>JASAUF010000502.1:0-5142500 GCA_030180095.1 Magnolia changhungtana | reverse complement strand
ACTGTTCGCCCTAGCGACATCAGGGCTGTGGCCTCCACAGACACATCGTGGGTGGCCGGATTAGATACTAGAATACTGTTTCTAGCATCGGGGCGCCATAGATGTCCCTGGGTGAAAATTTCTAAACCCGATGGTACCAGAGGATGACTCCAATGTCGAGACCGAGTGAATACATGAGCACATGAGGGCCGAATACCAGGGGGTCGCATCTCCCACTGTGTCGTGGTCGGTTAGAAAGGGGTGTGGCTTTACCTGCCCGAGCGTAGGGGGCATTGCTAGGCTGAGTTTGACCAGCTCATGAATGGGTCCGCTATCGACGTGCTAGATAGGTATTGGCAGATAATTGGCTAAGCGGATAGTGAGGTTTCTTACGCTCACTTGGGCTGTGTGCCTGGGAAAGGGGCAGTACCATTTGGAGTGTACTAAACCCGGGTGATTCTCCGGAATGAGAACTGTACTGGTATTTGATACTCTATTGATGAGCTGTATTGATATGTGGATTTGGATTAAGATTGGCATCCTTGAGTTATATCTCTCATCGCATGGTCTTGATATGGCCGATAGCATTCATATCTTGCACCGCATAGCCTTGGTACGGCTGATTGCATTCATGTACTCATCAGCATGATTCTGCATTATTCTGACATTACATTTTGAGCACGCTCATATTACGCACACACTTACACCGCCCTCTAAGCTTTCTATAAGCTTATGCACGATTGATGCGTGCAGGTGACACCAGGACACAGCCATAGCTTTGCCCTAGTATGAGCGTGCAGACGAGCTTTAAGAGTTTCCATTATTATCATTATCTTATATTTCCCTTCATATGCACTGTACTCAAAGTTCGTGATCATAGTGGATTTTGTGATGGTGTTTTGGTGGTTATTATTCGTGAGTTATACTTATGGTTATGCTCATTATGAATCAAAATCATGTTTGAAATCATCCTTGTAGGATCCCAGGATCAGAACCTGGTGTATGGGTGCCGGGAGCTGAGAATGAGGTACTATGGAGGCTGTCGCTGCCGGATTCAATGATAAGGAATTTTGTGAGCCCAGTTTCTGAGTTTGGGGCGTGACATTCTTATCAAGAGTATTCCATTCATCATCAGTCATACTAGACTTTCTCGCTTTAAGAGCACCATCCTCGCCTTGCTTGGTTAAGGAAATGATCATCTTGATCTTCCATAACTCAAAGTTATTTTTACCCGAGTACTTCTCAATATCATACCTAGTGCTTCCCATTATTGTTAATCCTGCAGATTCAGATCTATGCCTTAACGATTGTTCTAATACCACTTGTTGGGATTTGTGCTGCGAAATCACACAGATATGGATCTAGGATAGCAATCCAAGAGCACCAAGCAAACACAAGAGAATACAAAGATTTAACATGGAAAACCCTTTCGGGAAAAAACTACAGCACAAAGCGACAGAAATCTACTATGAAAATAGAAATTACAAAGAGAGAGGACTTACCTGATTTGAAAAATCTCGAATCTTATCATTGCTACACCCTCTGATAACCCTAGAACCCTTTAAAAAACCCTTGGAATACCTTTAGGAAGCCCTTTGAATCCCTTAGAATGGCCCTAGGGACTCATATTTATAGATAGGGAAACCCCACTTACGCATCTCCCTAGAAACCGCCTCAACTTTACGTAGTCTGTGCGGAATCCACACACCATCTACATAACCTTCGACTAGTCGAGCCAGGGCTTTGACTAGTCGAAGGACCCCTTCGACTGGTCAAGCCTGTCCCTCGACTGGTCGAGCATCTCGAAAATCCCAAATACCTCGTTGCTAGACTTCGAGTTAAACGAGCTTCGACCAGTCGAAGGGACCTTAGACTAGTCGAGCTAGTCCCTTGACTGGTCGAGTAGCGTGGTAAGATTTAAGACATCTATTTTACAACAATATCAAATATCTAGGGTACCATATGGTGATTGAACACCCATCGTTAAAAACATCCAATGGACAACTGTATACAGATGTGTTATGTTTATTTTCCATCCAACCCGTTAATAAGGTCCGCCATGCATGGATAAAGGGAAATAGAAAGATCATCTTAGATCCAAAATTGCCTACAAAATACAAATGTGTAAATGCTATATTGTAAATCTAGCACCCAGAGTTGTCAAATTTTTTTGTACCAAATCATTTAGAATCTGTATCATGTATTAATAAGAAGAATTGATCGACTTCGTGCACTTTAAAGTTGTCTAAGTCTTCGTCGAACTTCTCTATGTATTCAAGTTCATGATTTAAAAAAGCATTGTTGACATTCAAGATTTCAAGCTCAAGTATAAGTACAAGTTCAAGGCTCAAGCTCAAATACAATCTTTAAGATCAGTACCTTAAACAATCTCAAGAACTCAAGTCTTTACTCAAGCTCAAGTTCAAGATTTAAAGACAAGCTTCAAGTATTTCAAGTGTATGAGTTAGCAGAGCGAACTATGTTTTAATTGTTCAAACTCACAAATAAGGTATGGATGACCCTAGATTGACCATAGGTTGAGTCATATTCATTACATATGCTATGTGGGTCATTTCATAAGTTTATAGGTCTTTTCCTCGACTAGTCCTAGTCTTTGTTCGACTAGTTCAAGCTCTGGCTCGACCAGTCCAAGGTTTATTGTGAATTTTCAGCATTTTCTTTTGGACCCTCGACCAATCATGAAGACTGCTCGACCAGTCGAGTGAATAGTGCTCGACCAGCCGTACGGGCTTGACTCAAAGTCCACCAAGGTTTTTTAGTCCCACTCGACCAGTCGAGTAACGACCTTATCTTATCGCATCGAAAATTTTGAAATTTGGTTGGTCCTTCGACCAGTCGAACCAACCTTTAGACCAGTTGAGTGAACAACATTTCACCTATAAACAGAGGACGAATTTCAGAGTTTTTCATTCATTCCAAGCTAAATCAAGCCATCACTATGAGAGATAAGTTCTTGCAATTCTTAAGCAATATTGTGTTCATTTTAAATTCTCTTAAATAGCCTTTTGCATTTGATTTTATGATCTCCATTCAACTCAATTTCATTAAAGAAGGGAATTGTGATTTTACCCTCTTTGAGATCAAAATCAAATTAAGTTAGCCCAGGCTGAATTAATTTAAAAATCATTTAGATTTAGAACCTTTCATTTGTGAGACTGGACATTGATCATCTTCGTCTACATCGGATTGGTTTTACCGGGCTTCTTTAGAAGTAGAATTTTCAGATAAGTGTCATTTAATCTTTGTGTATCTTTTGTGGTATGTGAAGTTATGCTAGGAAAATCTCATTTTTGGTTTTTTTTTTAGATAATCTAGAATATCTCAAAGTGTGAGGTTTTTGTAATTGTGTAAGCCTATCTAAAGACACAATTGTGAAGATTTTAAGGTGAACCTTGGAAAACCTTTTTCATAGTGAAAGTCAATATCCCGTGGGTATGGATATTGGGAGTGGAGTAGTTGTGTGGCTATTTCTCTAATAATTGGTGTACACACAAACGAACCACTATAATTTCTGGAGTTGTGGTGGATGATTAGTCTTCCTTATGTGTGTGAATGCTGTAATTTAATTTATGCACTTGTGGTGAATGGTATAATTTATTTTATGCACTTGTGGTGAATGTTGTAATAACTTAGTTTATTTCTTTTGCCTCTTTATTGGTTTGAGTTTTTTATACTTACAAACATTCTAGTAAGGTTGTCCTGCCATAAGCCTTTGGTTTTTGGTGTTAGGTTGTCCTTATAACTCAGTTTGTATCAACCTCTCAAGACTAGTGCATTTGAGGTTGCTATTTACTCTTTTCAAGTGGTATCAAAGATTAATAGCTCCATTATATTATTTGGATTCATTTCCTGAGCTAACCGATCTGAGCTTATAAGATGTCAAATTTTAATAGCCTCTTAATTACTAGGCCTTCACCTTTTGATGGCTCCAATTATGCCTATTGGAAAACTAAAAGGAGGATCTTTTTAAGGTCCATAGATGAGAGCGTGTGGCAAGCCACTGTGACTAGATGGAACCCACCTACAATTGAAGTTTTAAGCACTGGTGGAACTAAATCTGTTAAATTTACACTTTATTTTTCATGGACCACACCTCAAAAAAATGAGAGTAGTGTCAATGCAAAGGCTTTAAATGCAATCATTTACGCACTATCATCGGATTAATTCAAAAGAATTATATCTTATGATACTACAAAATAAGCTTGGGACATTCTAGAAATGACATACGAGGGTACGACTATTGTCAAGAAATATAAACTTCAAATCCTCACCACCAGGTTTGAGGAGATACATATGGAAGAAAGTGAAACTTTCATGGAGTTCTATACTAAGTTAAATGACGTAGTCAACTCTATGTGAGGCCTTGGTGATAGTATCCCAGAAAGTAAAGTCTATACAAAGATATTGCGCTTATTGCCTGGTAGGTTCAATTCTAAGGTCACTGCCATTCAGGAACTTCGTGATATGGATAATATGGAGGTTGAAGAGCTTGTTGGTTCTTTACAAACCTATGAGTTAAATTTTAAGGCTCCTAAGGGTAAGTCTAAAAATATTTCTCAAGATAATTCTGATTGTGAAAATTTTGAAGATAATATAACCCTATTAGCCAAGAAGTTTTATAAAATTTTAAAAAGGAAAAAGAGGGTAGATTTTCAAAAACTTTTGAAAAGAAAAGGACTAGATCTAAAAATTGGAAATCTATTAAAGACAGCCAATCTTCAACTGTCATGAATACTGACATCTGGCAAACAAATGTCCAAAAAGGGACAAACCTAAGAGGAAAGGTATGTTGGCCACATGGGATGAGTCATCTTGCTCTGAAGCTTCTTCTGAGTTTGATGATTCTGAACCCGAGTCTACTAATGAGGTCAAGGACTTAATGACTCTAGCCAGAGTCACTTCCTCAGACAGTTGTAATTCAACTTATGATGAAAATCTGATAACTTAGTTTGATAAAATTTGCATTTTTCTAATTGTTTTGAAAAAGCTAAATGTGATTTAGATTTCAAAATATCCCAAGTTGAAAACCTTAAATCAGAAAATGAAAAACTAAAACTAGAATCTCTTCTCTCTTGAGTTTGAAGGATACTTAGAGATATGCCCAGGGGATCCTAAACTTGAAAGATTGCTAACCGGATCAAGGAAATGTAGCGATAGATCTGGCCTGGGCTATGATAAGAATACACCTCCTAAAAGTAAGTCCACTCCACCTAAGTTTGTTAAAGGGGAGCCCTCTAAATCAAAAGGGAAAAGTCTAAATTAAAATAGTTTCAAAAATCCTAAAACTTTTCAGGCTATGAAACCTAAAAGCAACCATATCCATTATAAAAATTAGAATCATAACCCCTTAGCTGAGAAAATTGTAGATTTACTCAAGGAGCTTTTAAAATCTAACTCAAATGGAAGATAATATAACAACTATATGCATAGAAAAACCAACTATGCTCCAAAACCCAAAATAGTAATGAAATGGGTCCCTATGGTTACTTGTCTGGTAGCCCACACCGGTTTCAATGCTTTGAGTCAACCAAAGTGGTACCTATATAGTGGTTGCTCTAGACACATGACAAGTGACAAAAATTTGTTCACCAATCTTAAAGATATGACTGATGGCTCAGTCACATTTGGCGATGGTAGCAACTGTAGAATTGTTGGCCAAGGTACGGTTAAACTCTTTAATCTTCCTCCATTTGAGAATATTTTGTATGTAGAGGGCCTTAAGCATAATCTCTTAAGATTTTTTCAAATTTGTGATAATAAACATAACGTCAAATTCACCAATCAAGGGTGTGCGATTTCTAATGAGAATGGTTCTATGATATTAACTAGTCGCAGAACATCTGAGAACTGTTATATAGTCAGTGATTCAATCTCGTCTAAGTTATCGTGTTACATGTTCCAAACCAATGAGACCAATCTATGGCATACACGCCTAGGACATGTACACTACCGTAATCTTTATAGACTAAGCAAAGGTAAAGTAATAAGAGGTCTACCCAAGATTAAGAAAATAGATAAAATTTGTGGCGAATGTCAGATTGGAAAACAAACTAGGAGTGCTCACAAGAAAGTGAACTCCAGTGCCACATCCAAAGCACTCAAACTCCTCCACATGGATCTCGTTGGACCTACTAGAATGGAGAGTCAAGGCGGTAAGAAATATATTCTGGTAATAGTATATGATTTTACCAGGCATACATAGGTAATTTTTATGGGAGAAAAATCTAAAACTCTCGATGAAGTGAAAAGGATAATCAAGCGTATCCAAACTGAGAAAGAAGCACATGTTTCTAAAATCCGTAGTGATCATGGTTCTGAATTTAACAATAGCAGTTTTGAAAAGTTTTGTAGCGATCATGGTATATCGCATGAATTTTCTACTCCTTAGACACCTCAACAGAATGGGATTGTTGAAAGAAAAAAATCGTGTGCTTCAAGAAAATGGCTAATGTGATGTTAAATAGTATGAAACTTCTTAAAAATTTTTAGGCTGAAGCAGTGAACATGGCTTATTATATTATTAACCGTGTTTATACTAGAAAGTCAAATAATAAGATTGCATATGAACTATGGTTCAATAAGAAGCCTACAGTCAAATACTTTCGAGTTTTTGGCAGCAAATGCTATATTCTACGTGATCGAAAAAATCTGGGAAAATTTAGGTATTTTCCTAGGATATGCGCTAAATAGTCGAGAGTATCGTGTTCTCAATAAGAGGACCGGTGTAATTCAGGAATCCATTAATGTGGTTATAGATGATCACCTGAATACACCTGTCTCAAGTTTAGAAGATAACGAAGTCACTTTATTTAATAAACCAGATTCTTCATCTAGTCAAAATGACACTGAACTACGGTCAATTAAAGGCCATCCAACTGATTAAATTCTTGGGAACTCTCTCACTGGTATACGCACTCGTAGACAATTAGAAAACATTTGTAATTATGTATGCTTCACATCCCTGATTGAGCCAACCAATGTAAAAGAAGTGCTTGCTGATGAAAACTGGATAGTGGCTATGGAAGATGAACTTAATCAATTTGTAAGGAATGATGTATAGTACTTAGTTCCTAGACCTAATGAAAAACATATTATTGGAACTAAATGGATTTTTAAAAGTAAGTCTGATGAATTAGATAACATTATAAGAAACAAGGCTAGACTGGTTATACAAGGGTACACTCAGATAGAAGGCATCGATTATGATGAAACCTTTGCCCCAATAGCTCGTCTTGAATCTATCCGACTGTTCATATCCATTGTTTGTTATAAGAATTTCAAAATCTATCAAATGGATGTCAAGAGTGATTTCTTGAACGGTGATCTACATGAGGAAATATATGTAAAATAGCCTAATGGATTTGAAGACCTTAAATATATTAATCATGTTTATCGCCTGAAAAAGGAACTTTATGGATTAAAATAAGCTCCCAGTGCATGGTATAAAAAATTGACTAAGTTTTTACTAGTCATAACTTTGTAATGGGAAGTGTTGATAAGACACTGTTTGTAAAGAAACACAATGATCACATACTGATAGTACAAATATATGTTGATGACATTATCTATGGATCTACTTGTTCTAATATGTCTGTTGAGTTTGCAGATTTGATGACGTCCAAGTTTGAAATGAGCATGGTTGGAGAACTGAATTATTTTTTAGGTCTGCAAGTGAAATAGATTGAAGACGGGATCTTTATTTCTCAAACCAAGGATGCTCTAAACTTGGAGAAAAAGTTTGGATTTGAGAGTGGTAAAAATTTCGATACTCCTATGAGTACGACAGTTAAGCTCTCTAAGGATTCAACAGGTAAAAGTGTAGATCCTAAGTTGTATCGCAGTATGATAGGTAGTTTATTATATTTAACTGCGAGCTGACCCAATATTGCATTCGGCGTAGGAATTTGTGCTAGATATCAATCTAACCCTAAAGAATCCCACCAGATTATTGTTAAGCGTATTTTGAGATATGTCGCAAGTTCAGCCAATCTTGGTCTTTGGTATCCACATGATACTAATGTTCAATTAGTCGGATATATGGATGTTAATTGGGTTGGTAGTATTGATGACCGCGAGTCTACCAGCGGTGGATGTTTTTATGTTGGAAACTGTCTAGTTTCGTAGCATAGTAAGAAATAGAGTTCTATATCGCTTTCCACAATTGAGGCTGAGTATATTACAGCCGGTAATGCATGCACTCAGCTTGTGTGGATGAAAAGGATGTTAAATGATTACGAATTTACACAAGATTCTATGGTTCTGTATTGCGATAATTCTAACGCAATCAACATTTCTAAAAATCCAATCCAGCATTCACGAACTAAGTATATTGACATTAGATATCATTATATTCGTGAATTAGTGGAAAATAAAATTATTTCATTGGATTATGTTTAAACTGAAAATCAACTTGCAGACATTTTCATAAAACCACTTGACAGGAACAGGTTTACTAAATTGAAATTAGATATTGGTATGTGTAATGTGATCTGAGTTAATTGTGTTTACTTGTATTATATTGCAGGTTTTTTTTTAAAAAATAATAATAAAAAAAAATTGTTGAAAAATGGAAATTTTTTAGGTTACACGCCCAGTCGAGTACACGCTCGACCAATCGTGGCACAACCAGTCGAGTAGCTTAGGTTTGGGGGTTTTAAATGTGCAAAAAAACACTTTTTCTTCATTTCTCTCATCTTCTCGAACAAGCCCTTCCACGACCGGTCGAACCCACCTTCGATTGCAACTTGGTTAGTGCATCTTTTCCATTTTTTGTAACAGCCCCACCGGCACTGTATGATATTGTCCACTTTGGGCATGCATGTGCGCCCGCACAATTTTTTTCTCGAGGTTTCCCCCAAAAGGCCTCATATAGGGAAGGCAAGAGCTCCACTTATAGCCAGGACTTCGAACGACTGCCCAAGCGATGTGGGATAAGTTCCGTCTACAGTCACCAGCTACAGTAGCTCGCCCAGCGCGATAGATCACCCAGGCACCCAACCCCACCCACATCGCGCCCGCCCACATTGTAACGGTGATCGGGGCGTCACAATTTTCCTTTTGGATTTAGGATATATGAACTTCTATTTTCTTGATTTTGAGGTTTATTTCAAGTTTTCTTATGGTTTCTTTGATTTTCTAGCACAAAATCTGATTTAGGAGAAACCCTCCATTCCTTTCCTATATTCCTTTTTTGCATTATGTAATGGAGAGTAGATACAAGAAGAGATCCTCTCGTGGTCCCTCTTCTTCCCATTTCGCACCGATTACGGTGCGTACTCTTCGACCACCCAAAGAGGACCCTGAATATGTACAGGATATTCGTCTCTGCAATGTAATTGTTAAGTGGACTATTAACTCCAATCATTTGAGTCCTTTCAATATCTTTCCCCTCCTTGAAGCTATAGGATGGACTAATATATTGAATTGGGGCGGTTCTGCATACCAGTCCATTATACAGGCCATGTTTGCTTATATAAATGACTTCTCTATTGAAAACTTAACCTTTATTGTGACAATTAAGGAAGGTCCAGTTGATGTAGACTGTCATTTAATCTCTGGTTTGATGGATATTCCTCTGAATGATGAAGGAATACCTATCTCTGTCTGAATCTGAAAAACGTATGCTAACTAGAGTGTTATGCAACATGAATGTAGAATGGAATTCTGGTATTGCGCTCAGTTCCAAAAATATGTTACCCAGATAAAGGATTCTTTATCATATTTTCATTTCTAATGTGTATCCTCGATCTGGTAATAAAATTGATTTATCTTCTTTCATGGCTCGCATACTCCACTCAGTTGTTTCTGGTGTTCAAATATGTCTTTCGTCTCTTGTTTGTTATATCATAATTCAATTTTATCTCTATCCTGGCCATAGTGATATTCCTTTTGTATATCTGATGACCACGCTAGCTATTCATAGTCTTGTGGTTATGTCTGTTGAAGAAGCTCCTATTTCCCATTTACCCTTCAACAATTCCAACATTAACTAGATGAATCTGGGGTTGGAACCCAGCCAAGTTGATAGGGATGATGTAGGAACTGCTGAAGAAGCTGGAGAGGAAGCTGTTTTACCTCCTGATGATGTGAACATGGATGATTTATTTGATGAATTAGAATCTGATTCTGAGGCTGATCCTGACTTTCGACCATCTAATTTTGATGAGCGGTTGAGAACCCTAGAGGAAAAGGTGGAAGGTTTGCATGTATCCCAAGAGTCTTAATTCAAATATATGCATAAATACCTTAGGCGCATTAATAAGGGATTACATCAGATTGATCCATCTATTCTTGCTCCTTCTAGTTCTGACTAGACTCTTTTTCATTTTGGACATGTATTAACTATTATCTTTATTTGTGCTTGGATAATCTTTAGACTTATATATTTTTTAACATGACTTTATGATTCCTGAGTATGTTTTGCTGAACATGTTTATGTTATTTACTCTCTTCTTTTTTATACTTCTCATATCTCTTTGATTCTATCATCAGCTTATTTTTCTTTCCTTTGCCATATTGTGACAAAAAGGGGGAGAAAATGTTGATTTTGTGGAATGATTTTAATGCTGGGGATGTGTGATTGTAGAATATGGTATATTTGTTTTTGGATGTATTTGATTTAAACAGGTTCTACATATCACCTCGCCTGCCTGCATTGAGGGGGAGTAATGGATTGAGGGGGAGAGTAATTGTTGCACATTTGGTGCATGATTCTTTATTGTGCATGATTTTTTTTTTTTGATAACTGGTGCATGATTCTTTATTTAGTTATTCTTTATTTAGTTTTGTCACAAATTTGACAAAGGGGAAGATTGTAAATGCTATATTGTAAATCTAGCACCTAGAGTTGTTAAATTTTATTTTGCTAAATCATTTAGAATTTGTATCATGTATTGATGAGATGAATTGATTGACTTCATGCACTTTAAAGTTGTCGAAGTCTTCGTCAAACTTCTCTATGTATTCAAGTTGAAGAAGCGTTATTGAAGTTCAAGATTTCAAGCTTAAGTTCAAGTATAATCTTCAAGATTAGTACCTTAAACAATCTCAAGAACTCAAGTCTTTACTCAAGCTCAAGTTCAAGATTTGAAGACAAGCTTCAAGTATTTCAAGTGTATGAGTTAGCAGAGCAAACGATGTTTCAATTGTTCAAACTCACAAACAAGGTATGAATGACCCTAGATTGACCATATGTTGAGTCATATTCCTTACATATGCTATGTGAGTCATTTCATAAGTTTTTAAGTCTTTTCCACGACCAGTCCTAGTCTTTGTTCGACTAGTCCAAGCTCTGGCTCGACCAGTCCAAGAGTTTTTCTACCAATCCAAGGTTTGTTGTGAATTTTTAGAATTTTCTGTTGGACCCTTGACTAGTTGTGGAGACTGCTCGACCAGTCGAGTGAATAATGCTCTACCAATTATGTAGGCTTGACTCAAAGTCCAGTAAGGTTTTTTGGTCCTACTTGACCAGTCGAGTGCATTGCTCGAGCAGTCAAGTAGGCCACTCGACCAGTCAAGTAACGACCTTATCTCATCACGCCAGAAAATTTGAAATTTGATTAGTCCTTCGACTAGTCGAACCAACCCTTAGACCAGTTAAGTGAGCAATATTTTCTCCTATAAATAGAGGAGAAATTTTAGAGTTTTTCATTCATTCCAAGCTAAATCAAGCCATCACTCTGAGAAATAAGTTCTTGCATTTCTTAAGGTATATTGTGTTCATTTTAAATTCTCTTAAATAGCTTTTTGCATTTGATTTTTTGATTTCTATTTAACTCAATTTCATTAAAGAAGGGAATTGTGATTTTACCCTCCTTGATAACAAAATTAACTGAAGTTAGCCTAGGTTGAATTAATCACAAAATCATTTAGATTTTGAACATTTTATTTGTGAGACTGGACATTGAACATCTTCGTCTACATTGGATTGGTTCTACCGGGCTTCTTCAGAAGCAGAATTTTCAGATAAGTACCATTTAATCTCTGTGTATCTTTTGTGGTTTGTGAGGTTGTGCCAGGAAAATCTTATTTTTAGTTTTGTCTAAGGTAATCAAGAAAATCTCAGAGTGTGGGATTTTTGTAATTGTGTAAGCCCATATAAAGATATAATTGTAAAGGTTTTAAGGTGAACCTTGGAAAACCTTTTTCATAGTAAAAGCCAATATCTCGTGGGTGTGGATATTGGGAGTAAAGTAGTTATGTGGCTATTTTTCTAACAGTTGGTGTAAACACAAATGAACCACTATAACTCCTGGAGTTATGGTGGATGATTGGTCTTGCTTATGTATGTGAATGTTGTAATTTACTTTATGCATTTGTGGTGAATGGTGTAATTTATTTTATGCACTTGTGGTGAATATTGTAATAACTTAGTTTATTTCCTTTGCCTCTTTATTGGTTTGAGTTTTTGATACTTACAAATGTTCTAGTAAGGTTGTCCTGCCATAAGCCTTTGGTTTTTGGTGTTAGGTTGTCCGTAGAACTCAGTTTGTATCAACCTCTCAAGACTAGTGCATTTGAGGTTGTTATTTACTTGTCCTATTCATCCCCCCACCCCCCCTCTTAAGACTTTAAGCTCGGCTTTTTCAAAATGTCATTCACACTTTTTTCTAGTGATGTGGTTAAAGATATTTGGATATGCAGTTTTTGGATAAAGTTCCAAAGGAGTGTTTGGTGCATAGATATAAGTGAAAGTAATAACTAGGGAGCGTTTGGGATTACCAGTGTTTTAGAGTAACACACCAAATTTGGTTTCCTTGTTTGGAGTGTATGGTTTCGGTAATGTAATCCAGAAATATCAAAGATACATGTTTGGATGTTACATGTAATGCCCCGAACTTTTTTATGCTCGAGCATCGAAAATCCTCGAGCGTTACCAAGAAGATTAGCATGATCTGTGCACGTGTACAATACAAACCTCACCATTCTTACCTTGCACCGATAACATGACGTGAATATAACTATCGGAAGTGACTTCCATTCACAAATCAGGTCATCTGACCGTTGATCATGTGGAACAATAAATGTACACTCTCTCCAGCCAAATCAATGTATGATCCTGCACCCGTAAGGCTTAAACGTAGGCCCTTCAGAAGAATCTCTCATAGACCTGACCTCAATGGTGCAGAACCACTAAATTGTACAAAACTCTTAAATTAACAATAAATACCATAACACCATTAAATTAGACCCGTGATTCTGAATCACAAGATTTCCACAATCGGTTTGACACAAAATTTTATACCATGCCTTTATACCATAAGATAACCGTACACATAAAGTTATAGCCCTTGGAACATCGTAAAACTGACCCAATGGGAAGATCAACCTTTAATAATAGAATCTGGGGCCACCTAATCTCAGGACATGCTTCGAATGTGGGCCCAACCCTTAAATTTGATTGGAAAAGCTAATAGATGGTGTAGATCTATCGGAACCGTCACCCTGAACCCCACGTACTTAGTGTGTGTGCACGGATCACACGCACCCGCAAAGCATAGGGGCGGTGAGCCGGTCAGCACAAGGCTGACCCGCGTGTTTCACGAGAGAGAGAGAGAGAGAGAGTCCTCTCTCCAGCGGGCATGCCGCTACGAAAACAGGGACTGCGGATGATGTGGTGAGCCACCAGTCCGATCCAAATACTCGATTCGGACCACCCATTGGCCTCTAACGGGCTGTCGGATCATAGCCTAGATGAAGAAATTTCAGGGAAGCAGCGAGATCGGCTTCACCAATTCGAGCACAGGATAGATGATACTAAAAAGAAATCTTGTGGGCCATCGCGGATTTGACCCAACTGCTCCCTCTTGGGCCAAGATTTCCAGAGAAATTCGATAAATGGAGTGGATTTGTGATAAAATCGGAGGTGGTGGGCCCCGCAGACCTCAGCGCAGTCAACCTTACGCACTAGAACGTGCGTCCGAGCGGTCCGGACGATCCGGTCAGATGGACGGTTAAACAAGAAGTCAAGAACTTAATCTGGATTGTCCAAACTCTCGCAATAAGGGTCCCAACTCTAAGCAAGAAGTCTGATTGAAGGATTTGGTCAAACAGCCAACCTAATTCCGATCATCCGTAAGATGGTCTCCAAGGTTTCGCCGCACTAGAAACGGGGACGTGCGTTTTTCCATCTGCGAAAGTCTTCGCTGGAAGCGTCTGGAATTCCCCCTCGCACCTATAAATAGACGGGATACTCCGTAAGAGGAGAAACACAGAAACAGGGAAGAGAGAGGGTAAGGAAGAGGAAAGAGGAAGGAAGAAGGCAGCCTCGGGTCATCAGCAAGAAGGAAATTCAGCTGAGGTATTCCGAATCTACTCCATCACACGGTGCGGATTCAAATCCACCGGTGTTTTCTTGTTTCCTTTCATTCCTTTCTTACCTTCTGTTTTCTTTCTAAATTCCCCGTACACAGGGTTACCCATCAAAATAAGACCACTATACGGCCTGCCCAATTCAACGTCTTTAACATGCTTAGTCTAATTAGAATCTAAATCTACAAACAGGAATAAAACCAGGTCAAGACTTACCATAAGGAACACTTTTGAGGGATAAAAGACAAAGGTGAGGGTTTTTACGGTAATTTAAGTTGATTTAATTATTCTATCTTATATCACATCCCTGTTATTTCATCTGGCCTTTTATGCCTTTAATGATATGAATTATCCCTCCTTTCATGATTACATGTTTTCTGGGAATTATACTATCAATTGATTTATTTTATATTATTAGCCCTTTTGGGATTATGACATGATGTCAAATATCAGTGATTCCTCTGAATTTATGTGAGGCCATGGATGCAAGCATTACCCCTGCCTTATCAATTATTGAGTTGGCCTTGCCATTCGTCTCTCATTTGAGTTGGCTCTGCCACTCGTCTCTTTATTTGAGTTGGCTCTGCCACTATTCTTTTGTTGAGTTGACCATTGTCACTCTTCTCTTTATTATATTGGCCTATTGTCGTCCATGATTCAGTTTATATTCTTTATAAGTGCAAGTGATGCGTTATGAGGTATCACAACTAGTGAATCGATTATCTTATCATGGACATAATGCATTACGGGTAGTGGCCCTCTTAGTCGGCATGTAATTTCATGGGTTGGTTGGTGTGGTGCACAATCGATGTATGTAAATCGGCATGTGTGTTACATCAACTTTCAGAATTGGATGTCACAAATAGTCGCTCCATGAACACATCTTGTTACGTAAATCCTCCAACCACGTGTTGTGTTGCCTTGAGATGTTCGCATAAATCCACGTTAGCATTGGCCATGCCGGTGAATATCCGTAGTTATGGGATGCGGGTCGAGTCAGATTTTTTATAAACTATATTGCACATTATGACGATCACTGCATATGATGAGCCGCACACACTATGCTATGCATGCATCTCATGTAGGTTGTTTTACGCATACTGATATCTCATGTATTACTGGAATACGAGACATATCAAAACCCTCTACTTTACTTTTATTGAATCTCTTGAATTATTTTTAATCTTAAAGGGATAACCTTCACTATGAGTAGGGCATTGACCCTCTCCCAACCATATAGGTGATGCAGATGATGAACAGATGGAAGAACCTGAGGATCACCGACTTAAGGAAGAACACAACGAATAGATTAGAGAATAAGAATTAGTTACTTACGTTTCTGCTATTAATAGAATTCATGTTATGCTCCCCTTGTGAGAGCCTTTGACAATTTATTTATTTTCTTTTGGAATAAGAAAGACAGTTAATTTCATTCTTATGGCTGGTTTCCATCAGAAGTGTAATTGAATGTGAAATCGATAGAAGAAAATCTTAGGGCAAGTCCTTGGGACATTCTCACCTTACAATATTAACACCCGGTTTCCTCTGGCACGAGTACATACTCTGACTGTAAAAACTCGGGATGTTACATTACATGGTGTTTTTGGAAGCAAATTGCATGGAATGTTGCACACCACCGACCTTCATGAAATGCTTCACCAAGTTCTCTGGGCCCCATTTGGCGAAGTCAGTTTAGTTCATGAGCACAAAAATGAGGTAGATCTAAAGCTCAAGTCCACAACACAAAAAGCGATGGGAATAATGATTCCCACAGTTGAAACCTTAATAGGGCCCACTATGATATTTATTTTTCATCTAACTTGTTCATCAGGTCACATAGACCTGGTTGAAGGGATAAAAACAAATATCAGATTGATCCAAACCTTCTATGGCCCCCAAAACATTTTCAATGGTAAATGCTCAATCCCCACTACCTTTTGAGGTGTGGTCCACTTGAGTATCAGATCTATCTCCCTTTTAGGTTCATGCCCTAAAATGATCTCATAAAATGGATGGACGGTGTGGATATAACACATTCGTCATGGTGGCAGACCACACAATGTCACTAAAATTTTCTCCTTACACGTCATTGTTGGATGTGGTGGTGGATATTATAAATCCAAAATGAATATGCCATATTCCTCTTCAATCATCGATGCATTAAGAGTGAATTTGAAAGCTTCAAATTGTTACTAACTGATTGCCCTGACCGTACACAAGTTTGGGCTTAAAACTTGGGATTAAAATGTTTATTCCACCTAATATGTTTTAATACCATGTACCAAACAAGCCCTAAACTAATATGGAAAAATGGATAGGCAGCTTGGATACAAAACATTCATCATCTTGCTTATCAATCATGTGAGTCTGTGTGTATGTAGTCGGTTGAGCTCTTAGAAGCTAAAGACCAAAGACACAAAAGGACATGAGCATCAAGGAGCAAAGAATGAGTAAATGAGGTGCTTAGGTGACCCTAACCCTTGACCCAAACAACCCCTTTAACATCTAGATGATCCTTAGCCTTATAGGTAAACCTTGTTGATCTTCCCTTATCCTTAGAAGCTTAATTGAAATATAATAAGTAAGGCTATAAGAGGTGCAAATCTATTGTGAAATCATATGGCCAAAACAGTAAATTTTCAAGTGGTCCTCGATCTCATCGAACAGTCCTCGAGATGTCTTCGATGGCATCGAAGACCACTTTATGGAATCGAGTAGGAAACTTAAATCTATCCAGTAAGATATGATTTTTTATATGAGTTTCTCGATAAAGTCAATGAACCTTTAATGATATCAAAGGGTCTCAACAATCCCATCAAAGATCATTCGATGACATCGGGTAGCAGTGTGTAAACTATCCAACAACAATTCAGCTAGAAACCTGATTTTCGCGATTCCATCAACGCCACACTTAATACCATCGACAGAGTCGTTATTTGACTCTCTTTTTTTTTTTTTTTTTTTTTTTTTTTTTTTACCATTGGAGCTTGAACTCCATATAGGGCATTTGATTCTTGCACATTTTCATCTATTTTTAGTGCAATAGAAGCTTAGATGATTCAATGATCATATTCCTCACTCCAAGTCTCTAAACTAATGAGTTCTATAAGTCATCTTCCTTAAGATTAACACTCTAATGAGGATTCCAACCTCCATCTTGAAGATAAGCTTGAACTTTACCATTTTCTAGATATTAAACTTAAACTAATAGTCAAATCTTTGTATAAATCCTCTAAAAGACTCATATAGGTGAATCCTCTAGGATTACAACCTTGCATTAGTTTTAGGAGATTCACCTAACCTCTTATGACATTGGTTACCTTATAAGCTACATGTAAGGTGTTTGATCATCGAGATAAAGCTTTGATAAAGCTTTGACATCATGATTAGGGGAGCAAAGGGGAGCTAATTAAAGTATGAGAGAGCATCGATTAAACAACTCAAGATGGCGCATCAAAGGGGCTCAATTCGATAAGTAAGTGTCATTGAGTGAGTCCATACTCCTTTTCCTTTTCTACGATTGAGGGTAAGAGTTTGTGACTCAAACTTGATAGGTTCTTGTGTAGGACATAGGCTCTTGTGTATGGTTGAATTCACCAGACATGGGTGTGTACGTGTTAGTCTCAGTGAGAGCCTTCGGTGGGAGTAAACGTACATCCTTAGATTAGGACTAAGGTTGTTGGTTAGCCGAAAGAAAACTAACTCAATCTCTCGTGGGTGCCTCTAGTGGGAGTGTACATTTATAAGTTCTTGTGTAGGATCGAGATGCATGGCGAGCTTAAAGAAAACCTCATAGAGTCTCATGTGGGAGCCGTTCCTTGTGTAGGATTATAAAGGCTAGAGCTGAACCTGATTTAAAACCACTGATAGTGAAATCCAGAACACTTATGGGTTAAGTGCATCCCCCGGGAGTAGAGTAGGGAAACCAAGCCACTATAAATGCTTGTATTTTGGATTATCTTTGAGCACTTGTTTAATTATACTTATGTAATTAAATATTTAATTATATGTATGCATGATTATATGAATGCTAGGAGTTGTAGGTAGCACATCCCACACACACATATACACTATCATATATAGACTAATTGCTTCATTAATATATCCTTTATAGTCTATGTGATTGGACCCTCTATTGGCTTGGAAGCCCTAGAGTTCATTGTTTTATTTTAATTTACATATTAATTTAAGCAATTGTGTTTAAAAGAGAATTTTATTTGGCCCTAATCTCTCCCCCCCCCCCCCCCCCCCCCAGGGACATAGCCATTATTCCTTAGCTCTGTCAAGCTTATGCGCATAGCCCGTGGGTCCACCAGATGCAATTTCACTGATTTAGTTGTCATGTAATCGTGTCATTCAGTCACTAACAACTCGAAATGTGTTTATATGCGCCCAACAATTGTTCCATGTGGTGTGACCTAACTAAGTTATGAATCTGGCTTATGTAACACCTAGATTTTTGTAGATCTATTCTTAAATTAAAAACTCAAATGTTAGCTTAGGGGGAAAAGTCACGTACGTTTGTTTTCCAATATTTCCATAAAGACATTATTATACATTTAGGGGACATAAAAAAAAACAAGTAAAGAAAACCAAACTAGAGATATCATATCCAAATCATCATCCAACAAATCCATGAGTTCACTTGTAAGGGGACTAATATAAACCCAAATGTAACCAAGCGTATAAAGTTTCATCATCTAACAAAGGGAAATAGACTAATAAACTATTGGTTGAGCTCGTAGAACTTAGCCATGCTCGTGTAGAGCTTCTCATCTCCAGGCTCCTCAGGAACCTCCTCATAAGCACCCTCCTACTGCTCTACTCTTCTATTTAGGTGGTGCAATAGTACAAAACAATCGTGAGTGGGCATCTCTAGGAGAAATCCCCTCAAGATTACACACGACATATTAGTCAAGTATAGTTTTCATGATAAAAAAGCAATAGTTTATAAATATACAATTCATACTGATTACTCTTGTTTAAATGCATGAAATGCTCCCAGACCCAGGGATGCATATCCAGCTGGAAAAAGGACGCCCAAGGAGAAGTAGCCACCTAAAAAAAATACTCTAAGTTGCGCCTAAGGAGAATTAGTCACCCATAAAAGCTTATACAAAAAGGACGCCCAAGGCAAACTAGTCACCCAAAATAGCACTTTAAGATATGCCCAAGGAGAACTAGGCAACCAGAAAAAGCCATGCAAAAAGGATGCCCAAGGCGGACTAGTCACCCGAAAAAGTACTCTAAAGGTACGCCCAAAGATAACTAGGCATCCAGAAAAGCCCACGTGCCATGTATTGTAAATAGCCCAACCATTATTAGTCTAATTTACAAAGCAATTCAATTATGATAAAGCTTTCGAATGGTGGCCTTTCCAAAGCAATTGTGATTCCATCACAAGTCTAACATTGGACATAACAAAGGTTTCAACCCAAAAAGCCACTTATCTTATGCAATCAATTTCAATCAAGGATAAAATTAGGGTTCATCCCATAAGCTACATTGTCACAAATGTAATACAAGATGGAAATCGTTTCTCTAATTGAGATAACATTTATATAACAAAGGCTACCAATTTAAGGTATAATTCCATATATGTTTACAATTAATCAACTCCACATTTTCAAATCCCAATCTCCATACATGAGTGCTATTTACCACAAATTCATAAATTTGTCTAATCAAAGTCACAAATTAATCCACAATTCCCCACAAGTCCACATGCTACATAGTTATCAATTGCCAATCCAAATTTAATAAACCCCCAATTATACATTTTCATGATCTAAACATATATATTACATACACTAAAACATACTGGAGCCCACATTCATGTACTTCATACAAATTTGAGTTATATTCATGTGATCTCGTGCATTTAAAGAGTACTTATATATGAATTATTCTAAACAAGAGTTAAATAAGTATTTAATGAATTTATACACGTTACTAACCCATGGAGATCTATATTTAAAACCTACCACAAGATTCCACAATCAATTGGCTACGCCAAAATCACAAATTTGCCAAATAAACGACGAATTTGGTTGGCCTGTTTACTAGGTCGCAAATTTTTTGTGACGGATCTTATCGGTTGCAGAAACCCGTCCTAATTTTTCATCATTAAAAATATTGGTGACGGATATGGTCTGTCACTAATATGAAGAGGAGCGATAGACCTTAAATCCATCGTCCATTTTCAACTTGTTCAGAAATTAGCAACGGATTTGGTCCGTCGCTAAAATATATGCAAATAAAAAAAAAAACCATCAGATTTGTTTGTGTTTTTTTTTTTTTTTAAAAATTTTACACCTGATAGTCATTCAAAAAAATAATTCACATGATTGTTTAATAAGAATCACATTGACAAAATTCAAAAGATTGGGTTGAATATGAAACTGGACTAAATATCAATTTGTGTTTGGATGCTCAGTATGCCATAATAAGAAATTGAACTAAAGAGTGAACATTTGAGGTGTTTTCAAAAGGATATATTGCTTCATAACAAATATGTTTCTAAAGACCGGGTAAAAATAAATAAACTTCAAAATGTAATTCTGTAACTTACTGGGCAATCACTTTGCGCTTTTGTTTCGTAGAAGCGTTAGAACAAAGAAAAGATTCAATAACTCAGGCATCCCCAACATCTTTTGTAGCTTCAAAAAGATGGGTGGCTTCCATGGATGTTAGGCTCATGATATATGGATGGATGAACTCCTGTAGGTATGACCAAGAAATGAGGACATGAGATAATAATATAAGTTGCCTTTGACTAGTGTAAAATAGTGTATGGGTACGCTCTTGATAACATAAAAGCCTCCATTGACGCACAGGGAATCTAGGCCACCCACTATTTTACTTTTAGCCGTTCATGGATCACTTAGGATTGCTTTGTTAATGTAGTTTTTAAGATATACTGGATCCTAAAATTTGGACGGTCCAGGTAGCTGCACACGAGCACCACATATGAGGGTGACCCATTGATATTTTAAAAATGGTAGTGAACAATCATAATAGTCTAACCTTATTAATGGCATCCATTGGTGGCACACATGATGAGTGGACTAGGAGTAACACGTCCACATGTTATGTGTAAAGGTGCATGTAAAGAGTAATGGAAGCTAATTCAGTCAAGCTTAGGTAATATCAATCTCTGTCCAGTGATGAAATGACACCATTTTATTAGCCTATCAAATACAATTGAGTGACACTCGACAACCTTTTGAAAGTTGGTAGACTTCTCTCTAACAAATGTTTGGTGGCCCAATGAAATGACACCGCATCACAACCTACTTGAACATGGTGTTACCCTAGCTTGATCGAAATCAAATAATCAATTCAAACGTTAGAGACGGGTTTTAATAAATTCCCATCAGTCACTACAAGAAAAACAGGCATTACCGATGGCCAAAACCACCCCTAAAAGTCCAAAAAACCGCCGGTATAAGATTTACCGGCGGTCGGGCGGCTACTGCAAAAGGGGGGCGTCACTGCGTCATTTACCAGTGTTTGTCACTTTTTAGTGGCAGTTTTTGAGGCCGCCGCTACAAATGTCCTTTACCGGCGCTTATTACGATTTACCGGCGACTCCGCTAACTGCCGGTAATAATTGTATAAGTGCCGGTAGAAATCATAAAAGTGCTGCTAAAAACGTTCTGAGCCGCCAGAAAAACTATACTAATCACCGGTAAAAACTTTGAAAACGCCAGTAAAGGACATGAGGAACGTAGGTAAATTTTGTAATAAATGCCACTAAAAATAACAACAACCGCCGGTAAAAAGTGGTAACATATGCTAATGAGAGATTAAAAAACGCCTGTAAAATCTGTTTAAAACGCCGCTAAACCATTTACAGTGTAAAAGAAAAAATAATAAAAACAATTAAAAATTCTGCTAGGCTGAATCTTCTAAATCAATAGACCTTTACAGGCTTAAATTAGCATTCAAACACAACCTGTTAATCATTTACAAGCAACCTCATTTACAGGGACCTGAGAATGAAAGGTTACATAATGGACAGAAAATTTATAGATTGAGACACAAGGAAAAGCAAAAGGAAAAAAGAAAAAAGAAAAAAAGAAAAGAAAAAATCAACGAACTTCAGTGACGCGCGAGGCAAGACTTCTGAAATGCACCCCAATAACTAGAACTCATGCATATAGAGGACCTTTGTCAGCGCCACCCTGCCATGCATAGAGGTCAGGTAATAAAACAATATATACACTCATAATCTAAGTTACACTATCTAAAATTAAATTTTCAGTCACAAATATTTCCTGCAAAAACAACCATACCGAATGAAGTCCATATCCATCCCCATATGAAGCAGCAAAGCCCCCCTCTGTTACCAATGCTCCACCTTCAGTTACCAATGCAAAGACAAAAAGTTTACAAAACAAATAAAATAACCAAAAAACAAATTTGATATAAAATAAAAGGAACCAATAAATACCTGTAACTAGCATAACCCAAAAAAAAAAAGTAGTTTTGGATTTGCGTGAGTTTTGGGAAATTGTCCTAAAATGATATGGAAAAACGAATGGAAATGGTAGATTTCCAACAAACAACATGGTGGGCCCCACCTAGGTTTATGTAATATGAAGAAATTAGCTTCTACCATTAACACAGAAGAGGATTGCGTAGTGAGTAACTCTACCATTAGCATACTGAGTAAACTTTGTGAGGCCCACCATGATTTATGTATTTTATCCGCTCTATCCATCCATTTTCCAGATAATTTTATGGCTTAAGCCCGAAAAACAAAGCATATACAATGCTTAAGCGGACCACGCCACATGAAATATTCGAATTTAACTTCTAACAAAACTTGGATGAAGGAAAAAATAAATATTAGCTTGATCTAAAACTTTTATAAAATAAGTTTTTAATCGTCAATCACCATTATTTCATATAGTGTGGCCCCCACAGATTTTGGATCTTTTTTATTTTTGGGCTATCCCCTAAAATGAGTTGACAAATGGATACATAATGTATATATTAAGAAGGGCTGCACCAAGTTGGGTCAACTTGAGTTGAACCTTATTCCCTCCATAAACCTCTGATATCCCCAACTCACTTGTCCGCAAGTTTTGGGTCAACTTGAGTTGAACCTTATTCCCTCCATAAACCTCTGATATCCCCAACTCACTTGTCCATAAGTTATAACTCACTTGTGGTTTTATCATCACTCTGTTCAACCATTGTACCATGTTATTTTAGTGTATAAGCTTAAAAATGAAGCAGATTCAAGGCTCTGGTGAAAAACATGGTGGGAATAAAACACCTACTGTTGAGAATGTGTTGGGGGCTATAAAAGTTTTGGGTCAATCTGATGTTTGCATTTTTGCCTTCATCTAGGTGTGTGTGACCTTATGAATAGGTTGGATGGAAAATAAACATCTTGGTGGGCCCACCGATGGTTTCTATGGTGCAAATCATTATAACAGCCACTTTCTATTGTGTGGTTCACTTGAACCTTAGATCCAGTTAAGTTTTTTTCATACTCCTAAAATAATGTGTAAAAATGGATGGACTGTGTGGATAAAACCCATACATCACGATGGGCCCTTAGATCCCTAGCTTGTTCCGAGCTTGGCAAACCAGTAATGTGAGTGATAACCTCGATCAGTAAGGCCCACTTTGATGCATGCATTGTATATGAACAGATCGGTCTATTTTGAAAACTTATTTTATGACATGGCACAAAAATGATAAAGATAAAAACTTTAGATGAACTACACAAAGATGAAATAACAGTTGTTGGATGCTCATTATTAAAAACTTTTTAGTGCCTAATGGTTGTTTACCATCCAATCCGTTAAAAAGTTCCACAGAAATTAGAGATGAAAGAAAAAATAAATATCATCTCAGTCTTATATATATATATTTTTTTTGGCCTGAAAAATTTTTTAATGGTTAGTAACCACTTTTTCATGTGGTGTAGTCCACCTGAAATTTGTATCTGTTTCATTTTCAGGATTAGGCCCTAAAATAATCTGGCAAACAGATGGATGGTGTGGATATATAATGCATGTATGCAGCAAGGTGGCCCTACGGTCAGGGTCTCACTCACACAGCTGGTTCTCGGATTGGACGGATTCTGTGGCCTCACCATATGTTGAGGTGTTGACGTACCAAAGTTCTATATCCCTACATGATGTATGTATTATATTCACCCCGCCCATCTATTTTTTTGAGATCACTTTGTTGAATTGGCACATCAGTGGAATTGGCACATGACCGGATGCAATTCCATCCCACCTAATCCTTTCCAATACAACTGGCCAAACAGGCCCTTAAGGTGGACCACACCTTAGGAAACTGTGGTGATTGTCCATAAATGGGCAATTAAAGTTTTGGATTGAGTGATATTTACTTTTTCCCTTCATCCATTTTCGTGATACTTCATCAACAGATTCGATGGCAAATAAACATTACGAAGGCTTACACGATTCCATGTCTGGTGCGCAATCAATGTTCTTCATCTTCGATTTGAGGTACCATTGACGATGGAGATGTAGTCGTCTCCTAATATCAAATACATAAATATAGGACTTAGTATAGTCCAAGGAGATTCAGATTTGTAAATAGTTATCGAAAGGAGGAATAACCCATGTAGCTTTTTTTTTTTTTCTATGGTCGCTAAACGCTAGAGTTAACATCGTTCCTTGTGTTAAGTTACAATCATTGAGGAAAACAGCAATCAATGTCGAAAAAGAGTGTTTACGATGCAAGGGAAAAAACGGCATATGGAAAGAGATAATACCGTAACATAAGTGCAAAATCGCCAGATAAACAGAGGCCCACTTTGTACATCAAGCATGCCCTCATCGCCCAGGGATCAAAAGGCTGCGCCATGGCATCACTCTCCCATCTCAATCACCTTCTCGCGTCTCGACATCAATTGTAAAACTGTATTCTTGGTCTGACATCAATCACTAGAGCCTTGTCCCACCTATTTATAATCAGCTGGAAAAAAATATTGATATATGAACAAAAGATCTAATTAAAAATGGAAAGCAAGAGTCCATGGAAATTAAAATCCATTTATATCTTTTACAAGTTTCTGCTTTCACTAAATTCAGCACAGAATGCATCTCATGCTCACAGAACAATTAAAATCCCATTGGCTTCTTTTCAGGGAATGATGGCCGGTTCCAAGTAGTTTGAGATTAGTAAAACACATGTAGAAAAAAAATGGACACGTTGCATAGGCAATCCATGTTGAACACGACTTCTAACATGCTTGAGATTAGTAAAACACGACTTCTAACCTGTATAATTGGCAAATTTTGAAGTTTTAGAAGAGCTTACAAGTGTAGTTGGTAGCTTCTGGATGAATCCAACAGTATCTGTTAGGAGAAACTCCTTCCCATTATTGATCTGTACAGGATGCCAGAAAAAGAAGAAATTAGTATCAAGTAAAGAAGGCATAAAGAATGTACTGCTACAATAACTCTGGCATGATGCCTGTTTGCAAGATACATAGCTAGTCTAGTGGCAAATAATTCACCCAATAGTATCAAGTGGACTATCAAGAAACATTTTCTCATGTAGCAAAGTTAAACTATGTGAATTCTCCCATCAATCGTTGTATTTCATAATCTGCCTCTTCATTAGCTAAATGAGAAGAATTTGTTTCTTTACGAAAATTACAAGAACTTCAAGAAGACTTATATTTGTTCCTACATCCTAAGTTCCACCCACCTGGAAAGAAAGGTCAGTTTTTCTGAAAGATAATTATTTTTGGATATCATGGTCTTCAGGACTAGAAACAAAGCCAAAGGTTTGAAAGAACAATCATTCTTTCAGGAATCAGAGCTCTTCTTCAACCAAGGTGCTCTCAAAAGTCCTTGTTTTGTTCAGGGATTGGGCTCCCTAGTTGTTAGGTTCCCCTGTGGCTTTTGGTTGCTTCTGTATATAGGGTTTCTTCCTTTCAAATTGCATGGGGTTGAAGTTTGTAATATAGTTTTAGTTCTTTCTAGTTACACAATCGTTGGGCTAAGGGTTGTACTTTAGTTTCTGTTTTTAGGTTTTTACTTTTCTTCTAGGTTTTTTTTTGTTCTTTCCTTTTTCCCTTTCCTTACTGTTATTTTCTTTCTGGTTTCTTTTAATAATATTCACTTTTCAAAAAAATATAATGGGATCATCATACTCAATAGGGAGTTGAACTTCTGCAATCCCAGTTATCCACTATGTAGAACTTTCTTCTGAGTTCCTCTTCTTCACCTGATAGAGAAGTAGTCAAATTTATGATTCAGTAGAGATTGGATGGTACCACAAATAAAATGTGGCTGCAAGATTGGGTAACAAGACATGCGAATTTAAAGCAAGAATTACTGGCCTTAGAAAACAAGAGATGCTCAACAAAAATAAATAAAATAAAATAAAACAAATAAAAAAAAATAAAAAACAGAAGAAGACATCAACAATGAGCATAATGACAACCCCACCAATGTCTAAATCTAGTAAGTGATAGATTTACAAGATTTTATTTTATTTTATTACTATTTAGTATGAGGGGTTGAATACACAATCCTTCATGTAAAAACAGGATCATATGAATATCAACAGGATATGATTGGATGTGGAGCAAATAGTTAAAAGGCATGTCCATCAAAAACCATATAGACATGGCTGCATGGGTTGTTAATCTTAAGAGAGAAGGCGAGAGCAGTCCAAATACAACCATTGTCAAAGGAAAGCATTTCTAATAAAAACAATGAGGAGATGTAATACCACCAATCTCACCTTAAGATGCTCTGGAATGACGTACAATTCATCCTCTGCACTTTGTAAATCATTCTCAATTTGATCTGTAGCATCAATGCTCTTGCCCCTTTTCTGTGCCAATTCTTGTTCAACATACTTCAACCTATAAACAAGAAAATGTGGAAATATGGGAGTTGATACAAGTTGAAAGGAGTCGGTCGGTACAATTGGAGAAGTTAAGAATTCAACACTCAACATTAGCAGACACAAATTGAACCAATAAATGCATAAAAAACACTGAAAAAAAATCTACTTATGGAAACACACATTTTCCATTTTTTTCTGATTTTCCCAGAATATTTTGAATTAAAAAAAGTTCACAAAAATATTGGCAAATATTGGCAACAATGTGGTTGATAATGGCGTAATGGTATTAGTTTTTTAGCTAGCTGATACAACCATAGATTCCAATATTTAGACCTTTGATTGTACGGTTATTAGAATCCTCAACAAGTCCATGTACCATAGAATTTAAACATAGATTGGACATCATGCATCCATGTCTGATGCAAGCAGTCACATATCTGTTCACGTAAAATAATCCATAAGAAGGTATGAAGAAAAAAATTGTTGAATGCTGCAGAAGCGAAGTACATATCTACCAAACTGGATGTCTTCCGTTAGAGTTTTGTCCACTTTGACATCAACTGTAATGTTCTTGTTCTTCAATTGCATATTCAGATCGGCCAGAAACAGCTCGTCAACATAAAAATGGGGGCAGAATTATCAGTTTTGTAAACCAAACCCAATGCCATAAAGTTCTTATGGAGACTTACATTTTCATCAAAATAAGACCAAGTTAATAAAACAAAAAGGATAAAGTAGAATGAAATCAGAGCTTCTTAAAGGGTTTCATCTTAAGCAATTTAAAACAGGCCTATTATGAAAAGAGAGATTGCATTTCTCCATTTCAAATGGATGGAATTCCTCAAAGGCCCATTATGAAAAGAACAACTATCTATGGATGTTACCATATTTTCTTAGCATAGCTTTTGCAAGTTTTCTTGTTTTGTTGTTGTAAGGAATATACATTCATTCTCCTTTGTCGCAACTTTAACAACAACATCTTTGAACTAGATGTACATGTGAATGGATAATTTCTGCATGCAAGTATTTTGAAATCAAATGAATGGATGCTACTCACGATTAAGATTTTCAGATAGAGGTATGGGAAAGGCATAGTAAAAAAATACCTTCTTAAAAGAAAGCCTCCCTCTTTTTAAAGACACCAGGTAGTCTCGATGGCATGGTATAGTTTCAAACATTATACTCTAGCAAGCAGATGATAACTCCATTACTCTAACAATACTTAGATACCATCAGAAAGAAAGAAAATACAACATCTTAATGTTCACTGGTTATTAATTCTGACAAGTGAGACCCATGCTTAATCCAAATCATTTTTGCCCATTTCCAACTAAGCCAGCCTCATTAACAAAACTATGAGATGCCAGCAATAGCTATGGAGTTGAGATAACTTTTTCTCCTTGTTAGTAGTCATGACAATTTAGTAAATGTTAACATTCACCTTTCTAATTTTGGTCCCACAAATTGCCTTGAAAATTACAACAGACCATAACTCCAATAACAAAGTGGAACCGTGGACTATGAAAATCATGACCAAGATGATAAAAACATAACAATTCAAACCATAAGGACTAACCACATCAGCCTCTCTGAGGACATCTTCCATGGTAGCAGCTCTTTTCCACATCACAGGTTGCTCACCATTGGATTTCAAGATCTGCCCATAAGCTGCAAAGGAATTACAGGGAGGGACCAACAAAGAAATTCAATTTTTAGTTTGACCTTAACAAGAAATGGCAGGCAACAGTAAAATGGTAGGGAAAAAAAAAAGAAAAAAGAAGAAGAAGAAAGGAAGTCATGCCTGTTACAAACTTTTCAAGTCGAGTGGCTTGATACAGATCATAGTATATGAGGTTCATTTTGAAACCCTCAATCTGTTAAAGAAGAACAAATCATAGTCAAAGACTGTCTTTAATGACTCGAATGATTCATGAAATGATAATCATGAAGCAAGTAACAATGTGTAAAAAACCCATCTCAAATCCAAACTTTTTTTCCCTTCCATGCAACAAACCAATCCATCCCTAATCCAAATAAAAAATCTATGCACACAGTTTATGCCTCTGTAACTACTAACAAATGAGAGTAGCAACCTTTGGCGGAAGTCGTTTGATGAGGAGCAGTGACAACTTGTAGCCCATATCTGTCAGGTTCAGGCTAGTGGCAGCTAAATAGGCATCACTTTCGTCGAGTTCAGTCGATTCTTGGTGTTCTCATATCCAGATGGTAACACACATGAGGTACACAATCTAAATCGATCCGATTTGAGTAACTCCATCGGGTCCTATCAGTCTATTGCAAGCATGAATTAGAATTCAGAATGGGGTTCAGGTCTAAGAATCATGGTCAGGTGCATAGTAGAAAATGCCTTTTTATGGCTTTTAAATAATGAATGTAAATAATTTTTGCATAGTAGCAATACCCAACTGATCTAGATTCATA
This sequence comes from Magnolia changhungtana, assembly GCA_030180095.1. Taxonomy (NCBI): domain Eukaryota; kingdom Viridiplantae; phylum Streptophyta; class Magnoliopsida; order Magnoliales; family Magnoliaceae; genus Magnolia; species Magnolia changhungtana. The sequence continues at coordinate 5,112,887 of JASAUF010000502.1, read as the reverse complement.
CCCAATTAAGTTGCAATTGTTTATAGCAATACAACTTTCCATGCAACCACATAGCTCGATATAGCCAAACAGTAAAACCATACATCAGTTGGGATCCAGAAAGTGGGTCGGCATGCTTTGATGCTCTTCGACATCTGAGAACCACAATAGAACCCTCTACTAATTCTTTAAACTTCAGCATTCCAACTACCAGAGCAAACATCAAACATGCAACAATGAGGATACCATCCAAATACACATATAAACCATACAGTAAATACATGTGAATGGGATCTAGAGATTCACAATTTGATGGTAAGTAAAGCCTCATACACATCATTTATTAGTAGTCATGTTTTGTCTGTACCTGCCGTTTATATATTTTTTCTTCCATAATTTCATGTGCCATCAAACGATATGCATAAAATGGCTTTGTTTGCCCATACCTGCAAGAATGCACCATATTAAGCCCATTCTTCAAAACAGAGAAACTTGAGAATTAAATAGAAAGAAGAAGAAAAAGAAGAAGCATCATTATACAGATTTAAATCTGATTGGTAATGTACCTTGTTACGCAAGTATATTTATCATCCAACTAACTATTAATAAAGCAATAAAAATATTATTAAGCAAGATCAATTAACAACTATAAATTGTAATTAGATGTTCAACAACTCAGTTGATCTGTTCATGTAAATAAGTCCTACTTCCTCATAAATGTCACAAAGAAATCAATGTTATATAGCAAAATTGCTACATGCTTTACATTTTCAAGTCATGATGAGCATTAGTCGAATATATTTCAACTCGTGACAAAGCCTAACGCAACTAAGATAGAACTAAGTGAATGTGGGCCTTAGCTATCCATTTACAAATCACCAATTTGGACAGTTAGGATAGGCCCAATCCATGTGACTTATAGCTATGGCTAACCCATGGAGAGGTCTAACAAATGAATGCGCCAACATGCCCCCCCCCCCCCCCCCCCCCCCCACCTCTAAAGGAGATTTAAAAAAAAGCTACTAACGGTCTATAGTCATCTTTGCATTATAAAATGAAATCAGTACTTCTTGTGCACATTCACCAAGTTTCCCTGAATTCTAATTGTCGAGAATCTGCAAAATCAGTGACTTGTTTTCATCCAAATACTGCATATGTAAATTCATCATGGTTAAAGTAAAATACAGGTGAAGTAGGTAGACAGCTAAATAGAAACAAGAGCTTTCCTAACCTACACAATCTCTGTGCAAACAAGAGTATCAACCTAGCATGTGTTTCAACATCTGATACTTGCATAATGAGGGACCCACTTAATACTTGACCTAGCCCAAAAATGAGGCCATCCAGGTCATCAGGTGGGTTCCAAATGTACAGCAATTGAGGGTTTTCAAAATATTCACAGCATCCACATGTATGAAAATTGATGGTTATGGAAACATTCAACATACATGCATAGCCACCCAGTGACTAGAGTGACTCATATTTTGGGTGAGATAATATATATGACAGGGTCCACTTGATTCATGGTTTGCATGTCCCACATACATGCCAGGTTGGCACACAAAGGTCCATGTGGGTTTAGGAAACCAAACGAAACAGGGAAGGAATTATCTAAGAAGGTGATTTAAGTGATCTAACTGAATTCAGAAAAGAGAACCAAGAGATGCTTAAAGTGATCTAATCTAACTAATTGGCAATTCAAAAGCCTCTTTGCTATCCTTGATTGCAAATCCAAGTCAAGAGGGAGGATAAAGAACAATCCATATATTTGACAGTATGTTGTCCGATCAATCATGTGCCTTCAGGGATTCTTAAAAGTAATTTTCCTATTCAGGTTTTGAAAGAAAATTGTCCAGCTTTTTTTATAACCTAAGGTCTTCAATGTATGATCTCAAGTCCCTAGATTAGATGACAAGTTCATTAAGTGCATTTTTATTGGATATAAAAGCTCTTGGAGAAATTATAGATGTTACAATACTAAGTTGGATTGATGGGAAGCAGTTGTGGTACATAACAAGGAGGAATTATAAGATCCTTGATCTGAAGTTTTCTAGACTATCCTTGGTTTTTCAGTTCTGAAAATTGGGATCATGGATCAGTGAGCCAAACCAAATAGATAACAATGAAGAATTATAAGATCGTTGATTGAAGCTTTACAAAGTAACCTGCAGTGTTCAATTCTCAAAATCAGAATCTGTGGATCAGAAAGCCAAACCATTGGTAGATTCCATCCCATCCTGGATGGACTAAGCCTCAAGTACCTTTCAAATTGGAAGACTGATCTTAGTCCCCAATCTTGGGACTTTTCTTAATTGAATGTGAATTGTTGTATCTCTCTTCCTATTTATTTGTAGGACACAAATCTAAAGGCTATGATTGTGTAATAGAGGAAATTTTGGGGGTACGCTTGGCACTCCATCCATGGAGGAACGAAAACAAACCAATGATCTAGATTACTAAAACATGGGCCTCACTTGTCAGAACTGAAAAACATAGTATGCAAAGTCAGTGTTAATCAACCATTCATGGTTGAAACCAAGGTTGCAAGTTGGTCACGAATGTAACTGATAACTGTTTTTATTAGAATTTAAGATTTTCCAGTTGTGTGGCATTAACTTGTAAATCAAATAATATAAAGAACGAAAAGGTTACAAATAGCATATGAAAGAATTACTATTGAGTTATTCTCCACCAGAACTCTGTTGCCTATCCATGTATTCCAACAATTTCAAGATTTGAAAAGAATCTTCAACTTAAATTACTTAAAAGTTAGCAAGTTCAGTAAAAAGAAGGAAAAGATTGAGCATTCTTGCAACCAAGGACATTCATAATTTCTTTACACCTCTATTTCTTCAATAAAGATCAGTCTTTGCTGGATTTAAAATAATTTTTTGTAAAAAAAAAAAAAAAGAATCAGCCAAGACACAACAGTACCCAACTTCAAGCCTGGGTAAATCTTGTAACTTTTCTTTGATCAATGACAATCTAACTAATTTTAGTATGAAAAAATAAATATGAATACAAAAAGAGATGCAAGACGAGGGGAAAATTGAACTTGTCAAGCCACCTCCACCATCAGCTAATTAGCCCAGATTAGTCTCTACAGACTTGCTGAAAGGTTACCTTTATGGTCTAACAAATATATCTTCATATCTTGTGATTGAACAGATACAATACAAAAAATAAAAATAAAAAATCTATAAAGTACAAGCACAAGTAATTATCATAAGACCAATCAAGCAAAGAAACTGAATAGTTTTAAAATCTACTTGTAGAGGACTCTGCAAAACAATGGTAGCAACGTTAAAAAAAAAAAAAAATCATTCATAGATTGATCGAAGTTCACAACATAGTTGGTTGACAATGCATTGAGTAAGAGGATGTGTAAGAATTTTCTTTTCTTTTCTGTTCTTTCATTTTTAAATTAACCATTAAAACTATAAATCTAGAATGTTCAAATGAGTTAATCATAGAACAAAACTACTCAAACAACCATGAAGCTATATAATCAATTAACCACTGAGTCGCAGCAAAACAAAAATCAGCTACCAATAATGCTCTGAAACTGACTGTGATTAACACTTAAATCATAGAACAAAACTACTTAAACGCACCCTTTTTTTTCTTTTTTCTTTTTTTTGTAGCCGCCTATGCTAAAAACGCCCCTATTACCCGCTTTTCTTGTAGTGATAAGAGAAAATAGAGTTCATGTTAAGATGAAACTCTAAATTTTCATAATAGAGATTGAAATTTTAAGGATGCATACCTTCATCTGGGTCTGTTGTAGCATTAGTTGCATCTTTAGCTTTGTATCTCTCCACTAAACACAAGAGGTGTATGCACCAGAAGCAAAAGGCAAGCAGTGTATGAGATGGAGATTTTGGCTTGGACCTTTTCATCATTCCAGGCACAGGTGTCCGTAGCTATAGAACTTAAAATCCCATAATCCTATAATAGATGTGTTTGTCCAACCATGATGTTTTCTAGTTATCATCTAGTGCATGAACAAATTTCTTTTTATAATCATTTTAGTGTATGCAACCTAGCTTCTTGTGCACAAAACAGATTTTTTTTTTTTTTTTCATTCAAATTAACTGCAGTTTACTGCACTAGTTGCATTCTTCAGTTTGTTGATTCAGTTTTTAACACGTCAAAACTGAGAGAAAGATAGGCCCAATAGTTGAACACCTCTTTCTTGTGGAACCGAATGCAATATAGTACAAGAATATTCTGGAACTATCTTATAAAACCCATGTTAAGGAAGTATGTTTGACAGATGAAGCTACCAAGCAATAATTTCAAAAAGGGAGCAGCCATGATTTACACCCACCTTTATCACTAGCATACAGTCAATTTTTTCATTTGGAAAAATGGTGGGTGTGGACATTTTTGATGCTTATTCAAACTTAAAGATCTCGTCAAAATCCGGGATGAAAAAAGAACTTACATGGCAATTAGCATGTAGGTAACACCAAGCAGCTGGAGCTTTTGTCTTTCAATGTAGTTTTGAGAGAGAAATTGGTCGATGAAATATATTGTGAGGTAAAGTGTATCTGGAACAAGCTTATACTCCTCAGAAACCTGAAACCAAAACACACATGATTAGTAACAGACCCATTCAACACCAATTGTGTTCCTAAAAGATAGCTAAATATTTAAAATCGAACATTTCCAATCCAAGTAAATATTGCAATCAAACAAATCTTGCAAAGTTGCCAACCAGCCCATAGTGCTATACTTAATTACTCTTTAATTTACTTTTACCTTGCAAAAAAATAAAAAAATAAAAATTGCAAATGCAACTCTTTTTTTTTTTTTTTTTTTTTTTTTTTTTTTGCAGGGTAGAGCCCTTTGATCACAATTTCTCATATTTTCCCATAACCAAGTTTATATTTAACACTTACCAGTGCCTTTACTAAGATGCCACCATGCTGGTCAAGCAGGTGCATAGACTGGAATGGTGCCATTCATTCAGTTGTAGGCTCCCAATCTCATACAATAGAACTACCCATATTCTTGGATAAAAAACTAGTTAATCAAGAACAATGTTTTCTTTTATGGAGTAATTTAAAGGACGACTGTCTGGTTTATCAGAAACTCCACAAGATGGTGAAGACTTTGACCGATTTTTCAGCATAGTAGAAATTGTTGTTTCTGATACCACATTCTCCGTCATAATCATAGGATGCCCACAAAAAGTAAATGAGGTAGATTGAGACTCATATGGTTTTGATTCAATCTGAACTTCCAAAAAAAGATAAAAAGAAAGTTTAAGTATAGCAAGAAGAGCTTATCTTATAAAAGAAATTGAATTCCATGATGGCTTTGATTTTATATGAACTTCTAAAAAGAAAGAGAGCTATGATGAAAGAAAAAAATAATAATAATAAAATAATAAAATCATTCAGCTATGTATTTGTGCAATGGTAAGTTTGTTTTGGCTTCATTCAGCTATGTATATGTCTTTGACATCTTGTTTTTGCTGATGTTTGGCAAGTCTTCATTTGTCTTAATCCTCTATATGATATTTCCTAGATCTTTGGTTTATCCTAATGCCTGTTTTTTGTTAGTGGTAACTTTAAAATACAAAACATAATCTGAAATGGTGTAGCTATTGCAGTAATGTTTGCATTCAAATCTTCTTCTTCTTTTTCATTTGTTTATCACCCAATGTTTAGTTGCTGCATTTGTTTTTGTTAACTTCTCTCTCCCCCGTCAATCACTTCTATTTAACATTTCATTAGGATGCCATAGATCAGGCCCACAAAACCTCACATAAACCCCACAAAATAACATTATAAACTTCTCTCTTTTTTTAATATTTTTCTTTTCTTTTCTTTTCTTTCGTTCTTGTTCTAATTTTTTTTTCTTTTTTTTTTTGAAAGGTGATAAACTTCAAAATTCAAGACTACCAAAAGGACCACTATAGGCCCCTGCATCCTTAAAACATCGAATCAAATGCAAGCAAATTTAAATCCATGAATCCATCAAATCACCATAGAAGAGCGACAAAAAGACTCCTCTGTGTTAGTGCTGTTGTTTTTTTTATAAGCATTTGATTATACACGTGGATGATCATGCCAAATACCATAATTCCTTTCCCAGGGCATTTTGAAAACAATAAAAACTGTGATGAACCAAATCGCATGGTGAAAAGTAGTAACAAGCCATTAAGTAAGACAAAACAAAGCTTATGAAAAGATCCATACCAGATGGACCTCCAAAAACCTTTCAAAACAAGCTAATGAATCAAATGTCATGGTGAAAAGTAGTAAGACAAACGGTGGCGACTTGAACTTGTTTGAAGAGATCCTTAACTAGCTGATGAATCAAATGGCATGGTGAAAAGTAGTAAGACAAACAGTGGCAACTTGAACATGTTTGAAGAAATCCTTAACTCTCTCCCTCCCTTTGTGAAGTGTCAAAATGCAGAACTATCAGTTCAGTTGGAACCGTCTCCTCACCAATCAATGGCCAGCAAATTCTGACAATATTGAATTATAGACTAACTGAACGTATCAGGAAACAAACATAGATTCTGGTGCCCATGTCGTGCATGTTGAAAACTGAGTAATGGATAAGATATTTCAAAACAAGTGGTTTCAATTTGTGGTGTGTAAAATGCTATGGTAGTCTACATGGTATATTGTCAACATTATCATCATAATGGGCCATGTCAAGAAAATCTCCTTGATAGGAGAATCCTGTTATTTCAAATCTGGACTCAATTAGATGGTATATTGTCATCATTATCATTATAGCCTTGTCCCAGCTATTTGGGATCTTTTTTATGATTGCTTGGCAAAGGTTCAATGCCCATCAACAAACCTGACATCAACCCTCTACCCAGGCTTGGGATGGACCAGATGGAATTTAGTAGCCTATAAAAAGATGGCTAAGAAGGTAAAAACAGCAACTGTCCACATTCAACTGGAAAAAAAAAAAAGAAGAAGCACAATACTGGTGAAAATATTGATAACTAAACCTACCAGCAGCTTTGAAAATATTGCTCACATAAAATAGGATGTCATTGACTCCACTTAGTTCTTCTGCAATACTAGTAACCCAATTCCTACCTGCAGGATACTATGAAAATTACGTTCTGACATTTACTCACTTATGTGAAAGTAACAGTGTGTATAAAAAAATATATAAATAAATAAAAAACTGGGCACACTACCAAAAAATCGAGCAAAGGCTATGGAATGTGAAGGCCTTTAGCTACGGATTTAATCCGTAGCAATTTAGCTACGGATCTAAACCGTAGCCAAAAGCATAATTGATCCGTAGCTAAATCCTTCCTCCTCATTCCTATTCATGGTGCTTAAGGGGCTCCATGGGGCTCACTAAAATATATGTGTTTGATCTAAGCCGTCTATAAATTCGGATATTTAATTTGAGTGGATTAGGAAAAAAAAGTTTGTAGATTAAAGGTATAAGTGGACCACACAATAAGAAATCAGAAAAATTAAATTTCTATTGTTAATTTGTTGTGTGGTTTTCTTACAAATCTGATCTGACTCATTTTTTGCAACATCCCTTAAAATAATATTTTAGAATTATTGGACAGAGTGGATTAATAACATACATCATGGTGGGCCCCACGTTTTAAAACCCAAACCGTCCTTATGGCCCGTCCGTCACGCGCCCCACCCCAAATAAAACTCTCGCTCCATTTCTCCCGCCCGCAGCACCTCCAAAACCCATTTCCATTTCCATTTCCTCTCTCTCTCTCTCTCTCTCTCTCTCTCTCTCTCTCTCTCTCTACTCTCCTCTCCCTCGCCATCTCTCGATCTCCCGCTCTCCCTCACCCTCTCCCCGTCTCTCGGCTGCATTCCCCTCTCTCTGTTTCCGAACCCATCTCCGTTTTCAAAACCCACTTTCACCGAGATCCGTTGAGAGTTTTCGCTGGGAAGGTCTCAACTGGTTTGAAGGTTAGTCTCTCTCTCTCTCTCTGTTTTCGAAATCAGTTGAGGGTTTTCGGTGACTCGGTTACCACGCTATTGATGTTGCTCACCAAGTGTGGCTGGTGGCAAGGAAAGTATGTACATGAAACAAATACTCTTCTTTTCTTAGTTTTTATGTTGCATAGATGGTGTTTGATAAAATATCTGTAATGTAAAACCATTGCTTTTATTTTACTTATAGTGAGATTTTGAAGTTGTAGTCCAGGTGTTTGTAAAAATGCCTCAATGGCGAACTCGACTTGATCTTGGCTCAAACTCACCCGAGTTGCTGAGGGCGTGTTTGGATGGGCCAATCCCATGAGATTGGATTGTATTAGGGTGGATGGCAAGTAATGATGGCTCTGTCAGTGGATTGGTGCCAATCCAATGGGATTGCTATATCCAGGGAACTCACCACCGAGTATGTTTGGCTCGCTTGGCCAATCCCGGATTACACCGGCCAATCTGGGATTGCTCTGTCTAACCAAACATGTCCTGGCAAAAAGATGGGATTAGGAGGGATTGGGTGGATTTCAAGGTAATGATGGTGATGTCTTCGCCTCCCATGGGATTTCTATATCCAACTTCTGCTGTTTACACGCCCGGCCAAATCCGGGATTGCTCCTTCCAATCCACCCTAATACAACCTAATACAATCCACCTTGCACCGCCAAACAGGCCCTGACCAAACCAAGCCGAGACGAGCTCGAGCTGAGGTCAGCTAGTGGCTAAGCCACCAGCTTGACTCGGTTCAACTCGATGTGCATCCTTACTGATACATCACTCACTGAGCCGCCAGCCACTCACACGCATACATACATACATACATGCATGCATGCATACACACATACATCATGCTTTTTCAGCATATTTATTTATTTATATTTCCTTATTGTATTTGTCATGATCGTTGGATGAGTTTTATTCATTTTTATGATGTTTTTTTTTAAGATTATATTTTGTATGGGTTTTTTTTTTTTTTTTTTTCAGTATGCATGGATTTTCAATTACATTTAGAGTCAATGGTTCTGTAATCCACATCGTCGGTATGTTGCGTCCCACCTTGATGGACCATGCCCCAAAATGCTCCTAGATTAGAATTTTGGAAGATCCTAGTGACCAATCTGGGACCCTTTATAGTTGAATGTGGATCGATGTCATGTTTCTCTTCTTAAATGTTCATGTGAGCTGCAAATCGTGAAGGTTAAGATTGTCGTAGTGATGAGATTTTTGGGCACTGTCCATCTGTGGTGGGCCACACAAAATAACAAACTGTCATTGGTATATTGAAGGCAGGCCAGATGCCAATCTAACCAATCTTGAACCCATTGAATTGACCTCTTTGAACCACCTAATCGATCATTCTGCTTAGCACTTCAACAATCACCACAAAAGGAGCCACTCACTCAACCATCCACTACCCACCATCTGAAACCAAATGCATTTTGCAAATCAAATAGCTGAAGAAGTCCTAGTCTACATAATTGTACAATTTTTTCAAGTTCAGACTACAGATTACCCCAGCAGTGTCCTATTTGTATTTTGAGTCAATACATTCATGAGCAATAAGGGCCCCATACAATATTTGCTTGCCATGAAAAAATGCTGCTTGAGATTTACAAATAATGCTGCCCAACACCACTATCCTAATGGAAAGAACCTTCACCAAGATTTTGTATGGGCTGAGCTGCTGAAAAGTACCTTAGGTCCTCCTCCATTGCCTTCATTGAGATAAGCGCAATAAAAGAAGCTCTCAACTCCTTCAATAGTCTGCCTCTAGCACAAAACTTAGAGATGAATTGCATAACATTGCCTTTCACAGCTCACCAAAACTAGGGCTGCTACTTGGGTTTGGGTCGATTGACCCAACCCAAATTCAGATTAGGTTGGGTTGTTAAGGTTCTTGGGTCAGATTTGGGTTGGAAAACACTGACCTGATATGACGTCAGGTTGGGTTGGAAATAATGTCATGTATTTGGGTTGGGTATGGAGGATTTCGGGTTGGTTTGGGTCCCAGGTTGGGTCCTCTTGTTGTTGGGTCAGGCTCAGGTTGACCCTCAATCCTACTGTAATTACTTTGTAAATAGATAATTATTACCTTTTTAGCTGTTTGATAATCCTACTTATTTTCTACTTTGAAAATCAGTTCAAAAAATAAATTAATTAAATGGCCATGTCCTTGCTCTTGCACCGGTGGAAGGGTTTGGGTACCCATGGGTGGTGAAATTCCACCATCGTGTGAGTGTGTGGGGGGCATGCGTGCGTGTGTTAAAAAAAAAAAAGGCTAATGAATAGCTTAGATCTTAACAAATATGCCATTTACTACATGCATTCTAAAATCCCATATAGGGAATTTTTTTCATTAAATGCCTAGCTAGTTGGACCAAAACTCACGGTCCAACTAGTTGTGTGTGGGCATCTCTCTCTCTCTCTCTCTCTCTCTCTCTATATATATATATATATATATATATATATATATATATATATATATATAGAGTAATGCTCACACACAACTAGTTGGACATTGCATTTTCGTCCAACTAGCTTTGCATTTAATGAGAAAATTCACTCTTTTATATAATACATACGCTTACATATGATAGGTTTTAGAATGCATGTCATAGTTATGTAAAGTAACATGTGTGTCAAAGATCTAGGCCATTCATCAGTTAAGACCCACTAAGAAAAGTTATGTAATAAAAACAAAGAAACAACACTTGTAAGAAAAGTACGTATGCTTGTTAAATCTGGATCGTTGGACAGTTTTATTAACAACTAACACTTTCCATAAGTATTTGACATGATTGATCATAAGATCATCAAAAAAAAAAAAAAAAAAAGATTGTCCTTGGCATGTTTACATGTAATTTATCTAATGCACAGATCTGATTTTGAGTTGGATGGTCCAAATCTATAATAGGTGTGTAGCCCATCATATATTTACTCTCCCTTCGCATGTATCCTCTTTCCAAATATTTAGCATAAAGTTTGCCTGACCTTCCTAAGGGTAACGCGGCATTGTTTTCCTAGATGTAGAAGGAAAGAGTTCATGTGGAGTAGATCCACCCCGTCTATCATGTGGGCCACCTTGTGTTTGTACATGGACTTACAATTAAGGTAGATTCAACACTAGATTGGGCTAAACCATGGTAAGTAGTTAAGATAGAAAGTCCCACCATTAATATTAACCAAATTGTGTTTGGTCAACTGACTTGTATATTTGGTCATTGTGGTGTTTAAAAAAAGTAATGCTTGTGATGGGTTAACCTCTTAGACGGATTGGATGTCATTTTTAAGCAAAAGGTTGGATGATACGTACGTACCGGCTGGACACAAAACGGTACTCCAACCCGACGAACTTGGACTTTTTTTTTTAATGGAAAAAAGAATTTCACCATACGCACTATTTTGATTTATTATTATTATTATTATTATTATTATTATTATTATTATTATTATTATTTTTATGGGACTCACCTTGATGTGTATGTGTGATCCACTCCAACCATTAGATGTGTAATCTTATGTTGGGTATAGAAGACAAAATTCAAGCCCACCCGTGATTTAAAACTAACACTGTGGTGGGCGGTCCCCGAACGGGCCACTCTTTGCCAAAGTTCGTTTAAATCACTCATCTGCTGGCATTACGAGGATTAATTACCAAAATAACCCCACTTCTCTTCCAAGCATTATGAGCCTTAATTATCATATTAAATTACGCCAACCAGTAGTGTTTTGGGAAAAGGAACCACACGGACTCCCATCTCTGATTTTTATGGGCCCACTCTGACATGTATGTGAGATCCACTCCGCCCATTAGATGTGTAATCCAGTGATAAACCTAGAACCAATAAATCAGGCTAACCAGTGATTCATATGGGCCACACCAATGGGAACAATTAGGAGGGAGACATCCGTCCCTGATTTTTACTGGGCATATCATGACGAAACTCTGAAATCCATTCTAACCATTAGATGTCACACCAAAAGTAAGCTTGGGTCCCAAAAATCAGGCCCATATATGATCCATGTGACCCACACCATGGGAAATAGTTTAGTGGGTTAACCTTTTCACGTACACTGTTTCCACTAGTGTGGTTGACCTGAACTAAGGATGGAGATGAGAATTGAGACCTTTATCTAACATGGGGTGACATACCTGATGGTTGGGGTTGATTTTACATTAACACAGCGATGGGGCCCTTCCAAGCCGTGGCCCCTTTTCCATGCCAAAATGAAATTAGCATGCGGTGGGAAGCATTTACTTGCATCAATTAAGAGGGACTTGTTTCATTAAATGCATTGCTAGTTGGACGAAAATGCAATGTCCAACTAGTTGTGTGTGAGCATTGCTCATATATATATATATGAAGTTGGGATGCAAGTCTTGAGTACGTTATAAAACGCATCAATGAAGCGTGGAGGAATTACAAGAGAAGATTGACTGCAAAATATATTAAAGACAAGGATCTTATTGCTGTGAGAGATGGTCCTGCCCCCCCAGGTATCCCTATGGAGGATTGGAGGGTCTTCGTAGATCAACTCACCACCGAGGAATTCAAGAGGGTAAGCGTAAGGAATAAAATCAATCGGGCCAAGCTAAAAGGACTTGCTTGTCTTGGGAGGCATAGCATGGCTGTTACTCGCCATAAGATGGTATGTATTTAAAAATAGATATTATAGTTTAAAATTGAATTTAAATTTGAATTATCATTCATCTAAATTTATTAATGATATGTATTTCAATGATATGTAATGTCCTAAAGGCGAAGGAGAAGAATCTTACGTCTGATGCCGAGATAAGTAGATGTGAAGTCTTCTTAAGAGCCCATACAAGAAAGGACAAAGTTGTCCAATATCCCGACCTTCTTGTAAGTGCATCCCTCGTACCACTAATTAGTACCCTTATGAAAAGCCTATGTATAACTTTGAATTATATTGCATTCATTTGTATTTTTTCATAGGAAAAACTAGAGGAGCTCTCTAGTAGCAATCCTGCTTCTAGGATGACCGGCATGGATGATGCCCTTACAGAGGTAATAATAAAATTTAAAAATTACTTAAGTTTTATGGTAATTATGAATATTTTAATAACTTAATTTACAATGTTTTACAGCTGCTTGGTTGGTCTTGACAAAAGAGGGCGAATGCGGGGTCTAGGTTGCTCAATAAGCAAGGTAGGGTCAAGAAGTCGACCGCTCTTTCAAAGGTAGAGAATGTGACAAAAGAAAAAGAGGGTGTAGTTCAAGAGTTAACTCAGGTGAAGAAAAAATTAGATGATGTGACTCAAGATATAGTTGAGATGAAGAAAACATTAGTGTATATGCAGAAAGGGAGAGAGTCTTCTCAAAATATCTCATCACCAACAGTCGTTAAATCTACTCAGGCATCGTCGGTATGCAAGTATAAATATATTTTTTTACTGTATTGAGCTTACAATTATATTATAAGCGCTAACAATACCAATGCCATTTTATGTGTAAATGTAGCCGGATATTATATATATCGGTAAGAGATGCGACTTGCTTGGTTTTGGAAAACGTGGTGTAGTTGCTCGTGGTGAAGTACACGAAGTTAATCCAAATGCAACTGTCCATTGCGAACCGTTGGAGGTTGGAGCTTTTGTTGTTATCTTGACTGAGGTTATACAACCTCAAGCTCCTTTGTGGAAAGAAGATGGGTTCGCATCTACACTTGGAGAGGTCGGTCTGGGATCATTTGTGCGATGGGGGAAAGAGGCTTTGAGAATTCAATAATTTGAACAAATTTGGTACTCTATAATTGAACATGTGTAGTGTGCATTTTGAACTAATTTTGAACATGTAGTGTGCATTTTGAACTAATTTAGAACTAACTTGGCACTTGTTTTTTTTTTTTTTTTTGAAATATTGAATGAATTTTGTACTCTATATTTGAATGTATTTATAGTCTTAGGCTCCATCTGGTCATCACATTAGTGTTTATGAAAGCATTTTTTTTAAAAAATCAAATGGAGCCTAAGCCCTTTTTTAACTCCGCCAATGCAACTCCTTGCATTGCAGGTCATTGATAAAGGAGGAGGGAGAAGGGCTTTAGAATGAGATCGTCAACTATGGAGGAGATCCTGAAAATTCAGTGAGTATCACTGGTTTTATGGTTTTACTTGTACATTCCTATATTGATTACTCAAGCATGACGGTTATGCGCATTCTTTCAGGTGGATGTTGCATGTAGGAGGATTGGAGCTGCATATTTCAGATTCAAGCATATGGTACGTCTCTTGTCAAGAATATTACATATGTGTAGTTAATCAAATAATACATTATGTGATATCGTGTGCATGATATCTATGTTGTAATTCCCCTCATGCATTTTGCTTAAAATCTATGTTTATGCATGATTCTCATGCATTGACATGGATTTGGGCAAAAAAAGATCGAACCCGAACCCGATTTCCTAAACCTAAACCTTAACCTATTCTCAAATCCCTAAACCTAAACCTACACCTAATCCTAATCTCAATTCCCTAACCTAAACCGAAACCTAAACTGAAATTCTAATCCAAATCTTAAATGGGGCCCCCTTAGACCTGACACCCGCACATTTATACCCATAGATCACACATCAAGTGGCCCACGTAGTTACACAAAATAGAAAATCATAAAAGATGCACCCATGGGATTGCGTACCTCATCAGGTAACAGGAGGATTAGGTAGGCCACACATGCACAAGAAAATAGAGGGTTGCAAGGGCGTGTGAAATGACACGAGATCACCAAGAACGGATTGTAGCAGTAGCTATAACTAGTTTCTTTTACACCCTTGAAAATGTCTACTTTGTTTTAACTCTTGGAATGTCACAACATGAGGGGAGAACTGATCACCTATAGGCAAGGTACCACAACTTACCACAACTTAGTGATAGCATACTATCATTTCAGCCAGAATGCCACCTATAGGCCCCACCACGAAGATCTCACCTTGGAGGGATTGGGCAAGTCTGCTCATCAGGTGGGTCACATTGTTGGAATTAATGGAAAACAGAAAGTCAGATTGTGTGACCCAACTAGTGAGCAGATTGGCCTGATTTTCAAGAGAGTGATCTTCATGGAACAGATTTTCTACACAAGCAGCACATTGGCAGAACTGATGGTATGATTGCATATAGGAAATCATTAATTCTCAAATGGGAGCATTTTGAAAATAATAAATAGGGTGGATCATCTAAAGTGTTTGTAGAGTAATCTTATCATACAGTTCTTGTGCGTGGAGCCCACCATGATTTTTCATGGCATCCAACCCCTATAGAAGGGTCACCCCCAACGAAATTGGGATGCCTCAAAAATCAATCCATTTCAACCATCACTTGAGCCACCAGGTGAATAAGAGGCTTTTGGCTGGTTGTGCATTATTTTCTATGGCTTAGCCAACCATGTTATTTTCATGTGACCTACGATCCAAGTACATTGAGTCACCATGATGATGAGATTTCTTTAAAAAACAGGCATATGTAATTATGTGGGTCATATCACAGAAAACAATGAACCACCAACCAAAAACCTCCAAAATCATGCCTTTTAATTGATTTGATTTTTGAGGTGTCCCACTTTCATAGCTTGGCAACCCTTATTGATAGGCCCCGCCAGTAACATTTGTAGAGCAAGCTTACTCCACAAAAGTTGGAGATGATCCAAATCCCCATAATCAGAGAACTGATCACTTATAGGCCCTTGCACCATAAAGAGTGGTACAGGGCTTTAAGCAATCTATCCACTTCATATGGTAGGACCTTGTAGGTGACTTGTTCTCGATTTATTTCAAAATGTGATTTTGCAAAGCAGACGAGTGGTGGTTGGTACGACCCATTTTTTAAGCCCTCCAAGTTTCTGTTCTATTCTTTCCCTTACAAACATCTGTCTGAACTCTCAATTTCATATTACTAACACTTGAATGGCCCATGGTCCAAAAATCAAAATATTGTGGAGGATTCTAGCCCTTGATTTGGTGGCCATCCAAATAAACACTAGAAAAGATTTTATTTTTTTTTATTATTTTTTTTTTAACAATCAACTGCTTTGATGTTTAGAAACAGTCCAATCATAGGGAAACCAGTCCACTCTGAAAATTTTGAATGTTTAAAATTGGGTCATCCATATAACTAGCCTATAACCGATCGTAGGTAATCAGTTCTCATTTGAAAATGTTAGGAAGACAATGGATCACCTACAACCAGTAGTGTGTAAAGTAGATTCCCATAAATATCCCCTATTGTGAATATCAAGCAATTCCACTCATCAGGTGAGGCACAAAGATAGAAAACAATAGAGAACTATTAATCTGATCCAAAGTACACGTGTTGCTTGATGAGTGAATCATCTGTTTTTTATGCTAGATCTTCATGGTGGGTTCACCTTTTAGATTGGTTGGATATTGTACACACTCGACAAGTTGACATTTTGACATTTACATTAGTTGGGCAATAACACACTTGGTCAAGTAATTGTGTGTGAGACCTCCTTCAGTCATAATGATGATGATAAATTTTCTGATTGGGAAGTTCGAGCTTTTAGAGCAAGTGGTTAATTGTCCTAATAGTTCGAGCTTTTAGATAAAAGGATTGTAACACTTCTCTAACAGTTCGAGCAAGTGGTTAATTGTCCTAACACACTTGCTCTAAAAGCTCGAATTGTCCTAACAGTTCGAGCCTGGGCTATGAGATAAAAGGATTAATTCGCCATACTCTAACAGTTCGAGCTTTTAGAGCAAGTGGTTAATTGTCCCATCAATCAATGAGGGCAATGGACAATTTCCCACCAACTTTTCATAACCATCGGATGGGCAAAACAATGTCATTGAGTTTGCTATTTTTTCATAAGAAAGCCATCAGATGGGCAACACAACATCATCACATCACTTTTAAGTTTCCTCACTCTTGAAAAGCCATCATCTGTATCTAAATGAATAGATTTTGGAAGTCCAAATAGATCAAAATCCATAGATTTTAGATTTTGCATAGCAAATAAAACTGGAGAAGATGAACTATAGTGAAACATTAAGAAGTGAGTCAATTAAGAAAAAGTATTTAATTAGCCTATTAAGAAACTATCATTTGCAACAACCATCAGTTAAACTTACAGCATTAAAAGAAAATAATTAATCAAGAGTAAGAAAAAGCACCTTATTTATGGAAACACCATCTCGCACTCACTGGATGGCCGAGTCGTCTTTGCTTTAGAATACACAACAGAATCCTCCAACAACAAACGGCTCAAATTGTTTATCTTCCAAATGTTCTTGTGATAGACAACAAAGTTACCATTCACATTCATCATTTTATCAAAGGTTCCAATTTAAAATTACTCTAATCCATCAAGAAAACTTTAGCCAAGCTACCATCAGCAAGACATTATTCATGCAATACAGCAATAGTAACACGGGAAAACAACAGAACTTTTAGTGGCCATTTGGATGCACAAAGTTGTTTGCCACACATACTATCTTGCACATACTATGCATGTCATGCATTGCTGGACCACCTGTATTATACCCTGTTTGTCAAGCACCAAGGACAAGGAGTGGTGAAACATGTAACATTATGATGCATGTGCATAGTGACTGTCACATGTGGCACATGTGAGATGCTTGAAGATTTCTTTCCCATCATCATTTACATTTTTCTTCTTAATCTAAACAATTGGGAAGTTAATATAATCATTTACTTTGTTTTACAATCTTTAAAATCTTTATTTGTAAATTTGTGCCCATATGCATTTTTGAATAAACTAAAAAACTTACTCATTCTCAGATTGCATTGTGGAATATGCATCCATTATTCAAAGAAATGACGACATTCCAAGCACTCACACTTTCTCTCCTTGCTAGCTAAATTAGTGAGTCTTCTTTCCTTCATACTATATGATACATTGATGAAGTGGCACGCCATTTGGACAGCCCATGTTTATATATTATCTCAAAATTGATGAAGCGGTCGGATGTGCGTCGGAGCTATCCGGATGTTGAGCGGGGTCCCTGGAAGGTGGGAACCGCATTGTTATGACCATGATGAAGTCATCCATTTCCTATGGACGACATTGGAGGGCTCAGCCATTTGGACATGCCGTGTTTATGTATTTGCTCGAGATTAATGGAGCAGACCCGGATGTGCGTCGGAGCTATCCGGAAGAGCGGGGGTCCCTGGAAGGTGGGAACCGTTGTTATGACCATGATGAAGTCGTCCATTTCCTATGGACGGCATTGGAGGGGCTCCGCCATTTGGACAAGCGGTGTTTATGTATTTGCTCGAGATTAATGGAGCGGACCGGATGTGCGTCGGAGCTATCCGGAAGAGTGGGGTCCCTGGAAGGTGGGAACCGTTGTTATGACCATGATGAAGTTTCCATTTCCTATGGACGACATTGGAGGGGCTTGGCCATTTGGACAGGCCGTGTTTATGTATTTGCTCGAGATTAATTGAGCAGACCCGGATGTGCGTCAGAGCTATCTGGAAGAGCGGGGTCCCTGGAAGGTGAGAACCGCTGTTATGACCATGATGAAGCTGTCCATTTCCTATGGACGACATTGGAAGGGCATAACCATTCGGACAGGCCATGTTTATATTTGTATTTGCACGGACTACACCCGAACCCATTCTCAAATCCTATAACCTATAACCAAAACCTATAACCTATAACCTATAACCTAAATCAAAACCCCTAACCTAAACCAAAACCAAAACCTATAACCTAAACTCAATTCCTAAAGCTAAACCTACACCTAATCCTAATCTCAACTCCCTAACCTAAACCTAAACCTTAACTTGAAAACCCAAACTTAAACCCAATCTTGAACTCCGAACCCGATTTCTAAACCTAAACCATAACCCATTCTCAAATCCAAAATCTATAACCTAAACCTAAACTAAAACCAAAACCTATAACCTCTACCCGAACACATTCTCAAATCCAAAAATCTAAACCTTAACCAAAACCTATAACCTAAACCCGAACCCATTCTCATATCCAATAACCTAAACCTTAAACTAAACCAAAACCAATAACCTAAACCAAAACCTATAACCTAAACTCAAATCCTAAAACCTTAACCTATAACCTAAACTCAAATCCCTAAACCCGAACCCATTCTCAAATCCCATAACCTATAACCTAAACCAAAGCCAAACCTATAACCTAACCTAAACCTAAACTATAACCCATTCTCAAATCCCAAAAACCTATAACCTAAACCTAAACCTAAACCTTATCCTAAACCTTAACCAAAACCTCAACCTAAACCCGAGCCCATTCTCAAATCCCAAAACCTATAACCTAAACCTTAACCAAAACCTATAGCCTAAACCCGAACCCATTCTCAAATCCCAAAACCTATAACCTATAACCTAAACCACCTAAACCTATAACCAAACCAAAACCAAAACCTATAACCTAAACCCGAACCCATTCTCAAATCCAATAACCTAAACCTTAACCTAAACCAAAACCAATAACCTAAACCAAAACCTATAACCTAAACTCAATTCCCTAGAACTAAACCTTAACCTACAAACTAACCTAAACCTAACTCCCTAACCTAAACCTAAACCTAAACTTTAAAACCCAAACTTAAACCCGATCCCGAACCCAGAACCCGAACCCGGTTTCCTCAACCTTCACCTTAACCTATTCTCAATTACCTAAAGCTTAACCTACAACCTAACCTAAACATAAACCTAAACTTGAAAACCGAAACGTAAACCCGATGCTTAGGAACCCGAACCCAATTTCCTCAACTTAAACCTTAACCTATTCTCAATTCCCTAAAGCTTAACCTACAACCTAACCTAAACCAAACTCCCTAGCTTAAACCTAAACCTAAACTTGAAAATCCAAACTTAAACCCTGGTCCCCGAACCCGAACCCGGTTTCCTCAACCTAAACCTTAACCTATTCCCAATTCCCTAAACCTTAACCTATAACCAAACCTAAACCTAACTCCCTAACCTAAACCTAAACCTAAACTTGAAAACCCAAACTTAAACCCGATCCCGAACCCGAACCCGGTTTCTAAACCTAAACCTTAACTTATTCTCAATTCCCTAAACCTTAACCTAACTACCTAACCTAACTACAACCTAAACCTAAACCTAAACTTGAAAACCCGAACTTAAATCCAATCCCAAAACTGATTTCTTAAACGTAAACCTTAACCTCTTCTCAAATCCCTAAATCTAAACCTACACCTAATCCTAAATCTCAACTCACTAACCTAAACCTAAACCAAAACTTGAAAACCCAAACTTAAACCCGATGCTTAAACCCGAACCCAATTTCCTTAACCTAAACTTTAAACTATTCTCAATTCCCTAAACCTTAACCTACAACCTAACCTAAACTTAAACCTAAACTTGAAAACCCAAACTTAAACCCGATCCAGAACCCGAAACCGGTTTCCTAAACCTAAACCTTAACCTACAAACTAACCTAAACCTAACTACCTAACCTAAACCTAAACCTAATCCTAAACTTGAAAACCCAAACTTAAACCCGATCCCAACCCGAACCCGAACCCGGTTTCCTCAACCTAAACCTTAACCTATTCTCAATTCCCTAAACCTTAACCTATAACCTAACCTAAACCTAACTCCCTAACCTAAACATAAACCTAAACTTGAAAACCCAAACTTAAACCCGATGCCGAACCCGAACCCACTTTTCTCAACCTAAACCTTAACCTTTTCTCAATTCCCTAAACCTTAACCTACAACATAACCTAAACCTAACTCCCTAACCGAAACCTAAACGTAAACTTGAAAACCCAAACTTAAACCCGGTCCCCGAACCCAAACCCAGTTTCCTCAACCTAAACCTTAACCAATTCTCAATTCCCTAAACCTTTACCTACAACCCAGGACCTAAACCTAATTCCCTAACCTAAACCTAAACTTAAACTTGAAAACTCAAAGTTAAACCCGATCCCGAACCCGAACCGGTTTCCTAAACTTAAACCTTAACTTATTCTCTATTACCTAAACCTTAACCTACAACCTAACCTCAACCTAACTACCTAACCTAAACCTAAACCTAAACTTGAAAACCCAAACTTAAATCCAATCCCGAACCTAAACCCGATTTTTAAACCTAAACCTCAACCTATTCTCAAATCCCTAAACCAAAACCTACACCTAATCCTAAATCTCAACTCCCTAACCTAAACCTAAACCTAAACTTGAAAACCCAAACTTAAACTCGATCTTGAACCCGAACCCAATTTCCTCAACCTAAACCTTAACCTATTCTCAATTCCCTAAACCTTAACCTACAACCTAACCTAAACCTAAACCTAAACTTGAAAACCCAAACTTAAACCCGATCCCGAGAACCCGAAACCTTTCCTAAACCTAAACCTTAACCTACAAACTAACCTAAACCTAACTACCTAAACCTAAACCTAAACCTAAACCTAAACTTGAAAACCCAAACTTAAACCCGATCCCAAACCCGAACCCGAATCCGGTTTCCTCAACCTAAACCTTAACCTATTCTCAATTCCCTAAACCTTAACCTACAACCTAACCTAAACCTAACTCCCCAACCTAAACCTAAACCTAAACTTGAAAACCCAACCTTAAACCGAACCTTAATTTCTAAACCTAAACCTTAACCTATTCTCAATTCCCTAAACCTTAACCTACAACCTAACATAAACCTAACTCCCTAACCTAAACCTAAACCTAAACTTGAAAACCCAAAATTAAACCCGATCCAGAACCCGAACTCGGTTTCCTAAACCTAAACCTTCACCTATTCTCAATTCCCAAAACCATAACCTACAACCTAACCTAAACCTAACTACCTAACCTAAACCTAAACCTAAACTTGAAAACCCAAACTTAAACACGATCCCGACCCGAACCCGATTTCTTAAACCTAAACCTTAACCTATTCTCAAATCCTTAACCTAAACCTACACCTAATCCTAAATCTCAACTCCCTAACCTAAACCTAAACCTAAACTTGAAAAACCAAACTTAAACCCGATGCCGAACTTGAACCAAATTTTCTCAACCTAAACCTTAACCTATTCTCAATTCCCTAAACCTTAACCTACAACCTAAACTAAACCTAACTCCTTAACCTAAACCTAAACCTAAACTTGAAAACCCAAACTTAAACCCGGTCCAGAACCCGAACCCGGTTTCCTCAACCTAAACCTTAACCTATTCTCAATTCCCTAAACCTTAACCTACAACCGAACCTAAACCTAACTCCCTAACCTAAACCTAAACCTAAACTTGAAAACCCAAACTTAAACCCGATCCTAACCCTAAACCCTGGTTTCTAAACCTAAACCTTAACTTATTCTCAATTCCTAAACCTTAACCTACAACCTAACCTAAACCTAACTACCTAACCTAAATCTAAACCTAAACTTGAAAACCCAAACTTAAACCCGATCCAGAACCCGAAACCGGTTTCCTAAACCTAAACCTTAACCTATTCTCAAATCCCTAAACCTAAACCTACACCTAATCCTAAATCTCAACTCCTTAACCTAAACCTAAACCTAAACTTGAAAACCTAAACTTAAACCCGATGCCGAACACCGAACCAAATTTCCTCAACCCTAAACCTTAACCTATTCTCAATTCCCTAAACCTTAACCTACAACCTAACCTAAACCTAAACCTAAACTTGAAAACCCAAACTTAAACCCGATCCCGAACCCGAAACCGGTTTCCTAAACCTAAACCTTAACCTACAAACTAACCTAAACCTAACTAAACCTAAACCTAAACCTAAACCTAAACCTAAACCTAAACTTGAAAACCCAAACTTAAACCCGAACCTAATCAACCCGGTTTCCTCAACCTAAACCTTAACCTATTTTCAATTCCCTAAACCTTAACCTAAACCTCCTTAACCTAACTCCCTAAAAACATAAACCTAAACTTGAAAATCAAAACTTAAACCCGATGCTGAACCCGAACCCAATTTCCTCAACCTAAACCTTAACCTATTCTCAATTCCCAAAGCTTAACCTAAAACCTAACCTAAACTTAACTCCCTAATCTAAACCTAAACCTAAACTTGAAAATCCAAACTTAAACTTAAACCCCACTCGAACCCGAACCCCAGTTCTCAACCTAAACCTTAACCTATTCTCAATTCCCTAAACCTTAACATACAAACCTAACCTAAACCTAAAAACCTAAACCTAAACTTGAAAACCCAAACTTAAACCCGATCCCGAACCCGAACTGGTTTCCTAAACCTAAACCTTAACCTATTCTCAATTCCCTAAAGCTTAACCTACAACGTAATCTAAACCTAACTCCCTAACCTAAACCTAAACCTAAACTTGAAAACCCAAACTTAAACTCGATCCAGAACCCGAACCCTGTTTCCTAAACCTAAACCTTAACCTATTCTCAATTCCCAAAACCTTAACCTACAACCTAACCTAAACCTAACTACCTAACCTAAACCTAAACCTAAACTTGAAAACCCAAGCTTAAACCCGATCCCGAACCCGAACCCGATTTCTTAAACCTACACCTTAACCTATTCTCAAATCCCTTAACCTAAACCTACACCTAATCAGAATCTCAACTCCCTAACCTAAACCTAAACCTAAACTTGAAAACCCAAACTTAAATCCGATCCCGAACCTGAAACCGGTTTCCTAAACCTAAACCTTAACCTATAACCTAACCTAAACCAAAGATTTGTATTTTCAACGTTATTATAATTGTAAATTGTAATTGTAATTCATTGAATGAAGGATTGTAATTGTAATTCATTGAATGAAGGATATTTATTCTTTCAATTCTTTATCTTTGAAATTTCAGGGTGAAGTCGAGCAAATTTCCCTAATGAAGCCAAAGATTTGTATTTTCAGCATTATTGTAATTGTAATTGTAATTCATTGAATGAAGGATTGTAATTGTAATTGATTGAATGAAGGATTGTAATTGATTGAATGAAGGATTGTAATTGATTGTAATTGAATGAATGAATGATTGTAATTGATTGTAATGGAATGAATGAATGATTATACAGGTGGTAATTGAATGATTATACAGGTGGTAATTGAATGATTATATAGGATGATTATACAGGTGGTAATTGAATGATTATACAGGTGATAATTGAATAAACAAATAATCCGTAGCGTTGTAACCTATAGCTACGGATTCAATCCAGAAATGTTGTGATTAAATCCGTAGAAATTTTTATTTGTAATCTACAGCTACGGATATAATTGCTACGGATTATATCCGTAGTGATTGCTAGATATAGCTACGGATTTAGTCCGTAGCTGTAGTGAATAAATCCGTAGCTATCATAACCTATAGCTACGGACATAATTGCTACGGATTAAATCCGTAGCTGTTGTGACCTATAGCTACGGATTAAATCCGTAGCTATAGGTTTCAGACCTATTGTTACTGCACCTACGACTATGGACGTGCTACAGACTAGAACCGTAGCCATAGGTCTAAGGCTACGGATTTTATCCGTAGCCTTTGTCCCTTTTTTTTTGTAGTGGCAAGCTACAATACCATTAAAGGAAACCAATATCTTCTTTGCATGAGATCAGAAAATCAGATGGCTGTTCTCTTGCTTGTGGAAGCTACAGATCTCTGCATGAAGCAAATCCAAAAATGATCATAGCTTTAAGGTTACCAACATATGAATTACACGTCATCCACAAGCTTTTCATTTGATACACATATTTGTCGTCAATAAATGAGCAGCTCTAAAAGTACAGTGCAAAAATAGAAGAATGACTTGATGGACCTAAAAAAAGAAGGCAAAAAAAGAAAAATAAAAAAATAAAAGAACTAAAGGCAGTTCAAATCCACACCTTGATTTCATTCACTTCAAAAGAAATGTCAGTATCAAATCCCCATAGTATACTTGCAAAGAAGCTTCGAACTCGTCCGTCATACCCATTTTGTCCTAGACACCGAATCCCAACACTTATTAAGAAGGTGTTTACTAATAAGACTCACCAGCCACCGGGGGATTTGGTGATGAAAAACAAACCGGGTATCAAATTTCTACGGGGTAATATTCCTGCAGATAAAAAGGGTGTAAGTTTGATTCACTTGTAATAAACAAAATCACTTGATCAAGTCAATTCAAATTGATTCAGTCAATACTTGCAGCAAGCTAACTTGGGTTTCTCTAAACCTGAAGAACCTAGTCAAAAGTACTTTAACATTTTGATCAATAGCTCAAAAATTCAAAAGAGTACTCAAAGCCTAGATTAGATAGTAGGGTAAAACAACAATCTGTAGCCATTAATTTGACAACCAGCCAATTGTGCTAAAATTGTTCACATTATTGCAAAAGGCACAATACACCTCAGGATGCATGCTCACTCTGATTTCTCCATCAAACCAGCTCAAAATGGCATGTGTGCTCAATGTGCAATAGCCGAATTGAACTCATTATTTATTTGAGCTAGTGCCTACTCTGCTCTAGCATAAACTTTATAGAGAAAGAAAAAAAAAGTATCAGTCAAATAGTCGAGCATATTGTGGGCATGGAATTTACATAAAATGCGGACATCTGATTACTAAATGCATAGATAAAGAGCTTTGACAGAAGCTTCAATGTCCTCTACATCCAGCCTCGCCTAAATGCTAAAGGTGTTTCACCTTTTCCAAAAGTGACTCTCGTTTTGGACATGGACATGAGGAATGGGGTTACAATTCCCCAGATAATGCAAAATACTTGTTAAGGTTCAACTTTAATATCATCTTCATTACCTTTTCTTTATACTTTATATTTAATAATAATAATAAATAAATAAATAAATAATTTTTTTTAAAAAAAAACTCCTAGCGGTTTTCACCAAAAAAAAAAAAAAAACAAAAACAAAAACCACCACCACCCGCACAATGCAGATGATCAGATTTTTCCACCATGTATGACGTGTATGCAATTTCTAAGTGCTTGCATATCATCCATCACACTCTGCAAGATATTTCAGAAACCCGGAGAGAGAGAGAGAGAGAGAGAGAGAGAGAGAGAGAGAGAGAGAGAGAGAGAGTAGCATACTGCTGCGGCTGTTACTGATGCTTCTTCCTCTTGTGGGCCTTCTTAGACTTTGCAGTGTTCCAGCAAGGAAGGCAACGGCTGAGAGATCAGCGTCTTTAACAAGCAATGGAAATGGAAACCATATGTAGAAAGGCCGGAGTGGAGGGACGTTGGAGAGAGAGAGACTTTCAGGATTTAGGGATGGGGTGATTTGGGAGAGAAGAGGGAAGAAGGGCTTTGGGAGAGAAATATTGGCACGCGAGCGATTTGGGGATGGGGCGATTTGGGAGAGAAGAGGGAAAAGGGGTTTTGCGAGAGAGATTTGGCCGGTGCGATTTGGGAGAGAAGAGGGAAAATGGGTTTTGGGAAAGAGATTTGGCGGGCGCGATTTGGGAGAGAAGAGGGAAAAGGGGTTTTGAAAGAGAGATTTGGTGGGCGTGATTTGGGGATGCTATTTGGGAAGGGAAAAAGCCCTATTTTATATTTTCCAGCGGTGGTTGCTTATCCGTACACTGGCGGCCACATAAAAACGCTGCTCATTTTACATATACACTGGCGGTTCGTTTTGGTCGCCAGTGGTACTCCGCCGCTGATACTGAAATTTCTTGTAGTGAGTGCACATAAAATTTACATGTTTGTCCAAAGTATGATAGTTGATACATAATTACTAAAAATAAAATTGTTGATGGGGTAAACTCAAAGCAAGCCGTATAAATCATGAGTCCTAATTTAGATGGGTCTTTTTAAAAAAAAAAAAAAAAAAAGGAAAAGACACATTACTTTTAAAAAGTTACCAACTTAAAGAATACAAAGGGCCACACCTTAGGCTAGAAACATAAGAAAAGGAAAAAAGAAAATGTGGTTACATTGATTTGCTTGTATCAGCACTTAATGCTTCAAATTTAATAAATTGAGCTTATTAATCAGAAATTAAGATTAATATCAATTTGAATTTTGTATAATTATTTAATTATTTTATTTAGATTAATTATTGGACTTCTTTTATTGTAGGTTATGTCCCAAACCATCCATTATATATAGTGGGCTATGACTGAAAGATTACCTGACTTGTGTAAGATTTTCATGGCACTCACAATTAGTGGGATGAAGCTAATGGACGGCCTACGTGGATGGTTGGACTGTCCACATCTCTAAAAGTGCTGGATGCACTCGCACATTCCAGAATTAGTAAACAAACTCACAAAAGCTTATAAGAAACAAAAAATAAACACTGGAAGAAAAATCCCAAAACTTCACTAATAAATGCATTCTGGTTAAACAAGTCTTTTTATGATGTCATTTTTATTACTTATATCGAAATGTACATGTGATCACATACACTGTTGTATGTGAACTTTCACATACAACGTTTCTTTCTATGTTTATCTTGGGTGTAAAATCTAAGCCGTTGAAAAGGTGGGCCACACTATGAGGATCATCTTGGGTGAAAACTGGACCAATCGACTCATTAGGACAGGGATACACCCAAAGATCAAAACAGACCATTAGTTGTTTATGACCTTAGGTGTAGCCCGTCTGATGAGTAGGCCATTCTGGTTTTTGCCCAGGTGATCTTATGACAATGCTTACCTTTTGTACGGTTCTGATGTTCTACATGTGTGACAATTTGGCAAGAAAGAAAGGGTTGTATGTGAAAATAGTTGTACACAATTGCATTTGAAAGTTTCTGTGTATTGTAGTATCTAAGATGTAGACAAACCTATATTTTTACCTAACCCAGATAGGAAACGGATTGGCTACTCCCCCTGCCACCAGCCCAGTGGCTGGTGGTCAGTGCTCTGTGGGCCCCACATTGCGAAGATATATGTAGAATCCGTTGTATTAGGGGCCGGGCTGGTGGTTAGTGCTCAGTGGGCCCCACAATGCGAAGATATATGTAGAATCCGTTGTACTAGGGGCTATGATCCCACAATGTAGACCATTAACCTGATTAACACAACTTCAGATGGACTGTTATGCCCCAGAAACAATACTAGTTGGAAAATCTCAAGCCACCTTTGGTTGATTGGAAATAAACAACTGCTCATATTAGAATGGCATGCAGCATTTCCATGTTCTGACAGATCTTCGCATAAGGAAAACTGAGGCATGGCCCATCCACATTAGGGATCATCAGAGCAATGGTCCGGATTGGCACTACACCAAAATCATCATTTAGAATGGTTTTAAACCGTTCCTAGATGCTTCAGGAACGGTTTAAAACCGTTCCTAAATGAGGCGTCGCAGAAAAACGAACGGTTCAAAACCATTTTGCGTACCGTTTCAAATTTTAGAAATGAAATTTTAGGAATGGTTTTAAACCATTCTAGTGCCAACGGTCACACTTTAGGAACAGTTTTAAACCGTTCTTAATGTTACCAACGGTCAAATTTTAGGACAGAATTTTAGGAACAATTTTAAACCCTAATAAACACACGAAATTTAGGGTTAAGGGAAACAAATTAATAGAAGCTTATTGCATTCCATCAAAATAGAGATTAATCCAAAGAAAAATATAAGAAAATAATATGCTTGAAGATGTTTCATTGCAAAATCATATTTACAAAATAAGCTACAGTAAAGGCTAGCACTTTAAATCATAGCTTTGTGGAGCTAGCAAATCTATTTGTTAAAGTTTCAGTATTAGCTAATCAAAGGGAACAAAGTGCATTTTTCCTAATCAAGTTACTACAGATAAAAGCGGATCCTTGAATCAGTTCCAGATAAGCAGCATCGTGCAAAATTCCCAATAGAAATGGCACAAGATGCAAGGTTTTAGCCAATTTAGGATAGTCGACTCACTTGGCAACCTGCAATTATTTAGATTGCATTTGGATGTAAATTAGATGAAAATAATACCAGTCAAAACAAAAACATTTTCTATTGTATAAAGTGGTGAAATCTGTGGGTTCCATTGAAATGCCAAAGTTGTGAAACACTAGTCAAAGCAAGATATGTAGTAAGGCAGAATTACCTTGCCAGTTTTGTCGCATTATCAAGGTGGTCATCCAAATGCGCAGTCAAATACTAACATATCAAAAAGATGTAAATAAAAAATAATGTGTGGTAGGGTTGTACTGGGCCATTTCTATAAACCCAATTGTAAAAATCCAACATGCAATCAAGCCTTTTTTTTTTTTTTCCTTAAATCAAGCTATGATGATGATGATGGAGCTCGAGTGTGCACCTTCAATTCATTATATGCATAGTACTAGGGATACTTCCCTCTGGCTCCCCCAAAAGCAGCTTGCCATGTATCTATGAGAATCAATATCTTCTCACATTCAAGGCCGGCTACAGGACAAATTTGGAGGAATCAGTACAGAAAACAGAACTCAGATACCCAAAAGCACATAAATGGTTACAATGTACAATTATGGACAAGTCAGCCAATCACCCAATTGCAGCCGAGCTACTTGGAAGAGGAGCCATCTAACAACTAGAAATACTTCAGAACTCTTCTAACTATATTCTACACTAGTCAGCTGCATGAAGACTCCAAGGAAATTTAGAACATCTCTACACAACTCTAATCCTCTCTAAAATTCTCTACACTGTACATAGCCACTGTACAAGGAAAGCCAAAAATGGATGAGTCCATAAGTTGAGTATGGAGATGCCCAGCCCATGACATTGTAGCCACTTGATAAATGCGATCTTATCCATCAGATTTCCTTTGGCAACAAGACCTAATATTGTTACAGAGTATCATTACAAAATTTATCAGGTTCATACAAAATTATCAGTGGGCCCATGGAATTTTGCTCCATTAATCAAAACAAATAGTTGTTCATCGTCTCTCTTTTTTAATTTTTCTTTTTTTCTTTCTATTCTTTTTTTTTTGGCCATGTAATCAGTACATGTGCAATGAGAGGGTGTGCGGAACTTCTGTCAATAGCTTTTCTTGATTGGTTGATTGTATGCTTGCTGAAACAACGTTGTTATGATTGTGAAGTTGTTTTGGTTTTGGAACAAAGAACTAATTTCTACAGTTTTAGCCACTATAAATATCATTGTTGAAGAGAAGATAGATGTAACACAAAGGCGAATAGCAACTACAATACATTAATAATTCTTTAATGAGCCTGCATATGTACGAGTAGCAGTGCATTCTACAAGGCCATTTTAGTCCATCTATGTTGAGGCCTTCCATTTACAGCCCAGCAATTAGAAAGTCAGGATCAACCCATTAGTGAAATTTTTGGGTCTTGCCCATCCACGGTTGGGGCTCGCAGATGGATGGTCCAGATCACTATTACACATGGACACAAGTACACTGGAATGATGTTAAAAGGACTTGCTACTGGTGGGTGTTAATGGACGTTGGGGAATTTTTCACCAGCACCTTCCAAGTACAAGCGATATGACAGAGACAGGGCGGATAAACTTCCTGACCATGCAACTAAAGAATGGATGGACTGCCTACTCTAGCAATCGTAACAAAAAGCTTACAAGCATTGTTCCTAACAAAATCAATGCTGGAAAAAGAGGTTACCAGAATCCTAACATAATTCTGGTGAGCGTTGTTCAGCATCTGATGTAAGACCCGACCCGAGTTCTTGTGTGTGCATGTGTGTGTGTATAGGTTTGGATTTCATTTCTCATAGTCTCGAGGTCTTACCGGTCGAATCCCGGTGACCTGCGACCTCGGATAGCGTTTGTGGTCATCCTTGAGTCCGGTCACGTTGACCCGACTTGGATCAGCCCGAGACCTATGCCATCTTGTTCGCATTGCCGTTGCGGTTCCAACGACGCGTCTTGTGCATCCATCTGATATGTAGATAAAAAATTCTATACATTTTATAATATGACCCTTAATCATGTGGCCCACTTTGTGGAATGCATGTAGACCACCACCACCCTTGGCACAAGTTCCAAGGTACACTACCCACATACTACACAAAGATCCATAACTAACACCACTAACCACAAATACCACTAAGAGACCTAGTCTAACCTACAACTTTGTAAACTCCTCCCTATGGCAATGATTATTTTTCTTACAAAACCATTATGGTCTCTCTCTCTCTCTCTCTCTCTCTCTCTCTCTCTCTCTCTCTCTCTCTCTCTCTCTCTCTGTCTCTCTCCTTATCTCTCCCTCCTCATTTCTTCCCTCCATAGCTAGCAACCTTCCTCTAAAAATCTCCAAATTCTCCAACCCCTTTTCTTCCTTATTTCCCCTTCATCTCACCATTATAATCCCATCTTGGCCATAGATCCATGATCCTTGAAGCTTGAGGCACATGATGATTGTAGAAGCTTGAAGATCCAAGAGGTGAGTGCTTCTTCTTCTTCCCTTTCTCCCTTTCCCTCTACTACATGCATGGAACTATGTAGGGCCCACCAATCCATGGTGGAGGCCCTACATGGCTCCTAGGATGAAGGCCATGGGCTTAGCTCTTACTCATTCCTTCCATGGTGGGCCATACTCCATGGACCCACCATGATGTACTTCCTCTTCATTCTAGCATCTCATGGGCCATCTAGGCCTTTGCATGCATAGTGGGGAAAGGTGTCCCTAGCCTCCAGCAACTTTTCTTGATGTATAGTAGCTTACATGTAACATATGTACATAGTGGATGGCATGGATTGTAGTGTGGAAGGTCCATTAGTGGCGGGACCTTCCACCAATGGCCGGATCACTCTCCTTCTCTCTCCCTTTCCCTCCTTTTTATTCTATTTATCTCTGATGATGTGTGGCCCACTAAGAAGGTCAGCAACATCTCAGATCCATCAGGGAGATGGGACGTCCAAGCCCACTTTGTTGGACGTCCAGGCCCACCATGCATGCATAGGTTGGGTGGCCTCCAAACTTGATTTTTCATGGAGATTTTAATACACTAATGGATCTAGAATTTTTCTAACCCATCAAGATGGACCCCACTTGATGGACCAGGGTAATAAACTCTTGGATTAATTTATATGGGCCGAAATATGGACAGCATATGTTGCTGTCCAGATTTTAGGCCCAGTTGGAGCATGACTTTTGAGCTAATGTTTGGATCTGTTTGTATGCCCTTTTCTCCCAAATATTTTTATGAATTTTATAGTGTGTGGACCTCACTTTGATGTGGAATGGGGTTCACACCATTTCTCCCATGATTGAGGCCCATGGGATGGACCAAAGTGAGCTAACTGTCCAGAAATTTCTGGACAGTTCAGCGACACTGCAAGTTGGAAATGAGTATTTTTACCTGAGTTTCTGAAATAAGTGGGCCACCCCAGTGGACCTTACTTGTTGTTCAGATGTAGAGCCACCTTTTCTCTCAATTTTCCAAGGGTTTGGGTGGGTCCAGGCCCACCCCATGTGGTCCCAAACATAGAGACAGTTATAATTCCAGCAACATTTCACCCAGGATAGACTATAATTCTGAATTTAATTAAAATACTTCTGAGTATCTAAAAATTATGAAAATTTACAGGGGAGTGGCCCACCCATGGTAGGACCACCTACCAATTTTTGGGGCTAACGGACCCTTGTGCACACTGTGGCAAGGGCTGGACTAGCTCACCATGTTGGGACGTCCAAGACAACTAGATTTTCTGGACAGACTATTTTGTTTAAATAAATTAAAATGCTTCCGAGTGTCTAAAAATCATGAAATTTTGTGGAGGTGTGGACCACCCAAGAGAGAACCATCCTGTGAAATTTCAGGGCCAATGGGCCCCTGTACTTTCCATTATACAGCCTGGAGTGGCCCACCAAGCTGGGACGCCTAGGCTAGGGCATCCAGCCTTTGCTGGCCATCCAGGCTACTTTGTGGGCCCACCTTAATGTACTTTATATCTCACCATTCATCCATGTGGGGTCCATAGGGGAATTTATCATCCTCCCCTTCAGTAGCTTCCAATTGGAGCCCATTAGATGAGTTTCTGGGCTAAATATCTAGGCCCATAAAGCTGCCTACACATGGGACACCCGGCCCATTGGGCTGTTGCTGGACGTCTAGTCCAGTAGCATGGCCCATCTAATTTATCTGTTAAATCCACTCCCTTCATCTGGTGGACCCCCCCTGTGACATGTATGGGCGATCAGGAACTAAAATAAACATATAATTTAATTAATTTTTGAATTTCCAACAATGCCAGATAGTGGGAGGGATGGAATTTCAGCAACATGCTCATGGTTGCTGCCCATAAATAAAAGTTTTGGGGCAGCACGGTCCACTAAATTTGGGGATATTATTACACATATCTTGCCCTATTTTTAATTAGATTTTAGGCTTAATTAGCTGTAACGCCCCAAATTTCGAGGGTCGAACAAAGCTCAACTCCCGAGATCCATCACATCACTTATGCAACATAGATAATGATGATTAAATGTTGTTCATATTAGTGCATTAAACATCAATGAGATTATACTAAAATAGCATATCATACTCCAAAGATAATTAAATTAAGCAAGCAGAAGATTGAGATAGGTATGTAAAGTATATAAGTGTTTCAAAATTCCTAGAGTATGAGTATGTTACCAGGCTGAATATATACATGTATTGTTCCAAATTTTACAAAATATCAAAGTGTAAATGTCCAACTAATCCATCCCACCGAATCAAAACGAGGTCTACAAAGACCCGCTTGACAGCTGAATATAGGAGAATTCCTCCTCCTTATCCATAAAGTCCATTTCAGCTGCATAGACTCTGTCATTACCTGCATCTACAACAGAGTCTGGTTGGTGTTTTAAAACACCGTCCTAGAGTGGGAGTGGGTGATCAACTCAGTGGTACTATAAGGCAAATGTTAATGTCACGCCCCAAACTCAAAAACCAGACTTATAAAATTCTCGATTGCCGAATCCGGTACTGATTGCCTCCACAGTATCCCATTCTCGGCTCCTATCGCCCACACGCCAGATTCCAATCTTGAGATCCTACAAGGAGGAATTTCAACATAAATTTGTCTCATAAGAAGCATAGCCACCCAAATCACAAGAACAACATCATCATCACATATCCACTAATATAAACATTCGAGTATAATGTTAAAAGGGAAATACATGCATATAATAAAAACTCCACAAAAGCTCGGCCACATGCTCCTGCTCCTGCTCCTGCTCAGCTACGACTACATCTAGGCATCACCTGCACACATCTATCGTGCATAAGCTTATAGAAAGCTTCAAGGGTGGTGAAAGTGTGTGTACAAGGTAAGTGCCAAGTAAGCAATATCAGAGTAGACTGAGTGGATTAACCTCGTTTCAACACTTGAGGTCTTGGTATCGAGCGGGGGTGGCTAACAATGCATGTACTGACAGTTGGTGTGTACTAACAAGCTAATAAAAAAAAAAGAAAAAGAAAAAAGTAAGCAATATCAGAGTAATCAGAGTAAGCGGAAATACTGACAAGGTCATGAATCATACGATATCAGAGTAAGTGGAAACATGCGGATAGACCCATAAATTACCATCAGCCTTATCTAGGGCTATGCGATGTAAGGCATGAATGCTAACAGCTATATCAAGGGTATGCGATGCAAAACCGTATCCAGCCAATATCATATATTGATGAAGCAATGTAGATCAGCTATACAATGTGGAGACAGCAAGTCAAATATTAGATACTGATGATGCAATGTAATATGCAAATCCTGATGAGTCTAAGAATACCGTCAGTCATATCTAGGCCATATAAATGCAGAAACGTAACAACCCAAAATGCCATATGTTGAGGATGTAATGCAATATGCAATATTTGGTGCGAATGAAATGACCAAGCTGAGGTGTGAAGTCGGGATGATAGTACGTAGTATCACAGGCCATGGCATCCATCACAAGGGACTTTTATCCAAACTAGTCTCATACCTAAATTTGGATAGTCAGACTCAATGTGGTAAACTTCTGATCTCAGGTTAGTCGTGTGCCCCAACTGAAATCCTGACCATTGCGAAAGTACACGTAACAAATAGTTGCACACTACCAGCCTGAGTGGATAGTGAATGAATGAATAAATGAATGAGTATGCAACTCCCGCCCAATAAGTCCACATATTAGTACTGTTCATCTCTGGGATCATCACCGGGGTCTATTACACTCTACGCCAGGTTGCTGCCCCTATCCGAGCACACAACTGAGTAAGTGGAAGAGACCTCACTATCCGCCTACCAATATCGGGCCCGGCTCATTGATAGCGAACTCATTCCTCAAGCTGGTCAAACTAAACCTAGATATTGCCCCTTCACTCAGGTGGGTAAGGTCACAACCCCTCCCAATCGACCACGATATAGTGAGAGATGCGGCCTACTGGTATATGGCCCTTATACGCTCATATATATATATATATATATATATATATATATATATATATATATATATATATATCGACTAGGTCTAGACATTGGGGCATCCTCTGATACTAAGTGGTTTTAGGGATTTTCACCCAGGGCCATCTATTGAAGCCTGATGCTAATAACAGATTTTTGGTGTCCCATCTGGCTATCCACAATATGTCTGTGGAGGCTATGACCCTGATGTTGCTAGGACGTACAGTAATCACAACACATAATGCAAGATGTATGAGTCATACAATCCAGTTATGCATTAATCCTGCGTATACCATGTGCTCATGTGAGATAACCTCCGCCTATCAGGGAGTCTCATAACAACCTGCCCAATAACATATGCAATGGTCAACCACACCTCATAACAAACATGCAGATGATGCGTATGTGCATGTATCATGATGTTATGTTGTCACATACTTATAATCGGTATGAATAACCAGCATCGACAATCAACCTCGACAATGTGGACAATTAACCAACATTGCCCCCAAGGAATGGCCCACATAGAGCCAAACATATAGTGGACCCATGACCTCACACAACGGCCAAATATACAACACCATGGGCCTCACTCAAGAACTTAATACACATTACGATGAGCCTTTCACATGGGCCAAACATACATCACAATGAGCTCCATCACCTAGCCCTCAGATGCATAACAATGGGCCTCATCACATAGACCTCACATTCATCGTATTAGGCCTTAAACACGGGCTTTAAATACATCACATAGGCTGAATACACATCACAATGGGCCTCAACTACGGGTTGCATATACATCATATAAGTCTCGACAATCGGCTTTAGCAATCAAAATCGACCTCGACAATCGAAATCAACCTCAACAATCAGAATCAACACTCGGAATCGGCCTTGATACTCGGCCTCGACAATCGGGATCAGCTTACACAATTGGAATCGGACTCATTACTTAGCCTCGACAATCGGAATCGGCTTACACAATCGGAATCAGACTCGTTACTAGGCCTCGACAATCGGAATCAGCCTATACAATTGGCCTCGACAAATCAAAATCGGCCTCGACAATCGAAATTGGACTTGTTACTCGACCTCGACAATCGGAATCGGCCTATACAATCGGCCTTGACAAATCAGAATTGGCCTCAATACTCAGCTTCGACAATAGAAATTAGCCTATACAATCGACCTCGACAAATAAGAATCGGCCTCGATACTCGGCCTCGACAATCGAAATCAGCGTTGACAAATCGAAATCGGCCTTGATACTCGGCCTCGATAATCAGAATCAGCCTATACAATCGACCTCGACAAATAGGAATCGGCCTCGATATTTGGCCTCGACAATCGAAATCGGTCTCGATACTCGGCCTCGATAATCGGAATCGACCTCGATACTTGACCTCAATAATCGGAATCGGCCTATATAATCGGCCGCGATACTCGACCTCGACAATTAGAATGGGCCTATATAATCGGCCTCGACAAATCAGAATCGGCTTCAACAATTGGAATGGGACTCGACAAACAGAATCGACCTCAACAATGGAATCGGCCTTGACAACTGAAATCGGCCTCGACCAAACGAAATCGGTCTTGACCAAGTGAAATCGGCCTCGACCAAACAAAATCAGTCTCGACCAAACGAAATCGGTCTCCACCAAATGAAATTGGCCTCGACCAGACGGAATCGGCCTCGATAGTCAAAATTGGCCTAACAAAGGGCATGAGGGAAGGTCACAATGTGGACATCTAACCATCATTACCATTCAATGTGAACATTTAACTAACATTGCTCCCAAGAAGTGGTCCACATAGAGCCTAACATAAAGTGAGCCCATGGCCACACACAAGGGCCAAACATATATCACAACGGGCCTCACTCAGGGGCCATATATACATCACATCAGACCTCACTCATGGGCCTCAAATATATCACATCGGGCCTTATCAAATGGGCCCCAAATGCATCGTATTAAGCCTCAACAAATGGGACGCACGTACATCAAATGGGCCACACCAATGGGCTAACATACATAAAATGGGCCACATCATATGGGCCGCACCAATGGGTCGACATACATCAAATGGGCCGTATCATATGGGCCGCACCAATGGGCTAACATACATCAATGGGCCACATCAAATGGGTTGCACCAATGGGCCAACATACATCAATGGGCCACATCAAATGGGCCACACCAGTGGGCCGACATACATCAAATGGGCCACATCATATAGGCCGCACCAATGGGCCAAATACATCAAATGGGCCGCACCAATGGACTAACATACATCAATGGGCCGCATCAAATGGGCCGCACCAATGGGCCAACATACATCAATGAGCCACATCAAATGGGCCGCACCAATTGGCCAACATACATCAAATGGGCCACACCAATGGGCCACACCAATGGACGGTGTAGATATACAATACATGCATCGATGGTAGGCCCGTGGACGGTGTGAATATAGAATACGTACACCAAGGTGGGCTCCATCACATGGGCCTAATATATATAATAGGTGGGCCCCGCATACGCAATAAATGGGGAATGAACGGCATAGATAAGACACAAAAAATCAAGGTGGACCACACCTCATTTGAAAAATGGACGGACAATGTGAGTTTACACATCATCAAGGTGGAGGCCACACGTGGATGGTGAGGATGACAAATGCATCACTGTGCGCCCCACATAGCCGTTAGATGGATAGCATGGAATAACATACCCATCATCAGGGCCCACCGTCCCTGGAGGGTGTGAAATACAAAACATACATCACAGTGGGTCCACGCAGCACCGTCCAGATGGACGGTATAGATAACACATATATCACAGAGGGGCCCACATGGTGGTAGTCCACACATCCCAAAAATGGACAATATGGATAAAAACTACACATCATGGTGAGATGGGTCCCACCATCCTAGATAGTGGACGGTGAGGATGAATGCATACAATATGGTGGGTCCCACGTGGGGCCCATCAGATGTAATATATAATTTATATTATATAATATTATATATATATATATATATCTCATATCTCATGTATATTATATTATATTATATACACATCATATAATATATATATATATATAATACAGCGTCCACGGGAGCTTGGATGTCCGTTTAT
This sequence comes from Magnolia changhungtana, assembly GCA_030180095.1. NCBI lineage: Eukaryota > Viridiplantae > Streptophyta > Magnoliopsida > Magnoliales > Magnoliaceae > Magnolia > Magnolia changhungtana. The sequence goes on along the minus strand of JASAUF010000502.1, from coordinate 5,074,532 downwards.
CGAACGGTCTGGATTACATCCCTCCAGATAGGACCCCACATGGCACCGTCTAGATGGGCGGTGCTGATACACAACGTAAGCATGAAGGTGGGTCCACTTATGTGGCTCGCCAACGGCTTTGAATCAATCTAATCTTTGTGTTCTTCCTTCATCAACGCTTATCCATACAGACATGCAGCAGGGTGGGCCCCACAAGTGGATTGTGGTGTGGTCTACTAAATGGGCAACATGGATAAAATATGCAAGCCATCGGGTGGGTCATCAAGAATGAAAAAGAGAAATAGAGAGAGAAGCGGTGAGATGGAGGGGCCCCGTCACTATGGGCCCCTCATAAGATTACAACACATACATTAAATTAGACCCCATCACAAGTGGGCCTTCAGATTGAAAATCAATGGTAAATCACCCACCGCTCTTGTTTCTTCTTGGGCTCCTCCTCATCTTAGCTCCAATGGGACATGATTCAACGGTTGAGATTGATTATGGAAGGTGAGATTGGGTGGTAGGAAGTGGGCCACATTAGTTTCTCTCCATGGGAGTCTCTCTTGCTTGGACAGTCTCTTGCTTGGAGAATGAGGAGAGAGAAAGGTGATGGGAGAGAGGGATGGTGGAGTGACATCAGAGGTAAGGTGCTTGTTGACTTTAGGGTACTTGTGTAAGAGAGAAGTAAGGTAGGGTATGGGTTGCTTGTACTTGACTTTGATTGATGGATTGATGTGACATTCGATGTGATTGATGGGACATTCTCTTGGGATTTACAACGCACGACATTTTCCTTGAACTGAACACGGGCCCACATATCCTGGCCCGGGTATCGTCTTAGCGGGCGAGACGCGGCGTCGGAACCGCGGCGATGGTGAGGTCGCAAGGATACAAGTTTCGAGTTGAGCCAACTCTGATATAAGGGGCACGACTCAAGATCGTGGGCAAACATTGATACCAGATCGCGGGCAGCCAAAACTTGACCAGGAGGACCACGGAAGCCTACGGAATGATACGGCCTAGGATATGGGCCTTATAGTTAACATGTTATCAATTCAGTCAAGTAATAATGATAAAGCAATATAATAATCATATCCTAAGTACTCTTGTTAATGCAGGAATGGTATGTTATAATGATGTATGCCCTCGCCTACACTCCCTCAGCGACTTTATCTCACGATTATGCATGCAAACTCCCACTGTGCACTTCCTCGCCAAAGCACATGCAGTGCGGCGCATGGTCGTGTTAACCAAGTACTTAATTAGGCTTGTTCATACAGTAGATTTAGAAAGCTAAGGTACCTCCCTTTTTATCATTTACCTAAGCAAGGATCCATCTAGGGTCGTCAGTCTTAGTCAATCACATACGATAGGCAAGTTGTAGGGCGTCACCCTTAATGAAAATAGTGGATAGGTAAGTTCAAGAGTTTACACTCGAGGTCACTACGGGAGGCTCGTGTAACGACCCGTAAATTTCTGTACTTTGGCTCGAGTCCCACCTCGACCAGAAATCAATTAGGATTAAATCCTTTAAAAATTTAACAAAGTTAACTAAGTACTAAACTCGATTAGCCATGAAATCTATTGGGATCGCTTTAAATACGATCTGCAAGACCCAAAACTTGCAAAATCAGTGACTCTAGTTTACCCTAAAGTTTAGAGCCAAACTCATTACCCGGCTGCTCTCGGGAATGAAACGAAACTTCATATTAGGTCTAGATCGCACATCGAAAGTCCAATTAACACAAAGTTAAGGAACTAGGACCGCCTCACTGGGCTTGACAATCATCTCAAAAATCAGGTCCAGCCGATGTCCCACGGCCATTCGTTTCGATTCGGAGCGAGGGTGTGTGAAAAACACTATTCCCATTCAAAAATAAATATCAAGAATAGTGATCTGACATCATTCGTTTTACGCGTCAGTATTAAGCAACCTGACCGTCAGAATCAGACCAAATTACACCCTCGAATTAAGAAAAATTTCAGGAACATTTACATGTACTTGGAATTTCGGATCGTGGCCCACTGACCGTTGAACTGAAAGTGGTCCGCCACGTGCGATCTGGGAATCCGATCGAGTCGAAAACGTAATCCCACATATATCCATGTGTGGTGAGCTTAAGTCGACGTTTGGCTCAAGGGGGCCACCAGAAACACTCATTTGAGCTGGAAAAGTGACGAAATACCTATATAAGCAATAACCCTTGAACCTGAGCCTATTTTGGGAAGGGTTTTGGCTATAAAAGGAGCTTAGAACAGCCCCTCTCACAGCCATATGAATTTGAGATAAAACCCTAGAGAGAGAGAGAGAAAAGAGAGAGAAGAGCTTGGGATTTGTGGGAGATCTTCTTCCTACTGCTTTCATTCATCACACGGCCTACACCGCTTCCTTCTAGGCATTTTTTTCCAGCGGTATCTACTCCGTTTGAAGGTGAGAAACCCTAACCCTAGGTCTGATTTGAAGTAGGAAGGTTGTAGGTTGTGTAAAGACTAACTGATTCCGCTCTTTAGGCTAGAAAACTCCCATATATGGAAGCTCAACAACCCTTGCTGATTCGTTGTGATTCCAAGGGCAAAGGTGAGGACTTTAAGTGTATAAGTTACGGTTTTCAACGCTTTCAATGTTAGATAATGGTAGATTCATGATCTGCATGCAATTGCACATGTACAAAGTGCTTTCCGTTTCCTGTTTCGATTAACGTTGTAGAATATATAATTTCACATACTCTAGGTATACGTAGAAATACTGTATACGTATTTTTTTTGGAAAAATGTTTGACATGTTTATTTAATGTATGATTATATGATATATGGATAAAATACTAATTTGGCAAAAGGAATCGCTGAAATACATGTTCACTTGTAAATGCTACGTATGTTGAAATTGTGTATTCTAGAAATACCGTATACGTATTTTTTTGGGAAAATGTTTGACATGTTTATTTAATGTATGATTATACAATATATGGATAAAATACTAGTTTGGCGAAAGGAATCGCCGTAATATATGTTCACTTGTAAACACTATGTATGTTGAAATTGTGTATTCTAGAAATACCGCATATATGTAAATTTTGGAAGTGTAATTGTCATGATTATTTATTGTATGAATATGGTATACGTGGATAAAATAACCGCTTGGCGAAGGAATAGCCCTAATACGCATTTGCTCACATACGTCATGTATGTTGGAATAGCGCACTCTAAGTGTTTGTGTAAATGCTTGTGTGTGAAAAAGTTTGAGTGTTAGTGCCTTAGATAGGCGCTGATATGGAATTCCCGACTACCTTAGAGACATGTAGGATCCCCTCCATGTGGTGGTTCGCTATAACCACTCACTTGTGATGTGTATGTAATTGTATCCCTACTTGTATAGTGCTTTATAACATGCTTTACTTCATGCTTTATTTCATGCTTTATAACATGCCTGCTAACATGCTTGTATTACTTCGTTATCATGCCTTACTCCACATGCTATTGATGAGATCTGTTTAAGTTTGGGACTAAGTCTATAGTCCAAACATTCGGTACCAGACTTGAGATTGTGTCTGAGACTCATGTCGCCACAAAGGATGTGTCTAGCGAACCCGAGTCGTACTTCGGTTGGCGATAGTGGTTGGCCACACGGAGTGCTTTTGTGCTCCATATCGCCCAACTTGTGGTGCGCTCGAGCTAGTCAGGCTCGTCAAGTAAACCGATATGTGTATGTGTGTTCACCATGTTTGGTCGCTACTGCTTGAACCTAGGGTACCAAACTTACCAGTGGCGATCCCGTTAACCATGGTACCTCGATCCGCTAAGACGCATGAGCCGGGCATGGTGGTATGGGACACCGTGGTCGAGCTGTCGGCCTACGCTGGGGCCATGTGCCTCCCCGTAGTGACCATTGCGCAACCAAACTCGTGAGCCGAATATGGTGGTATGGGACACTGTATTCGAGCTGTCGATACTTACGGCGAGAGCCGAGTACGGTGAGACCTGTGCTCGTGCTGACGGGCGACGAGTCCTCCGTACTATCTTCGAGTATACTCCAAGTGTCTGTGATTGGCGACGAGTCTTTCATAAAGAATCTAGAGTATGAGTTGAGCCGAGTACGGTGAGACCATACTCGAGCCGACGGCTAGTGATTGAGCCAAGTATGGTGAGACCCAGTACTTGAGCCGACGGCCAAGAATTGAGCCGCATACGGTGAGATCTGTATCCGCGCTGACGGGTGACGAGCCCTTTGCGATGCCTTCACTACGCTTCTCAAACCATAATATCGTATGAGATTAGCTAGGATTGACACCCTAGAATGGATCATGTTTGAGAATGATATAAGGGAGGTACCTTAGTTTCCTAATACTGCTGGTTGAAATGGACTAATAATAACTTGGTAATCATGATCATCATCATACCGCATGTGCTTAGTAGATGTGGCGCACTGAGGGAGTTAAGCATTCGCGAACGTAAGATGATGTCCTTTGAGGGTGGTTTGGCAAGGGCATACAGCATCATGTCATTTCATTTTCGCACTTAATAAGAGTAGTTAGAATTATTTGATTTGTACTACTTTATCATTACTTCTTGATTGAATTAATAACATGTTAACCTATGCTTTATTGTTCCACTGAGTTAGCTACTCACTCCCACGTTACGGGACGGTGTTTGCAACACCCACCAGACTCTGTCGCAGGTATAGATGGTGCCTCGGTTTAGGAGCCGGAGCCCGACTTCGAGGAGGATCAGGATGAGTTCTCCTTTATGCAGTACTCGACGGATATGCTTAGGCCGACTGCATCACGGGATTCTAGGGCTTATCTACTTTAATTGTATTTTGATTTTTGACTTAGAAATAATACATGTATATTGGTACTCAGTTAGTACTCATACTCTGGAGTTCACAAAATTTTGTTACTTTACATACTTTGAATATAAAATTTCAGTCTTCCGCTTGCCTTTATACAATTGAACTGGAGTATGATTTACTGTTTTGGTATAATCTCATTCATGTTTATTGCTTTAACTCAGACAACATTTAACCATCATTGTGTATGTTGCATAAGTGATGCGTTGGAACTCGAGAGTTGAGTTCATACTCGACCCCCGATTTTCAGGGTGTTACAGCTCGTCACCTCAGCGTAGGCCTAATTTATACTTGAGGTCACTACGAGAGGCTTGTCACCGGATCGTAGGCTGACAACTCGAATATAGTGTCTCACTCTCATACACCACCATATTCGGCTTACAAGTTTGGGTTGCTCACTGGTCACTACGGGGAGGCTCGTCACCCCAGCGTAGGCCGACAGCTCGACCACGGTGTCCCATACACCACCATGCCTGGCTCATGAGTCTTAGCGAATCGTGGTACCATGGTTAAAATGGGTTTTACATTGGTAAGTGGTACCTTAGATTCAAGTAGTAGTGTCCATACATGGTAAACACACATTAGGCCGATCGGGTTATTTGACAAGTTCGATTAGTACGAGCACATGCTGAATTAATTGACATGGAGTGCATAAGCACTCCATGTGGCCTAACCACTGTCGACAATTATCGTGCGACTCGGATTCATCGAACTCATCCACTGTGGCGAGACTAGTTCGGCCACTCAATCGGAAACCATTTCCGATTGTCTGGACTACGTAGTAGTCCTATTGACACTTAAATGCAACAGGTAGTCACATGTGATAATCATGACAGCATATAACAGACAATTCGAAGATGAATCTCATTTGAACATTTTATTAAACACATAGAGCACGTTATTATACATATGCATTTTATACATAAAGCATGTAGTTGAAATTAAGGTTACACAAAGGAATTTATACATATGGCTAAGGTAGTTGAGAATCCTATCTCAACACCCTTACTAAATACAATTCATCAAACAATTACTCATTCAGACATTTTATAATACACTTAGCCTACACATTACCATGTATATGAACTAAATTAGTTATAGCATATATTATGGCAAATCCTTTCATAAAGGAGTTGTCATACATACAACAATCGTGTATTCTAGGTTAATAGTCATGGCAAGCACAAATCATGATTTCATATTCATTCGAACATTTCAACAAACATATGGAATGCATTATATATTCACATAGTTCACACACATGTATAATTGTCGAATACATCGTAACTAAAATTATATAGTAGCAATCAAGTCAGACATAAATCATTAGCTAATATTGAAAGCCTTGAAAACCATAACCTAAATGTTTATAATCTGCACCTTTCGTCGGTTTGCTTGTTTCGAACTTGGTTCAAATCCTACACTTCTATCTACAGAACAACGGCTACCTAGATCACGAAATAGGTTAGGTATTTCAACAATTTCACTATTTGGATTCCTAAAACAAGATTAGTGTTAGGATTTTTTATCCAAATCGAAATTGGAATCGACGATGTAGCAAAACGGGAGAGATGATTCGGTACGTGGAGTGGTGAGAGTGAATCCCAGCAACGATCTACTGATCTCTTTCTCTTCTCCTCACTCTTTTCTCCTCTTTTCTCTCTTCTCTCTCCTAGGGTTAGAGAAATTTGTATGGAATGAGAAAGGGGTGGATTAAGGGCTTTAAATAGGCCCAAAAGTGATGTCAATGGCCCCATGGCCATGGTATACTTAGGGAATAGCCAAAGGGTGCCTGTTTTTCACAAACGGGCCCCATCTAGAGGTCCATTACTCACCTGCATCATGGAGCAAGTTCCCTGGCCATGGATCTAAGCCAGGTTATAATTTCAGTCCGATTGGATTAGTGGATCAACCATAGAGGACTTGTATCAGTTCAACGGTCATCGTCTCTCGATCAGGGCCACAAGTATACCGATATGTGCAGGGAAATTTTCTTGATTCACGGGTATAGTTTGGTCAGAGACTAACAGTTTGAAACCTTTAATTTTACCCGCAAGTGAATTGCCCAATTCACTTAAGTTTCAGTACATTTTCAAAAGATATTCGCGTTTCTCACACACTTTACTCAGGGCTCTAGTTGTGCATTTTTGGATATTATTCGGGCTCGATTCCCGCAATGGTTGTCAAGCCCAATAGGTGGTCATAACCTTATAGTTTTACGATCATTGGACTTTCGACGCATGGTCCAGGTCCGATATGGAGTTTCAATGTGCTCCCAAGAGCAACTGGGTTTTGAGATTGCTCCTAGGTTTTCAGGTAATGTTGAGTTAGCGATTTTAATAATTTTAGGTCTTATAGTTCATATAGAAAGTAGTCCAAGCTAATTTCACTGATTATTCAGTTTAGTGCTTAATTAATTTTCATCTAATTCCTACAAAATTCGATCTTTAGTGATTTCTTCCTGAGGTAATACTCGGGTCTTTATACGAATTTTTCCGAGATGTTACATTAGCACATATTTGAGGCCAATTCCAATTAGATTCTTATTAAACTAGTCTTCTAGTTAATTGTTGGGCCTTATAGCCTTGGTTGGGCTGGAACTTTTGGATAGGCCCGTTGGACCCTTGGGGCCTATATTTATCATGCCATTATGATGGGTTTTATTGGCCAAATACTCAAGTAGTTGGGCCCTTGCTTGCCCACGAAAATAAATTCATACTTAGGCCAAGATGTGAGGCCCAACTTACTTGTGTTAAATATAAGCATTACCCATATGTTGGTATAATGGGCTACCCATTAGGCCTACCATAATAAGTGGACCCATGACCTCTATGGTTGGGTTCAAACCTTACTTGAGGGCCCACCATGTTGCCTATGCATTGGGCTTAGTGTATGGCCTACTAGGTCATGGATTGCTTGGGCCTTGGACTTTACTTTATATACGTAGCAAGCTACCTTTTAGGACCCAGTTGCGGTTGGATGTCTTCCTTGGTAGCCCTAAGGTAGGCCCATATGGTTCTTATAGGTGGTTGAAGGTCCACCTTGGACCCTTGATTATGATCGCTTCTTCCTTGGGTTTACGACTCTCTTAGTTTATGAGTTATCCCAAAGTATTGGGCTCCCACTAGAGGACTTCACTTCTCCTTAGAGTACCTATCTATGCATTTAGACCTTGTCCCTCCTTGGGAAGGAGGAATATATTTTACAGGTAGTGCACTTACATAATTGTGACCCATATGCATCATCTGTGTGAATTAATTCTATTGTGTGGTGGTCATAGAGGGATGAAGTTTCTCCCCTTGTGCATATTCAGTGCCTAAAGCTTGTGCATGATCTGTATGTATGACTCATGCATTGGTGTCACATTTCATGATGATACCGTCCTTGCTTCACCAGGGCCTTGCCTTCACAGGGACGATCGTGGATGGCCGTATGTGTGGACACCGGAAATATTATTTGAGTATACCGGGTGCATAGGATGCTAATGGGTGAAATTCTCAAAACTTTCATGGTACCAAGGATCTGCCCCAATGCCGTGACCGAGTAAAAACTATGAGCACATGAAGGCCTTATACCGTTAGTCCGCGACTCCCACGGTCGTGTAGTCGGTTGGGTAGGGGTGTGGCCTTACCTGCCTATTGTGAGGAGGCATTGCTAGGCTAAGTCTGACCAACTCGTAAATGAGTTCGCTGCCGACAGGCCTTGTTAGTGATTGACTGTCCACAGGTAGGTAGTGAGGTCTCTTACGCTCGTTTGACTGTGCGGGTCTGGAGAGCAGCAGTCATCTAACATTATTTAGACCCCGGTGATTTTCATATGATTGGAAATGTACTTGATATATGGATTGGTTATGAGCACTGGCATTACTTCGCATTGTATTCGTATCGGCTGCTTAAGCCCCTTTATGCATCGCCTTGGTAAGACACCTAGTACTTATTGCATCGTATTCATGATAAGCCTTGGTAAGGCTAGTAATATTGTCATTGAGCATGTTTCCCTTCTTGTACCTCTTCCTACTCTTTTACACACTATTATCACACACTTTCATCACCCTCTAAGCTTCTATAAGCTTATGCATGATTGATGCGTGCAGGAGATCCTAGGCAGGCGTCGTAGCGGCAGAGCTTGGAGTAGAGTTGAGGTTGAGGACCATAGTGTTGTAGACTTTTCTCTCATTCTTCTATTATCTTATGTATGTCCTTTTGAACCTTATGAAAACTTGTAATAGTTCAAATTCTTAGTGGATTTTGTAATGTGTGCCTTTGTTATTCTCAGATATACTTGTTGTGATCTTGGGTATGCTCGTATTGAAAATGATTATACTATTATGGAAATCCTCCTTATAGGATCCCAGGATCGGAACTTGCCTTAGGAGCCGAGAATGGGGTACTATGGAGGCTGTTGTGGCCAGAACCGGCTATCGGGTTCCTTGTGAGTCTGGTTACCAAGTCTGGGGCGTGACATCTGATCAATCGTATTGGAGATGCCATCAATGGCCACATGCATCCGAGGAAGTTTATAATTGCTACTGTTTAGATGGAAGGATAATTTACCCAAAAATTCAGATCTGGTGCCACATACTTCTGAGAAAAATTCAAGTACTGTTTGGCATGTAAGCTTGGAGTACTAGTTGACATGTAAGCTTCTGAAAGTAGACTATGGGTTCCTCTTCTCGCTCTCCAAACTCTCCTAATGAAAAAGCAACCACATCACAATCACTCGATCACATACCTGTTTCAGCAAAAATTCATTTTCTAAAGAGAAAAATCAAAGGATTAGCTTTCTAACTTGGAAATTATTTAGAAATTCACATACCTATTTCAGCAAAAACCAACAACCAAACACCTCCTAAGAAATTCACAATTCAGTTATTTTAAATTATTATACTAACAATTGCAAGTTAGTCCAAACTTCAGTGTGGTCATGATATATTGAAAGCAGATATGAAAATTAAACTTCAACTATTTTTTAACTTTTGAATTGCGTATACCTTACCCAAGTATTCATAACTAGGCTCCAAATTGCAATTGCAGTGACTTTAATAAATAAAATGTAATTACAATTTGGTCATGAAGAACATATTCAATAGTTATTGTAATTCAATTCAATTACTCATCCAAATGCACCCTTGATCATTTTAATCATTACCTCATTCATGAAAATATAACCATAGCTAGAGGCCATGAGCAGTGCCAATGCAAATATGTAGCCCACGCCAATGGCCAGACCTGTTTGTTTTGGCCCATCACTGACCCAGGTTTGGGTTTTACTTTACAGGCCAGACTTGGACAGACCTCAACCTAGCCTTTTGACAGCCCTAAATGTAACTCCATGAACCTATCTTTATTATTAAGACCTGAAGATTCAGATAGGAAATAAAAGATAACAACAGAAGTGATGTGACGACACCGTCGAACTGGACCAGTTCGAAAAATGCCCACACATATGGAGATTAGAATCACACCATTTCTCTTAGTAAGCAAGCATTTCATAATGAAGAAGAGGGGCATTACCACTTAGTCAGGGACACCATTAGAAACCCTTGAAACACAGTCTCCTTGAGCAGTGAAGCTAAGACACCAATGATGACCACCAGACATGTAGTGCTCTACAATCAATGTATATGAAAATACAATTAATCTGTTTTAGTTTCCTGTAAGAATTACCTTTAGTAGCTGAATAAATGATCCCGACAGCCATAGCTACCAAACCCGCGACGGAGGATATGAATACAATGCTTCCCTGTCCTGATTCTTTTAACAAAGGGTGAGCGAGTTGGCTTAAATGGTATGTAGATTCCAAGTTTGTAGCCATTACATATGAGAGGTCTTCAGAAAAAACTCTAAGGTTGACTTAGGCACGAATGTCCCAACATTGCTTACCTATAGAAAGTCAACCATAACAAAACAATTGTTACTAAGCCTTTATACATATCATTAGTAGTCTGATTATCAAAGCATTGCTGTATTTTGTATTCAACATGTTGAAAATATGTACAGATGATCTAGAGATGATATATTTTGTAAGATATCTACTGGCAACAGAGAGCTAGGATCATCGGCTACATACAAGTACACAAAAAATGCAGAATTGCAGAGTACAAAACAAATAGGCAATTCAAACATATAGCTTTAAAAAGAACTTCACACAATCCTAGCTCTCATCATTCTTTCAATAAATTTCTCATCTTTCCAAAAAAAAAAAAAAAACAGGAACTTCACACGATCCCTTAAAAAAATCAAAATGGGGAAAGAACACTCGTGTGATGCCTTTGACTACAGCGCCTCAAAGGGTCAACGAGCTAGTCTTGGGTTTATTTGTGCATGGTTTTTGAACTGGTCAGGTTGGGCCTATCTAGTTAGGCCAATTAAAGATTTTGAGTTTGCTTGGCCTGGGCCAAGGCTGAGCTCATTGACAGCCCTACCAAAAAGCCTACTTATAAAGGTAAAAAGATATACCTCATCGTGTCTTTGAAAAAGTAAAGGGCTCATGTTTGGATCCTCTCTAAATATAATGGAGTAGTCGACTGATCTATTGAGTTACATCTTTGAGGGGATCCTTCCTGTGGGCCACTTACACCTAATGTGCAGTTGTTCCATTTGACCAGTGAAAATTTCATCCCCTCAACTGACTTCTTTGGAATATCTTGCCTCATCCACTTACTCTTGCTTTTTGGTTCTTCGACTGAAAGTAATCAATGGGTTACTAAATCTTTTGTGAAGCACATCACTGGACAATAAAGTAGACTTCGATTCAACAGATGAATCATTGTTTCCCGATGGATGCATCTTCAAGACAGTGGTGTCTAGGCATACAAAACTGCATTTTCTTTGAATAGATTAATCCACACCTCTAGATATTGATATCTTTCCACCATCAATGTCTACTCCTGGAGAACCTGTATTCCCTTCAATCTGTTCAACCTTGTATACTGAGCTAGAATTCATACTTGAAGATTAATCTGTCTTAACAGAATTTAGCTTCATTTCAACAGGTGCATCTGCCTTAATGGGGTGATCTTTTCCCTTGGTTGAAGTCTTGTCACTAGGATTAGTTGTCAATAACACCCTACGAGAATGAGGTATAATGGGGCCCATCTCAGATACCTTGGTGCATTTATTTTCCCTTTTTCCTTGGTTCTGGGACTTGCAGTGGCACAGACTTTCCGGAATCATGCAGTTCGTTACAACCAAAGCACAACTGTTTCTCATAAGGAACACACCTCTGAGTAAAAAGAGGAAAGAACACACATGATGTTAGTTTCATATGTTTGTCAAATTAGAAAAAAGAAAAAAAGTTCATCCACATGAGGTATTTTAAGTGTGTTGTTGCTTATAATGTATTCATTAACGACTACATCAACCCTGATTTCTTTTTTGTCCACTAATAAAAGGAAAGAAACTTGGAGAGAAAAAATAAAAACACAGAACACCGATAAATAGAAAGAACACGGGACAGAACAACAATTGCACTTTTCGGCACCTGAAATAAAAAGGCAGCGAGAAAAATCAGACTTAGCTTCTGTAAAGCCATCATCTAATATCCCTTTATAAGAACCAAATGAAACTTCTAGCAAACAAAGGGATTCCATCAAGCTTTTGAACTAAAAATGAAAAAAGAATTGCAGTGGACAATGGACGTTGCTCACTAAAGAGTTCAAGGCCTTTCACAATTGTGACACATTTGCGTTTATTTCGAACAACCTTTTTAATGACAACTTCTTGTTTCTCCTACTACAAACATTGGCATTTCAATAAAGAACAGAAACTAGATGATTGAAAGGAGAAAAGAGTTGCTAGCACCTTCAAATCTAACATGGAGGGCATGGGTTGTCAAAATTGAGATTAGAGCTTAATCCTGATTCTGCAGGATCCCTATCCAAAAGTACTTTCAATTTCACGAGGAAAAAAAAAAAAAAAACTAACAATGGTCACCATGATAGAAGCATGATTTCACATGAGCCAAAACCATGTCATATAATATTCTTATAATAAGCAGCACGAAAGTCACAAGGGTGGGTATTTGGACTATTAGAACTTGCATTAGACCCATTTTTTTTGGCAAATGTGATGCTTGATGGTTGCCCCGATTGCTTGTTGTGGAATCTTCACATAATAAATAAAGGTAGTATATGAGCCAAGTGTTTTTTCAGCATAGCATATCCAACCTGGATGCTTAGAAAGATTATTAAATTTAACAACAATTCATGAATCGACTATAGTATAACCACAATGAAATGATAATCATTAGCAAGTAAAAATGTGTAGAACATTTTTTTCTTCAGAAAACCCATCTCAAATCCATACTTTTTTTCCCTTCCATGCAACAAACCAATCCTGACATGCGAGCAACTCCCTTGGATATGATCATAACAGAAAAGATTTGCATATTGGATCCTTCCAAATATTTGCAAGATCATTTTCCAATATGATCATAACAGAAAAGATTTGCGTCAATTAGATCCCATCATTTTCCAAGATAGCCAGACAATTAGATCCTCAGCAAACAAGCTAGCCGGACCAATTCCACCTTGATTTGCATCAACAGAAAAGATAGAGATTTGGTTGGGTACTTCATCAAAGCATACAAGTATTGCAAATAATAATAATAATAATAAATTTGTAAGCACATACATGCTCCACATTAATGAAAGTAAGGTATAACAATAGATCTGCATTCAAATCAAAATAATAGATCTAAAATAATTCAACTTCCACATGTTAGAGTATAGTAGAATCCAAATTTTCCAAATTTCAATATAGAATCTTGAATGTACTAAAAAAAAAAAATCACTTAAACATCAAAAGTTTGGAAAAATTCATAGATCTGAAGTTCCAATGTTCAAAATTCCAAAATTTCAACAAAAATTAACAAATCAGAAGATTCGATGGTCAAAGTCAAGATCAAGATCCATACCTTGCAGTTGGTAATTCCAAACAATAATTAAAAAAAATTAACAAATAAAAAGAAGATCTGGTGAAGCAGATCTGGCATTTCCATCAAAATCACAAATTAATCCAAACAAATTCATCTCTAAAAATATCCAAAACCCTGCACAATTCAACGTACATTCCAAAGTAACACAAGCAAATACCACTCCACGCATTTCAATAAAATCCACATATCAGAAGATCCAACAATCAACATCACGATCAATATCTATATGTCTACAATGCAGTAAAAAAATTCTCAGATAAAAAACTAGACAAAGAAAGATGAAAGATCAGATCTCACATTTCAATCAACACAGATCCAAAAGGATTCATTCTTTGAAAGCATAATATTCCATATCAGGAATAAGCCACTAATTTGTAATGTGAATTTACTAGATGCTTGACCAACAACATTCATCAAGCTTGATAGATATTCGACTCTTAGACCATACTTCTTTTATTCAAGAATTCTTTTTGAACAATCTGTGCTTTCCCCACAATGTAACCAACAACTTTAACCAAATATTTATTTTACCATTTTATGGACGTTGACAATAGTAGATTAATACTTGAAATCGTGAAGCTATCAAATTGATTACATAACAAGATAGACCCTCGCTGGAGATAGTCCATTTCTTGGCTTCTTTATGCCCATGATTAGACTAGGCCTGTGCTACTACAACATCTTAATGGGAGGTTTAGTGATCTTTTCTCATGAGGTGGACAAATTTCTTTAATAATCACATTCCAAAATTTCCCTTTAACTATGTCAGTAAGTATGGAGGTTCAGTTTGGATGCCTGGCCTTCTGCCCATGGCAAAGCAAGGCACCACCAATTTAAAAATCAAGAAAGAAAATTAGCAAAATGATTTCCAAACAACAGGAACCCATAAACAATGGAACTACAACAACAAATGATTTGAAATCAACAGCAATGATCACAATAATGACTTCAACAGAGAAAATTCATAAAAATATAGAACCTATTAAATATACTCACAATAGGTCCATTTTTTAAAGCATGCTCCTTAGCAAATTTGCGTGCTTGCTTCATGGCAAGAGCATCCATTCCATCTACTTGTTACAAAATACAAGTATGAGAATTCATCAAAAGAAATAATAGCATTATACGGATTATAAAAGGGCAACTGAGCTCACTAGTCCACTTTTACCCAGATCAACTAAAATATATTAAGGGAAAAGCACCACTTGCATATAAATTCAAAGGCTACTGCAGAAATTTGTTTCACCAAGCATTTGGCAATCCAATCAGATTCCTTACAGATGTTTATGAAGTGTTCTAACCTTGTGATCAACATAAAATTTCAGCGACTTCACACGTCATCATATATGTATTTTTCATGACAAAACTTCCTACTCTTTGCTTTTTGTCATGCCAAACACTTGAACACTCCTCAACACGAAACTTTATGTTTCTTTTTGTCATGCCGAACATCAGTTATGATGCCATATATATAGCAAAGTGATGTTAAAGTAGTTTCTTCATTATATTGGAGATCTAAAGAAATTTATGAAACATCTATGTGAGTTTTAGGTTAGTAATTATTAAAGTGATGTTAAAGCAATTTCTTCATTACATTTCCTTGCCAGTTAATATATAGAATATTTATTCCACTGTAATTATTAAAGAAAAAACTAGAAACCATTGCACTATTTATCCAAACTCATATAAGATGGTGTTGCTCCAAAATATGGAGGTATTGAGAAGTACAAAATGCAGTCCAACTGAAGAATCATGTTTATAAGTGTGTTTGCCTTTCAGGTTGACATTGTCTTGAACTAGTTCCCCAAAGCAAAGAATGACCAATCCACAAAGATTCTTTCACAAAGCCACCTGAAAAACAAGACCATCTATCCACCTAATGAACTCAGCCTATGTACAACTATGTAAAAATGATAAAACAGAGAAGGCAACATGGTTCCCACATAACCAGAGCAGCTAAATGTCACGAGTGAAATTTGAGCAATCCAGTAGTTCATCCTCCAAGTTATTGTTCCTCTTAGAGAACAAAATGGTTAAAATCAAATGATTATAGAATGAATTAATCAAAATGATTAAACTACAAATAGTATAGAATGAAATAATTTAAATAGAAAATTAAATAGGA
Organism: Magnolia changhungtana; assembly: GCA_030180095.1. Taxonomy (NCBI): domain Eukaryota; kingdom Viridiplantae; phylum Streptophyta; class Magnoliopsida; order Magnoliales; family Magnoliaceae; genus Magnolia; species Magnolia changhungtana. The sequence goes on along the minus strand of JASAUF010000502.1, from coordinate 5,058,642 downwards.
ACACAAGACTAACCTCAGTTGCCTTCCTTATATCTCATCAAACATTTCTTCAACATCATGGTTTTCCACTAGAAAATCTGCCATATCAGGAACTGGGCCTTCTGTGTTCATTTATGAAGTAGAACTCAATAAGCATCTTCCTGGCCACTTACTTTTGTAGATCTAGTCAAAGATGAAGGAGTGTGCTTCGATTTTCGTTGAAGATCGAGTGCTTTACCACAAGCCTTCATTAAAAACCGAGATCTAAGCATTTAAGAGCAAAAAATGAAACAGGAATTCCAAATCCCGAAGCAGTTTTGAAACTTCTAGAACACAAAATCAAGCAAAAATACACTGAAATCTAGCATTTTCGAGCGGTTTCCAAGAGCTTGAAAGAAAAGAAAAGAAAAGAAAAGGATGTGTTTTCTTCTACTTTGTAGGAATGACTCTCCTCATAAACAGAAAAAAGAAATGACTTCTCTAACCTATTTTTGCTTGCGAAAACAGCATTCAATGCAGAGAAATTGAATAATCATGTCATTCCACGATATGACAGAAAAGAAAAGCAGTTCTCCACAGAAATTGGGAGATTTTGCATGTGAGGAGAGAGCGAAAAGCAGAGAAGAGGCGGCATTTCCACCATTTCTAAGCAGGAGAGAGCATAGAAATGGCAACAGATAGCCAAGAAATCGCCATTAAAGCTCTCCAACAACCACACCTAGGGTTTCTTCATCTCTCTCTCTCTCTCTCTCTCTCTCTCTCTCTCTCTAATGGATAGTAGTAAAAAAATGGGTAGAGGAAATGGGTAACAAGATCAAGAGAGGAAGAGGGAGATCGAGAGAGAGAGAGAGAGAGGATCGGGAGAGGGAGGTTGTCATGCCCCAGACTCGGTAACCGGGTTCACGAGGAACCCAATAGTCGGTTCTAGTCGCAATAGCATCCATAGTGCCCCATTTTTGGCTCCTGAAACAGGTTTTGATCCTAGGATCCTATAAGGAAGATTTCCATGACAGTATAATCATTACCAATACGAGCATACCCAAAATCACAGTAAGTATATCTGAAAATAACAAAGGCACGCATCATAAAATCCACTATGAATTTGAACTTTTACAAATATCCATAAGGTCCAAAAGGACATACATAAGAAGATAGAAAAAGGAAAGGAAGGTCTGCAATATTGGGGTCCTCAAGGTCAACTCTACTCCACGCCCTGCCGCTACGATGCCTGATTAGGATCTCTTGCATGCATCAATCATGCATAAGCTTATAGAAGCTTAGAGGATGGTGAAGGTGTGTGATAATAGTGCACATAAGAGTAATAGGGGATACAGGAAGGAAACATGATCAAAGCCAACACTACCAGCCTTACCAGGGCTATCATAAATGCAAGAAGCTATACCAAGGCAGTACAATAATGCAGAAAGTCCTACCAAGGCCATGTAATGCAATGAGTACTATAATGCAATGAGTACTATAATACAATGAGTACTGGGCACCATGCCAAGGCGACGCAATATGAGGCTTACACAGTCGATGTAAATGCAATACGAAGTAATGCCAGTACTCATATCTAATCCACATATCAAGTACATTTTCATCATAAGGAAATCACTGAGGTCCATAACACTACTGGATGACTGTCGCTCTACAGACCCCGTACAGTCAAACGAGCGTAAGAGACCTTACTACCCGCTTGTTGATAGCCAATCACCAGCAAAGCCTGACGGTAGCGGACCCATTCACGAGCTGGTCAAATTCAGCCTAGCAATGCCTCCTTTCATTAGGCGAATAAGCCCACACCCCTATCCAACCGACTACATGACAGTGGGAGTCACGACCTAACGGTATAAGGCCTTTGTGCGCTCATATATTCCACCTGGTCACGGTGTGAGAGCAAATCCTTGGTACCATGGAAATTTTAAAATTTTTACCCATGGGTATCTTATGTATCTGGTATGCTCAAGTAACATTTTCGGTGTCCAAACATGGTCATCCGTGATGTATCTGTGGAGGCTACAGCCTTGATGAAGTAAGGGTGATAATGCTCACATGTTATATAATGCCACATGCATGAATTACACAATCAACCCTGCATCAATTCCAAGCATCCAATGTGCTTAAGAGGGAATACTATGTCCCTCAGAGAAGGTAACATGCAATACCCAATGATACAATATGACCACACACATAGTGTCGACCAAGCATACAATAATGTACATGGGTCATGAGGATGAATTTAATCACACTATATGGCGTTATACAATGTATATTACATTCCTCCTATCCGAGAAGGAACCAAGACTAGGTACTTAGACAATATCCTTAAGGAATCCAACTTCTAGTGGGGGCCCATTCACTTGGGGTAGCCCACAAGGCTAAATATATAAGCTATGGGTCTAAGTAATATAGAAATGAGCCTAGCAAGAGTCTAAGATGATTATCCAATCACTCCTAAATACAATCAGGCCTAGAGGGGTCCATAATGGTAACAGTCATTCCCCAAAAGGTATATCAACTATGAACTATATGGATAGAAGGCCCGAGGCCTACATTTAAGATAAGAATAAAGGTAACCACATACATATATTCCTCCTAATAGGCCATAAAAAGATATAATACTACTTTTAACAACAGAAGCTCTAAGAGGGGAATTAAGGCCCAAGGCTCAATTCCCAATGGCCATAGAATCCATGCATTAAGTTGGACTTGGTGGACAGCCCGCGTACACAATATACGGCCCAAAAAAATTTTAAGTTTTGGATGAAATGGTCCTAACTACATCAGCCCAATAACTAGCAATTTAAGTAGGCAACCAAGGGCCTAATACTATCCTTATCTCAGCCCACAAGTCCCTTAGAATGGTAGAAGTCAGCCCAATATATGGTTGGACCAAGTTGGGACATCCCAACCCACTCTGGGCCCATAGGATACCCCAAAAATCTGATCTAAGATGGAGTCCTCATGTGATCACTAAAGGTGACTCAAAAAAATGCACTGATTAAGCCTAAAGATTATAAGAAAATATAAGCATGTAACACGTACACAAGTTCTCCATGTGGTGTGCCCCCCACAACCAAATAAAGTTTTTTACTATAAAATTGTACATTTAAGAACCTTTGATAAACTTTTGGCTCGTTTGACTTCCTGGACCTGTTAAGGTCCGAAAATTAGTTAACTATGTAGAAATAATCTTATGAAGGCCAACTATACTCACTGGGGGACCCCACTAGATGGAGAGTGTGTATATATCATGGAAAGATCAAGTGGACCTACTACTAGATTGTGAGTCCAACAACAATCCAAGGCAGAGAGTGCTTCTATGATAGGGTGATCCAAGGCTTGAATGGCCTAGACTAACATATGTTGAGGTAGGCTTCACGTACATCCATATTTATCCTCAAATAAACGGCCCAGGGTCTACGGTGGGCCTTTAACCATCCATAGAGAAATCCATGGGCCTACCTTAGGATCACCCAGGAGGACATCCAACCTCAACTGGTTTCCAAAAGGTAGCCCGCTACGCAAATAAAGTAAGGTCTAACGCCCAAGCAATGTATGGCTTAATGGGCTATACACAAGCCCAATTCATAGGCAAAATAGCAGGCTCTTAAGCAAGGTTTGGGCCCAACCGTAAAGGTCATAACTCTATATATTGTGGTGGGCTTCATGGGCAACCCAATAGTTCATCCATATGGAAAATTTTCACATTTAACACAAGTGAGTTGGGCCTCACTTTTTGGCTCAACTACAGGGTCAACTTAGTGGGCAGCCAAGGGCCCCACTACTTTCATATTATAGCCCTTAAATCCATCACAGTAGATAGGAGAGTATAGGCTCAAGATTAATGGGCCTATCTAAAAGGATTTAGTCCACAAGGCCTAAGGAACTAGTCTTTCAATCACATGCAACATTCCATTAAAACTCAACTTGGGTGGGCCTCATATGGGCCCTAATTACACTCAATAATACCATAGAAAAATGGTAAGATAACTGATTTAAATCCTCCTCACATCTGGTGGGTCATGCTGCTCCAAATCATTTATGAGTGGCAACATTGGGCCCATTACCAAATTTCCAGCCCACCCAAATTCTCGGGTTAGTTGGAGTCCAACAATAAAAGTATTTCTTAGTATATTTTCTCTGATGGCCCATGTACATCACTGGGCCCCACTAGATGAGAGAGAATATGCAACACATATATCAAGTGGGCCAGATCGCTGGAATGCAGGCCTAGCAGTAGCCTAAGGCAGGGATATCCCTTGTGTAGGAAGCTCTGTGGGCCGGGGTATCTGGCCCAAAAATCCACCCAATGGGCCCCAATTGAATACTAAAAAAAAGGAGGATGATCAATCCCCTAAGGACCCCACATGGATGGATGGTGGGATATACAACACATCAAGGTGGGCCCACGAAGCAGGCTGGACGCCCCACCCTTGGCGTCCCTGCCTGGTGGGCCACTCCCGGCCTCACCACGATCAGCTCAAATGTTCGTTGGGTTTGAAATTTTATAGGGTGATACGTCCATAGGTGGGCTATACCTCCACAAAATTTCATGGTTTTTGGATGACTAGAAGTATTTTAATTAATTTAACGAAAACCGTCTATCCAGAAAATCGGACTGACTTGGATGTCCCAGCATAGTGGGCTGGTCCAGCCCTTACCACGGTGTGCACAGGGGTACATTGGTCCCAAAAATTTGTAGGTGGGTCCTACCATGAGTGGGACACTTCTCTACAAAATTTCAAGATTTTTAGACAACTAAAAATATTTTAATTCATTTTAAGAAAATAACCTGTCCTGAGATTCTGCCTAATCTGGACACCATAATATAGTGGGTTGGTTCAGCTATTGCCATGGTGTGTACAGGTATCCATTGGCCCTGAAATTTTGTAGGTTTGTCCTACTATATATGGATCATCCCCCTACAAAATTTTAAAAATTTTGAAGTCGTAAAAGTATTTTATTTAATTGATACAAATTCTGGACAACAATGTTTTCCAAAAATAAAAATAAAAAAATCTGCTACTGCACAATGTTGTTGTCCCCATGATTAGCACCCCATGGGGTGAGCATAGGTCTCTCAAATCATTGAAAAAATAGGTGAGTTTGGTACTCTCATGTATGGACAGCAGGTAGGGTCCTCTGGAGCGGCCCACTTTCCCAAATTCAAGGTACAATAAGCTCCTCTCCAACATGCAACATTGTTGGACTGTCCAGAAATTTCTGGACGTCCAGCCCACTTTAGCCTATCCCGTAGCCTCAATTAAGGGTTAAATGATGTGGGGTCCATCCTATATTAAGGTGGGGTCCATGCCTCAGAAAAACCTCAAAGAAATCAGGAATAAAAACCCCCATAAATGGGCCTAAAATAGTGCCCAAAAACCATGCAACAAATGGGCCTGAAGTTTGGACAACAACATATACTGTCCATTTCCAGCCTATGGGAAATTATTCAGAGGGATAAATAATCAGATACATCAATTGGGGTCCACTTAGATGGACCACAAAAAATTCCAGACCTAAATCCATCCAACGATCTCCAAGAAATCTTGCCTTATGGGGCCATCCAACCCATGTATCATACATGCATATGGACATCCAGCCTAGTGGGCCTGGGCGTCCCAAAATCTGATGGGTCTAGGACTTTTTTTTTTATCACATCAGTGGGCCACCAACATCAGGAGCAAAATGGGGAAAAGAGATAGAAGGAAGAGAGAGAGAGAGAGAGAGAGAGAGAGAGAGAGAGAGAGAGAGGGGGAGAGATATCAACGGCCATGGAGGATTCCGACACTATGAATCCTCCACCATTACAATCACACCTACATCTTACATGAATTATGCATTCATGTGATTTATACAAATCCATGAAATTCTGAGGTGGGGATACCATCCCCACCATGCACCTCAGGTCTAAATGACCCAAATAATCTAGATTTAAAGAGAAAATCCATCATGGTGGGTCCATGGAGAATGGCCCACCATGAAAACGTACATGTATGTAGTGGGCCTTGGTCTCACTTCATGGAGCTATGTAGGACCTCCACCATTGATTGGTGGGTCCTACATACTCCCAAGTGTGTAGGGAAGAACATCTAAGAAGAAGAAAGAAGGAAAGAACTTCAATGCATCACCCACCTTAATGGATCTTCAAGATTTTCCTAGCTCCAAGCTCCTTAAGTGTAAAACCCTTAACCTTAGTGTTCGTTTTGTTCCATTAGGTCCCACGATCGTACTGGTCAAATTCTGGTGACCCGCGACTTGTAAATTTGGTTTGCGATCATCTTTAAGTCTCATCATGTAAACCCGACCCGGATCGACCCGAGACCTATACCGTTGCAACTGCATCAACGCCGCAATTCCAACGCTGCATCTCGTGTGTGAATTGAATGTGTACATCAAAAGATATAGGTCACGCCCTATTTGGACCATTGATTGTGTTTTGGTGGCACCCACCTATCACAATGGCACTTTTCCTAAGGTTAAGGTGACATCGACTTAAGCCATCCATAATTACTAGTCAAAGCTATAATGACCCAGCCCATAATTACTCCCTTTTCCCTAAAACACTTATTACCTAGCTAGAGAGAGAGAGAGAGAGAGAGAGAGAGAGAGCTATTATCATTACTCTCTCTCTTCCCTTTTTCATTCTCCATTTCACCATTGTAGCAAGACCTGGGACATCCCAAGCTCTCCAAGATTTTCAGCCCTCTTCTACCTTAGATCTTCACCGATCCGACCCTTGGATCGTCATCTCCACCATTGAAGGAGTGCTTTAGGAGCATTAAAAGGCTAGAGAAGAAGAATAGGTGGGTGCCTCTCTCTCTTCCTCTCCTCCTTTCTATCTCTACTCTTCCCCCTTTTTCCCTGATGAACGTGGTCCACCTGATGATACATGTATTATATCTAGACCGTCCATCTAGTGGGATGCCCACCATCCAGTGAACAGCCCCATTGCTGCCCGTTTGTGGGCCTGTGTGGCCAGTTGGTCACACAGGTTCAGATGGAGAGGAAAACACAAATATTAGCCTAATTTTCAAACGCAGTGGGCCACTGCGTGCACCCCACTTTGATATATATATATATATATATATATATATATATATATATATATATATATATATATATAGGGAAAAGGTACTATGCGCTCGAGCGTAAAGCGGTCGTCCGTGAGGTCGAGCTGTGTGGGCCCCACCGTGATGCCTTTCAAAGATCCACACCGTCCACCAGATGCACGAGCCCAGGGTGGGTCCACACGGCCCAAAATCAGCCGTCCACGTAACTCAGGTGGGCCATACCATCGGAAAATATAAGTACACACGCAAAAACATGTAAAAGCACTTGGTGGGCCCCACTTGAGTTGTGGTCTAAAATTACATCCAAGTGGGACACACATGATAGACGGTGTTGATCATCAAAACACGTCTCGAAAGGTCCCCACAAATGGTTTTGAATGTTTCAATGGTGCACGCCCCCTCTCAACTTCTGTACATGGTGTGGCCCACAAAAGTCACGGATTGACTTGATTTTCAGCCGTGTGAGCCCCTTATAGAATGGTGCATCTGATTGAGGGGGTAGATTTTCGAACGGCATCACGGTGGGGCCCACATCAACTCGACCTCACAGGACGACTGCTTTACGCTCGAGCGCATAGTACCTTTTCCCATATATATATATATATATATATATATATATGTCATCCACACAGCCCAGCAAGTAGACTGTGTTGCTGACCGTGTGGGCCTGCATGACTGGTTGGTGATGTAGGGCCATTTGGATATAGGGAAATCGCAAACATCAGTTTGATTTTCTTGCCGGGGTGGGGTGGCCCACCCTCATGGACCCCACCTTGATGTAAGTACTCTGTACCCTCACCATCCATTTGGAGAGATCATCTTAGGACGTGAGCCCAAGATGGGCCAGATCCAGCAGCAGGTTGCTGTCCTGCTACAGGTCACCATGATATATATGTTTTATCTACTCCAGCCGTCCATTTTCAGGGCCCGCCTGGGCGTGTCCCACCATTTTGGTGGGCCGTCTATAAGTGGGGCTCACCATGTATATGTATTTTATCCATGCTGCTCGTCCAACAGGGGTACCTTGCTGTCCGTCTTGGGCAGGCCCTGTTTGAAAGAAAAACACACATATCAGCTATATTCAAAACTAGTGGGTCCCACTGGCGTGGACCCCACCTTGCTGTATAGGTATGGGGACGTAGCCACACCGCCCATCTGCTGATCGTCCTGACCGTGAAGCCTGGACACACTACAGCATGGGGTCTTGTTCATTTGCATGCTGAATGGTTTTTGTTCATTTTTTTTTTTTTCGTAAACTTTTCAATGCAATAATGACAAAGAAAAAGTCCAGAACCATGAGTGGTTTAGTGAGGTCTCTCTTTGCCTAAATCAAAGATTTTATGCCGACATTTCCTGCTCAACATGCCCAAAACAGATATTTGGATGAACACCATAGATTTTGAACATAAACCTTGATGATTGATTTCTTGTCTCCTCTCAATACAAATATAGAAAATTATGATTTCAATGGAGAATCATTTTTTAATTAGTGAATTGGATTTTTGTTATATGCCACATATTTTCATCTGGGTTTGTTTTATTTGAATTTCTATAGAAAATGTTCTTTTTAAAAAATGATTTGATTTAATTAAAGTTGGGTTTTTTTTTTTTGGGTTTGTTGCCGATGGTTACTTTCAAGAGTTTTCCTATAAAACGTGGTAATGTTCTTCTACTACTTATCCGAGGACCTCAAAGGCCCAACTAACTTGAGATTTTTATATGCAAATCGATGTATTTTTAGCCCCACATCAATGTTGCCATTGCAAGGTTCAATATTGAAATGGTAAAGTTTTTAACTATTTATTTTATCTTTGTTTATTCCTCGTTCTTCATAAATAGTTTGATGTTTACACTATTCAAGTACTTCTATGCTTTTCATTTAGTCTCTATTCAGAGCTTCTTTCTTTTGCTTTGCATCTAATGCTGGAGAGTCTATAAAATTAGTTGAAGTTTGATATTAGTTTGTGCTTACAACAAGATTTACAACTGACTTAGGTTCTATTGCAGCGATGGTTTAGCCATATGAGTGACCGAGACAAACATCTCGGTTATGGTGTATAGTCATTTTTTATCGAATCTAAGTGAATTGTTTGATCCCTAGCTAGACAGATCTTAGTGCTAACGCCAACACAACCGTTTACATTTCTCAAGTGTTGAGGAAGGGGGATCTCTCATCCTTACCCCTACCGCTATACAAAAAAAAAAAAGAAAGGTTTCAATGGATGTGCATCTACCCTTAACCATTATTTATGTTGTTACTCACCTAAGTTGTGGATTGGCCTCATTTTTAAGCCCATGGCTCACCATGAAAGGGTCTATCTAATTCATGGGATAGATGTCTTCAAATTTTGAGGATGTGTTGCAAGAAGAAAACCTTTACTTGATTACTGAGGTAAGTTGTTTGATTTTTTATTTTTATTTTTCTGTTGATGATATTAAATAGCATGATTTAGGTCTTCATCAAGTTGCTTATACAATTACATTTGTTGCCAGGTTATTATCATTTTGCGAATGAAATTTTAATATGATTGAAATGGACTACAACAGTCTTCGTTTTCATTTTCTAAAATTTTGTTTGTCTTTTGCTTTTTAAACATGCATAGAATCTTATAAGGAATTGGGAAAATACCGACCAATGATTTTTGACTTCTTAGTGACATTTTATCCGGTTGTAAACAGGGGCACCTTCAGTTTGAGGCTTCATCTCATCATCAATAATGCTAGGTTTGCTCTTTAAGTCACTAGATAAAACTCAAGATTTCACACCCATATTCACTGCGTCATTACTATTTGATTGCCTTGACCCCATTGCCAGATCATATCAATGATGGGCCACATTCAAATATTGCATCAATTGCAAAAATAGATATAACATTTACATACCAATTCATGCATTAATTGTGAATTCTTTCCTCTCTAGCTTTTCTTAATATACATGAAGGCATTGCCTTCTTTTATTGTGATTGGTTCATATTTAAAGATCCTTCGTGTTGTTGTTACAACCCAGTGAAATAAAATATAAAGATTCTTCTTTTGTGGGTCACAAATATTTGATGCGGTTGATGAGGAAGTCTGCATGAGTGGATGAAAAGTTCAAGGAAGGGAGTCATGTTCGAGTTCGTGTTCTTGGCTTTAGGCATCTATAAGGATTGACAATGGATGTTTTAAAGGTAACCTAGTTTATTTTTCCCTAAAATAGCAAAAAGTGAGTTTGGTCCAGTCCTATCCACTATCGGTCCATTAGATCAAGCAGTTTGGATTATCTACATGGACCCCACTTCTCCAAAATCAATGGTCATAGTATTACTCTGAAAAAAAGTTATATTTTTGTTTTGTTTTTGTCTATTTTCTGACTTAGACCTTAAATCTCTCTCTCTCTCTCTCTCTCTCTCTCTCTCTCTCTCTCGTTATTTCGAAGACAAAAATAATTGATTAGAGAAGCTATACGTTTTTATTTTCCATATACACACATACGTAACACACACTTTTACACATCAATTGCCTGATGGTACCGATAATAGCTTACTTGATTAGCACCCATAATTTTCCCACTTTACTTTTAGAAAGTAGCTCATGTGATGCCGTAAACCACAATAAAAATGTTAAAAGACATCACCGAAAAATCTCATAAGAGCTCTTGGTTTCGACATTTTTCTCATGCCTAAATGATTATATATTGCCTTTTTTGTATATACAGGTACTCATAAGAGCTCATGAGGAATCTGCTGAGAATCCTAAAAATACATCTCTTTACATATTTGTAGTGGGATTCCATTGCTATGTTCTTGAATTATTTAATAGTTTTGCTTGACTAATCTACAGAGATTTATGTTGTGAAGCATTCACCTCTATGTTTTATTGTCCTGGTAATCACATATTCCCAATTAGTTGGGATAAGGCTTTGATGATGAGGATATGGGTGAGATAATTACATGTGACCACTAGTACAGATTTTGTGGAAAGGAAAAGGTCAATGGTAGATGAAGAGATTAAAGGGGAGTGAATTATTTTGTATTAAAGGAAAAGCACCTTTTTTTTTCAAATTCAAATTCACATTATCAGTAATTGGAAAAACAAACATGCCCTTAGTTTATTTTTGCATTGGAGAGCATATCCCATATATATCTGATTTTCTTCTTTTGATTTGGTAATTCTTCACAAAGCATTCACGATCAATGTGTTTTAGGTAATTAATTTGTATTGATGGATCCAGTTAAAATCTCATTGTTTTCGCACCCAAGAAATTATCTATCAATGCTAGTTCGCGGGTTCTTAGTTTAGATTCTTGAATTTTATTCTCACCCATTTGTTGCAATTATTGCTACTATGAATTACCGGATATTTATTTGGTCTTTAGATGATGCAGATTTTGCATAGTTTTTAAGAGTTCAAAATTGAGAAGATGTTGGTTTTAATTCATCATTTGATCCTTCTCCATGAAGGAGACCAAAGTTGTTGTTGTGGCTATCTGTATGTCAGTTTAAGTAATTCATTTCCTAATGTCATTTGCATATCCAAGACTGGAATTATATTAGTTCCTTTCCTCTTGTAATAAGGTAAATGCGTATGGAGAAATGAATCAAAACATGTATATGATGAGTTAATAAGGACAAAAAATTGGGGAATCTTCTTTCAAAGGAACGTTTTAGAGCTTATCTTAGGAAGGTTTTAGGTTTCAAAATTGATAAAATTGATCTAATTTTATCAATTTGAAGCTTTCTTTGTGCAGATATCTTTATGGCCATGTTACATCTGCATGTTGTGGTCCACCCGAAATTTGTATATAGTTCATCTTTTGCCCATGCCATAAAATTTGTATATTATTTACACCATTAAAAACCACAAACTATGGATCTCAGATATTAATGAAGGTGCTATCCATGATGCTCTATTTTGGAATTATTTCCTCCTCGATTATCTCTTAATAATGATTGTTCTTTGTTCTTGACCACCACCTATATTTATCTTTCGCCTCATACAAGCTATACATATGACCGTATAATATAATCGTAAATGGGCGAGGAGGATTCCCATTTCCGCCCATCCACTACCCGAGAAGTGTTCTGAGGTAAAAACTCCGGTTTTTTTTTTTTCTTTCTCAAAATGTGGTTGGTGGGTGTCGTTAGATTCTTCACTTCTCTGCATTTCCATAATTTCTCTCTCTCGATTTTTGTGGGGTTTTTTAGATGTGGCCGCCTTATTCATGGAGGCTTGGATGTTATCCAGAAATATATCTTTTTATTTTTTATTTTTTGGTTTTTGAAGTTCTTGACTAGAAATATTTCGGTTTTTCTTGTTTTGTAGTATGATTTTGAGGGCCAATACGATCCGGTTCGATTCATCAAGTGAAGCAAAAGCAGGTGGCCTCTATGTTCATCTCAGATCGGCCCATATGTTTGTGCGTAATGGAATTTTTGGTACTTGAGAAATTAAGAAAATATAATAAGAAAAAGAAAAAAAGGACAGCTTTATTTTTTATTTTTCAAATGCAAGTATTTTGAATTTCGATCCTTTCTTCCTCATCGCTGGTTCCCCATTTGGTCAAATCATTTGCCACCTATCAAGGTTGGACCCAAATACCCGAAATTTCAGTTTTTTTTCCGGTTTGTCTAATGGTAATGTTAATGTACATTGGTTGACTGGTTAGATGTGGGACAAATAACACGTGGACCCTACAACTTTTGTTTTTCCCACTTTGTAGTAACAAAAAAGTAAAGAGGGCGAAGAAAGGGTACTCGTGGCTACTGGGTTGAACCCCGCTCGGCAGTGTAGGCCGACTTGTTGTTAGAGGCGGCCACCTCTGGGATGGACACTGGGTGTTTTGGGTGGGGCCCATCATCGCTGCTTGGCATTTGGTATTCTATCTATACGTCAAGATCATTCCACGTCGTCATTTCCATGTGATGAGTTTAAGTACGACGTGACTACAAAGGGGTCTGTTTCGAGTAGCAGTGGGAGAGATAGGGTGGTTTGACTTGTGAATGCATATAGAATATATACATTTGTAAAGACACACGTGCCGTCAGACACGCTTGTAGGGCATCAAACTGTAAATAAAGTGGGTCCCGCAATGAAATTATCCCACAACAATCAAGTGGGTCAACCCATCACTGGCTACCCCGTATAAGAACAATATTGTGAAGAAAACCATCTGCCGATTGTCTAAGGGTGCCCACCGCTAGTTTAGTTCCCCTATAGCGGCGGTAAGAAAACCGTCACCGTCTTGACCGAGCTTTTCCCTGCGGTTTGCTGACTGTCGGCAAATGCTTTGCCGGCGGTTTTTGGGACCTTTAGCGGCGGTTTTGACCGCCGGTAAAGGCCCTCTTTCTTGTAGTGACAGGTACAGCTGGGCAGAAATCTGTCCAGCGGCATGCTCTGTTATTGAAGGCAAAACACAGATATCAGCCTTGATCTAAAGCTGGTGGGCCACGCTGACATGGACCCACCTTGATATGTTTGTTCCACCCTTACCGTCCATCTGCAATGGTGCAGATCCATTGTTGTTGTGGGTCGCACCATAGTAGCAGCAGACTGTCTGTGCTGCTGCCTTGAATGAGAGGAAAACACAAACATCCTCTTGAACCGGACGCTGGTTGGCCATATGCGTGGACCCCACCTTGTTACCCCTTGATATATGTGCATTATATTTACACCGTCCAACATCTGGCCATCCAACATGGCCAGATGGGCCGTTAACAGTTGGACCTGCTGCTGTCCAGCAGCAGGCGTTGATGAAGGAAAACACAAATAGCAGTTTGATTCAAACTGGTGGGTCACACTGACGTAGACCCCACCTGCTGTATGTACCTTGCCCACACCGTCTAGCCCAAACTGGGCCACCACGTGGACCCCATCCCTCACCATCCAGCATGGGACGGTGAGGCCTGCCTTGGTATGAGGTATATTCTCATCGTCCAGGCCCTGGACGGTGGAAACCCACTGTGATGTAAGTGTGTATTCATACCTCCGTCCATTTCACTAGTAGTAGGGCCCCACTTTGATGTATGTTATATCTCCACCGTCCATCCAATTTCTCATCTCATTTCAGGCATTGGGCCGAAAAATGAAGCCAAACCGAGTCTCTGACAGGCCACACTGTAGGAAACAATAGTTTTGGGGATATGAACTGTCAGGACCCGTTGTGATGTTCCTATACACTAAAATACATCGAATATCTGTCACGAGTCTGGGAACCTAGTAGACGGAGTAGATCCTCATAATGTGGGCCTCACCTAAGAAAAACTACAATATATATATATATATATATATATATATATATATATATATATATATATATATATATATAACAGCTAGATGTTGTTGCTGCCACCGTCCCTGCCGTTTAGAATAGAGGCTGGCTCCGTGGGTCCCACCACAGGCCCCACTATGATGTATATTGGACATCAACACCGTGCATTTGATGGGTCCCTTTTAAATGCAGGGCTATGCCAAAAATCAGCTGTATGCAGAACTCAGGTGACCCACACCATCTAAAATCATGTGAATACATGCTAAATCATATAAAAACACTTGTTGGGGTCCATTTGAGATTTGGATGCATCTAAAACTTGGTCTGACCCCTTAACCTAGTGGGGCACACATAATGGATGGGCTGGATTAATGAACCATGACTTGGTGGGCCTAACAAATGATCATGAATCCCTTAATAGACGGTAAACCTCTCAACTGTTGTGCATGGTGTAGCCCACACAAGCCATAGATTGATGTGATTTTAAGTCCCGGGCCCCATGATGACGTATGTATTATACCAACTCTGTTTAGCTATTTTTCTAAGGCCGTAGGCCTGTTGCATTGTATGGCTCGTCATGATGTGTGTAATATATACACACTTTTTATCTATTTTATTTTTTGGACCGTGAGCCACGACCGTGAGCTGCCTGATGAGGTCCACCTTGTCATAGGTGTTATATACATGCCATCCATTCCTTTTCTCAAGGCTGTGGGCCCCATTACCCTGAGAGACTTACTTTGACTTCCAGATTATATGCCCACCATGGTGCTGCCTTATGAGATCCATCTTGCAGGCCCACCTGATGTACAAGAAGCCCACCATGATGTATATGAATGTATACATATTACTCATCTATTTTTCTGAGCCATTAGGGCCTGCTATAATGCATGTGTTGTACATGTTGCTCATCTATTTTGTTGGATCATATGGGTTGCCCCAAAGGGCCCACCATGATGAATAAGGCTTATGGACTACCTCTATGTAGCTCACCTTGATGTATATAGACCATGGACCGTCCCTTGAAGCCCAACATGATGTATGACTAATATGAATGATGGCCATTGGTTTTCTAGCTATTGTGAGGGCCATGGGCTATCTTATGAGGCCCAGTATAATGAATATATTATATCCATACTATTCATCCATATGGGGGCAGTGGGCTGCCTTGTGAGGCCCACCATATACAAGTAGTATGCACATGTTGTCCATCCTTTTTCCCAAATCGTGTATGAACCGTAGACCCCATTACAAATTAAATTCCATATTCCAAATGGGCCGTACCATATTATATGTACCATATCCATGATGACCACCTTTTGGTGAGGCTCATTTATGATGCACAAGGGCCTCATTTGTTGTATGATTGGTTGCCCATGGTACAGTTTGTGAGGCCCACCTGGATGTGTGTATTGGAAGCACACCGTCTATCTATTTTTTGGGTCACGGGCTGCCTCATGAGGGACTGTTATGATATATGTGTTGCACATGTGCCCATCTATTTTGTTGGATTTTATGGACCACCCCATAAGGGCCCAATATGATATATGTGATTAAATCTTTGCCACCCAACTTGCCTAGTTTAGGCTGAATTGTAAAGCACTGATTGGTGGATGTTAGTTACACCTTAGCTATTTAATTGGGGCATGTGGGTTGCCCATGAAGTCTAACATAATGCATGAGTAGGATGTTCTTCTTGGCCATGGGCTACCCCTCATGAAGCCCATTTAATGTATTTAGGCCTTGGGTCATTACTTGGAGCCCAACACGGTGTGTAGAATATTGTGGCTAATGCCTAGTTATTTTCCAGCTATTGTGTGGGCCATGGGTTGTTTCATGAGAACCTTGTATGAATCCCATGGTATGTGGCTCAAATGTGATGCATATGAGGTCCTTGAACAAGGCCCAATATGATATATTTATAGCCCTTGTGTGAGGCCTAACATAATATGTTTATGGCCCTTGAGCAAGGCCCAATATGATATGTTTATGACCCTTGTGTGAGGCCCAACATAATATATTTATGGCCCTTGTTCAAGGCCCAATATGATATATGAGAGGCCTATGTGATGAGGCCATTGTAATGCGTAAGTCCACTATAATTATGTCTGCCCAATCATTTTCTTGGTTAGTATAAGCCTTAAGCACCCATCATGAGATGGATTCTATAGGTCATGCCTTAAGAGCAATGGTGGTTAAATGTCCATCTGGTGATCCTCCCTAGGGCCCATGAATTAGGCCCGTTCTCATTCCCTCCTTAGCGGGCTAGTTGAAATGAATGGGCCCCCACATTATTAGTATGATTCATCCCACCTTATTGGGCTACCCAGTTCTTTGGGTCCCCATTGATGCTAGTAGAAGTACCCAAACCTAGAAGCCCATTATTAGGCCCATGAGTAGGCCATCTAGATCTACTCTTGTTGTGAGGCCACTAAATCATCACTGTAGATGGTAGGATCAACAATATTGGATTTGGTATATCCACCGTTGAGGACCAATCCTCATGTTATGAATTAGATCTCCTGCCCTTCTATGGACCCCACCGTATATATGCTGATTATTGATTTCCGGCTATGTTAGTATACGCGCTAGATATGTGTTAATATAGCATTATGTTCGCATGAGGCCAATGAGATTAGGCCCATTGCTTGTGTGAGGACCATTGTGTTGTGATGATGTGAGGTCCATTGCAATGTGTGAAGACTATTGTGTTGTGATGGCATGAGGTGTATTACGAATATATGAGTACGAGACTCGTTGTGATTACTTGAGGCCCATTGTACCATGTGAGGTCCATTGTGTAACGCCCCGTATTTTCAGGACCCGAGTATATGACTCGTTTCCCAAAAACCTGAGTGTTAACCTTAAAGGATGGTCAAATTCGAGTGTATTACTATTTTTTTCATTTATCAGAGTAAGCAGATGAGTGTAGAATGGACAAATCAACATAAAGGAAAATTTTTATTTCATTCAAAATATACAAGTGATTGCTTATAATGACTTATACAAACCAATGTCTCAACATTAACGATATAAGATTTGCATACATAAGGAATAATAGAAAACATATAAATGTAAGTCGCATGACCACGCAGCTCCTTTTAGCAATACGGTCGTGCATCCATGGCACCCGTGCACAGCTCCTCATCAAGTCTGAACATATACATTATCTGGGCCACCTGTTCTACCTGTACGGTTGTATATTTGATGGATGAGTGGCCAGTTCAGTGTGAATTCCCCTCAAGATTACACACCACCACATTAGGTAAGCATAATTATAAAACAATAAGGTAATCAAAACAATACATGATGCAGTCTTTTTAAATACATGGATGCGTGAATGCACATCGACCTGGGGATGCATATCCAGTCGGACTTAGGCTCGTCGCCCATGCAAATCATCGACCTGGAAAAATCATCCAGTCGGACAAGGGTGGATAGTCGATGGTCTGGGAGATAGCGAAACAATACCCCAACAACTCTAGGGCACGTGCTACAATATCCAGAATTAGCCACACGTCATCGCCAATATGCCATAAATGCATGATTAGTTAAACCATTATTAATCCAATTGCAATCAGTCAATTTGGATAAGCTCAAGGTCACTACGGGGAGCACATGGCCCAACGTAGGACGACAGCTCGGGCATAGTGTCTCATTACCACCATTCCCGGGTCGTGAGATTACCATCCTAGGATGTTTAATGGAAACCCATCGACTAGTGGCCAATCGTATTACAATATATGGGGCTTACCATCGCATAGTTACATGATATAAAACATCAAACCCATATAGGGCAAATACTAAAATAAAAGTTACATAGGGCGATATCGAAACAAACCACATAAACAGATATCAAAATAAGCCACATAAGGCGAGTATCGAAACCATGTGATAAAAGACCATCTTTAAAAACCATTTGACACAACAATCATAGATGGTACGCCCACATCAATGGTTAATTTAAATCATCATTCAATAACCATTAAGCCGAAGGTCCATTACTATCACAACCATTCAAGTTACATCCTAAGTATGGGTGTACACATATAAGTGGAGGTTTCCCAGTGGTGTACCAGTTTAAGTCCCATAAGCAATCCACAAATAATCCACAAGCATGAATAAATACGCAGGATACACATTAAGCATGTAATATAGCAATTTAATTCCAACAATTATCACATGTGACTATGAAATATAAATATCAATTATAAGTTAAAATAAAAACTATAACTTAAGCTAACGAAAAAATGAAAAGCTCAAAGGGAAGAATCATCACCTTATATTTTGAACCGCCTAGCCGTGTTTGCAAGAGAATGCATGTTTTCTTTAGAGTCAAACCCTATCATGAATTGTAAAGTTATACTATTAGATTCAAGCTTTACACGCTATTCTTGGTCAAGGTATTAACCTAAGGTTTGGATTACCTTGGTTTTAAGGTTTTAATGTAGAACTAGGTTTTCATCCTAGAATTTAGGTCTACGATAGGTTTTTAGGATTTGGATTGTAGTTGGTGTATGATAATTTTAATAATTGAAGAGTAATTGTTAACATCAGTGTTATAATTAACGTTAGCCAATTATTAATAATCATTATAATGCTAGTAATGGCATGATCTACTATTAATGATTGTACCTAAGAATGATAATTACATTACTAATATGTAATAATGATAGTTTTGTTTGTAAGCACTACTATTAGCATGAATAATCTGCTAATGGTTAGTTGTGTTTAATAACCGTAATTATTATTGCAATACTAATGATAATAACAATAGCTATCAAGTATCAATGGTGGATTAAATCATGATAATATATACTATAATCCACCATTAAAGCATTCATAATCATTTGTTGGGCCCACCAAGTTGTGGTTCACCATTCCAACCCATTCATTATGTGTGCCCTACTAGATTAAGGGGTCAAACCAAGTTTCAGGTGCATCCAAACCTCGGATGGACCCTGACAAGTGTTTTTATATGGTTTAACATGTCTTTGAAAGATTGTAGATGGTGTGGGCCACCCGAGCTCTGTGTATGGCTGATTTTTGGGGGCACCCTGTATATAAAGGGGACCTATTAAATGGACGGTGTCGATGTTCAACACCCATCATGGTAGAGCCTGTGGTGGGGCCCATGGCTCTAGCCAAAACCTCAAGCACAAGAGGCAGCGTCCTCTGGATGTTTACGTGCATGGTGCTTATATATTATTATTATTATT
Organism: Magnolia changhungtana; assembly: GCA_030180095.1. NCBI lineage: Eukaryota > Viridiplantae > Streptophyta > Magnoliopsida > Magnoliales > Magnoliaceae > Magnolia > Magnolia changhungtana. The sequence goes on along the minus strand of JASAUF010000502.1, from coordinate 5,039,119 downwards.
ATTTGTTTTTGATGGGTGGGGCCCGCCCCAAGAGGATCTACTCCGTCAATTGGGTTCCAGAGCTCAGGACAGGTCCAATATCCAATTTTAGATATGTCTTGATGCACCGAAATATCACAGCGGGCCCCAATGATTTACCACTATTAAATCAGTCTTTCTGCTGGTGTGGCCCTCCCCTTGCCATCGGTCCATCTGCAAATTGGTGAGGCCCAGTTGAAATTTGGTAAGGCCTAGTGCAGTGCAGCCCACTTGGTTTTCTCATTATTTTGGTGATGCCCACCTGCATTTGTGTAGGGCCCAAAACCAGGGCAGCCCACAACGCTGGCAACGTGGAAACGGCCTCTGTTGCAGGCTATTTTTAGAGGCCATTTCCGGCCCTGTTTTTAGCCCAAACGTGCTTCTTTTCCGGCCATTTTTCGACCCATTTCAGAGACGGTAGCTGCCACTTTCACCATTCAAAGATGGCCCGAACAGGGTGTTTTCATCCATATTTTCGGATCATTTTCAGCCCGATTTTCAGGCGTACTGCAGCTCGTTTGCAGGCCGTTCCTAGCCCATGTTTCAGCCTCTATCTGGGCCATTTATACATCGTTGTTTGGCCCCCAAAATAGGGCCATACTCAGGCCGGTTTCGGCCTTGAAACAGTGCCTTAACGCAGGCCACCTCCAACTCCAAAACAGGGCTTGTCTTTGGCTATATGCACAGTCCCTTCTGATGGGTATTTTTCAGCCATGCACATGTGTGGTGAGGTGTGATGGAGCTTAGTATGGGTTTATTTTAGAGTTTCATTAACAAAAGGAAGGGAAAGGTTCTACCTTTCTCTGTTGGGTCTGATCCGGTCTCGGTTTGTCACGCACACACCCACCACTCTCACCTTCTTCTTTCCTTTTCTCTCTCTCCTACTCAAGTGGTGCAGCCGTAGGCACGCACTGACTCGGCTCGGTCCGCTTCGCACGGACTGAGTTGGGACAGTGGGTGCCTGGCTCACTAACAATGCACACTCTTCCTCCCTTTTTTCTTCCTCTCTCTATTTCCTCCCTCACTCAGTTTTCTCTCCCCTTTCCTTCCTTCCTTGGGTGTGGGTTCTGAGGGCACCAACGTCCCCTTTTATAGATAAAGAGATGGAGATCCAAAGGCTGGGATTGGTTCTGCCCATCCCCAAGCGACGACCGTCTGTGACAGTCGCTGCTTTCTAGAAATGGAAAGTTTTGTCTCCGCAGTCTGGGAGTTTCTGGCTCGGGAGAGAGAACTCTCTTTGATTGACAGTGCACGTCGGTAATCATGACGCTGCCTTGCCCTTCACGTCAGCAGCCTTTCCGTCCTCTAAAGATCCAGCCATGTGTGCTAAAAATGGACGGTTGAGGCTCGAGGATGGGTGTTGACACGGATTGCCAAGCTGACAAGCAAAAGAAACAGTGTTCCTTTCCATTCTTGGAAGAAAACCAACTGTACACGCTACTGTTGTGATGGAGTTTGTGTGCACATCCATGCGTACTATCAGGTGGGTCGGCTATGGTTTTGGTCGTCATTTTCTAGCTAACAAGATGGACGGTCTGGATCATCCATGGAGATGATCAGGGTGGCCCACAGATCAAGACCACGAACAGCCTCTTTTTTTTCTTCAAACGCGTTGCCGGCGGAAACCCACCCGTTTTTTGAAATTTCGGGTCAGCGTGCTCTGACCGATCTTCTTGGAATTGTGCACCGCGAGTGCGCATCCCTGCCATGAACACCCGCTCTAAGGTGGGGTCCACCATGATGATTGTGATAAATCCACACCGTTCATCGTCTTGGCTGGATCATGTAACCCTATGTGTTCAAATATGGAGAGGATCTGAGTCTTTTAGTGGGACACAACATATTTGAATAGCAGATGTTGCCCAACATCTAATTGCCTCTAGAACCACGTAAGGGTCCCTCATGATGTCACTTAGGCAAATCCTCTCCCTTCATTTGCTTTGTATGATAATGCTAAGTCATGGGCCAAAATATGGGACACATTCATGTCTAAGGTGGGCCACACTTTAATTGACATGTAATGTATTCACGTTGAACCAGGAGTTCATTTACGTGCATGATTTCACGTAAATTCTCCTTGGCTGGAAAAAAATTAGGTGGGATCCGCTTATGATGACTTCTAAGGATCCATTCTGTCTATCCAGTTCACTACACTATTTTAGGACATGATGTTGAAAATGAAGTAATTCTGTAAATCAGGTGGGTCACAGACTCCAACAGAGTACTTGAAAACATTCACCATTAAAAACTCAATTGAAAATTTCTTTCGCACAGTGCCATGCAAATGGAAATAGTATATCTTATTTACAAATTTACCCTTTATTTTATCTAAACTTCTGTCATCCGTAACTCCCAACTTTATCATCCAAACGAGGTGAAATTTGACAGGTGATCATTGTTTTTCACACCCTCTTAACAGGTTAAATTTGGGTCCTGGTCCATCAAGGATGACCAAGATGCTCTTTTAGTGGCTAACACAATCCGTAATTCAAAACAACATTTGTACACTTCTGATTGATAAGTTACCGGGTGGTTTGAACCTAGAACCTAAGATCTTCATGATGATCGGTTTATCATGATGTTCTTGTGGCCCGTTTGGCAGATCCGAATATGACAGAGGGTGAGATGACTAGCTAAAAGTAAGGGAACTTGATGACTAGCACTCTTACTATGTATGTAGATGTATATACGGTCAGTTTCGTAAACGGATAGACATAAAGTGGGTTTTTGGAGGATTAGGGGTAAAACATGTGTATCGTCAGATTAGAGTGTCTTATTCACATGTGTAGGTTTCTCAGATCGTAGTTCTGATTGTGGGTTAAGCATATTCATAGGTAATGAACAAGATAACGGATCAGAATCTTGATCTGATAAGTGTATGGACGGATGTAGAGGTCAAGTAGGTAGTCTACTATGATTTAAGGGCTGAAATTCGAGGTGTACGGTTAATTTGTGATAATTAGGCATGATATAAAATTTCACATGAAACGGACCGTAGGAACCATGTGATCTAGTGTTCAGGGGTCTAGGTTAGTGGTAATTTCGTAATTACTATCAATCTATGAGTTTTGGAAAATATAATGACTCCACATGGTTATAAACATGTTTCTAAGCAATTCTTACAAAAGAACGTATATCTAAATCATTATGGATAGAGAGTTATTCATCACGTCATCTAAGGAAAAGTACTTATGTCAAATCACGTGATGTGTGAGCTTATCTTGAAATTCAACGGTCAGATGGCTTGATTTATGAATGAAGATCATCCCCAACGATTAAGTTAGTGTCAGGGAAAGGATGTGAGGCTATAATAGTTGGATTGGTATCATACACATGTATATGCCACGTTTAATCTTATGGTAACGCTCGAGGACTTTTGATGCCCGAGCATCAAAAAGTTCAGGGCGTTACAATCTACCCCCCTTAACAGAAATCTCGTCCCGAGATTTGTTAAGTGTACCCCTAAATGTTAACATTACAAGTAATAATTTCATTTCAATAGTGGACGCTATTTCTCGTTTGTGTTATCACGTCCTTTACTGTTAATAAGCGATATTTAAACGTACCACTTAGAACAAGAGTAATTGCAACCTACCCCCCTTAAAGATTTCAAATTTTCAATGTTCAGGCTAACACAAATTGATGGTCATAGTAGGTTTGAGCCCGATACATCGATCATCTGTCTGCGCATGATAGAAGATTTTGGTATCCATTCCTAATCCTGTTAAATCTCGATCCTTTACTTGATCAGAGCATTGGAGTTATTGAGATTTACTAGGACTTAGAATTCAAGTCAAACTATGTAAAATTTGTTTAAATATAGTTCCATCAATCCGTGATCCAGATTATTCTAGACTCCTGAAAAATATCATGTCATCTTATATCCTCAAGTCTATGCGGCCCATTATGCTTCCACTACGTGCTCTGATCACCTAATGCACTACTTGGAAGTTTCAAGACCAGGATTTCTATATGGAACTTAAGTTTGAAATTTTGGTAATTTATCTAGGATTTCAAATCTAGTTCTAATATGCTTAGTCTCAGGTTGAAATTTTACTCAGAATTCTATGATTTCGTCACTAATTAATCTTAAGTGTTGAGATTCATGAACACACTTGTCTCTAATTAATGAGATGCATTAGGGAATTTAAACTATAACCCCTACTATGATCCTTCGAGTTTGTACAATGTGGTGAGTAATGGGATTTCCTTACAATGCTAAGTTTGTTTCATTTACTAAATGTTGTGACGATGTTGATTCGATTTAAGGACAATTTTGGAGAGGTACGAACTTCTAGGTTCCTAAAGATCATTCGTTATGAGTCAAGTCCAAGGAAGGTTCTTGTCAGGTCCTATTTATATTATAGTGTGCATTTGTTCTCCCAAGATACCTAAGTTTAGTTTCTAATTTCAATTAACTAATCTGAAAAATTCAAGGGAACCTATGTTTAATCATTCAGACAAGTCTACATGGAGCTTAGAATATCAAGTTTCTACGTCCTCAATTTCTCCTAGCTACAAGGAAACTTCACCTAAGTTCAAATAGTTGTTCTAATAATTTCTAAGGGGGACCTAAGTTCATCCCTAAGTTCTTCAGTCCTCCAACAAGTTTCTAGGGGTCCTAAAGTTTTGGGTTCCTGTATTCTCAATTCCTTTTACATATAAGGGATTCCACATCAATTCAACTAACTATCTTAATTATTTATGAGGGAAACTAAGTTTGGGTTTCTACATCCTTCAAAATTTCTCTAAGTCTAGGGAAGATTCACCTAAGTTCAAATTTCTAATATTAAACATCCAAATTTGAGACATTTAAAGTTTGTATAAGATCATTTTCCAAGGCCAAGTTTGTCCAAACTATGCTCTGATACCAACTGTAACACCCCGTGTTTTCAGGACCTGAGTATATGACTCGTTTCCAAAAAACCCGAGTGTTAACCTTAAAGGATGGTCAAATTCGAGTGTATTAAATTTTTTTTTTTTCATTTATCGAAGTAAGCAGATGAGCGTAGAATGGACAAATTAACATAAAGAAATTTTTTTATTTCATTTAGAATATACAAGTAGTTTCTCATTATGACTTATACAAACTAATGTCTCAACATTAACGATTACAAGATTTGCATACATAAGGAATAACAGAAAGCATATAAATGTAAGTCGCACGGTCGTGCATCCATGGCACCCATGCACAGCTCCTCATCAAGTCTGAACATATACATTATCTGGGCCACTTGTTCTACCTGTACGGTTGTATATTTGATGGATGAGTGGCCAGTTCAGTGTGAATTTCCCTCAAGATTACACACCGCCATATTAGGTAAGCATAGTTATAAAACAATAAGGTAATCAAAACAATACATGATGCAGTCTTTTTAAATGCATGGATGCGTGAATGCACATCGACCTGGGGATGCACATCCAGTCGGACTTAGGCTCGTCGCCCATGCAAAAATCATCCAGTCGGACAAGGGTGGATAGTCGGTGGTCTAGGAGATAGCGAAACAATACCCCAACAACTCTAGGGCACGTGTTACAACATCCAAAATTAGCCACACGTCATCGCCAATATGCCATGAATGCATGATTAGCCAAACCATTATTAATCCAATTGCAATCAATCAATTTAGATAAGCTCAAGGTCACTACGGGGAGCACATGGCCTAATGTAGGACGACAGCTCGGGCATAGTGTCCCATTACCACCATTTTCGGGTCATGAGACTACTATCTTAGGATGTTTAATGGAAACCTATCGACTAGTGGCCAATCGTATTACAATATATGGGGCTTACCATCGCATGGTTGCACGATATAAAACATCAGACCCATATAGGGCAAATAGCAAAATAAAAATCCACATAGGGCAATATCGAAACAAACCACGTAAACAGATATCAAAATAAGCTACATAAGGCGAGTATCAAAACCATGCGATACAAGACCATCTTTAAAAACCATTTGACATAACAACCCTAGATGGTAAGCCCACATTAATGGTTAATTTAAATCATTATTCAATAACTACTAAGCCGAAGGTCCATTACTATCATAGCCATTCAAGTTACATCCCAAGTATGGGTGTACACATATAGGTGGGGGTTTTCCACTGGTGTACCAGTTTAAGTTCCATAAGCAATCCACAAATAATCCACAAGCATGAATAAATATGCAGGATACACATTAAGCATGTAATATAGCAATTTAATTCCAACAATTATCACATGTGACTATGAAATATAGATATCAATTACAAGTTAAAATAAAAACTATAACTTAAGCTAATGGGAAAATGGAAAGCTCAAGGGGAAGAATCGTCACCTTATATTTTGAACCGCCTAGCCATGTTTGCTAGAAAATGCATGTTTCCCTTAGAGTTAAACCTTATCATGAATTATAAAATTATACCATTAGATTCAAGCTTTACACGCTATTCTTGGTCAAGGTCTTAACCTAAGGTTTGGATTACCTTAGTTTTAAGGTTTTAATGTAGAACTAGGTTTTCATCCTAGAATTTAGGTCTACGATAGGTTTTTAGGATTTGGATTGTAGTTGGCGTATGATAATTTTAATAATTGAAGAGTAATTGTTAACATCAGTGTTATAATTAACGTTAGCCAATTTATTAATAATCATTATAATGCTAGTAATGGTATGATCTATTATTAATGATTGTACCTAAGAATGATAATTACATTACTAATATGTAATACTGATAGTTTTGTTTGTAAGCACTACTATTAGCATGAATAATCTGCTAATGGTTAGTTGTGTTTAATAAACGTAATTATTATTGCAATATTAATGATAATAACAATAGCTATCAAGTATCAATGGTGGATTAAATCATGATAATATATACTATAATCCGCCATTAAAGCATTCATAATCATTTGTTGGGCCCCACCAAGTTGTGGTTCACCAATCCAACCCATCCATTATGTGTGCCCTACTAGCTTAAGGGATCAAACCAAGTTTCAGGTGCATCCAAACCTCGGATGGACTCCGGCAAGTGATTATATATGGTTTAACATGTCTTTGAAAGATTGTAGATGGTGTGGGCCACCCGAGCTCTGTGTATGGCTGATTTTTGGGGGCACCCTGTATATAAAGGGGACCTATTAAATGGACGGTGTCGATGTTCAACACCCATCATGGTAGAGCCTGTGGTGGGGCCATGGCTTTAGCCCAAACCTCAAGCACAAGAGGCAGCGTCCTCCGGATGTTTACGTGCATGGTGCTTATTTATTTATTTATTTATTATTATTATTATTTTATTTTTTATGGGTGCCCCCCCCCCCCACCCCCCCCCCAAGAGGATCTACTCCGTCAATTGGGTTCCAGAGCTCAGGACAGGTCCAATGTCCAATTTTGGATATGTCTTGATGCACCGAAATATCACAGCGGACCCCAATGATTTACCACTATTAAATCAGTCTTTCTGCTGGTGTGGCACTCCACTTGCCATCGGTCCACCTGCAAATTTGTGAGACCCAGTTGAAATTTGGTAAGGCCTAGTGCAGTGCAGCCCACCTGGTTTTCCAAACCAAGGCAGCCCACAACGTTGGCAACGTGGAAACGGCCTCTGTTGCAGGCTATTTTTAGAGGCCATTTCCGACCCTATTTTTAACCAAACGTGATTCTTTTCCAGCCATTTTTTGACCCATTTCAGAGCTCAACCTGAGGTACGGTAGCTGCCACTTTCACCATTCAAAGATGGCCCGAAACAGGGTGTTTTCATCCCTATTTCCGAATCATTTTCAGCCTGATTTTTAGGCGTACTGCAGCTCATTTGCAGGCCATTTCTAGCCCATGTTTCAGCCTCTATCTGGGCCATTTATACATCGTTGTTTGGCCTCCAAAACAGGGCCATACTCAGGCCGGTTTCGGCCTTGAAACAGTGCCTGAATGCAGGCCACCTCCAACTCCAAAACAAGGCCTGCCTTTGGTTATATACACAGTCCCTTCTGATGGGTATTTTTCAGCCATGCACATGTGTGGTGAGGTGTGATGGAGCTTAGTATGGGTTTATTTTAGAGTTTCATTAACAAAAGGAAGGGAAAGGTTCTACCTTTCTCTGTTGGGTCTGATCCGGTCTCGGTTTGTAACGCACACACCCACCACCCTCACCTTCTTCTTTGCTTTTCTCCCTCTGCTACTCACATGGTGCGGCCGTGGGCTTGCACTGACTCGGCTCGGTCTGCTTCTCACGGACTGAGTTGGGACAGTGGGTGCCAGGCTCACCAACAACGCACACTCTTCCTCCCTTTTTTCTTCCTCTCTCTGTTTCCTCCCTCACTCGATTTTCTCTCCTCTTTCCTTCCTTCCTTGGGTGTGGGTTCTGAGGGCACCAATGTCCCCTTTTATAGATAAAGAGATGGAGATCCAAAGGCTGAGATTGGTTCTGCCCATCACTAAGCGACGACTGTCGGTGACAGTCGCTGCTTTCTAGAAATGGAAAGTTTTGTCTCCGCAGTCTGGGAGTTTATGGCTCGAGAGAGAGAGAACTCTCTTTGATTGGCGGTGCACGTCGGTAATCCTAACGCTACCTTGCCCTTCACGTCAGCAGTCTGTCCGTCCTCTAAAGATCCAACCATGTGTGCTAAAAATGGACGATTGAGGCTCGAGGATGGGTGTTGACGTGGATTGCCAAGCTGACAAGCAGAAGAAACATCCTTCCTTTCCATTCTTGGAAGAAAAACAACCATACATGCTGCTGTTGCGATGGAGTTTGTGTGCACGTCCATGCGTACTATCAGGTGGGTCGGCTATGGTTTTGGTCGTCATTTTCTAGCTAGCAAGATGGACGGTCTAGATCATCCATGGATATGATCAGGGTGGCCCACGGATCAAAACCATGGACAGCCTCTTTCTTTTTTTCAAACGCGTTGCCGGCGGAAACCCACCCATTTTTTGAAATTTCAGGTCAGCGTGCTCTGACTGATCTTCTTAGAATTATGCACCGCGAGTGCACATCCTTGCCATGCACATGGGCTCTGAGGTGGGGTCCACCATGATGATTGTGATAAATCCACACTGTTCATCGTCTTGGCCGGATCATGTAGCCCTATGCGTTCAGATATGGAGAGGATCTGAGTCTTTTAGTGGGACACAACATATTTGAATAGCAGATGTTGCCCAACGTCTAATTGCCTCTAGAACCACGTAAGGGTCCCTCGTGATGTCACTTATGCAAATCCTCTCCCTTCATTTGCTTTGTATGATAATGTTAAGCCATGAGCCAAAATATGGGACACATTCATGTCCAAGGTGGGCCACACTTTAATCGACATGTACTGTATTCACGTTGAACTAGGAGTTCATTTACGTGCATGATTTCACGTAAATTCTCCTGGCTGGAAAAAAATTAGGTGGGATCCGCTTGTGATGACTTCCAAGGATTCATTCCGTCTATCCGGTTCACTACCCTATTTTAGGACACGAGGTTGAAAATGAAGTAATTCCGTAAATCAGGTGGGTCACAGACTCCAACAGAGTACTTGAAAACATTCACCGTTAAAAACTCAAGTGAAAATTTCTTTCGCACGGTGCCATGTAAATGGAAATAGTATATCTTATTTACAAATTTACCCTTTATTTTATCTAAACTTCTGTCATCCGTAACTCCCAACTTTATCATCCAAACGAGGTGAAATTTGACAGGTGATCATTGTTTTTCACACCCTCTTAACAGGTTAAATTTGGGTCTTGGTCCATCAAGGATGACCAAGATGCTCTTTTAGTGGCTAACACAATCCGTAATTCAAAACAACATTTGTGCACTTCTGATTGATAAGTTACCAGGTGGTTTGAACCTATAACCTAAGATCTTCATGATGATCGGTTTATCGTGATGTTCTTGTGGCCCGTTTGGCGGATCCAAATATGTTAGAGGGTGAGATGACTAGCTAAAAGTAAGGGAACTTGATGACTAGCACTCTTACTATGTATGTAGATGTATATACGGTCAGTTTCGTAAACGGATAGACATAAAGTGGGTTTCTGGAGGATTAGGGTTAAAACACGTGTATCGTCAGATTAGAGTATCTTATTCACATGTGTAGGTTTCTCAGATCGCAGTTCTGATAGTGAGTTAAGCATATTCATAGGTAATGAACAAGATGAACGGATCAGAATCTTGATCTGATAAGTGTACGGACGGATATAGAGGTCAAGTAGGTAGTTTACTATGATTTAAGGGCTGAAATTCGAGGTGTACGGTTAATTTGTGATAATTAGGCATGATATAAAATTTCACATAAAACGGACCGTGGGAACCATGTGATCTAGTGTTCAGGGGTCTAGGTTAGTGGCAATTTCATAATTACTGCCGATCTATGAGTTTTGAGAAATCTAATGACTCCACATGATTATAAACACGTTTCTAAGCAGTTCTTACAAAAGAACATATATCTAAATCATTATGGATAGGGAGTTATTCGTCACGTCATCTAAGGGAAAGTACTTACGTCAAATCACGTGATGGGTGAGCTTGTCTTGAAATTCAACGGTTAGATGACTTGATTTATGAATGAAGATCATCCCCAACGGTTAAGTTAGTGTCAGGGAAAGGATGTAAGGCTAGAATAGTTGGATTGGTATCATACACATGTATATACCACATTGAATCTTATGGTAACGCTCGAGGACTTTGGATGCCTGAGCATCGAAAAGTTTGGGGCGTTACACATTGTGACTAGATGCGGCCCATTGTGATGTGAGAGGCCCATTCTGATTGTTTGAATGATCATTGTTAACTTTGATAATCATGCATAGCTTCATGTTACATGGCATACGCATTATATGTATGCGTGTTATGAGGAGTGGTCATAGCACATGCCATTGGGCGGATTATTGCATAACTAGGTGATATGATGTATATATATTTCAGCACTTTGTGATATGATCACCGTACGCCCTAGTGACATCAGGGCCATGGCCTCCACAGACATATTATGGATGGTCAATTGGAACACCGGAAATGTTATCGAGCATATAGGGCACTTAGGATGTCCTTGGGTGAAAGCCCTTAAACCTCTATGGTACCAGGAGACGCCCCAACACCGAGACCGAGTGAAAACATGAGCGCCCGAATGCCTTTACCTTTAGGCCGCATCTCCCACTGTAGCGTGGTCGGTTGGGAGGGGGTGTGGCCTTACCCACCTGAGTAAGGAGGCATAGCTAGGTTGAGTTTGACCAACTCATAAATGAGTCTGCTACCGTCGAGCCTTGTTAGTGATTGGCTGTCCACAGGTGGGTAGTGAGGTCTCTTACGCTCGCTAGGCTGTGCGGCTTAGAGAGCTGTAGTCAGCATGTAGTGTACTAGACCCCGGTGGTGATCCCAGAGATGTGCGATTATAGATATTGTGATGACTCGTCACTGTTACACATGTCGGCGACGCTGATGTGGGCCGGGCCTAAGGGCCTAGGCGAGCTACCAGCGGTTGGCAGGCTACTGCGCAGTAGTTTGTATACTCGGCATTTGGTCATTCATTTATTCATCCACTATGCACTCGGGCTGGTGGTGCGCAATTAAATCATTACGCGTACCTTCACAATGGCCAGGACTTCGGTTGGGGTGCACGACTAACCTGAGATCAGGAGTTTACCACATTGAGTCTGGCTATCCAAATTTAAGTATGAGACTGGTTTGGATAGAAGTCCCTTGTGATGAACCCCACAGCTTCCCGACTACACACTATAGCTTCGTTATTCCTTCGCATTGCATTGCACTCTTAATATATGACATTTGAGTTGTTATGGTTCTACATTACATGGTATTTATGGACTTACCAGAATGCTTTTGTATTACTTTGATATTGCATCTTGAGCACACTTATATTACGCACACACTTGCACTACCCTCTAAGCTTTCTATAAGCTTATGCACGATAGATGCGTGTAGGAGTCGATAGGATGCAGCCGAGCTGAGCAGGAGTGTGCAGTGGAGCTTTCCTTTAGGGTTATAATTATTAGTCATTGTATTTTTCTTTATTTTGAACCATGTATTGTAAAAAGTTTTTATTCCTAGTGGATTTGTAATGGTGATCTTGTAGTTATTCTCTTTGGTTATGATCTTGGTTATGTTGATTATGAAATAGACTCATGATGTAGAAATCCTCCTTGTAGGATCCTAGGATCAGAACCTAGTGAATGAGCACCAGGAGCCAAGAGTGGGGCACTGCGGAAGCTGCCGATGTCGGATTCGGCAATCGGGAGTTTTTTTTGGCTCGGTTTCCGAGTTTGGGGCATGACATTAAGCTCTAAGGGTTATAGATCTATGGTTGAGATCACTTTTCAAAGGTTTGATTGGAAGGTTTTTGAGAGAAAATGGGCTAGAGTTGCTGGAATATGGAAGAGAGGTGGAATAAGATAAATTAGAGGGGAGAGAGAGAGAGAGAGGAAGGGTTATAGGAGAGTCATCATTGCTCTTCCTTCTTGGTTAGAGAAAGCAATCATAACCTATGGTGGAAATAAAAAAGTTGCTAGGCTTAGACTAGGCTTGGTGGTGTTTAGAGTTGGTGGTGTTCAATCCATGCAATTATATAGTGTGTGTATGGTGTGCATGGGAAATTGTGCCACAGAAATGACCCATGTACCAAAAGTAGGCCATATGATGAAATGTTCATAACTTTTGATCCGTAGGTCGGATGGACGCACAAGATACGTCGTTGGAACTGCAACGACGATACGATCGAGATGACATAGGTCTAGGGTCGATCCAAGTCAGGTCTACATGACTGTACTCAAGGATGACTGCAAACACAATCCAAGGGTCACCGAAATTTGACCGGTAGGACCGCGGAACCAAAATGGACGGAATGCATACTCACACACATGCATGCGCACATGTAAACTAGGGTCGGATCTCACAGAGGTCGTGTGAAAATGCGAATGAGGTTTTGAAAAGGCTGATTTAAAGTCCTAGAGGGGGGGTGAATAGGACTATGCTAAATTAAAAATTATATGCGGAATTTAAACAAATATAAAGAAAGATAGCACTTAAATAATCCCACAATGCAGAAATGTAAAGCAACCTCAAATGTACAAGTATTGAGAGGTTGATACAAATGTTGTTCTAAGGACAACCTTACACTAAAATCTAATGGCTTTTGTTAGGACAACCTGACTCCTAGAACGGTCTGTGTATCAAAATCTCAAACAGATACAGAGGAAAAAAGAAAAGAATAGCAAAGAAAGAAACTAAGCTATTACAATATTCCCACACTTGCATAAAAAAGGATCACAACATTCTCCACAACTACATAAAGAGAAATTTCAACATCCACACAATGCAATAATTAAATAATCACCACAAGACCAGAAGTTATAGTGGTTCGCTTGTGTGTACACCAGCTGTTTAGAAAAACAGCCACACAACTACTTCACTCCTAATATCCTCACACAGTGGATATTAGCGTTCACTATGAAATAGGTTTTTCAAGGTTCACCTAAAACCCTTACAATTGTGTCTTTCAAGTGGGCTTACACAATTCAAAAAAAAAACTCCACACTCTGAGTTTTCTGGATCACCTCAGACAAACCAAAAGAAAGAAATTTTTTTGGCACAATCTCAAAGAAACTAAAAGAATAGATTTACAAAAACTGTAAAATACTTATCTAGATATTCTCTTTTGTTACAGCCTGGTAGAACTAATTCAAAGTAGAAGTTCAATCATAGATGTTCAATGTTCACACTCACTTATGAAATGGTTCTAAGTTCTAAATGGATTTTAGATTAAATCACTTTGGGCTAGCTTGATTTGATTTTAATTCTAAGAAATGGGAAATTTTCAATCCCTTCTTCAAATAAGATTAGAATATAGAATACAAAATCAAATGCAAAAAGCTAATTAAAGAGAATATTAAATGAGTACTAAATAGCTAAAGAATATCACAAACTTATCTCTCAGAGTGGTGTCTTAATTTTGCTTGAATTGGATACTAAACTCTGAAAATCGTGTTCTATTTATAAGTGCAGAAATCGTTCCTTCGACTGGCCCAGAGGACGGCTCGACTGGTCGAAGGACCAACAAACATTTAAAATTTTGAGCGCAACAAGATCAGGCCGTTCCATGAGTGGTCGAAGGACCTACTTGACCGATCGAGTGGCTTTCACGACCGGTCGAGTCCTGTCCACGACTAGTCATGTGGGACTCATTTTATTTACTGGACTTTGAGTCGAGCCTACTGGACTGGTCAAGCACTGTTCACTCGACCGGTCGAGCAGTCTACAAGACTGGTCGAGGCTTTAACAAAAAAATTCAAAAATTTATAACAAACTTAAGACTGGCCGAGGAATTTCTTAGACTGGTCGAATCAGTGCTAGGACTAATCGAACATATTTTAAGACTAGTCGAAAAACAGACTATGCACTTATAAAGTGACCCAATTAAATTATGTATTCAAAATTACCTATCCTATGGTCAATCTAGGGTCATTCATACCTTATAAGCGATATATGAACATTGAATCTTCTTTTACTTCGGTTGGTTGTTGATCTTGATAAACATGAAGCTTGTTATCTTGACGAACATGAAGCTTGAATTTGAAACATTTTGAAGCTTCAACTTGAAGTACTTTGAAACTTGAATTTATAACCTTTTGAAGCTTGAACTTGAAATATCTTAAAGCTTAGGTTGAGGTACTTGAGTTGTATTTCACCTTGAGCTTTGAGTACCAATGTAAAGACTATTGTCTTGACATAGATGAAGCTTTGAAAGCTTGAACTATCAGTTGATGTTGTACTTGAATTCTTATACTTGTGATGCTTGAATCTCAAAACGGAACACCTTATAATGGATCATCTTGAGCTTGTACAAGAATTGTATTGGGCATGAAGATGAGTTACACAAGATACAAATTCCGAGAGATTTTGACACTACAAAATTTGATAATTATAGGAGCTAGAAAACATAACACTTACAATCTCCTCCTTTGTCAAATTTGTGACAAAACACACTTTATAATAAGATAAGCATAATACGCACAATAAAGAATCATGCACCAATTTTAGCCTGGTCAAAGAATCATGCACCAGTTATAAACTGGTTAAAGAAATATTCTCCCAACAATACTCCCCCTTACTCCCCTTAAAAAAATAATGTGGCTACATATGCACATAATCCACAAATCAAATCCACAATTCATAAACATGATAAAATTCTCCCACTTTTTGTCACAACATGACAAAGGAAAGAACTAATAAAAGATAATGGAAGTGGATAAATAAGGAAGTAAATGGAAGAGAAAAATAAGAAAATATTGATCAAGAGTATTGCACAAGTAAGTTAACCAAGTTAACTAAATCCATAAGAAAGCATGTTCAAGCATGTCCAAGACCATCAAACAAGAGAAATTCAAGTATCTTAAAGGTTATTACAAACCACATTAAAAAAAAAAACTAATCTGAACCCAATGGAGCAGGTATGGTAGGATCAATTTGATGAAGTCCCTTGTTAATGCGGCTAAGATATTTACGCATATATTTGAATTGCATATCATGGGACACATTCATGTTTTTAACCTTCTCCTCAAGTGATCGCAAACGCGCATCAAAGTCAGATGACTGATAGTCAGGATCAGCAGCAAAATCGGATTCGATTTCATCAAAAAGGTCATCCATATTCACATCATCTAGAGGCAAATCACCCTCCTCTTCGTTTCCAGCTGTAACTCCACCAACACCACCCACATCAACCTGGCCAGGGGTCAACTTCAAATTCATCTTATTAATATTAGTGTTGTTGAAAGGGAGTTGAGAAATGAGAGCCTCTCCAATAGGCATAACAACTAAACTATGGGTGGCTAACACAGTCATAAGATAAGTGAAGGGAATATCACTGTGACATGGATGGAGACGGAATTGAATGATGCTATGACAAATTAAAGAAGGAAGACATATAGAGGTTCCAGAAAAGATGGAATGAAGAATAAGAACCATGAACGTAGTCAGTTCGATTTTGTTACCAGATTGAGGATAAACATTAGAAATGAAAATCCTATGAAGGACTCTGTATCTGGGTAATAAAAACTTTGAGGCAAGTGCATTTTCAGCAGTATTCCATTCCGCATTTATATTGCATAAATCTCTAGTGAGCATTCGCTTCTCAGTTTCAGATGGTTTTACGACTAGAGTGCTAATGGGAATACCTTCGTCAATGATAGGTATATCCATTAATCTAGAGAGAAAGTGACAGTTTACATCAATTGGACCTTCTCTGGTTGAGATAGTGAATGTCAGATTTTCAGTAGAAAAATCAGTAATGCAAGCATACATAGCCTGCGCAATGGAGTGGTATGCAGGCCCACCCCAATGCAATATGTTATCCTATCCTACAGACTGAAGGAGAGATACAATATCAAAGGATGCCACGTGAACAAGATTGACAGTTCGTTCTACTATTATATTGCGCAATCGAATATCTCATACATAATCGGGATCATCCTCGTGCAACCGAAGGTGGCACACTATAATAGGAGCTGAACGAGATGTAGAGGGACCATAAGATCCTTTCTTTTTTGTTCTACCTTCCATTTACAATAAAGAAAGAAACGAATAACAAGATTATAAAAGAGGTAAAGTGGGTTTCCAATAGATCATATTTTTGAGAAGAAAACGCCAAAACCTAACATAAATCAAGAAATAAACCATACAAATGAAGAAAATGAAGTATAAAGGACTTGAATCTACAAGAAAAATGAAAACGATGTACTAACCAAGAAGAAATCGAAGATGGGTTTGACCGGTCGATGAAGGAACTGTTGGAGAAGAAGACCCAAATGAAGAAAAAGTGAATTTTCTCCCAAATAAAGTCCAAACCCGCGATTCGCGACCAGTCGAGTACATACTCGACTGGTCGCGCACAACCCAAAATGTGCAATTTTTCATAAAATTTGAAATTTTAAAAAATTTAAATAACAAATATATACATTTGATACAGAAAGACATGAATTATCAATTTATATTGCACATACCGAGATCAAATTTCAATTTAGCAAACCTGCTTTTGTCGAGCGGTTTAGTGAATATGTCAGCTAGTTGATTCTCGGTCAGAATATAATCCAAGGAAATTGTCTTGTCTTCAACTAATTCATGAATGTAGTGATATCTAATGTCAATATGCTTGGTTCGTGAATGCTGGATTGGATTTTTGGAGATATTAATTGCACTTAAATTATCACAATATAAAACCATAGAATCTTACGCAATTCCGTAATCGCTTAGCATTCTTTTCATCCAAACAAGCTGAGTGCATGCATTACCTTCAGCAATGTATTCAGCCTCAGCCATTGAGAGCGATACGGAACTTTGTTTCTTACTTAGCCAAGAAACTAAACAGTTCCCTACATAGAAATAACCACCACTGGTTAATTTTCGATCATCAATGTTACCAGCCTAATCAGCATCCGTGTAACCAACTAATTGCATACTAGTGTCACGTGGGTACTAGAGACCAAGATTTACTGAACTAGGGACATATCGTATAATCCGCTTAACAACAATTAAATGTGACTCTTTAGGGTCAGATTGATATCTAACGCAAATTCCTATGCTAAATGCGATATTAGGTCTACTTGCAGTTAAATAAAGCAAACTACCTATCATACTGTGATACAATTTAGGATCTACATTCTTACCTGTAGAGTCCATTGAGAGTTTTAAAGTAATACTAATTGGAGTATCAAAATTTTTCCCACTCTCAAATTCGAACTTTTAAACTAAGTTCAGAGCATATTTGATTTGAGAGATAAAGAAACTATCAGGTTGCTGTTTAACTTGCAACCCTAGAAAATAATTTAATTCCCCAACCATGCTCATTTCAAATTTAGACTTCATAAGATCTGCAAATTCAACAGTCATGTTAGCACAGGTAGATCCATAAATAATATCATCAACATAGATTTGCACTATTAAAATGTGATCATTATGTTTCTTTACAAACAATGTCTTATTAATACTTTCCATTATAAAGTTATGACTTAGTAAAAACTTAGTCAACTTTTCATACCATGCCCTGGGAGCATTTTTTAAACCATAAAGTGCCTTTTTTAGGCGATAGACATGATTAACATGCTTAGGGTCTTTAAAACCCAAAGGTTGTTCAACATACACTTCTTCATGCAGATCGTCATTCAAGAATGCACTCTTTACATCCATTTGGTAAATCTTAAACTTTCTAAAGCACACAATGGAAATAAATAGTTTGATTCAAGACGAGCTACTGGGGCAAAGGTGTAACGCCCTGAAATTCGGGGGTCGAGTATGAACTCAACTCCCGAGTTCCAACGCATCACTTATGCAACATACACAATGATGGTTAAATGTTGTCTGAGTTAGCGTAATAAACATGAATGAGATTATACCAAAACAAAGAATTCATACTCAGTTCAATTGTATAAAGGCAAGCGGAAGACTGAAATTTTATATTCAAAATATGTAAAGTATCAAAATTTTGTGAACTCCAGAGTATGAGTACTAACTGAGTACCAATATACATGTATTGTTTCTAAGTCAAAAATCAAAATACAACTCTATAGATAAGCCTGAATCCCATGATGCAGTCGGCCTAAGCATAGCCGTCAGTCTTGCATAAAGGAGAACTCGATCCTCCTCGAAGTCGAGCTCCGGCTCCCGAATGCAGGCGCCATCTACACTGCGACAGTCTGGTGGGTGTTGCAAACACCGTCCCGTAACGTGGGAGTGAGTAGCTAACTCAGTGGAACAATAAAGCATAGGTTAACATGTTATCAAATCAATCAAGCAGTAATGATAACGCAGTACAAATCAAACATTTCTAATTACTCTTGTTAAGTGCAAAAAAATGATATGACATGATGCTGTATGCCCTTGCCAAACCACCCTCAAGCGACATCATCTTACGTTCGCGAATGCTTACTCCCTCAGTGCACCACATCTACAAAGCACATGTGGTGCGATGATGCTCATGATTACCAAGTTTTTATTAGTCCATTTCAATCAGCAGTATTGGAAAACTAAGGTACCTCCCTTGTATCATTCCCAAACATGATCCATTCTAGGGTCGTCAATCCTAGCTAATCTCATACGATATTATGGTTTGAGAAGCGTAGTGAAGGCATCGCAAAGGGCTCACCCGTCATCACACAGCGGCGCGATACTGATCTCACCGTATGCGGCTCAATTGCGGCCGTCGGCTCAAGTACGGTCTCACCGTACTTGGCTCAATCACTAGGCTGTCGGCTCGAGTGGGTCTCACCGTGCTCGGCTCAACTCATACTCTAGTTGGTCTTTGTGAAAGACTCGTCGCCAATCACGGACACTTGGAGTATACTCGAAGATACTACGGAGGACTCGTCGCCCGTCGGCACGAGCACGGTCTCACCATACTCGGCTCTCGCCGTAGTATCGACAAACTCGAATATAGTGTCCCATACCACCATAATCGGCTCACGAGTTTGGTTGCGCAATGGTCACTACGGGAGGCACATGACCCCGCCGTAGGCCGACAGCTCGACCACGGTGTCCCATACCACCATGCCCGGCTCATGCGTCTTAGCGGATCGAGGTACCATGGTTAATCTGGATTGCCACTGGTAAGTTTGGTACCCTAGGTTCAAGCAAAGAGGCGACCAAACATGGTGAACATACATATACACTCCGGTTTACTTGACGAGCCTGACTAGCTCGAGCGCACCACAAGTTGAGCGATATGGAGCGCAAAAGCACTCCGTGTGGCCAACCACTATCGCCAACCGAAGTACGACTCGGGTTCGCTAGACACGTCCGTTGTGGCGATATGAATCTCAGCCACAACCGCAAGTCTGGTACCGGATGCTTGGACTATAGGCATAGTCCCAAACTCAAACAATTGTAAGGCATGAAGTTAAGCATGAAGTAAAGCATGTTAGCAGGTATGTTATAAAGCATGAAGTAAAGCATGAAGTAAGGCATGTTGTAAAGCATGTTGTAAAGCATTATACATATAGGGGTACAATTACATCCACATCTCACGTGAGTGGTTATAGCTAACCACCGCACGGAGGGGGGTCCTACATGTCTCTAAGGGAGTCGGGAACCATATCAGCACCTCTCTAAGGCACTAACACTCAAACATTTACACACACAACCATCTACGCGAACACTTAGAGTACACTATTCCGACATACACGACGTATGTTAGCAAATGCGTATTAGGGCTATTCTTTCGCCAAGCGGTTATTTTATCCGCGCATACCATATTCATACGACAAATAATCATGACAATTACATTTCCAAAATTTATACATATGCGGTATTTCTAGAATACGCAATTTCAACATACATAGTGTTTACAAGCGAACATAGATTTCAGCGATTCCTTTCGCCAAAATAGTATTTTATTCATGCATTGTATAATCATATATTAAATAAATATGTCAAACATTATTCCAAAAGAAATACGTATACGGTATTTCTAAAATACACAATTTCAACATACGTCGCATTTACAAGTGAACATGTATTTTGGCGATTCCTTTCGCCAAACTAGTATTTTATTCATATAGTATATAATCATACATTAAATAAACATGTCAAACATTTATCCAAAAAAAATACGTATACGGTATTTCTACGTATACCTAGAATATGTGAAATTCCATATTTCACAACGTTAATCAAACAGAAAACGAGAAAGCACTTTGTACATGTGCAATTGCAAGCAGATCATGAATCTACCATTATCTGACATTGAAAGCATTGAAAACCGTAACTTATACACTTAAAGTCCTCACCTTTGCCTTTTGAAACGCAACGAATCAGCAAGGGTAGCAAACCTTCCGTATACGGGAGTTTTCTAGCCTAAAGAGCAGAATCGGTTAGTCGTTACATAGCCTACGACGATTCTACCACAAATCAGACCTAGGGTTAGGGTTTCTTACCTTCAAATGAGCTGGATACCGCCGGGAAAACACCTGGAATGAAGCGGTGTAGGCCGTGTAACAATCCAAAGCAGTAGGAGGAAGATCTCCCACAAATCCCAAACTATTCTCCCTCTTTTCTCTCTCTCTCTCTAGGGTTAAAATCCCAAATTCGTATGGCTGTGAGAGGGGCTGTTCTAAGCCCCTTTTATAGCCAAAAACATTCCCAAACTAGACTCAGTTTCAAGGGTGTCTGCTTATATAGGCATTTCGCCACTTTTCCAGCTCAAAAGGGAGGTTCTGGTGGCCCTCCTTGAACCAAACGTCAGACTTAAGCTCACCATCTATGGATCTATGTGGGATTACGTTTTTGACTCGATCGGATTCCTAGATCGCACGTGGCGGACCACTTTCAGTTCGACGGTCAGTGGGCCACGATCAGAAATTCCAAGTACATGTAAATGTTCTGAAATTTTTCTTAATCCGAGGGTGTAATTTGATCTCGATTCGACGGTCGGTTGTTAACACGACGCGTCAACGAATGATGCCGATCACTATTCCAGATATTTATTTTGGAATGGGAATAGTGTTTTTCACACACCCTCGCTCCGGATCGAAGCGAATGGCCATGGAACATCGGATGGAGCTGATATTTGAGATGATTGTTAAGTCCAGTGGGGCGGTCCTAGTTTCTTAGCTTCGGGTTAATCGGACTCCCGATGTGCGATCTAGACCTAATACGAAGTTTCATTTCATTCAGAGAAGCAGACGGAAATGAGTTTGGTTCTAAACTTTAGGGTAACCTAGCGTCAATGATTCTTTTTGGGTCTTGCAGATCGTATTTAAAGCGATCCTAACGGATTTCATGGCTAATCGAGTTTAGTACTTAGTTAACTTTGTTAAATTTCTAAAGAATTTAATCCTACGTGATTTCTGGTCGAGGTGATACTCGACCCAATGTACGGAAATTTACGGGTTGTTACAAAAGTTCTCATCATAATCGATGCATTCAATTTGAGTGTACCCTTGTACTACCAGCCTAACCTTGTTTCTAATAATATTACCAAGTTCATCAGACTTATTTTTGAAAACCCATTTTGTTCCGATAATGTGTTTATCTTTCGGTCTTGAAACTAAGTATCAAACATCATTTTTAACAAATTGATTAAGCTCTTCTTGTATCGCAAACAATCCAGTTTTCATCAGTAAGAGCTTCTTTTACATTAGTCGATTCTATCTGAGATGTAAAACACACGTAGTTACACATATCTTTAAGTTGTCTACGAGTACGCACACCAGTGAGAGGATTTCCAAGAATTTCATTAGTTGGAGGTCTTTAACTGTCCTCAGTTCAGTATTATCTTGACTTGATGAAGAGTCAGGTTTATCAATTAAAAGAACATCATTTTCTGAACTTGAGACAGGGGTATTGAAGTGATCGTCAATAACCACATTAATGGACTATTGAATTACACCGTCCTCTTGTTAAGAACCTGATACGCTCGACTATTTAGAGCATACCCTAAAAATATCCCTTCATCACTTTTGGTGTCAAACTTACCCAAATTTTCTTGGTCACGTAAGATGTAGCACTTGCTGCTAAAAACCTGAAAGTATTTGAAAGTAGGCTTCTTAATAAACCACATTTCTTAAATCATTTTACCATTTGATTTTCTAGTATAAATGCGGTTAATTATATAACAAGCTGTATTTATAGCTTCAACCCAAAGATTTTTAAGAAGCTTTATACTATTTAGCATAACATTTACCATTTCTTGAAGCACTCTGTTTTTTCGTTCTACTATACCATTTTATTGTGGTGTTTTGGGCGCAGAATATTCATGTGATATTCCCTGATCACTACAAAACTTTTTAAAACCGCTATTTTTAAATTCCGAACCATGATCACTACAGATCTTAGAGACTTGTGATTCTTTTTTCGTTTGGATACGTTTAAGTACCCTTTTTACTTCATCGAGAGTTTCTAATTTGTCTCTTAAGAAGACTACCCAAGTGTACCTGGTAAAGTCATCTACAATTACCAGTATGTACTTCTTGCCACCTCGACTCTCTATTCTAGTTGGTCCAATAAGATCCATGTGGAGAAGTTCGAGCGATTTAGATGTGGTATTGGAGTTCACCTTTTTGTGAGTACTCTTGGTTTGTTTGCCAATCAGGCATTCGCCACATATTTTGTCTACTTTCTGTATTTTGGGTAAACCTCTTACTAACTCTCTTTTACTCAATCTACAAGTTGCGGTAGTGTACATGACCGAGGCGCTTATGTCATAATTCGGTTTCATCAGTATGGACCATGTAGCACGATAGATTAGATGAGCTTGAATCACTCACAATGTAGCAATTTTCAGAAGTTCTGCGACTAGTTAATATTACAGAACCATTTTTATTTAAGATTTCGCACCCTTAGTAAATTTTACACTATGATTTTTATCGCATATTTGAGAGATGCTTAATAAGTTGTGTTTTAACCCTTCTACATATAAAACATTCTCAAATAGAGGGAGGTTAAGGAGTCAAACCGTACCTTGTCCAACAATTCTGTAATTGCTACCATCACTGAATGTGACTAAACCATCAGTCATGTCTTTAAGATTGGCGAATAGACCTTTGTCACCAGTCATGTGTCTGGAGCATCCACTATCTAGGTACCACTTTGAATGGCTCGAAGCTTTGAAAGCAGTGTGGGCAACCAAACAAGTAACCTTAGGGACCCATTTCATTACAGTTTTAGGTTTAGGAGTATAGTTGGTCTTCTTATGTTTGTAGTTGTTATAAGACCAACCCACTGAGTTAGATTTTAAGAGCTCCTTAAGTAAGTCAACAATTTTCTCAGCTAAAGGATTTCGATTTTGATTTTTATAGTTGATATGATTACTTTTAGGTTTTAAGGTTTGAAAAGATTTAGCATTTTTAAAATAATTTTGATTCAGACTTTTCTCTTTTGAGTTTGAAGACTCCCCTTTCACAAATTTGGGTGGAGTATTCTTATGTTTAGGAGGAATACTTTTGTCGTAGCCCAATCCAGATCGATCGCCACATTTTTTGGATCCGGATAAGAGTTTTTCTAACTTGGGATCACCTTAGGCATACCTCCATGTGTCTTTTAAACTCAAAAGTGAAGAGACTTCTAGTTTTAGCTTTTCATTTTCAAATTTTAGATTTTCAACAAGGGAGGTTTTAAAATCTAAATCGCATTTAGTTTTTTCAAAACAATCTGAAATGTGTGATTTTTCTAAGACTAAATTATCAAAATTTTCTTTAAGTTTTGAAAACTTTTCTTTTTGAAGTGTTAGTTTTACAACAATTTTGCAACTTTCCTTGTGTAGCACATTATAAGCATCTTGAAGATCTTCTTCATTTTCATGATCACTATTCAAATTTTCTTCACTAGTTGAATTATCGTTATCTGAAAAAGTGAACTTGGCTAGAGTCATTGGGGCTTTAACATCATTACCCAACTCATTTTCAGAATCTTCTAACTCAGAAGAAGCTTCAGAGCAGGAAGATTCATCCTATGTAGCCAACATACCTTTCTTTTTGGGTTTGTCCTTTTTAGGACATTTGTTTGCCAGATGCCCATATTCATGAAAGTTATAATATTGACTGTCTTTTAAAGATTTTCAAGTTTTAGATCTAGATCTTTTCTTTTCAACAGGTTTTTGAAAATCTACCCTCTTTTTACTTTTGAAAATTTTGTAAAACTTTTTAGCTATAAGGGCCATATCATCTTTAGAATTGTTATTTTCTTGAGACATATTTTTAGAAGAGTTAAGGGCGATAGATTTACCTTTAAGAGCTTTAAAGTTTAACTCATAGGTTTGTAAAGAACCAACCAATTCTTCTACCCTCATATTATCCGTATCACGAAGTTCCTGTATCGAAGTCACCTTTGAATTGAATCGTTCAGGGAGTGAGCGTAGTATCTTTGCATAGACTTTACTTTCTCGGATTCTATCACCAAGACCCCACATAGAGTTGACAATGTCATTCAATCTTATATAAAAGTCTATGAAAGTTTCACTTTCTTCCATACGTATTTCCTCAAATTTGGTTGTGAGGATTTGGACTTTAGATTTCTTGACAATTGTAGTTCCCTCGTGTGTCATTTCTAAAATATCCAAGGCTTGCTTTGCGGTATCACAGGATATAATTCTTTTGAATTCATCCGATGATAGTGCATAAGTGATTGCATTTAGTGCCTTTACATTGTCACTACTCTTACTTTTTTGAAGAGCGGACCAAGAAAAATAAGGTGAGACTTTTATCATTTTAGATCAATCGGTACCAGTTACTTCAGTGGTAGGAGGGATCCAATTAGTCACAGTGGCTTCCCACACGCTCTCATCCATGGATTTTAAGAAAATCCTCATTCTGGCTTTCCAATAAGCATAATCGGAGCCATCAAATGGTGGAGGCCTACTGACCGAAAGGCTATCAAAATTTGACATCTTAAAAAGCTCAGATCGATTAGCTTAGGAATTTAATCCAAAAAAAATAATTAAAGCGAGCTATTAGGCTTTGATACCACTTGAAAAGGCTGAGCTAAAGTCCTAGAGAGGGGGGGGGGTGAATAGGACTATGTCAAATTAAAAATTATTTTTAGAATTTAAACAAATATAAAGAAAGATAACACTTAAATAATCCCACAATGCAGAAATATAAAGTCGAAAGTGCCCTAGTTTGTCAAGTTACGTAAGTGTTGAGTCAGAGTGTCTACAGAGCGATCAATTCAAGTGTCTATCTCAACCGGATGTGTGCAAGCTCGTCACAGGTAAAACTAAAGCCTCACATCCTATATCCCAAAACACCAGGTGAAGAAAACCCTTAAAACAAGTTAGAAATCATAGGGTTGTTAAGGTGAGAAAACCTTTTTCAAAATAGAAAAATTTCTAAGTTTTTCTCGCCTTGTCGATCTTATCAGAACAGCCTTGATATGATCGACCTGCTCTGTCGATGTCCTCGATACCTTAACGATATTATCGATGTGAGGACTAAAAGTGTCCAACAACTAAATATTCATCTGGATGGATTTATCGATGTATCGATACATTTATCGATATCATTGATATAAGCACTAAATATATCTAGCAACTTCACAACATATTTGGACGAATTATCGATGTATTGTTACACATATTGATATTATCGACATTCAAATCTCGAGTCCATCGAGAGTGGCTTGATAAGATCGATAGGCAGATTTCCGGTGCCCCTGTTTTTTTTAATGAAAATCTCAAATTCCTTCGATATATCGATGCTCTTTCGATGATCTGAAATCAAATATCGATAACATCGGAAGTCCATCGATGATATCGATCGAGGGCGCGCATTTCTTACAGCAGATATTTCAGGTTGTTTTTAACTATGATCGGGGGCTGTTCGATAAAATCGATATTCAAATATTGATGATATCAGCACCAGGTCGATTGCATCGAACAAGGTCATAAATCATCCAGCAAGCTTAAAGACAAATCTGCTGGATTTATCGATGCATCGACTCTGATCTCGATATCATCGACATTCAAATTCCGATGATCTCGACGGTTCCCCGATCACTCATGAAAACCTGAAATATTTCAAAGTCAAGTCTCTCTCATTTTTCAAGTGTCGATGGATCGAACCTGTCATCGATGGAATTGGAGTTCAAAATCCGATGATATCGACAATAGTTTCAATTTATCGACCAATTGGCAAAGAGTTTCAAAAGCGTATGACATTGAGTCTGAGTTATCGAGCAGACCATCGATGCTATGAGAGTATATGCTCGATGATATCGAACCTGCTTGATGATATCAAACTCTGTCATAAATGTGACCGTTTTATATCCGTTGGAACTTTTTGCCTATATATAGAGGACTTGTCTTTTGTTGCTGTGAGAGAAAGAAGAGAGCTTTTGAGTGTTTCAACTTATATCTTATATTTAAAACCCTTTCTCTCAAGGGAGTTCATCCTCCAATCCACCCTCACCATTGACATTCAATAGAGTGGATTGAGGAATGAACTTCCGCATTCAAGGATCCTCCAGCTACTACCTTAATGGCAAATCATTAAGCTGGGATGCCTTGAATGCCTTGATGATTGGAACTACTCTATCTTCTTTATAGGAAAATCTTTAGAGAGTAGGATTCCATCATAACCTTGACCCAACCCGAAGTCGAGTATTGGTACATCACTCTGTGTTGCGGATCAAGGGAGTAGAAGACTCTTCATCAACAAGGAGGAGGAGATCTTCGGCTACGTGCTAAATGGGACTCATCAGCTTATTTGTAAGTATCCAGAGTCTAAGAGGACACATGTGATCATTCCTTTCTAGGATTGGGTCTTAAGTGGTTCTCACCCTTTGAAGTCCTCAAGGAGGCCTCCGGTGGGAGTGTACGTGGTGGGTGCGTTGTGTGGACCCTTGCTCTGTGGAGAGTATAAACATCTGGTTAGGAGTGAACCAGTAAAACTCTAGGTTTTAGGTGAACCTGGTAAAACCTTAGGGTTTGAGGTCAACCGTGTAGAAACTTCCAATAGGGTCTTATGGAAGATCCTTGGCCAGTGTGCCTAAAAGTGGGTGCGTTGTGTTGACCTTGCTCGTGAGAGCATAAACAGTCAGCCTCAGTGTAGGCCGTAAAGGTTGAAGGTGAACCTGATTTAAAACCTTAGGTTAGAGGTGAACCATGTAAAACCTCCTTAATGAAATCCGGTACACTCAAGGGTTGAGTGCGGTTACCAGGAGTGGAGTAGACTTATCGTCGAACAACTATAAAATGACTGTGTTTGAGATTGTTATTTTGATTGAGTGGTTTGGTTTAGTATTTCCATATCTGAATATCTGATCACTTCTCACACACCTATACAGTCATATCCATCATGAACTAGATTGCATATTGTTTACTCCTTAAGCAGTTTGTGATTGGATCCTCTTCTAGGCTTTGAAGCCAGTAGAGTTACATTTGAGTAATCCTGAGAATTGCATAATCATAGGATTAGTGAAGTAGGATTTTTAAATAACTCATAAAAACTTTAAAAAGTCCTATTCACCCCCCTCTAGGATATATTGGCATATTCCTTCTTCAACTAGTGTGGTCTTCACCGCCATTTCAAAAGCAACCTCAAATGTACAAGTATTGAGAGGTTGATATAGATGTTGTTCTAAGGACAACCTTACACTAAAAACCAATGACTTATGTTAGGACAACCTGACTCCTAGAATGGTCTGTGTATTAAAATCTCAAATAGATACAAAGGAAAAAAGAAAAGAATAGCAAAGAAAGAAACTAAGCTATTACAACATTCCCACACTTGCATAAAAAAGGATTACAACATTCTCAACAAATGCATAAAAGGAAGTTACAACATCCACACAATGTAATAATTAAATAATCACCATAAGACCAGAAGTTATAGTGATTCGCTTGTGTGTACACCAATTGTTTAGAAAAACAGCCACACAACTACTCCACTCCTAATATCCTCACACAGTGGATATTAGCGTTCACTATGAAATATGTTTTTCAAGGTTCACCTAAAACCCTTACAATTGTGTCTTTCAAGTGGACTTACACAATTCAAAAAAAAAAAATCCCACACTCTGAGTTTTCTGGATCACCTCAGACAAACCAAAAGAAAGAAATTTTTTTGGCACAATATCAAAGAAACCAAAAGAATAAATTTACAAAAACTGTAAAATACTTATCTGGATATTCTCGTTTGTTATAACCCGGTAGAACTAATTCGGAGTAGAAGTTCAATCGTAGATGTTCAATGTTCATACTCACTTATGAAATGGTTCTCAGTTCTAAATAGATTTCAGATTAAATCACCTTGGGGTAGCATGATTTAATTTTGATTCCAATAAATGGAGAAATTTCAATACCTTCTTCAAATAAGATTAGAATATAGAATACAAAATCAAATACAAAAAGCTAATTAAAGAGAATATTAAATGAGTACTAAATAGCTAAAGAATATCACAAACTTATCTCTTAGAGTGGTGTCTTGATTTTGCTTGAATTGGATACCAAACTCTGAAAATTGCGCTCTATTTATAAGTGCATAAATCATTCCTTCTACTGGCCCATATGTCGGCTCTACTGGTCGAAGGACCAACAAACATTTGAAATTTTGAGCGTGATAAGATCAGGTCGTTCCACGACTGGTTGAAGGACCTGCTCGACAGGTCGAGTGGCCACCGCGACCGGTCAAGTCCTGTCCACGACATATCATTTGGGACTCATTTTAGTTGCTTGACTTTGAGTCGAGCTTGCTGGATTGGTCGAGCACTGTTCACTCGACCGGTCGAGGCTTTAACAAAAAATTCTAAAAATTAGTAACAAATTTAGGACTAGTCGAGCCAGTGTTAGGACTAGTCGAACATAGTCCAAGACTAGTCCAAAAACAGACTATGCACTTATAAAGTGACCCAATTAAATTATGTATTCAAAATGACCTATCCTATGGTCAATCTAGGGTTATTCATACCTTATAAGCGATATATGAACATTGAATCTTCTTTTGCTTCAGTTGATTGTTGATCTTGATAAACATGAAGCTTGTTATCTTGACGAACATGAAGCTTGAATTTGAAATATTTTGAAGCTTTAACTTGAAGTACTTTAAAACTTGAATTTGTAACCTTTTGAAGCTTGAACTTGAAATATCTTGAAGCTTGGCTTAAGGTACTTGAGTTTTATTTCATCTTGAGCTTTGAGTACCAGTATAAAGACTATTGTCTTGACTTAGATGAAGCTTTGAAAGCTTAAACTATCTATTGATGTTGTACTTGAATTCTTATACTTGTGATGCTTGAATCTCAAAACTGAACACCTTGTAATGGATCATCTTGAGCTTGTACAAGAATTGTATTGGACATGAAGATGAGCTACGCAAGATACAAATTCCAAGAGGTTTTAGCACTATAAAATTTGACAATTATAGGAGCTAGAAAACATAGCACTTATAGGTTTCAGCCCAAAAAAAGGAGAAATCGATTCGGTAATCTATAAAAAATAAAAACTACTGTGCCTCTAGGGCTGTGTGGGGTCTAGCGAGGTCTCCAAAACAAATCCAATCCATCTATCTATTTTAAAATATAGTAATAGAACATAATCCTAAAAATTAGGAATATGCAAAACTCAAGTGGGACACACCAACAAAATATCAGAAATAGCAACGTTGGTTGTTAAAATAGGTACAAATTTAAACATGGTTTATAACTGTTTTAAATTAGACACGACTTTGAACCGTTTTCAAACCAAAATCCCAGCCGTTCCTATCCAAAGATTTTGGT
Organism: Magnolia changhungtana; assembly: GCA_030180095.1. Classification (NCBI taxonomy): domain Eukaryota; kingdom Viridiplantae; phylum Streptophyta; class Magnoliopsida; order Magnoliales; family Magnoliaceae; genus Magnolia; species Magnolia changhungtana. Next base: position 5,008,927 of record JASAUF010000502.1, on the reverse strand, counting down.
GTAGTGTGGATTTGAACAAGCTAATTGATCATGCAATTCCTCATTATATGAGCTCAATCCGTTGTGGTTTAGCCTAGTAATAGTACAGGTGGGACCCACATTTATGTAAAATCTCGACTGTGTCCGTAGACCCTGTAATGTCATGTGCAAGGCTAAAACACCCTAGATTTTTCCTAACTTGGCAACGGACGTCCTTGGACGTAGAACTACCCTAGGACCTTATTCTACCGTGATTAGGGCGTAATTTAATTAAGTATTAATAGCTTGAATTACCTTCTATACAAACTACAAAGGCTCGAATACCACCTCAGGCAGAAATCATATAGGACTAAATCCTTTAGAAATTAGGCGAGTATTATATAGTGCTAAAGTAGTTTACTTGTGAAATTAGCACTAATCACTTTAAATACGAACTGCAAAACTTAAAACTTGCAGAATCATCGACGCTACATTACCCTATAATTTAGGATCAATCTCATTACCCAGTTGCTCTCGAGAGCATCACGAAACTCCGTATCGAACCTGGACCGCACGTCAAAAGTTTGATTATCGCGAAACTAAACGATTATGACCACCTTGTTGGGCTTGACAACCATCTCGGAAATCATGGCCTGACTGTGTCCAGAAATGCACAACTTAAGCCCAGAATGAAGTATGTGAGAAACATGGATATTTTTGGAAATAAACTCCAAATTTAAGTAATCTGAGACGTGTCGCTTGCGGGCCAAATATAAGGATTTAGACCATTAGAATCTGACCCAAATACACCCTCGGATCAGGAGAAATTTCCCACATATGTCAGTGTACTCGTGGCCTTGATCGAGTACCGGTGACCATTGAATTGAAACTGGTCCGCCACAGTCGATCTGTGAATCTGATCGGACCAAAAACTCAGCTTGACCTAGATCCAAGGTCAGGGAGCTTAAGTCCGACCGCACCTTCAGAAGTGCTCTATTGAGCCATAACAAAAGGATTTTGGCTATAACCCAAGTATACCATGGCCCTAGGGCCATTGAGCTCACTTTCGAGCCTATATAAAGCGCTTAAACCCTCTCTCTCCCATGCCATACGAATTTTGCAAACCCTAAGGGAGAAAAGAGAGAAAAGAGAAGAAAAGAGAGAGAGAGAGTTGGAGATTCATCCCGGGATTTGATCCCGTTGCTCCACACACTTAGCCACCCTATCTATATCACAAATCTGGCGTTTCTAACAACATACTTGGGTAAGAAAACCTAACCCTAACCTTTTTTAGGGTTTCAGGTAGTGTAAGTTATGAAATAGCTAATCTAATTCATGCTATAGGTTGCCAATCCACCGTTGACAAAGACTAAGTGTCTAAAACGAATCCGTTATGTGTTTACCAGTGTAAGGTGCAGATTATAAATGTATAGGTTATGGTTTTCAAGGCTTTCAATGTTAGTTAATGATTTATTACTGACGTGGGTGCTATTTCATATGCTAAATGTGATGTTTGTTTTATGTTTCAGATATATATGAACTATGTTGTGTATAGTGTATTCCATGTGTTTGTTGAAATATTTGAATGAGTTCGGTATTTGGAGTCGGGCCTGACATGATTATCCGTCGCGGATATATGTTAGATGTAATTGCGACGACTCCTTGGCGAAAGGATTTGCCCAAATACCTGTTATGCCAACATATGTCATGTGTGTTGACATTGTAGTATAAGTGTTTGATAAAATGTTTGTATAAGAAGTAGCTAGATGATCTGTACCTAATAGGGTTGTTGAGATGGGTTGCCTAACTACTTTAACTATATGTATAAATTTATACTAATAGCTGAAATCTAAATGGTGCACTTTGTGTGGAATACGTATATGTAGAATGGCGTATTATATGTGTTTCATAATATATTTAAATGTTATTCATGCTTACATTGGTTGCTAAATGTTATATGATTCTCATGTATGCATATTTCTCATATCAAAATGTGTGTGAGACTATGATATAGTCCAGGCAATCGGTAATAGATTCCATTTTAGTGGCCGAGGTTATTTTGCCACAAAGGACTTGTCCAATGAATACGAGTCATACTTCGGTCGATGACAGTGGTTAGGTCACACGGAGTGCTTACGCACTTCATGTCGATCAACGCATTGTGCGCTCGTGCTAGTCGAGCTTGTCAAGTCACCCGATTGACCCGATGTATATTCACCATGTATGAATGTTACTGCTTAAACCTAAGGTACCAAACTCACCAGTGGAAACCCCGTTAACCTTGGTACCTCGATCCGCTAAGACTCATGAGCCGGACATGGTGGTATGGGACACTGTGGTCGAGCTGTCGGCCTACACCGGGGCGACGAGTCCACCCGCAGTGACCAGTGAGCAACCTAAACTCATGAACCGAATACAGTGGTATGGGACACTGTATTTGAGCTGTCGGCCTACACTGTTAAGGTGGTGAGCCCTTTGTTGTGACCTCAAGCATACTCTTAGCCTGTGGAGAGGTGACGAGCCTTTTCGTAGCAACTAGAGTATAACTAGGCCTACACTGCATTGAGGTGATGAGCCCTTTGCAGTGACCTAGAACCACAACATCGTATGAGATTTACTAGGACTGACGACCCTAGAATGGATCATTATTTGGGTATTGATATAAGGGAGGTACCTTAATTTCCCAATCCTGCTGTATGAAAAGGACTAATAAGAACTTGATAAGCACACTCATGCACCGCATTGCATGTGTCGTTTGGCATTAGGTAGATCACTAAGGAAGTGACTGACACATGCGACCATGAGATGAAGATCGCAGAGGGAGTGCAGGCGAGGACATGCATCATTTATACATACCATTCTTTACATTAATCAGAGTACTTAGGGATGTGTGATTGTATTGCTTTATCATTACTGCTTGACTGAATTGATAACATGTTAACCTTTGCTTTATTGTTCCACTGAGTTGATCACTCACTCCCACGTTCTGGGACAGTGTTTTAAACACCAACCAGACTCTGTCTTAGTTGCAGATCGAGACCCGACTGATGAGGCGGAGCCAAATTTCGCAGACGATGAGGATGCTTTCTCATACATGCAGTATTCAGGCGGGTTTATATAGACCGTTCTGATTGATGGGGCTTTAGGGTTATATTTGTAGTGGACTATCACATTTTGACATTTTATATTTTGAAACAATACTTATAATTAATGATCTGGCAAAGCATACATATTTTGGGGACCCATATTAGTTTATGAAGTTATACATATTCGTTTCAGTCTTCCGCTTATGTATTTCAACTGTCCTTGGATTATGTTTTGCTGATTTGGCTTATCTCATTCATGTTTTATGCACTAATACAGACAACATACAATCATCATTAAATATGTTACATAAGTGATGTGTTGGAACTTGGGAGTTGGACTTCTCCTCAACCCCCGATTTTCAGGGCGTTACAAAGGCCCCCATTTTTTAAGAAGAGGATTGTAGCCATCATACTACATTTTTAGCCACATAAAAAAATATTGAACTTAGTATTATCTACTACATACTAGTAACATACAACAAATATTGGGGCACCATACCATAAACTACAAGAATTTCTTTCCCCCTATAACAACGTATCCTCCATTGATAACATAAATATAAATATATATAATATAAGTTGTTTATTTTCATTCACATTCACAAATACATTCATCATCCAACCAACTAGTAACAACATTTTAAAAAAAAAAAAAAAAGATATCCAACCAACTCTTTATAATAAATTGCAACTTAACCTACTAGGAACCGTCATGCACCGTAATGTCTTACGGCAGAGTGAGTTCTAAGGAGTTACAAGTTGAACCTTACGACAAAATATAAATGAAGCAATAAATATTTAAATGATTCAAGATTAATTTATGGTTTCAAGAACTTACAATTTCTTACAAATTTATAGGTTCACCAAAGAGGAAGGAATTGAACCTGAACATAAACATGATTAAATATCATTTTGGGTGTGTTTGGATACTCGGTTGGTGGGAATAGCAAATTGAACAAAATATAGAGTAAATAGCCTAAATGAAGTGTGGCAGCATCACCATATTACCATGAAGATAGTCTTCCAATGAGAACCTCCACGAAAAAAAATCCCAATTTCCTTCAAGCCCATCTCCATTCAATTGTTTTACAATAATAACCTACTTAAAGAAGCACACATTCTCATTAATAAAATGCACACGATCCACATTTACTAGAAATTAAAGCAATTAACCATGTAAAAGCATATGTTAATAACAACTCATTTATAGAGCAACTGGTCCAATTTTATAAAAACATATCGGCATTTCTTTTTGGGTGTTCTCCATATATAGTTAGACATGTGCATTTTTTTGGTACCACATTCTAATAGCTAAGGTCCCTATGAATCCTATTGCAATACTTTTGGGTGCACTCTAATAAACTTCCATGATTTATGGATTTGTTGCAAGGAAATGTAAGGAGCGAATCCAGGGAGCCACAAAAGTATAATGACTTATTGTTAGCCACGTTGTGGGCCAACTTGTACTTAAGGTGGGCTCTAGATCAAGGGAAACAATTGGAAGAGAGACTTCCACCCTTGATTTTATATGAAACCCGCTCCAAATATTAAATGCAACACCAAAATTTAGACCTTAGACATAAAAAAATCATGCCCATATGTGATTTGGGTGGGCCATACTAAAGGAAATAGATTCGAGGATGAACGTTGTTGCTGGTATACTGTTTCTAATTGTATTGTTCACCTAAACAGCCAATGGGGCTGTCTTTTAGGTCCCGAGCCTGACTAATGACATGCAATATTGTTCAAAGTTAGATGCAAGTAACTCAAATTGAACCATTGAAATTGTGACCCTAAAAATTTACATTGACTTGATTACCTAGCTATCCAGATTTGTGGACATTTAACTGATAATTGAATGAAAAGCATCACATGGTCCTAATTCAACAAAAGGGTTCAGGAATCAAAGTATAAATACATTATACAAGTCTAATTTTTGGGATACCAGCTATATACATTTGAATTCATAGCATGGATGGTTTAGTTTGAGTTTACCAAGTGTGAACCATGAAATGCATATGCAAGCATATGTTACCAAGTACGAACCATGAAAAGCAATGCATTTTTCATTTCTTGTACATCTAAGCCTTTAGATCTGTGAAGGAATTTCCAAATCACAACCTGCACAAAATATGATGGAATGAAAAAGATTTCCAGCTAGCGAACGGACTTGAAGATTGAATCGATATTTTCTGAAGTGCAGATCATCATTCCAAGGTAGCTAACAACATCACTGACGTAAGCTTCAATACCAAGGGCAAGTTCACATGGATTCTAAAAGCCAATTTAGACAATGAGATATTGTGTGGGATTATTCTAATGATTAAAGCTCATAGATAAAAGAAAAGATAATAACTAAACATTGTAAGAAATCTGCATTCGGACTATTCAAGCAAACTGAACTAAATCAATAGATAGAAATAAACTAACATAAATGGACATCAAACTTCCACTGGAGCCATAACTTTCATCATGATTTGCAACAATACAACATTCCACACTCATGTTAGGGTGTTCCAGTCAAGGACCTTGATAGAATGGAAATTTGGAATAGGATTTGTCTAGCCAACCCCAAATCATTAGGATAAGGCTTAGATTATTGTGATGATGAGAACGTGCCTCTTTTACAAATGGGGCAAAACATAATAAATAGAAGTTAAACATCATTTTGTTAGAGAGGGTTAGCCACCTAACCCTTAGTTGCCTTACATATTTTGCTAAAGGAAGAGCTTGGATTGAACTATAAATATTGGAGAAAGAAACAAAAGCTTGTTTTGTTGCGGCATTTTGTCAAACATGTCACGGGTAATTACTTTAAGAGTTGTAATTATCAACAAGGGTCATTCTCTTAAAAGTGGAAACAAAACATCAGAAAACCCATATGAAAATTTTCAAGATCCGAGCATGAAACCCCTAGTTCGGTTAGCACTGGGTTTGGTTAGGGACCTTTGCCAGCGCCTGAGTTTGGTTAACGCCGACAAAGGGTTGCCCCCAATCGTTGGCAAAGACTGCTTTATATATATATATATATATATATATATATATATATATATAGAGTAGTTTATATATATATATAATTATAGAATGTTATGAAGCAAGCATGGCTGCATGTGTGCTCAGATGTGTGAGTGCATACTTGGGCCCATATAAACATGGATCTCCACATGCACATTAATACTCTTAGAAGAAAAATGTACAAGCCACAAAGGCTTATACAACTACCAATATTGATTCAGATATGGGTCGAAAGGTTATAAACTAGCTAGTTAACGACCCACGAGACATAAATTAATGAAGAATTAATATAATAAAAATAAACTAGAAGTAACTTACTTTATTGGCAAGAATCAATGCTTAGAAAGAATTGAATAATCTTTATAAATAAAAAAAAGTCAAAATTGGGTTGGAGTCTAACATGCATTATATATTTCCATTATTTGATATTGTGCAAGTCTATATAGCACCATACACATTGCGTCCGTGTTTACAAATCAAGAAAGTGCGAAATTATAAAGAAGTGTGTGACATGTGCCTCTTCAACTTGCCCGCAACAGCTAGTCTTGCCTAATAGAGAAGTCCATGGATTTCAATGGTGGGTGTCTAATCATCAGTATTTCCTGTGATGTTGTTCACTTGAGCATTGGATTTGTTTTATTTTTCGGTTCTTGCCCAAAATTGAGGCGGAAAACATATGGATGGAAAATATAAAATGAATATATCAAGTTGGGCCCCACAATGCACAACAAATTAACACCACCACTTGAGGTATGTTGGCAACGCCACTTAGTCAACGTTTAGTCGTAGATTCATCTATTTTTGCAGATAAACCCAAAAACCCTAAGTTGGCATTGAGATTGAGAAAGAGAGAAAGAGAGAGAGAGAGAGAGAGAGAGAGAGAGAGAGAGAGAGAGAGAGAGATACCTCAATGTTTGTAGAGTTTTATAGCCTTCAACCATAGATTTAAAGAGAGTAAGAGGGCATGCGTGGGTAGGGAGGATGGCAACAAAATCTTGGGTGGGGATAGAGAGAGAGACAATGGGAAGAGAGATCGAGCAAGGAAGAGAGAGAGAGGGGAGGGAGAGATCTTTAAGAAGAGAGAGAGAGAGAGAGAGAGAGAGAGAGAGAGAGAGAGAGGACTGAGGGCGAGAGAGGGAGAGGAGAGCGTGTGATAGAGAAACAGAGAATGGTTAGGGCCAGCGCTGGCCCTCTAACCTTATTCGAAAGGGATTGCATCCTACCCTCGCCCAGACGATAATCCATCTAGGAAGGGCTCCGTGGGGCCCACCATGATGTAACTATTTTATCCACTCCGTTCTTCGCTTTTCTTAGATCATTTTAAAATACGATCCTAAAAATGAAGTAAGTTCACAACTCCTATGGACCACACCAAAGGAAGCTGTAGTGATAATGACACCGACCGTTGAAACCTTTATAAGGGCCACCGTGATGTTTTTCTACCATCCTACCTATTCATAATGTCATGTAGACGTGGATGAAGTGAAAAAAAAAAAAGAAGGCTTGATCTGAAACTTCTCCAACTCCCAAGAAGTTTTTAACAGTGGATGTTCAATCCCCACTTTGTGGTCCTCTTAAGCCTTAGACCTGTCTCATTCATAATCATATATTGGGCTGATTAGATGTGATTCCCATATCCAGTCCATTCATTATGTGTGTCCCACTTGGATGAGGAGTTAGACCAAGTTTCAGCCGCATCTAAAACTCATGTGGGCCCCACCAAGTGCTTTTATATATTTTAGGATGTCTTCACATAGTTTTAGATGGTATGGCTCACCTGAGTTTCATATATGGATGATTTTTGAGATATCTCATAAACTAATGGGAACACATCAAATGCACGGTGTTGATGTTTGACACACATCATGATGGGCCCCCACAAAACTTACCACCATCAATTCTTAGGTTTTCATGAGGTCTGTAAGTTGGGTCACAATTTTGACGTGAATATTTGGCCCATTTTAGATATCTGATCCATTCACTCTATTTTACTAATCGATACCTTCAATTTAACTAGTTACTCGCCCTGATCAAGCTACATATGAGAAAGATATTTGGGCATACAAGATTGATAAACAATATGATGGGCCATATCTTCCGATTTAATGGTCAGATTTGAGTGAAATTTAATTTAAACATTTCAAGTTATTTACTCTTCAATCTGGACTAATCAGATTGTCCAAAATTTGATCAAGATCTTGACAAACAGTTCATTTCCCATTTAAAAAGTGTTTTGGACTAATCTAATTCGTTTGAAGTCGAATACGCTGAATTTTGTAGTATATCCAAATTAGCACGTTATGAATACATTTGACCGTACCATTCAGATTAACTTTAGAATGGCTTTATCATAGAATTAGATCAATCTCGTCATTATAAGTTATTCTTGCAAAATCTCATTTTTTAACCAAACTTTTCAATTATCTTCAAAATACAAATCATTTTTTTCTTCAAAATTACTTCATGTTTTTATCTTCTTCTTTTTTTATTATTATTTCAAAATCTCATATTTTCTCAAACATTGTCAAATTTTCTTTAAAATTTTGAACTTCTTTTTTTTTTTTAATAATCACAATTTTATTTTTAAAACTTCCCAATTTTCATTTTCAAAATGTCAAATTTTTACCAAAAATCTCAGTTTCTTTTTTAAAATATGAATCTTTCTCAATCATTATCAATTTTTTTTTTTCAAATTTTTAATTTTTTTTTTAAATCTGTCATTGTTTTCGAACTTCTCAAGATTGTTTATTTTCAAAATAATAATTTTTTTCAAAACCTCATTTTCTTTTATAAAACTTCTTAATTTATTTCAAAATACAAAATCTCAATTTCTATATAAAATTCTCAAAAATTTTCAAACTTATTAATTTTATTGAAACTTACCATTTTTTTTTGAAAATGCAATTTTATTTTTATTTTTTTAATTCAAACTTCGATTTAACTAGTCACTCACCATGATTGGGTTTCAGATGAGAAAGATATTGGGTAGACAAAATTGATCAACATTATGATGGGCCATATCTTGTGATCCAATGGTCATATTTGAGTTTAAGGTCATTTCAGATTGTCCAAAATCAGTCTAGATCTAGACAAATTGATCATGCCCATTTAAAGAGTGTTTTGGATGGATCTGATTTGTTTCAAGTTATATTAAGCCGATTTTTGTTCTATACCCTAATTAGCACATACGTTTCGAACATACTTGACCGTTCATATCAACCTTAGCACGTCCCAATTACACTTCATTATACTTGGGCTATCTTTTTTTCATAAGTGAATCTTTGTGTGTATAAACGTTTAAAGGTTCAATTAGTGGATGTGCCTAGTAATTTAGTAAAAAATCTTTTTTTTTTTCACAGATAAATCTCAATTTCCTTTTAAAAATCTTTTTTTTTTTCAAAATGTAGATTTTTTTAATCTTAATTTTTCTTTCAAAGCTTTTAACAAAATCTCATTTTTATTATCACACTTTAAAAAAAAAAAAATTTAAATACAAATTCTGAATTTTTATTTTCAAAATCTAAAAAATTTTCCCAAAATCTTTTTTTTTTCCTTGAAAATTTCAAGATGTGGATTTTTTTTCTTCAAAAGCATGATTTTGTTTTCAACTTTTCAATTTTCTTTTTCGAAATGATATATATATATATATATATATATATATATATATATATATATATATATATATATATATATATATATATATTGCAAAAATCTCATTGTTTGTATAAATCACTTTTTCTTTTAATTTCAATTTTTGAACATTTTCAACTATTTTTCAATATCACATTTTTTCAATTTCTTTATTTTCCTTTTCAAAATGTCGGTTTTTTTTTTTTTTTAACTATCAATTTTTTTAATATTGTTTTATCTTGAAAATTTCAATACTTTCGAACTTCTCCATTTAAAAAAATAAAATCGAACTTGTCAATTCTTATTGAACTTCTTAAATTTTATTTTTTTTTCAAATTACTAACTCTCATTTTCTTTTTCAAAATATTTTCATTTTTCAAAGTTGTCAAAATTTTCACATTTTCTTTTATCTTTTTAATTTTCTTTTTCAGGATATCATTTTTTTTTCTCAAAATCAAATTCTTTTTTTTTTTCAAAATTATTAACTTTATTCAATATTCTTTTTCTTTTTTCCCAAAAAATAGATTTTTATTAAATCACAATTTTCTTTTTCAAAATCTCTATTTTTCTCTAACATTGTTAAAATTTTTAAACTTCTCAATATTCTTTTTCATGTGATATTACTAGTCATTTAAATATTAGTTTTAAGGAATAATAATAATAATAATAATAATAATAATAATAATAATAATAATAATAATAATTTCCACTCATTTGATATAAAAACAAAATAAATTTTTTTGCATTCAATCAATTAAGAAAAAATAATCTTAGATAAAAATATGTACAATTAAACCACTAAAATTCTATTTAAAAACAATTCTTAGACTACAATAAAACATAATTTTCCATCATATTCTTAAAAAAAAAAAAAAAAAAAAAGTTTAGGGCAAAAGTCATTTTACAACGGACCATGATACGTCACAGAAGCAATTAAAATCCGTCGCTAAGTATTATTTTAGGCGGTAATGTGTGATGGATTTCAAAATCAGAATCTGTGACAAACCAAAATCCTTCGTAAATCTGATTTTAGCAACAGATTATGGTCCATTGCTAAGTTCTGTGACTTAACCGATGGACATTTTTCGTTGGCAACAGATTAAATCCGTCGTTAAATCAAGGCTTTTTTGCGACGGACCAAATCCGTCACAATTTCCAGATTTTGGTGTGATGTACAAAATAATTTAAATATTAAAAATATCACTAGACTAAAAATGAAGGTGGTAAGCTTGAGGGGTAGTTCATCAACTTCCAAATTAGATTTGTTTGTCTTGAATGCTACTCAAGCAAGGGGTTTTGAGACAATTCAATTCTTATATTCACGTCAAAGTTTAATTCAATGATTCCTAAATTAACCTTTTAATTCAAATCCAATTAACAATCTTAGGGAAAATGGGTTTCACTCACCTACACCCAACTTGAAAACAATTCAGTTTCACTTGGGTCAAATCAACAAATTTCAATATGGCAGTTTAGAAGCTATCCATTCTCTATATTTAAATAAAAACTAAGACCACTAATTAGAGTACATGATTTAAACAAAAGATTAGATATATATACTTAACTTAGCAGACCCATTTTTGACTTGAATGCAAATCGAGGTGGGTCTAGGAGGTGTGCTTGGGAATTTAAGTCCTACATTTCAATTTAGAAATTTACTAGACTTAGATTGAGTTCTCAATGGTCAATATTGGAAAGAAATTAGAGAGATCCACTTACCTAAGCCCAAGCCGACCTCCATTCAGACCAAATTGGTTTGATTTGCTCGAGAACTCAAAGCAACACTTTCCACCCACTAAGTAACTTACCAAATGATTAAAATTAGATGACCAAATGATAAAAAAAATGGATAGATCATAGTCAATTTAGACTCATCAACTTACCGAGTTAACTTAGTGGAAAATAAACACAAACTGACAATAATTTGACATAGACTGAATTACCCACGTGAGTTGAAATTTCACCTATCAGCAGTAGCAGTATAAACTGAGTTGAACTTAGTCAAGACCAGGCTGAACCTGTTAGCTCCAACCTTGAGATAAAGGGATGCATTGAGTCAGAAATTCAATGACTCAATAGTGCAAAATGGCTAGTTAAACTCTATTCTAACCAAGTTTTAATTCAAGAGTTTGAATCAGAAATCAATGGTTAGATGAAGGAACTTACCAAATAGATCATGACCTTATAGACAGTGACTCGGTTAAAACTTCCACAGAACAAACTAAGTTGATCCAGCAGTAGCTCCAGTCGAGTTAACTCATCTATAGCCCGAACACAAAAACTCCCCCTACGCAACTCCCTTTACATAACTCACTCTACTTCTACTTCTTCTTTTGGACTTTTACCAAGTGTGGACATGATCAGACTTGCCCACGCCTACCAGACTCAGTGCATTGAATTGACAATAAGTCAAGCTTCCTCCATATTCTACCCGACTTGGCAGCAACCCAAGATTCGGCACTCAGCGCACGACTCGGTCGAACCCACTAGAATTAACTCCATCTCACTCAGTCTTCTTTGAAACTTCCTACTCCCCTTCTCTCCCTCTCTAAGACTACTCCGGAACTCAGAGATCAGTCTAGAACTTTGGCTCGTGCCTCAACTTAGATGAGTTGTTCGGTGTGATGGAGTAACGAATGATGCTCTCTCACTCTCGCTCTATGTCTAGAATGGGTTGTCCTAAAAGGAGGCTTTTATAAGTTTTACTAATCCTTTTCTAAGGACCTGTTTGGATGCCTGTAAGTTCTTTAAGTTGTAAGTGACTTAGAGGTAACTCATTTACAAGTGAAAATCACTTACAGGTTATCTTGTTTGGATGTAAGCTGTAAGTCACTTATAGGTAAATTGATTTCTGTGTTCTTGTAAATTGATTGCAAGTAAAAAGTTATTTATCCACACCATGCATAGCTTGGAATAGGAAATTATTCAAAATTTTTTTAAAAAAAAAAATTTCACAAGGCAATGGCCTAATACAACTTATTTGCAACTCACAAGAACGGGAGAACCATTGTACGATAGCGTTGGATTACATAATCTCACATGTTCTAACTAGAATTCATGACTCAATCCAGACTATCGACCAGGCCATCCCCACTTAGATAGGGGCATGTAAAAGGAGACAAGATCAATTGCTTCAACATTAAAAGGTTGCATAGGGGCACATAGACAGTCCAATCAATTGATGTGAACCTTCCATCAAGTTCAGCCCACAATTAACAAAGCACCAAGCAAAAATTACACTTGTCAAATAATTGTAACCATCTAATCAATCACCAAAAATTGCCAAAAAATGGACAACAAAGATTGTTTATGAAAATAATAGGTACAATTAAAATTTCTAAGCATCCATTTGGAGGGACCATAGTTGATTGGTTATGTTGTAAACAAACCTTTGATTATATGCTAATAAACATATCATCCATAGATTGGAAAACCAATGAGTGTAAGAAAGAAGGCCAAGTTCTAGATCCATGCCGTCCATCAGCTTTACTAGCTCATTTTAGATCTTGGGCCTAAAAATAAAGTAGATCAAAATCTTAGGTGGGCCACACCACAAAAATAACAGTAATTAAATGCCCACCAATAAAATTTCTTGTGTTCTACAAAAGTTTTAGATGAAGCTTATATTCATGTTAACCTTGCATCCAGGTACATGTAACCTTATCAATAGGTTGGACAACAAATAAACATTATGGTAGCCCCCAGGAAGCTTTTAATGGTCGACGTTTAATCACCATTATTTCATGTGGTGTGGCCCACTTGAGATTTGGATATGCTTCATGTTTGGGCCTAAGCCCTCAAATGAGCTGGAAAAATTTATGGATGGCATGGATATACCAAAAATACATTAAGTGGGCCCCACTAACACGGCTTCACCGAATGGGGCTCACTTCAAATAAAAGAAAAAACTCGTAACCCTAACTGTAGAGAGGAAGAGAAAGGAAGAGAGAGAGAGAGAGGCACACGGTGACCATAAGATAGAGGAAGAGGGAGCCAGTTGTAGATAGATAGATAGATATAGAGAGATTACAGGAGCTTCAATGACCGAAGCTTTGCTGTAATGGAGATGCATTTTCCCCTCTTCCCCTCTTTTTTAAAATCAAACCGTTGGCATGTAAGTCACAAGCAAGTGACTTTATACTCCCAACCCCTCGAAGTTTCCTGGAAGTTTTACCTGTAAGTGACTTACAGGTGAATTTCCCCTCCCAAACACCACTTGTGACTTCCCTGTAAGTCAATTCCCACTAACCTAACTTACAAGCATCCAAACATGCCCTAAAGGATTCAAAGCTAACTAATTGTTAGATTAGTTATGGCCAGCTGAGTATAAACTTGGACACAACGTGACGATTTCCACTACGCCAAAATTGCGAATTTGCGATAGATGAAATCCATCATAAAACCAAATAAACGATGGATTTCGTCCGTCGCTTGGTCCGTCGCTGTTTACCGAGTCTTTTTTTTTTTTTTTGCAACGAATAAGATCTGTCGCAAAAAATAAAAAATCCATCGCTAAAATTTGAAAAAACCCATCTGAATTATTCATCATTAAAAATATTAGCAACGGATATGAGGAGAGTGACGGACCTCAAATCCATCATTGATTTTCAACTTGTTCAGAAATTAGCAACAAATTTGGTTCGTCGCTAAAGTATCTATAAATAAAAAAAATATCGTCAAATTTATTTATTTTTAATCTTATACCTGATAGTCATTCATTAAATAATTCACATGATTTTTTTAATAAGAATCCTATTCACAAAATTGATAGATACACAGATTTCTTAGAACTTCCTTTCAATACAATAGTACCCAGTTGTACCTTGTATGAAGAAAAAAAAAACAAAAACAAAAACAAAACAAGGGTTGCATCTATCGACAAGGATCATAGAGGATCTTCAAAAATATATGCAAAGAAAATGAGAAGCCTTACTACGTAACTAAGGTAGAGCACTCCACACTACCAAACGAAAGAAATCTAGAAACAAATCAAGTACACTTACCTCTTCAAAATGGTGCCATCTAACAAAGGAGGATCACTAAGCACAAAACCTCAAACATATGCATGGAATTGTCTCTGGTAAATTGGGAACTTTGAAGTATAAATTACGGAAAGCATTTTGCTTAAATATTGCTTCTCTAAACTCTAACTTGGGAGTGCCCTTTAATTTTCTTCTTAAATTTTTTCACTTCCTTGTAGTATTTATATTTGTCTCACTCCTTTTTCCTCTCTCATCTCTCCACATGTCTCTACTTTACAGTTCTCTCTGATCCCACGAAGATGTATGTGTTTTATCCACAACGTCCATCGATCTTAGATCATTTTTTTAAGGGCATTTGCTCAAAAATGAGGCAGATCCAAATGTCAGGTGGACCACACTACCGAAAACAATGGTGATTTAACAGTCACTATTAAAAACTTCCTAGGCCCACTATAATGTTTATTTACAATTTAACCTTCTGATCAGGTCACACAGACCTACACGAAGGAAAACATAGATATCAACTTGATCCAAAACTTTTATGGTTCCCAAGAAGTTTCAATGGTGGGCGTTTAATCACCACCATTTCATGTGCTTTATCCTCTTGGGAGTTGGATCTGCTGCTTGTTTGGGCTCATCCTTAACATGAGCTAAAAAAATAGATGGACAACCTGGATAAAAACACATACATCATGGTGGGCTCACAGAGTTCTACTGGCAGTGTGAGCACACAATACGCATCAATATTACTGTAATAGATTTAGTAAGATCTTGCATGTTGAAATTTGTGGTTTTTTGAAAATATTCAAATTTTCAAAATTTTAGGATTTTACCGCCAAAATGGTTTTCGGGAATTTCAAATTAAAAAGTACGGTGTGTGCTTTTAGTCCCACATCGGAAATGGTAGAAAAGTTTTTGTGGTTTATATGTGGATGTGTGTGTAATATTCTTACTTGAATGTTTTGGAGATGGAGATGCTTGGGTTACACATTGGAACACACGCACGTGCGCGCTTGGGCAAGGGCGTGGGTAGTGTGGTTGTAGTGGCGCTAGTTGGCACACTTTGCACTTCACATGTGCACATCGTGTTGCAGAGTAGTCGCTCCCTCGCGACCTTACACGAACCGTCGCGATCGTGGTGCGAGAGGTCTGGTAAGAGCCTAGGTGCAATGGGTCTGAAATGAGCCAGGGCTTTATAGGCAACTAAGAACGGTCGATTCATAAATCCGAAATGTTCAGCCATTTTTAAAAATGGGTAGCTACCTTGAAAGTCACAGTGGTTCGAAAACGGACTGGCCATGATGATCTAACAGTCAGATCTTGTGATCCGACGACCAGAAATGGCTGGAATTAATGGTCAACTGTCAGAAATATTTTTCAAACATTTTGAACCATTGATAGCCACCTAGCAATAGTCCACTACCTGGTGCCTATATAAACTGGACCATTCCGGTCTAAAATCAATCACCTCAACACCATCTCACCCATCAGATACTTCAGATCTCCTTTTTAGAATATTGTGAACATTTCCACTGTTTGATTCTGCCAGAACAGATCTACTGCGTTAAACTGTTCCAAAGTGGACCCATCGTGATTGCTACACACCAGATCCAGACAGGCTTGTCTTATCCTAGAAGCAATTCGCCTGTAACCCATCAGTAATTGATAAGGGGGCGAATCACGCTTTAAGGGCAGTGTATCATTTTACGTGATTCAACCTAATGAAATGAAATTCATATTTTATTTTATTTTTTATTTTCAGTGTATCCAACAGATTATTTTTTAGCGATCTTAAAGTGTGATTATGGACACCAAAAGCATTGCATCAGTCAAATTGATGAACTAGGATTTGTTCCGATTGGACCGATTTAATGGTTCAAATTTCACTAGGTAGCAAGATGAGCTGAAATTCCTGCTAACTGCTCTGAAGATCTTCTACATCCTGGACCCAACTCTCCAGCCTCTGCTTGAAGCGAAGGACACTGACACTCTAGAACAGGTTGTTGTTAGGATCAAGTGACAAGAAGATGAACTGCTGTGTCGTGGCCATATTCTCAATGCTCTCTCTGATTGGTTATATGATTTATACATAAGGACCACATCAGCTAAAGAAATTTGGAGCGTGCTGGAATACAAATACAAGGCTGAAGAGGAAGGTACACAGAAATTCCTAATTGTCAGGTATTTCGACTTCACGATGATAGACAATATGCCGCTGCTACCCCAAATCCATGAATTATAATTAATTGTAAACAAAATAAAGGCTTTAAAAAAAGACCTACCTGAATCCTTTCAAGTTGGAGCTTTTATCATAAAATTGCTTCCTAGCTAGAAAGACTACGGGAATAAGCTACGACATAAATCTAAAGAATTCACCCTAGAACAAATCAAAAGGCATCTTCGTATTGAAGAAGAATCCCGTAACCAAGACAAGAAGGATGATGCTAATGGTGCGTCCTCATCCAAGGTGAATGCATTAGAAAGACCATCCCAAAATAATAACTATAATAAATTTGATTCCCTTAAACAAAGATCAAGGGAAATTCAAGAAAACTCAAAAGAAGAAAAACGGCAAACCCAAGGGATCTTGCTATGTTTGCGGCAAAACCAAACATTTTTCCCGAGTCTGTAGGGATCATAAAAAGCCTAAGAAAGAGGTTAATGCAATAGACGATGATATCATAGCTGTGGTCACAGAAGTGAACTTAGTTTAAGAGAAAAGTCCCGATTGGTGGTATGATACAGGTGCCACAGTCCTTGTATGAAATGATCGATCTGCCTTCAAAACCTATGAAGACGTGACCAATGGTCAAGAGGTTCAAATGGGAAATAAAGGTCAATCGAAAGTTACAGGCAAAGGAACCGTGGAATTACTCTTTACCTGTGGAAAGAAGGTAATCCTGACCAATGTACTGCATGTCCCAAACATAAGGAGGAATTTAGTCTCAGGGGATTTCTTAAGCAAACCTGAGATTGGGGTTGCGTTTGAATCAGGTAAGCTGATCTTATCCAAGAATGAAAACTTTGTGGGTAAGGGTTATGCTTGTAATGGGATAATCAAATTTTCTTTAAATGAAAAGAATTCTTCTACTTACATGATTGAGTCTGTTACACTATGGCATGGTAGACTAGCCCATATTGGTTACAATACCATAAAACTCATGGCTAAGAGTGGCCTAATATCATACAATGATAGTGACAAAGAAAAATGTGAAGTATGTATACGATCTAAAATAACTAAGAAACCATTCCCAAGTGTTGAGAGATCATCTTAAATATTAGACCTAGTACATACTAACATATGTGAACTAAATGACGTTCTTACCCGTGGAGGGAAAATGTACTTCATAATGTTTATACATGATTGTTCAAGATATGTATATGTATATTTATTAAATCAAAAGATGAAGCATTTTATGCATTTAAGATCTATAAATCTGAAGTAGAAAATCAATTAGTTAAAAAACTTAAAATCTTTCGTAGTGACTGAGGAGGAGAATATTTCTCTAATGAATTTTCTACCTATTGTGAAGAACACGACATAATACACCAGTGCACAGCACCCTATACACCATAACAAAATGGTGTAGCAAAGAGAAAAAATAGGACCTTAGTTGAAATGGTCAACTCAATGCTAATACAAGCACAATTATCATTAAACCAATGGGGAGAAGCGCCGTTAGCCGCATGTCATGTTTTAAATAGAATCCCATATAAGAAAACCAAGACCTCTCCATACAAAATATGAAAAGGAAGAAAACCAAACATAGGGTATCTTAGAGTGTGAGGGTGTCTTGCATACTACAAACTCCATAACATAAAAGAACTAAGTTAGGACCAAGAGCTATCAGGTGCGTCCTTGTAGGATATACGTAACATAGTAAGGCCTATAGACTCCAATGTAATCATCGAGTTTAGATATGTAGAGTTCTTTAAGAACTCTGTATTCACACAAGAAAAAAAAGAATACTGAGATTCAATCTCCTAATGAAACTATAAAAGAAACACAACTAGAAGTTGAAAACCAAGTGAACCTTGTATGAGTCAAAGAGCAAGAGTAGAGAAGAGTCTTGATCCTAATCAAATAGACTCTCAACAACTCTCTTTTCATCTAGTTGAGGGTGATAGACAGAAGGTCATTAGAAAAATACATATAGTTTTAACTATAGAAGATGAACCTAAAACCTTTAGTGAAGCTATGACTTCAAGAGACTCCACTTTTTGGAAAGAATCCATTAATGATGAAATGGATTCAATTATATTAAACCAAACATGGGAACAGGTAGATTACCTCCAAGTTCTAAACTAATAGATTATAAGTGGGTATTTAAGAAAAAATATCACACTGATGGTACAATTCAAACCTTTAAGGCAAGATTAGTTGCTAAAGGTTTCTGACAAAAAGAAGGAATCGATTATTTTGACACATTCACCAGTGGCTAGAATAACATCAATTAGAATCTTATTCACTCTAACATCCATACATCATCTTCATATCCATCAAATGGACGTGAAGACAGCATTCCTGAATGGTGATCTCGATGAGGAAGTATACATGGAGCAAGCAGAAGGGTTTGTTCTACCAGGCAATGAAAGAAAAGTGTGTAGGCTTGTTAAGTCTTTTCATGGATTAAAACAAGCACCAAAACAGTGGCATAATAAATTTGATTCTAAAGTTCTGTCTTATGGTTTTACACATAATATTGCTGATAAATGCATATACTCAAAAGTGTGTAATGATTATGTTGTAATCATATGTTTGTATGTATATGATATGTTAATAATCAGTAACAAAATGGAAGGTGAAACTGTAACAAAGAAGTTTCTCTCTTCAGTTTTCAAAATGAAGGATCTTGGATAAGTGGATACTATATTAAATATGTATCAAATTTAAAAAATATAGTGGGGGTTTTGCATTGTGTCAGTCTCATTATATTGAGAAAATACTAAACAAGTTTAATCACTTGAAAATTAAAGAGGCAAAAACCTCATTTGATCCAAGTATCAAGTTAAAAGAAAACAGTAGAAGAGCGGTTGCACAACTAGAGCATGCTAGTGCTATAGGCAGTCTTATGTATATGATACAATGTACAAGACCAGATATAGCATATGCTGTGAGTAAACTAAGTAAGTTTACGAATAATCTAAGTGTTGAACACTAGAAAGTTATAAGTAAAGTTCTAGGTTATTTAAAAGGAACCAAAGAACTATGGCTATTTTACTCAGAATTTCTAGCAGTGCTAGAAGGATTTACTGATGTAAGTTGGATATCGAGTGCGGGGGACAATAAGTCCACTATAGGGTGGATATTCACCTTAGGAGGTGCAGTTGTATCTGGGAGATCCAAAAAATAAACTTGCATAATGCACTCAACAATGAAATCTGAGTTCATAGTTTTGGTTGTTACAAGCAAAGAGGCTGAGTGGTTAAGGAATCTTCTATTAGAAATTTCATTCTATGCGAAGTATATACCGGTTGTTTCACTTCATTGTGATAATGAAGCCACTCTAACGAGAGCCTATAGCGGTACCTATAATGAAAAGTCCAGACACATAAGTTTGAGACATGTTTATGTAAGACAATTGATTTAAGATGGAATCATTGCGATCTAATTTGTAAAGTCAAATAATAACTTGGCTGATCATTTTACTAAACCTTTAACGAGAGAGTTAGTAAGGACAACATCTAGAGGGATGATGTTGAAACTCTTTAATCAAAGTTCCACCAGTGAAAGAAACTCAACCCAAACTTAAAAAATCTCTAAAGATTGGGTTTAATGGGTAATAACAAGTCACTAATAAGTGAAAAAGTTTCAGCACTAAATCTAAATAGCCATATCTAGGATGAAAGTACTGGCCATTATAAAAGAGGGTTGAGTATTAAAACTCTTAATGAAATTCAGTCAAATAGGACAAGTGTTTTAAGTAATAGAAACACTGGAAGGATTTCACTTATATGAACGTAGAAGTGGTGCCGCTTCTCATAAGAGTTAGAGTTATCTCGGGATTGTTAATAAAATAGGATAAGCACATGGCTATTAAAAGTGTTAAGTGAGTAATACGTAGGAACACATAACGCAGAAGCTATTATGTGTGTAGTACTTTCGGTTATGTCATAAAAGAATAACTGGTTCAAAAGTTTGAGATTTTGCGGCCAAAACGGTTTTCAGGAATTTCAAATTAAAAAGTGTGTTGTGTGCTTTTAGTCCCACATTGAAAATGGTGGAAATTTTTTTGGGGTTTATATGTGGATGTGTGTAGTATTCTTACTTGGATGTTTTGGAGATGCTCAGGTTGCGTGTTCCAATGCTATCACGGATGCGTTCGAACACGGGCACGAGCGTGGGCAGTGTGGATGTAGTGGAGCTAGTTGACACACTTTGCACATTTAACCGTTTAGCCATTTCTGAAAAATGGCCAACTGCCTTGAAAGCCACAACGGTCCTAAAACGGATGGGCCATGTTGATCCAACGCTCAGATCTTATGATCTGATGACCAAAAACGGCTGGAATTAATGGTCAACGGTCAGAAACATTTTTCAACCGTTCTGAACCATTGATAGTTACCTAACAACAGTCCACTACCTGATGCCTATATAAACTGGACCATTCCGATCCAAAATCAATCATCTCTCCCATCAGATACTCCAGATCTCCTTTTTAGAATATTGTGAACATTTTTACTATCTAATTCTGCCAGAATAGATCAACTACATTAAACTGTTCCAAAGTAGACCCATCGTGATTGCTACACACCGGATCCAGACAGGCTTGTCTTATCCTGTAAGCAATTCGTCTGTAGCCCATCAACAATTGATAAGGGGGCGAATCACGCTTTAAGGACAACATATCATTTTATGTGATTCAGCCTAGTGAAATGAAATTCATATTTTATTTTATTTTTATTTTCAGTGTATCCAACAGATTATTTTCGAACATTGCATACAATTAGTTAGAAGATAGTATTATCCTCCAACGAGAGCTTAAATGTCAGCACGTTAAGTGTGTATAATAACCAACCTATCTGAAAGGTTGGTTCATCACAAAGAACACTAGTCATGAATTTAAGCCAAACCCACGACCCATGCCATAGAAAGTAATAAGAAACTGCCCATTAATTGGTCCAAAGTATAGATTTCTGTGAGACCCGACCCGTGTTCACGTGTGTGCATGTGTGTGTGTGAGTATGCATCTCGTTTATTTTGGTCCCGCAGTCCTACTGATCAAATTTCGGTGACCCGTGACCTTACGATAGTGTTTGCAGTCATCTTTGAGTTCGGTCACGTAGACCCGACTCGGGTTGACCCTAGACTTATACCATTACAACCGCATCATCGCCGCAGTTCCAACACCGCGTCTTGTGCGTTCATCCGATATGTTGATCAAAAGTTGTGTATATTTCATTGTATAACCCTTAATCATGTGGCCCACTTAGGTGTCATGCATGTGGACCCCACTCCTCTTAGCATAAGTTCCCATGCAACACTATACACACCACTAAAATTCTATAGCTAACACTACCCACACCATACACACCACCCAAAAGCCTACTCTACCCTACAACTTTGTTTTCTCCTCCCATAGGTAATTATTTCTTTTCTTACAAACAAATGATTTCTCTCTCTCTCTCTCTCTCTCTCTCTCTCTCTCTCTCTCTTTATCTCCTTATCTCTCTCCCTCCTTCTTATTCTCTCCATGGCCAGCAAATTTCCATTTTCTTCAGCCCCTTCTTTCCCTAATCTCTCTAAATCCTTCTATTTCAAGATCATCTCATCCATTGATTTCCCTTCCTTGGAGCTAGAGGAGCAAGGAGACCTAGATTTTTGTAAGGATCAAGGTGGGTGCTCTCCATATCATGTACATTTCTTCTTCTTAATATAGATCCTTTCCTCCTCATTTTTTATGTGTAAGACCCACCAATCAATGGTGGAGATCCTACACAATCATCTAGATGTAGCCATGAGGCCCACATTGTACATGCATGTCCATGCATGGGATTCTTCCCTTGATGGACCCTTTGCATATGGATTTTTCCTATTTTTCTAGGTATGATGGGTTATCTAGACCCTTGCATGTGGCTGGGATGGCATCCCAACCATTCATCTCAAAGATCTAGGCCATGCATTATAAGATCTATATTGTACAATGTGTTTAATTATTGTTTGTGGTTGTGATTGTGTGGGGACGGCTTAATAGCGGCGGAGCCCTCCCCTGATGAGTGGATGTTCTTCCTTCTCTTTCATTCTTTCATAATCTGATGATATTATGTGTGGTCCACTTAGTGGGTCTGAATTACTCAGAAAAGCCCAATAAGGAAGGAACATTTATACTCAACTTACACCATAGTTTAGATGCCCATTTTTTTTTCCACCTTAAATGTTCTTGCAAGGGTGGGAATTTGGGAGTTTGTTCTAAAAAATTGTGGAGCCCACTAGGGTGGGACATGACACCCAATTTATGGGCCAATCTCTTTCTTAATAGGCCCATACATTTGTTTTATTTCATGCATGTATTGCTGTCCAGAAATTTCTGGACAGTTTTTGTTGGATTTTGGGCATGAATTTGGGATTGATTGGAGGACCTTTTTCACCCATCAAATATACTTTTCTAAAAGGTGAGAATCTCATCTTGATGTCCCCCAAATTTCAGCCCCATCTGACCTTCATTGGGGTCCTAAAGGTGTGGTCCAAGTGAGGTGGATAGTCTGGATTTTTTGCACTGTTCCAACAACATTCCACCTTGGATAGGTTGGAATTTCAAAATTTATTAAAATACTTTTAAGTGTCTAAAAATTATAAAAATTTATAGAGAGGTTGATCACTCATGTTAGGACCCACCTACAAAATTTTGGGGCCAATGAACACCTGTACATACCATGGTAGTGGCTGTACCGGCCCATTACAATATGATGTCCAGATCAGTCCAATTTTTAGGATAGGTTGATTTCTTTAAATAAATTAAAATATTTCTAAATATCTAAAAATTCTGAAATTTTGTGAAGTTATGATCCACTCATGGTAGGACCTACCTACCAAATTTCAAGCCTAATAGACCCCTATACACACCATGACAAGGCCTGGACTGGCCCACCACATTAGGACATCCAGGTCAGTCCGATTTTCTAGATAGACCGTATTATTTAAATTAATTAAAATATTTATAAGTGTCCAAAAATTTTAAAATTTTATGGAGTTATGGACCACCTATGGAAGACCACCCTGCAAATTTTTAGGGTCATAGGGCCCCTGTATCGATCGTGCTGTAGCCTTCAATTTGGATCAGTTTTGGGTCAAATATCCAGGCCCATAGGACAACCCACCATGGGATGCCCCTACTTTGGGCTGCTGGGCCTGCATTCTAACGGCATGGCCCACCTAAAGTAAGTATTGTGCATCCCCCTTCTTATCTAGTGGGACCCACTATGATATTTGTGGGTCATCATGGGTCAGTAACCCATTTAAATTAAATAAATTTCTAGACTCCAGCAGGCCCAGGAAGTGGGTGGGTTGGATTTCCAGTAAGGGGCCCAAATTTGTGCATAGTTGATCTTTTGGAGCCGTGGCGGTCCACCAGATTTAAGGGAGTGTTGCACATACTCTTTGCCCTCCTTAGACATTTTGGGCTTAATTAGTGCCCCTTGAGGCCCACCTTTGTGGTGGTTTGTGGGCTAGCCTTAACCACAATTTTTGATAGCTTTATAGGCCCAATGGGCTGGAAACCTATCCCTTGAGCCCAAGATTGTGCAAGGGCTAACCTTATTGATTCATGGGCCCAATGGGCCATTTAAAAGCTGATCATGTGCATTGATTATCCTTGATGCCCTCATAAAATGCTTAATTGTGGGCTGACTTGCAAGGCCCACATAAGTGTATATTATAGAGGGCCTTGCTAAATCTTTGGGCTGGTGTAGAAGGCTTACACTGTCAGTATAGGCCTTGCACATATGTATTCTTGGGCTTACGGGCTGCCTTCAAGTCCACCATAATGTATGAATTGGATGGCTTTTGTTTAGGCCATTTCTTTTAGGCCCATTATGTGATATATTATATGCATGTTTGTGTTAGCAAGTAGGCCTTGTGGACTCAGTTCTTTTGGATAGGCCCATTGATCTTGGGCCTATACTCTCCTATCTATTGTGATGGGCTTAGGGGCAATAATACACAAGAGGTTGAGCCCTTGGCTACCCACTAAACTGACCCTATACTTGGGCCAAAAGTGAGGCCCAACTCGTGTTAAATGTGAAACTTGCCCATGTAAATGAATTATTGGGCTGCCCATGAAGCCCACCACAATATATGGATTTATGAACTTTATGGTTGGGCCCAAACCTTGCTTAAGAGTCCACCATGCTACCTAAGTATTGGGCTTAGTGTATGGTCCACTAGGCCATAGATTGTTTAGGTCTTGGGCCTTATTTCATGCTCGAGTAGTGGCAGGCTACCTCTTGGGAACTAGTTGAGGTTGGATGTCCTCCTGGGTGATCCTAAGGTAGGCCCATGGGTTCTCTATGGATGGTTAAAGGCCCACTATAGACCCTAGGCCATTTGTTTAAGGCTCAATGTGTATATATATGGAACCTACCTTAACGCATGTGGTCCAAGCCATCCAAGCCTTAGATCACCCGATCATGGAGGCACTCTCTGCCTTGGGTTGCTACTGGATTCACAATCCAGTAGCAGGCCCACTTGATCTTTTCTTGATGTATACACACCCTCCATCTAGTGGGGTCCCCTGTGAATATTGTTGGCCTTCATGAGATCATTCCTACTTATTTGACTAATTTTTGGGCTATAGCAAGCCCACGAAGCTAAGTGGGCCGAACGTTTATCAAGGGGCCTTAAATGTACATTGTTATGGTTAAAACTTTATTGGACATGAGACCCACCATATTGAGAACTTCTGTACGTGTTGCATGCTTATGTTTTCTTATAATCCTTAGGCCTTAATTCTCCTCTTAGGGCCCATGTTGTTAAAATTGGTATTATATCTTTTTATGGCCTATTTTGAGGGATATATGTATGTGGTTACCTGTGTTCTTATCTTAAATGTAGGGCCTTGAGCCTTGTATCCATATAGTTCGTGGTTGAGATGCCTCTTGGGGAATGGTGGTTAAATGTCCCCATTATGGACCCCTCTAGGCCCGATTGTATCTAAATGTGATTAGATGTTCATCTTAAACTCTTGATAGACTCACTTCTGTGTTACTTAGACACGAAGTTGTATGCTTAGTCTCGTGGGCTATCCTATGTAAATGGGCCCCCACTATAGGTGGGATTCCTTATGGATATTGTCTAAATACCTAGTCTTGGTCCCTTCTTGGATAAGAGGAGTGTACTACTTTCTATATCGCCACATAATGCGTCTAGACCCATCTTTATGACCCATGTGCATCATCGTATGCTTGGATGACACTCTGTGTGTGGTTATGATTGTGTCATTGGGCATTGCATGTTACCTTCCTGAGGGACATAGTATTCCCTCTTGAGTATGTTGGATGCTTGGAATTGATGCATAGTTGATGGTGTGATTCATGCATCTGACATTGCATAACATATGAGCATTATCACCCTCACTTTATCAGGGTTATAGCCTCCATAGATACATCATGGATGGCCATGTTTAGACACAGAAAATGTTACTTGAGCATACTTGGTGCATAGGATGCCCATGGGTGAAATTCTCAAAACTTCCATTGTATCAAGGATCTGCTCTAACCCCGTGACCGAGTGGAATATATGAGCGCACGAGGGCCTTATACCGTTAGGCTACGACTCCCACTGTTATGTAGCCACTACAAGAAATATAGTTTTTACCTACGAAACTTTTACCTACGAAATTTTTTTTCGTAGGTAAAGATAACTTTTATCGACGAAAACTATTTTCGTAGGTAAAAGACTACTTTTACCGACGAAATTTTATTTCGTAGGTAAAAGCCATCTTTACCTACGAAAATTTTCGTAGGTAAAGGGTCTTTTGACTTTCTCAACTTCCAAAAGATCGAAAACTTTACTTTTACCTACGAAATCTAATTTCGTTGGTAAAACCTATATTTACCTACGGAAATCTTCGTAGCTAAATGGTGTTTTGAATTTTAAAAAACCCAAAAGTTTACTTTTACTTACGAAATTAAATTTCGTAGGTAAAACCCTTATTTACCTACAAAAATATTCGTAGCGAAAGGGTCTTTTGAATTTTATACCCGCACCAGCAAATTGAAATCATGTTTTGAATTTACTTTTACCTACGAAATCAAATTTCGTAGCTAAAATCCATCTTTACCTACGAATATATTCGTAGCTAAAGGTTGTTTTTAATTTTTTAAACAATTGAAAATGGAAAACTTTATTTTTACCTACGAAATCTAATTTCATAGCTAAAAGCCATATTTGTTTTTAATTTTAAACTTTAGTTTTACCTACGAAATCTAATTTCGTAGCTAAAAGGGTCATTTGAATTAATCAAAAATGTGTTTTGAATTTACTTTTACCTACGAAAACAACTTTCGTAGCTAAAAGCCATCTTTACCTACGAATATGTTCATAGCTAAAGGGTGTTTTTAATTTTTAAAAAAATAAAAAATGGGAAACTTTAGTTTTACCTAAATCCATTTTTACCTACGAGATTATTCGTAGCTAAAGGGTAATTGAAATTATCTTTAGCAACGAAAATATTCATAGCTAAAGGGTCTTTTCAATTTTAATTTACTTCTTACCTACGAAATTAAATTTCGTAGGAAAAACCAATATTTGCCTACGAAAATATGCGTAGCTAGAGGGCCTTTTCAATTTTGAATTTACTTTTTACCCTTTTCAATTTTGAATTTACTTTTTACCTACGACATCAACTTTCATAGGTAAAACCAATATTTCCTTACGAAAATATGTGTAGCTAAAGGATCTTTTCATTTTTGAATTTACTTTTTACCTACGAAATTGAATTTCGTAGGTAAAACACATATTCACCTACGAAACTATTCGTAGCTACAGGTCAGTTAAAATTATTGTCTTTTGCACCTTCCACAAAATAAAAATTCAAAAACCTTACATCTACCTACGAAATGTTGGCTACGAAATTATTCGTAGATAAAGAGTCTGTTAACTTTACATTTACCTACGAAATTGAAATTTATAGGTAAAACTCACCTTTGGCTACGAAAAATATTTTCGTAGCTAAAGGGTCTGTTAAACTTCACTCTCTGTCACAACTCAAAACCTTCCTTTTTTTCAAATTTTCAAAAAATTTACATTTACCTACGAATTTGGAAATCGTAGGTGAAACTCACCTTTGGCTACGAAAAGTTTCGTAGCTAAAGGGTCTGTTAAAATCCGGGTGTTGAAAAAGTTTCCGCGGGGTATTGAAGACTTTTACCGACGAAAATTGTCGTCGGGAAAAGTTTTTCCTAAATATTTTTATCCAACTACAAAAAACCATCGGTAATAATGGAAATTGTTTTAATTTTTAAAATTTTTATCTATAACCTAAATATGTGTGTGTTTGTGTGTGTGTGTGTGTGTGTATATATATATATATATATATATATATATATATATATATATATATATATATATTAAAAGATAGTATTTAAATATTTTGTAATATCACATGAAAAAGAATATTGAAAAGTCACAAAATTTTAAATATGTTTAAGTAATATTTTGAGAACAAAATAATGCTTTTGAAGAGAAAAAATGGCATTTTGAAAATTTTAAGAAAAAATTAAAATATGAGAAATTTTTTGAGATTTTGCAAATAAAAACTCAAAATTTGTTTTTTAAATATTTTTGAAATATTTTATAATAAAAATGCTATTTATTTAAAAGAGTAAAAAAAAAAAAAACATACCTTTGAAAAAAAAATGTTAAATTTATTTGTAAAAAATAAAATTACTAAATTATTAGGCACACCCACTAATTGAATCTTTAATCATTTTTGGACAATCTAATCAGTTTAAATTAAAGAGTAAATAACTTCAGATGTTTAAATCAAATTTCATTGAAATTGTTGATCAATCTTGTATGCCCAATATCTTTCTCATATGTAACTTGATTTAGGCGAGTAACTTGTTAAATTGAGAGTATTGATCAGTAAAATAGAGTGAATGCATCAGACATGTAAAATGGGCCAAATATTCTGGTTAAAATTGTGACCCAACTTACTAACCTCGTGAGAACCTAAGAATCGATGTTAGTAAGTTTTGTGGGCCCCATCATGATGTCTGTCGAACATCAACACCGTGGAATTGATGTGTCCCCTTTAGGTTATGAGATATCTCAAAAATCATCGGTAAACGAAACTCAAGTGGGCCATACCATTTAAAACTGTGTGAAGACATCCTAAAAAATATAAAAGCACTTGGTGGGGCCCACATGAGTTTTGGATGCGGTTGAAACTTGGTCTGACCCCTCATCCAAGTGGGACACACATAATGAGTGGGTTGGATATGTGAATCACATTTAAGCACGCCTAATATATGATTACAAATGTTGTAAGGAAACCCTTCTCCACTACATTTGAGTTACTCGTTACCTTTACCGATGATAACTCTGTGGGTCCACTCTTATTTATTTATTTTATCCACTCTATTCATTCATGTTAACAGATAATTTGAGGTCTAAAGAATAAAAAGGAAGCATATCCAAAGCTCAAGTGGACCACACCACAGGAAATAGTGTGACTGAACCTATACCATTTAAAATTTCTTGAAAGCCATAGAAGTTTTGGATCAAGTTGATGTTTGTGTTTTTTATTCATTCATATATTTTTAGATCAAGCTGATTGAACCTCATTGTTTGACTTATGATATCAAATGATATCTCAAAATGGATGGACGATGTGGATATAACAAATACATCATAGTGGGGACCACAAAACTTGGTGGATGTTGGTCGATGCTCTATGGGTCCTACCATGATGTATGTGTTTCATCCATGCCGTCTATCCATTTTAACAAATCATATTAGGGCTTGATGCCAATAATTAGAAGGATATAGATCTCAAGTGGACCACACCCCATGAAAACAATAGTGATTGGATATCCACCATTAGAACCCTCCTAAGGCCCACTGTACTTTTTATTTGACATCCAATCTATTGATTAGGTCATACAGGCCCATATGAAGGAAAAAAAAATTATATCCGATTGATCCAAAACTTTATATGGCCCCCAAAAGGTTTTTAATGGTCGACGCTCATTCAACACTGATTCCTATAATGTGGTCCAATTGAGATTGGGATATACCTCATTTTTATCTCATACCATAAAATGAAAGGAAAAAATAGATGAACGGCAGGGATGAAACACATACATCATGGTGGGGCCCATAGAGCACCGACCACTTGACCCCACTCGCAAGAGAGACTTAAGTCTCTCTCTCTCTCTCTCTCTCTCTCTCTCTCTCTCTCTCTCTCTCTCTCTCTCGGTCCCCTCCCTCCACCGCACCCTCTCTCTCTGTCTCTCTCTCTCTCTCTCTCCACCGCGCCGTCTCTCCACCACGCCCTCTCTCCACCGCCCTCTCTAAAGTTCGGTTGACAGGTATCTCTCTCTCTCTCTCAATCTCAATACCGATTGAAACGATTTGGGGATTTAGACATTTGGGGATTTAGGGATTTGGGGATTAAAATGATCTGTCCTCTCCTCCGTACTTAGAGCAAATGTACCATGTACCCATCATGATGTATATTTGAAATCCAATACATTATCACCTGATACATACCATATTAGGAGGCAAACCAGAAAATGAGGAGCATTCAAATGGGTCGTCTGTATCCAGCTCTCCAGTTGTCATGGATCAATTGTGGGAGGAATAGAAGAATAACCTCCATAACTGACTGCCATGGCGTAAAAGAGAGCTATCTGAACACTACAACTGTAGAATACAACGACAATTGCTGCTGGATGACAAGTTGGTAAAAAAAAAAAAAAATGTTATATGTTATTGCAACATTTCACTAGATATAATAGATGTTTAGAGATACTTCTAAAGTTCACATGTTAAGCAAAACACACATCTAATAGCAAGAGGTTTGCTAGCCCAACATGTACCTTCACAATGGCACACATATGACACATTTGAGTGTGCATAAGGTGTGATCACTGTGCATATGACCTGGTGTAAAAATCAAGCCTGCCTACTCATCAAGTGGGCCACAATTTACATCAAATGTGTACAGTTAGCTCTTTTTTAAAAAGAAAAATATAAATTTGTTGTTTCTCTGAGAGGGGTAGCCATCTGATGAGTTGACCCTAATGTTTTGTGCCCCGGATCTTCCATGTGGTGTGGCCCACCTCCTATCCCGCTCAGAGTCCCAAACAGGTGTCTCTAAGCGTGGGTTCCACAAATTCCCCTAGATGTGGTCCACCCGATATTTGGATCTGTTCAATTTTTGGAACTAGAATGGACTGGCAACACTACAATTTTTCCTAGATGTGGTCCACCTGATGTTTGGATCTATTCAATTTTTGGAAACAAAGGCCCACACGTGTGTAGGATGTAGCTCACGTGTGCCACGCTGGTGGGCCCCACCATGACGTGTGTTAAAGATCAACAATATGCATTTGATGGGTCCCCTTTAAATTATAGGATATCTGAAAAATCAGCTATATACGGAACTCCGGTGGGCCATACCATCTAAAATCATGTGAAGACATGCCTAAAACATATAAAAGCACAGTGTGGGCCCCACTTGAAATTTGGATGCGTCTAAAACTTGGTATGACCCCTCATCCAAGTGGTACACACATAATGGATGTGCTGGATTTGTGGACCACATCTCGGTGGACCAAAAAGTAATTATGAATGTTGTAATGGAGGGTAACCCCTCTCAACTTTTGTATGTGGTGTGGCACACACAAGTCATAGATTGACTTAATTTTTAATCTCTGGGCCCACCATGGAATGGTGCATCCGACTCATGGGGTAGATGTTTGACACGCATTATGGTGGGCCCACACAACTCTTTCATCAAGTGGGCCACAAATCTTGGGCCCACCACTCCAAAACCAAATCCCAAAATATCCTCTCGCGCGCCCATCTTCCGGATGGGAAAAGTTAAATGTGCTCGAGCTGACAATAAGCTCCCATGAGGTCGAGCTGTGTGGGCCCCAATATGATGTTTGTCAAACATCTAACCCATTAGTCAGATGCAACATTCCGTCGTGGGCCTAGGTCTCAAAAATCAAGTCAATCTGTGACTTGTGTGGGCTACACCAGATACAACAGTCACGTGCGGTCCCCCTCCTATTAAAACATTCATAATAATTTATTAGGTCCACCGAGATGTGGTTCACAAATCCAGCCCACTCATTATGTGTGTCCAACTTATCTGAGGGTTCAGACCAAGTTTCAGCCGCATCCAAATTTCAGGTGGGCCCCACCAAGTGATTTTATATGTTTTAGGCATGTATTCACATGATTTTAGATGGTATGGCCCACCTGAGTTCCGTATACGGTTGATTTCTGGTATATCCCATAAATTAAAGGGAACTCATCAAATGAACGGGGTTGATTTTCGAAACGCATCACGGTGGGGCCCACACAGCACGACCGCACGGGACGTTAAAATCAGCTCGAGCGCACTGTACCATTTTCCCTTCCGAAAACCCAAATGGCCTCAAAAACTCTCTCCATCTCTCTATCTCTCTCCGACGCACCCACTCCTCTCTCTCTCTGCCTCTGCCTCTCGCACCCTCTTCTCTCTCTCTCTCTCTCTCTCTCTCTGATCTCTCTTATCTCTCCACCCTACCACGCAATCCACATCCAGTCGGCAGTGGCAGGGTCATCACGCAATCCTCGTCGTTTCTCGCTCTCGCCATCTCCTTCTTGCTCGCGACCAGCAGCTCTCTCTCTCGGCAGCGACAGTGGTATTCTCCTCTTCCTCTTCTCTGTCTTCTTTTTATTTTTCGAATAGGGCTGCGAAATTGAAAATCTCAAATTGGGGATTTTTGAAATTCCAAATCCCTAATTGGGGATTTTTGAACTTTCAATCCCTAATTGGTCTTGATGAAGCCCATAACAAGGGACATGATATCATTGGAAGATTAAAGGCTGCATGCTTGTTGGAGAGTGGTTCTGATGAAAAAAGAGAGGTAAAGTTGCATGACGAGATTAAAACGGGAGCGGATTAGGTGAGGTCCCCCGGATCCACTAAGGTGGGCGGGTCCCCTGACTGTGGGGCCCACTGTGATGTATTTAATATCAACGACAAGGCAAAATTTCACTGATTAGGGATCACCACCATCCATAGAGTTTAGAATTTGATTTTCCAGGCCACTGTTTCTAAATACCTTTTTATGGATAGTGAGATCTTGGGTAAGAATTCTGCCCATCTACAGCAAAACTATTTAGTATCCTAGATGAAGGGCTTAGATCATGTAGTTGGATAAGGAGCAAGCCTGCATTTCCTGTATGGGAAATACTGGGTTATCAAACTCATGGCCTCATACTGGGTTAACTTACTACTAGACAATCTAAACCATCCAGTGGATGTGGTTTTCCTCATTGAATGTGGGCTGCTGCTTATCCTTAGCCATCCATTTGTAGGCCACTGATCAGAAGAGTTTGATGCCCATGACTTCTGGACAATGGACCCATAGACATGGTCAGCCACCAGCATAAACAACCCCTGTCACTAGATGCATGAGCTGGCAAATCATTTGCTTAGTTCTATTAATACATATATTTTTAATCTATCTTTTGCTGATTGTGGATGCAACATGCACCAGACTCCTGTGATAGTTGACCACCAATTACACATAGAATACTCGTACCCAATCTAGACCATCTAAGTCTTTCCAATTGTGGATGGAGAGACTCAAAAATTACACTGAAAGATGATAGACGATGGTTAGAGTCTGATTTTTCCCTTGGAATTTGGACACTCACCATTTTATTGTAACCATCCATTTGATAGTCATCAGTTGGATGGTTGTTTGATCAGTTTAATTTTAGAGATCGTATTCGCAAGTAAATGGTCTTGCCTACATTGAGTGTCACGTTCGAGGTGAAAATATTGGTTTATTGTAATAGGAGTGTTATTTATGCTATATCCAATTAGAAATTTAAGGGGCAAATAAATTAATTCGATTAATTTTAGAGCCTATTTGTTTTTCATTTTCCACATTAAATAGTGGTAAATCAATAACGATGACTTTTACTGCCTTTGGAAAGGGTTAATAACTGAAAAAGAAAACCAGCTGGGATCTCTCCATTCAAATTGTATGGGAATTGCGTGAGGAAAATCTGTGGGTCCCATTGTGATGTATATGTCTAATCCATGGCGTTCACTTGCTATGCCAGCTCATTTTAAGGCTCGAGTCTAAAATTGAGGCAGATTATAAGCTCAAGTGGACCACACCTTAGGAAATGGGGGATAATGACATCCACTATTGAAAGCAAAAATCTTCTTAGGGCCCCCAGTGATATCTTTCTGTCATCCAACTTGTTCACAAGGTCACGCAAATATGGATGAAAGGAAAACACAAATATCAGCTTAATCCAAAACTTCTTTGGCCCTTGAGAAGTTTTCAACAGTAGGGGTTCAATACCCCCTATTTCCTGTGGTGAGATATACTTGTGCTTTAGATCTGCCTTATTTTGGGCTCATGCCATAAAATGAGTCAATAAAACAGATGGACATAGGTAATGGTACTGTGTAAGAATTCCATTAGGTGGGCATAGTTGATCAACGGTCTAGATTTGCTCTGCTCTAGCAATCTACGGAACGTGACCTATATGAAGGGAAAAAAACACATTTGATCAAGCTTGTACCATTATGGCCTGTACCAACATAAACTTTCAACTTGGTTACACAGTCAAGTATTACAGATGTGCTCCAAATACCTTCAATTCTGCAGGTATTTGGAGCACATGCTTCTCATTGTCCACCACTTCCACGTGATCAGTCGCAGATTTGTAATCCTTGATGACTGGAAATTGCATGATATGCGCAAATCTCTTATCAATATATTTGATTATAGTAAGGGTTTTTTTTTTTTTTAATGATCGATAAGCAGGCATTTAGAAATTGTACATGTGGTATCCATTAACTCAAATCGAACTAAGTTGTGGAACCGACTGTTGCTATGTTACATGCCCAAAATCAGATTGGGCATACAATGCTCACCTCTAAATCATGGACCGTTAGATATGTTTTATTCTTAATGAATGCTCACCAGACTAATAGTTAGTAATCAAATAAATGTAACTTCTTATTCTGTTTATAATATTCTTTTGCGAAGTGACTTGGCTTGCTACATACAT
Organism: Magnolia changhungtana; assembly: GCA_030180095.1. Taxonomy (NCBI): domain Eukaryota; kingdom Viridiplantae; phylum Streptophyta; class Magnoliopsida; order Magnoliales; family Magnoliaceae; genus Magnolia; species Magnolia changhungtana. Next base: position 4,973,999 of record JASAUF010000502.1, on the reverse strand, counting down.
ATGGCAACTGGATGATTTGTCATGGTTACCATTTTTTTCAAAAATTCTGTGTCTTTGATTTGAGTTTCTTTTTAACTTATTTTGTTTCAGTTTCATTCAGGTTTCTAGTTTAGGGCCATGTTTTTTTTTATTAACAATTAAGACCTTAGATGTATATGTCAGCTTTCTTATCTTTTAAAATATTCTGAAGTGTCACTTCTTTCTTGATCCGAAGATGAACAATCAGATCCTCTCTTATTTGTCAAGATACCTTTATTTGATTTAGATGAGGCTGGTTCCTTTACAAGTCCTTATTTTTTAAGGTCTGTGGGTGTAGCTAGCCCACCAAAGTTTCTGTATGACATCCCACCTATCTTTCAAGATCAACCTGCCTTGAAAATTGGACGCTCCAAGTATCATGTTGAGTGAACCATCACGTGAGCCACCCCATGAATTTGGAATTATTATTATTATTATTATTTAAATGATTGTCCATTGTTTCATGTAGCATGCCCATCTGACGATGGTATAAGCCTGAATTTTGGTCATCCGATCATCATTGCATGGTCATATAATGCATGAGTTGGATGGAAGATACACAACATGTGGTGAGCCCACTCAATGGTTGGACTAATTAAATTTTGGATACATTCAGCTTTCATAATGGTATCACATAATGCATCCTGTGGCTGCCAAATGCCAGAGGAACTTCCATTCTATTCCATTAGTTGCCATTTATTAAAATGAAAAAATATCTCGTTTAAACAAACAGTAGTCCATGAATCACAGGTTTGTATTGCTCAATCAATTAATCTAAACTATGACTTAGTGACTGTGGGTTATACAGTTTAATTAGTTTAATTTAAGTTAACATATGCGACATGTCCAACTTCTGATGAGGACCTGTGTATCTAGATGATTAAATTAGTCCACTAGAACATGTGTTGATGATGCTTAAATCAATCAAGTCGGATGTGTGGTAATGATGCTAAGATCAGCCCACGCCCTAATTAAAATCAACTTGGTATCAAACAATATTTTTAAAACTATGACAAGTTATCAGAATTCAATACAATTTTAACTTTCGGAAGGTATAACTCATACTAAAAAGCTACCAAGAAAACTGCCAGCGTATGCTCTTCTATCCCTAGTGAAGGACATGTTTGGAAGTCCTTGAAATGTTATGAGGGTACACTATAGATGCCAAGAGAGTCTAAGAAGATTATTTGGTGATAGAAAATTGCATATTCAACCGGTTTGTGTACATGTGCTCCAACATATTAAAGAACAACATTGCTCACCTCCTACAATCAGAAAGCACACAGATATGATGCCTTTCAATCTCAAGGGTAAGAAGGTTCTGTGTTCTCACCCTATGACAGTCTATTTGCTACAGCATCCACTTTTCAGTTTGATCATTTCAAATAGTTACGTTAGAGGACTGATCACCTACAACTGCCTACAGATAACCTGTCATCCCATCCAATTTTGTGTAGGATATCTGCACCATGGAAAATGGTAGGCTCCATCTTGAAGATCACCCACTTTAAAAAATAAGGCAAATCCACACATTAGTTGGGCCACACCCTACATGTTGAGTCAGACGGGCTACCTGATGAGTGGACCAGCCTGATTTCTGTGCCATGTGATCTTCTTGATGGCCTACCATTTGTATGATTTCTACCAAAATGAAAAGAAAGGAAAAAACAAAATCAAAAACAAAAAACAAAAAGTTACCGGAGCTAACCATTGGGTTGGTGACCAAGAGGTCATCCCCCATTATCTGTACTTTGTCTCCAATCTCACAGGTTAACTTGGAGTAATGCTCCCAGTCATCTTGATCAAACGGGTCTTCTATTGATACAATTGGATACTCAGCCACAAGTGATTTGTAGAGATCTTTTAAAGCATTTCCTGATATCTTCTGCGACCCGTCATTTCTTTGCGATGAATGAAAACAAAAAAAAAAAAGAAAATGAAAATTTTCAGTTGGAAGTCACAAACTGAAACCAATACAACATGAATTCAATTACGTGTCATCGCACTGTAACTTCTGGCCATCAGAATTGCAGAAAAAAGAAGAAAACATACCTCTTCTTTATCACAAACTGAAACCGATCGGTACAACCGCAAGGGAACACATTTCTGAGATTGAGTTGATGCTGCAAGGCCCATGTAATTTAAGTGGTGTATGTGAGATTGAGTCATTTTCAAAGGTCACTGTAATGTCTGTCTTTTTCATTTCTTTTCTTTTCTTTTTTTACTTGTTGAAGTAAAGATTCAATGAGGTAAGACAATCACGAACAAAACCTGGGTCGTTCACACACTACACTGCCTCTGGCAGCTCTATTAATGAGCCCGATATCCTTATAATCTCTGTCGTTTCATGCATTTGTAAAGGTACGATGATATAGGTATTTCTAAATCATGATAATCATCAAACATTTAAGGTGTGTGGCCCAGTTGTAATGTGTGGATGGAATCCAAACAGTGCATCTTGTGAGGCTCTTTGTGTGAACCATATGTTCCAAAGATCATCCCTAAAATAAATAAATAGATAACAGGTGTGACAAACTATGAGGAGCATTGCACAATTATGCCTAAAACCTATACAGTTAGTTGTTGTAACCCGCATAAACTTTGAAATAACTTGTTTTATAGTGTCCCTTCATAAGTGGCAACTATTGGATGAGTTAGATGACATATATACAACACAACGACCCCATATTCAAAATGGTCTTCTCAATTTTGGAGAGCACCTACCCAACATGAATTTCAATTCCCAAATTGAAAATGGATAGTCAAAATCGTTATGGTTGTAATTATCAATTCCCATGCTAAATTACTATAGTAGCTGCAAAAAAAGAAAAGAAAAGAAAAACTACATTAGTTACCAACAATTTGTCAATCCAAGGTAACACTTCCATGTACAAATGATACACTTCAACCTGCATCATCAAACACTCATCTCCTTAAGATTTTAACTATTAAAAAAATATGTTCAAGATCATTTGTCATGTCGATTCATTCATTCAAGTCAGCACACCATATTTTATACTAATTCAACAGTATTCTCATCATGTCATGTATGCTTTTATGGCATGTAGAAGTATGGGAACTGGCTTCAAACTTCTAGAAACCCAAATACAGAAAACTAATTACATGAACATAAACCTTACGAGGGTCATTCAACTCACAGGATGTTCATGGAAAACAACTTATTGGTTTTCGTTGCCGAGAGAGTACTGATGTTTCTATTGTGGCCAGCTGGATCTTATAAAATTATGATAAATAATACAAAATCAATCAGCTCCATAACGTGTATGAGTTTTGGGTATGTGAAAACCATGTCAACTAAAGAAAAAGTTACATGCAAATAAGCCCAGGAAGAACATACGCTGTTACTCCATATGAAAACAGCTACCATAAGCCTAGGATACTGCTAGACTCTCCTAGCAAAATATTGTTCTCGCCCCTGTTTTATTGGCGACCTCCCTTCATAAGTTTAGACACATTTTTTTAATGACTTCTGTTTATGTTTAGACTTACATATTTCTTTTGCAGCAGCGTCATCGACCAGTCGATGAGGACGTGGACCCACGCATGGGTTGCTTTTAAAGCGACTTACGCGTGAGGGTAGGGTGACGGTAGAGTTCCCACAAGACTGTATTAGACCTGTTGGGAACAATGCCAGCTTGTTTACTTCGGAGGTCGGTGTCTTATGCCGATCTCTGATCCCCGCCACCACCCCCCGTTGGGCAGACATGACAGATGATGTGCGGCAGCTCATTCGTCAGTGCCTTCAGGTAAATTTTTGTAAATTAAAATTAATTTTATAAAAGTTTATTTACGATTAAGTTATTTTATATGGACAGCATTGGAGGGGCCTGACCATTTGGACAGGCCGTGTTTATGCATTTGCTCGAAATTAATAGAGCAGACCCGGATTTGCGTCGGAGCTATCTGGATGAGCAGGGGTCCCTGGAAGGTGGGAACCGCTGTTATGACCATGATAAAGCTTTCCATTTCCTATGGACAGCATTGGAAGGGCCTGGCCATTTGGACAGGCCATGTTTATGTATTTGCTCGAGATTAATGGAGCAGACCCGGATGTGCGTCGGAGCTATCCGAATGAGCGAGGGTCTCTGGAAGGTGGGAACCGCTATAATGACCATGATAAAGCTTTCCATTTCCTATGGACAGCATTGGAAGGGCCTGGCCATTTGGACAGGCCATGTTTATGTATTTGCTCGAGATTAATGGAGCCTATCCTCATGTCCCTCGAGCTATAACCTATAACCTGGATGAGCTGGGGTCTCTGAAAACCCAAAACCGCTATAATGACCATGATGAAGCTGTCCATTTCCTATGGACAGCATTGGAAGGGCCTGACCATTTGGACAGGCCGTGTTTATATATGTATTTGCAGGTACCACACCTCTAACCTAGCCTCAATTCCCTACAGCTATAACCTATAACCTACCTATAACCTAAACCTAAACTTGAAAACCCAAAGCAAAACCCGATCCCGAGCCCAAACCCGATTTCCTAAACCTAAACCTTAACCTATTCTCAGTTCCCTACAGCTATAACATATAACCTAGACCTAAAACCTAAACCTAAACCTAAACCTAAACCTAAGACCTAAATGTGTTCTCAAATCCCTCAACCTAAACCTACACCTAATGCTATTTTCAACTCCCTAACCTAAACCTAAACCTAAACTTGGAAACCCAAAGCAAAACCTGATCCCGAACCCAAACCCAATTTCCTAAACCTAAACCTTAACCTATTCTCAGTTCCCTACAGCTATAACCTATAATCTAGACCTAAAACTTAAACCTAAACCTAAAACCTAAATGTGTTCCCAAATCTCTAAACCTAAACCTACACCTAATCCTAATCTCAACTCCCAAACCTAAACCTAAGCCTAAACTTGATAACCCAAAGAAAAACCTGATCCTGAACCCGTTCATAAACCTAAACCTTAACCTATTCTCTGTTCCCTACAGCTATAACCTATAACCTAGACCTAAAACCTAAACCTAAACCTAAAACCTAAATGTGTTCCCAAATCCCTAAACCTAAACCTACACCTAATCCTAATCTCAACACTCTAACCTAAACCTAAACCTAAACTTGAAAACCCAAAGCAAAACCCGATCCCAAACCCGTTCCTAAACCTAAACCTTAACCTATTCTCGCTTCCCTACAAATATAACCTATAACTTAGACCAAAACCTAAACCTAAACCTAAACCTAAGACCTAAATGTGTTCTCAAATCCCTCAACCTAAACCTACACCTAATCCTATTCTCAACTCCCTAACCTAAACCTAAACCTAAACTTGAAAACCCAAAGAAAAACCCGATCCCGAACCCGCTCCTAAACCTAAACCTTAATATATTCTCAGTTCCCTACACCTATAACCTATAACCTAGACCTAAAACCTAAACCTAAACCTAAACCTAAGACCTAAATGTGTTCTCAAATCCCTCAAACTAAACCTACACCTAATCCTATTCTCAACTCCCTAACCTAAACCTAAACCTAAACTTGAAAACCCAAAGAAAACCCGTTCCCGAACCCGTTCCTAAACCTAAACCTTAACATATTCTCAGTTCCTTACAGCTATAACCTATAACCTAGACCTAAAACCTAAACCTAAACCTAAACCTAAACCTAAGACCTAAATGTGTTCTCAAATCCCTCAACCTAAACCTACACCTAATCCTATTCTCAACTTCCTAACCTAAACCTAAACCTAAACTTGAAAACCCAAAGCAAAACCCGATCCCGAACCCAAACCCAATTTCCTAAACCTAAACCTTAACCTATTCTCGGTTCCTTACAAATAACCTATAACCTATAACCTAGACCTAAAACTAAACCTAAAGCCTAAATGTGTTCCCAAATCCCTCAACCTAAACCTACACCTAATCCTAATCTCAACTCCCTAACCTAAACCTAAGCCTAAACTTGAAAACCCAAAGCAAAACCCGATCCCAAACCCGAACCCGATTTCCTAAAACTAAACCATAACCGATTCTCAATTCCCTATAGCTATAACCTACCTATAACCTAAACCTAAACCTAGACCTAAATGTGTTCTCAAATCCCTCAACCTAAACCTACACCTAATGCTATTCTCAACTCCCTAACCTAAACCTAAACCTAAACTTGAAAACCCAAAGCAAAACTTCGATCCCGAACCCAAACCCGATTTCCTAAACCTAAACCTTAACCTATTCTCAGTTCCCTACAGCTATAACATATAACCTAGACCTAAAACCTAAACCTAAACCTAAACCTAAGACCTAAATGTGTTCTCAAATCCCTCAACCTAAACCTACACCTAATCCTATTCTCAACTCCCTAACCTAAACCTAAACCTAAACTTGAAAACCCAAAGCAAAACCCGATCCCGAACCCAAACCCGATTTCCTAAACCTAAACCTTAACCTATTCTCAGTTCAATACAGCTATAACATATAACCTAGACCTAAAACCTAAACCTAAACCTAAACCTAAGACCTAAATGTGTTCTCAAATCCTCAACCTAAACCTACACCTAATCCTATTCTCAACTCCCTAACCTAAACCTAAACCTAAACTTGATAACCCAAAGCAAAACCCGATCCCGAACCCGTTCCTAAACCTAAACCTTAACCTATTCTCAGTTCCCTACAGCTATAACCTATAACCTAGACCTAAAACCTAAACCTAAGACCTAAATGTGTTCTCAAATCCCTCAACCTAAACCTACACCTAATACTATTCTCAACTCCCTAACCTAAACCTAAACCTAAACTTGAAAACCCAAAGCAAAACCCGATCCCGAACCAGTTCCTAAACCTAAACCTTAACCTATTCTCAGTTCCTACACTATAACCTATAACCTAGACCTAAAACCTAAACCTAAACCTAAACCTAAGACCTAAATGTGTTCTCAAATCCCTCAACCTAAACCTACACCTAATCCTATTCTCAACTCCCTAACCTAAACCTAAACCTAAACTTGAAAACCCAAAGCAAAATCCAATCTCGAACCCAAACCCAATTTCCTAAACCTAAACCTTAACCTATTCTCAGTTCCCTACAGCCATAGCCTATAACCTAGACCTAAAACCTAAACCTAAAGCCTAAATGTGTTCCCAAATCCCTCAACCTAAACCTACACCTAATCCTAATCTCAACTTCCTAACCTAAACCTAAGCCTAAACTTGAAAACCCAAAGCAAAACCCGATCCCAAACCCGAACCCGATTTCCTAAAACTAAACCATAACCGATTCTCCTATAGCTATAACCTACCTATAACCTAAACCTAAACCTAAACCTAAGACCTAAATGTGCTCTCAAATCCCTCAACCTAAACCTACACCTAATGCTATTCTCAACTTCCTAACCTAAACCTAAACCTAAACTTGAAAACCCAAAGCAAAACCCGATCCCGAACCCAAACCCAATTTTTCTAAACCTAAACCTTAACCTATTCTCGCTTCCTACGGCTATAACATATAACTTAGACCTAAAACCTAAACCTAAACCTAAACCCAAGATCTAAATGTGTTCTCAAATCCCTCAACCTAAACCTACACCTAATGCTATTTTCAACTCCCTAACCTAAACCTAAACCTAAACTTGAAAACTCAAAGCAAAACCCGATCCCGAACCCAAACCCGATTTCCTAAACCTAAACCTTTACCTATTCTCAGTTTCCTATAGCTATAACATATAACCTAGACCTAAAACCTAAACCTAAACCTAAACCTAAACCTAAGACCTAAATGTGTTCTCAAATCCCTCAACCTAAACCTACACCTAATCCTATTCTCAACTCCCTAACCTAAACCTAAACCTAAACTTGATAACCCAAAGCAAAACCCGATCCCGAACCCGTTCCTAAACCTAAACCTTAACCTATTCTCAGTTCCCTACAGCTATAACCTATAACCTAGACCTAAAACTTAAACCTAAACCTAAACCTAAACCTAAGACCTAAATGTGTTCTTAAATCCCTCAACCTAAACCTACACCTAATCCTATTCTCAACTTCCTAACCTAAACCTAAATCTAAACTTGAAAACCCAAAGAAAAACCCGATCCCGAACCCGTTCGTAAACCTAAACCTTAACCTATTCTCGCTTCCCTACGGCCTATAACCTATAACCTAGACCTAAAACCTAAACCTAAACCTAAAGCCTAAATGTGTTCTCAATTCCCTCAACCTAAACCTACACCTAATCCTATTCTCAACACCCTAACCTAAACCTAAACCTAAACTTGAAAACCCAAAGCAAAACCCGATCCCGAACCCGTTCCTAAACCTAAACCTTAACCTATTCTCGGTTCCTACAACTATAACCTATAACCTAGACCTAAAACCTAAACCTAAAGCCTAAATGTGTTCTCAAATCCCTAAACCTAAACTTACACCTAATGCTAATCTCAACTCCCTAACCTAAACCTAAACCTAAACTTGAAAACCCAAACCAAAACCCGATCCCAAACCGAAACCCAATTTCCTAAACTTAAACCATAACCGATTCTCAATTCCCTATAGCAATAACCTACCTATAACCTAAACCTTAACCTAAACCTAAGACCTAAATGTGTTCTCAAATCCCTAAACCTAAACCTACACCTAATCTTAATCTCAACTCCCTAACCTAAACCTAAACCTAAACTTGAAAACCCAAAGCAAAACCCGATCCCGAACCCGAACCCTTCCTAAACCTAAACCTTAACCTATTCTCAGTTCCCTACAGCTATAACCTATAATCTATAACTAAAACCTAAACTTAAACCTAAACCTAAAACCTAAATGTGTTCCCAAATCCCTAAACCTAAACCTACACCTAATCCTAATCTCAGCTCCCTAACCTAAACCTAAGCCTAAACATGGAAACCCAAACCTAAACCCGATCATGAATCCGAACGCGATTTCGTTAACCTAAACCTTAACCTATTCTCAATTCCCTAAAGCTATATAGCCTATAACCTACCTATAACTTACACCTTAACCTTAACCTTAACCTAAACCTAAACCTTAACCTTTTAATCTTAACCTTAACCTTACCCTTAACCTAAACCTAAACCGATACTTATAAATCTTAATTTATTTGATAAAAGTTCATTTACGGTTAAGTTATTTTCTTTATAAGTTTATTGGCGTAATCTATTATTTACGAAATTGCAGGATAAGTTTGAATTGAATTTGAGTGTTCCGCACGTTTCCTATGCCGTTGACGACATGATCAAGGAGCGGTTCAAGGAGTACGGCTCCGTGTTACATAAGCGGTACAAGTAGTGCATGAGCAATGAGGAGGGCGCACTGTTCGCACCGCCGCACGTGACCCGTGATGATTGACAGATACTCTGCGATAGATTTTCGTCTGATTCTTTTAAGGTAATATTTACATATTTACGATATCTTTAAGGTAACAATTAAATTCGCAATTAATAACAATGTATTATGAATAATGTGTTCAGAAGAGGAGCAAAATAAATTCTAACAACAGGGAAAAGTTAGTAGTGAACCACGTAGCTGGTTCAAAGTCATTTGTACAAAATTGTCACGACATGGTAAGAAATTACTAGTAATTATTAAGTTGATATATTCTTTCAATGCATTTTATATTAACTCTATTGTCCTTTCGATTGTGCAGCGAGATTCCGTCACTGGTCAGGAGCCTGGACCAATAGACCTCTACAAAGGGACTCACTATCGACAGTGACGGATCTTGGGTACATCCTAGTTGCGTGAGATTTGGGTAAAAATTCTTACATTGTCAAATTTAATTGCATTAAATTATAATAATGTCATTTTTTTGAAAAAATTCATATGTTTTCATTACAGGCGGCGATGGACACCTTACGCAGTCAACCCACTCCCGATGGTACTCAGCGGAGTGAGCCAGAGATCCTGAGTGAGGTGCTTGGCACCCGTTCTGGATATGTGCGTGGGCTTGGCCATGGTGCCAAGCTCATGACACCCGCTAGAGCTGCCTCCACCCGATCCAGCGTCGTTGGCAAGAGTGCCACCCACTGAGCTGATATCGCAGAGAGTGAGAGGTTCAGCAACTACAGGTCGTCAATGACATCAGAGATCAGCTGGAGAGGAAGAGTGAGCAGCTGGAGAGGCAGATGGAGGAGCAACAGAGGAGAATGGAGGAGCTGACAAGGGAGAGAGGAGCAGGAGAGGAGGAGGATGGAGGAGCAGGAGAAGCTGAGGGAGGAGCATGAGAGGAGGAGGATGGAGGAGCAGGCGAAGCTGAGGGAGGAGCATGAGAGGAGGATGGAGGAGCTGACGAGGCAGAGGGAGGAGCAGGAGAGGATGAGGATAGAGGAGCATGCGAGGCTGAGGGAGGAGCAGGAGAGGAGGATGGAGGAGATGCGGGAGGAGCATGAGCGACGGATAGCGGATATGTTTCAGGCTCTCGCCGCACGCTTACCCATCGATGCCCCACCACCTCCGCCTCCATCTTTGTGAATTTTTGTATTTTATTTATGATGTTAAACTTATATGTATTTATGCATGATGTAATTTATGTTTGGATGGATTTATTTATGTACTTTGGAGTTAAATGGATGTGAATGTGGAATATGATGAAATATATTACATAACAGGTCTATATTGTAACAGGTGTATATCAATAATTTTGTGCTGGAATTTGCAAAAAAAAAAAAAAAAAAAAAAAATTTTACCTACGAAAATTTTCGTAGGCAAAAGTGTCATCCAAGCTTTTACCTACGAAACTTTTCGTTGTTAAAATCCTCATCCATGTTTTTACCTACGAAAAGTTTTGTAGCTAAATGTTAGGTAACTATTTTTACCTACGAAAATATATGTAGGTAAAAGAATTTTTAGCTATGGAATTAGCGGTAGGTAAAAGTTTTCTAAGGGTTTTTACCTACGAATATATTTGTGGGTAAAAATCTTGTAAATACCTTTTAGCTATGAAACTATTGTATTTTTAGTTATGAAAATATTAGTAGGTAAAGTTTTGTAAATATTTTTAGCTACGAAATTATTGGTAGGTAAAAAGCGTTTTAAATAGTTTTAGCTACGAAATTGTTGGTAGGTAAAAAGTCTTGTATATATTTTAAGCTACGAATTTTTTGGTAGGTAAAAAGTGTTTTAATTACTTTTAGCTACCAAAATATTTGTAGATAAAAAGTCTTTAAATATTTTTGGCTACGAAATTGTTAGTAGCTAAAAAGTGTTATAAATAATTTTACCTACAAAAGTAGTCGTAGGTAAATAGTTTTATCAATATTTTTACCAACGAAAATTAGCGTTGGTAAAACGTTTTTCCTACGAAAAATTTCATCGGCAAAAATCTTATCTTTGCCAACGAAAATTTTTTTTCGTGGGTAAAAGCTTTTCCCCACGGGCTTTTAGCGAGAAATTTGCTAACGAAAATTTTCGCGGGCAAAACCCTTTGCCTACTAAAATTGGACTTTTGCCTACGAAAATTTTCGTTGGTAAAAGTAGCTTTTCTTGTAGTGAGTTGGTTGGATAAGGGTGTGGCCTTACTCGCCTGATGTAAGGGAGCATTGCTAGGCTGAGTCTGACTAGCTCGTGAATGGGTCTGCTACCTTCAGGCCTTGCTGGTGATTAGCTGTTCGTAAGCAGGGTAGTGAGGTCTCTTATGCCCGTTTGACTGTGCGAGGTTTGTAGAACGGTAGTCATCCAACAATGTAATGGACCCCGGTGATTTCCTTATGACGAAAATGTACTTGATATGTGAATTGGATATGAGCACTGACATTACTTCGCATTGCATTTGCATCGGCTATGTAAGCCTCATAATGCATTACAAGACTTATCAGACATTAAAGACTCATCGCATTCAAGACTATATTGCATTACAAGACTCATTGCATTACAAGATATCATCGCATTATAGTACTCATTGCATTACAGTACTCATTGCATTATATAGCCTTGGTATGGCTTCCTGCATTATTGTACTGCCTTGGTATAGTTTCTTGCATTCATGATAGCCTTGGTAAGGCTAGTCGTATTGGTATTGATCATGATCCCTTCTGCATTCTCTATCTTCTTCTAAGCACCATTGTCACACACTTTCACCACCTTCTAAGCTTTCTATAAGCTTATGCACGATTGATGCGTGCAGGAGATCCTAAGTTGGCGTCTTAGCAGCGGAGCTTGGATAGGTGTACGAGCCGAGGACCCGGTGTTGCAGATCTTCTTCCTTCTTTCTTCTGTTATCTTATGTACGTCCTTTTGGACCTTATGGAAACTTGTAAAAGTTCAAATTCATAGTGGATTTTGTGATGTGTGCCTTTGTTATTCTCAGATTTACTTGCTTCGATCTTGGGTATGCTCGTATTGGAATGATTATACTATTATGGAAATCCTCCTTGTGGGATCCCAGGATCGGAACCTGCCTCAGGAGCCAAGAATGGGGTACTACTTGAGAGTCAGTTGCGCTGTAACCCGCCATCTGGATTCCTTGTGAGTCCTTAAGCACGGAATGCAGGGCGTGACAATTTACGACCCACTTATGAGTAAAGTGCCTTGATTTTTGGGCGAGGGTTGATTGTGGGCCAACCTGTTGGACGGTTGGATATCACACTCATCAGATGCATGAACAATTACTAACTAGTCAGGCCATTACTCTATCATCCAACTGGTTGTGTGTGAGACTTCTTAGCAGTTCTACAACTATATTTATTTAATGATGCATGCTCTAGTTCTCTCATAGCAGGGTACACTTGGACATTGTTTTAACCTGTCCATTATTTGTGATCCAATCCATCCTTAATTTGGCCTTATTTTCTATAGCCCTTCTATTTCCTAGTCATGGATAGGAAAGTTATGATTTCCCAACGAAAGTAACTTTTTAGAATTATAAGAAATCTATGAAATGTGTGTTGAATCTGATAAACGGTTTAGATTAATGAATTGGATTAAGTGTACCAACCCAACTAAGGGCACTGTAACTTAACATGCTTTGAGAGCATTGGGGCATCTCTCTTCTTTAGTATACTAGTGGATGCAAATATTATTTACTCAATAAGAAATGAACCATTGTTCTTAGAGAACCATAGTGTAAATTACTCTTGGTTGTATTGGAAGACCTGGATGGTCCAATTGATTGATCCAAATGCTTCATTTGGCTAAGAACACATCTCATAGACTAGCAAGTAGAAAATCATACTGATCAGAATTGTCAGATTGGTGTTATTTTTACTTGGCAGTGCATTAATTGTAGGCTGCAATGGATAGATAGGCTGACTGACCTATTAAACTATCCAAGTGTCCAAATACAACTAGGAGCATGGCAAGGCAAGGATCTTCTAATATGTGAGACCATTGCAGCATGGTGCATCCATAATAGGGCATAAGAGACCAAGGGTCTTAATCACTAGACAATGGGTCTCACTAGTACAAATTTATAATGTTGATTGTTATGTTTACAAGTGAGGCCAAGATTTGGCAATCCAAACTAGGGTTGTAAATGGTCTAGTATGAGGCAGTTTTAGCCAAACTTAGACCCATTCATTTACTAAACGATCATGCATCTAAATTTTAAACTTAGACCCTTTTACTAAATGGGCAGGTTTAGGTCAAGTTTGATAAGTGGGTCCAGGTTTGGTAGAAGGACATCCTGACCCATTTATAAATGGGTCGGGTCTAACATGTCTGGTTAAGGGATATCCAAACTCACTTATAAATAGGTCAGGTCGGATCTAGGTCACCTTGATTTATTTCAAAATTTAGTCAATGCCAATTATTAATAATATATATAGCTAATTCTCGTAATAACAAAAATGTAAATAATGGCATAGGTAAAGATTGAAGTCATAGAGATGATTATCTTTACTTGGTCAGTTTCTCCATTGTGGCCATGGTGCATAGTTTCTATGAACTCACCTTCATATAGGTTACATCTTAAATTTTCATGTAAGCCTTGTCCAAGAACATGAAATTATCTCAAATATCATTCAAAAGAAAATGTCTATAAAAATTGAAATTTTAAGAAATAAAATCAATAATTTTAAAAATTAAATAAGATATATACTTTATGATTCAACTCTAAGCCAATCATTGAGCTCATTGCATTTATCATTTACTTATATCATATGATTGTCTAACTTAAGATTTATGAATGTTATGCATAAAATAGTAAAAACTAGTCAATAAATATAGGAAACAGTTTTCTATACTCTGTTAACTATATAAATATAAAACTTTATAAACTAACTTTAAATACCTTCTGAAATTGTAGCTCGATGCCAATCCTGCAAGCATGTCAAAGCCTCTAATGTCTGGTGCTAAGGAACTATAGAAATCATGATTAATTCTCCCAGCAGCGCTAAATGTCGACTCTGATGCAACAGTTGATATAGGGATGAACTAAAAACACAAAAAAACATAGCCTAATATAAAACTTCCATGGCCATACAAATGTTTCAATGGTGGTCGTTCAATGCCCACTGTAGTGCACTTGAGTTTTTTATCCGCCTCATTTTTTTGTCTCATGCATAAACTGAACTGGCAAAATGGATGAACAGGGCGGATTTCTCACAGACATCACGGTAGGCCTCACTTAGCATCCCAGCATCAAAACTTCCTACAAAAGCCTTTCAGTACATCCTAGTTCACTAATTCCACCATCTTCGGTGTGTCGATTCGGATTTTGTACTGCCCCGCATTCTCAGTCAGGCACGGGGCAGATTTCTCATTTTTCCATATTATTTGTCAAGGTATGTAAGCATTTTTACCAATATGGACGGGTCCAAATCTTGATGGGTTCCTTGCAACATAAGCCAGACTCGACCATTAATAAATGGGTTCGGGTCGAGTCAGGTTGGGCCTAATATAAAGAAAACTAGATCCAAATGTGTTTAGCAACAGAGTCTGTTCTTGGACACAAACCCGTACCATTTAACAAACAGGTCGAGTTTGGGTACCCTATCAGGTTCACCGACCCATTTACAACCGTAATTTAGACCATCAATTTGATGTCATCATTGTGGATTAAAATGCTTGAACATCTTACACCCTGATCCATAGTTCAAGTGGTAGACTGAGTGAAAGATACCTCATTTTAACACTGGGGTCTTGGTATCGATCCCTAGTGGGGGTGGCTAATAGTGAAGTGTGAACTGACAGTGGGGTGTACTAACACGCTAACGAAAATAAAATTCTTGAACATCTTAATGGTTGACCTACAAGCCACATGTGTTGCGGAAAAACACAAGCAAAGGCTCAATGGTAAACAAACTATGTTTCAACACAAATCGTGAGATTAAGTGCCTATGTGGTGTTAGTGTGTGGGGTGTGAATGTGTGTAAAAAGAAAAAAAAAAAAAAAGCAAAATCACATGAGAGAAAGGTCTAGGGTCATACGAATTTACATAGTTTGACAGTATGCCTAAGTTCATGGAGCAACAATATAGAGCTTTTCTTCTTCAAAAAAAAAATAATAAATTAAAAATTAAAAATAAAAATAAATAGATGCCAGTGGGCATACCACTCCACATAAAAGAAAGCTCTCTACATTTGTATTCCCCTTTTATACACAACCCACTGGGAGAGAATACCCCACCCAAAACTAGGCTTTGTTCACATGAGCGATTGTCAAAGGGCCAAGTTTCAATAAGTATTATCAATTTTTTTAATAGGCCTAGCCCAATTAGTTTTAAATATGGGCCAAAGACAATCCGGGCCCAGTCCAATCAATTTAAAATATGGGGTAAAGCCAACCTAGGCCCAACCCATTGCTAGCCCTATTCACACCTTACACATATAGGAGAGAGGAAGTTATTTCCCCACAGGAAATGCTATAAGTGTCCATTATGCATATAAAACACCCTCTCAGCACTGTTGGAGAGTCACCGCCTAAACACTATTGGAAAAATGTCTTGGAAATACTGAAAAATAAAAAATAAAATAAAGTTAATTATTTTCGTTTCACCAGGCCGAATCATGTAAAATTTACATTATTCTTAGAGCGTGATTCGCCTCATTATCAATTGCTGATGGGTTACAGGCGAATTGCTTCCAGGATAAGACAAGCCTGTTTGGATCTTGCATGCAGTAATCATGAAGGGTCCACTTAGGAATAATTGAATGCAATAGATCTTCAGGTAGACTTTAACAGAGGACGTGTTTAATATTCTATGATGGAGATGTTATCTAGAGGATCTGATATATGGATGAGGAGAGATCTGTTGGAGTTTATTGAGATTTGGACCGAAATGGTATAATCGTTCTAAAAAATGGCTGACCATTCTCAGTCGCATATAAAACCCCAGATCATTTCAAACTCATCGCACTTAGGCTCATATCAAACCACTCACACTGTCTCGCAGCGGTTCGTGTAAGGTTGTGAGGGAGCTCGTCCACACCCGTGCCCAAGCCCAAGCATGCACATGCGTCTCAATCTCCAAAACTCCACGTAAGAATACTACACACACCTCCACATATAAGCCACATATTTTCTCTTTTCATATCCGATGTGGGACAAAAGCACATACCACTCTTTTCATTTTCCAAAAAGCGCTGGACATTTTCAAATATGTTTTATTTTTTCAAAAACCACAAATTTCGACAAACACACATATACTTTTGTACGGATGTGAGAAAGAGTTTCAAAGGATGGTGTAAATTGCACCTACTGTCGGTCGTGTGGAACCAACGGCTGGTATACTGCACCCTGTGTCCCACGTTGCAATATGGTCCTTCTCATATCTCAGTGGTAGGTCGTGTACATTGTCACGCCCCAGACCCAGTAACCGGACTCACAAGGAACCCGATGGTCAGTTCTGGCTGCAACAACCTCCGTAGTACCCCATTCTCGGCTCCTAAGGCAAGTTGCGATCCTGGGATCCTACAAGGAGGATTTCCATAACAGTATAATCATTCCAATACGAGCATACCCAAGATCACAGTAAGTAAATCTGAAAATAACAAGGCACACATCACAAAATCCACTAAGAATTTGAACTTTTACAAGTATCCATAAGGTCCAAAAGGACATACATAAGATAATAGAAGAAAGAAAGGAAGTCTGCAACACTGGGTCCTCAAGCTCAGCTCTAATCCAAACTCTGCCACTGCGACGCCTGCCTAGGATCTCCTACACGCATCAATCGTGCATAAGCTTATAGAAAGCTTAGAAAGTGGTGAAAGTGTGTGACAATGGTGCTCAGAAGAAGATAAAGAATGCAAAAGGGAGTCATGATCAATACCACTAGCCTTACCAAGGCTATCATGAATGTAAGAAACTATACCAAGGTAGTATAATAATGTAGGAAGCCATACCAAGGCTATATAATGCAATGAGTACTGTAATGCGATGAGTATTGTAATGCAATGAGTACTATAATGCAATATGAGTACTGTAATGTGATGAGTACTGTAATACAATGAGTACTGTAATGTATTATGAGGCTTACACAGCCGATGCAAATGCAATGTAATGTCAGTGCTCGTATCCAATCCACATATCAAGTAAATTTCCATCATAAGGAAATCACCGGGGTCCATTACACTGTTGGATGACTGCCGCTCTATAGACCCCGCACAGTCAAACAAGCGTAAGATACCTCACTACCCTGCCTGCGGACAGCCAATCACCAGCAAGGCATGAAGGTATTAGACCCATTCACGAGCTGGTTAGACTCAGCCTAGCAATGCCCCCTTACATCAGATGAGTAAGGCCACACCCCTATCCAACCGACTACACGACGGTGGGAGTCATAGCCTAACGGTATAAGGCCCTCGCGTGCTCGTATATTCCACTCGGTCACGGCGTTGGAGCAGATCCTTGGTACTATGAAAGTTTTGGAAATTTCACCCATAGGCATCCTATGCACTCAGTATGCTCAAGTAACATTTTTGGTGTCCAAAAATGGCCATCCATGATGTAGTTGTGGAGGCTACAACCCTGATGAAGCGAGGATGATAATGCTCATATGTTATGTAATGCCAGATGCATGAATCACACCATCAACTATGCATCAATTCCAAGCATCCAACATGATCAAGAGGAAATACTACGTCCCTCAGGAAGGCAACATGCAATGCCCAATGGCACAATCATAACCACACACACAGTCTCATCCAAGCATATAATGATGCACATGGGCTATGAAGATGGGTCTAGACGCATTATGCGGCAATATACAAAGTAGTACACTCCTCCTATCCAAGAAGGGACCAAGACTAGGTATTTAGACAATATCCACAAGGAATCCCACCTCTAGTGGGGGCCCATTTACCTCGGGTAGCCCACGAGACTAAGCATACAACTACATGTCTAAGTAACATAGAAGTGAGTCTAGTAAGAGTTTAAGATGAGTGTCTAATGACATTTAGATACAAACGGGCCTATAGGGGTTCATAATGGGGATATTTACCACCATTCCCCAAGAGGCATCTCAACCACGAACTATATGGATACAAGGCCCAAGGCCTTATATTCAAGATAAGAACATAGGTAACCACATACATACATTCTTCATAATAGGGCATAAAAAGGTATACCACCACTTTTAAGAGAGAAATTAAGGCCCAAGGCACAATTCCTAATGGCTATAGAATCCATGCATTAAGTTGGATTTGGTGGGCAGCCCGCGCACACAATATACGGCCCAAAATAATTTTAAGTTTGGATGATGAAATGGGCCCAACTACATCAGCCCAATAACTAAGAATTTAAGTGGGCAACCAAGGACCCAATACTATCCTTATCTTAGCCCACAAGTCCATCAAAAAGGTGAAAGTTGGCTTAATATATGGTTGTGCCAAGCCGAGACGTCCCAGCCCCACTCTGGGACTAAGGGATCTCCTAAAAATCTGATCTAAGATGGGGTCCTCATGTGATCACAAAAGGTGACCCAAAAGAATGCACTAATTAAGCTCAAAGATTATAAGAAAACATAAGCATATAATACGTATACAAGTTCTCAATATGGAGGGCCCCACAACTAACTAAAGTCTCAACTATAACAATGTACATTTAAGGCCCCTTGATAAACGTTCAGCCCACTCAGCTTCTTGGGCTTGCTAAAACCTAAAAATTAGTCAAATAAGAGGGAATGATCTCATGAAGGCCAGCAATATTCACAGGGGGCCCCACCAAATAGAGGGTGTGTATACATCAAGAAAAGATCAAGTGGGCCTGCTACTATATTGTGAATCCAGCAGCAACCCAAGGCAGAGAGTGCCTCTATGATCGGGTGATCCAAGGCTTGGATGGCTTGGACCAAACATGTGTTAAGGTAGGTTCCACATAAATACACATTGAGCCTTAAAAAAATGGCCTAGGGTTTATGGTGGGTCTTTAACCATCTATAGAGAACCCATGGGCCTACCTTAGGACCACCCAGGAGGACATCCAACCTCAACTGGTTCCCAAGAGGTAGCCCGCCACTACTCAAGCATGAAATAAGGCCCAAGGCCTAAGCAATCCATGGCCTAGTGGGTCATACACTAAGCCCAATACTTAGGTAGCATGGTGGGCCCTTAAGCAATATTTGAGCCCAACCATAAAGGTCATAAATCCATATATTGTGGTGGGCTTCATGGGCAGCCCAGTAATTCATTTACATAGGCAAGTTTCACATTTAATGCAAGTGAGTTGGGTCTCACTTTTGGTCCAAGTACAGGGTCAGTTTAGTGGGCAGCCAAGGGCCTAACATCTATTGTATTATTACCCCTCAGCCCATCACAATAGATAGGAGAGTATAGCCCTAAGATCAATGGGCCTATCCAAAAGAATTGAGTTCATAAAGCCTACTTGCTAACACAAGCATGCATATAATATATCACATAATGGGCCCAAAAGAAATGGCCCAAACAAAAGCCATCAAATTCATACATTATGGTGGACTTGAAGGCAGCCCGTAAGCCCAAGAATACACATGGGCAAGGCCTATACTGACAGTGTGGGCCTTGCCACACCAGCCCAAAGATTTAGCAAGGCCCTCCACAATATACATTTATGTGGGCCTTGCAAGTCAGCCCACAATTAAACATAAGGCTAATAAATGCACATGATCAGTTTGTGGACGACCCATTGGGCCCATGAATCAATAAGGTCAGCCCTTGCACAATCTTGGGCTCAAGGGAAAGGTTTTCAGCCCATTGGGCCTATAAAGCTATCAAAAATTCTGGTTAAGGCTAGCTCACAAACCACCACAAATGTGGGCCTCAAGGGGCACTAATTAAGCCCAAAATGTCTAAGGAAGGAGGGCAAAGAGTGTGTACAACACTCCCTTAAATTTGGTGGGCCGCCACGGCTCCAAAAGATCAACTATGCACAAATTTGGGCCCCTTGCTGAAATTCCAGCCCACCCACTTCCTGGGCCTGTTGGAGTCCAGAAATTTATTTAATTTAAATGGGTTACTGACCCATAGTGACCCACATATAATACAGTATGTCCTACCAGATAAGAAGGGAGATATACAATACTTACTTCAAGTGAGCCATACTATTAGAATGCAGGCCCAGCAGCCCAAGGTAGAGGCATCCCATGGTGAGTTGTCCTACAGGCCTGAATATTTGACCCAAAATAGATCCAAATTGCAGGCTACAGTACGATCAATACAGGGGCCCGATGACCCTAAAAATTTGCAAGGTGGTCCTTCCATAGGTGGTCCACGACTCCACAAAATTTTAGAATTTTTGGACAACTAAAAATATTTTAATTAATCTAAATAATACGGTATGTCCAGAAAATCGGACTGACTTAGACGTCCCAACATGGTGGGCAAGTCTGAGCCTCGCCATGGTGTGCACAAGGGTCCATTAGGCTTGAAATTTGGTAGGTAGATCCTATCATGAGTGAATCACAATTTCACAAAATTTTAGAATTTTTGGATATCTAAAAATATTTTAATTTATTTAAAGAAATCAATCTATCCTGAAAATCGAACTGATCTGGACACCATATTGTAATGGGCCGGTCCAACCACCACCATGGTGTGTACAGGTGTCCATTGGCCCCAAAATTTTGTAGGTGAGTCCTAACATGAGTGATCAATCTTTCTATAAATTTTCATAATTTTTAGATAACCAAAACTATTTTAAAAAATTTCAGAATTCCAACTTATCCAAGGTGGAATGTTGCTGGAACAATGCAGAAAATCCAGACTGTCCACGTCACTGGGACCACACCTTTGGGACCCCAATGAAGGTCAGATGGGGCTGAAATTTGGGGGACATTAAGATGAGATTCCCACCTTTCAGAAAAGTATATTTGATGGGTACAAAAGGTCCCCCACTCAGTCCCAAATTCATGCCCAAAGTCCAACAAAAATCTGTCCAGAAATTTCTGGACAGCAATATATGCATGAAATAAAATAAATGTATTGGCCTATTAAGAAAGGGATTGGCTCATAAATTGGGTGCCATGCCCACCCTAGTGGGCCCCACAATTTTCCAAAATGAACCTCCAAATTTCCACCCTTGTAAGAACATTTAAGGTGGAAAAAAATGGGCATCTAAACCATGGTGTAAGTTGAGTATAGATGTTCCTTCCTTACTGGGCTTTTCTGGGCAATCCAGGCCCACTAAGTGGACCACACATAATATCATCAGATTATAAAAGAATGAAAGAGAATGAAGAACATCCGGCCATCAGGGGAGGGCTCCGCCACTATTAAGTTGTCCCCACATAATCACAACCACAAACAACAATTAAACACATTGTACAATATAGATCTTATGATGCATGGCCTAGATCTTTGAGATGAATGGTTGGGATGGCATCCGAACTACATGAAAGGGTCTAGATGACCCATCATGCCTAAAAAAATAGGGAAAATCCACAAGCAAGGGGTCCATCAAGGGAAGAATCCCATGCATGGACATGCATGTACAATGTGGGCCTCATGGCCACATCTAGATGGTTGTGTAGGATCTCCACCATTGATTGGTGGGTCTTACAGATCCCAAATGAGAAGGAGGGAAGGATCTACATTAAGAAGAAGAGATCTACATGATATGAAGAGCACCCACCTTGATCCTTACAAAAATCTGGGTCTCCTTGCTCCTCTAGTTCCAAGGAAGGGAAATCAATGGATGAGATGATCTTGAAATGGATGGATTTAGAGAGATTAGGGAAAGAAGGGGCTAGAGAAAATGGGGGATTTGCTGGCCATGGAGAGAATGAGAAAGAGAGAGAGAGAGAGATAAGGAGATAGAGAGAGAGAGAGAGAAATCATTTGTTTATAAGAAAAGAAATAATTACTTATGAGAGGATAAAACAAAGTTGTAAGGTAGAGTAGGCTTTTGGATGGTGTGTGTGGGGTGGGTAGTGTTTATTCCATGGGAATTGTAGTGTGGGTGGTGTGCATGGGAACTTATGCCAAGAGTGGGATCCACATGCATGACACCTAAGTGGGCCACATGATTAAGGGTCATACAATGAAATGTATACAACTTTTGATCTACATATCGGATTTATGCGCGAGACATGACTTTGGAACCGCAGTGACGATGCAGTCGCAATAGCATAGGTCTCAGCTCGATTCGAGTCGGGTTTACATGACTAAACTCAAGGATGATCACAAACACAATCCGAGGGTCGCGGGTCACCGGGATTCAACCGGTAGGACTGCGGGACCAAAATGAACGAAGTGCACACTGATGCACACACATGTACACAAGCGAACTCGGGTCAGGTCTCACAATCCTCCCCACCAATAAAGAAATTTCATCCTCGAAATTGACTAATTCAGAACAAAAGAAAAGATAAAATACCACCATCATACAACAATCATCATACAAGGAAGGCAATACAAACAATCATATATCTATCAATCATCAAACAAATGGAGATAACGCTCTCTAATCTCAGCCTCGCATTCCCAAGACGCCTTGGCCTTCGAATGATGACCCCATTGTACCTTCACTAAGGGAATGACCTTGTTCCTAATGACCTGCTCCTTCCGATCAAGAATATGAATTGGCTGCTCAATATAGGAAGCATCCTCACGGACCTCAAGTGGTTGCCAATCAGTCACGGGAATAGTGTCTGACCCACAATTTCGCAACATAGAAACACGGAACAATGGTGGATCGCGGACAACTCAGGAGGTAAGGCAAGCCTATAGGCCACAACGCCTATGCGTTCGGTAATCTCAAAAGATCTAATAAGTCTCGAGGTGAGCTTGCCTTTCACACCAAAGCGAACTACGCCCTTCATAGACGAGACCTTGAGAAATACCATGTCCCTAACTATGAACTCGAGGGGTCGATGCTGACGATCAATAAAACTCTTCTGTCGGCTTTGAGCTGTGTGCATCCTCTGCCTGATAACATCAAAGTAAGCCAACAAGCTCAACATTGGCATTACCAAACTATTCAGCGGGCAAGAACATCTCGCTAACTAAGACGGAACACGATAATATCATCTGTCTAACACAACGATCTTTCCAAAAATGTCGATACTGATAATCCCTTACGATAGACTTTAATAGCAATCTAAGTGAACAAAAGCCCTTGGATACAAAAAGGGTGCGATGTACCAAAACACAAACTTACTTATGGAGACACGACACCCCTAATAACTAAGGGTCTTGATGAGTCGCGCAAAATTAAGCCTGAGGTGGCTGGGGAGGTGTCTGTCTACTCTGCATATATATGCGGTCTCTACTGCTACTGCGGTCGCTGCGAATATCCATCCTGTTGATGGGGACACTCGTGCCTATAGTGTCTAGACTACCCACAATTGAAGCAAACTCTAGAAAATGGGCTGGAAGATGAAGCGACCGGTGGTGCTAATGATGATGAAGAAGTTACTACATATGATGCTGATGATCTGGCGGCTCGATAGGCTATGCACCTCTGCCGCTGTCGACGCTGCCAAGAGCTACTAGAGGGAGCCTGCCTCTTCCGGCCTCTCCTCTGATCACGATCCCTCTGCGAACTGGTCCACTCGGCCTTGCCCTGAAGTAGAAATACCGCCAACGGAGCTCGCTGAAGAGTCGAATCTCATAGAAGGGGACTCGCACGCTCCTGTTCCACCTGTCCGGGCGTCTCAGGAATAGGTACGACAAGCTCCAGAGGGGAAATAGGAATCTCAAATGGTGAAGCAAAAGTCACTCAGATCGCTGGAGTGGAATGAGAATCATGTCCATAGGCACCACGGCCATAGGCATCACAATCATGGGCACCTTGACTGGACGACATGGTATACAAAAAGAACAAAGGTGATGGACGCTTAGGAATTAGAATCCTTGAAGGCTCAAACGGAACTAGAAAAATGCACTCGGGACACTACTTGTCCTAAGCTCGCAGCAGATATGTGATACTATACCAAGTTATTCCAAAATTACTTGCTATGCTCTGATACCAACTTCTGTCACGCCCCAGACCTGGTAACCGGACTCACAAGGAACCCGATGGTCGGTTCTGGCCGCAACAGCCTCCGTAGTACCCCATTCTCAGCTCCTAAGGTAGGTTTCGATCCTGGGATCCTACAACGAGGATTTTCATAACAGTATAATCATTCCAATACGAGCATACCCAAGATCACAGTAAGTAGAACTGAAAATAACAAGGCACACATCATAAAATCCACTAAGAATTTAAACTTTTACAAGTATCCATAAGGTCAAAAAAGACATACATAAGATAATAAAAGAAAGAAAGGAAGTCTGCAACACTGGGTCCTCAAGCTCAGCTTTAATCCAAACTCTGCCACTGCGATGCCTGCGTAGGATCTCTTGCACGCATTAATCGTGCATAAGCTTATAGAAAGCTTAGAAGGTGGTGAAAGTGTGTGACAGTGGTGCTCAGAAGAATATAAAGAATGTAGAAGGGAGTCATGATTAATACCAATAGTACTAGCCTTACCAAGGCTATCATGAATGCAAAAAACTATACCAAGGCAGTACAATAATACAGGAAGCCATACCAAGGCTATATAATGTAATGAGTACTGTAATGTGATGAGTATTGTAATGCAGTAAGTACTGTAATGCAATATGAGTACTGTAATGCGATGAGTACTGTAATGCAATGAGTACTGTAATGCATTATGAGGCTTACACAGCCGATGCAAATGCAATGCGAAGTAATGTCACTGCTCATATCCAATCCACATATCAAGTATATTTCCATCATAAGAAAATCACCAGGGTCCATTACACTGCTGGATGACTGCCGCTCTACAGACCACGCATAGTCAAACAGGCATAAGAGACCTCACTACCCTGCCTGTGGATAGTCAATCACCAGCAAGGCCTGAAGGTAGCGGACTCATTCACGAGCTGGTCAGATTCAGCCTAGCAATGCCCCCTTACATCAGGCGAGTAAGGCCACACCCCTATCCAACCAACTACACGACAGTGGGAGTCGCGGCCTAACGGTATAAGGCCCTCGTGTGCACTCGGTCACGGCGTTGGAGCAGATCCTTGGTACCATGGAAGTTTTAAGAATTTCACCCATGGAAATTCTATGCACCCGATATGCTCAAGTAACATTTCTGGTGTCCAAACATGGTCATCCACGATGTAGTTGCAGAGGCTACAACTCTGATGAAGCGTTGGTGATAATGCTCATATGTTATGTAATGCTAGATGCATGAATCACACCATCAACTATGCATTAATTCCAAGCATCCAACATGCTTAAGAGGGAATACTACGTCCCTTAGGAAGGCAACATGTAATGCCCAATAGCACAATCATAACCACTAACACAGTATCATCCAAGCATACAATGATGCACATGGGCCATGAAGATGGGTCTAGACGCATTATGCAGCGATATACAAAGTAGTACACTCCTATCCAAGAAGGGACCAAGACTAGGTATTTAGACAATATCCACAAAGAATCCCACCTCTAGTGGGAGCCCATTTACTTGGGGTAGCCCATGAGACTAAGCATACAACTACGTGTCTAAGTAACACAGAAGTGAGTCTAGCAAGAGTTTAAGATGAGTGTCTAATGACATTTAGATACAAACGGGCACATAGGAGTTCATAATGGGGACATTTAACCACCATTCTCCAAGAGGCATCTCAACCACGAACTATATGGATACAAGGCCCAAGGCCTTACATTCAAGATAAGAACATAGGTAACCACATACATACATTCCTCATAATAGGCCATAAAAAGATATAACACCACTTTTAACAACATGGGCCCCAAGAGAGAAATTAAGGCCCAAGGCTCAATTCCCAATAGACATAGATCCATGCATTAAGTTGGATTTGGTGGGCAGCCTACGCACACAATATACGACCTAAAATAAGTTTAAGTTTGGATGATGAAATGGGCCCAACTACATCAACTCAATAATTAGTAATTTAAGTGGGCAACCAAGGGCCCAATATTATCCTTATCTTAGCCCACAAGTCTATCAAAATGGTGGAAGTTGGCTTAATATATAGTTGGGCCAAGCTGGGACGTCCCAGCCCCGCTCTAGGCCTAAGGGATGTCCTAAAAATTTGATCTAAGATGGGGTCCTCATGTGATCACAAAAGGTGACCCAAAAGAATGCACTGATTAAGCCCAATGATTATAAGAAAACATAAGCATGTAACACGTACACAAGTTTTCAATATGGTGGGCCCCATAGCAAATTAAAGTCTCAACTATAACAATGTACATTTAAGGCCCCTGGATAAATGTTCGGCCCACTCAGCTTCTTGGGCTTGATAAAATCCAAAATTTAATCAAATAAGTGAGAATGATCTCATGAAGGCCAACAATATTCACAGGGGGCCCCACCAGATGGAGGGTGTGTATACATTAAGAAAAGATCAAGTGGGCACACTCTTGGATTGTGAATCCAAGAAGAACCCAAGGCGAGAGTGCCTCCATGATCGGGCGATCCAAGGCTTGGATGGCTTGGACCAAACATGTGTTAAGGTAGGTTCCACATATATACACATTGAGCCTTAAATAAATGGCCTAGGGTCTATGATGGACCTTTAACCATCTATAGAGAATCCATGGGCCTACCTTAGGACCACCCAGGAGGACATCCAACCTCAACTGGTTCCCAAGAGGTAGCCCGCCACTACTCGAGCATGAAATAAGACCCAAGGCCTAAGCAATCCATGGCCTAGTGGGTCATACACTAAGCTCAATACTTAGGTAGCATGGTGGACCCTTAAGCAAGGTTTGGGCCCAACCATAAAGGTCATAAATCCATATATTGTGGTGGGCTTCATGGGCAGCTCAGTAATTCATTTACATGGGAAAGTTTCACATTTAACGCAAGTAAGTTGGGCCTCACTTTTGGCCCAAGTACAGGGTCAGTTTAGTGGGCAGCCAAGGGCCCAACCTCTAGTGTATTATTGCCCCTAAGCCCATCACAATAGATAGGAGAGTATAGGCCTTAGATCAATGGGCGTATCCAAAAGAACTGAGTCCATAAGGCCTACTTGCTAACACAAGCATGCATATAATATATCACATAATGGGCCCAAAAGAAATGGCCCAAACAAAAGCCATCCAATTCATACATTATGGTGGACTTGAATGCAACCCGTAAGCCCAAGAATACACATAGGCAAGTCCTATATTGACAATGTGGGACTTGCCACACCAGCCCAAAGATTTAGCAAGGCCCTCCACAATATACATTTATGTGAGCCTTACAAGTCAGCCCACTATTAAGCATAAGGCTAATAAATGCACATGATCAGTTTGTAGACGACCCATTGGGCCCATGAATCAATAAGGTTAGCCCTTGCATAATCTGGGGCTCAAGGGTTAGGATTCCAGCCCATTAGGCCTATAAAGCTATCAAAATTTTTGGTTAAGGCTAGCCCACAGACCACCACAAAGGTGGGCCTCAAGGGGCACTAATTAAGCCCAAAATGTCTAAGGAAGGAGGGCAAAGAGTATGTACAACACTCCCTTAAATCTGGTGGGCCGCCACAACTCCAAAAGATCAATTATGCACAAATTTGGGCCCCTTGCTGAAATTCCAGCCCACCCACTTCCTGGGCCTGCTGGAGTCCAGAAATTTATTTAATTTAAATGGTTTATTGACTGATAGTGACCCACACATATCATAGTGGGTTCCACCAAATAAGAAAGGGGATATACAATACTTACTTTAAGTGAGCCATGCCGTTAGAATGCAGGCCAGCAACCCAAGGTAGGGGCATCCCATGGTGGGTTGTCCTACGGGCCTGGATATTTGACCCAAAACTGATCTAAATTATAGGATATGGCACGATCGATACAGGGGCTCGATGACCCTAAAAATTTGTAGGGTGGTCCTTCCATAGGTGGTCCACAACTCCACAAAATTTCAAAATTTTTGGATACCTAGAAATATTTTAATTAATCTAAATAAAATGGTCTGTCCAGAAAATCGGACTGACCTGGATGTCCTAACGTGCTGGGCCAGTCCGGGCCTCGCCACAGTGTGTACAGGGGTTCATTAGGTCTGAAATTTGGTAGGTAGGTCTTACCATGAGTGTATCATAACTCCACAAAATTTCAAAATTTTGGAGTATCTAGAAATATTTTAATTTATTTAAATAAATCAATTTATCCTGAAAATCGGACTGATCTAGACACCATATTGTAATGGGCCGGTCCAGCTACCACCATGGTGTGTACAAGTGTCCATTGGCCCCAAAATTTTGTATGTGGGTCCTAAAATGAGTGGTAAACCTCTCTATAAATTTTCATAATTTTTATACACTCAAAAGTATTTTAATAAATTTCAGAATTCCAACCTATCCAAGGTGGAATGTTGCTGGAACAGTGCAGAAAATCCAGACTGTCCACCTCACTTGGACCACACATTTGGGACCCTAATGAAGGTCAGATGGGGCTGAAATTTGGGGGACATTAAGATGAGATTCCCACCTTTCAGAAAGTATATTTGATGGGTACAAAAGGTCCCCCAATCAGCCCCAAATTCATGCCCAAAGTCCAATAAAATCTGTCCAGAAATTTCTAGACAGCAATACATGCATGAAATAAAATAAATGTATGGGCCTATCAAGAAAGGGATTGGCCCATAAATTGGGTGTCATGGCCCACCCTAGTGGGCCCCACAATTTTTCAGAACAAACCCCCAAATTTCCAACCTTGCAAGAACATTTAAGGTGGAAAAAAAAGAGGGCATCTAAACCATGGTGTAAGTTGAGTATAGATGTTCCTTCCTTACTGGGCTTTTCTGGGCAATCCAGGCCCACTAAGTGGACCACACATAATATCATCAGATTATAAAAGAATGAAAGAGAATGAAGAACATTTGGCTATCAGGGGAGGGCTCCGCCGCTATTAAGCCATCCCCACATAATCACAACCACAAACAACAATTAAACACATTGTACAATATAGATCTTATGATGCATGGCCTAGATCTTTGAGATGAATGGTTGGGATGCCATCCCAGCCACATGAAAGGGTCTAGATGACCCATCATACCTAGAAAAATAGGGGAAATCCATGCATGGATGTACAATGTGGGCCTCATGGCCACATCTAGATGGTTGTGTAGGATCTCCACCATTGATTGGTGGGTCTTACAGATCCAAAATGAGGAGGGAAGGATCTACATTAAGAAGAAGAGATCTACATGATATGGAGAGCACCCACCTTGATCCTTACAAAAATCTAGGTCTCCTTGCTCCTCTAGCTCCAAGGAAGGGAAATCAATGGATGAGATGATCTTGAAATGGATGGATTTAGAGAGATTAGGGAAAGAAGGGGCTGGAGAAAATGGGGGATTTGCTGGCCATGGAGAGAATGAGTAGGAGGGAGAGAGATAAGGAGATAAGAGAGAGAGAGAGAGAGAGAAATCATTTGTTTGTAAGAAAAGAAATAATTACCTATGGGAGGAGAAAATAAAGTTGTTGGGTAGAGTAGGCTTTTGGGTGGTGTGTGTGGGGTGGGTAGTGTTTATTCCATGGGAATTGTAGTGTGTGTGGGTGGTGTGCATGGGAAGTTGTGCTAAGAGTGGGGTCCACATGCATGACACTTAAGTGGGCCACATGATTAAGGGTCATACAATGAAATGTACACAACTTTTGATCTACATATCGAATTTATGCGTGAGACACGGCGTTAGAACCGCGGCGACGATGCGGTCGCAATGGCATAGGTCTCAACTCGATTCAAGTCGGGTCTACGTGACCAAACTCAAGGATAATCGCAAATGCAATCTGATGGTCGCGGGTTGCCAGGATTCAACCGGTAGGACTACAGGACCAAAATGAACGAAATGCACACTTACGCACACACATGCACACATGCGAACTCGGGTCGGGTCTCACAACATTTCAATACTAAGGTCATGGGTTCCGGCGTGAGAAAAAGATCCTAGGATATAATAGTAGTAGTAGTAATACATGCAGGAAGGCCTAAATAGGTCTTGATTGTAGGCCATTTCTCGGTCTGGGTTGGTATTTCAGGCATGAGTTGTAACTGGGTTTGTCCTAGTATCCACTAGACCAAGCCTACACCAGACCCATAATGATTTTTATGGTCAGCGAGGGCCCTTCTTCAGAGCAAGGCTATTAATTGGGTCATATGCAACACAGCCCAACCTAGCCCGTTGCCAACATCAATAGAACACTCGAGGTGGTAATGGGCATCGCCAGTGGCTTAATCGAGCTGAGAATGCCCCAGTCCTAGCCAAACAAGGCCGGGCCCATCTCATAAGGAAAAGTCAAATGATCAAACGAACACGACTTGGCTACTACCTTGTAACCATTGATGTGGGCAAGACCTGATTGTAGGGCCTACTGATGTAGAATGTGTCACGGATACATTCTTAGTGTTATTGGGCCAAAAGAAGGTGGATCATAAATTGACCATAACTTTTGATCTGAGTATTGTTACGGGACACACAACCTATTATTCTTTACTGAAATGGGCCATCCGAGGTGAACCGACCCATGAAGTGGGTTGCATCTATCCGTTTTTTCAGAAAATAGGTACTTTCAGCTCAAAAAATGAATTTTAAGGAAAAATTATTATTTTTAGTAATTCCAATTTTTTTATATTTTCTATTTTTAGAGTTTCATATTTTCTTATTTTTTAGGAATAACTTGTAATCATGTTAGGACTCTTCTAGTAAGTTTATTTGGAATTTTTATTTTTTAAAATTAGGCTTTAAAAGAGTTTTATTAGAATTAAGATTTTTATTAGAGTTAAAATTTTTCTATTGAATTTTGATTTTTTTTCCTATATTAATGATGTAATAGGGATATACAGAGCACAAAATTATCCATTAACAAAAATTTGATTTCTAAAATTAATTTTAGTTTCTATATTTTCCTCGTGGCATCTCCGCGGGGAGTTCAAAAAAGCTCGGTGGATTTGGAGTAGTTATCCCCTTGAGGAATACAATGATCGACCTCATTACACCCATCCCTGCATCAATCAGGATACCGTCTAATTTTCTCATATAACGTTGACCCACTTGATGATTTGATCGGGCTAATGGATTATACCGGGCCATTCATCATTGGCCTAAGCCTGACCTAGCCCAGCCTAGGCACCAGTGTAAGACCCGACCCGAGTTCATGTGTGTGCATGTGTGTGTATGAGTATGCATTTCATTTCTCTTGGTCCCGCGGTCCTACCTGTCGAATCCCAGTGACCCACGACCCTTGAATAGTGTTTGCGGTCATCCTTAGGTCTGGTCATGTAGACTCGACTCAGATCAAGCCAAAACCTATGCCATCTTGTTTGCATCATCATTGCAGTTCCAACACCGCGTCTTGTGCATCCATCTGATGTATAGATCATAAGTTATGTGCATCTCATGTTATAGCCCTTAATCATGATCATGTGGCCCACCTATGAGTGGTGTGTACATTTTTCTAGATGGTCCCATCCCTAATGCACAAGTTTCAATACACACTACCCAACACCACCTAAAATTTCATAATTTACACTACCCATCACCCATACACCACCCATTAGCCTATAGCCTCAAATAGGCTTTCTTTTGCTAGCCTATTATTATTTCTCTAACAAAGCCCCATTTCTCAAGAGAAAAGCTAAAATTTCTCTTCCCCAAATAAAGTTGCAATCATTTCTCTCCTATAAGCATCTCTCTCTCTCTCTCTCTCTCTCTCTCTCTCTCTCTCTCATTTCTCTCTTTTCATTTTCTTCCTTCTTGCTAGTAGAAGGTGGGACGTTTCCACCTCTCCCTATCCATTTCTAGCCCATTCTTTCCCTAATCTCTCTACATCCATCCATTACAAGTTCATCTCATCCATTGATTTCCCTTCCTTGGAGCTAGAGGAGCAAGGAGACCTAGATTTTTGTAAGGATCAAGATGGGTGCTCTTCATATCATGTAGATCTCTTCTTCTTAATGTAGATCCTTCCCTCCTTCTCATTTGGGATGTGTAGGACCCACAAATCAATGGTGGAGATCCTACAGAATCTTCTAGACGTGGCCATTGGGCCCATCTTGTGCATGCATGTCCATGTATGGGAATTCCCTTGATGGATTCCTTTCATGGTGATTTCTTCTCATTCCTTAGGCATGATGGGTCATCTAGACCTTTGCATCAAGGTTGGTATGTCATCCTAACCATTTATCTTAGATCTAGGCCATGATGATGAAATCCATGTTGTAACTTTGTATATGTATAGTATATGTGGTTATGATTGTGTTGGGGAATGCTCAATAATGGCGGAGCCTTCCCCCCATGGCCGGATATCCTTTCTTCCCTCTCCCTTCTCTTGTATTTCTGATGATGTATGTGTGGTCCACTTAGTGGGCCTAGATTGTCCAGGAAAGCCTAACAAGGGTGGGACGCCCATACCCAGTCTACACTATGGTTGGGGTGTCCCATTTGTCACTCTATATGCTACATGTAAGGGTGGAAAATTTTGGATATGATATGGACAATTGTGGGACCCATTAGGTTGGGCCACGACACCTAATTTATGGGCTAATCCTTTTCTTAAATGGCTCATGCTTTTATTTTAATTCATGTGTGTATTGCTGTCCAGAACTTTCTGGATAGATTTCTATTGGTTTTGGGCCTGAAATTGGAACTGATTAGGGGCCTTTTTATACCCATAAAATATATTTTTCTGAAAGGTGGGGTTTTCATCTTGATGTCCCCCAAATTTCAGCCTCATCTGACCTTGATTGAGGTCATAAAGGTCTGGCCCAAGTGAGGTGGTTAGTCTGTAATTTCTGCACTATTCCAAAAACATATTAGTTTGAAATTCCTTAAATATAAAATTATGTTTCCACTGGTAGGACACATCTATGGACCCCACCTTGTGTTACATATATGAGGGGACATAAAAACTATTTTTCTCCAATTTTTAGAAGCCATTAATCCATACCATTGGAAGCTCAGATCAGGGCCTATCAAAAATCTGCACTAAGTAGATTTTCTGGACAGTTAGTTTTCTTTAAATTAAATAAAATACTTCTTCTATTCAAAAAATTTTGCAATTTTATAGAGAGGTGACCCACCTATGGTAGGACCCACCTACCAAGTTTCCGGCTCAACGGACCCCTGTGCAGTTAGTGGCCAGGGCTGGACCGTCCACCCCCTTTGTGGGCCCATCTTGATGCATGTATTTGTTATCTCCGTCGTCCATCCATTTGTGGTCCACATGGGACATGGCCCACGTCCCTGAGAGTTATCCATTTTTAGGACCCAATTTAATGTATTTTTGGGCCAATTGCCTAGGCCTATAGGACCTTCTACCTTGGGACGCCCAGGCCCATTGGACTGTTGCTGGACTTCCAGTCCAGTAGCATGGTCCACCTGATTTATGTGTGTGATCCATTACGCTCATTTGGTGGGACCCACAGGGACATATGTGGGCCACCAATGAACATAAACTTAATTTATATTTAATATTGCTAGACTCAAGCAAGCCCAGAAATGGGTGAGCTGAAAATTCCAGCAATAGGCCCATATTGGTTGCCCCTAATGACATGATTTGGGGCAACATGGCCCATTAGATTTAAGGATGAATTATGCATATAAGCTTACCATTTTTTGAGGTGCATTTGGGCTTAATTGTGCACACTTGGAGGCCCACCCCAGTTGGGTTTATCTGGGTCCATGTATATAGCTAGTTATTAGATTCTTTAGGCCTTTTTAGGCTGGAATTTTCTAGATGGGTCCATTGGACCCTTGGGCTTATATTTTTCTACATATTGTGATGGGTTTATGGGCCAAATACACAAATAGTTGGGCCTTTGGTTGCCCACTAAATTAACCTTGCATTTGGGCCAAGTTGTGAGGCCCAATTCACTTGGATTAAGCATAGAAATTGCCCATATAGTTGGAGTAACGGGCTGCCCATTAGGCCCACCACAATATGTGGGTTTGTGACCTTTATGGTTGGGCCCAACCTTGCTTGAGGGCCCACCATATTGCCTATGTGATGGGTTTTGAGTACAAGCCCACTAGGCCATGAATTGCCTTAGGCATTGGGCCTTGTTTCATGCTTGAGTTGTGGCGGGCTACCTCTTGGGAACGAGTGAGGTTGGATGTCCTCCTGGGTGATCCTAAGGTAGGCCCATGGGTTTTTCTATGGATGGTTAAAGGCCCGCCATAGACCCTAGGCCATTTATTTGAGGCTCAATATGAATGTATGTGGAGCCTACCTTAACGTATGTTTGGTCCAGGCCGTCCAAGCCTTGGATCGTCTGATCATGAAGGACTCTCTGCCTTGGGTTGCTACTGGACTCTCAGTCCAGTAGGGCCCACTTGATCTTTTATAATATATACATACCCTCCATCTAATGGGGTCCCCTTGTGAGTATAGTTGGCCTTCATGAGATTATTTCCACATAGTTGACTAATTTCTGGACCTTAGCAGGTCCAAGAAGTCAAGTGGGCCGAAAGTTTATCAAGGGGCCTTAAATGCACATTGTTATAGTTGAAACTTATTTGGCTATGGGGCCCACCATATTGAGAACTTGTGTACGTATGTGTAGCATGCTTATATTTTCTTATAATATTTGGGCTTAGTTAGTGAATTCTTTTTAGTCACCTTTAGTGATTATATGAGGATCCCATCTTAGATCAGATTTTTGGGGCATCCAGTGGGCCTAGTGCGGGCAGGGACGTCTAGCTTGGCCGAGCCATATATTGGGCTGACTTCCACCATTTTGATGGACTTGTGGGCTGAGATAAGGATGGTATTGGGCCCATGGTTGCCCACTTAAATTGCTAGTATTAGGCTGATGTAGTGGGGCCCATTTTATCAAAACTTAAACTTGTTTTTAGGCCGTATATTATGTACGCAAGGTACCCACCAAGTCCAACTTAATGCATGAATTTTATGACCATTTGGAATTGAGCCTTAGGCCTTAATTCCCCTCTTGGGGCCATGTTATTGAAGATAGTATTATTCCCTTTTTTTTATGTGACCATTATGAGGAGTATACACATATGTGACCACCTATTTTTATCTTGAATGTAAGCCTTGGGCCTTCTATCCATATAGTTCATGGTTCTTATGCCTTTTGGGGAATGGTGGTTAAATGTCCCCATTATGGACCCCTCTAGGCCCGATTGTATTTAAGTGTGATAAGATGCTCATCTAAGACTCTTGCTAGGTTCATTTCTGCATTATTTAAACCCGTAGCTTGTATGCTTAGTCTCATGGGCTACCCCAGGTAAATGGGCTCGTACTAGAGGTTGAATTTCCTTATGGATATTGTCTGAGTACCTAGTCTTTGTTCCTTCTTGGATATGAGGAGTGTACTACTTTGTATATCGTCGCATAGTGCATCTAGATCCATCTTCATGGCCCATGTGCATCATTGTATGCTTGAATGACATTGTGTGTATGTGTGGTTTTGATTGTGGTATTGGGCATTACATGATACCTTACCCGAGGGACGTAGTATCCCCTCTTGAGCACGTTGGATGCTTGGAATTGATTTATGGTGGATTATGTGATTCATGCATCTGGTATTGCATAGCATCTAAACATTATCACCCTTGCTTCATTAGGGTTGTAGCCTCCACAGATACATTGTGGATGACCATGATTGGACACCGAAAATGTTACTTGAACATATGAAGTGCATGGGATGCCCTTGGGTGAAAATCTCAAAACTTCCATGGTACCAAGGATCTGCTTGTAACATCCCGGATTTTTACCACTTGGAATTAGACGTCCTTCAGCAATGGGTCAATCCTAACACCTGATTAACTTCTCAAACACTCAATTTAAATGTCTCAAATTTCTTCTTCAAACCATTTTCCTGAAAACCTCATTTTTCCTTCACAAATCTCATCTCTCACTATCTTATCCTTCAAACTTGTTTTAGTGCTTTCATGTTAGAAACAAATCTTGAAGTTTAGGTGAATATAACGACTCGGAAAAATTAGGTTATGAAATAACTAACCGAAAGCATGTTATAGGTTACCAAACTGCCGTATACGAAAGCTTAGCGAATCCATCAACTCCGTTACGATTCTACGACAAAAGGTGCGGACTTTAGGTGTATAGGTTATGGTTTTCAACGCTTTCAATGTCAAATAATGATAGATTCATGATCTGCATGCAATTGTACATGTATAAAGTGCTGTCTATTTTCCTGTTTATATGGTGCTTTATAACATGCTTTATAACATGCTTTGTAACATGCTTTATAATATGTTTGTTAACATGCTTGACTTACTTTATTTATTATGCTTTACTCCACATACTTTGGAATATGGATTGATTGCTTTTAGGACTATGATTTTAGTCCAGACAATCGGTACCAGACTTGAGATCATGGTTGAGATTCATTTCGCCACATAGGATGTGTTTAACGAACTCGAGTCGTACTTTAGTTGGCGACAGTGGTTAGGCCACGCGAAGTGCTTATGCACTTCATGTCGTTCAATTGATTGTGCGCTCGAGCTAGTCGAGCTCGTTAAGTAAGTCGATCTGTCTTATGAATGTTCACCATGTTTGGACGCCTTTGCTTGAACCTAGGGTACTAAACTTACCAGTGAAATCCCGTTAATTATGGTACCTTGATCCGCTAAGACTTATGAGCGAGGTATGGTGGTATGGGACACCATGGTCGAGCTGTCGGCCTACGCTGGGGCCATGTGCCTCCCTGTAGTGACC
Organism: Magnolia changhungtana; assembly: GCA_030180095.1. Lineage (NCBI taxonomy): Eukaryota > Viridiplantae > Streptophyta > Magnoliopsida > Magnoliales > Magnoliaceae > Magnolia > Magnolia changhungtana. The sequence goes on along the minus strand of JASAUF010000502.1, from coordinate 4,936,973 downwards.
AGTGAGCAACTAGACTTGTGAGCCGATTATGGTGGTATGGGACACTATATTCGTGCTGTCGGCCTATATTGATAAGGTGATGGGGGAGTGGTGCAACGAATGCGAGCAACAGCCTTGGCAACCCTTTGTAGTGACCTCGAGCATACTCTGAATTTGCGATGAGGCGACGAGTTTTATCGCGGTGTATAGAGTATGAACTAGGCCTGTATCTGTATAATGATGAATCGTTAAAGAGGTGATGGGAGAGTGGTGTAACCATTGTGCGTAACAGCCCTGGCAGCCTCTGCAGCGACCTAGAAACACATTATCGTATAAGATTAACTAGGACTAACGACCCTAGAATGGATCATGTTTGAAAATGATACAAGGGAGGTACCTTAGTTTCCCTATACTGCTGTTTGAAATGGACTAATAACAACTCGGTAATCATGCTCATCATGCATTGTATGTGCCTGGAAGATGTGGAGCACTGAGGGATGAAATCATGCCGCAAACGTAAGATGGTGTCGCATAAGGGTGGTTTAGCAAGGGCATCCATCTTGACTGCATTCATACTTGCATTAATAAGAGTATTTAGAATTGTTGATTGTACTGCTTTATCATTACTGCTTGACTGAATTGATAACATGTTAACCTATGCTTTATTGTTCCACTGAGTTGATCACTCACTCCCACGATACAGGACGGTGTTCCGAACACCCACCAGACTTTGTTTGATTGCAGATGGCGATGCTACTTCTGAGGTGGAGCCGGACTTCTATGACGATGAGAATGCTTTCTCGTATATGCTATTTTCTGGTGACTTCGTGAGAGCCGTGCCTTGATTGTCGGGGCTACAGGGATGTTGACTAGATCACACTACACAACTTGGTATAATTTAAAATTATACTTGTAATTATTTAACCTAGTAATGTTATCACACTCTAGAGACTCACCACAGTTTATATATTTTACATATTTATCACAGTCTTCCACTCGTAAATTTAACTGTCTCTGGAGTATGATATGATGTTTTGGCTTAATCTCACTCATGTTCACTACTCTAATACAGACAGCATTCAATCATCATTCATTTTGTTGCATAAGTGATGCGTTGGAACTCGGGAGTTGAGTTTATGCTCGACCCCTGATTTTCAGGGCGTTACACTGCTCCAGTGCCGTAACTAGGCAGAACCATGAGCGCACGAGGGCCTTACACCTTTAGGCCGCGACTCCCACTGTCGTGTAGTCATTTGGAATGGGGTGTGGCCTTACCTGTCTGAGGGAAAGAGGGCAATAGCTAGGCTGAGTCTGACCAGCTAGTGAATGGGTCCGCTACCGTCAGGCCTTACTGTTGATTTGCTATCTATAGGCAGGTAGTGAGGTCTCCTACGCTCGTTTAACTGTTCGGGTCTATAGAGAGGCAGTTATCCTGCAGTGTACTAGACCCTAGTAAATTCCTTATGAAGGGACTGTACTGATATGTGGATTAGATATGAGGACTGGCATCACTTCGCATTACATTTGCATCGGTTGTATAAGCTTACATTGCATCGCTTTGGCATGGCGCCCAGTACTCATTGCTTTATTTAGCCTTGGTATGGCTTTCTGCATTTATTGTGCTGTGTTGGTATAGCTTCTTGCATTCATGGTAGCCTTGGTAAGGTTGGTGGTGTTGGTTTTGATCTTATTTCCTTTCTGTATCCCCTATTATTCTTCTGCACACCATTATTACACACTTTCACCACCCTCTAAGCTTTTTATAAGCTTATGCACAATTGATGCATGCAGGAAATCAAGGTTGGCATCTTAGCAGCGGAGCTTGGATAGGTGTACGAGCTGAGGGCCTAGTGTTGTAAATCCTCTTCTTTCTTTCTTCTTTTATCATATGTATTTCCTTCAGTATTCTATCATGTATAAAGCTCAAATTATAGTGGATTTTGTAATGTGTCCTTTTGTTATTTCTAAAATTTACTTGCTGTGATCTTAGGTATGCTCGTATTGGAATGGATATATGATTATGAAAAATCCTCCTTGTAGGATCCCAAGATCGGAACCTGCCTCAGGAACTGAAATTGGGGTACTACGGAGGCTGTTGCGATGAGCACTAGCTATCGGGTTCCTTGTGAGTTGGGTTACCGAGTCTTGGGTGTGATAACCAGGTCTCGATTTTAAGGGCGAACCCAATCCCGGGCCAAATAGGGAGCTAGGCCCTCTCCCTACAGGGTTAGCCCCACAACTGATTGCTGCCACCATCGTTCAGAATGCAGAAAGTGGACTAATGGTGGAACAAAAAGGGTAAAGCACTATCGTTTGCTCATTTAGACAATGTTAGATTTTCTATTATTGTATTTCTTTCATAGTTTCTTTACAGAGATATTGTACAAATATATATGGAGATTAGCAACCCTATTCTTGACTATATATAGATATTGTAAAATCACGAATATAATCTTTCTAATTTTCTCTTAATTGACAACTCATTGATTGATTTGACAACTCAGCTAGCACTCCCCCTCAAGTGGAAGCATCCAAATCTTTAATGCGCAACTTGTTTAGTGAGTTGTAGAAATCCTTGCTTCATACGGCCTTTATAAGAATATCCACCAGTTGATCTTCAAACTTCACGAATGGAAACTGGATTATTTTAGCTTCGAGATTTTATTTGATAAAGTGTTTGTCAACCTCCACATGTTTGGTACGATCATGCTGGATCGGATTGTGAGTAATGGTGATAACTGCCTTATTATTATAAAAGAAGTCCATCTTGGATGTAGGAGCAAACCTAATTTCAGTTAGAAGTCTTTTGATCCACAGGAGTTCACAAAGTCCTTTAGCCATTCTACGAAACTCTGCTTCAGCACTTGATAATGCTACCACTTTTTACTTCTTACTTCTCCATATAACAAGATTCCCTCTAACATACATGAAGTATCCTGAGGTGGATCTTCTGTTTGTGGTATTCCCCGCCCAATCTGCGTCTGTATAACCATTAACTCTGAGATGGTTATTTTTTGAAAACAAAAGCCTTTTTCCCAAAGAGAATTTTAAGTATCGTAAAATCCGGATCACCACCTCCATATGATGCTTACTAGGTTGATGCATGAATTGACTTACTACACTCACTATGCAAGTAATATCTAGACGAGTATGGGAGAGATCACTACAAAAAAAATGGGCAAAGGCTACGGATTTAATCCATATCCATAGACCTATAGCTATGGATTAAATCCGTAGCACGACTATCGTCGTAGGTGCCAAGCCAATAGGTCTAAAACCTATGGCTACAGATTTAATCCGTAGCCATAGTATAAAATAGTTACGGATATAATCCGTAGCAAATATTTCTGTAGCCAAAAGCACCTACAGCTATGGATATTATTGGTAGCAAAAAGTACTGTTACATCCGTAGCAATATGCCGAATTTTATAATGGCTACGGTTGATATCTGTAGCTATGGTCTACATTAAAAAAATATATATATAATCATTCATTCATTCAATTACCACCTGCATAATCATTCATTCATTCATTCAATTACCACCTGCATAATCATTCATTCATTCATTCAATTACCACCTGCATAATCATTCATTCATTCATTCAATTACAATCACATGGTCTCATTTGAAGGATTTGAGTTGAAAGATTTCTGGATCTAGAAGATCTTTCAGTGGAAGATGAAGCTTCATGTACTAATGGTGAAGAGTCACAAGACCATTCAGCAATGGTGAACTAAGAACCATTCTCTGGCCTCATATGAGCTGCCTCAAATTGAAGCAAGGCAAGAGAAACACTTTCATTTCATACCATGGCCTTATGACAAAGGGATCACTTTGTATTAAAAAAAAAAAAATCAGAACTGTTTGTATAAGGGGAAATGATGCAACAGCCTGGTAGATGGCTATATATCTCAAGTTCTTTTCAACTAAGTCTCACTCATCCATGATTTTGAAAAAAGAAAAAAGATAAGTTCATCTAAACTGGTATTTATTCAACAAATAGCAACAACTGAAAAAAGGGGCTTATCATTCACTTTTGCCATTTTGCTAGGCAGCAATAAAGTTGCAGATGACTTCCATGGCCAGCAGGTGAGCAGTCTTGTGCCGGTGCCTTTGCTACACCCTCCCACTTCTCAACTGTCTCTTTCAGTTTGTCAAAGCCCTACATAGGATAGGAAGAAACGTATGCTTACTTTGCCAGTATAGAACCATTCGGATTTTCTATTAGTTGCCCCAGGAATTATATGTAGATGAAAATGGGGCAAAACCAAGCATTGAGACACTACTGATATAGAAAATTTCTGTGGTAGTGTTCTTTTAAAAATGATTAGACATTTGCTAAATTTCAGATCCCAAAACCCATGAAATAATTCAAGTTGCAAGTATGGCTAGAAGAAATTCAGATGTTGTAAATAACATGACCTAAATACAAACTTGGGTACTCTCCAAGCGGGTTGTGAAATCGCCGAAAGGTTCTCCCTGTTGGCGTTTGCGCCTCCAGTTGTAGAACAATGGCTCCAAAACCTTTTCTACCTCATGAATCTTCACCTTATTCATGAAACATTTTGCTAGTGAGGTTAGCACCATTAAATTTGTTTGTATGTATCTGTCATGGGAAAGAAATAAATATGATTTAGAAGCCAGATTGCTATAGTCCGGATTCCAAACAATAAAAAAAAAAACCATGGATTCAAAATACAGAAGAAAAGGTGCAACTGTCTAAATAGCATGTTTGCGAGTGTCGCCCACTGCAGACAAGAATGCCCATTAAATGTAATACAATTGCATATTATGACACTCTGTTGAAATGATGTGCATGATAGGGTTTCCATACACAGTTCACTAAGATCAGTTGCCAAAACAATCTCCGATTGTACATTTTTTTGTCATAAAATTCTTTTAAAGCGCTATTTTCCTATTCATAAGCAGAAAAGAGATGCAATTACCACAAAACGATGGCAGAAGCAACAGAGTGAAAGGGAAGAAGACAACATAAGTATGGATCACTAATTAAAAGGAAAAGTTGGAAATATGCTAGGCATATAAGAAGCCTCACTACCTTGACATCCTTGTGGGAGAGGAACTTCCCCAAGTTGTGAATAATCAACCTCAGATCTTCAACTTGCCAAGTCAGTGAGCTTATTACAACTGCAGTTATATAACATGCTTACGATAAACTTACAAGGGACAAAAGGACCCATTCGAAGGTGATGTAGCCCACCCAGTTCCTGTTGAAGAATCTAAATGCCTGTTCCAAGTTTAAAAAACCCATCTCAGAATTGTTGGAAATGTTTTTTGAGCTTGATGTTTGATTAGATAAGAAGAGATGTGGTTCAGTTACACACCTATAATAGTTCTTTATCAACAACCGACTCCTTTGCGGCAGCATCAGACTTCTCTGACTTAGCCACTTGATCATTGCTCATTTGTCTCAGCTGTTTTATCTTCACTCTTTACTTAATCTATGGGTTCCTCCATTTTGTTTATGCCATCAGTTGTCTCCTTGTCATGCTTGCCTTGCAGATCAACTACCTCTTCATCATTTCCTGCCTGAAAATGGGAAGTATCACTAGAGGGAATGCAGAACCCAAGCATGCTTTGCAAGTGTTTGTCTCAACCAAAACACGGACGTCGCAAATTCTCACACCAGGGCTAAAAGAATAAACGTTGGATGCAGCAAAGCCAAAAAAATAAATAAACCAACAAATCAAAGAAAACCATAATGTAAACATTGCTTTTCAGAGAAAGCCATATTGTACTGTAAAAAACAAAAACAATTTGTAAACATAGCTTTTCAGTAATGTATTTCCTTTTGTAATCCAAATACTTAGAAATGCATTAAAACTAAATAGCCATGTAAAATAAAAACAAAAGCAAGAGCATAAAGAACATTTGCCTAGCATCACAATTTTTATTTTTATTTTAAAAAAGAACCAAACATGTTACATAGCACAAGGCCTCTAAGAGAAAACTAATAGGAGAAGAAAGGGTTTGAACTCTTACAATGAAGCTGCATCAAGGAGCTCATCTTGTAAATTTGTCAACTGTTCCAAATCCTCTAATCTCTGGTTCCAATGTAAGTCCGCTCTCTTAAACAACAAATTAAGTAGGAAAGGAAGACTTAGGAAAGGCAAAAAATAATCATGTTCACAAAAACACCTACCATTGTCGATCAAAGCATCTTAGAAACAAGCACATGAACAATTATTGACCCAAAAAAGAAATAATATTATAAGTTAATACTATCAGTGATTGCAACTGTTTGATGATTCAAACCAATATTGGCTATTTTAATTTTTTCCAAATTCCAAAACAATCCCAATTTAATTATCTTTTCAAGAAATATTTAACTTGTTTAAGGAATACCTTAGAGAGGACACCCAATCCAGAACAAGGAGCATCCAACAAAACTTTATCAAACTTCTTGGATATCTTTTCCTATAAAAATCAAAAGCTTTGTGAAAAAACAAAAACAAAAACAAAAATTGTAACAGGAAATGATCGCAAAAATATCCAAAGCACTACATAAACAACATGCCTCAATAAAAGAATGAATCATCCAGGTAGTATTTTATAAAATAATGAAGAACATTCCCTCAGAAATTTTTATAAACTCAAAACAAAAAATAAAAATAAAATCCTATGCTTCCTAGATAAGGGCACCACCGCCAACAGCAAAAATTTTGCCTAAAAATCAATATATTAGTTTGCAGTTAAGGCTACAGGGAATTAGTAGGAATTGTGATATCTACAACTCTGAACATTTTAAATGTCAGAATTGACATGATATTAGGACATGCGAAATCCAAAGATGTGCCAATTGTGATACAATAATTTGGTGTGGGATTCATGACTACTGAATGTGTTGAATATAAATCTCACAACATTTTCTAATTTATTTTATTCTTGCCAACCAAAATTAGACATTTACTCTATCTTTGTTATATCTATTGAAAAGACATTGAAGTAGTTATTAGGGTAGCAATTGTTCTCTCAATCCCTCATAATAGAAATCAATTTGTATCAAGGTTAGTGGGAGCTAGCGGTGGCAATGATTTGGATCAACCATATTTTAGCAAAACGGCATAGAACAACAACAAAACTAAAAAAAAAAAAAAAAAAAAAAAAAAAAACAGAAAACAGTTGAGGCATTTAGTATTATCATTCCACATCGACAACATGCTCCAATAGAGTGTGGTGCGAACCAATGTCATTCTGATGGGATCACATGCATCAAAATGATTATATTGCATGTGTTCCATTCTGCAGTCTTCAAGATCAGTCTTGTGCATTGACAACATGTTCCACTCTACTGTCATTGGGGTCAGGCTTCTTCATGATTATATCACACACAAATTGGGGCTTGAAACAATAAAGGGTCTATGTCACATAGGATTGCAGACAGATTTACTTAGACTATCATTTCACATCAGTTATAAGGGCTGAGATGTATTACAGCCAATGGCTAGGATTCAATGACAATTTAAGGTTCAATTTACTATATAAAGGCTTTTACCATCCGATTAGAGAATCAGAGAGAAATTACATTGTTTTCCTTTTTGAGACAAGAAGAGTAATTTTGATATTCATCGCTAGAATTTACTGTAGATTCTGGAAATTGCAGTTATCATTAAGAAAGTTTCTCATAACTAAAGATCATGTTTTAGTGCTTGGAGTTTGCACAAAATTGCTGGAAATTTTGGTTGAGTTGCCGTAAATTTGATTCTAGTGCAGAAATTAGGTTTAATTGCCTGAAAATTTGTGAATAATTACTGATTCTAGTGCACAAAATTACTGATTTACAAAAATTGGTGTTCAGAATTCATTGTGGAACTTGTAATATACCGTTAGAACTGGAGTCTGGAGATGACAATCAATCAGAACCATATAAAACCTGGATTGGCTGCTAGTGCAGCAAAATAAACTCAAGAAAGAAGTACACTAAATCACTAATACCTGAGATGATCTGTTCATCCCTAACTTCTAACCAAGTTAACATTAGATTAGATCATCATTCCTTTAATGATTAATCATAAATTTTTATCTGAAACTTCCATTAAAAAAAATCACAACCACACAATAGACATGCAGCACAAAAACATGAACTAAGAAAGTACAAAAGGAGCCAAGACTACCTCAAGAAACTGATTCTAGTGCTAGGAATCTCACAGATCAAGTTGGGTTAAATCTTTCACATGTTTATCAAAACAAAACATAATCACAAATTTAAAAAGCATAAATCCCGTAAAAAGTTTGTTCAAAACAAAACAGAATCACAAAATTTTTTTTAAAAAAAAGTTATCTAAAACAAAGTATATATCCTCATTCCCTTAGAACATGTAGACAGACGAAACTCTGGATAAAAAACAGCCACTTGCCAATAGAGACTGGCAACATCTGAACCAAACAAGAACAAAAGGCTTGGGTTTCGCAGTTAGCTGGGAGGCATATATGACCCTTCTTGCTGTCGGGATGATCTGTCCACCACCCCTATGGATTGCATCAGCATGAAGAACAATGTCACAGACCTTAAAGCACATGCCCCGCATGTTTTCTTCAGCCAATTCTCCTTCCTTTGATGCCCATTGGAACCCAACCACAATAGAATCCTTGATTCATTCAGGTACTGAACTCCCTTGCCAATGTCAACAACCATATTTGGGGCCCATGATTCTAACCTTCAAACCTTCAAACTAGTTAAGACCTTCCCAGTGAAAACCCACAACTGATTTCAGAAACAGAGAGAGAAAGAGAGAGTAACCGTTCTTCTCCTTCTTACGGCAAAAAGGGGTTTTGAAAACGCTAGCGAGAGAGAGAGACGAGTTGGGAATCAGAGAGAGGGTAATGTGGCCGAGAGACGGGGAGAGGGTGAGGGAGAGCGGGAGATCGAGAGATGGCGAGAGAGAGGCCGAGAGAGTGCGCGAGTGAGAGAGAGAGAGAGAGAGAGAGAGAGAGAGAGAGAGAGAGAGAGAGAGAGGGTGAGGGAGCCTGGGAGATGGAGAGAGGCAGAAACGGAACCCTGGTTTTGGGAGGTATGCGGGTGGGAGAAAATGGTAGAATGAATTTTCATTTAGGGGAGGGGCGCATGATGGAGGGCCAATTAGGGCCGTGGGTTTTAGGACCATGGGGCCCACCATGATGTATGTTATTTATCCACTCTGTCGATTAATTTTAAAATATTATTTTAAGGGTTGATGCAAAAAATGAGTCAGATTTAAGCTGTAAGAAGACCACACAACATATTAATAATAAAAATTTAATATTTATGATTTCTTATTGTGTGGTCCACTTGGACCTTTAATCTAAATAATTTTTGGCCTAATCCACTGAAATTAGATATCAGAATTTATAGATGACTTAGATCAAACACATATTTCAGTGAGCCCCATGGAGCCCCTTAAACACCATCAATAGCTAATACAGCTATGATGAAGAGGTAGGCTTTAGGTACAGATCAATTAGGTTTTTGGGACGGATTAGATCTATAGCATGATTGTTACAGATTTAATCTATAGCCAAAAGCTTTCACAATCCGTAGCCTTTGCTCAATTTTTTGGTAGTAGGTAAATAAGTTTACCAACTAATCTCTAGTACCTTCCTTTGTCCATTGGCATTTAGTTTGGATATTCTCCAAGCTTATGGTTCTGAATGATTGGAGTGTCTGCTAGCTTACAATTCAACATTCCAACCTCACATAATAAGTCTAATATATATTTTCGCTGAGAAAGAAATATACCTCGCCTTGATCTAACAACCTCTATTCCTAGGAAATATTTGAGTCCTCCTAGATTTTTCATCTCGAACTCGACCGCCAATTGTTTCTGAAGCTTAGCGATTTCCTCATTATCATCCCCTGTGATGATCATATCATCGACATATACAATTAAAGTTATTACCTTACCCCGTTGGTGCTTAGGAAATAATGTATGATCTGAATTACTTTGGTGAAAGCCATACTTCTTCATTGCCAGACTAAACCTCTCAAACCATGCTTGAGGTGATTGTTTTAATCCATACAATGCTTAGTGCAATTTGCACACAACTTCAGCTTTTGAAGATGCTGTGTAGCCTGGAGGAGTATCCATGTAGACTTCCTCTTCAAGATCACCATGGAGAAATGCGTTCTTTACATCAAACTGGTGTAATGGCTGTCCAAGTTGGCTGCGAGAGATAACAGGACCCTGACTATATTTAACTTTGCTACCTGCGAGAAGTTTTTTGATAATCTACGCCATATGTCTGAGTGTATCCCATTGCGACTAGCCTTGCCTTGTATCATTCTATAGATCCATTTGCCTTGCGTTTAACAGAGAAGACCCATTTGCACCCAACTGTTTTTTTTCCTTTGGGCAATGGAACTAAGGTCCATGTTTGATTCTTTAGTAGTGCCATATTTCTTCCTCTATTGTCTGTGTCCACTTGGGATCAGCTAAAGCTTCCTGAACTGTAGTGGGAATATGACATGCAGACAGCTTGTGTGAGAATGTCTTGAGAGGTTTAGGTAGCTTTTCGGTGGAAACATAGTTGGCAATTAGATACCTTAACCTTCTTTCCTCAATGTCTGGACAGTATCTGTAAGACCCGCATCCTAGTCCGTACTGTTCTGTCGACTCCCCCGATCCTTCCTGTCGAATTCAGGCAACCTGCGAGGTATAATCGACGTTGCACATGACCCTAAGTCATTTCTCATAGATTTGAGTTGGCTTAATCCGAGACTTGTACCATTGCGACCACACCATCACCGCGGTTCCAACGCCGCGACTCACACACCGATGCGATACCCTAGCCGGAAGATGTGGGCCGGCGTTCAGTTCGAAGAAAAACGCCACGCATTGCAAAACCCAAGAGAATCTCTACAACATGTCACATCCATCAATCAATCTATCCCATCAAGGGTCAAGTACACCATCACCTCACACCCATCCCCAAGCAACCCCTAAAGTAAAAAAACTCTTACACACCTCATACCTTTCTTACACCAAAAACCACAAAAGTCAAAAAGCTCTTACACCCATCACTCACCACATCCATCACCCATCACACACACTCTCTCTCTCTCTATAACCCTTTCTCTCTCATTCCCAAACTACTTTCCCAAGCAACTAAAATACCACACTTCTAAGCACTTCCATGAGAGAAAAAGTGTAAGTTGTGTGGCCCACTTTCCATCCCAAAATCCTTCATCCTAGCCCTTCAATCCTCATCACCTTCCATCAAAGTGGGATACAAGGAGATCGGCATTCCATCGGACTAAGAAGATCGAACGGTGGGTGCTTCTTTAGGCTAGTTTTCATGTTTTTATGATGGGCCAAGTGAGGCCTACCGATCGATAGTATGGATCGGACCCCAGATGTGGCCGATGGCCTACCTTGATTTTCATGATCATTCCATGATAGGGCCATTCTTTATGGACCCCATCATGATGTATATTTTCCTTGCATGGATAAGGTCATTTAGACCTTACATTTTACTGAAGAAAAGATCTCCACCGTTGAATTTTTGATTGGTGGGTCCACATGTAATTAGACCCACTTGATGTATGTTATGTGTACGGAAGGGAGGGCCCATAGTACCAGGGTCCCTCCATCACTCGATCTCTCTCATTCTCTCTCTTTTTCCTTATTGTTGGCCCCTTGATGTATGCATTTTATCCAAGCCACCCATCTTCGTGGGACCCACTTGATGGACGTGTAGGATCTACCCCGTTCAAACCATGTGGGCCTACCTTAAGGAGATGGGAAAACACAAATATCAGAGTTGATCTAAGTGGGCCACATCCCTGTGAGACCCACCTTAACTGTGTGTGCATCGTCTAGCGTCCAGGGACACTAGACGTGTCTGCAAATGGAGAGTGTACTGACAGTGTTGTGTACTGACAAGCAAAATGTCAGTTTAAATTTTTTTAAAACTTTGGGTGGACCGCTTAAATAGGCCCCACCCTGATGTATTGATTCAATCCACACCGTCTATTCCGTTACCCATCTCATTTTAGGCGTTGAGCCGAAAAATGAAGGTGATCCGATTTTATGGTGGGCCATTGCATAGCAAACAGTGTGTCTACCATTGAAATCCACCCTGTTGTTTTGATACGCCAAAATATAGCGAACATTGGGCTCGCTTGGTCTGTCTTAGGTAGTAAAGACTAATGGGTGGGGTGGATTTTGTTGATGCGGGCCCTACCACAAAAAAAACCTCAGAGAAACCCCATTTCAAAAAAAAATGTGTGCAGTAGTGCTGCTACTGCTAGAGGGCGCAGGTAGCACCTGCTGCATTTGACGGACGGTAGGCAGGGACCCACGGTCCCAGCTGTGGGCCCCACCTTGATGTGTGTTTAATATCCACATCTTGTATCTGTTAGGCCCCTTTGAGGCAGTGGGCCACCCAAAATATTAGCCGTATACGGGACCCAGGTGGCCCACATCACAGGAAACAGTTGGATTTCACAGACGTTTTGGGTCCTTATGATATTTGTTTTCCCTTTTCATCTAAGTCCGTGTGACCTCATAAACATTTGGATGACAAATAACGTTATGGTGGGCCCCACATGGGACCCACCTATGTTGAAGTGGAGTGGTTAGCGTACCACACACCAACAGCAGTTGGTGTGATTGATGTCAACAAGTTCTATGGGACGGTGGGTCCCTTTGATGTATGTTTCTCAACCACCGTCCACTGATACGTCTGGAGCCGACGTGTAAGTATTTTATCCCAACCGTCCATCATTTGGACGGTGGGATACCACCTTAATGTATCTATTCTATCTCACGTCATCTAGCCATTTTGTGATGGCAGGTGGGAGCCACGTGATGTATATGTTATATCCATACCATCCATTGAATTTCCAGGACGGTGGGTCCCACTGCTGATTGATGTAGTAAGTTGTGTGGGCCCACCTTGTAGTATCATTGTACCCATTACCCTGACTTATGTATTCACACAGTCCATCTATATGTGGGACCGGCCATGATGTAAGTGTTTCATCCACGCCGTCCCGTCCATGTGTTGGACATGGACCCTATACACGTGGTCCACCTTGATGTATGATTTAATCCACACCATCCATCAGGTTGGGACGGCACACCATCCATTAGGTTGGGACGGGGGGGCTCCACCATAATACGGGTTATATCCTAGCCATCTAGATCATATAGGGCCTGCCTCGATGTATGTTTTATCCACACTGTTCGTGGGACGTGTGACCCACCTAATGTATGCATTTTGTATCCATGCCGACCATCTGGTGGGGCCCATTTACTGCATGTGTGGGGCCCACCTATTGTGCATTGGTGCAGCCCATTGATGAGGCCCATTGTGATGTATTTGGAGCCCATGGGCTAAGGCCCATTGTGAGGTATTAGGGCCCATGAGTTATGGCCCATTGCAATGTATGTAAGGCCCAATTGGTGTGGCCTATTATATATATATATATATATATATATATATATATATATATATATATATATATATATATATATGAGGCCCATGTAATTAGGCCCATCTGGATGTATTTGTGGCCCGTCTATTGAGGGCCACCTGTTGTATATATTTGAGGTCCATGTATAGGGCCCACCTATTGTGTATTTAAAGCCCATGGGTTGTGGCCCATAGTGATGTGTATTAGGCCCAGGTATGTGGCCCACCTGTGAAGTATATCTGAGGCCCACTTGCGATGTATTTGAGGCCTAGGGATAAGGCTTGATGTGATGTATATGTGGCTCTTTGAGATTGTATGAGGCCCATGGGACGTGGCCCAATGTGATGTATTCGAGGCCCATGGGCGCAGCTCATCGAGATTATCTGAGGCCCATGGGCGTGACCCACTGTGATATGTTTGAGGCCCTTGTAGGAAGCCCAACACAATATATGAGAGGCCCATAAATGAGGCCCAATGTGATGTAGGTGTGGCCGTTACATTGTGTGTGAATCCCTTATGTAGGCCACTCCTTGGGAGCACTGTTGGTTAGACGTCCACATTGATGTGCAATGATGGTTAGATGTCCTTATTGTGACCTTCCCATAAGCTTTGTTAGGCCCATTCGCACCATTCTCTAAGTGGGTTAACCCAAATAAGTGGGCCCCATTCGTCATAGATGGATGACTCTGTGCCATCAGATTTGATATAACCACGGCCTTGGGTCAATCTTTATATTATGATTGATCAGCTGTCCATCTATGGACCCCGCCTTGTTTAGCCGATTGTCGAGGCCGATTGTTGAGGCCGATTCTGATTGTCGAGGCCAATTATGATGTATTCGAGGCCCCTGAGATGTGGTCCATGGTGATATATTTCTGGCCTATATGATGAGGCTCGACTTGAAGTATATTAGGCCCGTGTGAGCGGCCCTTTGCGATGTATATTAGACCCATGAGATGTGACCCACTTGATGTATATGTGGCCCATGAGTGAGGCCCATCATGAAGTGTATTAAGCTCTTGAGTGAGGCCCATGGGGTTGTATATTTGGCCCTTGTGGGGGGCCATGAGTCCACTGTATGTTAGGCTCGATATGGGTCATTCCTTGGGGGCAATGTTGGTTAAATGTCCACATTGTCGAGGTTGATTGTCAATGTAGGTTATTGATACTGATTATGAGTATGTGACAGCATAACATCATGATACATGCTCATACACAGCATCTGCATGTTTGTTATGAGATGTGGTTGACCATTGCATATGTCATTGGGCAGGTTGTTATGAGACTCCCTGATAGGTGGAGGTTATCTTACATGAGCGCACGGTATGCGCAGTATTGATGCATGGCTAGATTGTATGACTCATGCACCTTGCATTGTGTGTTGTGATTACAGTACGCCCTAGCGACATCAGGGTCGTAGCCTCCACAAGCATATCGTGGATAGCTAGATGGGACACCAGAAATGTTTAGTTCGAGCATCGGGCTGCCATAGAGAGCCCTGGGTGAAAATCCTTAAAATCCTCTTAGTACTAGAGGATGCCCCAATGTCAAGACCGAGTGGATACATGAGCCCCCGAGTGTCAAATACTAGGAAGCCGCGTCTCCCACTGTGTCATGGTCGGCTGGGAGGGGTGTGACCTTACCTGCCCCAGCGTAGGGGGCATTACTAGGCTGAGTCTGACCAGCTCGAGGAATGGTTCTGCTATTGACGTGCCCAATAGGTATTGACAGACTATTGGCCAGACGAATAGTGAGGTTTCTTACGCTCACTTGGATTATACGGCTGGGAGAGCGGCAGTGTCATTTGGAGTGTATTAAACCCCGGTGATGATCTCAGAGATGAACTGTACTGATATGTGGACTTATTGAGCAGGATTTAAATACTTATTTATTCATTCATTCATTCACTATCCACTCGAGCTGGTGGTGTGTAACTATTTATTATGTGAACTTTCGCAATGCCCAGGATTTCAGTTGGGGCGCGCGACTAACCTGAGATCAAGAGTTTACCACATTAAGTCTGACTATCCAAATTTAGGTATGAGACTGGTTTGGATAGAAGTCCCTTGTGATGGACCTCATAGCTTGCGATACTACGTACTATCATCCCGACTTCACACTCCTGCATGGTCATTCCATTCGCATCGCATCTCGCATTACATCCGCAGCATATGACATTCTGGGTTACTATGTTTATGCATTTATATGGCCTAGATATGACTGACGGTATTCGTGGACTCATCAGGATTTGTATATTGCATTGCATCATCGACATCTGATATTTGGCTTGCTGTCTCCGCATTGCATATCTGATCCACATTTCTCTATTAGTATATTTTCGCATTACTCTGATATCGCATGATTTATGAACTTGCCAGTATTTCTGATATTGTATGATTTATGAGCTTATCAATATTTCCGCTTCCTTTGATTTCTCTGATATCGCTTACTTAGCACTTATCTTGTGTGCACACTTTCACCACCCACTAAGCTTTCTATAAGCTTATGCATGATAGATGCGTGTAGGTGACGTTAGGTTACAGCAGCATTGAGCTTGGAGCGTGCAGTTATCTTCTAGAGCTTGATATATGTATTTCCCATTTAGCATTGTATTCAAATGTTTATATTAGTGGATATGTGATGATGATGTTGCCTTTATGATTTGGGTATACTTGCAGTTATGCTTCTTATCAGACAAAGGTACGTTGGAAAATCCTCCTTGTAGGATCCCAGGATTGGAACCTGGTGATTGGATGCTGGGAGCCGAGAATAGGGTACTACGGAGGCTGTCGGCACCGGGTTCGACAATAGGGATTCCTGCGAATCCGATTTCCTAGTTTGGGGCGTGACAGTATCTGTTTGGTGGCTTGATACGGTTATGCCTGAAAAGTAAAGTATACCCAGCAGATGTATCTATGTTATTCATAAATGAGAGTGTAGTGAAATTGCTTACCTCAGGAATATTCTCAGGGGATGGGTCTGCATGCACTGAGAGATAGGGGGACTCGGGTTCTTCTCCTGATGATGTGAGCTTAGTTGCCGAAAGCCATCTAAATTTAGAGGATATGTCAGGCCCTGAAGATGTATTTGTTGATTCCTCGCCAATTATTGGTGTGTCATTCCGATCTTTAAGTCAGTCAAAACTTAGCCAACTCAACTCTTTATCTAGCGTCTCCCCTTAAAGAGAAGAAGTGGATACCGAAGAAGGATAGAACGGTTCGGATTCCAGAAAGGTGACATCCATAGTCACATAGGTACGCTTGGTAGCAGGATCATAACGGCAGTAGACTTTTTGATGTGTAGCATAGCCCAAGAAGAGGCACCGAAGGGCACATGGGTCAAGTTTGGTGCACTGGTTCGTAGGGAGGTGCACATACGCCACACACTCAAATATGCGAGGAGGAAACATTAAGGCTGTAGGTAAAGAGACCAAGACTGGCAAAGACTGTAATGGGGTCTTAAAATTTAATATTTTGGAAGAAAGACGATTGATTAAATGTACTACAATGGTAATAGCATCGGGCCAATGTCATGTGGGAACATAAACTCCTAGAAGGAGAGCCCAGGCAGTCTCAAGAATATGCTTATTCTTCCATTCAACGACTCCATTTTGGTGAGAGGTCTGAGGACATGAGGTCTCGTGAATAAAACCATGTTGTTAAAAATAGGAATGAAAGATATTCACCACCATTGTCAGAGTGGAGAATTCGAATCTAAGCGAAAAACTAGGTCTGAACCATAACATGAAACGACTGAAAGATACGAAACACTTCATCCTTATGTTTCATCAAATATAGCTAGGTCATCCGGGTACAATCATCAACAAATATCACAAACCACCGTACACCAGATATAGTAGATAAAGGAGAGGATCCCCATACATCAGAATGAATTAAAACAAAAGGTGTATTACTTTTATTCATACTTAATGGATAAATAACACAATGACTTTTAGTTAAAATACAAATATCACAGTAAAATTCAGAAGTCTCCACATTAGAGAATAAATCAGGAAATAAATGTCGTAAATACCCAAATAACAAATGTCCTAAACGACGATGCCACTGCCAAATCTGTCAAGCCTTGGAACCAAGTGTAGAAGACACGTGATGCGCACGACCAAGTCTTCCATGTAGATAGATCCCCCCCCCCCCCCCCTCGTGAGAATATCCTAAATAAGACAAAAATCGGAAAACATTAGTACCACAAAATGTAGATCTGTGGTAACTTGGCTAACAGATAATACTTTGTGAGATAAAAAGGGAATAAGCAGAGTGTTGGGTAAATAAAGAGAGGGTGATAGGGTTACAGATCCGGCTCCTGTGACAGGTGAGATCACTCCATTAGCATTCGCAATGCTGGTACGCCTTGGAGGTGAGTGATGGGAGAAATCTGTGGGATCAAACGTCATATGATCTGTGACCCAGAGTCGAGGAGCTAATCACTACTGTCCACATTATGGCGACGACTAAGCAAGGCATGACAGAGGTTACCTGGATCCGGAGGAGAGAAGTCCGATTTAGGTGAGGTAGTGGGCGGGATGAGAGAGAGGAGAGAGAGAGAGAGATAGAGAGAGAGAGAGAGAGAGAGAGATAGAGATAGAGAGAGAGAGAGAGAGATAAGGTTCGGCTGCTGCCACAACAGCCTTTTTCGCCCCTTCAGCCGTACCATCTCATTTTTTTCTAGCTTGAAGCTCGTGCCACCAATCGGGGTACCCATGCAACTGGAAGCAGTTTTTACATGTATGCTTCATATTTCCACAATGAGAGCATTTGAGACCATCGGATGATGTACAGGCTTTAGATTAAGATTTCCCAGTATGCTAAGAAGTCAATCTAGACAGTCCAAGCTTTAGGCCTTTCGAAGCAAGCACCGCCCTTGGAGGTGGTTCGTGGTCGCCAGCATTCATCACCACCTAGCGAAGAGCCTCCCTGCGGATATGGACATACGCTTGCTCCACGGTAGGAAACGGGTGCATCTGCAACATGTCACTGCAAATATTGTCCAACCTGTCATTAAGACCATCTAAGAATATATAGACCCAATCTTCTTAGAGAATGTTTTTATAACGTTCAATATCGGCAGGGCACTCCATCGGATTGGGACGTCAAAAATCAATCTCATGCCAGTGGCCTTGCAAATCGGTGTAGTATTTTTCCAGTGAGTTACCCGCTTGGCAGAGATGTGAGACGCGCTGTCGGAGATCATAAACTTGAGAGGTACCACCATCAAAATAAGTGGTAGCAATTGAATCTCAAATCATTTTGGTCATGGGAAATCAAATGAAATTGCCGATTAACGCCGGATCCATGGAGTTAATCAGTCATCCTTTGACAATAGCATTGTCAGTACGCCATTTGCAAAAGGACAAATCGGTCGGAGATGGCAGAAGTAACTCGCCATTGATATAGTCCAACTTATCTTTGATGGAGATGTACATCTTGACAACTTGGGACTATAAAGCATAGTTGAAACCATCCAACTTGATGCCGATCAAGACAGCCGCAGGTTCAGAAAGCGCTGTCAGGGTCTGAGCTTTGGATAGGGCTTCAGCCATTTTTGCGCCAACACATCGCCACAACAGCGCTGCGGTGGCGTCGGCAGCACCACTTAAGCCTCCTCCTGTTAGAATACATCGCAACTTACTGCTTTTTATATTTTTGTTTTTGTTTTTAATTTCTCCAACAATAGCCGTCGGATGTGGGATCATGATTCAATTATCCAATTATTTATATGATGTGCTCTGCCGTGTGTGAGGATACCCGAAAGAAGAGTGAAAGATCCTACCGATGGCCCACCAAACAACGGTTAAAGGAGATGTCCCTATTTAATGGAAGAGAATTAAATGATCAAACGGGTAATATATTCCATCCGCGGTGAGGCCACTAGATCCAACAAATGTACCGTAGCAAACCTCAAGGGAGCGGATTAGGTTTGGCCCGGCCTCACCCAACACCATGCGGCCCTGACCATGGGGCCCACCTTGATGTATGTGTAGTGTATCCACACTGTCCATCCGTTTTTTCAGTTCATTTTGCTGCATGAGTTCAAAAATAAAGCAGATGCAAATACGAGGTGGACCACACTAACAGTTTTGATTGAATGTCCACCATTAAAAATTTAATGGGGCCGACCGTAATGTTTATTTTCCATCCAACCTGTTGAAAAGGTCACATGAACCCTGGATGAAGGGAAAAAAACAAATGTCAGCTTAATCCATAACTTGTGTTGCCCATAAGAAGTTTTTAATGGTCAATCACCATTGTTTCCTTTAATGGTCAACCTAAGATTTGGAACTGATTGATTTTTGGTCTCATCCTCTAAAATGATCTGAAAATTGGATGGACAGCGTTGATATACTACACATATATCAAGGTGGGCCCCACGGTCAGGGCTGCACCCAATCGGATGCAGTTTGGCCAGTGAGCCTGCCACTAGTCAGGTGGTGAGTGATGGATGCCCTGTAGGCCCCACCATGATGTATGTATTTTATCCGGCCCATCCAGTTTTTCAGATCATTTTAAGGCTTGATCCCAGCAACGAGGGTATTTATATCTCAGGTGGACCACAACACAGGAAAACAATAGCGATGGAATGGCCACCATTAAAAACCTCCTAAGGCCTACTGTAATGTTTGTCTCACATATGAAGGGAAAAAACAAATATCAGCTTGATCCAAAACTTTTGTGGCCCCAATAAGTTTTCAACAGTGAACGTTCAATCAATACTATTTCCCATAACATGGTCCACTTAAGGTTTACATATACCTCATCTTTGAGGCCCTACCATAAAATAATCTAGAAAAATGGATGAACGGCATGGATGAAACACATAAATCATAGTGGACCCACAGAGCACCGACCATAGCCATTGGCTGGTGACAGATCACCAGCCAATCCCACCCAACACTCTTCCAAAAGATTCCCGGGGAAAGAAAGTGCGTGCATTCTCAGTCCCACTCACCCTTTACTATCTCTCTACTTTGAATCTCATTATCATCTTCTTTCTCTTTCCTCCCCAAAGTAACCAAAACAGCCAAAGCCATCACTCATTTCTCATTGTGGGTTTTGCTCACATGCGTAAGCGTGCAAGCTACGTGGCGTCCATTGTGATGTATATGTGGAATCCGCACCTTTAGATCTGGTGCGTCTAGCCATTTAGATCTAAAGTACAAAATATAGCTTGATCTATAACGTGAGGGGGGCACACCAAAGGGAACAACGGAGGACATTGAGAATATGATGTTCGCCATGTTTTTATATAACATCCAAACCCTTCATTGAGTCTGAACCAATAGGAGAAAGGGACACACCAAAGTTCAGGCAATTTAAAAACTCAATTATTATACACTACATGAAATTACAGGATTTATTCTTGATTGTACATTTCTCTCGATGTGGTGTGTCCCTACCTAAATTTCGTATCTAGATGATTCTTGCAATAGAAGATGAACATGAGGTGGCGCACCATTTTCACGGCTTGGATTCCACATCCACATCACGAGTGGGCCCCACACAGCTCAGATGCACGGTAACTAACGGGTGTTGGAACCTCATAGCTAGCATGGATGGCTTTATGTTTCAAAATCAAACCTCATAGAACCTATAGTGTATTTTTCTTCAATTTATCCCAGTAATCTTGACCATTAACTGTTTTCGTTTTCCACCGTCTCTTTAATGGCCGCAATTAAGATGTATAGATGTTCTGATTGTTGAGCCACAATCCATCCATACTAGGGCCCAGTATATATATATGGACGGACAACGTTGGTTCATCGCCTTGAACACGTACCATGGATGGATGGCTATACCCTATTCCGGGGATTCCCGCTCCACCGCATCATCTCCTTACCAACAGCAGCAGTAGAATTGGTAGAGAATTATAACCCTAACCTTGTCACTCGCATTTTTTATTTTTTATTTTTTATTTTCAAAGGGACCCTCTCTCTCTCTCTCTCTCTCTCTCTCTCTCTCTCTCTCTCTCTCTCTCTCTCATAGAGTCATAGCACAAAGCAAGAAAGTTTAGCTACAAACCATTAACAAAAACCAAACCAAACTTACTACAGTCATAGTAATCTTCACACAGAGGTAGAACACTGAGTCCCCTCTGTCGAACTCATCGGCCCAAAGCCCATATTCGATTCAAAAGCCATGACAGCCACACAATCAACGTTGAAACGGTAATGACCGGACACCCACCTCCCCACCTTCCATCGCAGCCGCCCATTAAGCTTCAAATCCAGAGACAACTTCCCGGACACCTGATCGCGGTCCACTTCATAGCCGAAGGATGGTGCGACTGGGACCCAGCTCCCCATCAACAAAGCACTTAGAGTGCTTGTAACTTCATGGGGTTGGTAGAAAGGAGGGATAGAGGAATGTAGAGTAATCTGCTGGCCCTTGTAGGAAGCATAAGCTTGGATTTGGTCATAGAGAACACCGACTTTTTTGTTCGGGTTCTTAGACAGCAAGGTGGCTTCGATGGATGAGTTAATGAGGTGGGGCCCAGAGAGGTTGAGCTGGTAGACGTTGGTTTGTTGGAGGAAGAAGTGGGGCTTGGAGGGACGTAGGATAAGCCAGGTAAGGAAGAGTATGGAGAGGATAGAGATGAGGAAGATGGAGATTGCGTAGAATAGCCTCTTGTAGAGCTTATCCACGTTCATTCCATGTTTTGCGCAGTGTTTCGGTGATTGTACGAGGAGATGAGACATTTGCAGCAAAGGTTGTAGTCTGTATGACAGAGAGAGAGAGAGAGAGAGAGAGAGAGAGAGAGAGAGAGAGAGAGAGAGAGAGAGAATAGATATATGTATAGGAGTGATTTAGAGGTGTATGGCGGAGAGATATGTGTAGAGAGTGATTTAGAGGTGTATGGAGGAGAGATATATGTAGAGAGTGATTTAGAGGTGTATGGAGAGAGAGAGAGAGAGAGAGAGAGAGAGAGAGAGAGAGAGAGAGAGAGAGAGAGAGAGAGAGAGAAGAAAGTGAAGGAAAGCAAAGGTTACCAGACTAAGCAAGTTGGGGCGATTAGGGTGAATGAAAAGGAGTGAACCATAAGATACTCGACCCAAGTCTTTGAACACTTTACGCAGGTTTCTTTAATTCTGATAGAAGTGGGCCATGCTTACCATTGTTTTTTTCTCCCCAAACTGGATGGATAGACCGTTCATCACAGGTCTACTCAAAGTTGACAATCCTACCCTCTCATCAGAGCCTAACTAACAGAGTTGAGAAATATAGCGACCGTCCAGATTCATTTCAAGGAAAGTCCCAAGATTCAATGGCTATAATACTGCAATACGTTATTTGTTTCTCTTTTTTGGTGCATGGCCCATCGATTATGGGAAGTAGCAGATAAATGGACTGGATTATCAATCCATGGCCTAGAAACCCAATCACAATGTCAAATGACAAGGCCGAGGATCCAATAATTTCTCTGGTGTAAAAATGCCTGTGCACAAAGCAACAGCAGGTCTTTTGCACCAACTGCTTATGACTGTCAGTTGGGAATCCTCAGCCGATTGGATGGCCCAACGTAGTATTGCCAACGGAATTCTAGACCATACATAATTCAACGATCTTGATTTACACTGTCGTCCACAAACAATCTAACCACCGGACAATGCCCATGGGCCCGACCATCGATTTGAAAGGCCCCTTGGTTGGCAGTGGCACAATCTTTCGAGCCAAAGTCCAATATGAGGGGTTTGCATTTGACGGTTCAGATCGATGGGATGTCCACTAATTGGTTGGATCAGATGGTCCTGCTAAAATATCTACCCATAAACTCCCCATCTCAAAACTAACCGGTGTTTGGATGCTCCAAACACCACAAGTGAGAGCGAACCAAATCACATTGTCGGACCAGTCTGACCCAATTAAAATTAGGGACCGTTTGGATGCATGGACAAATGATCAAGTCCAAACCCCCCTTGTTTGGATCCTGGTTTGTGATCAATCCGGACCATCTGTTTGCTATGAACAGAAAATTTCTGTTTGATGTAATTTGATTGCATTTAATAGTGTGCTGTTAACATTAGTGATGATGTGGACCAATTAGGGATGCAGGAAAACAGGAATTTACTTCTTGCGGCATGTTTAATTCGCAACTAGAGTCTCCATCGCAACTACAGTCTCCAGCTTGGGACCCACCTGACGTTTTAGTCCACTCCAGCCACAGTTGTGTACCTCGGGCAGTCAATGGACAACAGTTCACATTAAGTCCAAACGGGCCCTTTTCTTCGCCAGTGATACGCAAAAAGGATCACTTGCATTCAGGATGCAAGCCAAGCAGCGGTCGTGACCATTCATGTTGGTGGGCCATGATGCTCTTATGGGCAAAAAGAAGGGTGTCTAATTTGGGCGCCGATTGAGTGAGCGGCTGACTGTGGGGCCCACCTTGATGTATGTGTTGTATATCCACTTTGTTCATCAAATTTTTCAGATCATTTTATTATAATGTATTAAAAATGAAGTAGATCCAAATCTCAAGTGAGCCACAACACACGAAATAGTGGTCATTGAACACCCACCATTAAAATATTCCTAGAGCCCGCCATAATATTTATTTTCCATCCAACCCCTTCATAAGGTCACACAGATCTCGATGAAGGGAAAACACAAATATCAGATTGACCCAAAAATTTTGTGGCCCACTGAAAGTTTTTAATTGTCAATAACCACTATTTCGTGTGGTGTGGTCCAATTCAGATTTGGATCTGCTTCATTTCTTAGATCATGCTCTAATATAAGCCGGGAAAAACTGATGTATAGAGTAGATATACAAAACCCACATCAAATAGGGCCCACAATCAGGGAATCACACTTGACTCACCCAAGCTCTGCCCGTACATTACCCTTTCAGTCAGACGCGTCTGACCATATAACTCCATCTATACGGTCTGTATGATGAGAGAGAGAGAGAGAGAGAGAGAGAGAGAGAGAGAGATCTACAGTGTACGTGGAGTCCTACATAAAATGGGATACTGGGATATCTGATTCAGAACAAAGATAGGGTGACTTTTGGAATAATTGAGGAGGAAAGTGAAGCACCAACCTGGGGTATCGATGGCGTTCTTTATGTAGAGATATTAGAGATATGGGTCAAACTAAGTGGGCCCAACCATGCTTTGGAATCTCTTCCCTTCATTTGCTTTAACTCAATGAACCGGTACGATTTCTTCTTACCTTAATATACGGTGGCAGTTCTTATGTAGGACCCAAGTGGGCCCACCAATGATAATGCTGGACCATTGCATTGGAGAGATCCATCATAGATTGCGCATGGCCTTAACGTTACCCTGACCGGATGATCACATGCATTCATATGAGGGTCTACAGAACGGACGGTAAAGACCATTTAGGATGTTACGATCCATTTTGCATGCTTTTACTCGTGTGAACGTGAATATCCGATCTTGGTTATTTTTGGGCCATGTGCAGTGTGGATTTCTCTGGTCTCGGATCATCATGAATGGGCCCGCTTGGGGCCCCACATAGGAATTTGCACGGCGATGAGATCGGAAGTTGTGATATTTTAGATATTGGTTTTATTAATTTCTAAAGATGCCAATGATACACACATGCAGAAACGTGTTGAGATAGGATGAGCAAAAAGTACGTAGGGACGATCAACTTGCTACAGACGTGGATTGGGTGGTGACTGACACCACCGCCGGTGGACACCTAACTTCTAGGCTTGGGCATCTCCAACGGACGCGGATTGGCTACTCCCCCTGACACCAGCCAATGGCTGATGGTCGGTGATCTGTGGGACCCACCATGATGTATGTGTTTCATCCATGCTGTCCATCTATTTTTATGGATCATTTTACAATATGAGACCAAAAATGAGGTATATCCCAATCTTAAGTGGACCACATTACATGAAACAGTGTTAAATAAGCGTCGGCCATTAAAAAATATTTTGTGGCCATAAAAGTTTCGGATCAAGATGATTTTTGTTTTTTCCCTTAATCTAGGCCTTTATGACCTAATAAACATATTAGATGTCAAATAAACAGTACAGTGGGCCTTAGGAGGATTTTAATGATGGATATCCAACCACTATTGTTTTCATGTGGTGTGGTCCACCTGAGATTTATATGCCTCTCATTTTTGGGATCAAGCCATAAAATGATCTGTAAAAATGGATGAACGGAATGGATGAAGCATATACATCATGGAGGGGCCCACAGAGCACCGACCATCAGCCCCGGGGCTGGTGTCAGGGGGAGTAGCCAATCCGTTTCCATCTCCAACGGAAGCGGATTGGCTAGTGTATCACACACCACCGATGTGGCTGGTGTGTTGACGTCACCAAGTTATGTGGGTCCTATCATGAGGTATGAGTTATATCCAAACCGTCCGTCCACTTGGTGAGTTAGTCCTAAGCTTGAGCTGAAAAATAAGACACATCCAAAAATCAAGTAGACCACACCGTAAAAAGCAGTGGAGGATTGAACGCCTGCCATTGAAACCCTTTTGGATTAACATTGTATTTGTTTTTTAATCTTCATCCAGGTCTGTGTGACCTTATGATCAAATTGGATGGAAAGTAAAAGTTATGGTCCCCACGAATGTTTTAACGGTGAGAATCATTGTCCCTCATGCTATTTTTGGTGTGGTCCACCTGAGCTTTGAAAATTATTCATTTTGGGGTTCAATATCTAAAATGATCTCGCCAAATGGATAAACGGTGTAGATATGATAAATACATCATTGTGGGGCCATGTAACTTTGATCTCCTTTGAACCGTTCGTAGCTCAATGTCTTCCCACGACACTACCCACACCAGCTAGGTTGCTGGTATGTGGTACACTAGCCAATCCACTTACATCTCCAGCAATGGCATCTGGCCTAATTAAATACCACCATGTTAGATTAGCAGGTACACCCGTATAAATGACTCACCATGGGATGGGCGTCTACGTGGTGCATGTGCTGTTTCATTTTACCAAAGTTTTTTAAAGGGTCTTCTCTTTAGAGCCCTTTCGTATTTCACCACCATTTTGAAAATGGTGGCATCGTCCGGCTCTCACGTGGATCTCATATAAGGCTATCCAAACCACTCAAATTATGGATCACATGATGAGTGATCAAAACTCACATTGATCAAGAAATCCTAACCATTTAGTAGATGTTAGAATTAAAATAGTGAGTGCTCACATTGATCAAGAAATCCTAACCATTTAGTAGATGTTAGAATTAAAATAGTGATCAGTGCTCAAAACTATAAGGGAATGTTTTGATGGTTAATTTGCTTGTGCACCATTCACAATTGATCTTAAGTTTGGACAGTATAGATTAACATAAAACTCTATCAAATGTATGGTTTGAATGCTCCCCACGACCTTTAAATTAGTCGCAAACTATTAAAGAAATCTAGGATGAAAATGCTAAAGTTTTTTGACAATTTGAGATTGAAGACAATGACTTGATGGTTAAAAGTAAGTTGTGCTTAGTGAATCCCTCTTGTAATGGAGAAATTTTTACTCTCTAAGATTAGCTAAATAGTGCCACTCTCAAGAACTTGTTGACAGCTCAGTTTGTTTTCAATTATGTGGGCATGTCAGAATCGATTACATGGCTTGATCCAAACCAATCAACTTTGACCCCAGGTGCCAAGATAAGTAGATATGTCCAATATGAACGTATATGACGAGATTCTAAAAAGAACGGTTGCTATAATAAAGAAATTGTGTCCCTTAGACAACGGAGAATATATAAAACTAATAGCCTATTATCAAAATGGCCAAAGTTTGATATAATAGAATGTAACTTGGTTGCAGGCACATGTTGTATCAACCAATATTTCTAACATGCTTCATATCCTTTAACATATCAGTCACAATCAATTGACATGCTCGGTCAAAAGTACCCGTAACATCGAAGCATAACTCTTATTTTTCTTTCGGTTTGATATGCTCCACAAATTGCCTCATGTACTTCATTCATAGCCAACATAGATTCTTTCTTACTCAAACATCACAATAACACATTAATTATCAGCCCATTTTCGATATAACTCATCATCGATCAACACATAATTTATAGTTGTCATAATATCTCGGTCGACCTTTTTCTGTGAATATCGAAGATATTCTATAATTGGAGCTCTCCAATCATTATCGCTTACTTCAACTATGCAAACCTTGTTAGTCTATTCTTTCTGAAACAATAAAGGTAAGAAACTCTTTTGAACCATTATCACTCTTTCTTTAAATCCTTGAGTAATTTGAAGTCTTGATGCTAATTATGCCATTTCATTGGCATCAACATTATATTCTCAATATATATATATATATATATATATATATATATGGAAAAGGTACAATGCGCTCGAGCTGACGATAAGCTTATCGTGAGGTCGAGCTGTGTGGGCCCCACTGTAATGCGTTTCGACCATCAACATCGTGCATTTGATGGGTACCATATACGGAACTCAGGTGGGCCATACCATCTAAAATTATGTGAAGACACCGTTAAAACATATAAAAGCACTTGGTGGGGCCCACCTGAGTTTTGCATGCGCCTGAAACTTGATCTAAACCCTCATTCAAGTGGGACACACATAATGGATGGGCTGGATTTGCAAACCACATCTCGGTGGGCCCTCAAAAATGGTTATGAATGTTTTAATGGTGTACGACCCCCTCTCCACTTACGTATGTGGTGTGGCCCACACAAGTCACGGATTGACTTGATTTTTAGACCTAGGCCCATGATGGAATGGTGCATCTGACTGATGGGGTAGATGTTCGAAACACATCACGGTGGGGCCCACACAGCTCGACCTCATGGGACGAAGCCATGAGCTCAAGCGCATTGTACCTTATATATATATATATATATATATATATATATATATATATATATATATATATAAAAACTTGACTTCAACAAATCTCCTTAACAATTGTATTGCTAATAGATAATATAATTGTAAAGTAGTACTTAAGCAATTGAACAAACTATTGAGTTAGTTTATTACTAATAAAGAATCGTCCATAATCAATACTGTTTTTACTCATAAATCGGTTAGCAATTCTACGCTGATTATCAAAGCCTCGTATTTAGCTTGATTATTGATAAAATCAAAATCAAGTTGAAATACAATTTCTTGTTTACTGCCAATTAGATCGACCAGAATGATCCCTGCTTCTGATCCTTTGTTGGCCCTTAAATTGTCAAATATCAGTTTCCAAGATGGTTGAGAGACCACATACACATCTAAGGCTTCTACAGGAAATTGCATTTCTATATAAGAAGGATGATCGGTTTGAAAATCTACAATGGCCTGTCCATTTATAACTTTCTATGGTACGTAAACCAAATCATATTTGGACAAAACAAGAATTCATTTACCAATTCGGTCATTCAAAATTGGCCACTTTAATATATATTTTATTAGATTAGTTATTACTATTACATTAATTATCTTAGCCAACAAATAATGTCATAACTTTATAGCAACAAAGTTCAATGACAAACATAACTTTTTCATAGCAGAATACTGCCCCTAAGTATCTAGTAATGTTTGACTAAGATAATAGAATGCTCTCTTTTGGGTCATCATCATCTTGTACCAATAAAGCTCCAATTAACTCTACAGAAGTTGAGATGTATAACTTAAGCAGTTGACCTTTTACTAGTGGCATTAACATTAGTGGCTTGGACAAATACTCTTTAATGTGGTCAAAAGCTAACTGATGCTTCATCTCCCATTTAAACTCATCACATTGTTTTAGCTTCAATAAAGAAGAAAACACATTAGTTTTTCCAATGCAATTGGAAATAAATCACTACATAAAGTTAATCTTGCCAAAGAAACCTTTGCAACTCGATTTTAGTTTTTGGCGGTTGAACTTCTACATTACTCATGCTTTGTGCTGATCGATCTCAATTCCCCTTTGATGTACCATAATGCCCAAAAATATTTTAGGCGATACACCAAAAGCGCATTAAAATGGTTCATTTTCAATTTATGAATCATCATTCTCTGAAACGTTTTTGTAAATGGTCAATATGCTCGGTCACACTGGCTGATTTGACTACTACATCATCAATATAAATTTTTATGAATTGGCCTATCAAATCATGAAAGATGGTATTTATAGCTCTTTAATAGGTAGCTCTGATATTCTTAAGCCCAAAAGGCATTACAACCTAACAAAATATACATAAAGGACCAGTACATCTAAATGTTATTTTCGGGACATCTTCTACTCAGTATTTATCTGATTATATCCTGAATGACCGTCCATAAAAGATACCATTTGATACCCGATTACCCAATCGATTAGCTGATCGCCTATTAACATCAGATATTCATCCTTTAGTGTGACTTGATTTAAATTCTAAAAATCAGTACACACTTTGAGCTCACCATTCTTTTTTATGACTGGCATTATATTCAAAATTTATCCAGTATATTTAACGGGGTTTAATGAAAGCTACTTTCAAAAGCCGCTCGATTTTCTCCTTTCTCATTTGTGTTAACTCGGCTGTCACCCGCCTTAGCGAATGCTTATGTAGTTGATATCCTTCCTTCATAGGCAACCCGTGTTCGACCAGATATCAATCTAGTCCATGCAATTCATGAAAATTCCAAGCAAATCAATCAGCAAACTTTTTAAGTAAATTAAGGAGTTTGACCTGTGCCTAGAAATCTAGCAACCTACTAATAAAAATAGGTTTAGGATGTTATTCTGCTCCCGAATTTCTTTCTATCAGATGATCCTGGACTTGAGCCCGAGAATCCTCCAAATTCTCTAGAATTAGCTTCAATTCCTTCATTTCAATACCATCTTTAGTTTCCTAATTGGCCAGTACAACTACGTTGGTCATATCAACAAAACACTCATT
Organism: Magnolia changhungtana; assembly: GCA_030180095.1. NCBI lineage: Eukaryota > Viridiplantae > Streptophyta > Magnoliopsida > Magnoliales > Magnoliaceae > Magnolia > Magnolia changhungtana. Next base: position 4,906,716 of record JASAUF010000502.1, on the reverse strand, counting down.
ATTATAGTTTTACAAACTCTCCTCAACTTGTCATACTTTGGTCATGAACTTAGCCTCAACCGATGATAGTTTCACGATAGAATCTCTTCAATTATACACTTTGTAGTCGCACGAAAAGGAACTATAGCCTTTGGCAACTCCTTATTCAATCGAATCATAGTATAAATATCCTGAACGATATTATCAGGATGGAGTCTAGCATTAATACCAGTTGGTTTACCATTCTTGTCTCACCCAATAAATGTCTCACCCAGTAAATTTTATAGGTCTGATCTCATCTCCATAGAAATAAACTTCGATTGCATTAGACGTAGTTAAGAATGGTTTATTATTAGCCAAATCCAGTGTTAAGATGTGGAGCCACATCTGGGACCATCCTCGACCGGTCGTGAGCCATACTCGACCGGTCGTAGGGTCTGGCTCGATTGGTCGTGGACCGGCTCGACTCAAAGTCCAGCAAGCACTGTTTTTTATCCCAAGGTGCTCGACTGGTCGTGGTCCATTCATGACCGGTCGAGGTTACACAAATTCATTCCGCGATTTTATGCGGATTTCGTGTCGCAAGTCCTTTCGCAATTGGGATGCGGAAAGGAGAGTTACATAAACTATAAATAGGGGTTCCTAAGATTTTTTTAGGGATTGGGATGCGCAAAGAAAAATTTTTCTAAGGTGTGGGCAAAGGGTATTTCTATGTGCTTCCAAGAGAGAGGTTAGTATAGTGCCTTGTAATCTTTGTGCTTAATAGTGGAAGTTTGCATCCGTGGTTTTTTACCCTAGTTTGGGGTTTTTCCACATATATCTTGTCTTGTGGTTTGTATTGAATTACTTTAATCTACTTCTAATTAATATTTCTTCCTGTTTATCATTTGTGGGTGAGGCCTGAGATTGGATCTAGGCTCACTACGTTGTCGGTGTGCTGCGCAACATCCAGTTCTACTCTATCTTGATTCTAAAAAATCACGAATTGGTGTAATGATGATAGGTGCATGTAAATGAATGAATCCAATCTTGTCCCAATAAAGCATTGTAATTTGATGAAGTGATGACCACAAAGAAAGCGGGTATAACGCACCATTAATTCGACTAATAAAACACCTTGTGTTTGAATTATCCCTTCGACAAAATTACTCATTGTGAGCTCAGTAAAGATGAGGTCATCCTGATTATTTCCAAGTTTAGCCATCATTCTGACTGGTAAGATGCTGACTACAACGCCGTTGTCGACCAGAACTCAAGTGGTCATTCATCCTTCCAAGTGGAAGAAAATGTATAGCGGCTTCAAATGTTGGGTCATTGTAAGAGTCTGCCTTTTAATAATGTTTTTTTTTTTTTTTCAAAAGATGACCCTGCTTTGACCATTATGGTTAACACCTTTTTGGCTTCCTCCTTAGAGTCAAAATATTCATGTTGTATAATTATTAGCGGGTCTAAACTTTCCACATCTCCTTCCATTGTGCTTGGTTAAGATGGTTTAACCTGAAAACTTAATGGAACAGTCAACACCATATTGCAATCCAATGTAATCAGTGGTAATGAACCAAACTAAATGACCGAATTCAAACATTTTCCCTAAGTGTTTCTGAATTCAGTTGAGTGTCCAATTCACATGTGGGTTCACTCACTTTCTCTTTCTGTTTAGAGGAGGATTCTAACTCCTTCGCTTTAACAAGTAATTCTTCAATCAAAAGGTAATATGAGAATTTCTCATCGTTGAGCTACTCGGTCGATCCTTCATTGTTCATCTTTATTTTATCATAACTTGGATGTTCGACCAAGTCATGATAAATAATAAATTTGGTCGATTCCTTTATATTGTCAATATTTGTTTTCCTCTTGACTTTAACATTACCAACTTGGCCAAGTTGGCTGATAATTCTATGTTTGACTGAAAGCAATGGCGAACTGTCTTCTCTTTGTTGTCTATTGTCTTTTCTAATGCCACTTTTGAGTACAAATCATCTCTTAATCACTTAGAATTTTGGATGAATCAACCTTTTCTAAACACCTTCTCAGTCAAGCCGATATTTAACCATCCTTAGCCCTCAAACATTCCGAGAGTAATCCCTGACATGTCTGTCCTTTTGAGAATAAGAGGCATTTTGTTCCTCATAGTTCCAGTTAGTCTATTCTTCCAGCGAATATTTTGGTTGACTATTGTTCCATGCCTCACATCCTTCATGGAGTTTTGTTCCTTAGGCTGATTCATTCGAACTATGACATCAATCTTTTTTCACAGCCGAACCAGTCTTTGAGGATTGATGGTGGCCATATTGATCTCTACATTGGACAGGAATGAACTAATATCGATTATAATTGCTTCCTTTTCTTTTTTAAGGAATTTCAGTAGCTCTTAATCGATATTATCCTCAATGACATTCATGAAAACAACACATTTGTTAGTAAAATGTGACCGAGTTACATGCCATTTACAATAATTAATTTTCTTTAATTCTTCAACCGCCAAAATCTTATGATTAACCATAATTTTGATAAATTTGGTAGCCAGCATAATGCTAAAGATTTAGTGCTTATACTTAAGCACAATTAAGATTGTCAAATTTTGTAATCATGAAAGGAGCACAAGCACTCATGAATATACGCTTCTACAACTCATGAAAAACTCGATCAACATCTCAAGCCTTTAAAGACCTACATGGTTCGAAGATTGGAACACTTTGTATGTGTCAACCGTTAGGTGGTATTATCTTAGATTGACCCTAGGTTAGTTGTATTTCACATAATATCACAATAACATATGATTCTAAGTAACATACACTAGAGTTAGGCTAGCCCGATCTCAGGTTCGACCAACCTAACTACCTTTGACCAACCCAACATTATTCGAGCAAGTATACAACAAGATAGATTTTTTCAGAGAAAGTTCGGCCAGCCCAACCTGTCCACTCGGATAACCCGAAGGATGTTCTGTCAAGTTTCCAACAAGATAAGATTTTGGATCTCATGGAGATTCGGCCAGCCAAATTTTGACTTGGACCAAACGAATTTTTGAAAGATTCCATCTCACAAAATCCAAAATATGTTGGAACGCAATAGTTGGAATTCGACCAACCGAATTTTTGAAAGATTTCATCCCGCAAAATCCGAAGATCCATTGGAATTCAGCCAATTGAACCTAAAATCGGGCCAGTCAAATTTCTAATACCTTTAGATATAAGTAAAGGCCCTCTCTCACTTATTCAAGATACGAAAAATATAAATCCATCTTCTCAAGAAAAGAGTGAAAGTCCAAGCCTCCTTAAGCTATATTTGATTTAGCTAATATATTCTCTTTGTGCAGTAATTTTATATTTGATTTAGCTAATTCCTCTCTCACTCATTCAAGATACGAAAAATACAAATCCATCTTCTCAAGAAAAGAGTGAAAGTCCAAGCCTCCTTAAGCTATATTTGATTTAGCTAATATATTCTCTTTGTGCGGTAATTTTATATTTGATTTAGCTAATTCTATTCTCTTTCTTAAGTTAGTTTAAGCTGTTTTAATCAAGTAATCCATACTCTACTTGAGAATTGGATAATCGAATTTACAGCATTAGGGTATTGTTCATACATTAAAAATATATTAAATCCTTACATTCTTTTTGGGTTGAACACATATATGGCTTCATCTATATCCCAAGAAAGAAGATCGCTGCATTCAAACTACAGTTACGTCTTCGACTCGCCAATTGAAGATAAGTACTGTTTTCCTTTCATTTCAGTTTGGGTTTTTTTTAGATAGCCTGGAAATCTCAGTAGGGTTGTTTTGTAGTGAGCCCATGAAAATCACAAAGAAGGTTTTGTTGTGGTGAGCCCATGAAAATCACATAGTGGGTTTTGTTATGGTGAGCCTGTGAAAATCACACTTTTCTTGTGATAGCCTGTGAAAATCATAAACACTGTATAAAGTTGTTAAGGTGAACCTGTGAAAACCTTGAATAGTGAAAGCCAAAATTACATGGGTAGTAATTTTGGGAGTGGAGTAGGTGTGGAGTTTAAGCACCGAACCACTATAACTCCTTATGCATTGTGGTAATTGATTTATTCTTTATATGTTATTCTTGTGATTGATTGTCTCTTGCTAAGTTTGATATTTTGATATCAAAGACGTCGTGGTAGTCCTGCCTAAATCTTTTAGGTGAAGGTTGTCCTACGAACTATTTGAAATCAAGATTTTAAGACTCTAACAATTGAGTATATTTGTTTTATTATTCCACATTATATCAAAATATTTTGTATTGTCCTATTCACCCCCCCCCCCCCCCCCAAAGGACATCTATAGCTCGTCGTTGCAAATGGTATCAGAGATGGTTGCTCTTTTTAAGATTAACATCCTAGAGCTAGATCCAGAGCTATTGGAATATCAAATATCAATTATCTATCCATTTCCAGGCCACCTACCTTTGATGGCTCAAACTAGTCTTATTGGAAAGCAAGGATGAGGATTTTCCTCAAGTCCATTGATGAAAGTATGTGGCAAGCCACTATGACCCAATGGATCCCTCCTATAATGGAAGTAGTAGCTAAAAATGGAACCATGTCCCTGAAAGAAATCACCTATACCTTTTAGACGATAACTCAGAAAAGAGAAAGTAGTGCAAATACAAAAGCCCTTAATGTTATTACTTGTGCTATATCACTAGATGGATTCAAAATAATCATTTCGTGTGATACAACAAAACAAGCATGGGATATTATTGAAATGACATATAAAAGAACTAACATTGTCAAAAAGTCTAAGATTCAAATCCTCACAACAAAATTTAAGAAAATTCGTATGGAAGAAAGTGAGTCATTCATGGATTTTTATACAAAATTAAATGACATTGTTAATTCTATGTGGGGTCTTGGAGAAAAAGTCCCTGAAAAAAAGGTTTGTGCAAAAATACTACAATCACTTCCTGACATGTTCAGTTCTAAAGTTACTGCTATTCATGAATTGAAGGATACTTATGGGATCCCGGTCTTTTACAACATTGCTCGTATGCATACGTGTCCCAATTCGCACCGTTGATAGACCATACACTGCACCCTAATACACCTAGAAAACTCACCCAAGTGATTTGTTCCAGATGATCTTGAGACCTCTATCATGTGGACTGCGTCGTCATTGAGATCGCAATGGTGAAAATCGTGTGTCAATTCGACGCTCCGTTAGTGAGATATGACCCATCAAATGTAAGGCCCAAATTATGTATCCAGTAACACAAGCAACCTTTATTCTATTAGCCTCATTGGACTTGAGCCCATGTAGGCCTAAAGCCCACTTTTAGAACATGAAAATTACTAACAAATAGGACAATTGCTACATAACAAAATAAGAAGCTAGCACATATAAGATAAGCACTATAAGATAAAATTGAATTCTATCCCAAAACTCATCATTAGCTCTATCCCCATGCCTTAGAAACTAATCATGACTCATGTCCATCTTATCCTATACATGCATCTAATGCATGTCTTAATTTGTGTCACATCACTTCAAATAACTAATTGCAACACTCCACTTCATCATCCACCATGCATCACCTACAACCCACAACTTTTATCCATCAATTACCCAATGCATGTATAGATTTCTTCCACCTTGGCCAATGCATGCTTAGCACCATCCACCTCATCCATCCACTACCCATACCATACATCACCTTTCACATCACTTTTAACACCAATAAGATCCCATAAACTTGTCACATCATCTTGCCACCTCAATCCCCAATTCCCTATATAAGAGTAAGAGCTCTCTTGCACTTATTCTTTTCCTATACTTAGAAAAATTTTGAGATTTTTAGAGAGAGTGAGAGAAAGTGGGGCCAAGGAGTGGCCCACCATTAATTATAGAAGGAGTAGACCACACATCATTATCCAACCATCCATTCATTAAGGTGAGTCTACACCCCTCCTCTCATCCTCTTCATCCTCCTCTTTCTTCTTCTTTTTATTTTCTTGATATGTGTGGGCCCCACTGGTGTGGAGTTCTTGTGTGCATGTATTTGAAGTTTTTATGTGTATGTATTTATGGCTATGGTGGTCAGCAAAGTGGCCCATGTCAGTATGGTCCACCATGATGAACATCATATCCACACCCTTCACATGTAATCCTGTTTTTGTATCTAGACAGTAAGCTCTAAAACTCATATAAAATCAATCATGACAAGATCAGAGTTGAAACTTGGGAATAATATGAACCAATTCTGGACTAAATTTCGTAGCCATCCAATGGTCCAATCATCCTTAACATCAAGTTTACGTGGCTGCTGTCTAGCAGCATATGCAGGATTTCGATTTTGCCTAAAATGAACCCATTTTAAACTCTTTTAATAAATATATTATAATATACATTCTGTTGGATTCGTAGAAAATCGAACCAGCTTTCCAACGGTATATAATAAGCCTCAATCGGAGTTCGGACGACTGAGATCTTTGTCTTATATGAAAGATGTATTTGGGGGCTTGTTATAACCATTCTTGTGTAGTCGATATCCGTGATTCTAACAGTCAGATGCATTTGATATTTGTTCTTAACTTACATGAGATAGTAAATAATCATATGTATAGTTCCTATGATCAAATTCTTTCATGATAAAATTTAGAAAATTCTGGACCGATAGATACTTCCGTAAGGACAAATCTTGAATTTCTATGTGTGGTCTAAATGGATCCAAGGCTTTGTATGGTTGGAAACCTATAAATGGCCTGAATGATGTATTCCCAAACTATCCATTGGCTCAAATTTTCTAACATAGAATCTAATCATAGATATTTGATCAAGACATTTTATGTGCTACTTGTATGTTGTATGTATATTGACCACAATATTCATCCTCTTATTAGGGACCCACTTGGTAGTGAGACCACTTTTGATTTATGTACTTTATTAGTTCATTTAATTTGGATAGCCATGTGTACTAATGTGTGACTCTTATCTATGCTTTGCTAGTATGTGGGCCCCATTTGTCATTCTATCTATTTCTTTTCTTTTGCACTTTCTGTTTGTTAAAATATTTTATAAGTACTTAACTGTATTACATGTAGGCCTCTTTGACACCTTATAGTGGGCCCCACACTCTGTAGTTAAGGGTACCACTTTAGGGGATGTTTAGTCCTTATATAAGTGAGTTGAGATGTCCCACCCTTTTGTCAATAATGATCCTTGAGTGTTTGGAAATTGGGCCCTAAGTTGTGATAGACCCAATTGCTGAAAATTGTCTAATTATTTATGTTTTGTACCAACTTTGGGCCTCTGCAGTAGACCGCACGCTAGAGATATGAGTATACCGCCACTTAGAACCTTTAACCTATACCAATAAATAGATAAATAATATTTTACTCGAGCTAAATCAGACCCCACATGATCAGGGAGTGGATCTCAAAATGTAGTCAGACATGGTTGTACATAAAATTATGTGCAGAAAATTAAAGTACTTATGTTTGGCCCTATACCAAATATTACGTGTACACAACCAGTTGGTCCCAGCTTATAGCTTTTGAAGTACATATATAGTACAACCAAGGGCACCTAATGGGACACTGAAAGGTGGTCCCACAACCGCGTGATCATGGGACGACTCAAGATGGGACATACGCATCATGACATTTCCAAGGGCATCACCGCAAACTAATTTGCCTAATAACTTTTAAAGCCCATACATGGTCCCACATGATCATAAATCAATTGAAGATGGCCGAAACCAACATTTGTGCAAAATTTATTTGATGTAAAATTTATGTGGGGGCATCGATATTTAACGGACAAACTCTACTCAAGATCGGGCTTAAAGACCTTAAAATGAGCTTATTTCATGTGACGAGGTCCACGACATGTTTTTATGCACATTTTAATGGAGTAAATGTTCCCTTAAGACATAGGTGGACTTTAGGACATCACAACCTAATGCGAAAATTTGTAAATCATAACCAATGAGGCTTGCCTTATAACTTTTAAAGCCCATACATAGAACTACTAAATGGATCCCTCCTTTCACCATACTCACCTTAGTTGTCGAAATAAATCCACACCATTGAAAGCATTGTGGTTGGACATTTATGCCCTTAGGTTGGCCTATTAGCTCACCCAATGGGACTCACACTTGACCTATACAATCCTATGCCTTGCATGTAGTTTGAGTATAGTGTGGAAGTCACACTAGGTAGGACACACCTAGTGATGGGTGAGATGATGATACATGTATGGTAACGTGATAATGATGATTATAAGTTGTTGGTTGAAATGATAGATATGATTTAATAGATGGTGAATTATAGCATATGCATTGATGATGGATGAGTAATTATTTATAGTACTTATGACATTGTTTATGTTAATCTTGAAGTGAAAATGATCCTCATGGTAATGATGATGATATTATATATATATATATGCATGATGACAAAACAGGCTAGTTGACTACCATGCTTGATATACAAGTGACAATAATGCACGTATTGATTGTTGTGATGATATTATGGACAAGATAACTATGTTTTGCTTGATGTATGGATGATGATATATAAATGATGTTGGTGGATGTAAGGATAACCTCATGCATGATAGACAACTAATGCCTAGGGCATGTATAATGACATTATTGGACAATGGCCATGATATTGATGATGCATGTGAATCCCTATATGTTATGTACTCTATGTACATGATTGCATGATACATGTCATGAGGATAAATTTGATGTTGAATGACGTCTATAATAATGGTGATACATGTTAAAACTTGTGTACCACCATAACCTATGCACCTTTTGTATGTGCATGTTATAGGAGCCATGGTGCCCATTTGTTAAGGGCCTCAGTGTGCTATGAAGACACTTAAATATATGGACCCTCGCATCGCATTGGCTATTCTTGCGTTTAGGCCGATTATTGTTTATATCTGATAGTCATGCTAGTGTACCTAATATAGTAAGACACATTGAGAATATGCTTAGTATAATATCATGATACATGCCCATGTACATCATTTGCATACTTGTTATAAGGAGTGATTGATCATAACATGTGTGATTGGGTTGGTTATTTATGACTCCCTGAGAGATGGAGTTTCCCCACATGAGCAAGTGGTACGCACAGGTTTGATACATGACTGGATAGTGTGACTCATGTATTTCGCATTTGTATGACATGATTAATGTACGCCCTAGGAACATCAGGACCATAGCCTCCACAAGCATATCGTGAATGGCAAGATTGGATACCGAAAATATTTTGGTTCTAGACATGAGGTGTCATAGTGTCTCTTGGTGAAAGTCCCTAAATCCTTATGATACCAGGAGGTTGCTTCAACGTTGAGATTGAGTGGATACATGAGCGCATAAGGGCCGGATACCAGTAGGCCGCATCTCTCACCGTGTCGTGGTCAGTTGGAAGGGGGCGTGAGTGTGGACTTACCCGCTCGAGAGAAGGGGCAATGACTAATCTGAGTCTAACCTAGCTTGAGGAATAGGTCTGCTATCGATGAGTCAGGCCCAATATTGGTAGGTGGATAGTGAGGTCTCTTCCACTTACCCAGTTGTGTGCTTAGATGGGGCAGCAAGCTGGTGTTGAGTGTACTAAAACCCGATAATATTCCAGAGATAAACTATATTGATATGTGGATCTTGATGAGGACTGGCATGCTTGCATTGCATCTTGCATATGACATCGGCCACGTAAACCTTGTACCGCATAGCCTTAGTATGGCTGACAATATTATACTAGACCCCGATGATATCCTAGAGATGTACGGTACTGATTTGTGATGCCCCATCACTATTACACACGTGGGCGGACGCTGACATGGGTAGAGCCAAAGGGCCTGGGCAAGCTACCAGTGGTTGGCAGGCTACTGTGCTAGTGGAACTTTGCCCCACATCGGAAGCATTGTGGTGGTTATATGTGGACTTACTAAGTAGGAGTTGCATACTCAGCATTGGACTTATTCATTCACTATCCACTCGGGTTGGTGGTGTGCAATTAAATCATTATGTGAACCTTTGCTATGGCTATGATTTCGGTTGGGTATGCGACCAACCTAAGATCAGGAGTTTACCACATTGAGTATAGCTATCCAAATTTAAGTATGGGCCTGGTTGGATAGAAGTCACTTGTGATGAACCTCACAGCTTGCGATGCCACGTACTATCATCCCGACTCCATACGCCAGCTCTTTCATTGCCCTTCCATCGTATGTCATATAGTAGAAAATGGAATTTGATTATCTTATTCATGATGATTGACTATTTTAATGATTCATGGTCACTTGTTGAGTGATATGCCTATTATTGATGTCATGTTCATGATAATCTGTGTAGTTGTACGACATGATTGATTGATAACCTACTCTCACCTATGATAATATGATTGATTAATAACATGCCTATGGTTGTTTTGGATGTCTTTACAGGAGCACTCTGATAAGACGTGTTTTACTCTCGGCACACAGTAGACTCACGAGCTATGGTTTACTCATATGTATGACTTACACATTTTTCAAGATGCATATAAAAGCTGTTAGAGTTTGCTACTGTTTCCTTTATTACTGTTGAGCTGGTGCATCATATTACATGTGACATGTCGAACGGGTTTATCTCTTCAATATGCGTTGATACCATGAAAAAAATGTGTAACCGCCTAAACAGATCATCCGTTCAAAAAAATTCACATTAAAAATCCTCCTTGTAGGATCCCAGGATTGGAATCTGGCATATGGGTGTCGGGAGCCAAGAATGGGATATTACGGAGGCTATCAGCGCCGGATTCGACAATCGAAAATTTTATGAGCTCGATTTTCGAGTTTGGGGCATGGTAATACTGATGCTATGAAGGTTGAGGAATTAGTTGGATCTCTATAAACCTATGAACTGAATTTCAAAGCTCCTAAAAACAAATCCATAGCTCTTAAATCATTTAAATTTAATTCTAAATCTAAAGATAGATTCTGAAAATGATGAGAATGAGGATAATATGGCAATGTTGGCTAAAACATTTTATAGAATTTTCAAAAACAAAAATAAATTATATTTTTAAAAACCTTTCGACAAAAGAAAAAGAAATTCAAATGTTTGGAAATTAAAATCTAAAGACACCTAATACTTCAATTGTTCTGAATTTGGGCATCTAGCTTCAAAATGTCCTAAGAAGGATAAATATAAAAGAAGAGGCATGATTGCTTATCTAAATCTGAATCTAATTTAGAAACTGACGAATCAGACCAAGAAACCAAGAAAGATCAAAAGGCTTTCATGACCATAGATAGAATCACTTCCTCAAATGAATGTGAAACTTCTGACTATGAAACCCCATGAAGTGATTCTGAAAATGAAGACGATCTTCAAATCGCTTATGATGCCCTATATAAAGAAAGTTGTAAGATTGCAGCTAAACTGAAAATTCAAAAAGAAAACTTTGTTAAACTTCAATTATAACTTGAAAAATCAATTTTGGAAAAATCTCATTTTTTTTTATTATTTTGAGAAAACCAAACTAGATTTAAGTTAGAAATTTTCTAAAATTCAAAATCTCAAAACTGAAGATGAGAATTTAAAATTAGAAGTTACTTCCCTTAAGACTTCAAAAGATACTTGGATATACACCCAAGGAAACCAAAAACTTGAAAATTATTAACTACATCTCGTTGAAGTAATGACAAATCCAGTTTGGGATACATAAAAAAATTACACAAAAATATCTAAAAATTTTGCTCCCATATTTATAAAAGGAGAATCTTCAAAGTCTAAAAGAGAAACTATAAAGGAAGCAAAGAAGAATAAAAAATTCCTTTCAAAAGTCTTCTAACTGAAAAACTAATGCCAACTACTATAAAAATCAAAGGAGAAATAATAATCTTCCTCTAGCAGATAAGATAGTGGACTTGCTTAAAGAGCTCTTGAAATTTAACTCTGGAAATAACAGAGTAAGTAGAAACAAGAAAAACCCTTACTCTAAAACATAATGAATAGTAAGATATCCTCCTAAACCCAAAACCATAATGAAATGGGTTCCAAAAGATAAGTGTCTTGTTATCCACACAGCTTTCAAAGCAAGTAGCCATTCAATATGGTACCTGGATAGTGGATGTTCTAGACACATGGTAGGTGATAAGGCGATTCTGTCAGACATCAATCAAATCGATGGTAGCTCAGTTACATTGGGAGATGGTAGCAACTACAAGATCATCGGAAGAGGTAATATAAAACTTTCAAATATACCTATCTTAAAAGATGTGTTATATATTGAAGGTTTAAAACATAATTTGCTGAGCATATCTCAAATATGTAATAATAGTCATAGTATAAAATTTTCAGATCATGGATATAAGATAATCAACAATCATGGTCATATAATATTAAATGGTTGAAGAACCTCTGAAAGTTGTTATATCATTGATGAGTCTTTCTCTACAAATCACTCTTGTTACACGGTCCAAACAGATAAAACTAAACTTTGGCATCAACGTCTTAGACATGTAAACTATAGAGACTTATATAAATTAAGCAAGAGAGATCATCTACGTGGTTTACCCAAATTGAAAAAGGTAGAAAATAAAGTATGTGGTGCCAGTCAAATAGGCAAACAAATTAGTAGTCACAAAAAATGTGAATTCCTTAGCCACTACAAGACCTCTTGAACTACTCCATATGGACTTAGTTGGACCAACTCGAACAGAGAGTAGATGAGGAAATAAATATTTTCTAGTTGTACTAGATGACTACACTAGATATTCATGGGTAGCCTTCTTTAAAAAAAAAAGTCGGAAGCTTTGGACAAAGTCAAAAACTTAATTAAACGCATCCAGACTAAAAAAAAGGATTGTCTGTGATGAGAATAAGAAGTGACCATGGTACTGAATTTGAAAATAGCAATTTTTAGAAGTACTATAATGACCATGGAATATTACATGAGTTTTTTTTCTCCTAAAACTCCTCAGCAAAATGGCATTGTTGAGAGGAAAAATAAAGTTCTTCAATAGAAGGTTAGTGTTATGCTGAATAGTTTAAAATTAGCTAAAATTTTATGGGCTGAAGATGTTAATATTGTTTGTTATACTATTAATCGTGTTTATGTAAGATCAGACAAAAATAAAACAGCTTATGAACTTTGGTTTGATAAAAAAAACCCTCTGTCAAATATTTTCGCACTTTTGGAAGCAAATGTTTCATTTTATGAGACTGGAAAAATCTAGAAAAATTTGAAGGTAAAAGAGATGATGGAATATTTTTAGGATACACTTTAAAAAGTCGAGCATATCTTGTCCTTAAAAAAAAAAAAAAAAAAAACTGGGGTGATACAAGAATCTATAAATGTTGTTATTGATGATCAAATTATCACACCCAAACTTGATTAAGATGATGAAATAACTATTATCAATCAATCTAAACCATCATCAAAGTCAAATTTAACTGAACTAAGATTAGTCAAGGATCATCTAACCAATCAAATACTTAATAACCCTCATACTAGTTTTCGAACAAAAAGACAGTTGGAAAACATATGTAACTATGTTTGCTTCACTTCCCAGATAGACCTGACTAATGTAAATGAAGCCTTAACAGATGAAAGTTGGATTATAGTCATGCAAAATGAATTAAATGAGTTTATTAGAAACAATGTGTGGTATTTGGTTCCTAGACCTTCTGATAGACATTTTATTAGAACTAAATGGATTTTCAAAAATAAAACTGATGAATTGGAAAATATTATTAGAAATAAGGCACGACTGGTTGTGCAAGGTTACACACAGATTGAAAGAATTAACTACAATGAGACCTTCGCTCCAGTTGCTCGCCTTGAGTCTATCAGATTACTTATTTCCATTGTAGGCCATAAAAATTTCAAAATATACTAAATGGATGTCAAAAGTGCCTTCTTAAATGGTGACTTAAATGAGAAAGTTTATGTTGAACAACCTAAGGGCTTTGAAGATCCTAAAATTGTCAAGTGAAACAGCTCAAAGATGGAATATTTATCTCTCAAACCAAATATGTTATGAATCTAGTAAAAAGATTTGGTTTTGAGAATGGTAAAGACTTTCAGACACCCAGGAGTACAACACTCAAACTATCTAAAGATGATTCAGGTAAAGTGTTTATCCTTGTCTTTACCGTAGTATGATTGGTAGCCTATTGTATTTAACTGCCAACAGACTTGATATTTCCTTTAGTGTAGGCTTATATGCTAGATATCAATCTAATCCTAAAGAATCTCATTTGTATGTAGTTAAAAGAATAATCAGATATGTTGCTAGTACGACTAATTTAGGCTTATGATATCCCCATGATACATCATTACAAATTGCTAGGTATACTGATGTAGATTGGACAGGTAATGTGGATGACAGAAAATTCATAAGCAATGGATGCTTTTACATTGGAAATTGCCTAGTTTCTTAGATGAGTAAGAAGTAAAAATCAATATCATTATCCATCGCAGAAGCCGACTATATTGCGGCAGGGAATGCATGCACACAACTAATGTGGATGAAACGTATGTTAACAGATTATGATATTGATCAAGATATCATGAATCTATACTGTGACAATACCAATACTATAAACATATCCAAAAATCATATTCAACATTCTCGCACAAAACACATCGACATACAATATCATTATATTCGAGAATTAGTTGAAAATAAGATTGTCATACTATAATACACTAATACTGAGAAACAACTTGCAGACATTGTTACAAAACCGCTAGACAGTGTGAGATTCTCCAATTTAAAAAATGATATTGGATTATGTTGTATTACTTGATTGCAATTTGTTTATTATTTTTCTTTTTTTGCTTTCTTTTTTATATATTTACATAAAAAGAATAATATAAAAAAATTTAGAATTTTTTTGGTTAGCCCATAGCTGACCGATCGGTTCAGCCAGCCGAGCACCCACTCGAGCTAGCCAAATCGGGCGTGGATTAAACAAAAAGGGGGGAAAACCCCAAATTGTTCATCTTCACTTATTCTTCTTCAGCTCGCCGATGCTTCCTTCGGCCAACCCATCTCTATAGTCCTCTGGTAAGTAGTTTATTTGCTATTTTCCTCTAGATTTAAGATCTTAGTTGTGCTTTATTTGTGAATCTTACATTTTCTTTGAATCTAGAACTCTTATTTTAGTGGGTTTTCTTTAAAAATCTGATCTACTCAAACCCATCATCCTCTTTGCTTTCCTTGTTCATTTTTTTCCATGGAACATCAGAGTAAACGTACCATTCATAGACGATATTTTGGTTCCTCATCCAACTCTATTCCTTGAGTTGTGCAGTCCATACGTGCACCAAAGGATGATTCGGAGAATGTACGGGATTTCCGCTCTCAAAGCATTATTATTGAGCGATCATTTAATGTTGATCACATCGCTCAACATGGTCTTGTTGAATTACTCTCCGATGTAGGAAGGGAGAAGATTTTTAAATGGGGCGGGGTGACTTACCGGTCCATTGCACATGGGATGTACGTATCAATAAATGAAGTTTCTACCAAAAATTTATCATTTAATATTTAATTTATAGAAGAAACTATCACCATAACACCCTCCATCATATCATCCGACATTGAGATGGTGGATGATGGGTTACCTATAGCACCTCTTTTTAAAGATATGTACACTTCAAAAAGAACTACCATTACACAGGTGTTATGTGGATTTAATGCAAAATGGAGGTCCAATAACTCTTTCCCCACTTATAATTTACTTCCATAATACCGCATTTTTCATCTCATCTTTACATCTAATGTTTATCCAAGGGCTGGGATTAAGACCGATCTTACTCCCTTTATGATGCGTATTATGCATTCTATTACATCTGGTATTTGCATTTGTCTTCCTTCTTTGATATCTTATTTGATTATCCAATATCGTTTCCATCATTGTCATGTTTCCATTCCTTTTGCATTCCTTATGACTTCCCTTACTTTGCGGTTCAATGTTCAAATTACTGTGATCGAAGCACCGGAATCTAAACTTCCCTTTGGTAATACAAACTTAAACATGATGAAGTTAGATCTGAGGCCTAAGCAGCAAGGCAATTAGGAAGAGGATCCTGTAGGCGATATCAATATGGACAACATATTTGCTAACTTGGAAGATTCTACTGGTATGAATGATTTAGATTTCCAACCTTCGCAATTCTCCGATAAGTTGGAGAGTTTAAAGAGAAAGGTGGACGTTTTGCATGTATCCCAGGAATCATTACATCAAACTTAAAAACAATATATGAAGTACATGAAAAAGTACTTTCATTGATTCAATTGGAGTCTGAAAATCAATGATCCTGAGATGCGCGCACTGTCCTCCTCTGGTTCTGATTGATAATTTTAATTATGGTTTGTAATAACTATTATTCTCTCTTTGTATTTCATGCACTCCTTGATAGCTTTCCTTTAAGCACATTTGGATATTTGTCTTTACTTATATTGGATGATTTTATCACTAATCTTAATGACTTCCTATCCTTATGTTACATGCTCTTATCCTTGATATTCATGTTACATACTTCATTTAATTTTTCTTCATTTATTAACTTTTGACAAAAAGGGGAGGAGAAAATGGTTATGGATATATGAGCACAACTCCTTAACACTTGAATGCATATCTGAGCACAGGCACTCACATGCATTAATTCTATGAAATTATATTTTTTGGTGATAAAGTATTAGATTGTATAGAAATATATTCTATGTGACTAAGTGCTCAGGGGAGTTACAAAAGCTTGTTCTCAGGGGAGCATCGAGATCTTCAAGATATGGTATCACTGGTGGTGTATAGATGTTCTTTTGAAAAAAAGATCATATTAGTATGATGAGTCTGTGAGATGTTGTAATATATTATGATGAGTTGTATGTTTTTATGATGAGTTATGTATAATTGTGTTTTGTCATGAAATTGACAAAGGGGGAGATTGTGAGTGCTTATACTTAAGCACAATTAAGATTGTCAAATTTCGTAGTCCTGAAAGGAGCACAAGTACTCATGAAGATACGCTTCGACAACTCATGAAGAACTCATAAAGACTCGATCAACATCTCATGGAAGACTCAACATCTTAAGCCTTTAAAGTCGTACATGTTTCGAAGATCGGAACACTTTTCATGTGTTAACCATCAAGTGGTATTACCTCAGATTGACCCTAGGTTAGGTGTATTTCACATGATATCATGATAACAAATAATTCTAAGTAAAATACACTAGAGTTAGGCTAGCTCGACCTCAGGTTCGGCCAACCTAACTACCTTCGGCCAACCTAACATTATTCGGGCAAGTATATAACAAGATAGATTTTTTTCGAA
This sequence comes from Magnolia changhungtana, assembly GCA_030180095.1. Lineage (NCBI taxonomy): Eukaryota > Viridiplantae > Streptophyta > Magnoliopsida > Magnoliales > Magnoliaceae > Magnolia > Magnolia changhungtana. The sequence goes on along the minus strand of JASAUF010000502.1, from coordinate 4,889,438 downwards.
GAAAGTTCGGCCAACCCAACCTTGTGTTCGACCAACCTAACCTGTCCGCTTAGCTAGCCCAAAGGATGTTCGGTCAAGTTTCCATCAAGATAAGATTTTGGATCTCATGGAGATTCGGCCAACCGAACCATGAATTTGGCTAGCTGAACTGGAGGTTCAACCAACCGAATTTTTGAAACATTTCATCCCACAAAATCCGAAGATCCATTAGAACACAATCGCTGGAATTTGGCTAGCCGAACATAAAATTGGGTAAGCCAAATTTTCAATACCTTTGCTATAAATGCAGGCTTTCTCTCACTCATTCAAGATACAAAAAATACAGATCCATCTTCTCAAGAAAAGAGTGAAAGTCCAAGCCTCCTTAAACTATTTGTGCAGTAATTCTCATATTTGATTTAGCTAATTCTATTCTCTTTCTCAAGTTAGTTTAAATTATTTTAATAGAATAATCCATACTCTACCTGAGAATTAGATAATTGAATACACAACATTAGGGTATTGTTTATTATATTGAAAATATATTAGATCCCTACATTCTTTTTGGGTTGACCATAAATACAACTTCATCTATATCCCAAGAAAGAAGATCGCTGCATTCAAGCTACAGTTACGTCTTCGACTCACCAATTGAAGATTAGTATTGTTTTACTTTCATTTCAGTTTGGGTTTTTCTGAGATAGCCCGAAAACTTAGTAGGGTTGTTTTGTGGTGAGCCCATGAAAATCACAAAGTGGGTTTTATTGTGGTGAGCCCATGAAAATCACATAATGGATTTTATTGTGGTGAGCCTGTGAAAATCAAACAGTGGGTTTTATTATGATTGCCCGTGAAAATCACAAACACCGTATAAGGTTGTTAAGGTGAACCTGTGAAACCTTGAATAGTGAAAGACAAAATTACGAGGGTAGTAATTTTGAGAGTGGAGTAGGTGTGGAGTTTAAGCATTGAATCACTATAACTCTTTGTGTATTATGGTGATTGATTTATTCTTTATATGTAATTATTGTGATTGATTGTCTCTTGCTAAGTTTGATATTTTGATCTCAAAGACGTCATGAAATAAGGTAGTCCTACCTAAATCTTTTAGGTGAAGGTTGTCCTACGAACTATTTGAAATCAAGATTTTAATACCCTAAGCAATTAAATATATTTTTTTTATTCCGCATTATATCGAAATATTTTGTATTGTCCTATTCACCCCCCTCTAGGACATCTATAGCTCGTCAATTCAATGAGCAATATCAAAGCCGTATTATCTTTAAATTTTATTATTAGAAGATGCCACTGTTTTTACTTTAATTAAAGCTAGACATGTGAATGACTATTTTATCCACTGCAGCATCATAATTAAAGTCATAAGAATATATCCCTACTGATGTATTCTTTCGCCTCATTGACTCTTGAATCAGAGCCTCATAACAAGACACCTTGTTGGTCAAATCGTAAAGATATGTGAATTATGTTCCAATAAAATTCTTTCAAAACTTGAATTCTAGTCCATCTTGAGCCAACTAAACAAATTTTACCTCGATTGTAGTTACTTTGCTCGACTTTTAGCTCTTTTAAATCGAGTAATGTAATTCTCAACCGATTCCCTTGGCAATTGCCGAAAATGAGTAAAATCAGTCATAGAAATTTCTCTATCCTTATAAAAGAACTAAGCATGAAATTTTTCTTCCATCTCTTAGTGGTTTTGTATGTAGTTCGGTAGAAAATTGGAAGACCAAGTAAAGGCTACCCTAGTGAGTGAATGGACGAACAACTGTAATTTGTAATACTTATTATCTATTAGTTCTCCACATTGTATAATAAATTGACATATGTGTTCTATGGTCGATTGACTCGTATTATCTGTAAATAATGTAAAGTCACGTCGATAGTTCCTCAGCAAAGAATATTGCCGGTCAATCTAATTAGGATATGGCTTATGATAAAGTGGAGCAGTAGCTCCACCAAGAACTTAGCTTACTACTTCTTGAACTAATTGAATAATTTGGTTACGCTTTCAATATTGTTGTGGAGCCATCAGAGGTACTTTAGGGCCATCTTGATATTACTCTTCATTATACGGCTGATTTCTAGGCAAAGGGTACCCCCAAAGCAACCTTAGATTCCTGACCTCGTGAACAACATTCATATTTTCACGTTTAAGACGTCCAAAATCTACCGGAGGCAGTGATTTCATGTCTTGGAATGAATATGTTAAAGGCGTCTAGAATCTATCGGTATTGGTGGATTTTGCGCATCCTAGATCAGACCAGAGATGGGAACAGGTGGTAGGTTTTGCTATGATGGAAGTGTCTATGATATCAGTTGAACTGGTGGTACAAGTGCCCGATTTCCAATAGAACTTGCATTGGCCTGTTACTGAGGTGCAACAAATGCTCTATCCACAAAGAAAGCTACCAACCGATTCATGCTTTCAGTTAGGCTAACCATCCACCTATAAAAAACATGACCTGAACTCACGACAATTCTGCCTGAACCCACAATAGTTTTGTGATGTGTTGAATCTCCCTCTGCATATCAACAATTTTGGCTAACATAATCTCAAGAGGTTTAACCTAGGATGTCGATGGTCTATCCAGATTTGGAGGAACTGGCACCAAATTAGGTGGTGGATCTCCTTGTTCAGGCACTTGGACTTGCATCTCTTCTTCATGAGTAGAAGGCTCGTTAGCCGTACTAGCGGTTGTTGAATAATTATGAGAACCTCTTTGGCTTATGATTCCAAGGATTATTGCACCAAAAAATATACTTAAGTCAACCAAATATTATGGCAACCAAATAATTTTGGGTCCCACCGGGCATACTAAAAAATGTTGGCTCTTATCAAAATTATTACACAGCTAGTATTTAATGAATATTTTTAACAAGCAAGTAGTTCTTAGTCCCATTGGGCATGCAAAAAAAATGTTAGTTCTTACCAAAATTGTTGCGTGGGCGGTATTTAATGAATATTTCTAACAGCAAAGTAGTTTTTAGTCCCACCAGGCATACCAAAAAATGTTGGCTCTTACAAAAATTGTTGCATGGTTGGTGTTTAATGAATATTTCTAATAGCCAAGTAGTTTTTAGTCCCACCGGGCATGCCAAAAAACGTTAGTTGCTTGGTTTGTTTTCAATTATGTGGGTGTGCCAAAATCAATGTTGTGGCTTGATCCAAACCGATCAACTTTGACCCAAAGCGCCAAGATAAGTAGATACATCCAATATGAACGCATATGAACAGATTATGAGAATATCGGTCACTTAGCCACTTATAGAAGTTTGTGATGATTAGGCGATAATTAGATGATCAGGTTCTTCCTCCAAAGATGGGTTACTTTACACCTTCCATAAGAAAGGACTTTCACAATACCAATGCAAATCAGACAAAAGGAAAAACTCACAATTGGTCACTAGGAGCAACTGCAAGAATATGTCTCTTAAAATAACTACTTGATATTGGATAGAGGACAGATCCAGCATTTGAGCATAGACTTGGATTCCAACTAAAGATTATAGTTAAAGATTACCACTACTTGATTATTGCTACTCCTACAATAAGGTAAGATAAAAGATAATTTGGAAAGATAGATTTGATTTGTTGTGTTGGATTGGTTTGATGGTTTAATATGTTTTTTGTTTAATTCTTCTGCTATTTATAGATTTCTCTTCTAGTTTATTCTTCCAGATCCTTCTTCCATTACTGCAATAGTTACAATAATCGAAAAGTCTTTCTAAACTATTCTCTTCTCTAGATTCTTCTTTGAGTATGTATCTCTTTTGCGACCATTCCTCTTTCAAACGCCTCTCGTCCACTTGCCTCTCTTTCATCGGCCAAGGTTTTGTTTTGGCTGCCTTCGTTTGCCTTTTAAATCTCTAACAACTCTCGACCACACTTTTTGTATATTGACCAAAACATTATGTCGATCATTCACTGATGTGTGAAATTAGACTTAAGCCAATTGTAAGCCTACAAATAGCGTTTTAAATCTCTAAAGATATTTTTATCCACTTCCTATCTCTCATACAATGCCACATGTCACCCTTATCTTGGCTTTCCACGAATTACTAGAAATAGCGTACAACAGAACTAACATTTTAATTTTTGCAATACATTTCAATGTTTGGCATAATACATTTCATTGTCTTAAAAATCTAATGCTTTATAATTTTGAGATACATTTTATTTAACTTGACCTAAGCCTGATAATTGATAATTTATAAATTTGAACTGGATTAAGATGGTTTAGAAAGTACTTCAACTTCTATAGCAAGGTGTAGGTCCATATAATTTAAGACTATTTCAATTAACTTTTCCCATTTAAGATAATTGGACCCAATTAAGAAAGATATAGTATTGTATTGAGTTGGAACGTTTAAACAATGCATGAACACAAACTAAATATTAAGTTGTAAAGATCACGCATTGTACTATTATTCAATTGATTGAGGCCTTTAATTAAATTATTGATAATGATGATAGATTTATCTTATCAACTCCAACAAGAGTTTAATGCATCCTTTGAGTTGACCATCACAACACATAAGTAACTCTACTGAACATGAAGTTAATCAATATTGATTAAAATCTAAAACAACTGATACCTTATGGATGAGATAGATTTTTTGAAATTATGTTACTAGAGCTAATCACTCAACACTTCTCATACCTTGTTAAACAATGATCTTCTTTATTTCTATCACCATCCACAATAAACTCAAATGCAACCTCATGCAAAACTAAATATGTATGAAAGATTACTAAATTCTCCACACAAGAGTCTAAACAATTAAAGATTAAGGTCACTTTGGTAGCAAGGATAACCAATTCTAACTATTGAGTTTTGAGTTTTTAATTTAAGAATCAATACATGATCCTGCCATTAACATACCATTCTAAAAAAAGTATGATTTGACCTAAGATATAATTAACATTAACTGTTGATAAGTTGAGAGTATAATGTTTAAGCCGAGGTTAGATATTTTCTTTCTTTTACAATGGTTAATATCAACCTCTGAAAAATGGGTAAGGGCCTAATCAAGACTCGATAATCATTTATAATTAGCATGCATTTTGTAGTTAACTCACCTGATGAATGAACCTCACTCAAGGTTTAGAGCCTGACCACGATCATAGTGGCCTATAATCATCTTTTAGGCCCATTACAAGATGCAAACTAAACCATTGGATAAAATGCAAATGGGCCCAAAACCAATAAGTACACATGTTGCCAGCCTGAGTTTTAGATAATTTTTTTAATCAATGTGTGCTTGAGTCTTAGATCGATTTTTTAATCAATGTCATGTGCTTGAAAGACATGTTAATCATGAAATGTGCTAACTATTTATAACGGGATCATGTAAAACACATAACATGGCTAGAAAGATCCCTTTGGGTGAAATGTGTGCATCTTTATAACGTTATATTGACCCATGATTTGTGCAAGTGGGGCCCACTTTCATCATATGGTTTTAAAAAAAGGTGGGACTCATGTATATGATTGTTGGTAATTCCATGGACCATTATATCCCTCTTATGATGCAAAACGTCTCTATTCAGATGATCATAACCATCCAACTGGCAACCGAGTGTTACTAGTTTCAGTTGTCAATTCACTGGCCACATATCAAATGGTTAGGATCCCTAATTTTTAAGGGTTGAGGTGGAAAGATAGAAAAAATAATCACTTAAAGATAGGCTTAAGGCAGGTTACGATGTTGTTATCTTTAAGGCGTTATTCATACCCTGTTGGTAATTAAACCAGTTTGCTACAAGGTTACAACAAATTTGCTTCCAGGATATAATAGCCTCTTCTCCAAAACTGAAGAAATATAGGCTTCAGCCTGTAAAACTTAAAAATCGCACCCCGAATACACTTTCACAGCATACACCCCTAACTTATATGTTGTTACAGCTTAGTCCCTAGAAACTGTTTGCACGTTATTACCTGAAAAAATTGTTTACAATTTAGTGATTGGAAAATTGCAACTTTTAAAAAACACCCAAAAAATGAAAATGGAGAAAAAGAATGAGAGGAGATTTTTAGAATTATTATTGTTGTGTTCGGATTAACCTAATGATGGGCTTATATAGAGTCATAAGGGTTGCTTTAAGATTTTTTTCATGAAAAAAACATCTTCTTCCATGGTGTCTTTTCAACAATGGCAACCCTACACCATTAATAACATCTTCTCACCACCATTTCGAATTTAAAGGATGCTTCATTGACCAAGAGGCACCACTATTCACAAATGAATGGTCATCGATAATCACTAAAAGCCATAACAATTCTCTTACGTTTTTCTTTATAAGTTTGAAAAAACCTAATAATCCCCCAATATTTTTCAAAATAAAGAGGTTAGGTATAAGGAAGATATGTGTTGTAACATCCCAAATTTTCTTGGCCAAAGTTTATATTCGTGCCCGAGAAAATCAGGTGTTAATAATGTATAAACTTGGATGTTTATTACAATATCAAAGTTCACAGTGGAAGTATAAAACTAAATTATAAACTATCTTCTTATTCTTTCAGCATAATCTTCCATAAGGAGATGATACTCTAGGTCTTCAATCTGTACATCACCAGAATCATCTATATGGTTGGAGAGGGTCAATGCCCTACTCATAGTGATGGTTATCCTTTAAGATTAACAATAATTCAAGATATTCATAAAAGTAATGTAGGGGTCTGATACGTCTCGTACTCCACTAATACGAGGGTATCAGCATGCGCAAACAAGCTACATGAGATGCATGCCTAGAAAAGTATGTGCGGCTCATCATACATAGTGATCATCACAATGTGGAATATTATTTATAGAAAACCTGGCTGGAACCTTATCCCATCACTACGGATATTCGTCGGCATGGCCAACACTACCGTGTATTTATATGAACACCTCAAGGCACACAACACATGAGCCGAATGAATTATGTGACACATTTTGTTCATGGAGTGGCTATTTGCGACATACAATCCCGAAAGTGATGTGACACTGCATTTATGAATTACACATATTGATTTGTGCACCCTACCCAAAAACCCATGGAATTACGTGACGAACAAGAGGCTCTCTACCCAAAGCGCATAAGTCCATGATAAAATATACGAATCACTAGTTATGATACATCTTAACACATCACTTACACTTATAGAGAATATAAATTAAATGATGGGAGTTCTGGAATATCAAGACACATGCCCAAGCTTTAAAGATAAATAGCATAAGGGTCAGCTCAACAAAAATAAAAGTAGCAATGGTAAACATAACAAAGAGGAGAGTTACAATGGTCAACTTAATAAAAGAATAGTAGCAATGGCTAACTCAACAAATAGATGAGTGGCAATGGCTAACTCAATAATATGGAGAGTAGTAATGACTAACTCAATAAAGAGGAGAGTGGCAATGGCAAACTCAATAAAGAAAAGAGTGATAATGTAACATCCCGAAAATCGGGGGTCGAGCATAAACTCAACTCCCGAGTTCTAGAACATCACTTATGCAACAAAATAAATGATGATTGAATGTTAACTGTATTTGTACATTGAACATGAGTGAGATTAAGTCAAAACAGTATATTATACTCCAGAGATAATTAAATTGCAAGCGGAAGACTGTGATAGATAAATAACATATAAAAACTGTGGTGAGTCTCCAGAGTGTGATAAAGTTACCAGGTTAAATAATTACAGTACAATTCTAAAATATACCTAATGTGAGGAAGTGTAATGTCTTCTATCCCAAGTACCATAGCCCCGTCAATACAATACCAGGTCTTCATAGACCTGCCAGAGAGATACAGATTGGAGAACTCCTCTTCAACATTATAGTAGTAGTCCGGCTCTGCTTCATAAGCATTGCCATCACCTGAAACTCAACAAATCTGGTTGGTGTTGCAAACACTATCCCGTAACGTGGGAGTGAGTGATCAACTTAGTGGAACAATAAGGCATAGGTTAACATGTTATCAATTCAGTCAAGCAGTAATGATAAAGCAGTAAAATCAAACACTCCTAACTACTCTTATTAATGCAAGTATGAATGCAGTCATGATGTATGCCCTCACCGACATACTCCCTCATGCGACACTATCTTCGTTCGTGGCATGCTTTCTTTCCTCAGTGTTCCACATCTTCCAGGCACATGCAATGCATGATGAGCATGATTACCAAGTTGTTATTAGTCCATTTCAAACAGCAGGATTAGGAAACTAAGGTACCTCCCTTATATCATTCCCAAACATGATCCATTCTAGGGTCGTTAGTCCTAGACAATCTCATACGATGGTGTGTTTCTAGGTGACTGCAAGAGCTGCCAGGGCTGTTACATGGAATCGTTGCACCACTCCCCTATCACCTTATCAATACAGGCCTAGTTTATACTCTGTTACTGTGGGAAGGCTCGGCGCCTCACCGTAGGTTTAGAGTATGCTCGAGGTCACTACACCGGATATGATCAGGGCTGTTACACGGAATCGTTGCACCACTCCCCCATCACCCATCAAGTAGTGTGGGCCGACAGCTCGAATATAATGTCCCATACCACCATAATCGGCTCACGAGTTTGATTGCTCACTGGTCACTACGGGGATGCAGGGCTGCCAGGGCTGTTACACGGAATCGTTGCACCACTCCCCCATCACCCATCGCCCCAGCGTAGGCCGACAGCTCGACCACGGTGTCCCATACCACCATGCCCGGCTCATGAGTCTTAGCGGATCGAGGTACCATGGTTAAAAGGGATTTCACTAGTAAGTTTGGTACCCTAGGTTCAGGCAGTAGCGACCAAACATGGTGAACATATATTAGACACATCGGGTTACATGACAAGCCTAACTAGCTCGAGCGCACAATCAATTGGACAATATGAAGTGCATAAGCACTTCGCGTGGCCTAACCACTGTCGCCAACTGACGTACGACTTGGGTTCGTCAAACACATCTTACGTGGCAACATGAAACTCAACCACGATCTCAAGTCTAGTATCGACTGTCTGGACTATAGACATAGTCTCAAACTCAATCAAACCTTATTCGTAGCATGTGGAGTAAAGTATGATAAACTAAGTAATTCAAGCATGTAAGTAAGCATGTCCTGAAGCATGTTATAAAGCATGTTGTAGAGCATGTTATAAAGCACTACTTAAATAGGAATACAAACACATATATTTCACAAGTAAGCGGTTTAAGTAGACAACCTCATGGAGGTAATCATACATGTCTCTAGGGTAGTTGAGAATCCCATCTCAACACCCTCCCAAGGCATCAACATCCAAACACTTGCTCACACAAGCATTTCCACAAACACATAACATACACTATTTCAACATACTTAGTGTATGTTAGCAAACATGTATTAGGGTGACTCCTTTCGCCAAGCAAATATTTTATGCACACATAATATATTTATACAACAATTAATCATGGAAAACACATGTCTAAATTATACATGTATACGGTATTTCTTACAATACAGTATTTCTACATACATAGTGTACATTAGTAAAACATGTACTTAGGCGAATCCTTTCGCCAAATAAGTATTTTATCTATATATTGTATATCCATACAACAATTAATCATGTCAAACAAATTTTCAAAAAATATACGTATACGGTATTTTCTACGAATACCTAGAATATGTAAAATTCCATATTCTACAACTTTAATCGAAACTGAAATTGGAAAGCACTTTGTACATGTGCAATTGCATGCAGATCATGAATCTATCATTATCTGACATTGAAAGTGTTGAAAACCATAACCTATACACCTAAAGTCCGCACCTTTTGTCGTAGAATCGTAACGGAGTCGATAGGTTTGCTAAGCTTCCGTATTCGGCAGTTTGGCAACCTATAGAATGAAATAGGTTAGCTATTTCATAACCTACAACTATCCACACCCCAAATCAGATTAGGGTTAGGGTTTCTTACCTAGAAATGACACCGGAATCACCGGAAAAGTGAATAGAACGGAGTGGTGGAACTTGGATACGGCAGGGAAGAATCTCCCACTTCCCTCTCACTTTCTCTCTCTTTTCTCTCTCTCTTTCTCCTAGGTTTTCTCGTAAATTCATATGGCTGCAATGAGAGAAGGTTTAAGGTCCTTATATAGTCTAAAAATTCACCGAAATAGACTCCAGGTCAAAGCATACTTAGGTTATAACCAAAGCGGGGCAGTTTCAGCTCAACGGAGGACTTCTGGCGGGCCTCCTTGAGCCAAAGGTCGGACTTCAGCTCACTAACACTGGATCTACGTACTATTAAGTTTTCATTCCAGTAGGGTTCTCAGATCGCGCGTGGTGGACCAGTTTCTGTTCGACGGTCAGTGGGTCTCGATCGGAGATTCCGAATACATGTAAATGTGTATGAAATTTTTCCTGATCCGAGGGTGTAATTTGGTCAGATTCTGAGGGTCTGGTTGCTTAATACTGATCCGCAAGCGACGAGTCTCAGATTACTATTTGAGATATTTATTTTTAAAGAAAACAAGTGTTTTCACACACCCTCACTCCGGACTCAAGTGAACAGCCGTGAGACGCTATCTGGATTTGATTTCTGAGATGGTTGTCAAGCCCAGCGAGGCGGTCCTAATTCCTTAACTTCGAGTTATTCAGACTTTCGACGTACGGTCCAGATCAGATACGGAGTTTCGGGATGCTCCCAAGAGCATCCGGGTAATGAGTTTGGTCCTAGGTTTTAGGGTAACCTAGCGTCAATGATTCCACAAGTTTTGGGTCTTGCAGATCGTATTTAAAGTGATTCAAATGGATTTCAAAGCTAATCTAGTTTAGCACTTAGTTACTTTGTCTCATTTCTAAAGGATTTAATCCTAAGTGATTTCTTGTCGAGGTGGTACTCAGGCCTTTGTAGTTTGTATATAAGGTGGTCCAAGTTATACTACTTAAATAGTTTAAGATAGTGCCTAGGGTGAAAGTGCTTAGAAAAATTGAACGAACAAGGTGGTGAAGTGTGGGATTTGTGAAGGAAATGGGTTCAGAAGCGATTTTAGACTGTGGGATTCAGTTCTGGCGCGTTAATAAGGTGTTAGGATCAACCCATTGCCTAAGGATGTCTAATCCCAGGTTGGAAAAAATCTGGGCTGTTATAGATAATGACCAACTCAATAAAGAGTGGCAATGGCCAACTCAATAAAGAGAAACATGGTAATGACCAACTCAATAACTTAATAAACGCAAAGGCAAGGCTTGTATCCATTGCCCCACACAAATTCATAAATATCTCATGAAATCAACATTATTTTGTAATCTCGAAGGGCAAATAAATGATGGTAAAATGTATAATTGCAAGGAGAATTCACGGTAATCATGAAACATAGTATGTAAAAGGCAAGATAATAACACATCAACTTAAATTACTGTAACCTCAAGGGAATAAACCCTTACCTTTCAAGTATGATTTCTCTCTAACATGGCTAGTTTTGTGTCTTAGTGTTATAATTTGGCATATTTAATATAATGCATTAAGTTAGGCCATTATAATACCCAGTTTAACATGATCAGGATCTTTCCTGGGCTCTGATTTAGGCTAGGATTGTTGCAAGGGAAAGGAAAGAGGCCAGAAGAGAATGGTGGATTTGTCGTGGGATCTACCTTGTGTTTTGGATAGACTCGATGAGTCAGCGGGTTGCTGATCCAAAGGCGTCCGGAGTTACTAGTTTCTTTCCTTTCTTTTCTCTTCTTTTCCTTCCTCTTTCTCTCTCTCTCTCTCTCTCTCTCTCTCTCTCTCTCTCTCTCTGTTGTATGTGTCTCCAAGAGGGAGGGATGGGTCTTTATAAGACCCCCCATGTTTCTAGACGTTACCTGTGTAACATGTACGAAGATTGTCTTGCATGAACGGGTTTACACAAAGGGAGTTTCTTATGGCAGAGCGAGCTACGTTAAGGCAATTCGCAGCCAACTTCCTTCCTTTCTTTTTACTAGAATTGGGTCATTTTAAATATGGGCCACAGATGAGAGGTCAAGATTGTATTCTTGGTGCAAGAATGTTCAACCAATGGCCCTGTAAGGAGATCCGTTCAGATGGAATGCTCGCACCTTGCGTGAACGTTCAGCGAATCCGAGAATCCCAATGAGCCACGGTTCATTTTAGAAGTTTTCGACACCTTTGAGAGGGTCTAGATTGGAATCTGGTCTTCCAGTTTAGTCGTGCTAGGGTCTTGAATGTAGCTGATTTCTCAGTGAAAACCGATTGTGAAGGGATTCCTTGAATCGTAAGGATTTTCAGATATTTTCGGCCTCTTGGTTGTGGTCGGATCTCTCTCTAGCAGAGATCGGATGGCTCTGATTCCAGGACGGTTTGAGGTGGAGGTTCCACTAGTAGAGTTTTTGCGAGCGCGATCCGTTCGGGATCTGATTTTGGTTTAATTAGCGGATCAGGTGGGGTCCACTTGGGGCGATCCTTTAGGAAATTCATTCCCTCCATCATCTTCATCGTACCATTATGGCCCACGGGTTAAAATACAAAGTAGATCTGAAGTTTTAGTGGACCACAACATGTTTGGCAAGGTGTTGAGGCTCAAATATTACATATTAGATCCCAGTAACTACCTAAATTTACGAACGTGATACTATTTAACAACCTATTTTAATCGTGTTTGTATTGCAAAGTGTATTTAGGAGCCTAGACTAAAAAAGGGTACTAAAAGCATGAATTTAACGCTTATAAATCACCAAGACAAGGGACAGATCCCAAGAGATAGAGATCGAAGAATTTACACACCAGAGATCTGAGAAAATCAAGTGATCAACCATAAAGAGGCCTGAAAGCAAGATCACAGGGTTCCCACCATTCGTTTGGCTCGAAACTTTATATCTGGCCTGAGGACCATAAATTAACCATACACATTGAATTTCAGCCTTTGGATCCTTGTAGAAGTGGCCCAACGGATAGATCAGCCCATAAATCATCAATCTGGGGCCCACCGGATCTCTGGATATGCTTCAATTTTGGTATCAACCCTTTAAGTGAGATGGGAAGGCACCGGATTTATCAGAAATATCATTGTGGGGCCCACACGAGTACTACACGTGCACTGCAGCAAGTGCACTCGCTGTGCACCAAGTCAACCAAAACGATCAGCGACAGCTGACCCGTCTGGATTTGGAAATTCAGATTTTCTACCTCTGTTTCGCATACAGAGTTTGCGGACGAAGCTCAGTGGGCCACTATCATCATACAATTCAATGATCCTCACCGTTCATTGAATTTAGAGGGCTAAATCGACCGTACCCTAATCTGCGGCCCAATTTTCTGGAAACATTGCATGTATATGAAGTCTCAAACGCAGGACGAATGGCAGAAGCATAGATTCAGTGGGCCGCATCAACAGAAATTCAAACTATCCATTCTGTACTAAAATCCCACTGTAAACCCAATGGACGGAATGGATTCTCCACCCGCATCGATCATGGGCCCACAAACCACAGTACAAGAAGCGTCGCGTAGGCTCTGTTTCACAAACAGAGCTTGCGGACGATTCTTGTGGGCCACCAACAAGGTCCAAATAGATGATTCGAACCATACATCCTATTCAGGGCCCCTTTCAATCCAAAACTATAAAATCCAAAGGATCCATGCAAGGCGTAGCGTGTGCAAGCACAGTCGCAAAGGAAACCAGTTCTTGCTGAAACTGACAAGATCTTAATCGTTCTATGATCAAAGGGCCATACCCTGGTGTGATCAGGACCATTTAAATGAAACCCAAGGTGGGGCCAACCACCATCAAGGTGGTAGATGCCACGGTCAAGCCTCCACCATGCCAAACACAATGTCTTGCGTCTTCTTTCGTAGGCAAGAGGAGCTACGCACTAACGGCTGCGTAAAGAGACATCGACTGACTTTCACCGACTTCAGCAACACCGACCTCTTGGTACTTCTATAAAAGGGAGAAGAGAAGGGATTATAACCATCATTGGACGTGTGGAGCAAAGGAAGAAGAGAGAGAGAGAGAGAGAGAGAGAGAGAGAGAGATCACGTGGAGCAACCCTTCCAACAGAGTTTTCTCTCTCTCCCCTGTTTTTGTTTATTTATGTTTTTTTTCTTTGAGATTTAGTTTATTCATGGTCATGATTAGCTAAACCTCTTAGTTAGGGCTAAGAGGTGAAGCTTGTAGCATGATGGGGAGGTTTCCATGCTTTGATTTATGTTTAAAATAAACCAACTTTGATTCTAGTTTAATTATAAGGAATGTTTTCAGTTTTTAATGGTTTGTTGTGACTTAAATTACAATAGATCTACGATAGCTTTAAGCATGTTCTTTTCATTATTAGGATTGTGAACTTAGGAATCCTATTGTTCACCATCATCTCATGGACATAGTTGGATGATGGAACCCTTCCTAACATTCATAATTCCCTGAAATTGGTTGTGGATTGGTTAAATTTTGTTGTTAACTTTGTCTCATGGCATAGTTTTGTGATGGAATCAAGTCTAATTCTCATATCTCTCATCTCTTGAAAACTAGATCAAAGGAAGTTCAGAATTAGTTTTTAATGGAATATTTTCCAACTGGATGAAGATGGGACTCTGATTCCAGTTGCGTTCTTGAATCGAGCATAGATCTCCCTGATCTCTACAAGTGGATCCTTTGAATCCCTAGTTTCCTACCTTTGAATTTCACAAGTTTTAATTTAATATTTCACCATTATTCTCTTATATTTTCCTGATTTAGATTACATCTTCACCTAGTTCTTGTTCAAGTTACTTTCAGATTACGTACAAGGTTCAGTCCCTGTGGATTCGACCTCAGTCTTACTGAGATTATTACTACATCACAACCCTATACTTGGAGATTACGTACAAGGTTTAGTCCCTGTGGCGTCGTTGCTGAGGACTGATGGTTACATTTTTCTGAGATTAACTCGTTTGAGAATTAGATTAAGATTAGGGTTTTCCTAGTTCTTAATTCTATGTTTAGGTTTTTCTATTTAATTTCTAAAAATTAACCTAACTTTCCTATTTTTTAGGACCCTGATATAAGCTTTCTAAATTGGTAATCTCTTTCTAATTTTTCTTCTTTTTTAATTTTAGGATTAAGTCTTATTTTCTAATCTTTAGAAACTTTCTATTTCTAGGTTTTCTTTTTTTTTTTAGAAACTTTCTTATTTTCTAATTTAGGTTTAGAACTTTCCTAATTTATTTTAGAAAGTTTCTATTTCCTTTTAGGAATTTTTCCCTTTTTAGAAACTAGTTTACTTTCTATTTTAGGATCTCTTGCTCTTGCTAGACTTTCTATCTTTAAAAACTAACTTGGTTTGTTTTATTTTACAAGATCTAACTTAGGAACTTTAAATTTGGTAACTCCCTTCCAACTCTTCTCTCTTTCGTTTCCTAGATTTCTATTCTTTTCTTTCCTTTAGGTTTAGGTTAGAATCTGTGATTGAGGACTGCGAGTGTTTCATTCCCAAGTGGGTCTGTGACAACACTTGACATCTCTTGACTGATAGAGGATTGGTTGAGGGGTTAACTATCCATCGCAAGACTAGACACCGCTCAAGATCCCCAGAGTTAATTGAAGTAATGGCTGCAACCAACCTCTTCTACCTCAACCTAGGGTGGAAGACATCTAGGATGAGAATAAGGTGCATCAAGCACCCCTGCCTGGTACTTTACGAGATTATTTACAACCGGCGGGGGTGAGTACGCCCTCATGCATGGTTTTTCCTGAGAATACGGGACACATGGATATCAAGCCAAGGCTAATCCAACTCTTTCCTAAATTTCATGGACTTGAGTCAGAAAATCCATATTTACACTTGAAAGAGTTTGATGAGATCATAGCCACTTTATATTTTCCAAATGTATCTGAGGACATAATCAGGCTGAAACTCTTTCCCTTTTTCTTTGAAAGAGAAAGCTAAGATGTAGTTGCATTCACTACGTCATATATCTATTGGCACATGGAATGATATGCAAAGGGAGTTCATAAAGAATTTTTTTTCACATCATAAAACGAACACCCTTAGAAAATCAATCATGAACTTCACCGAAAAGGAGGATGAAACATTCTTCTAATGTTGGGAAAGGTTTAAGGATCTTGTCAGTTCATGCCCATAACACGGTTTTGAAATGTGGCGTATTACATACTTTTTCTATAATGAACTGACATCTTCTATATGCCAATTAGTTGAGACGATGTGTAATGGGGAATTCATGAATAAAAATGTCGATGATGTATGCAACTACTTGGATAGACTTGCTGAAAATGCACAATCATGGGACACATACCCAAAATCAAGCACCATGTCTAGGCCGACTCAATCTAAGGAGAGGGGTGGAATGTATCTCCTGAAAGAAGACGATTATATCAATTCTAAAGTGACTAATCTCATAAGGAAATTCGAGGCCATGGAATTAAAGAAGGATAAGGTTAATGAAACTGTTTACGGTATTTTTGATGGCAACATTCACACAACTGAAAATTATCCAATAATACCTGCCTTTCGAGGGTTGCTGAATGAGGAATCCAATGTCATGAACAATTACCAAAGACCTTTCAATAGACCTACCTCCAATACATATAATCCTAGTTGGAGAAATCATCCAAACTTCAGTTGGAGGAATGGACAAACTGCCACCCCTCAAGGTTTCTTTAATCAAATTCTATAACAAGAGAAACCTCAAGAGGACTCGGTTCTAAAACATTTTTAAAAGTAAGAGCTTTTCAATCAAGGCATGCTATAAGTCTTTCAAGACCTCACAAAAGCGATATAAGGACTTAAGGCTGAAAATATGATTGGGAATAAAGGGAGCCTCCCAGCTCAACCTCTTCCCAATCCAAAACCGCAATATGAAGTTAGCAACCCAAGCTCTTCAAATCAAATGGAGCAAGCTAAATCTATCACCACTCTCAGGAGTGGGAAGATCATTGACAAAACCATTCTGGTTAGGGCTGAAAAGCCCAAGGAACCGGAAGAGGACAAAGATGATGAATCTAGCCATGCTCCATAAGAATTAGAACCAGAACCTCAAGGGAAGCTGGTTGCTCCATTTCTCCAACGGTTGGTTGCACCAAAACCTCTCTCTAACTCTCAGGACATTCTAAAGGTGTTGAAACAAGTGAAGGTTAACATTCCTCTACTTGATGCCATGAAACAAATACCTTCATATGCCAAATTCCTGAAAGACTTATGTACGACTAAATGACGGTAAAATATTCAAAAGAAAATCTTCTTAACTGAAAAAGTGAGTGCCATCCTAAAGTAAGATATGCCGCAAAAATTCAAATATCCCGGTAGCCCAACCATATCATGTGTAATGAGGAACTATCGAATTGAGCACACACTTCTTGACTTAGGAGCGAGCGTCAATATGATTCCCTACTCGATGTACAAGCAGTTAGAATTAGGTGAATTAAGACCCACCTTAACTACATTACAACTTGTTGATCACTCTATTTGTGTGCTGAGAGGAATAATTGAGGATGTGTTGGTCCAGGTTGACAGATTCTACTACCCTGTAGATTTTTTCATCCTAGATATCGAACCCATTAATAACATGAGCATGTAAATTCTCATCATTCTTGGTCGTCCATTCCTTGCCACTTCAAATGCAATTATTAATTGCAGAAATGGTGTCATGAGTATATCTTTTGGAAATATGACATTGGAGTTAAACATCTTTTTCAACATGGTAGACGGTTAGAGGATGATGATGATTTCCATGACATTAACATGATTGACTCTTTCGTGGAAGATAGGACACCTTTGACCTTATCCTTTGACCCTCTAGAGACGTGCCTAGCCCACTCCCATGATTTTGATGATGACATGATTAGGGAGATGGTTGTCATGCTTGATACTGCGCCGGAACTTAAAGTTAATCGGTGGAGGCCACAATTTGAAGAATTGCACTAAACCGAAGAAGTGTCTTTGCCGTCTAACCTCAAAGCACCAAAGCTTGACCTAAAACCTTTGCCCTCTGATTTGAAATATATTTATTTAGGTCAAGATGAGATATACCCGGTGGTGATCTTTGCCCACCTAGAGAAAGAACAGGAGAGTATGCTAATATTCACTCTCATTGAGCATAAGGGAGCCCTTAAATGGACAATTGCGAACCTCAAGGGAATTTACCCTTCAATTTGTACTCACTGTATTTATCTCGAGGATAATGCGAAGACCTCTTAACAATCACAACGTAGAATAAATCCAAATATGAAGGAAGTGGTTAAAGTCGAGGTTCTTAAACTATTAGATGTGGGTATCATATACCCTATATCCGATAGTCAATGAGTGAGTCCAACTTTGGTGGTTCCTAGGAAGTCCGGAATCACCATCGTAGCCAATGCCACTAATGAACCTGTACCAACTGGTTGGAGAATGTGCATTGACTACAAGAAGTTGAATACTATCACGAGGAAGGACCACTTTCCTTTGCCCTTCATTGATTAGATCTTGGAAAGGTTAGCTGGTCATTCCTATTACTGTTTCCTTAACGGGTATTCAGGCTACAATCAAATAGAGATAGCCCTTGAAGATCAGGACAAGACTACATTTACATGTCCCTACGACACCTTTGCTTACCAAAGGATGTTATTCGGACTATGTAATGCCTCTGCCACCTTTCAGCGATGTATGATGAGTATCTTTTCTAATATGGTGGGGCAATACTTAGAGGTCTTCATGGATGATTTCTCTGTCTTCGGTCCATCTTTCAACGAGTGCTTAGAGAGTCTCAAAATGTGTGCTGAAAAGATGTGAAAAAAAAAAAGAATTTGGTGCTTAATTGGGAGAAGTGTCATTTCATGGTTTGTAAGGGAATTGTCCTTGGACATATCATCTCGTCCAAAGGAATCAAGGTATATAAGGCTAAAATTGATCTTATCTCTAACTTACCTCAACCGAAGAACATACGGGACGTGCAATCCTTCTTAGGACATGCTGGGTTTTATAGATGATTCATAAAGGACTTTAGTCTCATCTCTCGTCCTTTATGTAATCTACTTCAAAAGGATACACCATATGAATGGACTGAGTCATGCTAGGAAGCTTTCACCAAGCTTAAGGGCATGTTAACTACTGCACCTATCATACGACCACCCGACTAGAGTCTTTTGAACTTATGTGCGACGCGTCTGATTATGCACATGGGGCAGTTTTAGGCTAGAGAAAAGAAAGAAGCCTACGTTATTCATTACACAAGTAAGACTCTAAATCCTGCCCAAGTGAACCACTCAACTACGGAAATGGAACTCTTAGCCGTAGTGTTCACTTTAGACAAATTTAGGTCCTACTTAATCGGATCCAAGATCATCATTTACACAGATCATACGACGTTCAAGTATCTTCTTGCTAAGAATAATGCTAAGCCCCACCTGATAAGATGGATCCTCCTACTCCAAGAATTTGATTTAGAATTAAAGATAAAAAGGGAGTAGAGAACGTAACGGTTGACCATCTTTCCTGCCTTAATTCCTCTGATTCCCTTGAGACGGCACATATCAATGACATGTTCCCTGACGAACAACTGTTCAGAGTCTCCCATTCACTTTGGTTCACTGATATTTCTAATTAGCATGCCACAGGTTTTATACCGACACATTAGACTGTGCACGATAAGAACAATTTTTTCACCGAGGTGCACAACTTTTTCTAAGATGATCTATATTTGTTTAAATATTGCCCAGACCAAATCTTAAGGAGATATGTGCCAGACGATGAGCAGCAAAGTGTCATCTCCTTTTGTCACTCACAGGCCTGTGGTGGTCACTTTCTACTAAAAAGACCACGGCCAAGATTCTACAGTGTGGCTTTTACTAGCCCACTATGTTCAGGGACACTCATGAGTTTTGCAAGGCTTGCGAGCGTTGTCAAAAGTTGTGAGCATTGTCCCGTCGAACTATGAAGCACTTAAACCCCATTCTTATCATAGTGATATTTAATTGTTGGGGCATCGATTTCATGGAACCATTCTCCTAATCCTTTGGAAACCTATATATTTTACTCATTGTAGACTATGTCACTAAATGGGTTGAAGCAATTCCGTGCCGAAACAATAACCATCGCATGGTCATTAAATTCTTAAAAGAGAACATCCTTTCCCAGTTCGGAACGCTCGAGCCATCATTAGTGATAGGGGCTCACACTTTTGTAATAGACCATTCGAGAATTTAATGAAGAAATACAGTATCTCTCATAAGGTGAGCACCCCATACCATCCACAGACAAGTGGGAAAGCTAAGATTTCAAATAGAGAGATCAAACATATCTTGAAAAAGATAGTTAACCCTGACCGTAAGGATTGATCAATCTGATCGACCGATGCTTTATAGGCTTACCGTACTAGTTTTAAAATCCCTATTAGAATGTCTCCCTTTAGACTTGTCTATGGGAAAGCTTGCCACTTGTCTTTGGAGTTGGAACATAGAGCCTACTGGGCGATCAAAAATCTAAATTTCAATTTGGACAATGCTAGGTCACTATGCAAACTTCAGTTAAATGAACTTGAAGAAATCCAGAATGATACATACGAGAACTCGAGAATTTATAAAGACAAGATGAAGGCATTTCATGACCAACATATTCATCGAAAATCATTGACGCCAAGTCGGAAAGTCCTTTTGTATGATTCTCGGTTACATCTCTTTTCGGGTAAGCTTCGATCTCGTTGGACTGACCATTTCACTATTATCAATGTTTATCCTCATGGGGCTGTCGAGATTTAGAATCCAGACAATGACAATGAGTTTAAAGTAAATGGACATCGATTAAAGCCATTCGTCAAGAAATTTGATTCAGAGGACATGTCCATGCCTCTAAATGATCCTGTTTACCAAGATTGATCTGTTAGTTTGATGGATGTATAGGTAGGTTTATTGCTTTCATAGGACTAGCGTCGTTTGTGTCCTACCCCAGATTTGGTAACCGGACTCACAAGGAACCCGATAGTCGGTTCTGGCAGCAACAGCTTCCGTATACCCCATTCTCAGCTCCTGAGGTAGGTTCCGATCCTGAGATCCCACAAGGAGGATTTCCATAACCATATAACTATTTCCAATATGAGCATACCCAAGATCACAATAAGTAAAATCTCAAAAATAATAAAGGATCACAACACAAAATCCACTATGAATTTGAACTTTTACAAGTTTTCGTCTGAAAGGACATACATAAGATAAAGATGGAAAGAGGGAAAAGACTGCAACACTGGGGTCCTCAAGCTCAACTCTGATCTAAGCCATGCCGCTACGACGCCAGCCTAGGGTCTCCTACATGCATCAATCGTGCATAAGCTTATAGAAGCTTAGAGGGTGGTGAAAGTGTGTGACAATAGTGCGCAGAAGAATAATAAGAGGTACAGGAAGGGAAACATGCTCAATGACAATATCACTAGCCTTAGTAAGGCTAATTATGAATATGATACAATGAGTACTGGGTGCCTTACCAAGGCGATGCATAAAGGGGCTTAAGTAGCCGATGCGAATGTAATGCAAAGTAATGCCAGTGCTCATAACCATTCCACATATCAACTTCATTTCCAATCATAAGGAAATCACCGGGGTCCAGTACACTACTGGATGACTGTCGCTCTACAGACTCACACAGTCAAACGAGCATAAGAGACCTCACTACCTACCTGTGGATAGTCAATCACTAGCAAGGTATGACGGTGGCTGACCCATTTACGAGCTGGTCAGACTCCTTACATCAGGCAAATAAGGCTACACCCCTGCCCAACCGACTATACGACAGTGGGAGTCGCAGCCTAATAGTATAAGGCCCTCGTGCGCTCATAGTTTCCACTCGGTCATGGCGTAGGGGCAGATCTTTGGTACTATGGAAGTTTTGAGAATTTCACCCATGGGCATCATATGCACCCGATATGCTCAAATACATTTCCGGTGTCCACACATATGACTATCCACGAATATCCCTGTAGAGGTAAGGCCCTGATGAAGCAAGGGTGGTATCATCATGAAATGCGATGCCAATGCATGAATCACACATACAGATCATGCACTAGCTTCAATCACTCAATGTGCACAAGGGGAGAAACTCCATCCCTCTATGACCACCACACAATGCAATCAATTCACACAGATGATGCATATGGGTCACAATGATGTAAGTGCGCTATCTATAGAATATATTTCTCCTTCCCAAGGAGGGACAAGGTCTAGATGCATAGACAAGTACTCTAGAGAGAAGTGAAGTCCTCTAGTGGGGGCCCAATACCTTGGGATGGCCCACAAGCTAAGAGAGTCATAAAGCCCAAGGGGAAGCGGTCTTAATCAAGGGCCCAAGTTGGGCCTTCAACCACCTATAGGAACCCTATGGGCCTACCTTAGGGCCACCCAGGAGGACATCCAACCTCAACTGGGTCCCAAAAGGTAGCCCACTACGCATAAAAAGTAAAGTCTAAGGCCCAAGGCCTAAACAATCCAGTCCTAGTAGGTCGTACACAAGGCCCAACACTTAGGCAACATGGTGGGCCCTCAAGTAAGGTTTGGGCCCAACCATAAAAGCCATAAGTCTACTCATTGTGATCGGCCTAAAGGGTAGCCCATCATTCCAACATATGAGTGACCCTTATATTTAAAACAAGTAAGTCGGGCCTCACGTCTTGGCCCAAGTATGGGTTTATTTTAATGGGCAAGCAAGGGCCCAACTACTTGAGCATTTGGCCCATAAAACCCATCACAATGGCATGATAATATAGGCCCCAAGGGTCCAATGGGCCTAGGAGAACCCGACAAATAACTAAGAAGACTAGTCCAATAAAAACCCAATTGGAATAGGCCTTAAATATGCACTAATTAAGCCCAAAAATCTAATTAAAATAGGGCAAGATATATGTAATAGTGTCCCCAAATTTGGTGGACCATGCTGCCCCCAAACATCCATTTTGGGTAGCAATCATGGGCCTATTACTGAAATTCCAGCCCACCCACAATCTAACATTACTAGAAATTCAATTTTTTATTTAAATTATATGTTTATTTTAGTTCCTGGTGACCCATAAATGTCACAGGGGGGGTCTACCAAATGAAGGGAGTGGATTAAACACATAAATCAAATGGGCCATGTAACCCAGTGGGTTGGGCATCCCATGTATAGGCAGCTCTATGGGCTTGGGTAGTTAGCTCAAAACCTCATCCAATGGGCTTCAATTGGATGCTACTGAAGGGGAGGATGATCAAGTCCCCTATGGACCCCACATAGATGAACAGTGGGATTTAAATACACTAAGGTGGGCCCTCAAAGTGGCCTGGATGGCCAACTAAGGTTGGATGCCCCGGCCTAGGCGTCCCAGCCTGGTGGGCCACTCCAGGCCACACCACGGTCGGTACAGGGGCCTGTTGGCCCTGAAAATTTACAGAGTGGTCCTCCTATGGGTGGGCCACATTCCACAAAATTTTATGATTTGTGGACACTCATAGGTATTTTAATTAAATTCAGAATTACAATCTGTCCAGAGTGAAATGTTGTTGTTCATACAATGTTCATCCAATAAGGTGGGCCCAAACTTCATATAGGAGGGGAGGGATGTAAAATTAGTATTTTTTCCATAAAGTATGCAAGGTGGGGTCCACAAAAGTGGCCCACCACTCAGAAATTCATGCTAGAAATTGCGTTTTCCCTTCAATTCATAGGGCTAGACGGTCCAACATGGTGGACCGCCCACCCCTTTTGGGCCTCATTTTCTAAGTGCCTTTGAATGAACATTCCGAGGTGTGGTCCACCACACCTCAAGTTGGGGTCCACACCTTCATATTACACCCCATAGTCATAAAGAAAATAGTAGAAAACAAGATCCAAAATCCATGCCAAACATTGACTAAAATAGTCCATGAAATAATCTAGATTTTTGGACAACAATACATGGCTGGACATATTAGGCCTATATCTCAATAATCTCAGCAATTAAAAGGGTGTGTAGCCTTCCTTAATGGGCCCCACACATGTCTAGATCATGAACTAAGGTCAGGACACTTGCATGTATTAATTTAGGGTGTCCAAACATCATGGATTAAGGTGGTAGGGGCATCCCACCCTTGCTGAATTTTTGGGACATCCCAGGCCCACCAAGTGGGCCACACACATCATCATCAACAAAATAAGAGAAAAGAGAAGAAGAAATGCAATCCAGCCATGGGGGTAGGGCCCCGCCACTAATGGGCCCTCCCAAGATTTAATCTCATCTATACAACTATGTAGATTATACATGCAACAATAAACCAATGCATGCATGATCCATAACTAAAACGGGTATTGGGATGTCATCCCAACATGACTTCTAGGGTCTAGATACCCTTGGAATGAACTAAATAATACAATACATCATGATGGGGTCCATGGAGAATGGTCCTATCATGTATCATGACATACATGTAAGATGGGCCAAAGGGCCACATCCATGGGGTCAAATGGGATCCCCACCATGGATTAGTGGGTCCCATATGATCCATATATGAATTAAAGAGAAGATTAAAGGTCAGTAAAGAAAATTAAAAATCATATTCACCCACATGCAAAGCAAACCTCCAAACTCATACACCATGAAGGTCTTGAGCCTAAAAAGAAGTTTTAATGGTGGAGATCTACTTTTAATGGTGGGATTGAGAGTATTTTGAGGATTAGGGGGCTGGAGAAGAGAGGGAGAAGGAGATGTTGGAGTGGGGTGTTGCTAGCAATGGAGGGAAATGAGAGGGAGGGAGAGAATAAAGAGAGAGAGAGAGAGAGAGGTGTCATCATTATTTTGTAAGAGAAGTCATCATTGCATAGGGAGTTTACAATGCTTAGGCTTTTAGGCTATGCTTAGGTAGTGTTTGTTGGAGTGGGTGGTGTCTCCATAAAATTTATGTGGTGTGTTGCACTGTGTATGGGGATTTATACTAAGAAGGTGGTCCACATGCATTGCACAAAAGTGGGCCACATGATTAAAGGTCATACTATGTAATGATCATAACTTTTGATCCATAAGTTAGATGGATGCACAAGACACGTCGTTGGAACCGCAACGGTGATGCAAGCAAGTTGGCATAGATTTCAGGTCAATCCAAGTTAGGTCTATGTGACCGGACTCCAGGATGACCGCAAACACAATTCAAGGGTCGCGAGTTACCGGAATTTGACCGGTAGGACCGCGAGACCACAAGAAATGAAATGCATACTCTCACACATACATGCACATGCAAGAACTCTGGTCAGGACTTACAGTTTATTTTTTATCATTCTAGGTTAGTCGGCTTTATGCCATTAGGTTAGTTTGCTTTCCAGTTATTTATGAATAGTTTTCTTTTGTTAGATTACCTCTCATGATGAGCCGCCTTCATGATGAAATCTCTTTGGAAAAAATCCGCTTAATTCCATCATCAAGTACTATCTTTCCTTAACTTTTCATTTACTTTTGTTGTCTCTCATACATTGCATGCATATATCTTTTACATTGAGGACAATGTAGATTTTAGGTTGGGGATGAGAGATTAGGTTACCTAATTAGTGTTTTTTCAGTTTTGAGCAAAAATTGTAAAATTTTAAGAATTTTTTTTAGAAATTCTTGTGAATTCGAAGTGATTTTGAGGGCCATCTTGATTTTAAAAGTATAAGATACGTAATTTTGGTAATTTATGACTCTTGGATTCAGCTATCTTTAGATTTCATAGTTAAGTTCGAATTGCTAATCCATGATTTGAAGTTTTAAACATTGATTGAGTCATGATTTCACATGCCACATATAGCTTCAGTTCGATATTGAATTGTTAACCTGGTAATCACTAAGCATGGAAGGAACCAACCTAGGAAGTTGTCCATCATGTTCATTGAAAAAAAAAAAGAATAAGAAGAAGAAGAAGAAGAATATCCAGCTAAAAAATAGTTGTCATCGAAAACGGCTACCTATTAAGATCTTTAAAAAGGATGACACAGTGTAAAGCCATCGATGGAAAAATCAAAAGCTGGAAGAATTAAAATTCTAAACATTAAGGCAATTTTCGATTTAGGTTGGGATATCCAAGAATGCTCTATTTGATTATCAATGTTATCATGAAAATTGATGATTGGACTCTTAATGATGATAAGTCGAGGTTGCACTATACGCCCATGGAACTCAATGTTTAGAATTGTTCTAATTGAAGGATTAATACTTTGGACTTGACTATGAAGTTTACCATGCGCTTGAATCCAGGAGAAAGTAATACCCAACATTGATGTATCTTAGAATTCTATGATCGAGATTGCTTTAAAAAACCGTTTGAGTTTATAAAAATTTATCCTGCAATTCTCAACCTATTTTTCTCAAACTTTGCTTGGGACTAACAAAATGCTGGTTGGGGATTGTGTTAAGGGTCAAATATTGCATATTAAACCCCAGTTATTACCTGAATTTACGAACATGATACTATTTAACGATCTATTTTAATTATGTTTGTGTTGTAAGGTGTATTTAGGAGCCTGAACTGAAAAAGAGTACTAAAAGCATGGATTTAACGATCATATATCACCAAAGCAAGGGACGGATCTCAAGAGACCGAGATCGAAGAATTTACACACCAGAGATCCGAGAAAATCAAGCGATCAACGATAAAGAGGCTTGAAAGTCGCCCTGAATGCAAGATCCCACCATCCGTTTGGCTCAAACCTTTATATCTGGCTTGAGGACCATAAATTAACCATACATGTCGAATTTTAGCCTTTGGATCTTTGTAGAAGTGGCCCAATAAACAGATCAGCCCATAAATCATCAATTTGGGGCCCACCTGATCTCTGGATATGCTTTATTTTTTATCTCAACTCTTTAAGTGAGATAAGTGAAATAGCGGTGAAGACCGCTTTACTTAAAGTAGGAATATGCCAATATGTCCTAGAGGAGGGTGAATATGACTTTTTAAGGTTTTATGTTTGTTAAAAATCCCATTAATCTAATCCTGAGTAGATAGGCATGAAAAGCATCAGGATATCATCAGAGTAACTCAAATGCCTTCTAAGCCAAATTGAGGATCTAATCACAAAACTATTTAAATGATAAACATGAAATGATTTATAGTTAATGATGGATGTGACTGTGTGTGAAGTGTGAGCAGTTATGGAGACAATTAATGAAATCACACAACTAATCAAAGATAATAAACAATCACAAATACAGTCATTTTTATAGTAGTTCGACTACTTGTCTACTCCACTCCCGGCATATGCACTCAACCCTTGAGTGTGCCGAATTTCACTAAGGAGGTTTCACAGCGGTTCACCTCAAACCTAAGGTTTTAAATCAGGTTCACCTTCAACCTTTACAACCTACACCTAGGCTGACTGTTTATGCTCCCTGAGCAAGGGTCAACACATAGCACCCAGTTTTAGGCACACTAGCCAAGAATCCACATAAGGAACCTCTGTTTATGCTCCTTGAGCAAGGGTCAACACATAGCACCTAGTTTTATGTACACTGGCCAAGGATCCACACAAGGAACCTAACTGTTTATGCTCTCCACAGAGCAACAGTCAACACAATGTACCCACCACGTACACTCCCACCGGAAGCCTCCTACGAGGGCTTGAAAGGGTGAAAAACACCTTAAACCCAATCCTAAAAAGGAATGATCACAAGTGTCCTCTGGGCTCTAATAACTTACAAATAAATGGATGAGTCTCATTCAGTACGTTGTCGAAGATCTTGTCCTTTGTCGATGAAAAACCTTCTGCTTCCTTGATCCACAACACAGATGATGTACCAATACAAGGCTTCAGGTTGGGTCAAGGTGAAGACGAAATCCTTCTCTACAAAATATTTTCCTACAAGGAAGATAGAGTGATTCCGATCATTTATGCATTCAAGGCATCCCAACTTAATGATTTGCCATTAAGGTAGTAGCTGAAGGATCCTTGAATGCAAAAGTTCATTTCCCAATCCACTCTATTGAATATCAATGATGAGGGTGGATTGGAGGATGAACTTCCCTGAGAGAAAGGGGTTAGGGTATATGATCTAAGGAAAAACACTCAAAAGCACTCTCTTCTTTCTCTACCAGCAACAATAGACAAGTCCTCTTTATATAGGCAAAAGGTTCCAATGGATATAAAATGGTCACGTTTATGACAGAGTTCGATATCATCGAGTGGGTTCAATATCACCGAGCGTATACTCTCAATAGCATCGACGGTCTGCTCGATGATACAAACTCAAACGTCATGCGCTTTTGAAACCTATTGCCAGCTGGTCGAGGGAATCGAAACACGTGTCAATATCATCGGATTTTGAACTCCGATTTCATCGATGTGCGGTTCGATTCCTCGACATTTGAAAATGAGAGAGACTTGCTTTGAAATATTTTAGATTTATAAGAATGATCGAGGGACCTTCGATATCATCGAAATTTGAATGTCGATGATATCGATAGCTGTGTCGAGGCATCGATAAATCCAAGGGATTTTCGTTTAAGCTTGCTAGATAGTGTCTATCCCTATTCGATGTCATTAAAACCGTACCGATATCATCGATATTTGAATATCGATTCTATTAAGTGACCATCGATCATAGATAAACTATCCTAAAATATTTTAAATCTTCATCCCCATGACCGATATCATCGAGAGCCTTCCGATGTCATCAAGATTTGAACTTCGATGGTATCGAGGAGGGCTTCGATATATCGATGCAATATGATATTCTTAAGTGAAAACAGGGGCACCAGAGATTTGCCTGTCGATATTGTCGAGTCACCTTCGATGGACTCGAGATTAATATATCGATGATATCGATAGGTATATCGATACATAGATAAATTCGTCTAGAGATATATGTGGTTGCTGGACACTTTTGTCCTCATTCCGATGGAATTGATTTGTCATCGAGGACATCGACAGCGCAGGTCAATCATATTGAGATGTGTATTGATAAAATCAACAAAGTAAGAAAACTTAGAGATTTTCTGATTTTGAAAAAGTTTTTTGAACTTAAAAACCATTTGATGTTCTAAATTTTTTAAGGGTTTTATTTACCTGGTGTTTTGGGACAAGGGATGTGAGGCTTAAATTTACCTATGACGAGTTTGGGCACACATCCTATTGAGATAGACGCTTGATCAATCTTCCTATGGAGCTCTCCTATCTGACAAACTCAACACTCACGCTAATTGACAAACCAGGGCACTTTCAATAGGAAGGTAGATGGATGATGTGGATTTATCAGAAATATCATTATAGGGCCCACACGAGTGCTACACGTGCACTGCAGCAAGTGCACTTGTTGTGCACCAAGCCAACCAAAACGGTCAACGATCGCTGACCCGTCTGGATTTGAAAATCCAAAATTTTCTCCTTTGTTTCGCATACAGAGCTTACAGACGAAGCTCGGTGGGCCACTATCAGCATACAATTCGATGATCCTCACTGTTTATTGAATTAAGAGGGCCAAACTGACCGTACCCCAATCTGTGGCCTAATTTTCTCTAACGTTACATGTACATGAAGTCTCAAACGCAGGACGGACATCCGAAGCACAGATTCAGTGGGCCGCATCAACAACAATTCAAATCCATCCCTTTCGTACTAAAATTCCACTGCAAACCCAATGGACAGAATGGATTCTCTACCTGCATCGATCATGGGCCCACAAACCACAGCGCAAGAAGCATTGCGCAGGCTCTGTTTCGTAGACAGAGCTTGCGGACGATTCTCGTGGGCCACCATTAAGGTCCACATAGATGATCTGGACCGTCCATCCTGTTCGGGGCCCCTTTCAATCCAAAATCGCAAAATCTGAAGGATCCATGCAAGACGTAGCATGTGGAGGCATAGTCACAAAGGAAACCGGTTCTTACTGAAACCAGCAAGATCTCAGTCGTTCTGTGATCAAAGGGCCATTCCCTAGTGAGATCAGGACCATCTAGATGGAACCTAAGGTGGGGCCGACCACCATTAAGGTGGCAGATGCCACGGTCAGGCCTCCACCGGGCCAAACACAACGTCTTGCATCTTCTTTCGCAGGTAAGAGGAGCTACGCACTAACGGTTGCATAAAGAGGCTTCGACTGACTTCCACCGACTTCAGCAGCACTGACCTCCTGCTGCTTCTATAAAAGGGAGAAGAGAAGGGATTCTAACCATCACCAGACGTGTGGAGCAAAGGAAGAAGAAAGAGAGAGAGAGAGAGAGAGAGAGATCACGTGGAGCAACCCTTCCAACAAAGTTTTTTTTCTCTCTCCCCTGTTTTTGTTTATTTATATTTTTTTTCTTTGAGATTTAGTTTAATTGTGGTCATGATTAGCTAAACCTCTTAGCTAGGGCTAAGAGGTGAAGCTTGTAGCGTGATGGGGAGTTTTTCGTGCTTTGATTTATGTTTAAACTGAACCAACTTTGATTCTAGTTTGATTATAAGGAATGTTTTCAGTTTTTAATGGTTTGTTATGACTTAAATTACAATAGATCTATGATAGCTTTAAGCATGTTCTTTTCATTATTAGGATTGTGAACTTAGGAATCCTGTTGTTCACCATCGTCTCATTGACATGGTTAGATGATGAAACCCTTCCTAACGTTCATAATTCCCTGAGATTAGTTATGGACTGGTTAAATTTTCTTATTTACTTTGTCTCATGGGCATAATTTTGTGATGAAATCAAGTCTAATTCTCATATTTGTCATCTCTTGAAAACTAAATCATAGGAAGTTTAGAATTAGTTTTTAATGGAATATCTTCCAACTGGATGAAGATGGGACTCTGATTCTAGTTGTGTTCTTGAATCAAGCATAGATCTCCCTGATCTCTACAAGTGGATCCTTGGAATCCCTAGTTTTCTACCTTTGAATTTCACAAGTTTTAATTTAATATTTCATCATTATTCTCTTATATTTTCCTGATTTAGATTACATCTTTGCCTAGTTCTAGTTCAAGTTACTTTCAGATTACATACAAGGTTCAGTACCTGTGAATTCGACCTCTGTCTTACCGAAATTATTACTACATCACAACCCTATACTTGGGGTGTGAACACAATACAGCTGGACAGTAGGAGTTTTCTCTCAGGTTTCCCTTCTACGCATAGTATGATTACGATCGGATTTATGTCTTCATAGGGGCTCATCTCCTTTTGGAATAACTTGGGTGTTGTTCGGATTCGGTCTATCTGTGAGATGAACGTTTTGGATTGTTCAAGTGGATCGAAGTGGTGGGCCCAAACGTCGCAAACGGACGCTGTCCGGGCGGGAGAGAAATTTTGAAAGAGAGTCGGGTTAGCTTGGTTTGACAGGGAATTTTGGTCCGGTGCACTGCAGCTGTGCACAACCTGTGTACACTCTCGATGAGCTATGGGGCCCACGGTGATGTTTTGGTGTAATCTACCCCATTCATATGAAGGGAGATGTCCAACTACAATTACTAGTGAGGTTTCTTCACTTGATGGACACCAAAATCGATGGTTATAGGCTGATTTGTCTATTAGGTCACTTTTACAATGATCTAAGGGCTGAATTTTGATGTGTGCTATTAATTTATGACAGATAGGCACAATATAAACTTTTACATGAAACGAATCATAGAAACTATGTGTTCTAAAATATCGGGGTCTAGGTTGATGGCATTTTCGTAATTCTTACTGATCTAAGAGTTTTGGGAAATCTAATAGTTCTATGGGGTCGTATGCATCTTCCTAAACAACTATTACATGCGAACTTATATCAAAATCATTACGGATAAAGGGTTATTTACCAAATCATTTAGAGGAATGAACATATGTCAAATCACTTGATAGATTGTCTTATCTTAAAATCAGTGGTCAGATGGCTTGATTTATGAATGGAGATCATTCCCAACGGTTAGGTTTGTGTCAGGGCAAGCATGTAAGGCTAGGATAACTAAATTGGCATTGTACATGTGTACAAATTACGTTGAATTTCATGGTAACACTCGAGAACTTTCAATACTTGATTATTGAAAAGTTCAGGGTGTTACAATCTACTCCCCTTAAATATAATTTCGCCCCTAAAATTTAGTACTTCTATTATCCAAGCCTTTTTCCATGCCTCTTAGGGATTTCCTACTTCCTATGTTCGAGGTGATACGGATAGATGGCTGTAGTGGGTTTACGCCCGATACGCAGATCATTTGCCTGCATAGTATGGAGGATTCGCTAGCATCAATTCATAATCTTGTTAAATCTTGATCATTTGCTTGATCAGGGTATTTGGATCATTTGAAATTTTCTAGGACTTAGAATTTGAGTGAAACTACACGATTTCGCGTAAAGATGGTTCCATCAATCCATAATCTCGATTGCTCTGAACTCATGGCAAATTTTACAAAATCTTATATTCTTGCAAATGATAAGTCTACATGGCCTATTAAGCTTTCACTACGTATTTTGATTATCTGTTACTGTGAGACCCGTATCCTAGCCCGTACCGTTCCTTATGACTTTACGGTCCTCCCAGTCGAATTCCAGCGACCCGTGATCTGTTATCGGCATTTGCGCATAATCCTGAGTCGTGTCTCATATATCAGAGTCAACTCGACTTGAAACTTGTACCCTCGCGACCGTACCGTCGCCGCGGTTCTGACGCCGTGTATTTCGCATCGAGGCGAAATACAATTCGAGGAAAATGTCACGCATTACAAATACCGAGGGAATCTCTGTGACACATCACATCAATCCATCAATCAAATGTCAAGTACAACACTATCCCCAATTACAACCACCCTCCCCAAAGTCAACTCTCTCTCTTACAACTAAGTACACCCATCCTTCTCTCCCATCACTTCTCTCTCTCTCATTCTCTCTCATTCTCCAAGCAACTCACGTCCAAGATAGCTTCCATGAGAGAAGCTAGTGTGGCCCACCTTCCTACCTCCCATCTCCACCATCCAAAGATCATCTCGACTGTTGAAATCATTCCCTTGGAGCTTTAGAGGCTATAGGCAGAAGAAGGAAGAGGAGATCAAAGGTGGGTGTTTATAGTGTAGATTTTAATCTTTGGATCCTAGTAAGACACATTTTTTTATATATGTGAGACCCATTTTTTTTATGTATGTATTGTGTTTCAATGGCCAACCTAGGGAGGGCTCATAGTGGCGGAGCCCCTCCCTCCATCATCTCTCTCTCTCTCTCTCTCTCTCTCTCTCTCTCTCTCTCTCTCTCTCCTCTTTTCTGGCCCACCTGATGTGTTGAATATCCACACCGTCCAAACCATCTGGACGGTGCTGGAACTGTTTAAACAGTGTGTGGACCACATTGATATGTATGTTTGATCAACGTTGTCCATCTGTATTTTACCCAGGTCGTACATCTATGGGGCCCACTGGAACGTTTGAGTGGCACCCACACGTGGGGTCAGCAATGATCTAGATTGTCTGTCCTTCTCTAGAGAGCAGCTTTAGCTGCTGTAGTGACGTCCCAAATTATGTCGGTCCCAACAGCCCCGCTGCACCACGTCAACGAGTTTTGCGGGCCTGACCTGGATGCATGTATCAGATCCACACTGTCCATCCATTTTCAGATCATGGGACGTGTGTACCCCACTGCAATGTATGGGTTTCACCAGGACCGCCCACGTAGGACCCACCTTTGCTACATGTATATGATCCACACCACCCATTAACGGTGAGACCCACCTTTGTTGTGTGTGTTTATGCACACCGCCCATCTGAGACCCACGTGCAGCATTGCTGCCTTACCACGTCAGCAAGATCCGTGGGTCCCACATGATATATGTGTTGTACTCCACCGTCCAGTACGTGGATGGTGGGGTCCTAATGTATGTGTTTTATCTGCACTGTCCTGTGCGTGGGACGGTGTGACTTACCGTGATGATGTTTTGATCCACACCGTCCACTGTTCAGTATGTGAATTGTGGGTCCCACAATGATGGATGTGTTTTATCTACACTATCCATGGATGGTGGGCCATGATGTATGTGTTATATCCAAACCGTTCATCCAATTGGCAAGCTTGTCTTAAGGCTTGAGAAGAAAAATGAGGCAGATCTATTAGGTGGACCACCCTACAGAAAATAGTGGAGATTGAACGTCCATCATTGAAAACCTTTTGGGGTTACGGAAGCTTTAAATTAATATGAAATTTGTTTTCCCTCTTAATCCAAGTCTTTGTGACCTTATGACCAGATTAGATGGAGAATATGGTGGGCCCTACCTTGATGTATTTGTGGCTCATCCATGAGGCCCACCCGAATGTATTTGTGGCCCATCGATGCGGCCCACTTGTAGATGGTGCGGCCCATTGGTGTGGTCCATATATAAGGCCCACCATGATGTATCTATGGCCCATCCATGAGGCCCACTTTGATGTGTTGGGGCCCATTGTGATGTATTTATGGCCCATGTCATACGGCCCATTGTGACGTGTATTAGGCCCATGTCATGTGGCCTATTGTGATATGTATTAGGCCCATGTTATGTGGCCCATTATGATGTGTATTAGGTGCATGAGTGAGGCCCAATGCGATGAATGTGCGAACCGATGTAATGTGTGATTTCACTGTATTGTATGTAATGATGTTTATGTGGGCCACTGCTTAGGAGCGATGTTGGTTAAATGTCCACATTGATGGGCAATGAGGGTTAAATGTCCACATTATGACCTTCCCTTAGGCTGATTGTCGAGGCCAATTTCAATTGTCAAGGCAGATTCTGATTTTCGAGGCTAATTCCGATTCGCGAGGCCAATTCCGATTGTCGAGGCCGATTGTCGAGACCGATTTCGATTGTCGAGGTCGATCGATTATCAAGGCCGATTCCGATTGTCGAAGCCGATTCCGATTATCGAGGTCGATTCTAATTGTCGAGGCCGATTCCGATTATCAAGGTTGATTTCGATTGTCGAGACCGATTTCGATTATCGAGGCCGATTCCGATTGTCGAGACCGATTCCTATTGTCAAGGTCGATTCTGATTATCGAGGTTGATTCCGATTGTCGAGGCTGATTCCGATTGTCGAGGCCGATTGTCGAGACCGATTCCGATTGTCAAGGCCAATTGTCGAGGTCGATTCCGATTATCGAGGTCGATTCCGATTATCAAGGCGATTCCGATTGTCGAGGCCGATTCCGATTATGGAGGCCGATTCCGATTGTCGAGGCCGATTATTGATACCGATTATGAGTATGTGATAGCATAGCATCATGATACATGCCCATACGCATCATCTACATGTTTGTTATGAGATGTGGTTAACCATTGCATATGTATGGGTAAATTGTTATGAGACTCCCTAATAGGCGAAGATCGTCTCACATGAGCGCACAGTATGTGTAGGATTGATGTATGACTAGATTGTATGACTCATGCATCTTACATTGTGTGTTGTGATTACTATACGCCTTAGCGACATCAGGGCCATGGCCTCCACAGGCATATTGTGAATGGC
This sequence comes from Magnolia changhungtana, assembly GCA_030180095.1. Taxonomy (NCBI): domain Eukaryota; kingdom Viridiplantae; phylum Streptophyta; class Magnoliopsida; order Magnoliales; family Magnoliaceae; genus Magnolia; species Magnolia changhungtana. Next base: position 4,854,116 of record JASAUF010000502.1, on the reverse strand, counting down.
CAAATGGGACACCAAAAATTTGTTACTAGCATTAGGCCGCCATAGATAGCCCTGAGTGAAAATCCCTAAACCCTCTTGATACCAGAGGATGCTCCAATGTCTATACCGAGTGGATATATATGAGTGCATGAAGGCCGTATACCAGTAGGTCGCGTCTCCCACTATGTCATTATCAGTTGGGAGGGGGTGTGACCTTACCAGCCTGAGTGAGGGGACAATATCTAGGTTAAGTTTAACTAGCTTGAGGAACGTGTCCATTATCAATGAGTCGGGCCCGATATTGGCAGGCGGATAGTGAGGTCTCTTCCACTTACCCAGTTGTGCGCTTGAATAGGGGCGGCAAGCTGGCGTAGAGTGTAATAGACCCCGGTGATGATCCCAGAGGTGTACAGTAGCGGACGTTGCATACTCATTCATTCATTCATTCACTATCCACTCGGGCTAGTGGTGTGCAATTATTTGTTATGTGTGCCTTCGTAATGGCCAGGATTTCGGTTAAGGCACGCAACTAACCTGAGATCAAGAGTTTACCACATTAAGTCTGACTATCCAAATTTAGGTATGAGACTAGTTTGGATAGAAGTCCCTTGTGGTGGACCCTGTAGCCTGCGATACTATATACTATCATCCCGATTTCATACTCTAGCTTGGTCATTTCATTCGCATCGCATATTGTATTACATCTGTAGGCATATGACATTTTGGGTTGTTATGTTTTTGCACTTATATGGCCTAGATGGACTCAGCAGGATTTACATATTGCATTGTACCCTCGGCATCTGATATTTGGCTCGCTCGAACTACTCATTTACATATCTAATTTGTATTGCGTACTCTGATATTGTATGGTTCGTGGACTTATCACTATCTCTGTTTACTCTGATATTACATTCTGAGCATGCATATACTGTTCACACACTTACACCATCCTCTAAGCTTTCTATAAGCTTATACACAATAGATGCATGCAAGTGACATTATGATGCAATCGAGCTGAGGTAGGAGCGTACAGTTGATCTTTTGAAGTTTTCTTTGATATTTCTATATTATGTTTCCCTTTCAGCATTGTACTCAAATGATTGTATTAGTGGATATGTGATGATGATGTTGCCTTTGTGATTTGGGTAAACTTGTGGTTATGCTTCTTATGAGACAAATGTACGTTGGAAAATCCTCCTTGTAGGATCCCAAGATCGGAATTTGGCGTATGGGTGCTGGGAGCTGAGAATGGGGACCGCAAAGGCTGTCGGCACCGGATTCGGCAATCGAAAATTTTGTGAGCCCGATTTTCGGGTTTTGGGGCGTGATAGCTATGCTAGCCGATATTACTTATATCCTTCTCACTGATCCATTATCAAGTCGTTGCACTTTCATGATTACCCGTGCCCCTTAGATACTTTAAGGACACCATCAATACTTGTGAACATGCAGCTCATTGCCTTAAGTATACCAAGAGAAATCAAGTTCTTCTTCGAATCAGAAACGTGCCTGACATCAGTCAAGCTACGTTCCACCCTATCAACCATCTTGATGCGCACCGAACCAACAGCCACAACATTACAGGCAATGTCATTGCCCATAAATACTTACCCACCATCGCACTCCCTGTAACTGGTGAACCAACTCCGATGAGGAGTCATGTAAAAAGATGCCCCTATGTCTAGCATCCACTCGTTCTTATGATCATCATATGGCCATCTGATCATAGACACAAACAAAACATCACCATCATATCCACTTGATCTATCTGACGTGAAAGCATTGGCTTCCCTGTATGAAGCCTCAGAATCTTCTCTCTTAGATTTAGGATTTATACAATCCTTCTTCACATGTCCTTCCATCTCACAATTCCAATACTTTACCTTTCCTTTGCCCTTGCTCTTAGATTTAAACCTAGAACGTGAAGAACCTGTAACTTATTCAGAATTCCTATCCCATGTTGACTTTAAGCTTTCTCATAGCCTTCCCTTGAAGGGCTGAGATAATGGTGTCGACACTCATGGTTTTATTCGTGGAGCATATTGTGTCCTTCAATGACTCATACGATGTCAAAAGAGAATTCAGCAACATATATGATTGTTCTTCATCTTTCACCACTTCCTCCATATCCAGCAATTTGCAAACCAATTTAAAGTTGCTGATGTGAGCCTCCAAATCTCCACCCTTTGCCATCTTGAAGTTATACCATTGTCACTTTAAGTGTAGGCAATTTTCAAAGTTTTTTTCGCATAGACATCTTCTAACTTCGCCCATAACTTAGCCGTAGTTTTCTCCCTTATAACGTTGTAGAGAACCTCATCCGTGAGACATAAACGGATCGATGATAAAGCCTCCTTATCAAGAGTATTTCATTCATCATCAGTCATAGTAGACTTTTACTCCTCAAGAGCACCATCTTCTCCTGGCTTGATTAAGGAACTGATCATCTTGATCTTCCATAACTCAAAATTATTTTTCCCTGAGTACTTTTAAATCTCATACCTAGTGCTTGCCATTATTACTAGTCCCTCATATTCAGATCTGTGCCCCAATGATTACTTTGATACCACTTGTTGGGGATTTGTGCTGCGAAATCACACAGATCTAGATCTAGGATAGAAATCCAATGACACTAAGAAAACACAATAGAACACACAGATTTAACGTGAAAAACCCTTTTAGGAAAAAACCATGGCACAAAGAGACATAAATCCACTATGAAATAGAAATTACAAAGAGAGAGGACTTACCCGATTCGAACAATCTCGAATCTCACCCTTGCTACACCCTTTGATAACCCTAAAAACCCTTTCATAACCCTTGAAAAACTTCTAAAAAGCCTCAGAATACCGTAGAATAGCCCTAGGGACCCCTATTTATAGTTTAGGAAACTCCTCTTCCGCACCTTTGCAAAATTGCCTCAAATTTATGCAGTCCACGTAGAATCCGCGCACTATCTGCATAACCCTCGACTGGTCGAGTGGACCCTCGACTGGTCAAGTAAGCCCCTCGACTGGTCGAGCAGCACGGAATAACAAAAAACACAGCCATTGGACTTCGAGTCGAGAGGGCCTCAACCGGTCGAGAGGACCCTCGACTGGTCGAGCCAGGCCCTCGACCGGTCGAGCAACGCGGTCGCATACAGATTTAAGACATCTATTTATAACACCTTCTACTTGCTCCTTATAAACCTCTTCATCGAGGTCACCATTAATAAAAAGATGTCTTTACATCCATCTGATGGATTTCTAACTTATAAATGGATGTTAAAGTAACTGAAATGCATATATTTGATATCCTTGCTACTAGAGCATAGGTATCAAAAAAATAATACTTTCTTTTTATGTAAATCCTCTAACCACTAATGTGGCCTTAAACCTTTATTTAGTTCCATGTTATCTTAGTTTTCTCTTAAAAATGTATTTACAGCTTATTAGTTTTGATCCTAAGCTTAGATCCATTACTTTTCATGCTCCGTTTTGTAATATAGAATCTATCTGATCATTTATACCTTACTTTCAAAAAGAAGCCTCCTGAAATCTAAAGGCATCATCTATTATTACCATATCACTTTCTATGTTACATACCAATATGGTTTTCTCTGTTATGTTTTTTTATTTCTTTCTATTAGTAGAAGATAGAAGTCAAGTCCGAAAGATATACCTATTCTGATCCTCTTGGTCCTTATAGGTTCTATGTCCTCTTTATCGAGACTAGTGATATCTTAAGATATATAAGAACTACTGCTTGTATTAAGATTTTGAGATCTTATCTCTTTTCTAGTTATAGAAGAGAATGAGTTTTTATAAAACTTGGCATCTCTAGATTCTATTGTGGTGTTTACCGGGATCACGTCATTACATTATATAACTAAAAACCTTTAAGCCATAATATTTTATGTATATCTTATGAAAATGCACTCGATAGATCTCAATCCTATTTTGGGTCTTTTAGACCCAGTAAGCCTAACTAAGACTTTATAACCCCATACCTTGAAGTATGAGATGCATGTTTGGAATCCTATTTTTTCATGAGATATCCTATTTAAAATATGATAGGCAATCAATAGGGCTTCTCTCCAAAATCCTGAACTTAGACCCGCATTATTGAGCATAGAGTTTACCATGTCTATCAAAGGCCTGTTTTTCAATTCTGTCACCCCATTTTGTTGGGGTAAATAGGGAGCTATAATTCGATGAATTACACCATGAGTTTTATAAAACTTTGAAATTTCTAAGGATAGATATTCTCCTCCCTTATCCGACCTTAGGATTTTAATTTTTTGGTCTAACTGGTTCTCTACTTCTGCCTTATATATCTTAAATTTTTGTAATACATCATCTTCATTCTTCAATAGGTATAATAGGGTATAACAGAAGAAATCAACTATAAAATTATGAAATACAATTTTTTCCCTCTTGTTATTAGATTGTTCATCTCACATATGTCACTATGAAGTAGGTGTAAGAGTTGTGATTATCTTTCTACCCTAAGAAACGCTTTCCTAATTGTTTTGGTTTGTACACAAATATTACATTTATCATTAGGTTTTGTGTACTTAGAAATTAGATTAAGATTAGACATATTATCCATACCATGATAATTAATATGTCCTAATCTAGCATACCAAACATTATATGAATTAAGCATATAAACGGAAGAAGAATTTTCATTCATGAGGTTTAACTTGAACATTTAATTGGATACAAACCCCTTCCCCATATATACCTTATTTTTAGACACAATCGATTTATCGTATTCAAAAGGCGGAAGCCAAACTTAATCAATAAACTACTTGATATAAGTTTCCTCCCAATATCCAGTACCTGTTACATGTCGTTCAGAGTAAGGACATTTTCAAAAGTTAGCTTAAACAGTACATTCCCTTTTCCTACAACCTTAGATGTGGAGGTATTTCTCATATATAGTTCTTGATTGTAACACCCAGTACTTTTCAGTACCCGGGTGTTACTTTGTAACCTAGCTTAGTATAAGTAGAAGCCTAACCTATCAAAATAGTTACATTCAATCTAGTTCAAATTGACCATTAAAAATAGTCCCCACCCATATATCGAGCTATCCAACCGTTGATTTTGAAAATAGGCCATCACACCATCATGAAACCCACATTTTATCCAGAATCTAACCACTAAGATCAAGTCCATAATGCACGATTTTCCAATCCATCACTAGATTATTGAATCGATAGTTAGACTCCCAACTAACAATCCTTAGGAACCTAAGAACCTACGTGAGTCAAATATGGAATAGATCTAACCATTAGGAGTAATCTACACTAACAATTCGAGTCATCCATTCATTAATCCCCAAGATGAACCATCACGTATCTAAGAAAACTTATTCATACGACCTTAATCTACTTGATGGATTAACTAACCATCCGTTTCAGATTATCAAACCAAATCTATAAGATCCACCATCCATCATGTTATGGACAACCCACATCCAACATGAGATGACCTATTCGATGGTTGCACAAAACCATCAAATTGATGGATTGATCTACCGTGAGGACAATGCTAAATAGGAGTAAACATTGCAATGTTAAATTAAAACAATAATGATAATAATTTATATTATGAAAGAAATTATAATAAAGTTATTGGTGATGGAGGCTTATAGATTGAGTGGCATAATTATCCAAACAAATTCCTAAGATCATTGGAATTCGGATTGAAATCAATCTAACCATTCGATTAATAGAAATCAAGAGAATAACACAAAACCTAGTTTCTATGGACCACTTAAGCTTTGGATCAGCCGCATGTTCTGTCTAATACCTTAAAAGGATCTGTTAACGTTGATAGATGGAGCGAATTTGCTAAACCCATCACGGTGGACCCCACTTTTGACTTGAGTACACACAAGCATTGCATGCAATGCACCAGACTTGCAATAAAAGGAGAAATTCTCCTGTTTCCCGCCGAGCTCCGTTCAAATGAACAGCATCCGTGTATGATGACTATGGCCCACCATGATCACCCACCTGGATGATCGAATCCATTAATCTTGTAGAGGGCTTGAAGGTGACCAATCCCTGCCCGGTTTCAGCCCATGGATCGAACACGTGTGACCACCACCACCAGCACAAATCGAGTTGTGCGGCTGGAAATTCCAAAAACGGAAACCACTCCACCTTTTTGCTGTCAGGGTGGCTAACCACATGCGAGATTCCTTCAATCTCAGCCCTTCGTGCGGAAACATCCCAGCCCTCCATTCTCTCCGTTCTCTAGGGCTTCCTTTGCAATGAAAGAGCCGCCGCAAGGGGGAACCTAATCCCATTAGAAAACCCTAACGACCATCCATCTGATGGGCCCCACAGTGTCCAGTGGCCCTATCAGAATCATCCATGTGCAGAGATCACAAGATCAACCATTAAACAAAGATCCACCATTGATGGGTGGATCATCTTCCTTAAATGACGGCAAGACCCATCTTCTTTAAGTGGGTCCCACTTTCTGATCTAAGTCATTAATCTGATAACCCATCATCTCAAATGTCCATCACACTGTCCGATCGTGACCATGTAAGCGATTTCTAAAGAGATTGTCGACTGTCTCTCTCTCTGTTAACTAATATTAGTAAATGCAGTTGTAACTAATCGGACGATTTAGAGCCGATCGTTCTAGGCTTTTCGAGAGACTATTTAGACTGCCATTTAGGACAGCCCTTGGTAGAAAAGGAAGGCTAGAAAAAAGGAGAAAATGCCGTTTTCAGAGCCACAACATGTCATGTCCACCCGTTTGAGTTCGTGCATGACCAGGCGAGTTGTAACGAGACCTGTTACTGCTCAATGACAGAAGAAGAAGGAAGAAAGGAAAGAAGAAAGTTATAGATGGGGAGAAAGAGAAAAAAAAAAAAGATCAGAGAGAGAGTGAAAGAAGGAGAGAGATAGTTAGTCGTTGGAACGAGTTCTAGCTGCTATTGCGGCCCAACTCAGTCCTAATGGGAGTCGAGCCAGAACTAGACATGGCTATCGATTCACTGAGAAAGAGAAGAAGAGAGAAAGGGAGAGAGAGTAAACTCCCTCTACCTCAACAACCCCTGCTTCACCCGACGATTTAAACCCATCACCTGGTCGACTCAGAAATGTTGTAGCTAACTCAACGAGCTGACTCAGGTAAAACTATTAAGCCACTCACCCAGTTTCCCCACCCTCTCTCATATCATTCCCTCTAATACCTAACCGACACCAGGTTTCCAATGCTACTGTCTATGCAAGAACCCATCTCAACTCAGTGGCGAGTTGTCTCACCCAGACTCCTGTTTCATCACTTGAATCAGGCCTGCTCCGCTCTAAACTCGCTGGAACCTGTCCCGATCAACTAGACTGAGTTTACGGATGAGTTTCCCTCTCAACCAGGCGAGTTGTGAAGCTGATTTCGGACCAAGTCAGACCGTCTTTCCCGAACCAGCCGACTACGAGTGATGCAGCCAAACACCGAGTCATAGAGGTGCTGACTCAGCTCAGACCTGGAACGAATCCTAGATCTAACCTCCTCTTCATCGTTAGTTTGAATTGACTCCAGCACAGGTATCATAAACAAACCCCACTCGTTCAAAATAGCCTTAGACTCAACATGCTGCTAAGTTAACTCGGTAAATAACCAACTGAGATTGTATTTATCTTATTTTCAACTAGTGCTTTGAGTTGTCTAAGACGTTGGGTGGAAATACAATCCAACCCCTAAACTGAATGATTCAAGGACCAACATCAGGTACTTCCTAAAACTGTCTGCCTTGAAGAACATCATTTCCTTCAATTAGTCCAAACAAGCTAGTAGAAGATAAGGTTTATTTTATTTTTTTTTTAAAGTTAAATGTGAGTTAGAACTAAAAGTTTGAACTTATACTTGATTGGATTTTAGGATCATCACATTCACTCCATATGAACTTTACAAATAAGAAAAGATACACACCCAAGGTGAGGATCACCTTTCAAGCTTTTCTACATCTTTATAGTTAACGTAGCTTGTTTATTTCATCTCTTGCCTAAAATAATACTTAGTAAAATTTATGATAAACGCTAGTTTCTATTTGAGTAATTCTTTATGATGACTGATGGTTAGATTTATATTCACATATGAACATGCGATAAGTCTCAAATATTCCACCTTACATGTGTAAGTGCTTTTGACACTGTGCTCGGCTTATTTTGCCACTTGCGGTTATTTAATGGTGTTTGTGGAAGTCCTTGAACTAGTGGCCTATTTGCCAAATAGATTAAATGAAGTTTCCTCATCGTGGACTTACCATCCTATGGACCATTTATTGCCTACTTGGATTTTGGAAAAAACTCCTTTTTATCACATCCTTGAATGGATTAATTGCCTTATATGGCTTTGATTGACTATTTGCTCTCTTGTGACTTTAACGGTTTATTCTATATACATATGTGATGGTAAGTTCCACTTGTTGGGCTACAATTAGCCACTAGTTGCAAGGGTTACCATTAAAACATCGTATTTATTAGTCTCATGAGCTAGGGATGGTGGAATGGGACACTATGCCTGAGCTGTCGGCCTATGCTGGGTGATAAATCCCCCGTAGTGACCTTTGAGATTTCTTAAAATGATTGTTTGAAGTTAGAATAATAATGATTGTGCTAATCATGCATTTTCATGACATATATTACGGTCTTTTCCGGGTGTTTAGTTCTCCTTGGGCGTAACTTTGTGTATTTTTTCGGGTCGACAATTCTCCTTGAGTGATCTATATTATTCGATCTTTTCCAGGTGGTTAGTTCTCCTTAGGCATACCTTTGTATATTTTTCCAAGTGACTAATTCTCCTTGGGTGATCTATATTATATGGTCTTTTCCGGGTAGCTAGTTCTCCTTGGGCATACCTTTGAGTATTTTTCCAAGTGACTAGTTCTCCTTAGGCGACTTTTTACCAATTGGATGTGCATCCCCAGGTCTGTGAGTATGTGCATACATCCATGCATTTAAATAAGATTATTTTGTGTAATTTATTTAATGAATGCATATTTGATGAACCTTATCTAATTTTCATGATAATCTTTGTACAATATTTGTTATACACTGCGTTTGTTAACTATGCTTAATTATCTTGGTAATAAGATAAATCTTGAGGTTTATACCTCACTGCGATAGCCATTGACGCTATCAAACCGTACTCAGTGTGCAGGAGACGTAGATGATGCGTATGCTAGTGTTCATGTGGAATGGGAGGAGCCAGATGATCTTGCGACTCTCCATTCCTGATTTTATTTGTATTTAATTTATACTATTATATTTGTAAAGGTTAAGCCATTGGTTTGTATAAGTTTCTGGGTAACCATCTGAAATCTTGGTTATGAATATTGGACTTCCTCTAATACCTGATTTATTTCCATCCCGCTATGTTATTAACTCTGATAAAAGAAAAAAAAATATACGTGAAATTTGGGTATTTTCAAAGGTTAACGCTCGAGTTTTTTTAGATCACGAGTAGTGTACTCAGGTTTCGGGAACCGGAGTGTTACATTGATTGTCCCCCACTATTTCATAAGAATTGAACATGTCGCGATTTCTGCAAACATATCTTATACTCTTAGGGCCTTTTTGGATTCGCATATAAGAGTGCATTGTATCGTATTGTAACTGAATATTCCCGAATATTCCCATTATTCAGCGTTTGGATTGGAGCGTACAAGCGTCGTATCCTATGCGCGCGATTTCATACCGTTTCCAAAAAATCGAAAGCGTTGTATAGTGTTGTCAGAATTCAGGCTTGCCGTCATTACTCCCGAATCACTGGACTGCACTGTATTATCATTCTCGAGAATACTTTGTGATGACTGAATGGAGTTGTGTCGCAAGGGAGAAGAAAACTTCTATACACCAGCAGCCTTAAGCTTCACTGAAGAGGTTACATGTCACCATTGCATACGATTTCATCTCCTCTGAACCGCTGATTACAACTAACCATGGGCAGCATAACCTTCTTCCTCATTGCTCTTTGAATCGTCTCGGAGCACCCCACATTGTCCGGTGGAAGGGCGTCCCTACAGGTATGAATCTCATTCCTCCGAATGGTACATGTGATACATCTGACCTGTAACCATAACCATATTCAGGCAGACCTCCTGTATCGCCCTCCTCAAGTGCGAAATTTCTGGAGGAGGATGGCATGTATACGGTCGGTCGTATACACCTGTACTGTGAAACCCCTATTCGTAGTCCAGATACGTTCAATAGGTAAATCTCAACAGGAGAGAATCCTGCTTGGGATTTTGGAAAGGACGGTTGCATATCTTCCAAGTTGCAGGTAGGGTGTGATGCTGTCAATGCTTGCAGATAGTTTGATATTTCAATTGCTCCTATTTATAAAAACCTTGAATGGTCTCATCTCTTCAAAAATTTCTGTAACTGGAAATGTTTTCGTTCTCCTAAGGCTCTGCTACTTTCGGTTAATCTGTCTGAGGTATAACTCTTCAAAATCACTTTTCTAGACATCTGCACTAATTTTTTCTGGTTATTATGGAGTTTTGATGGCTATTTGAAGATGAATCTCTCTTAGGAGAACAGGTTTTCCATTTTCAGCTATGTATCCCTTGCTAACTGTCAGGATTATCAGTGGAAGATGTTCACTGATAACATTACAATATGCATATTTACAACTCAATGGTCCTCTGAGGATATGTTTTTTCTGTGGTCCATTGAGAATATGGTTTTTTTTTTTCCATTCACCATTTTCTACTTCTCAAAAACAAGCAATAAGTGCTATGAGAGCTCAGTATTAAACTACCATCTCCTTAATCAAATCTTTTTCATCGCTGAATCGAACCCTAACCCCTACAACATATCATGCACTGATGCAGACAGTAGAAGTCTTATAGTCCTCAGTGCAAAATTTTCAACTCTCTACAATATCTTTGGCAGATAACAAGTATGTCATTACTAATTTTAATATACTATTTTTATCACTACGTATGATGTTCATTGATAGCTACTTCAGTCATAATATTAATTTGTATTTTAGAATCATTAAGGGCCTGTTTGGGTACCTGTAAGTCACTTACAGGTGATTGGCAGTTAATGGTAAGTCAATTACAGGTGAAGTTCACTTACATGGGCATGTATGGATGCCTATAAGTCAGTCACATGGAAGTGACTTCATTTCCCCATCCCCCTGCAGGTTTTTTGGTAGATTTGCCTGTGAGTGACTTACAAGATGTAAACAGATATTGATACGATGTCTGTACGAACTGTGAGATATATCCATGCTTGTATATGTTCTAATCAGGGTGATACCTGTTGAACTTCCTGAACATGTTATGTATTATGATTTGCATAACTAACTGTAAGCAAAATTTCTTGTACCATTAAATTACCATACATGAATATTCATGTGTACAGTAAATAACTGTAAACAGATATTTGCCTTCGCTTATTTTACTATAAACATAATTTCATGTTTACTATCAAATCTGTGTTGGGATGGTCACTCAGTAGCTTAATTATCTGACAACAAATACTAATGCATCAGGCTCTACAAACAGAGATTGTTGCAAGTATACCTCAAAAAGAAGCTTGGTGATTTTATGCGTAACTGTATAGTAAATGAAACAGAAAGTGTATATTAATGTATGAAACATTTTGCATAAAAAACATATGCATAACAAATAGTTAAATTTTATCTGTAATGCTTGTCACACATCCTTTTCATACTCTGAATATAAATTTTATAGATTCTTTGTAATTCCCAATCAGATAAATTTCATCTCCAATAGTCTTATGGCTTCCGATAGTGCTGAAAATAGCGATGAAAGGTCATCTGCTAGTGAATGGACTGAGAGTGAAATAGCCGCTGCATTAACAGCCATAGCAGCCTCTGCATGTGTAATGGGCGCTGCAAAATATTATCATCGTTACTGTATTAAATCAGAGTATAAGGATTATATTGAGAGGGATAGATTTGTCAATGGCATAATACGGAAAAGCGATGTTGATTGTCTCGCACAGCTAAGAATGGGCAGGGACATGTTTTTCAAATTATGTTCATTGTTGAGAGGTCGGAAACTCCTATCCGATTCCAAGAGGTGTAGTATGGAAGAGCAGGTTGTAATGCTCTTACATACAATTGGATACAATGTACGTAATCGTGTGATTGGTCATCGATTTTCAAGATCTAGTGAGACCGTAAGCAGACACTTTACTAGGGTGTTGGATGCAATTATCAGTTTATACCTAGAGTATGTGAATTTTCCTGGATTATATACACCCAAAGAAATATCTGAAAATCCTTTATGGAGTGCATACTTTCAGGTAATATTATAGAAGAGTCAGATGTCATTGGTCAGAATTTTAATTCGTATAAGGATTTAACTGATCATGTGGCACATGTTTGATTGTAAGACGGCATCGGGGCCCTCGATGGCACCCATAGCTCAACTTTTAGAAATAGGAAAGGATATCTATCTCAAAATGTTCTTATTGCATGTACCTTTGATGTGAAATTTGTATATGTGCTTGCTGGTTGGGATGGCTCTACATCCGATGCACGTGTCCTATAAAATGCATTAACCTGTCACCCTAACTGTTTTCTTATTCCTCACGGTAATCACATATAGGGGGTGTTTATTTACATTTTTAGGAGTTTATGTATAAAACATAACTGATATATTGACATGTAATGTATAGGAAAATATTATGTCATTGATGTTGGATATGCACATACGCCCGGGTTTAAGGCCTCCTACTAAGGTGTACGATATCATCTGAATGAGTTCTATACTAGAAGGAAGCCCACAAATAAAAAAGAACGTTTCAATTATCGCCACGCCCAGTTGCGAAATGTCATAGAGCAGTCTTTTGGGCTTTTAAAGGCCCGCTTTCCTATTTTACGTACTCCTCCTCAGTTCAAGTTTAAAACACAAGTAAAAATTATTATAGTTTGTTGCGTCCTTCATAATTTCATCCGTGTTAGTGGTGATGATGGACTTGCTAAGGTAATAGAGGACAGTGGAGACAGTACAGAGGATGTTGCACCTTCCCCTGTAGATATATCTACCGCGGAGGAAGGAAGAGCTTTATCTTGAGTAACGGACCGTTGTCGGGAAGAGTGGGTGAGGAAGAGAGACGAGATAGCTGAGAGAATATGGAATGATAGTCTTCCACGCACCAGACAATGTATTTAGTTTTCACTAGTTATGTACTCATCTGCTATGTTTATAGCAGGAATATTTCAATACTTATTTACTTTTACTATGGATTTTCTGAGATAGGATAGCTTATATAATCTTTTCATGTTCCGTTATGAATTAATACTTTCGTGGATCAATTGTATGCTCATGTCATGTTACTATTAATATGTTTTGCTTGTAAGTGAAATGATTTTTTTGAGGAGTTCCACAGATAATCCAAGGAATAGAAATGTGGACTCATCACCTACAAGAAGGGGTGGTCATATGCACCTCAGTCTAAGATCAGCAACATTACCTCTTCAAACTCCACCAAAAACCGCTACGCCCTCTAAGAAAGGGCCCTCACGTAGGGGTATATCTACCCCTGGGCATAGGCAAGCCTCTTCTAGGAAAATAAGTAGAGTTCAATGGTCCGATAATATGGACAATTTGTTGGTGGATGCCCTGGTTGAACAAGTCAACCTCGGCCTTAAGAGTGATATTGGGTTCAAACCCGAGGCATACAAGGCAACCATCAAAGAAATCAATGATACATGTGACATTTTACTTGAAAACCATCACATTTCTAATCGGTTGTGGACCTTGAAGAGGTTGTATATTTCTATCTAGGACCTGCTTAGTGCAAAAAAATGGTCGTCGCTACTGATGATGTGTGGGCTAGCTATATTGCAGTAGGATAATATAAATTTTTTTTCAAATATTCTAAAATTTCCTACTTTTTAGTATATGATTTCTCATATTTTCTGTGTGTACAGTCTCACCCATATGCGAAACGTGTGCGAGGAAAGTACATCGATAGATGGGATGACTTGGCCTTCATATTCGGCAATAACTGTGTCTATAGATCATTTGCGAGCACGGCTTACTCTTCACCTATTTCTGGGAAGCGGCGTAGCTGATCCGAAATGTATTCTGATGATGGCTCTGATAAGGAGGCCTCTGATACTGTACGACTCTTATCCAATGATGAGAACGATCAGAGGCATACTCCCCGCACACGCGCAGGCGAGGGATCCATAAATAGGGCCAAGAAATATAACAAAAGCCCAATGGAGGAAACGTCAGGATCTCATCATAGTCATTTGGATGAGAGTGACATCAGCCGTCGTAGGAAGGGTAAGTCAAGCAAGAAAATAGGGGATAGGATGGGGGAGATGGCAGAGACTGTAAAGACCCTTACCATAACTATGGCGCAGGGCAAAAGCATGACATGTGTGCAGCGGTTGCTGGGGATACTCGATGACGTGGAAGGTCTGAGTACTAAGGATTATATTTAGGCTGCAAGGGTGCTGCAATCCGATTTGGTTAGTGCAGGATATTTTATGAAAATAGGACACGAGAGAAGAAAGGAATGGATAGAAAAGTTATCCTTCCGCAGAGTGGCCAGGAGTGAATTTGGGATGAGGACTAAATATATTTTTGGACAGTGGTGTATTCTGGACTCTTTTTTTTGGATGGTTATGATTACTGTTTTATTCGGGCCCTACTTAGCTCGGTTGGAGGATTTAACATACATACTATAGATGTTTAATTTGCTGTTGGATCAGTATTTCTTCCAACAATTTTTGTGACCTGCAGATTTCGAATGTGTTGTATGTATATGTCGAAATGTTGCAGTTTTCTTGCAGGTCATTGAACCATTCCAAAGATAGCTTATAATGATGCAAGTTTCACGTTCGGGTTTCTACACTTATGGCCTGGATCATCCTGACAGGATAGCATTCATCATTCATATACGCTTCTATATTTTAAACGTATAATTTTGCTATTGGGATTAGCTGACAGATAATCTTCACATGAAGGGACTGATAATCTGATTATGAGAGAAATTTGCACTGATAATCTTCAGATTTGTATAATTGGTTCAGTTGTTTACTATTATTAATAGTTGTTTTGGATAATATCTGATAGTTTCATGTTAGAATACTGTTTTTGATTCCCAGGATTTCTAATAGGTATCAGATACTTTTACTGTTACAGTTCTACTATTCAGGAACTTTTTCTTCCCCGATTTCATTTCCTATATACAGCTAACCTTCCCATATTTGGAACACTATCCTACAGGTAAATATTGAAATGGCCAAGCTATATGTCCTAGAGGGGGGGGGGGGGGGGGGGGGGGTGAATAGGACTATGCCAAATTAAAATTAAAACAGTGGAAAAAATAATAAAGAGATAGCCTTACAAAAATAAATTAATTTACAATGCTGAAATAAATTCAACCTTAATTAACAAGTATTGAGAGGTTGATACGAATTCAGTTCTAAGGACAACCTTACACCATAAAAAACTAAAGGTTTATGGCAGGACAACATTATTTCTAGAACGTCTTTTATATCAAGAACTCAATAAAAATGAATAGCAAGGAATTGAAATAGATTGTGGAAATTTAAATCTAACTAATTACAACATTCCCCACACTTGCTTGAAATTAAATATTTACAACATTTACATCCACACATACATTCCACAGCTTTGAATGATAAAAGTAAAAGATTAAGTAAGCATTCAATCTACAAGACAGAATTATAGTGGTTTGCCTATGTATTCACCAACTGTTAAACAACAGCCACACAAAATGCTACTCCACTCCTAATATCCTCACACAGGGGATATTAGCGTTCACTATCAAAATAGGTTTCACAGGTTCACCTAAAACCCTCACAATTGTGTCTTTTTAACTTGGGCTTACACAAGCCAAAAACCCCTCTTTCTGAGTTTTCTAGCTCTCCTTAGATAACCACACAAATGAAATTTTTCTGGCGAATTTCAAACAAAAACTAAAAGAATGGAAGTTTTACAAAATTATAAAATACCTGGATTTCTCCTCTTGTAGTATAGCCTGGAAGAACCAATCAGAGTAGAAGTTTGAATATGGAAGTTCAATGTCCAATACTCACTTTAAAATGG
Organism: Magnolia changhungtana; assembly: GCA_030180095.1. NCBI lineage: Eukaryota > Viridiplantae > Streptophyta > Magnoliopsida > Magnoliales > Magnoliaceae > Magnolia > Magnolia changhungtana. The sequence continues at coordinate 4,838,057 of JASAUF010000502.1, read as the reverse complement.
TTCTAAGTTCTAATTGATTTTAAGTTTAATCAACTTAGGGCTAGCAGTATTTGATTTTGATTCCAAGAAGAAGGAATTAAGAATTTTCCCTTTTTCTAATCAGATTGGAACGCAAATCAAAATCAAACAATAATAAGCTAACAAAAGGAAATATAATTATGCACAATGTAGCTTAAAAATAAATACAAACTTATCTCAGAGTGGAGCCTTGAATTCACTTAATTTTCAATGAATAACTCTGAAATTCGTGTGCTATTTATAGCTGCAGAAATTCGTCTTCGACTAGTCCTAGGGACACTACGACTGGTCGAAGGAGAAACAGATTATTGAATTTTTGAGCGCGATCACCTAAAACTGTGGTACGACCGGTCGTAGGCAGTCCACAACTAGTCGTAGGCAGTCCACAACTGGTCGTAGGCAGTCCACGACCGGTCGAGACCCCTCTATGACTGGTCATGTAACACTTGATTTAGTCGCTGGAGTTTAAGTCATAGCTTTACGACTGGTTAAAGGTCGAGTCGAGACCATCCCACGAGCAGTCCAGCAAACCCCAGGACTGGTTGTAGCTGGACAAGAAAAAATTGATAAATTGCAACAACTCTAAGACTGGTCCTAGAATTTCTTAGACTGGTCGAACCAGTGCTAGGACTGGTCGAACAAGGTCTAGGACTAGTCTTAGAACGGACCAAATTCATGTATTAATATTTAAATGAATTATGTAGCCAAAGTGACCTACCCTAAGGTCAATCTAAGGTTTATCATACCTGGGACATGAAGTATGGACATTGAAAACTTCATTTGCTTAAACTTCGATCATTATGAAGCTTGAGTTCTTCTTGATGCAGCTTGACTACTTCACAAGCTTTGAAATCAGTGTCATTTTCACTTGAGTCCCAAACTATGCTTGAGTCTTGATCTTGAATACACGTGAACTTGAGCTTAAGTCTTAAACTTGAACTCTTCTTTAATATCTTCTATATTATAGCTTGAACTAGCTTGAAGAATTCATCTTCTTGACTTCAATTGATGACATGGCGTCTCAAACAAATTTATCAAGATATAAACACAAGAGACATACAGAGGTTTTGACACATAAAATTTGACAATCAAAGAGGAATCAAACCATAGCACTTATGATCTCCCCCTTTGTCAAATTTGTGACAAAACATACTTCAACAAGAGAAGCACAACATGTATATCAACGAATCATGCACCAGGTGTGTCATGCCCCAAACTCGAAAACCGGGCTCACAAAATTCCCGATCACCGAATCCGGCGCCGACAGCCTCCGTAGAACCCCATTCTCGGATCCCAGCGTCCATTCGCCAGATTCCGATCCTGGGATGCTACAAGGAGGATTTTAAATATGATTTGATTCGTAATGAGCATAACCACAAGCATAACCCACGAACAATAACCACAAGAACACCATCACAAAATCCACTATGATCAAAAACTTTGAGTACAGTGCGTATAAAGAGAAATACAAGATAGTGCTAAAACTCCAAAAGCTCGACTGCACGCTCCAACTGACGGCGAAGCTACGGCTGCGTCCTGGTGTCACCTGCACGCATCAATCGTGCATAAGCTTATAGAAAGCTTAGAGGGTGGTGTAAGTGGGTGCGAACGTGCTCAGAATGTAAGGTCAAAGTAATGCGGAAACCTGCTGATAAGTACATGAATGCAAACAGCTGTACCAAGGCTATGCAGTGCAGGGTATGAATGCTATCGGTCATATCAAGACCATGCGATGCGAGATGCAACTCAAGCATGCCAATTCAAATCCACATATCAGTATAGTTCATCAATATCAGTACAATTCTCATTATAGATAATCACCGAGGTTAAGTACACTCTACGCCAGCTTGCCGCCCCTATCCGAACGCACAACTGGAAGAGTGAAAGAGACCTCACTATCCGCCTGCCAATATCGGGCCCGGCTCGTCGATAGCGGACCGATTCCTCAAGCTGGTCAAACTTAACCTAGAAATTGCCCCCTCACTCAAGCAGGTAAGGTCACACCTCTTTCCAACCGACAATGACACAGTGGGAGACAGCCTACTGGTATACGGCCCTCGCGCACTCGTGTATCCACTCGGTCTCAACGTCGGAGTCATCCTCTGGTACCATCGGGTTTATGAATTTTCACCCAGGGACATCTATGGCGCCCGTATGCTAGAACCAAACATTTCCGGTATCCAATCCAGCCACCCACGATGTGTCTATGGAGGTTATGGCCCTGATGTCGCTAGAACATACAATAATCATAACCACACAAATGCAAAGTGCATGAATCATACCGCCAGACATGCAACAATCCTGCGCATACCGTGCGCTCATGCAGGGCAACTCTGCCTATCAAGGAGCCCATAAACGATCTGCCCGAAGGCATATGCTATGATCAGTTACTTCTCATATCAAGCATACATATGATGCGTATGATCATGAATCATGGATCTATACTAAACATGTCATAAGGTGATGGGCTTGTGCCTAACGAATATGGGCCTAGACGGCCTACTCACTACCAGTATGGGCCTATCAGTGGGCCTTAAGGAGAGTGACAATGCGGACATTTAACCAACATTGTCCCTCTAATGTGGATGTCAAACCATCATTGCTCCCAAGGCATGGCCCACTATAATGATCATCATACATAAACCATGGTGGAATCACGTTATAATGGGCCTTATGTATGTCCTATTAGGCCTCGACCCATGGGCCTCCAATACATCAAACGGGCCTCATAACATGGGTCTCTAATATGTCAAAGTGGGCCTCAACAACAGGTCACAAGTACATCAAGATAGGCCTACTTACACAGGTCTTTGCATACATCATAATGGGCCTCATAACATGGGCCTAACATCAATCAAGGTGGGCCTCAACGGATGGCCCACAAACACACCAAGATGGGCCTTATAGCCTTAAAATAACCTCTAAAATGGTTGGACGGTTTGGATGAAACTCATGCATCATGGTAGGTCCCATCGGGATGGAAGACATAAATAAATCACATACTCCATGGTGCAGGTCCACACTGATGAAAGGTGTGGACACCATACATACATAAGTGGGTCCTAAGTAGGACCCACCCTAATGTTTATTTTCCACCCAACCTAGGGCCCAACATAATGTTTATTTTCCACTCAAATGGGGGTCCAACATGATGTTTATTTCCCATCCAAACTGTTCGTAGGGTCACATGGGCCTAGGGCCCATTGTAATGTTTATTTGCAATCCAACCTGTTCATAAGGTCACGTGGACCTTGGGTAGGGCCCACTGCAATATTTATTTTCTATACAACCTGTTGATAGGGCCACACGGCCATGGGGCCCACTATACTGTTTACCTGCCATCCACACTATTCATGAGATCACATGGACCTTGGGCTCACCACAAGGTCACACGGTCAAGAGGGCCCACCGTAATATTTATTTGTCACCCAACCTCTTCACAAGGTCACGTGGGCAGGGAGCCCACGCTGATGTTTAAATGCCACCCAAACTGTTCATATGGTCACGTGGCCATGGGGCCCACTGGAATGTGGTTCACCAATCCAGCCCACTCATTATGTGTGTCCCACTTGGCTGAGGGTTCAGACCAAGTTTTAGCCGAATCCAAATTCCAGGTAGGCCCCACCAAGTGAGTTTATATGTTTTAGGCATGTCTTCACATGATTTTAGATGGTATGGTCCACCTGAGTTTCGTATACGGCTGATTTTTTGGAGTGGGTCTGCCTCAGGGAGTGGCCCACCCGATGAACGGTGTGGATATCAAATATACATCATGGTGGGGTTCACAACTAGGGCCAGTGGGACCCACCCCTTTTTCATGGCAGCAAGGTGCTTGCCACCTTTTTGTAACATGTATTTTTTTTGTTACCCTAGATGGGACCCACATTAACCAGATCTACCCCATCCATTGAATGTGTCCCACAAAATTAAGGGTCCAAACCAAATTTCAGGTGGGTCCAAGCTTCATGTGGACCCCAGCAATCATTTTTCAAACTTTTAATGGTAAATACCACTGTTTCCTATGGTAAGGCCCGCTGGATTATCGGATTGAACTCATTTTCCAGCTCAACGCCTAAACTGAGCTGAGAAATGGGATGGACGGCGTGGATTAAGTGTGTGCATCAATGTGGGGCCTCCAAGGGTGGCTTATCCCAAAACCCCCTTTTTCTTTTTTTTCTTTTTTTGTTAGCTTGTAAGTACACCCCATGTCAAGACACCTGGACTCCATGTTAGCCAACCTCATGTCCAAAGTGTCTCTGACAGCTAGACTGATACATACACACGTGCCTCATGGTGGGTCCCACATGCATGTGGCCCACCATGCATATATATATATATACATATATAGTATAATATTAATATAAAATAAATATCATATGTTATATTGCCTGTGGATTTTCCACCGGACAGTGGATTTCGTCTATAATGTGGTGGGCCACACCATTTGATGAAGGGAGTGAATTTAACATGATTTGGTGGGGCCCACTTCATTCTAAGGAGAGAGAGAGAGAGATGGTGATAGAGGGACCCCGCCACTATGGGCCCCTCATGGATACATTATATACATCAAAATGGGTCCCACCAACAAGTGGGCCCTCAAATCATGAAATCAACGGTAGAACTCAAGATCACCCACCTCTATGCCTTCTTCTTGCTTCCTTGCACTCCTATGCTCCTTTGTTTGACTTTTAATGGTGGATGATGAACTTTTGATAGTGTGGATGAGAGATGAGAGTGTAATAAGGTGGGCCACACTTGGCTTACTCTCTTCTCACATGGAAGAGCTCCAACGTAGGATTTTTTTATGCTTAGAATTGTGGGTTTGAGAAATGAGAGAGAGTGTAGTAAAGAGAGGGAGAGAGTAGCTTAAGTATGAAATGATGGCTTGTAAGAGAGGGTGGCTAGCAATAAATAGTTGTAAGAGGGCTAGGCATAGGGTGGCTAGCCATAAGTGCTTGTAAGAAGGGCTAGGGTTAGGGTGGCTATAGCTAAGGTAGGGTGACTATAGCTAGGGTAGGGTGACCATAGCTAGGGTGATGTTATCCATCACCCTCATAATTACCTAGGGATTGGTGCCATATAGGATAGGTGGGTCGCGCAATATATGGTCCACGGTCATTATAATGCATGGTCCACAACTTATGATCTAAGCGTCGGATTGACGCACGAGACGCGGTGTTGGAACCGCAGCGACGATGCGGTCACACTAATACAAGTCTTGGATTAAGCCAACTCAAATCTATAGGATACGACGTAAGATCATGTACAGATGTAGGTTATACATCGCAGGTTGTCGAAATTCGTCGAGAAGGATCGCGGACATCGACGGAACAGTACAGTCTAGGATACGGGTCTTACAAGGTGTCATGAACTAGCATACAGTATACAACCTCATGCACAACCATTTAACTTCTCTTGTGTATAACTCCCCCTTAGTAGTACACTTCAACCATCCCATCACCCCATCAATCCAATCATAATCCATAGTATAAAATTCTCAAATTTTCTCCCCCTTTTTGTCAAAATATGATAAAGGAAGAAACACAAATAGGATTTGAAAGACAGTAAAGTAATGATCAAGTCATAAAGATAGAAAGATTGAAAGTTAAGAGTGTAGAACATAGCATAAGGAGTTAAAAGGTCAAGTTAGATAAAGTGTAACATAACCAGAGAAAGTAAAAAGTATTATAGTTATTACAGACCAAAGAGTAAAATCTCAATCCGATCCAGAAGAAGGAGCAGGGATGGTAGGATCAATTTGATGAAGGCCTTTTTATAAGCGTCTAAAATACTTGCGCATATTTTTAAATTGCTGATTGTGGCCAACATTCATATTCTCTACCTTCTCCTCTAATGCACTCAGATGAGCATTGAAATCAGATGGCACAAAGTTAGGATCATGCCCAGAGTCAGAATCAATTTCATTGAAAATATCGTCCATATTGATATCATCTGGAGGAAGATCATCACCTTCTTCATCATTCCTAACCTCAGCAGTAACTCCACCTTCACCAACATCAACTTGGCCAGGAGCTAATTTCAACTTTATTTTGTTTAAGTTGGAGTTGTTAAATATTAGGTGTTGGATAGGAGCCTCTCCAACGGGCATAACAACTAACATATTAGTGGCTAACACATTCATCAGATACCCAAATGGAATATCACTATGACTAGAATGAATACGAAATTGAATGATAGAGGAACAAATCAAAGAGGGCAAACAAACATTAGTACTAGTAACGATTGAGTATAAAATACGAACCATAAGCAGAGTCAACTCAGTCTTGTTTCCAGAGCGGGGATAAAGATTAGATGTAAAGATACGATGTAAAACTTTGTATCTGGGTAACAAGTATCTGGATGCAAGGGCATTCCCATTTTCAGTCCATGGTGCATTCATGTTACACAACGCTCTAGTATAAACATGTTTTTCATATTCTGACACTTTCTCAGCAAATGTGCTAGGATGAATACCATCATCATTTACTGGAATGTCCATAAAGCCTGAAATTAAATGTCGATCAACAAGAAAAGGCCCTTCTCTAGTAGCAATAGTAAAAGTCAGTTGCTCAGTAGAGAATTCAGTGATGCATACAACCATGGCCTGCGCTATGGACCAGTATGTCTGCCCACCCCAGCGTAAAATGTTTACCCATCCTACAGATTGAAGGAGAGGAAGGAGACTGAAAGGAGCGATATGGTTTAAATCAACAACTTTTTCAACAATCACATTGCGCATACGCAAATCACGTACATATGGTGGATCATCTACAGGATCTCTAAGATGACGTCTAGTGATAACATTCGATCTAAAAGAAGAAACACCTCTAGGATTTTTCTTTTTACCTCTAGGGTCCATTTTCTTGAAGAAATATAAGAAATATCAAGAAAATAGATATGGGTTTCTCTAGATTCAGCAAATGATAAGAAAAACTCAAAAACTTGAAGAACGAGTTGAAATAGACAACTACAATCAAGAAATTGAAGAGAAAAGACTAAGATTCTTCAAGAAATCAAGAAAACATTCTAATCTGAGCGAATCGAATAGTGAGGTTCAACTAGTCGAGTCACGGCTTGTTGGAGAGAAAGGTTAGAATGAAGAAGATGAGATTTTTCCTCAAATAAAATCAATCAGTGCACTACACGACTGGTCGTGGGATGTCCTCGACCGGTCGTGCCACGACTGGTCGAGCACGTCCTCAACTGGTCGTGTACCAGAAAAAAAAATAAACATACATTTTTTAAGAAATTTTGAAATATAAACTATTCAAGTATTTACAATATGATACAGAGATGCATGCTCAATCATTTTAAATTGCACATACCAAGATCAAATTTCCACTTATTAAATCTGCTTTGTCAAGCGGTTTAGTGAAAATGCCAGCAAGCTAAGTCTCGGTAGGAATATATTCTAAAGATATTACTTTTTCTTCCACTAATTCACAAATATAATGAAATCTAATGTCAATGTGCTTAGTACGTGAATGTTGGATTGGATTTTTCGAAATATTTACTGCACTGGAATTATCATAGTATAAAACCATTGTGTCCTGTGCGATTCCATAATCACTCAACATACGTTTCATCTAAACCAGCTGAGTACATGCATTTCGAGCTGCAATGTATTCAGCCTCAGCAGTTGAGAGTGATATAGAACTTTGCTTCTTGCTAAACCAGGAAACCAAGCAGTTTCCAATGTAAAAACAACCACCACTGGTTGATTTTCTGTCATCGATATTACTTGCCCAATTAGCATCTGAATACTCAGCTAATTGAACACTAGTATCATAAGGATACCAAAGACTCAAATTAACTAAACTTGCGACATATCAAATAATTCGCTTAACAGCAGTTAAGTGAGATTCTTTAAGATTAGACTGATATCTAGCATAGATTCCAACACTTAAAGAAATATTAGGTCTACTTGGAGTTAAGTAAAGTAAATTGCCTATCATGCTACAATACAATTTAGGATCTACATCTTTACCTGTAGAGTCTTAGAGTTGTACTCATAGGAGTATCAAAATTCTTACCATTCACAAATCCGAACTTCTTAATTAAGTTCAAAGCATATTTAGATTGTAAAATAAAAATTCCATCAGATTGCTGTTTTACTTGCAATCCTAAGAAATAATTTAATTCCCCAACCAAGCTCATTTCAAACTTAGATTTCATCAAATCTGCAAACTCAACAGTCATGTTAGTACAAGTTGATCCATAAATAATATCATCAACATAGATCGAATCATTAAGATATGATCGTTATGTTTCTTAACAAAAAATGTCTTATCGACACTACCCATTTGAAAATTATGACTTAGTAAAAACTTAGTCAATTTTTCGTACCATGCCGTGGAAGCTTGTTTCAAACCATAAAGAGCTTTTTTTTTAAGGCGGTATACATAATTAGTAAACTTAGGGTCTTCAAACCCTGTAGGTTGTTCAACATATACCTCTTCATGTAAATCACCATTTAAAAAGGCACTCTTTACATCCATTTGATAAATTTTAAACTTTCTAAAGCATGCAATGGATATAAAAAGTCTAATTGATTCAAGGCGAGCAACTAGAGCAAAGGTTTCATCGTAATCAATACCTTCTATTTGAGTGTACCCTTGTACAACCAATCTTTCCTTGTTTCGAATTATATTTCCAAGTTCGTCTGAATTATTTTTAAAAATCCACGTAGTTCCTATAATGTGTTTATCTTTAGGTCTAGGAACAAGATACCAAACATCATTACGAACAAATTGATTAAGTTCTTTCTGCATCGCTACTATCCAGTTTTCATTAGAAAGTGTTTCTTTTACATTTATCGGTTCAATCTAGGATGTAAAGCATACGTAATTACATATATCTTCTAATTGTCTACGAGTACACACACCAGTGAGAGGGTTACCAAGAATTTTAGTTGGATGATCTTTAACTGTCCTTAATTCAGAATTAATTTCACTTAATGAAGTATCTGGCTTTTCAATTAGAAGAACTTCATCATTATCTGAACTTGGGGCAGGTGTATTCAAATGATCATCTATAACCACGTTAATTGATTCTTGAATAATACTGGTCCTCTTGTTCAGTACACGATATGCGCGACTGTTTAAAGAGTATCTTAAAATGATTCCTTCGTCACTCTTTATGTCAAACTTTCCCAGATTTTCACGGTCACAGAAAATATAGCACTTGCTGCCAAAAACTCGAAAGTACTTGACAGACAACTTCTTATCAAACCACATTTCATAAGCTGTTTTATTATTGGATTTACAAGTATAGACACGATTAATAATGTAGCAGGCGGTATTCACTGCTTCAGTCCATAAATTTTTAGGGAGCTTCATGCTATTCAACATAACATTTCCCATTTCTTGGAGCACTCTACTTTTCCTTTCCACAATACCATTTTGTTATGGAGTTTTGGGCATAGAGAATTCATGTGATATTCTCTGATCGTTATAGAATTTCTCAAAACCGCTATTTTCTAACTCGGATCCTTGATCACTTCGAATCTTACTGACTTGAGAACATTTTTCAGTTTGGATCCGTTTGATAATCTTTTTCACTTCATCAAGGGTTTCTGATTTATCCCTTAAAAATAAAACCCAGGTGAATCTTGTAAAATCATCTACAATAACCAAGATGTATTTTTTGTCACCTCAACTTTCCGTTCTAGTTGGTCCTATAAGATCCATGTGGAGAAGTTCGAGTGGTCTTAATGTGGTATTGGAGTTCACCTTTTTGTGAGAGCTCCTAGTTTTTTTACCATACTGACATTCACCACATATCTTGTCTACTTTTTTAATCTTAGGTAGACCTCTAATAAGTTCTCCTTTACTCAATTTGTATAAATTTCGGTAGTATACATGTCCAAGGCGTTTTTGCCATAATTTTGTTTCATCGGTATGGACCACGTAGCACGTTTGATTAGATGAGTTATCATTACTTACTATATAGCAATTTTCAGAAGTTCTGCGACCAGTTAATATTACAGAACCCATTTTATCTATAATCTCACAACCTTGATTAGAAAATTTAACACTATGGTTGTTGTCACATATTTGAGATATGCTTAACAGGTTGTGTTTTAGTCCCTCAACATATAAAACATTCTTAAATAAGGGAAGATTATAGAGTTGAATCGTACCTTGGCCAATAATCTTGCAGTTACTACCATCACCAAATGTGACTGACCCATCAGTCATATCTTTTAGATCGGTGAATAAAGCCTTGTCACCTGTCATGTGCCTGAAACATCCACTGTCTAGGTACCATTTTGAATGGCTTGTTTCTTTGAAAGCAGTGTGCGCAACCAAGCAGGCAACTTTAGGAACCCATTTCAGAACTATTTTAGGTTTAGGAACATAGTTGGTCTTCTATTGTTTATAGTTGTGGGAATGACCTACTGAGTTAGATTTTAAGAGCTCCTTGAGTAAATCAACTATTTTTTCAGCCAGTGGGTTTCTGTTCTGATTTTTGAAATTGATATAGCTACGTTTAGGTTTTTGAAAAGTTTTTGTATTTTTAGAAAAACCTTGACAAGTACCTTTTTCTTTTGAGTTTAAGGCTTCTCCTTTCACAAAGTTGGGAGGAGTATTTTTCTGTTTATGAGGTATGTTCTTATCATAACCCAACCCGGATCAATCGCCACATTTTCTAGATCCAGATAAAAGTTTTTCTAACTTTGGATCTCCTTGGGCATACCTCCAAGTATCCTTCAAACTCAGAAGAGAAGATACTTCATTCTTAAGTTTGTCATTTTCATATTTAAGATTTTCAATCAGGGAGGTTTTGAATTCTAAATCACATATAGTCTTTTCAAAACAAGCTGAAATATGGGATTTTTCTAAAATAAGTGACTTAAAATTTTCTTTAAGTTTTAAAAACTTTTCTTTTTGAAGTTTTAGTTTTACGGCAATTTTACAACTTTCCTTGTATAGGGCATTATAAGTATCTTGAAGATCTTCTTCATTTTCATGATCACTATTCAGATTTTCTTCACTAGTTGAATCATCATGATCTGAAAAAGTGAACATGGCTAGAGTCATAAGGGCCTTAACTTCATTGCCCGACTCGATTTCAAAATCTTCTGAATCAGAAGTAGCTTCAGACTCAGATGATTCATCCCAAGTAGCCAACATACCCTTCCTCTTGGGTTTGTCCTTTTTAGGACATTTGTTTGCTAAATGCCCATATTCTTGACAGTTGTAACATTGGCTATCTTTCAAAGACTTCCAAGTTTTAGATCTAGGTTTATGTAACGCCCCGGATTTTTGCCAACCTGGGATTAGATTTCCTTAGGCAATGGGTCAATCCTAATACCTCGTTAACTTGTCAGAACTGAATCCCAAAGTCTAAAGCCGCCTTTGAACTCATTTCCTTCACAAATCTCACCCTTCATCACCTTGATCTTCCAATTTTTCTAAGAACTTTCACCCTAGACACTATCTTAAACTAGCTAAGTAGTATAACTTGGATCACTTTATATACAAACTACAATGGACTAAGTTCCACCTCGATTTAAAATCACTTAGATTAAATCCTTTAGAAATTTGACAAAGTGAACTAGGTGCTAAACTCGATTAGTCATGAAATCCGTTAGGATCGCTTTAAATACGATCTGCAAGACCCAAAAATTGCAGAATCATTGACGCTAGGTTACCCTAAAGTTTAGAACCAAACTCATTTCCCGTCTGCTCTCGGAAATGAAACGAAACTTCATATTAGGTCTAGACCGCACATCGGAAATCCGATTAACGCAAAGTTAAGGACTTAGGATCGCCTCGTTGGGCTTGACAATCATCTCAAAAATCAGTCCATCCGATGTCCCACGGCCATTCGTTTCGATTCGAGCGAGGGTGTGTGAAAAACACTATTCCTATTCCAAAATAAATATCGTGAATAGTGATCTGCATCATTCGTTGACGCATCGATATTAAAACCAGGCCGTCGAATCGGACCAAATTACACCCTCGGATTAAGAAAAATTTCAGAACATTTACATGTACTTGGAATTTCGATCGTGGCCCACCGACCGTTGAACCGAAAGTGGTCCGCCACGTGCGATCCGGGGAATCCAATCGGGTCGAAAACGTAATCCCACATAGATCCATGTGTGGTGAGCTTAAGTCCGATGTTTGGCTCAAGGGGGCCACCAAAACACTCATTTGAGCCGGAAAAGTGACGAATATCCTATATTAGCAAAGAACCCTTGAACCCGAGTCTATTTTGGGAATATTTTTTACTATAAAAGGACCTTAAACCCTCTCCCATTCCAGCCATACAATTTGGTTTTGAGAGAGGGAAAAGAGAGAGAAAGTGAGGGAGATGTGGGAGAAATTCCTCTGCGTTGTTCCTCGCCGCTATTCGGCCTACACCGCCCTGTTCTGGCGCTTTCCTACGGTATCCATCCCATTTGAAGGTAAGAAACCCTAACCCTAGGCCTGATTTAAGATAGAATCGTTGTGGGTTATGAAAAAGCTAATCGATTCCGCTCTTTGGCTAGAAATCTCCCGTATACGGAAGTTCTTCTACCCTTGCTGATTCGTTTCTTTCCAAAGGCAAAGGTGAGGACTTTAAGTGTATAAGTTACGCTTTTCAACGCTTTCAATGTCGGATAATGGTAGATTCATGATCTCGTATGCAATTGCACATGTACAAAGTGCTTTCCGTTTTCTATTTCGATTAGAATTGTAGAATTTGGAATTTCACATACTCTAGGTATTCGTATAAAATACCGTATACGTATTTTTTATGGAAATGTGTTTGACATGTTGATTTGTCGTATGGATATATGACGTATGGATAAAATACTTATTTGGCGAAAGGATTCGCCTAGATACATGTTTACTAATAAACACTATGTATGTAGAAATACGGTATTGTAAGAAGTACCGTATACATGTATATTTTAGCAATGTGTTTGTCATGATTAATTGTTGTATAAATATATTATGTGCGTATAAAATATTTTATTGGCGAAGGGAATCGCCGTAATACATGTTTGCTTGTATACACTATGTATGTTGAAAATGCGTATTCTAGAAAATACTGTATACGTATAAATTTTGGAGAAGTACTTATCATGATTATTTGTTGTAGTAATATATTATACATGGATAAAATACTCACTTGGTTAAAGGATAGCCCTAATACATGTTTTCCTAACATACACCATGTATGTTGTACTAGTGTACTTAAGTGTTTGTGAAAATGCTTGTATGAGCAAGTGTTTGAATGTTGATGCCTTAGGAGGGTGTTGAGATTGGATTCTCAACTACCCTAGCGACATATATGATTACCTCCATGAGGTTTATCACTTAAACCGCTTACTTACAATACATGTGATTGTATTCCTATTAATGTAGTGTTTTACAACATGCTTTATATCATGCTTCATAATATGCTTATAACATGCCTACTAGCATGTTTGAATTACTTTATTTATCATGCTTAAATTACTTTGTTTATCATGCTTTACTCCACGTGCTATGGATGACAATTGATTGTGCTTGGGGCTATGATTATAGTCCAGACAATCGGTACTAGATTGGAGATCGTGGTTGAGTTTCATGTCACCACGTGAGATGTGTTCGACGAACTCAAGTCGTACTTCGGTTGGCGATAGTGGTTGGCCACGCGAAGTGCTTATGCACTTCATGTCGTTTAACTTGTTGTGCGCTCGGGCTAGCTGAGCTCGTCAGGCAACCCGATCTGTCTTATGTATGTTCACCATGTTTGGTCACTAATGCTTGAATCTAGGGTACCAAATTTACCAGTGAAAACTCTTTTAACCATGGTACCTCGATCCGCTAAGACTCATGAGCCGGGCATGGTGGTATGGGACACCGTGGTCGAACTGTCGGCCTACGCTGGGGCTACGTGCCTCCCCGTAGTGACCAGTGAGCAACTTAACTCGTGAGCCGATTATGGTGGTATGGGACACTATATTCACGCTGTCGGCCTACATTGATAAGGTGATGGGGGAGTGGTGCAACCTTTGTGCGTAATGTTCCAAGCGACCTTTGTAGTGACCGCGAGCATATTCTGAAGTTGCAGTGCGCCTTAGGGTTCGCCGCGATATATAGAGTATGAACTAGGCCTGTTTCTGCATAGTGATGAATCGTTTAAGGGGTGATGGGGAGTGGTGCAACCTTTGTGCGTAATGACCACAGCGACCTCTGCGCAGTGACCTAGAAAACACACCATCGTCTGATATTAACTAGGACTGACGACCTAGAATGGATCATGTTTGGGAATGATACAAGGGAGGTACCTTAGTTTCCCAATCCTGCTGTTTGAAATGGACTAATTAAAAACTCGGTAATCATGCTCATCATGCATCGCATGTGCCTGGAAGATGTGGAGCACTGTGGGATGTAAGCATGCCGCGAACGTGAGATAGTGTCACATGAGGGAGTATGACGGTGAGGGCATCCATCATACTTGCATTCATATTTGCATTAATCAGAGTAACTAGGAGTGTTTGAGTTACTGCTTTATCATTACTGCTTGACTGTATTGATAACATGATAACTTATGCCTTATTGTTCCACTGAGTTAGCTACTCACTCCCACGTTACGGGACGGTGTTGTACACACCAAACAGATTTGTTGAATTTCAGATGATGGCGATGCTTATGAAGCAGAGCCGGACTACTTCTTTGGTGATGAGGAGGAGTTCTCCTATCATGTAACCCTCTGACGGGTCTCTGAAGACCTCGCAGTGTCTTGTATTGTCGTCGTAGTACTGGGGATAGAAGACATTAAACTTACACATTTGGTATATTTTATAACTGTACTTGCATTTATTTAACCTGGTAATGTTATCACACTCTGGAGACTCATCATAGTTTATATATTTTATCTATCTATCATAGTCTTCCGCTTCCAAAATTAAAATTAACTGTCTCTCAGAGTATGATATGTTTGTTTTGGCTTAATCTCACTCATGTTCAATGCACGAATACAAATCAACATTCAATCATCATTCATTTTGTTGCATAAGTGATGTTCGGAACTCGGAGTTGAGTTTATGCTCGACCCCGATTTTCGTGCGTTACAAGATGGTATCAGAGCATGATTTGGATTAAACCGGACCTGGGTTATGGTCACACGATGCACACTGACGCACTCTAACTTAGGAGGGAGCGACGAAACGTAAAGCCGACTTAGATTTTCTAAATTGCCGAATCCAAGAAAACCGAAAAATCGACCGGCGATTTTGGGCCCGCACACACCCATGATCACGCGAAACAATCCCGATCACTTCTAGGTCAGTCGACGGGTTTGAGTCGTTCCTTAGAGACGAATGTTCTTAGGTTGTGGGTCAATCACAACATCAAAGCCTAAAACCCCTTTTTACCCAATTTCTTCAAAATCTCTCCTTGCACCACTTCATTCTTTAAATTTTTTTTCATCCTTTCATACCAGATATAAAGTCTAATGTATAAATGATGAAGAATAATACTTAAATAAAAAGTTACTATAAATAGTAAATATATGTATAAATTAGACTTTTGACCATTCAAACTTTGGAATCTGACTAAGTAAATAGGTTAATTGGATAGATCAGCTCCTCCTACCCCAAAATCATATGCCACACATCATATAAACTCATTCCAGTTTGCAATTTGACACCGAAAACATCTCAAATGGAGTTAGGGGCTATACTATGCGATCTGGGGGGACCCAGGACAGACCCGGGGTACCATTGGCCCCTTGGGAGGGTGGAGAACACCCCCCCAGCTGCGGTGGTGCGGCACCGGACAAGTTGGACCGCGGTGAACCGCGGTTACCGCGGTGGACCGCGGCCCAGCGGGCCCGGGCGGGCCGCAGGTCATTGGCGGCCCGTTTTCGGCCACAATTTTTCTGCAAATTTGGTCCGATTTTGAAAAGTCATAACTCCCTCGTTATAACTCCGAATTAGATGATTCAAAAGCCAGATTTAAGCTTGACAAGTCTAGTTTCATATAAAAATAAGTAAAAAATATAATAAATTATTTAATATAGTTAAACATGGGTCATTGTGTCAACTATCCAAAAATTATTAGTTTGGACAGCTGCTGCTTCTTGAATTTTTAGAATTTTTCTACAAGACAAAATCTAATGAAATTTGGTGGAGATGAAGTATACTTGATGATGAACTACTAGAAAAATAATTAAAATAATAGACTAACTAGAAATACCAGAAAAGGCGTAGAACTTCCATAGGTCTGTGTGGTGCCCACCAAATTTTGTGGGGGCCCCTGTTTCACGTCCGTTTTGCCTCTCTCTCTCAACTACACCTCCAAGCTCTCTGTTTCTCCAAAAATTATTATTTTTACTCTCAAATCTTTCTCCCAATCACTCAATCCCTCATTTTCAGCTACAACCCATCCATTTTCTTCCTTCCCTTCTTCATTCCCTGCCTTTTTGGCCCTTACAATCCCTGATGAGACTCCAATCCGTGGAGAACCAAAAACTCCAGCCCGCCATTTCCCTTATCCTCATTTTCCATGGCTCTATCCAAGCATGTACGGCCTTTTTCTTGGAGGCCTAATCATCCATACTATGTTTGGAATGTAGGCAGTTAAACGTAAATCCCGTATTTTTCTTTTCAAATTATACTTAGAAATTCCTCATCGTGGGATATGGAAATCCCATCTCACACTTTCCAACATAATCCTCATTTTCCAAAGCCTATAAAGTAATTTTAATCCCCGCCCACCCTCCTACCAACCATGTCACACCCAATCCCAAGGTAGGATTAGTAATGCGGTCCCATTTAATACAACTTAAGGCCACTGGCCAAATTGTGTTGAAGTGATAAAGTCCCTTGATATACATTAACCCACCACACTCTGATAGCTTAAGCTTTTGGAGTAAATGGTTGTTTGATAGATAGACCCATAGAGTTTGGACCTAGAGCAGTGCTTCGACAGACTTGACAATATAGGAAATCCAACCAATTGAGAACGTAAACTCTAGAACCCCCTTAATTGGTTTGAGCATAGGTGAAGTGCCCAAGCGTAGCTGCATTCATGTTCGGGCAACTCAATTCCAAATTAACAAACAATTTTCTTTATTAGAAATGATATAAAATCATCTGGTGTATAAGCATAGACTTTAGATTACAACTGGTGGATTACCGCTACTCATCAGTTGAGCTAGAGGTCTTGATTAGGCTAAGAAAGGTAAACGACAAAAAAAAAATGCTAAGATAATTGAGTGATATACTTAGTAAGTCGGTTTGATTAGGTAGGAGCGAGACCCCGTTCCTTTGTTGAAATCCTCTTGATACTCATAGGCTCATTTAATAACTCATAGGAAGGTTGTATGACATAGAAACTATTCACGCTCATAGAAAACTTATATATCCATTGGATTTAATGTTAGATCAAATCAATACACCCTCAGAATTGCCTTCTCAAGGACTTAGTACAATCGGGAACACGGGGCAGAGAAACTACACATTAGCGAGGTATTCGCGGTTTGGATCGAATTCTCAATCCTGGTTATGACCAATGAACCCTATGCTCTGATCAAGCAGAAGGTCGGGATCAACCTAGATTAAGGACCCATACGATGATTTTTCTGTCTTCGCGAGGCGTAGAGGTCTATGTATCCGACTCGCACCCACTACACAATTTTCTTTCCGTGTTGGCCCAACCATTTACAACTAAAAGTTTATGATTTTGTCCTCAAAGGTGTTAGGAGTATATAGTTGGTAGAGACTGTCTTTTTTTGGCCTAAGGAATTGCCCAAATGGGCAACAAACAGTTAGGAATTAGGTCCCAAATCGCATGCCATGTCGGCATACGTATTGTGCTTATGAACGTAAAAAGATAGCCTGCCTATTAAGCTAGACATGATTAAATAGGAGAAGTCTGGACCACGACAAAATTCCTTGGTAGGATTAGGCATCTTGCCCCTGACATCAACCACATTACCCGTCATTTTTAGCTCCTCGATACCCATAGGTATCAACGCTATAGTACACGTCGTCGATGAAAGGCAGACCAATGTATTTCCCGTTTCATGTCAAAGATAGGTTATAAATTACACCTTGTTCCGACATACGGATCAGGACATAGCTCTTGAGCCTTGAGGGCGAAAATAAATTTTAAGGGGGGTAGAACATGATGAGCCCAATCTAGTTAGGTTACCTATTAGCATCTCTTGATCTGGGTGGCACAAATGAAAGCGTGGTGGACCCTACTCCACTGCCCAGATCGAAACGGTGCTCGTTAACATACGCACATTATAGAAGCCCTAACAAGTTCTACTATGAAAATGTTTTAGGATGATCTAGTAAGATTTGATTCACCCTCCCCTGGGACATAGATAATATCAAGGACTCTCTTAGACTAAGACCTAAAGGGCAACCTTAGAAGAAACAATTTGAACCTTTCAATGATGGACATTCCCTATGTTTCTAGAGTGATCGGACTACGGAGTTACTGAAATATACAACTGCGAAGCATTCGCGGCTTGACCCAATTCTCAATCCTGGGCGACTACCAATGGACTCTCTGCTGACGAGCGGACGACCAGGATCCACCAGGATTCGGAAATGATATGATGAGCTTCCTATCCTGGCCCGGTAGATGATCGATGTATCGGGATCAAGCCAACCATTATCGTCTCTCCGTGTTGGTCAAACATTGAAAACAGCTATCTTACTCTAAATTGGTGAGAATTATCGTCGCGACTCCAAATAGGTACAAAAATAAATTGTAGCAAACTATCAGGGTACGAGAAATGAATAAAGAAACATGTTTTAAGGGGGGTAGACTAAAAGGAACCAGACTAGTATATGCCCTACCACGCGTAGAAACTTGGAATTAATAAGTCTTAGGCAGATGAAATAATAGAAATCTTCCCTTATTACCCTTAGCCAATTTCGGGGACGAAATTTTATTTTAAGGGGGGTAGATTGTAACGCCCTGGATTTTTGCCAACCTGGGATTAGATTTCCTTAGGCAATGGGTCAATCCTAATACCTCGTTAACTTGTCAGAACTGAATCCCAAAGTCTAAAGCCGCCTTTGAACTCATTTCCTTCACAAATCTCACCCTTCATCACCTTGATCTTCCAATTTTTCTAAGAACTTTCACCCTAGACACTATCTTAAACTAGCTAAGTAGTATAACTTGGATCACTTTATATACAAACTACAATGGACTAAGTTCCACCTCAGACGAAAATCACTTAGGATTAAATCCTTTAGAAATTTGACAAAGTGAACTAGGTGCTAAACTCGATTAGTCATGAAATCCGTTAGGATCGCTTTAAATACGATCTGCAAGACCAAAAGTTGCAGAATCATTGACGCTAGGTTACCCTAAAGTTTAGAACCAAACTCATTTCCCGTCTGCTCTCGGAAATGAAACGAAACTTCATATTAGGTCTAGACCGCACATCGGAAATCCGATTAACGCAAAGTTAAGGACTTAGGATCGCCTCGTTGGGCTTGACAATCATCTCAAAAATCAGGTCCATCCGATGTCCCACGGCCATTCGTTTCGATTCGAGCGAGGGTGTGTGAAAAACACTATTCCTATTCCAAAATAAATATCAGGAATAGTGATCTGGCATCATTCGTTGACGCATCAGTATTAAGCAACCAGACCGTCGAATCGGACCAAATTACACCCTCGGATTAAGAAAATTTCAGAACATTTACATGTACTTGGAATTTCTGATCGTGGCCCACCGACCGCTGAACTGAAAGTGGTCCGCCACGTGCGATCTGGGAATCCAATCGGGTCGAAAACGTAATCCCACATAGATCCATGTGTGGTGAGCTTAAGTCTGACGTTTGGCTCAAGGGGGGCCACCAGAAACACTCATTTGAGTTGGAAAAGTGACGAATATCCTATATTAGCAGTAACCCTTGAACCTGAGTCTATTTTGGGAATATTTTTTACTATAAAAGGACCTTAAACCCTCTCCCATTCCAGCCATACGAATTTGGTTTTGAGAGAGGGAAAAGAGAGAGAAAGTGAGGGAGATGTGGGAGAAATTCCTCGCCGTTCTTTCGTTCCACTGATATTCGGCTACACCGCCCTGTTCTAGGCGCTTTCCCGGCGGTATCCATCCCATTTGAAGGTAAGAAACCCTAACCCTAGGCCTGATTTAAGATAGAATCGTTGTGGGTTATGAAAAAGCTAATCGATTCCGCTCTTTAGGCTAGGAAATCTCCGGTATACGGAAGTTCTTCTACCCTTGTTGATTCGTTTAGCTTTCCAAAGGCAAAGGTGAGGACTTTAAGTGTATAAGTTACGGCTTTCAACGCTTTCAATGTCAGATAATGGTAGATTCATGATCTGCATGCAATTGCACATGCACAAAGTGCTTTCCATTTTCTGTTTCGATTAGAATTGTAGAATTTGGAATTTCACATACTCTAGGTATTCGTATAAAATACCGTATACGTATTTTTATGGAAATGTGTTTGACATGTTTATTTGTCGTATGGATATATGACGTATGGATAAAATATTTGCTTGGCGAAAGGATTCGCTAGATACATGTTTACTAATAAACACTATGTATGTAGAAATACTGTATTGTAAGAAGTACCGTATACATGTATATTTTAGCAATGTGTTTGTCATGATTAATTGTTGTATAAATATATTATGTGCGTATAAAATATTTTATTGGCGAAGGGAATCGCCGTAATACATGTTTGCTTGTATACACTATGTATGTTGAAAATGCGTATTCTAGAAAATACTGTATACGTATAAATTTTGGAGAAGTACTTATCATGATTATTTGTTGTAGTAATATATTATACATGGATAAAATACTCACTTGGTTAAAGGATAGCCCTAATACATGTTTTCCTAACATACACCATGTATGTTGTACTAGTGTACTTAAGTGTTTGTGAAAATGCTTGTATGAGCAAGTGTTTGAATGTTGATGCCTTAGGAGGGTGTTGAGATTGGATTCTCAACTACCCTAGCGACATATATGATTACCTCCATGAGGTTTATCACTTAAACCGCTTACTTACAATACATGTGATTGTATTCCTATTAATGTAGTGTTTTACAACATGCTTTATATCATGCTTCATAATATGCTTATAACATGCCTACTAGCATGTTTGAATTACTTTATTTATCATGCTTGAATTACTTTGTTTATCATGCTTTACTCCACGTGCTATGGATGACAATTGATTGTGCTTGGGGCTATGATTATAGTCCAGACAATCGGTACTAGATTGGAGATCGTGGTTGAGTTTCATGTCACCACGTGAGATGTGTTCGACGAACTCGAGTCATACTTCGGTTGGCGATAGTGGTTGGCCACGCGAAGTGCTTATGCACTTCATGTCGTTTAACTTGTTGTGCGCTCGGGCTAGCTGAGCTCGTCAGGCAACCCGATCTGTCTTATGTATGTTCACCATGTTTGGTCACTAATGCTTGAACCTAGGTACCAAACTTACCGTGAAAACCCTTTTAACCATGGTACCTCGATCCGCTAAGACTCATGAGCCGGGCATGGTGGTATGGGACACCGTGGTCGAGCCGTCGGCCTACGCCGGGCTACGTGCCTCCCGTAGTGACCAAAGTGAGCAACTTAACTCGTGAGCCGATTATGGTGGTATGGGACACTATATTCGCGCTGTCGGCCTACATTGATAAGGTGATGGGGGAGTGGTGCAACCTTTGTGCGTAATGCCCTGCAGCCCTTTGTAGTGACCGCGAGCATATTCTCGAAGTTGCGGTTGCGCCTTAGGTTCGCCGCGATATATAGAGTATGAACTAGGCCTGTTTCTGCGCATAGTGATGAATCGTCGTTTAAGGGGTGATGGGGGAGTGGTGCAACCTTTGTGCGTATCATTACCTCGGCAAACCTCTCGCAAAGTGACCTAGAAAACACACCATCGTTCGATATTAACTAGACTCGACGACCTAGAATGGATCATGTTTGGGAATGATACAAGGGAGGTACCTTAGTTTCCCAATCCTGCTGTTTGAAATGGACTAATTAAAAACTCGGTAATCATGCTCATCATGCATCGCATGTGCCTGGAAGATGTGGAGCACTGTGGGATGTAAGCATGCCGCGAACGTGAGATGGTGTCGCATGAGGGAGTATGACGATGAGGGCATCCATCATACTTGCATTCATATTTGCATTAATCAGAGTAACTAGGAGTGTTTTGAGTTACTGCTTTATCATTACTGCTTGACTGTATTGATAACATGATAACTTATGCCTTATTGTTCCACTGAGTTAGCTACTCACTCCCACGTTACGGGACGGTGTTGTACACACCAAACAGATTTGTTGAATTTCAGATGATGGCGATGCTTATGAAGCAGAGCCGGACTACTTCTTTGGTGATGAGGAGGAGTTCTCCTATCATGTAACCCTCTGACGGGTCTCTGAAGACCTGGTACTGTATTGTCGGGGCTGTGGTACTGGGGATAGAAGACATTAAACTTACACATTTGGTATATTTTATAACTGTACTTGCATTTATTTAACTCCGGTAATGTTATCACACTCTGAGACTCATCATAGTTTATATATTTTATCTATCTATCATAGTCTTCCGCTTGCAAAATTAACTGCCTCTCGAGTATGATATGTTTGTTTTGGCTTAATCTCACTCATGTTCAATGCACGAATACAGTCAACATTCAATCATCATTCATTTTGTTGCATAAGTGATGTTCTGGAACTCGGGAGTTGAGTTTATGCTCGACCCCCGATTTTCAGGGCGTTACAGTTTAGATCTTTTCTTAAAATCGACCCTTTTCTTACTTTTGAAAACTTTATAAAACCTTTTTGTTAAAAGAGCCATATCATCTTCAAAATCAGAGTTTTCTTGAGAAACACCGTTAGAAGAATTTAAAGCGATGGATTTTCCTTTAGGAGCTTTAAAATTTAATTCATAGGTTTGTAAAGAACCAACTAGTTCTTCTACCCTCATATTGTCTGTATCACCAAGTTCCTGGATCGCGGTTACTTTAGAGTTGAACCGTTCAGGAAGAGAGCGTGGTATTTTTGCACATACTTTACTTTCTGGGATTTTATCACCAAGACCCCACATTGAGTTTACAATGTCATTTAATCTTGTGTAAAAGTCTATAAACATTTCATTTTCTTCCATATGAATTTCTTCAAATTTGGTTGTGAGGAGTTGGACTTTAGATTTTTTGACAATTGATGTACCCTCGTGTGTCATTTCTAATATATCTCAGGCTTGCTTTGTAGTATCATAGGATATGATTCTTTTAAACTCATTCGGTGATAGTGAGCAAGTGATTGCATTTAGTGCTTTTGCATTGCACTACTCTCACTTTTCTGAAGTATGGACCAAGAAGTATAAGGTGTTATTCACATTGATTTTGATCCATTGATACCAGTTACTTCAATGGTAGGAGGGCTCCATTCAGTCACTGTGGCTTGCCACACACTCTCATCCATTGATTTGAGGAAGATCTTCATTCTGCCTTTCCAATAGGCATAGTTGGAGCCATCAAAAGATGGAGGCCTGGTGACTGATAGGCTATCAAAATTTGACATCTTATATATAAAGCTTAGATCGTTGGCTCAGGAAATAAATTCAAATAAAAAGCAATAAAAGCGAGCTATTAAGCTTTGATACCACTTGAAATGGCCAAGCTATATGTCCTAGAGGGGGGGTGAATAGGACTATGCCAAATTAAAATTAAAACAGTAGAATAAACAATAAAGAGAGCCTTATAAAAATAAATCAATTCATAATGCTAAAATAAATTCAACCCCAATTAACAAGTATTGAGAGGTTGATACGAATTCAGTTCTAAGGACAACCTTACACCATAAAAACCAAAGGTTTATGGCAGGACAACCTTATTTCTAGAACATCCTTTGTATCAAGAACTCAATAAAAATAAATAGCAAGTTGAAATAGATTGCGGAAATTTAAATCTAACTAATTACAACATTCCCCACACTTGCTTGAAATGTAAATATTTACAATATTCACATCCACACATACATTCCACAGCTTTAAATGATAAAAGATAAAAGATTAAGCAAACATTCAATCCACAAGACAAAGAATTATAGTGGTTCGCCTGTGTGTTCACCAACTGTTAAACAACTGCTACACAGAATGCTACTCTACTCCTAATATCCTCACACAGGGGATATTAGCGTTCACTATCAAAATAGGTTTCACAGGTTCACTTAAAACCTTCACAATTGTGTCTTTTTAACTTGGGCTTATACAAGCCAAAAATCCCTCTTTCTGAGTTTTCTAGCTCTCCTCAGATAACCACACAAATGGAATTTTTCTGGCGGATTTCAAACAAAAACCAAAAGAATGGAAGTTTTACAGAATTGTAAAATACCTGGATTTCTCCTCTTGTAGCAACCCCGAAGAACCAATCGGAGTAGAAGTTCGAATATGGAAGTTCAATGTCCAATACTCACTTTAAAATGGTTCTAAGTTCTAATTGGTTTTAAGTTTAATCAACTTAGGGCTAGCTGTATTTGATTTTGATTCTGAGAAGAAGGAATTAAGAATTTCTCCTTTTTCTAATCAGATTGGAATGCAAATCAAAATCAAATAACAATAAGCTAACAAAAGTAAATAGAATTATGCACAATGTAGCTTAAAAATAAACACAAACTTATCTTAGAGTGGAGCCTTGAATTCACATAATTTTCAATGAATAACTCTGAAATTCATGTGCTATTTATAGCTGCAGAAATTCATTTTCGACTGGTCCTAGGGACACCACGACTGGTCGAAGGAGAAATAAATTTTTGAATTTTTGAGCGCGATCGCCTAAAACTGTGGTACGACTAGTCGTAGGCAATCCACGACCGGTCGAGACCCCTCTACGACTGGTCGTGTGACACTTGATTTAGTCGCTGGAGTTTGAGTCATAGCTTTACGACAGGTCAAAGGTCGAGTCGAGACCATCCCACGACCAGTCGAGCAGACCCCAGGACTGGTCGTAGCCAGACGAAAAAAACTAATAAATTGCAACAACTCTATGACTGGTCCTGGAATTTCTTAGACTGGTCGAACCAGTGCTAGGACTGGTCGAACAAGGTCTAGGACTAGTCTTAGAATAGACCAAATTCATTTATTAATATTCAAATAAATTATGTAGCCAAAGTGACCTACCCTAAGGTCAATCTAAGGTTTACCATACCTGGGACATGAAGTATGGACATTGAAAATTTCATTTGCTTAGACTTTAATCATTATGAAGCTTGAGTTCTTCTTGATGCAGCTTGACTACTTCACAAGCTTTGAAATCAGTGTCATTTTGAGTTGTACTTCAGTCCCAAACTATACTTGAGTCTTGTTCTTGAATACATGTGAACTTGAGCTTGAGTCTTGAACTTGAACTCTTCTTTAATATCTTCTATATTGTAGCTTGAACTAGCTTGAAGAATTCATCTTCCTGACTTCAACTGATGACATGGTGTCTCGAACAAATTTATCAAGCTATAAACACAAGAGACATACAGAGGTTTTGACAATCAAAGAGGAATCAAACCATAACACTTACAAATATTGTTATTACGCTTTCTAATTCTCAGCATTATTTGATACACTCTTGTATGAGTTTTTCTTTGGATAGGTTATATGGACTTCAAATAACTGAATCAGAGCTACTTGAATCTATTTCTATATTGAAAGACTTCTGACCTTGGTGATGTAATAGACCGACACTTCCACACAGGCAGTATATACAGTTTCGTCAATATTTCTTAGTATGTCAAAGCTCTTATTTTTGGGCTAAGAAACTATATGTTTTCAAATGCAGAGAATATGAAGAGGAATTTTTACGTAGTGTTTGAGGGAATAACGCCCGGCATATATGAGATGTGGGAAGAGTGCAAAGCTCAAGTTCATGGATTCAGTGGGTGCAAACATAAGTCATTCACGGTTTATGAAGATGTCATGCTTGCATGGAATCAACACAAGGTTGGATGAAACCTTAATAACCATTCGTAGGATATAATAAATTAAGTTTTGTGTTTGATTTACATATCTTACAATCAAATTTTTAACAGAGATTATGAATTGTTTACTATAATATTCAGGCCACTGCCATCGGTAGAGCAGCGGACGAAACATATGCAACTCGGGAAGTTCGTGCATCAACTACTACTGCGACGATGGATAGTGGGACATGTGTAATTGCAGCCATAGTGCCAAATGTAATTGGTGACAATGGTTATGAAGATGGCAATGAAGAAAGAGTGGGACCTGACGGTCCACAAAACGAACCCATAATCGATTGTCACCTTGTTGGTATGCTGCTTGGTCTCTTCATATTGTTTGTGGCTGCTGGCGAGTTTTTTCTCTCTTTGTTTACGTGAATGTTCGCACAAATTGGATAATCAGACGCATCTGTATAATTTCTACAATTGGAGGACTGTTTAAAAGTATGTAGTTAAGGATGTCTCTTTTGGAATTTTCTTATATATGTTTTTGGTGTTTTGTTTTCTGGAACTTTCAATATCATCTCCTTCTGAAGTTATGATAAGCATTAGGTTATTTTCCACTTTTGTATAATCTCTTCCTTCTCTCGATAATATTGTACGGCACGATGGTGCCCTAGATATCGCTCAGTTAATTCTTCAATGAGCGATGGTGGGCGTGGGTGACATCCGACCTATACATGGGGTCCACATATCACAGATATGGTAATCTCGGATTGCCACAGTTTTATTGTACTTATCTGTATGGAGACATGGTCAGAAGGTGTGGCCCCACTGGTAACGAAGGTGGGCCTCATTGACATGTGTATTATTGATTCAGCAGTGACAATCCAGCATGGAATGATGATCCGTTTCAGTCAATAACTTTGGTAAAGCACCTCCGTACCATTAACACATGAAATGCATGGATGGATGGGTAGGATCTTTCAATGATGGACCTTTTCGATGGAACGGATGGATGGAATCAAATAACTTTGAACACTTACGTCTTTTTTTTTGTAGTAGAGAAATTGCATAAAAAAATGGGTTGACCATCCATACATGTTGTGTAGAAATTTGTATTATTGTACAATATGCATATATAATATGTCCTATCCAAACAGTGATCTGTACTACATACTGTATACTATGCCAAACAATACCTCTTATCCAAACATTGATTAGTATCTCATTGATTTGGATGTATTCTAAAAACCATCTAATGTATACATGAACAGTACCCGAATACAATACAATACAATACAATGCAATATGCGAATCCAAACAGGCCCTTAGAGTATAGCCACCATTCAACATCCTTTTCACCATGTTAACTTTAGAGACGATGACTGCCAGATTCATATCTTCTGTCATATTGACTTGTTATTTCTTTTCTTGCATTTTCTCTTTGTATTTTCGATAGTCTTTCTTAAAGTGGCCGAAAATTTTACAAAAAAAGCATGAACCCTTCTTAGATGTGTTTTTTTTACCCTTGTCTATTAGGTTTGAGGCGATCATTTTTCTTGAAAGATGTCTTCTCTCATTCCCAATTCACATTTGTAACATTCTAAATTTTCACGGTTAGAGTTTATACTTGTGTCCGAGAAAACCGAGTGTTAATAATATATAAATTGGATACTTTAAAAATCACACCCATTTTTTTCATTTAGATCACATCCGATTACATTTATAAAGGTAACCATTCACAAGAATAAAATCGACTGTATTTGTTATTTTATCAGAGTAAAAGAATTAAACAAATTATCAAATGTCCTCTTAATGGGAGCTTATTACATTATCGAGTTCGCAGTGAAAACATAATTAAGATAGAGCATAAACTAAATTTACATTTATTCATCAAAATCTTTCATTGGGAGATGGTCCTCTAGATACTCAACCTGTATGTCACCTGCATCATCTGTATGGTTGGAGAGGGTCAGCGCCCTACTCATAGCAATGATTATCATTTAATATTAACAATAATTCAAGAGATTTATAAAAGAAATGTAAGGGTTCTGATACGTCTCGTAATCTACTACTATGAAGCGTATCAGCATGCGCAAACAACCTACATGAGATGCATGCCTAGCAAAGTATGTGTGGCTCATCATACGCAGTGATCATAACAATGTAGAATATAATTCATAGAAAACCTCGGTTAGCCCCGCATTCTCACACTACGGAGATTCACTAGCATGTCCAACGCTACCGTTGATTTACGTGAATACCTCGAGGCGGCACAACACATGAGTCGAATGAATTACATGACACAATTTGTTCATGGAACAACTATTTGCGACATCCAATCCTGAAAGTGTGTAACATGCATTGCAAATTACTTATATCGATTTGTGCACCGCTACCCAAACCCATGGAATTACGCATCGACCAAGACAGTCTTTACCCAGAGCGCATTACATCCATGATTAAATATTTGAATCACTAGTTGTGATACCTTTAACACATCACTTGCATCAAAGAGGAAATAAATTGAATCATGGAGGTTTTGGTAATTCCAAGGCACATGCCCAAGCCATAAAGGCAGATAGCACATGACTAACAAAATAAAAAGGAGTAGCAATGGCTAACTCAACAAAGAGGAGAGTAGCAATGATAAACTCAACAAAGATGACAGTAGCAATGGCTAACTCAATACAGAGGAGAGTGGGAATGGTCAATCAATAAAGAGGAGAGTCACAATAGCTAACTCAACAAAGAAAAAAGTAACAGGGCTAACTCAACAAAATTGGTAAAGGCAAGGGCAAGGCTTGTATCCATCGCCCAACATAAAAATAATGAAGATCACTTGTAATTAACATCATACCATAATCCCAAAGGGTAAATAATTGTTAGTAGTAAATTAAACAATTGCAAGAAGAGAATCATAGCAACATGAGAGCATGTAAAAAGGCAAGATAAATCATATCAAATTAAATCAAAGTAAGCTTAAAGGATTCCCTCACATAAATTCAGAAAAGTCATGTATAATTAACATCACACCTTAGCCATTATTTTTAAAAATAAATAATTGGTGGTGGTAAATTAAATATTTGCAGGGAGGATTCAAAACATGTGAGGGAACAGGAAAAATTATACCAACTTAACTTAATATAAGCTTAAAGGAATCCCTCAGCTTAGCCTTAGATCTAAACCCTAGGTAGATATCCATGTAGGAAAGCTTCTACATGAAAATCTTCCACATGAATTACGA
This sequence comes from Magnolia changhungtana, assembly GCA_030180095.1. Classification (NCBI taxonomy): domain Eukaryota; kingdom Viridiplantae; phylum Streptophyta; class Magnoliopsida; order Magnoliales; family Magnoliaceae; genus Magnolia; species Magnolia changhungtana. Next base: position 4,808,890 of record JASAUF010000502.1, on the reverse strand, counting down.
CATCGCTTAATCGAGAGGGAGACATCATACATATGGAGAAGGAAGATGGCATCTAGGCTTCTCCTTCTCTTTCTCTTTCTTTCTTTTTCTTTTTCTTTTTCTTTCTCTTTCTCTCTCTTTCTCCTTTGGGGTGTGAGTGGAGAGTGAACACACACCCCTTTTAAAAAGAGTGGGAGTGTAAGAGAGGTGTGTTTCACATCTCACTTGAATTTGGTTTCTCCAATTTTTCATTTTCTGGTAATCTTTATTTAAATCTAATTCATCAATTGTGTCGGGGTCGTTGAATGCAGCCAGGGTATATGATTTTCTTGATGATCTGAAATTTAGATTGACCTATCTTGAAAATTCTCCTAATGGGTGCCAAAACGAACTTGATCTCAATTAACGGTCAACACTTAATGATCAAGGCCCAATTTTTAGGAGAAACATGTAGTAAGGATAGGCAAACAATTGGACAAATTTTGGTGGTTGATCGATGGTAGAAAAATCCTAAATATAACATTTCACCTTTTGTACCAAAAGGAAGGAACTGGCTTCAACCTTCAATGGTGTAGGATCATAGATTGATGCCTAAATTTTGTATAACCTCATAGTCATATGAGACTAAGGTGTGGCCAAATTTGAGTTGTGATGGACGAAAAAAGTGATTAAATTGGAAAATCTAGATTTATGAGTTATGGGCCTTAACAAGATAACCTCGTGCCTAAGGAAAAACCTACCAAAGTAGGGTCTTCATATTTCACACTTGGTCCATATGATGGGTAATCTAAGTCGTTCTTATAAAGGAAAATATCCTACTATGACTACCTACGAGGTTTCTTCACTCAATTGACACCAAAATCAATGATTAAGGAGCTGATTTGTTAATTGGGTCACTTTTACAATGATCTAAGGGTCGAAATTTAACATGTATGGTTAATTTATGATACATAAGCATGATATAAAATTTTACATCAAATGGATCCTAAGAACCATGTGATCTAGAATTTAGGGGTCTAGGTTAATAGCAATTTTATAATTATTGTTGATATGAGAGTTTTGAAAAATCTAATGGTTCTACATGGTTGTAGGCATCTTTTTAAGTAATTCTTATAAAAAAGCTTACATCTAAATTATTATAAATAAAGAATTATTCACCAAACTAATTAAGGGAATGTACATATATCAACTAGCATAATGGATGGTTAGATGACATGTTAAAAATAGAAAAAACTTGATGGTTAATACTCTGATCATATATATAAGTGGGCGTATGGTCAATTTTGTAAAAGGATGATTATAAGTGAATTTTTGGAGTGATCAAGAGGTAGAACATGTATACCATTATATTCAAGTGACTTGTTCACATGTATAAGTTTCTCAGCTTGTAATTTTGATGGTGGGTTAAGCATATTCATAAGTAGCGAACAAGATGAATGGATCAGAATCTCAATTTTATATATGTACGAGTGAATGTTGAGATCAAGTAGTTAGTTTACTATGATCAGGTGGTCCAAACTCAGAATGTACGGTCATATATCTTTACCTAGCAGTGAATAGTTAACTAAATAATTGGTTATGATAGACAAGCAAGAATACTTGGTGTATGATGATCATATCTCAAAATCAACAGTCATATGGCTTGATCTATGAATGGAGATTATTTCCAATGGTCAGGTTCGTGTTGGAGAATGGATAGAAGGTTATGATAGCTAGATTGGTATTGTACATAATAAGTTAAATTTCATAGTAACACTCAAGAACTTTCAATACTTGAGTATTAAAAAGTTTGGGGTGTTACAATATTATTTTCAAGTATATTAGTGATACCTACGGCCTCCTTCCTTTTTGTCATGGATCCTAGATACTTCTTTTATTTGTAGAAATATTAGGAGATCTTTTAAAGACATTTTCTCATTTTTCTACTTCAAAGATTTTTTATTATTCTTCTATTGAGGTGAAAGTTTTATTGTAATGGTAGATACTTGAAAGAATTCGTTAAGATTAGTGTCATTGGTAATAATCTATGGATAATGACCTGTAACTTATAGACTTAATCAAGGACAGAGTTTTCATTCAACATTTTGAATTCTAAAAAACTAACAAGTATTTTTTTTTCTTCGTCCTCTGATATGTATTTAGCAAGAAACGTCTGCCATAAATTCTTAAACAGCTTCTTTTGACGGTAAACACCATACAACGAGTCAGAAAGAGCATGAAAATATGACATTTGCATAAGTATTCATTACACTCCTAATTTTAACGCTTTTGAAATTGTTCCACCATATCATTGTTAGATGATGGTAAACGGGGATCTTGAGTTAGCATGTGATCCAACTTGAGCGATGTGAGGAAGAGATGCACCCTCGATTGCCATTGAAGAAAATTTGAGCCATCGAACGTTGTTATTCGAATAAAGTCGGGACGACCCATAGAAGAGGTTATATTATCACCTTAAAATTGTAAAGGTTGAGGTGAAAAGATAGAAAAAACAATCACTTAAAGATAGACTTAAAGGCACACTACAACATTGCTATTTTTAAGGCGATATTCGCACCCTACTAGTGATTAAACTAGTTTGCAAGAGAGTTACAACAAATTCTCCTCTAGGATACAATAAGCCTCTTTTTCAAAAAAAAAAAAAAAAAAAAAAATGTGGGCTTCAGCTTGCAAAACTAAAAAACCATACCCTGAACATACTTTTATAGCATACACCCCTGACTTTTATGCTGTTACAGCTTACTTTCAGAAACTGTTTGTAGTTTATTGCCTGAAATTTTGTTTGCAATTTAGCACCTGGAAGACTACAACTTTTCAAAAACACCCAAAAATGAAAATGGAGAAGAAGGAGAGGAGATTTTGGAATTGTTGTTTTTGTGATTCGGATTGACTCAATGATATGTTTATATAGTCATAAGGGTTACTTTAAGATCCTTTTCATGAATAGATATCTTTCATGGTGTCTTTTCAATAATGGCATCCCTCCACCATTAATAACACTCATTCGCCACCATTTTGAATTCAAAGGATGCTCCATTTATTAAGAGGCATAACCATTCACAAATGAATGGTCACCAATAAATACCAAAAAGCCATAACCCTTCTAAAATTTTATTTATCAGTTTGAAAAAATCCAACATTTTCCTTTTCTGATTTTGAAAAGACAACATAATTCATGCAAATATTCACATTGTGACCTAGCTGTTCCCTCACGGACTATGTTTTGAGTGGTTCTCACAACCAAAGATTTCCTGTGAAAGTCTGTACCAATCACTTCCCAAATATGATTAATGGTTCATGATGTTGTATTTTTTACCATGGGTTATGAATAGTGAACCTTCTACCAATTAGGAACTATTTAGCAGTTCTTGCCCATAGTCGGGCCCACCCAACAAACGGCTTTGTTCACTAAATGTAAACTTAATGAGTAGCTACCATAATCGAAGCAGCCATACATTAATTATGAGGTCATCAATGAACAATTCAGCTATTGGATGCTCGAAAAAAAATCTCCATGATTGATGCATAAAGATAACTTTAAATATAAGATAAAAATTACATATTAAAGGATAATCCTATGTATCAGTTATGGAGATTTATCACATTAATATAAATCGCATATTTGAATAGGAAGTCATGTTTGATATTGACGAATGAGAATAAAATTTGTTCTTCCACATTCTATACTATTAATTTTAAATGTCTAAGATGGATGAACAAGTTTGTATCTATGCAAAGAATTAGGCTAGAATATTTCAACCCATCACAACTATTCTTTATTTGGGAGTCTCCATGCCGTAAAGTTTATATTCTTTGAAATATTGTACATACTTAGTAGTGCACTATCCTTTATTTTCCTAAACCAATCACAATTTTTATAGCCCAGCAATAAGTTTAGTCTAAATAATCCAACATAATATCATCAAGATAGCCCGGCAATATGTTCAATGTAAATAATCCAACGGTAAGATCATCAAAACCATTGATCATGTGAAGCCTGATTGATAGAAGCCTTATAGCAGGCTCACTTGATCTTTGGGATAGGACAAGTCCACCGTAGACACTACCTGATGAATGGCCTAGATCTCTCACACGTGACATCTCCTCTTCAAACTCTCAAGGCACAAATGGCTTTGGCAATTTGCGTTTGTTACGCCAAAAGAAAGATTGGAGAATCTCTAACCTTTCTTTTGAAAGTCGAAACATTTCGTGGCAAGTTCAATGTCGGCCTCAAAACCGTTGGTTTGAAGTGGACATGTGAGGAGAGGACTTGAGCTCGTGTCCAGCTCTTCCCTCGTATGGCTTGGGATGTCTTGTTTCCAACCAGGCTGTGGGCCCTTTTTAGGATCTCCCTTGTCCTACAGCATGGGAAGTGAGATAAAACTTCCATGTTAGTTTAGCACCATTTGAATGGCTCATCCTCTCCAAATGTGGCCTGATGTACACCTATCCAGACCATCCAAATTGTGGGTCCCACTGTGGATGGAGTACGTCTCTAAATTACACTGATAAAGCAATCCTGACCATCCAATTAACTCTATCAAATGGATGGTTAAAAGTTAAATGGTGACTATTCCAACTTTGAAGGGAAACCTGGCTAGGATGGTTAATATTATCTTCTCAATGCAATTTTTAGGTCATGCTCCATCTGTAGTTGTGCCTCCGGTTACCCTACCGCCATGTCAAGTGTATGCTTCAAGAGTCCTGCTATTTTTAAATGGTGCAAAAGTAACACTGTAACCTGCCCATGAAAAGTGGTGAACTTTGATTTGGGAGGTTTTCTCTTTTTAAGAGCCAAGTTTTTCAAACAAAAGTGGACCCATCTTTCTGTGAATTAATGATTCTCATCTCATCACTCAGTGATTCTCTCTTTTTCTTTTCCTCTCTTTCGTGTCATCAGTCACTTGAGAAGCTATCCAATACAGCCGCTGTATAATGTAGGTTATGATACAGCCATTTTTCTACTGCCAACATTTCACGTGTACAAAATCCAAACCACGCAAAAACTGAGCACCATCATGATCATCTCCTGATATAAAAATCATGCCAATCCATTCATTGTTTGGGCCACATCAGTACACTGAATCATACCAGTGATTTTGATGTTGTGTACGAATGGATTGGCCTGATGGTCACTTCGATTTATCATCATGGTCTTACCCACAGGTTCTAAAGATTTTATATTCTGATTATGCGACACTTGTCAGGAAAATAATGGGTGTATCTGACCATTTCTCCATTCATTTTACGTTTCATTCAAGGGTGATCTATCCTGCAGACTACAGACTAGACGCACGCTAATAACGTGATCTCACACGAATAAATGGACACATATATGGCACAACCATACACTCATTTGGACCGTTAGTCTGGTGAGTGGCCACACTCTGGTCCTTTGGATTCAAGTAAAAAAGTAAAATTAAATTAAGGGGTGCTGGTAGAGTTACGAGTGTGGGCATGAATTGCTTGTCTTTTCAAAGTGTAATTATTTGTCCTTAGTTCCTCATACATGAGGAACACTTTCTTCCATGGAGATGCAGATTGCCTAGTGACGCTCAGCCCCTGTAGCCAGAGCTCGGCAAAATCTGACCCGATCCGACGGTTCTAACCCGATCTGATTCGAACCAAAGGCCAGGATCGGGTCGGATCAAGTAGGCTCACTCAGATCCGACCATACATCAAGTTGAGTTCGGATCAGTGGCCAATCCAGACCGATTTGATCCGAGATCCGATCCGATCCGCATAATGTTCATTCAACACTATTTCCTATAATGTTATCCATGTGAAATTACAATATACCTCATTTTTTGTTTAGTACTATAAAATGATCTAGAAAAATAGATGGACGGCATGGATGAAATAAATACATCATGGTGGGTCCACAGAGCACCAACCATCAGCCATTGGCTGGTGGCAGGGGAGTAGCCAATCTCTCCTCTCAGCTCATGCTCGAGGTGCATCGACCACTGAGCTCTAGCACAAAGATAGGGAAATGGTTCTTTGTGGTTGAGCTCATGGGAACTTCCCATGAGGTCGAGCTGTGTGGGCCCCACCGTGATGCGTGTCGAACATCAACACCATGCATTTGATGGGTCCCCTTTAAATTATGGGATACCCCAAAAATCAGCCGTATACGGAACTCGAGTGGGCCATACCATCTAAAATCATGTGAAGACATTCCTAAAACATATAAAAGCACTTGGTGGGGCCCACCTAAAATTTGAATGCATCTGAAACTTGGTCTGACCCCTCATCCAAGTGGGACACACATAATGGATGGTCTGGATTTGTGAACCACACCTTGATGGGCCCAAAAAATGATTATGAATATTTTAATGGGAGAGTAACCCATAACCCCTCTCAAAGTTTGTACATGAAGCGAACTTGCAGGTGTACCAACACATCGGGCCAGCTGGTGTATTGACGTCAGCAAGTTCTATGGGTCCTATCATGAGGTATGTGTTATATCCAAACCGTCCATCCATTTGGCAGGCTCGTCTTAAGGCTTGAGCTAAAAAAATAAGACACATCTAAAAATCAAGTGGATCACACTACAAAAAGCAATGGGGGGTTGAACGTCTACCATCGAAATAGAGAATTCGATCTGAACCGTACCCAACCTAATCTGACTGGGTTTCCCTGACTGAGTCAGACTCGGTTCGGGTCAGGCCAGCAATGCGATGGATCGGATCGAGTCAAAGGACTCGAACTCGGTCCCGGATCGGATTGAGTTCGGGTCAGGGCATTAAAAGTTTCGAACCGAGTCGAGTTAGACCCAATCCGGTCCGACTTGATGCCCACCTCTACCTATAGCTACTGGTGGGTATTCTGTCGGCCCTACTATGATCTATGTATTTTATCCATGCCATCTATCCATTTTTCTAAATCATTTTAGGACATGAGCCTAAAATGAGGCAGATGTAAATCTAATGTGGACCATACATAAGAAATATTATTGATAGAATGTCCACCATTAAAAACTTCTAGGATTTTATGGATTAAGCTGATATTTATGTTTTCCTTTCATCCAAGCCTGTGTAACCTAATCAACAAGCTGGTTAGCAAATAAACATTACATTCGGCCCTGAGAAGGTTTCAAGGGTGGGCGTTCAATCACAACTGTTTTTCTATGTGGTACACCAGCCAATCTGCTTCTCCCATTTTAGGAGCAATTTTACAATGATGAAGTTGGTATACCCTGTATGTGTTTTTAACCAAGTTTTATCTTCTTTATGTATGGATAGAGTGGACTTTACAAATACAACATGGTGGACCTCACAGAGTTGGGTGTCTTAAGATCGGAGGATCGATAAAACGAGTGTGGTACGCGATGGACCAGCAAATGCCCCCGGTGATCAATAAAATAAAACACCAACCTGATTTGAATTAAGGTTGGGTTAGGGTTGATCAAATTTGGGTTAGGTTAGATAAGATTTGGAATGGATTTGGAATAATCACATGTATTTGGACCTAGCCAGGTTGGATTAAAGGACTTTGGGTTTTGTTCAGGTTGGGTACTGCTAGGGGTGCACATAGAATCGGTAGAATTGGTAAACCGGACTAGAACCGACCAAACCACACGGTTTGGTCCCATTTTGAAGTGCACCGGTTGGTTTAGTTCTCGATTTGGAGTTATGTAGAACCGTGTGGTTTGGTCCCATTTTGAAGTGCACCGGTTGGTTTAGTTCTCGATTTGGAGTTATGTAGAACCGACCTTGGAACCGAACTTGGAACCGAACCATCCCAAGCAATAAATAATTTAAAAAAAAAAAATTTTAAAAACTAATCTCTTGATTCTCTTCACGCCGCCCATGTTGCCCCCATTCCATTCTCTCTCTCTGTTGCCTCCATTCCATTCTCTCTCTCTCTCTCTCTCTCTCTCTCTCTCTCTCTCTCTCTCTCTCTCTCTCTCTCTCTCTCTCTCAAGACAACCATCTCCACCTCACCCGTCCGGCGACCACCCACCACCCGACGCTCCACCTCACCCGGCCGCCCACCGACGCTCCACCTCACCCAGTAGGTAGCCTCTCTCTCTCTCTCTCTCTCTCTCTCTCTCTCTCTCTCTCTCTCTCTCTCTCTCTCTCTCTCTCTCTCTCGTCTATACCAATCGCCACCGGCATCTCTCTCTCTCTCCATCTATGTTTTCCACACTGGCCAGCCACCGTCGAAACCGTAGAACCGATCCGTAATCGAATTGGTTTTTATGGTCCGGTTCCGGTTCAGTTCTAAGGTGCAAACGGTCTGGTTCTGGTTCCGATTTTTCTAGAACCATTAGGAACGGTTCAGTTTTGTTCTGGTTTCACTCTAGAATTGGACCAAACCGAACCGACCCATGTGCACCCCTAGGTGTTGCTGTTGGAATTAGGGTCAGGTTGGGTCGGGCTACGGGTTGGGCTCAGACCCAAGTCACAGCCCTAGGGTTGAACAAGGAACCCTAATTCTAAGTGAAATGAGACTAGAATGCTCTTATGGGCTCTTCACATACACAGCCCATGTGCAAAGTAGGTCCATTTCTTATTAAAAATCATAAGACAAACTGCTTGACCTTTATTGATTCAAAAGAGTGCCATGAGGAACTAACAGATGTGATCAAGTGAGGCCCACCTGGGGCCTGGAATCTACTTTCATCACATATTGTCCACTCAAAATTCACACCTCCACGTCCAATAAGCGATTTTAGTGTGGCAAGATAGTAAATATAAAAATACTCATCCATTAGCACAAACAAAGTTGGGTGCATGGGCCATCTAATGAGAACAGCTTTCAACGGGCGATCGGGCTAGGGCCTGATGTGATCAGTGAGCCCACCACAAATTTTGGGCCCATAGCATATCAAATGGGCCTAGATTGGGGCTCATGCAGGCAGTCAAATAGAAAAGGTATAGACTACTTGTATTAAAAATATTAAAATAACTTAAATGCGATTAGATGAGTTAAAATTGACACCGCTCATAAAGCAGAGCATATACAATTTGAACCGTCGATTGCTAACCATACAAAAATATCGAAACTACTTAAGACTGAAAAATGACTAAATTGGGATCGTTGTCTACAGCATTCAAATGCTTCGAATTACAGTGTGTTTGTTTTTCTTCAATACCTCCCAAAAATGAAAGTAATTTCATCGGAATCATAAAAGAAATATCCAATATGTTTTGGGTAATTCACGAAAAGGGAAAAAATTAATCAATGTCACTCAAGAAAATGCATTAAATCAATTTCAGTTGTTGAAAGGAAATAAAATAGCCAATTTAACTTTTCATTTTCAAACAAATTCTTGGGAAATTTCATTACAAACCAAAGGCATAGATTTCCTAATAAAACATGCAGTATTCCATGTAGGGATATTAATGGGCTGGGCTCAGGCCTGACAAAATCGAACTTTTTAATAGGCCTGGACTGTCAGGCCCAGATCAAACAATGAGAAACAAGGATGGAAGACAACCCCAGGCCCAGCCCATTGACAGCCCTAATTCCATGCCCATTTCCCATCTCCACAAAATGATTTCGTTAAAAATGAGGTAGAGCTTATGTTATTCTCAAGTTGGATTTAATAGAAATGTCACTGGGCCAAGCTAGCCCTGCTTCAGGCTGGGCTAGGGTTAAAGGATGTGCTTGAAGGTCAGGCCTTGTCTATATTTCAATCGTCACGTTTAATAACTAGGCCAAGCTTGGGCTAAGAGTCCTTCCACTCCTGGGCCAGACCGGCCTATTTAGAATTTGATCATGCATGCCGACGCACATTTCAAGATTAGACTAGATTTTGCAGAAATGTGAGATGTCGGGCTCTGGCCATTATGATCACCATAGGCTGAATACCGGCTTGTTTGTTTCAGCCCATTACAGCATCAGCCGAGCTTAAGCTTAGGTTTTTACATTCCAGGTCAGTCTTCACAATATTTTTAAGCCATGGTTGAAACTATTTTGTGGATATACACATATATAATGTATATGTATATATATACATGTGTGTATAGATATTATTCGTGCAAGTCAATCAAACATGAGGTCACATGTAATACCGAGGGCCTGTAATTGGTTAACTATATATACTCGTGTGTATAGATATTGTTCTCATGATTCAATCAAACATGAGGCCACATGTGTTAATGAGGGCATGCATTCCGTTAACATGTGTGGTTAGGGAAGTGCAAGAATGACTGAGTTATACCCAACTTGATGTTTGATCGAACGCTGTGTTTCCCCATGTTGAGATGGACTGATTAAGACCAATTTCTAAGACTTAGCTACCCTCGTCAACCACAGGTTATAAGAGCTACTGGGTAAATTATGAATTGATAGAGGGTAGTCCTTCTTAATGGATTATTATTACACTGTGTCTTACAAGGACTTGTTATTTCACCGGTGATTGTTGCCCATGTATTTCTCAAATAAATAAAAATGTATAAAATAAATTGAAGGACGGCTAAAAGCAATGCCGGTTTTTTTTTAATTAATTTATAAATATCATTCATTACAATCGGCAAAGTTACAAATAAACTAGAGAATAAAATAAATAAAAAAACTGAGAGATAAATGCTTATACCATCCCTATGTAAAGACAAACTATGAGAATGGTTAGTAGAAACGTGAGTAAAATGTTTAATCTTCGAAATAAGAATTTAGTTGATTAGGATCCAAGTACAAAATATTGTGGATATTTATTCTAATCCTACGATACTATAGCGATAGCAGTGAATAGTAACGATCTAAGTTAAGACTATGTTAGGCTATGTGAAGATAAAGGATAAAGTTAAAGATAAATTGTGTTTAGCAATAAGCCATGAACTCTTCATTGTATTCTCCTTTTAAAGTTTTTGGAGACAGCAAAACCCTCAGTTGGGTTTCCTTGTTGGTTTAGATCATTCACAACCATGCTTTTTTATATACTCTTCCCACAAGAGATCTCCACAAATCTAAAATCATCTTCAGATATCTTTCCAGCGTGTCTGCAATGATTTTTATATGTCGGAAATCATTTTCCCGACTATGTCTCATTGGATATGGTTTGAACACAGACCATTTTCAAAGATTTCCTATCTTGATCATGAATATTTGTTGAATTGCAGAACCGGTTATGCTAGATCCAAATAGTAACCCAATTCATTGGTTCCCGTCCACTTAAATGTTGGTTCGATCATCAGATATTCAGAATTTTTATAATTACCGCGAGAACTTTGAACGACACAAGGGAAATCTCTCATTTTGGAAAGATTGTGAGTGACGAATTTATCGAGCATATCCAAATCTACGATAAGATTTTTACCTCGACAGGTCTTTAATAGATGTGTTAGGTACACTTGACTGGTCCCGTGTCATACAAGTTAAGGTTGTGTGTCACTCGATGCTTCTTTAAAAGGTATGCTTACCATTTCATGCCATTGCATTTATGACAAAAGTCATACCACATTAGGAAAATGGACTAAAGATATTCTTAGGCGCGAGTATGATTTTATCATTATTAAGCTCGTAGTGATGACATAAGGCAGCGTGTTATTAGTTGACGAGGGTATGTAAAAATTAAGCATAAGCATGTATATAAAATGTTTTCAAAAAAAAATAGAATTGGCATCAAATGTAAAAATATAATAATAAAAATAATAAAATAAAAAATAAAAAATTATTAGTGAAACATTTTTCTTTTGTTTGCAATGCAATTTCAAGGATTCAATTAGAAACGTAAAAATATCAACCTAGTAGATTGTAATTTCATTTGAGTTGCAAATTGATTTTCAACTTATTCAGGTAACATTTATTTCTCAACTTTCTACAAATTCATAGTTATCCATCAGGTGGGTCCATAATAATGGTGATGCTTGGACCAAAAATCCCGGTCCACTCACTAAGCTAGCTGCAGCATACAAAGCAAGCGGAACGTTAAAATATATAAACATGGTTGACCTTTTCAGCCATCTACTCATTTTGGATAGTGTGCCCTACTTGATTGCGGCTTGATCTTGCACACGTGCACAATAGGATGATAAAGGGAAGCGGATTGGCTGGTGTACCACACACCAGCTATATAGTTGTGGTAGGTAGAGGTCGAGCACTGACGCGGAAGCGGATTGGCTAGTGTACCTAACACCAGCTGTATAGCTGTTGTATTGACACCATCAAGTTTTGTGGGTCTGATCATGAGGTATGTGTTATATCCAAATCGTCCATCCATTTAGCGAGCTCGTCTTAAGGCTTGAGATGAAAAATAAGACAAATATAACTATCAAGTGGACCACACTGTAAAAAGCAGTGGGGGATTGAATGTCTACCATTGAAACTATTTTTGGGGTCACAGAAGTTTTGGTTCAATATGAAATTTGTTTTTCCTCTTCATTCAGGTCTTTGTGACCTTATGAACAGATTGGATGGAAAATAAACATTATGGTGGGCCTACGAATTGTTTAATAGTGAAAATCATTATCTCCACTGCTAGTTGTGGTGTGATCTAGATGTTCTTTGGATATGATTCATTTTCTACATAATTGTAACATCCGGAAAATCGAGGGTCGAGTAGTAACTCAACTCTCGAGTTCCAGAACATCACTTATGCAACAAAATGAATTATGATTGAATGTTGACTGTATTAGAGTAGTGAACATGAGTGAGATTAAGTCAAAACAGCATATCATACTCCAGAGACACTTAAATTTGCAAGCGGAAGACTGTGATAGATAGATAAAATATATAAACTGTGATGAGTCTCCAGAGTGTGATAACATTACCAGGTTAAATAATTACAAGTACAATCCTAAAATATACTAAATGTGTAAGGTCCTCTAGTCAATATCCCAGAAAGTCCTGTCGATCAGGACACGGCTCACAGAAAGCCGTCAGAAGACAACCAATACGAGCAGGCATCGTAGTCATTACAAAGGTCCGGCTCCGCCTCAGAAGTAGCGTCGCCATCTGAAATCAGACAATGTCTGGTGGGTGTTCGAAACACCATCCCGTAACGTGGGAGTGAGTAGCTAACTCAGTGGATCAATAAAGCATAGGTTAACATGTTATCGACTCAGTCAAGCAGTAATGATAAAGCAGTACAATCAAACACTCTTAACTACTCTTATTAATGCAAGTATGAATGACATGATGTATGCCCTCACCACACCCTCCCTCGTGCGACACCATCTCATGTTCGCGGCATGCTTTCTTCCTTTAGTGCTCCATATCTTCCAGGCACATCCAATACATGGTGAGCATGATTACTGAATTGTTATTAGTCCATTTCAAACAGCAGGATTGGGAAACTAAGGTACCTCCCTTATATCATTCCCAAACATGATCCATTCTAGGGTCGTCAGTCCTAGTTAATATCAGAAGATGGTGTGTTTTTTAGGTCACTGCAAAGGCTGTCAGGGCTATTACCCACAAAGGTTACACCACTTCCCCATCACCTCTTAAACGATTCATCACTATACAGAAACAGGCGTAGTTCATACTCTATATACCGCGGCAAAACTCTAAGGCTCAACCCGATTTCAGAGTATGCTCGAGGTCACTACAAAGGGCTGTCAGGGCTGTTGCAAGCATTTGTTGCACCACTCCCCCATCACCTTATCAATGTAGGCCGACAACACGAATATAGTGTCCCATACCACCATAATCGGCTCACGAGTCTAGTTGCTCATTGGTCACTATGGGGAGGCACGTGGCCCTAGCATAGGCCGACAGCTCAACCACGGTGTCCCATACCACCATGTCCGGCTCATGAGTCTTAGCGGATCGAGGTACCATGGTTAAAAGGGTTTTCACTGGTAAGTTTGGTACCCTAGGTTCAAGCAGTAGCGACCAAACATGGTGAACATACATTAGACAAATCGGGTTACATGACGAGCCTGACTAGCTCAAGCACACAATCAATTAGACGACATGATGTGCATAAGCACTTCGCGTGGCCTAACCAATGTCGCCAACTGACATACGACTCGGGTTCATCAAATACATCTTACGTGATGACATGAAACTCAATCACGATCTCCAATCTGGTACCAATTGTCTGGATTATAGACATAGTCTCAAACTCAATCAATTCTCATCCATAACATGTGGAGTAAAGCATGATAAACAAAGTAATTCAAACATACTAGTAGACATGTTATAAAGCATGATATAAGGCATGTTGTAAAGCACTACGTCAATAGAATACAAACACATATATTGCAAGTAAGCGGTTTAAGTAAACAACCTCATGGAGGTAATCATACATGTCACTAGGGTAGTTGAGAATCCCATCTCAACACTCTCCTAAGGCATCAACATTCAAACACTTGCTCACACAAGCATTTTCACAAACACTTAACATACACTATTTCAACATACATAGAGTATGTTAACAAACATGTATTAGGGTGAATCCTTTCACCAAGAAAGTATTTTATGTACACATAATATATTTATACAACAATTAATCATGACAAACACATCTCTAAAATATACATGTATACGGTACTTTTACAATATAGTATTTCTACATACATAGTGTATATTAGTAAAACATGTATTTAGGCGAATCCTTTCGCCAAATAAGTATTTTATCCATATATCGTATATCCATACAACAAATAATCATGTCAAACACATTTCCAAAAAAAAGACGTATACGGTATTTTCTACGAATACCTAGAATATGTAAAATTCCATATTCTACAACTTTAATCGAAACAGAAAACGGAAAGCACTTTGTACATTTGCAATTGCATGCAGATCATGAATCTATCATTATCTGACATTGAAAGCATTGAAAATCATAACCTATACACCTATAGTCCGCACCTTGTGTTGTAGAATCGTAACGGAGTCGATAGGTTTGCTAAGCTTCCGTATTCGGCAGTTCGGCAACCTATAGAATGAAATAGGTTAGCTATTTCATAACCTACAATCTTCACAGCCCCAAAACAGATTAGGGTTGGGTTTTCTTACCTAGAAACGACGTCGGGATCGCCAGGAAATCGATGAGAAACAGGTGTGCAGCTTGTGTGGTGGCAGGGAACGACAGTAGGGAGATTCTCCCACTTCTCCCTCACTTTCTCTCTCTTTTCTCTCTTCTCAATCTCAAATTCGGATGGCTGAAATAAGAGAGGGTTTAAGGTCCTTATATAGCCTAAAATCTCACCGAATTAGACTTCTGGACAAGGTTTACTTAGGTTATAACCAAAGCGGAACTTTTTCAACTCAACGGTGGACTTCTGGTGGGCCTCCTTAAGCCAAAGGTCGGACTTAAGCTCATCGACACCGGATCTACATTCTATTAAGTTTCGTTTCGGTCGGGATTCCAGATCATGCGTGGCGGACCAGTTTCAGTTCGACGGTCAGTGGGTCTCGATCGGAGATTCTGAGTACATGTAAATGTGTATGAAATTTCTCCTGATCCGAGGGTGTAATTTGGTCTGATTCTGACGGTCTGGTTGCTTAAAACTGATCCGCAAATGAGAGATACCAGATTACTATTCAAGATATTTATTTTGTAAAGAAACATGTGTTTTCACACTCTCTCGCTCCGAACTCAAGCGAACAGCCGTGGGACACTGTTTAAGTTTGATTTCTGAGATGGTTGTCAAGCCCAGCGAGGCGGTCCTAAGTCCTTAACCTCGTATTGTTCAGACTCCCGATGTGCGGTCCAGATCTGATACGGAGTTTCAAAGTGCTCCCGAAAGCAGTCGGGTAATGAGTTTGATCCGAAATTTTAGGGTAACCTAACGTCAATGATTCTACAAGTTTTAGGTCCTGCAGATCGTATTTAAAGTGATTCTAGCGGATTTCGTAGCTAATTTAATTTAGCACTTGGTTACTTTGTCTCATTTCTAAAGGATTTAGTCCTATAAGATTTCTGTCTGAGATGATACCTAGGCCTTTGTAGTTTGTGTATAAAGTGATCCAATTTATACTACTTAGCTAGTTTAAGATCATGTCTAGGGTGCAAGTACTTAGGAAAATTGAAAGAGCAAGGTGGTGAAGGGTTGGATTTGTGAAGGAAATGGGTTCGGAAGCGATTTTAGACTATGGGATTCAGTTATGACAGGTTCATAAGGTGTTAGGATTGACCCATTGCCTAAGGACGTCTAATCCCAAGTTATCCCAGGTTGGCAAAAATCTGGGATGTTACAATCTATCCCCCTTAAAACAAAATTTCATCCCCGAAATTGCCTAAGGGTAATAAGGAAAGATTTCTATTATTTCATTTGCCTAAGACTTATTGATTTCAAGTTCTTACGCGTGGTAGGGTATATACTAGCCTGGTTCATTTTAGTATACCCCCCTTAAAACATATTTTTTTATCCATTTCTCATACCCTAATGGTTTGTTACAATTTATTTCTTTACTTATCTGTAATCTTGACGACAATTCCCACTAAATTAGAGTAAGATAGTTGTCTTCATTGTTTGACCAGCACGGAGAGACGATTGTAGTGGGCTTGACCCGATACATCGATCATCTACCGAGCTAAGGTAGAAAGCTCATCGTATCCCTTCCGAATCCTAGTGGATCCTGGTCTTTTGCTCGTCAGCAGTGAGTCTGTTGGTAGTCGCACAGGATTGAGAATTGGGTCAAGCCGCGATGTTTCGCAGTTATATATTTCAGTAACTCCGTGGTACGATCACTCTAAAGACGCAGGGAATGTCCATCATTGAAAGGTTCAAATTGTCTATTTCTAGGGTTGCCCATTGGTCTAAGAGAGTCCTTGTTATTATCTATGTCCAAGGAAATGGTGAATCAAATCTTACTAGATCATCCTAAAGCGGTTTCTCATAGTAGAACTTGCTAAGGCTTCTATAATATTTGTATTCAACGAGCACAGTTTCGATCCTGGGCCAGTGGGGTAGGGTCCACCATGCTTCCGCTGCGCCATCCAGATCAAAGAGGTGTAATAGGTGACCTAACTAGATTGGGCTCATAATGTTCTACCTCCTTTAAAAACTTAATTCCCTAAGGCTTAAGGATCTATGTCTCGCTCCGTATGTCAGAATGAGGTGAGATATTAAACCTATCTTTGGTATGAAATGGGAAGCGGTCTATCAATGCATTGGTCTCCCTCTCATCGATGATTGTGTTATGACGTCGGTACCTATGATTATAGAAAGGAGCTGAAGACAATGGGTATTGTGGTTGATTTAGAGACAGGTGTGAGCTTATGGCAAGATGGCTACTCCTGCCAAGGAGTTTTGTCACGGTCCAGACATATCTTATTTAATCATGTCTAGCTTAACAGGCAGGCAATCTTTCTACGTTCATATGCACAAAATGTATGCCGACATGGCATGTAATTTGGGACCTAATTCCTAACTATTCGTTGCCCTTTTGGGCAATTCCTTAGGCCTAAAAGGAAAAAAATCTCTATTGGTTATGTATTCTTACACTTCTCAAAAACGAAGTTATAAACTTTTGGTTGTAAGTGGTCGAGCCAACACGGAAGGAAAGTTGTGTAGTAGGTCTGAGTCGGATACATGGACCTTCTGCCTAGTTAGGACAGAAAATCGTTGTATCAGTTCTTAATCCTAGTTGATCCCGACCTTCTGCTTGATCAGAGCATAGGGTTCATTGGTCACTACCAGGATTGAGAATTCGATTCAAACCGCGAATACCTCGCTGATATATATCATTTCTCTACTCCGTGTTCCCGATTATAATAAATCCTCGAGAAGGTAATTCTAAGGGATGCATTGATTTGATCTAACATTAAATCCAAAGGATATATCAGTTTCCTCTTAAGCGTGACTAGTTTCTACGTCAAACAACTTTCCTAGGAGTTATTAGAGGAGCCGGTGAGTACCAAGGGGATTCAACGAAGGAACGGGGTCTCGCTCCAACCTAATCAAGCTGACAAATGCCAGATGATTTCTAATACAAAAAATTATTTACCGCCTAGGGTCAAACGTTGTCTAATTGGAACTGAGTTGTCTGAAGTTGAATTTAACTACGTCCGAGCATTTCACATATGTTCATACTCGATAAGAAGATCCTGGGTTTCACATTATTAATTTGTTGGATTTCCTATACTGTCAGGTCTGTCGAAGCACCGCTCTAGGTCCAAAACTCTAGGGCCTATTGTCTTAAATGGGACTGCATTACTAATCCCTCCTCGGGATTGGGAGTCGCATGGTTGGTAGGAGGGTGAGAGGGGATTAAAATTAATGGTATAGGCTTTGGAAAATGATCCTTGTGTCAAAAAGTGTGAGATGGGAGTTCCAAATTCTAGGATAATGAATTTCTAAGTGTTATTTGAAAGGAAATCTCGGAATTTACTTTTAATTGCAAACATTCTAAACATGGTGTTGGAAAACATGGGATACACCCAATTTAGGAACCATACCCTACTCGTACATTTATTATTACTTATACAATTCTATCCACCTAACTCACCTAATGCAGTTTGGCCGAACGGACCTTAAACATTCTAACTTTCGGAGGTTGTGAAGAAGGCGGTGGGAATGGAGGAAAAGGCCATATTCAACTCGAATAAGGCCATGGGAAGTGAAGGAAAAAGGGAAAAGAGGGCTGAAGTTTTTGGTTCTCCATGAACTTGGGTCCTCAACAAACATTGCAGGGGCCCAAAAGATAGGGGTTTAAGAAAGAGAATGGAGAGAACAGGTGGGTGAGGAAGCTCACACGAGTTTTGAGCTCTAAGTGGGCGTGTGGGGGTCCAAATGAGAGAAACGAAGAGGGAAAGGAGAAAAGGGCTGCAATGCACGATGGAAGTGGGTAGGTTGTGGTCGAAATCAGTAGAGAGGACAATCGGAAGGGTGATTTTGAAGAAAAACAGCAAGGTTGGAGAGAGAAAATGGCTTAGAGGGGAGGTTTGTGAAGGAAGTGGGGTTTCGGGAGGGTTTCGATGGATGGGACACACATCAGGGGGGTCCCACAACCCCCAAACTTGGTCGGCCCGAGCCGCGGGCCCGGCCCATCAAAAAAAGTGGCGAGGCCTCACCGACAAAAATGGTGGTTTTCAAAGGGGGGGCCCCATGGACGTGTTCCTCCAGTCTCCTAGGCCCTAAAAAACACTTGGTCCCACCCTGGATCCCTCTGGAAGTGCTCCGATTGGCCCCCCAACTCCATTTCGCTCAATTTCGGGTAGTTTCGGGAAAATCGGACATATCTTGCAATCCAAAATGAGTTATCTGATGTAAAATATATGAATTTGGGGTAGAACGAGCTAATGAAGCCAACCAACCCCGGTATGTGGGGTTGCGCAGCCCAGAATTATGAAAAAACCCTCCGATTGACGGTCGTTTCCCTGTTTCAATTTCGTTTTACTAAAAATAGTAGTTTTAGTTTGATTACTCTTTATCTGTTGGGCGTTAGGAGTTATACTCATTGTGAAAAGAGCTTAGAATAATTAGGAGAACGTTTTGGTGAAGCCAAATAGGACACTTATTATTTTTGGCCGAAAACCCTCGCACTAGTAGACATCACAACCTTATATAGTAAGTCGCGAATTCTAGGAGTTTTAGTTGTAGTTTGTTTCTGATTTCTTTCTCATTACTTGGTTTCCTATTTAAAGGGTTGTGAACTCATTTTTAATTATTCATTAATCACTTTCGAATTTATTAGAATTTATTTTTTTTACTTTTTGCTTTCTTTTCTCGTAAACTATGGGTCTCGTGAAAGTCCAGAGCTCAGAGGATTCGAATAGTTACATCATCACTCTTATGACATTTTCAACGGTGATAGGTGGATTGTAATTTAGAATTATCTATCATGCTAGGAATATTTTAAGGTCGATGCACCATTTGAATACCAAATCTCGATTTCGGCGAGATTTTCTTTAAGGGGATAGATTGTAACACCCCTGCTAAAATATTTCTAATTCCGTCGCTCCCTCCTAAGTCGAGTTTGTTTAAACCAGGGTTTAATCCAAATCGTGCTTGATACCATCATCATCTCGAAAAAGGGTCGAGTATAACTCAACTCTCGAGTTCCGTAACATCACTTATGCAACAAAAGAATGATGATTGAATGTTGACTTATTAGATGATGAACATGAGTGAGATTAAGTCAAGGACACGTGGTATCATACTCGAGAGAAGCTAAATTTGCAATCTTAAGACTTCGTGATAGATAGATAAAATATATGCTTTTAACTTCTCAGAGTGTAATAATATTACCAGTTTTAATTATTGTACAATCCTAAAATATACCAAATGTGTAAGGTCCTCTAGTAATATCCCAGATCCCGTCGATCGGGCACGGCTCACGTATATTTAAATGATAATGAGAACATTTCTTTTTTAAAGGTCCCGCCCACCTCGATTTGTCCATACTAAATCGCTCAATATCTCGGTGGGTGTTCAAAACCATCCCGAAAAAAAGTAGTAACTCGGATTTAACCATCCTTTAGGTTAACATGTTATCGACTCGGTTTTTTGGGAATGATAAAGCGTGTAACTACTCTTATTATTCAAGTAAATGACATGATGTATGCCCTCACCACACCCTCCCTCGTGAGACACCATCTCATGTTCGCGGCATGCTTTCTTTTCTCAGTGCTCCACATCTTCGAGGCACATGCAATGCATGGTGAGCATGATTACCGAGTTGTTATTAATCCATTTCAAACAACAGGATTGGGAAACTAAGGTACCTCCCTTGTATCATTCCCAAACATGATCCATTCTAGCCTCGTCAGTCCTAGTTAATATCAGACGATGGTGTGTTTTCTAGGTCACTCAAAAATGGCCGTAAGTACATTACGCACAAAAGTTACACCACTCCCCCATCACCTCTTAAACGATTCATCACTATACAGAAACAGGCCTAGTTCATACTCTATATACCGCGACAAAACTCTAAGGCTCACCGCGGTTTCAGAGTATGGTCGAGGTCACTACAAAGTGCTGTCAGGGCTGTTGCTCGAATTCGTTGCACCACTCCCCCATCACCTTATCAGTGTAGGCCGACAGCACGAATATAGTGTCCCATACCACCATAATCGGCTCACGAGTCTGGTTGCTCACTGGTCACTACGGAGAGGCACGTGGCCCCAGCGTAGGCCGACAGCTCGACCACGGTGTCCCATACAACCATGCCCGCCTCATGAGTCTTAGCGGATCGAGGTACCATGGTTAAAAGGGTTTTCACTGGTAAGTTTGGTACCCTAGGTTCAAGTAGTAGCGACCAAACATGGTGAATATACATTAGACAAATCGGGTTACATGACGAGCCTGACTAGCTCGAGCGCATAATCAATTAGACGACATGAAGTGCATAAGCACTTCGCGTGGCCTAACCACTATCGCCAACTGACATACGACTCAGGTTCGTCAAACACATCTTACGTGGCGACATGAAACTCAACCACGATCTCCAATCTGGTACCGATTCTCTGGACTATAGACATAGTCCCAAACTCAATCAATTCTCATCCATAACATGTAGAGTAAAGCATGATAAACAAAGTAATTCAAACATACTAGTAGACATGTTATAAAGCATGTTATAAAGCATGATATAAGGCATGTTGTAAAGCACTATGTCAATAGGAATACAAACACATATATTGCAAGCAAGCAGTTTAAGTAAACAACCTCATGGAGGTAATCATACATGTCACTAGGGTAGTTGAGAATCCCATCTCAACACTCTCCTAAGGCATCGATATTCAAACACTTACTCACACAAGTATTTTTCACAAACACTTAACATACACTATTTCAACATATATAGAGTATGTTAACAAACATGTATTAAGGCGAATCCTTTCGCCAAGTAAGTATTTTATGTACACATAATATATTTATACAACAATTAATCATGACAAACACATCTCTAAAATATACATGTATACGGTACTTTTACAATACAGTATTTCTACATACATAGTGTATATTAGTAAAACATGTATTTAGGCAAATCCTTTCGCCAAATAAGTATTTTATCTATATATCGTATATCCATACAACAAATAATCATGTCAAACACATTTTAAAAAAAAATATGTATACGGTATTTTCTACGAATACCTAGAATATGTAAAATTCCATATTCTACAACTTTAATCGAAACAGAAAACGGAAAGCACTTTGTACATGTGCAATTGCATGCAGATCATGAATCTATCATTATCTGACATTGAAAGCATTGAAAACCATAACCTATACACTTAAAGTCCGCACCTTGTGTTGTAGATTCGTAACGGAGTCGATAGGTTTGCTAAGCTTCCGTATTCGGCAGTTTGGCAACCTATAGAATGAAATAGGTTAGTTATTTCATAACCTACAATCTTCACAGCCCCAAAACAGATTAGGGTTGGGTTTTCTTACCTAAAAACGACGCCGGGATCGCCAGGAAATCGATGAGAAAGCAGTGGGTGTAAATTTGTGTGGTGGCGAGGAACGACAGAGGGAGATTCTCCCACTTCTCCCTCACTTTCTCTCTCTTTTCTCTCTTCTCAATCTCAAATTCGGATGGCTGAAATAAGAGAGGGTTTAAGGTCCTTATATAACCTAAAATCTCACCGAATTAGACTTTTTGACAAGGTTTATTTAGGTTATAACCAAAGCGGAACTTTTTCAGCTCAACGGAGGACTTTTGGCGGGCCTCCTTGAGCCACAGGTCGGACTTAAGCTCACCGACACCGGATCTACGTTTTATTAAGTTTTCGTTTCGGTCGGGATTCCAGATCACGCGTGGCGGACCAGTTTCAGTTCGACGGTCAGTGGGTCTCGATCGGAGATTCCGAGTATATGTAAATGTGTATGAAATTTCTCCTGATCTGAGGGTGTAATTTGGTCTGATTCTGACGGTTTGGTTGCTTAAAACTGATCCGCAAACGAGTAATGCCAGATTACTATTCAAGATATTTATTTTGTAAAGAAACATGTGTTTTCACACTCTCTCGCTCCGGACTCAAGCGAACAGCCGTGGGACACTGTTTGAGTTTGATTTTCGAGATGGTTGTCAAGCCCAGCGAGGCGGTCCTAAGTCCTTAACCTCGTATTGTTCGGACTCCCGATGTGCGGTCCAGATCTGATACGGAGTTTCAACGTGCTCCCGAGAGCAGTCGGGTAATGAGTTTGATCCGAGATTTTAGGGTAACCTAGCGTCAATGATTTTACAAGTTTTGGGTCTTGCAGATCGTATTTAAAGTGATTCTAGCGGATTTCGTAGCTAATCTTATTTAGCACTTATTTACTTTGTCTCATTTCTAAAGGATTTAGTCCTATAAGATTTCTGTCTGAGGTGATACCTAGGCCTTTGTAGTTTGTGTATAAAGTGATCCAATTTATACTACTTAGCTAGTTTAAGATAGTGTCTAAGGTGGAAGTACTTAGGAAAATTGAAAGAACAAGGTGGTGAAGGGTTGGATTTGTGAAGGAAATGGGTTCAGAAGCGATTTTAGACTGTGGGATTCAGTTCTGACAGGTTCATAAGGTGTTAAGATTGACCCATTGCCTAAGGACATCTAATCCCAGGTTATTCCAGGTTGGCAAAAATCCGGGATGTTACAATAATGCTCTAAAATGATCTCTAAAAATATATGAACGGTGTAGATATAATAAATACCTTACTGTGGGGCCCATGTAACTTTGATCTCCTTTGTACCGTTTGTACAACTTAGAGTCCTAAGAGCATCACTACATGTACCTACAGCAGCTATATATCTGGTGTGTGGTACATCACCCAATCCGCTTCCCACTTCCGCTCCTCAAGCTCCGAGTTGTATGAACGTTTCAAAGGAGATCAAAGCTATATCGCCCCACACTGATGTATTTATTATATCTAAAACGTTTATTTATTTTTAGAGAACATTTTAAAGCATTAACCAAAAAATGAATCATATCCAAAGATCATCTGGACCACACCACAAATAGCAGCGGAGATAATGATTTTCATCATTAAACAATTACTACGGCCACTATAAAGTTTATTTTCCATCCAATCTATTCATAAGGTCACAAAGAGCTAAATGAAGAGGAAAAACAAATTTCATATTGATCCAAAACTTTCGTGACCCCAAAAAGGGTTTCAGTGGTAGACGTTCAATCCCCACTGCCTTTTGCAGTGTGGTCCACTTGATAGTTAAATATGTCTTATTTTTCTTCTTAAGCCTTAAGACGATCTCGCCAAATGGATGAACGGTTTAGATATAACACATACCTCATGATCAGACCCACAGAGCTTGCCGACATCAATGCATCAGTTATATAGCTGGTGTGTGGTACACCAGCCAATCCGCTTCCATGAAAAAGATACCAGACGTACTGGTCCCTTGGGTGGAAGCCGATTGGCAGGTGTACTACACACCAACTATATAACTGTTGTAGGTACGTGTCGTGCAAAGATGAGCACTGACGCTCCTCGAGCTCTGAGTTGTACGAATGGTTCAAAGGAGATCAAAGTTACATGGCCCCATAGTGATGTATTTATTATATCTACACCGTTCATCTATTTTTAGATATAATTTTAGAACATTATCCAAAAAATGAATCATATCCAAAGATCATCTGGACCACATCACAAATAACAACGGAGATAATGATTTTCACCATTAAACAATTTGTAGGGCACACTATGACGTGTTTTTTTTTTTTTTTTTTCCATCCAATTTGTTCATAAGGTCACAAAGACCTGAATTAAGAGGAGAAAAAAAAAAAATTCATATTGATCCAAAACTTTTGTGACCACAAAAAGGGTTTCAATCATAGACGTTCAATCCTCCACTGCTTTTTGCAGTGTGGTTTACTTGATAGTTAGATCTGTCTTAATTTTAGTCTCAAGCCTTAAGATGAGCTCGCCACATGGGTGGACAGTTTGGATATAACACATACCTCATGATGAGACCCATGGAACTTTCTAACGACGTCAATACACAGCAGCTATTCAGCTGGTGTGAGGTACACTTGCCAATCGGCTTCCCCCTGCTCGTTACCATGTACTCACGTGTGATCTGACATTAGACATCACCCACGTGGGAGAACCTTAAGTCAAGGCACAACACGTGAGCATTAAACCTGTTACAAGTGAGACACATGATCCTATGCCCCCATTTCCGGAAATACAATTTTTCATTCTCTGGCCGAGTGTGATAGATGATATGCGGGCAACTGGAAATTCCATACGCAGCATAGAATTTATTTGAATTAAAATTTCCAAATTATGTATCTCAGGTTAGATGTATCGTGAATCTAAAGTTATACTTATTCAATTATCTGATTATTAGATCAGTGGACATTTATTAGACAGTTAAAATTTAAAATTATCCACTGAATCAGAGGTTAGAATTATTCAACCAATCCGGTCTTTGGACTGATATTTCGCCAAATCAGAGGTTAGAAGTAGATCCGTGAACAGAAATTGGCTTGCGTACCGAGTAACTCAGTTGGCTTTTATGGCACCGAGTAAACTCTGTTGGGCCTACCGAATGTATGTAGTTTATCCAAAATTTGAAGCGTATGGACAGCTAAAGTCGACCATACCAAAAGTCGACCATACCACAGGAAACACTGATAAAATTGATTTCCGCCGTTAAAACTTTGCTAGGGCTCACAGTGATATTTATTTGTCATGCAAACTGTTCATAAGATCACACATACATGGACGAAGGGAAAAAAACAAATATCATCTCGATCCAAAACTTCTGTGGCCCTAAGATTTTTTCATTAGTAGATGTTTAATTCTTGCCATTTCATGTGGTGTGGTGCACCTGAGCTTTGGATATGCTTCATTTTTGGCATTAAGCTCTAAAATTATCTGGTAAAATGGATGTACGGATTAGATAAAATACATAAATCACGTTGGACCCCACAGTTTATTCAAGTATGCAATCAACTTCTCCATTAACGAAGGAGAAATTCCTCGGGCCCTTAGACTTGCTCGGGTGGTAGACTCTCAGGAGTTTCAACTCCCGTGAAGGGTTCGAGTACCCATAGGTGGTGAAAATCGCCTGAGTGTATGCGTGTGCAATAAAAAAACAATTTTTTTTAAAAAAAAAATTTTTTTTTTTAAAGAATAAAAAAAGAGAGAAATTACTTGATACTCGACCGGAAACTTTGCACGGTATATTCGGGCTCTAGATACCACAACTAGCGCCTTATGTCGGTGATCTTAACGGCTCATTTGTTGCGTCATAAAAGTGATGTCCGATTCCTAAAAGATCTCTTCCACGTTACAACCATAACCTTTCAGTTTGTTGAGTAAAATTATATGATTAAAAAAATAAAATGCAGTAGCAGTGCCCACTCGACTGAGAAAATTTCATAACTCTTGGAAGCTTTGATCTCCAAATCCGAGGTTTTTAGGATCCAGTACTCTTGGAAGCTTTGATCTCCGAAACCGAGTTTTTTTTTATGCAGTTGGATGCAAAAGATCATTGAATTGGATCACCGAATCATTGACCCTACTAATCATAATTCATTTTTTTCAAAAATAGGATTTTTGCATACGTACACCTGACTTTTGGGACATGGACGTAAAACCTATGCTTTTAAACTATTTATCGGAATCCACCCATAGTTTTCACCGTTAGACATTGCACCGCCCACTGTTAATTACGTGAATATATTTTTATATTTTCGTATTACCAGAACTGCCATTCCATTGCCACACTTGGCAATCTCCCCTCTAAAATACACGATCTCGTGCCAAACCTAGCTTTGACTACACGTGGAGCCCATCTTCATGATGTTCATGATAAATCCAGCCCGTTCATCTATTTCCCCGTATCATTTTATGACTTGTGCCCATAAATGAGACGGAACCAAAGCTCAACGTGTGCTCCAAGATGGACCCAATCTGTTTCAACTATAGAAGTTTAATCCCACTCTATCCTATTGTGTGGCCCACTGGATATTAGTATTGGCCTCTTTTTTTAAGCCCATCTCATAAAATGAGCTGAAAAAACAGATGGACATGGTGGATTTGTCATAAACATTCCATGCCCTGCAAATGTTTCAGTAGTGCCTAGTGGGCGTTCAATCTCCACTGTTTCACGTTCGATTGTCCCACTTGAGCTTTGGATGGGCTTCATTTTTACGCTCATGCCTTTAAATGAGATGAAAAATCGTATGGATAGAATGGATTTATCACAAACATAATTGTAAGCCTCACTCACGGTCAACCAAATCTCACTCTTGACTTGAATTTCCTCCGAACCTCCAAACGACACATTGATTGACATGGATTGTCATACTAACCTAACCTCGAGCATACGTAGGGCCCACCTTGATGTTGGTTAGAAATCAACCCCGTCCATCTTCTTTTATAGTGAAAAACAAATGAGCCACATCCATAGTTCAAAGTGGGCCCCTTAATGGCCCCAATATTTTTCAACGTCCGGTGTTCAATCCCATGTTTCCTATCGTGTGGGCCACGTAAGCTTTGGATCTGCGTATTTTTTTTGTACATGCCCAACAACAATCTGAAAACACAAATGCACAGGGTAGATTTGTCACAAACATTTTGCCACCCCCACAAATGTTCCTCAGTTTTTCTGTTCTTTTGGCCACCTGAGCTTTGAGTCGACCTCATTTTTTGGTGCATCCTAGATGATATGGAAAACCTAATGGACAGGGTGAATTTATCACAAACATCATGGTGGGCCCCACCTAATGCCGGGTAACGCTCCCTCTTTGGATTTAAAATGTCCAAAACCTCTCCGGAAAAACTTTGTTGACGCTTGATTGTCGTGCCAACTTAACTTCCACGGGGTGAGGCCTACCTTGAGTTGTGAGAAATCACACTGTCCATTTATTTTGTTAGCTCACTTTAGTGGATGAGCCTAAAAATGAGAGAGATCCAACGCTCAAAGTGAGCCCCATGATGGCCCAAAATTTTTTAACGATGAGCGTCTAATCCCACCGTTCCCTTACATGTTGCCTTTGATGTTGGCCTCATTTTTGGCCCATTGCATAAAATGAGTTGTCAAAACTGATAGACCAGGTGAATTTCTCACAAGCATCCTATGCTTCATGAATTTTTCAACTGTGGACGGCCAATCCCTACTGTTTCCGGTCATGTGGCCCAGTTGAGCTTTGGATATACCTCATTTTTTACCATCAACCGTGCATGGGAGCAATCTTAAGATCATTGGTGTAGAGAATTGTATAAAATGTGCATAAAAACAGGTGCTAGTGAGTGAAATTTCGTAGCCTTGGGAAACAAGTGCCAGCGAGTGAAATTTCCTAGTGAGGCGGCAGTAGGCGCCCCCACCCAAAAAAAAAAAAAGGGCAAACTGAACAAAACCTCGGCTGGTGGGCCATCGTATAACGTGGCGCCTCTTAAGAAAGACAGACGAAGTTACTACCACCGTTGAATCCTTTTATTAAAGAAGGGAAACTTTGGCAGAGTGTGGTGGATGACACGCAAGCACTTAGAAATTAGAAATTGCACACTCAGCGTACAGTAATCCAAATTAATCAGTTGAAATTATGTCTCCCCAACTTAGATGCACCAAAAAAATATATATAATTAACAATAATATTACTTAATCACCTGACTATAACATTGATGGACATTTATTGGACGGTTAAAAAAAAATCCAATTCTCCTATCTCAGACAAACAAGTGTACATAATTAAAGGGTAAAGATTGCTCAACCAATCTGATTTGGTCTTGTGAGTCAGCGATAGTGGGGTTATTCCCCATGTAGGAGCGTCGGACCCTAGTAGAGTATCAAATTGCTCCATATAAAGAAAGGTAGGAGTAAGAAGGGATCAGATGCCATTAACTTGGCCCATCTCAGGTATTTGATTCGATTCGGTTCAGATTGACTTTTTCAATACACGACCCAATTAACAAATGAAGGGTTAGATTCTAATCATGTCAGATACAATCATGTGTACGTACATTTGGGACCCTGTTTTACGTCAGAAGGTAAAACACCCCACTCTTTGGGACCCATCTTGTTGTACATATTGAATCCACTTTGTCCATTAGGTGTGCTCTTCAATGCTAGTCTGGATACACGACTCAGGTGGGCCACACCATTGGGGACAATAAGGGATGGGATGCCAACCATTGGTTTTTGTGTGGGGTCACCATGGTATGTATCTTTCATCAAACCCGTTCACCGGGTTTGGCTCACCTGGATGAAGTGAGGATACAGAAATCAGCTTAATCCAGAACCCAGATGGGCCACGACGTGTCAACTCAGATGTACAGCCAACATAAGGTTTAATACGGTGGACGGAATGGGTTTCACATATATGGTGGGCCAAAGACTCGACTGTTTTAGAGGCTGCGTAAAACAGGCGTTGTAAATTATTCCAGTCTGATTTAATGACGTAGACTGTGCGAACATCTCTGTGAATCAGACGCGGTTTGACGCTGTATCTAGTCAGGTGGCGGCTGGTGGTCGGTTCTCTATAGGCTCTATCACGATGTATGTGTTGTCTGCGCCGTCCTTTCATATTCTTTTTTCCATGCCAACAATTAAAAATCACAATCCTCAAACCCTTAGCCCAACCTAAATCCTAAACACTAAAGCCTGGCCTTGGGAAAAAAACTCACTCAAACCAGTCAACCCAATGAGTCAATTCACTCGGTCAACTCACTCCGGTCAGCCTCCCCAGTCCATATACTCGGGTAGCTCACCTAATGACATTGAGCTGGGTCGAGCCAATCAAAAAAAGAAATACAAACAACAGTACTGCAACCTTTTTTGGAGCAAGCCAACACATGCAAGGGGTCCTTACTCTTACTCCGGTGGTAGACCATCAAGAGTTTCAACACCTGGTTGAGGGTTCGAGTACCTATAGGTGGTGAAAATCCACTATGGCAAGAGTGTGTGGTGGTGTGTGCATGTAAAAATAAAAAATTAAAAAAAAAAAAAAAAAAAAAAAGGGATCCCACCTACCAAAGCAGGAGGTCCAACGCCCCGGGCCGCCTCCCACGCAGTAGGGCTCCTGCCTTTGCAAAAGACCCCATACGTGCGTTGTCCTCTCCTTTTCCACCTTTGTTCGTGTGGCCCTATAGACCGACTCTGGTACCCTTTCCCTTTATCCATATTTATCACTTCACCAACCTTACCAATCCATCCATGAGATGTTGTCATATGGCAATCTCAAATCCAAAGCCATCCCACCCTTTTGCAGCCTTGAACCTTCCTACAATTATAAGAAAATCAGGTTTGGGGGCTAGCCCCCTCATTTCAGGTGCTGTTTAGTTCTTTGGTCCTCTTATGATAGGTGTGGCCTAGTGCCATTTCGTTGGGGCCCGCCTGAATGGCTGTACAATTTAGTCATTTGTTCACTCCCCAAGTATAGGGTTGTGATGTAGTAATAAACTCGGTAAGACCGAGGTCGAATCCACAGGGACTGAAACCTGTACGTTATCTGAAAATAACCAGATCTAGAACTAAACTAAGATGAAATCTAAACCAATTATGATTTGAGGAATAATGGTGAAATAATAATCTAAAACTTAGGAAAAATCAGAAAAGGGAAACTAGGGATTCAGAGGATCCACTTGTAGAGATCAGGGAGATCTTATGCCTGGATTAAAAATCGTGAAATTAACCGAAAATAAAGTTTTCAAGAGATGAGAGGTATATGAATTAGAATGGATTCCATCACCAAACCATGCCCAAGAGACAAAGCAAACAACAAAATTAAACTAATTACCAACCAGTCAACATGTTATGAAAGTTAGGAAAGGTACCGTCATCCGACCATGCCCAGGAGACGATGGTGAACAACAGAGCTTCCTGACGTCATAAACATATAGAGGAAAAGAACATGCTCAAAGCCATTGCAGACCCATTGTAATTTCATCTTAGCCTAAAGATCCATTCCCTTAATAAAAACCCAAATCAACATCAATTCAGTCTAAACAAAGGCACAAGCAAGAGGCCTCCCATCACGCTACAAGCTTCACCTCTTAGCCCTAGCTAAGAGGTTTAGCCCATAAACATGATTAGGCTAATCTCTTAAACAAAAATAAAATAAACAAAAAAAAACTAAAAGAGAAACTCTACTCCCTCTCCTCTGTGCTTCACGTTCTAGCCCACGTCTCCAGCCGATAGCTCCCTCCACGGCTTCCCCCTCTTTCTCAACTCTCTCTTTCTTTTTATAGCAGCAAGAAAATGGTGGAGAAAGGGGTCGGATAACCTATGCAGGCTGGAGTCGTGCGGAACTTCTTCTACGCAGCAAAAGGTTTGGAAACCTCTTGCGTTTGATCCGAATTTGGAATGGCTGATTGTCTAACTCCTCAGTCTGACTTCTTGGGAGTGACTAAAATCCTCCTTGCAAGGTTTTGGACGGTCTGGATTTCTGATCCGATCACCGCCAAGATCGCATTAAGGCCCACCCCAGTCGGTTTTCACAAACGTAGAGGTTTGCGTAATTTCTTGTGCTGTTTTGATGGTGGGGCCCATGATCTGGATCAGCAGTGAAATCCAGTCCATCTACTGGACTCAGCTTGAAAAACCACCCAGAAATGGGTATTTTGTTCTTGGATTTAGTGTGTCCCACCTATACTTTTACTCCACCATTCGTGTTGCACTCAAACAATCGGATCTACATAGTCTTGATTCCGTCACCTAAGAGTGGGTTATGGCTGCCCCACGGAACGAATGGACGGTCCAGATCGTCCCTTCAACGATCATCGTGGTCGTACAACGACTACAGAATCCGGGCAGCAGTCGGACGCGGAAACAGGGCTCGCGCACTGATCTCTGGAGAGCCCATAAACGTCGACGGTTAAGAAATCCACACCGTTAATTCGACTTGTGGCGAAAATTCGGCCGGAGATGGATGGTTTTGGATTGCTACTGACGCGGTCCTCTTGATTTTTCGCTATGCCGTCCGTTAGATGTTATGGACGCTGTTTCCATGTGTACCGCACAAGAATCTGGAAATCCACCGTTTGTACGGTCGGTTTTACGTTATGAGATGAATGGACGGTCCAGATGGACCACATGATGAGTGATGGTGGGTGGAGGTCGAGTCGCGTGCGGTGAAATGTCCTTTACGTTTTGGATGAAATTTGGTCGAAAAGCCCGACCCGATTTGTTTGCTATGGTGCACAGCGAGTGCACCAATTCAGTGTACTCCACTTCGAAAAGTGGGTCCCAACATGATGTCTATGTATGATCTGCTTCGTCCATCCGTTTTATCACCTTAATTAAGGGGTTGAGGCCCAACTTTGAATTATATCCATATCAAGTGGGTCCCAAATCAGGAGTTAAGGGGCCGATCTGTCTGTTGGGACACTTCCACAAGGATCCAATGGATGAAATTTGACTTGTACGGTTAATTTGTGGTACTTAATCCATATATGAAGTTTCGAGCCGAACGGATGGTGAAAATCCTGTGATCTTGCATTCTGGCTAGTTTTCGGGCTCGTTTTAATGTGAACGGCTTGATTTCCTTAGATTTATGGCGTGTAAATCCGTCCAACTTGGTCCTCTGGAGTCCGTCCCTTGCTCTGGTGACTTCAGAGCGTTAATTTCATGCTTTTAGCATCCTGTTTCCGTCTAAGCTCCTAAACACACATTGCAGCATAAACACAGTTAATTGAGTCGTTAAACAGTACCATATTTGTAAAATCAGGCAATTACTAGGGTCTGATATGCAATATTTGACCCTCAACATCATTCTTGAATGAAAGTGGGTGGTACGGTTCCCCTTAAAATAAAATAAAATAAAATAATATTTTTTTAAAAAAAAGGTTTGGATGCTATAAATAGCCCCCTTCCCTTCTCATTTCAACATCAACTAACCATCGAAAAGAGCTTAAGAAATCCCTTAAGCTTCTTAGCCTAGCCATCCATCTCTCTAGCAAGGAGAGAAAAGAGCCATAAGATGGATAGCCTAGCCCTAGTCTAACCTAACCTACTCATAGCTCTAGCCTCTTAAGCAATCATTGATAAAACTGGGGAGCTACTAGCTGACTCGAAGCTCATTGCGGACATGTTAAATGGTTCCAGCCAACTGAGTGTCAAGTGGAGCTACTGGCTGAATCGGATCCACGACTTATGTGGGGGTGCCCATGTCTCGTTCTCCCACATTTTCAGGGAAGCGAGTGATGCAGTGGATGGGCTGGCTAAACTGGCGAGCTCCACTCAGGCCCACACGATCTTCTCCTCGGTCGCTGCTCTTCCTCGATCCGTGAGGGGTTCAGTCCTCCTTGATAAAACTTGGCTCGGGGCCATCAGACGCAGCCATTGAGATTGGTGGAGCAGCCTCGCTCTGTGTTTTGTTTCTTTTCCTTCTGTGCAGCTCTTGCGTTGTTTTTTGGCGGCCTAGGTCTTTTTGTTGGGGCCTGTCTCGTAGGTTGTAAATCTGTTCTTGTCTATAATATATTAGGGGGGCGATCTCCTCCTTTTAAATTTTTATTTTTATTTTTATTTTATTTTTTAAAGACTCTTAAACAATCCAGGTCCTTATCCAAGTTACTCAATCTAATCCTTAGGACATTTCCGTCCATCCAGCCATACAATTTATAAACTAGATTCATCAACTCACATCTTAGTATTTTGCTATATATACTCCCTTCTCAATCCCCGTTGCTTATCTCATTCATTAGCATTGCATTACATAGCACTAAGCACTCAGTCAGTCCAAACATATGCTCTGTAACTTGTCGACATAGTCGGATTCTGTCCATTAGAAATTTAGAATGATTTGGCCTCATGCATGACAAGTGAGCATTCAGGGCGGGTTTATCTATCCAAAACTCTAGCCTATTGATAGTGTTGCATTTAACATAACATTATACACATTATTGCATCAATAGTGCGTGAGAACTAAATCCAACCTTCATATTAGATCTTATAAAGTAGAGACCGTACATTTGTACGGGCCAAGTAGGTGCCTAATACCTTCTCTCTCTATAACAGTGGTCCCTTACTTCAAATCTTTGATCGCAAATTAAGAAGTCATCCTAAGGGGCACTGAGTATCTTCGGATCCTCTTCCTTAAAGCGTGTATGGGGTTTAGCTGACTATGAAGGTGAAGTAATTGGTTAGTGGCGACTTTGGTCAAATATAACACCATTTCAAACATACAAGTGTAAAAAGGCCTCGTAAGAGACAACCGGTATAAGTCATGAGTCAATTCCGTTCGGGATCCAGTTGTCCACAAAAATGCCGACTCCATTAGGGATATCATAGTCCCACTAGTCACGACCCAACTTGAAAAATGAGATCTCACAAATTCTTGAAGATCGACATTTATTGTGTACTTGCATACAACATTCGTCCTAACTCCCAAAAAAAATACCAACAAAAGAAAAGTAAAATATATGAAAATTAATAAGAACTATTGTGTCCATTCAAGCAAGATATTCCCAAGCAAATCCCTTTCACTATAACCCAATTTGAACCCGATTTCAAACAACCATGGCAAACTACAAGGAAGAAAGAGCTCTCCCATTCCCGGCTCTCAAAATGCTTGAGGCCACTCTTCCGTAATCACATCCGGCAGAGCTAGTGCAAGTTTCCTACATCTAGGAGATAGCCCGAAATACAAGGATCATGCAAGAAATGCTTCTCCAATTTGTGCAAGACAGAAATGGAGTGACATCTCCAAGATGGACTAGCACAACGGCAACATCCATAAGCTTTCGCACTTCTTTTAGCCTCTAGTTCGTTCTAACTACAGCCGGTAGGATTCATGTAAGACTTCCGATACCCTCCCAACAAAGACCTTAAGCTAGAACAACCCTCCAACTAAGGGCATTTATTCTAGTACCCTCCCACAAACGGGAGCCATTTCCAATCATATTGCGTAACCAAGATTCCCAATCAATTCCAACATCCCCCTAATGCGAATTTCGGTCAATTTCAACATCCTCCTACAACCAAGGTTTCTTTACAATCTCCCTTCTTAGTACCAGTTCAACAAACTTTTTATAATGAGAGTAATCTCCTCCAAGTCTGAGTCATAGGGGCACCAATGAGGCTAATTATTATAAGAGGATGGTAGTTCAAACCTGGCAATGACAAAATCCCTCACATCTAGTCCATTCAAAATTGAACAAATCTAAAAGCAAACGCGAGATATGAAGATGAAGCTATAGAAGCAGCGTGGGGTGGATCTCACATCTACCAAGTTTAGAGACCTATGCCCCTTTCCTGGTGTAAATGTACCTCCAAACCTTGAGATACCAAATTTTAAAAAAGTATGAAGGTACATGATGTCCTATAGACCACCTATGAGTATTATGTGGAGAGCTTGATACCATGATAGGAAATGATGGAGCATTAATACGTCTATTTTAGAAATCCTTGAAAAGCAACACGTTAAATTGGTACACATCATTAGACTACTATCGAATCAAAACTTGGAAACAACTTTCTCAAGCATTCATTGATCATTTTGCATACAATCTTAATGTAGCACCCCAAATGGCAGATTTTGATGCCTTATGGAAGGGGAATGATGAATCATTGTCAACTTACATTGAATGGTGGTAGGCCACGGCCGTCAGAATGAAGACACCCATCGACGATGAGGAGAAAATCTCCATGATCGTCCACTTGGTAAACCCGAGTATCTCTGGATACCTTATTTCGTATCCGTACGCCAACTTTACCCAACTCATCCACATCGGAGAACAAGTCAAAGCTGGAATAAAGGCCCAGACGATCTTCTCTTGGTGGCCTCATTAGGCTTCCCTGGTACAATCGATAGTGGAAGGAAGGCCGATTGGATATAAGAACGGTGACGGAAGTATTCCCATCCTCCATCTAATATTGGAAGAAGACGATCTTGTTGCCTCTACCTATGGGTCCTTGCTCTTGCTCTAGTGGTAAACTCTTAGGAGTTTTAACACCTGGCCAAGGGTTCGAGGACTCATAGGTGGTGATCATCCCACTAAGGCGTGAGTGTGTGGTGGTGTTTGTGCATGTGTGTTTAAAAAAAAAGGGTGCACCATTCGTTCCTTAACAAGGACAACTACAACATCAGTAACAACAACCGAGATGAAGCTTGCAGTATCCTAATCAATTTTAGTAAATGGGTTCATGATCTGAGAGTCCAGGCAGTTCACACTAATAAACTGAACTTATAGTGAAATGTTAACATCACTAGTTGAGGAGCAACTTCTTACCTCGTTATTTCCAAGACCCCCACCGAACCCTTTGCTGCCAACTTATAATGAAAACAAGTATTATGCGTACCATTAAGCCAGGGGTCGTGTAACGCCCTGAAAATCGGGGGTCGAGCATAAACTCAACTCCCGAGTTCCAGAACATCACTTATGCAACAAAATGAATGATGATTGAATGTTGACTGTATTTGTGCATTGAACATGAGTGAGATTAAGCCAAAACAGAATATCACACTCCAGAGACGGTAAATTAGCAAGCGGAAGATCATGATAGATATATAAAATATATAAAATCTGGTGAGTCTCCGTAGTATGATAAAGTTACTAGGTTAAATAATTACAAGTAAA
The DNA here is from genome assembly GCA_030180095.1 of Magnolia changhungtana. Taxonomy (NCBI): domain Eukaryota; kingdom Viridiplantae; phylum Streptophyta; class Magnoliopsida; order Magnoliales; family Magnoliaceae; genus Magnolia; species Magnolia changhungtana. The sequence goes on along the minus strand of JASAUF010000502.1, from coordinate 4,772,584 downwards.
TTATACCAAGTTATGTAGTATGATCTAGTCAACATCCCCAGTAGCCCCGAAATCAAGGTACGGCTCTCACGGCCGCCAGATATTCGATATACGAGAGCGTTCTCGTCGTCATAGAAGTCCGGCCCGCCTCGAAGTAGCGTCGCCATCCGCAATCAGACAAAGTCTGTGGGTGTTCAAACACCGTCCCGTATCGTGGGAGTGAGTGATCAATTCAGTGGAACAATAAAGCATAGGTTAACATGTTATCAATTCAGTCAAGCAGTACAAATCAAACATTTCTAACTACTCTTGTTAAGTGCGAAAATGAAATGACATGATGCTGTATGCCCTTGCCAAACCATCCTCAAGCGACATCATCTTACGTTCGCGAATGCTTACTCCCTCAGTGCGCCACATCTACAAAGCACATGCGGTGCGATGATGCTCATAATTACCAAGTTATTATTAGTCCATTTCAAACAGCAATATTGGAAAACTAAGGTACCTCCCTTGTATCATTCTCAAACATGATCCATTCTAGGGTCGTCAATCCTAGTTAATCTCATACGATATTATGGTTTGAGAAGCGTAGTGAAGGCATCGCAAAGGGCTCACACCCGTCGGGCGCGGATCTGACAGATCTCACCGTATGCGGCTCAATGTCGGCCGTCGGCTCAAGTACATATCTCACCGTACTTGGCTCAATCACTAGCCGTCACTCAAGTACGGGTCTCACCGTACTCGGCTCAACTCATACTCTAGTTACTTGTGAAAGACTCGTCGCCAATCACGGATACACTTGGAGTATACTCGAAGATACTACGGAGGACTCGTCACCATCACGAGCACGTGTCTCACTGTACTCGGCTCTCGCCGTAAGTATCGACAGCTCGAATATAGTGTCCCATACCACCATAATCGGCTCACGAGTCTAGTTGCTCACTGGTCACTACGGGGAGGCACGTGGCCCCAGCGTAGGCCGACAGCTCGACCACGGTGTCCCATACCACCATGTCCGGCTCATGAGTCTTAGCGGATCGAGGTACCATGGTTAAAAGGGATTTCACTGGTAAGTTTGGTACCCTAGGTTCAAGCACAGGCGACCAAACATGGTGAACATACATTAGACAAATCGGGTTACTTGACGAGCTCGGCTAGCTCGAGCGCACAACAAGTTGAACGACATGAAGTGCATAAGCACTTTGCGTGGCTAACCACTATCACCAACTGAAGTGCGACTCGGGTTCGTCGAACACATCTCATGTGGCAAATGAATGGCAACCACGAATTCAATTTTGGTACCGATTGTCTGGACTATAATCATAGCCCCAGACACAATCAAGTGCAGATAGATAAAGCAGTAGTGAATCAAGATTCCACTCATACAATCAAGGTATGGTATTTTCCGTTTAGGACTGCCAGGGCTGTTGCATGCACTCGTTGCTCCGCTCCCCCATCACCCATGACGTATCATACAACGTAAATATAAATTTAAACATGTGCATTACATAGTTATAATATAAAGCAGTTGAGCATGTTATGAATCACAACACAAGCATGAGTTTATACATGTTTAATTCCTAATTACACAACAATCCAAGGAGATCATACACATAATTAAAAGAGATTGAGACTCACATCTCAACACCCTTATACATCATAATTTGCTAACTACTACTCATTCAGACATTTCAAGAAACACTAACAAACATGCATCAACATACATGACATATATCGATCACATAGGCATTAGGCCAAATCCTTTCACTAGGGAGTTACCCCAATCATAACACGCGTACACCCACGACGGATAGTCATGGCAAGCAGGAATCCAAGTTCCATATTCATTCAGTCATTTCCACAAACACTTGGGCCACACATTTTAGCATATATGGTGTCTATTGGCCGTATGGCGTGATTTAGGCAAATCCTTTCATCAAAAGGGTATCGCCAATACAACAATCATGAATCCATGACAATTAGTCATGGCAGCACACGAATGGGGATTATATACCCATTCACCACAAACACTTAGAATACACTAATACAACATACATAGTGTATGTTAGCAAAACATGTATTAGGGCTATCCTTTAGCCAAGTGATTATTTTATCCATGTATACCATAATCATACAGCAAATAATCATGACAATTACATTTCCAAAACTCACCCATATACGGTATTTCTAGTATCCACAATTTCAACATACGTAGTATTTACAAGGAGCTTGTAATACTGCGATTCCTTTCGCCAAGCAATTAATTTATACGTACATAATATATTTATACAACAATTAATCATGACAAACACATCGCTAAAATATACCCGTATATGGTACTTCTTACAATACCATATTTCTACATACATGGTATATATTAGTAAACATGTATTTAGGCGAATCCTTTCGCCAAATAAGTATTTTATCCATATGTCATATATCCATACGACAAATAAACATGTCAACCACATTTTCATAAAAAATACGTATACGGTATTTTATACGAATACCTAGAGTATGTGAAATTCCAAATTCTACAATTCTAATCGAAACTGAAAACGGAAAGCACTTTGTACATGTGCAATTGCATGCAGATCATGAATCTATCATTATCTGACATTGAAAGCATTGAAAACCATAACCTATACACCTAAAGTCCGCACCTTTAGTCGTAGAATCGTAACGGAGTTGATAGGTTTGCTACTCTTCCGTATTCGGCAGTTTGACAACCTATAGAACGAAATAGGTTAGCTATTTCATAACCTACAACCACCCAAGCCCCAAATCAGATTAGGGTTAGGGTTTCCTACCTTAAAATGGAGTTGATATCGGCGGAAAGCGCTGGAAAGAGGCGGTAATTTGCAACAGATAGGAGGAAGATCCTCCCACTTCTCCCTCACTTTCTCTCTCTTTTCTCTCCCCAAAACTCAAATTCGTATGGCTGTGAGAGAGGGTGCTCTAAGGCCCTTATATAGCCTAAAACATTCCCAAAATAGACTCAGTTCAAGGGTTACTGCTAATATAGGATATTCGTCACTTTTCCAGCTCAAAAGAGAGGTTCTGGTAGCCCTCCTTGAGCCAAACGTCAAACTTAAGCTCACCACCTATGGATCTATGTGGGATTACGTTCTCGACTCGATCGGATTCCCAGATCGCACATGGCGGACCACTTTCACTTCAACGGTCAGTGGGCCACGATCGAAATTCTAAGTACATGTAAATGTTCCCAAATTTTTCTTAATCCGAGGGTGTAATTTGGTCGGATCGACGGTCGGGTTGCTTAATCTTGACACGCAAGCGAAAGGTGCGGATCACTATTCCCGATATTTATTTTGGAATAGGAATAGTGTTTTTCACACACCCTCGCTCCGAATCGAAACGAATGGCCGTGGGACATCGGATGGACTCGATTTTGAGATGATGGTCAAGCCCAACGAGGCGAGCTTCTAATTCCTTAACTTCGAGTTATTCGGACTTCCGACGTGAGGTCCAGATCAGATCTGAAGTTTCATTTGTTTCGAGAGCCTAGGGTAATGAGATTGATCTTAGATTTTAGGGTAACCTAGCGTCCATGATTCTACGAGTTTTGGGTCTTGCAGATCGTATTTAAAGCGATTCAAACGAATTTCGTAGCTAAACTGGTCTCGCACTTAGTTACTTTGTCTCATTTCTAAAGGATTTAGTCCTAAGTGATTTCTGTCTGGGGTGGTACTTAGTCCTTTGTAGTTTGTATCTAAAGTGATCCAAGTTATACTACTTAGCTAGTTTAGATAGTGTCTAGGGTGAAAGTCCTTAGAAAAATTGGAAGATCAAGGTGATGAAGGGTGAGATTTGTGAAGAAAATGGTTTGAAAAGAGATTTGAGGCTTTAATTGAGCGTTTAAGAAGTTAAACCTGTATTAGGTTTGATCCATTGCCTAAGGACGTCTAATCCCAGGTTGGCAAAAATCCGGGGTGTTACAGGTCATACAACGAACATTATTTCACCTTAAAAGCCACAGTCCAAAACTTGATCAATTAAGGAAATTGCAATTAAGACGTCTGACGCAACTACTAAAAACACTATCCAGAATCCCCCACCACAATATCAAGCCGGTCCTAGTACATCAGGCATCCATACCATCAATATCAAGGGAAGAATCTCATTTTCATCCATTCCAGTTTATTTATGCCATCGACTCTCGTTCGGAGTTCGAGTCCCTTATTATGCAATGGGCACCCTTAGCCAACCTAATCTCAAAGCCCCTATCCTATAAGGGGCACCCTTAGCCAGTCCAATCTCAAAGCCCTTCATTCTGCAAGGAATACCTGCAATTGTCCACAAATCCCAAAATTAAGAAGATCTAAATCTCAAGTGGACCACACCATAGAAAAATAATAGTGATTGAATGTTCACCATTAAAATCCTCCTGGGGCTCGGTGTAAGTTTATTTGTCTTCCAACAGATGTGGATGGAGGGAAAATAGAATATCATCTTGGTCCAAAACTTCTGAGGGCCCAAAGAAGTTTTTAATGGTGAGCGTTCAATCAACACAGTTTCCTATGATATAGTCCACTTGAGATTTGGATTTACTTCATTTTTTAGCTCTTCCTATAAATGATCCAAAAAAATTGGATTGACAACATGGATGAAACACATACATCATGGTCATGGTGGGGTCCACAGAGCATCGACCACTAGCCATTGGCAAGTGGCAGGGTCACTAGCCAATCCGCATCTGAATCGTGCAAATCAGGTATGAAGGATTCTTTAAAGTAGGGTCCACCTCGATCCTAAGTGGTTGGGATGTTGTCCTTGTGGGTTCCTTTGGAAGGTTTTGGACTTTCCCATTTTTATATTTTCCAGTGAAACATATTATTGTCATCCCGTCAAATTTAATACATCTATGTCGCATCCACATACATCTATCAATCAAGAAATATGGTTTTTACCTATGAAAATATTTTTCGTAGGTAAAGATGACTTTTACCGACGAAAATTACTTTCGTAGGTAAAAGCATACTTTTACCTACGAAATTTAATTTCGTAGGTAAAAGCCATCTTTACTTATGAAAATTTTCGTAGTAAAGGGTGTTTTGACTTTTTCAACATCTAAACTTTATTTTTACCTACGAAATTGTATTTTGCAGGTGAAACCCATCTTTACCAACGAAAATATTTGTAGATATAGGGTCTTTTCTATTTTTCAACAAATCAAAAATTGAAAACTTTACTTTTACCTATGAAATTAAATTTCGTAGGTAAAACCCATATTTAAAATCCAAAACCTTGCTTTTACCTACGAATTCTAGGTTCGTAGGTAAAACCCATCTTTACCTACGAAATTATTCGTAGCTGAAGGGTCTTTTGAATTTCAAAAATCGAAAACCTTACTTTTACCTATGAATTCTAATTTCGTAGGTAAAATCCATCTTTCCCTATGAAAGCATTCATAGCTAAAGGGTCTGTTAAATTTTTCAAAAGCACCAAAAATCGAAAACCATTCTTTTCCCTACGAATTAAAATAGAAAATCCAAAACCTTTCTTTTAATTTCGTAGGGAAAACCCATATTTACCTATGAAAATATTCGTAGTTAAATGGTCTTTTGAACATTTAAAAACACAAAAAATGAAAAGGTTATTGTAGGGAAAACTCATCTTTGCCTACGAAACTATTCGTAGCTGAAGGGTCTATGAAAATTTTCAAAAATAGAAAATCCAAAACCTTTCTTTTACCTACGAAATAAAATTTCGTAGGTAAAACCTATCTTTCCCTACGAAAATATTCATAGCTAAAGGGTCTGCTGAATTTTTAAAATTTTTCAGGAAAACAGAAAATCCAAAACCTTGCTTCTACCTACGAATTCTAGGTAAAACCCATCTTTACCTCCGATATTATTCGTAGCTGAAGGGTCTTTTGAATTTCAAAAATCGAAAACCTTACTTTTACCTATGAATTCTAATTTCGTAGGTAAAATCCATCTTTCCCTATGAAAGCATTCATAGCTAAAGGGTCTGTTAAATTTTTCAAAAGCACCAAAAATCGAAAACCATTCTTTTCCCTACGAATTAAAATAGAAAATCCAAAACCTTTCTTTTAATTTCGTAGGGAAAACCCATATTTACCTACGACAATATTCGTAGTTAAATGGTCTTTTGAACATTTAAAAACACAAAAAATGAAAAGGTTATCGTAGGGAAAACCCATCTTTGCCTACGAAACTATTCGTAGCTGAAGGGTCTATGAAATTTTTCAAAAATAGAAAATCCAAAACCTTTCTTTTACCTACGAAATAAAATTTCGTAGGTAAAACCTATCTTTCCCTACAAAAATATTCATAGCTAAAGGGTCTGCTGAATTTTTAAAATTTTTCAGGAAAACAGAAAATCCAAAACCTTGCTTCTACCTACGAATTCTAGGTAAAACCCATCTTTACCTACGATATTATTTGTAGCTGAAGGGTCTTTTGAATTTCAAAAATCGAAAACCTTACTTTTACCTATGAATTCTAATTTCGTAGGTAAAACCCATCTTTCCCTATGAAAATATTCGTAGCTAAAGGGTCTGTTAAATTTTTGAAAACCTTACTTTTTCCTACGAATTCCAATTTTGTAGAGAAAACCCATCTTTGCCTACGAAACTATTCGTAGTTGAAGGGTCCGTGAAATTTAGAAAATCCAAAACCTTACTTTTACCCACAAATTCTAAGTTCTTAGTAAAACCCATATATCTTTACCTACGAAATTATTCGTAGCTGATGGGTCTTTTGAATTTCAAATTCTAATTTCGTAGGTAAAACACGTCTTTACCTACGAATATTACCTTACTTTTACCTACGAATTCTAAGTTTGTAGGCAAAACCCATCTTTACCTACGAAATTATTCGTAGCTGAAGGGTCTTTTGAATTTCAAAAATCATAAAACCCATCTTTACCTACGAAATTATTCGTAGCGGAAGGGTCTTTCGAATTTCAAAAATCGAAAACCTTACTTTTACCTACGAATTCTAATTTCGTAGGTAAAACCCGTCTTTACCTATGAAAATATTTGTAGCTGAAGTGTCCAAAAGCTTACTTTTTCCTACGGATTATAATTTTGTAGGTAAAACTCATATTTACCTACGAAAATATTCGTAGCTGAAGGGTCTTTTGAATTTTTGCAAATTTTCGAGGGGTGCTGGAAATGTTGGCGGTAAGACTTTTACCAACAAAAATGTTCCTTGTTAAAAGTGTTTTTCCTAAATACTTTTTCCGACGGCTAAAAACCGTCGGTAATAATGTAAAAATGTTTTAATTTTTTAAAACTTTTGTCTATAACCTAAATGTATGTATATATATAATTAATTAATTAATTAATTAATTAAAAGGTAATATTTAAATAATTTGTAATATCACATGAAAAAGAATATTGAAAAGTTGCGAAATTTTAAATATGTTTAAGAAAAATTTTGAGAACAAAATAATGCTTTTGAAGAGAAAAATTGGCATTTTGAAATTTTTGAGAAAAAATTAAAATATGATATAATTTTTGAGATTTTGCAAATAAAAATTTAAAATTTGCATTTTAAATATTTTTGAAATATTTTATAATAAAAATGATATTTATTTAAAAGAGTAAAAAAAATATACCTTTTGAAAAAAATGTTAAATTTATTTGTGAAAAATAAAATTACTAAATTATTAGGCACACCTACTAATTGAACCTTTAATCGTTTTTGGACAATCTAATCAGTTTAAATTAAAGAGTAAATAACTTCAGATGTTTAAATCAAATTTCACTGAAATTGTTGATTAATCTTGTATGCCCAATATCTTTCTCATATGTAGCCTGATTGAGGCGAGTAACTAGTCAAATTGAGAGTATTGATCAGTAAAATAGAGTAAATGCACCAGACATGTGAAATAGGCCAAATATTTTGGTTAAAATTGTGACCCAACTTACTGACCTCGTGAGAACCTAAGAATTGATGTTAGTAAGTTTTGTGGGCCCCATCATGATGTCTGTCGAACATCAACACTGTGGATTTGATGTGTCCCCTTTAGGCTATGAGATATCTCAAAAATCATCGGTAAACGAAAATCAAGTGGGCCATACCATTTAAAACTACGTGAAGACATCCTAAAAAAATATAAAAGCACTTGGTAGGGCCCACATGAGTTTTGAATGCAGTTGAAACTTGGTCTGACCCCTCATCCAAGTGGGACACACATAATGAGTGGGTTGGATATGTGAATCACATTTAGGCAGACCCAATATATGATTATGAATGTTTTAAGGAAACCCTTCTCCACTACATTTAAGTGAGGTACTCGTTACCCTTACCAGAGTAAACTTTGTGGGGTCCACCATTATTTCTTTATTTTATCTACTCCATTCATCCATGTTAACAGATAATTTGAGGTCTAAAGAACAAAAAGGAAGCATATCCAAAGCTCAAGTGGACCACACCACAGGAGATAGTGTGATTGAACCTCTACCATTTAACATTTCTTGGAGGCCATAGAAGTTTTGGATCAAGCTGATGTTTGTGTTTTCTATTCATTCATATATTTTTGATATTATGAACAACCTTTAACTATTTTTGGACAATCTGATCAGTCCAGATTGAAGAGTAAATAACTTCAGATGTTTAAATCAAAATTCACTCAAATTGTTGATCAATCTTGTTTGCCCAATATCTCCCTCTCATATGTAGCATGATCGGGGCGAGTAACTAGTCAATTTGAGGGTAATGATCTGTAAAATAGAGTGAATGGACCAGACATGTAAAATGGGCCAAATATTCTGGTTAAAATTGTAACCCAACTTATTGACCTCGTGAGAACCTAAAAATTGATGTTAGTAAGTTTTGTGAGCCCCATCATGATGTGTGTCGAACATCAACACCGTGGATTTGATGTGTCCCCTTTAGGTTATGAGATATCTCAAAAATTATCGGTAAACGAAACTCAAGTGGGCCATACCATCTAAAACTAATTGAAGACATCCTAAAAATATATAAAAGCACTTGGTGGGGCCCACATGAGTTTTGGATGCGGTTGAAACTTGGTCTGACCCCTCATCCAAGTGGGACACACATAATGAGTGGGTTGGATATGTGAATCACATTTAGGCTGGCCCAATATATGATTATGAATGTTTTAAGAAAACCTTTCTCCACTACATTTAAGTGAGTTACTCATTACCTTTACCAGAGTAAACTTTGTGGGGTCCACCGTTATTTATTTATTTTATCCACTCCGTTCATCCATGTTATGAGATAATTCGAGGTCTAAAGAACAAAAGGGAAGCATATCCAAAGCTCAAGTGGACCACACCACAGGAAATAGTGTGATTGAACCTCTACCATTGAAAATTCTTGGAGGCCATAGAAGTTTTGGATCAAGCTGATGTTTATGTTTTCTCTTCATTCATATCTTTTTGATATTATGAACAGGTTGAATGGCAAATAAACATTACTATGGGCCCAAGGAAGGTATCAACGGTGGAAATCATTATTCCACACTGTTTCTTGTGGCATGGTCCACTTGAGCTTTGGATTTATCAAAAATTTGGGATCAACCTACACCATTCATCCATTTTTCAAGATCATTTTAGAGAATTATCCAAAAAATGAATCATATCCAAATATTAAATGGACCACACCACAAATACCAGCAGGGGTGATGATTTTCACCGTTAAAAAATTCGTAAGGCCCACCATAACATTTATTTTTCATCCAATCTGTTCATGAGGTCACAAAGACCTGGATGAAAAGGAAAAACAAATTTCTTATTGATCCAAAACTTCTATCACCCCTAAAAAGGTTTCAATGGTAGACATTCATTCCCTCACTGCTTTTGTTCGTGTGGTCCACTTGATAGTTAGATTTGTCTTATTTTTCGTCTCAAGCATTATGACGAGCTCGCCATATGGACGGACAGTTTGGATATAACACATACCTCATGATGGGACCCACATAACTTGCTGACGTCACCCACCTCATTCCCATCGGGACATGGATTAGCTACTGACAAGTTGAGTACAGAGACTTGTTACTGAAGTGACGTCACTAAGTTCTGTGGGCCCAACCATGTTGTATGTTTTGTATCCACACCGTCCATCTACTTGGAGAGATCATATTAGGGGATGATCCAAAGAATGAGTCAGATTAAAATCTCGAGTGGACCCCACCGCGGAAAACAGTGGGGAGAGTGACGCCCATCATTAAAAAGTTCTAAGGTCTACAAAAGTTTCAGATCAAGCTGATATTTGTGTTTTCCCTTCTTCCATGTCTTCGCTAACACATGAACAGTTTGGATCTCAAAAAAACATCATGATGGACCTTTGGAAGGTTTCAACGGTAGTCACCACTCTCCCCACTATTTTCTGTGGTGGGGTCCACTCTAGCCTTGGATCTACATCATTCTTTAGTTCATGCTCTAAAATGATCTCTAAAAATGTATGAATGGTGTGGATACAAAACATACATCATGGTGGGGCCCACACAACTTGGTGATGTCACTTCAGTAGCGAGTCTCGCTACTCAACTTGTCGGTAGCTAATCTGCATCTGATATCAACAGTGGGGAGTGACCTAACTTCTCCCTCTTCCTCTGTCTCTCCTTCTCTCCCTTTGCACCTCTCTCTCTCTCTCTCTCTCTCTCTCTCTCTCTCTCTCTCGCCAAAACTGGGCGTAGGCAAAGGGCCCTCGCCCCCTCTCTCTCTCTCTCTCTCTCTCTCTCTCTCTCTCTCTCTCTCTCTCTCTCTCTCTCCGGTCCGAGATTTCTCTCTACCTCTCCTTCTCCCTCTCTGCTAGCTCTCCCTCTCCATCTCCCTCTCTCTCCGCCTCTCCCTCTCCCTCTCCCTCTCCACTCTCTCTCCCTCTCCCTCTTTCTCTCTCTCTCAAACCCTAGCCCTCTGTCTCTATCTCCTCGGCCCTCTGCTGCAGTTCGGCCTTCTGCTGCTCGTAAATCTCGGCCCTCCATTTCACTAATGTAAGGTTTTTCCCTTCTCATTGTTGCTTTCTGCAATTTATAATACCTTATTAGAGATATGCATTGTCGAATCCCTAATTAGGGATGTGTATTGTTGAATCCCTAGTTGGGGATTTGCATTGTCTAAACCCTTTTTAGGGATTTGTATTGTCGAATTCCTCATTAAGGATTTTTCTTGTTTAATCCCTAACTAGTTGGGGATTTCTTTATTATTTTTTTTTTCCTCATTACTATCTGTGATATGGCCCACTAGGGTGTGGATCTGGTAGATTTTTAAAATTTTTTTGCTCCAGCCACCTATATTAGGACTATTTTTGTTCTTAATAGTCCACTTGGAAAGAATCAGTGCAAACTGGGACATGTTATTTTCCTCAACTCTATAAGTTAAATGAGTAACTGTGTTTTGGGAAGTTTGTTGGTTAAACCAATATTAAAGCTCAGGAAAATGAGATTCCCTTTGTTTGCATGTATTCCATCCTGTTTATAGGATTCAGATTATCTGAATCTTTCTCCAGTTGTTTTGATCATATATCTCTTTCCAAGGAGATTCCTATCCTCCAATTATTATTTTTTTTTTTTTGTCACAAGACCCAAATCAGATTGTTAGCCTTGAAAGAAATTAAGTATTCACCCATATTCTTTTTTATTTTTTGACCTAAGAATACGCATGGGATAATCGAGTTTTCCATTTTCTACTAGTGGGCCAATGTTTCAGTTATCAATCCACCGTGGATAGACTCAGACTTGAAAATCTCCCGATTTGACCGTCTATTCACAGCTCATTATTAAATGTAGATTCTCCTATGGAGGAGAATTGGTGGCGTGGTATAGTGGGCCACAAGTATCCACGGGATTTATCAAATCTCCATCAAGATTTAGCTGATTAATAGCCAGATCAGACTTGGGTCTATAGATTCAAATTCGATTAGAAATCAGGTCTGCTTAGGTACTTAAAAATCCATGCCAGGCTTCTTCCTCGAGGCAGAGCAGCCTCGATGGACTATCCTTTATGCATATATTTCAAAGTTGAGCCCTTATCTAAAGTTCATATGTTCTTGCAGCCCATTGGTGCATTAAATGCTGATTGGCTAAGAAAGTTCCAAGAAAGGTATTCAAGCTTTGTTTATCCAATCATCCCTAAGTACCACTATTCTTCACATTACTCCAAAGGCTTGCGAATCGTAAGTTCAATCCAGTTATTATTTTCTTAGTCTTTCAAGAGAAGGGGCTATTGTATATCTTCAGGTTGCAGCCAACACTTGAAGCTTGCGCTTATCTTTAAGTGTGTTTTCTCTGTTGGTATGCTTATATCATGTCAGTAATGACTAGCAGCTCAGATTTTATTGTTGCAAGACTATTGAAATGGTGTCTAGTCTTGAAAACTGTGTAGGTCAGATCTCTAGGTGTTTCATTAAAGCATCATCTTGTGAAGGATTTAGAATGAACTTTAACACCTGGAATGGTTCTATAAGACCTCTAATCTTTATATTAACTACGACTTTATGGAGTGCATATACATCTGCTCATCATCATATTTGGCCTAGGTGATGTATTTACAAACTATCATCATCGTATTTGGCCTAGGTGATGTATTTATTTGGATTTCTTGATGCATATGCAGCCTCTTATGTATGCTGGCATACTTTTAAATACCAATGTAATTGTTTTTTAAGTCTATTTTATACGAAAAACTCTTTCCTATATTTGACAAGGTCAAATCTCAGTTGTTTTCAAGGCAAAGCAACATAGGCCACTGCCTCTTTGTGTCTATTGACTACTTGGGTTCCACTTGTGCAACTGGGCATGATTGATTGTTTCATATACATGGGTATGGACAACAAATCTCACAATTCCTGAATACGTTTATCAAGATCAACCATCTGAAAGCTTTTGAGGTTGTCTTTTGAGTCCAATATTTTAATCTACCTTGTTAAGCCATGCAAACTCCAAATTAACAAGTGGATTCTGGCAAATATAAGAATTGGGAGACCTGAACTTACAAGGGAACTTATTTGAAGGTACTGATTTGAATATTCAATTTGTCCAGCTTGAAATGAATTGAGAACTTATTTGCAGTGAACTTATTATTGATCATTTGATATTCATAATGTTTAGTTTTGATGTGGCATATCATACTTTTTGGAAGTGAATCTGCGATTAAGTTACTGAGCAATTTAGTGAACTTCTTTGGATGGTGGTTTCTTCTATATACATATATATATATATATATAGAGAGAGAGAGAGAGAGAGAGACCTCTCTCTCTCTCTCTCAATGAGAAACAGACTGCAGTCCTTGCACATTTCATTATTGTTTCTATGGTCTGAACAATGTAGCTTAGGAATTGCCTTTTACCTTCATAGGTCTCTTGTATTAACTGGACTAACATATCTATTGTTTGGGTGTCCACTTAGGCATTGAATGCTACTAGAATATAGTGATCTCAGGTAAAAATTTGTCCAACAACTGATACTTCTTCTACAGGTTTTATACTATCTTGTTAGGCTAGAACCATTTACTACTATTTCAGTTCAACTACAAGGTGGAAGATTTGAACATCCAGACCGGATGTTTTCAGATATAGGTGCTACTTGGAATGGCGTTCTTGAGGACATGAGTGATGTGAAAGAGTTGGTAAGGATCTGCATAACCACTAGTACATAAACATCATTGTTGTTAGTTCTATCCTTGATGTCTTGTGCATTGTTCTTAGATGTCTGCACCTGGTCATCAATTGCTTCTCTTTATTGACCTTCGTTTATGGTTCCATTTGCAAAAGGTGGTTAGTCATACCTGTTTCTTTGTTTGTCCATAATTAGGTTTTGAGAAAAAAAATTTTAAAGTAAAACAGTGGTCCAAAGAACAAAAAACTACAGATAGATTTTGAAGTTTGGAATGACAAGTTACTTGATCCGTTACATCCAAAAACTACAAATATTTGTCTCGAATATAGAAAATTTAGAAGAGACTCATTATGACTGCAATTTTCTCTAGGATAATTCCTACATTACATGGCCTCATGATGGTGATATGCTTCAGAAAGGGTGACTGATCAGTTCATTAATTTTGTGTTGGTGATCTCAGTATGTAAACACATCCTGCACTATATAGAATAGAAAAGAAAACTTCCACCTTTTCCAGAGTCAAGATCCATTATGAAAACAGGACTGGATTGTAAAACAAATCTTTATACTATAGAGTCATGAAATTAATACTTTAATTGGCAGTTTCCATATTATTATTTAAATGGGAATAATGGGGTGACATGCACAAACCCATTTCTTGAAATTCTAAATGCCCTTATAAATTATTTGTTTCATAGTAAAATTGTCATTATCATGCAACTCTTTTTTCCTTTTTAAAACTCATATAATAAAGAATGATGTTTAATTTCAACCACCTTCAAACCTAATAACTTGAAAGTTCTACTTTACTTTGTTACATTAGCTAAGAGCCTAAGATTAAAATACTTCTAAGAATTAGTGAAAGATCTCATGTTAGCGAACTACTGAGAAATTTTTTCCCGCTAATATGGTTGGATTAGTTCATCTTTTTTGAGGAATATGAGCAATATTTTTTTTCTTGGATTTCTTTGAAATGAGTACTGTATCCCAAGTTAAATCTTACAGTTTAACTTTGATATAGTTCATTAAAAAAGAAAATGAAGAAGAAAAGATAAGTACCATACTGGATACACATATCAGACATTTTTTTATAGGCACAAGACAATGCGGGTATCAAGGAAAAGCTTCGATTATGGCTTAGTGGTATTATCCATATACTGTTTATGTAGTTTAATGTATTGTGCATAGATCTGTTTTTGACTCAACAACATGTCCATGTCCAAGTTTCATATAAAAATGCACAATTCAGGGGCTATAAGTTTCTATAGTGACCTTGATCCAAGGTATTTTGTAATGGTATATATCAGCCAGCATATTGTGCTAGCTTGCTGGTCGATACAATATGGCCCATATAATGGCCCTTTTTTGGAAAAAAATCTTAAAAATTATTAGTATGTTTCATGACATGTTGCTTTTAGGAGTAGAGATTCAATGCATCTCTTCCATATTCCCATGGCTCCACTTAAAAATACTTTGGACAAGCATTTGCTGCAGTTGGTCATGAGAGAAATCCATTGATAGATTCAAATGCATTCCCACTGTTTGTCAAAGATGTGAAATTTATCAAATTTGAACTAGTAAGAAATCCTAGCATTTCCATAACGTATGTTTTTCTTTTGTGTTTTGCATGATCAAGTTCAGGTGAGACGTAGGAGGGTTTGATGCGCTTGGTGAAGCTGGTCAACACCAAAGCTTAATTATCCATTTTTTTTAATTCTTTCGTTTTTACAGAAAAAAAGTTTCCTGGTTCACTGACTTCCTTTTACCTAAATAGTTCGCTATCATCTTGATGAGGACCCAAAGACTTTGAAGGTGTTTCCCATTCCACTTCATGATGCCAGTGGCTCAACTCTGCATTATGACCAGCTTAGCATTTCACCTGATGGAAAGATATTGGCAGCAACCCATGGTTCCACATTGCATGTACGCATACATCTTCACTAATCTTTTATCATTCACCGTGCTTTCAAATTACGGGATGATTTGCAGGCTTTCTAGTCAATAACATCTCCACCTACAAAGCCAATGAGAGTTGCATGTGTGAGGCTTTCTGGAAGGAGGGATGATTGTGATGGAATTGAGAAGCCTGCTTAATTGTTTTTGCTTGTTGGTTCCGGCGAGTGTATCTGCATCTAAACCTAGGTAAGCTCTGCCTCTCTAGATCCTTTTGCTTATACTCTCATCTTTTTTATTTCTTCCTTGTCTTTTGTATAATTTCCTCTCTATGCTGGGACATTTCAAAGGATGTGAAATCAAGGTATTATAGGCCTACTAACATGACAACCTTTTTCATCTCTTAGCGATGGGCATCCTTGCCTTCATTTTACATTTATCATTTGTATAGGAATTATCTCTTGTTTTAAGTAGTTAACAGTAGAATTATACCTAAGGACTTTCTCATCTTGCAGTACTGTAGACAAGGCCCATCTAAGGCTTGCTTCAGCAAAAGCTGTCTTGCGCCTATCAAAGTACTAGGATAAAAAAATACCAATTGATGTCTTTTATTCGACTTCAAGATTATCACAGGTTGGATCTTTTCTTTCATGCGAAAATTTGTTCAAAATGGCTGTTTACTAAGCATTGTATTCATCTTCTTAGAATGAAGAGAAAATGTGATGATTGTTTCGTTGCCTTTTGTAGTTTAAAAGCATATGATGTTTGCTTATCCAGAGATTTTAATATGTTTCACACTAGTAGCAGCTGATTTTATCTTGGCATGTAGGATGTCTACCCACAAGCTAGGAAGTTATTCCTCAGCAAATTTCACCAATCTATAAAGAAAGGCTTCAGGATGCGAGGTATGCTTGTGGCTTCTTATTCAACATAACTGGATCCCATCCACTCGAGTTTAAAGAGGCAAGCATTTCTTATAATTTATTCTATAGAGCACTCACTTTGCAAAGTTTCTCTATGCTGCATTTTACTGAATGTTGTGCCTTTTCTAGCCTATATGAATGGGGTTGAAGTTTCTTATATTAGCTAATGTCTTTCTTTCTTTGTCATATTGATTCCATAGGACAAACATAACTTAACGGAGGTTGTTCAAATGTGTTACCAACTGAACCCGAACCTGAACCCGATTTCCTAAACCTAAACCTTAACCTATCTTCAATTCCCTACAGCTATAACCTATAACCTAAACCTATAACCTAAACCTGAACCTAAACCTAAAACCTAAATGTGTTCTTAAATCTCTAAACCTAAACCCACACCTAATCCTATTCTCAACTCCCTAACCTAAACCTAAACCTAAACTTGAAAACTCAAATCCAAACCTGATCCCAAACCCGAACCCGATTTCCTAAACCTAAACCTTAACCTATTCTCAATACCCTACAACTATAACCTATAACCTACCTATAACCTAAACCTAAACCTAAACCTAAACCTAAACCTAAACCTAAAACCTAAATGTGTTGTCAAATCCCTAAACCTAAACCCACACCTAATCCTATTCTCAACTCCCTAACCTAAACTTGAAAACCCAAACCTAAACCCGATCCTGAACCCGAACCCGATTTCCTAAACCTAAACTTATAACCTTAACCTAAACCTATTCTCAAATCCCAAAACCTATAACCTAAACCTAAACCTATATAACCTTAACCTAAACCTAAAACTTAACCTATAACCTAAACCTTAACCTATAACCTAAACTCAATTTCCTAAACCTTAACCTATAACCTAACCTAAACCTATAACCCGAACCCACTTTCCTAAACCTAAACCTTAACGTATTCTCAAATCCCTAAACCTAAACCTACACCTAATCCTAATCTCAACTCCCTAACCTAAACCTAAACCTAAACTTGAAAACTCAAACCTAAACCCGATCCCCCGAACCCGAACCCGATTTCCTAAACCTAAACTTATAACCTTAACCTAAAACTATTCTCAAATCTCAAAACCTATAACCTAAACCTAAACCTATATAACCTTAACCTAAACCTAAAACTTAACCTATAACCTTAACTTATAACCTAAACCTATAACCTAAACTCGATTTCGTAAAACTTAACCTATAACCTAACCTAAACCTAAACCTATAACCCGAACCCGATTTCCTAAACCTAAACCTACACCTAATACTAATCTTAACTCCCTAACCTAAACCTAAACCTAAACTTGAAAACCCAAACCTAAACCCGATCCCGAACTCGAACCCGATTTCCTAAACCTAAACTTAAAACCTTAACCTAAACCTATTCTCAAATCTCAAAACCTATAACCTAAACCTAAACCTAAAACTTAACCTATAACCTAAACCTTAACCTATAACCTTAACTTATAACCTAAACCTATAACCTAAACTCGATTTCGTAAACCTTAACCTATAACCTAACCTAAACCTAAACCTATAACCCGAACATGATTTCCTAAACCTAAACCTTAACGTATTCTCAAATCCCTAAACCTAAACCTACACCTAATCCTAATCTCAACTCTCTAACCTAAACCTAAATCTAAACTTGAAAACCCAAACCTAAACCCGAACCCGAACTTGATTTCCTAAACCTATACCTTAACCTATTCTCAATTCCTTACAGTATAACCTATAACCTAAACCTAAAACCTAAACCTAAACCTAAACCTAAAACCTAAATGTGTTCTCAAATCCCTAAACCTAAACCTACACCTAATCCTAATCTCAACTCCCTAACCTAACCTAAACCTAAACTTGAAAACCCAAACCTAAACCCGATCCCAAACCCGAACCCGATTTCCTAAACCTAAACTTATAACCTTAACCTAAACCTATTCTCAAATCCCAAAACCTATAACCTAAACCTAAACCTATATAACCTTAACCTAAACCTAAAACTTAACCTATAACCTAAACCTTAACCTTTAACCTAAACTCAATTTCCTAAACCTTAACCTATAACCTAACCTAAACCTATAACCCGAACTCGATTTCCTAAACCTAAACCTTAACGTATTCTCAAATCCCTAAACTTAAACCTACACCTAATCCTAATCTCAACTCCCTAACCTAAACCTAAACCTAAACTTGAAAACTCAAACTTAAACCCGATCCCAACCCGAACCCGATTTCCTAAACCTAAACTTATAACCTTAACCTAAAACTATTCTCAAATCTCAAAACCTATAACCTAAACTAAACCTATATAACCTTAACCTAAACCTAAAACTTAACCTATAACCTTAACTTATAATCTAAACCTATAACCTAAACTCGATTTCGTAAACCTTAACCTATAACCTAACCTAAACCTAAACCTATAACCCGAACCCGATTTTCTAAACCTAAACCTAAACCTACACCTAATACTAATCTCAACTCCCTAACCTAAACCTAAACCTAAACTTGAAAACCCAAACCTAAACCCGATCCAAACCCGATTTCCTAAACCTAAACTTAAAACCTTAACCTAAATCTATTCTCAAATCTCAAAACCTATAACCTAAACCTAAACCTATATAACCTTGACCTAAACCTAAAACTTAACCTATAACCTAAACCTTAACCTATAACCTTAACTTATAAGCTAAACCTATAACCTAAACTCGATTTCGTAAACCTTAACCTATAACCTAACCTAAACCTAAACCTATAACCCGAACCCGATTTCCTAAACCTAAACCTTAACGTATTCTCAAATCCCTAAACCTAAACCTACACCTAATCCTAATCTCAACTCCCTAACCTAAACTTAAATCTAAACTTGAAAACCCAAACCTAAACCCGAACCCGAACCCGATTTCCTAAACCTATACCTTAACCTATTCTCAATTCCCTACAGCCAAAACCTATAACCTAAACCTAAAACCTAAACCTAAACCTAAACCTAAAACCTAAATGTGTTCTCAAATCTCTAAACCTAAACCTACACCTAATCCTAATCTCAACTCCCTAACCTAACCTAAACCTAAACTTGAAAACCCAAATCTAAACCCGATCCCGAACCTAACTCGATTTCCTAAACCTAAACCTTAACCCATTCTCACCCCTATAGCTATAACATATAACCTACCTAAAACCTTAACCTAAAACCTAAACCATTTCCTAAACCTAAAACCTAAATGTGTTCTCAAATCCCTAAACCTAAACCTACACCTAATCCTAATCTCAACTCCCTAACCTAAACCTAAACCTAAACTTGAAAACCCAAACCTAAACCCGATCCCGAACCCGATTTCCTAAACCTAAACCTTAACCTATCCTCAATTCCCTACTACGGTAACCTATAACCTATATAACTATAACCTATAACCTACCCATAACCTAAAACCTAAATGTGTTCTCCAATCCCTACACACTAAACCTATACCTAATGCTAATCTCAACTCCCTAACCTAAACTTGAAACTTGAAAACCCAAAGTAAAACCCGATCCAGAACCCGAACCCGATTTCCTAAACCTAAACCTTAACCTATTCTCAATTCCCTGACTGCAACCTATAACCTACAACCTACCTATAAACCTAAACCTAAATGTAAACCTAAAACCTAAATGTGTTCTCCAATCCCTAATCCTAAACCTACACCTAATGCTAATCTCAACTCCCTAACCTAAACCTAAACCTAAACTTGAAAACCCAAACCAAAACCCGATCCCGAACCTGAACCCGAACCCAATTTCCTAAAGCTAAACCATAACCGATTCTCAATTCCCTACAGCTATAACCTATAACCTACCTATAACCTAAACCTAAACCTAAAACCTAAATGTGTTGTCAAATCCCTAAACCTAAACCTACACCTAATGCTAATCTCAACTCCCTTACCTAAACCTAAAACTAAGCTTGAAAACCTAAACCAAAACCCGATCCCAACCCGAACCCAATTTCCTAAACCTAAACCATAAGTGATTCTCAATTCCCTATAACTATAACTTATAACCTACCTATAACCTAAACCTAAAACCTAAATGTGTTCTCAAATCCCTAAACTTAAACCCACACCTAATCCTATTCTCAACTCCCTAACCTAAACCTAAACCTAAACTTGAAAACCCAAACCTAAACCCGATCCCGAACCCGAACCTGATTTCCTAAACCTAAACCTTAACCTATTCTCAATTCCCTACAGCTATAACCTATAACCCCTAAACCCGATCCCGAACCTGAACCCGAATCCGATTTTCTAAACCTAAACCTTAACTGATGTTTTATTTAAACCAACATGATTTAAATGATTTTTAAACTCACAAGTATACGAATCAAATGTAGATACGGTACGTATTACGAGATCGTTCCCACGAGGACTGGTCGTCACAATTCAAATCTATGATTCTCCTTAACTAATCCAATCAAATAATGGAATGAACTACTAAGCACAATTCTAGGAAAAAAACAATTAAGAACAGGGAAGAAAATTCAATCAGAGAGAGAGCACTAGGACTTTCGAATCCACCCCTAATTATCCTAACCCTTGTTTTGTCTGTTGATTCACCTTGATCTAGATTGATACCACTTATATAGAGAAAGCACAATCTGTGTCCTTAATCGGGCATACAGAATGTCTAATTCCTTTAAGCAATGCCATGAATAACATATCCCATGTCCTTGGTCGGGCACATGGAATGTACAGTTCATTAAAACATCCTGTTTCTTCCTCTATAGGAAACATGTTCTTAATCAGACACAAGCACCTATAATAAGCATCCAAACAACATCCATATATATACTTTAGTCAAGTTCATAGATGGAGAAGTATAAAATTTAAACCAATCAAGCCCACTTAGAGAAAGAAACAAATTAATTAATATTTAAAGTAAATTCAACCAATACAAGAGCTAATCAAATTAGGGGCTTCCTCTCAGCCCTAGCTGAGAGATTAGTGACCCATAAAATCTATCAAAAAGATTAAACAAAATTCATAAAAAAAGGAACATCAAACCAATCGATCTCTCTCTCTTCTTTCTTCTCTTTCTTCTCTCCCTTGCTCCGGATCTGGAATTCTCTGTTTCTGAATGCCTTTCCCACGTCCAAAACTCCTCTTTTATAGCTGCTGGATGGTTGGAGTCGGTGGCAGAGTTGTAGCAGGACATGGAGTGTAACTTTTCGCAGCCATGATCGGTGGGCCCCACAGAAGTATTTTCTGTATGAAGTTTCGGGCCAATCGGATGGCGGGAACCATGTGATCTTGCATTTTGCACCATTTTTGGGCCTTTTAAAACGTGAACGGCTTGATTTCCTCAGGTCCCTGACGTATAAATTCATTGATCTCAGTCCTCTGGAGTCTATCTCTTGCTCTGATGACTTTGGAGCGTCAAATCTATGCTTTTAATATCATTTTTCAATCCATGCTCCTGATTTCATCCTGTAATAAAAACACAATTAAAATATGGCATTAAGCATTATCATGTACGTAAAATCAGGTAATAGTCGGGGTCTAATATGCAATATTCGACCCTCATCATTAACCTAGTCTCAGTTCCCTACTGCTATAACCTATAACCTAAATCTAAAACCTAAACCTAAACTTAAACCTAAATATGTTCTCAAATCCCTAAACCTAAACCTACGCCTAATCCTAATCTCAACTCCTTAACCTAAACCTAAGCCTAAACTTGAAATCCCAAACCTAAACCCGATCCCGAATCTGAACTCGATTTCCTAAACCTAAACCTTAACCTATTCTCACTTCCTATAACCTATAACCTATAACCTATAACCTTAACCTAAACCTTAACCTAAACCTAACCAAAACCTATAACCTTAACCTAAACCTAAAATCTAAACCTAAACCTAAACCAAAACCTATAACATACCTAAACCAAAACCTATATCCTAAACCTTAACCTATAACCTATAAGCTATAAGCTAAACTTATAACCTTAACATAAACCTAAACCTAAACCTATAAACTAAAAATTAAACCTAAACCTAAACTTAAAACCTAAATGTATTCTCAAATCCGTAAACCTAAACCTACACCTAATCCTGATCTCAACCGCCGAGCTGATATCGCAGAGAGAGAGATTCAGTAGCTACAGGTCGTCGTTAATGACACCAGAGAGCAGCTAGAGAGGTAGGTGGAGGAGTAGCAAAGGAGGATAGAGGAGCTGATGAGGCAGAGGGAGAAGCAGGAGAGGAGGAGGATGGAGAAGCAGGCGAGGCTGAGGGAGGAACAGCAGAGGAGGATGGCGGAGTTGACGAGGTAGAGGGAAGAGCAGGAGAGGATGAGGATATAGGAGCATGTGAGGCTGAGGGAGGAGCAGGAGAGGAGGATGGAAGAGATGTGGGTGGAGCCTGAGTGACGGATAGCGGATATGTTTCAAGCTCTCGTCGCACGCTTACCCATCGATGCCCCACCACCTCCGCCTCCATATTTGTGATTTTTTGTATTTTATTTTTGATGTTAAACTTATATGTATTTATGCATGATGTAGTGTGAGTTTATGTTAGTATGCTTATTTTCAAAAAATTTGATTTTTTTGTTCCTATGTTTGGATGAATTTATTTATGTATTTTGAAGTTAAATGGATGTGAATGTGAATATGATGAAATATATTACATAACAGGTGTATATCAAGAAATATATTGTAACAGGTGTATATCAGGTATATATCAAGAATTTTGTGGGAAAAAAAAACTTTTACCTACGAAAATTTTCGTAGGTAAAAGTCTCATCAAAGTTTTTTTACCTACGAAAATTTTCGCAAGTAAAAGTCTCATCTTTTACCTACGAAAACTTTCGTAGTTAAAACTCTCATCCATGTTTTTACCTACGAAAATATTCGTAGCTAAACGTTTTGTAAGTATTTTTAACTACAATATCATTCGTAGTTAAAAGTTTTTGTAAATATTTTAGCTACAAAATTATTCGCAGGATAATGTTTGGTAAATATTTTTACCTACATAGTAAATACCTTTTAGCTACGAAACTATTGGTAGGTAAAAAGTGTTTTCAATATTTTTAGTTACGAAAATATTTGTAGGTAAAAAGTCTTGTAAATATTTTTAGCTACGAAATTGTTAGTAGGTAAAAAGTCTTGTAAATATTTTTAGCTACGAAATTGTTGGTAGGTAAAAAGTGTTTTAAATATATTTAGTTGTAAATATTTTTAGCTACGAAATTGTTAGTAGCTAAAAAGTCTTGTAAAGCAAATTTTTTGCCTACGAAAATAAGACTTTTACCTACGAAAATATTCGTTGGTAAAAGTGGCTTTTCTTGCCATAAAAAATGTACTATAATCTTCTTGACAAAATAATCATAGCACATGGATTAATGGACCATGATGTCTTGCATTAGCAAGATATACATTGGATCGTTCATCCATAAGCTCACATGTACATCATGCTTTTGGATCAATGACATTGAAAATGGATGGGTCCCACCATGATGTTTGTGAGAAATTCACTCCAGCAGCCATCCATTTTTCCGGAACGTGTTAGCATGAGGGACATTTATGGGGTTACACATTTGAAAAAAAATGAGAATTTCTATCCACCGAATGAAACATTTATGGGTTACACATTTGAAAAAAAATGGGAATTTCTATCCACCGAATGAAACATTTATGGGGTTACACATTTGAAAAAAAAATGAGAATTTCTATCCACCGAATGAAACATTTATGGGGTTACACATTTGAAAAAAAATGAGAATTTCTATCCACCGAATGAAACATTTATGGGGTTACACAAGTTTTTGATGAGGCTATTATTTTCGTGTTTACTAATATTTTTATATTTTCAGGTCATCTTGGCTACTATTTTTATGTTTTTAGATCATCCTAAGTAGAAATGACTTTATGAAAGGTTGGATGCATGACATATAAACATCAGATCCCACCCAAGGGAGGTTTCAATGGTAGGCATTTTCCTACCCACAGTTTCATGTCATGCGGCCCACTTGAGCTTTGGATCTACCTCATTTTTATTCTGCGATGAAGCGATATGGAAAAATGGATGGATAGGTTGGATTTCTCACAAAAATCTGTTTTGTGAGAAATCTACCCCTCCGTCCAGCTATTTTGCGAGTTCATTTTAGGACATGTGGCTAAAAATGAGATAGATTCAAAACTCAAGTGAGCCAAAAACATGAGAATTGAGCATCCATGATTGAAATATTCAGGAGGCCAGAGAAGTTTTGAATCATGCTAATATTAGTGTTTTTAGTTCATCCAAGTAGGGATGACATTATGAATCGTATGGATGGCATATGTAAACATCGTTGTTTACTCTAGGAAGGTATCAATTGTAGGAATTTCTCTAACCAACGTTTCCTTTAGTATGTCCACTTTAGCCTTAGATCCGCTCACGTATGGATGGGGTTGATTTCGGACGCTGATTTCCTGCCGTCTCAGGAAGTTCCTGCGCTCAGAACCTAGGTGGGGCCATCGTGATGTTTGTAAGAAATCCGCTCCGTGTGTCCATTTTATGTGTCCATTTTGTGAGCTCATTTCAGGACTTGTAGCCAAAAATTGAGGCCGATCCAATACTCAAGTGGGCCGAAAACTAGGCAAATCCAAACCACTGATGCACCACACCGCAGGAAAAGTGGAAATCAGTGCTGATTGAACGTACACCCTAAAAAGAAAAAAACTTCACAGGGCTTACTGTAGTGTGCATTTGCTGTCCAACGCCACACAGACCTGGATAAAGGGAAAACACAAATACCAGCTTGATCCAAAACTCCATGGGCCTGAAAATGTTTTCAATGATAAGCGATCAATCCTCACTTTTTCCTGTGATGCGGTCCACCTGAGATTTGGATCTTACTAATTTTTTGGCACGTGCGTTGAAATAATGGACGGCGTGGATAAAATACATCCCTATTGGTGGAGCCCACAGAGCTTTGAAATCAGCTGGCGGGCCAGTGTTGGGATGGACAAACCGCGTACATGATTCCGGAGGAACATTCCCGTTTGCTACGCATTGAACCAGTCATGGTTAGTTGCTACTCTACAGTGCACGCGGAGGTGGATTGGTTAATCCGGACCGTCCAAATGGTGGATCGAGCTATGGAAAACGATCATAGGCTTCATAGACATCTCTCTTTCTAAACTGAACCGTTGAAATCTTCGTATATTCAGTGTTCATTAGACACACACAATCAACACCATGCGTACTTTCAAGTACAATTTTCGAACATGAGAAGGCACCGAAAATACCAAGAAGTCGTCTCAAAAGATTTTGAGCACCGACGAACCAGAAAAACGGTTCCATCAACCGTAGGCATGGTATAATTGTACAGTGATGACCCAATTCTCGATGTAACACAACCCCAAAACTACACTGAACGGTTGATAACCATCTGATTTTTTTCCTTGTGATTTGGGTCACTCTCTATTTAATTTTAGCCATCCATTTGATACCGGTAAATGGGACGGACGCAATAGTTTTATCATTGTGATTTTCAAACACATGATCCATCCACAACGTACCCCACAATGTGAATGGCTTGGATATCCCTGCATTACTAGACATGTGGGGAGAAAGCGAGAAGGCAAGAAATTATGTGCACGTGCCTTTTTCCGTGCGTACGAGAGAGAACACTGTGACAGTACACAGCACCTAGGTAGGTACGTACGTATACCTGGTAAAGCTCTGTGGGCCACACCATGAGGAATGTGTTTTATCCACGCCGTCCATTCATTTTTTCATATCATTTTAGGACTTGACCACAAAAATAAGCCAGATCCAAATTTCAAGAGGACCACACCACAAGAATGCCTACCACTGAAAACTTCCTGGGAGCCACGTAAGTTTTGGATCAAGCTGATATTTGTGTTTCCCTTCCTCCAGATCTGTCTGAAAACATCACGAAAGGCCCTCAGTAAGGTTTCAACGGTAGGCATCACTATCCCCACTGCTTCCTTCTGGAGTTGTGGCTCACTTAGGCTTTGGATCAACCTCATTTTTGGGTTCATGCCCTAAAATAATCTGAAATAAATGAATGGACAGCGTGGATGATACACATACATCATCATGCAGCCCACAGTTTTGCCACGTATGCACGATACCAACGTTGGTGCTGTGTCGAGAGAGCACAGTCACACAGAGAGAGAGAGAGAGAGAGAGAGAGAGAGAGCAATAACAAAGAGAAAGAGAGCTCTTCTTTCAGATCCGTTATAACCTATGTACTCTACCACATACTAAACTTTCCTTCTACCTTTCTTTCTTTCATTCTTTCATGGGATGGTATACAAAGTCCTACACAACCCATCTACAAAACAAACACCAACTAAAAAAAAAAAAAAAAACAGAGAGAGAGAGAGAGAACCTGACAAATCTCAAAGATCAACACTACAATCAGGAGACCCAAGCAAAGGCACCTGTCCCACAAACCCCTTCTTCAACCCCACCAACATATCACATTTCACATACATCCCATAACGCCCACTCTTAAATGGCCCAGCTTTCCATCTCACCCGTCCCAACACCACCAACCTCAGTCCCACCACTCCATATGCCTCATCCACCGTCAATCCCCCCGAGACCTCCCTCGACACCGGCACCATCACTCCCCCCATCATCGGTGACAGTGCCACAGTGCTCTCCGGCTCCTGGTACAAGGTCGGAAGTGGCACCGGCGTCGTAATTGCCTGGTTCCGGTACGATACGAATGCCGTCATTCTGTCATAGTATGCTGAAGTCCGTTTGTTGGGGTTACGGACGGTTATTGTGAATTGCATGGTGGTGGAGAGCATCGATGTGGATGTGGTGTTCATGTCATAGATGGCGGCGCCGACAACGTTGAAGTGCGGCTTCGACGGGCGGTAGACAAGCCAGACGACGAGGGTTGTTACACCAGCGAGGAGGAAGAGGATGCCGAGAGCAGCACAGATGATGCGGCGAGTGTCGCTGGGGGGATAGATGGGTGCCATGCCTTTGGTATTGGTGTGTTGGGTTTTGTTGTCTCCGGTCATTTTCGTTTGGGTTTGGTTTTCTTCAGCCATGGAAGGAGATGGTAAGAGGTTTTTATATGGAAGAGAGAGGAAGAAAGAGGAAAAGGTGTTTGGAAAAAGAGAAGTTGGGTGGTGATGGAGGTGTTGGTGGGAAAATGAAGGAGGAAAAAGCCAGGAAGAAGCGAATCTATTGCGACACTTGGAAGAAAGAAGTATATTAGGCCTTTGTAAAGTGGTTTTAACATAGAAGCCTGGTGGCCTTTGCTTCGTTATCCTTCAATCCCAGCCCTTGGACAGGTGGACTCCACCATAAATAGGCCATCTTCTACTAAATATTTGTAAACTTTTAATAAGCTGAAGTTGGATGTAAATCATCTTCTGTTTTGTTTCTAAATCTCTATTCATGCAATGGTTAGGATTGCTTGTGGGACCTACCTTTGAACGGTAGTGATCATTTAGGCAGGAATGGTGCCGCTGCGGTGCACCTTACTTTTCATGTTTTAAGATCTATGAAATGGGCTCTCTTTTACTTTTGGGCTTCTCTTTCTCTTTTCCTTTTTTTTTTTTTTTTTTCCTTGAAGTGCATGTAGATAAGGAGAAAAAATAAAATAAAATAAACAGGAAAACAAAGGAAAAGAAGGAAAAGAGAGCATCTTTACAATGCCTTGTGTATTACTCTCTTGCTTAGGTACGAATCCAATATCCGTATTTTATTATCATGGTCTTCTTTTTTCCTTTTCAAGTATTATTATCAGGAGGTGAAACCATGCTTCCTCCTTTTCTTTGGTACGTAAAAAGCATGAAGGATTAGAACCCAATTCTCAATTCACCCTATGAGTAATGGCCACTTGCTAATCTTGACCAAAGTGAAGGTAATTTGACTTAAACTTTCACCATTTTAATAGTTTAATTACCAGTAAAAACCATTGATATATATGACATTTCTTATGTTTCTTTGGTAAAACGAAAATTTACTCCATAAGAATAAAATAACATGTATGCCTTTGAAGGTGAATGCAGAGTGCATGTGCCGTATTGATGTGCTATATTTATATGGGCCCACCATGATGTATGCTATATCTACAGCAACAATATATAGATAATGGATGCATGCATGTGTAAATAAGTAATTATGCATGTAGAGTATAATCAGTACAACTGAAATGAATGTTGAGATAGAAGAGTAGTGCAAATAAAATTAGAAATAAATGCATTGAGAGAATTCAAGAATAACACAATAAGCCATAAGATGAGAGAAACTAGATTTGATCATGTGCAACTGAGACCAAAACCACACAAGTTAAAAGAGGTCAATTGGGTCAATGCAAAGGCTCTAAAAGGGTAATTGGAAAGCTCACGGAGACGTGAAAAACAGTAGGTAGCTATGAGGATCTACTGTTCCGTGACAAATTAGTGGAATGGCAAAAACACGACTCATGCAGCCCACTTGAATTATTTAGGATAAGGCCTATATGATCATGACGTTTATTCCATGGGCCCAATAATAGGCCCGTTTGGACTGCAGTCACTCTCTTCACACTATCCTAATATTTTAACTGTTGGTGTGAAAGTGAACGGTTCACATTTGGGGGGGTTTAGATGGTAAGTTATTTTAGATAAGTTATTTACACCATAAGTAGCTTATCTTGGTCTCTACTTAATTAGTAGATAATTATATTTGGTAAACAATATACTTATCATCCAAAAAGTAGAAAAGTATATTTGATTTCCTTTTTGGTCCCCCTCACATCCATCACCCATCATGTGGAAACAACTTTTGATGTGAATCATTCATTGTGTGGGCCATGCCTTTTATGTGGGTCGTCCATCATCAGGGCTAACCTCGGTTGTGGGCCATTCATCATTAGGTGCCGACTTTTAATGTGCACAATTTATTAGGTAGGGCCCACCTTTGATATTAGTCATCCATCATGTGGGGCATACCATCAATATGATTATCCATCATGCTAGGCCCATTTCAATACCCACTGCCCATCATGTGGAGCCCACCTTCGATGTGGCTCATCCATCATGTGAGACGCACATGGACATGGTCCACTCATCATTAGGCCGATCTTGGACATGAATTGTTCTTCATGTATGGTCCACCTTGATGTGGAGCATCCATCAAGTGGGGCCGATCGTTATTAATTGCCCATCATATTGTGGAGTCCACCTTTGATGTGGACCATCCATCAGGTGGGCCCACCTCTGATGTGGGTCATCCATCATGCGGGACCCGCCTTGGACATGGGCCACTCATTATTAGGCCAACTTTGTATGTTGATTGTCCATCATGTGGGGCCCATCATTTTTTATTGCCCATCATGTGGAGCCCACCTTTAATGTGGACCATCCATTAGGTTGGCCCACCTCCGATGTGGTCATCCATCATGTGGGACCCACCTTGGACATGGGCCACTCATCATTAGGCCGACTTTGGATGTGGATTGTCCATCATGTTGGGCACACCTTGATGTGGATCATCCATCATGTGGGGCCAATCGTTATTAATTGCTCATCAAGTGGAGCCCACCTTTGATGTGGGTTGCCCATCATGTGAGCCCTGCCTTCAATGTGGGTTGCTCGTCATGCGACTCTCACCTTAAATGTGGGTCATTCATCATTAAGGACAAATCTTTGATGTGGATCAATCATCACGTGGGCCCACCTCGATATGAACCATCATCATGTGGGCCCCACTAGATCATGTACCTATTCATTGGATGATTTTCCATTCTCATGAACTTAGAACGGTTCATGGCCATGGAGATCATATTCCCTTAAATAATTTCCGATGTTATCTATCACCAATAAAAATGAAGAAAATAAATTACTTTTGAAAGTTGAAAAGCAATAAAATATAATGATGAAATAAGCTTCTTTTTTTTTTTTTTTTCTAAAATGCTACTTATTAAATTTAATAACCAAACTAACTTATTTAAGAAAAGTAGCTTATTAACTTACATAAGTTAAAAAAGCTACTTATTTGATAGTATCCAAGTAGGCTCTCAGTGAGAAGAAGCTCATTTAGTAGATGGCTAAGGGAAATCCCATCGAAGAAACTTTTGCTTGGTGGCTAATAACTTCT
This sequence comes from Magnolia changhungtana, assembly GCA_030180095.1. Lineage (NCBI taxonomy): Eukaryota > Viridiplantae > Streptophyta > Magnoliopsida > Magnoliales > Magnoliaceae > Magnolia > Magnolia changhungtana. The sequence continues at coordinate 4,742,114 of JASAUF010000502.1, read as the reverse complement.
AGGATAGGACAAGCTTGTGTGTGGTTCTGTGTTCAGCAAGCACAAAGAACCACCGATGAAACTCTATGTACACCTTTTTTTTTTCTAGCAGATAAAACTAAAATAAAATCCTAGATCAAATAGAAGATTAGGAAAAAAAAATAAAAATGTAGCTGATTTAGACCACTATTCTAGTCTATTTATCGAGGACTGCTAGCTAAGGTTCGTATTGAACCTTGCTGACTTGATCAGAAGTCACTAGAGCTTTTCTCGTCAGGTCGTATGTGAGAGTGATTCGAGTGGTTTTTGATGGTCCATTGAATCACACAGGCACAGTTTATATAGACTAGGATTGTTGGACGTTTTGGTCCATAGTCATAACTCCATATGACTATTTATGGTTGTTGGTGATAAATTAGCTGTTATTTGGTTGTTTCTGACCGTTATGCATGTGGGACTAGTTGCATGCTAGTTGTTTAAACTCATTAACTAGTCATTTTATGACTTTTGGGCTAGCCACATGCAACAGTTTCTACATAGTCTACTTTAATACTGCACGTGCAGTTATACATCTCTCAAATGGCTAGTTTCCAACCTTTATAAAAGATGGACTGGTCTCATTCAGACTACTTACCCACAACACTCCAGCCACCTGGCCTATAGCCTCTGTCGCATTGCGACTAGCCTTGTCTCGCATCGGATCACAAGGGAGAGATTTATTTACAACACGATATGCACGTGTGAAGTGCAAAGTGCGCCACTAGCGCCTCTACAGTCACACTACCTCATATGCCCACGCCCTCACACCAAGTTCATAATCGTGCCCATGCCCATGCTCTTGAGCATGGGCGTGCAAAAAGAACTGGGACACGCAAGTCTCGGTACTCCATAGATCCACCAAGCAAATAATAAGGTACGCTACAACCACTATATAAACAAACACTTTTATATACATATATTTTTTAAAAAAAAATATTTTTAATCAACTATTTTTCATAACAATCCCCTACTTCTTGAAAGTTTTTTTTTTTTTTTTGAAAGAAAAACATATGACAGAATATAAATAGCTTATATGCATAAATGAAAGATATCTTTCGATTTGAATATCTCTTTAATGTTAGTATCTTAAAGCTCTATCAAAATTTCTGGTAGCCGTAGCTTTGAACTAGTTATTCCTAGATAACAGAGCCGAATAAACCACACACATTCACTTTACCTTATAGAATTCTCATAAATCTTTCTCAGCATAATTAATGGCCATGTGCTTATCCTATTTCATGAATGATCCCGAGAGAAACTCCAACTCTCATGAGAGACGACACCATCTCTACATTCACATAAGTGAAATCCTTACAATGTATCCATTACTATTAATACACTTGTCCTTTTACACTAGATTTCATTAAGAGTTCTAAAACTTAACCCTCTATTTGTAATGCACATCGCTATCTATTTATAAAATGAGATTATATATAATTTTAGTGTTAAAATTTTTCACATATCAGTAACTTATTTTTACCCATTAAACCCGAACTTAGAGATTTTCTAATTTTAGGTAGGGTCTTCATCATTGGTGAAACTTTAATTGAAGAATTTAAGCCCTATCCCTCTAGATGTTACCTTTACTACCTCTCCCGTTAAAAGTTTAGTAAAAGGGTCAGTCAAGTTATTGCTTGATTTCACATAGGAAATTGCAATGATTCCATCTTGAATCAATTGTCTCACATAATCATGTTGTAAACTTATATGTCTAGATTTTTCATTATAAGTGTCTCTGTTGGCTCTAGCTAATGTGTCTTCACTATCACAATGTAGTGACACAGCCGGTATAGGCTTTACATAAAAATGATTTTCTAATAACAGATTCCTAAACTACTTAACACCTTTTCCTATTGCAAGCAAGGCTATAAACTTAGACTCCATAATTGAGTGAATTATGCAGGTTTGTTTCTTAGATCCCTAATAAACAGCTACACCTCATAAGGTGAATACTGTAACACCCCGTACATTTCAATCCTCGAGTGTTGCCATGTGGCCTAACTAGCATAAATACAAACTTAGCTTAAGCAAACATTTGCATGATTTCCAGTTAAAATCCAATCATGATAAAAGTAATTCCCATCCATATGCTAAACAACCCACCATATATCCTTCAAATGGGTCACCCCATCATTTGAAAAACCTGCTCTTGGGATTTAAACTTCATTGATGGAAAAATCTAACTGACCCTCTTAAATTTAGGACCCTTAGAATCCTTTAGATCGACATTGATTAAGCCTATAAGAAATCCATCCATCCAGGTACAGGATCAATGGTTAAGTTTCCGTTTATATAGTTTATAGGACCTCACATCATCCGATCATGGTCTGATATTCCAGGAAAATCATTAAATTCATACTTCACTTAGGAGCCTTGATTGACTCTTAAGACAGTTGGTAATCTTGTTATATAAGGGTTAAAATTCATAATCACTCGTTTAACTAATAAGTGAGAGTAATCGATCGTAGAGATGATCGTTGAATCTGCCCAAAATAGGACTAGGAACCATTAAGTATGGTGACAATCAAATTTAGAAAGGGTCTGATCATCAGATCAGTGAAAATCTGTGGTTAAAGTATAAGGGTTTAAAGTGTGGCCCACCTGAACTCCAAATCAGCCCCATTATTGACTCAGGACCCTATACACATCAGGGAATTAAATGAACGGTCCTAATCTCATGAGCAAACCACAGATCATCACTGGACTGACAATGATTGACACTCAAAGGCTATATTTCAACTGATATGGCCCACCTAAGACTTGGATCTGCCCCGTCCTTTAGGTTGTACCTTATCATGGGCTAGCAAAAGGAATGAACAGAGTGGATTGGGCAAGATCGTCAGTGGGCCCCACTTGTGGTGCATGGGCACCACTTGCAAGTGCACACCTGATGTGCATTAAATTGGGTTGCTTGGTCAAACGAGTTTGACCTGAGCTAACTAAAGAAGGAAATTCTTTCTTTCCCGTACTAGGTGTTTTTTGAAACGGACGGACAGAGCTGTTGTCGGTGAATTTCGACCCACCATCATATATCAGTCCCACAATCCAAACCGTCTATCTTGTAGGGCATTTGAATACGTCCAAAATCCCGAAGTTTCACATGTGGATTCCTACGTACAGCCGCACAATCATGGGCGCAAGTGGACTGTGTGCAACCAACCCCTTCCCAAAAACAGAAAGTTTCTACTTTCTCCCCTTTTCACGCTGGTGATCCACGTGATGCTGAATGCACGCATCTCAGCCGTTGGAGTAAATTCATCCCAACTATCCAATCTCTTCACGGTTTAGGGCTCCTCCGTAATAGTAAAATGAAACAGCAGTTAGCTCTGTTTTTACCAGTCGGATGTAATCAGTTGTAGAGGAAAACCATCTGGACCATCCATCCTCCATCCAACGATCACCAGAGGCTTAAGGTTTCAGAAAGAAAGGGTATAAAGCAGGAGGTTCGCTACTCCATTCCTGGCAGCCGCACACTTAGAAACTCTGTTAGTTCTTTCAAAGCTCGAACCCACCACGAAACGCCACTAGAGCTTCATTTTTTTCCATTCCAAAAGCATCGTGTGGAGGAACTAGATGCTCCAACATCAACAGTTTAAAGAAAATAGCCTCCATTGGGAGACTGTCATTGAAGCCGAAGCTTTTTCCTCGAAAGCTCAAGCTCTGCTCGAGCTGCAAATCGCTGATCCGCCAGGTCACAAGGGTGAGATGCTTCAGAGAAAGAAGAAAAGGTGAGGGAGAGTGAGAAGAAAGAAAGAAAACCAGAGAGAGAGTGGGCGTTGCTGACCAAGTCGAGCCGAGTTGATGGGCCATTCTGGACGAGTCGGGTTACTGTCCAGCTGGTCCATTGCTACTATTGTTGAGCTTGGTTTGAGCTTGAGGAATTGCTGGACATTTTAGCAATAGGGATTGCAAGAAGAAGAGGAAGAAGAAGGGAGAGAGAGAGAAGGGAGGATTGGGGCCGCTGTCCGGTCAAACCGAGTCGACTGGATTTAAACCGAGTCTGATTGGCTTGAGTCAGGCATGGGCCTAGTCCAGACCATGAGGGAGTGAAAGGAAGAAGAAAAGAAAGAAAGGGAGAAGAAAAAAAATGGAAGATGGAAAAGAAAAGAAGGGGAGCTTGCGATGGTGTTGTCGAGTCAACTCGGGTGAGCTGTCGGACCGACTCACTAAATGAAGCTGAGTTGAACGACTGAGTTAGTAGGGTCAAATCGACTCGAATCACTCGACTTGAGATAATTCGATCTTCATAATGTTGAAATAGAACTTTATTCAAATTGTTGAATTAATAAGAATTATTCTTATTAAATTGAGAAACTTAGATTCTCTAACCCTCACTTGAAGCTGTTTGATCGGATTTTGTTTAGGATTGACCTACTCCTAATTAGAGCACTTAAGGTCTTGTAGGGTTAACGTTCTCGCATTGGTTCGTGGTTGAACTCGACACCGAGTTGGGTCAAATCAGGTGACTTATTTCCCTTGATTAGTAGGTAAAATTATTTCCATTAGAATGATGTTCGGTCTCTAATCGCATTGTTTCAGGTAAAGCAAGATATTCAAAATCCTCAATTAGGACTTTGTTCAATCGAGTTGAAGCTGGGTCAAATCGCCCCTAGGGCAAGTTGAATCGTAAATCAAGGGATTTGGAGTTTTTCTCATTTTTGTTCATATTGGAATCTACACTCGATTGAAGCTGCGCTCTAAGGTGAGGACTCACTCTTTGAGGTTTCCACTTAAATTCATCTATCTAATTATAGATGGTGCCTTAATCCCTTCTATTTCGTTACTTGATTGGGATACTTAACTTCTTATGTGAACATGTGAATATATTAATACGTTGCGCACTTGATTTCGATGTAGATAATGAACACGTCTCTTTAATTTTGGATAATCATAAATGATTGATGATAATATGTTATCTTTAGTTGTACATATGTTAATTAATTGTATGATCGTCAATTACGATCATTTGATGTGTTGAATGGAACTTGTCATGGCCCTACTATCTTGCAGTTCATATTTAACTTACACGACTTGGATTGCACGTATGCCATATATGGCTTGGGCCGCATATTTGCCTTAGTGGCTTGTTGGTTATGTACGTATATCCTGTGTTTTCTAGTCATCTTGCAGTGTTCAGTTTTACCATAATTTTCGGGTGGAGCTGAAGTTCGCTTATCGATTTTCTAGCCATCTTACGGAGTTCACGTAGGATATGATTCCTGGGTGAAGTGGGGGTTTAAAGGGTGATTTTCTATTCGCCTTGCAAATTCCACTTGTATTATGATTTTCGGGTAGAGCTGAAGTTCGCTTATCAATTTTCTAGCCATCTTGCGGAGTTCACATACAATGTGATTTCGGGTGCAATAGAAAATCGTATGTTTGATTGTTTGGTTATCTAAACATGTTCCTTTGTATTGCGAATGTTGTTATATCTTGCTTATGATGAAATTCTGTTAATTGGCTTGATTTTCTTAATATGAGTATGAATATGAAATACCCTGATTAGTATATCTAAAGTGCATGACTTGCGATCTATATTGGATTATGAATGATGAGTACGTAATTTTAGAGAGCGCTCCTCATTGCGATAGCCATTGACGCTATCAAACCGTAACAGTTAATGCAAGTATAGGGCGAGCTGATGCTGTTTACTAGGTTGTTGGAGCAGATCAAGTATCTAAGAAGCTAAGAGGGGTCCTTGCGGCCCGCATTGATCTCCACTACTAGTTGATAGACTCATATTTTTACTTACCTGAACTTTGTTATTTGAGATTGTATAAGTCCTGTATGGGTATTACATTTGAAATTTTGTAATGATCAGAATGTTTTTATTTAATGCATGGTTTATTCTAACTTCTTTGCTATTAACTCTGATTAATGACAAACAGTTCAAATTTACACTGGATTTTATAGGCTAACACTCGGGTTTTTGGGAAACGGGTTATATACTCGGATCCTAAAAACACGGGGCATTACAAATACCTACCCTATAGTGGATTTGTTGTCCCCTGTACTTGATATCTAATTTGCATCGATAATCATTAATCCAATACGAAAGGAAACTCTGAGTAAAATAATTAACCCTAAGTCTTTGGTTGTTTTTAAGTAACGAAGAACTCTATTAATAGCATTCTAGTGTTCCACACTAGGGTTGCTATTAAACCTACTGAGTTTACTCACAACATATACAATGTCTAGTTTAGTGCATTGCATAACATACATTAGACTGCCTATAGCACTTGCATACTCAAGTTGTGCAACTGCTTTTCCATTTTTCACATTCAACTTGATATTTAGATCAAATGATGTTTTTGCTTCTTTTATTTTTAAATGATTGAACTTATTTAGTATCTTCTTAACATAATGAGATTGACATAATGCATAACATCCACTATATTTTTTTAAACTTTAATCCCTAGAATGGTATCTACATGTCCAAAATCTTTTATTTTGAATACGGAAGACAGAAACTTTTTTATTTTAATTACACCTTCTATTTTATTACTTATTATTAACATGTCATTAACATACAAATAAATAGTAATTATGCAGTTACCATCAACTTTACAATATATGCATTTATCAGCTATATTATGCATGAAACCATGAGATAGTACTTTTGAATCAAACTTCTCATACCATTGTTTATGTACTTATTATAATACATATAAAGACTGAATCAGTTTATAAACTTTCTTCTCGTTTCCTAGTAGAATGAACCATTCGGGTTGTTTCATGTATACCTCCTCATTGAGGTCAATATTTAAGAAAGGAGTCTTTACATCCATTGGTGGTGGATGTGAAGATGATTTATATGGATGCTAGTGCAAATAAAATCCTAATGGATGTTATCCTAATCACTAGAGAATATGTGTCAAAATAATATATCTATTCTTTTTATCTAAACCCCTTAATGACTAATTTAGCTTTAAAGATTTGGATACTCCCATTAGTGTGATATTTTCTTCCAAATACCCACTTACATCCTATAGGTTTAGAACTTGGAGGTAAGTTCACTACTTCCTATGTTTAATTTAATACTATAGATTTCATTTAATCGTTAATGGCTTCTTTTCAAGAAGCTGAGTATCTAGAAGACATAGTTTCACTAAATGTTTTAAGGTCATCTTTTATAGTTATTACTATAGGTATCTATTATCCATAATTCTGGTTTGTTGGGATGCCTTGCACAAACCTTAGGATCTAGCCTCCCGAAACAAACCAGAATTATGGATAATAAAGCAATGAAATAAATCAAAGCATCAATCACACACCACATAAGAGAATTTTACGTGGAAAACCCTCAAAAGGTAAAAACTACGGGACCTCGTCCAGATCAACAATCCACTATGAAGTAGAACGTTACAAACTTCTTTACTCACGCAGGAGTGGATAAACAATGAGAGAAAATAAAATGGAGAGATCTCACCGATTACGAAGACATAGAAGCGCTGAGATATAGATTGCATAGTAGTAACCTCCACTAGAATAATCTCCCTTCTATAAGCTTCCTCTCTCTCTTTTCTTCTCTCTCTCACCTTTGATAGTCCTAAACCCTTTAGCAAATCCCTTGTAAAGCTTTAGAAAACCCTCTTGTTGTACCTAGAAAGTCCTAGGTACCTCCTATTTAAAGTTTTAGGAAACTCCTTTCCGCATCCTAGTTGCCAAAGGACTTGTGACACGAAATTCGCGCAAAATCATGGAACGAATCTGCGTAACTATGACTGGTCATGACGAACCTTCGATCGGTCAAGAGCCACCCATGACCAGTTGAGCACCTCCCACGACCGGTTGAGCACTCTGGAGAAAAATAGCCCAAGTCGCTGGACTTTGAGTCGTGCCATGGCTCGACTCCTACGACTAGTCTGCAATCTATATCTCAGCGCTTTTATGTCCTCGTAATCGGTGAGATCTCTCCGTTTTTCTTTCTCTCCTTGTTTATCTACTCCTGCGTGAGTGAAGAACTTTGTAACGTTCTACTTTAGCGTGGATTGTTGATCTGGACGAGGTCCCGTAGTTTTTACCTCTTTGAGGTTTTTTCACGTAAAAATCTCATGTGTGGTGTGTGATTGATGCATTGATTATTTTCATTGCTTTATTATCCATAATTCTGGTTTGTTCTGGAGGGCTAGATCCTAAAGTTTTGTGCAAGGCCCCCAACAAAGTGGTATCATCTCTCCCTTTTTGACCCAGGAGGGATCCACCTTCTTCAAGCCAGACAGGTTTCTACAAACCTCAAACTTGCCCTTGAGCAAAGCCTTGGTCATCATGTTTGACCCATTATCGTCCGTGTAGACCTTCTCAAGCTGTAACACCTTCTGTTCCAAAGTATCCTTGATCCAGTGATACCAAATCTCCATGTGCTTAGACTTGGAATGCTGACTTGAATTCTTGCTCAAGTGTATAACACTCTGACTATCACAATAGACCACGTGCTCCTCCTGCTTCAGGCTAAGTTTCTGTAGGAACCTTTTCATCCAAAGTACTCTTTACATGCCTCTATGACTGTAATGTACTCGGCCTCTGTCGTCAACAATGCTATGACCTTCTGTAGCTTGTTTTGCCAAGAAATCGCTCTCCCTACAAATGTGAATATGAACCGATGTAGACTTCCTGGAGTCTATGTCACTTGCCATATCTGCATCTGTGTAGCCCTCTAACACAAGTTTACCGTCACCATAGCATAGACTCAACCTAGATGAGCCTCTTAGATACTGAAGTATCCATTTCACCGCTGCCCAATATTCTTTGTCAGGATTGGCAAGATACTGACTGACAACACCAACCACATATGATATGTCTGGGCGTGTACACACTATAGCATACATCAAATTTTCTATAGCTGAAGCGTAGGGTATCTTCTACATCTTTTCCACCTCTGCCTTCATTTTAGGACACTGTCTGTTGCTCAATCTGAAGTAACCATCTAGTGGAGTACTGACCGGATTTGCTGCATTCATATTAAACCGCTCTAGGACTTTCTCAATATACCGCTCTTGTGACAGCCAAAGCTTCCTGCTGATTCTGTCACGGGTTATCTCCATTCCTAAGATCTGTCTAGCCAGGCCTAAGTCTTTCATCGTAAAAGACTAGCCTAACTCCTATTTCAGCCTGTCAATCTTCTTCATGTCTTTTCCTATGATGAGCATGTCATCAACATATAACAGCAGATCTAAGAAATCATCATCTGAGAACTTGTGCGTGAACACACAATGATCCGACTCCATTCTGTCATACCCATGTTTCAACATAAACGAATCAAACTTCTTGTACCATTGCCGTGGAGCTTGTTTCAGCCCATACAAGCTCTTCCTCATCCTACACACCATATGCTCTTTGCCTTTGACTTCGAACCCCTATGGTTGGTGCATGTAGATCTCTTCTTCCAGGTCACTATGGAGGAAGGTAGTTTTAACATCTAACTACTCTATCTCCAGATTCATGCTAGCTACCAACTCAAGCAACACCCGTATAGATGTCATCTTCACCACTAGTGAGAATATCTCCTCGAAGACTATACCTTTCCTCTGACCGAACCTTTTCACTACAAGTCTGACCTTGAACCTCATCTGTAAATTCTTCTGCTCAATCTTCTTTCTGAACACCCACTTGTTACTCAAAGCTTTCTTGTCCTTAGGCAATTTCACCATATCATAAGTGTGATTCTTATGCAAGGATTCCATTTCCTCTTACATAGCTTTTAATCACTCCCCCTTATGCTCTTCGGCTAGGGCCTCAGAATAATCTTCTGGCTCTCCCCCATCAGTCAGCATAATGTACTCATGTGGTGAGTACCTCTTGGACGGTTGTCTGTCCCTGGATAACCTCCTCACCTGTGGCTCAACATGTGGATCAAGTGAGGGCTGCTCCCCTGGTCCATCTTCTGAAGGAACTCCCTCGTTCTCTTCACTTTACTGTACTCCCCTGTCATCAGGCACCACGGGAGGAATAACCAGATCCATGTCCTCTAGCTCACCTGAACTAGGCTGGTTCTTCTCTGGCTTACCAATGTATTTTATACACTGATCTTCAAAGAAAACCACATCTCTGCTCCTGATGAGCTTCTTCTCGGTCAGATCCCATAACCTGTAACTGAACTTTTCATCACCGTACCCTAAGAACACACACTGCCTAATATTCATATCGAGCTTAGACCTCTTGTTCTTTGGTACGTGAACGGATGCCCTGCATCCAAACACCCTGAGATGATTGTACGATGGATCATGTCCAGTCCACACATTCTCAAATACATCTTCATTTAATAGGGCTGATAGAGACCTGTTTATCAAATACACCGCCGTGTGCATTGCTTCTCCCTAGAACGTCTTGGGCAATTTCGTATGGGATAACATGCATCTGATTCTCTCTACAATGGTGCGATTCATTCACTCAACTACACCATTATGCTGGGGGGCCTTGGGAACGTCTGTCATGCCGTATACCCAGGGACTTGCGGTACTCGTGAAAGTTGTCAATGTATTCACCACCATTGTCAGTGCAGATACACTTCAATGATCTACCTGTCTCTCTGTAACGCCCTGAAAATCGGGGGTCGAGTAGTAACTCAACTCTCGAGTTCCAGAACATCACTTATGCAACAAAATGAATGATGATTGAATGTTGACTGTATTAGAGTAGTGAACATGAGTGAGATTAAGCCAAAATAACATATCATACTCCAGAGACATTTAATTTTTGCAAGCGGAAGACTATGATAGATAGATAAAATATATAAACTATGATGAGTCTCCAGAGTGTGATAACATTTCCAGGTTAAACAATTACAAGGACAATTCTAAAATATACCTAATGTGATGACGTGTAAAGTCTCCTATCCCAAATACCATAGCCCCGTCAGTACAATACCAGGTCTTCATAGACCATCGAGAGAGATACAGATAGGAGAACTCCTCCTCATCACCATAGAAGTAGTCAGGCTCAGCTTCACAAGCATCGCCATCACACGAAACTCAACAAATCTTTTGGTGTGTACAACACCGTCCCGTAACGTGGGAGTGAGTAGCTAACTCGGTGGAACAATAAGACATAAGTTAACATGCTATCAATACGGTCACAAAGGTAATGATAAAGCGATCAAATCAAACACTCCTAGTTACTCTAGTTAATGCAAGTATGAATGCAGGTATGATGGATGCCCTCACCACACCCTCCCTCATGCGACACCATCTCACGTTCGCGCATGCTTACATCCCACAGTGCTCCACATCTTCCAGGCACATGCAATGCATGATGAGCATGATTACCGAGTTTTTATTAGTCCATTTCAAACAAGCAGGATTGGGAAACTAAGGTACCTCCCTTGTATCATATCCAAACATGATCCAATCTAGGGTCGTCACCTAGTTAATATCGAGACGATGGTGTGTTTTCTAGGTCACTTTGCAGAGTCCCGAGGCATTTACGCACAAAGGTTGCACCACTCCCCATCACCCCTTAAACGATTCATCACGATACAACTATACAGAAACAGGCCTAGTTCATACTCTATATATCGCGGCGAACCCTAAGGCACGCTGCAACTTCAGAGTATGCTCGCGGTCACTACAAAGGGTCGCCAGGGGCTTGTTTGTACACACAAAGACTGTACCACTCCCCATCACCTTATCGGTGTAGGCCGACAGGCGCGAATATATAGTGTCCCATACCACCATAATCGGCTCACGAGTTGAGTTGCTCACTTGGTCACTACGGGGAGGCACGTAGCCCAGCGTGAGTAGGCCGACTCGACCACGGTGTCCCATACCACCATGCCCGGCTCATGAGTCTTAGCGGATCGAGGTACCATGGTTAACGGGATTTCACCGGTAAGTTTGGTACCCTAGGTTCAAGCATTAGTGACCAAACATGGTGAACATACATAAGACAAATCGGGTTACATGACGAGCTCGGCTAGCTCGAGCGCACAACAAGTTGAACGACATGAAGTGCATAAGCACTTCGTGGCCAACCACTATCGCCAACCGAAGTACGACTCGAGTTCGACGAACACATCTCACGTGGCGACATGAAACTCAACCACGATCTCCAATCTAGTACCGATTGTCCGGACTATAATCATAGCCCCAAGCACAATCAATTGTCATCCATAGCATGTAGAGTAAAGCACAAAGTAATTCAAGAATGATAAATAAAGTAATTCAAACATGCTAGTAGGCATGTTATAAGCATATTATAAAGCATGATATAAAGCATGTTGTAAGCATGTTATGAAACACTATAAAACCAAGAATACAAACACACGTATTACAAGTACGCGGTTTAAGTGGACAACCTCATGGAGGTAATCATACATGTATCTAGGTTAGTTGAGAATTCCATCTCAAGACCGACCTAAGGTTCTAACACTTAAGTACTTACACTCACAAGCAATTTCACCAACACTTGGAATGCACTATTTCAACATACATGACGTATGCTAGAGAAGGGTGTACTAGGGTTGTCCGTTACCGAGCTAGTATTTTATACATATACAACATATTCATACAACAATTAAACATAGCAAACACATCAATAATTTTATACGTATAGGGTACTTCCACGTGTACCCAATTTCGACATACATGGTGTTTACAAAGGAAGATAGATTTCGGCGATTCTTTTCGCCAAGCTAGTATTTTAATCATGTATTGTATAATCATACATTAAATACATATGTCAAACATTATTCCAAAAGAAATACGTATACGGTATTTCTACAATACGTATTTTCAACATACGGCACATTTACAAAGGAACCTATATTTTGGCGATCTCTTTCGCCAAACTAGTATTTTATTCATATGTTATATAATTAAACATTAAATAAACATGTCAAACAATTATCCAAAAAAAATACGTATACGGTATTTCTACGTATACCTAGAATATGTGAAATTTCATATTTCACACCGCTAATCAAAACAGAAACTAAATCACTTTGTACATGTGCAATTGCAAGCGATCATGAATCTACCATTATCCGACATTGAAAGCGTTGAAAACCGTAACTTATAAGCTTAAAGTCCTCACCTTTGCCTTTGGAAACGGAGACGAATCAAGAAGGGTAGAAGAACTTCCGATACTGAGATTTCAGCCTAAAGAGCGGAATCGGTTAGTCGGTATACGTCCTACCACGATTCCACCTCAAATCGGACCTAGGGTTAGGTTTTCTTACCTTCAAATGAGGCGGAAAACGCCGAAAAACGCCGAGGAAGTGGTGGTGCGGCCGTTGGATGGCGAACGGCTAGGGGAGATTCTCCCACTTCTTCCTCACTTTCTCTCTCTTTCTCTCTCCCAAAACTAAATTCGTATGGCTGGAATGGGAGAGGGTTTAAGGTCCTTATATAGTCTCAAATCTTCCCAAAATAGACTTAGGTTCAAGGGTTACTGCTAATATAGGATATTCGTCACTTTTCCAGCTCAAAAGAGAAGTTCTGGTGGCCCTCTTTGAGCCAAACGTCAGACTTAAGCTCACCATCAATGGATCTACGTGGGATTACGTTTTTGACTCATTCGGATACGCAGATCGCACGTGGCGGACCACTTTCAGTTCGACGGTCAGTGGGCCACGATCAGAAATTCCAAGTACATGTAAATGTTCCTGAAATTTTTCTTAATCCGAGGGTGTAATTTGGTCTGAGTCTGACGGTCAGGTTGCTTAATACTGACGCGTCAACGAACGATGCCAGATCACTATTCCGGATATTTATTTTGGCTTATGAATAGTGTTTTTCACACTACCTCGCTCCGATTCGAAACGAATGGCCGTGGAACGTCGGATAAAGGGCGATTTTTGAGATGATTGTTAAGCCCGGTGGGGCGGTCCTAGTTCCTTAGCTTCGGGGTTAATCGAATCTCGATGTGCGATCTAGACCTAATACTGAAGTTTCGTTTCATTCCGAAAGGACGGGAAATGAGTTTGGTTCTAAACTTTAGGGTAACCTAAGCGCCAATGATTCTACAAGTTTTGGGTCTTGCGGATCGTATTGAAAGCGATCCTAACAGATTTCGTAGCTAATCTGGTTTCACACCTAGTTACTTTGTCTCATTTCTAAAGGATTTAGTCCTAAGTGAATTTTGGTCGAGTGGAACTTGAGGCCTTTGGAGTTTGTATATAAAGTGATCCAAGTTATACTACTTAGCTAGTTTAAGATAGTGTCTAGGGCGAAGGTACTTAGAAAAATTGGAAGATCAAGGTGATGAAGGGTGAGATTTGTGAAGAAAATGATTTAAGGAACGATTTGAGACTTTAATTGAGCGTTTAAGAAGTTAAACCTGTGTTAGGATTGACTCATTGCCTAAGGACGTCTAATCCCAGGTTGGCAAAAATCCGGGGCGTTACACTCTCTCTCGACCATAGTATGAAACAATTTAAACACACCGAAGACCTCGTCCTTAGATTTCAAAGCATAAACCCAAACTCTCCTAGATGCATCATCTATAAAAGTAACAAAATACAATGCCCCACCCAAGGTTTTTGTCCTCATAGGAACATAAACATCAGAATAAATCAAATCTAATGCATGCACTTTATTAACATGAGAAGTAGATTTAATAAATGAAACTCTATGTTATTTCCTTAATAAACAATCAAGACAGGTTTTGAGAGGTGTACCTGTCACCTATGGAAGGAGCCGATTCATCGCTAGTAGTTGAAGCCTTTTTTACTCATGTGGCCTAGATGCCTGTGCCACATGTCAATAGCTGAATCTTTCACTGCATTCAACACACCCTTGCACATACTGATACTTTCCTTGTAAAGGGTGCAACACTTCTTTCCTCTGGCCATGATCAATGAACCCTTGATGAGCTTTCATCGCCCACCAGCAAACTAGCTTTCATAGTCGTCATCATCTAACCTTCCCGTCGACATCAAGTTGAACCGAAGGTCTGGGATATGCCTCATATCCTTGAGAACCAATGTGCAGCCCATATCGATCTTCACACAAATATCACTGACCCCTACGATCTTTGATACGCTAGAATTTCTCATCTTCACAGTCCCATAGTCACTTAACTTGTAACTTGCGAAGAAGTCCCTGTGTGGAGTCGTATGAAAAGAAGCTCCCGAGTCTATCACCCAGTCAGCGTCCTGACTCGTAGCTGTGAGACATACATCATGATCTGCAGAAAGAATAACTACAACGTCGCCATCTGAAGCGACCGCAGTGGAATCTGATTCATCTTCCTTCCCTTTTCCTTTCTTATCGTTCTTCTTACCATGACATTCATGCTTGTAGTAGCCCTTCTTATCATAATTCCAGCAATCAATATCCTTTCTATTACTCGACTTGCCTCTAGATTTATCTCGGACCTTCCTGCCCTTCCTGTTCTTTCCTCTCTCTTGTTCCTGTATGACAAGGGCCTCTTACTGAGTAGACCCCTGAGGCTTCATCCTTGTCTCTTCATTGAAGAAACAGCTAGTTACCTGTTCCATGGATATCTTTTCGTCTGGTGCGGAGTTACTTAGAGACATCACCAATGTCTCCCAACTGTCAAGCAATGAACTAAGCAAAAGTAAAACCTATAATTCATCATCCAGGACCATCTTTATAGAGAAGAGTTAGTTCACTATATTGCTGACCTCATTCATGTGCTCTAACATAGAACCACCATCCTTAAACTTGAGATTCACAAGTCGCCTTATCAGAAAAATCTCATCACTGGCTGTCTTTCTCTCATACAGCCCTTCTAATTTCAGTCATAGGCTAGTGGCTGAGGTTTTCATAGACACATGATGGAACATAGAATCATCCAACCATTGTCTAATAAACCCCACCGCCTTTCGGTCCATCTTCTTCCAATCATCATTAGATATATCCTTGGATTTTTCTGATATGCCTAAAATTGGAGAATATAGGTCATTGCAATAAAGCAAGTCCTCCATCTTAGCCTTCCATATGGTCCAGTTAGAACCATTGAGGCTGATCATCCTTGATGAGCCACCTTCCATAATTCAAAATCGATCTTACCGGTTCAATGAACCTGTCTCTGATACCACTTTATTGGGATGCCTTATACAAATCTTAGGATCTAGCCTCCCGAAACAAACCAGAATTATGGATAATAAAGCAATGAAATAAATCAAAGCATCAATCACACACCACACAAGAGATTTTTACGTGAAAGACCCTCAAAGAGGTAAAAACCACGGGACCTTGTCCAGATCAACAATCCACTATGGAGTAAAATGTTATAAACTTCTTCACTCGTGGATAAACAATAAGAGAAATAAAGAAAAACGGAGAGATCTCACCGATTACGAGGACATAGAAGCGCTGAGATATATATTGCACAGTAGATAACCTCCACGAGCATAATCTCCCTTCTATAAGCTTCCTCTCTCTCTTTTCTTCTCTCTCTCACCTTTGATAGCCCTAAACCCTTTAGAAAATCCCTTGTAAAGCTTTAGGAAACCCTCTTGTTGTACCTAAAAATCCCTAGGAACTCCTATTTAAAGTTTTAGAAAACTCCTTTCCGCATCTCAATTGCGAAAGGACTTGCGATACAAAATCCGCGCAAAATCGCGGAACGAATCTGCGTAACCTTGAATAGTCGAGCCGAGTCCACAACCGGTCGAGAGCCACCTACGACCAGTCGAGCACCTCCTTCGACTGGTCGAACACCCTGAAGAAAAATAGCCCAAAGTCGCTGGACTTTGAGTCGTGCCACGGCTCGACTCCTACGACTGGTTGAGACCAACCTTCGACCGGTCGAGAAGGGCTCACGACCGGTAGACGACGGGTCAAAAAAACCCATCAATATCTTCCTGATAACATTTTCTCTATCACCTTTTATGAGATGAAAAAAATACGCTGAGATTTTATCTGTTTATAGTCAAGACTCTTTTCTACTTTTTCCCTCTATCTCATATGAGGTTCGCTTGGAGCTTTAAGCTCTTGTAGAACTTTACTCATTGGTTCTCTATTGAGAGTTTAAACTTCGTTATCATTTGATTCTAAGGATAGTGAGTTCTTAAAAAACTCAACGTCTCTAGATTTTATAATGGTGTTAGACTGTAGGTCTAGGAGTCTATAGGCTTTACTATTTTATAAATACCCTACGAAGGCACACTTGATAACTCTGGGTCCTAACTTGGTTCTTTTAAGATCAGTAGTCTTACAATAAGTGAGACACCCCCACACTTTAAGATACCCTAAGTTAGGTTTTTTATCTTTCCATATCTTATATGGTGAAGTTTTATTTTTCTTAGAAGGAATTCTATTTAGAATATGACACGCTGCAAGCAGTGTTCACTCCATAGACTTTGTGGCAACTTTACTTGTATTATCATTGAGTTAACCATCTCTACTAATGTCATATTCTTCCTTTTTACAACACCATTTTTTTACGATGTATATGATGCATTACACTGGTATATTAATCCATATTCTTCACAGAAGTTGGAGAATTCATTCGAGAAGTATTCTCCCACTCTGTCACGGCGGAGAATTTTTATATTCTTATTTACTTGATTTTCTACTTCTAATTTATATACTTTGAACATATTTAGCATTTCGTCTTTACTTTTTAATAAGTATACATATACATATCTAGAGCACTTATCAATAAATATTATAAAATACCTTCTACCTCTACGAGTAAGAATACCATTCAACTCACATATATAATTGTGTAAAAGATCTATTACTTTAAATGATCTCTTGACACTTTAAAATGGTTTCTTTGTTATTTTGGATCGTATGCACACTTCACATTTATTATTTTCATTATCTATGTATGATATTAGATCATTCTTAGCCGTGAATTTTAAGTTACTATACCCTATATATGTTAATCTTTCATGCTACAGTGCAACATATTTAATCATATATGTAGAAGTGTTACTTTCATTCAATGAAAACTTAATCATTCCGTTACAAGCTTATCCCTTACTGACAAAATTCTCATTTCTTGACAGAATCAGCTTGCCTGACTCATATACTACCCATATTCCAGATTTTTCGAAAAGATCCCCGGAAACTAAATTTCGCATCATGTTTAGGACGTACAACACATTTGTCACGATCACATTCTTTTAAGAGGTAAACACTAATTTCACGGTTCCTTTGCCAACGAACGACCTTCGATCGGATTTTATTACCTATTTGGACTTTTTGACCATTGGTCATATCCTCATAGGTTTTGAAAGTTAATCTATCATAGCAGGCATGTACTGTGGCTGCAGTATCATACCACCAATCGAGAACTTTTCTTTGAATTATGTTAACCTCAGTGATCATTACGACTATATCTCTCTACTGCACTTGCGCTTTTCGTTGATTTGTGATATCGGCAAACTCAAGCATAATGCCTGATTTTTCCATAGACATGTCAAGGGCCTTTGAACTTTTTATTCTTCTTCTGTGTTTTCTTGAATTTTTCTTTATTAGGTTTAAGGGAATCGTCCTTTTCGGGATTCTTGTTATGGGTGTTTTATATTGCATGTACTTTGGACAAGGAATTTTCATTTTCAACTTTCTTATTGCGGTTGTGGGATTCTTCGCCTGTTTGCAAATGTTTTTACATTTGTTCCAATGTGTAGTCATCAATCTTATGCAACAGCTTCTTTTTGCAGTCTTTCCACATCGAGGGCAATTTTGTGATAAGCCCTAACTTGGAATGATTCAGGAAAATTAATTTTAATAGCCTTAATTTTATTCACAATTAGCTGCAATTGTTGGATTTAGGGCAACAACGGTTTGTTATCTACCATGTTATAGTCGAAGTACATGGCTATTATGAATTTGTTGGTACCTTCTTTTTCAGCTTTATATTTGAACTCTAGGGCAATCCAAATTTCTTTTGCCGACGACATTTATATGTACAAATTGTACAGTGGTCAGATAGCACGTTCAATATGTGTCCACATCATAAGAGTTCATCTTCAGCTCGTTTGTTGCGTGCGACATCACTGCACTAAAATCATTGATTAGGAATGGCATAGTCTTTGGTTTAGGAATGACTCTAGGCCATTCCTAATGGGAACGATTTTAATCCATTCCTACATATAGAACGAAAACCTTCCCTTCACCCTATGTGGAGCCTACCATGATGTAAGGGTTTTATCTACGCCGTTCATCCCTTTTTCTTATATCATTTTACTGCATGATAAAGAAAAATGAGGCAAAACTAAGGCTTAAGTGGACCACAAAGTGAGGATTGAACGCCCACTATTAAAAACTTCTTGTGAGATGTAAAAGTTTCAGATTGATATTTGTGTTTTTACTTCATAGATACAGATTTCCTACTAAAGGCTTTGTCAGGGCATAAAGATGTTAGGTGGGGTCCACCGAGATGTTTGTGAAAAATTCACTCCGTCCATTTTTATTTTTTAGAACTAATTTTAGGACATTGTACCAAAACCAAGGTGGATCTAAAACTCAACTAGGTCACATGAGAGGGAAAATTGGGGGAAGAAATGTCTACCGTTGGAACCTTCCTAGGCTCCACCTTGATGTTTATATGCCATCCAAACCAGTTGTAAGGTCATTCTCACTGTGATGAAGTGAAAACACACAAAAAAAAAAATGGCCTAATACAAAACTTTTATGGCCACAAGAATGTTTCAATAGTGCTCACTGAATCTCCACTGTTTTCTCTCATGTAGCCTACTTGATTTTTGGATCCACCTCACTTTTTGTGTGCAGGTCCTAAAATGAGCTTGCAAAACTAATGCACAGGGTGAATTTCTCACAAACATATCGGTGGACCCCACCTAGCATTCATGCGCAGGAACTTCCTACGAAAGGCTTTGGCAGGAAATCCGCGTCCCAGTTCATTTGGGCTTAAAGTAATGCATTATTTTAACCCTAACTATCCATGGATGAATTTAAAACAACGATCAATGAGTTACATTTAATAGTAAACATCAAAGGCCAAGATTATCTTAAGGGCATGTTTGGATCGCAAATTATATTAGTAATGTATTCTAAAAATGCAATTATTACAAATTATAATGTGTATCTTGGTAATTTGACACATAATCCCTACATTTGGTTAGGCATAGCAAAATCATAATGATGATACTTCACTTTACTAAAATATCAAACAACAAAAAGAATACACTAATTCAAGATTTGGATAAGAGATTTACACTACAATATGAAGTGATTAAAACCATCGCTGACCACTTAATGTGACAAAAAAAAAAAATACATCCCAAGAAACACACCAACAAAATTAAACACCCATTTGATTCTAATGGTACACGAAATATGAAAGGATTGTGTGGAATACATAGAAAGAAAAAAAAATGGAGAAATTTCCCAAACCACAACCACACAAGAACATAAGATACACATGGTTCACTACTTAGATTACATCCATGGACAATTCGACCAAAAAAAAAACAAATAATAATAATAATAATAATAATAATAATAATAATCTACTATATCAAAGAGAGATTACAAAGAACTTTGAATGTGGTACATTATTTAATAATATAACAAAACCCACTTGAATTCAAGCTTAAAAAGAAAAACCCTTGTTGATGTGTTTTTCTGATGAACCCGTCGCCTTCGTCGTCTTTAACCTACACAATCCTTAAACCAAGGGGACCTTGGCTAAAGTAGGGGAACCTCCGATGCCTAAGTCAGTTCTCGAGAATAAAGACAGAGGCTTTTTGGGTTTTCTGTTGCATACCTTTCACCATGATGGAGATGGGTTCTTATTGGCGTAAGGAAGCCCTGCCGTATAGAGATTCTCCCCCTGACTCTTTGGAGATTTGATATCTTAAACAGATTTCATCCGATCCAGAGATCCTCGGGATCGGACACCCGTTTTCTAGATTTTCAGAACGGTATTTAAATGTAGACCATCTCTCTCACTCGGCTTGACCGATTTCGACTCATGTAATGGATGAGTTTCGGCTGGCTCTCGAGGATAAGCTTTCTGCCTTCTATCGGGTGGAAATAGTCTCGATTCTTATCTGTCATGCTTCCTTATCCCGTAGTTGACATAACTAACTTGTTGAGTCGATTTTATCTATCGGTCAGGTGGCTCATTGCTTTTTGACCTTAATGGACTTAAGAGGGCGTTGCTAGCTCGTATACTAAGTTAACTTAAACCGTCCTATTCTGTTTGCCCGTTGGCCTTGTACATTACTGTCTCGGCCGTAACTGTTACCTCAAACGATTTGGGCAGTGTGAGCAGAGTCGACTCATCCCCTATCCGAGACTCCGGACTTGGCGTATTTTTCTCCCAACAGTAAGCCCCCCTTACTCCTTATGCCTCACTCGGCACTGAGGAGTAATGAATTTTTAGGTCGATTTGCACCAAAAACCGAGGCCATAATGAGACATTTAATGCTCTTTGAGTCGTCCTTAACAGGTGAAGGTTCGTTATCCAAGGTCGCACGAGCGACCAGTCGTAAAGTCGTCTTTCCTGCGTATGGGCGTTGGATGTGTGGCGAGAACGTTGTCGTTGTCAGTCGGCGTAAGCCACGTGTCGAGCGAGGGAGTCGAGGCAGGCATCATTTCGTCTGCCCATTAATTGCCCCTGCCATGTGGTAGGGCTATAAAAATGTTATTGCCTCGCTCCCGCTCCTCATTTTCGCTGTCTTCGTTTCTTCCCCCTTTTTTTCTCTGTTTCTTCTCTGTTCCTTACCGTCCTTGCATTGGGCTTTTACCCTTGCCGTTTCCTCCTCAGTTGTCTTCCTTTCGATCATCGTTTCTTTCTCCAGTGAGTTTTTCCCTCCCTTTCTGTCGACATTAATGGCAATGCACGACTCCCAAAGCCCCCGGAAGGAAATTTCCCCCGACAAGGGTGAAACGCAGCGTTTCTGGAACATTGCAGAATCACCATCCTTGTTAGCGGAGATTACAGTGGATGCTAATGCCGCTTTCCTTTCTGAGAGGACTGCCGGACCACTGGCAGAGCGTCCCGCTCCCGCCGGTCCTTCGCGTGACGGGTCGTCTCTGATAATCCGGCCAGGGAGACCCAATCCTGCAATGGATTTATTGGAGGAGGAGGAGGAAGAAACAGGAGTCGTCGAGGGAGCCTTTGAGTCGGCTCTCATAACTCAGTCGGCACAGGCTTCTGTGTCATCTTCCGAAGGAGAGGGGGCCAAAGATGATCTGAGCGGCCCTGTTCCCTCAATTTTAACTGAGTCAGATCTGAACCGAATCTGAGCCGGGTATCATATCCCGGACTCGGTTATTATTCATCTTCATCATCCAAACGAGTTACCCGACCATCCTCCTGCGGGGATGATCGCAATTTTTCAAGTCTCGATGCAATGTGGCTTGTGGTTACCCCTTCAACCCATTGCCCGAGACTTCCTATCTCGTGTTCGGCTTGTTCCCGGACAAATAGTCCCGAACGGGTGGAGGAACTTGTTCGGGTACGCGATGTTGTGGGCTGAGCTAGAACAGCCCCCACTGACGGTCGACGAATTCCTCTATTTGTATCGAGTACGGCCGAATCCAAACTTTCCTAGCTTTTACTTTCTGGGTGCCTAGCGAGGCAAAGGAGGCTCTATTATCACCGACCCACTAACTTCCAACAAGCACTGGAAAGAAAGATGGTTCTGGGCGTGTGGTCGCTGGGATGGCCGAATCTATGCCTTTTGTACCTACGGTCTCTCGGACGTTTCGGAAAGTAGGTGATTCGGCACACCATTGTTTGTCTTTCTACGTCGTAGAGCACAAATTCTAACTTATATTTTACAAATATCCAGAAGAAGAGAGGGAAGCTCGGAGCCAACGACTTAGCTCGAATCAGGGACCTAAGAAAGTTAAGTCCGGAAGATCGGTCCTGGAAGGTGCTACTACATCCTGAGCGACTTCATCTCGCAGGTTTAGACTCCACTGTATCAGGTAACTTTTTTCTTATTATTAAGTCTTCTTTGAACTTCATCTGACCTATCTTATTTTTGTCTTAGATCTTCCTGAAGCTTGGCCCATTCTTAAACCAGCTTTCATGAATATGGCCGAGTCTCGACCCACCCTCAAGCCGATTTCTCAAGTGAAGGCTCCTCCTAGGTCGGCGCTTTTATCAGGGACTCGACCTTCAAAACAACCGAAGATAGCACCAAAAACCAAGGAGCCGGCTGTCTCAGCTTCTTCTACCCCGGCCGCTCTTACTGTGGTCGTACTCTTTGACCCTGATGATAGGGTGGAGGAAGTGGTTGCGGCACCCGAGCCGAGATCCGCTGCAGAGGAGGTCCCGAGGCCAAGAGAAGGGCCAAGTGGAGAATCTTCAAGAGGGGAGATGACTCAATTGGAACCATCGCCCTTTTAGAAGGTTATATCGGGGATGATCCCTTGGGCCCTTGCTCATGGGAGCGAGAAGGACTTCTTAAGTCTTTACAATGCTCCCACAACACAGACCCTCGGCCATGCAGCGAAAGCGCTTCTTGAGGTAAAATCCCTTCCTTTCATTTTTTGGTTATTCTTGGTTTCGAATTCTTATCCTAACTCGGCCTTTATCACTTGCAGTTGGCCCCCTACTTGGTCAAGGCTTGCTCGGAGCTGGTTGCAGCTCAAAAGCTTACAGCCGAGGCAGAGGGACTTCACGAGGTTGCTGAGAGTCGGGTCAGCATTGTGACTGGTGACCTGGCACTTGCTAAAAAGGCAGCTGAGGAAGTGAAGGGAGCTCTCGAGGTTGCGAAGGTTGAGAGTGCCCGTCTGACGTCACTTCTAAAGAAGACTGAGGAAGAGTATTGGCATCTTCGTCAAGTGCATGGTGCTTGTGAAGGCACCTTAGCTCGGGCCAAAGCTGAGGCTACAGCGCTTATCCAACAGGTTGGAGAGGAAGCCGCACGGGCCAACGAGGCCAAGGAGCAAGCCGTAGAAGCCTTTCTCGAATCTCAAGAGTTCGAGGAAGAGAGAGATCACCTATTTCAGGGCGGATACAGGGCATGCGTCCTGGAAATGAGGGCCGCCTTCCCCAACCTCGATCTCTCTGCATTCGGGGAAGGTAGCCCAGAGGCCGAGGCTGCTGGGGCTGGTCATGCCGATGCTACTATCGGTGAAGGGGCTTCTGCTGTAGCCGAGGCTGATGTCTTTGAGACTACTTCAGGAGTTGTTTAATCTGGGACTACTTCAGGAGTACCTTCAGCTGAGGGGCAGTGATCGCACTTCATTTTTAGCACTGACACCAGCACAGTGTCGGGCTTTCCTTCATTTTTGGTACCATCATCAGCTTCTCAAGCCAACCTCCTTCCTGGGCCGAATCAAGAACAGTTCACTGCAACCGAGAGAAATTACTTCTTTTGTCGGAGTCATTTTTATTCTTTCTTTTTCGATGTAACTGGAGTAGAATATGATGTAACCCGATGTAAAACACTTAAGTAATTAATGAAAATTCTTGGTTTTATTGAATCGATCTGGTTTACATATTATCTCATTCTTTTGCGCTTTTTCATGACCCACCTAAGGATAATTTGGTTTTATTGAATCGATCTGGTTTACATATTGAATCGATTTTGAGATTCTCGGCGTTCCAGGGGTGAGGTAGCAACTGCCCGTTTAGGCTTTCCAACCGATTAGTTCCAGGTCGGATGGTACTTGAGACGACATAGGGTCCTTCCCAATTGGCTCCCAGTGTGCCTGCACCAACTTCCTTCATATTTAGGAACTTTCTCTGGAGGACCATGTCCCCGACTCGGAACCGCCTAGTTTTGACTCGGGCGTTAAAGAACCAAGCTACTTGTCTCTGCCGAGCCATCATTCACAACCGAGATTCTTCTCTTTTTTCTTCCAGTAGGTCAAGCCAGAGCGATAGGAGTTCTTCATTATTTTGCTCGTTGTACGAACTGACTCGGGCTGAATGTATCCCAATCTCGACCGGGGTAATTGCTTCCGAGCCATAACTGAGGGAGAAAGGAGTTTCCCCTG
This sequence comes from Magnolia changhungtana, assembly GCA_030180095.1. NCBI lineage: Eukaryota > Viridiplantae > Streptophyta > Magnoliopsida > Magnoliales > Magnoliaceae > Magnolia > Magnolia changhungtana. Next base: position 4,717,254 of record JASAUF010000502.1, on the reverse strand, counting down.
TAGCAGTTCGAGCAGTGGTTCGGTAAGCCCATAGTATCTTTGGGAGTTCCTTAGCCCATGCTCCCTTGGCTCGGTCGAGCTTCTTTCGAAGATGTTGCTTGATAATCTTGTTGACAGCCTCGACTTGCCCATTAGTCTGAGGGTGATGAGGTGAAGAGTACACGTTTTGGATCCCGAGATTACTACACATATCGTGAAACTGTCTATTATCGAACTGTCTTCCATTGTCAGTGATAATGGTCCATGGTATCCCGAACCAACAGATGACATTTTTCCATATAAAATCGGTAATCTTCTGTTCAGTTATTTTTGCTAAGGGCTCTGCCTCGGCCCACTTTGTGAAGTAGTCCACTGCCACGACTGCGAACTTGGTTTGGCCTTTCCCCATAGGAAGAGGTCCAATAATGTCGATTCCCCATTGCGCAAAGGGCCAAGGACCAGTCATGGGAGTTAACTCCTCAGGTGGTTGTCTAGGGATGGTCGCGAACCTCTGACATTTGCTACATTTTTAGACGAACTTGCGGGCATCTTCCTGGATTATCGGTCAGTAATATCCCTAACGTAAAACTTTATGTGCGAGGGATTGTCCGTCTGAATGATTTTCACAAATTCCTTCCTTCATGTATCTCTCGTAATACATAGTCAGCTTCAAGGGGATTCAGACACCGCAGTAGGGGAGCGTAAAAGCCTTTCTTATATAGCACCCCGTTCAATATGGTGTAGCGTGACGCTCGGGTCTTTAGTCGCCGGGCCTCGGCGCGATCTTGAGGTAAAATCCCTTCGTTGAGATATTGGACGATCGGGTCGAGCCAGGTAGGTTCTGACTTAATGGCGTGTATGGGCAAGTTGACCAGTTCCTTAATACTCGACTTTGCCACATATTTGATCAGAACTGACTTGAGTATGTCGTCTTCGTCGGCCGAGGCCAGTTTTGCTAATATGTCGGCCTTGGTATTCTCGATCCTGCGAGTTACTTCACATTGTCAGAATCCGCTGATCAATTTCTTAGCTTTTTCCATATACGCTTTTAATTGTTCTTTTCGTGTTTGGTATACACTGGTGACTTGATTGACGACCAGCTGGGAATCGCTGAAAACGTGGAGATGCATTACTCCTAAACTGGCTGCGAGTCGGAAGCCGAGTAATAGTGCTTCGTATTCCGATGTATTGTTCGACGCTTGAAATTCAAGTCTCAAGGCATATTGCATATAGGTTTGATCGGGAGTTTCCAGCACTACTCCTGCCCCGCTTGCCTTAGAGTTGGAAGAGCCGTCGACATACAGCTTCCAGGGAGTGGAGAGGGCAATGAGTCGGGTGAAGTGACCATCAGCGTTTTCACGAGCTCAGTAGTGTCTGCAACAAGTTGCGGTGTAATTTCAACGATGAAGTCGGTCACGGCTTGTCCCTTGATCGTCATCCTCGGTTTATATTGAATATCGAACTCGCTGAGTTCGATGGCCCATTTCGTAAGTCGACCGGAAGCTTCTGGTTTATGTAGAATCTGACGCAATGGATGATCGGTCATAACGACAATAGTATGTGCTTAGAAATACAGCCGTAACCGTCGCGAGGAGATGACTAGAACCAGGGCCACCTTTTCCATCAATGGGAACCTCGTTTCTACCAGTAGGAGCGTTTTGCGGACATAATAGACCAGCAGTTATTTTCTGTCGTATTCTCGTATCAGTGCCGAACTAACCGGTGCGTTGGACACAGCCAGGTATAACAGCAGAGCTTCTCCTGGCTCAGGTTTTGATAGGAGAGGCGGAGACCCAAGGTAAGACTTTAATTGCTGAAACGCCGCTTCACATTCTTTCGTCCATTCCATCGATTGTCGTCCCTTTAACTGTTTGAAGAACGGGAGACGGTAGCTCTAGAAAGGAAGCGGTTAAGTGTGGTTACTCATCCGGTCAACCTTTGTATGTCTTTAATCGTTTTGGGGGACTCTATATCAAGTAAAGCTTTGATTTTCTCAGGATTTGCTTCGATTCCTCGCTGACTGACCAGAAATCTGAGAAACTTTCTTGAGCTTATACCAAAAGCACACTTGCTTGGATTTAACTTCATCTTGTATTTGCATAAGGTCAGGAACGTTTCTTCTAGATTGGCTATATGGTTGGCCGCGAGTATACTTTTGATAAGCATGTCGTCTATGTATACTTCCATGGTCCGGCCGATCTGCCGAGTGAACATTTTGTTCACCAGCCTTTGATACGTCGCGCCAGCATTTTTAAACCAAATGGCATAACTCGGTAACAATAAAGACCTTTGTCAGTGACAAAGGTGGTCTTAGATTTATCAGATTGATGCATTACAATTTGATTATACCCAGATTATGCATGCATGAAACTAAGTAATTCATGGCCAGCTATGCTGTCTACCAACTGATCGATTCTCGGGAGAGGAAAGCTATCCTTAAGGCAGGCTTTATTCAGATCTGTATAGTCAATATAGACGCGCCACTTCCCATTGGCTTTTTTCACAAACACTACATTGGCTATCCATTCCGGATAGTATATTTCTTATATGAATTTTACTTTGAGGAGCTTGCCGACTTCTTCTTCGATGATAGCGTACCTTTCTGAGCCAAGAGGACGTCTTTTTTGTCGGACCGGTTGGTAGGTCGGGTCGATGTTGAGTCGGTGCGTCATGACCGAGGGATCGATCCCACGCATATCTTCATTGCTCCATGTGAATATGTCAGCATATTGTCTAAGTAGAGCCATCAGATTATCTTTGAGTGGTGATTTCAAGGACGAACCGATCTGAACCACCTTCGACTCCTCTGCCTCAGCCAGGGGTACCGAATAAGATCTTCCATTGGTTGCCCTCGCTCGTGAGTTCTGACCTTGGGATCCAGCGATTCAATCACTGATATTTCCTTTACTGCAGTGGCATAGCAACGTCGAGCATCTTGCTGATCTCCTTTTACAATTCTCACTCCTGACTCAGTCAGGAATTTCATGGAAAGGTAGTATGTAGATACCACCGGTTGTAAAAGATTTAAAGTAGGTCGACCGAGTATAGCGTTGTAGACAGATGTCTAGTTAACGATCAGAAAATCTCCCATTACCGTCGTCTAATGCGGGGGGTTTTCGGCAGTGAGCAGCAGTGAAGCAATTCCTTCTAGGAGTATCTGTCCGCCCGAGAATCCGACCAACGGTGTTTGAACTGGATGTAACGCTAATCGTTCAATCCCCATTTTGTCGAACGCCTGAGTGAATAGCACATCCGCAGATGACCCAGTGTCTATGAGTATATGGAATGCTTTTCTGTTAGCGATGGTGAGAGTGATGACTAGCGCATCATCATGGGGATGATGGATGCCTCGAGCGTTGTCTTCAGTGAACGAGATGCAATACTTTTCTCGTTTCTTTTCCTTCGGAGGCCGATATAGTAGGAGAATTTTGAACTCGAGCTGACTAATGCTTCTGGCGTGATTTTTTTCATGCATTATTAGAGTCGCCCCCACCTCAATGACCACCGACAATCGTTTATATTTCTTCTGTGACTCGGTTTTCGCTTGGGCGTGCTTCCACGGACACAGTCCTTTCCATATGTTCTCCAAGTCGGCCTTCCCTGATGAGTCGTTAATTTCTTCTTTCAGATGATAACAATCACTCATATTGTGCCCGTGATCACGATGATAATGGCAGTACTTATCCTTACTCCGCCGGTTGGGATTGCCCCGCAGTTTACTGGGCCAGTTGACGAAACCTTCACTTTTGATTTCCATTAACACATGTTCCTGAGTTTTATTTAAGGGGGTGTATGTGGAAAACCTTCGGTCGGGTCGCTTTCTTGACTTTTGATCATCGTGTACTCGATCATCCTTATGCTTTTACCATTCAGCCGAGTCGGTCCCTTTTTTAACCGACTCTTTGACCGAGGATTTTGCGTTCTGGGTTGTCTCGCGCAGGAGTCGCGTTTCTTCGGCATCTGTGTATTTGTCCGACCGAGCCATAAACTCGGTCAGAGTCTCCAGCGGATTTTTATCCAGAGATGCTAGAAATTGCTTGTCTCTGACCCCTTGCATGAGCATGTTGAGTGTTGTTTCTTCCGAGTGTTTTCGAACTTAAAGAGATTCAAAGTTGAAACGTCTAATATAATCTTTCAGTAGCTCTCCTATCTTCTGAACTATGTTATTCAGATGTGCAAGTGGCTTCAGTTTCTTTTTTCCACCAATAAAATTGGCGAGGAAGGCGTCGCTGAGTTCAGCGAATGAACCGATAGATTTCAGTTTCAATTGTTTAAGCCAAAGCCGAGCCACGTCGGTTAGTGTGAGAGAGAAGACTCGGCACATGACTGCGTCCGAGGTATCGTGCAACTCCATATAAGTTTTGAAGCATTCGATGTGCTCAGTTGAGTCAGTTTTCCCAGTAAAGGGGATGATTTGCGGTAAGCCTGCATCACTTCATCTATAAAAGGGGACGTTTTAGCCTCGAATCGAGCTGGATATGTATTCCGACCCTGTTTTATATCTGTCATCTCTTTCGCCATCTCCTCCCGAATATCTTCTTGAAGTCTTGGATGTCCGTTTTCCAAGGCGCTTCACTTTCTGTTGTTTCCTCAGCGGGAGGCTGACTGCGCCTCCTTTGATTTATTCTGTGCCGTAAATCAGAGGGGGGTAATGCGGCTGTGACCGAACGAGCTGGTGCTAGTTCAGTCAGACACTAGTGTTGACTCGGCTGATGGGACGTTGGCGGAGCCGCGGGCTGAGGAGCAGGCAGAGGGCTGGACGCGAGTGGGGGAACACGCGATATTTATCCTTGAAGATGCGGTAGCATCTGTTAGTTGTACATCTATTCCAACATCTGCTTCATATCATTCATATCGGATCGGATCTCTTGAACCTCCCGACTCAATTGCGCGTTCCCCCGGTTCCGCTGATTATTGGATGCGGCTGGGGCCACCGGCAGCGATGCTGGCGGGACCGTTGGTGGAGCTCCTAATGCTACGCTGGCGGCGGCGTCGTTTACATCGTCCTGATCTGTTCTTCTAGTCGTCACCATTAGAACTTGTCTTACAGCTTTTGAGGTAGAATATGAAAAACAGCTTTTTGTCCGTTTTCCACAGACGGCGCCAAACTGTTGATGTGTTTTTCTGATGAACCCGTCGTCTTTAACCTGCACAATCCTTAACACAAAGGGGACCTTGGCTAAAGCAGGAGAACCTCCGATGCCTAAGTCAATTCTCGAGAATAAAGACAGAGGCTTTTTGGGTTTTCTGTTGCATCCCTTTCACCATGATAGAGATGGGTTCTTATAGGCGTAAGGAAGCCCTGCCGTGTAGAGACATTGTCTGTCGATAGGGGATGAGTCGACTCTGCTCACACTGCCCAAATCGTCTGAGGTAACAGTTACGGCCGAGACAGCAATGTACAAGGCCAACGGGTAAACAGAATAGGACGGTTTAAGTTAACTCAGTATACGAGCTAGCAACGCCCTCCTAAGCCCACTAAGGTCAAAAAGCTATGAGCCACCTGACCGACAGATAAAACTGGCTCAACAAGTTGGTTATGTCGGCTACGGGATAAGGAAGCATGACGGATAAGAATCGAGACTATTTCCACCCGATAGAAGGCAGAAAGCTTATCCTCGAGAGCCAGCCGAGATTCATCCATTACATAAGTCGGAATCGGTCGAGCCGAGTGAGAGAGACGGTGTACATTTAAATACCGTTCCAAAAATCCAGAAAACGGGTGTCCGATCCCTAGGATCTCGGGATCGGATGAAATCTGTTTAAGATATCAAATCTCCAAAGAGTCAGGGGGAGAATCTCTACACGGCAGGGCCTCCTTACGCCTATAAGAACCCATCTCCATCATGGTGAAAGGGATGCAACAGAAAACCCAAAAACCCTCTGTCTTTATTCTCGAGAACTGACTTAGGCATCGAAGGTTCCCCTGCTTTAGCCAGGGTCCCCTTTGTGTTAAGGATTGTGCAGGTTAAAGACGACGGAGGCAACGGGTTCATCAGAAAAACACATCAACAACCCCCAACCATTACAATGATTGCAATAAATCTTCTTATTTTGGATACCTTGATAAGAGAACCTTGTAGCATCACTTGAAAAGGCTTGGAATCTTGAATCTTGTCTTTAAGAATAATTTCCTCATGAAATCCTCATTTTTGTGCAAGAGAAAACTCCTCTCCACTCTCTAAAATTCGTAACTCTATCTTATCTCCCACGTAACTTACCCTAAAGCCACCCTTTCATGAATGAATTAAATGTAAAAAATACTCTAAAGATTTACTAACAATTAGGACTATTTTAACATCGTAACGTGTTAAGATAGGGATACTAAAATCACTGTAGGTTTAGCCACCTTTTAAGCCCATATAACTCATGTTTTACATATTTAATAATTTTGTATTAAGTCTGCATTTGACTACTAAAGTAAATGTATAAACAAATAATATAAAATTGCAATGCTGATACTTTTATACTACAATTTCAATACCAATGTAATTAATTCACGATTCAAACACGCATCGAAAGCCAGGATCATCTTAAACGTATGAAATAATAGCTTATTTATTGGTAATAAAGAGAACATGGGCGGTTTAAATCACATGACCATCTAACCATGTTGTCCCCACTTGATGGAGACACGGAGCCAAAAAGAACGGCAAGGCACCAGGTCTCTCCTGATAAATATTCTCATCTTGTCTGAAGAGGAATTATTCTCCGTCTCTTGCTAATAAGCAAACCCATAGAGAGTGTATGTGGGAAACGGATTGGCTACTCCCCTGGGTGGGCCTCACCATGATGTATGTGTTTCATCCATGCCGTCCATCTGTTTTTCTAGATCATTTTATGAAACTAGACCAAAAATGAGGTCTATCCTATTCTCAAGTGGACCACGTTATAGGAAACAGTGTCAAATGAAGGTCGCCCATTAAAAACTTTTTGGGGGCAATAAAAGTTTTGGATCAAACTGATCTTTGTTTTCTCCCTTCATCTGGGTCTTTATGACCTAATCAACAGATTGGATGTCAAATAAACAGTACAGTGGGCCTTAGGAGGATTTTAATGGTGGATATCCAATCATTATTATTTTCCTGTGGTGTGGTCCACCTGAGATTTATATCCCTCTCATTTTTCGGATTAAGATCTAAAATGATCTGTCAAAATGGATGAACTGAATAGATGAAACACATACATCATGGTGGGGTCCACAGAGCACCGACCACCAGCTACCGGGCTGGTGGCGGGGGAGTAGGCAATCCGTTTCCGTGTATGTGTGCGTGAGTTATCCCAGGTTTGATAATTTGTCTTGCTTTTTAAATGCTTTCCGCCTTCTACGTGTAAATTAGATATGAGACAAACAGTTAAAAGATTAGTCTACTATCGCTGCTAAAAAGAAACATAGATTCCCACATTTCCTTTTTAGAAACGTTGTATTGGGCTCACCGTGATACTAGATCTCAATCCACTCCGTCCATCTGGTGTGATACTTCATTATTACCTTATAATCCAAAGATCAGAACCATCCGAAACATAGGAGAATCACACCACAATTAAAAGTTGGGAGTGGTAGGCCTTCCATTAAAATTTTCAGATTGTATTTGGGGTCCACCATATTTTTTTATATGAAATCAAATCCGTTCATCATATGAAACCCTCCAGTATGAACGGACACCCTAAAATAAGTCCATTGCAGAATTCATTAGGCAAAACCAAGTGATTTTAGAGGTTTTGGGGTGATTTTACACGGTAGGCCTATCTGAGTTTTGGATTGTCCTGATCTTTGTTACATGGGGTGAACATGATGGGGCTCACCTGATGGATGGAACAGATATATACACGTCAAACGATGGGCCCCACACACAACGTTGTAGAATAAGCTTATTCAACAAGCGTGTTGTAGAGGAACCGGCCGTTTCTTTGTAATTCTTTCCGAGAAAATGACCACTGTAGACAAAACCTTTTATCCAGCGGTTTTTATGAAGGAAATACAAACTTTAGTTACCAACTTAGACTAGCACGTGCGGACAGCGACTTTGAGGACGAAACTACCCCTCCTTTTCACTGCGAAGACGAGCGCTGACGCTCCTCCAACTGAAAGTTGTACGAACGGCTTAAAAGAGATCAAAGTTACATGGCCCCACAGCTATATATTTATTATATCCACAACGTTCATCCATAATTCGAGATCATTTCCGAGAAAAAGAAAAAAAAAATCATATCCAAAGATCAACCGGACCACACCACAAAGAGCAGCGGAAAAATTGATTTTCACCGTTAAAAATTTTGTAGGGCCCACCATAACATTGATGAAGAGGACAAACAAATTTCATAATGATCCAAAACTTCTGTAACCCCTAAAAGGGTTTCAATGGTAGACATTCAATTCCCCACTGCCTTTTACAGTGTGGTCCACTTGATAGTTAGATCTGTCTTATTTTTTGTCTCAAGCCTTAATATGAGCTTGCCAAATAGATGGATGGTTTGGATATAACACAGACCTTATGGTGGAGCCCATAGAAGCAACCAAAATTCAAAAAAAAAAAAAAAACGGCAGCAGAATCGTGATGAATAGTAGATTCCGCGATTCCACAGCTGCCTGTAGGATTTTGGGATGGGTTGCGGAATCGCGATTGATCCCCGATTCAAACAAAAGGCTATGGCTACGGATTATAACCATAGCTATAGCCATATTCTGTATACTTTTCTTTTTAAACTTATTTATTTATTTTTTTACATTTAGAATTTTATTCTACCTACATTTTTCTCTAACACATATTTATATAAATATGTATATATAAGCATAAAAAGAAAAAAAAAAATTCTCTCCTTTTTTCATTTCTTTCTTTATTCATATAACAAGAATATCTTCTAAACCAAAATTAGTTACTTAACGTACCATATATGATTTTAGGGCTGAAAGTTGGGCGGGTTCAACCTGTGACCCACCCGACATTGGATTGGGCTTGGGCAGGATGTATCGGATTTGGTCTTGGGGTTGGACCATACAAACACCAACCCAATAAAACTTGGAAACGGAATTGTCGGGATTGATCGTCAAATGCATGGAAATGACCGTGAAGTGAAGGGAATTGACTGTGAAGTGCATCAAAATGATCGTGAATCTAAACGGAATTGTCAGAATTGACCGTGAAATGCATAGAAATGACCATGAAGTTAAGCAAATTGACCGTGAAATGCGTGGAATGACCGTGAAGTGAAGGGAATTGACCGCGAAGTGCATCGAAATGACCGTGAATCTAAATGAAATCGCTGGAAATGACCGTGAAACGAAGCTAATTGACCATGAAATGCATGGATATGACCGTGAAGTGAAGGGAATTGACCGTGAAGTGCAAGGAAATGACCATGAATCTAAACGGAATTGCCAAAGTTGATCGTGAAATACATGAAAATGACCATGAAGTGAAGTGAATTGAACGTGAAATGCGTGGAAATGACCGTGAAGTGAAGGGAATTAACCGTGAAGTGCATCGAAATAACCGTGAATCTAAATAGAATCACTAGAAATGGCCGTGAATCTAAATAGAATCACTAGAAATGTTCCTTGGTTGGACCCCACTTCTCCGAGCTTCCTCTTCTCTTCTCCTTATTTCTCCTTTTGAAATGCCCTAGGAAAAAATAGAAAATTCGTGCAAGGTAGAGAGGTGTGAGAAAATGGGGTTATATATAACTCTAGTTTTGATGTAAATGGCCCTAGTGACACTTGTACTCCCATACTAACCCTATATGGGTCATTTTTTGTCAGTAAGGTCACAAGAAATGCATGGAATTGCCGGGATTGATCGTGAAGTGAAGGGAAATAACCGAGAAATGTATGGAAAACGTACCTAAATAAGACTTTAATTTCACTACTAAACTATGGAGGTGTCCCAAAAGAATACTTTGTGGATCTTCTGAGGAATGCTTTGAATGATGCTCGAAATGCTCGTTCCAATAAGCACATTGCACAGACAGAGGTATGTTTTCAACTTTAGACTTATTAGATGTGTTCTACACTTTTGGAGATAGATGAAGACAACGCCTGACCAAATTCTGCGACCGACAACAACACCTGGCCTTGACAGTGATTTATGTAGACAGAAACCTTGCACTGTATTGATTTTTTGAAGTATGCATAGTGATTTATGTCGAATGACATGTTTTCATCTTTTTCCAATAAACCATTTGCATCTGGAGAACTTTTAGCATGGAGGAATTTCAGAAAGTAGAAATTGAGGGGGACATGAACTGGAATTTGAGCGAGGGTTTAAAGGGTTATATATATCCTGTAGCTTAGTTCAATTGGCCCCAGGTGCCACTTATTAGCTGAAATGGCCCTTTGGGACCACATATGGCAAATCGGGCTGCGACCTATGAATTGAGTTAGGAATTGAGCGAGGGAACCTACAAATTAAGCGAGGTAACCTACGAATTAAGCGAGGGAACCTAGAAATTGAGCATGGGAACCTAAAAATTGAGCAAGCCAGGAATTGAATGAGGGAAGCCAGGAATTGAGCGAGGGAACATAGGAATTAAGCGAGGCAAGCTAGGAATTGACCGAGGGAACCTAGGGATTGAGCGAGGCAAGCTAGGAATTGAGCGAGGGAACCTACAAATTCAGCGAGGGAAGCTAGGAATTGAGCGAGGGAAGCTAGGAATTAAGCGAGGCAACCTATGAATTTAGCAAGGGAAGCTAGAAATTGAGCGAGGGAACCTAGGAAATGAGCGAGGGAACCTAGGGATTGAGCGAGGCAAGCTAGGAATTGAGCGAGGGAACCTACAAATTAAGCGAGGCAACTTACGAATTAAGCGAGGGAAGCTAGGAATTGATCGAGGGAACCTACAAATTCAGCGAGGGAAGCTAGGAATTGAGCGAGGGAACCTAGGGATTGAGCGAAGCAAGCTAGGAATTGAGCGAGGGAACCTACAAATTTAGCGAGGGAAGCTAAGAAGTGAGCCCTCTCCTTCTTCAACTCCTCTCTCTCCTTCTTCAACTCATCTATCTCAACCCTAAATTCATCTATTAAAAGAATTGGTTTCACGATATTCCCCCTTGATCCCTCTTCCTGTACGCCTTTTTCATCACTTTCCGCTGATCTCTCCTCACCCTCGTCGTCATTCTCGTTACCCTCATCGCTCAATTCCTGACTTTCGATGACCTATAAAATGTATCAATGCACATATAAGAGATGGAAAACTTTTAACGGTGAATTAAACAACATTTCGTTTTAATTAAACGCTCATGATATCCCACCTGAAAACTATCAAGGAGCAAGCAAATGACGTCCGTTTCCCATTCTCGTAGGGTGGGTTCTAAGTTCTTTATTAAGATAGTCTACAAAAGAACCCAAACTAATGTTAATATGCAGAGTGTAAGTGTCAAATCAAGCAAAGTGAACGGCGGAGAAATACATATACTTACAGCTTCACTCTAAAAAATTGCATATATTTTGTTGTACCTCCAACCCTTTCAGCCTCGATATTGAATGATGCGTGGAATTTGCGAGGGAACAAATGAAATAACACACTCTCGTAGGGCCGGTAATCTCTCACAGCCCATATCTGTTTTAAAGAAATTGCACGAGGATAAAAATTCACAATTGAATATAATCATGTAGAATAAAGAAAGAGTTCTTACCTGCAAAGGAAAGACACAACCTATACATTGTAGCGAACCGCACCTGATGCCATCACAGCAGCTGTAACCCCTTTCGACATTGTATTGTGGGCCAAACTACCCTAAGGATAGCTATAGAAATCCTCTATGGAGTCTACCAGGTACATATAATCCATGTTACACATAGTTTTCGATTCGGTTCCCCTAACAAAACATTCTACACACATAAGTAGAGCAACCTTTACTACATCCTCGTGCTTATTGGTATCAACTAATTTATTAAACATATCTAATAAATGCTTCTTAAAAACTGGATATTCTCTAAAGTATTTGTCCATTAATGTACTACTGATAGGACACTTTTTTGGTATTGTAAGCTCCCCAGTCTTAAGCCTTGTTATGAGGGTGAAGTCCATCTCCGTGAATTGCAACCGTATTCCCCGTATCTCAAATATAAGATCACCTTTATATCTTATAAGAAGAATGTGAAATAGAGCCCCTATAAATCGAAAGGATGAGAAGTGCAACAAGAAGGAAAATGGGGATTGTTTGAATAAACTTAGCCGAGTATCATGCTTCTCTAATCCACCCTTCATCGTATTGAACCACCATGTCAATGAACACTTAGAGGATGGGTTTGGGAATTGAGAATAAGAATCATCACCTACAAACATGTAATGAAAAATATATTTAAAGCAAATTTCACTACTTAAAGAATCATAACGCAAAAAAGTAAACATAGTTGAAATCGAAAGAAGCAAACTAAAAATTGAGCAAGACAAATTAGAAAATGAGTGAGGGAAACATGAAATTTAGCAAGGCGAACATTAAATTCAGCGAGGCAAGATGAAACTGAGCGAGGCAACCTAAAAAATTGAGCGAGGCTAGGTGAAGATGAGCAAAAAACCTAGAAATTAAGCGAGGCAACCAAGAAATTTAACAATGAAACTGAGACAATGAGCGAGGGAATCTAAAAATTCAGCGAGACAAACTAGGAATTGAGCGAGGAAAGCAAGAAATTGAGTGAGGGAACCTAGAATTTAAGCAAGGCAACCTATCAATTGAGCGAGGCAACCTAGGAATTGAGCGAGGGAAGCTAGAAATTGAGCGATGGAACCTAGAAATTGAGCGAGGTAACGTAGGAATTGAGCGAGGCAACCTGGGAATTGAGCTAGGGAAGGTAGAAATTAAGCGAGGCAACGTAGGAATTCAGCGAGGTAACCTAGGAATTGAGCGAGGGAAGGTAGAAATTGAGCGAGGGAAGGTAGAAATTGAGCGATGGAACCTAAAACTTAGCGAGGAAAGCTAGAAACGTAGGAATTCAGCAAGGTAACCTAGGAATTGAGCGAGGGAAGGTAGAAATTGAGCGAGGGAAGCTAGAAATTGAGAAATTGAGCTAGGCGACCTAAGAATTGAGCGAGGCGACGTAGGAATTCAGCGAAGTAACCCAGGAATTAAGCGAGGGAACCTAGAAATTGAGCGAGGAAAGCTAGAAATTGAGCTAGGAAAGCGAAAAATTGAGTGAGGGAAGGTAGAAATTGAGCGAGGGAAACTAGAAATTGAGTGAGAAATTGAGCGAGGCAACCTAGGATTTGAGCGAGGAAAGCTAGAAATTGAGTAAAGGAAACTAGAATTGAGTGGGCAACTTAGGAATTAAGCGAGGCAACGTAGGAATTCATTGAAGTAACCTAGGAATTGAGCGAGGGAACCTAGAAATTGAGCGAGGAAAGCTAGAAATTGAGCGAAGTAACCTAGGAATTGAGCAAGGCGACCTAGGAATTCAGCAAGGTAACCTAGGAATTGAGGGAACCTAGAAATTCAGCGAGGGAACCTAGGATTTGAGCGAGGGAAGCTACAAATTGAGCGAGAGAACCTAGAAATTGAGCGAGGCAACCTACGATTTGAACAAGGCAACCTAGGAATCGAGCGAGGGAACCTAGGAATTGAGCAAGGCAACCTATCAATTAAGCGAGACAACCTAGGAATTGAGCGAGGCAACATAGGAATTAAGCAAGGGGAGGTAGAAATTGAGCGAGGGAACCTAGGAATTGAGCGAGATAACGTAAAAATTCAACGAGGCAACCGAGAAATTGAGCAAGGAAACATGAATTTGAGCGAGGTAAGCTTAAAATTGGGTGAGGCTAACAATTTGCTCTTTGGTGAATTTGACCGAGCAGTTAATGAAATTGATCGAGATTTACATGAAATTCTCTTCGGTGAATTTGACCGAGCAATTAATGAAATTGTCTGAGCCGGTTGATAAAATTTTTTGTTACATTACATGAATCCTTGGAAGTTCCCCATCATATTTTTATGATATCTCCGTCAAATTTATGAATTGCTTGGGAAATTTCACCAATCATGAACCAAGAAGTAAGTCAAATGGACCAATACCTCTCACAATTTGGATTTATAGTTTGCTCGGTACGCACTTATAGTGCTGAGTTAACTGAGTTAAGCACACCCAAATCCATAGCTCAATTGGCAGACTGAGTGAAGATACCTTGTGTCAACACTTGAGGTCTTGGTATCGATCGCTAGCAGGGGTGGCTAACATGGAGTGTGTGTACTGACATGGGTGTGTACTAATAAGCTAACTCAAAAAAAAAAAATTAATAGTAAAAAATAATAAATAAATAAATAAATAAATAAAACTGAGTTGGGCCCCCTTGAATGTACGTGGACTATCCACGACGTTTATCCATTTTTCCATCTAAAGTAAGGGTTTCAACCCAAAATAGGGGCATATTGAAATATCAAGTGGATCACACCACAAGAAACAGTGGTTCCACCGTAGAAACCTTGTTATGCCCCCACAATGATGTTTTACTTGTAATCCATCATGTTCATAGGATGATTTTTGCATGAATGAACCGAAAACCAAGATGTGAGCTTCATCTAACAGTTCAATGGCCCACAAAAATTTTCACTGTTTAGGTAAATGTACTACATTATACCTGTAGTGCGTACTTTTTTCCGTGGAGGGACTATTTTTAGAAAAACGCCTTAATGCTGATGAATAAAGAGGGTGGGATCCAGCTAAAGCGTGGTGCAATCGAAGCAACAGATCTAGTGGTGGAGTTTTCTTTTCTTCTTTTTTTTTTTTTTTTTTTTTTTCTGAAAATGGAGTGAGGGAAGGGAAGGAGAGGAAAAGACGTAGCAGTGAAAAGTGCAAAGGAGGGGTAGTTTCGTCCTCAAAGGTGCTGTCTGCACGTGCTAGTCTAAGTTGGTAACATAAGTTTGCATTCCTTCATAAAAACCGCTGGATAAAAGGTTTTGTCTACAGTGGTCATTTTCCCTTTCTTTCGAGGTAAATCAGCTACGTGATACTTCTTCGGATAATTTTTTAATATAGACACCACATTCTATCGCCTCCTTTTTGTCAACCGACCGCAAACTTTTCTCACTAAAGTAGACCCCTTCTCGTACGGACAACCTACTATCGGACAAAATCAACCCTCCTTTCTACAGCTTCAACCTGAAACCGAGGGGTATTTTCGTCCAGCCGTACTCTAAAAATCTAGATTGGTGATAAATGTTCCCACTCTTTGAAAAAAATTACATAAAACGTACGAATCTACGGTGCTAATTTTTTGTACTTCTGACGTAGTTAAACTGTTTCTGTACATGCACGTTCCCTCTTTACACATGACATAATGTAGCTCAATCCAAACCACTCAGATTTTGGGCCCCAACTTGGATGGGGCCCGTAAGAAAATTCAAACAAAATGAATGATTCTAGCATTCCAAATGGATGGTCAAAATGGAAAATAATCAATGGTCCAAATCCGAGAAACTAGTATCCATTGATTGGAATTTGGTATCATCCTACCAATTTAACCTTGGGACCGTTCCCCATCTAAAGTGGGTCCCACAAGTTGGACGGTTTGATTAGACGTACTTAAATCCTGCATGTACGGAAGTCACGTGCATGAATTTGGATGGTCATACGCTTTCGAGAAACAAAACATACAAACTTGATGAAGCCACTGATAGTTTAGATTAGCAAAAGCAAGTACATTAATGAAATCTTTTTATAGATAAATGCATTAATGGACAACCAACTAATCAGTTTCACTTGTTTTCTTCTTAACAAACAAAATCCCATCTTTCCCACAAAGCGGGCATCTGGTCCGTCCATAACGTGGGACCCATCATGAAGTTCACCTGGAACAAAAATCGGACTTGTGTGATGATCAATCGGGTCACACTGTACGAAAGCAATGGATGGGTATGTCTGACCCACCAACTGTCTGATTCAGTGTATGCGTATGGTCTGCTCCATAAGTGGAACGTCCTAATATTTGTGAAAGTGATTTTCACGGTGGGGCCCACATGGGCGTATGTATGTACTATGAACGGATGGATGTATGGCTTGAGAAGAAGCAGGATAGCGTACGTACCGCGTGTTGGTACCTGGATTTAGTTAATTTCGCTGATGAGCGACATGTGGGTGGAACTTTCATGCAATCCACACCGTCCATCACGTACGTTGCCGAATGTTCACCGTACGAACCAAAAATCATGATGATAGAAAACTCGGGTGGGCCACATCACAGAAAACAGTTAAGATACGACGATCACCATTGGTTATGCGTAGAACCACCATGGTATTTATATTACATCTAATCCATTCATCTGATGTGCTTCATCAGGATAAAGAAATCACACTGTTCAAGACTCACGTTAGTCCCACGTGAATTTAGAAGCTTTAATTATAAATTTATACTAGGTGGTCCACCTGAATGCTGTATCAGCTTTTAATTTTTTACGCAAACACACAAACAATGGTTGATGTATCTGTTGGATGTAGTGGATTTTATGCATGTTGTGTCGTTTACCTCTAGTTAGAAACGTCTGTAGGCAGGTAGACGTACGCATGATGTTTCCATGTAAATCATCTTCGATGCTTTTTTCGTGTCTTTTCCTCTTTGCAATTTCCCAGACATCCAAATCCTCTTTCCCATCTTTGGTGTCTTTCTCCAAAGCCAGGAGGAGGATTAGAGATATAGCGGGATCAAACGGTAGATTCGGTAGAACCTAGATATGGTAGAACCATTTCTCTACTTTACATTTTTTGGTGGAGAATATATCAATCTGGACTATTCATCTAGTGGGGAACTTTTATGATGGCCTGTATTTCAAAAATACAACCTTTATAACAATCCTAGCCGTCCCTTTGTTTCAATTTCTAGTATAGCCTATCGACCGTTAACAATTTAACCGTTCGGTTGGAGTACAGGCCACTGATCAAACGGCAAGAATCATCTAATCTTTATGTATTTTGAACATCTGCATCCACTCCAAAGGTCAACTAGATGGACAGTCTTGAAGCATTTCACACAATGCCACGTTTGCTGTGGACAGATGGCCCTACCACGTAGTCGTTCCACGTGTTAAAGGTTGGCAGTAAAGCAGCCCACCTCTTGCCGACGAAGGGATAAGATCAGGGACCCCAGAAAAGACATGCATGAGGAATGACGTGGCTCTAGTTCATCTTGCACGTAGCCACATCATCATGTTGTCAGAAATGTTAGTTGTGGGACCCACCTGAGTCAGGTGAGCCCCCTGATATTGCATGGCTTTTTCCGCCAAAAAGGTTGCTCTTTTACAACTTTGACCCTCTGTAGCAAAGTTCTTTTTGCGTCTGTCGCGATATAAGATTCAGCGTACGTCGCCACCTACTGGGCTACGTGCTATGATGGTTGATGGTTTGAGCCTTCCATATCGTATTAATAATACTGTGAGTAATTTTCTACATTGTAATTATGCTTCAGTAATTTTCTTAAACTTTGATTTTTAAAGTTGAATCAGAACCATTGATTATTTTTATTTTCATTGTTCTAATTCATCGACTGACAGAGACTGTCACAATTATATTTTTAGAATAGTTTCCTTTAAATAACAATTATATCATAAATTACAGAATATGAACGGTTCAGATCAAGCTTACCACTCAGAATGTGAGCCCCGGTAGCGACGATATATACTGAACGGTTAGTCGAGATGGAGGGAAAACTCACACGGAAACATGCGGACGGCAAAAACGCGTGCTGAGCCTTGCTTTGAAACGGAGCATATGGTAATCGTGGATCCTACATATAAAGCTACTCTTCCCTACGTGCAAGTAAATGATACACGTATGTCGCGAGTCAGAAGCACCAGATGTGTGGCCTAATTGTAGCCCACATGCTGAGAAGGCCGTTGATTTGAACCGTCCATGTTTTTTATCCTACACTATACGGGCCATCATAAGAAACGCTGAACGGATGGTTCTGACCGCACTATATATGTATTGATGAATGTAGAACAATCGGAAGAGAACTTTCATGGTTCACATTCACCTCCAAAAATCAACGGTCTGGATCATCCATGAAGTGCCATTATTGGCCAATAATCATTTATGGTTAGGGCTGACAATGGGCCGGCCCTATTTTACGTGAAGAGGACTTTAACACTCTTAAATTTTTAGAAGTGGGACAGAAGGTAAGGTCTCGGACTTGTTGTGTTACAATGAAGGAACGTGTATATATATATATAGGGAAAAGGTACTATGCGCTCGAGCGTAAAGCAGTCGTTCGTGAGGTCAAGCTGTGTGGGCCCCATCGTGATGTCGTTCGAAGATCCACATCGTCCACCAGATATGCAAGCTCAGGGTGGGCCCACACGGCCCAAAATCATCCGTCCATGTAACTCAGGTGGGCCATACCATCGGCAAACATAAGTATACACGTAAAAACATGTAAATACATTTGGTGGGCCCCACCTGAGTTGTGGATACCACTAAAACTTGGTCTAAAATTATATTCAAGTGGGACACACATGATGGACGGTTTTGATCATCAAAAAACGTCTCTAAAGGTCCCCAAAAATGGTTTTGAATGTTTCAATGGTGCACGGCCCCTCTCAACTTCTGTATGTGGTGTGGCCCACAAAAGTCACGGATTGACTTGATTTTCAGCCGTGTGGGCCCCCTCCGGAATGGTGCATCAGTCGGTGGGCCGGTGTAGATTTTCGTGGTGGAGCCCACACCCCAGCTCGACCTCACGAACGACTGCTTTACGCTCGAGCGTATAGTACCTTTTCCCATATATATATATATATATATATATGGGAAAAGCTATTATGCGCTCGAGCGTAAGGCGGTCATCCGTGAGGTCGAGCTGTGTGGGCCCCACATGATGATGGTTGAAAATCTACCCCTCGATCGGATCTATTCCAGAGGGACACACATAAATCAAGTCAATCCATTACTTTTGTGGGCCACACACGTTTAGAAGTTGAGAGGGGCCACCATCAAATATTCAAAACCATTTTTAGGGACCTTTCAGACGTATGACGTTTTTGATGATCAACACCGTGCCCATCATGTGTGTCCCACTTGTTTGTAATTTTAGACCTAGTTTCAGTGGTATCAACAACTCAGTGGGGCCCACCAAGTACTTTTACATGTTTTTTTAATGCGTGTATACTTTTGTTTTCCGATGGTATGGCCCACAGTTATGTGGACCGGCTTATTTTGGGCCGTGTGGGCTCACCCGGACTCGTGCATATGGTGGGCGGTGTGGATCTTCGAAAGGCATCACTACATAGCTCGACCTCACGGACGACATGCTTTACGCTCGAGTGCATAGTACCTTTTCCCTATATATATATATATATATATATATATATATATATATATATATATATATATATATATATATATATATATATATGGGTTTAGTTACTATGAGCTCGAGCGCACACCAAGGGTTTGTGAGGTCGAGCTGTGTGGGTCCCACTGTGATGCTTGTTAGACCATCAACACCGTGCATTTCATGGGTTCCCTTTAAATTATGGGATATCCCAAAAATCAGCCGTATACGGAACTCAGGTGGGCCATACCATCTAAATTATGTGAAGACACCGTTAAAACATATAAAAGCACTTGGTGGGGCCCACCTGAGTGCTTCATGCACTTGAAACTTGGTCTGAACCCTCATTCAAGTGGGACACACATAATGGATGGGCTGGATTTGCAAACCACATCTCGGTGGGCCCTCAAAAATGGTTATGAATGTTTTAATGGTGCATGGCCCCTTTGCACTTCTGTATGTGGTGTGGCCCACACAAGTCACGGATTGACTTGATTTTTTAGACCTAGGCCCACAATGGAATGGTGCATCAAATGTATGGTGTTGATTTTTGAAAGGCATCACGGTGGGGCCCACATAGCTCGACCGCATGTGACGGACGTGTGCGCTCAAGCTCATTATACATTTTTCCTATATATATGTGTGTGTGTGTGTGTGCGCGCGCGTGCGCGCGCACGTCCTTAGAGTTTCTTCTACACAATTCTTTATATTTAATGAGATTTTATCTATTCCAACTACCTATGTCATTTTCCATACAAATTTAAATTATGAAGCTTCTAAATAGAGCTCTTGAAGTTTCTAGGTGACTCTCTTGAAGCTTATACTCTTGTACTATTAGTTTACCACACCATAATAGTTTTACAAAATTTATGTTTATTTCTCAACACCCCTCCTTAAACATAATTTTCTTCCATTAACTATTCAAAGCATAATTATTAACTTGTTAAAGATGTCTACTTTGACGGATTTCATGAAAATGTTAGCAACTTGATCTTGTGACTTGATGAATATGAGCTTGATCTCTTTATTCTTCACATGTTCTCGAATGAAGTGGAAGCGAGCGTTGATCATGTGCTTGCTTCTTTCATGAAATACGGGATTATTTGCTAAGGCAATGGATGACTTATTGTCGATATAGATCTTCGTAGGCTCCTCTTGATGCATTTGAATATCTTTGATCAGATTTCTTAGCCAAATTGCATGGCATACTCCGAATGATGTAGCTATATAATTAGCTTCATATGTAGAAAGAGTGACAATCGGTTGCTTCTTTGATTGCAAAGTAAAAATAGTATCTCCCATATAAAATAAAAAAAACTAGATGTGCTTTTTCTATCATCCACGTCTCCTCCCCAATCACTATCTGAATAGCCTGTAAGTTGAAAGTCTTGAGATGATGAATAAAGCAAACTATAACTCATTGTACCTTTTATGTATCGAAGAATCCTCTTGGCCGCTTTAATGTGAGATGATTTTAGTTCTTCCATGTACTGGCTCACTAGCCCAACTCAATATATATAAAATGTCAGGTCTTATACACGTCAAGTATCGAAGACTTTTAACTAGGCTCTTAAAGAGTTTAGAGTCCACTTTTTCTTCTTCATCATACTATGTCAGTTTGATACCACATTCCACAGGTGTGCTTACTGGCTTGCGATTGTACATATTGAATTTCTTGAGAACTTCTCTTATGCAGCTTTCTTAAGAGATAAAGATTCCTTCATCTATTTGCTTTACTTCTATGTTAAGGAAACATGACATGAGGCCGATGTCCGTCATTTCAAATTCTCGAGCCATTGATTCATTGAACTCCTTAAACATTCTTGGATTACCTCCTGTGAAAATTAAGTCATCCACATGCTAGCAAATAAACAATATATCTCCATTTTCATTCACCTTCGTATAAAGGGCATACTCATATGGGCATTTAATAAAATTATTTTCTTGAAAATATTGATCAATTATGTTATTACATGCCCTTGGTTCATGCTTTAAGCCATATAAGGTCCTTTTCAATTTTAAAACTTTATTTTCATGCCATTTTCTAACGTAGCCCAATGGTTCCTCCACATAAACATCTTCTTTAAGATATCCATTCAAAAAAGCAGATTTCACATCCATTTGAAATATTTTTTATTTATTTTGTACGGCTAAATAAATTATCAATCTTACAGTTTCTAGGTAAGCAACAGGAGCAAATACCTCCTCATAGTCAATTCCAAGTCGTTGGCTATACCCTTTCGCAACTAGTCTTGCTTTGTATCTTTCAACTTCGCCTTTCGCATTCTTCTTTGCCTTGTATACCCATTTGACTCCAATTGTATGTTGCCCTTTTGTTAAAGTGGATAACTCCTATGTGTTGTTTCTTTCGATTTTGCTGATTTCTTCATCCATAACTTCATTCCACATTTTATCTTGTATGGCATCTTCAAAGCTTACTTGTTCACAATTAGCAAAGAGACAAAATAATGTAAAGTCATTTTGATTTTCGATTACCTCATAAATCTCCCATAGGCTCCTCATGCATCTTGGCCTTTCACTTGCACTTTCTTCTGATGAAGATGATGATGTTGGCTCACCATGAGCGAATGAAGCTGGAGATGGAGGCGGAGTAGTGGGCATTCATGTCACTTGATCATCTTCTTCTTCTATAGGAAAGATGTCATAGTCTTCTTCCTTTGCAGTCCAATCTCACGTGCCTTCTTAATTGAATTCAACATATCGACTTATAATTAATCATTTTTCCATTACTTAGGTTATACAATTTGTAGCCTTTGGAGCAAGCATCATAGCCAATGAGGATATGCTTTGTACTCTTGTCATCTAGCTTGGATCTCTTTTGGTCGGGCACGTGTGTGTAAGCAATACTTCCAAAAACCCGTAAATGTAAAACACTTGGCTTTCTTCCACTCCATGCTTTTTGGGTGTTTTGTTCCACATGCTTCTTGTGGGGGAATGGTTCATTAAATAAACCGTGCAATCTACCGCTTCTACCCATAATTCTTTAGGCATCTTTTTGCTCTTCAACATGCTTTGAGCAATGTTAAGAATTGTTCTATTCTTCCTTTCGGCCACCCCATTTTGTTGAGCCGTGTATGGGATTGTTGAAGGCCTACAAATCCCATGTTCTTCACAATATGCTTCAATTCTTTTGATGTGAATTCTCCTCCTCTATCGGATCTCATAGCTTTAATATGTAATTCACTTTCCTTTTCAACAAAAATCTTGAATTTCTTGAAAGCGTCAAAAACTTCAGACTTTTCTTTTAAGAAATAAACTCAAGTTTTTCGACTGAAATCATCAACAAAAATGAGGAAATAATTGTTCTTACCAAGTGAGGAAAGAGTGATTGGCCCACACACATCTGTATGAATGAGTTGAAGTGGCTTTGTGGCTCTTCTTGACGCCTCTTTTGGAAAGCTTCTTCGAAATTGTTTACCAAGTAGACAACCTTCACAAAGTTGATCTGGGTGATCAACCAATGGTAAACCCTTCACCAACTTTTGCTGGATAATAATTTTAGTCCTCCAAAATTTAGATGCCCAAATATTAAGTGTCAAAGCCACGATGGATCTTTCAAACAAGCATATAAACATCTTTCAACATCACTTTGAATGTTCAATAAGAACATTCTATTGTTTGACATGGCCACATTAGTGATCAAATTACTTCTTTGGTCTCTCATTAAAAGACTACGATTTTTCATATGAATATCATAGCCTTTCTCTAAGAGTTGTACCAAGCTTAATATATTATTTTTCATATCCGGAACATAATAAACATTAGAGATAAATTGGTGATTTCCATTTCTCAAATGGATTAGGATTTTACCTATCCCTTTCACCGGAATTTTAAATGAGTCTCCAAATGTGACATGGCTTTTTGTTGATTCATCTAGCTCGATGAATATGCTCCTTATCCCGCACATGTGATCGCTTGCCCCAGTATCAAGATACCATGAGTTTTGCTCTCCACTTTCATCACTTTTATAAGCCAACAATATAGTTGGCTCTTCATTTTCATTTCTTTCAACATAATTAGCTTTCTCTTCAACATGGTCAGTACGACTTTTACATTCCAAAGCATAGTGGCCAGACTTTTTACAACTAAAACATCAAACTTGAGATTTATCTTGAAATATTTTATACATTGGCCTTGTGAAATTTCCTCTTCCACGTCCCCTTGTAGGATGAGAATTTTGACTTTTTTCTTCAAAGTTGTAAATGTGTCCTCCTCTTCCTCTTCCTCGAACACAGCCTCGTCCTCGACCTCTTTGACTTTTAGAATATTCATGGTCATTCTTCAATATGAGCTTTGTTTGAAGTAATTTCTCCAATGGCTTTTGCTTCTTCTTGTTAATTCTTTCTTCATGAGCTTGTAAAGTTCCCATGAGTTGATCAACAGTCATGGAATCCAAATCTTTTGATTCTTCAATGGCTACAACAACATCATCAAACTTTGGATTTAAAGACCGTAAGATTTTTTCCACCACGCGAATTTCATCTAAAGTTTCTCCATTTCTTCATAATTGATTTATAATAGCCAATACTCTTGAAAATTAATCTGAGATTAATTCTGACTCCTTCATATGTAAAGCTTCAAACTCACCTCTAAGAGTTTGGAGTCGTACCTTCTTCACTTTATTAAATCCTTTTAAATGAGTTTTGTAAGATGCTTCATGCTTGCTTTGAGGTAGTGGCATACACGATCTTCTCAAAAACACCCACATCCATTCATTAATAGATGAGGAAAAGAGCTTTCTTATCTCTTTTTCTTACATCTCGTCGAGTCTCTCTTTGATTTTGGGGCAACGTGGCTTCCTCTTATGGCTCAACGTACCCTTTTTCAAAGATCTCCCATACATCTTGAGAGCCACGCAATACCTTCATTTGGATATACCAATTCTCGTAGTTGAAAGGACATCATCCCATTCGCCATTTATGAACCTTTAGCTCTAATACCACTATGTTATATGTGAAGATGCCTTTAACACTCTTAGATTTTTAAACAAGTTAGAAGTGGGACAAGAGGAAGACCTTGTAGATGAAAAAGCTCACTTGAATTGGATATTCTTCACTTGTTGTGTTACAATGAAAACCCCTACATGTATATATAGGCCCTTAGGGTCCATTCTACAGAATTTTTTATGTTTAATGAGATTCTATCTACTCCAACTACCTGTGTCATTTTCGATACGAATTTAAATTATAAAGCTTCTAAATAGCTCTCTTGAAGTTTTTACTCTTACACTATTAGTTTACCACACCATAATAGTTTTACAAAATTTATGTTTATTTCCCAATAGGGCCTGGGGTGTGTCTCTTGCCCAGATTTTGAATTGCTTCGGACCGGGCTTTCGGGCCTGGCCTACTTAAATTCTGAATTCTCAGGTCGGAGCCCGGCCCATTAACACCCTATTTATCATAGCGCCAAGAAGATGGACGGTCCCAATCACAATATTAAGATTCTTAGCCCCATTTCCTATCAAGCGTTTTTACACGAGACTTGCAGAAAGATGGGCCATGGCTTTTCCCAAACATATATTACCAACACATGCGTGAGAGTTTAAGGCTATTCATGTCGTGGAGCCACTATGACCCAGAGTTGTACACGAGTTCAACTGAGTCGAGTTTGGCACAGCTAGGCTCGGACAACACCAATCCCAGCACAAACTTAGCTCAGCTTAATCCTCGAGCCTGACTAGCCAGCTCGACTCAGTTTAGTTAGTAGCTCGGGCCGGCTAGAACCGAACATATAAATTACATCTTTAATCTCAAATAATTCGAATGCAAATCAATCAAAGCGCTTTGTAGACATTTTATCAAACACTCGACAAGCAGTATCAATATCAAGATATGAGGTCAGTCTTACAGTGTAAAGGTTTTTTTTGTGGGGATTTATTTCTTTAATTTTTTCTTGAATACCCATTTCGAGAATACCCTTATATGAGGGTAGTTCAAGAAACAACACTTCATTAAGGCATATTATCAAACACTCAGCGAGCAACGTTAAGAGCAAAATGATTGAGTCACTAGGCCGGTTTAATCCAACGGGGTTCGAGCCGAGTCGAGTCGAGCTCGGACAAGCTTGAACTCGGCTCAACATTTTTTCGAGCTCCAAAAACCTACTCAATTCAATTTGAATCTAGTTTCGAGTCGAGCGAGTTGACCGAGCTAACTCGACTCGTGTACAACTCTATCAATAAGTGATCTAAAACGTTGATACCATGGGACCTATCGTGGATGGTCAACACAATAAAGTTTCTATAGATCAATCTTAGAGCTGTACACAAATCGAGTTGGCTTGATTAACTAGCTCAAATCAACTTGGATAACCTCAACTCGACTAAACTTGGCTCGAAACTGAGTTCGGGTTGAATCAAGTTGAATTTTTTAGCTCGAAAAAATTTCAAGCTGAGTCCGAGATGGCACAAGCTTGACGTGACTCAGATTGGTACATAACTTGAACTCATCTCGAATCGGTCCGACTCGGCTCGCTCTGTCAGTTGATATAAATATCAACTTAAAAAAACCCTTTGTTCTTTTCATTTCCCTTAGTCCGAATAAGCACCCCAGCTTGGTAGCACCCAAACCTCTCTCTCTCTCTCTCTCTCTCTCTCTCTCTCTCTCTCTCTCTCTCTTTGCCGAGCCACTTGTCCACTCATCCATCCTTCCCAGCCTCTGGTTCGACTTCCAAGCCCGTCCATCACTGCCCACTTGTCCACTCATCCATCCTTCCCAGCCTCTAGTCCGACTTCCAAGCCCATCCATCACTGCCCTGCTTGCCCCATCTGGTTGTCCTAGCCTTTGGTCCAAGCTCAGCTCGTCACTGCCTTAACCATATGTCCAGTAAACAATCGAACCCTCTTCCATTTTTCATTATATTTGGGCGGTCATGAGGGCCAAAGAAGCTTGATCGAACGTTGTCCATGGCTCGAAAGCATAGACTCAAACTCGGCTCGAGCTGGCCCGAGTTGCTGACCAAATCAGGCTAAGTTGGACAGTTAGGCTCGAGGATCAAGCCGAGCTAAGTTCAAGTTGGAGTTGGCTGCTCGCCGAGCTTAGTCAAGATTAACTCAGTTCAACTCATGTACAGCTCTAGTCCTATATATATTCTCCTTTATTGGTTGAAAGAGAACTGCTTGCAACATTTGGCCACTAGACATGGATTGTGTAGCGAGGAGCTCACCATGTGATGGCATGGTGTGGATTCTCCATGGGGCTCATTGTGATGTATGTATTTTATCCACACCGTCCATCCATTTTATTTTATTTTTTGGATCATTTTAGGATATTATCCCAAAATTGAAGCATATCCAAAGCTCAAGTGGACCACACCATAGGAAATAGTGGGAATTGAACGCTTACCATTGAGACTTTCTCAGGTGCCACCAAAGTTTTGGACCAAGTTGAAATTTGCATTTTCCCTTAATCCAAGTCTCTGTGACCTTATCAACAAGTTGGATGGAAGATAAACATTACTTTGGACCCTAAGAAGGTTTCAACCATGGACATCATTATCTCCGTTGTTTATTGTGGTGTAGTCTACTTGAGCCTTTGATATGCTTCAATTTTGGGTTCATGAACTAAAATGAAGTGGGAAATCATATGGTTGGCATGGATAAAACAAATACATCATGGTGGGTCCAATAGAGAATCCACACCATGGTATAATTACCTGGTGAGCTCCTTATTGTACCACCAGCATCCTTCGCCACTCACTAAAACTTTAGGAGGCATTTGGCACATGGTTTTAGATAAAATTACGTGGGATGGAATCATTTGGTCTCATGCAAATTCCATTTAACATTTGGAGAGGACCAGAAGGGTTAAAATTAGGTGAGATGGAATTGCATTCGGTGACATGTGGAATTTCCGTGGATTTTGAAATTTATTACTCATGTGGGCCCTACATTAATGCATGTATTTTATCTATGCTGTCCATCCATATATGCCCTTTACACATGAGATTCTAGTTATATACTTGTTTAAGTGACTGACATCCGTTGTGAATTTAAACCATCGATTACAATTCTATGATACACCAATAAAAATTGTGCTTAATCCAGTGTATTTCCATAGTAAGAAATTTATCCCAAACATGATGATTGGATGACCCAAATAATTACATGGTATTTATAGACATGCAATCATTTGTGTAACTAGGGTGTTAATCCCATCTAATACAATTCCATACCATTTAAATCCTGCGGTTACGATTTTGGTTCCACTATCTACTTGGGACCATAGCCGTTGGATCTGGGGCCATGTATCAACAATCCAAGAATCACTCTAATCAAACTGATCTGACTGTCCAGTCAAGAGCTTGCGCATTAATCTGATGGTAGGAATGTTCAATTATAGTGACTTTTGGATGGATTGGGCCCACTAGATTGATGATTGGGCATATCATGCACCGGGACATCACGTTTCCCGAAAAAGAGGACTCAAAAAGTGGACCACACCTTCAAGATCAGCCAGTTTTAGCCAATGCTCGAGGTGTTCACACCTTCCAAACCATTGGATAACCAATCCTTCTTTCGGCGAAAGATTACACCAATCTCACTTTTGCCTCTAGGATTGTAGGCCGTATATTATTCACTTGCTTGGAAAAAGCTATTCATCCACTCACCTGCTTTTATACTTGTGTGGGCCCACCCCGGCTTGCATATTTTCCATCCAACCCACTAATTAAGTTAGCCTTACCATGATGATAAAATATAGTGCCATGTCATAAAAAATAATTGACAACCATCCAAAACTTTCGGATGTGGTGGCCCACATAAGGGTTGGATCAGCCTAATTTTTTGGGCATTCAAATTCCACAATAGAGCAACCCTTCTAGACAGGTTGGATGCCATGCGCACAAATTGCAAGCGCTGTCTGCCAACCTCGACTGAGTTCAGCTTGTGTAGAGCTCTACTCCACTGGAAAAGGCAAAATCAACCCGATTCCCAAGGTGAGCAGTCAAGCAGGAGGAGATTGACAAGTTGAATCGCCACACATGTAGCAATGGGGCACATGTATGGGGATCCAGGTGAACCAACCGTTAACATAACGTGGCCTATTAAAAAGAAAAACATTGTTCGCCAATATTGACTAGCTCAGGGTCATCTGGGAGCTTATCTTTAAAATACTTAAATTGCTTCCCAATCCTTTTAGTTGTGTTTGGTAGCTGGCATTTAGAATTCCCTTTAATTCAGATATAGCAATTCATTGAAATTATGTAGCATATTTATAGGAGTTGAGATTTAATTACTAAATCAACTTTAATATATATCCATAATTAGTGTACATACGTAATGTTTAACTAAAGGATTGTAATAAGCCCGTTGAAATAAATAATTTCGAAAAGCAAATATGAAATCCCAAGCCTCCGATGGGCCACAAGCATAGGATCATAATCAAGCGATACATGTCCATTATTTCGACTAATATCACTCTATTAATGTAATTTTAGTGAAGTGGCCGATAATTTGATTGTTTGGGGCTATCATCAATAGGCCACATCACTACAAGAAAAGGCATTTGGGGGGATCATTTGCCGAGGCTAAGTAAAAAACCAAGCGCTGGCAAACTATCCATATAAATAGAAAAAAAAAAACCCTCAATCATTCCCTTACCGCCCACGACTCTCTCTCTCTCTCTCTCTCTCTCTCTCTCTCTCTCTCTCTGCAGGGCGAGCTATCGTGTTGGGCGAGCTACTATTGCAATTGACTGTAGCGTAACTTGCCCCACATTGGAAGAGTTGTCTGAAGTTATTGTGTTTATATGTAGAGTTGTCACTCTATACTGTACAAGGCCTTTTGGGGAAAACCCCGAGAACAAAACCGTGTAGGTTGTGCCTAGAGCGGACAATATTATACAGTGTGTGTGTGGGCTATTACATCATTCCTCTCATAAATCTCTCGAAACCCTAGCGATTTCAATTGATTTAACTGAATCTCCCAAAACCTTAGAGATCTCAATCGATTTATCTGAATCTCCTAAAATCTTATTCGCATTTCAACTTTGCAACTTCCTGAGCTAAATAGACTACTCAAGTGTTTTTCCTATCTTTTAATCTTTAATGGCTTTGTTCGTTTACTTGGTTGGATTTAGGGTTTTACAAACCACTTTTTTCTTACACGAAGCATGCTTGTATAAAATCTGAGCTGCTTATCAGGTGGATCGCACCATTGTAGTAGTCCAAATATGTTTGATAAAATTCTAGTGAGCGATAAGCATGTCACGTGTTTGATGAAATTTCTTAAACAAATGTGTATAATTTTATTATCTAGTGAGCAACAAGCATGTCACGTGTTTAATAAAATTCCTAGAAAAAAATGTTTATTCATAGTTGGTGGGCATCCACCATCTAATAGAATCCCAGTCACATTATTGGTGCCATAGTAAGGCTATGATGGCGGTATCGGTAAAGCCAACAAGAAAGTATGGACCAAAAAGAATGGCCTGAATAGAAGCATATTTGGGTTGTTCATCTGTGATTTCATTGAGACCAGTAGTTTTGTTCTAAATACAAACAACAATACATTTCTGGTAGGCCGAACAGATCTAAATATTCATGATGGCATACCACTAGTATGGGTATCCTAATTTCATGGAAATCTCAAGTTTAGAAAATATATTGCAAATAAGTATCTAATCCATCCATCCACAGAAATATCAAATCGATAATGGAAAGGCATGTGGAATGTTACCTTTTAAGTTCTTTATTCTCGGGCTAATCGACAACCAAAGTGTCAGATGGTTATTGGGGCTCCATCTTTTTTTGTGATTAAAAGGAAATTGCCTGCTCTTGGGAATAACCGATCATCAGAAAATCTCTAAGTTACTTTTCTCATGATCTTTTTTTTTTTTTTTTCCTGTTTTTCTTTTATAGGTAGGAACATGCAAGCGGTATCAGCCCAATTCCTATGCATTTTCATTATAAGTAATTCAACACCATATATCCAACATTTGTCAATAGATACATAAATACATGCATGCATGCATGCATCCAAAAACACATTTTATTTTTCTGTAAGTAGTTTCCAATTCATATATTCATGTATGCATAAGTGGTCAGACTCAGAATGACATCTCATCAAAGATCACATGTTTGATCCTTTTGTTATTAGTAAAAAGCTCTAGTTTACTACCAACCATTTTCAAACTCCTATTGATAGGGTTTTAATCATAAAACTCGACAAGCCCTTCTGAAATATAAGGTGTCTACGGATGTTTTAGTGTGTCTAGGTGCATCTAAGTACATAAAAGTAAAATTACAGTAATTAAGATAATTTAAACATTTAGATGCACATGCACATAATTAGAAGCACTTGGATGTTTTTTATGTCAAGGTTTATACGCAAAAATTTATATTGAATTTAGTCTCATTTTCTTATCAATGCAGTGTTTTTTGTTGTTGTTTGTTAGTCTTATTTTATGCTTATGCCTATGAAGGCACTTAATTCAATGGATTTGATATTGAATTTGGTATGCTTATAGGAGTTGAGGTTAGGGGCTTTATATTCGACCCTCCGAGTATGTTAGCGATTGGTGCAAAATCTATTCCATTAAAAATACTAAGAAAATTGTCGGATATTATTCATTAGTCTCTTCCACAAATAATTGATCTTTCTTAATTTATATTTTTATCCCTTCATTTATATGCTTTCTTAGAGGCTCCACTTGTAACTCTTCAGAACTCGCTCTCCCGTAAGACATTACGGTACATGACCGTTCCCAGCAGGTTAAATTGTAAGTTGTTATACAGAGTTGGTTGGATATCTTCTATTTTTATAAATGTTGTTAATAGTTAGTTGGATGATGAATGATACTTGCAATTGATGGAAATAAACAACTTATTATATATATATATATATATATATATATATATATATATATATATGAAATTGCGATTGAGAGCGCTAATTTAAGTACGAAAAATTGTCCAAGTGCTTTAGAGGGGGGTGAATAGGACTTTTAAGGTTTTAATCTTGCTTAAAAATTAATGTAGTTGAGTTATATGAAATAAAGCAATATTAAAATAACACCATTCACACTAAAAGATAAGGATAACAAAACATATAAATGTGTTGTGTTGTGTCAAACATGTAGTGTACATGAAGTAAGCATATTACAAATCAACAAACATGTGAAAAAAGTAATCATCACAAACACGGCGATATATAGTGGTTCGACTACTTGCCTACTTTACTCCCTGCGGACTCACTCTCTCCTAAAGTATACTGGATTTCACTATCCAATGATTTTAAATCGGGTTAACCATGAACCCTCACAGCCCTAAAGAAGGACTCTAGATTTATGTCCTACACAAGAACCTGTTGATTTAGGCCACACAAGCCAAGGTCCTACACAAGGACCTATACGTATTCTCTCATCGGAGACCTACAAAAGGTCTTAGCAAGTTAGAAACTCAAACTCTGAATCCCAGTCCTACATAAAGAAATGGTTTCAAACTCAAGGGACTGTATATACTTACTAATAAGTGAATGAGTCCCGTTATAATACATTGTTAAAGATCTTCCTGTTAATAAGGAGTCTTCAACTCCCTTGAACCGCAACCATTTGTAGATGCTCCAATCGTTGGTGTGATGTTGTTCGGTTTAGGGTTTGAGTTGATCTTTTCTAATGAATGATATACAATAAAAATCTAGAGAAGATTCCCATAAGCTTAGAATTTAAGGATTCCAACATAACGATTTGTCAATAAAGAGTGTTGTTGGAAGATCAATGAATGTTGGAGTTTATAGTTCAATCCAAGCTATTGAATATATCAATAAATGCTTGAGCAATGGATTGAATAATGAACTCCTATGGGAAAGAGAACTTGGGGATGAGGGTATTAACTATGTTAATTACTCTTTCAAAACTCTCTTCAATCTAAGCTTGAAAGTCCAATAAGCAACCCAAGTGGTATATAAAGACAAATCCCAATGATTAAAAAAAAAGGACAAAAATTCTAATATTGTCGATGTCATCGAAGGGTATTTGATGTCATCGAAGTTTCCTTCGATGTCATTGAATCTACTTCGATTGTATTGACTTCCTGCACTAAGATATTTAGTTGGATGCAGGACAGATTTTGTCTGATTTCATCAAGCAAACTTCAATATCATCGACATGTACTTCGATGCCATCGAGGGATGATTCGATGTCATCGAGGATGTCATTGATTATGTTTTAATGACATCGAGAAAAAAATGATTTTCCTATAAAATCTCTCAGGCCAATTTGTCCCTTATTTTGATGTCATCAATCATACATTCGATGCCAACGGAAGTTGAATTCCGATGTCATCGAACTTTTGTCGATGTAATTGAAATAAATGATTTTCCTTGAAAGCTTACTAGACAAAATAGTCCATATTTCGATGCTATCGAACAGTCTTGGATACCATCGATAACTTATCTCGGTCTTATTGTTGAGGGTCAAATATTGCATATTAGACCTCAGTTATTACCGGATTTATGAACATGCCACCGTTTAAAATCCTAATTTAATCGTGTTTGTGATGCAAGGTACATTTGCAAGAGTGGACTACAAAAAGGTGCTAAAAGTGTGTATTTGATGCTCTGAAATCACCACAACAAGGGATGGACTCCATGGGACCAAGATCGATGAATTTACACGCCAGAGATCCGGAAAAATCAAGAAACTGAAGCTCAAGTGGCCCGAAATTGGTCCAGAATACAAGATCACAGTGTTCCCACCATCCGCTTGGTTCAAAACTCCATACATGGCTTCAGACCATAAATTAACCGTACAAGTCAAATTTCACCATGGATCCCCCAGAAGTGGCCCAATGAATATATCAACCCTTAAAATCTCAAATTGGGGCCCGCCTGAGATCTGGATATGCTCAAGTCTTGGTAGCAACGTTTTAAATGAGCTGACAAAACGGATGGACGGAGAGGATTTCTCGAAAACATTACAGTGGACCCCACAAGGGGGCGCACGAGTGCACATGCGGTGCACTCCCGAGCCGCACCGGACCCGAGCTCGGTCAACAGGACCGCTGACCCGTCTCCTTCCCGTTTTCAAACAGCGGACGCACCTGCGTCCGCCGGTTTCTAACAGTGGGCCCCACCCATCATACATATTGAAGATCTGGACCGTCCAAGGTGTCCAGGGAGGGGGTATTACCCTCACCTAGGTGTCGTTTCTCCACCTTACAAGCTATGGGAATATCCTGACCGTTGAAAGTAGGATGGACGGCAGAATAAAAGAACAAGTGGGCCACACTGAAATCAAACAGAAACTCTCCTTCCTGGACGGTTTCTCTTCCTGAATCGAGTGGACGGCATGGATTTCCCATTTAAATTCAATCATGGGATCGACGAATTTTTTTACGCAAGACGCTACAGCGTCTTCACTGATCCCGCCGGTTTTGTGTTGTGGGCCCCACCTAACATCCAGATCTGGAATCTGAACCGTCCATTAGCTTCATGTAGTCCATATTACCACTGTCTAGGCGTCAGAATTATGGAATATCGCGAGGAGATAAATCCCATCGTCCAAACGGAGGATGGACGGTGGAGTAAAGATCTTGTGGGCCACACCAATTTCACCTGGACAATACTCTTTCTTGGACGGTTTTCCGAGCCGAACCCAATGGTCGGAGTGGATTCCTCCGAAATTATCACTGGGGGGCCCACTGAACACGTCAGCGTTTGCGTAGGCTTTACGCACGTCCGAGCAATCCGGAAATTCCGGGCGATAGTGGGCCACAGTTCGTGATCGGATCAACGATCCGAACCGGCCAAGTGGATCCCAGGTCAGGGATGACCCTGGCCATGAAGTTAGAATGAAGATATCATGATCGGCCGGCCAAAACAACATCTAAACGCAAGTTGTCTTTGCGTTTTTCCTGCGTAAAGCAGAGTCCGTTTTCTTTTGAGATTTGGACTGCAGGAACAGGGGGAGTTATGCCAATCTTTCCACGGACCTGGGGCTGCTGGTTGCTGCATATAAATTAGATTGAGAGCGAGGGAATTCGAGATCCAGAGCCAGGGAGAGAAGAGAGAGAGAAAGGAGTAGAGTTGTATTTTTTCTTTCCTTCTTTATTTTTAATTTATTTATTTTATTTTGAGAGATCTAGTCCACTCATGTGTGGCTAAACCTCTTAGCTAGGGCTAAGAGGTGAAGCTTGTAGCGTGATGGGAGGTCTCTTTGCTTGTGCCTTTGTTTAAGACTGATCTGATTTTGATTTAATTTTATTAAGGGAATGTTTTCACCCTTAATGGTCATAGATGAAATTACAATGGGTCCGCAATGGCTTTGAGCATGTTCTTTTTCTTTTATGTTTATGACGTCGAAGCCCTTGTTCACCATCGTCTCCCGAGCATGGTTGGATGTCGGTACCCTTCCTAACCTTCATACATTGATTGGTTGGTAATTAGTTTAATTACATTGTTTGCTTTGTCTCCTGGCATGGTTTGGTGATGGAATCCATTCTAATTCATATACCTTTCATCTTATCAAAATTACATTAAAGGCGATTCATTAATTTCCTAAATTGTAATACGAGCATAAGATCTCCCGATCCCCTACAAGTGGATCCTCCGAATCCCTAGTTTCCCTTCTCTGATTTTTCCTAAAGTTTTAGATTAATTATTTCACCATTATTCCTCAAATCATAATTGGTTTAGATTTCATCTTAGCCTAGTTCTAGATCTGGTTATTTTTAGAAAGCGTACAGGTTTCAGTCCCTGTGGATTCGACCTGGGTCTTACCGAGTTTATTACTACATCACAATCCTATACTTGGGGAGTGAACACTTATTGACGGAAGTTTGATCACATTGAAGAGCACTTAGAGTATTTCAAGTACAGTGGAGGGAAGAGGCCAAGGCCAATGCTATCGAAGTGGGCTCGATGTCATCGAAACTTATGTTTTAATGCCATCGAACACCACTCGATGTCATCGAAACTTATGTTTCGATGCCATCGATAATTTTTAGCATATATTCAATTTATTGTTAGAGTATTTGGTCATGTTTTATGATGTAATTGAACTAAGTTTGATGCCATATTGAAACTGTCCTCGATTATACTTCGATGCAATCGACAGGACATACAATTTTATAGTATAGTTCATAATTTCTCCTATGCTTAAAATATCCTAAACTAAGCTTACTAAGGATTCTTTCAAAACCTTTTGTGGGCAAGATTAGGTTCTTAAGAGTGGGGTCATATACCTCAAGGGTTTGGTTAGGGAACTGAGGCTTTTGTTTACTTATATGGAGCGCTCAAACTTCTTTACTTGATGAGCCTTTGATCTTGTAGTTTTCAATTTGGGCTCACTTAACAGATGGACTCAACACTCACATATATTGACAAACAAGGGCACTTTCAATATATATATATATATATATATATATATATATATATATATATATATATATATATATATATATATATATATATATATATAGGGAAATTGTATTATGAGGTCGACCTCACGGGGACTTCCCATGAGGTTGAGATGTGTGGACCCCACAGTGATGTGCATCAAACATCTACCCCATTAGTCAAGTGCACCATTCCATGGTGGTCCATGGGCTTAAAAATCAAGTCAATCCATGACTTGGGTGGGCCACACCACATTTTATAATCTTCTATTAAGCCCACTAAGATGTGGTTCATAAATCCAGCCCATCCATTGTGTGTGTCCCACTTGGATGAGAGGTTAGACCAAGTTTCGGCCACATCCAAAACTCAGGTGGCCCCCACCAAGTGATTTTATATATTTTAGGCATGTCTTCACATGGTTTTCGATGGTATGGCCCACCTAAGTTCCGTATATGGTTGATTTTTGGGATATCCCATAAACTAAAGGGACCCATCAAATGCACGGTGTTGATGTTTAAAACACATCACGGTGGGTTCCACACAGCTCCCATGAGGTTGACTCATATTACCATTTCCCACACACACACACACACACACACACACACACACACACACACACATATAATCCTTATTTTTTTAAGGAGATATCATATTCTTGTAGCCTATGGTATGGTGCCCCAATATTGTCTATATGTTACTAGTATGTAGTAGATATTACTAGGTTAATTTATCAAAATAAAATTTGTTTATTTAGTTTAAACACATTCATTATTAGTTAGATGACGAATGTCAATTGCGATTGATTATAGAATTATTTAAGTATAGGACAATCAGTTGCCCATTTGAGAATTTCTATGTGGCCAAGCATAGATATACATGGTTCAATTGCAAAAAGGGTACCTGACGAAATAATGCTTAACTTTCTACTCGAGGTACTTGCAAAGTATAGAGACAAGGTTCAATCGACCAATACGGAATGGTACTATGGTAACACCGTTATAGAAGAATTATTCAATATTTTTCCATAAATAGGTCATGCATTAAGGAAGTCTGAGGATTGTGTACTAAATAAAGTTGCATTTACACAAGCACATTGATATATACTATTTAATAGTGGTGCACTCATCCCATTTATTGAGTAAGACAACTATGACATGTAATTTATATATGGTAGAAAATAACTTACTACCGTCTATCTTACTGAAACCAATTCATATGCAAATAACGCATGAATGTTGTAAAGCAAAAGAATCATCGTGCATGACTAAGGGATATAGAATGCATTCACAGTGAAATATTTTATAAGTGGTTTAGAAATCATGTAAGTAATCAATACAATAAGTTGGTCGATATGTGCATGCTCATTTATTTTCATTGTCTAGATATGTGCTTCTGTTTTAACATTTTTCGAATAGGTTGAACAACTGCTTCAAGTAAAGAATGAGCAAGTCTTAAAAGACCTTAGATGACTAGCTCGAGGTCCTTGTACGATAAGAAAATATAAGAGTTTTATCATAAATGTCTTCAGGTTTCACACTAAAGACTAATAGAAGAAAAGAAAAACTTAACATAGTGGAGTTGTGGTGACTGCAAAAACATCAAAATTTGCAACTATCAGTGAAAGAAACCCTATTAAGGAGATTTAACTTACTTTTGTGTTTTGATAGACATAATTGAATTGAAATTTATGGTGATCGAAAGGTTGTATTATTTATGTGTGATTGGGTTGATGCTCTATCTCAAGGCAGGGGTGGGTTGGGGTTCATTCTTGTGAATTTGAAATAGTTATGTCATTCTAGTCAACAGTTGTTTAATGAACCATTTGTGTTCGCATCTCAAGCTAAACAGGTGTTCTATGTGCAAGACCTCGTCGAGAAGGATTGGAACATTGTAGTAAGGATGAAACCTAAGGACTTGTTTGAGATGCATGGAAAAGAGTCTACAAATGATGTTGATATATAAGTGGGGAGCTCGCCATGGAATAATCAAAGTTTGAAGGATTCGAGTGATGATACTGATAGTTAGGAAAGGACAGATATCGATAGTACAACAATTATTATACCTTTACCACCAGCCAAACAATAGTAGATGACTAAATAAATGATACTGAGTTTTCTGATCCTGATGGAAATGACATTATGTACAATAATTGATTTCTTATGTACCAGATTGTCCCGATGTATGAAAAAGAAATTCGAATGTCTTTTTTCATGTGGTTATGCTGATTTTTTAGAAATTCATATGTCTTTTGCTTAATATGATGATTTTAGAATATGTTCCATTGATAATGGGATTCATAATTTTTACGGCCTGCATATCTCAACAAGTAACTGTCCACAAATTAAATTGTTTATTTTATAGATCTCCATTTAAATGAGGAATATTTGATTATCATATTGTCATATTACTGGACATATACAAGTGTTAGGCATGAGGAGCACTGGATGTAGAGCTAGGTGACTTGTAGGCCCTATGACTGATAACACCAACCAACCTCGGCTGCCCTAAATTGATATGGGACCTGTCCAGTCTCGGCTATCCCTAACTGTTGTTAGACCTGCCCAGCCTCAGCTGACCCAAGCTACAATGGGTCCTGTTCAACCTTAGCTACCCTAGGCTCCTAGTGGTATAACAAAACGTGTTCTTCTCTCATGAATTGTCACCACTATAACAAACCACAAAAATCTATGTTTTACCATGTATTTTGCTTTTGTTAATTGGTTGTATATTTGTCTTTGTCATTTTCTTCAACAGGTTCGACACCATGAAAAGAAAGACCCTAGGCTCCACACGATGCTACGGAGTTTGGAAAATACATAAATGTCGACGAATACCTATTCCCATCAGTACTCTAGGACAACCCATTAGTGACAATTTTAGTAAGCTAACAAACTTCCTGGGGACTATAGCACGCAATGCATATTATGCACCCCTTACATTTACTGATTGGAGGGCAATGCTGGATAAGAGGAATGATGATATGTGGGGCCTTATCACTGTAATGGTTACGATATTTTTTTTTAGTTTTTATTTTTTGTTCATTATGTGATTGTTTTCTTTTAACATGTGATGCAGTTCAAGTTTGAATTTGACACAGATGCTAAATCTTGGGTGCTAAGGTCAATTGGTAAAAAATGGAGGGAATAGAAGAGTGAGTCGAAGAAACTCCACTACTTGTCTCAGAAAACGGATGAGGAGCGGCTCAAAGACCTTGATGTGCGAGTTTAAGAAGATCATTAGAAACCCCTCATTCAGTTTTGGAACTTTGAAGAGGGGAAGGTATGTGATAAGTAACACAATAATTTTTTGTTGATATTTTATAATTTACTCTTTCAGTGTGTCACATATATGCCCATACCAAGATAAATACGGTGAATTGGAGAAAACAACTAATCGGCTACACTACAAGCTTGAGGAGCTTTGCATGGATACGCGAGAAATAAGTATTTTTTATTAATCACCTGATCAACCATGTTAGTCTATTCGCGTTATATAACTTGTTTACATATTAGTAGAGGAAAAAGAGGGCTAATAGAGAGGATTTGACCCGAGCAGATATATTCATATTCACTCATACATGTAAGTATGAGAAGCCCGTGTATGAGGCCTCACCAGTAGTAATGGTATGTTCATG
Organism: Magnolia changhungtana; assembly: GCA_030180095.1. NCBI lineage: Eukaryota > Viridiplantae > Streptophyta > Magnoliopsida > Magnoliales > Magnoliaceae > Magnolia > Magnolia changhungtana. The sequence goes on along the minus strand of JASAUF010000502.1, from coordinate 4,678,036 downwards.
TATTTACATGCAAGAAGAGCTCCATGTAAATGTGCATGAGAAACTAGAGTATTTACACATTGATTCTTACTATGTGATAATTATTTATTGCATACAAAACTCAATGAACAAATATCTCAGCAACCTGAGGCCTCACAGAGCAACACGACAAGGAACGATCTATTATCTCAAGTCATAGGAGAAGATAAACATAGTCGTGTCCGCACTTATGGGCTAGGACCATCTCCCTCTGATTTGTGGGGTACAACATGATGGGGTTTTTTCCCTGTGCTCGACCGGTCGTGAGCCTTACACGATCGGTCGAGGGCTGGTGCACGACTAGTCGTGGAGTTGAGCCCTGACTCGACTCAAAGTCCAGCGACGTTGGACTATTTTTTTCGAGGGTGCTTGACCGGTCATGGCCTCGTCTCGACCAGTCGTGGTTACGTAGATTTGTTCCGCAAATTTGTGCAAATTGTAGATTTTGAGTCCTTTCGCAACTGAGTTGCGGAAATGAGTTTCCTAAAACTATAAATAGGACTCCATAGGGTTTTCTAAGTATGAAAAACACAAGAGGGCTATCAAAAGTGTGAGAGAAAGAGAAAAAGAGAGAGGAAGCTTGTAGAAAGGAGGTTATGCTTGCATAAGTTGTCTACTATGTAATTTATATCTCAGTGCTCCTACGTCCTCGTAATCGGTTAGATCTCTCCATTTTTTTTTTATTCTCTTATTGTTTATCCACTCCTACGTGAGTGAAGACGGTTGTAACATTTTACTTCATAGTGGATTGTTGATCTAGACGAGGTCCCGTGGTTTTTACCTCTTTGAGGGTTTTTCGTGTAAAAATCTCTTGTGTGGTGTGTGATTTATGCTTTGATTTATTTCATTGCTTTATTATTCCATTATTCTGGTTTGTTTCAGGAGGCTAGATCCTAAGGTTTTGTGCAAGGCCCCTAATAAAGTGGTATCAGAGATAAGTTCATTGAATAGGTATGATTGGTTTTGAATTATGGAAGGTGGCTCATCAAGGATGATCAGCCTCAATAGTTCTAATTGGACCATATGGAAGGCTAAGATGGAGGACTTGCTTTATTACAAGGACCTATATTCTCCAATTTTAGGCATATCAGCAAAATTCAAGGATATGTCTGATGATGATTGGAAGAAGATGGACCGAAAGGCGGTAGGGTTTATTAGACAATGGCTGGATAATTCTGTGTTCCACTATGTGTGTACGAAGACCTCAGCCGCTAGCCTATGACTGAAATTAGAAGGGATGTATGAGAGGAAGACAGCTGGTAATAAAATCTTCCTGATAAGGCGACTTGTGAATCTCAAGTTCAAAGATGGTGGTTCTGTAGCCGAGCACATGAATGAGGTCAGCAATATAGTGAACCAACTCTCCTCTATGAAGATGGTCCTGGATGATAAATTGCAGGCTTTACTATTGCTTAGTTCGTTGCCTGACAGTTGAGAGACATTGGTAGTGTATCTAAGTAACTCCATGCCAGACAGAAAGATATTCATGGAACAGGTAACCAGCTATCTCTTCAATGAGAAAACAAGGAGGAAGTCTCAGGGGTCTACTCAACAAAAGGCTCTTGTGACACAAGAACGGGGGAGAGGAAAGAACAGGAAGGGCGGAAAAGCTCGAGATAAATCAAAAGGCAAGTCAAGTACCATGAAATATGTTGAATGCTGAAATTGTGGTAAGAGGGGCCACTATAAGTATGAATGTTATAAGGCTAACAACGACAAGAAAGGAAAAGGAAAGGAGAAGGAAGATGAATCCGATTTCACTGCGGTCGCCTCAGATGGCGACGTTGTAGTTATTCTTTTAGCAGATCATGATGTATGTCTCACTGCTACGAGTCAGGACACCGACTAGGTGATAGACTCCGAAGCTTCTTTTCATGCGACTCCACGCAGGGACTTCTTCACAAACTACAAGTCAAGTGACTATGGGACCGTGAAGATGAAAAATTATGGCATATCGAAGCTCGTAGGGGTCGGTGATATTTGTGTGAAGACCGATGTGGGCTGCACATTAGTTATCAAGGATGTGAGGCATATCTCAGACCTTCGCCTTAACTTGATTCGACGGGAAGGTTGGATGATGATGGCTATGAAAGCCGGTTTGTTGGTGGGCGCTGAAAGCTCATCAAGGGTTCATTGATCGCAGCCAGAGGAAAGAAGTGTTACATCCTTTACAAGGCAAGTGTCAGTGTGTGTAAGAGTGGGTTGAATGCAGCGAAAGATTCAACTATTGACATGTGGCACAGGCGTCTAAGCCACATGAGTGAAAAAGGGCTTCAACTACTAGTAAAGAAGCGGCTCCTTTCAGACGTGACAGGTATGCCTCTTAAAACCTGTCTTGATTGTTTATCAGGGAAATAATATAGAGTTTCATTCATTAAAACTGCTTCTCATGTTAATAAAATGCATGTATTAGATTTGGTTTATTTTGATGTTTGTGGTCCTATAAGGACAAAAACCTTAGGTGGGGCATTATATTTTGTCACTTTTATAGATTATGCATCTAGGAGAGTTTGAGTTTATGCTTTGAAATCCAAGGACGAGGTCTGTTTAAATTATTTCATGCTATGGTCGAGAGAGACAGGTAGATCATTGAAGAACATCTGTACTGACAATGGTGGTGAATACATTGACGACTTTCATAAGTACTGTAAGTCCCTGGGTATACGACATGAACAGACAGTTCCCAAGACCCTCCAGCATAATGGTGTGGTTGAGCGAATGAATAACACAATTGTAGAGAGAATCAGATGCATGTTATCTCATACGAAATTGCCCAAGACGTTCTGGGGAGAAGCAATGCACACGGCGGTGTATTTGATAAACAGGTCTCCATCAACTCCGTTGAATGGAGAAGTACCTGAGAAGGTGTGGACTGGACATGATCCATCGTACAGTCATCTTAGGAAACTATTTCCAACTTGAACCAACTGTCCTCATCATCAAGCCACTGGGTAACAATCCCTTTGTTAGTTATATTATATACATGTATATATTTACATATGCACTATGTCCTAGATTATATATATAGTTTAGTTGGTATATAATGATTGACATTGATTTATCATATGCAGAGACACTCGGCGAATAAGAGGAAGACATAGAGTTGCACTAGTGTCGTGGTAATTCCTTATACCAAGTGAAAGGTTCTTTTATTATGTTTTGGGATTATTGTGTTCTTAATTAGATGCTGTATACATATGCATGTTTATTCAATACAATGCATTTTTTCAAATAGTGAATTTTATTTATATGATGTGAATGAAGTTTTTTTTTTTTTTTTTTTTTTGCAAGTATTGTGAAATATGTGATTACTATGGATAAATGAGTTGTTTTGAGCAAGGATCCGCTCACGAAAGTAGGGGGCTCGAACTTGGAACTAATTATTGGGAAGTTTCTGTTCAAGTGCAATAGTATGGGAGGATTCTTTGATAAGATGCCATGGACGATATAAAACAATTGGGTATGCAATTGGAATGAGTATTGCTTAGCCTGCTAATTTATGTAGGGTAAGATTTTTTATTTTTTTTCCATATACAATAGAATTTCGTATACAAGATTGTGAGTACTAACTAATTTCTTTTTATTGTTTTGTTTTGTAGGTTTAAAGAGAGATGGATTGAGCTAAATGGAAGGATCTCTCTCTCTCTCTCTCTCTCTCTCTCTCTATCTTCTCTTGTTTTGGGTTATGTGTATGGGTTCAGGATTGATGTGTGATTGGTTTTGGATATAAAATGATTGACTTTTGATTTTTCAATTTGGATTGACTTAAGATCTAATGCATATGATATGTTTAAATCTTGTAACTTGTGGTGTTAGCCTTCTTATGATATCCATTTTGTTGTGTTACTAAATCTTAGAGAACTATTGGTTGGAGCAGCAGCAACTTCGGTCGACGGAGCGTGAGAAGGGGATTTCGTGGTCAATCTTATCTTCGATTTGTTTGTTTTTCGGCTCGATGTGCTGGTCGATGAGGGCACTGCCATTTTCTTTCCTTTAGACTCAAGATTTTAAAAACATTGAGTTATAATCTCCTTTGAAGATTTCTTCAATAACTTCCGATAATAGCTCTCACACTAAACAACGAAAGTATCCATTGCCTATGGTTGATTTGGATAACAGGACAAGTCGAGAGCTTGATTGGGTCATTGGATAGAAGAAAGTAGAGATCAGTAGAGTTAGACATTGTTCGCAACCTGCATACTGAAAGGTGGATAGTTGCAAGTTTTCTGAATAAGGGGATAAGGGATGCATTAAACTAGACCGATCTGCCGAGCAAATAAGTTCGGATAATATTGTTTGATCCCATCCTTAGCATTCTTGCCAGACTCGATTGAACCTCCATATGGAAGGTCTCGGCCGATGAGGTAGCTCTCCCAAGCCAGGTGCATTTGGGATGCTTCATCGTCATTTTCTTGTGCATATCAACCAGTAAGCCAACTGAGGGCATACTATCCGTCGTGAAATGGAATGAATGATCGATTCCGCTTGGTCATGTTCAAAGTGAAGAATAATGTCTTCATATACACTGAAAAATATTGAGTTTCCTAGGGGGAATGGATGATGCGCTCGCCGTGGGAAGTATAAATGACTTCAGATTGAATAGAATGATGTACAATGGAAGGGTGGAAGTACTCATAAATCCACATCTGAAGAAGCCACGATGGTCCTTCCCAGAATATAAAATATTGTTGGTGACTTCATAGATTCCTCTGTACAGATAGCCACGCACGAAAGGTGACAAAACTAGTTTCAACCGTAGGCAAAGGCCTCAGGCCCTCAGCTAATGAGGCATACTCGGTAGTTATCTATACGGCATTCACACAAAGCAGGTGGCGATAGATCCAAAGTAGCAAGAAAGGTGTATGCTCCTCATAATCGATCGTTCTGCTGTGATTACGGCAGGCTGTTATGAAATGAGAATAGGCTTTTCCAGCCATTTTTATGAAGAATTTGGCCTCTTTCTATGCGAAGCTTGGATAAACAACTTCACTAAAAGGAAAAAGTTAGGTTAAAGCCCAGACATTAAATATGGTTGGACTTATGGGACCGCAGCCAAAGAAGAAGGTATTGGTCAACGAATTCTGAAATGTTGAAGTTGTGACAAGAAGGGATAGATATGATGCATAGTCATAGACAGAGAGTTTAATGAACTTATAGATGCATGATTCTCTCCATGATGCCTCATGTTGAGAGGAGACATGAGCGAACCAAGCATCCCATTCTAGGAGCGGTTTCGATCATGACCGAGAATTCTTTAAGGCATTGGCGACATCGGGACAAAATCAAATTAGATCAGCAGTGTCTCATTGGGACAGAGAGGAAACAAAGGATCCATTATGATAACTTCGTCAATCTCTGTTGGAGTGAACGTCAACCCTCAGCAATAGTAATCACCAATGGGCAATTGAAATACTATCTTATCAACACACTTATCAGCAAGCACATCCATTACTGTAATCAGATCATTTTGATGGAACGATGGGGGTGGAAGATGAAGAGGCAGTCATTACCCGAGAAGAAAGTTGAAATTCGAAATTGTTTAGAAGAGAGTAGGGAATGAAGCTATAAGAGTGAAAAGGAATTCGAAACGACGCTTATAAGAGTGAAAAGGAAGTCGAAACGGCGCTTAGACGACCGAGGGAAGGAAGCATTTATTAAGGCGTCATTGCGATTTTGTTATAAATGATGTAAAAACACGTGTCAACGTGGGGTTTGTCCTTTACTTCGATAAAGTGTAACCGTCGTTGATGTGTTACGGTGAATCGGACGAAGTCGGTTATTAACTTGCTGACACGTGTAGGCAATAAATGCTACATTTATGAGGGGTCGCACGTCACTTTCACTTTAGCCAAAGGTGAAACGACGTGGGGGGCAATGTTCATCCCCATTATCATCATTCCCTTTGAGAACCAATTAAGGGGAGTTACGTGTGATCCGTATGAATCCACATGGTGTATTCAAAGATTTACGAATATGTACAAAGAAGATTTCTTGATAATAACAGTTGGAATGTATTGTTGAGGGTCAAATATTGCATATCAGACCCTAGTTACTGCTTGGATTTATGAACATGATGCCGTTTAATGACCCGCTTTTATCGTGTTCGTGATGCAGAGTGTATTTGCAAGCATGAACTGAAAAAGGGAGTTTAAATCATGGATTTAACGTTCTAAAGTCACCAGAGTAAGGGACAGACTCCAGGGGACCAAGATCAAGAAATTTACACACCAGAGATTCGCAAAAATCAAGAAACTAAAGCTTAAGTGGCCTGGAACTGGTCCAGAATGCAAGATCACGGGTTTCCCACCATCCGTCCGGCTCAAGACTTCATGCATGGCCTAAGGACCATAAATTAACCGTACATGCCAAATGTCAGCCGTTAGATCCTGGTGGAAGTGGCTTAACGGACGACGATCCCCCTCAGGATCATGATTCTGGGCCCACCTGCTGTTTGGATGGGCCTCATCTTCGGTCCCTATGGGTTAAATGATATGACAAAATGGATGGATGGAGCGGATTTCTTCAATATACAACGATGTGGACTCCACCAGCTTCGTCAGCAAGTGAATGAAGCTTGCTTCGCACGCGTCAGCGAAAGCGTCCGGCTGCGTCTACAAGTGGGTCCCACTCAGTGCCCAGTTCAATGATCTGAACCGTTCATCTGTCACATTAGGTGGTCAATACCTTCACCTAGATGTCGGAATATTTTCATGCAACAAATGTACGAAGATTTCAGCTGAATGGGAGATTGACGGTGAATTGAAAAGTGCGGTGGGACGCACCTAATTCAAGCCAAAACATTTCATTCCTGGCTGATTTTTCGAGGCAAGTTAATTGGACGGGGTGGATTTCTCGTCTGATGTCAATATTAAGCCTACCAATTATTACAGGTACGATGCGTCAGTTTTGCTGCGTAAACAGAGTCTCCAACTCTGTTTCAACCACGCACGGCAACCATCATTCTCTTTTCTATAAAAGGTGGTCAGAGAGAGAGCTTGGGGATCATCTGAGGCTGGAGCTTGGATGTGAAGCTGAGGAGCAAGTTTGTTTTATTTTTATTTTTATTTTTATTTTCGTTTTCTTTTCTTCCTTTTCTTTTGAGATTTAGTAAAACCATACCTATGGTTAGCTAAACCTCTTAGTTAGGGCTAAGAGGTGAAGCTTGTAGTGTTGAGAACTCTTTGCTTGCCTTTTGTTTAACTGAATGGATTTTGATTTAATTTATTAAGGGAATGTTTTCAGTCCTTAATGGTCTGTTGTGACTGAAATTACAATGGGTCTGCAATGGCTTTGAGCATGTTCTTTTTCTTTTATGTTTATGACGTCAGGAAGCCCTGTTGTTCACCATCGTCTCCTGGGCATGGTTGGATGTCGGTACCCTTCCTAACCTTCATACATTGATTGGTTGGTAATTAGTTTAATTGTTGTTTGCTTTGTCTCCAGGCATGGTTTGGTGATGGAATCCATTCTAATTCATATACCTTTCATCTTTTCAAAATTACATTAAAGGAAGTTCGATTAATTTCCCTAATTTTTAATCCAGGCATAAGATCTCCTCGATCTCTATAAGTGGATCCTCCGAATCCTAGTTTCCTTCTCTCGATTTTTCCTAAGTTTTAGATTATTATTTTACCATTATTCCTCAAAACTCATCGATTTAAATTCATCTCATTCTAGTTCTAGTCTAATTAGTTTTGAGATAACGTACGTGTTTCGGTCCTCGTGGATTCGACCTCGGTCTTACCGAGTTATTACTACATCACAACCCTATACTTGGGAGTGAACAAGTTTTAGGCCATTTTCAGGGGGAATGACTCGATTTTACTGAAATTAATTAGATTTAGAGTTAGTTTAAGATTAGGATTTTACTAATTTTAATTTTTAATTTTGTTTTCTATTTTGATTCATAGAACTAACTTATTTCCTATTTTGTAGATTGTTAAGATAGAACTTCTAATTTGGTAAACTCTTTCTGATTTTCTAGATTTTCTAACTCTTTAGATTTGGTTTGCTTTAGAAATTTCTTCTATTTAGAAGCTAACTTATTTTGTTGTGTTTTGCAGGTTTTTGACATAGGAACTTCTAGTCTGGTAACATCTTTCTAACTTCTCATTTACTTTCTGTATTGCTGTAGGATTTTGCTTTCTTCTAGGATTAGATTCAGAGTTAGAGTTTCACCATGTATATGCACGAGTGGGAACGTCAGTATGCTGAAAAGAATAATCTATATTGGGATGATGATTATGATAAAAATCCACCAATGTCTCAAAACTTTTCTGAAACTATCATCGAGAATCGAGAATACAAAGAGCCGCTTGATTAAGAAGTCCTTACGATCATATACGGAGAACAATTCCACCCCACGGACCGTACGTGAATGTTGGGGTTATCATAACTATAGGAGTGAGAATTACTATCACCCATCGAGAAAAAGAAAACAATGCGTGATTATATTATGAGTGATAATAAGTATTACCAACCATCGATTCTCCCACCTATGATCCGTATGACTATAATCGGTGGAACCATCAAAACGGGAAGATGAACCAACAACATGTAATGATTATTCTCTTGGATCCCATACCTTTGAGATCCAACCGAAACGATCCAAGAGGATTCATGTTTTAATCTAGAACAATTCAACCAACATGTTGCGAATGCAATGAAAGCAATGGAAGCACCGAATTTGAAAGGATAAGAAGCTCGTGCATCCCAACTACAATCCAATCCAGAATACAATGCCGGGAAAGTGATCCTCACTCGCTTTTAACGAAATCTGAATTTGGAATGAGGAGTTGGATTCCATTAACGAGCACGTGGTTCAATTTCCCAATGAGCCGATCTCGATGACCTGCTTCAAAAGAATGGTGGAGATACATGGGTGTCTTTCAAATACAGTGATGATGACACACCTCCCTTACTTGACACACATGAATTCAATGATGAGGTGGAGGTTAGTTCATTCGAACCTCAACCGAATTTAGGAATAGATTGTGAGGAAAGCGATCCCATCTCAAGTGTGTACTTGCCTTGAATTGGAAGCTGAGAAGTATTGGGATGAGATTCATGAGAGCACAACCCAAATTCCCATGGAATCAATCTCAAGTATGGTCAGGTCAATGCTCAAGAAGCACACGAAGTGATCGGTCATACTGAGCTACTCCACTCACCTAACATGTCTGAGTTAAAAGTGGAAGATGAGCTCATTAGAACCGACCTTTCCAACTTCTGTGAGACATGTTTGGACCACTCTCTTGAATTGAATGATATGATTTGGGAGATGGATGAGCTACTCGATACGACTCTGGAATTTGAAACCACGCAGTTGAGGTCACCATCTGAACTATCGAATTTTGATGAGTCCAGGCCTCTTCTGAGTAGTATCAATGAACAGAGTCCGCACTTCAATACTTCGTCTACTGACTCTCTATCTGTCTATGCTGGGCTGGAGCAAGAGAGCACACCTTCGTTTACCTTCAAAGACGATGGATTCCTTAGGCAGATCATCACGAGCTTTAATGTGGAAAATGAGTCACTCTCAGCTGAATGTCCCAACTCTTTGGATGATTGCTTGGCACACTTTGCAGATTCAAACGATCCCATGATAAGAGACATAGTAAATGCCTTGCAAGATGACATCTCGGTAGTCATTCTTGGCCGAGAGAACCCTTACTCTGCGAGCTCTCTCCCCGGATCCTCACTATTTACCATTAAGGGAGGAGGAGCTAAAATTGAACCGAAGCTGATACTTCTGAATGTGTTGAAACTACACCACTTCTTGAAAATTTTTCTCAATTTGATCTACTTGTAGTCTCGATTCACCATGGGATACTAATTTGAAACTTCTTCACGTCGCAGTGAATCGTATATACTCTGGATACCTCAAGAGTCAACGACAAATTTTTGATGAGGTACATAAGTTTCTCTGGAATGTCATGCTCCAGGGGCATCCAAGCCTATTGTAAAAAGGGCTTTTGGATGATCTGTTAAGAAACCCATCGAGAAATTTATCACGATCTTGTGTAAGAGGAACCTGATGACTTAGTAGTTTTTCCACGCTTTCTTAGGACTAGGGTAGTTTCCTTTATGCTGTTTTAGGAAAGACAGTAAACTTAGCGCTCCTGGGAGGTAACCCTATTTCTCTTTCCATTTCATTTTCCTAGTTAGTTAGTTCAATGTTTGTGGGTAACATTGCTGCAAACCCTCACGAGACTACAACTCGTCCACTAGGGGTAACCTAGGGGTTTAAAGGCTTGTTGCATGCGCTAAATGCAATCGAGAGCACTCGCTTGAAAGTGGTATAGGTAGGATTTTATTTTATTATTATTTTTATTTTTTTTTTCGTTTTCTTTTCTTCCTTTTCTTTTGAGATTTAGTAAAACCATACCTATGGTTAGCTAAACCTCTTAGTTAGGGCTAAGAGGTGAAGCTTGTAGTGTGATGGGAACTCTTTGCTTGCCTTTTGTTTAACTGAATGGATTTTGATTTAATTTATTAAGGGAATGTTTTCAGTCCTTAATGGTCTGTTGTGACTGAAATTACAATGGGTCTGCAATGGCTTTGAGCATGTTCTTTTTCTTTTATGTTTATGACGTCAGGAAGCCCTGTTGTTCACCATCGTCTCCCTGGGCATGGTTGGATGTCGGTACCCTTCCTAACCTTCATACATTGATTGGTTGGTAATTAGTTTAATTCTGTTGTTTGCTTTGTCTCCTGGGCATGGTTTGGTGATGGAATCCATTCTAATTCATATACCTTTCATCTTTTCAAAATTACATTAAAGGAAGTTCAGTTAATTTCCCTAATTTTTAATCCAGGCATAAGATCTCCCTGATCTCTATAAGTGGATCCTCTGAATCCCTAGTTTCCCTTCTCTGATTTTTCCTAAGTTTTAGATTATTATTTTACCATTATTCCTCAAAACTCATCTGATTTAGAATTCATCTCATTCTAGTTCTAGTCCTAATTAGTTTCAGATAACGTACAGGTTTCAGTCCCTGTGGATTCGACCTCGGTCTTACCGAGTTATTACTACATCACAACCCTATACTTGGGGAGTGAACAAGTTTTTGGTGTTGAGGGTCAAATATTGCATATCAGACTCTATTTATTGCCTGAATTTACAAACATAGTACTGATTAACGGGTTAATTTAATTGTGTTTTCGATGCAGGATGTATTTAGGAGCTTAAACTGAACTTGGGTATTAAAAGTGTGTATTTGACGCTCAGAATTTACCAGAGCAAGGAACGGACCCCAGGGTACGGAGATCAACAGAATTACACGCCAAAGACCCGAGAAAATCGAGAAATTGAAGCTCAGGTGGCCCGAAATTGGTCCAGAATGCAAGATCACAGTGTTCCCACCATCCGCTTGGCTCAAAACTCCATACATGGCTTCAGGACCATGAATTAACCGTACACGTTGAATTTTGGCCGTTGGATCCTTGTGGAAGCAGCCAACGGATAGATCAGCCCACAAATCACTCATCTGGGGCCCGCCCGATATCCAGATATCCTTCATTTAGTTGTCGGCGTCTTAAATTGATGGGGAAAAGGATGGACAGTACTGATTTCACGACCATCATGATGGACCCCGCATGTACAACGCATGTACATGGGGTATGTGCACGCCCGGGATGACCGGACCGGCCGCCCGTCAATTGGGCGCCGACCCGATTCTTCTCGCCAAGTGCGACATGGACGGACGACGCGATTTGTCCATTTTGAGTTGTCAGGCCCCACCCATTGTCCAAACGGACAATCCAGCACGTTCATTCATCTCCGGGCGACAGAGACCCGTACTAGTCAGTTCGAATTGGAGAAAACGTCGGAGATCGGTTTTCTACCGTCAAAATGAATTACTGACGGCAATGAGAAAACTCTGTGGGCCACATCAAATCAAACAAACTCTCATTCCCTGGACGGTTTCTCTTCCGAATCAAGTGGACGGCATGGATTTCCCATTTAAATTCAATCATGGGATCGACGAATTTTTTTCACGCCGTCTTCACCGATCATGGGTTTGAATTGTGGGCCCCACTCATCATGTATTGTGATGATCCGAAACGTCCGAAGGCATCTCTAAGGTAGGGTTGACCCTCACCTAGGTGTCGTTTTTGACTCATGCAAACGCAAGAGCGTGGATTGCCGTTAAAAGAAAGATGGACGGTGAAAGGATATACTACAATGGGCCACGCCAAATGTGAAAAACTCACCTTTCTTGACCGATTTTTCCCGAGAATTCAAGTGGACGGTGTGATTCCCCAAAACTGGGGTATGTGGACCCCACAGTATGTCATCGCAGGATTGGTTCACAGCGTACAAACAGCATCGTCCGCAAGGTGTGGACGCCGATCGTGTGTGTGGGCCCCACCTGTCCATACAGTAATCCGATTCGTTCACACCAGACTCCCATGGGCCATGTTACCAAGACTTAGGTGGAAGAATTCTAAAAGATTGCAAGGATCAAAATCCAACCTTCCAAACGGACGATTGATGGCAGAGCAGAAAACAGGTGGGCCGCGCGATCAACGCTCCAAAAACATCTTTTCCTGGACGGTTTCTCATTGTGCATTCATTGAACGGAATGGATCTTCCATCAGAACGCAAGAATGGGGAATCCAGAGTACCAGCATAAGTTTTTTTTTTTTTTTTTTGTCTCCCACTACAACAGGGAGTGTAGTCGCACTTGCCAGGCTCTATAAAAGGGAGAAGAGGAGAGAGAGACAGGGGGGTACGGCTGGAGCTTGGAGTTTGGCTTGGGGCAGACGTGAGGAGAGAGAGAGAGATAGAAAAAGAGTCTTATTCTTCTTTTGCTGTTTTACTTATTTATTTTATTTTAGAGATCTAGTCCACTCATGTGTGGCTAAACCTCTTAGCTAGGGCTAAGAGGTGAAGCTTGTAGCGTGATGGGATGCCTCTTTCTAGACTGATCTGATATTGATTTGGGTTTAATTAAGGGAATGTTTTCAGTCTTTAATGGTGTCTCATTGTGTTGAAATTACAGGAATTCCGCAATGGCTTTGAGCATGTTCTTTTCTTTTATGTTTATGACGTCGAAAGCCACGTTGTTCACCATCGTCTCCAGGGCATGGTCGGATGTCTGACTTTCCTAACCTTCATGGCATGTTGATTGGTTGGTAATTAGATTAATTCTGTTGTTTTCTTTGTCTCCTGGGCATAGTTTGGTGATGGAATCCATTCTAATTCATATACCTCTCATCTCTTGAAATCTACATCAATGGTAGTTCAGTTAATTTTCCTAATTTGTAATACAGGCATAAGATCTCCCTGATCTCTACAAGTGGATCCTCTGAATCCCTAGTTTCCCTTCTCTGAATTTTCTTTTCAGTTTAGATTAATATTTCATCATTATTCTTCAAATTACAATCGATTTAGATTTCATCTCATTCTAGTTCTATTTCTACTTAGTTTCGATAACGTACAAGATACAGTCCCTTGGGATTCGACCTCGGTCTTACCGAGTTATTACTACATCACAACCCTATACTTGGGGAGTGAACATGTATCAAACAGTGTTGTGTCATTGTTTGAGCGACCGATGAAGAAGCAATCATGTGAAAGCAGCTATAGGACAGATGTCAAAAGAAGAAAAATATGAAGCCAAGTACCACTGAACGGTTATAGTAATAGTTAGGACGTGGGAAGGATCTAGATGGCCAGATTAAGGTTATAAATAGCAAAGGAACCAAGGAGGAATATTTCGTCTCATACCAATCTAAACAAACCAAATATATCTTTCAATTACCAGTATCTTTACATTCTGTAGTGTAATCATTTACTTTTTAGCCTGTTGTTTACACTCCGTAGCGTAATCTGCAGCATTAACCAAGTAGTTGGTAATCTTTAGGTGTAATTTGAGTCTACGCTCGCACGCTAGATTCAGTTCTTCACTCAGAAAGGTGTTTCATAGCTATTCTCTGCGACCGACGGTTAGGATCCCTTTCTCATTTTACTTTATTTGTATTGAAAAGTCCTTTCATATAAAAGTCAAAAGTGCAACCCATCATCAGAGGATGAACCCTATCCTCTGAATATCGTTTGATAATATTTACACATTGAGTGAGTGATTGAATAGGCGACTGATCTCATCAAATCTCAGTCATACACTACATGTCTGCCTATCTTAGCACTTGGGGTCATAGTTGTTCGGTTTGAATTGAAGCCGCAATTTCAATTCTAGCATGCCCGTACATGCAAAGACAGAAACTAAAGCGAACAATTTGGATATGCTTATTTTTGTGCTTATGTCATAAAATGAGTTGGAAAAATGGATGGACGACATGATAAAATATACACATCATTATGGGGTCCGCGATCACCCACTGACTCCGATTACTACCTTAGTCAGCATGCAAGGAATGCCTTGGGACAGTGTGCCAACCAAGGGAGTTGGTTAGGGGTGACCCCATTATGATGTGTATGTGAAATCCACTCAAGGTTAGCAAAAAAAACTATTTAGATAGCCATATCAATGATTGCGGTGGGCCACATGAGGGATGATATATAGGAGGACACCCACCATCCAAACTATGTTTTTTGGCCCACATAAATCAAGCATAGGTATAATTGTTATTCCCTACACATGAATTTTCTTAAGGAAGCTGATGGTTGGAGTGGATTTCACATTGTTTCCTTTGGTGTGGCCCACCTGTATCATAAATCTACCTATTATCTTAGCCGCTAACACCGACCTAATGGTCGAAGTAGATTTCACATCCTCATTACTATAGGACCCACCATATCTAAGTTCCCAATAGGATAGGGAGGTGGAGCGTATTTGATATTTGATGGAGTGATTGTAATAAGCCCATTAAAATATATACTTTGACCAAGAGAGAGAGAGAGAGAGAGAGAGAGAGAGAGAGAGAGAGAGAGAGAGAGAGAGAGAGGATATTCTAAGCCTTGGGTGGGCCACAAATTTAAGGATCACAAACAAGTAACTCACTAACATTTTCTAACCGTCCATTTAGATATCCAACTTTTGGATGGTTCAGATCATTCAATTGCTGTGATTTTAATGTTACAGCCGATAATTGAATTATTTTGGATATGATCAGCATTCCATGTATACAATGGATTAGTAGCCTAAAGTCACCTTTACATTTCCTTTACTCTCAACATTTTGATGAGATCTCAAAACACACCGATAGATATGAAAAACCTCCAACTCCAAGGTTGCCAAATGTAAAAAACAGCTATTTTGGATTTGAAATACACCCATTTACCACCAGATCCCATGTGCCAAATGGGGGTGTAAAATGGAATACCCTCTAATCTGCACTGCCAAACGACCGACCCCTAGAATCTAAAAGCAATCACTTTTTCCAGAAAACAATTTCTTAACAGATGATCCACGTAATTCAAATTCACAGAGTTGGTATCTAGCTCTCGCTATTCATTCTATCTACACGATCCTTGATCAACAAGGTAAAATCATAACAAAATATTGTAAATCATAAGGATAAAAAACAACACGCATGCACCCGCCCACCCATACAAAATAGGAGTGGGCATCCAGCCGGGTCAAGTCGAGGTAGGCCAAGCTCGGCTTGGCTCAACCTCGAGCTCAACATTGAAGCTTGGCTTGTTTGCCAAAGCTGTCAAGTCGAGTCCAGTTTACCTCAATTCGAGCTCGAGCTTTTTCATATGTTAACCATTTGAGCTTTTAATCTTTTCATCAAAGAAGCCAATAGACTATCCAGTAGCCACTTCTTGAAGAGGACAGTTACGTTAATTGTTTGTGCTAGTGATCTTTTCATAGAATCAGTCAGTAGAATATCAATGATATCATTGTAAAATAACAATGATATCATTACCTCATTTAGATCTGAGAAAAACATTGTTGATGGTACCTCAATTCATATTTAAGAAAAACATTGTATAAGTTTCACAATCCTAGTTATGAAATCATGACCATGGATTTGATTTAGTAAAAAAAAAAAATCAACAATGGACACTCAGATTGGGCATTTATTTGTGATCTTACAATAAGTGGGGCCAGTAAGATGTCCTGGGTTAGATTGGACATTTATTTGTGCTTGGGATCTTTCCATCAATTGGGCCCAAAAGTACATCCACTGGCTACATCTTGAATATGGATAGTCGTATTGAGGATTGATGCTTGTGTTACGTGCTAACCGAGTTAGGATTGATAAAAATCAATGGATAAAAAAGGGGGTGAGTGCGAACCGAGTCGGGATTGATGAAAATCAATGGTCTTCTTCACTCGGCGAGATCGATCGGACAGGCCACAACATGGTGGTGGTGCTCCGGTGGATTGTTGTTGGTCGGGCGTCGGGCGAGCCTGCGGCGAGTAGAGAAAGAGAAGAAAGGGAAAGGGGCTGCGTGCGGGCAGCGTGCTGCGTGGTGGTCTTGCTGGAGAGTGGAGAAGACAGGTGGTGGGTGGTGGTGGTCCGGGCGGGCGTGCGGCTGGTAGCGGGTAGAGAAAGAGAAGAAAGGGAAAGGGAAATGGGGTGTGTTGCGTGCAATCGTGTAGAGTAGCTAGGTTTTTTTTTTTTTTTTTTTTTTTAAGTTAAAACTTATATATATATATATATATATATATATATATATATATAATATTATTATTACTAATTGAGTCGAGTCGAGCTCGGGTTTAAGCTTTGAGTCAAGTCAAATTGAAATGCCCCATGGTCAAACTCTGCTCGAACTCAACTCGAGCTACAAAATATAAGCTTAACTCGGCTCGAGTCAACCATTCAAGCCGAGTCAATTCGAGCTGACTCGAGCCAAATCAAGCGAGTTATTCGAGCTAGCTCGACTCGTGAACAGCCCCAATACAAAACGAAATCAGATTGCGTACTGAGTTACTCAGTATGCTTTTATCGTACTGAGTAAACTCAGTTGGACCCGCCTTGAATGTATGTGGTCTATCCACGCTGGTTTTTCCATCTAATTTATGGGGTTAAGCCCAAAATTGAAGTATATCCAAAGCTTGAGTAGATCATACCACGGGAACAGTGGGAATAATTATTTCCACCATTGAAACCTTGCTAGGCCCCGCAATAATGTTTATTTGTTGTCTAACCTGTTCATAAGATCATATAGACATGGATGAAGGTCAAACAAAAATATAAGCTTGATCCAAAACTTACCAAGAGTTTTTCAACAGTAGAAGTTCAATTCACGCTATTTCCAGTGGTGTGGTCCATTTGATCTTTGGATATGCTTCATTTTTGGGCTCAAGCACTAAATTTATCTGTTAAAATAAATGGAAGGAGTGGATAAAATACATAAATTATGGTAAACCTCAAAGAGTTTACTGAGTTACTCAGTACGCAATCCGCTTCCATACGATACAACTAGTGTCTACGGGGGCAGAAAACGGCATGCATATGCCACAATTTATTAAATCATGGCCGCTCATCTGATCAGTGTAATTCTCATTCCATGACTGATGGGATCCATGATTTGGATACACAGAATTGATATGCATGTATGCCATGTACACTGTAGATGAGTAAATGGAATTTAGTACCTTGTGCTGAATGAATGCACAAGTTTTGTGTAGCTCCTAGAGAAAACACAAAACAAACTAGTTCATTCACCTATGTCACGACCCTAGATCCCCGAGTATGTGTAAACATATTGTGGCCAACATGCAGAATGGTGCGATGATCACAACCGTCCCTGTTATGGGTGCTAATCTACATGGGCCACATCAAGAAACTTACACTGAACGGACAATTCTGCCCCTGAATATGCATAGCTGACCAAGGACCATTTTTAAGGAACTACCAACTCCCCAAATAAATGGTCAGTTCGTCCTTTCAGCATTATTATTGGATGATATCTCAATTCAAAACACGGCTCATCAGAGGGACGGTTCCGAATATCTGAAAATCTCCACATGTAGGTGACAAAGTTGCAACACAAGCTGATGATCCCAAGTCGTGACATGGGCAAAATGAACTCTTTAAAACAAAACAAAGTAACAAACAAGACATTATTTACAGAGTCTGAAGACCCAGATCTAGAAAAGGAACTGCAAGAAGAAAGACCAAAGTACAGATGGCTATCAGCAAAAGCAACCTCCAATCATTGCTACATGCGAAGAAAAAGGGCCCATACAGGAAGGACTATTCTTAAATGAATAGAATTGTTCCAGAAATCACATACATCTATTGACAATAAAAATAATAACACATCCTCCTTACACGAGTAGAATGACATACAACAGGTCATGTGGAAATTATAAACTGACCGCCATTTACAGTGGATGGAAGACAAATGGTTGTAAGAAACAACAGCAGAGAAGACGTGTTAATGGTGCTTGTGTCTCACCGATTGAAATTTCTTGTCATTGATTCCTCGCTCTTTCAACTACCAATTTGCACGAGGAATGTAAGAGTTTCTTGAGGATCGCAGCGACATTGAATTTCCACACAAAAGAGGAGGGATAAATGTATGTAATCAAAACTATAGTTCAACACTGGAACTTACTGTCAGTTTGGATCAATTCGTGAGGTCAAAGATCTTCGACCGTTGGTATTGGGAGATGGGCACCGGTGCAACCATTTAACAAAGCATGCAACTATGCAGCCATTGAATCACAGCGATAACCATCCATTTCTACAGATGGATGGCGAGGATCAGAGTGAACTTGGCGAACAAACTGTCCTTTCACCCGGGGACGCTGCTCTGCAAGTCTTTTCCTGCTCTGGTATCGAACCTGTGAAGACGGTTCACATTAATGATTGTTGATTGCAGATCATGTACACAGCCAATGACATAGTAAGGTTAGTAAGGGCCCACCAAATGGAACAAATTCTGAGGAGAGGTTGAACAGGTGATTCACAGAATTCATGCCCATGTTGTACACCTGTTGGAGACTATTGCCATTCATCAGTAGGTCCCGTTGTGAAAGAAGCCCGGGCCAAAAAATAAGGATGCTCCACTCAATTTTGGGTGGGCCAATTGTATGAAAAAGTGCATGATTGGTGAAAAAAACGAGTACATAACCAACATACACATGCAGCCACCTGATGGGTGGACTAGTCTGATCTTTTTAGTCAGGCATGATAGAGCAGTCCCCACCTGATGAATGGCTCAAAGCTCCCACACCTGTTCCATGTAAGCACATGTACCACAATTTCCTTCCTCATTGATGTCCCATATGCATTTGAATGGAGAATTTGTTATTATATAGCATTAGGGTACCTTCTTCCCATAGCATCTGTCTTTCCTCTTTAATCGGAATTTGGTCAAGGCCACCTCTCTTTGCGACGGGTGCGGCTGATAATCAACTACCTTCATTCTATCATGAGGGATGACCTCCACAACATTCCCACTCTCTGCAGTGGCTCCAACAGCAGAAGCTGCAGTGACATTCCTGTTATTGCCATCGCAAACACTCCCACACCCACTGCTGTTAAGATGACTAAAGCTACCATTGCATAAACTGCTACTTCCACTCTCACCCATGGCAGATGTAATGCATGCTGGATCCTTTTTAGACTCAAAATTCTGCTCCTGCTCAGGCACAGCTTGGTTAATGGGCCTATCTGCACTTTGATAATGTTGATGACTGAAATTTAGCTCGGAGTTGGAATTGTCAGGATTAGATGGACGAGATAGATTCGCATGAGTTGCATCCTGCTGGCTGGTTAAATTTTTATCCTGTACTGGAGCTCCACACTGAGAATAAAATAAGTGTGGCATTAAAGCATCATAGCAAGCATGTAAACCATTATGGGCTGTGCCTCTGATAGGAATAGGGGCTGGAATAACCCCAATTCGAGGGCATGGAAATGCCATCTTGTCTTGACCAGGAGGACGAATGATGAGAGAGTTGGCATCTTCCTGATTGTTATTCTGTGAGACTACATTCCATTGGGGAGCATCGCTGGCATTGTCATGGCCTTGACTTGGCAAAGGCTTGTGGGGCTCACTGGTACAGTCTAGGGGTTCAGTGCTAAGACTGGTTGATGGTAGAGGAAGAGGCTGCACTGTCCTGTTATTGTACCTGCAGAAGGAAACTGTGAGTTGAGTAAATTTTCAGCAAAAATACAATGTAATTGTTCAATGAAGTAACATCAAAGTGCATGATGACACCCTTGGATACCAATCAATGGAAGTAAAAAAGATATGACCAATTTTATCTGAAACCAAGAAAAATGCCATCCAAGCATGTGGATGGACATACATCGTGAGTTCCTCTGTTTGTCTATCAAACTCACCTCAAATTTTTCGAACAGAATCAAGCACTAATAAACAACAACTTTTACTTAGTATGAGATCTGTTGAACAAACATGACTTTTTAGCAAGGGGAAAGCGGTGCATGAAACAAAGGAAAGGAGGCATTTACCCAACTGAGACATATGCCTGTAGCATGAGGAACCAACAACTGTGATGTGCCTCCTTGTGTAACAGAAGACACGCATTACACTGAAATAAACTGAATGGATGACCTTTTGGTTGCTTCCGAATGTTTTACCTCACGGAAAAGATGGCCATTAGGCAGAGAGACCTCTACTTGTATCAGGAAGGAAGATGCTTATTTAATTGGACATGAAATGACCATTACATTTGTCAGAGAGAATCAAAAGCCTCACACTCACTCCTTTGTTGATCGCCTCTAATTAGAAGCATTTAATTAGATTTTACAGAGTATTTGTTCTCCTTAATTAACGTTTAGATAATATAAAAGTTATCTTAGATGCTCTGTGAGTTATAGCAGTGGCTCAGTAGGAGATGAGATTTCAAGAGTGGAAACCCCTCTGCTTCATTTCATCAAGAGCGATGCATTCCATAACAGTCCACGATCCATGCATGCAGCGCTTGATACCACTTACCCACCGCCTTTCTTACATGACCTAACACATGCCATAACAAAACCAGGTTCTAAAATCTCCTTATGTGCATTCTCACTTTATGGTACTTCATGATGAACAAACATGTACACCTGCTGCAGCCTACATTATTGCAACTTCAATGATACCCCATGCTTCTTTCAAGTGCACCAGGCATGTATATGAACCAACTAAGATGGTAGGTATTGTACCCGTTAAATGGCTACATTGTTCTAATCTTGAGGGCCTACAAGAAGCTACAATGAGAAGAAGAAAGATGGAAGAGAAAAACGATGAGAGAGAGAGAGAGAGAGAGAGAGAGAGAGAGAGAGAGAGAGAGAGAGAGAGAGATGTTGATTAGGGTGTATTGAAACCCCAGCCCTTCACTCTATTATGTTGATTAGGGTGTATTGAAACCCCAGCCCTTCACTCTTAATTATAATAGTAAAAACGTGAATGGGGCCTATGGGCCTTATTACATGGACTTGGGCCAATGGGCTTTATTCCACTATTAACATTTCAACACTCCCCCTCAAGCCGGAGCATCCTAATGAGGCCCAGCTTGGAACAAGGGCTAACATAATCAAACCTAAGAAAGAAAGAAATTCTTCTCTAATAGCATGTAACAGTGAGGACAAACAAGAACGTATGTGGTGCAAAAATAAATCATCATCATCATCATCGTCAAAGCTTTATACCAACTAATTAGGGTCGGCTACATGAATCTTTTCCGCCATTCCAATCTATCAAGGGCTATAACTTCAGTTAGGTCATCAAGTATTTTCTTATTACCTCCACCCACATCCTTTTAGGCCCTTCCCTTGCCCTTTTAGAGCTTTCAACTTGTACCAACTGACTCCTAACTAGAGCAATTCTTGGTCTCCATTGCACATGCAAAAATAAATATTTTCAAATTCAGTTGATCTCATTTCTAGGTCTCCATTGCACATGCAAAAATAAATATTTTCAAATTCAGTTTATCTCATTTCTAGGTCTCCATTGCACATGCAAAAATACAAATTTTCAAATTCTGTTTATTTGAACATATGCAAGTCTACTTCTAAAGAGTTTAGAAGATAAAAGCAACACAGACGCTCTAGCAAGTCAGTAACTTTTGTTTCTCAAACTTCAAGTGTCTAGACATCTGGTCCATTTCCCGTCTAAGTTTGTGACTTCCACCAACCAGCATTTTCTTCGACACTGCAAAATTCACTTCAGTCAGTCACGCAAAATATGAGATGGTTGTGAACTGGTGTATGAGAAGCAAGGTTTATGGGATGGAAAAACTCTTATAGAAGCCCTCCACCATTACCGATTTGTAACAATGATTCAATCCATTCAAAATGAATCATCTTCTACACTATACAATAATTCATGATCAACGACAATGAGTCAAAACTGTTTCTAACTATAGAGACTTTCCTCATGTTGTATGAACATAACTCCAGCTAGCTTCATTCTATTCCAGTTCCATTTGGTCTTCTGGTGGATCAAAAATCATCAAGTGGATGAGAAAAACAAGCTCTACCAATCACCAATTGTACCAAACTGAAAGCTACCTGCTTCATTTGATTCGGCAGTTTCAATTGAACATCCAATCAGGATGACAGCAGCACAAAGGGCAGTTAACTTCCTAACAAGAGATATTATATGCAACAGTTCCAATTGTACATACTATCAGTATGGCAGCAGCACAAAAGGCGGTGCCTTGCCAACAAGAGAGATGATTCAATCCCATGAAAAATTCAACATTTCCTTCTGATAACTTATGTGTGGTTTTGGGATGGTGGAAAACTAAAATGTGGATACAGACAACCTGAAATCCTCAGGAAATAGAAAACAATGGACTTCGATTTTCCTTCCATTGTTTGTTTTGGATTCCAGTTTTTACATGGACTCCATATATGGCCATCTCGTGTGTCCTCTCGGCTACAGAAATCGATTTAACATCCTTTTTGGAGGAAACAGGTATCCCATTTTTTGAAGGAAAATCTGGGAAAAGGAAATGGATCCCAGGGCTACCTTTTTTTTCTCAACTGGAGGAAAAGTGGATCTTCCACATGAACTGATTTCATTTGCAGGTTTTTTTTCCATGTTCCCAAAAGGCAGTTCCAATGGTACATCCAGTCAGTATGACAGCAGCACAAAAGGCAGTGACTTCCCAACCAGAGAGATAATTCAATCCCATGAAAATTCCGTTTCCTTTTGATCTCTTATAACTTCCTAGAAGAGAATGTAAACTACATGGAGATGTCTCCGATGATGCCATTACAAACAAATCAAGCTGTGTTCACGCCCTGCCTCTTCTTGTCAATCAAAACTATGTCATCTGCAAATAACATACACCATGGGACCTCTTCCTGCAAATGCCTCATTAGCTTATCCATAAACAAATGTATAAGCTCAATGCCAACTGCTAGTTCAAGCCTATGGCAATTGGGAACTTACCTGTCTCTCCACTAGTGGTCCCCACATTTGTTACCACTCCCTCATACATATCCTTACTCACGTCATCCTCTTGGAACTCCTCCCTTTCCCAACACCCACCAGATTAACCCTCCAGGGACCTTATCGTAAGCCAAGTCAATAAAGACCATCTAGAGATCCTTCCTTCTCTCCCTATATTTCTCCATCAATTGTTTAATTAGGAAAATAGCTTCAGTGGTAGACCTCCCTGGCATGAAACCAAACTGAATTACAACTACATGCTATCCCTAGTAAACGTTCATTAGTCAGTTAACATGAATATATTGCACATGACAGTAATACGAGGTACACAAAAATCAAAATACCTTCCCCGCAGATCACAGCAAGTGAAAGGAAGAATAAACATCAAATTGTAATAATTTAATTTCATAAACATTAACACGAGATTCACACTGTCCACTTTAGGAAAATCTCTCCTCAACCATGCTTCAGACAAATAAGATTCAACTGATAGACTATACAAGACAAATTCTCACATCCGAACAGAATATTATTAGGTAATATTTTAACCTCTAAGTTCTGAAAATAAAAAGTAATGCAGAATACTGAGATTGGGAGATAGGACTCACCGAGAAAATGCAGAGGAATTCGAATGGTGCAAGGTATGCCTTTCCTCAATCTCTCTGTTTTCACAACTGCTCAGCTGGGATCTTCTCAAGGAAAGTTCCAATAGAGGCATAGAAAACTTGCCGATGCCATCCCTCTCATCAGGGAGTTTTTCTGCATCCACCAGAGCACCGCAATGAATAGAAGCATGGTCTATGTATCGACGGCTGCATTGTTGTTGATTATCAATTGCTCCAATCAAGTCAATGGCTTCTCTTGAAGGTTCAACCAGCTTGTTGTTGTAAGCATCAGTCTCAATCACAATATTAGCATCCTCTCTGTGGCATGCTGTTGCCGCCTCGTCACTCGTCATTACTCTAGCACAATCACACTTTTCTTCAAGGACATTGCTATTGGAGTTAAGTGCTCGATCACCAGGAGTCGCTTCTGCTAATTTGACTGCAAAAAGTACTTTGTCATATACTCCATTATGGACCGGACTTAGAAAAGACAAGTAACAGAAAAATGCCAATAAAGAAGAAGAAACATATCATACCTTCATCTTCACTTTCACCTGCCCAACTTTCTTGATTTTTATGCTTTTGTGCTTTTCTGTCAATCACGGTAGAAGCACTCTTGCATTTCGGCTGCAAAGGATCCTGCATATTATGCATGTATGCACTTTCAGCTTCCATGTCTGGCTTTGTACAAGAGCTCTGCACAACAAGTAGCAAAATGTGCAGTGACTATGTATAACTTCATGTACCTAATCTACCCAACAAACATAATTTATTAGTAATATGTGAAAAATGTCATGCACAGTATGTCAATCCATGTCAAACAGTAAATTGCCCTCTATGACCAGTCAAAGAGGTGGACTCTAGAGGTACTGGCAGATTGGGGCCAATGTGGTGTCATTATCACATCCCACGCATCCCTTCAAGTTATGCGCAGGGCCTCAAAATCAGTTCGATCCAAAACTTTGGTGGGCCAAAGCAAAGGGAACAAGGTGGTAAGGAACACCCACCCTTGATTCTCACTGAGGCCCACCTTAGTAGAACAGCCTGATTTTTTATCTGATCCTTCATCCAGGGAAGAGGAAGGGTCCAGATGGCCTAGATTTTGTATACAAAACATGGCGAGCCACCCACACAAATCCAAGGTGTGCATTCCCTATCAACTAGTCCCCTGTGCTGCGGCCCACCTGAGTTTCTGTTTAGGCTGATTTTTGGGCCCTAGGGGTAATGTGAGGTGACATATCTGATGGATGGGTGGGATGTCGTGAATACATCATGTGGGGCCCTGCCTGGTACCGCTGTAGCTTACGGTGGTACCAATACCACCGGAGTGCACCCCCTAATAAAAAACTCAAGTATAAAGCTAATCAAGTTAATACTACTTGCAATTGTGTTATGTGCAGTGCTTCACCTAAAAGTTACACAATTATCAAAAATCACTTCATCTTCACATGATATGTCACACCTTCCAAATATATTAATGGAAATAAGAACAAGCAATGAGTTCAATATTTTGACTAGATGATAGAATCAATGAAAAAGCTTACTTGGGTATCACTCCCTTTCTCACTGCATTCCCAATCTTTCTGCACACAGGCCACATATTCACTTGAATGGTTACTTGCAGCATTGTTTCCAGAAATAGCATCTAATTTCCTCTCAGCAAGGTTCCCATCCTGGGGAGCATGTCTGACAGCGCTAGACTGATAGTTAAAGATGAATAAATCAATACTCAGTTTTTAAGTAACCGTGATAACAATGCAACCTAGACTAGTAAAAGCACGCATGACATCTCAAAGACAAAGGGTAGGGCATACTGCTTGTCTTCTCCAAACATGCTGCCACAAATTCCTCAGCTCATTCTTCCTTATAGGCTTGACGAGGAAGTCAGCTGCACCTCTCAGCATGCATTTGAAAACCAGGCTAATAGAATCTTGTGAAGACATCACTGCATGAATCACCAAAAGGGCGGCAACTTGCTTAAAATTTTAATTTATGAGGGGATCAAAAATTTTCAGAAGATTGTCAAGATCAGTAGCATACTTATAACAGGAATGTTTTTGCAGGTCCCATGCTCCATTATCATGGTAAGAAGGCCAAAGCCTGTGATTGAAGGCAACTCAACTTCTGTCAAAATGAGGTCAATATTGTGAGGTTTCTCCTTCAGTATCGCCCATGCCTTTACGCCATCAGATACTGCAGCAACTGCTCAAACAAAGAAAAATATGAAAAATAAAATAAAATTAGAGAACAATAAATTCTCAATTGCCAAACCACCTATTCTTTTTAATAGGACAGTGAAAGAACAATAAATTTAGAGAGAGAGAGAGAGAGAGAGAGAGAGAGAGAGAGAGAGAGAGAGAGGCCAAAACCAGTTGGAACAGAAATTTTGCGTTAGGCACAAACAATGCCAAAGATAAAATAACAACAACTGTTTTTCGGGGGAAAAAAAAGGATAATGATAAAAACCAGCGCTGAGCTCTATATGCCTATAGAGTGCCATATCAAAGAGTCACAAAAATTCTATAAGAGCCTGTTCGATAGACGCCTAAAAATTAGCTCATCTCATTTTAGTTAGTTGTAATTATATATTAGAGATTGTGATGGTTGGTTATAAAGATTATGGTTAATCCTTACAAAGAGAAATATGATCACTACTATATAACTACAACAGACTAAAATGAGATGAACTCATTTTTAGGCATCTAACAAACAGTTCCTAATTCTCACATTAAGAATGATTATGGCATCTGTCAACACCAAATACAAATTACGAGGTGAAGATGCCTCTAAAAGGAGAAGAGTATATTACAACACTCAGGCTAAGAGTTTCTACAATATCTTTGGGTTTTCAGCTTCCACAAGTTGGATCCATGGTCTGCTGATTGATGCTGTCGAGATGACAGGTCCAACCGTGTATGGTCCATGCACCAAAACTTCCCAGATTGGAACATCCCATACATAGATTCTTTGGCATCATTTCTTTATTAACTGTCTATTTCCTGAATGCATATTGAAGGGTTATGAATTCCCCATCTGGGAAATTTTTTAAGGCATGATCCATCCAAACTGGGTCCAATCATATAGATGGCATGGATCACTTGGCCTTAGAATCTGCTTGTACAAACTGAAATCCAAGCATATCATGGAAATTCTTGGCCCCCGGCAATGAATAAAACTTCAAAGTAACAAAAACTTTCCATGGAAAAAGAAAATAAATGAAAAACAACATCTAGATGGATACCTTGCCCTTGAAAGAATAAAGATCAACGCAAGGACAATTGCCATGAGGAGAGATTGAAGGGGTGAATAAAGGCATATGAGCAAACATGGCACATGTGTAAGAGATCTGGGCCATGTTATGCAGGGCCGACCATGAACATGCTCTGGCCAATAATACCCTTACTGGTTAGCTGCACCCGTGCCACGTAAAATGGGCAGTCACCAACAGCGTATATTACATGTAGAAGTGGGTAAAACCTAATGAGGGAACAAGCCTGGACCTTGGGACAGCATTTTCACATTGTGCCCAATCCGGCACATGGCCTGGATCCAGTGTGCATATGCCAAGTTGGCAAACGTACCAAGATAGACTTCTCTCCTCCATCGAATTACTTTTTCTTTTCTCAAGAACAAAGGAGCACCCATAAAGAATTGCACTGTAGCTCTTCTTTTCCCAACCACAAAAAACACACATAAGAACTTGCATTATAGCTTTTAACATGTTCCCCCAAGGAAAGAGCTGTATGGCGAATTCCTCAGTGAGTACGTGTTTTGTGGAGAACCCCTCACTTTGTATTGGCGAAATCGTAACTCACAACATGCGTAACAACATCAAATCATGCCTACAGCCTCTAAATTTACATGGCGTAGCCCACCAAGTCTTGTATCGGCTTGATTTTTGGGCTTGACCACAAACATGAAGGGGCTAACACAATGGACAGAACGAATCAGATGCACACATCACATAGGTCCCACAATAGCCCAGTAACAACGCTAGTTGTGGTGGTAACTGTAACATGTGCGTGCACCCAAAAAATCAAGCTTATCCAAAACCTAGGTAGGCCACACCATAGGGAACAAGGTCGAATTCAAGCCTAAAACCTATAAATTCACGTGGTGAAGCCCATCTGATTTTTGGAATGGCCTTATTTTTGGTGTGTCCCTTCATCCTGGTGGGGCGTCTGATGAACAGCTTGGTTGACATATATACAACACAGTGGATCCCACAAACCTTTGGAGAAATTTTATTGGTTGGGTGTTCCCTCCCAACTGTCCCCTATGGTGTGACCCACCTATGTTTCCATGCACACTGAATTTTGGTTCCATTGCCTAACAATAAAAGACGTTGACTCTAATGGACAGGGTAGTTTGATGCACACATCACATGGGCCCCGCAATAGCCCAGTACCTCCACCTATAGTGGCAGTAAGGTACCATGTGACGTTTCCCCATGTGTATGTATAAGGCTGTCAGCATTTTGCCTTAAAAATGAATGGCTCTCGTTTTCTCTTTATTTTTGGGTAGCTTTATTATTTTTTTAAGAAATATCAAGCCTACTTTATTCTTTAAAAAGTTCGAATATTGGAATCAAACCCTCATTTTGTATCACAAAATCCTAATGAATTATTTATGTACACATGCTATTGCGAATCTATGCCATGGTTGGTTCCACTTCCCTGGTAAAAGAGGAAGGTTGATGTCTAGCACACAGCTGATTGCAAGATGTTTCCCAATCTAGCACTTAAAATCCAACCCCAAATTGTTGGAAAAAGGCTAAGATGATGATGAACTGTAGTCTCAAGCTACTAAAGGTAATAAAGGAATGTTGCTCCTATCAATGTTCTCAAGAATAACTCATCAAGGCTTATCTGGAACCTATTTTGGATCCCATAAACAGAGTTTTAAGGTTGCTTAAGGTGGGTAATTCCACCTCACAAAAAGTTTGTTGCTCAGCCCCACCCTACCCTAAACCCGTTGTTGTACCCCAACCAATGCAGATAACTATTGTTGTCATGATTCCAAACTCATTGACATGAACACCTATGGCCAAAAAACATGCCGTGCATTGAACGTTTGCAGGTGTAGCTGCACAACAATTGGTATCAAGTTCGATTTTGTCGGTTTGTGGTTTTCTGGTTTATACACGTTTGATTAGCATTCCATTGGTTATTAAAGGTGTAATGGCTTCGAAGACGTCTAATGCAAAGTTTGAGATGGTAACCTAGAAAAAGTAGGGTTCATAAGAGAGAGAGAGAGAGAGAGAGAGAGAGAGAGAGAGAGAGAGAGAGAGAGGCAGAGGCAAGCTAGAGATCACGAATGGATTAATAAGAAAAGAACGAGATTCCGGGAAAAGACCCAACAATCCTCTAGCCAAATGCTAGAGATCACGAATGCAAGACTGCGAAGCAAGCTCAACAGTCCTCTGGTCTTGAACCAGAGATCACTTTCCCCACTTCAACAACTACCATAGAGAATAAGAAAATTTCATAAGGGAGAATTTCATTCAACTTGTTTTATTCCACAAACTATAGGCCTTATTTATAATCAAACCTTACCATCTATAATAAAAGCCATGTAATCTAAAAATATGAGAAAATAAGAAAACACCTAAATAACAAAGCATTATAATTAAGAAAGTGCCTAAATAAGAAATATCTAAAATTATTCCCCTACCTAATATAAAAATATGAAAGAAAGATGTAATTTCCTAATCTAGAGATCTGAAAGAAAAGGAAAGTAGAGATGAGCTAAAAAGGAAAATTGGGCATTTTCTTGTGCATAAGTGCGGAGAGTGCTCACGTGAGATGCGGGCCTTTTCTTCAGATCTTGATCCATCGGCATGTGAGGCCATTTAGTTGCATCAGAGAGAGAGAGAGAGAGAGAGGGAGAGAGAGAGAGAGAGAGAGAGAGAGAGAGAGAGAGAGAGAGAGAGAGCATGGATCTTCAAATCCTCCAATTCCATGGAGATATACCTAATCAACACCCTACAAGATCATACCCGATCTTCAACGATTGAAAGAAGGGGTGCTTTTGTTCCCTCAAAAAGCAAGGTATGAAGGATCATTCCTGCCGCACACATGTGCACATGTGTATGTTGATCAGGACCACTGTTCTGGTGAGCAACCATGAGGATAGACAGAGACCGAAAAAGGAAAAAAAAAAAAAAAACCACACATGACCTGAAAATTCTGTCAATCGGATTTATCTGATTCCATCAAGCTTTCCCATTGCCCATTTCACAGAACACACTGATCGGAAAACCACCGCAGTCTAGATCCCTTGATTTTGAGATAGTTCCCGTCAAAACGGTGCCCCACCAAATCAACAGTCCTATTCAACATCGACACGTAGCACTGCACAGTATCCCCAGTAGAAACCAATCCGCATCTAGATTCTGAATTTGTAATACAAAATCATTCATTCGTAAAACAATAACATCCCTACCATCCAATTCTCAATGCCATTTGGACACTCCAATCAAACCCATTTCAGAGGAAATGACCAAAGTGGGTGCAGCACCATTTCAATTCACAATCACCACTCAGTTCCAATCTCACACATTTCAAAGAGAACGCAAAACAACTGAAACAGCAATTCAGTATTTTTCCTCTTTACAGAATCAAATAATCGCAATTTAGTTCAACTGAACATCCAAACGCCACCTCAGCCTCAAACTAAAAGCAGATGTCGATTTTTCGTCTTCGAAAACAAAAAAAAAAAAAACATACAGACACAACGAGAGATAATCCATAACGTGGGAGAACTGACCTTTGTAACTGCATCTCCGCAAGAGAGCGGAGATGATCTGCCGAGTCGAATCGTCGCCCTCGACTAATAGAACTCTCAGAATCATCCGAGGAAGGAAGCTCTCCCATCCGACGAGCGACGGATCCTTGTTCGTATCCGTCACTTCCCCATCCAAATCACAGCTCAAAGATACGTCTCCCATCAATCCCATCTCTCTCTCTCTCTCTCTCTCTCTCTCAGATACTATCTTAGAAATATCTGATCTCTCTCGCATACAGATCTTCCTTACTATCTAAAAATATCTGAAGCGGGACTCCAGCACAAGAGGAGAGAGAATATTCAATGGGGTGAAGGAGCACCGATTCCAGCGGTAACTGCCTCAGGACCGATCATTGCGGTTGAGGTGACCGTGTAAACGGGAAAAAATCTCGATGCCTCCTTTCTCTCGATACTGGAAGCAGATTGGCTGATGTACCTCACACCAGCTATACAGTTGCTGTAGGTACGTGTCGTGCAAAGACGAGCACGGACGCGGAAACGGATTGGCTACTCCCCCTGACACCAGCCCCGGGGCTGATGGTCGGTCCTCTGTGGGCCCCACCTTGATGTATGTATTTCATCCATTCCGTTCATCCATTTTTACATATCATTTTATGGCTCGGTCCCAAAAATGAGAGGTATGCAAATCTCACGTGGACCACACCACATGAAAACAATAGTGATTGGATAGCTATCATTAAAATCTTCCTAAGGCCCACTGTACTGTTTATTTGACATCTAATATGTTGATTAGGTCATACAGGCCTAGATGAAGGGAAAAAACAAAAATCATCTTGATCTAAAACTTTTATGGCCACAAAATGTTTTTTAATGGTCAGCGCTCATTAAACACTGTTTCATGTAATGTGGTCCACTTAAGATTGGGATAAACCTCATTTTTGGTCTCATACTATAAAATGATCCGTAAAATTAGATGGACGGCATGGATGAAACACATACATCATGGTGTTTCCCACGGAGCACCGACCATCAGCCATCGGCTAGTGTTGTCAGGGGAGCTTCCATCTCCGAGTTGTACGACCGGTTCAAAGGAGATCAAAGTTACATGGTCTGTACAGTGTTGTATTTATTATATCTATACTGTTTATCTATTTTTAGAAATCATTTTAGAATATTATCCAAAGAATAAATCACCTATAAAGATAGTCTAGACCACACTATAAATAGCAGCGTAGATAATGATCTTCACCATTAAACAATTTTTAAGGCCATTATGACGTTTATTTTACATCCAATCTATTTACGAGGTCAAAAATAACTAAATGAAGAGGAAAAAAAAAAATTCATATTGATTCAAAACTTCTATAACTCTAAAAAAGATTTCAATGGTAAACGTTTAATACCCTGCTGGTTTTTACGGTGCTTGTTTTTTTGTCTTAAGCCTTAAGACGAGCTCACAAATGAATGAACGGTTTAGATATAACACATACCTCGTGATGAAACCGCAGAACTTGTTAACGTCGATACAGCAGATATAAAACTAGTGTAAGGTACACCACCCGTCAAGTCAACCTTCTGACGAACAATAGGAGGAACGGGTGGTCCGCCGCTAGCCCGCGCATCGCCGAGCCGACGTGGCTGGTTCGAGGTCACTTGTTGAGATATTTCTCCGGGTTAGTCCGGACACGCGTCGGGCAGTTGTGGGTTGAGAACGGGATGCGGATTGGGAGGGAAAAGAGGGGATTTTTACTCTAATAGGCCTGCAGAATGAAATGGCCAAGATCTCATGGGGTAATATTTTTTTAGCCTTGGAGACGAGATGT
The DNA here is from genome assembly GCA_030180095.1 of Magnolia changhungtana. NCBI lineage: Eukaryota > Viridiplantae > Streptophyta > Magnoliopsida > Magnoliales > Magnoliaceae > Magnolia > Magnolia changhungtana. Next base: position 4,645,559 of record JASAUF010000502.1, on the reverse strand, counting down.
CACTCTTGTTTTTCTTTTTGCTTTTTTTCTTTGCCTTTTTTTTTTTTTTTTTCCCGGATAAAACTGTCCTTGTGTCCATCTGTGTAGCATATGTTATAACTTGTAAATAACTTTACGTGAAGAGTAGATCGTACGTCCCACGGAGCCACAAATGGACCCACTACTTGGCAGATCTAAACTGTTCATTCGCTTGGGAACATCCTTAGACATTAAAGGGTGTTGATTTTATCTCCATCCGAGGCTTATGTGGCCCTCAATGGAGATACTGATGGCCTTTTTCTTACGACTATTTCCTTCGATGTAGTTCATCCATGATGTCTTCTTCTCGGATTCTTACGGCGTGTTTGATTTTCCAATTCTCTGGGAAATGCCCCCCAAAAATGGTAATAATTATTTCCCACCGTAATTGTAGCACTCTTCATATATTTGATTTGACGGCCTACTTTTTCTATATAAAAATGAGAATAGTATAAAATATTTGTGTGTCTATATGCACACCGTTCCTCCATCATGTCAGATGAATTTATGATATAATCCAAAAAATGAGGCATATCCAAAGCTCAAGTGGACCACGCCACAAAAAAATGTGAATCAAATACTTACTGTCCTGGGGCCACTATTTCTTTTGGTATGGGCCAGTTCAGTGTTGGATCTACCTCTTTTTTTTTTTATCTCATGTTTCAAAATGTTGTAGTAAAATGGATGGATGGAACAGATATGTCATATACATCAAGGTGGGGTCCAAAAATTTAAACTACTTTTGAACCAGTTTCCAAGATAGAAATTCTCATGAATATTTACACAGATGAAACAGTAATAATTATCCATTTCCAGGGTATTTACACCCGCGCTTAAAAATCAAACAAGCCCTTAGGGTCATGCCTTAAAATAATTTCACCGAGCTAATTGTCAGAATGAATTTTAATGGAGATGCACGATGGACACCATAGTATCATTCCCTAAGCATATATATGGGGTCTGACCCACATTCTAAACCATTTTTAGGTTTTTGGATTTATTTAGGGAGAGGGGATCACCATTGGTGAGAGAGAGAGAGAGAGAGAGAGAGAGAGAGAGAGAGAGAGAGTTGCCACCGCCATGGATCAGAGAAAGGGGGGACTACCACCACCACTGAAGTAGGTGGTTAAGACCATTGCTTTCACCTTCATAGGACCCACTCCGACAATCATCCGACACGTTTACGATGACAGTACCTTCATTCTGGCGACATTTTGAGGTGATATTACCTTCAATTCAGTAACAATCTTCATATCATCAATCAATTTCAAGTTTTCCTTCAAAGGAATGCAATAGATATGGTAGGTAGAGGTAAGAGTACGAAGTGTGAATTTTTTTTTATTTTTTTTTATTTTTATTTTTTAAAGGTTTGCTAATGTGTATCGCATGTGGGCACTACGGATCCCTTGGCCATTGTTGATCTTGCTTAGGCAGTATGGATCCCACCTAGCCCACTATGGATACCACTTATGATTGTGGATCCAACCTGGGCACCCGTTTTGTGGATGTCAAATGAATGAATGTGCATGTGGATGTGTTTGTGGGTTGTGAATGTTGAATCGAATGAATGAAAGTGCCGATGTAGTTAGTGGATGTAGATTTTAAATTGAATGGATGAGAATATGAAAGTGCATGTGGATACGGATGTGGATGTGACCGTTGAGATGTATGCATGAAAATGTGAAAGTGGAAGTGGAGGTGGATTTGCATGAATGTGTATGTGGAAGTGTCTTGCTTGTGAAAATTGAATTGTATAATATAAAACTGTAAAAGTGGATGTAAATGTAGAGTTGTATGAATGAAAATGTGAAAGTGGAAGTGGAGTGGATTTGTATGAATGTGGATGTGGATTATATGGTGTAAAAATGTGGAGATGTATGTATACGTGTAAGTTGATGTCCATGTTTTCTATGGCATGTATGTTGTTAATGTTGAATTATATGAATGCACATGTGGAAGTGCACATGAATGTGATTGTAAATTTTGAAATGTATGGATCCCCCTGAGCACTATGAATCTCACCTGAGATCCACACTACTCAGGGGGGGATCCCTCCCCAAGTGAGATCCACACTGCTCAGGTCATCCATACAATTCAAACTCACATATTCATATACATTCACATCTCCATCTTGAATTCAACATTCACATTCACCACCACATCCACATGCAAATTCACATCCACACTCACATTTACATTTTGTCAATTCAAAGCCCACATCAACATTTTCATTCATTCATTCATATTCAACAGTCACATCCACTTCATGTATTCCATATCCACTCTTTGGTTCATTCAATTCAGCAGTCACATACACATACTCATTGACTCTATTTAACATTCACATATTTTCTCATTCTACGAATATGCATGTGCATGTGCATATGAAAGTGGATGTGCATGTGCATGAGAGTGTGAATTTTGAATTGTATGAGTGCAAGTGTGAAAATGCATGTGCATGTGAAAGTGAATGTGGATTTTCAATTATATGAATGAAAATGTGGAGGTAGATAAGAATGTTGAACTGTATGAATGCAATTATGGAGATAGATGTGGAAGTAGTTGAGGTGTGTGAATGTTGAATTGTATGAATGGAAATGTGCGAGTGAATGTGGATGTGGAAGTGGTCATGAATGTTGAATTGTATAAATATGAATGTGAGAGTGCATATGCATGTGGAAGTACATGTGGAAGTGGATGTGCACTTTGGAGTGGGTCTAATGGGTGGATCCCCTGAGAAGTGTGCATCTCACCTAGTGGAGTGGATCTCCATGAGCACCATGGATCCACCCCTCCCGGGTGTGATCCACAGTGCTTAAATGGGATCCATCTCTCCTAGGTGAGATCCAAAATGTCTCAAGTGGGACACACACCTCCAAAGTGAGTTCTAAAGTGTCTCAAATGGCATCCACACCCACATTCATATCTTCATCCAATTCACTTCTACATTCACATCTTTATCCAGATTTACATCTTAAATTCAACATTCACATCCGCATCCACACCCACATTTTCATTCATTCAATTCTAAATTTACATCCACATTCATATTTTCATTCATTCATATTTAACATTCACATACACTGCTGCATTCTATATGCATTTTTTCATTTTCATTCACGCATTTCAAAATCTCTATCCACATTCACATTTTCATTAATACTTCTTATGTGTTTTATAGGTGTATTTCTCCATGAATGTTCATGCATAATATTGGTCGTTGATAATAGACCAGGAGGCACATTTTCAAAGAAAACAAAGAAGCTCGTCTCAAACCACCCATAAGGGGGCCGATGACAAGGAGATTCTATTTGAGAAAGAGAAAAACACCCATCGTAGTATAGGAATTTCAAGTTTATATTTTTAGGAGTTATGTAATTAATTGCATATGTCATTCGTGTGGCCAATTATTTGTAAGAAGGTTGTGAATTTTTTAGAATGAATAGTGAATTGAATGAATGTACTCATCATTTTTTTTAAATGATTATTAAATTAAATGATGGTGGAAAATAAGGTACAGGTGGTGACAAGTAAACCAGCAAACTCAATGTCAAAATAGACAAAGAAGGCTGTATTAAAATAAACCACACAAAATCTGAGGACAGAGAGATTTTATTTGAGAAAGAATAATCAATCTTAATATAGGAATTTCAGTTTTTGATTTTATATATCATTCGAGAAGCCAATTTTTTGAATGAGTGTTGTGAATTTTTTATAATTGATATTAAATAGAATGAATGTACTCATCATTTTTATGCTTATTGAATAGAATGCAAGTGGATTTAGATGTATATGTGAACGATGATTTGAATTAATTTAGATGTGAATGTGGTTGTGGTTGTGAATTTTGAGTTTAATGGATGTGTATGTAGAACTGTATGAATGGATGTACATGTGGTTGTAAATTTTGAAATGAATGAATGTGGATATGGATATGAAAATGGATGTAAATGTTGAATTGTATGAATAAAAATGTAAAAGTAAATGTAGATGTGGACATGGTCATGCATGTTAAACTATATGAATAAAAATGAAGATGTGAATGTAAATGTTGGATTTGATGCGAATGATGAATTTGTGAGTGCATGTAAATGTAGAAGTGGGTGTAAATGATAAATTGAATGAATGAAAATATGAATGTGGATGTGGATGTGGATATGAAATTTAATGAATGTAAATGTGGATGGGGATGTAGTTGTGGATGTGGATGTGGATGTTAATGTTGAATTGAATATGGATGTGATAAGGAATTTGATTTGAATGAATGAATATGTGAATGTGAATATTTAATTGAATGAATGAAGATGTGATTGTGAAATTGAATGTGATTGTAAATGCCGAATTGAATGAATAAAGATGTATATATAGAGGTGGAGGTGGAGGTGGATGTGAATGTGAATGTTAAATTCAATTAATGAAGATGTGGATGTGAATGTTGAATGTTGAATTAAATAAATAAAAACATGAATTTTGGGCTCACTTTTTTTCTATCAAATAATATCCAAATGAGATAATTCCAAATCTATTTTAAATTTCATCAAATTATCTTTCCAATGAGCATAAGATCACCTCAATCAGACTTCTAATGAGAGAGTTATGACTTATATTTGTGTAAGTCTAATTGGAGTGATCTTATGCTTATTGGAAAAATAATTTAATGAACTTTGAAATATATTTGTAATCATCTTATTTGAATATCATTTTATTGCAAAAAAGTGGGCTAAAATTTTTTATTTATATTTATTTAATTCAACATTCAACATTCACATCCACATCTTCATCCACCTTTGCCTCCATGCCCATATCTTTATTCATTCAATTCAATATCTATAATCATATCTACTTTCACAATCACATTTTCATTCATTCATTTTAACATCCACATCCATATCTTCATTCATTCAATTCAAATTTCACATTCACATCAACATCTTCATTCATCCAATTTAACATTTACATCAAAATCCACATCCATAACCATATCCTCATCCATATTTGCATTCATTCAATTTCATATCCACATTCACATTTTCATTCATTCAATCCATCATTCACACTCACATCCACATCCACATGCACTTACACATTCATCATTCACACTCACTTCCACATCCACATGCACTTACACATTCATCATTCACATCAAATCCAACATCGACATTCACATCCACATCTTTATTCATATAGATTAACATTCACATATATTTTCACATCTACATTTACTTTTACATTTTCATTTATACAATTCAACATTCACATCCATGTCCACATCCACATCCACATCCATTCAATTCAAAATTCACAACCACATTCACATCAATTCAAACAGATTTACATCAACATCCAGTCAATACAAAATTCACAACCATAGCCACATTCATATGTGAATTCATTTAATTCATTGTTCATATATACATCTACATCCACCTGCATTCTACTCAACAAGCATTAAAAATGATAAGTACGTTCATTCAATTCAATATCTATTATATATATATATATATATATATATATATATATATATATCATAATACTCATATAAAAAAAATGGATGTTCGAATGATATATACATTTAATTACATATCTCGTGAAAATCAAAAACTGAAATTCCCATAGTAAGATGGATTCTTCTTTCTCAACTAGAATATCTTTGTCCCCAGCTTCTGTGTGGTTTATTTCGATATGGATTTTTTTGTCTTCTTGAATGATGAGCCTCGTGGTTTGCTTGCCACCACATGTACCTTATCTTCCACCTTTTAAGACTTAGTTGTATACGAAATTTTACGTTGTTGAAGACAGTCGAAATATAATGTTTATTAAAAGTTGGAGACTTGTTTCTACATATTAACATACAATGTAATATACTTAGTTAAATGATAAATAAGCAATAATGAATCCATAACCACATCCACATCCACCTTCATTCAATTTAACAATAATTTAAAAAAATGATGAATATGCTCATATAAATCATTAATTATTTTAAAACAATTACAACACTCTTACAAATAATTGGTTGCACAAATAACACATACAAATAATTACATAACTCCTAAAAGTATAAAACTAGAATTCTTATACTAAGATGGATTCGACATCCACATCCACTGCTATTCATACCCATTTCAGTCGAGTCCCACCACGACTAATTAGAGTAGATTTCGTGTGATCTGTACGGGCACGTATGGTACACCCAAGGATTTTCCTGCAGATATGTACGGCGATGTCTTGAAAAGTAGAGCCACAACGTATCAGTTGTTGTCGTGTATCATTAAAGCGGTCGAGAGGAAGAACGACTGAGTTCGAATGATCATATGGTGCAAAGAGAAGCGACCGATCTCAAATAGTCACTGACAGGTGGCGAAAAGAGAAGTGAAGGAAGTAGAACATAGGAAGCATCTAAAATATAAGTAATGGAGAGTTGTTACCATAACTGTCGGAACGTGGGAAGGATCCAGAATGCCTGGATTAAAGCTATAAATAGCAAAGTAAATCAAGAAGAAAAATTCATCTCATACCAAACACAATCTATCTTTTAATTACCGGTCAATTTACATTTCATAGTGTAATCCTTTACTTTTCCTATCAAGCAAATTACATTTCTTAGTGTAATTATTTACCTTCCAGTCTGTTATTTACATTCCGTAGTGTAATCTTTAGCGGTAATCAAGTAGCTAGTAATTTTTAGCCGTAATTTGAGTTCATGCTCGTTTGTTGGTCTCAGTTCATCAATTGAAAAGGTGTTTTGCAGCTGCCCTTCATGAATGACTGCAAGAATCCCTTTCTCATTTTCGTTTTCTATATTGAAAAGTTCTTTCGTATGGAAGGAAAAGGAGTAACCCATCATCAGAGGATGAACCCCACCTTCTGAAACTCGCCTGATCCAATTTACACATCGAGCGAGTGGCTGAATAGCTGACCGATCTCCTCCAACCTCGATAATACATTACGTGTTTGCCTACCTCAGTACTTGGGGTCATTGTTGTTTAGTTTAAATTGGAGCCACAAATCTAATACGCCCGCATACACTATGTGAGAAAACAATGACAAACAATTTTCTGGCATGCCCAGTGGGACCCTGTGTAACACCTCATACTTTTCAGTACTTGGGTATTACTTGGAAAACCTAATGTGGTATAAACGTAAACTTGATTTATGCGAACGTTCACATACTCTATCCTAAACTCGACCGTTAGGGGTAACCTGCATCCGTAGATTGAGTCATCTAAACTTCTATGCATAGGATCAATGGTTGGATCTAAGGTTGATCGGTAGATTAGAATCTCTCATCTTCTGCTCAGGGGTCTGATCATCACAAACTCACCATTAAACTTCACCTATATGCTTCAATTTCTTATGACCATTGATAACCTATTCTGAAGCGATAATGGTGTCGAACTTCACAATCGTGAGCTCAATCGTGGTATAGGACCATCTAAGTATATAAATAGTTATCAAATCTACCCTAAATTTGATTATAAACCATTAGGTGTGCTAGCGAACAAATTTGGAAGGATCTAACCATCAGATCAGCGAGAATCTGCGATAAAAGTTTGAGAGTTTAAAGTATGGCCCACCTGAGTTTTGGATCAACCTGATCTTTGGTCAGGGGTCATACTTGGACCCATGGGATTTGATGGATGGGTCAGACTTCACTTAACTTTACTATGGGTCCCACAAACCATTAATCGGACATGAAATCATTAAGTATGAACCACCTAAGCCTGGGATATGCCTCATTCCTTAGGTTGGGCCCTAATGCAGGCTGGCAAAATAGATTAGCGAAGTAAATCAAATCACAAACATCATGGTGGACCCCACGCGAGAGTGCATGTGCACGGTTGGAGCACACCCGAGGTGCACCGGACTTGGAAGCCTGGTCAAACTGGGTCTGACTTGACGGAAATGGGAATGAAGGAGGGAGCTTTCTCCCTGCCTCCCGCCTTCAACACCTTTAAATGAATAATGTCGGTTTGGACGCGATGAGACCCACCATGATAATCCAAATGATGGATCCAAACTGTCCATCTTGTAGAGGACCCGAAGATGACCTGAACCATGGTCGATCCCTTTGTTGGATTGCACATGTGCACACACAAGCTCGGACGCGAAATGATTACATGCAGCTGGCTGTTTCTGAAAATGGAAAAAGTTCCATTTTCCCTTTTTCCATGTTAGCGATTCGCGTGGGTTGCCTCTATAGCATCCCATCCCTCCACTTGGAGCCATCGGAGCCCTCTAAACTAGGGCTTTCATGATGGTTGTGGCTTGAGTTCTTCCGCCACCGCCGCCGCAATTGGAAATCAAACTCCATCTTAAGAACATTGATAACCGTCCATTTGGAGGGTTCCACGGTGATCAGGGGACGAATCCACACTGTCCATGAGTGATGGAAAGGCAGGTTAGCCATCCACCAATGACTTGTCGCTAACGGTGGATTCATCTTCTCCATTGATGGAAAGAACCCACCATCCTTTAGTGGGCCCCATTTTCTGATCTAAACGTCCATCAAGTGGACCTCTATGCCATGAATCCATCCCCAGCATTTGATTGAAGCCATGCAATGGTATAGTGGTAATGAGCACTTAATGAGTTATAATAATGCCGAGTTCGCATGAGGATCAGAGTCTGCCCCGCAACTAATCCAGAGATTAGTCACAGGTCATTTTAGAGATGAGTTTAAGAAGGCTATATAAGCCCTCTTTTAGGGTGACTATTTCGGACAAAAAAAAAGAGAGTAAGAAATAGAGGGAAAGTTGTGAGAGCGCCGCTGCCGTACCATCTTGAGTCGGGCGGACTCAGTCCAAACGTCGCTGGAAGCAGTAGAGGGAGAGAGTAAGAAAGGAAGAGAAGGAAGAGAGAGAAAGATAAATGAGAGAGAAAGGGGCCGGAGCTGAAGTAGCCTAAGCTGAAGTAGTAAGCTGTTGCACCAGCCCAACTCAGCTGAGTTTCGGGTAGCGGTTTGAGCACACCTGGGTGGGTCCATTCCAAGCGTCGTCTAGTCCAGAAGGGGAGAAGAGAGAAGAAGTAGGAGAAAATGAGAGAGAGTGAGGACATTGTCCTCATTCTTCTTCCTGTCCGCTGCCACACCAGGCCACTGTCATGTCTGGACTGAGCCTAGACCGAGTCGGGTGTGGTCTGGTCGAGCCTAGACACTGTCCAGACTAGCAGAGGAAGAGGAAGAAAGGGAGGAAGAAAGGAAGAAGGAAAAGGGAAGAAGAGAGGGAGAAGGAAGCAAGAGAGGTAGTGGTGGGGCTACTACCTGGTCGAAACCAAGTCAACTCGGTTGAAGCCGAGTCTGACTAGGTTGAGTTAGGCTTGGGCTGGTCTAGGCCTAGCGAGACATTCCAATAAAAGAGAGAGAGAGAGAGAAGAAGAAGGGAGAAAGGAAGAGAAAAGAGAGAGAGAGAGAGAGAGAGAGAGAGACAGAGAGAGAGAGAGAGAAGGGAGTTTGGGTCTGGTTGTTATCGAGTCGACTCACTAATCGACCTAGCCGCTACCATTTCGATGGGTCGAGCTGAATATGTGCCTTGCTGGTTGACCCAGACCCGAGTCGCCAAGATACATCATCTAATCAAGGTAAATCGAAACCCATTTCCCTTATTTGTTACTGAGTTGACTAGGTGAGTTTTCATTGAGTGTATTGACCCTAGAAGCCAAGTATTAACTATTTTTCCTGATGTTTTGTTTGGGTCGTGGTCACATATTGTCGAGTAGATTTGACTCTATCAAGCCGCATTTGTACTATCTAGCAGGACAAACAACTAGGTTGCGCGACTAAGGTGAGGACTCACCCTTTGAGCTTCTCACTTAAGTTCATCAATCTGGACATAGATGATGATATGATTTCTCTCATTGAGTTACTTACCTCACTTTTGAATATACTAATTTGTTGCGCAAATATTTGGATCACGCATTGCCTTACATAGCTTGGATTGCATATTTGTCTTTCGTAGCTTTGATGAAATATTGGTGCCCTTTTATGGCTTGTTGATTATATTCGCATATCTTATTGATTTTCATGTCATTATGTGGAGTTCGTTATGATTTTCGGGTGGAATTGAAGTTCGTTTGTCGATTTTCTAGCCATCTAGTGGAGTTCATACGATTTTTGAATGATGTCGGAGTTCCTATGTTGATTCTCTCTTCATCTTGTGTTGTTCAGTCGCATAGTAATTTCTGGGTGGAGCTAAAGTTCGCTTGTTGATTTTCTAGCCATCTTGCGGTGTTCACATATGATATGATTTTCGGGTGAAGTTTTGTATGTTGGTTTTCTAGCCATCTTGCGATGTTTAGTCATACTGTTATTTCTGGGTGAAGTGGGAGTTCGCTTATCGATTTTCTAGTTATCTTGTGGTGTTCACGTATGATATGATTTGTAGGTGGTCTAGAGTTTGTATGTTGATTCTCTCTTCATCTTGCGTTGTTCAGTTGTACTGTGATTTTCGGGTGGAGCAGGAGTTCGCTTATTGATTTTATAGCCATCTTGCGGTGTTCACGTACAATATGATTTTCGGGTGAAGTAGATGTTAGTATGTTAATTCTCTCTTCATCTTGCGGTGTTCAGTCGTATTGTGATTTTCGGGTGGAGCTGAATTTTGCTTATCAATTTTTTAGCCATTTTGTGTTGTTCCCATACGATATGATTTTTGTGTAAAGTAGAGGTTTAAAGCTTGATTTTCTATTCATCTTGCGGAGTTCACTACGATATAATTTCTAGATGAAGTAGAGCTTTGTATGTTGGTTTCCTAGCCATCTCGCAGTGTTCAGTCATACCATAATTTCCAGAGCTAAAGTTCAATTATCAATTTTCTAGTCATCTTGCGGAGTTCACGTATGATATGATTTCCGGGTGGTCTAGAGTTTGTATGTTGATTTTCTCTTCATCTTGCGGAGTTCAGTCGTACCATAATTTTCAGGTGGAGATAAAGTTCGCTTATCGATTTTCTAGCCATCTTGCTGAGTTCACGTACGATATAATTTCTGGGTGAAGTAGATGTTTGTATGTTGGTTCCCATTATGCGAAGTTCGTTATGATTTCCAGGTGGAACTGAAGTTCGCTTATCAAATTTCTAACCATCTTACGGAGTTCATACAATTTTTGGATAATGTCAGAATACCGCTGTTGATTCCCTTTTCATCTTGGGGAGTTTAGTCGTACCATAATTTTCAGGTGGAGCTGAAGTTCGCTTATCGATTTTTTAGCCATCTTGCTGAGTTTACGTATGATAAGATTTCAAGGTGAAGTAGAGGTTTAAAGGTTGATTTTCTATTCACCTTGTGGAGTTCACTTGTACTGTGATTTTCGGGTGGAGCAGGAGTTCGCTTATCGATTTTCTAGCCATCTTGCGGAGTTCACGTACAATGTGATTTTCTGGTGCAATAGAAAGTTGTATGATTGATAATTTACTATCTGGACACATTCACTTGCATTGCGATTGGTATTATATTGTCTTAATGTTGAAATTATGTTGATTGATTTAATTTTTTAGTAAATGTTCATGATTATGAATTGCGCTGTTTAATATATATCTTCTCATGACTTGCGATCTATCCTGGATTATGAATAATGAGTGTGTAATCTTAGAGGGTACTCCTCACTGCGATAGCCATTAACGCTATCAAATCGTGTTAATTGATGCAGGTGTAGAGCGAGCCGATGCTGTTCACTAGGTCGCTGAAGCAGATCGGGTAGTTGAGGAGCTAGATGGGGTCCATGCAGCCCATATTGAGCTCCGCCATTAGATGATAGATTTCTATATTTATTTAATAAACTTTGTTATTTGGGATTGTATAAGTCTTGTATGGGCACTACATTTGGATATTTGTGGTGATTGAAATCTTTTTATACAATGCATAGTTTATTCTACCAACATTTGTTGTTGACTCTGATTAACGATAAAGCGGTTTAATTTTAGACTGAATTTTAAAGGCTAACACTCGGGTTTTTAGAAAATGAGTAGTATACTCGAGTTTCGAAAACCAGGGCATTACTCCCTGTCTATTAACTACCATTCTAACTTTTACCAAAAATGCAGAGGAGAAGTGGCCGAATTGTTAGGGTTGAACCCTCAACACCGACCGCAACACCTCCAGGGAAGGATGTGCCAGTCCATGCACCTCTAAAGGCATCGAATCTAAATATTAACCCGTTCGGGGATCATGCTAGACCATCTACGTCCCAAGTCCTACTCCCGGATGAAGTATCAGTAGTACTATGGGATGTTTAAATGAGCATCCAGATGGTACAGGAATATGGAAGAGCTCAAGTGAGCAATTCTGTATCCAGATCGAGAGCACCAATCACTACATAGCCAGTCAGATTGAAGCCATGCAATGATTTTTGGTTGTAATAATAGAACGAACACTGTTGGCACCACAACATAATATGAATGAAAGCTCGATCGGTAATGCAGTTCCGCTACCACCTATGCCGCCTTTGCAATGCAACTCACCACCGATTCCTCTTCTAGAGGTTAGGAATGTGTTATCTCCTATGGAGATCAGGCCACCTGAGCGATAAGTTAGGAATTTTGTACCTGAAAATAGAAATCATGGACCGCCAGCTGGATTCAGTCCACAACAGGCCTTAGATTTCCTGATAATCTTAACTGATTTGGTTCGGATCATCCACCAGCTGTAGAACCTCAGTGGGTCAACCATGATTAGATAATACAACTTGTTCAAAAAGTTGTTAGCTAAGTGCTCGACCATAACACCATCCCGGTGTATCACAAACCCTACCCCGAATGGGTAGATCGGCAGCATCCGTTGCCGAGAAATTATCGACAAGATTTTACCCCATTCTCGAGTGAGCTTAGTCAGTTGACTATTGAACACGTTGGCCGTTTCACGATGTAATGTGGCAAACTCGCCAATAATGATTATCATAAGTTACAGTTATCCGATCACTCGTTGACCATTGCGGCCTTCACATGGTATTCAAACATACTGCCAAATTCAGAACACATCTAGCAGGAGTTGGAAGAGAACTTCCATATTCAATTCTTCTCCAGAAATATGGAGATAACCATAGCTGAACTCACACGATTCTGACAGTTACATCAAAGGCCAACGCGCGTTTTACTAATAGGCTTTGAAGCCAGCAAGCAACGGCCGCGCATACGTTTTTCAGCGGGGTCCTAGTCTTTATCTAAAGTCAGTAAGGCGCGCTACGGCTTTCCCTATCATGATAAGGGCTCGCTTCGCGAAGCCCTTGAGGTGAGTTTTTCGTAATAGGGGCTTTGAAGCCGACGCTTCTTCGAAGGCATAGGAGCCTCTTGGGGGTCTGGGGGGGGACGACGGGAGCGCAACGGCTTTTCTGAAGCTGCTTGCTGCTTGCTGCTCGCTTTCTCTCAGCTACTAGTGGCTTATGTAGTGGTCGGCATTCCTACGTGCTCCTCCTTGCCCCCGACTACTTAAGAATCCAAAGCCTTTGAATTCTGTCGTGACGCTTTGGTTACGAAGGTTACCGGGGTCTAGTTTGATGGATGGATTGATTCAGTCAAGGAAGTGAGAGTTATATTATGCGATTTAAGTGGGTGAAGAGCCACCGTAAAGTAGTCACGACCAAGGCTGAATTTATGCAGCTTGCACCAGACAAACTAGAATATAAGCTCCAAAAAGTTCATAGACACGGAGTTTGTAGATCTATATGACCTAACTAAAAAGCTTTCTCGTTATGAGGAACTCCTACACTAGGCGAACAAATTCATCATTGGGGACATATTACAATAACCTTAATTACGAAATTTCAATTGACAAAGTAGTGGCTAAGAAGCCACTAGTTTGTTCATTATTGGTCAAGGTGGAGTCGACCGCCCCGACCACACAAAAGGCTCAGAAGGTGTACCTTTAATATCACCTGAGCCGAAGAAATACTTGATATCTTGTTGGCTGAAAAATTTAGTAAAATTCTTAGTAATCATAAAGTACCTCCAGATGATGAATTATAAAGGATTGAGTACAATAAATGGCATGGAACTTGGTCCCACTCTACTAACAAATATGTTGTTTTCAAGAACATCATTTAGGACCATATCATTTGTGGCTATTGAAGTTCCTGGAAAAGGATGAGGAGGCAATGATGATTGACACTGATCCATTTGCAAATAATATGGAAGTAAACATGATCACCGCGTCCAAAACTGAAGATCGATCTTGGATTAGATGATCAGTGGAGAATGTCCAGCCGACCTGCACAAGGACACTGCTAGATTCCTCATCCTCAAGATGATCAGTCAATCACCATCAGAAGAATACATCCAGGTCCTCGAGTCTACAGCCAATGCGATCGAGAAATGACATTCCGGTTGGGGAATGCCCCAGGAAGGGAAGGAAGGATTACAATAATGGTCTCAACCATTATTGGCCGATACAATCGGCCTCCAATTGTCATTCGCGTTGGGGACTACCCTTATCAAGGATGGTCAAACCTCCTACTACACAAGAGGGGATATGGAAATGATTCATTCATCCAAAGTTTACAGCAATAACGAAAGCTTTGACAAAGACCCAAAAGTGCCAATGGCAAAGACAAAGAGCTATTGCAAGATGAGAAATGAGAGGGTAAGGGACAGTCCCTCGACCAGAAGCTAAAATGCCCCGTCCTTTTTGGAAGGTTCCCATTCTCGATGAGCAATTGATAGTAAACATGGTCAAAGTTGTACTACTAGTTGTGACGCATAAAGACCCAAATGCCCTCAACAATATGGTTCAGTAAAAAGACTTCAAAGAGGAAGATAGTTGTGATAACTTGTCAAACTATCTCAGTAAAGACTGCTTTCTGATAGAGGAATGGCTACCCACTGAATTTGTGTCGACTGCCGACACTCTGAAGAGTTCCTCACCTATTGAGCACTTGAGGGGGGGGGGGGGGTGTGGGGGTGGGCGGGCAAAGTTCAAGTGGTAAAATTATGTTCGGTTTTTTGTCGCCAGTAACATTTCATTGTAATATAGTTTTCACATTGTCATCCAACTTTCAAGCAAGGCCCACTCAACCAAACACAAATTTTGGGGATGTAAAAGTATATGCTCCTTCAGTAATCATACAACATGTTTCTTTCACATTTGAAGAAGGCAAGGAAAATGAAGTTAAGGTTGACAAAGCATCACATGTCGACACAATCACTATTTCGACTAGGGGTGCATCCAAAAGGGTGATTATCGACAAACCAACCAGTGAAATGACACAACACCTCAATTCGTTGTACATATAGACTCATCTGGATGGATGTCCTATTACCAGAATTTTGGTTGATAATGGGGCTACAGTGAATTTGTTACCGAGGAGAATGATGGTCAAGTTGGGGAAGACCACAGCTGATTTGATCCCGTCAGAGGTGACTGTTAGCAATTTTTCTGGTCATGTCACGAATACACGTGGTGTCTTGCTGGTAGATCTGACAATGGGCACAAAAGCAGTTCTAACGCCATTTTTTATAGTAGACACTTCGACGAGCTACAATGCATTATTGGGAAGAGATTGGATCCATTCTTTTGCATGCATCTCATTTTCTCGCTACTAGTTTGTGATTTTTTAAACCAGGACAAAGTCAAGCTAGTCTTGGCCAACAACAAACCTTTCTTGGCCACGTCGAATGCCAATGAAGCTTGTTACTATAGTGAAGAAGTAGGACCTATCAGATTCACCTGGAGAAATAATCTCGGTAAGGGGATCATGGTAAAAAAGAACCCAGACAACATTTTGCAAGCTATTCCGAAAGTTACCAGAGCCAATGACGCTCGACTGAAGGACATTGTCCTCTATTGACCGACCTCTTATTGTATCATCGAAGAGGTTCCATGATTATGACATCAAGGAACGAAGTGAGTGGGATCGACTTCATGGCCAGAATAAAGAGGCTTGAAGAGAGCCTAAAGGAAACCGATGAAGGTTGTTTTATGAATTTGGTCGAGTCAGAAGAATCAACTGAGGGAGACAGTTTTGAGTTTGAAGAAGCATCAAAAGAAGAAAAAAATATTCGACCATAGGTCTAAAACCCACTAGTCAAGATCAACCTGGGGACGGATCATGACCTGAAGCCAACGTTTATAAACAACTTGTTGTGACTGCCTAAGAACGAGAAGTTAACAAAGTTACTTTTAGAGTCATCGACTACTTTGTGTGGGATTATCATGAAATGTCAGGGCTAGATCGATCCCTGTTTAAGCATATATTACCCATGAAAGAAGGTTATCATTCGTACAAGCAGCTGCTTAGGCGGATGACGACAGAAGTTACCCTTAAGATCAAGGAGAAGATCGAGCGACTCTTGAAAGCCAGTTTCATCCGAATAATCAAATATGTGGAATGGATGTCAAGTGTAGTTCTGTTGATAAAAAAGAATGGTAAGTTAATGGTATGTATCGATTTTAGAAATTTAAACATGGCTACTCTGAAAGACGAAACCCCATGCTAGTGGCTGATCAGCTCATCGATCGGGCTACTAGACATGGGATTGTGTCTTTTTTGGATGAGCATTCTGGATATAATCAGATCTATATAGCATTAGACGATGTGTAGAAAATGGCATTCAGATGTCCAGGGCCTTTGGGAACATATTGCTAGGTAGTGATGCCCTTTGGATTAAAGAATGCAAGGGGCATATACCAAAGGGCAATGAATGTCATTTTCAATGATATGATCAATCGCTTTATAGAGGTCTAATTGAAAATGAACCCAATAAAATGTGCTTTTGGTGTTTCAACCGGTAATTTCTTGGGATTCTTGGTACATCAAAGAGGAATCGAAGTCAATTTGAATAAGGCTCAGGCCATGATTAATGTGCGGTCGCCAAGAAATAACGCTGAACTACAAAAATTCTTGGGCCATGTCAATTTCTTGAGGAGGTTTATATCTAACTGTGCAAGAAAAACTAACATCTTCTCTCCACTATTAAAGTTAAAACAAGAAATTGAATTTGTTTGGGAAGTGGAGCACCAACTAGCTTTAAATAGAATCAAGGAATA
Organism: Magnolia changhungtana; assembly: GCA_030180095.1. Lineage (NCBI taxonomy): Eukaryota > Viridiplantae > Streptophyta > Magnoliopsida > Magnoliales > Magnoliaceae > Magnolia > Magnolia changhungtana. The sequence continues at coordinate 4,628,570 of JASAUF010000502.1, read as the reverse complement.
TCTAATGAAGTAGCCTGTGCTGATGCCTTCTATCAAAGGTCAACCGCTCAAGCTATATGTCGTAGCCTCAGTGGAGTCGATTGGAACTCTTCTAGCACAAGATGACGGTATGTGAAAGGAGCGTGCAGTTTACTACTTGAGTAGGACGCTGCTCGATGTTGAAAGACAATATTTGGCCATGGAGAAATTATGCTTGTCATTTTTTTTTCACGGCCATTAAGTTGAGGCATTACTTATTGGACGAGAGAATAAATATAATAATAGTTACCGATTTAGTAAATATATGCTAAACCGGTCAATTTTAAGCAATCGAATCGATAAATGGATGTTCGCTTTATTTAAATTTGATCTACATTACGTGCCACAGAAAGCAGTGAAAGGTCGAGCCATAGCTGATTTCTTAGCCGACCATCCTTCAGATCTTAAGGAGCAAATTCCCACAAGTATCCTAGATATGTATTATGCGCAACTCACGCCATGAAAATTAATCTTTGATGGGTCAAGGGCACATGATATGTCTGAGGATGAAGTCATTTTGATTGCTCCTAATGGGAATTGATAGGATTTTTCATTCTAACTAGTATCCAAATGTACTAACAATCAAGCCGAATATGAAGCTATGATAATTGGACTAGAATTGTTATTGGAACTATTAGAAAAAATGTAACCGTTATTGGAGATTCAAAGTTGGTGATAAATCAAATGGTCGGATTGTTTAAGTACACCAGCCCATCCTTATTACCATATTATGTTTTAACGATCCAGTTACTCAACCAATTTGAAGAGGTCGAGTCAATGCACATCACTAGGGAACATAACGTGGATGTCAACGAAATGGCACAGTTAGACACGAGACTTGAAGTCTTAAGAGGATTGGTCGGTCGGACGATCGTTGTCCAAAGGAAATCCTTATCTTCTGTATTTCAGAGGGAAAATGTGATGGACGTGTGCCAAATAGAAGTAGAGGAGGATGATTAGATGGCTCCTCTCATGGGCTATTTCCAGATCCCATGTACCAAGACTAATAGGAGTATACGAAGGTTGGCCGCAAATTATGTGATGGTCGATAGTGAACTGTATAGAAAAGGAGCCAATGGAGATTTACTTCGGTGCTTATTAAAGAAATAAGCTATGTTAGTCATGGAGGGGGTCAACGAAGGGATTTGTAGGGCCCATCAGGCAGGGAGAAAGATGAAGCTTACACTCAGGTGTTACGGCTATTTTTGCCCAAAAACGATGGCTAATTACATCTAGTATGCAAAGGGTTATGAGGCTTACCAGAAGAATGGACTAGTCCAGCATATGCCTGCGACTGAGATACATCTCATAATAAAGTCATGGCCGTTACGAGGATACGCAATCAATTTAATTAGACAGATTCACCCACCCTCAACTCACATGAATTCATTCATCATATGTAGTGACCCATTACTTTACCAAGTGGTAGAGGCAAATCTTATGAGGAAAATTGGTCATACAGAAATTATTACTTTCATTGAAACTAATATTATCGACTGTTTTGGGATACTGGAGTCAATTACCATGGACCGAGGTGCAACTTTCTCGACCAAGGAAGTATGGCCAATAGCCAATAGATATGACATCAAAATTCTGTATTCGACCTCGTATTATGCCCAGGCTAACGACCATGCTGAGGCTAGCAATAAAGTAATCAAGAATATCCTGAGGAAAATTATTCGAGAAAGTTCCTGAGAATGGCATACCAAACTATTTGAGACTTTGTGGGCTTACAGAATGTCGCCTCATACCAGTACTGGGGTTAGTCCATTTGCATTAACTTATGGACACGATGTAGTCCTACCCCTGGAAATTGTGGTCCCATCACTGCGTACTGCATATCAGTCTCGGTTAACCCCTTTAGGGTTCACGGAGGCAATGTTGGTCGAGCTCAAAGAGTTGTACGAGGTCTGTATTAGAGCTTTAGACTTAATCATTGCCAACAAAGCGACTGTGGCATGTGCATATAACAAAAGAGTGAAATGAAAGTCTTTTGGGATAGGTGATATGGTCTAGAAAATGGTACTGCCTGTAACACCTCAAACTTTTTAATACCCAAGTATTGAAAGTTCTCGAGTGTTACCATGAATTTTAACTTATTATGTACATGTGTAAGATATCAATTTAGTTATCCTAACCTTACATGTATTCTCCAACACGAATTTGACTATTGGGAATAATCTTCATTCATAGATCAAGCCATCTGACCGTTGATTTTGAGATAGGATCATTATAGACCTAAGTATTCTCACTTATCCATCATAACCAACCTTTTAGTTAACTATTCACTACTAGTTAAAGATACCTAACCGTCCACTATAAGTTTGGACCACCTGATCATAGTAAACTAGCTATTTGATCTCAGCATCCACTCGTACACATATCAAATTGAGATTTTGATCCGTTCATCTTGTTCATCACCTATGAATATGCTTAAGCCACCTTAAAACTATAATATGAGAAACTTACACATGTGAACAAGTCACTTGAATTTAACGGTATACATGTTCTACCTCTTGATCACTCCAAAAACTCACTTGTGATCATCCGTTCACAAAACTAATCGTTTACCCACTTACATACATGATCAGAGTACTAACCATCAAGTTTTTCTATTTTAACATGTCATCTGACCATCCATTATATTGGTTGATATATGTAGATTTCCTTAATTAGTTTAGTGAATAATTCCTTATTCATAATGATTTAGATATAAGTTTTTTTATAATAATTACTTAGAAATGCACCGATAGCCATGTAAAACTATTAGATTTTCCAAAACTTTCATATCAACAATAATTACGAAAATGTCATTAACCTAGACCCTTGAATTCTAGATCACATGGTTCCCATGATCCATTTAATGTGAAAATTTATACCACGCCTATGTATCATAAATTAACTATACGTTTCAAATTTCAGCCCTTAGATCATTGTAAAAGTGACCCAATTGACAAATTATCCCCTTAACTGTTGATTTTGGTGTCCATCGAGTGAAGAAACCTCGTAGGTATTCGTAGTAGGATATTTCCCTTCATATGAACAACTTGGATTGCCCATAATATGGAACAAGTGTGAAATATGAGAACCTCATTTTGGTAGGCTTTTCCTTAGGCGCGAAGTTATCCTTTCAAGGCCTATAAACTCCTTATAAATTTGGATATTCCGATTTAACCACTTCCTTCCATCTATCGCAACTTAAATTTGGACCACACTTTGGTCTCATACGACTATAAGGTTATAAAAAATTTGTCCCGATCTATAATCCTACACCATTGAAGGTTGAAGTTAGTTCATTCTTTTTTGTACAAAAGATGAAATTTTAGATTTAGGCCTTTTCACCATCGATCAACCACCAAATTTTGTCCAACCATTTTCTTATCCTAACTACAAATTTCCTCCAAAATTGGGCCTTGATCATTAAGTGTGGACCGTTAATTGAGATCAAGTTTATTTTAACACCCATTAGGAGAATTTTCAAGAGAGGCCAATCTAAATTTCGAATCACTAGGAAAATCATATACCCCGGCTCTATTCAACAACCCTAACACAATGGATGAATTAGATTTGAAGAAAGATTGTTGAAAAGGGAAAATTGGAGAAACTTAATCCAAGTGTAATGTGAAACACACCCCTCTCACACGCCACTCCTTTTTAAAAAAGGGGTGTGTGTTCCCTCTCCACTCGCACGCCCATCGAAGAGAGAGAAAGAGAGAGAAAGAAAAAGAGAAAGAGAGAGAGAGAAAGAGAAAGGGAAAGAAAAGAAAAAGAAATAAAAATAGAAAGATAAAGAAAGAGAAATATAAGGAGAAGCCTAGACGCCCTCTTCCTTCTCCATATGTATAGTGTTTCCCTCTTGATCAAGTGATGTCGTGATTCATGCAGAAACTTTTCATGTAGAAGCTTTCCTACATGAATATATACATAGGGTTTAGATATAAGGCTAAGGTGAGGAATTCCTTTACGCTTACCTTGATTTAAGTTGATGTAATTTATTTTACCTTTTACATGCTTTCATGTTACTGTAATTCTCTTCCTGTAATTGTTTGATTTACCACCGTCAATTATTTATCTTTCAAAAATTATGGTTAAGGTATGAACCTAATTATGCGCGATCTTTATTAATTTAAGAGGGGCAATGGAATCAAGCCTTGTCCTTGCCTTTATCAATTTTGTTGAGTTAGCCCTTGCTACTCTCCTCTTTTGTTGAGTTAGTCATTGCTATTCTCCTCTTTTATTGAGTTAGTCATTGTTACTCTTATCTTTTATTAAGTTAGCTTATTGCTACTCTTCTCCTTTATTATGTTTGCCTTATGTTACTTTCCTTTATGGTTTGGGCATGTGTATTGGAATTTCAAAACTCTCATGATTTAAATTATTTCTCTATCAATGCAAGTGATGTGTTAGAGGTATCACAACAAGTGAATCAAATTTTATCATAGACCTAATGCGTTACGGGTAGTAGCCCTCTTGGTCGGCACATAATTTCGTGGGTTGGTTGGCGTAGTGCACAATCGATATAAGTAAATCGCCATACATGTTACATCATTTTTCGAGATTAAATGTCACAAATAATCGCTCCATGAACACATCATGTCACATAAATCTCTCAATTGTGTTATTGTGTTGCCTTGAGATGTTTGTATAAATCTACGTTAACGTTGGACACACTGACAAATCTCCATAGCGTGAGAATGTGGGGCGAGTCGGATATTTTGAACTACTTTCCACATTGTGATAATGATCACTAAGTATAATGAGTCGCACATACTTTGCTAGGCATGCATTCATATATATTGGTTGCGCATACCGATACCCCTCGTAGTGGTGGAGTACGAGGCGTATCAGAACCCTTACATTACTGTTATGAATCTCTTGAATTATTGTTAATCTTAAAGGATAACCATCACTATGAGTAGGACATTGACCCTCTCCAATTGCACAGATGATGCAAGTGATGTACAGATTGAAGACCTATTGGATAATCTCCTATGGAAGATTATACTAAAAGAATAAGAAGATAGTTTTATGATTTAGTTTTATATTTCCGATGCAAACTCATAATCTAATAAGTTCGCATTGAGAGGGCATTTGATAATTTGTTGAATTCTTTTATTCTAATGAAATAATAAATAAAGTCAATTTTATTCTCGTGAATGGTTACCTTCATGAATGTAACGGAATGTGATCTAAATGAAAAAAATATGGTGCAATTTTTAAAGCATCGAATTCATTCAATTATTAACACCCGATTTTCTCAGGCACGAGTATAAACTCTGACTGTGAAAATTCAGGATATTATAGTGCTTATTGGCCAGAGAGGCCAAGCAATATGTAAGAAATGGTCGCCCACTTAAGAAGGGCCATATGTGATCGAGCAAATCCTCAAGCAAGGAGCATATGTCCTTAGGGATATGGATGGAAAGATTGCAAGGGCTCCTATAAACAACCATTTCTTAAAACATTGCTTCCCTTCACTGTGGGAAATCATCAGGAATTGGGTCAAGCCAAGTTAGTAAAATAAGTAGTTTGTTTGAATAAAAGCCCTAAAAAAAGGGCTAGTTGATTATAAGATTATCAAAAGAAATACAAAAAAGGGGGGAAATGATTTAGTAAGTCAAGAAATTGAGCTATAAGTGGGCTAACTTGAGCTCTTGGAATCTTTTTACTGCTGAGGCCATCGCTTACCTTGCCAACTTTCACCTCTCGGTCCACGAAGCATGCTGGCTCACGAGCTCTGCAAAGGAGCAGTTGATCTAGGTGAAACGTTTGGTCGATGGCTGCATACTCCAAATCGGCTGACTTCATTTTGGCTTCATTAAATTCCGCATGGTCTCGATAGAGTGCTATCTGGGACTCAATGAATGTGACCGACTCCTCATTTTCTGGCCAATCACGGTCCGGTTAAAGCCGTTAGATCTCGACCAAGTTAGAAGATAAATTATTCTGTGCGATCTTCAACAACCACAACATCCCTTAGGAATGGATGAGAGTCACGCAAAAAGGAAGAGTGTGAGAAGGAGTCAAGCCCTTCAGCGAATATTTCATTCTGTTGCAATTGGGTTGGTTCTCAACCATGTTATTGGCTAATTCAGAGGATCTCGAGTGTTTTCTAACACAGTGATATATGGACAATTCTTCAACTAATCATCCCTCACTTAGAAGATAGAGTGTTGTCACGAACCCTCTAGGGCATGAACCACTTCCACCTAATTCTAAACCTACTTCTACTTCTACAGCAATTAAAACTTCTATAACAAAATAAAAATAAGAAATTATCTAAAGTAAGAGGTTAGAATGATAGTACCCAATTGATGATTCTAGGTTAGATTTTGCGAAACAAAAGAATAAAACAAAAGCAATACTAGTACCTAAATTTCTGAGGAAACCCTAACTTAGAAATACAGAAAAAAGTAATCTTAATCATAAACAAACTCTAACCCTAAAGTATTTCAGAAAAAACATGGCGATAAGTCCCTGACAACGACGTAAAAAACTTGATCGATCCAAAGGACCCAAGTGCATGGATGCAATGTAGTTTTAATTCGGTAAGACTAAGATTAAATCCTAGGGGAATTATATATGTGCATTCACAAAACACTTTAGAACTAGAAAATAAACTAGGATTTACTATGAAACTTAAATTAGAAGAAATAATTATGTAAATTTGAGTAATGTAGAGAAAATTAATAAAATAAAACACTAGAGCACCAAGGATCCACTTCTAGACATTCTTAATGCCCAATTCACTTGATTCAATGAGATAACACAATTTGAATCGAAGTTCTATCCTATCCAGTTAGATGATAGAGTGATTAATTCATAATTTAAAAACCAAAAGAGAATTGACTTTCAATTGACTCAGTTCTCTCATGAATCACCAAGTTATCGATCGTAGGGAATTCAAATTATCTATCGTGCCTATAGTCTACGATAGATCAATGAATTTTACAGAGCAATCCCTTGTAAAATAAATAAGCAAATAATCTTAGCCTTCCTAAGCATTTAAAATGTTTGAAGTCGACAATGGATCAAAGTAAACTAAAACTAAAGCTTTCTTCGAACAAAAATCAAAGAATTGTTCATCATTCAAACCAATAAACTTAAATAAAAGTAAACTAGAATATTAAAAATCACTACAAGCTTTACCTCTTAGCCTTAGCTAAGAGATTTAGCCAACCATTATCATAATTGAACTAAACACAAACAAAAACATGAAAAATAACTTAGAGCTAAAAAATAAAAAAATATAAAAAAAAAAATTGAAGAAAAAGAAGAATGGTTCCGTAAAGCTTCACAACCTCTTACTCTCTCTCCCAAACCCTAAATCGTATCTAGAATAGCCTAAATTACCCTTTTATATAGAAAAATTATGTACCGAATTCGCAACATCTTGAATTTTCTATACTTTTATTCCGCTTCGGTTGCATCGACGGTAACCTTCAGTCGCATTGAATATCTCTTCAGTCCCAGCCGAAGGTATTTTTCAGTTGCAAACAAATTTCATTAAAATACATCTAAACTTTTTGTCTCCTTCAGGTCGCACCGAACCCTCCTTCAGTGGCACCGAACATTACTTCAGTCGCACCGAAGCTTCTAGCCAAATTAAATATGAAAATCATTGTTTCTTGCTGGATTATTTTTGGCACTTTCAGTCGGACCAAACCTACCTTATGTGGGACAAAATAGTTTGTTATTTCTATTATTGGACTATGTGATTTGTCAAACTTTTCTCCTTCTTTAGTACTTGATTTTCTTGGATCTTTGGCACTTAAATTCTTTAATTGTGTCCTCCATAGATTCAATCCTTCACTTGTCATTCTTTGAGTTTTAAATCATTACTTTAATCATCATTTTCATCTTAGCTTTCTAAATTACCTCGCACAACAAAACACATGTAATTAGATCACTGTAACACACCTATGTTTATAAAAACAATGCACAATTAAGAGGAAATATGAAATATTTCACTCTCAACAACATGCACTTTCATATACTTACAACCATACAATTCAAAATCCATAATCACATGCACAATCACTTCCACATGCACATCCACCTCCACATCCCACACACCTTTTGTAGACAAATAATATTCTTTGAAAGAATGAGAGAAGATGTTAATATCGAATAAAATAGATGAGTATGTGTATAGATTACTGAATTGAATGAATTAAAGAGTGGATAAGGATGCAGAATGCATGAAGTGGATATGAATGTTAAATATAAATGAATGAAAATGTTGATGTGGATGTGGATGTGGGCTTGGAATTGACAAAATACAAATGTAGTTGTGGTTGTGGATGTGGATGTAAATATGGTGGTGAGTATGAATGTTGAATTGAATATGTGGGTGGATGTGGATGTATACGAAGATTTTAGTGTTGATGTGAATCCCCCTTAAGCATTATGGATCTCGCCTGGGAGTGTGGATCCCCCTCTGGGACTACTAGGTGAGATCCACAGTGCTCAAGGGAGGATCCAAACCATCAGGTGAGATTCAAACTACTCAAGGGGGATCTACCCACATCAGACCCACTCTCAGGTGAGATCCATAATGCTTTGGGGGATCTACCTCCTAAGTGAAATCCACACTACTCAAGGGGGATTCATACAATTTAAAATTCACAACCACATTTATATGCACTTTGACATGTGCATTCATACAATTTAACATTGACAACCATATCCACATGCACACCATTGAAAACAACATTCACATCTACTTCCATGTCCACATATACCTCCACATTTTTACACAATATAATGCACATTCACATGCATATAAATCCACCTCACTTACACTTCCACATTGACTTTCACTTTTTCATTTATACAACTCAACATTCACATCTACTTTTATAGTTTTATATTATACAATTCAAAATTCACAACCAACGCACTTCCACGTCCACATTCATACAAATCCATCTCCACATCCAGTATCACATTCACTTCAACTTTTTCATCCATACAACTGAACATTCATATGCATTTCCAAATTCTAATTCATTCAATTTAAAATCCACACATCCACTTCCACATAAATAACCACATCCACATTTGCATTCATACAATTCAACATTCACAAGTCACATGCACATTCATTCATTCTACATTTGCAAAAAGGGTACCAAGGTGGGATCCATAGTCACCAAGTGGTATCCATAGTTAGCCATATGGAATCCACAATTCCCAATTGGGATCAACACTTACTGAGGGATCCACAATGCCCACATGCGATCCATAGTAACAATCCTTCATATATTAAAAAACATTCACATTATGTATTCTTAATTTTACCTGCCATATCAGTCACACCTCCATGAAAGAAAACTTGAAAACCTTGAAATCGATCGACGGAATGCAGATGGTCGCCAGATTGAAGGTATTTGTAAGTGCTTATACTTAAGCACAGTTTCGATTGTCAAATTTCGTAGTCATTAACGGAACGCAAGTACTTATGAAGAAATGCTTCAACACTCATAAAGGACTCGTAAAGACTCGATCAACATCTCGAGAAAATCTCAAAATTAGAACACTTTGTATGTGTCAACCATCAGGTGGTATTACCTTAGATTGACCCTAGGTTAGGTGTATTGCACATAACATCATGATATCATATGATTCTAAGTTAAATACACTAGTGTTAGGCTAGCCCGACCTTTGGTTCGGCCAACCCAACATTATTCGGGCAAGTTTACGGTTAAACAAAGATTTTTCGTGGAAAGTTCGACCAGCCCAACCTTGGGTTCGGTCAGCCGAATATGTCCGCTCGGCCAGCCCGAATATGTTCTGTCTAGTTTCCAGCGTGTAATCATTTCGAATCTCAAGGAGATTCGGCCAGCCGAACCATGTATTCGGGTAGCCAAACTGAGGGTTCGACCAGCCGAATTTTAGCTTGGGGCAGTCGAATTTTTGAAAGATCTTGTCCCACGAAATCCAACTGCCATTAGAACACAATAATTGGAATTCAGCCAGCTGAACCAACAATCGGGCCAGCTGAATTTCTAAGTCCTTTAGCTCTATATAGATGTCTTCTCTCATTCATTCAAGACACAAAAATTTATGAGAAACCTTCTCAAAGTTAGAGAGAAAGTCAGGCCCTCAAGCAATTTGTGCGATAATTCTATTCTTCTATTAGCTTATTTAATTCTCTTTCTCAAGTTGGATTTAATTTTTTTCTCTTTCTCAAGTTAGATTTTTTTTTTTTTTTAAGTGAGTTATCTAAACTCTACTTGAGATTTAGAGAATAGAATTTGCACCCATTAGGGTTTTGTTTATAAATATTGAAAACACATTAGATCCTTATATTCTTTTTGGGTTGAACTCATACACGGCTTCATTAATATCCCTAGAAAGAAGATCGCTACAATCAAGCTACAGTAACATCTTCGACTCACCATTTGAAGATAAGTATTGTATTTACATTCATTCATTTTGGGTTTTTCTGAGATAGACCAGAAATCTCAGCGGGCTGTTTTGTGGTGATCTCGTGAAAATCACAAAGTGGGTTTTGTTGTGATAGCCCGTGAAAATTACAAGAACTGAATAAGGTTATTAAGGTGATCTTGTGGAAACCTTGAAATAGTGAAAGCCAAAATTACGCAGGTAGTAATTTTGGGAGTGGAGTAGGTGTGAGTTTAAGCACCAAACTACTATTACTCTTTTGTGCATTGTGGTGATTGTTTTAATTCTTTATATGCTTTCCTTGTGATTGATCTACTCTTGCTAAGTTCGATATTTTTATTTCAAAGACGTTGTGAAATAAGGTTGTCCTACCTAAATCTTTTAGGTGAAGGTTATCCTACGGACTATTTAATATTAAGATTTCAATACTTTAAGCAATTGATGATAATTGTTTTATTATTCTGCATTATATCGAGATATTTTGCATTGTCCTATTCAGCCCCCTCTAGGACTTCTATAGCTCATACTTTTAAGTGGTATCAAAGTGAGGTTGCTCTTTTTGGGATTAACATCCTAGAGCTAGATCCAAAACTATTGGAATATCAAATTTCAATAGTCTATCCATTTCCAAGCTACCTCCCTTTGATGGCTCAAACTATTCTTATTGGAAAGTAAGGACAGGGATTTTCCTCAAGTCCATTGATGAAAGTGTATGGCAAGCCACCACGACCCAATGGATCCCTCCATTGATGGAAGTAGTGGCTGAAAATGGAACCATATCCATGAAAAAAATCACTTATACTTTTTGGACGATAATTCAGAAAAGTGAAAGTAGTGCAAATGCAAAAGCCCTTAATGCTATTACTTTTGCTCTATCACCGGATGAATTCAAAAGGATCGTTTCTTGTGATACAGTAAAAAAAGCATGAGATATTCTCGAAATGACACATGAAGGGACTAACATTGTTAAAAAGTCTAAGATTCAAATCCTCACAATGAAGTTTGAGAAAATCCGTATGGAAGAAAATGAATTATTCATGGACTTCTATATGAAACTAAATGACATTGTTAACTCTATGTGGGGTCTCAGAGAAAAAAATCCCTGAAAGCATGGTGCGCTCGAAAATACTGTAATCACTTCCTGACGGGTTCAATTCTAAAGTCACTGTGATTTAAGAATTGAGGGATACCGATGCTATGAAGGTAGAGGAATTAGTTGGATCTCTACAAACTTATGAGCTGAATCTCAAAGCTCCTAAAAACAAGTCCATAGCCCTTAAATCTTCTAAATCTAAATCTAAATCTAAAGATATAAATTCTAAAAATGATGAGAATGAGGATGATATGGCTATGTTGGCTAAAAGGTTTCATAAAATTTTCAAAAATAAAAATAGATCAGATTTTCAAAAACCTTTTAATAAAAGAAAAGGAAACTCGAATGTTAGGAAATCAAAATCTAAAGATACCTAATGCTTCAACTATCGTGAATTTAGGCATGTAGCTTCAAAATGTCTTAAGAAGGATAAATCAAGAAGAAGAGGCATAATTGTCACTTGGGATGAATCATCAGAATCTGAATCCAATTCAGAAACTGACGAATCAGACCAAGAAACTGAGAAAGATCAAAAGGCCTTCGTGACCATAGGTAGAATCACTTCCTCAAATGAATGTGAAACTTCTTATTATGAAACCTTTGGAAGTGATTTTGAAAATTAAGAAGATCTCCAAATCGCTTATGATGCCCTATACAAAGAAAGTTGGAAGATTGCGGCTAAACTAAAAATTCAAAAAGATAACTTTGCTAATTTGAAATTAGAACTTGAAAAATCATTTTTGGAAAAATTTCATTTTTCTGATTGTTTTGAGAAAACCAAACTATATTTAAGTTTGAAAATTTCTAAAATTCAAAATCTCAAAACTGAAAATGAGAATTTAAAATTAGAAGTTGCTTCCCTTAAAACTTCAAAAGATACTTGGATATACACCTAAGGTGACCAGAGACTTGAAAAATTATTAACTGCATTTCGACGAAGTAACGACAAATCTGGCTTGGGATATATCAAGAATCGCACAGAACAATCTAAAAATTCTACTCCCATATTTGTAAAAGGTAAATCTTCAAAATCTAAAGTAGAAACTATAAAAGAAGTAAAGAAGAATGAAAAACCTTTTCAAAAAACTTCTAATCCAAAAACTAAGGCCAACTATCATAAATATCAAAGGAAAAATAATAATCCTCCTCTAATAGATAAGATAGTGGACTTACGTAAAGAGCTCTTGAAATCCAACTCTAGAAATAACAAAGTAAGTAGAAACAAGAAAAACTCTTACTCCCAAACACAGCGATTGTAAGAGATCCTCCTAAACCCAAAACCATATTGAAATGGGTTCCAAAAGATAAGTGTCTTATTATCCACATAACTTTCAAAGCAAGTAGCCATTTAAGATGGTACCTGGATAGTGGATGTTCTAGACATATGACATATGACAAGGCGATTCTATCAAACATCAATCAAATCGATGGTGACCTAGGGACATTCGAAGATGGTAGCAACTGCAAGATCATTAGAAAAGGTAATGTAAAACTTCCAAACCTACCTATCTTTAAAGATGTCTTATATGTTGAGGGTTTAAAACATAATCTGCTGAGTATATCTCAAATCTATGATAATAGTCATAGTGTAAAATTTTCAGATCATGGATGTGAGATAATTAACAATCAAGGCCATATAATATTAAATAGTCAAAGAACCTATGAAAATTGTTATAACATTGACAACTCTTGTTCATACAAATCACTCTTGTTACATGATCCAAATAGACGAAACTGAATTGTGGCATAAACATCTTGGACATGTAAACTATAGAGACCTGTATAAATTAAGCAAGAGAGATAATCTTCGTGATTTACCTAAACCGAAAAATTTATAAAAGAAAGTATGTGGCGCCTGTCAAATAGGCAAATAAATCAGGAGTAGCCATAAAAAGGTGAATTCATTAGCCACTACAAGACCTCTTGAACTACTCCATATGGACTTAGTTGGACCAACTCGAACGGAGAGTAGAGGCGGTAAGAAATACTTTTTAGTTGTAGTTGATGACTACACTAGATATTCATAGGCAGCCTTCTTAAGAAAAAAGTTGGATGCTTTTGACGAAGTCAAAAAGTTATTTAAACGCATCCAGATTGAAAAGAATTGTTTGTGATTAGAATAAGAAGTGAACATGATACTGAATTTAAAAATAGCAATTGAGAAGTACTGTAATGATCATGGAATATTTCGCGAATTTTCTGCTCCTAAAACCCGTTAGCAAAATGGTGTTGATGAGAGGAAAAACAGAGTTTCACAAGAAATGGGGAGTGTTATGCTTAACAATAAAAAATTAGTTAAAAATCTATGGGTTGAAGCTGTTAATACTGCTTATTATATTATCAATCTAGTTTATATAAGAGCAGGTAAAGATAAAACAGCTTATGAACTTTGGTTTAATAAAAAACCTTTAGTGAAATAATTTCGTATCTTCGGAAGCAAATGCTGCATTTTACAAGATTGGGAACATTTAGAAAAGTTTGAAGAGAAAAGTGATGAGGGTATATTTATGGGGTATATGCTCTAAATGGTAGAGCATATCCCGTCCTGAATAAAAGAACTTGGGTAATTCAAGAATCAATAAATGTTGTGATCGATGATCAATCGATCAATCCCAATCATCGCCAAGATGATGATGATGATGATGATGATATTATTATGATTAATCAAAGCGAACCATCATCCAAATCAAATTCTATTGAGTTAAGGTTAGTAAAAGACCATCCAATAAATCAAATACTTGGTAACCCTCTTTCTGGTGTTCAAACCAGAAGACAATTGAAAAATATTTACAATTATGTTTGCTTTAATTCCCAAATAGAACCGGCTAACGTAAATGACGCACTAAGTGACGAAAGTTGGAGTTTGGCTAAGCAAGAGCCTAAATATCGTTGATCCTAAGATGCTTGCTCCGTCTGAATAATTTGTAATAATTTAAGTTTTAGCATGTTTACTTGATATTTCATCTATTTTGGTTTGTAATAACTATTATTCTCTCTTTGGATACACTGCTTGATGACATAAAGGAAGATTAATCAGGTAATACAACATAATCCAATATCATTTTTCAAATTGGAGAATCTGAACTGTCTAATGGTTTTTTCAGAATGTCTGTAAGTTATTTCTCAGTATTAATGTATTCTAGCATGATTGTCTTGCTTTCAACTAATTCTTGAATATAATGATATCGTATGTCAATGTGCTTTGTTTGAGAATGCTGAATAGGATTTTTGGATATGCTTATAGCACTGGTATTGTCACAGTATAGATTCATGGTATCTTAATCAATACCATAGTCTCCTAACATACGATTCATCGACGTCAGTTGCATGCATACATTTCCTATCGCAATATATTCAGCTTTTGCAGTGATTAGAGATACTGAATTTTGCTTATTGCTCATCTAAGAAACAAGACAATTTCCAATGTAAAAGCATCCACTGCTCGTGGATTTTTTATCATCGACATTACCTGCCTAATCAGCATCAGTATATCCAACAATTTGTAATGATGTATCATGAGGATACCATAAGCCTAAATTAGCCATGCCAGCAACATATCTGATTATTCTTTTAATCGCAGACAAATGAGATTCTTTAGGGTTAGATTGGTATCTAGCACATATACCAACACTGAAGGAAATATCAGGTCTACTAGCAGTTAAATATAATAGACTACCGATCATGCTACAGTAAAGACAAGGGTCAACACTTTTACTTGAATCATCTTTAAACAAATTGAGTGTTGTAGCCATGGGTGTTTGAAGATTTTTACCATTCTCAAAGATAAATTTCTTTATAAGATTCTTTGCATATTTGGTTTAAGAGATAAATATCCTATCTTTAAGATGTTTCACTTGGAGACCAAGGAAATAATTTAGTTCACCAACCATAACATTTCAAATTTTGATTTCATTAAATCTACAAACTTAGATGAAAGGTTAGTACTTGTTGATTTATAGATAATATCATCTGCATATATTTGAACAATCAATGTATCTTCATTATATTTTTTTTATAAACAGGGTTTTATTAACACTTCCCATTTTAAAGTTTTGACTATACAGAAATTTGGTTAGTTTTTCATATCATACTCTTGGGGCTTATTTTAAGCCATTTAGAGCCTTTTTAAGATGGTATACATTACTAGGAAGTTTGAGATCTTCGAAACCTTTTGGTAGTTCAACGAAAACTTCCTCATTTAAGTCACCGTTCAAGAAGGCAATTTTGACATCCATTTGGTATATTTTGAAATTTTTATTGCATGCAATGGAAATAAATAACCTGATGGATTCAAGTCGAGCAATTGGTGTAAAGGTCTCATCATAGTCTATCCCTTCAATGAATATACCACTTGAAAGTACGAACTATAGAAGTCTTAGAGGGGGTGAATAGGACAATGCAGGAACTTTAACTGTAAACATGCCAGAGGATTGTTGGAGTGGGTCCCATAGAGGTGGAAGCAATGATCTTAACCACCTTCTTCAGTGGTGGTGTGGTCCCCTCTCTCTCCATTCGGTGGTAGTGGTGGTCCCCTCTTTCTCTCAAATCGGTGGTGGTAGTGGTCCCCTCTCCTTAAAAAATCCAAAAACTTGAAAATGGTTTAGAATGTGGGTCTGGCCCCACATATATGCTTAGGGAATGATATTATCGGGGCCACCGTGCATCTCCAATATTGAAATCCATTCCGACCATTAACTTGGTGAAATAATTCCAGGGTTCTTGGGGAAGAAGACATCAAGGGTGGACCACATAAGAGGAAACAAACCGATAGAGAAAGGTCATTGTTCTTTCTATTGTAGGCCACAAAGGCCTTAGATGAAGATGACGTCAACCCACTCCAATGTCCAAGCATGCCCCGAAGTGAGCAAACGAATCAAATCTCCTAAGTAGTGGGCTCATATGTGGCTTTTTGGGACCTACAATCTCTTCTCCAAACTTCCGTTGCAAGCCAGGCCATACATTGTAGGAGGTGGGGAGAAGGAAAATGTCACGCCCCAGACTCGGTAACCGGACTCACAAGGAACCCGATGGCCGGTTCGGCGATCAAACGATGACCTCAGTAGTACCCCATTCTCGGCTCAGGCAGGTTCCGATCCTGGGATCCTATAAGGAGGATTTTCATAACAGTATAATCATTACCAATACGAGCATACCCAAGATCACAGCAAGTACATCTGGAAGTAACAAAGGATACATATCACAAAATTCACTAAGAATTTGAACTTTTACAAGCTTACATCAGGTTCAAAAGGACATACATAAGATAATGGGAAAAGAGAGAAAAGAGTCAGCAACACTGAAGTCCTCAAGCTCAACTCTACTCCACGCTCTGCTGCTACGATGCACGCTTTAGGATCTCCTGCACGCATCAATCGTGCATAAGCTTATAGAAAGCTTAGAGGGTGGTGAAAGTGGGTGATAATAGTGCTCAGAAGAAGATAGAGAATGCAGAAGGGAGTCATGATCAATACCAATACCACTAGCCTTACCAAGGCTATCATGAATGCAAGAAACTATACCAAGGCAGTACGATCATGCAGGAAGCCATACCAAGGCTATATAATGCAATGAGTACTGTAACACAATGAGTACTGTAATGCCATGAGTACTGTAATGCGATGAGCACTGTAATGCAATGAGTACTGTAATGTAATATGAGGCTTACACAGCCGATGCAAATGCAATGCGTAGTAATGTTAGTGCTCATATCCAATCCACATATCAAATATATTTCCATCATAAGGAAATCACCGGGGTCCATTACACTGGATGATTGCCATTCTGAGACCCCGCACGGTCAAACGAGCGTAAGAGACCTCACTACCCCTCATGCGGACGACCAATCACCAATGAGGCCTGAAAGTAGCGGACCCATTTACGAGATGGTCAGACTCACCAAGAATGCCCCCTTACACATCGGGCGAGTAAGGCCACACCCTATCCAACCGATACACGACAAGGTGGGAGTCGCGGCCTAACGGTATAAGGCCCTCATGCGCTCATATATACCACCCGGTCACGCGTTGGAGCAGATCCCGTACCACGGAAGTTTTGGGAATTTCACCCATGGGCATCCTATGCACCCGGTATGCTCAGTAACATTTTCGGTGTCCAAACATGGTCATCCACGATGTATCTGTGGAGAGGCTACAACCCGATGAAGCAAGGCGATAATGCTCATATGCTATGCAATGTCAGATGCATGAATCACACAATCAACCATGCATCAATCCTAAGCATCCAACATGCTCAAGAGGGGATACTACGTCCCTCGGGGAAGGTATCATGCAATGCCCAATATGACCACAATATGACCACACACACAGTGTCAACCAAGCATACAATGATGCACATGGTCATAAGGATGTATTTAATCACACTATAGGGCGATACACAATGTATATTACATTCCTCCTATCCAAGAAGGAACCAAGACCAGGTACTTGACAATATCCTTAAGGAATCCAACTTCTAGTGGGGGCCATTTACCTGGGGTAGCCCACGAACTAAGTATACAAGCTACGGGTCTAAGTAATGTGGAAATGAGCCTAACAAGAGTCTAAGATGAGTATCTAATCACATTTAGATACAATCGGGCCTAGAGGGATCCATAATGGGGACATTTAACCACCATTCCCCAAGAAGCATCTCAACCACGAACTATATGGATACAAGGCCCAAGGCCCTACATTCAAGATAAGAACACAGGTAACCACATACATACATTCCTCATAATAGGCCATAAAAGATACAATACCACTTTTAACAACATGGGCCCTAAGAGAGAAATTAAGGCCCAAGGCTCAATTCTCAATGGCCATAGAATCCATGCATTAAGTTGGACTTGGTGGGCAGCCTGCATACACAATATACGGCCCAAAATAAGTTTAAGTTTAGATGATGAAATGGGCCCAACTACATCAGCCCAATAACTAGCGATTTAAGTGGGCAACCAAGAGCCCAATACTATCCTTATCTTAGCCCACAAGTCCATCGAAATGGTGGAAGCTGGCCCAACATATGGTTGGGCTAAGCTGGGACATCCTAGCCCACTCTAGGCCTAAGGGATGTCCTAAAAATCTGATCTAAGATGGGGTCCTCATGTGATCACTAAAGGTGACCCAAAAGAATGCACTGATTAAGCCCAAAGATTATAAGAAAACCCAAGAATGCAACACGTACACAAGTTCTCAATATGGTGGGTCCCATATCCAATAAAGTTTCAACCATAACAATGTACATTTGAGGCCCCTTGATAAACGTTCGGCCCACTTTTCGACTTCACGGGCTTGAAAGCCAGTAAATTAGTCAAATAAGTGAGGATGATCTCATGAAGGCCAACTATACTCACTGGGGGACCCCACCAGATGGAGAGTGTGTATATATCATGAAAAGATCAAGTGGGCTTGCTACTGGATTGTGAGGCCAGCAGCAACCCAAGGCAAAGAATGCTTCCATAATCGGGTGATCCAAGGCTTGAACAGCCTGGACCAATCATGCGTTAAGGTAGGTTCCACATACATACACATTAAGCCTTAAACAAATGGTCTAAGGTCTATGGTGGGCCTTTAACCATCCATAGAGAAACCTATGGGCCTACCTTAGGATCACCCAGGAGGACATCCAACCTCAACTGGTTTCCAAGAGGTAGTCCGCCACTACTCGAGTATGGAATAAGGTCTAAAGCTCAAGCAATGCATGGCCTAATGGGCCATACACCAAGCCCAACTCATAGGCCATATAGTGGGCCCTCAAGTAAGGTTTGGGCCCAACCACAAAGGTCATAATTCCACATGTTGTGGTGAGCTTCATGGGCAGCCCAGTAATTCATTTACATGGGCAAGTTTCACATTTAACACAAGTGAGTTGGGCCTCACTTTTGGCCCAAGTACAGAGTCAGTTTAGTGGGCAGCCAAGGGCCCAATCTCTTGTGTATTATTGCCCCTAAGCCCATCACAATAGATAGGAGAGTATAGGCCTAAGATCAATGGGCCTATCCAAAAGAACTAAGTCCACAAGGCATACTTGCCAACACAAACATGCATATAATATATCACATAATGGGCCCAAAAGAAATGGCTCAAACAAAAGCCATCCAATTCATACATTATGGTGGACTTGAAGGCAGCCTATAAACCCAAGAATACACATGGCCAAGGCCTATACTGACAGTGTGGGCCTTGCCACACCAGCCCAAAGATTTAGCAAAGTCCTCCACAATATACATTTATGTGGGCCTTGCAAGTCAGCCCACAATTAAGCACTTCATGAGGGCATCAAGGCTAATAAATGCACATGATCAGTTTGTAGACGGCCCATTGGGCCCGTGAATCAATAAGGTCAGCCCTTGCACAATCTTGGGCTCAAGGGATAGGTTTCCAGCCCAAAAGTTCCATAAAGCTACCAAAAATCTGGTTAAGGCTAGCCCATATTATCACCTCAAAGATGTGCCTTAAGAGGCACTAATTACACCCAAATTTGTCTAAAGAAATAAGGCAAGGAGTGTGTACAACACTCCCTTAAATCTGGTGGACATACGGCTCCAAAAGATCAACTATTCACAAATTTGGGCCCCTTGCTAGAATTCCAGCCCACCCACTTCCTGGGCCTGCTGGAGTCCAGAAATTTATTTAATTTAAATGGGTTACTGACCCATGGTGACCCACACATATCACAGTGGGTCCCACCAGATAATAAGGGGGATATACAACACTTACTTCAAGTGGGCCATGCCGTTAGAATGCATGCCCAGTAGCCCAAGGTAGGGGCATGCCATGGTGGTTAGTCATTTGAGCCTGGGTATTTGGCCCAAAACTGACCCAATTTACAGGCCATACCACGGTCAGTCCAGGGGCCTGATGGCCTTGAAAATTTGTAGGATTGTCCTTCCATAGGTGGACCACAACCCCACAAAATTTTAGAATTTTTGGACATCTAGAAATAATTTAATTAATTTGAATAAAACAAGCTGTCCAGAAAATCGGACTGGCCTGGACGTCCCAACGTGGTGGGCCAGTCCGGGCCTTACAACGGTGTGCACAGGGGTCCATTAGACCTAAAATTTGGTAGGTAGGTCCTACCATGAGTTTAATACCTCTCTGCAAAATTTCATAATTTTTGGATACTCAAAAGTATTTTAATTAATTTAAAGAATACAATCTGTACAGGGTGAAATACTGCTAGAATATAACTGTCCTGAATTTGGGCCATCAAATGGGTGGGTTCTGGGCCTCCAAAATTCTTGAAATTTGGACCCAAGGTCCCTCATTAAGCCCACAACAAGGTGGGACCAAGAAATATGGCCCACCTTCTGAGAAAATATTTTTTTTTAAAATTTATTTTTATGGAACTATACTGCTGAACTCCATAGCAGAAATTTCTGGCAGCCTACTATATTAGCCCACCCATTTGGATGCCCAAATGGTGTCCATTGGCCCTAAAATTTTTCAGGTAGGCCCTACCATGGGTGGGACACCTCTCTGCAAAAGTTTATAATTTTTGGAATATTAAAACTATTTTATTTAACTCCTACAATTTATGGACAGCAAGGTATTTCTGAAACAATGCTGCTGCTGAAACAATGTTGCTGCCCCTGATTTGTGTACCCCATTAGAGTGGGTCCAGGTCTACCAAATTTTAAGAAAATGTAGGATAAACATCCCTACATAAGTATACAATAAGGTGGGGTCCACAAAAGTGGCCCACCATTTTAGAAACAGACTGATAATTATGTTTGTACAACAAGCACAGTTGCTAGACAGTCCAGAAAATCTGGACTATCCACCGTCCTTGGCCCACTCTTTTGGGTGATCAAACAGGGACGGATGAGGGTGAAATTTGGCGAACATCTAGGTGAGATCCCCACCTTTAAGAGGTATATATCAAATGAGACCAAACACCCCACCAATCATCCCAAAATTGAGCTTAAGACAGCTCAAAAATCTGTCCAGATGGCTTTTGGACAGCAACATAATACTGAATTAAAATAATTATAATCACTATAAAAAGAGGAAATCAATCCATGGAAATTATGGTATGGACCACCCCAGTGGGCCCAACAAACATCCAGACCATACCCCCTCCATAAAACCCATTGCATGTGCCCAAAATGGAGCAAATAGAGTGCCAATGTCCAAGGAATGGACAGCCATGGGTGGCCACTTTGCTTGGACGGTCTGGATATTTCGGGGCCACTAAGTGGGCCACACACATCAAAAAATCAAGAGTAGAATAATGGAAAATAAAAATAATCCAGCCACAAGAGAGGAAAATGACATGCATTAAAGGAAAATGCCTTGATGGGGTCCATGGAGAATGGCCCCATCCATGGATCATGCATGCAAGGAAAAAGGGCCATTGGCCTCAACCATGGAGACATGAGGGACCTCCATCACCACTTGATGGGTCCCACAAGCTCCTAAGAAAGAAATAAGAAAGATCTAAGAGCACCCACCTAGATCAACCTTGAAACTTACATCACCATCATCTAGAGGCTCCAAGCAACATGGATCAATGGTTAAGATCAAGTGAGAAGGGTTAGATGAGAAGGTATTTTAGGGAGAAGGGGCTGGAGAAAATGGAGGAATTGCTGGAGAAGAAGAGAAGAGAGAGAAAGAGAGAGAGAAATGAGAGGGAAAGAGAGGGAAAAGCCTTTTAAGGGAAGTAATCATAACCTATGGTGACAATAACAATGTTGCTAGGGTAGGTTAGGTGTGGGTAGTGTTTAGGGTGGGTAGTGTTTATTCCATGCAATAGTGTAGTGTGTGTGTGGTGTGCATGGAAAATTGTGCCATGGAGGAGTGGGGTCCACATACATTTGTACAAAAAGTGGGCCACATGATGAAATGCTCATAACTTGAGATGTACACGTCGGATTAACGCATGGGACGCGGCGTTAGAATCGCGGCGCCGATACGGACAAGATGGCATGGGTCTCGGGTCAATCCGAGTCGGGTCTATGTGACCAAACTTAAGGATGACCACAGCATAATCCAAGGGTCGCGAGTCACCGGGATTCGACCGGTAGGACCGCGGGACCAAAATGAACGAAATGCATACTTATGCACACACAAGCACACATGAGAACTCAGGTCGGGTCTCACAGGAAATTTCCTCTAGAAAAATTACAAAATCTCATCTCGGGGCCAAAAAAATATTTTCCCACGAGAAATTAGCCATTTTAGGGCACATGTCATTCCATATGGCTATTATAGTAAAAATCCCCTAAGGGAGCGGATTAGGTGTGCCCAGGTCTCACCCAACATGGCCAGTCTTGTACCGTAGGACAAAACCTCATGTATATAATTTATATCCAGGCCATCCATCAGTTTTCCAGATCATTTTAGAATTTGAGCCAAAAAAATGAAGTAAATCCAGTTCTCAGGTGGACCATACCATAGAAAATAGTGGTGATTAACCATTAACGGGTATTTTCCCCCTTCCTCTAGATTTATGTAACCTTATCGACTGGTTTGATAAAAATAAACATTACGGAAACATTATGGAGGGCCTTAAGAAGTTTTTAATGGTAAAGTGTTCAATCACCATTGTTTTCTATACTATAGTCCATTCGAGATTTTGATCTTCTTCATTTTTCGGTTCTTGCCGTAACATAATCCTTCCGTAATATAATTTGTAAAAACGGATGTACGGCATGGATATTATTTGCATTCGTTCTATTTTTTATTTTATGTTTGCGAGTGTGCTAGAATTGAAATTGCGACTTCAATTCAAACTGAACAACTATGACCCCAAGCACCAAGATAGGCAGATACATAGTGTATGACTGAGATCTGATAAGATCAGTTGCATATTCAATCACTCGCTCAATGTGTAAATAAGATTAAGCGATATTCAAAGGGTGGAGTTCATCCTCTGATAATGGGTTGCACCTTTGCCTTCCGTAAGAAAAGACTTTTCAATACAGATAAATGGAAACAATAAAATGGATTCTTACAGTCACTCGCGGAGAATAGCTACAAAACACATTTTCGAGTGAAGAACTTAATCCAGCGTGCGAGCGTAGACTCAAATTACAACTAAGATTACCAGCTACTTGGTTAGCGTTAGAGATTATACAATGGAATGTAAACAACAAGCTGAAAGTAAAGGATTACACTAAGAAATGTAATTTGTTTAACAGGAAAAGTAAAGGATTACACTATGGAAGACTGGTAATTGAAATGATAGTTAAAAGATAATGTTTGATTTAATTGGGTTGGTATGAGACAATTTTTCGTGCTGATTTCCTTTACAATTTATATCCTTAATCCAACCATTTGGATCATTCCCACGTTCTGATGGTTGCTATAACTATTCAGCACTACTACCTTCTGGATGCTTCCCAGGTTCTAATAGTTGCTAGTAACCATTTCAGCACTACTTGGCTTTCTAGATTCTTCCTACATTATAATAGTTGTTGTAACTATTTAGCACATAGAGAATTTCTTGCCACCTGTCCCAATAATCACTTCAGGCTTTCTTGCTAACTCAATCGCATTCCGTTCGACCGCTCAATCGAGTTCCTAGATGACCTTATGTCCCTTGATTGATCTCTTGGATGGCCATCGCTGCATGACCAACCTCTTGGATGACTATCGGCTATTTGGTCGAGCTCCTGGATGACCATGGGCCACTTGCTTAAGCTCTTGGATAACCATCACTTACTTGCTCGACCTCCTGGATGGCTATCGGTCGCTTGGCCAATTGCTTACTTTGCTTTTGAATTCCTCCCAACTGCTCATTATATTATCATTCTATCATGTGATTCCATAAATAAAATAAAATTAAAAAAAATACTTAAGCATAATAGGAAATCTTTAGGCTACGGTATCTTCCCATTACTATAAGAACAAATTAATACTTTCTAATTGAGTTTCTTTAGAAAGATCATGAATGTTGTAGGATAGATATAGAGTACATACGTGGCCTCCACGGTAAGGGCCGCATTGTCTTGGGTGATGTGGGGGCCACACGTAAAGGTGGGCATCGAGTCGAGTTTGACCGGATTGGGTCCAACTCGACTCGGTCCAAAATTTTAAATGCACTAACCGAACTCGATCCGATCCGGGACCGAGTCCAGGTCATCTGACTCGATCTGATACGATGCACTATTGGCCTGTCTGAACCGAGTCCAACTCAATCAGGGAAACCGAGTCGAATCGAATTGGGTACGGTTCCAATTGAGTCTTCTGTATTTTTTATTTTTTATTGAAAATTTAAAAAAAATCAAAAAATATGAAAAAATTCCAAAAATTATGAAAAAATATGTCGAACCTCAGTTTTTTCTTACAAAACATCATTTGAAACAAAGACAGCCCTAGGGAGCAAATTGAGATGTAGCATAAAAGGAGAATTAAGATCTGAAAATCCAGCAACAGAAAGCACCCCAATGAAAACCTAGATCCAGGATTTGCGGCGTTCTTTGTCGATTTTTTTCCAACACTGCTAGGAAGGAAGCTTACCCTGTGAAAACAACAGTCTGCAAAACCATGGAGATGGCTTTCAAAGCATCATCTAAAATAAAGACAGCCCTAAAAGGGGTCAGTAGGTAGAGACGCAGCGGAAGGAATATTGGAAATCCAGGCCAAGAAGGTGCGCACTATGAAACCCTAGATCCAAGACTTGAAGGCGTTTCTTCCTCGATGGACCAAATCCCATGGATCTCTTACAAAGCAAAACCGGACGAATTAAAACCTAAGGGAAACGCATCAGATTGGGTAGAGAAGGGTTATGGATTAGGGCTTCGTTCAGGTGAGGGTAATAAAAAAATAAAAATAAAAAATTCAAAAATATCTTATATAGTACCCGACTGGATTGGATCGGATCGGTCCAAATTGGCCACTGATCCGAACTCAACTCAATATACGGATCTGAGTGGGCCTACTCGATCCGACCTGATCTTGGCCTTTGGTTTGGATTGAAAGTGCACTTGTTTGTCAATTAGCGTGGGTGTTGAGTTAGCAAGTCAAGTGAGCCCCATAGGAAGATCATTCAAGCATCTGCCTCAACTGGATGTGTGCTCTGAACTCGTCAAAGGTAAACTTAGCCTCACATCCCATGTCCCAAAACACCCAGGTATATAAAATCCTTAAAAGTGGATAGAATAACATAAGGTTTAAAGTATGAAAACTATTTTGCAAATCAGGAAAATCTCTAAGTTTTCAGCTTTTGTCGATATATCGAGATAACCTCGATGTGATCGGACACTTGTTATCGATGTCCTCGGAATGCACTCGATATCATCGACTTGAGGACCTCTTGTGTCCAGCTACCAACTTGATCTTTGGACAAATTTTTCGATGAATCGATGGAAGAATCGATATCATCAAGATTTGAATTCTGAGATCATCGAGATGACTCAATGTAATCGAATTCTGTTTAGTTTATGTCCTGCAAGCTATTAAGGAAAATCATATATTTGTCGATTACTCGAAGCGAGCCTCGATATCCTCAGAAATCAATCTCCGATGATATTGATGGATCTTTGATGTTATCGAATTCGGACCAAACTAGTCTAGTAAGCTTTTAGGAAAATCCTCTTTAATTGTTTTGAGGAATTGAGACTCCCTCGATAATATCGATATTCAAATATCGATCATATCGAAACTAGGTTGATAGCATCGAATTCGGACAATGGAATGTCCAGTGAGCTTATAGGAAAATCTTATATAAAAGATCGATGAATCGAACTAGGTATTGATATCATTGACATTTGAAATCCGATGACATCGTGGGAGGATCGATAATATCGAAGTCAGTTGTCTCATATTTAGCCTACTCTCATGTTTTCATTGTCAAGGAATCGAACCGTGGTTCAATGAAATCGCAGTTCAAAATTGTCACGCCCCAAACCCGGAAACCGGGCTCCTAAAATTTCTGATCGTCGAATCCGGTGCTGACAGCCTCTGTAGTACCCTATTCTCGGCTCCCAGCGTACATACGCCAGATTCCAATCCTGAGATCCTACAAGGAGGATTTTGCAACATACATTTATCTCATAATAAGCATAACCACAAGATTACCCGAATCGCAAAGGCAACATCATCATCACTTATCCACTAATATAATCATTTGAGTGCAATGTTGAAAGGGAAATATGTAAATTGAAAATCAAGCTCCAGAAGACCACTGTACGCTCCAAGCTCAATACTGCTGCAACCGAACATCACTTGCACGCATCTATCGTGCATAAGCTTATAGAAAGCTTAGAGGGTGGTGTAAGTGTGTGCATAAGGTAAGTGCCAGGTACTCAACACAATGCTATAATCATACAATACCAAAAATACTGGTAATCCATGAATCGTACAATGTCAGAATAAGAAGAAATACTGACAAGTCCATGAGTCATACAATATTAGAATACGCAATACAAATCAACTATGCAAATGAGGAGTCATGGAGAGCCAAATATCAGATGCAGAGGATGCAATGCAATATACAATCCCGATGAGTAACACAAACAGCATTAGTCGTACCTTATGCCGTGGAATGTAATGAAGTATGCGGTGCGAAAGGAATGATCATGCTGGAGTGTGAAGTCGGGATGATAGTACGTAGTATCGCAGGCTACTGGGTCCACCGCAAGGACTTCTATCCAAACCAGTCTCATACCTAAATTTGAATAGTCAGACCAAATGTGGTAAATTCCTGATCTCAGGTACACGTAACAAATAGTTACGCACCACCAGTCCGAGTGGATAGTGAATGAATGAATGAATGAGTATGCAATTCCTGCTCAACAAGTCCACATATCAATACGGTTTCTCTCTGGGATCATCACCGGGGTTTAGTACACTCCAAATGGCACTGCCCCTCTCCCAGCAGCACAGTCCAAGTGAGCGTATGAAACCTTACTATCCGCCTGGCCAATAGTCTGTCAATACCTATCTGGCACGTCGATAGTAGACCCATTCATGAGCTGGTCAAACTCAGCCCAGTATTGCCCCCTACCCTCGGGCGGGTAAGGCCACACCCCCTCCCAACTAATCATGACACAGTGGGAGACACTGCCTCCTGGTATTCGGCACTCGGGCGCTCATATATCAACTTAGTCTTGACATTGGGGCATCCTCTGGTACTAAGAGGGTTTAGGGATTTTCACCCAGGGGCATCTATGGCAGCCCCGATGCTAGAACAAATTTTCGATGTCCCGTTTGGCCATCCACGATATGCCTGTGGAGGCTATGGCCTTGATGTCACTAAGGCATATAGTAATCATAATGCAAGATGCATGAGTCATACAATCCAGTTATGCATCAATCCTACGCATACTGTGCACTCATGTGAGATAACCTCCGCCTATCAGGGAGTCTCATAACAACATGCCCAATGACATATGCAATGGTCAATCACATCTCATAACAAACATGCAGATGATGCGTATGGGCATGTATCATTGTGCTATGTTGTCACATACTCATAATCGGTATCAATAACCGGTATTAGCAATCGGCTTCGACAATGTGGACATTTAACTAACATTGCCCCTAGGGAATGACCCACATAGAGACAAACATATAATGGGTCCATGGCCTCACACAAGGGTCTAATATACAATACAATGGGCCTTACTCAAGGGCCACATATACACAACAGGTGGGCCCTGCTCATGGGCCTCAAATACATGACATGTGGGCCCTAAACATGAGTCCCGAATACGTCAAATGAGTTATGCATCATGGACCTAATACATTTTACAATGGGCCTTGCCCGTAGGCCACGAATACATCTCAACGAGTCTTAACTTACGGGTCGCATATACATCATATAGGTTTCGACAATCGGCCCTGTCAATCGAAACCGGGCTCAACCATCGACCTCGACAAATCGGAATCGGCCTCGATACTCGGCCTCAACAAGTTGGAATCAGCTTCGATAATCAGTATCGACGATCAACATCGATAATTGGCACCGACAACTAGCGTATAAGCAAGGCGGGGTCCATAGTTGGACAGCCAATCAACCATAATGTAAAGATCGACTCTCGGCCGAGGTTATATCAAATCCGATAGCATGGAGCCATCCGTCTATGGCCAATAGGGCCCACTTATTCGGGTTAACCCACGAATAGAATGAGTCTAACAAGGCCTAAGGGAAGGTCACAATGAGGACATCTAACTATTATTGCATATCAATGTGGACATCTAACCAACATTTCTCTTAAGCAGTGGCTCATATAGAGCCTAACATACGGTAGACCCATGACCTCACACAAAGGCCTAATGTACACCGCATTGGGCCTCATACAAGGGATATATACACAACAAGTGGGCCCTGCTCATGGGCCTCAGATACATCGCATGGCCACAACCCATGGGCCTAATGCACATCATAATGGGCCTCGATAAATGGGTTACGAAACATCACAATGGTCATGCCATATGGGCCGAAAATACATAACAAGTGGGCCTCAAATATCCAACAAATGGGCCTTAAATAGCCAACAGGTGGACCTCGAATATTCAACAAATGGGCCTTAAATGGCCAACAGGTGGGCCTTGAATATTCGACAAATGGGCCTTAAATAGCCAACAGGTGGGCCTTGAATATTTAACAAATGGGCCTTAAATAGCCAACAGGTGAGCCTTGAATATTTAACAAATGGGCCTTAAATAGCCAACAGGTGAGCCTTGAATATTCATCAGAGGTGGGCCTTGCCCATGCAGCAAGTGGGCCTACACATCTCAGCTGGGCCTACCAGTGGTCCAGCCAAGGAACGGCCTGGATAACATACACATCACGATGGGTTGCATCATTGGGTAGCACCAATGGGCCTCATACACAACAAGTGGGCCACATCAATGGGCCATAAACACATCAAAGGTGGGCCTCATGGATGGGCCATAAACATATCAAAGGTGGGCCTCATGGATAGGTCATAAACATATCAAAGGTGGGCCTCATGGATAGGCCATAAACATATCAAAGGTGGGCCTCATCAACAGACGACATAGATATACAATACATTCATCACAGCTATACGCACAAAAGGCCAATCATGGGTGTAAAACAGATGAGTGGCGTGGAATACACCACATAAATCAGTCCCACAGAACTTGTTGGCATCAATACCTCAGCTATCAAGCTGGTGTGAGTTACTCCAGTCAACCTGCATCCACCATCTATGGGTTGGATGGTGCGGATGCAATACATTAAATCAAGGTGGGCCCCACACGCTACCATGGTGGGATCACGTCCAATGAGTGGATAGAGTGGAGAAACACATACATCATGGTGGAATCCCACCGTCTTTGCACCCGACGGTGAGGATACAACACTTACATCAGGGTGGGACCACGGATGGCGTGGATAAAACACTTACATCAGGTGGGACCCACGCCCATGGGTGGCATGGATTAAAACCCATATATCATGGTGTGCGCCACACCAGCAAATGGATAGCCTAATAAAGGTGGGCTCCACTTAGCAAATGGAGACATGGTTGGAATATAACTCGGACCACATGATGGGGTCCATGTGGTCAGCCAAAGGCAATACAACAGTTATATTGCTACTGTGGGTACACAGTCCATCAGTTTCCACCAAAGGTGGGTCCCACATGAGGCCCACCATAATATATTATATCTACATATATATAATATATATCAATATATATATATATATATATATATATATATATATATATATATATATATATATAAAACTCCAAAATGTCTGAAAAGGATTTCAATGGTTGACGTTCAATCCCCCACTATTTGCTGCAGTGTGGTCCACTTGATGGATTTGCCTCATTACCTAAGCCTTAGATCGAGCTCACCAAGTGGATGGATGGTGTAGATATGACCCAAACCTCATGGTGGGGTCCACACATGTGGCCCACCAGAAAAGACGGATGGTCTGGTCACTGAACTTGCTGACGCCTTTCACAGCAAGTGTATTACTGGTGCGTTCGTACACTAGTCAATCCTCTATCCCATCAGGTGGGTCCCACGTGAGGCCCACTGTAATGTTTATCTTCCATCCAGTCCATTGGTAAGGTCACACAGACCCGGATGAAGAGGAAAAACAAATTTCATAATGATCTAAAACTTTTGGACCTAGAAAGGGGGTTTCAAGGGTAGACGCTCAATCATCACTGTTTCCTACCTTGTGGGCCACCTTAGCTTTGTATATGGCTGATTTTTATTTTTTTTTTGGAGGCACCCCATAAATGAAGGGGACCCATCAAATGGACGGTGTGGATGCTCCACATGTATCACGGTGGGGACCTGAGGTGGGGCCCATTCTCCCTGCCTGCTTTTGCAAACAGTAGGACGCTGCTGCTGTCAGCGTCCTTTGGATGCTGCAACAATCAGCGTCAGCTTCTTCTTCTTCTTCTTTTTTAATCGGCAATTTTTCGTAGGTGGGGTCCACACCCGGATGATCTAGTCCGTCGGTTAAATTCTCAGGCTCGTATCAGGCCCAACGAGACCAATATTCAATATATTTGAAGAACAGAAACATCACAGTGATCCGTAACTGTTTTGACAGCAAATTCGCTGTTTTCACTGGTGTGGCCTACTAAAGATTCAGATTGACTTCAAATTTTGGCTTAACGCTTGAAATGATCTAGGGAATGGTGTGGATTGAATACATACATCAAGGTAGGGCCTACGTGAGCAACCCTCTCCATAAGAAACAAAGCTTTAATATATATATATATATATATATATATATATATATATATTTTGCTTGTCAGTACACCCACCGACGGTTCCTATCCCCACAACGTCCAGCATCAAGGACGGTGGACGTGAACTTATTTATCAAAGTGGGTCCCACGCCTGGACATGACCCACTTGGCTTGGGTCAATCTGATATTTGTGTTTTCCCAACATCAAAGGGTAGGGCCCACGCAATTTGGTTGGCCATGGGTTCACTTGATAAACGGTTGGGACACCACATACACTCATCATGTGGGCCACCAAATAATCAAAGGAAGGAGAGAGAGAGAGAGAGAGAGAGAGAGAGAGAGCACCCACCTTAAGATCTTATCTTCTTCTTCCTCTTATAGCCTCTAAAGCTCCAATGGATGGACTTCAACGGTTAAGATCGATCATGGAGGGTGGGATTAGATGGTAGGAAAGTGGGTCACACTAGTTTCTCTTCCATGGAATGCCATGGACGGTTCCTTGCTTGGGAAAAATGAGAGAGAGAGAGAATGAGAGAGAGAGATGAGGGGAGAGAAGTGATGAGTGGTGATGGATAGGTGTACTTGACATGTAAGGGAGAATTGACTTTAGGTAAGGTGATGTAAGAGAGGGGTGGGTTGGGTTGATTTGATTGATTGATTTGATGGGTGGTAGAGATTCTCTCGGAATTACAACGCGCGATGTTTTCCTCGAACTGAACGTGGGCCCACATCTCCTGGCTTGGGTATCGCCTTGGCGCGTGAGACATGTCATCGGAACCGTAGCGACGGTGCGGTCGCACTGGTACAAGTCTCGGGTTGAGTTGACTCTGACATGCAGGGCTCGACTTAGGATCGCGCGCAAACATCAGATATAGGTCGTGGATTGCCGGAATTCGTCAAGAAGGATCGCGGGGTTCGACGGAACAGTACGGACTAGGATACGGGTATTATAGAAATCCGATGACATCGAAGCATGTTCGATATGATGGAGCTGTGTATAAGAGATTCAGTTGTGATTGTCAGTTGAGTTTATATCATCGATCTGTCCCTCGATGTCTTCGAAAGTATACGCTCAAGGATATCGAAGATGGCTTGATGATATCGAACTCTATCAAAAACTGATTGTTTTATTACGGTTGGATCTCTTTGCCTATTTAAGGAGAGCTAGCTATTGGTTGCTTTATTGATAAAAATACAGAGAGCTTTGAGAGTAACTCATATCATCTACCCTAAGCCACTACTTATCTGTAAGTCATTAGAATCCAGAGACCCTGCTAATCATTTTTTTGTGTAGGATTGGGTCACTGGTGATTCTTACCCCTTTCAAGTCCTTATAAGAGGCCTCCGACGGGAGAGTACGTGTGGGTGTTGTGTGTTGACCCTTGCTCTTGTAGAGCATAAACTTAGGTCCTTAGTGTAGGTCCTTGGCCTGTGTGACCTAAAACTTAGGTACTGTGTGTTGACGTTTACTCTTGTGTAAGGCATAAACTCTAGGTTCATTGTGTGGATCCTTGGCATGTGTAACTTAAAACCCTAGGTTCCTTGTGTGGATCCTTTGCTCGTGTGTAGAGCATAAAACTCCAGTACTGTGTGTTGATCCTTGCTCCTGTATGGGGCATAAACTTCTGTCTCGTGGAGACATGTCTAGGTTCCTTGTGTAGGTTGTAAAGGTTAGAGGTGAACCTGATTTAAAACCTCCGTTAGTGAAATCCGGTACACTCAAGAGTTGAGTGCATCCGCCGGTTGTGGAGTAGGCAAGTAGCCGAACCACTATAAACAACTGTGTTTGAGATTTTTATTTACGTTTTACATTTCTATGTTTACTTAGATGTTCACATGATGCATGATGACATGATTATTTAGAACTGATAAGTATCACATTCCACATACAATCACTCATTCAATCCATCTTAGACTAAGGTTATATATTGTTTAGATTCTGCTTAGTCTTGTGATTGGATCCTCTAATTGGTTTGGAAACCATTAGAGTTAAATTGATGGTATCTTGATATTTGCATATTAGATCAAGATAACGGTAATAGGATTTTAAATTGTTACAAATTTTTATAAAAGTCCTATATATTCACCCCTCTTTAGGACACTTTGACATATTCCTACTTCTACTAAAGTGGTCATTACCGTAATTTCACGGATTGGATCAGGTCGGATTCTGCCCAAATCTAGCCGCATGTAATCAGCTCCTGCATGCAAAAAGCCTTTTGTACAAACTTCAAAGCTACCGCAGGCACTTTTAATGTTTGTGAAAAATCCACTCCTTCCATCCGTTTTTTCAGACCATATTAGGACGTTAGATGAAAAAGCACGTCCAAAACTCAAGTGTACAGGAAACAGCAGGATTGAACTTCCACCCTTGACATATAAGGGTGTGGGCGGAACGGGCAACAAAAGTTTTCGATCACGATAATATTTATGTTCATCCCAGTTGGAATGTCCTTATGAACCGTATGGATGGTATATAAACATCACTTTAGACCCTGTGAGGTTTCAACGACAGGCATTTCTCTACCCACTTTTTCTACCGTGCGGCTCACCGGAGTTTTGGATGTTATTCATTTCTTTTCTTTCCGTGGGCCCACCTAGCTCGGCCATGCAGGAAGTGCCTCCGAAAGGCAGGCAATCCACGTCCTCGAGGACCGAAAACATCGGGCGCGGCTTCCATTATCCACCGAGGTCGGTAGGGCCCACCGTAAAAACAGTGGCAATCGACCATCAAAGTTTTCTTGTGGGTCACAAGTGTTTTGAATCAAGCTGATATTTGTGTGGTCACTTCATCCACGTCTTTTTGATCTTATCAACAGGTTGGATGGCAAATAAACATTCGGTTGACCCCTGTGAAGATTTTAATGGTGGGGATTCAATCATGACTTTTTCCTGTGGTATGGTCCACCTAATATTTAGATTTGTTTCATTTTTAGGATCATGTCCTAAAATGAGCTATAAAAATGGATGGACGGCGTGGATGTAAAGCCCATATATCACAGTCGGCCTCACAATTAGGGATCCAGGCGATCCACCCAAACCGCACCCGGAAATTTCTCGAGCCGCAGCCACGTTGGTGTCGCTGGCTAACTAGCAGTGGAGAATGGGACGCGGGTTGCGTACTACCCCCGCCCGTCCCTAGCTCCGAACGGGCAGTTCTGTGGGCGGGCCCACCGTGATGTATTTGTACATCCAAGCTGTTAATTCTTTTTCTTAGATTATTTTAATGTAGGAGCACAAAAATAAGGCAGATCCAACGCTCAAGTAGACCACACCAAATAATACTCTTGGTTGCGTTAAAATGCAGCATTAAATGTCAGTTGCATTAGTTACCGCCAATACTACCCGCCCGTTCCGAGCTCCGGACAGGCTAAGCTTCCGGGGACTTCGGTGATGTATTTGTTTCATCCACACCATCCATTCAGTTTTCTATATCATTTTTGATAATGAGCCCAAAATTAAGGAAGATCCAAGGATCAATTGGACCACATAGTGGGGATTAAAATCTTACCGTTCAAAATTTGTTAGGGACCACAGAAGTTTTGGATTAGATGATTTTTTATTTTTTATTTTCACTTCATCCAGGTGTATGCGACCGTATCAACGAGGTGGACCCTGATATGGTTCCAATGGTGGGTGTCCGAGGAACCACTACTTCCTACGGCGTGTTCTACCTGAGCCTTGGATTAGATTTATATTTGGCCTAATAATTTAAAATAATATGGAAAAAAATGAATGAACGGTGTGGATAAAATCCATACATAACGGTGGCTCCTCAGTTGTTCCTCAGAGCTTCCGTCTATCTCGAGACTTCATCACATTGGTAACGACCTTATAAACGGTTTGGATAGCATATAAACATCAAGTGGAGCCCAAGAAGGTTTCAACCGTAGGAATTTTTTTCTCAAATTTCTCCTCTGGTGTGACCAACTTGAGTTTTGTATCTATCTCGGTTTTTATTGCACGTCCTGAAATGAGCTCTCAAAACAGACGGACGGAATGGATTTCTCACATACATTACAGTGGCCCCAGCAACCTTGCGCAGGAACTTACTGTCAAACCCGTCCGCAGGAAATCCGCGTCGGTAGTACCTAATCGGCGTCCAGCTAAGGGTTGTGGTTCACCACGCGGCTTTTACACGGGCTTTAAGGCTGAGGAGCTAAATATGATACTCGGGCAGGAGCTATGACCGATACTCGGGCAGGCATTCAGAAATTGTACACTTGCATATATCAACGCAAGTAAAGTTAAATAAGATAGTGCGGTCTCTGTTTTTAAGTCAGAAGGCAATAATGAGATCGGTCGAACAATTTTTTTCGTGTATAGTTCGTGGACACTTGTCCGTGTGGATAAGACCGTTGTATAAATTAATTGGAAGCCGATTAGCTGGTGTACAGCACACCAGCCATGTGGTTGGTGTGGGTACGTGACGTGCAAATACCACCGTTGCAGCTCCTCGAGGTCCAATTTATATGAACGGTTCAAAGGAGATCAAAGTTACATGGCCTAAAATGATGTATTTATTATATCCACATTATTTCATCCATTCCGTAAGATCATTTTAGAGTATGATACCAAAAATTATTCATATTCAAAGCTTAAGTGGAGCACACCAGAAATAGCAGTGGGTACAATTATTCTCACTGTTAAACCATCCGATAAGGCCCACCATATTATTTATTTACCATCCAATCTATTCAAAAGGCCATACAGGCCCGGATGAAGAGGAAAAACAAATATTATATTGATCCAAAACATATGTGACCCCAAAAATGATTTCAATGGTGGACGTTCAATCCCACACAGTTGTTTACAGTATTATCCACACAAGCTTGACAAATGAAAGGACTGTTGGGGTATAACACATACCCATGTGGACCCACAGAACTTGCTAACGTTAACACACCAATAGATAGGTTGTCTGTGGTACACCAGCCAATCCGCTTCCAAATTAATCAAGTAAGCCTATCTTTTGGACAGTTTATTATATGTCACGTGTAAGGAATGTGAATCCTTTATTTGTCTCAAACATAAAAAATCTACTTTCTTGCCTCCTGATTTGTCTATGCCATCATTAACATTTTTTATATCAAATGCAATCAGAGGATCCAGATTCCATAGAAATGACTTTCTAAGCATTATGCTCGGCCAAAATAACTTCCATCCCTCACATTTTGGAGGTGGATTGCGAGTGATTCCCGGGCACCGAAATTTTCTTGTGGCTGGAGCTGTGTGGGGCCTCAGAGATGTGGCGACAAAGCCATTCTGTCAATCTAATTTGAGAGACCACAGTGGGACAGCATTTTAAATATCAGACATATCCAAACTCAGGTGGGCTTACCCAACAGAAATAGTGTGAATGAGACGTCCACCTTTTAAACATTCCTGTAGCTGATCATGACGTTTATATGCCATCCAAACCGTTCACAGGGTTATTACCACTCAGATAAGTTGTGTTGATATGACCCACATGAGTTTTGGATATGCCTAATTTTAAACTTTTGTCCCATCGTAGTCTTGCCAAATTGATAGAGGGAGTGTATTTGCCACCGACATATATGTGGGCCCCACTTCGAATATATTATATTTTTTAGTATAATTCTTTACTTTTCGCTTGTTATTTACATTATATAGTGTAATTCATAAATTTAATTAAGTAGCTAATAATTTTAGTTGCAATTTGAGTCTACACTCGTATACTGGATTCAGTTATGCATTAAGAGATGTGTTTTGTAGCTGTTCTTCATGACCGACTGTAAAAATCCCTTTCTCATTTCTCTTTATATGTATTAAAAAGTCCTTTTGTATGGAAGGCAAATGTGTAACTCATCATCAGAGGATGTACCCTACCCTGTAAATATCATCTGATCATATTTACATATTGAGCGAGTGGCTGAATAGGCGGCCGATCTCATCAAATGTCGGTCATACACCATGTGTCTGCCTATCTTGGCGCTTTGGGTTATAGTTGTTTGGTTTGAATTAAGCCACAAATCCAATTCTTGCATGCTCGCATTCTAACTGTTGAAAATCAAGCAGCAACAGTTTTTGGCACGCCCAGTGGGACCATGTCTCTAATTTACCAGCATAATATTGTCAGTTATGAATAGAAGTACTTGAATCGTTGAGGTCAACCCATCTACACTGATTGCACCACCTCCAATCGAGGACATGCCAGTTCAAGCGATCCTTGAAGTATTGAATTTAAACCACAGTCCAATGCTCGATACTGGGGAGAAGAAGCATCGACCTCTCCGATGGCATCCCCAAACGAGATAGCAATCGTGTTTTGAGATGTACAAATGAGTATTTAGCATGTACAAGAATATGAAAGAGCCCAAGTTGAGGAATTTCGTATTCAAATTGATAATACTAACAGATATATGGCCAATCAAGCTAAGGCTATGCATCGATTAATGCCTATGATGGCTGAACGAACGTTATCAGTGATGCAATATAAATTCGATGGAAGTTCTATCAACATCGCAGCTCAATTGCACCTATACTACCTCCACGGAGGAATCCATCACTAGTCCTAGTTTAGGAGATGCGTAATAATTTTCCTCTTGTAGTACATAGACGACCAGAGTATGAGACCCGACCCGAGTTTGCATGTGTGCGTGTGTGTGTATACATCTTGTTCATCATAGTCTCGCGATCCTACCAGTCGAATCTCGGTGACCCATGGATAGTGTTTGCGGTCATCCTTGAGTTTGGTCATATAGACCGGACTCGAATTGACCCAAGACCTATGCCATTGTAACCGCATCGTCGCCGTGGTTCCAACGCCGCGTCTCGTACGTAAATTCGATATGTAGATCAAAAGTTATATACATTTCATTATATGACCATTGATCATGTGGCCCACTTAGGTGGAATGCATGTAGACCACCATCACCCATGGCACAAGTCCCCATACACACCACACAAATCCTATGGAAACACCACCCATCTCAACAAACACCACCCAAGCCTAGTTTAAAGGCCTAAACATTATAATCTCCTCCCTATGCTATGATGACTTCTCTTACCAAATAATTGTGGCATTTTTCTCTCTCTTTATTCTCTCTCACCCTCTCATTTCCTTCCATTGCTAGAATTTCCAGCAACTTCCCTTCCATCTCCCTCTCTTCTCCAGTCCCATTCTCCTCCATTTTCCCTCAATCCATCCATCAAAATCACATCTCACCCCTTCAACCTTGCTTGCTTGGAGCCTTAGAAGCTTGGAGTGGAGTTTTGATGGAGATCTTGAGGTGGATTTTTTATAGGATTAGTCTCTTTCCTTTCCTCTTGCATGAACCTTTTTCTGCTGATTGGGAGTGCGTAGGATCCACCAATCAATGGTGGAGGTCCTACATGACTCCATGAGTGTGGCCAACAACCCACTTTATGCATGCATGATTGCCATGATGGGGCCATTCTCCATGGACCCCATCATGAGATTTTCCTTTGCTTTATAGGTTTGTGGGTCATCTAGACCCTTGATCCTTAGTGGAGATGGCATCTCCACCATTGGATTTTGATTAGAAGATGCATGCATGGGTAGATCTTATAATCCCATCAATATAGTGATATGTGTGGTTTGTGATGAAGGGAATGACCTCAATGTGGCGGAGCCCCTTCCCTTATGGCTAATTCTTACTCTTCTTTTGTTGATCTATTAATCTCAGATGTGTGTGGCCCACCTTATGGCCTGGAAGTATTCAGACCATCCAAAGAGAGTGGAAGCCCATGTCTGTCCACTCTATGAACATAAGTGCCCCATTTGCTCCTTTTTGAACACATGCAATGGATTTTATGGTATGGATTAGGTCTGAATATTTGTGGGGCCCACTGAGGTGGACCACAACTCAAATTCTATGGGGTGATTTCCCCTTATTTTGGTTCCCATGCTCATTTTATTTCATGTGCATGTTGCTGCCTGGAAAATTTTTAGACAGATTTTTGCTGGACTTAGGCTTGAATTTAATACTGATTGGGAGACCTTTTGTACCCATAAAATATACTTTTATGAAAGATGGGGATCTCATCTTGATGTCCCCCAAATTTCAGCCCCATCTGATGTAACGACCTGAAAATTTCCGTACATTGGGTCGAGTACCACCTCGACCAGAAATCACGTAGGATTAAATCCTTTAGAAATTTAACAAAGTTAACTAAGTACTAAACTCAATTAGTTATGAAATCCGTTAGGATCGCTTTAAATACGATCTGCAAGACCCAAAACTTGCAGAACAAGTGACGCTAGGTTACCTAAAGTTTAGAACCAAACTCATTTCCCGTCTTCTCGGGAATGAAACGAAACTTCGTATTAGGTGCGGATCGCATATCGATTCCGATTAACCCGAAGTTAAGGAACTAGGACCGCCCCATGGGCTTAACAATCATCTCAAAAATCAGCCTTATCCGATGTTCCACGGCCATTCGTTTGAATCGGACGAGGTAGTGTGAAAAATACTATTCATAAGCCAAAATAAATATCTGGAATAGTGATCTGGCATCGTTTGTTGACGCGTCGGTAGATAAACCAACCCGACCGTCAATCGGACCAAATTACACCCTCGGATTAAGAAAAATTTCGAGAACATTTACATGTACTTGGAATTTCGATCGTGGCCCACCGACCGTCGGGCGAAAGTGGTTCGCCACGTGCGATCTGCGTATCCGAATGAGTCAAAAACGTAATCCCACGTAGATCCATTGGTGGTGAGCTTAAGTCGACGTTTGGTTCAAAGAGGGCTACCGAACTCCCCTTTGGCTCGAAAATCCTATATAGGCGGTACCCC
Organism: Magnolia changhungtana; assembly: GCA_030180095.1. NCBI lineage: Eukaryota > Viridiplantae > Streptophyta > Magnoliopsida > Magnoliales > Magnoliaceae > Magnolia > Magnolia changhungtana. Next base: position 4,588,630 of record JASAUF010000502.1, on the reverse strand, counting down.
ATGAACCCGAGTCTATTTTCGTAATGTTTGAGGCTATAAAAGGGGCTTAGAAAGCCCTCTCACAACCATGCCATACGAATTTTGCAAGAAACCCTAGAGGAAGAGAGAGAAAGAGAGAGAAGAACTTGGAGATCGTTCTGATCTTCCTCCACCTGCATTGGCTCACCACACGGCCTTCACCGCTCCGTTCTAAGTGAATTCCCAGCGGTATCCAGCTCATTTGAAGGTAAGAAAACCTAACCCTAGGTCTGATTTGAGGTGGAATCGAGGTGGGATGTATACCGACTAACCGATTCCGCTCTTTAGGCTAGAAATCGCCCGTAGACGGAAGACCCTTTACCCTTGCTGATTCGTTCCGTTTCCAAAGGCAAAGGTGAGGACTTTAAGCTTATAAGTTACGGTTTTCAACGCTTTCAATGTCAGATAATGGTAGATTCATGATCTTGCTTGCAATTGCACATGTACAAAGTGCCTTAGTTTCTGTTTTGATTAACGGTGTGAAATATGGAATTTCACATATTCTAGGTATACGTAGAAATACCGTATACGTATTTTTTTTGGACAAATGCTTGACATGTTTATTTAATGTTTAATTATATAACATATGAATAAAATACTAGTTTGGCGAAAGGAATCGCCTTTGTAAATGCGCCGTATGTCGAAATTACGTATTGTAGAAATACCGTATACGTATTCCTTTTGGAATAATGTTTGACATATGTATTTAATGTATGATTATACAATACATGATTAAAATACTAGCTTGGCGAAAGGAATCGTCGAATCCTATGTTCCTTTGTAAACACTATGTATGTCGAAATTGGGTATACGTGAAAGTACCCTATACGTATAAAATTTGCTGATGTGTTTGCTATGTTTAATTGCTGTTTGAATATGGTGTATATGTATAAAATACTAGTTTGGCAAAGGGACAACCCTAGTACACACTTCCTTAGCATACGTCACGTATGTCGAAATATTGCACTCCAAGTGTTGGTGGGATCACTTGTGAGTGTAAGTGCTTAAGTGTTAGAAGCTTAAGTGGGTGCTGAGATGGGAGTCTCGGTCACCTTAGAGTCGCATATGACACTCTCCATGTGGTTGTTCACTCTAACCACTCGCCTACGAAATGTAAGTATTTGTATACTTATTTACATAATGCTTTATAACATGCTTTTGAACATGCTTTGTGACTTGTTATTAACATGCTTCATGTTATGCTTATATTATGCTTGCTAGTGTTCTTGAATTACCATGTTATCATGCCGTATTTCACATGCTATGGTTAGGATTTGACTGAGCTTGGGACTATGTTCGTAGTCCAGGCATCCGGTATCAGACTTGAAGATGTGGTTGGGGTTTCGTTCCGCCACGCATGATGTGTTGGCGAACCCGTGTCGTACTTCGGTTGGCGATAGTGGTTGGCCACACGAGGTGCTTCTGCGCCTCATATCGCCCAACTTGTTGTGCGCTCGAGCTAGCCGAACATGTCAAGTAAACCGTATGCCTTATGTATGTTCACCATGTTTGGTCACAAATGCTTGAACCTAGGGTACCAAACTTACCAGTGATAATCCCGTTAACCATGGTACCTCGATCCGCTAAGACTCATGAGCCGGGCATGGTGGTATGGGACACCGTGGTGTCGAGCTGTCGGCCTACGCCCAGGGCTACGTGCCTCCCGTAGTGACCAATGAGCAACTCTACTCGTGAGCCGATTATGGTGGTATGGGACACTATATTCGCGCATTTCGGCCTACATTGATAAGGTGATGGGGAGTGGTGTAATCTTTGTGTGTACGCCACAGCGACCCTTTGTAGTGACCGCGAGCATACTGCGAAGTTGCGCGGCGTGCCTTAGGGTTCGCCGCGATATATAGAGTATGAACTAGGCTGTTTACGTATAGTTGTATCGTGATGAATCGTTTAAGGGGTGATGGGGAGTGGTGCAACCTTTGTGCGTAATGCGCCACAGCGACCTCTCTGCAGTGACCTAGAAAACACACCATCGTCGATATTAACTAGGATGAGACGACCCTAGATTGGATCATGTTTGGATATGATACTGAGGAGGTACCTAGTTTCCCAATCCTCTGCTGAAATAAACTAATTAAAAACTTCGGTAATCATACTCATCATGCATCGCATGTGCCCGGAAGATGTGGAGCAGTGGGATGTAAGCATGCGCGAACGTGAGATGGTGTCGCTTGAGGGAGTATGTCGGAGAGGGCATCCATCATACCCGCATTCATACTTGCATTAATCGAGTAACTAGGAGTGTTTGATTTCTTGCTTTATCATTCTTGCTTGATTTGTATTGGTAACATGATAACTTATGTCTTATCGTTCCACCGAGTTAGCTACTCACTCCCACGTTACGGGACGGTGTTGCGCACACCAACCGTGACTCTGTCTCGTGTTTAGGCGATCCGTATTCGGAGGCGGAGCCGATTACACACGAGGACCGGAGGAGTTCTCGTATATGATTATTTGGCGGCTTCGACTAGGCCGGGATCGATGGGATTTCTGAGATTGTATTTAGTTATTTTGACATTTTGTTTATTACACGAGACATGTATATTGTGACTCGAAGGATTCATACTCTGGATAATGAATCATTTATTTTGTTTCTTTACATACATATATATACAGTCAGTCTTCCGCTTGCTTTTATACAACCGATCTGGAGTATGAATTCCTGCTTTGGTATAATCTCATTCATGTTTACTGCTCTAACACAGACAACACTCAAATATCATCAAATATGTTGCATAAGTGATGCGTTGGAACTCGGGAGTTGAGTTATACTCGACCCCCGATTTTCAGGGCGTTACATCTGACCCTCATGTGGTCCCAAAGGTGTGGTCCAAGTGGGGTGAACGGTCTGGATTTTCTGCACTGTTCCAACAACATTCCACCCTGGACAGGTTAGAATTTCGAAATTTATTAAAATACTTTTGGGTGTTAAAAATTCTAAAAATTTACAGGGAAGTGCCCCATCTATGGTAGGACCCACCTACAAAATTTTGGGGCCAATGGACACATGTACACACCATGGTGGTGGCTAGACCTACCCATTACAATATGGTGTCCAGATCAGTCCGATTTTCAGGACAGACTGATTTCTTTAAATAAATTAAAATATTTTTAGATGTCCAAAAATTCTAAAATTTTATGAAGGTGTGTTTCACCCATGGTGGAACCCACCTACCACATTTCTGGTCCAGTGGACACCTGTGCACACCGTGGCAAGGGTCGGACTGGCCCACCACGTTGGGATGTCCAGGTCTGTCTGATTTTCTGAATAGACTATTTTGTTTAAATTAATTAAAATACTTAGGAATATTTAAAAATTTTGAAATTTTGTGGGGGTGTGTCCCACCTATGGAAATATCACTCTGTAAAATTTTAGACCCAACAGACATTCGAACTGACCGTGGTGCAGCCTGGAATTGTGTCAGTTTTGGGCCAAATACCTAGGCCCGTAGGACTACCCACCATGGGACGCCCCTACCTTAGGCTGCTGGGCCTACATTCCAACGGCATAGCCCACTTGAATATATGTGTTGTATTTTTCTCCTCTCATCCAGTGGTGCCCACAGTGATGTGTGTGGGCCATCAAAGAAATAAATATACTATAAATAAATTTTATTGAATTTCCAGCAAACCCAGATAGTGGGTGGGCTAGAATTTTAGCATTTGGCTCAAGGTTGCTACCCACAAATGTATGTTTTGGGGCAGTGTGGCCCACCATATTTAGGGACATTATTACACATATTTTGCCCTATCTTAATTAGATTTTTAGGCTTAATTAGTACACTCTTAAGGCCCACCTTAAATGGGTTTTATTAGAACAATATTCATAGTTGGCTGTTGGGTTTCCTAGGCCTAATGTCTTGAAACTTCCTTGATAGACCCCTGCCCTTTGGGCCTATATTTAATACACTATTGTAACGGGTTTTATGGGCCAAAATACTCAGGTAGTTGGGCCCTTGCTTGCCCATTAAAGTAAACCATACTTGGGCCGAGATGTGAGGCCCAACTTACGTGTTTTAAATATAAGGATCACCCCTATGTTAGAATAATGGGCTACCCATTAGGCCCACCACGATGAGTGGACTTATGATCTTTATGGTTGGGCCCAACCTTGCTTGAGGGCCCACCATATTACCTATGTGTTGGGCTTTGAGTATAAGCCTACTAGGCCATGGATTGCCTTAGGCCTTGGGCCTTAGTTTTTGTTCGAGTAGTAGCGGGCTAACTCTCGGGAACCAGTTGAGGTTGGATGTCCTCCTGGGTGGTTCTAAGGTAGGCCCATGGGTTCTTCTATGAATGGTTAAAGGCCCACCATAGGCCCTAGGCCATTTGTTTAAGGATCAATGTGAATGTATGTGGAACCTACCTTAACATATGTTTGATCCAGGCCATCCAAGCCTTGGATCGCCCGATCATAGAGGCACTCTTTACCTTAGGTTGCTACTAGATTCACAATCCAGTAACAGGCCCACTTGATCTTTTCTTGATGTATACACACCCTCCATCTGGTGGGGCCCCCTGTGTAACACCCCGTACTTTTGTGTACTCGGGTGTTACCTTGAAAATCTGAATTAATCACATGTGTGTGGGGTCATACGTGACTCACCTTGCACATCAGCATCTTGTGGTCCCCAATGTATTCATCTGGATCGATTAGGACTCTTTAAATGAACTCTAGATCAATCCAAAAGGTGTAGCCTTCATCCATAGTTGGGCTATCCAACCGTTGACTCTTAAGATGGACCATCATATCGTAATGAGGTGCAATTCACCAGAGTCGGGACCAAACTCGTAGATCCACTAATCAATCAATCTGTGACTAGTAATGAGAGCTGTCAAATCACTAGATTGACATGGATCAACAATTCAAAACCAAATCTGACCAGTTAATTTCAAAAGAAACTTGTAACTAACTACGAAGGATTTTAATTAAATCATTTTGTGGCCCACTACATGGCCACCTTAAAATAAGGCCCTACAATTTGATAAAAATAATAATAATAATAAATGATAAAAATTATTTTAATAATAACATTTAGTGTTCTAAATGCATAGAACAGGGGTCCCGGCTGTCTGTATAAATTCTTGGATCCTTTTCAACCGTTGTCATCCAACTTCGAAATCACCCGACCTTTAGATCGACAGAAAACCCCCATTGGGACTACAAATCACGTGGTGGGCCCCACCTAAGCTTTGGATCTGCCTGATCTTTGGTTAAAGGCTAAGATTGGTCCCACCAAGTGGAATGGGCGGAGTGGATTCCATCCAATCACGACCGTGGGCCCCGCCCTGATGGTGCATGTGCACAATTGGCGAGCACTCGTTGTGCATCGGGCGCCCCAGGTCGGTCAGACCCATCTGACCCGTGTTTCACTGAAAAAGGGAAGCTTTCCCTCTCTTTCTGTTTGAAATCAACGGACGGACGTACGGTCCTGGTTGCAATCAACGACCCACCTACACCGACCCTATGAGCAATCCAAACTGTCCATCATGTTAGGTGGATCGTTTCAGCCAAAACCATGGCTTCTATACACATTCATGCAACCACACGTGCACACAATCCTGGGTGCAAACAGGTCCCACAAGCACACCATATTTCCAAAAACGGAAAATTTCTCTCCTTACCATGCCGGCGATCCGCGCGAGCTCCCTTCCCCTAAATCCTAGCCGTCCATCTAAAGCAATCTCAGCCACCTAAGCCACAGTTTAGGGCTTCCTCCCATAGCTACGAGAAAATCGGCCGGTTTTACAAATACCGGCTGTATTACAAGGAGGTTTTAGCAAATCTAATCCTGATCGTTTGGATCCAATCCAATAGTTTAGGAAAGCCAGGTTTACCCATAAAAAGGGAGAGAAAATGACTCTCCACTGGCATCTCTAAAAAATCCTAGAAACCGGCCGTTTCTTCCTCCATTCGAACCCACCACCCGGACCACCAAGAAGCTTCGAAAAACCACCTCCCTAAGCTCCCATGGAGCTGTCCTGACCTTCTGAATGCAACGTTTTGAAGAAATGAAGCTCCGTCTCGAATCTACCATTGGAGCCTGGCCATCTTCCTCGTCGAAGAATGGTCAAGTGAATCGCGGGTCCCAGCTCTGTTTCATCCACCATGAAAGCCATCCGAGTCCAGTGGGGTTGTTACCTTCAGAAATAAAATGAGAGACAGAAAAGAGGAGAGAAAATGGGAGTGAAAGGAGGGTGAGAGATAGGGCCGACGATGGGTTCGTCTGAATCGCTGGGTCAAGCTAGCTGGGTGAGCGGGTTTGTCTAACCCATGGATGGGTCATTAGAAGAGGTAGATAGGAAGGGGTAAAAGAGAAAAGAAAAGAAAAGAGAGGAATAAGGGTGGTGCGGCTGCACCATGTCTTCTTGTCAGACAAAGAATCGAGTCGCCGAACTCGGTTCGGGTTTAGGCGGAGTCTCCGTCTGGCCGGTGAGGAAGGAGAGCAGGGAAGAGAGTGAGAAAGGAAAAGGGAAAGAAAGAAAAGAGAAATGAGGAGGAAGGAAGAAAAGAGGGTGAGAGGGTGGCTGCCGGTTTGAGCTCAAACCGAGCTGAGTCATCAGGCTGAGTCGGGTGAATCAGGGTTGCTGTCCATCTGGGCTGGGCGTGGGTTGGTCCAGTCCAGACCTTTGGGAAGTCTAGGGAGAGAAGAGAGGAAGAAAAAATAAGAAGGAATCAGAGAGAGAGGTATGGTGAGTGGGTTGAGTGCTGGTGAGTCGACTCGACTCACCTGAGTTGGACCGGGCTATTCATGGCTGGACTTTCCAGCAAAAATAAAGAGAAAAAGAAAGGAAAGGAAGAATAGAAAGGAGAAGAAGAAGGAAAGCAAGGAGAAGAAAGGTAGAAGGGGCAGTGGGACTTCGACTCGCTGAGTCAACTCGGCTGAGTCACATCGTCAAGGCGATCGAATTGTAAGTTAACTCTCTATTCTTAAATCAGTTCATTTTGAATTACTATTAGTTTCATTTCCATGATCGTAGCAATTATTAAGCATGAGTAGCCTTTAGTAAATTATCCATACTGAAATTAATTAGTACATATAAAAGCTATTGTCATTAAATATTAGTGTTTTATTTTGTCAAGTATTGAATATTATTATCAGACCATACTATGTATTTTCGTCACAATGAGTATTAGTATCACATTAGCTAATGTTAAATATATTATTAAGATTGATGGTTGCTTTGAGATCATTAGTATTATCGACTATACATCATTTGCCGTTATTGGATTACCATTTTTAATTAGTAACATTATTAATATGGTTATTTCGTCTATTAGAAATTAAATCTTAAAATTTATCCTAGACCTAAACTCTAGAATAAAAATCCTAAACCTAAGTAAGTTAAACACTAGGTCAATACTTTAAACATAGATGGTGTGTTGGGTTTGGGCCTAGATGGAGAATTTAATATCGATATATTTAGATATGAACCTATGAACTATCACTATTAACATATTAGCTAATATAAACACTAACACTAATAGTTATCTTGTAATTATTAAGATTTAGTTTTAACTAATACACTAAGTAAAGTTCAAGTCCTAGAATCTAAATTTAAAACTAAACCCTAAGAGGAAATCCTAATTATACAGTAAAAACCCTAAGATAAATAATTCAAATCCTAGGCCATGTTCTTAGACCTAGGTAGTATATAGAACTTGGATCTAACGGTACAAGTTCATGAACTATGTTAGGGTTCAATTCTAAAGGCGCAAGCACTTTGCGATGCTAGTAGGCGATCCCAAGTATAAGGTGATGATTCTTCCCCTTGAGCTTTCCATCTTCTCATTAGCTTAAGTTATAGTTTTCATTTAAATTCATAACTGATATCTCCCTTTATAACCACATGTGTTAGCTGGTGGAAATTGAATTGCTGTCTTACATGCTTTATGATTATCCTGTATAATTGTTCATGCTTGTGGATTATTTGTGGATTGCTTACTGAACTTAAACTGGTACATTAGTGGAAAATACCCACATATGAATGTACACCCATACTTGGGATGTAACCTGACTGGTGGTGATTAAAATGGACCTTCGACTTAGTGGTTATTGAGTGGTGGTCTAGATGGATCATTGATGTGGGCCTACCATCCAGGGTTGTTGTGCTAATGGTTTTAAAGGATAGTCTTTATCTTATGGTTTTGATATTCGCCCTATGTGGCATATTTTGATACTCACCCTACGTGATTTTATTTGATATTTTCCCTATATGGGTTTGACGTTTTATACCATGCAGCCATGCGATGGTAAGCCCTATATATTGTAATATGATTGGCCACTAGTTGATGGGGTACCATTAAACATCCTAAGGTGGTAGTCTCATGAGTCGGGGATGGTGGGAATGGGACACTATGCCTGAGCTGTCGGCCTACGCTGGGCCGTGTGCTCCCCGTAGTGACCTTTGAGCTTATCTAAATTGGCTGATTGTAAATGAACTAATAACGACTAGGCTAATCATGCATACATGGCATGTATTATTCCGACTGGATGATATTTTTCAGGTTCGATGATTGCATAGGCGACGGCCCACTGTTCGCACGGATGAGCATCCTAGGGGTGATGATTGCATTCACGCATCCATGCATCTAATAAGACTGCATTTATTCTTTTGTGGTTGTCTGGATGTTTTGTAACTATACTTACCTAATGCGGCTGTGTGTAATCTTGAGGGGAATTCACACTGAGTTGGCCACTCATCCATTAAATATATAACCGTACAGGTAGTACAGGTGGCTTAGGTGATATGTATGCTCAGACTTGATTAGGAGCAGGGTACGATCGCCAGAGATGCATGACTGTGCTTGCCTGGAGGAGCTGCGTGATCTTGCGGTTTATATTTATATGCTTTCTGCAATTCTTCATGTATTAAATTCTTGTAATCTTGTATTTGTTAAATTCAGAGACATTGGTTTGTATAAGTCATTATGGGTACCCTCTTGTATATTTGAATGATAACGAAAATTTTCTTATGCTTGCTTGTCCATTCTACGCTCATCTGCTTACTCTGATAAAAGAAATATATATATATATATATATATATATATATTTGACCATTCTTTAAGGTTAACACTTGGGTTTTTGGGACACGGGTCATATACTCGGGTCCTGAAGATTCGGGTTGTTATACCCTGTGAATATTGTTGGCCTTCATGAGATCATTCCCACTTATTTGACGAATTTCTGGGCTTTAGCAGGCCCAGGAAGCTGAGTGGGCCGAGCGTTTATCAAGAGGCCTTAAATGTACATTGTTATGGTTGAAACTTTATTAGACATGGGACCCACCATATTAAGAACTTGTGTGAGTGTTGCATGCTTATATTTTATAATCCTTAGGCTTATTTAGTGCATTCTTTTGGGTCACCTTTAATGATCACATGAGGACCCCATCTTAGATCAGATTTTTGGGACATCCCTTAGGCCCAGAGTGGGCTAGGACGTCCTAGCTTGGCCCAACCATACATTGGGCAGACTTCCACCATTTTTATGGACTTGTGGGCTGAGGTAAGGATAGTATTGGGCTCTTAGTTGCCCACTTAAATTGCTAGTTATTAGGCTGATGTACTGGGGCCCATTTCATCCAAACTTAAACTTATTTAGTTGTATATTGTGTACGCAAGCTGCCCATCAAGTCCAACTCAATGCATGGATTCTATGGCCATTGGGAATTAAGTCTTGGGCCTTAATTCTCCTCTTAGGGCCCATGTTGTTAAAATTGGTATTATATCTTTTTACAGCCTATTATGAGGGATATATGTATGTGGTTACCTGTGTTCTTATCTTGAATGTAGGGCCTTGGGCCTTGTATCCACATAGTTCGTGGTTGAGATGCCTCTTGGAGAATGGTGGTTAAATGTCCCCATTATGCACTCCTCTAGGCCCGATTATATCTAAATGTGATTAGATGCTCATCTTAAACTCTTGTTAGACTCACTTCTGTGTTACTTAGACACGTAGTTGTATACTTAGTCTCGTGGGCTACCCCAGGTAAATGGGCCCCCACTAGAGGTGGAATTCCTTATGGATATTGTCTAAATACCTAGTCTTGGTCCCTTCTTGGATAGGAGGAGTCTTCTACTTTGTATATCACCGCATAATGCGTCTAGACCCATCTTCATGGCCCATGTGCATCCTTGTATGCTTGGATGACACTGTGTGTGTGGTTATGATTGTGCCATTAGGCATTGCATGTTGCCTTCCTGAGGGATGTAGTATTCCCTCTTGAGCATGTTGGATGCTTGGAATTGATACATAGTTGATGGTGTGATTCATGATCTAGCATTGCATAACACATGAGCATTTTCACCCTCGCTTCATCAGGGTTGTAGCCTCCACAGATACATCGTGGATGGCCATGTTTGGACACCGAAAATGCTACTTGAGCATACTGGGTGCATAGGATGCCCATGGGTGAAATTCCCAAGACTTCCATGATACCAAGGATTTACTCCAACGCTGTGACTGAGTAGAATATATGAGCACAGGAGGGCCTTATACCATTAGGCCACGATTCCCACTGTCGTATAGTCGGTTGGATAGGAGTGTAGCCTTACTCGCTTGATGTAAGGGGGCATTGCTGGGCTGAGTCTGACCAGCTCGTGAATGGGTCCATTACCTTCAGGCCTTGCTGGTGATTGGCTATCCGCAGGCAGGGTAGTGAGGTTTCTTACGCTCGTTTGACTGTGCATGGTCTATAGAGCGGCAGTCATCCAGCAGTGTAATGGACCCTGGCGATTTCCTTATGATGGAAATGTACTTGATATGTGGATTTGATATGAGCACTGACATTACTTCGCATTGCATTTACATCAGCTGTGTAAGCCTCATAATGCATTACAATACTCATTGATTACAGTACTCATCGTATTACAGTACTCATATTGCATTACAATACTCATTGCATTACAGTACTCATCGCATTATAGTACTCATTGTATTATATAGCCTTGGTATGGCTTCCTGCATTATCGTACTGCTTGGTATAGTTTCTTGCATTCATAATAGCCTTGGTAAGGCTATTGGTATTGGTATTAATTATGACTCCCTTCTGCATTCTCTATCTTCTTCTGAGCACCAATGTCACACACTTTCACCACCCTCTAAACTTTCTATAAGCTTATGCACGATTGATGCGTGTAGGAGATTCTAGGCAGGTGTCGCAGTGGTAGAGTTTGGATTAGAGCTGAGCTTGAGGACCCAGTGTTGCAGACTTCATTTCTTCCTTCTATTATCTTATTTATATCCTTTTGGACCTTATGGATACTTGTAAAAGTTCAAATTCATAGTGGATTTTGTGATGTGTGCCTTTGTTATTCTAAGATTTAATTGCTGTGATCTTGGGTATGTTCGTATTAGTAATGATTATACTGTTATGGAAATCCTCCTTGTAGGATCCCAGGATCGGAACCTGCCTCAGAAGTCGAGAATGGGGTACTACGGAGGCTGTTGTAGCCAGAACCGGCCATCGAGTTCCTTGTGAGTCCGGTTACCGAGTCTGGGGCGTGACAGAAGTTAGTATCAGAGCATAGCAAGTAATTTTCGAATAACTTGGGATAGTATCATATATCTGCTGCAAGCTCAGGACGAGTAGTGTCCCAAGTGTGTTTTTCTCGTTCCGTTTGAGTCTTCAAGGATTTTAATTTCTAGGTGTCCATCACCTTTGTTCTTTCTATAAACCATGCCGTCTAGTCGTGACGCCCGTAGTCGTGATGCCCATGGACATGGTTCTCATTACGCTCCAGCGATTCGAGTGACTTTTGCTCCACCATCTGAGATTTCTATTTCCCCTCTAGAGCCTGCCGTACCTATTCCTGAGGCTCCCACCGTTCCTGTGCCTCTGTTAGAGGCCAGTACTACCCTCCGTTAGAGGCCAATACTACCCCCGTTTATCTAACGATTCCTGTAGGAGCTGAGCATCTTCAGTAGTTGATGCAGATCGTCACTGATGTTCTTCAGACCCGTCAGCCCGTTCCTGAGATGCCGGACAGGTAGAGCAGGAGCGCGCAAACCCCCTTTTGCGAGATTCGACTTCGCAGCGAGCCCCGATGACGGTGTATTTACTTTAGGGAGAAGGCCGAAAGAGGAAGGTGCATTCCAGTGGCTGCTATCAGCGTCAATATTGTTGACATATGAGACGTTTAGACTGCTAGCGGCACAGCCAGTGCCATCTTCTACCCAGTTAGCTTCATCATCGTCGCAGCCAGCAGTCCCTTCTTCTAAACTATTCGTTAGAGTTTGCTTCAGTTGTGGGTAGACGTGACACCGTAGGCGCGAGTGTCCCCATCAGCAGGATGGACCTTCGCAGCGACCGCAGTAGCAGTAGAGGCCGTAGATGCAGAGGAGATAGACACCTCCCTAGCCACCTCAGGCTTGATTTTGCGTAACCTAGCAGGACCCTTAGTTATTAGGGAAGTCGTTATGGGTATTCTCCTTGTCTTTGTATGTAAGTTTTGTGTTTTGGTGCATCGCACCCCTTTTGTATCCAAGGGCTTTTGTTCACTCAGATTACTATTAGAGTCTGCCCTTAAGGATTGTCAGTATCAACATTTTTGGGAAGATCGCTGTGTTAGGCCGATGATATTATCGTGTTCCGTTTTGGTTGGTGAGATGTTCTTACATGCTGAATAGTTTGTTATTGCCAATGTTGAGCTTGTTGGCTTGTTTTGTTGTTAAGGCAGTATTTCTGGTTAGGGATGGTAGGCCAGATTGTGAGTTTTATGGCCAAGTGTGACACATGCCAGCGTGTCAAGGCCGATCATCAGATACCCCCTAGTCCCTTGCAGCCGTTAAGCGTTCCAGAGTGGAAGTGTGAGCTTGTATCAATGGACCGACTGGCGAGGGTATTCATTAAGGAGATTGTGAGACTGCACGGCGTCTTCGTTTCGATCGTTTCAAACTGAGACTCCAGATTTATATCTCAGTTTTGGAGGAGTTTTCAGCAGGCGTTGGGGGACACTTTGTATCTCAGCACTGCTTATCATCTGCGTATGGATGGGTAGACCGAAAGGGTAAACCAGATCCTTAAGGATATGCTCAAAGCTTGTGTAATCGACCTTGTGGGGAGTTTGGATGAGCATATGCGCTACGCCGAATTCACGTATAACAACAGCTATTAGGCGACTATTGACATAGCTCCTTTCGAGGCACTTTATGGTAGACCGTGCAGATCTCGTAGTTGTTGGACCGAGGTAGGAGAGCGTCGTCTCTTAGGTCCCGAGCTTATGCTGCAGACGTCAGAGCCTATTGATGTTATCAGACAGAGGATGCGAACAACTCAGAGCTAGCAGAAGAATTTTACTGATCGTCGACGTCGACCCCTCAAGTTTACAATCGGGGACATGGTATATCTCAAGGTCTCGCCAATGAAAGGCGTGGTTCACTTTGGTGTGAAGAGCAAGCTCGCCCCGAGATTTATTGGACCTTTTGAGATTATGGAGTGTGTAGGCATTGTGGCCTATAGGCTTGCCTTATCTCCTAAGTTGTCCTTGATCCACGATGTATTCCATATTTCGATGTTGCGGAATGTGGGTCGGACACTATTCCCGTGATTGATTGGCAGCCACTTGAGGTCCCTGAGGATGCTTCCTACATTGAGCAGCCGATTTGTATTCCTGATCGGAAGGAGCAGGTCCTCAGGACCAAGGTCATTTCCTTGGTGAAGGGGCAATGGGGTCATCATTCAGAGGCTAAGGCGTCTTGGGAATGCGAGGCCGAGATTAGAGAGCGTTATTCCCATTTGTTTGTTGATTGATATATGCAAATTGTATTACCTTCTCTTTTAATGATTACTATATGATGAGGTGTTTGCTTTTCATTTTGTCTTACATTGGTCAATTTCGGGGATGAAATTTCTTTGTTCGTAAGGAGGGTCGTGAGACCCGACCCGAGTTCACATGTGTGTATGTGTGTGTGTATGCATCTTGTTCATCATGGTCTCGCGGTCCTACTGGTCGAATCCCGGTGACCCATAGATAGTGTTGCGGTCATCCTTGAGTTCGGTCATATAAACCCAACTCGGATTGACCCGAGACCTATGTCATTGCAACCGCATCATCACCGCGGTTCCAACGCCGTGTCTCGCGCTTAAATCCGATATGTAGATCAAAAGTTATATACATTTCATTATATGACCATTGATTATGTGGCCCACTTAGGTGGAATGCATGTGGACCACTATCACCCATGGCACAAGTCCCCATACACACTACACACACCACATAAATCCTATAGAAACACCACGCATCTCAACAAACACCACCCTAGCCTAGTCTAAAGGCCTAAACATTGTAATCTCCTCCCTATGCTATGATGACTTCTCTTACAAAATAATTATGGTATTTTTCTTTCTCTCTTTATTCTCTCCCTCCCTCTCATTTCCCTCCATTGCTAGAATTTTCAGCATCTTCCCTTCCATCTCCCTCTCTTCTCTAGCTCCCTTCTCCTCCATTTCCCCTCAATCCATCCATCAAAATCACATCTCACCCCTTCAACCTAGCATGCTTGAAGCCTTAGAAGCTTGGAGTGGAGTTTTGATGGAGATCTTGAGGTGGGTGATTCATAAGATTAGTCTCTTTCCTTTTCTCTTGCATAAACCTTTTTCATTTAATTGAGAGTGTGTAGGACCCACCAATCAATGGTGGAGGTCCTACATGACTCCATGAGTGTGGCCAAAACCCACTTTATGCATGAATGATTGCCATGATGGGGCCATTCTCCATGGACCTCATCAGGAGATTTTTCTTTGATTTATAGGTTGTGGGTCATCTAGACCCTTGATCCTTGGTGGAGATGGCATCTCCACCATTGGATTTTGATTAGAAGATGCATGCATGGGTAGATCTTATAATCCCATCAATATAGTGATATGTGTGGTTTGTGATGAAAGGAAGGGCTTCAATGTGGTGGAGCCCCTTCTCTTGTGGCCGATTCTTACTCTTCTTTTGTTGATCTATTAATCTCAGATGTGTGTGGTCCACCTTGTGGCCTGGAAGTATTCAGACCATCCAAAGAGAGTGGAAGCCCATGTCTGTCCACTCTATGAACATAGGTGCCCCATTTGCTCATTTTTGAACACATATAATGGATTTTATGGTATGGATTAGGTCTGGATATTTGTGGGGCCCACTGAGGTGGACTACAACTCAAATTCCATGGGGTGATTTCCCCTTATTTTGGTTCCTATGCTCATTTTATTTCATGTGCATGTTGTTACCCAGAAAATTTCTTGACAGATTTTTGCTGGATTTGGGCTTGAATTTAGGACTGATTTGGGGACCTTTTGTACCCATAAAATATACTTTCATGAAAGGTGGGGATCTCATCATGATGTCTCCCAAATTTCAGCCCCATATAACCTTCATTGGGGTCCCAAAGGTGTGGTCTAAGTGGGGTGAACAATCTGAATTTTCTGCACTGTTCCAGCAACATTCCACACTGGACAGGTTGGAATTCCAAAATTTATTAAAATACCTCTGGGTGTCTAAAAATTTTAAAACTTTACAGGGATATTCCTCACCCATGGTAGGACTCACTTACAAAATTTTGGGGCCAATGGACACCTGTACACACCATGGTGGTGGCTGGACTGTCCCATTACAATATGGTGTCCAGATCAGTCCGATTTTCAGGACAGATTGATTTCTTTAAATAAATTAAAATATTTCTAGATGTCCAAAAATTTTAAAAATTTCTGGAGATGTGTTATATGCATGTTGGAACTCATTTAACAAATTTTAGATCTAATGGACACTTGTGAACACCGTGACAAGGGCCGGACTGGCCCACCACGTTGGGACGTCTAGGTCTGTCTAATTTTCTTGACAGACTGTTTTGTTTAAATTAATTAAAATACCTAGGAATATCCAAAAATTCTGAAATTTTGTAGGAGTCTGACCCACCTATGGAAATATCACTCTGTAAAATTTTAGACCCAACAGACATTTGATCTGACCGTGGTGCGGCCTGCAATTATGTCAGTTTTGGGCCAAATACCCATGCCCGTAGGATTACCCACCATGGGACGCCCCTACCTTGGGCTGCTGGGCCTGCATTCCAACGGCATGGCCCACTTGAATATATGTGTCATATTTTTCCCCTCTTATCTGATGGGGCCCACAGTGATGTGTGTGGGTCATCAGATAAATAAATATACTATAAATAAATTTTATTGAATTTCCAGCAAGCCCAGATAGTGAGTGGGCTGGAATTTCAGCATTTGGCCCAAGGTTGCTACCCACAAATGTATGTGTTGGGGCAGCGTAGCTCATCATATTTGGGGACATTATTACACATATCTTGCCCTATCTTAATTAAATTTTTGGGCTTAATTAGTACACTCTTAAGGCTCACCTTAAATGGGTTTTATTAGAACAATATTCATAGTTGACTGTTGGGTTTCCTAGGCCCAATGTCTTGAAACTTCCTTGATAGACCCCTGACCTTTGGGCCTATATTTAATACACTATTGTGATGAGTTTTATGGGCCAAAATACTCAGGTAGTTGGGCCCCTTGCTTGTCCCATTAAAGTAAACCATACTTGGGCCGAGATGTGAGGCCCAACTTGTTTTAAATATAAGGATCACCCATATGTTGGAATCATGGGCTGCCCATTAGGCCCACCATAATGAGTGGACTCATGATCTTTATGGTTGGGCCCAACCTTGCTTGAGGGCCCACCATATTGCCTATGTGTTGGGCTTTGAGTATAAGCCTGCTAGGCCATAGATTGCCTTAGGCCTTGGGCCTTAGTTCATGTTCGAGTAGTGGGGGGCTAACTCTTGGGAACCAGTTGAGGTTGGATGTCCTCCTGGGTGGTTCTAAAGTAGGCCCATGGGTTCTTCTATGGATGGTTAAAGGCCCACCATAGGCCTTAGGCCATTTGTTTAAGGATCAATGTGAATGTATGTGGAACCTACCTTAACGCAAGTTTGATCCGGGCCATCCAAGCCTTCGATCGCCCAATCATGGAGGCACTCTTTGCCTTTGGTTGCTACTGGATTCACAATCCAATAGCAGGCTCACTTGATCTTTTCTTGATGTATACACACCCTCCATTTGGTGGGACCCCCTGTAAATATTGTTGGCCTTCATGAGATCATTCCCACTTATTTGACAAATTTCTGGGCTTTAGCAGGCCCAGGAAGCTGAGTGGGCTGAACGTTTATCAAGAGGCCTTAAATGTACATTGTTATGGTTGAAACTTTATTGGACATGGGACCCACCATATTGAGAACTTATGTGCCTGTTGCATGCTTATATTTTATAATCCTTCGGCTTATTTAGTGCATTCTTTTGGGTCACCTTTAGTGATCACATGAAGACCCCATCTTAGATCAGATTTTTGGGACATCCCTTAGGCCCAGAGTGGGCTGGGACATCCTAGCTTGGCTCAACCATATATTGGATAGACTTCCACCATTTTGATGGACTTGTGGGCTAAGGTAAGAATAGTATTGGGCTCTTGATTGTCCACTTAAATTGATAGTTATTAGGCTAATGTAGTAGGGCCCATTTCATCCAAACTTAAACTTATTTAGTCGCATATTATGTACGCGAGCTGCCCACTAAGTCCAACTCAATGCATGGATTTTATGGCCATTGGGAATTAAGCCTTGGGCCTTAATTCTCCTCTTAGGGCCCATGTTGTTAAAATTGGTATTATATCTTTTTATGGCCTATTATGAGGGATATATGTATGTGGTTACCCGCGTTCTTATCTTGAATGTAAGGCCTTAGGCCTTGTATTCATATAGTTTGTGGTTGAGATGCCTCTTGGCGAATGGTGGTTAAATGTCCATATTATAGACCCCTCTAGGCCCAATTGTATCTAAATGTGATTAGATGCTCATCTTAAACTCATGCTATACTAGCTTCTGTGTTACTTAGATACGTAGTTGTATGCTTAGTCTCGTGGGTTACCCCAGGTAAATGGGCCCCCACTAAAGGTGAGATTCCTTATGGATATTGTATAAATACCTAGTCTTGGTCCCTTCTTAGATAGGAGGAGTGTACTATTTGGTATATCACCGCATAATGCGTTTAGACCCATCTTCATGGCCCATGTGCATTATTATATGCTTGGATGACACTGTGTGTGTGATTATGATTGTGCCATTGGGCATTGCATGTTGCCTTCCTAAGGGACGTAGTATTCCCTCTTGAGCATGTTGGATGCTTTGAATTGATGCATAGTTGATCGTGTGATTCATGCATCTGGCATTGCATAACATATGATGTCACACACCAAAATTCACTTACTGAGTGTGCACCCTCAGACATGAGTTACGGACCACGACTCATACACTTAGTGTACTTAAACCAGTGGGTCACATTATTTAATAGAGGTACAATAAAATCTGAATTCTATGTTCCCATTAACCTCTATCAATACATTCATGTCAACTTGATCTAGTCTCAAACATTCATCACCACACATCAAAAGAAAAGAAAAGAAAATAAAATAAATTGAGACTTTTATTTAAGTCATTGGAATCATCAAGTTATTAAAAAAATAAAAATAAATTTAAAGTCATTCTAAAACAGAAATAAAATAATAATAGGAAACAGATGTCCCGTTCAATTATTCTACTGGTCCAACGACGTAAGCTTGTCTTCAGTTAAATACGGCCACCGATCCTATGGATCATTCACTAGTTTGGCTTCATATTCTTGTTCTTGAGTCGTTCTATCTACTTTAATTCCATCTATACGGTTTTTCCATCAATAAACCATCAGCTGGCCAGGCCTAATGAGTGAACCCATCATGGTTCGTGCACAGTACAATTAAAATAATACATACAAGTAAAGCATAAAAATCAGAAATACAATGCAAATAATTAAAGCGTATGTTATGAATGATACTGATGATGCATCAAGTGGGTATAAATAGAAACCATCTACTTGCTTGAGTTGGATATCGACAACCCGCATCCGCACTCGGCAGGCTTCTACCATTGGTAGGTATGGGCAAGGCCCGCATCCCCCCTATTGGGCAGGTTCCACATATAGTGGGCTTCTAGTAGGTACAATGGGCTATCCCCTAGGTAATCGCATAAGAGTATTAATGATGTCAGGCATGAATGTTTGATGCAGCAATAATCATATCAACAGTCAAATACATCTCTCCTTATGAGGGGCCTTTCACATGTTCATAATCCAAGAATATCTCAGCACTATCAGTTTATAAACAATTTAATCAAGTTATTCACAACAACAAATTATTTTAATCATATGGAGAGGAAACATGTTGGGATTACTCACCTAATGGTTTAGAGAGGAATTCGATGGAGCGGATTAGAAATTACCTATAAATAATCTATATGCAGTACACCATAATATTAAAAAATATATATTAAACTCATAAAGTATTTGATTTATTTTGATTACTAATTAAGGTCTTACATGGGAGTGATACTCAAGTAACATACATAATAGATAGGGTTCATCGTATCTATCTCGGCCCAAAAGGCACACTAGATATTTTATAAGACGAACCACCACATGGATGGCTTGGATCTTCTAATAGCATGTCATAATGATACATAATTTAATCTATGTATATTTTGTCCTAAACATGCATGCAACTTATATAAGTTTTACCGTGCATCAGAAGGTGGAGTTATATTATATTATATTATATATATATATCTAATACACATTTATTTTTATGTGGGTCCTACTTACAGGGATCTGGATTGATTATATGGTTACTATTACTATATTGACCTTTGAGAAAAATTTTCAATCTAATCTAAAATATGTGGGACCTATAATAACGTAAACGATTATTGTACAACTACTATTATTTTCTTTCTGTATGGGTCACACACATTTTAGATATGTCCTAAATTTACACTTTTAACCCATAATAACCTTCCAAATCAAATAGATGGATTGGATACAATGTATACATCACTGTGAGTCCACAATCTGATGACCCAAGATGGTTTCTAACGTTAAAAGCCACACTTTGTTTCAACGTTGACAATCAAACTTTATGTTTTTTATGTACTTATTTATTTATTTAATTTTTTTGATAGGTCCCATGAAAATCTAAACCATGAATGAGATAGGTAATCTCCTCATAAAGGACGAGCCAAAAAAATCTACTCGAAATAACACTTTTGTGGCCCACAAGAATATTCGAAGGTGCCCATTTAATTTTCACTGTTTAAGGCGATGTGATCCACATGAGTTTTCTTTCGAATAAATTTTTCAACCCCAAGACTTTTAATTAGTAACAAGATTATTAGACAGTACAGATTTGATACATACATCAAGAAAGCCCCGCATATAAGGCCCATAAATCCGGACTAATTCTAGTAACGTAAATAGCCCAATTTCACTTTTACACGCTAGAGTGTTTTTACACCCACTCTATATTGTTACACTTTTATCATGATGACCCATACATAATATGTGTGCAAAAGATCTATTCCATTCACCACTTTACTAACATAGTTTTAGGACATTAGTAGAAAAATGAGGTAGATTCGTTATTCTGATGGATCATACTACCATGAATCAACACTGACCGTTCTTCCACCATTAAAACATATGCATTTCTTATTTCAAACCCTCCTAACTTTCTATGTAAGATCCAATTTGTTAATTGGTCCACCCAATTATATTTTAATGGTCAAAATAATTGGTATCTCCATCGGAATTCCCTGCGGCCTCAATGGATATTCCAATGGGGACTGCCTAATGAATTCTATTTTGCATATTATGGCTTACCAAAACCTTAATTTAGCCTAATTTTTGGAGGTTTCTCATATTTTGGTCCTTGCAACCTAATGGATGGAATTGATCGGGCCATATATGCAAAATAAGTCAAATATGTAATTCAAATAAAATAAACAAAAAGACTTACATGTTTTCTTTGATTTCTTGTTACATGCATAAGGCGTTTCACAGTGCATCGTGCATATGCACACATATGATATATGTGCACATGCATTGCACCCATAGTAGATCCACACTGTTCATCATGTAGACCCAAGACATAATAACGTAAAGAAATAAAATCTAAATTAAAATACAATAAGTATTAACCTCTGCAAGCCGTCCTTCCACTAATTTCTCTCTGTTTTTTTTATCGGCAAGAAGTGTCCCTCCTTATAAAGAAAATAGAGTTTCTCGAATAAGATAACGATGAGAGAGGTTGTAACTGTTTTAATCTCTTTTAAAAAAAAAAATTTAATTTTAAAATTTAAGAAACTGTAAAATTTTGGAGTTGTTACATTCTAACCCTCTAAAAGAAAATTTTCATCCTTAAAATTTACCTGAACTATTCTTCAAATAAGTGAGGATACTTCTCCCGTATTTCAACTTCCTGCTCCCACGATGCTTCATCGACTCCATGATGATTCCATAACACCTTGACTAGTGATACTGTCTTGGTTCTTAAAATATGTTCCTTGCAATCTAAAATACGAACAGGCTTTTTCATGTAAGATGTATCTTCCTGAAGCTCAAGATCATGCCAATCGATGATATGCGATGCGTCTCTTTCATACTTCCTTAGCATTGACACATGAAAGATGTTGTGAACACTCGACAGCTGTGGAGGTAGTGCGAGTCTATATGCTATAGCTCCCACTCGATCTAACACCTCAAAAGGCCCAATAAACCGAGGGGCAAGCTTTCCTTTTGTACCGAATCGCATCAGACCCTTCATTGGTGAGACTTTTACAAACACGTGATCCCCTACTGAAAATTTTAAATCATGTCTTCGGTTATCTGCGTAACTCTTTTGTCGACTTAGAGCTGCTTGAAGTCGTTTCTGAAGGAGCTTCACCTTCTCAAAAGCCTCTTGGACAATATCTGGTCTAATCAAACCTTTCTCTCCTATTTTGATCCAACAGTTAGGAGCACGGCAGGGGCGTCCATACAATGCTTCATACAGAGCCATACCAATACTTGTTTGATAACTATTATTATAAGTAAATTCAGCAAAATGTAAGTTATCGTCTCAAGTACCTTTGAAATCGAGAGCGCATGCACGTAACAAATCTTCAAGTATTTGATTCACACGCTCAGTCTGTCCATTAGACTGTGGATGATAAGCTGTGCTGTAGTCTAAAGTCATACCCATGACTTCCTGTAAACTAGTCTAGAATCGCAAAGTAAAATGAGGGTCGTGATCTGACATAACAGAACTAGGTATTCCGTGTAATCGCATTACTTCTTTGATATATAGTTTGGCAAGAATGTCCATTGAATAAGTAATACGAATAAGAATGAAATGTGATAACTTTGTTAATTGGTCAACGATCACCCATAACGAATCGTGCTTCCTCTGGGTCATAGGAAGTCCAACTATGAAGTCCATGGAAATGCAATCCCACTTCCATTCTGGTATTTTAAAAGGCCGCAATAGTCCTGACGGATTCTGGTGATCGGCTTTTACTTGTTGACAGGTGTAACATCAAGAAATATAATTAGCTATATCTTTCTTCAGGTTTTGCCACCAAAATGAACGCTTTACATTCTAGTACATCTTACTACCTCCCGAATGAATAGTGAACTTAGTTCTATACGCTTCCTTCAAAATTTCTTCCTTCAATTCTGGAATATTAGGCACGCAAAGACGACCGCGATACCGAACTCCATTATCTTCCCACACTTTCCAAACTGATGTCTCATCACCTTGGTGCTTAGTCACCATTTTCATTAACCACTCATCATTTCCTTGTGCTTTTATGATTCTTTCCTTCAATGTTTGCTGTAATATTATATTACATAAGCGAATACGTTGTTCTCAGAACTGTAGTTCAACATCGAAGTCCTTCACATAGTTCATCATCTGCCACTCTTAAACCATTAGTCTAGCTATGATTTGTTGCTTATGTTACTTCCTACTAAGGGCATCTGCCACAAGGTTTGTCTTCCCAGGATTATATAATAGCTCAAAATCATAATCTTTCAGGAATTCGACCCATCTTCGTTGTCTCATATTCAAGTCTTTTTGGGAAAACAAATATCGAAGGCTCTTGTGATCTGTGAAAAGATCGAATCTTTCGCCATATAAATAATGCCGCCAAATCTTTAAAGCAAACACGATTGCACCCAATTCCAAATCATGAGTTGGATAATTACGCTCATGATTCTTCAATTGCCTTAACGCATATGCAATCACCTTATCTTCTTGCATCAGTACATAACCAAAGCCCAGAATTGACGCGTCAGTATATAGGACAAACTTTACTCCCTCCTTTGGAAGAGTAAGAACAGGAGTAGATGTTAAAAACTTCTTTAATGTAACAAATGCTTCTTCACATTTATCAGTCCATTTAAAAGGCACACCCTTTCGAGTCAGACTTGTTAATGGGCCGAAAATTTTTGAGAAGTCTTTGATGAACCTCCTGTAGTAGCTGGCGAGTCCCATAAAGCTCCTAACTTCAGTTATACTCTTGGGCTGCTCCCACTTCATCACTGCTTCAATCTTGGCTGGATCAACTTTAACACTGTCCTTTGTAATTACATGTCCTAAAAATTTAACACTGTGCTTCCAAAATTCACACTTAAAGAATTTGGCATATAGTTGATTGTCCTTCAGCGTCTGTAGAGTAGTTCTTAGATGTGTTTCATGATCTTCTCTAGTCTTCGAATAGATCAGTATATCATCAATAAATATGATGACAAATTGATTAAGATATGGTCGAAATACTCTATTCATTAAATCCATGAACACAGCTAGGGCATTGGTCAGACCAAAGGGCATAACCAAAAATTCATAGTGCCCATAGCGGGTCCTGAAGGCCGTCTTATAAATATCTGGCTCCTTAATACGCAGTTGGCGATATCCTAATCTTAAATCAATCTTGGAGAAATAACATGCTCCTTTCAGCTGATCAAATAAATCGTCAATACATGGCAGAGGATACTTGTTCTTAATCGTCACTTCATTTAGCTGACGATAGTCTATGCATAAACGCATGCTTCCATCCTTCTTCTTTACAAAAAGTACCGGTGCACCCCATGGTGATGTACTGGGCCTGATGAAACCCTGGTTCTTCAATCCTTCCAATTGTTCTTTCAGCTCCTTTAGCTCAACCGGTGGCATTCGATACAGTTGCATTGATATCGGGGCAGTGCCTGGTAATAGATCAATACTAAAGTCCACTTCTCGTCGGGGCAGTAATCCAGGTATGTCCTGAAAAACTTCTGGATACTCTCTTGCAATTGGGATTTGTTCTATGCTCAACTCTAGTGACACCCCTTCCTTTAACACTATAATACGCTCTATGTTACTATCTCTGTATTCCTAGAATTTGGAAAGATTCTTTCCTGGGAATAGAGAATGTAACGGTCTTAGCATAACAGTCAATCTTAGCATGGTTAGCGGAGAGCCAATCCATACTGAGAATGACATCATATCCATTCATATCCATAACTACTGCATCAACTGGCATTATAATACCGCATATATTGACTTCACAGGACTTGCATAATTTGTTCAAGGTAACAGTTTTCCCCACTGGTGATTCTATGAAAATTGCTTTACTAAGGTCAATAGGTTTCAACCCTAGTCTTTTCACTATGGCACTAGAAATAAATGATATGGTGGCTCCAGAATCAAATAATACAGCAATAAGTTTATCGAGTACATTAACCGTACCTTTAATAACATTGTTATCTAGTTCTGGTTCTTCGACAGGTGCTATAGCATGTACTTTAGCTTGAGTGGTCTGTTGTCTGAAAGGTTGTCCCCCTGGATTCTGAGATACTAAAGGTAAAGCTACTTGCTGAGGTCGGTTCTGCTGATACTGTTGCGGCTTAGGAGGTAGATATCGTGATGCCTGTGAAGACTGCCCGAACTGCTGAGATAGTGCAGGAAGTTGCAACAGAGGAGGAATTTGTTGAAGTGGCTGGATCTGGCCAACATCCTTAAGTTGGGTTCAGCAAAAGTGGTATTGTGTCCGTATTTCTGTAACACCCCAGATTTTTGCCAACCTGGAATTAGACGTCCTTAAGCAATGGGTTGCTCCTAACACCTTATTAACCTATCAGAACTGAATCCCACAGTCTAAAATCGCTTCTGAACCCATTTCCTTCACAAATCCAACCCTTCACCACCTTGATCTTCCAATTTTTCTAAGAACTTTCACCCTAGACACTATCTTAAACTAGCTAAGTAGTAAAACTTGGATCACTTTATACACAAACTACAAAGGACTAAGTACCACCTCAGACGGAAGTCACTTAGGATTAAATCCTTTAGAAATGAGACAAAGTAACTAAGTGCTAAACTAGATTAGCTACGAAATCTATTTGAATCGCTTTAAATACGATCTGCAAGATCCAAAACTTGTAGAATCATTGACGCTAGGTTAGCCTAAAATCTAGGATCAAACTCATTACCCGACTACTCTCGGGAGCACGTTGAAACTCTATATCTGATCTGGACCGCACGTCGGGAGTCCGAATAATACGAAGTTAAGGAATTAGGACCGCCTCGCTGGGCTTGACAACCATCTCGGAAATCAAATCCAAACAGTGTTCCACGGCTGTTCGCTTGAGTCCGGAGCGAGGGAGTGTGAAAACACTTGTTTTCTTTAAAAATAAATATCTTGAATAGTAATCTGAGACTCATCACTTGCGGATCAGTTTTAAGCAACCCGACCGTCAGAATCAGACCAAAATACACCCTCAGATCAGGAGAAATTTCATACACATTTACATGTACTCGGAATCTCCGATCGAGATCCGCTGACCGTTGAACTGAATCTGGTCCGCCACGCGTGATCTGGAATCCCGACCGAAACGAAAACTTAATAGAACGTAGATCCAGCGTTAGTGAGCTTAAGTCCGACCTTTGGCTCAAGGAGGGCCGCCAGAAACCCTCTTTTGAGCTGAAACAATGCCGATTTGATTATAATGTAAGTATACCTTGAACATAAGTCTATTTCGGTAAATTTTTGGGCTATATAAGGACCTTAAACCCTCTCTCATGGCAGCCATACGAATTTGAGATTGAGAGAGAGAAAGGAGAGAGAAAGTGTGGGAGTTGTGGGAGGAACTCCCTGCCACTCTTCCCTGCCGCTATTCGAGCTTCACCGCTCCATTCTCACCGCTTTTCCGGCGATTCCGGTGTTATTTCTAGGTAAGAAACCCTAACCCTAACCTGATTTGGGGCTTAGGTAGTTGTAGGATATGAAATAGCTAACGTATTTCGTTCCATAGGTTGCCAAACTGCCGAATACGGGAGCTTAGCAAACTTATCAACTCCGTTACGATTCTACGACATAAGGTGAGGACTTTAGGTGTATAGGTTACGGTTTTCAACGCTTTCAATGTCAGATAATGATAGATTCATGATCTGCATGCAATTGCACATGTACAAAGTGCTTTCTGTTTTCTGTTTCGATTAGAATTGTAGAATATGGAATTTCACATACTCTAAGTATTCGTATAAAATACCGTATACGTATTTTTTTTATAAAAATGTGTTTGACATGTTTATTTGTCGTATGGATATACGGTATATGGATAAAATACTTATTTGGCAAAAGGATTCGCCTAAATACATGTTTACTAATAAACACTATGTATGTAGAAATACGGTATTGTAAGAAGTACCGTATACATGTATATTTTAGCGAGGTGTTTGTCATGATTAATTGTTGTATAAATATATTATGTGCGTATAAAATATTTGCTTGGCAAAAGGAATCGCCGTAATACCGGTTCCCTTGTATACATTATGTATGTTGAAATTGGGTATCCTAGAAAATACCCCATACGTATAAATTTTGGTGATGTAATTGTCATGATTATTTGCTGTATGAATATGATATATACGTATAAAATATTAGTTTGATAAAAGAACAGTCCTAATACACATTCCTCTAACATACGTCATGTATGTTGAAATAGTGCATTTCAAGTGTTTGTGAAATTGCTTGAGAGTGTAAATGCTTAAGTGTTAGTGCCTTAGGTAGATGCTGAGATGGGATTCTCAACTACCTTCGAGTCACGTATGATACCCTTCATGTGGTTATTTACTCTAACCACTCACTTATGAAATATATGTATTTGTATCCCTATTTGTATAGTGCTCTATAACATGCTTTTTAACATGCTTTGTAACTTGTTTCATAACATGTTTTATAACATGCTTTATAACATGATTGCTAGTGTGCTTGAATTACCTTGTTTATCATGCTTTACTTCACATGCTATGGTTGGGAATTGATTGAGCTTGGGACTGTGTCCATAGTCCAGACATCCGGTATCAGGCTTGGAGTTGTGGTTGAGATTCATTTCGCCACACATGATGTGTTGGCGAACCCGTGTCGTACTTCGGTTGGCGATAGTGGTTGGCCACACAAGGTGCTTCTGCGCTTCATATCGCCTAATTTGTTGTGCGCTCGAGCCAGCCGAACACGTCAAGTAACCCGTGTGTCTTATGTATGTTCACCATGTTTGGTCGCTAATGTTTGAACCTAGGGTACCAAACTTACCAGTGAGAATCCCGTTAACCATGGTACCTCGATCCGCTAAGACTCATGAGCCGGGCATGGTGGTATGGGACACCATGGTGGCGCCTACGCTGGGGCTACGTGCCTCTCTGTAGTGACCAGTGAGCACCTTAACTCGTGACCCGATTATGGTGATATGGGACACTATATTCGCGCTGTCGGCCTACATTGATAAGGTGATGGGGGAGTGGTGCAACCTTTGTGCGTAATGCCACAGTAGCCCTTTGTAGTGACCGCGAGCATATTCTGAAGTCGCAGTGCGCCTTAGGGTTCGCCGCGATATATAGAGTATGAACTAGGCCTGTTTCTGTATTATGATGAATCATTTAAGGGGTGATGGGGGAGTGGTGCAACCTTTGTGCGTAACAGCCCTGGCAGCCTCTGCAGTGACCTAAAAAATACACCATCGTCTGATATTAACTAGGACTGACGACCCTAGAATGAATCATGTTTGGGAATGATACAACGGAAGTACCTTAGTTTTCCAATCCTGCTGTATGAAATGGACTAATTAAAAACTTGGTAATCATGCTCATCATGCATTGCATGTGCCTGGAAGATGTGGAGCACTGTGGGATGAAAGCATGTCACGAGCGTGAGATGGTGTCGCATGAGGGAGTATGTCGGTGAGGGCATCCATCATACCTGCATTCATACTTGCATTAATAAGAGTAACTAGGAGTGTTTGATTTACTGCTTTATCATTACTGCTTGACTGCATTGATAACATGTTAACCTATGCTTTATGGTTCCACTGAGTTAGCTACTCACTCCCACGTTACGGGACAGTGTTGCGCACACCAACCGAGACTGTCTCAGGTTTAGGCGAGCCGACGACTCGGAGGCGAGCTCGATTATGACGAGGACCAGGAAGAGTTCTCGTATATGCAGTTCTCTGGCGGCTTCGACTAGGCTGCCAGGACCGACGGGTTTTCACAGGGATTGTACTTAGTTTTATTTTTGACGTTTTATTTATAAAACAGACATGTATATGGTGACTCAGATGGATTCATACTCTGGAGAATGAAACATTTATTTTGTTTCTTTACATACATATATATATAGTTCAGTCTTCCGCTTGCTTTTATACAATTGATCTGGAGTATGAATTACTGTTTTGGTATAATCTCATTCATGTTTATTGCTCTAACACAGACAACATTTAAACATCATTAATTATGTTGCATAAGTGATGCGTTGGAACTCAGGAGTTGAGTTACACTCGACCCCCGATTTTCAGGGCGTTACAATTTCCCACAATAGGTACAGTTTCCAGAAAAAAATTGATCTTGATTACTGTGAGCTTGAAATTGACCAATAGTTCATTGCCTCTTCTCTAACGGCTGTCGTTGGCTAGGAGTAGTCCTCACCTGACTTCCTATCTCTTTTATCTGTACTCGAGACTTTAGGAACCTCTCACTATCCCTTTCAGCTCGAAGAGCCTTGTCAATAATTTCAGAGTACTTTTTAATATCATCACAATAAAACTTGATTCTAATATTTTGACGAAGGCCTTCATCGAATTTAGTGATATTATATTCTTCATCTTCCATCATTTTCGGGACATATCTTGATAGTTCAGCGAACTTCACCTCATATTGTGCTACCGTCGTCGATCCTTGCTCCAATTTTGAAAATTCAGCCATCTTTTGATTACGGTAGGCCTTAGGGAAGTATTTCTCATTGAATTTGTCTTGAAATCCTCTCCAAGTCCATATATGATTAGTTGTAACCATTATTTTAGCTGATCTCCACCAAACATCTGCTTCACCTTGAAGCATAAAAGTCACCAATCGCACTTTCTCAGTATCAGGGCAATTCATTGCTTCTAATATCTTCTTGACTTGCTTTAGCCAATCTTCTGCTATTGAAGGATCTTTGGCACCTTTGAATATTAGCGGCCGGAGTTTTATGAATCTCTCAAGGAGGTCCACTTCACGTGTCTACCCAGTCCTAACTGGTGATGCCTGATGATGAGCTTGAGGTGCTTGGCTCATATTGGCCAACATATTCCATTGAACCGCAAATTGCTCTTGTTGTTGCTTCATCATGACGGCTATTTGATTTACTAATCCAAACGTAACATCCTATGGCTGCGTGCTAGGTCCAGCAAAATTAGCATGCATTGCAGATGGGAATAAAGGAAATTGGGTGCTTGGTCCAGCGAAATTGGCAGGCATTGCAGATGGAGACAAAGGCAATTGGGTGTTTGGTCCAGCCCCACCTTGATCTGCTGCAGGTGGAGACATAGGATTTTGCAGTCCCTCTTCAACCTCGTCCACTTCGACTTCATTCTCATCTTGATTTCTATTCGTCGTTTCACCTTCTTCAAGAATATTGGTGTCCATTACTAGGTCATGAGGAATGATAGCGCTAGTAGAAGGGACTAAGTCACGGATGCTACGTGTCTTCTTAGGTGCCATAGTTTTCTTATAAGACAAGAATTTGAATTTTAGTAGGGATTATGGATTTTTAACTGTACAATAACCTGTAAATAAATAATTTAGATAAAATTATTATTTTAATCAAAGATAATGATCCAAATGAATGACACTGTCAGTTAAACTGACAGGACACCATTTTTTTAGGCAAATTAGATTTCTAGTTGCCTGCTATGGTTATAATTACCGTTTGGAACTTTAAATTAAATCCAAAATTTTTGTGAAGATCCTATTACAAGCATATACTCTCCTCATAAAATTTTATCTAAATCTTCCAACCACAGAAAATTTTAAAATTCCTGTAGTTAGATCTTTCTAAATTTTGATAAATTTTGACTAGCCTATACCAACTCCCTGAATTAGTATAATGACATTCAGATTCAATTTTTCTAATTATTTTTATTTTTATTTCTACTTGTCTATCATCGATCAGGATTTTGGTTCGCCTTGATCGGATAAGTACTTCTATAGTTATGAATTTTACAAGTTGGGTGATTCCTGCTGCCCATTACTGTCCAGCAGGACTTTGTGAACTCAATATCCTAAAAATTAATTAGGGTCAAACTAATCTATCTCAATATATATAAAATATGGTCAAATTAGAGTACACTTAAATTCATTATTTCTCACAACAATATCCAAATAAAACATCCTAAGTGTTGTGTTTCTAATTTTGAGGGGGACTACCAGTTATGTACATGAGTGAGTCACATTACCTACAGGTCACATTAAGTTATATAAAAACTTCTCTCTGATATCATTTTGTCACGCCCCAAAATTCACGTACTGAGTGTGCACCATCGGACATGAGTTACGGACCACGACTCGTACACTTAGTGTACTTAAACCAGTGGGTCACATTATTTAATAGAGGTATAATAAAATCTGAATTCTATGTTCCCATTAACTTCTATCAATACATTCATGTCAACTTGATCTAGTCTCAAACATTCATCACCACACATCAAAAGAAAATAAAATAAATTGAGACTTTTATTTAAGTCATTAGAATTATCAAGTTATTAAAAAAAATAAAACAAAATTTAAATTTAAAGTCATTCTAAAACAGAAATAAAATAATAATAGGAAACAGATATCACGTTTAATTATTCTACTGGTCCAACGACGTAAGCTCGTCTTCAGTTAAATACGGCCACTGATCCTGCGGATCATCCACTGGTTTGGCTTCATATTCTTGCTCCTGAGTCGTTCTATCTTCTTCAATTCCATCTGTACGGTTTTTCCATCAATAAACCGTCAGCTGGCCAGGCCCAGTGAGTAAACCCATCATAGTTCGTGCACAGTATAATTAAAATAATACATACAAGTAAAGCATAAAAATCAGAAATACAATGCAAATAATTAAAGTGTATATTATGAATGATATAATTGATGCATCAAGTGGGTATAAATAGAAACCATCCACTTGCTTGAGTTGGATATCGACAACTCGCATCCGCACTCGGCAGGCTTCTACCATTGGTAGGTAAGGGCAAGGCCCGCATCCCCCCATTGGGCAGGCTTCGACATATAGTGGGCTTCTAGTGGGTACAATGAGCTGTCCCCTAGGTAATCACACAAGAGTATTAATGATGCCAGGCATGGGCAAGGCCCGCATCCCCCCATTGGGCAGGCTTCCACATATAGTGGGCTTTTAGTGGGTACAATGAGCTGTCCCCTAGGTAATCGCATAAGAGTATTAATGATGCCAGGCATGAATGTTTGATGCAGCAGTAATCATATCAACAGTCAAATACATCTCTCCTTATGAGAGGCTTTTCACATGTTCATAATCCAAGAATATCTCAGCACTAATCAGTTTATAAACAATTTAATCAAGTCATTCACAACAACAAATTATTTTAATCATATGGAGAGGAAACATGTTGGGATTATTCACCTGATGATTTAGAGAGGAATCTGATGGAGCGGATCAGAAATTACCTATAAATAATTCATATGTAGTACACCATAATATTAAAAAATATATATTAAACTCATAAAGTATTTGATTTGTTTTGATTACTAATTAAGGCCTTACATGAGAGTGATACTCAAGTAACATATGTAATAGATAGGGTTCATCGTATCTATCTCGGCCCAAAAGGCACACTAGATATCTTATAAGACGAACCACTACATGGATGACTTGGATCTTCTAATAGCATGTCATAATGATACATAATTTAACCTATGTATATTTTGTCCTAAACATGCATACAACTTATATAAGTTTTACCGTGCATTAGAAGGTGGAGTTACATTATATTATATATATATCTAACACACATTTATTTTTATGTGGGTCCTACTTACAGGGATCTGGATTGATTATATGGTTACCATTGCTATATTGACCTTTGAGAAAAATTTCCAATCTAATCTGAAATATGTGGGACCTGTAATAACGTAAACGATTATTGTACAACTACTATTATTTTCTTTCTGTATGGGTCATACACATTTTAGATATGTCCTAAATTTACACTTTTAACCCATAATAACCTTCCAAATCAAATGGATGGATTGGATACAATGTATACTCACTATGAGTCCACAATCTGATGACCCAAGATGGTTTCTAATGTTAAAAGCCGCACTTGGTTTCAACGCTGACAATCAAACTTTATTTTTTTTTATACTTATTTATTTATTTAATTTTTTTGATAGGTCCCATGAAAATCTAAACCATGAATGATATAGGTAATCCCCTCATAAAGGACGAGCCAAAAAAATCTACTCGAAATAACACTTTTGTGGCCCACAAGAATATTCGAAGATGCCCATTCAATTTTCACTGTTTAAGGCGATGTGATCCACGAGTTTTCTTTCGAATAAATTTTTCAACCCCAAGACTTTTAATTAGTGACAAGATTATTAGACGGTACGGATTTGATACATACATCAAGAAAGCCATGCATATAAGGCCCATAAATCCGGACTAATTCCGGTAATGTAAATAGCCCAATTTCACTTTTACACGCTGGAGTGTTTTTACACCCGCTTTATATTGTTACAATTTTATCATGATAACCCATACATAATATGTGTGCATAAAATTTATTCCATTTACTACTTTACAAACATAGTTTTAGGACATTGGTAGAAAAATGAGGTTGATTCGTTATTCTGATGGATCATACTACCATGAATCAACACTGATCGTTCTTCCACCATTAGAACATATGCATTTCTTATTTCAAACCCTCCTAACTTTCTATGTAAGATCCAATTTGTTCATTGATCCACCCGATTAAATTTTAATGGTCAAAATAATTGGTATCTCCACCGGAACTCCTTGCGGCCCTAATGGATATTCCAACGGCGACTGCCTAATGAATTCTATTTTGCATATTATGGCTTACCAAAACCTTAATTTAGCCTAATTTTTGGAGGTTTCTCATATTTTGGTCCTTGGAACCTAATAGACGGAATTGATCGGGCCATATATGCAAAATAAGTCAAATATATAATTCAAGTAAAATAAACAAAAAGACTTACGTGTTTTCTATGATTTCTTATTACATGAGTAAGGCATTCCACGGTGCATCGTGCATATGCACACATATGACATATGTGCACATGCATTGCACCCATGGTAAATCCACACCATCCATCATGTAGACCCAAGACATAATAACATAAAGAAATAAAATCTAAATTAAAATACAGTAAGTACTAACCTCTGCAAGCCGTCCTTCCACTAATTTCTCTCTTTTTTTTTTTTTTTTTATCGGCGAGAAGTGTCCCTCCTTATAAAGAAAATAGAGTTGCTTAGATAAGATAATGATGAGAGAGGTTGTAACTGTTTTAATCTCTTTAAAAAAATAAAATTTTAAAATTTAAGAAACCGTAAAATTTTGGAGTTGTTACACATAAGCATTTTCACCCTCGCTTCATCAGGGTTGTAGCCCCCACAGATACATAGTGTATGGCCATGTTTGGACATCGGAAATGTTACTTGAGATACCAGGTGCATAGGATGCCCATGGGTGAAATTTCTAAAACTTCCATAGTACCAAGGATTTGCTCCAACACCATAACCGAGTAGAATATATGAGCGCACGAGGGCCTTATACCATTAGGTCGCGACTCCCACTGTCGTGTAATCGGTTGAATAGGGGTGTGGCCTTACTCGCCTGATGTAAGGGGGCATTGTTAGGTTGAGTCTGACCGGCTCATGAATGGGTCTACTACCTTCAGGCCTTGCTAGTGATTGGCTATCCCCAGGTAGGGTAGTGAGGTCCCTTACGCTCGTTTGACTGTACGGGGTCTGTAGAGCGGCAGTCATCCAACAATGTAATAGACCCCGGTGATTTCCTTATGATGGAAATATACTTGATATGTGGATTGGATATGAGCACTGACATTACTTCGCATTGCATTTACATCGACTGTGTAAGCCTCATAATGCATTACAGTACTCATTGCATTATAGTACTCATCGCATTACAATACTCATATTGCATTACGGTACTCATTGCATTACAGTACTCATCGCATTACAATACTCATTGCATTATATAGCCTTGGTATGGCTTCTTGCATTATCATACTGCTTTGGTATAGTTTCTTACATTCATGATAGCCTTGGTAAGGTTAGTGGTATTCATATTGATCATGACTCCCTTCTGCCTTCTCTATCTTCTTCTGAGCACCATTGTCACACACTTTCACCACTCTCTAAGCTTTCTATAAGCTTATACACGATTGATGCGTGCAGGAGATCCTAGGCAGGTGTCGCAGTGGCAGAGTTTGGATTAGAGCTGAGCTTGAGGATCCAGTATTGCAGACTTCATTTTTCCTTCTATTATCTTATGTATGTCCTTTTGGACCTTATGGATACTTGTAAAAGTTCAAATTCATAGTGAATTTTGTGATGTGTACCTTTGTTATTCTAAGATTTACTTGTTGTGATCTTGGGTATGTTCGTATTGGTAATGATTATACTGTTATGGAAATCCTCCTTGTATGATCCCAGGATTGGAACCTACCTTAGGAGCCGAGAATGGGGTACTACGGAGGTTGTTGCGGCCAGAACCGGCCATCGGGTTCCTTGTGAGTCCGGTTACCGAGTCTAGGGAGTGACACAGAGTAAGAGACTAAAAATTTCATACCTGAAAATCAGAATTAAGGATTACCAAGGGGTATAACCCTCAGCAGTTCCCTAAAAATCCTTTATTCCAAGAGAGATTAAACCGATTCGGCCTCGATCCACCACCAGTCGTCGAACCTCAGTGAGTGGATTGTGACCAAATCATACAAATTTCCAAAAGGTTGCAGGCTAAGTACTCAGCCGCAATACTATTCCGGTGTATCACAAATCGCATCTCGAGTGGATAGATCGGTAACATCCATTGTTGAGAAATTATCAACCAGATTTTGCCTTGTTTTCAGGCGATCTTGGTCAGTCGACTATTAAACATGTCGGCTAATTTACTATGCAGTGTGGAGAGTTAGCGAATGATGACTATAATATGTTACAATTAGTTGGTCATTCGTTAATGGCAACAGCCTTTACGTGATATTCAAACCTATTACCAAATTCGGTGCGCACTGGACAAGAAATAGAGAAGAAATTTCATACTCAATTTTTCTCTAAGAATCGAGAAATAATTATGATCGATCTCGCCTATTGTCGAAAATCACCGAGAGAAATTTGTGAGAGTTATATTACTCAGTTTAAAAGGGCAAAAAGCTGATGTAAGATTGTCATGACTGAAGCCAAATTTGTGCAGCTAGCACAAGATGGGCTTGATTATAAACTCCGTAAGAAGTTTATTAGAACAGAATTCATGGACTTGTACGACCTGACTAAGAAGGTTTCCAGTTACGAGGAACTTCTACAAGAAGGTGTCCAAAAAAAAATTTTATTAATAGGAACTTATTATCATGACCCAAATTACGAGGTCGCGATTGCCAAAGTGGTAGCTAAGAAATCACTCATATGTTTGGCACTGGTCAAAGCAGAATCAGCCACATTGACCGCACTAAAAACTTAAAAAGTTTATACTTTTGACATCACAAGAGCTGATGAAATATTTGAAATTCTATTAGTTAGAAAGTTTATTACGGTTCCCTTAAACCATAAGATACTTTCGGTCGATGAATTACAAAACATCGAATATTGTAAATGCATGGAACTCAATCTCATTCAACTAATAAGTGTGTTGTATTTAGGAACACCATCCAAGATAACACCGACCGTGGGTTACTGAAGTTCCCAGAAAAAGGCAAGGGGGCTATGTTGATCAGCATGGATCTATTCTTGCCAAGCCTTCAGATCAATATGGTCACAACAAATCTAAGAATGAGTAATCGGTTGTGGCCAAAGGTTGATCTTGGTGAGACTAACCAAGAAGGCATACCATGATGACTAGTGCAAGGGTAACGTTGGTCTCCTCATTTGAACATCATTCACTCGAATGCAATTTGGAAGGAAATGCGAGGTTCGCAACTGTATGACCGATGTGCTAGAAGGACCATTCTCGGATGGGGAGATCCTCCCGAATCAAGGTTGTAAGGACTCTACACGACTCATGGGAAAATCAAGAGGAATAGTCAGTATCAGCTGCAACAAACCACCATTAATTTCTACCAACCAGTTACCATAATCCTAGTTGATAATGGGACTACTGTCAACCTTTTACCACAGAGAATGATGTTAAAACTAGGAAAAACAATGGCCGATTTGATCCATTCGGAGGTTACTGTAAGTAATTTTGTTGGTCACGTTACGAACACTCGCGAAGTCCTGCCAATTGACCTGACTGTTGGGAGAAAAATGGTATTGGCTCCATTTTTTGTGGTCGATACTTCATCCAGCTACAATGCCTTACTAGGTAGAGACTAGATTCATTCGTTAGTGTGTAGCCTGTCGTCCCGACATCATTTTGGTAATATTCTAGAATCGGGATAAAGTTGAACTAGTTTTGGCCAATAATAAACATATCTTGGCCACTTCAAACGAATGAAGCCTATTATTATGGGGAAGAAGTTGGACTAATTTGGTTTACTGAAAGGATCAAGTCTAGCCGACCAATTGGAATATCCGTAAAAAACGATCCAGATAGAGTTGTGCAAGCCATTACTGAAGTAATTCTACAAGTGATATCCCCCCAAGGTACAATTTTCCTTATCGATCGGTTCCATGTTGTACAATTGAAAAAATCCAATGATAGGTACTTCAAGAGATAAGTAATACCAGGCTAATTTCATAGCCAAAATAAGAATGCTCGAAGAAAGCCTGAGAGAGGTGGACGATGGTTGTCTTTTAAACTTGGCCGATATAGATGCCTTGACTGAATAATAGGACATGGAACTTAAGGAAGCCCCTAATAAGTTAGAGGATTCTCGACCACAAGTTCAAGATCCTTTGGTAGAGGTCAATTTAGGGACCAAGCAAGACCTAAAACCTACATTCATTAGTGATTTACTCAGACCTCAAGAGAAAGCTTGGCTGATTAATTTACTTGAGTTAATTACTTTGCATGGGATTTCCATGAGATGCTAAGACTCTATTGATGTTTAGTTGAACATAGGTTACCTATAAAAGAAAGGTATCAGCTACATAAACAACCGCCCAAGCGAATAACAGTGGAAGTAACTCACAAAATAAAAGAAAAAACTGGCTTTTGAAGGATGGTTTCATTAGGCCAATCAAACACGCCGAGTAGGTTTTAAACATTGTCCCAGTTATATATATATATATATATATATATATATATATATATATATATATATATATATATATATATATATATATATATATATATATATATATATAATATATAGAATGGTAAATTATGGGTTTGCCTTGACTTCCGAAATTTGAATATGGCCACAAAAAAAAAAAAAAGAATATCAGATGCCAATGGCCAATCAATTGGTTGATAGGGCTGCTGGGCATAGAATCCTGTCCTTCATGGATGGCCATTCTAGGTATAAGTAGATTTATTTCACGACAGATGATATGCCAAAGACGACATTTAGATGTCCAGGTCTTTTAGGAACTTACTGTTGGGTGGTGATGCCTTTCGAACTTATATAATAATAATAATAATAATAATAATAATAATAATAATAATAATAATAATAATAATAATGGGAGTTACATACTAAAGAGCAATGAACGTCATATTCCATGATATGATCAACTGGTTTATAGAGGTTTATATGGACGATGTAGTGGTCAAATTGGCCGATATAAAAGACTATGTCATTCAATTGCGCAAATCGTTTGAACGAATGAGGCTCTATAAACTAAGAATGAACCCTTAAAGTGTGATTTTGGGGTTTCGACCAAAAGTTTCATGGGATTCTTGGTGCATTGGCGAGGAATAAAGGTTTATCAGAATAAGGCTCGAGCAATCATTAATGCTCACACGCCGAAGAATAAAGCAGAGCTGTAACAATTCATATGTCAAGTTAATTTTATGCGGAGATTTATACTAATTGTGCAGGGAAAACCAACATATTTTCATCATTGATAAATTTGAGGCAAGGGTCCAAATTCAAATGGGAGGCAGAGCATCAGCAAGTTTTCGATAAAATCAAGGAATATCTAATGAAGCCGCTAGTGTTGATGCCACCAGTCGAAGGTCAACTGCTCAAGCTTTATGTCGTAACATCATCCGAGTCGATCAGAGCTCTCTTGGCTAGGACGACGAGACCCAGAAAGAGTGTGCAGTTTATTATTTAAGCCGAACATTGCTCAACATGGAGAAATATTACTCAATTATAAAGAAGCTATGCCTATCACTGTACATTACGGTTGCTAAATTAAGACATTATTTGTTAGTCTAAAAAGTAAATATAATAGCAATGACTAACCTAGTGAAATATATGTTGAACCGGCTGAGTGGCCGAATTGACAAATGGGTATTGGCTTTATCTGAATTTGATCTTTGTTATACTTCGCAAACGACAGTAAAAGGTCAGGCCATAGCTAATTTCTTGGCCGACTGATTGCTTACCTCTAAGCGCAGAGGTTCATAAGTAATATCCTGTGAATAGAGGGTCAATCCCACAGGGAGATGAATTACGAGAAGGAGAAAATCAAATGCAAAACAAACTAAGTAATAAAAACTAATCTGATGCTTTGATTTTAGGATTTTTGAATGGATATAATTC
The DNA here is from genome assembly GCA_030180095.1 of Magnolia changhungtana. Lineage (NCBI taxonomy): Eukaryota > Viridiplantae > Streptophyta > Magnoliopsida > Magnoliales > Magnoliaceae > Magnolia > Magnolia changhungtana. The sequence continues at coordinate 4,549,533 of JASAUF010000502.1, read as the reverse complement.
AACTGAATTAAAACAACACATAATATTCAAAGTTCCACACATAGGTTAATGTTCCAAAATCATGATGACTTGGATAACATAACTAGGATCTGAGCACTATGGTCAGCCTAATCAGAAAATAAAATAGTTTAAATATTTTAAATAAATGATATAAAAGATTAGAAAATTATGGATTTGCACCATTGATATATATTCTCAAGCTCCAGTGATTTTAAGAATTTAACATCAATGAGATAATGAAAATTAAAGAAATATACTAGATTGAGAACCTCTCATATCTAAGAAATCTGATTGATCTAGGGTAAGCCTATCCATCAATGTGGATCTCACATGATGGAAACATATGGATCTCACAAGAGGATAAAAATAAAATCTAAACAATAGATAACATGCATATACCATTCTTCTCATCGTTAAAACAATCAATCATCATAACTTAAAGAATTATTAAACCCATGTGCTTCCCTTCTAGCTTGGGCTAGAGGGAATTTAGAAAAACATAACTAGAATAAAAAAAGAAAGTAATAAGAAAGAAATAAATGCAAATAGAAAAGATCTAAAAGGAAAAAGAAAAAAAAACTTATAAAATTAAAAATCCTTTAAAAACCCTAAATATTGCTCTTAAATGCTTTTAATGATGCTTAAGAATGCCCTAGGAAGCCTTATTTATAAGTAGGGAACTCCAATTTTCGTATAAAGTTAGAAAACTCTAGAAACTGCCTCAAATATATGTAGTTTCTCAAAATAGACTTCTCGCTACACAGTTTGTTTAAAATAGATTTTACGCTCCGTAGTTTCCCAAAATAGACTTCAGAGTTTCATAATATACTTTTTCAGGACGATTTCAGGATTCTTCACTTCAAATCTTCAATTCTCTTCATTCATCACTTAGTTTTCTTAGATCATTGGTATGTGAATTCTTCAATCTTGGTCTCCTAAAATCTATCCCTTACCTTGGTGATTCTTGAGCATCAAATCCATACTTTTAACACTCTTTTTCAATTCAAGCACTTAAATTCACCTTGCAACATATACATGAGTAAAATAGAATATTAAGTTAATTCATGTTCATAAAACCAAGATATAAATGGGAGAAATTATACAATATTTGAGTCTCAACACCGACCACTCGTCTGATCTAGGAGAACAGATGTCTCCATAGATTAGGGATTTGTATTACATATAGTTAATGCCATGAAAATTGATCTTTGATGGATCAAAGGCGCATAAGGTGTTAGGAGCTGGCATAATTTTAATATCACCAAATGAAAATAAACAGGAGTTTGTGTTCCATTTGTAATTTGACTGCACCAATAATCAAGCTGAGTATGAAGCTATGATAATTGACCTAGAATTATTGATGGAGTTAGGTGCAAGGACTGTGATGGTGATAGGAGATTCACAGTTAATGATCAATCAAATGGTAGGGCTCTTCAAGTGTACTATTATAGCCTTGTTGCCATACTAGCAACTCAAATGATGGATAGTTTTGAACAAGTTGAGCTAATGCACATCACTAGGGATCACAACATAGACGCCAACAAAATGGTATGCCTAAGGACCCCTTATCAGGCCAAGTTGACTCCTCCTGAGTTTATAAAGGCCATGTTGGTCAAGTTCAAAAGATTGGATAAGGTTTAGATGAAAACCCTTGATTCGATCGTTGTCCATAAAGTGGTCGTTGCTCATGTATATAGCATAATGATAAAAAGAAAATCCTTTAGAGAAGGGGATATAGTTTGGAAAGTTTTACTGCTGATCGGTCATACAGATCGTGATATAGGTCATACAGATCGTGATATAGGTAAGAAGTGGTCTTCCACATGGGATAGATCATACATTATTGTCCAAGTCCTCAAGGGCGGAGCATATATTCTAAAATATATGAATGAAAAATTTGAAAAGGCTCCAATTAATGGCCGATTCCTGAAACTGCGTTACCCCTCACTATGGGAGTTAGTTCAAGAACATGTCAGACAAGTGTGAAGGATTTACAATTATAAGCAAGAGAATAAATGCAAACAGTTTGTATTTCAAGAAGGGAGACCTTAAAACAGTAGGTCATTCGATTTTAATAAATAAATTCAAAAAAAAAAAGAGAATATATATATATATATATATATATATGCAAAAAGAGAAGATCCTCAACTAATCAACCAAATTACAGATAGGTTGCCTTGAGTTCTTTAAATTTTTTAAGCGGCCGACTCATTTGCCTCCCTAGCTTGTGTAAACTTGCTTTTGCGCGATGAGTATTGGTTTGTGGGTTGGTGAAGATGACTGAGGATTCTTCAAAGTATTGGCAGAATCGGGGATGGACTCGGATTGAATTAACAAAGTTTCACTAGGACAGATGGGAAACAAGGGATCTATCATACTAACCACACTAACGTCTGTTGTTGGAGTAAATATTAAACCCATGTAAAGATATTCTCAATGGGCATTTTGAATACTGATTTATTGAGACATTTCTCAGAAAGAGTGTCCACCAAGTAATAAGGTCATTTTGATGGAATGAGGTAGCCATTGATCGAGAATGAAATCAGATTTCTGGTTTGAATGTACAAAAAGTAAGAGGAAAGCGCATAAAAGAAGGAGAGCTAAAACGATGCTTATATCGATCGAAGCGATAGAACATTTAGTAGGATACAATGATGATTTTGTGGAAAATGATATGAAAACACATGTCAAAATGAGGTTTGATACTTGTATCGATAAAGGGTCATTGCTGCTGACGTGTTGCAATAAGTTGGCCAAATACGGTTATCGGGGTGACAACATGTGTAAATAATTAATGTCGTATTAATGAGGGGTTGCACATTGTTTTCACCTTTTTCCAAAGGCAAAGCAACGTGGCGGGCAATGTTCATCCCCATAATCACTATTCTTCATGAAAACTAATCATAGTAGGTTATATGTGATATGTATAGATTCACATGGTGTTTTTGAAGATTTGCAGAAATGTATGGGAAGGATTTCTTGATAACATAGCTAAAATGCATAAAGTGATGCCACGTCGTTGTGAAGACGGTCAATTATGAATAAACGGTTACAAGATAAATAGCAAAGGAATTCATTAGGAAGAACTCGTCTCATGCTAACCAAATTAAATCAAATATTATCTTTCAATTATCAGTCAATTACATTTCTTGGTGTAATTCTTTACTTTTCTTGCCGAGTAGATTACATTTTTAGTTTAATTCTTTACTTTCCCCTCATTATTTGCATTCCATAGTGTAATTTATGGCATTAGTCAAATAGCTAGTATTTTAGTTGTGATTTGAGTTTGCGCTCGCATACACTGAATCCAGTTCTACATTAGGAAAAGTGTTTTAGAGTTGTTATCCACGACTGACAATAAAAATTTATTTCTCATTTCTATTTTATTTATATCAAAAAGTCTTTTCATTAGAAAGGAAATTCTATAACATATTATTAGAGGATGAGCCCTACCGTCTTAGTATCACTTGATTCCATTTAGACATTGAACGAATGGTTGAATAGGAAGTCGATATCACCGTATGTCGGTCTACTGTCATACTTGTTCAGTTTGAAAGTGGTTGAATTGAACAAGTTTGAAAGTGGTTGAATAGGAAGTCGATATCATCGTACGTCGGTCTACTGTCATACTTGTCCAGTTTGAATTGAGCCGCACCCAAACTCAACTGGGAAAAGTAAGCAGCCACGGGTCCATTGAACGGTTTCAACCATGGGTGTCATTATCACCGTTGCTTCCTTTGGTGTGGTACAGTGGAGATGTGGACCCACCTCATTTTTGGTATATTGACGTAAAATTATATGAGAAAATGGATGAATGGAGTAGATAAAACCCTTACATCACGGTGGGCCCAAAGAGACCGGTCCGCACGGATTATCGTACGGGCGGGGTAGGACGCAATCCGCTTCCTGTACAGGAATATCTGTGTGCGGAGCGTCACAGGCAATCCGCCTCCCTCCCATGTCGCGTCTCGCCCATCGTTTTCAGTGTCATCATCCAACTTGCAAAAACCCCCATCTAACGACGTCGTTAAAGAGAAAAACTGAAAAATCCGTTTCCCGTCACAAATCTGTCAAACACGTCATTCACTAGGCATCGAACTCTCGAATATTCCGTTCCATTGTCCTCATCCATTCCTGCCGCCCCCACAATTTCTTTCCACGTCACGATGTCCCTCCCATACCCTTTTTACTCTGGCAGAATTTCACGTTGATACGCACGCACTAAGAACTCGGACGCCTGACATACAATTTAGTTCAAATTAAACCGTCCAATTTGTGATCCGATATACAAGATCAGCCTGAAAAGAATTTCCCTCTGATCCAATCAATTGAATTTACAATTGGTGTACATTCAATGGACGTTTTAGAAACAATCGATGTTACGGTCGTCCAAACAATTTCATTTTAGGTTTAAGGCCTATTCCACTCTTCCTGAGTACTAAATAGCTCCGACATTTAAAGACGAGAAATTTCCTACTGTATGAGCCACCAACCTTTTTAAGCCCACTTATTTTTAGCTCTCAAGAATGAGCGTCAGCTATACGGACAGCTTCTCACATGTCGAAAATGCCCCTGCTTCTCACACGTCGAAAATTACCCTGCGAAGGAAACGGATTGGCCACTCCCCCTGCCACCGGGCAATGGCTGGTGTTCGGTGCTATGTAGGCCCTACCATGATGTTTGTGTTTAATCTATGCCGTCCATCTAGTTTTCTACATCATTTTATTATACTGGACCAAAAACGACTTATATCCCAATATCAAGTGGACCACATTACAAGAAACAGTGTTGAATGAATTTCGATCATTAAAATTTTTTTGGGAGCCATAAAAGTTTTTGATCAAGCTGATATTTGTTTTTACCCTTCATCTGGGTCTGTATGACCTAATCAACGGATTGGATGTCAAATAAACAGTACAGTGGGCCTCAGGAGGATTTTAATGGCGGATATCCAATCAATATTGTTTTCCTGTGGTGTGGTCCACCTGAGATATATATTCCTTTCATTTTTCTGATCAAACCCTGTAATGATCGACCGGAATGGAGAAAACATATACATCATGGTGGGGTCCACGGAGCACCGAGCATCAGGAATAGCCAATACGTTCCCATGCGAAGACGAACGCTAGAGCTCCGAGTTGTACGAATGGCCCCCACAGTTCTGTATTTATTATATCCACAACGTTCATCCATGTTTCGAGATCATTTTGTAGCATTATCCAAAAAAAACAAACCATTTCCAAAGATCAACTGGACCACACCACATAGCAGCGGGGATTTTGATTTTCACCGTTAAAAGTTTTATAGGGCAACGTTTATTTCCATCCAATCTATTCGAAAGGTCACAAAGACCGGATGAAGGGGAAAAACAAATTTTATCTTGGTCCAAAACCTCTGCAACCCTGAAAGGATTTCAATGGTAGATGTTTAATCCCCACTGTTTTTTACAGTGTGGTCCATTTGATAGTTAGATCTGTCTTATTTTTCATCTCAAGTGTTAATAAGAGCTTGCCAAATGTATGAATGGTTTTAATACATACCTCATGATGGACTCACACTCAGGATTGGACTCACAGAAGTGACGTCAATACACCAGCTATATAGCTGATGTGTGGTACACCAGCCAATTCGCGTCCTTCTTCACGCGGCACTACCGCGGACCCAGCGGCAGGGCCGCCCAGATGTCCAGCGGGCGGCGGTAGTACCGCCGGACCACGGCACTGCTGCCCTGAAATGGATTGGCTATTCCCCCTTACACTAGCCAACGGCTGCTGGACGGTGCTACGTGGACCTTACCATTATATATTTGTTTCATCCATGTGGTCTGTATATTTTTAAAGATAATTTTAAGATATGAAACCAACGATAAGTTATATCTCAGTCTCAAGTGGACTATACACGCGGAAACAATCTTGAGCGAGCATGGATCATTAAAAATATTTTGGAGCCATAAAAGTTTGGGATTAAGCTTATTTTTGTTCTTTTCCCTTCGTTTAGGCCTATATGACCTAATCAACAGTAGGCCTCAGGAGGATTTTAATGGTAGATTTCTAATAACTAGTGTTTTCATGTGGTTTGGTCCACCTGAGATTTATATTTCTCCCATGTTTTGCATCAAGCACTAAAATGATCTTTAAAAATGGATGAACAGAATGGATGAAACACATTCATCATGGTGGGCCCATAGAGCACCGGCCACCAACCACGGCAGGGGGAGTAGCCAATTCGTTTTCTTGCCGCCCCGTCATTGTAGGCCCATAGAGCATGGATAAAATGCATGCATAAAACGATAGATCTTAATTGAAATTGATAACTTGTCTGAGTGAGATGTGACTCATTTGAGTTGACTCAGATTGTGTCGTGTCAGATCTGAATCGTCACCTGAATTGGATTGGTAAAGAGGGTGACTGGGTCTAACTCAGCCGAGTCACCTCAACGCAACTCAGGATTGAATGAGTCTGAGTCATTCACTACAAGAAACAGCGCTTTTACCGATGAAATTTTTGTCGACGAAAAAAATTTCATCGGTAAAAGTACATTTTTACTGACAAATTTTTTTTTTCATCGATAAAAGTATTTTAATTTTTAAGATAGAAAATTTTCGCTCTATTTTGAAAATTTTGCGGTAAAACTTTTACCGATGAAAGTTTTTGGTAAAAAGCACAACCACTTTTACTGACGAAAATTTTCGTCGGTAAAAGTGTTATGTTTTTAACATAGAAATTTTTGCCCTAAGTTTCACCGATGAACTAAAACCGTCGGAAATAATGGTTTTACCGATGAAAATTTTTGTCAGTAAAAGTGTTATGTTTTTCACTTGGAAAATTTTCACCCTAAGTTTTAATTTTTAAGATAAAAAATTTTCGCTCCATTTTGAAAATTTCGCGGTAAGACTTTTACCGACGAAAATTTTCGTTGGTAAAAATCACAAAACCAATTTTCCCGACAAAACTTTTCGTCGGTAAGTGTTATGGTTTTCACTTAGAAAATTTCACCCTGAGTTTTACCGATGAACTAAAACCGTCGGGAATAATGGTTTTACCGACGAACATTTTTGTCGGCAAAAGTTTTGTTTTTCACTTAAAAAATTTTCATAGAGTTTTACCGACAAACTATAACCATCGGGAATAATGTTTTTACCGACGAAAATTTTCGTTAGTAAAAGTGTTATGGGAAGATCTGAGTCACTTATCATTCCGAGGCCTGGCGGCGTGTTGATCAGAACGGATGACTAACAACTCGGCTCAGACTATCAAAACAGGTGATAGTTGAAGGCCTAGTCACTAACAGAAATCTCACCTACTGAAAGCTCTGAGCTGGGAGGTCCGAGCTGATTACATACACCGAAGCAGAGGCGAACGGTCCTCAAACCAAATTTAGAAGTTACCATAAGTGATCGTGGCCGATTTCTCCACCCGCAGATATACACGATGCGCATGACGCGTCCCTTAGATTGCGATAATCTCTCCACGATTTGAAAATCTCCCTGATTGAGAGAATCATGCCGTGATTAACGGACCCTAATCATCCTGCAGTCAGGTATAAATACACGAAGACTCCATCGCTACAAGTACGCAACATCTGATACTCTCCCGCTACAATTCAACTTAGACCCTGATTCCCCTACCCTGACTTAGGCATTGGAGGGTCCCCCGGCTAAGCCGGGGTCTCCTTTGCTCGCCCTTTTTGCAAGGTCAGGGTCCATTGGAGGAGCAACGCACGGAGTGGAGAGTGGTCCTGATTTTGTCATCAACATTTTTTGGTGCCGTCTGTGGGAATCTGATACAAAAAGTCAAGTTCCTATTCCCGAGTATAATGGCTAGAGGAAAGAAGAAAGCAGTAGTTGCGGAACTAGAACCGAATGAACAAACCCGTTCCTCCTCACTACTCCACGCAGAGTCAGCCACGGGGCCTTCTAAGCGTTCTCGCAATCGGGCGAGTAAATATCGCGCCATGCAAGGCGAGATACAAGCCTTACTCGATGAAGTAAGCAGGATGAATTAACAACAGGAGCTGCGACCACATTCGGATTAGGAAAATCCTGTCCCCGAACCAATCGGCCCTGTTGTGGAAGATCGCTCTGTGTCAAGAAGTGTGAGGTCTGAGGCACCCTAGCGTTCCCAAGCGCCTGTATCGAGTCAGCATCCTCCCTCGACCTAAATCCGACCCTCAGCTCGGAACACTGCAACGCGAGTTCCGGCCAATGCCTCGGTTACTTCGGCCCTGACACCGACGGATCTTCGTCATCGGCTGGAACAGAGGAGGGGAAGGAGAACCCCGAAAATAGGGAACACCCAAGAAATTGTAGCAAAAAACAGAGATCCATGGGAGAAGCAGTTCGAGGAGCTCAACAACAAGTTTTTAGCCTTGGAAAAGAAACAGCAATCAACGACGGTTCCCGTCGCCGTTCAAGCAATGATGGAAGAGACCGAACCTCCCTTCATCTCTAAAATTATGACCGAGGTGATGCCTCAGAGGTTCCGGGTACCTCCTGTCATCCAGTACTCTGGATCCGGCGACCCGTCCGAGCATGTGGAAGCCTACCGCTCCTGAATGCAGATCTAGACGGCGACAGATGCTATGATGTATCGAGGGTTCTCGATCACACTCACAGGGTCCGCTCGGAGTTGGTACCAACAACTCAAGCCAAACTCTATTGGCTCTTTCGCAGAGTTGAGTCGGCTATTCCTTACCCAGTTCATCAATGATAAGAGAAGTCGGAAGCCCAACACTCACTTACTTACTATCAAGCAAGGGCCGAAAGAGTCACAGAAGGACTACATCGCTCACTTCAATGAGGAAGCATTACTGGTAGAAGACTATGATGACAAAATGGCGCTCGTTGCTGTGTTCAGCCGCTTAAAAGAGGGGAAGTTCACCTTTTCAATAGGGAAGAACCCGCCCAAGACACTGGTTGAACTTGTAGCCAAAAGTATACCAACGCGGAGGAATTCACCAATGTCCGAAAAAGTGTTCATGTGACTGAGCCGAATGGCAAAGGGAAGAGGCCCAGGAACAAGGAATCTCAGACGCCTAATAAAGAGACCAACGATCACTCTCCTCGCGATCGTCGTCCGAGCAGAAGGCCAGAGGGAAGGTTCCGTTCCTACGCCCCCCTTAACACATCCGCCGAACAAATCCTATTAGACATCCGAGGAGAAAAATTACTAAACTGGCCTGTCTGCATGAGAGCCGATCTGGACCATCGAGACAAAAGTAAGTACTGCCGCTTCCATCGAGACCACAGCCACAATACGGATGACTGTGTTGACCTTAAAGATGAGATCGAAGTCTTCATTCGAAGATGACACCTGTGTCGATATACAAAGGAAGAAAAAGCCGCTCGGAGAGAAGAAAGGGAGTGGAAGCAGCCAAATAACGTCGTGGAGGAGCCCACCGAAATCCATACCATCTTTGGGAGCTCATCTGGTAGAGGAGATTCGAATAGAGCGCGAAAGGCTCACTCCAGGAAGTCTGAACTAGAGCACCACGTTCACTTAACTGAACGGCCTAGTAAAGAACTTCGGGTCAGTCCATGCACTCTAACGTTCACGGAAGAAGATGCGCGTGGGATTCAACACCCGCATGATGATGCTCTAGTAGTCACCATGACTATAGCTGTAACGCCCTGAAAATCGGGGGTCGAGCATAAACTCAACTCCCGAGTTCCAGAACATCACCTATGCAACAAAATGAATGATGATTGAATGTTGACTGTATTCGTGTAGTGAACATGAGTGAGATTAAGCCAAAACAACATATCATACTCCAGAGACATTTAATTTTGCAAGCGGAAGACTATGATAGATAGATAAAATATATAAACTATGATGAGTCTCCAGAGTGTGATAACATTACCAGGTTAAATAATTACAAGTGCGGTTCTAAAATATACCAAATGTGTAAGTTTAATGTCTTCTATCCCAAGTACCATAACCCCGTCAATACAGTATCAGGTCTTCAGAGACCCGCCAGAGAGATACAGATAGGAGAACTCCTCCTCATCACCATAGAAATAGTCCGGCTCTGCTTCACAAGCATCGCCATCACCTGAAACTCAACAAATGCTGTTTGGTGTGTACAACACCGTCCCCGTAACGTGGGAGTGAGTAGCTAACTCAAGTGGAACAATAAGGCATAAGTTATCATGTTATCAATACGGTCAGCAAGAATGATAAAGCAAGAATCAAACACTCCTAGTAACTCGATTAATGCAAGTATGAATGCGGGTATGATGGATGCCCTCTCCGACATACTCCCTCAAGCGACACCATCTCACGTTCGCGCATGCTTACATCTCACAAAGTGCTCCACATCTTCCGGGCACATGCGATGCATGATGAGTATGATTACCGAGTTTTTAATTAGTTCATTCCAAACAGCAGGATTGGGAAACTAAGGTACCTCCCTTGTATCATTCCCAAACATGATCCAATCTAGGGTCGTCAGTCCTAGTTAATATCAGACGATGGTGTGTTTTCTAGGTCACTTTGCAGAGAGGCTGCCCTGTGGCATTTACGCACAAAGGTTGCACCACTCCCCCATCACCCCTTAAACGATTCATCACGATACAACTATACGTAAACAGCCTAGTTCATACTCTATATATCGCGACGAACCCTAAGGCACGCCGCAACTTCGTAGAGTATGCTCGCGGTCACTACAAAGGGTCGCTGTGGTACGTACACACAAAGATTGCACCACTCCCCCATCACCTTATCAGTGTAGGCCGACAGCGCGAATATAGTGTCCCATACCACCATAATCGGCTCACGAGTAAAGTTGCTCACTGGTCACTACGGGGAGGCACGTAGCCCCGGCAGAGGCCGACAGCTCGACCACGGTGTCCCATACCACCATGCCCGGCTCATGAGTCTTAGCGGATCGAGGTACCATGGTTAAAAGGGTTTTCATTGGTAAGTTTGGTACCCTAGGTTCAAGCAGTAGCGACCAAACATGGTGAACATACATTAGACAAAACGGGTTACATGACGAGCTCGGCTAGCTCGAGCGCACAACAAGTTGAACGACATGAAGTGCATAAGCACTTCGTGTGGCCAACCACTATCGCCAACCGAAGTACGACTCGAGTTCGTCGAACACACCCACGTGGTGACATGAAACTCAACCACGATCTCCAATCTAGTACCGATTGTCTGGACTATAATCATAGCCCCAAGCACAATCAATTGTCATCCATAGCATGTGAAGTAAAGCATGATAAACAAGGAATTCAAGCATGATAAATAAAGTAATTCAAACATGCTAGGAGGCATGTTATAAGCATATTATAAAGCATGATATAAAGCATGTTGTAAAACACTACATTAATAGGAATACAAACACATGTATTGTAAGTAAGTGGTTTAGATGATCAACCTCATGGAGGTAATCATACACGTCGCTAGGATAGTTGAGAATCCAATCTCAACACCCTTAAACATTACAATTTACTAACTACTACTTATTCAGACATTTCAACAAACACTTTAAAATACAGGAATCAACATACATGACATATGTTGATCACAAAGGTATAAGGCCAAATCCTTTCACTAGGGAGTTACCCCAATCATAACGCGCATACACCCATGACGGATAGTCATGGCAAGCAGGAAACCAAGTTCCATATTCATTCAGTCATTTCCACAAACACTTGGGCCACACATTTTAGCATATATAGTGTGTATTGGCCGTGGCGTGATTTAGGGTAAATCCTTTTGTCAAAGGGGGATTGCCAATACAACAATCAGTTATCCATGACATTTAGTCATGGCGAACACGAATGAGAATTCTATACTCATTCAGTCATTTTCACAACACTTAGAATACACTATTTCAACATACATGGTGTATGTTAGCAAAACATGTATTAGGGCTATCCTTTAGCCAAGTGAGTATTTTATCCATGTATAATATATTATTACAAAAATAATCATGACAATTGCATCAAAGCAAATTTTATACGTATAGGGTATTTTCCAGGATACCCAATTTCAACATACATAGTGTTTACAAGGGAACTTGTAATACGGCGATTCTTTTCGCCAAGCTAATATTTTATTCATATATTATATAATCATATATTAAATAAGTATGTCAAACATTATTCCAAAAGAAATACGTATACGGTATTTCTAACATACACAATTTCAACATACGTCACATTTACAAGTGAACATGTATTTTGGCGATTCCTTTCGCCAAACTAGTATTTTATTCATATATTATATAATCATACATTAAATAAACATGTCAAACATTTATCCCAAAAAAATACGTATACGGTATTTATACGAATACCAAGAGTATGTGAAATTCCAAATTCTACAACGTTAATCGAAACAGGAAACGGAAAGCACTTTGTACATGTGCATTTACACGCAGATCATGAATCTACCATTAACTGACATTGAAAGCGTTGAAAACCGCAACTTATACACTTAAAGTCCTCACCTTTGCCTTTAGAAACGGAACGAATCAGCAAGGGTGATGGATCTTCCGTCTACGGGGATTTCTAGCCTAAAGAGGTGAAATCGGTTAGTCGGTACACATCCTACCTCGATTCCACCACAAATCAGACCTAGGGTTAGGTTTTCTTACCTTCAAATGAGGCGGAAAACGCCGGAAAACGTCTAGAATAGAGAGGTGGGCCGTGTAGCAAGCCAGTGCAGGTGGAGGAAGATCGGCAACGATCTCCAAGTCCTTCTCTCTCTTTTCTCTTTCTTTTCTCTCTCCCAAAACCCAAATTCGTATGGCTGTGAGAGAGGGTGCTCTAAGGCCCTTTTATAGCCAAAAACATTCCGAAAATAGACTCAGGTTCAAGGGGTACTGCTAATATAGGATTTTCGCCGCTTTTCCAGCTCAAAAGGGAAGTTCTGGTGGCCCTCTTTGAACCAAACGTCAGACTTAAGCTCACCATCAATGGATCTACGTGGGATTACATTTTTGACTCATTCGGATACGCAGATCGTACGTGGCGGACCACTTTCAGTTCGACGGTCAGTGGGCCACGATCAGAAATTCCAAGTACATGTAAATGTTCCTGAAATTTTTCTTAATCCGAGGGTGTAATTTGGTCTGATTCTGACGGTCAGGTTGCTTAATACTGACGCGTCAACGAACGATGCCAGATCACTATTCCAGATATTTATTTTGGCATGTGAATAGTGTTTTTCACACTACCTCGCTCCGATTCGAAACGAATGACCGTGGGACATCGGATAAAGCTGATTTTTGAGATGATTGTTAAGCCCAGTGGGGCGGTCCTAGTTCCTTAGCTTCGGGTTAATCGGACTCCCGATGTGCGATCTAGACCTAATACGAAGTTTCGTTTCATTCCCGAGAGCAGCCGGGAAATGAGATTGATCCTAGATTTTGGAGTAACCTAGCGTCAATGATTCTACAAGTTTTGGGTCTTGCAGAACGTATTTAAAGCGATTCGAACGGATTTCGTAGCTAATCTGGTTTCACACCTAGTTACTTTGTCTCATTTCTAAAGGATTTAGTCCTAAGTGATTTCTGGTCGAGGTGGTACTCAGGCCTTTGTAGTTTGTATATAAAGTGATCCAAGTTATATTACTTAGCTAGTTTAAGATAGTGTCTAGGGTGAAAGTTCTTAGAAAAATTGGAAGATCAAGGTGATGAAGGGTGAGATTTGTGAAGGAAATGAGTTCAAAGGCGGCTTTAGACTTTGTGATACAGTTCTGACAAGTTAATGAGGTATTAGGATCGACCCATTGCCTAAGAACGTCTAATCCCAGATTGGCAAAAATCCGGGGCGTTACAATAGCAATTGCAAAGTATACCGTATTTTGGTCGACACTGGGAGCTCAGCCGATGTACTTTACTATGAAGCTTTTGAAAGAATGGGGATTCCATGGTTTCATCTCAGACCTGTGAAGACCCCTCTGCATGGCTTTGCCGGGGAAAGAGTGATTTTCAAAGGAGTCATTTCCCTCCCCGTGACTGCGGGAGAAGGGCAACATCAAGTTACATTTATGGTGGACTTCTTAGTTGTTAATGTGTCATCTGTACACAACGTTATCCTAGGTAGACCGTCTCTAAACGTCATGAGAGCAGTCATCTCTACCTATCACTTGATGATGAAATTTCTCGCCGAGGGAGGGATAGGCTACCTCCGAGGCAATCAACGAGAGGCTCGAAGATGTTATGCAGCGGCAATAAGGAAGGGGTCGGTTAAGCAGGCGCTCACTATCAATGTTCTAGACCCCCGAGGGCCTGTAGAAGGCTCATCCGTGGAGGACCTGGAGAAAGTGTCATTCGATGAAACCGATCCGAGCAGAACAGTTTAGCTCGGGATGTCACTGAATTTCGAGCAACGGCTCGAAGTTCTAACATTTCTGCAATGACATAAGGATGTCTTTGCATGGTCCCACCATGATATGCTCGGAATTTCTCCGGAAGTCATGGTCCACAGGCTGAATGTGGATCCAGACTATAAACCTGTCAAGCAGAAGAGAAGGTCATTTGATGCGAAGCAGTATGAAACAATAGCCGATGAGGTCTCCGTCCTGCTCGACGTAGGATTTATAGAAGAGGTGCATTATCCCGATTGGATCGCAAATGTGGTCCTTGTAAAGAAAGTCAACGGAAAGTGGAGGGTCTGCGTAGACTACTCAAATCTAAACAAAGCTTGCTCGAAAGACAGTTTCTCGCTGCCTCGGATCGATCAGCTGGTGGATAGTACAGCGGGACATGAGTTGCTCTCTTACCTGGACGCATATTCTGGATATAATCAGATCGCGATGCACCCCCCAGATAGGCAGAAGACTACCTTTGTCACAAACAAGGGGCTTTACTGTTACCGGGTCATGCTATTTGGTTTGAAAAATGCTGGGGCCAAGTATCAGAGACTAGTGAATCAGATGTTCTCCAAATAGATCAGACGCACCATGGAAGTATATGTCGATGACATGTTAGTGAAAAGTATCAAAGCATCCGACCACCTGACGGATCTCGGAGAAACGTTGGCCATCCTCCGAGAATACCAAATGAAATTGAACCCAATGAAGTGCGCCTTCGGAGTCGGGTCAGGAAAATTCCTGGGTTTTCAAGTCAGTCAAAGAGGTATCGAAGTGAATCCCGATAAAATCAAAGCACTCCTTGACATGAGTTCACCTCGGACTATTAAGGAAATACAATGCCTTAAGGGGCGAGTAACGGCACTTGGACGTTTCATATCCAGAGCAATGGATAAGTGCCTCCCCTTCTTCTAATAGCATAAAAAGGCAGAGTAGACGCTGGAGTGCGAATAATCCTTCCAGCAACTAAAACGGTACCTGGGTTCTCCCCCTATACTATCCAAACCAAAAGAAGGTGAGCCCTTATTCCTCTACCTCGCAGTCTCAGCTTCTGCCGTCAGCTCGGCTCTGATCAAGGAGGTCGGGAATAAACAACATCCAGTTTATTACGTAAGCAAGGCCATGGTACCAGCAGAAACGAGATACCCACCCCTGGAGAAGCTAGCGCTCAGTCTCATCGTTTCAGCTCGGAGGTTGCGCCCCGTATTTCCAAGCTCATTCAATAATCGTGTTGATAGACTCCCCTCTTAGGCAAGTTCTTCAATGACCCGAGGTATCAGGTCGGATAACCAAGTTGGCCATCGAATTGGGTGAGTTCGACATTCAGTTTCGTCCGAAAACAGCGATCAAAGGCCAAGTCATGGCCTATTTCATCCCCGAATTCACTGTTCCAAGGACCGAGGAAATCAGCACCGGGGTTGAAACGAACCCACCTATCTTTCCGGATGACCAAAAAGTGACACCAGACCCGGGATGGGTCCTTTATGTGGACGGATCATCCAATGTCAAAGGAGTCGAGGTTGGGATCGTCTTGATCTCGCCAGATTCCATAATAGTTCAATATGCAATCAGATTAGGGTTCAAAGCCTCAAATAATGAGGCGGAATATAAAGCTTTGTTAGCTAGACTCAGATTGGCAGCGAGTATGGGCGTCCAGTCTCTTTAAGTCTGATGTGATTCTCAGCTGGTGGTGAATCACATCTCTATTGAATACGAGGCCAAGAAAACGAGGATGATCGCTTACCTAGACGAAGTAAAGAAATTGATCAAAAAATTCTGGAATTGCACTATCCATCAAATCCCGAGAGTGGAGAATTCTTGGGCTGATGCTCTAGCACGACTCGCCTCAGCCGCAGAAGGGAAGATTCCGTGAGTCATCCCCATCAAATTCATTGAGCATCCTAGTATCGACAAGCCAGAGAAAAAGGAAGTCAATCTGATTCATGCTAGTCCAAGGTGGTTAGACCCGATCTTTAACTATCTTATGACAGGCGAGATCCCCACGGACAGGCTAGAGGCTAGGAGACTCAGAGTCTGGACAACCCTGTATACTGTCCTAGATGGTATCTTATACAAGAAGGGACATTCCCAACCATACCTTAGGTGTCTCCGGCCCGAAGAGGCAGAATATGTCATCCGAGAGATCCATAAAGGAATATGCGGAAACCATTCTGACAGTCGCGCCTTGGCCTTAAAGATACTCCGACAAGGGTATTTCTGGCTAACTATTAAGGAAGACTCCAAGAACTACGTTCGGAAATGCAATAAATGTTAGCGCTTCACGGCCGTACCGAGGCACTCCACCGAAGAAATGACCCCTATGAGTAGCCCCTTGCCATTTGCTCAGTGGGGAATCGACATTATCGGCCCTCTACCCACAAGCAAGGGGCAAGTCAAATTTGCTATTGTTGCTGTCGACTACTTCACCAAATGGGCCGAAGCTGAGCCCGTTGCTAAAATCACGGAGCAGAAGGTGATCGACTTCGTCTGGAAAAACATTATCTGTCGGTTCGGGATTCCACGCACCATCGTGTCAGACAATGGCTGACAGTTTGACAATGACAAATTTTGAAACATGTGTCAAGGGCTCGGCATCACAAACGCCTATTCTTCTCCTCGACATCCTCAATCCAACGGACAAGTGGAAGCCGTCAACAAGGTCATCAAACACCATCTCAAGACAAAGTTGGAAAAAGCAAAAGGCAGCTGGGCTGAAGAACTTTCATTCATTCTCTGGGCCTATAGGACCACAGCCCAATCTTCAACAGGAGAGACTCCTTTCTCCCTCTCCTACGGCTCAGAGGTAATGGTGCCAGTGGAGATCGGTCTCCCTACAGCTCGAGTTAAGAACTACCGAAAAAGGCATAATTCCGAGCAGATCGTGGCAACCTGGATTTACTCGAAGAAGTCAGGGATACCTCGAAGCTCCGAGTTGCTAGTCGATATCAACAAGTGGCACGGTTCTACAATTCGAAGGTCAAGACTTGGCGATTCCGACCAGGGGACTTAGTCTTTCGCAGGGTGTTCCAGAATACCACCAAGCCGGGGGCTGGCACACTCAAACCGAATTGGGAAGGGCCTTATTGAGTCGACCGATCAACCAAACCAGGCTCCTACCACTTGAAAGACCTCGAGGGCCGTCAGCTCCCCCACCCTTGGAATGTCGAGCATTTGAAAGTTTACTACTCATGACGGACCTGCCTTTAAGGCTCTCAATAAATGTACATCTACAGACGACAAGCCTTTAAGACCCCAAATAAAATTTGCCTCTTCTCATTTACCTCTACAAACTATCTACTATGGAAAAATTACCTCTCATGTGCAGGGGCGGACTCAATGGATTAATCCCTTAAAGAAGGGGTTAATACGTTATCCCACAAAGTTCTACACGGTATCACCAAGTTAGGGAAAAAGCCTAAACGCTGACCCGATTCTCCTAACACAAGAGTCGGCTCGCGAACTAAACGGATAGAACGGAGGATTCTCGCAAATTGTGGGACGAGCCGACCCCATAGGGGTCCGGACTCAATGAACGAGCCATAAAAGCTCCAAAAACTCTACGAAATGGCATTGGGAAACACTAACCTGTCAAAGGGTCGGCCCAGCCATGCCGTAAGAGAGATTAATCAACCATCAGTTCGATAATCAAATAGTTTACAGTTAGCAAAAAAAATACTTTCAACTACGGATTAATATAAAAAATCATCATCCACAAACTTCCATCAAAAGGTCGAAAAGTAACCAAAAAGAAGGATTTCAACCTGTTCAAAAGAAAAATGAAGAGGTAAATCTGAGCTATGCAGGTGTCATGGGAGCTTGGGCATCTGGGGCTTGTTCCGAGTGGACTCCATCTACAGGCAACTCAACTTCCTCGGAGAGTAAAGAGTCGAGGTTAAGGTCTGGATATAAACCCAGGACCGCCTCGATACAATCGTTATAGTTGCGGTCGTAGACCTTAGCGGCCTTAGCATACCTCTCTTTAAACGTTTTAAAAGCTTCTACCGCAACGGTTACCGCCTCGACCAGAGAAGCCTTGTCCTCAGCCTGCACAACTTCCCTCGCCTGAGCGACGGCTTGGTTCCACTCTTCTGCAGCCTTGACTTTAGCTCGCTCAAAAGCCTCACCTAGTCGGACGTTCTCCTGAGCCAGCGAGTCCGCCTAAGCCCTAGCGCGGGTTAGTTTGGTGTTCGCTACATCATACCAAGCCTTAAAGTCATCTGCGACCCCTTTCAGCCGCAGCTCTCTAGTTTCAAGGTCGGCCACAACCCCCTGCAAATGTAGTTCCCCAGCCTTCGCATCCTCGAGCTGACGACGCAGTTCATCCTGTTCAAGACAGAGGGAGGTGTTCTTATCTCGCAAGGCTCCCATTTGGGCTTTGAGGGCCTCCAGCTCGGCTTCTCTTTTCTTCGACTCCCGCGCTCTTTCCCGAGTGGATAAAAGCTTCGGGACAGACTGCACAAAAATAAATGAATGAACACTTGGAAACCGCAAGTACAAGAAAAATGACAAGAGTCGTGATGAGTGTCGAATGTTGCATACCAGACCCCAGTAATTACCTAATTTTATGTACATGATAAGGTTTAATAGAGTGTTTTAATCGTGTTTTTATTACAGGATGAAATCAGGAGTGTGTATTGGAAATTGATGTTAAAGGCATGGATTTCATGATCCAAAGTCTCCAAAGCACGGGATGAACTCCAGAAAACCAATAGTGAAGATTTTACACGCCTAGGATTTGAAGAAAGCAAGCCAAAGGGGCCCGAAAAGGGTCCAGAATGCAAGATCACATGGTTCCCGTCATCCAATTGACTCGAAACTTCATACATGTGATGGAGGCCGTAAATTATCCGTACATATTAAATTTCAGCCATTGATGATCTCGGGAAGTGGTCTAACGGATAGATCAGCCCGTTAATCTCCAATTTGGGGCCCACCTGATATTTGGAACTACTTCAAACTTGGTGTTGGCGGTTGAAATAATATGAAGAAAAGGTTGGACGGTGCAGATTTCCTACAAACATTACATTGGGCCCCACATGCGTGAGCACGTGCATAGAATGCACGTGCGCTGGCGCTACACCGGACGGCTGAGAGGGTCAGCGCTTACGCTGACCCGATTCATCTTCTCGTAGCTCCAGCGTCTGCGAACGGCGAACTTGCCGTTGGTTGTGGACCCCACACATTGTCCTAATGAGCAATCCAAACCGTCCATCCACTTCCTGGGGCAGCTACAACCATCGCCTAAATGTCTGTTTGGTCCCATGCATGTGTACGGACTTTGATCGCTGAAAAATGCAAAACGGATGGTGAGTTCAAATCTCTGGTGGACCACACCTAAATCAAACTAATCTAGTCATTTCCGACCGGTTTTCCGTTCTCATCCCAGTGGACGGAGTGGATTTGTCATTTGATCAAAGAAGTGGGACCCACCATTGCCACGGAAGTCGTTTTGCGTCCGCGTAACGACGTCCGACGCTGTCCGTTTTGCGGGAATTTTTGGGCTCCGTACATCATCCGTACGGACGATCTGATCCATCCATCGTGTAGAGGGCATCGAGAACTACAAAACCATGTTGATATTCCTCTCCCATGCGTACACACGTGTGCGGTACAGAGGCCACAAACGGACTGCTCTGTGACATTCAAAACTGATTTTGTTGAGATTTCTTCTGTGGGCCGTGCTAATGAACCTTCAAAACCACCCATTCTTGACTAAAATTTCGTCCTGAATCCAATGGACAGGGTGGATTTTCCAGAAAACACCTCTGTGGGGCCCACCGATCACGGCTGCAAAAATTTGTACTCCGAGTCCTTCTATGACTCTGCCACCGATTCCAGCCATCCAGCAGCTATAAAAGGGGAGTTTTGGACGTGAAAAAGGCATTCAGAACTAGGGAATTCGAGATCCAGAGCCAGGGAGAGAAGAAAGAGAAGGAGGAAGAGAGAGAGATCGATTGGTTTGGTGTTTAATTTTTATGAATTTTATTTAATATTTTTTTATGGATTTTATGGGTCACTAATCTCTCAGCTAGGGCTGAGATGAAGCCCCTAATTCGATTAGCTCTTGTATTAGTTGATTTACTTTGAATATTAATTAATTTGTTTCTTTCTCTAAGTGGGCTTGATTGGTTTAAATTCTATACTTCTCCATCTATGAACTTGATCAAAGTATATATATGGATGTTGTTTGGATGCTTATTATAGGTGCTTGTGTCTGATCAAGAACAGGTTTCCTATAGAGGAAGAAACAAGGTGCTTTAATGAATGTACATTCCATGTACCCGACCAAGGACATGGGATATGTTATTCATTCATGGCATTGCTTAAAGGATTTAGACATTCTGTATGCCCGATTAAGGACACAGATTGTGCTTTCTCTGTATAAGTGGTATCAATCTAGATCAAGGTGAATCAACAGACAAAACAAGGGTTAGGATAATTAGGGGTGGATTCGAAAGTCCTAGTGCTCTCTCTTTGATTGAATTTTTTTCCCTGTTCTTAATTATTTTTTTTCCTAGGATTGTGCTTAGTAGTTCATTCCATTATTTGATTGGATTAGTTAAGGAGAATCATAGATTTGAATTGTGACGACCAGTCCTTGTGGGAACGATCTCGTAATACGTACCGTGTCCACATCTGATTCGTATACTTGCGAGTTTAAATATCATTTAAATCGTGTTGGTTTAAATAAAACATCAAGTCGGCGAAGGTACCGTGTAAAAAATGAAAGCCAAGTCATTTAGAAAGGAGCTGTCCGACTTGTCAAGGAGGTTAGCTATATCTCCTCAGGGGCGTGCTTCGCGGCCCAGGGTGTCAGGCAGGAAAATGGTAGCCCGGTGCGAACTTCCCTCCGTTCGTTTCTACATGATCGGAATCTGCCGCCTCTGCAAAACCCATTCTGCTACTGGCTGAGGCCTGAGCCTCAGCTCCAAGGTCACCTCCGACCTCGGGTGGAGTAATCATGGCGTCTGCCATCTGAACGGCCTCCTCCCGCTCAAATGATGAAGGGATGGCTGCAGGGAGCCGACGGATGGACCGCCCCTATGAAAAGAACGATTGCAGGTAGAATGGAAGGGGCTATGGTTGTGGGATTTGAAATATTAGTTGCTGAGACTTGACCCTTAACAAGCGCCATCGCTAGTGCCGGGGGGACAGGAGATGGGGTCGTAGTAACTACGGCGGTAGACATAGTCGCAACCACAACCAAATTAGAGTCGTAGCTACAGCGCCCGGACCTGATGGACCTTCTCCGCCAGGAGTCGCTTGCCTCCTCCGAGCGGTAGTCTTCGTCTGGGGCATTGGCCTTAGTAACTCCTCCGTAGTCAGGGTCACCCTCCTCTTCCGAGAATCGGAAGCCTCGGCTATGCCTACACAAAGAACAATAAATCAGTGACTAAGTAAACAGGCTTAACTTCGAAGGAACAGAAGGAGGACTTACTGAAAGACGTCGGGAGAGGTTGGGACCTACACAACCTAGACCAATGAAGATTGGTAGCAGTGATGAGATCCGACCAGGAACGAAGCTCCCCTGACTTCGCCTTCGCCTTGGCAACTCGGTTCTTCTGATCCGAATCAAGGACGGGCGGACCTCTAAGAAAATCTGCTAAAAGGTAGAACAAAAAGTTCAATCCAACCGGTGCAATAGAAGAATGTATGAAGACAAAAGAAGTTAACTGGTTCGACTTGGTTTTGAAAATCAAGTGGGAACGCGAGCTGTCAGAATCCCAACTTCGGTTACAGGTGCCTCCCATTTGCTCGCTGTGCAAAACCATTTGTTCTTCCATTTTTTGTTGGAAGAGGGAAGATTCAGAACCAGTCCCGACCCCTTACTGCCTCGGATTGCAAAATAATACCATGGCTCATTGCTGTCATGCTTGACCAAGTATAAACTCATCAACTCCCATAGAGTCAGCTCTGGGTTCCCTACTTGCTGCTAGATGATGAAGGCAAAAATGAGCACCCTCCATACGTTAGGGGTCAACTACCCGGGAGCTAAGCCTAAGTGGGCTATCATAGTTCGGAGAAAAGGGTGCAGGGGGAGTTGGACCCCACATTATAGTGCGTAAAGAAAAATGGTGACTTCTCCCTCGGCAGGCGCGTCAGCCGCTTCGAGGGACCCATGGGCCCTTATCAGGATGAAGGCTGGAATTTAAAATTTCGTGCGGATCCACTCTATTTGAGATTTCGATAGTACAGAACCTCCGGGGACTACCTTCAAGGCCCTCCCGCTCGCTGGCATCTCAGTGGCCTCGGTGGTTGCGGCCCAGGGGGCTCGAGCAGATTTCTTCCTTCCAGCTTTGTGAGCCCGAGCCCCAGTCTCCTTTTACCTTCAGGGTGGAGAGTATAAGGGCACGGCTTCAAAGGGGCCTTTAGAGGCCCCTCTCCCATTACCGAAACTCTCTGACTCGGAGTCATCACAGTAGCCTCGCACGGTCTCCAGGTCGGATGACATCTTAAGTGAGAAGAAAGAAGTGCAAAGAGGTGCAAGGAGACTCATCGGATGATCACCGGGAATCGCTTTTGCCAAAAATGCTTGATCAGTAGGAATCGCCCAACAAAAACCCCTGGATGGTCAGAATCGCCTTCGCCAGAAATCACCTCTTCCGATGTCATATCAAACATAACGCATAAGAGTGAAGCGAAATCTCCGAAGGAAGGTTTATATAGACCGCAGCAAATCTCTGCATTAATGACCAGCAATGATGGCACAGCTGAATCGCCATGAGTCGACCTCAGAGCTGACGTGGCCCCACGCCATTGGAGTAGGCACTGTCAGGCAGCATGTCTCTGACACGAAGCGGCATGCTCCAAATAAGCGAAATGACGCCCAAAAAAGGAAAGTTTTCGTCCGAGGCATTACTTCAGGTGTACGTGGCGACAGGTCATAGGTGGGCGGCGATTCGAAATCTAAACCGTCGCCACGTGTCCACTATGCATGGACTCATGGGCGGGAAACCCTGTGAGTGTAATGGCTTCAAGTGCGAGGGTCGCGACGCGCTCAGAGGAATCAGTGGGCGAGGCGATTGATCTTCCATATGATTACTCTTCGAGTCTTTAGTAAACCTCGAAGAGTAGGGGGCTTTTGTTATGGGAAGATTTGAGTCACCCATCATTCCGAGGCCTGACGACTTGTTGATCAGAACGGATGACTAACAGCTCGGCTCAGACCATCAAAATAGGTGATAGTTGAAGGCCTAGTCACTGACAGAAATCTCACCTACTGAAAGGTCCGAGCTGATTACATACTCCGAGGCAGAGGTGGACGATCCTCAAACCAAATTTAGAAGCTACCATAAGTGATCGTGGCCGATTTCTCCGCCTGCAGATATGCACGATGCGCATGACGCGTCCCTTGGATTACGATAATCTCTCCACGATCTGAAAATCTCCTGATTGAGAGAATCGTGCCATGATTAACGAACCCTAATCATCCTGCAGTCAGGTATAAATACACGAAGACTCCATCACTACAGGTACGCAACATCTGGTACTCTCCCGCTACGATTCAACTTAGACCCCGATTCCCCTGCCCTGACTTAGGCATCGGAGGGTCCCCCGGCTAAGCTAGGGTCTCCTTTGCTCACTCTTTTTGCAGGGCCAGGGTCCAATGGAGGAGCAACGCACGGAGTGGAGAGTGGTCCTGATTTTGTCATCAATAAAAAGTATTTTAATTTTTAAGATAGAAAATTTTCGCGCTATTTTGAAATTTTCACGGTAAGACTTTTACCAACGAATATTTTTGTCGATAAAAATCATAAAACCACTTTTACCGACGAAAATTTTCATCAGTAAAAGTGTTATGTTTTTCACTTGGGAAACTTTCGCCCTGATTTTTACCGACGAACTAAAACCGTCGGGAATAATGGTTTTACCGAAACTTTTTGTCGGTAAAAGTGTCATGTTTAAACAATTTTCGTCAGTAAAAGTGTTATGTTTTTCACTTGGGAAACTTTTGCCCTGAGTTTTACCAACGAACTAAAACCGTCGGGAATAATGGTTTTACTAAAACTTTTTGTCGGTAAAAGTGTTATGTTTAAACAAATTTTCGCCCCGAGTTTTACCAACGAACTAAAACCGTCGGGAATAATGTTTTTACCAATAAAAATTTTTGTCGGTAAAAGTGTTATCTTTTTCACTTAGAAAATTTTGGCGCTATTTTGAAAACATTCGCGGTAAGAGTTTTACCAACGAAAATTTTCCTCGGTAAAAACATTTTTCCCGCAATTTTTTCTTTTTACTGACGAAAAGTTTCATCGGTAAAAGTGTTATATTTTTCTTTCAGGCCTCTTTTTTGAATGGTTCATCTTTTTCACCACTAATTAGACGGTGAGATTTGTTTCAGGCCTTTTTTTTTGTTTTTACTATGATCGGTTTAGATCTTTTTTCACCATTGATTAGACGGTGAGATTTGTTTCAAGGCTTTAATTAGATGGTTGGGATTGTTCAATTACCTGCCCAAGCTCACCACAGGTTATAAAAATTTTTGCTACCAGAGGTGAGAATTTTCATTTTTATTTTCCATCAGGAAAGGGATTGGCTAGTGACCACGCCACTACCCATGATTTATTATTACATCTATTCCGTCCATCTATTTTTCCATATGATTAGCAGTATTTGTCCAAAAAATGAGGTAGATTTAAATCTCAAGTGGACCACATACAGAGTTGATTGAACGCTTATCATTAAAAACTTACTGGGACTACAAAAGTTTTAAACAAGCTAATATTTGTGTGTGTTTTTTTTTTTTTTTTTTGGTAATTTGCCTTCATCTACGTTTGTATGACTGAAGGATGTCAAATAAACATTATGGTGGGCCCTGAGAGGGTTTTAATGGTGGAGATTCAATCACTACTATTTTCCCATGGTGTGGTCCACTCGAGATTTAGATCTACCTCATTTTTTAGATTAACTGCCAAAGTGATCTATAAAAATGAATGGACGGCATGGATATCAATAAAAATGGAGATTCAGCTCATTAATTAGACGGTTAGGATTGTCCCAAAACTTTACTTTTTTTTCATGCAACTAAATAAACATAAGACAATCGATATCTTTTCAGGCATTGATTAGACGGCGGAGATTAAAAGTAAGAACTAAATGATGGATCAAGAGATTAAAATATTCTGTCTCATTAAATACCATATACCATCTCTCTTTTCTTTCATTTCATTTTATCTCCAACAGCATCCTCTGGCAATGTGTGATGAAACTATGTGAAGACATCTTTAAAAATATAAAAGCACTTGGTGGGGCCCACATGAGTTTTGGATGTGGTTGAAACTTGGTCTGACCCCTAATCCAAGTGGGACACACATAATGAGTGGGTTGGATATGTGAATCACATTTAGGTAGGCCTAATATATGATTATGATTGTTTTAAGGAAACCCTTCTCCACTACGTTTAGGTGAGTTACTTGTTACCCTTACCAGAGTAAACTCTGTGGGGTCCACTGTTATTTATTTATTTTATCCACTCCATTCATCCATGTTAACAGATAATTTGAGGTCTAAAGAACAAAAAGGAAGCATATCCAAAGTTCAAGTGGACCACACCATAGGAAATAGTGTGATTAAACCTCTACCTTTTAAAATTTCTTGGAGGCCATAGAAGTTTTGGATCAAGCTGATGTTTGTGTTTTCTATTCATTCATATATTTTTGATATTATGAACAACATTTAACCATTTTTGGATAATCTAATCAGTTCAAATTGAAGAGTAAATAACTTCAGATGTTTAAATCAAATTTCATTGAAATTGTTGATCAATCTTGGTATGCCCAATATCTTTTCTCATATGTAGCCTGATTGAGGCGAGTAACTAGTCAAATTGAGGGTAATGATCAGTAAAATAGAGTGAATGGACCAAACATGTAAAATGGGCCAAATATTCTAGTCAAAATTGTAACCCAACTTACTGACCTCGTGAGAACCTAAGAATTAATGTAAGTTTTGTGGGCATCATCATGATGTGTGTCAAACATCAACACCATGGATTTGATGTGTCCCCTTTAGGTTATGAGATATCTCAAAAATCATCTGTATATGAAACTCAAGTGGGCCATACCATCTAAAACTATGTGAAGACATCCTAAAAAAACTTAAAAGCACTTGGTGGGGCCCACATGAGTTTTGGATGCAGCTGAAAATTGGTCTGACCCCTCATCCAAGTGGGACACACATAATGAGTGGGTTGGATATGTGAATCACATTTAGGCAGACCCAATATATGATTATGAATGTTTTAAGGAAACCCCTCTCCATTATATTATGCGGTGTGGCCCACCCAAGTCATGGATTGACTTTATTTTTAGGGTCTTGGCCCACCTAAGTCAAGGATTGACTTCCTCCATACCGTTCAACGCTTTACTCAGATCATTTTAAAATATTAACCAAAAAATGGGGCAGGTCCAAAGCTTAAGTGGACTACAAAGTAGGGACTGAACGTCCACCATTAAAAATAACATTCATAGAAGTTTTGGATCAGGCTGATGTTTGTGTTTTCTCTTTATTTATATCTTTTTGATATTATGAACATGTTGGATGTCAAATAAACATTATTATGGGCCTAAGGAAGGTATCAACGGTGGAAATCATTATTCCACACTGTTTCGCGTGGCATGGTACACTTGAGTTTTGGATTTACCAAAAATTTGGGATGAACCCAAATCATTCATCCATTTTTCAAGATAATTTTAGAGAATTATCCAAAAAATGAATCATATCCAATGATTAAATGGACCACACCACAAATAAGGGGAACGGATTGGCTACTCCCCCTGACAGCATCCAATGGTTAGTGGTTGGTGCTCTGTGAGCCCTACCATGATGTATGTGTTTAATCCATGTCGTCTATCTATTTTTAAAGATCATCTTCTAGTATGAGATATATCCAAATCTTAAGTGCACCACATTCTAGGAAACAGTGTTGAATGAGCATCAATCATTAAAAAACATTTTGGGGCCATAAAAGTTTTAGATCAAACTGATTTTTGTTTTTCCCCTTCATCTATCCCTGTATGACCTAATCAACATATTGGATGTCAAATAAAAAATACAGTGGACTTTAGGAGGATTTTAATGATGGATATATAATTATATATATATATGGGAAAAGGTTCCATATGGTCGAGCTATGTGGGCCCCACCGTGATGGGTGTCGAACATCTACCTAATCAATCAGATGCACCATTCCATGGTGGGCCTGGGGCTTAAAAATCAAGTCAATCTGTGACTTTTTTGGGCCACACCACATACAAAAGTTGAGAGGGGTTACCCTCCATTAAAATATTCATAATCATTTGTTGGGCTCACCGAGATGTGGTTCACAAATCCAGCCCTTCCATTATGTGTGTCCCACTTGATGAGGAGTCAGACCAAGTTTCATATGCATCAAAATTTCAGGTGGGCCACACCAAGTGATTTTATATGTTTTAGGCATTTCTTCACATGATTTTAGATGGTATGGCCCACCTAAGTTCCGTATATGGCTGATTTTTAAGATATCCCATAATTTAAAGGGGGCCCATTAAATGCACGGTGTTGATGGTCAACACGCATCACAGTGGGGCCCACACAGCTCGACCACGTGGGAAGTTCCCATGAGCTCGACCGTACAGAACCCTTTCCTAAAGTATCCGACCCCACCCAACCCCACCCATCCCTTTCTTCTCTCTCTCTTAGAAACCCTAGTTTTCGCACGTCTAGGGCCAAAGAAGAGTAGAGAAGAAGATGTTATTTTGGAGATGGGGATTTGCTTGAGTGCTCGGATCAAGGCGGAGAGCCCATTTCATAGCGTTTCGTCTTTAGGTTCCTCTCTCTCTCTTTAAGTGTTTTTTTTTATATCGATTTTGAAGAATTTGTGGGGTTTTAGAGGTTTTTTAGATGAAATTTGGGGGATTTTAAAGGTCGGGTTGGATTTCGGTGGAAGTTTCGGTTTCTTAGTTTAAGTCACTGAAATTTTGGGTTAAGGTGCGGTTGGAGGTTGATTTCAATGGAGATTTGGATTTGTTTTCTTGATTTTGTGAAAATTGGTGTTTTTGGTGCTGTTTGAAGAGTGATTAGGGAAATTTGTGTTGTTTTGTGGTGACGGGAGATTGCATTTTCAAGGAAATTTTGTGGAATACAGTGGTTTAGGGTTTGAGTGATTTTTTGAGATTTACGGATGCTAGAGATATATTTTTTGTGGTAGTGTTAAGTTCTGTCTAATGATAATCAGCGATTTTTACTGACTTGCTAAAA
The DNA here is from genome assembly GCA_030180095.1 of Magnolia changhungtana. Taxonomy (NCBI): domain Eukaryota; kingdom Viridiplantae; phylum Streptophyta; class Magnoliopsida; order Magnoliales; family Magnoliaceae; genus Magnolia; species Magnolia changhungtana. The sequence goes on along the minus strand of JASAUF010000502.1, from coordinate 4,520,971 downwards.
TTTACATTTTGAGGCTATTCAATATTGAAGTAGAAATTTGCGGATCCTGTTTATTTGGCTTTTTTTTTAATGATTTAATGGGAGTCCACATTTTTTTTTGTTTGTGGGCGTTGTTGATTTTTTTTTTCTTTCTAAATTTTGGTTGGTGAAGTTCTTCATTTTCCTGTAATTCAATTTTAATGAAACACCAAAGATTTAGTTAGGGATTTGAGCTTTAATTGATCAAATTTAGTCCTTTCTGTGATTCGAATTTGATGAAAAGTGCAGATTTTCATCTTTGTATTTGCTGAAATTTTGCAACTCAAAAGCATTTTGAGTTATTTTTAATGAAAGTGTTTATTTTCTTCCACTTTCTGTGAGCTTTGGTTTGAATTACAGGCTTCATCAGCTATTATTATTATTATTATTATTATTATTATTTTAATTTTTTCTTTTCTGAAAATTGGAGGTTTTCCCCCTCAAATCGTGTTTTTCATTTCAAAATGTGTTCTATTTACTGAAAATCCTGCATTTTGCATTTAGTTGGGTTTATTTTTACAAAAAAAAAAAATGGTTGATTCTGCTGCAGTTTTAGAGTTTTCAATGACTATAGTTGGGCATTTTGTATCTGTTCTGTGTTGTATTTTTTCTAGACTTCTTATTCATTGTGGATATTGTCTCAAATCAAGTTGTATTGGTGTGAATTTGAGGTTCTTGTGGTAGCCTCATCCCCAAAGGTACTTCTGCTTGATTTTTTATTGTGCTAATTTTTTTCGTCTACTTTACTACAGAATATGGATTGTTCTTCAATTTGGTTTTGAATTTCCTGGAAAGCTGTAGGTTGTCATGATTCAAGTTGGATTTTCTGAAAATACCAAACTATAGTTTTGAGTTAGATTTATTAGAATTTTTGGATTTATACAGTTGAAGTTTACTACCCAAAAATCAGGGCTTGCCAATATGCTTCTCTTAAATCAACTATGGCTTTTAATGGACACCATTTTGAATAAAGGAAATACATAATGTTCAATCAACTAATTTTACTAGGCCAACAAATTGTACATGTGTTGGTCTGCCATTTGGTAATCCATAACTGTCCAAGTGATCGCTTTGAAGGAATATAGATACACTAGTAATGCAACCCTCATCACATATAATGTAATATCAACATCTTAGTCATAATCAACTCAAAATCAACCTAGTACATAGAAGGAATATAAATACACTAGTAATTTCCCTTAATATCTTCATATGGATGTTTCCTGCTTTACTTATCTTTTATGTTGTTTTTAAATGTATTAGCTCGAAATTGATGGACCAGATTCAGATGTGTGTCGGAGCTATCCGGATGTTGAGCGGGGGTCCCTAGAAGGTGGGAACCGCTATTATAATTATAATGAAGCTGTCCATTTCCTATGGACAATATTGGAGTGGCCTGACCATTTGGACAGGCCGTGTTTATGTATTTGCTCGAAATTGATGAAGCAAACCTGGATGTGCGTCAGAGCTATCCGGATGTTGAGTGGGGGACCTTAAAAGGTGGGAACCACTGTTATAACCATGATGAAGTTGTCCATTTCCTATGAACAGCATTGGAGTGGCCTGGTCATTTGGACAGGCCGTATTTATATATTAACTCGAAATTGTTGGAACAGACCCTAGTATAACCCTAAACCTAAACCTACACCTAAAACTAAACATCATGGTGGGGACAGTGCCCCCGATCGTTGATTCCTTCCTGGGACCCACCATAGTGGTTATTTGAGATCCAACCTGTTAGTAAGTTCACACAGACCTAGACCTGAAGAAGAAATAACACAAATATCAGCTTGATCGAAAACCTATAACGTATAACCTATAACCTAAACCTATAACCTATAACCTAAACTCAATTCCCTAAACCTTAACCTATAACCTATTTTCAATTCCCTAAAGTTATAACCTATAACCTAAACTAAACCTAAACGTAAACCTTAACCTATTCTCAGTTCCCTAAAGTTGTAACCTAGCTATAACCTATAACCTAAACCTAAACCTAAAACCTAAATGTATTCTCAAATCCCTAAACCTAAACCTACACCTAATCCTAATCTCAACTCCCTAACCTAAACCTAAACCTAAACTTGAAAACTCGATCCCGAAGACCCGAATCTAAATCCCTAAACCCTTAGCCTAAACTTAAACCTATAACATAAACCTAAACCTAAACATATAACCTAAATTTAATTCACTTAACTTAAACCTACATCTTAAGCCAAACATATAACCCGAACCCGAACATGAACATGAACAGAATTCTCTAAACCTTAACCTATAACCTAACCTAAACCTAAACATATAACATATACTTATAACCTAAACCTAAACCTATAACCTAAACCTGTAACCTTAACCTAAACCTAAACTTATAATCTAAACCTATAACCTTAACCTAAACCTATAACCTAAACCTAAACCTAAAACCTAAATGTATTCTCAAATCCCTAAACTTAAATCTACACCTAATCCTAATCTCAACTCCTTAACCTAAACCTAAACTTGAAAACCCAAACCCAAAGTGAACAGAACCCGAACCCGATTTCCTAAACCTAAACCTTAACCTATTCTCAATTCCCTAAACCTTAACCTAATCCTAATCTCAACTCCCTAACATAAACCTAAACCTAAACTTGAAAACCCAAACCCAAACCAAAACCTATAACCTTAACCTAAACCTATAACCTAAACCTAAACCTATAACCTAAACCCATATCTAAACCCGATCCCGAACCCGAACCCGATTTCCTAAACCTAAACCTTAACCTATTCTCAATTCCCTAAAGCTATAACCTATAACCTAAACCTAAACCTATAACCTTAACCTAAGCCTAAAACCTAAACCTAAACCTAAACCCTAAATGTATTCCCAAATCCCTAAACCTAAACCTAAACCTAAACCTATAACCTACAACACTAACGTAAACTTATAACCTAAACCTATAACCTACAACATTAACGTAAACTTATAACCTAAACCAATAACCTACAACATTAACCTAAACCTATTCTCAAATCCTAAAACCTATAACCTAAATCTAAACCTTAACCTAAACATAAACCTATAACCTAAACTTAAACCTTAACCTACAACCTAAATCTTAACCTATAACCTATAACCTAAACTCAATTCCCTAAACATTAACTATAACCTAACCTAAACCTAAACCTATAACCTACACTTATAACCTAAACCTAAACCTAAACCTATAACCTACACTTATAACCTAAACCTAAACCTGTAACCTTAACCTAAACGTAAAACCTAAACCTAAACCTGAAACGTAAATGTATTCACAAATCCCTAAACTTAAACCTAAGCCTATAACCTACAACATTAACATAAACTTATAACATACAACATTAACCTAAACCTATACTTATAACCTAAACCTATTCTCAAATCCCAAAACCTATAACCTAAACCTATAACTTAAACCTAAACCTTAACCTATAACCTAAACCTTAACCTAATAAGTTATAACCTATAACTAAACCTATAACCTACACTTGTAACATAAACCTAAACCTAAACCTAAACCTGTAACATTAACCTAAATGTAAAACCTAAACCTAAACCTAAACTCAAATGTAAATGTATTCTCAAATCCTAAACCTAAACCTAAACCTAAACCTATAATTGAAACCTATAACCTACAACATTAACATAAACTTATAACCTACAACATTAACCTAAACCTATACTTATAACCTAAACCTATTCTCAAATCCCAAAACCTATAACCTAAACCTTAACCTATAACATATAACCTATAACCTAAACCTATAACCTATAACCTAAACTCAATTCCCTAAACCTTAACTTATAACCTAACTTTGAACCTAAACCTATAACCTAAACCTATAACCTAAACCTAAACCTATAACCTAAATGTATTCTCAAATCTCTAAACCTAAACCTACACCTAATCCTAATCTCAAGTCCCTAACCTAAACCTAAACCTAAACTTGAAAACCCAAACCTAAACCTGATCCCGAACCCGAATATGAATCCCTAAACCCTTAGGCTAAACTTAAACATATAATATAAACCTAAACCTAAACTTAATTCTCTTAACTTAAACTTACACCTTAACTCAAACATATAACCCGAACCCGAACCCGAAGTCTTAAACCTAAACCTGTTCTCAAATCCCTAAACCTATAACCTAAATCTATTCTCAAATCCCTAAACCTATAACCTAAACCTAAACCTAAACCAATAACCTATAACTTAAACCCAAACCTAAACCTATAACCTTAACCTAAACCTATAACCTAAACCTAAATCTAAACCTTAACCTATAACCTAAACCTATAACGTATAACCTAAAACTTAAACCCGATCCCGAACCCGAACCCGATTTCCTAAACCTAAACCTTAACCTATTCTCAATTCCCTAAAGCTATAACCTATAACCTAAACCTAAACCTAAACCTAAAACCTATACCTATAACCTCAACCTAAACCTAAAACCTAAAACCTAAATGTATTCTCAAATCCCTAAACCTAAACCTATACCTAATCCTAATCTCAACTCCTTAACCTAAACCTAAACTTGAAAACCTAAACCTAAACCCGAACCCGAACCTGATTTCCTAAACCTAAACCTTAACCTATTCTCAATTCCCTAAACCTTAACCTATAACCTAACCTAAACCTAAACCTATAACCTACACTTATAACCTAAACCTAAACCTAAAACCTAAGGGTCTATTTGGGCAGTGGGATTAGAAGGGATTAGGTGGGATGGGATTCATTGAGTCTTGTGCCAATTCCACTCCATGTTTAGGTAGAATAGAAAAGGTTGGAATTACATGAAATGGAATTACATTGGTCCCGTGCCAATTTCACTCAATGATTAGCAAGTTGTGTAGGTCCTACCATGATGTGTGGGCTATATCCACACCATCCACCCATTTATCGAGATTATTTTAGAGCATGGGCCAAAAAATCAGATAAATCTAAAGCTCAAGTGCACCCCACCATAGAAAGCAACGGGGATTGAATACTTACCGTTGAAAACTTCTTTGAGGCCACATAAGTTTTGGATCTACCTCATTTTTAGGCCCATGCCATAAAATGAGGTTACAAAACAAATTAACGGTTTAGATACAACACATGTGTGTCATTCTCAGTAATTTCAAATGATGGTGGTATATCCATTCAATGTACTACCGTATTATCAACAAAGCATGACATTAATTTTATCCCATGGCAATAGGGGATAATCCCTGTCATGGGTAATAATTATGTTTTTTGAATCTCATCCCACCTAATCCCTTCTAATCCCACTGCCCAAACAGACCCTAAATGTATTCTCAAATCCTTAAACCTACACCTAATCCTAATCTCAACTCCTTAACCTAAACCTAAACTTGAAAACCCAAACCTAAACCCGAACCTGATTTCCTAAACCTAAACCTTAACCTATTCTCAATTTCCTAAAGCTATAACCTATAACCTAAACCTAAACCAATAACCTAAACCTATAACCTTAACCTAAACTTAAACCTAAAACCTAAATGTATTCTCAAATCCCTAAACCTAAACCTACACCTAATCCTAATCTCAACTCCTTAACCTAAACCTAATCTTAAAAACCCAAACATAAACCCGAACCCCAACCCGAACCCGATTTCCTAAACCTAAACCTTAACCTATTCTCAATTCCCTAAACCTTAACCTATAACCTAACCTAAACCTAAACCTATAACCTAGACTTATAACCTAAACCTAAACCTATAACCTAAACCTGTAACCTTAACCTAAAAGTAAAACCTAAACCTAAATGTATTCTCAAATACCTAAAACTAAACTTATAACCTACAACATTAACATAAACTTATAACCTAAACCTATAACCTACAACATAAACTAAACCTATACTTATAACCTAAACCTATTCTCAAATCCCAAAACCTATAACCTAAACTTAAACCTATAACCTAAACCTAAACCTTAACCTATAACATAAACCTTAACCTATAACCTATAACCTAAACTCAATTCCCTAAACCTTAACCTATAACCTATCCTAAACCTAAACCTATAACCTACACTTATAACCTAAACCTAAACTCAGTAACCTTAACCTAAATGTAAAACCTAAAACTAAACCTAAAACGTAAATGTATTCTCAAATCCCTAAACCTAAACCTATAACCTACAACATTAATATAAACTTATAACCTACAACATTAACCTAAACCTATACTTATAACCTAAACCTATTCTCAAATCCCAAAACCTATAACCTAAACCTAAACCTATAACCTAAACCTAAACCTTAACCTATAACGTATAATTTATAACCTAAACCACCTATTACCCAAACTCATTTCCTAAACTTTAACCTATAACCTAACCTAAACCTAAACCTAAACCTATAACCTACACTTATAACCTAAACCTAAACCTAAAACCTAAATGTATTCTCAAATCCCTAAACCTAAACCTACACCTAATCCTAATCTTAACTCCATAACCTAAACTTGAAAACCCAAACCTAAACCCGATCCCAAACCCGAACTCGATTTCCTAAACCTAAACCTTAACCTATTCTCAATTCCTTAAAGCTATAACCTATAACCTAAACCTATAACCTAAATCTAAACCTTAACCTAAACCTAAACCTATAACCTAAACCTAAACCAAAACCTATAACCTAAACCTTAACCTATAACCTATAACCTAACCTTAACCTAAACCTAAAACCTAAAACCTAAACCTAAACCTAAAACCTAAATGTATTCTCAAATCACTAAACCTAAACCTACACCTAATCCTAATCTCAACTCCCTGACCTAAACCTAAACCTAAACTTGAAAACCCAAACCTAAACCTGATCCCGAACCCGAACCCGATTGATGTAATAATGTAGCCCAATCACATGGCAACAAACAAGAAAATCTTGCTTTATTTGCAAACATACTCGAACTCAAGCATCACAATGCATCTATTTCCATCTCCACTATCTCTTATAACATAGATTATTTGAGATTTGGATTTATCTTATTTTTAGAGTCATGTCCTAACACAATATGATAATATTAATAGACAAGGCGGATTTGTCACAAACATTATTCCAAGACCCATATAACTTCTCCTTATAGGAAGTTGGGTATGACACATGCAGCTTGAATCCATCAAAGGAGATAAGGATCACCTCTCATATGTTCTCTCTCTTTTCATTAATTTTTTTCCATAGGATTGTTTATTTTGTGGTGTCTACTCACGTACAACATTTTATCATGTTAATATAATTATAAGTGGCCTAATCTCACCTTTCTAAAAATAACTAATAATAATTTCTACCTGATGAGAAAACACCAAGTACCATTAGGCTTAACCCAAAAAGATAAATCAACATTTTCTTTCTTTTTTCTTTTAACATACACTCACACACCAGAGTCGCTTACGACCACAATGGGTACTTGAACTCGTGACCTTGTATTGAAACTTTTTTGAATCTACCATAAAGGCATGAGTAAGGACCTAGGTGTGTGTGCCCAATCGACAATGTGTTCACCACACTGAATTTTGTGAGCCCCACCAGGAAATAGGCTATAAATAATTTTTTGTATTTTATTTATGATGTTAAACTTATATGTATTTATGCGTGGATGAATGTGATGTAGATAAGATTGTTTGTGTTTGGATGGATGTAGTTTATGTTTGGATGAATGTAGTTTATGTTTGGATGGATTTACGTAATTTGGGTTTAGATGGATGTGAATGTGAATAAGATGAAATATATTATATAATAGGTATATGCCAGGAAGAATATGATAAAATATATTGTGACAGGTGTATATCAAGAATTTTGAAAAAAAAAAAGAGAGACTTTTACCTACAAAATATTTCGTAGGAAAAAGTCTCATCCACGTTTTTTACTTGCGAAACTTTTCGTAGGTAAAAGTCTCATCCACGATTTTACCTACGAAACTTTTCATTGGGAAAAGTTTTGTAAATATTTTTACCTACGAAAAACATTGTCGGTAAAAGTTTTGTAAATACTTTTACCTTCGAAAAGTTTCGTAGGTAAAAGTATCGTGAAATATTTTTACCTACGAAAAAAATCGTCGGTAAAAGTTCTGTAAACATTTTTACCTATGAAATTTTTCGTAGGTAAAAGTATCGTGAAATATTTTTACCTACAAAAAAAATCATCGGTAAAAGCTTTTTACTTATTTTTTACCGACGAAAAAATTCATCAATAAAAGTTCTGTAAATATTTTTACTTACAAAAAAATTCATTGGTAAAAGTTTTGTAAATATTTTTACCGACTAAAAAAATCGTCGATAAAAGTTTTTTATTTATTTTTTGCTCACGAAAAAATTCGTCGATAAAAGTCTTACTTTCGCCGACGAAAAAAAATTTCCTCGGTAAAAGTCTTTACCCTTGCCGATGAGAAAAAATTTCATTAGTAAAAGTCTTTACCTTCTGTCTTTTACCGACAAAAAATTTTGTCGGTAAAACTTATTACCTACGAAAAAAGTGGATTCAGCGACGAAAATTTTCGTCGGTAAAAGTGAGTCTTCTTGTAGTGATTAACCGCGAAATGCATAGAATTGACCATGAAATGCATGGAATTGACCGTGAAGTAAAGGTAATTGACCGCGAAATGCATGGAATTGACCGTGAAGGAAATTGACCGCAAAATGCATGGAATTGACCGAGAAGTGAAGGGTCTTCGCCTGAATTGACCACGAAGTGAAGGAAATTAACCGTGAAGTGAAGGGAATCGACCGTGAAATGCATGAAATTGAATGTGAAGTGAAGGGAATTAACCGCGAAATGCATGGAATTGACTGTGAAGTGAAGGGAATTGACCGTAAAATGCATGGAATTGACCATGAAGTGAAGGGAATTGACTGCGAAATGCATGAAATTGACCGTGAAGTGAAGGGTATTCACCGGAATTGACCGTGAAGTGAAGGGGGAATTGACCGTGAAATGCATGGAATTGACCGTGAAGGGGATTGACCATGAAATGAAAGGAATTGACCGTGAAGCGAAGGGAATTAACCATGAAATGCATGGAATTGACCGTGAAGTGAAGGGGATTAACCGTGAAATGAATTGAATTGATCGTGAACTGAAGGGAATTGATCATGAAATGCATGGAATTGACCATGAAGTGAAGGGGATTGAGTGTGAAATGAATTGAATTGACCATGAAGTGAAGAGAATTGACCGCGAAATGCATGGAATTGACCGTGAAGGGGATTAACTGTGAAATGAATTGAATTGACCATGAAGTGAAGGGGAATCACCGGAATTAACTGTGAAATGCATGGAATTGATCGTGATGTGAAGGGAAATGTAACACCCCATACTTTTTAGCACTCGGTCACTACAATAAAATAGTGAATTTGTGACATTTTTACGACGGACTTTGTCCGTCGCAAAAATTGCTTGGTTTAACGACGGATTTAATCCGTCGCTAACAGAAAAAGTTCGTCGCTAAGCCCATCTTTCTCGAAAATCCGTAGTTTGAATTTCGCGACGGACCAAAATCCGTAGCTAAAATCTGATTTACAACGGATTTTGGTCTGTTGTAATTTGGCGACGATTAAATCCGTCGCAAATTTTAATTTTGCGACGGAATATGATTAGTTGCAAATTCCAGCCCAAAATACCAAATGGCGATGCTTTTCAGTTGCTTTTGCGACGGATCATAGTCCATCGTAAAAGGACTTTTGCCTTAAAACAGAAAATTTTTTCATTTTTTTTAGAATATGGTGCAAAATTAAGTTTTTTTGTAGTCTAATAATTATTTTTTAATAGAATTTCAGTGGTTTAATTGTACATATTTGTATCTAAGATTATTTTTTAATAATTGATTGAAAGCAAAAGGAAAATTTATTTTGTTTTTATATCAAATGAGTGGAATTTTTATTTTTATTTTAATTTTTTTAATTTAAAACTAATATTTAAATGATTTGTAATATCACATGAAAAAGAATATTGAGAAGTTCAAAAATTTTAACAATGTTTGAGAAAAAAATAGATTTTGAAAAAATGAAAATCGTGATTTAATAAAAATCTATTTTGTGGGAACGAAAAAGAATATTCAATAAAGTTGATAATTTTGAGAAAAAAAAAAAAAGAATTTGATTTCAAGAAAAAAATAATATCCTGAAAAAGAAAATTAAAAAGATTTTTTAAAAATGTGAAAATTTTCACAATGTTGAAAAATGAAAATATTTTGAAAAAGAAAATGAGAGTTTGTATTTTGAAAAATAAAAAAAATTGACGAGTTCGAAAAAAATGCTTTAAAAAAATTTAGAGAAGTTAGAAATAACTAAAAATTTTAAAATAAAACAATATTAAAAGATCGATACTTTAACAAAAAACATACATTTTGAAACGAAAAATAAAGAACTTGAAAAAATTTGTGATTTTGAAAAATAATTGAAAATGTTCAAAATTTGAAATTAAAAGAAAATTTTATTTATAAAAACACTGAGAGTTTGAAAAATAATATATCATTTTAAAAAAGAAAGTTGAAAAGTTGAAAACAAAATGATGCTTTTGAAGAAAAAAAATCAGCATTTTGGAATTTTTAGGAAAAAAATTAAAATTTGTGAAAATTTTAGAGATTTTGAAAATATAAATTCAGAATTTTTATTTTAATTAAATATTTTTTGAAATATTTTATATTAAAAATGATATTTTGTTAAAAGTTTTCAAAGAAAAATTAAGAGTAAAAAAATATATATTTTGAAAAAAATGTTATTTTTAAATGGAAATTGAAATTTATCTGTGAAAAAAATATATTTTTTAATAAATTATTAGGCACATCCACTAATTGAACATTTAACCATTTTTTGACAATCGAATTAGTCTAGATTGAAGAGTAAATAACTTTCAAATCTTTAAATCAATTTTCACTCAAATTATTGATTAATCTTATATGCCCAATATCTTTCTCATATGTAGCTAGCCTGATTGGGGTGAATAACTAGTCAAATTGAGGGTATTGATTAGTAAAATAGAGTGAATGGACTAGACAAATAAAATGGGCTAAATATTATTGTCAAAATTGTGACCCAACTTATTAACCTCGTGAGAACCTAAGAATTGATTTTAGTAAGTTTTGTGGGCCCCATCATGATGTGTGTGGAACATCAACACCGTGCATTTGATATGTCCCCTTTAGGTTACGAGATATCTCAAAAATCATCCATAAACGAAACTCAGGTGGGCCATACCATCTAAAACCATGTGAAGACATCCTAAAAAATATAAAAGCACTTGGTGGGGCCCACATGAGTTTTGGATGCCGCTAAAACTTGGTCTGACCCCTCATCCAAGTGAGACACACATAATGAGTGGGTTGGATATGTGAATCACATTTAGGCAGGCCCAATATATGATTATGAATGTTTTAAGGAAACCCCTCTACATTTAGGTGAGTTACTCATTACCCTTACCAGAGTAAACTCTGTGGGGTCCACCATTATTTAATTATTTTATCCACTCCGTTTATCCATGTTAACAGATAATTTGAGGTCTATAGAACCAAAAGGAAGCATATCCAAAGCTCAAGTGGACCACACCACAGGAAATAGTGTGATTGAACCTCTACCATTGAAAAATTCTTGGAGGCCATAGAAGTTTTGGATCAAGCTGATGTTTGTGTTTTCTTTCATTCATATCTATTTGATATTATGAACAAGTTGGATGGCAAATAAACATTACTGTGGGCCCAAGGTATCAATGGTGGAAATCATTATTCCACATTGTTTCGTGTGGCAAGGTCTACTTGAGTTTTGGATTTATCAAAAATTTGGAATCAACCCACACTGTTCATCCATTTTTCAAGATCATTTTAGAGAATTATTCAAAAAATGAATCATATCTAAAGATTAAATGGACCACACCACAAATACCAGCATGGATGGGAACGTATTGGCTACTCCCCTACCCTCAGCCCGTTGGCTAGTATTCGGTGCTATGTGGGCCCCACCATGATGTATGTATTTCATCCATTATGATCATCCATTTTTACATATCATTTTCGGGGTTGATCAAAAAAATGATAGGGATATAAACCTAAGGTGGACCACATCATGGGAAAACAATATTGATTGGATATCCACCATTAAAATCCTCTTAAGGCCCACCATACTATTTATTTTGACATCCAATCTGTTGATTAGATCATACAGGCCTTGATGAAGGGAAAAAACAAAGATAAACTTGATCCAAAACTTTTATGGCCCCCAAAAGGGCTTCAATGGTAGACGTTCAATCCCCCACTGCTTTTTTCAGTGTGGTCCACTTGATAGTTAGATCTATCTTATTTTTTTGTCTTAAACCTTACGACGAGCTCGCCAGTTGGATGGACGGTTTGGATATAACACATACCTCACAATGGGACTGATAGAACTTGCTGACGTCAGCCAACTTGTAACGTCTTGAAAAAATCCGTACAAAGACCTGAGTACCACCTCAGGCAGAAATCACTAAGGACCGAATCCTTTATAAATTAGACGAAAATTAATTAAGTACTAAACTAGATAATCAGTGTGATTAGTGTAAACCACTATCTATACAAACTGTAAGACCCAAAACCATTAGAATCGCTAACTCAACATTACCCAAGAACCTAGGAGCAATCTTAAACCCAGTTGCACTCGGGAGCACATTGAAACACCGTATCGGACCTAGACTGCGCATTGAAAGTCCGACTACCATGAAACTATATGGTTATGACCGCCTTACTAGGCTTGACAACGATCACGGGAATCGAGCCCGAATAGTATCTAGAAACGCACAACTAGAGCCCTGAGTAAAGTGTGTGAGCAACGCGAATATCTTTAGAAAATAAACTCAAACTTAAGTGAATTGGGTCGCTCGCTTATAGGCGAAATTAAAGACTTCAGACCGTCAAATTCTGACCAAACTATACCCGTGGATCAGGGAAATTTCCCTGCACATGTCGATATACTTGTGGCCCTGATCGAGTGACGATGACCGTTGAACTAATGTAGGTCCTTCTCGGTCGATCAGTTAGTCAGATCGCACCATAAACACAGTCCTGGCATAGATTTATTGTCAGGGAACTTGCTCCATGATTTAGGCGAGAAATGGACCTTCCTAAGGGCCCCGTTTGTTAAATATATGCACCCTTTGGCTATAACCTAAGTACACCATGGCCCTGGTGCCATTTACATCACTTCTGGGCCTATATAATGCCCTTAAATCACCCCTCTCTTATTCTATACGAATTCTCTAACCCTAGGAGAGAGTGAGGAGGAGAGAGAGAGAGAGGGAGATCGTTGTTGGGATTCACTCCCACGACTTCACGTATTGAATCACCTCCCCACCATCGCTACACCGATGATCCCAGATACGATTTAGATAAGAAATCCTAACCCTAATCTTGTTTTAGGAATCCAGATAGAGGAAACGACGAAATAGCAAACCTATTTCATGATTTAGATAGTCGTTGTGTTGTAGACGAAAGCGTAGGGCACGAACTGAGTTCGTAACGAGTGTACCGATGAAAGGTGCGGACTATTAACATTTAGGTTATGGTTTTCAAGGCTTTCAATGTCAACAATGATTCATGTCTGACTTGATTACTGTTGTACTACCTTAGTTACGATGTATTCGATGATATATGTGTGTGTGTGTGTGGGGGGGGGGGGGGGGGGGTTATGTGAATATAAAATGCATTCTATGTGTTTGTTGAAATATTTGAATGAAGGCAAAAATCTTGATTTGTACTTATTATATTTTTTTTAATCTTAGATACATGTATGTTATATACTTTATAACCGACGTGGTGAACGAAATCGCTATGATTCATGTCATAACGAGTCTAGCCTATATACTTAAAAATGTGTGGTCTAAATGTTTGTTAAAATGTCTGAATGAGATTTTGTTGATGGATTGTACTCATTGAGTGTATTAAGATAGGAGTCTTAAATTCCTTAGTCATATGAATAGTTTCCTACATATAATGTAAATTATTACTATGTGATTCATGTATAACATGCCTAGGTATAATAACATGTTCTGTGTTTGATAAAATGCTCAAATGACTATTGTATTTGAATTGATTGTAAAATGTTGTTATGATTAACATACGTGATTCCCTATTGTATTTGTGTATGTTTGGGACTACCACTTAGTCCATGCAATCGGTAATGGCACCTGATTGAGTGGCCGAACTAGATTCGCCACGCTAGATACGTTCGATGAATCTGAGTCATACGGTCCTTGTCGACAGTGGTTAGGCGATGTGAAGTACTTACGCGCTCCATGTCGATCAATTCAACGTGCGCTTGTACCAATTGAACTTGTCAAATAACCCGATTGGCCTGTTGTGTGTTTACCATGTATGGACACTACTGCTTGAATCTAAGGTACCACTTACCAATGTAAAGCCTGTTTTAACTATAGTACCATGATTCGCTAAGACTTATGAGCAGGCAATGGTAGTATGGGACACTATGGTCGAGCTGTCGTCCTATGCTGGGGTGACGAGCCTCCCCATAGTGACCTCGAGTGTAAACTTGTGAACTTGCCTATCCACTGCTTTTAAATTAGGGGTGATGTTGCCCTATAACTTGTCTATCGTATGTGATTAACTAGGATTGACGACCCTAGATGGATCATCGTTTGGGTAAATGATATAAAGGGAGGTACCTTTGCTTTTCGAATTTACTATATAAATGAGCCTAATAAATTACTTAGTTAACACGACCATGCACCGCATTGCATGTGTTTTGGCGAGGAAGTGCACGTTTAGGGAGTTTGCCTTGCACAACCGTGAGATGATGTCGCTGAGGGAGTGCAGGCGAGGGCATGAATCATTACAGCATACCATTCCTGCATTAACAAGAGTACTTAGGATATGATTGTTGTATTGCTTTATCATTACTGCTTGACTAAATTGATAACATGTTAGCCTTTGCCTTATAGTACCACTGAGTTGATCACTCACTCCTACTATGGGATGGTATTTTAAAACACCAACCAGACTCTGTTTTAGATGCAGAACATGGCGATACTTATGCGGCAGAGCCCGACTTCTTTGACGAGGAGGAAGAGTTCTCCTACGTTCAACTCTCAGGCGGGTCTGAGTAGACCTAGAGTTGCGTTACCGGGATTACATGGATATTAGATTAGTTGAACATTTCCATTGTGACATTTTGTGTATTTTGAAATAACTTTCGTATATATTCAGCCTAGCTACATGATCATAATCTGGAGGTTATGAAACATGTACCTATTCTTTATATATTAAATTCAGTCTTCCGCTTGCCTAATTACATTAACTTTGGGGTATGATATGTTAATTTAGTGTAATCCCACTCATGTTTAATGTGCTAACATGGACAACATTTAAACATCATTATCTATGTTGCATAAGTGATGCGTTCGAACTCAAGAGTTAAGCTATGCTCGACCCCAATTTTCGGGGCATTACAAGTTGGTATCAGAGCAAGATTTAGATTAAAATGGACTTGGGTTATGGTAACATGATGCATACTAACGTACTTTAACTTAGGAGGGGCGAAAAATTTAGAAATGAACGTAGGATTCCAAGTTTCGCCAATGGGCAAAACTGACCGTTGAAATATGACCCATATGCATTTGTGATCATGTGAAATGATCCCAATTCTTTTCTCGACCGTCAATCGACTGGTTTAGACGATGATTCGGCGAATACCACACTTAAATGACCCGAAAAGTGTGAATATGCGTGAGATGAACCCGAAAACACCTCAAACAGACACGGGGGCCCAAACTACAAGAAACGGTGACCCAGGAGGTCCCCCGCACATTTTCGGCACCCCGGGAGAGGGAGGCCATCGTCCTAGGTCCAGTGGACCGCGGTGCCACTGCGACTACCACAGCGCATCGTGCGTGGGTCCAGCGGGCCACGGCGGGCCTGTGAGTCCGACGCCGCCACCCTCCACATGCACATGTGGGGCCCATTTTTGTGTGGGACCACTTATTGTAGGGTCCCTTTGCTCCCCTTTGTTCATTTCACCCCTCCCCTAGTTCTCAAACCCTTCCAAAAATTTGATTTTCTTCTCCAAATCCCTCCTTCATACACACAAGCTTCATCTTCTTCCATATCTTCCATTACCTCCACCATTTTCCTCAAACCCATCCCATACAACTCCCCATCTTCCCTACTTCTCACCTATTTGAGCACAAAGCTTACATCTTTATGTCTCATAACTCTCAACTTCCCAAATCCATCATATTCTCAAGCTTTTTCCACCCCATGGCCCTCTTTGAACTAGTTGTTACAATCTTCTTGCTCTTCACGCTCTTTTCTCTCATGGGAAAGAGAAGGGCATCCACAGATTAAGCCGGGCCTAGCCGCCCAGCCTGTCCAAGGAAGAAATTGGGCACCGAAGCGAGCACCGGCACCGAAGCGAGAGAGCGAAGGACGGAGCGGGAACTCGATCCCCAGATTCCATTCGAAAGGGCTCTACCGTCGGACATTGGATACGGTAAGTTTTGGGCCATAAATTTGTGTTTGAAGCACATGTGGATAAAAGGCTATTTGGGCTATATCTGGTAATGGATCTCCTGTTGGATTCCGAGTGGGGTCCCATATTTAAAGGCAAGTCTCATGCGTATGAAGGCACTATTTGTGCCTTCTATGCCCACATACAGGAGCCACTACTGGAGCCTCTACAGTTCACTATCCCCATGGGAAGGCGGGAAACAATGGTCAATGTCGATGTGATGGCCTAAATTATGGGGATTGCACGTGGTGAGGTACATGCTAGTGAATCTCATCTCAAGAGTGCACGAGAAAGAGATCTCCACACGCGGTTTCTTTATGGCCGACTGGTTCACTGGAAGTGAGGCAATTGCCTCCTGGCGACCAAGATGACAGTAGACTTTCACCTACTCCACCACATCTTTACGTATAATATGTATCCTAGGTGGAGCAATCATAACGAATGCACTCGCTTGATGGTAGACTTCCTGTATAGAGCTGGGCAGGGAGATAAACTGTGTTTACCTACGTACGCCCTACTATAGATAGTTCAGACTGCACACTCTGTTAGGACAGATATTTCACTCCCATTCGGCCAACTTATATGCAAGATTGCTCATGAGTTCGGCTACAGACTTAACATGGATGAGCTTACCCCAATCCACTTCATAAATGACACTACACTCAACAACATGGGCATCAGCCAGCGATAACGGTAAGGTCGTCTTGATGCATATGAAGATGAGATAGAGGAAGAAGAGAGTGAAGATGAGGAAGGCAGTGAAGAGGAAGGTTCTGAGGAAGGAAATGGGAAAGAAAGCAGTGAGGATGAGGAGGAAGCTCAAGACTCTGATGGGAGACCTCCTACTGCTACACCTGAGCACCGCCATGATTGAGCCTCCTTAGAATCTCACCTGGCTCAGATTGAAGAAAACCAGGCTGCCTTGAGACAAGAGGTCAAGGAGACCCAGGTCGAACTGAAGCAAAAGCTTGAAGAGAATCAGGCTTATGTGAAATAGAAGTTTAAGATGTCTCGCACCTTGAAAGCACTCTTATGCTGTATGCAGGACAAGGGTGCTTCTCCACCTTCACCAGAGTCGGACGACTAGCCGTATGTTGTAGTCGTCTTTTGGTTTGGTTATTTCCTTGTTTTCTATGTAATAGCCCATGTTGGCTTAGTTGCATATTAGTAGTTAGTTTTAAAGCTTTTGTTAGGTTAGCTCATATGCATCTTCTGTCATGATCCATGTAAGACTACATCTCATGTATTGTGACAATTTTAGTTGAATGAAATGCATGAAGCTTCTTTTGAATTAGAATGTGTAGAATGCTTGGAAAAATTTGAATGTTGTCAAAAAAAAACTCACACGTGTTGCACCCTATGTTGTATGTAGAGAATGCCACCTAAGAACATTCGGAGCACAACACATCTTGCACTTGGCGAATCGAGTGACAAGGCACCTTCCCTAAGTGATAGCCACACAAACCCTAGGTTAGGCCCTGATAGTGACATCATGCTGGATTCACAGCCGGCCACTGGCCCCACCAATGGGCCAACACCTAGTGCACCACCGGTTTCAGAATAGAACCGTGCGTCCTCGTCAACGTCACACATGCCTCAGGCGGCTCCTCCCGACAGGTTAGAGCATATGTTGCTCCTGATGCAGCAGCAACAACAGATTTGGACCATGATCCTAGGGGCCCTTGCCTAGAATATGAATATGGTCCCGCCTGCACCACCTATGCAGCCTGCTGGACATATGAATACCAGTGGTCTATTTGAACGCTTCCAGCGCTTCTGACCTCCCACTTTCACGGGCACCCACAGGCCCGAGGAAGCCAAGTACTGGCTAGATTGCATCTCTAAGATGTTGAAGCTGTTGTACTGCGCTGAGACAAAACAGGTAGAGTTGGTTATGTACATGTTCGAGAAGGAGGCTAGTCTCTAGTGGGACAGCATCCTACAAACAGTTGCTCATGGATACGTATGGACATGGGAAGCTTTTGAGACCCGCTTCCATGGAAAGTGTTTCTCCCTCACCATAATGAAAAGGAAGGTGAATTTCTTCACCTCCGACAGGGAGGGATGACTGTTGCCGAGTATGAGAATAGATTCATGGAGCTGGCCAGATATGCTCATTTGATATTAGCAGACGAACCGATGAGAATGCGGTAATTTTTTAAGGGTCTGCAACCTGAGATATGTATGAAGATGTGTTGCACTAGCATTCCCAACTATGTTGAGCTAGTGAACATGTCCCTGCGAGCTGAGCAGGATGGGGACAAACTGTCCCATACATGTATGCTCATGGGCCCGAGGCCTCTATTGGACTTGTCGAACCGACCGTTCCTCGGCAAGAGGCCACGTGCAGATTCGCCTCCTAGGCTTACAGCTCCACCGACACAGCCTAGGCAATCAGAATTGTGGTACACCTATTGGAAGAGGTTGGGCCATATAGATACTTACTGCTTTACTAAGATGAGGGATAACGGTTTTACGCCACCTCAGAAGATCAACCGTCAGTTACCACAAGCCATTTCAGCTCCACTTCTACGATCAACACCTCCAGCACAGCCTTTTTACAGTCTGAATGTACCTCGAAGTAGGCTGCCTCAATGACCTATGGCAGCGCAGCTGAATCATCCTCAGCAGGCTCGTGTGCACTCTCTTGCAGCTGAGGCTCCGAGACAGCAACTGCAACACCATTGGCTTTCGAAGTCACAACACATATCCAAGGTACACCAGTCTTCCTATTGGTGGATACCGGGTCCACTATTTCAATAGTATCATGTGCAACAGTCAAGCGACTAGTGTTGAAAACTACTCCTATGATTGGGGTGAGACTCCTTACCACTACAGGGACCTTCTTAGACTCTACCAAGATTTGTAAGGGTTGCTCGATAGACTTAGGAAGCAGAACAGTGCTCATTGACCTACTTGTTGCCCCACTATGTCATTATGATGTCATTCTCAATATGGACTGGCTCATCGAGATGAAGGCAGAGATCGATTGCGATACCAGAGTGGTGACAGCCCATGGACCTAAGGGCACGACCTTTAGTTTTCCAGTTCAAGTTAGTTGGTACTATTATGTTAGTTGTTATGCTTCCTTGTTGAAGAATGTTAATGGCCCGACACTTGGGGACACCCCTGTAGTCCAAGATTTCACAGACGTATTCAGGACTATACTTGGACTACGTCCTCGACACGAGATCGACTTTACTATCGACCTTCTGCTTGGTGCGACACCCATTTCTCTACCGACGTATGACATGCCTCCATGTGAAATGGAGGAGCTGAAGAGAAAGATTGATGATCTGTTGGATGTAGGTTTCATACGACGGAGTGTATCTTCGTGGGGAGCACCTGTGTTGTTTGTGAAGAAGAAAGACGGATCGCTACGATTGTGTATTAATTATCGCAGGTTGAATCAAGTGACAGTGAAGAACAAATATCCCTTACCCAGGATAGATGATCTGTTTGACCAGTTAAAAGGGGTACAGTATTTCTCGAAGATTGACTTACAGTCTGGATACCATTAGTTGCACGTCAGGGATGAAGACATGCAGAAAACGACATTCAGAACTAGTTTTGGGCACTATGAATTTCTTGTGATGTCGTTTAGACTCACAAATGCACCGGTAGTGTTCATGGACCTCATGAATCGGGTGTTTCAGCAGTACCTGTACAGGTTCGTCATCATATTTATAGATGACATTTTGATATACTCCAAGAGCCAAAAGGATCATGAAGAGCACCTGTGAGCAGTCTTCAATACTCTTAGGAAGCACCGATTATTTGCTCAGTACAAGACTTGGAATTGGCAACGGTCATGTTCGCATGACCTGGAATTGGCAATGGTCATGTTCGCATTAAAGCTCTAGAGACATTACCTCTACGGAGAAGAGTTCGAGCTTTTTTGCGACCACAAGAGCCTCAAGTACATATTCACGTAGAGGGACCTGAATATGAGGCAGCGGCGATGGATGGAAACTTTCAAAGACTTCAAGTTTGAGGTTTCCTACCATCCTGGTAAGGCTAACCTTGTGGCAGACGCGTTGAGCCGCAAGAAGACAATAGAATTTGTGGCTCCGCTAATGATTGAAGAATGGAACATGGTAGAATTTGTACGAGACTTCGAAGAAAAGCTTACGGTAGAGGAGCTGTTTGAGAGCATTGCACACATACTCTTGTAGCCACTTAATGATGACCGAATCATTGTGGCTCAGAGAGAAGATGAATGGTTGATGAAGATGAGAGAGCAAGCAACTAATAACGAAGAATGTAAATGGAGAGTTGGTTCGGATGGGGGTTTACGTTATCGTAGCCGCCTATGCATCCCGAATCTTCATGACTTGAGAAAGGAAGTTCTAGGAGCCACTCACAATTCGAGGATGGCAATACATCCTGGCAGTATGAAGATGTACCAAGACATGAAGCATTCGTACTAGTGGGATAACATGAAGGCCCACATAGTAGATTATGTATCTCATTGTCACACATGCCAGCCAGTCAAAGCCGAGCATTGCCAACCTCTTGGATTGCTTCAGCCCATGCTCATAGCTGAATGAAAATGAGATTTCATATCTATGGATTTCATTTTCAGGTTACCGAAGATGATGAAGGGACATGACTCCATTTGGGTGATTGTGGACCGATTGACGAAGTCGGCTCATTTTCTCCCTATTAAAGTTTCAAACTCTGCAGATGATTTAGTCAGGCTGTACATTAAGGAGATCGTACGGCTGCATGGAGTGCCTATGAAGATTGTATCGGATCGAGACACGCGATTCACGTCTATCTTCTTGACTCGAATCCAGGAAGCGATGGGGGTAAAACTGAAGTTCAGTATCGCGTTCCACCCACAGACTGCGGGTAGATGGAACGGGTAAATCAGGTGTTAGAAGACATGTTACGGGCATGTGTGCTCAATTTCAAGAATAGTTGGGATGACTATCTTCCCTATGCTGAGTTCGCTTATAGCAACAGTTTTCAAGCTAGTATTGACATGACTCCCTACGAAGCACTGTATGGGCGTCCATGTCGAGCACCGCATTGTTGGGCAGAAGTTGGTGAGAAGAATCTGATTGGCCCAGATTTAGTACAGGAGACCTCAGAGAAGATCGACATTATCAGGCATCGACTTCTTATAGCACAGAGCAGACAGAAGAGCTACGCCGATATCAGAAGACGAAAGCTAGAATTTGAGGTTGGGGACCATGTATTTCTGAAGGTTTCTCCAATAAAAGGAGTCCTCTGGTTTGGTAAGAAAGGAAAACTCATGCCGAAATTCATTGATCCATTCCAGATTCTAGACCGAGTGGGTGTGGTGGCATACCGTCTCTCTTTGCCCACACCACTCGCAGGCGTGCACAACGTATTTCATGTATCGATGCTGAAGAAATACGTTCCTAACCCTTCCCATATTATCAAATGGGAGCAAGTACAGTTGAGTGAAAATGCTACTTATGTACTACGACTAACATATATCCTTGATAAAAAGGAGCAAGTACTACGCAGCAAGGTAATTCCGCTCGTGAAAGTATTGTGGACTCACCATACTGAGAAAGAGGCTACTTGGGAAATAGAAGCCAAGGTCCATAAGAACTACCCTCAGATTCTCAAGGAGTACGAAAAGGTACTAATTTTGAGGATAAAATTTTCTTTAAGGGGGGTAAATTATAACGTCTCAATAAAATCTGTACAAAGACCCGAGTACCACCTCAGGAAAAAATCATTAAGGACCGAATCCTTTAGAAATTAGATGAAAATTAATTAAGTACTAAACTAGATAATCAGTGGGATTAGCCTGAACCACTATCTATATGAACTGCAAGACCCAAAACCACTAGAATCGCTAACTCAACATTACCCAAGAACCTAGGAGCAATCTTAAAACCTAGTTGCTCTCAAGAGCACATTGAAATTTCGTATCAGACCTGGACCGCGCATCGAAAGTCTGACTACCGTGAAACTATATGGTTATGACCGCCTTACTAGGCTTGACAAACATCAAGGGAATCAAGCCTGAATAGTATCTAAAAATGCACAACTAAAGCCCTGAGTAAAGTGTATGAGAAACGCGAATATCTTTAGAAAATAAACTCAAACTTAAGTGAATTGGGCCGCTCGCTTGCAGGTGAAATTAAAGACTTCAGACTATCAGATTCTGACCAAACTATACCCGTGGATCAGGAAAATTTTCTTGCACATGTCAGTATACTTGTGGCCCTGATCGAGTGACGATGACCGTTGAACTGATGCAAGTTCTTCTCGACTGATCAGTTAGTCGAATCGCACCATAAACACAGTCCTGGCGATCCATTGTCAAGTAACTTGCTCCATGATCTAGATGAGAAATGGACCTTCCTAAGGGCCCCGTTTGTCAAAAATAGGTACCATTTGGCTACAACCTAAGTATATCATGGCACTTGGGCCATTTACATCACTTCTGGGCCTATATAATGCCCTTAAATCACCCTCTCTCATTCCATACGAGTTCTCTAACCCTAGGAGAGAGAAGAGAGAAACGAGGAGGAAAGAGTGAGGAGAAAAGAGAGAGAGAGAGAGAAAGGAGATCATTGTTGGGATTCACTCCCACGACTCCACGTACTTAATCACCTCCCCACCATCGCTACACCGATGATCCCAGATACGATTTGGGTAAGAAATCCTAACCCTAATCTTGTTTTAGGAATCCAGATAGAGGAAACGATGAAATAGCTAACTTATTTCGTGATTTAGGTAGCCGTTATACTGTAGACGAAAGCGTAGTGTACGAACCGAGTTTGTAACGAGCGTACCAACGAAAGATGCGGACTATAAACATTTAGGTTATAGTTTTCAAGGCTTTCAATGTCGGCAATGATTTATGATTGACTTGATTGTTGTCGTACTACCTTAGTTACGATGTTTTCGATGATATATATGTGTATGGGTTATGTGAATATAAAATGCATTCTATGTGTTTATTGAAATGTTTGAATGAAGGCAAAAAACCTTGATTTGTACTTATTATGATTTTTAATCTTAGATGCATGTATGCTATATACTTTATAACCGATGTGGTGAAAGGAATCACTATGATTCATGTCGTAGCAAGTCTAGCCTATATACTTAAAAATGCGTGGTCTAAGTGTTTGTTAAAATGTCTGAATGAGATTTTGTTGATGGATTGTACTCATTGAGTGTATTAAGATACGAGTCTTAAATTCCTTAGTCATATGAATAGTTTCCTACATATAATGTAAATTATTACTATGTGATTCATGTATAACATGCCTAGGTATAATAACATGTTCTATGTGTTTGATAAAATGCTCAAATGACAATTGTATTTAAATTGATTGTAAAATGTTGTTATGATTAACATATGTGATTCCCTATTGCATTTGTGTATGTTTGGGACTACCCCTAGTCCAGGCAATCGGTAATGGCACCTGATTGAGTGGCAGAACTAGATTCACCAAGCTAGATACGTTCGAGGAATCCGAGTCATACGGTGCTTGTCGACAGTAGTTAGGTGACGTGGAGTACTTACGCGCTACATGTCGATCAATTCAACGTGCGCTTGTACCAATTGAACTTATCAAATAACTCGATTGGCCTATTATGTGTTTACCATGTATGGACACTATTGCTTGAATCTAAGGTACCACTTACCAATGTAAGGCCTGTTTTAACTATGGTACCACGATCCGCGAAGACTCATGAGCCGGGCATGGTGGTATAGGACACTGTGGTCAAGTTGTTGGCCTACACTGGGGTTACGAGCCTCCATGTGTGACTAATGAGCAACCCAAACTCATGAGCCAAATACGGTGGTATGGGACACTGTATTTAAACTGTTGGCCTATGATCAGGTGACGAGTCTCTCGTAGTGACCTCGAGTATGAATTACGCCTATACTGAGGTGACGAGCCTCCCGTAGTGACCTCGAGTGTAAACTCATGAACTTGCCTATCAACTACTTTTAAATTAGGGGTAATGCTGCCTTATACCTTACCTATCGTATGTGATTAACTAGGATTGACGACCCTAGATGGATCATCGTTTGGGTAAATGATAAAAAAGAAAGTATCTTAATTTTCTAAATTTACTATATGAATGAGCCTAATAAATTACTTGGCTAACACAACCATGCACCGCATTGCATGTGCTTTGGCGAGGAAGCGCACGTTTAGAGAGTTTGTCATGCGTGACCGTGAGATGATGTCGTTGAGGGAGTGCAGGTGAGGGCATGCATCATTACAGCATACCATTCTTGTATTAACAAGAGTACTTAGGATATGATTATTGTATTGCTTTATCATTACTACTTGACTGAATTGATAACATGCTAACCTTTGCCTTATAGTACCACTGAGTTGATCACTCACTCCCACTCTAGGACGGTATTTTAAAACACCAACCAGACTTTGTTTTAGATGCAGATCATGGCGAGGCTTATGGGACGGAGCCAGACTTCTTTGACGAGGAGGAAGAGTTCTCTTACGTTCAGCTCTTAAGCGGGTCGGGGTAGACCTAGAGCTGCATTACCGGGATTACATGCATACTAGGTTAGTTGAACATTTCCATTGTGACATTTTGTGTATTTTGATACAACATTTGTATATATTCAGCCCAGCTACATGATCATACTCTAGAGGTTATGAAACACGTACCTATACTTTATATATTAAATTCAGTCTTCTGCTTGCCTAATTACATTAACTCTGGGGTATGATATGTTGATTTAGTGTAATCCCACTTATGTTTAATGTGCTAACATGGACAACATTTAAACATCATTATCTATGTTGCATAAGTGATGCATTGGAACTCAGGAATTGAGTTATGCTCGACCCCCGATTTTCGGGGTGTTACACAACTATTCCTCTCACTTCATTTAGCCGGAAACGGATTGGCTACTCCTGCCACCGGCCCCGTGGCTAGTGGGTGGTGCTCTGTGGCCCCCATTATGATGTACATGTTTCATTAATTCTGTTAATCCATTCTTACAGATTATTTTATAGTTTTATACCAAACATTAGAGGGATATAAATCCCAAGTGGACCACACCACAAGAAAACAATGGCGATTGGATATCCACCATTAAAATCCTCTTAAAGGCCCACTGTACTATTTATTTGACATCTAATTTGTTGATTAGGTCATACAGGACTAGATGAAGGGAAAAACCAAAGATCATCTTGATCCAAAACTTTTATGGCCCCCGAAAGGTTTTTAATGGTCCACGCTCATTCAACACTGTTTCCTGTAATGTGGTCCATTGAGATTAGGATATACCTCATTTTTGGTCTTATACCATAAAATTATCTGGAAAAATAAATGGACGACATGGATGAAAGGTGGGGCCCATAGAGCACCGGCCATCAGCCATTGGCTGGTGGCAGGGGGTGTAGCCAATTCGTTTCCCATTTCGTCGGCCCTAAAGCAGGTCGCGGACTTCCTGCTAAAGCCATTCGCAAGAAGTTCCTGCCAAGGATGCCGGGTGGGGCCCAACACCATGTTTTTGGGAAATCTACTTCGTTAATCCATTTTTAGAGATCATTTTAGGATAAGAGACCAAAAATGAGTTGGATCCAAAAATTAAGTGGGTAACATGAGAGGAAATGTTGGGGAAAGAAATACCTACGGTTGAAACCTTCCTGGGCTCCACCTTGTTGTTTATATGCCATCCAAACAGTTTATAAGGTCATTAACACTGGGATGAAGTGAAAATACAAAAAAAAAAAGCCACCTGAAACAAAGCTTTTATGGTCGTAAGAATGTTTCAACGGTTCTCACTGAATCCCCACTGTTTAATCTCGTGTGGCCCACTTGAGTTTTAGATCCACTTCATTTTTGGTATCTTTCCTTAAAATGAGCTCTTTAAACGGATTAATGGAGTAGATTTCCCGCAAACATGGTGGTGGGCCCCACCCAGCATCCTTGCGTAGGAACTTCCTACGAAAGGCTTTTGCAAGAAATCCGCGTCCCCTAAAACGATTCTTTTCTCTCACCCTCTCATCCGCTCTCCTCTCCGTCTATCCCTCTCCCAGCGCCAGCCCTAGAGATCTCTCTTACCTCTCTCTCTTACCGTCAATCTCTTCATGAACGTTGAGGTAACTCTCTCTCTCAATCGATTGATAGTGGTGGTTCTCTCAATCTCTCTCTCTCTCTCAATCGATTAATAGTGGTGGTTCTCTCTCAATCGATTGATAGTGGTGGTTCTCTCAATCGATTGATAGTAGTGGTTCTCTCTCAATCTCTCTCTCCCGGCGCCAGCCCTAAACCCCCTGGATTCAGAACCCCCATGATTAGAAACTCCCTGGATTCGGAACCCCCATGATCGGAAACCTCTGGATTCGAAACCGCCGTGATTGGAATCCACGGTGCCAAATGACCCTAAGGGCCTATTTGGGAGCTTGGATTTGGAACCCCCTCGATTCGGAATGGGAGGTGTTCTTCCACAAGCGCATATTGCCCCTTTTCATATTTATATGTTGATGTGTTTGCTTAACTCATCATAATGAGTGCCTAAACTCATGACATGGTATTGAAACTCTTGTAGTTTTGTATGAGGGGAATGATCTAGTGTAACACTCCTGTATTTTTTATCATACTATTACATCTATTTTCATCTCATTGCCACTTTTGTATGAGGGAAATGATCTGGTGTAAAGTATCTATTTTAGAGATTTGATAGGGTAATCTTATCATGATCCGGTTGCAATCATATAGTGTAAGGCCCGTATCCTAGTCTGTACTGTTCCGTAGACTCTTGCGATCCTCTCGGTCGAATTTCAGCAACCCGTGATCTGTAATCGACATTTACGCGCGACCCTAAGTCGTATCCAGTATATTTGAGTTGGCTTAATCTGAGACTTGTACTATTGCGACTGCACCGTCGTCGCAGTTCCAACGTCGCATCTTGCATACCGATCCGATACCCTGGCAGGGAGATGTGGACCCGCGTTTATTTCAAGAAAAACACCATGCATTTGCTAAAACCAAGAGAATTTCTACAACATGTCCCATCAATCAATCAATCAATCAAAGTACACAACCTATGCTTTCTTTCTCCCTAAGTCAAGCAACCTACTAAGTCAACTCTCAAGTCAAGTACAATTATCACCTCACATCTATCACCTCTCTTACAACCATCTTTTCTCTCCCTCTTTCTCTTCACATTTTCCAAGCAACAAAGGAGACAAAAATGGTGAATGTCTAAGCATTTCCAAAGAGAGAAAAGTGAGATGTTGTGTGTGGCCCACTTCCTATTCTAAGATCCATCATCCTAATCCTTCATCTCTCATCACCTTCCATCAAAGTGAGACACAAGGAGATCGGCATTCCGTCGGACCAAGAAGATCGAACGGTGAGTGTTTCTATAGGCCTAGATTTTATTCTTTTGATGATGGGCCAAGTGGGGCCTACCGATTGATGGTATAGATCTCACTTTGGACTCTAGATGTGGCCGATGGCCCACTATGATTCACATGATCATTCCATGATGGGTCCATTTTCCATGGACCCCATCATGATGTTTACTTTTTATTTTGAAGAGGATCATCTAGACCTTCCATTTTGGTGGAGAAGTAATCTCCACCATTGATTTTTAATTTGGTGGACCCACATGTATTGGGACCCACTTGATGTACGATTGAATGCATGGAAGGGAGGGCCCATAGTGTCGGGGTCCATCCATTGCACGTGTGTGTCTCTCTCTCTCTCTTCCTCTCTTTTTCATTTTTTCATGTGATGATGTGGTTGTGTGGCCACTCGGATGGACCCCACCTTGGTGTGTGTGTCTTATCCACACCATCTATGCATATGGTGGCCTACCTGGACAGCACGTCTAAAGGTGGGGCCCACCTTAATATGTGTTGTATCCCAAAATCGTCCAGCGTCCCTGGACGTTGGACGTCAGTGAAGTGTGAACTGACGGTGTGGTGTATCGTCTAGTGAAACAGATATCAGCTTGATTCCAACTTGGGGTGGGCTGCTCATGTAGGCCCCACCTTAATGTATAAATTAAATCTACGCTGTCCATCCAATTTCCTAGCTCATTTTAGGCGTTGAGCCGAAAAATGAAGCTAATTCGAATCCCAGGTGGGTCATACCGCAAATGCTAAGGGGTTGGGTTACCCACGTCATTTCTTACTTTTTTAGCATGGGAAGTTTGAAGTGAGTTTTCACTCATGGGACCCATATTGATGTATTTCTTAGATCTGCACCATACGTCCATTTTCTGGCACATTTTAGCCATGTAACCCAAAAATCTACTCGATCTAACCATCAGGTGGATAACACCACAACCAATGGTGGTAGTGGGAGCACCCCCTCATGTCAACCATGCGGACTTGGGGTGGGGGCTTTCCAACCATGGACTCCACCTTGATGTATTTGTTTAATCCATGCCGTCCACCACCTTCCCCATGTAGTTTTAGGCTATGAGTCAAAAAATGAGATAAATCTTAATTCTTAGTGGACCGCACCGAGGGAAACAAAGTTCCACTGTTGGAACCTTCTAATACTTACTGTTGTGTGTATAAGTGGTGGACCTATCCATCATTATACTCCTTTGATCCATAGAGAGCTGGTTGATATAATAGACGGAATGGATTATCCACTAGTGGGCCCCACCTAGTAGAATAAAATAAAAATAAAGGAAGAAAGAGAAGAAGAAAAAAAGTAAGTCCCCGAGCATTATTGTCTAGTGACTATGAGGGTGGAAGCCTTACTGGGCTGCCACCACACGTGGATCCCACCATGATGAATTTGTTTAATCCACACCATCCACCATCTTCTCCTTATAATTTTAGGTCATGTGCCAATTTTTGAGGCAAATATGAATCTCAAGTGGGCCGTACTAAGGGTATTAATGACCATCTATTGAAACACTCGAGGGCCCTCTTTGGAGTCCCTTGTCATCCAAACCAGTCCTAGTCAGAGTCTATTTGACCTCATTCGAGGTGGCCAAGACGGTGAACGGATTAGATTATTCACTTAGGGCATCCCATTATGGACTATATTGTGAGGCCCAAGATGGTGTATGAGTTGTATATTCACGCTGCCTAGCCTCGTGGGACACCATGATGCATGTGTTGCACCCAAACCGTCCAACCCTTTGGCAAGCTCATCTTAAGGCTTGAGGCTAAAAATAAGACAGATCTAGGATCAAGTGGACCACATTGTAGAAAACAGTGGGTTTGAACATCCACCATTAAAACCCTTGGGCTACAGGGTTTGGACCAATATGATATTTGTTTTTCCTCTAAATCCAGGTCTTTGTAACCTTATGAATAGACTGGATGGGAAATAAACCCTAGGATGGGGCCCACTAGAATTTAACCATGGAAATCATGATCACCACTGCTAGTTGTTGTATGGTCCAGTTGATCTTTTGATATAGCTCATTTTTATGCAATACTCTATAGTGATCTCTAAAAATAGTTGAGTTAGGTTCAGCCTATTTAAATTGGCCCAATCAACTTGGCCCATTCAACTTGGCCTATTTGATTCGGCCCATTTGATTCGGCCCAAGTGATGCGGCCCATTTAATGTATTTGAGGCTCATGGGTCGAGACCCAATAGGAAGTATATAAGGTCCATTGTAATGTGTGATTCCACCATGTTTTATGTAATGATGTTTATGGCGGGCCATGCCTTGGGAGCAATGATGGTTTGACGTCCACATTATAAGAATAATGCTGGTTAAATGTTCATATTATAACTCTCCCTAGGGCCCATTAATAGGCTCATACTTGTTGTGTGTAGGCCATCTAGGCCCATCTTTGTTGTGAGGATAGTTCATCACCTTATAACATACTTAGTGTAACTCCATTGTTCATGCCAATACGTATCATATGTATGATTGATATAAGTAGTGACTGATCATAGCATATGTCATTAGGCAGACTATTCATGAGACTCACTGATAGGAGTTACCCACATGAATGTGTGGTACGCGCGAGATTGTTGCATGACTAGGCAGTGCGACTCATGCATCTTACATTGTATGACTGTGATTACTGTATGCCCTAGCGACATCAGGGCTATGACCTCCACAGGCATGTCGTGGATAGCCAGATGGGATACTGAAAATGTTTGGTTCGAGCATCTGGACACTTTAGTGTCTGTGGGTGAAAGTCCTTAAACCTCCAAGGCTAGGAGACGCCCCAACGTCTACACCGAGTGGATACATGAGTGCCCGAGTGCCAAATACCAGTAAGTCGCATCTCCCACTGTGTTGTGGTCAGTTGGGAGGGGGTGTGGCCTTATCCGCCCGAGTGAGGGGGCTGTAAGCTAAGCTGAGTTTGACCAGCTCGCAAATGAGTCCACAATCGACGAGCCAGGTAGGTATTGGCAGACTACTGGTCAACGGATAGTGTGGTCTCTTCCACTCGCTGGGATATGCGGCTAGGGAGGTAGCAGTCAATGTGGAGTGTAATAGACCCCCATGATTCCCCAGAGAGGAACCGTACTAATATGTGGACTTGATATGAGGACTGACATGATATTATGACGCCCTGTCACTGTTGCACATGTGGGCGGGCGTATGTGGGCGGACGTTGATGTGGGCAGGGCTGAAGCCTGGGCGAGTGTAACGACTCATAGATTTCCATACAATGGCTCGAGTACCACCTCGACTAGAAATTACTTAGGATTAAATCCCTTAGAAATTTGACAAAGTTAACTAAGTGCTAAACTAGATTAGCCATGAAATCCATTTGAATCGCTTTAAATATGATCTACAAGATCCAAAACTTGTAGAATCATTAACGCTAGGTTACCCTAAAATCTAGGATCAAACTCATTACCCGACTGCTCTCGGGAACACATTGAAACTCCGTATCAGGTCTGGACCGCACATCGGGAGTCCAAATAATACGAGGTTAAGGACTTAGGACCGCCTCGCTGGGCTTGACAACCATCTCGGAAATCAAATCCAGACAGTGTCCCACGGCTGTTCGCTTGAGTCCGGAGCGAGGGAGTGTGAAAACCCTTATTTTCTTTCCAAAATAAATATCTGGAATAGTGATCTAAGACTTGTTACTTGTGGTCAATTTGTAAGCAACCAGACTGTCAGAATCTGACCCAAATACACCCTCAGATCAGGAAAAATTTCAGGAACATTTACATGTACTTGGAATTTCGGATCGACGCCCACTGACCGTTGAACTGAAACTGGTCCGCCACGCGTGATCTGGGAATCCGACTGAGACAAAAACTTAACTCCACGTAGATCCACGGTTAGTGAGCTTAAGTCTGACTTTTAGCTCAAGGAGGCCCGCCAAAAACTCTTCGTTGAGCTGAAATAACGCCGCTTTGGTTATAACCCTAAGTGAGAAGAGAGAAAAAGAGAGAGAAAGCTAGAGAGTTGTGAGAGATCCTTCCTACTACCATCCTCTGCCACCACACAAGTTGCACCACCTATTTCTTATCGCTTTCCCGGCGATACCGAATCCGTTTCTAGGTAAGAAACCCTAACCCTAACCTGTTTTGGTGATGTGAAGGGTGTAGGTTATGAAATAACTAACCTATTTCATTCTTTAGGCCACCAAACTGCCGAATACGGAAGCCTAGCAAACCTAGTTGATCCATTGCGATTCCACGGTGTAAGGTGAGGACTTTAGGTGTATAGGTTAAGGTTTTCAACGTTTTCAATGTCAAATAATGATAGATTCATGATCTGCATGCAATTGCACATGTACAAAGTGCTTTCCATTTTCTGTTTTAATTAACGATATAGATTATGGAGATTTACATATTCTAGGTATTCGTAGAAAATACCGAATACGTATAAATTTTGGAAATATTTTTGACATGATTATTTGTTGTATGAATATACGCTATATGGATAAAATACTTATTTGGCGAAAGGATTCGCCCAAATACATGTTTTACTAAAATACACTATATATGTAGAAATACTGTATTGTAGAAAGTACCGTATACATATATATTTTAGGAATGTGTTTGCCATGATTATTTGTCGTATAAATATATTACATATGCGTAAAATACTTACATGATGAAAGGACTCGCCCTAACACATGTTTGCTAACATACACTATGTATGTTGAAATAGTGTATGTTAAGTGTTTGTAGAAATGCTTGTGTGAGTAAGGGTTTCGATGTTGATGCCTTAGGAGGGTGTTGAGATGGGATTCTCAACTACCTTAGAGACATGTATGATTTCCTCCATGTGGTTGTTTACTTAAATCGCTTACTTGTTCAACATATGTGTTTGTATTCTTATTTATGTAGTGCCTTATAACATGCTTTACAACATGCTTTATAACATGCTCTATAACATATTTGTTAACTTGCTTGAATTACTTTGTTTATCATGCTTTACTCCACATGCTATGGATGAGAATTGATTGAGTTTGGGACTATGTCTATAGTCCAGACAATCGGCACCAGACTTGAGATCGTGGTTATCCATTCTGCCACGTAAGATGTGTTTGACGAACCCGAGTCGTACGTCAGTTGGCGACAATGGTTAGGCCACGCGAAGTGCTTATACACTTCATGTCGTTTAGCTGATTGTGCGCTCGAGCTAGTCAGGCTCGTCAAGTAACCCGATATGTCTAATGTATGTTCACCATGTTTGGTCACCACTGCTTGAACCTAGGGTACCAAACTTACCAGTGAAATCCCTTCTAACCATGGTACCTCGATCCGCTAAGACTCATGAGCCGGACATGGTGGTATGGGACACCGTGGTTGAGCTGTCGGCCTACGCTGGGGCCACGTGCCTTTCCGTAGTGACCATTAAGCAACCAAACTTGTAAGCCGAATACGGTGGTATGGGACACTGTATTCGAGCTGTCGGCACCTATGGTGAGAGCCGAGTACGGTGAGACCTGTATTCGTGCTGACGGGTGACGAGTCCTCCGTAGTGTCTTCGAGTATACTCTAAGGTCTGTGATTGGCGACGAGCCCTTCACAGTAACTAGTGCATGAGTTGAGTCGAGTACGGTGAGACCTGTATTCGAGCTGACGTCCAGCGATTGAGCCGAGTATGGTGAGACCTGTACTCGAGCTGACGGTCAGCAATTGAGCTGCAAACGTGAGATTTGTATCCGTGCTGACGGGTGACGAGCCCTTTGCGATGCCTTTGCGATGCCTCTCGAACCATAATATCGTATGAGATTAACTAGGATTGACAACCCTAGAATGGATCATGTTTGGGAATGATATAAGGGAGGTATCTTAGTTTCCCAATACTATTGTTTGAAATGGACTAATAACTACTCGGTAATCATGCTCATCATCGCACCGCATGTGCCTAGTAAATGTGGAGACTAAGGGAGGTATTTATCCGCGAACCTAAGATGATGTCGCATGAGGGTGGCTTGGCAAGGGCATTCATCATGTCATTTTATACTTACATTTAATAAGAGTAGTTAGAATTGTTTGAATGTAATGCTTTATTATTATTGCTTGATTAAATTGATAACATGTTAACCTATGCTTTATTGTTCCACTGAGTTAGCTACGCACTCCCATGTTACGGGACGGTGTTTTACACACTAACCAGACTCTGTCGCAGGTATAGAGGATGCGTCGATTCAGGAGGCAGAGCCAGAATACAATGAGGACCACGACGAGTTCTCATACATACAGTACTCTGACGGCTATGCTTAGGCCGACTGGATCGTGGGGATTTCAGGATTTAACTTTAGTTGTATTTTGACCTTTTTATTCAGAAACAATACATGTATATGGATACTCAGTTAGTGTTCATACTCTGGAGATCAAGATGGTTTTGTTCCTTTACACACATTATATATACAGTTTTCAGTCTTCCGCTTGCCTTTATACAATTGATCTGGAGTATGAATTACTATTTTGGTATAATCTCACTCATGTTTATTGCTCTAACACAGACAACATTTAATCATCATTATGTATGTTGCATATGTGATGCGTTGGAACTCGGGTGTTGAGTTATACTCGACCCCCAATTTTTAGGGCGTTACAGCGAGCTACCACACTGGGCGAGCTACTAGTGGTTGGCAGGCTATTGTGCTGGTAGGCTACTAAGCAGGAGTTGCATACTCATTGATTCATCCATTCATTATCCACTCGCACTGGTGGTATGCAACTATTTGTTACATATACCTTTGTAATGGTCAGGATTTCGGTTGGGGTGCGCAACTAACCTGAGATCAGGAGTTTACCACATTGTATTCGACTATCCAAATTTAGGTATGGGACTGGTTTGGATAGAATTCCCTTGTTATGGACCCCATAGCCTACGATACTACATACTAACATCCCGACTTCACTCCAGCTTGGTCATTTCATTCGTATCGTATATTGTATTTCACCCACGACATATGGCATTTTGAATTACTATGTTTCTGCACTTATATGGCTTAGACGGACTTGGCAAGATCTGTATATTGCATTATATCTGCAGTATATGATATTTGGCTCATTATGATCTGCATTATGTACTCTAATATTATATAACTCATGGACTTACCTGTATATTTCCGCTTACTCTAATATCATATTATTCATGATCTTGTCAATATTTCTTCTTATTCCGATGATGTATGATTTATGGGCTTTATTGTATACTTAGTACTTACCTTACACACACTTTCACCACCCTCTAAGCTTTCTCTAAGCTTATGCACGATAGATGCGTGCAGGTGATGTTAGGTCATAGCAGCGTTGAACTTGGAGCATGCAGCGGACTTCTGGAGCTTTGATTTTGATTCATATGTTTTCCCTTTCAGCATTGTATTCAACTGTTTATATTAGTGGATATGTGATGATGATGTTGCCTTTGTGATTTGGGTAAACTTGTGGTTATGCTTATTACGAGACAAAGTACGTTGGAAATCCTCCTTGTAGGATCCCAGGATCGGAATCTGGCGTATGAACGCTGGGAGCCGAGAATGGGGTATTACGGAGGTTGTCAGCACTAGATTCGGCGACTGGGAATTTTGTGAGCCTGGTTTCCAAGTTTGGGGCGTGACATATGGTACGTAGAAGTGTTTCCTGCTTGCTTTGATATTTTGACACCTAGTATTGTCGACATGCTTTAATGAAGTGCGGTCCCCACTGGACATGCAGCAGACTTTTTTTTATATCAGAACTGTTTATAAGGTGGGCCACCATGTGGATGGCCATAATCCAAAATTTGTTATGTTGGACAATGCCTACTATCTAACTGTAGTAAGTTCTCCTTGTTGATTATGTGTCATTGTTTATTGGTTACTCAACTTGTTAGCCTTCAATTTCCAGTTGGTTAACTGGATAAGTGTTGTAGTCTGATGATGGCTCCGGTCTAGAATCAATGGCTCTGGTTGCTGTAAACAAGTTCCCAGTGCACAACAAAGATGTTTCAGAATGCAATTCATTGACCTATGTGAAGCACGCATCATAGTAACATTATTATCATTTTTTCCTTATTTTTGTGTCTTTATTGTTCAGTGATCTATCCTGATATAGGCAGTTTTTTTGGTTCTGCAAAGTCTAACATTTAAACACCACTTCTATAAGTCTGTGCATTGTACACAAATTGGACACATGTCATGACATCCCTTAATCAAAGCAATTCAACTGTGGACACTTTATGAACTTTCAGGTAATGGACACTTTAAGTGTTCAAATAATGACCTTAAAATGGAAGGTTGAAAAGGTTATTTGCTATGGTGAGGGACATTAAGTGCCTTTTATATTTTATTGATGCTACACTCCAAAGGGTTATTTACAAGATAAGTCCAATATTTGAGAATCATTATTGTTCTTAATTAAGGTTTCCATTTTTAGGTACCTTGTGAATATTACGTATAAGGGAACAAGGGTAGGGTATAGGGGTAGAAGAAGAATTTATCCGTGTATCTTGTTAGGAGCTATGCCTTCCTAAAGTGACAATCCATCAAAAAGTAATCCTATTTCTATTTCACTATTTTGGGTTCTTATCATCTTTTGTCAAGCCATAATGATCCTTTTCCGTGATTTGTTCCGACATGCAGTTACTTCATGGCAACAAAAGTGACAATGGAAGAGCTTGATAGTGGAAATGAATAGCGGAAGCTCTAAGGAATAATTACTCATATGGGAGGAGTTAAAGCAATGCGTAGTTTCATGAAACAAACATCTGGTAAGGTCTTAAATTTTGACAGTAAAATCACCCCAAGAGCATACTATCCACTGATTTGCCTCAATTTCTGCAAAATTTGTTGAGGATCCAAGAACCTCTAGCAAAATTAGTTCCACACCTGTAATGGCAAGGAACCACTCAAGAGGGCCTTTGATTAGGTGCATTACAAACGTCTTATAAGAAGTTTTTAGTGCCATATCCGAAGTTATGACCTGTTGTTTAATATATTTTTTTTGTTCTGATAAGTTTCACCCACTTCAGTGAAATTCTTTTGTTCGAAGGATTCTTTTTCGTAGTCTAATGGATCATTTGAGAAGAACTACTTGTTTCATCTCATGACAGGTGAATAAATCATTTTAGATTGTTCTGTTGCAAAATATGGTTATATAACCTGTGAAATTGTCAGCCAATCTATTGGGGATTATCATATCAGAATTATATCAGCCAAATCTGCTGCTCATCACAAAAACTTTCTGTTATTTCAGTTGGCATTTCTTGCTTTTGTTTCCTATTTTGTCTTTGGTTCATGTTTCAAAGTTGAGCATTGTAAACAACATGCTTGTTGCGATGTCTTTTGTGAATGCATAATTTTTAATTAATATTGTAAACAACATGCTTGTTTTAAATTTGAGCTAGCCTTTTGATATGTGCTTTGGTTGTTATGTTTAACTATATCCCATTTCATTAGGTGCATTTTATACATTCTGCAGTGCAACATGCTGATATTGACAATGTTCTGACATGACTAACTCTATACTATGATAAGTTGCAGGCTGATATTTGCCCTTCTACTTGTTTGACTTTAGAACTGATAGTAAGCGGGAACTATTGGCCATAGGTCAGTGAGCGGCGCATGCTTTTCAGACAATCATGCCGTATGGGATATCTACAAGTTAGTAATATCCCTTTGCATGTGCTGTAAAATCGAAATGAAAAAGGCCACAAATCTCACATTGAAGTAGATTGGTTTTTTTTTTCAAATGATTTGTATTATGGCTACTATCTTGCCTAGGGAGTGCTTTACTTTTTATAATCTTAGGAGGGATTGTTTACATTATGCCTTGTAGTTGTTGCAGTTTTTCTGCTCAGCATTGTTGCTCTAGCGTGGTGGTGCAGCCACAGTTAGGATTTTGCACCTGCTAACGTAAAGTCCCTTTCGTTGGATCATGCAATGCACATTGTTCTCTGTTGGCTACCGAACTCCAGCTGTTGTGAGCCTTTCTTCTACTTGATCAAGAACTGTGGTTGTCCATTTGCTCATTCCAACCATCTATCCAGGAAAGTTGTTCTTTGCAGATGGACTCCACTATAAATCTGATTTTTATATTTTGCTTCTTGCTTGTGCCACGCCAAGTGTGAAGAGTTAGTAGCCAAGTCCGAACATTAACTTTCCCCTTTTAAGCAAGCCCTGGAATTGCCGAACCAATTACCGGCCATGGCAAAGGCTCACATGCAACTTATCTCCAATAAAATATAAAAGGTTATATAAGCGGTTAGATGAGTTTTCTAACGAACTTGGTAAGCCTGTAAGTATCTACTTTATGTCATACACCTTTTTGTGGTTTCCATTTATTTTCTCTACTTTAGGATCAGAATCATGTAGATATAGACACATTATTCAATATTTATTACAATGAAATCAAACATTCAAACATAATATAGGTTTTTTTTTTATTAAAACTATATTTTATTTTTTATTTTTTTGAAAAGAAGGTTGAAAATGTTGAAAACGTATGATTTTTCTTGTTTTTCTTTTGCAGAATTTGAGGATTTACTTCATAACAAGTTTGTGCTTGATTGTGGATGTGCGGTTGGGTACATTTTTGGAGGCATTCAATGAATGTATAGAGATTAGTTGGCAATTTGAGATAGGTAAGGAGCCTATTTTCAACCTTGTTCCCATCCTAGGTCAATCGAAAGTTTCAATCCACTCTCAGTGCTAGTTTCAATCCACTCGGTCGAAAGTTTTAATCATGTTTATGTTTAGGTCCAATTCCTTCTTCTTTGGTGAACCTATAAATCTATAAGGAACCGTAAGTTCTCGAAACCTTAAATTAATCTTGAATCATTTATATCTTTATTGCTTCATTTATATGTTGTCATCAGGGTCAACTTGTAACTCCTCAGAACCCGCTCTGCCATAAGACATTATGGTGCATGATAGTTCCCAGTAGGTTAAGTTGCAAATTATTATTAAGAGTTGGTTGGATATCTTTTATTTTTTATAAATGTTGTTAATAGTTGGATGGATGATGAATGTATTTGCAAATGTAAATAAAAATAAAGAACTTATTATACATTTATATATGTTATCAACGGAGGATACCTTGTTTAGGGGGACATGAAATTTTGTAATTTATGGTATGGTGCCCGAATATTTGTTGTATGTTACTAGTATGTAGTAGATAATACTAGGTCCAAAATAAGCAATAGCCAGCATTCAAAGCAAAAAACTCATAATCAGATGGAAAAAAGTGTATGAACCCATAATAATGGATATGACTGATATCACAACCTACAAGTGGATGTAAGTTATCATCATTGGATTCAACCACCATAAAACACACCAGTGTATGAAGAGATTGGTAAATAAAACTAGAGATCTCATGCCACTGTCTGAAAACATATCCAAATAACTCACAACATTATCCATGACAGAGTATGAGAGTCTGTTCTACCAAAGCAAGAGTCTAGAAATCAAAATGATGTACTGCAATTTGCTTATTCTAAAGTAGAGAAATCATGTAACTAGTTTCGAGTAGGATTATGGTAGAGAATATCTAAAATCATTTAGAGTGGCTTTTGATTCTACTTAAGGAAACTTGTACAAATAAGATACATCATTTGTAGAAATAAAAGAGAGATTTTATTTATAACTAAGAACTAAATTTTATATGGACCACCTGCTAGTTGGATCATTCTGGGTCATGGGTCACAATGGGGGAGGATTTGAGAGAGAGGCAAAGAACACCATTCCACAATCTATATATGTAATTTTGCAGACATATAGGTATTTTAATTATGTAAATATAGGTTTCTATTTTAACCTTATTTATATAAATATACACGTATTTATAGATGTTTTTTTTTTTTTTTTCTCTCCGACTCTCTTGAGTCCAAACCATATTAAACCCAAAGTTTTCATTCTCCAAAGGTTTGGCATTTCCGTTTCTTTACCATCAGGACGAAAGGTTTGGCATTTCCGTTTCTTTACCATCAGGACGATCCATGCTTCTTACAATATTTAATGAAAGGTTCAGTGTACGCAAAAATGCTAGCAGACCAACCACCACCAGAAATGAGAATGCAGTGATAATCATCCGGTGAGTATCAGTGCATTCTCATTTAGTAGTAGATTAGCAGACACTGGTAGGCGGTGCATGCTGCTATCTGCATTTTGCTACACAAACCAAATAGATTTTCCTTCATGTGCATGGATCTGGTGTCAGTCCATTCAATACCCATCCCGAGGTCCATCCAAACAAGCCCCTCAGTCATCTGCCATACATCTGCAAGTGGTCGTTATCAGCATAGGCATTCTTTGTCAAACAACCCCGTTATGGAAGTAAGAAAACAACTCTGATACTCTAGCAGTGTGATGGATGATACCCAGTCCCAGGCACTTGGAAATTGCATGTGGCATACAAATAATTCAAACTAAACGGTCCAAATTATGGGTCCCAGTTCAAACCAAAAGTTATACATTTGATTATTTGACTATTGGATCGGTGGACATTTATTAGACACTTACAATTGAAAAATAAATATGGCCCTATTTCAACAAATAACATCCACGAATCAGAGGTTAGGATAGTTCAACCAATCTGATTTTGGGACTGACATAGCAACAATGGGTTTCACCAATTTGGCTGGGGTTTAGTTTGAGTCAATGCTGTGTACAATTAGTGAGTGCCTGCATATTAAGCGTCATACTTTGCCAGAGTATCATATAACCCCCCTAAAATTATTTTCAAAAAAAGCAACATAACCACGGAAAGAAAAATAATTGGTGCCATTACCTTCGAGATATAAACTAGGCAATATAATGCACTGTAAACAACCAATTACAAATGTTGTCACTCATGGAGGGTGATTGTCTGCCCTTAGGGGATTGATTGTACATGAAAAGCCAATTATGATCAATGATTAGATCATTTAGGTAGTGGTAGTTCCATATTTGATGTGGCATCACCCAAAATTGTAATTACCTGACCGTTATAACTGCTCAACCGGTTTGCAGAGGATTTTTTTTTCTTCCAATTTTTTCATTTATTTTTAAACAATTGTAGAGGACAAGTTAAGAGAAAAGGATTTGATGGGTCCCAATAGATGAAGTGTTTGGATATATAATTGGACCGTTGGCTCTCAATAGAAGGAGACTAGCAAACCTGTAGAGATATCACTAATGCAAGCGGATCCTTACTCTTGCTCGGGTGGTAAACTCTCAGGAGTTTCAACACCCGGTCAAGGGTTCGAGTATCCATAGGTGGTGAAATTCCACTAGCGTGAGTGTGTGGGGTGTGTGTGCGTGTGTTAAGAATTAAAAAAATAAAATAAAATAAAATAAAAATTAAAAAAATAAAAAAGAGAGATCACTAATGCAATTCAATTTTATTTTTTTTTTAGTTTATTTTAATGCATACTTACCGTGGCCTGGCCCATCATTGCAGTAAAAAACACCTGGCCGTTCTTAAGGCCTCTTGTAGAAATAGTCCATTCCCTTGGTTATCTATGTAATGGTTATTGCCCATGTCTTTTGAGGACTACACAGGGGCGGCTCTAAGGGGTAGGCAGGTGAGGCAATCGCCTAAGGCTCCCTATTTATGAAGGCCCTATATCATAGGAATAGGCTTTTAATACTCTGACAGCGTCTGGGAATCTATACATATGCACTGAGAAATTGCAACCTTTGAATATTTTTAAATTAAATTAAACAGATATAAAAGTGGGTCCTAGTTTAGATGGTTCATGAAAAAAAAAAAAAAACACACAATGAATGGTTCTCTTA
This sequence comes from Magnolia changhungtana, assembly GCA_030180095.1. Lineage (NCBI taxonomy): Eukaryota > Viridiplantae > Streptophyta > Magnoliopsida > Magnoliales > Magnoliaceae > Magnolia > Magnolia changhungtana. The sequence goes on along the minus strand of JASAUF010000502.1, from coordinate 4,479,340 downwards.
ACTGGTTGATTCTTGAGATCACTAATTGGAAGATAGAATAGCTAAATCAATGGATTTTTTGTAATTTAGTTATTTTGGATCACCTAATTTAGATTTTAATGGAGTCAAAATATGCTATATTAACAATCTAGGAATGCCTATTTATTAACTATAACGAGTACCATACAATTCTAAATTCACTATTCTCACAACAGACACATATTCCTGTATCCCTGAGCTCTGTGGGGTCCACATTATTATATGTATTATATCTATTCCGTTGATCCCTTTCTTCATCCCATTTTAGAATATTAGAAAAAACATGAAGTGGAACCAAAGCTCAAGGCCTGGAGCTTAAAATAAAATAAAATAAAATAAAATAAGTGGATATTGAAACCATTAAAAAGTCCATTTCGTATAGGCTGATATTTATGTTTTCCTTTCATCCATCTAGGTTATCTATGTATTTATTGGGTAAACTTGAATACAAAACTTTATTACTTTTTATAGTTTAATTTTGAATTTATTAATTTTTTATTTTTTAAACTAAAAAGCCTCATTTTTATGACCTGCCTAAGGCCCCCAAAAATGTTGAGCCGCCCCTGGGACTACACAGCAACACAACACCCACCACTCCCTGCTCAAAAGGAAAACAATCAATTTTCTCTTTTCCTAAGCATATGAACTACTCATTTTTGGTGTTGGGTGTTCGGTCCATTCACGGTCTGTGCATGCCGGAGATAATCATGCCGGACATTCATGTCGGGACCTTATTGTACTGGTCCAATCAACTAAGAGGCTTGAATTATCTTAAAAACAATGATTATGTCAGCACCTCACTCTAACAATAAATTCGAACTCCTTTTACAACTATCTTAAACAAGTGAGAAGCTTCAGTAGACACTGCCAGTTATTTTTCTGTAACTATTATAACAAAAAGAAGGGCCCATTTTTTTAGGTCCATTCTGTCTAGGTTCCCACATTCTGTAACCATTATAACAAAAAGAAGCATATGAACTACTCAGTATACACTGTGTTGAACTTAAAAAACAAATGTTAGAAAACTTCTGTGGCTCCACCTTTGGACTAGTGGGTCCGCTAGATGGATAGCTTGAATGTTCCCCTTCCACAAACGGGTTGAGCTGTGCATGCATGTCGAATTAGCAACCTCTTAAAATGTTTACTCAAATGGTTAATAGAATAAAATAGAATAGAAAATATATCATACAAATGATTAGACAAATACTAGACTATCACTAGGAACAGATTACCAAGCTTAAGGAAAATTCTGTAGGTTTAAAGGTCTCATTTGATTCAAATGGCATTGATCATGAGGCTTAGCTCCACTACTTTGCAAATTTGTGTTTGACGAAGAATGCCGACAGCAAATTCAATGCTTATGAAGACTTGAAAGAAAATATAAAATCCACATTAATACCTATGTTTTGGTTTGTGAGATGATTGAATGACAAAGATATCCTGAAAGATCTTTTGTATGGCTTGATGCCCATTTAAGCAAATAGCACGTCTTTCCTCTAGACATAATTTTTAATCTGTGCCGCCCATTTCGACGCTTGGAGTGGTAAGTTAATTGCTTATTGGGGTGTGCTCATTCACCGCTACTTGGAAAGTTAATCCTGTTCCATAGATTTGAGGGTGTGGAAAAAAATGGTTGTTTGTCTGAGCTGATAACATTTGAATTTTCTAGCATTCCTGTTTTCGAGTGGTTGAAGTGGACATTTCAAGCACTTTACTAAAATTCATAAAATATATGGATAGTGTCAGCTGTAATGAATAGTGTCAGCTTTTTCTTCTTTTTTCTTCCGAGTGTGGATGGTTGGAATACATGTAGAATCTTTAGATCTACACATTTATGCCTTTAATTTTTTTGCATCTCATTTTCATTTTTTGTAACTTTCTATTTTCAAGTAATTTTTGGAATGAATGGTGTCAATTCATAAAATTTAGCAAAATTAGGTTTTTTTTTTTTTTTTTTCTTCCAAGTGTGGATGGTTGGAATACATGTAGAATCATTAAATGTACAAATGCATTCCTTAGATCGGATTTTTGTATCTCATTTTCTATACTTTTTATATTTTATTTTCGGCTAATTTTTCAAATGAATGGTGTTAGTTCATAAAATTCGGCCAAAAAAAAAAGATTTTTCTTTTCTTTTCTTTTCTTTTGAGTGTGGATCGTTGGAGTCCATATAGAATCATTAGATCTACACATGCATGCCTTAGCTCTAATATTCACATCTCATGTTATATTTATTTATAATTGTTTATTTTCAGAAAATCTCTGTAATGAAATGTGTCACTTCATAAAATTAGCAAATTTTTTTCTTTTCTTTTGAATGTGGATGGTTGGAATATATGTAAATTCTTTAGTTTTACAAATACATGCCTTAAATAAGATTTTTGCATCTCGTTTTCTATTTATTTATAGTTATTGGGACTGTGCACCGGTTGTCACTACATTGGTGAGCAATGAGCCAAAAATGACAGAGATTGGACTGCTCTAGTCCACTTTCTGATTGAGAACTTGATTTCCATGCAAGAAAAGGTCAATGACAACTGCTGTATTTTCTGGCGATGGCTCTGTTCTAGCTATTGCTGCAAAAGATATTGTCACTTTATGGGACCTAGACACAAATGTTCTTGTAGCTGTAATTGGAGAGACTCTTATAGTGATTGTCTGAATATCATTATCTAATTATGTTGTGTGTGTAAAGAAGACATTTTGTAAGGCCCGTATCCTAGTCCATACTGTTCCGTCGACTCCCGCGATCCTTCCTGACGAATTCTGGTAACTCGCGATCTGTAATCGGCAGTTGCGAGCGACCTTGCGTCATATCCCATATTCCAAAGTCGGCTCGACCCAAGACTTATACCTTAGTGACTGCGCCGTCACCGCGGTTCCGACACCGCATATTATGCGCCAAGACGATACCCAGGCCAGAAGATGTGGGCCCGCGTTCAACTCAAAGAAAATGCCACGCTTTGCAAATTCCAATAGAATCTCTACGATATGTCCCATCAATCACATCAATCATGAGTCAAGTACATCCCATCACAAGCCATCACTCACTCTTACCTCTCCTTACCCAAAGTCAATGCAACACATGCTTAGCCCATTCTTTTCTTACAAAAAGTTAAAATAACCCATCCTTTCCACTCCATCACCAATACTCCTAAAAGAACTCATCCTTTCCACTCCATCACCAATACTCCTCTCTCTCTCTCTCTCTCTCTCTCTCTCTCTCTCTCATTTTTCTCACTCTCCCAAGCAACTCCCAAGGAGAGGAAACGTCCAAGCTCTCCATGAGAAAAGCCATGTGTGGCCCACTCCCTACCACCCTATCTCCCATCTTCACACTTGGATCATCGTCTCCACCGTTGAAGGAGCACTTTTGGAGCATTGGAAGGCTAGGAAGGAAGAAGAAGGATAGGCGGGTGCTTCTTTCTCTCTCTCTCTCTCCCTCTCTTTATCATTTTGTGTAATGATGTGGTTGTGTGGCCACCCGGATGGACCCCACCATGCAACATGTATTTTATCCAAGCCATTTGTAGGTGCCCCCCCCCCCCCCTTACATATGTGTTGTATCCACACCATCCATCATTTGGTGGCCCACCCGAGCAGGGCCCACCTTAAAGTATGTGTTATGCCAAACCGTCCAGCGTCCAGGGACGCTGGATGTGTAATGGAAATAAAAAAAAATATATTAGCTTGATTTTATGCTTTTTGGGTGGGTCGCTCATACAAGCCCCACCTTGATGTATGTATTTGATCTAAGCCGTCCATTCCATTCCTCAAGTCATTTTAGGCGTTGAGCCGAAAAATGAAGTCAATACGATTTTCTGGTGGGCCATAGCATAGGAAATAGTGGTTTTCACCGTTAAAATGTACTCTAATGTTGTTGTACCCCAAAATATATTGAATATTGGGCTTGATTAGCTTATCTTGAGCCATAGGAGCCATTGGCTGGGTCGGATCTACATTATGCGGGCCCTTCCTGTGAAAAACCTCAAAAAAACCATTTAAATATATATATATATAAGCAGGCAGCACCTGCTGCTGCTGCGTTTGATGGAAGGACAGGCAGGGACCCACGGTCCTAGCCGTGGGCCCCACCATGATGGGTGTTGATGATCAACACCGTGCATTTGTTGGGTAACCTCTGATCAGTGGGCCACCCCAAAAATCAACTGTAGGTGGGACTCAGGTGGCCCACATCACAGGAATCAGTGGCGATTGAGCATCTACCATTGGAACCCTTTTTGGGTGTCCCAGAAGCACTAGAACATTATGAAATTTATTTTGCTCTTCATCCAGGGTCTGCATGACCTTAGCAACGGTCTGGATGGCAGATAAACATTATGATGGGCCCCACATGGGACCCACTGATGTATGTACTTATACCCACACCGTCAACCCTTTTTGGTGGGAGCCACCAGCGAGGTATGTGTTCGGTCCTCACCATCCACACCACTGAACGGTGGGACCCACCATGATGCATGTGTGCATCCAAGCCGTTCAACCATTTTGAAAGCTCGTCTTAAGGCTTAAGACTAAAAATGAGACAGATCCAGTTGTCAGGTGGACCACACTACATAAAATAGTGGAGTGAATGCCTACCATTTAAAACCCCTTTTAGGTTACAAAAGCCTTGGATCAATATGATATTTGTTTCTCCCCGTGTCCTTGTGACCATGGGGATAGTCTGGATGGAAATTAAAAGTTGTGGTGGGCCCACTAGAAGTTGAAGGTGGGAAGTTAGTATCACCACTATTAGTTGAAGTATGGTCCAGATCATCTTTGGATATGATTCATTTTATTTATTTATTCATTTAATGCTCTATAATGATCTTTGTTGATGGATGATTGGCGCGACCCATTCGATCGGTCAATTGATTCGGCCCGATGTGATATATGAGACCCGATGTTGATGCCCACTTGGATATAAATGAGGCTCACGTGATTAGGCCCACCTTAATGTATTTTGTGGCCCATTTGTCAGGCCCACTTTGATGTATTTTGTGGCCCATTTGTCGGGCCCACCTTGATGTATTTTGTGGCCCACTTGTCGTGCCCACTTTGATGTATTTTGTGGCCCATTTGTCGGGCCCACCTTAATGTATTTTTGGCCCATTTGTCGGGCCCACCTTGATATATTATGACCGTACATGTGGTGTATTTGAGGGCCCATGAGCAGGGCCCACCTATGATGTGTTTGTGGCCTTTGTCGAGGCCCAATATGATGTTTTTATGGCCCACCTTGACATGTTTGTGGTCCATCCCTGAGGCCCACCTTGATATATTAGTGCAGCCCATTGATGCAGCTCGTTTGATGTGTATGATATGAGGCCCATTAGTGAGACCCATTGTGATGTATGTGGCCCACCATGATGCAGCCCATTGCGATGTGTATGAGGCCTATCATGATGTGTTTTGGCCCATGTGGTAGGGCCCACCTGCCTCGTATTTAAGGTCCGTATGATGGGCCCACCTACTTGAATCTTAGGCCTATGGGCAAGGCCCATTGTGTTATGTATTAGGCCCATGATGTGTTGTATTCGCATTATCTGTCCATTCAATGGATGTGTGGTTCGCCTTGATATACGATTTCATCCACACCGTCTAGGGACAGGGGACCACCATGACATATGCCTTATCCACGCTGTTCGTGGGACATGAGACCCACCCTGATGTATTGTTTTAGTCACGCTGTCTAGTCCGCTGGACGTGCGGCTCACTCGGTATATGTTTTGTATATCCAAGCTGTTCATCTGGTGGGCCCATTTGGAGGTGCAGGCCCACTTGCTATATATGTGTAAACCCACCTTAATCTATATGTTTTATCCATACTTTCCGTCTAAATGTGTGGCGTGTGGCCGCACTTGATGTATGTGAATGCAGCCACGCTGTCCACCCTGTTTGCTGGATGGGTGTGGCCCACCATGATATATGTGATGTGATCTCACCGTCCTAATGGTGGGACCCGCCTTGATGAACTTATAGCCACACTGTCCACCTGTCTTGGCTGCTAACGTGAGGCCTACCTTGTGAGGTATTGTGTATTCATGCCACCCATCCATGTGGCCCCCACATGATGTATATGTTAACCCAAGCTATCCATTTTGGTGAGGCCCATCTGGAACGCGCAGGGCCCACCTTAACATGGTGATTATGTGGCCTGATTGCTGAGGCCCAAAGTGATGTAAGGACTATTGTGGTGCATTTTGTGGCCCCTATAAGAGGCCCAATGAGATGTTTGTATGGCCCATATGTGCAGCCCAATTTGATATTTGTATGGCCCATAGGTGCGGCCCAAATGAGACATTTGTGTGGCCCACGCAATAACGCCCAACTTAATGTAGAGGAAGCCCATGGGTCGTAACCCATTATGATGTATTTGAGGCTCAAGAGATTAGACCCATTATGATGTCTTTGTGGCCCATAAGTGAGGCCCATTGTAATGTCCGTGTAGCCCCATTTGGTGCGGCCCATGTATTGTGGCCCATTTGATGTATATTGACCCGCATGAGAGGCCCATTGTAATGTGTTTGAGGCCCATGGGTTGTGGCCTATTGTGATGTATCGAGGCCCATGGGTTGTGGCCTATTGTGATGTATCGAGGCCCATAGATATGGCCCATTGTGACACATTCAAGGCCTAGGTGGTGCGGCCCATTGTGATGTATTTCTGGCACATTTGGTTAGGTCCAATGCGATGAATGTGCGGACCAATGTAACGTGCGATTTCACTATAATATATGTAATGATATTTATATGGACCACTCCTTAGGAGCGATGATGGTTAAATGTACACGTTGTGACCTTCCCTTAGGCCGAGTGTCGAGGCCTAATGTGATGTATATACGACCCGTATTTGAGGCCCGTTGTGATGTATATTCAGCCCGTGTTTAAGGCCCAATGTGATGTATATGAGGCCTATGTGATGAGGCCCCTTTGTGATGCATTTGAGGGCCAGGCAATGTAGCCCATTGTGATGTATGTTAGGCCCATGTGAAAGGCCCATCGTGATGTGTTACTCTCTTAAGTGAGGCTCATGGTGTTGTATATTTGGCCCTTGTGTGAGGCCATGGGTCCACTATATGTTAGGCTTTATGTGGGTCATTCTTTGGGGGCAATGTTGGTTAAATGTCCACATTGTCAAGGTCGATTATTTGTGCCGGTTATCGATACCGATTACGAGTATATCATTCGATATTAATTATCAGTATGTGACAGCATAGCACCATGATACATGCTCATACGCATCATCTGCATGTTTGTTATGAGATGTGATTGACCATTGCATGTCATTGGGCAGGTGTGAAAAGGACAAGCTATATGTCCTAGAGGGGGGGTGAATAGGACTATGCCAAATTAAAATAAAATCAGCGGAATAAAATAAATCAATAGCCTTACAATTATAAATCAATTCACAATGCTGAAATCAAATCACCTTAATAAATAAGTATTGAGAGATTGATACAAATTCAGTTCTAAGGACAACCTTACACCATAATAAACAAGGGCTTATGGTAGGACAACCTTATTTCTAGAACGTCTTTTGGATCAAGAACTCAATTTTAATAGAAATAAATGAATAGCAAAGAATTGAAATTAAATGCAGAAATATAGATCTAATTTATTATAACAATCTCCACACTTGCTTGAAATGTAAATTGTTACAACATTCACATCCACATGTACATTCCACACAATTGAATGATAAAAGATATGAAAATTAAGCAAGCATTCAATCCACAAGACAAAGAGTTATAGTGGTTCTTTGTGTGTACACTAACTGTCTTTCAACAAACCACACAGAATGCTACTCCACTCTAATATCCTCACACAGGGATATTAGCATTCACTATGAAATAGGTTTTCACAGTTCACCCAAAACCTTTACAATTGTGTCTTTTTCACTTGGGCTTACACAATTCAAAACCCCTCTTTTCTCGAGTTTTTGACTCTCCTCGATAACCAATACAATGAGATTTTTCTCGCTTAACCTCAAACAAAACCAAAAGAAATGAAATTTTACTGAATTGTAAAATACCTGGATTTCTCCTTTTCGTAGCAACTGGTAGAACCAATCGGAGTAGATGATTGAATGTCAAAGTTCAATTTTCAATACTCACTTTAATATGGTTCTAAGTTCTAATAGATTTTAGATTTTAACCAGTTGGGCGTAGCTATATTTGATTTTGATTCCAAGAAGAAGGAATAAGGTAATTCCTCTTTTCAAATAAGATTGGAATATAGAAACAAAATCAAATTAAGCTAGCAAAAAGAGAAAGCAATTATACACAAAATAGCTTAAAAACAAACACAAACTTATCTCAGAGTGGAGCCTTGAAAATATTATGAATTGAATAAAAAACTCTGAAATTCATGTTCAATTTATAGAAGCAGAAATCGCATCTACGACTGGTCTTAGGAACCTTCGACTGGTCATAGGTCTAACGGATATTTGAAATAAGGAGCGCGATTTTTGAAAGTCATTCCACGACTGGTCTTAAGGAACCTACGACCGGTCGTGGGTCACCTACGACTGGTCGTAGCTCTCTATGACTGGTCGTAGGACCATAGAATTGCTTGCTGGACTTTAAGTCGTAGACTTATGATTGGTCAAGATCGAGTCGAAGTCACTCCTACGACCGGTCGAAGGACCACCAGGACTGATCATAAGTGTACCAAAAAATTTTAAAAATTCTCAACAACTTAGGACTAGTCGTGGAATTTCTTGGACTGGTCGAGTCAATGCCAGGACTGGTCGAACAGGGGCTAAGACTGGTCTTAGAACAGACCAAAAACCTATTAAAGATATAATTGAGTTATGTATCCGAAATGACCTACTTTAAGGTCAACCTAATGGTCATTCAAACCTAAAACATGTCGTATGGACATTGAACTTCAACCATTCAACGAATGTAGACATTTGAACCTTATCAAGCTTGAGATCTTGAACTTGTTGTAGCTTTAATCTTAAAATCTTCATCAGCTTGAAAACTACTTCATGCGTTATTCTTGAGTCTTGAAGTTGTTTCTTGAGTCTTGAACTTCAACATTGTAGCTTTGAACATTGATAGGATGATGAAGTACACTTTATATTTCTTGAAGACATCCAATGTCATGAAGTGTTGATGCAGTGTCTTGAACACATATAAATCACCATACAAACACAAGACACAGATAGATGTTTTGACACGTCAAAATTTGACAACCAAAGGAGCATGAGACCATAGCACTTACAATCTCCCCCTTTGTCAAATTTGTGACAAAACACCCAAATAATAATACTTCCAATAAGAATAAGAGAGATACAAGCACAATAGGTTCAATAGTGAATCATGCACCAGTTATATAGACATCATAAGCAACATCCAGCTTACTCCCCCTAAGTAACAGCACATCCAAACTACTCTACAATCCCATAATCATAATCATTAAATTCAGCCAAAACTTCATCAAACTTATCCCCCTTTTTGACACAAAATGACAAAGGAAGAAAAAATAAGGGCAAGCTAAGGTTAAGGAAAGTAGGAGATGGAATATAGATGCAAGAGATAAAAAGTTCGAAGTGCATGGTGCATAATTCAACAAAAGTCAGTCAAGTAAACATAGTGCAGCCATAGAGCAAAGTAAAATACCAATTATTACAGACCAAACGTAAAATTGTCGTCAGAACCAAAGAGGGAGCAGATTAGATGGATCACTTTTGTGTAAACCCCTAGCAACACGCCTCATATATTTGCGTAAATAAGAAAATTGAGTGTCTTGGGTAACATGAATTTGAGCCACCTGTTCCTGAAGTGAATTCAACCTCTCATCAAAATCAGAAGGCTGGAAGTCAAGATCATCAGCCGAGTCTGACTCAAGGTCTTCAAATATATCATCCATATTTATGTCTGCAGGAAGATCACCAGCTTCATCCGCATTCCCTGCTTCAGCACCACTGCTACCAACATCCACTTGGCCATGAGCCAATTCTAAATTCATCTTGTTAATATTGGAATTATTAAAAGGGAGATGATGGATGGGTTTCTCTCTAACAGGCTTAACCACGAGCATATGATTGGCTAACATAGTCATCAAATAACTAAAGAGAATATCCCTATGACCTGGATGAAGACGAAACTGAATAATGGAGTGACAAATTAACGAAGGCAGACAGATTTTCGCACCAGAGATGACGGAATGCAAAACACGAACCATGAATGCAGTGAGTTCGGTTTTATTACCAGAACACGGATATAGATTTGAGATGAAAATCCTATGAAGCACTCTGTGTCTGGGTAACAAATACCTTAAAGGAAGTGTATTACCTTTATGAGTCCCCTGAACATCCAAATTACATAAATCCCTAGTAAGCATTTGTCTTTCATATTCTGAGATTTTATCAGATAATATATGAATCGGAATGCCCTCATCATTTATAGGGATTTCAATAAGGTGACCTATCAAATGGTGATCCACAGTAAATAAGCCTTCTTGAGTATCAATTTTAAAAGTTAAATTCTCAAGAGAAAAATCACAGATACATGCAACCATGGATTAGGCAATGGACTGGTATGCAGCTCCACCCTAATGTAAGATGTTATCCCATCCCACAGATTGCAACAGAGGAAGGATACCAAATGAAGCAATGTGATTAACATTAACAGGATGCTCAACTATAACATTGTGCATACGCAAATCCCGAGCATCTGATGGATCATTTTCAGGAGATCGAAGATGACGTTGCGTAATAGATGTTGATCGAGATGAAGAGGGACCACGGGTAGTTTTCTTTTTACCCCTAGCATCCATTTTCAAAGGAGGAATCAAGGAAACTATAAGATTCAAGAAAGAAGAAGTGGGGTTTTGATAGAACAGATTTTTAAGAGAAAACCCCAAACTTGCAATGAAGGAGCAAATAGATTCTACAAGAGTGAAATTTGAAGCACCAATAATAAAAATCTACAAGGAAATAGCAAAAGAACCACTAACCTTGAAGTATCATGAAGGTGGGTTTGACCGATCGAGTCTAAGCTCGTTGGTGAGACAAAAGGAAATGAAGAAGAAGAGCCAAAACTCCAAAATAAAGTGAATTCACGAGTTTCACAACCGGTTGTGGATGTGCTCAACCGGTCGAAGCAAGACCGGTCATGTACACTCATGACTGGTCGAGTACTGACCAAAATTTGCAATTTTTCAAATGATTTCAAAATTTAAGCAAATAAGCCATCAAATATATGTACATTATGATACACCAAAATATACAAATTTAATTTAAATCGCATATACCGAGATCAAACTTTAATTTATTAAACCTGCTTTTGTCGAGCAGTTTAGTGAAAATGTCCGCAAGTTGAGTCTCGGTTAGAATGTATTCCAAAGATATTAATTTTTCTTCCACTAATTCATGAATGAAATGAAATCTAATGTCAATATGCTTAGTACGTGAATGCTGAACTGGATTTTTTGAGATATTTATTGCACTAGAATTATCACAATACAAAATCATAGAATCCTGTGTAATTCCATAATCGCTTAACATGCGTTTCATCCAAACAATCCGAAGTACATGCATTTCCAACTGCAATGTATTCAGCCTTAGCTGTTGATAGCGATATAGAACTTTGCTTCTTGCTAAACTAAGAAACAAGACAATTTCTGATGTAGAAACAACCACCACTGGTTGATTTCCTGTCATCAATGTTTCCAGCCCAGTCAGCACCTGAGTACCCGGCTAATTGAACACTAGTCTCATGAGGATACTAGAGACCCAGTTTAGCAGAACTTGCGACATATCACATAATCCACTTAACAGCAGTTAAGTGAGATTCTTTAGGATTTGACTGATAATGAGCACAAATACCAACACTCAAAGCGATATCTGGTCTACTTACAGTCAAGTAAAGCAAACTACCAATCAAACTACGATACAATTTAGGATCCACATCTTTACCTGTACAATCTTTTGAGAGTCTCAAAGTTGTACTCATAGGAGTATCAAAATTTTTACCATTCTCAAATCCAAACTTCTTAATTAATTTCAGAGCATATTTGGTTTGAGAGATAAAAATTCCATCAGGCTGTTGTTTCACTTGCAACCCTAGGAAATAATTTAATTCTCCAACCATGCTCATTTCGAACTTAGATTTCATTAAATCTGCAAACTAGTACAGGTTGATCCATAAATAATATCATCAACATATATTTGAACCATTACAATATCATCATTATGTTTCTTAACAAAGAGCGTCTTATCAACACTTCCCATCTGAAAATTATGACTCGGTAAAAACTTAGTGAGTTTTTCGTACCATGCTCTGGGAGCTTGTTTCAGAAAATAGAGAGCCTTTTTAAGACGATACACATGATTAGTAAACTTAGGGTCTTCAAACCCTGTAGGTTGTTCAATATATACCTCTTCATGTAAATCACCATTCAAAAAGGCACTCTTTACATCCATTTGGTAAATTTTAATTTTTCTAAAGCAAGCAATGGAAATAAAAAGTCTGATTGATTCAAGACGAGCTACAGATGCAAAGGTTTCATCATAGTCAATACCTTCAATTTGTGTGTACCCCTGTACAACTAGCCTTGCTTTATTTCGAATAATATTTCCAAGTTCATCAAACTTGTTTTTGAAAATCCATTTTGTTCCAATAATATGTTTATCTTTAGGTCTAGGAACAAGGTACCAGACATCATTTCTAACAAACTGATTAAGTTTTTCCTGCATCACAACTTTCCAGTTTTCATCAAAAAGTGCTTCTTTCACGTTAACCGGTTCTATCTGGGATGTAAAGCATACGTAGTTATATATGTCCTCTAATTGTCTACGAGTGCGCACACCAGTGAGAGGGTTTTCAAGTATTTGAGAAGTTGGATGATCTTTAACAGTCCTTAATTCAATTAGTTTCACTTGATGAAGTTTCTGGTTTTTCAAGTATAAGAACTTCATCATTATCTGAACTAGGGGCAGGTGTATTCAAATGATCGTCAATTACAACATTTATTGACTCTTGAATCACACCGATCCTGTTGTTCAAAACACGATATGCACGACTGTTTAAAGAAAATCTTAAAAAGATCCTTTCATCACTTTTAGTGTCGAACTTTTCCAAATTTTCACGGTCACGCAAAATATAGCACTTGCTGCCAAAAATTCGAAAGTATTTGACAGAAGGCTTTTTCTCAAACTACATTTCATAAGCCATTTTATTATTAGATTTGCAAATATAAACACGGTTAATAATGTAGCAGGCAGTATTCACTACTTTAGCCCAGAGATTCCTGAGAAGCTTCATGCTATTTAACATAACATTTCTCATTTCTTGAAGCACTCTATTTTTCCTCTCGACAATTTTATTTTGTTGAGGAGTCTTAGGTGCAGAGAATTCATGCGATATTCCCTGATCGCTACAGAATTTCTCAAAACTACTATTTTCAAACTCGGATCCATGATCACTACGGATCTTACTAACTTGAGAACATTTTTCAGTTTGGATCCGTTTTATAATCTTTTTCACTTCATCAAGGGTTTCTGATTTGTCCCTCAAGAATGAAACCCAAGTGTATCTTGTATAATCATCTACGATAACCAAGATGTATTTTTTGCCACCTCGACTTTCCGTTCTCGTTGGTCCTATAAGATCCATGTGGAGAAGCTCGAGTGGTCTTGTGGTGGAATTGGAGTTCACCTTTTTGTGAGAGCTCCTAGTTTGTTTACTATACTGGCATTCACCACAAATCTTGTCTACTTTTTGCATCTTAGGTAGACCTCTAATTAGCTCTCCTTTACTCAATCTGTATAAATTTCGGTAGTGTACATGCAGGGGCGGCTCAACATTTTTGGGGGCCTTAGGCAGGTCATAAAAATGAGGCTTTTTAGTTTAAAAAATAAAAAATTAATAAATTCAAAATTAAACTATAAAAAGTAATAAAGTTTTGTATTCAAGTTTACCCAATAAATCGGTTTCGATGATAAAATTACTAAACCGTTCATAAGGTGAATCCTAGATGGATGAAAGGAAAACATAAATATCACATCCGAAATTTCTCCACCCGGAAAACTAATGGTGAGCATTCAATATCACGTTTTTATTTTATTTTATTTTATTTTATTTATTTTATTTTTGTGTTGTGCTCCACTTGAGCTTTGGTTCCACTTCATGTTTTTTCTAATATTCTAAAATGGGATGAAGAAAGGGATCAACGGAATAGATATAATACATATAATAATGTGGACCCCACAGAGCTCAGGGATACAGGAATATGTGTCTGTGAGAATAGTGAATTTAGAATTGTATGGTACTTTGTTATAGTTAATAAATAGGCATTCCTAGATTGTTAATATAGCATATTTTGACTCCATCCAAACCGTCTAAATTAGGTGATCCATTCTAGATAGACTAAATTACAAAAATCCATTGATTTAGCTATTCTATCTTCCAATTAGTGGGAATTTGTATGTTGAATTCAAAAAATTTGTTTAGTGTACAAGAATCAACCATTTAAGAGAACCATTCATTGTGTGTTTTTTTTTTTTTTTTTTTCATGAACCATCTAAACCCCACTTTTTATATCTTTTAATTTAATTTAAAAATATTCAAAGGTTGCAAATTCCCAGTACGTCCGTCGTAGGTATTAAAAGCCTATTCCTATGATATAGGGCCTTCATAAATAGGGGGCCTTAGGCGATTGCCTCACCTGCCTACCCCTTAGAGCCGCCCCTGTGTACATGTCTAAGGCGTTTATGCCATAATTCTGTCTCATTGGTATGGACCATGTAGCACGTTTGGTTAGATGAGCAACCATTGCTTACTATATAGCACTTTAAGTTCTCACCCATATTACAAACCCTTTTTGTTTATAATTTCATAACCTTGATTAGAAAATTTAACACTATGGTTGTTATCACATATTTGAGATATGCTTAACAAGTTGTGTTTTAAACCCTCAATATATAAAACATCTTTAAATAAGGGAAGGTTATAGAGTTGAACCGTACATTTGCCAATTATCTTCCAGTTGCTACCATCACCAAATATGACTGACTCATCAGTCATATCTTTAAGATCGATGAGTAGAGACTTGTCGCCTATCATATGTCTGGAGCATCCACTATCTAGGTACCATTTTGAATGGCTTGAAGCTTTGAAAGCAGTGTGATTAACCAAACAGGCAACCGTAGGAACCCATTTCAGAACTGTTTTGGGTTTAGGAGTATAGTTGATCTTCTTTTGTTTATAGTTGTAAGAGTGACCTACTGAGTTAGATTTTAAGAGCTCCTTTAGTAAATCAATTATCTTTTCAGCTAGTGGGTTTCTGATCTGATTTTTAAAATTTATATAGCTGCTTTTAGGTTTTTGAAAAGTTTTTATATTTTTAGAAAAAACTTGACTAGTACCTTTTCCTTTTGAGTTAGAAGTCTCTCCTTTCACAAAGTTGGGAGGAGTATTCTTCTGTTTAGGAGATGTATCATAGCCCAACCCGGATCGATCACCACATTTTCTTGATCCGGATAATAATTTTTCTAATTTTGGATCACCTTGGGCATATCTCCATGTGTCCTTCAAACTCAGAAGAGAAGATACTTCATTTTTAAGTTTCTCATTTTCAGATTTCAAATCTTCAATCAGGGAGGTTTTGAATTCCAAATCACACTTTGATTTTTCAAAACAATCTGAAATTTGGGATTTTTCTAAAATAAGAGTTTTAAAATATTCTTTGAGTTTAAAAAACTTTTCTTTTTGAAGTTTAAGTTTGACTGCAATTTTACAACTTTCTTTATATACGGCATTATAAGCATCTTGAAGATCTTCTTCATTTTCATGATCACTATCCAAATTTTCTTCACTTGTTGAAACATCGTGATCTGAAAAAGTAAACTTGGCTAGAGTCATAAGGGCTTTAACTTCACTGCCCGACTCGGTTTTAGAATTTTTTTATTTAGAAGATGCTTCAAAATCAGACGATTCATCCCAAGTAGCCAACATACCCTTCCTTCTGGGTCTGTCCTTTTTAGGATATTTATTTGTTAAATGCCCATATTCTTAGCAGTTGTAACATTGACTATCTTTCAAAGACTTCTAAGTTTTAGACTTAGGTTTAGATCATTTCTTTTCATTTGCCTTTTGAAAGTCGACCCTTTTCTTGCTTTTGAAAATTTTATAAAACTTTTTCGCCAAAAGAGCCATATCATCTTCAGAATTTTCTAAATCTGAGTTTTCTTAAGAAATACCTTTAGATGATTTCAAAGTTATAGATTTACCTTTAGGAGCTTTAAAATTTAATTCATAGGTTTGTAAAGAACCAACTAGTTCTTCTACCCTCATATTATCCGTATCACGAAGTTCCTATATCGCGGTTACTTTAGAATTGAACCGTTCAGGAAGTGAGCGTAGTATCTTTGTACACACTTTACTTTCTGGAATTTTATCGCCAAGACCCCACATTGAGTTTACAATGTCATTTAGTCTAGTGTAAAAGTCCATAAACATTTCATTTTCCTCCATATGAATTTCTTCAAATTTGGTTGTGACGAGTTGGACTTTAGACTTTTTGACAATTGATGTACCCTCGTGTGTCATTTCTAGTATATCCCAAGCTTGCTTTGCAGTATCACAGGATATAATTCTTTTGAACTCATCCGGTGATAGTGCGCAAGTGATTGCATTTAGTGCTTTAGCATTGGCACTATACTCACTTTTCTGAAGGGTAGTCCATAAATAATAAGCAGGTACAGACACAGTTTTTGAACCATCGCATTCGGTTACTTCAATGGTAGGAGGGTTCCATTCGGTCACTGTGGCTCGCCACAACTCTCATCCATTGATTTGAGGAAGATCCTCATTCTGGCCTTCCAATAGGCATAGTTGGAGCCATTAAATGGTGAAGGCCTAGTGACTGAAAGGCTATCAAAATTTGACATCTTTTTATATAGCTTAGATCGTTAGCTCAGGAAATAAATCCAAATAAAAAGTAATAAGAATGAGCTATTAGGCTTTGATACCACTTGAAAAGGCCAAGCTATATGTCCTAGAGGAGGGTGAATAGGACTATGTCAAATTAAAATAAAATCAGCGGAATAAAATAAATTAATAGCCTTACAATTATAAATCAATTCACAATGTTGAAATCAAATCACCTTAATAAATAAGTATTGAGAGATTGATACAAATTCAGTTCTAAGGACAAACTTACACCATAATAAACAAGGGCTTATGGTAGGACAACCTTATTTCTAGAACGTCTTTTGGATCAAGAACTCAATTTTAATAAAATAAATGAATAGCAAAGAATTGAAATTAAATGCATAAATATAGATCTAATTTATTACAACAATTCCCACACTTGCTTGAAATGTAAATTGTTACAACATTCACATCCACATGTACATTCCACACAATTGAATGATAAAAGATATGAAAATTAAGCAAGCATTCAATCCACAAGACAAAGAGTTATAGTGGTTCACCTGTGTGTACACCAACTGTCTTTCAACAGCCACACAGAATGCTACTCCACTCCTAATATCCTCACACAGGGGATATTAGCGTTCACTATCAAATAGGTTTTCACAGGTTCACCCAAAACCTTTACAATTGTGTCTTTTTCACTTGGGCTTACACAATTCAAAAACCCTCTTTTCTGAGTTTTCTGGCTCTCCTCAGATAACCAATACAATGAGATTTTTCTGGCTTAACCTCAAACAAAACCAAAAGAAATGAAATTTTACAGAATTGTAAAATACCTGGATTTCTCCTTTTCGTAGCAGCCCGGTAGAACCAATCGGAGTAGATGATTGAATGTCAAAGTTCAATTTCCAATACTCACTTTAATATGGTTCTAAGTTCTAATAGATTTTAGATTTTAACCAGTTGGGCGTAGCTATATTTGATTTTGATTCCAAGAAGAAGGAATAAGGTAATTCCTCTTTTCAAATAAGATTGGAATATAGAAACAAAATCAAATTAAATAAGCTAGCAAAAAGAGAAAGCAATTATGCACAAAATAGCTTAAAAACAAACACAAACTTATCTCAGAGTGGAGCCTTGAAAATATTATGAATTGAATAAAAAACTCTGAAATTCGTGTTCAATTTATAGAAGCAGAAATCGCATCTACGACTGGTCTTAGGAACCTTCGACTGGTCATAGCTCTAATGGATATTTGAAATAAGGAGCGCGATTTTTGAAAGTCGTTCCAAGACTGGTCTTAGGGAACCTACGACCGGTCGTGGGTCACCTACGACTGGTTGTAGCTCTGTACGACTGGTCGTAGGACCATAGAATTGCTTGCTGGACTTTAAGTCATAAACTTACGAATGGTCAAGATCGAGTCGAAGTCACTCCTACGACCGGTCGAAGGACCATTAGGACTAATCGTAGGTGTACCAAAAAATTTTGAAAATTCTCAACAACTTAAGACTGGTCGTGGAATTTCTTGGACTAGTCGAGTCAATGCCAGGGCTAGTCAAACATGGGCTAGGACTGGTCTTAGAAAAGACCAAAAACCTATTAAAGATATAATTGAGTTATGTATCTGAAATGACCTACTCTAAGGTCAACCTAATGGTCATTCAAACCTAAAACATCTCGTATGGACATTGAACTTTAACCATTCAACGAATGTAGACATTTGAACCTTATCAAGCTTGAGATCTTGAACTTGTTGTAGCTTTAATCTTAAAATCTTCATCAGCTTGAAAGCTACTTCATGCGTTGCTCTTGAGTCTTGAAGTTGTTTCTTGAGTCTTGAACTTCAACATTGTAGCTTTGAACATTGATAGGATGATGAAGTACACTTTGTATTTCTTGAAGACATCCAATGTCATGAAGTGTTGATGCAGTGTCTTGAACACATATAAATCACCATATAAACACAAGACACAGATAGATGTTTTGACACATCAAAATTTGACAACCAAAGGAGCATGAGACCATAGCACTTACAAGGTGGATATGAGACTCCCTGATAGGCGAATGTTGTCTCATATGAGCTCATGGCATGCACAGGATTAATGTATGACGAGATTGTATGGCTCATGCATCACGCATTTTTGATATGACTATTGTACGCCCTAGTGATATCAGAGCCGTAACCTCCACAAACATATCGTGGATGGCCAGATAGGACACCAAAAATATTTAGTTCTAACATACGGGCGCCATAGATGTCCCTAGGTGAAAATCTCTAAACCTCTGTGACCAGGAGACGTCCCAACGTCGAGACCAAGTGGATGTATATGAGCGCATGAGGGCCGTATACCAGTAGGCCACATCTCTCACTATGTCATGGTCAGTTGGGAGGGGGTGTGACCTTACTTGCCTGAGTGAGGGGGCAATATTTAGGTTGAGTCTGACCAGCTTAAGGAATGGGTCTACTATCGACGAACCGAGCCTAATATTGGCAGGTGGATAGTGAAGTCTCTTCCACTTACCCAGTTGTGCGCTCGGATAGAGGCAACAAGCTGGCGTAGAGTGTAGTGATGATCCCAAAGAGGAACCGTACTGATATGTGGACTTATTGAGCAGGAGTTGCATACTCATTCATTCATTTATTCACTATCCACTCGAGCTGGTGGGCGCAACTATTTGTTACGTGTACCTTCACATGGCTAGGATTTTTGTTGGGCGCGCGACTAACCTAAAATCAGGAGTTTACCACATTGAGTATGACTATCCAAATTTAGGTATGGAACTGGTTTGGATAGAAGTCCCTTGTGATAGACCCCAAAGCCTGCGATACTACATACTATCATCTCGACCTCACACTTCTGCTTGGTCATTTCATTTGCATCGTATTTTGCATCCGCAGGCATATGGCATTTTGGGTTCTTATGTTTTCTATACTTATATGGCCTAAGTGGATTTAGTAGGATTTATATATTGCATTATACTCTCGGCATCTGATATTTGACTCTCTATGACTCATTTGCATAGCTTATCTAAATTACGTACTCTGATATTGTATGACTCATGGACTTGTCAGTATTTCTGCTTACTCTGTTATCGAATGATTTATGATCTTGCCAATATTTCTGATATTGTATGATTATGGCATTACATTGGATATTTGACACTTATCTTGTGCACACACTCACACCACCCTCTAAGCTTTCTATAAGCTATGTATGATAGATGCATGCAGGTGGCTTTAGGTCGCAGTAGCGTCGAACTTGGAGCGTGCAGCTAACTTCTGGAGCTTTGATTTTTGATATATGTATTTTCTCTTTTTTTCATTGTACTCAAATGTTTATATTAGTGGATATGTGATAATGATGTTGCCTTTGTGATTCGGGTAAACTTGTGGTTATGCTCCTTACGAGATAAATGTACATTGAAAAATCCTCCTTGTGGGATCCCAGGATCGGAACCTGGCATATGGGCGCTGGGAGCTGAGAATGGGGTACTACGGAGGCTGTCGGCACCAGATTTAGCGATCGGGATTCCTGTGAATCCGATTTCTGGGTTTGGGGCGTGACACATTTGTAAGCTATAATTGGAGAGACCCTACAACTTTGCATGTAACACCCCGTGTTTTCAAGACCCGAGTATATGACCCGTTTCCCAAAAACTTGAGTATTAACCTAAAAAGAGTCGAATCCCATATGCGATTTTTTTTCTTTTATCAGAGTTAACAGATAAGTGTAAAATGGACAAGTCAACATAATGAAAAAATTTGCATTTATATTTACAATGTACAAGAGGTTGCCCATAATGATTTATACAAACTAATGTCTCCATAAGTACGAATACAAGAATTACAAAACTTATACAAGAGAAATAATAAAATGCATATAAATTGGAACCGCAAGATCGCGCAGCTTCTCTTAGCAAACACAGTCACGCATCCCTGACACTCGTATCTGCTCCTCATCACTCTGTACCTGAAAATTACTTAATCCACCTGTGCTACCTGTACAGTTATATATTTGATGGATGACTGGCCAACTCACTGTGAATTCCCCTTGAGATTACACATCGTCGCCTTAGCTAAGCATAGTTAAAACAACAAGGCAATCAAAATAATACATGATGCAGTCTTTTATATGCATGGATGCGTGTAACGACCCGTAAATTTCCGTACTTTGGCTCGAGTACCATCTCGACCAGAAATCAATTAGGATTAAATCCTTTAGAAATTTAACAAAGTTAACTAAGTGCAAAACTCGATTAGCCATGAAATCCGTTGGGATCGCTTTAAATACGATCTGCAAGACCCAAAACTTGCGAAATCAGTGACTCTAGGTTACCCTAAAGTTTAGAACCAAACTCATTTCCTACGCTCTCGGGAATGAAACGAAACTCAGATTAGGTCTAGATCGCACATCGAAGTCCGATTAACACGGTTAAGGAACTAGGACCGCCTCACTGGGCTTGACTATCATCTCAAAAATCAGGTCCACCCAATGTCTCACGGCCATTCGTTTGGATCCGGAGTGAGGGAGTGTGAAAAACACTATTCCCTTTACAAAATAAATATATAGAATAGTGATCTGGCACCATTCGCTTGCGCATCGATTAAGCAACTGCAGGCCGTCGAATCGACTAAATTACACCCTCGGATTAAGAAAAATTTCAGGAACATTTACATGTGCTTGGAATTTCGGATCGTGGCCCACTGACCGTTGAACTGAAAGTGGTCTACCACGTGCGATCTGGGAATCCGATCGAGTCGAAAATGTAATCCCACATAGATCCATGTGTGGTAAGCTTAAGTCTGACGTTTGGCTCAAGGAGGGCCACCAGAACCTCTCTTTTGAGCTGGAAAAGTGACGAAATACCTATATTAGCAGTAACCCTTGAACCTGAGTCTATTTTGGAGAGATTTTTAGCTATAAAAGAGGCTTAGAACAGCCCCTCTCACAGCCATACGAATTTGGTAT
Source organism: Magnolia changhungtana (assembly GCA_030180095.1). Lineage (NCBI taxonomy): Eukaryota > Viridiplantae > Streptophyta > Magnoliopsida > Magnoliales > Magnoliaceae > Magnolia > Magnolia changhungtana. Next base: position 4,457,461 of record JASAUF010000502.1, on the reverse strand, counting down.
AAAACCCTAGAGAGAGAGAGAGAGAAAAGAGAGAGAAGAGCTTAGGATTTGTGGGAGAACTTCCTCCCGTTTGCTGATCGCACGGCCTACACCGCCTCTTTCTGTCCAGCACTTTCCTACGCAGGTATCCACTCCATTTGAAGGTGAGAAACCCTAACCTTAGGTCTGATTTGAAGTAGATAGGCTATAGGTTGTGAAAAGGCTAACCGATTCCGCTCTTTAGGCAAGAAAACTCCCGAATACGGAAGCTCACTAAACCTTACAGATCCATTGTGATTCCAAGGGCAAAGGTGAGAACTTTAGGTGTATAGGTTACGGTTTTCAACGCTTTCAATGTCAGATAATGATAGATTCATGATCTGCATGCAAATGCACATGTACAAAGTGCTTTCCGTTTTCTGTTTCGATTAACGTTGTAGAATATGGAATTTCACATACTCTAGGTATACGTAGAAATACCGTATATGTATTTTTTTTGGAAAAATGTTTGACATGTTTATTTAATGTATGATTATACAACATATGGATAAAATACTAGTTTGGCGAAAGGAATCGCCGTAATACATGCTCGCTTGTAAATACTACGTATGTAGAAATTGTGTATTCTAGAAATACCGTATATGTGTAAATTTTGGAAATGCATTTGTCGTGATTATTTGCTGTATGATTATGGTATACATGGATAAAACAACCGCTTGGCGAAAGGATAGCCCTAATACGTATTTTGCTAACATACGTCATGTATGTTGGAATGGTGTACTCTAAGTGTTTGTGTAAACGCTTGTGAGTGTAAATGTTTAAGTGTTAGTGCCTTAGATAGGTGCTGATATGGAATTCCCGACTACCTTAGAGACATGTAGGATACCCTCCATGTGGTGGTTTACTTTAGCCACTCACTTGTGATGTATACGTAATTGTGTCCCTATTTGTATAGTACTCTACAACATGCTTTACAACATGCTTTATATCATGCTTCATAACATGCTTTATGATATGCTTCCTAGCATGTTGTATTACTTTATTTATCATGCTTAACTCCACATGCTATTGATGAGAACCATATGAGTTTGGGACTATGTTTATAGTCCGGCATTCGATACCGCATTGGAAATTGTGGTTGAGATTCATGTCGCCACAAGGAATGTGTCCGCGAACCCGAGTCGTACTTCGGTTGGCGATAGTGGTTGGCCAAACGGAGTGCTTTTTGCGCTTCATATCGCCCAACTTGTTGTGCGCTCGAGCTAGTCAGGTTCGTCAAGTAACCCGATTGTCGAATGTGTGTTCACCATGTTTGGTCATTACTGTTTGAACCTAGGGTACCAAACTTACCAGTGGCGATCCCGTTAACCAAGGTACCTCGATCCGCTAAGACTCATGAGCCGGACATGGTGGTATGGGACACCGTGGCCGAGCTGTGGGCCTATCTTTGGGGCCAAGTGCCTCCCCATAGTGACCATTGAGCAACCCGAACTCGTGAGCCGAATACGGTGGTATGGGACACTGTATTCGAGCTGTCGATACTTACGGCGAGAGCCAAGTACGGTGAGACCTGTGCTCGTGCTGACGGACGACGAGTCCTCTGTAGTATCTTCGAGTATACTCCAAGTCTGTGATTGCGACGAGTCTTTCACAAAGAACTAGAGTATGAGTTGAGCCGAGTACGGTGAGACCTGTACTCGATCTGACGGCTAGTGATTGAGCTGAGTACGGTGAGACCTGTACTTGAGCTAACGGTCAGCAATTGAGCCGCATACGGTGAGATCTGTATCCGTGCTGACGGGTGATGAGCCATTTGCGATGCCTTCGCTATGCCTCTCAAACCATAATATCGTATGAGATTAACTAGGATTGACGACCCTAGAATGGATCATGTTTGGGAATGATACAAGGGAGGTACCTTAGTTTCCCAATACTGCTGTTTGAAATGGAATAATAATAACTCGGTAATCATGTTCATCATAGCACCGCATGTGCCTTGTAGATGTGGAGCACTGAGGGAGTTAAGCATTCGCGAACGTAAGATGATGTTGCATGAGGGTGGTTTGGCAAGGGCATACATCATCATGTCATTTCATTCTTGCACTTAATAAGAGTAGTTAGAATTGTTTGATTTGTACTGCTTTATCATTCTTGCTTGATTGAATTGATAACATGTTAACCTATGCTTTATTGTTCCACCGAGTTAGCTACTCACTCCCACGTTATGGACCGGTGTTTGCAACACCAACCGGACTCTGTCACAGTATAGACAGCGCGGCGACGGTTCAGAGCCGAGCCCGATTTCGACGAGGACCAGGACGAGTTCTCGTTTATGCGATTCGACGGCTTTGCTTAGGCCGATTGCACCGCGGGGATTACAGGACACATCTTTAGAGTGTATTTTGATTTTTGACTCTAAAAACAGTATATGTATATGGGTACTCAGTTAGCGATCATACTCTGATGTTTCATAAAAATTTTATTTCCTTACATACTTTAAATATACAATTTTAGTCTTCCGCTTGCCTTTATACAATTGAACTGGAGTATGATTTACTGTTTTGGTATAATCTCATTCATGTTTATTGCTCTAACTCAGACAACATTTAACCATTATTGTGTATGTTGCATAAGTGATGCATTGGAACTCGGGAGTTGAGTTCATACTCGACCCCCGAATTTCAGGGCGTTACAATGCGTGAATGCACATCGACCTGGGGATGCACATCTAGTCGAACTTGGGCTCGTCACCCATGCAATCATCGACCTGGGAATGATCATCCAGTCAAAACAAAAGGGTCGATAGTCAGTGGTATGGGAGCTAGCGAAACGATACCCTAACAACTCTAGGGCACGTGCTACAACATCCAGAATTAGCCACCCGTCATCGCCAATATGCTATGAATGCATGATTAGCCAACCCTTATTAATCCAATTACAATCAGTCAATTTAAGTAACTCAATGGTCACTACGGGGGGCTCGTCACCCAGCGTAGGCCGACAGCTCAGGCATAGTGTCCCATGACCACCATCCCCGGCTCATGAGATTCCCCCACCTTAGGATGCTTAATGGAACCCATCGATCAGTGGCCAATCAATTTCAATAAGTAGGGATTTTCACTGCATGGTATAAGCCATCAAAGGCACGCAAGGAAATCATCAAACATAGGACAGACGTTAAATCGCAGCGGAAAAAGGGTGCTCGGTACATTAAATCGAAACGGCAAAGGGGTCAGATAAGATTAAACAAGGATGATTAAAGAGATCGTTTCTAAGCCACTCAAGCCATATGACCCATGGATGGTAATTCCCACATTAATATTCCATGTCCCACATAACCTCCAATCGAGGGTCCATTCCATTCCACACTCCATCATGTTACATTCTAAGTATGGGTCCACATACACAAGAGGGCTTACCCACTAATAAGTATAGTGAATATAGGTCCATAGTGACTTACAACAATTCATGTGAAAATATACCACTATAGTATGGCGGACATATGTTAAGCATAATAATCACAACAGGTCATGATGTGAACTATAAATTAAAATGAGAGCTATCATCTAAGTAACTATCGCATGCAATCATGTTTCACAATTATCAATTGTAAATCAGATATAAATCATGTAAGAGATCGCATGCTATGAATTAACAATTTTGATTCTTAATAAAGACTATAACTTAAACTAATTTGGAGATAGAAAGCTTAAGGGGAAGAATCATCACCTTATATTTTAAACCGTCCACATTGCCGCTAAGACGCCCTTAAAGTCGAATCCTACCATGAATTGTAAGATTGTATGGTTAGATCAAAGTTCTCCAAACTACCCAGGGTTTAAGATCATAGCTTAGGGTTATCTTTTAGGGTTTTAGTGTAGAATTAGGGTCTTCATCCTAGGGTTTAGTCTTAAGTTTAGATTCTAAGAATTGAATCCTAAATTGTTAATATTAATATTATTATTATTATTATATAGTGGATTGAATAATATTCATAATAGGAGTATTAATCCATCAATATTAATAATGATGGTTCGCAATTTCATATGTAGATATACCGATATTACCTATCATTCTTATAATGTCTAATAATTTCTTAAATAATGCATGTAATACTAAAAAATTTCTACTAACAGTAATATATCAAGGATTAATACCAATACTCATATTAACAAGGATTATACTAGTCCCATAATGAAAGTGGTGAGACTAATGGTTATTAACAATGAATCTATGCATGATAATATTTAAGGATAATAAATAAAATGTAGATGTCTAATAATCATAGTTTTATTTATCAGTTCTAATACTAATGTACGTGATATGTTAGTGACTATTCATGCTTATTATTTATGATAGTTAGGGTCTTAACTATGCTATCTAATGAACTTCAACCTACAATTTACCCTATAGTTAGGTTTTTGATCACATCATCTAGTGGACTTTGGCCCACACTCTTACTTAAGGTCAAGGTTTGAGAAATACAAGTTTAATAGCTATAACATCTAATTAAATAATTAAAAGTAATTCACAACGTAAGAGGGTGGAGGATTTTATACCTTAACGAAAGTTGGGTGTGGTCCAACGAGTTAACTCGGGAGGTTGAGTTGAGTGGACACATCCGTCGCACTCCTACTTTCCACCCCCCCCCCCCCCCTCTTTACTCTCTTCTCCTCTCTCTTTTCCCTGAGGTGATGTGGACTGAACCAATCCTACCCAGGACTTGAACCGAATCAGCGACTCGCCCTGAGTTCGTGAGTTAACTCGGAAGCAGGTCAAGCTCCTCGACTCGTCCCAACATCCTCAGCCCTCTCTTCTCTTTCTCTCCCTCTATTTCTTTCTTCTTTTTTTTCCCAGTCCCTACAGGGCCGGACGAGCCTAGCTCAACCTAATGGCTCAACAGCGAACCAGGTCATGACTCGGTGCTACATGAAGCTGGACAGTAGCCCCTGTTCTCACTGCTCTCCCTCTCTTTTCTCCTCTGATTTCTTTTCCTTTCCCTTCTTCCCTTCCTATCTCTCTCCTTTCTTCCCTTCATGTGCTGGAACGTCCAGCAATGGACGTCGCCCGACGAAATCACACTGCTCGACCAATTTCGACTCGGTTTGAGCGGTGGAGGAGATGAACACCATTAATGGCAGATCTCCAATGAAGGCCAGTTGTGGACTAATCTAATGGGTCCCAGGAAGCTTTGAGAATAAAGAGAATGAAGCTCAGACGGACGCTCGGGTGGTGGGTTTTGGTGGAGAAGGAAACGACTGCTCCCTCTCTGTTTTCTTTCTTTCATTCTCTCTTTTCTTTTTCTTTTTTTTCTTTTATTCACATAGCTAGAACAGCTGGCATTGGATGGCCAGGATCACCTTCCCATGGATGGCCGAGATCAGCCAAAGACCCTTCACGCGGATCGCCAACAAGTTGCACGGAATGCAGTTTCCGTTTCTGGAAATGTGTGTTAGTAGGTCCTATTTGCTCCGACGATTGTGCGAACACACGTGTGCCATTTCGTGTGAACTAGCTATGGTTTTGGTCAGGGCTGAGGGATGCACACGTGGACGGTTTGGATCGTCCATGGGACGATCAAGGTGGGCTATAGATTCACCCAAACAAGGTCAGTCTGTTTGAAAGGGGCGCTCGCAGGAGATCCTCCCTTTTTGGGAAACAATCGGGTCAAGCCCGGTTTGACTGAAGGTGGAGTTCGGTGCACCCACTTCTCGTGTATAAGCACTCTAGAGTGGGGCCCACAAAGATGTTTGTGGGAAATCCACTCCATCCATCTTCTTCCACGGGTCTTTTTAACGACCTAGACCCAATTTGAGGCAGGTCCTATACTCAGATGGCCCATAACAATCAAAACTTATGGGTTAGATGTCTATAAGTATAGCTCCCATGGTCAAATCATCTTGGCAATTTAATAGTTAAGGTTCTTAAGCCTAGGGCCTTATTTTAAGGTGGTCATATAGATAAGTGGGCCATACTACTAGTCAACGTGGGGATCAGGTTCACCGTTGAACCAAACCAATATGGAAAGTTAGTTACATGTAATGCACGTGATTTCATGTGCTTCTTAGCTCCATTAATGGTTGGGGTGAAGGTGTGGTCCAATATGATGTTTGGTGGGAAATCCTCTCCTTTCATTAGCTTCCTCATGTTAAGTTGGCCCAAAAGGTGAAATATGAAGTTGATTCAAGTTCCAAGTGGGCCACATGATCGGCCAACGTGGGGGAAATTGTTTATTGTTTGAAAAAGTCTACGTTGGGTATTTGAAAATAGGTGGGGAGGACTCCACGCTGGTTGGAGTGATCTTAAGTAGAGGAAAAACGTGATTTCCTAGTTTGAGCGTGATTCACTTTGGATAAGGTTTCCACTTGCAGATGTGACATATATGAGAGGCTAAGTGGGGTCCATTATGATGCATTTTTGGAAAATTCATTCCACTCATCACTCTAGTCACGCCGTGTTGGCCCATGAACCCAAATATGAAGTAGATTGGAGTCTTACATGAGCTAATCTTAGAAATTCTCCTAGTAGGTATTAAAAAAGGACTTGATCTTAATTGACGGTCCACTTTCAATGATCGGGGCCCAATTTTGGGAAATATGTGTAGTCAAGATAGGTGAATGGTTGGACGAAACTTGGTAGTTGATCGATGGTGGGAAAAAGCTAGATCTGAAATATCACCTTTTGCATTAAAAGGAAGGAACTGACTTCAACGTTTAATGGTGTACGATTATAGATCAGGGTCCAAATTTTGTATGATGTCGTAGTCATGTGAGGCTAAGGTGTGTTCCAAATTTGAGTTGCGATGGACTGCCGGAAGTGGCTAGATCTGAAGATCTAGATTTATATATAGTTGTTAAGCCTTGAAAGGATAACTTCGCGCCTAAGGAAAGCCTAACAGAGTGGGGTCTTCATATTTCATTCTTGGTCCATATAAAGTGAAATGTCCAACTATGATTACCCACGAGGTTTCTTCACTTGATGGACACCAAAATCAACGGTTAAGGGGTTAATCTGTCAATTGGGCCATTTTTACAAGGATCTAAGGGCTAAAATTCGACGTGTATGGTTAAGTTGTGATACATAGGCATGGTATAAAATTTCTCATCAAGCAGATCATGTGAACCATGTGATCTAGAATTCAGGGGTATAGGTTAATGGCATTTTCGTAATTATTGTTAATTTAAGAGTTTTGTGAAATATAATGGTTCTACTTGGTTCTATGTCCATTTCTAAATAATTTTTATAAAAGAACTTGCATCTAAATCATTATGGATAAGGAGTTATTCGTCAATTCCTTCAAGAAAGGCTACATACGTCAAATCACATGATGGATGGTCTTGTCTCAAAATCAACGGTCAGATTGCTGGATCTATGAATGGAGATCATTCCCAATGGTTCAATTCTTGTTGGGGAATAGATGTAGGGTTAGGATAGCTAGGTTGGTGTCGCACACATGTAAATATTATGTTACTTTTCACGGTAACGCTCGAGGACTTTCAATACTCGGTATTGAGAAGTTTGGAGTGTTACATTGCATGTCTTACACTTGTGTATGTTTATTCCTACTCTTTCACCTCTGTATGTTGGTTGTTCTTTCCTTAATCTGGATCATTGCTGAAAAAATATTGATGGTTATCATATACATTAATTTGACGTGAAAGCTTACCGGAAGAGTTGTGGCCTTGGTGCAAAGAAAGAGTGCCATAGAAAAAAATTCTTTTTTTTTTTGGTTTTTTCATGCAGAATTCTCTATTTTCATTGATGATTTCGTTGAATTAAAGTTACGTTTCTTTTGAAATTGGTTTGGGATCTGTTTGATAGTATTTTGATATTGGATAAGTTGAATTCTTGAAGAAGCGATGATCAAGAAAAGGAGGCGGTTGATTGATAAACAGCCCGATAGCAGTAGTGGAGGTGATTCGAGTGGGAGCCATGATCTTGAAACACAACTCAAGCTTTATGGTACGGATTTCAAAAAACTCAGTGGGTTTTTCTTTTCTTTTCCTTTTTTTTTACACCTTTCTTTTTAGAAGACTGAAATGGCATTTAGTTGTTTCGTTTCTTCGAATTTGGCTCTCCAATGCTAGAAAATAGTAACTTTCATTTTGGGTTTTTAAATTCCTAGGGCCTCAACTGTAGAAATTTAAAACCCAAATCCAATTTTTGATTTTTGGATTCAAAATTATTAGGCGTTTAGAGAGTCAGAGTTTCTATGACCTAAAAACATAGATGGCTTGACCTTTTGTTGTGCAGATGTAGAAAGAAATAAAAGAGCTAATTCAACAGTGAGATCTTGCTTAATCTCAAGGGCTCATCTCTTTTCTTAACATTTTTCAAGTAACTTAGTGCCTTTTCTAGAACTATATCATTAATCTCTTGGTGAAATTGGTTCTTGTTAGTATACAAGAGGCACCATTATTATAATTTCTATTATACGATCATTGAACTTTCTTATACAAGCTCTTTTGCTTAATGGACCATTGTATTGAAAGGAAGTTCTAAGAAATCTGTGTATCTATCAATTTTGTGAATAAGATTCTTATTAAAAAATTGTGTGAATTATTTAATGAATGATTATCAGGTGTAAGATTCAAAAAAAAAAAAAAAAAAAAAAAAAAAAAACTGACGATATTTTTTTATTTACAGATATTTTAGCGACGGACCAAATCCGTCGCTAATTTCTAAACGTTAAAAACTATGACTGATTTGAGGTCTGTCGCCTCCTCATATTAGTGATGGACCTTATCCGTCGCTAATATTTTTAATGACGAATTTTTTGAGTGGTTTTTTGAATTTTAACGACGAATTTTTTATTTTATGCGACGGATCTTATTTATCAGTAATCTGCGACAGACCTTATCCGTCTCAGATTAAACGACGAAGTTTATCCGTCGGGGAAAAAAAATGACCTAGTAAACAGCGACGGACGAAATCCGTCGTTTATTTGGTTTTACGACGGATTTGGTCCTTCGCAAATCTGCGATTTTGGCATAGTGATTACCACGAGGATCTGACTTAATATGAACACAAACCCGACTCATCTGTACATCCACTTTCACTCTAGTTTAAGTCTAACCATAAAATGGGAGCTACAACCATCCATCCATGGAATACAAAAAATCGACCATCACACTACATGGACCTATTTTTAGAACTTGACCTTCTCATTAAGTGAATCTAACCATCCAATAGTAGCCGATAATGCTAGATCATTGAATCCATTAATCGTCAGGCTTTGAAATAGGCTACGAGTGGCACAACCATATTGTAAGGATGGGACCTTAAATCCCACCATAAATCATTAGGTGGATAGTCTGTGGGCCCTTGGAACTCAATGGACAGGTGATGATCGAATTTAAAAGAAATCCGGCCGTTGTATTAGCAAGAGTCAATAATTGATCACGACATCTTTAGGTATGGCCCACCTGAATATAGGATCTGGCCCATTATTTTGGTTGGGCCTAAGTATGATCTAACAAAGTAAATGGACGGTGTGGATTTATCATGAACATCACGGTGGACCCCACCTAATGGGGTGCGTGTGCACAAGCTGGTGCACACCCGTGGTGCACCGGACGTGCCAGCCTGGTCAAACCAGGTCTGACCCGTGTCTAACTGAAAGAGACAAAAGCCTCTTCCACGTTTCTCCCGCCTTCAGCAACGTTTGAAAAGGGACCGTTGTTGGTATGATCGTGACCCACCATGAGGAACCATTAAGATGATCTAAGCCACCCATCATGATGGGATGCCAAGACTGACCGGAACCACGTTGTTTTTGCAAATTCAGGCACATGCGTGTGCACACAACATCAGGTGCAAGGAGAGTACGTGCAGTTCAGAGTTTCTGAAAATGGAAACTGTCACTGATCATTTCACTGCCAAACTGGCAACCCTCACAGCTGGCTTCTCTCAGTCTCAGCCTCTGGAATGAACCCATCATAGCCATCAATTCCCCTTAAGGTTTAAGGTTCCTTGGCAAGAAAAACCGGGGCCGATTTTGATTTCTACCCATGGTTTTGAGTGATGGTTTCAGGCAGATTAAATCCCGACCATTTGGCTTCCATCCAACGGTTCTGAAACATTGGGTGAGTGAATAAGAGGGAGTGGTTTGGGTAAAATGAGATCACCCACCGTCCCTAGCAACCGGACTTGAGAAAAATAGGGAAAGAGAGAGAAAACAGTGGAGTGCGATCGGTCGGGCTAAGCATCTGGTCCAGTCGCTGCTGGATGCAGCAGAGAAAGAAAAAAGAAAGGAAAAGGAAGAAATAAGAGAGAGGGAGAGCCAAAGAGAGAAGGAACAAGAAAGAGTACGGACCAGGAGCACTCCCATTTCAGCTGTTGAGTTACTTGCTGGTCCGGCCCAACAAAATCAAAGATCAGGTAAGGTCGTGCGCCACGCCTCTGTTAACTACATCGGCGATGAGCTACGATCATCCGAGAATCGTCCAGCAAAAGTCAGCTACATGCTCCAAGCTCCACGCTGCTGCAACTTAACATCACCTGCACGCATCTATCGTGCATAAGCTTATAGAAAGCTTATAGGGTGGTGTAAGTGTGTGCACAAGATAAGTGTCAAGTATTCAATAAAATGCCATAATCATACAATGTCGAAAATACTGGTAAAATCATGAATCATACGATATCAGAGTAAGCAGAAATACTGACAAGTCCATGAGTCAATCAATATCAGAATACGCAATACAGATCAGCCATGCAAATGAGGAGTCATAAAGAGTCAAATATCAGATGCCGAAGATGCAATGCAATATATAATTCTTGATGAGTTCACGAATAGCGTCAGCCATACATAGACCATATAAATGCAGAAACACAGTAATAAAAAATATTATATGCCGCGGGTGTAATGCAATATGCGATGCGAATGGAATGAACATGCTAGAGTGTGAAGTCGGGATGATAGTACATAGTATCGCAGGCTATGGGGTCCATCACAAGGCACTTCTATCCAAACCAATCCCATACCTAATTTGGATAGTCAGACTTAATGTGGTAATCTCAAGTTAGTCACACGCCCTAACCAAAATCCTGACCATTGCGAATGTACACGTAACAAATAGTTGCGCACCACCAACCCGAGTGGATAGTGAATGAATAAATGAATGAGTATGCAACTCCTGCTCAATAAGTCCATATATCATTATTGTTCATCTCTGGGATCATCACCGGGGTCTAGTACACTCTACACCAGCTAGCCGCTCCATTAAACGCACAATTGGGTAAGTGAAAGAGACCTCACTATCTGTCTGGTCAGTAGTCAGTCAATATCTACCCTGCACATCGATAGCGGACCTATTCATGAGCTGGTCAAACTCAACCTAGCTATGCCTACTCCCTCAGGCAGGTAAGGTCACACCCCCTCCCAACCCACTACGACACAGTGAGAGACGCGGCCTTCTGGTATTCAGCACTGGGGCGCTCATGTATCCACTCAATCTTGATGTTGGGGCGTCCTCTGGTACCAAGAGGGTTTAGGAATTTTCACTCAGGACCATCTATAGCAACCCGATGCTAATATCATATTTTTGGTGTCCCATCTGGTCATCCATGATATGCCTGTGGAGGCTACAGCCCTGATGTTGCTATGGCATACAGTAATCACAACACACAATGCAAGATGCATGAGTCATACAATCCAGTCATGCATCAATCCTGCTTATACCGTGCGCTCATGTGAGATAACCCCCACCTATCAGGGAGTCTCATAACAACCTGCCTAATGACATATGCAATGGTCAACCACATCTCATAACAAACATGCAGATGATGCGTATGTGCATGTATCATGATGCTATGCTGTCACATACTCATAATCAGTATCAATAACCGGCATCGACAATCGGCCTTGACAATGTGGACATTTAACCAACATTGACCCCAAGGAATGACCCACATAGAGCCTAACATATAGTGGACCAATGGCCTCACACAAGGGCCAAACATATAACACCATAGGCCTCACTCAAGAGCTTAATACACAACACGATGGGCCTTTCACTTGAGCCTAATATACATCATAATGAGCTCCATCGCCTAGCTCTCAAATGCATCACAATGGGCCTCATCATATAAGCCTCATATACATCACATTGGGCCTTAAACATGGGCTAAATGCACATCATAATAGGCCTCAAATACGAGTCGCATATACATAGCATTGGGCCTCAAACATGGGCCGAATGCACATCACAATGGGCCTCAAATACGGGCCGCATATACATCACATTGGGCCTCGACAATCGGCCTATACAATTAACCTCAACAATCGGAATCGGTCTCGACAATCGGCCTTGATAATCGGAATCGACCTCGACAATCGGAATCGAAATCGGCCTCAACAATCTCCCTCGACAATCAGAATCGGTAACAACAATCGAAATCGGCCTCAATAATCGGCCTCGATAATCAGAATCAGAATCGACCTCAACAATCGGCCTTGACAATCGGAATCAGCCTCGACAATCGGAATCAGCCTCGACAATCGGAATCGGCCTCAACAATCGGAATCAGCCTTGATAATTGGAATCGGTATCGACCATCGGAATCGGCCTCGATAATCGAAATCAGCCTAACAAAGGGCCTAAGGGAAGGTCACGATGTGGACATTTAACCATATTACCCATCAATGTGGACATTCAACCAACATTGCTCCTAAGGAGTGGCCCACATAGAGCCAAACATAAAGTGGGCCCATGGCCTCACACAAAGGCCTAATATACATACAATGGGCCTTGTATAAGGGTTATATACACAATAGGTGGGGTTACACATGGGCCTTAGATACATCGCACGGGCCACAACCCATGGGCCTAATGCACACATAATGGGCCGCAAAAACATCACAATGACCACGCCATATGGGCCAGAAATACATCTCGTTAGGCCTTATCAAATAGGCCGAAAATACATCACAATGGGTCTTACCAAATGGGCCGGAAATACATCACAATGGCCACGTCATATGGGTCGAAAATACATTCAATGGGCCTTACCAAATGGGCCGGAAATACATCACAATGGGCCACGTCATACGGGCTGAAAATACATCTTAATGGGCCTTACCAAATGGGCCGAAAATACATCTTAATGGGCCACGTCATATGGGCTGAAAATACATCTCAATGGGTCTTACCAAATGGGCTGAAAATACGTTACAATGGGCCACGTCATATGTAACGCCCTGAAAATCGGGGGTCGAGTATGAACTCAACTCCCGAGTTCCAACGCATCACTTATGCAACATACACAATGATGGTTAAATGTTGTCTGAGTTAGAGCAATAAACATGAATGAGATTATACCAAAACAGTAAATCATACTCCAGTTCAATTGTATAAAGGCAAGCGGAAGACTGAAATTTTTATATTCAAAGTATGTAAAGTAACAAAATTTTGTGAACTCCAGAGTATGAGTACTAACCGAGTACCAATATACATGTATTGTTTCTAAGTCAAAATCAAAATACAATTCCGTAGATAAGCCCTGGAATTCCCGCGATGCGATCGGCCTAAGCGTGGCCGCCGTCAGTATCTTGCATAAAGGAGAACTCATCTGATCCTCCTCGAAGTTGGGCTCCGTCTCCGAACCGAGGCACCATCTACACTGCGACAGTCCGGTGGGTGTTGCAAACACCGTCCCGTAACGTGGGAGTGAGTAGCTAACTCAGTGGAACAATAAAGCATAGGTTAACATGTTATCAATTCAATCAAGCAGTAATGATAAAGCAGTACAAATCAAACAATTCTAACTACTCTTATTAAGTGCGAAAATGAAATGACATGATGCTGTATGCCCTTGCCAAACCACCCTCAAGCGACATCATCTTACGTTCGCAAATGCTTAACTCCCTCAGTGCGCCACATCTACTAAGCACATGCGGTGTGATGATGATCATGATTACCGAGTTATTATTAGTCCATTTCAACCAAAGGTAGTGGAAAACTAAGGTACCACCCTTGTATCATTCCCAAACATGATCCATTCTAGGGTCGTCAATCCTAGCTAATCTCATACGATATTATGGTTTGAGAAGCGTAGTGAAGGCATCGCAAAGGGCTCGTCACCCGTCAGCGCGGATACAGATCTCACCGTATGTGGCTCAATTGCTGGCCGTCAGCTCAAGTACAGGTCTCACCGTACTTGGCTCAATCACTAGCCGTCAGCTCGAGTATAGGTCTCACCGTACTCGGCTCAACTCATACTCTAGTTGCTGTGAAAGACTCGTCGCCAATCACAGACACTTGGAGTATACTCGAAGATACTACGGAGGACTCGTCGTCCGTCAGCACGAGCACAGGTCTCACCATACTCGGCTCTCGCCGTATGTATTGACAACTCGAATATAGTGTCCCATACCACCATAATCGGCTCACGAGTTTGGTTGCACAATGGTCACTACGGGGAGGCACATAGCCCCAGCGTAGGCCGACAGCTCGACCACGGTATCCCATACCACCATGCCCGGCTCATGCGTCTTAGCGGATCGAGGTACCATGGTTAACGGGATCGCCACTGGTAAGTTTGGTACCCTAGGTTCAAACAGTAGCGACCAAACATGGTGAACACACATATACACTTCGGTTTACTTAACGAGCCTGACTAGCTCGAGCGCACCACAAGTTGGACGATATGGAGCGCAAAAGTACTCCGTGTGGCCAACCACTATCGCCAACCGAAGTACGACTCGGGTTCGCCAGACACATCCTTTGTGGCGACATGCATCTCAGCCACAACCTCAAGTCTGGTACCGAATGTTTGGACTATAGGCATAGTCCCAAACTCAAAGATTCTCATCAATAGCATGTGGAGTAAAGCATGATAAACAAAGCAATACAAGCATGTTAGCGAGGCATGTTATAAAGCATGAAGTAAAGCATGAAATAAAGCATGTTGTAAAGCATGTTGTAAAGCACTATACACATAGGGATACAATTACATACACATCACAAGTGAGTGGTTATAGCGACCACCGCATGGAGGATCCTACATGTCTCTAAGGAGTCGGGAATCCCATATCAAGCACCTCTCTAAGGCACTAACACTCAAGCATTTACACATACAAGCATCTACACAAACACTTAGAATACACTATTCCAACATACATGATGTATGTTAGCAAAATACGTGTTAGAATTTACACATATATGTCCCTTCGCCACGTGAGTATTTTACCCATGTATATCATAATCATACAGCAATTAATCATTATAATTGTATTTCCAAAATTCACACATATGCGGTATTTCTAGAATACACAATTTCAACATACTAGGCATTTAAAAGCGAACATGTATTTCAGCGATTCCTTTCGCCAAACTAGTATTTTATCCATATATTATATAATCATACATTAAATAAACATGTCAAACATTTTTCCAAAAAAAATACGTATATGGTATTTCTACGTATACCTAGAGTATGTGAAATTCCATATTCTACAACGTTAATCGAAACAGGAAACGGAAAGCACTTTGTACATGTGCATTTACATGCAGATCATGAATCTATCATTATCTGACATTGAAAGCGTTGAAAACCGTAACTTATACACTTAAAGTCCTCACCTTTGCCCTTGGAATCACAACGAATCAGCAAGGGTCGTTAAGCTTCCATATACGGGAGTTTTCTAGCCTAAAGAGCGGAATCGGTTAGCCTTTACATAACCTACAATGAACTTACATCAAATCAGACCTAGGGTTAGGGTTTCTTACCTTCAAACGGAATGGATACCGCCGAGAAAACACCTGGAAAGGAGCGGTGTAGGCCGTGCGACAAAGCGCAGAGGAGGAAGATCACCCACAAATTTCAAGCTCTTCTCTCTCTTTTCTCTCTCTCTCTCTCTAGGGTTTTATCCCAAATTCGTATGGGCTGTGAGAGGGGCTGTTCTAAGCTCCTTTTATAGCCAAAAACATTTCCAAAATAGACTCGGTTCAAGGGTTACTTGCTAATATAGGATATTCGTCACTTTTCCAGCTCAAAAAGAGGTTTCGGTAGCCCTCCTTGAGCCAAACGTCAGACTTAAGCTCACCACCTATGGATCTATGTGAGATTACGTTTTCGACTCGATCGGATTCCCAGATCGCACGTGGCGGACCACTTTCAGTTCGACGGTCAGTGGGCCACGATCAGAAATTCCAAGTACATGAAAATGTTCCTGAAATTTTTCTTAATCCGAGGGTGTAATTTAGTCTGATTCTGACGGTCAGGTTGCTTAATACTGACGCATCAACGAATGGTGCCAGATCACTATTCCTGATATTTATTTTGGAATGGGAATAGTGTTTTTCACACACCCTCGCTCCGAATCGAAACGAATGGCCGTGGGACATCAGATGGACCTAATTTTTGAGATGATTGCAAGTCCAGTGAGGCGGTCCTAGGCCCTTAACTTTGTGTGAATCGGACTTCCGATGTGCGGTCTAGACCTAATAAGAAGTTTCGTTTCATTCCCGAGAGCAGCCGGGTAATGAGTTTGGCTCTAAACTTTAGGGTAAACTAGAGTCACTTGTTTTGCAAGTTTTGGGTCTTGCAGATCGTATTTAAAGCGATCCCAACGGATTTCATGGCTAATTGAGTTTAGTACTTAGTTAACTTTGTTAAATTTCTAAAGGATTTAATCCTAATTGATTTCTGGTCGAGGTGGTACTCGAGCCAACGTACGGAAATTTACGGGTCGTTACAATCTACCCCCCTTAAACAAAAAATTTCGTCCTCGAAATTTATACCTTTTCATATTCCTCGAGAATCTGAGGGTAGTTCTTCCTGACCTCGGCCTCAGTCTCCCAAGTAGCTTCCTCCTCGGAATGATGTGTCCAAAGTACCTTCACAAGTGGGATGACCTTGCTACGTAGTACCTGCTCCTTCCTGTCAAGGATGCGCGTCGGGCGCAACTCATATGTAGCATCCTCGCTCAGCTGTACCTGCTCCCATCTGATGATATGCGAAGGATCGGGAACGTACTTTTTCAGCATAGACACATGAAATACGTTGTGTACCGACGCAAGTGGTGTGGGCAAAGCGAGACGATATGCCACATCACCCACTCGATCCAGTATCTGAAATGGACCGATAAACCTCGGTGTGAGCTTCCCCTTCTTCCCAAACCGAAGGACTCCCTTCATAGGGGAAACTCGAAGGAACACATGATCCCCGACCTCGAACTCCAGCGGTCGCCGCCTCGTATCGGCGTAACTCTTCTGCCTGCTCTGCGCTGTAAGTAATCGACGCCTGATAATGTCGACCTTCTCTGTAGTCGCCTGTACCAACTCCGGGCCAATCAGACTACGCTCCCCAACCTCTGCCCAACAGTGCGGTGCCCTACAAGGTCGACCATATAGAGCATCATATGGCGTCATGCCAATAGTCGCCTGGAAGCTGTTGTTGTAGGCGAACTCTGCATACGGAAGACAGTCATCCCAGCTGTCCTTGAAGTCCAACACACATGCTCGCAACATATCCTCCAGAATCTGATTCACTCGCTCTGTCTGCCCATCAGTCTGAGGATGAAACGCCGTACTGAACTTCAACTTCACACCTATCGCCTCCTGGATACGAGTCCAGAAGATGGATGTGAACCGCGTGTCTCTGTCCGACACGATCTCTAATGGAACCCCATGCAGACGGACAATCTCTCTGATGTACAACCTAGCCAGCTCGTCTGCAGAGTTCGTAACTCTGATAGGGAGGAAATGGGCCGATTTGGTCAACCGGTCCACAATCACCCAAATGGAATCGTGTCCCTTCCTCGTCTTCTAAGCGGCCGGATATGAAATCCATGAGATGAAGTCCCACTTCCACTCTGCTATGGGCATGGGCCGAAAGCGGCCCGAGGTCGACGATGTTCGCCTTGACCCGGCCGGCACGTCGACATCGAGACACATACTCGCGATGTGGGCCTTCATATTATCCCACCAATACGTCCGTCTCAAATCCCGGTACATCTTCGTGTTACCGGGATGCATCGCAAGCTTCGAGTTATGGGCGGACTCGAGAAGCTCGCGTCTCAAGTCGAGCACATCGAGGAACGCATAGGCGGCCACGGAATCGTAGACCTCCATCGAACCAACCTCCACTCGGAATCCTCGGCGTCGCTAGCCTCGCTCTTGAAGCTCGGGCAGTATATCGCCCTCTGGGCCTCAACAATCTGTCGTCAAATAAGTGGTCGCACCCGAACGTGCGCAACACACTCAAATGGCTCCTCGACAGCGAGTCTCTCAAAGTCCCGTACGAACTCCACCATGTCCCACTCAGCTATCATCAGTGGTGCCGCAAATGCAATCGCCTTCTTGGGCTCAACGCGTCTGCCACAAGGTTCGCCTTGCCAGGATGGTAGGAAACCTCGAACTTGAAGTTCTTCAAGGTCTCCATCCATCGGCGTTGTCTCATATTCAAGTCTCGCTGTGTGAATATGTACTTAAGGCTCTTGTGGTCGCAGAAAAGCTCGAACTCCTCTCCGTAGAGGTAATGTCTCCAGAGCTTCAATGCAAAGATGACAGCTGCCAACTCCAGGTCATGTGTAGGGTAATTCTCCTTGTGCTTCCTTAATTGTCTCGAGGCATACGAAATCACCCTATCCTTCTGCATCAGAACACAATCCAACCCAACGCGAGACGCATCAGTATATATCGTGTATTTCTCCCCTTGCTCTGGCAATACTAGCACAGGGGTGGACGTCAACTTGTCCTTCAGCTCCTTAAAAGCTGCCTCCGCCTTCTCATTCCACGCGAACTTCAAGTCCTTCCGAGTCAACTGAGACAATGGCCTGGCGATCTTCGAGAAATCCCGAATGAAGCGTCTGTAATACCCAGCCAGACCAAGGAAACTCCCCACCTCAGTAACCGATTCGTGTCAGCCGCCAATCTGAACCGCGGCTACCTTAGCAAGGTCCACTCTATCCCATCCTTGGACACTACATGTCCGAGGAACTTGACTTCCTCCTGCCGAAGTCGCACTTCTTGTACTTTGTGCGAACAACTGGTTCCTCTTAGTGTATCCAACACCGCTCTCAGGTGCTCCTCGTGCTCCTCCCGACTCGTAGAGTATATCAAGATGTCATCAATAAAGACGATGACGAATCGGTACAGGAAAGGCCGAAATACCCGGTTCATCAGATCCATGAACACGGCTGGCGCGTTCGTAAGGCCGAACGACATCACCAGGAACTCATAATGCCCAAAGCACGTCCTAAAGGCTGTCTTCTGCACGTCCTCCTCTCTCACGCGCAACTGGTGGTACCCTGACTGAAGATCAATCTTCGAGAAATA
Source organism: Magnolia changhungtana (assembly GCA_030180095.1). Classification (NCBI taxonomy): domain Eukaryota; kingdom Viridiplantae; phylum Streptophyta; class Magnoliopsida; order Magnoliales; family Magnoliaceae; genus Magnolia; species Magnolia changhungtana. Next base: position 4,438,202 of record JASAUF010000502.1, on the reverse strand, counting down.
CTTCGCCCCCCTCAACTGATCGAACAGATCATCTATCCTAGGCAAAGGATACTTGTTCTTCACCGTGACCTGGTTCAACCTACGGTAATCAATACACAACCGTAGCGACCCGTCCTTCTTCTTCACAAATAGCACAGGTGCTCCCCAAGGAGACACATTAGGTCGTATAAAACCCTTGTCTACCAGATCGTCAATCTGTTTCCGCAGCTCCTCCATCTCACATGGAGGCATACGATAAGTCGGCAGTGAGATGGGTGTCGCACCCGGCGTAAGATCGATTATAAAATCGATCTCGCATCGAGGAGGTAAACCAGGAATAGTCTCAAACACGCCTGCAAATTCTCGAACCACCGGCGTACCCTCTACTGTCGGACCATCAATCGGCATAAGTAAAGCAACAAATAATCAACACACAGCGGCCAACCGACTTCAGACCGGAAACGTAAAAGCTGTGCCGTCAGGTCCATAGGCCTTCACGATCCGAGTATCGCAATCTATCTCCGCCCTCATCCTGGCGAGTCAATCCATACCAAGGATAACGTCGTAGTGCCATAGTGGAGCAACAATGAGGTCGACGAGCACTGTGCTGCTACCTAAAACTATCGGACAACCCTCGCATAACCGTGTGACATCCGAACAGGTCCCAGTAGCCGTAGTGAGTCTCATTCCCTTTATGGGAATCGTAGGCAAAGATAGACGTTTAACCGCCCCATAAGAGATAATAGAAGTAGTGGACCTAGTGTCCACCAATAAAGAAACGGGAGTACCATGAATATAAGTCGTACCCTCAAAAGCCGTCAGAGCCGAGACCGACGTCTCAGGTGCCTCGGCAACAAGAGTGTGCACGCGAGCCTGCTGCTGACGGTTCGGCTGAGGAGCCAAGGGTCGCTGTGGCGGCCTGAAGCACGACACAGGAGGTCGGAAGGAAGGATGTGCAGGAGCAGTCTGTAGCGGTGGAGCTGATATGGCCTGTGGATAAGGGCGGTCCAATCTCCGCGGTGGTGCAAATCCACTATCCCTCATACGCGAGAAGCAACTCTCAGCAGGGTGTCCTGGTTTCCCGCAATACGTGCAGGTCACCAACGGACGTCTCACAGGAACAACTGGTGCTGCGGCCCTGGGGGGCGAATCAGCACGAGGCCTCTTGCCTAAGATAGGCCTGCTCTGTAAATCCTGGCATGGCCTCACAACCATAGCACCACGCGATCTGGCCAATCGGTCCACATCCTGCTCGGCCGTCATAGACATGTGGACCAATGCCGCATAGGTAGGTATACTGAGGCAGCATATCTTCGACCGTATCTCCGATCGTAAACCCAAGGAAAAACGACGCATCCGCATCTGTTCATCCACCAGTATAGTTGGGACAAAGCGGCCCAACTCTGTGAAGCGGTGCTCGTACTCCATCACCGTCATGCCTCCCTGCCTGAGGCGCAGAAACTCATCCTCCCGCTCATGCTGATACGTCTGCGGGTAGTACTTCTCGTGGAACCCAGACTCGAAAGCCTCCCAGGTCCACACGAAATCTACTGCGACCGTGCGCAGCACACTGTCCCACCATAAACTGGCCTCCCTCTCAAACATGAAAGCGGCGCTCCACTGCTCGCCCGAGCAATGCAAAGATCCGAAGCATCTTAGAGATGCGGTCAAGCCGAACTCGCCTCCTGGGTCCAGTGAGAACCCATAAATGAGGGAGGCCTCAAGCGCCGAAATCGCTCGAGTAGACCGCGTGTACCGCATCTCCGTAGGAGGTGCGACGGATGTGGGCGAGGCACATCCTCAAACCGAGCAGAGGCTCGAAGGCTCATCAAGATGTGCGGATGTCATAGGTGGAGTCGCACTACCACCACGGACAAGGCCTCGGCGATAGTGGCCATAAGCCAGCTGGCGGTGCCGGCTTGGCCAGATCTTCCGCTGCACATCTGCTTCTTCATCTGCGCTGCTGCCGCATCTCGCCGATGCATCATCGCATCATTTGCTCAAACCTATCGGTCGGCGGAGCGACACTGGGAGTCATGTCTTCTACGCGAAGAAGACGGCCGATACTGCTCACGGACCGGGGGCGTGTAAGGTAGCAGTCCGCCGGTAGGACTAGCAGGAGGCTGATCAGAACCTAACCCTCGGTCCGCAGGACCACTACTACCAGAAGGAGTCTGGTCCATAGAGCCAGTCAGACGGAGATGTGCCGTGCTCCGCGTATACTGTCGCGGCATGCCCTATACAACATAGGGTAGATCATTTGTGAGATAAGGCACAATACACTTCATAACACTTCATAAAGCACTTAAGCATTCCACACATCATCAAAACAAAAGGGGCTACATGCCTTTCATTTACCCAAAATTGTCATAATACATGGAATACAGAGTTACATGAATCATGACGGAAATCACATGATAGCCAATACATCCACAACATTAAACACTTAGAACACGCTACTATCTATTACATCAACTACATGAAAACATAAACCGCCTATCGCGGCAACCAAAAACAAACAACAACCACAACAACGTGGATGACTAAGCATCCGAAACAGGCGGTGGAGGAGGAGCGTTCTTGTCCTGCACACAGCACAGAATGGCCTTCAACGTACGAGACACCTTCTTAAAGCTCCTCTTCATGTAGGCTTCGGTCTCTTCAAGCTTGGCTCGGGTCTCACCAAGCTCAGCCCGAACTTGTCCAACCTCTTCTCGGGGCGGCTTGACCCTCCTCGAGACGGGCCAAACGTGCATCAAAAGCATCCCGATTCACACCCTGTTCCTGAGCCGCAGGAGGTGAACTCTCCTCAGTGTCCTGAGCCTCAGGTTCTTCTTCCTGTATGTCATCACCGCGCTCCTCATCACTCTCTGCCTCAAGGTCAACACTCTCCTCACCGGCGCTATCCGACTCATCTCCAGACTCGTCGAGTCGTGCTTGCCGCTGTTGAGGGCCGATCTTCATATTCTTAAGTGTCGCCTCGCTTATGACTCGGACTGGTGCAAGGTCTTCCATGTTCAACCTGTAGCCGACATCACGAGCCATCCTGCAGATCAGACGGCCAAATGGGAGCGAAAGATCGTTCCTGGCAGAACGAACAACCTGAACTATCTGGGATAGGATGAATGTGGGCAGGCATATGTTGTCCCCGCGTCCCATCTTGTACAAAAAGTCCACCATCAACCGAGTACATTCCGTGCGGTTACCCCACCGTGGGTACACATTGTAGGTGAAGATGTGGAGTAAACGGAAGTCCTCAATCATCTTCGTCGCCGCAATGCAATTCCCTCGCTTCCAAGTAACCCGGTGACCACAGAGATATCGCGTGCGACGATCCCTTTCTCGCGCACTCCTAGAGAAGTCGTCACTAGGAAGCACTTGACCATGTGGAATCTTCGTGATTCGAACCACCTCATCCACAGTGATTGTGCGTCTTATACCCCTCACAGAGACAGTGAACTGAAGAGGCTCCAACGATGAATCTATGATATGAGCGAAGAAGGCGCGAACCGTGTTCTCACATGCGGGAGACTCGCCTTCAAATATAGAATTCCATCCGATATCCACCAAGTGGTCCATCATAGGGTGTAGGCCAAACATTCTTTCATCCACATGAGCTTCAAAAACAATCTTGCGGTCCGCAAAATGCCCATATTCAATACCTATCGGATAGGCATTTCTGACGGGATGGTCAGGATCCAGGTCTCGCTTCGACCTAAACTCCCGCACGGTGCTAGTGCCGGCCCCAACGTCAGATCTTCTTCGGGAATGGGCTGACCTACTTGGGCTGGCGTCATCAGTCGCGGTCTTCCTCTTTCCCATGAGAGATAGGATGGAGGAAATAGAGAAAATAGTCGCCACCACACCAAAGAGGGCCATGAAAAAATGCCAAAATGGGGGAAAAAGGGGCTGATCTCTTTGATCCACCACAAACAACAATCCAATAAGTGTGGAAGGGGCACTAGAGGTAGGAAATGAAGGAGAAACAAGAAGAAAATGGAATGGGTTAGGAGATTACCCGATTTTGAGCTCCAATGAGGGGTATGAGAGCTCCAACTTGAGAAAATGGGGAAAGGAGGAGGCTAGGGCTGTTGTGGAAGGTTGGGGTGTGTGGGTTATGGAAGGAAATGGGAGATTGCAAGGTTTGGAGGGATGGGTTTAGGGAAAAATCGAAAATGGGTTTGGAGGTGTTTGAAAATGGGTGAAATGAGGAAGAAGGGTGCTCCAGCCCTTTAAAACCCAACCCATTGCCAAAATGGCACGTGCCAGGGGGTGTAGGAGGTTGGGCCGACCAACCTCAGCCTTGGACCCACCCCGGAAAACCGACCGGACTGCGGTTCGCCGCCCGAGCCGCGGGCCCCCGCTGTCGGACTTGGCCGGAACCGCGCCGCCACGGTGGGGCCCTGTTTCCCACATGCCCAGGGTGCCAAATGCACCCTGGTTCGGTCTGGACCCTTGATGGATTAACGTAGGGGGCCCCCGAACTCAGTTCAGCTCCAGAACGGTTAGTTCCGAAAAATTTCTGAACTAATCTGATTTTTCCTAATTTTTTAAGACTGATTTTGGGTGGATAGTGACTTGGACACGTCAATAGACGGTCTAGGAGTGATTTAGAGTCCGTATGTGCGGTCAGGATCGAGTACAGACTCGATCAACGCATTCGTTTTTAATGAATTTCGCCGAACGGTGAAATCGGGAGACCCTAAGACTGTTTCTATATTTTTACGCACCCTCCTAGGTTGTAACACGTCAGCGTACGTAGTGGGGACATAACTCAGGTCCGGTTTAATCAAAATCATGCTCTGATACCAACTTGTAACGCCCTGAAAATCGGGGATCGAGTATGAACTCAACTCCCGAGTTCCAACGCATCACTTATGCAACATACACAATGATGGTTAAATGTTGTCTGAGTTAGAGCAATAAACATGAATGAGATTATACCAAAACAGTAAATCATACTCCAGTTCAATTGTATAAATGCAAGCGGAAGACTGAAATTTTTATATTCAAAGTATGTAAAGTAACAAAATTTTGTGAACTCCAGAGTATGAGTACTAACTGAGTACCAATATACATGTATTGTTTCTAAGTCAAAAATCAAAATACAATTCCGTAGATAAGCCCTGGAATCCCCGCGATGCAGTCGGCCTAAGCGTAGCCGTTAGAGTACTGCATAAAGGAGAACTCATCCTGATCCTCCTCGAAGTCGGGCTCCTGCTCCTGAACCGAGGCACCATCTACCCCTGCGACAGAGTCTGGTGGGTGTTGCAAACACCGTCCCGTAACGTGGGAGTGAGTAGCTAACTCAGTGGAACAATAAAGCATAGGTTAACATGTTATCAATTCAATCAAGCAGTAATGATAAAGCAGTACAAATCAAACAATTCTAACTACTCTTATTAAGTGCGAAAATGAAATGACATGATGCTGTATGCCCTTGCCAAACCACCCTCAAGCAACATCATCTTACGTTCGCGAATGCTTAACTCCCTCAGTGCGCCACATCTACTAAGCACATGCGGTGTGATGATGATTATGATTACCGAGTTATTATTAGTCCATTTCAACCAAGCAAGATTGGGAAACTAAGGTACCTCCCTTGTATCATTCCCAAACATGATCCATTCTAGGGTCGTCAATCCTAGCTAATCTCATACGATATTATGGTTTGAGAAGCGTAGTGAAGGCATCGCAAAGGGCTCGTCACCCGTCAGCGCGGATACAGATCTCACCGTATGCGGCTCAATTGCTGGCCGTCAGCTCAAGTACAGGTCTCACCGTACTTGGCTCAATCACTAGCCGTCAGCTCGAGTACAGGTCTCACCGTACTCGGCTCAACTCATACTCTAGTTGCTGTGAAAGACTCGTCGCCAATCACAGACACTTGGAGTATACTCGAAGATACTTCGGAGGACTCGTCGTCCGTCAGCACGAGCACAGGTCTCACCGTACTCGGCTCTCGAATATAGTGTCCCATACCACCATAATCGGCTCACGAGTTTGGTTGCGCAATGGTCACTACGGGGAGGCACATAGCCCCAGCGTAGGCCGACAGCTCGACCACGGTGTCCCATACCACCATGCCCGGCTCATGCGTCTTAGCGGATCGAGGTACCATGGTTAACGGGATCGCCACTGGTAAGTTTGGTACCCTAGGTTCAAACAGTAGCGACCAAACATGGTGAACACACATATACACTTCGGTTTACTTAACGAGCCTGACTAGCTCGAGCACACCACAAGTTGGACGATATGGAGCGCAAAAGCACTCCGTGTGGCCAACCACTATCGCCAACCGAAGTACGACTCGGGTTCGCCAGACACATCCTTTGTGGCGACATGCATCTCAGCCACAACCTCAAGTCTGGTACCGAATGTTTGGACTATAGGCATAGTCCCAAACTCAAACAGTTCTCATCAATAGCATGTGGAGTAAAGCATGATAAACAAGCAATACAAGCATGTTAGCAGGCATGTTATAAAGCATGAAGTAAAGCATGAAATAAAGCATGTTGTAAAGCATGTTGTAAAGCACTATACACATAGGGATACAATTACATACACATCACAAGTGAGTGGTTATAGCGACCCGCCGCATGGAGGGGATCCTACATGTCTCTAAGGGAGTCGGAAATCCCATATCAGCACCTCTCTAAGGCACTAACACTCAAGCATTTACACATACAAGCATCTACACAAACACTTAGAATACACTATTCCAACATACATGATGTATGTTAGCAAAATACGTGTTAAGGCTATCCCTTCGCCACGTGAGTATTTTACCCATGTATATCATAATCATACAGCAATTAATCATTACAATTGTATTTCCAAAATTCACACATATGCGATATTTCTAGAATACATAATTTCAACATACTAGGCATTTACAAGCGAACATGTATTTCAGCGATTCCTTTCGCCAAACTAGTATTTTATCCATATATTATATAATCATACATTAAATAAACATGTCAAACATTTTTCCGAAAAAAATACGTATACGGTATTTCTACGTATACCTAGAGTATGTGAAATTCCATATTCTACAACGTTAATCGAAACAGGAAATGGAAAGCACTTTGTACATGTGCATTTACATGCAGATCATGAATCTATCATTATCTGACATTGAAAGCGTTGAAAACCGTAACTTATACACTTAAAGTCCTCACCTTTGCCCTTGGAATCACAACGAATCAGCAAAGGGGTTTGAGCTTCCGTATACGGGAGTTTTCTAGCATAAAGAGCGGAATCGGTTAGCCTTTACATAACCTACAACGAACTTACATCAAATCAGACCTAGGGTTAGGGTTTCTTACCTTCAAACGGAATGGATACCGCCGAGAAAACACCTGGAAAGGAGCGGTGTAGGCCGTGCGACAACCGAAAGCAGTAGGAGGAAGATCACCCACAAATTCCAAGCTCTTCTCTCTCTTTTCTCTCTCTCTCTCTAGGGTTTTATCCCAAATTCGTATGGTACATGAGAGGGGGCATTTCTAAGCTCCTTTTATAGCCAAAAACATTCCCAAAATAGACTCAGGTTCAAGGGTTACTGCTAATATAGGATATTCGTCACTTTTCCAACTCAAAAGAGAGGTTCTGGTAGCCCTCCTTGAGCCAAACGTCAGACTTAAGCTCACCACCTATGGATCTATGTGGGATTACGTTTTCGACTCGATCGGATTCCCAGATCGCACGTGGCGGACCACTTTCAGTTCGACGGTCAGTGGGCCACGATCAGAAATTCCAAGTACATGTAAATGTTCCTGAAATTTTTCTTAATCCGAGGGTGTAATTTGGTTTGATTCTGACGGTCAGGTTGCTTAGTACTGACGCGTCAACGAATGGTGCCAAATCACTATTCCTGATATTTATTTTGGAATGGGAATAGTATTTTTCACACACCCTCGCTCCGAATCGAAACGAATGGCCGTGGGACATCGGATGGACCTGATTTTTGAGATGATTGTCAAGTCCAGTGAGGCGGTCCTAGGCCCTTAACTTGGTGTGAATCGGACTTCCGATATGCGGTCTAGACCTAATACGAAGTTTCGTTTCATTCTCGAGAGCAGTCGGGTAATGAGTTTAGCTCTAAACTTTAGGGTAAACTAGAGTCACTTGTTTTGCAAGTTTTGGGTCTTGCAGATCGTATTTAAAGCGATCCCAACGGATTTCATGGCTAATTGAGTTTAGTACTTAGTTAACTTTGTTAAATTTCTAAAGGATTTAATCCTAATTGATTTCTGGTCGAGGTGGTACTCGAGCCAACGTACGGAAATTTACGGGTCATTACATCATATGGGCCGAAAATACATTTCAATGGGCCTTACCGAATGGGCTGGAAATACATCTCAATGAGCCACGTCATATGGACCAAAAATACATCTCAATAGGCCACGACCCATGGGCCTCAGTACATCATAATGGGTTGCAACCCATGGGCCTCAAATACATAACATGTGGGCCCTACATATGGGTCTCATATGCATCAAATGGGCTACGTATATGGGCCTCAAATTCATTAAAAGGGCCACGCGTCATGGGCATAATACACGTCACAATGGGCCGCATGATAAGGGCCTAATACACATCACAATGGGTCTCACTCATGGGCCATATATGCATCGCATTGGGCCTCACTCAAATGGGTTGCAATACATTTTGTTGGGCCTTAGCGAATGGGCTGCAAATTCAACAAGTTGGGCCTCATACAAGGGCCTCATGTATCACATCAAGCATTACCAAATGGGCCCAAATACATGACATCGGGCCTCATCAAATGGGTCCCAAATACATCACATTGGGCCTGATAGGTAGCCCATAATCCAGAAAAAATGGATGGGCAGCCTGGATGTACAACGCGTTCATCAAGGTGGGCCGCTGCACTGGATAGTGTGAGAAAGCACATGCATCGTGGAGGTCCCATAGATGGACAACAGGTATAAAACAAATACATCTTGGTACGTCCCATGGACGGAACGGATATACAACACATCATTAAGGTGAGCCGCATAAGTGGACGACATAGATGAAACATGTACAACATGCTGGGCCCTGCGATTACGCAACAAGTGGGCCCACTATCCATGGCTGGATGGTGTGTATTATACAATACATACATCATAGTGGGTCCATGTTGTACATGGACGGTCAAGATATAAGACACATATATCATCTGTGTCCCACGTGGACAACAGGGAGGAAACATATACATCAAGGCAGGCTCCACACGTGTGAATGCGCTGTCTCTCCAGCAGCGCGGATGGACGGTTGGATCTAACACATACATTATGAGGGACCCAACAGGGCTGCTGACGTCAGTACATCAGCTATATAGCTGATGTGTGGGCCCACATGGACGGATGGTCCAGATGAAAGGGATGGCATGGATGAGTGGGGTCCTCATACACGTGGCCCGCCAGCCACATCAAGGTAGCCCCACGTCTCCTGCACGAACAGGAGGGACGTAAAACATATACAATCCAGGTGGGAGCCCCACGTCTCCTGCACGAACAGGAGGGACGTAAAACATATACAATCCAGGTGGGACCCCCACGTCTCCTGCACGAACAGGAGGGACATAAAACATATACAATCCAGGTGGGATTCCCACCGTCCCAAACAGTGGATGGTGTGGATGGGCCACACATAGATGGATGGTTGGGATTCAACAGATGCATTAGAGGTGGGTCCCACCGTCCAGGGTACTGGACGGTGTGGATAAGACCCATACATCACGTTGGCCCATCAGATGAATGACCTGGATTCAAAACACCTACACGGTGGGGTCCACAGAAATTGGTGACATACTACAATAGCTGAAAATAGCTATGATAGGTACACTAGCCAGTCCGCTTTCCCAAGGTGGGTCCCACGTTCAACAGGGCCCTTAAAAGCAACGTCCAGGCCTGGGACGGCCTGGATGAACTCATACATCAGGGCACGGCCCCACACGTGGGGTGGGTCCCACCGTCCCAAACAATGGACAGTGGAGATAAAATATATAAATCAAGGTGGTCCCACAAGGTTCTGGATCAAGCTGCTATTTGTGATATCCCTTCATCCAAATCTGTCCAGGCAGACAGGTAATCGCTGGTTTGCTAGACACTAGCGAGGAGGGCCCCACAGATGGGACGACGTGGATCATACATCATAGTGGGGTCCATAAAGCATGAGGAAGACGGAGAGAGAGAAATAGAGAGAGAGAGAGAGAGAGAGATCGGGTGGAGGAGGGGCCCCGTCACTATGGGCTCCTCAATACAAAGCATACATCAAGATGGGTTCCACCACAAGTGGGCCCTCAAATCATCAAATCCAAACAAAATCAGCCACCTATTGGCCACCTTCTTGGTCTGATGGAACGCCAAACTCCTTGGCTTCGGCTTTGACGGAGGATGATGGAGATTGGATGGTTGGTAGGGAGGTGGGCCACACATGACTTCTCTTCCATGGATGTCCACCTCTCCCATGGTTGCTTGGAAGATGGATTTTGAAATGAGAGAGAGAGATGAGAGAGAGAGATTGAAAGAGAGAGAGAGAGAGAGAGAGAGAGAGAGAGAGAGAGAGTGACGGGTATACTTGAAAAGGGATGGGTGGAGAGAGAGAGTTGACTTTGGGTTGCTTTTGGGTGATGTGACATGTACTTGATTGATTTGACATGTTGTAGAGATTCTCTTGGGATTTTATAAATGCGCGGCATTTTCTCGAACTGAACGTCGGCCCACATCTCCTAGCCTGGGTATCACCTCGATACGCAAGACAGGGCATTGGAACCGCGGCGACAGCGCGGTCGCTAGGGTACAAGTTTTGATTCGAGTCGATTCCGATATGCAGGACTCGGCTTAGGATCATACGCAAACGTCGGATACAGGTCGAGGGTTACTCGGAGGACCGCGGAAGCCTACGGAATAGTACGGACTATGATACGAGCCTTACACTCAAGCTCCCAGATGGGCCAAAAAATGAGCAGAGGACAGGCCTATAATGGGCCATTAAAGGAGTGGAAAACAGGGTCTCAGTGAGCCCTAAGATGTTGCTAAAATCTGATCTCGGCCGAGCCCTCAAAACACCTCAGTGGCAACTCTTAAAGTGGGCCGCACATGAGATCCTAGCGGGCTTTGCCATGCATTGCTGTGGGCCACCTCTTAGTGGGCCTCACCATACTACATAAGCCACCCTACAGCAGCAATGAGGGTTGTTAAGCTGGGCCGAGCAAGGCCTAGTCCAGTCCAAAATCTTTGGGCCATATATGGCTAGCTATATGGGCCCCATTCGGGGCCAGATTACGCTACAATTGGGCAGCCTGATTGGGCTAATGTAAGGGCCAGTTCAAACCTTGATTGTTGGTCCAAAATTAGCCCAATTCACATGAAGCAGGGACTCTCATGAACCTTCCCATTAGTGGCCTTTGGAAACATAATCTAACACAAGTTCTTGGGTTGGAACCAATTTTAGGAAATCAGTTATACGGTAGCCACAGAAAACACAATCAAGTGAGGAGCTATAATCCCTTAGGCGTTGATTCTTCCCCTTGAGCTTTCCATCTTCTCATTAGCCTAAGTTATAGTTTTTATTCTAATTTAAAATTGATATCTCCATTTCATAGTCACATGTGTTAATTATTGGAATTGAATTACTACATTACATGCGTAATGTTTATCCTGTATATTTATTCATGCTTGTAGATTAATTGTGGATTGTTTATGGAATTTAAACTGGTACATCATTGGGAAAGCCCCACTTATAAATATACACCTATACTTGGGATGTAACCTGACTGGTTGTAATTATAATGAACCTTTGACTTAGTGGTTATTGAATGGTGGTTTAAATTGACCACTGATGTGGGCTACCATCTAGGGGTTGTTGTCCAAGTGGTTTTCAAGGATGGTCTTCTATCACATGGTTTTAATACTCGCCCTATGTAGCTTAGTTTGATATTTGCCTTATGTGGCTTATTTTGATATTAGCACTACGTGGCTTTGTTTTGGTATTTTCCCTATATGAGTTCGATGTTTTAAACCATGTAACCATGTGATGGTAAGCCCTATATATTATAATATGATTGGCCACTAGTCGACAGGTTTCTATTAAACATCTTAAGGTGGTAGTCTCATGAGTCGAGGATGGTGGTATGGGACCTATGCCCGAGCTGTCGACCTACGCTAGCAATTAGCCCCTGTAGTGACCTTTGAGCTTATTTAAATTGGCTGGTTGTAATTGGACAAATAATGGGTTGGCTAATCATGTATACATGGCACAGACCAGCATCTATCGCTAACATACGTGATGTATGATAACAGTCGTTACGCTGCACTTAGTATGCTGTTGTTGACGACTAGCCTCTGTCTGACTGGATGTTTTTCCCAGATCGATGATTGCATTCCGTACGGTTGACCCCGGGGCATTGATTGCGTATTTGCATGGGTGACGAGCCCAAATGCATGAAATTGATCGTGAAGTGAAGGGAATTAACCGCGAAATGAATTGAATTGATCATGAAGTAAGGGGGAATCACATGGAATTAACCGTGAAATGCATGGAATTGACCGCAAAGTGAAGGGAATTGACCGCAAAATGAAAGGAATTGACCAGGAAGTGAAGGCAATTCGTCAGAATTCACCGCAAAATGCATGGAATTGACCGTGAAGTGAAGGGAATTAACCTCATCTTCCAAACAACTCACTCTTCATCTTACAAACACCTCTCTTCTTATTTACACAACCATCTTCTCATCTTCCAAAGACCACCTCTTCATCTTACAAACCTTCAAGATTTCTTGTGAATGTCTGCGTTGGATGGGAAGGCTTAGATGGATATGATTGTGGCATTTTTGTCATGAAATATATCAACATTTTATGCAGCGATCAAATTTTGTCATGGAGAGACTTGCAACAATTCACTCTCAGCTTTAGGAACTCAATAGCCTATAATTGCCTGAGTGACCACGAAATATGATATAGTTGTCTTAGGCATGAGAGGGATCCGGAAATTTTGTGGGAGGAGCTGTAAATTGTTGTAAATGATGTCATGTAAAACATTCAGAGTGAAATGATGTAAACGATGTCTTATATATTTTGTCATAATTTTGTAGTAAATTATGTATTCTTAATAGTGATTTCATTATGAATGGTGATTTGTTTGTGTATTAGATAATTTCATTTACTCCGCGGTCAATTTACTTCACTTCGCGGTCAATTCCATGCATTTCACGGTCAATTCCCTTCACTTCACAGTCAATTCCATGCATTTCACGGTCAATTCACTTCACTTCACGGTCAATTTCATGCATTTCACGGTCAATTCCCATCACTTCACGATCATTTTCATTCATTTCATGGTCAATTTCCTTCACTTCACGGCCATTTCCATTAATTTCACGATTAATTCCGATGATTCTCTTTCATTTCACTGTCAATTCCATGCATTTCACGATCAATCCTCTTTACTTCACAATCAATTCCCTTCACTTCACGATCATTTCTATTCATTTCATGGTCAATTCCAGCGATTCCCCTTTACTTCACGGTCAATTCCCTTTACTTCACGGTCAATTCAATGCATTTCACAGTCAATTCCCTTCACTTCACGGTCAATTCTATGCATTTCACGGTCAATTTCCTTCACTTCACGGTCATTTCCATTCATTTCACGGTCAGTTCCAGCGATTTCTTTTCACTTCACAGTCAATTCCCTTTACTTTATGGTCAATTCAATGCATTTCACAGTCAATTCCCTTCACTTCACGATCAATTCCATGCATTTCACAGTCAATTCCCTTCACTTCACGGTCATTTTCATTCATTTCATGGTCAATTCCGGCGATTCCCCTTCACTTCACAGTTAATTCCATGCATTTCACGGTCAATTCCCTTTACTTTACGGTCAATTCCCTTCACTTCACGGTCAATTCCCTTCACTTCACGGTCAATTCCATGCATTTCACGGTCAATTCCCTTAACTTCACAGTCATTTCCATTCATTTCACGGTCAATTCCGCCGATTCCCCTTCACTTCACGGTCAATTCCGTGCATTTCACGGTCAATTCCCTTTACTTCACGGTCAATTCAATGCATTTCATGGTCAATTCCCTTCACTTCACGGTCAATTCCATGCATTTCACGGTCAATTCCCTTCACTTCACGGTCATTTTCATTCATTTCACGGTCAATTCCAGTGATTCCCCTTCACTTCACGGTTAATTCCATGCATTTCACGGTCAATTCAATGCATGTCATGGTCAATTCCCTTCACCTCACGGTCAATTCCATGCATTTCACGCTCAATTCCCTTCTCTTCACGGTCATTTCCATTCATTTCACGGTCAATTTCGGCGATTCCCCTTCACTTCACGGTCAATTCCATGCATTTCACGGTCAATTCCTTTACTTCACGGTCAATTCAATGCATTTCATGGTCAACTCCCTTCACTTCACAGTCAATTCCATGCATTACACGGTCAATTCCCTTCACTTCACGGTCATTTCCATTCATTTCATGGTTAATTCCGGCGATTCCCCTTCACTTCATGGTCAATTCCCTTTACTTCACGGTCAATTCAATGCATTTCACGGTCAATTCCCTTCACTTCACGGTCAATTCCACGCATTTCATGGTCAATTCCCTTCACTTCACGGTCATTTCCATTCATTTCACGGTCAGTTCCAGCGATTCCCTTTCACTTCACGGTCAATTCCATGCATTTCACTATCAATTCCCTTTACTTTACAGTCAATTCAATGCATTTCATGGTCAATTCCCTTCACTTCACGGTCAATTCCATGCATTTCACGGTCAATTCCCTTCACTTCACGGTCATTTCCATTCATTTCACGATCAATTCCAGTGCTTCCCCTTCACTTCATGGTTAATTCCATGCATTTCACGGTCAATTTTCTTTACTTTATGGTCAATTCAATGCATTTCACGGTCAACTCCCTTCACTTCATGGTCAATTCCATGCATTTCACGGTCAATTTCCTTCACTTCACGGTCATTTCCATTCATTTCACGGTCAATTCCGGTGATTCCCCTTCACTTCACGGTCAATTCCCTTTACTTCACGGTCAATTCCCTTCACTTCACGGTCAATTCCATGCATTTCACGGTCAATTCCCTTCACTTCATGGTCATTTCCATTCATTTCACGGTCAATTCCAACGATTCTCCTTCACTTCACGGTCAATTCCCTGCATTTCACGATCAACCTATGTATGTATTAGACCGTCTGTTTGACATTAATTTAACGGTGTTCCATGAATGTTGGATCAAATTAAAAGTCCAGATTGAGCAAGTGGATTGTCCAAAGAATCACTCAATCAATCCTAATTATAAATGTGTTTCTGTAATCCAATCATTTAATATTGTGAAGTTACAAAAAGCTAATATCAGATCTACCCTGCACAAAAGCCCAAAATCTGAAAAGTTGGAGGGGGAACTTATCTTGGGGATTAGGCAGATGAGAGACGATGTTAACTGCCCTACAAGTTGAATTGCAACATGATATCTGCCCTTGATACGCTGACATCAAGCAATATCTAGAAGTCCAGACATACCCTATATATATACATCTACAAATCGTCGCTTGACAGTCCAACTCATGATTTGCGGCGACATTTTCTATAAGTAAATATTTTAACCAGGTCTTGGTACGATACATGAACGAAACAGAAGAAGTATAGATCTTATCTGAATTCAAATGCGGGGCCCACCAAAATCATTCGAATTCAAATGACGTTGGGCCCCCATGAAGTGAAGGGAATTCGCCCGAATTGACCGTGAAGTGAAGGGAATTGACCGCGAAATGCATGCAATTGACCGTAAAGTGAAGGGAATTCACAAGAATTGATCGTAAAGTGAAGGGAATTCGTCGGAATTGTCCGTGAAATGCATGGAATTGACCGTGAAATGCATGGAATTGACCGTGAAGTGAAGGGAATTGACCGCGAAGTGCATGGAATTGATGGCGAAATGCATGGAATTGAGCTTGAAGTGAAGGGAATTCACCGAAATTGACCATGAAATACATGGAATTGACCGTGAAGTGAAGGGAATTCACCGGAATTCACTGCAAAATATATAGAATGAAATGGATTTTCGACCATTGACCTAATGGAATCTTGGAAAATAACTAGGTTGGTTAGCTAAAGTAGCTTCTCCTACCCAAAATCATATATGATACGTCAAGTAACTCATTCTGGTTTAAGAGATATGTTTATTAAATGAATAAAGAAATAAATGAATAAAAAGAGAAAAAAAAATTATATGCTCATGTATACGTATTTATATAAATACGTATTGGAGAAAAATGTAGGGAGGAAAAAGTTCTTCTTGTTAAAAAAATAAATAAATAAATAAATAAATAAAATCACAGGCTGCCGCGGCATTATGACTAGTACAGCCGCGGATGATTTTTATTTCTCCAGGTGCAATCTCCCACTGTTTTTGTGGGTCCCATCATGAGGTATGTGTTATATCCAAACTGCCCATCTATTTGGCGAGCTCATATTAAGGCCTGAGACGAAAAATAAGACAAATCTAACTATCAAGTGGACCACATTGTAAAAGGCAGTGAGGTATTGAATGTCTACCATTGAAACCCTTTTTGGGGTTAAAGAAGTTTTGGATACATATGAAATTTGTTTTTCCTCTTCACCGGGTCTCTGTGACCTAGTGAATAGATTGGATGGAAAATAACGGTACGATGGGCCTATGATATTTTTAATTGTGAAAACCAATATCCCCTGCTATTTGTGCTGTGGTGCAGTTGATTTTCTTAGTATAATTTATTTTTTTATAATGCTTTGAAATGATCTGGAATTATGATGAACGCTA
This sequence comes from Magnolia changhungtana, assembly GCA_030180095.1. Classification (NCBI taxonomy): domain Eukaryota; kingdom Viridiplantae; phylum Streptophyta; class Magnoliopsida; order Magnoliales; family Magnoliaceae; genus Magnolia; species Magnolia changhungtana. The sequence goes on along the minus strand of JASAUF010000502.1, from coordinate 4,421,380 downwards.
TGGACATAAAAAATACATAAATGAGGGGTCATGTAAGTTTGATCTCGGAGTTCGAGGAGCGTCAGCGCTCTATTCGAGAGCTAGCCAATCCGCTTTCGAATCGGAAAGGAACCGGCGAATATTTTGGTCCCGTGAAAAGTCGTCCGTACAGTTGGGCCATATTCTGGTGAGGTAAAAATAAGTCGGCCTGAAAAGGTTGGTGGGCCATAAATGAGTCGTACAATAGTAAATTACTCTTTAAAAACATACAAAAATTGGATACTCTAGTAGAGCGTGATGAATGATACGCCAGCACTTAGAAATTGCTCACACAAAATTTATATTAAACTGTCTAAATTATAGTTACTAATTTAGATATATCTTGAACCAAAAATTAAGATTATACAATCATCTGACTATCAGATTGTTGGACACTGATTGGACGGTTAAAATGAAAAGTGGCCACGAATCAGAGGCTAGGATTATTCAAGAAATCTAATTTTAGGACTGTCACTTATGAAGAGTGGGTTCCATTGTTTAGTCTGTTTAACCTGAGTAATATATGCAACCTATACAATATTTATAAATGCCTGCATATCAAGTCTCATACGATGCCGGAGTATCAAAACAACTCTCCTTTTTATAACCTGCCCTCCCCCACTGCGTTTCTGACTCTTGAAACCCTGAAACTTCCTTTGCATTCTTCCTATGCATTTACCGAAATACACCTGCTACGACGATAATTCACCCTTTCCACGCAATGGCATCGCTCTCTCCCTCATGCCCGTCGGCAAATCTGGCCGTCCGAAAGCTTAAAAGCACGATCGCAGTGTCTGCAGCATCGAATCCTAACCTTCCGAATCAAGCGAAGAAAACTGCCGACATCGTGCCGAAAGCACTGATAACGGCTGATCCGAAACGCCCTTGGTGGGCCCCGCTCTTCCGCTTCGGATCGGAGCGGAACACGGGCGATCAAGCGATGAGATCGGGCGCTGACGAGTCGGAGATGCCGAAATCGACTGCGAGGAGATCGGGTCTGACAGCGGAGAAGGCGAGGGTGCTGAGGAAGGAGTTGAGAGCGATGGAGTGCTGGCACGACGCGATGTACCATTCCGCTATCGCTTCCCGTCTGGCTTCGCCCGATCAGTCGTGAAAAGGGCGGAGGAAGATCGATCGATCAATCGATCTTCAGATCTTTTGTAAATAGGGATGTAGATTAGAAATTTAGTAATGGATGAATGGTTTGGATGTTATATGTAAAAAGGACCTTATATTGCTGATGTGAAGCTTTTCTTTTCTTTTCTTTTCTTCTTTTTCAAGGTTTTGTGAGAAAGATGTTGTGTTAATCGATTCTGGCTCCGAAATAAGTTATTGAGGAAACGAATTCCTTGCGAAACTGTATTTGAAATCCACAAAATGGTGTCTGGATGATGGGAAAGAATTCAAATGCAATGATCGCCTCCCTGATATGACATGCCTGAATACGAGTGTCAATGGGCCGGGCTCCGACGTGCCAAAGAGATTTTTTGAATGGGGTAGGCCCGATATTCGGCCCAAAAAAAATTGAAAATCCAGGCCGTGATAACCCACGCCCGGCCTGTTGACAGGCCTAACCAGGACTCAGATTACGTAGCACTGACATCGGTGCTGTGTGCTACTGCTATTCTTGTAAAGCTTTGTGGGCCAACATGGTGTGTATGTGTTTTCCCGTCCAACCATTTTATGAGGCGATCTAAATCTCGCGTGAACCGCACCATAGGAAGCAGTTGGGATTGAACGGTTATCGTTAAAACTTTCTTCTTTGGAGCTAAGAAAGTTTCTTTATGCTTGATACTTTATCTTTTATCAAGCAGTTATTATTCGCAACCCCAGGATTGGAAACCCCTGGATTGGCACCATGTGTTTGGCACCCTGGGTGTGAATAAACTTTAATTCAAAAATACCTATACATGGTATATTTACAGGGGTTTGAATTTAATACTAAATCAACTTTAATATCCCCATTAGTGAGATATATAATTTTCGAATTATAAATTATAAAATATATGCTTTGTCATTCATTCGGATGGACCACAATTGGATTGGACTAACCAACGATTTTAATTGTTGATTAATATGGACAATGTTTGGATGGTGCTGGACAATTCCACATACAATGTTTGGCCCAATGAGAATGATAGTGTCTGCATGGAAGAATACCGCAAGATTTTAGGTGTAATCCAAGCTCTCACATTACAAACCCCCTAACCCCTGGATTGGCATTTGCTTTATCTTTTATAAAGGGGATTTGAAACAATCCCCTCAATCCAAAACCATTGTTTGGATAACAATGATCACTATAAATTATAATTATTCGGTCATTCATTAATTGGATTGGACTTTACTTGGTATTCTAATCTATTGTCAAATTCCATACAAACCTGGTAGGAGATGGAAGAAAAGTTTCATACCTAATTCTTTTATAAAGACATGAAAATTTTTATGGCTAATCTTACACATTTTCAGCAACTGCCAAGAGAATCGGTCGAAAATTATATTTCTCGATTTAAGATGGCAAAATCCTAATGTAAGGTAGTTACGATAGAAACAAAATTTGTCTAATTAGCCTAGGATGGTTTATAGTTTAGGCTTTCAAAGAAGTTTATCGGGACAAAATTCACATATCTCTATGATCTAACTAAAAATGTATCTCAATATAAGGTTTTGCTTCAGGAGTTGATGCGACAAAAGAATGCATTAGCAGCGACATATTATTATGACATTGCAGTGGTTGAAGTTGTAGCTAAACAATCATTTATCTTGTCAACGTTAATTAAAACAAAGGCAATTGCATCATCCGATCGGAAAATCCAATAGACGTATACATTTGACATTACTCGGGCTGACGAAATCTTTGATATTATGCTAGATGAGAAATTTATCAAAGTTCCTGTCAGCCATCAGATATCGACAGCTAAGGAATTAAAGAAAATCAATTACTGTAAATGGCACAGAACTCAATCGCATTCTACTAACAAATGTGTTATTTTCATGAATATTATACAAGACAACATCGACTAAGGATTGTTGAAATTTCTGGAAAAGAGAGAGAGAGAGAGAGAGAGAGAGAGAGAGAGAAGCGATGTTGATCGATACTAATCTGTTTCCAACCAATATGAAAATCAATGTGGCCACCATTAATCCTTAGAGATTGGTTCGGCAATGACGAAAGATTGACACTGGAGCTTAAAATGATCAGGTCGAGGATCAGGTGGCTGGGAAGAAAACGCATATGGTTGAAAAAATCAAAGTGTATCCAAATGCAATAAACTTTACTTATTAAAGGCCACACTTGTGTGAGCAATGTGCAATACGGATCCGACCGAATAGGCGAGCTTATCTACCAAACTATCAACCAAAGTCATCGTTTATTCAAAATATTGAAAAAGATAACTCTTTTTATGCTAACAATCACTTTGACTCTATTTTCAGAAAAAGAATGATTAAACCTTGGGCTACTCAAGAGGGAAATTGGAAAATGCTGAATCATCCAAAGTTTTCAGCAGTCACGGACGGGATGACGCATACTCAAAAGCAACGTTGGCAGAGGTAACGGGCAGCTAAAAGAAGACAATTAGCCATTGTATGGGGTGAATCTCGTATGAAGTCTACAGAAATATGATCAAAGGTGATAATTCCAAAACTAGAAGAAGAGCGAATATCGGTTAATATGGTCAATCTTCGTATAAAAGTTGAATTAGCCAAAAATGACTGGAGTCTTGAAAAGGAATGTATGGATATTGAAAGATCGACCGAATACATCAACGAGGAATATTTTTTGGATGATATTGTTATTGAAAATTTACTTGCAAAAGCAAAATCATTAAATCAAGCCTTATCTAAGCCAAATCATGAAATGGAGTTTGAAATTATGAATGAAACTAACAAGCAATGAAATTCGAAAACACTTGGGGGGCAATGTCTGAATTCGATAATACAATTTGGGTTATAACACCAGTTATATTGGATTACAATATAATACTAACACTACTGTTGAGTTTCTAAGCTAAACCATCTCAACCAAACATGAGAAAGAAGACCTAGAAGATTTTGTCCTCCTATAATCATACAACATGGTTCCTTTGACCCTAAGGAAGAAACCAAAAATGTGTTGACCATTACAGTCGAGCCAAAGTCTCATTTTAAAAAGATAATTATTGAAAGACCGACTCTTACCATGACCCAACATCTGAAGCCATTGTACATCTTTGTACACTTGGAAGGATGTCCAATGATCACACAAGAGTTCTAGTTGACAACGGAATCGCTATCAACATACTCCCAGCCAGGCTAATAGCTAAATTGGGAATGACTCAAGATGACCTAATTCTGACCAAGGTCACAATGAACAATTTTGCTGGAGGATTCACACAAACATGATGTGTCTTGTTAGTTGAAGTGCTGGTGGGAACCAAAAAGGTGTTGATCACTTTATTTGTGAAGACACTTCCTCAAACTACAATGCTTTACTCAGAAGATATTGGATTCATTCATTTGCATATATTTTGTCATCACTACATTAATTTATAATTTTTATGTAATTAAGATAGAGTATAATTGGTTTTGTTCGTTAACAAAACATTCTTAGCCATGTCAAACACCGCCGAGGCTTATTTTTATGGAAATGAGATCGGATCTATATGGTTCACAGGATGGGACAAAAATGAAAAACTAACTGGGATTTATGTTAGACTCAACTCAGATAATATTATACAGGATGTCGCAACAATGATACGAATGAATGAAGAGTTATCAAAGGCTATAATTCCCTTCCGTGCAACTACAAGATACCTGATAAAAGAAATCCTATAATAAATCGACCTTTGGTCAAGGTCGATTTCACTCCAACAGTATCGCAACTTGAAGAGAGTCTGTGAAAATATAATAATGGATACTTTGTTAATGTGGTCGAAATAGCAATACCGACCGATCAAGTAACTGAAGAATGTATTGAGTTGAATGTTTTGAAGCAAGTGCTACAGAAATTAGATGATTCTCAAGCTCAAGTTTAAGATCATTTAGTTGAAGTAAAATTGAAAATAGAACAACCTCGCAAGCTTACTTTTATTAGTGAACTGTTGGATTCACAGATTCAAGCCGAACTCATTAACTTGCTCAAGGAGTTCTACGATTGTTTTGCGTGCAACTATCATGAGTTTCCTGAACTAGACTGAAACTTAGTCAAACAAAGGTTTCCTATAAACGAAGGCTATCGATCGCATAAATAACCACCTAGATGGATGGCAGTTGAAGTCACTCAAATGATAAAGGGAGAAATTGAACAGCTTTTAAAAGTGGACTTTATCAAACCCATCAAATATGCTGATTGGATTTCGAATGTAGTACCGATTATTAAGAAAAATGGTAAACTAATAGACTGCATTGATTTCAGAAATGTAAACTGAGCCGCACCAAAAGATGAATATCCTACGCCCATAGCCAATCAACTAATCGATCGAGCTGCAAGACATCATTTGGTCTCCTTTGTGTATGATCATTTGAGATGTAACCAAATAAGCATTGCAATTGAGGTGTTTTAAAAACATCTTTTAGATATCCTGGACCCATGGAAACTTTTTGTTAAGTTATAATTCCATTTGCATTTAAAAATACAAGAGCTACTTACAAAAGAGCTATGAATGTCATTTTCCATGAGATGATAGGCCAATTCATGAAAATTTATATTAATGATATAGTAGTCAAGTCAGCCAATCCATCCAAGCATTTTGATTACTTATGAAATCATTCAAAAGAATGAGGATTCATAAATTAAAAATGAACCCTCCTAAATGTGCTTTGGTGTATCGGTGGGAAACTTTTTAGGATTTACAGTGCATCAAAGAGGGATCAAAATTGATCACCACAAGGCTCGAGCAATAAGCGAAACTCGGCAGCTGAGAAATAAATCTGAGTTGTAAAAGTTTCTTGGCAAAGTTCAGTTTATTTTTAACTGTGCAGGAAAGACTAGTGTGTTTTCTCTAAAATGGCCAAGCTATATGTCTTAGAGGGGAGGTGAATAGGACTATGTCAAATTAAAATTAAAATAGCGGAATAAACAATAAAGAGATAGCCTTACAAAAATAAATCAATTCACAATGCTGAAATCAACTTAACCTCAATTAATAAGTATTGAGAGGTTGATATGAATTCAGTTCTAAGGACAACCTTACACCATAAAAACCAAAGGTTTATGGCAGGACAACCTTATTTCTAGAACGTCCTTTGTATCAAGAACTCAATAAAAATAAATAGTAAGGAATTGAAATAAATTGCTGAAATTTAAATCTAACTTATTATAACATTCCCCACACTTGCTTGAAATGTAAATAATTACAACATTCACAACCTCACATACATTCCACAGCTTTGAATGATAAAAGATAAAAGATTAAGCAAGCATTCAATCCACAAGACAAAGAATTATAGTGGTTCGCCTGTGTGTTCACCAACTGTTAAACAACAGCCACACAGAATGCTACTCCACTCCTAATATCCTCACACAGGGGATATTAGCGTTCACTAACAAAATAGGTTTCACAGGTTCACCTAAAACCTTCACAATTATGTCTTTTTAACTTGGGCTTACACAATCCAAAAACCCCTCTTTCTGAGTTTTCTAGCTCTCCTCAGATAACCACACAAATAAAATTTTTCTGATAAATCCCAAACAAAAACCAAAGGAAAGAAAATTTTACATAATTATAAAATACCTGGATTTCTCCTCTTGTAGCAGCCCGGAAGAACCAATCAGAGTAGAAGTTCGAATATGAAGTTCAATGTCCAATACTCACTTTAAAATGATTTTAAGTTCTAATTGATTTTAAGTTTAATTAACTTAGGGCTAGCTATATTTAATTTTGATTCCAAGAAGAAGGAATTAAGAATTTCTCCTTTTTCTAATCAGATTGGAATGCAAATCAAAATCAAATAACAATAAGCTAACAAAAGGAAATAGAATTATGCACAATATAGCTTAAAAACAAACACAAACTTATCTCAAAGTGGAGCCTTGAATTCACTTAATTTTTCAAATAAAAACTCTGAAATTCGTGTGCTATTTATAGCTGCAGAAATTTATCTTCGACTGGTCCTAGGGTCACCACGACTGGTCGAAGGAGAAACAATTTTTTGAATTTTTGAGCGCGATCGGATCAAACCGTTGTATGACCGGTCATAGGCAGTCCACAACTGATCGAAGGCAGTCCACGACTGATCGAAGGCAGTCCACGACTGGTCGAGACCTCTCTACGACTGGTCGTGCGACACTTGATTTAGTCGCTGGAGTTTGAGTCGTAGCTTTACGATTGGTCGAAGGTTGAGTCGAGACCATCCCACGACCGGTCGAGCAGACTCCAAGACTGGTTGTAGCTGAACCAAAAAATCTAAAAAATTACAACAATTCTAGGATTGGTCTTGGAACTTCTTAGACTAGTCGAACCAGTGCTAGGACTGGTCGAATAAGGTCTAGGACTAATCTTAGAATAGACCAAATTCAAGTATTAATATCAAAATGAATTATGTAGCCAAAGTGACCTACCCTAAGGTCAATCTAAGGTTTATCATACCTGGGACATGAAGTATGGACATTGAAAACTTCATTTGTTTAGACTTTGAACATTATGAAGCTTGAGTTCTTCTTGATGCAGCTTGACAACTTCACAAGCTTTAAAATCAATGTCATTTTGAGTTTGCACTTGAGTCCCAAACTATGCTTGAATCTTGACCTTGAATACACATGAACTTGAGCTTGAGTCTTGCATGTAAACTTGAACTTGAGTTTTGAGCTTGAACTCTTATTTAATATCTTCTTTATTGTAGCTTGAACTAGCTTGAGGAATTCATCTTCTTGACATGGTGTCTCGAACAAAGTTATCAAGGTATAAACACAAGACACATACAGAGGTTTTGACACACAAAATTTGACAACCAAAGAGGAATCAAACCATAGCACTTACATTCTCTTTTTCTGAAGTTGAAACAAGGAGATTAGTACAGATAGGAGGCAAAATATCAATTGACTTTTGCATGATTAAAAATTATTTGATAAGGCAACCAATGTTGATGCCACTAATGAATGGTTGATGTAGAGGGTCAAATATTGCATATTAGACCCCAGTTATTACTTGGTTTTATGCACATGATAATGCTTAATGTTCTATTTTAATCATGTTTGTGTTGCAAGGTGAATACAAGAGCTTGGATCGAAAATGATGCTAAAAGCATAGACTTAACACTCAAGAATCACCAAAGCCAGTGGACAATCATCCAATCAGCCGATAATCACTGATTTAGGGCCCACTTGATCTAACGTAAACCCTGAATTCTAGAGCGTGAAGTTCTAACCATCCAATTAGCGTAAAATTTTATAGCATGCCTAGGAATCATAAATTAGTCGTTTATGCCGAATTTCATCCCTGGGATCAGTGTATAAGTGACCCGATGGGCAAGATCAGACAATAACCATTGAATTTGGGGCCACTTGCTCGGTAGACACACTTCGACTTTGGGCTCCACCCTTAAATTGGATAAGCAAAAGGAATGGACGAAGTGGATTGATCGAAAACATCGTTGTGGGCCCCATAGCAGATCACGAGCGTGCACACAAATCCCACGTGACCGTGGCCGTGGAACACCGTAACAGAAAGTCGGTCAATGAACCATTGACCGACTGAAAATATGAAGCATGTTCGTTCTCAGCGTATGTCCTTCCGCAGGATGATGGTGGGCCACCCTCACAACTCCATCAAGAAGATCCAGACCGTTCATCTGGTGCGGGAGGTAAAATAACCAGATCTAGTCCCCTTTTTGCTACCGGTCTAGATAAAAAAGGCAGGGAAAGAAATCCTTCCGCAGATGGAGATTTCAGAGACCATCCGCTAGGATGAATCTGAGAACTCATCACCGTCCGTAGGGATGATTGGAACCGTCCATTATGCTACTGGGACGATTTTAATTAGATCCCAATGTTTTCCACCTTCGATCAGGTCGCATCCTCGTTCGCAAGCTGCATCGACAGGAGTTAGGTTGGATTTAACTCCACATCGTAGGATAGGCTGGTGAGGGAGATTCGGGCCGATCAAGGTCGTTCAAACCCGAGCAGGGAGGGGACCGACCACTCCTAAGAAGGCTGATCGGGAGGTTTAGTCGGTATGAATGCGAATTTTAGTTGTGGTGCAAGTCCTCTTCCGAAAATCATTGCGAAAAGGAAACCTAGTGCGTAACAGAGTGCGAGCCCTCGCAGTGCGTTCTGGAAGGTGCGCTACACTCTATAAAAGGATGCACCAGTGGGAGTAAGAAAAAAACAGAGAAAAAAAAAAGGAGAGAAAAGAAGGAGCGAGAACGGGACGTGAAAGAAACAAAAGCAGGGAGCAAGATCAAGGCGTGGGTAGGTAGTTTTATCAAAGAGTTTTTCTACCCTTAGTTGTTTTTAGTATATTTTTAAGAGATTCTAGTTAATCATGCCTATGACTGGCTAAACCTCTTAGCTAGGGCTAAGAGGTGAAGCTTGTAACATGATGGGATATTTTCTATGGCTTTAATTCATGTTTATATTAAACTCTCTTCGATTCTAGTTTGATTATAAGAAATACTTTCAGTTATTAATGATTTATTGTGACTTAAATTACAATAGATCTGCGATAGCCTTAAGTATGTTCTTTTCATTATTGAGATTGTGATTTTAGGAAATCCTATTGTTAACCATCGTCCCCTAGGCATTGTTGGATGATGGAATTCTCCCTAACTCTCACAATTCTCTCAGATTGGTTGTGGATTGGTAAATTTTGTTGTTTGATTTGTCTTATGGGCATGGTTTTGTGATGGAATCACTTATAGTTCTCATACCTCTTATCCATTGAGAATTAGATCAAAGGAAGTTCAAATTTGATTTTTAATGAAATATTTTATAATTGGATGAAGATGGGACTCTGATTCCAGTTGTGTTCATGAATCAAGCATAGATCTCCCTGATCTCTACAAGTGGATCCTTGGAAACCCTAGTTTCCCACCCTTGAATTCATTAGTTTTAATTAATTTAATTACAATTACTTTCTCAATTATTCTAGATTTAGATTTTCATCTTCTTCTAGTTCTAGTTACTTTCAGAAAATACACGAGATTAATCCCTGTGGATTCGACCTCGGTCTTACCGAGATTATTACCACATCGTGACCCTACACTTGGGGTTGTGAACAAGTTTTTGGAGCCGTTGTCGGGGATTAACGATTATGTTTTTCTGAGATTAGCTAGTTTTGGAATTAGTTTAAGATTAGAGTTTTTATTTTCTATTTTTAGGATTAAGGTTTTTTATTTTAGAAACTAACCTAACCTTCCTGTTTTGTTGGATCTTAATATAAACTTTCTAATTTGGTAATCTCTTTCTAATTTTTCTATTTTCTGTTTCTATTTCTAGATTAGGGTTTATTTTCTATTTTTAGAAACTTTCTAATTCTAGGATTTCTTTTATTTTTAGAAACTAACTTACTTTCTAATTCTATGTTTAGAACTTTCCTAATCAGTTTTTAGAAACTAGGTAGTTTATTTTTCTTTTTCTTTTTTGAAACTTTTCTTTCTAATTTTAGAATTTCTATTTAGAAACTGACCTATTTTGTTTTGTTTTGCAGGATCTTAATTTAGAAACTTCTAATTTGGTAACTTCTTTCTAATTCCCTTTCTCTTTCTATTTTTAAATTTCTATTTCCTTTCTCTCTTTAGGTTTAGGTTAAATTTTGAAATTGAGGGCTGAGAGTGTTTCATGCCCAAGTGGGTCCGTGACAACACTCGACGTCTCTTAATTAAAGGAGGATTGGTTGAAGGGTTATCTATCCATCGTAGGATTAGACACCACTCGAGATCCTAAGATTTAATTGAAGTGATGGCTGCAAGTCAACCAGTAAATCAACAACATCCACCTAGGCCTGAGGAAGTCCATGATGAGAATAAGGTGCATCAAGCACCCCCGCCTCGTACTTTATGAGATTATTTACAACCGGCAGGGGTGAGTACACCCTCATGCATGATTTATTCAGAAAACACAGGACATATGGACATCAAGCCAGGAGTGATCCAACTCCTTCCAAAATTTCATGGGCTTGAATCTGAAAATTCATATCTACACCTGAAAGAGTTTGACGAGATCATAAGCACTTTATATTTTCCTAACGTATCTGAGGACACGGTCAGATTGAAACTCTTTCTCTTTTCCTTGAAAGAGAAAGCTAAGACGTGGTTGCATTCACTACGTCCCAGATCCATGGGCACATGGAATGACATGATAAGGGAGTTCATAAAGAAATTTTTTTCACATCATAAAACGAACACCCTTAGAAAGTCAATCATGAACTTCGCCCAAAAGGAGGATAAAACATTCTTCCAATGTTGGGAGTGGTTCAAGGATCTTGTCAGTTCATGCTCACAATACGGTTTTGAAACGTGGTGCATTACATACTTTTTTATGATGGACTGACATCTTCCATACATCAATTGGTCGAGACAATGTGCAATGGGGAATTCATGAATAAGAATGTCGATGATGTGGGGGATTATTTGGATAGACTTGCTGAAAACGCATAATCATGAGACACTTACCCAAAATCAAGTACCACTTCTAAGCCCACTCAATCAAAGGAAAGGGGCGGATTATACCTTCTCAAAGAGGAGGATGATATTAATGCTAAAGTGTCTAATCTCATAAGAAAAGTTGAGGCCATGGAATTAAAGAAGGTTAATGAAACTGTTTGCGGTATTTGTGCTTGCAACGTTCTCAGAACTGAAAATTGTCCGACAATACGTGCCTTTTAAGAGGTGTTGAATGAGCAATCCAATGCTATAAACAATTATCAAGGACCTTTCAATGGACCTACCTCCAATATATACAATCCTAGTTGGAGAAATCATCCAAACTTCAGTTGGAAGAATGGACAAACAGCTACCCCTCAAGGTTTCTTCAACCAAATTCTAAATCAAGGGAAACCTCAAGAGGACCCAATTTTAAAACATATTCAAAATCAAGAGCTTTTCAATCAAGGGATGCTATAAGCCTTTTAAAATCTTATAAAAGCTATACAAGGGCTTGACATAAGGAATATGAGTGGGAATAAGGGGAGCCTTCCAGCTCAACCTCTTCCCAATCCAAAACCACAATATGAAATTAGCGACCCAAGCTCTTCAAATCAAATAAAACAAGCTAAATCTATCAACACTCTCAGGAGTGGGAAGACCATTGACAAAACCATTCCGATTAGGGCTGAAAAGCCTAAGGACCTAGAAGAGGACAACAATGATAGACCTAGCATTGCTCCACAAGAATTAGAACCGGAACTTCAAGGCAAGTAGGTTGCCCCATTCCTCTAACGGTTGGTTGCACCAAAACCTCTCTCTAACTCTCGGGACATTTCTAGAAGTGTTGAAACAAGTGAAGGTCAATATTCCTCTACTGTATGCGGCTAAACAAATACCTTCATATGCCAAATTTTTGAAAGACTTGCGTACAACCAAAAGATGACAAAATATTCAAAAGAAAATCTTCTTAACTGAGAAAGTGAGTGTCATCCTAAAGCAAGATGTGCCAAAGAAATTCAAAGATCCTGGTAGCCTAACCATACCTTGTGTAATTGGGAATTACCGAATTGAGCACGCACTTCCTGACTTAGGAGCAAGAGTAAATATGATTCCCTACTCGGTCTACAAACAGTTAGGTTTAGGTGAACTGAAACCCACCCTAACCACATACAACTTGCTAATCACTCAGTTCGTGTACCGAGAGAGATAATTGAGGATGTGTTGGTCCAGTTGACAGATTTTACTACCCGGTAGATTTTATCGTCCTAAATACAGAACCCATGGGTAACATGAGCACTCAAATTCTCGTCATTCTTGGTCATCCATTCCTTGCCACTTCAAATGCAATCATTAATTGCAGGAATTGAGTCATGAGTATGTCTTTCAGGAATATGACATTGGAGTTGAATATCTTTTTTAACACAGGCAAACGGTTAAAGGATGATGACGATTTTCATGGCATTAACATGATTGACTTTTTCGTGGAAGATAGAACACTTTTGACCTATTCCTCTGACCCTCTAGAGATGTGCTTAACCCACTCCTATGATTTAGATAATGATATAATTAGGGAGACAGGGGCCATGCTTGATACAGCGCCGGTACTTTAAATTAACCGGTGGAGGCCACAATTTGAAGAATCGCCCTAAACTGATGTAGTGCCTCTACCGTCTAGCCTCAAGGCACCAAAGCTTGACCTATAACCATTGCTCTTATATTTAAAATATGTCTATTTAGGTCAAAATGAAACATACCCAGTCATGATTTCATCCCACCTTGAGCAAGAACAAGAGTGTATGCTCATATCTACTCTCATTGAGCATAAGGGAGCCCTTAGATGGGTGATTGTAAACCTCAAGGGAATTAACCATTCGGTTTGTACTCACCGCATTTATCTTGAGGATAATGCGAAGACCTCTCGGCAACCACAACGTAGACTAAATCCAAATATGAAGGAAGTGGTTAAGGCCGAGGTTCTTAAACTATTAGATGTGGGTATCATATACCCGATATCCGATAGTCAATGGGTGAGTCCAACTCAGGTGGTTCCCAAGAAGTCTGGAATCACTATCGTAGCCAATGTCAACAATGAACTCATGCTAACATTAGTTACTACTGGTTGGAAAATGTGCATTGACTACAGGAAGTTGAATACCGTCACGAGGAAAGACCACTTCCCTTTGCCCTTCATCGACCAAATTTTAGAAAGGATAGCTGGTCATTCCTATTACTGTTTCCTTGATGAATATTCGGGCTACAATCAGATAGAGATAGCCCCTAAAGATCAGGAAAAGACCACGTTCACATATCCTTTTGTCACATTTGCTTATCGAAGGATGTCATTCTGATTGTGTAATGCCCCCTCTACTTTTTAGCGATGTATGATGAGTATTTTTTCTGACATGGTGGGGCAATATCTAGAGGTCTTCATAGACGACTTCACTGTCTTTGGTCCATCTTTTAGCGATTGCTTAGAGAATCTTAAATGTGTGTTAAAAAGATGTGAAGAAAAGAATTTGGTACTCAACTGGGAGAAGTGTCATTTCATGGTTCGTAAGGGAATTGTCCTTATGCATATCATCTCGTCCAAGGGAATTGAGGTAGATAAGGCTAAAATTGATCTTATCTCTAACCTACCTCCACCCAAGAACATACGAGACGTGCGATCCTTCTTAGGACACGCCGGCTTTTATAGGAGATTCATAAAGGACTTTAGTCATCTCTCTCATCCTTTATGTAATCTACTTCAAAAGGATACACCATTCGAGTGGACTAGGCAATGTCGAGAAGCTTTCATTAAGCTCAAGGGCATGTTAACGACTGCACCTATCATGCAGCCACCGATTGGAGCCTTCCTTTTGAACTTATATGCGACGCATTTGACTATGCTCTTAGGGCGGTTTTAGGTAAGAGAAAAGAAAAAAAGTTGTTAGTGCTATGATTTCATATCCCTTTGGTTGTCAAATTTTGTAGTGCCAAAACCTATATGTCTTGTACTTCTTGTATTTCTTGTTTGTGACTACACACTGCTTCAAGACAAGATCATGAATGAAGAATGTTTTCAAGACAAGATCATAAATGAAGAACGTTTGCAAGATATGTCATGGATGAAGTCTATAAGAATAGAAGACTTCAAGTTTGCTTCTAACAAGTTCAAGATTAGAAGACTTCATCAAGACAATTTAAGAAGGTACCAAGCTCTAGAAAGCCGTCAACTCGATTCAAGCTTCTCCTTCAAGATCATCTGAGAATACAGACCTTCAAGACTTCAATGTTCATCTCACTTCAAGGTTTGTTTGACCTTAATTGACCTTAGGTTGGTCTGTATGATAGGTCATTCTGGATACATAATCCGAATATTTTAATATGCTTGTTATGACTGTTCTAAGACCAGTCCTAGAAATCTTAAGACCCCTAGCTTTGCTTCGACCATCTTAGGTTTCTCGAGACCGATCCTAGGTTGTTATAGATTTTGAATTTTTCCATTGTCCTTCACCCCGAAGTTCTACGACTCATCCTTCGACCGGTCGTAGTTCTACGACTCGAACTCAAGCATATCTTTCCTACGACCGATGACACACGATCGTAAGACCCGTAGGTTACCTAAGACCAGTCATGGGAACAACTAATCTAATCCCACGGAAATCTTTCAAAATCTTTGAAGCTACGATCGGTCCTAGGGATCCTAAGACCAGTTGAAGATGGGATTTTTTCAGGCTATAAATAATGCACGAATTTTAGAGTTTTAGATATTACATTCCATTCCATTCAATTCAAGCAATTTAAGGCTATACTCTGAGATAAGTTGTGATTATTTTTTTTAAGCTACTGTGAATATTTAATATTCCTTTTGTTAGCATTATTCTATTGTGATTTTGATCCACATTCCAATCTCATTTAGAAAAGAGGAATTTGTGATATTCCTTCTTCTGGGATCAAAATCAAATAGACCTTGCTCTTCTTGATTTAATCTAAAATCAATTAGACATAGAACCATTCTTTAAGTGAATATTGGACATTGAACGACGTATCATACATCTACTCCGATTGGTTCTACTAGGCTACTTCAAAAGGAGATCCAGGTATTTTACTTTGTAATTTACTTTCTCTGGTTTTGTTTGAGATTTGTCAGAAAAATCTCATTGTATTGGTTATCTGAGGAGAGCCAGAAAACTCAGATTGTGGGGTTTTTGGATTGTGTAAGCCCGAGATAAAAAGCCACAATTGTGAAGGTTTTGGGTGAACTTGTGAAAACCTATTTTGAGAGTGCATGCTAATATCCCATGTGTGAGGATATTAGGAGTGGAGTAGCATTCTGTGTGGCTGTTGGCTAACAGTTGGTGAATACACAGGCAAACCACTATATATCGTTGTGTTGTGGATGTGCTTGATTTCTTTATTCATTTATTCCTTCAGTATTGTGGATTGCTTTTGTGGATGAATGTTGTAATTTTCATTTCAAGCAAGTGTGGTTGAATGGTGTAATAACTTAAGATTTATTTCTGTAAGTTATTCTTGATTTATTTTCCATATCATTTGTGATTTCTAGATTGTTCTAGAAATAAGGTTGTCCTACCATAAGCCATTGGTTTTTGGTGTAAGGTTGTCCTTAGAACTGATTCAGTATCATTCTCATATTTCATGTGCTTTGAGATTGTTATTATTTCAGCATTGTTATTTATATCTTTTATTATTCCGCTATTTTAAGTTTTATTTGCATTGCCCTATTCACCCCCCCCCCCTCTAGGGCATATAGCTAGGCCCTTTCAAAAGCCCTACGTTATTCATTACGTAAGTAGAACTCTAAATCTTACCCAAGTGAACTACTTGACAACGGAAAAGGAACTCTTAGCCGTAGTGTTCGCTTTAGACAAATTTAGGTCCTACCTGATCAAATCCAAGATCGTCATTTACACAGATCATGCAGCTCTCAAGTATCTTCTTTCTAAGAATGATGTTAAGCCCCGCCTGATTAGATGGATCCTCCTACTCCAAAAATTTGATTTGTAAATAAAAGATAAAAAGTGAGTAGAGAACGTAGTGGCTGACTATCTTTCCCACCTTGATCTCTCTAATTCTCTTGAGACGACACATATCAATAACATGTTCCCTGATGAACAACTGTTCAAAGTCTCCCATTCACCTTAGTTTGCTAATATTGCTAATTATCTTGCCACAGGTTTCACGCCGACACATTGGACTGCGCAAAATAAGAAGAAATTTTTCACCGATGTGCATAAATTCTTCTGGGATGATCCGTATTTGTTTAAATATTGCCCAGACAAATCTTAAGGAGATGTGTGCCAGACAATGAACATCAAAGTGTCATCTCCTTCTGTCACTCTCAGGCCTGTGGTGGTCACTTTTCTGCTAAAAAGGCAATGGCTAAAATTCTGCAGTGTGGTTTTTACTGGCCCACTATGTTTAGGGACACTCATGAGTTTTGTAAAGCTTGTAAGCATTATAAGAAATTGGGAGCATTGTCTCGTCGAAATATGATGCCCTTGAACCCCCATTCTTATCATAAAAGCATTTGATTGCTAGGGCATCGATTTCATGGGACCATTCCTCCAATACTTTGAAAATCTATATATTTTGCTAGCAGTAGACTATGTCACTAAATGAGTCGAAGCGATTCCATACCGGAATAATGACCATCAAACAGTCATTAAATTCTTAAAAGAAAATATCCTTTCCCAGTTCGGAACGTCTCGAGCTATATTAGTGATGGAGGCTCACATTTTTGTAATAGGCCATTTGCGAATTTAATGAAGAAATATGGCATCTCCCATAAAGTGAGCACTCCATACCACCCACAAACAAGTGGGCAAGCTGAGATTTTTAATAGGGAAATTAAACACATCTTGAAAAAAACGGTTTACCTGACCATAAGGATTGGTCACTCCGATTGACTGATGCTTTATAGGCTTACTGTACTGCATTTAAAACCCCTATTAGAATGTCTCCCTTTAGACTTGTCTATGGGAAAGCTTGCCACTTGCCTGTGGAGTTGGAACATAAAGCCTATTGGGCGATTAAAATTTTGGATTTCAATTTAGACAACGCTGGCTCGCTACACAAACTTTAGTTAAATGAACTTGAAGAAATCTGAAATGGTGCATATGAGAACTCAAGAATTTACAAGGACAGAATGAAAGAATTTCATGATCAACACATTCTTCGAAAATCATTCACACCAGGTCAGAAGGTCCTCTTGTACAATTCTCGGTTACATCTCTTTCCGAGCAAGCTTCGATCTCGCTGGACCGGCCCTTTCACTGTTACCAATGTTTATCCTCATGGGGCTGTCGAGATTCAGAATCCAAACAATGGTAATGAATTCAAAGTGAATGGACATCGATTAAAGCCATTTGTTGAGCAATTTGATTCAAAGGACATGTCCATACCTCTAAATGATCCTGTTTATCAAGATTGATCTCCTAGTTTGAAGGAGGTATAGTTAGGTTTTCTATTTTCTGTTCTAGGATAGTCGGCTTTATGCTGCTTAGGATAGTTTACTTCAGCTGTTTTAGGATAGTTTATTTTTTTGTTAATAAACTTTTGTGTTAATCCACCTTCACGCTGGGATCCTTTGAAAAAAGCTGCAAACTCTCTTCATCAGGTACTATCTCTCCATCACTCTTCTTTCAATTACGTTGTCTCTTTTGCAAGTCTTGCGTATTTCTTTTACATTGAGGACAATATAGATTTTAGGTTGGGGATGGGAGATTAGATTACCTAATCAATGTTTTCTCAGTTTTGAGCAAAATTTGCAAAATTTTTGAAATTTTTAATGCTCATCTGTTTCGAAAGCAATAAGTTGTGTATTTAAGATTGTTTTGAGTATGACAAAAAGATAGAAATTGAGTTTTAAATTGTTGGAGTTGGAGGATCTAAGTAATTTCTCACTTATGGTTTGTACATTCACTTGGTTAAGAGGATGTTCGAATATTATTTTATTCAAATTGTTCTCTATGAATAGTATTAGATTTTCTAATTGTTAGTATGGTGATCATTGAAAGATAGAGAGAACCGAGTCTGGAGAATTTTATCCAACTTAAAGGAAGAAAAGAATCAGTTAAAAAATAGGAGATCGACAAAAAGGTCATAAAGAATGACGAATGACAACATTTTTGAGGGGAATAAAAAATGTCTTTGAAAAGATGTAATGTTTAAAAATATTTTAAAAAAAAAAAATAAGATGAAAAGAATGAATGAAAACAAATGACCATCGATATAAAATCAAAAACTGTGAAAAGAATAAAAAGGGGATAAGTTCGAAATCAGTACTTGGGTTTTCTACCAATCTTGAAGTGATGAGCATGACTAACATTATGAACAAATAGTATATTCACTGAGCACATTGAAAAACTTGATATGTGAACTATGCTCTGACCTAATGGATAAAGGATTTATTTGATCGGTTGCTTATGTGGTTCGGCTCTAGGTTTTCAAAAACTCAACTTTCTCATCTTGAGTCTACTCATGCATACTTGATACACGAAAGATTATTTTCTGAAACAGGTTGACCATTGCGCATTAAACTTATTTTTTGCATTTTTTGCTTGAGACTAGCAAAATGCTAGTTGGGGATTGTGTTGAGGGTCAAATATTGCATATTAAACCCCAGTTATTACTTGGTTTTATGCACATGATAATGTTTAATGTTCTATTTTAATCATGTTTGTGTTGCAAGGTGAATACAAGAGCTTGGATCGAAAATGATGCTAAAAGCATAGATTTAACGATCAAGAATCACCAATGCCAGTGAACAGATCATCCAATCAGCTAACAATCACTGATTTGGGGCCCACCTGATTTAACCTAAACCCTGAATTCTAGATCATGAAATTCTCACCATCTGATTAGCGTAAAATTTTATAGCATGCCTAGGAATCATAAATTAGCCGTTTATGCCGAATTTCATCCCTGAGATCTGTGTATAAGTAACCTGATGGGCAAGATCATACAATAACCATCCAATTTAGGGCCACTTTCTTAGTAGACACACTTCAACTTTGGGCTCCACCCTTAAATTGGATAAACAAAAGGAATAGACGGAGTGGATTGATCAAAAACATCATTGTGGGCCCCACAGCAGATCACGAGCGTTCACACAAATCCCGCGTGGCCGCGGAACACCGTAACAGAAAGTCGGTCAATGAACCATTGACCGACTAAAAATATGCAGCATGTTCGTTTACAGTGGACGTCCTTCCGCAAGATGATGGTGGGCCACCCTCACAACTCCATCTAGAAGATCCAGACCGTTCATCTAGTGCAGGAGGCAAAATAACCAAATCTAGTCCCCTTTTCGCTACCGGTCTAGATCAGAAAGGCAGGGAAAGAAATCCTTCCACAAATGGAGATTTCAAAGACCATCAGCTGGGATGAATCTGAGGACCCATCACCGTCCGTAGGGATGATCGGAACCGTCCATCATGCTACTGGGACGATTTCGATCATATCCCAATATTTTCCACCTTCAATCATGTCGCATCCTCATTTGCAAGCTGCGTCGACAAGAGTTAGGGCAGATTTAACTCCTCATTGTAGGATAAGCTGGTGAGGAAGATTCAGGCCAAACAAGGTCGTTCAAACCCGAGCAGGGAGGGAACCGACCACTCCCAAGAAGGCTGGTTGGGAGGTTTAGTCGATATGAATGTGGATTTCAGTTGTGGAGCAAGTCCTCTTCTGGAAATTGTTGCGCAAAGGAAACCTAGTGCGTAACAGAGTGCGAGCCCTTGCAGGGCTTTGTGGAAGGTGCGATGCACCCTATAAAAGTATGCACCAGTGGGAGTAGGAAAAAAAATAGAGAAAAAAAAGAGAGAGAAAAGAAGGAGCGAGAACGGGACGTGAAAGAAACGGAAGCATGGAACAAGATCAAGGCGTGGGGAGGTAGTTTCATCAAAGAGTTTTTCTACCCTTAGTTGTTTTTAGTATGTTTTTAAGAGATTCTAGTTAATCATGCCTATGACTGGCTAAACCTCTTAGCTAGGGTTAAGAGGTGAAGCTTGTAACGTGATGGGATATTTTCTATGGCTTTGACTCATGTTTATATTAAACTCTCTTCGATTCTAATTTGATTATAAGAAATACTTTAAGTTATTAATGATTTATTGTGACTTAAATTACAATGGATCTGCGATAGCCTTAAGTATGTTCTTTTCATTATTGAGATTATGATTTTAGGAAATCTTGTTGTTAACCATCGTCCCCTGGGCATGGTTGGATGATAGAATTCTCCCTAACTCTCACAATTCTCTCAGATTGGTTGTGGATTGGTAAATTTTGTTGTTTTTATCTCATGAACATGGTTTTGTGATGGAATCACTTCTAGTTCTCATACCTCTTATCCATTGAGAACTAGATCAAAGGAAGTTCAGATTTGATTTTTAATGAGATATTTTCCAATCGGATGAAGATGGGACTCTGATTCCAGTTGTGTTCGTGAATCAAGCATAGATCTCCCTAATCTCTACAAGTAGATCCTTGGAAACCATAGTTTCCTACCCTTGAATTCATTAGTTTTAATTACTTTAATTACAATTACTTTCTCAATTATTCCAGATTTAGATTTTCATCTTCTTCTAGTTCTAGTTCTAATTACTTTCAGAAGACACACGAGATTAGTCCCTATGGATTCAACCTCGATCTTACCGAGATTATTACTACATCGCGACCCTACACTTGGGGTTGTGAACAGTTGACCATTTAAGCTGTATGTCGTCACTTCTACAGAATCAGTTGGTACTCTATTAGCACAAGACGATGATGATTATAAGGAATGAATGGTTTATTATCTTAGTCGAATATTGTTAGATACTGAGAGATAGTATTTTTCTATATAGAAATTGTGTTTATCATTGTACTTAGTGGCCACAAAATTACGCCATTATTTATTGGTCGAGTCAGTTAATGTAATCTCAATAATTGATTTAATTAAATACATGTTAAATTAACTGATTCTAAATGGCCTTATTAGCAAATGGGTTCTAGCATTTGAAAATGTACCTGTAGTGTAATGGGATTACCATGGTTGCGCTTTATAGAAGCTTGGAGAAGCTAAGGAATGAAGGCTATGTCCTAGAGGAGGGGTGATTAGGACCCATTAAAAACTATGCATCTTTAAAATCAAATTTCCTAACTTAAACTAAGAAAGGCAATATAACTCTAAGGCTTCCAAGCCAATAAAGGATTCAATCACATAGACTTCAATAAATATGCAAATAAGCAACTAGTCTATATCAAGATAGTATTTATTGTGTGTGGGATGTGCTATTTATCAATCACTATGCATTCATCTAATCATGCATGTATAATGTATACATTCAAACTCACAAGCATAATGAAACAATTACGCAAATAACAATTTCAAACACAATCATATACAGTGGTTTGGCTACTTACCTACTCCACTCCTGGCGGACGCACTCAACCTACAAGTGTACCGGATTTCACTATCAAATGTTTTAAATCAGGTTCACCTCAAACCTTTACAGCCCTACATAACGACTCTAAATTTAGGCTCTAACAAAGAGCCAAGACCCTACACAAGAACTCAGGGTTTTAAGCCTTATACAAGAGCCAAGGTCCTATATAGGAACCTAAGGTTTTAGGCCATACACAAGAGCCAAGTTTTTACACAAGAACCTTAAGATTTAGGCCCTATACAAGAGCTAAGGTCCTAAGATATTACATGTCAAATATAAATATTTACAACTCGATGTACTAAGGTATGTAACACTTACTTTGCTCTCCCATAATTGCTTCACCAATCAAACCTGCAACAAAAACAAACAAACTCTACACAAGATAATGCATTGTTTCGGTGGGACTTGATCTTTCTCCCCTTTTTTGTCAGTATTTGACAAAGAGTTAGTTCCAAAAGATATACCAATAAAGATCATATATGAAACAACTCTATAAGTCATAGATATACCAATTAAAGAGCTTATATTAACATGGGTTAGGGATGCATATTATCATGAAAATCATGGAGCATGCTATTAAGGTAATCTAATAGATATACCAATAAAAAATAGGAATGACCAACGACAATCTAAGCAATAAAAATAAGATGTTTAGTTCAAAAATTTTTAAGCTTAAATTATCAATACAAATGAGGTTAAATCCTTAGATTTTATCATTAAGCACAATAAGAGGCTGAAATCCTCTGATTTAATTAACTATATGCTCATATTAGAGGCTGAAATCCTCAAATTTATCAATAAAGCTCATATAAGAGTCGTGATCCACTAATTTATCATTTCAACCCAAAGGGGCCTTCTAAGGTCACCTTCTTATGAAATTATAGTCTCCCAAATCTCTAGGGAGAGATGGTGTGATATGAGCCGACAAGATACGCATGTGGCTCAGATCTTCCTCACTAGAGGAGTCATCTGAAGTGAATTCGGACTCCTCTGTATCATCCCATATTGTCCCCATTGCCTTGCCTTTAAATTTTATTTTGCTAGGACAATTGGGGGTAAGATGTTCATAATCTCCACAGTTGTAACATTAAACTTGTTTAGATGATTTAGTGAATTTTTTTTATGTTTATCCACCTTCTTGTCCTTCTTGTCACAACTCTTCCCACTAGTAAATTTGAGAAATTTCTTAAATGATTTAGCTAATTCCTTTCCATCCTCATCATCACTATTACTTTTATATTTAATTTCTTTATGTTTATATGAATGCCTATATGTTGATTTAAGGACTATTAGTTTCTTTCCTTTAGTGGTGGCCTTAAAGTATAGTTCAAATGTTTGTAGGGAACATATTAGTTCTTTTACTTTCATTTCATCTATATTTCTACACTCTTCTATTGAGGTTACCCTGGGAGTGAACCTATCTAGTAGGGATTTAAGAATTTTCCTACATATACGTCCTTTTGGAACCCTCTCTCCTAAACCCTACTTTGAATTGCAAATATCATTAAGTTGAGAGTAGAATTCCATGAAAGTTTCAGACTCTTTTATCATGATGTTTTCAAATTTGATCATTACGAGCTGAAGCTTCGATCTTTTTACTGTGTTAGTTCCTTCGTGGGTGACTTCCAAGATATCACCCGCTTCTTTCTCGGTTTGAAAAGTGCATATGCGTTTAAATTAATCAAGAGAAACCGTACAGTAAATAGCATTGAGAGCTTTGGCGTTATAGGTATCCCACGCTCTCTCATCAGCACTCCATTTAGATTTATCTTTAGAAGCACTAATAGTTCTACCATCAATCTCGATTTATTCTACGGCTATCGTCCATCCTTGTTCGACAATAACCCAAACTTTATGGTCAAGGGATATTAGAAAGATCCTCATCCTAACCTTCCAATAGGCATAGTTAGACTCGTCAAAGTATGGTGGTCGTGTGATGGTACTACCCTCTTGGTTAGACAACATTATTAAGCTCCTTGGATCAACTCTAAGCGGTTAAGCCCTTCAAGAGCTACCCTCTCTGAAACCAATTAAAAATGTGCCTATGGCATAATGGGATTACCACGGCTGCGCTTTGTAGAAGCTTGGAGAAACTAAGAAATGAAAGCTATGTCCTAGAGGGGGGTGAATATGACCTATTAAAAATTATGCTTATTTAAAATTAAATTACTTAACTTAAACTAATTAACAATTAAACTAAGTAAGGCAATATAACCCTGAGGCTTCCAAGCCAATAGACGGTCCAATCACATAGACTTCAATAGATATGCAAATAAGCAACTAGTCTATATCCAGATAGTGTATATGTGTGTGTGGGATGTGCTACCTATCAATCACTAAGCATTCATCTAATCATTCATGTATAATGTAAACATTCAAAATCACAAGCATAATTAAACAATTGCACAAATAACAATCCCATACACAATCATACACAATGATTCAGCTACTTACCTGCTCCACTCCAGGCAGACGCACTCAACCCATGAGTATACTAGATTTCACTATCGGAGGTTTAAATCAGGTTCACCTCAAACCTCTACAACCCTACACAAGGACTCTAAATTTAGGCTCTACACAAGAGCCAATGTACTACATAAGAACCCAGAGTTTTAGGCCCTACACAAGAGCCAAGGTCCTACACAAGAACCTAAGATTTTAGGCCTTACACAAGAGCCAAGGTCCTACACAAGAACCTAAGATTTTAGGCCTTACACAAGAGCCAAGGTCCTACATGCACAAGAACCTCGAGATTTAGGCCCTACACAAGAGCCAAGGTCCTATACAAGAACCTTGAGATTTAAGCCTTACACAAGAGTCAAGGTCTTACACAAAAACCCGACACGTATTCTCCCGCCGAAGGCTCTCGCAAGAGACTTTGCATGGTTTTTTCTTGGGCTAACCAATAACCTTGGTCGTACACAAGAACCACGGAAATTAGGCCCTACAAAAAGGCTAAGGTCCTACGAAAGAGCCTAGTTTGTGTTTGGATTTATAAACTCTTAGCCTCAATCCTACACAAGAAATGAGACTAAACTTGGACTTCTAAAATGACAACTTGTCGGATTGAGCCCCTTTTGTAGTGCCTTCTTGGGCTGCTTAATCTCCGCTCTCCCGTGCTTCAACCAGCTCCCCTATGCTCCCCCGATCATGATGTCGCCATTTTGTTAAGACTTCAGCTCCACGATCAATCACCTTGCATGTGATGCTCCTCCGAGGTAACCAAGGTGATGGGAGGTTGGTTGAATCTCATACAACTAGTGAAAATTTGTTTTTCCTAGAGATTCAACTAGATGGGTCTCTTAGATGATTTGGACAATGGTTTGTCAAGATCGCTTAAGTCCAACCTCTAGGAAATGGAAGAGTTCAAGCACATGTCCAATGGTGAGGTTGGAATCCTCATTAGAGTTGTAATCTCAAGAAAGATTTCTTAGAGCTCAATGGTACAGAGGCTTGGGATGGAGGATATGAACATGGAATATCTTAAACTTCTATAGCACCAAAAACCCATAAAAATGCCCAAGAGTCGAATGCCCTTTATAAAAAGTTCGAGCTATAACGATTTTAAAAAAAAAAAAAAAAAGACATAAAATGGCTCTGTTGATGTCATCGAAGATTTCCTCGATGCCATCGAACAAATATGATGTTTTCTTATTTGACTGTTCTGGACCATTTTTTATGTCATCGAACTAACCTTCGATGCCATCGAAAGGGCTTCGATGCCATCGAGAAAGTCAGAGAAAAATCCATGCTAGACAATTCTGACTCTCAATCGATGTCATCAAAGAGACCTTGATGCCATCGAGAATTTCAAAGAAAAATCTATTTTGGTTGCTGGACATTCCTGACTCTCGATCGATGTCATCGAGCAATCCTTCAATGTCATCGAAGTTTGTTCGATGGTTGTTCGATGGCAGCTCAATGCCATCGAACATCAATCGAATTCTGCTATTTTGCTCAAACTTTCACATAGCAGATTCGCACCTATTCTAGCCTTGTTTATCATGTTTTTCTTAGTCTCCTAAGACTAAGGGATGATCAATTGGGTATTCCTATTAGGTCATGATCATCTATAGGTTTACGGGTTGTTTTGGGTCAAGGGTTAGGGTCACCAAAGCACCTCATTTACCTGATTTTGCTTCCTTGATGCTTCGGCTTCGCTAGTGTCTTCGGTCTTCACATTCCAAAGGCTCAACCAACTACGTGATACAACAAATCATGTGATTGACAAACCAGGTGCAAAACTTGAAATAGCGGTGAAGACCGCTTGAGATGAAGTTGGAATATGCCAATATGTCCTAGAGGGGGGTGAATAGGAATTTTAAAGATTTATGAGTTATTTAAAAACCTATCACTCTAATCCTATCATGTATTCAATTTTCAGGATTACTCAAATGTAACTCTACTGGCTTCCAAGCCTAGTAGAGGATCTAATCACAAACTAATCGAGATATAGCAATATGCAACTTAGTCTATGTTGGATGTGACTCTGTGTGTGTGAGAGATGTGATCAGGTATATAAATATGAATGCATTGGCATGGATCACACATAAAGAAAAGTAATCACAAACACAGTCATTTTATAGTGGTTCGATGATAAGTCTACTCCAATACCAGCTGTCGCACTCAACCCTTGAGTGTACCGGATTTCACTAAGGAGGTTTCTCAGGGTTCACCTCAAACCTAAGGTTTTAAATCAGGTTCACCTTCAACCTTTACAGAGGTTTTACGCGGTTCACCTCAAACCCAGAGTTTTGCTGGTTCACTCCTAACCAGATGTTTATGCTCTCCATAGAGCAAGGGTCCACACAACACACCCGGATTTTAGACCATACAGGTCAAGGACCTACACAAGGACCTAATAGTTTATGCCCTACACAAGAGCAAGGGTCCACCCTGTGCACCCACTGCGTACACTCCCGCCGGAGGCCTCCTTGAGGACTTCAAAGGGTGAGAACTACTTAGGACCAAGACCTAGGAAGGAATGATCACAAGTGTCCTCTGGACTCTGGATACTTACAGATAAGTTGATGAGTCCCGTTAAGCACAACGCCAAAGATCTCCTCCTCCTTGTTGACAAAGAGTCTTCAACTCACTTGATCCGCAACACAAGATGATATACCAATGCTTGGCTTCGGGTTGGGTCAAGGGTGAGATGGAATCCTACTCTCTAAAGATTTTCCTATAAAGAAGATAGAGTGGTTCCTCTCTTATGCATTTAAGGCATCCCAGCATAATGATTTGATATTAAGGTAGTAGCTGGAGGATCCTTGAATGCGGAAGTTCATTCCCCAATCCACTCTATTTAATATCAATGATAAGGGTGGATTAGAGGATGAACTCCCTAGAGAGAAAGGCTTTAGGTATAAGATGCAAGTTGAAACACACAAAAGCTCTCTCTTTTCTCTCTTACAGCAACAAAGAACAAGTCCTCTATATATAGGTAAGAAGTTCCAACGGATATAAAACGGTCACATTTATGACAGAATTCGATATCAACGAGCAGGTTCGATATCATCGAGCGTATACTCTTGATAGCATCGATAGTCTGCTCGATGACTCGGACTCGATGTCATAAGCTTTTGAAACTCCTTGCCAATAAGTTGATGAATCGAAACAGTTATCGATGTCATCGGATTTCGAACTCCGATTCCATCGATGACTGGGTCGATCCCTCGACACATAAAAAATGAGAGAGACTTGACTTTGAAAATATTTCAGGTTTTCATGAATGATCGGGGGAACCATCGAGGTCATCAGAATTTGAATGTTGATGATATCGAAATATGAGTCGAGGCATCGATAATTCCAGCAAATTTATCTTTAAACTTGCTGGATAGATTATGGCTTAGTTCGATGCAATCGATCCGGTGTCGATATCATCAATATTTGAATATCGATTAAATCGAAGGGCCCCCGATCATAGTTTAAAAAACATCATGAAATAACCGCTGTAAGAAATATGCGCCCACCATCGATATCATCGATGGACCTCCGATCTTATCGATATTTGATTTCAGATCATATCGGACGGTCATCGATATATTGATGAATTTTGAGATTTTCATTAAAAAATAGGGGCACCGGAAATCTACCTTTCGATCTTATCGAGCCACTCTCGATGGGCTCGAGATTTGAATATCGATGATATCGATATGAGTATCGATACATCGATAATTCATCCAGATATATTGTGAAGTTGCTGGACAAATTTGTGCTTATATCGATAGATGTATCGATACATCGATAAATCTGTCCAGATGAGTATTTAGTTGCTGGACACTTTTGGTTCTCTTATCGATAATATCATTAAGGTATCGAGAACAGCGACAGTGCAGGTCGATCATATCGAGGGTGCTTCGATAAAATCGACAGGGCAAGAAAAACTTAGAGATTTTTCTATTTTGAAAAGTTTTTCTCACCACAAAAACTCTAAGATGTCTATCTTGTTTTAAGGGTTTTAATCACCTGGTGTTTTGGGACATGGGATGTGAGGCTATGATTTACCTATTGCGAGCTTCCACACATCCAGTTGAGGCAGACGCTTGAAATAATCTTTCTATCGAGTTCTACAACCAGTCTAACCCACCACACACGTAACTTGACAAACCGGGGCACTAGCAGGTGCACTTTCAATCTCCCCCTTTGTCAATTACGTGACAAAATACCAAAAACACCCTAGAACACTTCCAAACATACCCTAAATTGTGTGTACATGTATTTACACAATTTTACAATTTATTTCTAACCCATGTACACATTCTAGAAGTATCCGCTCCCCCTTTCTTCAAAAACTCCCCCTTTCTTGATGCAGCTGCTCCCCCTAACACCTGCAACACATTAGATATACAATTTTCTGCTCGGGGTGTTTTGAACTGTTCTCCCCCTTTTTGTCAGTCATTGGCAAAGGTTCAGTAAGTGATATTGACTGAAGAATGAATTTCATTGGAGAACCATCAGATACAGATGTATAAGGATGAGATCATTTTGAAACAAACATCATTTTCACAAGTCATGAATGCATGTAGGATAAGATAAAGTAGTTGTAAAGCAATTGAAATATTCATTAAAGGCTTCTCATGCGTTCCAAATCAGAGACTTGATAAACCAGGGGGAAATCAAAATATGGCATTAAAGATAAGAGTGATATGCAGCCATAAAAACACCAAAATGAACTGCACAAGATTGCAGTTAAATCCATGTTTCCAAAAAAAAATATACTGCCACAGACAGCAGTAATCTAACAGTTGTCCAAAAATTTACCATGCTTATGTAAGTTTCAATACTATTGACACCATTCGAATATCATCAAGAATTACCTTGGCTTCAAAAAAATGTACATGGTTAATATAGGTAGTTTAGTTGTGTGACTGTTATATAACCATGAATGTCCCAGTGTGGAGATTTACCTTTGTGGCACAAGTACACTGGAATATTTTCTTAGTGAGTGCAGACACCAATGGATTTCTAAAGGTCACTAAACCTACTTGTATCAAGAGGTTTTGTGAGGATATCTGCGAGCTGCTTTTCTGTGAAAACATAATCTAATGTAATAATCTTTTTTTCAACAAGTTCTCGAATAAAATGATGATGGATGTCAATGTGCATAGTCCGAGAATGTTGAACAGGATTCTTTGAAATATTGATTGCGCTTGTGTTATCATAAAAAAGACTCATCGTAGGTTGTTCAATTCCGTAGTCCAACAACATCTGTTTCATCCAAAGGAGTTGTGCACAAAGAACTTCCTATGGTAATGTATTCAAATTCGATAGAAGGATAATGATATTGAATTTTGCTTCTTGCTCTGCCAGGAGACCAGACAGTTTCCAACATAGAAACACCCTCCGCTTGTTGATTTTCGATCACCCAAATTTCCTGCCCAGTCGGCATCAGAGTACCCGGCGATGATCGTGGATGTTTCAAAAGGATACCACAAACCGTAGCCGGTAGTTCCTGCTATGTATTTAATTATCCTTTTAACGGCTGTTAAGTGGGATTCTTTAGGATCAGTTTGATATCGAGCACATACACCCACACTAAAGGATACGTCAGGACGACTAGCTGTGAGATACAGTAGACTTCCTATCATACTCATGTAGAGATGTTGATCCACACTCTTGCCATTTGTATCTTTGGAGAGTTTGAGTGTGGTGCTCATAGGAGTGTGATACGAACGACCAAATTCTAGACTAAACCTTTTTACCAACTCGTTTGCATACTTGGTTTTGACAGATAAAGATACCATCATGTAGCTTCTTGACCTGCAAACCTAAGAAGAAGTTTAATTCACCAACCATACTCATTTCAAATTTCGATTTCATGAGGTCAGCAAATTTATATGTGATATCTTCACATGTTGAACCAAAGACTATATCATCCACATAAATTTGTGCAATAAGCAGTGAGTCTTTTGTTCTTTGGGTAAACAGGGTTTTATCAACACTTCCTCTGCAAAATTTATGGTCCAAAAGAAATTTTGTCAATCGCTCATACCAAGCACGTGGTGCTTGTTTAAGACCATAGAGAGCTTTGTTTAGACAATATACGTATTGAGGACACTTGGGATCTAAAAATCCCTTGGGCTGTTCCACATAAACTTCTTCAGTGAGATCTCTATTTAGAAAATCACTCTTAACATCCATTTGAAATAGTTTAAATTTTAATACACATGCAATGAATAAAAGAATTCTGATGGATTCTAGACGAGCTACAGGGGCAAATGTCTCATCAAAATCAATGCCTTCTATCTGTGAGTACCCTTGAGCTACAAGTTTTGCTTTGTTCCTAATCACATTTCCTAATTCATCAGATTTATTTTTGAAGACCTATTTGGTTCCAATGAAATTAGTATCGAGTGGTCTGGGAACCAACTTCCATACCTCGTTTCTTTGAAATTGTTGAAGTTCTTCTTGCATTGCATTTATCCAGTGTTCATCTTGAAGAGCTTCAACAAAGTTCTTAGGCTTAATCTTTGAGGTAAAGCGGAAGTGACTATAGACATTTTCTATTTGTCGTCGAGTTCTTACACCAGCATTAGGATCTCCAATGATTTGCTCTCGAGAATGATCTTTTATAATGGGAATGTCAGATGATGGTTGAGGTTCACTGGGTGATAAAATTTTACTTTCAGGTTTTTCCAGTATGCATGAATCTACATCATCTTCTAATTCATTCACAGGTGCCTCTTCTTCATGAGGTTGATCATCGATTACCACATTTACTGATTCCTGAATAGTGAGAGTTCTTAGATTGTATACTCTGTACGCACGACTATTCATGGCATACCCCAAGAAGATTCCTTCATCACTTTTAGACTCAAATTTTCCTAGGTGATCTCTATCTCTCAAAATATAACATTTGCTACCAAAGACTCGAAAATATTTCACACTAGGCAGTTTTCCATACCATAGTTCGTATGGAGTTTTGTCTAAGCCTGCTCTAAGATATACTCTATTTATGATGTAGCAAACAGTATTGACAGCTTCTACCTAAAAATTTTTAGCCATATCTTTTCCATTTAGCATAACTGACCCCATTTCCTGCAGTACTCAATTTTTTCTTTCAACAACTCCATTTTGCTGTTGGGTTTTTGGGGCTGAGAATTTATGATGAATCCCTTTCTCATTGCAGTATTTTTCAAATTTTTCATTTTCAAATTCCCCACCATGATCACTTCTGATGCGATTGATCTCATATCCTTTTTCATTTTGGAGTCGTTTTGCCAGAGTCACAAATTCCTCAAAAGCATTTGATTTTTCTTAAAGATATACAACCTAAGTAAATCTGGTGTAGTCATCTACTATCACCAGGAAATATCTTTTCTTCCCATGACTTTCCACTTTAGTTGGTCCAACTAGATCCATATGTAGTAGATCCAAAGGTTTTGTTGTTGCTATGGAGGTTGTTTTCTTGTGTCCAACCTTTATCTATTTTCCTTTTAGACATTCTCTACAGACAACTTTTTCTTCTTTTCTAATCTTGGGAAGTCTCCTTACCAGATTCTTTGAACTGAGCTTTGCTAAATTTCGGTAGTGGACATGTCCCAACCTTTGGTGCCATAGTTTGGATTCATTTTTCACAGTCATGTTACACTTTGTGGATAGCCCCTTCTCACTCGTACTTTCAATGACATAACAATTATCACTAGTACGTAAACCTTTTATGAGAGATTTTCCTGTATGATCCAAAATTCTACATACATCCTTCGAGAAAGTGACAAGATATTCATTGTCACAGATTTGGGAAATGCTCAGGAGATTATGTTTTAGGCCTTCTACACAGAGTACATGTTTGATCTTTGGAAGGCCTGGTACTGCTATAGTTCCTTATCCAACTATCTTGGCTGAACTTCCATCACCAAATGTGACAGATCCCCCATCAAAGTTTGAGTACTCACAAAAGTGTGTTTGGTCACCAGTCATGTGTCTGGAGTATCTACTGTCCAAATACCACTTTGAACTATTTCCGACTTTCAGGGCTGTATGGATTACTAGACAACTATTCTGGTTGGTTACACCCTCTTGGACATTTTTTAACATGATTCCAACTTCAGTCAAGAACACTCTTTAGGCGGTGAAGCCCTTAAAGAGAGACCCGCTCTTATACCAATTAAAATAGCGGTGAAGACCGCTTGAGATGAAGTCAGAATATGCCAATATGTCCTAGAGGGGAGGTGAATAGGAATTTTAAAGATTTATAAGTTATTTAAAAACCTATCACTCTAATCCTATCATGTATTCAATTTTCAGGATTACTCAAATGTAACTCTACTGGCTTTCAAGCCTAGTAGAGGATCCAATCACAAACTAATCGAGATATAGCAATATACAACTTAGTCTATGTTGGATGTGACTGTGTGTGTGTGTGAGATGTGATCAGGTATATAAATATGAATGCATTGGCATGGATCACACATAGAGAAAAGCAATCACAAACACAGTCATTTTATAGTGGTTCGACGATAAGTCTACTCCACTCCCTACTGTCGCACTCAACTCTTGAGTGTACCGGATTTCACTAAGGAGGTTTCCCAGGGTTCACCTTAAACCTAAGGTTTTAAATCAGGTTCACCTTCAACCTTTACAGAGGTTTTACGCGGTTCACCTCAAACCCAGAGTTTTACTGGTTCACTCCTAACCAGATGTTTATGCTCTCCATAGAGCAAGGGTCCACACAACGCACCCAGATTTTAGACCATACAGGTCAAGGACCTACACAAGGACCTAACAGTTTATGCCCTACACAAGAGCAAGGGTCCACCCTGTGCACCCTCTGCGTACACTCCTGCCGGAGGCCTCCTTGAGGACTTCAAAGGGTGAGAACCACTTAGGACCAAGACCTAGGAAGGAATGATCACAAGTGTCCTCTGGACTCTGGATACGTACAGATAAGTTGATGAGTCTCGTTAAGCACAACGCCAAAGATCTCCTCCTCCTTGTTGACAACTCCCTTGATCCGCAACACAAGATGATATACCAATGCTTGGCTTCGGGTTGGGTCAAGGGTGAGATGTAATCCTACTCTCTAAAGATTTTCCTATAAGGAAGATAGAGTGGTTCCTCTCTTATGCATTCAAGGCATCCCAATATAATGATTTGCTATTAAGGTAGTAGCTAGAGGATCCTTGAATGCGAAAGTTCATTCCCCAATTGTAAGGGTTATGGTCTCATACTCCTTTGGTTGTCAAATTTTGTTATGTCAAAACATCTATCTGTGTCTTGTGCTGGTATGATGATTTTTATTCAAGACACTGCTTAAATACTTCTTAAAGTTCAAAAAGCTACAAGTTGAAGCTCAAGATGTCAAAGCTCAAGATGTCGAAGTTAAAGGTTCAAGCCTGATATTGTTCAAGACTTCAAGCCTGATATTGTTCAAGATTTCAAGCCTGATATTGGTTCAAACAATCTACATTCGTTGAATGGTTGAAGTTCAATGTCCATACGACATATTTCAGGTTTGAATGACCTTAGGTTGACCCTTTAAGTAGGTCATTTTGGATACATAAATCAAATGTTTATTTTACATGAGCTTGGTCATTCCAAGTTCCAAGACCAGCCCTAGCTCTTGTTCGACCCGATCCCCAGCATTGGTTCGACTAGTCCAAGAAATTCCACGACCGGTCCTAATTAGTTGAAGATTTTTCAATTTTTTAGAACGCCCACGACCAGTCCCGAGGTCCTTCGACCGGTCGTAGGTTGGCTTCGACTTCGTCCACGATCGGTCGTGGAGCTACGACCGAAAATCCAAGAACCTATTTCATGGTCCTACGACCGGTCGTAGGTGACCCACGACCGGTCGTAGGTGTCCCACGACCAACAGTCGTAGGGTACACACGACCGATCGTGGAACGGCTTTCAAAGATCGCGCTCAATTTTTCAAAAATTGTTAGAGCTACGACCGGTCTAGGTTTCTAAGACCCGGTCGTAGGAACGATTTTTCTTCTATAAATTGAACACGAAATTGAGTTTTTACATCCAGAACTCCATTCCTTTCAAGAATTTTCAAGTAATCACTCCGAGATAAGTCTGTGTTTATTTTAAGCTAAATTGTGCTTATTTAATATTCCTTTTTGCTAGCTTATTTAATTTGATTTTGTTTCTCTATTCCAATCTTATTTGAAAAGAGGAATTATATTATTCCTTCTTCTTGGAATCAAAATCAAATATAGCTACGCCCAACAAGTCAAAATCTAAAATCTATTAGAATTTAGAACCCTATGAATGTGAGTATTGGAAATTGAACTTTGATATTCAATCATCTACTCCGATTGGTTCTACTGGCCTGCTAAAGGAGAAATCCAGGTATTTTACAATTACAAAATTCATTTATTTTTGGTTTTGTTTGAGGTTGAGCCAGAAAAATCTCATTGTATTGGTTGTCTGAGGAAAACCAGAAAACTCAGAAAAAAGGGTTTTTGAATTGTGTAAGCCCAAGTGAAAAAGACACAATTGTAAAGGTTTTTGGTGAACCCGTGAAAACCTATTTGATAGTGAACGCTAATATCCCCATGTGAGGATATTAGGAGTGGAGTAGCATTTTGTGTGGTCATGTTGTAAAGCAGTTGGTGTACACACAAGGTAACCACTATAACTCTTTGTCTTGTGGATTGAATACTTGCTTAATTTTCATATCTTTTATCATTCGATTGTGTGGAATGTACAAGTGGATGTGAATGTTGTAACTATTTACATTTTCAAGCAAGTGTGGGGATTGTTGTAATAATTTAGATCTTTATACGCATTTATTTTCAATTCCTTGCTATTTCATTTACTTATATTAACATTGAGTTCTTGATTCAAAAGAGGTTCTAGAAATAAGGTTGTCCTACCATAAGCCCTTGTTTATTATGGTGTAAGGTTGTCCTTAGAACTAAATTTGTATCAATCTCTCAATAATTATTTATCAAGGTGATTTATATTTAGCATTGTGAATTGATTCATTATTGTAAGGGTATTGATTTACTTTAGTTCCGCTGATTTATTTTTAAATTTGGCATAGTCCTATTCACCCCCCCCCCTCTAGGACATATAGCTTGGCCTTTACAAGTGGTATCAGAGCCTAATAGCTCATTTTTGTTGCTTTTTATTTGGATTTAATTCCTGAGCTAACGATCTAAGCTATATAAAAAGATGTCAAATTTTGATAGCCTTTCAGTTACTAGGCCTCCACCTTTTGATGGCTCCAACTATGCCTATTGGAAAGCCAGAATGAGAATCTTCCTCAGATCAATGGATGAAAGTGTGTGGCTAGCCACAGTGACTGAATGGAATCCTCCTACCATGGAAGTAACTGCTGGTGTTGATGGTTCAAAATCTATGAAAATTACACCATATTTCCAATGGACCACACTTGAGAAAAATGAGAGTAGTGCTAATGCTAAAGCACTAAATGCAATCACTTACGCACTATCACTTGGATGAGTTCAAAAGAATCATATCTGTGATACTGCAAAGCAAGCCTGGGATATTTTAGAAATGACACACGAAGGTACAACAATTGTCAAGAAATCTAAAGTCCAACTCCTCACAACTAAATTTGAAGAAATTCATATGGAGGAAAATGAAATGTTTATGGACTTTTACACTAGATTGAATGACATTGTAAACTCTATGTGGGGTCTTGGTGAAAAGATCTCGAGAAAGTAAAGTGTGTGCAAAAATACTACGCTCTCTTCCTGAACGGTTCAATTCAAAGGTAACCGCAATCCAGGAACTTCGTGATACGGACAATATGAAGGTAGAAGAATTAGTTGGTTCTTTGCAAACCTATGAATTAAGTTTTAAAGCTCCTAAAGGTAAGTCTATTGCTTTGAAGTCATCTAAAAGTATTACTCAAGAAAATTGATTGAGAAAAGTCTGAAGATGATATGGCCCTTTTGGCAAAAAAGTTTTATAAGATTTTCAAAAGTAAGAAAAGAGTTGACTTTCAAAAGGCAAATGAAAAGAAACGTTCTAAACCTAAGTCTAAATCTTGGAAGTCATTGAAAGATAGTCAATGTTACAATGTCAAGAATATGGGCATTTAGCAAATAAATGTCCTAAAAAGGACAGATCCAAAAGGAAGGGTATGTTGGCTACTTGGGATGAATCGTCTGATTCTGAAGCCTCTTCTGAATCAGAAAATTCAGAAACCGAGTCGGGCAGTGAACTTAAGGCCCTTATGACTCTAGCCAAGTTTACCTTTTCAGATCACGATGATTCAACAAGTGAAGAA
The DNA here is from genome assembly GCA_030180095.1 of Magnolia changhungtana. Classification (NCBI taxonomy): domain Eukaryota; kingdom Viridiplantae; phylum Streptophyta; class Magnoliopsida; order Magnoliales; family Magnoliaceae; genus Magnolia; species Magnolia changhungtana. Next base: position 4,384,657 of record JASAUF010000502.1, on the reverse strand, counting down.
AATTTGGATAGTGATCATGAAAATGATGAAGATCTACAAGATGCTTACAATGCCTTATATAAAGAAAGTTGTAAAATTGTCAAAACTTAAACTTCAAAAAGAAAAGTTCTTTAAACTTAAAGAATGTTTTGAAATCCTTGTTTTAGAAAAATCTCAAATTTCAGATTGTTTTGAAAAATCAAAGTGTGATTTAGAATTCAAAACCTCTCTAGTTGAAAATTTGAAATCTGAAAATGAGAAACTTAAAGATGAAGTATCTTCTCTTTTGAGTTTGAAGGACACATGGAGATATGCCCAAGGTGATCCAAAATTAGAGAAATTATTATCCGGATCAAGAAAATGTGGTGATCGATCCGGGTTGGGCTTTGACAAAAACACATCTCCTAAACAGAAGAATGCTCCTTCCATTTTTGTGAAAGGAGAGACTTCTAACTCAAAAGGAAAGGTACTAATCAAGTTTTTCTAAAAATACAAAAACCTTTCAAAAACACAAAAGCGACTATATAAATTTCAAAAATCGATTCGAAACCCGCTAGCCGAAAAAATTATTGATTTACTTAAGGAGCTATTAAAATCTAACTCGAGGTCACTCTAATAACTATAAACAAAAGAAGACCAATTATTCTCCTAAACCCAAAACAAGATCTTGAAATGGGTTCCCAAGGTTACTTGTTTGGTTGCTCACACTGCTTTCAAAGCTACAAGCCATTCAAAATGGTACCTAGACAGTGGATGCTCCAGCATATGACAGGCGATAAAGCTCTATTCACCGATCTTAAAGATATGACTGATGGGTCACACATTTGGTGATGGTAGTAACTATGCAAGATAATTGGCAAAGGTACGGTCCAACTCTATAACCTTCCCTTATTTAAAAATGTGTTATATGTTGAGGTTTAAAACACAACTTGTTGAGCATATCTCAAATATGCGATAACAACCATAATGTTAAATTTTCTAATCAAGGTTGTGAAATTACAAATGAAAAGGGTTATGTAATATTAACTGGTCGCAGAACTTCAAAACTACTATATTGTAAGCAATGGTAGCTCATCTAATCAAACGTGCTACATGGTCCATACTTGATGAGACAGATTTATGGCATAAACGCCTTGGACATGTACACTACCGAAATTTATACAGATTGAGCAAAAGTGAACTAATAAAGGTCTACCTAAAATGCAAAAGTAGACAAGATCTGTGGTGAATGCCAAGTATGGTAAACAAACTAGGAGCTCTCACAAAAGGTGAACTCCAATATCACCACAAGACCACTCGAGCTTCTCCATATGGATCTTATAGGACCAACAAGAACGGAAAGTCGAGGTGGCAAAAAGTACATCTTAGTTATTGTAGATGATTATACAAGATACACTTGGGTTTCATTCTTGAAAGATAAATCGAAACCCTTGATGAAGTGAAAAAGATTATAAAACGGATTCAAACCGAAAAATGTTCTCAAGTCAAGAAGATCCGTAGTGATCATGGATCTGAATTTGAAAATAGCGGTTTGAGAAATTTTGTAGCGATCGGGAATATCGCATGAATTCTCTCGCACCTAAAACTCCTCAACAAAATGGAATTGTCGAGAGGAAGAATAGAGTGCTTCAAGAAATGGGAAGTGTTATGTTAAATAGCATGAAGCTACCTAGGAATCTCTCAAATTTGAAGCAGTGAATACACTGCTACATTATTAACCGTGTTTATATTTGTAAATCTAATAATAAAACGGCTTATGAAATGTGGTTTGAGAAAAAGCCTTCATCAAATATTTTTGAATTTTTGGCGGACAAAGTGCTATATATTTTGCGTGGACCAGTGAAAATTTGGGAAAATTCGACACTAAAAGTGATGAAGGGATCTTTTTAGGTTATTCTTTAAACAGTCGTGCTTATCGTGTTCTGAACAACAGGACCGGTGTGATTCAAGAGTCAATAAATGTTGTGATTGACGATCTTTTGAAGACACCTGTCCCTAGTTTAGATAATGATGAAGTTCTTATACTTGAAAAACAAGAAACTTCATCAAGTGAAACTAATCCTGAATTAAGGACTGTTAAAGATCATCCAACCTCTCAAATACTTGGAAACCCTCTCACTGGTGTGCGCACTCGTAGACAATTAGAGGACATATGTAACTACGTATGCTTTACATCCCAGATTGAACCAGGTAACGTAAAAGAAGCACTTTCTGATGAAAATTGGATTCTTGCGATGCAAGAAGAACTTAATCAGTTTGTCAGAAATGATGTCTAAGCAACTTGTTCCTAGACCTAAAGATAAACATATTATTGGAACAAAATGGATTTTCAAAAACAAATCGATGAGCTTGGAAATATTATTCGAAATAAAGCAAGACTAGTTGTACAGGATATACACAAATCGAAGGTATTGACTATAATGAAACATTTGCCCTTTGTAGCTCGTCTTGAATCAATCGACTTTTTATCTCCATTGCATGTTTTAAGAAAATTAAAATTTATCAAATGGATGTTAAGAGTGCCTTTCTGAATGGTGATTTACATGAAGAGGTATATGTTGAACAACCTACGGGGTTTGAAGATCCTAAATTTATCGATCATGTGTATCGTCTTAAGAAAGCTCTCATGGTGCAAAACAAGCTCCCAGAGCATGGTACGAAAAAATTGACTAAGTTTTCTTGAGTCATAACTTTCGATGGGGTGTGTTGATAAGACACTCTTTGTTAAGAAATATAACGATGATATTCTAATGGTTCAAATATATGTTGTGATATTATTTATGGATCAACTGTACTAACATGACTGTTGAGTTTGCAGATTTGATGAAGTCTAAATTCGAAATGAGCATGGTTGGAGAATTAAACTATTTCTTAGGATTGCAAGTAAAACAACAACCTGATGGAATATTTATTTCACAAACCAAATATGCTCGAGTTTAATTAAAAAATTTGGATTTGAGAAAGGTAAAAATTTTGATACTCCAATGAGTACAAGCAGTAAGACTCTCAAAAGACTCTACAGTAATGATGTGGATCCTAAATTGTATCGTAGTTTGATTGGTAGCTTACTTTATCTAACTGCTAGTAGACCGATATTGCTTTGAGTGTTGGTATTTGTGCTCGTTATCAATCAAATCCTAAAGAATCTCACTTAACTTCACATTAAGCGGATTATGCGTTATGTCGCAAGTTCTACTAAATTGGGTCTCTGGTATCCACATGAGACTAATGTTCAATTAGCCTAATGCAATGCAGATCTTGACTTGGTGAAACATTGATGATAGGAAATCAACCAGTGGTGGTTGTTTCTACATTGGAAATTGTCTTGTTTCTTGGTTTAGCAAGAAGCAAAGTTCTATATCGCTATCAATCTACAGAAATTTGAATACATTCTTCTTTGAAATGCATGTACTCAACTTGTTTGGATGAAACGAATGTTAAGCGATTATGGAATTACTCAAGATTCTATGATTTTATTTTGTGATAATTCGGTCAATAAATATCTCTAAAAATCCAGTTCAGCATTCACGTACTAAGCATATTGACATTAGATTTCATTACATTCGTGAATTAGTGGAAGAAAAATTAATAAATTTGGATTACATTCCAACCGAGATTCAACTTGCGGACATTTTCACTAAACCGCTCGACAAAAGCGGTTTAATAAATTAAAATTTGATCTCGGTATGTGCAATTTAAATTGAGTTTGCATGATTTTGTGTATCATAAGTTTGATGTTTTATTTGCTTAAACTTGAAATTATTTAAAAAAAAAAAAAAAAAAAAAAAAAAAAAAAAAATTACAAATTTTTTGTCATACTCGACCTGTCGTGAGAATACACGACCGGTCGTACCCACAACCGTCGAACACGTACACGACATGTCGTAAAAACACGGGATTTCACTTAAAATTGGGGATTTTAGTCTTCTTCTTCATTTCTTCATTTCTTTCCAACCGTCTAGCTACTTTGTACCCCAACCCATCTTCATTGTTTTTCAAGGTTAGTGATTCTTTTACATATTTCTTGTAGATTCTTACTATTAGTGCTTCAAAACTCATGTTTGTGGAATCTATTTGATCATTGATTGCAGGATTTGGGGTTTTCTCTTGAAAAATCTGTTCTATCTAAATCTCATTTCTTCTATCTTGCATCTTGTTGTTTCCTTGAAATCTTTCTTTGAAAATGGATCTTTAGAGGTAAAAAGAAAACTACTCGAGGTCCATCTTCTTCTAGATCAACTTCTATTGTTCAACGTCATCTTCGTTCTCCACGAAAATGATCCTACTTGATGCTCGAGATTTGCGTATGCGTAATGTAATTGTTGAACGTCATGTTAATGTCAATCACATTGCTTCTTTTGGTATTCCTTCTTTGTTGGAATCTGTGGGATGGGATAACATCTTACATTGGGGTGGAGCGTATACAAGTCCATTGCTCAATCCATGTTTGCATGTATCTGCGATTTTTCTCTTGAGAATTTAACTTTTAAAGTTGATACTCAAGAAGGTTTGTTTTGTTGTAGATCGACATTTGATTGCGAGATATTATGGAAATACCTATCAATGATGAAAGCATTCCAATTAATATTTTACATGATAGTCTCTCAGAATCTGAACGACGAATGCTTACTAGAGATTTATGTAATATGGATGTTCATTGGACTCATAAAGGTCATGTACTTCCCTCAAGGTATTTGTTACCCAGACACAGAGTACTTCATAAGATATTCATTTCAAATCTTTATCCACGTTCTGGTAACAAAACCGAACTCACTGCTTTTATGGTTCGTGTTTTGCATTCTGTTGTCTCTGGTGCTAAAATATGCCTCCCTTCTTTAATTTGTCATTCCATTATTCTGTCACGTCACCATCCTGGACATAGTGATATACCCTTTGGTTATTTACTGACTATGTTAGCAAATCATATGCTCATAGCCATGCCTACTAGAGAAAAACCCATCCACCATCTCCCTTTTAATAATTCCAATCTTAATAAGATGACTTTAGATTTGGCTAGAGGCCAAGTGGATGCTGGTAGCAGTGGTGGTGGAGCAGGTAATGCTGAATCTAGTGATCTTCCTGAGGACGTGAATATGGATGACTTATTTGAAGAACTTGAGTCAGACTCGGCTGATGATCCTGATTTTCAGCCTTCTGATTTTGATGAAAGGTTGAATTCTCTTCAAGAGCAGGTGGCTCAAATTCGTGTTACTCAAGACACACAATTTTCTTATATGTGTAAATATATGAGGCGAATTGCTAAGGGATTACACAAAATTGATCCATCTAATCCTGCACCCTCTTCTGGTTCTGACTGAATTTTTTTGATCTGTAATATTTACTGATATTAGCTTGCATCTCAAAACCTTTTTGTTGGTTATGGACTATTTTTTTTGCTTCAACTCCTAATTGGTTATGCACATTTACTGTTTTTCTTCCTTTGTCATTTTGTGTCAAAAAGGGGGAGAAGTTTGGTGAATGTTATTGAATGATTATTAATTTTGTTGTGCTATGTGCTATTACTCAGGGGGAGTCCTATTGTTGCTTATCATGTCTATATATCTGTGCATGTTTCTCACCTCTTATGTCTCTTGGAAATATTATTACTTGGTGTTTTGTCACAAATTTGACAAAGGGGGAGATTGTAAGGGTTATGGTCTCATACTCCTTTGGTTGTCAAATTTTGTTATGTCAAAACATCTATCTGTGTCTTGTGCTGGTATGATGATTTTTATTCAAGACACTGCTTAAATACTTCTTAAAGTTCAAAAAGCTACAAGTTGAAGCTCAAGATGTCAAAGCTCAAGATGTCGAAGTTAAAGGTTCAAGCCTGATATTGTTCAAGACTTCAAGCCTGATATTGTTCAAGATTTCAAGCCTGATATTGGTTCAAACAATCTACATTCGTTGAATGGTTGAAGTTCAATGTCCATACGACATATTTCAGGTTTGAATGACCTTAGGTTGACCCTTTAAGTAGGTCATTTTGGATACATAAATCAAATGTTTATTTTACATGAGCTTGGTCTGTTCCAAGACCAGTCCTAGCTCTTGTTCGACCAGTCCTAGCATTGGTTCGACTAGTCCAAGAAATTCCACGACCAGTCCTAATTAGTTGAAGATTTTTCGGATTTTTTGGAACGCCCACGACCAGTCCTGGAGGTCCTTCGACCGGTCGTAGGTTGGCTTCGACTCGTCCACGATCAGTCGTGGAGCTACGACTGAAAATCCAGCAACCTATTTCATGGTCCTACGACCAGTCGTAGGTGACCCACGACCAGTCGTAGGTGTCCCACGACGTCGTAGGGTACACACGACCAGTCGTGGAACGGCTTTCAAAGATCGCGCTCAATTTTTCAAAAATCTGTTAGAGCTACGACCAGTCCTAGGTTTCTAAGACCAGTCGTAGGAACGATTTTTTCTTCTATAAATTGAACACGAAATTCAGAGTTTTTACATCCAGAACTCCATTCCTTTCAAGAATTTTCAAGTAATCACTCTGAGATAAGTCTGTGTTTATTTTAAGCTAAATTGTGCTTATTTAATATTCCTTTTTGCTAGCTTATTTAATTTGATTTTGTTTCTCTATTCCAATCTTATTTGAAAAGAGGAATTATATTATTCCTTCTTCTTGGAATCAAAATCAAATATAGCTACGCCCAACAAGTCAAAATCTAAAATCTATTAGAATTTAGAACCCTATGAATGTGAGTATTGGAAATTGAACTTTGATATTCAATCATCTACTCCGATTGGTTCTACCAAATTTTAAAGGAGAAATCCGGTATTTTACAATTACAGTAAAATTCATTTATTTTGGTTTTGTTTGAGGTTGAGCCAGAAAAAATCTCATTGTATTGGTTGTCTGAGAAAACCAGAAAACTTCGAGAAAAAGGGGTTTTTGAATTGTGTAAGCCCAAGTGAAAAGACACAATTGTAAAGGTTTTGGTGAACTGTGAAAACCTATTTGATAGTGAACGCTAATATCCCCGTGTGAGGATATTAGGAGTGGAGTAGCATTTTGTGTGGTGTAAAACAGTTGGTGTACATACAGGTAACCACTATAACTCTTTGTCTTGTGGATTGAATACTTGCTTAATTTTCATATCTTTTATCATTCGATTGTGTGGAATGTACAAGTGGATGTGAATGTTGTAACTATTTACATTTTCAAGCAAGTGTGGGGATTGTTGTAATAATTTAGATCTTTATACGCATTTATTTTCAATTCCTTACTATTTCATTTACTTATATTAACATTGAGTTCTTGATTCAAAAGAGGTTCTAGAAATAAGGTTGTCCTACCATAAGCCCTTGTTTATTATGGTGTAAGGTTGTCCTTAGAACTAAATTTGTATCAATCTCTCAATAATTATTTATCAAGGTGATTTATATTTAGCATTGTGAATTGATTCATTATTGTAAGGGTATTGATTTACTTTAGTTCCGCTGATTTATTTTTAAATTTGGCATAGTCCTATTCACCCCCCCCCCCCCCTCTAGGACATATAGCTTGGCCTTTACACCAATCCACTCTATTTAATATCAGTGGTAAGGGTGGATTGGAGGATGAACTCCCTAGAGAAAAAGGCTTTAGGTATAAGATGCAAGTTGAAACACACAAAAGCTCTCTCTTTTCTCTCTTACAGCAACAAAGAACAAGTCCTCTATATATAGGCAAGAAGTTCCAACGGATATAAAACAGTCACATTTATGATAAAGTTCGATATCATCGAGCAGGTTCGATATCATCGAGCGTATACTCTCGATAGCATCGATGGTCTACTCGATGACTTGGATTGATGTCATACGCTTTTGAAACTCCTTGCCAATAGGTCGATGAATCGAAACAGTTGTTGATGTCATCGGATTTTGAACTCCGATTCCATCGATGACTGGGTCGATCCCTCGACACATAAAAAATGAGAAAGACTTGACTTTGAAAATATTTCAAGTTTTCATGAATGATCGGGGGAACCGTCGAGGTCATCGGAATTTAAATGTCAATGATATCGAGATCTGAGTCGAGGCATCGATAATTCCAGCAGATTTATCTTTGAACTTGCGGGACAGATTATGGCTTAGTTCGATGCAATCAATCCGGTGTCGATATCATCGATATTTAAATATCGATTAAATCGAAGGGCCCCCGATCATAGTTTAAAAAACATCATGAAATAACTGTTGTAAGAAATGCGCGCCCACCATCGATATCATCGATGGACCTCCGATCTTATCGATATTTGATTTCAGATCAAATCGAACGGTCATCGATATATCGATGAATTTTGAGATTTTCATTAAAAAACAGGGGCGCCGGAAATCTGCCTGTCAATCTTATCGAGCCACTCTCGACGGGCTCGAGATTTGAATATCGATGATATCAATATGAGTATCGATACATCGATAATTCATCCAGATATATTGTGAAGTTGCTAGACATATTTGTGCTTATATCGATGATATCGATAGATGTATCGATACATTGATAAATCCGTCCAGATGAGTATTTGGTTGCTGGACACTTTTGGTCCTCTTATCGATAATATCGTTAAGGTATCGAGGACATCGACAGTGCAAGTCGATCATATCGAGGGTGCTTCGATAGAATCGATGATGAGTGTCGAATGTTGCATATCAGACCCAGTAATTACCTAATTTTACGTACATGATAAGGTTTAATGGAGTGTATTAATTGTGTTTTTGTTACAGGATGAAATCAGGAGCGTTGATTGAAAATTGATGTTAAAAGCATGGATTTCATGATCCAAAGTCTCCAGAGCACGGGATGGACTCCAGAGAACCAATAATGAAGATTTTACACGCCTGGGATATGAGGAAAGCAAGCCAAAGGGGCCCGAAAAGGGTCCAGAATGCAAGATCACATGGTTCCCACTATCCGATCAGTTCGAAACTTCATACATGAGATGGGGGTTGTAAATTAATCGTACATATTAAATTTCAGCCCTTGAAGATCTCGGGAAGTGGTCCAACAGATAGATCGGCCCATTAATCTCCAATTTGGGGCCCACCTGATATTTGGAACTGCTTCAAACTTGGTGTTGGCGGTTGAAATTATATGAAGAAAAGGATGGACGGTGCAGATTTCTCATAAACATTATAGAATGTGAGGAAAGCGATCCCATCCCAAGTGTGCACTGCATGGAAGTAGACGATGATGCATATTGGGAAGATGATTATGAATGTGCAACCCAAATTCCCTTTGAATCAATCTCAAATTTGGTCCAAGTCAATGATCAAGATGTACACGAAGTGGTCGGTCATAATGAGCCACTCCCCTCACCTAACATGTCTGATTTTAAGATAAAGGACGGGCCCCTTACAACCGACCCTTCTAACTCTTGTGAAACGTATTTGGACCACTCCTCTGAATTACATGATGATATGATTCGGGAGATGGACGAGCTACTCGATATGACTCTTGAATTTGAAACCACCCAGTTGAGGCCACCATCTGAACTGTTGAATAATGACGATTCATCACCTCTTCTGAGTAGTATCGATGAACAGAGTCCACACATCAATGCTACGATATCGATCCTCAATCATGCAATGCGTGCGAAATTTGGAGCAAGAGAGCACACCTCCGTTTACCTTCAAAAACGATGGATTCCTTGGGCAGATCATCACGAGCTCTAATGTGGAAAATAAGTCACACTCAACTGAATTGCCCAACTCTTTGGATGATTGCTTGGCACACTTTGCAGATTCAAATGATCCCATGATAAGAGACATAGTGAATGCCTTGCAAAACAATATCTCGGTAGTCATCACTGACCGAGAGAACCCTTACTCTGAAGCCCCTCCTTCCACAAATCCTGAATATTTACCATTAAGGAAGGAGGAGCTAAAAATTGAACCGAAGTTTGGAACCTCGGAATGTGTTGAGACTACACCACTTTCTGAAGATTTTTCTGAAATTCATTTATGTGTAGTCACTGATTCACCATGGGATACTAACGTTGAAATTTCTTCTGTCGCAGGTGAATCGTATATACTCTGGATACCTCAAGCACTTCAACGAAAAATTTCTTATGAGGTACATAAATTTCTTTGGAAAGTCAAGCTCCAGGGCGTCCAAGCCTATTGCAAAAATGGCTTTTGGATGATCCTGTTGAGAAATCTACTGAGAAACTTATCAAGATACTGGCCGGAAGAGGAACCTTGCAGTATGACTGAGTAGTTTTTCCCTGCTTTCTTCGGCCTAGGGTAGTTTCCTTTATACAATTTTAGGATAGACAGTAAACTTAGCGCTCCTGGGAGGCAACCCAGCCTTTTGTTTGATTATATTGTTTTTTCTTAGTTAGTTACTTCAATGTTTGTGGGTAACATTACTGCAAACCCTCACGAGACTACAACTCGTCCACTAGGGGTAACCTAGGGGTTTAAAGGCTTGTTGCATGCGCTAAATGCAATCGAGAGCACCTGCGAAAGTGGTATAGGTAGGATCTTCTTTTGTTTTCTTTTTGTTATTTTTTTCTTCTGTTGATTTCTCTCTTGTGCTAACTCGCTTTTACGTTGAAATTTTTTGAGAAAGCCTCTTGATTCTCCGTCCAGGTACTATCTTTCCATCATTCCTCTTTTATTCTCGTTGTCCCATGTGCATTGCTTACTTATTTCTTTTACATTGAGGACAATGTAGATTTTAGGTTGGGGGTGGGAGATTAGGTCACCTAATCAGTATTTTCTTGGTCTTGAGCAAAATTTGTGAAAATTTTAAAATTTTTTCTGGAAATTCTATTGAATTCAATGTGCTTTTAAAGGATAGTTGTGACTTTAACATCATAAGATACGTGATGTTGGTAACTTATGACTCTTGGATTCGGCCATCTGCTTGATTTCACAGTCAATTTCGAATTGTTAATCCATGATTAGAAGTTGTAAACATTGATTGAGCCATGATTTCACATATCAGATCTCGCTTACACATTAAGTTCTCAATTCGATATTAAATGGTAACTTGGTGATCATTAAGCATGAAAGGAACTAGCCTGAAAAAGTTTGTTAGCATCAGTTTATAAAGAAGAAGAGAAAAGGCTAAGTCACATAATCTTCACCATAGGTTTGCTCCCTATAGGTGTAGATTTGATTCTCCATAGTTGACATATGAAAAAAAAAAAAAGTTAGGCGACAAGTTTTCGCCATAGGTTTGCTCCCTATAGGTGAGAATTTGATTTCCCTCATTTGCGTTATTGCTCATAAAGAAAATCAAAGGCTGGTAAAATGAAAAGTTAATCTGTGAGATAAGTGTTGGTTTCAAGCTTGGTTGTCACGAATTACTAATGATATCATGAAATTGACAATTGGATCTTTTAATGATTGTAAGCCGAGATTACACTATACACTCATGGAACTCAATGTTTAAAATTGCTCAAATTAATGGATTAATATTTTAAACTTGATTATGAAATCTGCCGAGAGCTTGATTCCAAGAGAAAAATTCCACACACCGATCATGAATCTTAGAATTTTCACATCTCAGCTATCTGTTCACTTGTCACTTGAATTTACAGGAATTGTCTTTTATTTCTGAAATTATTTTTCGCATGTTTTACTCGGAACTAGCAAAATGCTGGTTGGGGGTTGTGATGAGTGTCGAATGTTGCATATCAGACCCAGTAATTGCCTAATTTTACGTACATGATAAGGTTTAATGGAGTATATTAATTGTGTTTTTGTTACAGGATGAAATCAGGAGCGTTGATTGAAAATTGATGTTAAAAGCATGGATTTCATGATCCAAAGTCTCCAGAGCACGGGATGGACTCCAGAGAACCAATAATAAAGATTTTACACGCCTGGAATCTGAGGAAAGCAAGCCAAAGGGGCCCGAAAAGGGTCCAGAATGCAAGATCACATGGTTCCCGCTATCCGATCAGTTCAAAACTTCATACATGAGATGGGGGCCGTAAATTAACCGTACATATTAAATTTCAGCCATTGAAGATCTCGGGAAGTGGTCCAACAGACAGATCAGCCCATTAATCTCCAATTTGGGGCCCACCTGATATTTGAAACTGCTTCAAACTTGGTATTGGCGGTTGAAATTATATGAAGAAAAGGATGGACAGTGCAAATTTCTCATAAACATTATAGTGGACCCCATATATGATGCAAGTACACCATGCATACAGGCCTCCTGCCGTGCACCGGACGGCTGAGGGGTCAGCGCAAGCGCTGACCTGACTCTTCTTCTCAAAACAGGAAGAACGCAAACAGCGTTACGCTGTTCGACTTGCGGTCGTCGGTTGTGGGTCCCACCTAGTGTCCAAATGGACAATTCAAACCGTCCATCCGCTTCCTGGGGCAGCCACGACCCCCTCCTAGGTGAAAGTTTGGCCACATACATGTGTACGCTCGTGAATCGTCAGCAAACGGAAGATGGACGGCGGAAGTAAAGATCAGGTGGGACACACCAAAACAGAAGAAAACCGGTCATTTCCGACCGGTTTTCCGTTCTTATCCCAGTGAACGGAGTGGATTTCGTGATTTTCATCGTTTATGGGACCCACCATCACCACAGTGCTCGATCCGCGTCCGCGTAACGAACGGTCGCTGCCTGTTTTTGCGGCGGATTGTGGGCCCCGTACGTCGTCCTTCCGGCCGATCCAAGCCGTTCATCTTGTAGAGTGGCTCGAGAGCTTCAAAACCATGCTGATATTCCACTCCCATGCGTGCACACGTGCGTGATACAGAGGCCACAAACGGACTGCTCTGCAATGTTCAAAACTGATCTCTTCGTGATTTCTTCTCTGGGCTGCGCTAATGGACATTCAAAACCACCCATTCTTGACTGAAATTTCGTTCTGAATCCAATGGACGGGGTGGATTTTCCAGAAAATATCTCTGTGGGGCCCACCGATCATGGCTACAAAAATTTGCACTCCATGTCCTGCTACAACTCTGCCACCGACTCCAGCCATCCAGCAGCTATAAAAGGGGAATTATGGACGTGGGAAATTCATTGAGAACCAGGGAATTCCAGATCTAGAGCAAGGGAGAGAAGAAAGAGAAGAAAGAAGAGAGAGAGAGATCGATTGGTTTGGTGTTTTGTTTTTATGAATTTCGTTTAATCTTTTTAATGGATTTTATGGGTCACTAATCTCTCAGCTAGGGCTGAGATGAAGCCCCTAATTTGATTAGCTCTTGTATTGGTTGATTTACTTTGAACATTAATTAATTTGTTTCTTTCTCTAAGTGGGCTTGATTGGTTTAAATTCTATACTTCTCCATCTCTGAACTTGACCAAAGTATATATATGGATGTTGTTTGGATGCTTATTATAGGTGCTTGTGTCTGATCAAGAACAGGTTTCCTATAGAGGAAGAAACAGGGTGCTTTAATGAACTGTACATTCCATGTGCCCGACCAAGGACATGGGATGTGTTATTCATGGCATTGCTTAAAGGAATTAGACATTCTGTATGCCCGATTAAGGACACAGATTGTGCTTTCTCTATATAAGTGGTATCAATCTAGATCAAGGTGAATCAACAGACAAAACAAGGGTTAGGATAATTAGGGGTGGATTCGAAAGTCCTAGTGCTCTCTCTCTGATTGAATTTTCTTCCCTGTCTTAATTGTTTTTCCTAGAATTGTGCTTAGTAGTTCATTCCATTATTTGTTGGATTAGTTAAGGACAGTCATAGATTTGAATTGTGACGACCAGTCCTCGTGGGAACGATCTCGTAATACGTACCATATCTACATCTGATTCGTATACTTACGAGTTTAAAAATCATTTAAATCATGTTGGTTTAAATAAAACATCAATCGACAGGGCGAGAAAAACTTAGAAATTTTCCTATTTTAAAAAGTTTTCTCACCACAAAAACCCTAAGATGTCTATCTTGTTTTAAGGGTTTTAATCACCTAATGTTTTGGGACATGGGATGTGAGGCTATGATTTACCTATTGCGAGCTTCCACACATCCGGTTGAGGCAGACGCTTGAAATAATCTTCCTATCGAGTTCTGCAGCCAGTCTGACTCACCACACACGTAACTTGACAAACCAGGGCACTAGCAGTGCACTTTCAAAACTAAGTATACTAACAGCTTTATTCAGGATCGATTTGATGTATGTACGACAAAGGGTTGTAGAAGGGTAGGTCATAGAAAATTATATGGTCGATCACCTTCTGACATTGAAAATCAACTTCCTCCAGAAGTATTCAATGTATACATGATAAATCAAACATTCTAGAAATTAATATTTGACAGTTCAAGGACCGATAGATTATCAGGAGTAGGGATTATCTTGATTGACCGAGATGGAAAGAGATATGAATTTGCGTTTCAACTTGAGTTTGAATGCACAATAATCAAGCCGACTATGGATCTCTTATCATTGTTCTAGAATTTTTGGTTGAGTTAGGAGTTAGTTGTATATTGGTGATGGATGATTCTCAATTAGTGATTAATCAATCGATTGGATCATTTAAATATACTAGTTTTATTTTACAATCATATTATGTTTTGGTAACTCCATTACTAAACAAGTTCGATATGGTCAAATTGAAACACGTAACTCGGGAAAATAATATTAATGCAAATGAAATGGCATAATTAGCATCAGGATTTCAAATTGCCCAAGGATTTGAAGAATGGTAAGTATTCAAAGCAAATCATTATCCTCGATTTTTCAAAGAGAGCCGATCAAGGAAATTTCACGGGCCGAGATGAGCAACGATGACTGGAGAACTCCAATCATAGAATATCTTTGATCCCCACAGACAAGTTGGCCGAGAACAACTGTGGATTATGTCTTGGTCGATAATGAACTATATCAAAAAGGGGCAGATGGAGTTGTTATAATGTTTAGACAAAAAGGAATCAATATTAGCTATGTGGGAAGTGCATGAAGGACTTTATGGAGCACATCAAGTTGTGAAGCAAATGATGAAATGGCAGTAAAGACAGCACTAGTTGAAGAAGGAATATGCCAATATGTCCTAGAGGGGGGTGAATAGGACTTTTTAAAGTTTTTATGATTTATTTAAAAATCCTACTTCACTAATCATGTGATCATGCAGTTATTAGAATTACTCAAATGTAACTCTACTGGCTTCCAAGCCTGCTAGAGGATCCAATCACAAACTATTTTAGAGATAAGCAGTATGCAAGCTAGCTTATGATAGATATGACTGTGTAGGTGTGTGTGGTGTGATCAAATGTTCAGATATGGAAGTATTAAAGCAAATCACACAATCATAAGAATAACATCTCAAACACAGTCATTTTTATAGTGGTTCGACGATGAGTCTACTCCACTCCTGGTAACCGCACTCAACCCTTGAGTGTACTGAATTTCACTAAGGAGGTTTCACAATGGTTCACCTCTAACCTAAGGTTTTAAATCAAGTTCACATTCAACCTTTACAATCTATACTGAGGCTGACTGTTTATGCTCTCACGAGCAAGGGTCAACACAACGCACCCGCTTTTAGGCACACTGGCCAAGGATCTTCCATAAGACCCTACTGGAGGTTTCTACACGGTTGACCTCAACCCTAAGGTTTTACATAATTCACCTCAAACCCAGAGTTTTACTGGTTCACTCCTAACCAGATGTTTATGCTCTCCATAGAGCAAGGGTCCACACAATGCACCAACCACATATACTCCCGCCGGAGGCCTCCTTGAGGACTTCAAAGGGTGAGAACCACTTAAAACCCAATCCTAAAAAGGAATGATCATAAGTGTCCTCTTGGACTCTTGATACTTATAAATAAGCTGATGAGTCCCGTTTAGCACAGTGCGTAAGATCTCCTCCTCCTTGTTAACGAAGAGTCTTCTACTCCCTTGATCTGCAATAAAAATGATATACCAATACTCAGCCTCGGGTTGGGTCAAGGTGAAGATGGAATCCTACTCTCAAAATATTTTCCTATCAGGAAGATAAAGCGATTCTAATCTTATGCATTCAAGGCATCCCAGCTTAATGATTTGCCATTAAGGTAGTAGCTGGAGGATCCTTGAATGTGGAAGTTCATTCCTCAATCCACTCTATTGAATGTCAATGATGAGGGTGGATTGGAGGATGAAATCCCTTGAGAGAAAGGGCTTTGAATATAAGATATAAGTTGAAACACACAAAATCTCTCTCTTATTTCTCTCACAGCAACAAAAGACAAGCCCTCTATATATAGGCAAAAAGTTCCAACGGATATAAAATGGTCACATTTATAACAGAGTTCGATATCATCGAGCAGGTTCGATATCATCGAGCGTATACTCTCGATAGCATCGATGGTCTGCTCGATGACTTGAACTCAATGTTATATGCTTTTGAAACTTTTGCCAATTGGTCGATGAATCGAAACTATTGTCGATGTCATCGGATTTCGAACTCCAATTCCATCGATGAGAGGTTCGATCCATCGATACTTTGAAAGAGAGAGACTTGACTTTGAAATATTTCAGGATTTCATGAATGATCGGGGAATCGTCGAGATCATCAGAATTTGAATGTTGATGATATCGAGATTAGAGTTGAGGTATCGATAAATCCAGCAGATTTGTCTTTAAACTTGCTGGACGGTTTATGACCTTGTTCGATGCAATCGACCTGGTGCCGATATCATCGATATTTGAATATCGATTCTATCGAAGGGCCCCCGATCATAGTTAAAAACAACTTAAAATATCTACTGTAAGAAATGCGCGCCCACAATTGATATCATCGATGGACTTCCGATATTATCAATATTTGATTTCAGATCATATCGGAAAAGCATCGATATATCAAAGGAATTTAAGGTTTTCATTAAAAAAATAGGAGCGCCGGAAATCTGCCTGTCGATCTTATCGAGCCATTTTTTATGGACTCGAGATTTGTATATCGATGATATCAATAGGTGTATCGATACATTGATAATTCGTCCAGATATGTTGTGAAGTTGCTGGACATTTTTAGATCTTATATCGATGATATCGATAGGTGTATCGATACATCGATAAATCCGTCAAGATGAATATTTAATTGCTGGACACTTTTGGTCCCCACATCGATAATATCATAATGTATCAAGGACATCAACAGAGCAGGTTGATCATATCGAGGGTGTTCCGATAAAATCGACAAGGCGAGAAAAACTTAGAGATTTTCCTATTTTGAAAAAAGTTTTCTCACCTTAAAATCCTATCATTTCTAATTTAAGGGTTTTATTTATCTGGTGTTCTAGGTTATGGGATGTGAGGCTTTAGATTTACTTGCGACGAGCTTGCACACATCTGGTTGAGGCAGACGCTTGAATTGATCTTACTATCAGGCTCTGTAGACAATCTAACTCAACACTCACATAACTTGACAAACCAGGGCACTTTCAATCTCTCCCTTTGTCAATTACGTGAAAAAATCCCTAAAACACCCTAGAACTTTCTAGACAAACACACTCTAAATTGTGTGTACATGCTTTTACACAATTTTACAATTTCTACCCCATGTACACAAGCAGTAGCTGCTCCCCCTGACTTGTAAACTCCAATTCACCCTTGCTTGTTGTGGCTGCTCCCCCTAACACCTGCAACAACATCTAACGGATACACAATTTCCATTTGGGGTGTTTGTAAATGTTCTCCCCCTTTTTATCAGTCATTGACAAAGATATCTCAGGTGATATTAACTGAAGCTTGAAATACTTGGGAGAACCAATCAAGTAGAAGCAGAACATTGATGTATAATAGTTAACTCAATTCAATCAAACATCAATTTCAGAATGAATGCATATTGGATAAGATAGAGCAATTATATAGCAGTTAAAATATTCATCAAAGGCATCTCATGCATTCCAAATTAGAAACTAGATAAACCAGGGGAACTCAAGACAAAAGTATGGCAGTAAAAAGTTTAAGCATTATATTCAGCCATAACCCAAAATATTCAAAAAAAAAAAAAACACACACATATTGCCACAGACAGCAGTAAATAAGCAGTATATCCCAGCAAAACAAATTAAGCCTATGCCAGGACACCCATAAGTAAGTACCAATATCAATCCCTCATCGGGACATATACATACAACATAAAGAAATATCAATCTATCAAGTTAAAAACCTGTCACATACACCCAAAAGAGCGTAGAACATCCAAAAAGATACTGATGTTCAATCGCAGAATTAAGAGTGAGGTGTAGGTGACAGCAAGCCAGAATCAGCATTATGGAGCAGAATGGGATGGTGCTGGCGCCGTGTCGTCCCATCAGCACGTCATCAGATCCACCAATTGTTGAACCGTGCTCTGCACTCCTTGAACCATCCTTTCCAGGACTGTAAGCCTTTCTTTAACTGAGTGGATGTCCTTTTGAATTGCTCCAATCCTGTCCAGCTTGAACCTTTTGTCATACCCAGCTATTGACGTGGACGAAGCTGGATTGGGTCCAGGAGGTGCCTCTTCAGCCATTGCAGTCCCTTCCACGAGATCACCACCTTCTCCTTCAACTTCTTCCTCCTAGATTTCTTCCTCGGGGTTCTCCTTTAACTGAGTGGATGTCCTTTTGAAAGTCCAAATCCATTTTCCGGACATTTCTTTTGTTGAAAACTTAGAGCGGGAATACCGGATCAGTAGTCGATGGGAACCCGATTCTGTTGCATATCATGCTGATAATCCAGGGGTACGGCAGATGGAGGTCCCTGGATATGTGGATGGCGTTTACCAACTGAGAAACAAGCAGAGTCGGAAGGCAGATCTTTGACCCTTTAGCAACTGAGTATATGATCATGGTCATAAGACCAGTGAGATCGGACCAGTTGGTACTTCTGGGATAGATGTTAGTAGCAAAGATACCATGCATGACCCGAAATCGGGGTTCCATGTACCTGGCCTTTAAGGCATTCCCTTGATGCCAAGGGATGTCCCTGTTATGGCATAGGTACTTGGTTACCATGGATCAGACGTCAGGAAGGTCAAGATCCAATTCAGGAAGGCCTTCTAGTGCCATTTCCAGATTGAGAATGTTAGCTATTGTGGCAAGGGTGAGCAACACATCATCACCATCTAAAGATACCATGAATAAAGGAGGGTCCGCCACTGGCGAATGACACACAGCAAAGAAGTTGTGTGTTCTTTCAAGTTAGCATGGCCCACCAAAGTCTAGAATGGGCAGTCAATCTATTGCGGCAAATAGGGGTTCCAATTTGTTTAGTTTGAGACACTCCCTGTCTACCTTTCTCTCTTGAATAAGCTTTCTGCCCATGTATTTGGGTGGTCGTGAACTTGCTCTAGTTGGAGGAGGTGGTACCGGAGATTCGGTCTAGGACCCACCATGTGGAGTCTGTCTTGTTCTTTGCCATGTGGGGATCCCACTTTCCATGGCCCTCGCCCTGCCTTTTGAGGCGAGTACCTTTTGTCGGGTGGCAATTAAAGATTCCCCAGGGTTGGATGCTACCCCTTTGTCCTTTCCCATGTGGACAAATAGAGTCTTGAACGATTTGAGAAAGACGACAAAAAAAAAAAAAAAAAAAAAAACTGACAAAAATGACAAATACCCAAAAGAAGGTGGACTCTTGATGTTTTAGAGGAGTATTATCGGATTTGTGGAATGATTTGAGTAGTCCGACGTGGCTCCAACTGATTTGATTAAGAGAATCGAGCAGAGAAGGTGACAGTGAAACCCTTGAGAAAATAACCCCCTTTTTCATTTCGCTGACTTTTATCGGGCGGCATCTGTCGATGTAATCGACCACTGTTTTGATAATATCGAGAGGTTACTTATCGATTCTATCGAGTCTATCTTTGATATCATCCTTAGCCACCGACAATCCATATCCTAAAGAGGCGTCGTTAATATCGACCTGCTATCGATAAATCGAGAATGTCATATCGATAGTCATATCGAAGATGAAGATTTTCAATTTTCAGCATTCAGACAGATCTTTAAGTATACTTTTTGTATCTCTATCAACAGCATACTCAGCAAAAATTATGTACACACACTGTACACAACAAAATTATCAACATTTGAATGTTCATACAAAAAAAAAAAAAAGTGGAGGTGAAGTACCTCAGATATATCATTTGAATCTATGCAAAAATATTTCCTCATTTTAGCACCAGTTCAGATTCTGATACATGATCTGAACTAATTCTTCCTTACCCATTTTACTTTGTTAATTGATTTGGGTGGTGATGTAAGGGTATTTCTTTTATCCATATTCCTAAGAGGACTTCTGAAGTTTTGTATTTCTCTGGTTAATAATTTGTTAACATGATTCTGACCAGAGTTAAGTTGATTCCTCCTAGGTGTTATGTATTCAAACTTATAATGACCTAAATTTCCACACAAATGACATACTGGAGTTGTTCTGGTTTTGCTTCCAGAAGTAGCAAATTTTTCAGTTTTAGGTGCTGTATTTCTAGCCTTTGACGTAAATTTTTCATATCCTAGGCCGCTTTTATCCTTTTCAGCTCTTCCTATTCCTAACAATTTTTCTAGTTTTTCGCCACTTTGGGAAAACTTGTAGTTTATCTTGGCCATCTTCTTGGATTCTTCCAGATCAAATAGGAGTGTATGATTTTCATTGCAAAGAAATCTATTCTTATCTTTTAGCAGTTCAACCTGTTTGTTTAGTTTATCAGACTCGTTTTCAAGAAAAGTGTTAATTTGTTCGAGTCTATCATTATCCATATGATATTGATGCAGGTCATTTATTAATTGTATGTTGATTTCCAATGATTTATCCAAATCTTTCTGTAGCAACTTACTTTTGTTCTCTGCTATTCCGAGTCTTTTGAGGATATTGATGTTATGAATATAAAGTTGGTTGTAAGCATCTTGTAGCTTGTCTTCTTCTTCAGTTCCCTCATTATCAGATGAAAATGAATTGGTGGCTAGCTGTTCTTTCTTGTTTTCAGATTCAGTGGGAATGATTGAAGCAGTGGAGACCATAAGTATTTTCAATGATTTCTGATCTCCATCGCTTTCTGAGTCACTAGATTCTGAATTTGACTCCTCAGTATCATCCCATGTGGCGGCCATTGCCTTGCCTTTAGTTTTTCTGTTTGGGCATTCGGTTGATAGGTGTCCATACTCATGACAGGCGTAGCATTGTGATTCTTTGGTTCTTTTACCAAATTTGTATGTAGAAGGTTTATAGTTCACCTTTCTTCCTTTGGAAGGCCGACCACGATTCTTCTGAAAGAATTTCCTGAATCGTTGAGCCAGTAAAGCCACTTCCTCATCTTCATTTTCATTTTCGCTTTCACTGTCCTCATGTAATGTTTTCTTAGAGGTTTTTAGGACAGTGTTTTTGGATTTTTGGGATTGTGTGAAGTGTAGTTCAAAAGTTTGTAGGGAACCTACCAGTTCTTCTACTTTTATTTCATTTGTGTTCCTACACTCCTCAATTGTTGTAACCTGGGGATTAAATTGTTCCGGTAGGGATCTTAGAATTTTCCTACAAATTTTCGGTACCGGAACTTTTTCTCCCAATCCACCCATGGAGTTACAGATGATTTTCAGTTTTGTGAAAAACTCCATAAATGTCTCATGCTCTTCCATTCTGAGACTTTCGAACTGTGAAGTCAGGAGTTGAAGTTTGGATTGCTTCATAGTGCTTGTGCCTTCATGGGTAGTTTCCGATAAATCCCATACTTCCTTGGATGTCCCACACACACTTATCTGATTGAATATATCCTGGGACACAGCACAGTAGATAGCATTTATAGCCTTAGCTTCAGATATTTGCCTTTCTTTGTCGAATGTTGTCCACTTTTCTTTTGGTTTGGGCTTTGTGATTGTTGTGCCACTATCAAGTATGATTTGTTCAGTTGGTGGCATGTATCCGCTTTCAACTATGTTCCAAACGTCATAATCCAAAAATCTCAGAAAGTAGTGCATCCTAGCCTTCCAGTATGCATAGTTTGAGCCGTCAAATACTGGAGGTCTAGTGACTGATGAGCCCTCTCCTTTGGCCATATTCCCAACTTCAGTCAAGATCACTCTCTAGGCGGTGAAGCCCTTAAAGAGAGACCTACTTTTATACCAATTGAAATGGCAGTAAAGACTGCACTAGTTGAAAAAGGAATATGCCAATATGTCCTAGAGGAGGGTGAATAGGACTTTTTAAAGTTTTTATGCTTTATTTAAAAATCCTACTTCACAAATCCTGTGATCATGCAGTTATCAGGATTACTCAAATGTAACTCTACTGGCTTCCAAGCCTGGTAGAGGATCTAATCATAAAATATTTTAGAGATAAGCAGTATGCAAGCTAGCTTATGATGGATATGACTGTGTAGGTGTGTGTGGTGTGATCAAATGTTCAGATATGGAAGTATTAAAGCAAATCACACAATCATAAGAATAACAATCTCAAACATGGTGATTTTTATAGTGGTTCAACGATGAGTCTACTCCACTCCCGGTAACCGCACTCAACCCTTGAGTGTGCCGGATTTCACTTAGGAGGTTTTACAATGGTTCACCTCTAACCTAAGGTTTTAAATCAGGTTCACCTTCAACCTTTACAACCTACACTGAGGCTGACTGTTTATGCTCTCATGAGCAAGGGTCAACACAACGCACCTACTTTTAGGCACACTGGCCAAGGATCTTCCATAAGACCCTACTAGAGGTTTCTACACGGTTGACCTCAAACCCTAAGGTTTTACACGGTTCACCTCAAACCCAGAGTTTTACTAGTTCACTCTTAACCAGATGTTTATGCTCTCCACAGAGCAAGGGTCCACACAACGCACCCACCACATACACTCCCGCCGGAGGCCTCCTTGAGGACTTCAAAGGGTGAGAACCACTTAAAACCCAATCCTAAAAAGGAATAATCACAAGTGTCCTCTTGGACTCTTGATACTTACAAATAAGCTGATGAGTCCCGTTTAGTGTGTAAGATCTCCTCCTCCTTGTTAATGAAGAGTCTTCTGCTCCCTTGATCCGCAACACAAAATGATGTACCAATACGCGGCCTCGAGTTGGGTCAAGGGAAAGATGGAATCCTACTCTCAAAATATTTTCCTATCAGGAAGATAGAGCGATTCCAATCTTATGCATTCAAGGCATCCCAGCTTAATGATTTTTCATTAAGGTAGTAACTGGAGGATCCTTGAATGGGGAAGTTCATTCCCCAATCTACTCTATTGAATGTCAATGATGAGGGTGGATTGGAGGATGAACTCCCTTGAGAGAAAGGGCTTTGGATATAAGATATAAGTTGAAACACACAAAAGTTCTCTCTTCTTTCTCTCACAGCAACAAAAGACAAGTCCTCTATATATAGGCAAAAAGTTCCAACGGATATAAAATGGTCATATTTATGATAGAGTTCGATATCATCAAGCAAGTTCGATATCACCGAGCGTATACTCTCAATAACATCGATGGTCTACTCGATGACTCGAACTCAATGTCATACGCTTTTGAAACTTTTGTTAATTGGTCGATGAATTGAAACTATTGTCGATGTCATCGGATTTCGAACTCCAATTCCATCGATGACAGGTTCGATCCATCAACACTTTGAAAAGTGAGAGAGACTTGCCTTTGAAATATTTCAGGATTTCATGAATGATCGGGGAACCGTCGAGATCATCGGAATTTGAATGTCGATGATATTGAGATCAGAGTCGAGGCATCAATAAATCCAGCGGATTTGTCTTTAAGCTTGCTGGACGGTTTATGACCTTATTCGATGCGATAGACCTGGTGCCGATATCATCGATATTTGAATATCGATTCTATCGAAGGGCCCCCGATCATAGTTAAAAACAACCTAAAATATCTGCTATAAGAAATGCGCGCCCACGATCGATATCATCGATGGACTTCCGATGTTATCGATATTTAATTTCAGATCATATCGGAAGAGCATCAATATATCAAAGGAATTTGAGATTTTCATTAAAAAACAGGGGCACCGAAAATCTGCCTGTCGATCTTATCGAGCCATTTTCGATGGACTCGATATTTGTATATCGATGATATCGATAGGTGTATCGATACATCGATAATTCCTCCAGATATGTTGTAAAGTTGCTGGACATTTTTAGATCTTATATCGATGATGTCGATAGGTGTACCGATACATCGATAAATCCGTCCAGATGAATATTTAGTTGTGGGACACTTTTGGTCCCCACATCGATAATATCGTTAATGTATCGAGGACATCGACAGAGCAAGTCGATCATACCAAGGGTGTTTCGATAAAATTGACAAGGCGAGAAAAACTTAGAGATTTTTCTATTTTAAAAAAAGTTTCTCACCTTAAAACCCTATGATTTCTAATTTATTTTTAAGGGTTTTATTTATCTGGTGTTTTAGCTTATGGGATGTGAGGCTTTAGATTTACCTGTGGTGAGCTTGCACACATCCGGTTGAGGCAGACGCTTGAATTGATCTTCCTATCAGGCTCTGTAGACAATATGACTCAACACTCACATAACTTGACAAACCAGGGCACTTTCAAATGAGGCTTACTCTCCGATGCTATGGATATTTACGACCGAAAATGTCAACCGATGATACCCAATATGCCATGGGATGTTAAGCATGTCAGAAATATGGGTTGATACATCATGTACCAACAATTGAGTTACATTTAATCATCAAACCTTGGCCATTTCGAGGATGGGACATTGATTTAATAGGAAAATTTTATCCTCCTTCATCTAAAGGACGAAATTTCATTATTGTGGCCATTAATTACTTCACCAAATGGGTAGAAGTAAAACCTATGTTGGGAATTGTACATCAAGAGATAATTGAGTTCATTGAGACTCATATAAATCGGGATTGTCGAACTTAGCATACAAAACCCCAGTGCATCCTCGACCACTCCAAAGGTTTTTTGGTCGGATGAACCCAAATTCAAACTAGACTTGGCCAGAATTGACCCGAAATCAACGAATTGACTTGGCAAGTCAGCCCAATTTCTCTCTCTCTCTCCCCTTCCTTCCTCTTCCCAAACCATATCCAACAAAAGGCTCTAGATCAAGCCAAACTCTACTCAATTCAGCAACTAAGCAAGTTGACTCGGTTTGACTATGTTTTTTCTTTCTTTCTCCTTTTTTTTCTTATTTTCTTTTCGTGGTGTATATCTCAGTTGTTGAAGAAGGGTTTTATAGCTTCTCCCAGCTATTCTCCAACTCAAAAATCCAAGTAGAAACAGGATTCTGGAGTGTGATGTGGTTAAAGGTTCTCCAACATCGAGTTACAAAAACTGGATAACTTCGATTTTACGACTGGTTTAGCATATCTGCTCGGTTGCATTGATTGTCTTAACAAATCAAATTTAAAGTCTGATGATTATCCATTGATTAGTTTACCCACATACCCTACTATTTGGATTTTAAATCTTAAACTATGTAAGATCTCCCGGTGGTGCGTATCGGCATGGTGTGTATCGGAGAAGGAAATAGTGGTCGTTAATGGTAGATTTGTATCAAATGGTTATTTTGACGTGGGGCTTCTTTTGGATAGTTTATATAGGTCCTATGGTGCTTGTGGACCCTACAAATCAGAGCTTTAAGAGAGTTTGTCCAATAGGTTTTGAAGTCTTCAAAACTTACTCGAAATGAAACATGAGGGAATTGGAAATAGTTTTCTTTTACTACATTCATGCATATAGCACATTGGTGACGAAGAGTGAAATTGGACGGTGAAGATTTACTCCATGAATAGTATAGATCTACTGAAGAAATCTTAAATGGAATGTGGCGGATTGAGTTTTCAAAAATAATGCAGAAGAGAAAACTATTCGAACATATTCTCTCGAGCACTAGAGAATTTGTCCCGACTTAAGTACACACACACTAGAGTTCTTTAGCCGTGGTCCATACGTGTGACGGTCGGAATAGTTTGTAGGTTGATCAGAAATTAGGGAGTCCATTGACCCACCCAATGTGTGGGCTAGATCAATTGAAAGATAATTCTCCTAACTAGTTTTTCTACATCGGGGGATTAAGAACGGTTGTATCTAAAATTCAACAATTAGATCACCTTAAGATCATGATTCAAGCATACTATAAATCTTCTAGGGTTGTGTAAGTGCGAGTATACAGGTGGTCGCCCAAAATAAAGGTTAGATATTGCTATTAGGAGTGTTCATTGAGTCGAACCGAGTCGAGCTGGCCTCAGCTCGACTCGGCTCAGCCACTCACTGACCTCAGCTCGAACTCGACTTGGCTCGGTCCTCGAGCTTGACTAGTCAACTCGGCTCGATTTGGTCAGCGGCTCGGGCCAGTTCGAGTCAAGTTCAAGCCAAGTTTGTTTGTGCAGCATTTTCACAAATACCTAGACTACATGTTCAAAATCCCACTGTTTTAGTAAAACAGCACGCGTTCTATATAATGAGACCCGACTCCGTTGAAATCTCTCGTCATAAAATCTCTTTCCTTTCTCTATTTTCTCTTTGCAATCTTTCATTCTTCTGATTTCAAGACCCGATATGAAGAAATCTAGAGCATTACTGGCTTCCATGGCAGCAGCTTCTGCTACTACAATAACATCTTCTTCCTCTGATCTCTTTAAAAATTCAAAGATCCAAACCTCTAGCAAAGTAAAACTCAGCAAAATCAAGAAAAGAAGGGTATTTGTTTTATATACATACCTTCCTTGCCACCAGCCACACTCGTTGGGTCATTTCCTCAAACACTTGATGAGCAACATCAATATCAAAGTAACTGAGTCACCAAACTAGTTTGATCCGAGTTTGATTCGAGATGGGTTCAATCCGAGTCGAGTCGAGCTGGGGCCAGCTCGAACTCATTTTCGAGCTGAAAAAATCAGCTCGACTCGGCTTGAACTGAGTTGAATCGAGCTTTTTCGAGTTGTGTCGAGCGAGCTAACCAAGCTAGCTCAGTTTGTGTACACCCCTAATTGCTATTATGGAACAAGGGTGTACGATATGGAATGTGAACACAACTAACGCACACTTTTATTTTTAGGAAATTGAGAAATTGTAGAAATAGTAGGATTCTCCAAGATATCTTAGGAACTCCATGAATAGGTACAAGTAGGGACTGATGTGAAAAATACCCGATGATTTGTCTCTTATGGACCGTAAAGGGGGCCGTTATATGATTTTCGAGCAGGTCATCAATGGATATGATGCGAAATTTGATAGATGGTGGATCTTGTGACTTATGTCCCAAAATTGAAGATGTATGGCTCAATTAGACTAACTAAGCATCGTCTAAAATTTCATCCCGATCAAGGAATGAACTTATAAAAATGCCCTCAATTTTTTTAATGAAATTCAAGCCTAGTGAGGCCGTCGTGGTATGCATATAAAATCCAACCCATTAAATGCATGCACTAAACCATGGTGGTAACACACACACACACACACACACACACACACACACACACACACACACACACAAAGTCAATCAGATCATCAAATGGGCTACACTTGAATTGGGGTATTTTGTATGGTGTACGTTATTTTTTATGGATTGCCTCACCTTATGAATGGATCTATCGTATTTTTAATTCATTTAACAATAATACTGGTGTGCATTTGTTGGACAAGTTGGGTGTGACACTACAACAAAAAGTCCTTTAAACTCAATTCAAAATTGTGGGTAAAATTGTTAAAAACCGAGGCTAAAGCCTTTAGCCTTGGTTTTGCCTTAGTTATCCAAATCGAGGCCGCAACCCCGTGGCTAAAGGCTTTAGCCTTGGTTTTAGCAACCGAGGCTAAAAAGGCTTTTATAGCTTCTGTTCTTCAACTGAAGTTAAAAGAACCTTTTTAATTTTGGTTACCTTGAAATGAGGCTAAATCAAGTTTTTAGCCTCAATTGTTTCCAACCGACGCTAAATCCAAATTTTGACCTTAGTTGCCTCCAACCAAAGTTAAATATACTTTTAACCTTGGTTCTAGTATATCGTGGAAATTTTAAGATGATCAATGGTACGTATGTAACCATCGGATCTGTATCTTAAAGATGGTAAACACTCCTTAATATACTAGGGTCAAGATGGTAGGTTTAGATTCTTCGATGATCAGGTGTAAATAGCTTAATTATGCCAATTGTCTATTTAGTGATGATGTAAGGGTCCATATTAAAATCAAACAGTTGGATAATGTAATCAACGTGTAAGGATATCGCAATGGTTGGATTGATGTATGATTAAGTAGATTATGAAATATAAGCATTGGAATGTGCAGAAGGATGTATATGTATTATGGAGGAAAGTCCTTAAATTGTGATTTTTGATAGTTTATTAAGAATATATGAGAGTAATGAGTAAGATGGATGAATTAGATTGTCGATTGGATGCACATGTGCATGAATATGAAGATCTCATAACTAGTTTATTATGATCGGTTGGTCCAAATTCAAAGTAGACAATAGGATATCTTAATCTAATAGTGGTTAGTTATTTGAATAGTTAGTTTGGTGGATGATCAAATATATTAAGGCATACAAGGGTTTGAAGTTTATCACAATGTATGTGTGTCTAAGGGTTTGTACATACGAATTCATTTAAGTATCTCTTTAAAGCATTTACTCACTAAAATACATACTTGGAATCGCACTCGTGTATCTACTCGTGCGTGAAATTTTTGGAATATTACGTTCTACCACCCTTGTAACAATTTTGTCCTCAAAATTTATTCGCATATACAAAAGCACTCGTGTACCTACTCGTGCATGAAATTTTGCGATATTACATTTTACCACCCTATTAGGCTTCTAGGGTTGTCCAAGTGTGAGTGTACGGGTGGTCACCCAAAATAAAGGTTAGATCTTACTATCATGGAGCAAGGGTGTACAGTGTAGAATGTGCATACAACTAATGTACCCTTTTTTAGTTACGGGAAAGTGTAGAAATCTTAAGATTCTCTTGGATGACTTGGGAACTCCGGGAATAGGCTTAGGCAAGGCCGATGTGAAAAATACCTGATGGATTCGTCAAGAATCTTCTATGTATTGTAAAGTGGGTCGTTGTGTGATTTTCAAGCGGGTCATCCAGAGGATATATGTGAATTCGATGGACGGTGGATCTTGTGGGTTATGTCCCAAAATTAAAAATTTATGGCTCAATTGCACTAACTAAGCATTATCTGAAATTTCATCGCGATCGTGTTCCTAAACATAAGTTTTCTAAGGTTCAATGTCAAGTATGAACATATACACCATGGAAAATTTAAGATGATGAATGGTACTACAAAACCATTGGATTTGTATGTTAACCATGATAAACACGCTTTAATGTACTAGGGTCAAGATGGTAGATTTAGATTCATCAATGATCAAGTATAAATAACTTAATTGTGTCCATTGTCTATTTAATGATGATGTAAGGGGTCCATATTGAAATTGAACGGTTGGATAGTGTAATTAGCCTATAAGTAGGGGTGCACATCGAACCGGCACAACCTTGGAACCGGATCGGAACTGACCAAACGGTCCAGTTTGGTCCGGTTTTAGAGCGCACCGGTTCCGGTTCCAAAAATTAAAGAACTGTTTAGTTCAGTTCAGTTCCGATTTGGGGTATGTAGAGCCGAACCGAACCGTGATCCGAACCATGGATCCGAACCGTGAATCCGAACTGTGGAACCGAACCGTGGAACCGAACCCGAAACCATGAGTTTACAATATATTTTAGTTGTATATTTAACTCATAATTTATGGTTTACAATGTACCATTTGCTTGTTTTCATAAATGTAATTTTTCACACCATATACAATATCTAAAGCATTCATCAAGTGGATCACAACACGAATGGACATGGGCTAAATTATAAAATAGAACTTGTAATTGAGCCAGATTATAAAAAACCCAGAACCGTGGAACCAATCCGGAACCAAACCGGTTTTCACGGTCCAGTTCCAGTTCGGTTTTAGGGTGCTAACGGTCTGGTTCCTGTTCCTAAAATCCTGGAACTGTAAGGAACGGTTCGGTTCCAGTTTCACCCCAGAACCGGACTGAACCGAACTGTGTGCACCCCTACCTATAAGGAGTTATCTTGATGGTTGGATTGATGTATGATTGAGTAGATTATGAAATATAAGCATTGGGATGTGTAAATGAT
The DNA here is from genome assembly GCA_030180095.1 of Magnolia changhungtana. Classification (NCBI taxonomy): domain Eukaryota; kingdom Viridiplantae; phylum Streptophyta; class Magnoliopsida; order Magnoliales; family Magnoliaceae; genus Magnolia; species Magnolia changhungtana. The sequence continues at coordinate 4,354,658 of JASAUF010000502.1, read as the reverse complement.
GTATATGTATATGTACTATCAAGCAAAGTCCTTATAACGTGATTTTCACTGTCTGTCAAGCATATACACAAGTAGCGAGTAAGATAGACAGATTAGATTGTCGATTGGATGCACATGTGAACAAATATGAAGATCTCATAACTAGTTTACCATGATCGGGTGATACAAAATCAAAGCGGGCAGTCATATATTTTAATCTAGTGGTGGTTAGTTATTTAAACGGATGATTTGGTGAATGATCAAATATACTAAGGTATACTAGGATTTGAAATTTATTATAATGTGCATGTGTATCTAAGGGTGTGTACATGCTTATTCATTTAAGCATCTCTTTAAAAAAATTTACTCGCTAAAATAAACACATGGAATCGCACTCGCGTACTTACTGTGCACGAATTTTTTTAGATATTATATAGAGGGCCCATGGCTGAAGGCCAACTATTTTTTACAGACAACCCTTGAAAGGCCTACTGTTGGTTTTTCCATTTTTTTTTCTTGCATCAGCTGCCACATACAAGGGAATTTTAAGGTTTTGGGAGCCGGGATATACGGCCTTGACTTTCTCTTCACTGGATTCGATGTTGGTCGATTGGATCCGGTAGTTATCTCCGAGAGGCTCTAGGGATCCTTTTGACTTGATCCGTTCGGATTTTCATACCATTGGAGTCTGCCAGATGTGGCCTGATTGAAGCTATGCACGGCCAAAGTTCCTAAGTCTTTTAGATAATCGGCTAATATATGATTTTATCGTGCTACAGACCCGTTAATCCAGTCCATTAATCATTTCCCGGTCGGGTCGGGGACCTTTCCTGTTCCATTCATTTGGATTTGTAAGGCCTTCTGCATCGACTGAAGATGGTTTTATCATATGGTTGGCCGTTATTTAGCCTCCAGAAGGTCCAGACAATTTGATCAATATCGGATTGGTCGAGCCCTCGATTTGCCAGTCAGGCCCATTAATTGTTTTCATGGTTGACCAAAGATGTATTTTGTTTGGCTCTTATGATTTTTCAAAGGGTCCTAATTTTTCTAAAGACGTTTTTATCAAAGCCTAACTAAAAGCCGAAGAGTAATCTATTCTCATTTTGGGTGGGGTGTCTACACTTGATTTAAATGTAAAAACTACTCCTTTATAAAGAACCATCTTTTCCCTTCTTATTTTTCTTCTGCTTCCACTCTAGTTCCCTTGCATCTGAGATTTTCCCTGGTTTTCTTTCATGTGCTTGAGTCTTCTTTTAATTCTAGCAAGTATGATGGCACATGATAAAGAGGCCGCTCGCTTGTCAACTTCTTCAAGGATTACATCTTTGACTGGTATTCCTTAATTTCAATCCTCCTACTTCTGATTTAAAAGAGTTTTAGGTCCTTTCAAGGATGACCTTTCTTCCCTTAACATATACTTCCTGGTCTTATTAGAATGAGAAGTTCTTGCTAGATTCAAACCATCTTATCTGCATGTATGCTCAACAAACAAATTAAAACCTGGCTGAAAACACATCCCAATTGAATAGACTAGCATGAACAAGTACAGAATGCATATGGGGACCTTTAGAAAGAAAATTGGATTTTTAAATGTCTCCAACTCTCCCATCAAGAATCGCTATGAATTCCTCTCCTGGTATTGACCATCTGTTTTTTGAGCCGAACAACCAATATTTTTCATTTTGATTGTGGGTCAATGAGTCCCACCATTTTGATGTGTTTTCACGGGCCATTCATGCAAGCTTTTGCTCTAAAGCTCCACTGGATTTCTTTGACAATCAAAACACCTCTATGACTTTTGGCCTTTATACAAAAAAAAAAAGAAGCTAAAAGAAAGGGGCCAATCTCTCCCCAAGAGCACTGTGCATTCTTTCTTGAGTGGATTTGTTGTTACTTGCTTTGTGTTCAAGCCAGCCAATTGACCAAGGAGTACACTACATTGGCCAAGGAGTCAGCTTCCAGCCATAGATTGGCTCTGGCTCCTTTCGTTCTTTTGCATATCTATTTGTCATTTATGACCTCACTGTTAATGGTCTTCATCCGATCGGAGGGCCCTTATAAATCCTCCAGCTTTGGCTATACAAATACTTCTTCAGCTATCTCTGTAAGCCGCTGATCTTTAACACCACTTCATTCCCCTCATACTGCCATCATTGGTTAATCCAATATGAGTTCATCAATCGTTCCTTTTTTTATTGTTTATCTTTCTTTCATTCCCTTGATATAAATCACCCTGATGAGTTCTTCCCTTTTAGGGCCAGAAAGTGTCCGAGCCTAAACTGGTTGAACAGCAAAATCAAATTTGGGCTAGTTACCTACAGGCTCAGGATCTTTCATATAGTGGGACCTTTGATATGAAAGGCCCAAACTTGAAAGCCAGGGTTGAGTTTTATTCTACAAATCGCTATTCTCACCTGTCTGGTCTGATGCAGTCAATCCCCCTACTTCTTTTCATTATACCAAAAACCAATCTGTTGCCACCTGTGTTTTCTTCCATTTTACTGATGATTATGCAGCTGAAGCAATCCATTATCATAAGGCTACTGCTCAATTCTCAACGGCGAACTCACCAGACCAGCCAGCTTCAAATCCTGGTGGTCATCCTACTTCAGGCAAAAGTGGACTTTATCAGGGATACATCTGCTTAAACACCTCTTCCCCTCATCTCTTCTAATTCTTCTAGTAGTGAATATTCATTGTTTTACATCAATGGTCAGACATTCTTCACAGTAATAACATAACCCCTTTCACGTCAGGCCTTCATATTGTCCATCAAAATTCTCATAGTGGGTGTCATGATCACCTCTTGTGGGCCCCTGGATTGATAAGTGGTAGGCACAGGACCAATATCAATAGATCTCGATCTGCCAACTGAGTTTGACCCATGATGTTAAGAGGAAGTCGATTGGGCAATAGCGTGTTCACCCATTGCAGCCGGGCAAATTACTCGTCTTGTCGTCATGCTAGCCCCATCACCTCTAATAGTGTCACTTGATACAATTAGTGAAGCATTCAAATTCCTCCTGTTAGTTTTCAACAATCCCTGTTCCTTTTCTTGCCACAATTTTGGCAACATTCCATTCAGATTCTCATAATGGGCTGAACCAAAACGAACTAATAAGGTTGCAGTCATGTTTCTCCCCATGAGATCTAAATTGATACAACTATACCATTGAAACTATCTTGATGCTACTCCATCCTTGTGGAATGAGGCCAGGAGAGCCTTCTCATTCTTCATCATACAATGATCACAAAAAAAAAAAAAAAAAAATGTTTGGATTTATAAATGAACTCTGATGGAATGTCCATCAAAGTGCAGAAAATTAATTTAAGCAAAAGGTGGTTGAATCCTTTCATCACACTGCTCATTTGAGCTCCCAACAACTAACTCTGCAGTCTCCGTGTCATCCCCATTGTTGGATCAGGTCAAACTTGTGCTCACTTGGCCCATGGTTTCTTCCAAGTTCTCCTCGCATTTTCTTCCTTGGCATGCTCATGAAGATGCAGCTCAAATACCAGATCATTAGGGTTCTTACCTTACCAATGCCTGGGTGAAAGAGGAGAAAGATGTTCTCGTGTAGAGATACAAAGTTAGGAATAATTCAGCTGATGATTTTCAATCTCAATCAAACAATATATAGAAATTAGAATCCTACACAACATGTTAATTTTGGAGATAACCATCAGCTAATAATCCTCCTAACTTCTTAACTAAAAATCTCCAAGGAAAGATAAATAAATAAAGAAAACTCTAAACAAAGGAATTGATTACATACAAGGCACAGTAGCATAGGCAATGAGGCATTCCAAGGTTAATCCAGAATCTGCTTACAAGGCCTAAGACACGATATGAATCCGATCTCTTATACAGCATCACATACATAATATCTCCATTGTCTAAGCATATTTCCTTGAATTTCAAGCTTTTTTCTCTCCACATGAAATATAAAGAGCCATGAGGTTGTAGCAAGTATATATAAGCACTACTTAGAGCAAGGCACTAGATTTACAATTCTTGAGTTGAGTTACTATTCTTGCTATAAATTCATAGAGAAACCATCTCAAGAACTTGAGATAGACACTCCCAATGCTGCTTCTCTTCACCTTAAAAGGAGCACTCTAGGACCTATTCAAACCAGCCTGCTCCTAAGGACAATGTGAATAAGCCTATCAGCCTCTGTGATTATCAGATAGGCCTTCTTTAGAGCAAAGATGGTTACATCTAACTTATCTTTTATATGGAAACTAGCAGGGTACTATAACATGATTGAGTGCATAACAAATGTGACTGCTGAAATTAGCAGTTCAATATTTGAACTCCACTATCAATTAACATGCATTGGTTCAAAAATCAAGCAATGCTGGACATCTGGGGCATCCCTTTCAATGATCCAGATTATTCATTTGGTGCCAATGGATGGGCAGTGAACCAAAAATATCATCTATCAAACAATCCCAGCCACTGTTTATGGATTATTTCAATCGATAATTGCATCTCAACCATTGTATATATTTTATTTGTAATATATATTTGGAGATCCAATCATAAGTATATGCATGAAACATGGACCATCGTGATTTCCGGGCCAAGTCAGGGCCACTGGACCAACAATAACATATTAAACCACTTGTCTACCTTTGTTGGTCCTCTATGAAAGAGATAAGAGGGTTGAGAAGAGACAAATGAGACATTTGATGAAGAGATGAGGACAAGGAGAGATTACATTAGTTGGTCATGATAACTACATCAGGTGTGGAGAAGATTTTAATTTGCAGGTGTGATTAAAATTACCACCCTGGTGTGTGTGCATGTGTGTAGGAGGAGAGAGGGCAATTGAAAAGGAAAACCGGGACCGGGGGGGGGGGGGATATTTGAGAGAGCCTGCCATGCATGCTGCCCTGTTGAAAACCCAAGTTCCTTTCTTGCATTAAATTGGAAAGAGTTGGGGCACAAGCTACCACCTAGGCAAGACCTGTCCAAAGGCTCCTAACCTTTGTTTATTAGATAGGTGAAAACAAACAGCAAAAAAAGTGCATTTCCATTTAGGTCTTGTTCAGTTAGTGCAAATCAAGGAAGCAAAGCAAAACAAACATGCAACATAGTGATACAGGGATGGATGTGATGAGGTTGATCACCATCTTCCTCAGGGGATAATTACTCCAAATCCACAGAGCTTCTCTGCACACCTCACAGAGAAACGTTAAACCCACGAGAAAATGGAAATAAATTGAAAATAAATTGATTGATGAAAAAAAAACAAAAAACAAAAATACAATCCTTTAAATAGTAATTTCAAACCTTGGAAGAAGTTTCAAAATCAAACTCCAACTCGAACTCCCTTATTGAGGGAAATGTAAAGGCAAATAGTTTGCCACAACATCATCCACTTCCCAAGCAAGTGTAAACATATTGTCAGCATAAATTGAACGCTTCTCCTACTCTAGAGTCATCCAAACAGGCCTTTAATCAAATTCCTTTTAAAACATGCCCTTAGGGCCCATTTGGCCGCTTGCATTAGGTGGGATTAAACTGGATGGAATTGAAAAAGTAGCATTAAATTGAAGTGGGTTACGGCAAACTCAAGATGGGATTGGCAAATCCCTCCCCTTGAAACACAGTATTGGTGGGAGACCCAAAGTTCATTATCTCAAGTTGAAAAATCATCTCCAAACATGACTATACGGTGGATATGCCAGGCCGACGAATGCAATCCCAACTACTCCCACTTAATGCAGGTGGCCAAACAGGCCCTTAGAAACTATAGTTGTGCTAACTGTTAGACCTCTTGCTTTGTTTCTCTAAACAACATATTTGCAAGCCACAAATCTCAAAATCAACTCCAAATGGATTACTAAATATGCACAAAAATCACCTAAGCAAAAGCCAAGGTGATCCACAAATGAAGGTTAGCAAGATACTGACAAACAAATTAGAAATTGATTGCAAAGATCAAAGAAAAACCAATCTAATGAAAGAAATGATATGGCATTCAGCAGGGGAAAAAAGGCAAAACATAGTCAAAATTTCATTTTTCCATGTAGGGACACAATTCAAAAATACAGAATATTCAAATTTTGAATTTTTAGAAAACATTTTTTCATGAAGGATAGTAAGGCAACCATATAATAACATAAAAAAGTCAAATTTTCAATTTTTACAAGTAGACCAACAATTCAATAACATAGAATGACTTATCAAACAAATTTCAGCCTTACATCTGGTGGGGCTGACCAAACCAAAGGACTGACACTAAAGGGAATTATCATACTAACTAATTAATAGACACTCCCATCCACATCAAGGCACCAATACAAGCATCCAACCAAACAACAATGGACATTGATATGAGCATAAGTTGATACAACAGTCAACATCTACAATAAGACTCCATTTCTCACTTGTACAAAACAAGAGTAAAAACCTATTTAAGCATATACTTGCAAGAAAGTTCTTCTGATGGCAAAATTCCATGCCCTATTTTCAAACATGAATTTCTTGCTACAAGAGCTCATGTAACCAAAAGCTCTATGGAGCCAATAGCAGTAACCATCTGATATCCAATTCATCCATCAGTTTAACCAGTTCACATTAGGATAGAAGCACCCATCATTCAATCCCCAATAAAGTTTCAATGGTGAGCATTCAATCCCCACTATTGGTTATAGTATGGCATACTTAAACTTTAGATCCACATGACTTTCAGGCTCAAATCCTAACATCAAGGTGGGAAGCACATAGAATTCAGCTACACAGACTCCCTGTAACAGAGTTAGTAAGAAATTCACAACCCCTATTTTCTAGCTCTTGAAGGCCAATTCCACAAACATTTCACCATACTAGCACAAACCAACCATAAAATCAGAAAGCATCATACTAGACAATAAAAGAGCATTTCATTAGGCAAAAAACAAACATCTACCATGCATATAATCTTTGCTAATACCCATCATACACAAAACCTAGAAAAGGAGTTGAATCTGAAAACAAACACCAAAATCCAACAAGGGGAATAGAAATCTACAAGGACTCTCTAACCACCAAAACCATAGAGGGTCCTGCCCTGCCTCTTAAGGGCATAAACAACATCCATAGCCGTCACTGTCTTCCTCCTAGCATGCTCTGTGTAGGTAACAGCATCACGGATGACATTTTCAAGGAAGATCTTCAGCACTCCCCTCGTTTCTTCATAGATGAGGCCGCTGATACGCTTCACACCACCTCTGCGAGCCAAACGACGGATTGCTGGCTTCGTGATGCCTTGGATATTGTCTCTCAGCACCTTCCGATGGCGTTTTGCGCCTCCCTTTCCAAGCCCCTTTCCACCTTTTCCTCTTCCTGACATTTTCTCGCTGGGTTGACTCGGCCTGTAATTCGCTTACCTCTTGCAGATATGGAAGTTGGGATGGAATGAAAGGAAAAGCGCTCGAGCGATCTTTTTATAGGGTTGGGGAAGAGGCGGGGTTTTCAAATTTCGTTTTTTGGGAGGAATTTGTGGCCGTCAGATGGCGGGTTATCGACGGTCGAGAGGTCGATCCGCGTGAGTGAAGTCTTTTGGGTTTAGACCGTTGGATTGGAGTCATCGACGGTTGTGAATGCAGACTAAAAAGCTCGTCTTTCGTATTTGTTGCTACGTGTAGTTGGGTGTAGGTAGTGGCCAGTGGGTGAGAGTAACTTCCCGGAATCCGGATCCTTCTCTCCTCCCATGAGATGGCGCGTGTGATGTGCACGGACCGTCCATCCGGTGGCCCCACCACGTGAGACGCGAATTTCATGTAGGGAGCCCGTGCAATAAAAAGCTCCGTGGGGCTGTGATGTGCGTGTGACATCCAATCCGTCCATCATTTTGAGGCAGCTCATGTTAGGATGTTGGCCCATGTAAAGTGGGGATGGGATGGGACCCTACCATTGAGACCTTCCTGGGGCCCACCAAGTTTTCGATCGGACTGGTACTTGCTACTTACGTTAATCCGGTGAGATTCACCTTATGAGCGTGTTGGATGGCTGATATACATCACGGTGGGCCTTAGTAATGTTTCAAAGGTGGGTGTCTCCATCCCCACCGTTCACTTTGCTTTTGTATCGGCTTGATTTTTTTTTAGCTCACAGCGCAAAAGATGGACGGACTGGATGTAAGAAGCACATTGTCAGGTCACACGGAGAGTTTAGGGCCTGTTTGGCCGGGCGGATTAAGAGGGATTAGGAGGGATGGGATGGTAAAATTCTGGGGTATGCCAAACGAGCCAAACACACCGGATGAACTTGTCCTGGGATATAGTAAATCCATGGATCTTAAACCAATCCACTAACATCACCTTCATTACCTTACAATTGTTCTAATCCCTCTTAATCTCTTTCACTCGTGCCTGGGGTGTGTTTGGTTGGACAGATTGGAAGGGATTGGAAGGTAAAATACTAGGATATGCCGGACGTGCCAAACAGACAAGGTGAACTTGTCCCGAGATATAGCAATCCCATGGATCTTAAACCAATCCACTAACACCACCATCATTACTTAAAATCCATCCCATCCCTCCTAATCCCATGGGATCCATCCGGCCAAACAGGCCCTTAAGAGGGGCGAGGATTGGGTAATAGCTCTACCAAGGACCTAGCTAGAGATGGACGGTCTTGTCAAAGGCTCCATGAGGACAACCTTGATGTATGTGTTTTATCCACGCCATCCTTTCATTTCGAAAAGTCAATTTAAGTGATGAAATAAAAAAATGAGCTATATTGAATACTCAAGTGGACCACACCACAGGAAATATTGGGTATTGAGTGCCTACAACTGAAAACCTATTGCAAGCCACGGAAGTTTTGGATCAAGGTCATATTTATGTTTTCCCCTTGTCCAACTCTATGTGATATTCTTATTAACAGGTTGGGTGGCAATTAAACATAGTGGTAGGCCTTAGGAAGGTTTCAATGGTGGGGGTCATTGTCACCTATGCTCCTCTGTCATGTGGTCCATTGGAGTAATCTTTATGACTCCTTTTTGAGTTCATGTTATCAAATGATCTTTCAAAATAGATAAATGGCTTGGATAAAATACATATATAAACAATGAGCCCTATGGAGCCCTAATGGGACCTTGTTAGCACAAATTATATATTTATAATTTCTGTAAAACAATAATTAAATAAATTGAAAATAAAGGAAAGGTTGAAGCACGTGTAATCACATGTCCTTAAAGCGTTATTCATTCCTTCTCAAAAAATGATTGAGAATGCTGATAAATTATTAGCAAATAGTTTATAGGATACGATGAGCCTGTTTGTGATTATGAGTTCATCAAACACAAAAAACTACGAATGGAACTTTGTGTACAAAATACTTGTGTCTGGTAGATAAACAAAAGAAAAAAACTCAAGATTCAGAAAGAATATTAAAAATTTTAGACCACTACTTTGGTTTGTTTCTTGACGTATTCTGACTAAGGTTCGTATTAGCCTTGATGACTAATCAGAGTATATTGTTGCTCTTCTCGTTAGGTTATAAGTGAGAATGATTCGAGCTTTGGTGATGGTCCAATGAACCACCTAGGCACTGTTTATATAGGCCATGGTTGCTGACCGTTTTAGTCCAAGGTCATAACTCAATATGATCTTTATGTGGCTAGTGCCTCTACAACCACATTGCATCACATGCCCATGCCAACGCCGTTGCACCAAGCCTGAGCGGGTGTTCCAGTGCGAACATGCAAGTCCCGGTACTCCACGGATCAACCAAGCAAGTAATAAGGTACATCACACCCCACATATAAACACATTTTTTCTTCTTTTCTTTTAGATATGGGATTATTCCCAAAAATGCCAAAACCGTAAGATTTTTTCAAACAAAATCTTTTATTATAAATATAAATTTTAAATTTTAAAATCTTTTTAATCAATATTTTTCACAACAGACCGTCCATCAATAGCTAGGTTTGGCAGGGTGATACTCAATTGACGTCCATTGTTAGGATTGGGTACTACCCCACCAGGATTAGCTAGAGACTGACGTCCTGTTGGGGACTTATGGGGTCCACGTTGATGTATGTGTTTTATCTACACCGTCCATTTATTTTGATAGATCATTTTAGGAAATGAGACCAAAAAAGAGGCAAATTTAAGTCTTAGGTAGACCACACTATAGGAAACAATGGCAATGGGGATGAGACACTTAACGTTGAAAACCTCTTATGAGCCACGAAGGTTTTAGATCAAGTCAATATTTACGTTTCCCTTCATTCAAGTCTATTTAACCACACTATGTTTTGTTTTATATTATTTTTTACATGATGACTAGAGTTACCTTGATTCTAGTTTATACCTAATTTGTTAATTAAAATTTTAATTCTCGCCTTTTAAACTTATAGATATTGTGGAATTGATGTGGATACAAGCTTACTTTTATTTACAAGCTTAACTTATGAAAATCATTGATGGATTATTATGACCGTTAGATTGTGTTATTTTATTTGGATATTGCATGTGGATGGAAAATGAAATTTGGAGCACAGGTGCTCTACCTTGGGTTAATTCTTAAAAGAATTAGCACAAGTGTTTTGCCATGGACGATTCCCTAAAAGGATCAGCATAGGTACTCTACCTTGGGTTATTCGTTAAAAGGATCAGTACAAGTGCATTGTCTTGTGTTATTCCTTAAAAGAATCGGTACAAATGTTCCACCTTGGGTCATTCCTAAAAAGGAGTAACACGACTGTTCTGCGTTGGGTCATTCCCTTAAAGGATTAGCATAGGTGCTCTGCCTTAGGTCATTCCTTAAAAGGATCAATCATATGGGTGCTCTGCTTTGGATTACTCCAAATAAATTATATAAGATACTCTTATTGATTTGATTCGTCATTCACATATAATTACAAATGTCAAAGTATCTATACGATTTATTATCTCGTTACATACATTTTGATTTTTGTTTATTAATTTAATATGTTGAGCTTATGTGTACGAACTTGAAAATTTCACATATGAGAATGAAATGATTCCACCAAGTTGTTTAATTAACCATTTCGAATGCCGAGTTGAAGTTCTTTGAGCTTGCAAATCTCTTCCACTAGTACTTCAAGTGAATTAAGCTTAGCTTGGTTTCAATCGTTGTTGTAATGAAAAAGTTATAATGGTTCATCAAATATAATATGATAGTTTGATTTCCAATTGTTATTGTGTAAGAAACCATAATATTTGATGAATGAATATTATTTCGAATTTGGATTTAATTCATTAATAGTTTCCTTATTTAATTCTCTTTCATAATTGGATTTATGTCTGTTGAATTAATATATAAATTATCATGGTTCACGGGTTTGAAATTCAAGTTTTAAGTAGCGTACTTACTTATCCACATTTTGGGGTATGACATACCAAAGTGTTCAATAATAATAATTGAAATAACAAGGCCAACAATAACATGTTCATAATCGATTGGTCTTAATTATTGAAAAAAGAAGATGAAAATTTAGAGAAAATAGAATACCGAAAATTCATATCTTCAAAACAGCAATTGCACCCTTATAGTAAATAGAATATTGCAAATAGATTATAATAATTTTACCTCCAAAATCAATCAAAGTTTCATATTGTTATTGTGAAATAACTTCACACTATTAAATGCAACTTCAAACACTACAAAACATATATTGATTAGAATGAAATGAAATATAATAGACCCACCTCTCTACGGTGCATTTAGTTGGATAGCTTCTTAGTCAACACTGTACATCTCTTTAGACTTATTATAAATAGAAAAAGGCTCGAAACACAAACTAGTCAAATGATTATAAGAGTATGATAATTGGTGTTCAAGGCAACAATAAAAAATAATTAATTAATGGTTGACATTTATTGTAGGAAATGAGTAAAGTCATGATTAGAATTGTTTGATAAGTTTACTTTTTGAAACATGGCCTATCCAAGGAATGACCCATTAGGTGGACAATATGGATTGCTCCATAACCATATCACATGTAGAGTGGAGAGACGTCATTACCTATTTAGAGTTTTATGAGTCTCTAAGGTAGGGAGGGAAAAAGCATAATCAAAGGAAGCCAGTTATTCAACCAAATATGTTAATAGCATTTGTCATTTAGTAGAACTTGGGTCACAATAGCTTCCTCGTCACTTAGTAGAGTTGGTAAACAGTTAGCGAACTTCTCGAACACCAAACCCGAATCATGACAGAATGATTTTTTTTTAAATGATTAATCTGATTAGGCGGTTACATATCATATATATGGTATCAACACATACATCCAAGAGACGATCATATCCTTCCAAGGAAGGTCGCCCAAAATAACCACATACAATATTCTATATTATATATACAAAAGTACAATCATCTCAACAACAATGAAGGAAACAGTAGCAAGCTCTAACAACTCCTTCACATACCTTGCTATTAAACACATCCTAAAAAAAGATGTAAATTATATGTATAAGAAAACATACCTCGTGAGTCTACAGCGTGCCGAAAGTAAAATAAGGCTTATCAGAGTGCTCTCATAAAGATATCCAAAACAATCATAGGCATGTTATTAACCAAGCATGCTATAACAGGTGTGCATGTTATTAATCAAGCATGTTATTATAGCTAGACATGTTATCATGAATATGTCATTAATGTTAGGCATACTACTCGAACGAGTAACCATGAATCATGAGAGTAGTTAATCATCATGTATAAGATAACTAAATTTTATATTATACTATAAGGTATGCTATGAAAAAAGAATGACAAAGTAGGTGTGTGGTGTAGTCAGGATGGTAGTACGTGATTTCACAAGTCGTGTGGTCTATTATAAAGGACTTCTATGCAAACCAGTCTCATACATGATTTGGATAAATAGACTCAATGTGGTAAACTCTTGATCTCAGGTTAGTCCCATATCTAACTGAAATCATAGCCATTGCGAAGTGAGCACATAATCGTCTAGTTGCGCTGCGCACTCACCAACCTGAGTGGAATCATGTATGAATGGATGCATGATTTAAATAATAAACATCTCTCATCTCAAATGGCATACCTCCAACTGTATGACACATCTCCACAATAATCATAACACACCACATAAGTTTAATGCCACATCTCCACACAAGTGTAGGACGCATTTCCAAAAAGTAAAGTCTTGGGTGCATCAACTCCTACCCATCTAGCCATTGGCTTAAAAATGGGGGACCCAGTTTTGTTCCGCCCTACCTAGCCATATTAGTCAGAATACTACCCACCTCGTCCCGACACACGATGATAGGTAGGCTCGTCACACCTCTTCCCTTCCTGATCCCAACAATGAAAATGATTCTTTCACGTATCCTACTATGCTCACCCCCACTCAACACACAATGGAAGAGGACCCTATTGGCCAATTTTAACGATTGGAGGATAGGTGTCTCCAATTATGGGATCTAAGTCCGGGGTGGCTATAACGCACCATTCTCAAACATTCTCAATAATATCAACAATTTTGCCATCACAAAGCCTCAACACAAATCATCTCACCCAACTAGCCATCACATGACCACAATATAAAACATCCACTCATGAAATATGTCACCATGAAAGTCCCATATATATAGCTGAATGCATAATCACAAAGGCATATACATACTCCAATTCCTCTGGACTTTCATCCAGGCATAAGGACCAACACGAGGACCCACATACAACCATACAAACCAACATAAGGGCCCAAACATAGTACATCTTTGGATCTCATCCATTCATATGGACTAGCACGAGGCCCAAAATCAAAACAATATCCATTATCCTTTAACTCCTCTAGATCTTGTCCAAATATATGGACCAACTCAAGGGCCCTATTTTCATGATGTGCTCATGCATGCATATCATTGACACTCATAAATAAACCATGTCTATTAAACTATTAACCTGGTGCTAACATGACAAATAAATGATATATCAAATTGTCAACTACTATGCCACATTGACGCAGGGATGAACGTGATGAGGTTGATCACCGTCTTCCTTAAGGATAACTACTCCGAATCTACGGAGCTTCTCTGGACTTCTCACAGAGACTTCTCGCATCCATGAGGAAAGAAAGAAAGAAGAATATAAATCAATTCTAATAAATTCATAATTTGATTGATGAATGAAATAAACGAGTTCACAACCCTTTAAATAAGGATACCAAGTAATGGGAGAGAAATCAAAAGCAAACTACAACTAAAACTCTTAGAATTCGCAACTTACTATAAATAGTAAACTTACTATTTATAGACGATCGTGATGTCTACTAGTGCGCAAGGTTTTCGGCCAAAAATAGTAAGTGTCCTATTTGGCTTCAGCAAACCGTTCTCCTAATTATTTTAAGCTCTTTTCACGATGGGCGCAACTCTTAAAGCCCAACAAATGAAGAATTATAAATAGAACTTACTATTTATAGTAAAAATGGAATTAAAATAGGGAAATGACCATCGATCTGGGGATATTTCACAAATCCGGCTTGTGCAACCCAGCGTAGTGGGGTTGGGTGGCTAAAGTAGCCCATTCTACCCCAAAATCATATGTTTTACATCCGAAAACTCATTCTGGATTGCGAGATACGCCCGATCTAAAGTCTGATGGTCTGGATCACTTCTATCGTCGACCGGGCCTTTTCTAATCCATTTTGGCCATGAAACTATCCGTGACCTGCTCTACATCAGTCCCCTCCACTTCAAAAGAACTCGTCCTCGAGTTCTCGTCCTGCTTTGGTTTATGATACTCGATCAGGTCCGCAACGTTGAAAGTTCATGATATCGCCATGTCATTTGAAAGATCAACAACGTAAGTATTGTCATTGATCTTTCGGATGATTAGTATCAGTCCAATCTTCTTATTCTTTAATTTGTTATACGTACTAGTTGAAAATCTCTCTTTGCGCACATGGACCATAACGTGGTCGCCCACCTCAAACAATTTTTATCGCTGACGCTTGTCCGCTTATTCATTGTACTTCTCATTCAAGGCAGTAGCTTGGTCTGCACCTCCGCATGGATGACCATGATCCTGTCTGCCCTATGTTCTGTTGTAATGCTCATACCTGGGAGCTTGGGCAGAGGAACTAAGTCAAGTGTGTGGCGAGACACTTGTCCAAAAATGATCTTGAACAGTGATTTCCCTGTCGAGCGGTTCACCATGTTATTGAATGCAAATTTTGCTTGAGATAAGGCCAAATCCCACTGCTTTGGTTTTTCTCCTGAAATATAGCGAAAGAGGTTTCCCAAAGTGCAATTCACAACTTCGATCTTTCCATCAGTCTGTGGGTGGTAGGCGTTGCTAAATTGAAGTTGTGTATCGAATTGAGTCCACAAAATCCACTAAAAGTGTCTAATGAACTTCATGTCACGATCAGAAGTAATAGTCATGGGGACCTCATGTAGCCGTCACAACTTCCGTTTACCCATCAGTTTGTGGGTGGTAAGCGCTGCTGAATTGAAGCCGTGTATCGAATCAAGTCCACAAAATCTATTAAAAGTGGTTAATGAACTTCGTGTCATAATCAGAAGTAATAGTCTTGGAGACCCTATGTAGCCGTACGACCTTTCTGAAGAATAGATTCGCCACGTGTGTTGCATCGAGGATCTTCTTATATGGGATAAAGTGCGCCATCTTGGAGAAATGATCTACCACCACGAACACTGAATCCATGCCATGTTGTGTTCATGGGAGACCAAGCATGAAGTCCATAGATAAATCCTCCCAAGGACCGTCAAGCACAGGTAATGAGGTATAGAAGCCTGTATTTTGAGATTGCCCCTTGGAGGTCGGACAAACATGATAACGTTATACGACCTTTTCCACATCACGTACCAATTGCGACCAGTAATACCGCTTTTCCACAAGAGCTCGTGTCTTCTCTCGCCCAAGGTGCCCACCGAGGCCACCTCCATGTAGCTCTTGAATAATTTGCTCCCTCAGAGAAGTTTTGGGGATGCACAATGTTGAGGGTCAAATATTGCACATCAGACCCCAATTATTACTCGAATTTATGAGTATGATACTGTTTAATGGCTCGTTTAATCGTATTTGTGATGCAGGGTGTATTTACGAGCTTGGATCGAAATAAGGTGCTAAAAGCATGGAGTTAACGCTCAGAATTCACCAAGGCCATGTCTTCCGGCTGTGACTACAATGTGCGTGGCCAGCTGCGTCCGGCTGTGACTACAACAAGCATTGCCAGCTGCATAAAGCTTCAGATTCAAGTCTTGTAGGGACTCCAGCCGACCGTCTCAACCTATAAAAGAAGAAAAAGAGAAAGAGAAAGGGGACCGGGGGAAAGCTTGGCTTAGCTAGAACGGCTGAAATTCCAAGGGCAGGGAAGTGGAGACTAAGCAGGAGAGAGAAAGAGTTTGTATTTTTTTTCTTTATGTTTAATTGAGATTAGCCTCATTATGCCTACGTGGCTAAATCCTCTTAGCTAGGGCTAAGAGGTGAAGCTTGTAGCGTGATGGGAGGACCTGTTGCTTGTGTCTTTTATTTAAAACTGAACTGATGTTGATTTTAGTTTATTAATGGGAATGTTTTTAGTTTTTAATGGTCTGTTGTGACTAAAATTACAATGGGTCTGCGATAGCTTTGAGCATCTTCCTTTCCTTTATGTTTATGACGTCAGGAAGCCCTGTTGTTCACCATAGTCTCCTGGGCATGGTTGGATGTCGATACCCTTCCTGACCTTCATAATCATCTGATTGGTTGTCAATTAGTTTAATTCTGTTGTTTACTTTGTCTCCTGGGCATGGTTTGGTGATTGAATCCATTCTAATTCATATACCTCTCATCTCTTGAAAACTATATCAACGGCAGTTCAGTTAATTTTCCTGATTTTTGATACAGGTATAAGATCTCTCTGATCTCTACAAGTGGATCCTCTGAATCTCTAGTTTCCTATTTCTGAATTTCTTAAATTTTATATTACTGTTTTCACCATTATTCCTTCAAATTACACTTATTTTAGATTTCATCTCATTCTAGTTCTAGTCCTAATTAGTTTCAAATAACGTACAAGTTTCAGTCCCTGTGGAATCTGAGTTTATTACTACATCACAACCCTGCACTTGGGGAGTGAACACACAATCGATTCTCTTTGTAGAGGAAACCGTCCTATATATGAAGGTCATTGGGATGACCTTCTTAGCACTTCATCCAATAATCTTTGAAGTTTTTGTCCTTCGCATACAGCTCCTTGAGACAGTCGAAGTCGACCACCTCATTACTCATCGTAACAAGTAGTAATGCACGACTGTTAAGTATATCAGCCACCTTGTTCTGCTACCCTGACTTGTGCTTTAAAACGAACGTGAATTCCTAAAAAAATGCAACCCATCTAGCTTACACACGATTCACGTTAGTCTGACTATTAATAAACTTTAATGCTTGATGGTCAGTATACATAACAAACTCTCTTTGAATTAGATAATGTCGTCAATATTGCATCGCCTGAACAACTGCGTATAACTTAAGCTTAAAAGTCGACCACTTCTTTCAAGCTTCACTGAGCTTCTCGCTGTAGAAGGCTACTGGCCTGCCTTCCTGTGATAATACTCCTCTAATTCCGACATATGAAGCGTCACACTCAACCTCAAACAGCTTGTTAAAATTAGGAAGCACCAAGATTGGTGTTGTAGATGAATGATTCTTGATCTCATGAAAGCTCTTGTCAGCTTCATCGATCCACCGAAACGATCCTTTTTTCATGCAATCTGTAATAGACACGGCTATTGTGCTAAAATTTCATATGAATCGACAATAGAATGTCACCAGCCCGTGAAAACTCCTCACCTCATGAATATTTGTCGGGATCGGCCATTCCCTAATGGTTCACACCTTTTCATCATCAACATGAATGCCTGTGGACGTTACAACAAATCTTAGGAACAACAGGTTGTCCGTTAAAAAGCTACACTTCTTCAAGTTGAAGTACAACTTATTAATTTATAGGAACTGCAGCACTTGCCTGGGATGTTTCTTGTACTCCATCTCATCCTGGCTATATATTAGTATGTCATCAAAATATACTATCACAAATCGGCCAGTGAACAATTTTAGAACTCGGTTCATCAAATGCATAAAAGTACTTTGTGCGTTCGACAGACCGAAGGGCATGACCAGCCACTCACACAACCCTTCCTCGGTCTTGAATTCGTTTTCTACTCATCACCGAGTCGAATACGAATCTGATGATACCCGCTCCTTAGTTCTAGTTTAGAGAACACCTTGGCCCCTTCTAGCATATTGAGCATGTCATCTAACCACAGTATTGACAATCGATATTTTATAGTAATTTTATTGATTGCCCAGCTGTCGACATACATACGCTAGCTCTCATCTTTTTTTTGGCGTTAATAATGCTGGTACAGCATATGGGCTCATGCTCTCTCTCAAGAGACCCTTACGGATCAATTCCTTCACTTGCCTTTGAAGTATCTCAATCCTTCGAACTCATTCGGTAATGAGGGCAGTTGGGCAAGCTATCCCTAGGGACAAGGTCTATGTGATATTGGATGTCTCTCATAGGGGGTAATCCATCAGGTAAATCTTCAGGCCAGATTTCTTTGAATTCGTTTAGCAATAGTCTTAAATTTGGAGGAATATTTGAGGGTTTCAATTCCTTACCCTTCACCACTACGGAATATACCTCGCCGGTTTTCTTAGATTCCTCAATAAAATCCTGAATGGTCAAGAGGGAACTCCCATCCACTTTAGAGACTTCAGGGTGGTTCTCTGGTGTCATAAGGGTAAGGATTATTTTTCGATTATCCTTAACGAATACGTAAGCATTGTCTTGTCCTCGATCGGTCGCATTATGGTCCGACTGCCAAGGTTGATCGAGTAACATACGGTATGGTTCTATGTCGACCACGTCATAAGTATTTGATCCTTATAATTTTTGCCAATTGAAAATGAGAAGTGCATTGTTTAGTTACCTTGGTCTCGTTTACCTTTTTTATCCAGTCAATTGAGTACGGGGAATGGTGTTTTGTCGTTGGTAGCTGCAACTTGTCCACCATCACTCTTGAGACAGTGTTCTCTCTACTACCACTGTTTATAATCACATCACAGACCTTTCCGTTGACAGTGCACCGCGTATGGAATATATTGTGTCGCTGTGGATGTAATTCATTTCATGGGGTATATAGTAATCGCCTCACAAATAGAGATTCACCACGATCATGGACTGTCAACTCATCATCATATGCTCATTCCTTAGTGGCTTACTCATGTTCATCAAAGCTAAGGTCTTCTTCTGTGGCCTCACCTTCAATACCCCTTTCATTTTATGGCCAAGTGTGCTGCGGGAAGTTGAAGACAAGGATTTGATAAGTGGCCCGGTTGGCCACAACGATAACAATTGTTCGACCTTGGCCTAACATAAGAATTTGGAATCCTACTTGGGCCCGCTATTGTGTGTGTTACACGTTGAGGCCTAGATGAGCAGCTTTCCGTATCACAGTTTGTGGTCGCAGGAGGTTGAGGACGTTCTCCTGCTGGTTCTTTTCCTCGTGCCAACACCGGATCCTGCGCGAGACCCGTTATTAGGGGTCAAGTTGAAGGATAAGACCGATTAGAGACTCTTGCAAGCTGCATTTCTGCCCTACCTGCCAATTGAACCGCTTCATCCACGGTCCCGACGGGGTGCATCGGAACTTGATCCTGAATTATTGATCGTAACCCTCTTATAAATCGTACCACCTTCTGTGACTCAGATTCTGACAAATCGTTTCATGTTGCCAACCGCTGAAATTCTTTAGTGTAATCTGTGACGGTTCAATTTTCTTGTCGGTAATTCTGGTATTACTGGAATAATATCTATTCGTAATCACTAATGAAGAATCGTGATCGAAGAAGGTGTCTCATCCGTGGCCATGATGAGATGGGCGCCTTGTTTTGGCGGTGAGAGTTGTAATTGCTTCCACCATGCAAAAGCACCAGATTTTAATTTAAACACTACCAATTTTACCTTTTAATGATCTGGCACGTCCATGTAATTAAAATATCTCTCTACTTCGGCTAGCCAATCGAGAAAATCTTTTAAGCGTAATAAACCATTAAAACTAGGAAGTTCAGCCTTACCTCGATAGTCTCTTTCAGCACGATCTAAATGATCGCCTCCATGGATTGGTTGTCAAGTAAAGCCTTCATTAAGGTTTTCGTCACTATAACTTGAATCATTTGGTGTAGCCCTACGATTTGCCACTGGTAGTGCTCTACAGAAATCGGAGTTGTGTCGTATAGCAGCCACGAGCGGTGGAGCAACCATAGGCGGTAGAGCATCGCCTAGGGCTTAGGGTGGAAGTAGTGAATCTGCAAGACGGTCGAGGGTTTCCTACAGCCTTTGCATGGTCAACTGACTCTCTCGGTTGAAAGCTTTCATTCTTCCCACAAGATAACGAATCCCTAGATCACCGTCTATAGGATTTTGGCTCATATCTTCGTTGTTTGCTATCGGCCCGAGAGGAATCCTCGCTTAGATACTAATTGACGCAGGCATGAACGTGATAAGGTTAATCACCATCTTCCTTATGGATAACTGCTTTGAATCCATGGAGCTTCTCTGGACTCCTCACAGAGACTTCTCGAATCCACGAGGAAAGAAAGCAAGAAGAATAGAAGTAAATTCTAATAAATTCGTAATTTGATTGATGAATGAAATAAATGAGTTCACAACCCTTTAAATAGGGATACCAAGTAATGGGAGAGAAATCAAAAGCAAACTACAACTAAAACTCCTAGAATTCACAACTTACTATAAATAGTAAACTTACTATTTATAGATGATCGTGATGTCTACTAGTGCATAAGGTTTTCAGCCAAAAATAGTAAGTGTCCTATTTGGCTTCACTAAACCGTTCTCCTAATTATTCTAAGCTCTTTTCACATTGGGCGCAACTCCTAAAGCCCAACGGATGAAGAGTTATAATTAAACTAAAACTTATTATTTGTAGTAAAAATGGAATTAAAATAGGGAAACAATTGTCGATTCAGGGGTATTTTGCAAATCCAGCTTGTGCAACCCTGCATAGCGGAGTTCGGTGGCTAAAGTAGCCCGTTCAACCCCAAAATCATATGTTTTACGTCCGATGACTCATTCCAGATTGCGAGATACGCCCGATCTAAGGTTTGACGGTCTGGATCACTTCTGTCGTCAACCGGGCCTTTTCTGATCCACCTTGGCCACGAAACTGTCCACGACCCACTTTACATCACACATGGATACTTAGTAGACCCTCAGGTTATAGCCCATTGTCCATGGTAATGTCCATTTGGACTCTTAATCTTGTCTTGATACGGGTCGGATCATGACCTTTATACCCATAAGCAATAAGCTTTAACTTGGGTCCAACTAAGATTTAATAATTAATTTATAATCTGGTATTATGAGATCCATATTGTATATAAGCTACACATTTCATGCCATATCCATCAAATATTGGCTGCATAACATATGCTATAATCATTATGTGTGAGCTACACATCACACACCATTATTCTTCACCACATATCACATGCCATCATACTTCTAACATGCATTATATGACACTATGCCTTCACCATACATCACATCATATGCTATCACACATCTTCCATACATCTTGTGCTCCCATGGGCTTTACTTAATAATAGTGCTAATTGGCCAAGTAGACCAGAAAACTAATAATAATCAAACACTCTTCCCTTAACCATGGAAGTGAGCTCACCTGTCCTCTCATCCAACGGTTATTTGTAACCAATTTGCATTTCAAGTTTCATAGGCAAGTGGGCTTTCATAAGCCTAAAGCACTAGGCTCAACTTAAGAATAGTCAATATAATGTCAAGGTTCACAATTTCAAGTATTCACATTCATCATCATTTCATAGCCCTTAGTCACATCTAATTCATCACCATTAATTATATCATCACAAGCTTTTGTGTTTTTCAACGAGCATGTTTATATAATGCATAACATGCTAGAATTTATGTCCCTCATTATTACAGCCATCATCACACATGCCTGAGGTGTCAAGTATTTGTTCATTATTATGCATGTGATTATCCTTACGTTTATCATCCCCATCTATGTTATTTTGTCCATTCATCAAGTAAAACATGCTTGCACATACATGTGATCATCGTGACCATCAACGTGTACACTATTGTCGCTTGGATATCAATATCATCTCCTATGTAACCGGTATCAAGTAAAGCATGATGATTATACGCATATCATCATCATGAGTATCAATACATGCATGATTTCAACTAGTATACCAATATCATGAGCATCATATTTTGTCATCAAATATATATATATAGAGAGAGAGAGAGAAAGAGTCCTGGTCTCTTGCGCACAGTATTGCATGAGCTATTTTGTGCACCAACTAACCCAAGTAAAAAAAAAAAAAAAGGTGAGTCGGGATTAGGTCCCACCATGATGCGTTCATGAAATCCACCCCGATCATTAGGTCTGTGATAGAAACTAAGTAGTATGTCTTAAAAAGTTGGTAGATTTGTGATTTATATGGGTCACACAAAGTGAAACTGTTTGGACTGTTTAGATCATGTGGCCCATTAACATTATAAATGTGGCTGATCTTTTATCACTATGACTAGATTATTGTGACACACCTTATGGATGGAGCAAATTTCAAATAAACATCAGGGTCGGCCAACCCCTAGCCGACTCAGTAGTAGTTGGAATGTGCTAGAGACGTGGATTGCATGACGACCTTGTCGGTAACTAACAACCTTGATACTGGTTAGTGCTAGTGGGCCCAATGATGATGTATATATTTAATCTAAACTGTCCATCCATTTTTCTAGCTTAATTTATGGCATGATCCCAAAAATGCATAAGATCCAAATTTAAAGTGGATCACACCACATGAAAATAGTGGTGATTAAATGCCCATCATTAAAAATTCTTAGGTATAGTTTATCTTTCATATGACCTATTGATTAGGTCACAGAGACACAAATATCAACTTTATCCAAAACTTACATTGGCCCAAAGAATTTTTTAATGGTGGGCTTTCCTTCAATCTTTCTTGTGGCATGGTGCACTTGATATTTAGATCTAACTCAATTTTTTGGGTCATGCCATACATTTAGTTGGCAAAATAGATGGACGACTTGGATTAAACACATACATCATTGTTGGGCCAATGAGCGCCAACCAACTGCTAGGTGGTTGATGGTCGTCACAACATGTAATCCACAACCTAGGACAACATCCCAACCAATACTGGGTCAACTGGAGGTGGGCCCACCTTGATATGTATGTAAAATCCACTCCAACCATAATGGCTCAAGATGATAATTTAGGCGTATTGCTCCAACATCAACCACCTCCATAATTCTAGTGGGCCACATGAGTGAAAGCCATGTAGGGGACACTCACTATCAAAATCACTTCACTTGACATGATCCACATACATCAGGTATAGGTCGGTCTAATGTTTGGTCTCCATGCATTAACCTCTACTAGGAAATTAATGGTTGGAATGGATTTCACATAAACATCATCATGGTGGGCCCTGTAAAAATTCAAAGGTAGGCTTCTCCTCTCCCACTGTTTTCTGTTTTATGGCCTAGTAAATTACAAATCCATCATATTTTTTGTACCCTATGGTTCAATTGATATCACGGACTGAATTGTCGGAGTGGATCACAGGAACACATCATGTGAGGCTCACTTACAACACACTTGTTTAAGTTGGCATGACCGGTGGTAATTTGGTGTCCAAAAGGTCTCCTGCGGCGCAGGAGACCATTATACTATATATATATATATATATATATATATATATATATATATATATATATCATCATTATTAGCATTAGGATCACTTCCACTTCATTATTAATATAAACAATGTCATAACTACCACAAAAAACTACTAATCCATCATCAATACATATGCCATCAACTTACCATCCATTAAATCATCACCATAATTGATATTAACCTTAACATAATCACCATCAATTAGATCATATCTATCATTTCAACCAACAACTCACTATCATCATCATCATCATCATGTTACCACAGATGTATCATCATTTCAACTATCAATAGGTGCATCCCACCAAGGTGTGACTCCTATAATGACCTTAGACTACGTGTAAGGCATGCTGTCTTGTAAGTCAAATGTGAGTCCCACATGGTGAACCACCGGGCCAACTTAAAGGAATAAACTTCTAACCACAAGGCTTTCAATAGTGTGGATTCAATTCCACAACTACATGGGCCCCACACATTCCATCATCAACTAGAAAATAAATCATGATTTCAAACATAAAACCCACATGTCAACACTTTACGAACTCTACATCATGTTGGGCCCACAAACCTCATGCATAAATAAAATATGAAAGCTCATCTATTACAACTCGTATAATGTAAATGGGCCCCATTAAGTGTGGCCCCATTGATTAGTGGTTGTGTGTAAGTCATGTTGCCCACTAGGCAATTGGCCTGCCTAATGGGCCTAAGAAGGGTTACAATGATGGGCTTCCTACTCCCAAGTGTTTCATTTGCCATTGGGCCCAACTATGCCTTAGATTTGCTTTATTTAGATAAGCCCAAGGCCTTATATAACTTGGGAGAAACAAATGGGCAACAAGGTTGTCCATCTCATGTCCCACACCATCAGAAAATGATAGGCTTACATAGTGTGCAAGGTGGGCCTCACTAGGCAATCGTAAGGCTCATACAACACAGCACACACTAAATGCCCCACTTAAGGTTTTGGGACCACCAACACCTAAGAGTTCATTTTCAGGGTTTAGATGCTGCATTAAATGCCATAGGAAGGTGGTGGACCCCACTGGTGTGGCTCCGCATGAATTTTATGTTAAACGTATCTTTTGTGAAAAAGTGGGTCTTGGCCATTTTGAGTCAATTTTATGATCATGTGGAGCCCACATCTGGTGAAAGGAAATAGCTATCTGGTAGCTCTATGTATAGGCTTTAAAAATTATAAGGTGGGCCTCATTGGTTGAATGTGTACAATTAACGGTGATGGCCCAAACATGGGTACTTGGAGAAACTGTGCAGGAAATATAGTTCATAAATAGTTTTGGCCCAATTTTGAGTACGTCCCACAATCACATGGGACCACCTGTAGGTGTGCCGTAAGGTGCCCTTGGTAGTCCTATATATGGACTTCAAAACTCATAAGGTGGAACCTACTGGTTGCACACACATAATTTTTGGCACAAGGCCAAACATGGGCATTTCAATTTTTTGTGGAGAATTTTCTGCGCAACTGTGACTGGCCTCATTTTGAGATCCGCTTCCCGATCATGTGGGGTCTACTTTGTCCCAATTAAAATATTATTTATCTATTCATTGGTATAAGTTAAAATTTTCAAGTAATGGCCCACACACATCTTATGCGTGGGGTCCACCACTGGAGCCCAAAGTTGGTCCAACACTGGGAAAATTAGGCATGCAGTTTCATGAATGGATTTGTCCCAACTTTAGGCCCACTTCTCAAACACTTAGGGGTCATTCTTGATGATGTGGTGGGACATCCTAATACTTAGACATGTCAAATAAACATCTCCCATGGTGGGAACCTTTGGTACAAAGCATGGGGCCCATTACAAGGTGTAAAAGAGGCCTACATGCAATACAGTTAGGTACTTCGAAAAATTTCAGCAAACAGAAAAATGTAAAAGAAAGGAAAAAGATCCAATGGTGAGTGGAGCCCACACACTGGAAAAGCATAGATAAGACACACACATCAATGCACATGACTGTCCAAATTAGATGAACTAACAAAACACATAAATCACATGTGGTCCCACTCCCAAGTGGGTCAACAATAAGAAGATGAATGTTATAGACAAAATGCATACAATACGCATCAAGTAGAACATGAAATGTGCTGATCAAATTATCTATTAGAAAATCTGAGCCAACGAATAGTTTTGAAATACTTCATTCAGTAGATATATAGGTTTCCAACCATACATGATCTTGGATCCATCTATACCATACATAATAATTCAAGATTTATCTTTACGTAAGTATCTATCGGTTCAGAATTTTCTAAATTCTATCAACAAAGAATCTGACTACAGAGACCGTACATATAATTATTAAATAACTTAAGTAAGGTAAGGAAAAATATCAAATAGATCTGACTGTTGGAATCATGTATACGGCCCACACAATGTGTGCCCACAACAAGCCACCAAATATATTTTTGTACAAGTCCAAGATCTCAGTGTTCGAACTCCGATCGAGGCATATTATATACCATTAGAAAGCCACTTCAATTTACTAAGAACCCAAAGGAATATATATTTATATTGGGTTCAATAAAGGGAACAAAAATGGGTCCGTTTTGATAAATTGGGAACATCTGCATGTTGCTGGATAACAACTAAGTAAAATTGATGCTACAGGAGATTGGACCGTTAGATAGGCAAGAAATTTAGTTCAGAGTTACCATATAATTTGATACATATTACCAGTTTCATTTTAGATCTTAACACGGGTGATTTTATAGAATTTTTACAAGTTTCTTTCCAGATAGAAAAATGAGATTACATGTGAAAGGTGTGGATATAATGTTCATCTTGGTGGACCATACAGACGTGGGCCACCTTTCTGACCACCATGACCATTCATACATGCACACAGGGGCCCCACACTAGTGGGCCCCACATACATTAAGAAAATACAAAAGGAAGAAAGAAAGAGGAGGATGGAAGGAGGGAGTGTAGACTCACCTCAAATGGATGGATGGCTAGATGATGATGAGTTGTCCACTCCCTCTAGGTTTGATGGTGGGGCACGCCTTGGCCCTACTATCTCTCTAAAAATTTCAGAAATTTTGAAGTGTTGCAAAAGTATAAGTGTAAGAGAGCCCTCACTCTTTTATACCAAATGTGGGTTGAGGCGGCAAGATGATGTGGTAATTTTATGGGGTCTTATTGGTGTTAAAAGTGAGGTGGAAGGTGGTGTATGCTATGGTTAGTGGATGGATGAGGTGGATGGTGCTAAGTATGACTGGATAAGGTGGAATTTAGGCATGTGTTGGCTAGTGGATAGATACGGATTGTGGGTAGAGGTATATACGAGTCAAACCAAGTCGAGCTTGGCACAACTCAACTTGGCTCGGCCACTAGGTAACCCCAGCTCGAGCTCGGCTCGGCTCGGTTCGGTCAGCAACTCAGGCCAATTCTAGCCAAGATCGAGCCTCTGCAACATTTTCTCAACACATGGAGTGCGCCTTCAATTTCTTGTGGAATGTAAAGTAGCAGCATCAGTTTACAGGCATTTCATCAAAGACTCAGTAGGCAACATAAAAATCAAGATACAAGGGTATTTGTTTCATATCCATACCTTCCTCGCCACTAGCCAACACTTCGTTGAGTCATTTCATCAAACGCTTGCTGAGCAACATCAATATCTAAATAACTGAGTCATCGAACTGGTTCGATTCGAGTTGGGATTCGATCTTAGTCGAGTCGAGCTCAGGCAAGCTTGAACTCGGCTCAAAATTTTTCGAGCTCAAAAAATCAGATCGACTCGGCTCGAACTTAATTTCGAACCGAGTCGAATCAAGCTTTTTCGAGTCGAGTCGAGTGAGCTAACCAAGTAACTCGAGTCGTGTACTGTTGAGGGTCAAATATTGCATATCAGACCCTAGTTACTGCTTGGATTTATGAACGTAATACTATTTAACGGCCGGTTTTAATTGTGTTCTGTTGCAGGATTCAATCAGGAGCGTTGACTGAAAACTGATAGTAAAAGCATGAATTTGGCACTCCAAAGTCACCAGAGCAAGGGACAGACCCCAGTGAACCAAGATCAACGCCCGAGGTCCGAGAAAATCGAGAAACTGAAGCTCAAGCGGCCGGAAGGACGTCCAGAATGCAAGATCATGGGGTTCCCACAATCCGTTCGGCCCGAAACTTCATACATGGCCTGAGGACCATAAATCAACCGTACACATCAAAAATCAGCCATTGGATCTCTGTAGAAATGGCTCAACAAGCAGATCAGCCCCTTAAATCCTTAAGTGGGGCCCACCTGATGTCTGGATACACTTCATCTTCGGTCCGTACGGCTAGAATGACATGACAGAATGAATGGTCAGATCGGATTTCTATTAAACATCACGGTAGACCCCACTAGTGGGGGTGCGTGTACACAGTGCGGTGCATTCCCGCACCGCACTAGGACATCCAAAGTCGGTCAGCGTCTGCTGACCGACGTTTTTTTTAAAAACAGAGAAGACGCCCAGCGTCGTTCTCAGCCGACCGCTGATCTTTTGCACTGGGGTCCACCCTTCATCCAAATCGACGATCTGATCCGTCCATATGATCCATAGGGGGGCCATAACCAACGCCTAGGTGGCGGTTTTACCCCATGCAAGATTATCAGAGATCCTGGCCGTTGAACATAATATGGACGGCGGAATGAAAGAGTCAGTGGGCCACGCGGAATCCAATCTGAAACCAGTCAATTCTTAGTGATTTTTCGCCAGAATTTCAATGGACGGCTTGGATTTTACAAGTAACATCTTCCTGAGGCCCACCGATCTTCACAGAGCGGACGCGGAAGCTCTGTTTCGCGTCAGTGGCTGCGGAGGGTTCCTGTGGGCCACCATGGTCCATGATCTAAACGATCTGGACCGTCCATTGGATTCCCAAGGTCCATATCACCAAGACCTAGAGGGCAGAATTGCAAAATACAAGTAAGGATTGGTTTTTACCCGTTCAAAAGCAGGTTGGACGGCTGAGCAAATAAACAGGTGGACCGCATCAAAATCTGTCTAAAAGAAGTCGTTTCTGACCTATTTTTTGAGAGCAATACATTGAACGGATTGGATTTCTCCAAAATACATCAAAGTGGACCCTACCAGCAACGGCAACATGTACTGCGATCTCTGTTCGCAGGCGTCCGCAAAAATCGGCCGCTGTGGGCCCCAGTGTGTTCATGAGCATCGTCGGATCGATGATCCAAACCGTTCATCGTGTTGCTGGTCCAAAAACGTCCCAGGAGACGTTGAGTTTACAGACATAATGCAAGGAACATGGGACGTGGGAGGCGCCGATTTTTGTTGCGCAAGAGCTATACACGAATCCGATTTTATTTTTACAGAGGCTCCACCGATTCTAGTAGATATAAAAGGAGGCTAGGCAGATCGAGAGCAAAGGGGGGGTCTGGAGGCTTGGGTTTCTACGTGGAGCACCGGGGAGAGAGCAGAGTTAGAGTTTTTTTTGTTTTATTTTTATTTATTTATTTATTTATTATTTTTTAAGGGATTGGGCCCATTCATGTCGGGCTAAACCTCTTAGCTAGGGCTAAGAGGTGAAGCTTGTAGCGTGATGGGAGGCCTCTTTGCTTGTGCCCTTTTGTTTAAACTGATCTGATATTGATTTGGGTTTAATTAAGGGAATGTTTTCAGTCTTTAATGGTCTGTTGTAACTGAAATTACAATGGATCTGCAATGGCTTTGAGCATGTTCTTTTACCTTTATGTTTATGACGTCAGGAAGCCCTGTTGTTCACCATCGTCTCCTGGGCATGGTTGGATGTCGGTACCCTTCCTAACCTTCATACATTGATTGGTTAGTAATTAGTTTCATTCTGTTGTTTGCTTTGTCTCCTGGGCATGGTTTGGTGCTGGAATCCATTCTAATTCATATACCGTTCATCTTTTCAAACCTATATCAACGGCAGTTCAGTTAATTTTCCTGATTTGTAATACAGGCATAAGATCTCCCTGATCTCTACAAGTGGATCCTCTGAATCCCTAGTTTCCCTTCTCTGATTTTTCCTAAGTTTTAGATTAATATTTCATCATTATTCTTCAAATTATAATTGATTTAGATTTCATCTCATTCTAGTTCTATTTCTACTCAGTTTCAGATAACGTACAGGTTTCAGTCCCTGTGGATTCGACCTCGGTCTTATCGAGTTATTACTACATCACAACCCTATACTTGGGGAGTGAACAAGTTTTTGGCGCCGTTGCCGGGGACTGACGGCTACGATTTTCTGAAATTAATTGGATTTAGAGTTAGTTTAAGATTAGGATTTTACTAATTTTAATTTTTAATTTTGTTTTTTTTATTTAATTCATAGGACTAACATATTTCCTATTCTGTAAGTTGTTAAGATAGAACTTCTAATTTGGTAAACTCTTTCTAATTTTCTAGATTTTCTAACTCTTTAGATTTGGTTTACTTCAGAAACTAACATGTTTTGTTTTGTTTTGCAGGTTTTTAACATAGGAACTTCTACTCTGGTAACATCCTTCTCGCCTCTCTTCTACTTACCTTCCATATTGCTGTAGGAATTTTATTTTATTCTAGGATTAGACTCAAAGTTAGGGTTTTACCATGTATATGCACGAGTGGGAACGTCAGTATGCTGAGAAGAATAATCTATATTGGGATGATGATTATGATAGAAATCCACCAATGTCTCAAAACTTTTCTGAAACTATCATCGAGAATCGACCGAAATACAAAGAGCCACCAGTTAAGAAGTCCTTACGCGATCATATACGGGAGAACAATTCCACCCCACGGACCGTACGTGAATGTTGGGGTTATCATAACTATGGGAGTGAGAATTACTATCACCCATCTGAGAAAAAGAAAACAATGCGTGATTATATTATGAGTGATAATAAGTATTACCAACCATCAGATTCTCCCACCTATGATCCGTATGACTATAATCAGTGGAAACATCAATGTTGGAAAGATGAACCAACAACCTATTATAATGACTATTCTTTTGGATCCCCTACCTATAAGATTCAACCAAAATCGATCCAAGAGAATTCATTTCAAAGGAACATAGACTCTTCTGCTGACATGAGGAAATTACTAGAAGAGCTTGAGTCACGCCTTGATAGGTTAGAGGAAGCTCGCTCATCCCAGCTACAATCCAATTCAGAAATACAATGCGAGGAGAGTGATCCTCACTCGCTTTTGACGAAATCTGGAATTTGGAATGAGGAGTTGGATTCCATTAATGAGCATACGGTTCAATTCCCCGATGAGTCGATTTCAATGACTGTTCAAAAGAATGGGGAAGAAACATGGTTATCTTTCAAATACAGTGATGATGACACACTTTCCTTACATGATACACAGGATCTCAATGATGAGGTTGAGGTTAGTTTATTCGAACCTCAACCAAATTTAGAATGTAAGGAAAGCGATCCCATCTCAAGTGTGTACTGCACTGAATTAGAAGCTGAGAAGTATTGGGATGAGATTCATGAGAGCACAACCCAAATTCCCCTGGAATCAATCTCAAGTATGGTCCAGGTCAATGCTCAAGAAGCACACGAAGTGATCGGTCATACTGAGCTACTCCACTCACCCAACATGTCTGAGTTAAACATGGAAGATGAGCTCATTAGAACCGACCTTTCCAACTTCTGTGAGACATGTTTGGACCACTCTCTTGAATTGAATGATATGATTTGGGAGATGGATGACCTACTTGATACGACTCTAGAATTTGAAACTACCCAGTCGAGGCCACCATCTGAATTGTTGAATCTTGACGAGTCCAGGCCTCTTCTGAGTAGTATCAATGAACAGAGTCCGCACTTCAATACTTCGTCTACTGACCCTCTATCCGTCTCGTGCGGTGTCAGCAAGAGAGTACACCTCCATTTACCTTTAAAGACGATGGATTCCTTGGGCAGATCATCACGAGCTCTAATGTGGAAAATGAGTCACTCTCAGCTGAATGTCCCAATTCTTTAGATGATTGCTTGGCACACTTTGCAGATTCAAATGATCCCATGATAAGAGACTTAGTGAATGCCTTGCAAGATGATATCTCGGTAGTCATCACTGACCGAGAGAACCCTTACTCTGAAGCCCCTCCTTCCACAGATCCTGAATGTTTACCATTAGGGGAGGAGGAGCTAAAAATTGAACCGAAGTCTGATACTTCGGAATGTGTTGAGACTACACCACTTCTTGAAAATTTTTCTCAATCTGATCTACTTGTAGTCTCTGATTCACCATGTGATACTAACGTCGAAACTTCTTCTATCGCAGGTGAATCGTATATACTCTGGATACCTCAGGCGAATCAACGAAAAATTTTTGATGAGGTACATAAGTTTCTCTGGAATGTCATGCTCCAGGGCATCCAAGCCTATTGCAAAAAGGGCTTGTGGATGATCCTGTTGAGGAACCTTCTGAGAAATTTATCACGATACTGGCCAGAAGAGGAACCTTGTGGCATGACTGAGTAGTTTTTCCCTGCTTTCTTAGGACTAGGGTAGTTTCCTTTATGTTGCTTTAGGGTAGATGTTAAACTTAGCACTCCTGGGAGGCAACCCAGCTTTTCCATTAATTTCATTTTCCTAGATAGTTCAATGTTTGTGGGTAACATTACTGCAAACCCTCACGAGACTACAACTCGTTCACTAGGGGTAACATAGGGGTTTAAAGGCTTGTTGCATGCGCTAAATGCAATCGAGAGCACCTGCGAAAGTGGTATAGGTAGGTTTTATTTCTTGTTATTTTTGTGTGGCTTTCTCTCTCGTGCTCACCCGCTCTCATGTTGAGATCTCTTGGAAAGTCTCTCACGATTCATCATTCAGGTACTATCTTCCCATCACTTCTCTTTTACTTTCGTTGTCCCATGTGCATTCCATGCTCATATCTTTTACATTGAGGACAATGTAGATTTTAGGTTGGGGGTTGAGGGAGATTAGGTTACCTAATCAGTGTTTTCTCCGTCTTGAGCAAAAATTGTGAAAATTTTTAAATTTTTTCTGGTCTTTCTTGTGAATTCAAAGTGATTTTGACAGATATCCTGGATTTAGAATTTCAAGATATGTGATGTTGGAAATTTATAACTCTTGGATTCAGTATTTGTTAGATTTCACAGTTAAGTTTGAATTATTAATCTATGATTAGAAGTTGTAAACATTGATTGAGTCATGATTTCACATACCACATCTCACTTACACATTGAGATTTCAGTTTGATATTGAATGATTAACTTGGTAATCGCTGAGCATGAAAAGAAACCAGCCTAAAAGATTTGGCCATCAGGGTATAAAAAGGAATTACACCATGGGTTTGCTCCCTATAGGTGAGGATTGTATTCCTTTCTTGTCATCTCAAAAAAAAAAAAAAAAAATTATCAAAGGCTGAAAGAAAAGGAAAAGAATGATTTCTAAGGGACGCTTTGGTTTAGGCTTTGGGTGTCCTGAATGCTCTTGTGGTTACCAATGTTATCTTGAAAAAAATAAATTGAATCTTAATATTGATAAGCCGAGATTTGACTATACACTCATGGAACTCAATGTTTATAATTTTTCTAATTGATAGATTAATACTTTGAACTTGATTATGAAATTCACCGTGTATGGGAGGTCAGGAGAAATTGATGATCAACATTCATGAATCCTAAGATTTCTCATATCTGGATTGTTTTTCAAAATATCACTCGGCTTCACAAGAATTGTTTCGGAATTTTCAACTTAATGTTCGCATATTTTGCTCGGGACTAGCAAAATGCTGGTTGGGGGTTGTGTTGAGGGTCAAATATTGCATATCAGACCCTAGTTACTGCTTGGATTTACGAACATAATACTATTTAACGGCCGGTTTTAATTGTGTTCTGTTGCAGGATTCAATCAGGAGCGTTGACTGAAAACTGATAGTAAAAGCATGAATTTGGCACTCCAAAGTCACCAGAGCAAGGGACAGACCCCAGTGAACCAAGATCAACGCCCGAGGTCCGAGAAAATCGAGAAACTGAAGCTCAAGCGGCCGGAAGGACGTCCAGAATGCAAGATCATGGGGTTCCCACAATCCGTTTGGCCCGAAACTTCATACATGGCCTGAGGACCATAAATCAACCGTACACATCAAAAATCAGCCATTGGATCTCTGTAGAAATGGCTCAACAAGCAGATCAGCCCCTTAAATCCTTAAGTGGGGCCCACCTGATGTCTGGATACACTTCATCTTCGGTCCGTACGGCTAGAATGACATGACAGAATGAATGGTCAGATCGAATTTCTATTAAACATCACGGTAGACCCCACTAGTGGGGGTGCGTGTACACAGTGCAGTGCATTCCCGCACCGCACCAGGACATCCAAAGTCGGTCAGCGTCTGCTGACCGACGTTTTTTTTAAAAACAGAGAAGACGCCCAGCGTCGTTCTCAGCCGACCGCTGATCTTTTGCACTGGGGTCCACCCTTCATCCAAATCGACGATCTGATCCGTCCATATGATCCATAGGGGGGCCATAACCAACGCCTAGGTGGCGGTTTTACCCCATGCAAGATTATCAGAGATCCTGGCCGTTGAACATAATATGGACGGCGGAATGAAAGAGTCAGTGGGCCACGCGGAATCCAATCTGAAACCAGTCAATTCTTACTGATTTTTCGCCAGAATTTCAATGAACGGCTTGGATTTTACAAGTAACATCTTCCTGAGGCCCACCGATCTTCACAGAGCGGACGCGGAAGCTCTGTTTCGCGTCAGTGGCTGCGGAGGGTTCCTGTGGGCCACCATGGTCCATGATCTAAATGATCTGGACCGTCCATTGGATTCCCAAGGTCCATATCACCAAGACCTAGAGGGCAGAATTGCAAAATACAAGTAAGGATTGGTTTTTACCCGTTCAAAAGCAGGTTGGACGGCTGAGCAAATAAACAGGTGGACCGCATCAAAATCTGTCTAAAAGAAGTCGTTTCTGACCTATTTTTTGAGAGCAATACATTGAACGGATTGGATTTCTCCAAAATACATCAAAGTGGACCCTACCAGCAACATGTACTGCGATCTCTGTTCGCAGGCGTCCGCAAAAACCGGCCGCTGTGGGCCCCAGTGTGTTCATGAGCATCGTCGGATCGATGATCCAAACCGTTCATCGTGTTGCTGGTCCAAAAACGTCCCAGGAGACGTTGAGTTTACAGACATAATGCAAGGAACATGGGACGTGGGAGGCGCCGATTTTTGTTGCGCAAGAGCTATACACGAATCCGATTTTATTTTTACAGAGGCTCCACCGATTCTAGTAGATATAAAAGGAGGCTAGGCAGATCGAGAGCAAAGGGGGGGTCTGGAGGCTTGGATTTCTACGTGGAGCACTGGGGAGAGAGCAGAGTTAGAGTTTTTTTTGTTTTATTTTTATTTATTTATTTATTTATTATTTTTTAAGGGATTGGGCCCATTCATGTCGGGCTAAACCTCTTAGCTAGTGCTAAGAGGTGAAGCTTGTAGCGTGATGGGAGGCCTCTTTGCTTGTGCCCTTTTGTTTAGACTGATCTGATATTGATTTGGGTTTAATTAATGGAATGTTTTCAGTCTTTAATGGTCTGTTGTGACTGAAATTACAATGGATCTGCAATGGCTTTGAGCATGTTCTTTTACCTTTATGTTTATGACGTCAGGAAGCCCTGTTGTTCACCATCGTCTCCTGGGCATGGTTGGATGTCGGTACCCTTCCTAACCTTCATACATTGATTGGTTAGTAATTAGTTTCATTCTGTTGTTTGCTTTGTCTCCTGGGCATGGTTTGGTGATGGAATCCATTCTAATTCATATACCGTTCATCTTTTCAAACCTATATCAACGGCAGTTCAGTTAATTTTCCTGATTTGTAATATAGCCATAAGATCTCCCTGATCTCTACAAGTGGATCCTCTGAATCCCTAGTTTCCCTTCTCTGATTTTTCCTAAGTTTTAGATTAATATTTCATCATTATTCTTCAAATTATAATTGATTTAGATTTCATCTCATTCTAGTTCTATTTCTACTCAGTTTCAGATAACGTACAGGTTTCAGTCCCTGTGGATTCGACCTCGGTCTTACCGAGTTATTACTACATCACAACCCTATACTTGGGGAGTGAACATGTACAACTTTAATTGTGGGTTATAGGTGATGCATGACGGATGATGAAGTGAAGTGTTTTAATTAGTTATATGAAGTAATGTGGTACAAAATAAGGCATGCACTGGATGCATGTGTAGGATAAGGTGAACATGGGCCATGATTAGTTTCTAAGGCATGGGGAGATGGCTAATGATGGATTTTAGGGTAGAACCCATTATTATCTCATAGTGTATTGTCTCATATATGCTAGTTTTTCATTTTTCATGTAGTGATTGTCCTATCTTGTGATAATTTTTATGTTTTAGAAAGTGTACTTTTAGGCCCACATGGGCTTAAGTCCAATGGGCCCAGTACAATAAATGTTGGTTGTATTACAAGCTACACAGTTTGGGCTATGGATTCAATAAGTTGTATCTCACTAATAGAGCATCAAATCGACGCATGGTTTTCACCGTTGCGACCGTATGGATGATGTGATCGACATGACATGGGTTTCGAAGGCATCCGATACAAATAACTTCAGTGGGGTTATTGGGTATACTAGGGTGCGGTGAATGGTCTATCAATAGTGTGGGTTATGACACGTGTGTGCACGAGCAATGTTACAAGGGATTAGGGTCCCACATATTGACTTAGATGTAAATGAGCAATTAATTTAGAGTTACTTCACGCCAAATGATGTAGTACAAATGAACATTAGAATTTACGATAGGCTACAAATCATATAATCGCTTAAAGGTTGGGGAATTATAAGATTCCTCAATTCAAGTGACTCATGTGGTTGATATACAACCATAGATTTCGAATAAGGGACTCGATGACAAAAAATGAAGGTGTTAAGCATCATTTTCTACTTACATCACTTGTGGTCACTACTTTTAACTATTTTTTTGTTCAGAAAAATTTCAGCATTACTATATCCAACCTGCTCCACAGGGTTAAAAAGTCTGGACATGCAAAAAGGAAAATAAGCAACATCCAGCTTTACTTTCTAGGGTTTAAAGACAAAATGGAGTATTACAAAATAAAATATAAAAAAAAGTGAGTGTGCGCTCCTGATGAGTTTAAAATGTGTGGATTGAAATAAAAGTTGATTTAAGATGTGAGAATAAAATAGGAAGACCCGGCACCCTTTTTGCAAAAAGGATAGTCGAATATCCTTAACTCCAACTTCACTTTTGTCTTCAATGACTTTTTTCATTTCTTGAATTGGGTAGAGTTTCGGTGGAGCGGGAATTTTTAGACACTCTGAAAGCTTAGACGAACACTACACATATCATCTACAACCCTAAAAATATTAAAACCCTCTCACATTTCCTCTCCACCTCATCCCTTTTTCTATCTAATTACTCTAGTTGCCTTCTGTAGGGCTTGTTGTCATGTTGTTTATATAAGGTCCTGTTTGGGAGTGTGGATTTAGAAACCCCTGGATTCAGAACCTGCAGGATTAGAAACCCCCTAGATTTGCAATCCTCCCAGTGTGTTTGGCACCCTGGAGTGTGAATTAACTTTAATCCAAAAGTACTTATCCATGGTATATTTACAAGGGTTTGAATTTAATTACTAAATCAACTTTAATATCTTTAATTAGTTAGATATGTAATTTTTGATACAATGGTTGTGATAAGCCCGCTGAAATATATGCTTTGCCCGAAAATGATCAAAGTCCAAGTCTTGAATGGGCCACGAGCACAAGGTCATGTTTGAGTGACTAACCAGTGATTTTTAATCGTGATTTACATGGACAACGTTTGGATGGTGCTGGACAATGTTTGGACAATGTTGATTTACATGGACAATGTTTGGACGGTACTAATCATCATTAGTGGGCCATGTGCCCAATAGAATGATAGTGTATAGTGACACACATGTTACACTTGCAACTATCGAAATGATTTTAGGTGTAATCCAAGCTCTCACCATGGATTACAAACCCCCTCAAAGAGGGGATTGGAAACCTCCTGGATTCGAAACCCCCAGTTACTTTATGATGCCAAACAAAACAACAAGGGGATTTGAAACCCCCTCAAATCCCCTCCAATCCACGGTGCCAAACGACCCCTAAGGGCCTATTTGGCCGGGCGGATTGAATGAGATTAGGAGGGATGGGATCTGTTTTAAGGTAATGATGGCCTAGTCAGTGGATTGGTGCCAATACCATGGTATTGCTGTATCCCATGGCCAAAAATGGTGCATGTTTGGGACACCTAGCTTATCCAGGGATCACAAACAATGGTCCCGTTTGGCCGGGCATGAGATGGCATGAAATCCATGGATTGTAAAGCAAGCACATTTGGGTAGTTTGGGTTTAGGTGGGGAGGTATTCAAAACGGATGGATGTCACTGCCAAGGCCAGACAGCCCATCCGGGCAAGGCTCTGTGGGGCCCACTATGATGTATTTGTCTCATCCACACCGTTCATCACACCACGCAACTGATGTATATACATATTCCAGAAAATGAAGCAAGTCCATATCTCTAGTGGACCACACCGAAGGAAGGTGCGGTGATAATGAAACCACTGTTGAAACAATTCTATGGGCCACTATTATTTTGTTTGTTACCATCCAAAAATCTAGTGGACCACACCAAATAGCTCTGCCCCCAATGAAAATCAATCTCACGTGGGTCATGTCCACGTATCCAGTGGACCACACCATATGATAGTGGCGTGAGACAAAAACATCGACAAGGTGAAGTAGTCGATAATGTAAATGATTCCCACGACCCATATGGCTGATGTATCTGGAGTCATTCCACCATACTATGACTAAAGTAAATAAGTAATAATCGTTCAGTTACAGTACCAATAATACCTATAATTTAAGGATAACAAACAAGGCAAAAAAAAAAAAAAAAAAAGAACCATGATGGCAACCAGAAGTGCACAAAATGTCTCTCTAACTGATGGGGCAGGATCATCAGTTGACGTGGCCGTGGAAACCATGGCTCGGGTTGTCTAGGTCGTCTGTCGGATAGACGAAGTCAAAGAATGGTGGATGTCCACCTCATCAGAATATGTGACAACCTGAACTGCAAGAGATTTTGTGTAAGGCCTCGACTGTACACTGGCCTTATTGAAGTAACCATCCCAACATGCACAACTTTCTTCCAGTTCTTAAAGGCTCGGTGTCTCCCTCTGCTAAATCCCTCCACATCCAATCTAGCATTGTCCCAAGTCAGATATATACCTGGCCGACGGCCTACCAAGACAACATAGTACTTCTCCTTTGCCATCTGCATTGACATGTCCATTATTGGCATGAGATTCGTGTTTTGGAATAGGATCGCGAAATAGAAAACATGTATTATTGTCCTACTGAAACTGAGAAGTACAAAAAAACTTACAAAATGTTAAAAAAAAGTTTTAAGTATGTACCCTTTCTCCAAATGAAGTGTGTGGTCCTATCTGTCTTAATGTGCATAAGGCAAGCATGTGATTACATATATGAAAGATGTTAAATATCAAATAATTGTCATCGTCAATTGATTCACAATGGTATATATTGTATACCACATATATCAATCCCCCCCAAAAAAAAAGACACCCATCATCATGTTTAAAAACGTTATAACATGCCCGTAAAGAAACAGAAAAACAGAACAAGTTATCACGAAGTGTTTTCTTCAACCACTCGACACGGCGCTCAGGTCGAATACTGGCAAAGAACGATGCCAGCTTCTCGTCCCTACTCAAGAGCTGACCAATTTCAATAAACTCTGAGTTGGTCAAGCCTTGCACCTCTTCCAGAACATCAAGTACTTTGCTAGTACGATTCACCTCTTTGCCGATGCCAAAATCACGTATAGCCTCTACAATGGTCTTAAGAGAGGTGCCGAGTACATCATAGGGATGAGGAGGGCGCAAACGTTTCTTTGAGGTGGTCTCACCTCGGCTACCATCAGAATCAGCAGTGCGAGTAGGAGTGCCACAGGAGCCGCGATGTTCTATTAAAGGACTGTTCGACGAAAATGGAATGGTCCTTGTGGAGTCTGCTACATGATCCTTTGAGAGGTTAATCGTATCATCGATATCATCATCGAGCTCTCTCCATGCATCATTGAGATCTCGTTGAATCCGAGATGATGATGTGGCCATACTCCTACTGCCTTGTACATAACGTCATGTGGCTTAGTCGGATCCGACAATAACTGCAAGGTCATCCATTCTATCGATACGTTTCCCACGGAGTCTTTCAACATGTGGGTGAGATTGCAGCCGTAGAAGACAGTTGTAAGTCAGCAAATAGTAGATATTTATTTAATCGTTAAACTTAACCTTTGTAAATCTTACCCTAAGATATTCCTCCCAGACTTCATTAGGAGCCGTGACCACCATCCGCTCATTGTCCCATCCAAACCCGCTGACCACCAGCATGTCCTTCACTGCATTATACTCTCTCTTGTAATAGCTCAGTCAGTTCAGTCGGTTCTGCCAGTTGACGACTATGTTTGTATACTTCATCACTTCTTCAGCAGTTGTTTGGTACGCCTTTCGCTTGAAACCAATATCGGTTTTACGTCTCAGTGCAACTTGTTCGAGCAATGTGTCGAAAAGAACCTGATCCATAGCAATAGTCCATTTAAATTTCGGGGCTCGGGACAGAGTCTCGGCTAGGGATTTCCCACGTGGAGAACATCGAGTGGGCACCACTAGTGTTTTAATCGGTGATTCGTTAGTGTCGATGTATCATTGCACCAGAAGTCTGCCATTCCACCTATAAATGCAGCACATGTCAAGTATATATGATGTTTTGCAAATGTCAACCGTAATCATGAGAATTTACATGATTAGTGAAGAAGGATTATTTAGAAATTCATAAGTCATTACTATTGAGGAATTAACCCAACCAGATTTTGGGAGACCATAATTTCATTGTCAGGTTCTTAATATTCCTTAAAACTAAATATTATCAACTAAGTAATGGAAATTAAACTTAAAAAATTGACTATCTACTCCTACTATTCTGTTGCGCATCTGCCCACATTCTGATTGTAATATCATTGTGCACTCGAATCCAAGCATCTTTTTCTCGCTGAGTTACTCGCAGCAACCATTGCCTCGTGTCAAACGTTGATACCTTGTGGAGCGTTAGGTTACTCTCCCCATTGGCAACAAATATACCAGCGTATTCTTGATCCTGATGAGACTCGTGTCTAGTACGTATGAAATTGTGTAAGACACAACAGGCTATCACAATTTTAACTTGTGTGTGGAATTCATACTGCATAACGCTCTTCAATATGGGAAATCTGTCTTTCATAACACCAAAACAACACTTGATTACATTGCACAATTGTGCATGTCGGTAATTAAACAGCTTTTTCATGTTGGCAGACGCTCTCCCTGTTCGATACTCCTGTAAGTGGTATCGAACGCCCCAGTATGGAGCCATAAAACTGGGTGAATAAGCGTATCCAGCATCGACAACATAATATTTTTCTACACATTTAAATCAATGTTCCATTAAGTGGACAATCAAAGAATTCATAAGTATGAAATAGATTGACAATCTTTAAATAAATAACCAGTACCATGTGGGACAAGAAATTGATCATCTAATCGGGTCAATGCATTGGGTAGTATCCTCGCATCCGAAGCAGAATCCTCCCAATCGGCCAATACATATATAAAATTCATATCAAATGAATATGTCGCCAACACGTTTTGGGAGAGGACACCTTTCCGATTACGGGCATTGTCAACTACAAGCACATGAATTGGAATGTGTGTACCATCAATTACACCAACGCAATCCTAAATGCATTGAATCAAATTTCTTTTAGGTAAAAGGTGTGAATGGAGGGAAGTGAAAAATAATATATAGAAATCCGACCAAATGGAAATAATTCCTGAAAGTAAACAGCCCAATTTACATTTGTTTAGATCTCAGAGGGCGTCTCTCGTCCGGCTTGTTTAACGAAATTAGGGTACATTGATACAAATGCATCTAGTACACGGTGAAAGTGGCGACTCACTGTTTCACCCGATTGAATGAATCTATGACCTATGTCCCAATTTCGAACATTGTGCCCCAACGTGTATAGGAAAATAACTAATTGTTCTTTAAGACTTATACTACGAGTATTACGTAGCTATGTCTTCTCGCGTAGCTTGGTACATAGTTTAAAGAATGTCTCTCGATTCATCC
The DNA here is from genome assembly GCA_030180095.1 of Magnolia changhungtana. Classification (NCBI taxonomy): domain Eukaryota; kingdom Viridiplantae; phylum Streptophyta; class Magnoliopsida; order Magnoliales; family Magnoliaceae; genus Magnolia; species Magnolia changhungtana. Next base: position 4,312,675 of record JASAUF010000502.1, on the reverse strand, counting down.
TGAGTTGCGTGACACAATCCCGGTCACTGGCCCGAATTATGGAGTTGATGAAGCTCGCTCGCTCATCATCCTTATAACGAGCCGGTTGTTTGAACATGTATACGTGACAATATTCCCCAACAGCTGCTACATAAGCTGTCATCACTTGAACAATAATAGACCTCTCCATCTCTTCCTCATCTTCATTTTCCATCGCCAACTAATAACCTACACTCATAGGTACTGATGTCTTTTAAATATATATCCTAAATCATGGGTTTACACTACATTAATATTCCATCTCTTATTTCACTAAAGTGATGATTGCGGTCATTCAAACAAGTGACTTGTGGACAATCAAATAAGAGATGCCAAATTTTGGACAGTCCACATCACAAATAATATAAAATATTCATGTTATTGAATGACAATCGAATAAATACTATCGTCTTGTAACAGAGTGTGTGTGTGTGTGTGTGTGTGTGTATCAACAATTTTCAACTTGAAAAGAGAATCCTAACATGTACATTCATGTAACAGTCTCCTCACTGTTACATGAATCACATCCTTATGGCCTAACTTAATTTAAGGTAAACAAGACTTCCTACATAAAAGCAACCCTTCCAAAGTTAAATTTGCACTATTGCACTAAGTTGTAGAAGGCAAAAATATACAATTCCAGTTCAATATTTAAATATATTTCAGCCAAGGACAAAGATAACACAAGCGACGTACCGTGGGTGATATCAACTTTGTGCTAATACTAATTCCTAAAGAGTAACCAACAAAAGAAGTGACAACAGACGAATAACAATTAAGTTCCAAAACTGTTAATTCATCGTCTTAAAAATTCCATACGTGACATACAACAGCCCAAATTAAACTGTTCTAGCAATTCCATATGTGACATACAACAGCCCAAATGTAACTATCCTAGCAATTCCATATGTGACATACAACAGCTCAAATTAAACTGTCCTAGCAATTCCATATGTGACATACAACAACCCAAATTAAACTGTCCTAGCAATTCCATATGTGACATACAACAACCCAAATTAAACTGTCCCAGCAATTCCATATGTGACATACAACAACCCAAATTAAATTGTCCTAGCAATTCCATATGTGACTACAACAGCCTAAATTAAATTGTCTTAGCAATTCCATATGTGACATACAACAGGCCAAATCAAACTGTCCTAGCAATTCCATATGTGACATACAATAGCTCAAAATAATCTGTCCAAATTGTTTGGACCAGTTGTGAATCATGAAACATGGTAATTGATTTGCAGTTAATGTATGTCACATGTCTTATTCAAAATTGCCTGCATATCAAGCGTCATCTGTAGCCAGAGTATCAGATAGGTTGAGGTGCTGTTTGAGTACTGACTGAATATGATTTCAAAACACCTTGACCCATAAAGTGAACTGCCTGTTCTTAGGTGTATGAATCTGCACTTGACATTGGACCGAATGGCATAGATTTTATCAACAGTGGACAAGGGAAGTAGCACAATTTTTCTGGACAAGAGAGCAGTTCAGGTATGGCATATCTGATGATCTCATAGTCCATCCACATTGGTTTGCTATAGTCCAATGTGGATGGACTATGACATGCCCCAAAAATCTACTAAGCTGGATAATCTTATTTGTGGCTGACAGATACAGAATAACAGAGCTATGTGCATGTGCATCCTCAGTAATAGACATGTCTAAATAATCTTAAGGACTTCTTTATAATTCTAATAGATATCTCCAAATTGAATCTTATGCAAATTCGGATTGGGCTGGTTTAGTGATAGACAAGAAGTACACTTTCAGTTAGTGTACATTTGTTGCAGGCAACTTGGTTACACGAAAAGGTAATTAGCAAATAGTCGTTGTCAGATCTAGTGCAGAAGTACAATATAGGGCCATGGGCTATGCAATCAGTGAACTCTTGTGAGTCCAGTCTATTATATAAGAACTTCATATGTTTGTTGGTAGATTAATGACTCTTTTATGATAAACAAGCTGCATCCCATATGGCAAGAAATCAAGTGTTCCATAAGAGTTCAAAATAAATAGAGGCGTATTGCCACTTCATTAGGGAGAAGATTGCCTCTAGAGAAGTTGTGACGAAGCATATTCCTTCCAAGACCTTGTAGGCAGATATCTTCACCTAGCCGTTACTGAGCGTACAAAGTTCATTCATTAAGTAAAGCCCATATGCATTTTTGTATACAGGCTTACTTAATATGAGATAAGGAGAGAGGCTAGGGTTTGCATGAAGTAAAACCTTTCTCCTGTTTTCCCTTTCATTTCATCTACTTTCTTCACCATTGCATTTGTTCATGAGATACCACAACACTCTCTACTAAGACATCAGCGTTTGTAGTTGATTGTCCCATGGCAGAACTTTTACAGGCTAACTAATCTTAATGATTAGTTATCCACTTTTAAATATTATGCTTTTTGTTAGTGAAAAATTATCACCCGAAAGAACAAAAAGCAAACAATTGTTGGCTAGTGTGTTCGCTCCATGTGAATTAAAGTGGCTAAAGAAGTGGAAATATTAGAAATTTTATTCCATAAGCCTATGGAAATTAATTGGATGAGACAGTCGACCAACCATCTATATATCATTGAATCTCATGTACCATGAAAAGATTAAACACTTTGAAGTCAATTGCCACTAATTCGAGAGAATTTCTGCCAAAGAAATAGCCATTCAATGCAACAAATATAGAGAATAGTTGGCTAGTGTGTTCACATTCTGAGAAACAGTAAAGCGAAATAGATGAGAGTAACTATACTAGAGATCTATAACAATTCCAGAGATGAGATCAATAAACTTCAAGACAATGAAACCATGTTGCAAGTAACCAACAAATTTCCAAAGAAAGCTTAGAGCATTAGGTTTCGAAACTCAGTATATTTGAAGTATAAAGAAGGAATACAACTACACATATCTATCAGGAATCCAAAGGATACACCAAACCACTAAAAAAAAAAAAAAATTCAAATATACTGACCAAAAAGAAAACAATTATTCCTCTATATAAACCAAGAAAGTAGTTCCAGTCTAAACTAAATGTGAAAAGCTGCCACAACTGGAGCTGCAGCGACGGAAATCGAAGTTATAGCCGGAGCTGCAAAAACAGAAACTGGACCAGAGGGGCCATCCCTGCGAGGAGTGGTCTGCCTCCTCCAAACAATAGTTTTTATCCGGGGCTCAGCCCTCAACATCTTCTCTGCCTTTGGGGCGGCTTTCCTCTTCCGAGAACCAGATGCCTCGACCATGCCTGTGCAAAAAATAACAAATCAGCAACCAAGTGAATAAGTTTAACCTCTCCAAAGGAAATAGAAGAGAAACTTACTAAAATATGTCGAGAGAGGTTGGGACTTGCAAAGCCCGGACCAGTGAAGGTTGGCTGAGGCGATCAGGTCTGACCAGGAGCGAAGCTCTCCCGATCGCGCCCTAGCCTTGGCAATGTGGTTCTTCTGGTCCTAGTCAAGGAGAGGCAGGCCCCTTGGGAAATCTACAAGGATAAAGAAAGCTTTAGTCCGACTGGGGTAATAAAGAAAGGTATAAAAAAAAAGAGAGAATGACTAGTCTGACCTGGTTTTGAAAATTGGGTGGGAACTCGAGTCATTAGAGTCCTGAGCTCAGCCGTCGGCGCCTCCCATTCACCGACAGCCCAGAACCACTTATTCTTCCAGTCCTTGTTGGAGGACGAAAGATTCATTACCAGCCCCGACCCCTTGCTGCCTTGGGTCACGAAGTAATACCATGGTTCTTGGCTGTCGTGCTTAACCAGGTACAGGTTTATCAACTCTTTTGGGGTCAGTTTCGAATTTTCAACATGACGCCAGATGATGAAGGAAGAAATTAACACCCTCTAAGCATTGAGGGTGAATTGCCCGGGAGTTAATCCGAGGTGGGTTGTTAGAGCTCGGACGAAAGGATGCAAAGAGAGTTGGAGCCCACATTGTAGAGCACAGAGAAAAATGGCGACCTCCCCTTCAGCAGGCACGCCAACAGTGTCTAAGGCCTCGGGTGCCCTTATCTGTACAGTGTTTGGGATATCGAACTCCGAGCAGATCCATTCCATCTGAGACTCCGTCAGCACGGAGCCTCCCGGGACAGTTTTTGAGGTCTGCTCACTCGCGGGCATCTCGGTAGCCTTCGGGACTGGGGCTCGGGGGGCTTTGGCTGCTTTCTTCTTACCAGCTTGGTGAGTCTGAGCCCCCGCCTCTTTCTGCCTCCGGGGTGGAGGGAAGAGAGGCATGACTTCAAAGAGGCCTTCAAATGCCCCTCTTTCATCAGCAGAGCTCCCCAGCTCGGAGTCATCATTCAAATCCCAGACCGTCTCCAGATCGGACAACATTTTGGAAGGAGTACAGAGAAACATAAGGAGAAAAGACTCATCGGATGATCACCAAGAATCGCTTCTGCAGGAAATGCCTGATTGGCCAGAATCGCCTAGTCGGAAACTTAAAATCGGTTGGAATCGCCTTCATCGAAAATCGCCTCTTCCGGCATGTACCCGCAATTTAGAATACAAGTAAGGAGAACGATCCCTATGGGAGTCTCTATAGGCAATACAGAATCTTTGCATTAATGGCGATGAATGATGGCCGCAGTCGAATCGTCGCGAGCCGACTCCAGAATACACGTGGTCGTTCGCTACTAGCTTGGACCCTGCCAGATGGTACGTTTCTAACATTGAACAGCGTGCTCCAATATGCGAAGCGGTGCCCGAGCAGGGGAAGCATCGCCTGGACACTTCCCCGAGCACACGTGACAACCTATCATAGGCTCGACAATTATTCTGAATCATAACCGTCGCCACGCGTCGGCTGAACGATGGTCTGTAGGCAGGAAACCCTAAAGACGCGATGCTTCAAAATTCCAAAATCATGATAATATCGATATGCGCGGAAGGTTCAGCAGATGAGGCAGTTGATCTTCCCTGTAGTTACTCTCCGAGTCCGTAGCTGACCTCGAAGAGTAGGGGGCTTCTGTTATAGGAAGATCCGAGCCCCTTATAGTTCCGAGGATCAGCATCTTCTTAGTCCAATCAGACGTAAGAATACTCGAAATAATGAACACTACTAAAGAGAGCGACGTCCGAGCCGAACCCTGGTTCGAGTATGGTAAGCATTAACTAATGAGCGACGACCTAAACCAAGGCCCCATCCTCCTCCTCATCCTCATCTTCATTCAAAGAAGGATGTCCGAGCCGAGGGCTCGTCCTCATCCTCATCTTCCTTTGAAGAAGGATGTCTGAGCCGAGGGCTCGTCTTCATCCTCATCTTTCCCTAAATGTTCCGAACGGAGGTCAAGGCGAAACGTGAGTGCGTTATGCGCCGAACTTGGAAACTACCACAAGCGGACGTGACCGGTTACTTCGCCCGCAGATGCGCATGACACAGTACACGATCCTTGGATTGCGTACAATATCTCCACAATCTGAAAATCCTCCTGATTGAGCGAATCGTGCCAAGATTAACAGACCCAGACCATCTGACAGTCAGGTATAAATACGATGAGACCCCACTGCTACAGGTACGCAACATCTTACACTCTCCCTCTACCTTTCAACTTAGACCCTGATTCCTTTTACCTGACTTAGGAATCGGAGGTTCCCCCGGCTTAGCCAGGGTCTCCTTTGCTCATCCTTTGTGCAGGACCAGGGTCCACCTGAGGCGCATCGCACGGAGTAAAGGGTGATCCAGATTTTGTCATCAACAGGAACAACATCCCATTTTCAATTACCACTGTTCTTCTTAAGTGGTCTTAAATCTGAGTTCCTTGCACCATAGAGATTGATTTCATGTTTGTGTAAAATGGGTGTGTGAAAATTTCACATGCCTTTGCATGCATGGCTCTTGTATTCTTATTTATCCACAGTGGAACCCTCATTGTTGTGCCACTTTTATAATGCACCATGAAACTAAATTGGTGTACTGACCTTTGGTTAGATCTCCCCTTTCCTAAATAGAGTAGTAATTAGCCCCATCTGGCACATTCCACACAAGCAACACCAACCTTTCACAATTCCAAACCTTTCATTCATCTGTTGAAACTAAGAAGTTCCCTAGCAGCCAATCCTTGACATCTGATTTTTGGCCTGCAAATGAATGGTGAAAAAAAAAAAAAAAAAACAAGAACAGGAACAAGAAAGAAAAGAAACAGCAATATATATGCAATAGGAGCATTGCTGGGAATGTTCCATAGAGGATAAATTTGGTCCATCACCCATACACGGTGACATTCACTAGAACAATCAGGACTATCGAGAGATAGACCCAACTATATGGAATGGTGCTCTGAGTTAAAATGAGGGTGAAGCATTGTTTAGTAAGTAGTTACCTAATTCACTTAAACCACACTCAAAACTAAATTGCAATGTGATACGCTGTGATTCATTATTCATGGTTGAACTAATCGACCGTCCTATGAATAGTTCGTTCTCAAATTTTTTACAGTTTGCGAATTATGTCCATTTATTCAGTCTCTAATAACAGTATGATTTGAACAAATTCAAGTAATTTTTTCAATATTCTGGAACTTCCTTTGATAAGAAATGAAGAAACTCTTAATTAGGAGAGAGATTGGTCAATTTGAATTAGTTGATTAATTCTACTGAATGCACGCATTAAATTGAATTATGCCAAATGACAACATTTCACTAGTGGATCAAACTAGCTAACCCAAAACACACAAATCGGATAAATTGAAAGAAGAACAAAATTTAGCCTACCCCAAAAAACCAGTATTTTTGACAAGTATCAAACTCCCAACTGCATGGCAAATTCCATTTTTGATTGGTCAAAACTGCACTACAAACTCCAACTTGAATTGGTAGAACTCTGATTCAGGTAACTATGCTTCTATACCTCTAATAAATAAGAGTCACAGTCCGGTTTGGACATAGAACATATTTTGCTGGCACCTTACTGCATGTAACCAGCATGGTTCTTGGTCTCTGCTGCATATGACCAAACCATCCCAGTCTACCATCCCATATCTTATTACCTATTGGATTGATGGGTTCTGTCGGTAGGAGCGATGCCTTGCTCGGTAGGAGCTTACAATTGGCTACAGTCATTTGCAAATTCGAACATCTTTGATGCATTTCAACAAACACAATACAGCATAAAAGACACGAAAAAAGACCCCTAAATCTTGAAAGAAATCACCTTTCTATCTCCATCCCAAATCCATATAATGAAAGAGACAATGAGAAATAAATTTTATGAAAAACCCAAATCGGGAGTCCCATGCAACAGGGTTATCTCTTCTTTCCACCCTGTTTCAGAACAAGGTCCATACCATATATTGTGAAAAACAAAAGAAAAAAATGAAAAGCCCCATTTTTCAGATACTTATAGGAAATGCATTTTATCCTTGGACGATCAATATCCTCCGCTTTGGCCGAAGAGCTCCAAGGAGGCGGAGATGTAGCCCGCCTGCAACAAAGGAGCGGACAATGACGAACATCCGGCCAAATCCAATTTGTAACAGATAAATAGAGGAGGATTTTTTCTGAAAGAAACCCCAAATCAGTGGTAACGGATGAGGGGGTTTTCCTACGGTTTCACTGATCCTCATTTCAGCACAAGGAGACCTCTTCTCCCTATCCACATCCAACCATTGCCTGGAGGGGTATAAATCGATGAAGGATTCCCGCCATTTCCACCAGTACCCGCTTCCATTGTCATCTTCATCCGGCGGGAACTTGACGTTCTGCTATGGCCGTACTCTGAAGAGCTATCACTGCAGGATGATGGGCTCGAGAAGTCGTCCGAAAACCCTCCGAATCCCGCCCGTGGGATCGCCCGAATCCCGTGCCTTTGACAGAGGATTTTGGAAGTGAAAGTTGGGACGGTCGCTCGGTTGCCCAAACGTACATGGGATGGAATAGGGGGATTTTACAATCCTACCCCTCGTAAACCACCGTAGATCAAATGCCCAAACAGGCCCTAAGAAGTTTTGAACGTTGTATGTCGCTGTCCCACTGATTTCTACGGTGGGATCCACTTGAGCTTTGGATCTATCTCATTTTCTCTCATTCCTTAAAAATGATCACTTCCAATATATGGACGGTGCAGGGCTCACAGAACTTCGTGACGTATATCGTCGTTGTCAGTATCTAATCCGCTTCCCCCGCGATCACTTACCGAATTAAAACGATCCATTCATCGCCGGTAGCTATGGTCACAACCACTCACCACACCACTTCTTCAGTATAGAGAAAAAAGAAAAAAAACGAAAGAGAAAATGCCTCCGCCATTTTCTACTCCCTCCAAAACTCTATACCCTTTCCTCCCCAACACCCTTCTCTCCTCGCTCAAATCCCCATCTTCTTCTTCCCAACAACAACCATAACAAACCCACCTCCCTCTCCAATCCCCAATCGGGTCCCCTGCCCGCATCCATAAGCTCATCGCTGCCCAACCCGACCCGCTCCTTGCCAAAGAAATCTTCGATCTCGCTTCCCTCCAACCGAATTTCCGCCATTCCTACCCTTCCTACCACACCCTAATCCTCAAGCTCGCCCGCTCCCGCCATTTCTCCCTCTCCGATTCCCTCCTTCGCTCGCTCTGCTCCCAACGCCTGCCCTCCGTCGCTCCAGGCCTATTCTCCTCCCTTTTCCAGATCTACGCTGACGCTGGCCTCCCCTCCAAATCCCTCCAGATATTCGATTCCATGCTCCATGATTTCAACCGCAAGCCCCACGCCAAAAACTTCAATCGCCTCCTCCTCGTCCTCGCCGAACGCCCCCGCCTCCTCCTCGCTGCCCTCTCCCTCTTCAAGTCCGCGACCCGCAACGGCATCGCCGTCAACACCAGGTCCTACGACATCCTCATGCGTGCTCTCTGCTTCAACGGCAGATTGAGCGTCGCCTACTCCCTGTTCAATCAAATGCACAAGCATGACCTTGTCCCTGATGTGGAATCGTATCGGATTCTGATGCAGGGGCTGTGCCGTAAGAGCCAGGTGAATACTGCTTCTGACCTGCTTGAAGATATGCTCAATAAGGGTTTTGTCCCAGATGCACTGAGCTACACGACGCTGTTGAATAGCTTGTGTAGGAAGAAGAAGTTGAGAGAGGCGTATAAGCTCCTTTGTAGGATGAAGGTGAAAGGATGCAACCCAGATATCATCCATTATAACACGGTGATTTTGGGTTTTTGTAGGGAGGGTCGCCCGCTTGATGCATGCAAGGTTCTTGAAGAAATGCCGTCGGATGGGTGCATTCCAAATTTAGTGTCTTTTAGGACACTGGTGAATGGATTGTGTGAGCATGGGATGCTCGACGAGGCGAAGGGTTATATGGACGTGATGATTGCGAGAGGCTTGTCGCTGCACTTCTCGGCTTTTCATAAGCTTGTTAAAGGCTATTGCAATGTGGGTAAGATCGAGGAAGCTTGCCATGTGCTTTCAGAGATGCTGAGGCACGGTGTGGCCCCACATCTCGAGACATGGGTGGTGATTGTGCCCTGGATTTGTGCCGAGGATGGAATGGAAGTGGAGGAGATTGTTCGTATGTTTGGGAACGGAGATTGGAAACGCGAGACAAAGATTATTGATGCAGGCTTTGGTTTGGGGGGTATGATCAAAAGGGAACGTGCCAAAATAATGAAGTCTTGATGTTCCTGTGATGTTTGGTTGATTGATCTTTTTTTGGGGTGTGTTGATGTGAAGAATGGCAACTTCACCTGCTGATTAAGGTAACAGGATGAACTCTTTCCTTGTCCTTCAGTTATATATAACTTGTTTGGATGGCCTGGTTATCTTGCTAAAACCATGAACATAATACCTGTGTAATCACATGTTGGATTCTGCAGTGTGTTTGGCAGCCCCAATAATCCAGTGGAACCAATGGAATTCCATCCCTTCACATGATAGAAAATGATATGTTTACTATCCATTAGAGGTGGCAATTTTCCTTATTAGACGTTCATCTGAACGGGCCCCTACTTGATGCTTTCATTATGGATTTGAAGAGCTTATTGCATCTGAAATTTCCTTCTATGACTTGCTAAGTAAACCTGCATTGAGGAAAAAAAAAGAAATTTTAGTGATGTTCCTTCTACGCTGATTTGAGTGCCTGCCTTATGTATGACTCATATACCTCCAGTTTTGTCTCCCTCAATGATTAATATTATTCTTTTGTGGCTATTTCCAGCCTTTGTTGTCTTGGCCTGTATTATGCTCTTGAATTTGTATATTGCTTTAGTAAACTGTACATCTTTATGTTTGTTAGTAGATACACAAATTATTAGGAAAATGTTGGAGATCTGGTCCTATCCAAAGAACCATTTCCATTTTTTGAAATGGCTGATGGAGGCTTGATATTACATATTGTTATTTCTCATTATTTAATGTAGCCTAATTTCCAGACAGTTCTACATGTCTGCGTAGGATTATTTGACAGCACAAACAGCTACGGGACTTCTGAATGAGTAATCTCGTTGCACCTTGCCAGTAGAAGTGAAGATTACTTTGAAGGGAAAACTGGTGGTGGATGAATTGAAGGACAAGATCTGAGTTTTGACTGCCATCTTAACACCATGAGGAGCCTGCACCTTAGCTTTATACAATAGACATGGAATTAGTGGGGCCGGCATTTTTTTTTTACGGTTCTTAAGATCGTCATGGTTGTTTTAAGGTTGGGGATGAAAATGGAAGGGAGGTTTAGATCCAGTACCACTAGATGGCTGTTCTTCTTGCAGAATGTTGGCTTATTGGTTAAACGGCTAAGGGCAGCATCGTTTTAGCCCATTGAACAAAGGAATTAAATGTTGTTCCCAGTGCTCATATCATAAATAAGCCCTGGATTTGCTGCTCTTCTGGGGTTTACAAGACCTCTGCTGATGTCAATAGGGTCTGCTGGGTTGCAAGTACCATCCTCTGCCACTATCATCTCCCCATCTTTGCCGGTCGAGAGGCTGCATTTTGTAAGAACGTCGATTTGAAAGAGGTAGAATAGTGCACTTTGAGAAAATGTAATCCAAGTAACTGTTACTCACCGGTGGTGATGGGTGCTGATTTTAGTGCTGCAGGAGATCAATCTTTGTTGATGCATTTCATAAGGGTAGCTATTTCTGCCACATGCAGACAAGCCATTGAGGTACGTGATATCATGATGAACTCATCACTGTTCTTCGGATCGTTGGATGGTGGATATGCAGCTAAGATGTTGACACCAGGTGCAGATATGTCAGGCTGCCAGAGACATTCATCAATAATATGAAAAGCAACAGAAAGACCAGAGGTAATCATGAAATTTTGATAATTAAGACAATTTCCCGGATAAACTTGCTTTTGCATTAGCCAACAATACTTGTATTGTTTTAGCATGCAGCAGGCGACAACATTTTCTATGTGATATGATAATTGTTTAAAAGACCATCACCCATAATCACATTATGGTATATTGAACATTCTCAATATGTGAGGTTTATTTTTAATTTTATTTTTCGTTTTTGAAAATTTTCTCAATCTGTCAGGTTCATTCGTATATCCCTGAAAATGTATATTTTTTTTTACATCTGCTTTTTGGTGGAACCAATTCATGAATTGTTTTTGGTGGCTTTGGAAACAGGAACTGCAGCTATGCCGGTTTTAATTGTACTTCTTTTTCTTCCTCTGATTGTGAATGGGATATTTGGTAGAGCACATCCCATCTGCCACAAAAGGAAAGCTTCCAAAAACACCCTAAAACCAATTTCTGGAGTTGTTTTCCACTAAATGCTCCCCAAATCAGTACTTACTAAAATAATCACCGTTTAGGCTAATTTATATGCATTAATCAACTGCCTTGTATTTGATTCCCCTTAATTGAATCCAGTTTAGATATCTTTCCATTACCAGGAATTTGGAGGCAATCAAGGATTCTTCAAAACCAGGACATCATTTTTACCATTCGAAGTGCTTGAGATATTATGCTTTACTTTATTAACTATAGAGGACAAGCTATTGAAGCCTCCTAAATTTTTCCGAGAGATAACAACTATATTAGAAAAGAAACACATTACATAAAAAAAGGTGAGAAATCTTGATACAAGGAGAAGGGTGAAAGTGTTTTACATAGCTTACGCTTCGTAGCATGCAGCTCATGCGACATAGGTAGCTTAGCCTTCACACTACATCGGCTATTAAAATAGCTTGAGTCACCATGTAGCCTACACTACATGCTAATTAGCGCACACTACACAGTATGTGACCTCTGTCACACGCTTACACTACTAGTTATTTTTTTTCTTCTAAACATTAAAACTAATTAATGCTTTAATGATTTGTGTTATTTTTCTATTTTCAATAGTTAATGTTTTCAACTGTTCCTCTCCTTTTCTAGGTTGTTCCATGTAATGGCTTCTTAACCTCTAAGTCAAGGGTTCAAGGAGTTGGTGTTATCATTGTAAAATAATAATAAGAATAAATAAATAATAAAATAATGCTTTCGATGATTTTAGTAAAATAATATAAGTAACAATATTAAATAATTCCCGTTCTGTCTTTATGTTTATGATTAATCCTTGCTCTATTTTTCCCATTATTTTAGGATGTGTTTGGTTGCACCTAATATCTTTAAGTTTCATTATTGTTTAGTCTAATTTGGCGCAAAATATCATAAATTTTCATAATATTTGGTGCAACCAAGCGCAACCTTAATTAACAATCTAGAAGTTGCATATAGCTTATGCTGCAGTCTACATAGCATACGCCCTACACTACAGAGGGGTGAACGTTATGCTACTCGCTACTCGTTATTTAAAACACTTTCCTGAGTCAAAGCACCCACCACCTCATTGAAGTGGCATTTGATCCGAGATAAGAGGGCATTGCTAGTTAGACTTGAATGTAAGTTTAAAGATGCCGTTTTGATTTTGTTCCACCGTTTCATTTAGTGTCTATCTTATCTCTAGAAAATCGAATGAAATTTTGAGCAACAAAAAAGAAAATGAATAGTCGAGGCTTGGAGATGGAGTACCATACCTTTAACATGGCAGGAGACAAGGAACTAGGCCCTCTGGAAGAGAAAATGCCACTTTCCTGAAGACAGTCTTTGCACTGCTCAACTACACGACTGGTGACCTACTGATGGTGGACAAAACCTTTGTTCTATCTTGTAATTTACTCTAATACAGGCGATAATTTTACATGCTTCTAGCATATTATCGTGACCGCACACGAGGATGACACCAACTCGATGTGCGATGTGTGATGTGCACATACAAAGTTGCTTCATAAGATGGTGAGAAACAGAGGATGACCTTCCCCGCCACTAATGTGGCATTGAGAGTTCCAGTTCTACAACTCTTGCTGCTGACCAAGTGGCCTCAACAGCTTACTCAACAAGGTTACATAAACCGGAGAGTAGGGAAAATCATATTCAGAGAAAGGTCTGCCTATCCGCATTTGATACACTCCGATGGCACTGTCATCTGCTTGTACAAGTCCTTGTCACATTCATCCCTCTCGGTGTCCAATGACTGACCCTGCACAAACATGGGGTGAAGGGAGCATGCTTGCTAGACATCCATGTTACTTGATTTAACTGGAGAAACGATAAGGAGATTCATGCAAATATGATAAGTGTTGTGTGCAGGATACGTAACTGCCAGTCATTATGTGTGGCCCACCATGATGCCTTGTTCCAGGAATTAGACTGGTCTACTCATCAAGTGGGTAGCCTGTGCTGCTGTGCATGGTGAAGATGTACCCATTTGACCTTTTTTTTTTTTTTTTTTCTAACTGTTCAGATTTCTCATACATGCGCGTGCCACCTGATGAGTGGACCAGCCGAATCTTTTGGGCCAGGGACTGTTCACAGTGGGCCCACCTGATTCTCAGGTGTCATTCACGTGTAGCGTGAAGAAAGCCAATGCAAGGATCTCCATAGTATTTGTCATCTAACCATTGTTTCCTGAGATAACACTTCAGAGAAGGGAAATACTACATGAGAACTCTTCATTGACAGGAGAGTGTGATTGTTGCAAAGTGTAATAGCTGTTGGGAAGGCCCTGTTGATGGTGGTAGCTGCAATGGTTAAGATCCAGGGTGCTGTGTCCTCGACTGTCTGAGAGGAAGGACCCTCATTTCCGGCCGAACAGTCTACAGTGATCACCTTCACCACTGCACGAAAGGATCCAATTACGATCTCATTGTGCTCAGCATATGGAAAGAGAGGAACTTGTATACTGACAGAAACAGAGAATGGCCACTCCATCGTGCATGGCTCCATGAGAAGTTATCTGACCCCTATTTGCATTTCAATGGGTTGGTCTGGTATGAGAAGTTATCTAAACCATTCATTAGATCCCATGTACGTTTTATATGCTGCATTATAAACATAATACACATCCAACAATGTTAAACAAACATGATCAATAACCATGAATATGGATCATGAAGATCATTTACACAAAAATGGTTCCCATGAATAATTTGATCTGTCTATTTGCTAGGTCCCCTTATGGGTTGCCCATGTTCCTAAAAGATCACTTCTGCTAGCTAATCCTAGCCATCCAATTCATGACCTGGAGAAAGAGAAAGGATGGCAATTTTGAGGATGAATTGGATGATCCCATCAGAGTGATTTTTCCATGATTACTGACGAAATATTTTTGAACTTTAATGGACAGTTGAAGTGACTTGAGGAGCACTATAACTTGGACAGCGATTGCATACTCACACTGCTCTATGAGTCCCACCATGTTGTATATGTAGAGTCATGCTCCCCTACGCACGTGCATACCTTTGCACACGTGCCATGGGTGTCTAATCTAAACGGTCCATGTGATTCGGAATCCCAGGAAACCCCATGTGACCAAGTTTCACCCCGTTCTAAAATTCTGTTGGGCCATAGCAAAGAGAAATGCAAATCAAGAGAGGAAACTGTTTTCATTTTTCATTTCTCATCAAAGTTTTATATGAAAGTAAAACATGAGCCTGGGGGGTTTCACGAGGTGCTGCTTCACATGAACGGTTCAGATTTTGGATCCCCATCACTTATGATGAGTTTTCAAAAAAGTTTGTATGTAGTACGATACGAATTGGTTCACAGGTGAGCGTTTCTGTATATATATTTAAGGATGAATTGGATCATCTCATCACAATGATTTTTCCCTAATTACCGATGAAATGTTTTTGGTTTAATGCACAGTTCATATCCATCGATTGAATAGTCGAAGTGACTCGAGGGGCTCTGTAACTTAGGATGCAGATTGCATACTCACGCTCCTCTATACGCCCCACCATTTAATATATGTTTTATTCGCGTTATTCATTTATTTTGTATAATTATTTTACGATATGAATAAAAAAGAATGAGACAGATTCAAATCTGAAGTGGACCGCACCATAAGAATAACGCGTTATTCATTTAATATATGTTTTATTCGCGTTATTCATTTATTTTGTATAATTATTTTACGATATGAATAAAAAAGAATGAGACAGATTCAAATCACCACCTTACTATTAAGACTTTGTAAGGTTTAATGTAACGTTTATTTGCCATCCAACCCGTTGATTGTTAGGTCACACAAAATAGATGAATGCAACACACCAATATCTCCTTGAGCAAAACTTTCTTAGTCCAGATAAGTTTTTAATGGTGGGCATTTAATCATCATTGTTTCCTGTGGTGTGGTCCATGTTAAACTTGAATCTATCTCATTTTTGGGCCCGTCACCTGAAATAGTACGGAAAAAGGGATGGACGGCGTGGATAAATTACATTAGTCAGGGTGGGGCCCACAGTGCACTATCGGTGTTAGTATGCAAACTGCATCCCTATAACTTAACAGTCCCCACTAGGGCATTTCTCCTTATACTATTACAAGCGCTGCATTTCTCTTAGTAGCCGTCCATCCGTGGTGAGACTAAACACACCAACGGCCTGGATCACTTAATCAATGTGACCCAATTGCACAACCATAAAAACCCGAGTTTACTCGAGGACCATACATTCTTCCTTCCCAATAGGCAATAACGAACCTTATCTCCTTCAAAACACCTCCAAACGAAAGTAAAAAAAGAACCTCCGCTCCCATGGCTTCTTCTCCCACAACCCCTTTCCAACTCCTCCTCCACCCCAAATTCCTGACAAATCAGCCCCTCTTTTTGTCACAACCACCCCCAAAACTCCATCTC
Source organism: Magnolia changhungtana (assembly GCA_030180095.1). Lineage (NCBI taxonomy): Eukaryota > Viridiplantae > Streptophyta > Magnoliopsida > Magnoliales > Magnoliaceae > Magnolia > Magnolia changhungtana. Next base: position 4,296,535 of record JASAUF010000502.1, on the reverse strand, counting down.
CTTAAAAAATCCCACCCCCTCAAATGCACTCCAAACCCAAACCCAAACCCAAACCCATCCCCAGAAAACACCCAGCTCGAGACCCAAAAGAAATCCGACGTCTTGAAAAAACCCAAATCCCCATCGACTCTAAGCCGTCCAGAGCCCCCAAACTTCGAGATCGGGTGGAAACGTACGAAGGAGATTAAGCTGGAGAAGCCGAAGGGGTGGATGATCATGGATTTTCTGGAGAAGCTGGAGGGGCTGATGGTGAGGAGGGAGTACGGATCGACGAAGCTACTTGCGAAGGTGGGGGAGATAGTGTCGGAGAGAGCGAGGGAAGAGGCAGAGGTGCTGAGAGAAGGAGGAGAGGTGGAGGAGAGGTTGGTGACGGAGCTGGGAAGAGTACTGAGACTGATGGAGATGGATTTGGAGATGGTGAGAGCTGCTGTGAAGGAAGAGACGTTGAATGAGAGGCTTGAGCAGGCAAAGGCCAGGTGCAGACAGGCTATTCTCGTCGCTAATTCTTTCTGATATGCATGTATCTATGTATATGTAATTTTTATTTTTTATTTTTTGAAAGATAACGGATTTCATTAAAAGAAGAAAAGAAACAAAGAGAAACAGAAACCAAAAACAGCAGCCGAGACTGCTGAGATAGCAGCCACAGGCTATAAACCAAGAAACAGAAGATCACAAGCTTTCATGGATTCAACATGGGTAGCCCATTCAAAGATTAACGCTTTTGCTCTATAAAGAACCGAAACAGAGGAATGGATGGATGGACAGATGTATGGTGATGAAAGAGAAGAACGTGAGGCAAATGGATTATTATTTTTTTTATTTTTATTGGGTCCACCTTGATGCATGTGCCTTACATCCATGCCGTCCATCCGTTTTGAAAGCTTATTTTAGGGCATAATCCTAATGAAGTAGGGTGATTCACCATTAAAAACCTTTTCAAGGACACAAGAGTTTTGGATAAAGCTGATATATGTTTGGTCCCTTCGTCCACGTCTTTGTGATCCTATCAACAGGTTGCACGTAAAAATAATAAAATCCGCTGGCGGTCAAGAACTTTTAAACGGTGGGCATTCAGTCACCATTATTTCCTGCGGTGTGATCCACCTGAGATTTGGATCTACTTCATTTTTGGGATCATGCCCTAAAATGAGCCGTTAAGATAGACGGTCGGAATTGATGTAGGGTACTCACATCAGGGTAGAGTCCATAGTCAACAGCACGTATGCTACCCTCTCCTTTTCCCTTATAATTCCTTTGGTTAATTTACTTTGGCTAAGGACAAAATGAAATGAAAATTTTGTCCTTTTGACATCGTAGAGAGGAGAAATTTTCTTTTCAGGTGAAATGCGATTTATACTTGGTTATGTAGAACTTAATATAGCCATGTCATCCAGACTCTCCAATGATGGGCCATCAAGGTATTTGATCCGTAGATTTGTTGTATGTGAAGAGGACTTTAACACTCTTAAATTTCTTCTACGCAATCTAGAAGCGGGATAAGAGGAAGGACCTGGGGATGGAAAAAATTTACTTGTATTAGATATTATTTATTTGTTGTGTTACGATGAAGACTCTTATATATATATATATATATGGGCATTTGGGGTTTTTTCTATACATTTCTTTACATTTAATGAGATTCTCTCTATTCTAAATACTTGTGTCATTTTCCATACAAATTTAAATTATTATGTTTCCTGGTGGTTCTTTTGAAACTCTTACTCTTACACTATTAGTTTACTACACTAATAATTTCACAAAATTTATGTTTATTTCTCGATACCCCCTTAAATATAATTTTCTTCTATAAACCATTCCAAGCATAATTATTAACTTGTTAAAGATGTCGGTTTTGAGGGGTTTCGTGAGAATGTCAGCAATTTAATCTTGTGACTTGACGAATATGATTTCAATCTCCTTATTCTTCACATGCTCTCTGATGAAGTGGAAATAAGTGTCGATATGCTTACTCCTTTCATAAAATATGGGATTCTTTGCTAAGGCAACGAATGACTTATTGTCAACACAGATCTTCGCAGGCCTACCTTGATGCATTTGATTATCTTCGAGCAGATTCTTTAGCCAAATTGCATGGCATACTCTTGATGATGTAGCTACATATTCGGCTTCACATGTCGAAAGAGTGATAATCAGTTACTTTTTTAATTGCCATGTAAAAGTAGTATCTCCCATGTAAAATACGAAATCGGAGGTGCTTTTTCTATCATTCTCTTCTCCTCCCCAATCACTATCTGAATAACCTACAAATTGAAAGTCTTGCGATGATTAATAAAGCAAACCATAACTCATTGTACTTTTTACGTATCAAAGAATCCTCATGGCCGCTTTAATGTGAGAGGATTTTGGTTCTTTCATGTACCGACTCACTAGCCCAACTCTATATAAAACGTTCGGTCTTGTGCACGTCAACTATCGAAGACTTCTAAGTAGGCTCTTGAAGAGTGTAGAATTCACATTTTCTTCTTCATCATACCTTGTCAATTTGAGGCCACATTCTACGGGTGTGCTTATCAGCTTACAATTGTACATTTTTAATTTCTTGAGAACCTTCTTGAGAGAAAGATTCTTTCATCCATTTGCTTCACTTCTATACCATGGAAATATGACATGAGGCCGATGTCCATCATTTCAAATTTTCGAACCATTGATTCCTTAAACCCCTTAAACATACGTAAATTATTTCCTGTGAAGATCAAGTCATGTACATACAAGCAAACAAGCAACGTATCTCCATTTTCATTCACCTTCTAGGCCGCATCTCTGAGTTTTTTCATTTCGATATTGGATTATTCATATTCTTTAGTGAACCATGTCGGATCCTACTCTTTATTCTTGAAGAGGCAAAATGTATGACTGGATTTGTTAAGAGTGAAAGAAAGAAAGAAATTCATACATTCGGTGAAAGAATAATTAATCTTATAGCAGATAATGTCGCGATGGTCGAAGGAAGTGAATTCAATATCTGTTGGGACGGATTTAACGAATTTTTCTATAAAATATTCATAAAATCACATATAGACAAGCCAAATAAGCCCACCAGCTTGGTAGAATCCTTTTGTAGTTGCTTCATACATGCTATGGTAAAGGTGGCCAAGCACGAAAGGGGTAAGGGCAAGCTGACATCCTTGAGCGAGTGCCTCGGCTAGGTGAATATATTCTTTTGTGATTTGCAGAGCACTCACACATAAAAAATTGGCAGATCCACATCAGTAGGAATGTTGTATGCTCTTGTTCATCTACCTTATCTCGAGACTTGCGTCGAAGAGCCATGAACATAGAATATGCCTTGCTGGTCTTGTCTGTGAGAGCAAAGAGATGTAGATTTTTCAAAGTAAAGCCCGAGTAGACAAGCTCACCAAAGGGAAGAAGTTAAGTGAATGCACGTACATGATTGATGGACCCATGAGGCCGCATCTGAAATGGAATGTATTGGTCGATTGATTCCAAAAAGTCAATGGATGTTGTGCTTCAACACCAGCTAACCACTCAGCCCAACCATTCATTGATTTCGACATGTTAGTGAGGACTTGAATTCATTGGAGGGATCCAGAAGATTGTCTGATTAGACAAGCAGAACTTCATTAGGGCGCTTTAAGAAGCTGGGTTCGATTTCACGGAGTCGTTCATAAGTGACTACTAGATGGAAAGCAAGACCAAGTGTCAGCACTGTAGTGTCTAATTTAGTTGGAGTATTGAAGAGGAGATTATTAATCACTCCAGACGACAAGACATCAAGATCTTTGATGAATGATTCTAAGTGGAAAGCTAGAGCAGTGGAAGAAGAAAATGTAGCCATGGTGATGACTTGAGGAAAGAAAATTGGAAAATATTTGATGCAAAAGAGAGAAGAAAGAGTGAAATGGGAGAAGCACTGACTTAATAATTGCTTATGTATCAGCCGCAATATGTTTGCATTAATGAAGAGGTGATCATGACTAATCATACGATACACTTTTATGGAATGTATCGCATGGACAACCTAGAAGCATGAGACGAAGGATATCTCATGATAGGGCATCGGTCGAGTGGAATTAATAGGGAAACAACATGTGGATAAATGACTGATTGCATTTATGATACCAGGCAACAAAACAATGTCGGTGTCACTTTTTACCAAAGGAGAAAAAACGTGAGGGTCAATGTTGTACCATATTTCTAGCTATTATAGGAAAGGTAATTGGAGGATGACATGTGGCATTGTATGAGGACTAGGAAGTGGATAAAAGATCTTTAAAGATTTGGAGTTCTTTTTGTAGGCTTAGAGCTGAGATTAGTCTATTTCTACATATCAATGGATGGTTGACGAAGTGTTGCGGTTGATAAATAAAAAGTACGGTCAAGATGTTTAAGATATAAAAGGTAACCGAGGGCAACAAAGCTTTGGCCAATAAAAGTGGAACCATTGTAAAGAGAAATATACTAAAAGAAGAATCTAGAGAAGAGAAGAATTTAAAAAGGCCTTTGGACTACTGTGACCATTGCAGTAATGAAAGAAGGATCTAGAAGAATAAGCTAAAGTAAGAATATATAAATAACAGAGAAATGTCATAGACAAAAATACCCAGGTCTCACACCAATTAAAACAAACAAACCTATTAATTTATTTTATCTTGGCTTATCTTAAGAGTAACATTAATCAAGTAATAGTAATTTTTTGTTTACACTTATACGATGGATTTATTCTTTATCTAATATCAAGTAGTTTTTTTAAGGGACACATTCTTGTAGTTGCTCATAGTGAATGATTGCAAGTTTTTCTTCTATTTGATTTGCACTGGTATTTTAAAAGTCCTTTCTTGTGAAATGCACAAAGTAACCCATCTTCTGAAGAAGAACCCCACCCTCCGATTATCGCTTGATTGTTATCGAATTATGTAAGTAGCTAAGTAAGCAACCAGTCTTCTCATAATATGGTCATATATGTTTATATCAAATATGAATAATACTTATTTTAGTACTTGGTGTTAAAGTTGATCAGTTTGGATGAAGCCACTATATCAATTCTAGCATGCCCGCACAATTGAAAACAAACTGAGTAGCCAATAGAAGTACCGGAATATCCTAGGGCTATGCAGCTATGTGTAGACATGGTTTGATCGGGATTATCCATCTAGTGGGACTTATTATGGATGGAAATTGATTCAGGATCCACATGGATGGGATGATCCCATGCATCTAAAAAGTGGACTTCAAATCACTAGCAAAGAAAAAAAAAGTTTATTAAAGTGCTAAAAACTAAAAATAACTAATGGCTTTAATCTTCTAACAAGTATGATTTTTGGAACATTAAGACTTGAATAAGATTTTCAAGCTGCAGGGTTTAAGAGTTTGGATACAACTAGTAACTTTGTATCGAGATGGGTGTTGAGAAATATTGATTTTAATAAAATATATTTTAATAATAAAAATTAATATATATTATTTTGTTTGGAAAAAATACCGTTTTGTGGATTTTTTGGAATAGTCCCACATGGAAAAGGGAAGAGAAAAATCTGTGGTTTAAATGATAATAGTGGAGTATTATAATATTTACCTACCTAGTCCGTGGACTATGGACCTCGCGTGTTCCAGTGCGTAGCACTGGAACACCCGTGCGCACGGTCTCAGTCTCGGTCTCGGTCACGGGCTCGGTGCGAGGGTGTGGGCATGTGAGGCAGTGTGGCTGTAGAGGCGCCCGCATCGAGCGAACCGAAGTAAGATGTGTGCGAGTCGTCGCGGTGCGACTAAGTGGCTAAGGTAGATGGTTGGGTGAAGGAGAGACTAGAGGACAATGAGAATCCTCCAGAACATATAGAGGGCTGAAAAAAGAGCTATTGCAGAAAAATCAGAATAACATTTGTGCCATAAGTGCGGTCCAAATGGCTAAATGCAGATAGCTAGCCCAACAGCTAGAAAATGGCTAGCTGTTATCTCATAACAGTCAGCATGTAGCAGATTAATGGCCATGCACAACAGTCAGAAAATGGCAATAAAACGACTAGTTTTCTCCAACAGCCAGAAAATGGTCATGAGATTTATTTCCCTGGACCATAACTCCCAGCCACCATAGCCTATACAAGGAGGACTTTGATGGGTTTCCAAACCATCTCACAACCCAATCCAGCACTACCATACAAATTGAGATACAACACTACTCCTCTCTCTATACTTCAGTGATTCTAGCAAGATAGCAACGGTTTAAACCTTTGCAAGAAGAACAGACCAACGGTGTGGTCTAGAACAGTTCAACTGAACCAGTAGTTGAAGACTTGACCAGTGCAGTGGTCTAAACCACAATTTTCTTCTTTTTTCTTTCTTCTGAGATTTTTCTTTTATTGTATTTCTGCCAGACTGAGTGTAATAGAGTTTCAATAGGTGGGCCTTCGTGTTTGCTGAACGCAGATCTACACCAGGCTCGTCGTATCATAGAAGCGATTTGCCTGTAACCTATCAGCTTACTCAATTCACTTGAGTAGGGGCAAATAATGCTTTAAGGACAGCGTTTCGGACGCGCTTTAGCCTGTCCATATTTTAGATTTATTTGCAATTTTTCGATTTCCACATTATACAGAAATTATATTAATCTGTATAATTTTCAACAATCTTAAAGCATTATTTTGATGAAAGCCGACAGTATTTCATCCATCAAATTGATGAATCAGGACTTGATACGTCTTGATCGGTTCGATGGAACCAATTTTACAAGATGACAGGACAAGCTGAAATTTCTCCTGACGACGCTAAAGATCTACTACATTTTATATCATAATTTGCAAGCGCTACCTGAAGCAACCGACAATGAAACACCTGAACAAGTGGCAGCTAGTACCAAACGAGCCGAAGACGAACTCTTGTGTCGACGACACATTCTGAACGCTCTCTCCGACCGTCTGTACGATCTGTACCAACAAACATCATCAGCAAAGGAAATCTGGGCCGCTCTGGAGTTCAAATACAAGGCTGAAGAAGAAGGTACCAACAAGTTTCTTATCGCCAGGTATGTTGACTTCAACATGGTAGATAACAAACCGCTGTTGTCCCAAATCCAAAAACTGCAGCTAATAGTAAACAAAATCAAAGTTATAAAGATTGATCTTCCTAAATCATTCCAAGTCGGGGATATAATCATCAAATTGCCACCGATGTGGAAAGATTATAGAAAGAAGTTGCTGCATAAAATCGAGGACTACACACTGGAACAAATCCAGAAACACCTCGGAATTGAGGAAGAATCCCATAACCGCGACAGAAAGAATGATAATGAGAATGCTTCGTCCAAGATACATGTAGTAGAGAACTCTAATAACAAGAATCCCGAGAAGGACGATTCCCTGAAACTTAATAAAGGGAAATTCAAGAAAAACGTCCAAAAGAAGAACGGAAAGTTCAAAGGTCCATGCCATGTCTGTGTGAAAACCGTGCACTATGCTCGAGTATGCCGATATCGCAAATCTAAAAAAGAGGCAAGTGCAGTAGAAGAAGGTGATATAGTGGCTATGAGCACTGAGGTGAATACAATCCAAGGCAAAGTTCCAGGTTGGTGGTATGATACTACTGTTACAGTACATGTGTGCTACAACAAATCAGCCTTCAACACCTATGAGGAATTGACTGATGGTCAAGAAGTCCAAATGGGTAATGAAGTCCGATCGAAGGTCATCGACAAAGGAATTGTCGAATTGATATTCACCTCTGGGAAGAAAGTGATTCTGACTAATGTACTGCACGTCCCAGACATGAGGTGAAACTTAGTTTCTGGGGATATTCTGGGTAAACCAGGTATAAGGGTGGTGTACGAGTCAGGTAAACTGATTCTGTCCAAAAATGGAAATTTTGTCGGAAATGGATATGCTTGTAACGGGATAGTCAAGTTTTCTCTAAATGAAAGTAGCACTTTTGCGTATATGGTTGAATCCGCTGGACTGTAGCATGATAGGCTAGCCCATATAGGGTATAATACCTTGAAGTTCATGGTTGAGAATGGTTTAATCTCATATACAGATAATGAAACCGATAAATGTAAAGTGTGCATACGATCCAAAATGACGAAGAAACCTTTTCCAAGTGTTGAAAGATTGTCTCAAGTATTGGATCTTGTGCACAATGATATTTGTGAGTTAAACGACATTCTTACTAGTGGAGGTAAACGATACTTCATAACCTTTTATAGATAATTGCTCTAGATATGTGTATGTGTATCTATTAAAGAGCAAAGATGAAGCATTGAACATGTTTAAAATATATAAAGCAAAAGTAGAGAATCAACTAAATAAGAAAATAAAAATTCTCCGTAGCGATAGAGGAGGAGAATATTTCTCAAATGAATTCGATAACTTCTGTGAAGAACATGGACTGATACATTAATGTACCGCTCCATACACGCCTTAACAAAACGGAATAGCTGAAAGGAAGAATAGGACATTAGTAAAAATGGTCAACTCAATGCTGATAAGAGCAAAGCTGTCACTAAGTCTATGGGGTGAGGCACTGCTTGCAGCGTGCCATATTCTAAATAGAATACCGTTTAAAAAGTATAAAATATCTTCATATGAAACATGGAGAGGCAAAAAACCTAACCTAGGATATCTTAAAGTGTGGGGGTGTCTTGCATATTGCAGAACCCCTGATAAAAAAAAAACTAAGTTAGGACCAAGACCTATTAAGTGTGCCTTCGTAGGGTATGCACAAAATAGTAAAGTTTATAGACTTCTAGACATAGAGTCTAATACAATAATATAATCAAGAGATATTGAGTTCTTTGAGAACTCACTATCCTTGTAGTCAAAGGATAATGAAAGCCTAACTCCTAATAGAGAACCAGATAGTTCAGCTCTACAAATAGTGGAAGCTCCATTGAACCTCGTAGGAGTTAAATAACAAGAATAGAGAAGAGTCTAGGAGATGACTACATAGACTCACAACGTATCATTTTTCATTTTATAAAAGGAGATAGAGAAAATGTTACAAGGAAAATACCTATAGTGATGACTATAGAAGATGATCCAAAAACATATAAAGAGGTTGTATCCTCTAGAGACTCGACTTTCTGGAAAGAAACTATAAACGATGAAATGGAATCCATACTATCAAATCAAACATGGGAACTGGTTAACTTACCTCCAGGTTCTAGACTCATAGGTTTTAAGTGGGTATTTAGGAAGAAATATCACACTGATAGGACTATCCAAACCTTTAAAGCTCGATTAGTAGCCAAGGGTTTTAGACAAAAAGAAGAGATATATTACTTTGACACATACTCTCCTGTAGCTAGGATAACATCCATTAGGATATTATTTTCGCTAGCTTCCATACATCATCTTCACATCCACCAAATAGATGTAAAGACCGCATTCCTAAATGGTGACCTCAATGAGGAGGTATACATGGAACAACCTGAAAGTTTCGTTCTACCAGGAAATGAAAACAAAGTATGTAGATTAGTCAAATTTTTGTATGGATTAAAACAAGCACCAAAACAATGGCATGAGAAGTTTGATTCCAAAATACTATCTCATGGTTTCATGCATAATATAGCGACAAATGCATATATTCTAAAGTAGATGGTAGTTGTATCGTTATTATTTGTCTATATGTTGATGATATGTTAATAATAAGTAATAAAATGGAAGGTATGACTAAAACAAAGAGGTTTCTATTTTCCGTATTTAAAATGAAGGATCTTGGACAAGTTGATACCATCTTAGGTATCAAAGTTAAAAAACATTGTGGGAGTTATACTATGTGTCAATCTCATTATATTGAGAAAATACTAAACAAGTTTAACCATCTAAATATAAAAGAAGCAAAGACCCCATTTGATCCAAGTATCAAGCTAAAAGAAAATACTGGAAGAACAGTTGCACAATTAGAATATGCAAGTACTATAGGTAGTCTTATGTATGCTATGCAATGCACTAGACCTGATATCGCATATGCTGTGAATAAACTTAGTAGGTTTACTAGTAACCCCAGTACTGAATACTGGAATGCAATTGGTAGAGTCCTTGGTTACTTAAAAGCAACCAAAGACTTAGGATTATTTTATTTAGAATTTTCTATCGTATTGGAAGGATATACCGATGCGAGCTGGATATCGAGTGTAGGGGACAACAAGTCTACTACAGGGTGGGTATTCACCCTAGGAGGTGCAGCTGTATCTTGGGAATCCAAGAAACAGACTTGCATAACGCACTCGACCATGGAATCCGAATTCATAGCCCTGACTGCAACAGGCAAAGAGACTGAGTGGCTAAGGGATCTTCTATTGAAAATTCCTTTCTGTGTAAAGCTTATATCGGCTGTGTCACTACATTATGATAGTGAAGCCACATTAGATAGAGCCTTAGCGGCACTTATAATAGTAAATCTAGATATATCAGTCTTTGACATGATTATGTCAGACAATTGATTCGAAATAGAATCATTGATATTTCCTATGTGAAATCTAGCAATAATCTGGCAGACCTTTTCACTAAACCTCTACCGAAAGAGGTAGTAAAGGCTACATCTAGAGGGATGGGGTTGAAACTTTTCAACCGAAGTTCCACCAGTGATGGTAACCCAACCAGAAGTTAGAAAATCTCTAATTTTGGGTTTAATGGGAAAAACAAGTCACTGATATGTGGAAAGTTTTTCAGCATTAAATTATAAAACCTCATCCATAATAGATAAGTGTTGAGCGTTACGAAAGAGGGTTGAGTCTGAGAACTCTTAATGAAATCCAGTCTATAGGACAAGTGTCTTATAGTAACAGAGACACTAGAAGGATTTCACCTATATGAACGTAGAGATGGTGCCGTCTCTCTTGAGAGTTAGGAGTTTTCTCTCGGGATCGTTCACGAATTAGGATAAGCACATGGCCATTAAATGTGTTGAGCAAGATTGTGGGAACTCTAACAAACACATAACGAATATGTGTATGGTTTCTCCGACTTTGTTATCTAGGAATAATTGGTTCAACGCTATGGCTACCAGTCATTTCGACAGAGTTTTGAGATACTTACACTAAGGAAAGATTAAAATCAAAAGATATCTTTCTTTATGCATATAAGCTGATTATTCTGGCAGAATTGTTTAACCGAGAAAATATATATATATTTTTTTAAATCAAGTGGGGGATTGTTGAGAAATATTGATTTTAATAAAATATATTTTAATAATAAAAATAATATATATTATTTTGTTTGGAAAAAATACTGTTTTGTGGGTTTTTTGGAATAGTCCCACATGAAAAAGGGAAGAGAAAATATGTGGTTTAAATGATAATAATGGAGTATTATAATATTCACCTACCTAGTCCGTGAACTATGAACCGCACTGGAATACTCGCGCTCGAGCACGGGCTCGGGCTCGGTCTCGGTCTCGGTCACGGGCTCAGTGCAAGGGCGTGGGCATGTGAAGCAGTGTGGCTGTAGAGGCGCTAGTGGCGCACTTTGCACTTCGCACGTCCGCATCGTGTCACAGAGGGTCGCTCCTTCGCAACCTTAAGCGAGACATGTGCGAGTCGCGGTGCGACTAAGTGGCTAAGGCAGGTGGCCAGGTGAAGGAGAGACTAGAAGACTAAATGAGAATCCTCCAGAATATATAGAGGGCTGGAAAAAGAGTTGTTGCAGAAAATCTGTAACAGCTGTGCCATAAGTGTAGGGTCCAACTGAAACTACTGCATGGCTAGCCCAACAGCTAGAAAATGGCTAGCTGTTGTCTCACAACAGTCAGCATGCAGAAGATTAATGGCCATGCACAACAGTCAGAAAACGGCCATACAACGGCTAGTTTTCTCCAACAGCCAGAAAACGGTCATGGGATTTATTTCCCTGGACCATAACTCCCAGCCACCATAGCCTATAAAAGGAGGACTTGGATGGGTTTCCAAACCATCTCACAACCCAATTCAGTACTACCATACGAATTGAGACAGCACACTACTCCTCTCTCTATACTCTAGTGATTCCAGCTAGATAGCAACGGTTTAAACCTTTGCAAGAAGAACAGACCAACAGTGTGGTCTAAAACAGTTCAACTGAACCAGTAGCTGAAGACTTGACCAGTGCAGTGGTCTAAACCACAATTTTCTTCTTTTTCTTTCTTCTAAGATTTTTCTTTTATTGTATTTCTGCCAGACTGAGTGTAATAGAGTTCCAATAGGTGGGCCTTCGTGTTTGCTGAACGCAGACCCACACCAGACTCGTCGTATCCTAGAAGCGATTTACCTGTAACCTATCAGCTTACTCAATTCACTTGAGTAGGGGCAAATAACACTTTAAGGACAGCATTTCAGACGTGCTTTAGCCTGTCCATATTTTAGATTTATTTGCAATTTTTCGATTTCCACATTATACAGAAATTATATTAATCTGTATAATTTTCAACAATCTTAAAGTGTCATTTCGATGAAAGCCGAGAGTATTTCATCCATCAAGTTGATGAATCAGGACTTGATACGTCTTGATCGGTTCGATGGAACCAATTTTACAAGATGGCAAGACAAGCTGAAATTTCTCCTGACGCGGCTAAAGATCGACTACATTTTAGATCCTAATTTGCAAGCGCTACCTGAAGCAACCGACAACGACACACCTGAACAAGTGGCGGCTCGCACTAAACGAGCCGAAGACGAACTCTTATGTTGAGGACACGTTCTGAACGCTCTCTCCGACCGTCTGTACGATCTGTACCAATAGACATCATCAGCAAAGGAGATCTGGGCCGCTCTGGAGTTCAAATACAAGGCTGAAGAAGAAGATACTAACAAGTTTCTCATCGTCAGGTATTTTGACTTCAACATGGTAGATAACAAACCGCTGTTGTCCCAAATCCAAGAACTGCAGCTAATAGTAAACAAAATCAAAGCTATAAAGATTGATGTTCCTGAATCATTCCAAGTCGGGGCTATAATCGCCAAATTGTCACCGATGTAGAAAGACTATAGAAAGAAGTTGTTGTATAAAACTGAGGACTACACACTGGAACAAATCCAGAAACACCTCAGAATTGATGAAGAATCCCGTAACCGTGACAAAATGAATGATAACGGGAATGTCTCATCCAAAGTACATGTAGTAGAGAACTCTAATAACAAAAATCCTTAGAAGGACGATTCCCTGAAACCCAATAAAGGGAAATTCAAGAAAAACGTCCAAAAGAAGAACGGAAAGTTCAAAAGCCCATGTCATGTCTGTGGGAAAACCGGGCACTATGCTCGAGTATGTCGATATCGCAAATCTAAAAAAGAGGCAAGTGCAGTAGAAGACGACGATATAGTGGCTATGATCACTGAGGTAAATACAATTGAATGGTACCATGTCTGTGGGAAAGATCACTGAGGTGAAATCTTTCACCGTTTCTTGATGAATTGAAGGGTGATTTTTCTATTCCTCCTCTCTCTCTGTTTTTTTTTTATCATAATATTTATTCAATGGAGGGGCTCACCATATGAATGGTCTAGATTTCTGAAAGGTGGGATCGACCTTATGGAAACTTGTCTGAGTGAAAACCCCACGTAATTTGGGCTGGGCATTGTTTATTTCCTTCTTGTTTCTATTGCTACTCGGCCTAAACTAATCAATGATTAGGTCAACCAGATCAACATCTTGATCACCAATAAGCGGGCCCCACCAGTACTGAATTTTGTAGAGAACTACGCAACCCCCTCGTGAATAGTCAGACCAAACGAGATCAACGATCTGTACACAATGCTGAACAGACTTGTTTAGAGCGAGAGCACCATACAATATCTTCTCTTTCATCAGAATCGACTCAAAGTTTCGGTCCATTGAGTTTCATGAAGCAGATGCATCATGTCTATATGACATCTGGGCTGCCTTGAAGATAATTTGGCTTAAAAAATCAGGCTGATCTGTTTATGAAGAGCTGCACTAGAAAATAATAGAAAATGATGGATTGATTCAGTGCATGAATGCGGCCTACCTAAATGAATGAAGGGTCCTGATTTTTTGTACCCATGGATCTTCAAGTTGGACCCAACCATTTTGGCCGCTCGATCAGATGTCATATACATGTGAAAAGTGAACCATATGTCATGTAACTCAATGGACGTTAACATTGCTCTGCCCATCGAGATGGATGTGAACAGTACTCAATGTTTAATGTAATTTGGACACTGGAAGCAAGCTTGTGCTTAATTAACTTTCTTTAAACACTCATCAATGGCCAAAAGAATCTCGATCAAACCCCAAAAAACAAACACATCAAGGAGATTGCGTCCTTTAATCCTCTCTGTACCTCATCTTAGTTAGCCTGTAGAGTAGAAGGAAAGCCTTTTTTTTTTGTGGCATTTTCTATGTAATCTTTCACTGATGGATTTTTCCATTTTCTAACTATTCTTATGGATTATATGTGTTCATTTTAATTTTGATGTATAAAAGTGGTGTATAAATGATGTGTATGTGAATAATAAGTTGAAGGTTTTCTTTCTTTCATTTTTTTTTTATAATAAAAATACTGTTGAATCACTAAAATTGACAAGTGAATCATCAGAATGCTAAGGAAAATAGAAATTGGTTATTTTCACTTTATTAGACTAATATTTGCAGAGAACGCCGATGATTGGAGTTAAACAAGCAAAACCTAACAACCAAACACCGTTCATCATCGCTTGATTGTTGCAATTTAATGCCATTTTTCTATCATGCAAATAGTCTCTTTTCATTGGCATTAGTATTCACAGACTTTCAACTTAAATTTCTCTTGCAGTGTTACCTAGAGCCGACTCTTTAATCCCATTATGGAGCTACTCAAATCATGAGCTGGGCTTTTACAGGAAAAAGATATAAGAAAACAGAAAGCATATCAAGAATGGGTGATGCTGTTTTCTATCTGCCAGATGAAATCATTGAAAGAATTCTCTTGAGGCTTCTAGTGAAGTCCCTTTTGAGGTTCAAGTGCGTTTGCCAATCTTGTTACAACTTGATATGTGTTCCTCATTTCGTCAATATGCAACTAAGCCGTTCCACAGATAACCCTAATTTTCTTGTTGGTATCACTTCCACTAGGGGTAACATGATGTGTTTATTGGACGATGATGGGGCAAGCAACTGTAATATAACAGACATCAATCCAAATCAGTGAGAAGCTCAAAACAACAAATTTTGTTGATTCTACTAGTGGCTTGGTTTGTTGGATGGACCTTTAAAAAAAAAAAAGGAAGAGGAGGACCTTATTTCAGAGATGATATGCATATTTTTAATCCTGCTACTTGGAAAGCGATAACACTTCCATAGGGTAGTGTATCTTTTGAGGTACCTCCTTTAATTGGATTTGGCATTGGTTAGGAATGCAATGAATATGTGATGGGCTGAGTATTCAAAAGACGTAGCGATGGTTATAATTGTGAGTTATATTCATCAATTACAGGTTCATGGATATACATATGCAGTATTCCGCATCGACTCGATTACCATGTGTATGCATTTGTAAATGGGGCATTTCATTGGTACATCAATTGTCACAATTGCCCAAAAGCCATCCTCTCGGTTGATATAAACGAAAAAAAAAATATCAAGTTACGAAGCTTTAAGAGCACAACTGGAATGGTTCAATCTTTCCAAAAGAGTTGAGAGGGAGTTTCTCAGTATTTGTTGTTGAGGGTTTAAGGGTGGAAGTATGGATCTTAGACTGCATGACGTCGAACTGGACCAAGGAATGCAGCTTTTTTTATGCAATACTCACCTCTGAGGCCATTCGGAATCAAGTCCTTGGCTGTTTGAAAGAATGAAGTTTTGTTCATGACAGATGATGGAAAACTACTATTTTATAATCTCATTCACAAAAGATGGAGGAGGTTTATTTCTAACATAATTGGACTCCACATACATGCTTATAAAGAGAGCCTCCACTCGTAAGTTAGAGAATTGTTTTGTACATATATGCTTATACATGTTTTTCTGCCTTTGCCGCCCCATATCCTTGATGGTTTCCATTAAGGTATTAACAAAGGACATTAGTGACAATTGGGGAAAAATAAAATCCACCCACCCGTGTATGGGGGTGTTCTTAACTTGAGCATATATAGATATGTCTTTGATTAGTGAGGTGGTTATAGAACACACTTAAGGGTTCTTTATTTTCAAGAAAATGGCTTTAGACATGGTGTTTAAGGGGGAAAACATTTAAATGAGAGTTGTGGGCTGGCTGCCGTCATGTCATGGATGAATCCTTGATTGGATGTGTTGGGATTCATAGTAGAATGCATCTGTAAGCTTTTAGGCTCCTAACCCTTCTTTCATTTGCTGTCTGTCTGAATGATAAGATAGGATGGAATTGCATCTAGTCGTGTCCAAATTTCATCCTGCATTTGGAGGAGGACAGGAAGGGTTGAAATTAGGTGGGATGGAACTGCATTTGGTCCCATGTTGGATTTTGAAATGCACTACACATGTAGGCCCCACATTGACGCATGTGTTTTATCCATGCCATCCATCCATATATGCCCTTTACATGTGACATTTTGGTTATATAGGTGTACAAGTGATTGACATCCACACTGAATTTGGTTTGTTGATTACAGTTCTATAGTTCACCAAACATGGTTTTGCTTAATCCAGTATCTTCCTATTGCAAGAATTTCATCCTAAACCTGAGAATTGGGTGGCCCAAATACCATGGTATTTCCAAACATGCAATCATTGTGTAATAATGGTGTTAAACCCAAATAACACAATTCCATACCATTTAATCCCAGGGACCAAACAAGCCCGGAATGATTTGGTTGGTTAACAAGAGATTAGCTAGCAAATTTGAATAGAATTGAAATCAGGCCCATGCTTTTTGATTCAGGTACTCAGACTATTTTTCTGAGTTGAGTCATGACTCACCCAATTCCGATTAGACGCATTGGACTTGGTCTGGTCATCAAGATAACTCACAGGCCACACCCTGATCCATAGCTCAAGTGGTAGACTGAGTGAAAGATACCTCGTTTCAACCCTGAGGTCTTGGTATCGAGCCCTAGTGGGGGTGGCTAACAGTGAAGTCTGAACTGGGAGTAGGGTGTACTGACAAGCTAACAAAATAAAAAAAGATAACTAACGGGCCTAGCTTGGGTCAAGGTTTGAGAAACCCATACAGAGCATGGGTTTGGGCCGTTTATGATTAGCATGGGCCAGGCCTAGTGACCGAATTTCAGACAACTAGGAAATTGCCTGGGCCTGGGCTCCAGTCGAGCCATCGCTACCTCTGAATCACTTACTGGGTCCGTCGAGTGTAGATGTAGAGTTGGGTCCCAGCCTCATCATGACGGTATCTATACCTATGATGCTCTTGGGATGCCGTGCAAACATGACACCGCAGAGCCAGCGATCAGGATGCTGTTTTGTCCACCGCCCAGAAGCAGAGTACAACCTTCCCTCTTGCGAGAGCTGGATGCTGACTTCCTACTTGGCAGCATCTCCAAACCCATTGGTGGGCTCCACCATGATGCGTCCATATATCCAATCCGTCCATCAGAGTTGCCTTCCCGTTTTCGATAACGTGACTAAATATCAGGCCAATTCATGACTCAGGTGGGCCACACCACATGCAAAAAAAAATGTGATCAGGTTGGATCCACCAGACTGATCCAGATCCTTTCGGATCGGATCGGTCCAGATAGATCACTATTCGAACCTGACCCGAAAAATAATCGGATCAAGATGGCCATACTTGATTTGCACCGATGCAGGCTGTCGGTTCAATTTAGAACGGGTCAAATTGAGCCTGATCAGGTCGGATCCATCGAATTGGGTCAGACATGCCCATCTCTATTAGCTACTGACAGGTTGAGTATTGAGACGTCATTAAGTTCTTTGAGCCCCACCATGATGTATATGTTGTATCCCCTCAGTCCATTCATTTAGAGAGATCATTTTATGAAACGGTCTAAAAAATGAGGTAGATCCAGAGCTGAAGTTGTCCATGAGCACTGTCATCAAGGTATAAAAACACTAATATCAACAATGTCATTAAAAACACACTAAAAAAAAAAATGTTGAGAGGGAGAAGGCCAACATTTGTCATTGAACGCCCAAGGTTCGAAACTTGGTAATGTCCATCATAATTATTTTCCATCCACCTAAACAGACCTTCGTAAAGGTATAAAAACACTAATATCAACTTGATCCAAAACTTGTGTGCCCCACCAAAGGTTTTCAGTGGTCAATGACCACTGTTCCCTGTGGGGTGTATTCCACCTGAGACTTTGATCAGCTTTATTTTTTAGGCCATATCCTAAAATGAAGTGAAAAAACTGATGGATGGTTCTGATACGAAAAATATACATCAAAGTGGGCCCCACTGTCAGGAACTCGCCCATTAAGGTATTACCCCGTATACAACACATACATCCAAGTTCCACCTAAGAATATTCATTAATCAGATGTCACAATCGTTTAATAAATCTGATTTTGACAAGTCTCTATTTGGACGGTTGGAATTTGAGCTTCTTGCCACATGTAGAGCAGGGAGGTTCACCTCTATCCTAGCTACAGATCTGTGGGGTCCACCGTGATTTCGGGCACCATTGTACACTTGCTAGTAAAGCTTCCGGATAATATCAGAGCATGTCCCCGTCACTATTTCTCGTGAGCGACGCATCTGTACATTTGAGTCGTTGATTTTCGAAATAAATCCACACGGTCTCTTTGAGTGCTCTCGCGGGACTGAACTCTGCAACTGCATTTGCAGGTTTACACGTGTTGATTGTGTGGTATCCGGGCCGCTAATGCTGTATGTACACGCCTAAGCCGTTTAGATTCCATTACCTTAAAATATGGTTATCGCGTGTGTATGAAAGAAAGGATCGGTTGTGAGGCTTCACCAAGGGTCTAAATCTTAAAGGCTTTTTTGTGGCATAAATGATGGGAATAGGGCTGTTTTTAAGAAATTGGGAATTGAATGATATGTCCCACCTGATTAGAGGTTTGGATCTTATATTAGTATGTATTCCAGACACTAACACACCAGAAAGTGCACATACCAAACGCACTCCTGCATGGAGTTCTCGTTTTTCATGTGGATATGTTCCATATGGATGACTGCCACGTTGAGACCCATCCCAATTGAGAAATTGCCTAATGTACGACCCGTTTATGGCCCATTTCAAAACGAAACCACTTATTTTGAGCTCTCAAGAATAAGCCTCAGCTGTCGAAAATGCCCCTGCTTTTTGAGCTTTCTGAGATTGGGCTCCGTTTGCTACGGACTATAACCGTAGCCATAGTAGTATCTATAACCGTAGCCAAAACCTAGGGATTCCAAAAGGGTGGACAACGAGTTGGGGTCGACCGGGTCCCAAGTCATTGTCCCATTGACGCAGCTGACCCAGTCGATCCCAACTCATTGTTCCACCTGTGTCCTTTTTTTTTTATTATTATTACAAGGAGAACTTTTTCTCTCCAACATTTTTCTCTAATATATATTTATATAAATATGTATATATAAGCATATAAAATTATTTTCTCTTTTTATTCATTTATTTCTTTATTCATTTAATAAACATATCTCTTAAACCAGAATGAGTTACTTTACGTACCATATAGGATTTTGGGGTAGGAGATGCTACTTTAGCTAACCAGCCTACTTATTTTCCAAGATTCCATCGGGTC
Organism: Magnolia changhungtana; assembly: GCA_030180095.1. NCBI lineage: Eukaryota > Viridiplantae > Streptophyta > Magnoliopsida > Magnoliales > Magnoliaceae > Magnolia > Magnolia changhungtana. The sequence goes on along the minus strand of JASAUF010000502.1, from coordinate 4,276,934 downwards.
GATGGTCGAAAATTCATTTCATTCACTTTACGGTCAATTTCAATCCGTTCGCGGTCAATTTCATTTATTTCATTTCACGGTCAATTCCATGCATTTCACGGTCAATTCCCTTCACTTTCACGGCCAATTCACTTCACTTCACAATCAATTCCATTCATTTCACGGTCAATTCGCTTCACTTCGCGGTCAATTCCATGCATTTCACAGTCAATTCCCTTCACTTCATGGTCAATTCGCTTCACTTCACGATTATTTCCATGCATTTCACGGTCATTCCAGGCAATTCCGTGTTGATTCACGGTCATTTCCACACATTTCACGGTCAATTCCCTTCACTTCATGGTCATTTCCACTCATTTCACGGTCAATTCGCTTCACATCACGGTCATTTCCATACATTTCACGGTCATTCTCGGCAATTTCGTGTTGATTCACAGTCATTTCCATACATTTCACGGCCAATTCCCTTAACTTCACGGTCATTTCCATGCATTTCACGATCAATTCGCTTCATTTTACGGTCATTTCCATGCATTTCATGGTCATTCTCGGCGATTCCGTGTTAATTCATGGTCATTTCCATGCATTTCACGGTCAATTCCCTTCACTTCACAATCAATTCGCTTCACTTCACGGTCATTTCTATGCATTTCACGGTCATTCCCGATGATTCCGTGTTGATTCACAGTCATTTCCATGCATTTCACGGTCATTTTCCTTCACTTCACGATCAATTCGCTTCACTTCACAGTCATTTCCATGCATTTCACAGTCATTCTCGATGATTCCGTGTTGATTCACGGTCATTTCCATGCATTTCACGGTCAATTCCTTTCACTTCATGGTCATTTCCACGCATTTCATGGTCAATTCGCTTCACATCACGATCATTTTCATGCATTTCATGGTCATTTCCATGCATTTCACAGTCAATTCGCTTCACGTCACGGAATGACCGTGAATTGCATGAAAATGACCGTGAAGTGAAGCGAATTGACCGTGAAATAAGTGGAATTGACCGTAAAGTGACCGTGAAATGCGTGGAAATGACCGTGAATCAATACGGAATCGCCGGGAATGACCGTTAAATGTATGGAAATGACCATGAAGTGAATCGAATTGACCATGAAATGCGTGAAAATGACCGTGAAGTGAAGGGAATTGACCTTGAAATGCATGGAAATGACCGTGAATCAACACGGAATCGCCGAGAATGATTGTGAAATGCATGGAAATGACCGTGAAGTGAAGCGAATTAACCGTGAAATGCGTGAAAATGACCATGAAGTGAAGGGAATTGACCGTGAAATGCGTGGAAATGACTGTGAATCAACATGGAATCGCTGGGAATGATCGTGAAATGCATGGAAATGACCGTGAAGTGAAGCGAATTGACCGTGGAATGCATGAAAATGACCGTGAAGTGAAGGGAATTGACTGTGAAATGCATGGAAATGACCGTGAATCAACACGGAATCACCAGGAATGACCGTGAAATTAAGCGAATTGACCGTGAAATGAGTGGAAATGACCGTAAAGTGAAGGGAATTGACCGTGAAATGCATGGAAATGACCGTGAATCAACATGGAATCGCCGGGAATGATAGTGAAATGCATAGAAATGACCATGAAGTAAAGCGAATTGACCGTGAAATACATGGAAATGACTGTGAAGTGAAGGGAATTGACCGTGAAATTCGTGGAAATGACCGTAAATCAACACGAAATCGCCAGAAATTATCGTGATATGCATGGAAATGACCGTAAAGTGAAGCGAATTTGAAAAGACCAAGCTATATGTCCTAGAGGGGGGGTGAATAGGACTGTGCCAAATTAAAATTTAACAGCGGAATTGAAATACGATAGCCTTATAAAAATAAAGAACAGTACTATAAATAAATCAAAGATTGAAATGTAAAGCAATCTTAAATAAAGAGCTTGATACTAACGTTGTTCTAAGGACAACCTTTGCATCATAAAAACCAAGGGTTTATGGCAGGACAACCTTACTAGAACAAGTTGAATATCAAAACTTAAACAGAAAGGAAATAAAGGAAATAGCAATAAATAAATTCTAAATTATTACAACATTCCCCACTTTGCTTGAAATATAAATATTACAACATTCACAACCACATATACATTCCACAAATCTGAATGATTAAAGATATGAAAATTAAAAGAGCATTCAAATCACAAAACACACCGATATATAGTGGTTCGCCTGTGTGTTCATCAACTATTAAACAAGAGCCACGCAGCTTACTACTCCACTCATAATATCCTCACACAGGGGATATTAGCGTTCACTATTAAACAGGTTTTACAGGTTCACCCAAAACCTTTACTGTAACGCCCCGAACTTTTCAATACTCGAGTATTGGAAGTTCTCGAGCGTTACCTGAAATCTTACTTATATGTACATGTGTACGATACCAATTCGACAATCTTAGCCTTACATCCTCACCCTGACACAAACCTAACCATTAAGAATGACCCTCATTCATAAATTAAGCCATCGAACCGTTGATTTCCAGGAAGGATCATCCATCGCATGATTTGACGAAGTACCTTCCCACGAAGGGCACGATGAATAACTCCCTATCCGTAGTGATTTAGATATACATTCATTCATAAGAATTTCTTAGAAACGTGCCCATAACCATGTGGACCCATTGGATTTCCCAAAACTCACAGATCAACAATAATTACGGAAATGCCATTGACCTGTACCCCTGAGTTTCAATTCATATAGTTCTCATTTTCCGTTTTATGTGAAATTTTATACCAGGCTTACTTATCATAAATTAATCGTACACATCAAGTTTCAGCCCTTAGATCATAGTAGATTTACTACTTGACCTCTACATCCGTTCGTGTACTTATCAGATCAAAATTCTGATCCGTTCATCTTGTTCGTCACCTATGATTAGGCTTAACCCACCATCAGAAGTATGATCTGAGAAACTCACACAGCGAGCTAAAGACGGTGAACGGAGCAGATTTTCTACCAGACATAATGAATAGACCCCACCAAATGCCATTGTAAAACACGTATCTTGTTACGTGGTTAGCCAATCACGTAGATTACGTGACTCCAGCAACTTCCAAGCACTCGCTGCCTACCTCGGGAATCAGTGTGGCACACCATCATCGTCCCCAGAATCGATCCGAGCCGTCCAACGTGTCCACATGACAATTTTAGCCAAAACCATGTTGGTTCCATACACCCATTCAAGCACACGAACTCACAAGAACGAGGACATACAACAGTACATTGATTGGTGGTGAGGCTGACTCAGAACTCGAGTCCATTCCAAATTTTGGGCCACGATTGGACACTAATCCAATAGGCAGAAGGGTGGTGTAGATCCTTCATATGGGATGTAAGAGTGGACCCCACCAACTCCCACAAAGAATGGAAATAAGAAAGTTTCCTCGGCCAGAACAGAATATCTGCTTGGGATCGTTGAGGCCACCACGGCTGACCGATTGGGAAATCCAAGCCAATCATCTTGTGGGCCACCCAAAACCGAACAGACCCTAGGTGTCCCACTGTGGCATCAAAACGTGACGTGAACCAGGTATTGTATGCAACAGACGGCCTTTCGCACCCAACCTGCGCAACTTGTTCGCACCACAGTTGTAACTGGAGTCGGAAACTCCTTCCGATGCGAGAACCCTTATCTCGAAACCTTATATAAACGCTGCTCCACAGGCGTTCCATCCCAACAAGTCAGAACAACAAGAAAGAGACGCGGGAGAGAGGGGAAGAAAGAGAGGGAGAGAGAGAGGTCAGTTGCCGGCAACGCTCATGCAGTTAGAAGGAAAGGCCTGCTGCCGTCCAGCAGGAAAAGAAAGAGAAAGAAAAGAAAGAAAGAAAGAAGGAAAAGAAAGAGAAAGAAAAGAAAAGAAAGGAAAAGAGAAAGAAAGAAAAGAAAAGAAAAGAAAAGAAAGGAAAAAGAAAAGATGAAAAGGGAGAGAGGAAACAGAGTATTGTGCGTGGATGGCGACTCACTGAGTCATTGATTCGGGTCCAAGATCGGGTCAGGTCCAACTGTCCTAATGACGGGTACTAATCAGAAATTCCCTGGTAATGTCCCTAACAACTAGGCTTCCATGCTCAGGAGCTCAACAAGGTAAGACACCCACCTCTACAAGGAAGTAGTTTATGGTTTCAAATTAAACTATTAAATTAGCTTGGATCTAACATTAACATAACTTGACCGCCCTGGCTTAAATTGTAACCTAATTATATTATTCCAGACAATACAATATCCTAAGTAGATGAATCGTATCAAGTCTATGAGAGTTGGAGGATGACAATACCGATCTAACAATATCAAGGTGAAATTGAGGTTGAAAGGTGAGGGTTTTATCCTTTAAAGCTTACAGTAATTTAAGTTGATTTAATTATTTTGTCTTATATCGCATTCCTGTTATTTTATCTGGCCTTTTCATGCCTTTGATGTTATGGATTATCATGTCTTCCATGATTACATGTTTTTCTGGGAATTATCATATCTAATTAGTTTATTTAATATCATTACAACTATTGGCCCTTTTTGGGATTATGACTTGATGTCAAATACAAGAGAATTTTTCTGAATTTATGTGAGGCCATGGGTACAAGCCTTGCCCTGCCTTATCCATTATTGAGTTGGCTCTGCCACTCGTCTTTATATTTGAGTTGGTTATGCCACTCGTCTCTTTATTTGAGTTGGCTCTGCCACTCTTCTTTTTGAGTTGACCATTGTCACTCTCCTCTTGTTATGTTGGTCATTGCCACTTCTGCTGAGTTGACCATTGTCACTCTTCTCTTTATTATATTGGCCTTGTGCCGTCTATCTTTAAGGGCATGGGCATATGTTTTGTTATTCCAGAACCTCCATGATTCAGTTTATATTCTTCATGATTCAGCTATGTTCTCTATAAGTGCAAGTGTTGTGTTATGAGGTATCACAACTAGTGAATCAATTATCTTACCATGGACGTAATGCGTTACGGGTAGCGGCCCTCTTGGTCGGCACGTAATTCCGTGGGTTGGTTGGCGTGGTGCACAATCGATGTATGTAAATCGGTATACGTGTTACATCAACTTTTCGGGATTGGATGTCGCAATTAGTCGCTCCATGAACACATCGTGTTACGTAAATCCCCCAACCGCGTGTTGTGTTGCCTTGAGATGTTCGCATAAATCCACGTTAGCGTTGGCCATGCCGGCGAATATCCGTAGTTATGGGATGCGGGTCGAGCCGGGTTTCCTATGAATTATATTCCACATTGTGACAATCACTACGTATGATGAGCCACACACACTAAGCTAGGCATGCATCTCATGTAGGTTGTTTGTGCATGCTGATACCTCATGTTAGTGGAGCATGGGACGTATCAGACCCTTACTTTACCTGTTATGAATCTCTTGAATTATTGTTAATCTTGAAGGGTAACCTTCACTATGAGTAGGGCATTGACCCTCTCCCAACCGTACAGTTGGTGCAGGTGACATACAGATTAAAGACTTAAAGGACCACTTCCTTAAAGAAGATCACATAGGAAAGAATATGAAGACAGCTTTTTACTTAGTTTTTATACTTCCGCTATGAACTCTGATGTGTAATAAACCTCTCATTATGAGGCCTTGATCATTCCTTTTACTCTAATGATATATAATCAATACAGTTAATTTCTCTCTTGTGAATGTTACCTTCATGAATGTATCTGGATGTGATTAAATAAATGAAAAAAAATAGGGTGCGATTTCAGAGCATCCAGTTTATTCATTATTAACACCCGGTTTTCTCGGGCACGAGTACAAACTCTGGCCGTGAAAATTTCGGGCTGTTACATTTACAATTGTGTCTTTTTAACTTAGGCTTACACAATCCAAAAACCCACACTTTCTGAGTTTTCTGGCTCTCCTCAGATAACCACACAATAAGATTTTTCTGGCGAATCTCAAACAGAACCAAAATAAAGGAATTTACAACAAATGTAAGATACCTGGATTTCTTCTTGTGTAGCAGCCCGGTAGAACCAATGAGAGTAGAAGTTCGAATCAACGTTCAATGTCCAATACTCACTTAAGATATGGTTCTAGTTTCTAATTGATTTTAAATTAAATCAAATTGGGCGTAGCTCTATTTGATTTTGATTCTAATGAAGAAGGAATACAGCAATTCCTCTTTTTCAAATAAGATTAAAATTTATGAATAAAATTAAATAAGAAAAGCTAACAAAAAGAATATTAAATATGAACAAATTAGCTTTAAATGAACACAACTTATCTCAGAGTGGAGGCTTGAATTTCTCAAATTAATCGATATAAAACTCTAAAATCCGTACTCAATTTATAGAAACAAAGATTGCGTCTACGACTGGTCTTAAGAACCTTCGACTGGTCGTAGCTCCAACGGCATTTTAAAAATTTAAGCGTAATCTAAAAAATCAGTTCTACAATTGGTCATAGGGACCCTTCGACTGGTCGTAGACCACCTACGATTGGTCGAAGCAGACCTAGGACTGGTTGTAGGAAACCAAATTTGGTTGCTGGAGTTTGAGTCATAGTTCTAGGACTGGTCGAAGGTCGAGTCTTGACACTCCTACGACCGGTCGAACAATCTCTAAGACTGGTCGAAGAATAACCAAAAAATTCTAAAAATCTTCAACAGCTTAAGACTGGTCGTGGAATTTCTTGGGCTAGTCGAAACAGGTCTTAGACTAGTCGAACAAAGTCTAGGACTAGTCTTAGAACAGACCAACTTCATGTATAAAGATTTATCTTGACTTATGTATTCAAAATGACCTATCCTAAGGTCAAACTAAGGTTTATCATACCTGAAACATGAAGTATGAACATTGAACATCATTCTTTCAGATGATAGTTAACCTTTGAAGCTTGAGACCTCTACTTAATGCAGCTTGAGATTGAGATCTTCTACACTATGAATATAAGTTTTAACTTGAATTGTACTTGAGTCTTGAACAAATACTCTTCTTATCGATGTAGACTTGAACATTGATGCATATGGAAGAGAACACAGTACATAACCTTGCATTTCTTGAAGACGAGCACCGTACATGTCTTGAACCATTGTGATGTCGTCTTAAATTACATATATATCAACATACAAACACAAGACACACAGATAGAAGTTGTGGCACACACAAGAAGTTTTGGCACCACAAAATTTGACAATCAAAGGAGCATGAGACCATAACACTTACAGAATTGACCGTGAAATGAAGCGAATTGACCGTGAATAGACACGGAATCGCCGGGAATGACCGTGAAATGCATGGAAATGACCGTGAAATGAAGCGAATTGACCGTGAAATGCATGGAAATGACCGTGAAGTGAAGGGAATTGACCGTGAAATGCGTGAAAATGACGGTGAATCTACACGGAATCGTCTGGAATGACCGTGAAATGCATGGAACTGACCGTGAATCAACATGGAATCGTCTGAAATGACCGTGAAATGTGTGGAATTGACCATGAATCAACACAGAATCATCTGGAATGACCGTGAAATGCGTGGAATTGACCGTGAATCAACACGAAATCATCTGGAATGACCGTGAAATGCATGAAAATGACCGTGAAGTGAAGCGAATTGACCGTGAAGTGAAGGGAATTGACCGTGAAATGCATGGAATTGACCGTGAAGTGAAGGGGATTGACCGTGAAATGTATGGAAATGACTGTGAATCAACATGGAATCGTCGGGAATGACCGTGAAATGCATGGAAATGACCGTGAAGTGAAGCGAATTGACCATGAAATGCGTGGAAATGACTGTGAAGTGAAGGGAATTGACCGTGAAATGCATGGAAATGATGTGAAGTGAAGTGAATTGACCGTGAAATGTGTGAAAATGACCATGAAGTGAAGGGAATTGACTGTGAAATGCTTGGAAATGACCGCGAATCAACACAGAATCGTTGGGAATGACCGTGAAATGCATGGAAATGACCTTGAAGTGAAGCGAATTGACCGTGAAATGCGTGGAAATGACCATGAAGTGAAGGGAATTGACCGTGAAATGCGTGGAAATGACCGTGAATCAACACGGAATCGTCGGGAATGACCGTGAAATGCATGGAAATGGCTGTGGAGTGAAGTGAATTGACAGTGAAATGCGTGGAAATGATCATGAAGTGAAGGGAATTGACCATGAAATGCGTGAAAATGCCGTGAATCAACACGGAATCACCGAGAATGACCGTGAAATGCATGGAAATGACCGTGAAATACGTGGAAATGACCGTGATGTGAATGGAATTGACCGTGAAATGCGTGGAAATGACCGTGAATCAACACAGAATCGTCGGGAATGACCGTGAAATGCATGGAAATAGCCGTGGAGTGAAGCGAATTAACCGTGAAATGCGTGAAAATGACCGTGGAGTGAAGGGAATTGACTGTGAAATGCATGGAAATGACCATGAATCAACACAGAATAGCCGAGAATGACCGTGAAATGCACGGAAATGTTCGTGAAGTGAAGCGAATTGACCGTGAAATGCGTGGAAATGACCATGAAGTGAAGGGAATTGACCGTGAAATGCATGGAAATAACCGTGAATCAAACGGGATCGCTGAGATTGACCGTGAAATGCATGGAAATGACCGTGAAGTGAAGTGAATTGACCATGAAATGTATGAAAATGATCGTGAAGTGAAGGGACTTGACCATGAAATGCTTGGAAATGACCGTAAATCAACACGGAATCGTCGGGAATGACCGTGAAATGCGTGAAAATGACCGTGTAATGCATGGAAATGACTGTGAAATGTGTGGAAATGACCGTGAAGTGAAGGGAATTGACTGTGAAATGCGTGGAAATGACCGTGAATCAACACGAAATCGCCGGGAATGACCGTGAAATGCATGGAAATGACCGTGGAGTGAAGCGAATTGACCGTGAAATGCGTGGAAATGACCGTGAAGTGAAGGGAATTGACCGTGAAATGCGTGGAAATGACCGTGAATCAACACGGAATCGCCGGAAATAACCGTGAAATGCATGGAAATGTTCGTGAAGTGAAGCTTATTGACCGTGAAATGCATGGAAATGACCGTGAAGTGAAGTGAATTGACCGTGAAATGCATGGAAATGACCGTGAATCAAAACGGAATCGCCGGGATTGACCGTGAAATGCATGGAAATGACGGTGAAGTGAAGCGAATTGACCGTGAAATACGTGGAAATGACCGTGATCAATACAGAATCATCGGGAATGACCGTAAAATGCATGGAAATGACCATGAAGTGAAGAGAATTGACCGTGAAATGCGTAGAAATGACTATGAAGTGAAGGGAATTGACCGTGAAATGCATGGAAATGACCGTGAATCAAAACGGAATCGTCGAGATTAACCGTGAAATACATGGAAATAACCGTGAAGTGTAGGGAAATGCCCCGAAATCATATATGGTATGTCAAGTAACTAATTTTGGTTTAGAAGATATTCTTGATCAATGAATAAAGAAAGAAATGAAAAAAAAAGCGAGGAATTTTTTTTATGTGCTTATATATACATAGTTATATAAATATGTATCAGAGAAAAATGTAGGTAGAATAAAGTTCTCTATGTAAATAACTTAATAAATAAATAAATTAATTAAATTAAATAAAAAAGAAGAAAAAAGTGCATAGAGTGCCAAGTCACTACGATTATAGCTACAGTTATAAGTCGTAGCTATTGACCTGGTCAATCGACAACTCACTAGGTTTTTTTTTTTTTTTTTCTTTCCTGTTGTAATCCCTTTACGAGGTATGTATTATATCCAAACCATCCATCTATTTGGCGAACTCATAATAAGTCTTGGGATGAAAAATAAAATAGATCTAGCTATCAAGTGGACCACACGGTAAAAGGCAGGGTAAGATTGGACGTCTACAATTGAAACCCTCTTAGGGGTCAAGAAGTTTTGGATCATTACGAAAGTTGTTTTTCCTCTTCATCTAGGTCTTTGTAACCCTTTTAGGGGTCAAGAAGGTATGACGGTTGTTTTTCCTCTTCATCCAGGTCTTTGTAACCCTGAGCCTGTTTGGCCGGGCAGATCCCGGTATTATAAGTGATGGGATCAATTTTAGAGTAATGATGATGGTGTCAGTGGATTGTCTTAAGATCCATGGGATTGCTTACCGGGACAGGTTCACTGGGCCTGCTTGGCATGCGGTGCATATCCCAGGATTTTACCTTCTAATCCATCCAACCAAGGGATAGGATCCATTTTAAGGTAATGAGGTGATGCCAATGGATTGTCCGGGATTGCTCATATCTTAAGACAAGTTTGCCGGATCTGTTTGTCTCGTCATGCCTATCCTGGATATTGCCGATCCCATCCCTCCTAAAACCGTGGGATTTGTCTAGCCAAACAGGCCCTTAGGGCCCGTTTAGCCGGTTGGATTGGAAGGGATTAGATGGTAGTGGAAGGGATTGGATGATAAATCCCGGGAATGGCCGGGAGTGCCAAACAGGGTAGGTGATTTGATCCAAATCCGATGGATCTCCAGACAATCCACTGACAGCACCATCATTACCTTTATATCCCATTCAATCCATCCTAATCCGTTCAAATTAGCCTGCAACGTGTTTGGTTCATGGGATTAGAAGGGATTGAAAGCTTTAACCGCCGGATTGGCCGGGCGTGCCAAACGGACTGGATGTATGAATCCAGGGATATATCAATCCCATGGATCTCAAAGACAATCCACCGACAACGCCATTATTACCTAGAAATCCATGCCATCCACCCTATTACCAGTCGCTCCCTTCCAATCCACCCGGCCAAACGGGCCCTTAGGGGCCAAGAAGTTTTGGATAATTATGAAAGTTGTTTTTCCTTTTCATCGGTCTTTGTGACCTTATGAATAGGTTGGATGGAAAATAAATGTTACGGTGGGCCCTGCAAAATTTTCATCCGTGAAAATCAATTTTCTGCTGCTCAATGTGGTGTGGTCCAGTGATCTCGACATACGAATGAACGCTGTGGATATAATAAATACATAACTGCGGGGCAATGTAACGTTGATTTCTTTTAAACCGTTCGTACAACTCGGAGTTCGAGGAGCGTCAGCGCTCGTCTTGGAGTGCAGGGGCATTTTCGACCTTTGGGAAGGCGTCCGTACTGCTGGGGGTTACTCTTGGAAGGTAAAATGAGGTGGTCTTCGTCTCGGAAATGGGCCATACAGTCAGATATTTCTCATCCTAATTCGAAACAAAATCAGAAACATTTTCAATTAATCGCGATGAAATTTCTCTCTTTTAAAAAAAATAATAATAATTTCATGAAGGAGAGAACATTCTTTCATATCGAGAAGATCCAAACCGTCCATCCGGTGGATACGGACATGGATACTAAACATGGAAAGATACATGGTAAATAAGATAAATCTCACAACAGGGCTTAAATAAAAAAAGGTAACGGTAGAAATTCAAATAAAATTTTCACGGATCATTTGTTAGATAAATAAAATTATCGTCAGTAATTTAATGAATCATAGACCATATATAGTAATCCCCACCATATTGACTGTTCCGATCACCATAATATGGATCCCTGTGGGTCCCACATCGAGATTAACATTATAATTGGCACAGCGCGATTAACAACAAAACATTCTCCTTCCCCGTCCCTCCCATCCCCTTGCCTGGCTGCTTAAAAACAGAACCTCAGACTCTCTCCCTCTGTCTCTCTCTGTCTCTCTCTCTCCTCTCTCTTCAAATCTCCAATCCACCTCGAAGAAAAAAAGAAAGAAAATCCCCAAAATATCCAATCTACCACATTCAAGGATGGCTATGGTCGTTCTGCCCTCCTGCTCGTCCTGCTCTTCTTCTTCTCTACACTCCTTCAACACCAAAACTCCAATCTCATTCTCCTCTTCGAACCCTAACATCTCATCTCTACATTCCCATTTCATCAACCCTTCATTTTCCCTCTCTCTCCCCCTCTCTCCTTCTCAACCCAAACCCAAACATTCCTCTCCCAACATCCTCACCGTCCGCATGTCCTGGGATGGTGCTCTCTCCTCCGTCCGATTGATAGTCCAAGGCAAAAATCTCGAGGTAGATTCTCTCTCTTTCTCTCTCTTCAGAAAACTCAGGTAAAAATCTCAACTGAAATCCATTGCCATTTTCTCGATAATTACAGCTCACGGACGCAGTAAAACGCCACATCGAAGATAAGCTCGGGAAGGCCGTACAGAAGCACAGCCAACTCGTCAGAGAAGTAGACGTCCGGCTGTCCGTCCGCGGCGGTGAGATCGGGAAAGGCCCGAAGCTCCGCAGGTGCGAGGTGCGTGCAGTGGCATTTCCGTAGTTCTTTGCTTCCTTGGTGGTGTTTTTTTTAGGGGTTTTAGGGTTTTCTGTAGGTGACGCTGTTCACGAAGAAGCATGGAGTGGTGCGGGCAGAGGAAGATGCAGAGACGCTTTATGGAAGCATAGATCTTGTGTCATCGATTATACAGAGGAAATTGAGGAAGATAAAGGAGAAGGATTCTGATCATGGACGGCACATGAAAGGGTTTAACCGGTTGAAGGTCCGGGATCCAGATCCAGTGGCTCTTGCAGTAGAGGAGGATGAGAATCTTGATTTGGTTCCTCAAGAAGGTGACAGAGACGTCATTAATGAGGTTTTCCCTAAAGCTTTTCCTGATTATGTTTCTCTTAGTGATGGAACATTTCTGAATTTTGATTAGTTCATTCTGTCTATTTTCTGCATTGTAGTTTTGTAGATTCTCTGATGGGTCTATGTTACTTCTCTTGCGACTGTTTTTGGACCATCCACTCACCATACTTGTTCTCGCTCGATTAATTTCATTTGGTTGTCCAGGAACCCTCTAGACCTTCTAGACTATTCTACACAAGTCTAGCTACAAACTTCGTAAAGAACTCTAGAATCTTCTATAGATTTCTACACACCACTACAGGGGTCTATCTAGCCTACTCCTGAACCTTCTACTCTCTTCCACTAAAAAAAAAAAATGTTTGTCATTTTCATAGGAGTATTTCCATCAGTAGATCAAGGTAAAAGTCATATAATAAGGTATGATCGCTTGCTGAATTTCACTGACTTTTGAGCATCTCAAGCTGCAAATAGCTAAAGTGAGCAATTCAACCAGTCTTGGTATTCGTTGATTACTTCAATCCCTTTATCAATGTAGGATGCGCTTTAGTTGTAATGATTAGCCTTTGCTTCTTCAAGAGCTTGTTTGGCAAAGCAAGCCGCCTGAGATTAACTTTCGTTGGGTGATAGATTTACACCTGACATTGTGTATCTCGAGGTCAAAGTGTGGTGAGGGGCACTGTGTGCCTGGCCTACTTAAATGGGTGATGGTGAAACATAAGGATAGGCATTGCCTGCTGGCATGATTTTTCGTCATCCAAATTGGAAACCCAAATGAAGCAAATATCCTACATTGGACTTGAAATCTTACCCTAGGCCAATGTGGAAACTCAGTAGGGGCAAGGAAGAATAAGATCTGCAATCCCCCTTTTTATGTTCATGTAAAATGGTACATTCCTTTCTTTCCTGTTGCTTATAGAAATTTCATTTTTAGCTAATAACAAGTTTCTGGGCTAAGGCTATGCTGCCTATATATTAGTTGAGTGTAGATGTTGTTTTAGTTAATCAGCTTACACAAACCTTCTACTCAGGTTCCACTCCTGCTTCAGATCAAGTTGGACTAGCTCCTGTTACTAGCTGTCTAAACTTGCTTAGATTCCCGCACTTGATTGTATTGCTGCTTCCCTTCATGCTTTGTACAAGTCAGAATGAGAGTATGAGACCTCTTTTGTCTAGCGTTTTAGGAAATCTTCGTATGCCTACCTACATCCTCTTACTGTTATTATGCTACTTCGCATTGGCATTTGGATTGTTTTGTATTGTACTGTTATGTTAACATGGTGGTGAGCTTTCAAGATGAGTGTTCAAATTCAATAGCTATGTTTGGGATTGTTTGGTTACTTGAAAATCCAGTTGAGTTTGTTGGAATTTAAAGGTTATTCTGTTAGGGTCCACTGCATGTGCACTCTTTTATAAGGGTACAACTGCATGTGTACAACGGCACTCATCCTACATGCGTACACAAACTATTTGTAGATTAATGTATAGGTATTCAGGCATTATCCAGCTTTGAACTTTCTTGCATTCAGGGAGCATTCTCACTCATACTAATCAAAGAAAAATCTCTGTAGATTGTTCGCACCAAGTATTTTGACATGCCACCATTGAGTGTCAATGAAGCCCTAGAGCAGTTGGAGAATGTTGATCATGACTTCTATGGCTTTCGAAACGACGAAACTGGTAGGAGATGTATGCTTTGTTTTCTGTTTGAATTAAATGGCAGAATCTCATCACTCTGTTGCTAATGTTTGTTTATCACTTGTGGACCCAGGTGAGATTAATATTGTGTACAAGCGGAAAGATGGGGGGTATGGGATAATAATCCCTAAAGGCAGCGGCAAAGTGGAGAAGGTCGAAAAACTGGTGGCGGAGCCAGCAAAAGAACCCTTTATTGCAGAGTAGATGACTGGATGTGTAAGATAATTTTTGAATGATAGCGAATCTATGTGAACATCAAATGGATATAGAGCTATGCCTTTGCAGGCTCGGTTGGATAGGAAATGTATCTGATCCCCGCGAACTGAAAATGTGAAACAAACCCCCATGGCCAGGTTCTCACTGCAAGTGCTAGAGATTTCTTTGTGGTTGATCTTTCTCAAAACTATGAAGTTCCACAATCTCATGGGAAAGAGCAGAGAACATTTATTTAATGGGAAGTGCTGTGACCTGTGGGACCAGTGGGTTGCACAAGGCTCGTTGATCTCAACCGTTCGAACTTGGCATCGATGGTGGACCTGGTGGATTGAATTGTTTGGAAATACAAATAACCAGAGACACCCCCCATGTATGATGGATGGCCCAGGGAACTCTACCTGTCCATAGAAGAATTCCACAGTTGAAAAACACACTGAATGGACAAGCCAAGCCATCAACAGTTGTGGAACATCAACAGCTAACCATTTCATTTTTATGCTACCGTTGGAGGTAACCATTCAAAAATGGCTAGTAGGCTAAATATTGGAAGTAGGTCATCCAGGATGAGACCCGCAAGATGGACAATTTGAAGGCATGGGATTTGGAACAGCCATCCTCCATATGAGATTTTCTTCATTTTCAATTGAGTGCTTATGGCTCAGCAACCATCCTCCCCGGTATGCTTTCAGCTCACTATGTGCCTATGTTTTCATTAATTTCTATTAGCTTCTTGAACTCCAAGGTTACGTAAATTAAAATAAATGGGTGGGGGGTACTCCGACAGTGCAATGGTTGATATGCTGGCACTAATTCAAACTAGACCAGCTAAATTGATGGATAAACAAGTAGATGATGATTGTCCAAAATTTGATTGATCCAATGAGTCTTTTACCTCCATTTAATAGAGTGGTTGTGGATTCCACCTTTAATCTTCCTCCTGATTAGTGGTTCATTTACCCTATTGGACTGCTGAATATTTCTCATTTGGGCCGTCCATTAAATGTCCTATGATCATCCAGTTATTGAATCAAATCAGTGTAATTTCCAGTCTGGACCCACAACTGGGACGGTCTAATTTAATCAGTTGCATGACACACATGCAATTTTTTCAGTGCATGTGTATTAGGGCTGAAAGTTGGGCGGAATATGACCGACCTGTGGCCGACCCGACATTGGGTTGGGCTTGGGCGGGATGTATTGGGTCCGATCTCAAGCTTGGATTGTACAAACACAACCCGATAAAACTTGGGTCGGGTTCGGGTTGAGGTCTCGGGTTGCCCGACCCAACCTGAACCCGATCAATATATAAATACTTATAAATTATAATTGAGTGTGGATCGTTTGTGTCAAAGGCACACTAGTGATGTCGTGTCTCATTTGCCAACGTCATTTTCAACGACTCAAGCTAACAAGATATGTCAGATTTATCTCTCCCGAATAGATTGGGTGTTATGCTACATGACTTTTAAAGGAGTAGTTGTCCTATATTTTAGCTTATTTTTTTAAAGAAAAAATGAAGTTTTTTACGATGAATAATCACATATATAATTAACAAAATTATAGATACAAAAAATAAGTCCTATATTGAAATATAATAAACTAATGTAATAATGAAAATATTAGTACGTATACACCCAATCAACTCGACTGAGCCTGCGTGGGTTGGGCTTGGGTTGAGATTTCCCAACCTGAGGTTGGGTTGGGTTGGGTTAGGGTTGAGGTATAGGAACCTTGGGTTTGGGTTTGGGTTGACAAACCGGCCCGACTTTCATCCCTGATGTGTATATCAGCCATCGCACCGCACTGAAGTTTCTCATAATAATCTGCAATTCAAGTGGTTCTGATCATCCAAGAAAATGTTGGTCCCGTCATCTTAGACTTCTCATTGCACTCAATGCTCCAAAGAACCGTCGAGTTCGGATTTGAAAGAATTCAGCAGTTAAAACATATCCAAAGGTTAAGTGGACCACACCACAAGAAATAGTATGCATTGAATGCTGACCGTTCAAAGCTTCTTGGGGGTTTTTTAGATCGAGCTGATATTTGTGTTTTGCCTTCATCCATGTTTGTGTGTCCTCATGAACATGAACAGGTTAGATGACAAATAAATAGAGTCGTGCCCCTTAGGAAGGTTTCAACAGTGGTTGTCACTATCACCACTATTTCTTGTGGTGTCTTTCACTTGAGCTTTTGGTATGCTTCAATTTTGGGCTCCTCCACTAAAATGAGCTGATAAAAAGTATGGACGGTGTGGATAAGATATATACATCACGGTGGGCCTCATAGAATTTACTTGGTACGCAATCTTTGTCCCTTTGCGAATAGAATTTGGTCCAGCTTAGGGTTTGGGTGGAAACAAAGGGTGCCAGTGCCACTGCTGCGAAAGAGAGATGGTAGAAATATCCGGCACTGCCACTGCTGCGAAAGAGAGATGGTAGAAATATCCGGCACTGCCTCTGCTGAGAGGCTGGATTGGGCTTTCGGATGTTTGTGTCCAAGCACAGCCCAATTTTACAACGAGCTTCACTTTTAGTTCCAAACCCGGCCTTGAGCCTAAACTCATTCACAGACCCGCATGAGGCTGGCCAGGCCTAAAGCCCACAGGCCAACACGGCCCATTAACACCCCTACCTCGTATCAGGGTCTAGGGCCAACTCAGGTTTAAAATTCAAGCCTGCATCTGACAGGCTTGAACCCTGAACCATGTTCAACAGCCCATCAGCCCTGTCTGAGTCGGGCATCGCCTGACCTTTATGGTTTGCAAAGGTAAGTACATTAAAATTTAATAATTACCTTGGGTACCTTTTTCAAAAAAATAAAAATCCATAAGTTTCTTAGTCAGCTTGGGTGGGCCTCATGTAACATTTATATTAAATTCATACCGACCACCAAGTGTGTCATCCCATATTAGACTCAGGGCCCAAAAATCAGCTCCATCTATGATTCAAGTGGACCAAAATATTAAAAATAGTGTGCAGGGCAATACTCACCCTCCAAACTATTTCCCTTGGTGTGGCCAACATGAATCAAGTATGAACCTAATTTTTGGGCCACATCCTTAGAATTTGGTGTAACGGCTAATGATTGAAGTGGATTTCATATCATCATCATGGTGGAGCCCTATAAAAATTAAGGGTGGTACTCTCTCCCAACGGTTTCCTTTGGTCTAGTCCACATGAATCACAAGTAGCCTGATATTTTGGACTTAAGCCTAGCATGGGATTACACATCTAATGGTCGGAGTGGATTTTAAGTACACATCAAGGTAAGGCCCATAAAAAAATTAAGGGTAGAGTCTCCTTGCAACTGTTTCTAAAACTAATATTTCATTCCCTATATAAAGCCACTGCACTGTGCAAAATTCACTCCAACCATTAGATGTGTAATCCAATGCTAATGCTAGGACAGATCCAAAAAGGGGCTGAACTATGATTCATATGGACTAAACCAAAACAAACGGGTGGGATGGAGACGTCCACTCTTAATTTTTGCAGGAACATGATTATATACAATCCACTCCAACAATTAGATTCCACCAAAATTGAGGCATGGATCCAAACATTAGTCACATACCTGATTCAGGTGGGCCACACTGAGGGAAGCTGTTTGGAGTGTAAGTGTTGCCTTGTACATGGTTTCCAATCATGTGGTCCACATGAATCAAAGATGGGATGATATTTGGACCCTGTGAGTAAAGTAGGGAGATGAGGCTGAAATTTGGGCCCCAAGCTTAAAATGGGGTGATGCATCTGGTGGTTGGGGTAAATTTCATATAAACATTACATTAGAGCCCACTTGGGCCACCGCTCCTTTCTCTTCTCTCTCATCTTCCAAGTTCCAACCCACCCCCAGGTCATCTCTCTCTCTCTCTCATCTTCTAAGCTTTGATGTCTTCACCACTTCCAGCCAAACTACCAGATTTTTGTTAGAATCCTCCCCAAATCTGACACCATTCTGGCCAGACCATAAAATCTCAGGGGCTTTACTAGCAAGTAGTCCGTATTTAACCATTCTTTGGCGCTCTTTTCGTCTTTTTAAGAATCTGTTTTTCTCTTCATTATTATATAAATATATACTTCTTTCTAGAAGTCAGGGGAAGTCTCCCTACTCTGGCCTCCAGAGGACTCAATGTTGACACAATTGGAAAATGAAATGACAAGTGGCACCAACCCTGCATCAGTGCAGGGGGGTGGGTAGGATTCTCTCCTACCGCACACCATTGAGCGTTTAAGGGTTGTTGGTGAAGGGTACCACCCTTCACGTAGTCTCTCAATAAATTCAGGTGACCTTGGAAATACCGGACAACTGGACCAATGCAAGCAGCCTCTCTAAACAGGTCTCTCTCTCTCTCATGAACAGTTGAGCTTGGGCTCAGCATTGACGTTTCGGGCTAAACTATTTTGGCCCTACAGGGGCTTGGACTGAACTCAGTCGTATGTTGAACAATACAGGCTGGGCATGAATAGACCTTGGCCCGGCTCTAACCCTACACGTTGACACTCCTAGGCGTAGCAAAAGATCCTAGAAGTTACAAAAAGGAAATTAAAAAATAAAAATCTAATTAATATAAAATTTACATTGTAGTAACTTTTTTTTAAAGGGTTTTAACAAAATTACCTTATCAATCAGTATAATTATCATTCTACTGTCTTCCCTTGCATTTTTAAAGGGGCATGTATGGAAAAATGGGACAACTGCTTGGGTGGGCTCCACTGCAATATTTATATAAAATCCACCCACCCTAACCACTAGGTGCTTCACCTCATGTTAGCCAACAATCGCCTTGCCATCGCCCACTTGAATCATTGGGCATGATATAATCCCTAGGCTTAAATTTTGGTGTGCCATCTAATGGTTAGAATACATTTCATATAATCATCACGGTGGGCCTCGTAAAAATCAGGTACTTGCATCCGTGCATCCCTCTCCACCTCCACCTGTACAGAGTTTATTTTATTTTTTATTTTTTTAAAAAAAAGAGCAGAAATATATGGAACACTGCTCTTGATTTTGACAGGGACCACCGTAATGTTTACATAAAGTCCACTCCTACCATTAGATGTTCGGTCCCATATTGGGCCGACTCCAGCAATTTCTGATCTCCAGTGGACCTTTTAGTAGGATTCAACCCAGATGAGGTTTTGATCATCTGTCAGATAAAAAATAACGAGTGATCTTGAAGCACCAAGTGAACGCCACCACGAATCTGCCTACGGTGCGGTGAGGCACCACCTTGTTGTGCCAGCAGCCAACTACAACGTGTGGAAGAGAAAAAAATCAAAGAGGCTGACCTATGATTCCAGCGGGCCACAACAAAGGAACAAATAGGAGAGAGATGTCCACCCTTGATTTTAACAAGGCCTACCATGATAATTAGAGGTGTACACGAGTCGAACCGAGTCGGGCTTGGCACAGCTCGACTCGGCTCGGCCACTTGCTGACCCTGGCTCGAACTCGGCTCGGTCGGTCCTCGAACCTGACTGGCCAGCTCAGCTTGGTTCGGTCAGCAGCTCGGGCCAGCTCGAGCCGAGTTCGCCTGTGCAGCATTTTCACAAACACATGGTCTGCCCCTTCAAAATCTTACTGTATATAAAACAACAACAATGGTTTTACAGGTATTTTATCAAACACTTTGTAAGCAACATAAAAATCAAGAAAAAAAAGGGAGTATTTGTTCCATATACGTACCTTTCTTGCCACCAGCCACACTTCATTGAGTCATTTCATCAAACACTTGGTGAGCAACAACAATATCAAAATAAACCGAGTCACCGAACTGGTTCGATCCGAGTTTGATTCGAGTTGGGTTCGATCTGAGTCGAGTCGAGTCGAGCTCAAACTCAGTTCGAAATTTTTTCGGGCTAAAAAAATCAGCTCGAACTCAGTTGATCTTTTTCGAGTCCAGTCGAGCAAGCTAACCGAGCCAACTCTGCTCGTGTACAGCCCTAATGATAATTATACCAAATCCGATTCCTCGAACATTTAGGCTTTTCCAAAAATCATTTCCATCCGTGATTCACATGGACACACCAGTGGAAACAGTTTGGAGAGCCAGCATTGCCTTATACACTATTTCCAATCATGTTGTCCACCTAATTTACAAATGGATCTTATTTTTGGGCCCTTGAATAACATGGGGCAACGCACCTGGTGGTAAGGATGGATTTTACATAAACATTATGGTTGGGCACACCTGAGCCTATTTGCTCGCACCAAAGGCAGAAGATAATGGAATGATAATTATATCGATCAATGAAGTTGCATTTTGAAAACCTTTTTGAAGAAGGTACCGGAATGTAAATTCCATATTAATTAGGTAGCTTTTTTTTTTTTGCAAAATTCCCTTGAAAAAAATGCAAAACATTAAACCTTAAATCATGTGATGAGATCACACACCAATCATCTCCAACAATCAAAATATATAGTTGAGAAGCTCTGGAATGCAAAAAATAATAATAATCCTCCATTAACGACCTGCTACAGTATCGCTTAACAAATACACTAATCCAGCAAAACAAGAGCTCCGTCTAATTCAAATTAGGAAACCTTATAGGTTTAGACCAAGACCCTAATCAGTTACAGCTTCCATATCTTAAGCCAAGAGCTCCAGGTGCCTCTCAAGTAACTCCGTGCAATAAAAATGATAAATGAAGGTCTTAAACAGGTAGCTAGTATCCACTAATGAAAATGCCAGGAAAACCGAATGACGTTCTAATTGAATAGATCCGAGTTCAACCAGTCCCTACAATGAAAAAAAATCATGAGATGAAAATAACAAATGTAACAATGAGCAGAATTATCGGAAATTAAAGAAAAGAAGTGCAATCAAGATTGCTTACTTGCTGATGTCCTCGAGATGGTCATCAAAATCCACTATCTGTCGCCATTTCTCAGTTGAAATGTAATCCAACAAGACTATATTTGCGGATGGTTCTTTCAGTGTCAACTGACTGCTACTTGCATCTGATCCAGCTTGACGCCAAGTTTTAGACGCATCCCTTGTATATAGCTGTTCCGTAATGGATAAAAGAGATCAGCTTGGACAAGCATTGCTTCCTTGGGGCAATGAACTAAGAAAACTTTGTCGCATGCAGCCTATAATAAGCAAAGCATACAAATTTTGAAATTATCACAAGGTGAGACTGGAGAGTGAATCATCACTGGACATTCTTATGCACATGATGTCATGATCATGCATGGTCCCAGATTGCAAACTTATCGATTCTGCCTCAATGTTTGCCATCAACCACATTAAAAAGGTTTGATTATGTGTCATGCAAGCATAAGCGAGGAAAGATCCGGAACACTGTAGAAAGTCGTGTCATTTTTCTATATAAATTTCTTTGAGAAGATGGTGAAAATTAAAATATAAGTGGATAGAATACCCTATACAAAGAGAAGAGCCACCGTCACCAACCTTGGCAAACTCATCAGTGATAAAGTCAACTTCTCAGCCAACGGGCAAAAACGAAATGTTTAACCTTGATGCAAGAGAGAACTTCACTAAAAACAAAGATTAAAGCCCACAGAACAGGACCCTCATTCTTAGCCCAGGAAAAAACATTGGCAGGGACACCTTTTTATTGTAACTTGCTGACAGCAAAACTGATTGTAAATGGTTCTAGAACCTTCCTGCAAAGGCATAGCTTCGGCCTGGTGAAATATCCTCGCAAGGGGCCCAAGAAGGCAAGAAGGAAGAAACCACTGCTATCACTAAGAACCCAACCCTACAATACCCAAGGGACCTAGATTTCATCAAAATTAAACTCCCATGGACCTACAGGCGGAGGCTGCCATCCAAGTATTTGGTTTTGGCTTGGTTTTCTCATCACGACAACCCCCAATCCCTTCAGAGATTAGGAGCTGATAAGCCTTTGAAGGACTTGTGGTTCAAGGCCCAAATAATGATGATGGCTTTGATGTTGTTGAACAGCTTCTGCATTGGATTTGATTCATCCTTGAATATTCTCGTTTCTCTCATTCCAGATTTCCCAGCACAGCCCTAACAAGAGCAATTGTCAAAGAATCTTCCCTCTTGTAATATTCCCTCTTGTATTGAATGGACTTATGCCCCACCTTCAAAATCTCCCTTAGTTCTCCCTGATCAGCCACACTGCACCAAACCGATCAAAGAAATTACACCACGGAGAAAAAAAAAAAACAATCAGACAGTGGATGGACAGGTGATGGACAGATTCCTCATCCTGCTTGCACATGACACCTGTTAGGACAGCTGCAACCCCCACTATGAAGATGATACAATGTGATTATTTAATCTTTGATTGCCATCGAAAGACAGGAAGGGCAGGGATTGACTCTTGAGATAGACTGAAAGAAAGATTTGGCCGAAAATCATCCAAAGGCAACCATTTCCAGATCTCGATATCTTCTTCAGATTCAGACAGAAAAACAGAGTCCAAAATGTGGACGCATCAGAAACTCTTTATATCTGAACCACCATTTGCACAAAAGGCTACAGTTCCTTTCTCATAGAATTACAGCTGGATGGATGAAGTGGAGATGTGACTCTAGAGTTTTATGTGATTGCTTCATAGCAATGAAGTTGAAGACCAAATTTTATGGGATAGCTATAAGACCAGCCATGCTTTAGACAAAATGTTGGGCGGTAAAGGAATAACATGTTCATGGGATGAGCATAGCTCAAATTAGGCTGTTGCAATGGATGACTGTCAAGAGAAGTATAGTATTAGAAATGAATGCATTCGAAGGAACTCAGGAGTAGCACCAATAGGAAATAAAATGGGGGAAAGTCGATTTATATGGTTTCAGCCAGTGGAACCGAGACCAAGAACTACATTGGTAGAGCTGTACACGAGTCAAGTCGAGTCGAGTATCGCCCTACTCGTACTCGGCTCTTAACGCCCGAGTGCTGCTCGTACTCGGCTCTACTCGGCCAACGAGCAAGGACTCCCTGCTCGTATTCTACTCACCCGAGTACGAGCCAAGTACGAGTAGTAAACGAGTCGATTTTGAGATATTTAGGGAAAACACAAATATCAGGTTAATCCCAAATATATACTAAACAATTTCTATATTAACATATATTAAACAATTTCTAAAAATCAAAAATCAAAAATCAAACCCACACATACCGGGCGAGCTAGGCAGGAACGACCGGCAGCTGCGTGCAGGGCAGGGTGATGATGGAGGACTGGACGAGTGGCAGCCTGAAAGGGACGAGCTGCAGCACCGGACAAGTGGCAGGGACGAGCTCCGTCACCGGACAGGCCGCAGGGACGAGCGGACAGGGGACGGGCGTCTAGCACCGCCGGACAGTGGACGGGCGAGTGAGAGAGAGAGAGATGGAAGAAGAGGGACGGCCGGACGGCGCTGAGAAAGGGAGGGGAGAAAGAGAGGGGGGGTTTTTTTTAAACGGCCACTGGAGGGAAGAAGGGTTTCGAGCGGGTGCTTGAAAATGACGGGCGACTGGGTGAGTGAAGTAGGGTTTTTTTTTTTTTTTTTTTTGCTCATATATATGGTTACGAGTCGAGTACGAGTCGAGTACGCGAGTCAAGTACCGAGTCGAGTACCTCCAGACTCGTACTCTACTCGTAATCTAAACGAGTAGATGAAACCCGCTCGTACTTCGCTCTAACTTAGAGGAGTCGAGTATTCCGAGTCGAGTCGAGCGAGTACTCGAGCCTTAGTCTGCTCGTGTACAGCTCTATACATTGGTTAGGAGTGAGTTGGTTCAAGTTGAAGGCTCTAAAAGGGCAAGGGGAAGACCTAAAAGAACGTGGGTGGTAGTCATTGTTCTGAGCATCCCTGATATTATCCGTATCTTCAGCTCGGCGATACCGCCAACATTAGTAGTATTAGAAAAAAATGTGGAAATATGCACATGAAAGGTAAATTGGAGTTTTTCTTCTTCTTCTTTTTTTTCATTTAGTCAATTGAGGGATTGCGATAAATATTATTGAAACCATAGGCCAAAACTTTTGGAAGAATTGAACTTTTATCTCATGTCTTGTGCAATTATTAATTAGGCATATTCAGCATCACTTCATGCTCAGGGGCTGGGGCTTTTGACAAACTCATTCGGAGCCAGTTCATGCTAATGCAATTATAATTATATTCAGTC
This sequence comes from Magnolia changhungtana, assembly GCA_030180095.1. Lineage (NCBI taxonomy): Eukaryota > Viridiplantae > Streptophyta > Magnoliopsida > Magnoliales > Magnoliaceae > Magnolia > Magnolia changhungtana. The sequence goes on along the minus strand of JASAUF010000502.1, from coordinate 4,252,278 downwards.
AGACATTTCTGAGCTTGAAAGATAGCCTTATCAGTGAAGTCTCACATTAAGTAAAGATGTTCCTTTCAACTACCAATCTTGGTGTCAGTGGCCTTCACATGTTCTGTTGTTGGAGAATCAGGACATTAGTTCACTCATACTTGTACATAAACAATCGCTCCATTGGGGACCACATTTTGTGAACCATATTTATGGCTATTAAGAAACTCCTGGTAGCTATTACCAGCAGGCCCCCCACCCGGGTAAAGGAAGGTGTCAGGTGGACAGCCGATTGTCAAATCTATCACTAAGCAATCATGAGAAGCATTTTGTCTTTTTCTTTTTTTCTTTTTTTGAAAGGCATTATGAGAAGCATGTTTCAAAACCTTCTTGCAAAACAGAGTTCACAGAGTTAAACCCCAAATAGCTGTGACATGGTTATGATGATGATGATGGTGGCAATGGGCTGGGTAGCTTGCTCAGCCCAATGAGCCCAATCTGGCTTTGGGCCAGGCTTGGACCTACTAGCTAGTCCCATGAGCCGGCTTGGGATCAAGTCATTTTAGCCCAGGTGGGGGAAGTGAATTTTATCAATGTTTGGGCCGGGTTGGGTTGGATCGGTTCGGGCATAGGCCCAGGCTCAACCAAACTTTTTCAGGCGAGGCTTGGACCTTGCGTCTAAGTGTTGGGTCAGGCCCGGCCCAGCCCATTCCCATTCCCATTCCCACCCCTGGATGATGATGAGAGATCTTGATAAATAACTGAAACACCACATGAGTAAAAGTATAACCTATAGATAATAGACACAATAAAAGAGGATGCAATTTCTCTCACATTCCCCTCAAGTCTAGCATCTCTAGTTGCACAATATAAGCATTTGGAGAGAGAATCATGCCTGTGTCATGAGTGGTGTTCCATCATTGTCCCAGTAACTAGGTAGTCAAACGAAAATGGAAGTTCTTCATCCTTTCTGCCAAGGGCTTGCTCGAATGAAATGGTATACAATCCCATTGTGCTTGCTTCAAGCATGATAAATAGGATACCATGACGTGCATAGCATTTTGATTGTCATATAATAGAATGTATGTTCCCCAATTAATTGGATAAGGCTTAGATGATGGTGGTGGTGATGATGATGGTGATGATGATGATGTAATAAAATGTAGGTCATTATGTAAACATGGAATATGTACAAACTTTCTTTAACCAAGTGATCTCTTCTGAAGTGATAGGAAGCTTTGGTTCTAAATTTCTTTTTATATGAGAATAACAAACATGGCCTAATATATGGTCCTGCATGGATACTAGAGCAGATTTTGACATTTCGGGGATAGCAACTAAAACAAACAGAATCATCTGCAATGTGAGAGGCTTCCTGATGCAGGACAATTAACCACTTGCTCTAAAAGCTCGAACTGTTAGAGCATGGCGAATCAATCCCTTTATCTCATAGCCCAGGCCCCACATCTCATGGGTTAGGACCTCGGCCGAACCCCCCTTGTGGGCCCCAAATCACATGGGTAACACGTCACACGAGCCACCTGCCTCATACGGGCCGCCCACCCCGAGTGTGCCCCTGCATCCCACAGGCAACCCCACTCGAGCCCAGTGTGAAAATGCCCTTGCATATACTTCCTTAATGCATTGTATATCTTCCAATGCTCGAATCCTTGCAGGTTCTTTAGGAGAGACAGCCATGATCTGGAGGAAAAGGGAAAACCCTGACTTCTTTTTTGTTTCTCTCTTTAAGCTTATACTTTAACTTCTTTCTTTGGTAGGTAAGCTGGTCTTTGGTAGGTAAGCTGGGCAGGAACTAGGAATCTCAATGTTGAAGTAAAGGCCGCCTAGCATTGAGCCCCTAAAACCCGTAACTTCTTTCATTATTCTCAATAAGATTTCCAAGAACTAATCTAAACTTCCATCTATTACACTTCTCAAATTAAAAATAAATATTACTAGTAGCAAGATAATCCTTACATATTTGTTTTTCCAATCTTGTCCTTTCACTATAAAGATCGGTTTGCCCTTTCATATAGGGCTGAAAGTCGTGCGGGTTCAACCCAACCTACTCGTGACCGACCCGACATTAGGTTGGGCTTGGGCAGGATGTATCGACTTCGGTCTCGAGCTTGGGCTGTACAAACACCAACCTGATAGAACTTGGGTCAGGCTCGGGTTGAGGTCTTGGGTTGCCCGAACCCGATCTATATATAAGTTATAAATTATAATTGAGTGTGGATAGTCTATGTTGAAGGCACAGGAAATTTCCGTGCTGTTGAGTTTCATTGGTCCACGTCATTTCCGATGACTCAAAGCTAACAAGATACGTCGGATTTCTCTCTACCAAATAGATTGTGTGCTACACAACACGACTTTTAAAGGAGTAGTTGTCCTATATTTTAGTTTATTTGTTTAGAAAAAATGAAGTACTTTACGATAAATAACTACATATATAATTAATAAAATCATAGTTACAAAAAATAAGACGCGTATTAAAAATACAATAGACTAATGTAATAACGAAAATATTAGCATGTATCCACCTGATCAACCCAACCAAGCCCGCTTGGGTTAAGAATTCCCAACCCGAGGTTGGGTTAGGTAGGGTTGGGTTAGGGTTTAAGGTATATGAACCTTGGGTTGGGCTAGGGTTGAGCACCAACCCGACCTAACCCGCCCAACTTTCGCTACACTACTTTCGTACATCACAAAACTGAATCACAAAATCTCTGAGATTGCATGCTTCCTATGCCTATTTTTCTTTTCTTTTCTTCTTTTGCTTTGGTTTTTTCTTTCTTTCTTTCTTTCTTTTTTGAAAAAAAAAAAAATCTGGTTCAGCCGTTACGGCCATTTTTTCTATAACGGCATTAAGACCGATCCATCCCTTTAACGCATAATGGTTACCACCGTTACCATTATGTAACAGCTGATACATAACCGTTTTGTCATACCATGACATTGACTAGTGTAGAACATCTCATCAACAAGGCTGACATACTACAGTGGAAGGAATGAACCCTGATATCATGTGAGCAAACAATTACTCAGACATTGAGTAATGATTCATAAATCTTTTTTATCCAAGCAAACTAAGGTTCACTTTCCATGTTCAGAATTTATGAATTTATTATGGAATTGTTCCATGTTCAGAATGTTCGACCAAGCAAAGAGAAAAGTTCAAAAACCCTAATGTTTGAATTTGAAACAACAATCCTAACAATAAGATCAGATCTATCTTAAATTACGGCTGTTACGTCTAACTTATAGCAATAAGCCCCATTAGGAAAGTCCAATGACATGATTTACTAAGATCTATTAATGAACTGCCTTGAGGCTTCCTTCACTTGGAACTTGTGAGTTCAAGTCTCTATTGATGGTTTTAGGCTAACGGGATTGTTATCACATACAACACTTGTATATGTTGACCACTAAAGGTGCAACTTAGGTATGTTTTGTAAGACCCATACCCCGATTAATCGATTGTACGCTTCAAGTTCGACACCAGCATATTATGGGTGGACCTGATCGACGAGTTTTGATCGCGACCTTATTTTAGTACCATAATACCCCGAGACTTGTACCCTAGCGACAGCGTAGGCGCTACGATTTTAACGTCGCGCGACACGCCCCATTGTGATCCTTAGATTAGAAGTTGCAGTTTTGGCACAATCCGAGATAGGCAACACAATGCAATGCACGCAGGCCTCACTTACACAAATCCCGAAGTTGTCCAATCAATCAATCCATCAATCAACCCATCACCTCTCTCTCCATTAGTCAAAGAAGCCCATACCCTTGCCCATGCAACCTATGCTAAGCCATTCCTCTCTCATTCTCTCTCCCCATTCTACCCCTTCATCTTTTCCTAACCCCCTCTCTATCCTAAAAGTTCTACCACAAATTCCCTATCCACTCTCATTTCTACCACATTTCCTAGCAAGAGAGTAGAATGAGATTAAAAGAAAGAAAGAGATTAAGAGAGAGAAAAGAAAGAAAGAGATTAAGAGAGAAAAGAAAGAAAGATTAGAGAAATAGTTTTGGAGAAAGAGAGAGTTTGAGAGATATTAGTGAGAGATCAAGAGGTTACAAGGAGGAGAAAAGAGATATTAGAGGAAATTAGGAGTAGAGAGGAGCTTGGTGGACCGTCCGATTGCCAATCCGATTTAATAGTTCATCCGACGTTGTGAGTGCATGGGAAGATAAAAACCCTCCCTTTCTTTATGTTATCCTAATTTTTGTGGGCCCACAAGAGTGGGACCCACCTTGAGCATGTATGGAGTGTATGGTGAACCCCATAGTGGCAGGGGGCCACCCCGATGGCCGGATCTTCTTCCCTTGTTTTTCTCCTTTTCCTCTCCTTTGATGATGTTGTGGGGCCCACAAGTGGGCCACACTATTGGAGAGTGTGCCCCGCACGCTATCACAGTGTGGACCACCTTGTGTGGCCCACCATGATATGTATTTTTCATTTAACCCATTGATTTGGTCATGCATATTTGGAGGGTGGGAAACCACCAAACTTGGGTTGATCCTAAGCTCCTTGGCCCACCATGAGTTGGCCGATCTAATGGACGGAGTAGATTTCCTAGGTGGGCTCCACTAGGGTTGAAAGTCGGGCAAGTTCAACCTGATCGACCCATGACCGACCTAACATTGGGTTGGTCTCGGGCAGGATGTATCGGGTTCGGTCTCGAGCTATACAAACACCAACCCGATAAACTTGGGTCGGGCTCGGGTTGAGGTCTCGGGTTGCCCAAACCAACCCGAACCAGATTGATATATAAGTTATAAATTATAATTGAGTGCGGGTCATCTATGTTGAAGGCACAAGAAATTCCAATGTCGTCGGGTTTCATTGGTCCACGTCATTTCCGATGACTTAAGCTAACAAGATATGCCGAATTTCTCTTCCAAATAAATTGGATGCTACACAATACGACTTTTAAAGGAGTAGTTGTCCCATATTTTAGCTTCTTTGTTTAGAAAAAATAAGATTTTTTTATGATAAATAATTACATATATAATTAATAAAATCATAGGTACAAAAAATAAGATGTGTATTGAAAATATAATAGACTAATGTAATAACGAAAATATTAGCATGTATCAACCCGATCAAGCCTGGTTGGGTTGGGCTTGGGTTGAGAATTCCTAACCGGGGGTTAGGTTGGGTTGGGTTGGGTTAGGGTTGAGGTATAGGAACCTTGGGTAGGGCTGGGGTTGAGCACCAACCCGCCCGACTTTCAACCCTAGGCTCCACCACCACTTAAACAAACCACAGAGAGAGAGAGAGAGAGAGAGAGAGAGAGAGAGAGGGGAATGGCGGTTGCTGTTGCTGCCGAATGCATCAGCGTCTAGAGATGTCGTTGCCTTGCAACCCACGCTGCTTGCACCTTCCAAGGGCGACCGCGTGGGCCCATTCGTGGGTCCCACCATGATGCATATGTTTCATCCACGCCGTCCATTTAGATCCCCATCTCATTTTGGCCATTGAGCCCAAAAATGAAGTCGATCCATATCTCAAGTGGGCCACACCGTAAGCTGCAAATGGGCTGCTAAGCCTAGCGTCGCTGACGCTGCCCACATGGGGGTTGGGAAGTGGGTTCCCACTGGGAACCACCTTGATGTAATTGTTGAATCCATGTCGTCCATTTGTTTCTCCGTATCATTTTAGGCCATGGGCCGAAAAATGAGGCAGATTCGAGTCTTGAGCGGGTCACACCGAAAGGATTAAAATCTTCCTACTGAAACCTTCCAGGGCCCGCCGTGGGGTCCCTATTTGTCCAAATTGGCCCAAGTCAAGGCCCACTGGACCCCTCTCGGGTTGGAAAATCCGGTGGACAAATTGGATCATCCAAATGGGCCCCACCTAATCAGGAAAAAAAATAGTAACAAAATGAACAGCATGTTGGTGTTGGCGGACGCCCACCAAGGGCGTGGGGTGGGGGCCCACTGATGGGACCCACCAAGGTGTATTTATCACATCCATGTCGTTCATCTTTTTGGCTAGATAATTTTAGGCCAAGGGGACCAAAAGTCAGGTAGATCTGAGCCTCAGGTGGGCCATACCATAGGCAATTGTGGGGGTGGAAACCACTTGGATTTGGAATTCCTGGATTTTGGAATCCCTTGGATTTGGGATTCCTGGATTTTGGAATCCCTTGGATTTGGGATTCCTGGATTTTAGAACCCCTTTGGATTTGGAATTCCTGATTTGGGCATCCCATGGATTTAGACTTTCCTTGGACTTGGGATCCCTGGATTTCTGAAATCCATCGGCTATGTTTGGCACCCTAGATTCAAAATCCCTATAATCCTAAAGTAATATGCATAATATATTTGCAAGGGTTTGAATTTAATTATTAAATCAACTTTAATATTTCTAATTAGTGTACGTATGTAATGTTGACACTATGGTTGTAATAAATGCGTTGAAGCATATAGTTTGTCTGTAATGATGAAATCTCAAGACTCGGATGCGCCACAAGCATAGGATCACATCCTAATGACTAACCAACAAGCTGTAATCGTTGATTTACATCAGAAATGTTCAACCGGTGTAGATCATCTTATAAAAGAAATTATAGTGATGTCATTGATAATTTGATTGTTTTGGAATATCATCAGTGAGCCATGTGCCCAATAGATTGGTAGCCTAGTGGCACACATGTTGCACATGTGGGTGTCCACCCAAGTCACTCCTAGTGGACCTCGCCTTGGCATATGAATTTTATCCATGCCTTACGTCCAGTTACTAGACTTTTATGTACAGGCTACATGAAGAGCCGATGTTAGTCTAACATGGGCCACACCACATAAACCTCAATTCAGGCCGATTATCTCATGATGTCTGACAACATGCTAGTGTACTTGGCCTGATAGGACACACTGATAACATGCTAGTGTACTTGGCCTGATAGGACACACTGATAACATACTTAGTGTAATGATACCATGCCCAGTTATATGCCCATACGCATCATTTGTATGCCGGTTGTAGATAATGATTGTTCATGGCATATGCCCTTCGGCTTGAGACGCTTAAGGGACTCTATATGAGATAGGGTCGCCCCACATGATCGCGTGGTATACGCAAGTTTAGTGCATGACTTGGATAGTATGACTCATGCATTTCACATCCTGTATGTCACGATCACTTTTACATCTTAGCGACATCGGGGTTGTTGCCTCCACAGGCATATCGTGGATGGCCGGATTTGGATACCGAAAATATGTGTTCTAGCACTTGGGCGCTATGGATGTTCTTGGATGAAAGTCCATAAACCCTGTGGTACCAGTAGGATGCTTCAATGTCGAGACCGAGTGGATATCATGAGCGCCCGAGTGCCAAATACCAGTAAGCCGCAGTGCGCATCTCCCACTGTGTCGAGGTCGGTTGGAAATGGGTGTGACCTTATTCGCCCGAGGGTAAGGGGTTGAAAGCGAGGTTGAATCTGACTAACTCGCGAAATGAGTCCGCTATCAATAAGCCGGGTGGGCATTGGCATACCACTGACAAGGCAGATAGTGAGGTCTTTTCCACTTACTTGGTTACGCGCGCAATGGGCAACTGCCAGTGTTGGAGTGTACTAGACCCCAGTGATGTTTCAGTAACAAACTATTCTGATATGTAGACTGGTTAAGGATTGGTATGTTTGCATTACATCTCTAGCATATGACACTTGGCCACGTAGGCCTTGCATTGCATAGCCTTGGTATGGCTAACGACATTCATGGACTTGGCAGTCTAGCCCTTCATCATCTTCTGCATACTTCAATATATGTATTCTTGTCATATGCATTGTGCACACACTCTACTAAGCTTTGTAAGAGGTTTATGCGGGTTTGTTTACACTGCAGGTGATGCTAGGGTGTATCAGCAGCATTAAAACCAGAGCATGAGCCTGATCTTTTGAGCTCTTGATCATATCTTGCATTTCCCTTTCAGCACTGTACTCAAAGATTTTATTAGTAGATATGTGATGATAATGTTTTTGTGACTTTGGTACACTTATGATTATGCTCATGTTTTTAAAAAAAAAAAAATCACCCTGAAAATCCTCCTTGTAGGATCCCAGGATCAGAACTTGGTGTAATGAAGCTAGGAGCCAAGCATGGGGTATTACAAAGGCTGTCGGCGCTAAATTCGACAGCCAGGAATTTAGTGAGCCCGGTTCCCGAGTTTGGGCGTGACAGGTTTGGTCGAGTTGAGGTTCAACCTAAGCCTGACCTCAAGAGGACCCAACCCGAAACCCGACATGACCCGAATTCCAAACCCAAACCCAAGCCAAATTCCTCAACCCTAAATTCATCAACCTGACCCAACATGATCCATATACATGTGATTACCCCAACCTGACCTGAATTTTCTCAACCTGAATTTCAAGTCAGGTTCAAGTTTTCCAACCCTAATCCGATCAGGGGACACTAACAACCCGATTTGGACTCAAGTTCAAGTTTACCAAAACCAAATTCCAGCCCTACTAACCAGTCTCTCCCACAATATAGAACTCCACCCCTAATGAACAACATGTTTGAGTACAGAGGATTAAGATGAACCTAATAACTATCCCTTATGGCTCATTTTAGACAGCTCCATTTAGAACAGTCAGATGCTCATCCTATAATGGAAGCATATAAAAATCAAAATCAAAACCAAAATCAATTTTTCAAGGGTGCACATGATTGGCAGCGATGTGCCAAAAAAAATAATAATAATAATAAATAAAAAATAAAAAATTCCAGTCATAAGTCATAATTACACTTTCCAGAGCATGCAGGCCCCATTCTTACATTAAAACTGCAGCATTCCTCAGTTAATCCCCAGCAATAGGCACAAATGCATGTGCACGATTTGGAGTGGGAATAGAGCCCAATGCTCACATTAGAATCATCCAAAAACACAAAAGATCATCTGAGAACAGTTTTCTTAGAAATTACATTATTCTATAACTTAATGTTGCCACTGTAAAGATTATCACTAAATTAATGTTGCCAAAGTATTGACCCCAATTCTTATGAGTCATCTCTATATCCAAGAATCACAATCTCATAATCATCATGGACCTTCTGAACCACTTAAAATTTGATTTTTCATTTGTTTTCAAACAGTTTTCTTCGAAATTACATTATTCTATAACTTTTTCTTCTGTGAACTTCATGAACATGGATTGAAACTGAAAAGATCGAGTTGAGGGATGACAAACACGAGAAGAAAATCCAAAATTCTTGATTTGAGTGATGCCACTTCTCATCATTTAAGCCTTATCCCAACTAATTCTTGGTAATCATTCATTTTGGCATACTTCTTGGTCAACAATCTTAACTATTTCCTTAATTTCCAGTCCATTGTTGCTAAAATTGCATTCCATATACTCTATTTTAGTTTGACTACTTTTAATGCCCTTTAGATTCTAAAGCATCCCTTCATAGTTCTAGCTTTGTGATGCCACTTATAAATTCCCATATTGCCACTTACACAGACAGTAGTACCTTTCACCTAGAATTTCTTCCACCAACTCAACTCTTTCTACTCCACAACACCAAAAAACAATGCCAAGGTATGTTTGGATTTTAGGTAGATAAGGGTTCTCAAATGGAATTGCAAGGTGCATCTGGGCTCTCAAACTTAATTGCGGAAATTCATGTTAGAGAGGCAAGCTTGCATCCTCTTAATTAAACAGTTACAAAATATTTGCAATTCAATACACTTGTTCATCCAAATACAGCCCAAAAATCAAGCAAAAAGAGATCTTGAGACAAACATCTTCCAATCAGCAAAATTAAACACCACGCAAACTAAGGGGTCCTTTGGATGCCTGTAAAGTCCTTAAGTTGTAAAGAAGGTAATCTAATTACAGGGGCTGTTTGGATGCGTGTATTTGCCTGTAAAAGCTTCAATACACTTGTTCATCCAAATACAGCCCAAAAATCAAGCAAAAAGAGATCTTGAGACAAACATCTTCCAATCAGCAAAATTAAACACCATGCAAACTAAGGGGTCGTTTGGATACCTGTAAAGTCCTTAAGTTGTAAAGAAGGTAATCTAATTACAGGGGCTGTTTGGATGCATGTATTTGCCTGTAAAGGCTTTACAGGCTGTAAACAAATTATAGCTAAAAGTTGTAATATGAAACCTAGTAAAAAGCCATGTTTCAGATTATGGGTAAAGTCTTTACGGATAAAAACGCATTATACATGTTAGAACACAATGCTTAATATACACTCATACTATGTGGGGACCACTGTAATGTGTATGGTACATCCAATCCATCCATCATGTACTTCCCTTGATGCTCTCCAGTGGCCCTAAAAAAACAGCTCACCCATTATCAAACGGACCACATGAAGGAGGGATAGGACATCCACCATTAAAAACTTCTAGATTGCATTTGGGGCCCACTGTGATAGGTGGAAGATATCCAATCTGTTTAGTGTGTGCATGCTTTAATGCCCTCTTAAGGCCCTAAAAAAAATCAAGTCTTTCTTATATGATTTTTGCAGATTTTGGAAGGTTCACTGCCCAAGCTCTCTGATATGAATACCTACTTTATTCATTGTAAACACTTTATAGGCTAGCCACACACACGATCTGTTTACCTGTAAACAAATTACCACTTAAAAGCCAAAACGGAATAGAATGCAAACCGATTACACCTGAAACTCTTTTCAGGTGTAATGTGTTTACAACTAAAAAAATAACAGGCATCCAAACGACCCCCAATTTTTCAGGGCTGGAACGGATCATGATATAAATCACAAAAATAACAACACACCTGTACAACAGGATTCCGATCACTCCCTTTTGGCAAGGCTTCAAGCTTCCTGTTATCCAACTGAGAAATACAAGAAATCAAACAGTCAAAGCATTACATTCAAATAACAAAGGCATTGAAGAAAGAGAAGAATTGAAGATCTGGACGCACCAAAAGCAAAGCAGCCTGGGGGAAGTATCGGAAGATATGATCACCGATCTTCCTCGCGATGCTTCCAAGCTCGTGATCCTCATATCTCTCATTCGCATGGTAATACCCGACGATGCTCAAACCTTCCACCGCAAAGTGTTCCTCTATCTGTACATGAATTCCTCGATTAGGGAAATTGCAATTGTGGAATGATGAAAAACCCTAATTTTTAAGAATTGGGGGCAGCAGACCAGGGTTAGGGCGATTTCGAGAGTGGGGAGGAGTCCGATCTGAGAGTGAGAAAGGGGGACAGCATCAGCGATCTCGACCGTGTTCCGATCGTCGAGGAGACGGCCGAGGAGAATGCCGTTGACGGAGGTGGTCTTGTGGTTGAGGACATGGAGGACGAGCTTGATGTAGGCGGTCTGGCGTACCTCGTATTTGAAGAAATCCTGGCCGCCCATTTTGTTACGATTGAGAATTGTACGGAGAGAGAGAGAGAGAGAGAGAGAGAGATGCTGTGGTCGCTTGAGGGAGTTGATTTTCACTTGGGTTGGCGTATGGCGGGCACAGCAGTGGGGTTTTCACGGCTCGTCTGACTCGTTTGGTGTCGTTTGACTGGCGGCGAAATTGAGATTCCCCTCTCTCTCTCTCTCTCGTAAGCTTGGAAATTGAAGGAGCGGATTGCCTGCGAAAGGGACGCGGATTGCGTCCTACCCCCGCCCGGACGTAATCCGTCCGTGCAGGGATCTGTGGGGCCCACCGTTATATAAGTGTTTTATCCACGCCGTTAATCATTTTTCTCCGATCATCTTTAAGGTATGAGACAAAAATTGAGTTAGTTCAAGGACTTAAGTGGACCACAAAGAAGGGATTGAACGTTCATCATTAAAAACTTCCTGGGAGCTGGAGAAGTTTCAAATCAAGCTGATATTTGTATTTTCACTTCATCCAAGTCTGCATTACCATTAATAGGTTGGGTGGTAAAAAAACATCACTGTAGCCCTTAGGAAGGTTTCAACAGTGGGTGTCATTATCACTGCAGCTTCCTTTGATGTGGTCCACTGGAGCTGTGTATCTACTTCAATTTTTGTCTTATACCTTAAAATGATATGAGAAACGTGATGAACGGCGTGGATAAAACACTTACATCACGGTGGGCCCCACAGAGCCCTGCCTGGACGGATTACCGTCCGGGCGGGGGTACGACGCAATCCGCGTCCCGGGTCACAGAGGCTGCGTGGGTTCCAGAGGGGTGTCCGTGACAAATCCACTCCGTCCATCTGTTTTGAAAGACCACAATAGGGGGCGCGGATTGGATACTACCCCTGCCAGTTCCTAGCTAGAGACGGACCGGTCCAGTCATCAGCTCTGTCGGCTCAATCATGATGTATGTGTTTTATCTACGTGTTCCATACATTTTGATTTTGATAAATCCTATCAGGGAATGGCTCAAAAAGAGGAAGATATACCACACCACATGAAGCCAAACCTGTGTATAGACCCACAAAGGAAAAATATAAATATTAGCTTGATTCAAAACTTACGTGGCCTTCTAACATTTTCAATGATATGCATTCAATCTGGGCTACTTCATATGGTGTGAGACTGTACCCTTTAATGAAAGAAACGCATAGATAAAACACATACATCGAGGTGGGCCCCACAGAGACCCTAACAGGACCTTCCGTCTCTAGCTAGGTCCGGGTGGCGGTAGCACCCATTCGATCCAAAACTCAAGTACCAACAAAACAGAGGGAATTACAACGTCCACCGTAGAAGCTTTCCTAGAGCTTACCATGGTTTTTTATATGTCATCCAAACTGTTCATTGGAACAAATATCATCCTGATACAAAACTTTTGTCACCGTCAGTATTCAATCCCCGCTGTTTCGTGTGGTATGGCCCACATGAGTTTTGGATTTGCCTGATCTTTCAGAACAGATGGACTGAGTTATTTGTCAGGGACACTCTATGGGCCCACACAGCCCCAGAGATATCTCGGTGCCCCGGGTCACACGCAATCCGCTCCCCTTCGTGAGTCCATTTTGCCTCGGTCGCAATCTTGACCGTTATTCCTTTTTTTTTTATGCCAACCATTGGAAAATAATAATAATAATAATAATAATAATAATAATAATATATTTATTTACATATAGTGATGGCCTCTTACAACTCCATGGACGGTTCTGATTATAGGACCACTTACAATGTGATCCTGTGGGCCTGAGTCGCAACAAAGGCAAAATGAACTCATCTTTATTGAGCTCCTATTCATGCTCAAGCCAAGAGAAATTTGCGACTGTACGACTCATTTATGGCCCATTTACGAGACCAAGCCCACTTCATTTTCCCTTGCGAGAATAAGCCCCATCTGTACGGACGCCCTCCCAAAGGTCGAAAATGCCCCTGTTTTTTCCTTCAAGTAGGAATATGAGCGCTGACGATCCTCGAGCCCCGAGTTGTACCAATGGCTACGGATTATAACCATAGCTATTGCTACCAGAATCCGTAGCTAAAGAGTCCTGTCCGGGGTGGGCTCGCCGAACTGGCAAGGTCGCGCCACTCGCTAACCTAGCCGGCAGGGCCACGCCCATCTGGCTGCCTCTATGGCTACGGATTATAACTGTAGCCATAGACAGCCCTTATTCTATCCAATTACATAGTGTAATTTTATTTTTTTTTTATTATTTTTTTTTACATGGAGAACTTTATTCTACCTATAATTTTCTCTAGCACATATTTATATAAATATGTATATATAAGCATATAAAATATTTTTCTCTCTTTTTTCATTTAACAAGAATATCTTTTAAACTAAAATTAGGTACTTGATATACCCTATATGATTTTGGGGTAGGAGAAGCTACTTTAGCCAACCAAACTAGTTATTTTCCAAGATTCCATTAGGTCGATGGTCGAAAATCTATTTCATTCACTTAGCGATCAATTTCATTCATGACCGTGAAGTGAAGAAGTATGACCGTGAAATGCACCGGAAATGACCGTGAAGTGCATGGAAATGAGTGTGAAGTGAGGCGAATGGACCGTGAAATGTGCGGAAATGACCGTGAAGTGAAGAGGCATGACCCTGAAATGCCTCGAAATGACCGTGAATCAACACGGAATCACTGTAGTATGCATGGAAATGACCGTGAAGCGATGTGAAATGAATGGAAATGACCGTGAAGTGAAGCGATTGGACCGTGAAAGTTGGGCGGGTTCAACTCGACCGACCCGACATTAGGTTGGGCTCGGGCAAGATATTTTGAGCCCAATCTTAAGCTTGGGCTATACAAACACCAACCCAATAAAACTTGGGTTGGGCTCGGGTTGAGGTCTCGGGTTGCCCAACCCAACCCGAACCCGATCAATATATAAGTTACTTATAAATTATAATTGAGTGTGGATCATTATATCGAAGGTACACTAGTGATGTCGAGTCTCATTTGTCCACGTCATTTCCAAGGACTCAAGCTAACAAGATTTGTCAGATTTCTCTCTCCCAAATAGACTTTGTCTATGCTACATGACTTTTAAAGGGGTAGTTGTCTTATATTTTAGCTTATTTTTGAAAAGAAAAAATAAAGTTCTTTATAATGAATAATCACATATATAATTAATAAAATTATAGATACAAAAAATAAGTCCTATATTGAAATATAATAAACTAGTGTAATAATGAAAATATTAGCATGTATATACCTGACCAACCTGATCAACCCGACCGAGCCCTCTTAGGTTGGGCTTGGGTTAAGAATTCCCAACCCGAGATTGGGTTGGGTTGGGTTAGGGTTGAGGTATATGAACCTTGGGTTGGGTTAGGGTTGAGCACCAACCCGCCCCAACCCGCCCGACTTTCAACCCTAGGCATGACCGTGAAATGCGTCGAAATGACAATGAATCAACACGAAATAGGCGAGAATGACCGTGATATACATGGAAATGACCGTGAAGTGAAGCGATTAGACCGCGAAATGCGCGGAAATGACCGTGAAGTGAAGGGGCATGACCAGGAAATGCGCCAAAATGACCGTGAATCAACACGAAATAGGCGGCAATGATCATGATATGCATAGAAATGACCGTGAAGTGTAGCGATTGGACCGTGAAATGCATGGAAATGACTGTGAAGTGAAGGGGCATGACCGTGAAATGCGTCGAAATGACCGTGAATCAACACAGAATAGGCAGGATCGGGATCAAGTTTAGGTTTGGGTTTTCAAGTTTAGGTTTACGTTTAGGATAAGGAGTTGAGATTAGGATTAGGTGTATATTTAGGTTTAGGGATTTGAGAATACGTTCAGGTTTTAGGCTTAGGTTTTAGGTTTTAGGTTTTAGGTTTAAGTTTTAAGTTTAAGGTTTAGGTTTAGGTTTAGGTTATAGGTTTAGGTTAAGGTTATAGGTTTAGGTTTGGGTTTAAGTTATAGGTTATAGGTTTAAGTTTATGTTATAGGTTTAAGGATTTAAGAATAGGTTTATATTATAGGTTATAGGTTTATGTTTAAGGTTTAGGTTTAGGATTTAGGGTTATAGATTTAGGGAATTGAGAATAAGTTAAGGTTTGGGTTTAGGTTATAGGTTATAGGTTATAGGTTTAAGTTTGGGTTTAGGTTATAGGTTATACGTTTAGGTTATAGGTTAAAGGTTTAGGTTTTGGGATTTGAGAATAGGTTTAGGTTAAGGTTATAAGTTTTGGTTAAAGGTTTAGGTTAATGTTATAGGTTTAGGTTGTAGGTTTAGATTTGAGAATAGGTTTAGGTTATAAGTATAGGTTTAGGTTAGGTTGTAGGTTAAGGTTTAGGGAATTGAGTTTAGGTTATATGTTTAGGTTATAGGTTAAGGTTTAGGTTGTAGTTATATGTTTTGGAATTTGAGAATATATTTAAGTTATAAGTATAGATTTAGGTTTAGGAATTCGGGTTCGGGTTCGGGTTTATGTTCGGGTTTAGGTTATAGGTTTCGGTTTAGGTTATAAGTTATAGGTTTATGTTAAGGTTTAAGTTTAGATTATAGGTTTTGAAATTTGATAATAGGTTTAGGTTATAAGTATAGGTTTAGGTTAGAGTGTAGATTAAGGTTTAGGAAAATGACCGTGAAGTGAAGGGGCACGACCGTGAAATGCATCGAAATGACCGTGAATCAACATGGAATAGGTGGGAATGACCGTGATATGCATGGAAATGATTGTGAAGTGAGGTGATTGGACCTCGAAATGCGCGGAAGTGACCGTGAAGTGAAGGGTCATGACCGCGAAATGCGTCGAAATGACCGTGAATCAACACGGAATAGGCGGGAATGACCGTGATATGCATGGAAATGACTATGAAGTGAAGCGATTGGACCGCGAAATGTGCGGAAGTGATCGTGAAGTGAAGACGCGGGACCGCGAAATGCGTCGAAATGACCGTGAATCAACACAGAATACGCGGGAATGACCGTGATATGCATAGAAATGGGGGTGAGTTGAAGCGATTGGACCACGAAATGCACAGAAGTGACCATGAAGAGAAGACGCGGGACCGCGAAATGCGTCAAAATGACCGTGAATCAACACGGAATATGCGGGAATGACCGTGATATGCATGAAAATAGGGGTGAAGTGAAGTGATTGGACCGTGAAATACACGGAAGTGACCGTGAAGTGAAGACATAGGACCGCGAAATGCATTGAAATGACCGTGAATTAACACGGAATATGCGGGAATGATCGTGATATGAATGAAAATGGGGGTGAAGTGAAGCGATTGGACTGTAAAATACACGGAAGTGATCGTGAAGTGAAGACGTGGGACCGTGAAATGCGTTGAAATGACCGTGAATCAACACAAAATATACTAGAATGACCGTGATATGCATGGAAATGGGTCTTCAATGCATTTCGCAGTCCCGCGTCTTCACTTCACGGTCACTTTCGCGCATTTCACGGTCCAATCGCTTCACTTCACCCCCATTTCCATGCATATCACGGTCATTTTTGCCTTTTCCATGTTGATTCGCGGTGATTTCAACGCGTTTCGCGGTCCCGAGTCTTCACTTCACGGTTACTTAACGCGTATTTTGCAGTCCAATCATGACACTTCACCCCCATTTCCATGCATATCACGGTCATTCCCGCATATTCCGTGTTGATTCAAGGTCATTTTGACGCATTTCGTGGTCCCACGTCTTCACTTTATGGTCACTTCTGTGTATTTCGTGGTCCAATCGCTTTACTTCACCCCCATTTCCATGCATATTACGGTCATTCCCTCATATTCCGTATTGATTTACTATCATTTTGACGCATTTCGCGGTCCCGCGTCTTCACTTCACGGTCACTTCCATGCATTTTGCAGTCCAATCGCTTCACTTCACCCCCATTTCCCTGCATATCACGGTCATTCCCGCATATTCTGTGTTGATTCATGGTCATTTCGACGCACTTTGCGGTCCCGCGTCTTTACTTTACGGTCAGTCCCGCGCATTTCGCGGTCCATTCGCTTCCCTTCACCCCCATTTCCATGCATATCATGGTCATTCTCGCCTTTTCCGTGTTGATTCACATTGATTTTGACGCATTTTGCGGTGACACGTCTTCACTTCACGGTCAGTCCCACGTATTTTGCGGTCCATTCACTTCCCTTCACCCCTATTTCCATACATATCACGGTCATTCTCACCTTTTTCGTGTTGATTCACGGTGATTTCGACGCATTTTACGATGACACGTCTTCACTTCACGGTCAGTCCCGCGCATTTCGCAGTCCATTCGCTTCACTTCACCCCCATTTCCATGCATATCACGGTCATTCCCGCCTTTTTCGTGTTGATTCACAGTGATTTCGACATATTTCGCGGTGACACGTCTTCACTTCATGGTCAGTCCCGCGCATTTTGCGGTCCATTCGCTTCCCTTCACCCCCATTTCTATGCATATCACAGTCATTCTCGCCTTTTCCGTGTTGATTCACAGTGATTTCGACGCATTCGTGGTGACACGTCTTCACTTCACGGTCAGTCCCGCGCATTTCGCAATCCATTCGCTTCACTTCACCCACATTTCCATGCATATCACGGTCATTTCCGCCTTTTTCGTGTTGATTAACGGTGATTTTAACGCATTTCGCGGTGACATGTCTTCACTTCATGGTCAGTCCCACGCATTTTGCAGTTCATTCGCTTCCCTTCACCCCCATTTCCATGCATATCACGGTCATTCTTGCCTTTTCTGTGTTGATTCACGGTGATTTTGACGCATTTTTCGGTGACACGTCTTCACTTCACGGTCAGTCCTGTAACGTCCCGAATTTTTGTCAACCTAGAATTAGACGTCCTTAGGCAATGGGTCACTCCTAACACCTTATTAACTTGCCAGAACTCAATCCCACAGTCTAAAATCGCTTTTTAACCCATTTCCTTCACAAATCTCATTTTCACTACCTTATCCTTCACAAGGTAACTAAGTGTTAAACTAGATTAGTTATGAAATCCATTTGATCTACTTTAAATACGATCCGCAAGACCCAAAACTTGTAGAATCATTGACGCTAGGTTACCCTAAAATCTAGGATCAATCTCATTACTCAGTTGCTCTCTGAAGCACATTGAAACTCCGTTTCAGATCTGGACCGCACGTCGGAAGTCCGATTAACACGAAGTTAAGGAATTAGGACCGCCTTGCTGGGCTTGACAACCATCTCGGAAATCAAATCCAAATAGTGTCACAGTACAATTCTCTTGAACCCGGAGTGAAGAGAATGAGAAAGGTGAAAATATTTAGAAATAAAATATAAATTTAAGTAATCTGAGACTTGTCGTTTGCGGGCCAAATATAAGCAATCAGACCGTCAGAATCAGGCCAAATTACACCCTCGGATCGGGGATATTTCCCCAAACATATCCATGTACTCGGAATCTCCGATCGAGATCCACTGACCGTTGAACTGAAACCGTCCGCCATTTACGATGGAATCCCGACCAAACGAAAAAACTTAGTCATACCTAGATCCAAGGTGTTAGTGAGCATAAGTCCGACCGCACACATCTTCCTCCGTTGAGTTGAAACTGACTCACTTTGGATATAACCTAAGTATACCTTGACCTGAAGTCTAATTTAGTGAGTTTTTAAGCTATATAAGGACCTTTAAACCCTCTCTCATTCAGCCATACGAATTTGAGAAAAACCCTAGGAGAGAGAGAGAGAGAGAGAGAGAGAGAGAGAGAGAGAAAAGAGAGAGAAAGTGTGAGAGTTGTGGGAGCATCTCCCTGCCACCTGATCATGCCGCTCTACAAGCTTAACCACTCCATTCTAATCGTTTTTCTGGCGATTCCGACATCGTTTCTAGGTAAGAAACCTTAACCCTAGCCTATTTTGGGGTTTTGATCGTTGTAAGTTATGAAATAACTAACTTAAGGCATGTTATAGGTTGCCACACTTCATCGAATTAGTTACGATTCTACGACAAAAGGTCGGACTTTAGACGTATAGGTTATGGTTTTCAACGCTTTCAATGTCGTACATGATCTGCATGCAATTGCACATGTACAAAGTGTTGTTTGTTTTCCGTTTCAGTTAAATACGAAGAATATGAGATTTTGTGTATTCTAGGTATTTGTAGAAAATACCGTATCCGTATAAATTTCGTTGATATGATTGCCATGAGTAATTGCCGTGTATATATGCTAGTTATGGATGTATGACATAAGGATTCGCCCTAATACACTTTTTGGCCAACATAGCTTATGTAGGCTAATGTGTGTAGTCTAAGTGTTTATTGAAATGACTAAATAAATATGGATTTATGATTTATGCCTGCCATATGTACTGAATGCAAGAACATGATTGATGTGTATGCGACAACTCCTTGCTATAAGAATTTGTCCTATTCTATGTTGAAATCAAAATACGTCATGTATGTTAGAGTGGTGTAGTTTACTGTTTGATAAAATGCCTGTGTGAGAAATTGTGTGACGAACTAAATTTAATAGTGGTGTTGAGATAGGATTTTCAACTACCTTAGAAACGTAGATGATTTCCTCCATGTTGGTTGTTTCAGTTAATCGCTTACTATGAAATATATGTGTTTGTATTTCTTGTTTATATTGTGCTTGTAACATGCTTTATGACATGTTTGTTAACATGTTTGAATTACTTTGTTTATTCTGCTTTACTCTACATGCTTCTGAATAAAGGATTGATTGTGTTTGGGGCTATGATTATAGTTCAGGCAATCAGAAACGAAAATGAATGCGTGGCTGAGATTCATTCGCCACGTGAGATGTGTTCGACAAACCCAAGTCATGCGTTGCTTATCGACAGTGGTTAGGCCACACGAAGTGCTTATGTACTTTATGTCGTACAACTCAACGGGCGCTCGTGCTAGTCGAGCTTGTCAAGTAACCTGATCTGTCTAATGTATGTTCACCATATTTAGACGCTACTGCTTGAACCTAGGATATCAAACTTACCAGTGAAATCCCGTTAACCATGGTACCTCGATCTGCTAAGACTCATGAGCCGGACATGGTGGTATGGGACACCATGGTCGAGCTGTCGACCTACGCTGGAGTTTCGTGGTGTTGCGAGTACATCAGCCCGAGCCTCCCCGTAGTGTCCATTGAGCAACCAGACTCGTGATCCGATTATGGTGGTATGAGACACTATATTCGTGCTGTCGGCCTACATTGATAAGGTGATGGGGGAGTGGTGCAACGATTGCGTGTAATGTCTCTCAGCGACCTTT
Organism: Magnolia changhungtana; assembly: GCA_030180095.1. NCBI lineage: Eukaryota > Viridiplantae > Streptophyta > Magnoliopsida > Magnoliales > Magnoliaceae > Magnolia > Magnolia changhungtana. The sequence goes on along the minus strand of JASAUF010000502.1, from coordinate 4,231,670 downwards.
TGTAGTGACCTCGAGCTTACTCGACTTTGCGGTGAGGCGATTTTGCCGCGGTGAATAGAGTATGAACAGGCCCGTATCAATTTAGTGATGAACCGTTAAAAGGTGATGGGGGAGTGATGTAACGATTGCATGTATCATGCCTCCCTGCACTTTGCACTTCACTAGAACCACACTATCGTATGAGATTATCTAGGTTTGACGACCCTAGAATGGATCATGTTTGGGAATGATACAAGGGAGGTACCTTAGTTTCCTAATCCTGCTGTTTGAAATGGACTAATAACAACTCGGTAATCATGCTCATCATCGCACTGCATATGCCTGGAAGATGTGGAGCACTGAGGAATGAAAGCATGCTGCGGACGTAAGATGGTGTCGCATGAGGGAGTATGTTAGTGAGGGCATGCATCATGACTACATTCCATACTTGCATTAACAAGAGTATTTAGAATTGTTTGATTGTACTACTTTATCATTACTGCTTGACTGAATTGATAACATGTTAACCTATGCTTTATTGTTCCACTGAGTTGATCACTCACTCCTACGTTACGGGACTGTGTGGTACACACTAACCAGACTCTATAGCTGCAGGTGTCGGCGATGCTTATGAGGCGGAGCCCGACCTTTGCAATGACAATGATGCTTGCTCTATTTGCTGTATTCTGGCGACTTCATGTGAGTCGTGTCTTGATCGACGGGGTTACAGGGATGTTAACTAGAGGACCTTACACATTTGGTATATTTTAGAATTGTACTTGTAATTATTTAACCTGGTAACTTTATCACACTTTGGAGTTTCACCACAGTTTATATATTTTATTTATCTATCACAGTCTTCTGCTTGCTATCTCACTTGTCTCTGGAGTATGATATGTTGTTTTGGCTTAATCTCACTCATGTTCACTACACTAATACAAACAATATTCAATCATCATTCATTTTGTTGCATAAGTGATGAGTTGGAACTCGGGAGTTGAGTTTATGCTCGACTCCCCGATTTTCAGGGCGTTATAAGTCCCGCACATTTCGCAGTCCATTCGCTTCACTTCACCCCCATTTCCATGCATTTCGCGGTCATTCCTGCCTATTCTGTGTTGATTCACAGTCATTTTGGCGCATTTCACGGTCATGCCCCTTCACTTCACGGTCATTTCCGCACATTTCACTGTCCAATCGCCTTACTTCGCGGTCATTTCCATGCATACCATGGTCATTCCCGCGTATTCCATGTTGATTCACAGTCATTTCGGCGCATTTTACGGTCATGCCCCTTCACTTCACGGTCATTTCTGCGCATTTCACGATCTAGTCGCCTCACTTCACACTCATTTCTATGCATATCAGGGTTATTCCTGCCTATTCCGTGTTGATTCACGGTCATTTTGGCGCATTTCACGGTCATGTCCCTTTACTTCACGGTCATTTTTGCGTATTTCACGGTCCGATCGCTGCACTTTACGGTCATTTTCATGCATATCACGGTCATTCCCGCTTATTCTGTGTTGATTCACGGTCATTTTGGCGCATTTCATGGTCATGCCCCTTCACTTCACGGTCATTTTCGCTCATTTCAAGGTCCAATCGCCTCACTTCGCCGTCATTTCCATGCATATCATGGGCATTTCCGCCTATTCCGTGTTGATTCATGGTCATTTCGGTGCATTTCACGGTCATGCCCCTTTACTTCATGGTCATTTCTGCGCATTTCAAGGTCCAATCGCCTCACTTCGCGGTCATTTTCATGCATATCACAGTCATTCTCGCCTATTCCTTGTTGATTCACGGTCATTTCGGCGCATTTCACGGTCATGCCCCTTCACTTCACGGTCATTTCCATACATTTCGCGGTCCAATCGCTTCACTTCGCGATCATTTTCATGCACTTCATGGTCATGCCCCTTCACTTCACGGTCATGCCCCTTCACTTCACGGTCATTTCCATGCATTTCACGATCATTAACCCGATGGAATCTTGGAAAATAACCAGGTTGGTTGGCTAAAGTTGCTTCTCCTACCCCAAAATCATATAGGTTTCATCGAGTAACTAATTTTGGTCTAGAAGATATAGTTTTTAAATGAATAAAGAAATAAATGAAAAAAAGAAAGGAAAAATTTTTTATATGCTTATATATGCATATTTATATAAATATGTGTCTGAGAAAATTGTAGGTAGAATAAAGTTCTCCATGTAAAAAATAAAATTAAAATTAAAAAAAAAAATTTACATAGGCATCTATGGCTATGGTTATAATCCGTAGCCATAGGGGCCTCCAAATGGGCGTGGCCACGCCGGATCGGCGTGGCCCCGCTAGATACGTCAGCAAGTGGCGCGGGCGCTGTTAGTTCGGTGTGCCCACCCTGATATTCCTTTATGGCTACGGATTTTGGTAGCTATGGCTACGGTCATAATCCGTGCCTAAATCTCCTGTATAAAAAAATATATAAAATATAAAAATCTAGTTTTTGTTTTTTGGGTCCCATCATGAGATCATTGTTATATCCAAACCGTCCATCTATTTTACGAGCTCATATTAAGGCAGTGGGGAATCAAGTGGACTACACTGTGAAAAGCAGTGGGGAATTTAACGTCTACCATTGAGACTCTTTTAGGGGTCACAGAGGTTTTGGATCATTATGAAATTTTTTTTTCCTCTTCATCCAGTTCTTTGTGACCTTATGAATAGATTGGATGGAAAATAAATGTTATGGTGGGCCCTAAAAATGTTTTAACAGTGAAAATCAATTTTCCCGCTGCTCTTTGTGGTAAGGACCAGTTGATCTTTGGATGTGAATTTTTTTTTGATAATGCTCCGAAATGATCTCGAAATATGGATGAACGTTGTAGATATAATAAATACATAACTGTGGGGCCCATGTAACGTTGATCACTTTTGAACCGTTCGTACAACTCGGAGTTCGAGGAGCGTCAGCGCTCGTCTTCCGCTTGCAGGAAAAGGTAGGGGCATTTTCGACCTTTGGCAAGGCGTCCGTACAGCTGGCGCGTAGCCTCGCAAGGGAAAATGAGGTGGGCTTAGTTTCCTAATTGGGCCATAAATGGGTCGTACAGTCACAAATTTCCCTCAAGCCCAAAGTCACACGTACGGTACTCAGTTCTTTCAGTTTCTCAAATGAAACCCATGGTTCGATCAAGACCACTGATATATTATGTCCCAACACAAATTGACCATTCGTCGAAATTCCCATATAGTGGAGTATCCTCTCTTTTCAATTTTTTCCCCTGTTAATGAACGGTTCAAAAGATAAACTCATCAAAGCCCCACGTTCCACCTTAAAAGGCCCTGTGATTGTTGGTAATGGGTCCTATACGTTGGAGATTTGGGGGAATGATCCATCAATGGTACTTCCAAATAGATCAATGGAATGGATCATTGAATCATGGGCACCGTTTAGAGAAACTAAAGAGCCGAGTACCGTGCAATTACTTTCGATTTTGAAAATGCTCAATACCCTGTCAGAGTAGGATGGTTCATACTCATGAAATCAGACATCTCATGCATGGAATATACATTATTCAATTTTAACCGTCCAGATCATGGGACCTACGTATACTGACATAATTACATTCTAAAGGCTTGTTGATGGACATATTTTGGACGATTAAAGTAAAAAAAGTAATTAACTTGTCCAACTTCAACTAAAGATATCTGTTAATTAAAGGTTAGGATTTTCTAGCCTATCTGATTTTAATGCTCCATCAATGCGGCCCACAATTTGGACGGTTTAACTTGATTTATGTGTATGCCACGTGAACAATTTTTCTGAGTGTATGCACATGAACCATCAGACTCTGCCAGAGCACCGGAAGAGATCAAAAGCTCCCGGAGGCATGGAATCCACGTGGCAGTATGTGTGATTATCATAAAAATTATATTGATTGGATAATTCTAACCTTCCAATAAATGGAATCTTTTCTCAATGAATATAAACCAGTTTTTACTTTCATATTTCTGTGACTATTTGTATGTTATCGATCAAAGGGTTAGGATTGTCCAAACAACTCGGTTTTCGGTATATGGTCCATTCGATATTGGGCCTACTGAATAAACAGTTCCTATCTATGCCACATGTGCAGCAATGGCACGGAGGCCCTGCAACTCCCATGCCTACTGCTGCACTGCATCGTCTCATGCAAAACTTCAATGTTCTCCCTTTGATATTTCCTGGCAGGATGCAATCGATGATATACAAGAACTTGGTTCATTACTACTTACTCATGGCACCGGAGCTTGGGTCCTTACTCATAGCTTAGTGGTAGACTCAAAAGAATTTCGCCAACAAGACCATGGCTTTTTTTTCTTTTTTTTTTTTTCCACACACGCACACACCTCACACACTCACACTAGTGGAATTTCACCACCTATGGATACTCGAACCTTGACCGGGTGTTGAAACTCCTGGGAGTCTACCACCCGAGCAAGAGTAAGGTTCCAACTAAGACCATGGCTTAAGTACCCGTTGCACTTGAAAATTGCATGCATTTGTGCAAGTAATTTAAGTTAAACTTGTTAAATTATGAGTCTTAATTCAAAATCTATTATGAACTACAAAAAATTTATGCTTTTTTATGTTTACACCCAATTTGATAATTATGTTGAGTTCCATGATTAGAAAGTCAACATATGGCAGGACTATCGTTTGGAAGAGGATGACATCTTCACAGCCAATATAATCCACGGAAGGAGATTGTGTGAGACCAAGATGGCTGCCTCCAAAAGACAAATGTCAAATGGCCAAAGAAACTAAAAGCACGTAGTTGTCACACAAACACGTCTCAAAACATTAGATGCGTCTATGTGATAAAACATGAGAGGCCATAACTTTGTAATGGCCTAAAAATTATGCACAATCGAATAGTTAGTTGGCAGTGATATACTCAGCAACACATGGCGGAGTGCAATTAGCCAAGCTTAGCTAACAACTAAATAGAAGCGTAAAGATAGTGAGAAGCTCTTCAGATAGATGCATAATTGACTATGTCTATTGATTACCAAATTAATCAAGAGAAAATCGTAGAGACTGATTCCAAATGCAAATCTCTAGCAATTGCCTTATATACCTATAAATAAAATAAAGAATAAAGAACTCCAAGCCCACACCAATCCAACAAAACTCTCTTATACAATGCAACGCTGCATTTTTTTTTTTTTGTCTTTTCTGGACATTTATCTTATTTTAGCTTAGCTTAGCTTAGCTTAGTCTTGATGTAACTCCTCTACTCCTAGCCAACACAATTGTAATAACCCACTGTTTTTACTATGGGGCCCACTGTGGACCCTATGGAAGTTTCAACAATGAGCATAATTATTCTCATCGCTTCTTGTGGTGTCGCCCACTTGAGTTTTGAATCTACCTCATTTTTCAGCCCATGTCCTAACATGATCGAACAAAGCGGTTGAACAGGGTAGATATCTCACCATGTCATAGTACGGCCCAAAGGCCTGTGAGATGGAAGAGAGGCCAAACTCTCTCCTCCCTTCTTCTTCATAGGGCAATGATGGGTCCCAAAACTAATCTAGGTTGTTCAAATGATGGGAACCATTGGTCTACTCCATTATATTAAAAATATTTATGAAAAAGTAACGTGCTGTGAAGTCAAGGGAGCCCGACTCCCTCTCCCACTTCTCTACTTCTTTAGTCGACAACAGGATGGGTTCCACACCTACCCTGTCACGCCCCAGACTCGGTAACCGGACTCACAAGCAACCCGATGGCCGGTTCTAACCGTAATAACCTCCGTAGTACCCCATTCTCGACTCCTGAGACAAGTTCCGATCCTGGGATCCTAAAAGGAATATTTCCATAATAGTACAATCATTCCAATACGAGCATACCCAAGATTACAGTAAGTACATCTGATAATAACAATGGGGCACACATCACAAAATTCACTAAGAATTTAAACTTTTACAAGCTTACATCAGGTCCAAAAGGACATACAGAAAGTAATAAGAAAAGAGAGAGAAATTAGCAACACTGGATTCCTCAGTGCTCAACTCTACTCCACGATCTGCTGCTACAACGCCTGCCTAGAGTCTCCTGCATGCATCAATCGTGCATAAGCTTATAGAAGCTTAGAGGGTGGTGAAAGTGTGTGACCATAGGTGCACAGAAGAATAGCAGGAGGTACAAGGAGAGAAACATGCTCAATGAGAATATCACTAGCCTTACCAAGGCTTGTCATGAATACGATGCAATGGGTATTAAGCGCCATACCAAGGCAATGCATGAAGGGACTATATACGGCCAATGCTAATGCGATGCAAGTAATGTCAGTGCTCATACCCAATCCACATATCAAGTACATTTTCAATTATAAGGAAATCACCAAAGTCCATTACCCTGTTGAATGATTGCCGCTCTACAAACCCCGTACAGTCAAACGAGCATAAGAGACCTCACTACCTGCCTATGGACAGTCAATCACCAACAAGGCCTGAAGGTAGCGGACCCATTTACGTGCTGGTCAGACTTAGCCTAGCAATGCCTCCTTACATCAGGCGAGTAAGGCCACACCCCTATCCAACCAACTACACGACAGTGAGAGTCGCAGCCTAACGGTATAAGGCCCTCGTACGCTCGTATATTCCACCCGGTCGCGGCGTTAGAGCAGATCCTTGGTACCATGGAAGTTTTGGAAATTTTACCCATGGGCATCCTATGCCCCCGGTATGCTCAAGTAATATTTCCGGTGTCCACACAACCAGCTATCCATGAATGTCTCTGTGGAGGCAAGGCTCTGATAAAGCAAGGGCGATATCATCATGAAATGTAATGCTAATGCATGAATCACACATACAGATTATGCACAAGCTTCAGCTTCAGGCACTCAACGTGCACAAGGGGAGAAACTTCATCCATCAATGACCACCATACAATACAATCAATTCATATAGATGATGCATATGGGTCACAATGATGTAAGTGTGCTACTTATAGAATGTATTCCTCCATAAATAGGTACTAAGGAGAAGCGAAGTCCTCTAATGGAGGCCCAATACTTTCGGATAACCCACAAGCTAGGAGAATCATAAAGCCTCAAGGAAGAGACGGGCCTAACAAGGTTCATGGTAGGCCTTCAACCACCTATAAGGGCCTTATAGGCCTACCTTAGGGCCACTAAGGACGACATCTAACATCAACTGGGTCCCAAAAGGTAGCCCGCTACGTATGTAAAGAAAGGTCCAAGGCACAATCAATTCATGGCCTAGTGGGCCATACACTAAGCCCAATACATAGGCAACCTGGTGGGGCCTTAAGTAAGGTTAGGGCCCAACCATAAGGGTCATGGGTTCACTCATTGTGGTGGGCCTAAAGGGGCAGCCCATATCCCAACATATGAGAAATCCTTATATTTAACACAAGTAAGTTAGGCCTCACATCTCGGCCCAAGTATGGATTTATTATAGAGAGCAAGCAAGGGCCCAACTACTTGAGTATTTGGCCCATAAGACCCAAGGGTCCAATGGGCCTATCAAAAGTTCCGGCCCAACCAAGGCTATAAGGCCCATTAACTAGAAGACTAGCCAAAGAAGAATCCAATTGGAATGGGCCTTTAATCATGCACTAATTAAAACTAGAAATAAAATTAAGATGGGAAGATAACTGACTTAAATCCTCTTCAAATCTAGTGGGTCATACTGCTGGAATACAAGCCTAGCAACAGCCCAAGGTAGGGGCGTTCCATGGTGGGTAGTCCTACGGGCCTGGGTATTTGGCCCAAAACTGACCCAATTTACAGACCGCACCACGGTCAGCTCGAATGTCCGTTGGGTCTAAAATTTTGTAAGGTGACACTTCCATGGGTGGGACATACCCCCACAAAATTTTAGAATTTTTTGATATTCCTAAGTATTTTAATTAATTTAAATAAAATAGTTTATCCAGAAAATCAAACCGACCTAGACATCCCAACATGGTGGGCCAGTCCGGCCCTAGCCACGATGTGCACAGGTGTCCATTAGTCCCAAAATTTTGTAGGTGGGTTCCACCATGGGTGTACCACCTCTTTGTAAATTTTTATAATTTTTGGATATTTAGAAGTATTTTAATAAATTCAGGAGTTACAATGTGTCTAGGGTGGAATGTTGCTGGAAACAAATGTTCTGAATTTGGGCCATCCAAATGGGTGGGTTCTGGGCCTTCAAAATTTCTGAAATTTGGACCCAAGGTCTCTCATCAAGTCTACAACAAGGTGGGACCCATAAATATGGCCCACCTTCTTAGAAAGTAGTTTTAAAATTTTATCTTTTTGGACTATGCTACTGGACTACACAACAGAAATTTCTGGCAGTCTGGTATGTTGGCCCACCCCTTTGGATGCCCAAATAGGATCCCTTGGCCCTGAAATTTTGTAGGTAGGTCCTACCATGGGTGGGACACCTCCCTGCAAAAATTTAGAATTTTTTGGATAGTAAAAATATTTTATTTAACTCTTGCAATTTATGGACAGCAAGGTATTTCTTAAAAAATCTGTTGCTAAAAAAAATGTTGCTGGTCCCATCTTGTACACCCAATTGGGTGGGCCCTGGATGTCCAAAAATTGGAAAATTTGAATTTAAACCTCCTCACATATATGTAGAAAAAGGTAGGGTCCACCAAAGTGGCCTACCTGATCAGAAACTATTTTATAATCTTACATTTCCAAATTGACATTGCTGGAATTACAACAGAAATTTCAGCAAGTACCCATATTGGCCCACCCTTTTGGGGACCCAGATGAGGTCAATTGGGGCTGAAATTTGGCATGATTATAGGTGGGATATACATCTTCAAAAATTATATTTTACTTTGTATAAAATTTTCCACTAAAAGCCCCAAATCCTGGCCTCAAGTTGGCCCAAAATATGTCCAAACAGATTTGGATAACAACATGTTGTTGTCCAAACCACCTTAAAAGATAATTAAAAGGGAAATAAATCACCATTTCCTAAGGGTGGGGTCCACCTAGATGGGTCACACAACTCTCAGACCTAAGCTCCTTCCAAGATCATCCATGAAATCAAGCCCAAAGGTTGTCCAAAACATGCCAACAATATGGGGCAACAAGGTGGGCATACAACTACATTGATTGTACATGTAACATAAAATCACTCTATAATTGCTATGGATGGCTGAAATGTCATCCCAACATGATCCTCCCAAGAATGAAGGTTTAATGACCATAAAATCACTCTATAATTGATGGATGGTGAGATGTCATCCCAACATGATCATTAAATCATTAAATACATCATGATAGGGTCCATGGAGAATGGCCCCATCACAGATCATGACATGCATGTAGGATGGGCCAAAGGGCCACATCCATGGGATCAAATAGGATCCCCACCATGGATTGGTGCATCCCATGTGATCTATCCATAAAGAAATAATGAGATTAAAGAAAAGAAAGGAATTCAATAAAAGAATATTCACCCACCTCAAAGATGATCATCAAACTTCCACACTAAGATCCTCTAGCACCAAGGAAAATGGATCAATGGTGGAGATAGGGTTTCAAAGGTTAGATGGTGGGGGATTAAGGAAGAAGGGGGCTGAAAAATGAAGGGAAGATGAGGAGAAGGTTGTTGAAATTTTGCAAATGGAATAGAAAATGAGAAGAGAGAGAGAGAGAGAGAGAGAGAGAGAGAGAGAGAGAGAGAGAGAGAGAGGATTTGTAGGGAAGTAACGATTATGTTGTAAGAAAGCAAATGATGACCTATGGTGATAATAATAAAGTTGTTATACTTAGGCTAGGTTTGGGTGGTGTCTAGAATGGGTAGTGACAATTCCATGCAATTGTGTAGTGTGTGTGGGTGGTGTGAATGGAAAGTTATGCCATAAAAGTGGTCCATATATTTTTTTTGTACAAAAGTGGGCCACATGATGAAATGCTCATAACTTTTAATCTATAAGTCGGATGAACCCACAAGACGCGTCGATGGAATCGCAACGACGATACAGACGAGATGACATAGGTCTAGGGTCGATCCAAGTCAGGTCTATGTGACCGGACCCAAGGATGATCTCAAACACAATCCGAGGGTTGTGGGTCACCAGAATTTGACTGGTAGGACCGCGAGACCAAAATGAACGAGATGATACTCACAGACACACATGCACACATGAGAAGTAGGGTCGGGTCTCACACACCCCTCATCAAAACCATTCATCATGTGGGACCCATGGGTCTGTTAAAAAAATTTAAGCGACATGTGTTGCTATCGTACGTCGCCATGAAGTTGATTTTCTCTTCCCCCTACCCTTCTTCCCCTTCTTATAAGAGAGAGGGGAGAGAGAGAGAGAGAGAGAGAGAGAGAGAGAGAGAGAGAACATTAGAGAGAATGAGAAAAGGAAACAGAGAATTCGGATTGCGATCGGATCACGTTCAGGTCACGTTCAGGTTACAATTGTTGAGACTCAAATAATGCATAATTTTCCCCATTTATATCTTGGTTTTATGAACATGAATCAGCTTAATGTTCTATTTTACTCATGTATGTGTTGCAATGTGAATTTAAAAGCTTAGATTAAAAAAGGGTGCTAAAAGCATGGATTTGATACTCAAGAATCACCAAGATAAGGGATGGATCTTAGGAGACCAATATTGAAGAATTCACATGCCAAAGATCCAAGAAAAATCAAGTGAAGAGTGAAGAGAAGCGAAGATTTGAAGTGAAGAATCTTGAAATTGTTCTGAAAAAGTGCATTCTAAAACTCTGAAGTCTATTTTGAGAAATTGCGCAGCGTGAAGTCTATTTTAACAAACTGTGCAGCGTGAAGTCTACTTTAGAAAACTGTGTAAATTTGAGGCAGTTTCTAGAGTTTTCCAACTTTGTACGAAAGTTGGAGTTCCCCACTTATAAATAGGGCTTCTTAGGGCATTCCTAAGCATCATTCAAGGCATTCAAGAACAAGATTTAGGGTTTTTAGAGGGTTTTTAATTTTATTAAAGTTTTATAAATTATTTTTTTCTTTTAGATCTTTTCTATTTGTATTTATTTCTTTCTTGTTTCTTTCTTTCTCTATTTTAACTATGTTTTTCTAAGTTTTCTCTAACCCAAGCTAGAAGGGAAACATATTGGTTTAATGTTTTCATAGTTATGATGATTAATTATTTTAATGATGAGAAGAATGGTGTATGCATGTTATCTATTGTTTAGGTTTAGTTTTAGTTTTTGATCCATATGTTTCTTTCATATGATATCCACATTGATGGACATGCCTAACCTGAATCAATTAGATTTCCTAGATATGAGAGGTTCTCAGCCTGTTATATTTCTTTGATATTCATTATCTTATAGATATGAATTCTTAAAATCACTAGCGCTTGAGAATATATGTTAATGGTGCAAATCCATGATTTTCTAATCTTTTATATCATTTATTTAAAATATTTAAATTGTTTTATTTTTTGATTAGGCCGACTATAGTGCTCGGATCCTAAATGTGTTATCCAAGTCATCATGATTTTGGAACATTAACCTATGTGTGGAACTTTGAAACTTGGGTGTTGTTTTCAAATTAATTGAATTACATCCATTCAAAACTCTCAAAATTAAATCATTAGTTTAGTTTTTTTTATTACTTAATTTGTTTTGCATTTGATTTCTCATTCTCGCAATTCATCTCCCTGTGAGATTGACCTTATGTTTACAGAATATTACTTACGAACCTTTGTACTTGAAAGCAAGCAATCAGCAACGGGTCACATTCGGGTTATGTTCATGATGTAGGACATGAAATTTAAGTACGAGATGCAAGAATTCAGGCTTTGATCACACCAATTCAGAAACAGTTACACAATTTTCACATCGCACATGGCAATCCAAATCATTCAATTAAAAAGGGCAATCCATGCGGGTCCAGGCCGACACAAGATAAAACTGGACCAATAAAAATTATAAACCAAACGATGTCAAAAGGAAATAGAAATCAACCACACATGCATAAAAATCAGTCCTTAATCCAAGGAATTCTCCAATTTCAATTCAAGGAACCCTAGGGTGAAAAAATGGACAAATAAATTAGGGCTAATGCAAAACTAAAGTTAGAGTTTAGGAAATATGAATGAAAAGAGAAAAATCAGAGGAAAACCTGACTTGGAGAAAGCTCCGGCATGCAAATGGTGATCCGTGGCTGATGCACGTGCGCGGGTGGGCTGGCCGCACGTGTGATGGAAGCCCCCCTCCCCAAAGTGGTACCTAGGCCTTGGTCGGCCAGGGGAGACCTTCAATCTCTCCAAGTTTGATGACGATCCGACGTAAGGTCGAGACGTAGTGCTCCGCCGAAGTTTCAACCCTCCTACAGGTTTAGATTTTGAAAACTGGTTGTAAGGGATGAATAATTGTAAATTTTGAGAAATTCAAATCAATAATGATGATAGAAAATGAGAGATATGGATGGAAGATGGTAGGGGCGGATGGGGATAGATGTAGCTTCACACCACGGTAGTTAGCCCTTCGAAGAAGGGAGGGCTTTGCACCCACTTTTAAATTCTTCCACAACTCACGAAGAGAGTAGAAAAATAAAGCAGGAATTTTTATTAAACTTGAATGAATGAAAAGAACTACAAGGGGTGCCTATTTATGGGAAAAACCTTATACCCCAACCTATTACTTGACAATGAAGTAAACTAAAATAAAAATCAAACAAAGAAATCTAAAGCATTCACGATGTTCTAAATAATAACAATAAACAAAACCTAAAATATGAAATCAATCTGACGAGTGAGCCACGATCATGAGATCCCATTATGGCTTTTCTTGACTATCGGGCCCACTTTTTTGAACAAAAACTTGTCTTTTAGCTAGGAGTCCCTCCCTGAACGTTGTCATCGAGCCAGATCGATGGTGGGGTCCTCCTTCTGCGTACGTACATGCGTAGGAGTGGTGGTGTGGGTGCTCATGTAGGCGGCGTGCGGGCGTGCGTGTGCACGATGTCCTCATTAGTTCAGGTTGGATTGAGATCGAATTCGAGTCCTTAAAGCAGCAATTAGAAGGTGGGTGATCCTTTACAAAATTTTAAAATTTTAGATTTTCTTATTTTATCTTGTTTTAAATTCAAATCTTAGAAATTGTTGAATTTTTGTTTGAAGTTGTTAGATTTAAATAACCTGTTAGATTTTAGTTTAAATATTTAAAATTTTTGGGATTAATTAATTTAATCAATTTCCATTAGATTTAGGTAATAATCTGAGTTATTTTTAAAAATTTTCAGATATTATGAAATAAATAAATCCGTTAAATTAATATTTAATGTAATTAAATTTAGAATCTAAATTAAATTACATTTATACATTAATAAATTAATTATTATCAAATCTCATTATAGCATTATTTGATTTATGTTATTTAGTTATGCTTAGATTTAAGTTAGTTAAAAAATATTAAGGAATTGCTAGTTTTGGTAAAAATATAAATTTTACGGTGTGGGGAATCAATCCACTGAGCTATGCTTCTACCAAGAGTGCTTTTACTAATTGACTAAGTGGTTAGTTTTATTAATAAAAGAGAAAAAAAATCAAATTATTAATTTGTTTAGTAAGGGTCTCAAGTAGGTCACAAAAATCAAGGTCATTACACCATATATCGGTGTAAATCAATAAAAGGAAAAACTCACAATCGGTCACTAAGAGCAATTGTAAGAATATGCCTCTTGAAAGAACTACATGATATTGGATAAAGAACAAATCTGGCGTATGGGCATAGGTTTAAATTATAACTAGAGCTGTACACGAACCGAGTTAGCCTAATTAACTCACTCGACTCGAAAAAGCTCAATTCGACTCGATTCAAAATTGAGTTCAAGCTGAGTCGATCTAATTTTTGGAGCTCGAAAAAATTTAGAGCCAAGTTCGAGCTGAGTCGAACTAATTTTTAGAGCTCGAAAAAAATTTGAACCGAGTTCGAGCTTGTTCGAGCTCGAATCGACTCGGATCAAACCTCAGCTCGAATCGACTCGGATCAAATCTCAACTCGAATCGAACTTGGATTGAACCAGTTTGGTGACTCGATTATTTTGATATTGATGTTGCTTACCAAGTGTTTGATTAAATGACTCAATGATGTGTTGTTTCGAGTGCATACATTCTCCACGAGATCAGCTGTTGGCAAGGAAGGTATGGATATGAAACAAATCACTACAAATATATATATATATATATATATATATATATATATATATATATATATATATTACATGATAAAACTACTATTATATCTTGATTTTGATGTTGCATACTAGGTGTTTGATGAAATACTCGTAAACTACTGTTGTTGTTTTGCATACTGTGAGAAATTGAAGGTGCACTCCATGTGTTTGAGAAAATACCGCACAGGCTTGAACTCGCCTCAAACTGGCCGGAGTTGTTGACCGAACCGAGCCGAGCCGAGTTGGCCAGTTAGGCTTGAGGACCAAGCCGAGCCGAGTTGGCCAGTCTAGCTTGAGGACCGAGCTAAGCTGAGTTTGAGCTAGGGTCAACCAATGGCCGAGCTGTGCCAAGCTTAACTCGGTACAACTTGTGTACAGCTCTATTTAAACTAAAGACTATAGCTAAGAATTATCACTACTGAATTATCGCTACTCCTAGTATAGTCTGAGATAAAAGATAAATTGATAGATTTGTTTGCTTTGATTTGTAGACGATTGGTTATTTAGGCTTATAGATTTCATCTCTTGTTTATAGATTTTTCCTCCAATTTTTTTTTTTTTTTTTTTGTTAGCTTATTAGTACACCCCACTGTCAATTCACACTTCACTGTTAGCCACCCCCACTAGGGATCGATACCAAGACCTCAATGTTGAAACGACGTATCTTTCACTCAATCTACTACTTGAGCTATGGATCAGGGTTATAATAGTTTCTTTCATATGTTTCTTCCATTACTCCAGCGGTTATAATAGTCAAAAAGCCTTTCTCTAAATCCTTCTTTTTATTATGTTTCTTCTTTTTTGTGATTCCTCTTATTTCTGCCAAGCTTTGTTCCCTTTCTCGGTCATTCGTTCCGCTTCCATATGACGTGATTTCCTTTCCTGACATCCCGTTTTGATCGGCTAAAATCAGCAAGTGGCAAAAAATTTTACACTCCCTGTACTGGAAGAGGTGTACTCCATTGCGGAAGATGTACCCATGGTGTCGACTATGGTGTTGGTGCCACAGGTTGTACCGTTAGTGAGGTGCCAAATTTCCAATAGAACTAGTATCAACTTGTTGCTGAAGTGCCGCAAGTGTTCTTTTGGCAAAGAAAGTCATCTTTCAATTCATGCTTTAACCATTATTGGTCATTCATTTGCCTAAAGTTTTAGCCTGAATTTGTGACAGTTTAATAATACGTTGAATTCCTTTTTGCATATCGAGCATTTGACCGACAAAATCTAAGAGACTCAACCTGAGATGAGGATGCTCCATCCAAATTTAATGAAAATGGTATCAGATTTTATAGCAAACCTCACTACTCAGATGCTTGATAAACCTGTCTTTGGCTCATGATTTCTCAAAATTTTACATCTCTAACCAAAGTTTTACCATGCGTACCAAAAATTATTATTTTTTGCACGACAGTTACAAAATAAATATTGATAACCACCGGGTAATTTTTAGTCCAAAATTGTTGGCACAACCAGTTGTTTCTTTCACAATCATGGCATGTCTAAAACCAAATTGACTTCGAGTAGATGACCGATATGCAGTGAGCCCATGACTTGGGCTGTTGGGATTTGAGACACATGCCATTCGTGTCAGCATGGCACATGTGTGCGAGCATTAGGTCGCTTATCGGTCGGCCCCACCTTGAGCGTGCCACCACCCGAAACTAAGGATTGTGTCAAAACATTGGGCAGTGGTCCATGTTCAACGTGAATGTGTGGCCCAGCTAATAAATGGCCAGGATACAATCCTAACCGTCGGCCATCAAATAGACAGAACAAATCAGCAACGGGGCAGACAGTTTGCACGACGTGGGGGGATTCGTTGCTTATACACCAATGAACAATGTGGGGTGGCACCATTTTAATGCCTAGCTTAAAATCAAACGCCTAACTGTGGTTTTTCACATTGAATCTGAAATGATAGCAGTTAGCAGTTTGGTTGTCAGTCCCTCGCAGACAGAGAATGGAGCAGAGCAAGACCCAGTTTGTTATTTTTTACTCTTTCACAACTGATTTTTAATGGGATTGGATTGATCATTCAAACAAAGGATTACATTCAACAATTGATGAACCTGAGAACAAAATAAAGCTTCTATAAGGTTTCTGTAATAACAAGAGCCTCTCTCGCTTCATTTGCCTCTCTCCAAACCACAAGCACATCACCGTTTTCATTCCAAGTGACTGTTAAGCGCACACGGATGTGACAACATGGCACATACCTTCAAGAGCAATGCTCACCTACGGTTCACACGTGCGAACCTTTCTATCAACCGTCGGATAAGGTAGACGGTTTGGATGAAGGCGCTCTTACAACGAGCTTAAAAAAGCGAATTTCCTTCTCTCGCACGCCTCTTCACGCACTCTCCGAAGGATGCAGTGAAAACCTTTTCACATGCAATTCTTTCGCTGGGATGCTAGGTGGGTCCCACCAAGATGTTAACGATAAATCCATGCCGTCCATACATTTTTTTAAATAATTTTATTGTATGAACCCAAAACTAAGATAGATCAAATTCTCAAGTGGGCCACATAGTGTTGATTGAACTCTCACCATTAAAAACTTTCTGGGGCTACCAAATTTTTGGATCGAGCTGATATTTGCTTCTTTTTTTCCATCATCCAGGTCTGCATGACTTAATCTACAGGTTGGATGTCAAATAAATATCACGGTGGGCCCTAAAAAATATTTAACGGTGAGAATCATTATCACCGCTGCTTCTTGTGGTGTGGTCCACTTGAGATTTGGATCTGCCTCAGTTTTGGGATAATGCCCTGAAATGATAAGGAAAAATGGATGGACAGGGTAGATTTCTCAAAAACATCATGGTTGACCCCACCTAGATTTCTAACGAACTTGGCAAATTGCGTGCGTAATTAGAGTGCAGATTTGATTTCCCATGAAAGCCTTTCGCAGGAAGTTCCTGTGCAAGGATGCTAGGTGGGGCCCACCACCATGTTTTTGGGAAATATACTCCATCCATCCATTTGTCGAGCTCATTTTAGGAAAATCGACTAAAAACGAGGTGGATCCAAAACTAAAGTGGGCCACACGAGAGGGAAAATGGGAGAAAGAAATACCTACCGTTAAAACCTTCCTGGGCTCCGCCTTGATGTATATATGCCATCAAAACCGTTTATAAGGTCATTAACACAGGGATGAAGTGAAAATATAGAAAATTTATCCCCAAAAAAAACTTTTATGATCATAAAAATGTTTCAACGGTTCTCACTGAAACCCTACTGTTTCCTCTCGTGTGGCCCAATCGAGTCTTAGATCCACCTCATTTTTTGTCACTTGTCCTCAAATTAGCTTGCAAAATGGATGAACGGAATATATTTTCCAAAAACATGGTGGTGGGCCCCGCCCATCATCGTTGCCCAGGAACTCCCTACCGAAGGCTTTCGCAGGAAATCCGCGTCACCATAGAGGTTGACGCAGATTGGATACTGGCGTAGGTTGCGTAGCCAGATATGACTGGAGTGACATCACCAAGTTCTGTGTACCCCACATGATATGTGTTGTATCCCCACCGTCGATACATTTGGAGAGATCATTTTAGGATATGGTCCAAAGAATGAGGTAGATCCAAGGCTGGGGTGGACCGCACCATAGAAAACAGTTGTCAGAGTGACGCCCACCGTCGTAATTTATATATATATATATATAATGATTTTCACTGTTAAATATTTTTTAGGGCCCACCGTGATATTTATTTGACATCCAACCTGTAGATTAGGTCATGTAGACCTGGATGATGGGAAAAAAAAAAAAAAAAAGAAGCAAATATCAGCTTGATCCAAAAATTTAGTAGTCCCAAAAAGTTTTTAATGACGAGAGTTCAATCAACACTGTGTGGCTCACTTGAGAATTTGATCTATCTCAATTCTGAGTTCATACCATAAAATTATTTTTAAAAATGTATGGACGGCGTGGATTTATCATTAACATCTTGGTGGGACCTTCCTAGCATCCCAGTAAAAGAATTGCATGTGAAAAGGTTTTCACCGCATCCTTCGGAGAGTGGGTGAAGAGGCGTGCGAGAGAAAGAAACTCGCTTTTTTAAGCTCGCTGTAAGAGCGCCTTCATCCAGACTATCTACCTTATCCAACGGTTGATAGGAAGGTTCGCACGTAATGACGTGCGAACCGGTGCGTAGCTGAGCGTTCCTCTTTTATATATATATATATATATATATATATATATATATATATATATATATATATATATATATATATATCCAGTCTGGACTCCAATATTGGAAACAGGTGGAGCGTTGAAAAAACTTAATCCATGTTTTTCAGAGATGTATGTTTGCAACCTGATTCTTGGGCTAGAGCATTGATGAAATGGTGCTATTCTGATAGACAGATTGTATCCCAGACCTATCGTGCCATTTTGGCACATGTGGGAGCTTTAGTGCACACGCATGTGGGCTTAGCAGATCTTGATGAACACTATGGTGGTAAAAAAAAAAAAAAACCATGAGTTCTTTCTATTTATGCTAAATCAGCTACAATTAAAGAGCTGGGCACGGGACGACTTGACTTGACTTGTCCGACTCATTCATACCCGACTCAAACCCGAACCGAGTGGGTGAGTCAATCCGTAGACTACATCCAATCTGAACTCAGACTGAGTCGAGTTTGGGTCACCAATAACTCGACTCAACCCAACCCAAAATCCAACTCGGTACTGACTCGACTCAATCCAAAACCCAACTCGTACATATAAATAAAAAAAAAGCTCCAGATTTGATGGATACCCACTGCATTCGACCCGACTCGGTACCTGTGACTAGGTCGGACTCGGTCCGAATTAGTCCAGGCCAGACCCAGACTTAGATCAAGTCAAGCATGCTGGACTCAGTACTGAGTCGGGTTAAGTTTGAGTCAGGTCTATTTCAAAACCAGATCGAGTCGGGTCAGCCCTAACTCGGTCCAACTCAACTCGATGCCCAGCCCTAGCTACAATTACAATTGTATTCATAAATAAAGTAAAATTAGGCAAAGAAGATAACAAAAGGGGTTTCATGTTGCCAAGCACCCCTCAAACCAATCAACTACTGTTTGGATATTTCACACACAAACCAGTGTTTGAAGTATCGGTATCGCTACAAGTTTCGCTTGTCGGGGATACAGAAACAATATCGACATCGCAGATAATATCGCTGATAACCATAAATGCAAGAAAACCTGAGAAAAACGGTAGAATTTTCAATGAAATTTCAAGAGACGCTAAAATACACATGTTTACATATTTAGGAATAACAAATTTGCAAAAAGAGTGTATACACAATAAGTTTTCATTTGATGGGAGCTTAAAAGCATGTGTCATCGTAAGAAACAGTCTAACCATCCCATCCATCCAATTTAACCATCCAATCCATCCGACCTTCCATCCAAACATCCATCGATATTGCAGAATATCGACAACTCATGATATTTTGCAAAGAAATCATCAACAACAGGAATGGAACCAAAAGATTGTGGTCTTGATATCACACATGCTGCGATGATGATAATATTGAGATATTATGAATATTAGCAACTACAAATTGAAAACTACATACAAAAATGCGCTCATAAAAAAATTGAAATAGATTTTTTTTAATAAATAAACTTTCTATGATATCTCTACATTGGCGATATTATTGAAATATCACCGATGCACTTGTGATACAAGCGTCACCTAGAATCTACACAGTAAAAATTTTTGGCAATACATTGGCGATATTGATACATTCGCAATACAAGTGATGCCTGGAATTTAGTCGTTGGTGGTACTTAGTCATACATTGTTGATGCTTGGAATTTCTAATACTACCGGTGTTATCAGTATCGCCAAGCTAGAGATAACAATAATATCGGAGATATTTCGATAATATCGGAGTTAATTCAAACAATGCATGCACCTCATGTGTCACCCACATGCATGTAAAAACAGGGTATTTTTGTGAACTGTCACATATACAAAAATACCCTTCGTTTTTCACACGTGGGTCACACATGAGCCAGGTGTGACATACCCAAATAACTACCAATTTTATAGTACGGATACCTGAGCCTGTGCAAACCAGACTTTTGGAAAGGATGGAGAGACCAACAATGAGAATGCAAATCTTAATCGTGATAGAACAGCTAATGACATGAATTTGTAAGTTTTGGTATTGTAATTTTATTTAAATCTGTCCTTTTACCAGCTTAATCAAGCCAACAAGTTATGAAACTGTAGTCATGGCAAAGACAATGGAGCAATAATACAAAATAACTCTGTTATAATACCGTAACATACCTGGTTGGATCAATATACCGTGTCGGGTTGTAAGTACATGTGTATGTATGCATGTATACATGACTGGATTTTGTTGCAATTGCCATGTTGTACAGCCTGTCTCTGTGTCCATAACCATGATAGTAACTATAAAAAATCAAACAATGAGATCGCTTGCTCAAAGCAGCCAAAACAATTAAGTAATCTTGTTATAGGATCATGATACAAGTATTCATAGAGATCTTCACAAAACACAAAAGCACGGATTAATAGTCGTGGATGGGGAATTCCTCCAATATCGGGATCTGATGTTCACATCTAGTAAAAATTTCAGCAGCACTCACTCCGATATGAGACATAAGCAAGGAAAGTTCAGGAATCAGCAGGACCATGCAGTATGGTGGGCCCAAGCTACTCTTGTCTTTTCTAGATTTACGAGGGAATTTGGCTCTGATGGCAAGAAATAGTCACAAAACTTTTTGACTGCTACCATCATGGCTCACTCCTTTTTAAAAATTTCCCTCACCAATAACGTACGCCCACGGAACTCCTGTTCGAGACAAATGAACAGGAAGTGTCAATGAAACAAGAGTAGAAAGATTGTTTTGACCACTTTGGGTTTGAGCGAGTGGGTTTTTTTCTCGCTTCTTTTGCCCCTAAATCTCAATTGGGACAAGAACAGGAAGGTCCTGCTTTTACCCCAATTAGGATTTGGATGGAGCACTTCCCAGTTCCCATCCACTAATGAAAGCAGAAAGCAGAACATCGCATACACCCTCAATCAAATTGTCATTTCAGGTGGCAACTGCCTGTCAAAATTGTACAGCCAAAAAATGAGAAGAAATGAATGAAGAAGACTGAAAGAGATGGACCCATGAATGAAGAAGACTGAAAGAGATGGACCCTAATGCATGAAATCATAAAGAAGATAAAATGACTTTACCTTTCCACTTGAAGATTTCGCAGCCTCAAGTTCTGCAGCTGAAGAGAAGGAAATAAATCCATAGACACGGCTTTTCCCTGCTTTACGATCATACAGAACCCTGGTGCTGACCACAGTTCCAAATTGGCTAAAATGTTCTCTCAAATCTTCAGGTCTCACAGACCATGCAAGATTGCCAACATACGCTTTATATGGGCTTTCAAAAACTATGTTCTTCATGGCCGAATTCAGAGCACCGGTATCTTTTTTTCTAGAAAATAAATCAACTGAAAATCTAACGTGCATTTCACGCCCACCTAAATCCTAGAAAAAGTAAACAGATGAAAGAGGCATGTTAAAATCAACGGAAAGAAGAAGAAGAAAAAGAACAAAATAGAAAAGGTTTAAGTTCCACAGTGGCTTGTTTGGAACTTACAGATCCATCCAAAGCAGCAATTGCTGCTTTAGCTTCAGGAATAGAACTCATCGTAACATAACCAGATCCTCGACTTAAGCCCGTCTCAGTATTCCGTGAAACCTACAAACAGTCGAAAGTCCAAACCAAATTTTGATAACTTAAAATCACTGAATCTTATATACAATTGCACGATGAATGCAGACAGAGGACAATTACACAAGTACAGAAAACCAAACAAAAAACCTGCGCAAACCATCAAACAACAAATCATTCCACAATTTTTCTTTTTACTTTTTCCACCTAATGGATAGCATTTCACTTGAAACAAGATGAATAGATGACCCAGAGAGTAGGGTCCAAAAGTAAAGTCGACAACCTTAAAATATGGCACTTTGCATCATGCAAGATAAATGTATACTTATATAGGAGTCGTCTATGCATCGAAAGATCATGCTGGCAACCATTTCATTCATCATGCAGCAATAACTCAGCATCAGCAAAATCATAGAGACACCAAAACATGCTCTCCATGGTAACTACAAGAAAATTCTGGTATGGAAGCATGTTCCTTAGTGAAACAAAGCATAGGGATAAGGGAGAAAAATCAAGTACTCCGACAAATCTGAAGATATTGAAAACTTCTCCGAAGAACAGTGCAGAGTTTTCTCTGTTGTAAAAACATATAAGAAGAATAAAATAAATAGGTTATCATCAACTGTTTACAAACATAATATACAGCGTAAGGATACAAATCTAAGGAATGTAAAGAATAAGGAAATACAAAAAGATACAAGGGAGAACCAGAGAATATAATCGATATTATCTAGAGAAAAAAGCAATGAACTCTAACATGGCAACAAAAATTCATCACCATTGGCTTCAGGATGAAGGATTCGAGGGTATTTTCTTGATTCCCTTTTTCTTTTTGTGTGATTGTGTGAAAAACCTCCTTCTTGGGTCAACAAACAGGGCTGTTTTGCAAGAGGAATATATTGTGAAGTTCTTCCTTTGCTATCATGTGGTGAGTGAGTGTAGAAAGGAATGGGAGGAACTTCAGCAGCAAATCCCTCATTCTTGGGTTGACAGGCAGGGAGTTGTTTCTTGGTTAGGAGGAATGTATTTTGGAACTTGCTTCCCTATGCCATCATGCAGTGTGTGTGGAAAGGAATGGGAGGATATTTGTCAGCAGATCCTTCTCTTAAGAAATTATTATGAGAAGAATCCCTACCTCAATGGTGGATTAAGCTTCGGTGTATGGTAGCTGGATCTTCATCAGCAAATACTTCTCTTGCGAGATAATTACGAGAAGAATTCCCACCTCAGTGGTGGATTAGGCTTCGGTGTGTGGCCTCCCTCATGTGGTATGTGTGGAAAGGAAAGGGAGGATCTTCGTCAGCAAATCCTTCTCTAGCGAGATTATAAAGTGAAGAATTCCCACTTTAATGGTGCATTAGGCTTCTTTGTGTGATCTCCCTCCCACACTCAAGTGGCGTGTGTTGAAAGGAATGGGAGGATCTTCACCAGCAAATCCTTCTCTTTGGAGACTATTAAGGGCCAGTTGCCCTTGTGGAAAAAAGATAAGAGGAAAATAGTGTTTTCCAGGAAATGCCATTTCAAAAAACAACGAGAAATGAAAAGTCATGTCCCTTTATTGCTTTTCAACAAGATTTTCTTGGATTTTTTTATTTTTTTATTTTTATTTTTATTTTTTTTTCAGTTCCAAATCTGTTGTTTGGGAGAGGAAAAAAAAAAGGGGGGGATTTTTTTAATGAAAACTTTACTCAAAGACGGAAGGAATGTGTCAACTGAAGATGGGTTGTGGCACATGCATCACACTCTTACAAGTGACACATTGGCACTTGTGGAATGCTTGAAGATAGATGGGGGCACATGTAGCATATGTGAGGCACTTAAAGATGGATGGCAACATATAGCGCAATAACACATGCGGTACATTTGCACATGTGGGGTACTTGAAGATGAGAGTGGCGTATGTTGCACATGCGACACATTGGGGCACGTGACATGTTGACACACTTGATGATGGGTGGTTATACATGTCACATATGTGGCACATTGGCACATGTATGGTGCCTTAAGATGGATTGCGGCACATTTGGCACATGTGGAGCACTTGAATAGACATTTGTACATGTGGGCCACTTTAAGGTGGTCAATGGCACATGTTATATATGTTGCACATTAGCACATGTCACACATGTGAAGTGCTTAAAAACAGGCAATGGCCATGTGGCACATGTGGCTCAACAGCACATGTGGCTCAACAGCACATGTGGCACATGTAGGGCGAAACGCGATAAGGGTGGCATGTGCTACACGTGTGGTGCTTTAAGATGGGTGACGGCACATGCTACACATGTGATGAGGGGCACTTGTAGATGGACGGTTGCATGTGTGGGGAACTTAGAAGATGGGCGGTGACACATGTGACTAACATGTAGGGCACTTTAAAAAAGAGGGGTCATTCTTTTGTCGTTGGGTAGTAATCAGGATTTAGATATCCATCGGTTGATTGGGGCTCAAGAAGGAGCATTTTTCAAGAACTAAGAGGGAAATGGAAAAGGCATTTCCACGAAATTTTTAAGGAAAAAAAAAAAAAAAAAAAAAACAACAACAACGGAAATATCATTTTCACGGAAATGACGTTTCCTCAATTTACATTTCAACAAATCCAAGCGGGCCCTAAAGGCCTGTTTGTTTTGCTGTAAATGGTGGGAATTAAATGAAAGAATGTGTAACTGCATAATTATTGCAAATGAAAAGTGTTTGATAGAGGTCGTAATTACAGGCAACTTTCAACCTGGTATTTACAGTCGTTGCAGGGGATATCTTCGTGATTTCCATCGGAAATCCAAGAGAAATTCCACTCGGTTCTCGAGGCTAAGACAAGACACCTCTACAGCCATGGTAGTCCTAACACGCACCCAAATTGGTACTCCCCACACTCATTGGCCCCCACCATGATGTATGTGTTTCATCCATGTCGTCCATGTGTTTTTCAAGATTATTTTATGATATGAGGCCAAAATTGAGTCAGATCCAAATCTCAAGTCGACTGCATCACAGGAAACATCATTGATTGGACACTCACCATTAGAAACTTCTTGGTGGCCACAAACATTTTCCTATGGTGTGGTCCACCTGAGATTTAGAGATGCCTCATTTTTTGGGAGCAAACCCCTAAAATCATATGGAAAAAATGGACCTTTCAAGTGGATAAAAAGCATACATATTGTTGAGGCCCTAGGAGCACCGACCACTGGTCTACAGAGCACCATACCATGGAAAGCATTTGCATTTCCCTCCTTCAACCACGAATCAAATGCTGGGAATTAACAATGATGATTGATTTTATCATTCACTTTTGAAATCAAACAAAGAAAATAGTAGGGGTGAAATGGAGGAAATTCACACCATTTACGATGGTAAGTAATGATTACTCAATTGCCTGCATTTGCAAGCAATAAATTGGAAACAAACAAGCCCTAAGGGAAGAATTCCCACCTCAATGGTGGTGGAATAGGCTTTAGTGTGTGTACTCCCTCCCTCATAACCTTGATGCTTGCCTCCATTCTCTTGTTGTTAAATAAACTACTCACTATTTAAATTCACATTCCTTTTTTCCTTGTAAGTACCATGAGTTCATGTAACAAAAAAAGCACAGCCTTTGTTGTTTTCCTTGCTTTTTTATCCCTTTTGTTGGGGTTCTCTAATTTTTTAAGAGAGAAAGTGATGTTATTCTAGATTACTATTTCTTGATATGATTATGTGTGATTTCAATGTTTTGTCATTAAGTTGTTTGTGTTTAGATTATAATAATTGGTTAGTATTAGAACTATGTGAACATCCTTTGCTTCTAATGTTTCATCATTTAACTTTATTTGTCAATTTTATTTATTTAATTAAAATATTATTTATTTGTGTACGAAAGCGGAGTTCTGATCTTCTGTGAGTTGTGCTGCAAGAGACCATTTCATGGGAATAGGCCTTGGTGGACCCCACCATGATGTGTATGTGAAATCCACTTCGAACATTGATGCATCAGCCCATGTTAGGCCCAACACCTAAAAATCAGCTTGTTTGTGATTCACATGGGCCATACCAAGGGAAATAGTTCGAAGATACACACACAACCTTGATTTTTACAAGGCCCATCGTGATGTGTATGTGAAATTCACTCCGACCATCAGATGCATCTTCACACTTTAGGCCACGGGCCCAAAATAAGGCCGATCCATGATTCATGTGAGCCACAACAAGGGAAACAGTTAGGAGATGGACGCCCACCCTTTCTTTTTCACGAGGCCACCGTGATGTGTATATGAAATCCACTCTGACCATGTAGTGCGTCATTGCACATTAGGTGTTGGGCCCAAAAATCAGGTTGGTTTACAATGTAGGTGGCCCACACCAAGCGAAATAGTTTGGAGGGTAACCGTCCCCCTCTAGATTATTTCTGATCATGCAGCTCACCTGAATCACAAACCAACCTAATTTTTACATCATGGGCCTAAAATGAGGTCAGGTATATAATGGTAGGAGTGGATTTCACATACATATTGCAGTGGGGCCCACCCGAGCCCCCATTGGTTTTGCTTGCATGTAAGTCCCTTACAACACAGCTTGTAGGGGACAAACTCTCACAAAAATGTTCCCATGCCTAGATTTTTGGAGTTAGCAATGAAGAACCACTTTGATACCTGACATCGATGCCACCTATGCAAGTAACACTGCACGAGGGGCTACAGCCGTCTAGCTTTTGTTTCCACCCTTTACGTGTTTTCTTTCCAAGGTGGCCTTGTGTCTGTGTCGAGAGGGTCACTCATTTGTGTGGCTCCTTGACAACAATCCTTTTGTGGTGCTTCGTTTCGTTCTTGCTTTATTAAGTGTGGTTGTTTTTCTAGAAAGAAAAAGGTGAACAACCACAATCTCAACCACTTGTCCAATGAAGCAGATGTATTTGTTCACTATAGCTTTGCGAGCTAGTACGAGAAGTGTATTATAAAATATTGAATTCAAAAGCCATACACTTTCACACAAGAGACACTGCACTTCATTAGAAATTTCTTTGTGGGAGCACAAAAGCATCATGAAAGGCATGAGATTTGAATAAAATTCTGCAAACAAAAACAACTTCTTCATTTTTGTAATTATATTCAATGTTTAAGGGTCCATTTGATGTAGCCTAACTTTCAAGTGAACCTTTAGCAACAGTAACTAGTACATGTTTTCCTGTGCATTTCGGTGGCACAGGAAACACACATCACATAACATTATTTCTCTGTTGCTGCTCTTTTTTTTTCCCTTTTTTTTTCTTTTTTTTTTTTTGTGAAAGGTATTATTTCTCTGCTTTTTTCTCTTTTTTTTTTCGCCAAATCAAGATTGGTAATTTGTAGCTTAAACTTGAAATGTAGCCCATTATTTATTTGGCCAGTAGAACTAAAAAACTCAGGACATCAAACCCATCCTAAATCCATTAACGGCATTTGAGAATAGAAAGTGGGATCCAGGAGATGTAGAAGGAAAATGGCTCAAGTGCATGGAGAAGCACTTTCAAGATCAGGGACAAGCAAAGAGAAGTTGGGAGGATCCATGGGGAAGGAATGAGGTTTGAGGTAAGATTGGGTGACTGCGTGAGATTTTGGGAAGCAGCAACATTTTCGCTAGGGAAAAAAAAAAGGTGAAATTTTAGGAGAATGTGTGCATGGTTTATGAAACTCTACACATGGGTTCCCTAGTCCTTGCAGAGCGGACTCTTCAAAAGAGCTAATGGTCAAAGTGTCCTATGAAACTTTGGGAGGTAACCATCATGTAACATCGCTTTCAGAAGGTACTTGAACAGATTAAGAAGTGGATTTCACTATCCTATTGGGCATACTTAACAACTTGTGCCTTGCTTGTCATGGAGAGGATAAACGCATTTGAAAATGGATGCCGGCAGTTTCTCATACTGCTAGCACCTACTTTCCTTTCCCCATATAAGGTTGGAGGCTCCCTTCCTTGCTTATTGGCTTGTGTAAGAAGGAAAAGGGAATTGGTACATCACCATCCTCTTGTTGGGCATAATCAACAACTTGTGCCTTGCCCATCATGGGGAGGATGAACGCATTTGGAACTGGACAAGCGCAGTTTCTTACGCTACGAGCTCCTACTTTCCCTATGTAAGGTTGGAGGCTCCCTTTATTGTTCACTTGTGAAAGAAGGAAGAGGGAATTGATACATCACTAGTTCATCCATTTCAATGTACCATGAAAGATTTGGGGGTGTTTATAAAATTTTTATCAGCATGGCTTGGATGTTCAATTGGAAGCTACACAACATGATGATAAATTGAGGCTAAGGACAATTTCCAACAAAGGGCAAGATCTTGTGAAGAATGATTCCATTGGACATCTTTATAAGTTTGGAAAGAAAGAAATACCTAAACTTTCAAGCACAAGAAAGCCAAAAGAACCAAAAAAAAAAAAAACCTTTAAACTGTGCATCTAGAGTTTCAAAGGATTAACACCTCAGTTTTCATTTATAATTGGTCATTAGTGGTGAATGAAGCCCCTTGCCTCATGTGGTGCCTTTTTGGTCTTGCCCCTCTTTGGTTGGTGGAAGCCCAACTCTAATGAATCCTCTAAATGCAATCTAGGATATGTGGGATTAGGGGAGCGATTACATATGATTAAAGCAAGATCATGATTGACGTCTTTAGGCCTGAGGTGAGGGAGACGCAACTTTTGTGTGGGTTTTAAGCTCTCCAATCCGATTACTGTCGATAGAGCTGGGCATTGAGTTGAGTCGGACCGAGTTAGGGATGACCCGACTCAATCCTGTTTTGAAATAGGCCTGACCCAAACTCAACTCGACACCGAGTCCAGCATGCTTGAACTGATCCGAGTCCAGGTCTGGCCTAGACTAATCCAGACCGAGTTAGACCTGGTCAAAAGTACCGAGTCAGTTCGAGTTGGCATCGATTCGGATCGAGAGATGAGGAAGGGAGTGGAAAGGAGAGAAGTAGTGGAGGGTGGTGGGTGGCTACTAGTTTTGAAAGAGGAAGGAGGGAGGAGGGAGTAGAGAGGAGAGAGAGAGAGAGAGAGAGAGAGTGGAGGGTGGTGATGGTGGTGGGTAGCTGCCGGGTTTGAAAGGGGGAGGGTGGTGATGGTGGTGGGTGGTTGTCGGGCTTGGCGTATGGGGTTAGAGATACTTAGAAATTAGGGTTTTTTATTATATATACACCTGAATCCGAGTCAAGTCAGTTTCAGATCGAGTCGAGTTTGACTGGATCGAGTTTCAGGACGAGTTGGTTCGAGTTACTAGGTAACTCGAACTCGACTCGGTTTGAATTCGGATTGTGCGAAGCCTACTCAGTTCGGACCAAGTCACCCATTTGGTTCGGGTCGAGTTGGGTCTAAACGAGTCGAACGAGTTGAGTCAGGTGAGTCGAGTCGTCCCGTGCCCAGCTCTAACTGTCAAAGGCAACTCTATGAAGTCATTTCTTAGGCTTGAAAATTGCTACGAATTGCAAAAGCTTCCTATACATTTGATGAAATACGTTACATCACCTCCAGGCTTAAACATTTTGTTTGCTAGTGTCGGGAAAGATGGAATACACCAATTTTAAAATTTCCATGAATGGAATTACTTCGAATGCATAACCATGATCGTCTTTTTAGTTGCACGGAAACATGCATGAAGATGGAGTGATGTTGATTATCAACCACAAGGATAGACAACAATATACATGCTATAAGACCTTCAGATTTGGTGGACTAGAGTTTTAAGGAGGGAAGGAATTTCTCTGGGGGTAGGGATATAGGAATGAAAGAAGTATCTCAAAACAAAACCCTACACCTATATTTATAGACTTACATCCTAGAGAAATCTCAGCTGGAGATTAATTCAAACACAGTCACATGAAAATTCAAGATTTATATATATATATAGAAAGGATTGCATTTACCTCTACAGACTGCACCGTTCCGTACGGCTTGAAAACTTCCAAAAGCTCGGCAATGTCACAGCTCCGGGGAAGATTGCAAACGTAGAGCTTGGACGTCTGAAGTTGAAGCCCCGGGCCTCCGGATAAGCCGCCATTGCCGTCCTCTTCCGACGCTTCTTCTTCGGGCTCAGTAGCCGCTATCGGCTCTTCTTCAACGACTGCTAGGATTCTAGAAACCCTTCTGTTGGTGGCAGAGCGGAGCACCGAAGCAGGGCAGTCCAGGGCGTGAGAGGTAGAGAGGGAGGAGGTGAGGAAGGATGACAGGGGATAAGGAAAGTGGAGAGATGAAGAAGGGAAAGAAGAAGGGTTGAAGTTAGCGCAGGCTACGGTTTTGTTAGGTAAGGATGAGGTGTAGGAAGCAGCTGCTGCCATGGCCGAGAGAGAGGTTCGATGCGAAGGAACAAAAATGAGCGGTGGGATACGGATATGGAGATGAGGGGACACTATGTTTTTTGGGTTTGAAAGGGGAGAAGAGAGTGAAGTCCGGCGGACTACCTAAATTGGCGGTCCTCCTTGTTCTGATTGGTTTCATCGGAACCATTCATCAGCTGGGCCACGGACCAAAAGTATTATCTATGATCCAAAACATTCGGTCATCTTTTAGATGGACGTTTTCTGGGGATAGTTCGGTAATTATCCGGGCTACCTAAAATAGTAGAGGTGGAAAATCCAGTGGCCCACCTCGGATGGCCCAGGCGAAATTAATTTAGTAAAATTGATCGTTGGCTGCCGACCGTTGATCCTTCCAGTCTACGTTGCAGGGAAGTCGGTCGTTAAGAACACGTAAAAGAACAGTAAAAAGGTTGGCGTTAAAAACAACACCTTCGGTTTTATAATTGGAAACAGCACCCCTATTTTATATGATTGCAAGTACTTCTCCAGTGTTAGGGGGTGACGTGAGAGGAATTTATACCGAATTAAAAACTAAGGGAAAAAAATAAGATTATATGTCACCCCAATAAACCATGCACACTCCTCTTGAATTGTAACCGATAGCTAAGAGCAAGGCCTGATAGAGATCATCATACTAAGTATGTGAAATTAATAACCGTCAGGCAGCAATCGAATTGTCGGTAACGTCGACAAAATCTCGAGGATCTCCCAGTATAGTTATGGGAGAGATTTAAGGCTGAATATCAAACCAATTGCTGTTGTAAGGGTAAAACAGTCATTTTTTTTTTTTTTTTTTTTTAAGTAGTGAAATTATAAGAAATGTCACTTATCGAACCTACCCAGGATGATAGGCACCCCGTGGCTAACCCCATCACTCAATATGACATGTTTGCCGCTAAAGTTGACAATTCTTATTTAAAAAAAAATAAAAAAATCATGTCATTCTCGACAAATAAAAATCATCACTTTATTTCAAGACAATTTCTCTACCCAAGTTTGAAAGTTAGAGTGAAGAGTGAGGGCATAGAGTGAGAAGAGTCTGCGAGGAATGGAAGTGTGATATTAAATGAGTCTATTCAAACCATCTATCAACTTCAAGCATAAAAAACTATCTGAAGTAGTTCAAGTTTATCAAAGTAAGGTTAAGACTTGATACCCATGATCATCTCTTCCTACAAGGAGTGTGGTAGCTCT
Organism: Magnolia changhungtana; assembly: GCA_030180095.1. NCBI lineage: Eukaryota > Viridiplantae > Streptophyta > Magnoliopsida > Magnoliales > Magnoliaceae > Magnolia > Magnolia changhungtana. Next base: position 4,200,313 of record JASAUF010000502.1, on the reverse strand, counting down.
CTTCCTCCTTTCACGTCTCTACATGCATAGGCGGCGATCCAATTGGCCATTTTCATTTTCTCCTTTTGCATTCTAAATTCTCCTTCTCATATACCCTCACTTATCCTTCAAGTGACTCTTGACTATATGCTCTACCTCCTACAAAACTCTCAAATCCTGGCATATCATAAATCAAGTGTCACTTGATTTTTTATTTTTTATTTCATCTATTATTAACATACTTGCCATTTCTTTTTTCTTTTTTCCTTTCAACTATCATCTCCTTAAATCCCTATCCAAGTTGAGACATTGCGATATCTCTAATAGTAGTTTGAGTCAAGCAAGTTAACTAATTGATGTTGTTTGTAATTAGGTAGTTACTTAAACAGGAGCATCCAAAGCTCTAAAAATTCTAAAATGTAAGGTAGAGACTACATGTAAGTGTGAGCAAAAAATGGTGACTAACCTCTTCATTCTCTGTAACCAAAGTCTTTACCTAGAATCTATAACCACGGATCATATGCAAGAGTCATCTTCTTGGGAATATGTGATTCCCTAGCTTAGGGTGTTCCACGAGCATAATCGATAGTGGATTCTAGGCCTATATCAACTAGTGACAAATCTAAGTCTTTCAACCACATCTTTTTAAGTCTATTTTGTACCCATTCCAAAATTGAAGGACACTCCATGCCATGCCAAGCATGGTAGCATGCGCACTTGCCCTGCATAGAAAGTGTATACAACCAATTATCATAGTAATGTAAACAAAATGTACAATGATCATTACTTGTCTCTCTGACAACATCTGCATTTGAACGCCGATTCTCATGTGTGGTTAACCGACGGTAAAATCATAATGAACGACATTTTTACATTACTTTAATGTCAAATCTAATTAAAATACAGTAATGACGCTATTTGATTTGAAGTTTTCTCGGTAATGCCATTAAAAAAAAATGTAATGCTTATAATTTCCTTCACATATCTTGTTAATACACTTGCATCTAGCTGATAATTCTCATATTTAGTTTGACGATGGTAAAATTATAATGATAATATTTTTCTTCTCAATATAGGGCAATTGGTGAAACAAAGACCTTTAGGTTTGAGTTGTTTTTGCTTTCACATGGATTGAGCCATCGTGTGTATATGGTGTCCAACCCATCCAATAGGTTGCTCTAACATAAAATATTAAACACTCTATAAGCAAAGCTAATCAAGTCATTAGGTCGGCTACACCATTGGGGGAAAGGACAACCGGCTAAAACCTTAAAAGTCATGGTAAAGAATTGACGAACTTATAATAGATGGACCAATACTTAGAAGACTAGTAATTTAAGGCTTATATGCTGGAAGATGAGGAGGCCGACGGGTGGGCCACTCAATGGTTGGATTAGCTTGAATTTTTTAAGTGTCTGGTTTTGAAAATGAATTACATCTTTGGGCACTTGATGATTGGATCAATCTAATTTTGTGAAGTGTCTTGTTTTTCAAACTGAAATGACAATACTATGTAGATTGGATGGCGCGCACACACACTACATTGCTTTCACTTGTCTGCAACTAGCTACCTAGGATTGGGTAAATTGGTGAAGTGCTCAAGAATAATGATAAACTAGTTAAGTGCTCAAGAATGATGATATTAAGTGCCAACAAAGTGTCTTGAGGAGTTGATAATGAATTATAACGGATGAGAGTTGCTTATGATTGTCAACAAACCAAAGGAAACTTACAATTATTCCAAAACACTAAGTGGTCATTTGGCACATTGGATTTGGATGTAAATGGGCATATTTCAAATCAAAGTAGTCACTTTTTGTGTCGAGCAACCATGGATTTGGATGAAAATGGAATAAGAGTTATTTCAAATACACCCTTTTGGTGTGTTTTGAAATCCCAGCAAAATGTCGTGATTCCGGTGTAATCCAAATGAAATACCTTTTCTTATTCCTTTTTAAAGGTAAGAGAGTCGCACGTGCAACAAAGGTGTTGCTGGCTACTAATCAACCATACATGTGACACATTGATCATACCCCAAAGCAATCTAATTATCGATTGTAGCACTGCAATCACATTAATAAAATGATCCTAACCATCCAAATGTTGGACATCTAAATGGCAGTAAAAAATGTTGGCGAGTCGCTCGTTTTTAATCCTTACGTTTGCAGCCCACCCAAGGCTCAAAAATTTCCTCTTTTTTTTCCTAATGTATATATTTCAATAGGCTTATTACAATCATTTTATCTAATATCACACACACACACACACACACACACACACACACAATATCACATATACACACACACACACACACAGACATACTAATTTGGGATATAAAGGCTGATTTAGTTAATCAGTATAAGTCTTGTGAATATAATGAAGAATTCCAATGCATTCCAAATACAAGCTCCCAAATTGAAGATTTGGATTCCATTGTATTTCAACCAAACACAAGTGAACATTCACAATCACCTTGATTCGATGCATTCTAAATCCATGCTTATAAACGGGTCATAAAGATTTTGTATATAAGACCTCACAAATCTCAATATGGGTTGTCCATTTCTCTGGTGGGTCTCCTTGGATCAATGGTCTAGATCGACAAACCATGGATCTTATGCGAAATGAAAGACCAGTAAACCATTTGCTCCTATGCAAAATGGGTGCAGCATTACACTATTCATTTATATGCAGTAGGAAGTAATGTGTTGGTTTGTTTGCATCACAAGTAGCCCTATTTTCCATACAAGTCGCGTTGACAATTCATATACATGTACACTAAAAAATTATTCATGTGAACATACGTACACTTTGAATTGAGTAGTCCTAAGATACATGACCCATGTCCATCCATCATTTTTAAACCTTGGTAGGTGGAGCCCATGATTATGTGCTTCCGAGCATGAGTCCCACCATTGATAAAATATAGCATGCGATAAGAATATCTTAAATTGAACAATCACAATATCCCATATTAAAATGTTTTTTAGTTGAAGGTGGACTATTATGGAATGTTATTGTATCTCCCTTTTATTTATAAGACAATTTCAATTATTTGCTTCGTAGCAAAAGTCATTTCTCCAAACTCAACAAATTCCTCAACCTCTTATCGTCGTAGACAAGTCCGATGTGATTTATCCGTGTCGACTTGGACTCGGTCCAACCTGATCGAAATCGATGTTGTAAGTGCTATAATGTATAGAGCACTCATGTTTGTCAAATTTCGATGGGATAAAACAACTTAGTGATATGGTTCACTCATCAAGATGGAAACTTCACCTTCAAGTGAATCAAGATAAATAGTTCAAGTTTTAAGTCTCAAGTTCATCATCTTCTATGGAAAGCAAACTTCAAGTTCAAGTCATGAAGTTGGAAAGTGCAAGTATAAGTTCAAGACATGGGATTGGAAAGTTCAAGCTAAAGTGTATTCAAGTTCTACTACACTTCTAGTAGAAGATCAAGCTCCACCTTTTACTGCGCTTCAAGCAGAAGATCTACTATGCACTATTGAATATTCAAGTTGAAGATTCAAGTAGAAGATTCAAGCTTTACACTTCAATGTCCAGTTTTCTCAGGTATAATTGACCCTAGAAAAACCTTAGACTTAGGTGCTTTTAAATGATAAACTTATACTGGTTTTTATACTTTGGTTAGGCTTTAGTTCGACTAGTCTAAGCCTTGGTTCGACAAGTTTACGCTGTGGCTCGACCAGTCTAAGATTATCTTCGACCAGTCCAAGTTTTAAACTCAAAAAATGGATATTTCTGGTGGTTTCTCAACCAGTCGAGCAAACTGCTCGACCAGTCAAAGAGGCACCTTTGACTAGTCGAGGGGTGCTCGACTCGAAGTCCAGCAACTATTTTTTAGCACCCTCGACCAGTCGAAGCCTGTCTCAACCAGTCGAAGAGGGTCCTCCACCAGTCGAGCAGGGCCTTCGACCAGTCGAAAGACTGTTTTATCCGATCGCACCCAAAATTTAAAATTTGGTTAGTTCTTAGACGAGTCGAATGAGACCTTAGACAAGTCAATTGAGACCTTAGATGAGTCGAAGCAACAACATTTCAGCCTATAAATAGAGGCTTTCTCACAATCCAAAATTACTCATCCAAGCTAAGAAAAACCTTCACTTAGAAAGAAAAAAGTCCCCACTGTCACGCCCTGAACTCAGAAACCGAGCTTACAAAATTTTCGATCGCTAAATCCGGCGCCGATAGCCTCCGTAGTATCCCATTCTCGGCTCCCGGCACCCATACACCAGGTTCCGATCCTGGGATCCTATAAGGAGGATTTCAAATATGATTTTGATTCAATATAAGCATAACCATAAGCATAACCCACGAACAATAACCACAAGAACACCATCACAAAATTCACTATAATAAAAAACTTTAAGTACAATGCGTATGAAAGGGAAATACAAGATAATGAAAATAACAAAAACTCCAGAAGCTCGATTGTACACTCCAACTGCGGTGAGGCTATGGCTGCGTCCTGGCGTCACCTGCACACATCAATCGTGTATAAGCTTATACAAAGTTTAAAGGGCGGTGTAAGTGTGTGTGCAATATGAGTGTGCTCAAAATGCAAGGTCAAAGTAATGCAGAATTATGCTGATGAGTACGTGAATGCAATCAGCCGTACCAAGGCTTTGCAGTGCAGGATATGAATGTTATCGGCCATATCAAAACCATGCGATGCGAGATGCAAATCAAGCATGCCAATCCTCATACAGCTCATCAAATATCAGTATAGTTCTCATTCTGGATAATCACCGGGGTTTAGTACACTACGCTAACTTCCCGCCCCTATCCGAACACACAACTGGGAGAATGGAAGAGACCTCACTATCCGCCTGCCGATATCGGGCCCGGCTCGTCCATAGCGGACCCATTCCTCAAGCTGGTCAAACTCAACCTAAAAATTGCCCCTCACTCAGGAGGGTAAGGTCACACCCCTTTCCAACCGACCACAACACAGTGAGAGACGCTGCCTACTGGTATACAGCCCTCGCGCGCTCATGTATCCACTCGGTCTCGACATTGGAGTCATTCTCTAGTACCATTGGGTTTAGAGATTTTCACCTAGGGACATCTATGGCTCCCCAATGCTAGAAACAGTATTTTCGGTATCCAATCCAGCCATCCACGATGTGTCTGTGGAGACTATGGCCCTGATGTCGTTAGGGCATACCATAATCATAATCACACAAATGCAAGTGCATGAACCACTCTACCAGACTTGCAACAATCCCGCGTATACCGCACGCTCATGAAGGACAACTCCACCTATCAGGGAGCTCATAAATAATCTGCCCGAAGGCATATGTTATGATCAATTACTCCTCATATCAAGCATACATATGATGCGTATGAGCATGAATCATAGATCTATACTAAATATGTTATATGGTGATGGGATCTGTTCATAACGACGATCGGCCTAGACGACCTACACACTGCAAGTATGGGCCTATTAATGGGCCCTAGGGAGAGTGGCAATGCGGACATTTAACCAACATTATCCTTACAATGTAGACATCAAACCATCATTGCTCCTAAGGCAGGGCTTGCCATGAACATCATTACATAAACCATGTGGAATCACACATTGCAATGGGCCTTATGTACATCCCGTTGGGCCTCGACCCAAGGGCTCCAAATACATCAAATGAGCCTCATCACATGGACCTCTTATATATCCAGGGGGGCCTTAACATCAGGCCTCATATATCACATCGGGCCTAATCAAATGGGCCGAAACAATGGGCCGAATCAACTGGGCTGAGTTGAATGGGTTGAGTTCAAATAGGCCAAACCCAACTCATCTATTTTTAGAAATCAATATATATATATATATATAATGAATCATATCAAAAGATCAATTGGACCGCACTCCAAGTAACAGTGGTGACAATGATTTTCACCATTAAAATCCTCAAGGCCCACCATAACATTTATTTTCTATTCAATCTGGTCATAAGATCACACAGACCTGAATAAAAAGGAAAACAATTTCCCTATTAGTCCAAGACTCCTGTAATCCAAGGGTTTCAATGGTAGATATTCAATCCCACTGTTTCTATAGTGTGGTCCACGTGGTACCAGATCTATCTTATTTTTTTATCTCAAACCTTATAATGAGCTTTCAAAATGGTTGGACAACTTGGATGCAACACATGCATTATGGTGGGTCCCATAGGGATGGACGGCATAGATAAAGCACGTACCTCATGGTGGGGTCCCCTGCCGTCCAGCAGGCCATCCAAAATGGCTGGACAGCATAGATAAAACACATACGTCATAGTGGGTCCCCTGTCCAATGGTGTGGATGGTGTGGGCAAAACACATACACCATAGTGGGTCCCACGTGGGGCCCACCATAACGTTTATTTACCATCCAATCTGTTGGTAAGGTCACACGGACTGGATGCAGAGGAAAAATAAATTTCATAATGACCCAAAACTTCTGTGACAACCCAAAAGGGTTTCAATGGCAGACGCTCAATCCACTGTTTCTTGTGATGTAGGCCACCAGAGTTCCTCATACGGCTGATTTTTGGAGGGAGCCCACCGCCCTAAAGGGAGCGTCAAATGCACGGCGTGGATGTTCAACACACATCACGGTGGGGCCCACGGTTGGGACCCATGGTCCCTGGCCTCAAATGCAGCAATGTCCTGCTGCAGCGTCAGCAGCAGCAGGTGCTGCATGCCATATAAATTTTTTTTTGAAAAGGGAGTTTTTCTGCGGTTTTTCGAATGTGGGACCCGCATCAAGTGAATCCGACCCAGCCATTGCATTTCATGGCTCAAGACCGACCAAATAAGTCCAATATTTAGTATGTTTTGGGGTGTAGAAACATCAGAGTGGGTTTTAATGGTAAAACCACCGTTCTCTATGGTATGGCCCGCCAGATAATCGAATTCACTTCAGTTTTTGGCTCAACGCCTAAAATGAGCTGAGGAATGGGATGGATGGCGTGGATTAAACTTATACATCAAGGTGGGGCATGTATGAGTGGCCCACTCAATAAGCTTTAAAATCAAGCTGATATCTTTTTGGGGTTTGCACGTTAATACACCACACTCTCAGTTCATACTTCACTGTGTAACAACGTCCAGCGTCCTTGGACACTGGACGGTTTGCACACAACACAAATATAAGTGGGCCCCACATGGACGTGACCCACTTGATTTGGGTCAACCTTATATTTGTGTTTTTCCTTCCATCCAGGTCGTTAACTAGCTGGACAATGTAGAACCAACACATCCATCAGGTGAGTCCCATGAAGATGGATGGCATTAAGGCCTTAAATGCCCTTACTTATGCTCTATCACCTGATGAATTCAAAAGAATCATTTCATGTGATACAATTTATAGGCAAAGAAGTTAGAACTTTGGCTAGCCCGAGATAGGCTTCAACTAGCCCGAGTTCACCGGATTCTATTCAACGAATTTCAGATTGCACGGGATAAGAATTATCCAAAATTCGGCTTGCCCGAGGTCAAGTTCGGCTGGCCGAATTCCCACGAATTCCAAAAGTTGGTGTTGCTAGAATTTCACTAAGCTTTCTCGAGCTAGCCGAATTTTAAGCTTGGGCTAGCCGAACCAAAACTTGGGCTAAACAAATTTTCAACAAAAGTTATTATTTAGCTCGGGCTTGAAGTTGGGTTGGCTGAGGAAGCTTAGGTTGGCCGAACCAGAAGTTATGTTGACCGAATTTCAGGCAAAAAAATATGTAAAAACCCATGATAAAACAGCTTTGAAAGCACCTATTCCTAAGGTCTTTCTAGGGTTAATACCACTTGAGATATATCAAATATCTGAGTCACTTTGACTTGAACTTCGTCTTAGACTTTGTCTTGGATATTGGTAATGATTTCTTTTAGAAGATGTACAGATCTTGTCTTGGCCATAAGCCGATCTTGAACTAATCTTCAGGTTCTTCCTTAAAGTGCTTTTATCTTACAAATTTTGACAATCTATGTGTGCTAAATCATCATAGCACTTACAATCTCCCCTTTTGTCAATTTCGTGACAAAACACACAACATTATAAATACACATTTTGTTACAAGATCAACCATACACATCTTTAATAACATTGAAGTTGCCCTTGAAGTCTTTGTAGCTTGTAATCTTCAGCTCACACAACTGACACTCCCCCTGAGAATAGCATTTAGAATTTCAAACATACATTCTACTATGTAACATTCCATACATACGTTCTACTATGTAGCATTCCATACATTCTACTATGTAACATTCCATACCATTCTCTCCCCCTTTTTGTCATAAGTTGACAAAGGAAGAATAGCATAATAATATGAATACCAAAGTATAGAATGAGCATGTAGTAGGAAAATCAGGGTAATCACATGAAATATCTAAACCATATTATTTAGAATATTCAAATGTTAGTTAACACATCATTAAGGCAATCTAAAGTATCAAGACAAGTTACAAAATACGTTTGAGTATATAACCAACATAAGTCAGGAAGAAAATTAAATCTGGTTTAATCCGACCCAGAGGAAGATGGTGCAAGTATTGAGGGATTATTTAGCCGTAAACTCCAGCTGATGCGATGGAAGTACTTTTTCATGTACTTCATCGTAGACTGTTGGGTTTGAGCCAATGAAGCTTACGATATATGCAAACCCTTCACTCTCTCCTCTTATGCAGATAGTCTCTCATCAAACTGAGAGGGATGGTAGTCGGAATCAGTTGGATCATCAGAATCTTCTAACTTATTAAATATGTCATCAATGGTATACATGCCTTGCATTATAGACCGGTAAGCCGTTCCTGTAACATCCTGAATTTTCATGGGCAGAGTTTATACTCGTGCCTGAAAAAATCGGGTATTAATAATTGAATGAATTAGATGCTATAAAAATTGCACCATTTTTTTTTCCATTTAAATCAATTCCAGTTACATTCATGAAGGTAACCATTCACGAGAATAAAATCAACTGTATTTATTATTTCATCAGAGTAAAGAATTCAACAAATTATCAAATGCCCTCTCAATGAGAGTTTATTACATTATTGAGTTCGCAGAGGAATATAAATCTAAATCAAAGATTTATCTGCTTATTCTTTCAGTATAATCTTCTATAGGAATATGGTCCTATGGGTCTTCGATCTGTGTATCACTTGCATCATTTGTACGGTTGGACGCCCTACTCATAGTGATGGCTATCCTTTAAGATTAACAATAACTTTAAGAGATTCATAAAAGTAATGTAAGGGTTTTGATACATCCCGCACTCCAAAACTACGAGAGGTATCAATATGCACAAGCAACCTATATGAGATACATGCCTAGCAAAGTATATGCGGTTCATCACACTTAGTGATCGCCACAACGTGGAAAATGATTTAGAACTTTCCTGCTCGCCCGACATCCCATTTTACGGAGATTTGCCGGCTTGTCCCACGTTTAACATGGATTTACGTGGTTATCCCAAGACGACAACAATGCATGACTTGGATGAATTACGTGACACAATTTGTTCATGGAGCAACTACTTGTGACATCCAATCCTAGAAGCGATGTAACACGTATTGCGAATTACTTGCATTGATTTGTGCACCACTACATAAATTTCATGGAATTACGTGTTGACCCAGGGCCGCTATCGAAACCGCATTACGTCCACGACATTTATTTGATCGTTAAAAGTGAGATTCCCACATAGTACTTGCACAAAGAGAAAAATCCATTGAACCATGGGAGCTTTAGAATTCCAAGATACATACCCAAGTCATAAAGGTAAATAGCATAAGGCCAATATAATAAGGAGATGAGTAGCAATGACTAATTCAACAAAGAGGAGAGTGGCAATGGCCAACTCAACAAAGAGGAGAGTGGCAATGGCCAACTCAATAAAAGGAGAGTATCAAGGGCTGACTCAACAAAATTGATAAAGGAAAGGGCAAGGCTTGTTTCCATCGCCCCACATAAAAATAATGAAGATCACTCGTAATTAACATCATACCATAAACTCAGAGGGTAAATAATGGTTGGTAATAAATTAAACAATTGTAGAGAGAGAATCATAAGAACAGGTAAATGGAAAGATAATTCATATGAACTTAAATTATGGTAAGCTTAAAGGAAAAACCCTCACCTCTGGTGGTGGCGTAGTCTCTTACTAAGTTAAATGATCAGAGGCGTACGATCAGGTTCTACTATAATCTGCCTGGTTTGAATTAGGGGTGTATACGAATTGAGATAGCTCAATTATCTCGCTCATCTCGACTCGAAAAAGCTCGATTCGACTCAGTTTAAAGCTGAGTTCGAGCCGAGTCGAGCTAATTTTTTTAGCTCAAAAATGAGTTCGAGCTGAGCTCGAGCAGGCACCAGCTTGAGTTGACTCGGATCAAATCCAGCTCGAATCGAACTTGGATCGAACCAATTTAATGATTCGGTTACTTTGTCATTGATGTTGCTCACCAAGTGTTTAATAAAATGACTCAACGAAGTGTAGCTGGTGGCAAGGAAAGTATGTACATGAAACAAATACCCTTTTTTTCCTTATTTTTCTTGGTTTTTATGTTGCTTAGAAGGTGTTTGATAAAATACCTATAAAACCATTGCTTTTATTACACATACAGAGGAATTTTGAAGGTGCAGTCCAGGTGTTTGTGGAAATGCCTCAATGGTGAACTCGGCTCAATCTTGGCTTGAACTCGGCCCGAGCTGCTTATCGAACCGAGCCGAGTTGGCCAATCAGGCTTGAGGATCGAGCCGAGCCTAGTTCGAGCTAAGGTTAGCTAGTGGCCGAGCCGAGTTGAGCTGAGGCCAACTTGACTCGGTTCGACTCGATGTATATGCCTAGTTTGAATTGATTTAAATGTCATATTAGAGTTGAGGAAAACTCAACCTAAACCATTCCTTAGACAGGTTTACATGTTGACTAAGCTGATAAGTTTTCAACTTATCGTGTTTAGGCCCTTCTTATCATTGACTCGAAAACGGAATTTCATTGTTGAGAGATAGATTAAATTTGGAAAGGGAAGAGGAGGATAGAAAGAAAAGAAGGTTAGGAGTCGAACTAGGCCTCGATGATAGCTCGGCGTGCAACTATCCTGGCCTTCACGTTTTCTTCTTCTCTTTCTCTCTCTCTTTCTTTTCTTTCCTTTCTCTTTCTTTTTCCTTTTTTTTTTCTCTTTCTCTTTCTCTTTCTCATTCTTTCTCTTTTCTTTCTTTTCTCTTTCTTTCTTTCTTTCTTTCTTTCTTTCTTTCTTCGTAGTGTGGAGCTGAACGTTTCCTCTCTCCTTCCCAGCGTCAGGCTTTTGTAGCCTTCAGCCCCTGCGAAGAAAAAGGAAGTTCCTAATCGAATGGAACTATCCTCCGCAACTCTGTTTGTGCACGGCGATTTCGACGCTGGTATGTGTGTGGACTTAGATTCGTAGTATAATCTTGGCAATCGGCCCCATTTAATTGTTAGGACAGGTTTTCTTGATAAAGACATCTGTGATTGGCCCTTGGATGCCTAATGCAGGCCCTACCGTTCGTTGTTCGGTCGGGAAGGCAAGCTTTGCTCTAATGGCAGATTCGTCCCTGATCATTCTTTATTTGAAACCACCCCCTTAGACGGTCTGAGATTGTTATCTGATGCACCCTGGCCCACCAGATTCACAGTTCGCTCGTGTTGTTTCTTACGAACGCGTCTTACGGAGGTGTAGTTGGTTTGCGTGAGGAAATGACGGGATTTCGCACTCTCTGCCTTCGTTCTTTCTTTTCGGACGGTTTGAGTAAGGTCGAAGTCTCAATTCCCATTGTTTGGATGGCTCAGATCGACATTGATTGCTGGTATGTGATGGACGAAAGATCCTTGCTTTCGCGTTTGATTTCTTGTGGTACTTCGTTCAATTGGAATAAGGTACACGATCCTGTCTTTCTTCGGCCTAAGTCACCGATTTCTCAGGTCGTGGATGGGAGTTGCGTCTGATGGACGATTCGGATCTGATCACTACATTGTGATGGTGGGTCCCCTTTACTTGCACAAGCAGTTTCCCAGTTCGAAGTCTCGAAGGCCAGAGCAGAGAAAGCGGAAGAGGACCTGTTTGTTTTCTTGATTTGGGTTGGGAGTGAAATGATCTAGGGTCTGGTCGAATTCGTCCCACGAGTACGATGGATGGTTCAGATCATCTAAGATGATCGTGATTGTGGGTCACAACGGCTCCAAACGAGCGTTGTCTGTTCAATCTGCGAACGGCAGGAAAACAGGGAGGTTTATGGGTCAACATGGACAAACCGTGTTGACTGTTCTGGTGTGTTGGGGGTACATGCGTACCTGGTGCACACGCGACTCAAATATGGGGCCTATAGGGATGTTTTGTGAAATCTACTCCGTCCATTAGTTTTGTCGGTTCATAATAAGGTCTTTCCTATAGTACGAGGCATGTATGAGACTTTGGTGGGCTATTTCACACCAATCTGAAGACACGTCGTCATAAGCATTTTCTAAGTAATTCTTATAAAGGAACTTATATTTAAATCTTTAGGAATAAAGAATCACCAAATTAATTAAGGGAAGGGAATATATATATATATATATATCAACCAACATAATGGATGGTCATGTGAGAATATTTGGGTCTGTGATGATTCTATCTTAAAATCAACGGTTAGATTGCTTGATCTATGAATGTGGATTATTCCTAACAGTCAGATTCGTGTTGGAGAATAGATGTAAGGTTAGGATAGTTAGATTTGTATCGTACACATGTACGTATTATGTTAAAATTTATGGTAACACTCGAGAACTTTCAATACTCAGGTATTGAAAAGTTTAAGGTGTTACAATTCCACCCCAACTCAAAATGCGTTCCCATCCAACCTTGGAAAGAATAGGAACTAGACCAAACCTAGCAATGTGGTCTAAATCAACAACATTTTCTATGATAATATTCCTTGTGTGAAAGTCTTGAACATATTCTGGATCATCCTTCGGTGACCGTAGAGTTCGAACACCAAGAGGAGTAGATCTAGAAGATGAACTAACGTGATTCTTACGAACCGATTTCTTGGCTCTACATTTCGTTTGAGAATGTACAAGCAAAATATCAAAGAAAAAGAGTAAATCAGATTTGAAGCAAAACCCACTAGAAAAAGGGCTTCAAATAGTGAAAAATCTACTCAAATATGCAAATATAGCAATAGACCACCTAAAACTTGAAGGAATTTGAAAACAAATCACTTACGAGAGAGTTTGGTTGATGGGTTAGTCGATTGGGGCACTAGCTAGCCGAGGAAGAAGGAGTGAAATGAAATAGATTTGGAAAATTTTCCATTTTTGAGGCAAACCCGCGCAATCTTCGACTAGCTCGAGCATATGCTCGACTAGTCGAAAAATCGCAAAATTTTAGAATATTTTAATTTTCAATTTTTATTAATATTTTTTTTTCATTTCATTCATTTCATCATTAAAAATAAACATAAATATAGATGCAAGGAAAAGAAATAAAATAATTATTTAACAATACATAATCCAATATTATGCTTTAAATTTGAAAATTTAACTTTGTCAAGCAGCTTAGTCAATATATCTGCAAGCTGCTTCTCAGTTTGAATGTATTCCAGCATGATAGATTTATCTTCAACTAATTCTCGAATATAATAGTATCATATGTCAATATGCTTTGTACAAGAATGTTGAATTGGATTTTTAAAGATATTTATTGCACTAGAATTATCGCAATATAATGCTATCGTATCTTCCATAATTCCATAGTCAGCTAACATTCTTTTCGTGTACATTAGTTGAGTGCAAGCATTTCCTGCCGCAATATAATCAGCTTCAGCAGTAGAAAGAGATACGAAATTTTGTTTCTTGCTGAGCCAAGATACTAAGCAGCTTCCAACATAGTAACATCCACCACTGGTAAATTTTTCATCATCAACATTTCCTACCCAGTCTGCATCTGTATAGCCCGCGATTTATACAGATGTATCACGTAGATACCATAGTCCTAAGTTCACAGAACTTGTGACATATCCGATTATCCATTTAACAGCAATTAAGTGCGATTCTTTAGGATTATATTGATATATAACACATATTCCAACAATGAATGCAATATCAAGTTTACTAGCAGTTAAGTACAGAAGACTACCGATCATATTGCGATATAGTCAAGAGTCTACACTTTTACTTGATTCATCTTTTGAGAGTTTAAGAGTCATACTCATTGGAATATCGAAATTTTTACCATTTTCAAAGCCAAACCTTTTTATAAGGTTCAATGCATATTTGGTTTGTGATATGAACATATCATCTTCAAGTTGTTAACTTGTAATCCAAGGAAATAGTTTAATTCGCTAACCATACTCATTTCAAACTTGGATTTCATTAGATCTGCAAACTCAGTGATAGGTTAGCGTACATATATCCATAAATAATATCGTCAACATAGATTTGAACTATCATGATATGATCAATATATTTTTTGACGAATAAGGTTTTGTCAACACTACCTACAACAAAATTATAACTAAGTAAAAATTTAGTCAACTTTTTATACAACGCCCTGGGAGCTTGTTTTAAACCATAAAGAGCATTTTTAAGACGGTAAACATGATTTGGAAGTTTGGGATCTTTAAAACCCTTCAGTTGTTCAACATATACTTCCTCATTTAGATCACCGTTTAGAAAAAAATACTTTTTACATCAATTTGATAAAATTTAAATTTTTTATGACATGCGATGGAAATGAATAATCTGATTGATTCAAGGGGCGCAACTGGTGCAAAGGTCTCATCGTAATCAATACCTTCTATTTGAGTGTAACCTTGTACAACTAGTTGTGCCTTATTTCTGATAATATTTCCTATTTCATCAGTTTTATTTTTAAAAAATCACTTGGTTCCAATCACATGTTTGTCAGTAGGTTTAGAAACCAAATACCATACATCATTTCTAATAAATTGATTTAATTCCTCTTGCATGACATTAATCTAACTTTCATCAGCGAGTGTTTCACTTACATTACCCGATTCAATTTGGGAAGTAAAGTAGACATGATTACATATATTTTCTAGTTGTCTTCTTATCTGAACGCCAATGTCAGGGTTACAAGTATTTGATTAGTCGGATGATCTTTGACTAACCTTAACTCAGTATTGTCTGATTTAGATGAAGAGTCAGGTATATTAATCAAATTAACATCATCATCATCATCTTAGTTAAGACTGAGTGTGATTGATTGATTATCTATCACAATATTTATAGATTCTCGTATAACTCCAGTTCTTTTATTAAGAACACGGTATGCCTGACTATTTAGAGCACAACCTATAAATATTTCATCATGCTTTTGGCTTCAAAATTTTTCAAATTTTTTTAGTCACGTAAAATAAATCATTTGCTTCCAAAAGTTTGAAAATATTTAACCGTGGGCTTTTTATTAAATCATAGTTTATAAGTTGTTTTGTTTTTAGCTTTTCTAATATAAACACGATTAATTATATAGCATGCAATACTAATAGCTTTAACCCATAAATTTTTAGGTAGGTTCATGCTATTTAACATTACACTAGCCATTTCTTGTAAAATTTTATTTTTCTTTCAACAACTCCATTTTATTGAGGTGTTTTTAGAGCATAAAATTCATGTAATATACCATGATCATTACAGTATTTCTCAAAATTGCTATTTTCAAATTCGGTACTATGATCACTTCTAATTTTGACCACAGATAACTTTTTTTCAGTTTGGATACGTTTTAAAATTTTTCTGGCTTCATCAAGAGTATCTGATTTTTCTCTTAAAAAGCTACCCAAATATATTTAGTGTAGTTATCAACTACAACTAGAAAATATTTCTTTCTACTTCTACTCTCCGTTTTAGTTGGTCTGACTAAATCTATATGGAGAAGTTCAAGAGGTCTAGTCGTAGCTAAGGAGTTCACTTTCTTATGAATGCTTCTAATTTGCTATCATATTTGACATGCGCCACAAACTTTTTCTAACCTTTTTAGTTTGGGTAGGCCATGTAAGTGATCTCTTTTGCTCAATTTATATAAATCTTAATAGTTTATATGTCCAAGACGTTTATGTCATAGTTCAGTCTCGTCTATTTGAACTGTATAATACAAATGGTTTGTTGAGCAAGAATTATCAATTATATAACAATTTTCAAACGTTCTGCGACCATTTAATATTATATTTCCTTTCTCATTTATTATCTCACATCCATGATCTGAAAATTTTACACTATGTTTATCATCACATATCTGAAATATGCTCAGAAGATTATGTTTTAATCCTTCAACATATAGAACATTTTTGAAGAGAGGTAAATTAGGAAGTTGTACATTACCTTAGCCAGTTATCTTGCAGTTGCTTCCATCTCCGAATGTAACTAAGCCGTCATTTACTTCGTTGATATTTGAGAGTATAACCTTATCACCTGTCATGTGTTTCGAACATCCGCTATCCAGGTACCATCTTAAATGGATACTTACTTTGAAAGCTGTGAGGATTATAAGACACTTAACTTTTGGAACCAATTTCATTACGGTTCTAGGTTTAGGAGGATCTCTTACTTTCCGTTGTATTTGGGAGTTAGGATTTCTCCTTTTTCTATATACTCTAGTCTTATCCGAGTTGGATTTTAATAGCTCCTTAAGCAAGTCCACAATTTTTTCAGCTAAATGAGGATTTTTGTTATTATTCCTTTGATGTTTATAGTAGTTGGCATTATTTTTTACATTAGAGACTTGAAAAAGTTATGAGTTTTTGAAGTCATTCATTTTATAGTTTAAATTTCTTATAATCTCAGCTTTAGAGTTTGAGGAATCTCCTTTTACAAAAGTAGGAGTAGAATCCTTAGATTTAAAGAGTTATTTTTAATATAACCCAGACCAGACTTGTCACCACATCGCCTCGATGCGGTTAATAATTTTTCAAGTTTCTAGTCACTAAAGGTATATTTTCAAGTATCCTTTGAACTCTGAAGGGAAAAAACTTCAAGTTTTAGTTTCTCATTTCCGGTTTTGAGTTTTTACAATTCAGAAGACTTAAAACTCAAATCTAATTTAGTTTTTTCAAAACAATCAGAAAAATGAGATTTTTCTAAAACAACTGTTTTAAGTTCTAATTGTAGTTTAACATAATTTTCTTTTTGAATTTTCAATTTGACCGCAATTTTACAACTTTCTCTGTATAGAGTATTATAAGCATCTTGAAGATCATCTTCATTTTTAGGGTCACTTCTTAGAGTTTTATAGTAAGATATATCACAATTATCTGAAAAAGTGATTTTGGCTATAGTCATAAAGGCTTTCAAATCGTTTGCATTTTCCTAGTCTGATTCATCAAATTCAGGATTAGTTTCAGACTCTGATGATTCATCCTAAGCAGCTATCATGCATTTTCTTTTAGATTTATCATTTTTAGGACATTTAGAAGCTAAATGTCCATATTGAGAACAATTGAATGTTCACAACCCCAAATGTAGGGTTGCGATGTGGTAATAACTCGTGAGAGAGAGGTTGAATCCACAGGGACTAAACTTGTACGTATTTTGAAAAGAACTAGAACTAGAACTAAAAGAAGATCTAAATCTGAATTCTGAAATAAAAGAGAATAATTGTGAATAATGTTTAAAATATCAATTAAATGTGAGAACTAGGGTGCCAATGATTCACTTGTACCTATTAAGATACTACCTTGCTCGATTCAATAAACATAATTGGAATTGGAGTCATATCTTATCCAATTGTAAGATAACGCAATTTAAATCAAATCTGAACTTTTTATTGATCTAATTCTTAATGGAGGAGAATTGTGAAGATTGGAAGGGATTCCATCACCCTACCATGGTCAGGAGGCAATGGTGAACAATAAGATTTACTAATCTCACTATCTCAAAACAGGAAAAGAAGATATCCAAAGCTATCATAGCATCTATTGTAATTTGAGTCACAATAAATCATAAAAAACTGAAAATATTCTTTTAATATCAAACTAGAAATCAATGAAGTTCAATAAAAACAAGAATCAAAGCAATATAAATATCCCAACATGATACAAGCTTCACCTCTTAGCCCTAGTTAAGAGGTTTAGCCAACCATAGACATGATTGAAACCAAATCTCTTAAACAAAGCATGAAAAATAAACTAGGGAAGAAGAAAAACTCCTTGGCGGCTACTCCACCCCTTTGTTATGCTCCTTGAGACATTTCTAAACCCTAGAAGATACTTTGGAGCATCTTAGGGAGTCCTATTTATAGTTGTGGAACTCTAACTTTTGCACCTAGTTGGAAAAATCTAGAAACCTCCTCAAATTTATGCACTCTCCGTAGTTTGCTAAATTAAACTTCACTCTGCGTAATTTTTAAAATATACTTCACTCTACACAGCTAAAATAAACTCCGTTTCAGAATATATTTTTTCAGGACAATTTTAGGAATATGTTTGTTTTAAGGACAATTTCATGATTCTCTTTCTTCACTTCAAATCTTTAATTCTCTTCATTCCTCACTTAGTTTTCTTGAATCTTTGACATGTGAATTCTTCATTAATGACTTTCAAATCTCCAAATCTTTATTTAGTAATATTTTAAGCATAAATATTCCTTTTAACATCAATTTCACCTTAAGCTCTCGAAATCACCTCACACATGAAAACATGCATAATTAAATCAATTAAGCACTATCATGTTTATAAAACTAAGGTATAAAGAGGGAGAAATATACAATATTTCATACTCAGCATTGAAACATTGGCTATCGTTTGTTTTAGATTTTCAAAAAATTGATTTTCCTTTTCTTTTATCAAATGGTTTTTGAAAATATGTTCTTTTCTTATTTTTGAAATTTTTATAGAATTTCTTTGCTAACATTGCCATATTATCTTCGTTTTCTTCAAAATCAGAATTTACATTAGTTTCCTTTGAATTAGATTTAGAAGATTTAAGAGCAATGGACTTGAATTTAGGAGCTTTGAAATTCAGCTCATAAGTTTGAAGAGAACCAACTAACTTCTCAACTTTTATAGTATCTATATCCCTTAATTCCTGTATAGCAATAATCTTTGAATTAAACCTATTAGGAAGTGATCGTAGTATTTTTGCGCAAACCATGCTTTCAGGGATTCTATCTTTAAAACCCCACATGGAATTTACTATGTCATTTAGTTTAGTATAGAAGTCCATTAAAGACTCATTTTCTTCCATACGAATCTCCTCAAATTTGGTTGTGATGATTTGAATTTTAAAATTTTTTACTATAATAGTTCCTTCATGTGTCATTTCGAGAATGTCTCATGCTTGTTTAGCTGTATCGCAAGAAACGATTCTTTTGAATTCATTTGGTGATAGAGCGCAAGTTATTGCATTTAAGGCTTTTGCATTTGCACCGCTTTCACTTTTTTGAACCGTAGTCCAAAAAATATATGCAGTTTCTTTCATTGATATGGTTCCATCATCGGCTACTACTTCCATCATAGGAGGGATCCATTTAGATACAGTGGCTTGCCACACATTTTCATCTATGGATTTGAAGAAAATCTTCATCCTGACTTTCCAGTATGAATAACTAAAGCCATCAAAGGGAGATGGCTTGATAACGGATAGACTTTCAAAATTTGACATATTGAAGCTCTGGATTTAGCTCAAAGAAATAAATCCAAAAAAATAAAAAGAGCAACCCACTCTGATACCACTTGAAATAGAGATCTAGCGATGTCCGGGGGGGGAGGGGTGAATGTGACAATGCCAAATAATTGAAATAAATGCGAAATATATAAATAATACAAAGATCTTAATTGCTTGAGTATTGAAACCTTGATTCCCAATAATTCGTTGGACATCCTTCACCTAAAATATTATACAAGACAACCTTATTTCACGAATGTCTTTAAAATCAAACTTTTAAACTAGCAAGAGTATAAAAAAGGATTACAACATTTACCACTGAATTGAAATAATAAAATATATCCAATTACCAAAAATAATAATAAAGCATTCACTGCATGGCACAAGTAGTTATAGTGGTTTGGTGCTTAAAAATAGCTACACCACATGATCCGCTTTTCACTCACCGAAGCTCCAAAAACGCGTTACTTCCCAACATATAATTCTTGGTTTCAGCTATAAAAGGTTTTCATAGGGTAGACATTAATACTGGGGCCATTATCAAGACGCCCACATGAAACAATGATGGCGTCACATTATCCCCCATCGAGGGCGGAGCCGCCCTCGGCTCGATACCATTTGTAAGGTCCACCCCCACAAAGACATTATATTGTCTCGCTTTTCACGGTATACCTTAAAACGCGTCATGTCATTAAGGGAGAAACCCAACATATAACCACCATAACTCTGCATACTCTTCCGATGTGGGACAAGTTACTGAGCTGATGTTGCCCGCCACGTGTGCCCGCCCACATGAAATAGTGACCGAGGCGTCACACCTACTCCACTCCCAAAATTACTTCCCTTATAATTTTAGTTTTTACTATAAAAAGGTTTTCATATGGTCATCTTAATAACCTAATATAGTTCCTTGTGATTTTCATGGGCTATCACAATAAAACCCAAACTAAGATTTTCACAGGCTATCTCAGATAAAACCTCAATTAAGGATATCTTTAAAAAAACCTAAACAGAGTTTTAGAAGGTATACTTATTTTCAAATGTAGAAGACGTAGCAAAAGATCGTAGCAGAATGACATCTTTCTTAAATGTAGATGGCATAATGTTCAATCAGATAGAAAGAGTCTAGGGTTCTATAGATTTTAATTATGAAAAATCTAAATACTACTTAATTCAATTCTCTTAGATATCAAAGAGGAGTGTAGATTACTCTCTTAGATTAAGATTTAAAAGATCTGAGAATCAAGTGAATTGAATAAGCTATTAAAATAAATTATAAATACCAACAAATAGCTTGCCGAGGACTTGAGCTTCTCTCTCTTTTGCAGAAGAATTACGATAATAATTTTGTGTAATTCGGAATGAGAGAAAGACTCAATTTATAGGCAAATAAGTTAGAACTTCGGCTAGCTCGAAATAGGCTTCGACTAGCTTGAGTTCATCGAATTTTGTTCAACGGATTTCAGATTGTGCGGGATAAGAATTATCCAAATTTCAGCTGGCTCGAGGTCAAGTTCAGCTGGCCGAATTCCCGCGAATTCTAAAAGTTGGTGTTACTAGAATTTCACCTGAACTTTCTCGGGCTAGCCGAATTTCAAGCTTGGGCTAGTCGAATTTTCAACAAAAGTTGTTATTTAGCTCGGGCTTGAAGTTGGGCTGACCGAGGAAGCTTAGGCTGGCCGAACCAGAAGTTAGGCTGAAAGAATTCTAGGCAAAAAACATATGTAAAAACCTATAATAAAACGGTTTTGAAAGCCTCTAGTCCAAAGGTTTTTCTAGAATTAATACCACTTGAGATATATCAAATGTCTGAGTCACTTTGACTTGAACTTCGTCTTGGATATTGGTGACAATTTCTTTGCGAAGATGTGCAAATCTTGTCTTGACCATAAGCCAATCTTGAGCTGATTTTCAGGTTCTTCCTTGAAGCGCTTTTGTCTTACAAAATTTGACAATCCATGTGTGCTCAATCATCATAGCACTTACAAATTTCAAATTCTTCTATTTTCTATACATGTAACATGGTCTCAAAGCCATGCATCACGAATGCACTTGGGCTAGAAATAATGGGCTAGATTTCTTAGCTCGGGTCAAATTCACAAGCTGGGTTTTTCTCTCGAATTGGGCATGCATCATTTTCCCATTATTTGAAAAAACTTGTCTTCGAGTTTGAAGTGCGATGCATTTTAGAATTGGCTTCTTCTTTCATAGTTGATGATGTAATCCGACAACTCACCATGGTTTATATTCCTTAAATGTCTAAATCGATGTAGGCCATTTGCTATTATGTTGTTTAATTAAATATATAGCTTCATCCTCATAGTATTTGTTTATCAACTTCTTCAAGTGCATCCAGTGTTCGAATTATCTCCGATATTATCGAAATATCTCTGATATTATCTTTATCTCCAGCTCGACGATATCGATAACACTGGTAGTGATACCGATAACGTTGGTAGTATCAGAAATTCCAGGTATTAGAAATGTATCACTAAGTATCGCCAACAAAGCGATATGTTCAACTATGTAATCATCAATATGTTCAACTATGTAAATTCCAGGTGTTGCTTGTCTTATCAAAATTTTGTTTATTAGAAAAAAAAATATTTCAATTTTTATCCATGGGCACATGGTTGTATGTAGTGTTTAATTTGTCATTAATAATATTGATAATATCTCGATATTATCAATATCGCAACATGCGAGATATTGAGACCACAGTCTTTCATTTCATTTCCAATTGATGATGATTTCTTGGTGAAATAACATGTGTTATTGATATTTTGCAATATCGATGGATGTTTGGATGGAAGGTTGGACAGTTAAATAGGTCGGAGGGGATGGTTAAACTGATTTCTTACAACAGAACATGCTTTTAAGGCCCCATTAAATAGAAACTTGTTATGTATGCATTCTTTTTGTAAATTTTTTTTTTTTTTTTTTTTTAAATTTTAAAATATGCAAATATGTACATTTTAACATCTCCTGAAGTTTCGCTGAAAATTCCAACAATTTTCCTATGTTTCCCCACATTTCCGGTTATCAGGGATATTATCGACAATATCGATATTGTTTCTGTATCCCTAGCCAGCGAAACTTGTAGCGATACTGATACTTCGAACACTGAGTGCATCATATAAACCTTCACTTCGAAGATTAATTGAGGGCGGAATGACAGTGACTTCTTTATATTTATCATATTGTTGGTTTGGAATTTGGCCACGTGGTACACGTATGAGATTTATGAGCATGCCAGAACCAATTGGGTCTGATTCAAACCGAAAGCACTAACCCCCTAACGTCGAGATAGAGTGGTGCTTGATCGGATGTGTGACCAGCTGTCTATTTAACCAATTGTCGAGTGTGATATTGGGCAATTTGCAAAGGTTAGAGATTTTCCTCTAATGTGTTTTTTTTTTTCATCTTAGGAATTAATGACTTTCGAAGGTGCAACAATTATACGATTAAACAGAAATAAGTCGAAGATGGATACGAAAAAGTGAAACTTACCACTAGAGCAGGATCACCAACCTAGTTGAGAGTAGCGAGGTGCTTTATCGAACAGGGCGCTGATGAGCAAGGACTGAGTGATGCCGAGTTTACAATATACTGTCGAACCAGTGTATGAGCGTAGGTGGATGACTTTTAAAGCTATGGTCTTCCTTCAGATCCGGCACACAGGCGCAGATGGAATGGAATTACAATTACTAATTATCATTAAGTCAGTTTGGCGTGATGACAGGGATGGATTGAACTATTCCTAGAGACTAAAGATAGGTGTCTCGGAGGAATAGATAAATAATATCGTGCTGAATTGATTGTTGTTTGTATTGGGTTTGATTGATTGGTCATGCATACTTCTACTTGTGCTCTCTTATACTATTTATACTACCTAATGAAGTCATGAGAATAACCATTGCTTACGTGGAGATCTCGTATGTTGGCAATTATAAAGTAGTGGTTACCTTAGTTTGATAGTGCTTGGCCTTTTATCAAATGCATTCTTATCTCATCAACACCCTTCCACATGCTCTTCAGTGCTGACATAAACCTAACGGTTACAAGCTCTTATCTCCAAACCACGTGCACGACACGCCCCTTCGAAGATTTGCTTATTAATGAGTTGTTTTTCATATATTTAGTACATATCATGAAGATAGCATATATGCCATGTGGCCATATCTACATCGTCCATCTGGATCTACCATATCTTGTAGAAAACCAAACTTTCTCACCTTTCAAAACCATATCATTGCCATTGTATATTTTATCAACCTTACAATTTCCATTAAAAGTTTTATGTCTAAATATTTCTTCAACATTCCTCTCATACATAGGTAGCTTAGTCCAATCAACAAAACTTTCTATCACAATACTGGAGGAAGAGAATGAGAATTTACCTCTTCATATATGAAATTCAAAGATGTTCAAATGCTGACCCAAATTAGATTATTTCATTATGAATTAAACTTGTTTTGATACCATTTCAATAAAGTTGAATATGATCGCAATAGACTGCAATGGACAACTTATATATATACTAACTAAAAAATAGTGTATCTTATTCGCAACAACTCCAATTGAGGTGATTTAAAAGCCAAAATAAAGCTTTTTTTTTTTTATTTTTTATAGTTTTGGGGGGTTAGCTTGTTAGTATACACCCATGTCAGTACACACACTCCATGTTAGCCAAAATAAAGCTTGATGAGTCTTGTTTCAGGGAAAAATAAAGAAAGAATAAAATTCAAAGTTAAATATAGCTAATTTTAGGATGTTTAGAATCTATCTAGAAAATTGTTGGTTTTATGTAACTGATACTTAAAATTGTTTTAAAAATTTTCTTAAACTCGTAATGGAATGAAATATTGTGGGATGTAAGTACACTTGGTGATGGATTATCAAAAAAATTATAAAAATAATTCATTAATCGAAAGTATCAAAGACATCATAAGTAATTGACCCGTCAGAATTGAAATTTTTTTGCAACTACAAGTTACCAATGAATGGAATAAGTTATCGATGAACCGGGAATCACTCAATCAATATGAGTTAGATTCATTTACAATTAAAGATGAATCATTCAACTCTCTCTTTTACCGAAAATTTACAGGGAAAATAATAAGCTTGGTTGCGTTAAATGCAAAAAGCATTAAATGTCAGTTGCATTAAATGCAAGAGTCATACATGGTTTGGTCCATTTGCGTGTTGGATTTGCCTCATTTTTGTGCTCATGCCTTAAAATGATCTGAGATAAGGGATGGACGGCTTGGATGTACAGATACATCATGGTGGGCCCACCCACAAAACTGCACGTTCGGGGCTAGAGATGGGCGGGAGTAGGATGCAATCGGCGTCCTAGTAAGTAAACTCCGTGGAGCCCACTATGACTAATCCACTATGTTAATCCATTTTACTAGATAAATTTTTGCCTTGATAAAAATAAAGCATATCCAAAACTCAAATGGACCATGTCATAAGAAACAATGTGAATTAAACGCCTATTGTTGAAAACTTCACGGGCCATAAACTTGGAGTGGTTAGTCATTTAAAAATAATCAAATGACATATAAATTTTCTATGTAAGATAGATCATTGGGATAAGTTCAACTCAATAAACCATGTGGCTGATTTTTACGGTAAACAAATCGTTTGGTGGGCCACAGAAGTGGGCCCACTAATTCAAATACGATAGTAAGGTTCGATAACATCCCAACATATGAAAAGTTTCAACCCTAATAATAATAACAAAGAGAGGGAGAGATACTTGTCTTCTTTTTTCTTCTTCTTATTCTTCTTTTGTTTTGAGTTACTGTAGTTGTTTGAAGATGATTTGCAACTTTCATTTCTTTGAAAATTTTCAAAAATTATAGTAGCTGTTGATGCAGAAATCTGGTTCACCCGTGCCGATCCTCGAACTCGGATTCGGATCTTCGAGTTCCTGCACAAAGGAACAAGCAAATGAGACCCTGGCTAGAGCAGGAGACCCTTCGATGCCTAAGTCAGGCTTGGAATTTGGGTCTAAGCGTTGTAGTAGGGATTTGGGTGAGAGATTTTGCGTACCCCTTCTCCTTGCATATGGCAACTATTTATACCTTTTACCTGGGATGGGCGTGTTCGCAATACTCGGCGTGATCCTAGCCACTAACCACGACCGGCGGGCGTGTTGACATGGGTGGTTGTGTAGCGAATATGTAGACGTGGGTGGTTACGCAGTTATCTTATCAATCGCGCGGTATGGGGACGCTACATCAGTTGCCCTACTCTTCCGATCCGCTCCGAGGCAACGACAACATCATACCTCATAATCGATATTAAACTGAGCTAGACCCGTCTAAGTCTCGCTTCTCCAGCTACTACATCTTGCCTTGATGCTTCGAAGACACTCCCAGGGCTTATTATTCGGAGTACTTTGCTACTCGGACTCCTCAGGTCTCGGAGTCGGTGCACCTCAGATTTTCCCATATCAGTAGTTGCCTGAGATTTCTATATGGGGAAACTAAAATATTACTTCTTTAAATTACAATTATAATCAGATTACAACCTACAGTATGATTACAAATGCATGAACCCATCTAAACACTTCATCTAATCCGATTACTTAAAAGACTTGACGAGCATCCAAACAACCCCTAGTAAGTAAAGTCCGTGGAGCCCACTATGACTAATCAACTCTATCCATTTTACTAGATAAAATTTTGCCTCGATAAAAATAAAGCATATCCCAAACTCAAATGGACCGTGCGGTAAGAAACAATGTGAATTGAACGCATATTGTTGAAAACTTCATGGGCCATGGAAGTTTTGGATCAAGCTGATATTTTTGTTTACCCTTTCTGCCTGTGCTGTCTGTGAGATCTATGAACAGGTTGGATGACAAATAAACGTCACCGTCGGCCTAAGAGGATTTCGACGGTGGAAATCATTATTTCCACTATGGTGTGGTCCGCTTGAGCTCTGGATGTACTTTAATTTTGAGATGAACCAATAAAATTGTCTGGAAAAACGGATGGACGGCTAGGATAAACCACATATATTCACGATTGGCCGACAGAGTTTACTCAGTACGAGAAAAGCCCACCGAGTTGCTCAGAACTCAATCCGATTTCTTCCTTCCCTCTCCAAGCTGGGAGCGGATTAGCTGTTACGGAAGCAAAGACCCCTCCAAGCTCGCCTTCGAATCGAAACGGAAGCAAAGACCCCTCCAAGCTCGCCTTCGAATCGAAACGGAAGCAAAGACCCCTCCAAGCTCGCCTTCGAATCGAAACGGAAGCAAAGACTCCTTCCTCTCCCCTCTTCCACCATCACCATCCATCAGGCGATGTAGATTTCTCTACACCAATCCCAGCCGTCAAAAAACCCAAAATGTCGACCCTCAACGGACCCGCATCCCCCTCTCTCCACATCTCCGTCCCCACAACTGTACCCGAACCCGACACATCCGACGCAGCGACCCCCGCCCCTCCCAATTTCGGCACTCCGGAAACCCTAGCCCAGATCCGAACCCTCACGGACGTTGGCGCCATGACCCGCCTTCTCCACGAATGCATCGCCTACCAGCGGTCCCTTGATCTCGGCCTCGAATCCCTCCTCTCCCACCGCACGGATCTCGATCGTCACCTCGTCTCCCTCCACCGCTCTTCCGACGTCCTCGACATTGTCCGCGCCGACTCCGATCACATGCTCTCTTCCGTCCGCTCCACGGCCGATCTCGCTGACCATGTCAGCCGCAAGGTCCGTGAGCTCGACCTTGCCCAGTCTCGCGTCCAGTCCACCCTCTCCCGCATCGATGCCATTGTCGAGCGTGCCAATTGCATTGATGGTGTCAAGAAAGCACTCGAGTCTGAGGACTACGAATCTGCCGCCAATTTTGTCAGCACGTTCCTTCAGATCGATGCCAAGTACAAGGACTCGGGATCCGAGCAGCGGGACCAGCTCCTCGAGTCGAAGCACCAGCTGGAGTCGATCGTGCGGAAGAGACTCGACACTGCTGTTGATCAGCGGGACCACCCTACGATCCTGCGGTTCGTGCGGCTTTTCTCACCGTTGGGGCTTGAGCAAGACGGGTTGCAGATTTATGTCTTTTATTTGAAGAAGGTCATCAATTTGAGGTCAAAGCTGGAGTTTGAGCACTTGCTGGAGCTTGCGGAGCAGAGTGTGGGCCAGAATCAGGTGAATTTCGTTGGGTGCTTGACGAATCTGTTCAAAGACATTGTGCTTGCAGTCGAAGAAAATGATGAGATCTTGCGTAGCCTTTGTGGGGAGGATGGCGTTGTCTATGCAATCTGTGAGCTTCAAGAAGAGTGCGATTTGATGGGGTCGAAGATCTTGGAGAAGTACACGGAATACCGAAAGCTGGCTCAATTAGCATCAGAAATCAATTCTTATAGTAAGGACTTACTTTCTGTGGGGTCTGCTGAAGGACCTGATCCGAGGGAGGTTGAGTTGTATTTGGAAGAGATCCTGTCGTTGACTCAGCTGGGTGAGGATTACATGGAGTTCATGGTGTCAAAGATCAGGGGACTGAGTTCCGTCGATCCAGAGCTGGGCCCACGGGCCACCAAGGCATTCCGGAGTGGGAAGTTTAACAGGATGGTGCAGGATCTTACTGGATTTTATGTGATTCTGGAGGAATTTTTCATGGTGGAGAATGTGAGGAAGGCGATAAAGATTGATGAGCAGGTGGTTGATAGTCTCACGACTTCGATGGTCGATGATGTGTTCTATGTTCTGCAGAGCTGCTGCAGACGGGCGATTTCGACTTCAAATATCAATTCGGTGCTTGCGGTTTTGAGCGGTGCAATGAATCTGTTAAGCAATGAATATCAAGAGGCATTGCAGCAGAAAATGAGGGAACCGAATTTGGGGGCGAAGCTGTTCTTGGGGGGTGTTGGTGTGCAGAAGACCGGAATGGAGATTGCTACTGCTTTGAATAATATGGACGTAAGTAGCGAGTATGTCCTGAAACTGCGGCATGAGATTGAGGAGCAGTGCTCAGAGGTATGTTAGTTGATGACTTGTCTTGTGGTTTCTGATAGTAGAAATTATTGTTCTCTTCTTTATGTAGAATGATGATGATAATACTGCATGTTCATTGTTAACTGATTTGAAGCGCATGCAATTGGATAGGAATGCTCCATTGTTTTCTGTGGAAAGAAATGAGAGCGTGGTTTGTGAATACCGTACGGTAATGTGCAAGTTATCGATGTAGCACATGTGATAGCATGCACTTGGGATGGCAGTCCCTTGTGTGCATAGCTTGGCAGGCGCCATTTGGTGCCAGCGAGGAAGTCCAAAAGTCTTGGTGGCTCTTTGAATTAGAATTTGCGATTCCTGTACACTTTGAATATGTGTGAGTTCTCTGGAAGTTATCTTTTTTGGAAATTTGTGATTTACAGTTCCTAAGAGAATACTACAGTAATAGTGTAGTTCAAAGTTGCATTAGGAGGAAATAGCTTATGTTATCTAGTTTTGTGTTGGTGGGAGAGTTCATCTGTAAATGGAGGTGATGGGAGGTCTTTGGAAGCATTGGAAAATTCTCTCTTTTATAATTTTATTGAAGTGGAAACTTCTCTTCTGGTTGAGCATAGCCTCCTTTGTGATTCACTTTCATTTTCCTTGCAGGTTGTTTTTCTCTTCCCCTTCCTCTTCCTCTTCCTCTTCTATTCTCTATCATCTGGTGTTACATTAGCTATTTGGTAGTGCTTTTTTCACTCTAGTGCATTTTCTTCCATGGCGGTGAGAAGAACCTAGAGGAATATGCGACAACATCCTGATGGGTAATGCAAGAGAAGTAGAGTTGTGGGAAATCAAGGCAGACTTGATCTATCTCTATCGCGTTAGATGAGGTTAACAACTTAAAAGACACGCTTTGAGTCTCACTTCATCGAAATCAAATATCTAAAATTCGAAGGAGATAGAATGATGGATTAATAGTCAGGACACAATTACCGATGAATGTGGTTGTGATAATTGTGGATAAGATGGACAATTCAATGGTTGGATTGGTCAAATTGGACAAGAACTGATTGCAACAATGATTGTATCAGTAAGAGTAAACTCAATGGTTGTGATAATCGTGGATACGATGGACAATTCAATGGTCGGATTGGTTGAATTGGACAAGAACTGATCGCAACAATGATTGTATCAGTAAGAGTAAACTCATTGGCGAAAGGAACATGTGCATCATAATACAAAGCTATTTATGTGCTTTGTTTATGCTTGGAGTTTATCTCTCGTTGTTAATGTCCCAAGTAAATCTGTGCATGTGATTTTTGTAAGGAATGACGTTGTGAAGATGAGAAAAATTCAACAAAACATTGATCTATGTTACCATTCTATGTATGCGAAGCCAATTAAGTGCATGGGATTAAATCATCTACTATTAAAATCAAGGAAGATACAGTAGAGGTGCATCATGTTCCAAGGTCAATAATGGTTCAAACTCAAGGGCGAGTTCTCTCCAACCATGTAGCACATGTGGTACCATGCACATGGGATAGTAGTCCCATGTATGTGTAGCTTCCCCATTTTGGTGTCAACTAGGAAGTCCAAAACTTGAAGTGGTTTTTTGAACTAGAAGTTACAATTGCATTTGAATATGTGAGTTATCACCTTCGTGGAAAGTTGTAATTTAGAGTTTCTAAGAGAATAGGTCATTAATAGTGTAGTTGGAAGTTGCATTGGGAGTTAAGTAATTATGTTATTTAGGTTACGTTGGTGGGAGAGTTCATCTATAAATGGGAGGGTCTTTGGAAGTATTTGAAAATTCTCTCTTTTTAAAGTAAAAACTTCTATTAGTTGAGCAATGCTCTCTTTTGTGATTCACTTTCATCTTTCTCCTGGTTCGTCGTTTTTCTCTTCCTCTTGTTCTTCTTTTCTCCATCGGAGGTTCATAGGAGGCATTATAAAATTCTCTCTTCTTGTTGAAGTAAAAGTTATGTTTGGTTGAGCATTACTCCCACTACAACACTTTCATCTGCCTCCCTTGTTCTTTATTTCCCTTCCTCTTGTTTTTCTCTTCTCCATCATTTGGTATCATAGCTTAAAATTAGCTTTTGAGTGGCAATTCTCCAATGTAATGCATTCTTCTTTCGTGGTGGCATGGAGAGTTAGGAAGAAGCAGTAACATCTCGATGTGTGATGCAAGAGATGAAAAGCTACAGGAAATCAGGCAGGTGTGATCCCAACTACAATTGGATTGATTGGTAGATCCACAGATGGATCAGATGATAGATCAACTATCAATCAACTGACATAGCTATCAATGGATGTGTGGTTGTGACCTTTAGGTTTTGTGCTCCAGATATGCGATTGATGTCCCACCTAGGCTATCATGGATGGTGTTTGCTGTGATAAATGAGACATGAGCTATAAATATACGTATGTTCTCTTCTGCACCATAATGTTTGCACTAACATGTGTGTTATGGTTTGATTGAAATCATGATTGGAGTCCCTCATGGATATTGTATCAAGCCTCCTATTTTTGGATATGCAAGTGTCACACGGGAGATAGAACCTTGATTGCCTTATCCATGAAAACCTTGTTCAGAATGTCACATTCTTGGGCCAATATGTAGTAAGGTTTCCATGTGACCGATGACTTGAATTAAGTGGTGTTACTTTGTCTTGAGCAATTTGAGTTGTGAATTACATCAGTACATGGGTGTGTACAACCTAGCATAATTGGCATGTTGAATCGTGAAATTATGTGAGGAATTGATGCAGGACATGAAATGTAAATATGATATGCAAGATTTCAGGCTTAGATCATACCATTCAGAAACAATTACACAAATTCCACATCCCACATGAAAATCCAAGTGTTCAATTAAAGGGGAATTTATGGTCCAGGCCTACACATGATAGAATTTGGATCAATAAAAATTATGAAGCAAACGATACTCAAAGATAAGAAATAATCCTTCACACATACATAGTAATCAGTCCCTAATCCAAGGGATTCACCGCTTTAAATCAAGGAACCTTAGGGAAAGAAAAGGGGCATATAAGTTAGGGAAAACGTAATCTAGGCCTAGGTTTCATGAAAAAAGGCTATGAGAGGATAAAGAGGATAAAAAACTCTTAAACAAAGACGATCCAGCGTATGGATAGTGGGCTTGGGGCGCTCAGTCGAAGTTTACTCGCCTGGTGGGCTGAAATCTGGAAACCTGTTTGTAATGAAGAACTCCCGCATAGGACAATTTGAAGTATGGATGGTGGGGGAAGATGAAAAAAAAAGATGATGGGGATGGGGATGAATCGGGGTCGATGTGGCCGCACCACGGTAGTTAGCCCTTCGAAAAGGAGGGCTTCGCACCCACTTTTGAGTTCTTCCACAACTCATGAAGAGAGCGAGAAAACTAAAGCGAAATTTTTATTAAACTTAAATGAATCAAAAGAACTACAAGGAGTGCTTTATTTACAGGAGAGCCCTATACCCAAAACTTCGCACCATGTGCGACACCTTACTTAGCGATGAAGTAAACTAAAATAAAAACCAAAGACAATCTAAAGCGTTCACAATGTTCTAAATAATAACAATAAGCAAAACCTAAAAATGAAATCAATTACGAGTGGGCTTCACGATCATGAGATCCCATGATGGGCTTTTCTTGACTATCGGGCCCACTTTTCTGAACCAAAACTTGTCTTAGCTAGGAGGCCCTCCCAGGACGTCGTCATTGAGCCGGATCGATGATGGGATCCTCCTTCGCGTACACATACGTGCAGGCGTAGGGGTGGTGGTGTGCGGCCGTGCGTGTGCACGATGTCCTCATCAACTCTCCTCGGCCAGCAGCGAAGATTTCGCCACCGGCGAAATAAAACTCTGAATCCTTTCTAAGATGTCGGGATCAAGTCGGCCGGAGCTCGCCTCGTGAGTCATGTGGTGTCTGCAATGACGTGACTTCCATTTAACAAGGTACTTCCACGAAACCCGCCATCCGATGTAGAAATTATCTCATGGTCCGGATATCCTCCATTTCCTCTCTTGGGGTGTGAAGGCTGGTATGGGAGGTAGAGGCCGGGATGAAAGGTCGGGAAGAGGCCATGGATCAAAGGTTAAGTCCGGAGAATCGGGACCGGTGGGCGAAGGGCCGGATAAAGTATCAGTGGGTCCCTGAAAAGCAATTAGATCCTCCACGTTGAATGTGGAACTAATTCCCATGGAGGGTGGAAGATCTACCTCATATGCATTGAGACCGTTTCGCTTTATAATTTTGAAGGGTCCAGCGCTACGCGCGTGTAACTTACGAACGGCCCCTGGAGGGTACCGCTCGGGCTCGATGCGGACCATCACGAGTCCCCAATATTGAACTCTTTGAAACGTCTCATGTTGGTTTGCGAGAAAATTTGTATTGCTCATTACTAGTAGTGATCTTTCGCCGATTTCTTGATGCAATGAATGTATGTGATATGCAAAAGACTCTCATGGAACTACGATGGCCTATGGGATAATGACATGGGGATAAGATCAATAGGCTTCCTAGGCTTGTAACCGATTCGATTTCAAAAGGACTTAAACCTGTGGATCTATTAATGAGAACTATTGTATGCAAACTCTGGGTATGGGTAGTACGGCGTCCCACGTCTTAGTATGCTCTCCTACTAAACATCGAAGTAAACTCCTAGCCACATTAACCACCTCGGTCTCTGGCCATCGGTCTGAGGGTGGTAGGCGAGAAGAAAATTGGAGCCTAGTATTCATCATGTGCCATAGTGTCTTCCAAAAGTAACTCATGAATCTTACGTCACGTCGGACACTATGGTTTTTGGTAACCCATGCGGTTTGACAACCTCACTAAAGAAACTTGGCAGCAACATGAGAGGCGTCGGAGGTCTTATAACAAGGAACGAAGTGGGCCATTTTGAGAAACGGTCTCACGACAACAAATATGGAGTCATGCTTTCGAATAGTCTTGGGAAGTCCAAGCATGAAGTCCATACCGATGTCCCGCTAAGGATGAAGGGATCTTGGCAAGGTGTATATAATCCTTATTCTTTTCTCTTTGCTGGTTGACAAGTACGACATTGCCCTATAATTTTGGCCACATCCCGCTTGAGGCTTGGCCAATGAAATCTATCCTCCACTAGGGCAATGGTCTTGTCACGACCGAAATGACCCGCGACCCCCCCTGAATGTAACTCCCAGACAAGAAAATCGCGAAGGGAGGTGCGTGGTATGCACAAGCGATCACTTCTAAATAAGTATCCGTCCAGAATTAAATACTCACTGTTAGCTCCTGACGGACTCTCTAATAAAGATGTATACACAACCCCAAAATCTGGACACTCAAAATACTCTTCTTTGATGCACTCAAGGCCCGTAACTTCAACGCTCATGGAGTTGAGTAATACGACTCGACGACTCACGCGCCTTCCAAGCTTATTCTCCACCGACCTTGTGCTTAAGCACAAAATCGTACTCTTGAAGGAATTGAACCCACTTGGCGTGCACGGGGCTTAATTTCTTCGAGAGTTCAAGTATTTTAAGGCCTCGTGATCTCGAGAACAAGACGAATTCTTGCGATAATAGGTAATGTCGCCAATGGCGCAGATTGCACTACCAGCATAGAATTCCTTGTCATAGGTGGAATATCTCTGCGCTTCGCTTCGTTCGGTTTCTCACTAAAAAGGCGACAGGGTGCCCTTCCGGCTAAGTACTCCTCCTATGCTTGACTCTGACGCGTCACATGCGACTTCAAAGGCTTTTGAAAAATCAAAGTCGCGTGGTCGAGCTTCGGTCATCTTGACCTTTATCTCCTTGAAGGCATTCGAGGCTGCCTTTGTCCATTGAAACTCTCCTTTTTTTTTATGCGGTCAGTGATGGGAGCCACAATGATCCCCGAGCCTGGAATGAACATCTATAAAAAGTGGCTAAGCCATGAAAGTGCGCACCTCATGAATATTGCGGGGTTCGTGCCAATGAACGGGCCTTGACCTTCTCGGGATCCGCCGATACGCCCTCGGTGACACAATAAAACCTAAGAAGATCACACTACTAGACAAGAATGCGCACTTCTTTAGGTTGGCGTACAACTTCTCGGCCCTGGGATCCCAAAAACTTGCCTCAAATGGTTGAGGTGTTGCTCCTTAGTCATGCTATAAATCAAGATATCATCAAAGTATACGATAGGAACTTTCCCATGAAGGGTCTCAACACTTGGGTCATCACACGCATGAAAGTGCTTGGGGCATTAGTTAACCCAAAGGCATAACTAG
Organism: Magnolia changhungtana; assembly: GCA_030180095.1. NCBI lineage: Eukaryota > Viridiplantae > Streptophyta > Magnoliopsida > Magnoliales > Magnoliaceae > Magnolia > Magnolia changhungtana. The sequence goes on along the minus strand of JASAUF010000502.1, from coordinate 4,165,501 downwards.
CCACTCATATAGCCCATCCTTCGTCTTGAAGGCCGTCTTCCACTCATCACCGGGCGTATACGGGATTTGGTGATACCCACTTTGAGGTCAATTTTGAGAAGATAGTAGCATTGGCCATCATATCTAGCATGTCATCAAGACGCGGTATGGGAAATCGATACTTGATTGTGATTTTGTTGATGGCCCTACTATCAACACACATCCTCCATGTGCCATCCTTCTTAGGTGTAAGAAGGCGGGCACGACACACGGACTCATGCTCTCTCGAATAAACCCTTCTCAGAGTTCATCAATCTGTCTCTTCAACTCGGCGTGCTCCTTCGGGTTCATTACAGTAATGCGGGAGGTTTGGTAGAGTTGCCCTGAGGATTAAATCAATGGCATGTCAGTATATCCCTCATAGGGGGAAGCTCATTCGGTAAATCATCAGGAAAGACATCACGAAACTCATGTACTACCTGAATGGCCTCAGTGGGTAACTCTACGCTAGTCTCTTGTACACTCTCCCTAGCCACAAGGGCGTATATCATCGAGTCCACCTCCATTTCACGCTTAAAGTCTTTGGCATTCAAAATATGGAGCGGTTTGGACTTGGACTTCGACTCCTTCACTTCTTTTGGGCCGCTCACACTATGTGTGGTGAACTCTTTTCCAGTTGTATTCTTGGGTGGTAGAGGATTTAACTTAACCTTCTTGCCCTCAAACCAGAATGTACACACATTTGAACGACCAAATATGGTAACATCCCTGTCATAGAGCCACGGCCTACCCAGAATGATATGGCCCACATCCATAGGAACAACATCACACCAAATTGTGTCCTTATAAGATCCGAACTGAATAGGGACAAGACAGCGGTGCGAGACTGGAATGGATGTCTCATCAACCCAGGAGACTCTATAGGGCTGAGGATGGGCTTCCAGCTTCAAGCCCAAACGACTCGTAGTGCTAGTCGATGCCACGTTGGCACAACTACCACTATCCACGATCATCTTACAGTTCTTTTCCCCACATTTCGCATAAGTGTAGAAGATCGTGTTGCGGCGCCACTCATCAGTGTTCTTGGCTTGAGCCAGGGCGCAACGCACAATTGCGAGGGTCACGGACTCTTGTGCTCCCTCTTCCTCATCACTAGGGGTTCAGGTTGCTCATATTCCTCCTCCTCACTATCACTCTCTCGGGGCACTACTTCTACTTGCCCATCAATAAGGAGTACTTTGGTGCCCTCTCTGGTGCCGCACTAGTGAGCAAAATGACCAAACCCCTGACACCTAAAACACCTAGTGGCCCCACTTCCACGTGAATTAGACCCGAAGTAATCTCTTTACCCTTATCATCCTTAGGTCAGGTTAACATTAGGGAAGGTTTGTTTTGGAATCATCGTGTTAGGTCTAGCCCAGAGGGGTTGGCCTTAGTACCGGATTCGCGAAAGTCAAACCGCCTTCCCACATATGCTTTAAGGTATTGCTCAACATCTAACACTACTTGGTACAACTGGATAGTGTCTATGTCTTTGGCGAGCAATTCTCTCCTAATGTCGGACTGAGACCCGTTTAAAACGAGCAAGGGTGAGTACGGGGTCCTCATCAACCTCACAACGGGTCAAATACTCTTCGAATTTCTCAATATAGTCGACAACACTCATGGAACCTGTCGAAGAGATTGCCACTCCTCAATCAACTCATGGCGATAAGAAAAAGGAGGTACTTCTCTTTAAGTGTTTCTTTCATTTCGCCCCAATGGACTATTGAGAGTTTCCTCGCTCTTTCTTTCTTTCGCTCAACTCATGCCCAAAACCTCTTTGCTTGACCCACGAGCTTCATCTTGGCGAATCGGACTCGTCGAGCATCCGAGAAATATCATACCACTCAAAATAGTGGTCCATATCCGCAACCAATCTAAAAAGCTTTAGGGTCTAAGTGGCCATAAAAAAAGGGGCATCTACTACTCTAACTCCCTTGAGGAGTTGCGCATCATGGGTCATATTGGTCATGATATCCCTCACGGGCGGGTGCCTGCAGTGCGTGCCCATGACCAACTCCTTGGCCGCCTCCATTCCTTTGTCTAATCTCCTCGACCACACCTTGAGAATGGGCATCTTCCCAATGGTGGGGTTTGTCTGAGGAGGCCTCTATTTGAGTAACGTGATCATCAAATTGGTTAAGGCGTTGATCCATGCGTTGTTCCAAGCGCTTAGACATAGACTCAAACCGCTTTGGTTAACTTGGCCATTGATTCTTGTAGTTGCTCCATGTTTAGAGTAGGGTGCAAACCAAAACCGCGACCCGTTCGTGTGGGCATACACAGGCTAACTCAACCTAAGGACTGCTCGCTATGGCAACTATATGCATCTAAAAAAAACTAAATGACCCTATGAGACTCTATATGAAGGCGATAACACACCGCTACTAAAATTCAGCTATATATGATGGGTGAATGCACTGACACTCAAATAAACTAAACCCTAAATATGTGGTGAATTCCCTACAAGAACCACTAGGCTCGATACCAAATTTGATCAGGACATGAAATGTAAATATGATATGCAAGATTTCGAGTTAGATCATACCATTCGAAACAATTACACAAATTCCACATCCCACATGAAAATCCAAATGTTCAATTAAAGGGGAATTTATGCGGGTCTAGGCTACACATGATAAGTGGATCAATAAAAATTATGAAAGCAAACGATACTCAAAGATAAAAATAATCCTTCACACATACATAGTAATCTCCAATCCAAGGGATTCACCGATTTCAAATCAAGGAACCTTAGGGAAAGAAAAGGGGCATATAAGTTAGGAAAAGCATGTAATCTAGGCCTAGGTTTAATGAAAAAAAAGGCTATGAGAGGATAAAAGAGGATAAAACGAACCAAAAGACGATCCCGCGTATGGATAGCGGGCTTGGGGCGCTTCGTCGAAGTTTCAACTCGCCTACGGGCTGAAATCTAGAAACCTGCTGTAATGAAGAACTCCCAGAAGGACGAATTTGAAATATGGATGGTGGGGGAAGATGAAAAAAAAAGATGATGGGGGATGGGGATGAATCGGGGTCGATGTGGCCAGCACCACTGCGTAGTTAGCCCTTGAAAAGGAGAGGGCCGCACCCACTTTTTGAGTTCTTCCACAACTCACGAAGAGAATGAAAACTAAAGCAAGAATTTTTGTTAAACTTCAATGAATCAAAAGAACTACAAGGGGTGCTATATTTATAGGAGAGCCACTATACCCAAAAACTTTGCATCAATGCCACCTATTACTTGGCGATGAAGTAAACTAAAATAAAACCCAAACACTTAGAAATCTAAAGTGTTCTACAATGTTCTAAATAATAACAATAAGCAAACCTAAAAAATGAAATCAATCCTATGTGGGCCACGATCATGAGATCCCATGATGGGCTTTTCTTGACTATCGGGCCCACTTTTCTGAACCAAAACTTGTCTTCTAGCTAGGAGGCCCTCCCTGGACGTCGTCATCGAGCCAGATCGATGATGGGATCCTCCTTCTGCGTACATACGTGCGTAGGGGTGGTGGTGTGCGGCCGTGCGTGTGCACGATGTCCTCATCAGGAATGCTCCTTCGCATAGAGGTAGCATACAATTACAAGCACCCTATCCAAATATCCTTAGCCCTGAGGACTAGTTGTTATGTGTCCATGATATCTATTTGGTTAGCTTTGACCAATGTTGTGATTCCTGATGCTCAGGATGACATAAGCTTGAAATTGGGTTAATCATGTGGAAACATATGGGGCATATAATAGTTTAACAAGGAATCCACAAAATGCGATCTTGTTGTATATATTACTTCACCATAGAAGACTACGTAGGTTACCAGGGCCAGTTAATCATGAGCTCATGCAAGTTGTTTTGGGTTAAAATATTTTGATTGAAAAGGTTTTTGAACGAAAATAATGATTTTTTGTGTTTTAAGTATATATGTGTATTCTTTTGGTAGTCATCTGTCAAATTCAATGGTGGATCTTCATAACTATCTAGTGGGAACCACATTTAGAACCGGGGCCCATATGATGGTAGGGTGATGATGATGCGGAAGGATATAGGATGGTGTATGTTCTAGGGCATAGTGTTCATGTGTGAGAAGACCTCCTCAAGTGCAAAGTGGCATGTGATGGCCCACATGCAACCTAAGTGAGGAGGCCCGCAGGAACTCTATAAGAAGAAAATGCTTGAAGGGTCTCACTCTTAAGGCTGGGACGCCCTCCGCCTCTTTCTTTTCTAATCTCCCCCTAGTAAGAGCTAGGGTTAATATTTCTAAAAGAGGAGGGTTCATCCACTAGTGGTTGTTGGGATGCTAAAATCTTGGAGGCTAGAGCTCTTGAGAAAGGATTGTAAGTTGTAACTTGAAGATTAAAAGCTTAGAAAATCTCCATTAACAAGGGGGTTTACTCTTTCTCCTCCTCCTCCTCGTCCTCCTCTTTTCTTTGTTTGAATTGTTTTACCCAATCCTTCAAACGTATGAATGTGTGGTTGAAATCCCTACAATGACTATTGTGGATATGATGGATAATTCGATAAGAGGGTTAGTGGAATTTGATAAGAATCAATTGCAACAATGATTGTATTGATTGGAGCAAAGCTAATGGCAAATGGAACATGCACATCATGGTATGCGAAGTTATTTGTGTGCTTCGTTTTTCCATGGAGTATGTCTCATTGTTACTGTCCAATCAAATCCATGCTTATGATCTACTTGAGAAATGATGTAGAAGATTCAACAACACATTGATCTGCGACACCATCCTATGCAAGCAAAGCTGATCAAATGTGGAGGGCTACACCATCAACTTCCACTAAAGTCAAAGAAAATATGGTATAAATGTGCATCATAATCAAAGGCTAACAATGGTTCAAACTTGATGATGAGTTCCCTCCAACTCAGGGATGATGATGTAGCTCATGGCGGCATAGCTTGGAAAGGTAGCCCCATTCGTGTTGGTGGGCCCATTTTGGTGCCAACAAGGAAGCTGAAAAGTCAAATGGATTTTTGAATTTGAATTTATACAATGTTATTTCCCACATACTTTGAATATGTATATGTTGTTTGAAATCATCATCTTTTTTGCAAAGTTGTAATTTAGTGCCCCTAAGAGAGTAGGTTATTAATAGCGCATTGGGAAGTGATTCGCCTGTAGCTCAATGGTAGATGGGGCTTTTTTCAACATTGTGGTCTCGAGCTCAAGTGCAACTTACCTAAAAAAATAATGTAGTTGGAAGTTGTACTAGGAGTAAATATTTGGTGGTGTTGGATTGTGGGAGAGTTATTTTAAAATAGGGTGATGAGAGGGTCGTTGGAGGCATTGGAAAATTCTCTCTTTTAGTTGAAGTAAAAACTTGTCGTTTAATTAAGCATTTGGAGGAAGATCTATGGATTTCTTTGCTAGAGAATCCACAATACAATTTGCCTTTGCTAGAGAATCCACAATACAATTTGCGTATCTTGGGAACATGATTAAAAGAAGCATCCATGGTTTGGATATGTAATTTTAAGGCACTTAGGATGAAAGCTAAGTTTCATGGTGGAGTGCATTTCCCCGTGCAATATCCAAACAAGAATCTCCTTTCACAATGAGTGTTCTGTTTACTCAGCTTGCAAAAATGTCCACCCCAACTTAAATGGGTATCAACTCGGCTCGATTTGTGTTGCCATTTCCTGCATGATCGAGAAAGTTAGCATGTTGACCTCCCATCATTGTTTAAAACTCGTCCTATTTTGGATGACCCCGTATTCCCCTGGTGACCACTTATTTATAAAGAAGGAGAAGGGGAAAGCCCACCACGTGGCGCCTGCTAATTGGTCCACTTAAGCGTGGGACGACGGCTAGGTGACACCTGTCTTCCACTAAGGAGTGCCACATGGTACAATGCAATCGGTTAAGTCACTCCTCTTAATCGACGTATTTTGTTCTCCGTACGGAGTGATCTCAGGAAAATGGCCATAACTCTCTTGTTATTGGTCAGAGCAAGGCAATCTTGTTCTTTTTAGATAGTTAATTCAATGATCTATCATTCAGGCTTGGAATTAAGTCGAGCGAACATCGTTTGGCCTACCAAACAGGGCTGCAAGTGGCTGAGGCGTCCTCAACTGTGGCCTGCTAATCAGTAGCGTACGTCTTCGGTAATTGGGGTGGATCTCCCTCGATAAAGGTTGGGTTGAGGTGAAATAAATTTTGGGTGAAAGGTCTGTTGACATTCTTTTCAATGGCTCAAGAATCGCCTTGATCGGACACTGTTTGCTCCTCTGTTCGCTAACTCAAACTTGGCTTATGTGCGCTGTCCACTTTTTAGTAATATTTGAAATGTGATTTTTCACACCCAAACAAAGAAATAATTTTATCAAAGAATCAGTTTGGCTCTGTGCTAGGGAGATAACTATTGAAACTAATTTTCTACATTGCAACTGATGGAAAAGTTTTGAGGAGTAATTACAATTTTGGTACTCCGAAAACCTTAGGCTAGATCCCAACCATTACCGACATTGGCGCCATGACCCGCCTTCTCCATGAATGCATCGCCTACTAGCAGTCCCTTGATCTTGGTCTCAAATCTCTCCTCTCCCACCGCACGAATCTCGATCGTCACCTCCTCTCCCTCAATCGCTCCGCTGACGTCCCTGACATTGTTGGCGCCGACTCCAATCATATACTCTCTTTCATATGCTCCACCACTAATCTCTTTGACCAAGTCATCTGCAGGGTCCGCGAGCTCGACCTCGCCCAATCCCGCGTCCATTCCGCCCTCTCCCGCATTGATGCCATTGTCGAGCATGCCAATTGCATTGATGGCGTCAAGAAAGTCCTTGAGTCCAAGGACTGAATCTGCTACGATTTTTGTCAGTACGTTCCTTCAAATTGACGTTAAGTACAAGGACTCGAGATCCTAGCAGTGCGATCAACTCCTCAAGTCCATGCACCAGCTGGAGTTGATCGTGCGGAAGAGACTTGACACTGTTGTCAATCAGTGGGACCACCCCATGATCCTGCGGTTTGTGTGGCTCTTCTCACAGTTGGGCACTGAGGCTCGAGCAAGACATGTTGCAGATTTACGTCTTGTATTTAAAGAAGGTCATTAATTTGAGGTCGAAGCTGGAGTTTGAGCACTTGCTGGAGCTCACAAAGCAGAATGTGGGCCAGAATCAGGTGAATTTCGTTGGGTGCTTGACTAATCTTTTCAAAGACATTGTGCTTGCACTCAAAGAAAATGATGAGATCTTGCGTAGCCTTTGCGGGGAGTACGTGGTCGTTTATGCAATCAGTGAGCTTCAAGAAGAGTGCAATTTAGTGGGGTCAAAGATCTTGGAGAAGTACATGGAATACCGGAGGTTGCCTCAATTAGTATCAGAAATTAGTTATTATAGCAAGGATTTACTTTCTGTGGGGTCTACTGAAGGGCCCAATCCAAGGGAGGTTGAGTTGTTGACTCAACTGGGGTGAGGATTACATGGAGTTCATGGTGTCAAAGATTAGGGGGTCGAGTTCTGTTGATCCGGAGCTGGGTCCACGGGCCACAAAGGCCGGAGTGGGAGGTTTAATAGGATGGTGCATGATCTTACTAGATTTTATGTGATTCTGGAGGAATTTTTCATGGTGGAGAATGTGAGGAAGGCAATAAAGATTGACGAGCATGTGGTTGATAGTCTCACAACTTCGATGGTTGATGATGTGTTCTATGTTTTGCAGAGCTGCTGCAGACGGGCAATTTCAACTTTGAACATCAATTCAATGCTTGCAGTTTTGAGTGGCGCAATGAATATCAGGAGGCATTGCAACAGAAAATGAGGGAGCCAAATTTGGGGGCGAAGCTATTCTTGGGTTTTTTTTTTTTTTTTATTTACATGCACACACACCCCCACACACTCACTCCATAGTGGGATTTCACCACCTATGGGTACTCGAACCCTTGACCTGGTGTTGAAACTCCCGAGAGTCTACCACCTGAGCAAGAGTAAGGACCCTAGAATGGAGATCACCACAACTTTGAATAGTATGGACGTAAGTAGCAAGTATGTCCTGAAACCTCGACATGAGCTTGAGGAGTAGTGCTTAGAGGTAAGTTGATGCCTTGTCTTGAGGTTTCTGATGGTAAAAATTATTGTTCTCTTCTTTATGTAGAATGTTGATGATACTACATGAACTAGCATGTTCATTGCTAACTGATTTGAAGCGCATGCAATTTGATAGGAACGTCCCATTGTTTTTTGTGTAAGAAACGAGAGTGTGGTTTGTGAAAGTTGTATGGTAGTGTGCAAGTTATTTCTACATATGATATTGATGAAGCACATGTGGTAGCATGCGCTTGGGATGGTAGTCCCTTATGTGCGTAGCTTGGTGGTCCCCATTTGGTGCCAACGAGGAGTCCAAAAGTCTTAGTGGCTCTCTGAATTAGAATTTCCAGTCTCATGCACTTCGAATATGTGTGAGTTCTCTTTTAACTTTTCTTTTTGGAAAGTTGCAATTTACAGTTCTAATGTAGGGGCATTTTCACACTGGGTTCGAGTGGGTTTGCCTGTGGGATGCAGGGGCATACTCGGGGTGGGTGGCCCGTGTGAGGTGGGTGACTCTTGTGAGGTGGGCCCCAGCCGTGTGAAGTGGGGTCCAGTGGGGGGGGGTACAGTCCTAACCCATACGATGTGGGGCCTAAGCTATGAGATAAAGGGATTAATTCGCCATGCTGTATCAGTTCGAGCTTTTAGAGCAAGTGGTTAGTTGTCCTGCATCAAAGAGGTATCAGAGCGGGAGGTTTCGTGTTCGAGACTCCTTACCGGGGGTGATTAATGTAGGGGCATTTTCACACAAGACTCGAGTGGGGTTACTTGTGGGATGCAGGGGCACACTCGGGGTGGGCGGCCCGTGTGAGGCGGGCCCCATCCGTGTGAAGCGGAAACCATGTGAAGTGGGGCCCATCAGGGGGGTTCGGCCAAGGTCCTAACTCATGCGATGTGGGGCCTAGGCTATGAGATAAAGGGATTAATTCGCCATGCTCTATCAGTTCAAGCTTTTAGAGCAAGTGGTTAGTTGTCCTGCATCAAGTTCCTAAGAGAATACTTCAGTAATTGCATAGTTCAAAGTTGCAGGAAGAGGAAATAGTTGGTGTTATCAAGTTTTGGGTTGGTGGGAGAGTTCTTCCATAAATGGAGGTGATGGGAGTGTTTTGACATAGAAAATCACATTTTCTAAGATTGTTGAAAAGTGGACAACGCATATGACCTAAGTTTGAGATAGCGGATGGATGGGCAAATGATGTTTGATAGGAGCAATTTCTAAGCCATTGAAAAGAGTCAAAATTATTTCCGTCTAAAATTCGTTTCATTGCGATCCGACTTGTATCGAGTGAGATTCGTCCCGATCATTGAAGAGGTATGCTACTTATCAAGTGACTATGATTGAGGATGCCTTAGTCGTATTGTGGGCCCCATTTGGTGGATCAAATGATATCTGATTGGTTTGATTTCAGGCTTGGATCGTATGTCTTCATTTAGCTTTCCAGCGAGTACAAAATCACCCCGGTCCGTCCTTTGATGAGGAAGTTATGGTCTTCCAAGATTGGTCTGTGCAGTGAAAACAGAGTGCACCAGTTAAGTGTTGACATGAATTGGACCAATGGCATCACGCCATTGCCTAGTGGGTAACGATTGTCATCCAACTGTCCAATGGTTCCTGTGGACCAATCAAGATGCGACATGTGACATGATTCCCTCTCTCATTCTCTATAAATAGAGAAGCCTCATCATTCTCATTTGAAAGAACAGAACAAAAGGGATTTTCCCTCCATCTCCTTCCCTATCTCCCTTCTCTCCTTTTCTTATCAGAATAGAACCACATCTGAGATCATCCAGATCTTAGATCTGGAAATAGATGGCCCACTGTCAAGTGGCTGAGGGAGATCAACATGCAAAGATCCAAAGACCAATGGACAACAATCAATAAAGATTGTTCTAAGCAAAAGGAAATTCCAGCAACCGATCTGAACGTCCAGCAGCTTTAACAAGAAGATCTGAACGTTTAGCAACTCTAACAAGAAGATCTGAATGTCCAGGAGCTCCAGATTAGAAGATCTGAATGTCTAACAGCTCTATTAGATATTAGATCTGGTCAGAGCTCCTACAATCAGCAGATCGGAACTCTTACAATCAGGCGATCAAAGCTTCTTTTCCGCAGATTTCTTCTTCACAGTAGGTCTCATTCATTTTCTTCTTTATTAAATTCTCTGCTCATACTTGAACTTTATTAGATCCGATTCCGGATGATGAAAAAAACAGATTATTGATTGTCTCGATCGTTATCTGTCCACAAACAACAATTATCTCTAATCAATTAATGTTGGAGATCTGATTAGATCGAGTCCAGATCTGGTTTTTGTCTTTGATTCCTATTCTGATTACATGTTATTTTCAGCATTGATTTCTTCATCTTTCCTAGTAGATTCGCCATTTTGTTGATACCATTTTGGATCAAGTATAGATGTATACATTGGGGATCGCTTTCATTGCCATTCACGAGACATTCATAAGACATTCTCATATCATTGCTACATCCACAAGAGACAAAAACACACAATTGAAAGGCTATCATTATTTGAGTGATTGTTACATTCTAGGCCATGACATACCACAAGTCCTTAATTACATTTTAGAGGAATAGCCCTTGATTCTAAGGTGAAATATAAATAGAGGCATGAGCTGTATAAATAAACGAGTGCAAGGCACTTAACATCAATAAATAGTTGAAATAAGCTTATCAATCACAAGGAGCTGAGATAGTCTGAATGCACAAGGGGCTAATGAGATTGTATTGGATGAGGTCCTTGAGCTGTAGGCGAGATGACTCACCTGATACGGGTTGCAAGACTAATAAAGGAGATTTCTTGACATCGTTAAAGACATGCATGGATAGAGCTGTTAATGGGCGGGGTTTGCCCAACAGGCTTTCAGGCCTGGCCTACTTTTGTCACGCTTAGGTTATGGTATTAAGCTCGAGGGTTGTGTAGTAAAAAATTCATGTTGTCTATTAGTTGGGCTAGGCTCAAGCTATTTCTAAAAGCCCATTGGCACAACCCAACCTGTTAAAGGTTATCAAGGGCATTTCATAATATATCAAGTATAATATCTGCTTCAAGTATTTTATTTCTTTATAAACATGTAGCCCAACTGATGGTCGGACTAGCCTGATTTTGGACCATAGTACATGCATGGTGGGGCCTACCTAATGAACAACCCAAATCTTGCACAAATATGAGTGAATTGGTCGGGCTTCGGCCGGGCGTAATCAACCCATGTTGGACAATTTTTGGCCATCATGGGTCCAAGTTGGGTTCGAGAGAGTATGTTATGTGTTGATGATGTGGTGTTGGTCAAGAGTTGGCTCTAGAGAGGAGGTTTTTGCTAAATCGAGACTATGGAGAAAAACTTTAGGGCTTGTTTGATAAGTGGGAATCCATGGGAAAAATGGAAGTTGTAATCATTATTTGATTTCCTAATGTACTTTTAAAAAATGGATTTTGTTTTTAGTGGCATATTTGATTTTCAAGCGGAAATCTTCAATTCATTTTACAATGGTCACCTTGAATCTTGTGGTCGAAGATCGTGGAAGTGGAAAAGCGTAATATTACATCATAGAATGAATGATTTTCTTTGCAGACCGAATATGAGAAAACGTCATATCAAGGGAAAATTGCTTCTCATCCTTTGTTTTCCTTTTTTTTTTTTTACTGCTCATCAAATTAGTTTGAAGCTAGGAGTGGTTGTATAATGGTATAATGTACTATTCCGAACCATGTTTGGACATTGATTCTTGACAGGAGATTATTGTCAGTCAACCAACTTATTCAGCGTTGAGGGCCGGTTGGGAAATGACATGAAAAGAAGCAATTTTCCCTTGACAAGACGTTTTTCTATGTTTGATTTGTAAACAAAACCATGTATTCTATAATAATCATTACACCTTTTCACTTTTGCAATTCTTAGGGGCAAAATTCAAGGTGATCGTTGTGAGATGAATTGAAGATTTACACTTGCAAAACAAACATACAACTATAAATGGAATCCATTTCTCTAAAGTACCTTGGGAAATAATTATTAAATAATGATTATGAATTCCTTTATTCTCCCATTGATTCTCGCTTATCAAACAGGCCCTTAGAATTTGAGAGTTCTAAAAGTTAGGATAACCAAGACGTTGTGATCCCCTTAGCAGTAACCAGGCTAGCTGGTACATATGACACGGCTAGGAGGGGGCTGACTTTATTCTTGAAGCGGGGTTTTGTACTGAACTCGGGCTTCACGCTCAACCAATCTCTTGCATTGTCTGACCAGCATCCCCAGACTACAGAGAGGCCAATTTCAAATTTTGGTGGAAACTGCCAGGTTCATTTCATTGTCAACACTCTAGTACATTTCATTGTCGGACATGTGCCGCAGGATGACAAAGTGATCTGAGAGGGTACTAACAAAGAGGGTAGTCAGGTCAGGAGAGCGTTAAACCCCCAATAGGATTTGATGAGGTTCGGCAGGATGTGGGCCATCAAGTCTGGAGATCAGTGGTCAATAGTGTGCCAAGACAATTGTCTCACAAAGAAGTTTGTAATGTATCTCAAACAACTATTATTATTATTATTATTATTTTTTTCTTTCCAATTTTCACTATTTCCATTGGCATTTTTTTTGGGTATTTTAAAACCTTTTGAAGTGATTCCTCAAAGGGTAGTTATATGATACTAAGTCAACGTATGACACTCGCTACATATGCACTAAGAACTTGTACACATGGCATACACTGCCTTAAATTAATTTGACTAAGTTATGGAAACCACCATATCTAAGTCAGCCTCAAAATTAGATTGTTTCTACAATTCTTACCTTCGATTTGTTAACACTTGTGTGGAGGCGAAAAGAGAACAGTGGAGATGAAAAAGGTGGCGAGAGTAGCCAAGCTGGAAAACATGTAGAGAAAGATACCGGATTGCTTGCGGATATTCATCGGCAGGCGACGAAGGAATTTGTCGACAGAGAACAGGGGGATTGGAAGGAGGTTAGAAGCAAAAAATCTAAAGGAAAAACCAAAATCTCCACCCTCCCTGAATATCCGATATTGTTCATAACAAGTTTTCTAGATGGCTAGCTCACAGTCAATTTCGAAAGGGTGTTCAACAAGGCAGGATCGGTGATGGAAGTGGTTATTTCAAGCAGTGTTCAAAATATTGGTATCATGTTATGTATCGCACCCTTGGGATACGGATACGTATCGGTTATCACATGGGATATATCGGTTGTATCACGTAATGTATTGCTGTTGTTGGAAACATGGGGAAACATTGGAAATTGGTTGAATTTTTCAATGAAATTTCAGTGATTGTTAAAAAAGACATCAATACACACTTACAAATCAAAACATTACAAAAAACAAGTGCACATAATAGGTTTTCATTGTATGGGGTCCTAATCTATGCATTGTCTAACTGAATTGATGCAACTATGTTCATATAATTTATAAATGTAAGAAGATGTGTGGAACAACAAGCAATACATTCAGAAGGCAAAGAAGAATCACTAGTTTAGGTTACATACATGTTTGATTTTGTGTTTGGACACAAAGATTACAATCGATTTGCGAGAAATTAGGATTTTTTTTTTTTCAATTTTCCGTAACTCAGTCCTCCTCTAAATCTCGAAATCGAAGCTCCTAATCCATGAATTTTCATGCAAAACATGAAAAATCATGGATTTGTAACAATTTGACACTGATTTAATATGATTTACAAAAAAAAGGACCAAAAATTTTAAAAAAATGATCACCGGATCGAACATGTGGGATATATCCCACTACTTATGTGTTTTGTATCGCACAGGTGGGATATAAGATATATCGTGGCATATATCGGCCGATATTGTTGATATTTAAAACACTGATTCCAAGAGAGAAATCTTCCTTCGCTTCTCGTGGATTTATGTTTGTCCGCATGAGCTGTGAAGAAGAGGTGGTGAGAGTTTTGAAAATGTGCATGGTGTAGGGTTCGGAGGAAAACAATTGTGTTCAAAAAACAAGTTATGGGCTGGAGAAGAACCATGAAAAGGCGAACTCAACAAACAAGGGCTGTAGTGGATCATCCCAAGAGGGAAAAAAAGGGAAAGAAAAGGAGATCTCTTATCGAGAAGTCAAAGCAAAAGCGGGGTCTAAAGGAAATAGGAGTATTAGATCCTATAAGGATGTGGTGCTTTACTCTGACACTAAGGGGTGTTTCATGGACATGGAAATGGAGGAGTTTGACAGTCAAAACTAGAAAGGGGTTTGGAAAGAGGTATTGGAAGGAGATATGGTGGTGCGAATTTAGGAGAGAGTACTAGAAGAGTCAATCAAATCCTTCGAGTTTTATTTTGTGGCAACGGTATGACCAGGTGTTTCTGAGGAAGAACTTGAAGCTTGGTTTAGTCACAATTGCGGGATGGGTATGGAAGATACAATGGTGAAGATGCTATCAGATGTAGCAGTGTACGTTTCATTGTGTTCTCAACAAGATGCAGATAGTTTCTTTATGTCCTGCAATTTGTAAGCTTCTTTATGTCCTACAATTTGTACAGGGACGATACAGTCAGAAAAGTGCAACGATAGGAGGATTGGTCTGATTTTGGGTGGGAGACTTGCTGGTTCTAGATATGGCACCTTTCACTCTGAGTTTTGGATCAACAATGTAATTCGAGAAATCGGGGAATGTATTGGGTCTGAATCCTATTGGTGATATGGGAGGAGCACGAGAAGATTCAGAAAGAAGAGCAACATCTGACAGCACTGGGCTCAGCTAGCCCCCTTTTCCAGAATGCATTGATGGCTCTGGCGGGAAAAGTGACGTCAGCTGCCCTTGCCGTGCGACATGTGGAATGGTTAGTAATGAAGAGGGAAGAGAATCCGGTGATAGAGTTGATAACCTCGATCTTTGGTTGAAGCGTGGCAATGCATTAAATGGAGATATTCGAAATCTCGACACCTGGCTGAATGACGTCAGAAGGATGTGTAAAGAAAGGTCACTTAAGGATGTTTGTGTGGAGGGAGAAACACGTGTTTGAAGCGATTTTTTTAACACACGTGGCATTTTTTTACACATGTGGCTTATTGGGTAAGTTATCTCATGTGCGAAGGGAAAAGTTACACAAAGCAAGTATCCTTGATGATTTCTCCCGGAAAGCGAGTGGCACTGTGAAGGACAAAGGTCACGACCATGGAGGATCCTCGACAGAATAAAAACCAAGCGGGATGGGTCCAACTCCTAAAACACAACAATCAAATCTACAAAACGAATACTTCGAAGTAGAAGGGGATCAACAGAATCAACTCTCAGCTCCGACGAGAAGGTAATGTGTCAGCAAGTAATCGATCTAGAAGGACAGAGTTGGGAAATAGAAGAGAGATTGGATATCCAACACGCAACACCAATAGTAGTGACCAAGGATTTAGAAGCTACTCGAACAAAGGATTTTCTGTCAACTCAAGCAGAGGCGCCGGGACCAATAGGGTTTTTTTAAGTGAAAAGGTAAAGGGAAGAGAGTGTCGATGGCACTGGGTATGAAACGAGTTAAAAGGGTTTCTAGGGAAATTGCAAGGTTGGTAGGAGTAACATTTGGGGATAATTCGGAAGATTATGTTGCTCCTTTTGACTCTGTGGAAGAGAGGGGTCGTCAGAACATGGCACTGGTACAGAGGGAGGTGGAATCAGGTATATGTAGGGTGACAAATGGACAGGATGGGCAGATAGACCTTGCGGATCAGGTATATGTAAGGTGACAAATGGAAGGGATGGGGAGATAGACCTTGCGGATCACTGATCGCAGGTATATCTGCTTATAGGAAGAAAGGGTCAAGATGGTTGATCGATGAAGCTGGTCAGTTGGAATGTGAGGGGCCTGGGTTGCCCCCATTTGCCCCCATAAAAGGTTACAAATCAAGGATCTTTGTAGAAAATACAAAGCGTAGCTGGTAGCTTTCCAAGAAACTAAGACGCAGAGTATCGACAAAAGAGTGGTGGATTTGTTGTGGAAAGGTGCCGCTAAATCATGGGAATCATTAGATGCAGAGGGGAATTCAGGGGGCATTCTAGTAATATGGAATTTAAATTTATGGGGTTTAGAAGATTGTGTTAAAGGGACAATTGTCTTTATCTCTACTGTTGCAAGATAAGGTTTTCGGTTTCAGATGGTCTATGATGGTGGTTTATGGTCCACATAAGTCACGATGCAGGAATCAGTTTTGGGCAAAGTTGGATGATTGTAGTAAAAAGTGGTCATTTCCGTGGTGTGTGGGAGGTGACTTCAGTGTAGTTTGATTCTCGTTTGAAAAATCAAATGGGGGCAGGATCAACCGAAGCATGAGGGATTTTTTGGCGTGGATCACAATGAATGAATTGGTAGATCTACCTTTGGGATCGGTAAAGTTTACATGGTCAAATGGGCAAGTTACAACAGTCAAGTCAAGATTGGACGGGTTTCTTCTTTTGCCTGATTTGCTAGATTTATTCCCGCTTGTTCTTCAATATCTCCTACCAAGGCTTATTTCAGCTCATTGCCCAATAATGTTAGAGTTGAACGAGGAGGGTTAGGGCCCAAGACTGTTCCATTTTGAGCTGTCTTGGTTAAGAGGTGGAGGGATTTTCAGGCTTAATAAAGGAGTGGTGGAAGTCCTTCCCTGACCAAGGGGGAGCGGGTTATAATCTCTTTCAAAAACTAAAGAAGTTAAAGTGCAAGATAAATGGGTGGAAAAAAAAAATGGTCCTAAGCTGTAGGGGGAGGAAACAATGAATATGTTAAATGAGATCCAGAAGTCGGATGTTAAAGAAGAGTCGGTAGGTTTGTCAGAAGAGGAGAGGGCATGGAGGGAGATACACTTGGCCAAATACAGTGCAAGAATAAGGGAAGAAGAGATAAAATGGAGACAACGATCAAGAGCATTGTGGCTTAAAGAGGGTGATAAAAATATAAAGTTTTTTCATGCTATGGTAAGTGCAAGGGCAGGGGTTAATAGAATCAAATTGGTGGTGGTAGGGGAAGTAATGATGGAAGGGGAGCAAAAAGTTTGTGTGGCAGTAGTAGATTTTATAAGAAGTTACTATCAAGGGAAGCTTAGAATCGGCTAAAGATTAATAACCTGGCTTTTGACTCCATTTCGCTGGAGGTAGCAGAATCTCTTGAAAAAGAATTTTTTGAGGAAGAAATAGTGTATGCAGTTGAAGAGTTGGGTGGAGATAAGGCTCTTGGGCCGGATGTTTTTCTTATACTCATTTTACCAGAAATTTTGGGAATTGGTTAAAGGTGAGGTAATCAGTTTTATTAACAAAATTTATGTTACTGGTTTTCTGTCCCCGGAGTTAGGTGCTACGTTCATTGCACTAATTCCCCGAGATAAGGCTTCTAGGATTTTAGACCTATAAGCCTTTTGGGAGGTCCATACAAAATTCCGGCAAAATGATTAGCCACAAGATTCAAAGCGGCTATTGGTCGATTTGTTTCAAAATCTCAAGGGACTTTTGTGGTGGGAAGGCAAATTGCAGATAGTGTTCTAGTGGCGCGTGAATGTATAGATTTATGTAATAGAAGCCTAAGGAAAGGGGTATGCAAGCTGGATGTAGAGAAAGCTCATGATCATGTTGATTGGGGTTTTTTGGATTACATGTTGGGTCGATTGGGGTGTGGAGTTAGATGGTGCTCATGGATGCAAAATATATTCTTCAGACTACCATGCAAAATATATTTCTCAGACTACCATGCAAAATATAAGTTCGGTTAGACAGTCCAATTAATCGATCTGAACTGTCCATTTAGTCCAAAATATATTTCTCAGACTACCATGCAAGAAACACACTAATCAGATGATCCAACCCATCCTTGATTTGGACTTATTTTCTATAGCGGTCCCTTTTCCAGGTAATGGATGGGATGGCTACGATTGCCTAAGAAAAGTGACCTTTAGAATCATAAGCAATCAATGATGGTCTCTAACAAATAGATGGATCAAATTGTTGATTGGACCTATTTTTATGTAAATGATCTTGACCATTGAAATTGATAACCACTGATTGAATGGTTAATATTTCTTAGATTGGTGTGGTTCTTGCATGTTAGGGCATGAGATGTTCATTGGACCTAATGAATGGTCTAGATCAATGGATTGGACAATACAAGTGCCCTAATGCAACTAAATGCTACTAGGTGCACTATAACTTACAGCCTTTGAGAGCACTGAAGCATTTCTCTAATGATGATGATGATCCAATGCTTTTTTGTTTTTGCCAATCCTTTTTTTTTTCTTCTTTTGGCTTGTGACCCATTAACTCATTTGGCTTAAAAGTTGCGATTTGCCTGAGTTGGGGGTGGATTGGGTTACCAACCCATTTGAAACCAAAACCGAGTCAACTCAGGTGAGTCAGATATGACTTGGGCGAGCTGTCAAACCATGTTTAATCCTCTTCAAGTGTTGATGTTGGCATGGGTCCATTTTTGAATGCAAATTGTATTGCTTTACATGTTTGTGTCATGCTTGTTTAAAGAAATTATCTTACCTTTTATTCATAACCTGATCGTGACAATTCCTGATTTTCTTCTTGTGAAAAAAAAAAGGTGTTCCCTGCACCAGCTGACAGAGAAAGAGTGAAGTCTTGTTTATCTGAGTTGAGTGAAATGAGCAACGGTTTCAAGCAAACCCTAAAGGCCGGCATGGAGCAACTGGTCGCAACTGTGACACCCCGCATCCGCCCAGTGCTTGACAGTGTGGCGACCATCAGCTATGAGCTCTCCGAAGCTGAGTATGCGGAAAATGAGGTGAATGATCCGTGGGTCCAGAAGCTTCTCCATGCTGTCGAGACCAACGCAGCATGGCTACAACCTGCAATGACAACCAACAACTACGACCTGTTCATCCATCTGATCATTGATTTCATTGTGAAGAGGCTCGAAGCTATCATGATGCAGAAAAGGTTCACCCAGCTCGGTGGACTCCAGCTCGACAGGGATGCGAGGGCATTGGTGAGCCATTTCTCCGGCATGACTCAGAGGACTGTGAGAGACAAGTTTGCCCGCCTCACTCAGATGGCAACCATTCTCAACTTGGAGAAAGTATCTGAGATACTAGACTTCTGGGGAGAGAACTCGGGACCAATGACATGGCGACTCACTCCCGCTGAGGTGAGGAGGGTGTTGGGTCTCAGAGTTGATTTTAAACCCGAATCAATAGCCACTCTTAAATTGTAGCAAGATATGACTTTTGACGTGGATCTTTCTGATTTACTTTTTAAAATTTTTTTTTTTTTTTTTAAATTTTTTTAAAAGCCTTTGCTTTCCATTGTTGTGTTTCGATTCTATTTTTTGTTCATGAATGAAAGAGAGAACGTGGTTTCTTTACTACACTTCATCTTCTACCTCATTCAAGCCAACAGCTGTTCTACCAAATCCTCCTTCATTCATACTCCACTGTCTAAGGATGTTTATTGTTGTATGGATGGTTAAATATCGAGTCGTCAAGGAGTCCTAATTGCATAAGTGAAATTGTGGGGTTAAGATCGTTTGATCAGTTTGAATTTCGCCCCTCATATTTCATCCCAATGAGGGCCTGAGATTTGGATGGTCCAGATTTCCATGCATCCATGCCACTTACACTTACTGAAACGATTAATTACAAACACGTTAGGCGGCCAAAACTTTTCGTAATTACAATTTTATATGATTAAAAAACAATAACTTCTTGATTAACAAAATTGTCCCTTTTTTATTATTTATTTTTTAAATATATTTTATTGACTGTTTGGCCAGCCTGCCTGAATTCACAATTTGATGGAATTTTCATCATTGTGAATGTTTGGGATGCTTAAGAAAGAATTACAATCTAGTGGTTCTTTTGAGGCAAAGGCAATCATATGTGGACCCATTACGATGAACAATTCAAATCAATGCTTGGACCAATTTTAGCAATACGGTTCGTTCATCATGTTGGGCCCACCTTTGATTGCACATGCATCCGAAAAATAATTTTGATTGGATGATTGGACCATCTGATCATTGGCTAAGAAGATAGATGCCGTGTTTTGATGATAATGGGGAAAGTCTAACCATTATTGTCTATCTTGTAGGGCTCACTTTGCATTGTGCGTTCCTGATAAATGTCACTTTGATAAGATGAGCCTGTCCATCCAATCAATTTATGGGAAAATGAATGGTTGATGTTGATTACAATGGAGGTCCGATGATTGATTTGGATCATCAAATATACGGGATCCACCTTTCATTGCCGTCAACTCAAAAAATCACTTTTCTCGGATTATCCAAAAGCTTTTAATCAATGGCCATGAAAATGGATGGTCTATATTGTATGTAATGAGAAGGTTCGACCATTGATTTGGTTCGTCCATCATGTAGGCCCACATTTAAATCCACGCGCATCCTAGTCTCCTAGATCACCATAGTTAGGTAATTATAACTATATGATCTTTGGCTACTCTAAAAATCTTTAGGATAGAAACCATCCTCTAAAAATCTTAGCTTACAAATTACAACCCAAAAGCTCTAGTCTAAAAGCCCACTGCTAACCTCATATATACTACAACAACCATCTAATTAATGCCTATTAAAATGGACGGCTTGTATCAATGATAACAGAGGAGACCTAATATTTGATCTAGATTTTTCATCATGTGGGGCTCACTTTTGATTGACTGTCTATCACGCCCCAGACTCGGTAACCAGACTCAAAGGAACTCGGTGGCCTGTTCTAGTCGCAATAGGCTCCGTAATACCTCATTCTTGGATCCTGAGGTAGGTTCCGATCCTGAGATCTTACAAGGAGGATTTCCATAACAGTATAATCATTTCAATACGAGCATATCCAAGATCACGAAAAGTAAATCTTACAATAACAAAGGCACATATCATAAAATCCATTATGAATTTGAACTTTTACAAGTATTCATAAGGTCCAAAAGGACATACATAAGATAATAGAAGGAAGAAAGGAAGTCTGCAACACTGGATCCTCAAGCTCAGCTCTAATCCAAACTCTGTCACTGCGACGCCTGCCTAGGATCTCCTGCACACATCAATCGTGCATAAACTTATAGAAAGCTTAGAGGGTGATGAAAGTGTGTGACAATGGTGCTCAGAAGAAGATAGAGAATGCAGAAGGGAGTCATGATCAATACCAATACCACTAGCCTTACCAAGGCTATCATGAATGTAAGAAACTATACCAAGGCAGTACGATAATGCAGGAAGCTATACTAAGGCTATATAATGCAATGAGTACTGTAATGCGATGAGTACTGTAATGCAATGAGTACTGTAATGCAATATGAGTACTGTAATGCGATGAGTACTATAATGCAATGAGTACTGTAATGCGATGAGTACTGTAATGCATTATGAGGCTTACACAACCGATGCAAATGCGAAGTAATGTCAGTGCTCATATCCAATCCACATATCAAGTACATTTCTATCATAAAGAAATCACCGGGGTCCATTACACTGCTGGATGACCGCCGCTCTACAGACCTTGCACAGTTAAACGAGCGTAAGAAACCTCACTATCCGCCTGTGGACAGTCAATCACCAGCAAGGCCTGACGATAGCGGACCCATTCACGAGCTGGTCAAACTCAGCTTAGTAATGCCTTCTTACATCAGACGAGTAAGGCCACACCCTTATCCAACCGACTACACGACAGTGGGAGTCGCGGCCTAACGGTATAAGGCCCTCGTGCGCTCATATATTCTACCCGGTCATGGCGCTGGAGCAGATCCTTGGTACTATGGAAGTTTTGAAAATTTCATCCATGGGCATCCTATGCACTCGGTATGCTCAAGTAACATTTCTGGTGTCCAAACGTGGTCATCCACGATGTAACTGTGGAGGCTACAACCCTGATGAAGCAAGGGCGATAATTGTCCATATACTATGCAATGCCAGATGCATGAATCACACAATCAACTATGCATCAATTCCAAGCATTCAACGTGCTCAAGAGGAAATACTACGTCCCTCGGAGAAGGTAACATGCAATGCCCAATGGCACAATATGACCATACACACAGTGTCAACCAAGCATATAATGATGTACCTGGGTCATGAGGATGAATTTAATCACACGATTAGGTACTTCGATAATATCCTTAAGGAAATCCAACTTCTAGTGAGGGCCCATTTACCTGGGGTAGCCCACAAGACTAAGTATATAAGCTACGGGTCTAAGTAATATAGAAATGAGCCTAGCAAGAGTCTAAGATGAGTATCCAATCACTCTTAAATACAACCGGGTCTAGAGGGGTCCATAATGGGGACATTTAACCACCATTTTCCAAAAAGGCATATCAACCATGAACTATATGGATAGAAGGCTCAAGGCCTACATTTAAGATACAAATAAAGGTAACCACATTATATATATTCCTCATAATAGGCCATAAAAAGATATAATACCACTTTTAACAACATAGGCCCCAAGAGGGAAATTAAGGCCCCAGGCTCAATTTTCAATGGCCATAGAATCTATGCATTAAGTTGGACTTGGTGGGCAGTCCACGTACACAGTATATGGCCCAAAAATAAGTTTAAGTTTGGATGATGAAATGGGCCCAACTACATCAGCCAAATAACTAGCAATTTAAGTGGGCAATCAAGGGCCCAATACTATCCTTATCTTAGCCCACAAGTCCATCAAAATTGTGGAAGTTGGCTCAATACATGGTTGGGTCAAGCTGGGACGTCCCAACCCACTCTGGGCCCATGGGATGCTTAAAAATCTGATCTAAGATGGGGTCCTCATGTGATCACTAAAGGTGACCCAAAAGAATGCACTAATTAAGCCCAAGGATTATAAAATATAAGCATACAACGGGCACACAAGTTCTCAATATGGTGGGTTTCATGTCCAATAATGTTTCAACCATAACAATGTACATTTAAGGCCCCTTGATAAACGTTCGGCCTACTCAGCTTCCTAGGCTTGCTAAAGCCTAGAAATTAGTCAAATAAGTGGGAATGATCTCATGAAGGCCAACAATATTCACAGGGGCCCCACCAGATGGAGGGTGTGTATACATCAAGAAAAGATCAAGTGGGCCTATTACTGAATTGTGAATCCAGTAGCAATCCAAGGCAGAGAGTGCCTCCATGATCGGATGATCTAAGGCTTGGATGGCCTGGACCAAACATGCGTTAAGGTAGGTTTCACATACATTCACATTGATCGTTAAACAAATGGCCTAGGACATATGGTGGGCCTTTAACCATCCATAAAAGAACCCATGGGCCTACCTTAGGACCACCTAGGAGGACATCCAACCTCAACTGATTTCCGAGAGGTAGCCCGCCACTACTCGAACATGAACTAAGGCCCAAGGCCTAAGGCAATCCATAGCCTAATGGGCTTATACTTAAAGCCCAACACATAGGAAATATAGTGGGCCCTCAAGCAAGGTTGGGCCCAACCATAAAGATCCTGAGTCCACTCATTGTGATGGGCCTAATGGGCAGCCCATTATTCTAACATATGGGTGATCCTTACATTTAAAACAAGTAAGTTGGGCCTCACATCTTGGTCAAAGTATGGTTTACTTTAATGGGGAAGCAAGGGCCCAACTACCTGAGTATTTTGGCTCATAAAACCCATCACAATAGTGTATTAAATATAGGCTTAAAGGTCAGGGGAATCAAGACTCAAGGCCTAAGTCCCAATGGCCATAGGACTTATACATTCAGTTGAACTTAATAGGCAGCCCATGAGCACAAAAAAACACAGCTTAAAAATAAGTTTAAGTTGGGTGAAATGGGCCCCACTACATCAGCCCAACCACTAACAATCTAAGTGGGCAACCGAGGGCCCAATACTACCCTTATTTCAGCCCATAAAAAGGGTGTGTGGCCTTCCTCAGTGGGCCCCACATATGTCCAGATCACAGACTAAGACTAGGACACTTACACGTATTGATTAAGGTGTCCAAAGATTATATAGTTGGGTGGTAAGGGCGTCCCACCTTGCTAGATTATTATTTTTATTTATTTTGGGACATCCTAGGCCCACTAAATGAGCCACACACACATCATCATCCACACATTAGAGAAGATAGAAGAAGAAAAGAAAGTAATCCGGCCATGGGGGTAGGGCCCCGCCACTAATGAGCCCTCCCAAGAATGAATCATACCTATACAACTACATTAATTGTACATGCAATATAAAATCACGACATGCATGATCTATAATTGCTATGGATGGTTGAGATGCCATCCCAACATGATCCTTAAGGTCTAGATGACATTGAGATGGAGTAGATCATTAAATACATTATGATGGGGTCCATGGAGAATGGCCCCATCATGGATCATGACATGCATGTATGATGAAATAAAGGCCACATCCATGGGATCAAATGAGATCCCCACCATGGATTGGTGGGTCTCATGTGATTCATCTATAAAGAAATAATGAGATTAAAAAAAAAAAGGAATTCAACAAAAGAATAGTCACCCATCTCAATGGATCTCACTCCAAAGTTACATCAATATACTTTTCTTGCTCCAAGGGACATGAATCTATGCTTGAGATCTTATTCTAATGGTTAGATGGGGAGGGAGATAGAAGAAATATAGCTGAAATTTTTTAGCAAGGTAGGATGTTTTAGAGGTTCTAGCAATGGGAGAAGAGAAAATGAAAGGAAAAAGAGAGGAGAGAGAGATGTAGCATGAGAGTAATGATGAATTTCTAGAAAAATGGAGGCATGCTTGCCTTGGTAAGAAGAACTCATGATGAGTTTGTGAGGAGATTCCTATGTGCTAGGGGTCTAGGAGCTAGCGCCTAGGCTAGCTATAGGGGTTAGGTTCTCTAGGTAATGATGTCATAGATTTGCATGGAAATTTGTGCAAACCAAGTGGGTCCCACCAAAAAAATGCAATTAATGGTCCAAAAATGTGCGGCCTACAACTTTTGATGGACACGTCGGATTTACGCACGAGACGCGACGTTGGAACCGCGGTGACGAAGCGGACGCAATGGCATAAGTCTCAACTCGATCTGAGTTGGGCCTTCATGACTGGACTTACGGATGACTGCAAACACTATCCAAGGGTCACGGGTCGCCGGGATTCGACTGGTAGGACCGCGGGACCAAGATGGACGGAATGCATACTTATACACACATGCACACAAGCGAAGTCGGGTCGGGTCTCACACTGTCCCTCTTAAATTTAACTTTGATGGATGATCTAGCCATCCAACTAGTGGGTAGGGCAAAGGAAGGTCCAATCACTGATTTGGAACATCCATCATGTGGGGCCCACCTTTAATTGACCATTCTTTGATGATCCTGATAATATGATCAATGACTAATAAAACGGATCCCTCATCACTTGGATTTTCAACCGTTAGGGACCTCTTTTTGCTAGAAAGGATGCTCCATCAGCCACTGAACGTGGAGTGAAGACTTCATTACAACCTTCTCTGTCCCTGCTGCTTTTCTCCCCTCTTAACTCCGGCCATGGAGAAGCCAAAGGATACTCCCAACGGTCAAAATTTGAAAGTTGGAGGGAACCATGCTGTTGGGCTGCTGCTTCCCCACCCAACCATTTCGTGCTAGGCCCATTTCGGGCCTTTCTGTTGTAACCGTTGGGCTTTCTCTGCGGCTCATCATGCACACCCCATCTCTCTCTCTCGGCCCTTGGGCCTAATGAAGTGGGCCAATCTCAACCCTCCATTTGCCATGATAGGGCCCACCTTTTAGGCGATCCAAAGGCTCCATCCCAACCATTTGGGAGCAATAATCAAGCCCACAATTTGGTTGACCAGAGGAGCACTCACAAGCCCCTAAAAAAGAGAAAAAAGAAGAAAGAAAGAAAAAAAATAAAATAATCCTTTCAAGCCTAGTAATTCAATGTGTGGGCCTGTTCAAGTGAGCCCAATCTTGTCAGGCATTTCTCCTTAAGGCTCGTTGGGATAGCCAACTGGTAAAAGCCCAAAAATGATGCATCCATCCCTAACTCTACTATTCATATAAACCATAACTCCACTCCCCATTTTGCAGTCTCCTATAGTAATGAGGAGAATTCTGATGCTGAAAAGGAATGGGTTAGCTCCTTGGTTGGCTATTTTGTGGGTAAAACACTCCTACTTCCATATTGTGAAGGTGGCACTTGAGAAGGCATCGAAATAAAAGCATGGGATAAAGTTTCATTCTTTAGAGGATGGTTTCTAATATCTCTTCAAATTTAAAGACACAAGTCCTTATAAAAGGACCCTTGTTCGTCAGTGGGCATCCTTTAATAACTCTGTAGAGGAGGACTTTTACTCTTTTACTCCAAAGGAAGGATTCCAAAGCCTCCCCAAATGCTCCCTCTTCCTCTCCAATAGAACCCACTTTGGCACCTCCTCAAGTGGTAGCTCAAAAGAATGTATGGGTGGAAAAAAAAAAAAAAACATTTAGATCCCAAACCTTCTTCGAATGGAATTGTTGCTCCTGTTTTGGGGCAGTCTTTGGTATGCCATGAATGGACTCAAAGAGGAAAATCTCCAAAATTCCATTCTTGGCTGTCTAGGAAGAAGGAAATCAAGCTCCAGCTAATAAATTTCTGGTGCTATCAACCTCCGAAATAATATAGTGCTTGCTAATCATGCTTTCCTCAGTTCTTTCATGAACTACAAAGCATCTTATTTGCACCCTGGTCTATCTGATCAGACTCTATGCAGCCGAAGAGCGTGAAAAAATGAGGAGGAAGATCACCGTCTTTCTCGAGTATTTAAAACCTTGAATGTAGGAGAAAAAAGAGAGATAAAACTCAAACGATTTTATTGAATAATGTCTATTAATGTCTAATATATATTTTTCTCAATTACACCATTAACAAAGAAAAAATAAACCAAAATTCATAATTACCAAAAATAGCAAAATTCTAATCATAATAAAAGTTGTAATTCTAACAAAACTATGTTAAAGCCTAATTTTCAAAAATAAAAATTTCAAACAAAATTTTGCTCGAGTCCTAGCATGATTAAAAGAAATTTCTAAAAAGATGGATATCTAAAACTCTAAAAATAAGGAAATAAGATAAAAATTGAAATTACTAGAAATAGTAATTTTTTTCCTCTAAAATCCTATTTTTGAGCTGTAAACGTGTGTTTTCTTACAAAGCGGATAGACGCGACCCACTTTCTGTGGGTAGGTTGGACTCGAATGGCCCGTTCTAGTCAAAATTCATAGGTCTGCGTCTCGTAATGATACCTAGATCAAAAGTTATGGCCAATTTATGGTTCCCACTTCAAACGATAATTTCTCCCTATTCAAATTTAATTTCTTTGAACCGGACATGCTCAGGGCACAGTTACATCATGCCCTGTGTACAACTAGGCCCAAATTTGATAGATTACTTTCGCTTCCGTTTGGCTTTCTCTTGGTCCAGCTATGCTAGGAATGTATTTGTGCCACGTCTTTCATCAAACTCCACTTGAAAAAAACTCGTCATCGAGTTATTTAGCGAACTTGGCTCATGATACTCATACATGTCTGCCACATTGAAAGTTTATGAAATCTCCATGCCCTCAGGAAGATTAACAACATATGCACTGATTTTCTTCTTCTTTTATTTTCCATATGTCCTAGTTGAAAATCTCTCATTGAGCAGGTAAATGAGTATAGTATCATCCACTTCAAACACCTTTTGATGTCGATGTTTATTTACATGTTCCTTGACATTAGACTCATGTAACTTTTTTGACGCCAATGGGGCTAGCATAACACATAGACTAATGCTCTCCCCAATTAGACCCTTATGGATCAGTTTTTTCACTTGTCCCTATAAGATCTCACATTCTTTCGGATTGATCTCATAATGTGGGCAATTAGGCAGACTTGCCCCTAGGATAATATTAATTTGGTGTTGTATATCCTGCATGGAGGGCAACTCATCGGAAAGTTCATTGGGTATGATTGCCTTGAATTCCTGCAACACTGGCTTTAACTCTTCTGGAATATTTATGGCCTCTACTTCTTTTCCTTTTTCAACTAATACATTGATCTCCCTCTTCTCCTCAGATTCTTGGATGATCTCTGGGATGTTTGTGGGTTCAACTTCTTTTCCATTTACAAATAATGCATTGATCTCCTGTCTCCTCAGTTTTTTTTTTTTTTTTTTTTAATGAAATCTGGCATAGTTATAAGAGACCACCCCTCCACTTTAGAAGTCTTGGGCTAGTTCTCCGTGCTCATAGGGGCGAGGATAAATATAAATACATTATCCCGACCTCTATGCGTAGCATCAACATTATATTACGATGGTCAAACAAGTAACGTGTGACAAACTTTGATGTCGACTACATCACACATTACTTCATTGTTATAATATTTACCAATGGAGATTAGAATACGATATTTTTCTATTACCTTTGTTTCGCTGACCTCCTTGATCCATCCAATAGTGTATGGAGATGAGTGCTTTTTAATCTTCAGTTACAACTTTTTCACCATTGTTTTCGATACGAGATTCTCGCTGGTCCTGACATCGATGATTATATTACATAGTTTTTGGTTTACAGTGCACCTTATTTGAAAGATGTTATACCGCTATAAATCTATCTTCACCTTTGGCATATACAACAACATTCTCACAATCAGAGCGGTGGCCTGTGATTCACCATTATCCAGTGATGACCTACGATTCATGACCAGTATTACACCACAAACATGATGACTACGAGCCCCAATGACAACGTGAGGCCGCTCATCATTGAACATGGGTTTTCCCTAAGGCTTCCGTCATGCGGTCAATAGCTGACTCCAATCCTCGCATAGCTTGCCGATTCTCCCGCTGGAATGCTTCAAGCATCGCCATTATAGAATTGATCCCCGGAGCACTATCCATGGGATTGTTGCTCCTACCATGGTTAGATGCCTTTGAATCGAGGAAAAACCTCGCTCTAATACTAACTAACACAGGGAAGAGCATGGAAAAGTGAGGAGGAAGATCACCGTCTTCCTTGAGTATTCAAAACCTTGAATTTATATGGTAGTTTCTTGAATCTATAAGAAAAGAGAGAGAGATAGAACTCAAATAAATTTATTGAATAATGTCAAGTAAAGTCAAATGTGTATGTTTCTTAATTACACCCTAAACCAAAATTCATAATTACAAAAAATAACAAAATTCTAATCCTAATAAAAGTCCTAATTCTAGCAAAACTCTTTTAAAGCCTAATTTTCAAAAATAAAAATTCCAAATAAACTTTTGCTGGAGTCTTAATATGATTACAAGTGATTTCTAAAAAAGATGAAAATCTATGTAACATCTCAGATTTTCGCTATTTTGGATTTCCAAAAATACTTGATTATATATATATATATATATATATATATATATATATATATATATATATATATATATATATATAACGAGCCTACATCGTCATTGACTGACCCTTAATGCTCGAGGTGAGCCTATACACGAGTGGCATTGGTAAAGAACCACACAAATTTGATTAATCAATAATAGAAAGCCAATGAATCCGCCTGATCACTTAAACATCGAGTTTAGCCTTGTGATTTGTTCATAGGACGTAAATCCAGCTGACCTATCTTGACTAATCAAGACAACCACAACTAAATAAAGACCTACCAAAAATCATAGACAACTAGGGGTCAGATCTTAATTAACAAACCAAATCAATCTAGTTACTCCTTTAGCCTAAGAATCAACGGTTTAGGGTTATTAGGATCAAATTATTATTTTCGCTAATTACAAATATGCCACACTATGAACTTAGCTAATCTAAACCTTGATCATTACGTGTAAGAAATCTCGATACCCAATTCATTCTAGAAATGCCCTGATTATTCAAACAAGTTCTAAACTGCTTGTTAGTGGGCTGTTGAGGGTCAAATATTGCATATCAGACCCTGGTTATTGTCTGGATTTACGAACTTATACTGTTTAATGGACCTATTTCATCGTGTTTGTGATGCAGGATGTATTTAGGAGCTTGAATTGAAAATGGGTATTAGAAGCATGGTTTTAGCGCTCAAGATTCACCAAGGCAAGGAACAGACTCCATGTGATCAATATCAGCGGAATTATACGCCAGAGACCCGAGAAAATCACGAAAACTGAAGCTCAAGTGGCCTGAAAGTCAGCCAGAATGCAAGAACACAGGGTTTCCACCATCCGTTCAGTCCGAAACTTCATACACGGCCTGAGGATCTTATATTAACCGTACATGTAAAATTTCAGTTACTGGTGGATCCCCCTGGAAGTGGCCCAACGATGACGGTCGAGCCCATAAAATCTGGATTCTGGGCCCGCCTGCTGTCTGGATATGCTTCATCTCTGGTCTCAACGGGTCAAATGAGCTGACAATTTGAATGGACGGAGCAGATTTCTTACATACATCAAGTGGGACCCACATGTACACTGAGGGTACATGAGGAGCACGTGCACCGGCCGTGCACTTTTTGACTACCAAAGCCGGTCAGCGTAAGCTGACCGACTACTTCTCATAATTCAAAAAAAACGCAAACAGCGTTTTCGCTGAATGGATGTGGGTTTTGCTCATGGGCCACCACCTTCAATCAGATGATCAATCCGGACCGTCCATTCGTTTCACGAGGTCGAACCGACCGTACTCTGGTCTACAGACGGATTTCTGAAGTTAGGTGATGTTCTTGAAGAGTCCAGACGGAAGATGGACGGTGGAGTAGATGATCTCGTGGGCCACACCAAAACTGTTCCAAAGTTGTCCATTTCAAACGGTTTTTCGTCAGGAAAATTTTGAACGGCGTGGATTTCTCAAAACGTCAATGAAGTGGGCCCCATCACACAATCAGCGGACGCCCGTGCGAAGGCACAGCGTCCGCGGAACAGGGAGATCGGACGATCTCAGTGGGCCACGAAGGTCCACCTTCTGGAGGATCTGGACCGTCCATTAGCTCCACGTGGTCTACCACTGCTAAGGTGGCAGAATCTCGGAAGACAATGGAGATCTGCTTTTCATCCGTTCAAAGGCAAGATGGACGGTGAACGAAAACTTTGTGGGCCGCACCAATTTTTCTCCAAAAACATGCTTTCTCGGACGGTTTTTCGACGTCGATCGAATGGACGGCTTGGATTTCTTCAAAAGATATCAAGTGGAGCCCACCAGCCGTCGGCGCAAGAGTGAGTGAGGGAGAACCGCGCCAGCGTGCGTCCGTGAGAAACGACGCATTTTGCTACTGCGTTGTGGGTCCCACTGATGGCTCAGATCAATGATCTGAACCGTCCATTAGGTCTGGAGATAGGTTTTAATCTACACCTAGGTGTTCGTTTCCGTCCATGCAAGCTATCAGAAGATTTTAGCTGTCGAACGGAAGATTGACGGTGGACACGTTTGGGATGGTGGGCCGTATTAAAATTAATAAAAAATATACATTTCCCAGTTATTTTCCGCCACAAGTAAAATGAATGGATTGGATTCCACATCCAACACTACATCTAGGTCGCACTCAAGATCAGCGTATTGCTGTGAAACCTCTCCACTGTCCGCAGTTTTTTTTTTACGACTCTTGGTGGGATTGTGATACACATGCGTGAAGCCTATAAAGAGGAATCGACGGCAGCAAGGGAGAGATGGACTGGAGGCCTGGGACTACGGCTGGAAGGAGAGAGAAAGACAGGGAGAGAAGGAAGAGTTTGTAGGATCTTTTCTTTTTATTTTTCCTAGGAGTAGATTCAGAATTTGGGTTTTACTATGCAAGAGTTGGAACGTATATTTGCTGAGATAGCTACGGAATCTTGGGAAAATTTTTTGATGTATGATGATAATGATGGAAAACAGCCTATGCCTCAAATATTTTCTGAAAATTACTTCAACCAATCGAAACATGATGCTCCACCGATTAAGAAGTCCTTCGGTGATTATCTACGGGAAAATAATTGCATTCCACGAGTTAAGGAAACAGTACGTGATTATTGGAATGATAACGCGTATCAACTCTCGACCGATGACCCGTATGACTATAACCATTGGAACCATCAAAACTGGGAAGATGAACCAACCACATGTAATGATTATTCTCTTGGATACCCTACCGTTGAGAACCTACCAGAAACGATCCAAGAGGATGAAATTTAGTATACTATGGAATGCCTTACTAAATAAGAAAAGCAATGGAAGCACCGACCACGCCTTGAAAGGATAGAAGAAGCTCGTGCATCCCAACTACAATCCAATCCAGAAATACAATGCCGGAAAGTGATCCTCACTCGCTTTTGACGAAATCTGAAATTTGGAATGAGGAGTTGGATTCCATTAACGAGCACGTGGTTCAATTTCCCAATGAGCCGATCTCGATGACTGTTCAAAAGAATGGTAGAGATACATGGGTGTCTTTCAAATACAGTGATGATGACACACCTCCTTACTTGACACACATGAATTCAATGATGAGGTAGAGGTTAGTTCATTCGAACCTCAACCGAATTTAGGAATAGATTGTGAGGAAAGCGATCCCATCTCAAGTGTGTACTTGCGCATCGAATTGGAAGCCGAGAAGTATTGGGATGAGATTCATGAGAGCACAACCCAAATTCCCATGAAATCAATCTCAAGTATGGTCCAGGTCAATGCTCAAGAAGCACACAAAGTGATCGGTCATACTGAGCTACTCCACTCACCTAACATATCTGATTTAAAAGTGGAAGATGAGCTCATTAAAACCGACCCTTCCAACTTCTGTGAGACATGTTTGGACCACTCTCTTGAATTGAATGATAATGTGATTCGAGAGAAGGACGAGCTGCTCGCTACGACTTTAGAATTTGAAACCACTCAATTAAGACCACCATCTGAGCTGTACACGTCTGACAGTTCAACGCCTCGATTGAGTAGTTTCAATAAACAAAGTGATCCCATCGATGCTTCCCTATTGATCTTCAATATGTTTGTGCGGTGGAGCAAGAGAACATATCTTCATATACTTTTAAGGGCGAGGAGTCCTTGAGCATCTCATTACTGATTTCCATGAGGAAAATAAGTCACTCTCAAATTGAAATTTTTGACTCTTTTGATAATTACGGGCACACTTTTCAAAGTCAAACGATCCCATGTCAAAAGACAAAGTGGATGCCTTGCAGAGACAACATCTCGGTAGTTATCACCGACCGAGAGAACCCTTATTTTGAAGCCCCTTCTTCCCCGATCCTAACCGTCTACCATTAAAGGAGGAGGAGCCGAAAATTGAACCGAAGATTGACACTTCGAAATGTGTTGAGGCTACATCACTTTTTGCGAAGTTTTCTAAACTTTATCTACTTGTAGTCTCGATTCACCATGGGATACTAATGTTGAAACTTCTTCTCGTCACACAGTGAATCGTACATACTCTACAGTTACCTCAAGCAATGCAATGGAAAATTTCTTATGAGGTACATAAGTCTCTCTGGAAAGTCATGCTCCGGGGCACCCAAGCCTTTGCAAAAGGGCTTTTGGATGATCTTGTTGAGGAACTTATTGAGGAACTTATCAAGATACTGGCCAGAAGATGAACCTTGTAGCATGAGTAGATAGTTCAATGTTTGTGGGTAACATTACTGCAAACCCTCACGAGACTACAACTCGTCTACTAGAGGGCAACCTAGGGTTTTAAAGGCTTGTTGCATGCGCTAAATGCAATCGAGAGCACCTGCGAAAGTGGTATAGGTAGGATTTTATTTTATTTTTGTTATTTTTGTTCTGCTTTCTCTCTCGTGCTGACTGGATTCCATGCTGCGATCTCTTGGAAAGTCTCTTACGATTCATCATCCAGGTACTATCTTCCCATCACTTCACATTTACTTTTGTTGTCCATGTGCATTCCATGCTCATATCTTTTACATTGAGGACAATGTAGATTTTAGGTTGGGGGTGGGAGATTAGGCAACCTAATCAGTGTTTTTCTTCGTCTTGAGCAAAAATTGTGAAAATTTTTAAATTTTTTCTGGACTTTCTAGTGAATTCAAAGTGATGTTGACAGATATCCTGGATTTAAAATTTTAAGATACGTAATGTTGGTAATTCATGACTTTTGGATCCAATTATTTGTAGATTTCACAGTTAAGTTTGAATTATTAATCCATGATTAGAAGTTGTAAACATTGATTGAGTCATGATTTCCCATGTCATATCTCGCTTACACATTAAGATTTAAGTTTGAAACGGAAGGGTTAATTTGGTAATCACTAAGTATGAAAGGAACCAGTCTGAAAAACAAAAATTTCAGCATCAGTTTATAAAGAAGAATTGAAAGAGTAAGTCGCATAACCATCATCATAGGTTTGCTCCCTATAGATGAAGATTCGATTTTTTCATGATTAACAGTTGGAAAGAGTTGGGTGACTAGTTTCACCATAGGTTTGCTCCCTATAAGTGAAAATTTGATTCCCATCTAGTTTTTTTTTAAAAAAAAAAAAAAAAAAAAAGAAAAAAAAAAAAGAAAGATCTATGAGGGACGCTTTGGTTTAGGTTTTGGGTGTCCTGAATGCTCTCACTGTAATCAATGATATTCGAAATAACAAATTGAATCTTAATGTTGATAGGCCGAGATTTCACTATACATCCATGGAACTCAATGTTTAAAATTATTCTAGTTTATGGGCTAATATTTGATCTTGATTATGAAATTCACCGTGCATGAGAGGCCAGGAGAAATTGATAATCAACATTCATGAATCTTAAAGATTTCTCATATTTGGATTATTTTTCAAAATATCACTCGGCTTCACAAGAATTGTCTCGTAATTCTCAACATTAATTTTCGCATATTTTGCTCGGGACTAGCAAAATGCTGGTTGGGGGTTGTGTTGAGGGTCAAATATTGCATATCAGACCCTGGTTATTGTCTGGATTTACGAACTTATACTGTTTAATGGACCTATTTCATCGTGTTTGTGATGCAGGATGTATTTAGGAGCTTGAATTGAAAATGGGTATTAGAAGCATGGTTTTAGCGCTCAAGATTCACCAAGGCAAGGAACGGACTCCATGTGATCAATATCAGCGGAATTATACGCCAGAGACCCGAGAAAATCACGAAAACTGAAGCTCAAGTGGCCTGAAAGTCAGCCAGAATGCAAGAACACAGGGTTTCCACCATCCGTTCAGTCCGAAACTTCATACACGGCCTGAGGATCTTATATTAACCGTACATGTAAAATTTCAGCTGGTGGATCCCCCTGGAAGTGGCCCAACGGACAGATCAGCCCATAAAATCTGGATTCTGGGCCCGCCTGCTGTCTGGATATGCTTCATCTCTGGTCTCAACGGGTCAAATGAGCTGACAATTTGAATGGACGGAGCAGATTTCTTACATACATCAAGTGGGACCCACATGTACACTGAGGGTACATGAGGAGCACGTGCACCGGCCGTGCACTTTTACAGCCAAAGCCGGTCAGCGTAAGCTGACCGACTACTTCTCATAATTCAAAAAAAAACGCAAACAGCGTTTTCGCTGAATGGATGTGGGTTTTGCTCATGGGCCACCACCTTCAATCAGATGATCAATCCGGACCGTCCATTCGTTTCACGAGGTCGAACCGACCGTACTCTGGTCTACAGACGGATTTCTGAAGTTAGGTGATGTTCTTGAAGAGTCCAGACGGAAGATGGACGGTGGAGTAGATGATCTCGTGGGCCACACCAAAACTGTTCCAAAGTTGTCCATTTCAAACGGTTTTTCGTCAGGAAAATTTTGAACGGCGTGGATTTCTCAAAACGTCAATGAAGTGGGCCCCATCACACAATCAGCGGACGCCCGTGCGAAGGCACAGCGTCCGCGGAACAGGGAGATCGGACGATCTCAGTGGGCCACGAAGGTCCACCTTCTGGAGGATCTGGACCGTCCATTAGCTCCACGTGGTCCCTATTACCACTGCTAAGGTGGCAGAATCTCGGAAGACAATGGAGATTTGCTTTTCATCCGTTCAAAGGCAAGATGGATGGTGAACGAAAACTTTGTGGGCCGCACCAATTTTTCTCCAAAAACATGCCTTCTCGGACGGTTTTTCGACGTCGATCGAATGGACGGCTTGGATTTCTTCAAAAGATATCAAGTGGAGCCCACCGGCACGGCGCAAGTGAGGAGGCTGCCGCAGGCGTCCCGTGAGAAACGACGCCGGTTCTGCGTTGTGGGTCCCACTGATGGCTCAGATCAATGATCTGAACCGTCCATTAGGTTTGGAGATAGGTTTTAATCTACACCTAGGTGTTCGTTTCCGTCCACGCAAGCTATCAGAAGATTTTAGCTGTCGAACGGAAGATTGACGGTGGACACGTTTGGGATGGTGGGCCGCATTAAAATTAATAAAAAATATACATTTCCCAGTTATTTTCCGCCACAAGTAAAATGAATGGATTGGATTCCACATCCAACACTACATCTAGGTCGCACTCAAGATCAGCGTATTGCTGTGAAACCTCTCCACTGTCCGCAGTTTTTTTACGACTCTTGGTGGGATTGTGATACACATGCGTGAAGCCTATAAAGAGGAATCGACGGCAGCAAGGGAGAAATCGACTGGAGGCCTGGGACTACGGCTGGAAGGAGAGAGAAAGACAGGGAGAGAAGGAAGAGTTTGTTTGCTTTTTCTTTTATTTTTTTTATTTATTATTTTTTTATATTTGTTTAAGAGCTAGCCCATTCATGTGTGGCTAAACCTCTTAGCTAGGGCTAAGAGGTGAAGCTTGTAGCGTGATGGGAGGCCTCCTTGCTTGTGCCTTTGTTTAGACTGAATTGATGTTGATTTAGGATTTAATTAAGGGAATGTTTTCAGTCTTTAATGGTCTGTTGTGACTGAAATTACAATGGGTCTGCAATGGCTTTGAGCATGTTCTTTTCCTCTCGATGTTTATGACGTCAGGAAGCCCTGTTGTTCACCATCGTCTCCTGGGCATGGTTGGATGTCGGTACCCTTCCTAACCTTCATGGCATGTTGATTGGTTGGTAATTAGTTTAATTCTGTTGTTTGCTTTGTCTCCTGGGCATGGTTTGGTGATGGAATCCATTCTAATTCATACACCTTTCATTTCTTGAAAACTATATCAACGGCAGTTCAGTTAATTTTCCTAATTTTTAATCCAGGCATATGATCTCCCTGATCTCTACAAGTGGATCCTCTGAATCCCTAGTTTCCCTTCTTTGATTTTTTCTAAGTTTTAGATTAATATTTCATCATTATTCTTCAAATTACAATCGATTTAGAATTCATCTTAGCCTAGTTCTAGATCTGGTTATTTTCAGATAACGTACAGGTTTCAGTCCCTGTGGATTCGACCTCGGTCTTACCGAGTTTATTACTACATCACAACCCTATACTTGGGGTGTGAACATGGGCCACTAAACTTAAGACTATAGAAAGACATTCATCTTAATGGGCTTGATGTTCACGTGGGACATTGATCCGAGATCATTCATTGAATCGAGTAACTTTGACTCGCAAGGTCGGTGCATGAGATATGTGAATATTCTTGAAATTAATTAAGAACTCAAGTTAATTGTTTACATTCGGTCTTTACCCAAGTTGTGGCTTTTGGACCGTTAGATCATGACCAAATTTAAGAAAATAACCTAAGTTAATACCTAGCACATATCCGTATAACCGCGACCTCGATTGACCATTGGTGAGCGTTGAACTGACTTTTGGTTATACATGTCAATCGACGCATCCAAATGGCAAGCCGATCATATCCATACATAGATCACCACTAGGGCCAACTATCCTATGATGTATATCGACTTATATACCCCATAGTGGGCCCAAAAGGTTAGAAATACTCTCCCGTATGGCTAGTATAATGAAAACCTAACCCTCAGGGCCATTTGCACCACTGTTGGAACTATATAAGGCCTTCATTTGGGCACCCCCTCTCTCCCATACGAATTTTGAGCTCTATCTTTTAAGAGAGAAGAGAGAGGAGAATGAGAAGAGAGAGCTTGGAAGTATGGGGAGTTGTATGGCTTCACCCTCTCATCCCCTCTATAGTAATATTGCCCTTCATTAGTGTCGATTCAACGGTGATTGGAGGTA
Organism: Magnolia changhungtana; assembly: GCA_030180095.1. Lineage (NCBI taxonomy): Eukaryota > Viridiplantae > Streptophyta > Magnoliopsida > Magnoliales > Magnoliaceae > Magnolia > Magnolia changhungtana. Next base: position 4,127,438 of record JASAUF010000502.1, on the reverse strand, counting down.
AGTATTAAGCCGTATTTGTAGGTTTAGGTCTTGTAGCTAATTCCTTCCAAATATTATAAGCTTGCATACTTGATTAGGTTCTCGATGATCTTCCCCTAACACCCTAACCCAATGAGCACTGTGAGTCGGGCAGATCGTCATAAGGTACGGACCATTATCCCTAGGTTGCCATTTATCGACCTTTGAGGGTCCCAGTTAATGATTTGGTTGTTTATAGATACGTTGGTGTATGTTAACATGTTCACACTTTGAGTTGATCGCAACATATGTTATTACTTGTTTATGGATGATCACATGTTTGATAAAATGCCTAAGTGATTGAATGTGTTGTTCCATTGATGCTTACATGTTCGATGAATGCATATGTGGTTGTTTTGTATTATTGATGCTCACATGTTTGATGAAATACCTATATGATTGTGTTGTCTTGTTGGTGCTCACATATTCTATGAAATGCTTGAGTGGTTGTGTTATTAAATTTAGGCTCATATGAAATTTTATCATGATAGCCTAATGAATTATTAGCCCTTAGTGATGTTTATTATTCCTTACAATGTTGGTTCAGTAGGTAAATCTCCCAAACCAAGGGGTGGCCCGTGCCAAGTTATCCACCTCAGACTTATTCAATCGACCCAGATTGAACACGGACGACCGACAGTAGCTGGACTACATGGGATGCTTGCACCCAATGCCAGTTGCGCCAGAGTTCTCTCAGGTCAATCAAATTAGTCTATTAGCCGACTGATCATGTATGTTCACAATGTATGACATGACCAAATTGAATTTAAGATACCTCAATCATAGTGGATGAGTCCAGTTATAATCGTTAGTACGATACGATCCTACTAAGACTCATGAGCCAAGTATAGTGGTATGGGATACCGTGTCTGAACTGTCAGCCTATGCTGGGGTGACAAGATTCCCCATAGTGACCAATGAGCCCTGATGGATGTGAAAGATTATTGTTTGAACGACCCCTGTCAAATTACTTAGCCAATGGTTCTATGTTAGAGTACCATTTGAATGACTCGGGTGTGAATGAAATTGGGTGACGAGTTCTTTCCTTTGTGGTGATTTTCTTTTATATGACAAGCCTACACCTCAGAACTAAGTGATCATATTCGGTGTTTGAGTGACGATACATATCGGGCTGATCCTCATACCTTTGGGTATCATGTCATATCTTTGGAATTATTGATTTGTGAGATAAACGGGTAATAGCTAAATTTGGATTGAAGGACACTAGTGAGAAGCTGCTACGTGTCGCAACGAGCCACATGATCCGGATAAAGACCCGTGATTTAACGTGGGTATCTTGGCTTCGCCAATCTGCTGTATGAATTTGAATTAATAATCACTTGGTTAATCATGCATACCCTATAATATGTTGCGATTTGGCGTTGGGTTGCTTGTGAGGGAGTGTTGGCATTTGCAAAATAAATGTTGAAGTTGCTTGTGAGGGAGTGGTGAACTGTAAGGCGAATGCATCATTACATAATCTCATTCGTACATTTAACAAGAGTATTTAGGAAATGCTTGATTCTTATTTACAATTAACTGCGTTGATTGAGTTGATAACATGTGTAACTTATAACTAATGGAACCACTGAGTTAGCTATTCACTTCCACCTGAGATGGTATTTTAAAATATCAACGAGGTGATATTATTAATGTAAGTACTAGCAAGACCTCAGACGGGTAGGCTAAAATCGCCTTGTGCCACCGCCATTATGCTTTGAAGGATTGGGCGAAAACTGAAAACTTTACACTTTAATTGTCTTGGGTATGTATATTGTGGCTTGTATAAACGACATTGGGCAGATACCACTTTTTAATTATACTTTGACTATTAGTCCTATTTTTATTGATTTTTGTTCTCTACATTTTTGTTACCTCTACCTCGCTTTGGATCCGCTTATTTGAATCGTGCTACTCTAATTGCTCGTGTGTGAAATGAATGTGAATTTGAATAGGGTCACATATGCATTTCATTAAGTTAATACCCGGGAACTCGGGATCGGAGTCTATTTACTCGGGTGCCGATTTTCAGATCATTATAGTCTAGAACTCTTAAAAATAGGGGGTAGGTTTCCTATTTTTGAGTTATAAGCATGTGTTTTCTCATGAAATTGTTGTGAGTGAACTGGCTATAATCTCGAGCTAACAACAAACCCAGATCAAACCCTTGGTCTTAGAAATTTGGATCTAACACCATCGCCAATTTGTACCCTTTGCGGAAGCATGGTAAACGTAGATAGACCAATATATTAAAGCAGGTAACTGAAGCAAAAAACAAACAATCCATAAACACATGATATTTCAGATGGAAAACCTTTACAAGAAAAACCATGGCACTATAATAAAAACCTTAAAGTTATATAGACTCACCTTTTTCAATTACAGAATCATCTGATTGTTATAACAACCCCAATACAAGGCTGGGATGTAGTAATAATTTGGTGAGACCAAGGTCGAATCCATAGGGAATGGGGAACACAACCTAAAACTAATATAAGTCTAATTGTTTGTCTGAGTTTTTAATTTAGCGATGTAGGAAAGATTTTTAAAACAAATAAATAAAAGACTAAGAATCCATGAATCTACTCATAACAATCTTAATATTCAATTTATTGATTCAATGTATATCTCAATTGGAGTCGAAGTCATATCTCATTCAATCGGAAGATAATTCAGTCAAGCCATCATTCATATGCCAAAACAGATTCGAACTTCGATTGAATTGGTTCTCACATCATGCACCAAAGTATTGATTACAGAGAATTCAAAGCATCTATCATACTCAAAGTCTACGATAGATCAATAGATTTTATAGATCAATCCTTTACAAAAGAGATAAAAAAATATTCTTGGCTTTCTTAAGAATCCAATATGCTTGGAGTCAACAATGGATCTTCATCCAAACCAAATCTCAATGAATTGTTCAACATATAAACCGAATAACTTGAATCAAAGTAAAATAAATATTAAGAATAATTACAAGCTTCATCCCTTAGCCTTAGCTAAGAGATTAGTTAGTTATAGCTAACTCAAAAATAAAAGAAAAACTAAAATATCTACTAGAACTCATGACGAAATCGAAGTAGATGAACGTTGTCAGTGCTCCACTTAGGCCTTCTCTTCCTTTCCAAACTCTAGAAGATGATTTGGAATATCATAGGGACTCATTTAAATAGTTTTAGAACTCAATCTTTCGCTCCACCTCGAAAAAGTTCGCAAACTGACTTTGAATTTACGCAGTCGCGCACACCTTCGATGACACATTTGATGGCATTAGAGCTCCTTCGATGGTACCTTCGATGGCATCGAACACTCATTTGATGGCATCGAAGGGTGCATGAATATGTCCAACAAGAAAAATTGAATTTTCCTTGATTTTTTTGCGATATGATCGAAGCTGTCCTTGATGGCATCGAAGGTTTGTTTTTATAATTTTTCAGGATTTTATCTTTCTGGCCTCAGAATTTCAGGACATGATTTTTCTAGCCTTAAATTTTCAGGATTCCTTCTCATTGGTTTTTTCACTTCAAATCTTTGATTTCCTTTATTTCTCACTTAGTTTCCTTGGATCCTTGGTACTTGAATTCTTTGATATTATCCTCCATAGATCCAATTCTTCATTATCTTCTTTTAAGCTCTAAATCCATTATTTTAAGCACAAGTTCATCCTAGGCTTTCGAATCACCTCGCATGACAAAAATGTATATAATTAAATCGAATCAACACTTAAATGCCAAGAAACTAATGTAATTGAAGGGTTAAATATACAATATTTAAGTCTCAACGCACTCTCAAACCAGTATTTTGCTACCCTCGAGCAAAACATGCAAAAGATATTTCGAAAACGAAAGAATGATTTCCAAAAGTTCAAGTGGTTCTAAAAACAATCTAGATTATGGAATCTAAAATATATTAATGTTGAGTACTATCTTATCCTAAACCTTAGCACTTTGTAAATCCCCCAATCAAGTTCCAAGCATTAATCCTATAATTAGAACAATTCTAAACATTGAGTTCCATGAGTATATATTGAATTCTAAACTTGACACAACCAAAGGTTCAATTATCTACTTTCATGATGACATTGATAATCAAAAGAGTTCAAAACAACCAAACTTGCCTTACAATTTAACATTCTATTCTTCCAGCTTTTGATTTTTCTATTGACGACTTTCACACTATTTTCACTTTTTCTTCTTTTTAACAGTCCTTAATGAACTTTGATAGATAGCCCTTTTCAACGATAACTTTTTTTTAGCTAGGTATTACTTCTTCTTTTTTTCAATTCTTTTTATTGAACAAGATGGACAAATTCCCCAGGTTTGGTTCCTATCATTCTTAATAATCATCAAGTTAACAATTCAATATCAAACTTAAACTTTAATGTGCAAGCTAGATGTGATATGTTAAATCATGACTCAATCAATATTTAAAAACTTTAAATTAAGAATTAATAACTCAAGCTTATCTTTAGAAATCGAGCAAATAACTAAAATTCAGAATTATAAAATCCTTAACATTAAGTATCTTATCATTTTAATCTTTGAATTATCTATAAAATCACCTAAATTCACAGAAAATTTCAAAAAAATTGAAAAAAATTATACCGATTTTTAAAATTTATTATTATTATTATTATTATTATTATTATATTTCTTATTATTATTATTATTATTTTTACAATTCAGCACTAGGGCTGTACACGAGCCAAGCTAGCTCGAAAAGCTCGCTCAACTTGGCTCGATTTAGCTCGACTTGACTCGACTCGAACGATGAATCAAGGCGAGCTAAGCTTTATATGACCCAACTCATTTTGAAAACAAGCCAAGTTCAAACATAGTGGAGTTTGACTCGACTCGACTCGAACTCAGCTTGGCTCGAAGCTCGAGTCGGCTCTACTCGAATATATTATTATATATATTAATGCATATTATATTATATTTAAAAATTAAAAAAATTAAAACATAAACCCTATCGTATTTGTCTGTTCCTCTCATACCATTTCCCTTCCTTACTTAACCTGTCCCGTTCGAGCTTCTCTCTCTCTCTCTCTCTCTCTCTCTCTCTCTCTCTCTCTCTCTCTCTTCACTCGGCCACTCGCCTTAGCTTGACTCAGCATCTACTCGGCTCGTCTCAGCCATACAGTCTACACTCACCTGAGCTCTCTCTCTCTCTCTCTCTCAGTATCAATAACAAAGTACCATATATGGTTTTATCTAATATATATACACACACACACACACACACATGTGTGTGTGTGTATTATTAATTAAATATTTGATTTGGGGGTTGGGTTAGTTGGTTCGGGTTGTTGGGTTAAGTCAGGTGCAGCTTGTGGGTTAGATCAGGTTGGGAGCAAGCTCAACTCAAATCGAGGTAAGCTCACCTCGACTCGATCCATTAGCTCGCCTCGAGCTCGACTCGAAAGTTTTGGCAAACAAGCTAAGCTTCAATAGTAAGCTCGAGGCAAAGCTCGAGCTTAAGCTCGAACTCGAGAAGAGCACGGACGAGCCAAGCTAAGCTTGGCCCACCTTGACTCACTCGACTCGATGTACAGCCCTATTCAACACAAATTACAAATCGAAGAATTTCCGAAGGAAACCTACCCTCCAACCTAAAATCTATATTGTCCTCAATATATAAGTATATGAAAAAAGAGAAAAATTAAGAGCATGAAAATAAAGGGGAGTAGATGAAAAGTACCTGGAAGGCGATAACAGATAAGCTAGTGCGAACTTCCTAGCGAAAGATGTGTCAGCAACTAAACGAAACTAAGAAATTTAACTAATCTTAAGAAAGAAATAAATCCTAATCCTAAGAAAGCAAGGGAAAACTACTCAGTCATGTCAGCAAGGTTCCTCCTCTAGCCAATATCTCGATAAATTTCTCAGTAAGTTTCTTAATAAGATCATCCAAAAGCCCTTTTTGCAATAGGCTTGGATGCCCTGGAGCATGAATGTTTAAAGAAATTTATGAACCTCAACAACATATTGTCGATCAAAACTTTGAGGTTTCCAAAGAATATAATATTCACCCGTGACAAAAGAATTTTCAATGTTTGTACACTGCGGTGAATTGGAGACTACAAGTAGGTGTAGGCAATGTAGTCTTTACAAATCCTGAAGTTTCAAACTTCGGTTCAAATTCCAGTACCTCCATCTTTAAATTCTAAATTTGTAGAAAGAGGTGTTTCAAAACAATGATTCCCACAGTTAGTATCAACTATTGTGGTATTGTCTTGTAAGGCATTAACTATTTTTTAATCATAATATCAAGGCATTCCTCTGTTTACAATATGATCCTCGGACAACCATCCCTTAATGTCATGCGAGCAGTGGTTTCGACCTACTATCTCATGATGAAGTTTCCGACCGAGTATGGCATTGGGCAAGTCAGGGGAGACCAGCGCGAGGCCCGCCAATGCTATTCCACAACCTTGAGAGTAGGAGCGCAACACCGTGTAATGGCCATCACGTCCCTTGACCCCCGGGAAGAGTCACTTGAGAGAGGATCTCCCGTGGAAGACCTTATAGCTGTCCCCCTTAGCAAATTTGACCCGACTCGTACTATACAGGTTAGTTAGTTACTAACCCCAAACCTATGGGACGAGATCGTCAACCTGCTACGACGCCACTCTGACGTCTTCGCATGGTCTCATCAAGACATGCCCGACATCAATTCGGAAGTAATGGTCCACAAATTGAATGTAGACTTCGACCACCGACAAGTGAGACAAAAGCGATGAGCGTTTGAACCAGAAAGATACACCATCATAGGGGAAGAGGTCAGTAAACTCCTTGAAGCCTGATGAGGGTCAAATATTGCATATCGGACCCTGATTATTACCCTATTTTATGTACACGATAATGCTTAACATCGGATTTTAATCTTGTTTTTGTTACAGGATGTAATAAGGAGCGTTGATTGAAAAAGAGTATTAAAAGCGTAGATTTGACGCTCCGAAGTTATCAAAGCACGGGATGGACTCCAGAGGATCAATATTGAAGAATTTACAAGCCTGGGACCCGAGGAAATCAGGCCGTTCACGTTTAAAGAGGCCCGAAACGGTCCGAATGCAAGATCACATGGTTCCCGCCATCCAATCGATTCGAAACTTCATACATGTGATGAGGGTAAATCAACCGTACATATCAAATTTCAGCCCTTGCAGATCTTGGGAAGTGTCCGAACCGACAAATCAGCCCATAAACCATTGATTTCAGTGCCCACCCGATATCCGGAACCTCTCCAAAATTTACCTGGACGGGTTAAATAATATGGGAAAGAGGATGGATGGTGTAGATTTCTCGTAAACATCACAGAGGACCCCACCTGAGTTAGGCGTGTACAAGACTTGAGTGCACCAGCCGTGCACTGTTTAAAAGATATGGTCAAACGGTCTTTTGACCGATTCTTCTTCTCAATTTCAAAAACGGCAAGTGCCCGTTACAGTGAGTTTCGCACCGTGGGTTGGTTGGCACTTGTGGGCCCCATCTATTGTCAAAATTGATAATCGGAACCGTCCACCGAATTCTAGCATCGATATCATCAACGTGTAGGTGGCCGAATTTCAAATGGGAGCGACTGTGAAATCTAACCTTCCAAACGCAGTTGAACGCAGAGAGAGATAACGTGTGGCTACACCGAATCCACCCCAAAACCAAACCTAATTCCTCGATTTTTTAGGCCGAATCTAATGTACGGAGTGGATTTCTCAAAAAAATTGTAAAGTGGACCACACCATTAGATCAGCGGTAGAGGTTTTACGCAAGTCTGCGTGACGACGTCCGGCCGCTGGCCGTTTTGCGAAGACAGTGGGCCCCACCCGTCAAACGTACGGCAGATCCGAGCCGTCCATCTTGTAGAGGGCAGCGAGCACTACAAACCCATGTTGAAAGTTTGTACCCATGCGTACACACGTGTGCGGAACAGAGGCCACAAAAGGGCTGCCCTGCAACGTCCAAATCTGATCTTTTGTGTTTTCTTCCCTGGGCCGTATCATTGGACGTTCAAAACTACCTATTCTTGATCGAAATTTCGTCCCGAATCCAATGGACGGGGTGGATTTCCCGAAAACACTTCCATGGGGCCCACCGATCACGACAAAATGAGAAAGGATGCGAAAGTTTCACACAAATTTGGAAATCCTAAGCCAGGCGGTTGTGGGCCACCATCTTTGATCATATGGCGATCCGAACCGTCTATCATGTAGAGGACCCAAGAAAGTCCTAAGGGACGGTGTTTGTTGGAATTTGAACAAGGAAAGTATGGTGTTTTGAGGTCCCGAACTTGGGCATGCGAAAGGAATTTTGTTGCTACAAGTGCACAAATTCTCCCAAATCCGAATTTCACCACTCCACCACTCCATCGCTATAAAAAGAGTTGCAAAACATGAGGAAGGGCATTCAGAAATTGGAAAAAGTGGAGAATTCCAGATCTAGAGCAAATGAGAGAAGAAAGAGAAGAAAGAAGAAAGAGAGAAATTGGTTTGATGTTTTTTATGAATTTTATTTATCCATCTGTTTAATGGATTTTATGGGTAACTAATCTCTCACTAGAAGCTGAGATGAAACCCCTAATTTGAACACCTCTTTTTCTATGTTGATTTTATTTTAATTAGATTGGTTTGTTTCTTTCCCTAGTGTGCTTGATTGCTTTAAATTCTATACTTCTCCATCTATGAACTTGATCGAGTCTATGGATGGATGTGGTCCGGATGCTTATTCTAGGTGCTTGTATCTCGATCATGAAACAGTTCCCGTAGAGGAAGAAACTGGTGTGCTTATCGAATCAAGCATATTCCATATGCCCGATTTGGACATGGGATATGTTATTCATGGCATTGCTTGAAGGAATTAGACAATCTGTATGCCCGATTAAGGACACAGATTGTGCTTTCTCTAGATAAGTTAGATCAATCTATATTAAAGTGAATTAACAGAGACAAAACAAGGGTTGGGATAATTAGGTGGATTCGGAAAGTCCTAGTGCTCTTTTTCTTATTGAATTTTCTTCCCTATCCTCAATAGTTATTTTCCATAAATTTGTGTTAGTAATTTGCTCCATTATTTGTTGAATTAGTTAAGGAGGATCACAGATTTGAATTGTGACGATCAGTCCTCGTGGGATTCGACCTCGATCTTACCGAGTTATTACTACATCACAACCCTATACTTGGGGAGTGAACAAAGCCGAGTTCATTAAGGAAATCTACTATCCCAATTGGATCGCCAACATCGTTCTGGTGAAGAAATCCAATGAAAAGTGGCGAGTCTATGTTAACTACACAGAATTGAACAGAGCATGCCCCAAGGATAGCTTCCCCCTCCCGAGAATAGACCAACTGGTCGATAGCACGATAGGACGTGAGCTCTTGAGCTTTATAGATGCATATTAGGGCTATAACCAGATTGCTATGCACTCACATGACAAATAGAAGATGACTTTTGTCACTGAGAAAGGGTTCTACTATTACAAAGTTATGCCCTTCAGGTTGAAGAATGCTGGAGCCACATACCAGCAGCTTGTCAACAAAATGTTCGTAGAATAGATCGGCCGTTCCATGGTTACGATGATATGCTCGTAAGGGCATCAAAGCCGTAGATCACGCAACCAACCTTGAGGAGATGTTTGCAATCCTGAGAAAATATCGAATGAAGCTAAACCCAAATAAATGTGCCTTCGACATTAGCTCAAGCAAATTCCTTGACTTTTTAGTCAATCAGAGGGGAATTGAGGAAAATCTTGACAAGATACAGGCCCTATTAAATATGAACTCGCCTAGGAATATGAAAAAAATTCAGTGCCTGACAGGCAGAGTTGCCACCTTCAATCTGTTCGTTTCCAGAGCCACTAACAAGTGCATCCCTTTCTTCTAGCAGCTGAAAGGTAAGACAAAAACATAATGAGATGAGGACTGCAAGGGAGCATTTCAACCGCTCAAGTAGTACTTGGGTTCGCCTCCATTGCTTTCCAAACCCAAGCAAGGGGAACTGCTACTGCTCTATCTGGCAGTTTCCGCTGCAATGATAAGCTCGACACTCATTCGAGAATAGAGGGGCAAGCAGCTCCTAGTGTATTACATTAGCAAAGCACTGGTCCTGGCCGAGACTAGATACCCCGACATTGAAAAGCTTTGCTCTAGCTTTGGTAGTGTCATCTCGTCGCCTCTGCCCTTACTTCCGGGCCCACACAATCATAGTCCCGACTAATCAACCTCTTTGCTAAGTACTTCAGAAACATGAGGTGTCGGGAAGGCTCACGAAATGGGCAGTTGAACTCAGTGAGTTCGACATCAAATATCAACCTTGGACTACCATCAAAGGTTAAGCGGTGGCCGACTTCGTCGTTGAATTCACTAACGTACAGAACCCAAAAATTCCAGTGGACCTAAACAGAGAAGCCGACCAGAAGGTCTGGACATTGTTTGTCGATGTCTCATCCAACTTCGAAGGCAGTGGGGCTAGGATCATCCTCGAAGCACCCGACCAAACCTTCACCCAATATACGTTAAGGTTCGGATTCCAAACATCAAACAATGTGGCCGAATATGAAGCACTACTTGCCAGACCCAAGTTGGTAGTGGCAATGGGAGCTCAGACTCTCAAGGTATACAATGACTCGCAACTCATCGTTAATCAGGTCGCCAATGAATATCAGGTCATTGAAGAGAAAATGATCGCCTATCTACAAAAGGTCCAAGAACTCATTGGCAAGTTCTGCAAATGCAAGATTACCTTGGTCCCCAGGTCGAAAAACTCCAGAGTAGATGCGTTGGCAAAATTCCACGACAACTGAAGATAATATTCTGAAGTCAATCCCAATCGAGTTTCTGGCGAACCCTAGCATCGGTGAACCCGACTTGGAAACAATGCTTCTTGTCATCTCAATCTCGAAGCACGTAGGATTTGGACCAGGTCAGCCCGATACACTATGGTAGGAGATATCCTTTATAAGAAAGGGTTTTCCTTATCTTACCTAAGATGCCTCTGACCTGAAGAGGCCGAGTACGTCTTCAAAGAAGTCCATGAAGGAATCTATAACAACCACTCCGATGGCCGTGCCCTAGCAAAAATGTAAAAATGCGTATACGCGAAAATACGACAAGTGTCAGAGGTTCGCAGTAATACCTCGTCAATCACTTGAACAGCTAACCCCCATGACTGGACCATGGCCATTCACTCAGTGGGTAATCGACATCATCGGCCCACTACCAATGGGTAAAGGTCAGACCAAGTTCGCTGTCGTCGTAGTCGATTACTTTACTAAATGGGCTGAGGCCGAACCATTAGCCAAAATTACTAAGCAGAAGATCACCAATTTCATTTGAAAAAAATATCATCTGCAGGTATGAGATCCCACACACTATCCTCTCGGACAACAACAAGTAGTTCGATATCGAGGGATTCCGAGGCATGTGTGAAAGGCTGTAACATCCCGGATTTTTGCCAACCTGGAATTAGACGTCCTTAGGCAATGGGTCTATCCTAACGCCTTATTAACTTGTCAGAACTGAATCCCACAGTCTAAAATCGCTTCTTAACCCATTTCCTTCAAAATCTCACCTTTCACTACCTTGTTCTTTAAATGTCTCTAAGTACTTTCACATTAGACACTATCTTAAAGTTTAGGTGATGAAGAACAATACTTAAACTAAACATTACTGAAAATAGGAAATACCTAAATAAAACAGGCTTTTAACCATTAACCTTATGGAATCATCGATGAATAGGTTATTTAGAAATATCAGCCTCTCCTGCCCTAGGATCTTCTTCTGTTGACAAAGGCCCAAGTACCACCTCAGACAGAAATCTTACAGGACTAAATCCTTTAGAAATTAGACAAAGTTAACTAAGCGCTAAACTAGATCACATACGAAATCCATACTAATCACTCTTTAAATCCGATCTACAAGACCCAAAACTCGTAGAATCATTGACGCTAGGTTACCCTAAAATCTAGGATTAATCTCATTACCCAGCTGCTATTGGGAGCACATTGAAACTCCGTATCAGATTCGGACCGCACATCGGAAGTCCGATTAACGCGAAGTTAAACGGTTAGGACCGCCTTTCTGGGCTTGACAACCATCTAGCAAGTCAAATCCAGATAATGTCCCACGGCTATTCACTTGAGCCCGGAGTGAAGAGTGTGAGAAAACGTAGATTTCTTTAGAAATCAAGTCTCATTTAAGTAATCTGAGACTTGTCACTTGCGGGCATGATATAAGCAATCAGACCGTCGGAACCTGACCCAAATACACCCTCAGATTAGGGGAAATTTCATACACATGTCCATGTACTTGTAACCCTGATCGAGTTCCGGTGACCGTTGAACTGAAACTGGTCCGCCACGCGTGATTTGAGAATTCGACTGGAACGAAAACCTAACTCCACCTAGATCTAAGGTTAGTGAGCTTAAGTCCGATCGCACACAGAAAAGGGGCTGCTAGAAGTGCTCCGTTGGATCGAAACGGACCCAGTTTGGACATAACCTGAGTATACCTTGACCTGGAGTCTATTTTGGTGATGTTTTAGCCTATATAAGGACCTTAAAACCTCACTCTCTCATCCCATACGAATTTGAGAAAACCTAGGAGAGAGAAGAGAGAAAAAAGAGAGAATGTGTGTGAGACGTGGGAGGATCTCCCTGATACTCTACCCTACCACTATACGAGCTTAACTACCTCCTTCTAATCGCTTTTCCGGGGACTACGGCTTTATTTCTAGGTAAGAAACCCTAACCCTAATCTGATCTAGGGTTATGAACATTGCAAATGATGAAATAGCTAATCTATTTCATTCTATAGGTTGTCAAACTGCCGTATACTAAAGCTTAGCGAATCTATCGAGTTCATTACGCTTCTACGGCATAAGGTGCGGACTTTAGATGTATAGGTTATGGTTTTCAACGCTTTCAATGTCAGATAATGATAGATTCATGATCTGCATGCAATTACACATGTACAAAGTGCTGTCCATTTTATTTTTAAGATATACGTTAACTATGTTGAATATATTGTATTCCTCGTATTTGTAGAAAATACCGTATACGTATAAATTTTGAAAGTATGTTAGCCATGATTAATTATTGTATAAACATGCTATATATATGTATAATACTCACTCGGCGAAAGGATTCGCCCTAATACATGTTTTTGCTAGTATACGTTATGTATGTTAAAAGAGTGTATTCTAAGTGTTTGTGAAAATGACCGAATGAGTATAGAATTCGCATTCATGCTCGCCATGACTAATCGTCATGGATATATGATTATTGTATAGGCAATACCCCTTTCACGAAAGGATTTGCCCTAAATCACTCCACGACCAATATACGCTATATATGTTGAATTGTGTAGCCCAAGTGGTTGTGAAAATGTTCAAATGAGTATGGAACTTGGATTCATGCTTGTCATGATTATCCGTCGTGGGTGCACGCGTGTTATAAATGGGGCAGCTCCCTAGTGAAAGGATTTGGCCTAATACCTATGTGATCAACATACGTCATGTATGTTGATGTATGTGAAGTGTTTGTTGAAAAGTCTGAATGAGGAGTAGTTAGTAAATTGTAATGTATAAGGGTGTTGAGATAGGATTCTCAACTACCTTAGTGATGTGTATGATTTCCTTCATGTAAGTGTTTAGTTTAATCACTTACTAGTTTATGAAACGTATGTGTTTAGATTTCCTGTTTGCATTGTGTTTTATAACATGCTTGTTCATATGTTGAATTACTTGCTTATTTAATTCTGTTCTGACTACTTCACATGTTTAAGTTGTATTCCACAAAATCCGTGAGGGGTGATGGGGGAGTGGTGTAACGATTCCGTGCAATAGCCCTGGTAGCCCTAAGCGGACAATATTGGATATTTGATTGTATAATTTGAAATCTTGATCCATTACTGCTTTGACACTCTATACTTGAATGTGTTTGGGGCTATTGTATAGTCCAGGCAATCGGTAACGGGATTGAATTCGTGGCTGAGATTCATCTGCTACGTGATATGTGTTTGACGAACCCGAGTCATACTTCGGTTGGCAATAGTGGTTGGCCACGCGAGGTGCTTGTGCACTTCATGTCGTTCAAATTGTCGTACCCTCGAGCTAGCCAAGCTCATCAAGTAACCCGATCTGTCTAATGTATGTTCACCATGTTTGGATGCCACTGCTTGAACCTAAGGTACCGAACTTACCAGTGCAACCCCGTTAACCGTGGTACCTCGATCTGTCAAGACTCATGAGCCGGGCATGGTGGTATGGGACACCGTGGTCGAGCTGTCGGCCTACGCTGGGGCCATGAGCCTCCCTGTAGTGACCATTGAGCAACTAGAGTCGTGAGCCGATTATGGTGGTATGAGACACTATATTCGAGCTGTCGGCCTACACTGCTTTAATGGGTGATGAGGGTGTGGTGCAACGATTCCGTGTAACAGCCCTAACAGCCCTGACCGTACCCGGTGTAGTGACCTCGAGCATACTCTGAATCTGCGGAGAGGCGACGAACCTTCCCGTAGTAAACAGAGTATAAACTAGGCTTGTATTGATAAGGTGATGGGGGAGTGGTGCAATAATTCCGTGTAACAGCCTTGGCTGCCCTTGCAGTGACCTAGAACTATACATAGTATGAGATTATCTAGGATTGACGACCCTAGAATGGATCATTGTTTGGGAATGAATAAGGAAAGTACCTTAGTTTCCCAATACTGCTGTTTGAAATGGACTAATAACAACTCGGTAATCATACTCATCATCGCATTGCATGTGCCTGGAAGATGTGGAGCACTGAGGGTGACAGCATGCCGCGGATGTAAGATGGTGTCGCACGAGGGAGTATGTTGACGAGGGCATGCATCATTATTGTATCTCATCCTTGTATTAATTACAGTACTTAGGAATGTTTGATTGTACTGCTTTATCATTAATGCTTGACTGAATTGATAACATGTTAACCTATGCTTTATTGTTCCACTGAGTTAGCTACTCACTCCCACGTTATGGGACGGTGTTGTACACACCAACTAGACCTTGTTGTAGCTGTAGGTGATGGCGATGCTTATGAGGCGGAGCTGGACTTTTACGATGACGAGGATGCCTTCTTATATATGCTGTATTCTGGTGGCTTCATGTGATTCGTGTCTTGATCGACGGGGTTATAGGGTTGCTGATTAGATGTCATTATATTTTTTATATATTTTGGACTTGCTCATGTAATATTTAACCTGGCAATGTTATCACACTCTGGAGACTCACCACAGTCTATATATTTTATATATCTATCACAGTCTTTCGCTTGCAATTTAACTGTCTCTGGAGTATGATATGCTGTTTTGGTATAATCCCATTCATGTTTCAATGCTCTCATCATAATCCTCATTATTTGTATTGCATAAGTGATACGTTGGAACTCGGGAGCTGAGCTTTGCTCGACCCCCGATTTTCAGGGCGTTAAAAGATGGTATCAGAGCATGATTTGGATTAAACCGGACCTGGGTTATTGTCACACGACGCACTCTGAAGCACTCTGACTTAAGAGGGAGCGACGGAATGTAAAAACTGACTTAGGATTTTCTAGATTCGCCTAACGGCAAAACCGACAGCTGAGATTGGGCCCGTACACACCCATGATTACGCGAAACGATCCCGAATCACTTCTAGGCCGTCAGTTGACGGGTTTGAGTCGTTCCCTAGAAACGAATGTCCTTCGTTTCTCCTTAGGTTGTGGGTCAACCACAACACCTTACACTTAATCTCAAAGCCTAAAACCCATTTTTATCCAATTCCTTCAAAATCTCACCCTCCACCATTGTATGCTTCATTTCTTTTAAACACATTCGTAATACACACCCATCCTAAGGTATAAATGATGAAGAACGATACAGAAACTTACCGTAAATAGGAAATAAATGGATAAAATGGGTTGTAACCCTTAACCTTTTGGAATCTAACCAAATAAATGGGTTATTCGGATAGCTTAGTGCCTCCTACCCAAAATCATATGCTACACGTCACATAAACTCATTTCGGTTTGCAAATTGGCCCCGATACGGCTCAAAATGGAGTCTGGGGCCAAATGGGGCACCTCCGGGGGGACCCAGGGTGGGACCCACATCTTTTTGGGGGCCTAAGGGTCACGAGGACCTCGCCCAAGTGGCGAGCCATCGTCACTTTGTCCAGAGGGTGGCGAGGCCCTCGCCCGATAGGCGAGGCCTCGCCGGTCAGCGGGCTCGGCCGGGCGGGCCGACCGAGTTTGGGGACTAGTGTGGCCCCCTGATGTGTGGTGTTTCATTTTTAAACACTCCAAATCCTTCCCTCATTCACAAAGCACCCCTTCAAGCTCTCCTTTCTCCGCAAAGTTTCTGATTTTTCATAGAAAATGCCCCTCCAATCACTCCTTTTTCCGTTTTAGTGCACTACCGTTGTTACCCATTCGAAAACTCCCTCCTACAGCTGCGGTCTCTCTCATTTCCCTTTCATTTGAGCCTTTACACTCTCTTTTTGGTCTCAAAATCGTGTAAACCTCAAATCCCATCTTCCCCTTCCTAGGAAATTGATTTCCTTCATCATTTTATGCTTCCTACTACCCTCCACAGTTGTGTTGTATACATCTCCCATCTCCTTCTTTTCACTTGCCTTGAGTTCACAAACCCCTCCTTGTGGCTCATTTCCTCACAACTCAATAACCCATCAAACCCCATTCCTTTTATCCCTTGTCTTTATTTTCCATGGCCTTCTTTGAGCTCATTACGGCCATATTTTTGATCTCCACCTTTCTTTCTCTCATGGGAAAGAGAAAGGGTGCCCCTCCTCCATCGCCAGCCTCGGATGCCCAGTCATCCATAATGTTGTCTTGTAGTTTGCCTTGGTTACCGCCTTTGGATGTTATGTTTTCATGTTGATGGGTGTAGTAGTTGGTAGAATGTTTTAGATGTTTGAGGACATTTAGGGCCGTTCGGTCAACTACATTAAGTGAGATTAGGTGGATGGAATTGTAAAAGTAATAATAAATGTATGTGTAAGGTATGGTCCCTAGATTGGGTGTATCCAATGTTTTCCAATGCCATGTTTGTAACGTATGTAATGAAAAGTATATTCCAAGATTTCCTTTCAATTATACTTAGAAATTCCTCATCATGGGATTTGAAAATCCCATCTCACACCTTCCAACACAAGGCTCATTTTCCACAGCCTATACCATTAATTTTAATCCCCACCCACCCTCCTACCAAACGTGTCATTCACAATCCCGAAGTGGGAATAGCAATGCAAGCCCATTTAATACAACTTAAGACCACTGGCCAAATAGGCCCTTAGAGTTTTGGACCTAGAGTGGTGCTCCTAGATTCGAACGACCTAACAATATGGGAAATCCAATAAATTGATAACGTGAACCCTAGATTGATAGCGTGAACCCTAGGACCTTCTTAGCTAGTATGAGCGTATGTGAACTGTTCGAGCGTAGTCAAATTTAAGTTCGGGCAACTCAATTCCGATCAGACAACTCTAACCCTAAGCGATAAGACAATTTCTTATATTAGAAAGGGTATAAAATCATCTAGTGTATAAGCATAGACTTTGGATTACAACCAGTGGATTACCGCTACTCCTAAATTAAGATTAGACTACTGGTTAGGCTAAGGAAGGTAAAGGACTAATTAGTTATGCTAAGCCAATTGAAGAATAGACTTAGTTATTCGGTTTTATAACTTCGTCTTTGAGAAGTATTAGGAGTATATAGCCGATAGAGACTTTGTTTTTTTTTACCTAAGGAATTTCCCAAATGGGCAACAGACAGTTAGAAATTCGGTCCCAAATCACATGTCATGTTGACATACATATTGTACATATGAACTTCGAAAGATAGCCTGCCTGTTAAGCTAGACATGATTAAATAGGATAAGTCTAGACCGTGACAAAATTCCTTGGTAGAATTAGGCCTCTTGCCCCAAACTCACACCTGTCCCTGAAATCAACCACGATACCCATCATCTTTAGCTCCTTTCTATGACCATAGGTACCAATGTCATAGTACACATCATCGATGGAAGGAAGACCATTGTATTGAGGGATTGTTTCCCATTTCGTGTCAAGGATAGGTCCTACATTACACCTTGTTCCGACATACGGAACAGGATATAGATCTTGAACCCTGGAGTAGAAATAAATTTTAAGGGAGATAGAACATTATAAACCCAATCTAGTTAGGTCACCTAATACACCTCTTTAATCTGGGTGGCGCAGAGGAAACGTGGTAGACCCTTGCCCCACTAGCCCAGGATCGAAGGGAATTGATCTAGACTGTACGTAAAGGTAGGTCACTAAATAGGATCTGAATCTTTCTTAGAATGTAAAACAATTAGGGTTCAAGTATTAAACAATTTTATAGTACAGAATAGGCTTAACAATGGGTACTAACTGAATTACAATAGCCAAGGTCAACGTATCTACGACTGTGTTCGTTGAATACGAACATAATAGAAGCCTGTTCTACTATGAGAAACCGTTCTAGGATGATCTAGTAAGATTTGACTCACAATTTCCTTGGACATAGATAATAACGAGGACTCTCTTAGACCAAGACCTAAAGGGCAACCCGAGAAATAGGACATTTGAACCTTTCTGTGATGGGCATTCCCTAAGTTTTTTAGAGTGATCGGTCTACGGAGTTACTGAAATATAAACTGCGAAGCATTCGCGGCTTGACCCAATTCTCATTCCTGGGCGACTACCAATGGACTCACTGCTTGGCCGAGCAGAAGACCAGGATCTACCAGGACTAGGAAGGGATACGATGAGCTTTCTACCCTGGCCAGGTAGATGATCGATGTATCGGGATCAAGCCCACTATAACCATCTCTCCGTGTTGGTCAAACATTGAAAACAACTATCTTACTCTAAATAGTTGGGAATTATCGTCAAGACGTCAAATAGATGACGAAATAAATTGTATCAACCTGTTAAGGGATAAGCAAGGGATAAAAGAAATAAATTTTTAAGGGGGGTAGTGCCTAAAATATACTAGACTAGCATGCACAATATACACCCTACAGCGCATATAAACTTGAAATCAATAAGTCTTAAGCAAATGAAATAATAGAATTCTTACTTATTACCTTTAGCCAATTTTGGGGACGAAATTATTTTTAAGGGGGGTAGATTGTAATATCCTAAATTTTTACCAACCTGGAATTAGACATCCTTAGTCAATGGGTCTATCCTAACGCCTTATTAACTTGTCAGAGCTGAATCCCACAGTCTAAAATCGCTTCTTAACCCATTTCCTTCAAAATCTCACCTCTCACTACCTTGTTCTTTAAATGTCTCTAAGTACTTTCACATTAGATACTATCTTAAAGTTTAGGTGATGAAGAACAATACTTAAACTAAACATTACTGAAAATAGTAAATACATAAATAAAATGGGCTTTTAACCATTAACCTTATGGAATCATCGACGAATAAGTTATTTAGAAAAATCAGCCTCTCCTGCCCTAGGATCTTCTTCTGTTGACAAAGGCCCAAGTACCACCTCAGACAGAAATCTTACAGGACTAAATCCTTTAGAAATTAGACAAAGTTAACTAAGCGCTAAACCAGATCACATACGAAATCCACACTAATTACTTTAAATCCGATCTGCAAGGCTTAAAACTTGTAGAATCATTGACGCTAGGTTACCCTAAAATCTAGGATTAATCTCATTACCCAGCTGCTCTCGGGAGCACATTGAAACTCCGTATCAGATCTGGACCGCACGTCGGAAGTCCGATTAGCACGAAGTTAAATGGTTAGGACCGCCTTGCTGGGCTTGACAACCATCTCGGAAGTCAAATCTAGATAATGTCCCACGACTATTCGCTTGAGCCCGGAGTGAAGAGTGTGAGAAAACGTAGATTTATTTAGAAATCAAGTCTCATTTAAGTAATCTGAGACTTGTCACTTGCGGGCTTGATATAAGCAATCAGACTGTCAGAATCTGACCCAAATACACCCTCGGATCAGGGAAAATTTCATACACATGTCCATATACTTGTAACCTTAATCGAGTTCCGGTGACCGTTGAATTGAAACTGGTCCGCCACGCGTGATCTGAGAATTCGATTGGAACGAAAACCTAACTCCACCTAGATCGAAGGTTGGTGAGCTTAAGTCCGACCGCACACAGAAAAGGGGCCGCCAGAAGTGCTCCGTTGGATCGAAACGGACCCGCTTTGGACATAACCTAAGTATACCTTGACCTGGAGTCTATTTTGGTGATGTTTTAGCCTATATAAGGACCTTAAAACCTCACTCTCTCATCCCATACGAATTTGAGAAAACCTAGGAGAGAGAAGAGAGAAAAGAGAGAGAATGTGTGTGAGACGTGGGAGGATCTCCCTGATACTCTACCCTGCCACTATACGAGCTTAACTACCTCCTTCTAATCGCTTTCCCGGTGACTACGGCTTCATTTCTAGGTAAGAAACCCTAATCCTAATCTAATCTAGGGTTATGAACATTTCAAATGATGAAATAGCTAATCTATTTCATTCTATAGGTTGTCAAACTGCCGTATACTAAAGCTTAGCGAATATATCGAGTTCATTACGCTTCTACGGCGTAAGGTGCCGGCTTTAGATTATAGGTTATGGTTTTCAACGCTTTCAATGTCAGATAATGATAGATTCATGATCTGCATGCAATTGCACATGTACAAAGTGCTATCTGTTTTGTTTTTCAGATATACGTTAACTATGTTGAATATACTGTATTCCTCGTATTTGTAGAAAATACCGTATACATACAAATTTTGAAAGTATGTTAGCCATGATTAATTACTGTATGAACATGCTATATATATGTATAATACTCACTCGGCGAAAGGATTCGCCCTAATACATGTTTTTGTTAGTATACGTTATGTATCTTAAAAGAGTGTATTCTAAGTATTTGTGAAAATGACAGAATGAGTATAGAATTTGCATTCATACTCGCCATGACTAATCGTCATGGATATATGATTGTTGTATAGGTGATACCCCTTTCACGAAAGGATTTGCCCTAAATCACGCCACGGCCAATATACGCTATATATGTTGAATTGTGTAGCCCAAGTGGTTGTGAAAATGTTCAAATGAGTATGGAACTTGGATTCATGCTTGTCGTGATTATCCATCATGGGTGCACGTGTGTTATAAATGGGGTAGCTCCCTAGTGAAAGGATTTGGCCTAATACCTATGTGATCAACATACGTCATGTATGTTGATGTATGTGAAGTGTTTGTTGAAAAGTCTGAATAAGGAGTAGTTAGTAAATTGTAATGTATAAGGGTGTTGAGATAGGATTCTCAACTACCTTAGTGATGTGTATGATTTCCTTCATGTAAGTGTTTAGTTTAATCACTTAATGGTTTATGAAACGTATGTGTTTGGATTTCTTGTTTGCATTGTGTTTTATAGCATGCTTGTTCATATGTTGAATTACTTGCTTATTTAATTCTGTTCTGACTACTTCACATGTTTAAGTTGTATTCCATAAAATCCATGAGGGGTGATGGGGGAGTGGTGTAACGATTCCGTGCAACAACCCTAGCAGCCTTAAGCGGACAATATTGGATATTTGATTGTATAATTTGAAATCTTGATCCATTACTGCTTTGACTCTCTGTACTTGAATGTGTTTGGGGCTATTGCATAGTCCAGGTAATCGGTAACGGGATTGAATTCGTGGCTGAGATTTATCCGCCACATGAGATGTGTTCGACGAACCCGAGTCGTACTTCGGTTGGTGATAGTGGTTGGCCACGCAAAGTGCTTGTGCACTTCATGTCGTTCAACTTGTTGTACGCTCGAGCTAGCCGAGCTCGTCAAGTAACCCGATCTGTCTAATGTATGTTCACCATGTTTGGATGCTATTGCTTGAACCTAAGGTACCGAACTTACCAGTGCAACCCCGTTAACCGTGGTACCTCGATCCGCCAAGAATCATGAGCCGGGCATGGTGGTATGGGACACCGTGGTCGAGCTGTTGGCCTACACTGGGGCCATGAGCCTCCCCATAGTGACCATTGAGCAACCAAACTCGTGAGCCGATTATGGTGGTATGAGACACTATATTTGAGCTGTCGGCCTACACTGCTTTGATGGGCGAAGGGGGAGTGGTGCAATGATTCCGTGTTACAGCCCTGACAGCCCTAACCGTACTCGGTGTAGTGACCTCGAGCATACTCTGAATCTGCGGAGAGGCTACGAGCCTTCCCGTAGTAAACAGAGTATAAACTAGGCCTGTATTGATAAGGTGATGGGGGAGTGGTGCAATGATTCCATGTAACAGCCCTGGCAGCCCTTGCAGTGACCTAGAACTATACATCGTATGAGATTATCTAGGACTGACGACCCTAGAATGGATCATTGTTTGGGAATGATATAAGGAAGGTACCTTAGTTTCCCAATACTGCTGTTTGAAATGGACTAATAACAACTCAGTAATCATGCTCATCATCGCATTGCATGTGCCTGGAAGATGTAGAGCACTGAGGGTGACAGCATGTCGCGGTCGTAAGATGGTGTTGCACGATGCAGTATGTTGGCGAGGGCACGCATCATTATTGCATCTCATCCTTGTATTAATTACAGTACTTAGGAATGTTTGATTGTAATACTTTATCATTAATGCTTGATTGAATTGATAACATGTTAACCTACGCGTTATTGTTCCACTGAGTTAACTACTCACTCCCACGTTACGGGACGGTGTTGTACACACCAACTAGACCCTGTTGTAGCTGCAGGTGATGACGATGCTTATTAGGTGGAGCCGGACTTTTGCGACGACGAGGATGCCTTCTTGTATATGTTGTATTTTGGTGGTTTCATGTGAGTCGTGTCTTGATCGACGGGGTTACAAGGTTGTTGATTAGATGTCATTATATATATATTTTTGTATATTTTGGACTTGCTCATGTAATTATTTAACCTGACAATGTTATCACACTCTGGAGACTCACCATAGTCTATATATTTTATATATCTATCACAGTCTTCCGCTTGCAATTTAACTGTCTCTGGAGTATGATATACTGTTTTGGTATAATCCTATTCATGTTTCAATGCTCTCATCATAATCCTCATTATTAGTGTTGCATAAGTGATGCGTTAGAACTCGGGAGCTGAGCTTTGCTCGACCCCCGATTTTTAGGGCATTACAAAGGCTTGGGATTCGGAATGCTTATTCGTCTCCTCAGCACCCTCAAGCTAACGGTCAAGCTGAGGCGGTCAACAAAATCATCAAGAATCACCTCATAAATAAGCTCGAGAAATCTAAAGGGTTTGGGCCGAGGAGCTCCCGCACGTCCTTTGGGCCTATCGAAGTACAGCTTGGACATCAACTAGGGAGACCCCTTTTTTCCTTACCTTTGGAGTAGAAGCCATCATGCCAGTGGAGATAGGGCTCCCTACCACCCAGATTAGGAAGCCATCATGCTGGTGGAGTACAACAAGGACCAAAATATCGAGTAAATGACATTGAGCCTGGATTTACTAGAAGATAAAATAGAGCGAGCCCAATTGAGGACCACAACCCACCAACAACAGGTCGCCTGATACTATAACTCTCGAGTCAAAGTGAGGAGATTTCGACTAGGAGACTTGGTCCTTTGCGAAACCTCCCAGAACACCAAGGTGCCCGGTTCGGGAACCTTACGGCCGAACTGGGAAGGGCCCTACAGGATAACAGGCATGACGCAGCTTGGGACATATCAATTTGAGGATATGAGTGGACAACCTCTGCCACATCCGTGGAATGTCGAGCACTTAAAAATCTACTACCAATGAAAATAACTAATCTACTTGCTCATAACAACCTGTCTATCTACTTAACGGAATCTACAATAAAAAGAACTTCCCGGGGTCGAGAAATTAAATTCCTTTTTAATATTTTAACTACCCAAGCTATATGGTCAATTATGAGGATTTTCCTTAGCGCAAGGGAGGATAGTCCTCTTATCAAACTACCCATTGCACTAATAAGTGGTCGACGCAATTAAATTTTTTTATTACGAATCCTACAAGAACCGAACTCTCCCGAAATAGGAGTTCTCAAGTATCGACCACTAGGATGGTATGACCGACCTACTTGTACAATTATGAATGAACTAATCATCAGTATATGATCCAACCTATTAAAAAGCACAACATAAAAAAATATGCACGACCTCTTCCATTGATAAAGAAATTTTTTTACATTGTGAGGAATATAGGTGTAAAGGGGGTTGGCGAGGCTAATTTCCTTGGGGGGCTGCTCGGCTTCGTTTGGGGTCAGGTCCTCAACAACATTGTCTTCTAGGCTGCTCGAGTTAAGATCGAAGTATGTCCCATTGACGTCTTTAAGGCATTTATCGTAGCCGCAGCTATATTACACCTAAATTTCATTCGTTCGCTCCTTCGAGGCTTTGAACTCCTCCATAATCCTTGCTCGAGTCACCGGGATGGATGCCTCAACTTCAGCCAACTTCACCGCTGAGCTAACCTTCAACTTAGCCAGTTCAACCTCCAGCTTTACAGCCTTAGCCTCCGCCACATTTAGGTATGACCACACCCCTTCAAGCTCGACCCTCACCTGGTGTAACATCTCGAAAAAATCCATACAAAGACCCGAGTACCACCTCAGACAGAAATCCTTAATGACCGAATCCTTTGAAAATTAGACGAAAATTAAATAAGTACTAAACTAAATTAATCGGTGGATTTGCTTGAACCAATTTCTATACAAACTGTAAAACCCAAAACCATTAGAATCGCTAACTCAACATTACCTGAAAACCTATGAGCAGTCTCAAAACCTAGTTGCTCCCGAGAGTACATTGAAACTCCGTATTAGACCTGGACCACGTGTCAAAAGTCCGATTACCGCGAAACTATAAGGTTATGAACACAATACTGGGCTTGACAAGTATGACGAGAATCGAAGCCAAATAGTATCCAGAAATTCACAACTTGAGCCCTGAGCAAAGAGGGTGAGAAACGTGAATATTCTTATAAAATGAACTCAAACTTAAGTGAATTAGACCATTCGCTTGCGGGCGAAATTGGAGACTTTGGACCGTCAGATTTTGACCCAAATACACCCATGGGTCAGGAAAATTTCACTGCTCATATCCGTATACTTGTGCCCTTATCGAGGAACGACGACCGTTGATCTGATTCGGGTCCTTCACGATCAATTTATTTGTCAGATCATATCATAAACACAATCCTATCGTAGATCCATTGTCAGAGAATTTACTCCATGACTTAGGTGAGAAAGGGTCCTCCAGATGAGTCCTGTTTGCCCGAAACAAACACCTTTTGGCTATAACCTAAGTATACCATGGCCCTTAAACCACACCTCTCTCATTCCATACGAATTTTCTCCAAACCTTAGGAGAGAGAAAAGAGAAAAGAGTGAAGAGAAGAGAGAGAGTTTGGGAGATCGAGGCGGAGTTCCTCTCTTACGACTGCACGTGCTAGATCGCCTCTACATCTAGCTACACAAGTTATATCGACTCCGATTTGGGTAAGAAATCCTAACCCTAATCTTGTTTTAGGAATCCAAAGAGAGGAATCGATGAAATAGTTAACCTATTTCGTGATTCAGATAACTATTGTTCTGTAGACAGAGACGTAGGATTCGAACCAAGTTTGAATCGAGGAATCCGACGAAAGGTGTGGACTATAAATGTTTAGGTTATGGTTTTTAAGGCTTTCAATGTCAGCAATGATTTATGTCTGGCTTGATTGCTGCCATATGATCTTAGTTATGATGTATTCGATAAACTATGCATGTGTGTGAACTATGTGAATATAAAATGCATTCCATGTATTTGTTGAAATGTTTGAATGAAAGTGAAATCATGATTTATGCTTGTCATGACTATTAATCTATAATACATGTTTGTTGAGTGGATGATAACTCCTTTGTGAAAGGATTTGACATAATATATGCTATAACTAATTTAGTTTATGTATATAGTATTATGTAGTTTAAGTGTTTAATAAAATGCCTGAATGAGAAAGTGTTTGATAAATTGTTTCCAACAAGGGTGTTGAGATAGGGTTCTCAACTACCTTGTCCACAGTTTTAGTTTCTTTCATGTAATGTAAAATGCTACTAAGTGATGTATGGCTGAAACGCATATTTATAACTATATGTTCAATATGTTAGACAAAATGCTCAATGAGAATTATGCTTGAATTGTTCTTCAAATGCTGTTATGATTAACATATGTGACTGCCTATTGCACTTGAGTATAATTGGGACGCAGTCCAGGAAATCGATAATGGTTCCTGATCGAATGGTCGAACTAGTTTCGCCACATTTGATATGTTCGATGAATTCGAGTCGTAAGATGATTGTCGACAGTGGTTAGGCCACGCGGAGTGCTTACGCACTCCATGCTGATCAATTCAACGTGCGCTCGTACTAATCGCACTTGTCAAATAACCCGATTGGCTTATTATGTATTTACCATGTATGGACACTACTATTTGAATCTAAGGTACCATTTACCAATGTAAAGCTCATTTAACCATGGTACCAAGATCTGCTAAGACTCATGAGCCAGACATGGTTGTGTATGAGACACCATGGTATAGCTGTCAGCCTACGCTGGGGTGACGAGCCTCCCCGTAGTAACCAGTGAGTAACCCAAACTCGTGAGCTGAATATGGTGGTGTATGGGACACTGTATTCGAGTTGTCGGCCTACGTTCAGGTGACGAGCCTCCCGTAGTGACCTCGAATATAAAATAGGCCTACGCTGATGGTGATGAGCCTCTCCGTAGTGACCTCGAGTGTAAACTCGTGAACTTACCTATCCACTGCTTTCATCAGGGGTGATGCCCTACAACTTGCCTACCATATGTGATTAAGTAGGATTGACGACCCTAGATGGATCCTTATTTGAGTAAGTGATATAAAGGGAGGTACCTTAGCTTCCCGAATCTGTTGTATGAATATGCCTAATAAATTACTTGGCTAACACGTTCAAGCACCGCATTGCATGTGCTTTGGCGAGGAAGCACACGTTTAGGGAGTTTGCTATGCGCGATCGTTAGATGATGTCGCTAAGGGAGTACAGGTGAAGGCATGCATCATTACGCATATCATTCCAGCATTAACAAGAGTACTTAGGATATGATTATTGTATTGCTTTATCATTACTGCTTGACTGAATTGATAACATGTTAACCTTTGCCTTATAGTACCACTGAGTTAATCACTCACTCCCACTCTGGGACAGTGTTTTAAAACACCAACTAGACTCTAATTTCGATGCAGGTTATGGCGAGGCTTATGCGATGGAGTGGGACTTCTTTGACGAGGAGGGGGAGTTCTCCTGCGTTCAGCTCTTGGGCGGGTCTGTGTAGACCTAGAGCTGCGTCGCCGGGATTACAAGGATTATATGGATTAGTCGTACATTCACATTTTGTCATTTTGTATATTTTGAAACAAATTATGTGTATATTCAGCCCAGTAGCACGTTCATACTTTGGAGGTTATGAAACATGTATATACTTTATATATATTTATCTTAGTCTTCCACTTGCTTAATTACATCAACTCTGGAGTACGATATGCTGTTTTAGTGTAATCTCACTCATGTTTAATGCACTAATATGGACAACATTTAAACACCATCATCCATATTGCATGAAGTGTGCACCGGATCTTGGGAGTTGAGCCTTGCTTGACCCTCGATTTTCGGGGCATTACACCTGGGCCTCCCCTTTCTGGACTTCCTCTAGCTGAATCTTTAGAGATGCCCGCTCTTCCTCAGATCTTTTCAAGGCAAGTCAAAGCCCATCGGCTTTGACAGTATTGGCTTGGAGTTGCGCCTCTGCCTCCTCGCATTCCTCCCCCACGTGTATCATTGCTCCCCGAGCAAATAAAATTACAGGGGGCAAACTGAGAAAAAATATGAAGACATGCATTAGATGACAACAAACTAGAAGACGAAGCACAATACAATAAAAGAGCTCTACCTTATAAAAACTCATTGCCACCTCACCTAGAAAGGTGATCGGATGAGTCCTGATTAAGGTCGTGATGTCGGCCTCAGGAACGTGCCGAGCCCTCCAAGCGGCAAGGCCTTGCATGTAGTACCCTGGTGGAAGAGGGGTCGACTCCTAGGCTTCACCCACCTATTGGCTAAACAAGCTGCCCTCTTGAGCTTGGGCCACCGGGGGGGGACTCGGGGGCTTAAGCAACCCCCTGAGTTGAAGAGGGTTCCAAATCTACGACCTCCGGAGCCATCAGAGGTTTTACGAGGGAGAGGGCGTCCTAAGCCCCCACCTCAGCAGCAGCTGAGCTCGACTGCTCTATCATGAACTGACCAGTGCCCGATTATGACCATCCTTCTACAACTATGGAAGAGCTCGCCCTCTTGGTAGGAGGTATGACCGCCCTCCTCTTCACAGTTGATTTTTTTAAAAGCTATCTCGGCTTCAGAAGGGACGTGACTCCTTTTGCGAGGGCGAGGGAGGTCATTCATTCCTGCACAACGACAAATGCTGATTAGAAACAAAAAAAAGGGAAGCTACATGAGCTCAACAGAAATCGCTTAATTTGTTAACTACCTCCTGAGATGGATAGGGCCAGGCCAGACTGGTGAAGAAGCTCTGGAGTAATTAGCTACTTCCAAGACCTTTCAGAAGCCTCTACCATCCTTGCGCGATCGATTCGACATCGCTCTGACTTGGATATCAGAGTAGGCTTCTTGGGCAGAACTGCAAAAGAATACTTCTACCATTAGTAAGCAGAACGAATACTAAATTATGAGGTCTACAGTTAGGGTATATCTGACCTGGGTTGGCAAACCGGGTTGGGACCCAAGGTCGTAGCTTGACTACATCAGCTGTCGGAGCTTCTCAATCTCCAGATGCCCAAAACCATTTGTCATTCCACTTTTTGTTGAAGGACAGGTTATCTGTGATAAGGGTCTGACCCTTATTCGGCCAGACCGAGAAATAATACCAATTGGACTTCGTCTGGTAGAGGTGGAGGAATTCATCAGCGGTTAGCTGAGTATTCTCGGGCTGAAACCATAAATTGTAGGCCCCCAGCAGAGCCCTCAAAGTGTTCAAAATTATCTGGCCTGGAGCCAGCCTCAAGCGAGATGTGACCTCCCTGACGATGCGGTGAATAAGGAATCTAAGGCCACTTTGCAAGGTGACTAGATATATGGCCAACTCGCCCTCGCGAGGATCTTTCGGAATCTCACCAAGTCCAGGAGCTCGGAGTACCACGTAGTCAGGAATGTGATACTTCGACCTGATTTGAACCATGTCAGATTCCTTAAGCCTCGACTTAAATGGGCCTATATCCATGGATTTCTTTGTGAAAGATTGAGTTGTCGCTCTCTTTGCTAAGGCGAACCTAACCCCAATATCTACAAGCCGTTCTGCAGAGGATCGACCTATCGCCCTCTTTGTCAGGGTAGACATAGTGTCGCTATCACGCCATAGAGGAATCAAAGACGGTGGATCGCAGGGCCCCCCAACCGTGAATCCTCACTTTTCAGCCCTGAATCACCCTGAAAGGCCTCGGGTTCAGCCCATTCATTTGAAGTATCAGACATTTGTGGCCGAAAAATCAAAACAAAGAAGAAAAATGGAGAAAGGAAGGGAAAAACAAAGAAAATCTAAAAGAACAGAGCTTGCCGGAGAAGAAGACTTCCGACTTACTAGAAATCGCTAAGTCCAGGAAATCTGGGAAAGGCAACAGAGGCAAATTGCAGGGACTGCTAAGGTTCTCTCCTTTTTATAAGGAACCTCGGCTACAAGCCTTAATTGCTTGCATTTAATGCCGTAGCTGAGGAGACGCCACTTTGCGCAAACCCTGCCACATGGTGACTTCCCATTGGATATGCAACTTGATTTTCGAAGTTGTGCCGCATGTCCACGCCATATAAACCAAAAACTGAAAAGACGCGTTGCCAACACACGATGCCTCGAGCGCACCATCATCATCATCATTGCAAATCCCTCTTGATCTCCGCACCTACTGCCCTTCTCCGCAATAATGACAAAATGCCATGAGTCAATCCACTCTACACCAACTTACTTCCCAAGCTTACGCAGTGAGCTTGGAAGTAGGGGGGCTACCGTTATGGGTGAAAATGGACTGACCAGGGACGGCCAATATGACATAATACAAAAGGACCCAAGGAAAGTGGCTTGGCTCTAATGCTCGGGCACAACCCCTGCATGTAGATCGGTGACCTGACCATGAGCTGAGAACTCAACAAATTATCGAGGACTAGTTATTATATGAATCAAATCAATCTACATATTGGTAGAAGATCCGACCACAACCTACTAAACACTCAGCTCGGGATGACCGTCTTCAAGTCAACCTCGAGCTTTAGATCCTGAGTTCAGTTCAGATGGTCGACCTCGGACACCAGTCCCTTATGTTTCCAAGTCCCAACCACCACACCTTATCACTAAAGATCATTCCCGAGGATCTTGGGAAACGGTTGAGAAATGGCCGCAATACAAGCCCATGATTTAGGGAGCGTTTCTATCCATGTAATCAACTCTAGGCGTATAAATAGAGGCCCATCTACAGTGAAAGGTACGCATGAGTTACCCTTAAATCGACTAGACCCAAATTCCTCAAGGGTTCTAACTTAGACATCGGAGGCTCCCTCTACCATAGCCAGGGTCTCCTTTGCCATCTTTGTGTTGCAGGTACTCGAAGATCTCATAAGGGCTAACTGGATTTCTGCATTAACATATGTGTATGCCTTTGAAAGTATTTTAGACATTTTACTCATGGGTTATGGTTATATAGGGTGGCCTTTTCTTGTGAGTATAGGGGAGAAAGGGTGAGGGGAGAAAAGAGTTTTTCTTCTTTGTTAGAATCCTAATTACAAGGTGGTCTTTAAAGGCATTTTTCAGTGGTGAAAATGATGGTATGAGAGTTGATATGGTTTGTTGTTACCAAGAAGAGGTAACCTTATCATCCTTGTAATCTCTCTCTCTCTCTCTCTCTCTCTCTCTCTCTCTCTCTCTCTCTCTCTTTTCTTTTTATGATAGATTATTTTCCTTATTGATTTACTTGTGGATATAGCCATTCATTGTGGACCATGTAAATTTATATTTCTTATGGATTGTGGTTGTGTCGAAAAATCTTACTCCACGACTCATTTTCTTTCATTTTGATCCTTTGCAAAGTTGGTGATTATTAATTGTACACAAGTTATTTGTGAGTTTAGTTGACTTGAGGACCGATTATATATGGATGGCGGTGTTTAGCCACTACAAGTGGTGTTAGAGCTCCAACATTTTTTAGTAGCAATTTGAAAAATATGTCTATTAGTAGATTTGAAATAGAAAAATTTGCTGGCCAGAAAATTCTGAGCTTAGAAGTTGAAAGTTTAAAATTTGTCAATATAACAAGAATAGTATTAGGCATAGTTAGAAAAGGTAAATAAATTGGAGTTTATGACATGATGACTAGGAGGAGATCGGTCTCAAAGTTTCACCAGCCATTCGCTTGTCTATTGGATGTAACTTTATTCAAAATTGTTAGTGAAAACAAAATGAAATATTTATGTGCAAAGATAAAAAGCTTATATTAAACTAAGTCTCTTATGAATCATATTTTCTTCATGAAGAGAAAGCTATGCTCTTTGAGATTGAAAGGCATAAAGAATTTGGTGCACTTAAATATATTTAAAAGCATCATTTGTCAACTTGAAAGCATTGGTGTGAGGATTGAAGGGGAAGACAAGACCATGATATCATTATGCACATTGACTAATATCATATGACAATTTGATCACAACTTTAAATTGCATTAAAAATCACAACTTTAAGTTGCATCAAAGAGAATTCTCTTGATTTAAATGTAGTTTGTAGTGCATTACTTGCCGATGAAATTTAACAAAGAGGTATAATTGGAAAGTTTGAGTAATTCAGAAGTAGAAGCTCTTTCGACATGAGGACAATCTAATAATCGTGGTGGGGCATCGAGAAAATCCTTAAGAAATAAGTCCTTGGGCTGATTGAATTCAAAGGATAATAGAGGTACATGTTAATATGCTATAAAATCAGTCATGGGAAGAATGATTATAAGAAAAGCAAAGGAAACAATTCATTAAAGGGTTCTAATTCAAACAAGGAGATGCGAGTTGTTGAGTCCAAGAATGAGACTAATCAAGTAGAAGAGTTGTCATTGGAATCCACTTAAGATGAGGTGTCGATGATTGGTAGTTATGTGATATTTTTCCAAAATTGGATACTTAATACTGGTGTAATGATCATACATATCCTCACAAATCTTGCTTTAGTACATATGTACCTCATACAGTCAGCTCACTATTAATGAGGAATGAATCAACTAGCATAATGGTAGGGGTACGTTTAATTGCATTGTGGATATTAAGTAAGATAATTATATATAAAAAGGTATGACATGTGCTTGAATTGAAGAGAAGTTTAATTTCACTCTCCATATTAGACTTGGATGGTTGCAAGTTGATAACGCTTAAATATTACATATTTATTTTTTTGTATTGCATCCTTTTTCTATGCATTCGAGGGTTTAAATGATTTAATTAGATGTGTTTTCAACATGTAGAGAAATTTTATAGTTCAACTTGAATCCCTGCTTAAAGTGACAATTTAAAACCAAAAGAGATCAAGTTCAAAGGTAATGAAGAATTAAAAATTTGAAGATTAAAGTGATAATTGAAAGTGTCGGGGATTAAGGAAACAAAGTACCGGAGTGATGAATTGAATATTGAATACATCAAAGAAGAATGAAAAAAATCAACACATATTGATTTCATCGATAGGTCTTCGATCCCATCGATAGGCCATCGATAGGACTCGATGCGATCGAGCTTCATATCGACAAAATTCAGAATTTTCAGACTGTTTGCTAGACTGATTCTTTAATCCCATCGAAGATGCTTTGATCCCGTCGAGAAAATCAAGAAATTTGAAAGTTAGTTGCTGGACAGTTTTTATGCATTCTTCAATTCCATCGAGCGAATCTTTGATCATATCGACATGTCCTCGATAGGTTTTGATCCCATCAAAGCTCCTATTGAAGGTGTGCGAAAGTGCGTAAGTTTATAAATTTTCTAAGGCGATGATATATTATGTATTTTAATTCTATAAATAAAGGCCTCTAGGACATTTTTAATTAATTAGTCTAGGGTTTTGGGGTGATATAGGAAGTGAAAGCGAAAGTGAAGCTCTTCTGACGTCGTTCTTCTTCAATCCGTTCTTCCTAGTTTAATTTTCTTTTGTTTTGTTTAAGATGTTAGCCATGCTAGGCTAATCTCTTAGCTAGGTTAAGGGAAACCTCTTGATTGAATTCCAATATAGAAATTCAATCAAAACAATCACAATTCAACATTAAAAAATTAATAACTTGAATTAAACTCCCAAAAACTCACTTGTGTTCATCCGTTTACAAAAACGACCGTACTTCTACCTATATACATGATCAGATTACTAACCATCAAAATTTTCAATTTTAAATATGTCATCTGACCATCCATTGTATAGTTTGATATATGTACATTTTCTAATTAATTTGGTGAATAATTCTTTATTCATAATGATTTAGATATAAGTCATTTTATGAGAATTATTTAGAAACGTTCTTATAACCATGTAGAACCATTAGATTTCTCAAAACTCTCATATCAGCAATAATTTTAAAAATGTCATTAACCTAGACTCCTAAATTCTAGATCACATAGTTCCCACGATCCGTTTGATATGAAATTTTATACCATGCCTATATATCATAAATTAACCATATGTGTAAAATTTCGGTCCTTAGATCATTGTAAAAGTGACTCAATTGACAAATCAGCCCTTTAACCGTTGATTTCGGTGTCCGTCGAGTGAAGAAACCTCGTGAGTAGTTATAGGAAGATATTTTCCTTCATACGAACGATTTGAAAGCCCATAATATGGACCAAGTGTGAAATATGAAGACCCCACTTTGGTAGGCTTTTTCTTAGGGGTGAAGTTATCATGTCAAGGCCTACCAACTCCTTATAAATCTGGATCTTTCGATTTAACCACTTTCTTCTGTCCATTGCAACTCAAATTTGGACCACACTTTGGTCTTATATGACTATGAGATTATACAAAATTTAGTCCCCGATATATGATCCTACACCGTTAAAGGTTGAAGCCAATTCCTTCTTTTTGGTACAAAAGTTGAAATTTTATATTTAGGCTTTTTCCACCATCGATCAACCACCAATTTTTTTCAACCGTTTGCCTATCCTAACTACACATTTTTCTAAAATTGAGCCCTGATCTTCAAGTGTAGACTGTTAATTGTAATCAAGTTTGTTTTGGCACCCGTAGGAAGAATTTTCAAAATAGGTCAATCTAAATTTCGGAACACTAAGAAAATCATATATCACGGCTCTATTCGACGACCTTGATACAATAGATGAATTAGATTTAAAGAAAGATCGTCAGAAAAAAAGTAAATTGGAGAAACCCAATCCAAGTGGGATGGGAAACACACTCCTCTCACACGCCCACTCCTTTATAAAAGGAGTTTGCGTCCCCTCTCTACTCACATGCCCACCTCCCAAACGTTTAAGGAGAAGGAGAGAGAGAGAGAGAGAGAGAGAGAGAGAGAGAGAAGCCTAGATGCCCTTTTCACTCTCCATATGTATGGTGTCTCCCTCTTTCTTAAGTGATGTTGTGATTCATGTGGAAACTTTTCATGTACAAGCTTTCCTACATGGATATCTACTTAGGGTTTAAATCTAAGGCTTAAGATAAGAGATTCTTTTAAGCTTACATTGATTTAAGTTGATATGATTTATCTTACCCTTTACATGTTTTGCTTTCATGTTACTATGATTCTCTCCATGCAATTGTTTAATTTACCACTAACAATTATTTATCCTTTAGAAATAATGGTTAATGTATGATTTTAATTATGAGTAATTTTTATGAATTTATGTGGGGCGATGGATACAAGCCTTGCCCTTGCCTTTTATTAATTTTGTTGAGTTAGCCATTGCTACTCTTCTCTTTTGTTGAGTTAGTCATTGCTACTCTCCTCTTTTATTGAGTTAGCCATTGCTACTCTCCTCTTTTGTTGAGTTAACTATTGTTACTCTCCTCTTTTATTGAATTAGTTTATTTCTACTCTTTTCCTTTATTATGTTAGTCTTGTGCTACCTCCCTTTATGGCTTGGGTATGTGTCTTGAAATTTCAAAACTCCCATAATTCAATTTATTTTCTCTTTAGTGTAAGTGATATGTTAAAAGTATCACCACTAGTGAGTCAAATATTTATTGTGGACGTAATGCGTTACGGGTAGCGGCTCTCTTGGTTAGCATGTAATTCTGTGGGTTGGTTGGCGTGGTACACAATCAATGTAAGTAAATCGCTATGCGTGTTACATCGATTTTCGGGATTGGATGTCGTAAATAGTCACTCCATGAACATATCGTGTTCGTAAATCCCCCAATCGTGTTGTTGTGTCGCCTTGAGATGTTCGCATAAATCCGCGTTAATGTTGGACACGTCGGCGAATCTCCGTAGTTATGAGATACGGGGCGAGTCGGGTTTTTTATGAATTATATTCTACATTGTGATAATCACTACGTATGATGAGCCGCACACACTTTGCTAGACATGCATTTATATATATATATATATATATATATATATATATATATATATATATATATATATTAGTTGCACATACTGATACCTCTCATAGTGATGGAGTATGGGACGTATCATAACTCTTACATTACTTTCATGAATCTTTTGAATTATTGTTAATTTTAAAGGATAACCATCACTATGAGTAGGACATTGACCTCTCCAACCGTACAGATGATGCAGGTGATGTACAGATTGAAGACCTAAAGGACCATCTCCCCATGAAAGATTATATTGAATGAATAAGAAAATAATTTTATGATTTAGTTTTGTATTTCTGCTACAAACTCGATAATGTAATAAGCTCCCATTGAGAGGACATTTGATGATTCATTGAACTTTTCCCTTTTTGAATGAAATAATAATTACCGTAAATTTTCTTCTCATGAACTTGTACTTGAATATTTGAAGTGTGTAAATCCAATAGAAGTCATACTATTTGAATGACGTGTGAACGAGATTAATGCCAGAATTTCCACGGCGAGCAAAGACTCGAGCCTCGGAATCTCAGGGCGTTACAGCAGTAATAGCTCTTCACCTATAATTTTTATATGCTAGTTTGCAAATACCCTCAAGATAAGATCTAATTATAAGTAGTCTTTACAAGCAATGTACGAATTCATTCCACACTAAGAACAAAACCAACTTTTATTTATAATTAATTTCTTATAATTTTCTGGAATTGTGTTGGTAAAATAAATGGGACCCACATCCCTAGATTGGTTCCAGCTAGCTTGCAAAAAGATTTTCATAATTAAAAATGATTTATCTTGTAAAATGTGATAGCCACTTGTTTCTTTGATTTGAAATTTTATTAAATGCTTATTGTATGGGAAGGCTTGGTATCTGACACACATATATTACAATCATCACCGACGAGAGAATATGAGATACGTCACCTGGCAAAATCAGAACAGCTCAAAGCTGTGCGCATGTTTACAGATGAGACATTGCGATGAAGGATATGTAGCCCTCACATGAGTGACATGTGTGGTCGAGCAACATGCTCAACACACTTATGAAGACCCGTCGAAATAGGAAATCCATCATAATTCGAATATACTCGGCAAGGCCGTTTCATAGAATCATGCTAAAATGGAAAACTTTCCAGAGATGATCAATGCTTTCACAGCGACTACGAATGTTCAGGAAGTGGATTCTTCTCAAAATATTAGAAGAAAATCGAATGATGTGATAAGGAATTCGAGTTTGACTAGGATATGGTCTGATTCCATAACCTTCAAGTATCTTATGCTAGTAAGGAAACCCAATATAGTTGTTGCCTCCTAATTTATATAAAGAGCACACAACAAACAACTCTAGAGATCAACTGAGCCATCACACAACCTCTCATAGCACAATACTATCTTATCTTAGTTTTGACTTTGGTTGATCTACTTCTGTATAGCCATGTTATTGAAAGACTAGACTTTAGCATAGCTTAGATCATTGTTGTCCAACCCATTGCTGTAGTATGCCTATGAGTAGTGTAAATATCCACAACCTATCGTCATCGGATCTTGATTAACCAAGTCCATACTTGGGAGATCACACCGGTCACATCCTACTAACTATCCACCCTGCTTGTTTGTCCATACTGGTGATCATAGGTATTTATCTTTTATTTATTCTCTATTTAATTTATATTTTTGATGATTGTACTGATCATTATTATAAATCAATAAATTTGATTATCAATCTTTTTTTAATTCTTTTAATCCAATACTGCATTATTAAGAAACCTAAGGCTTGAGATCACCGTTAAAAGAAAATACCATAGTTTAAGGCAAAAAGATCACATTTAAAAGGACTAACCCTCCCCTTTTAAATTGCTTGATCGTTGCATGTTGGTCATTGGATGGTCAAGTCAACCTTTATAAGTCTGCTCCTACAATTGATTTGGTACTTGGGTTGCAAGCATTCAATCAATTCAACTCGAGTATAACTCTGGCACGCCCAACACTATCCTAATTACACACATTTGACTAAATACGAGCCGTTTGTTAACACGTGTGGTCTTATATTTGATTGAATAACAACAATACTATTAAGGCTTTTGGACTTTAAATTAGTACTTAAAAAAAAAAAATTATTTATTATTTATTTGAAATTTTTTATTTTGCCAAACATCTTATTTAAAAATAGCATAAAATTTTTCATGAAAATAATCTTTTTCACATTTTTTTTAGAAACGACATTTCTTGAGAAGCATTGTTTTCTTTCTCACGCTTTCAAGGAATCCAAGCAGGACCCTGCTGACAATAAGATCTGAGCTTATGTATGCAATGTGTACAATCTTTGGATGCCCGCCAGCCAACCATCCCTTTGGCTTGGAAATTGCGAAATGATACTCACAGCGGGCTTCACCCACTCACCCGCAGTCATGGATGAAGGAAGCTGGCTCTATTCGTCGAAGAAACCACCCTAGACCTACCACATTGGCTGAATCGTCATTGAAACTTGTTCGTCCATCTCTTGGCCCCTTACAGTGGCAGATTCATCAATTGGATGATCCTGGCCTTATTATTTGAGCCATTGGATTTTTTTTTAAATTTTTTTTATTTTATTCCAATCACGGTTAGACCTGCGCGTCGTCCTGGTCTGATTTTTTAAGGCACGACTACAGAAATGGGCCAATCACGGGCCTTGGTCTCATTTAGGCCCAGTATTTTTATCCAACAAGCAGCCTGGTTAGTATGTGGAACGTCCGAGCGGTGCACGAGACCACACCCACCTTGGAGATGACCACACACACACCCAAAATAAATATATAAATAAATAATCAGTCGGCATGGTGTAGTTGTACTTAATTCAATTTGGACCATCAAGACAACTGAACATAGCCCCAAACCACATTGAGCAGATCGTCCTACCCATCTAATTCTGCCCTGTTGAATTTGGACCGTCCACTGACCATTTATTTGATAGCCCTCAGTTTGAGGATAATGATTGCTTCATCTACAGTATGCCCCACAAAATGGATGGTCCAATAGCTTTCCACATGTGCCACATCCAAGGAAAATTAGCAAACACCTCTTCTTTTTTTTCTTTTCTTTTCTTTTTAAAGATAATTAAAACCAAAAAAAAAAAACCTAATTAATTAATAGAAAATTTACATTCCAGTTTACTTAAAAACCGTAGGTAACCACATTTAGAGTACCTTTCACTAGATTTCTTAACGGGCAGATGTTGGCATGCAAAAAAGGGCGGCAGTGCATCACTTTTTGTTTTTTTTTTTTCCTACACACACTACACTCATGCCTTAGTGGGATTTCACCACCTATGGATACTCGAACCCTTGACCGGGTATTGAAACTCCTGAGAATTTACCACTGGAGGTCTAGAACCCAAAACTCATTGATTCAGGTGAACCACATGGTCGGAAACAATCTCAATCTCACCCTGCAAACTATTTTCTTTGTATGGTTTACCTGAATTATAGATGTGACTGATTTTTAAGCCGGGCTTAAATTTTGACATGGCATCCAATGTTTGGAGTGAATTTCATATATTCATCACAGTCGGCTTTATCAAAATCAAGAGCTGATATATCTCCCAACTGTTTCCTTTGATGTGACCCATTGAATCACAAGTTAGCCTGACAATTTGGCCCGGATGTAACATGGATTTTTATCAAATGGCCTGAGTGGATTTCACATGCATATCACAGTGCAGCCCTTAAAAATAAGGGGTTTAAGTTTTCATGGGGCCTATCGCGATGCCAACCATTAGATACACTCTTATGTTAGGCCTGATGTGTATGTGAGATCCATTCCAACCATTAGATACACTCCTATGTTAGGAACATGTCAAAAAAAATCAGGTTGTCCTGTCAGGTAGGCCACACCAAAGGAAATAGTCGAGAGAAATGTACATTCTTGAATTATTATTATTATTATTATTATTATTATTATTATTATTATTATTTTCAGGGTCTATTGTAATGATTACATGAAATCCATTCCAACCATTACATGCCACGCCAAAATTTAGGCACGTGGTCGAAAAATCAGCTCCAAAAATAGTTTAGGTGAGCCATACTAAGGACCCATTTGGATACCACCAAATAAGTTACTTTTTCTATTTATGGCAGTAGATGAGTAACTTATTTGAGGTAAGTTTGCTTTATGATCAAATCTGAATTTATTTTTTTAAAAAGTTATTTAATCATTTAAATTTAATAAGTAGAAATTATGATAAGCTACTTAAGGCATAAGTAACTTATCTTTAAGTAACTTATGATATAAACTTCTTGGAGTCACTCTTTACTTTGGTGTGGGCCACTTGAATGTTGGATCTGCCTCATTTTTTGGTTCATGCCTCAAGATGTTCTAGTAAAACAGATGGACGATGCAGATATGTCATATACATCATAGTGGGGCCTATGAATTTAAGATAGTTATGTTAAACCATTTTTGGAAGTAGAAATACCAGTATTTTCAAACTTTGTCAAATTGTAATAATTGGGTATTTACAAGGAATTTACAGTTAATTTTGAAAATCAAACAAGTTGTAAGGGCAAAATTTGAATGGTGAGTGTTGACCTGGACACCATTTTCAATATGTGGTCCACTTGAATCATAGATGGAGCTTACCTTAGGGCCCTGAGCCTCACAGTGGGTGGTTTGGTGTGGATTTTACCTAAACATTAGGATGGGGTCTACCTGAGTCACTCCATTTACTAATTAATTACTTAGATCAGTGATGTAGCTTAATTGAAAATCTTTCTAAAAAAGGTGCCCGGATGTAAAGGTAGCCTTTTGTGTAAATGGTTTGTCAAATGGTCTTTTCTCTCTGTTTAATACTAACCGTAGGAAGTTTTCCAAGTCCAACCTGCTGGACTAATCAAGTTAAAGACCACCCAGCAGATAACTTATAAACTTTCATGTGAGGCATCTAATCCATCCAATAGATTGGCCCAGTCATAAAGATTACCTTTATAAAAAATTCAGCCACATAAACTCATTGAGTGGACCGCACTTATGTATTTATATTTATCAACGGCTCAAGATTATTTCCCATTGTTTGCTCACCTGATGAGTAGATGACACTGAATATATTTTGCACTAGTGATCCTCATGACGCTTTCACTTAATATTTTGAAAATTATTTAGTAGATGGACCATAAGTTGGTGTCGAACCAGTTGGACTGGGAAATCTTTTCCTAATTATATATATATAAATATACAGGCGATCCACGCTACCATTTCGTATCCTTTACTTAAAGAAAAGCCTTAAAAATGTGCAATAATTGTTCTTCCAAGTTGCCTTTCTCATTATGTTTGCAACTTCCTTGCAAGGAATGAGTCGTATATTGCTATTTAATTGTGTATGATGTGTTGGTGGGTCCCACTTTTTTCTTGTGCGGGTCACGTAGCAATAGCATGCCTTTTTATTACGTGCGTTCCACTAAAGAGGAGGTTATTTATCCTTTCGGTGCATCGTGCATGTTAAGATTTAGAAGAGTTCGTTTTGCTACTGTTGGAGATTCGTGATTCGCTTGTTCGCCTAGTGGGGTCCACATGCTGTAATGGTTTGATTATTTGAACCGTCTATATTCTTGCTATTATAGTTGATAAGCTGCTTTTCTTTAATTGATTTTCAGTGATGATCCTAACCTTTGATTTTTGGTGTTAAATATAAGCCATCGATTTTATTTTTTTTAAAATTATAAATTCGTCTATAGATATGGTGATAGTTCAAATTATCCATTTAGCACAATTTTCTACATGTGGGCTCCACTGGGTGACGACAAACGCTGGATCGTGAGTCGCAAGGGAGGCAAAAAGTAAACTAAAAACAAAATCAAACTCGGATGTTAACGCGAGGAATGTTGCGTTGATACATGACAGACGCAAGCAAAGTGGCACATGCGTGTGATATGGGAAATTGACAGGTTCGTCCTTATGGCGAATGTTCCGTGGCCAAAAATACATTTATCAGCGGGCAACACTGCCATAACGGATGATTAGAAAACGAAGAGAATGATTTTGATTCAATGTTATATCTTATTTGTGGCAATTCTGAGAAAATCAATACAAAGGTGATATGTGGTA
The DNA here is from genome assembly GCA_030180095.1 of Magnolia changhungtana. Classification (NCBI taxonomy): domain Eukaryota; kingdom Viridiplantae; phylum Streptophyta; class Magnoliopsida; order Magnoliales; family Magnoliaceae; genus Magnolia; species Magnolia changhungtana. Next base: position 4,085,680 of record JASAUF010000502.1, on the reverse strand, counting down.
TTGTATAGTGAATAAACAGATTTACAAAGATCTGAATCACTTTTTATCAACTTATAATGTAAGTATAGTTTTATACGGTAGTGGATAGTTGAGGAAGTGTTGTAGGCAATATATAAGAAGTGCATTCGGACTTTTTAAGATATAAAAGACGTCTAAGGGCAACTAAAACAAAACTTTAATCGATAAAAGTGAAGTAAGCAACCGAGAGGCATTAAGAAATAGAATCATCATATGACAAATGTACTAAAAGAATGATCTAGAAAAGAGAAGAATTTACAAAAACTTTTAGACTGCTATAACCATTATTGTACTGGAAGAAGGATGTGGAAGAATAAGTTATACAAGGAATGTGACTAAGAAGACCCCCAATCCAATCACAATAATTTAAAAAACAAATTTTTTTATTAATTTACTTTACCTTAGTTTATTCTAAGAGTATTATTAATTCTTAGGTATAATCTTTAATTGTAATCCAAGTCTATGCTCATATGTTGCATTTGTTCTTTATCCAACATCAAGTAATTCTTTTAAGAGACGCATTTTTATAATTGCTTTTAGTGATCGATTGTAAGTTTTTACTTTTATTTGATTTGTACTAGTATTTTGAAATTCCTTTCTTGTAGAAGGGATAAAATAACTCATTTTCAGAAGAAGAACCACACTATTTGATTATTACTTGATTGTTATCAAATTCAATAAATGGTTGAGTAAGTGACCAATCATCTCATAATTTGATCATATAAGTTTATATATATTGAACATACTTTCTTATTTTAATGCTTGAGGTCAAAGTTAATTTGTTTGGATCGAGCCGCTATATCAATTTTAGTAATTGACAATAAACTGAGGAGCCAATAGATATCTGTCACCTCATGAGTGAGTCATCTTAAGTTTTTTAGGATACATGTAATGCTGAATTTGTTTGACAAACGTTCAAGATTCGGGCACATGTGGCGGTTGTGTCTAGCACCTTACATTGGGTGCACAAAATTAATAGAAAACATATATTGCGTTACATAGGACTAACCCATCGAACTTAGTGACTATTTGGTTGCCCATTATCATTGCACATGTGGTTGCATGATTTTTAAATATGGACCTTTTATCTAGTGGACCATATCTACGGTGTGGAAATCACACTAGTTTAAAAGAAATCCTTCTCATATTATTATTATTTTTTACCCACACGCGCACACACACCACCACACACTCACGCCATGGTGGGATTTCACCACCTATGGGTACTCCAACCCTCAACCAGATGTTGAAACTCCCGAGAGTCTACCACTGGAGTAAAAGTAAGGACCCAAATCCTTCCCATTTGATTACTCAATATTTCCCCCAAATCTTTGGATATGCACCATTGACACTTCTGATCTTAGCCAATCATCAATAGAGACGGTGAATGTGAACATGATTTGTAGACCGTCCATCTTAAAGCATGCCAGGTGACTGACACATGCAACTATCTGATGGATCGTCACTCACAATTGACTTGAAAGAGTAGCTAGAAAAAGAGAAATTTATAAACTTTTTTTTTTTTAAACATATTTAGAACAATTAGAAAGGTTGGTACCAACCATATATATAATTGTTTGATTGGTGGACATGCCAATGGATCCTGACCGTTCAATCAGTGTATCGTGTCTGGGGTTAGCCATAACCTAAACATTAGCTGATTGGTATCTCTTAAGTCCATTAAATCCATTTAATTGTATATTTTGAATGATCAAAAATAGCTTAAAAACCAATGGTCCACAAAAAGTCTAGAGAGGAGTCAGGTCACTGAACAATGAATTTTCGAGCACTTGATCAGGTGGCCAACCAAATGGACTGTCAGGATTCATTGACATATTTGCTCATGGCATGAATCACGGGAATGGCATGAATGTGTAGGGGGGCACTGATCTAGCATCTACGTGGAAAGGAGCTCTAACGGTCTTAGTTGAGATTTCAATTACTAATGAAAAGCACCCATTTAGAATTCTTTCACTTTCTTCCAGGCAATACACACACATGGATGTTTGAGAACCATTCCAGCTTTCAGTTTGTACATGTGAGGCACATTGTTCGGTGATCTAAACCACCGATTCGATGGACCTCGAAATGGATGGCCATGCAGCAGAACCCCAGACTGGATGTATCAAAACTAAGTGGGGCCCACTGGTGTACCCGATCACACCATCCAACCTTTAGGTTAATCTAGACCATCGATCAATAAGGCCACCCTTATAGAATTCTTACATTCTCCCACTTAGGCTACATTAATCAATGCCAATGATTAATTTTTTGAAAACATTTTGAAAATCTATTTTAATTTTGAGAAAACATCCAAATGGTTAAGCAATTTAATTGCTGGATAATATGGGTAATGTTATGACAATTTGGTCCATCAAGACTGTTAGTATCGAATCACGGTAGCCGTCACAACATTTAATGTAAGCGAAGTGAGACTAAGCACGGTCATGAATACTATTAGTCTTGATGACATAAATCTGGAACTCGGAAGTGTGGTATAAGGATTATACACGTCATGTGATGATGTGCGCCTATCCTCAAGAAGTCCTAAAGCTTTAAAATGTCTCCGATGAGACACGACTATAGTTTTACTTACTCAAAATTAGATTGTGCATACTTAGAGAGAAGCGGAAATAATCTTTATATCAAAATCATCAAAACTTTATCAAATGAGATCTCTTAAATGTTTATGAAAATAAAATACGCTCAACTCCCACTAATTGAAAATATCTATAGAATCAATGACTCCTATGGACGTTACATGCCCTTGAAATGGAATAATAGGGAGCCCTTTAGTGAGCAGATTTGCAATCATTTGCTTAGTAACGCTGAACTCCACAGACACTTGATGATTCTGAATTCTTTCCTTTACAACAAGATACTTGATGTCGAAGTGTCTCGACCTTGATGAATGCTTGTTGTTATTAGAGAAGGAAATCGCAGCCAAATTATCACAAAATATTCTCAATGATTTCGGGATGTGCTCTAGTACCCGCAAACTTGAGAAGAAACGTTATAACCACAATGCCTGATTAGATGCCTCATGACAGGCGATGAATTCAACTTCCATAGTGGATGAGGCTGTGGTTGATTGTTTCACACTTTTTCAAGATACAGCCCCTCTAACCATCATGAAGATGTATCCTGAGGTAGACTTCTTTGTATCAACGCAGCCAGCATAATCTGCGTCTGAGTATTCAACCAACTCCAAATGGTCAGATATTTTATATGTGAGTCTGAAGTCCTTTGTTCTTTGCAGGTGGCGTAACATTTTTTTTACAGCTATCCAATGATGCATTACTGTATTAGATAGATACATGCCTAACATTCCAATTGTAAAGGCAATATCTGGTCACGTACAGACTTGAGCATACATGATGCTCCATACTACTAATGCGTACAGTAAATCCTTCATTCGATTATTTTTCAAATCATTCTTGGGACATTGGAATTGCCCAAATTTATCACCATTTACAATGAGCGACTAACTAGGAGCATAATTTTGCGTGCCATACATTTCGAGTACCCTATTAATATAAGCCTTCTGTGATAGGTTGAGTAGTCCACGTGATCTGTCACGGTGAATGTAAGAGTCAATGACATAAGATGTGTCACCAAGGTCCTTCATTTCAAATATTTGATATAAGAATTTCTTGAGGTCGCTCAACATCCTAATGTCACTGCTAGCCAACAGAATGTCATCAACATACAAAATTATCATAATGAACTTACTCCCACTGATTTTAATGTAGATACATTCATCTGCGATGTTTTCTATAAAAATATATGAGGAAATCACTTCATGAAACTTTAGGTATCATTGTCATGATGCATGTTTTAACTCATAAATGGATTTCTTTAGTTTACAAACTAGATGTTCTAAGCCACCGGCTATAAAACTTTCAGGTTGTAACATATATACGTCCTCATTTAGATCCCCATTAAGAAATGCATTCTTTACATTCATTTGATGCAGCTCCAAATCTATATGATTCATAACAGTCATTATGATCCTAAATGAGTCTTTCTTAGATACTAGTGAGAAAATCTCCTTAAAGTCAATGCCTTCACACTGGATAAAACACTTGACAATAAGTCTAACTTTACATCTTTCGACATTATCCTTGGAGTCCCGTTTAGTTTTAATATCCTTTTACAACCAATCGGCTTTATTCCTGAGGATAACTCTATAAGATCTCATATTTTATTGTCCCTCATAGATTTCAACTGATCCTTCATGGCATCAATCAAATGAGAAGAATCAACATTTTGTTTGACTTGCGTAAAGGATTTAGGATCCTTTTTTACCCCTATGTCAAACCCGTGCTCTTATAAGTATACGATGTAATCGTCTCGATTTACAGGCCTTCTCTCTCTTTCAGATCTTCTCAATGGCTCAGTCTCTTAGGTGTGATTTTGATTTTCCTCATCAGTGGGTTGTACAGGAGGTTCATTGTGGCATTCTACATCGATTACAGGCTTGGCTGCAACATTTATATCCACGTGATCTGGAGTGACTATAGCCGGAGTTACAATCATTTCTTCCTCGAATATAAAATTCCTAATGTTTATGCTTCTACTATTTTTAGTATTCTCAATGAATCTGGCATTTTCAGTCTTAACAATCTTGATAGAGTGGGAAAGACAGTAGAATTGATAGCCCTTTGACATTTTCGGGTATCCAATGAAGAAACAACTTATGGTTCTGGAATCGAGCTTTCTTTCATGCGGGTTATATATTTTGGCTTCAACAGGACATCCCTAAACATGTAAATATCGGAGACTTAACTTTCTCCTATTCTACAAATCAAAAGGATTTTGCTTGTAGCTTTGTTGGGGACTATACTAAGGATATGAATTGTAGTTTTGATCACATGACTCCACAGATATTTTGGCAATGTCGAATTGCTAATCATGCTTCGCACCATATCCATAAGAGTGCAATTACGCCTTTCAGCCACGTCATTCTGCTTTGGAGTCCCATGCGTGGTGTATTAGGCGACAATGTCATAATCTTGCAGGTATCTAGCGAATGGCCATGGATTGCGACCTGATTCGTCATATCTACCATAATATTTTCTGCCATGGTCAGATCTGATGACTTTAATTTTCTTATTGAGTTGATTTTCAAACTCAGCCTTTTAGATTTTAAAAGCATCTATGGCATCTGATTTTTTACTGATAAGATAGAGGTACCTGAAACGAGAGTAGTCATCTATAAAGGTAAAAAAATATTTGTGTCTACTCCAGGATGCTGTAAGGAATGGTCCAAAAATATTCGTATGTATCACCTGTAAGAGTCATACACTCCTTGTTGCACCCTTCTTTTTGGTTCTGGTCTGTTTTCCTTTAATGTAATCAATATACACTTTATAGTCAGACAAGTAGAATAAAGAATCCTTTCTCGCACAAGCATTTCCCGTCTCTCACAAGAGATATGGCACAACCGGCTATGCCACAACATAGAAAAATTCTCATAGTCTAGTTTTCATTTAGATTTTGCTTAATTTCCATGCAGGCCATTTATATTATAGACGTGTGAGGCATTCAAGTCTAACTGGTATAGGTCATTCACTATAGAGCCGGTGCCAACTTTAATCGAATTAAAGTAAATATTTAATCCTTTATTCTCAAACTAAAATGAATATCTCAATTTATCTAAACGAGAAATAGAGACTAAATTATGCCTTATAGAAGGCACACAAAACGTATCTACCAAATCCAATAAATAGCTTGACTCTAACTTAAGCCTATAAACTTCAATTGCCTCAATGTTGACTTTATCATCATTGCCTACGTATACTGAGTGCTCTGTATCGGTTGGTGGTCTGGTATGTAGTAAGTCCTGCAAACATATTGAATAGTATGTCCCGAATCTATCCACCGACACATCGGTTAGATTAGATTCAAAACATACTAGAATAGAATCATTACCTTTCTTTACGAGCCATTGCTTATATTTCTCGTAGTCTTTCTTTTAATAGCCCAACTTCTTACAGAAGAAGCAATTATTACCTTTAACCCGCTTATGATTTGATCCATTACCAGGTCGATTTACATTATTTCCTGCCTGAGGACCTGTGTATCCATTATTAGATCCTTGTTTCCTTTTTCTTTTCCCTTTATGCCCATGTCTATGTCTGTGCCCTGAGGTCACCGGATTAACATTTTGTGCCTTGCCTATTGACTTGATCATATTTTTCTCTTGGACACACTTAGAAATCAGTTCGTCCAACGTCCGTTTATCCTTTAGAGTATTATAGTTCACTAGGAATGTAACACCCCGAACATTTCAATATTCGAATATTGAAAGTTCTCCAGTGTTACCACAAAATTTAACCTATTACGTACATGTGTACGACAACAATCTAGTTATCCTAACCTTACATGTACATGAGTATGGTACCGATTTAGCCAACGTAACCTTACATTGATTTCCAAATGTGATTTGGACTATTAGGAATAGGCTCTACCCACAAATCAAATCATTCAACCGATGATCACATGGTTTAATGCATGTACATTCCTCTAAACTAAATTTACAAAACCTTTACCCATAATGACTTAGACATAACTTCTTCCATAAGAATTACTTACAAACGTGCCTACAACCATGTAAAACCATTAGATTTTCCAAAACTCCCATATCAGCAATAGCTACAGAAACGCCATTAACCTAAACACGTGAACACTAGAACACATGGTTCCCACAATCCGGTTAATATGAAATTTTACGCCATGCCTATGCATTATAAATTAGTCATACACGTAGAACTTCAACCCTTAGATCATGGTACAAGTGGCCCAATTTACAAATCAGCCTATACTATTGATTTTGGTGTCCATCGAGTGAAGAAACCCCATAAATAGTCTTAATTAGACATTTCCCTTTATATGGATGGGGTAGATTCCCCTCAACGCGACCTCATGGGCCCCACATTAACCCCAGGTGCGCATAGCGCATGTACACCAGCGTGTACTAAATAAGAGGTCGGGTCAAACTTTGACCCAACGATTCGCAACAGACGCCTCCTGCGTCCGAAATTTAAACGAACAACGTCCGTTTAAAGGCCTGGTGGGCCACATCCAAGATGATGAGGGTCGTCCATCATGGTTAAGGGGAAAAATCGACCAGACACCGGACTTCTCTCCTTCAGCTTCAACAGGAAGTTAAACTAATCCGCACCGCAAATCTCGTATAGTTTATTTTGTGCGGTTCGCGATTTGGATGGACGCCGATCATTGAGGATCGTCGTGGGCCTCCATCTTAAATGTAATGGAAAATCTGAACCATCCATCCTGTCAGAATGGAAAAGTCGATCAAGACCAAGGAGTTTTCACGCTGAATCCGAATAAGAAACCCAGACCAATACTCCCGGATCTTTATGCACGAAACTACGTTTGGCTCTGCTAAAGGGCCGCTTCTTGATTGGTCTAGCAATCAGAGACGCCCGCAACCCTCCATCTGTGGCCCATCTAAGGATAACTCGACGTCGTCCAGACCTGATGCGATATGCGATCTGTGAAAGGAGAGATGGAATTGAGAAGGGGATTGTAGGCTGTAAACGACATAAGTTGCGTTTATTTGCTGCTACATAAACGAGTTTGCGAAAAAGAGAATTTGCGCAAAAGAGTTGGGAAACTCTTCCACGTATAAAAAACTGTCGCCCAATGATAAGAGCAGACACTGCAACAAAGAAAAGAAAGAGAAAGAAAGAAAACTTGAGAGAGAGAAAAGGAGAAAGAAAGAAAGAAAAGAAAAGGAAAGAAGAAAATTCAGCACCCACGGTTCAACAATCCGCTAATTCACCAAGGTAGGCCACGCCCAACCTTCCCCTTCTATGCTCCTTCTCTCCCTCCTTCCCATATCTTGATTTAAAATTAAGTTGATTAAACCAGCTAGCTCAAACTAAATTAACCATTTAAAAATGGTTAAACACTAAATTAATGATTTAATCCTTCGACGCATACCTACCTTCAAGGAGGAAATGTAACGCCCTGAAAATCATAAGTTCCACTCCCGAGTTCCAACGCATCACTTATGCAACATAGATAATGATAATTAAATGTTATCCATGTTAGTGTATTAAACATGAGTGAGATTACAACAAAACAACATATCATACTCCAGAGACGGTTAAATTATGCAAGTAGAAGACTGTGATAGATATATAAAATATATAAACTATTATAAGTCTCCAGAGTGTGAACATGTTACCAGGTTATATGTATACATGTATAGTCCAAAAATGAACAAAAAGAATATACATGGGTGCTCCAAAAGTGTAAAATAACAAGTGTAATGGCGTCTAATCAACATCCCTGTAATCCTGTCGTTCAGAACATGGTCTACATAGACCCGCCTGAAAACTGCATATAGGAGAATGCCTCCTCGTCGTCTTCGAAATCCGGCTCCGCCTCAGGAGTCACGTCGCCATCTGCAATCAAGACAGAGTCTGGTTGGTGTTTAAAACACCGTCCCGTAATGTGGGAGTGAGTGATCAACTCAGTGGAACTATACAACAAAGGTTAACATGTTATCAATTCAATCAAGCAGTAATGATAAAGCAGTGCAATCAAACATTCCTAGATACTCTTATTAATGCAAGGATGAAATGTATTCATGATGTATGCCCTCGCCTACACTCCCTCGTACGACACCATCTTACAGTCGTGACATGCTTTCTTCGCTCTGTGCTCTTCAACCCAGGGCACATGCAATGCGATGTTATGAGCATGATTACCAAAAAAATTTTATCAATCCTTTTCATACAGCAGGATTGGGAAGCTAAGGTACCTCCCTTATATCAATTTCCAAACAATGATCCATCTAGGGTCGTCAATCCTAGTTAATCACATATGATAGGCAAGTTCAGGTCACTACCACCAACACCCTACCAACTAGCAGTCTATTTTCGAAGGCTCATTGCCAACTCGACTGGGGATCACAGCCAGGCTGCGCCGGGGTAAGCCTATTTTATACTCGAGGTCACTCTACCAACGCCCTACCAACTGGCAGTATATTTTCGAAGGCTCGTTGCCAACCCGACTGGGGACCACAGTTAGGCTGCACCAATGGAGGCCGATAACTCGAGTACAGTGTCCTATACCACCGTATTTGGCTCACGAGTTTGGGTTGCTCACTGGTCACTACGGGGAGGCTCATCACCCCAACGTAGGCAGACAGCTCGACCACGATGTCTCATACCACCATGTCCGGCTCATGAGTCTTAGCGGATCGAGGTACCAAGGTTAACGGGATTTTCACTGGTGAGTTTAGTACATTAGGTTCAAGCAGTAGTGTCCAAACATGGTGAACATATATCGGGTCAATTGGGTTACTTGACGAGCTTGACTCGCCCAAGCGCATGACAAGTTGAACGACATGAAGTGCGTAAGCACTCCACGTGGCCTAACCACTGTCGCCAACTGAAGTACGGCTCGGGTTCACCGAACACATCCAATGCGGCAAAAACAACCTCAGCCACCAAAGAAAGGCCTATTACCGATTGCCTGGACTATATCATAGTCCCAAACTCATCCAATTTCAACAAGTAATCATATGAGACAACAAAAGTAGTAATGAACAAATAATTCAATTCTTACAATTACATGAGTATGTTCTGAAGTACAAACCAAACATGATTTCACACACATTCATTTTGTAAACAAAACAGACATCATAACATAATGTACAGGGAGGAAATCATACGCATAATTAAGGTAGCCGAGACTCACATCTCAACTCTCATACAAGGTACTCCTTAGTAACGACTAGCTCGGTCAAACATTTCTACAAACACTTAGACTACATGCATCATCACACATGATGTAGGTTGATCACACATGTATTAGGCCAATTCCTTTTGCTAGGGGGTTGCCCCGTATACCACACGCATATGCCCAAGGTGGAGAATCATGACATGCATGAATCTGGGTTCCATACTCATTTAATCATTTCCACAAACACGTGGGCTATACACTTTAACATATATATCGTATATTGGCCGTGGCGTGATTTAGGGCGAGTCTTTTAGCTAGGGAGTTGTCGCATACATAACAAGCATAATAGTCACGACAAATAATCATGTTAGACACAAATCCAAATTCCATACGTATTCAAACATTTCAATACGTACATAGAATACACTATATTCAACATAGCTGATATATAATCGTAAAGCGAAACACATGACACATTTTGCATGTGAAATAGCACCCACGTCAAGAATAAATCATTAACCGACATTGAAAGCTATGAAAATCATAACCTATACGTCTATAGTCCGCACCTTACGCCGTAGAAGCGTAACGAATTCGATAGAGACTCTAAGTCTTCGTCAACAATAGAATGACAACCTATAGTACGAGTTGAGTCAGCTATTTCGCTACTAGCGATAATTGAAACCGTAGAATAGATTAGGGTTAGGTTTTCTTACCTAAGAACGAAGTCAGAATCACCGAAATAGCGATTTGGTAGTGATGGATAGGCACGTAAAATAGCGGAATAGAATCCCAGGAAGAATCCCCACTTCTCTCTCTCTTTCTCTCTCTTTCTTCTCTTCTCTCTCCTAGGGTTTCCCAAATTCGTATGGGATGAGAGAGTGAGGGCCTAAGGCCCTTATATAGGCCCAAAACTGATGGAAATGGCCCCAGGGCCAAGATATACTTAGGTTATAGCCAAAACTCATCTGTTTCGGCTCAACGGAGCACTTCTGAAGACCCCCTTTCTACGTGCGTTCGAACTTAAGCTCCCTGACCATGGATCTAGGTAGAGTTAAGTTTTCGGTCCGATCAGATTTACAGATCGACCGCGGTGGACCAGTTTCAGTTCGACGGTCACCGAAACTTAATCAGGGCCACAAGTACACTGCCATGTATGGAAAATTTCTCCTGATCTGAGGGTGTATTTGGGTCAGATTCTGATGGTCTGAATCCTTATATTTGGCCCACAAGCGACAAGTCTCAAATTACTTAAATTTGAGTTTAACTCTAAAGATATTCGCGTTTCTCATACACTTTGCTCCGGGCTCAAGCGAATAGCTTTGGAATACCATCTGGACCTGATTTTCGAGGTGGTGGTCAAGTCTAGCAAGGTGGTCATAATCGTTTAGTTTCACAGTAATCGGACTTTCGACGTGCGGTCCAGGTCTGATACGAAGTTTCAATGTGCTCCCGAGAGCAACTGGGTAAAGAGATTGATTCTAGATTATAGGGTAATATAGCGTTGATGATTCTGTAAGTTTTGGGTCTTGCAGATCATATTTAAAGTGATTAGTGTGAATTTCACAAGTAAACTAGTTTAGCACTAGCTAATACTCGCCTAATTTCTAAAGGATTTAGTCCTATATGATTTTTGTCTGTGGTGGTACTCGGATCTTTGTACGAATTTTTTTGAGGCGTTACAAAAGGGGATTTGAGGCTTTAGGATTGAGTTTTGAGAAGTCATTTAAAGTTTTATGATCGACTCATTACCCAAGGACATCTAACTCCAGGTTGGCAAAAATCTGGGGTGTTACAGGAAACAACAACAGAGGTAAGAGTTTTTTTTATTCCTTTAAGCTTACAATAGTTTAAGTTGATATGCTTTATCTTACCTTTTATATACTATGTTTTCATGTTATTAATATTTCCTCTCTGCAATTGTTTAATTTACCATTAACACTTGTTTACCCTTTTGGGAATCATGATTCAGTTTACATTCTCTATCATTGCAAGTGATGTGTTAAAGGTATCACGACTAGTGACTCAATATTTATCGTGGACGTAATGCGTTATGGGAGCAGCCCTCTTGGTCAGCACGTAATTTCGTGGGTTGCTTGGTGTGGTACACAATCGATGTAAGTAAATTGTCATGCGTGTTACATCACTTCTCGGAATTGGATGTCGTAAATAGTCGCTTCATGAACACATCATGTTATGTAAATTCCCTAATCGCATTATTGTGTCACCTTAAGATGCTCACATAAATCCACGTTAACGTAGGACACGCCGGCGAATATCCGTAGTGTGAGAATGCGGGAAGAGCCAAATATTATGAACTATTTTCCATATTATGATAGTGATCACTACGTATGATGAGCCACACACACTTTACTAGGCATACATTCATGTAGATTGTTTGCGCAAACTGATAACTCTCGTAGTAGTGGAGTATGTGACGTATCAGAACCCTTACATCACTCTTATGATGTAACACCCTGAATTTTGAGGGTCGAGTAAAGCTCAACTCCCGAGATTCTGGACATCACTTATGCTTTACGGAAGCCAATATCCTAATTACTTTCACGTTGGGCATTTGAGCATGCATAGAATTATACTAAATAATGTACCATACTCGAAGTTTAATGTGATTAAAGTAGATGTGTAAATCAAAACATACATATATCGTGAAGTTTCTTCCATAGTATGAGTCCACGGCTGGGTTTAATGTGTGTGTGTATATATATATATATATATATATATATATATATATATATATATATATATATATACAATTCTAAAAAATAAACAAAATGTGGTAATGTAACATCCAACTAAGCCCATATGCCCAGCGCTCCCTATCCAGAGGTACATGGCCTACATCAGCCCATCCAAGAGCTGGAAATAGGAGAACTCCTCTTCCTCATCCATGAATGCTTGCTCCAGTGCATCGGCATCAACGGTACCTGCATCTACACTAGCGTCTGGTTGATGTTTTAAAATACCGTCTCAGAGTAGGAGTAAGTGATCAACTCAGCGGTTCTATAAAGCAAATGTTACACATGTTATCAAGTCAATCAATACAGTAATGATAAGGCAATGTAAAACAATCACTTCCTAACTACCCTTCTTAATGCAAGAATGAGGTTTATGAAATGATGCATTCTCTCACCAATCGACACTTTCTCAACACGCGACTCTGACCACCTATTTTGCACATGCCAACACTTCCTCAACATTCGACTTCAATGCCTATTTCGCCACATTCTAAACTAATGCAATGTGGTGCATGATCGTGTTAGCTGACTGGTTAATTATGCCTATTCATCCAGTAATTTAGGGAAGCTAAGATACCTCTCTTTTTAAACTTCGATCCCAACTAAATCACTAGACATTGGACGACCGTAGAGGTCCTATGCCTGTGTTCCTGATCCGTCTAAGTTCGTCACTCCTAGATAAATACATACGATAGTCAAGTTGTAAAAAGATGATGCTCGCGGTCATTATGGGGAGGCTCGTCACCCCAGTATAGGCCAACAGCATAGACATGGTATCCCATACCACCATGCTCAGCTCACGAGTCTTGAGGATCGCGGTATAATGGTTAATATTGGATCTTCACAATGGTGAGGGGGTATCCTAGATTCAAACAATCACGATCATACATGGTGCACATACAATATGTCAACTGGTCCTTTGGACAATTTCGGTTAATACGGGTGTACACTAACGTAACTGGCATGTAGCGTGTGAGCACCCCACATGGCCTAGCCATTGCCGATAGTCAACATCTGACCCGTATCATTCAAACTTACCCAGGGTGGCCAACCTAATTCGGCCACCCAAATGTGAAAATTTACCTGCTACCTGGATTACTCTCGTAGTCTTATTCCTATTCAAATCATGTCAATCAACTTTCACAATACATGAGTTAACATTTAATAATCAATTTTGATAAACTACTCACTTGGGCATTTCATCGAACACATAGACATCATTTCACTACAACTTGCAATTTATTTAATAGATATTTAAATATACCTAAGATAACAAGTAAACTCTACATTAGCAATCATAAAGCATTAACTGGAATGGTAGCATTAATAAATTGCAACCTAAGCACTTATAGTCTGCACCTTTTGGTAGCACGTACGACTCGGACTCGCTCCTAAGAATATGTTTCCAAATAATGATCGTCGGTCACCTATACAAGTACATGGGTTCATTAGGGTTGGAAAAGACTCATTTGGAAACCTATTTCTTTAAGAAAATTTGTAGTCTTTACCCTAGGTCGTAGCCGGGGAAATTCTGACTGCGAGAGTGGTGGTAGTTAGGCTTGCGAGTCAAACGGAGAAGAATTGCCCTTCGTAGCAAGCACTATTTCAATCTCTCTCTTCCTTATTTTTCTTTTTTATCTTCTCTTTCTCACCTTAGGGTTCCTAAATTCGTATTTGGATGAAATTGGGTGTATGGTGTGCAAGTGGCCCTAAGGCCACTCTATTTGGTACTTATACCCTATGGGCAGTCCTTTCTAACTAATGGGGCCCCCGAGAGGGCTCACGGTCTCATCTATGCCATGTGGTAGGTTCCCTATCAATGGATCAATGCTAGGCACAGTTTCAGTGCAATCGGATAAACAGATCAGCCGTGGGAAGCCTGTGTCAGATCAACAGTTAGTAATGTTTAATCGGGGCCACGGTTATATGGATATGTATAAGAAATTTTTCTTACTCTACGTGTGAAGTTTGTTCATAAACTGATGGTCCGAAATTCTCAACTTTGCGTAAGAGTGGACGACCCAATTCACTTAAGTTTCACCTTCTTCCTTTAGGGTATTTGCACTTTTCATACACTTGTCCCTCAGCTCAAGTTGAGCGGTTCTGGACACTACCCAGGTCTGACTCCTGCCACGGACATCAAGTCCAGTAATGCGGACATTGTTCTATAATTTCAAGGCTAGCGGACCCCCAATGTGCAGTTTAGGTTCCTTGCAGAGTTTTAGGGCACTCCCAAGAGGGGCGGCCCCTCGGAATTTCACTCGGGCTATCGGATGGTGGTGCGCTAATGCACTTGTGATCATTTCAGGGCACTCCTGAGAGGGGTGGCCCCTCGGAATTTCACTCGGGCTATTGGATGGTAGTGTGTTAGTGCACTTGTGATCCTGGACCATCTTTATTGGTAGGGATGGTAGCCCAAACTTAACCTCCCTACTGTTAAGTACTAACGCACACTTAGTCGTTGCTAGCTAGCCGAGTATGGCCCACGGGCGGTCTTGTCTGTGGTTGAACTCGGGTCTCAGTATGGAGTTTTCCAAGACGTTACATATGAATCTCTTGAATTATTGTTAATTTTAAAGGATAACCATCGCTATGAATAGAGCGTTGACCCACTCCAACCGTACAGATGATGTAAGTGATGTAAAGATTAAAGACTTAGATGACCATCTTCCTATGGAAGATTGTGCTAAAGGATACGAAGATAGTTTTATGATTTCATTTTATACTTCCGTTGTGAACTTGATAAATGTAATAAGCTTCCATTGAAAAGGCATTTGATTATTTATTGAATTCTGTTACTATAATGAAATAATCAATACAGTTGATTTTATTCTTGTGAATGTTACCTTTATAGATGTATCTAGATGTAATCTAAATTAAAAAAAAAAAAATAGGGTGCAATTTTAAAGCATCTAATTTATACATTATTAACACCCGGTTTTCTTGCGCACGAGTATAAAATCTAGCCATGAAAATTCAGGGCGTTATAAGGAACGTACCGTATTGAAGTGGTAGGTTGTTCATGACCAAGTGAACCAGTTGGTCATCTGTAAGTACTAAGCTTAAAGAGCGAATTTTATATATAACTTTGATCTGCTCTAAAATGTATTCACGAATGTTCCCATTTCCATCATAGGATGAGCGGGTTAATTTATTCAGTAGAAAACTCACTTCAGCCTTATCCGATTTTTTGAATCGGTTTCCCATTTCAGTCAAGAAAACTCTCACCTTATCTACATTACCCATGACACCCCTCATTGACTCAGAAATCGAATACTTTATGATTTTGAGGCACATATCATTAGATCTAAACCATGCCTAGTAATGGATTTAGTGGCATTTTCAGATGGTCTTAAAGGCTTTGGTTTTACCAAGGTAAGATCCAATTGTAGGCAACCCAGGATGATTTCTATGGATTCCTTTCATTTAGACATAGTTTGACCAGGTTAGGACAGGAACATGGTGCAATTGAGTTGGAATGGAGACTGAAATGAAAATTATATTATCACATTAGTAGATTGTTAACATAAAACAATACATGAAAAGAATGATATATCAAGCAAATATATCAGTTCAATTGATTTGGGGTTTCAACTGAACTATCCAGGATGAGGATGGGCCCAACCATCAAATCCTGGTAAGAATCGGTTACGTCATCATCACCACTCCTGTAGGAGGTAATCATAACATGCAAGTGATTCTCCTGAACATGAAGTTAAGCAATGCCAATTATGTAAATCTGAGATACTCAACACTTGTGGGTAGGATGAGTCTTTCAGTTTTACATTGTCAGCACTACTTCATCTCGTTCATGCCCTTGTCAAAAGTGATCGTCTGTGTTTTCGTCCTGATTAGCAATGGACATAAACGCAACTGTATGCAGTCTTACCATTGTATCCCACTATAATAAGTCTCGATTCATGAAAATTTTCACTAATTGAGGTCACTATGGTGGATAACACAACCGAATTCAATCCCACGAATACGGACTTCGAATTGTGATTTTAATCCTGCCCACAATGGATTAAATATAAATCAGTCTAATACGGGCCAGAAGGGAATTGGTATTTGATCGTTTGAAAATGAGGAACCTTAAAGAATAATAAACGGTTATGTTTCACATTTTCTCATTTCAACGGTCCATATCAACTTCTGAAATATGGGTAATGGGCCCATAACCGAGCCGAATCAGCACTCCGAATGATCTAGACATAATCAATGAGTATCACGGGTCCAACCCTTATCATTCATATGATGGACGGTTAGCATAGAACGATTCAAATGGATGTTTAGATCCAATATCTGAGATCCTCATGATGAAAGGTCTATATTCTATATTGTCCATCCTGTGAATGATCCAGACAATATACACTCATTTTAAAGTAAAAAAATGACCATATATATCTAAGAAACAAATCTGAAATTGATCCCAAAGGGAGGCTTGATCATTAGATTTGCATTCAATATGCCTCGATTTGGGTCAAACTGGTATGGGCCTAAAATACGAGCATCAACTGGTTAACTACTAGTCCTGAATTGAGCCTTTAAAATGAGCATGTCCCGATCATTCAGAGTCTTGATTTGGCTCTGATACCAACTATGAGATCTAGATGTGGAATAGCCATATGATCTACTCTGCATTGGATATGAAGGACCGATGAAGCAAATGGCTTACCTTGATGTGGTGTCATCGTTGTGAAAATGGAACACTGAGGTTTTCCTTTCCTTACACCCTTTAGAGAATATACTATGGGATTGAGCTTCTGTGAGTGGTGTTGGATTGGGGACCCAGCCCTGTTAATATAGATTAGAAGAGTGAGGAGTTTAAAACCCATCAAAACTCATCTCCCTAAGGCTCCACAGACAAATTGGTAATTATAGTTCCTCTAAAACACTGTGTGTGTATCACAATTGTAGCACTCCACCCCTTACACAAATTTATGGATGTATCACAAATTAGTGAGGCCCACTAGTGCACCTGATAATATTATCCAACCTTTAGGTTAATCTAAACCATTGATAAACAAGGCCCACCTTCTATAATTTTTACAACACATTCTTATAATTGCTCGTAGAAGGCATGAAATAATCCATTTTCAAATGAAGAACCACACTCTCTGGTTATTACTTGATCATTATCAAATTCTATAAATGGTTGATTAAGCAACAAATCATCTCATAATCTAGTCATATGCATTCATATTAGATGTATCTGCTTATTTTCACACTTGAAGTCAAAATTGATATGTTTGGATCAAGCCACCTGTATCAATTCTGGTAATTGAAAACAAACAGCCTCATGAGTGAGCCAGCCTGAGCTTTTTAGGATACTTGTAATGCCAGATTAGTCCGATGAACGTTCAAGATTCGGGCACATGTCGCGGTTGTGTCCGTCACCTTACATTGGGCGCACAAAATTAACAGGAACATATTTCGCGTTAGATAGGACTAACCCATCGAACTTAGTGACTTTTTGGTTACCCATTATCGCAGCACATGTGGTTGCATGATTTTTAAATATGGACCTTTCATCTAGTGGACCATATATATGGTGTGGAAATCACACTAGTTAAAAGGAAATCCTTCCCATCTGATTACTCGATATTTTCCCAAGTCTTTGGATATGCGCCATTGACACATCTGATCTTAGCCAATCATCAACCGAGACGGTGAATGCGAACATGATTTGTAGACCATCCATCTTAAAGCATGCCAGGTGACCGACGCATGCAACCATCTGATGGACTGTCAAGCACAGTTGTCTTGAAAGAGTAGCTAGAGAAAGAGAATTTTGGAAACTAATTTTTTTTTTTCCCATTTTTGATCGATTAGAAAGGTTGGTAACCACTATATAATCGTTTGATTTGTGGACATGCCGATGGATCCTGACCGTTCAATCAGTGTATCATCTCTGGGGTGAGCCATAACCTAAACATTAGCTGATTCGTATCTCTTAAGTCCATTAAATCCATTTAATTGTATATTTTGAATTATCAAATGTAGCTTAAAAACCAATGGTCCACAAAAAGTCTAAAGAGGGGTCAAGACACTGAGCAATGAATTTTTGAACACTTGATCAGGTGGCCAACCAAATGGACTGTCAGGATTGATTGGCATATTTGCTCATGGCATGAATCACAGGGAATGGCAGAAATGTGTAGTAGGCCACTAATCCAGCATCTACGTGGAAAGGAGCTCTAACAGTTGAGATTTCAATTACTAATGAAAAGCACCTATTTAGAATTCTTTCACTTTCGTCCAGGCAATACACGCAAACAAATGTTTGAGAACCATTCAAGCTTTCAATTTGTACATGTGAGGCGCATTGTTCAGTGATCTAAACCATTGATTCGATGGACCTCAAAATGAAAGGCCATGATGCAGCAGAACCCCAGATTGGAGAATTCTTGGTAGCCAACAAATCAACCGCTGAGAAAGAAAACAAAACAATGGTTCACTTTCAGCTATAAAAGGGGGCCAAACAAACAATGGCTAGGATCTGCTTAGGCATTTTCCATCAATGGTTTGGATATGGCCTGCACATACCTGAAACCATAAATACTGGGTCTAATCATTCACCCATGTGATAACACCAATTGCCGGAGGATACTTTTTCCCACATTTAACTTTTCAACGGAGATAGCTTTTTGTATTATCATGAATATGAGAAGACATTTTAAATAAAGTATCGGGATTTTGAATTTTTGAAAGTTGAAAGTTCATGTGCTTAATATTGTGCCGTTGAATTTTATTTTTATTTTTTCTGGCAAATGCAACTTAGTGATTTATATTTTCAGGAAAAAAAAAATCTAGGAAAAAAGTTTACAAATAACTGCCTAATTAATATGAAATTTATACTTTAGTGCCTTTTTCAAAAAGCTTTTCAAACAGCTACCTCATTAATCCATATTATCATGATTCGATTAAAGTATTGGCGCACATCTACTGATTGAAACCATGAATACTTGGTTCCGGTTATTTATCCATGTGATGATAGGGATAGTTTTTCTCCCACAATTAATTTTTCAGTTGAGATAATTTTTTTTTTATATATTTAATGAATATGAAAAAACATTTTAAATAAAGTCACCGGATCTTCAAAATGTGCTTGCTTACTGGTGTGCTGACGAAAATTTGCATGCCAATGTAGCTAAAATTTTATATTTTTGGGGGGGAAAAAAAAGTAAATTATGATTTTAAAATTAAGATTTTATAAATAATTATCGAATTAATATAGAATTTACATTTCAATACATTTTTTCAAAAACTTTTTCAACCAACTACCTCATTAATCAATGTTATTACCATTTCACGACCTTCCATCACACCTTTATTGGTTTGTTGGGAGGACATGTGAGTAAATGAGTCAGCTATTTTGGAGAGCCACACTATGATATTTATGTGAATCCATCCTGACCACTGGGTGTTTTTCCTCGTGTTAAGCTAAGCGCCCAAAAATCACTTCCATCCATATGTCGCAGGTTGTACCAACTTTGGAGCAGATTGAAGGCCTTACAGGTAATGAGATCTTATGCACGACAAGGATACTATCAAAAGATGAACAATAATCTACTTCATTCCTTTCTCTCCCTGAGCATAGGAGGTTGGAGTTGTGTTGATGCTGCTTGCTCCAGATCAGTCGTCTGACTAAGCATAGTCCCCTCCACCTGGCGTTGTGGGTTTCTGTTTTCATTGGCTGGTCAGCCAAATGAATTTTTAGACAAGTTTTTTTTAGTTACATGTGCTAGTTGGTTGACTAGCTGAATGAATGTGGGTTATTTTGGATGATATGTTTTTTCTTCTTTTTGGATTATGATGTGTATTTAATGATCCATGCATTTATGCCTATTAATCTACATAACCTGTTTTAATCTGCTGAAAAAATTGTTTTAATTATGACTATGCTGCTCATATTTGCACTATGTATAGGATAACTACACGGATTTAATAGTTTCAGTCATCGCTTCAGATATGCTCTAAGAATCGTTATATTTTCGCTTATCTGATGTGGTTATGTACAAATAGTAATCTTGAGCTTAATATGTTCCATTATTAATACAAATATTTTAACGTTGTACAAAATATTTCGCAATGTGCAAATGGCTAAAAAGATCTACGTTGTATTCCATGGTCGCCGACCCGGGATCTATTATACGTGGGAGGAGTGCCATCAACAGGTTGAGGGATATTTTTCAGCCAACTTCTGTGACTACAAATCGGCGTCGGAGGCTCTTACTCAATTGACTGCTTTCTGCGCGGTTTCCTCACATCAGAATACAACAGTGGACGAGTTGGAAGAGGATTATGAAAACAGGCGATCAACGCATGGACGGCCTTGCATTGCCAGTTGAAGCAACCAGCCTATAGGGAGATCAAGATGACCATCATATTACTGTCATTATAGTGGTGGCAACGGCACACAGGGAGATGGCATTGAATAAACGCCGCATGCACTTGAGGCCCTGTTCAGGATTATATTCGGTTGCTTGATTTTTATCCTCGCCATTCATCTCATCTCGTGGCGCATATAGCTAGTTTTACTTTCTATTTTATGGATGTTTTTGATATGCTTTGGACAATTATTTCTATAAGTTTAGATGCATGTAATCTGTGAAAACTGAGTTGTTATATGTTTCGGACAATGAGATGCTATATCTAGATAATTGTCGTCTTCAAAAAGATTACATCGCAGTAATCAAGTTTGGATTGCCTTATTGAGAATAGGTGTCTTGGAAATTTGGGTCTGCCATACAGTGCGTGATCCAGATAATTGCCGCATACCCAAAAATCAAGTGGCTCAAACCAGATGGAGTAGATACTTACCTTTAATTTTGATTGTTGATACCTATGTAAGGCCCTTACTTGATAGGTGATGATTCAAAAAAGTATGAAAATATGGATGAACTATTAAATATCATCACCACCTCTCTTAAATATTCTGGAGTCTTCCGGAAACTTCTAGACATTTTTGGAAAATTCTAGAATTCTCTAGAATCTTCCGAAAACTTCTAGAGTTTTATGGAGTTTTCTTTACATTTCTAGAATGTTCCGGATTATGCTAGAACATTCTGGACTATGCTAGAACCTTCTGGATTCTCTTAAAATGTTCCGGAATATAATAGAACCTTATAGGATATAATTGGAAGCTTCTAGAACTCTTTAGAGTTATATTGATTCTAGAACCTTCCATAGCTCCCTATAAATATGGGGAGAGCCTCATTATGTATATACACACAAACATTAACAAAAGAGTGAGTTCAAGAGTGAAAGCAAGGTGTCCAAGTATTAAGAGTTTAAAGAGTTTTTTCCTTGTGTGCGTGAGTTGTCATTCAAGAGTGATAGTTTGTTAGTGTTGTAAAGCATACCCTTGTTGTATACAAGTATTTGTAATAAATAAAATTACATTTACTTGTCATGTTCAACTCTTCATGAACGGCGTGGATGAAACATGTACAGAAAGTGGGGCCCAGAACACATTGACCACTGACCACCGGTCAACTGTGAACAACGGTCAACAATCCATTTTTTCTTTCGGGATTGCATGGGAAATGAAACAACATTTGCATGTATATTAGAGGTGAGGTGGTGGACACCATTACTTTTCTTTCTGATTTGACATGTCTAATACACCATGTCACCAAATACATGGATGTTGATTTTATGTATAGGCCACCCAATTGTTTGTATAAAACAAACGTGTGACATCAGTCAACGGAAGTAAGAACAATGATTACAAATATATATAATAAGTAATTATTACTTCTTTACAACGAAATACCATGATATTTGGAAAACCAAACAGGCCCTTAAGGAGCCGATTTTTGGGCTCTTAGTGAATATGCAATGATGTACTTTCTGATAGAATTTGACAAAGACTGAATTTTTATTAAGACACTTTTTGGTTGGGGTAGATGTTACATAAACATCATGATGGGGCCCACCTAAGCCACCACTCATTTGATCTCATAAAGGTTTATACATGAGGTAATGAAATGATAATTATATCAATTAACAAGGTAGCTTTTTTAAAAATTGATTTGAAAAAAAAAAAAAATAGTAAAATATAAAATTTATATTAATTAGATAAGTTTTTGTAAAATTCTCGTATAAAGATGCTTGCCCTACTTTCTTTGACTAAAGACCAATTTCTTCAACGGTATAGCTAGGTTCCTACAAATGTTGCCTTGGCAAACGGGTGAAACTTTTACCAGATCTACCCTAAGTACACTGCCCTATACTAACTATTGAATCCAAAATCTTGATAAATTAAAAAAAGGTAGGCTACACTATAGGAAGCACTTGAGTTTCAAAAAAATTATCCAAAAATTACAGTATTCCAAGAGTTAAAAAGGCCATATCATGTTAACTTAAAGGTTTAATTAGGGTCGTCCATTTAAGAGTTGAATAAACTTGATTTTTTACTATGAAGTCCATGGGTTTACTTTAAGAAACCTTTTTTTTTTTTCTCTCCCTGTCTTAGCTTGTTAGTACACACTTCACTGTTAACCACCCCCACTAGGGATCGATACCTTAAGAAAACCTCTTTTTTCTCTCTCTCTCTTAGCTTGTTAGTACACACTTCACTCTTAGCCATCCCCACTAGGGATTGATACCAAGACCTCAGTGTCGAAACGATGTATCTTTTACTCAGTCTACCACTTGAGCTATGGATCTGGTGTAAGAAAATAGAAAACCTAAGTAGGCATGTAAGATCCCCACACAAACACAACTCATACTGAGATTTCACCACCTATGGAAACTTAACCCAAGACCCGTGTTAAAACTAACCATAGTCTACCACCGAGGTAAGGACTGAGAACCTACATGCTTTGGGTTTACTTAAAACAATCCTATTTCCAAACCACGATGGCATAGTTATCATTAGCTAACAGAAATGATTTTTTAGAATCAGAAGCAATCTACGATAGGCCCTAATATAATGGATTCAAATGCTGTTTGAAACTGTTTTTGTGCAAATAACCTTGACCATCTATATCAAAGGCCATTGATCAAATGGTTAATATTTCCCGATTATGTGTGATGTTTGCATAATAATCCATGAAATTTATGTTGGAACTAATGAATAAAAAAGATCAACGGATTGGACCAAGGAAGCGTTCCAATGCAACTAGGAATACCATATCTTGTACAGAGGACTGTAACATTTCTTTATTAAATTAACAAATCGCTTTAACAAAGGGTGGTTGATTGCATGATGGAAGTCTCACTTTAGGTGTTGAAGGGAGGCGGATTACGTGTAACCCGGGTTACAGCTGAGTGGGTATTACCATTACCATTACGTAAGTCTCACCTTCATCATATGTTGTATATCCATTCCGCCCATCCATTTTTACAGCCCATTTTAGGGCATGTTTCCAAAAATTAAGAATATCCAAATCTAAAGTAGACCACACCACAAGAAAAAGTTATGATTGAACGTTCACCATTAAATACTTCCCAAAGCTAACTCACTCTAAGCAGATCCTTAATGTTTATTTTCTATCCTTAATGGAAAATACACAGATTAGCTTGATCCAAAATTTTTGTAACCTAAAAAAAATAATAATAATAAAGCTTTTAATGGTCATTTGACACTTTTTTCCAATGGTGTGGACCATTTAGATCCACTTAAGGTTTGAAATAATTTCATTAAATGAGCTGAAAATATGGATGGGCTGTGTGGATATGAATGAGATTCATCAATATGGGCTCCATAGGGAAAGCGTAACACCCACTAAGTTATCACCGGGCTAACAGCTAACCGGTCCCTGCCTTTACACGCTAGTTGTTGCTTCTAACCAAAGTGACCAACATCTAACGCGGATTTCCCGCGAAAGGCTTTTGCACGAATTTCTGCGCTGGGAACACATGGGCCCACTGCCATGTTTACGAGAAATCCAATCCGTTCATCCGTTTTTTGAGTTCATTTTAGGAGATAAGGGTAAAAAATAACCGGTTGTAATGCTTAAATGGGCCGAAGACTTGAGAATTGAACGTCCACATTTGAAATATTCAGGGGGCTAAAGAAGTTTTGAATCATGCTAATATTTGTGTTTTCAGTTAAGCCGAAAGAGGTTATGAACGGTATGGATGGCATGTAAACGCCATTGTGACCTCGTAAAGGTTTCAATGTAAGAAATTTTACTAACCACTTTTTCCTTTAATACGGCCTACTCTAGACTTTGATCGTAGTAACTTTTTGTTTCATATCCTAAAATGAGGGCACAAAACAGATGGACGGAGTGGATTCCTAACAAACATGGCAGTGGCTCCGCCTCAGTTTCAGGAACTTCCTGCGAAAGCCTTAAGCGGGAAATCCGCCTCCCCAAACATCTTCCCGTGGCAAATGGGACCGGATTAGGGATGTGGATTTCCTGGGAAAGCCTTTCTCAGGAGCTTCCTGGGCTGGAAACTTGGGTGGGACCTAACATGATGTTTTTGAAAAATCCACACCGTAAATCTGTTTTTTGAGTACATTTTAGGAATTGAGACAAAAAATGAAAAGGATTCAAGACTCAAGTGGGCTGCACTAGAGGAAAAGGTGGGCAGGAAAATTTCTACCGTTGAAAGCTCTTTGGGGTAGAAAGTGATGTTTACATGCCATCTATGCCGTTAATAACATCATTCCTACTGGAATGAACTGAAAACATAAATATTAGCTTAATTCGAAACTTCTGTGGCCCCACGAATATTTCAACTGTGTACGTTCAATACTCACATTTTAGGCCCACTTGAGTATTGAATACGGTTCATTTTTTTCCTTTTATCTTAAAAATATCTCAGAAAACGGATGGATGGAGTAAATTTCTTACAAACATCACGGTGGACCCCACCTAAGTTTCCACGGCAGGAAGTTCCTGCCAAAAGCTTTTGCAAGAAATCCGCGTCCCCAGATAAGGTGCGGCCACGCCTCACCCAAAGTAAGGCAGTGTGGCCCTTACCGTCGAACCCACTTTGATATATGTAATCCATATATATGCCATCCATCCGTGTATTTTTTATTTTTATTTTTTTTAAATCATTTTATAGCATAAGCCCCAAAATTAAATAGATCCAAATCTCTAGTGAACTATATATATCATAGAAAATATTGGTGATTGACCATTAAAAACTTATTATAAGTTATAATAATTTTGAATCAAACTTATATAATGCTTTTTATTTTTTTTCCTTTCATTCAGGTTTATATGACCTTATCAACAGTTTGGATGGAACTTAGATATTACTGAAATATCAGTGGGCCCAAAGAAATTTTTAATAGTAGAATGTTCAACTACCGGTATCTATAAGATGGTCCACTTAAGATTGGATCTGCTTTATTTCTGCGCTCATGTCTCATGTTAATGGCGGCACTTATTCCGATCCCAGGAAAATGTTCATGGTCTGGAAAACCTTCGGTCAATGTTCGGAAAAACTTCGATATTCCGAAAGTGTGTGATGGTTGATAAACAGGCACTATGAAATTGCACACGTGGAAAATGAGTAACTCAAATTTAACCGTCCAATTGAGATGAATTTCTTTACGTTGATTTACCGTGATTTAATTAACGTCCCATATGGTGGACTGCTTAAATGAAAAATAGTTGATGGTCCATATTGAATAAACATATTTTTCATTAAAAAGAGGGTAGGATCATTCGATCATTCTAATATTGAAATGGTAAACCATCCATAGAGGGTCATCACAATTTGAATGGTTTATTCTGAGTAAGTTTATACCACGTGCACAAATTCTGATTGCCTGCGTATCAACCGTCATACCTTGCCAGAGTATCAAGTAGCTCCCTAAAAGATCTAATGACGTGGCAAACTCTGTATCAAGTAGCTCCCTAAAAGCTCTGATGACGTGGCAAACGTCTGTATAAAGTAGCTCCCCAATCCCCTTATCCCATTTGAAATTTTTGGATCTCCTTCATTTTTTGGGTCCACCTAGTATGGGTAGAAGTGGACGGACAGGATAGAGATAGAGTAAATGCATGAAGGTGGGCGTTACAATAATAAGGGTCGCACTGTCTTGGGTAAAGCCAGGGCCGTTCCTCTGAAATTGACGTATGGGTGCAGTGGATCCAGACCATGCATCTACTGGACCATGTCTGGATCTCACCTTCAATTGAAAATGACACCAGACAGATGATTATAGCCATCAGTTTAGTTTTATTTTATTTTATTTATTTATAACCTTTATCACTTCCATTATCCATTTGGAGGCCCCGTCCGGATGGACAGGATGGTCTGTTTAATGACGGACTAGATGCCAGTTTTGACTGATTAATTCACCTGTCACATGTCAAGTCCTGGGGAGCGCTACGATACATAGTAATGAGTTGATCGGCTTTTAATCTGCAGGTTGTTTTCACGGTGGGTCCCACCTTTCCCATCGCTCAAATGTCCTAGCTAGGAAGAACGGACGCGGATTGGCTATTCCCCCTTACACCAGCCAATGGCTGATGGTCGGTGCTCCGTGGGACCAACCATGATGTATGTGTTTCATCCATGCCGTCCATCTATTTTGACTGATCATTTTACGGTATGAGACCAACAATGAGGTATATCCCAATCTTAAGTGGGACCACATTACATGAAACAGTGTTGAATGAGCGTCAACCATTAAAAAACATTTTGTGGCCATAAAAGTTTTGGATCAAGATGATTTTTGTTTTATCCCTTCATCTGGGCCTGTATGACCTAATCAACATATTAGATGTCAAATAAACGGTATAGTGGGCCTTAAGAGGATTTTAATAATGGATATCCAACCACTATTGTTTTCATGTGGTGTGGTCCATCTAAGATATACATACCTCTAATTTTTGGTACAAAGCCATAAAATGATATGTAAAAATGGATGAACAAAATGGATGAAACAAATACATCATGGTGGGGCCCACAGAGCACCGACCACCAGCCCCGGGGCTGGTGTCAGGGGGAGTAGCCAATCCGTTCCCAGAAAGAAGTGGGCTCTCTGTGAAGGTCACACCAAGTGTTTCTACTTTCATTTATATAAGACCAAATAAAAATTATTGTTGATGCAAAAAACACGACAAAGGAGACCCTGGCTCAAGCCAGGGAACCTCCGATGCTAAAGTCAGCGCTAGGACTGTGTAAGAGAAGAGTTTTTGAGAGAGTTTTCTGCGTACCTTTTGCTGTAGAGAATTCCTATTTTTATAGGAATAAGAAGGTCCCATCGTGTAAGGATTCTCTTCCGAGTATCTCAGAGATTTGATTTAATTGTAATCTATTTATAGATTTTGCCCGATCCCGAGATCTTCAGAGTTGGGAATCCTTTCACAAGATTTTCGGAATGGTATTTGTGTTTACGCCGTCTCTTTGTTGCTCGGCTTGGCCTTAACCGACTCTGGTAATAATTGAGTATCGGCTGGCTGCAAGGATAGAACTTTTTGCCTTCTGTCAGATGAAATAGGGTCAGTCTGTAATCGATATCCTTTCTTAATCCGATAGCCAACACTGTAACCGACCTAATATAAGACGGTTTTATGGTCGATTAGGAGACTTCCAGCATTTGGGCCTTAATCAGTCCTTTCAGACGTTGTTGCCTCGTTATCCGAGTCAACTTTATGCTTCCAACATTTAGGCTTTAATCGGTCCCTTCAGACGTTGCTGCCTCATTATCTGAGTCAACTTTATGCGTCTCATATATTTTGCCTATGGCTCATGACTCTGTAAACCTCGGTCAGAGTTCTTTCCTCACTGTCCGAGCTAAGTCTCTCCTTGAGGTATTCTTTTCCCTTGATTGAGCTTATTGCCTGCGAATCCCGAGCCGTGTAAATAGAGTTGGTCCATTCCATAACCGGGTCTTCGGACTTGTCATATTTTTCCCCAACGGTAAGCCCCCTTACTCATCTGTGTCAACTGTGTTGATGTTAAGGAGTAAAGAGTTGTTGAATCGGCTTAAACTGGAGACCGATGTTATGATGGAACATTTAATGCTCCGTGCGTTGTCCATAATGAACGTCAATTCATTACCCGAGGCCACACGAGTGAACAGCCGTCGGAGCGCCTTTTCGGCTTATAAGCGCTGGACACGTGGAGAGTACGGTTCTTTCGTCAGTTGGCGTGCGCCAAATGTCAGGCGGGGGAGTCGAAACAACCATCGATTCGACTCCTCCTTAAATGCCCCTGCCACATGGCCGGGTTATAAAAGGAGCGGAACACCCCTTCCTCATTTTCGTGCGTTTTCTCCTGTTCCCGTTTTCGTTTTTGCAGTTCTTCCGCCCTTTGCCATTTTTGTTCTCCCTCTTTTCCAGTCCGTATTGCCATCTTCGATGAGCTCCGAACTCTCTCCCTCCCTTTATTTTTGAATTTCAATGGCAATGCGTGACTTCCAAAGTCCCCGGGAGGGAGCTTTTGGTGACGAGGGTGAAGCGAGACATTTCCGCAATGTCTCGGAATCACCCTCGCTGCTGGCAGAGATGGCCGTTAGTGCCAACGAAGCCTTCCAGTATTCGGAGAGGGTAACTGAGACTTCAGCAAAGCGTCCTACTTCGGCAGGTCCTTCTCATGGAGGTATGTCACTGGTGACTACCTCTAGGAGACCTAATCCTCTTGGAGATGACATGGAGGAGGAGGATGAGAAGATTGAGGGAACCACTGAGTCGGTTCCCACCAAGAGGTCAGCACGGGCTGTTGAATCGGCTGCCGAGTAAGGGGAGGCCGCCGAGGAAGGAGAGGCCGGAGATGAGCAAAGGGGTTCAGTCCCTTCGATCTTACCAGGCGGGATAGGATTCTTCTTTCCTTCGTATTCCTTTCTTGAGAGCCTTCTTCTCTCGCGGCTTGCGTTTGACACGTTACTGGATTTCCTCCCGGCGGATAATCCCGAACGGGTGGGGGAACTTGTTCGAATGCTTTTATGTAGTCTTGATGCATTTCTCCAATTTTGTCTAACATCCCTACCGGTACTTTTATGCACTTTGATAACCGACCCTCCTACCTCCAACAAACATTAGAGAGAGAGATGGTTCTAGGCATGTGGTCGCTAGGAGACTGCCAAGCCAAGGCTCTTCGAACCTCTCATTCCCCGGGCGTTTTCTGAAATAGGTGACCCGGCATGTCCTTTCTCTGTCTTTCTTTGAACCAAATGTGTTTTGTAAATATCCCCAAGAAGGCCCCTTTAGCTCGAGGATCGAAGGTGCTAAGTCTCGGAGACTCTTGGAAGGTTCTTCTTCGAAGAGCCTTCTTCTCTCGGGTTGGACTCACCGTGCGGTATTTTTTTGTAGTCTTGATGTGTTTCCTTGAATTTTGTCTAACTCGGCCACTAATACGGGATGCTAGCCGCCCTTCTAAAACCTCATCATCCCGACCATGGTCGTACTCTCCGACCCGTTCGAAGAAAGGGCGGAGGAGGAGTCCAAAGGCCAAGGGGCTAGTTGTCGAGGCCGGGTGGCTCTCCGAGCGGGGAGGCGGACGGACACGGTGTTGTAGAGCCCGGGTCTCGAGCGAGATAGAGCGTGAGCAGAGAAGGGAGACCTCTAGAGGGGAGATGACTCAACAGGAGTTTTCACCATTCCAGCGGGCTGTGTCGAACATGGTCCCTTGGGCCATCTCTCATGAGGGTGAGAGAGAGTTTGCCGGCCTCTGTAACTTCCCTTCGAGGCGGACTCTTGCTCATGCAGTAAAGGTGCTACTCGAGGTAATGTCTTTGATCTCATGCTTTTTTCTTAAGCTTCGCGGTTGTCTCGGTAACCTAGTTCTGACTTCAAGTTTTCCTTTTGCAGTTCACCCCTTGTGTGCTTAGGGGGTAGCTCAGATCTTGCCGACGCTGAGAAGCGAGTTGTGGAATTGGAGACGCAGCTCGAAGCTGCCATGGCTCGGGTTGGCTTGCCATTGAGCGACCTGGGGCTTGCTAGGAAGGCCACCGACGATGCCAAGGCCGAATGTGCCCATGTAACCTCACTATTGAAAGAGGCTCAGGAAGAGAGTCGGCAACTCCATCAGGCTCATGCCTCTCGCGATGATAGGCTGACTCAGGTCATGGTCGAGGTTGGGGCAGCCATTGAGCAGGCCAAAGATCAGGCAAAGGACCAGGCCTTAAAGGCTTTCTTCGAGTCCCGAGAGTTTTCGGAAGAGAGGGATCGCTTGTATCAGGAAAGGTACGCCGAATATATCTGAGTGATGAAGCAATCTTTTTCCAACCTTGATCTCTTGGGATTCGATGAAGATGCCGCTGAATCTGAGGGTCTGTAGGCTTAGGCTGCTGAGTCTACTAATGTAGCAGCTGGTATCACGGTCGAGTTTGAGGCTGCACCCGAGGTGGCACCAGAGGTTACTCCGAGCAGTGGTAGCAGCTGAATCTGAGCCACCTTCTGTGTTAGCTCCTAATGAACCTTGGGGCTAGTATGATGTCAAGCACTTCAAGCACACCAAGCTTCAAGCACTTCAAGCATGCCAAGCTTCAAGGCGAGCTCGAAAGCATCTATAGCCGAAAGAAGACGTACCCCGTTGTAGCAGACTCCTTTTGCTTTTATCTTTATGATTTCATCAATGTAATTCCACTGTGGATACTCATATAATCCGATGCAAAAATCATTTGATGAATGGATATACTTAGTCTTTTTCTTATTCACTCGACTTAGTTTACATGTTTTTCAACCTTCGCCTTTTTTAGTCTTCCCAAACGCTATAATCGGCCGACTTAAGGGTAGTAGATTTTTAAATGCTCAATATTCCAAGGATGAGGTAGTAATTGTCCCATTAAGTCTTCCAATCGATACGTCCCAGGTCGGATGGTGCTTGAGATGACATAAGGCCCTTCCCAATTAGGTCTCAGTGTGCCCGTACCAACTTCCTTAGTGTTTAGGAACATTTTTCGAAGGACCATATCCCCGACTAGAAAATGTCTGACCTTGACTCGGGCATCATAAATTCGAGCTACTTGCCATTGCCGAGCCATCATTCGTAATCGAGCTCTTTCTCTCTGTTCTTCCATGAGGTCGAGTCCGAGAGCCAGGAGTTGATCATTATCTTTTTCATTAAACGAGCTGATTCGAGCTAAAGGCAATCCTATCTCGACCGGGGTGACAGCTTTTGATCCGTACGTAAGAGAAAAAGGAGTTTCTCCCATGGCGGTTCGAACAATGGTTCGGTATGACCATAGTATCTTCGGGAGTTCTTCAGCCCATGCTCCTTTGGCTCGGTCGAGCTTGGTTCAAAAATCCTGTTTAATGATTTTGTTGACTGCCTTAACCTGTCTGTTTGTCTGAGGATGATGGGGGACGAATAGATGATGTTTTTCCAAATCGGCAGATGATGTTTTTCCAGACAAAATATGTGATCTTTTATTCGGTTATTCTAGCCAATGGCTCAGCTTTAGCCCATTTTGTGAAGTAGTCCACTACAACGACAACAAACTTAGTCTGGCCTTTTCCGAAAGGGAGTGGTCCGATGATGTTGATTCTCCACTACAAGAATGGCCAAGGACCAGTCATGGGAGTCAGTTCTTCGGGGGGTTGTCTCAAAACGGCCGCAAATCGCTGGCATTTATCGTAGCTCTGGACGAGTTTACACGCGTCGTGCTGAACAGTCGGCCAATAATATCCTTGACGCAGGACCTTACGCGCGAGTGACCATCCTCCTGAGTGATTTCCGCAAATACCTTCATGAATCTCCCATAATACATAATCAGCTTCATTGTGATTTAAGCATTGTAACAAGGGAGTAAAAAATCCTTTCTTATACAATACTCCATTAAGTATGGTATAACGAGAGGCTCGAATCTTCAATCGCCGGGCCTCTACACGATCCTTGGGCAACTCTCCACTGCCGAGATATCAAACGATTAGATCGAGCCAAGTAGGTTCCGAATCGATTGCATGAACGGTTGAGCCGATCGGATCATCGATACTCGGTTTAGCAACATACTCGATCGGGACAGACCTGGGTATGTCGTCTTCGTCGACGGAGGCAAGTTTTGCCAAATGGTCGGCTTTAGCATTTTCTGTTTGAGGTATCCAAGTGACAATACATAACCGAAAACTTTTGATCAATTCTTTGGCTTTTTTCATGTATGCTTTCAGCTGCTCTTTTCATGTCTGATATATACTAGTAACCTGATTGACGACCAATTGTGAATCATTGAAAATATTGAGATGAGTCACGCTCAGACTGGCCGCTAATCGGAGGCCGAGCAACAAGGCTTCGTATTCTATTGTATTGTTCGGGGCTTGGAATCTAAGTCTTAAGGCATACTACATGTAGGTTTGATCGGGAGTTTCTAAGACGATTCCTGCCCTGCTTGCCTTAAAATTAGAAGATCCATCGATATACAGCTTCCAGGATTTTGGGACGGGCGAGGACTCAGGAGAAGCTGCTATGGATTGATTAATTGATTCATCTCCAAATTCGGTAGGTAGATTGACCGATGGTGTAACTTTGGCTATGAAGTCGGCTACAGCTTGTCCCTTAATAGCTACTCTCGGCTTGTATTGAATGTTGAATTCACTGAGCTCAATCGCCCACTTTGTTAGTCGGTCGGACCCTTCTGGTTTCTAAAGGATTCGACGCAGTGGGAGGTCGGTCATAACGATGATTGTATGAGCTTGAAAATATGACCGAAGTCGTGGCGAAGAGACGACTAAGATTAAGGCCACCTTCTCCAAAGGTAGGTATCTTGTTTCTGCTGGTAACAATGCTTTACTAATGTAATACACCGACAGTTGTTTTCCTTCATATTCGTGTATCAAAGCCAAGCTAACAGCTGCATCGGATATAGCCAGGTATAGTAGTAGAGTTCCCCTGGCTCAGGTTTTGACAAGAGAGGCGGGGATCCGAGATAAGACTTCAATTGCTGGAACGCTGCTTCGCACTCTTCTGTCCAATCTATCGTTTGTCATCTCTTCAATTGCTTGAAGAATAGGAGGCATTTATCGGTGGCTCGGAAGAGGAAACGGTTGAGTGCGGCCACCCATCAGGTCAGCCTTTGTACGTCTTTGATTGTTCTCGGAGACTCCATGTCGAGCAGTGCTTTGATTTTCTCTGGGTTCGCCTTGATCCCTCGTTAACTAACAAGGAATCCGATGAACTTTCCCGAGCTTACACTAAAAGTGCACTTGCTCAGATTTAACTTCATTTGAAACTTGCAAAGGATTAAGAACATCTCTTCTAGGTCGGCTATATGATCGTCCGTGCGTACACTTTTGACAAGCATGTCATCAATATATACTTCCATGGTTCGGCCGATCTACCGGGCAAACATTTTGTTCATTAATCGCTGATATGTTGCTCCAACGTTCTTTAAACCAAATGACATCACACGGTAACAATAAAGTCATTTGTCAGTGACAAAGATAGTCTTAAATTTATCAGATTGATGCATTACAATTTGATTGTATCCAGAATAAGCATTCATAAAGCTAAGGAGTTCATGCCCTGCCGTGCTATCCACCAGTTGATCGATCCTTGAAAGAAGGAAGCTATTCTTTGGGCAGGCTTTATTTAGGTCGGTATAGCCAGTATAGACTTGTCACTTCCCATTGGCCTTTTCACGAGTATGACATTAGCTACCCATTATGGATAGTATATCTCTTCTATGAATTTGGCCTTGAGGAGCTTGCTGACTTCTTCTGCGATGATTGAGTACCTTTCAGGGCCGAGGGGGCGTCGCTTCTGTCAGATCGGTCGGTAGGTCGGATCGATATTGAGTCGGTGAGTCATCATCGACGGATCAATTCTTGGCATGTCTTCATGGCTCCATGCGAACACATCAGCATATCATTAGAGTAGAGCTATCAGTTTATCTTTCAGGGAAGACTACAGTGATGAACCAATCTGTACCATTTTGGACTCGTCTATCTTGACCAATGGCACCATGATAAAATCCTCCACCGGTTGTCCTCGCTCGTGGGTCTCGGTACAAGGATTCAATGACTCAATTGTGGATACCTCGGCTGGAGCTTTCACGGCCATGGCATAACAGTGTCTTGCATCTTGTTGGTTGCCTTTAACGATTCCTACTCCCAACTCGGTCAAGAATTTCATGGAAAGGTGGTAAGTCGACACCACAGCTTGGAAAAGACATAGAGAGGGTTGGCCAAGTATCGCATTATAAATTGATGGTTGATCGACTATCAAAAAGTCGACCATTACTGTTGCTTGATGGGGAGGGTTCCCCGCAGTGAGAGGTAATGAAATGACTCCTTTAGGGAGTGTTCGTCCTCCCGAGAAGCCGATCAATGGAGTGTGAACCGGCCGTAAAGATGATCGTTCAATTCCCATTTTGTCAAATGCTTGAGTGAACAGTACATTTGCAAATGACCCTGTGTTGACGAGAATGCGGAACACCTTGCGGTTTGCTATAGTCAGCGTGATGACCAGTGCATCATCGTATGGATGATAGATGCTTCGGGCGTCTTCGTCAGTAAAGGATATACAATATTTCTCCCTTTTTTTCTCCTTCGGGGGCCGAGACAGGATCAGGATTTCGGACTCGGGTCGACTGATGTTCCTAGCATGATTTTTCCAAGCTTTGTTTGAGTCACCCTCTCCTCGGGGACCACCTACAATTATTCGAATTTCCTCAGTAGGTCGGTTATCACCTTATCGCTCGTCCATAGTCTCGGTCCTTTCGACATGCTCTCTGAGTCGGCCTTCTCGGATGAGCCTATGGATTTCTTCTTTTAAGTGATAGCAATCACTTGTATTGTGCCCGTGATCACGATGATAATGACAATATTTATCCTTATTCCGTCGGTTCGGGTTACCTCAGAGTTTATTTGGCCAATTGACGAATCTATCGCCCTTAATTTTCATCAAAACCTGCTCCTGTGACTTATTGAGAGGGGTATATATTACAAATTTATGGTCTGGCTGTTTGCCCGATTTATGCTCCTCAC
This sequence comes from Magnolia changhungtana, assembly GCA_030180095.1. Lineage (NCBI taxonomy): Eukaryota > Viridiplantae > Streptophyta > Magnoliopsida > Magnoliales > Magnoliaceae > Magnolia > Magnolia changhungtana. Next base: position 4,050,339 of record JASAUF010000502.1, on the reverse strand, counting down.
GTGTCCGATCATCTTTACCCTTTTTTCCACTAATCGAGTCAACTTCTTTTTTGGCTGACTCTTTGGCTGGAGTTTTTGAGTTCTGAGCGGCTTTGCGCAGGTTCCGAGTTTCTTTAGCATCTGCATACTTGTCTGACCGGGCCATGAATTCTGCTAGAGCCATCGGTGGGTTTTTATCAAGGGACACCAGAAACGGTTTGTCTCTGACGCCTTGCATGATCGAGTTGAGCGTTGTTTCGTCTGAATGTTTTCGAACCTGAAGTGATTCGAAATTGAAGCGCTTAATATAATCTTTCAACAATTCTCCTCCTCTTTAAACTATGTTGTTCAGATGTGTGGGCGGCTTCAGCTTCTTTTTTCCACCAATGAAATTGGTGAGAAAGGCATCACTGAGATCCAAGAATGAACTGATGGACTTCAGTTTTAACTGTTTGAACCAAAGTCGAGCTATGTCGGCCAAAGTAATAGAGAAGGCCCAGCACATCACAGCATCCGAGGCATCATGCAATTCCATATACGTTCTGTGAAGGATTCAATGTGTTCTGTTGGGTCGGTTTTGCCGGTGAAAAGTGTAATCTGCGGAAGACGAAACCGTTCTGATAACCGAGCTTGCATTACCTCCTCTACGAATGGGGATGCTCTTGCCTCAGATCTTGTTTGATGTGTCTCTCGGCCTTGTTTCATGTCTGCAATCTCTTCCCGCACTTTCCTCCTGAAGTCATGGAGGTCGGCTTGCCAGGGTACGCCACTTTCTGCCGTTCCCTCAACCGGATGCTTGCTGCGCCTTCTCCGATCTATTTCGTATCGAAGATCGGTGTCAGGCAGCGGGGGAGTCACGGAATGAGCGGGTGCTGGCTCGGACAAGCCATGGTGGCGACTTTGTTGAGGGACTGTTCGCGGAGTAACAGGTTGAGGGTCGACAAATTGTTGTGGGGCGTTCGTTGCCTGACCTTCGTTGCATTGAGGTAACGGGATTTGCTGACGATGAATCTGTTACAGTATTTGCTTCATGATATTTATATCGGATCTGAGTTCCTGGACCTCCTTATCCAGCTGTCCATTACCTCGGTTTCTCTGGGTATTCCCAGTCGCGACAAAGGTTGCCGGGCGGGCTGCAGAACCTTGGCGGTTGTCGAGTCGATTCTGAGATCCTTGAGCCCCGTTCAGACCTGGTAGTCCAGTGACAGCGACCTCATTAGGCTCATCCTGAACAATTCTTCTAGTTATCACTATTAAAACTTGTTTGAAGCTTCTGGATAGAGCCTGGAAAATGACTTTTCGTATCGCTTCCCACAGACGGCGCCAAACTATTGATGCAAAAAATCGTTGCGTCCTCTTCCCACATCCTTCCACCTGCACAAGAAGGAGACAAAGGAGACCTTGGCTCAAGCCGGGGAACCTCCGATGCTAAAGTCAGCGCTAGGACTGTGCAAGAGATTTGAGAGAGTTTTTTGTGTACCTTTTACTGTAGAGAATTCCTATTTTTATAGGAATAAGAGGGTCTCGTCGTGCAGGGATTCTCTTCCAAGAATTTCAGAGATTTGATTTAATTGTAATCTGTTTATAGATTTTCCTGGATCCCGAGATCTTCGGAATCGAGAATTCTTTCACAAGAATTTCGAGACTGTATTTATGTTTACACCGTCTCTTCGTTGCTCGGCTTGGCCTTAACTGACTCTGGTAATAATCAAGTCTCAGCTGGCTACAAGGATAGGGCTTTTTGCCTTCTGTCGGATGAAATATGGTCGATCTATAATCGATATCCTTTCTTAATCCGATAGCCGACACTGTAACCGACCTAATATGGGACGGTTTTTTGGTCGGTCAGGAGACTTCCAGCATTTAGGCCTTAATCGGTCCCTTCAGACGTTGCTACCTCGTTATCCGAGTCAATTTTATGCGTCTCATATATTTTGTCTATAGCTCATGACTCTGTAAGCCTTGGTCGGAGTTCTTTCCTTGCTATCTGAGCTAAGTCTCTCCTTGAGGTATTCTTTTCTCTTGATCAGGCTTATTGCCTCGGAATCCCGGGCCGTGTAAATAGAGTTGGTCCATTCCATAACCGAGTCTCCGGACTTGTCATATTTTTCCCCAACAATTACAAATGGTGCTAGCAGTATTAGTATCTTAATAAATTTTGTTGGTTGATAATACAGAAATAATATTAATATAGCTAATAATAATAAAAATATTGGGAAAACATTGAAAAATGTTGAAGTTTTTTTGGTGAAACTTCAAAAAATACAAAAATACACATTTGTATATTTAAAAATAAAAATTACAAAAAAAAATGTATATATCATGAGTTTTCATTTAACACGGGCTTAAAAGTATAAGTCTTCATAAGAAATCAGTCTCCACCCCTTATATTCATCTAATCATCTAACCTTTTAACCAACCATGCAACTTTCACGTAAACATTCACTGGCATTTCAGAATATCGACAACATAATATTTCGTTGATAAATCATCGACAACTGAAAATGTTTAAAGTTTAGGGTTTATCGAAAAGAAATAAAAGATTGTAATCTCGAAATTGACCACGCTATGATAATGATATCATCGTCGACAAATTAAATACTATATGAAAATGACTTTCAAAATACTAGTACAATTTTTATTTAAAAAAAAAAAAAAAAAAAAAAAACTCACAATTGGCCATTAGGAGCAACCGTAAGAATGCGTCTCTTGAAAGAACTACTTGATATTAGATAAAGATCAAATCCATCATATGAGCATAGACTTAGAATACAACTAAATATTATGGCTAAGACTTATCGATACTTGACTACTACTACTCTTAGGATAAGATAAGATAAAGTAAATTGATAGATTTGTTTGTTTAGTTTGATTGATGTGAGACTGGCTGGAGTTTTCTCTGTTGGATTCCTTTGCTAATTATAAAGTTCTGTTGTAACTTATTCTTTCATATCCTTCTTCTATTACTGCAATGGTTACAGCAGTTCAAGAGCTTTTCTAGATTCTTTTTTTTTTTTTTTCTATATCATTCTTTCTGTATGTTTCTCTTTACAATGGTTCCATGGGGTCAACACTGAGAAAAGATGGGTAGGGAAATTACTACCATTAAAACCTCCATGTGGTCGACAATGATGTTTTACATGCCATCCACACCGTTCATAACGTCATTTATACTGGGATGAATTGAAAACACAAATATTAGCCTAATTCAAAACTTATGTGGCCCCATGAATATTTCAATTATGGATGTTCAATTCTCATGTTTTCGGCCCGCTTGAGAATTAGATCCAGCTCATTTTTGGCTCCATGGTTTAAAATGATCTCACAGAATGGATGGACAGGGTGGATTTCTCACAAACATCATGGTAAGCCCCACCTAGGTTCCCAGCGCAAGAACTTCCTGCGAAAGGCTTTCGCAGGAACTTCCTGTGAAAGGCTTTCGCAGGAAATCCGCGTCCATGTTACAATCAGATGAAACTTAGCTTACTCCGAATTGGCCTACTCCCATGCTTTGGGTGCCCCATATATAATAGTTGGATGTGGTCCAATCAAACTCAATGGCTTTGGGTGAGAATCACTCGTCAATCCACTTTAGTTCTTAGCATGATGGGTCCCTACACATGGCTTAGTGGTAGACTCACAAGAGTTTTAACACTAAGGTCATGGGTTCAAGTTGTTAGCTACTCGATTTATTTTCAATTATGTAAGCATACCAAAATCAATATAGTGACTCAATTCAAACCGATCATCTTTGACCCTAAGCGTCAAAATAAGGAAATACGCCTAATATGAGCGTATATGACCATATTTTGAGATTGATCGCTTACTCGACCACTTGGAGAATTTGATAATGATCAGGCGATAATCCGGTGGTAGCCAAAATAAGCAGATATGTTTAATACTTCGTGCCTTCTACAAGAAAATGACTTTCAAAATACCATTGCAAATCGAACAAAAAGAAAAACTCATAATCGGTCATTAGAAGCAACCGTAAAAATGTGTTTCTTAAAAGAACTACTCGATATTAGATAAAGAACAAATCCATCATATGAGCGTAAACTTAGATTACAACTAAAAATTATGGCTAAGAATCACCGCTATTTGATTACTACTACTCTTATGATAAACTGAAATAAAATAAATTGATAGATTTGTTTGTTTGGTTTGATTGGTGTGAGACTCGATGGGGTTTTCTCTTTTGAATTCCTTTGCTATTTATAAAGTTCAATTGTAACTAATTCTTCTATACCATTCTTCTATTATTGTAGCGGTTGCAACAGTCCAAAAGTCTTTCTAGATTCTTCTCTTTTTCGAGATCCTTCTTTTAGTACGTTTCTCTTTATAACGGTTACACTTTGAATGCTTCTCCACCACTTTACTTTTGTCAGCCAAGGTTTTATCTTTGTTGCCCTCGATCACCTTTTATATCTTAAACAACTCGACCGCGCTTCTTGTATACCAACCGCGACACTTTATATATTGACCATCCACTGACATGTATAACTAAATTTATGCCAACTATAAGCCCACAAAAAAGTTGTCAAAATTTTTAAATATTTTTTTATTCACTTCATATTCCTCGTATAATATCACATGTCACTCCCCTCTTACTTATTTGAGAATTGCAAAAATTAAGGTACAAATGAATACCATTGTTCTATATGTGTGTAGGCACGAGGGTGTGCAGATCATATTCTAGCCTTTTTTTTTTGGGGGGGGGGGGGGCTTTTTTTTTTTTTTTGGGGGGGGGTTAGTTTATTAGCATACACTCATGCCAGTACACACTCCATGTTAGCCACCCCCACTAGGGATTGATATCAAGACCTCAAGTGTTGGAACGAGGTATCTCCGCTCGGTCTGCCAGTTGAGCTATGGATCTGGTGTATTTTCTAGCCTAAAATGTCCCTATCAACTTTATAATTTTTATTTATTTATATTTTTAATGCACACGCCCTCACACCCACACAGAGACACCACGATCGGTACTCAACTTCATTCACACCCACACCCACCACAATGTGTACTCAACCACATGACTTTAGCATTGAATCTCCCGTGAGTCAACCACTAGGCCATGAGTAAGGACCCATGGCCTGTTCTTCAAATTAACTTCCCTAATGGTGAGATCCACTTTAGATGGATTTGAGATCAGGAACGGAATGTTTGGGTAATCTTGACCGTTGATTGATGGACACTGCATATTAAAATTTGACCATCGACTAATTTTCCATTTGACCATCCACTAATCATCCATTTAGTCATAAGTTCACTATAAAATTTCGGTTATGATCGATTCTATATTATAGGGCCCACTGTTTGGATGGTATAAGTTTAGGTACACGTGAGTCACGTGTACATGATCTATGCTCATGTGCATGGAGCATCACCTCTGCCGTCTGCCAGAGTATTTGAAAACTAAATATGAGGATCAAGTTGTGGAAGAACTATACAATACTCGGTCAAGGCTTCGCACACCATACTCAGGTTTTCAGCCTCAAATGCAGACCATGGTTCGGTAATCTTGACCATTGGTTCGTTGAGTTCCACCGTGATTGGAACATTGACCAAAGATAATCAAATCAGAAGATCTCAGCCACCAAGTTTAGGACTTTTAAATTCGAACGTGGACCGTTGTTACGTTTCTCTTCCTAACCGTATATTTATAGGCCACGGTCTAAAAGATAGGATTGTTCTTATGAGGAGATTTTTGAAAGAAAATCCATCTATGATGATTCATAACATATTAACGGTCTTGATTAACGAACAACGGGTCATGGATATAACAATGCTACCACCACAGGGACCATCCAACATCAAAGACAACTAAGAGACAAGAGTACATGCAGCTGTAGCGTTTTGCAGTGTGCGACCAGAATCCCCTAAGACGCGGATTCGGTGGATCAGGTCGGTGGATCAATGATCGTTGGGCCCACCTTAATGTATGTGTTTTAAATCCACGCCATTCATCCATTTTTAGAGATCATTTTAAATAATGATCTAAAAAATGAAGTAGATTCATATCTCATGTGGACCACACCACAGGAAACAGTGGTGATTGAATGTCAATGACAAAAACCTTTCTAGGGCCCACCGTAATATTTATTTACATCCAACCTATTGATAAGGTCACGCAGACCTGGATGAAGGGAAAACACAAATATCATCTTGATCTAAAACTTCTACGGGCCTAAGAAGTTTTTAACGGTAGGTATTCAATCATCATTGTTTCTTGTAGTGTGGTCCACATGAGATTTGGATCTGCTTAGTTTTTGGGTTCATGCCCTAATATGAGCTAGAAAATGGATGGATTGAATGGATATAAAACACATCATCAAAGTGGGCCCCACAATCACGGATCTACCAACGTCCGAAGTTCTCCGGATTCAGTTCACCACGATTTGCAAAATGGTGGTGGGTGGGACCCCCGACTGTGGGGCCCACCCTGACGTATTTGACTACATACACGCCGTCCATCCGTATTGAAAGATCACTTAGGGCGTGATAAAATAACCAAGCAGATCCAAATCTCAGCTGGACCATAGTGCAGGAAACAGTGGTAATTAACCATTAAAAACTTCTTGTGAGCCACAAAAGCTTTGGATCAAGATGATATTTGTGTAGTCTTTTCGTCTAGGTTTTTGTGACCTTATCAACCGGTCGGATGGCAAATAAACATTCCAATCCATGATATTTTTAATGGTGAGGATTCAACAACGACTGTTTATTGTGGTGTGGTCCACCTAAGATTTTTTTTTTTTTCATCTTCATTTTTTATATTGCGTGTAAAATGAGCTTTCAAAATGGTTGGACGGTGTGGATTTAAGGCACATACATCACTGTGATCCCCCACAGTCAGAGGTCCCACCCACCTGGGGATCCACCGAAGCCGAGCCCAAATCACGGTATTGGCCATCCCAACCGTCACTTGGTGTTATCAAATGAAAAGGCAAAGTAAAATTTTTTGAGTGGTCCAAATTCAATGGGGGAAAATGAGATTTTTATATAGATCTGACATTTTGATTATGCACAGTCGCATCCTAGCATGGATTGCCGTACACGTATCACGAGTTTACTTTGGATTAGTCACCACAGCTTTTGAAACGGTGGTGAAAATGTGGAAGGGGGTTACGTTACACTTTTTATGTGGGCCATGGCCGTTGGATCCAGGGTCATGAGCAATGATAGATACATTATATATAATTCATCCTCCATCCGCCGAACACGGGTTTGATATGTACTCTTTTAAATGTTAGAGTGTTTAAGAAAAAGAAAAATAAATAATAATAATAATAATAATAATAATCTGTAAAGAAAGGATAACTCAAAATGTTCTCTACATTTTTAAAAGTCCAAATGACCCCCACATACTCGTAACCTAGTTAAAAATTCTTGATGCAACTAGAATCACTGTTGAATTCACATGCTACTAAAATCAAACACCATTTAATATTAATAGCATAGGGAATAAGTAAAAATCACATTTAATAAATAAAAGGAAGATAATAGAGAAAAAAAATTAAAACAAAGATCATAAAATAATACAAGTTATACGTGGTACATTACTTGGACTATATTTATGGGTAATTCGACAAATAAATACTCCACCATAGTTATTAGATTGTAAATCTCTCCAGCTATGTAATATCCTATATTTAGCACTTAAGATCTTTCTTACAGCTGTGTATATTGTCTATCAATAGGTTGTAATCATACTATAAAGAGGGTGTTTTTCCTCCAATACAAAACACACAGAAATTCCAAACGTATTATGGTATCAGAGCTACATTCATCAGGGCCATTGATCCAACTTTCGAACAGTTAGGATCTCTCTTGATTAATTAGAATATATATCAATCTTCAGTGTATAATCTTCCTCAACCCATCTCTACTCCCACCAACCCTATTAGCACGACGGTTCTCATCATCTGTTGCAATCCATCTCTCCATTGTTGTAGTTTCATCATCTGCTGCAACGTTTACTCCCCATCATCTGCTGCGATTTCATCATAAGCTATCCGACATTTGCCAGCACTAGACTCTAGCCTGTCCATCTGTCTCGATCCACCATCATCCATCTATCCAAATTGATCCAGATCGTCCATTTGTCCAAAGACATCGATCATCCATCCGACCAAAGATCCAACGGTCCATCCAAACGCATTTACATCTATCGCTTGTTTGGAATTTTTTTAATTTTTTTTGGGTCTTTGTAGTATTTTGTGGACCCTTGCATTATCTGTGCACCTTTAACCAAGCAAACCACAACATGACTACTTCCGAATTTACTAAGTTTGCTATAAGCACTACTCTTGCATCATAGGATTCTTCACATCTACTCTATCTTTATCATAGATCAGCCAGGTATTATGCTTGTTTCTCAACAACTTAATGGACTTAACTATACAACTTGGAGTCGTGCTATGATTGTCGCTCTTAGCGCGAAAAATAAGTTGTGCTTCGTTGATGGTTCCTACCCACAACCATTCGCTACTTCACCTGATTTTGCCTCTTGGACCCAATGCAATCATATGGTTCTCTCTTGGGTTCTCAATGCCCACACAAAGGAGTTATCTAATAGTGTTGTTTACACTGACAACGCTCATGTTATTTGGATTGATCTACGTGACCGCTTTGCTCAAAGCAATGGGCCACGTGTATTCCAGACGTGTATTCCAGCTCCAACGTTCCATCTGCTCGCATACACAAAATCACCCCACTGTTGCTTCATATTTTTCTCAGTTGAAATCATACTGGGATGAATTATCTTCTTTCTCTACACTTCCCATGTGTACTTGTAGCGCATTTAAAGATCTCGCTTCTCATCAACAGAAGGAACGTCTCATGCAATTCCTTATGGGACTTAATGAAAGTTATTCCGCTATACGAGGACAACTGCTTCTTATGAATCCTCTCCCGACGATTAATAAAGCATATTCCTTATTGCTCCAAGAAGACAAACAACGCAAAGTCGCTACGTCTCCCCAGCCATTTGATGCTACCATGGCACTGGTCGCTACTAATCATCTCTCTCCTATGGTTCCCAGTCGCAATCCTGGACGTAACTCCTACAAAGACAACCACGGCAAGCGTCGACCCGATCTCACATGTGATCACTGTGGCTGGATTGGTTACACAAAAGATATATGTCATGCCCTTCATGGATATCCACCCGGCCATCGTTTACATAGCTCCACTCCATCAAGACCAATCAGAGCACCATCTCGTGACAATATAAGTTGCCCCATCCACTCCATCTATTACTCCTGAGTAGTATCAATAGCTTTTATTTCTACTCAATAAAGGTACAACACAGCCTGAGGCACATCTTGCAGGTAATTCATCTTGTCTCTTTGCTTCCTCTTTTCCTTCCACATGGATTATTGACACTGGTGCCACAACCCATATGTCTCATTCTCCATCTTTATTTCATTCATCCACCCAATCCACCACCTTTCTCCCCATCACATTACGTAATAGTCATCTTGCCCCTGTTACTCATATGGGGACCATTCCTCTCATCCCATCCATTTCCCTTACTGATGCACTCTATGTTCCATCTTTTCATTTTAATCTTTTATCCGTTAGTCAATTGACTCGTTCCTTAAACTGTTCTATTACCTTTTTTACTGACATTTGCCTTTTCCAGGACCTAGCTATGAAGATGACGATTGGACTGGGTAAGGAGCAAGGCAGTCTCTACCATTTTCTTCCATAAGCCTCTTCTACTGCTTTATCTACATCTTCTCCTTCTTCTCCTCAGTTATGGCATCAGTGCCTGGGCCATCCTGATGGATTTTTTTAACATGTCGTCGACCGGTTGTGAGCCCTGCTCGATTGGTCAAAGGCTGTGCACGACCAGTCGTGGAAGACGAGCCTTGACACGACTCGAACTCCAGCGACTTTGGGTTATTTGTTTCCGGGGCGCTCAACCGGTCAAAGGATGTACTCGACCGGTGGTAGGTTCGTCACGACCAGTTGTAGTTACGCAGATTCGTTCCGCGATTTTGCGCGGATTTCGTGTCGCAAGTCCTTTCGCAACGGGATGCGGAAAAGAGTTTCTTAAAACTTTAAATAGGAGGTACCTAGAGCTTTCTAGGCATGACAAAAGGGTTTTCTAAAGCTTTATAAGGGATTTGCTAAAGGGTTTAGGGCTATCAAAGGTGAGAGAGAAAAGAAAAGAGAAAGAGGAAGCTTATAGAAGGGAAATTATGATCGTGGAGGTTATCTACTGTGCAATCTATATCTCAGGGCTTCTATGTCCTCGTAATCGGTGAGATCTCTCCGTTTTCTTTATTTCTCTCATTGTTTATCCACTCCTACATGAGTGAAGAAGTCTGTAACGTTCTACTTTATAGTGGATTGTTGATCTGGACGAGGTCCCGTGGTTTTTACCTATTTGAGGGTTTTCCACGTAAAAATCTCTTGTGTGGTGTGGTTTATGCTTTGATTGTTTTGCATTGCATTATTATTTCATAATTCTGGTTTGTTCTGGAGGGCTAGATCTTAAGGTTTTGTGCAAGGCCCCCAACACTTCCCTCACAAGCACGCATCCACACTTTATCAAACACTTTACCTTTTATTGTTTTTTCTAAACAATTTCATTGTGATATTTGTCCTCTAGCAAAACAGACTCGTCTACCTTTTCCTTCCAGTTCTATTTCTACTATTGGTATTTTTTTTATTTAATCCATTGTGATATCTGAGGACCCTACTCAGTTTCATCTCATTCTGGTGCTTGTTATTTTTTAACTATAGTTGATAATTTTTCACGAGCAACTTGGACATATCTTATGCAATCTAAATCTGATACCAATTTTTTTCTTAAATCTTTTTTTCGTTATGGTTAAAACCCAATTCCAAACACAAGTTAGACAAATACGCACAGATAATGGAATGAAATTTTTTTCTCATGACATGCACTCATACTTTCAAGACATTGGTGTTATCCACCAACATTCTTACATTGCCACTCCACAACAAAAATGGTGTCGTGGAAAGATAACATTGCCACCTCTTTGAAGTTACCCATGCATTACAATTCCATGTACACCTTCCTCTTGAATTTTGGGGTGAATGCATTCTTACTGCTATTTATCTTATTAATCGCATTCTAACTCCCCTCCTTTCTAGTATCACTTCATTCCAAAAACTCACCAACAAACCCCCTTCATACACACATCTCTGGGTTTTTTGTTGTCTTTGCTATGCATCCACTTTGTCTAGCCATTGTAACAAATTTCAGCCTCGTGCTTGAAAATGTATTTTTTTGGGCTATCCATATGCACAGAAAGGTTATCGAGTTTTTGACCTTTCTTCTCGTAAACTTTTTATCTCTCGGGATGTTGTTTTTCATGAGGACACTTTTCCTATGGCCAATCTTCCCCTCTCTATTCCTCCAGTCCTTCCATTTCCCTCTCCAAATATTTTGGACACCTCCATCCCTGACAAACTATCATCCAACCCACCCCCTGCCTCACTTCCAATGGTTCCCTCTCCTTCTCCTCCTCCTCTCCTTCGTCACACTGATCTTCCCAGACATCCACCTATTTGGCTTCCTGATTTTGAGTGCTATAAAGCCGTCATGCCTCTTTCCAAGGCCTCGTCTATTTTCACGAGGTCCATCCCTTCTCCTTATCTAATTTTCTTTCTTACAATAATTTTTCTTCCTCACATAAATCTTTCCATGCTAGTATTTCTTCTCTTGTCGAACCTATAAGATATTCTCAGGCTCTGAAAGACCCAAATTGGCGCAAAGCTATGACTACTGAGATAAAAGCCCTTGAGCACAACAAGACGTGGACACTCACTTCATTGCCTCCTAGCAAAACTCCAATTGGTTGTAAATGGGTGTATAAACTCAAATTTCGTTTAGATGGTACTCTTGAAAGGTACAAAGCTCGCCTTGTCGCTAAAGACTTTACTCAACAAGAGGGATTGGATTATCATGAGACACTTGCTCCTGTCGCTAAAATGGTCACCATCCGTTGCCTCCTCGCCATTGTGCCATTCGCAAATGGTCCATATACCAATTGGATGTTTGTAATGCTTTCCTACATAGTGACTTGGATGAAGAGGTTTATATGTCCCTTCTGCCCAGTTTTTCCCGAAAGGGGGAGTCTCGAGTTTGCCTTCTCCAGTCTCTTTATGGACTCAAACAAGCATCTCAACAATGGTTTGCTAAATTTTTCACAACCTTACATACTACAGGCTACATACAATCCAAGGCTAACTATTCTCTTTTCACATGACACCATGGAAAGACATGTATTGCCATTTTGGTTTATGTTGATGATGTTATTATTACTGGTAACAATATCTCTGTCATCAATGCTCTTAAAACCTTCTTGCATCGCCACTTTCAGATTAAAGATCTTGGACCACTTAAATTCTTTCTAGACATTGAGGTATCTCGTTCCCGTCGGGGTATTTATCTCGGCTAGCGTAAATATACCCTCGATATCCTTTTTGATTCTGGATTACTTGGTGCCCGACCAACTGAGTTACCTATGGATGTTAACACCAAGCTTTCTGACGATATCGGCGATTTGCTCTCTGATCCGACCCCTATCGTTGCTTGGTTGGCCGCCTTATCTACCTTACTATTACTCGACCAGATATTGTCTACCCGGTCCAAACTCTTAGTCAATTCATGAGCAAACCACGATGACCACATTAGGATGCAACACTTCGAATTCTTCGTTATCTCAAAGGAACACCAGGACAAGGCTTGCTTATGTCTTCTTCCAGTCCCTTCACCTTGAAGGCGTACTGTTATTCTAATTGGGCCAGCTGCCCTATGACTCGTCGCTCTCTGACCGGTTATTGCACTTTTCTTGGTGACTCTCCTCTTTCTTGGAAAACAAAGAAGTAATCAACTATTTCTCGTTCTTCTGCAAAGGCCGAGTATCGCTCCATGGCCTCTACGAGTTGTGAACTCACTTGGCTCCTTTATTTGCTTCACGATCTTAATGTTCGCAATGTCAACCCAGCCTTATTATTTTGCAATAATCAAGCTGCTCTTCATATAGCTGCTAATCCTGTCTTTCATGAATGAACCAAGTACATTGAGCTTGATTGCCATCTCATTCGTGACAAGATTCAATCAAGATTACTTCGGACATCCTATGTTCCATCACGTCTTCAAATTGCTGATTTATTCACCAAACCTTTGGGAAAAGAAATATTCCACCGTTTGAGTTCCAAGTTAGGAGTCTTTAATGCTCACTCTCCAACTTGAGGGGGAGTATTAGATTGTAAATCTCTCCAGCTATGTAATATGTTATATTTAGCACCTAGGATCTTTCTTACAATTGTGTATATTGCCTATCAATAGGTTGTAATCATACTATAAAGAGGGTGTTTTTTCTCCAATACAAAACACACAGAAATTCCAAACATGTTAATAGTAAAGAAGAATTACAATGAATAAAGAATGTAGTACATTCCTCAATAGTACAACAAAACTCCTCTCAATCCAAGATCAAAGGAAAAAAATTATCATTGTAATGCTAATAATAAATTTTCTCACCTTCGACAACATGATAAAAAGACCTTTAAGCACCTCTTGAAAGACTTTTGATTCTCGAATCTTGCCTTCATGAAGGAAACTCCCATTTTTTAAGCCTCTCTTAAGTTGCACAAGAAGAACCCCTCTCTTACTCTCTAAATTCGTAACACACCTTAACCCTAAAATGACATATACTAGAAGCCTCTATTTCATGTGTGAAATGCCAAAAATACTCCTCCAAGGATCCACTACCACTTAGGCCTTGTTTGCTAATGTGAAATATGAGTCAAATTATAACACCCTTGATAAATATATATAAATTTGTCCATCTAAATGCCAATCCACACCATGAATTTTACATTCAAACCATACCGATCAATGCTTGACTCCCGGATTGACAATTAGACCCGTTAGAAATTATTTAAAGAATGAATGGTTCATCTAGATCATCCAAAATTGATATGATTAGCCTAAGAAATATCCAAATTGAACTATTCATTTTATTCTCTATATTGGTAGCTTTCAAATGATATAATTCTCATATTTTTATCCTGAGTAATTATCATGATCTTAGGCTAAGAATATGGATGACCATAACTTCATTTCTAGCTTGTTCCAGTGGACCATTATATCTTTGAATTATTTTAATATGTTTATTTTGATTAGATCTGTAATCTAAATTAATTAGATCTTGTTTAATGTATGAGAAATCATGAAAATCATGTGCATGTGCATGACACATCATCTTGACCATTGATTTCACCATCAATTTTGCACTTTCAATGCCCCAAGACAATTTTCCCTAAGCCCACGCACTATGAACATTAAGATGATACTCTTGGATTAAACTAAATCATGCCCATTTAATCTCCACAATGTTGGCATGCGCACGCACATATATACGCTCTCATTAATGGGATTGAGCGCACCTTTGTTAGGTGTACCCTCAGAGGTATAAACGGTCATAACCTATCTACACCTATCCTAATGAAGCTTGGTAGTAAAACAAATTTTTATATGATATAAGCACCACTAGACAATGGATGGAGGTGTTTGATGTTGATGGACAACTTTGTGGGACCCGATTTCATGATGGCATGTATATACGCTCTAAGCTACACCCTCAAACAACTCTCACCTAAAATCCCTCCATACCCCAACGTTGAGAAATTGACCACTGTAAACGCCACCTTTTACCCAACTGTACGGACAGAAAATTGAAGACGTAAATACCCCTCTTTTCAAAGCTGTACGAATTTAAAGAAGCAATTACTTACGCTACAGAAGGCTACAGTTATAATCCGTAGCTATAAATAACTTTATCTGGTATTAAACATTGCCACCATAGACAAGACAAAGTTCCACGGTGGCCACAATGCCACTGTAAATGCTAGGGTATTTTTGAATATATATGTCTATAAACCTATTGAAGCTATGGTTATAAATTGAGCAGGGCAAACTGAAAATTGAGTGGGGCAAACTGAAAATCGAACATGGCAAACTAGAAATTGAGCAGGGCAAACTAAAAATTGAGCAGGGAAAACTAGAAATTGAGCTAGGCAAACTAAAAATTGAGCGAGGCAAACTGAAAATTGAGCTGGGCAAACTGAAAATTGAACGAGGCAAATTGAAAATTGAGATGAGCAAACTGGAAATTGAGCGGGGCAAACTAAAAATTGAGCGAGGCAAACTAGAAACTGAGCGGGGCAAATCGAAAATTGAGCGGGGCAAACTAGAAATTGAGCAGGCCAAACTATACATTGAGTGGGGCAAACTGCAAATTGATTAGGGCAAACTGCAAATTGAGCGTGGCAAACTGAAAATTGAGATAGGCAAACTGAAAATTGAGTGGGGCAAACTGAAAATTGAGCGAGCCAAACTGAAAATTGAGTGGGGCAAACTAGAAATTGAGCCGGGCAAATTGGAAATTGATCGAAGCAAACCAAACCAAAAATTGAGCTGGCAAACTGGAAATTGAGGGCAAACTGAAAATTGAGCGAAACAAACTATAAATTGAGCAGGGCAAATCGAAAATTGAGCAGGGCAAACTGGAAATTGAGCGGGGCAAACTAGAAATTGAGCTAGGCAAACTAGAAATTGAGCGGGGCAAACTGGAGATTGAGCTAGGCAAATTCGATCAATTTTCTCTTTGCCTCACTGAATTTCCAGTTTGCCTCACTCTATTTCTAGTTTACCACGCTCAATTTCAAGTTAGCCTCGCTCAATTTCTAGTTTGCCTCGTTGAATTTCCAGCTCCGTGGATTCGGAGTAGTTATTCCCTTGGGGCGTGTTTGGTCTATGGATTTGAATGGTATTGAATTGTATTAGATGGTATTAACACTATTATTGCACAATGATTGCATGTCTAGAAATACCATGGTATTGTAGTCATCCAAACCCATGTTTGGGATAAAAAATTTGCTACTGAAAAACATCGAATTAAGTAAAATCATGTTTGGTGGACCATAAAATTGTAATCAACGGACCAAATTCACAATGGATGTCATTCACTTGGACACATATATAACTAAATGTCACATGTAAACGGTGTATATGGATGAACGACATAGATAAATGCATGCATCAATGTGGGGCCCACATGTGTAACGAATTTCAAAATCCATGGAAATCCTGCATGGACCAAATGCAATTCCATGAGACTAAATGTAATTCTATCCCAACTTTTCTCATCCTTTCCAAATGATGGATTATGGAATTGCACGAGACCAAATACAGTTCTATCACACTTAATCCCATCTAATACCCTGCGCCAAATGCCCCCTTGAGGAAGACGGGTTTAGGGAATGAGGGGTTTTGAGGGAATTAGGTTTGAAATGAAGAATTTTAGTAAATAGAGGGCCTAAAGATGAAGAATATTTAGGAAAATGGGATTTGGTGGGGAGGATTGGATGTAAGGAATGGGCTTAGAAGGTGGTTTTTGCGTTTTGAAGGAGATGGATTATGAAAATTTTGAAACGGGGGAATTTGGGGGCTTAAAAATGCCCTACACGTGTGTAAAGGGTCTTATAGAACTCAGGCCTCCGCAGGGTCACGTCAAATTGGCAGTGGCCCTGCTATGCTACATATGGCTATGGTTATCATCCATAGCCATAGGTCTATGGCAACAGCGATTCACCCCAGCTGAATACAAGGGTATTTTTGTCCAAAAATTGTGTGTTCGTACATAATGGTTTGGTTTTGTAAAGTGAAGCTTGGTAGCATTTGAAAAAGACGTTGGGTAGAAGGTGGGATTTACCATTGTCAACTTCTCCCCCAACGTTTCCTAAATCTCCGCTACGGAGAGAATCTCTTGAAAATCCCCTTTGCGACAACCCTTGCACAACAGAGAAATTGTGACCTCCTACGTGGACCTCACCTTGGTGTACCTAGATCTCAGCCGTCCATCACACTCAGTAACCTTTTAAGAGGTAACATTTTAAGTTTTGTGGTGATCCAATGGCTAAAAACGAATCAGATTCCATGTTGTTGGATCTGTCCTAATGAATATAGCTTGTGCAGCTTGATCTTACGTAGCAAATGGGGAGGGAGACGTCACCTAATGAGGGAGAGGGACCCATGCCTGCCATTGGGCAGCCATGTGGGCCCACACGCTATCCACATGGGCAGTCATGTGGGCTATATCTTTCTTTCTTTCTTTTTTTCTTTTTTTTACACACACCCCCACACACTCACGCTAGTGGAATTTCACCACCTATGGGTACTCGAACCCTAGACTGGGAGTTGAAACTCCTAAGAATCTATCACCCTAGCAAGAGTAAGGACCCTTGTGGGCTATATCTAATGAAGGAATAGTGTACACGAACCGAGGGTTAGCTCGCTCGACTTGACTCGAAAAAGCTCAATTCGACTCGGTTCGAAGCCAAGTTTAAGCCGAGTCGAGTTGATTTTTTGAGCTCGAAAAAATTTCCAACCGAGTTCAAGCTTGCCCGAGCTCAACTCGACTCGGATCGAACCCCAACTCGAATTGAACTCGGATTGAATTAGTTCGGTGACTCGGTTAATTTGATATTGATGTTGCTCACCAATTGTTTGATGAAATGACTCAACCAAGTGTCGGCTAGTGGCAAGGAAGGTATGTATATGAAACAAATACCATTATTCCTTGATTTTGATGTTGCCTAAACAACTACTGCTGTTTTACATACAGTGAGAAACTGAAAGTTCACAGCCTGTGTTTGTGAAAATGCTACAAAAGCTCAATTTTGGTTTGAACTTGGCTCGAACTGGCCCGAGCTACTGACCGAATCAAGCCGAGCCAAGTTCGAGTTCAAGTTGGGGTCAGCTAGTGGCCGAGCCGAGTTGGGTTGAGGCCAGCTCGACTCGGTTCGACTCCGACTCAGTGTACACCCCTAAGGATAACCAAATCATGATTGGTAGATTTCAACATTCAGATCTGAACTATAGATTATTGTGCTAACAAAGATCTAGGGTTGTGGGACCACTTAAATTTGATCCAACCAATGTGCCCCACCATACAATCTTGTGATATATATATCTATGAATTATACTTAAGAATTGATGCAGATAATGATACAGATGAACTTAAGATTTTGATTTAAGGTAGATCTTGATCAGATCCAATATAGAAACTCTTGATTAACGGTATGACTAGTCATGATCTTGTGTGATGGGTCCCACATGGCAAAAGATGGCATATCCAACTCGTTCCATGAATTTGGATTACCAAGTATGTAAAATCGTTAGATCAACCCTTGGAATTATGAAGGACCCCCCACAAAGATCAACTTTTGAATGACCAAGATTTGAATCTGTACGGTGTATTCTTATAAATCCGAAACCATATGACTGGATGGGCCCCACCATATGCAATCCCTACCATCTTAGTGGGTCCCACCATGAGTTTTTTATTTGATCATTTGAATATGTCTAAGATTGGGATAAGATGAGTGTTAATGATATTTAGATGTCTTGTTGAGAATCTTGATTTAGGTGGACCACACCTTTGGACCTTAATCTGGAAATAGGAATAAGAACTAGAATCTAACTTAGTTGTGTAATGCTAGTCCTACCATTGATCATGGTAGGAAAATCAGTGGGCTCACTGTCTACGCCTGGATCAAATTGTAGATTTCGTGATTCAATGGTAGATTTGTTCATACGAGGTTTTATATGGTTTAAATCATTTCTAGAACCATGATCTGGCCTTGATTGTCATGATCACTGGACTAATCTTAGATCTATACCATGGAATAGTAAGAAGGCAAATGATCAACTTGGGCCATTAACCGTTCATTTTGAACAATGACTTCTAAATTGAAGGATTTTATATATGGAACATAAGATTCACCCAACCTAACCTATAAACCCAAATCATTAAATCCAAAGTTGAGGTGAATCATGAAATTCGACGTTCAGATCGGATGGATCTTGGCATCCTATGAAGCTTAAGATGATATCTTAATATAATTAGACCTGATAAACAGTTCGGATCGCATTATCAACGATGAACGATCAGTATAACGAAACATTTAAGGCAATGATCTAAGTATCAGGGGTCAGTGATGCAGATCAGCGGCTAGATTATTGGTAATTACTGTTTTCTTCGTATATTAGCGTGAAAGTATTTGCTTAAGTATAATGCATTGACTAGATCCTTTAATTATAGTCATGTCTCGAAAAAGTAAACTATATAAAGACTAAAAATTGAAATCTAGCCGACATATTAATAGGGAGATAATTAAGAAGCCCTTATGGTCGAAAGTAAAATAGAAGCATTGGGTAAGTAGCCACTTACACGAATGGATTTTACCACATGCATCTCATATCATATAATGTACATTTACTTGCTTACCTTTGATTATTGTTGATATTTGTTAAAGTATGCAACTACTTTATATGATGTGGCAATTCCTTAGAACACATGACAACTCGGGGAATGAGTGTCTCTTAAATTATAGAGTGAGCTTCCCACATGACCAGAGTTGGTACCAATAGGGCCTCCTCCTTCAACTTAAGTCAATGCTAGAAAAGAAGTTTAACCAACTTCAAAATAGGCTACTCATCGCTAGAATATACGGTCACACATCGTATGTAAGAAACCATGGGTGAGTCTCGTGAGTGCGTTACTACATGTGATAGACTCGTGCATGTCTTAGTTGAATATACACATAGAAAGTCCCTGTGGATTCGAACTTCGTCTCACCGAGATTATTACTACAGTGTAGCCCTGCACTTGGGGTTGTGAACAAGTTTTTGGTGCCATTGCCAGAGACTTTTGCTATGTTTTTCTGAAACTAATTAGCATTGGAATTAGTTAGGATTAGGATTACCTTTTGCAGTGTTTTAGTTTAGATTTTTTGAATTGTTTTTAAAAACTAATTATTATTTTTTTCTATTTTGTAGCAACTTACATAGAAACTTTGATCTGGTAACCTCTCACCAACTCTCTCTCTTTTCTAATTTCTGTAGCTTTCTTTTCTTAGGTTTAGTTGTTTAGAAGTTGAGAGTTGTGAGTGTTTCATGCCCAAGTGGGTTCGTGACAATACTCTACGTCTCTTAAGTGAAGGAGGATTAGTTGAAGGATTATCTATCCATCACCGAATTAGACATCATCTAAGATCTTCTGAGCCAATAGAAATCATGTATGTGAATCAACCACATCATCCTATGGAGGAACAACAAGATGAGAATGAGGTGCACAATGCTCCTCCGCCAAAAACACTAAGAGATTATCTCCAATCGACGAGGGCAAGTATGCCTTCCTACATGATTTTTTCATTCAATGTAGAAAACGTGGACTTTAAACTGGGAGTGATCTAACTATTCCCAAAGTTCCATGGACTTGATTATGAAAGTCCATATCTGCATATAAAGGAATTCAATGAAATCATAACAACCCTGCATTTTCAAAACGTAATTGAGGACACATTAAGATTAAAATTGTTTCATTTCTCTTAAAAGAAAGGGCCAAGTCATGGCTTCATTCTTTTCGGTCGAGATCAATAAGGACGTGGGCCAAGATGACTTGGGAGTTCCTTAAAAAGTTCTTCCCGGTTCATAAAACCAAGACCCTGAGGAAGGTGATAATGAATTTCTCCCAAAAAAAGGAAGAGAACTTCTTTCAGAGTTGGGAGAGATTTAAAGATTGTTAAAGTCTTACCCACATCATGGATACAAAATTTGACAGGTCATAAGATTTTTCTATGATGGACTGACTTCACCCGTGCGCCAATTTGTAGAGATGATGTGCAATGGGAAATTTATGAATAAAGAAGCCAATGATACATGGGATTATTTTAATATGCTCGCTGAAAACGCTCAGTCATGGGATACCTCCTCAAAAGCCACAACTTCCAGGCCAACCCGATCAAGAGAAAATGGAGGAATTTATGTCTTGAGCGAGGAAGATGACGTGAATGCTATGGTGGCAAGCCTCACAAAAAAGGTGGAAGCTATTGAACGAAGGAAAGTAGAGATGGTCAAAACCGAGGAGACTGTTGAAGTTGTATGTGGGATTTGCGTCAGTAACATACACGTAACATAGGATTGTCCCACAATTCATGCATTTTGAGAATTGTTACATGAGCAATCAAATGCTGTAAACAACTATCAAAGGCCGTTCAACACCCCTATCTCAAATGCTGTAAACAACTATCATGCATTTTGAGAATAATTCCAGTTGGAGGAATCATCCTAATTTCAGCTGAAGGAAGGGTCAAACATATAGTACAAAAAGGAATTCTCAAGGGTTTCTCCCTCAATTTCCAAATCAGCAAAGACCCCTAGAGGATCTGATTTTCAAACATATTCAAAACCTAGAGCTCTTTCAATCAAAACACTCTACAAGCATTTCAAGACCTTAGTAAGTCTATTCAAATGATTGAGTCACACTTAGTGATGAGGGAGAAATGAACTTTTCCAAGTCAACCCCTTCCTAATACGAAACCGCAATATGAAATAAGTGACCCGAGCTTTTCAAACCAACATGTTGAGCAAGCTAAATACATTACTACCCTTGGAAGTGAAAAGACAATTGACAAAACCATTCTGACGAGGGCTGAGAAGCCTAAGGACTCAAAAGAATCTAAGGGGAATGATGGAATTAGTGGCGTCCCATATGAGAAAGAACCGGACACACACTACAAGCCGGTTACACCATTCTCACAACGGTTGATTTCACCTAAGCCTCTGGCTAACAGTCAAGACATCTTAAAGGTGCTTAAATAGGTGAAAGTTAATATCCTTCTTTTGGATGCCATCAAGCAAATTCTCCCATATGCCAAGTTCCTAAAAGATATATGCACTATAAAAAAAAAAAAAAAAAAAAGGCAAAATATACAAAAGAAAACCTTCTTGACTGAAAAAGTGAGTGTCATCCTCAAGCAAAATATGTCACGGAAATATAAGGATCTCGATACCCCAACCACCACTTGTGTAATTGGGAACCATTGGATTGAGCATGCACTTCTTGACTTGGGGGGTGTTGAGACTCAAATATCACATAATTTCCTCCATTTATATCTTAGTTTTATGAACATGAATCAGCTTAATGTTCTATTTAACTCATGTTTGTGTCACAAGGTGAATTTAAGAGCTTAAATTGAAAAAGGGCATGGATTTTATGCTCAAGAATCACCAAGGCAAGGGATGGATCTTAGGAGACCAAGATTGAAGAATTCACGTGCCAAAGATCCAAGAAAACCAAGTGAGGAATGAAGAGAATCAAATATTTGAAGTGAATAAAAGGAATCTTGAGATCGTCCCAAAAAAATATATTCTGAAACTCTGGGTCATTTTGTGAAATTACGCATAATGAAGTCTATTTTGGAAAACTGTGCAGAGTGAAGTCTATTTTAGCAAACTATATAAATTTGAGGCAATTTCTAGAGTTTTCCAACTAGATGCGAAAGTTGTAGTTCCCCACTTATAAATAGGGCTTCCGAGGGTATTCTTAAGCATCATTCAAAGCATTCAAGAGTAAGATTTAAGGTTTTTAGAGAGTTTTCAATTTTATTAAAGTTTTATAAATTATTTTTTTCTTTTAAATCTTTTCTATTTGCATTTATTTCTTTCTTGTTATTTTCTATTTTACAATTTAATTATGTTTTTCTAAGTTCCCTCTATCCCAATCTAGAAGGGAAGCACATTGGTTTAATGTTTCCATAGTTATGATGATTTATTGTTTTAATGATGAGAAGAATGGTGAATACATGTTATCGGTTGTTTAGGTTTAGTTTTTTATCCTCATATGAGATCCATATGTTTCCATCATATGAGATCCACATTTATAGATAGGCTTACCTTAGATCAATTAGATTTCCTAGATAAGAGAGGTTCTCAACCTGCTACATTTCTTTGATATTCGTTATCTCATGGATATTGAATTCTTAAAATCATTGGCGCTTGGGAATATATATCAATGGTGCAAATACATGATTTTTTAATATTTTATATCATTTATTTAAAATGTTTAAATTGTTTTATTTTTCGATTAGACCGACCATAGTACACAGATCCTAGGTGTTTTATCCAAGTCATCATGATTTTAGAACATTAACATATGTGTGGAACTTTGAAGCTTAGGTGTTGTTTTAATGCAGTTGAATTACATCCATTCAAAACTCCCAAAATCAAATCATCAATTTAGTTTTTATTACTTAGTTTGTTTTGCATTTGATTTTCTCATTCTCGCAATTCATCTCTTTATGAGATCGACCTTGTATTCACAGGATATTACTTACAAACATCCGCACTTGAAGGCAAGCAATCAAGTTTTTGCCGTTGTTGCCGGGGAGACTGAGATAGATTAGATCTGTGCAAGATAGCTAAGGTAAGTTCTTTTCTAAAGTAAGTTTTCTTTTAAACCCTCCAAAATTTCTGTAGATTTTATGTTTTTCTTTGAAAGTAAATTCAATTAGGTCTTTCAAGGACTAACTGTGACATAATGATGCCCTGTTTGGGATTTTATCACCTAAGTATTATGGTTGTCTTACAGTTGCTGTTTGATCACAAATATCATCCGCTGAATCTATTTTCCAAATTAGCATAATTTAACTTCTGTATTAATTTTACTTTTATTGATTTATTTTTTATTTTTGCTTTGTGGTTTGAACCCTTATAGTCTGCTTTACTACCTGGGTTGTTAATTTATTTTGTTTTGTGAATTGAACCCTCATGGTTGGATCTGCCGCCTAGGTTGTTGGTTAAGTTTCTGTTTTATGGATTGAACCCTTATGGTTGGCTCTGCCTCCTGAGTTGTTGGTTAAGTTTTTGTTTTTATTTTAAGTATCATACTTGCTATTTTAATTAGTGGTATTTGTTGTATGGTGTGGATGGTTTATGTCCCGTTGGAGTAAGGATCAAAACAATCAACTCTCCTTCGAAGGCGGACCAGTTCCAGGCCTTGATCATTCACTTATGAGAAGCACTTAACATCACTTGGATTCCATGACAGACCCAGTTGATAATCCAAATCTAAATCTGTCAGATCTAACTATAAATTAAAATAGAGAAAATCAACGCAATCCTCCTCTTGAGGATGAGAATGAAGTTCATAGGAATGTGTTACACCAACCACGGACTTTACATGAACATTTACACCCTGAGAGATATACTTTACCATCTTGAATAGTGTTCTCTGCTCACACAGGGAATATTGATTTTAAACCAGATGTGATTCAATTGATTCCTAAATTTCATGGCTTGGATTCTGAAAGCCCCTACTTGCACCTAAAGGACTTTGAGGAAGTAATTGCAACATTACAAATAAACAATGATAATAGGGATGTACTCAAACTTAGGTTATTCTTATTTTCTCTAAAGGATCGGGCCAAAGCATGGCTTAACTCTCTAAGACCTCATACCATCACTACATGGCAAGCCATAAGTAGAGAGTTTTTAAAAAAATTCTTTCTCGAGCACAAAACAAATGCATTGAAACAGGAAATCATGTCGTTCTCCCAAAAGGGGAATGAGCTGTTTTTCAAGCTTGAGAGTGCTTCAAAGACTTTTTACACACTTGCCCACATCATGGTTATGAACCATGGTACTTGATTGATGCGTTCCGAAAAGGGCTCACCATGGATACCCATCAATTCATAGAAATGATGTGTGGTGGAACCTTTTTTAACAAAGATCATAATGAAGCTTGGAATTTTCTAGACATGTTAGCAAAGAATACGCAGACATGAGATATCTCTGCTAAACCAGACCAAACTAGACCCATTCCTAGAGAGAAATCGGGGATGTAAGTCCTAAGAGAGGAAGACAACCTTAATACAAAATTCGATGCATTAGCTAGAAAGGTCAAAGCCTTGGAAATTAGGAAGGTTGATATGGTTAAAGAAAATATTTAGATAATTTTTGTAGCATTTGTGGTAGTGCAGACCATAACACAAAGGATTGTCCAATAATCCTAGTTTTATAAAATATCACGCATGAGCATGGGTAAGAAAATGCTATAAATAACTACCAAAGGTCAGTTATGCAACCAATGGAAAACACGTACAATCTAAATTGGCATAACCATCCTAATCTTAGTTGGAGAAATGGACCACAAATTAATGCTCCTAATGCACCTCAAGGCCCTCCACAAAACAACTTCTTTGGGGCACCTAACAATGTACCATATGTGCCCCCATCAAAGCGATCATCTGTAGAGAATACATTGACTGCATTCATGAACTCTCAAGATCAAATGAATCAGTCTCTAATCCAATCAAATTCGAAATTAAAGACGGTCATGGCCAGGATCGAGACTCAACTAAATGCTAAGGAAAAAGGCATCATTCCTTCTCAACCTGTGCCAAACCCTAAAAATACACATTTCATTGGAAACTCAAATCCAAGCGAACTACATCATGAACAAGCTAAGGCCTGTTGCACAGCACGCCAACAACGCAGTGAACCAAGATCCAATCTCAAGTCCCACCCATAAACGATAAACAAGAAGAAATATAAACTAGAAATAGATCAAAGCAATCCAAACAAACCACAAGACAAGATATACGTGAAAAAACCCCAGACTAGGGTAAAAAACCACGGATGCGAACTTCCACTATGAAGAGTAACGAAGATTACAAGGCAACATACTAACCTCTCCCTTTGAAATACAGAGAAACCCTTTGCTCACACCTTAGAATAACTCCTCAATATTCACCTTAACCCTAGAATAGCCCTAAGGACACCTATTTATAGTTTAGGCAACTTCCCTTTCGCACCCTTGCGGAAGGCGACTCAAAAACTCGCAGTCCGCATCAAATTCAGAAACGAATCTGCGTAACCATGACCGGTTGAGAGGACCCCACGACCGATCATGCTAGGGCCACGACCAGTCGAGCAACTTGAAATCCAAAATTGATGCTTGTTGGACTTTGAGTAGAGCCAATCCACGACTAGTCACGACCGGTCGAGTGGGGTCCACGACCGGTCAAGCAGGGGCCACGACCGGTCGTGCGCGGCCCCAGATGTGGCTTCACTTCTCAACAATCTCTCACTTGGAGACACATCGCCATAAAACCTTTGTCTTCTTCATCCAGAGTGCACCACCTCCCTGTCTTCAAGCCTGAAGACTAATCAAAGCTTAACAGAGCTTCAGCTTCTCCCGTGTGACCGCCTTCGTCAGCATATCCGCAGGATTCTCACTTGTATGAATCTTCTCTAGAACAATTGATCCATCTTTCAGTAATGAACGTATGAAGTGATATTTGATAGAAATATGCTTAGTTCTTGAATGAAAGGCTGAATTCTTAGCCAAGTGTATTGCACTCTGACTGTCACTATATAGCTTGCAATCTGCTTGCTTCTTACCCAACTCCTCCATAAAACCTTGCATCCACACCATCTCCTTGCACATGATGTTTTATTTAAACCAACCTAATTTAAATTATTTTAAACTCGCAAGTATACGAATCAGGTGTAGATACGGTACGTATTACGATATCGTTCCCACGAGGACTGGTTGTCACAATTCAAAATTTCAGATTCCTCTTAACTAATCCAATAAATATTTTAGCTAGTGATTAAGTAAACTAACAAAAATCGATGAAAAATAACTAAGAACAAGAAGGAAAATTCACTCCAGGAGAACACTAGGACTTTTGAATCCACCCCTAATTATCCTAACCCTTGTTTTAC
This sequence comes from Magnolia changhungtana, assembly GCA_030180095.1. Classification (NCBI taxonomy): domain Eukaryota; kingdom Viridiplantae; phylum Streptophyta; class Magnoliopsida; order Magnoliales; family Magnoliaceae; genus Magnolia; species Magnolia changhungtana. Next base: position 4,023,737 of record JASAUF010000502.1, on the reverse strand, counting down.
TTGTTAATTCATCCTAATTCAGATTGATATAAATTTAATAAATAAAGCACACGCTGTGTCCATGGTCAGGCACACAAGATGTATAATTTCCTTAAAGCACAAGGATCACATCTTCCATCCATGGTCAGGCATGAATAGATGTAGATTCCTATTTCTCTCTCTGTAGAAAAACCTGTCATGGTCAGACACAAGCATACCTAAAATAAGATTCTAAACAACATCCACTTCTAGACTTTGGTTAAGCTCATAGAGTGGTGAAGTATGGAGTTTTCATTTAATCACACTAGAGAAAGAAATAAATCAATTAATTCAGATGAATTCAATACATAACAAGAGTCATAAAAATTAGGGGCTTCATCTCAACCCTAGCTAAGAAATTTAGCCCAACATGATGGGACTAGAAAAAATAAAAAATAAACAGTAACATAAAACCAAACAGCAAACTGAAACTCTCTTGCACTCCATGGCTGCTCAGCTCCTTAACTTTGATCCTTTTCTTCACCCTCTTTCTCTCTCTCTCCTTTTTATAGCTATGAAGGTCGGCGGAGAGTTTCCGCATAAGGGGTGGTTTATGTGCATAAGTGTTATTTACGCAGCTAGGCGTTTTTAAAAACTTCTTTACGCACGACCAAATCACGCACTCTGTTATGCAGCTGCGTTTGGACCGAGATTGAGAGGGAAGATCGCCTCATCTAAGTAACATGACTTCATAGTGGGGTTGAAAGCCCATTTCTCAAGAGGTTGAATGATCTGTATCATCAATCCGATCATTCTTGAGATCACATAAGGGCCCACTGGAGTCGGCAACGTCCAGGTCTTTCTGGACTCTGTTACATGCGTAATAGAGGCAGAAACTCTGATTCTGTGTTAACTGTGGGGCCCACATGCCATGGTTTTTGAAGAATTAGCACCGTCCATTGAAATACCCTTGAAAAACCAGTCGAGAATGGATGGTTTTGGATTGGATTCGGTGCGGCCCAAGGGACTTGTGCTTTTACCGTTCGTCCTATGTTTGGACGGGATATTCGCGTGTTCACTTCTATGGGTCCAAAAAGACACCTAGGCGAGGGTCAAGCCCCCCCTCTGGGACACATTGGACGGTCTAGATCATGAAAAGGGATGATGGGTGGGGCCCACTATTGAAACCCAATCGAAAGCACGTCCGTCACTAGACGTTTTGCGTAAGAAGGGAACTGTTTGGATGTTTTGTACAAAAAATAGGTGAGGCCCACTTCTGATGACATTCTCAGGGATCTACTCCGCTCATTATCTTCTTAGTAACGTGTAAGCCCATAGGTCAAAGTATGAAGTAAATCTGAACTCTATGTGGGCCACACCATTCACCTATGATGAGGCACTACCCACCATTGAAGCAACCCTCCATTCCTTGCGTGCATGCATAAGGAATTTTGTTATTTACAAATTTGTCACTCTCCCTTCTAAAAACGTTTGTCATTCGTTCCTCCTTACTGCGCCATCCAAAAGAAGTGAAATTTGACGAATATCCACCGTTTTTCGTGCTCTTTCCATCGGTTCAGTTTGGGTCCCGATCTTACAAGGATGTCCAAGATTTTTTTTTTAATGGTTATTGTCTGATCTTGTCCATTGGGTCACTTACACAATAATCTAAGGGCTAAATTTTGACGTATACGGTTAATTTATGGTCCTTAGGCCATATATAAAGTTTCAAGCCGAACGGATGATTAGAACCCTGTAATCTTGCATTCTGGACCAATTTTGGGCCACTTGAGCTTTAGTTTCCCAATTTTCTCAAATATTTGGCGTGTAAATCTGTCGATCTTGGTCCCTTGGGGTCCATCCCATGCTTTGGTGAATTTTGAGCATTAAGCCTCGGCTCTTAGCATCCTTTCCAGTCCACGATCTTAGATTCACCTTGCATCACAAATATGATTAATATAAACCGTTAAGTAGTGTCATGTTCATAAATCCAGGTAGTAATTGGGGTTTATTATGCAATATTCGACCGTCATCAGCACGCTTCTGTAGCCGCAACATATTCTGCTTCGGTCGTACTGATAGATACTATCTTTTATAACTGAGAAAACCAACTGACTGCAGCACTATCTAGAATAAAGACATAACCTGTAGTGCTTCTTCTTCTGTCGATATCTCCTGCCAAATCTAAATCCACGTAGCCTTGTAGCTTGATTTTCGATCCACCATAACACAGCCCTACATCCTTAGTACCTACCAAGTGTCTAAGGATCCACTTCAAAGATTCCCAATGTTCCTTTCCGGGGTTGTTCATGAACCTGCTAACAACTCCCACTGCTTAAGCAATATCTAGCCTCGTACTCACCATAGCATACATGAGACTCCCAATAGTTGACGCGTATAGGACTTTAGTCATGTAGTCTCGTTCCTCTTGCGTCTTTGCACCTTGCTCCTTAGATAGCTTGAAGTGGTTTGCTAATGGAGTGCTAAGTGGCTTGGCACCTCCTATATTGAATCGATTAAGTACCTTGGCTATGTACTCTACCTGTGACAAAACTAGTTTCTTATTTTCCCTGTCATGCTTTATCCTCATACCTAGGATTTGTTTTGCAGCTGCCAAATCCATAGATAGCTGATGCGTATGGGACTTTAGCTATGTAGTCCCGTTCCTCTTACGTCTTTGCACCTTGCTCTTTAGATAGCTTGAAGTGGTTGGCTAATAGAGTGCTAACTGGCTTGGCACCTCCTATATTGAATCGATCAAGTACCTTGGCTATGTACTCTGCCTGCGACAAAACCAGTTTCTTGTTTTCCCTGTCACGCTTTATCCTCATACCTAGGATTTATTTTGCAGCTCCCAAATCCTTCATGATAAATTCTTTAGACAGTTGTCTTTTGAGATCTGAGATGTCCTTCATGCTTAAACTGGCAACAAGCATGTCATCAACGTAAAGAAGAAGGATGGTGTATGACGTATCAAACTTTTTCAAATAGCAATAGTGGTCAACATGACATCTCCTGTAACCGTTTCCCGACATAAAACTGTCGAACTTCTTGTACCACTGCCTCAGGGCTGCTTCAGGCCATATAAACTCTTCTTCAGTCTACACACCTTGTTCTCCTTTCCTGGTGCCACGTATCCTGTTGGCTGATGCATATATATATATATATATATATATATATCTTCTTCAAGGTCTGCATGAAGAAAGATGTCTTAACATCTAGCTGCTCTAGATGTAAGTCCTCTGTAGCCACTATACTCAAGACCATGCGAATCGTAGACATTTTCACCACAGGTGAAAATATTTTAGTGAAATTGATACCTGCCTTTTGTTGAAATCCTTTCACAACCAATCTAGCCTTCTACCATTTCGAACCATCGTGCTCCTCCTTCAGTCTATAACCCACTTGTTATGAAGAGTTTTCTTACCCTACGGTAGAGTGACTAGCCCCCATTTACGATTAGACTCAAGAGAGTCCATCTTATCATCCATGGCCTACTCCCACGTAACCCGTGTATCTGACTGTAATGCCTCTTCAAAATACTCCGGTTCACCATTATCTGTCAGCAGTAGATAATATCAGGAGGGTTAATATCGGACCGTGGGTCTTCTCTCCCGAGTAGACCTCTTCATAACTGGTGTATGCAGCTCTGCCTCGTAATTCTCCTATGCATGATCATCCTGTAGCGTTGTAAAACCCGTGTCCGGTAACTCTTCCAACTCTACGAATTCTTTTTTTTCGGCCTTATTTTCCTGCACACTGTCCTTATGCATCACTTTTTCATTGAAGACTATGTCCTTGCTTTTGATGATTTTCCTATTTTCTGCATCCCAAAACCTGTAGCCAAAATCATACTACTTGTAGCCTATAAATGTGCACCTCCCGGACTTCGCATCCAGCTTGTTTCTGTGCTCTGCATCAATGTGAACATATGAAGTGCAACCAAACACTTTGAGATATGCAAGGTTCACTTCTTTCTCAATCCACGTTTCTTCTGGTAGCCCACCATCCAATAGTGCTGAGGGACTTCTATTGATGAGATTTACAGCAGTATTTACAGCTTCTGCCCAAAAGGTCTTGGGTAACCCTACATGTAACCTCATGCTCCTGGCGTGCTCAAAGATGGTCCTGTTAATACGCTCAGCCACACCATTCTGCTGCGGTGTCCCTGAAATCATTTTCTAATGTTGATTCCATTTGGTGCACAATACTCCTTAAATCTCTTATCACAGTACTCTCCCCCATTATCAGATCTGAGACATTTTACTGTTCTACCTGTCTTATTTTCTACCATAACTTTCCACTTCTTAAATACATCAGATTTGTGCTTTAAGAAATAAGTCTACAGTTTTCTACTAGCATCATCAATAAAAGAAGCAAAATAATGTGAGCCACCAAGAGATGATACCTGTGCCGGTCCCCACACATCAGTGTGTACAAGTTCCAACAAATGTGTCTTTGGAGCACGTCCTGTCTTCTTGAAACTTACCTTCTTCTGCTTTCCATACACGTAGTCCTCGCAGAATTTCAAGTCAATAAACTTTAGCCCTGGTAACTTCCCTTTTGACAATAGCACATTCATCCACTTTTCACTTATATGTCCCAACCTTTGATGTCATAACTGCACATTCACTCCAGTTGATGCTACTGCGAGTGAACTATACGATACTGAAGTCACGTACAAAGTACCTTCTTTTTTGCCTCGAGATATCACCAAGGCACCTTTTGTGATCTTCCATGAATCACTAGTGAATGTCGTCACATAACCGGTATCGGCCAACTGCCCCACCGAGATCAAGTTACGTTTCAAACTCGGTACATGTCTGGCATCCTTCAATTTCAAAATCGTTTCATCTTTCTAATTGACATGAACGTCTCCCTTTCCAACAATACCGCACGACTCATTATCACCCAGGTAGACTCTCCCAAAGTCACCTGACACATAATCACGGAGAACTTCCTTACATAAGGTGGCATGAAACGAAGCACCCGAGACTATAACCCAAGACTCATTCCTCGCATCAAGAGACAAGATCAACTTCTCTGTGTCACTCTCCTCAGATAGATTCACTGAATCATTCTCGCCTTGAGAGCTTCCTTCTTATTTCTTGAATGCCCTACAATCAAGTTTTATATGCCCCTTCTTGCCGCAATGCCAACACCCGTCTTTGTCTTTCGGTGTCTTGGACTTCTTCCTCGACTTAGAACGTCTGTGTTTATTGCCTCCTTCATTAAACGATCTTCCTCTTACTTCAACGTTTAGAGCATTCCCTGAATCCCCTAAAACTCCTAATGCCTTTCTTCTAAATTCTTCGTTGAGAATTAGACCGATCACATCATCAAATTTTAACTTTGTCGACCCTAAAGAATTGCTCACAGCAATCACTAAACCATCCCAATTGTCTGGCAAACTGGATAAGATCAATAACACCCTGTTCTCATCCTCAAAAATAATGCCAACGGATTCCAATTGGCTTGTGACTGTATTGAACTTGTTTAGATGTTCAGCCACGCTCCCACTATCTGACATCTTTATGTTGAATAGTTGTTTCATAAGATGAACCTTGTTGGACGCAGGGTTTTTCATACATGGTGGTTAGGGCTTCCATTAATTCTTTTGTAGTTTTCGTCTTGGATATGTTGAAGGCGATGCTCTTAGACAAAGAGAGTCGGATCGTTCCTACAACCTTCCTATCCAGTAAAAACCATTCATCATCTGTCATCTTTTCTGGTTTCTTCTCTTTTCCTCCTAGAGGAATATAGAGGTCCTTCTGATACAGATAATCCTCCATCTGCATCTTCTAGAAGCCAAAATTTGAACCATCAAACTTCTCAATTCTAGTTTTCCTTTCTTTTGTTATCGCTCCCAATAGAACTAAACCAATAGCTCTGATACCAGTTGTTCGCAGCATGCCAACAACGCAGTGAACTGAGATCTAATCTCAAGTCTCACCCACAAACGATAAACAAGAAGAAATATAAACTAGAAACAAATCAAAACAATCCAAACAAACCACAAGATAAGATATACGTGGAAAAACCCCAAACTAGGGTAAAAAAACCACGGATGCAAACTTTCACTATGAAGAATAACGAAGATTATAAGGCAATGTACTAACCTCTCCCTTTGAAATACAGAGAAAATCCTTTGCACACACCTTAGAATAACTCTCCAATATTCACCTTAACCCTAGAATAGCCCTAGGGACACGTATTTATAGTTTAGGCAACTTTCCTTTCGCACCCTTGCGAACGGTGACTCAAAAATCCGCAGTCCACATCAAATTCGAAAATGAATCTGCGTAACCACGACCGGTCGAGCAGACTACATGACCGGTCGAGAGGACCCCATGACCGGTCGAGCACCTCGGAACCTAAAATTGATGCTCGCTGGACTTTGAGTCGAGTCAGTCCACGACTGGTCACGACCGGTCGAGTGGGCTCCACGACCGGTCGAGCAGGGGCCACAACCGGTAGTGCGCGGCCCCAGATGTGGCTCTACATTACCTTTAGAAGTGAAAAAGAGGTAGATAATAGGATAATGCAACTAGTAGAAATACCAGAGGATGAGCCACCATCTCAAGAGAATGATGAACTAGCTATAGTTCAAGAGAATGATGAACTAGCCACAAAAACAAAAGGATAAAGAGACTAAGTCACATGAGCCTCCAGTTCTGTTCCCATCTAGAGTTCGGAACCCGACTGTCCCCATGAAATATCTAGAGGTGTGGATGTGCTCCAAAAGGTTACTGTCAATATTCCTCTACTTTATGCCATTAGACAAATTCCATTATATGTTAAATATCTCAAGGATTTGTGCACTGTAAAGAGGAAACTAAATGTGTACAAAAAGGCCTTCCTTACTAAGAAAGTGAGCGTTATCATTCAATAAAGAGCCGTACCTAAATACAAAGACCCCGGAAGTCCCATTATTCCTTGTATTATTGGAAATTTCCAATTAAGCATGCTTTGCTAGATTTGGGTACAAGTGTCAACTTAGTACCTTATTCGATTTACCAACAAATGGGGTTAGGCGAGCTTAAACCAACCACGACTACACTCCCACTCGCTGACCGCTCCATGTTGAGGGTCAAATATTGCATATCAAACCCCATTTATTGCTTGGATTTACGAACATGGTACTGTTTAACAACCCGATTTAATTGTGTTTGTGATGCAGGGTGTATTTATGAGCTTAGACTGAAATAGGATGCTAAAAGCTGAGATTTAACACTCGGAATTCACCAAAGCATGGGATGGACCCCATGAGACCAAGATCGATGGATTTGCATGCCACATATCCGAGAAAATCGAGAAACTGAAGCTCAAGTGACTTGCAAGGCGTCAAGAATGCAAGATCACAGGGTTCCCACCATCCGTTTAGTTCGAAACTTCATGTATGGCCTAAAGACCATAAATTAACAGTACACGTCAAATTTCAAATGCCGGACCCTTGTGAAAATAGCCCACTAGACAAATCAACCCACAAATCGTCAAACTAGGGCCCACCTGATGTTTGGATATGCTTCACTTTTGGTCTCAACCCATTAAATGAGCTAGAAAAGTGGATGGATGGAGCGGATTTCTCAAACATTGAGGTGGGACCCACTATACATGATGAAAGTGTGCACAATACACGTGCATAAGAGGTGCACCAAACCGACGAAAACAGTCAGCGGTCGCTGACACGATCTGAATTCGAAAATCCAAATTTAAGCAACAGGGAGTTGCGGTCGACTCTGTTGGGCACCATCATCACATGTTTTGAAGATCCACACCATTTAGTGAGTTCACGAGGTTAAACCGATCATACCTTGATTCGCCTCCTGCGTTTCTCGGATTCTGCATGAACATGGAGGTGTAGACGCAGGATTGGATGGCGTAAAGAAAAATGACGTGATTCTTAAAGAAGCTTATCTAAAACTGATCATGTCCGATCGGTTTTTCATGGGCAATTGAATGGACGGTCTAGATTTCGTAGATATTTTCGCACATGGGTCCCACCAATTAACAGCGTAGAGGCCGCGCGGGCTCTGTTTCGCAACAGAGCCCACGGATGGTCCTTGTGGGCCATTGCGTGAGCTCGACTTCAACTAGGTGCACAATCCAGACTGTTCAGAAGATTCAACAGGGGGCCAAGACCCCAACCATGGAGTCAGACTCCAAAGACAGGCCGCCTTCCGTTCCAAAACTCATGCCGAACGCAACCCACTTAATGTTGCTGCATAACGTTGGAAAGGTAACTGTTGCGTAAGGTGTTACACACATTGTTGTGCGCATTCCGCACCAACTCCACTGCACCATTCTCCACCGCCTTGGGTCTTCTATAAAAAGAAAGGATGTGAGTGAGAACAGGTATCCAATTTTGGGCTGGACATGGAGCAGAGAGAGGAAGAGAGTAATATTTAATATTTTTTATTTCTATTATTTTTTTTTTTTATTATTATTTCTTTCAAGATGTTTAGCCTAATTATGTCTATTCTAGGCTAAACCTTTTAGCTAGGGCTAAGAGGTGAAGCTTGTAGCGTGATGAGAGAATTTTTGCTTGTGCCTTTTGTTTAGGCTGAACTGATGTTGATTTTGGTTTAATGAAGGGAATGTTTTTAGTTTTTAATGGTCTGTTGTGACTAAAATTACAATGGGCTTGCGATAGCTTTGAGCATGTTCCTTTTCTTTTTATGATAATGACGTCAGGAAGCCCTGTTGTTCACCATTGTCTCCTGGCATGGTTGGATGACGGAACCCTTCCTAACCTTCATGTATCTGTTGATTGGTTGTTAATCAGTTTAATTTTGTTGTTTACTTTGTCTCCTGGGCATGGTTTGGTGACGGAATCCATTCTAACTCATGTACCTTTCATCTCTTGAAAACTATATTAAAGGAAGTTCAGTTTGATTTTCATGGTTACACCTTTCAACTGGATGAAGATGGGACTCTAAGTCTAGTTGAGTTCTTGAAGCAGGCATAAGATCTCCCTGATCTCTACAAGTGGATCCTCTGAATCCCTAGTTTCCTTCATCTGAATTCTCCAAGTTTTAAATAAATATTTCACCATTATTCCCTCAATTACATTTGATTTAGATTTCATCTTAGTCTAGTTCTAGTTCTATTTAATTTCAAATTACGTACAGGTTCCAGTCCCTTAGGATTCGACCTCGGTCTCACCGAGTTTATTACTACATCACAACCCTATACTTAGGGAGTGAACACTCTATTAAGGTACCAAGGGGAGTTTTAGAGGACGTGATAGTTCAAGTGGAGAAATTCCACTTCCCGTAGATTTTATTATACTATACACTGAACCATGTATAAATGTTAATGCTCAAGTTCCCATCATTTTAGGCCACCCATTCCTAGCAACTTCAAATGCAATCATCAACTGCAGGAATGGAATGATGAACTTATCTTTTGGTAATATGACTCTAGAGTAAAATATTTTCAATCTATGTAAGCAGCCCATTAACAATAATGAGATCTATGAGTTGAATTTCATAGACTGCTTGATAGGAGAAGAGGAATTGAAACCTAGTCTGACTAAGGAATTGATACAAGTCTTTGGGGACTTGAAAATTTCTAATTTAGAAAAAGTGCTTGCTGAAATTTATGATGATAATGAGAGCACTACCACTCAGGACATTGGTATATACCAATGGAGACCGCGCACTCAAATCCTATCTATTGAGGACTCGCGACCTCATCCATCACAAACCAATGTTCCAAAGCTTTATTTCAAACCACTACCAAATGAGCTTAAGTATGTATATTATAAGGCCGAATAGTGAGCACCCCATACCACCCATAAATGAGTGGGTAAGTTGAGATTTTTAATCGGAAAATCAAACACATTTTGGAGAAAACTATAAGGCCAGATAAGAAGGATTGGTCCCTCAGACTATCCGACGCTTTATGGGCTTATAAGACTACTTATTAGACCCCGATTGGAATGTCCCCATATAGATTAGTGTATGGGAAGGCTTGCCACTTGCCTGTGGAATTGGAATATAGAGCATACTGGGCAATCAAAAAATTAAACTTTGATATGGACCAAGCAACTGGACAAAGGAAATTAAAGGAACTGAGGAGAGACTGGTATGAAATTCTAAAATCTACAAAGAAATGACCAAAGCTTTCCATGACAAAAATAAAAAAAAAAAAATTAGGAAAAATTTTGAACCCCAGCAAAAGGTCTTATTGTACAATTCTCGTCTCTAGTTCTTTTTAGGAAAATTAAGATCAAGATGGACAGGCCCCTTCATTGTGAAGAATGTATATACTCACGGGGCTGTTGAAATTGAGAATCCACATAATGAGAATGTGTACAAAGTTAATGGTCAGAGATTGAAGCCTTACGTGGAAAACTTTCATTTAAGAGAGGAGTCCGTCCCTCTTCATGAGTTAGAATATTCGGATTGATGCTCCTAATCTAACGGAGCATTTGTGTAGGATTTGTATTATATTCTTTTTTTTTACACTTAGCATGTGTGTTTCTTCATGGCAAGTACTATCCACTATTTCTTTTATTTTTATTGTTCTCTGTATTACATGTATCATTACATTAGAGACAATGTAGATTTTAGGTTGAGGGTGTGGATAGTCATCTATGTGAGTTTTTTTTTTTAACGTTTTGAGTTTCTTTTTTAGGTTTATGGGAAAAAATTTCAACATTTTCAAAATTAAATTTTTATATACAATAATGTGAACATGATATTATGCGAATTCCAAAGGTAAAGTTAATACTTATTCTAGGTTGATAGTAGTCAGAATTCTGATAACTGAAAATTATAGGCTTGAGTTCAATTATCTAATCACTCGTTTAGAGTGAGTTATAATTTGATGTACTGAATTCACAATACACCCTAGCTAACTAAGTGAGGAATATGATATATGAATTAGAATAACAAATTTTGATTCAAATAAGGTTGAATGAACTGGTACCATTGATATATGCTTAAAAGAGAGAATATTGAAGAAAAAAATTGATGGAAAAAGAAAATTTTATTATAGAGCATGAATGCAATGACCATAACAATCATGTCAGTAATCCGGAATAAGGATACTTAAGTATCCATTGCTGTTACCATTACAATTACAATTCCTTAGGTTATGAAGCAAACCCGGTGGGAATCTTCATCTAAGGGTGGTTTATAATAATGAGGATATGATGATAAAAGAAGAAAGGGCATGAAGGAAATGAGATAACTAGAGATTTCATATTCTTAGGATGATTAAAGGAGTTAGGATATGGAACATGCATATTTCTCAAAGTTAAACTAGTGTCACTGAGCACGTAAGTATATTGGATTATAACTATTTGAAATTTTGATTACATCTCTGAACTCAAAGATGTAATGGATTAGGAAATTGAGATTCTAACAAACTTCAGACTTAGGATAAGTGTTGCTTTGTTTTAGAATTCATATGATGAATGGAGGCATAATTGTATAAATTTTTTAGTTTTAAACTATTTTTCATGTTTTCAATGTTTGTGAGTAACATTTCTGGAAACCCTCACGAGACTATAACTCGTCCACTAGGGGAAACCTAGGGGTAACCTAGGGGTTTAAAGGCTTGTTGCATATGCTAAATGCAATCGAGATTACCTGCAAAAGTGGTGTAGTTAGAATTTTTCTTTTTGTTTTAATTTTACTTCTATAATTAATTTTTATTCTTATTTTTATTTTTCTTCGCTTACTTTGCTCGAGACTAGCAAAATGCTGGTTGGGGTTGTGTTGAGACTCAAATATTGCGTAACTTTCCCCATTTATATCTTGGTTTTATGAACATGAATCAACTTACTATTCTATTTTACTCATGTTTGTGTCGCAAGGTAAATTTAAGAGTCTGGATTAAAAAGGGTGCTAAAAGCATGGATTTGATGCTCAAGAATCACCAAGGTAAGAGGTGGATCTTAGGAGACAAAGATTGAAGAATTCATATGCCAAAGCTCCAAGAAAATCAAGTGAAGAATGAAGAGAATCAAATATTTGAAGTGAAGAAAATAAATCTTGAAATCATCTTGAAAAAGCATATTCTGAAACTCTGGGTCATTTTGTGAAATTGCATAGAGTGAGGTCTATTTTGGGGAACTACGCAGAGTGAAGTCTATTTTAGCAAACTGTGTAAATTTGAGGCAGTTTCTAGAGTTTTTCAACTAGGTGCAAAAATTGGAATTCCCCACTTATTAATAGGGCTTACCAGGGCATTCCTAAGCATCATTCAAAGCATTCAAGAGCAAGATTTAGGGTTTTTAGAGAATTTTTAATTTTATTAAAGTTTTATAAATTATTTTTTTTTCTTTTAGATCTTTTTTATTTGCATTTATTTCTTTCTTGTTGCTTTTCTATTTTGTAATTTAATTATGTTTTTCTAAGTTCCCTCTAGCCCAATCTAGAAGGGAAGCACATTAGTTTAATATTTTCATAGTTATGATGATTGATTGTTTTAATGATGAGAAGAATAGTGAATGCATGTTATCAGTTGTTTAGGTTTAATTTTTTATCTTCACCTGGGATCTATATGTTTCCATTATATAACATCCACATTGATGGATAGGCTTACCCTGTATCAATTAGATTTTCTAGATAAGAGAGGTTCTCAACCTACTACATTTCTTTGATATTCATTATCTCATGGATATTGAATTCTTAAAATCACTAGCGCTTGAGAATATATATCAATGGTACAAATCCATGATTTTCTAATCTTTTATATCATTTATTTAAAATGTTTATATTATTTTATTTTCTGATTATGTAAGACCCGTATCTTAGACCGTACCGTTCTGTAGGTTCCCGCGGTCTTTTCGGTCGAATTCCGGCAACCTTCGACCCTTAACCGGCATTGCGCGCGACCTTAATTCACACGTCGTTAATCTGATTCGACTCAACCCGAGACTTGTACCATTGCGACCGCACCGTCGCCGCTGTTCCGATGCCGCGACTCGCGCGCCGAGGCGATACTCTGACCAGGAGATGTGGACCAGCATTCGGTGCGAGGAAAACGCCGCGCGTTGCTAAACCCAAGAGAATCTCAACGAGATGTCACATCAATCAACCATCAATCAATCCCATCAAGTCAAGTACACATCACCTTTTCACCCTTCCCCAAGCAACCCCAAAGTCAAAAGTTTCTTACAAAGCCCATACCTCTCTTACACCTTTTACCCCAAAAGTCAAAAAGAGCCTCTTACACCCATCACCCCCACATCCATCACACCACATCCATCACCCATCTCTCCCTTTACAAGTCTCTCTCTCTCTCATTTTTTCAAAACACTTTCCAAACAACCCCAAAACCCTCCATACGTATGAGCCTCTCCCTCTCTTTCAAAGCTCCAAGTGTGGCCCACCTTTCCATCCCAAGATCTTCCATCCTAGCCATCCATTCCTCATCTCCTCCATTGGAATCGAAGCTAAGGAGCTAAGGAACCCATAGGAGCAAGAAGATCGAACGGTGGGTGCTTGATAAGAGTAGTTTTTCATGTTTTTAAGATGGGCCAAGTGAGGCCAACCGATCAATGGTTTGGATCTCACTTGGGACCCTAAGATGTGGCCGATGGCCCACTAGGATAATCATGATCATTCCACGATGGGGCCATTCTCCATGGACCCCATCATGATGTTTATTTTCTTCTATACCTAGGGTCATCTAGACCGTTCATTTTAGTGGAGAAGGGACCTCCACCGTTGGATTTTTTATTTAATGGGCCCATGTGTAATGGGACCCACTTGATGTATGATTAGTTGCAAGGGAGGGCCCATAGTGTCGGGGCCCCTCCATCACGCGTGTCCCACCCTCTACCTCTCTCTCCACCTTTCTTTTATGTTTTGTGTGATGATTTGGCCGTGTGGCCCACTTGGATGGACCCCACCATGAAGTATGTATTTAACCCAAGTCACTTGTAGTTGGGGCCCACTCTATATGTGTTGGATTGACAACATCCATCATCTGGCGGCCCACCTGAGTAGGCCCACTTCCTGTGCACTTGGAACTGCAAACCGTCCAGCGTCCCTGGACGCTGGACGTCATTTGGAAAACACAAATATAAGCTTGGTTCAAGCTCTCGTGTGGACCACTTATATAGGCCCCACGTTGATATATGTGTTCAATCCACGCCATCCATCCTATTCCCTGCCTCGTTTTAGGCGTTGAGCCGAAAAATGAGGTCCATCCAATCATCAGGCGGGCCATACCATAGGAAACTGTGTTTCATATCGTTCAAAGCTTTTAAGGCCCACCTTGCTTTATCTACACTCCAAAAATGTCGTACATTAGACTTGTTTGGGATATTTTGAGCCGTAGAATCTGTTGGACGGTGTGGATTTACCTAAAGCGGGCCCCATAGGTGTTTTTTTCAAAATAATAATAATAATAAGAGGCTAAGAGTGACCAGCAGCAATACCTTCTTCTTGTCGGAAAACGCAGCCGTAAGACAAGAAAGCCCGCTCATAGGCCGTAGCTCATGCGGTAGGCGGCCGCGGCACCACCCACGCTCTTGACGTGGACCCCACCATGATGCTTATTTGTCATCCGAACTGTTTATTTGGTGGGCCACCTCCTTAGGTGGGTCCCCTCCAAAATCGGCTCGATCCAGATCTCGGTGGCCCACACCATAAGAAAACAACGGTGGTGAACTCGAACTCCCATTGAAACCCTTCTTGGGCCCACTGAAGTCTCGGATCAAGCTGAAATTTGTTTTTACCCCTCATCTAGGTCTGCTTGACCTTATTGACGGTTCGGATGGCTTATAAACATTTCGGTGGGCCCCACGTGGAGCCCACATGATTTGCATGTTTTGATCCAACCGTCCACTGGACGGTGGAGCCCACTGTGTTGTGCGTGGGTGCACGCGTGTGTGCTGGTGGAGCCCACTGTGTTGTGCGTGGGTGCACGTGTGTGCTGGTGGGTGTGTACGTGGGTGCATGCGTTGGTGCATGCGTGTGTGTGCGTGGGTGTGTGCGTGGGTGCGTATGTGTGTGTATATGTATATATTTGTATATATATTTATATATATTATTGTATATATATTTATATACATATATATATTATATATATATATATATATATTATTGTATATATATACAAATATATATTATATTATATTAGGTAATATATCTTATGATGGACCCTCATGCGGACCCCCCACCATGATGTATATGTTACATTTAATCCGCTCATCCATTTTGAAAGCTCATTTTGGGCATGAGCTTAAGAATGAGCCAGATCCATAGTCTAAGTGGACCCCACCTTGGCATGTTTTGAGGTCCATCTTAATGTATTTGTGGTAGATCATTGGGGCCCACTTTGATGTGGATGTAAGGCTTATGTCATTAGGCCATTTGATGTATTTTTAGACCCATAAGACTAGGCCCATTCAATACATTCTAAGGCTCACGGGTTATGACCCATTGCAATGCGCATAAGGCCCATTGGTGCGGCCCATTGATGTGGCCCACTTGACGAATGAAAGGCCCATATGGTATGGCCCATTTGATGTATCTAAGGCCCAATGGGATGAACCTAAGGTCCATTGCAATGTGTAACCCCAACCTGGATCATGTAATGATGTTTACGACGGGCAATGCCTTGGGAGCAATGTTGGTTTGACGTCCACATTGTCGAATAATGTTGGTTAAATGTCCGCATTATGATTCTCCCTAGGGCCCATTGTTAGGCCCATACTTGTAGGCCGTCTAGGCCCATCTCCTTATGAACAACATCTATTCCATATAACATGTTTAGTATAGTCCCATGATTCATGATCATACGCATCATATGTATGCTTGGTATGAGAAGTGACTGATCATAGCATATGCCTTCGGGCAGATTGTTTAGGGGCTCCCGGTTAGGCGGTGTTGCCCCACATGAGCGCACGAGACGCGCAGGATTGCTGCATGACTGGATAGTGTGATTCATGCATTCGCATTGTGTGATATGGTTACTGTACGCCCTAGCGACATCAGGGTCGTAGCCTCCACAGGCATATCGTGGTTGGCAGGATTGGATACCAGAAATCTTGTTCTACATGGGGTGCTATAGATATCCCTGGGTGAAAGTCCCTAAACCCTTAGGGCCCATTTGGCCGGCTGGATTGGAAGGGATTAGATGGTAGTGGAAGGGATTGGATGGTAAATCCTAGGAATGGCCGGGCGTGCCAAACAGTGTAGGTGATCTGATCCAAATCAGATGGATCTTCAGACAATCCACGACAACACATCATTACCTTTAAATCCCATCCAATCCATCCTAATCCGCTCAAATTAGCTGCGACGTGTTTGGTTTGTGGGATTGGAAGGGATCGGAAGCTTTAATCTCCAAACTTGGGCAAGGCGTGCCAAGGATGTATCAATCCAGGGGATATAACAATCCCATGGATCTCAAGACAATCCGCTGACAACACCATCATTACCTAGAAATCCACGCCATCCACTCTAATACCATTCACTCCCTTCCAATCCACCCGGCCAAACGGGCCCTTATAGTACCAAAAGGTTGCTCCAACGTCTAGACCGAGTGGGTGCAGGAGCGCTGAGTGCCGATTACCAGACGGCTGCGCTTTCCACTGTGTCGTGGTCAGTTGGAAGGGGGTACGGCCTTACCCGCCCGAGAGGAGGGGGCAATGCTAGGCTGAGTCTGACCAGCTCGAGGAATGGGTCCGCTATCGACGAACCGAGCCCGATATTGGGAGGCGGGTAGTGAAGTCTCTTCCACCATCTGGTTTAGAGTGTACTAGACTCCGGTGATATCCCAGATTTTGAGCTGTACTAATATGTGGACTTAGATGAGGATTTGTATGCTTGACTTGCATCTTGCATCGCATAGCCTTGGTATGGCCGAAATCATTCATGCCTTGCATCGCACAGCCTCGGTATAGCTAATGGTATTCATGGATTCACCAGCATGTCCGCATGACTCTGATACTGCATATCTGCATTACTACCTTGTGCACACACTTTCACCACCCTCTAAGCTTTCTATAAGCTTATGCATGACCGCTAAATGCGGTGTGACGCGAGGACATGCAGCTACTGAGGCCAGGGGAGAGCAGAGCAGATCTTTTTGGAGCCTTTTGTCTATCATCATTGTATTTCCATTTATGCTCATTGTACTTGTAAAGTTTTTTATCATAGTGGAAATGTGATGAGTTTTTTGTTGTTGTTTGTGGGTTATGTCTTTGGTTATGCTTATGACGAATTAAACTGATGTTGAAAATCCTCCTTGTAGCATCCCACGATTGGAACCTGGCGTATGGGCGCTAGGAGCCGAGAATGGGGTTCTACGGAGGCTGTGGGCGCCAGATTCGGGGATCGGGAATTTTGTGAGCCCGGTTTCTAAGTTTGGGGCGTGACAGATTAGGCCGACCATAGTGCTCGGATCCTAGTTGTGTTATCCAAGTCAACATAATTTTGGAACATTAACTTATGTGTGAAACTTTGAAACTTGGGTGTTGTTTTAATTCATTTAAATTACATCCATTCAAAACTCCCAAAATCAAATCATCAGTTTAGTTTTTATTATTTAGTTTGTTTTGCATTTGATTTTCTCCTTCTCACAATTTATCTCCCCTGTATTCAAGGAATATTACTTATGAACCTCTGCACTTAGAGGCAAGCAATTAGGGGGCAAGCGTAAATTTGATCCCTTACTCGGTCTACAAACAACTGGGTTTAGGTGAATTAAAACCCACAAGGACCACACTTCAACTTACTGATCGTTCGATTTGTATACCAAGAGGGATGATCGAGGACGTGCTAGTCCAGGTTGATAAATTCTACTATCTAGTGGATTTTAATTTTGGATACTTAGCCCGTCATGGATGTGAGCACTCAGATTCCCATCATTCTTGGACGCTCATTCCTAGCTACATCAAATGTCATTATCAATTGTAGGAATAGTGTTATGAAATTTTCTTTTGGGAACATGATATTAAAGTTGAACATTTTTTTTTACAATATGAGCAAACAACTAGAGGATGATGATATTCATGATGTTAATATGATCGATTCATTCACGGAAGATAGATCACTTTTGACTCTATACTCCGACACTTTGGAGACATGTTTGGCCCACTCCCCTGATTTAGATGATGACATGATTAGGGAGATGTATGCCTTACTTGATGCAACGCCGGTACTTAAAATTTACCGGTGGAGGCCACAATTTGAGTCCTTACCCCAAACCGAAATAATGCCTCTACCATCTAGTCTCAACGCACCAAAGCTTAGCTTAAAACATTTACCCATTGATCTTAAATATGTCTACTTAGGTCAAGACGACACATTCCCGGTGGTGATTTCATTCCATCTTGATGAAAAACAAGAGAGTATGCTCATTTCTATTCTCAAAGAACATAAAGAAGCCCTTGGATGGATGATTGCGGACCTCGAAGGAATTGATCCTATGATTTGTACTCACCACATTCACTTATAAGAAAATGCAAAAACCTCTCGACAACCACAACGTCGTTTAAATCCTAACATGAAGGAAGTAGTTAAGACCGAGGTACTTAAATTGTTATATGTGGGTATCATATACCCTGTATCTGACAATCAATGGGTGAGTCTTACACAGGTGGTTCCTAAGAAGTCTGAAATCACCATTGTAGCTAATGTTGATAAAGAATTCATGCCAACTAGAGTTACTACTGGTCGGAGGATGTGCATTGACTACCGAAAGTTGAATACCATCACAAGGAAGGACCACTTTCCATTACCTTTCATTGATCAAATTTTAGAAAGATTAGATGGTCATTCTTATTACTGCTTTTGGATGGGTATTCGGGATATAATCAGATAGAGATAACCCTTGAAGATCAAGAGAAGACCACGTTCACATGTCCCTTCTTAAACTTGTGCTGAAGAGATGTGAAGAAAAAGTCTTTTGTTGAATTGGGAAAAATGTCATTCCATAGTTCCCAAGGGATATATTTCTTGGACACATAATATCGTCCAAGGAAATCAATGTAGATAAGGCTAAAATTAACTTGATCTCTAACCTAGATCCACCCCAAAAGCTCATCCTCTATCATCCCTCTCGATATACAGATCAAATGATCAATGAGTTAGAGTGTGGTCTTAGTGGGTTTTAATTCATCAAGGCCCATTTGTTCGTAGACCGAGTAGGGGATCAAATTCACACTTGCTCCCAAATCCAGTAATGTGTGCTCAATTTGGTGGTCCGCAATCACGCAAGAGATGGTTGGGCTTTCGAAATCTTTATATTTTTTGAGCACATCTTGTTTAATGATGGAACTCACTTTCTCTGTCAAAAACATTTTTTAAAATATTGTGTCATCTCTTGGCCATATAGAGATCTTTCAGGAACTTGGTATATGACAAAATTTTGTTTTATGGCATCTAACAGAGTGATGTTGATTTTCACCTATTTTACCACCTCTAAGATATCCTGAGTGTTGAGCAGAGGTTTTTGCAAGATTAACCTTTGTGGAGCGACCAACTTAGATTCCTTTTCTGGTTTTTTTATTGTGCGCAGTGTCACTAGGCCCATCATTTCTCTCAATTTTTTCCGAGTCATTAGGCTTCTCTACCCTCATCAGGATGTTTTTATCAATTGTTTTTTCACTTCTAAGAGTAGTAATGGACTTTGCTTGCTCCACATGCTGAGTTAAAGATCTAGGGTCACTTATATCGTATTGTGGTATCGGGTTAGGGAGAGGTTGGGTTGGAAGAGTCTCGTTGTCCCTAACAACAAGTTGTAACTCTATTCTTTTTTGAATGGATGATGTAAATGCTTCCAAGGATATTTTAATATCTTGGAATGCTTGCAAAGATTTTGATTGAATTTCTCTTAATCATGGATAATTTTTTTTAATCAGACCCCCTGGGTTCTTTTTTGAGTTAGTAGCGGAATGAGGATCGAAGGAAGAGACCCTTAAGGGATTTTATCTACATTAATTGTTGGCCCATTCCTCCTATTGAAGTTTGGGTTTTTCCACCAACTAGAGTTGCACGTGTTCAAGATGGGAGCACTAAACGGCCTTTGATAAATTTTTATGATATTACATTCCTCATGTAACAATTCTTGGAATGCAAGAATTGTAGAAACTCTTACGTCAAGTGTATATTGCTAGCACAAATGCCACAGATAGTTTCAATGGCCTCATTGGGTTTGACTGTTTCTACCTTTTTCAGTTACATGGCTTTGAACTTTCTCATAAAGTTAGCCACCCTAGCACTAACATCATCTTCTTCCCTTAAGATGTATATTCCTCCATTTTCTTTGGACTGAGTTGTCTTAGGGTTAGTGGGCTTTACTAAGGTATCCCGTGATTGTGCATTTTCAGCAAACATATCAAAATAGTCACACGCATCATCGAAATATTTTTTCATTAATTCCCCTTTGAACATTATCTCTACAAATATGCGCATGAGCGAAGTTAGTCCATTATAGAAAAAGCTTATGATCCGCCAAATTTCATAGCCTTGATGTAGGCAAGCACTTAGAATATCCTTAAATCTCTCCCTGCATTAGAAGAAGATTTCTTCCTTTTTATGTGAGAAGTTCATGATGACCTTTATAAGGGTATTGGTCTTATGAACCGGGAAGAACTTTTTAAGAAACTCCTTGGTCATCTCAACCCATGTCCTAATCAACCTTTGTCTTAAGGAGTAAAGCCATGACATGGCCTTCTCCTTCAGTAAAAAAGGAAACAATTTTAATCTTGGGGTGTCATCCGACACACTGTGGAAGTATAAGGTCGCTACAATCTCATCAAATTCTTTGAGATGTATGTATGGACTATTAGAAACTAGTCCATGAAACTTCAGAAGTAGTTGGATCACTCCCGGCTTAAAATCTACGTTTCCTATATTATGTGGAAAGATCATGTAGGAAGGCATGCTTGTCCTAGCAAGTTGCGAATAATCTCATAAGGTTCTAACTGGAGGACCATTGTGCACATCATTCTCATCCTGTTGCTCATTAAAACGATGATGAGGTTGATTTTCAGCTGTGTTCTCAGCCAATTCAAAGGATCTTAAGTGTTGTTTAATCCAGTGATAGATAGGCAAACCTTTAACTAATCCTCATTCACTTAAAAGATGTAGAGTGTTATCATGAACCCACTTGGGCATGAAACACTCTCAACCCTAATTTTAAACTAAACCTACTACTAAAATAAGAATTATAATTTAAAAAAAAAAATCAGAAGTAACTAGAGTAAAGGGGGTTTGAAGGATAGTACCTGATTGCCAACTCTAAGTTAGATTCTACAAAACAGAAAAAATAATGTTAGTATCTAAAAATTCAGAAATCCTAATATAGAAACATAGTGAAAAATAACCATGATCCTACGCTAATTCTAATCCTAAGGTATTTTAGTAAGACGTAATCGAAGTTCTCCAACAACAACGCCAAAAACTTGTTAATGCAAACCCCAAGTGCAGGGCTACAATTTATTAATACCTCAATGAGACTGAGGTAGTACCCACATGGACTTGTGATTATGTGATTTTTGTAATATTTTAGAACTAGAACTAAATCTACTTATAAAATCTGAATGTAATTGAGAAATTAATAGAGATAAAACACTAGAGTGCCAAGGGTCCACTTATAGTCATCCTTAATATTTAATTCACTTGATTTAATCATATTAGTCAACTGGAATCGAAGTCTTATCCTATCTAACTGGATAATAGAGTTGTAAAATCATCATTCATAAACCCAAAATAGATTTAAATTTCAATTGAATTAGTTCTCACATTAAGCATCAAAGTATTGATTGCAGAGAATTAAAATAATCTATCGTGCCCTTAGTCGACATTAGATCAATGGATTTTACAGATCAATTCTTTGCAAAATAAATTAGCAATTATTCATAGCTTTCTTAAGTATTCAATGTGCCCAAAGTCGACAATAGATCAAAGTAAACTAAAAATAAATCTTTATTAAAATCAAATATCAATGAATTGTTTAACAATCAAACTAATTACTTGAATCAAAGTAAACTAAGACATTAAACATAACTACAAGATTCGCCTCTTAGCTATAGCTAAGAGATTAGCCAATCAAATATATGATTGAACTAAAACTCAAAAGGAAAAATATAAAAATCAAAATAGAACTGAAGGACTGGAGAAAGACTCCGTAGAAGCTCCACAATTCCTTACTCTATCCCTTCTACCCTAATTTGTCTCTAAGAAAGGTAAAATCACTCTTTTATTTAGAAAAAATCCACACTAACTTAAAATCGACTTCAAATTTATGCATTTTTATTACACATCGGTCGCACCGAATATGACTTTGGTCGCACTAAATCAGCCTCTCGATTACAATTGAATTTCTTCAATATCCATATGAAGTTTTTGTCTCTCTCAGGTTGCACCGAGCCTCCCTTCGGTGGCACCAAGCATGGTTTCGGTTGAACCTAATATCGAGCTGAATTAACTCTGAAATTCACAATTTGTTGCTAGACTGTTTTGTGCACATTCAGTCGAACAGAACCAACCGTAGGTGGGACCGAACAATCTATATTTTTATTATCAAACTTTGTAATTTTTTCACTATTTTCTCTCTCTTTTGTACTTGGATCTTTGACACTTAAAATTTTTATTAATCACATCTAAATCTGCAAATCTTCACCTGGTGATTCTTTGAGCATTAAATCTTCTCTTTGATTGTTCTTTTCATCTTATTTCTCCAAATCACCTCGTGTAGGAAAACATATGTAATTAGATCAATTAAACACAACTATGATTATAAAACTAATGCATAATAAGGAGAAAATATATAATATTTCATACTTAATAGCAGTTGGGCAAGACTAAGCTTGACCTAAGATGGACTCTTTCTTATAGTTCTTTTCTCTCCTTGGTGGAGGGATGAAGTGGCTAGGCTAAGGGCTTAAGGGGAGTGGATGTGGATTTTTGAATGATTGAAATGAAAAGGGAATGAGGGGTATTTATAGCTGCCCCCCCCCCCCCCTAAGTTTTCTAGTAAATCTTACAAAGCTTGAGGTTAAAAAGAGTTTGGATGGCTAAGATTTGAGATTGCCATGTGATAAGATTCCATGGGTTGGATTTATGGCATAAGGTATAATTTTTGCTCAAAGGAGGGATATTGAAGTAATTTCATACTTTTTGCATATGCTTAGATTTTACAAGGGAATGGGATGCACAAGGACAAACAGCTCACAAAAGTGCATAATGTGCCACGTGGCGGGTGGCACCTTGAGGGCCGCTCGTCATTTAGTTTTGCTTTAACTTCGGAGAGAGACTCCTCTCATACATGTGGACAACTACAGTCATTCGAAGCTACTTTGTTGTCTCTTGTTGTACATTGATTGGGCTTTGGCATGGGCTTGGGATAAAATGCGTTAAAGGACTTATCTTAACAAGGTGTGTTAACTGGGTAGGCTATGTTGGCTGACTAGGTGAGTTGACTCAATGTGTTGACTCAATAGGTTAGGTCTTCTTAGAGTTTAGGTTTAGGTTTTCGACTGGTTTATGTAATTGAGTTAACTGGTTTAAGATGGATTCCTATGGTTTCAGGATTTCTAGGGTTTGGATTGGTTTTGAGGGTATGAATAAGGGTTTGTTCAATCTCAATTAGCTTATCAGCCTGAGGTGGGGTGTTTACACATACATCCATGATTTCATCAGTACAGGCAATCCCCCAAGACATTGAATTAACACAGTCAGGGTCGTCACCCAAGATCAATGATGGTAGGCTCGTCACTCCCATCAGTAATTAAGACTCTCTGTAAGATTACCAAATCATTATAGATCAAAGACAACGCACATACAGTATTCCATGCAACCATACATGGCCCATGAGCTGAAACAAGTATGATCGTTTAGGCCACAGACGTCACTAGATGGTGACTAAATAGCAATGGTAATCGCGGTGTTTTAGATTTCATCGAATGTTTGAAAATGTTCAATAAACTATGATCATATTTAAATTAGACTAATCCAACAGATCAAGCAAACTTCAACGAGACCGGCCTGGTTGGAGTCAATTAGCCATGTTCTATACAAATCGACTAAACAAGTTTGTGACGGTCAAACCCAAGGTAGGCAATTCACACATTTACGGTTTTTCATAAACTAATCCAAATCAATTGTAAGCATATAATCTCCTAAACATGTTAAGAAGTACAAATTCATAAAATAACACCAATTTCATTGCTTAGACATTTGACCAAACACTCGGGGTGCGAGACATGCAACTTCACATTTTCAGAACAACAAGCCTATATGGATAATAAGTACAACAACGAAACATTTATGTATTTAAATCAACCCACATAGCATATGAATCATAACCACACCAAGACGAAAATGGGAAATCTCCATAGAAACATAAAATTCACTAACATAAATAATTATGGACTGATATATGCTAACATAGAAGACTAGTCCTCCCTTGAGATTTGATTCCACATACTCATGACATTTAAGGGTTAGGAATTTCAAGAAACCCCTAAATTCCTACACAATTTTCAAATAAAACTCGATCACTCATAAGAAAACTCAAATAGTTTTAAATTTTCACAATAGGAGGATTACCTACTTTTGATTACCGCAAGGATCAATGGGAAGAAACCAAAGCAAAATCAATGAAATATACGAAAACTCCCGTCTCCAAACTCTAAAATTAGATATTCATGACTTTCTAACTTTTTTAGGAATGGATTTCCTATTTATAGTTTTTGTTAGATAGGATGGGGTGAGTCACGCAACTCAAACTCTCTAGTCTTAATTAAAGTTTTATAATTTGAGGTATGGTCTCAGACACCTGATCTAAGAAAAATGTTAAGCTAATTAAGACGAACAATTTTATATAGTTTCACGATCGGTGGCCCACTAATGAACGATCTAGAGATTTTTGGGTAATTTAAGCATTTTTAGGGTCATTTCGGGAATAGAACTTTGTAAGTCTTTATAATAAGTTTATAACAGACATTGATAGGCCTAATATGGAGTTTAAAAGGTGCATTTATTTGCTACTTAAGGGCATTTAATTGAATTTGTTCAGTTCACTAGTGGTAACCCTCACGTATTCACTTGGGTAGAATATAGTAAAAATGCGGGTCATTACAAATAAAAAGTCGCCACGCATCGGCACCATGTGCCTGATAATGGCAAAAATCTTACTCGTGCTTGAGGATATCTTTTATCCTACCTCATTTGAAGATATGTCACCTACCAAAAGTAAAGCATCGCAGAACCATACGCATGCTTGTAGAAAATATGAAATAAAGAATGACACGCAGCCCTAATTCGTGTGGCATGTGTGACCGAGGCATCATGTCTGGCATGTCTGTTAATGTCTAAATAGTGTATATTTATCATCTTAATTGCATTGGTTTTCATGCATTTATGTGCTAAATTGATTCACTAACATATGTTTTGTACATGCAAGGTAATCCTGAAGACAAAGACGAAATCATGCTTAAGAATGGAGATTAAAGCTCAAAGACTAATCAAGTGAAGACTTAGATGTTTGGAGGTCATTATTAAAGAATCTGCGTGCCAAAGATTTAAGAAAACCTAGTACAAAGGATGGAGAAAAAGACTAAAAAATCATAAACTCCATTAACAAAAATAACAAACTATTTGGTCCCACCTGAGATTGGCTCAGTCCGACTAAATGTGCTCAAAACAGTTTAGCGACAAAATATGATTTTTAGACTTAATTTTGCTCGACACTTATTTTCGACCAAAGTAAGGTTCGGTGCCATCGAATGAGGGTTTGATCTGACTTAGGGAAACAGAGACTTTAGATGAAATTTTAGGAAATTCGGCTACAACAGAGAGATCCATTATTCGATGCGATCGAAACTGACGTTCAGTGCAACCAAAGGCCATAATCAATGAAATCAAAGCTAACAAAGTGTGAATTCTCTCATTTAAAGGGATGTTTTAGGCTCTTCTAGGTATGAATTAGGGTTTGGGAGACAGACCAAGAAGTAGTAGAGTTTGATCGGAATTGTCCTTTATTCACAATCCTTCGATTTTAGTTTATTTTTTGTTTAAGATGTTAATTATGCCCGACTAATCTCTTAGTTAAGGCTAAGGGATGAACCTTTTAATGGATATTTAATATTTGATTCATTTTCAATGAAAATTTTAGGTTATTTATATTGAATTGTGATTGGATGTGATTGAATTCTTAGATTGGGGAAGGAATCAATCTGTAAAGTTGATTGATATATTGTTGCCTCCTAGTATATTCGATGCTTTCAATTCCCTGCGATGTGATTATAAAGATGTTCATGAGAGATCAAGCTTATCATGATTTTAATATGTATTAGATGTTTAAGATTGAGATTATTGTGTTATGTTCTGAGTAGAATATATTGGAATTCAGTCCTAATTGAGTTATCAACTCAAGAAGATGAATTAAGTTTTGCTAGGGGATTCCTATATCCTTAGTCATTTTTATTGATTATTTTAAACCTTTCTACTTCATTGGATTAAAAACCCTGACAAACCTGATTAGTTCTAAGTGTATTCTCACCAAAGCCACTGTGAATCGACCTTGGTCTCACTGAGTTATTGCTGCATCGTAGTCCTATACTTGGTGTTGCCAACCCTTTGGTTTAATTAAGTTTTTGGTGCTGTTATTGGGCACCAATTGTGCTGAGAATACTTAGGTTTAGATTAGATCTTGTTTCTAATTCTAACCTAGGACTTAGTTTTTAAGATTTTGATTTCTGAATTGCTAGGATAGGATTTTTCCTTGTATTTTTATTCTTTAGATACTAATAGTTTTCTTTGTTCTAGTTTTGTAGAATTCTCTAAGCATAGTTCTTCTAAATCGCTAAACTTATTCCCCACTTCTTTTAATTGCCTTCTAGATCTCTTTATTATTTTCTAGTTAGTTTAATTGTCTTAGAATAGTTTTCCATTGTAGGATGTAACTTTTAGGATTAGGACTTAGTTTCTTATTCTTGGTTCATGCCCAAGTGGGTAAGGGACCATACACATCGACTTCTAAGTGAAGGAAGTTTACTCAGCGGGCTTTCTATCCACCGTCGAGTTAGATAACTTCTAAGTCTAAATCATCTCAAACCATGATGGTGAATACTCCAAATATGCCTGGCATGAGTCATACCTTGAGGAGAATATGGCTGAAACTGGACAGAATTCCAATAAGATTCTTGTGCGGAACACACCACCGGCTAGGACGGTGTATGATGAGAACAAGACATATTACATTCCCCCCGTCAGAACTTTAAGATATTACCTACAATCAGTAAGAACAACCACACTATCTTGTATGATTTTTCTATTTAATGTCAGTAATCTAGATTTCAAAATAAGAGTGATCCAACTCCTTCCCAAATTTCATGGACTTGACTCAGAAAGTCCATATCTACATCTTAAGAAATTCGATGAGATTGTAGTAACCTTGCATTACAACAATGTCTCTCAAGATGTCATTAGACTTAGTTGTTTTCATTATCTCTAAAAGAGAGAGCGAAGTCATGGCTCCATTCACTAAGACCATACTCAATAGGCACATGGGTTGAGATGACTTGGGAGTTCCTTAAAAAGTTTTTTCTGGTTCATAAAACCAACACCTTAAGGCACACCATCATAATTTTTTTCCAAAAGGAAGACGATATATTATTCCAATGTTGGGAGAGATTCAAGGACTTATTACTCACATGCCCATACAACGGTTATGAAATTTAATGAGTAATCACTTTCTTCTATGATGAACTAAATTCAAATATATGTCAATTTATTGAGATGATTTGCAATGACGAGTTCATGACAAGGGATACAGAGGAAGCATGGGATTACCTTGATAGGTTAGCTGAAAATGCACAATCATGGGACATCACCAACAAATTAAGTAATTCCAAGCCTACTCCTCAAGAGAATGGAGGAATATATATATTCTCAAGGAGGAAGATGATGTGAATGCAAAGATTGCGGGTCTTAATTGAAAAGTCGAGGCTATGGAAACCCGAGAAGGTGTAAGCGATCCAACCCACCAATAAGCCCAAGACCAAGCCCGAACCCAAGCCCAAAAGCAAGGCCCATTGAAGAAATGGCCGAAACCTCAAAGCATCAACCCTCACAACAGAACCCCCAAACGCTTGAAGGATGCTGCTTGCCAAAGCAAGGAGTCTAAGTGAGGACCAACGACAGCTAGGTTGTCGTTGGCCATGTGACACTCCCCCTCTTTGGGGTAGCATCCCTCAAGTACGTGGAACTCACCTTTTTCCAACCTCAAGTGTGCGGTTGAAGTGTGATTACTCTGATGCCTATCTCCTTGCCCGAAATTATCTTTTTACCACCTCATCCAACTCATGAGATGATGTCATGTGTCAATATCCGATCCTAGCCATTCAATCACTTTTTGTCCCTAGGATCACTAGGAATTACCAGAAAGCTGGGTTGGGAAACTATAAATAGCCTCATTCCCTTCTCATTCCAAATACACCAAGCATCTAGTGAAAGCGGAGCATCTCTTCTCACCAGAGGTCCTATAGCCTTAGCCTTCTAGTCTTCTCTCCACCAAGGAGATTAAGAGTGAGTGAGAGAGCCCGACCTTAGTCTAGCCTAGTCCAGCCAGAGTCCAAGCCTCCTGAGCCACCCAAATTCAAATTTGAGTCACTCAATCTAACCTTGTAATAATATCGTTCATCCAATCATTCAAGCTTCTATCAGTTTCATTAAACCCAAGCATTAGTATCGTGCAACATTCATTCTCTTCTCAACCCCCTCTGCTCCTTATATACATCAGCATTATAGTACATTTTCATTGTTTTCAAGTATCTAACTAGTGAGCGTATGATCTATGGCTTGCCAATATAATCAGATCTTACCCATCAAAAACCTTAGCCAGTGAACCATCATGTTAATATATATATATATATATATATATATATATATATATATATTGCATTCCATTGTTTTCCATAGTATCTGACCTGTGGGCATATGCTATGAGACCTGCCGATATAATCGCAACAGGTTCACTAGAAACCTTAGCCAGTTGGCCGTTGTTTTTTCATAAGCATCCATACAGCATCATAAACATCCCGTACATATACCATGCACTTGATTGTTTCGAACGTATGGTCTGCGACTTGCTGGTATAGTCAGAATATGCCCATAAAAAATTTGGATCTATCAAACACCACTACTATTGCATTGCATTTCATTTCCTGCATGCAAGAACTAGCCTTATTCTTCATAAATTAGTTGGATCTTATGAAGTAAAGACCGTACATATGTACGAGCAGAGTGGGTGCCTACCACATTCCCTATTTGTAACCGTAATTCCTTGCTTGGAATCTCTATAATGTAAACTTACGAGTCATCTTAGGGTTAAGAATCTTCGGATTCTCAATCTTAAGTGTTTCTACGGGCTCTAACCGACTATAAAATCATAATAATTAGGTAATGCCGACTCTATTCAAATATCACCACCCTTTACCCCCCTTTGACGAAAGCCGTCGACCAAGGCAATCAGTGAAAAGAATAGAGTAGATCTCTCATACCCTCGGAAGGGAGGATGTGGGCTATCTTTAAATGATAATACTCGAGATTTTAGAAAATGACTTCTAAACTCGAGTTACAAAATCTGAGGCGTAACAATATATTTCAACTGGCTTGCTACCATCATCATCTAAAACATCATAAATGTATGCCATTTTAGCATGTTCAATGTTATTTACTTAATCAAATTGAAGTTACCCTAAATATTCATGTGTATTCTAATTATAAGTTGTCAATTCTAGTGTAATGGATTGCTGTGCAATCCGAATGCAAGGTGCCAAATGACCCGCAGCGTACTAGCATTTTTTTTTTTTTCATTTAACTATATGAAGGTCTAAACATCCAATTTAACCGTTGTTTTGTGGGCCTTGGATACTGAACTTTTTGGGATGTCCAAATGTCTAATTTAACCGTTGTTTTGTGGGCCATAGATCCTGAACTTTTTGGAATGCCCCCCTTATAGGCTGGATCCATACGGCAAAAACCCTCAACTTTATTGGCAAATTATGTACCAACTGTGGCGGGACTAAATATACCGTGGACACCACATACATCAATCCAAACCGTCCAAATCAACTTTAATCCAAAAGTACCTATGCATGGTATCCAAACTGTCGACACCACATACATGGGAGCGTGGATTCGGAACCCCCAGGATTGGAAACCCACTGGATTTGAAATCCTCCCTAGTGTGTTTGGCACGCTGGAGTGTGAATCAACGTTAATCCAAAAGCACCTATGAATGGTATATTTACAGGGATTTGAATTTAATTACTAAATCAGCTTTAATATCTTTAATTAGTGAGATTTGTAATTTTTGACATGATTGTTGTGATAAGCCCATTGAAATATATGCTTTGCCTGAAAATGATGAAATTTCAAGTCTCGAACGGGCCACAAGCACAAGATCATGTCTGAGTGACTAACCAACAATTTTTTATCGTTGATTTACATGGACAATGTTTGGATGATGCTAGACAATGTTTGGACGGGGCTAATTTACATGAACAATGTTTGGACAGTATTGATCATCATTAGTTGGCCATGTGCCTAATAGAATGATAGTATAAATCCTAAACCCTAAACCGTAGACACACACGGTACTCTTTTACCACTATTGAAATGATTTTAGGTGTAATCCAAGCTCTCACCATGGATTGCAAACCTATAAGAGAGGGGGTATTTGAAAGCCCGACCAGGGAAATAAAACCCCCTCAAATCCCCTCCAATCCACGGTGTCAAACGACCCCTCAGTGTCACGGTGAATTGAGAATGACCTGGAAAACAATTTAACTATCTGAACCGTTCAATTTCTCCCATTGCATTTAACGGTGTAATTAGTAGCTACGAATTGGTACGGGTTAGTAACCACTCATCATGGGAAACCATTCGATCTATCCTCGATATCAATGGTCTGCATTGTGGTCCCCTGACTGGACCCGTCACCACCATTTGCAAATTTGGGAAAGATGGTGGTGAATGGTAGCTTTGGTCTTTTCTGACATAAAAAAAGGGCGTAAAAACGTGGATGCTCTGGCAGAGCGTGAAACCCATACTACGCACACAGACACTACACACTTTCTCCCAATAAAAGTTAATCAAAACCGCTAAAATCATGACCCCAACATAAATGGACCAAATTTCCAAAGAAAACACACTATTTGAACATTCATAATCTCAGATTCAAAGACATTATTTTCTTAATTTTGGACCGTTTACATCTTCTCTGCAACCTCAAATCTGACGGCATGCAATCTGACACTTTAGGTCATTTCATCCATGGTTTCAAACATTTTGGGATATTTAGATTGAGACACGTGTACCACATTACACATCTTCTCTGAGAGCGAGTATGGATGTTCATAGTCTGCTGTAGTATGAAATAACTCTTACCGGCAAAGGCCGAACGGTGGGTACCACTCAGCAATAACCCGTGAGAAGCGCAGGGATCGAGCGAGGTGTCGTCCCACTCATTCCGTCACGTCACGTCCTTGTCCTCGGACAGCTTTCTTTCATTCCTCTTCCTTCCTATTCAAATCATATGCGCACGGTAACTCGCGCGGAGTATTAGTGAGGTTACTTTCACAAAAACAAGAGACATGCAGGTGTATCTTTCATGAGATCAACTCCGTCAATCATCTACTATGTCCTACTTTAACCATTGAAATTAAAATTCATGATCATCTCAAACTTAGGTAGGAAACAACACAAATAATAGTTGGGATGGAACCCTCATCTTTACTTTTTGTAGGAGACACCGTAGTATTTGTATGCCATCTAATCCATTCATCTTCAATATAAAATAATTATGCAAATATCATGGTATTAAAAAGCTCATTTGGTTGATAACATGTGAATTTAAAGTGCTTAGGTATGATACTTTTTTCGGGGTGTCCTGCTTTAGTTTTGAATCATCCTAAATATCTGGATCAAGGATAAAAAAGAGGTGTTCTACGTGATTGACGGTGTGGATTGTATGTACGTTACGTTATTTCTCCCATGTTATTGAATCTAACCCCGGAAGGCACCTAGCGCGAGGTACCCAGGTGTCTTCCATTCAAAATCCCACCGGAAATCCATACTCGTAGACTTTTTACGAGATTACCCTTGGTGTTTTTCTTTATTACGGTGAGTTTCCTCTCCATTTTGAAACTCGAAAAGGCTTCCCGGGCCACAACAGCTCACCATCGGTATATCTATTGATGGACGAGGATTGCGTCCTACCCGCTCCGTGGGGTCTACAGTTATGTAAGTGGTTTATCCACGCCGTTGAACGATTTTTTCAGATAAATTTAGTAATTAAACCAAAAAATGAGGCAGGTCCAACGCTTGAGTGGACCACAAAGTGGGGATTGAACGTCCACCATTAAAAGCTTCTTGGGAGCCAGAGAAGTTTCGGATCAAGCTGATATTTGTGTTTTCACTTCATCCACGTCTACATGACCTTATGAATAGGTTTTATGGTAAAAAAAAAAAACATCACATAGGTCCTTAGAAAGGTTTCAACGGTGGGTGTCATATCAGTGTAGGCTCCTTTGTTGTGGTCCACTCAAGCCTTGGACCTGCCTCTTTTTTTTGGTTAACTTACTAAATTTATCTGAAAAAATCGTTCAATGGTACGGATAAACCACTTACATAACGGTGGACCCCACAGAGCCCTGCCCGGACGGATTACCGTCCGGGCGGGGGTAGGACGCAATCCGCGTCCATCTATTGATGGTTTTAACGTCATTTGAAAGGACGCGGATTAGATACTGAAGCCGACAGTAGGAAGTCTGGCTACTGGAGTGACGTCACCACATTCTTTGGGCCGTACCATGATGTACGTGTTGTATCCACACCATCCATCCGGTTGGAGAGATCATTTCATGGTATGACACAAAGACTGAGACAAATCCAAAGCTCAAGTGGACCCCACTATAGAAAACAGTAGGGATTGAACGCATACCATTAAAAACTTATTTAGTTCATAGAAGTTTTCGATCAAACTGATATTTGCTTTTTCTCTTATTCCATGTCTTAGTTAACTTATAAACAAGTTGGATTTCAAATAAACATCATGGTGGCTTAAGAAAGGTTTTAACGGTGGGAATCACACAGTCCCCACTGTTTTCTGTGGTGGGATCGACTTGAACTTCGGATCTGCCTCAGTCTTTGGATCATACCATAAAATGATCTCTCCAACCGGATGGATGGTGTGGATACAACGCATACATCATGGTGGGGCCCAAAGAATGTAGCGACGTCACTCAGTAGCCAGACTCGCTACTGTCGCGTTCAGTAGCTAATCCGCGTCCCATTTTACAAATGAGGCGAAGTTGTAGAAACCATCTGATTTTGAAGTTATATTTTGGACCACTCGTAAATTTAATCTTACCCATCCACTTTATAATATCAATTGGATGGCTTGGGTAACTTGGTCAGTGTTGATTTAGAGAAATGCCCCCATCTACGATGTTCCTCACAATTTGAACGGTCTGGATAGAGGTACTTGAGTGCCACGCATCAAGAGAACGAGTCACCATCAATTTCAAATGAGATAGGCGTGTGTATCTTTGGCAATTCTTTCATTTGAACATTTGAAAATGCCCACGCGGCTGAATGACGAAGTTAACCCCAGGAAAGGAGTAGCTGCGCCTGCCACCGTTTGGGGCGATTTGGAGCTGGGCGATTCTCGCGTCGAGAGGTTGAGAAGTGAATCGCGGCAAGTGCTCCATCATGCCATATATGTGATGGATCTTATCCGTTTTTTAAGAGGGGTGTTCCTGAAAACATGCCTTGGATGAAAAATTAGGTTACCTATGCTGTACATATTTCTAGTCGTTTTTGAACTAACTAATTGAACTATGGTAATAATTCAATAACAATTCAACTATGGTAATAATTGAAGTAAAAAGGAGAAATAATAGCGAAAAAGTTTATAAATAGAAGAAAAAATCCGTAGCACAAATTGTCTCATACCAATCCAACAAATCTAGTCAAATTCATTTTATCTTATCTTAGCATAATTTTTTCAACATTAGCTCTATTTTAAAAGTAGTGATAATCCTTTTAGTTTTAATTAATTAGTTATAATTCAAGTCTACGCTTATATATGTTGGACTTTATTTGTTTGTAATACAAGCTATTCTTCGTTCAGAAAAGTTTCTTGCAATTGTGTCTCGGCCAACTGTAAGCATTTCTTTCTAGTTTAAAGAAGGTTTTTATAAAAAATCTTTTCATATGAGAAGTAAAATTGAACTCATCTTCGGAATAAAAACCCTACCCTTCGACTATTACTTGATCATTCTCTAAAATAATTTATGAGTGATTTAATCTATGACCAATTTGCTCATATCTTAGTTTTTTTTTTTTTTTTTTGTTAGCTTGTTAGTACACCCCACTGTCAGTTCACACTTCACTGTTAGCCACCCACTCTAGGGTCTGTTAGCCACCCACTCTAGGGTCATATCTTAGTTATATATGATTACAGTTATCGTATCTACTTATATTGATAATTGGGGTTAAGTTATTTGTTTGGAATCAAGTTACATGGTTGAATTTGACACCCGCGCACACCACATGTTACTATAAAAATCCAAACTAAAAAAAGAGCCAAACAGTTCCCCCATTAGGAAGCTATATTGGCGTTAGCGAAATGGATGGTTAATAAGTTAAATAGGGGACATGCTATTAACCGGACATGCTTGTCCTTGATTCAATCAGTGCTACTTACAAAAACGTTAGTGAAATGGATGGTTAATAAGTTAAATAGGGGACATGCTATTAATCGGACATGCTAGTCCCTGATTCAATCAGTGCTACTTACAAAAACGTTATGGGCTTGTACCCAATGTTTGGGGACGCCCAGCATGATAGCTGATGTCAAAGCTCCATGAGATCTACCATGATGTATGTATTTTATCCACATCGTCTATTTATTTTGCCAACTTATTTTAGGGCATGGCTAAAAAATGAAGCATATCTAAATCTCAAGTGCACCACATCATAAGAAAACAATGTTGACTGAACATCCATCATTAAAAACTTCCTAAGGCCCACTGTGATGTTTCTTTCCCATCGAACATGTTGATAAGGTCACGCGAACCTAGATGAAGGTAAAACACAAATATCATCTCGATCTAAAACTTTTGTGGCCCCAAGAAGTTTTCAACTGCAAGGATTCAATTTCCATTGTTTCCTATGGTGCAATATAATCCACTTGAGATTTGGATTTGTCTCATTTTTAGGCTTACGCCGTAAAACGAGCTTGAAAAAAATAAATGGACAGCATGGATAAAACACATACATCATGGTAGGTCCTAAAGCGTTGAAACTGGCAAACTGGTTGATGTTGGGGTCACTACCCAAACCTCGTCCATTATTTGGTAATCTTGACCTTTGATGTGGTTAGCCCCTACCATGGATGGTAGATGGCCAAAGTATTTCGCAAATTGAAAGACCCATATATGCAGTTATTGTTGTCAAGGAAATGTTTGTTTGGATTTCAAAAAAAAATGTTTTGAATGGGAAAGTAGAAATTCTGGTTTTAGAGGTTTGCTCAAAGACATCCACTCATTGCAAAAAGATATATTGGACATCTAGCAGCTGAATTTAGTTTTTCTTTCAATGACCTCCTTTGTTTGATAAAACTTCCTTCTACCATTATGCCTGAAAATTAAAAAAACTCTTGAATTGAATATTTGAACCCTGTGATTATGCAAGAAGCGCAAACTATTAAAGAGCTCCGGTTCAGAGCTTTTGTTTATTGACTTTCTAACATGAAAAGTGAGAATCATCTTATAAATGATTTTAAACAATAGAAGATAAGTTATGATTCGGAGGCTAAAGTCTAGATTCCTTGGTGCAATTCAATTTTATTTTTGATTTCCCAGTAAATACAATACACTGTAAATATGTCATTAATGTCTTTATCATCCCTTAGGGGTGTTTGATTCTTGATGAGTATTTCTGTCTCCAAAATCCGTTTGAAAAGATTCACTTAAATTTGTGGGTCCAAGCATGATGTATGTGACATATCCACACCATTCATTCGTTTTAATGAAATATTTTAAAACATGAGCTAAAAAATAAGGCAGATCCAAAGCTCAAGTGGTCTACACCATAAGAAACATTGGTTGTAAAACTTCCACCCTTGAAATGTTTTTTTCTTCCCAAGGCCCATGAGACTGCTTAGTTTTCATCTAACTTGTTCATGAGGTCACATGGACATAGATAAGGGGAAAACAAAAATATAAGTTTGATCCAAACTTTCTAGATCCCCCAGGAGATTTTTAACGGTAGGCATTCAATTCCTACTATTTCATGTGTTGTGATCCACTTGAGCTTGAATATGCCTCTTTTTGGGGCTCATGTCCTAAAATCAGCTAACACAACGAAAGAACGGTGTGGATAAGCCATATCATAGTGGGCCCCACATGAAATTCACAATCCTCCTCAAGTTTAGCATTAAAAAAGCCAGACATAAGTTATTATTATTATTTTACACTATTTACAATGGTGAATTAGAGAACAAACAACATCTAAAGGATTGTTTGATTCACTGTGATTGGTTGAAACCAGTGGAAAATGGATATATTTGGGTAAAAGCATTATTTGGTTGATGGTATATAATGGTAATTAAAATCAATATAAAATAAAATGCAACATAATCATGTAAATTAAAATCCTCTTCAAAAGTTGAAAAGCGAATCCAAATGATAAAAATAGCCTGATTTTTTTAAATAGGCTCACTTTTATAATGCGATAGATTTTCACTATGAAAGTGGAAATTACAAAGAGAAAAGACTTACCTAATTCAAACAAGCTTGAATCTCACTCTTGCTACACCCTTTGTAAACCCTAAAACCTTTTTAGAAAAGCTTTAAAATCCCTTAGAATAGTACCTCCCAATCCTATTTACCCTCATATATATAGTTTTAGGAAAAATCCCTAACAAAATCGGAAAAAATCATAAATGAAATCGGAAACAAATCCCGCACTTTCGCAGTTGCGTGAAAAATCTGCGCAGAATCGGATAGATTTAAGACATCAAATATAACAATCTCCACAATGTCTTCAATCTTCAAACGTGTAGCTCATCGTCATTTTCTCTTATCTCTGCTTCTCATCATAGCTACATCAATGCTTCTTATGCACACTCCATCTTTCTTTTACGTCATCGCCAAGCCCAGAGAAGTTGCACAGAACTTGAACTTTTCTGTAGGAACAACCTTGGTGAGCATGTCCGCTGGATTCACGCTGGTGTGAATCTTCTACAAAGTCACGCCTTCTTTTTCAAGCGTTTGTCGGGTAAGTGGTGACGAATATCAATGTGTTTAGTACGAGAGTGATAAACATAATTTTTATCCAAAGTAATAGTGCTCTCGTTATCACAATTAATCGGCACGGCCTCCTGCTGAAGTCCTAACTGATTTATTATGCCTTTTAACCAGGCACCTTCCTTAAACGCTTTTGTCATTGCCATATATTTTACTTCGATCGTAGAAAGAGCCACCACAGTTGAAGCTTCGACATTCAACTAATTGCTCCACCCGCTAGTATAAACGAGTGACCTGAAGTTGACTTTCTGGAATCCACATTGTCTGCGTAATCTGAATCTACATACCCTACCAACTTTGCTCATGTCTTCTCAAAAGTTAAAACGTAGTCTTTTGTATCGTGAATGTATTGAAGTACATTCGAATAAGGCATATGAGATATATCCTGATTTTCCTCATTTGATTTAGGACATTGTTCTGAGGAAAGCTTGAAGTGAGCCTCGTGGGGAATTCTCACTGTCTTTACTTGGTCCATCCTATACTTGATCAATACATTTTCAAGGTATTATGCCTGTAATAATCAAAACTTGTTCTTCTTCCTATCTCTATGAATATATATGTCGAGAACCCTTTTTGCAGCCCCCAAATTTTTCATCTCGAATGTCCCTTATAATTAAGTCTTCAGTATATTGATTTCAGACATATCATGACAGACGATCAACATATCGTCAACATACAATACTAGGATAATGAATTTGCAATCACTCAGTGTCTTGTAATAGACACAGTGATCGTATTCACTTCAAGTAAATTTCTGACTCAATATGAAAGAATCAAAATTTTTATACCACTGTGTGACGCCCCGTCACTGTGGTCACATGTGGGTTGGCACACGTGGGCGGGCCTCAAGGTGGCTGGCAGGCTACTGTGCTGGTTGGCTACTGTGCACACACTGAAGGTGAAACTTTATCCCACATCGAAAGTGTGTCTGAAGTTGTGGTAGTTATATATAGAGTTGTCACCCTATATTGTATGAGGCCTTTTGGGGGCGACCCCGAGAACGAAACCGTGAGGGCTGTGCCCAGAACGGACAATATCATACAGTGTGGGCGTGGGTGGTTACACACTGCCTAGGCGACTGTTTCAGGCCTTACAACAACCTCATGAACTTGCAAACCTTTTTCTCTACCCCTTTAATTTCGTAGCCCTCTGGTTGCCTCATGTAGATCCACTCTTCCAACTCCTCGTGCAGAAATGCAGTCTTGACATCCATTTATTCCAGCTTAAGATCATATTGGGCAACCAGGGCCAACATGAATCTGATAGACACCTGCTTAACCACCGGTGCGAATATCTCTGTGAAGTCAATTCATTCTCTCTGAGCATAATCCTTCGTTACCAATCTAGCTTTGTATCTATCATGTTTTCTTTTGAATAACCACTTGCATCTGATCATTTTTCGATCCACCGAAAGCTCCACCAGCTCCCATGTGTGGTTTTTGTATAACAAGTCCATCTCATCGTTCATAACCGTCTTTCACTTTTTCGCATCAGGCTTATTAAGATCCTCCTGAATGGTAGACGGGTCCCCCTCATCTGTAACGAGAGCATATGCAATATTAAAATCGTCCCTGTATTTTGCCGGTAACCTGTGATCACGCAGTGGGTTTTTTCTCACAGGTGGCTACTCCACCTGCTCTTATACCTCTGTCTGCGCATCTATTTCTGCCTGAGTATCATCTGTGTCAATCTATACGTTTACGATTAACCTTTCAGGTTCCTTTTGCTCTTCCCGATCATTCTTGCAAAATAAGGAACTTTCATCGAATTTGACGTCACAGTTAATGATGACCTTGCGTGTGACCTTGTCGAATAACATGTAACATTTCACACCAATACCATAGCAAACAAAAATATACTTTTTGGATCTATGGTTTAGCTTATCTCTCTCAACTGACGGTATATGAGAGTAAGCCTCACAACCAAATATGTGCAAATTTAAGTAGTTCAGCTTATGACCACTCCATACTTCCTTTGGGACCTTACATTCAATTGTCGTATAAGGAGACCGGTTCACCAAATAGCAGGCCATGTGTAGACACTGGAAATCGGCGCTCACGTTGATTTGTATGTTAATTATTTTGGTGGTGGGGGTGATTAGGTCGATTTGTGGATGTTGGAGTCGCCACTAGCCAATTAATCTCAGAATCCCGCGGACGGTTAGAAACCGCGGAATATGTAAGGTTGGAGAAATCCGAAGACTCTCCTACCTTAAAGTGACTCCTGATCTGCGATCCGAGATTTCGGGTAAGGGACCTCGGTTACAAAGAGGGAAGGTGTCAAGCATTCCCTCTGCCCGTACAAATGTACGATCTCTACTTGGTGTGGTAAAACAATCTTAAGGGATGGATGATGTGGTCGAGATAGGACTAGGCACACACGTGGATTTCTGATGTGGCAAGATCCGAAATTTTGGCAAGCCACAGAGCATACGTCCAACAGCGTGTTTAAAAGGCGGATGTGATGATGCTTATGCAAAGAGGTAAGAAAATGAGACTAGATCACTAGGAATTTCTGATGTGAAAGGATCCGGTGTACGGTAAGTCACAGAGCATACGTTCACTAGAGATCTAGAGAAACAAGGGAGTTGAGAAAGGAATAGATATCATAATGAATGCTTGTATGTAGAATGAATGGATCTTTGGCTTGAGTAAGCTAAGACACAGATTGAGCCATGATCAATCTGGGCTAGTCTTGGGGATCAAGATGGTTGGGAAGATAGGGAATGGGCAAAGGGGATAGCTGAAAAATCTAGACTTGGAGGCTTAGAGCTCCTCCTCACCCTCACTCTCTTCCTCTCTCTCTCTCTCTCCCTCTCCTGGAAAATGAGAAATGGATATTGAAATGTGAAGAGGAGAGGGCTATTTCTAGCCTTCTCCAACGGTCTTTTGGTAATTTTTGGGTTTGAGGAGGGTAAATGTTGATGTGGTAGGTGGTGATTGGTTGAGGGAAGGGAGACGCCACATGACGCTCTCTCATTGGCTAAAGGGGTTGGTAAAATGGTAAATAAGCTCGGATAAGGGGTAATTGTAGGAGAAAGTTGACTTTCGTACGCTAGGACAGCTGTCCCCAGATGTCCACATGTGGGCCGCAAGTGGAGGTACTTTGGGTACCGCCGGCGGTAGTCCGACTACCGCATGGGCTGGGTTTGGTCGAAACTTTTAGAAGAAGCGGTAGTTTGACTACCGTCGGCGGTAGTCAAAATACCACTTCGGGTACAGTTTCTCCCGAAATTTGGCTGGTGGGTCCTTTTTTGGGTCCTGAGAGTGAAACAAAGTCCGTTTTGGATATTTAGCTTTAAAATGGCTCAAAATCGACTCGATTGTAACTTAAAAATGGATCAAGAAATGGGTTGATTGTGGGTGAAGGTTTGGGTATGCTTTGGCTTAAATGATGCCTTATGATAGCTTAGGTTTGATTAGGGTTTGGATCAGGGTCTTGACTAGGGTTAAGGTTTAGGCTGGGACTAGGGCTTGGTTCGGATTAGGGTTTGGTTTAGGATATGCTCATGGTTCCCAGATTGTCTTAGCTTTCTCAAGATGTTAGCCTGGGTGGGGTGTCTACACCGTGTTGACGGCCTCTGTCCATAAGTCCTTGCCCAACGCAGTATTACTTAACATGCATCGGGTCATCTCTAAAAGAGTTTGATTCATTCATTCAACAACACCGTTTTGTTCAAACATGTGGCGCACTGTGTTGTGCCTAATGATCCATTCATCCTTCTAATATTCATTAAACTCAGTGGAAGTGAATTCTTCACCATTGTTAGTCCTTAAAGCCTTTATTTTTCGCCCTAACTGTTTTTCCACCATTGTCTTCCATTGTTTGAATATAGTGAAACTTCGGATTTACGTTTCATGAAGTAAACCCAAACTTTCCTGAAGTAGTCGTCAATGAATAAAACAAACCATGACGACCTCCCAATAGAAACGTCTGGCGAAGACCCCCATACGTTAAAGTGCACATAATTAAGCACTCCCTTACATACATGTTTTTCAGTGTTAAAAAATAATCTAGATTGTTTACTATATATACAATACTCGCATATATATAAAAATCAGAATTCTTAAAAGCTGGAATCAAACAACGATCAGATAGTACCTTCATACCCCGCTCGCTCATGTGGCCCAGATGAGCATACCACATACGTAAAGATGTGAAATCTTCAATAGCTCCTGCCACTCCACCTACTGAAGTGCTCCCGATCAACCTATAAAGGTTTCTGTACCTTTGCGCTATTATAAATACGAGTACTCCTTTTGAAACTTTAAGGATACCATCAATACTAGCAAACTTGCACCCTATAGTCTCGAGTGCACCGAGAGAAATCGGATTTTTTTTTCATATCAGGAACATGCCTGACATCAGTCAAGGTACACTTCATCCCATCAAAATCTTGATGCTCATAGTACCAATAGCCACAATATTACAGGCGTTGTCATTGCCCATAAAGACCTGTCCACCATCACATTCCTTTTAACTGGCGAACCAACTCTGATGAGGAGTCATGTGATATGACGCTTCTGTGTTGAGGATCTACTCATCTTCATGATTGTCGTGCAAGTGTCCGATTATGGACACAAACAGTACATCACCACTGCTTGTCTCTTCATCAGATGTGACAACATTGGCCTCATTGGAAGAAGCCGCTGAATTTTCTTTATTCGATTTAGGATTGATACAATCCTTCTTCATGTGTTCAGTCATCCCACAATTCCAGCACTTTAGTTTTCCTTTGCCCCTACCCTTGAATTTTGATCTAGGTCTTGAAGATCCTGTACCTTGCTTAGAATTTCTGCTCTCGTAAACAGTGCATCGGAAGATGTCAACATGTTATCGTTTAACTTTTTCATAGCCTTCCCTTAAAGGATGAGATAACGGTGTCGACACTCAAGATTTTATTTACGGTGTATATCGCGTCCTTAAATAACTCATACGATGCCGGAAGAGAATTCAACAACATAAATGATTGTTCCTCATCTTTGATCACTTCCTCTATATCCAGCAATTTGCAAACTAATTTATTAAAGTTGCTGACGTGGGCCTCCAGATCTCCACCCTATGTCATCTTGAAGTTATACCATTGTAGCTTCAAGTGTAAGCGATTTTCAGAGGATTTTTTCGCATAAATATCCTCTAACTTTATCAATAACTTAGCCGTAGTTTTCTCCATCAAAACATTATAGAGAACCTCATCCGTGAGATATAAACGGATGGAGGCTAAAATATTACTATCAAGAGTCTCCCATTTTTCATCTTTCATAGTCGATTTTCGCTCCTCAAGAGCCTTAACTTCACCTTGCTTAGTTAATAAACTAATCATCTTAATCTTCCGTAACTCAAAATTATTTTTACCTGAGTATTTCTCAATATCAAACTTGGTGTTTCCCGTTATTGCTAATCCTGCAGATTTAAATTTGTGCCACAATGATAGCTCTGATACCACTTGTTGAGTTTTGGACTGCGGAATCACACAGAGATGGATCTAGGATAGCAATCCAAGAGCACCATGCAAACACAGGAGAACATAAAGATTTAAAGTGAAAATCCTTTCGGAAAAAAAAAAACCATAGTACAAAGCGACAGATCTTCGCTATGAAAGCAGAAATTACAAAGAGAAAAGACTTACCCGATTCAAACAAGCTTGAATCTCACCCTTGCTACACCCTTTGCAAACCCTAGAACCTTTTTAGAAAGCCTTAAAATAGTACCTCCCAATCCAATTCACACACACACACACACACACACACACACACACACATATATATATATATATATATATATATATATATATATATAGTTTTAAGAAGAATCCCAAACAGAATCGGAAAGAATCATAAATGAAATTGAAACAAATCCTGCACTTTTGTAGTTGTGAGATTAATTTTCGCAGAATCTAATTAGATTTAAGACATCAAATACAACAAAATGTACTCTTAGCCCTTCTAAGTTAACATGGAAAATTCCAAACAGGATGCAAAAATATAAGTATCATTTAAGAGGAAAAACCCCCCGTACTTACACAAAAATTGCATCAAAACTAGGAGATGATATCTACCCTATCCTACGCATACAAAGAGGCATGCAAAAGTCAAGAAGATATTGACAACCTCAAATACGAAAAGAGTAAGGTGGGACCTACTTTCTTTGGATCCATTTCTCATCAACGGCCAGTAGCTTAAAATGACTTTACAGATGCTCTGGGAATCAAAAGTGGGGCCGACAAGATGGATTGTCAAGATCCGGTATTAGTCTTTTCTCCGGAAGAGAGATTTGAGGCATCGGGAATCTGGGGTGGGACCCACTTGATGGATGGTCCAAATTCATGATTAATCCTTTCCATCTAATTAGTTGAACGTTGAATGGACTTGTTCGTTTGAGAGGGAAGGGATTTGTGGCATCGGGCAATAGGATCGGTGAATAGGGCTGCATGGTTGGAGAGCGGATTCGCTGGTGACCCTGCCACCAGCCAATGGCTAGTGGTCGGTGCTCTGTGGGCCCCACCATGATGTATTCTGTTCATCTATTTTTATAAATCATTTTAAGGTTTGATACCAAAAATGACTTACATCCCAATTTCAAGTGGACTACATCACAGGAAACAGTGTTGATTGAACGTCCACCGTTAAAAAATTCTTGTGGTGTGGTCCACCTGAGATTTATATTCCCCTCATTTTTTAGACCAAGTCCTAAAATGATATGTAAAAATGGATGGACGACATGGATAAAACACATACTTCGCCCACAGAGCGCCCACCACTAGCCACTAGTGGCAGCCACTCTAGCCAAACCACGTCCGGTTGGTTGGTGGATGTGCGGGTCCCATGGTCCAATGGATGCACTCGACTGTTCATCTGGTGAGCCATGTCATGGATGGCAGATGATTAAGAAAATATGACTCAGTGATCCAATCTGGCTCCTAACTGTTTCAAGTTTTTGGGATCGGCCAGCAAGTGGGACCCACCCATTGCAGTGATAACTACAAAAGAGCACTGCTCAATTCATCCGATAGGTTTTGTTGAACCATGTGTCATCTATGATGGCCCATTAGATGGATGGTCTTGATCAATAAGCCCTGTAGTGGGGGAGCTTTCTACATTCCTGCTAAAACACAAAATATCTACCACTGGGCCGTTCATTCATGTTCATTTCATTGTCTGAATCATGTTTCAGGTGGGCCCCATATACGCCATTCTTCAGTAGTAGGTCGAGGAGCAGTGCCACTGTGATTTAGTCAAAGAGAATTGTGCGCGCCAACATGGCAAAAATAATAATAATCCAAGGGTCAATAATTAGATGAGCAAATGGTTAAGACCACGTGGATTATAAATCAACATTCAATCATCAGGTGGGTCACACTCGTAGGTGGAAAATGACCCTCTGCAAGGAAAACCATACACCTACGGCTTACCTAATGAAAGAAGATGGGATATGTTCACATAGAGCTCTGCATGAAATAGCCCAAATCATAATTAGCAAAACGCAAACAACAAAGGAGTATGGAAATTGCTCATGTTTATTCAGTCTGGCCCATAAAAAGGTGCTTATATATATATATATAAAAGAAAATGCCAAAAAT
The DNA here is from genome assembly GCA_030180095.1 of Magnolia changhungtana. Classification (NCBI taxonomy): domain Eukaryota; kingdom Viridiplantae; phylum Streptophyta; class Magnoliopsida; order Magnoliales; family Magnoliaceae; genus Magnolia; species Magnolia changhungtana. Next base: position 3,978,900 of record JASAUF010000502.1, on the reverse strand, counting down.
TTAGAGGATGTAAAGTTTAGGTTTAATAAAGCTTAGATTTAAAAAAAAATAAAAAAATCAAAATGAAAGGTATGCCCCCTCGGGACCTAGCTAGAGAAGATGGTCTGGTAGGGGCTTTGTGGGGCCGACCTTAAAGTATGTGTTTTATCCACATTGTTCATCCATTTCGATAGATCATTTTAGAGAATAAGCCCAAAAATGAGGCAGATCAAAGGCTTGAGTGAACTACACCACAAGAAACAATGGAGATTGAATGGCCGTTGAAAACCTCTCGAGGATCACCAAAGTTTTGGATCAAGCATATATATGTTTTCCCCTGGTCTATGTCCATGTAACCTTAAGAACAAGTTGGATAGCAGATAAACATTATAGTGGCCGCTAGGAAGGCATTATTGTCACCTCTACTTTTTGTGGTGTGGTCCACTCAGGCCTTCGATTTGTCTCCTTTTTGGGTTCATGCACTTAAATGATCCGTCTACATGAACAATGTGTATAAAACACAAGTCCAATGGGGCCATAGAGCCCTTCCACGACGGTCTGTCTCCAGCTAGGTGGTGGTGACGGTAGTACCTAATCCATAGATCCTCAACCAATGTGTGTATATATTATACATAAATGAGGTTTTAAAAAACTTTAATTAAAATAATTGAAATTCCTATATATACAAATAATAGCACATATAGATAGTCAAATGATGTCCTTTCTTTTTGAGTAATCGTTTTATGAATTAGTTCATTTGTTAAAAAAGTTCATCTTCTATTAACCACCAATTTTTATTTTCTAAATTGCCCCCAAAATTATTATTTTTTGAATAAAAGGTGTTCATTGAAAAAACATGTTTAATTCAATTTATCCAAAGAATGAATTTTTTTCCTATCTTTTAAAATATATAAAAATTTAAATGTCTTATCAATTATAAGAACTTTTTGTAATACAGAGTTTAAAATGGACTTTTGCTAACTAAGGCATATGGCGCATGGGTTCTGCGATTCACATCTTCAAACTCTCTGGCCATCCCTTTACCATTGAGCACGGTGGGGAGTAATTAGATACTCTGGCAGAGTAGGATGCTTGATATTCAGGCACTTAAAAATTGTTCCCATCCAATATGTAGTATGTGATGTAACTAAGTCATGGTACTAATATCAGATTGGCACTAAAATCACATTGGCCGGGCGATCTTAACCTTCAATTCATTGGATATCATCATTTTAGTAATCAAATTAATTTCACCAATGTCTAGTCAGATAATTAGTCAAACATAGTTTTTGTCCTCAACAAATATAATATGAGACATAATTTAGACAATTTAATTTGACTTGCTTGCATGCTACATCTTTTCTGTGTAATTTTTAAATGCCAGGAAGTGGACCGCCTCCTGCCCCGCTTGGACCGAATGGGTCAAGGCAGGGGCTCTGTGGGGTCCACTGGTTTCTTCATTTAGTTTTCTCATATTATTTTAAGGCATGAATCCAAAAATAAGTAGATAAAAGTTTAAAGAGACTACACGGTTGGGATTGAATGCCCACCATTAAAAAAATATAGATGACCATCTAAGTTTTGGATCAAGACAAGGTTTGTGCTTTCCCTTCATTTAGGTCTGCTAGGTCCTGTGAATTGGTTGGATGACAAATAGATATCATAGTAAGCCTTAGGGCCCATTTGGGAGTGTAGATCTGGATTCATAACCCTTGGATTTGAAATCCTAGATTGGGAGTCAACTTTATCTCTAATTAGTGACATATATAGTGTTTGATACAATGGTTGTAATAAGCCCGCCCGAATATATACTTTGCCTAAAAATGAAGAAATTCCAAGTCTTGAATAGGCCACAAGCACAAGATCATGTCTAACTGGCTAACCAATGATTTTAACCATAGATTTACATGGACAATGCTTGGATGGTGCTGATTATCGTATTAAAGTAATTAGTAGTAATGCCATTGCTAATCTAATTATTTTTGGATATCATTAGTGGGCCATGTGCCTAATAGAATAATAGTACAGTGACACAGATGTTATACATACAACTATTGCAAATGATTTTAGGTGTAATCCAAACTCTCACCTAAGATTTCAAACCTCCTTTGAAGGAATTTGAAACCTGAATAAAACCCCCAGTTACTCTATGCTACCAAACCCCAACTCCTTATTAAAATTTCAACTGCTGGTGTCATTATCACAGCTGCTTTATTTGATTTGGTCCACTTGAACATTAGATTTACCTCATTTTTTAGCCCCTACCCTTAAAATGATGTGAAAAAAGAAAAAGAATAAACGGTGCCGATAGGTCCGTCCCACATAGCCCTGTACCCATTTTTGTCCAGCGGGGTCAGCACGCAGTCAGCTTCGCTTGTTTTACCGTCTCTCCATGTAATATTTCTCATTTTACGAGGCAAGATAAAGCTTTGTACTCAGGAGAGGATGATCGTTCACACACATGCAGTCATAGAAAAAAATATTGATATGATCTTACTCAGACCAAAATAGACGGTACAAATATTTTCTTAAACTTAGATGGTCCACAAACCAAAATTTTCACTTTGATAATGTCTTAAATAGCAGATCAATGAACATCTAATGAACCGTTAAGATGAATAACATTAAATGGCTGAAATGCCACGGAACAAAAATCCATTAATAAAAATTTAGATTTTTAAATAAAATTTTAATTACTATAAACTAACCACAGTGGGACCCAATAATGTTAAAGTGCATGCACATGAACTAACAGACTCTGACAGAGTATCAAATAACACTGAAGACACCGTCACGGACGGCTGATTTTGGGAAGTAAGGGCGTTTTCGGCATTTCAGAAAAATTTCGTACTTTTTATTTTTCTCGTCGCCCGTCTTTAAAATAATTCGCCTGGCATTGGTTTTGGGCGAGTGATGAGTTTTATTGTATTTCCATTCTCTGATTCCTGCATATATTCGATTTCTCTCTCACGAGATTCAATGCTCGTTGCTTGAAGGCCCGAACAAAAAGAAGCTTCGTGCTCGAGCGACGATGTCGAGTCTCTGATACTGGCAGTTTCAGCGGCAGCATCAGTAGCATTTCATGGGGTTGATGCTCCCAACAAGACACCCAAAAGGAGGAGGAGGAGTCTCTACGAGATGGGTTTCTCTTTTCTGCATTTCAAGCTTCTGCTTTGGAGTTTTCGTCGTTAATAGGTGCTTTTCTTACTACCATTTTCTTGGTTTTTGATTTTGTGAGTATTGGAGAAATTTATTTTTTCTTTTATATAAATGGGTGTCTGAAATTTTGGTTATTGTTTGTGTTTTTGGTGTTTTGATTTCTGAATTTTTCTTGATTTCTGAATTTTTCTTGTTGGGTTTGTTCTGTTTGCTTTCTTGCTATTTCTGTTGTTGGGTTTTCTTCTTCTTCTTAGTTCTCTCTTTATTTTTGGGATTTTTGAGATTATACAAGCTGATGCTGTTGGGTTTCGATGGGTGTTTGACTAATGCGGGATAATCTTTCCGAGCATCTTCTGCTATGGCAGTGGTTCTAATGGGTAGAAATGCAGAATGTCGTTTTCTATGTATGTTGGATTGTGATTTGTAGTTGTCTGTTTGTTGTGCTATTTTGCGAAATACGATTATCGGTTTCAGACAGGAAATTGGTAATTTTGTGCTGGATGGATTGGGACTTTTAACTGGCACGTCCTACTCGCAGCTGCACTCACGGGGCACCTGCCAATGTGTCACGTGTGTACGGAATCTGAACTGTTCATCGGAGGGCCACGACGTGCAGATGCTCTTGTCCAAAAATAGGATGGGCCATTCTTCCATCATTGGGTGTCCATGCGCGTGTGATGGCAGTGGATGGTTAGAAATGATTGCTGATGACCCACTTCCAACTTATGGGTGTGGATGGTTCTTGGGGTGGGTCCTGCCTGATGAATGGATTGGATCTTGCACAGGTGAGCCATGTTGTCATATGAGCCAGCCAGAGCACCTGCAAGTCCAGATACATTCCTTTCTGGAGTTCAGAAGAAATATGAGCAACCTGTATAGATGGTGTTTGATGTCCCTTATGGATGACTCCTTTGATATCGGAATCAAGTTAATCAGGCTCATTTGATTTCTTCTCAATATGCCCCTACTTCACTGGAGGTTAATCTACCATCATCAATTTTGATTTTCTTGTTCTTGATTGTGCCTTGTAATCTTTTTTTTTTTTCAATCAGCTATGATGTTTGTGTGTGGGCGTGCATTCTTTAATCAGCTATGTTCTTGGTGTCGTCTGATCCTCAGCACCTTATCCTTGCCATGAGCATTCTTTAATCAGCAATGTCCTTGGTGTCATGTGTGTCTGTATGCACGCATTCCTTGGTGTCATCTGATCCTCAGCATCTTATCCTCGACATTGATGATTTTGTGTGCATGCTTGCGTGTGTGCGAGAGATTGGAATTATCTATATTTACATTAGCCAAAATAAATCAGGAATGCAGTCAATCCAGTCCCTGCAATCCTGGGCCCCTGGCTAGCTGACTTAACCAAAATGTCAGTGGTGGCATTTGCTTCCCTGGAAATATGATGAGATGTTATAGCTACACAAAGCAGCAATAGATTCGAGTGTGAGTGTGGGGATGTGTTTCAAAATATTTTCAAGTAATTCACAGGAGCAGGAGTGTGAGTCTGAAGCATGATTTAAAGCGGGAGTGGCACAAGGTATTCTGTAACAGTAACGGTGGCCGTAACGGTTACCTTTACGATACGGGCTGTAACGGCTACCTTTACGATACGGGCTGTAACGGCTGTTACGGTCTCTCTCTCTCTCTCTATTATTTATTTATTATTATTTTTTTCTATTGAAAGAAACCCGAAAAACCTGTATCAGCCCCGTAATGGTAACAGTGGCCATAACGGTTACCTTTACGATACGGGCTGTAACGGCTGTTACGGTCTCTCTCTCTCTCTATTATTTATTTATTATTATTTTTTTCTATTGAAAAAAACCCGAAAAACCTGTATCAGCCCCATAACGGGCCGTTATGGGGCCATTACCGCCTTTGCAAGGGACATAACGGGCCATTACAGGGGGCTGTAACGGCCTTTATGGGTCATTTTATCTGTAACGACCTTTACGACCCCATAACGTGTAATGGTTGCCACCGTTACCTTTACGTAACGGCCTTTACAGCACACCATGGAGTGGCACCTGGTTAGAAGGATTGTGCAACTAAGTAATCCGTCTATTCATCCTTTGAAGAGTGAGCCTCGCACTGTTCAGCATGGTTTGCATCCTCCATCATGGCACCACCTGACCATTCACATCCTTGATAATCATGTGAGAATCACTTTGTTGTCTGTAATTATTTGGTTATCTGTTTGCAGATTACCAGGAGTAACCAACTAATGTATTGTTAATTTCATTTAGTTGTGTGCCGGGGACCCAATAGTCCTTCTAGATGTTTGCTTCATGTCCATTTAAAATATTCCATATGCATCCAGGTACTTAATGCAGCAGGAGATATCGGAATCTATGGTGAGTATTTTTTGAGATGTAAGTGTTTGGTTAACTTCGACTGATATCTCAACATGCCTCTTGCCATTAAATATCATGAACATCTTTTGGAGTACCACACTCGTTTATTTGTGTTTTGAGGTCTTAGTGGGGAGAACCTTTTTGTTTCGTTCCACTTTGATAAGATACACTGATAGAGCATATGTACAAATGATAAATAGGTAGGAGATATTGGGTCAACTTGTCTAAGGCCTCTTTTTTCTCTAAAGAGTAAAGAAATCAGTTGTGCTGCCATTAATGAGGACATAGAATGATGGGGAAGTTATGCATTCGATGTCTAGGTTCACATAGAGCTTCTCCAATTATGGTAGGAAAAAAAAAAAAAACATACATTGGAACCCATCTAGACTAAGGGCTCTGAATGGTGCAATCTTGAAGAGCCTCGAAGATATATCTTTCATCAATCGGATTCAGAAGAGATCTATTATCCATGTCTTTATTATTGGATCAAGCTGATCAACCAGATTAAAGTAGGTTCTCGATGTATCTTGATGAGAAGTACCACAAAGTTTCTTGAAGTGGTTGGCAATACTTCCTTCAATTTCATTTGTGTTGTGGGTTATAACTGATCTTCCAGGGACCTTCAGACAGTTAATTCTGTTCTTGTTGTTACTGATAATCGTGGATAAGTGGAAGAAACTGGTAATACTGTCCCCATATTTAAGCCATTTGCATCTTTGTTTTTTTATACCAAAGAATTTCTCGTTTGAGGAGTTCATGGTAATCTGATAGTAGTTTGCTTTCATGAAGATGAGATGATGGATTTCGAGTCAATGAGTTTTGGGTTTGAAGGTAATTGATTTGATCCTATAGTTGTTTGGTTTTCTTGTCAATATGTCTGAAGTAGTTCCTATTCTAGGTGATTAATGTGTCTCTCCTTTTGTTTATTTCTTTGACATATTTAGAAAGCTGGTGATCTGCTAACCAGTTTATTTGATGATTCCATAATGTCCTTAAAGGAGTCTGGATGATCGAACAAGATGGCTTCAAAACGAAGTGGTCTGGTTTTGTACTCTCTAGTTAAGTTTCTAATAGTATATAGGACAATGGACTGATGCAATTCTAGGCAAATGAAAAAGCCGAATGTCTGGGTATATGGATCTCCAACTAGGGTTAACCAAAGTTGTATCAAGTCTTTCCTTAATATTAGTAATACCCTGATGGGAGTTACCCCAAATTAAAGGATTTCCCACGAATCTAATATCCATGACCCCCAATCATTTCTCATGCCTTGAAATTGTCTATGTTTCTGCATGAGACTAAGCATTTGGCTTCTTTTCCCATGTACGAAGAATGGAATTAAAATTGTCAATAATTATCCAGGGCCAGGAAAGGGACCTAGCTAGCTGTATCAGCTCCTCCTAGAGGTTCTGTCTTCTCTGGTATTGGTGACTAGCATAAATAATCAGCATGAGCAAAGTTTGTCCATTGGGCCTCGAGATGAGTTGATATAATAGATAGCCTGATTGGACACAGAGGGAGGCTCCACCCAAATCTCAGGATAAAAAAAAGAGAGAGAGTCAAATTCCACCCATAAAACCAAATGTGGGGATGACCCAGTGTCCAGTGGCTTTGGAAATAAATGATATGTGTCTTCTGATGCTATGGTATTCCTGCCTACGAGTCTCAGCATGAGCCAATATTTCTGGCTTGGTCATTCATGTTGTCATGCAAAGGTGCCTTGGCAATTCTAGCAAATGATCTTCATTGTATTTTGAGTGAAATAGAAGAATACTTGGATTGCTCCTGTCAATGGAAGTATGTTACTAGGCGATTAGACGCAGCTCCACCTAGGCTGTCTTGTTTGATCTTGGGCCCTTTGGTTTGAGGTCTGATATGACTCCTTCTGTGCCATTCTTTTGGTTTTCAAATGCCTAGACCTACTAGAGTTGTTGTGGTAGCAAGGTATTAAAAATGGTCATGTATTGGCTGTAACGGCCTATATGTAACGGTAACGGTCGATACTGTTATGCGATACGCCCCTTGTATCGGTGCCCCCTACATACGTCGCTTAGTGCACATGCACTATTTCGGTGCACGGGGCCTACCTTGATTTATGTGTTATAATCCATGCCGTCCATCAATTTTTTCAGTTCATCTTAGGCCATGGTCCCTAAAATGAAACAGATCCAAATCTCGAGTGGGTCACACAGTAGGGATTGAATGCCCATAATTAAAAACTTCCTACGGCCGATTATAATGTTTATTTGCCATCGAACCTGTTGATAAGGTCACATGGACCTGGATGAAGGGAAAACACAAACGACAGCTTGATCCAAAAAAATCATTTGGCCCAAGAAGTTTTTAATGGTGGGGATTTAATCCCTACTATGCGGTCGACCTGAGATTTGGATCTACCTCATTTTTGGGACCATGCCCTAAAATGAGTTGGCAAAAAGGATGGACGGCATGGATATACAACAAATGTGTCAAGGTGGGCCCCACATTCAAGGCATCACTCACTATGGTCCACTTGAGATTTAGATGTCTGATTTTTGGGACCCTACCTTAACATGAATTGGCAAAACATATTAACGACATGGATGTAAAAATACATCGAGATGGGCCCCACATTCAGGGCCTCACCCACTAGTGGTCCACCTGAGATATGAATCTACCTCATTTTTGGACCATGTCATAAAATGAGTTGGAAAAACGGATGAACGACATGGATATATAATACATACACCGAGGTGGGGCCTATATACATGGCCTTAAAAAATTGTAGATGAGGCATATATTAACTCAAAATTAATTAATTAAATTATGGACCGTTGTTGCTAAGTCACAATCCAAAAATTACATTATTTGAATGATTTTCATCATTAATTTGTAGACACTTGTTATTTTGCAATAGGATCATTTGATATTTTTTCATTCTTCACTGTCCAATAAATGTCCACCAATCCATTAGTGGGATAAGTACCAGTAGATTGCATGAAATTGAGGCTGATTTGGGACATCAAATGGTCCACCAAATCAACCCCAAATTGACAACACTATTCACTTGAATTTCATTTCAACTTTTTCTTAAGATCTATTGGGAAAAATGATATCAAAAGTCCCAAACCTCTGTATGTTGAAATGAAATGTATGAAAGTCGCGAGGTATGTAATATACCAATACTATAAATAATAATAAAACCTACAAATATTAGATGTTTTGGTATTACATTCATTTTAATAAATTTATATTGATATTATATACTTATATAATTAAATATAAAATATTTGTAGTTAATTCCAAGTTGTCAGGTTCATCAATTCATCAGACTGCCCGATACAACAGTCTCACTAAAGATTGAACCATTACACTACCTTAAACATGTTCAAAATTATAAATGAATGCATATTTGAAATATTTACATTTTTTTGTATTTTCTTGATATGTTTTTTTTTTTTTTTTTTTGAGCAAAAAAGAAAAAAAAAATCGACTGATGCAGGTGTGTATTAGCCGTTATGCCCCTCGTATCGGCCGTTACGCCGATTCAGCGTATTGGTAATGGTGGGCACCGTTACACCCACCGTTACCGCAACGGGACACCTTGTGTGGTAGATCACTTGGTTGTTGAGGTAAACTTGAAGGGTGCATTGAGATTAGGGAGCAACTTCTTTGGAATCAAAACCAAGAAGGGTCTCTCTCTCTATGGATCACTTGGTAGCTTGTTGCGGTAGACCACTTAGTAGCTGAGGTAAACTTGAAGGGAGCATTGAGATTAGGGAGCATCTTATCTGGATTCAGAACTGAGAGGGGTCTCTCTCTCTCTCTCTCTCTCTCTCTCCCTCCCTCTCCTTTTCTTGTCATAGTTCCAAGCTCAGGTAAAGGAGAAGAGTTGCTCTTAGATGGGCAGCTTACTGAAAAAGATTTGCTAAACAATCGTGGTTGGCAAGATAGAGTAAATTTGACCCCAAATAGTTCAAGCAAGGCTATGATGAAAATCTGAATCCTCAGTTTTTGGCTCCTCGTCTTATCTTCTCTTCCCTTCGTTCCATTATATTTATCTTACCTCTCCTCTGTCCATCTCTCCATTGTTAACATTGGTAGGATCATTGTTGAGGTTCGTCAAACATCGCCTTTAAATAATAACAAAAAAAATAAAAAAAATAAAAAATCAATGTGCTCTAGCTATATATATATATTTTTGGTCAAGTTTTTGCTTATTTCCATGGACTCTTTCAATTTGGCTAAGTTCCACATTGACATGACTGATTTAGTTCTCCCAGAGACGTGTGTTTCGAGATGATGTTGAATCATTGAATGTTCTTTCTTAGGTGATTCTTGCTTGTCTGTTCTGTCCTGCTTATAGCCTGCAAATTAGCTAAAGGTTGAATTGTTGTTATAGATTGTATAAATGCATAAGGTATTAATGTTGACTGTAAAATTTCACGATAGTTCACTAATGCGTGATATACTATATTTGATATAGGAATTTGCATTCGATGCATTAAATACGACATTGGGAGAATCAAACCTCCATTTCCCCTCCATGAGGCCATAACTCTAACAAACTAACCACCACAACCCAACATTGAACCTTTTTATTAATCTTTCGCATCAGCAACTATAGATCTATCAGGACATAAGCACATCTGTCTTGGCATGACTCAAAGCATGGATTCACGAATAAGGACTAGGAGCGCTGCCTGAGTGCAATGACATGGCTTTTAGGAGTGTTATCTAGAAGTACAGACCAAACACCTGCCCGTTAACCATTTTGGTTGGGTTTTGACAGTGGCTTTCATTCAACCTTGGAACATGGGGAACTATAGGGCATGCAATTGTCTGATAGGTTTTCGTTTCGTTCAAGCTTGTTATGGTTGATGTCACCTCATTATATCCTTAGTTAAGGAGATGATTGTGTTCTCTTTTTGGGTCCTAGTCGTCTGTCGCTAATGAGTTCAAAGCTGTCTCTAGGTCGGATCACACTAGAAGTGAGTGCCTGGTCATTATGGAAAAACATGACTCCTTGAGGAAAATTGAGGTTTGGGTGCCTTCTTTCAAATGGTGGAAGTTTATTCTCAATGGTAGCTCCTTTTGAGAACTTGTGGACATCCAGGGTTGGAGGCATCATGGATGCATGAGAGATGTTAAAGGGAAGTAAGATTGTTGTTCTTGCGGGGTTGAGTTTCGAATCACGCAGAATTGGAAGAAGGTCTGCAGCCAGCTTTTTCACAATTTATTATATGGTCTTATCTTAGAATAGGATTCTTCTAGTTCCATCGCTTGGCTATACTGATGCAGTTTCAAGGTCAATAAAGTTAGGCCTTGTTCCTAGATTGCAGTATGCTCTGCTATCATTGTCTCTTTTAGCTTTGTTCCAAGGGAAGCAAATGCTATAATGGGCATGCTGATTAAGTAACATGATGAGAATTATTTGCTAAATACCTATCCATTATTTTAATGGATTTTTTCTTTTTTGTCTAGTAAATCTTACATTATCTCTAAAGAAATTGTAATATTTCGTGGAGGTTGCAGCTATTTAAAATCTAATTCGCAGGAACACAATTTGTTCTCCACCATTAAGAATCATATAGCATATGATTTTATCATAGCTTGAGAGATCCTAGTTATTTAGGTATAATAATGGGATTTTTTACCAAAATGGCTCAAGGCATGGCCGTTGCAAGCGAATAGCCACCATTTTTTTTGGCCTTCTAACAATTTTTTAGTTTTTATAGGGACCAAAATGCCCCTTGCCTTTGGGAGTTGCGCCCGTACCTTTTTTGCTTGCGAGAGAAGCTTTGAAGCCCCAATCTCGATGCATGACGTGGGCATCATGTGGTGATTAGGCCCATTTGCAGGCAAATCCAATCCATTCATTCTCTTTGCGGCCTACCATTGCAATGGGAAGACACTAATTTCAGCTTGATATGAGCTCTCTGTGGCTCACAACAACCGATAATGGTGGCCATTTACTCCCAACTATTTCCTTGTGGTGTGGTCCACCTTATTAGTGGATGTGGCTCAATCTTTTACTCATGGCCTTTTACGAAATTCCGACTCCAATGGACGGAGTGGATTCGATACATACTCATGGCCTTTTATGAAATTCCGACTCCAATGGACAGAGTGGATTCAATACATATCCCAGGGTGGTCCCCATAGATAATGTCTGAAGATCCCATAGGTAGGGCTAAGTCGGTTAGAGGACCCATTTGAGGTTTTTTTTTTTTTTTTTGCAGCATTTTCTTTTTTCCTTTTGAACCTTCCTCCATGGGACCCACCACCACCCTCTAACGAAGTTCTTTTTCTGGCATATGACCATTAGTGTCATGTTCTCTGTTGTGTGGCCTTTTTATTTGCTTCAACTCGAAAAAAACCGACCATTTCGTACACTTCGACAACCACACTTCTTAAAGATGGAGACTTGAATGCTAGTGGTGGGTCCAATGAAGGAAGCTTCGAAGGAAGAAGAAGCTCTCTGCAAGAAACTGCAGGAGGTAGAAATTTGGGTCTTTGAACGTACTTGGCTCTACTATACGATCCTCGGACACTGTTTGTGGGGCCTATCGTGGGATATGTGTTGAATCTAATCCATTCATTGGATTCAAAAATTTAATATGCCAGTGGTGGGTCCAATGAAGGAAGCTTCAAAGGAAGAAGAAGCTCTCTGCAAGAAACTGCAAGAGGTAGAAATTTGGGTCTTTGAACGTACTTGGCCCTACTATACAATCCTCGGACACTGTTTATGGGGCCTATCGTGGGATATGTGTCGAATCTACTCCATTCATTGGATTCAAAATTTTAATTTAATGACATGCGCTCAAGAATGAGGCACATCCACATAAAAGGTAGACTGCACCACATGAAAGAGTTGGGATTACACGACCACCATTATCAGTTGTTGTGGGCTATAGAGAACTTGTATTAGGCTCAAATTAGTGTTTTCCCTTTCAAATGGTGGGCCACGAAGAAAATGAAAGGATTGGATATGCCTTCAAGTGGGCCCAATCACCACGTGATAGTCATACATTGAGACTGGGGCTTCGAATCTTCTCCCGCAAGCAAAAGCAAGTACGGGTGCAGCTCCCAAAGGCAAGGGGCATTTTGGTCCTTGTAAAAACTAGAAGTTGTTAAGAGGCCAAAAAAAAAGAAGAAAAAGAAATGAAAAGAGATGTATTCTATTGCAATGGCCATACCTTGGGGTTGTTTTGATAAAAATCCCTACAATAAACTCTATTAAGGGAAGGGTCTCTACCCATGGCTCAGTGGTAAACACAATGTGTTTCAACTTTGAGGTCTTCGGTTCGAGAACCCTCGTGGTGTATGTGGGTGTGAGAGTGTGTAAAAAAAATAAAATCGATTAAAGGAAAAAGACATTGGTTGGTTTGTTATTGAAAAATAAGCAAACGCGGAGGTGCTAGATAGTATCTCATAAATATTCTGATTTCTTTGTGGATGAGTTTGGGAGTTTTCACACAGTTATATGAAATTTGTTTGCTCTAGAGAAATCATTTACATTAGCGTTGCTCATTTACTCTTTTCTGTTTCTCCTTTTTGTCTTCTGTTAGTATCCTTTGTAGTATTATGTTTTGCACGACTGGAGGTGGCTCCAATAAGGAGGGTTACATAACATTGAAAACCTGAAAAGAGGAGGAGAGGAAGATCTAAATGGCTCTGATCGAGGTGATGAGAGGAATATGAATGCTTGCTCACTTACCAAGGATAGGGGGCCTTAGATGGGAATGATTGGTGAAACAGTATTCCGAAAGCCAACCACAAATAACTGGGACAAGGCTATGATGATGAGACAATACTGTTGTTATTTTTACATGACCATCAGATCCTTGCAACATCATTTTCATTCACATACGCCTACGTTGCAGTGTTTTTCATTTGGAGTCAGATCTTGATGTTGTCCGTTGGAGATTTGACCAAGGAAAAATGTTGGGTGAAGATAACATGTATTTCTTGATAAAATAATTTCTCTCATATTTCAAATCCTTTCCATGTATTCTCATTTTTTTAAGTAAAAAAATTTGTTAAAAGTCATTATATTTCGAATAAATTTTAACAACTGCCTCTGGATTGCTTATAGGTTATGGAGCGTTCCTGATCCCGTTAAAGTAAATGAGAAGGCTTCATCTATGAAGAAATATCAAGAGAGAGACCTGCAACCTATAATTGATTGCGAAAAGAAAGTAAGTTGGAACAAATAAGACAAGCTTCCTTGGATGTAGTAATGCCTGCATTCATGCCCTTGCACATACATGGACTTTGTGCATGGAAGGAGATAACTAGGCGCACTAGCGTGCTTGTGGATTCATGCATGGAGCTAATCTTTCTTTCGCCTTTTTTCAGGATAACTCTATCCAGGCGGGAGACATCCTTTCTCAAGTTTCACAAACACATGACGTAATCATGTAAAGTTCTGCATGCTCCCCAAACATTGGGTGGTGTTGATATGCTTTTCCTTTTATCATCTGCCTCTTTCTGTTGTAACAAGTTCAAAGTTTATCTTAACGGAGATGCATATATACATGTTATGATACTTACAGGACTTTAGAAAAAACAATATCCAGGCTAGAGATGCAGCTAGCCACAGCTAGAGCTGCACAAGCAAGTGATCGGGATGGATCTCCTATGGCTACAAAACCAGGAACTGAGCAAACAAAGGGGCGCCAGAAAGTTTTCTTCGTCATGGGAATCATTACTGCATTTAGCAGCAGAAAGCGCCGGGATTCAATCAGAGAAACCTGGATGCCTCGAGGTTCAGTGTTTGATTTTGTCAACTTTCGCAACATTTATATTGAATAAATGTGGGTATATTGTATTTCTGACAAATGATCACACACAGCCCCATCTTTCCTGCCTACTTGTCATGTGTGTGGGACATCAGAGTCAGGCAAAAGATGGGCCCCACTGTGAAGATCACTTACTGTGAAAATCATGTTGATCTACTTATTAGGTGGCCCATACCCATACATTGGATCAGACGATTAGCTGCCATTGATTTCTACATGGCCTGTCTGTTGAGTGGACAATCGTGGATTGTGCCAGGTAATCTCATGGAGTTGCCCGTCTTTTGCACAGCTCGGATGCTCAACACAAGTGATGCTGTCAGGAAAGACAGCATGTCTGTGGTCATTTCTCCATGTTGCTAATCTTTTGAGTTAATTGTCTGCAGGAGAGAAATTAAGAAAGATGGAGAAAGAGAAGGGAATTGTCATGCGCTTTGTTATTGGCCACAGGTAGGGTATTTTATAATGAGAAACCAATGGATTCCTGCTAGAGTAGGGATTTCGGATTCCACTCTATCCACATGGTGCTGTGTAAGGTCTTGGCTGTTCATCTGGCTGGCCACACTGTATTTGTGTTGCAGCCTGAAAATATCAGGTCAGTTTGGTCACGAATGTCTGGTGGGTGGTGGGCCAAATATGCAAATAAATTGGACGTTAGAACAAGGGCCAACCAAAGCTCCACATTTGAAGTGCATGTGAGGGTCAGTTCAATGAATGGCACCAACAACATTAGCACTTGTTCAGGGTAGGCATCGTATTCCTATTCTTGCAAGTTGGAACAGCAAGGCTAAGTAGTTTTCAATTTGCAAGCTTATGACAGTGCTTAGCATGATATGTTTCTCATTTTGAAAAGAATTTTTGGTTCATAGCTTTGACAAGTTCTTGCATGTGACCACAGTGCAACTCCAGGTGGTGTTTTAGACCGTGCAATTGATGCAGAAGAGGACCAGCATCAGGATTTCTTGAGACTGGTGCGTCTAAATTCTATGACTTGGGATTTTCGAAGATCACCGAATTTAACAAATTTCCAGGATGCTTGTTTGTAGAGGTTTGCTAAGATCTCTACATGCTGCCTAACTGTAGGACATCCGAGCTATGCGTCAGGTGGGCCTTACAGTGTAGATGACCTGGCCAGGATTCTGGGCTATCCACCCATCAGCCAGACCACTGATCTATGAGAATAATGGACAATTTTTTATTTTTTTTTAAAAAAGGCCAACAGTCCATGTTCAACACGCATGCATTGTGCGATCAATGAGGTCTGACCAGATTATTCAGGCAGTTCATCCATATTTGTTGTCCGCATTGTGACCAGCCTGATTATTTGGGGCAAGCCATGTATCTACAAGTATGTCCCTGCTTAGTGAGTGGATGCCTAATTTGGGGGAGGTCATCTGCACATTGGGGCCCACCAGAATCACTAGTCGAATGTTCCACACATGCAATGCGTGGACTTGATGAGACTGGTTATTTGCAATCTGGTATTTCCTGTTAATTTCAAATAGCATATCTGAAACTCCTTTATCCAGAGTTAGGATCTTTCTTCTTTTGTCTGATCAGTGAAATAGAACTGTTTCATTGCAGAACCACATTGAAGGGTATCATGAGTTGCCTTCAAAAACTCAAATCTACTTCTCAACAGCCGTGGCAAAGTGGGATGCTGATTTTTACATTAAAGTTGACGATGATGTGCATGTCAATCCTGGTTAGAGTATTCTGTGTCCCATTTAATCTCTATGTTTTAAGGCGTATTATACAATACCTGGGAAATTGTACTGTACACTCAGATTTTCAGTTTGTATGAGTGGGGCTTATGGTTCATCGATCCAGAACATTGATATGATGGGCCTCACTGCAGATCGCCCATGCACCAAAAAAAAAAAAAAACCAAGATTGTATTTTCAGTTTGTATGAGTGGGGTCCATGGTTCACTGATCCAGACTACTGATACGAGGGGCCTCACTGCAGACGGCCCATGGACAAAATTCCCCAGGATTGTAATATCCTAACCATCGAATACTGGCCCTTTTGTGGTAAAGTCTGGACTGTTTTTTTTTTTCTTTCTCAACTGTCTATTTACTGCCACACCAATGGAAGGGCTACGACATATTGGAGAAGTTTGGTTAGTGGAAATCCAAAGTGGGGCCTAAAGTATCAATCATCAATGGTTTGGATCACTAAACATGGGCCTGACTAGTAATCTTCAGAAAAAGAGCCCAACTTGTACATAACTGAAATCCATGTGTACTTCGCCCCCAACATTGTATAATAACTCAGATTTAAAATGCACAGATGAATGATTTATGAGCTTAGCTACGACTGTGAATGTATGGATTGAGAGTGGCTTGTTTCAACAGGTATGGTTGCTTCTAATTTGGCGCGCCATAAGTCAAAACCACGTGTCTATATAGGTTGTATGAAGTCTGGACCAGTTCTTGCACAGAAGTAAGATTGTCGAATCCTTTGAAGTTTCCAAGTAGATGCATGTGTAGAACTATGTTTATCCTCTATTTATTTATTTAAATAATTTTTGCCTTTGACTTAACATTAGGCAACTGTTGCTACTTTATGCAGAGGGGTCAAGTACCACGAGCCTGAATACTGGAAATTTGGTGAGGAGGGAAATAAGTATTTCAGACATGCGACAGGACAGATGTATGCAATCTCCAAAGACTTGGCAACCTACATATCAGTTAATAGGTAAGCTTTTACTTTAAAGGAATTATACGATTCTCAGCCTAAGGATATGTATAGTATCTCTGGTCCCAATTGAGCACGTGTTGGGCACAAGGTTACCTGGATCATTGGTCACTTTGGTACGTGGTATGGTAACAGTAATGGTCTTCACTGTAGGTTTGCTCCCTATAGGTGAGGGTTCGATTCCCCTCCTTGGCTTTACCCAATACACGTGGTTGTGGGTGATTGCGTGTATCCGCAAGGATTAGTCTCACTTCAAAAAAGAGGTGGGGACACCCTCTGTCTTCAAAAAAAAAAACAGTATGCGCTGTGCTACTTCTTCTAATACGTGATACTCTAGGGATCCGATCATGTGTGCATCACTCCAATACATGCATTATGTGTGCGATATGGTTTTATATATGAATTCATATTGCAATTTATAGATAAAATGATGAATGATATTATTATAGACCCCACACGCTTCGTGTTATGTTATAACTTAATAGATAAAAGTATAAATCTCTGCATTATAGATATAAATTTATAACTTAATCAATAGTAAGAATACAGAGCCATAATTGTGGTTTACTAAAAATGGCAATTTGGATCTCAAATGATGCATATTCTAGAACATCAGGTCTGGAACGGGAAACTTGGGGAGTTTCGTGTTTTAGGAAACTTGGGCCCACAGCTTGGTGATCTAGTGTAGACAGTTGATCAAATGGGACCTGCTAGGATGTGCGAATGCTCTGACAAATCTCCGGGATGGTAAAATCATAGCCATATCCAGCCTTTGGCATTTTTATGTTCAGTGTGGACAGTGGCTGTAATTCTGTTTTGAGCTGTCTATTTGAAGGATAACAGAATCAAGTGGTTAGGACTTTACCTTTAGGAAGACTGTTGGGAGATGGTCCATCCATTGTGGGGCCCATCATATCAATTGCAGTGTGGAATGTGGATCACTGACATATGTGCCCTACTTTTAGGACTTAGGTCCTGAGATTACTGCTCATATCGACAGGCCAAAAAGGATAATGTAACTCCATTTTTCATAGCATGTTTTATTCACAGCAATTGATTGCAGAAACTGTTTCACTCCCAATGCTGGTTTTCCTTTATTCTTCTTCTTCATCTTTTGCAGGCACATACTACACAGGTATGCAAATGAAGACGTATCATTGGGTTCCTGGTTCATCGGTCTTGATGTTGAGCATATTGATGAACGGAGCCTATGCTGTGGGACTCCCCCAGGTAAGAGTTGCTTGCTGAATTAGCTGAGTTTCCAGAAATTTATCCCTGGAGCACTGATCAAAATGCATCTCATCTGTCAAATTGTTCCTCTTTTTTTCTTTTTCTTTTTTCTTTAGTTTCTTTCCTCGTGCATCTCAGCTGTCAAATCTTCCTTTTTAAAAAATAAAATTTTCATTCCCCATGGTGGTCACGGGTTCTTTTGTCAGTTAACCTTGATTTGCTACATCCATAGATATTTGACACCTTTCTCATGGGTTCATGCTGAAAAGGCTGACCTATTCACAGGCAGCTAAAAGAAATTACTCAACTAAAGAGGAATCATGGTGTCCTGCTCAGCAGCAAGCATACTGTTTGCTGCTGCGTAGTCTGTCCATTTGTGGAATGGTTTGGTGAAACATTCCATGTATGCTTCAAGACTCTTGCAGAGTGGAGGATCCCGATCCTTGCATGAGGATCATTGCTTTATTTTATTCATAACGGTCTATTTGTAGCTCACGAATTGAGGGGATAGTGTCTTCCAATCTGGAAGATTTTTTGGTCATCCTTCATCCACATTGGGCATCTCTATCAATTGTTTGAATTAGAGAATGATGCTCCCACATGGTCTACCACATACAAAATAATGTGCAGCTGCAAACTGTATGCTTGCTACTGCCACGAGCCAGTAATTCCTCTAAAGTAAATCCTCAAGGAAATGCATGCAGAGATATGCATTGTCCATGCCTATGGCATAACATCTGAGGTGTCATTGTAAAAAATGCTTATTAGTTGGCCACCGCATCATCAAAATAAAATGTATTGGCTAATTATATGAAGTATCATTGTGGGCCATTAAATAGCTTGCACTCATAGTACTTATATCTCTTTCTATGCTCTGGTAGAAAGTTCTAAATTTTATTATTTCATAGTCTGTAAATAGAGCTACTGTTATTTTAGCTTACTAGAGTGTACTTGGTCTGTTCGTTTTTTAGGAATTAAGGTCTTGATGCATTAGGACATGAGCATATGTTCTCCATATTCTCATTCTGTCCAAGTGGGGCCGGTGGTTTGGCAATCCAGATTTGGTGTGCATTGTTAGATGGGAGATGCTCCCAACATAATTGAAGTTTGAATATCCAAACTGTTCTATCATCATCATCATCATCATCCAATCCCATCGGTCGGGGGCCTAAATCAATGTTTGTGGGTAAAAATATAGCAGCAGTACAGAATCTTCAGATGAAAATGCCAAAGATTAGATGGCAAGGAGCTTCTTGTCTGTAAGGTTTTTTTGGGTAGTCCCCCTTCATCACTGTGGTGCATCTGATCTCTGGCCTGGATCACCAAACCATGGGACTGTTGCATGAACCTGTCGTTGTGAATGAACCTGTTCTTGCTCCAACCAGATAGCTTTAACACATTTTGTCTTTGTCAGATTGTGAGTGGAAGGCCCAAGCAGGGAATCCTTGTGCTGCATCTTTCGACTGGAGTTGCAGCGGCATTTGCAAATCGGTGGAGAGAATGGAGGAAGTACACCAGCGCTGTGGGGAAGGTGATGGGGCTGTTTGGAGCGCCGAATTTTGAAAACCGGACCTCTCTTTCAGTTGCATCAGTTACAGGTTGTAATCTAATGTATGCTAACTCATCTTCCCAATTTTCCTATATTCACATGGCGGGTTAGTCCATTTGTTTCTTGATTGTTTCCAATGTCTATGTCATGAACTAAGGAGTTTTGAGTAGAAGTCACCGTCAGCTAGGGACAGAGTCCATTCTCAGGGAGTGACTTTGCGACCTGCAAAGCAGTCCCCAAAGGAAACAGAATCCCCTTTTCTTGCAGTTGGGGTCCTTGAAAAATACTTACAAACCATGCATTTCCCATTGGAAATGCTCTCAACATTCCAGCAGAACGGGCTTTTCTTTCCTTCTTTCTTTCTTTCTTTTTTCTTTCTAGGATTCCAAGTGCTCTCTCTCTCTCTCTCTCTCTCAACACAATTCCTGAAGTCTCTAAACTGGCTTTCCCACTACCCCAACATAATAAGCAGAACCTCTTTCTGGAACCACAATCTTGGAGCCAAACTGATGCGCGAGCATTAGTCATAAAGCAGTGTGACAAATATTGCTGAGATTATATTGAGATATTTTTGGGAGTAAATTAAATGATATAAACTTGAGTATGTCAAGAGATTTTCAAAGTATCGTCAGCTTTGTAACGTGATTTTTTCTAAGATTACCCCCATCTTAACATGGAAAATAATTAAAATGTTAACTAATTCATTATAATTAGATATTGGAATTTTAAAATTATTTATGAATTATAATAAATATATTTATTTTTATTTTGGGGTTTTTACTACAAATACTTCATCAAATAATTCCTTTCCCAAATGAAATTCTGTGGTCCTCGTTTAAATTATTTTTTTTCTTTAAAAGGTAGTGAAATCAGGAATCATGGAGCCCATGTGGTATGTGTATGACATCCAATCTTTCTAACATATAAAACCCACCATAATATTCACACAACCCAAAATTGCCGAATTTGAATCACTGGATGGGCTACACATGAATTCAGATGTTTCTGAGCGATATATATTAGTTTTTACAGTTTGGCCCTTCTTAAAGTTTTGGTATGGTAACATGGCATGGTGCATCTGTTGGATAAGTTGGATGTTAGACATATACCTTGTGGCCACAATTCTCAATTCGTCACTTTTAAAAGACACCTAAAATAAGATGTTTAGGTAATTAAATTAGATGTTTAGGTAATTTCTCTCCTCAATTGATGCGAATAGCATACTCACCTTGCTATTGGTGGGTTTTGCAGGCCCCACCATGATGTATGTGTTTTTTCTGTGCTGTTCAACCATTTTGTCAATTCTCAGGTGGACCACATCATAGGAAACAATGGTGACTGAGAACACCCACCATTAAAATCTTTTAGGGCTCACTGAATTGCTTATTTGCCATGTTGATTAGGTCACATAGGCCTCGATGAAAAGAAAACACAAATATTAGCTTGATTCAAAACCTTTGTGGCCCATGGGGAAGTTTTTAATGATGGGCATTCAATCACCACTGTTTCCTTGGGTGGATGCTTGCCCTAAAATGAACTCACAAAATGGACGAACGGGGTGGATAAAACACATATCAGGGTGGGGGCCATTGAGCTTTTCCAGCACTCACGTCAGTATTAGAGGGGTCACTCCTGAATATGTAAAAATTGAAGAGTAAAAAATTGTTTGATTTTCATTTTGTATGATGCTACGTGTTTATACATAAGAGATGACCCAAATTAGGAAGATAATAATAATAATAATAATAATAAAGAATTAAAACAAATCTAAATAGATTACAATTTACAACCTAATCAAATCACAGCAAATAAGAGAGATATATAAAGAATCTTAATACTCAAGTTGGTGCGTGGAGATCCATAAGCCTAACTTGGTGAGTAAAAGATGAAAGTGGTCCTGATTAAGGGCTTTGGTGAATATATATGCAAGTTGTTGATTTGTGGGCATGTAAGAAGGGCAGAGAATCTCAATACTGATTTTATTTTATTTTTATTTTTTTGTGTGTACTAGGTGACTATCAATCTTGATAAATTTAGTCTATTCATGAAAGATGAGATTGTTGGCAATATGAATAGCATAATGAAGGCTTACAAGTTAGGGATGTAGAACAACGAGGAGATCTGGTAGGAGATTTTTGAGCCAAGTGAGCTCACAAGTGGCATTGGCAAGGCGTGGTATTTTGCCTTGGTGAAGGATCTTGAAACAGTAGTATGTTTTCTTTTCCTTTTTCTTTTTCTTTCTTCTTTTTTACAGAATATAGGGCTTTGTCCAAGCATCGTGAAATACCCGACCCAATTAAAATCACTGTAAGCAAGGAGTTGAAGGGAGTTGTAAGATTGCAGAAGGATACTCTTTTAAGTTAAAGAAGACTTTGAGATATCAGAGTATTCAAATAGTCACATTGTAATGAGGTTAGCGGGTTTATGCATTAACTGATTGAGAATATTGACTGCATAAATAATATCAGGTCTGGTGATGGTTAAGTATATAAAGTGCCCAATGAATCTCCGGTACATAGTTGGATATGGAAGAACAGTATCATGGTCATTGGTTAAACATAAATTTCGTTATATAAGAAAAACTTCTGGTTGAGCTCCAAGATGGCCACTATCCTTGAGAATATCGAGAGTATATTTTCATTGATTGAAAAAAATTCCCATCAGAGAGTGTACCACCTTAATGCCCAAGAAACATTTTAATAGACAAAGATCTTTAACGTGAAACTTGGTATAGAAAATGCTTTTAATGTAATGATGGCGGTTAGGTCGTTTCCTATCATAATAATGTCATAAACGTACACAAGGACTGTTGTAAAAAGAGGACCATTGGAATGGGTTAAAATGGAATAATATGCGGAGGATTGGTGATATCCAGCTTCTATGAGCAGAGATGAGAACTATTCAGACCAAATTCTGGATGCTTGATGAATGCCGTAGAGAGTTTTGTTGAGACGTCAAATGCATTGCTCCTCCCTAATCTTAAGGGAAATTGTCATATAGACTTCTTCATGAAGGTCCTCATGGAGGAAAGTGATGTTGATGTTGAGTTGGAGTGGAAATGGCGAATGGCTGCTATGATATAACCACTAAATGTGCTTTGAAACGTTCAATTGTCCCGTCGGCACGGTATTTGATTTTATATGTACATGTTGTAAGATTAGGTTTGATTTTGCACCAGGCCTCGAATTCTGATAACATTGCTTCACACTGATGAATAATTTTAACAGCTCGAGAAAAAGGTGTCGGCTCATCATGGGAGGATAAAGCAGACAGAAGAGCAACATGATTAGCAAAAAATCAATCATAGGAAAGTAAGTTAGATAAGAGATAATGAATACTTGTAGAGGGTTGTGAAGTATAATGAATACTTGTAGAGGGTTGTGAAGTATAATGAATACTTGTAGAGGGTTGTGAAGATTGTACGATGAGAAACGACGAATGCCAGATGAAGGTAGAATAGTGGAGAGTAGAGGGTCAGCAAGGATTGGGGGTGATGATGGATGATTACGGGTTGCCTCTAGGATTTGTATGGGAATGACGGAATTGGATGCGTCAAAGATGGCAACTGTGGGCTTGAATGAAAATGTGATCTCCACAAATGTGACATCGCGAGAGGTGAAGAGACATTTTCTTTCAAGATCATAAACTCAACAACCTTATTACCAAAAGGGATAACTAACAAAGATGTATTTAGAAGCATATGGTGCAATGAAAATGTATTCTCCACAAATGTGATATCCTAAGAGCTGAAGAGACATTTTCTTTCAAGATCATAAACTCGATAACCTTATTATCCAAAGGAATAACCAACAAAGATCATTTAGAAGCATGTGATGCAAATTTGTGTCAAAGAGAAGTAAGAGTACGAACATAACACAAACAACAGAAGATTCAAAGATGATCATAGGATGATTTATTTATTTATTAAAAAAAAAACATTTCGTATGAAGTTTTGCCATCCAGATTGAGAGTAAATATACGATTGACGAGATACATAATAGTTAAGATGCATTCCTCCTGAATGATAAAGGTAAATGTGCCTGAAAGCACAAAGCTCAAGCAATCTCAAGGAGGTGTTGATGGTCGCGTTCACCGACCCCATTCTATTGTGGGGTTTCAACACAAGTCTGGTGATGAAGTATGCCATTTTCTAAAAAATAATAATATTGTATTGAACTGGAGAGAAACTCGGTATCATTGTCAGTGTGAATTTGGTGAATCTTATGTTGGAATTGAGTCTTAACCATGGCATAATAGTTTTTGAGAAGTAAATATGTTTTAAATTTGAAATGCACGAGGAATTTTCATTGAAAAGTTGATACAATGTAAAAATTGGAAAGTAAAAAAATTGTTTGATTTTCATTATGTATGGTGCTACTTATTTATACAGAAGGAATACCCAAAATTAGAAAGATTACAATAAAAAATCAAATCAATTTTTTTTTTAAAAAGAAAAATGGGAGCCCACCACTTGTAACTTTGTTAAAGATTGAGAAAACATGTACATTCGATCGGGCAGGCTCCACAAAAAAGAATTAGGCCTCACCTATCATTTAGACATCTATACAACATCAACTAATACAAAAGGAGGAGATAGTAAAACCTAGAAAAATATAGATAACCTCAGCCTGAATTGAAAAAAAATCAAATCTATCCTAAATAAATTACAATTTAATCAAATCACGGCAAATGAGGAATATATACAAATAAAGAATTTTAATAAAATCTAAGTCCCATTTGAGTATGTTTACACCTGTCCTAGCGCATCCACGTGGATCAATGAGACGCTGCCAGGTGTTGGTACTATGCACAAATGGTGAATGAAATCCTACTCATGCCCTGAGGATATCTTTTGCCCCATATCCTTCGGTGGCACATCACATGCCAAAAGTAGAACGACACATGGTCGTATGCACGTCTATAGATGAGGCACTGCAACGAGTGACACATTGGCCTCACACGAGTCGTACGTGCGATCGAGGCAGCATGTTCAGCAAATCTATAAAGACCTACTAAGATAGGAATCCTATCGCAATCTACATGTACTTGGCAAGGCCATCTCACACAATCCTACCAAAATTGGAGATCTTCCCAGAGATTATCCATGCTTTCATGGCAATTACAAAGGTTCAAGAAGTGGATTATTCCAAAAATGGAAGGAAATCGAAGGACACCGAGGAATCCGAGTCCAGTGAGACTGATCCTGTATCGTCCACGAATCTCTGCAGTCACGGTGGCAAGGAGATCTAAAAAAATGGTTTCAAAGTGCAACCTTCAAAGATCTCTTTGGCCAGATTGGGAAGATCAAAAAAGCAGTTTTGTACCATAATCTTCAGGGACACCGTAATCACCAAGGATCCTGGATCAGCAAATAAACTCGAAAGGTTTTGCCACCTCCTGAGCTATATAAGGAGCACGCGATGAGGAGCTCGAGGCCCATGCCAAAAATAATCTCTCTACACAGTGCAATGCTACTTATATTAGTTTAAATTCCTTCACTTTTGTCTGGTCACATTACAAAATGTCTGGAGTTTGGGTTAGCTTAGATTGTTACTATCCAGCGTCATCGCTGCAATATGCGTAATAGTATAAATATTCACGACCTACCATTGTTGGATGCCTAACCAATCGAGTCCTTACTTGGAAGATTATACCCCGATCAAATCTTGTTGACCATCTGCCTCGATTGTTTGTCCATATAGGCGATCACAAGTATTTACTTTCATTTATTTCTCTTCTTATTTTGTTTACTGAGTTTCAAATACAAATCAATACAATCAGCATCGTTAGCCCTTTTAGTTTTAATTCTTTTCATCTATTGTTATTTTATTGAGAAATACAGGGCTTGCAATCATTGTTGAAAGAAAAGTAATTAACGCAAGGTAAAAAGTTCCCATTTAGAAGGATAAACCTGCTCCTTTTAAATCGCTTGTTCACCTGCAACAATAGGTGGTTGGGAAGGCGTAGATTCGGTCTTAATTAGTCTATCTTAGCGAATGGGGTTATAAAGCGTTTAATCGAACTCGAGTCGAGTACGACTTCGACGCGCCAACACTTTCCTAACCGCACATGTTTGACCAAATACGGGCATTCGTTAACACGTGTGACCTCGTGTTTGATTGAATAGCTAATAGAGTCAAACAACTAATGTGCTAGTCACGGGAGCGTGAAAAGCAGTTGTGTCAAATATCACTGAAAATTTTAAAATGCTGAGATATTTTTAGAAGTAAATTAAATGATATAATCGGGATAATGCCTAGAATTTTCAAAATATTGCTAGGTTTTAGGGAGATTTTTCATGAAATTATCCCATCTTAATATAGAAAATAATTAAAAGGTTAACTGATTCATTATAATATGATGTTGAAAATTTAAAACTATTTAGGAATTATAATAGGGATTTTTTATTATAAAATGCGTCCATCATTTGGATTTTACTAAATAATGCCTCCATGGCAATGTTTTTCCAAAGGAAAAATGACATATTTGACCTCAATTTTTTAAATTATTTTCTTTACAAAGAGGAGAATCCATAATTGTTGGGCCTTAGTAGTAATTATTTGACATCCTACCCATCCAACAGCTGCACGACAACATGATTATTAGGCAAATAAAAAATATCGGGGATCCAATGACAAGGTGGGCCAATCCACACATACACACCACTCAAAACATCCAAATTCAAGTGTAGCTCATTTGATTATTTGATTGGACTATTTTTTGGTCCGTGCGATTACCAGTGGGGTGCATATGTTGAAAGGCTAGATACTATACAGATACTATGCACATACCATGTTGGCCCCACAAGTCTTGTCTTTCAATAATTTTTAAAGAAATAATTAAATAAGGTACCGATGAGATTTAGACAAGTGGCCATCACCGTGGGTTTGCTCCATATAGGTGTGGGTTGGACTCCCCTCCTCGGCATTACGAATACACATGCTTGCGGGTGATTGCATGTATTTGTAAGAAATATTCATCCCTCAAAAAGGGTGGGGACCGTTTTGCCAAACAAAAAAATAATTAAATGAGGGCATTTTTGTAATTTCCTTCCTTTTAAAGCAATTCCTTGCAATTTTTAAACATCCAGGCATTATTTGGTAAAATGTTAATTCTTGAGGAATTTTGTAGTAGAAATCCCTTTATAATAAATAATTTTTATTTTTATTTTCAATTTGAGATTTTTACCACAAATTTTTTTAAAAATTTGCATTTCACCAAATAATGCCTTTAGAGGTGGGCACGGGACGACTCGATCCGACTAACTCAAATCGTCTAACTCGTTCCGATGCGACTCGACCTGAATTGAATGGGTGAGTCGGTTCGAACCGAGTAAGCTTTGCCCAATCCGAACTCAAATCGAGTTGAGTTCGAGTTACCCAGTAACTCGACCCGAAACTCGATCTGGTTAGACTTGACTCAATTCGAAACCCGACTCTCTAACCCTACCCCGACCCGATCCCAACCTCTCTCTCTCCCTCCCTCATCCTCCTCTTCCAAGCCCAGCAACCACCCACCACCATCACCCTCCTCCTCCTCCTCTATCTCCTCTCCACTCCCTCCCTCCCTCCCTCTTCCAAGCCCGACAACCACCCACCACCATCACCCTCATCCTTTTCCTCCTCCTCTCTCTCGTCTCCACTCCCTCCCTCCCTCATCTCTCAATCTGACTCGATGCTAACTCAACCCGGCTCGGTACTTTTGACCGAATCAGACTCGATCCAAATCAGTCCAGGCCAGACCGAACTTCGATCGAGTCAGGCATGCTAGACTCGGTATTAAGTCGGATCAAGTTCGAGTTAGGCCTATTTCAAAATCAAATCGAGTTGAGTTAGCCCTAACTTGGTCTGACTCGACTCGATGCCCATCTCTAAATGCCTTCCTCAGATGAAATTTTGTAGTGTCATTTAATTTTTTTTCTTCAAAAGGCAATAAAGTTAAGAATTATAGAGCCCACATGGTATGTATATGACATCCAATCCTTCTAGCATATGAAATTTACTCTCCATAATGTTCACACAGCCCATAAATATGATTGATTTGAATAACTAGATGGGCTACACATGAATGTAGATGTTTTTGAGTGGTGTATATTAATTTTTACAGTTTATGTTGAGATTTGTGGTTTTTTTTTTTTTTAAATCAAATATTTCAAAATTTCGGGATTTTGCCACTAAAACACTTTTTGGGAATTTCGAATTGAAAAAGTGTGGTGTGTGCTTTTGTCCCACATTGGAAATGAAAAGAAGAAAATCGTGGTTTATATGAGGATGTTTGTGTAGTATTCTTACTTGGATCTTTGGAGATTGTGATGCTCAGGTTGCGCAATGGAATGCACATGCATGTGCTCAGGCTCGGGCACGGGCGTGGGCAGTGTGCCTGTAGTAGTCCTAGTTGGTGCACTTTAAACTTCGCACATGCTAGGGTTTTATAGGCGACTGAGAATGGTCAGATTATTAATTCGAAATGGTTAGCCGTTTTCAGAAACGGTTAGCTGCCTTGAAAGCCACAACGGTCTGAAAACGGACGGGTCATGATGATCCAATAGTTAGACCTTCTCATCTGACGATCAGAAATGACTGAAATTAATGATCAACGGTCAGAAACATTTTTCAAACGTTCTGAACCATTGATGGCCACCTAGCAATGATCCACTCCCTGGTGCCTATATAAATTGAACCATTCCGGTCCAAATTCTATCATCTCAAACTCATATCTCGCCTCATCCATTAGATCCTAAGGATTGCATCTCCATTTTAGAATACTGTTAACACATTCTCATTTTGATTATGCCAGAAGATCTGCTACATTGAAATTGTTCCTAGGTGGACCCTTCATGATTGTTGAACACAGGATCTAAATTGGCTTGTCTTATCTTGGAAGCAATTCACTTGTAACCCATCCGCAATTTGATAAGGGGGCGAATTACGCTTTAAGAAAAGCGTATATTTTACGTGATTCTGATGCAGGACATGAAATTTAAGTATGAGATGTAAGAATTCAGGCTTATATCATATAAATTCATAAACAGTTACACAAATTCCACATCTCACATGACAATCCAAATCATTCAATTAAAAGGGCGAATCTATGCAGGTCCAGACCGACACAGGCTAGGACTGGACCAATAGAAATTATAAACCAAATGATGTCAAAGGGAAATAGAAATCAACTACACATGCATAAAAATCAGTCCCTAATCCAAGGGATTCCCCAATTTTAATTTAAGGAACCCTAGGGTGAAAAAAAAGGGGCAAATAAATTAGGGCTAATACAAACTAAAGCTAAGGTTTAGGAAATATGAATGAAAAGAGAAAAATTAGAGGAAAACCTGACTTGGAGAAAGCTCCTGCGTGCGGATGGTGACCCGGGGCTAATGCACGTGCGCGGGTGGGCTGGCCGCACGTATGATGGAAGCCCGCCTCCCTAAAGTGACACCTAGGCCTTGGTCGGCCAGGGGAGACCTTCAATCCCTCCAAGTTTGACGACGATCCGACGTAAGGTCGAGGCGTAGTGCTCCGCCGAAGTTTCAGCCCTCCTACAGGTCCAGATTTTGGAAACTGGCTGTAGGGGGATGAATAGCTGCAAAAGCTAAGAAATTCAAAGCAATAATGATGATAAAAGATGAGAGATATGGATGGAAGATGGTAGGGGCGAATGGGGATAGATGTGACTTCGCACCACGGTAGTTAGCCCTTCGAAGAAGGGAGGGCTTCGCACCCACTTTTGAATTCTTCCACAACTCATGAAGAGAGAAGAAAAATAAAGCAGAAATTTTTATTAAACTCGAATGAATGAAAAGAACTACAAGGGGTGCCTATTTATAGGGAAAACCCTATACCCCAAAAACTCGCACCATGTGTGCAACTTATTACTTGGCGATGAAGTAAACTAAAATAAAAACCAAACAAAGAAATCTAAAGCATTCACGCTGTTCTAAATAATAACAATAGGCAAAACCTAAAATATGAAATCCATCCGACGAGTGGGCCACGATCATGAGATCCCATGATGGACTTTTTTTGACTATCGGGCTCACTTTTTTTGAACCAAAACTTATCTTTTAACGTATTTAGGGGTGGTGGTGTGCATGCCCGTGTAGGCGGCGTGCGGGCGTGTGTGTGCAAGATGTCCTCATCAACTCTCTCCGGCTGCGAAGATTTCGCCACTGGCGAAATAAAACTCCTGAACCGCTCTAGGATGTTAGGATCAAGACTCCGAAGCTCCTCCTCAATGAGCCACATGCTGTCTAAAGCTGGATGTGACTTCCATTTAACTAGGTATTTTTGAAACCCGACATCCGACTGCAACATCCCGAAAATCGAGGGTCGAGTAGTAACTCAAATCTCGAGTTCCAGAACATTACTTATGCAACAAAATGAATGATGATTGAATGTTGACTGTATTAGAGTAGTGAACATGAGTGAGATTAAGCCCAAACAACATATCATACTCCAGAGACAGTTAAATTTACAAGCGGAAGACTGTGATAGATAGATAAAATATATAAATAATGATAAGTCTCCAGAGTGTGATAACATTACCAGGTTAAATAATTATAAGTATAATCCTAAAATATACCAAATGTGTAAGGTCCTCTAATCAATATCCCAGAAAGCTCCGTCGATCAGGACACGGCTCACAGGAGGCCGTCAGAAGACAACCAATACAAGCAAGCATCGTAGTCATTGCAAAGGTCTGGCTCCGCCT
This sequence comes from Magnolia changhungtana, assembly GCA_030180095.1. Lineage (NCBI taxonomy): Eukaryota > Viridiplantae > Streptophyta > Magnoliopsida > Magnoliales > Magnoliaceae > Magnolia > Magnolia changhungtana. Next base: position 3,948,439 of record JASAUF010000502.1, on the reverse strand, counting down.
CAGAAGTAGTGTCACCATCTGAAATCAGACAATGTCTGGTGGGTGTTGAAACACCGTCCCGTAACGTGGGAGTGAGTAGCTAACTCAGTGGAACAATAAAGCATAGGTTAACATATTATCGACTCAGTCAAGCAGTGATGATAAAGCAGTACAATCAAACACTCCTAACTACTCTTATTAATTCAAGTATGAATGACATGATGTATGCCCTCACCGCACCCTCCCTCGTGCGACACTATCTCACGTTCGTGGCATGCTTTCTTCCCTCAGTGCTCCACATCTTCCAGGCACATGCAATGCATGATGAGCATGATTACCAAGTTGTTATTAGTCCATTTCAAACAGCAGGATTGAGAAACTAAGGTACCTCCCTTGTATCATTCCCAAACATGATCCATTCTAGGGTCGTCAGTCCTAGTTAATATCGACGATGGTGTGTTTTCTAGGTCACTGCAAAGGCTGCCAGGGCTGTTACGCACAAAGGTTACACCACTCCCCATCACCTCTTAAACGATTCATCACTATACGGAAACAGGCCTAGTTCATACTCTATATACAACAAAAACTCTAAGGCTCACCGCGATTTCAGAGTATGCTCGAGGTCACTACAAAGGGCTGCCAAGGCTGTTGCTCGCATTCGTTGCACCACTCCCCCATCACCTTATCAATGTAGGCCGACAGCACAAATATAGTGTCTCATACCACCATAATCGGCTCACGAGTCTGGTTGCTCACTGGTCACTACGGGGAGGCACATGGTCCCAGTGTAGGCCGACAGCTTGACCACAGTGTCCCATACTACCATGCCCGGCTCATGAGTCTTAGCAGATCGAGGTACCATGGTTAAAAGGGTTTTCACTGGTAAGTTTGGTACCCTAGGTTCAAGCAGTAGCGACCAAACATGGTGAACATATATTAGACAAATCGGGTTACATGACGAGCTTGACTAGCTTGAGCGCACAATCAATTAGACGACATGAAGTGCATAAGCACTTCGCATGGCCTAACCACTATCGCCAACTGACATACGACTCGGGTTCGTCAAACGCATCTCACGTGGCGACATGAACCTCAGCCACGATCTTAAATCTGGTACCGATTGTCTGGACTATAGACATAGTCCCAAACTCAGTCAATTCCCATCCATAGCATGTAGAGTAAAGCATGATAAACAAAGTAGTTCAAGCATGCTAGTAGGCATGTTGTAAGGTATGTTATAAAGCATGATATAAAACATGTTGTAAAGCACTACATCAATAGGAATACAAACACATGTATTGCAAGTAAGCGGTTTAAGTGATCAACCTCATGGAGGTAATCATACATGTTGCTAGGGTAGTTGAGAATCCAATCTCAACACCCTCCCAAGGCATCAACATTCAAATACTTACTCACCCTAGCATTTCCACAAACACTTCACATACACTAATTCAACATACATAGCGTATGTTAACAAACATGTGTTAGGGCGAGTCCTTTCGCCAAGCAATTATTTTACGCGCACATAATATATTTATACAACAATTAATCATGGCAAACACATCGCTAAAATATACATGTATATGGTACTTCTTATAATACCGTATTTCTACATACATAGTGTATATTAGTAAACATGTATTTAGGCGAATCTTTTCGCCAAATAAGTATTTTATCCATATATCGTATATCCATACGACAAATAAACATGTCAAACACATTTCCAAAAAAAATACATATACGGTATTTTATACGAATACCTAGAATATGCGAAATTCCATATTCTACAATTTTAATCGAAACAGAAAACGGAAAGCACTTTGTACATGTGCAATTGCATGCAGATCATGAATCTATCATTATCTGACATTGAAAGCATTGAAAACCGTAACCTATACACTTAAAGCCCTCACCTCGTGTCGTAGAATCGTAACGGAGTCGATAGGTTTGCTAAGCTTCCGTATTCGGGTGTTTGGCAACCTAGAGAACGAAATAGGTTAGCTATTTCATAACCTACAACTTATACAACCCTAAAACAGGTTAGGGTTAGGGTTTCTTACCTAGAAACGGAGCTAGAATCGCCGAGAAAGCGATTAGAACGGAGTGGTGGAGCATGGATAGCAGTAGGGAAGAGTGGCAGGGAGATCCTCCCACAACTCCCACATTTTCTCTCTCTTTTCTCTCTCTCAAATCCAAATTCGTATGGCTGAAATGGGAGACGGTTTAAGGTCCTTATATAGCCTAAAAATTCACCGAATTAGACTTCTGGACAAGGTTTACTTAGGTTATAACCAAAGTGAAACTTTTTCAGCTCAACGGAGGACTTTTGGCCGGCCTCCTTGAGCCAAAGGTCGGACTTAAGCTCACCGACACCGGATCTACGTTCTATTAAGTTTTCGTTTTAATCGGATTTCCAGATCACGCATGGCGGACCAGTTTCAGTTCGACGGTCAGTAGGTCTCGATCCGAGATTCCGAGTACATGTAAATGTGTATGAAAATTTTCCTGATCCGAGGGTATAATTTGGTTAGATTCTGACGGTCTGGTTGCTTAAAACTGATCCGCAAGCGACGAGTCTTAGATTACTATTTAAGATATTTATTTTTAAAGAAAACAAGTGTTTTCACACTCTCGCTCCGGACTCAAGCGAAGTAAATTGGTGGGACACCGGGCCGGATTTGATTTCCGAGATGGTTGTCAAGCCAATGAGGCGGTCCCAAGTCCTTAACCTCGTATTGTTCGGACTCCCGATGTGCGGTCCAGATCAGATACGGAGTTTCAACGTGCTCCCGAGAGCAGTCGGGTAATGAGTTTGATCTTAGATTTTAGGGTAACCTAGCGTCAATGATTCTACAAGTTTTGGGTCTTGCAGATCATATTTAAAGCGATTCAAACGGATTTCGTAGCTAATCTAGTTTAGCACTTAGTTACTTTGTCTCATTTCTAAAGGATTTAATCCTAAGTGATTTCCGTCTGAGGTGGTACTTAGTCCTTTGTAGTTTGTATATAAAGTGATCCAATTTATACTACTTAGCTAGTTTAAGATAGTGTCTAGGGTGAAAGTTCTTAGAAAAATTGGAAGATCAAGGTGGTGAAGGGTGAGATTTGTGAAGGAAATGGGTTCAAAGGCAGCTTTAGACATTAGGATTCAGTTCTGACAAGTTAATGAGGTGTTAGGATCAACCCATTGCCTAAGGACGTCTAATCCCAGGTTGGCAAAAATCCGAGATGTTACAATCTACCCCCCTTAAAATAAAATTTCGTCTCTAAAATTGCCTAAGGATAATAAGGAAAGATTTCTATTATTTCACTTACCTAAGACTTATTGATTTCGAGTTCCTACGCGTGGTAGGGTATGTACTAGCCTGGTTCATTTTAGTCTACCCCCCTTAAAACATATTTCTTTATCCATTTCTCATACCCTAATGGTTTGTTACAATTTATTTCTTTACCTACCTGGAGTCTTTATGATAATCCCCAAATATTTAGAGTAAGATAGTTGTTTTCATTGTTTGACCAACACGGAGAGACGATTGTAGTGGGCTTGATCCCGATACATCGATCATCTACCGAGTTAAGGTAGAAAGCTCATCATATCCCTTCCGAATCCTAGTGGATCCTGGTCTTCTGCTCGTCAGCAGTGAGTCTGTTGGTAGTCGCACAGGATTGAGAATTGGGTCAAGCCGCGAATGTTTTGCAGTTGTATATTTCAGTAACTCCGTGGTATGATCACTCTAAAGACGCAGGGAATGTCCATCACTGAAAGGCTTAAATTGTTTGTTTCTATTTATTGGGTTGCCCTCTAGGTCTTAGTCTAAGAGAGTCCTTATTATTATCTATGTCCAAGGAAATGGTGAATCAAATCTTACTAGATCATCCTAAAACGGTTTCTCATAGTAGAACTTGCTAGGGCTTCTATAATGTGCGTATTCAACAAGCACAGTTTCGATCCTGGGCTAGTGAGGTAGGGTCCACCACGCTTTCGCTGCGCCACCCAGATCAAAGAGGTGTATTAGCCGACCTAACTAGATTGGGCTCATAATATTCTACCTCCCTTAAAAACTTAATTCCCTAAGGCTTAAAGATCTATGTCTCGCTCCGTATGTCAGAATGAGGTGAGATATTAAACCTATCTTTGGTATGAAATAGGAAGCGGTCTATCAATGCATTGGTCTCCCTCTCATCGATGATGTGTGCTATGGCGTCGGTACCTATGATTATAGAAAGGAGCTGAAGACGATGGGTATTGTGGTTGATTTAGAGACAGGTGTGAGCTTGTGGCAAGATGGCTACTCCTGCCAAGGAGTTTTGTCACGGTCCAGACTTATCCTATTTAATCATGTCTAGCTTAACAGGCAGGCAATCTTTCTACGTTCATATGCACAAAATGTATGCCGACATGGCATGAAATTTGGGACCTAATTCCTAACTATTTGTTGCCCTTTTGGGCAATTCCTTAGGTCTAAAAGGAAAAAATCTCTATTGGTTATATATTCTTACACTTCTCAAAGACGAAGTTATAAACTTTTGGTTGTAAGTGGTTGAGCCAACACGGAAGGAAAGTTGTGTAGTGGGTCTGAGTCGGATACATGGACCTTCTGCCTAGCTAGGACAGAAAAGTGTCGTATTAGTTCTGAATCCTAGTTGATTCCGACTCTCTGCTTGATCAGAGCATAGAGTTCATTGGCAACTACTAGGATTGAGAATTCAATTCAAACCGCGAATACCTCGCTGATATATATCATTTCTCTACTCCGTGTTTCCGGTTGTAATAAGTCCTCGAGAAGGTAATTATAAGGGGTGTATAAATTTGACCTATCATTAAATCCAAGGGATATAGAAGTTTCCTCTAAGCGTGACTAGTTTCTACGTCAAACAACTTTCCTATGAGTTATCAAAGAAGCCTATGAGTATTAAGGGGTTTCAACGAAAGAACGGGGTCTCGTTCTAACCTACTTAAGCTGACTAATTAAATCTATCCTTGAGCATGAATGTAACTATGCTCGAGCACTTCACATACGCTCAAACCAACTAAGGGGGTTCTAGAGTTCACGTTCTTAATTTGTTGGATTTCCTATACTGTCAGGTCTGTTGAAGCACCGCTCTAAGTCCAAAACTCTAGGGCCTATTGTCTTAAATGGGACTGCATTACTAATCCCGCTTCGGGATTGGGAGTGGCATGGTTGGTAGGAGGGTGGGTGGGGATTAAAATTAATGATATAGGCTTTGGAAAATGAGCCTTGTATTGAAAAAGGGTGAGATGGGATTTTCAAATCCCAGGACAATGAATTTCTAAGTGAAATTTGAAAGGAAATCTCAGAATTTACTTTTAATTGCGTACATTCTAAACATGGTGTCGGAAGACATGGGATACACCCAATCTAGGGGCCATATCCCCCACATACATTTATTATTATCCTGAGAAAGCGGGCGTACTAAGCTCGGACAGAGCCACGGAAAATGAGGATAAGGGGAAACGGGGGCTGGAGTTTTTGGTTCTCCACGGACTTGAGCCTCAACAGGGATTGTAAAGGCCTAAAAGGCCGGGAATGAAGAAGGTAAAAGGGAGAAATGAGATAGGTTAGAAGGCTACACGATTTTAAGTCACAAATGGGGCATGTAAAAGCCCAAATGAGAGAGAACGAAGAGGGTAGGGGTTAGGGATGGCTATGGATGGTGTATATGGAAAGGTTATGGTCGAAAATGGGAGATGAGACGATTGAAAGAGAGTTTGGAGAGAGAAACAGCAAGTTGGAGGGCTTGGAAGGGTAAATATGAGAAGTGGGGCTCCATCCGGAGAGAAATAGGGGCCCCCCGAAAATTTCACATGCACCAAACATCTCAGGGGGTCGGGCCGACCATGACCAGACCCGGCCCAACCCGAGCGGGCCAACCTAACCGCGGTGCCGCCGCGGTCCGCCTTGCTCGGCGCCGCACCGTCGCGGTGAGGTTGTGTCCTCCACCATCCCAAGGTGCCAAATGCACCCTGGGTCCACTTGTTTCCCCCCCGGATTGATGCGTGTGGCCCCCGACTCCGTTTCAAGTCGTTTCGGGTCAAATCGGACGTATCTTGTAATCCGGAAAGAGTTATCTAACGTATAATATATGATTTTGGGGTAGAATGAGCTAATGAAGCCAACCAACCTCACTATGTTGGGTTGCGTAGCCTGGAATTACAAAAAAACCTTGGATCAATGGTCGTTTCCCCGTTTTAGTTTCGTTTTACTAAAAATAGTAGTTTTAGTTTAATTATTCTTCATCTGTTAGGCCTTAGGAGTTACGCTCATTGTGAAAAGAGCTTAGAATAATTATGAGAACGTTTTGGTGAAGGCAAATAGGACACTTATTATTCTTGGCTGAAAACTTTGCGCACCAGTAGACATCATGACCCTATAGTAAGTCGCAAATTCTAGGAGTTTTAGTTGTAGTTTGTTTCCGATTTCTTTCCCGTTGCTTGGTATCCCTATTTAAAGGGTTGTGAACTCATTATTTTTTTTGTCATTCATTAATCAATTTTAGATTTATTAGAATTTATTTCTAGTTTCTGCTTTCTTTCCTCATGGATTCGAGAAGTCTCTGTGAGGAGTCCATAGAAGCTCCGAGGATTCAGAGTAGTTATCCTCATCACGCCTATCCTGTATTCTACCGATTGTCATTTGTTGGGGTGAGGTGGATTGTAATTTAGACTCATTAATAGACAGCTAGGAATGTTTCAAGGTCGACCCGTGCGACCATGGTTGAATACAGACTCGATTTCGGCGTTCGTTTTCAGCGAACTAGCCGTTGGACGGAACAGGGATGCCTAAGACTGTTTTTACATTCCGTCGCTCCCTCCTAAGTCAGAGTGCATCAGTGTGCGTCATGTGACCATAACCCAGGTCCAGTTTAATCCAAATCATGCTCTGATACCATCTGTAACATCTCGAAAATTGAGGGTCTAGTAGTAACTCAACTCTCGAGTTCCAGAACATCACTTATGCAATAAAATGAATGATGATTGAATGTTGACTGTATTAGAGTAGTGAACATGAGTGAGATTAAGCCCAAACAACATATCATACTCCAGAGACAGTTAAATTTGCAAGCGGAAGACTGTGATAGATACATAAAATATATAAACAATGATGAGTCTCCAGAGTGTGATAACATTACCAGGTTAAATAATTACAAGTATAATCCTAAAATATACCAAATGTGTAAGGTCCTCTAATCAATATCCCAGAAAGCCCCGTCGATCAGGACACGACTCACAGGAGGCCGCCAGAAGACAACCAATACAAGCAGGCATCGTAGTCATTGCAAAGGTCCGGCTCCGCCTCAGAAGTAGCGTCACCATCTGAAATCAGACAATGTCTGGTGGGTGTTCGAAACACCGTCCCGTAACGTGGGAGTGAGTAACTAACTCAGTGGAACAATAAAGCATAGGTTAACATGTTATCGACTCAGTCAAGCAGTAATGATAAAGCAGTACAATCAAACACTCCTAACTACTCTTATTAATGCAAGTATGAATGACATGATGTATGCCCTCACCACACCCTCCCTCGTGCGACACCATCTCACGTTCGCGGCATGCTTTCTTCCCTCAGTGCTCCACATCTTCCAGGCACATGCAATGCATGATGAGCATGATTACCGAGTTGTTATTAGTCCATTTCAAACAGCAGGATTGGGAAACTAAGGTACCTCCCTTGTATCATTCCCAAACATGATCCATTCTAGGGTCGTCAGTCCTAGTTAATATCAGACGATGGTGTGTTTTCTAGGTCACTGCAAAGGCTGGGGCTGTTACGCACAAAGGTTACACCACTCCCCCATCACCTCTCAAACGATTCAACAGGCCTAGTTCATACTCTATATACCGTGGCAAAATTCTAAGGCTCACCGCGATTTCAGAGTATGCTCGAGGTCACTACAAAGGGGTATCGCAATTTGTCTGGTACATTGCTCACATTCGTTGCACCACTCCCCCATCATCTTATCAATGTAGGCCGACAGCACAAATATAGTGTCTCGTACCACCATAATCGGCTCACGAGTCTAGTTGCTCACTGGTCACTACGGGGAGGCATATGGTCCTAGCGTAGGCCGACAGCTCGACCACAGTGTCCCATACCACCATGCCCGGCTCATGAGTCTTAGCGGATCAAGGTACCATGGTTAAAAGGGTTTTCACTGGTAAGTTTGGTACCCTAGGTTCAAGCAGTAGCGACTAAACATGGTGAACATACATTAGACAAATCGGGTTACATGACGAGCTTAACTAGCTCGAGCGCACAATCAATTAGACGACATGAAGTGCATAAGCACTTCGCGTGGCCTAACCACTGTCGCCAACTGACATACGACTAGGGTTCGTCAAACGCATCTCACGTGGCGACATGAACCTCAGCCACGATATTAAATCTAGTACCGATTGTCTGGACTATAGACATAGTCCCTAACTCAGTCAATTCCCATCCATAGCATGTAGAGTAAAGCATGATAAACAAAGTAGTTCAAGCATGCTAGTAGGCATGTTATAAGGCATGTTATAAAGCATGATATAAAGCATGTTGTAAAGCACTACATCAATAGGAATACAAACACATGTATTGCAAGTAAGCAGTTTAAGTGATCAACTTCATGGAGGTAATCATACATGTTGCTAGGGTAGTTGAGAATCCAATCTCAACACCCTCCCAAGGCATCAACATTCAAATACTTACTCACCCTAGCATTTCCACAAACACTTCACATACACTAATTCAACATACATAGCGTATGTTAACAAACATGTGTTAGGGCGAGTCCTTTCGCCAAGCAATTATTTTATGCGCACATAATATATTTATACAACAATTAATCATGGCAAACACATCGCTAAAATATACATGTATACGGTACTTCTTACAATACCGTATTTCTACATACATAGTGTATATTAGTAAACATGTATTTAGGCGAATCCTTTCGCCAAATAAGTATTTTATCCATATATCGTATATCCATACGACAAATAAACATGTCGAACACATTTTTAAAAAAAATACATATACGGTATTTTATACGAATACCTAGAATATGCGAAATTCCATATTCTACAATTTTAATCGAAACAGAAAACGAAAAGCACTTTGTACATGTGCAATTGCATGCAGATTATGAATCTATCATTATCTGACATTGAAAGCGTTGAAAACCGTAACTTATACACTTAAAGCCCTCATCTCGTGTCGTAGAATCGTAACGGAGTCGATAGGTTTGCTAAGCTTCCGTATTCGGCAGTTTGGCAACCTAGAGAACGAAATAGGTTAGCTATTTCATAACCTACAACCTATACAACCCTAAAATAGGTTAGGGTTAGGGTTTCTTACCTAGAAACGGAGCTGGAATCGCCGAGAAAGCGATTAGAACGGAGCGGTGGAGCATGGATAGCAGCAGGGAAGAGTGGCAGGGAGATCCTCTCACAACTCCCTCATTTTCTCTCTTTTCTCTCTCTCAAATCCAAATTCGTATGGCTGAAATGGGAGAGGGTTTAAGGTCCTTATATAGCCTAAAAATTCAACGAATTAGACTTCTGGACAAGGTTTACTTAGGTTATAACCAAAGTGAAACTTTTTCAGCTCAACGGAGGACTTCTGGCGGGCCTCCTTGAGCCAAAGGTCAGACTTAAGCTCACCGACACCGGATTTACGTTCTATTAAGTTTTCATTTTAGTCGGATTTCCAGATCATGCGTGGCGGACCAGTTTCAGTTCGACGGTCAGTAGGTCTCGATCGGAGATTCCGAGTACATGTAAATGTGTATGAAATTTTTCCTGATCCGAGGGTGTAATTTGGTTAGATTCTGACGATCTGGTTGCTTAAAACTGATCCGCAAGCGACGAGTCTTAGATTACTATTTAAGATATTTATTTTTAAAGAAAACAAGTGTTTTCACACTCTTGCTCCGGACTCAAGCGAACAGCCGTGGGACACTGGCTGGATTTGATTTCCGAGATGTCCCAAGTCCTTAACCTCGTATTGTTCGGACTCCCGATGTGCGGTCCAGATCAGATACGGAGTTTCAACGTGCTCCCGAGAGCAGTCGGGTAATGAGTTTGATCCAAGATTTTAGGGTAACCTAGCGTCAATGATTCTACAAGTTTTGGGTCTTGCAGATCGTATTTAAAGCGATTCAAACGAATTTCGTAGCTAATCTAGTTTAGCACTTAGTTACTTTGTCTCATTTCTAAAGGATTTAATCCTAAGTGATTTTCGTCTGAGGTGGTACTTAGTCCTTTGTAGTTTGTGTATAAAGTGATCTAAGTTATACTACTTAGCTAGTTTAAGATAGTGTTTAGGGTGAAAGTTCTTAGAAAAATTGGAAGATCAAGGTGGTGAAGGGTGAGATTTGTGAAGGAAATGGGTTCAAAGGCAGCTTTAGACATTAGGATTCAGTTCCGACAAGTTAATGAGGTGTTAGGATCGACCCATTGCCTAAGGACGTCTAATCCCAGGTTGGCAAAAATCTGGGATGTTACACCGATGTGGAAACTATCTCATGGTTCAGGATATCTTCTATTTTCTCTCTGAGTGTGTGAAGGTTAGGTATGAGAGGCAGAGGGTGGGATGAAAGGTCGGGAAGAGGCCATGAATCAAAGGGTAAATATGGAGAATTAGGATGGGTGGGTAAAGGGCCGGACAAAGTATCAGTGGGTTCCTGAAAAGTAATGAGATCTTCCACATTGAATGTGAAACTAATTCCCATGGAAGGTAGAAGATCTACCTCATACGCGTTGAGACCGTTTTGCTTTATAATTTTGAAGGGCTCGGCGTTACACGCGTGTAACTTACAAATGGCCCCTGGAGGGTACCCCTCGGGCCTGATACGGACCATCACAGTCCCCAATATTTAACTCTTTAAAACGTCTATGTTGGTCTGAAGAAAATTTGTAATGTTCATTACTAGTAGTAATCTTTCACCTTATTTCTTAATGCAATAAATGTATGTGATGCGCAAAAGACTCTGCAGACTCTGATGGCCTATGGGACAATAACATAGGGATAAGATCAATAGGCTTCTTGGGCTTGTAGTCGGTAACGACTTCAAAAGAACTTAGACCTGTGGACCTATTAACAGAACTATTGTATACAAACTCGGCTATGGGTAGTACGACGTCCCATGTCCTAGTATGCTCCCCCACTAAACATTGAAGTAAACTCCTTAGGCTCCTATTAACCACCTTAGTCTGGCCATCAGTCTGAGGGTGGTAGGTAGAAGAAAATTGGAGCATAGTATTCATTATGTGCCATAGTGTCTTCCAAACGTAACTCATGAATCTCACGTCACGGTCAGACACTATGGTTTTTGGTTACCTATGCAGTTTGACGACCTCACTAAAGAACAGCTTGGCAATATAAGATCGTCGAAGGTCTTAGAACAAGGAATAAAGTGGGCCATTTTAGAGAAACGGTCCATGACAACAAATATGGAGTCATGCTTCCGAATAGTCTTGGAAAGTTCAAGCACGAAGTCCATACTGACGTCCTGCCAATGGATGAATGGGACTGGCAAAAGTGTATATAATCTTATATTCTATTTATTTTGCTTTGCCAGTTGATAAGTACGACATTGCCCTATAATTTTGGCCACGTCCCGCTTGAGGCTTGGCCAATGAAATTTATCCTCCACTAGGGCAATGGTCTTGTCACGACCGAAATGACAAGTGACCCCTCCTGAATGTAACTCCCTGACAAGAAAATCGCGAAGGGAGGTATGTGGTATGTACAAGCGGTCACTCATAAACAAATATCCGTCCAAAATCAAATACTCACTATTAGCTCCTGACGAACTCTCTAATAAAGACGCATACACAACCCCAAAATCTGGACACTCAGAATACTCTTCTTTGATGCGCTTAAGGCCCATAACTTCAACGCTCATGGAGTTGAGTAATGCGACTCGACGACTCAACGCGTCGGCAGGCTTATTCTCTACACTGGCCTTATGCTTAAGCATAAAAGTGTACTTTTGAAGGAATTGAACCCACTTGGCATGCCTAGGGCTTAATTTCTTCTGAGAGTTCAAGTATCTCAAGGCCTCATGATCTGAGAACAAGATAAATTCTTGTGGTAACATGTAATGTCGCCAATGGCGTAGTGATTGCGTTACCGCGGAGAATTCCTTGTCATAGGTAGAATATCTTTGTTTCGCCTTATTCAGTTTCTCACTAAAAAAGGTGGCATGGTGCCCTTCCTGACTAAATACTCTTCCTATGACGACTCCTAACGCGTCACATGCGACTTCAAAAGCTTTTGAAAAATCTGAAAGTCACGTGACTGGAGCTTTAGTCATCTTGACCTTTATCTTCTTGAAGGCCTTCGAAGTGACCTTTGTCCATTGAAATTCTCTTTTTTTTTTTATGTAGTCCGTGATGGGAGCCACGCCATTAAAGTTATGCACCTTATGAATATTGCGGGGTTTAGGCCAATTAATGATGGCTTTGACCTTCTCGGGATCCGCCGATACGCCCTCAGCTGATACAATAAAACCTAAGAAGATCACACTACTAGACAAGAATGCGCACTTCTTTAGGTTGGCGTAAAACTTCTCGCCCCAAGGATCCCACAAACCTGCCTCAAATGGTTGGGGTGTTGCTCCTTAGTCTTGCTATAAATCAAGATATCATCTAAGTATACAACCAGAAATTTCCCATGAAGGGCCTCAACACTTGGGTCATCACACGCATGAAAGTGCTTCGGTCATTAGTTAACCTAAAAGGCATAAATAGCCACTCATATAGCCCATCCTTCGTCTTGAAGGCCGTCTTTCATTCATCATAAGGGCGTATACGGATTTGGTGATATCCACTTTTGAGGGTAATTTTTGAGAAGATAGTAGCATTGGCCATCATATCTAGCATGTCATCAAGACGCGGTATGGGAAATCGATACTTGACTATGATTTTATTGATGGCCCTACTATCAACACACATCCTCCATGTGTCATCCTTCTTAGATGTAAGAAGGGCGAGCATGGCACACGGACTCATGCTCTCTCGAATGAAACCCTTCTTTAGGAGTTTATTAATCTACCTCTTCAACTCAGCGTGCTCCTTTGAATTCATTCTGTAATGCGGAAGGTTTGGTAGAGTAGCCCCAGGAATTAAATCAATAGCATGCTGTATATCCCTCATAGGGGGAAGCTCATTCAGTAGATCATCAGGAAAGACATTACGAAACTCATGAACTACCTGAATGGCCTCAATGGGTAACTCTATGCTAGTCTCTGGTACTCTCTCCCTGGCCACAAGGGCGTATATCATCGAGTCCGCCTCCGTCTCTCGTTCAAAGTCTTTGACAGTCAAAATATGGAGCAGTTTGGACTTGGACTTGGACTTGGACTTCTTCACTTCTTTTGGGCCGCTCACACTACTCTGTGTGGTGAACTCTTTTCCAGTTGTATTCTTGGGTGGTAGAGGATTTAGCTTGACCTTTTTGCCATCAAACCAGAATATACACACATTTAAACGACCAAATATGGTAACATTCCTGTTATAGAGCTACAGCCTACCCAAAATGATATGGCCCACATCCATAGGAACAACATCACACCAAATTGTGTCTTTATATGATCCGAATTGAATAAGGGCAAGACAGCGGTGCGAGACTGGAATGGATGTTTCATTAACCCAGGAGACTCTATAGGGCTAAGGATGGGTTTTCAGCTTCAAGCCCAAGCGACTCACAGTGCTAGTCGATGCTACGTTGGCACAACTACCACTATCCATGATCATCTACAACTCTTTTCCCCACATTTTGCATAAGTGTAGAAGATCGTGTTGCGGCGCCAGTCATCAGTGTTCTTGGCTTGAGCCAGGGCGCAATGCACAATTGCAAGGGTCACAGACTCTTGTGCTCCCTCTTCCTCATCACTAGAGGTTTTGATTGGCTCATATTCCTCCTCCTCACTATCACTCTCTGGGGGCACTACTTCTACTTGCCCATCAATAAAGAGTACTTTTGTGCCCTCTCTCGTGCCGCACTAGTGAGCAAAATGACTAAACCCCTGACACCCAAAACACTTAGTGGCCCCACTTCCACGTGAACTAGACCCGACAATCTCTTTACTCTTATCATCCTTAGGTCTAGGCTGAACATTAGGGGAAGGTTTATTTTGGAATTCCGTGTTAGGTCTAGCCCCAGAGGGGTTGGCTTTAGCACCGGATTCGCGAAAATCAAACCCTCTTCCCACAGATGCTTTAAGGTATTACTCGACATCTAACACTACTTGGTACAATTGTTCAATAGTGTCTATTTCTTTAGCGAGCAATTCTCTCTTCATGTCAGGACGGAGGCCAGTTTTGAAACGAGCAAGTGTAAGTACTGGGTCCTCATCAACCTCACAGTGGGTTGAGTATTCTTCAAACTTCTTGATATAGTCCGTAATACTTATGGAACTCTGTCGAAGAGACTGCCACTCCTCAATCAATCATAAGCAATAAGAGAAAGAGAGGTACTTTTCTTTAAGCGTTCTTTCATCTCTACCCAATGAACTATTGAGAGTTCCTTCGCTCTTTCTTTCTTTCGCTCAACCGTTGCCCAAAACCTCTTTTCTTGACTCATAAGCTTCATCTTGGCGAATCGGACTCGTTGAGCATCCGACATATCATACCACTCGAAATAGTGGTCCATATCCGCCAGCCAATCTAGAAAGGCTTTAGGGTCCAAGTGACCATCAAATATAGGGGCATCTAGCCTAACTCCCTTGAGGAGTTGTACATTTGGGTCATATTGATCATGATGTCCTTCACAGGGTGGGTGCACAAGTACGCGCCCATGATCAGCTCCTTGACCGCCTCCATTCCTTGGTCTAACCTCCTAACCAACTGCCTAAGATTGGGCATCCTCTCCAGTGGTGGGGTTTGCCCTGAAGGAGGCCTCTATTTCTTTAAGGCGTTTATCTATGCATTGTTCCAAGTGCTTATTCAAGGACTCGACCTGCTGGGCTAACTTGGCCGCTGTTTCTTGCAGTTGCTCCATGTTTAATGTGGGGTGCAAACCGAAGCCATAACACGTACGTGTGGGCATATATTGACTTGCTCAACCTAAGGACTTGCTACGGCAACTATATGCGTCTAAAAACTAAATGACCCTACGAGACTCTATATGAAGGAAATTACACACCATTACTAAAATTCAGCTATATATGATGGACTAAATGCATAAAAGACTCAAACAAACTAAACCCTAAATATGTGGTGAATTCCCCTACAAGAACCCTAGGCTCTGATACCAAATTTGATGCAGGACATGAAATTTAAGTATGATATGCAAGAATTCAGGCTTAGATCATACCAATTCAGAAACAGTTAAACAAATTTCACATCCCATATGACAATCCAAATTATTCAATTAAAAAAGGGAATTTATGTGGGTCCAGGCCGACACAGGCTAGGACTGGACCAATAAAAATTATAAACCAAACGATGTCAAAGGGAAATAGAAATCAACCACACATGCTTAAAAATCAATCCCTAATCCAAGGGATTCCCCAATTTCAATTCAAGGAACCCTAGGGTGAAAAAAAAGGAAATAAATTAGGGCTAATGTAAACTAAGGCTAGGGTCTAAGAAATATGAATGAAAAGAGAAAAATCAGAGGAAAACTTGACTCGGAGAAAGCTCCTGCGTGCGGATGGTGACCCGGGGCTGATGCACGTGCGCGGGTGGGCTGGCCACATGTGTGATAGAAGCTTGCGTCCCCAAAATGATACCTAGGCCTTAGTCGGGCAAGGGAGACCTCCAATCCTTCCAAGTTTGACGACGATCCGACATAAGGTCGAGGCATAGTGTTCCGCCGAAGTTTCAGCCCTCTTATAGGTTTAGATTTTGGAAACTGGCTGTAGGGGAATGAATAGCTGTAAAAGCTAAGAAATTCAAATCAATAATGATGATAGAAGATGAAAGATATGGATGGAAGATGGTAGGGGCGGATGGGGATAGATGTGGCTTCACACTACAATAGTTAGCCCTTCGAAGAAGGGAGGGCTTTGCACCCATTTTTGAATTCTTCCACAACTCACGAAGAGAGCAGATAAATAAAGCGAGAATTGTTATTAAACTTAAATAAATGAAAAGAACTACAAGGGGTGCCTATTTATAAGGAAAACCCTATACCCCAAAAACTCGCACCATGTGCGCAACCTATTACTTGGCGATGAAGTAAACTAAAATAAAAACCAAATAAAGAAATCTAAAGCATTTACGATATTCTAAATAATAAAAATAAGCAAAACCTAAAATATGAAATTCATCGGACGAGTGGGTCACGATCATGAGATCCAATGATGGGCTTTTCTTGACTATCGGGCCTACTTTTTTTGAACCAAAACTTATCTTCTAGCTAGGAGGTCCTCCCTGGACGTCGTCATCGAGCCAGATCGATGGTGGAGTCCTCATTCTGCATACGGGTGGTGGTGTGCATGCGCGTGTAGGCGGCGTGCGGGCGTGCGTGTGCACGATGTCCTCATCAGATTCAGCCTGGTGAAAGAAAATAAATAATTTTATTTTATTTTATTTTTCAGTATTTCCAACACATTTTTCCAACGGTTTGACCCTTTTCGTCATGTGACATGACTGAGCTGTGGTCCTTCTAGCACTCATGGTAATCTGTTAGACCAGTTGGATGTCAAACATAAATATATATCTTGTGGACCCACAATTCTCTATTCACAACTTCTTAAAGACAGTTAAAATGAGGTGTCTAGGTAATTCACCATGATGTATGTATTTTACCCACACTGTCCATTCATTTTGCCAACTCATTTTACAGCTTGAGTAGGGCTGTCAATAGGCTAGGCCTGAGGTTGGTCTTGGCCCGGATTTTGAACTGTTTCGTGCTGGGCAGTCGGGCCAAGCCTATTCAAAGTTCTGATTTTGTAAGCCCAATCCCAGCCCATTGACACCCCTTGGTTTGAGCTAAAAAATTAGTAGATCCAAATCTCAAGTGCAAAGGATCACAGGAACCTATTATTACAAACTTCTTAAAGTCCACTATAATGTTTATTTGCCATCCAACTTGTTGATTAGGCCGCATAGAACTGGACCAAGGGAAAACCCAAATATCAGCTTGATCCAAAATTTTGTTGGCACCTAAAATTTTTCAACGGTGGGTATTCAATTGCCATTGTTTTCCAGTGGTGTGGTCCACCTGAGATTTGGATCTGCCTCATTTTTCTTGCTCATTCACTAAAGTGAGCTGGGAAAATGGATGGACGGCGTGGATGAAACACATACATCATGGTGGAGTCCACGGAGCACAGATCAGTAGCAATGTCCGTTCCAGCAAGTTCAATATACAATCAGCATTCCCACCTCGATAAGCATTACTTGGCAATTTCAGCCGGAGGCATTATACGGTAAAATCTGAGGTTTGTGGGAATTTCACTGTCAAACTCGTCATAAAATTTTGAGTTTTTCTTTCTTGTTTTTTAAAAAGATGTTCACCACAAAATTTATGAGGAATCTATATTTTACAAAATAATACCCTCCTAGGATTGAAAATTAGAGGTGTTTTTTGAGGGCTGGAATTACAAAAATGCTCTCCGTTTTTTTTCTCAAGTAGTGAAAATGGAGACCTGTGGGCACATAGTATACCAACCAAAATTGCTGAGTAATGCATATTAAGGAGAGAAACTACTTCCATTTGGATGGGAATAAATGGAGGTAAATGGGAGAAATTTCAAGTAAATGGTATTTGAGGTGTGTTTGGATGAAAGTAAATGCATGGAAATGAAATGAAATGAAAATAAATGGATAAATAAATAAAATTCTCTTTGAGGATTTGGAAGTTAATGTCATGAAATGCCTTTTTGAGCTCCCTTGGATAGTCGCACAAGTAAACAAATGTGGGGCTATGCATATGCTCACTATGCACATGACATGCTAATGATATGCGAAGCAATTCAATTACCAGCTATATTATTGAAAATCACACTAATAAAATAATCCAAACCCTCTAAAAGTTGGCCATCTAAATGAATGGTTCAAAAGCATTCCCAAGTTGCTTGTTTGTGATCCCTATATTAAAATGGACATTTATGGCCCACCCAAGGTTTAAAATTTCTTATTTTTTACTAAAGTATATATTTCAATTGGCATATTACAATCATTCTATTAAATATCACATGCACTAATTTGTAATATTAAAGTTGATTTGGGGTATCGCATATGTTCACGTGAATATACCGAAGAATTCCAATGCATTTTAATTCTTCAAATTTACTTCCATCCAAATAGAATATTTAAATTTCAAATATATTTCATTTTTGTTGGGGGCCTTGCACAAAACCTTAGGATCTAGCCCTCCAGAACAAACCAGAATTATGGATAATAAAGCAATGAAAGCAATCAATGCATCAATCACACACCACACAAGAGATTTTTACGTGGAAAACCCTCAAGGAGGTAAAAACCATGGGACCTCGCCCAGATCAACAATCCACTATAAAGTAGAACGTTACAACCTTCTTCACTCACGCAGGAGTGGATAAACAATAAGAGAAATAGAGAAAACGGAGAGATCTAACCGAACGAGGACATAGAAGCGCTGAGATATAGATTGCACAGTAGATAACCTCCACGAGCAGAACCTCCCTTCTATAAGCTTCCTCTCTCTCTTCCTCCCTCTCTCTCACCTTTGATAACCCTAAACCCTTTAACAAATCCCTTGTAAAGCTTTAGGAAACTCTCTTGCATTCTCTTGTGATACCTAGAAAACCCTAGGCAACCCCTTTTATAGTTAAGGAAACTTCCCTTTCGCATCCCGGTTGCGAAAGGACTCAAATCTGCAGTTTCACTCAAAATCGCGGAACAAACTGCGTAACCTTCGACTAGTCGAAGCCTGTCCATGACCGGTCGAAGCCCACCTTCGACTGGTCCTGGAATTCCAAGACTGGTCTTAGTCTTCGAGAAAAAACAGCATGAACTCGTTGGACTTTGAGTCGTGCCAGGGCTCGAACCTACGATCGGTCGAGCGCCTCCTACGACCTGTCGAGCGGGGCTCAGGACAGGTCGAAGACGGGAAAAAAACCCCATCAAATCTCCCCCTTTTTGACCCAGGAGGGATCCACCTTCTTCAAGCCAGCCAGGTTTCTACAAACCTCAAACTTGCCCTTGAGCAAAGCCTTGGTCATCATGTCTGACCCATTATCGTCCGTGTGGATCTTCTCAAGCTGTAACACCTTTTGTTCCAAAGTATCCCTGATCCAGTGATACCGAATCTCTATGTGCTTCGACTTGGAATGCTAACTTGGATTCTTACTCAAGTGTATAACACTCTGACTATCGCAATAGACCACGTGCTCCTCCTGCTTTAGGTTAAGTTCCTGTAGAAACCTCTTCATCCAAAGCATCTCTTTACATGCCTCTATGACTGCAATATACTCGGCCTCTCTCGTCGACAATGCTACGACCTTCTGTAGCTTGCTCTGCCAAGAAACTGCTCCCCCTGCGAACGTAAACATGAACCCGGATGTAGACTTCCTGGAGTCTATGTCGCCTGCCATATCTGCATCTGTGTAGCCCTCTAAAACAGGTTTACCGTTATCATAGCATAGGCTCAACCTGGATGAGCCTCTTAGATACCGCTATATCCATTTCACCACTGCCCAATGCTATTTGCCAGGATTGGCAAGATACCGGCTAACAACACCAACCGCATATGCTATGTCTGGGCGTGTACATACCATAACATACATCAAACTTCCTACTGCTGATGCGTAGGGTATCTTCTGCATCTCTTCCACCTCTGCTTTCGTCTTGGGACACTGCCTGTCGCTCAATCTGAAGTGACCATCCAGTGGAGTACTGACCGGCTTCACTGTATTCATATTGAACCGCTCTAGGACTTTCTCAATATACCACTCTTGTGACAGCCAGAGCTTCCTGCTGCTTCTGTCACGGGTTATCTCTATTCCTAGGATCTGTCTAGCCGGGCCCAAGTCTTTCATCGCAAAAGACTTCTCCAACTCCTGTTTCAGCCTGTCCATCTTCTTGATGTCTTTTCCCATGATGAGCATGTCATCAACGTATAAGAGCAGTACTAGAAAATCACCATCTGAGAACTTGCGCGTGAACACACAGTGGTCCAACTCCGTTCTATCATACCCATATTTCAACATAAACGAGTCGAACTTCTTGTACCATTGCCGTGGAGCTTGTTTCAGCCTATACAAGCTCTTCCTCAGCCTACACACCATATGCTCCTTGCCCTTGACTTCGAACCCCTCTGGTTGGTGCATGTAGATCTCTTCTTCCAAGTCACCATGGAGAAAGGCAGTTTTAACATCTAACTGCTCTATCTCCAGATCCATGCTAGCCGCCAACCCAAGCAACACCCGTATGGATATCATCTTCACCACTGGTGAGAGTATCTCCTCGAAGTCTATGCCTTTCCTCTGACCAAACCCTTTCACCACAAGTCTGGCCTTAGGCAATTTCACCATATCATAGGTGTGGTTCTTATGCAAGGATTCCATCTCCTCTTGCATAGCTTTCAACCACTCACCCTTATGCTCATCGGCTAAGGCCTCAGAATAATCTTCTGGCTCTCCCCCATCGGTTAGCATAATGTACTCATGCGGTGAGTACCTCTTGGATGACTGTCTATCTCTAGATGACCTCCTCACCTGTGGCTCAACAGGTGAATCAAGTGGGGGCTGCTCCCCTGGTCCATCTTTTGAAGGAACTCCCTCATCCTCTGCACCTTGCTGTACTCCCCCGTCATCAGGCACCATGGGAGGAGTAACCGGATCCATGTCCTCTAGCTCACCTGAACTAGGCTGGTTCTTCTCTGGCTTACCAATGTCTTCTATACACTGATCTTCAAAGAAAACTACATCTCTGCTCCTGACAAGCTTCCTCTCGGTCAGATCCCACAACCTGTAACCAAACTTTTCATCACCATACCCCAAGAACACACACTGCCTGATCTTCATATCGAGCTTGGACCTCTCGTCATTTGGTACGTGAACGGATGTCCTGCATCCAAACACCCTGAGATGACTGTACGATGGATCATGTCCAGTCCACACCTTCTCAGGTACTTCTCCATTCAATGGGGCTGATGGAGACCTGTTTATCAAATACACCGCCGTGTGCATTGCTTCTCCCCAGAATGTCTTGGGCAATTTTGCATGGGATAACATACATCTGATTCTCTCAACAATGGTACGATTCATTCGCTCAGCTACACCATTATGCTGGGGGGTCTTGGGAACCGTCTGTTTATGTCGTATACCCAAGGACTTGTAGTACTCATGAAAGTCACCAATGTACTCACCGCCATTATCAGTGCGGATGCACTTCAATGATCTAAATGTCTCTCTCTCGACCATAGCATGAAACAATTTAAACACACCAAAGACCTCATCCTTGGATTTCAAAGCATAAACCCAAACCCTCCTAGATGTATCATCTATAAAAGTAACAAAATACAATGCCCAACCCAAGGTTTTTGTCCTCATAGGACCACAAACATTAAAATAAACCAAATCTAATGTATGCACTTTATTAACATGAGAAACAGTTTTAACAAATGAAACTCTATGTTGTTTCCCTGATAAATAATCAAGACAGGTTTTGAGAGGTGTACCTGTCACGTCTGGAAGGAGCCGCTTCTTTGTTAGTACCTGAAGTCCTTTTTCACTCATGTAGCCTAGACGCCTGTGCCACATGTCAATAGCTGAATCTTCCGCTGCGTTCAACCCACCCTTGCACATACTGACACTTGCCTTGTATAGGGTGTAACACTTCTTCCCTCTGGCCATGATCAATGAACCCTTGATGAGTTTCCATCGCCCACCAGCAAATCGGCTTTCATAGCCATCATCATCCAATCTTCCCATCGACATCAAGTTGAGGCGAAGGTCTGGGATATGCCTCACATCCCTGAGAACCAATGTGCAGCCCACATCAGTTTTCACGCAAATATCACTGACTCCCATGATTTTTGATACACCAGAATTTCCCATCTTCATAGTCCCATAGTCACCTGACTTGTAGCTTGTGAAGGAGTCCCTGTGTGGAGTCGCATGAAAAGAAGCTCCCGAGTCTATCACCCAGTTAGTGTCCTGACTCGTAGCCGTGAGACATACATCATGATCTGTATAAAGAATAACTACCATGTCGCCATCTGAAGCGACCGCAGTGGAATCAGATTCATCTTCCTTGCCTTTTCCTTTCTTGTCGTTCTTCTTACCACGACATTCATGCTTGTAGTGGCCCTTCTTGCCACAATTCCAACAATCAACATCTTTCCTATTACTCAACTTGCCTCTTGATTTATCTCGGGCCTTCCCGCCCTTCCTGTTCTTTCCTCTCCCCCGTTCCTATGTTACAAGAGCCTCTTGCTGAGTAGACCCCTGAGACTTCCTCCTTGTCTCCTCATTGAAGAGACAACTGGTTACTTGTTCCATGGATATCTTTCCGTCTGGCGCGGAGTTACTTAGAGACACCACTAATGTCTCCCAACTGTCAGGTAATGAACTAAGCAATAGTAAAGCCTGCAATTCATCATCCAAGACCATCTTCATAGAGGTTGTTGGTTCACTATATTGCTGACCTCATTCATGTGCTCGGCCACAGAACCACCATCCTTGAATTTGAGATTCACAAGTCGCCTTCTCAGAAAAATCTTATTACCGGCTGTCTTCCTGTCATACAGCCCTTGTAATTTTAGCCATAGGCTAGCGGCTGAGGTTTCCGTTGACACATGGTGGAACACAGAATCATCCAACCATTGTCTAATAAACTCCACCGCCTTTCGGTCTATCTTCTTCCAATCATCATCAGTCATATCCTTGGATTTTGCTGATATACCTAAAATTGGAGAATATAGGTCCTTGCGATAAAGCAAGTCCTCCATCTTAGCCTTCCATATGGTCCAGTTAGAACCATTGAGGCTGATCATCCTTGATGAGCCACCTTCCATAATTCCAAACCAATCCTACCCGTTCAATGAACTTAGCTCTGATACCACTTTGTTGGGGGCCTTACACAAAACCTTAGGATCTAGCCCTCTAGAACAAACCAGAATTATGGATAATAAAGTAATGAAAACAATCAATGCATCAATCACACACCACACAAGAGATTTCTACATGAAAAACCCTCAAGGAGGTAAAAACCACGGGGCCTCGTCCAGATCAACAATCCACTATGAAGTAGAACGTTACAACCTTCTTCACTCACACAGGAGTTGATAAATAATAAGAAAATTAGAGAAAACGGAGAGATCTAACCGATTACAAGGACATAGAAGCGCTGAGATATAGATTGCACAGTAGATAACCTCAACGAGCAGAACCTCCCTTCTATAAGCTTCCTCTCTCTCACCTTTGATAGCCCTAAACCCTTTAATAAATCCCTTGTAAAGCTTTAGAAAACCCTCTTGCATTCTCTTGTGATACCTAAAAAACCCTAGGCAACCCCTTTTATAGTTTAGGAAACTTCCCTTTCGCATCCCTGTTGCGAAAGGACTCAAATCTGCAGTTTCATGCAAAATCGCGGAACAAACTTCGTAACCTTCAACTAGTCGAAGCATGTCCATGACTGGTCGAAGCCCACCTTCGATTGGTCCTGGAATTCCAGGACTGGTCTTAGCCTTCGAGAAAAAACAGCACGAACTCGCTAGACTTTGAGTCGTGCCAGGGCTCGAACCTACGACCGGTCGAGCACCTCCCACGACCGGTCGAGCGGGGCTCAGGACCGGTCGAAGACGGGGAAAAAACCCCATCAATTTACACCCATCCAAACACAACTAAGTGAGTCATTTAATCCCAATTCATTTACCTCCCATTCTAATTTTCGTTTACATTCATTTACAGGCTCCCAAACAAGCCCTAAGCTCATTTAAGTTGTCTTTAAAAAGTTGTGAATGGAGAAGTGTAGGCCAGTGAGGTATATGTTTCATGTCCAACTCGTCCAACATGATTTCTAGAAGGACCAAATTCAAACAGATCAAATGATAAGATAGGCCAAACAATAGAAATTAATATACACCACTCAAAAATGTATAGGTTCATGTGTAGCCCATCTAGTGAGAATAGGCCAGATTTTTAAGTTGTGGGATGGTGGGTTTCATATATTATATGGATTGGATGTTATAAACATACCACGTGGTCTCCTAAAGAAAATGAAGATTTTCTTCCACCCTTTCTGTAAGAGAAATATAATGTGCATTTGAGCGAGTGCACTTTTATGGTAGCTAAGAAGAGAAAAGATTCCAAGGGTTTAGTAGTGCTGAAATAGTTATAACAACCGTCAAAATATGAGAAGCATCCAGAGGATCAGTTTAAGACTCTAAATAGTAATATAATTCAGTAGAAGAAATCGTCTTATACCAAACCAAACCAAACCAAACCAAACCAAATCTATCATTCAATTATTTGTCATTTACATTACTTAGTATAATCTTTCAATTATCGGTCATTCCGTAATGTAATCTTTACCTTTATTTTCCATTTACATTCCTTAGTATAATCTGTAGTAGTAATCTAGTTGTTAACTTTAACTATAATTTGAGTTTACACTCATATGCTGGATTCAGTTCGAGTATTAAGTGAAGTTCTCCATCTATAGAGGCGTTCTACAGTTGTTCTCCATGGCCGATTGTAAGAATTTCTCTTTTGTTTTATCTGTACTGAAGAGAAAGTCCTTTTATATAGAAGGAAGAGGTGTAACCCATTTTTAGAGGATGAACCCTATCCTCTGATAATCGTTTGATCGTCTTAAGCAACGTTGTGCAAGTGGCTAAATCGGTGCCCTATCTTATTCGATCTTGGTCATATATGATCAATTTCTGATGTATCTGCCTATCTTGACGATTGGGGTTGTAGTTGTTTGGTTTGAATTGAGATGCACATTCAATTCTGGCATGCTGACACTAATTACGTGACCGAGATTGAAATAATAGCAACATTTATTAGCACGTCCAGTGGGACCACAAACTACTTGGTGGCCATAAATATTTACTATGCACGGGCTATGCAACAATTTTGGCTAGCGCCAACACATTTCTTGGCATGCCTGGTAGAACACTCGCTCTAGTTTACTTACCGGTGTGACATTACAAATTGATCAATCTAAAATATGAATAGAAGAAGCATTCAAATTGCTGGGGCTGAATGCTCAACACCAACCGCACTGTCTCTAACCGAGGACATGTCGGTTCAAATGACTCATGAATTATTTATTTTAAACACTAGTTCGATATTCGGTCCTGCCAACCAAGAAGGGACATTAACCTCTCAGACCGCTTCTCTTTAAGAGATAACGATCAGACTTCAGGATGTGCAACTGAGTATTCAGAACATTGAGGAATATGAGAGAGCTTGGGCAGATTTAGTATATGCTCAAGCTAAGAATGTTAACAAATGGATGGCTAACAAGAACAAGGCTATACACCGATTGATGGCCATCATCACCGAAAGAGCATCTGCGGCAACGTAGTATAATGACGAAGCAAGTCTGTTGGTAACCTGGTTTATCCACCACTGATACCTCCCCTACAGTGGAACTCACCTCCCGTTCCAATCCAGGATGGGCAGAATGCTCCACTGAATGCCAAGTTTAGGCGATCATATCAGGAGGTCATGAATTTTATTCATGAAGTGCAGAATCAGGGTATGTCAAGAGATAACCATTCCAGCATTTTCGTAGAAATCCATTATTCCATGAAGGACAGAATTGGGTAGGTCCTCGTCCACCACCAATGGTTGAATTGCAGGGGATATATAGTGACCAGATTATGCAAATGGTCCAAGAAGTAATCGGACAAATCATTGGCCATACTGCCATCTTGGTTTACCATAAGCCATATCCCGAATAGATCAACTAACAACACCCATTGTCGAAGAACTATCTATTGGATTTTGCCCTATTCTCGAGCGATCCTGGTCAATCGACCATCGAGCATGTAGGTCGATTCACTATGCAGTGTGGTGAACTGGCTAACAATGAATATCACAAGTTACAACTATTCATTCATTCATTGATGGCAACGTCCTTTACATAGTAAATTCAATCCATACCTTGCAGGAGATGGAGGAGAATTTTCACGCCCAGTTCTTTTCCAAGGATAAGGAGATAACCATGGCTGATCTCGCACCTTTCCGATAGTTTCCTGGGAAATCTTACAAGAGTTACATCACCTGATTTAAAAGAGTGAAAAGTCGGTGTAAGGTCGTCATGACTTAGGCTGAATTTGTACAACTTGCGCAAGACAGCTTGGAATACAAACTTCAAAAGAAAGTCATTGGAATGAAGTTTACAGATTTGTATGATCTAACCAGAACAGTTTCCAGATATGAGGAACTTCTCCAGGAAGGAACCAGGCAAAAGAACTCCACAATTGGGACATATTACCATGATCCTAACTTTGAGGTTGTGATTGCCGAGGTAGTGGCAAAAAAGTCAATCATTTGTTCAATGCTAGTCAAGACAGAAATAACTACACCGACCACACAAAAGGCTTAGAAGATATATAACTTTGATATCACTCGAGCCGATGAGATATCGAGATATTGTTAGCAGGGAAGTTTATTAAAGTTCATTGTAATCACAAAATATCCATGGAAAATGAATTAAAAATGGCTGAATCTTATAAATGGCATGGAACGCGTTCTTATTCCACTAACAAGTGTATTGTGTTCAAGAATGTTATCCATAATAACATCGATCACAGACTATTGAAATTCCTAGAAAATGGCGAATAAGCAATGATGATAGATACTGATCTATTCCCACCTAATTTGGATGTCAATATGGCCACGGTGAACCTACGAAAGTTGGATCAACCAAGGCAAAGGGTTGATCTTGGTCCTGGTCATTACCATGGTTTACTGCTACAATCGAGATTAAAATGATACTAGTCATATACAATAACCATGAGTTCCGTAGAACAATTGAGAGCAATGCAACACAGCGATCGAGACTCGCCACTTTATAGCCTAGGTACCAAAATGGCCCAAGAAGTGGAAGCTTCACCTTGGCCAGTAAGGCAGGTCAGACATGTAATTCGAAAGGGGACCGACAGGAGAGCCTTATCGACCTCAGAAAGGGTTCTCGCCCTTAACTTCTGGCCTTAGTAGAG
The DNA here is from genome assembly GCA_030180095.1 of Magnolia changhungtana. NCBI lineage: Eukaryota > Viridiplantae > Streptophyta > Magnoliopsida > Magnoliales > Magnoliaceae > Magnolia > Magnolia changhungtana. Next base: position 3,921,344 of record JASAUF010000502.1, on the reverse strand, counting down.
AGCTCTGAGTCAAAGAATGGTCATGTAACGCCTTGAATTTTTGCGGCCTGAGTATATACTCGTGCCTGAGAATTTTGAGTGTTAATAATGTAAAAATTGGATGCTTCAAAATCGCACCTCATTTATTTTTATTTTTATTTCATTTAGATCACATCCAATTACATTCACGAAGGTAACCATTTATGAGAGTAAAATCAACTATATTTATTATTCCATTAGAGTAAAAAAATTTAACAAATCATCAAGTGCCCTCTTAATGGGAGCTCATTACATTATTAAAGTTTGCAACGAAAAATAAATAAAACAATTTGTGGTGCTATCCTTCTTCTTTATTTGAAAGAATCTTCAATAGAATGATTATCGTCCATATCATCAATCTGTAATTTACCTGCAACATCTGTATGGTTGGAGAGGGTCAATGCTTTACTCATAGTAGTGGTCATCCTTTAAAGTTTACAATTGTTCGAGTGATTCATAAGAATAACAGAAGGGTCTCGATACATCTCATACTCCATAAATACAAGTGATATCGGTATGCACAAATATTCTACATGAAATGCATGCCTAGAAAAGTATGTGCGGTCCATCACACGTAGTGATCATCACAATGTGAAAAGTAATTTAAAGGTATCCGGCTCGCCCTGCATCCCATACTACGAAGATTTGTCGGCGTGTCCAACATTAACGTAGATTTATATGAACACCACAAGGCGGCACAACACACAAATCGAATGAATTACGTGACATGATTTGTTCATGGAACGACTATTTGTGACATCCAATCGTAGAAGTGATGTAACACGCATTGCGAATTACTTATATTTATTTATCGACCAAGAGGGTCGTTACCCAAAACGCATTACATCCACGATAATATATAGATCGTTAGGGTGGGATTTTCTATACGATACTTGTGTGACAAGATAATAATGTGATAATTGTAACCATCGTTCATAAGGTGATGATTCAAAATAATAAAATTTAAAGCATGTAAGAATAAGATAATTAAATCAAATTATTACAATAATTAAAGGAAAAATCATCACCTCTAACGTCATTTCTTCGTCGAGTGTGAGTATACGTCATAGGATTTGAATTCCAACCAAGTTTTTAACAATTTAGATGGTTAGATCCCTTCATTATCTTTCTTACATAGTTAAGAATGAATATTAGGACTTGTCTTAAGATCTAGGGTTAGGATTTGTATTACAATATGACTTTTTAGATGTGAATTTAGTAAAGGAGGGGAGTTCTCCAGTTAGTGCTCAACCTTAGCCGACTAAACCCGAATCTTTAGAAGAATTTTCTTGCCGAGTTGACTCGGTTTGACTTGATCCAAAATAACTACATAAGGTTGTTGAAAATCCATAAATTAATAAAGAAGTAACCCTAATAGCTTACCTTTAAGCGTCAGAGGGACCCAGCCTGGATTTGGACTCGGCCAGACAACTCAGTGAGTTGTGGCTTGACCCTAAGCATGCTCAGTCTCTTTCTCCCTCTCTCTTCAAACCAATGTTCTCTCTCTCTCTCTCTCTCTCTCTCTCTCTTCGTTATTCGAGATTAAGACCTGGATTCTCTCCCAAATATATACAGATTATCTACCCAGCATCAACGCAAGGGGAAGAGAGTTCTAACTATTGTAAAACACGGAGCATGCATGGTGGTCTTGGTGGTAGTTTGATCCTAATCTGTGGCCTTAATAGTTGGTTCATTTCTTCTAATCTACCAAAAGAGATTACATGTTTAAACGGCCATCAAGTGAGTGGATCGGATTTTGGAATGGTGTAATCTCCATGATCAATGGTCATCATGCAACGAAGAAGATGATAGCCGTTTTAATGGTGGATTCCCCATCTTGGGTTATTCCTTCTTCACAAATCTAGTGGACGTTCCGGATGGGTTTATAGAAACTCATGGGACCCAGGAATCGGAGGTTCATCGTCATTTAACTGGTGGGTCCACTCTTTAAAAGTCTCTGGCAGACGCACACTTCCGCTGCCCTGTTTGCGAATGACCCAAGATTTCGGCTTTGTAATCCGATTTTCCTAGTCAGATTCTAGTTAGAGAAGGGATGTGGATCCCACAGATTGTCTGAAGATCTTCTCCTGGTTTGTAGAGGGATTCACAGACCAAAATTGGAGGAAAGTATGTTTAACGATGTCGTTATTCATGTGGAAGGCTTGCGAATCTTGTGCTTTACACACAAGCTGGCATGGACGGCCAAGATCAAAAGAAATCTCCCTCTACTTTGCAGAGATTTTCTATCCAATTCCAAGAAGGAAACCATGATTTCCTGCTTCAAAATGCGTTTGTAAGTCGTGCGTTGATCGGGTTTCGATTTCATCCCATTACGGATTGTGTTGCTTGTTTGCGGGAAGAACAGCGGAAGAAACCTTATTCATCTATCTTTTCTTAACTAAGGAGGATTAAGAATTTCTTCTTAGTAGGATTTGATGGCTGAGATCTATAGATGATTCAAAATAGGGAGTTCGGCAGGAGAATTTGCCTCCTGCGCATGGTTTTTACAGGAGTTGTTATAGTGGGCAGAAGTTCCAGTTTTTGGCCTGATTTTCGGTGATCAAGTGGGGCCCATTGTGATGGGTTTTGAAAGATCCACTTTGTCCATCTGTTTCTCTGTAACATGTTAGGACATGGGGTTAAAAATGAGGTAAATCCATTAATCAGGTGGACCACACGATCTAAAGTAGTTGAAGATGTTCACTTTTGAATTGCTTATTCTGAGATTAGAAATTTGGAGAAAAAAGTTTTATTCAAATACGATGTGAGGGTAGCTTGGGTGCAAACACGGGTTGTTTGTAGGTATAATGTGGGATCCATCATGATATTTATAAGGAATCCACTCCATTCATCGGTCTAAGCAGGTCGTGTTAGGCCATGGGACTAAATATGGAGTTAGTCAGAGGCTTAAGTAAGCTTATCTTAAAGATACTCCTAGCGGGTGTTAAAACGGACTTGATCTTAATTAATGGTCAGTACTTAATGATCAGGGCCCAATTTTGGGGGAGATGTGTAGTCAAGGTAGGCAAATGATTGGGCAAAGTTTGATGGTTGATCGATGGTACGAAGACTCTAAATCTGAAATTTCACCTGTTGCGCCAAAAGGAAGGGATTGACTTCAACATCCAACGGTGTAGGATTACAGATCGAGGTCTAAATTTTGTATGATCTCGTAGTCATATGAGGCTAAAGTGTGGTCCAAGTTTGAATTGCGATGGATGACAAAAAGTGGATAAATCGGGAGATCCAAATTTATAAAAAAGTTGGTAAGCCTAAAAGATAACTTCACGACTAAGGAAAAAAATAAAGTGGGGTCTTCATATTTCACACTTGTCTATATTATGGGCAATTCAAGTCATTCATATGAAGGAAAATCTCCTACTACGACTATGAACGAGCTTTCCTCATTCGATGGACACCAAAATCAGTGATTAAGGGATTGATTTGTCAATTGGGCCACTTTTATAATGATCTAATGACTAAAATTTGACATGTATGGTCAATTTATGATACATAGGCATGGTATAAAATTTTACATCAATCGGATCAGGAGAACCATCTGATCTAGAATTCAAGGGTCTATGTTAATGGCATTTTCATAATTTTTGTTGATCTGAGAGTTTTGAGAAATTTAATGGTTCTACATGGTTATAGGTATGCTATTAAGCAATCTTTACAAAAAAACTTCTATTTAAATCGTTATCAATAAAGAATTATTCACCAAATTAATTAAGGGAAAGTATATATATTAACGAACATAATGGACGGTTAGATATTTTTACTTATTAGTGATGAGTTGATTGAATGGTCAGTTATAATGGACAAGTGAGAATACTCAGATATATCATGATTTGGTCTTAAAAATCAATGGTCAGATGACTTCATCTATAAATAAAGATTATTTCCAATGGTCATTTACATGTAAGGTTAGGATTGGCTAAATTGGTATTGTACACATGTACATGCTAAGTTAAATTTCATCGTAACACTTGAGAACTTTCAATACTCGAGTATTGAAAAGTTCGGGGTGTTATAGGTCAAGCCTCCACTGACTCAGAAGGGAGTCTTGAAAAGGGTCATGCATCCTAAATTTTCGACCGCCCCTGAAGCAATGTCTTAAACTCAGAAATGTCATTGGTAGATGCCATGAGAAGAGAATTGGCAGAGACTGAGATTACATCTCAGTCAGGAGTTGTGTAGTCATGACTATTCTGGAGAATTCCTCAATCGGAGGAACAACTAACTATAAACATGGTCGAAGCAATTCTGAAACCAGTGATGTACGACTAGGTCACAGAATATGATACCCAGTCTAATAATATCTCACAATTTGGCAACATTGACAATCGTGATGACTTGCCCGATTATCTCATTGATGAGTGGTTTCCGGGAGAACATCTACTAATTGAGGAACTAATGGCGACAACTGAAGCATTAGAAGTGGGGGGGGGGGGGGTCTGCATTCAGAGATAACATTTGGGTCATTGCCACTCGTGATGTTTGATTGCAATATGGTACTCACTCTCTCATCTATTTTTCAAGTCAGACTATCTCAGCCCAGTCCAATGGTAGGTGGCGTAGAGGAACTCATTCCTCCTGTAGTAATATACATGCTTCTTTTCCCCTAGAAGATGCGATTGAGGGAACATCGAGAGTAAGTGAAACACCACAAGTAAATATTATTACCATGGAGTCAGGAGCATCATCCAAAAGTGTAGTGATAAAAAGGCCCACTCATGATATGACTCAACATCTTAAACCATTGTACATATCCGCCCACCTCAAGGGCTATCCGAACACTAGAATCCTGGTCGACAATGGGGTTACCGTTAATTTTCTCCCAATAAGAATGATGCTAAAATTGGAAAAAAAACCATCAGCCTATTTGATCCCTTCTTAGGTAACGGTCAGTAACTTTGCTGGACATGTCACTAACAGACATGGTGTATTACCAGTTGACTTGACCATAGGCACTAAAACAATATTGGCCCCTTTCTTCATAGTCGATACTTTGTCCAACTACAGTGCTCCACTCGAAGAGATTAAATCCACTTCTTTGCATGCATCGCATCGCCCTTACATCAATTTATAATATTTTGGAATTAAGATAAAGTTGAATTAATTTTGGCCGATAACAAGCCATTCTTGGCTACATCAAATGCAAATGAAGCCTATTGATATGAAGATGAAGTAGGATCAATTTACTTTACCAGAAGGAACAAGCATGCACAACTAACTGAGATATCTGTAAAAAAGAATCCAAACAGTGTTGTACGAGATATTAACGCCATAATTCATCCAGTTGATAACCTGCTAAGGGATATTGCATCTTCTCGACCGGTTCCACGCTACACCATTGAAGAGATTCCATGACTAGTACATCGATAAATGAGAAGCGATCGACCAACTTCACGGTTAAAATAAATAGGCTCAAAGAGAGCCTAAAAGAGGATGACAATGGTTGAGTTGTAAATTTGGTGGATACGGTCGGTTCAGCTGATGAAGTAGATGAAGACAAAATAAACATGGACTTAAAAGAAACCCCTGAAATCATTATTTGTTGGTCAAAAGAGTTAATGTAATAGCATTGATCGATCTAGTTAAATATATGTTAAATCGGTCAATTTTGAGCAGTCGAATCAGTAAATGGGTTTTTGATCTGTCTAAGTTTGATCTTAGGTACTTACCTCAAAAAATAGTAAAGGGTCAGCTTTATAGCCAATTTTTTGGCCGATCATCCGTTTGACTTAGAGGGCCAACTTTCCTTAAAGGTTTTAGACTTGTATCATATGTCTTTGACTCCTTAGAAGTTTATTTTTGATGGCTTGAAGACCCATAAAGCTTCAGGGGCTAAGATTATCCTAATCCCAAATGAGAACATGCAAGAATTCACATTCCAGTTAGAATTTAAATGCACCAATAATCATGCTGAATGCGAGGCTATGATATTTGATTGGGAATTATTGATGGAATTAAGTGTGTGAAACGTGAAAGTAGTGGGTGATTCACAATTAGTGATAAATTAAATGACAGGACTGTTTAAATGCACTAGCCCAGCACTGTTACCATATTATTTATGCCTTAACATCCCAAAGTTGCGTAGGTTCGATGACGTGGAATTAATGCACGTAACTTGAAACCACAACATGAATGCCAATGAAATGGCATAGATGGCCGCAGGACTGGACATCTGGAGAGGATCGGCTGAGAGGACAATTACGAAGAAAAGGAGATCCTTGCCCTCGATCTTTGAGAGGGAAGTAATTATGGAAATATGCCAGGTCGAAGTAGATGGTGATAACTGGAGGGCTCCCCTTATGGGTTATCTCCAAAGCCTAGGGACTAAGGCTACTAGAAATATGAGAAGATCGGCTATCAATTATATCATGATTGACAATGAATTGTACTGAAAGGGGCCGATAGTGTGCTTTTAAGATGACTAGTTAAATGGAAGCTATGCTGGCTATGTGTGAAGTCCATGAAGGGTTATGTGGAGCTCATCAAGTCTGAAAAAAATGTGGCTTACACTCGGATGTTACAGATATTTCTGGAAAAAAATGATGGCCGATTGCATCCGATATGCCAAAGGGTGCGAGGCATACCAGATAAATGGACCGAGACAACATGTGACCACAACCTAAATTCATCCAATTATCAAGTTATGGCCATTTTGGGGATGGGCAATCGATTTGATAGGACAAATTCATCCACCCTCATCATGTATAGATTCCTTTATCATTGTGGTTACCGATTACTTCACCAAGTGGGAAGCAAGACCCATGAAGGGAGTAAGTCATAGGGAGATCACCAGGTTCATAGAAACTCATATTATCCATAAGTTTGGAATTCCCAAATCAATCATTATGGATTGAGGTGCAGCATTTTCAACAAAAGAAGTCAGGGTCATGGCCGACCGATTCAAAGTCAAATTTCTACACTCGATGCTATATTATGTACATGCAAAAGTTAGGTCGAGGCTAGTAACACGATAATAAAAAGCATTTTGAGAAAGATGATCGAAGATAATTCTCATGAGTGGTATATGAAAATATCGTAGGCACTTTGGCATATAGGAATTCACCCCGTACAAGTACTGAAATGAGTCCATTTGCATTGACATATGGACATAATGTAGTGGTACCCTTAGAGGTTATTGTGCCATTATTTCGAGTCACACATCAAGCTAGGTTGGCCCCTCCTGAGTTCACAGAAGCCATGTTGGTCGAGATTGAAAGATTAGATGAGACCCGCATGAGGGCCTTAGACTCTATAGTTGCCAACAAGGCCAAGGTCGCTTAGGCATATAATAAAAGAGTAAAAGGAAAGTCCTTCAGGAAATGAGATAGGGCCTAGAAGGTAGTGCTACCAATAGGGCACAGGGACCAAGCCTTGGGCAAGAAATGGTCGCCCACTTGGGATGGGCCCTATATTGTTGTCCAAGTCCTCAAGGGTGGAGCTTATCTCTTGTGCGATAAGGATAGAAAGGCTGTAAAAGCCCCAATTAATGTCTAATTCCTGAAAACTTACCACCCTTCTTTATGGGAGGTAGTATAGGTTTAGGTCAAGTAGTAGAAAAAGAAATATATGATAAGTATCCGACCATAAATTATGGAAAGAAAATAGATTTCATTATTGCAGGTGAGGATTACAATAAGTAAAAAATAAAAAAAAATGCAAGACAGGCATTGTGGCTGATCTAACTGGCTAGGTATAGGTAGCCTTGATCTCTTCAAAATATTTTAGTGCAGAAGATCTAGCCTCCTTAGCCTGCTTCTTTTGACTTCTCCAAGTCTGATGTTCAGCTGCAATACGGTTAAGGAAGGCCAAAACTTCATCAGTGCGGTGGCCGATTGTAGCAACCTCACTTTCAGCTTTCTTCTTTCAAGCATCACTTTCATGTGATCAAGCCTAGTAAACGTGGGTCTAAGAGTCCACGAAGGCCATGAATTCTCAAGATTCAGGGCGATCCCTCCCATGATGGAGACATTCAATCTCGTTCAGGTCATCGGCTAACTCTTGGTGCCGGGCTTAAAGTGTTCATAGCATTGCCTTGTTAAAATGGTGTTGACGGTTCCAGTGCAAATGATGGCTCCATTTTCTTGCTCGCATCATGAACCTGCATCATAGCGGGCAGAAAGAGTCTTGGATTCCGCATGAACAAGCGAGCATTCCTTCATCGGAGCGACATAATTTTGGGTCTCCAAACTTTCCTTGAAGTATCGATCCCAAAGGCGTTGCAGTTTGGTTAAAACCTCTAAAATTTCCTTTAAACGTGGGGATGATTGAGAAGCTTCGATAGCATCCTTGATGAAAGTATAGACATCATGCAGGAGAGCCGATTGAGAGAAGTATTCAGTCCATACAGTGAGAATCTCTTTTAAGAGGGTCAGAGATTGTGTATAGAAGATTGAGGGAGCTATGGGGCCAAGTTTACTGACAGTTTGGAGGCAAAGAAAGTAGGGGGGAATGTGTAGGATGCTTAATAAAAGAGAAGGATGATCTTATAAGCATCATCAAAGGCCTTTAATGACCACATGCGGTAAGTCCTGGTGGTTGAGATAACCGAACTAAGGATTGAAATGCCGAATCATATTCTTAGGAAGGTGGAACAGGCAGCTATAATAAATGTCGTTCCTTGGAAAACGATGCACACGTCTCCCCACTTTCATGCGCCCCATCAGCCAGACAGTTATTACACTAAGAAGAAAAAATGCTAAGTGTTGGTTGCGGCCGAGTTTGGGGTATGACATTGGTCAATGTTATCAAGTGTAGATCGTCAATGACTTAATCAACGACATTCCTCTGTGTGGAGTCAGCTGATGAGGTAAAATTTGATAAACACAATAATCTGTCCTTTTCCTTTTCATTTAAATAGTGCACGCAGCCAAAAGATTCTCATCGGCCAAGTATCCCAAATTGAATGTGGCTTATTACAATGGTAATACCATTATTTGGTGTTTTGTGTCTTGGAATCCTGATACATCTATAATAATGATGATTGTTCTATGTTGGGAACAATATGGCTAAGTAGCAATATGTGAGTGGTGTGCAAAACATGATGAAAAGTAAGTTTATTGAAAGTAAAGCGGGCCATCGGCTAATTTACATAAAAAGAGAGAGAGAAACGACCAACATTCGAGAGAGCCAATTTAGGCATGTGCTACCTTTATTTCCCCAAATTCCTTAACAAAGCACAATTTTTTTACCTTCACAGTCTCCTTCTGTGGCTTCCAGTGACGTCCTTCCTCTATGAAGATGTTCAAGAAGTGTAGGAGTTTATCAACATGGTTGCCAGTCGATGAGACTTTGCACTTAGCCTCTCTCTTACTAGTGAGGCTCACACGTGACTGACCTTAATAGTCACAATCTAGGAGTCCAAAAAGGAGAGGAGATCCTCTTGGACGGCAGGATCCTTCATGGCATAAACACGTTCCTTCTCCTTGGTATCCTCCATAAGCTCAGTCTGTTAAGCTTGAAGGTCTCGGAGTAAGGTGCAGTTGAACTGATGTACCCTGTTCTATCTAAGATGGTCATTCCATGCCTTCCCATAAGCATCTCCCATGGGATGAGATTCTTCCTGAATAGCGGCTTATTGTCTCAAGTACCCAACAATCCTCTACGACCTGAATTTGAGTTAGAAGTATTAATCCCCAAGGTAGTGGGGTTTCCTTAGCACTTTCAGAATCTCCCCCAGAGAAGCGTCAGATTCAGTAGTCTCAAAAGCATCCTTATTGAAGAGGTCAGTGTCAAACAATAAGAAGCATTGGCCATAATCAACCAAGCTGAGATTAAAGATCTCTTTTAAATAGGCGTTAACCTGACTAAGGAAAGAGGAAGAGGGTTGGTTGAGAGCCATATCTACAATTCAAAAGAGTTTTAGGTAGTATGTGGGTTTCAGTGAGTTATGAAATGGGGTCTACTACATTTATATAGGGGATAATGCCTCCCCCCATGTTCGATATACCATGGGCAATTATGGCATACAATAACTTTTTGTGTTCCTGAAAAGTAAGAATGTGTAGTCCCCGTGGTAGTTATTTCAGCTAAGGTAGCGCATGACTCCTCACTTTCTACATGCCACATCATCGAATCATTTATGTAGATTGCAAAAAGTAAGGAAAAAACTCCAAGTAAAAAATGATCGACGAAACAAAATAAAAGTGGCACAGAGGCCGATTGTATTAATTGATAAGTGTGCAAGGGAAAAGTTAAAATTCAAAGGTAGAGAATCCCACGATTGCAGCCTTCACCTACACCTGCCTATTCTTTTCCTTGGCTAAAATGGTCTGATATTTCAAGGCTTCCTGTCTAACCTGGTTGATTGCCTCTTTTTGAGCCTTGACAAATATGGCCAGGTCCCTGATTGCTTTTCTCCTTTAATCATGCTCAACTTTCTTCTCCTCAAAATTTCTTTTCAGTACCATTAATTGCGCTTTCAAAGTAAAAATTTTTACGCTCATATCCTCCAACTCGGCCTCAGATTTCTTCAACTTTTCATGTCCGGCTAAGAGTCTCTTAGCAACGTCGCTAACTGTAGTTGCTTGGAAAGTTACATTCGCGTGTTCTGATTCAAGGTGTTCAATCATAATGTGGAGCTCACAATTCTCTTTAACTAGATCTAGAAAATCCCTAAGTGCTAGCAGTTTGACAGTAAAGATCTTATCTGAACAAGAGAAGACTTGGTACCAATCTATCATCTGGATAAGTTTATTAATCAGTTTGGTCGATGTAGCCTCTAGTACTCTCGAGCGTACGAGTGCCTGATTTTCATCTTTGAGATATTGTAGCTTGGTGGAGGGTGTGAGAGACTCGGCAATGGAGATATCGTTGCTAAGAGCTTACTGGAGAGAGGAGAGAATGCCTTCAATTGGAAGCACATCTTCAGTTATCGTGGAAGATACTGAAGCATCATCAGTTGATATTGGCGTTGGATCAAGAATTGGTTCTAAATGAGGAACATAAGCATCGGTCTCTTGAAGTTTCTCCGTTGCTTGGTTAAAGACAATGATTTCACGTGTTGTGCATGATTGAAGTGGTTCTTTATCATGGGATGATCCCAAGACTGGAGATGGCTGACGAGTAGATGCTGGAGTAGATCGGGAGGTGGATACTCTTCAAGAGCTTTCGGGAGTGGCAGTTAAGGGACAAGTGTCCACTTCAGCATCATCTTCTCTGTCCTCTTGGTTGATGATGATTGTGGGCGACTGAGGCTGATCGACTATATGAATGTTCTGTCTTGTCAGTCATTGCCTCTTGAATGGGAGGAAGACGAAGAAGCACTTTTCTTATTGTCCCTTTAGAGTCAGTGGCCTACTGCTCTATTGCTTCAACTGCCTTGGCAGCTGGTTTGACTTGTTGAAGTGTTGGTTCGGGAACAACTTGCCTTTCCGCGATTGACAAATCCCGAGTTACTACGAGTAAAGAAAGTAAAGTTTGAAATAACATAACAGAAAGAAAAGGAAATGCATAAAAAGGGTAGGAATGAAGGTAACATCTACCTAAGTCACAACAGACCATGATGGTGGTGAATTGATTGATCAGCGACCATGGATTTTTAATGACTGTTGCCATCGGTCGAGTAGAAGTTCGAAATGGTGGCGGATTGGGTTTATAAGGGGTGGGATATTTATCATCAAAAGGAAGGTTCAAATCATTCAATCTCTCCCTATCTTGCTACTATCTGATCCAGTATCGATTATAATGTGCGTCTTTATAACATTTGAGGCCTTCCTCAATTTTTGTGGCATAATCTTCAATGGAGAGCCTTGGCCAATGCTTAGTTTGAAAATATTTTTCAAAGGAAGTTACAGCGCCGGCTGAAGAAATACCCAGTTTTTACAATGTCAGTGGGCTGCGCGTCCTAGTTGAGGATGGTTGTCTCATTGATGTGGGTCATGCGGTTGGATCAGCGCAGATGATGACCAGGGTTGGAGCTTCATAAGATAGACCGATAAAAGGCCCTAAATCGGCAATCCTTGTAGGAGCTGGAGAAGATTGGAGGGCTGAAGTTTGTTAAGGAACAGGCCCCTTCACCAAAACCTTTTTGTGTTTCAGTTTAGGAGCTACTTCCATCGCTAGAGTTGCTGCTACTGTGTTATTTCGATCTACATATCTCTCGATCTAGTTGTCCGTTGGCTAGAAGTTACGGTTGACTGGGGTGTAGTTCTTCTCTTTCCTCGTAAGTCCATCGAGGAATAAAGGTGAGGGGTGATAAGCTTAATAGAGGTGGTGACTAACTGTTTATAATGCAACCCCCCCCCCCCCCCCAAAGGTCAGCTGTGATAAGCTCAACGGAGGTGGTGACTAACTTTTTATAATGCTCCCACCCCACCATTAAAGAAAGGTGTCCATCACCTGGGGACGATTCAGAAACCTGGGCAACTCAAAATTCATGCTGGCCAATTGAAAAGTAGAATGAAGGGAACGATAGAGCTCGATTTGATCAATGATTGGCCGAGATTAAGGAGATTGATTACAAGTCTTTTGAGTGAAGGGATAAGGAATACATTGGACCAGGCTAAATTGTCGAATAAGCAAATTTAGACAATATTGATGGATTCCAGGCTTGGAGTTCTTGCCAGTCTCCACTGTGCCACCATAGGGGAGGTCCTTGCCGATAAGGTAACTCTCCCAAGCTTGAAGCATCAGAGAAGTTGACTGCTTGTTAGTTTCTTCAAAATTTCATGTGAACCAGGGTGGGTTGAACTCTTTCAATAAAAAAAGGGGTGAATCTGAGATAATGCTTGACAACGTTAAGAGGGAAGAAGAGAGAGTCCATATAGGTGGAAAAAGTATGGACCTCTTGAGGAAAATAAATATTACGATGACCGTAGGAAGTATAAACTATATGATTAGGGGGAGAAGAAGATACAAGAAAGGAATGAAAGTACTCATACAACCACATTTGGAGAAGCCATAATGGTCCTCCGCTGTGAAAAAGACCTTTGGTGGTTAGCTTGTATATGCCTCTGTACAGGTGGCTAAGCACAAAGGGTGCAAGTGTTAGTTTTCTACCTTGTGCAAGTGCCTCAGCTAGTTAAACATATTTGTTGGTGATCTGGAGCGCGTTCACACAGAGTAGATGTTGGAAGATACATAGTAATAAGAAGGCCGTGTGTTCTTCATACTTGACTATGTCTTCATGTTTTTGATGAGTGATGAAATGGGAGTTTGCCTTGTTGACTGATTAAACCCAAGGGTTGACAACCCCAAGTGCAGGGTTGCGATGTAGTAATAACTCAGTGATACCGAGGTCAAATCCTTAGGGAATGGGGAACACGGCCTAAAACTAGTCTAACTGTAAAGGTTTGTTTGTGTTTTTAATCCAGCGATTAAGGAAATAGTTTTAAAATAATAAAATAAATGACTAAGGATCCTGGAATCCACTTATAGTAATCAAAATGTTTCATTCATTTATTCAATATATAACTCAATTGGAATCAAAGTCATATCCTATCCAATCGGAAGCTAATTTAGTTAAACCAATCATGAACACTAATAAGATATGGTTTCAATTGAATGATTCTCTCATGAAGCACTCAGATCTTAATCACAGTGAATCAAAAGCGTCTAAAGTAACCGTAGGCGATAATAGATCAATCGATTATACAGTTTGAATCTTTCTCTAATTCTGGCTAAACAATTATTAAATCAAAGCATTCATTATACCTGGAGGCAACAATAAATCCAAAAATAAATCACTCAAAGACTTTAATGTAAATCCAAATCTATTTCAATCTAATATCATCAATCAAACCAATGTTATTGAATCAAATAAACAAAATATTGTAATAGAACTACAAACTTCATCCCTTAGCCTTAGTTAAAAAATTAGCCTAACATGGATAACATCTTAGAAGAAAAAAAAACTAAAAGGACAAACTAGATTTGATGGATCGAAGAAGAAGGATGGCTTTATGGAAGCTCCGTCACCCCTAGGTCTTTCTCCTAAGTCATAATTCATAACTAAGAAAGTCTAAAACATTCATTTAAATAAAAAAAAATTTGCACCAACTTGAAACTGACTTGAATTTTATACACTTTTGTTACGCTTTGGTCGCATCGACTGTAGCCTTCGTTCAAACCGAATGTCACTTCAGTCGCACCGAATTACTCTCTCGGATACAGCTGAATTTCTTTAATATTCATATGAAGTTTCTATCTTCCTTAGGTCACACCGAACTCTCATTCGATGGCATTGAAAATGGCTTCAGTCGAACATATGTGTCAAGTCGAATTATCTCTAAAAATCAAAATTTCTTACCGAACTGTTCTGTGCACATTTGGTCGAACCGAACCAACCTCATGTGGGGCCGAACAATCTATTATTTTTGTTAATGTACTTTATGATTTTTTTTAGCCTTTTCTCTATCCATTGTACTTGATTTCCTTGGGTCTTTGGTACTTGAATTCTTTAATAATGTCTTTTAAATCTCCAAATCTTCATCATCTTCGGCTTCATCTCTTTTTGAGCTTTAAATCCTCATTTTAAGTGCGTATTCATCTTAAGCTTCCAAATCAACTCGCATGAAGAAAACATATATCATTATATCAAATTAATACTTAGATGTTTGAAAGTTAATATAATTGAGATGATAAATATGCAATATTTAACCATTATCACACACCCCAACCAACATTTTCATAGTCCTAAGCAAAACATGCGAAAGATATTTTGAAACCAATTGAATAATTTCCTATAAACTCAAGGAATTTTAAAAGCAATCTAGATCATAAAAATCTAAAATACATTAATAGAGAGCATAACTTTCATATAAACTCTAGTACTTGGTAGATGTCTTGATTAAGTTGAAAGCATTAATCTTATAATTTGAAAAATTCTAAACATTAAGTTCCATAAGCGCATAGTGAAATTTAAACTTAACACAACAAAAGGTTATCTATTTTCATGATAACATTGATAATAAAAAGAACATTGAAGATAACCAAAGCATAAACCAAAACTTACCTTATAATTCAATATTCTACTCTTCCAACTTTTGATTTTTTTTTCATCGACGGCTTTCATACTGTTTTTAATATTTTTTTTTTTTTTTCAACAATTGTTTCATGGAGCTTCAATAGGTAGCCATTTTCGACAACAACTATTTTTTTAGATGGGTATTACTTCTCTCTCTCTCTCTTTAATTCTCACTTGAACATGATGGAAAAATTCCATAGGTTTAGTTCCTATCATTCTCAATAATCATTAAGTTAACAATTCAATATCAAACTTAAACTTTAATGTGTAAGCTAGATATGATATGTGAAAATTCAATACTCAATTAATGTTTAAACTTCCAATTCAAAGATTAATAACTTCGAACTCTAACTTTGAAATCTAACAAATAGCTAAAATTCTGGCTTTTAAAAAAATCCTCAACATTAAATATCGTATTATTCTAATATCTAAATTATCTTCAAAACCACTTAAATTCATAGGAAATTTTAAATTTTTTTAAAATTTTAGCTCAAAATTCAAAAAAAAAATAGTACAAATTCAAAAATTTTCCAAAGGAAAACCTACCGTCAACCTAAATTCTTCATTGTCCTCAATGTATAAATATATGCAACATGAGAGCAATGAAAATAAAGAGTAGATAAAAAGTACCTAGAAGGCGACAAACAGATAAACTAGTCTGAACTTCCTATCAATTGGTGTTTCAAAAACTAAATTAATAAAGTAAAATAATCCTAAGAAAGAAAATAAATTTATAATCCTGAACTATCAATCATCTATAGGCAACGATTCTTCCTCTCGCAAGTATCTCAGTAAATTTCTCCGCAAGCTTTTTAACAAGATCAACCATAAACCTATTTTACAGTAAGTTTGGAAATCCTGGAACAAGAATGTCCAGAGAAATTTATAGACCTCAGCATAAAATCTTCTTTTGTTACCCTAAGGTATCCATCTTTTATGAAACTCACCTGTGATAGATTTTTTTTAGTGTTAGTGCACCATGGTGAATCAGAGATTACAAATTATTGAATTTTAGTAAAGTTTTTAACCAATATAGTCTCTGTAAAATCTGAAGTTTCAAATTTTGGTTCATATTCCAGTTCATTTACCCTTCATCGTAAAAATTTTGGATCGGTGGAAGGAGTCACTTCAAAACGAAATTTCTCCAGATCAGTGTCAACCACCGATGTATTCGCTACGATTGCTCCACCTAGGATACACGTTGTATGTGAAGATGTGGTGGAACAAGCGGAGTCATGAGTCATCTCGGATGCCAGGAGGCAATTGCCTCGATTCCTTTGGACAAGTCGGCCGTAAAGAATTCGCGTGCGGTGGTCTCTTTCACGCACGCTCCTGAGATTCTTCGTGCTAGCATGCACCTCTCCACGCGGAATTCCCACGACTCAGGCTATCAAGTCTACATTGACAATGGCGTCCCGCCTTGCCACGGGGATAGAGAACTGTAGAGGCTCCGGCAATGGCTCTCATATATGGGCGTAGAAGGCTCGAACAGTGCTCTCATTCGCATGAGTCTTGCCCTCAAATATGAGACCCCATCTGGTGTTCAACAGGGAATCCATCGATGGATAAAACTCAAATAGTTTCTCATCCACGTGTGCTTCAAAGAGAACTCTACGGCCTTGAAGCCTTCCATGTGGCATATCCACCAGTAGAGCTCTTTCGAGAGGAGCCTGAGGATCAAGATCCTGCTTTGTCTTGATCTCCCGATCGACGCTCAAACTTGCTTCGGCGCCCGATTTCCTCCTGGGACGGGTAAGGTGGCTAGGCCCAGCTTCATTTGTGGAAGCCCTCTTCTTTCCCATGAGGGAAAGAAGTGTAGAGATGGAGAAAATTGCAGCCACAAGCCCTAAAAGAGCGATGAAAGCTAGGAAAAAACTTAGGACTAAGGTGGATTTGGAGGTTTTTAAGCTATGAGACACAAAGATGTAGACTTTGTGCTCAAATGTGTAGGGAATGGGGAAAATGAGGAGTGTAAAAAATGAGTTTTTGAGGAGGATGGTGGAAATGGGTATATGGTGAAGGAGATGAAGAAGATGTGGGAATGGAGAGAGGATTTGAGGTGAAAAAGTGAGGTTTTTAGAAGTTTGGAAAGCTTAGAGGGGTAGGAATGAGGGAAATAAAGCAAATGGGGATAGTATAGGGGTCCCAACATGATTTTGTGGGCCCCACTAGCGTGTACATGCAGCGGCCCGACCGGCACGGCGCGGCCCGACAGGCCCGGACCGCGAGGCCTTACCCTAGGCACGATGCCATCACGGTCCCCTGGACCCTGGGGCGATGGTATCCCCCCCCCCAAGGTGACGTATATGTGTGGGGCCCACTTTGGGCCCCCCGATTTGCATCGTTTAGCCCCTCGAGCCCGTTTGATCCGATTTTGAGTCCCATTACGGGTATATTCACGCTGTTCGAGTTGTTCGCATGTGGAATGCATCGAATCATGGTATAAACTCATCGATTGATGGTCTAGAAAAGAATCGGGATCATCTCGTATGATCACAGATGCTTACGGATTTGATTTCGACGATTAGTTTCGCCAGTCGGCCAAACTTAGAATCCTATGACTGTTTCTACGTTTTATCGCTCCCCCGTAAATCAAAGTTCGTTAGTGTGCGTCGTGTGACCATAACCCAGGTCCAGTTTAATTCAAATCATGCTTTGATACCAATTTGTAACACCCCGAATTTCGAGGGTCGAGCAAAGGCCCAACTCCCGAGATCCGTCGCATCACTTATGCAACATAGTTAATGATGACTAAATGTTGTCCATGTTAGAGCCTTAAACATGAATGGGATTTACCTAAATCAACATACAATACTTTAGAGATAATTAGACTACGCAAGCGGAAGACTATGATAGATATATAAAAACACATAAATTGTTATAAGCCTCGAGAGTGTGAACATGATACTAGGTTAAATGATTATATGTATTGTTCCAAAATATACAAAATAACAAGAGTGTAATGCCATCTAATCCATGTCCCTGTAGCCCCGATGTGGCAACTCCAGGTCTACATAGACCTGCCAAAGAGTTGCAGGTAGGAGAACTCCTCCTCGTTGTCGTAGAAGATAGCCTCCATCTCGTAAGCCTCACCATCATTTGAAACTATAATAGAGTCTAGTTGGTGTTTTAAAACACTGTCCCAAAGTGGGAGTGAGTGATCAACTCAGTGGAACTATATGGCAAAGGTTAACATGTTATTAATTTAGTCAAATAGTAATGATAAAGCCATACAACAATCATGTCCTAAGTACTCTTGTTAATACAAGGATGGTATGCGACAATGATGTATGCCCTTACCTGCACTCCCTTTGTGACATCATCTCACGGTCACGCATGCAACACTCTCCGCTATGCTCAACTCCAACTTCAAAGGCACATGCAATGCGGTGCATGGGCGTGATTAGCCAAATTCTTAATTAGACTTAATCATACAACAGGTTTGGAAAGCTAAGGTACCTCCCTTTATATCATTTACCGAAAATAATGATCCATATAGGGTCGTCAATCCTAGTTAATCACATACGATAGGCAAGTTCGTGAGTTAACACTATAGGTTGCTACGGGAGGCTCGTCACCTCAACGTAGGCTTTATTCACACTCAAGGTCACTACGAAAGACTCGTCACCTGATCGTATGCCTATTTTATACTTGAGGTCACTACGGGAAAGGCTCGTCACCTTAGCGTAGGCCGACAGCTTGAATATAGTGTCCCATACCGCCATATTCGGCTCACGAGTTTGGTTTGATCACTGAACACTACGGGGATGCTTGTCACCCCAGCATAGGCTGACAGCTTAACTACGGTGTCCCATACCACCATGCCCGGCTCATGAGTCTTAGCAGATCATGGTACCAAGGTTAAATGGGTTCTTCACTGGTAAGTGGTACCTTAAATTCAAGCGGTAGCGTCCATACATGGTAAACACACATTAGGTCAATCGGGTTACTTGGACAGGCTTGACTGGTACGAGTGCACGTTAAATTAATCGATATGGAGCACGTAAATACTCCGCGTGGCCTAACCATTGTCGACAAACAGCGTACGACTCGAATTCGTCGAACTTATCTTGTTTGACGAAATGACCTCGACCACTAATTCAGGAATCATTACTGATTGCTTGGACACGCAATAGTCCCGATCATATTAAAACATAATAGGCATTCATGTGTGACAGTCAAACAGCATGTGATAACCAAATCACATATAAATCTCATTTGAGCATTCTAATAAACACATAATGCACATGTTGTCAAACATAGGCATTTCATACATGAATAACATAGCCAAATGTAAACTATAAGAAGGAATCTATTCATATAACCAAGGTGATTGAGAATCTCATCTCAACACCTTTAATAAAGGCATTTCAACAAACAATTACTCATTCAAACATTTTACCAAACACTTAGACTACACATTTTAACATACATGTATTAGACTAGTTATAGCATATATCATGGCACGCCCTTTTTTTTCAAAGGAGTTGCCACACACACCACAATCACATATTCACAATTAATAATCATGACAAGCACAAATCTAAATTCCATATTCATTCAAACATTTCAACAAACACATGGAATACATTGAAATCAACATAGTTCATATATATGTGTGACACACAGAAACCATCGTATCTAAGCACATATGACAGCAATCAAGTCAGTCATAAACCATCATTGACATTGAAAGCCTTGAAAACCATAACCTAAATACTACGCCTTTGTCACAACACAACGACTACCTGAATCACGAAATAGGTTAGTTATTTCATCAATTCATCTACTTGGATACCTAAAAAAGATTAGGGTTAGGATTTCTTAACCAAGAACAAAGTCGAAATCGCCAGAATAGCGACACGGGAGAGGTGATTCGAAACGTGGAGCGGCAAGAATGAATCCCAACAGCTATCACACACACACACACACACACTCTCTCTCTCTCTCTCTCTCTCTCACTCTTTCCTTCTCTTTTCTCTCTTCTCTCTCCTAAGATTTGGAAATTCATATGGAATGGGAGAGGGGTGAGTTTAGGCCTTTATATAGGCTCAGAAGTGAACTCAATGGCCCAGGGCCATGGTATACTTAGGTTATTGCCAAAAGTCGACTGTTTTGGGCCGATGGAGCTCATCTGGAGGTCCATTACCTACATACGATCTGGAGAAAGTGTCTTGACAATGGATCTATGCCAAGTTTAGATCTTGGTCCGATCGGATTTACGGATCGACCGTGGAGGACCAGTTTCAGTTCAACGATCGTCATCACTCGATCAGGGCCATAAGTATACTGACCTGTGTAGGGAAATTTCCTTGATCCAAGGGTGTATTTGGGTCAGAATCTGACAGTTTGAAACCTTAAATTTGGCTCGCAAGTGATCGGTTCAATTCACTTAAATCTGAGTTTGTTTTCTACAGATATTCGCATTTTTCACACACTTTACTCATGGCTCTAATTGTCCATTTCTGGACTCTATTCGGCCTCGATTCCCATGATGGTTGTCAAGCCTAGTAAGATGGTCATAACCGTATAATTTTGCGGTTATCAAATTTTTGATGCATGGTACAAGTCCGATATGGATTTCAATGTGCTCCCATGAGCAACTGGGTTTTGAGATTGATCCTAGGTTTTTAAGTAATGTAGAGTTAGTGATTCTACTGGTTTTATGTCTTTCAGTTCGTATAGAAAGCAGTTCAAGCTAATCTACCGATTAATTCAGCTTAGTACTTAATTAGTTTTCGTCTAATTTCCAAAGGATTCGGTCCTTAGTGATTTCTCCCTGAGGTGGTACTCGGGTCTTTGTACGGATTTTTCTGAGATGTTACAATTTACCCCCCCTTAAAGAAGAATTTTATCATCGAAATTAGTATCTTTCCATACTCCTCGAGAATCTAATGGTAGTTCTTACGGACCTCGGCTTCTGTTTTCCAAGTAGCCTCTTCCTCAGTGTGGTGTGTCCATAGTACCTTCACCAACGAGATACCCTTACTGCACAGCACCTGCTCCTTTCTGTCTGGGATACGTGTCGGTCGTAGTACATAAGTAGCATCTTCACTCAACTGTACCTGCTCCCATTTGATAATGTGGAAAAGATCAGGAACGTATTTCTTCAGCATCGATACATGAAATACGTTGTGCACGCCTGTGAGGGGTGTGGGCAAAGCAAGGCGGTACGCTACCACACCCACTCAATCTAGAATCTGGAATAGACCAATAAATCACGGCGTGAGTTTTTCCTTTTTGTCAAATCGAAGGACTTCCTTCATGGGGAAACCTTAAGAAACACATGATCCCCAACCTCAAACTCTAGTTGTCGCCGTCTCGTATCGGCGTAATTCTTCTGTCTGCTCTGTGCTGCAAGAAGTCGACGCCTGATAATGTCGATCTTCTCTGAGGTCGCCTGTACTAAATCTGGGCTAACCAAACTTTTCTCGTCAACCTCTGGCCAGCAATGTGGTGTTCGACATGGACACCCATACAGTGCTTCGTAGGGGGCCATGTCAATGCTCGCTTGAAAGCTATTATTATATGCGAACTCAGTATAAGGAAGACAGTCATCCCAACTGTCCTTGAAATTAAGCACATAAGCTCACAACATATCCTTCAACACCTGATTCACCCGTTCCATCTGTGGGTGGAATGCAGTACTAAATCTTAATTTCACACCCATTACTTCTTTGATACGAGTCCAGAAGATAGATGTGAATCACGTGTCTCGGTCTGACATGATCTCCATAGGGACTCTATGCAGACGTACTATCTCCTTGATGTACAACCTGGCCAACTCGTCTGCGGAGTTTGAGACTCTAATCAGGAGGAAATGAGCCAATTTCGTCAATCGGTCGACAATCACCCAAATGAAGTCATGCTCCTTCCTCGTCTTTGGTAACCCTAAAATGAAATCCACAGAGATGAAATCCATTTCCATTCAGCTATGGGCATAGGCTGAAGTAAACCAGAAGGACAGCGATGTTCGGCCTTGACCTGCTGGCACGTGAGACATAGCCTGCTATGTGGGCTTTCATATTGTCCCATTAGTACGACCTCTTCATGACTCAGTACATCTTCGTATTACCAGTATACATCGTCATCCTCGAACTGTGAGCGGCTTCTAGAACTTCCCTTCTCAAGTTATGAAGGTTTGGGACGCATAGGTGGCCACGATACCTCAAACTTCCATCTAAGCCAACCCTCCATTCAAAGTCTTCACTGTTGCTCGCTTGCTCTCTCATCTTTCCCAATAGTTTATCGTCTTTCTGAGCCGCAATGATCCTATCATTAATGAGTGGCTGCACAAGAACGTGTACGACGCTCTCGAACGGTTCCTTTACCGTCAGCTTCTACTTAAAGTTTCGCACAAATTCTACCATGTTCCACTCGTATATCATTAGCGGAGCCGCAAATGTTATCGTCTTCTTGAGGATCAATGCGTCTGCTATAAGGTTAGCCTTGTCAGGCTGGTAGGAGACCTCGAACTTGAAGTCCTTCAAGGTTTCCATCCATCGCCGCTGCATCATATTCAAGTCTCTCTGTGTGAATATGTATCTGAGGCTCTTGTGGTCGTAAAAGAGATCGAACTTCTCTCCATAGAGGTAATGTCTCCAGAGCTTTAATGCAAAGATGACGGCCGCTAACTTTAGGTCGTGCGTAGGGTAGTTTTCCTCGTGTTTCCTCAACTGTCGCGATGCATAGGTGATCACTCTGTCCTTCTGCATAAGGACACTACCCAACCAACACGAGACGCGTCGGCGTATATCGTATACTTGACCCCTTACTTTGGCAATACTAGCATAGGGGCGGACGTTAACTTATCTTTTAGTTCCTGAAAAGCTGCTTCTGCCTTTTCATTCCAAGTAAACTTAAGATCCTTCCGAGTCAACTGAGACAACGGTTTGGCTATCTTGAAAAAGTCTCTAATGAATCGATGGTAATAACCTGTCAAGCCAAGAAAACTCCTCACTTCAATAACCGAACCATGCTACTCCCAGTCCTGAACTGCGGCTACCTTAGAAAGGTCCATAGTTATCCCTTCCTGGGACATCACATGTCCCAGGAACTTGACTTCTTCCTTCCAGAAGTCGCACTTCTTGTACTGCGCAAATAATTAGTTCTTCCGAAGGGTATCAAAGACTGCTTGCAAGTGTTCCTTGTGCTCCTTCCGACTCTTAGAATATATAAGGATGTCATCTATAAATACGATGACGAATCAGAACAGATACGAGCGAAACACCCAGTTCATCAGGTCTATGAACACGGCCGGTGCATTTGTGAGTCCAAACAACATGACAAGGAACTCGTAGTACTCAAAGCTGGTTCTGAACACTGTCTTCTACACGTCCTCATTTCTGACGCGCAACTAGTGATACCCTGACTGTAAATCGATCTTAGTGAAGTACCGTGCCCCTTTCAACTGATCAAACAGATC
Source organism: Magnolia changhungtana (assembly GCA_030180095.1). Lineage (NCBI taxonomy): Eukaryota > Viridiplantae > Streptophyta > Magnoliopsida > Magnoliales > Magnoliaceae > Magnolia > Magnolia changhungtana. Next base: position 3,897,921 of record JASAUF010000502.1, on the reverse strand, counting down.
ATCTATCCTGGGCAAAGGATACTTGTTCTTCACTGTCACTTGGTTCAGCTTGAGATAATCAATACACAATCCCAGTGATCCATCCTTCTTCTTCATGAACAACATAGGTGCTCCCCAAGGAGACATACTTGGTCGTATGAAGCCAGCATCCAACAGATCATCGATCTGTCTCCTCAGTTCCTCCATCTCACATGGAGGCATGCAATACGTTGGAAGAGATATAGGTGTCGCACCAGGCACCAGGTCAATAATAAAATCAATCTCGCGCTGAGGAGGCAATCCAGGTATTACCTTGAATAAGTCCGTGAAATCCTGAACTACAAGCGTGCTCCTAAGTGTCAGACCATCGACATTCTCTAACAAGGAAGCGTAACAACTTATGCGGCAGGGCCAATTGACCTGAATTGGGAAAGTAAAAGTCACGCACTCAGGTCCATGGGCTGTCACCACTCTAGTATCTAATCGATCTTTGCTTTCATCTCAGTGAGCCAATCCATACCGAGGATAACGTCGTAATGATATAGCAGGGTAACGATTAGGTTAACGAGTATTATCCTGCTTCCTAAGTCTATCGAGTAATCCTTATAAATCTTGATAACGTCTGAAAAGGCACCTGTGGCGGTAAGGATTCTCACTCCCTTCGTAGGAGTTGTGTCCAACACCAATCGCTTGAGTGTTGCGCACGATATTATAGAGATAGTGGACCCGGTGTCCACCAATAAGAAGACTGGTGTACCTTGGATATACATTATGACTTCAAAAGCCAACGGTGCTGCAATTGCTGTCTTAGATGCCTCAGTTGTAAGTGAGTGCATACGAGCCTATTGAGGACGGTTCGGCTGCGTTACTATAGGCCGTTGAGGTGACCTAAATCGAGGTGTAGGTGGCCTGTACGAAGCCTGTGTGGGTAGTACAGAATGTAGAGGTGGAGCTGAGATAGCTGGTGGCATTTGCCGGTTGATCTTCTGAGGAGGCATAAAGCCATTGTCCCTCATCCTGGTGAAACAGTAGGTGTCAGCATGGCCCAACCTCTTGCAGTAGGTGCACCATATATCAGGTCGCCTCTGCTATGTCAATGGAGCCGTAAGCTGAGGAGGAGAATCTGCACATGGCCTCTTGCCGTGGAACGGTCTGCTCGGCAAATATGGTCGAGGCCTCTAACCCATGGGCACGCATGTATGGGATAGTCTTTCCCCATCCTGCTCAGCTCACAGAGACATATTCACTAGCTCAGCATAGTTGGGTATGCTAGTGCAACATATCTTCGAGCATATCTCGAGTTGCAAACCATAAAAAAATCGCCACGTCTTCATCGACTCATTTGCTAGTATCAAAGGAGCGTATCTAGCTAGCTTCGTAAAGCAGTTCTCATATCTAGCAGCAACGGTCCTCAAGATACTGTCCCACCAGAGACTGGCCTCCTTCTCAAACATGTAGGTGACCAACTCCACCTGTTCTGCCTCAGTGCAGTGCAGCGGCTTCACCATCTTAGAGATGCAGTCAAGCCAATACTCGGCCTCCTTGGATCTGTGAGTACCTGCAAAAGTAGGAGGTCGAAAGAGCTGAAATTATTTAAACAAGCCGCTAGCACCCACGTTTCCAGCAAGGTGCACAGGTGGTGCAGGTGGAACCGCGCTCATGTTCTGGGTAAGGGCCCCAGCGATGGTGGTCCATATCTGCTGCTGCTGCATAAGGAGCATCATCTGCTCCAGCCTATCAGGAGGAGAAGCCACATGAGGTAGGTGGGGCATCAGGTAGATGCACTGTTCTATTCGAGAACCGATGGTGTAATAGGTGTTGGCCCATTAGTGGGGCCAGTGGCCGGCTGTGAGTCCGGCATCGTGTCACTGTCAAGGCCCAAGCTGGGGTCTGTGTGGCTATCGCTTAAAGGAGGTGCCCCGTCAAACGATCCACCAAGTGCTAGACGTGTAGTGTTCCGAGTAGCTTTCGGAGGCATTCCCTATACACAGCATTAGGTGCAACATGTGTAAGATTCAGCATAGCAATAATCAATTTGTCAAGCATTCTATACATTTCATAATCAAAGAAGCATCATGCATTTCATTTTACCAAAATTGTCACAATACATGAGATATAGTCTTACATGAATCATGATAGAAGATGCATGTGAGCTAGCTTAAACCAAGCTTTAAATACAAAAACACATAAACAACCCTACCATTCTACTAAGCCTATCAAAGCTAAAACATAAGAAGCAGAAAATATAGAAAACCCACAGACGACTACAACATAAGACTAGTCGTTCGACTCTGGCGATGGTGGAGGAGCACCCTTGTCCTGCATACAGCACAAGAGAGCCTTCAAGGTGCGAGACACCTTTTTAAACTTTTGCTTCACGTAGGCCTGACTTTCCTCAAACTTGGCCCAGGTCTCTCTGACCTCCTGTCTTAGGGTGACTTAACCCTCCTCAATCTGAGCCAAGAGGGCTTCTAAAGCAGCCCGATCATGCTGGCGCTCATGCGTAGCAGGAGGAGAGTCCCCATCAGAGTCTTGGGCCTCCTCTTCTTCCTCTTCCTGCTCTTCCTCTTCCTCGCTTTCTTCCTCTATCTCATCTCCACCTTCTTCATCACTCTCTTCCTCTTCACTTCCCATCTCATCCTCGCTCTCATCGAGTCGGGCTTGACGTTGTCGTGGCCTAATACCCATGTTGTTGAGCGTGGTGTCGTTAACGAAATGGATCGACGCAAGCCTTTTAGAGCCAAGTCTGTAGCCGAATTCACGAGCATGCTTGCATTTAAGTCTACCAAAAGGGAGTGAAATATCTATCCTGGGAGAGCGTATAGTCTGAACTATCTGTAGTAGGATGTAAGTAGGCAGACACAACTTGTCTCCTTGTCCGACTCGGTATAAGAAGTCTACCATCAGATGTGTGCATTCTCTGTGATTGCTCCACCTAGGATACATGTTGTATGTGAAGATGTGGTGGAGCAAGCGGAAGTCATGAGTCATCTCGGATGCCATGAGGTAATTGCCATGATTCCAGTGGACAAGTCGGCAGCAAAGAATTCACGTGCGGCAGTCTCTTTCATGCATGTTCCTGAGATTCTTCGCGCTAGCATGCACCTCTCCACACGGAATTCCCATGACTCGAGCTATCAAGTCTACGTTGACAAAGGCGTCCCGCTTTCCTACAAGGATAGAGAACTATAGAGGCTCTAGCAGTGGCTCTCATATATGTGTGTAGAAGGCTTGAATGCCCTCAAATATGGGACCCCATCTGGCTTCCAACAGGGAATCCATCACCGGATAAAGCCCAAATAGTTTCTCGTCCATGTGTGCTTCAAAGAGAACTCTACGGCCTTAAAACCTTCCATGTGCTATATCCGCTAGTAGAACACTTTCGAGAGGAGCCTGAGGATCGAGATCCCGCTTCTTCCCGATCTCCCGATCGACGCTCGAACTAGCTTCGGCGCCCGATTTCCTCCTGGGATGGGTAGGGCAGCTAGGCCTAGCTTCATTTGTGAAAGCCTACTTCTTTCCCACGAGGGAAAGAAGTGTAGAGAGGGAGAAAATTGTAGCCACAAGCTCAAAAAGAGCTATGAAAGCTAGAAAAAACTCAGGACTAAGGTAGATTTGGAGCTTTGTGAGCTATGAGACACAAAGATGTAGACTTTGTGCTCAAATGTGTAGCGAATGGGGAAAATGAGGAGTGTAAAAAATGAGTTTTTGAGGAGGATGGTGGAAATGGGTATATGGTGAAGGAGATGAAGAAGATGTGAGAATGGAGAGAGGATTTGGGGTGGAAAAGTGAGGTTTTTAGAAGTTTGGAAAGCTTGGAGGGGTAGGAATGAGGGAAATGAAGTAAATGGGGATAGTATAGGGGTCCCCACACGATTTCTTGGGCCCCACTAGCGTGTACATGCATCGGCCCGCCCGGCCCGGACGACCCGGACCACGAGGCCTCGCCTTAGGCATGATGCCATCATGGTCCCCTGGACCCTGGGGCGATGGCTCCCCCCCCCCCCCCGGTATCCCCCGGGCGTCGTATATGTGCGAGGTCCACTTTGGGTCCCCTCGATTTGCATCGTTTGGCCCCCCGAGCCCGTTTGATGCGATTTCGAGTCCCATTACTGGTATATTCATGTTCTTTGGGTTGTTTGCATGTGGAATGCACCGAATCATCGTCTAAACGCGTCGATTGATGGTCTGGAAAAGAATCAGGATCATCTCACATGATTACAGATGCCTACGGATTTGATTTTGACGATCAGTTTTGCTCCTCGGCGAAACTTGAAATCTTATGACTGTTTCTACATTTCATCGCTCCCACGTAAATCAAAGTTCGTCAGTGTGCGTCGTGTGATCATAACTCAGGTCCAATTTAATCCAAATTATGCTCTAATACCAACTTGTAACACCTTGAATTTTGAGGGTCGAGCAAAGGCCCAACTCTCGAGATCGGTCGCATCACTTATGCAACATAGTTAATGATGACTAAATGTTGTTCGTGTTAGAGCCTTAAACATAAATGGGATTAAGCTAAATCAGCATATCATACTCCAGAGACAATTAGATTGTGCAAGTGGAAGATTGTGATAGATATATAAAAACACAAATTGTTGTAAGTCTCCAGAGTGTGAACATGATACCAGGTAAAATGATTACATGTATTGTTCCAAAATATACAAAATAACAAGAGTGTAATGTTATCTATTCCATGTCCTTGTAGCCCCGATGACGCAACTCCAGGTCTACATAGACCTGCTAGAGAGTTGCAGGTAGGAGAACTCCTCCTCGTCGTCGTAGAAGATAGGCTCCATCTCGTAAGCCTCACCGTCATCTGAAACTACAATAGAGTCTGGTTGGTGTTTTAAAACACCGTCCCAGAGTGGGAGTGAGAGATCAACTCAATAAATCTATAAGGTAAAGGCTAACATGTTATCAATAAGTCAAATAGTAATAATAAAGCAGTACAACAATCATATCGTAAGAACTCTTGTTAATGCAAGGATGGTATGCGACAATGATGTATGCCCTTACCTTCACTCCCTCTACAACATCATCTCATGGTCGCACATGCAACATCCTGCTGTGCTCAACTCCAACGCCAAAGGCATATGCAATGCGACGCATGGGCGTGATTAACCAAGTTCTTAATTAGACTAATCATACAGTAGGTTTAGGAAGCTAAGGTACCTCCCTTTATATCATTTACCCAAAACAATGATCTATATAGGGTCGTCGATCCTAGTTAATCACATACGATAGGCAAGTTCATGAGTTTACACCAACTACGGGTGGCTCGTCACCTCAATGTAGGCTTAATTCACACTCGAGGTCACTACGAAAGGCTCGTCACCTGATTGTAGGCTTATTTTATACTCGAGGTCACTACGGAAAAGACTCGTCACCTTAGTGTAGGTCGACAGCTCGAATACAGTGTCCCACACTACCGTATTCGGCTCACGAGTTTGGTTTGTTCACTGAATACTACGGGGAGGCTTGTCACCCTAGCGTAGGCTGACAGCTCAACCATGGTGTCCCATACCACCATGCCTGGCTCATGAGTCGTAACGGATTGTGGTACCAAGGTTAAACGGGTACTTCACTGGTAAGTGGTACCTTAGATTCAAGCAGTAGCGTTCATATATGGTAAACACACATTAGGTCAATCGGGTTACTTGGACAGGCTCGACTGGTACGAGCACACGTTGAATTAATCGACATGGAGCGCGTAAACACTACGCGTGGCCTAACCAATGTCGATAAACAGTGTACGACTCAGATTCGTCGAACTTATCTTGTGTGGCGAAACGACTTTGGCCACTAATTCAGGAATCATTACCGATTGCCTGGACTACGCAGTAGTCCCGATCATATTCAAACACAATAGGCATTCATGTGTGACAGTCAAACAACATGTGATAACCAAATCACATATAAATCTCATTTGAGCATTTTAATAAACACATAATGCACATGTTGTCAAACACGGGCATTTCATACATGAATCACATAGCCAAATATAAACTACAAGAAGGAATCTATTCATATAGCCAAGGTGATTGAGAATCTCATCTCAACACCTTTAATAAAGGCATTTCATCAAACAATTACTCATTCAAACATTTTTCAAAACACTTAGACTACACATTTCAACATACATGTATTAGGCTAGTTATTACCTATATCATGGCACATCCTTTTTCAAAGGAGTTGCCACATACACCACAATCACATATTCACAATTAATAATCATGACAAGCACAAACCAAATTCCATATTCATTCAAACATTTTAACAAACACATGGAATACATTAAAATCAACATAGTTCATATATATGTGTAACACACGGAAACCATCGTATCTAAGCACATGTGACAGCAATCAAGTCAGTCATAAATCATCATTGACATTGAAAGCCTTGAAAACCATAACCTAAACATTTATAGTCCTCACCTTTCGTCGGTAAACTCATATCGAACTCAGTTTGAACACTACATCTTTGTCACGGCACAACGGCTACCTGAAACACGAAATAAGTTAGCTATTTCATCGATTCATCTACTTGGATACCTAAAAAGATTAGGGTTAGGATTTCTTACCCAAGAACGAAGTCGAAATTGCCAGAATAGCGACACGGGAGAGGTGATTCGAAACGTGGAGCGGCAAGAATGAATCCCAGCAACTATCACACACACACTCTCTCTCTCTTTCTTACTCTTTCCTTCTCTTTTCTCTCTTCTCTCTCCTAAGGTTTAGAAATTTGTATGGAATAGGAGAGGGGTGAGTTTAAGGCTTTAGATAGGCTCAGAAGTGAACTTAATGGCCCAGGGCCATGGTATACTTAGGTTATTGCCAAAAGTCGACTGTTTTAGGCTAATGGAGCTCATCTGGAGGTCCATTACCTACATACAGTCTGGAGAAAGTCTCCTGACAATGGATCTATGCCAAGTTAAGATCTCAGTCCGATCGGATTTACGGATTGACCGTGGAGGACCAGTTTCAGTTCAACGATCGTCGTCACTCGATCAGGGCTACAAGTATATTGACCTGTGTAGGAAAATTTCCTTGATTCAAGGGTGTATTTGGATCAGAATCTGACGTTTGAAACCTTAAATTTGGCTCGCAAGTGAATGGCTCAATTCACTTAAATCTGAGTTCGTTTTCTACAGATATTCGCATTTTTCACATACTTTACTCATGGCTCTAATTGTCCATTTCTGGACACTAATCGGCCTCGATTCCCGCGATGGTTGTCAAGTCCAGTAAGGCAGTCATAATTGTATAGTTTCGCGGTTATCAAACTTTCGATGCGCGGTACAGGTCCAATACGGAGTTTCAATGTGCTCCCATGAGCAACTAGATTTTGAGATTAATCTTAGGTTTTTAGGTAATGTAGAGTTAGCGATTCTATTAGTTTTTAGTCTTGCAGTTCAAGCTAATCTATTGATTAATTCTGTTTAGTACTTAATTAATTTTCGTCTAATTTCTAAAGGATTCGGTCCTTAGTGATTTCTGCCTGAGGTGGTACTCGGGTCTTTATATGGATTTTTCTGAGACGTTGCAGTAGCCCCATCACATAATCTAACAACTCCATCCAGTCTTAGAGTGTAACCTTGTCACACTGTCTAACAACTTGATCATATCCTCAAGTGTAACGTCATTGCACATGTCTTGTAATCCCATCACACTATCTTGAAACTCAATCACATCCTTAAAGCCAACCTGTTAAGCCCCAAATATTACATATTTATCCTCGATTATGTTTTTTTATTATGTGCATATGTGTGCTTAATTGATCTAATTAGATATATTTTCTACCTGTAGGATGATTTGAAAGTCTAAGTAGGATATGAGCTTAAAGTGATGGTTTAAAGTCCAAAATCCAAAAGTGTGAAGATTTCAAGAATCAAGGACTCTGGGATGAAGATTTCAAGCCATGAAAATTTAAGAAAAATAAGTGTTGAAGATGGAGAAAATTTTAGAAAATCAAGTAGTCAAATAACAAAAATAACAGAAAGTTTTGTTCCCACCAAAGGTAGGTTTGGTCTGACCGAAAGTGCTAAAGACAGTCCAACAACTGTCACGCCCCAAACTCGGAAACCAGGCTCGTAAAATTCCATATTTTCTAATCCGGTGTCGACAGTCTCTGTAGTATCCCATTCTCGGCTCCCAGCACCCATATGCCAGATTCCGATCCTGAGATCCTACAAGGAGGATTTTCTAACGTATATTTATCTCGTAAGAAGCATAACCACTGGTTTAACCAAATCACAAAGGCAACATCATCATCACATATCCACTAATATAAATAGTTAAATACGATGCTGAAAGGGAAAATACATATATCGAAATTTAAAGCTCTAGAAGACAGCTGCACGCTACAAGCTCAACGATGCTGTGACCTAATGCCACCTGCACGCATCTATCATGCATGAGCTTATAGAAAGCTTAGAGGGTGGTGAAATTGTGTGCTTAAGGTAACTATCATGTAACTGTCATGCATCGATAATCGGCACCAATAATCAGCATCGATAATCGACCTCAATAATTAGCATCGATAATTGGCACCGATAATTAACATCAATAATCGGCATCGATGAGAATGGGCCTAACAAGGCCTAAGGGAAGGTCACAATGTGGACATTTAACCATCCTTTCCCATCAATGTGGACATTTAACCAACATTGCTCCCAAGGAGTGGCCTACATAAAGCCTAAAATATAGTCGGGCCTATGGCCTCACACAAGGCCTCACATACAACATAATGGGCCTCAAACAAGGGCCTCTCTTACATCATAATGGGCCTCATCGTTTGGGTCATATATACATCACATTGGGCCTCAACATAAGGGCCTCATATACATTACAATGGGCAACATCCATGAGCCTCAAATATATCACGATGGGCCACATCCATGGGCCTCAAATACATCATAATGGGCCTCATCACTTGGGCCGCGTGTACATCTCATCGGACCTCAAACACGGGCCTCATATACAACAGGTGGGCCTCACACACAATAGTGGACCTCACACATACAACTTATTGGGCCGCATTTAAGGGCCACACAAACATCACATTGGGCCGCACTTATGGGCTACACAAACATCACATTGGGCCGCACTTATGGGCCACACAAACATTACATTGGGCCTCATGGCCACATCAAGATCACATTGGGCCTCATCACATAGGCACAATGATCCTTATCACCAGGGCCTTACACACCACAAATGGACCCCACACCGATGGCCAGTGTGGATATAAATACATGTAGCAAAGGTGGGCCGCTTGTCGGACGTCCGGTGAATGGATGGCCTGGATAACATAAAAATATCTGGTGGGCCTCATAGTCCCTAGTTAGGCTTCAACCAAACATCGCAGTGGGCCAAAAAAAATAGTGATGGACGTCAGTCCCACTGTTTCCTACGGTGTGGACCAATTAAGGTTTGGATCTGTCTCACTCTCAAGCCATGGCCTTAAATAATATGGAGGATTGGATGGACGGTGCTGATAAAACCCATACGTCGAGGTGGGGTCCACACGTCCATGTGTGGACCAGTGGACATACAACACATCACCAAGGTGTCCACCCAAACCCTGTCCAAGGATGGACAGTTTTGATAAAACATATACATAGGGGTGGATCCCACACCACTCGTCTAGATGGACGGTGTGGGTAAAGAACATATACATTGATGTGGGTCCCACCTGTCTACACGTGTCCATGCATCCAGCACCGTCCTCTGCTGGACGGTGCGGATGAAACAGATATAGCATGGTGGGCCTCAGAATGTGTTGACGTGATACAGCAGCTCTGCTGCTGGGACCCACCGTCCCTCCAACGGATAGGGTGGATACTGAAAAGACCAAGCTAAAGTCCTAGAGAGGGGGGGGGGGTGAATAGGACTATGCCAAATTAAAAACTTAAATGCGGAATTAAGAAAATATAAATAAAGATAACACTTAAACAATCTCATAATGCAGAAATGTAAAGCAACCTCAAATGTACAAGTATTGAGCGGTTGATACAGATGTTGTTCTAAGGACAACCTTATACCAAAAACCAATGGTTTATGGTAGGACAACCTGATTCCTAGAAAGGTCTGTGTATCAAAATCTCAAACTAATATAGAGGAATAAATAAATAAATAGCAAAGAATTAAACTAAGTTATTACAACATTCCCACACTTGCATAAAAAGATTATAACCACTCTTCCACAAATGCATAAAAGGAAATTACAACATCTACACAATGTCACAATCAATCAATCACCACAAGACCAGAAATTATAGTGGTTCGCTTGTGTGTACACCAACTATTTAGAAAAACAGTCACACAACTACTCCACTCCTAATATCCTCACACAGTGGATATTAGTGTTCACTATGCAATAGGTTTTTCAAGGTTCACCTAAAACCTTCACAATTGTGTCTTTCAAGTGGGCTTACACAATTCAAAAAATCCCACACTCTAAGTTTTCTGGATCACCTTAGACAAACCAAAAGAAAGAGATTTTTCTGGCACAATTTCAAAGAAACCAAAAGAAAGATATTTACAAAATTGTAAAATACCTATCTAGATATTCTCCTTCGATGAAGCCCGGTAGAACCGATTCGAAGTAGATGTTCAATGTCCACACTCACTTATGAAAAGGTTCTAAGTTCTAAATGATTTTTAGATTAAATTACCTTGGGCTTACTTGATTTGATTTTGATTTCAAGAAAGGGAAACACAAAAATCCATTCTTTAAATAAGATTGGAATATAAAATATAAAATCAAATACAAAAAGCTAATTAAAGAGAATATTAAATGAGCACTAAATAGCTTAAGAATATCACTAACTTATCTCTCAAAGTGGTGCCTCAATTTTGTTTGAATTGAATGAAAAAAAATCTGAAAATCGTGCTCTATTTATAAGTGCAGAAATTGTTCACTCGACTGGTCCAGGGGACAGCTCGACTGGTTGAAGGACTAACAAACTTTTGAAAATTCGGGCGTGATAAGATAAAACTGTTCCACGACAGGTCGAGTGGCATCCACGACCGGTCGAGTGGCCTGCACGAATGGTCGAACACTGCTCTCTACTAGTTGTGTGGGACCCAATTTAGTTATTGGACTTTAAGTTAAGGCTGCTCAACTGGTCGAGTACTATTCACTCGACTGGTTGAGCAATCTTCAGGACTGGTCGAAGATCCAACAAAAAATCCCAAAAATAAGTAACAAATCTTGGACTGGTCGAGGAATTTCTTGGACTGGTCGAGCCAGTACTAAGACTAGTTGAACATAGGCTAAGACTAGTCGAGAAATAGCCTATACACTTATAAAGTGACCCAATTAAAATATGTAATCAATATGACCTAACCTATGGTCAATCTAAGGTCATTCGTACCTTATAAGCGATGTTTAAACATTGAAACATCTTTTGCTTCAGTTGATAGTTGATATTGACATACTTGAAGATTGACATCTTGAAGTATGTTGAAGCTTGAACTAGTAGCACTTTGAAGCTTGATTTTGAAACACTTCGAAGCTTGAACTTGAGATACTTAACTTGTATTTCATCTTCAGCTTTAGGTACCAAAGTAAAGAACTTTGTCTTGACATGGATGAAGCTTTGAAACCTTTAACAATTGAAGCTTGAAAGATTGAACTAACACTTGGTGTTGAACTTGAACTTGAACTTGTATATCTCTTGATCTTGCATTTGAAGTTCTTGAGGTAAAGACCTTTGTTCTTGTACATGAGATTCATGATCTTGAATATGTAGATGAGCTACATAAGACACAGATTCCAAGAGATTTTGACACTACAAAATTTGACAATCATAGGAGCTAGAAAACGTAACACTTACAGATACAGAAAACATACATCAATGTGGGCCCCACCTCCACACGTGCAACACATGTGGAGTGGGTCCCACGCCCCTAAAAAAAACTGATGGACGGTTTGAATATATCACATACATCATGCAAACCCACAGAACTGTTGACATCAATCAATAGTGGGACCCACCATCCTGACAATGGACAATGTGGATCTAGCATCCATACATCTCCACACGTGCAACATGTGTGGAGTGGGTCCCACGTCCAAGACAAATGGATGGCTTGAATATAAAATGAATACATCACGGTGGTCCCACATGCATCGTCCAGATGGACGGACAGTGGATACAAAATATATATTAAGGTGGGTCCCACTTGCCCACACGTGCAGCACGTGTGGGGTGGGCCCCACCTGCTGCAATGGACGGTATAACACAGACCAAGTGATCAGACTCAAACTTGCCGACGTCAATACATCAGCTATGTAGCTAGTGTGCGGTAGACCAGCCAATCTACTTCCAGGCTGGTGGGTCCTACGTGCTGATGCAGCATGTCATCATGGTGGGCCCCACGCTAGATCAAACTGCTATTTGTGTTTTCCTCATTGTCCAGGTCTTCTGGGCGGTGCAAGCAACACTGGATCGTCTAGCCACTTGCTGGACATCGGCAAGGTGGGCCCACTTGGACAGCGGTCTGGCCCACAAAATGAGTAGCGTGGATCATCCATCAAGGTGGGCCATCATTCATGGAAAAATAGAGAGAGAGAGAGAGATCGGTGAGATGGAGGGACCCCACTACTATGGGCCCTCCTATGATCACAATACATACATCAAAATCCCAAATAGGATCCCTACCATTAATCGGTAGGCCCCACTTGGCCCATCATCAAGATCACAAATCTAGGCCTATAAACACCCACCATTTCTGCTTTTTTTTTAGGCTCCATGAATTCCTTAGCTTATAGGCTTCAACTTTGATGGAAGATGATGGAGATTGAATAGCTAGGATGAGAGATAAGAGAGGTAGGAAGTGGGCCACACATAGCTTCTCCATGGGAAGCTTGGACGTCCTCTCCTTGGGAGTTGCTTGGGAGATGGACTTGAGAAAGAGAGAGAGAGAGAGAGAGAGAGAGAGAGAGAGAGAGGTGAGGTAAGAGTGAGTGATGGGTGAGTGTAAGAAAGGGATGGGTGGAGAGAGAGAGAGAGAGAGAGAGAGAGAGAGAATTGACTTAGGGGATGACTTGTGTACTTGGGGATGGGATAGAGTGATGGGTTGTACTTTGATTGATTAATGTGATGGGTTATAGAGATTCTCTTGAGATTCGCAACGCATGGCATTTCTTCGAGATCATCTCTTCGAGATAAACGTAGGCCCACATCTCTGGGCCTGGGTATCGCATCAGCGCATGAGACACGGTGACGGCGCGGTCGCAATAATACAAGTCTCAGTCCGAGCTGATTCAAATTGACAGAATGCAACTTATGGTTGAGCGCAAATGCCGATTACAGGTTGCGGGTCATCGGAATTCGACTAAGAGGATCGCAGGAGTCTACAGAATGATATAGACTAAGATACGGGACTTACAGCTCTCCCCTCCTAATAAAATTTTATCCTCGAAATTTAAAACACAACCAATACAAAGCTCGTAAGGGAGGGAAATCCTATCAAAATACAACATACCAACATAATCAAACACCTAAGAGATGGGGATAACGCCCACGAATCTCAGCCTCTTGCTCCCAAGACGCCTCATTAGCACTATAATGACCCCACAGATCCTGTGATCCTGGTAAAAAATGATCGATACTGGAATACTATGTAGCCTCACAATCTTAACGGTAGGGAGCTATGTTAGAAAGTTTCTAAGTTAATCGAACTTGGAGATCTAACCATTCTAAGTTCTCAACGATCATAGAGTGTAGGGTAGCTATCAGCAGATATGTGATGTTATCCTAAGGTATTTCCAAGTTATGCTCTGATACCAACTTCTGTCACACCTCAAACTCGGAAACTGGGCTCACAAAATTTTCGATCGTCGAATCTGGTGTCGACAGCCTCCGCAGTACCCCATTCTCGGCTCCCAGCACCCATACACCAGATTCCAATCATGGGATCCTATAAGGAGGATTTTTCAATGTATATTTATCTTGTAAGAAGCATAACTACAAGTTTACCTAAATTACAAAGGTAACATCATCATCACATATCCACTAATATAAACAGTTGAATACAATGCTGAAAGGGGAAATACATATATCAAAATTCAAAACTCCAAAAGACAGTTGCACACTCCAAGCTCAACGCTGCTGCGACCTAACGCCACTTATACGTATATATCGTGCAAAAGCTTAAAAGCATCAGGTATCTGTGGAATTCATCGACACTAAGCAGATGATTGCAGATCCGCTCACTAAAGGGCTCCCTATCACGCCATTTCAGGAGCATGCGACATCCATGAGAGTCATTGATCCCATAGATATTTTCAGTTAGTGGGAGTTGAGCATCCTTTAATTTTCACAGACATTTAGAGATCTCGTTTTATACAGTTTATTTTTGGATGATTTTGATATAAAAATTTATTTCTGCTTCTCTATATATATGCGTAAATTTTGAGTAAGTAGAACTGTAGTGGTGTCTTGTTGGAGACATGTAAAAGCTTCAGGACCTCTTAAGGATAGGCACATATCATCACACTAAAGTGTGTAATCCTTATACCACATTTTCTAGTTCCAGATCTATGTTGTTAAGATTAAAAGTACTTGTGATTGCACTTAGCTTCACTTCGCCTAAATTAAATGTTGTGACAACTACCACGTTTCAATACTGACAATCTTAATTGACCAGATTGAATAGCATTACTCATATTATCTAACTGTTTCATTGGTTAACTATTTGGATGTTTTCTTAAAATTAAAACTTGTTTTCAACATTATTCTATATGACAATCATTAACATTGCTCAATGAGGCCCAAGTGGGGGAATATAAGAACTCTATGTGGTGGGCCTTACTGATCAACGGTCTGGATTGTCCTGCCAGTTGGACTATGTAGTTGAGTAAACCAGTGGGCCCCCCTTCAGGTGATCCGCTGCGTAGCCTATATGCACAACAATGCGTATTAGGGGTGGAATGTTATAGCCTTACACCGGGCTACTTGAGTTGAACTAGGACACAGCGATGTGGAGCATGGGAGAGAGAGTTGTGATGGGTTTCAAACTCTCTCTCCACAGACTATATAAGAGATTGTTGGGTCCCCATGTAACAACCCGTACTTTCCATTACTCGAGTGTTAACATGTGACCCAATTTAATAGCTAAGTGAGCGTTCACAGTTGAAATCCGACTGTTCTAAACAGTTCCCGTCCATACATCAAGTTATCCATTTATTATCCTTCAGGATGGACCATCACATCATGAGGAAGACCTATCCCTAGGATTTTAATTCCCTTGATACACAGATCTAACCAACCACCGGGGTTACCTTTGTAAGGCCCATCATTATTAAAGGCAAACAGGCTATCCGTCCATGGAGCAAATTAAAATCAATTTAAACTTTGTTTTTTTTTAAAAAAAATATATAACTTAGAATTACAAGACTATAATAGAAATTATTCTGTATGGTCCACTAATGCATGTGATCCACCTTGAATTTGGGGACCAAGGCCTAGTAAGAACTTACAGACTTAACAGATGCCACTGACAGGAAATAGAATAAAATAAAATAAGGTTTGACCTTAAAAAGAAGATAATAAAAATAATTATGATAATAATGGATAGTAATTTTATGATGTATAACTGAAGTATAAACATCAACGTAGTATTAAATATTTTCTACAAAAATTATGAGATATTAATTTTAATCAGATGGTATATTATTTAACAATGTGATTTCAAAAGAGATGTTGTACAATTTTCAATCCATACACATGTGTAACATAGTATTGAATATTGAGAATTATATATTAATAAATATGTAGCACGTTAATATAAAATATATATATATATATATATAATAATAAATAACTATATATGTATGAGTTTTTAACCATTTTAAATACAAGTGAATCCATATTAATATTAGTCGTAGTTAATAATGCATGATGAAAGCCTTAAATGGACCCTTGAAGCATTCTAGCCGTTGACGTTCAGTTTCGAGCCAATATGACCATTAGATTAGCGGGAAACCACCCTTAGGACTACATATCAAGTGGTGGGCCCCACCTAGACCTTGGATCTGCTCCATCTTTGGTCTAGGGCCCTAAATGGACCCTTAGAACCAAATGGACGGTGTGGATATCTCCCAAACAGCACGATAAACCCCACATATGGTGCGTGTGCACCTTGGACTACCAGCATAAGACGTGCGCTGAATCGAGTTGCTCGGTCAAACTGCCTTTGACCAAGCAAAATCTCAAAATTTGCTGGAATCTCTCCCGCCATCAAAGATTTGAAACTGTGAATTTTCAAGCCCCAAGTTGAGCCTCACCAAGCACTTTCCGGACGATCCAAACCGCCCATTTCACTTGTGGTGGCCCACTGAACAAAGGTTATAGGGCCCTTGACTCATGCATTGAAACAACGAAGATCGGCCCCAACCGTCCATTTCCTTCATGAGGGGTGAGATCCAATGAGGGGGACCATCAGGTGGCTTGTTGGGCAAGCCAACACCCCATGGACCAGAGGCTTTCAGCCTTCCTCCTTGCCAGCTGAGAAGGTCTTCTCATGGCCCAAAAATGGGAAGAAAGAGAGTAAAGAGGGAAAAAGGAGATTTTCCCTTTATAGGAGGCAGAAGCTGTCACAGCCATGACCGTTCCTGGGCCACGTGGCACCATCCCAGTCCTCCCAAGTGGAAGGTACGAGATGAGATAAGTAACCTTCTCATCTCATGAGATAGAAAGGAGAAATCGGAAGATTCTCATGAGATGGAGCCAAGCATTGCCTGGGGTCCGAAAAGTGGACCCCACACCACTTATGGGACCCATCCAGACCAATCGAATGGTCTGGATTGCCCTAAAACCCCTAAATACCAATCCACCATTGATGGGTGGGTCATCTTCCCCCAGCAACCCATCCAAACACGATCCCGAGATGGGCCCCATTTGGCCAGAAAAATACACCGTTAGGGAGCCCAACGCACTACTAATCCATCCCCAAACATGGATGGGCCCCATGCATGACCATTTTTGTAATCACAACCGTTGCATGGGGAGAGCCTCTTTCCAACCGTTGGAAGCTCTCTCCCACGCCTATAAATTTGGGCACTTGTGCCCTCAGTTTTCACACCAGGGAAAGAGGAGAGAGAGAGAGAGAGAGAGAGAGAGAGAGAGAGAGAATGGTGGACGTGGGTCCACCAGTCCGGCTAGTTAAGCAGCCCAAACCTTTGTATTTTTATTTTTCTTCATCCTCTGTTTTTCTTCTGCAATTCATTTGCCCTATTGAAAGCCACATTTTAGGTCAAACGTGGCCTGAAAGCAGGCTCTATGTGAGGCCAAAAATGGCCTGTAAGCGGCCTTAGCAAAAGGCTGAAAATCAGTCTAAGATCGGCCTACAAATAAGCCCCTGTTTGAGCCACAATCCGCCTCAGAAAAATGGACTGATAGCAGTCCGAAATCCTGGCTAAGAAAACACACCTGCCAGGCCATTTTTGGGCTGGTGGCGTTGCGGCAAGTGGACCACATTTTGAGCTAAAAGCGGAGCCATGATTGGAGCCTAAACACGGTGGAAGGTAGACCTTCTGCTGGATTGTGAATCGATCTAATCAGGGTGGTGTCGGGCCCCAGCAAACTGAGTTCCAGCAGGCCATGAGAACAACACTCAGTTGTGCATAAACACGGCTAAGAATCAGCCTGAAGATGGCTGGATCTTCAATCGGGCCTCACCACTAATGTTGGGCCTCACATTGATTCCAGGTGGGCCGCACCCTGCTGCAACCAGGTGAGCCGCACCCAGCAGGCAGCATGTGGGCCCCACATTATACCTCAGTGGGCCAAGGCGTCTCAAGTTGGTGGGGCGCACCATTGAATCACGGTGGGCCATGCCAAGATGCTTGTATCCAGACCATCCATCCTACCAGCCCTGGACCACCATTATTTACATATCTTATCCTGGCCGTCCAGTAATGGACGCTGTGTCCAGGCCGTCCATCAATAGATGTACGGTGCTGGATGACTGCTGTATACGTTTAAAGAAAAAAAAGAAAAAATATATATATAATATAATATAATATAATAAAAATATGGTAATTTGATATTTATATATGTATGTGTTGGAAAGAGTGGGGTGGCCCATGTGGGACCCACGCTGATATCATGCTCAATAAGTATCAGATGCATGAGATATACATATATATTTAAGTATCAGAGGTATGTGATGTATAAGTAATATTTAGGCATGATATTTAAACATATCTTAATGCATGAGACGTTAAACACCCATATGTCAAATTCATATGGTTGGCCCCATGTAAGACCCACCTGACACTTCTGTTGATCCAGACCCTCTGCCAACAATCGTCCCGGGTCTGGACAATTCACATGTATATAATATAATATATATATTTCCATGTATATATAATATAATATAATATATATCATATGACATATTTGTATATAATATGATATATATTTCACATGTATATAATATAATATATACATCTTCACATGATTTTAGCTGATGAACCCCAAGTGGATATAATATAATATAACACATCTGTACATAATATAATATACATGATTTTAGCTGATGGGCCCCAAGTGGATAACCCACCTATGATGTAAATCTAGACCATTCATGGGACCTACCTGATGTATATGAGGTTCATATGTAAGGCCCAATTCAGGTCTTAGCTTTGGACAAACTCCAATCCCGGTCTAGACCATTAGTTGGGATGAAAGCCTATAGGCCTAGTCACCTCTAGGCTGGCCTAAACAACCTAAAATTTGGTCCCTTCAAGCCCCACACATTTTTATGCTTAGGACTTGTTGTCTAATAACAACTAACTCTCTAGGAAGCTGCTTACGTACCTTGGGGCCGCTAACTATGCGCAGAAATCCAGATTGAGGGACGTACTACGATCCATAGGTGATGATTCTTCCCCTTGAGCTTTCCATCTTTCCATTAGCTTAAGTTATAGTTTTTTTTATTTAAATTTATAATTGATATCTTTATCTTATAATCACATGTGTTAGCTGGTGAAAATTGAATTGCTATATTGCCTGCTTAATGTTTATCCTGTGTATTTATTAATGCTTGTGGATTAGTTGTGAATTGCTTATAGAACTTAAACCGGTACACCAGTGGGAAACCCCCACCTATATGTGTACACCCATACTTGGGATGTAACTCAACTGGTTGTGATAGTAATGGACCTTCGGCTTAGGGGTTATTGAATGATTATTTAAATTAACCATGAATGTGGGCCTACCATTCGGGGTCGTTGTGTCCAATGGATGGTCTTTATCGCATGGTTTTGATACTCGCCCTATGTGGCTTGTTTTGATATCTATCTATATGGTTTGTTTCGAATATCACCCTATGTGGCTTTATTTTAGTATTCACCCTATATGGGTTCGATGTTTTATATCGTGCAACCGTGCGATGGTAAGCCCCATATACTGAATATGATTGGCCACTAGTCGATTGAGTTCCATTAAACATCCTAAGGTGGTAGTCTCATGAGCCAGGGATGGTGGTATGAGACACTATGCCCGAGCTGTCGGCCTACGCTGGGCTCTAAGCTCCCCGTAATGACTTTGAGCTTATCTAAATTGGCTGATTGTAACTGGACTAATAACGGTTTGGTTAATCATGCATCCATAGCATGTTGGCGATGACGGGTGGCTAATCTGGATGTTGTAGCATGTGCCCTTAGGATCTTCAGGGTATCATTTCGCTAGCTCCCAGACCACCGACTATCAACCCCTGTCCGACTGGATGATTTCTCAGGTCGTGATTTGCATGGGCGACGAGCCCAAGTCCGGCTGGATGTGCATCCCCAGGCCGATGTGCATTCATGCATCCATGCATTTAAAAAGACTGCATCATGTATTGTTTTGATTGCTTTGTTGTTTTATAACTATGCTTACCTAATGTGGCAGTGTGTAATCTTGAGGAAAATTCACACTGAGTTGGCCACTCATCCATCAAATATACAACCATACAGGTAGAACAGGTGACCCAGATGATGTATATAATCAGACTTGATGAGGAGCTGTGCAGGTGCCATGGATGCACGGCCGTATTGCTAAGAGAAGCTGCGTGGTCATGCGGCTTACATTTATATGCTTTCTGTTATTTCTTATGTATACAAATCTGGTAATCATTAATGTTGAGACAATTGGTTTGTATAAGTCATTACTAGGCAACCACTTGTATATTCTAAATGAAATGAAAAATTTTCCTTATATTGATTTGTCTATTCTACGCTCATCTGCTTACTCTGATAAATGAATATATATATATATATATATATATACACACACACACACTCGAATTTGACCATCCTTTAATGTTAACACTCGGGTTTTTGGGAAACAAGTCATATACTCGGGTCCTGAAAATGCGGGGCGTTACACCTCAATCCTACACTACAATAGAAGCCAAATTACCATCTACTGTTCTAAATAAGGATGTGAAGGAAAGGAAGACTACAGCAGAGGTTTCTGGTATTCTTATCTGGTATTCATGGAGTCTCAGTTAGGTAAGCCATCTGAACCCTTCATCCCCATGTCCTGTGCACAGCCCGAGCTCAAGGATTTTCACGTATTGTTGATCCCATAGAATAATGAAAAATGGATTTATTGAAAGTAAAAGCGGGCCATCGGCTGATTATAAGAAATGAGAAAAGAAGAAAAAAATGACCATAGGCCAAGAAAGGCAGTTTAGAAATATGATGCTTTTATTTCCTCAATTTCTTGAATGATTTGCAGCTTCCTGGCCTCCACAGCTTCCTTATGCAAATTTCATTTAAACCCTTCATAAAGATGGGTAGGAATTCTAGAAGTTGGTCAATGCGAATGTTAGTCTAGGAGACTTTGCCTTTGGCTTCTCTCTTGCCAGTGAAGCTCACCCGCAACAAATTCTTATAGTCAGCGATCTGCGAGTCTATGAAAGAGAGAAGATCCTCTAAAATAGTAAGATCTTTCGCAACGTAAGCGCATTCCTTCTCATTGATGTCCTCCATGAGCTCAATGCATTATGCTTGAAGGACTTAGAGTAAGGTGCGGTTGAACTGATGCACCCTATTTCATCAGAGATGGTCGTTCCACGCCCTCTCATAAGCATCACCCACAGGATGAGACTCTTCCTGAGTAGCAGATTGTTGTCTCAGGTATTCCTCAATTCATTGGGACTTGAATTTAAGTTGAAAATATCGGTCCCCAAGATAGTGAAACTTCTCTAGTACTTTCAAAATCTCCCCTAGAGGAGCATCATATTCAACAACATTGAAATCCTAGTTGATGAAGAAGCTGGTGTCTAACAGGAGGGACCATTGGCCATAATTGACAAAGCCATAGTCGAAGGTCTCCTTAGAATAAGCCTTAGCTTGACTAAGGAAAAAGGAAGAAGGTTGGTTGAGGGCCATATTAATAGGGCATAAAATCTAGGTAAAATTGGGTTTCAGTGAGTTAAAGAAAGAAACCTATTGTTGTTTATATAGGAGACTATACATCCCCCACATTTGGCGTATCCTAGGCAGTTATAGCTTGCAATGATGCTTCATGTTCCTATAAAATAGGATCGTGTAGTCGTCATGGCAATTATTTTGGCCAGGTAGCACACGACTTGTAACGTCCCGGAAAAATCCGTATAAGGACTTGAGTATCACCTCAGGCAGAAATCACTTAAGACCAAATCCTTTAGAAATTAGACGAGAATTAGCTAGTACTAAACTAGAGTACCTGTGAAATTAACACTAATCACTTTAAATATGATCTGCAAGACCCAAAACATACAGAATCATTGATGTTACTTTACCCTGAAATCTGGAATCAATCTCTAAACCCGGTTGCTCTCAGGAGCACCTTGAAACTCCGTATCGGACCTAGACCACACACCGAAAGTCCGATGACCGCGAAACTATACGAATATGACCGCTTTACTGAGCTTGACAACTATCTCGGAAATCAAGTCCTAACAGTGTCCAGAAACGTACAAGTTGAACCCGGAGCAAAGTGTGTGAGAAACATGAATACCTTTAGAAAACGAACTTAGATTTAAGTGATTTGGGCCGTTCGCTTGCAGGCCAAATCTAAGCTTTCAGATTGTCAGAATCCGACCCAATTACACTCTCGGATCAGGAAAAATTTCCAACACATGTCAGTGTACTTGTGGCCCTGATCGAATACCGGTGACCGTTGAGCTGAAACAGGTCCCTTATGGGCAATCTACTGATCCAATCAGGCTAGGATCTTAACCTGACCTAGATCCAATGTCAGGGAGCTTAAGTCCGACTGCATGTAAAAAAAGGGGCCTCCAGAAGTGCTTCGTTGGATCGAAGTAGGTGCCTTTTGGCTATAACGTAAGTATACCTTGGCCCTGGGGCCATTCCCATCAGTTTTAGGCCTAAATAAGGGCCTTAAACCCTCTCTCTCTCATTCCATACGAATTTGCAACCCTAAGAGAGAGAAGAGAGAAAAGAGAGAAGGAAAGAGAGAGAAAGTGTGGGGGAAAGCTAGGGTTTGCTGCATAAGTTCTTCCCTACCGCTCTACATATCGTATCACCGCTACCGTATCGCTATACCAGTGATTTTGGTTCCATTTTCGGGTAAGAAATCCTAACCCTAACCTATTTTAGGACTTCAAATAGAGTAGAGGATGAAATAGCTAATCTATTTCATACTGTAGGTTGCAGTTATGCCGTAGACGACGAGTTAGAGAACGAACTGAATTTGTTACGAGTCTACCAACGAAAGGTGCGAACTATAAATGTTTAGATTATGGTTTTCAAGGCTTTCAATGCCAGTTAATGATTTATGACTGACTTGATTGCTGTCGCATGTGCTTAGATGCAAGGATTTCAGTTTATTACATATATATGTGAACTATGTCGAATATAATGCATTTCATGTGTTTGTTGAAATGTTTGAATGAATATAAAATTATGATTTGTGCTTGTTATGATTGATGTGTGGGAATACATGATTGTTGTATGTATGACAACTCCTATATAAAAGGATTTGCTATAATATGTGGATTAACTAATTTATTACAAGTATGTAATATGTGTAGTCTAGGTGTTTGATGAAATGTCTGAATAAGAAAACGCTCGTCTATATGTATGTAATGAGGGTGTTGAGATAGGATTCTCAACTCCCTTACCTGTAGTTGCAGTTCCCTTTATGTAACCTATCTTACTACTATGTGATTTGTGGATGAAATGCATATGTATGATAATATGTACCTTATGTGTTTGTTAAATTGTTTATATGAGATCTATATTTGGATTGGTTGTTACATGCTATTTGACTAGTACATATGAATGCCTATTGTATTTGAGGTGTGATTGGGACTACGATGTAGTCCAGACAATCGACAACAATTTCTGTTTGAGTGGCCGAGCTAGTCTCACCACATTTGATGCGTTCGGTGAATCCGAGTTGTATGATGATCATCTACAGTGGTTAGCACTCTATATCGATTACTTCAGTGTATGCTTATACCAGTCGAACTTGTCTAATAAAAATAATTGTCATATTGTATGTTCACCATGTATGTTGTTATTGCTTGAATCTAAGGTAGCAAACTCACCAGTGAAAACCCGTTCAACCTTGGTACCTTGATCTGTTAAGACTTATGAGCCGGACATGGTGGTATGGGATACCATGGTCGTGCTGTTAGCCTACGCTAGGGCGACGAGCCTCCCCGTAGTGACCAGTGAGTAACTCAAACTTGTGAGCCGAATACGGTGGTATGGGACACTGTATTCGAGCTGTCATCCTACCCTTACGCAGCCTGGCTGTGGTCCCCAGTCGGGTTGGTGACGAGCCTTCGAAAATAGACTGCCAGTTGGTAGGGTGTGGCTGGTAGTGACCTCGAGTGTACTCTGAGATTGCGTTGAGGCGATGAGTCTTTCTGTAGTAACTAAAGTATAAACTAGGCTTACACTAATCAGGTGATGAGCCCTTTATAATGACCTAGAACTGCAACATCGTATGAGATTTACTAGGACTGACAACCCTAGAATAGATCATTGTTTGAAAATTGATATAAGGGAGGTACCTTAGCTTCCCAATCCTGCTGTATGAATAAACCTAAGTTAGAACCTGGCTAATCACGTGCATGCACCACATTACGTATGCCTTTGGCGTAGCAGGTCAAGCACTGAGGAAGGGTTGCATGCCGCAATCGTGAGATGAAGTCGCTGAGGGAGCGCAAGTGAGGGCATGCATCATTATTTCATATCATTCTTGCATTAACAAGAGTACTTAGGACTTGATTATTGTATTGCGTTATCATTACTACTTGACTGAATTGATAACATGTTAACCTTTGCTTTATTATTCCACTAAGTTGATCACTCACTCCTACGTTACGGGACAGTGTTTTAAATACCAACCAGACATTGTTTTAGTTTTAGATGATAGCGATGCTTACGAAGCGGAGCTGGACTTTTATAATGTTGAGGAGGGTTTCTCCTATATGCAGCTATCAGGCGGATCTATGTAGACCATGGTCTGATCGACAGGGTTACAGGGATATTGATTAGACGTCATTACACTTGTTATTTTGCACTTTTGGAGCACCCATGTATATTCTTTTTGTTCATTTTTGGAGTATACATGTATATATTTAACCTGGTAACATGTTCACAGTCTAGACACTTACAATAGTTTATATATTTTAAATATCTAACACAGTCTTCCGCTTGCTTATTTAACTGTCTCTAGAGTATGATATATTGTTTTGATATAATCTCACTCATGTTTAATGCACTAATATGGACAACATTCAATCATCATCATCTATGTTGCATAAGTGATGCGTTAGAACTCAGGAGTGGAGCTTATGCTCGACCCCCAATTTTCAGGGCATTACACGACTCCTCGTTTTTCGCATGCCACATCATCAGTTATTTATATGGATTGCAAGAAGTAAGAAAAAAAAACAAATGAAAGATGGCCGAGGAAACAAAATGACATAGTGGATGATTGTATTGATGAATAAAAAGGGTTACATGAATGGAAAAGCTAAAATTCAAAAGTAAAAAAAACCCTGTGAATACATCCTTTACTTCTCCCAGTCTCCCCCTACTTTTTAGCCAAGACGGTCTGATGTCTCAAGGCCACCAGTCTAACCTAATCGATTGCCTTTGTTTGTACCTTGGCAAAAAGAGCCAGGTCTCTGATTGCCTTCTTCTTCTGGTCGTACACAACTCTCTCCTTAAAATTTCTCTTCAGCGTCATCAGTTGTGCTTCCGGAGCAATGATTTGCATGCTCATGTCCTCCAACTTTGCCTCAGATTTCTTCAACCCTTCATGTCAGGCCAAAAGTTTTGCAGCATCATTGTTAATTGTAGCTAGTTGGGAAGTTGCGTTCGCGCGTATAAATTCAAGATGATCGATCATGACATGGAGCTCGCAATTTTCCTTAATCAAGTCTAGAAAATCCCTGAGTGCTGGCAATTTAGCCATAAGACTCTTATCTAAATGAGAGAAAACTTGATACTGATTGATTAGTGTAACGCCCTAAAAATCGGGGGTCGAGCATAAGCTCCACTCCCGAGTTCCAACGCATCACTTATACAACATAGATGATGATGATTGAATGTTGTCCATATTAGTACATTAAACATGTGTGAGATTATACCAAAACAGC
This sequence comes from Magnolia changhungtana, assembly GCA_030180095.1. Lineage (NCBI taxonomy): Eukaryota > Viridiplantae > Streptophyta > Magnoliopsida > Magnoliales > Magnoliaceae > Magnolia > Magnolia changhungtana. The sequence goes on along the minus strand of JASAUF010000502.1, from coordinate 3,872,308 downwards.
ATATCATACTCCAGAGACAGTTAACTAAGCAAGCGGAAGATTGTATTAGACATTTAAAATATGTATACTGTTGTAAGTCTCCAAAGTGTGAACATGTTACCAGGTTGAATATATATATATATATATATATATATATATGTATACTCCAAAAATAAACAAAAAGAATATACATGGGTGTTCCAAAAGTGCAAAATAACAAGTGTAATGGTGTCTAATCAACATCCCTATAACCCAGTCGATCAGAACACGGCTCACATGAAGCCGCTTGAAAACTACATGTAAGAGAATGCCTCCTCGTCATCCTCGAAATTCGGTTCATCCTCGTAGGCATCGCCACCACCTGCAACAAAGAAAGGGTCTGGTTGGTGTATACAACACCATCCCGTAACGTGGGAGTGAGTGATCAACTCCGTGGAACTATAAAGCAAAGGTTAACATGTTATCAATTCAGTCAAGCAGTAATGATAAAGCAATACAATCGCACATTCCTAAGTACTCTGATTAATGCAAAAATGGTATGTATAAATGATGCATGCCCTCGCCTGCACTCCCTCTGCGATCTTCATCTCACGGTCGCGCATGTCAGTCACTTTCTCAGTGCTCTATCCAACACCAAATGACATATCCAATGCGGTGCATGAGCGTACTTACCAAGTTCTTATTAGTCCTTTTCATACAGCAGGATTGGGAAACTAAGGTACCTCCCTTATATCATTTCCCAAACAATGATCCATTCTAAGGTCGTCAGTCCTAGTAAATCCCATACGATGTTACGGTTCTAAGTCACTGCAAAGGGCTCGTCACCACGATGCAGTGTAGGCCTAGTTATACTCTAGTCGCTATGGAAAGGTTCGTCACCTCTACGCGGGCTCAGAGTATGCTAGAGGTCATTACAAAGGGCTCGTCACCTTATCAGTATAGGTCAACAGCTCGAATACAGAGTCCCATACCACCGTATTCGATTCACGAGGCTGTGTTGCTCACTGGACACTATAGGTAGGCTCGTCGCCCCAGCGTAGGCCAAAAGCTCGATCATGGTGTCTCATACCACCATGTGTGGCCCATAAGTCTTAGTGGATCAAGGTACCAAGGTTAACGGGGTTTCCACTGGTGAGTTTGGTACCTTAGGTTCAAGCAGTAGTGTCCTGTAACGTCTCGAAAAATTTTGTACAAAGACCCGAGCACCACCTCAGGCAGAAATCACTCAAGATCAAATCCTTTAGGAATTAGATAGAATTAACTAAGTGCTAAACTAGATTAACCGTGAAATTCGCTTGAATCACTTTAAATATGATCTGCAAAACCTAAAACTTGTAGAATCATTGACGCTAGGTTACCCTAAAATCTAAGATCAATCTCATTACCCAGTTGCTCTCGGGAGCACATTGAAACTCCGTATCGGATCTGGACCGCACGTTGAAAGTCCGATGACCACGAGACTAAACGTTTATGACCGCCTTACTGGGCTTGATAACCATCTCAAAAATTAAATCCAGATAGTGTCCCAAGGCTATTCGTTTGAGCCCGAAGTGAAGAGTGTGAGAAAACATAGTTTTCTTTAAAAATAAAAATCTAATTTAAGTAATCTGAGACTTATCGCTTGCGGGCCAGATATAAGCAATCAGACCATTAGAATCTGACCCAAATACACCCTTGGATCAGGAGAAATTTTCTATACAAAGTAGTGTACTTGTAACCCTGATCAAGTTTCGGTGACCGTTGAACTGAAACCCGATTGGAACGAAAACTTAACTTGACCTAGATCTATGGTCAGAGAGCTTAAGTCCGACCTCTGGCTCAAGGGGGGGCCTCCGGAAGTGCTCCGTTGAGTTGAAACAGACGTCTTCTGGCTATAACCTAAGTATACCTTGGCCCTGAGGCCATTTCCATCAGTTTTAGGCCTATATAAGGACCTTAAACCCTCTCTCATTCACTCCATACGAATTTGGGAGAAACCCGAGGAGAGAGAAGAGAGTAAAGAGGGAGAAAGTGAGAGAGAAGTGGGAGTCACTCCTAGGATTCGATCCCTGCTATTCTACGTGCCTATCCATTGCTACCTAATCGCTATTCTGATGATTCTGACATCGTTCTTAGGTAAAAAAACCTAACCCTTATCTGTTCTAGGATTTCTAATAGTGCTAGCTATGAAATGGCTAACCTAACTCATGTTATAGGTTACAAATTCGTCGTTGACAAAGACTTAACGTCTAAAATGACTCCGTTATGCGTTTATCGGTGTAAGGTGCGGACTATAAACGTATAAGTTATGGTTTTCAAAGCTTTCAATGCCAGATAATGGAAGATTCATGATGTGGGTGTTATTTCACATGCAAAATGCGATGTTCGTTTTACGATTCAGTTATATATGAAATTTGTGGAGTTTAGTGTATTCTGTGTATTTGTAGAAAATACCGTATACGTACAAAATATAAAAGGGTGTTTACCATGATTAACTACTGTGTGTATATGCTAGATATATGTGTAACAACTCCTCGGCGAAAGGATTCGCCCTAATACAAGTTTTGTCCAACATACGTTATGTATGTTAATAAGCGTAGTCTAAGTGTTTGTGAAAATGCTTGTATGAGTAAGTACTTAGGAGATAGTGCCTTAGGTGGGTGTTGAGATAGGATTCTTAACTACCTTAGAGATGTGTATGATTTTTTCCATGCAAGTTGTTTAGTTTAATAGCTTACTTATGAAATGTATGTGTTTGAATTTCCTGTTTAAGTTGCGTTTTATAACATGCTTGTTAACATGTTTGCACGACTTAGTTAATTCTACTCTGACTACTCTACATGCTTTCTGTGTAAGGATTGAATGTGATTGGGGCTATGTTATAATCCAGGCAATCAGTAACAGGCCTTGAGTTCGTGGCTGAGATTCATTCGCCACATGGGACGTGTTTGACGAACCCGAGTCGTACTAGAGTTGTCGGCAGTGGTTAGGCCACACGGAGTGGTTATGCACTTCACGTCGATCAACTTTGGGTGCACTCGTGCTAGTCGAGCTCGTTAAGTAACCCGATTAGCCTGATGTATGTTCCCCATGTTTGGACGCTACTGCTTAAACCTAAGGTACCAAACTCACTAGTGAAAACCTCGTTAACCTTGGTACGTAGATCTGCTAAGACTCATGAGCCGGACAAGGTGGTATGGGACACCATGGTCGAGCTGTCGGCCTACGCTGGGGCGAAGAGCCTCCCCGTAGGGACCAGTGAGCAACGCAGACTCGTGAGCCAAATATGGTGGTATGGAACACTGTATTCGAGCTGTCGGCCTATACTTATTTGGTGATGAGCCCTTTATGGTGACCTCGAGCATACTCTGAACCTACGTAGAGGCGACGAGCCTTTCCGTAATAATCAGAGTATACACTAGGCCTGTACTGATTTGGCGACGAGCCCATTGCAGCGACCTAGAACCGCAACATCGTATGAGATTTACTAGGACTGATGACCCTAGAATGGATCCTTATTTGAGAATGATATAAGGGAGGTACCTTAATTACTCAATCCTGCTGTATGAAAAGAACTAATAAAAACTTAGTAATCACGCTCATAACATCACACTACATGTGCCTCGGGTTGAAGAGCACAGAGGGAAGAAAGCATGTCGCGACCGTAAGATGGTGTCGCACGAGGGAGTGTATGCGAGGGCATGCATCATTGTTCATATCATTCTTCCATTAATAAGAGTATTTAGGGATGTTTGATTTTACTGCTTTATCATTACTGCTTGACTGAATTGATAACATGTTAACCTTTGCTGTATAGTTCTACTAAGTTGATCACTCACTCCCACGTTACGGGACGGTGTTTTAAAAACCGACCAGACTCTGTCTTGATTTCAGATGATGACGTGACCCCTGAGGCGGAGCCTGATTACTATGACGATCAGGACGAGTTCTCGTATATGCAGTTCTCCAGTGGCTTCGATTAGGTTATCCAGATCGATGAGACTACAGGGATTATCATTGTAGTTGTACTGTTTGACATACTCTGGAGACCGATCGTGATCTTTTGACTTATATACGTTTATTTATATCTTTTAGTCTTCCGCTTGTGTTTTACAACTTGATCTAGAGTATAAATTATTATTTTGGTATAATCCCACTCATGATTAGTGCACTAACATGGACAACATTCAATTATAAGCATATATGTTGCATAAGTGATGTTTTGAAACTCGGGAGTTGAGTTGCTACTCGACCCCCGATTTTCAGGGCATTACAAGTTGGTATCAGAGCATGATTTGGATTAAACCGGACCTGGGTTATGGTCACACACCGTACGCTAACGCAAATTCAACTTAGGTAGGTGCAAGGAAATGTAGAAATAGTCATAGGAGTCCCGGTTTCATCACTTGGCGAGATTGACCGAAAATGATCGCCGAGATTGGGTCCATACTCTCCCATGATTGCTTAAAGCCACCCCGGATCACCCCTAGACCGTCAAATGACGGGTCTAGACCACAAATTACCCCATCCTAGCCTTCAAAAATCCCTATATACAGCTGTACATCAGCAACATACCCGAAAGGCCCCGAAACGACTCGAATCGGAGACGGGGGCCAAACCGAGCAAATTTGGTGGGACCCAAGGTAGGCCCCACATGTTTTTAAACCAAGGGGGGCAGGAGGACCTCGCCCAAGGGGCGAGCCCTTGCCAGAACCTCCAGAGACCGGCGAGGGCCTCGCCGGTTTGGCGAGGCGAACAGGCCCGGGCGGGCGGGCCAATCATGTTTTGGGGGTTGTATGGCACACCTGTCCAAGGGATTTTATTTTAAACCTCTCCTAGGTCTCCCCTCCTTCACAAACTACCCCTCCAAGCTTTCCCTTTTCTTCAAAACTTCTTGTTTCTCTCTCAAATCGCCCCGCCAAGAGTTCTATCTTCCATTTTCGTGCACCCTCTCCACTACCTGATGTAAACCCTTCTCCATTACTGCCTAACCTCTCCAATCTCTCTCATTTAAGCTCTTAAACCCCCCATTCGAGTCTCAAAATCGTGCAAACCTAGTCATCCATCCCATCTCTTCATTTTCCTTCTTTACTTCTTGTCATTTGAGCCTTGACACACCCATTGGCGGATCAAATCCATGGAGACCTAAAGAGTCCAGCCCTTTTCTCTCTTTTCTTCACTTTTCCATGGCTCTATTCGAGGTTATTACGGTCATTTTCTCAATTTTCACCATTCTTTCTCTCACGGAAAAGAGAAAGGGTGTCATGGATGAAGCCGGGCCTAGTCACCCCACTTGTTCAAGGAGATCGAGAGGCACCACCGCAAGCACGGGCATTGAACGCGAGGTGCAGACTAAACGGGATCTCGATCCCCAAGCTCCTCTCCCAGGAGCTCTATTGGCGAATTTATCGCATGGAGTTTATGAGGGCTGTAAGGTCCTTTTTGAAGCTCAGGTGGATAGGCGGCTCTTTGAGGAGTTTCGTTATTGGAGCGCCTGGGTGAAGCCGGGTGGGGCCCTGTGTTTGAGGGAACATATCGTGCAAATGTGAGTAGTGTCTGTGCATTCTATGCCCATAATCAAGAGCCTACGCTGGAGCCCTTGCAGTTCAAGATTCCCTCAGGAAGAGGTCAGGAGGCCACAATTGACGCTGGCCTGATAGCTCGACTTATGGGAATACTGCTTGGCCAAGTCCATGCAAGTGAGACGAATCTGAAGAGTGCACGTGAAAGGGATCGTCGTTCGCGTTTCCTTTGTAGTAGACTGGTTCAGTGGCAGCCGAATTATAATCTTCTAGCGACCAATATGACTGACGACTTCCGTCTACTCCACCATATCTGCACATTTAACGTCTACCCCAGGTAGAGTAATCGCAATGAGTGTACGCGCTTGATGGTAGACTTTTTATACCAAGCGGGGCAAGGTGAGAAGCTGTGCGTGCCTACATATGTTTTGCGACAGATACTTCTTACTGCACACTCCAATAGAAGGACTGATTCGCTCCCCTTCGGCCGACTCATGTGCAAGATTGTACGCGAGTTCGGCCACGAACTTAGCGCAGAACTCTCAGTGCCGCAAAATTTCATCAATGAAGCTACTCTCAATCAGATGAAAATCGGGTCATGACAGCGACAAGCCCGACTTGAGGAGAGTGAGGATGAGATGGAGAGTGAAGAGGAAGAGAGTGAGGAAGAAGCTAGAGGTGAAATAGAAGAGGAAGAGAGCGAGGAAGAAGAGGAGGCCCAAGATACAAAAGAGAGCTCTCCTCCTACGGCACCGGAGCAGGATGCTGATCGGGCTGCTAAGGATGCCCGTTTAGCTCGACTTGAGGAGGGACAGGCTGTCCTACGACAGGATCTGATGGATCTTCGGGGCCCTATGAAATATAAGTTTAAGAAGGTGACTCGCACCTTGAAGACTATCCTATGCTGTCTGCAGGATAAGGGCGCCCCTCCTCCTTTGCCAGACTCGGATGCCTAGTCATGTATGTCGTTGTCTTACAACTTGTTTTGGTTACTGCTTTAGGGAATGCCACCTGCGGTCATGCGGAGCACGGCACGCCTCACACTCACTGATTTGATGGACCAGGCACCTCCTCAGAGTGATGGTCGTACGGACCGGGGTTTGGGCTCGGTTCGTGAGGTTATACCTGAGTCTTAGCCTTTTACTAGTCCTACAGTTGGGCCGCCACCTTACACACTACCGGTTCATGAGCAGAACCGTGCGTCTTCTTCGACGCAGCATGTTCCTCACGGAGCCCCACCTACGGATAGGTTAGAGCAGTTATTGATGATAATGCACCCAAAGAAGGCGGGTGCGGCACCGAAAGAACGGATAGATGCACCGCGGCGGAGCAGCGGCTTTTGGCCACCATTGCAGGGGACTAACTCAGGGTGGGAGTGCGACTCCACCTTCATCATCTGTATGCCCAGCTGAGATTGTAGGGCCTTCTGATCAAGATGAGGGTGTCCCTCCCCCTGCACCTGCTGCATACCCTACGGGAAATCTAGGTACGAGTGGTCTCCTCGAGTAATTCCAGCGCTTGAGGCCTCCTACCTTTACGGGCTCTCACAGACCCGAGGAGGCCGAATATTGACTCGACCGCATCTCCAAGATGCTGAGGATGCTACATTATACAGAGCAGGAGCAGGTCGAGTTGGTCACCTTTATGTTTGAAAAGGAGGCTAGCTTGTGGTGGGATAGTGTTCTGCGGATAGTTGCAGTTGGCTATATATGGACATGGGCAGCTTTTGAGTTTCGCTTTCATGAGAAGTACTATCCCTAGACGTACCGACATGAAAAGGAGAATGAGTTCTTGTGCCTCAGATAGGGAGGCATGACAGTGACAGAGTACGAGCACCGGTTTACAGAGTTGGGCAGATACGTCCCTACTATACCTGTTGACGCGCAGATGCGGATGTGGCATTTCTCCGAGGGCCTGCGACCTGACATTCGGTCAAAGATGTGTTGTGCTAGTATACCCTCTTATGCTGAGCTAGTACACATGTCTATGCGGGCAGAACAGGATGGGGATCGGTTGACACGTTCTCGAGGGCCTATGGTCCTTAGGCCTCGACCAAATATGCCGAGCAGGCCTTTCTTCGGTAAGAGGCCCCGTACCGACTCTCCTCCTAGGATTGCAATGCCATTAGTTCCAATGAGGCGCCCGGGTGTGACATGCACTTACTGTGGGAGACCAGGTCATGCTGCGGAGAGTTCTTTTGCACGTATGAGAGACAGTGGGTTTTCACCGCTGCAGAGAATCAACGGCCCTCACCCTCAGGCTCTATCGACTCCACCCCTACGGATAGCACTTACACATTCATCCTTCAGGCCTCCTGCACCTCGATTTAGGCTGCCTCAGTGACCTATGGTGCCTCAGCCCAACCGACCTCAACATGCATGCGTTCGTGCACTTACAGCGGAAGAGCTAGAGACAGCACCTTCAGCACCTATAGCCTTCGAGGTCACTGCACATGTCCAAGGTACTCCTGTCTTCTTATTAGTCGACACTGGGTCCACTACCTCCATCATTTCCTGTGCAGCAGTTAAGCGTCTAGCTTTACATACTACTCCCACGAAGGGAGTGAGACTCACTACTGCTACAGGGACTTTTTCGGATGTTACACGGACGTGTGAGGGTTGCTCAGTAGACTTGGGTAGCAGGACAGTATTCGTTGACCTCATTGTCGCCCCACTATGGCACTACGATATTATCCTCAGTATGGACTGTCTTACCGAGATGAAGGCAGAGATTGATTGCGATAATCGGGTCGTGACAGCCAACGGACCTGATGGCACGGTCTTTACTTTTCCAGTGCAGGTTAGTTGGCCATGTCTTATTGGATGTTATGCTACTTTACTAGAGCATGTTAATGGGCCGAAGTTAGGGAACATGCCAGAATTTGGGAATTTGAGGATGTGTTCAAGACGATCCCTGGATTACCTCCTCGATGCGAGATCGATTTTACTATTAATCTTGTGCCTAGTACGACCCCCATTTCATTACCTATGTATCGGATGCATCCATGTGAGATGGAGGAACTGTGGAAACAGATTGATGAGCTATTGGAGAAAGACTTCATACAACCCAGTGTGTCTCCTTGGGGAGCACTTGTGTTGTTTATCAAGAAGAAGGATGGGTCGCTATGATTATGTATTGATTACCGCAGGTTGAACCAATTGACCGTGAAGAACAAGTATCCTTTGCCCAGGATGGACGATCTGTTTGATCAGTTGAAAGGGGCGCGATACTTCTCGAAGATTGATCTACAATTAAGGTATCATCAGTTGCGCGTCAGGGATGAGGACGTGCAAAAGACAGCCTTCAGGACCAGTTTTGGGCATTACGAGCTCCTCGTGATGTCGTTCGGTCTTACGAACGTGCCGGCCGTCTTCATGGATTTGATGAACCGGGTATTTCAACCATTTTTATCCGATTTGTCATCGTGTTTATCGATGATATCCTGATATACTCTGCGAGTCAGGAAGAGCACGAGGAACACCTACAAGCAGTCTTGGATACTTTGAGGAAGAACCAATTGTTCGCACGGTAAAAGAACTGCAACTTCTGGAAAGAGGAAGTCAAGTTCCTGGGACACATGGTGTCCAAGGAAGGAATCGCGGTGGACCTTGCTAAGGTAGCCGCAATTCAGGACTGGAAGCAGCCTTATTCGGTTACTGAGGTGAGGAGTTTTCTGGGACTCGCTGGCTACTATCGACGATTCATTCGGGACTTCTCTAAGATAGCCCGACCTTTATCTCAATTGACTCGGAAGGATCTTAGGTTGGCCTGGAATGAGAAGGCGGAAGCAGCTTTTCAGGAGTTAAAGGACAGACTGATGTCCGCCCCTGTGCTAGTATTGCCAGAGCAAGGGGTTAAGTATATGATATACGCCGACGCATCTCGTGTTAGTTTGGGTTGTGTCCTTATGTAGAAGGATAGGGTGATTGCATATGCCTTGAGATAGTTGAGGAAACACGAGGAAAATTACCCTACGCACGACCTCGAGTTAGCAGCGGTCATATTTGTATTAAAGCTTTGTAGACATTACCTCTATGGAGAGGAGTTCGAGCTCTTTTGCGACCACAAGAGCTTTAAATATATATTCACTCAGTGGGACTTGAATATGAGGCAGCGCCGATTGATGGAAACCTTGAAGGACTTCAAATTCGAGGTCTCCTATCATCCGGGCAAGGCTAACCTTGTGGCTAACGCATTGAGCCGCAAGAAGGCTATAGCATTTGCGGCTCCACTGATGGTTAAGGAATGGCACATGGTGGAGTTTGTGTGGGACTTCGAGCAGAAACTCACCGTGGATGAGCCATTCGAGAGTGTCGCGCACATTTGAATGCAGTCACTTATTGATGACAGGATTATCGAGGCCCAGAAGGGCGATGCGCGATTGTCTGAGCTTCGAGAGCAAGTTAGCGATGACGAGGATTCCGAGTGGAGAGTTGGCACAGATGGGGGCCTATGATACCGTGGCCGCCTATGCGTCTCAGACATTCATGACTTAAAACAAGAGATTCTCGAGGCTGCTCACAGATCGAAGCTTGCGATGTATCCTGGTAGCACGAAGATGTATCAGGACATGAAGAGGTCATATTGGTCGGACAATATGAAGGCGCATATAGCAGAATATGTCTCCCGTTATCTCATGTGCCAGCAGGTCAAGGCTGAACATTGCCGACCTTCTGGATTGCTTCAGCCCATGCCTATAGCTGAATGGAAGTGGGATTTCATCTCTATAGATTTCATATCGGGCTGCCAAAGACGAGGAAGGGACATGATTCCATTTGGGTGATTGTGGACCGGTTAACGAAATCGGCCCATTTCGTCCCTATCAGAGTTTCGAACTCGACAGATGACTTGGCCAGATTATACATCAAAGAAATAGTGCGTCTACATGGAGTTCCTCTGGAGATCGTGTCGGACCAAGATACGCGATTCACATCCATCTTCTGGACTCACATTCAGGAGGCGATAGGTGTGAGTTGAAGTTCAGTACCACATTCCATCCACAGACTGACGGGCAGATGGAATGGGTAAACCAGGTGTTGGAATACATGTTGCGGCTTGCGTACTTGACTTCAAGGATAGTTGGGATGACTGTCTCCCATATACAGAGTTTGCCTACAATAACAGTTTTCAGGCGAGTATTGGCATGGCTCCTTTCGAGGCCTTGTACGGGCGCGCGTCGACTTCTGATGGCCTAGAGCAGATAGAAGAGTTATACCGATACGAGGCGGCGATCACTTAAGTTTGAGGTTGGAAACCATGTATTCCTCCGAGTTTTCCCTATAAAGGGAGTCCTTCGGTTTGGCAAGAAGGAAAAACTTACGCCGAGGTTCATTAGCCCATTCCAGATATTAGACCGAGTGGGTGTGGTGGCATACCATCTTGCCTTGCCCACACCACTTGCGGGCATGCACAACGTATTTCATGTATCTATGCTAAAGAAATACGTTCTTGATCCTTCCCACATTATCAAGTGGGAGCAGGTGCAGTTGAGTGAGGACGTTACTTATATACTGCGACCGACTCATATTTTAAACAGGAAGGAGCAGGTATTGCGTAGCAAGGTCATCCCACTTGTGAAAGTATTGTGAACACATCACACTGAGGAAGAGGCTACTTGGGAGACAGAGGCCGAGGTTAGAAAGAACTACCCTCAGATTCTCAAGGAGTACGAAAAGGTACTAATTTCGAGGACGAAATTTTTCTTTAAGGGAGGTAAATTGTAACATCTCAAAAAATTTCATACAAAGACCCGAGTACCACCTCATACAGAAATCACTCAGGATCAAATCCTTTAGGAATTAAATAGAATTAACGAAGTGTTAAACAAGATTAGCTGTGAAATCCGCTTGAATCACTTTAAATACAATCTGCAACACCTAAAACTTATAGAATCATTGACGCTAGGTTACCCTAAAATCTAGGATCAATCTCATTACTCAGTTACTCTCGGGAGCACATTGAAACTCCGTATCGGATCTGGACCGCACGTCGAAAGTCCGATGACTACGAGACTAAACGCTTAGGACTGCCTTACTGGGCTTGACAACCATCTCAGAAATCAAGTCCAGATAGTGTCCCGGGGCTATTCTCTTGAGCCCGGAGTGAAGAGTGTGAAAAAATGTGGTTTTCTTTAGAAATAAAAATCTAATTTAAGTAATCTGAGACTTGTCGCTTGCGGGCCAGATATAAGCAATCAGACCGTCAGAATCTGACCCAAATACACCCTCAGATCAGGAGAAATTTTCCATATATGGCAGTGTATTTGTAACCCTGATCGAGTTTCGGTGACCGTTGAACTAAAACTGGTCCGCCACATGTGATCTGGAAACCCGATTGGAATAAAAACTTAACTAGACCTAGATCCATGGTCAGGGAGCTTAAGTCTGACCTCTGGCTCAAGGGGGGCTCCAGAAGTGCTCCGTTGAGCTGAAACAGACTTCCTTTGGCTATAACCTAAGTATACCTTGGCCCTGAGGCTATTTCCATCAGTTTTAGGCCTATATAAGGACCTTAAACCCTCTCTCATTCACTCCATACGAATTTGGGACAAACCCTAGGAGAGAGAAGAGAGTAAAGAGGGAGAAAGTGAGAGAGAAGTGGGAGTGACTCCTAGGATTCGATCCCTGCTATTCTACGTGTCTATCCATCGCTACCTAATCGCTATTCCGGTGATTCTGACTTCGCTCTTAGGTAAGAAAACCTAACCCTAATCTGTTCTAGGGTTTCTAATAGTGCTAGTTATGAAATAGTTAACCTAACTCATGCTATAGGTTGCAAATCCGTCGTTGACAAAGACTTAATGTCTAAAACGACTCCATTACACATTTATCGGCGTAAGGTGCGGACTATAGACGTATAGGTTATGGTTTTCAAAGCTTTCAATGCCGGATAATGGTAGATTCATGATGTGGGTGTTATTTCACATGCAAAATGCGATGTTCATTTTACGATTCAGTTATATATGAAATTTGTGGAGTTTAGTATATTTTGTGTATTTGTAGAAAATACCGTATACGTACGAAATATGAAAGAGTGTTTGCCATGATTAACTACTGTGTGTATATGCTAGATATATGTGTAACAACTCCTCGGCGAAAGGATTCGCCCTAATACATGTTTTGGCCAGCATACATTATGTATGTTAATAAGCGTACTCTAAGTGTTTGTGAAAATGCTTGTATGAGTAAGTACTTAGGAGATAGTGCCTTAGGTGGGTGTTGAGATAGGATTCTCAACTACCTTAGAGATGTGTATGATTTCCTCCATGCAAGTTGTTTAGTTTAATTGCTTACTTATGAAATATATGTGTTTGAATTTCTTGTTTAAGTTGTGTTTTATAATATGCTTGTTAACATGTTTGCACTACTTGGTTAATTCTGCTCTGACTACTCTACATGCTTTCTAGGTAAGGATTGAATGTGATTGGGGCTATGTTATAGTCCAGGCAATTGGTAACAGGCCTTGAGTTCGTGGCTGAGATTCATTCGCCACGTGGGACGTGTTTGACGAACCCGAGTTGTACTAGACTTGTCGGCAGAAAGGTTCAAATGTGCTATTTCAGTAACTCCTTAGACCGATCACTCTAAAAACTTTGGGAATGCCCATCACAGAAAGGTTCAAATGTCCTATTTCTCGGGTTGCCCTTTAGGTCTTGGTCTAAGAAAATCCTCATCTCATTCTATATCCGAGATAGGGTGGCTCATTCTATTTAGTGACCTGTCTTTATGTATAGTCTGGATCAACTCCATTCGATCCTGAGCCAGTGGGGCAAGGTTCCACCACGCTTTCACTGCGCCACCCAAATCAAAGAGGTGTATTGCTTTAACCTAGCTACATCTATCGGTCTCTAGCATTCTCTAATGTAACCGGTATTCTAGTCTTAATTTAGGAGTAGTGAAAATCTATAGGTGTAGTCCAAAGTCTATGCTTATACGCTAGATGATTTCGCATCATTTCTAATACAGGAAGGGATTTATCACTTAGGGTCAAAGTTGTCTAATTGGAACTAAGTTGTCTGTACTTAATACTCGAGCATTTCACATATGCTCATTCCAACTAAGAGGGTCCTAAAGTTCACATTATAAATTTGTTGGATTTCCTACACAGTCAGGCCTGTCGAAATCTAGGAGCACCGCTCTAGGTCCAAAACTCTAGGGCCTATTGTCTTAAATGGAACTGCATTGCTAATCTCACTTCAGGATTAGGAATGGCATGTTTAGTAGGAGGGTGGGTGGGATAAGAATTAATTTTATAGGCTTTGGAAAATGAGCCTGGTGTTGGAAAAGTGTGAGATGGGATTTCCAAATCCCAGGATAATGAATTTCTAAGTGTAATTTGAAAGGAAACTATGGGATTTACGTTTAACTGCATACATTCCAAACATAGTATCGGAAACCATGGGATACACCCAATCTAAGGGCCATACCTTACACATACATTTATTGTTACCTTTACAATTCTATCCACCTTAAACTCACCTAATGCAATTTGGCCAAACGGGGCCTAAATGTCCTCAAACATCTAAAACATTCTACCAACTACTACACCCATCAACATGAAAACAAAAATATCCAAAGACTGTAACCCATGTAAACTACAAGACCACAGCATGGATGATTAGGCCTCTAAGAAAATTGTCGTACAAGCTCAGATAGAGCCATGGGAAATGAGGATAAGGGGAAACGGGGGCTGGAGTTTTTGGTTCTCCACGGACTTGAGCCTCAACAGGGATTGTAAAGGCCCAAAAGGCAGAGTTTGAAGAAGGAAAGGGAAGAAAATGGATGGGTTAGAGAGCTTACACGAATTTGAGCTTCAAATGGGGAGTGTAAGAGCTCAAATGAGAGAAAACGGAAAGGGTAGAGGGTAGGTATTGCTGTGAACGATGGATGTGGATAGGTTGTGGTCGAAAATGAGGGATTGGGTGATTAGGAGAGAGATTTGAGAGCGAAAACAACAATTTTTGGAGAAACATAGCGCTTGAAGGTGTAGTTGAGAGAGAGGGGGCAAAATGGACGTGAAACAGGGGACCCCACAAAATTTGGTGGGCACCACACGTGCCTAGGGGTCGGGCCGACCATGACCAGTACCGGTCCAACCAGCCCGGCCCAACTTGACCGCGGTCGACCGCGATGACCGCTGTTCCGCCGCGGTGCCGCTGCGGTAGGGCGGTGTTCACCACCCTCCCATGGTGCCAATGGTACCCCGGGTCTGTCCCAGGTCCCCCCGGATTTCATAGTGTGGCCCCCGACTCTATTTGAGACATTTTCGGGGCCAATTTGCAAACCAGAATAAGTTTATGTGACGTGTGGCATATGATTTTGGGGTAAGAGGTGCTAATCTATCCAACTACCCATTTATTTGGTTATATTCCAAAAGGTTAAGGGTCAAAACCCATTTTATTCATTTATTTTCTATTTTTGGTAAGTTTTAGTTTCGATATTTTTCTTCATCATTTATACCCTACGATTGGTGTGTATTATAAATATGCTTTAAAAGAAATGAAGAATACAGTGGTGGAGGGTGAGATTTTGAAGGAATTGGATAAAAAGGGGCTTTAGGCTTTGAGATTAAGTGTAAGGTGTTGTGGTTGACCCACAACCTAAGGACATTCGTTTCTAAGGAATGACTCAAACCTGTCGACTGACGGCCTAGAAGTGATTCGAGATTGTTTCGCGTGATCATGGGTGTGTACGGGCCCAATCTCAGCGGTCGATTTCGGTCGGTTTCGCCGTTCGGCGAATTTGGAAAATCCTAAATCGGTTCATACGTTCCGTCGCTCCCTCCTAAGTCAGAGTGCGTCAGAGTGCGTCGTGTGACCATAACCCAGGTCCGGTTTAATCCAAATCATGCTCTGATACCATCTTGTAACGCCCTGAAAATCGGAGGTCGAGCATAAACCCAACTCTCGAGTTTCAACACATCACTTATGCAACATAATGAATAATGATTGAATGTTGTCTGTATTAGTGCATTGAACATGAGTGAGATTAAGCCAAAACAACATATCATACTCCAGAGACAGTTAAATTTGCATGCGGAAGACTGTGATAGATATTTAAAATATATAAGCTGTGGTGAGTCTCCAGAGTATGATAATGTTACCAGGTTAACTATTTACGAGTACAATTCCAAAATATACCAAGTTGTGTAAGGTCATCTAGTCAATATCCGAGAAAGCCCCGTCGATTAGGACACGGCTCACAGGAACCCGCCTGAAACTGCATAAAGGAGGAATCCTCCTCATCCTCATAAAAGTCCGGCTCCGCTTCGCAGCATCGCCATCATCTGAAACTCAAACAAGTCTGGTTGGTGTGTACAACACCGTCTCATAACGTGGGAGTGAGTGATCAACTCAGATGGAACAAGAAAGCATAGGTTAACATGTTATCAAAGCAAATCAAGCAAGAATGATAAAGCGACAATCAACAATCCTAAGTACTCTTGTTAATGCACGTATGAAATGCTGTCATGATGCATGCCCTCACCGACATACTCTCTCATGCGACACCATCTTACGTTCGCGGCATGCGTTCATTCCTTAGTGCTCCACATCTTTCAGGCACATGCAGTGCGATGATGAGCATGATTACCGAGTTGTTATTAGTCATTTCAAACAGCAGGATTGGGAAACTAAGATACCTCTCTTGTATCATTCCCAAACATGATCCATTCTAGGGTCGTCAAACCTAGATAATCTCATACGATAGTGTGGTTCTAGGGCGCTGCAAAAGCTGCCAGGGCTGTTACACGCAACTGTTACACCACTCCCCCATCACCTTTTTAATGGTTCATCACTAAATTGATACAGGCCTAGTTCATACTCTATTCACTGTGGCAAAACTCATCGCCTCACCGCAAATTCAGAGTATGGTCGAGGTCACTACAAAGGGCTTGTCACCAATCAGTGTAGGCTGACAGCTCGAATATAGTGTCTCATACCACCATAATCAGCTCACGAGTCTGGTTGCTCAATGGACACTACGGGGAGGCACGTGGCCCCAGTGTAGGCCGACAGCTCAACCACGGTGTCCCATACCACCATGCTCGGCTCATGAGTCTTAGCAGATCGAAGTACCATGGTTAACGGGATTTCACTGGTAAGTTTGGTACCCTAGGTTCAAGTAGTAGTGTCCAAACATGGTGAACATACATTAGACAGATCGGGTTACTTGACGAGCTCGGCTAGCTTGAGCGCACAACAAGTTGAACGATATGAAGCGCATAAACACTTCATGTGGCCAACCACTATCGCCAACCGAAGTACGACTCGGGTTCATCGAACACATCTCACGTGACAAATGAATCTCAGCCATGAATTCAATCTCATTAATGATTGCCTGGACTATAATCATAGCCCCAAACACAATCAATCCATGACCAGAAGCATGTAGAGTAAAGCAGAATAAACAAAGTAATTCAAGCACGTCATAAAACATGTAATAAAGCACAATATAAACAGGAAATACAAACACCCATATCTCATAAGTAAGAGGTTAAATTAAACAAGTAACATGGAGGAAATCATATACATCTCTAAGGTAGCTGAGAATCCTATCTCAACACCCTTATACATTACAATTTACTAACTACTACTCATTCAGACATTTCAACAAACACTTTAAATTACATACATCAACATACATGACGTATGTTGATCACATAGGTATAAGGCCAAATCCTTTCACTAGGGAGCTAGCTCATGGATAACACACGTGCACCCACGATGGATAATCATGGCAAGCATGAATCCAAGTTCCATATTCATTGGAACATTTTCACAAACACTTGGGCTACACAATTTATCATATATAGTGTATATTGGCCGTGGCATGATTTAGGGCAAATCCTTTCGTCAAAGGGGTATCGCCTATACAACAATCATAAATCCATGACAATTAGCTATGGCGAGCATAAATGCGAATTCTTTACTCATTCGGTCATTTTCACAAACACTTAGAATACACCCTTTTAACATACATAACGTATATTAGCAAAAACGTGTATTAGGGCGAATCCTTTTGCCGAGTGAGTATTATATATATATATATATAACATGTTCATACAATAATTAATCATGGCTAACATACTTTCAAAATTTATACGTATACGGTATTTTCTACAAATACGAAGAATACAGTATATTCAACATAGTTAACGTATAACCAAAAAACGAAACGGACAGCACTTTGTACATGTGCAATTGCATGCAGATCATGAATCTATCATTATCTGACATCGAAAGTGTTGAAAACCATAACCTATACACCTAAAGTCCGCACCTTTTGTCGTAGAATCGTAACAAATTCAATAGGTTTACTAGGCTTTCGCCTACGGCAGTTTGGCAACCTATAAGATACTTTAGGTTAGTTATTTCATAATATACAACTATCAAAACCCCAAATCAGTTTAGGGTTAGGGTTTCTTACCTAGAAATGAAGCCAGAATCGCCGAGAAAGCGATTAGAGTGAGGTGGTTAAGCATGGATAGCAGCAGGGTAAAGCATCAGGGAGATCCTCCCACATCTCCCACACTTTCTCTCTCTTTTCTCTCTTCTCAATTCTCAAATTCGTATGGCTGAATGAGAGAGGGTTTTAAGGTCCTTATATAGCCTAAAAACTGACCAAATTAGACTTCAGGTCAAGGTATACTTAAGTTATATCCAAAGTGGGTTAGTTCCAGCTCAACGGAGTACTTCTGGCAGCCCCTTTTTCTGTGTGCGGTTAGACTTAAGCTCACTAACACTGGATCTAGGTATGGCTAAGTTTTCGTTTCAGTCGGGATTCCAGATCGCAAATGGCGGACCAGTTTCAGTTCAATGGTTAGTGGATCTCGATCGGAGATTCCGAGTACATGGATATGTTTGGGGAAATATCCCTGATCTGAGGGTGTAATTTGGCCTGCTTCTGACGGTCAGGTTGCTCAATACTGATCCGCAAGCATCACATGCCAGATTTTATAAATCCTTATTTATTTTGGAATTATTTTCATGTTTCTCACACTCTTGAATCCGAGTTCAAGTGAATTGCACTGGGACACTATCTGGATTTGATTTCTGAGATGGTTGTCAAGCCCAGCAAGGCGGTCCTAATTCCTTAACTTTGTGTTAATTGGACTTCCGACATGCGATCCAGATCTGATACGGAGTTTCAATGTGCTCCTGAGAGCAACTGGGTAATGAGATTGATCCTAGATTTTAGGGTAATGTAGCGTCAATGATTCTATAAGTTTTGGGTCTTGCAGATCGTATTTAAAGTGGTTGGTGCTAATTTCACAAGTACTCTAGTTTAACACTAGCTAATTGTTACCTAATTTCTAAAGGATTTAGTCCTGTATGATTTCTGTCTGAGGTGGTACTTAGTCCTTTGTAGAAATGTTTAGTTTAAGTATTGTTCTTCATCACCTAAACTTTAAAATAGTGTCTAATGTGAAAGTACTTAGAATGATTTAAAGAACGAGGTGGTGAAAGGTAAGATTTGTGAAGGAAATGGGTTAAGAAGCAATTTTAGACTGTGGGATTGAGTTCTGACATGTGAATAAGGTGTTAGGAGCGACCCATTACCTAAGGATGTCTAATTCCAGGTTGGCAAAAATTCAGGATGTTACAGTAGTGACCAATGAGCAACCCAGACTTGTGAGCCGAATATGGTGGTATGGGACACTGTATTTGAGCTGTTGGCCTATACTTATTTGGTGACGAGCCCTTTGTAGTGGCCTCGAGTATACTCTGAACCTGCGTAGAGGCGACGAACCTTTCCGTAGTAATCATAGTATACACTAGGCCTATACTGATTTGGCGACGAGCCCATTGCAGCGACCTAGAACCGCAACATCGTATGAGATTTACTAGGACTGACGACCCTAGAATGGATCCTTATTTGGGAATGATATAAGGGAGGTACCTTAGTTTCTCAATCCTGCTGTATGAAAAGAACTAATAAAAACTTGGTAATCACGCTCATAACATCGCACTGCATGTGCCTCGGGTTGAAGAGCACAGGGGGAAGAAAGCATGCCGCGACCGTAAGATGGTGTCGCATGAGGGAGTGTAGGCGAGGGCATGTATCATTGTTCATATCATTCTTGCATTAATAAGAGTATTTAGGGATGTTTGATTTTACTGCTTTATCATTACTGCTTGACTGAATTGATAACATGTTAACCTTTATTGTATAGTTTCACTGAGTTGATCACTCACTCCCACGTTACGGGACAGTATTTTAAACACCAACCAGACGACCCCTGAGGCGGAGCCTGATTACCATGACGATCAGGACGAGTTCTCGTATATGCAGTTCTCCGGTGGCTTCGCTTAGGCTATCCGGATTGACGAGACTACAGAAATTATCATTGTAGTTGTATTGTTTGACATTTTGATTTTTGAGACTATTATATGTATATGGTGGCTTAGTGATGTATTCATACTCTGGAGATCGATCGTGATCTTTTGACTTATATACGTTTATTTATGTCTTTCAGTTTTCCACTTGTATTTTACAACTTGATCTGGAGTATGAATTACTGTTTTAATATAATCCCACTCATGATTAGCGCACTAACACAGACAACATTCATTCATAAGCATATATGTTACATAAGTGATGTTTTAGAACTTGGGAGTTGAGTTGCTACTCAACCCCCGATTTTCAGGGCGTTACACGTCCATATATGGTGAATATACATCGGGTCAATCGGGTTACTTAACGAGCTCGACTGGGACGAGCGCACCTCGAGTTAATCGACACGAAGTGCTTACGCACTTCGTGTGGCCTAACCATTGTCGACAACCAAAGTACGGCTTGGATTCATCGAACACATCCTGTGTGGCGAAACAACTTCAGCCACCAAATTAGAGTCTATTACCGATTACCTGGATTATACCATAGTCCCAAACATTCAATTACAGCAAGTAACCATATGAGAAAGGCAAAGTAGTAATAGATCAATAATTCAAATCATACAATCATTTGAGCATTTTATGAAATATAACTTAAACATGAATTCACACATATGCATTCCATGCCTAAACAGATACTATAGTATAAATTACATGGAGGAAATCATACACGTAATTAAGGTAGCTGAGAATCATATCTCAACACTTATACAAAATACAATTAACTAACTAATAGTTCATTTAGACATTCTTACAAATACTTAGTCTACACATTCCAACTTACATGACATATGTTAGTTATAATATGTATTAGGGCAAAAACTTTTCGCCAAGGAGTTGTCGCAGATGTAACAAATATATATGTACGACAGATAATCATGTCAACTTCGAATCCAAAAACCATACGTATTCAATTATTTCAACAAATACATGGAATACGCTATACTTGACATAGTTCATACGTATTCGTAAAACGAAACAACATCACATTTTGCATGTGAAATGACACCCACGTCAGTAATAAATCATTAACCGACATTGAAAGTCTTGAAAACCATAACCTAAACGTATATAGTCCGCACCTTTCGCCAGTAAACGAGTAACGGACTCAGTTTGTATACCGAGTCTGTGTCTACGTCACAACGACAACCTACAATATGAAATAGGTTAGCTATTTCATCCCTTACACTATTTAGAACTCTAGAACAGGTTAGGGTTAGGATTTCGGGATCAGAATCGCCGAAACAGCGATACCGATGCGATAATTAAGCACGTGGAATGGTAGGGAAGAAACCCTGGATCAAACTCTCTCTCTCTCTCACTTTCTCTCTCTTTCCTTCTCTCTTTTCTCTTTAAGGTTGCAAATTCGTATGTGAAGAGAGGGTGAGGGTTTAAGGTCCTTATATAGGCCCAGAACTGACTGGAATGGCCCCAAGGCTATGGTATACTTAGGTTATAGCCAAATGGGGGCTGTTTCAATCTAATGAAGCACTTCTGGAGGCTCCTTTTCTGCGTGTGGTCGGACTTAAGCTCCCTGGCATTGGATCTAGGTCGAGTTAAGTTTTTGGTCCAATCGGATTTACATATCGACCGTGGCGGACCAGTTTCAGTTCAACAGTCACCGGTATTCAATCAAGGCCACAAGTACACTAACATGTGTTAGAAATTTTTCCTGATCCGAGGGTGTAATTGGGTCAGATTCTGACGGTCTGAAACCTTAGATTTGGCCCGCAAGCGAACAACTCAATTCACTTAAATTTGAGTTTATTTTCGAAAGGTATTCGCGTTTCTCACACACTTTACTCCGAGCTCAAGTTGTGTGTTTTTGAGCACTATTAGGACTTGATTTTCGAGATGGTTGTCAAACCCAGAAAAACGGTCATATTCGTATAGTTTCACAAAAATCAGACTTTCGACGCGCGGTCCAGGTCCGATATGAAGTTTCAATGTGCTCCCGAGAGCAGCCGAGATTAGAGATTGATCGTAGGTTTCTAGGTAATGTAGCGTTAATGGTTCTACTCATTTTGGGTCTCACATATCGTATTTAAAGTGATTCAAGCTAATTCTATTGATTCTTCAGTTTATTACTTAACTAAATTATGTCCTAATTATGATAGAATATGGTCCTAAGGCAGTTCTATGCCCCTTTCTGGTACTTTTAAGTAGTATATTATTTTAATTATTTTTTTAGTAGTTTTTCATCAAGTCTACTTCATCTTTACCAAATTTCATTAGATTTTGTATTGTAGAAAAATTCTAAAAATTCTTGAAGTAGCAGCTATCCAAACTGATAATTTTTGGACAGTTGTCACAACGACTTATATTTAACTATAATAAAATTTTTATTATATTTTTCACTTATTTTTATATGAAACTAGACTTATCAAGCTTCAATCTAGATTTTGAATCACTTAAATGGAAGTTATAACGAGGGAGATATGATTTTCTGAAATTGGATGAAAAGTGTAGAAAAATTTTAGAAAATAGGCCGCCCTGCCCACTGCGGCCCGCCCGGCCAGCCAGAACGGCAAGGCCTCGCCGATTCGGCGATGCCATCGCTGGTCCCTGGACCTTGGGGCGATGGCTCACCCTAGGGGCAATGTTATCCCCCCCTCCCCCTTGGGGGTGCTAGAAATGTGCGAGACCCACCTCGGGTCCCCCCAATTTGTGTCGTTTGGCCCCCCGAGTCTGTTTGATATGGTTTCACCACCCAATATTTGAAACTGGTGTATTTTTCAATATAGAATGAGTTACGTGACGTGAAATATATAATTTTGGGGTAGGATAAGATGCTCTATCCAAATAACCTATTTATTTCGTGATATTCCAAAAGGTTAATAGTCAAAAGTCTATTTTATTTATGTATTTACCATTTATAGTAAGTTTTTATTTAAGTATTGTTTTTCATCATTTAAACTTTAAGATTAGTGTCTAATGTGAAAATACTTAGAAAATTTTGAAGGACAAGGTGGTGAAAGGTGAGATTCTTAAGGAAATGAGTCAAAAAGGGGATTCGAGACTTTAGGATTGAGTTCTGATGAGTTAATAAGGTATCATGATCGACCCATTGCCTAAGGACATCTATCTCCAAGTTGACAAAAATCCGGGGTGTTACAATTAGCTCGATAAATTTCTCAATCGGTTCGGTCGATGCAGTTTCTAGTACCCCCAAGCATACGTACGAGTGTTTGGATTTTCTCTTGAAGAAGTTGTAGCTTGGTAGAGGGTGCAGGAGACTCAACCGCAAAAATGTCATTATCAAGAGCCTGTTAAAGGGAAGAGAGGATGTCTTCGATTGGAAGCACATTTTCAATAGTTATGGCAAGTGTTGGAATATCATCGGCCGATATTGGTGCTTGATTAGGTAGTGGTTTCTATTCGAGAATAGAGACATTGGCCACCTGAATTAATGTGGTCTTAGTCTAACCAAGGATGGTAACCTCCCGTGAAACACTCGATCGAAGTGGTTCTTTGTTGTCAGGAAGAGGTTCCACGATTGGAGAGAGATGCCGAGCAAATGTTAGAGTAGATCGCGAAGATGATCCTATCCTAGAACTCTGGGGAGTCAAAATCAGAGGGCATCCATCCCTCTTCATTTTCTTCATCTTCTTGGAGGATGATGATGGTCATCTGGGGATGTTTGACTATGTATGTAGGTTCAATGTCAATGACCGCAGTCTCTAAGGCAAGATGAAGAGGTTCGTTGCTTATTGTCCCTTCTGAATTGTTAGCTTGCACCTTTATTGTCTCGATGATGTCAGTCGGCTCTTGAATAACTTGTTTCTCTATGACAGACACCTCCCAAGTAAATTAAATAAAAAGTGGAGTTAGAAAGGAAACGATAAGGAAGATGTAAACAAGTGTGAAAATGAAAATAATATCCACCTAAATTGGAACGGAACAATGATAGTAATGAATAGATTGTCCACAGATTGAGGATTTCTTAAGATTTTTGTCACCACTCGAGTAGAAGTTGGGAATGGTGGCAGATTGGGGTGATATGGAGTGAGATATTGGTCATCAAAAGGAAGATTAAGATAATTCAATCTCTTCCTATCCTGCCACTATTTATTCTAATATCGATTATAATGAACATCTTTGTTACCTTTAAGGCCTTCCTCAATTCTCTTGATGAAGTCTTGAACGGAGAGCCTTGACCAGTATTTGATTTTGAAATATGTTTCAAAAGAAGATTTAAAGTTAGCCGAGGAAGTATCTAATTGCTTTCGATCACGTATTGTGATCGATGTTTGCTGACTCGTTATTACTAGTTGTGGAGTCGAGTCAATGCGGGCGACGACTAGAGTAGGAGGTTATGGAGCTGGACCGAGAGGAGTTCCCAAATCGAGAATCCTCTTGAGAGTGGGTAGGGATGGCCGAGGTGAAGACTTTTAGAGAATATGTCATTTTATCATAACTTTTTGGCATTTTTGTTTCGAGGTTGTCTCAATCCATGGAGCCGTTGCAATATTAGCATCGACTGGCTTATTCTTTGGTCTATTTGTTTTTTAACTGGAAGTAGGGGCCTATTAGGATGCCTCTGTTTTCTTTCCTCACAACTCCATTGAGGAATAGAGCTAAGAAGTGATGAGTTTGGGAGATTTATTGACCAGTTGCTTGTAATGGCTCTCCCACTAGTTAGAGAAAGTATCCATTATTCGGGGTTGGTTCGGGAAGCTAGGAAGCTCAAAGGTCATACTAGTATACTAGAAAGCAGAATGAATGGAACAGTAGATATCGATTTGATCGGCGATTGGCTAAGAGAAAGGGGGTTGATTGTAAGTCTACTGAATGAATGGGTAAGGGATGCATTAGACGAGACCAAATTGTCAAGCAAGAATAATCGAATAATACTGCTCGATCTTGGCCTTTGCTTTTTTGCCAGTTTCTATAGTACTGTCATAAGGAAGATCCCTACAGATGAGGTAACTTTCCCAGGTGAGGAGCATTTGAGATGTTGATTATCCATCATTATCCTCAAAACGACCTGTGAACCAAGCTGGGCCTGATTCCTTGAACAAGAAAGAGGTAAAAGTTCAGTTACGCTTACCTTTATTGAGAGGAAAGAATAATGAGTCCATATAACCAGATAATGTGTGGATCTCCTAAGGGCAAAGAATATCACAGCGACCATAAGAAGTATAAATAATATTGCAGGGGATATGAGAATGTACAAGAGTAAAGTGGAAGTATTCGTAGATCCACATTTGGAGGAGCCATAATGGTCTTTCGTCAAGATATAGACCTTTGGTGGTTACTTCATAAATGCCTCTGTATGGGTGGCCGAGCACAAAGGGCACAAGTGTAAGTTTTCGACCATGTGTGAGCACCTCAGCCAGTTGGATGTACTCAATGGTGATGTGAAGAGCATTCACACAAAGCAAACGACGACAGATCCAGAGCAGCAAGAATGCTATATGTTCTTCATACTCGACTAAGTCTTCATGTTTATGGTACACCTGCATGAAGTGCGAATAGGCTTTGCCAACCTTTCTTGTTGAAATGTCTTGGTTCCTTTTGAGCGAAGCCTGGGAAGACTATCTCGTCGAAGGGAAAGAGTTGGGTGAGAGCAGTGATGTCCAAAATTGTAGGACTCATAGGATTGCATCCGAAGAAGAATGTGTTGGTGAATGGGCTACAAAATGTTGATGTCGTGGTGAAAAGAAGAGGATCCAATGGATAGTCATACAATGACAGTTTGATGCATTCATAGATGTCGGACCCTCTCCAAGAAGTTTCATATTAGGCAGCGACGCGGTCGAACCAATCTTCTCATTCTTGCAAGGGCTTCGACCACAATCGTGGATTCTTTAGAGCATTGGAGGGTTCCGGGATTGATTCAAATTAAATTAATATTATTTCACTAGGACAGCTTGGGAAGAAAGGATCCAATGAACGGGTGTCATCAGGCTTGACTCTAGGAAAGAAAGTTGGTCCTAAGCAGTAGTAATCTTCGATGGGTGATTTGAAAATAATTTCGTTGGAAAACTTCTCGGAGAGGCCATCCAAGATGTTTATTAGATCATCTTATTGAAGAGTGGGGGCGGGGGGGCAGAAGAGGAGGAAGCCGCCATCGTTAAAGTGAGAAGGTTAGCTTGAGTTTTGGAAGTGAAGGAATAGGGATGAAAGCGTGCGAGGAAGAAATTGTTTTTAAATATGAGGTATATATCGGCTGAAATCTGGTGCATTAATGAGGCCATCATTATTTCCTCGTTTGGTACGATACTTATATAAGCATCGCGATGGGAATAGATCTTTATTCAAAAAAGAGAAATTGGAATCGACATTCGGAATTATCTCGGTTAGAGACAGTAATTGAGGGGCTATATGTCGCCACATGTCCTATAGAATTACTACATTTATGAGGAGCCATACATCTCTTTACCTTTTTACCCAAATGTGAAATGACGTGAGGGGCAACGTTAGTCCCTATTTCTAACAATTCATACAAGAGCGAATCAGGGAAGGTTACGTGTAACCATCAGAGAGTTGCATGGTGTATTTGAAGATCTTCAGAGGTATGCAAAAGAGGATTTTGCAGTGATACAACTGGTGTTTTTCGATTAGCACCACGTCATCCATTAAGAGAAAATGGTCAAGCAAAGAATCGTCGCACTGAAGCAGTTATCGGGACAGATGGCAAGTTTAGAAGCAAGAAAAGTAAGTAGCATTGAAATGGTTATAACAATCATCAAAACCTGGGAAGCATTTATATGGTCAAGTTAAGGCTATAAATTGCAAATGAATTCAACATGAAAAATCGTCTTATAGCAAACCAAATTAAATCTATCTTTCAATTATCCTTTCAATTATCAGTCATTTACATTCCTTGATTTAATCCTTTACCTTTACCTGCCATTTATATTCCATAGTGTAATCCGCAGTAGTTAACAAAGTAGCCGTTAATTTGAGTCTACGCTCATACGCTGGATTTAGTTCGAGTATTAAACAAAGTTCTCTATCCAGATAGGCGTTTTGCAGTTGTTCTCCCTAGTCGATTATAAGATTTTATTTTTTTTAATAGAGAAAGTATTTTCATATGGAAGGCAAAGGTGTGACTCATTTTCAGAGGATCAACTCCACCATTTGATTATCGCTTGATCATTTAGAGTAACATTGTGCAAGTAGTTGAATAGGTGACCGATCTTATTAGAACTTAGTCATATACGGTCGATTCCCAACATATTTGCCTATCTTGGTGCTTGGGATCATAGTAGTTCGGTTTGAATTGATTCACACATTCAATTCTGGCATACCCTCACTAATTTCGTTACCAATTTTGAAATCAAACTACAACACTTATGACTAGGTTAGATGGCAAATAAGTATACTTGGGCTCCCAAGAAGTTTTTAATGATAGGTATTCAGCCACCCCAATAGTTTTTAATGGTAGGTATTCAATCACTACTTTTCTTTTGGTGTGGTCGACCTAAGATTTAGATATACTTTATTTATGGTATCTAACCTTAAAATGAGGTACCAAAACAAATGAACAATATGAATACAAGGAACATATGTTAAGGTGGGCGTCACAATTAAAGATCCATGGAGTGGGATTCACCAAAGCCATGCCCAATTCACTTTTAGAGCCTTGGGCACCGTTTGGGTGGATTTGAGGATCCACCAAGGTGTTGTGATCCAAACTCATTTTAAGGTATGATCCCAAAAATAAAACCATCCAAATCTCAGGTAGACCATGATACAAAAAATACTTGTAATGAACCATAACTTCATGTGGGCTTTTTTTATTTTTATTTTTAAATTTAAGCTATTATTTGTGTAGCCTCTTCACTCAGGTTTTTGTGACTTTATCAACAAGTTGGATTTCAAATAAACATTCTGATGGCTCCATGAAGCTTTTAATAGTGGCGATTCAATCACCACTTATTCCTTTGGTATGGTCCACTTAAGATTTGGACCTGCTTCATTTTTGGGACCATGCCCTAAAATGAGCTATCAAAAATGGATGTATTGTGTGTGTAAGCCACATACATAAAAGTGGGCCCATAGTTAGGGATCCACCCAAACCGCACCCCGGGCCTCATGGAAGCGGATTGGCTGGTGTACCTCACTGTCACGACCCTAAATCTAGTGTTGGTAATCCATGATTACTATATCGTATGTCTAACAGGTGGCAAATCTGGAATTTCCTGAAAAACATTTGGAAAATCACGTACTACCAGCAACCGTTCAATACATATACCTTTGGACTCGTTATGAATACAGGATATCAAAGTCTCTATAAACTTATCTTTAGGATCAGCCACAAACTGAAATCGAGGATGGTTAGGTATAGAAAAGGTGACTGTCTTAACGGTACAGTCCAACACTGCATGGTACTTGGATAACCAGTCCATTCCCAAAATCACATCATACTCTAACAACTCCAACACATAACAATCAATTGGAAGGGCATACTCTGCCATGTAAACAAGACAGTCCTGACATATAGAACTCAACACCATTCAGTTCCCTAAAGGAGTCAAGAGTTCTAATCCCTTGGTCATCAATGTTCTCGGCAATTCCAACGATTGACAAAAACTAGCTGCTATAAATGAATGTGATGCGTCAGAATAAAAAAGGACACGTGCAAAAAGGGATGATACTACAAGAATACCTTCTATGACTCCTCCCTTAGTCTGAGCATCTCTTTTCTGGATTGCATATACACGAGGTTGTGTCTGAAGAGGTAAGGATTGTTTACCTTGTTGCCGCTGTGACTGCTATTGAGACGGTTGTTGTCGAGGCCTATATTATGTCCTATATGGTGGCTTTTTCTTTCTTTGGTCATTGATGTCTAGGTGGTGGACACAAGCTTTCTATTGTTACGGGTTAGGGACAATCCTTTTTACGGTGCCCTATACCACCACAATTATAACAGGCTCCAAAAAGCATCTTGAGAACGAGAAAGTATATCTTGGGATCTAACATCGTCCGCTAAAACTTGTCGTTGAGGAACAGATGGTGATACTAGGGGTCTTACATCAGGTCTGGCTGCATTATCATATCTCACTGTAGGCCTCTTTGGGGATAAAAAAAGGTTGAAAATTACCACTCTCTGAATAAATCTCCTCTTCCTTTGCTGATTAGAAGTAGATGGATGCATACTTTGTTGTTGGTTCCAATCAGACTCAAAAAGATGTGCCTTCGCTACTACTCTCTCAAGAGTTGACAACTCAAACCCTCTAACTTGAGATCGTAAACTAGGACGTAAACCATCCTCAAATTTCCTCTCATTCAAATCATTATCGGCTACTAAATGTGGAGTAAAACGAGATAATTTTATAAAATGAGCCTCATAGTCAGCAACAGACATCTCACCCTAAACCAAAGAATCAAATTCATGTGCTTTCTGACGACGAACAGCTACGGGGAAAAACTTATGATCGAACTGGTCTTTAAACATTTCCCATGTCCACACAAATTTTGGATCTGAACGAACAACTGACTTCCACCATTGTTCTTCCTTTCCTTGCAATTGATAAGTTGATAAGGTAACACATTGCTTGGAAGTACAACCCATAACTTGAAACAGTTTCTCTATTTCTGACTTCCATAACTCGACCGCCGTAGGATCTGACTCGCCAGAAAAATAAGGTGGATGTAGACGTCTAAACTCCATAAAAAGAGCACTGGTTTGCTCCTGCGCTGATGTCTCAGGAGTATAACTAGATCACTTTTTGATTAGTTGATTAGGCTTATAGTTAACATAGCACACAGCAATGTTGTTGCGGTTGTGTTCAGAATAGGTATGACTGGATTTGGAACAGATTTTGACGTAGATTTTGACTTAGACTTGGATTGCATTGGAGGAGTCTGAACAGGTTTCTTTTTAGGCGACATCCTATAGATAAAACACTGAATTAGCTTAAAAAGAACAAGTAAACCTATACAATATACACCATAATACATAACCATATAACTCCTCTACTTCACAAAGTATAAACCTAACAACTCTAACATAATAACATATAGTAAATACATTATATGATATATGCAGAGATTTCTCAGATCACGCTCTGATACCATTTTCTGTAACGACCCTAAATCTAGTGTTGGTAATCCATGATTACTATACACCAAATTTTGGTTGACAGCCTCCGTAGAACTCCGATTCTTAGGACTTTCATGTAACACATACTAAGTCCCATAAGCGGGGCTCCACAATGAGGATTTCTGAAAGTAAAACCAACAAACATGTTGTATTTCTTAAAATTTCATCATACTCAATACATATTACTGTGTACAACTGAGCACATTAGGGCAAAACCAAAACATAAACCACGTAAGATTTACTATACCTGATGTACATATGCGGGGTATTACAAAAAAAAAATATACACACCGATATGTACAAAACAAAAGGACAACTGGAGTCTGTAGCCTCTACTCCTGCAGCTCCCTACTCTCACCTGAAAAAATTAGAAAGGAAAGCTTGAGCTACTATGCCCAGTGAGTGCGTGTGCGCTGTGAAAATGTATGTTTCATGTCATGCTCATTTAATGCACACAAATGCACAGGCTTCTAAATCGTTTTATTTTATTTTATTTTTATATACAGGGGTGAGACTTCTACCCACTTGTAACATATACACTCTTTCAACAGTTCCATAACTTTTCATATTTCTCGATTGGATCACTAAAGTTTAAAACAGAGGTGGGACTTCTACCTACTTGTATAGACTTTTCCTCTGTGGTCAACTACAGAGGTGGGACTACATAGTTCACGGGCCGAACTAGTCTAACCCGCTTGTGTTGAACCTCACTATCTGCCTAACAATGAAAAATCATAAGTCGCTTGGCAAAACGATAGCGAACAATTTACGAGTTCGTCACACACAACCTATCTTTGGTTGCCCATAAGCAGGTCAGGTCAAACCTCTCAACCAATCGACGTACGTCGGTGGGAGTCGCTGCCTACTTTGGTATTTCAGCATTCCAACACTCTGTTCTTGCACCCAGTCTAAGCATTGGTCGCTTCCAATGGTACCAATCGGAGTTTAGGGATTTTCACCTACGGACCCTCTAATCATATCCTGTCGAATTACACATTTCCGGTGTGGTGTCCAACTCAAGTTATAACAAAGTATATTCATATGAAAGTATGTTCATATGCCCGCATACAAGCACAATATGGCATAGTTTTCAAGACAAGCATAGGACGACCTCCCTCATGTGGTCTCCTTATACATTTACGTTCCACATTGAAGTTCCTTATAAGGGTCTCATGTAATACATCTCATGTAATATATTATGTATCTAGACGGTTTACATACTCATTATAGACACATCGTGCATCGCACTACAACCCACTATGACCACCATATCATGATATGAATCATTCACTCTCAAGCATACAACGATACAATAACTATGAATTATGCATATGATATGCACATGACTTAGCCAATCTAACTCCAATCCGGGAGTTATGCTGCTATAAGACTTCATGCTACAAGTATGCTTTTTCTAAGAAAATCCAGCAATAACCTAATGTATTGAAATCAGAAAAGTTAGTCTGCTTAGGGCTTTGTAGGATTTTAAAAGAAAAATTCAGCAACAAATTATCTTTTGATAGGGCTTTCTTGGCTTTCAAGAAAATTGACTAACCGTAAATGAAAATCTATCAGTTTATCAAAACAGTAATCTTATCTTTTAACCCTATCAGTATGCCTAATTCTAGCAATACCTAATTCCAGCAATACCTAATTCCAGCAATACCTAATTTCAGCAATACCCGAACCCTCGAACAGAAAATCTAGCACTGATTTCACCTTAAAATAGCAATTTTAGCAATCTTCTAACCCTAACTGAAAATCCAGCGAAACCCTAACCCTTAAACAGCAATTCCAGCAATAACCGAACCCTCAAACAGAAAATCCAGCACCAATTTCACCTTAAAACAACAAGTTCAGCAATCTTCTAACCGTAATTGAAAATCCAGTGAAACCCTAACCCTTAAACAAAAAATCCAGCAATTCTGTAACCTTAAAACTGAAATCCAGCAATTCTTTAATCTTAAAACAGATATGTCAGCAATCTGCTAACCCAAACAACAATTCCAGTAATAACCGAACCCTCAAACAGAAAATCCAGCGATAGGGTTTTGATGGAAACCTCAACGTACACATATAAGTGCTCCTAATCTATGCACTCACCTGTAACGAGCAGAGGATTGGATCTCAACCTTTTCTTTTTCTTCTTCTTCTCTTTTTCCTCTTCTTCTTCTTCTCCCCAACTAGAGTGCTGGAAAATGAAATGTTTGAAAGAAGATTTTTTCTATTTATGGGTTTGTAAATAGGTTTAAAGTAGCTTTTGGCTAAAAAGGAGGGTTATGGAAAGTATTGTGTTAATTTTGAGAAATTTAAACTTATGGTAGTAATAAACAAAAGGTTATTTAAGTGATTTGAACTAACGTATTCCAATGATTTGAAAAACATCAAGGTCATTTGAGTATATTTTCTCAAAATATACATGTATATATCAATGCGTAACTTACAATCCGGGTGTCTTATTGACATGTCGTTTTCGCCAGTAACTCCGTAACTTGACTACGACCACAACGGTTAGGCTCTCCGACCTAACGGATTTGAAAACTCGATGATGGCGAAGCCCCACCTAAAATAAGGACATAATAGTCATTTATCAGATTGTTTAATTTTAAATCCGTATCTTAACATTCGGACATCGGGTTGAAATACGGCTTGTAGCTCGATAATAGAATAACATTATGATCAAGTCAAAAAATTCTCCGGGCCAATGAACCTACAGCCAACGGCTATCCAGTGTACAAACCAGATTTCTGAGGCATCGGGTTTTACACTCACACTAGCTATATAGCTGCTGTATTGATGTTAGTAAGTTCTGTGGGACTGATCATGAGGTATGTGTTATATCCAAACTGTCCATCTATTTGGCGAGCTCGTACTAAGGCTTGAGACGAAAAATAAGGCAGATCTATCAATCAAGTGGACCACACTGCAAAAACCAGTGGAGAATTGAATGTCTACCATTGAAGCCCTTTTTGGGGTCACAGAAGTTATGGATCAATATAAAATTTCAGGTCTTTGTGACCTTATGAACAAATTGGATGTAAAATAAACATTATGGTGTGCCCTAAAAATTGTTTAACGTGAGAATCATTATCTCCGCTGCTATCTATGGTGTGGTCCAGATGATCTTTGATATGATTCAATATTTTGGATAATGCTCTAAAATGATTTCTAAAACTAGATGAAAGGTGTAGATATAATAAATACATCACTTTGGGGCCAGGTAACTTTGATCTCTTTTGAACCGTTCCTACAACTCGGAGCTCGAGGAGCGTCAGTGCCCGTCTTCGCACGACACGTACCTACAGCAGCTATATGGCTGATGTGGGGTACATCAGCCAATCCGCTTCCGGTCCTCATCTACTGCGTCACGTGGTACAATCAAATCTCGCCACGTCAGTGCCTCACGGACTCGGTGGTTTCTCGGCCTCACCGAATCCAGTTCCATTCCCTACCCTCGCCGCAAGGAACCAAAAAACAACAAACGCCACCCCGTTCCTCAAGCCACCGCCTCCATTTCTTTCGCTCTCTGCTACTGCGACGGGCGTTCCGTCGCCCATCGACTTCTCTCCAACGTCCGTTTCAGAAGCCGTAGATGCCCTTTTCCCTCTTCGGCAATGTTCGAAGGCCTCGTTCGTCAGCTGCTGGCGGGCTATCTTGGCCGTTACATCAAAGACATCCAAAAAGATCAGCTCAAGATCGGCTTATGGAATGGTATTTCGATTTCCAACCTCCACTTTTTGATTCTTTGCAGTCCAAAATATCGGTGTGATTTTTGCCTCTGTTTCACCGTTTACAATTCGACGATTTGTTCTTTTCTACCATTTATTCGTTCATGCTATGTGACTTTTCGATCGCAGTTCATCAGAATTCTTCTGACTTGAAGGTTGAATAGATACAGATGTCACTGCTCAAAGAGATCCTCTTCCATCTCGGTTTGGCAGTGTTTGGATGCACAAGCAAATTGAATTTTGAAAATTCACTTTTGAAAAGAAATTATGTTTTCTAGTATTCATAATGAGGAAATGGTCCTCTAATTGAAAGGAATGCAATTGCAATTTGCTTATTTCCACTTCATTACATTGCTAATTGCGATTCAGTTTAATCGAGCATCCAAACAGGCCATTTCATTTCATTACAAACTGAGTTGTTCTTTATTCTTCTTCTATTCGTATTTTCATTTTCTCTTGTCCTTCACTATGGTAGCATTTGCTGTAATGCTGGTCTTTAGTTAGGAAATGGTAGCAGTACTTGCTTGGGTGAGGCCGAGACTGGTTCCAGTCCCTTTCAAGCCGAGTCTTCAAGCCCAATTACTAATGAGGTTGGGCCTGGTTTGAGTCTCCTGAGAGACTGAGTAGTTTGGACTGGCCCGCCCTTAGCTCGCAGACTGGCATGGCTTGGAATTGGTCCCTAGTTCATTGGTCGGGATTTGACACGCCTTGGATCAGATGGCCCAACTCAGTTGTGGATCTATTTACCATGAATTTTATGAGTTCAAGTACTGTATCATGGATAACTGTTTATGTAAAAAAGGTATACTATAAGAAGTTCTTTTGACATTGAATGTTTTTTCAGTTCTGGATGGGATAATTTGTACTAGTTGCTAGGCATGTTAGGTAGAATTTTGTAATTTGGGACTGTTTCTTGGTACCTACTTTAAATTCTCTCCAACTACGAAGCTTTAATCATCTCAATTTTTGTTTTTTTTTTGTGAATAATTTCGAAAAATTTAGGAGCAGGAAAATCATCTTGTTTGTCAATTCTATTTTTCAAGACTAATTTAGCTTTAATTCATCGCGCAGAAGAAGTATTACTGGAGAATGTAGAGCTGATTCTCGAAGCGTTTGATTACCTCCAATTGCCCTTTGCATTGAAGCAAGGTATTGTTGTCTATCGTGCATTGTTTTTATAATGCTAGTTCTTTTTATCACCAATGGGATTTTGCAATAATTAAAGACTGCCTAACTATCCATAAGAAATTGAAGAATGTTCAAATGTATAAAATTTTCGATTTGAGAGAACGTATTTTCATCATTAAAAGGAGGAACACGTTTACTTCCACTCATCCAAACATGAAGGTAATTCCATCCATTTTAAAAGTTGGAGCTTTGGATTTCACTTTTCACATTTCAACTCATCCTTGTCAACTCAAATAACTCGATAGAGCTGTCACTTGACTTGATTTGGTATTCAATAATCAGATAAATAATTTAAAGAATTATACGTATGTTATTATTCAATGAAAGGTACATGTATTTACAATAGATGTAAATCGTTAAAAGTGTATAAAATGCCTAAAATAAGGAACGTCACTGCTACCTGCATGGTGGTTATTGATGTTTAGTACTGTAATGCAGGTTACAAAAGTCACACTCTACTACCTTATATATTTTACCAAAACAGTTGATCAGGTTTCCATTAAACTAATTGACGATTCAACTCATAACAGTCATGTTGAGTCGACTGAGTGAGCAGGACAACCTGATGAGGCTTGTTGATTGGAGGTGATTCACACTTACATATGAGCTTACTTGTGAATCAGCTTGAAATCCCATCGAGTTGACTCAGCTGATATCCGAGTCATCGAGTTTTAGAAACTATGCTTAGACATGAGTAAAAACCCCAGCTTGTAGGATACTCTTCATAATCTTTTTCTCATTTATCCAAAAACTCCTGGCATTGTGAATGCTTGAATAATATTTTCATCCTAGTCGTTATCACATTCTATGGAAAGATTGTGCTCTATCTAGAAACAATAAAACCTTTGGTAAGAAGGCAGATTTGTCTAATGAAACCTTCCAAGAGGCTAGAGGGAGTAGTTGGGCTGGGGGATCATCCACTTCCTTGGAGTGTAGCTGAGAGGATATTGTGGTCTATTGGGTTTGGGGGAGAAGTTCATCTGTGTAACAGGAGCGAGATTTCTCGTCATCATTCCCCTAAAGTTTTATTTTTGTCTTGGTTATGAAATTATCTTTCTGGAAAATGTAATTTTTCTAAAGATACAGTCAACTTGTGCTTGTGGATGATTTCTGCTTGAACATGAGGCAAGCGTTAAAAGGTAGTGGCAACTATGTGGTTCAAGATGCTCTTGTATTCTAAGAATGTCTCTGGTATTTCTTTCTTACTGTTTGGATTTTCTTTAATTCTTTAAGCCCAACTGGGTTCACTTCTTGATTTGCAGCAACAACCATGGCTTCTATGATAAGAATTTCAGAAATCACTGTGATTTTCTTTGTTTCTTAAGAACATATATCACATTTTGAGCTGGCTTGTGGCATATAGGTACGTTCGGCTTTTGTAAATGAGAACTTCTCACATACAGGAACGGTACTACAACTTGTGGCATGTCACTTGCGTAGGACTTCAATAGCATGAAATGGCGGGGCCTCACCATGAGGATTGCCCTACTTAAATAATCAGGATGATCTGCTCACTAGGTGAGTGCCACTTCTGTATACCGTTGGTTGTCCATTGATTATAATGTTGTGGCCCACCTAATTTGCAGAAAGGCCTGATTTTTGTCCTAGGTGATCTTCATGGTGAGGCCTAGTGTTTTCAGGGTACTGATGTGTTGGAACTTATGAAAGATGGAACTGTAATAAAAAAAAAAAGAGATTTTAATAATGAAATGAATGGATCCCCATCTAGATGAATTTAAATTTCCAAAAGAAAAAAATGAACATTCAAGATTATACCTTTGTGATTAATTCTAATGAAAGAGTAGAACCGGTGTTGTTTCTCCTTCTATGAAGAAAACCTCTTCTTGATTTATTGCTAGTGAAGGAGAGATGAGAGATCCACCTTCTGATCACACTGTAGGGGTGTGATCAAAAGTATTGTTCGAATTGTCTTGGTTGGAAATAGAAGGTTTTGCCGGCTGCATAAAGATTGGTGGAAAAACTTCCTTGTCGAGGGCTTCATAGGATTTTCTTCATGTTAGAAGCTTAAGCTTTTGAAAAGAAAAATTTTGGTGTGGAAAATGGACTTTTTAGGGAAGCACAAGGAGGTGATGGATGAGATGCTGAAGGGAATTCACGCCTTGGATCCAAAGGTGAAAAACGAGGTCTTGTTAGAGGAGAAAAAGGCTAGTAGAAACCAGTTGGTTCAAGACTGCTAAAGTCGCCTTAAGGAGGAAATAAAATGGAAGCAGCACTCGAGGGCCACATGGTTAAAGAAGGAAGATAAAAATACCAAGTTTTTCCGTAGTATTGCTAGTGTGCGGGCGAGATGCAACAAAATAGGTAGTATCATTGTTGACAACAATAGTATAGAGGAAAAGGAGCAAGTGCGTAATGCAGTGGTTGACTTCTATAGATCTCTTCTTACGTATGAGGGGTGGAATATTGGATGATTTGGAGATTGGTAGCTTTTGACATCAATGCAGCTTCGCTTAAGCGGCCTTTTTAGAAGAAGTCAAGGTTGCGGTTGATTCTTTGGGAAGGGATAAGGCCCTCGGTCGTGACGGCTTCCCTTTAGCCTTCTATTAGGAGTTTTGGGAGATGGTAAAGAGGATGTCATGAGCTTTATGATGGGATTTTATTATAGAGGCCGCTTATTTAAGGAGTTGGGCATGTCCTTCATTGCCATCATTCCTAAGATTACAGGAGTAGAAAGTTTGGAAGACTTTAGGCCGATAATCTTAGTTGGTGGTGTAACACCCCGAACTTTTTAATACCCGAGTATTGAAAGTCCTCGAGTGTTACCATGAATTTAACCTATTATGTACACGTGTACGGTACTAGTTTAGCTAACCTAACCCTACATCCATCCTCCAACGTGAATATGACCGATTAAGAATGATCTTCATCCATAAATCAAGTCATCCGACTGTTGATCATGTGGTCTAATATACGTACCTTCCCTTGACTAAATCAGTGAATAACACTTTATCCATAATGGTTTAGATGTAAGTTCTTTTATAAGAATTGTTTATAAATAGGCATAGAACCATGTAGAACAATTAGATTTTACAAAACTTTTAGATCAACAATAATTACTAAAATGCCATTAACCTAGACCCTTGAATTTTGGATCACATGGTTCCCATGATCTGTTTCATGTAAAATTTTATACTAAGCCTATTATCATAAATTAACCATACACATCGAATTTCATCCTTAGATCATAGTAAAGTAGCTACTTGACCTTTACATCCATCCGTACACTAATCAGATCAAGATTCCGATCTGTTCATCTTGTTTACTCCATATGAATATGCTTAACCTACCATTAGAATTATTATCTGAGGAACTTACACATGTGAACAAGTCACTCGAATCTAACGGTATACATGTCCAACCCCTAATCACTCCAGAAACTCATCTTATGTTCATCAATTTACAAAACTGACCGTACATCCACCTACGTACATAGTCAGAGTGCTAGCCATCAAGTTCCCTTATTTTTAGCAAGTCATCTAATCATTCGTCATAGTTGGATCCACTAAATGGGCCACGTGAACATCATGATAAACCGATCATCATGAAAATCTTAGGGTTTAGGTCCAAATTACCCTGTAACTTTTCAATCAAAGGTGTACAAATGTTATTTTGAATTACGGTGTGTGTATGCCACTAAAGGAGCATCTTGGACATCCTTGGGAGATCGGGGGCCAAACTAGACCGAAGGAAAGAGCACGAAAAATAATGAATGCCTGCTAAATTTCAAGAAAGTCGGGCGGCGCACTTCGACATAACAGTCGGGAGGTGGTTGAGAAATGGATGACAAAATTGTAGATATTCAATGCCATTACATACCACCATTGATGCTAAATCATACCATGTGTACCATGCGGCCCACCTGATCAACAAATCTGTTATATTTTCGGACCCATATTCTAACAGGGTGTGTTCGACGCAATGAACAGAGCGAAACGTGCAACTACAAATAGTACAGTGGACTCCACATGAAAGAAATCAATTTACGTGAAATTACAAATTGTCATAGAGACGTGCATGAGGTTTTAAGGGTGTGAGTAATTCACACACTTCTTGAAGGTGTGGCCCACCTAAGACTTAGATCTACTTTATACTTTGACCCATGGGACAACACACTATGACAAAGGTGGTGAAGGGAGTAGATTTTTCGAAAGCCAACCACAAAGGGACCCCACCTATTTTGAACTGCAACACGGAGAAACTTTCGTCCGCATGCTGTAACCGCGGACGACGAAACTGGACTTGACGGTAGCTTTCCCCTTCCTCGTCCCTACAACATGGGCCCATCTAGAACTTAGATCAGGCCCATACTTAAGGCCTAACCGATTAAGACCCTGCGAAAACAATAAACGGAATGGATCTCCCAAAGATTATCAGAAGTGGGCCCCACCATCTCCAGCAGAGAAATCGAGTTGGATTCCCTCTGCAAAACGGTTTCCAGCGGGAAACTAGCCATTCTTCAAGACTCCAGCACGACCAAAACTGGATGTGTGGCTCCAATCTGGACTGTCTAAACCCCAGCAAAGGAGATTCTGATTCTCCCCTAGACGTCCAAAAAGAAGAAAGAGAAGTAAATGATATGGCAGTTCGGCGTTTCTCACGTAGGACAACCGCCCTTGCGGAGAAAAACGGACAGATTTCTTTGAAAGCTGGTGGACCACCAAGAAACGAAGAGTAGATCCTTACCATTCAAAGAAATTGATCAGGTAGAAAGAACTTTGGACAAGAAACACCATCAGAAACAGGGCCATCCTTCCCAAGTGAACGTGTGACGTTAGATGCTGCCCAACCACACGACAGGCGATCAAGAGCCAATCATAGACGTCCATCGGGTGGCCTTCCTTCACAGAGATATCACTTAGCAACTGGATAGGGCCGAACACATCAGATGGAATGAGAGTTCCGATCCACGCGTAGGCAGTAACGAAACACTTTGCATAAATAGAGTTGCGTAAGATGCAACCTGTATGGACTAAAACTCTCCTTACGCTGGATTTCGTCTAAAAACCTATAAAGGCTCAACATGCGAGGGAAGAAACCCATCTAGCTATCCCGTCCAATAGGAAGAAAGAAACGAGTGAGAGAAAGAGAGACAAACGAGAGAGAGGGTTGGTGCAGGCACCGGGTCAACTCGGCTCGATTTAGGTTAAGTCAAGCCGGGCCTAGGCGTCCATCACCGGATCTTTTTCAGCAAAGAAAGAAAGAGAGATCTACGGCAGCAAGAAGTGGAAGCCGACCTTGCTCGAGTTGAGCGATTCAGTAAGAAGCGAGCTGCGACTTAAAGTAGGTCCACGCCCAACTCTCTTCCTTCCTAAACTTCTTTCTTTTCCTTTTCCCTCTCCCTAACACATTGATCCAAATCGTGTCGAAAATCCATTAGTTCAAACAAGGCTAACCACTCGAAAGGAATTGTTAATATTAGTTGAAGATTGAATCCTTCGACGCACACCTATGTTCAAGGAAGAAATAACATCTAAGGTGAAGGTTTTATCCTTTAAGCTTACACTAATTTAAGTTGTTATATTTATCCTACCTTTTATATGCTTTAATGTTATTTTATCTTGCCTGTTACATGCCTTCATATTACGTTGAATCTTCCCTGTTATTATATGTTTTACCATTAATTATTTGCCTT
Organism: Magnolia changhungtana; assembly: GCA_030180095.1. Lineage (NCBI taxonomy): Eukaryota > Viridiplantae > Streptophyta > Magnoliopsida > Magnoliales > Magnoliaceae > Magnolia > Magnolia changhungtana. The sequence continues at coordinate 3,831,813 of JASAUF010000502.1, read as the reverse complement.
TGGCTTACAATATATTGTTGATTACAAGTGATCCTCATGAATTTATGTGAGGCCATGGATACAAACCTTGCCCTTGCCTTACCAAATTTATTTGAGTTGGCCTTGCCACTCGTCTCTTCTTGAGTTGACCCTTGCCACTCTTCTATTTGTTAAGTTAGCCATTGCTACTTTCCTTTTATTGAGTTGACCATTGTCACTCTCCTCTATATTATGTTGGCTATTGCCACTTTTTGAGTTGACCATTGTCACTCTTCTCTTTATTATATTGGCCTTGTGCTATTTATCTTTAAGGCTTGGGCATGTGTCTTGATATTTCAGAACTTCCATGATTCAGTTTATTTTCTCTGTAAGTGCAAGCGATGTGGTTAGATGTATCACAACTAGTGATTCAAATAATCTATCATGGATGTAATGCGCTCTGGGTAGAGACCCTCTTGGTCGTCACGTAATTCCTTGGGTTTTGGATAGTGCACAAATCGATGTGTGTAATTCGCAAATGCAGTGTCACCAAGGTGTCCCATATCGGTATCTGTTGGCGTAACGGTGTCCTCCGAAACCAATACGGATATGGGGGTATAACGGCGATACGGGGGCGTAACGGCCCGTAACTGTGCAAATTTTTTTTTTTTTTTGCCAAAAAAATATGGATTAAATCTGGAATATTCTAAGCATTCCAAATATACATTCATTTATAAATTGGAACATGTTTATGGTGGTGTAATGGTCCACTCTTTGGTGAGTTGTATCGGACTGTCTGATGAATTTATGAACCAGATAACCTGAATTTGACTACAAAATTCATATATTTAATTTTCTAACTATCTACTATCAATGATAGATATATTATAATGAATGTAATATGAAAATATCTTACATTAGGTGTTTGCAATTATTTGTAAAAAATATAAAAATATATAAAATGGCACCCCAAATCTGTAAAATGCACATTAACATGTTCTACTATAATTAACACATCACATGGCATGATTAAAACAACAAAATAACCATTAAAAAATGATTTTTCGAATTTTTTAAAAAAGGGCCAAAATTCATGCTTAAATAGAAAAAAAAATAAAAAAATGGCACCCCAAATTTGTAAAATGCACAATAACATGTTCTACTATGATTAACACATCATATGACATGATTAAAACAACAAAACAACTATTAAAAATTGATTTTTTGAATTAAAAAAAAAGGGCCAAAATTCATGCGTAAATAGAAAAAAAAAATAATAATATAAAATGACACCCCAAATCTGTAAAATGTACATTAACATGTTCTACTATGATTAACACATCATATGGCATGATTAAAACAGTAAAACAACCATTAAAAATTGATTTTTCTAATTTAAAAAAAAAGGGTCAAAATTTATGCGTAAATAGAAAAAAAATATTAAATGGCACCCCAAATCTGTAAAATGCACATTAACATGTTCTACTATGATTAACATATCATATGACATGATTAAAACAGCAAAACAATCATTAAAAATTGATTTTTTGAATTAAAAAAAAGGTCAAAATTCACGCGTAAATAGAAAAAATATTAAAAAAAATATTAAATGGCACTCCAAATCTGTAAAATGCACATTAACATGTTCTACTATGATTAACACATCATATGGCATGGTTAAAACAGCAAAACATATTTAAAAAAGTATAAATACCTATTTTTGATGAATTTCTGAAAAATGGCCCACCGAGCTTTAATTCAACAAAATCCGTAATATAATGTATTTTTTTCTCAAATACCCAGCCAAGGTTGGTTGAAATTAGTAGTAGGAGTGAGAAACAGTTTGGAAGCAAGACGTTTTAAAAAACAGCAAAAGCAGAGCTTAAAATTAGAAAAAAAGTTACCATTTTTTTACCGTTACAGGTCAGTAACGGCCGTTACGCCTGTAACGGCCGATACGTGCACAAAATCGGGTAACGGCTGATACAGTCCCGAAACGTGTAACGGTTCCCACCGTTGCCGTTACGTATCGGCCGTTATGGCCGATACATAATTGTTTTGGCACACCTTGAGTGTCACATTACTTCCGGGATTGGATGTCGCAAATAGTCGCTCCATGAACAAATCGTGTCACGTAAATCATCCGACTCATGTGTTGTGCGCCTTGAGGTGTTCACGTAAATCCACGGCAGCGTTGGCCATGCCAGCGAATATCCGTATAGTGAGAGTGCGGGTCGAGCCGGATATCTTGAAACTGTTTTCCACATTGTGATGATTACTAGGTATGATGAGTCGCACACGCTTTGCTAGGCATGCATCTCATGTAAGTTGTTTGCGCATGCTAATACTCTCGTGTTAGTGGAGCATGGGACATATCAGACCCTTACTTTACTTTTATGAATCTCTTGAATTATTGTTATTCTTAAAGGATAATTATCACTATGAGTAGGGCATTGACCCTCTCCCAACTATACAGATTATGTAGGTGACGTACAGATTAAAAACCTAGTGAATAATCTCCCTGAGGAAGATTATGTTGAAAGAATAAGAAGTCAGTTTTATGATTTAGTTTTATACTTCCGCTGCGAACTCTGATACTGTAATAAGCTCCCATTGAGAGGACATTTGATTATTCTTTTATTCTAATGAAATAATCAATACAGTCGATTTTATTCTCGTGAATGTTAACTTCATGAATGTATTTGGATGGAATCCAAATGAAAAAAAAAATCAGGCGCGATTTTCAAAAGCATCTAATTTATACATCATTAACACCCGGTTTTCTCAGACACGAGTATAAACTCTGGCTGTGAAAATTCGGGATGTTACAGGTGGGCTGTACAAGATCCTAGCAAAAACATTAGCTTTAATATTTCTAGTGGTTTTGGCGTCAATTATATTGAAGAATCAGGGTGCATTTATCGAGGGTAGGCAGATTATTGATAACGTCCTTATTGCGCACCAATCTGTTGACTCTTGTTATAGGGAGGGAGGTGGTGGTATCGTGTGCAAGTTGGACTTTGAAAAAGTGTATGATCATATGGATTGGGCATTTTTGGACTATATGCTCAGGCACATAGGATGTGGGCCGACGTGGAGAGGATGGATCAAAGAATGTGTTAGATCTCCTACCTTTTCTGTGTTGGTGAACGGTTTCCCAAAAGGTTTCTTTAAGCCCTCGAGAGGAATTAGGCAAGGAAATCCGATTTCATCCTATTTGTTTGTAGTGGTGGTTGAAGGTTTAGGTAGGATGTTGGTAAAAGGTCAAGAAGTCGGCTTCTTTTGAGGGTTTAGGCCTTTGGGTGGATAGGGTGAACCCTCCTATATCTCATTTGCAGTTTGCTGATGATACTCTTCTCTTTTGTGAAGTGGACAGGGGATGGAGGAAAAACTGAGGTTGATTATCCTTTATTTTGAAGTAGTTTCGGGCTTAAATGTTTCCAAGAGCATAATGTTGGGAGTGCGAGTCTCAAAGAGGTGATGGTTCGCATGGTAAGGGTGTTTGGTTGTCGAGCGGGAACCTTTCCATCAACCTACATTGGGCTTCCTTTTTATATTGGGAAGCCAACTAAGCATTTATGGAACATAGTTGCGGAGTGGTTTGAAAGGAGTCTAGCTAAATGGAAATGTCGATATTTATCACTGGGTGGCTAGATAACGCTTATCAAGTTTGCTATATCAAACTTACCCTTGTACTTTATGTCCTTCTTTCGATGTCCCAAATCTGTTCTGGCTAGAATAGAGAAGATAAGGAGAGATCTTTTGTCGCAAGGGTTGGAAGATAGGAAGAAATTTTATTTGTTGGGATGGGGTGAAGTTTGCAAACTGATAGACGAAGGAGGGGCCCGACATTAGGGATTTGGAGGTTATGAGTCGCTCTCTTTGTGGAAAATGGTTGTGGAGATTTGGGAAGAAGATAACTCGTTGTGGAGAGAGATAGTCGTAGGAAAGTATGGTTGTAATGTAGGAAGTTGGTGCATTAGAAACTTATCTTTGTATAGAGCCTCTGCTATATGGAAAGATACGAAAGGTATCTTGTCACTTGCGAAGGAATTTAAAGTCGGGATTGGCTTCTCCCTTGGTAATGGCACAAGGATATGATTTTGGGAAGATGCATGGACTGGCAACTCTCCTCTTTAGGATGCGTTCCCTTGAATAGCGCAACTCTAAAAAAGAAAGGATATTTGGTTTCTGACGGTTTTCCCAAGTCGGAAATTTCATTGTTTGGTCCCCTCATAGTAAAAATTTAACTTACGAGGAAATTGAGGAGCATGTGAAGTTGTTGGATAAGCTTCTCTTTTATGCTCCGGTATGAGAAGATTAAGACAAGCTAGTTTGGCTTAAGGACAAATCTGGCCCTTTCTCAGTTCATTCTTTTTACAAGTGGTTAAGTATCACACACAAAGATGAGTGATGTGATTACATGTCTCACATGTTGCGGCATTCGGTTGGTTGGTTAGAAGAAAGAGATTTCTCACCTTCATCACCTCCAAAAAAGAGCTATTATTCTTCCTAATGTTTGCACAATGTGTATGAATGATGTGGAGTCAATCAATCATCTTTTCATTTGTTGTACATTTACTTCGGATTGTGGAGCAAGGTTATTAAATCTTTTGGCGTATCTTGGGTTACACCCAGCTCCATTGTGGTGCGTTACTCTCAAGCTGGCAACAATGTGAGACTCGAGAGACAGAAGACTACTATTTGGAGTTTGACTATCGTGGCTATTTGGTGGGCGATTTGGGGAGAGATAAATGGGAGATGTTTTAGAAATGCCTCTAGTAGGGAGGAGGACATGCTTTTAAGGGTGAAATCCTTTGTATTGGAATGGGCTTTGTGTATTAAGTTTTTAAAGCATTGTAATTTTGCTTCTTTGGTTTCCTTGTAAATAGTTGTGCTTTCTTAGCGTTTTTTCAATAAAATTTATGTACCCTGAAAAAGAAGAAGAAGAAGAGAGGGCACAGTGATAGAAGATTTCACTTCTCCTTCTCTTCTCTGCCTCCCCTCCCCTATCCTTCTGTTTGGATGTCCAAAGGGGAGGGGGGTGGTGATGCTTTATTTATGGAGTAAATTAGGGTTTCGGGGGAGCGCATTTTATGGTATTCCGCACTCCCCATGGGATTCATTATGCCCCACATCATCAAAAGAATGCAAATCCACTTGTCTCACACATTCAAATTGGCTTAGATCCTCCATTATCATTGACGTCAACACTTGGTCAAAATCCCATGCCAACACATGGTGGACCACAAAATGATCAAACCATAGAATGTTCAAGTTCGATAAAACACGTATATGATAAAGTAAAAAAGATTTGATAGTTAAAACCAATCGAGAAATCTTTTGAAAGGATTTAAGAGCGTTGACTAGCTAAAAAACACTTGATGGATGGTTAGTATATTTTATGAAAGGTTTGATGGATGGTCCGATCATCAAGATCCAATCACAACTTGGTCCTGGGAGACTAGTGAATCCCTTGTTAGTGTACACAAGGCTTCAACTATATATTGATGCATGTGCCCAATGTACCGCATCCTGATGTGTGTGCTAATCACATTCATATGTTAGCTATAAAATGTAACAAAAAAAAGAGTCAAGGCCCAGCACCGTAGGATCATGAAATTCTCGTATAACCTCAGGTCTAAGAATTCGCCAAAGCTACTGCATGATCAAGTTAATCCACACCAAGCATGATGGGTTTCTCAGTTAGAAGACTTGATGCCTTCCGCTGTACAAAAATCCAATCATGTAAATTATTGTACATGTTATGTAATGGTGTTTGCAATCCTACGTGGCGAAAGGTGTTGGTCACTAGGTGCCCAATGGTGGAGATTAATCCATCAAAACTCGTTGTTGGTTCTACATCATGTGGGATAACCACATCAACTGGTCCCTGGGTATCCACACCATTGGAGTAGTTATGTCATTTCAGGTACTCAAGAACCATATGTGGTTTTTGCTTTTAAAAGCATTCGGGTTGGAATGGGTAATGCCCTCCTCTATAGAGCAATTGTTTAGGATGTGGCATGTGGTGTAGCTCCCTAAGTATAGGCAAATTCTATGGAGATTATCCTTGCTTGCTGTTCTGTGGAATATTTGGAGGGATCGGAATGCCCAATGCGTTTGCAACAAAGGGGGTCCTTGGGAAGAATCATTGTGGAAAATCAAGAGGCATGTTATAGAATGGGCAGTTAGTTATTGAGTTGTAACTAGTGTTCGAAATATCGGTATCGCACGATGTATCGCACCCTTGGGATACAGATACGCATCAGTTATTGCACGGGATATATCGTTTGTATCGCATAGTTTATCGCACTTTTTGGGAAACATGGGGAAACATTGGGAAAATGGTTGAATTTTTTAATGAAACTTTGAGAATTGTTAAAAAGGCCCTTAATACACACTTTTAAATCATAACATCTCAAAAAAAAGATGCACATAATAAATTTCCTATGGTATGGTCTTAGAAATAAACATGACTGTGGGCCCTAAAAAGGTTTCAACGGTGGAAATCATTATTCCAACTATTTCCTATGGTATGGTCCACTCGATCTTTGGGTATGATTAAATTTTTGGTTCAACTATTAAAATAAGATGGAAAAACGGCGTGGATAGACCACATACATTCACAATGGGCCCAACAGAGTTTACTCAGTACAATAATAGCGTACTGAGTAACTCAGTACGCAATCGATTTGAAGAGATCATTTTATGGCATGAGCCATGGACGTCACCAAGTTCTGTGGGTTCCACCATGATATATTTTTTGTATCCACACCGTCCATACATTTGAAGAGATCATTTTATGGCATGAGCCAAAAAATGGGTCAGATCCAGAGCTCAAGTGGAACCCACCACAAAAAACAATGGAGAGAGTGACGCCCACCGTTACAAACTTATTTTGAGGGCCACAAGAGTTTTTGATCAAGATGATATTTTATCCGATTCGTCCATATATTTTACTAGATAATTTCAGGGCTTTAGCCCAAAAATAAAGCATATACAATGTTCAAATGGGCCACATTTTAGAAAACAGTTGAATTGAACATCTACCGTTGAAAATTTCTTGAGGGCCACTTGGATGATTGGATCAAACTTATATTAGTATTTTCCCTTCATCCACGTCTGTATGATCTTATTAACAGTTTGGATGACCAATAAACATCACCGCAGGGCCGAGAAAGGTTTCAACAGTGGAAATCAATATCACCACTGTTTATTGGGCGTGGATAGCCAAATCGCTACTGAAGTGACGTCACCAAGCTCTGTGGACCCCACCATAATGCATGTGCTGTATCCATACCGTCCAACCATTTGTAGAGTTCGTTTTATGGCATGAGAAAAAGAATGATATAGATCTAAAGTTCAAGTGGACCCATCACAGAAAACCGTGGGATCAGTCACACCCACCGTTGAAATATTTATAGGGCCTAACATGATGTGTTTTTTAGATCCAACCTATTCATAAGTTAACATATAGATAGATGAAGTGAAAACAAAAATATAAGCTTGATCAGAAACTTCTGTAGCCCTTGAGAAGTTTTGAACGGTGGATGTCAATGTTCCCACTGTTTTCTATGGTGGGGTCCACAGAGCTTGGTGACGTCACTTCAGTAGCGATTCGGCTACTGACCTTAGGGATCAACCCCTTAAATTAGATGGGAAAACGGATGGACGACGTGGATAGACCACATACATTAAAGGTGGGCCCAATTGAGTTTACTGAGTACGATAAGAGGGTACTGAGTAAACCACCACGCATGGCTCTCTTGATTTTTCACCCATCCGCGCCCCTCTTCTTCAATTTCCCTCTCCTTCACGCAAGGGTTTCCGTTTCCCTCTCCTTCACGCACGCAAGGCTTCCGGACCCCACGTTCTATCGCGCCGGAAGGAAGGGTTCCTCAATCCGACCTGCTTCCTCGCCGGAATCTCCGAGAAATCCCCATAGACACGCTCCAATCAGTGAAGAAAGAGGGAAATTGAAGAAAATAGTGAGAAATATCATTGAAGAAAGAGAGAAATTGTACTTACCTGTTGAATGGCCCACCTCCGATCACCGCTACAGCCTACGGCTACAGGTACTCTCCGATTTTTTTTTTTTTTTTCTAATTCAAATTTTTTTGATTCTCCACAACCTCGCATCGGCTTTTTATCGTTGTGGGTTGTTGGCTACAGTGGGCCTCATGAGTCTCCTGCAAACACACCTTGAGTGTCCGTCAGTCTGTTTGTCGATTTCTGACAATAATGGAGGATGAAATACCGCGATATCGCACGATGTATCGGCGATATCGATGATATATAGCGCGATATCGTTGATGGGTTGTTTTGGGATTTTTTGTATCTTCCGGGGGTTATCGGACGAGTTTCGTCTCACTGGGAGCCGATAATGATAATATCGGCCGATAGTATCGATATTTCGAACACTGGTTGTAACATGCAAGGTGTTCCAAAACGGTAACGGAGTAACGTGCCACCACCGTTCGATTTCACAATTATGATACGGGCCGTAACGGTCGTTCTGACCAGATCGGCCATTTTTTATTTTTTGAAAAATGCTATTACTGGACCGTTACGGGGCCGTTATGGCCCATTTTTCTGTAACGGCCGTTACGGCCGTTTCAAACCCATAAGTTCATAACGCGTACCGTTACGGCCATTACGTAACCGATTTTGAATACCTTGGCAACATGGACATCTCCATAGTGTATTCTATTCTTGGGTTGTAATCTTTTTGCTGTTGTATTTTTTGCTTGTTTTTCCAAGCTATTTTAATAAATCCACTCATTTCCCTCCCCCCCCCCCAAAAAAAAAAAAAAAAAAAAAAAAAAGGGATAAAAAAGAAAAGAAAAAGAAAAAGAACCATGGCGCCACAACTCTTCAATGACCATCCAGGCCATTGTGTCCACTTCATTCTTTCCCCATGGGCACACTAGAGAGAATCTATAAGGAATCCCTATAACCCATTTAAAATATATTTTGCATATTCGCACAATTAATATTAAGAGAGAATATAAGTAGGTCACTAATGGCCAAGTTCCATTCATCAAAGGGGTGACTAATGATCTAGTTCCAATCAACAAATATCGATTGGCTTTAAAGGGCACATAGACAACTAACATGATGTACTACAGAAGTGCCATCTTGGCAGGCATGATGGCATGGTGCCACAAGTTGTTTTCCCTTGCCTGCATCTTATCAGTTTTCATTGTAAATAATGTAAGTTTTAATGACTTCTAGGCTTTTCTGTGTTTGTGATTTTGTTGGTGCTTGGTTAGGCCAGTCAAGTTTACATTTTATTCCTTTTTAATTCTTTGTTTAATGATGACTTGGAGGTAATAGATTACCTTGAGAAACTGGGTAGCTGAGATCCACTATGTATTCCTAAGAGCACCATGTTTAACACTTTCTTAAAAGGCTGTGAATTATGAGTTACACTTTGCTGGTTCTAAAGGCCTCAATGATAATATTTGAGATAGGTCCTTGTGGGAGAACTATGTTCATACTATAATGGAATAAATTTGATAGTAATAGAAGTTCTCTCTCTCTCTCTCTCTCTCTATTTTTATGTTTTTAAGAATATACTTATTGTTCTTTCCCATTTGCCTTCTACATTTTGTGAATGCTTGTAACTGATCTTAGTCTCATCTTACTTTTGGACAACATTGTCAGGACGGGTAGGGAAATTGAGCATCAAAATTCCATGGAAAAAGCTTGGTTGGGATCCTATCATAATTGTATTGGAGGATGTCTTCGTGTGTGCTTGTCCTCGAGATGACTATGAGGTATTTTCTAACACTTTCCCATCAAACTATTCAAAGCCAATTGTTTGATGAGAACTCCAAAAAAAAAAAAAAAAAAAAAAAAAAAAAAAGAAAAGAAAAAAGAAAAGAAAAGAAAAGACAGGCTTGCCTAAAGAAAATTGTAGATAATCTAACCTGTTAGCTTTTGTTTTTCTAATAGTGGAGTTTGGAATCGGTTGAAAGAAGAGAATTTGCCGGGAAAAAGGCCAAACTAGCCACAGCAGAGCTGGCAAAATTATCAAGACGAGTATGTGGTGAGTTTATCAATTTTCAGCTATTGTAATGTGTTTTTCCTCAAATACAATTCTGGTGTCAAGTTGTAGTAGAAGATGAAAGTATAAAATTTTAGGTAAATGGTCCTTTTTGCTAGTGGTGAATGAGACTTGTGCAAATGTTTGTTATTTAACTTTATGCGCATAAATTTTAGCTGGTTACAGGAAATTGCAATTGAATTTCAGATTCTGAATTGTATAAGTTGTATCACAATGACCCAATATATGTTTGCTTGGTAGATATGCACATTTGCATCATTATCTCTCTCTAATTGAACCCAGAATTTTATCAAACAAATCTGGGTTTTGGAAGTGCAAAGCAAATTTGTAAGCTTCAATAAGCTGAAAAGTATGAAGTCAATTGTGGCCAACCTTTGGTCAAGCATATTCATGTGGGTTGAATTTGAATTTGATTCAGGCCATGGAAGAGTGCAAAAATCAAATGCATGATCAAGGAAAATTTGGGTTTGAAAGTGATCGTTGTTGTCATCCTACAAATTACATGTACCTGGCAACTTCCAGGAGGCGTCACTTTGGTGCTTGGTTGTTTATTTTGGAGGATCTATTGTACCTTTCGATTTTTTATTTTTGATTTTTTTTTTTTTAATTTTAATTTTAAAAATCAAGATGTCCAGTGTCCATTTGTACATCGTTTGCAAGATTTGTTGGCTTCAAAACTCGGAAGTGGCCCTAAAATTTAGCAACAAATTCATGATGAAATGTATAGTATTACTTTAGGGTATGTTGGACACTATGAAACTATTAATTGTTTGTGCACTGACTTGTGCACCTATTTGTCAATCATGTGAGTCCGTGTGTCAGTGAGTCGGTTGAGCCCTTGGAAGTTGAAGATTGAAGACACAAGAGGACAAGAAGCATTAAGGACTGAAGAAACAAGTAAATTGAGATGCCTTTGTGACCCCAACGTTAGAATCAAAACAACCTAGCATTTAGACGATCCTAACCTTTATTGGTAAACCTTAATTGATCATCACATAGCCTTAGGATGTTAATTTGATCATAATTAGTTTGGCTTTAGAGGTACAAAGCTGCTATAAAACACATGGCCCAAAAACAGCAGTTTTCGAGTGGATCTCGATCCCATCGACAGGCCGTCGATGGATCTCGTGCGAACCTTTGATCAGGGTTTGATCGATCGAACTCAGGGCTTAATCGATTGAAGGTGCCCAGAAATGTCCAACAACTAAATGCCTATTTTCTTGAGTTTCTTGATGCCATTGAACTGGTTGTTGATCCCATCGAAGGGGAGTTCGATCAATCAAAGGCATCGCTCGATCAATCGAGAGAGTTGTTTTTGCCCGTTTTATGATTGTTAAAACTCGGTTCTTTTATATAGGGCATTCGGTTCTTGGGCATTTTAATGGTTTTTTGGTGCAATTAGAGTTTAAGTGGTTCCCCACTCATATCTCTCACCCTAAGCCTCTAAACCTATGAGATTAGATTCATCTTCTTGAGCTTTACCACTCTAATGAGGATTCCAATTTCCACATTGAAGATGAACTTAATCTCCATCTTGTTCTAGAGATTAGGCCAAAGTTTGTTGGTATAACTCTTGTATAAACCCTCTAGAACACCCATCTAGATGAATCCCCTAGAAAATCAACTATCCATCAGTTGCAGGAGATTTTACCATCCTCCCTTGCCTTGGTCACCTCATTGGAGCATGAAATGAAAGGCGAACGTTCATATGAGCTGAAGCATCAACATCAACGATCGGGGGAGCAATTGAGAAGCCGATTCATGCACAGGAGAACATTGTAGAAGCATCTCAGGAAGGCGCTACAAAGGGGGCCTTCTTGAGATGGTAAGTTATCAATGGTAAAATTCACATACATTATTTTCTTGTGTAGGATTGAGTGTAAGACTTTGTGACCCAAACTTGAATATGTTTTAATGCGGGGGCATTTTCACATTGAGCTCGAGTGGGGTGGCCTGTGGGATGTGGGGGCACACTCGGGGTGAGCGGCTCGCGGAACCCATGGGTTTGGGGCCCGTGTGAGGCGGAACCCATGTGATTTGGGGCCCACGAGGAGGGTTTGACCGAGGACCTAACCCATGGATGCGGGGCCTGGGCTATGAGATAAAGGGATTAAATCGCTATGCTCTATCAGTTCGAGCTTTTAGAGCAAGTGGTTAGTTGTCCTGCATCAAGTTCTTGTGTAGGACCTAGGCTCTTGTGTAGGAACGATTCACCGAACATGGGTACGTACGTATTAGTATCCGTGGGTGCAACGTTGTCAAATGCGATCGCATATGCGAATATGCGATCGCATATTCGCATAATGTTGGGCCGATCGCATATGTTGGCTCAAGTGGCATATGCGATGTATGTCGCATACTGCATATGCGATCGCATATTGGCCAACGGTCAGATTTTTGACCGTTTTTTGACTTTTTTTTTTTTTTAAAAAAAAAATCCGGATTTTTTCTCTATAAAAATGCATTCTAAGCATTCCTAAATGCAAAAAAACCTCAAACTCTCTCTCTCTCTCTCTCTCTCTCTCTATTCTCTATTTCTCTCATTCTTACAATCTTACGTACATACTACATTATACATTCTAAGAGTCTTACAAGTTACATACATCCACTCCTCTCCATCCAATTCCATTTCCAATTTTCCATTTTTATTTTTTTTTCTTTCAACAATCAACATTCAAGAATCAAGAATCAAGGAAGGGTTACAACTTACAAGAATCAAGAATCAAGAATCCACCAATCCATATTCATTGTTCAAGAATCAAGATTCAAGAAAAGAGTCAAGAGACTCCTCACTCTCCAATCTCCATCCACATTCCACAAGTTCTTCTAACTTCTAACTTCTAACTTCTATTCTAATTTCTAAGTTTCTAATTCTATTTTCTAAGTTTCTAACAACTTCTTTCTATCATTTTTTTTTTTTTTAAAAATTATTTTATTTGTTAAATGTTAATTGATGCATTTTACTTTGTTAGTTGTTAGCAAATAGCAACTTAAAAGTTTGAAGTTTGAAGTTACAAGTTAGTAAGTTATAACTTACAACTTACAAATACAAGTGTAAGTTGTATTCAAGAACAAATATAATACTCAAGTAAAGAAGCAAAGGTGAACAAAAGATTCAAGAGAAGACAAGTAGACAACTTTGACAAGAATTTGGAATTTTGGAAGTTAAAAGTTGTAATTTTAATTTTATTTGTGTAAATCTCTCCCTCTCTCTCTCTCTCTCTCTCTCTCTCTCTCTCTCCCTTCTCTCTTCTACAAGTGTAAGTGTGTAACAACTAACAACTCTCTCTTTTCTCATTTTCTTTTCCTCTTCTTCTCCCTTTCTTCAAGTGTGTGTAACTCAACTCTCTCTCTCTCTCTCTCTCTTCTTCTCCCTCTCTAGTTTCTAGTACAAGTGTAAGTGTGTAAGTGTGTGTAAGTGTGTGTCTCTCTCTCTCTCTCTCTCTCTCTCTCTCTCTCTCTCTCTCTCTCTCTCTTCTTCTTCTTCTTCTTCTTCTCCCTTTTTAGTTTCTACAAATGTAAGTGTGTGTGTGTAAGTGTAAGTGTTTAACTCTCTCTCTCTCTCTCTCTCTCTCTCTCTCTCTCTCCTAACCCTAAGTCCCAACTCCAAGTTCTAGTTTTCTTTTTATTTGTAGTTTACTTTCTAGTTTCTAGTTAATACTTAATAGCTAGCTTAGCTAGTTGCTTTTTAATGCTAATACACACACCACACCACCATCTACCATCATAATTTTTTCTTCCTAATCTTCCTCTTTGAGGCCCAAGTCGAATGACCCGGGTTGGAAGTATGGGCACTACCGTAGTGCTACCGAAAAGACTCACATAGTATGTGATTTATGTGGATTTGTGAGTTCCGGTTGCATTGCAATGCACAAGCAACACCTTGCACATTTACCCGGGTCAAATGCAAAAGCATGTGACAAGATTACTTCAGAAATTTGAAGGGAGATCGTGGAGTATATGGAAAAACAATCAAGAAAGAAATATGATAGTGCCCTACGTCAGGAGGAATATATGGAACAAGATGCATATGAAGATATAAATGTAGTAGATGTTGATGAAGCTCAAGCTAGTCCCACTCCCCCTACTTCGACAGGTCGGTCTAGACCACAAGTACAACCATTGAAAAGAGCCTGAGGGCATGGACCCTTAGATGGTGTAGACCACACCCCGAGGATGTGGTTGACCAAAGGGGTGGAGGGAAAGGGCCGGCTCAAACAGCTTTAGAGAACCGGTATAAACAAAAAGATAGGAAAACCACAATTCAATATATTGCTAAGTGGTTTTACCAAACCGGCGTTGCTTTCAACGCCGTTAAATCGAAAAGCTTCAAAGTAATGATTGAGGCTATAGGTCAATTTGGACCTGGGCTTAAACCTTTTTCATATCATGAAATGAGGGAGACATGCCTTAGAACTGAAGTTGAATATACACAATCCTTCATAGCTGAATATAGGGAATCATGGAAAATATATGGTTGTACACTAATGGCCGATGGATGGACCGATAGATCCGGTCGATCTCTCATTAACTTCTTGGTAAATTGTCTAGCTGGGACAATGTTCTTGAAGTCGGTGGATGCGTCGGGCCATTCACACAGGAGAATATTTGTTTAACTTACTAGATAGTGTAGTTGAAGAAATAGGTGAGGGCTACGTTGTACAAGTAATTACAGATAATGCAGCCTCGTATGTAATGTCCGGTCGTCTTCTTATGGAGAAGAGGCGACGTTTATTTTGGACCTCCTATGCGGCCAACTGTATTGATTTCATGTTAGAAGATATAGGTAGATTATTTATAAATGTGATTGCAAGGGCTATAAGAATCACGGTTTTTATGTACAAACACGCCCTTCTTCTCAGTCGAATGATAAAACAAATTGGGGGTAACTTGCTACGTCCAGTGATCACCGTTTTGCTACAAATTTTTTTAACACTACAAAGGCTACATGCAAAGAAATCAGAACTTAGAAGCTTTGTAGTGTCGACCGATTTTACAAGTGGGCCTTGGTCAAAGAAGGCTGAAGGGAAACGGGTTCAACAAACAATTCTTTCTCAAAGTTTTTGGACTCAAGTGGTAAATGCGCTAAAATCATCCGAGCCCTTAGTCATTGTGTTTCGATTGGTGGACGGGGATGAGAAGCCCGCAATGGGCTACATATATGATGCGATGGAGAGGGCGAAAAATAAGATCATGGACCATTTTAACTATAGAGACCGTGATTACAGGCTAATTTTAGAAATTATAGATAGAAGATGGGGCAGCCAAATGTCATCCCCGTTGTATTCGGCTGCTTACATCCTTAACTCAGCCTGTTTATTCGCTTCTGCTGATCCAGCAGAAGCACTAACTGTGCATATGGTTGGATTTATTGATGTCTTGGAAAGAATAATTTCAGATAGAGGAGAACAGGACAAGATCTCAAGTTTGCTTGACTTCTACACAAAAAGTGAAGGGATATTCTCAAGGGATATCGTAATAAGACATCGGACAATGAAATTACCCAGTAAGTACTTCTATGAATGAATGTTAGTAGTGTACTGAAGTGAACTCTTACAAGATTTTTTTTTTTCTACAAAGTGTCTCTAAGAGACTAAAACTCTAACCTATACTTAAACTGTTTTTCTCAGCTGATTGGTGGGCTGCCTATGGAGTGGACCCGAATAGGAAGGATCCAGCTCTAAAGAAGCTGGCTATGAAGATTCTTGGACTCACGTGTTCTGCCAATGGTTGCGAGCGCAATTGGAGCATGTTCGAGGCGGTAAGTTTAGAGACTGTTTAGTGTTTACTGTTTATAGTTTATTAATTGTTTTTTTGTAAACTTTAATTACCTAAATAGCTAATGCCAAATGCGCTTTCTTTCTTACAGATTCATTCCAAGAAAAGGAATCGCCTTGAGCAAAAAAAGCTCAACGACTTGGTTTTTGTTCAATACAATAAAAAATTGTGAGATCGATTTCAAAGTAGGAAAGAAAAGCCTGGTTTCTTTGACCCTATTTGCTTAGATGAGTTGGATGCAGATAACGAGTGGCTCGTAGAGACGGAGGACCCGGTATTTGTTGGAGAGGACCTGGCATGGGCACAAGTTGAAGATGCTGCATATGGATCGACGCCTGGTGAAGGTAGTAGTAGTACCACTCGAAGGCGAAGGACGGGGGGAGGGGGGGAGCCGGGGGGCGAGTAGTAGCTGTCAACCCGTTGATGAGATTGAAGAAGGAGAATGTGATAATGATGATCAAGCTGAAGAAGATCATCCACCATTGGATGTTGATGAAGTATTAGTACGTACAGATGATGAAGAAAGGGAAGAAGAAGTGTATGTGGAAGAAGGAGATGACTCGACTGATGATGATGATGATGGTGGTGGTGGTGGCAGACCTGGTGATGATGTGCCACAATGGATGATAGATCAATGTGTATGAAATTATGAATAATGAATAATGATTATTGATTAGATAAATAAAATAATAAATACATAACTTCTTAATTTTGTTTAATGCTTCTTCTTGTCTCGTAAGTCATAAGTCATAACTCATAAGTCTAAGTATGTTGATGAGTGATGACTTGATGTTGATGTTGTTGATTGTTGATACTTGATACTTGATAACTTGATATCAAGTTATCAATAAGACAATAACAATATCAATTATCAAGTTATCAAGTATCAACAAAATGTTAGTTAAATAACTTAAATTTAAATGTAAAATGTTAGTTAAGATTTAAGAAGTTATCAAGTTAACTATATTATAATTTGTAAATGTATCATTGTTCGTAACTTCATATGTATGTAAGTGGTTGGTTTTATTTTTATTTTTTACTTAAATTAAATGTATTTCATGTCCCAATGACATATGTCACATATAATAATTTATTATGATTTTTCTGATTTTTTTTGAATTTTTTCTGATTTTTTTGATTTTTTTTTGAATTTTTTTGAAAAAATGCAAAAAAATAAATAAATATGCGACCGCATATGCGATTGTGTGCGATTGTGCGATCGCATATGCGCACACGCATATGCAATCGCACGGGATCGCATATGCGCACACGCATATGCAATCGCACGGGATCACATATGCGATTTGACAACATTGCGTGGGAGCCTCTGGCGGGAGTAAATGTCGGTCCTTAGATTATAACCGAGGTTGTTGGTTAGCCAATAGAAAACCAAGTCTCCGGGGGAGCCTTCGACGGGAGCGTACATTTATGTCCTTGTGTAGGACTGTAAAGATTAGGGGTGAACCTATTGAAAACTCCTAAGATAGTGAATACCAGTATATTCGAGGAGAGTGCGTCCGCCGGGAGTGGAATAGGGAAACTGAACCACTATACATGCTTGTGTTTGCGATTGTATTTGAGCACAATTCTATTCATGCTTATGTGGTTGATTAGTTAAATTATATGTATTACTTGAATTAGATTGTCTGCTAGGAACCTAACTTGCAAAACACACAAGTTCACTATCACCCTATAAACTAGTTGCTTGATTGGTATATCATTTGTAGTCTATGTGATTGGACTACTTTCGCTTGGAAGCCTTAGTGTTAATTGCCCTCGTTAAATTAGTTAATTGTTTAAGTAGACATTTGTGGTTTTATTTGTAAAATTTTAAATTGGTCGTAATCATCCCTCCTTTAGGATTTACCTATAGAACCCGTGCTAGACTATTCGATGTGCAATTTCATTAGTGGTCACGATTAAAATTTATTAAGCTGTGTAGGATTTATGGCTTTAGGGTTTCAGAGGTTCTTATTGAGTTAAAAAGCTCCCTCCCCCCCCTTCTTTTCTCTAGGGAGGACAAAACCCCTCTCTTCCTCTTTCTTCCTTTGCATCAGTTCTTCAATAGATTCATTTGTCTTTGCATCAGTCCTAGTTTCATAATGGACACCTATTCACTCTTGGTCTTTATGTATTTTTTTGGGAGACATCTAGTTTCATAATGGACACCTATTTACTCTCTTGCTAACTCTTCTTTTATTGTTTAGCCATAAGATTACCTCTTCATCTTCATACTTCTTTTCTTGGTTTTACCGACAGATATTAATTATTGAGAAATATTTTGTAACGCCCCGGATTTTTGCCAACCTGGGGTTAGATGTCCTTAGGCGATGAGTCGATCATAACACCTTAATTGACTTCTCAGAACTCAATCCTAAAGCCTCAAATCCCCTTTCAACCAATTTCCTTCAAAATCTCACCTTTCACCACCTTATTCTGCAAATTTTTTATCCGACTTCGAAAAGTCGTATCTCTCTCATTATAACTCCGATTTAGGTGATTCAAAAGCCAGATTGAAGCTTGATAAGCCTAGTTTTATATAAAAATAAGTGAAAAATATAATAAAAATTTGAATATAGTTAAATATAGGTCGTTGTGAGAACTGCCCGAAAATCATTAGTTTGGACAGCTGCTGCTTCTAGAATTTTTAGAATTTTTCTACAACACGAAATATAATAAAATTTGGTAGAGATGAAGTAGAGTTGATGAAATAGACTTGATGGCGAACTACTAGCAAAATAATTAAGATAATATACTTGATGACGAACTACTAGAAAAATAATTAAAATAATATACTAACTGAAAGTGTCAGAAGGGGGCGTAGAACTGCCTTAGGATCTTATTCTGTCGTAATTAGGGCATAATTTAGTTAAGTACTAAACTGAATAATCAGTATAATTAGCTTGAAACACTTTAAATACGATCTGTAAGACCCAAAACGAGAAGAACCGTTAACGCTACATTACCTTAAAACTTAGGATCCATCTCAAGACCTAGTTGCTCTCGGGAGCATGCTGAAACTCCGTAACGGACCTGGACCACGCGTCGAAAGTCCGATGACGGCAAAACTTTACGGTTATGACCGCCTTGCTTGGCTTGACAACCATCTTGGAAATTAAGTCCTAATAGTAACCAGAAATGCACAACTTGAGCCCAGAGTGAATTGGGTGAGAAACGCGAATGCCTTTAGAAAATGAACTGAAACTTAAGTGAATTGAGTCGTTCACTTGCAGGCCAAATATAATGATTCAGACCGTCAAAATCTGACCCAATTACACCCTCGGATCAGGGAAAATTTTCAACACATGTCAGTGTACTTGTGGCCCTGATCGAGTAACGGTGACCGTTGAACTGAAACCGGTCTGCCACGGTCGATATTTAAATCTGATCGGACCGAAACCTTAACCTGACCTAAATCCAATGTCAGGTAGCTTAAGTCCGACTGCATGCAGAAAAGTGGCCTCCAGATTAGCTCCGTTGGACCAAAACGGCCAGTCTTTGTCTATAACCTAAGTATACCATGGCCCTGGGGCCATTCCCATCAGTTCTGGGCCTATATAAGGGCCTTAAATCCTCTCTCTCCCTTCACATACGAATTTGCAGCCCTAGGAGAGAGAAGAGAGCAAAGAGAGAAGGAAAGAGAGAGAGAGAGTGGGAGATTGTTCCTGGGATTCTTCCTTGCCATTCCACGTGCTTAACCACCGTTACCGTATTGCTATTCCGGCGATTCTGATTCTATTCTTGGGTAAGAAATCCTAACCCTAATCCATTTTAGGGATTCAAATAGAGAAAAAGGTTAAACGGCTAACCTATTTCATGGTATAGGTTGTCGTTGTGCCGTAGACAAAGATACAGTGTTCGAACTGAGTTCGTTACGCGTCTACCGGCAATAGGTGCGGACTATAAACGTTTAGGTTATGGTTTTCAAGGCTGTCAATGTCGGTTAATGATTTATAACTGACCTGGTTGCCATTTCTCATGCTAGAACGATGTTTCCCTCGCTTTACAGATATATATGAACTATGTTGAATATAGTGTAATTCATGTGTTTGTTGAAATGTTTGAATGAGTATGGAATTTGGACTCGTGCTTGCCATGATTATCCGTCGTGGATATATGATTGTTGTATAGGTGACAACTCCTTGGTGAAAGGATTTGCCTTAATACATGTTATGACCAACATACGTCATGTATGCTGAAGTGTGTAGTCTAAGTGTTTGTGAAAATGTTTAAATGGGTATGGAATTTGGATTCATGCTTGCCATGATTATCTGTTGTGGATATATGATTGTTGTATATGTGACAACTCCTTGGTGAAAGGATTTCCCTAATACATGTTATGACCAACAAACGTCATGTATGTTGAAGTGTGTAGTCTAAGTGTTTGTGAAAATGTTTGAATGGGTATGGAATTTGGATTCGTGCTTGCCATGATTATTCGTCGTGGATATATGGTTGTTGTATATGTGACAACTCCTTGGTGAAAGGATTTGCCCTAATACATGTTATAACTAACATATATCATGTATGTTTAAGTGTGTAGTCTAAGTGTTTGTAGAAATGTCTGAATGAGTAAATATTTGGTAAATTGTATTTTATATGGGTATTGAGATAAGATTCTCAACTACCTTAGCTATGTGTATAAATCCATTCATGTAACCTAGATCATTTGATGTGATTTACGTATGAAATGTATAGGTGTGAAAGCATGTTTATTTGTACTTCATAAAAATGCTCAAGTGGTTTCCTTGTTTGAATTAGTTGTTTATTGCTGATATGCCTATCATATGTGCTTTCCTATTATGTTTAAATATGTTTGGGACTGCGACATAGTCCAGGCTATCGGTAACAACTCCCGATCGAGTGGCTGAGTTAATTTCACCACCATAGATATGTTCGAGGAATCCGAGTCGTACGGAGATTGCCGGCAGTGGTTGGGCCATGCGGAGTGCTTACGCGCTCTATGTCGATCAATTCAATGTACGCTCGTACCAATCGAGTTTGTCATGCAACCCGATCTGCCCATTGTATGTTTACCATGTATGGACGCAACTGCTTGAATCGAAGGTATCACTTACCGATGAAAACCCGTTTAACCTTGTTACCTCGATCCATTAAGACTCATGAGCTGGGCATGGTGGTATGGGACACCGTGGTTGTACTGTCGGCCTACGCTGGGGTGACGAGCCTCCCCGTAGTGTCCAATGAGCAACTCAGACTCGTGAGCCGAATACGGTGGTATGAGACACTATATTCGAGCTGTTGGCTTACGATCAGGTGACAAGCCCATAGTGACCTTGAGAATACACTAGGTCTATGTTGAGGTGATAAGCCTTTCCGTAGTAAACTAGAGTATAAACTAGGCCTACACTGACGGTGACGATCCTCTCCGTAGCGCCCTGGAACTGCCTATTGTATGAGACTAACTAGGATTGACGACCCTTGATGGATCATTGTTTGGGAAGTGATATAAGGGAGGTACCTTAGCTTCCCAATCCTATTGTATGAATAAACCTAATTAAGTATTGGCTAACATGATCATGCATCGCATTGCATGTGCTTTGGCGAGGAAGCGCATGTTTCAGGAGGATGCCATGCGTGAACGTGAGATAAAGTCGCTGAGGGAGTGTAGGCGAGGGCATGCCTCATTATCACACATCATCCTTGCATTAACAAGAGTATTTAGGACATGAGTGTTGTACTGCTTTATCATTACTGCTTGACTGAATTGATGACATGTTAACCTTTGCTTTATAGCTCCACTGAGTTGATCACTCACTCCCACGTTCTGGGACGGTGCTTTAAACACCAACCAGACCCTGTTATAGTTGCAGATGATGGCAATGCTTACATAGCGAAGCCGGACTTTTATGATGATGAGGAGTTCTCCTATATGCAGTTATCAGGCGGGTCTATGTATACCATGTGCTGATTGACGGGATTACAGGGCTATATGATTTAGTTGAACACTTTATATTTTTGGTATTTGACACAATTTAGAAACTTATATGTTCAGCCTGGTGACATACTCATACTTTGGAAATTGTGAAATACTTATGTATTTTATATATCTATCGCAGTCTTCTGCTTGCCTAATTACGTTAACTCTGGAGTATGATAGCCGTTTAGCTTAATCCCACTCATGTTTCAATGCACTCATAATAATCATCATTATCTATGTTGCATAAGTGATGTGTTGGAACTCGGGAGCTGAGCTTTGCTCGACCCCCGATTTTCAGGGCGTTACATATTTACTTCCTGCATTTGGGATATTTTGTCTATATGGTGCTCGATGAATAATTTATGTGGTTGAACTCCCTCACACAAGTTTACCTCCATTATGCTGAATCCATTGGTAATATTTATGATAAAATGACATGCTTGACATTTGAAGTATGGAACTTCCCTGTTATCTGCTGTATCATTTCATTCTCCTCTGATACTTGTCAGCTTGATTTTCAAATATTTCTGACTGGAGGTTTCCTTTTCACCAGACAATCAGGCTGGTCAATCATTTCTTTCATACATTTCTGCCAAGGTAATGCGATTTGCTAAGTTAGCTTTTATGATGAATGTCTGTACAGGCTTAAAAGATCCATGGCTGCCTCTGTTTGATGACTGAATTTTCTTGATGAGCACATTTTTGTGTGTTGTTTCTATGATGCTTGAAAAGGTCATCTAAGAGAGGATGAAATGCTTTTGGTTGTTTATTTGAAGTCCTCTTTGCTACCAGGCTGTTTACATGGCCAGTTTATTTCTATCTGCAGATCCTTGACGGCATCCAAGTGTCCATCCGGAATGTTCATGTCATATATACTGATAACCGGAATGTTTCGGTAGGTTGCTGATTTTGGAATCCTCCTTTTACAGTCTTTCTTCAGATTTTTTTTTTCTTTATATATATATTTTTTATATGCACTTGTGTAAAATTTTCTTTCTCATAAGCAGCTTTTCCTGGCTGATGCCAATTAGTTGGGATGAAGTTTAGATCATAATGATGTGTTTCTTTTGGTACTAAGCCTTCAAACTTGTGTGGACCATCAAATTCAGTTAGTTACAAATTTTGATTTCAACAGGGAGGGATGGAAGTTAGTCTAAAATGACTAGCTTTTATTAATATAATAGCCCTCATGACTACACATGACTATACAATGTAGCTCTCTCATCACTACATAGGACTATACATTATAGACATATAGTACTCCACATGACTATATACATATATCTCTACACTACTCCCCCCTCAAGTTGGATCATGAATATCAAGCATGCCAACCTTCTAAAATCACTAGCTTGTATTATTAATAATGACTGATATAGCAGTTCTCATGACTGCACATGACCATACAATATAGCTCTCTGCATCACTACTCCGTATGACTACGATACTCCCCCTGAAGCTGGAGCATGAATGTCAAGCATGCCAACCTTCTAACATGTTCGATGAAGATGATGACGACTGACTCGTTTGGTTAAAAAATCAGCAAGTTGATTTCAGATTTAAGATATGGCATGTGAATCTCCTTGAAGGATACCTTCCCTCAAATGAAATGACAATTAACTTCAATAGGATTTGCACACTCATGATACACTGTATTGTAGGAGATGTGAATTGCAACCAAATTATCACAATGAAACTTCATCAAAAGAGTAACATGAATACCTAACTATATCAAGAAAAACTTTAACCAGAAAAGTTCGTATTCAGCTTCAGCACCAGACCAGGCAATGACCAATTGTGTGTTATTTTTCCATGTAACTAAATTACTTCCAACCAAGTACATATACCAGTAGTAGATCTTCTATCCATCTAAGTGCTAACCCGATTAGCACCTGTTTGCGTCTACACGTCAAGGTCTATGTGCTTGGAATAGAGAATCCCTTTGCCTGGAGACCCTTTCAAATACCTCAAGATATGGTCAACAATGTTGAGTGTTGAGATGACCTGAACGAGGAGCAGGCATAACTGACTGATAACAGTGACTGCATATGAAATATTTGTTCTAGCGATTATTGATAGGCATATTTTTCAACCAACCGCTAATTCAAACTCACATATGGCAACAAGTTACTGCCATCTAACTGAAGACGACGATTCTGTTCAATCAAAGTTTCGCTTTGTTGGGCTCCTAATTGACCGGCATCATGCAGTAAATCCAGTACATATTTCCCGGCTGAGAGATAACTACTATTTCAATCTAGCCACGTCAATAACCAAGAAGTACCACAACGGACTAAGATCTTTGACGTCAAGCTCTTGACCAAGTGATGAGGACATCTGAGCACTAGTCAGAGTATACTAGAGGAGAGCTCCCATTTCTTCATGGCTAGGTGATGCATACATGGGGCCCCGTGGGCCCATTTCGAGTGCCTAGCCCGTTGAAGACCCCACATGCATGATTATGCATCTTAGAAGGCCCCACATTGGGAAGATGCATGTGGGGTACTTAGTTGGACCATTCCAACCATTGGATCATCATCATTGGACATTTTGATTGTGGTTCATGAAATAGTTTAGTTTATTTAGTTGTTTATATATTTGTTTAGCTTATTTTGCCGAGTTTAGGGAGTTAGGAACAAATTCTATTTTATTAAGCAACTTTATGTGTAACTTTTTATTTGAGAGCCTTTCTTTTATTTTTAAATTTTTTTAAAAAGTCTTTCCTAAGACTATATAAGGCTTGGACATCCACACCCTAAGCTTCTTTTTGTAAAAAGTCTTTCCTAAGACTATATAAGGCTTGGATGTCCACACCCTAACCCATTATAGAGCATATCTCTTTACTTTGAGATGAAGCAAAACCTCTTGTGAATGGAGTGGTGTGAAGCCATGGAGTGATTCCACTTATCTTCCTTCTTGTTCCCTTCAAGGTATTTCTTCTTCTCCATCTATACATCCCACTCTTCTTTTTCTTCTTTTTTCTTCTTTTAAACTTTCATTCTTCTTCTTTCTACAACCCCCTCATCCATCATAACCATCATTATCAAGCCTTAACCCAACCCAACCTTGACCACACCCTTGTACGGACGCACGTATCTGTTGGTAGGATGTACGGACAGAGCTGTACTCCCTCTTTGTTTCTTCTTCTTCTTCTTCTTCTTCTTTTTTTTTTTTTTTTTTTTTTTTCCCTCTCTCACCCAATTCCATTTCTTCTAACCCTCACCATAAAAACACCACACACCTAAACCTTCTAAAACCCTAATCCCAATTTCCCCCAAATCCCCTAATTTTGTAAAAACACCAATTTTTCCAAAATTCCAAAACCCTAGTTCTTAAACCTTTTAACAAACCAAGAGATTCCCTTTAGAATTAGATTAATTCCTATGTTAGATGGAAGTCATACCTTCCATAGGTCCTATTTAATCATGTTTTATACGATCTAATTGACAGGTTGTCATTTAGTCTTGAATCTGAGCATAGTTAAATACTTGAATTCATTAAGCTTGTGATTGATTAGCATTATTTTGTGTTTTAAATTGTTCTAGTTAATCTATGGATGATCTCATTGCATCATTCTAGGCTAGGCCATCCATCCTACATCACCAAGGAAATGTTTTAAATGCTGGATACCCTCCACACCACCTCCAATACCAACAATGTCATCAACATAAACAATTGCAATTGTGATTCTAACACTCGGTTTAAAAAACAACGTATGATCTGAGCGATCGTGTAAACAAAGTTCAATAACATTATTGAAGCTCTCAAACCATGCACAAGGACATTGTTTTAATATATAAATTGCTTTTTTCAGCCTACACATTGTACCAGAGCTAGTGGATGGAATGAACCAATGAGGGAATACTATGCACTCTTCTTTCTTTAAATCACCATGAAGAAATGCATTCTTCACATCAACGTGATGAAGAGGTCAGGAGTGATTGGTAGTAAGAGGCAGAAGCACATTAATAAAATTTAGTTTTGCAACTGGAACAAAGTTTTCATGAAAATAAACCCCATGGGTTTAGGTACAACCCTTAGCCGCTAATTGTGTTTTATTTCTCTCTATCGTCATGGTGTGCCGTAAAGGCCGTTAAAGGGCCGTAAAAGCAGTTACGTAAAGGTAACGGTGACAACCGTTACATGTTACGGGGTCGTAACGGCCGTAATAACCTTTATGGAAAAAATGACTCGTAATTGCTGTTAACGGCATGTTACGTCCCCTATAAAGGCCATAACAGCCTCGTAATTGCCTGTTATGGGGCAAATACATGTTTTCCATACTTTTTAATCAACTTTACAGGGCAAATATATGTTTTTCAGGATTTTTTTTTTCTCAATAAAAAAAGAGATCGTAATGGCTGATATGGGGGTTGTAATAGCCGTTACGACACGTATCGTAAAGGTAATGGTGGTGGCTGTTACGGCCACCGTTATTGTTACAGAACACCTTGCTATCGTGTAATTGGGTTTATGCTTCAAAGTGAATACCAACTTATAGCTCAAAACATGTTACCTAGGCGGCAACATCACAACTTCCCATGTTTACTTTTTTCAAGTATTTACATCTCACTAAGAATTGCTTCTCTCCATTTTGGATGAGATAAAGCTTGACTAACTCTAGAAGGAATTGAAATAGAGGGAACGGTAGACAAAGAGCTCGATACCAAGGAGTGATTTGCATGAGATAAAATTTGAGATTAGATGAGAAGTATAGGTGTGCCCTCCTTTGCCTAAAGCAATGGGAAGTTCATCATCTGAAGCGCTAGCACAAGGAACATGAGAAATAATATTTTGATCTAAAATATCAACCTAAGAGTATTGGAGAAAATTTTGGTTCTTGGTCTTTATGTCGAGCATATGTTCGCTTAGTTTCAGTTTATCTCAGTCCCCTCCCCCTTAATATAATGATAGCTGATAACTGACCGACACACTAAAAGCTCCAGAGCTGTTGAGGGAGCACCAATTTATCCTTATATTCTGGCTCTTCTAGGCAAACCCAAGTGAATCCTCCTCGTGGGCAACCCTGCTTCGCACGGGTCCCCGAATTGCAAGGTCCCACAATGGGTCCCACCTTGTGGCCATCCTACATCTCACAAGCCCCACCTCGTGGGCCACCCCACCCCCAGTGTGGAGATACGGTGCATCATTCGAGTCGCACCAAGATGCCCTTGCATCATCCATCCACACCGATGAGGAGACTCGATCCCTAGGCTCCCACTCTGATACCACTTTGATAGTGGACAATTGGCCAACACATCAAAAGCTCCAGAGCTGTTGGGGGAGCATTGATTTATCCCTATATTCTGACTCTCCTAGGCAAACCCAAGAGATTCCTCCCCGTGGGCAACCTCGCTTCGCATGTGTCCCTGAGTCGCACGATCCCACAATGGGTCCCACCTCGTGACCATCCTGCATCTCACAGGCCCCACCTCGTGGGCCACACTACCCTTAGTGTGGAGATACAATGCATCCTTGGAGTCGCACCAAGATGCCCTGCATCACATGGTTTTCAATAATTACAATAATGCCATTAGTAACAAAAGCAAGGATGCCCATTATGTCCTAAACATGGATGGGCCATAAAAAAACCCATATTCGATAACACTCCTCGTGTTGGAGCATATATATCATGAATGCCCAACTTGACAAAGAGATGATCCAGTTGAGTTGTTGAGTTCAACTCAGAGCTTTTGTGAACATACCTCCCACTTGATATTAGGAGTTGGGACTCGACGAATGGCATGCAAATTTCCTTGCTAGCAACTTTCTCCTAGATGAAGTTGTAGTTGACGTTGATGTGCTTGGTCCTCTTATGATTGATAGAGTCGTTGGCAATATGAGAGGCTGCTTGATGATCACAATACAACCTCATGGAACCTTAATTATAAACCCAAATTCGCACATTAATGTCTTTAGCTAAATGGGTTCACATGTTGCATGGCCCATTGCCTTATTTTGCCTCACCTTTGCTTCTTGCTCTTCTAAGTAAAAAAGTTGCTACTTCCAAAAATACAGTAGCCATATGTAGATTGCCTTTCAGATGCAGAATCAACCCAATCAACATTAGTATATCCTTCCAATGTTTTTCGTATCGTTATCAACGGATGTATCACTCCCTTAGGATATAGAAACATATTGGTTATTGCATGGGAAATATTGAATGTATCGTGTAGTGTATTCTTGTTTTTGGGAGACATGGGGAAACATTGGGAAATTGGTTGAATTTTTCAATAGAACTTTAGAGGATGTTAAAAAGGACATCAATTCACACTCAAAAATCAAAAGATCACAAAAAAAAAAAAAAAACAAGTTCACATAATAAGTTTCCTTTGTATATGGTCCTAATCTATGTGTTGTTTGATTGAAGTGATGCAATTATATTGAAAATCAATACATATCATTTATAAGTTATAGAAGATATGTATGAAAACACATCCGATTAATTATTTTTAAAATTGCACACGTGGCATACAAGTAATTAAAATTAAATTATCCAAATTGTGTATCATAACCTAAAAATTAGGTTTATGTCCTCTTCCAAATGAGATTGGTGGACATTTATTGGACAATTAAGAATGAAAAATATCCAATGGTCCTGTTTCAACAAACAACTATCTACGAGTCAACAATTAGGATCTTTCAAACAATTTGATTTTGGGATCGTGACTTAGCGATAGTGGGTTATTAATTGTTTAATTTTAGTTATATTACGTGTATAATTTCTTTGTGCATGCGCATGTGCTGTCAAAGTATTGTACAAATCCCCTTTTTATAGGGTTGTCACTCGGTTGGGCTCCACCATGATGCTTATTGGAAATCCACCTCGACCACCAGGTAGGTCACCCAATATTAGGCCCTAGGCCCAAAAATAAGCTCCATTTGTGATTCAGGTGGACTAGATTGGAAATAGCATACAAGGCAACGCTTACCCTCCAAACTGTTTCCCTTGGCGTGGCCCATGTGAATAATGTTTTGGCCCCCATGCCTAAATTTTGTTGCCATCTAATGGTTAGTGGATTTCAAATAATCATCACGGTGGGCCTTGTGAAAATCAAGGATGGACATCTCTCTCCAAACAGTTTCCTTTGGTGTGGCCCACCTGAATCATAGGCCACCTTGATTTTTTTTTTTTTTTTTTGGCTTTGGGCATAACGTGAGATTGCACGTCTAATAGTCAGAGTGGATTTTACATAACACATGACGGTGGGCCTTGTAAAAAAATCAAGGGTGGGCCTTCCTGGTGAGAGGCTAATATAATTAATTAATTATTATTATTATTATTATTTTTATAGAACCCTCGATTCTTTATGGGACCCACCTTGATGTGTATGTGAAATCCACTCCAACCATTTGACATGTAATCCCGTATTAGGCCTAGAGCTAAAAAATCAGGTTGACTTGTGATTAAGGTGAGCCACACCAAAGGAAATAGTTTGGAGAGAGACATCCACCCCTGATTTTTACAAGGCCCATCGTGATGGTTATATTAAATCCACTCCAACCATTAGATGACACAACAAAATTTAGGCATAAGGCCCAAAAACATGTCCAAACGTGATTCACGTGGACCACACCAAGGGAAACCGTTTGGAGTGTGAGTGTTGCTCTGTACACTATTTACAAACATTTGGTCCACCTGAATCATGGATGGAGGTGATTTTTGGGCCCTAGGCTTAACATTAGATGGCACCACCCAGTGATCTGGGTGGATTTCCAACAAACATCACGGTGGGGCCCACCTTTTTGATGCCATTGGATGAATGACACCCCGTCGCATGCACCATTTTTATTTCCAAACGACTAGTTGAAAAGACTAGTTTGCCAGTGTAGACGTAGGACAATAGGAGAGAGAGAGAGAGAGAGAGAGAGAGAGAGAGAGAGAGAGAGAGAGAGAGAGAGAGAGAGAGAGAGAGAGAGAGAGAGAGAGAGAGAGAGAGGAGAGAGGAGAGAGAGAGAGAGAGGAGGAGCTGAAGTAGAAGCAGGAGGAGAAGTAGAAGAAGAAGACAAAGTAGAGGAGGAAGAAGAAGAATCCACATTTGGAATGTCTGGAGTAAACCTGCAAAGGCTGATCCACACTTTGCACACACATCTCCCTAATTCCAGTAGTGGTATCAGGTACAATGCAAAGAATAGTGTTATAGAGCTCTCTTCAAATTGTAAAGACTTTCCTTCTTCAGAGAAATATGGCGTTTGTTTAAAGAATGTGAGATCAGTTGACACATAACATCCTTGGGAGAGGATTAAAAACATTTGTATCCCCTTTGGGTAACAGCCGTACAGGTGGTGTTCGAAGTATTAGTATCGCTACAAGTTTTGCTGGCCGGGGATATAGAAACAATATCGATATCGCCGATAATATCGTCGATAACCGTAAATGCAGGGAAACATGGGAAAACAGAATTTTTTCAGTGAAACTTCAGGAGATGCTAAAATACACATTTGCATATTTAGGAATAAAATGGTTGCAAAAAGAATGCATACTCTTAAGTTTCCATTTAATGGGGGCTTAAAAGCATGTGCTAGCATAAGAAACCAGTCCAACCATCCCATCCATCCATCCAACCAACCTTTGAGTGTGAAACAACACTCAAGGAACAAAGGACGCTCGAAGAACTATCATTCTTACTATTGGTTTCATTTCCATTGCAATGGATAATGACAAATACTCACAGGACCCAAGTTTCGATGCATCAGATCTGATCCCCACTAAACAAAAGTCAGTACGTATGATGCACATGCCAAGTTGCCAACCAACATTCAAATGCCTGTCTCTTTACATGTATGTATTGGCAAAACTACTCATACCTTCACACCAACTCTCAAAACATTCAATTCACCTGGCCACAACACATCCCATCTGATTACTAAATATAGATATAATGAAACAGCCCCCCCAAAAAGTCAAAAAAAGGCTTTGCAGCAAACATAAAAGAGTTAAATTGACACAAGAACTTCAAAACTTAATGAATCTTCACGATTTCACTTTCTGAGGTTCACAATCTATCATAAGCACCTTTTAGATAACAATCAATGTCCTCAATAGCCCTATTTGATCCATACTTGCTGATAATTGAAAATGAATCTGTTGGCGTTTTAGGGGCTTCAGTTATTTTGCTGTTTGTAATATAGCTCTTTTGCGAGTGCCTAAAAAGAGTTGCGGCAGTTTACTCCAAATGCTTTCTTTGATTGATATCTCTAGTTGGCTGTAGTGATACCCATATTATTCAATGATTACTTTCATCATGTCTTTTAATGTTGGCATTCGCTTGAATTTTAACATGCTCTTTTGCAATGGAATCTCCATTGTTCAGCTTTCTGTGATTCTGAAATCATTGTTTGCTTTTTGTGAATACTCTATAGGCACAATTAATTTTTGGTATAAGGTTTTCCAGCCTTACGATAATGACAGATTCCCGGCCAAAGCAGAATTCTGCTGGGTGTGTCCTTGTCCATCTTTTGAAAATATGTTGTTTTAATTTGTTGAATTGTGTGCAGGGCATGAATGTTTTTTTGTATAGGGCTGCAACCTCCTTGAAGAACTGTTGCTTATGTTTTTCTTGTTTTATCATGATACACTTTTATCTCTTTAAAGACGCTCTAGTTTTTTCATGTCTTGTTACTTGAATGTCTATTGAGCTAGCCGAATTGTTTATTCCATTGATACGTTTGTCAATCCCCAAGGATTGTTTTGTGTGCGTGCGTGCACATGTGAATCTTTCTTCTGAGTTCCATGTTATACACATTTCTTTTATGAAGTTGGCCGAAGCAATACTTTTTGGATTCTGAGTTCTTGTTGGATATTCTATTATGCCTAAAATGCTCTTCACCTATAAAAGGTTTGTTTTCTCTAGGATTGAGTTCTTTGCCTTCTCTCAGTTACTCTTTTAAGCCTCGGGGTAATGTGATGTATTGACTTTATTCTAGTGGAAGAATGATGCCTCACCATCAGTCTTTTTGTTCCAGTCTTATGGATCGTTCCATCCACTCTCTCTCTCTCTCTCTCTCTCTCTCTCTCTCTCTCTCTCTCCCCCTCCCCCTCTCTCTCTCTCTCTCTCTCATAAATTGACATTATTCTTAATAGTAGTCTGATGTAACAAATATTCAATTAGCAAAACATCATAAATCAAGCAATAATCATCTCAATGAATAGTAGTGTATGAGTGTTTCACTTCCTCTCTTAAAATTTTAGTTAACAACAAGGAAAGAATGAAAAAGCGGAAAGAGCAGTAAGTCCCTTGAATTTTTGTTTTGTGGACCATGGACCCTATAATAAAAACTGAACCAAAACCTGAGTGTGAGAGAGTGTCCTTTTGAATGGGCTCTTTGATTTTGGGAGAATGGAGGCAATCTTGAAGGCAATGATATAGAAATCTCCATGTTGACAAAGGAATTTACATGAAAACTGAAAAGGATGAAAGGAAAACTTAATGGAGAATTTCTGGAAAGAAAGTGTCAAACATGTGGAACTTTCGATGCGATCACTAGGATGCCTGGTCCAAAAGGACTCTGGAGGGTTGTTTCGAGGAGTGTCCAATTCTTGGTATGAAGATCCTTGTAATAATGTCTTATATTGTATTTTTTGTCATCTGACCAAACAATGCCAACTACTGTTAAGCAATGTTTTAAATATCGATGATATTGGCCGATATATCCCACGATATATCTTGTATCCCACCTGTGCGATACGAAATGCACAGTTAGTGCTGATATATTCCACATGTTTGATCCGATGAGCATTTCCAATTTTCAATCCCTTTTTTTAATTGAAATTATGTTAAATTAGTGTCAAATGGTTACAAATCCATTGGTTCTTCATGTTTTGTATGAAAAATCATAGAGTTGGAGGGTTAATTTCGATGTCCATTGGTTCTTCATGTTCTCCACGCTTTTTTTTTTTTGAAAATTTCCTTCAACCAACTGTTAATTGATTTGAGACTAATTTCGAAGTATTTAGGAGTACACGAAGTGATCATCACATACATTCTAATTTTGAAATTTGAGTGCAGGTGGTCTGATGGAAAGTTCAAAATTTCCCTAAAATTTCCCAAATTGCTTGCAATTTTGCACTCCAAACATGAAATCAAGCATGTATGAGGGTTGATCTACTAATTTATCAAGTCCTCGTCAATTTTCAAAAAACGAAAATAATTTTTAATTAAAAAGTAATAAAATATTATTAAAATATTTTATTTTTCAAAATTTCCATTCAACCAACTGTCAATTGAGACAAATTTCAAAGTATTTAGGAGTGTTTGATGAAACTATCATCACATACACTCTAAATGTTATGCATTCAATTTGAATACAGTTGCATTAGTTCAGTCAGGCAACACATAGCTTAGGACTCTATACGAAGGAAACCTATTATGTGCACTTCTTTTTTGAGACGTTATGATTTAAAAGTGTGTATTAGGGTCTTTTTTTTAACAATCCCCGAAGTTTCATTGAAAAATTCAACTATTTTCCCAATGTTTCCCCATGTATCCCAAAAAATGCGATAAATTACCCGATAAAAATGATATATCCTATGCAATAACTGATTGGTATCTGTATCCCAAGGATGCGATACGTAACACGATACTGATATTTCGAACATTGCTGTTAAGTAATCTATTTTGAACTATCTTCCTTATTTAATTGTGATGTATGAGCTTGGCTTTAATGTCTCCCACAGTAGTGGACAATACTTTCTATGCCTTTCACAGACCATTTTTCTTGAATGACATGATTCTTTGTGATGAAAAAGAAAATCATTTTGGAAAATTTTGAAATGGAGGTCACTACAACTCTGTGAATTTCTTTGGCTCTTTTTTTTTTTTTTTTTTTTTTTTTTTTTTTTCCGTTTCAAAAATAGTATTTTTAGTCCTCTTTTCAATCTTATATACTCAAGAACACAATGGGGTTACATAGCATAATAATGGACATCCATCGGAGGTTATAGTGTGCAAGTAATTGAAAACCTTTGAGGCCTTATCTAAGCTTTCACTTTTGCATTAAAATTATGAATTGCATGGTCCCTCCTCTTATAGTGCTCAAACACCCTTTTAGAATAGTTTTGAGTAATGCAATCCCAAAGGGGATGCAAATGGATCAAATAAAGAAAAGCAAGATCATAGGGAAGAACACCTACAATCCATTAGGCAAGTGCTGCTGATTACCAAAACCTCCTCTCAAATCTTCTTTCAATTCAAGCACCAATCAAAGAAAAGTGTTTTTATTTATTTATTTAAATTCCAAATATCATCATGATAATGCTTCACACATGAAGCCTAAGCCTTATATTGGCTTAAAGCAAAAGAAATAAACCCCAATAAAATAGAAAGTGACCAAAATGCTTTGAATTCCGTAACCATCGTAGGGCCTCATGTAAATTGGCCATAACTCACTCAAACGACATCAAAATTGCACAATGTTGGACTTGTTTGAAGTTAACTCAATAGGCAATCAAATGGGACCAATTTCATGTCATTTTGGTATCGTTTGGTGCCCCCGAAGTGGCCCACCAAAAGAGTGATGAACATGCAAGAGGGAAATTTCCATGGCTAAATCTAACCCAAAGACCTATAAATACTATGATTTTAAGAGCCATACAGTTGATTACATAGGCCTCACATTGCAAGCTGATCGTTGATCTCATAATATTTATCATTAGATCGTTGATCCCGTCCAAATCATTAACCAAGACAATATGAGTGGTAGTATTTGTCAAATCTTTGATTAACAAGCTTGTGTGGTCATTTAGTTGCATCAAGGAACATCTTGATATATCAATCATGAACAATTTTTGGTTGTTCTCTACCATATTGACATTCTTTATTTATTTTCTTTTGACGAATTTCTTTTAGGAAATCCAAACAAAATTGGGTCTTAACCTCATTTTTTGGTTTGTCCGAAACCTAATCATTGTATTTATAGGGTCAATTCTCAATGTATCCATGGGCAAACTTACCAGTATTGGCAAAAAATCTTGCCATCAAGGGAAATATCAAATGTATTGCACAATATATCAATGGATTAAAAATATCTGTATCGTATCGGCCAATGTGTGTGTATTGTATCTGTATCAGCTTGATACGATACACGATGTGGGGCTGTATCTGCCGTAGCTAAGAAAATGGGCGATATCAATCCGTATCGGGTATATTGGCACCGATACGGCCGATATGACCATAAAGGCCTAAATTTGAAATTTGTTTTTCCAAATTTTCTCTCTCTCTCTCTCTCTCTCTCTCTCTTAAAATTTCCATTTAGACAATGGAGGAAGCTTATATAATCATTTTAGACTAGATCTAGTGCATATTCTGGAGATCATAACGAAAGATTTTGAGTGAGATTTGACTAATCGAAGCTGAATGGACTAAAGAAATGATAGATTCTCGAATATGTCATTGTTTCCTCCTTTTTTTTTTTTTTTTTTTTTTTTTTTTTTTGGTATTTTTCCTTAATTCTTTGGCGTAAGAAATTAATCCAATACGGTCTGATATTGGCCAACACCGATATGTGACACCTATATCATATCATTTTTCAGCTAGGCTGTTATGCCCTTGTATTGATATTCAGAACCATGGATATATTGTGATATTATGAATATCACGATATATTGTCAAATTCCCCGTCATATATTCAGAACCATGGTTTGCTCCCCACAAACACGAGTTCGATTCCCCTCCCCATGGATTACCTGATGCACGTGGTTGGTGGGTGATTGCATGCATCCATGGGGAATAGTCTCGCTTCAAAAGGGGGCCGGGACACCTTGTCGTCATTAAAAAAAAACACTATCAATCGATACATGTGATATATTTCATTTATTGAATGAGAAGTGTAAATTCGAGGGAAACTAGAAAAGAATTCCCAAAAGTTGAAAAATCCTAGGGCAGTTGTTCATAGGTATGTTTTGACAGCTCCGCTCGAGTTCTTTTGCATTAAAACACAATTTTGGTGGAGATATGATGATGAGAGAGCAGAATGCAGAAACCTATTTGGTGAAAATTGTTAGCTTTAGCTGTTTACATTCATTCTTTTTTGATAGATTGGGAATAAAACTAGTCCAAATCCATATCTATGAATGACTTTCATGCATTGACATGGATTTGAAGCAAGAAATTTTGATTTTGAAGTGGAAAAAGAAGAAATTGGGAAAATCTGAATTTCTTCATTTTTTACCCATTTAAAATTTCAATTTAGTGTGGAAAATAATATGTTGATGAATTTATGCTGATCTGCAAACTGGCCACAACATTCTTTTTAGGAAAAAAAAATCAATTTTAATTTCAAAATAATTAAAAATATATTTTAGAAATTTATTGGAATAGTTATAGATATTGACTAAATAAGTGAATTATTTCTATTAAATAACTGGATGTTTTTATTAAAACAATTAGTACATTAATGACATACTAATTAAAAATCTACTTTTGAATATAAATTGAAAAAAATCTTATTAATTAGTAGATAATAAATATATAACGAGGGAAAGATTCAAAAGGTTAAAAAGCTATCGCTAAATTCCATTTGCACTCTTTCTATTGTTTATTTTATTCTTTTGAGTCTTAAGGACACTTTTGTCGAATACCTAAGTTCGGGTCAGATATAGATAAGTACTTTCTTCTTTTCCAGTATATTTGATTAACATTGATTTTTACCCTTCTTCAAACCTATTCATTGACATAACTTGAGTTGAATTCAATGATTGCCTTCTTGATGTTTTATCTGCCTGGGCAACCTTGTCCTCAAATTGTGCTATTAGAAAGCACTTTATGATCATTTGAAGTGTTTTCATGACCATACCCTTCTATCGTAATCA
The DNA here is from genome assembly GCA_030180095.1 of Magnolia changhungtana. Classification (NCBI taxonomy): domain Eukaryota; kingdom Viridiplantae; phylum Streptophyta; class Magnoliopsida; order Magnoliales; family Magnoliaceae; genus Magnolia; species Magnolia changhungtana. The sequence goes on along the minus strand of JASAUF010000502.1, from coordinate 3,795,255 downwards.
CATTACAGACAGGCTTATTTTTGTAGCGTTCAATTCCAATTTAATTCTGAAATCTTTCAATTTTTTCAGATCATCTAGTGGGAAACTAAGAGGTGGTCAAGTTAACAAGATTGTGGAGATTTTGAGTTTGGGAATATATTGTAACACATTTGAAGAAGCATCAAATTTGCTGGACATTGGCAATGCTGACGACTCCCAGTTATGCTGCGATCCAAATATTGTCATTGATAGATCTGATTATATACTGGCCCCATTTGATGTAACTGTGTCTTTGGTGGTATGTGGATTCCAATTTCATTGGTTTATGTTTACCTTTTGTTTGTACCTAAGTTTCACCTCATTTTTCAGACATCTTGCAACTGTCAACAATTATTGGGCGAAATTGTGCCTGTGACGTGATTCTGTCAGTTGTTTTATGTATCCATTTGTAAAATTTGTTTACCAGTTGTCTCGTGTTGCCTTGACTCGTAGAAATTCTTATTCTTACCATAAAATAGTGTGGTTAAGTTTCTTGTTTTGTTCAGCAACATTATACTTGTTCAAGCACTTAGTTGTTGGTTCTTCATTGCAGTGCTTGTTAATTTAGTATGGATAATTTTTATCTGTTGCTCTGAATATGCATTCATAAAAGCATTAGTTCAAGTTGGTCTCATAGAATATTCTCATTTCTGAACATGCTTTGATTTAATGATGCTCGATTCATTTTGTTGCTATTTTTTTGGAAACATATAGGAGTTGAGTTCATCAGTTATGTTCTGTTACTTTTCTCTTTTCTGCTTTGCGCTGAAATTTTAAAGCTGTTGGATGTCCTTATTTCTCAATTAGCCAGATTTGTTTTGATTCTGTGGAGAGTCTGCTGCCATTACACCTAAACTTGGCGCAATTGACAATTTGGCGCAGATTGAGATTTGAGTGTTTCCCTTTCTTCTATTTATGGCTTTTAGCTTTGGGAGTTGGAATTCCTAAACAAAAATAGAGAATATATTGTGGTATTATGCTGATGTTCGATTTGATAGAAGATCGAAGTAATCTCCAAGACTTGTCAACCCCACTGCAATTGAGCTTGCCACCTCTAGAGTGAATTGTGGATTGTTTGGCTGGTGCTGTCTCACTGAGGTTGCCTCTTCTTGTTCCCTTCTTTTGATTATTAATAAACTTCCATTATTCATCAAAAAGAGAATACATGGAGCATTTGATCATATCTTGCTTTTTGATATTTTTCTAATTGTGTTTTTGGAGGGAAGCGGGTTGTTTGGGAATGGATATCCCCGGGATGTTTTGGAATGGGCATTTGGGCCTAGGAATGTGAAGGATTCTAAAATTTTGTCTTTGCTTAGGTTGTAATTTTGGGGTTGTATTCCTTCAAAAAAAAAAAAATCATCTTGCAATTTATGATTTTTGACTTATGTTCTCATCCCCTTAGATATTGTTTGGATTCATGATGGAGGTTATGGCATCAGTTCGAGACTGGTTGGCAACTTGATGTAACCCTCCTTTATCCGGGTTTCAGACCGACAATAGGAGCACAAAACTCCGAGAGGTGCAATGTATTACATAGGTTGATTGCAATCAAGTGCTATCTAATAGTCTATTACATAGGTTGATTGCAATCAATGAGAACAAGGCATTTGCAGGAAGAGATCCCATTGTGTATGTTGTTTGTAGACGACATAGTTTTGATTGACAAGACCAGGGTGTAAATACGGAGCTAGATTTATGGAGAGGTGCTTTAGAATATAAAGGTTTTAAAATAAGTCAGACTAAAATAGAGTATCTGGATTGCAATTTTAGCAACAATAGGAGTGGAGATGAGGAATTAGTTAAGATTGCTGACCAAGAAGTTTCCCAAAATGACCACTTTTGATATCTTTGGTTGATAATTCATGACTAGAGTGATTGGGCAAGATGTTGCCCATAGAATTCAAGCGGGGTGGAAGAAATGGAGATTTGCCTCCAGAGTTTTATGTGATCGTCGTGTACCACTCAAACCGAAAGGGAGATTTTATAGGATAACTATAAGACCAGCCATGCTATATGGGACAAAATGTTGGGCAATTAAGGAACAGCATGTTCATAGATGTTGAGATGGATGAGTGGCAACGGGAGGAAGGATAGAATTATAAATGAATTTATTCGAAGGAACTTAGGAGTAGCATGAATAAGTAATAAGATGAGGGAACATAGATCGTTTGGTCATTTAGAACTGTGCCAGTTAGGAGTGAGTTGGTATGAGAAGGTTCTAAAAAGGCAATGGGAAGGCCCAAAAGAACGTGGGTGAAGGTAGTAAGAAAAGACTATTGTCTAGTTGAAGGTACGACCCTTGATAGCGATTCATGTAGCTGACCCCAGTTAGTTGGGATAAAGCTTAGATGATGATGATCAATGAATATGGTATTGATAAAATTGGCTTTCGGTATTGCACCTTGGCGATACGAAACCCCTAGGAAGTATCCTGATTTCTTGGTGTTGATGATATGTCGACGATATATTGGGATGTATCAGCGGTATCATTGATATGAGAGAGGGTTTCGTTTTCTTAAAAAAGAAAGAAGAGAAGATCTCCTTCTCCTCCCCTCCTTCCACTGCTCTCTCTCTCTCTCTCTCTTGTCATCTTGTGTCTGCCAATGCTTGCAATCGACGGACGCATCTTTCGAAATAAGAAGGGACGTGCAGTGACCATGGGGCCCACCTTGATGTACATGTTGTATTTCCTTGTTGTCCATTTGTGTTGCTAGTTCATTTTAGGGCATGAACCCAAAAAATGAAGCGGATCCAACTCTCGGGTGGACCCCACACCACATGAAATTGTGATAATTGAATGCCCACCATTAAAAACTTCTTGGGGTCCACCGTACTATTTATTTGCCATCCAACCTGTTGATAAGTTCACATGGACCTGGATGAAGGGAAAACACAAGTATTAGCTTGATCCAAAACTTGTGGCCCACAAATTTTTTAATGGTCAATAACTGCTATTTCCTATGGTGTGGTCCACTTGAGATTTAGATTTGCTTCATTTTTGGGCCCATGCCCGTAAATGAGTTAGTAAAACAGATCGACAATTTGGATATACAACACTTGCATCAAGGTGGGCCCCACGATCACGACCTGATCACTTGACTGAATCCTCCTCCTAAAAGGCTGCCAATGAAGTGTCATTCATCAATCATATGTAAAAGGTGATCCCACCATGATGTTTATTGGAAATCCACCCTGACCACTAGGTGGGTCACCCAACGCTAGGCCGAGGGCCAGATAATCAGCCCCATCCATGATTCATGTGGACCACATGATTGGAAACAGTGTACAGGGCAACGCTCCTCTAGTCCAGACTGTTTCCCTTGGTGTGGCCCACGTGAATAATGTTTGGGCCTGATTTTTGGGCCCCATGCCCAAATTATGTTGTAGTATCTAATGGTTGGAGTGGGTTTTACATAATCATCACGGTGGGCCCTGTAAAAATCAAGGGTGGATTTCTCTCCATATTGTTTTCTTTGGTTTGGCCCACCTGAATCACAGGTCAACCTCATTTTTTGGATTGGGCCTAATTGGATGTTACACATCCAATGGTCGGAGTGGATCTCACATACACATCAACGTGGGCCTAAAAAAAATAAGGGTGTCTCATAATTTTTTTAATCAATCACTACTGTTCCTGTGGCGCGGTCCACCTGAGATTTGGATCTGCTTTGTTTTTGGGCCCATGCCCTAAAATGTGTTGGCAAAACGGATTTGTTGAAGTAGGCCCATCTTGTATTGATGTCCCTTGAGTTTTTTTTTAAAGATTGTTTGAACGTTCCTAACCATTGATTTATGGATAGTTGTTTGTTGAAACAAGACCATTGGATGTTTTTCATTCTTAACTACCCAATAAATGTCCACCAATCTCCACCAATCTCATTCAGACGAGGAAATAAATCTAATTTTTTAGTTATGAGACATAATGATGGGGACATCAAGGGATCTACTCGGGTGTACTAGAGACGGAGATGACCACCCACATCAGTGCAACCTTTTTAGTAGATGGGAGACGAGTTCCAGATGGGGCCCGCCGGGCTATTTTGAAGACCTCACATGCATTGGACGTGCATCAAGAAGACCCTACCTTGGGATGATGCATGTGGGCTGCTTAGGAGACCATTTTAGTCGTAAGATTTTTATTTCGTGTCGATCCGATCATTGGATCTTGTCGATCGGGCCATCGGGCCACCGTGCCACCAGATCCTCCAGATTTGAGCCTTTGGACTCTGATCTTGCTTTTAAAAAAAAAAAAAAAAAAACACTATGTTTTTTGTTATTTTTAGAATTTATTTGATGGTTGAGATTGATAATAAATGTTTTAGTTTTCTTATTTTGGATGATGAGCTATTTCACTTGAGTGAGTGACATAGTTGTAATTATGCCGAATTTTAATTATAAAAGCACATGGGGGGTGGAGGTCCAACCCTAGTGGTGTTATTGAGAAGAAAGAAAAAAAGAGAGAAGCTCTTTCGTGTGAAGGAATTTTTCTCCTTGTGTTTTATGGTTTGTGAGAAACCTTCCCTTCCAATTGAATTGTGGAAGGGTAGAAACTTGTTTGGTGGTGGATTCCCCAAGGTACATCGTTTATATTTCTTTTCTTCAAAATGTATTTTTCTTCTTCTCTTGTCTTCCTCTTTCTCCTTCCATTACAACCTTCTAAACCCATCAAAACCCCACTCAATGCTCCCTCTCTTTCTTCTCCTTTACCTAGCCACGTGTGGGCTCCCATTTGGGGTTTTCCCTCTTTGATTATCCTCCAAACCTCCTTATTTCTTAGATCGTTTAAATCCCTAAAAACCCCATTCCTATATCTCCATCCATGAATGTAAAGCCCTAATGAAAATATGATTTTTTTGTGAAACTTTTCCCAAACCAGAATTTTGCTTACATCTTTGTCTATCCACGTGGTTGTTGCATTATCCACGCTAGATTGGAAGTCCCTACTTCCAAGTGGGCCACTCTTGAGTTATTTTATATTTTCGTGCATCGCGTATGTGATAACCTAGGATATTCGTATTATAAATCTAAATTTCCGAATCTATTATGTGGATATGCTTGATTTTACTTATTGATTGCTGAAATTAATGTGTAATTGATGTCTTATCTTGTATCCTAGGATATTTTCCATCATCCTACATCACATAATTGGATAATTTAATTTCAATTACTTTATCTCACATGTGCAGTTTTTAAAAATAATTTATCGGGTGTGTTTTCATACACCTTATATGATTTATAAATCATATGGATTGATTTTAAATATAATTGCATCACTTTAGTCAGACAACGCATAGATTAGGACCTTATACAAAGGAAACCTATTATGTGCACTTTAAAAAAAAAAAAAATTTTTTTTTTGTGATCTTTTGATTTCTAAGGTGTATTGATGTCTTTTTATCATCCACTGAAGTTTAATTGAAAAATTCAAGTAATTTCCCAATGTTTCCCAAAAACAGCGATACATCTGATATTTCCCATGCAATAACCAATATGTTTCCGTATCCCAAGGGTGCGATACATCCGTCGATAATAATATGGAAAACATTGATGATGATGATCTCAGCCCCTCACAATTTTACATTCCGATGCAACTTTAGAACATTGGCTTCGTAATGCGATCTCCCTTGGACAAACTTGACCTATTGTTGTTCCCTCAGCTCTTGGAAGCTCACAGCAATTCAGCACCATGTCTAGGCATAGATATGTTTTAATCAAGTTTGTTCATGTGTGAGTGCATTTATGATGTGAGCCAATGTTCTAAAGATGTATTGGATTAACAAAACTGGTTTCGTTATCCCACATAAAGCTCCTTTGCATGAATTCCTAAACCCAAAACCTGCTAATACTTGAGCTTCCTCACAGCCCCTCTTGCATGGTCATCACAATTCCACACCATGTCTAGGTACAGATATTAATTGATCAGGTTTGTCAATGGATGACTGCATTTATGATGTAAACTAATGTTCTAAAGTTTTATTGGATTGATAAAACTGGTTTTGTTATTCACATAAAGCTCCTTCACACAAGTTCCTAAACCCAAAACCTGTTAATGACTGAAAATACCTGAACTACCCAAAAAAATCTTCACAGTTAAATTTTATGCAACTGTCCTTAAACTCTTATACTAATTGGCTAATACCCAAAAACGGAGAGCTCCCTCACATCTCCTGTTGCAAGCTCCTCTTTCAAGGTCATCACAATTCCCACCATGTCTAGGTACAGATATGAATTGATCAGGTTTGTCGATGAATGGCTGCATTTATGATGTAAGCCAATGTTCTAAAGTTTTATTGGATTGATAAAACTGGTTTTATTATCCAAATAAACCTCCTTTACATGAGTTCCTAAACCCAAAAGCTGCTAATGACTAAAAATACCTAAACTACCCAATAAATTCTTCACAGTTAAATTTTATGCAACTATCCTTAAACTTTCTTACTAATTGGCTAATACCCAAAAACAGAGAGCTCCCTCACATCTCCTGTTGCAAGCTCACCGGAATTCTGCACCACGTCTAGGTATAGATATGAATTGCAATTCCGCACCATGTCTAGATTATAGATATGAATTGCTCAAGTTTGTCCATGTACGAGTGCATTTATGGTGGAAGTCAATGTTCTAAAGCTGTATTAGAATGACAAAACTGGTTTCATAGTCCACATAAAGCTCCTTCATGTGAATTCCTAAACTCAAAACCTTTCAATGATTGAAAATACCTGAACTCCCCCAAAATTTCTTCACACTTAGATTTTATGTATCAATCCTTATTCACACCAATTGGCAAATATGCAAAAATGTCAGTAAAGGGGGGCTACATGAGCCACGTGCCCTCTTTTTTGTGATCAAGTGATCGGTTGCTTCCATACAACTCTTGCAAGCTCACCACAATTCCGCACCATGTCTAGGTACAGAAATTAAATGATCAAGTTTGTCCATGGATGTGTGCATTTATGGTGTAAGCCAATGTTCTAAAGTTGTATTGGATCGACAAAGCTGGTTTTGTTATCCACATAAAGCTACTTTGCATGAGTTCCTAAACTCAAAACCTCTAATAATTGAAAATACCTAAACTACCCAAAAATTTCTTCACAGTTAAATTTATGTAACTATCCTTAAAATTTCATACCAATTGGCTAATACCCAAAAAGATAGAGCTCCCTCACAGCTCCTCTTGCAGGCTCACCACAATTCCACACCATGTCTAGTAGGTATAGATGTTAATTGATCAAGTTTGTCCATGAATGAATGCATTTATGATAGAAGCCAATGTTCTAAAGTTGTATTGGATTGACAAAACTGGTTTTGTTATCCCACATGAAGCTACTTTTGAGTGAGTTCCTAAACCCAAAACCTACTAAAAAAGTAATGATTAAAAATACCTTAACTACCCAAAAAATTCTTCACAGTTAAATTTATATAACTATCCTTAAACTTTCATACCAATTGGCTAATATCCAAAAACAGAGCTCCCTCACATCTCCTCCTGCAAGCTCACTACAATTCCACACCCTGTCTAGGTATAAATATTAATTGGCCTTTGTCCAAGGATGAGTGCATTTATGGTGGAAGCCAATATTCTAAAGTTGTATTGGATTGACAAAACTGGTTTCATAATCCACACAATGCTCCTTCACGTGAGCTCCTAACCCAAAACCTGCTAATGCTTGAAATTACCTGAACTACCCAAAAATTTCTAGACAAAAATTGACAAGGTGAGATTTCCGTTTCTTCATCAGAAGATGAGTCCCCCTTTGAAGCCAGAATGGAAGTCCCGACGTCCCCCAGACCCTCCGACATAAGTCAACATCATCTGAATTCATAGACAGTTAAATTTTATGTAACTATCCTTAAAATTCCATACCAGTTGGCTTGTACCCAAAATATTGTCTGTAAATAAATTGAGGAATGAAATAAATTCCAAAGTGACCTTGCAGAGAAGGGGGCTGCATGAGCCACTTGTTCTCTTTATTGTGACCAATGATCTCTTTTGCATTTCGCCAAACTGATTTTTTTTTCTTGCCATTTTTGTGCCATTACAAATCCTGCAAGTTCCATCGAATTCTAACTTAGCTTGCCCTTGCGTAAGAACATATGAGGGAAGAATCGTAGACTATATGAGTAGGAAAAGTAATGCAGCTGGAAATCACATTGGCTTCCATTAATAGATCCCTTTGATTCAATTCTTTCAACCTAGTGCCCCGAGACAGATTTGAGTCAAGAAATAAGAAGAATCCAGATCTAATTGTTTATAAATTGACTCAAAGAAGAAAAGCTTGTGGCAAATTAAGAAGGGAAGAGCTAACAACATATACTAGAAATCTGAGGAAACACATGCCTCCAAGTAACACATGCAAGAGATGAGGTTTACTTTAAGAGAATGAAGAGACTATCGTAACTCAAACTCTAGTTGGCATTACATGTCCATAGAAGGGTTATTGTATAGGCCTAAAATTGAAAATAAAACCCTAATCCAAAGAAATTTACTAAATTTCCCTTAAACTTTTTTCCCTATAGTTTCAATTGTATCCCTTTATTTTAAAAGCAATTAACTAGACAGTAAACCTTCCAACACGTGTAACCATGTGGGTTCACACATGTTATCATGCAGGATCCTACGTGTGATTATTTGGGACCCGACATGTAGTGAACAGGCTCCCATGTAGAGCTGTGGCTTTGCTTACTTCAGTAGTGCTTCCTATATTGGAAATAACTAGGTTCCTTCGACTGCTTCTTCTTTTGGTTCTAATTGGATCTGTGCTTACTTCAGTAGTGCTTCCTATATTGGAAATAACTAGGTTCCTTCGACTGCTTCTTCTTTTGGTTCTAATTGGATCTACATTGTACACAAAAGTGACACATGATTGTGCCATTTCTTTAACTTGTTGATTATAATCAACCTTTGTAATAGACTATTATATGGTGTTTGATTATAATCAACCTATGTAATAGTCTATTACATCGTGCTCATGGGAGTTTTGTTCTCTCATTGCCAGTCCCTAGTATGGATGGAGGGTTGTGTAACTTGTGTTAGGTTGGTAGTTGGCATCAAACTTATGCCATACCTTTCATTCTGAATCCGAATAATATGACATCCCAAACTCACACTAGGGTGTCCTTTGTGACCGTTGTGCTACATCGGAACTGGCGTATAGTGAGAAATGGACTAGGGTTCGCTAGGGCATACCACGAAAGTGATGTGCTGCAACAATGCCCGATTGCTATGAGAAGTAGGCAAGGGTTCCCGTGCCATTTTGAATGCGAGCAAGTGAAGTAGCTAGTCCAGTCCAGGAGAGTAGGATTTATCTTGCCACATGGAATATACAAACATTGATAGGTAAGAGTATGGAGTTTGTAGATATGATGAACACATGAGAGTTAACATGACCTGCGAATAGGAGATCAAGTGGAAAGGGGCTAAGACTCAAGAAATTGATGGATATAAACTTCGGAATATGGGAAAGGATAATGATAGAAATGGGGCAGAAATAGTGGTAAATAAAGATTTAAAGGATAAAGTCATAGATGCTCATGGTATTCCAAATCGGTTAAGTAACGGTAACGGTCATAAGCATTCAGCGTTATGTGTCGAACGGTCGTAACGGCATTCTGAGAAAAAAGTGCTTGTAAAGGCCTAAATGTGACCAATAACGGTCCAGGAAGTACATTTTTCAAAAAATAAAAAATGGCCGTAACGGCCGTTACGGCCACCGTTACCGTTACAGAACACCTTGCAGATGTTAGGAGAGTAAGTGATAATCTTTTATTAATAAAACTTGTGTTAGAAGAGGAGATAATCAACGTTATTAGTGCATATGCACTGCACGTAGGATTAAAAGATAGAATCAAGAGACAATCTGTTGAACAATCCCAAGTGTAGGACTGCGCAATAGTAATAACTCGGTGAGACCGAGGTCGAACCACATGGAATTGGGTTGAGAAGACAATTAGAACTAATCGAGTGGTCTGGGTTTTTAATCCAGCGGAAGAAAAAGAGGGTTTAAATAGTAATTAAAAACAACTAAGGATCCATGAATTCCCACATAACAAAGTTTGAAACTCAATTCGTCTTTTCAAGTTGATAACTCAACTAGAATCAGATCCCAATCCATTCTAATCGAAAAATAAAACCATAAATCCACCGATAAACGTCCCACAAGATATATGAATTGAGATAGATCGATCTTTCATGAAGATCTAGGCAATTGATCGCGGGGAACCAAAAGCATCTATTGTATCCGGAGTTAACAATAGATCAATTGATTTAGAGGCATCTATTGTACCCGGAGTTAACAATAGATCAATCGATTTTACAGATCAATTCCTTCTCCAATCTAGGACTTCAATAAAAAACAATCACAATTCAACATTCAAAACCAATAACTTGAATTAAAAATGAATTAAATATCAAAATTCATCAAGATGTTCATCTCTTAGCCTTAACTAAGAGATTAGCCTAGCATGGATAACATCTTTTAAAAAAAAGGAACGTTGAACTAGAACCGAAGGTTGAGATGGAAGAATGATGCTGGAAAAGCTTTGTCTTCACGTTCTCTCTACCATACCCTAACTTGATGCTTAGGGACGTCTTAGAGACTTTTATAGTTTTAGAGCTCCAAGTTTCGCACGGCCTCAGAAATTTCGTGAACTTATGCACTGACCGCATCCGTCAATAGGAGCTTTGATAGGATCAAGACCTGTCAAGAGTTTGTCGATATGATCGAAGATGCGCTCGATGGAATTGAAGAATGTCCAAAAGTTGTCTAGCAATGAACTTTTAAAATTCATGATTTTTTCGATGGGATCGAAGGGTCTTCGATGGGATTGAAGGAACTATCTAGCAAGCTTTATGGAAAATCCAGAATTTCTCGATATGTGGCTCGATCGCATCGAGTCCTATCGATGGCTTGTCGATGGGATCGATACTCCTATTGATGGGATCGATTAGTGCTGATTTTCTTCACTTCTCCTTCGATGCATTCAATCTTCAATTCTTTGCTTCGATACGTTGCTTCCTTGGATCTTTAGCCCTTCAAATGTTCATTTTCATGCTCCATTCTTTCATTCTTCAATCTCTACTTCTTTTGGGCTTTAAATCACCACTTTGTACATACATTCAACTTTAGTTCCAAAATCACCTCGCATGTAGAAAACATCTCTAATTAGATCGATTAAACACCTAAATGCATGGGAAACTAATGCATGTGAGAGGATAAATATGCAATATTTGAGTTTGAACACAATCCTGGAGGATATGGATGGACTAATGCATGGCATTCCAAATGGAGATGTGATAATTGTAGGAGGAAATTTAAATAGTCATGCAGGAAAAGGAAGTATAGAATATGAGTGTACATGGAGGATATGGTTTTGGGGGAATAAATGAGATGGGGATGCTATCCGTGATTTCACTATGGCGTATAATCTTAACTCTACTCTAGTGAACACATACTTAAAGAAGAGATGATATTTAATAACTTTCAAAGTGGATCATATACAAGCCATTTATTATTATTATTATTATTATTATTATTTTTAAGAGGTAACAACACTTTATTAGAAAGCCCCAAACGCGGACAAAGAATACAACCCATAAGACTGAAAACAAAACTAAAATAAAAGAAGGCTGCTTGAGGCGTGCTTAACATAGGCCGCCCAACCTGACACTAAAAGTTTGACTTTATAAATAACATCTTCAACACCTGCACACTAGTTCCTAAAAAAATGCCCATTTCTAGCTCCTCATAAGAGCCCACAAAACAACCATTAAGTTCAACCTCCTAATAGCCTTTTCGGCTTTGCCAACTCCACCCCTATGCCAATCCCAAAGCAACTCCCCCACATATTTCGACATCGGTCCATCCTAGGTAGGTGACCATTTCTGAAAAGCATCGTCCCTTGACCCTAGTGTCAACACCACTTTCCAGACCATGTCTCCTTCCCTAAAAGCTTTTCCTTTAATCTTTTTGTTATAAGCTCGAGCAACCTTAGTTTTGTTGGCTATAATGGAATCCAAGGCCTTCAATTGCATTTCGTGTAATTCCTCTAACTCGACCAACATGGCCTATGTGAACCTAGTCGGGGTTATGCCAGTTTGATATGTTACCCTAAGGGATGGCATAATAACTTCTAGAGGTAATACTGCATCACGCCCATAGGTGAGTGCAAAAGGACTTCCCCTAATACTAGACTAAGGCGAATTCTGATAAGGTCACAAGGCTTCAGATAACTTAGTATGCCATTCATGCGGGTTGTCATCGATCATCTTCCTTAAGATATTTTTATGGCTTTGTTACTAGCCTCAGCCTGGCCATTAGCTTGAGCATAGTAAGGCATCAAATGCAGTATTTTGATCTTGCATTGCTCGGCCATCACATTCACTTCCTTGGTTATTTTGGTCGACATAGTTGTTTAAGAAGATGTAAGATTAAAGAAATTTCATAACGAATGGAGGAAACGTACTGTGCTACCTATTTGTAAGAATAAAGGAGACATACAAACCTGCACTATCATGGATTAAATTTATGTGCCATATAATGAAACATTGGGAGAGAGTCATTGAGCAAAGAGTAAGGCATGTGACAAATGTATCAGAAAATTAGTTTGGTTTCATGCCTAGGAGGTCTACCATTGAAGCTATAATCCTACTTGGACAATTGATGGAGAAATATAGGGAGAGGAGGTAGGATTTCTACATCGTCTTTATGGGCTTAGAGAGCATAAATTAAGGTCTCCAAAGAGTTAATTGGTGGGTGTTGGGAAAGAAAAGAATTTCAAAATGATATTGATGCAGGATCGATACATGAACTGAGTGACATACGAGATCAAATAGCCGAATTAAGATATTTAATAAAAAAACACAAACATTGCTATAGTCATCACAAATATCATGAAAATCAAAAGAAAACCATGCATAATCCTAGCCTAAGCTACTAACATTGTAACTCAAGATCACTAAATAAAAAGAAACTAGGATTTAATGGATGTATGAATATCCAATTAGCATAGGATATAGTTTATTTCAAAATAGAAAACCTAATACAACCTAGGGTGAAAATTAGGGTTTTGGTAATTTGAGAAAGTAGGAAATTTAGAAAATTTAGGTTTAGAGTTAGGGTTTCGAGGATGGAAGAAAGGGGTTTTGATATAATGATGGTGGAAAACTAAAAGGGGCAGGTGGGTTTCAAACGTGTGGCCGTACGGTCACACGTGTGGCGTGGGAGGATTGGTTTAGGTTAGTTAGGGTTTGGATTGTGGATGGATATGGAAAAGTTTAGTTTGGGAGAAGACAAAGATTTGGGATGGGAGAATTAAGAATTTGAAAAAAATACCCGGATGTGGAAGAAAAGAGAAGATGGCGTGGGGATAGATGGAGACCTCACACCTCCGTTGATGAAGATTAGCCTCGCACCAATCTTCCTTCCAAATCGCATGAAGATGGGAAAAGAAAGCAAGAGATTCTCTCTCTCTCTCTCTCTCTTTAAAATTTAAATCACGAAATTCAACGAGGGAGAGGTCACACGCCCTCCTCTTTTTATAGATCTAAGAACTTTCAAAAATTACAAAAATCCCCCTATCTTGTGAACTTTAACGAAAATAGCCATAGTCTAAATAAAATCAACTAAAATACTCACAATGTGTCTAAATATAAAATAATAAAAAACTAAATCCTAAAATATGATAAAGTCTAAAACTGATGTGGATGATCAAGATCAATGGCCTGATCATGTGATCCATGCGATCCAAGGGCCCGATCGTCATGTCCCTTTAATCTAACGGTCTGGATCACTCCATAAAGCAGCCCATGTGCATCTTCCTGGTGTGGGGTTTTCCACATGCTCGCACATGCACATGGGGTCTTCAGCACGATCACGGGTACTCGCCTAGCCACAGGGAAATTGGCGCAGCCCGCTTCCTCCTCTGATACGTATGTAAGGGTGTACGTGATATGATGTCCTTATCAACTCTCCTCGGCTGAGAAGAGTTCGCCTCTGGCAGACAAACTCCTGTAACACTTCAAAATGTCTGGATCTAAATGCTGTAGCTCGTCCTCTGTAATCCATGTACTGTTAGAGATCGGCCTGTGCTTCCCCTTGACAAGGAATTTCTGAGATCCTCCATATCGAGTGGAAACTGCTTGTGTATCTAGTATGTCTTCTATCTGTTCACTTCGAGCAGGCAAGGAAGGTAAAAGTGGTAATGGCTCGGATGATTGGTCAAGTAAGGGCCGTGGATTTGGGACTAGGTCATGGTCTGTGGATGGATCAAAAGGTGAAGTAGCAGGACCCTTGAATTGTACTAGATCTTCCACATTAAACGTAGAACTAATTACCATAGTTGGTGGAAGGTCTATTACATATGCATTAGGACCCAGTTTCTGCATTATTTTGTATGGTCCTACGATACGTGCTTGTAACTTTTTAACGGCCCCATGTGGGAATCGTTCAGGCCTCATGCGAACCATGACATAATCTCTTACTTGGAATTCATGAAACCTACGATGAGAATCAGCAAATGCTTTGTATTTTTCATTACTTAACATTAATTCGCTTCCTGACCTCACTGTGCAACTCATGTATATGACGTGCAAACTCATGTGCGGACTCAGATGGCCTTTGGGACACAGACATAGGTATGATATCTACAGGTTTCCTAGGTTTGTAGCCATGCACAACCTCAAATGGACTCATGCCTATGGACCTATTGATGGAACTATTATATGCTAACTCGGCTATAGGCAAAACGGTATCCCAAGTTCGGATGTGATCACCCACGAGATATCTAAGTAGATTTCAAAGACTCCTATTAGTAACTTCAGTTTGACCGTCTGTTTGAGGGTGATATGCAGATGAAAATTGAAGCCTTGTCCCCATCATGTGCTATAGTGTCTTCTAAAAATAGCTCATAAAGCGTAGATCACGATCAAACACTATGGTCTTAGGTAGACTATGTAAACGCACTACCTCCCCAAAGAAAAGCTTAGCCATATTGGAGGCATCTGACGTTTTCGAGCATGGAATGAAATAGGCCATTTTGAAAAAATGGTCCACAACCACGAATACGGAATCGTGTTTCTTGATAGTTTTCGGTAAGCCTAACATGAAACCCATACTAATATCCTGCCACAGAGCATGGGGTTCTAGCAAAGGCGTATACAATCCTGTATTTTGCTTCCTCTGTTTTGCCAATTGACAAGTCCTGCACTGCCCAACAATCTTGGCTACATCTCGCTTGAGACTTGGCCAATAAAATCTATCCTCTACAAGGGCAATGGTCTTGTCCCTTCCCAAATGACCAATTACCCCTCCTGCATGAAGTTCCCAAACTAGAAAATCATGGAGGGAGGTACGAGGAATGCAAGTCTGTCACCTTTAAATAAGAACTCATCAATGATGACAAACCTGTGACTGTCGGTCGACTGGCTGTCTCGCAGTGACGCATACAACTCACCAAAGTCTGCGCATGTAGGATACTCTTCTCTCAGCCGATTAAACCCAGTCACTTTCACTCTCATACTTTAGAGTAGTGCCACACGACGACTAAGGGCATCAACAAGTTTGTTCTCGACCCCAGCCTTATGTTTAAGAACGAAAGAGTATTCCTGAAGAAATTGGACCCATTTAGCATGCCTAGGGTTTAGTTTCTTTTGGGAACTGAAGTAATGTAAGGCCTCGTGGTCAGAGAACAAGACAAATTCTTGCGGTAATAAATAATGCCGCCAATGGCGCAAGGATTGGACGACCGCATAGAACTCTGTCATAGGTGGAATACCGTTGCTTTGCCTCATTCAACTTCTCACTGAAATAAGCAATGGGGTGCCCTTCCTGACTGAGCACGCCACCTATACCTACCCCAGATGTGTCACATGCGACCTTAAAGACTTTAGAAAAGTCTGGAAGGCGCATGACAGGGGCTTCGCTCATCTTGCCCTTAATATCCTTAAAAGCTTGAGAAAGTAGGAAATTTAGAAAATTTAGATTTAGAGTTGGGGTTTCGAGGATGGAAGAAAGGGGTTTTAATATAATGATGGTGGGAAACCAAAAGGGGTAGGTGGGTTTCACACGTGTGGCCGTACGGTCACATGTGTGGCGTGAGAGGATGAGTTTAGTTCTGTTAGGGTTTGAATTGTGAATGGATATGAAAAAGTTGGGTTTGAGAGAAGTCGAAGATTTGGGAGGGGAGAATTAAGAATCTGAAGAAAATACCCGGATGTGGAAGAAAAGAGAAGATGGTTTGAGGATAGATGGAGACCTCGCACTTCCATTGATGAAGATTAGCCTCGCACCAATCTTCCTTCCAAACCGCATGGAAGTATCTTCAAATCGCATGAAGATGGGAAAAGAAAGCAAGAGCTTCTCTCTCTCTCTCTTATCACAAAATTCAATGAGGGAGAGGTCACACGCTCTCCTCTTTTTATAGATCCAAGAAGTTTTAAAAATTACAAAAATCCCCGTTTTGTGAACTTAACGAAAATAGCCATCATCTAAATAAAATCAACTAAAACACTCATAATGTGTCTAAATATAAAATAATCAAAAACTAAATCCTAAAATATGATAAATTCTAAAATTGATGTGGATGATTAACGATCAATGACTCGATCATGTGATCCATGCGATCCAATAGTCTGATCGTCGCGTCCCTCCGATCTAACGGTCTAGATTACTCCATTAAGCAGTCCCTGTGCATCTTCCCGGTGTGGGGTCTTCCAGATGCTTGTACATTCACATGGAGTCTTCAGCACGATCACGGGTACTAGCCTAGCTAAAGGGAAATCGGTGTAGCTTCCTCCTCTGATACGTATGTAAGGGTGTACGTGACGTGATGTCCTTATCAGATATCTTGACATGATTAAAGATATGTATGAGGGTGCGGTAACAAATGTAAGGACCACTAGTGGAGAAACAAATGAGTTCCCAATTACTGTAGGCTTACTCGAGGATCATCATTGAGCCCCTGTCTTTTGGCATTAGTTATGCATGAGTTAACAAGGCATTTGGAGGAAGAGATCCCATGGTGTACGTTGTTTGCAGATGAAAGTTTTGATTGACAATATGTATCTAGATTTATGAAGGGGCGCTTTAGAATCTAAAGGATTTGAAATTGGTCAGACTACATGAAGTATATGGAGTGTGATTTTGGTAGCAATGGGAGTGAAAATAAGAATTAGTTAAGATTCCTGACCAAGAACTTTTCCTAAATGATCACTTTCAATACCTTGGGTTAATAATTCATGACTAAAGAGATTGAGAAGGATGTTGCGCATAGAATTCAAGCTGGGTGGATGAAATGGAGGTGTTCCTCTAGACTTTTATGTGATCATCATGTACCACTAAAACTAAAAGGGAAACATTATAAGACAGCTATAAGATCAGCCATGCTTTTGGTACAAAATGTTGGGCAATTAAGGTCCTCAAGGAACAACATGTTCATAAGATGAGTGTAGCTCAAATGAGGACGTTAAGTTGGATGAGTGGGAAGATGAGGAAGGATATAATTAAAATGAATGCATTTGAGGGAACTTATGAGTAGCACCAATTGATAATAAGATGGGAAAAAGTAGACTTACATGGTTTGGTCGTATGCAACGCAGACCCAAAACCGCATAGGTTAGGAGTGAGTTGGTAAAAGTTGAAAGCTCTAAAAGGGGAAGGGGAAGGTCCAAAAGGATGCGGATGGAGGTAGGAAGAAAAGATTTAATGACCTATGGTCTAACTGAAGACATGGCCCTTGATAGAGTGGAATGGTAGAACATAATTCATGTAGCTGACCCTAATTAATAGGGGTAAGGTTTAAATGATCATCATCATTCCCATCATCTAAGCCTTATCCTGACTAATTGGGGTTGGCTAGATGATTCTTTCTCTGCCATCCCACTTTGAAGGTCAATTTATGATGAAGGTGATGATTGTGTCTTTTCTTTCTAGTCACAAACTAACTTCCCAGATCATTAGATGATGGTCTGGATAAAATTGTGTACTTGGAAAACTCATGATCACAAAGTGGATGGGTTGATATTGTTAGAAGTATCGGTATCGCTACGAGTTTTGGTGGCCGGGATATGGAAACAATATCTATATCACCAATTTTCCAAAATGCGGGGAAACATTAAGGAAACATGGGGAAAATGATGGAATTTTTAGTGAAACTTTAGGAGTTGCTAAAATACACATATTTGCATATTTAGGAATAAGAAATTGCAAAAAGAATGCATACATAATAAATTTCCATTTAATGGGGCCTAAAAGTATGTGTTTTCATAAGAAACTAGTCCAATAGTAACACAACAATCACTTAAATTTCATTCAACCAATTAACAAGCAAACAAACATGCATAATGCATTCATACATTATACATCTATGCATAAATAATCATATAAACACAATACACATGCATGATGATCCATCCATCCATCCAACCATCCCATCCATCTATCCATTTAAACATCCATTCATCCATCCCATCCCATCTATCCATCCAACCATCCAATCATCCCGTCCATCCTATCATCGCATCCCATTCATCCATCCATCTATCCAAACTCTTTTTAATAAACAAATTTTTGGCGATATCAATACATTGATGATATTAATTATTGAAATATTGCCGATGGTGATACATTGGTGATACAAGCGACACTTGGAATTTACACAGTTGAAAATATTGGCAATACATTGGTGATACAAGTGACACCTGGAATTTATATAGTGAAAAATATTGGTGATACATTGGCAATACCGATACATCGCCGATACGTAGCGATATATCGCTGATACTTAATTTCTGATACTCCCAGTGTTATTGGTATTTCTACCGGTGTTATTAGTATCGTTGAGTTGGAGATACGTATAATATCAGGGATATTATTGTAATATCGAGGAACTTCTTAACAATGTGGGTTGGCTAGATGATTCCTTTTTTGCCATCCCACTTTGTCAAAAGCCAATTTACGATGATGATGATGATGATTATGTCTTTTCTTTCTAGTCA
Source organism: Magnolia changhungtana (assembly GCA_030180095.1). Lineage (NCBI taxonomy): Eukaryota > Viridiplantae > Streptophyta > Magnoliopsida > Magnoliales > Magnoliaceae > Magnolia > Magnolia changhungtana. Next base: position 3,776,246 of record JASAUF010000502.1, on the reverse strand, counting down.
CAAACTAACTTCCTATATCATTAGACGATGGTCTGGAAAAAAAAAAAAGCGTATTTGGAAAAACCATGATCACAAAGTGGATGAGTTGTCAATGTCTAGGAAAAATGATTACCATGCACTATAACCATCCCAATTAAATTGATCTTGTTCATGTCTGCCCAAGAGGTCAAGTCTAGATATAAGGATGTGATTGTAGTTACACTATAGAGTGAAAGGCCCCTACAATTAGGCTTAGAGGTCTGGTAATGCGAAAGGTGTTTGACGAGTGCATGTTTTTGGGGCAAGGTTGGTATTTACCATGCAGCATTGTGTATGTTGAGTAGTTCTTTTGTAGTGGTTCCTAAACACACATACAACTTGTTTTGACATGGCATGCTGATTTGATTTCTTCATTTTCTTCAATTTTGTTCCATAAAAAGTAATAGTTCAGCACATGTTTCTCTCTCTCTCTCTCTCTCTCTCTCTCTCTCTCTCTCTCTCCATTCATCAAATTCTGTGTGAATAATGTAACAATATTAAGTATGGAACGACTATTTTTTCATCCACTCTGACTTCTAGATACACATGCTTTCTACTTTTGGTTATGCAATAGTACAAGTTTATGCTATTTCATAGCCAAAAGGTGAAGGGATGGGTGAATTTAATAGTCATAGTGGGTGCCCCTGGGATTTCCCTTCCAAGTGTATATTATTTCGCAACAGTAATTTTAACAATCTGTTGCTTAGATCAATTGACAACTATCTACTATGCTTACTATCTATCTCATTTCTTCATGCATTGAAGTGTTAAATGTTGACAAATATGACTGAAGATGTTTGTATATGGTGGGTAGGTAAGTCATTTACATCATTCATTCTTATATTATGTCCAAGGGCACTCTTGCAATTTATTTTATGTATAGGTGGTGTCCTCCTTTTCATCACACTGAAATGATCATTTACCCAAGTTCGTTCATTCATTCATTCATTCATCATCATCTTAGGAATTCAGGGGGGTTGGCTTTAAAAGGTAGACTGGAAAAAAGTACGATTAGATGCTCGCCAGACATCGACAACCAAAATTCCTCTTTTATCCTGGCTTTTGGAAACTGGTTATGATAGAGATTTGTGTTGACAAGACTCATGCCAGCATGGTTCTGTCCAGTACTAACCACCAGCCCGGTGATTACATCAACACCACAAAGGGCAAGCAAGCAGAGTACAGTCATGGAAGGGTATTTGCACAGCATTACGCCTGACATTGAGTCACACACACATGGAGGGTCATGCTTAAGTACATGCTCGATTGGCTGACTGCACAATATTATCCAACTTGCCCACCAATCCATGCTTGCTGGGCATGTTTACATGCCACCACGATCATGCCCCATACTGCATGTCCAGCCAACTATTAGGTGCCGCTCACGAACAGAAATTTGCAAACAATTTAGGACTATAAAATTTTCCAAGTTCATCATGTGTTAAATTTGATGTGTTATCAATTAAAAAAAAGTAAAGTGAATGTGTTAGTTTTTTGAATTTTTGCACATTAAATGCTTAAATTTTATAACATGAGAATCCTTCCACCTTCAAATAATAATAATAATAATAATTATTATTATTTTATAATATGAGAATCATGTTTATTGGTTTTTGAATATTCTGTCCAGAATGTTTATGGGCCCTGTATTTGTGATGCTTATGAGCCTTCTTTTGCTGATGCTTATATAGAGGAAATTCCTTGCAGGTAAACAAATCTGGAAATCTTGAGAATGGTGCTGCACATTATAACATTACTGCTGAACTAACTGCCATGGTATGTTCTCTTGCAAAGGAAAGACAATTTTTAATATTGTGTTCGTTTTCTCTTTTATTGGCATCTTGTCTTAGAGAGCAACAACTTATTACATGCTTTGGTTTTCATTAGGTCGTTTTGTTGAATGAGATCCAATTGCAGCGAATCTTGAGTCTTTCAGATTACTTTACCATATGTTCACTCAGAGAAAAGTAAGTTCATTACAAGCTCTAACATTGATGTTAGCTTTCCTCACTTTTTGGTGAGGGGATATTTTATTTGGCTCTCACCTATAAGCTAATGCATGTTAATGGATGCCCTGTATCTACAATGTTGATTTATTGATAACGTTTTACACAGTTTTTGTGGCACTTTACAGTTCTAATTAATTTGGACTGCTTCATACTCTAATATTTCTTCTTAGAAAATTGCTTTTAACCACATATTTAGGGAAGTCAAAACCATCATCCACTGTCTTGATGTATATTTGTATGCTCTTATCTTTCCAATAAAATTTGTAAAGATAAAATACTTTGGACTGGTATGACGTAATCCAGTGTTTGAGTTATCGGTATTGCTACAAGTTTTGTTGGCCGGGGATATTAAAATAATATCGTTATCAGCGATAATATTGCTGACAATCGGAAATGTGGGGAAATTAGTGGAATTTTTCAGTGAAATACACATACTTGTATATTTAAGAATAAAATGATTTTATAAAATACAAATGCTGGTTCCATACAATAAATTTGGACATGTAAATGTAAATGAACTATTCAATGCCTCCTCCAGCCATCCAATCCATCCATCCATCCACCCAACGATCCATCCAACCACGACATCCAACCATCACATCCATCCATTCATCCAACTAGCCAATCCATCCATCCAACCATCTATCCAACCATCACATATATCCGTCCATCCAACTATCCCATCTATCCAACCATCTAAAATTATCTCATCCCTCCTATCATCCCATCATCCATCCATGCCATCTATCCATCCATCTGAACATCCATCCATCCATCCATCCATCCATCCTTCCAACCATACAAATATGATACATGATACATCATATATTTTAAATTCAACATATATATGTTGTGTGTGTGTGTGTGTGTGTGTGTGTGTGTGTGTGTGTGTGTGTGTGTCTATATATATATATATTAATTTTCAAAATTATTTAAAAATTTTTGAAAATTAAAAACATTATTTAATCTTTTTTTTTTTTCTTCTTTAAATTGGTCCCAATGGGCCCCAATTAGGTCAGCCCATCTTCACCAGTCATCATCATTTAAAAGATGGCCCCCCTAATGGGCCCCATTTAAAGAAAAGAAATGGATTAGCTAGTTTTCTTAACATTTAATAGATTTTTTCTTTAATTTTCAACAATAATAAATAAATAAATAAATTCAAAAAATCAAGTGATTTTGGTCAATTGATAGATTGACCTGTCCTCATGATCATATAAAAAAATGGGGAAAAATCGGATTTTCCCAATTTTCCCCAAATCGGACTAAATATATCCTTAAATCTCTTGATTATGCTCTTGAAATCCATGTTTATGTATAATTTCAAGTGAAATCCATGCTTAAATTCAAGAAAAAATGGCTATTTTGGGGATTTTTCGTTTCCTTGAAATTCCGGCCCGCAAGTGTTTTGAGAAGCGATTTCTCTGTCAAATCCTTGTTTCGATCCATAAAACTAGGTTAGTTGTTGTCGAAATCCACTCCCCTTCCTGTTACACCTCCTGTAAAGGTCGTCACAACCCTCTAATGGTCTGTTACGGTGTAAATACATGTTTTTCGGATTTTATTTCAATGTTACTTACAGGGTAGATACTGTTTTTTTGGGTTTTTCATTTCAATAAAAAAAGAGACCATAACAGTCGTTACGGGGGCCAGTGTTCGAGTTGTTGGTATCGCTACAAGTTTTGCTGGCTGGAGATAAAGATATAATATTATTATCGCCGATAATATCACCGATAACTGGAAATGCGGGGAAATTGTTGGAAAACGGTGGAATTTTTCAATGAAATTTCAAGAGATGCCTAAATACACATATTTGCATACTTATGAATCAAAAAATTATAAAAAGAATGCATACATAATAAGTTTTCATCTAATTAGGGCCTAAAAGCATGTGTCGTCATAAGAAATCGGCCCAATAGTAGCACAACTATTACTCAAATCTCATTAAACCAATCAACAAGCATAATGCATTCATACATTTTACATTCATGCATAAATAAGCATATAATTTATAAACAAATACATATGCATGATGATCCATCCATCAATCCCATCTATCCATCCAACCATCCATCCAACAATCCAACCATCTCATCCAAACATCCATCCAACCATCCCATCTAATAATCCAAACATTCATCTATCCATCTAGCCAACCAACCCATCCCATCCATCCATCCATCCCATCAAATCATCTCAACATCCATCTCATCCAATCATCCAAACATTCATCCATCAATCCCTATCCATCAAACTATCCATCATCCATCCATCCAATAATCCAACCATCCATGCCATCAAATCATCCAAACATCCATACATCCATTCCATATATCCATCCAACCACCCAATCATTCAAACATCCATCCATCCATCCATCGCATCAAATCATCACACATCCATCCATCCATCCATCCATCCATCCAACCATTTAATCATCCCATCCAATCATCCATCCATCCAACCATCCCATCCATCCTATCCAAACATCCATACACCCATCCCATCTATCCATCCAAACATCCATCCATTCCATCTATTTGTCCAACCAACCCATCCATACCATCCAATCATCCAAACATCTATCCATCCCATCTATCCATCCAAACATCCATCCTATCCCTTTCCATTCCATCCATGCATCCAACCATCTAATCATTGAGAGTGGATTAGGTGCAGCCTCGGCCTCACCTAAGATGATGGCCCCCACCTTGATTTATATATTATATATCCATATGTTTTACAAGATCCTTTTAGGGCATGAACCTAAAATGAAGTGTATCCAATTCTCAAGTGGACCTTATCATAGGAAATAATGGTGACTGACCGTAAATGGGCTATAAAAGTTTTGATCAAGTTGATATTTCCTATTTCCCTTCATCCGTGTTTATGTGACTTTAGCAACAGTTTGGATGACAAATAAACGTTATGGAAACATTAAGGTGGGCCCTAGGAAGTTTTTAATGGTATGGCATTCAATTACATGGCGTGGAACTCACACTATAAAAGTATCTTAAAAGTTACCTAAATTATTAGTTTTATTTCGATTCAAAACAATGGTGACCCATGCTTTTAAATGGTGAAAAACTAACATTTTAGATAAACTTAAAAAGTAAAATTAAATGGTGATCCATCAGTATGAACTTATCAATAGGTTGGATGGTCAATAAACATTACAGTGGACCCTAGGAAATTTTTATTGGTGGTTGTTCAATGATCACTATTTCTTTCAGTGTGGTCCACTTGAGATTTGTATCTCCTTCATTTTTGGGGCAATTCCCTAAAATAATCTGTAAAAACAGATGGACGGCGTGGATATGCAATGCATACATTGAAGTGGGCCCTACGGAATCCCACCCTCATGGTAGGTTTTGGGCGTGAGGCGGAAGCCGATGGGATTAGGTGCGACCATGGAATGGTGCAACACTTGCGGTGGGGCCCACCTTGATGTATTTATTGTACATCCATGCCATCTATCAATTTTTACAATTCATTTTAGGATACAAGTCAATCTGAAGTAGATTCAAATCTTAGGTAGATCATCACATAAGAAAGAGTGGTGATTGACTGTTAAAACATTTTCATGGGCCACAAAAGTTTTGGATCAACCTGATATTTGTGCTTTTCCCTTCATCCAGGTTTATGTGACCTTATCAATAGGTTGGATCACATGTAAACATTAGAAAAACATTACAATGGGCCCTAGGAAGTGTTTAATGGTGGAGGTTTAACAAACACCTTTTCTTAGAATATGGTCCACTTGAGAGTTAGATCTACTTGGGCTTATATCCTAGAATGACCTAAAAAAACTTATGGATGGCGTGGATTTATTAAGAATACATCAAGGCGGGCCCCACAGTGACGGTTGCACCATCTTCAGTAAAGTCGGAGTCGTACGGAATCCACGCCCTTAAAATTTTAAGTGTCAAGAGTGAGAGAGCTTTCGTTTTTACGAAAGTCTCTCGTCTTCTCCGGAAAACCCGTAATACGATGAGATTTTGGTCTTTTTCCATAAAAAATCCGAAAATCTCTCCAGAAATTTATCCTTTTCCTTTTCAAATCCGAACCCAAATCCCTGTAAACCTCAGAGAAATCGGGTTCACTTTCAAATATTCTTTTTGAAGAAAAAAAAAAGTGTTTTTTTTAAAGGGTTTTCGTATCTCGAAAAATTCGGAGTAATCAACAGCGATTGGCCCACTAAATCCAACCGAAAGCCACTTCTGCTGGTAGATCTCGAGAAAAAAAAGGTAAGAGAGATTTTTTCCATATATTTTTTATATTTATTTCAATTTTTTTTTTCCAATAATAGGGAGAATGATCGCTAATTTTTTCGATAAAATCGAAAATATTGCCGATATTTCATCGACATTATGAAGAGAAACGAAAATCTGGGGTTTCAGTATCGCGGGTTTAGCGACACCGATAATATCGCTGATATTATCGATTTCTTGTCGATAATGAAAACACTGCACACATCCAAAGTGAAGTTTTGAGTAACGCTAACCTTAGAAAAGAAGACAAGCTTCATGTGATGGTGCACCTAATAGATCGCTTGGATGGAACGTGTGGAATCATTTTTGCACACAAGAACTGTGAGTTATCTTTCTTAGTGAGGTTATGGTCACAGGATAGTGCACCTAATGGACAGCTTGGACGGAACATGTGTGGAATCAATTTTGCACACAAGAACTAGGAGTTATCTTTCCAAACAATGTCATTGTGCGGGTAGAAATCAAACCAATGATTCAAGGGCGCCATCCAAAACAGACCCTAAAAGAATTTATATATATATATATATATATATATATATATATATATATATATATATATATATATATCTGTGTGTGTAGTTTTCACAACGTAGTATTTTTACATAGAAATCATCATAGATTCATGGATTTGGGACAAATCCATCGACATATAAACTACAAGTGTTTTAACAACAGTAGGACAATATTCATGCAAATTTTAGAAAATAAAATTAACTGTTTAGTAAACAATTTTTGCCCACGTGCATTAGTTCACAAATCTGAACATGAACACCATCTCTTCTTGCAACAAATGTAGGAAATCATAACTCTCTTCCTCAGAAACCTTAGAAATGCAAAAACCTTTCAAGTAAAACGAGAATCTAGAAGAACCCCCACCCAAAGCCCAAGAGAAAATAATAATAATAAATAATAAATAATAAAAAAACAAAACAGAAATTTAAAAAAAGAAGAAGAAGAAAAGATTGACTCAATACAAACAAGTCAGAGGCTGAATACCATTTTGAGGAATCAGAGCCAAACATCAGCTTGTTCAAGCCCCCAACAGCGCTTTGACTCAGTATGGAACAATATTTTAAACCATGTGGGGAACACCAATAATTCCCTTAAGGCCTACAGTAAAGTATCATCCAGAGTGAAGTTTCCAGTAACACTAACCTCTGAAAAGAAGATAAGTGAGCAAAATTTGCCCCTCCAAGTGTTTTTTAGTGAGAGTATGGTCATGTGATGGCACACCTAATGGATGGCTTGGATGGAACATGTGTGGAATCATTTTTGCATACAAGAACTGGGAGTTATCTTTCCAAACAATGTCGTGATGCAGGTAGAAATCAAACCAAATGATCTAATGGGCACCATCCAAACAGGCCCTAAAAGACTTAAAAATAAATATAGATGTACTTTTCACAGCTTAGTTTCTTTTTCATAGAAATCATCCCAGAATCATGGATCTGTGACAAATCCAGTTTCCTATGAACTACAAGTGCTTTAACAACAATAGGACAATATTCATGCAATTTTTATTATTATTATTTTTAAATAAACTGTTTATAAAACAATTTTTGTCCACATGCTTTAGTTCACAAATCTGAACATGAATACCATATCTTTTTGCAACAAATGTAGGAAATCATGACTTCCTTCCTGGGAAACTTTAGAAATGCAAAAACTTTTCGAGTAAAATGGGTATCTACAACAACCCCCACCCCCCCCCCCCCCCCCCCCCAAAAAAAAAAAAAAAAAAAAAAGAAGACTGATTCAGTACAAATGAGTCAGATACCGATTTTAGGAATCAGACCCAAACATCAGCTTGTTCAAGCCCCCAACAGCATGTTGACTCAGTATGGAACAATATTTTAAACCATGTGGGGAACACCTACAATTCACATAAAGCCTACAGGGAAGTATCATCCAGGTGAAGTTTCCAGTAACACTAACCTCAGAAAAGAAGACAAGTGAGCAACATGTGCCTCTCCTTCCCTCCCTCATGAACCTCAGCAAAGCAAAAGAATTCCAAACTTTGTGCACCAAGGAGCTCATGATGAGGACATGTGATTACGTCAGTGTTTGCATTGTTGACGACAATATCAATACTATTGCAACATTGTCTTTGTCAACACACTTGCAATACTGAAACCATAGTATTTCGAATCGTTTCCTGGTGTCGGCGAAATCTTGGCGAAATTTTCATGATTTGTTGATATCCAAAAACATCGACGAGATGTTGATCGGCGACATACTCAACATACCACTATCCCCACCTACAACCTATGATTTCTTGATAAAACAGGGAGATGTCGCTGAAATATAGCATGCAGGTATACAGAGAGATACCGGGTGCATAAATGTGATATGTGCCATGTAATTGGGAGATAGGTCATGGGTTGTGGGGTTAGTTACCATGTAATTGGGTATAGGTCATGGGTTGTGGGGTTAGTTATCTAGCAATGGGTAGTAGGGTTTGTTATCTAGCAGTGGGAAGTGGAGAATGGTCCTTGTAGGTACTTATGGTGATGTGGCCTATGGGTATTCTGTAACGGTAATGGTGGCCATAATGGCCACCATTGTTACCTTTACGATATGGGTCGTAACACATTACAGCCCCCATCAGTGTTTTCATTATCGACGAGAAATCGATAATATCGGCAATATTATTGGTGTCGCTAAACCTGCGATACCGAAACCCCAAATTTTCGTTTCTCTTCCTAATGTCGACGAAATATTGGCAATATTTTTTATTTTATCAAAAAAATAGCGATTATTCTCCATATTATTGGAAAAAAATTGAAATAAATATAAAAAATATATGGAAAAAATCTCTCTTACCTTTTTTTTTTTTTTTTTTTTTTTTTTTCTCGGGATCTACCTGCAGAAGTGGCTTTCGGTTGGATTTAGTGGGCCAATCGCTGTTGATTGCTCCGAATTTTTCGATATACGAAAGCCCTTAAACACCCCCCCCCCCTTTTTTTTTTCAAAAGAATATTTGAAAGTGAACCCGATTTCTTTGAGGTTTACAGGGATTTGGGTTCGGATTTGAAAAGGAAAAGGATAAATTTCTGGAGAGATTTTCGGATTTTTTTACGGAAAAAGATCAAAATCTCAACGTATTGCGGGTTTTCCGGAGAAGATGAGAGACTTTTGTAAAAACGAAAGCTCTCTCACTCTTAACACTTAAAGATGGTGCAACCCTCACTGTGGGGCCCGCCTTAATGTATTCTTAATAAATCCACGCCATCCATAAGTTTTTTGAGGTCATTCTAGGATACAAGCCCAAGTAGATCTAACTCTCAGGGTGCATCATATTCTAAGAAAAGGTGTTTGTTAAACCTCCACCATTAAAAACTTCCTAGGGCCCACTGTAATGTTTTTCTAATGTTTATATGTGATCCAACCTATTGATAAGGTCACATAAACCTGGATGAAGGGAAAAGCACAAATATCAGGTTGATCCAAAACTTCTGTGGCCCATGAAAAGGTTTTAACAGTCAATCACCACTCTTTCTTATGTGATGATATGCCTAAGATTTGAATCTACTTCAGATTGACTCGTATCCTAAAATGAATTGTAAAAATGGATAGATGGCATGGATGTACAATAAATACATCAAGGTGGGCCCCACCGTAAGTGTTGCACCATTCCATGGCTGCACCTAATCCCATCGGCTCCCGCCTCACACCCAGAACCTACCGTGAGGGTGGGATTCCGTAGGGCCCACTTCAATGTATGCATTGCATATCCACACCGTCCATCTGTTTTTACAGATTATTTTAGGGAATTGCCCCAAAAATGAAGGAGATACAACTCTCAAGTGGACCACACCAAAAGAAATAGTGGTCATTGAACAACCACCAATAAAAATTTCCTAGGGTCCACTGTAATGTTTATTGACCATCCAACCTGTTGATAAGTTCATACTGATGGATCACCATTTAATTTTACTTTTTAAGTTTATCTAAAATGTTAGTTTTCCACCATTTAAAAGCATGGGTCACCATTGTTTTGAATCGAAATAAAACTAATAATTTAGGTAACTTTTAAGTTACTTTTATAGTGTGAGTTCCATGCCATGTAATTGAATGCCATACCATTAAAAACTTCCTAGGGCCCACCTTAATGTTTCCATAACGTTTATTTGCCATCCAACCTATTGCTAAAGTCACATAAACACGGATGAAGGGAAATAGGAAATATCAACTTGATCCAAAACTTGTGGCCCATTTACGGTCAGTCACCATTATTTCCTATGATAAGGTCCACTTGAGAATTGGATACACTTCATTTTAGGTTAATGCCCTAAAAGGATCTTGTAAAACATATGGATATAGAATATATAAATCAAGGTGGGGGCCATCATCTTAGGTGAGGCCGAGGCCGCACCTAATCCACTCTCAATGGTTAGATGGTTGGATGCATGGATGGAATGGAAAGGGATGGGATGGATGTTTGAATGGATAGATGTTTGGACGATTGGATGGGTTGGTTGGATGGATAGATGGAAGGGATGGATGTTTGGATGGATAGATGGGATGGGTGTATGGATTTTTGGATAGGATGGATGGGATGATTAAATGGTTGGATGGATAGATGGAATGGATGGATGTGTGATGATTTGATGCGATGGATGGATGGATGTTTGGATGATTGGGTGGTTGAATGGATGTATGGATGTTTGGATGATTTGATGGCATTGATGGTTGGATTTTAGGATGGATGGATGATGGATAGTTTGATGGATAGGGATGGATGGATGAATGTTTGGATGATTGGATGAGATGGATATTCGGATGATTTGATGGGATGGGTGGATAGGTTGGTTGGTTGGATGGATGGATAGATGAATATTTGGATTATTAGATGGGATGGTTGGATGGATGTTTGGATGAGATGGTTGGATTGCTAGATGGATGGTTGGATGGATGGATCATCATGCATATGTATTTGGTTTATAAATTATATGCTTATTTATGCATGGTTGTAAAATGTATGAATGCATTATGCTTATTGATTGGTTTAATGAGATTTGAATGATTGTTGTGCTACTATTAGGCCGATTTCTTACGACAACACATGCTTTTTGGCCCTAATTAGATGAAAACTTATTATGTATGCGTTATTTTTATAATTTTTTGATTCCTAAGTATGCAAATATGTGTATTTAGGCATCTCTTGAAATTTCATTGAAAAATTCCACCGTTTTCCCACATCTTCCCCGCATTTCCAGTTATTGGTGATATTATCGGCGATAAGCGAAACTTGTAGCGATACTGACAACTCGAACACTGGATGTGTGGACGCTGGAGGGAGGATTTCCCGGGGGATGGATGATCGACTCTCTTTTCCACTGGTTGCCTCGCTCGAGTGTCTACAAAATGGCGACTCCGCTGGAGGTTATGGATTTTTAGGATTTTATACTTTATTGCTTGGATTATGGTTGTCACAATTGGGACTGAGATTTGCTTGGGATGGTTTATTTGGTGCAAGCCTGATTAGTGGTTGTGATCAAGAGTTGGATTCATTAGAGATGATTGATCGGTTCCATTGTCTCATTTGGTAATCAGACTTGAGTGTTTTTAAGCTAATCCGGATCGTTGGTTTTGATCAACTACGACCTTTATTATGGATAGTGCAAATCTGTCCATGGGTGGCGGTCATGATTTTGATTTGCGACCAATCGAGTCCGTCCTCCCACGCATTTGCATTCATGATTTCAATCCATGATTGATTCTGTCATCCCATGATTGCGGTCGAGATTTAGATTCAAGATTAATCGAGTCCGTTGTCCCGCTAGTTTGCAGTCAAGATTCCGATCTATGATTGATTTTTTCGTCTCGCAGTTGCTGTCAAGATCTTGATTTATGATCGATCGAGTCCGTTGTCCCTCAAGTTTGCGGTTAAGATTTCAATCGATGATCGATTCCGTCATCCTAGGGTTTGTGGTCAAGATTCCGATCCATGATCGATCGGGTCTGTCATCCGATGGTTTGTAGTCAAGATCTCGATTCATGATCGATTGAGTCCATCGTGTCGTGGTTTTGCTCTTTGGGGATTTGAAAATGTTTTTGTATTTTTGGAAGATGATCTGGTCCATCGGATTGCGAGTTGACGGTCGCGATCGATGTTGGTTTTGATTGAATATTTTTGAAGATTTTAAAAATGATCCAGTCCATTGGATCTCAAATTAACGGTCATGATCAATGTTGGTTTTTATTGGGAGTGTTTTGGAGATTTTGAAAATGATTTGGTCTATCGGATCGCGAGTTGACAGTCATGATCGATGTTAGTTTTTATTAGAAATGTTTTTGAAGATTTTGAAAATGATCCAGTCCATCGGATTGCGAATTGATGGTCACGATCGATGCTGGTTTTTATTGGAAATGTTTTTGAAGATTTTGAAAATGATCTAGTCCATTGGATCACGAATTGACGGTCACGATCGATATTGGTTTTTATTGGAATTGTTTTTAAAGATTTTGAAAATGATCCAGTCCATCGGATCGCGAATTGACAATCGCAATCGATGCTGGTTTTTATTGGAAATGTTTTTGAGGATTTTGAAAATGATCCAGTCCATCGGATGAGAATTGACGGTTGCGATCGATGCTGGTTTTTATTGGGAATTATATTTTTATGGAACTTGAAAATGCATGTTGTTCTCTCTTCCACATCATCCCTCCAATTTCTCTTCAATTTCTCATGAGTTGTTGGATTTTCAATTAAAATTCGGATTTTCCCACCATTTTTATCATGTACTCTCTCTCTCTCTCTCTCTCTCTCTCTCTCTCTCTCTCTCTCTCTCTCTGCCATCACCTTGTTATGGACAATCTGTGCAAGATTCCTTGCAAGAGGTCTTCCCAAGGTCCCTCTCTTCCCAAGGGGAGAGAGCTGGACCAAGTCATCTTACCAAAAGGGGGACTAGTGGCAAGCTGGTTGCCGCTAGTCCGCCCTTCACCCCCTGGTTTCTTCCAAGTGTTGGGTAATAGGGTGCGGCTTCCTCTTCTATATATCTTATCCCATAGTAGCTTGTTCAGTGTTCTACATCTTCATAGTTTCTCCGCTTTCTTTCCCTTCTCCATTTCAAGCTCTCTTTCTTTCCTTCTTTTGGTTCCAATTTGGGGTTTTTTTTCCCTAAAGTTTGGACAATAATGGTAGTGCTCTCTTGGTGTGAGCAGGTAAGTGTAAAGTGTTGGGTACATTTATGGTTTCCCTTCCTTCCATTCATCCCCTTTCTCTTCATTTGTTCTAATGTTTTCTTTCTTTTCTCCCATAGGTGTTTCTTTAAAGTTTGAGTATGGTGCAAAGTGGTGGACAACGAGAAATTTTCAAGGCTTAGGTGGTGCACAAGGTGTCCCGTATCCGTTATGATACGGTCGTATAGGCCGATACGTAACGGTAACGGCTGACGCCGATACGTAACGGTAACGGTTGACACCGTTACGCGATATGGGGTCGAAACGGCCGTTATGGAATTCTGTGACCGTAACGGCCGTTACGGGCCATAATAAATACATTCTGGACCCGTAATGGTCATTATGGCCTTGAAAAAAAAAAAAAAAAAAGAAAAAAGAAAAGGAAAAAACTTACCTTTTTTATTTCTTTTCTTCTTCTTCTTCTTTTTCTTCTTTTTCTTATAATGGGTCATTGGTACATCATGTTGCTTATGGCTGGTATTCTGCTTGTACACGCTGCTCTCTCTCTCTCTCTCTCTCTCTCTCTCTCGGTTCAGTCCCTTCTCTCTCGCTTTCCGTCTTTTCTTTTCATTTCTCTCTTTTCTTTCTTTTTCCAGCAAAACCGAACGGAATAGCGTGGCTGTTTCACAGCCACACAGTTTTTTTTTTCTTTTTCTGTATAATCTGCAGTGCACGCTGCATGGTGCACACTCACTATTTTATTGCATGCGGTGGGGCCCACCTTGATTTATGTATGGTAAATCCATGCCATTCATAATTTTTCAAGTTCATTTTAAAGCATGATCCTTGAAATGAAGGGATCAAAATCTTAATTGGACCACGTAGTTGGGATTGAATGCTCGCCGTTAAAATCTTCTTAAGGCCCATTTTGTGATCCACCTAAGATTTGGATCAGCCTCATTTTTTGGTCCATGCTCTGAAATAAGTGGGCAAAAAGGATGGACCACATGGATATACAACAAATGCCATTATATATATATTTTATATTTTTTTCTATTTATGCATTAAATATGGCCATTTTTTTTAAAATTTGAAAAATCATTTTTTAATGATTGCGTTGCTGTTTTAATCATGCCATGTGATGTGTTAATCATAGTAAAACATGTTAATGTGCATTTTACAGATTTGGGTGCCATTTTATATTTTTTAAAATATTTTTTTCTATTTACGCATTAATTATGGCCCTTTTTTTTTTAAAATTCAAAAAATCATTTTTTAATGATTGTTTTGATGTTTTAATCATGCCATGTGATGTGTTAATCATAGTAGAACATGTTAATGTGCATTTTACAGATTTGGGGTGCCATTTTATATATTTTTTTTCTATTTACGCATTAATTATGGCCCTTTTTTTTTTTAAAATTCGAAAAATCATTTTTTAATGATTGTTTTGATGTTTTAATCATGCCATGTGATGTGTTAATCATAGTAGAACATGTTAATGTGCATTTTACAGATTTGGGGTGCCATTTTATATATATTTTTTCTATTTACGCATTAATTATGGCCTTTTTTTTTTTTAAATTCAAAAATCATTTTTTAATGATTGTTTTGATGTTTTAATCATGCCATGTGATGTGTTAATCATAGTAGAACATGTTAATGTGCATTTTATAGATTTGGGGTGCCATTATATATATATATATATATATATATATATATATATATATAAAATTTTTTTCTATTTATGCATTAATTAGGGCTTTTTTTTTTAAATTTGAAAACTCATTTTTTAATGATTGTTTTGCTGTTTTAATCATGCCATGTGATGTGTTAATCATAGTAGAACATGTTAATGTGCATTTTATAGATTTGGGGTGCCATTATATATATATATATTTTTTATTATATTTGTTTTTCTATTTACGCATGTTCGAGAAATTCCTAAAAAAATAATTGCAAACACCGAATGTAAGATATTTTCATATTACATTCATTCTAATATATCTATCATTAATAGTAGATAGTTAGAAAATTAAATATATGAATTTTGTAGTCAAATTCAGGTTATCTGGTTCATAAATTCATCAGACAGTCCAATACAACTTCTCACCAAAGAGTGGACCGTTACACCACCATAAACATGTTCCAATTTATAAATGAATGCATATTTGGAATACTTAGAATATTTCGGATTTAATCCATATTTTTTTATAATTTTTTGGCAAAAAAATTTTTTTGCGCCGTTACGGGCCGTTACGCCCCCGTATCTATATCAGTTTTGGAGTTCACCGTTACACCAACCGATACCGATACGGGACACCTTGGTGGTGCATGGAGTTGCACTTTCAAGATTTTATACGGCCTAGACATGATGCTTGATGATGTATTAATGCTTATGATAAAACGACGACTAACTGGCTAAGGTTTCTAGTAGACCTGCTCCGATTATATCGGCAAGCCACATAGCATACGCCCGCCAGTCAGATATGGGAAAACAATGGGATGTAATGTAATGCTGATGTATATGACAAAACGACAGCTAACTGGCTAAGGTTTCTAGTGGACCTGCTCCGATTATATGTGTAAGGCTCAGAGCATACGCTCGCCAGTTAGATGCAAGGAAACAATGAAATGCAATATGATGATGATGATGATGTATATGAGGAGCAATGCGGTTGAGAAGGGAATGAATGTTGAACGATCCTAATGCTATGCTTTGATGAAACTTATTAAAGCTTGATCGGTTGGATGAATGGTAGTATCACAAGGTTAGATCGAGTGGTTCGTATGTGAACTTAGATGGCTCAGGAGGCTTGGGCTCTGGCTAGGCTAGGCCAGACCCGGGCTGGACTCTCTCTCTCTCTCTCTCTCTCTCGCTCTCTCTCCTCTCACTTCTCCTTGGTGGAGGGATTGGTAGATGGTTAAGGCTAAGGGATTTCTGGTTAAGAAGGGATGATTCCTAAATCTACTGAATGCTTGAAATTAGAAGGGGAGGGGGCTATTTATAGCCTCCAAATCCGGTTTCTTGTAATTGCTGGTAATCCTAGGCAGTGTTCAAAATATCAGTATCGTGTTACGTATTGCATTCTTGGGATATAGATACGTATCAGTAATTACATGGGATATATCAGTTGCATCGTGTAATGTATCGCTGTTGTTGGAAACATGGGGAAACATTGGGAAATTGGTTGAATTTTTCGATAAAACTTCGATGATTGTTAAAAAAGACATTAATACAACTTTTAAATCATTACATTACAATAAACAAGTACACATAATAGGTTTTCTTTGTATGGGGTCCTAATCTATGCGTTGTCTGACTGAATTGATGCAAGTGTATTCAATGTCTATTCATATAATTTATAAATGTAAGAAAATGTGTGGAAACACAAGCAATACATTCAAAAGCAAAAGAAGAATCACTAGATTAGGTTACATTCGTTTTTGATATGATGTTTGAACACAAAGATTGCAACCATTTGCGAGAAATTGGCAAATTTTGATTTTTTTTTTTTTCGATTTTTCGCAACTCGGTCCATCTCCTCCAAATCTCGAAATCGAAGCTCCCAATCCATGATTTTCATGCAGAACATGAAAAATCACGAATTTATAACAATTTGACACTAATTTAACATAAATTATATAAAATAAGAGAATCGAAATTCGAAAATGCTCACTAGATCGAACATGTGGGATATATCGCATTACTTGTGTTTCGTATTGCACTGGTGGGATACAAGATATATCGTGGGATATATCGGCTGATATCATCGATATTTAAAACAGTGATCCTAGGGGCAAAAGGTGGTTGAAGGGTCAGGATTGAAGATTGCCTCATGGCATCATCTCATGGGTTGGATGAGGTAGTAAAATGGTAATTTTAGGTAACGAGATGGGCATCAGAGTAAATACACTTCAACTGCATACTTAGGGTTTGAAAAAATCGAGATTCTACATGCCTGAGGGACGCCACGAAAGAAGGGGAGTGCCACATGGTCGGCGGCAAGCTGGTTGCTGCCGGTCCCCACTTGGACCCCTGCTTTGGTAGGCAGTCTCCTCCAAGCGTATGGATGTTCTATTGTGAAGGCTACTGTTTTGAGGATTTGCATATTTTTCCGATTGGGATTGCTTTTGGGCTTTGGTTCGGGCTTGGTTTTGGGCTTAACTAGGTTAGTTGAATAGGTTGTTGGATTGGGTAAGCTAATCAAGTGAGTCGACTCATTGAGCTGACTCAAGGCTCTAGGGTTCTATGTTCTTAAGGTTTAGGATTAGGGTTGGCTGGGTCGTCTGGGTTGAATGGGCCGACTGGGTTGAGTTTAGGGTTTAGGATTGGGGTTCCTTTGGTTTAGGCTTCTAGGGTTTAAGGTTTAGGATTGAGGTTTGGTTGACCATCCATCAGTTCAAACTCAATCAGTTTATCAGCCTAGGGTGAGGTGTCTACAGGATGATACTTCCCTATAGGCTTTCTATGAATTATAGGTGTTCCCCACATCATTTAAAACATTATTCCATACTGAGTTGACACAATGTTGGGGGCTTGAACAAGCCTGATGTTTGGCTCTGATTCCTCAAAGTGGTATTCAGCTTCTGACTCGTTTGTATTGAATCAATTGTGTTTTTTCTTTTTTTTTGGCTTTGGGTGGGGGTTTTTCTAGATTCCCGTTTTACTCGAAAGGTTTTTGCATTTGTAAGGTTTCCGAGGAAGGGAGTCATGATTTCCTCCATTTGTTGCAAGAAGAGATGGTATTCATGTTCAGATTTGTGAACTAAAGCATGTGGGCAAAACTTGTTTTTATTAACAGTTACTTTAGTTTTTAAAAAATTGCACGAATATTGTCTTGTTGTTGTTAAAACACTTGTAGTTCATAGGTCATTGGATGTGTCCCAGAGCCATGAATCTGTGATGATTTCTATTATGAAAAGAAATTAATTTGTGAAAAGTGCATATTTATTTATTTATTTTTTAAATATCTTTTTGGGCCTGTTTGTATGTTGCCCTTAAATCATTTGGTTTGATTTCTACCTGCACAAGGACATTATTTGGAAAGATAACTCCCGGTTCTTATGTGCAAAAGTGATTCCACACATGTTCCATCCAAGCCGTCCATTAGGTGCTCCAACACGTGACTATACCCTCTCTAAAAATCAGGCCCATCCATTCTTCAGGAAGGCCATAGTAGTGGTCTAAAACTCTGAACACTTGGTCGAGTTTACCATGTATGTAGACATGTTAGTACCTTCTGGTTAGAGAGGAGTCGGAATGGTTTTTGGCTGATTGTTTCTATCCTTTCTTCCCCTTTCTTTTAAACATGAAACTGCATGGATTCACAATTAGTAAAAGTCATTTTTTTAAAATTTTATTTATTTATTTTTATTTATTTATTTGTTTTTCCTGATTTTCTGAGTCTTAATTATGATCTTTTGATATTAAATTTTTTTTTTTTCCTTCCTGCTGACTACTTTTCAACTGGTCCAAGCTGTTCCATTATTGCGTATGACTAGTCTTGGTTCCTATCAAGTAGGTCATTGAAACTGGTTCTTCAAACCATGTTTCCATACTCGGAAATGATTTAATTTTCTTTTCTACTCTTAACAGCCGCTTCTTGCTTTTTGAGTAGTCCTGTGATTGTAACCGAGTAGCTTGTTGGTGTTTTTGATGCTTCCTGTTCTCTCGTTCTTCGTCAACAATGTACTTTGTTCATGGGTTTGGACTTCAGTGATATATGAATAATTGATTAACTTGTCAAATACAATGAGGCAAATTATTGCAATGCTAATTTTATTGGCGGGGTAGAGAGAATATTCAGTGATAGCCTTTTATTTTTATGCACTTATAAAGGATTTTATTTACTTTGCCTACCGCATTTGCCAATGAGAGTGACCCAGGCTTGTAAAATTGCTCATTGGGAAAACATGGATAAGTTGCCATAATCTTATGTTAGCTCCTTCACATGTCATTCAATGGATTTAGAACCTGTTTGGATAGAGAGAATCCAACATATGGACATAGAAAACCCTTTGGAATCCTCAGCAAATTGAAAACTGTTGAATCCAATAACAATTCCACTGGTTGGTTTGGAGTGTAGTTTACATGAAATTGTTGAAAGGCCAATGGTGACTTGGTGTGAGCTCTCTCATAACCTTGGAAATCGACATTTAACATGTACTTTTAGGAGACATCGATGTCCGTGTTTTCTGAGTAAAAACCTTGGAAATGGTAATACAATCTCCAGCTACTCTTTTACATAAACAACGGCGAACTCGACTTCCATGGAAATGAAATTCATTTCCAGTGTATTCTCTCAAACAGCCTCTACAGGCAATCCCAGATAGGCTCTTTGTTGTTTATTTTTCCAGTTATAGTGCAAGGAATATCGACTATTACTTGCAAGTGTACTTTTCCTAGCATGGTTGTCTCCAATTGGAGGGAAGCCCTAGCCCTTCAGGAAGGACTTTGTTTGTAATGCTGTCAGATTCTAGTTTTTCCTCTATTGGGTGTTAGATATCGAAGAAGATTCTAGAAATGCTATGAGTTGGGTGTCTATGGTCTCCAATGGAGCCTAGGCCATGAAGTCGGTGTTTGTAATTATGGAGATTTAACTTCCTCTTTGAAGGTTGTTTCTTTGAATGCTTCAAGGCCGGCTAATGGGATTACTGAGTTTCTTGCAAAGGAGGGAGTGTTTAGTGTTTCTAATTGCGGAGATTTAACTTTCTCTTTGAAGGTTGTTCCTTTGCATGTTTGAGGCAGGTGAGTGGGATCGCTGATTTTCTTTAATAGGAGGGAGTGACAAGGAGGTTACTTGTGATTGGCTTTGTGCTTCCCTCCTCTAGTTGTATCTTTGCTTCTTTCTAATGGATTCAGTTTCCCTAAAAGAATGTAATCTCTTTTGCAAACCCTTGGTTACTGTTAATTTAAATCTGCTATATGGACCTTGATGTCGCAGATATGGACGATATCGGCCGTGGCACAGTCCCTTATCAAGAAAGCTTGATGGTTGGCAAAGAATGTGGTGGCGCTATGCCCAACAAGCAATTTTGTTAGATGTTCGGAGGAAATTGAGGAAGACTTCTTGGAGCAACCTTGCACGTCGAATGTAAGTTTATTGTTGCTCAAGCTTTTCAGCTGTATGAAATTCCACAAAAGGTTAACCAACATGTTTATTTATGTTTTTCTTCTATACAAAATGCCTTTGAATTATGCCATTTGGCCAGAAAATGTGGGAGCCCCTCCCCCCCTATATTTGATGTACAGTTGTGGTAAGTAAGCAAAATCTGGTACTAACTGGATTTCATAAAGATTTGGATTGCTGTAAGCCTGTAACATATATTTCCAACATCTTGGATCATGATTCTCAGATCCCTGCAATCTCCTTGTTTTCCTCTTTCGAAATTTATAAGGGTACAACTTCCTTCTGAAGTTAAAATTAAAGGATGATAATTACTCATATTGCCATACCTAACTTATGAACTGCCAATTAAAGGTAATTTTCCTGCTGTTTCTACATAATGCATGAATCTTGTAAAGGGGACCCTTTTGCTTAGCTATATTCTAATATTGAAGTAAATGATTACATTCAATATTGGTATTGTATGCTATATTAGAGTTCTGAGAAAGAGAGATCCAACTTTTTCTTTTTTGTGTGTTTTCAAGGGCTATAAGAGAATGTGTGTACTTGGGTGCACCTGTGCACAATCTCTTAGAAGGATGCATATGATTATGTTCTTAGAGGAAGATTTTTTGAAGATATTCTATGCCATGATCCTAACGTGTTAGTATCTTATTACTGGTCAAGAAGGCATTGTTTGCTTTTGTAGTTGGAGAACTGCTTGGACGTTTGAAATTCTATTCAGCCTTGTTCACAGTATCAATAGTATCGAGGCTGTCTCCCTCTTGTTAGATGAGCTGGTGGAGATAGTGTAGCGTGTGTGAGTGATCCAGGGTTTAATCCCTGGTAGTGTTATCTTTCAAAAAGAGAAAAAAAAAATCAATAGCATCGAGGCTCAGCGATACGAAACAACCTGGAAGTTATAGAACTTTCAGGTATGCAATATTTCGGTAGATATCGCAATGTATTGTGGAAATATTGATACATTGTGATACTTTCAATAAATCTCCTTTACATAATACAAAGTATCGACGGCAAAGTATTGACAATACAGTCGATATGTATCTTCGATACATTCCAGCTGACATCTCCCTTTCGAAAATTTGAAAAAAAAATAATCTCAAAATAAATAAATAAATAAAACTCTAAATTTGCTAGTTCTCTCTCTCTCTCTCTCTCTCTCTCTCTCTCTCTCTCTCTCTCTCTTCTTCTTCTTCTTCTTCTTCTTATTTATTTATTTATTTTATATATATATATAAATTTTTTGCTTCCAATCCCTTCTTAAGCTAATTTCAACTAGCCCTCTTCGATTTTTTGGAGAGAAAAGGGGATTTGGGTACAAAAATTGAGATCAGAGAGTGGATGGGTGGGAAATGAGATCGATGAGTTCCCATCTCCCCACCCCCCTTTCAAATCACTTAAAATCAGTAAAATAAAGATGAAAATCCATGATTTTGCATGTTTTGTATGCTTAATCATGGATTTCAACCTCCGATTTGCAAATTTGAGGAAAATAAAAAATTCCCCCATATGAGACATAGCCGCACATGCGCATTGTACACGCATCATAGGTATATTTTTACTTCTTCTTTAGGTTTTGCACATATTGCTTGTGTTTTCATACATGTCTGCTTAGTTTTATAAATGCTATTTATGAACTGATAATGAATGTAATTGCATCACTTTTGCAGACAACAAATAGTTGAGGACCATATTCAAGGGAAACTTATTATGCGTGTTTGTTTTTGTGATCTTTTGATTTCTAAGTGTGTAATAATGTCTTTTTTCACATCGCTTGAAATTTCATTGAAATATTCAACCAATTCCCAATGTTTCCCAAAAACAGTGATGTATCTGATATTTCCTATGTGATACCCAATATGTTTTCATATCCCAAGTGTGTGATACATACTTCGAAACTGATGCTGAAAACACTGATTCCAAGTATCTTGGCTAGTAATGTTATGTGGCTCTTTTGAAATCATGTTTACTACAATTAAATTAAGCTAGAGATCTGTCTTTCTTGTCGTTGTTTTTGTTTCTGGTTATAAGTAGTTTTTCTCCTTTTTGAGTTCTCTCAGTACTCAATTCTTTTTATAACATTATCATTTGTGCAGCATAGGCATTATGCCGAATCTGCATGTTATGATGCCTAATTTAACTTTGCTTTTTTGGAAGGGAGCCACTATTTACATCCACCCTTAGTGATAGATATACCTTAATAGTACAAAGTTTTACTTTTGTACTACAAAATGGATAGAAAAGGGTATATCTATTGACATGGGTGGGTGTAGATGTCAATTCCCTTTTTGGAATTGCAGAAGTTACCGACGGAAATATGTGAACTTGTATAAGACAAAGCTGGATGCGATCCGCCAAGAACTGGTGAGTTCTATACTTCTTTTAATTGTAGTCCATTGTTTCAAGTAAGTTCTGTTTCTGGATGCGATCCACGGTTACTGGCTGGTTTTTGCGCCTTTTGGGCCTCTTTTTTTTTTTTTATTTTTTATTATAAAAAAAAAGGGTGGATAATTATAACTTATAATGTGAATTACGGTGAAGCTAATTGTCCTTCTCCCAATCAACTAATGGGTTAGAACCAGTGTTCGAAATATTGATACTATCGGCCGATATATCGGCCGATATTATCGTTATCGGCCCTCAACGAGACGAAACCCGTCCGATAATGCTAGGAAGATACAAAAAATCTCAAAATCCAGATATCGCACGATATATCGTCGATATCGCGCTATGTATCGTCGATATCGCCGATACATCGTGCGATATCGCACGATTCCTCCTCCATTATTGTCGGAAATCGACAACAAGCCTCATTATTCGAGAAAAAAAAAAAAAACCTTTCAACAAGTAGATTTTGGTACCTGTAGAGGAGATCACCCTAATCGGAAGTCGTATTTGAAGGGCCATTCGAATCGTAGCAACAAAACCTCGATTTGGGAGAAATTTGGGTGAAATCAACAAATCCAAAGAAATCGCAACCGAGATATTCGTGGCGAAACGATGGATTTGGGAGAGATTTCGTGGTTTCATGTTCGTTTCGGAGAGATTTCAAATTTTCCATCGTTTCAGGAGAGATTTCAGGGTTCCGATCTCTCCTTCGAAACAACAAGAGGGCTCCGAGCCCTTTATACGGGATGCGGATGGGCTGGCGTACCGCATACCACCAACGTGGATGTGTGTTGACGTCACCAAGTTCTGTAGGTCCCATCATGAGGCATATGTTATATCCAAACCGTTACACTCGTCGTAAGGGTTGAGCCAAAAATAAGACAGATCAAAAGACCAAGTGGACCACACTGGAAAAAGTAGCGGGATATTGAACGTCTACCATTGAAACCCTTTCGGGGGTCACAAGAGTTTTGGGTCGTATGATATTTATTTTTCCTTTTCATCAAGGTCTTTGTGACCTCGTGAACAGAAAAAAAAACGTTATGGTGGACCGTACGAATGTTATAACGGTGAGAATCATTGTCCTCACTGCGATTTGTGGTGTGGTCCAATTGAGGTTTGAATGTGACTCATTTTTGGGCCCATGATCTCAAATCATCTCTCCAAATGGATGAACGGTGTGGATATAATAAATACATTATTGTGGGCCCATGTAACTCTGATCTCCTTTGAACTGTTTGTACAACGGGAGGTGGGGCGCTGCTTCGCATGAAGTTCATGCGCTGGAAACTTAGGTGGGGTCCACCGTGATGTTTGTGAGAAATCCACTCCGTCCATCTGTTTTTTTAACACATTTTAAGGTATAAGGCCGAAAAATGAGCTAGATCCAGGACTCAAGTGGGCCAAAAACGTGAGGACTGAAGGTCCACAGTTGAAATATTCATGGGGCCACAAGTTTTGAATTAGTCTAATATTTGGGTTTTCAATTCATCCCAGTAGTAATGACATTATGAACGGTATGGATGGAATGTAAACATCACCGTCGACTCAGGAAGGTTTCAATTGTAGGAATTCACCTACCCACCTTTTTCTTTAGTGCGGCCCACTTGAGTCTTGGATCCTGCTCAATTTTTGTCTCAAGTCTTAAAATAAGCTCACAAAACTAATGGATGGAGTAGATTTCTCACAAACATTATGGTGTGCCCCACTCCTGCGAAAGAATTTAATAGGAAATCCGCGTCACATACCCATACCTCGCTGATGTGTGGTACACCAGCCAATCCACACCCTCCATCCATTTTCACGAGTAATTTTAAGGTATGAGCCCAAAAAGGAGACAGATGTAAGATCAAGTGTACCACACCACAAGAAAATGTGGTGGCAATGATGTCCACCATTGAAGCTTTTTAGGGCCCACCGTAATGTTTATTTGTCATCTAATCTATTCATGAGGTTTGACAAACCTGAATGGAAAAACACAAATACTAGCTTTATCCAAAAAAATTATAGCCCAAAAAAATTTAATGGTGATCATTCAATGACCACTATTTTGTGTAGTGTGGTCCACCTCAGATTTGGATCTACCTTATTTTTCAAGCCATGCCTTAAAATGATATGTTAAAATGAATTTCAATTGAGATTTGGATATAACTCATTTTCATACATATCTTTATACATTTATAAATAGTATGCATCATATTTAAATATATTTACCTTAGCTTAAATAGATAACGCGTAACTTAGTACCTTATACAAAGAAAATTTATTATGTGCACTTCTTTTTCAATATTTTATAATTTAAAAGTGTGTATTAAGGTCCTTTTAAATAATCTCTGAAGTTTCATAAAAAAATTCAACCATTTTGCTAATGTTTTCTCATGTTTCCCAAAAAGTGCGATAAATTATGCGATACAAACGATATATCCCGTGCGATAACCGATACGTATCTGTATCCCAAGGTTGCGATACATTGCGCGATACCGATATTTCGAACACTGGTTAGAACAACATGATAATGCCAAGTTGTATTATTCTTTTTGATGTTTTAACCACTCTCTGTGGTAACCAATGTTTTGAATAGTGCCTGTGGCGTAGCTACAACTCTACATAGTGTTAGCAAATAGCGTAACTGCAGGGGTCATAGCATGTGTAGCGTATGTAGCATATGCTACACTTTTTTTTTAAAATAAAAATAAAAATAAATGGTAATTATATTTTGTATGTTTTTAAAAGTTATATTTTGTATTTTGTACTTAATACTCTCAACTTGTGGGGTTTTAATTTCTTTTCATACTTGTGACCTCGCTTTCAATTAGACATTATTAATTATAGTTTGCTTAAAAAGTTGTTGATGTGGTAATAATTTGATTTTGTTTATGTATTTGATTTGGTTTATGTGGTTTCAATTACACATTATGTATTAGACATTAATAATAAATGATGATTAATAACTTGTTTGAACATGCTTATACTTAAAAAAATGAATAATCTTATATATATATATATATATATATATATATATATATATAA
Organism: Magnolia changhungtana; assembly: GCA_030180095.1. Lineage (NCBI taxonomy): Eukaryota > Viridiplantae > Streptophyta > Magnoliopsida > Magnoliales > Magnoliaceae > Magnolia > Magnolia changhungtana. Next base: position 3,750,275 of record JASAUF010000502.1, on the reverse strand, counting down.
TTTTCTGACTATTTATTATATTTTTCTATTTTTCTTACTATAGGGCTGGACACTACGCAACACGCTATTGCGATATAAAACACTGATGGTAACATATAGGGTTCATGTACATTTTATTAAGGGCTGTCAACACAAAGGAAGACACAAAATAATTACATTCCTAACAAAGCATAAACATTACAAACGTCCATCGATTTCATTCCAGTTGGCCCAACCCACTATTTATCTTGACTCTCCTCATAACCTTGCCAACCGAACCTTGAAGATTGCGGTGGCAACTAGCAATGGTTGTTCCCTTTCCCCCAAATGGCCCAAAGTATTGCCATTAGGACTAGCCGCTACACTGCCTTGCCTTCCTTTCCTAAACCTCTATGCCATGCCCAAAGAAAACCTTCTATGGATAATGGCATCACCCATGCAATGTTGAACAGACCTAGGAAGATGGTCCACACCTCTCATGCGAACGTGCAATGAACGAAGAGGTGGTTGATTGACTCAACGCCTTCCATACACATTGTGCATACATTGGTGAGCATCATGGACCTTTGTTGGAGATTGTTGATGGTAAGCAGTCTCTTTCTTCCTAGAACCAAAAGAACACCGCGATCTTACGTCACTGTAAAACTAAGTGAACGATGTGTAGGCCTTTTGCTCTTGAGAGTCTGACTTTAGAAGCAACTTGTAAAAGGATTTAATTGAGAAACAGCCTGAACAACCACCTTTCCACACAATAGAATCCTTTTTCTTGGAGCAATAATGATGTAAATGGCTTAAGAGCTTCACAAGGTTGTCCGTTTCCTCCAAAAGATCCCTTTGACACAGAAGAGGCCAAACCGTAGCATCTCCTAGCTTGGAAACACAACGAGCTACTGTAATGTTTCTAGCTGGAAAAAAATGGACTTAGCTTGGGAAAAGAAATTGAAGTGGGGTATCCCCACTCCACCCGTCCTTCTAGAACCGAATATGATTCCTATCTCCCAATGAGAAGGCCACCCCCTCTTTAAACTTCACCGTCACTGAGGAAATTGCCCTGTTGAGAGCTGACATCCGATAATATAAGGAGTCCATAATTCATCAATCCCCTTCACGGACATCATATTTGTTAGCAATCAACTCTTTTAAAGCCTCCCTTCTTTCAATGCGAACGTTTGCTACCATTTCCCATGAAGGGCCGAATTCATTCCATCCAGATCTTTCCTTCGGCAATCAGCTTGCATACTTCTTCCCAACTTACAAGTTGAAATTTGTAGTTTTCCTCCGTAATTCTCCAAAGAAAATTGCATCTTAATCTCTCAAACATTTGCAGAACCGACTTTGGGAATCGGAAAAGTGGCATGAAGCAAATAAAGATTTAATAGGACTAGTGTTCGAATTATTTCCGACATTATCGAAATATCTTCGATATTATCTTTATCTCCACCTTAGTGATACCGATAACGTTGGTAGTATTAGAAATTCCAGGTATTAGCAATCAAGGTGTGCCGTATCGGTATCGGTTGGCGTAACGGTGACCTCCAAAACTGATACGGATACGGGGGCGTAACGGCGATACGGGGGCGTAACGGCGCAAAATTTTTTTTTTGCCAAAAAAATATGGATTAAATCTGGAATATTCTAAGCATTCCAAATATGCATTCATTTATAAATTGGAACATGTTTATGGTGGTGTAATGGTCCACTCTTTGGTGAGAAGTTGTATCGGACTGTCTAATGAATTTATGAACCAGATAACCTGAATTTGACTACAAAATTCATATATTTAATTTTCTAACTATCTACTATCAATGATAGATATATTAGAATGAATGTAATATGAAAATATCTTACATTTGGTGTTTGCAATTATTTTTGAGGAATTTCTCGAACATGTGTAAATAGAAAAAAATATAAAATGGCACCCCAAATCTATAAAATGCACATTAACATGTTTTACTATGATTAACACATCACATGGCATGATTAAAACAGCAAAACAATCATTAAAAAATGATTTTTCGAATTAAAAAAAAAGGCCATAATGCGTAAATAGAAAAAAATATTAAAAAAATTATAAAATGGCACCCCAAATCTGTAAAATGCGTATTAACATGTTCTACTATGATTAACACATCACATGGCATGATTAAAACATCAAAACAATCGTTAAAAAATGATTTTTGAATTAAAAAAAAAGGCTATAATTAATGCGTAAATAGAAAAAAATATAAAATGACACCCCAAATCTGTAAAATGCACATTAACATGTTCTATTATGATTAACACATCACATGACATGATTAAAACATCAAAACAATCATTAAAAAATGATTTTTTGAATTTTTTAAAAAAAGGGTCATAATTAATGCGTAAATAGAAAAAAAAATATAAAAAATATATAAAATGACACCCCAAATCTGTAAAATGTACATTAACATGTTCTACTATGATTAACACATCACATGACATGATTAAAACATCAAAACAATCATTAAAAAATGATTTTTTGAATTATAAAAAAAGGGCCATAATTAATGCGTAAATAGAAAAAAAAATAAAAAAAAGGCACCCCAAATCTGTAAAATGCACATTAACATGTTCTACTATGATTAACACATCACATGGCATGATTAAAATAGCAAAACAATCATTAAAAAATGATTTTTCGAATTTAAAAAAAAATGGCCATATTTAATGCGTAAATAGAAAAAAATATGAAATATATATAAAATGGCATTTGTTGTATATCCATGTGGTCCATCCTTTTTGCCCACTTGTTTCAGGGCATGGACCAAAAAATGAGGCTGATCCAAATCTTAGGTGGATCACAAAATGGGCCTTAAGAAGATTTTAACGGTGGGCATTCAATCCCAACTGTGCGGTCCAATTGAGATTTTGATCCCTTCATGTCAAGAATCATGCTTTAAAATGAACTTGAAAAATTATGAATGGCATGGATTTACCATACATAAATCAAGGTGGGCCCCACCGCATGCAATAAGCGTGCACTGCAGATTATACAAAAAAAAAAAAAACTGCGTGGCTGTTTCCCACGCCATTCTGTTCAGTTTTGCTGGAAAAAGAAAAGAAAAGTGAGGGAAATGAAAAGAAGGCGGAAACTGGAGAGTGAGGGAAATGAAAAGAAGGCGGAAAGTGGAGAGAGGGGACCGAATCGAGAGAGAGAGAGAGAGAGAGAGAGAGAGAGAGAGAGAGAGAGAGAGTCGAGCAATGGTAGGCATGACCTCATTGTAAGAAGAAGAAGAAAAAGAAGAAGAAGAAAAAAAAGAAGAAAGAGAAGAAGAAGAAGAGAAGAAGAAGAAGAAGGTAAGTTTTTTTCTTTTTTTTTTTTTAAAAAAAATTTTAAAGGCTCGTAACAGCCGTTATGGCCCATAACGGCCCCGTAACGGCTGTTACAGTCACAGAATTCCGTAACGGCCGTTTCGACCCCCTATCGTGTAACGTGTCGGCCGTTACCATTACGTATCGGCCGATACGGCCGTATCGTAACGGATACGGCACACCTTGTTAGCAATGTATCGCTAAGTATCACCAACTATCGATATCGCTAATGTAATTGTCAATATTTCAACTACGTAAATTATAGGCGTTGCTTGTATTGCCAATGCATCAATAACGCCAATGTATCGCTAATATTTTCGACTATGTAAATTCTAGGTAATGCTTGTATCATAAGTGTATTGACAATATTTCAATAATATCACCAACGTATTGATATCATCAGAATTTTGTTTATTAGAAAAAAAAAATTATTTCAAATTTTTTGTCATGGGTACATGGTTGTATGTAGTGTTCAATTTGTGATTGAAAATATTAATAATGTCTTGATATTATCAATATCGCAACATGCGCGATATTGAGATCACAATCTTTCATTTCCTTTCCAATTGTTGATGATTTCTTAGTGAAATTCATGTGTTGTTGATATTTTGAAATATCGATGGATGTTTGGATGAATGGTTGGATGGTTAAATAGGCTGGATGGGATGGTTGGATTGATTTCTTACAACACCACATGCTTTTAAGGCCCCATTAAATGGAAACTTGTTATGTGTGCTTTCTTTTTACAAATTTTTATTTATTTATTTATTTTTTTTCTAAATATGCAAATGTGTACATTTTAACATCTGCTGAAGTTTCGCTGAAAATTCCACCATTTTTCCTATGTTTCCCTGCATTTCTGGTTATCAGCGATATTATCAGCTATATCGATATTGTTTCTATATCCCTGGCCAACGAAACTTGTAGTGATATCGATACTTTGAACACTAGATAGGACAACCTTAATAAGTGTAATTCTTCCACCCAGAGATAGATGATGGCTTTTCCATCTCAACAATTTCCTCTCAACTTTTTCTATGACCTTGTCCCGAAGGTACTTGTCCGACTTTTTTTATGCAAATAGGAAGCTCAAGGTAGTTCGATGTGTAAGGAACTGGCTTCGCAACCAACTATATTTGCAAACCTGTTCACCTTCTCGGTCATTCAAATTCAAAACATGTTACTTTTATAGAGATTAATCTTTAGCCCCAAGATGATTTTAAAGCATTTTACAATTTTTTGAGTATTTTCCAATATCACTTTGTCTGCTTCGCAAAATTGGATAGTGTAGTTAGCAAACTGAAGATAGGACATATGAATACATGAGTTTGCCATCTCAAAACCTTGCGTTAGACCCACCTCCTGGCCCTTGTCAATCATTCTACCAAGGACCTCTCTGACTACTAGGAACAGGAATTGAGAGAGGTGATCGTCGTCTTATGCTCATCAATGCCTTAAAAAAGCCTTTTGGGGACCCGTTAAACAAATTGGAAAAATTTGCTGATTGAACATAGTCCCGCATCCACCCCTCCATTTCTTCAAAATCCCAATCTATCTGTAACGCCCTGAAAATCGAGGGTCGAGTAGAAACCCAACTCCCGAGTTCCAACACATCACTTATGCAACATATTTAATGATGATTGTATGTTGTCTGTATTAGTGCATAAAACATGAATGAGATTAAGCCAAATTAGCAAAACATAATCCAGGGACAATTGTAATACGCAAGCGGAAGACTGAAACAAATATGTATAACTTTATAAACCAGTATAGGTCCCCAAAGTATGTATGCGTTGCCAGGTCAATAATTACAAGTATTGTTTCAAAATACAAAATGTCAAAAAAAATGTGATAGTCCACTACAAGTATAACCCTGAAGCCCCGTCGATCAGAACGGTCTATATAAACCCGCCTGAATACTGCATATATCAGAAAGCATCCTCATCGTCTGCGAAGTCTGGCTCCACCTCATCAGTCGGGTCTCCATCTGCAACTAAGATAGAGTTTAGTTGGTGTTTAAAACACCGTCCCAGAACGTGGGAGTGAGTGATCAACTCAGTGGAACAATAAAGCAAATGTTAACATGTTATCAATTTAGTTAAGCAGTAATGATAAAACAATACAATCAAACATCCCTAAGTACTCTGATTAATGCAGGAATAATATGTATAAATGATGCATGCCCTCGCTTGCACTCACTTTGCGATCTTCATCTAACGGTCGCGCATGTCAGTCACTTCCTCAGTGCTCTCTACTCAACGCTAAACGACACATGCAGTGCAGTGCATGAGCGTTATTACCAAGTTCTTATTAGTCCTTTTCATACAGTAGGATTAGAAAACTAAGGTACCTCCCTTATATCAATACCCAAACAATGATCCATTCTAGGGTCGTCACTCCTAGTAAATCTCATACGAAGTTGCAGTTCTAGGTCACTGCAAAGGGCTCGTCACCTGATCAGTGCAGGCCTAGTTTATACTCTAGTTACTACGGAAAGGCTCGTCGCCTCATCGCAGTCTCAGAGTATGCTCGAGGTCACTACAAAGGGCTCGTCACCTGATTAGTGTAGGCCGATAGCTCAAATACAGTGTCCCATACCACCGTATTCAGCTCACAAGGTAGTATTGCTTACTGGTTACTACGGGGATGCTCGTTGCCCTAGCATAGGCCGACAGCTCGACCACAACGTCCCATACCACCATGTCTGGCTCATAAGTCTTAGTGGATCGAGGTACCAAGGTTAACGAGGTTTCCACTAGTGAGTTTGGTACCCTAGGTTCAAGCAGTAATGTCCAAACATGGTGAACATACATCGGGTCAATCGGGCTACTTGACGAGCTCGACTAGCACGAGCGCACGTTGAGTTGATCGACATGAAGTGCATAAGCACTCCGTGTGGCCTAACCACTGTCGACATCTCAAGTACGGCTCGAATTCATCGACCACATCCTGTGTGACGAACCAACTCCAGCCACCAGTTCGAGGCCTGTTACCGATTGCCTGGACTATATAATAGCCCCAACCACATTCACTTTCAACAAACAATTATATGAGATAACCAAAGCAGTGATGGATCAATAATTCAATTCATACAATCATTTGAGCAATTTATGAAATACAACTTAAACATGAATTCCCACATATGCATTCCATACCTAAATAGACACTATAGTATAAGTACATGGGGGACATCATACACATGGTTAGGGTAGTTGAGAATCACATCTCAACACTCCTACAAAGTACAATTTACTAACTACTAGTTCATTCGAGCATTCTTACAAACACTTAGTGTACATACTCCAACATACATGACATATGTTGATTATAATATGTATTAGGGCAAAACCTTTCGTCAAGGAGTTGTCGCCTACAGAACAATCATAGATCCACAACAATTTGTCATGGTGAGTACGAATGCAAATCCTATACTCATTCAGACATTTTCACAAACACCTAGGCTACACATTATAACATACACGACGTATGTTGGGATAGCATGTCTTTGGGCAAATCCTTTCATCAAAGAGTTATTACACATATAACTAGCATATATACACGGCAAATAATCATGGCAAACATAATTTCAAAGTCCATACATATACGATGATTTCTACAAACACATGGATTACAATATATTCAACATAGTTCATATATATCTGTATCGCAAAACAAACAACGCATTTGGCATGTGAAATGACACCCACATCAGTAATAAATCATTAACCGACATTGAAAGCCTTGAAAACCATAACCTATACGTTTTTAGTCCGCACCTTACGCCGGTAAACACATAACGGATTCGTTTTAGACATTTAGTCTTTGTCAACGGCGGATTGGCAACCTATAGCATGAATTAAGTTAGCTATTTTATAACTTACACTATTTGAAACCCTAAAATAGATTAGGGTTAGGTTTTCTTACCCAAGGACGTTGTCGGAAACGCCGGAGTTATGATACAGATAGGGTGGCTAAGTGCGTGGAGCTACGGGATCAAATCCCAGGATGAATCTCCAACTCTCTCACTCTCTTTCTCTCTCTTTCCTTCTCTTTCTTCTCTCTTTTCTCACCTAGGGTTAGAAATTCGTATGTGAAGGGAGTGAGAGGGTTTAAGGCCCTTATATAAGCCCAGAACTAATGGGAATGGCCCCAGGGCCATGGTATACTTAGGTTATAGCCAAAACCCATCTATTTCGGCTTAACGGAGCACTTCTGGAGGCCCCCTTTCTGCGTGCGGTCGGACTTAAGCTCCCTGGCATTGGATCTAGGTCGAGTTAAGTTTTCAGTCCGATCGGATTTACAGATTGACCGTGGCCACGGTTTTCAGTTCAACGGTCACCGTACTCGATCAGGGCCACAAGTGCACTGACATGTGTGGGAAATTTCTCCTGATCCGAGGGTGTATTTGGGTCAGATTCTGACGGTCTGAATCCTTATATTTGGCCCGCAAGCGACATGTCTCAGTTTACTTAAGTTTGGATTTATTTCCAAAGATATTCACGTTCCTCACACACTATATTCCGAGCTCAAGTTGTGCATTTCTGGACACAGTCAGGACTTGATTTCCGAGATGGTTGTCAAGCCCAGCAAGGCGGTCATAATCGTTTAGTTTCGCGGTAATCAGACTTTCGACGTGTGGTCCAGGTCCGATACGGAGTTTCGTGATGCTCCCGAGAGCAAATGGGTAATGAGATTGATCCTAGATTATAGGGTAATGTAGCGTCGATGATTCTGCAAGTTTTGGGTCTTGCAGTTCGTATTTAAAGTGGTTCAAGCGAATTTCACAGCTAATCTACTTTAACACTTAGTTAATTTCGTCTAATTTCTAAAGGATTTGGTCCTGAGTGATTTCTGCCTGAGGTGGTACTCGGGTCTTTGTACAGATTTTTCCGAGACGTTACACTATCTGACATTTAATCCAAGAAGTCCCACTCGAAAATGGTCATATGCCTTTTCTAGATCTAGCTTGCATACAACCCATTTCTGACCTGCTTGGTGCTAATAATCAATGAATTCATGAGCCATTAGCTTACCATCTAGAATCTGCTTGCCTACCACGAACGCACCTTGGCAAGAATTTTGGCTAACGTCTTGTATGGGCTCCCGAGGATATTTATGGGTCTAAAATCTTTTTAAGTTATCTGCTCCTTTGATATTCAGGATGATGCCCAAACATGTGGCTCCAGGCTTTGAAGACAATTGACCCCTATGAAAGAATTCCAATATGAATTCCCAAAACACGTGAAAAAGGGCGAATAGAAAGTCATCCAGGCCTGACGCTTTCCCTAAAGAATCAACTTCCTCTCTAATTTATTCCTCGGTTATAGGTTTTTCAAAAACTTCACATCTGCAGTAGAAATCTAGGGAAAGGCCAAGTTGTCCAACCTGGGATGCTTCCACCCTTCGTTTGAGAACATTTCCTGAAAAGCATCACGATGGAGGCGCACACTTAATCCTTATCCTCCACCCTTTGGTTATCCACCTTTAAGCTTGGAATCTCCACCCTAGCTCTTGCGCTTTCAATACGATTGAAAAACTGTGTTTTTGTGTACTTCCTTTAGTCGAACTATCCTTGCATGTTGCCTCCATTTAATTTCTTCTTCTTTGAGGTGTTGGGGTAGCTGCCAACAGCTTCACCTAGTGCGTTTCTCCTCCTCGGTCAGCTCACCTCCTTCCTCCTTTATATCCAAGGCTTGAATGTCCTTCAGAATGCTTTCAGTCTCAGCTTCCTGATTGCCTAGAACCTCCCGCTTCCATGTGTTAATATTGCCTTTCAAAAATTTCAGCTTCCGACTTAGAATAGACCCAGCCTACCCCTGAACATTGCAAGACTCCCAGCACTACTAATCTACTATACAGTCTTGAAACCTTCCACTTCCAACCACATAAGCTCAGATCTACAGGGTTTCGGGCACCGGTTTTCCTCTACATCTAGAAGAATAGGAGGGCGATCGAAAGCAGGCCTAGGTAGGCAACTTTGATGAACCACAGGAAAATGTTCAACCCACTCAGGAGATGGCAGAAATCTATTGAGGCACGATTTGATAACTTTCTCTTTCTCATTGGACCACATGAATTTGGCTCGCCCAGCAGGAGATCCACCAAATCATTTGAAGAAATCCACTCTTGAGAACTCCCGCATACTCATAGTTATTCAACCACCATTAGACTTCTCATATGAGAATCTGATCATGTTGAAATCGCCTCCCACATACCAAGAAAACAACCATCTTGCCTGAGTAGAATTCAATTCTTCCCATAAGGAAGACCTCTCTGGCTGACACAGCCCATGGACTGCAGTGAACGGAAGGAAACAGGAGGAACATTATTGAATCCTTTGATTTGCAATTATGCAGTTATTTTCATGTTTTTGACTTTGGATAATGGCTGAATGTCCCCCTAATTATACTTCTTGGACTAGCTGCCCTTTTATTTTCCATCCAACTTAGTAACCTAGTTTAATGAGTAACCTCGTCCACCTCCTACTTTAATGGAAACGGCAAGCAGCTTCACTCGGGTACATAAAACAGCAAAGCTTTGTGGGGCCCACAATGTTATATTTGTAACACCACCCTGTCCATTAGGTAAGAACCCTTATTCCAAACATACATAAAAAGACTCTGGTGGGCCACACAAAAATGCCCCTAAAACCTCTAAGTTCATGTGGTGTGGCCCGCTGAGCATTGGACCATGCTGATTTGGTATCTTCACTTCATCTTGGTAGTGAGTCGTGACACTTCATTAATGGGTTTGATGAAAGGTACACACCAAGGTGGCTCCACATACAAACTTGTGGTTGGCATTCCATCCTCACTGTTCCCTGTCATGTAGCCCACCTAAGTTGTGGATCTGGCCGATTCCCAGCTGCTAGAATTGAGGAGAGAACCTAATGGGTAGAGTGGATTTTACATAATACAACTGCTGGGCCCCACAGAGCTTAGGTGTTTCAAGTGCCACATTAAACTGGTATTATAGAGGATTCCAGTCCAGTGGCAACAGTGATGTTAATAGACTGGAATCCTTTGCTACAACAGTTTTACACAGTGCGTGAAACATCTAACTCTGTGGGGCCCACCATGCTGTAGATGTAAAATCCATTCGATCCATTGGGTTCTATCCTTGACGTTAGGCTCTGATATAAAAAATCAGCTAGATCCACGAATCAGATGGGCCACCGCACATAGAACTATTAGATGCCAACCGTAGGTAAGTGTGTGGCTCACTTGAGTTTGGTCCATATTCCTTAATTAAGTTTTCAACATTCTTAAAATTGTTGGCATGCTCGATGCTTCTATATTTTCTTGCTTTCCTTCACCTATATTGTCTTTCATCGTCTATTTATTCTTACCTTTTCATGATTAATGATGAATTTTGTCAAAACAAAAGGTGAAATACGACACAAAGCGATTGCTGAGAAAGATGCAAAGAGGAGCCAACCAGAGTGACCCTCTCGGTCGTGGATCTTTTGCAAGAGTATTGGCAGGCCTTGTTTGCTTCCTGTGAATTATTAAAACAGAAAGGCTGTCCCATTTAATTCCAGGAAAAACCCTGCTGTAGCGCACTTCTATAAACTTGGCAGTGTTATCATGTAATATGGGCATATGAAAACTATTGCTTTCTGCTCTTTCCAGATGCTGCACAAAACTTAAGGAAGAAGGATGTTATGTACATTTCATTCTTTCATTCCTGTGAGGATTCAGTACCCTCTTGAAATTCAGCTATGTTATGTGATACAAATTATCAAGTGGATGTTAAATAAGCCGAAAAGGAAGCCATGTTTATCTTGTTTGAGGTCACTATAATGATGTCTAAGGTGTGATATGTGCCTCTGTTGTTTTCTGTGATCGCCACGTGCCTATGAAACTCGAGGGAGAACTTCATTAGATAGGTACTCGACCTAAATGACTTGGATAATGATAGTAAGGAGGGGTATGACGGCTTGCTCACTTACTGAGGGTAGGGCTTTAGATAGGAATTATTAAGGATACATGATTGTGAAGCTGGCCCAAAAGAATGGATAGAGGATCGGACAGCAGCAGCGGTGGTGTTAAATGGCCATGATGGACACAACTGTAGGCAATAATGATGCTGGTGTGAAATGACCATGAAGAACAATTCTAGGCGAGGGTCTTTGCCATCAGGAAGGTGGATGAGTGGATTTGACCTCTAGTAAATAAAATGATTACTTTAGGAGTCTACTACTGGGTTCAAGGAATTATATTGCTTCCTCTTTACAGCCAGAGGGGATGAAAAAAATATAAAAAAAATCTTCTAGCTCACTTTGGAGTTGAATGAATTTGCATATGGCCCCAATAAAGAGATCGTCATGGATCTTATCCCCCTGTTTAGTAAAAGAGAGCCACCACTTACAGCCATTTTATGGATAGATACATACTTTCTACTTCTGATAATGTAATAGTACAACAAACATAGTTGAAAGGTAAGTTTATACATTATAATCTAAATAGAAAACAGGTATGTTTTATGAACAAGGATGGTGGTAGAATTGTAGATATCAAGTCTCTTAGTATAACTATAAGGGGCTGTCTTCGGTAAATCTCTTGGCACATGAGGAGTATGTGCACACTGGAACTTTTAGACAAATGGACACTCAAGTCATTACCATTGATTAGGTTTGACCCACTTATCATGAGCCACCATTGAGGTATTCAAAAGCAGTTATGTAACAGCCGTTACATAATGGTAATGGTGGTTCTCCTTACGTGATATGGGGCCATAACACCGTTTTTTTTTTTTAATTATTTTTTTATTTTTTAATTATTATTTTTAAAGGCCCATAATGGACCTATACAGACCTGTAACAAGCCGATATGGGCCTGATTCATTGTTTCCTTTTAAAAAGCTTTCAACACTTACAGGGCTGTGACAACCATTATGGCCTGTATCATTACAGCCATAAGGCTGGCCATTATGGCCACCATTACCGTTATTGAATACCTTGGCCACCATAAAGTTCACACCAATAAGAGGAATTTTAGCATTAATCGATGCCATACAAAATGGATGGTTTGGACTAAAGGTCCAATGATTAAAAAAAAAAAATTCCACATGATAGAGTTTACTTTGGATAATGTCTCCAAGGAAACATATTGCTTAGATGACCATAACCATCCTATCCGTGGCTTGGGAAACTGATGTTTGTAAAAAGAGAGGCCAATATTTGGGAGGTTAGTGCCTTCCAATCACTAGGTTTTTTTTTAATCGTGGCCCACGAATAGTGGGGCAAACATAATGGGTGGTTGAGATCAATGATTAGAACGTCCATGTGTCGTGTGGTCCTAGAGCATAGCATCAATATGATATTACTACCCAGGTTGGTGTCAACTTTTCCCTAATTATTTTGTATGTTAATTGTTTATGTCCCAACATTTAATATATCATGCGAATGTAATTTATGATTATATGCCATCAAGATTGCTAATATAATAATCTCCCCAGAGAAACTAGTGTGATCAATATAAAGAAAACAACATGAGAAGCATAAAGGCAAAGTCTATTCGATTAGAATCTTGAACAACCGAATTAGCAACCAAGCATAGAACCATAGCAGCCAACATTCTAAGAGCAGTTATCATAAATTTTCAGGTTAACACTTTCTCAAGAATTGATCTAAAATTTAAAGTTCAACAATAATCCTGTATATTCATATGCCTCTTACCTGATTAGAAAGTGATGTTTTTGTCCAAGATTGGAGTACCATCGCCTTCTTTGTGCTATTCCCACATCATGCCTGGATAACAGTGTTTATCTAGGTTAAATCGGTTGTTATTACCTGAATTGACCTTAATATACTTTGTGCTGCTATTAATATCTATTCAGAATAAAGTATCTATTAAATGCAATATCCACACTGAAGTATTCCCCCTAGTGAAACTTTTATTGAATTATGCTTTTCATTTATTTTCTAATTCTCTCCATTCAATGTCTGACGGGTACACAATGTGCACTTGCACATTTGCATGGACTATGAGTCTCTTTCTTCTAAAGCATAAGATGTTGTAGAAAACAGTGGTATTTGCTTCGTGTGGCTGATTATATTTTACTTTTAATGGCTTATTGTTAGCCCTTGAATGAAGATATTCTTGAGGAGCTGGAACAGATGGAGAGGGAATCTGAAATAGATGATATCTTGAGCTATAGGTCTGTTGCCGAATGTGAGTTGCAGGTATTAGAACAACAATCTTGGTTCTTAATTTGAACATGATGGGTATTAATGACTTATTTTTCTATTTTGATACCGGCTCGTGTGTACAATATCTTCAATTGCAATGAGCTTTGTCATTTATCTTTCAATCAATGTTAGGTTGAACTTTGAAGTCAACATGTGTCATCGAGTTCCTTTTTCTTTTTCTTTTTCTTTTTTTGAAGGATGGGCTTTGATTAATTTAAACAAGAAAGATTACAACAGGGGAAGGGATCCTCATTCGTGAGTGACTGGAGAAATCCCCTTCTAACTCATCTGCTAGTACTGCTATATGATTAGCTTCCCTAGGAGATTGAGAAAAGTATATACTTTCTTTTTTTTTCTCCACCCATCTCAACATTCTTCCCTGAAGGTGGCCTACTTTATCGTCATCTCAGTAAGGCTGAAGCCAATTATGTCCCTATGTGTAAAATAGTGGATAATGAATGCACTGTCGAAAAGATAGCATTTCCTTTTCCATGATAATTTATTTGATCTTAATTTTTTTAGCATGACCTCATCTGAATGGACACAACTGGATTTCAACTATGTTATGAGTAATATGGTTTCAAATTTCCTGAGTTATGAAATTTGCATGTGGGAAAGCTAAAAACCTCTTAGATTTGGATGTAGACATGGCCCATATAACACTCATTTTTTGTGAGTGTAAGATGTGAATAGCTTCAGGACTGTTTTCCTTGTATGCTGGAGTCCACTGAGGGCTGCTTGAGATTTGGTAAATAAGAAAAGGGTTCACGAATAACTTGTTCCAGAGTAAGAGATTCGTGAGATGATTAGAAGATTCTGTATGATGCAGAAGGCTAGAATCAGTTCGATGAGATTTCCTTGTAGATCATAATCACTGAGAAGAACCGAATCCATTTGTTATATAGCAAGATTGTAGGACATCACTATAGGAGAACCTGCGTGGAATGTGCTTGACAAATGCCACCTTTTGTATTGCTTTCTGTTCTGATATTTGTCCTTTATCCCTCTTTTCCCTCTCATTCCCATGATTGTGAAACTTTTTGCATGAATAATTTCTCTTTGCTGCTTTGGTCACTATGTTAAGATGTTCTTCTATGAGGAGTTGTATTTCTTTTTCCATTTGGTGACCTACCTTTATAAAATGTTGTTATCAAGCGGTGTGGAGTATTCTCCTCAAAAGTTGTCTATATTGATTCAAGTTGGCTCCTGTGGTTTTAGCATTATCCAATCTCCAATTGTTTCTCAGACTCAGAAGCTTTCTGTTCCTTCTTGCTTCTAGATATATACATTATAGTTCTCTGTTCCATTCACAGGAGCATCTGTTGAATTCTACCTCTCCAACAACAATCTGTATCGATGCTCCTCCAGAAAATCAGCAAAATGATGAGCGCTCAGCAAGCAGGCCTAGAGGATGGTTGAATTGGCTATCCCTTGGCATGCTTGGTGCTGGTGGCACAGATGACTCAAGCCAGTTTTCTGGTGTCATTTCAGACGAAATTGTTAAGGTATTGCTGTTCTGTTAAATTGCTTTTGTAAAACTGCTATGTATGGAATTTTTTATATAATATGATACACAGGATATCTATGAGGCAACAAAGTTTCAACCTGTGAATTCATCCATTGGGGTTACTGCTGTGGAGCAAAAGTTATATTTCTCTGCAATCCACCTCAGCATTCATCAAATTATCGCGACACTCAGGAGCAAGTACAGATATCTGTCTTACTAACCCCTTTTTGGTTAGTTGTTCATGTTTCTTGTGATAGTCCATCCAGTTTGATATGATGCTTGTATAATGTTTGCTGTCATTAAAGTGATGAAGTAAATGACTGCCAAATATTAAGTGGTTCCTTAGGTGCTTTATCAAGTCTAAAGTAAAATATTCAGAAATTTGGTTTCAGGATGTCATTACAATGATCAAACTGAATGAATGGTTCCAGCATTTTTCTGGAATCTTTTGGCTGGAAGAATTTTCAAAATGTGAGTTTAACTCTAGGAAAAAGAATTTTATGATCCATATCAACTCAAATACCCATTACACTAATGTCAGAGTGAGTAAGAATTTATATCAACACTTAGGGCCTGTTTGATTTTCGGTGAAATAGTAAACCGCGCGTAAAAAAGTGATGATTATTTCACCGTGAATTCACAGCATCTTGATATGACTGCTTACTTTTTGACACAAAAATCAAGAATATTATAAAATATCTGTGGGTCCCACTATGCATTTTGCTTATCCACACCGTTCATCCATTATTATATTTAAATTCATAACATGAGTAAAAAATTGAGGCATATCCAATACTCAAGTGGACCACGTCATACAAAAAAGAGAATAAAAAACTTACCGTTAAAAACTTTGTAGGGCCACTGTTTCTTTTGGCGTGGGCCATTTGAGTGTTAGACTTACTTCATTTTTTACCTCATACTCCAAAATATTGTAATAAAATAGACTGACAGAATGGATATATCATTAACATCACCTTCCTGGTAAATAAATTAAAATTACATCCGTTAAACCAATTTCACTGGCACAAACTCCTATGAGTTTTCAAACGCAGGAAATCGTAATAATCACCGTTTTCCCTTGCATTTTCCATTTCTCCGAAAAACAAACAGGCCCTTAATGTGAGAGCCTTCTTGATGCAGGATAATTAACCACTTGCTCTAAAAGCTCGAATTGATAGAGCATGGTGAATCAATCTCTTAACCTCATATCCCAGGCCCCGCATCCTATGGGTTAGTACCTCGGCCGAACCCCCCTCGTAGGCCCCACTTCACATGGGTTCCACTTCACACGAGCCACTTGCCTCACACTGGTCACTCACCTCGAGTGTACCCCTACATCCCACAGGCCACTCCACTCAAGCCCACTATGAAAATGCCCTAGCATTAATCACCCCCAGTGAGGAGTCTCGAACACGAGACCTCCCGCTCTGACACTACTTTGATGCAGGACAATTAACCATTTGCTCTAAAAGCTCAAACTGATAGAGCACGGTGAATCAATCCCTTATCTCATAGCCCAGGCCCCACATCCCATGGGTTAGGACCTCGACTGAACCCCCCTCATGGGTCCCACTTCACATGGGTTCCACTTCACACGAGCCACCCGCCTCACACGGGCCGCCCACCCCGAGTGTGCCCCTTCATCCCACAGGCCACCCCACTCGAGCCCGATGTGAAAATGCCCCTACATTACTTCCATCACCAATTAGTAGGTCTTCTGTATTTTTATTTTTTTTTATTGCTGGTCACTGTGCTTATGTGGGTCTTTGTTCCAATATATGACATCTCATGCCTTTTTCATTTTACCAATTTTACTTCTTCAATGTTGGGTTGTACATTATTGCTATTTTTCACTCTTACATTGTTCATAGAAGACATTATACATATGAATGATGCTTAGTGTTCGAAGTATCTTTATCACTACAAGTTTCGCTGGCCAGGGATACAAAAACAATATCAATATCACCAATAATATTGTCGATAATCGGAAATGCGGGGAAACATGGGGAAAACGGTGCTATTTTTCTGTGGAACTTCAAGAGATACTAAAATACACTTATTTGCATATTTAGGAATTAAAAAAATTGCAAAAAGAATGCATACATAATAATTTTTCATTTAATGTGAACCTAAAAGCATGTGACGCTGTAAGAAATTAGTCCAACGATCCCATCTATCCATCCAACCATCCGACCTTCCATCCAAACATCCATTGATATTTTAGAATATTGATAACACAATATTTCAGCAAGAAATCGTGGACAACTGGAAAGGAAACAAAAGATAGTGGTCTCGATATGGCCCATGTTGTGATAACAATAATATCGTGATATTATTGATATTATCATTGACAATTTGATTACTGCATACAACAAGGTGCCCATAAAAAAATTTGAAATGATTTTTTTTTTTTTTTTTAATAAACATATTTTTGGCAATATCGATACACTAGCGATATTATTGAAATATCACTCATACATTGGCGATACAAGCAACACCTGGAATTTACGTAGTTGAAAATATTGGCGATACAAGCGACACCTGAAATTTACATAGTCGAAAATATTCGCAATACATTGGTGATACTAGCGATACATCGTCGATGCCTAGAATTTCTGATACTACAAGTGTTATCAGTATCAGTACTAGTGTTATCGGTATTGCCGAGTTGGAGATATGGATCATATCAGGGATACTCCGAACAATGATGATGGTCAATTATATTTTTTTTAGTAACCTCTATAAACCTTTAAATGATAATGGACTTGTGTTGCAAGGGAGTATAACCATCCTTATTATTTTGATTTATAGGATGATGCTTATATAAGACTTGATTCCTTATATAATGGTTGAACCTGATGACACACGGTGTTCAAAGTATCGGTATCATTACAAGTTTCGCTAGCCAGGGATACGGAAACAATATCGATATCGCCGATAATATCGCTAATAACTGGAAATGCGGGGAAACATGGGAAAAACCGATGGAATTTTTTGCGAAACTTCAGGAGATGTTAATATGTACATATTTGCATTTTTAGAAAAAAAAAAAAATGTAAAAAGAATGCATACATAACAAATTTGCATTTAATGGGGCCTTAAAAGCACGTGTTGTTGTAAGAAATCAGTCCAACCATCCCATCCGGCCTATTTAACCATCCAACCCTCCATCCAAACATTCATCGATATTGCAAAATATCAACAACACATGATATTTCACTAAGAAATCATCAACAATTGGAAAGGAAACGAAAGATTGTGGTCTGAATATCGCACGTGTTGTGATATCGATAATATCAAGATATAATCAATATTATCAACAACAAATTGAACACTACATACAACCATGTGCCCATGAAAAAAAAAAATTTGAAATAATTTTTTTTCTAATAAACAAAATTTTAATGATATCAATACATTGGCGATATTATTAAAATATCATCGATATACTTATGATACAAGCATTACATAGAATTTACATAGTCGAAAATATTGGTGATACATTGGCAATATTGATGCATTGGCAATACAAGCGACACAAAATATTGGCGATTACATTAGCGATATTGATACATTGGCGATACTTAGCGATACATGGCTAATACCTAGAATTTTTTATACTACCAGCGTTATCGGTATCGCTACCAGTGTTATTGGTATCGCTGAGCTGGAGATAAAGATAATATCGGAGATATTTCGATAATATCGGAGATAATTCGAACGATGATGACACATGACAAAAAGGAGTGAATTCCACTTATTCACTACCAACAAAGAAATGCATATTGGGAAGACATCCACTTTTCTTCAATATCTTTTGTGCTCCGTATATGTTGGGCCAATGCTTGTATACCTTTTGTTTCTCATGATTACTCATGCAATGACTCTATTTTCTGACAGAGATCCCATAAGGAGTCTGAATGTTGATATGTTTTTATTACAGTTCTCTAGTGCTGGTGATTAGTTTCATGTGGATGCTGGTTGTAGTGCAAAATGGTTTTTGCCTTAGTTTTTCATGTATCGTTTTGATTGATATTGATAGGTTGATTTAATGTTGGTAAATCTAGAAAATTTTTCATCAAATGCATCTTTTCGTCATGTTCTTAGAGGCGAACCTGGTAGCCTACTCTCTTGCTAGAGGAGTGGATAGAGGGTGGGTCTCTAATTGTCAGCAGTTCTTTGTCCCTTTCTCTGCTTCTTGTATATTCTTTTCTTTTTCAGTAAATTTTGTTACTTAAGAAAATTATATTGATCTGCTTAGTTTCTTGTTCTTATAATTTTCAGCAGTCCATTGCCAGTGAATTGGTTATTGTGTTTCTATTTTTAGGAAGTATGACAGGGAAACTGTTCGTGTAACATTTGATGGAGTAAGTATTGAATGCAAACTTTGGGAGGATTCTATGACCATTCTTTCCTTGATAAATTCGGTGGAGATGGTTGACGTGTGTACTGAAAATGTCATTCTGGTTACTAAAAAGGTTCTGAATTGTTTCCATATTATCTTTGTCAACCCATTTAAAACCTTCGACATGTCCTATCAATGCATTTAAACTCTTCACCATTTGATATATAATGTAGGCTGTCCTTGAGGAAAGCTCATCAAAGCTTGGACGACCTTTTATTAGTACTGAAATTAAAATGTCACCACTAAACCATGACCTTGAATTGTCAGTAAAGGTACTGAAAGTATTCTTCATCTGGATTTTTTAGCCAATTGCGCAATGAAATATTTTTTACTTGATTATCCTTAAGCCTTTAGTCAAGGTGACATTAGAGAAGCTGGAATTGTTTAATTGAATTTCTTATGTTGTTGTGGGTGAGTAGGTTGTGCTCGAACCATTTGCCATGACATATGATTCAAATTTTTTGTTGGATCTCTTGGATTTTTATCACGTTTTGAGATCCATCCAATTTCATCATGAAAGGGTGAGCATTTTTTTACCGTATGTCTTCTCCATGATATTTGTTATTAATTGTGTTGCATAATTTATCATGCGTGATGCATAGAAAGGCATGTGAATGTTCTCATATTAGTTCATGTTTAATAACAGGTCTTCTTATCACTTAATGGGTTTGAAGATTTTAAAGTTCGACTCTTATCAAAAGCTGAGTGAGTGTTCAGTTAAAATGCTGCACAGCTTGTGTCTCTTTAATCATACACATAATCAGACCGGTGATGTTTTTATTTCAAATGTATCTGAACATCTATCTTTGAATTGGCAGGTATATTTTCTCAAATCGTACGAAAATTACCTGGGATATTAGTCTCAGCAATTTCACTGTAAAACTCCCTTGGAGAGACGAGCATTCTGAACTTTTGGTTATGGTAATGTGTTTTTCTTTTGTAGTCGGTAATTCTATATAATGTTAAAGGTTTCATTTAACTTTTGTTTTTCATGTGAAGAGAACATCGTTTGACATGCATCCTATAGTGTCTCTACACTTAATTAAGATTTGTTTCTAATTTTTGTTATGTTACTATCAAACATATCATGCATGCACATGCACACATGCTTCACTGAGCATGTATTTACACTGGCAGACCAACTCCAACATCCAAACAGTGGCACAACGATCAGTATAAACACATCCACACTGGATCAACCACTTGCTACATCTCCTTGATGTTTTGCATCATGGAACCAGTCTTTCTCAAGGTGTCCCGTATCGGTATCGGTTGGCGTAACGGTGACCTCCAAAACCGATACGGATACGGGGGCGTAACGGCGATACGGGGGTGTAACGGCCCGTAACGGCGCAAAAAAATTTTTTTGCCAAAAAAATATGAAAAAATATGGATTAAATCCGGAATATTCTAAGCATTCCAAATATGCATTCATTTATAAATTGGAACATGGTTATGGTGGTGTAATGGTCCACTCTTTGGTGAGAAGTTGTATCGGACTGTCTGATGAATTTATGAACCAGATAACCTAAATTTGACTACAAAATTCATATATTTAATTTTCTAACTATCTACTATCAATGATAGATATATTAGAATGAATGTAATATGAAAATATCTTACATTAGGTGTTTGCAACTATTTTTGAGGAATTTCTCGAACATACATGTATGCACATTAACATTTTCTACTATGATTAACATATCACATGGCATGATTAAAACAGCAAAATAACCATTAAAAATTGATTTTTCGAATTAAAAAAAAAAGAGTCAAAATTCATGTGTAAATAGAAAAAAATATTTAAAAAATATTAAATGGCACCCCAAATCTGTAAAATGCACATTAATATGTTCTACTATGATTATCACATCATATGGCATGATTAAAACAGCAAAACAACCATTAAAAATTGATTTTTCGAATTTTAAAAAAAGGGTAAAAATACATGCGTAAATAGAAAAAAATAATAAAAAAATATTAAATGGCACCCCAAATCTGTAAAACGCACATTAATATGTTCTACTATGATTAACACATCATATGGCATGATTAAAACAGCAAAACAATCATTAAAAATTGATTTTTCGAATTTTAAAAAAAAGGGTAAAAATACATGCGTAAATAGAAAAAAAATAATAAAAAATATTAAATGTCACCCCAAATCTGTAAAATGCACATTAATATGTTCTAATATGATTAACACATCATATGGCATGATTAAAACATTAAAACAACCATTAAAATTTGATTTTTCGAATTTAAAAAAAAAGGGTAAAAATACATGCGTAAATAGAAAAAAAATATTAAATGGCACCCCAAATCTGTAAAACGCACATTAATATGTTCTACTATGATTAACACATCATATGGCATGATTAAAACAGCAAAACAATCATTAAAATTTGATTTTTCGAATTTTAAAAAAAAGGGTAAAAATAGATGCGTAAATAGAAAAAAATAATAAAAAATATTAAATGGCACTCCAAATCTAAAATGCACATTAATATGTTCTAATATGATTAACACATCATATGGCATGATTAAAACAGTAAAACAACCATTAAAATTTGATTTTTCAATTTTTTAAAAAAGGGTAAAAATACATGCGTAAATAGAAAAAAATATTAAAAAATATTAAATGGCACCCCAAATCTGCAAAATGCATTAATATGTTTTACTATGATTAACACATCATATGGCATGATTAAAACAGCAAAACATGTTAAAAAAAGTGTAAATACCTATTTTTGACGAATTCGGAATTTCTGAAAAATAGCCCCCCGAGCTTCGATTTAACAAAAGCGGCAATACAATACGTTTTTATCACAAAAACCCAACCAAGGTTGGTCGAAATTGCGATGAAGGGTGAGAAGTACTTTGGAAGCAAGAAATTTGAAAAAAACAGCAAAAAGTAGCTTAAAATGGAAAAAAAAATGGCCAAGACCGTTCGGGTCAGCCCGTTATGGGTCGATCGTTACGCCCATCGGGCCCGTCAGATCGGCCGTCGGCACGGGTGCAAAAAATCGTATCGGCCGATACGACCCGTATCGCGTATCGGTTCGGTAAGTACCGTTACGTGTCGGCCGATACGGCCGATACGTAACCGTTTTGGCATACCTTGGTCTTTCTTCTTCACCGACTCGGATGAGAATTCCCTCTTTCTTTCTTTTAAAAAATATTCAGCTATTTCTGCATCCAAATCTCCCACATAATTGCATGTGGAAGCATCATCAAAAGAACTTCCCTTGATCGTGAAAAGGCCCAGCTGAACATCACTCAGCATGTGCCCATGTGTGTTAAATAAAGCTAACTGGGAACCTGAACTGATCTCACATGAACCAAGGTATTACATAATGGTATTGGCTAGCATGTTGTCTGATACGACATGGGCTAATGTTGGCCGATATGGCTTTGTAACTGCTGGAAAATTTTTCTCAAGGAAACAATCTAAAAATTTATTGGTAAATTCTAAAGAATGTGAGAATCCCAAATATGTTTTTTTTTGGGACATCTATTTGATGGTGTAACGGGCCATTCTTTGGCAAGAATGCTGCCTGTGGGGCAATGTCAGCTTGACTTGCTGAAAATCAACGAAATGGGCCCTTGTTGATCACAAATCAGGCCTGATTTGGCGGATTAGGGTCTGTTATATATATATATATATATATATATATATATATATATATATATATATATGGGAAAAGTTACTATGCGCTCGAGCGTAAAGCGGTCGTCCATGAGGTCGAGCTGGGGTGGGCCCCACCGTGATTCCTTTCGAAGATCCACACCGTCCACCAGATGCACCGTTCCAAGTGGGACCCACACGGGAAATCGACCGTCCACGGAACTCGGGTGGGCCATACCTTATGAAAACATAAGTATACACACGAAAACATGTAAAAGCACTTGGTGGGCCCCACCTAAGATGTGGATACCACACGAAAAGTGGTCTAAAATTACATTCAAGTGGGACACACATGATGGACGGTTTTGATCATGAAAAAACCTCTCAAAGGCCCCCAAAATGGTTTTGAATGTTTCAATGGTACACGGCCCCTCTCCACTACGTACGTGGTGTGGCCCACAAAAGTCACGGATTGAGGTGATTTTCGGCCGTGTGGGCCCGTCCGAGGATGGTGCATCGGCGAGGGGTAGATGTTCGAACGGCATCACGGTGGGGCCCACCCCGGCTCGACCTCATGGAGACCGCTTTACACTCGGCGCATAGTACCTTTTCCCTATATATATATATATATATATATATATATATATATATATATATATATATATATGATTGACACACACACACTCACAACAAACGAAGATGGAAAAATGAAAGAAGTGACACGTAACCCCTTCTTCCAACATTTCCCAAGATGGTCTATTGAGTTACAGTTCATCGAATCCCACTAAAATTGTGTTTTGATCCAAAAAATGGGCTAGATCTAATTTAAAATTACTTTCTAAGCTTCACTTATGGTTGATACAGCCGTCTGATTTCCAAAAAGATTTTCGATTGGAGAATGGGGTCATTTATAGTTTGGAGACCAAGTGGAAAGGGGCCAAAACGAGAGAAATTGATGGTACTGGCTTTGGTATATAGGAAAGGATAGTGGTAGATTTTATAAAATTGTAGATGTTGATATTATGTACCAAATTTGGATGTGTGCATGTAAAGAAGCTAGTCTAGGAGAATATGATTTGTCTTGCCACATGGAATGTAGGACCATTGACAGGTTAGGGTATGGAGTTCGTAGATACGATGAAACAAAGGAGAGGTAGGTAGGATAGTTTGGGTTTAAGAGACCAAGTGGAAAGGGGCCAAAACGAGAGAAATTGATGGATACGGGCTTTGGTATATAGGAAAGGATAGTGGTAGATAATGATAGAGTATAAAATTGTAGATGTTGAGAGAATAAGTGATTAGATCTTATTAATAAAAAATTGTGTTAGGTGAAGAAATAATCAATGCTATTAGCGCATATGTACTACAGGTAGGGTTGGACGATAGAATCAAGAGATAATTATGTGAGGATAGGGATGGACTAATTTCTTCCAAACAGAGGTTATTTGTAGGAGAAGACTTAAATTGTCATGTATGAAAAGAAAGTAGAGGATATGAGAGAATATGTGGAGGATATGGTTTTGGGAGAAGAAATGAGATGGGTGAAGCTATCCTTGATTTCACTATGCCATACAATCCAGCTTTAGCATACACATACTTTAAGAAGAGAGATGAACATTTAATAACTTTCCAAAGTGGATCATATGCACAATGTTGTTAAAATTATTATCGTATTGCAAATCGTAATAGGGGTTGTATCATATCGAATCGCAAATCTTATCATAAATCGTCAAATTACAATTTTCATAAAAATTCTAAAAATATAAAAAAATCAGGAAAAAAAAATTAAAACTCACCAACCATCCTTTTGCCATCAACATGCACCAATTAATACAATGTCATAATAGTGTTAAAGGATTTTGATCTTCCCTTTATTTTTTTGTCTTTTAAAAATTTTTCCTTAAAAACCATATAAGAATCTTTTAATAATTTATGTTCTTATTACCTTTCTTGAATGTAGAATCATGTTGGCGGCATTGGATGCTGTACACCGATGAAAAAAGATATTTTGATTTCTAAACATTATTCCACAATACATATAAGTCAACATGATCGCAACCATCAATAAAAACATTCCAGATAAGTCATATATCAATTTGGTGTTTCGACCAGTTAAGAAGTCATAAAAAAAAGCTCCATGAATTAACATTGAAGAGAATATACATCGTTTAATCTCTTATGAAGAACAAATAAAATAATTTATCGTTTCTAAACAATTCTTAAAGCCTTCACCAATTTGAAAACATAAAATGAAAGCCAAGTGAAGCTTAAATTAGAAGAGAGCAAGTATAATTTGAATCATAAATTGTAGGATTCAAATCATAGAATCGTAGGATTCATATAAAAAGGGATTCAAGGTGAGATTCAAATCGTTTTTTCTTAAGATTTGACTCAAATCGTATGTCGTAAATCGTAAATTGTAAGATTTTAGCAACACTGCATATACATACCAAATAGATGTCTTTCTTCTTGGGAATACAAAATGATCGATATGTAAGGACTGGAAGGTGATACGAGGAGATAGTTTGACCGGGCAACATAGGTTAATAGTTATGGATGCTTACATTAAGAGATGGAAGAAAGGGAATGAAATTAATAGGTGTCTAAAATTTAGGTGGTGAAATTTTGAAGGAGAGAGCAATGTTATTCAGAAGTATAAATTGATGGAAGAAGTAAAGTGGAATTTCGAGGATAAGTAAGCATTATGTGAATGGGATGGTTGAGTGCATTTGGAAAGTGGTAAAAGATGTTTTAGGAGTGTTTAGAGCCCAAGGAAACTTGGTGGTGTAATGACAATGTGCAAAAAGCTATTTATGAGAAACATGCATGTTTCAAAGCCTAGCAAGGGACTAGAAAGAATGAAAATCTTAAACAATATAGAAATGCCAAAAAGATTTCCAAGAAAGTAGAGTAGCAGGCTTATGATGATCTTTACAATATATTGGGGGACAAGAGAAAGTGAGAAAGATATCTTCAAACTTGCAAAAATGAGGGAGAGGAAGAGTTGGGACCTAGTTCATGTTAGATGCATTATGGGTGATGTCCAGTGGGTACTAGTCAAGGATAATGAAATTAATGAATGGTGGAGAAGTTAATTTCAGAACTTGTTAAACGACTCACGTTCAGAGCATAGAAAGAGAAGGAACCATACACTCAAATAATGTTGGAATCCATAGATACTTCTTAGGATTAGGATATATGAAGTGGAGGAAGCTTTAAGCAATATGAAAACAAGAAAGGCCCTTAGACCAAATGGTATACTAGTAGAGGTTTGGAAGTGTATGTGAGATGCTGGGTTATTTTGGTTGACAACGTTGTTCGATAAGATTGTATGATCGAAGAAAATGCCAAATGAATTGAGGAAAAGGGAAATTCTATTGGATGGCTGTAAGATTAGCCATGCTTTATGGTATAGAATGTTGGGTAGTTAAGGAACGACATGTCCATATGATGAGTGTAGCTAAAATGAGGATGTTAGGATGAGTTGTAAGAAACGGAAGGATAGAAATGAATGCGTTTGAGGGAATTTAGTAGCACTAATAGGTAACAAGATGAGGGAAAGTAGATTTCTATGGTTTGGTCATGTCCGCCAAAGACCAAGATTCATGCTCGTTAGGAGTGAGTTTCTACAAGCTGAAGGCTCTAAAAGGGCTAGGGGAAGGTCCAAAAGGATGTGGGTTGACGTAATAAGAAAAGTCTTGATGACCTATGGTCTAATAGAAGTTATGGTCCTTGATAGAGTGGAATGGCAGAAAAGGATTCATGTAGCTGACCCCAATTAGCTGGGATAAGGCTTAGATGATGGTGATGATGATGGAACAATTCACTCCCATATTGTGTAATGGGGGTCACCTTTTTCATTACGTAATCTTATCCATATTGTGCCTGTTTTTTAATACCATGATATGAACCCAACTTTCTTTTTTTCCCCTCTCTCTAAATGGGTCCTAAAATTGGACCCTGACCTGTTTAGTAAGGTCGGGTACCTACAGAACCAATTCTTCCTTTTTGTCTCGAGTGCAAATTTTCTCAAATGTCTAGACCACTGTGTCTTGCAGGCTTTTGACTTGGGAGCTCTTCTCTTTAAATCTATTCCTGAAGGGGATACTCTTATATCAGGTATGGAGTACCATTATGATTATTTGGTTACAAACTTCTTGAGTTCAACTTCCACAGAAGATGCATCATTGGGCATCAAACTTCAGGATCTCTACGATCACTTCATGATTGATTTAACTGATTTTGAGGTAAGATTGCTAGTATTTTTTTGGTTCTTCTATTTGCCTTTGAACAATCCCAGCTTGACGTGATTCCATTGAATCTGACATCCTACAGGTGAACATATTGGTGCCTAGTTCCTCGCGAGTTATCTCAGTCATTGAAAGATTCAATTCTTCTGTTACATTTGGGTCTTGCATGCTTCCAGATGAATCCATGTTGAAACAGTTGGAGGTATTAATCTGGAGGCATATATAATTGTTGTGATGAGAAGCTGTTTGTATTTGGTGCCTGTACACTGCCTTTAAAATATCATTTTATTCTTTGCTTGTCTTGTGCAGGAGACAATACTTTTTCTTTAAATAAGTGTCCTATTTATTTAGCATTCAGCAAATTGTCAATATTACCTGGTAAACTCATTGGAATAAATCTTGACTTGATTATATTGGCTCCAAAGATTAAGAATATAAAGATGAGCTAAAATGCTATCTAGGTATATAGAAAGATAATTAAAAAATAAAGTAGTTGACATGATGGCATCTATCTTAAGAAAAAGCATGAAGTCAGGCTTTTCGAGATTGCCAAGTTTCCATTATGCCCAATTTGGCACTTACATAAGTTATCATTTTGCACATGGCCTTTTGAAACTTAGAAAGAGTTGACCTCCCATAAGTGTGTTTTCTTGTTGGACAAATACATGATTGGTTTGTAACTCGAACATGGCCATCATTTATGCATGCAACATTTGTCAGCTTAAACTGTGATAATGGCAACTTTAACTCGTCATTTATATGGCATTGTTTTTAAGTTCCCAGCCACTTCCTATTCCAGATACAACAAAAAACGTACAAAGTACAACTATGAAGGAGATACTGCAAAAGACAATATTATTGAATTTTTGAGTACACAAGAAACTTTACTATGAACATGATAATGATATCACTAAAGCTAAAATTGAATAGGTGATCTGAGTCCTTGGAAGCTGCACAGGCGTCCTTTATTGATAAGGCAGCCATTCCGTTGTTGTTTCATTGGGAGTCGTGTGCTTCAACTTTTTTTCCCCCCCCATTGCTCTCTCCTATTGGAACCAATGTCTGGGTACAAATGCCACTGAGAGTCCATTGGCTGTCTTACAGCTGAAAGGCTACCTATTGATGAAGCAACAGGTTTGAAATGAAGATGCCCCGGCCCTTTGCTTCTCTGCTCTCAACATATATTGTTCTTATGCCCTTGCATATACCTATAATTCTTTATGCTCTTTCTCATCTTCCTCAGCGGTTCTATATTGACCCTGTTAATGGTTATGGTTTTAGGTCTACAGCCCTATAGGATTTGGTTATAGGTCTATGGCACATTTATTGCTTGTTGTTTTTTGTCTTGGGTATGCTAGACATTATATTTATCGTATTAGGGATAGTTTCATTGAATTTGCTAAATATAATAGAGGGAGCGGGGGTGTGAAATTGTAACCCCATCTCCCCCATCTCTCCTTCTCTCTCTCTCTCTCTCTCTCTCTCTCTCTCTCTCTCTCTCTCTCTCTCTCTCTCTCTCTCTCTCTCCAAAATCCCTACACAAGTCTTACATGGTATTAAAGCAAGGTTTCGGGCCCCATAATCCTTTCTATTCCACTCAAGTTGCTAGATCTAGATTTTGGGAGCTTCCAAAACATAGGGGACTGATCAGGCCTTAAGGGAAAGTACATTGTTTTTATTTTTTATTAAAAAAAAAGAAAAAAAGAAAACATGTTTTCTACATTGTTCTTCTAGAAGGAAACACTCACAAAAAGCAATGTAGATGCTGGATTATGAAGGCTTGCTGATTTTTCATGAGATGTTTAAAGTTGTACGTTTATGTTGGTTGCATTGTGTAGATGCAATTTTTGGTTGAATATTCTTACTCGTAGAGTCGTGGGCGAAGTGGGAATGGTTTTGACATGGATTAAAGCTATTCTGGGCCAGAAATTTCTGTGTTATGTGATTATGGACATGTAGTTGTGTGGATTTTCCTCTAAGATCAACATTCTTCAATAGTGTTGAAGTTAAATGGGGGAATGACTATCAAGCCCAGAAGTATAGTAGGTGTTCCTCATCTCTTGGGGAAATACAAGGACCCTCCAATTTGTCAATTACTTTTGTGAAATTGAATGGGAAGAATTATCTTCTATGGGCCAAGTTTGTCGAGGTACTCCTCTGAGCCCACGAAAAGGACCAATTCCTCACACATCTTAAATTGGAGGAATTTGATCCTAAATATAGACAATGGATGTGTGAGAATGCCTTGATTCGATCTTGGTTATGAAATAGCATGGAGTCTGAAATGAGCTCTAATCTGGTGTTCTTAAACATGACAAAAGATATCTGTGATACGGTACCATGAAAGGATGTACTACTCGGAACTTCTCGTGTGTATCAATTATACGAGATCTTCTCTTTTTAAAAGGTGGATAAGCCCCTAATGACGACATAAACAATTAGATGTTAATGGATTGGGCTGATGTTCTTGTTGAGGAGTTTTGGGATGGATTTTAGTGTGGAAAGCAAGCCAAATATCTTTCTTAATAGGCCAAATCCATGTATCCATCAATGGACCATGCATCGTGGCACCCGTGGTATGATTTTGGGTCCACAAATGAGTCTTTTGGTAGTATTTTTCTTTATTTCCGAATTTTATCTTATTTTTTGAAGAATTCGGTTTATTTTTTCTTTGCTTATTTTGGGTCCACAAATGAGTCTTTTGGTAGATAAGGGTATATTTTCCTTTACGATAAGATTGTAGGTCGAAGATTATAACATCTAACTCATAATTTATGCTTAATGGAAGGCCCAAATTAGTGCTACGGCTTCTCTCTTCTTCTTCTTATTTTATTTTATTTTTTATTTTTTTTTATTCTATAAAAGTTCAATAAATAAAAAAATCGAGCAACTTTTGGAACACTTCTCTTCTCTACAAGACTTAGGCATCAACCCTTCTGTAGAGGTTGTGTAAGTGCATGTTTTCACAAATGGGGTGTATGATTTAGGCCATCAAAACTGGTGAGGGCTTTTTGGTTATTCATTGGTTATTGCATTGTTTTCCTCTTCTTCTTCTTCTTCTTCTTCTTCCTCTTCTTCTTCCTTTTTTTATTTTTATTTTTATTTTTAAGTGAAAGAATCTCTATTCTTGAATTGGGTGTGATTTGGTTATAGGGTTTGATATAGCTACATGCGGTTGACGATTCTCATTTGTTAGTAACAACCAGTGTTCGAATTATCTATGATATTATCGAAATATTTCCGATATTATCTTTATCTCCAGCTCAGCGATACCGATAACACTGGTAGCGATACCGATAACGCTGGTAGTATAAAAAATTCTAGGTATTAGCCATGTATCGCCAAGTATCGCCAATGTATCAATATCGCTAATGTAATCGCCAATATTTTCAAGTATGTAAATTCTAGGTGTCGCTTGTATTGCCAATTCGTTAATATTGCTAATGTATCACCAATATTTTCGATTATGTAAATTTTATGTAATGCTTGTATCATAAGTATATCGATGATATTTTAATAATATCGCCAGTGTATTGATATCATCAAAATTAAGTATATCGATGATATTTTAATAATATCGCTAGTGTATTGATATCATCAAAATTTTGTTTATTAGGAAAAAAATTATTTCAATTTTTTTTTCGAGGGCACATGGTTGTATGTGGTGTTCAATTTATTGTTGATAATATTGATTATATCTCGATATTATCGATATCACAACACGTGCAATATTCAGACGACAATCTTTCGTTTCCTTTTCAATTGTTGATGATTTCTTAGTGAAATATCATGTGTTGTTGATATTTTGCAATATCGATGGATGTTTGGATGGAGGGTTGGATGGTTAAATAGGCCGGATGGGATGGTTGGGTTGATTTCTTACAACAACACATGCTTTTAAGGCCCCATTAAATGCAAATTTGTTATGTATGCATTCTTTTTACAAATTTTTTTAATTATTTAATTATTTTTTATTTTTATAATTTCTAAAAATGCAAATATGTACAATTTAACATCTCCTGAAGTTTCGCAGAAAATTCCATCGGTTTTTCTCATGTTTCCCCGCATTTCCGGTTATCAGCGATATTGATATTGTTTTTGTATCCCTGGCTAGCAAAACTTGTAACGATACCGATACTTTGAACACTGGTTACAACAACCTCTTGGTGAGTATTTTGCAAAATTGATTGAAATATGGGAAGAGTTTTCCATATATCATCCTATTATCCTAGATGTCACCCTCGTGAAGCAGTGGGAAGACGTGAAAGTAGTAAAACTTGTTTGAACTGCCAAAAGAGTACCGATCGGCAAAGGATAAAATTTTGGGACAAACTTTTATCCCTCGGTGGCAAAGGATTCTGCAAGGATTTAGAGTCTCATTAGTAAGTGATTCGACAATGTTTATGTTAATTCATTTGATAAAACTGCATTAGCCTCTTCATCCAGTTATTTTAGTTCACGTGGAGGCCATGGTGGATGTGTTGGGTATGGTACTCTTCATGGTGGCAAAGGTGGTAGATTTTCGGGGCAGATAGAGGCAGTCGTGGTAGTCTAAGGAGATTATGCTTGTACCCATTGTGGCATGGAAAATCATACTATGGACTTTTGTTGGGATCTTCATGGAAAACTCCCAAGGACTAATCAAGCCCTTATGGTGGAGGATGATTTTTCTGATGGTAAATCCATTGCTCTGGCTTCATCTAATTCTAGTGGTGATCATATTTGTGTTTCACTATCTCTGGAGGAATATCCGCGTTTTCACTCTTCTAATGGCTCTACATATAACAATGCTCTCTCCAACCCTACAACCACTTTGGTTCAATGGTGTAAATCATGTCTTTTGTCATCTTCTCTTAGATCATCGACTCTGGGGCGTTCGACCATAGCTCTGGTAACTGTAGTCTCCTTTCTTCCTTTAATTGTGTTTCATTAAATACATCGATTATTTTAGTTGATGGTACGTTATCTAATGTCATTAGAGTTGGTACTGCTCAACCTAATGCATCAATTTCCATTTCGTCAGTTCTATATGCTCTTAAGCTTCCATTTACCATTTTATCTATACATAAACTAATAAGGTCTTTGAATTGTTCTATGTGCTTTTTTCCTTCTTATTATTTATTTCAAAACTCCAAGATGAGCAAAATGATTGGTGGTGGTGGTGAAAGGAATGGTTTGTACTACATAGAAAGAGAACAAGCAGGTGCAACGGTGCTTCCTATAGATTCGACAATTTAATGGCTACGACATTTGTGACGTCCCCCTCTCTAGAATTTATAGATTCTCATCCCATCTCTTCCTAAGATGTCAAAGTTTGAGTGCGAAGCATGCGAGCTAGAAGTGATTCAAGTAGTGATATTTTGTTTAAAGCAGTCCGTAGTGATGTGTGGGGATTAGCTCGAGTCCCTGGTTTGTTAGGTTTTAGATACTTTATTCTCTTTATTGATGGTTACTCTCCGATGACATGGTTATATCTAAGAAAGCATAAGTAGAAAGTTTTTTTCATGTATTTTAGAATTTTCATAGTGAAATAAAGAATCAATTTTGTGAAGAATTGTGTTTAGGTCAAATGATACACTGTAATTCATTTTTTCAAGATTTTCAAACCTATTTACAAAAAGTCAGGGCATTATCCATCAGAACTCTTGTGCTTATACAACCTAACAAAATGAGATGGATGAGCACAAAAATAGACATCTGGTGGAAGTGACTCTAGTCTTCTTATGAGAAATGAATGTTGCATAACTTTCTGGGGTGATGCTGTTCTTACTACCTTATGGTTCTGAAAATCGGTATCGTATCGGCAGATACGGGTGTATCGTAACCGTATCGGCTTGATACGATATTCGATACGGGGCCATATCGGAATCGGTTGGACTGTATTGGCCTGTATCAGCCGATACAGCTGATACATTCACTCATGTCTCCTCTTCTTCTTTTCATTTAAATCATGGAAGAACCTTAAAAACTCATTTTAGTCTAGATCTAGACCTATTTTGGGATCAAAACAAATGATTTGTATGGGATTTGACAAATCGAAGTGAAGTGGACCATTATAGGAAAAATCAGAAAGAATGGTAAACCTTCACTTTTCTTTTTTATATTTTCATCTTCTTTTATTGTATTTCCAAAGTAATGGGCCATTGTTCACCAAATCATGTTTAATTTATGTTCAATTAGGGCCCATTTAGTTGACATTCAACAAGTCAAATCAATAGAGAGCATTCTCATCAAAGAATGGTCCGATACAACATTCGAATACATGGTCAAAACATAGAAAATGATAGATTCGTGAATATCTCATTTTTCCCTAATTTTCTTATATATATATATATATATATATATATATATATATATATATATATATATATATATATTGCTTCAAAAAAATAATCTGACCAATACTAGTCAATACGGCCCTGATTCCGAGACGCGATGCCATATCGTATCATTTTTTCGCGGGGCCGATACGGAGGCCAATACCGTCATTCAGAACCATGACTGCCTATCATTCGATCAATAGGATGCCTTAATCAGTTTTAGATGACAATATCATTCTTTATGTTGTTTCCTGATTAACCAACTTTTCCTATTCCTCCCAAAGTGTTTGGTTATACTTGCTTTGCTTATATATTTGGGTCAGGTCAAGATAAACTTTTCCCTTGATCAGCTAAGTGTATTTTTTCGAGATATTCTCATACTTAAAAGGGTTATCGGTGCAATTCCCCCACTTTGGAGAAGCATTTTTTAACTATTGATGTTACCTTCTTTAAAACTGTTCCATTCTATGTTAAAGATGAGCGTATTGTCAAAGTCACATCTGTGGAAATTCCCTTACGAAAGCTATTTCTTTAAGAATTTAATGTTGAGATGCCGCCACCACCTCAGAACAATTACACGTAGATACAGAAAAAACGAGAAAAGACCAATTGTTTTAGATCATTCCTCTTTAGTCTACACAATCGCCTACTACACCTACTGAGATTTTTAGTTCTTTTGAGTCTTCTAAGGTTGCTAGTGATCTCCCTATTGCGGTTTAGAAATGTAAACCTTCTTGCGTTACTCATCCTATCTCCAATTTTGTCTCATTTACCGAATTGTCCACAAATTATCACAAGTTTACCTTTAACTTGTCTGTTGTGTCCATTCCGAAGTCAATCTAGGAGGCATTGTCAAATGAAAATTGAAAATAGGTATGGTCCAATGGATGAAGAGATGGAAACCATGAGGCTGACTGTTCTTCCTATAGGTAAGACTACAGTCAAGTGTAGATGGGTGTATACAGTTTAAGTTCCTGCTTGATGGGTTAATTGATCATTACAAAGCCAAAGTGGTCGCTAAGAGATATACTCAGATTTACGGAGTAGATTCTCGATACATTTTCACCAAGGTCTAAGCTTAATTCAATTTGAGTTGTTATATTACTAGCTGTAAATCATGATTGACCTCTTTTTCAGCTGGATGTGAAGTACGCATTCTTGCATGGAGATCCTCACAAAGAAATCTACATGGAGTAACCTCCTAGGTATGTTACGCAAGGAATGCAGGTTAAACAAGTTTGTATATGGGTTGAAGCAATCACCACGGGCTTTGCTTGAGAAGTTCAGTAGTGTGGTTGTATAATTTGGATTAAAAAGGAGTAAAGTAGATCACTCTTGTCTTCTCAAAGCATTCTACCTCTAGCTAAATAATACTTGTTGTTTATGTGGATGATATTATAGTGTCTAGTGATGACTTGGAGGTATTGGAAATCCTAATAATTTCTTCAAACTTAGTTTCAAATCAAAGACCTTGGTCTTCTTCGATATTTTCAAGGCATTGAAGTGGTAAGATTGAAAGTCAGAATAAATCTATGTTAGAGTAAATGTACGTATGCTATGTTGAAAGAGACATGGATGTTGGATGCCAAACTGGTTGATACACCAATAGAATAGATCCTCTTCTCAAACTTGAAGCTAAAGAAG
Organism: Magnolia changhungtana; assembly: GCA_030180095.1. NCBI lineage: Eukaryota > Viridiplantae > Streptophyta > Magnoliopsida > Magnoliales > Magnoliaceae > Magnolia > Magnolia changhungtana. The sequence goes on along the minus strand of JASAUF010000502.1, from coordinate 3,715,014 downwards.
AAGAATTGTTAGAAGAACTTGGTATGTATAAGAGACTTGTTGGAAAACTCATATATTTGACTATCATTCTGCCTGATATTATCTTTTTAGTCAATATGGTGAGTTAGTTCATGTGAAGTCCAAGGTCTTCGCATCTAGCAACAAGTATGAGGATCCTCAGGTATTTAAAATGTTCCCATGGGAAGGGTAGCTTATATAGAGCTCATGGTTATCTTCAGGTTATCGATTATTCAGATGCAGATTGAGTAGGGTTGAGACATGGTCGACTATAGGTTATTGCACCTTTGTAGGTAGTAATGTGGTGATGGGGACATCTCGAGCACACGCGCACGCACACCACTACCCCTATGCACGTACGTATGCAGAAGGAGGATCCCATCATCGATCTGGCTCGATGACGACGTTCAGGGAGGGCCTCTTAGTTAGAAGACAAGTTTTGGTTCAGAAAAGTGGGCCCGATAGTCAAGAAAAGCCCATCATGGGATCTCATGATCGTGGCCCACTCGTCGGATTGATTTCATTTTTTAGGTTTTGCTTATTGTTATTATTTAGAATATTGTGAACGCTTTAGATTTCTGTGTTTTGTTTTTATTTTAGTTTACTTCATCGCCAAGTAATAGGTTGCGCACATGGTGCGAGTTTTTGGGGTATAAGGTTTTCTTATAAATAGGCACCCCTTGTGGCTTTTTTGGGACATTGAAGATTAATAAAAATTCTGCGTTTTTCTACTCTCTGAGTTGTGAAGCCTAATTGGGTGCGAAGCCCTCCCTTCATCGAAGGGTTAACTACCGTGGTGCGAAGCCACATCTATCCCGATTCGCCCCCATCCATCGTCATCTCTACTACCCATCTTCTATCATCCCTTCTTCTCATCTCACCCCATCATCTACACTTTGAGTCAATCATCTATTGCAAGTTAATTCTCCTCCCACATCATAATTTCAGAATATGGCCCCTACGGGAGGGCTGAAACTTCGACGGAGTACCACGCACAAACCGTACATCGGATCGAGTTGAAATTTGGGGGTTTTGGAGTCCATCCTTGGCTGATCAGGGCCAAGGTGGCTTTTTTCTGAATAGTGGGCCCCACACACGTGCGGCCGGGATCACACGCACGTCCGTCTGGGCCATTGCTGTTGTCCACGCGCGGGATCATCTTTTGCTCAGTTTTTATCTCTTTTATCCTCTCATAGCCGTTTTCATGAAACCTAGCCCTAGATTACGTTTTCCTAAGTTATATGTCCCTCGTTCTTACTCTAGGGTTCCCAATTGAAATTAGTGAATCCCTTGGATTAGGACCCGATTACTATGCATGTGTGGATGATTATTTCTTATCTTTGAGTATCGTTTGGTTCATAATTTTATTGATCCACCCTATCATGTGTAGGCCTGGACCCGCATAGATTCTCTTTTAATTGAATGTTTGGATTTTCATGTGGGATGTGGAATTCGCGTAATTGTTTCTGAATTGGTATGATCTAAGCCTGAAATCTTGCATGTCATATTTAATTTTCCATGTCCTGCATCATGTGGTTACTTGAAAAAGTAAGAAACATAATGCAGTTGCTAAGTCAAGCTTTGAAGCCAAAAGTATTTTGTAACGGTAATAGTGGCCATAAAGGCCACTGCCATTACCTTTTTTATATGGGCCATAATGGCTGTTATGGCCCTTGTAACTTTTTATTTTTTAAAAAAAAAAAACCTAGGAAAACCTGCATCTGCCCTGTAACGGACCATTAAAAGGCCATTGTGGGGGCCGTAACAGTGGTTACAAGTTATTTTTTCCATAACAGTTGTTATGGCCATTACAATCCTTTAACGTGTAATGGTTACCACCTTTACCTTTATGTAATGGCATTTACGGCCCCATAATGGCCATTATGGTACACCATAGTTGAAGTTGAATATAGCTCAACTTATATATGGTTAAAATCCCTTCCCGAAAAATTGGGATTCAAAGTTCAAGTTCCAATGTCTTTTCTTTGCGATAATCAAGTTATGATACATATCGTCGGCGATCCTAATGTTCATGAGAGAGTAAAGCGTATTGAAGTTAATTGCCATTTCATTCGAGATGAGATATCTCAGTGATAGATACACACACATTATGATGACATTCGAGCTCATGGAGTATACCAGAGGAGGAGGAGAGCCCCAACGGCTTCGTTGTGGCTAGGTGATTTTCACGTGGGACCCACAGGCAGTCCCAAATTGAGTTTCTAGCCATCATAGAACCCCCCACATGCATGTGCGGGCATCTTCGAAGGCCCCACACCGGGAAGATGCATTTGGGTTGCTTAGTTGGGAGATTTTGACCATTGGATCGCGACAACATGATGATCAGACTGTTGGATCGCGTGTGATCGGAGCATTGATCGTGGGCCATCATTGTCATCAGACATCATTGGATATTACATACTTTAGGATTTCATTTATCAGCTTAGATTAAGTGTTATTTGAGTTTGTTTCATATTTGGTACACTTATTTTATGTTTTGAGAGGTTTGGGACCAGGGTGTCCCAAATCGGTTACGTATTGGCCGTAACAGCCGATACGTAACGGTAACGGTGGGAACCGTTACGCGTTTCGAGGTCATATCAGCCGATGCCCGATTTTGTACACGTATCGGCTGTTACGAGCCCGTTACGGGCGTAACGGCCGTTACTGACCCGTAACGGCTGTTACGGGCCTGGAAAAAAATAAAAGAAAAAAAAAAAAATTTACCTTTTTCCTTTCTTTTCTTCTTCTTCTTCTTCTTCTTCTTCTTCTTCTTCTTCTCGGATAATTGCCTGCCACTGTGTGCGCATTCATGGCTCTACCTTCACGTCGTCTTCTTCTTCTTCTGTGTCTCTCTCTCTGTGTGTTGTTCTTTCCTTCTTTTTTCTTCTCTTCTTTCCCTCTTTTTTCTTTTCGGTTTCCTTCTCTCCTTTTTTTTTTTTTTTTTTTTTTTTTTTTTTTTTAAATGTACTTGCACTTACTTAGTCTTTGTAGAGTGCGTGTCACGCAAAGACGAGCGCTGACGCTCCTCAAGCTCCGAGTTGTACGAACGGTTCAAAGGAGATCAAAGTTATATGGGCTCCACAGTGATGTATTTATTATATCTACACCATTCATCTATTTTTAAATATCATTTTAGAGCATTACCCAAAAAATGAATCGTATCCAAAGATCGTCTGGACCACACCAAAATAGCAGTGGCGATGATGATTTTCACCGTTAAACAATTCGCAAGCCCACCATAACATTTATTTTCCATCCAATCTGTTCATAAGGTCAAAAAGACCTGAATGAAGAGGAAAAACAAATTTCATATTGATCCAAAAGTTTTGTGATCCCAAAAAGGTTTCAATGGTAGACGTTCAATCCCTCACTGCTTTTTGCAGTGTGGTCCACTTGATAATTAGATCTGTATTATTTTTCGTGCCAAGCCTTAAGATGAGCTCGTCAAATGAATGGACGGTTTAGATATAACACATACCTCATGATCAGACCCACAGGACCTACTTGCGTGAAATGAATGGACTGCGTGCGAGTTACGCAGCACACTGTACATTTTATTAAGTTGTACACGTGACACATGGACCCCACCATGATGTATATATTTTATACATGTCGTCCATCCATTTGGCCACATCATTTTAGGTTATGATTCGAAAAATTAGTAAGATCCAAATATCAGGTGGACCACAGCATAGGAAACAGTGGTTATAGAATGTTCACCTTTAAAAATTTCTTAGGGTCCACTATAATGTTTATTTTCCATCTAACCTATTAATAGGGTCACACTGACGTGGATGAAGGGAAAACACACATGTCAACTTGATCTAAAACTTTTGTAGCCCCAATAAATTTTTAATGATAGTCGTTTAATTATTGTTGTTTCTTATGGTACAGTCCACCTGAGCTTTGGATCTGCCTCATTTTTGGGCTCATGCCCTAAAATTATTTGGCAAAATGGATGGACGGTGTGGATATAACACATTCATCACGAGTGGGGTCCAAAAAACTTTGACACTCGTGTGCTACTCTTCACAATCCGAGTCTTACCTAATTCGGGCCCTTAAAAAATTGTACACTAGACATGTATTAACTTAAAATTTACCAATTAAATTATGGACTGTAATTGCTAACTCAAAATGCCAAAATCAAATTGTTTGAATAGTTTTAATTGTTAATTTGTGAACACTTATTTTTTAAAACAGGGCCTTTTGATTATTTTTTTCAAAATTCACTATCCAATAAGTGTCCACCAATTCACAAGTGGGATAATGGCAATAAATTGCATGAATTCGAGGCTGATTTGGGGCATGAATTGGTCCTCCAAGTCAACCCCAAATTGGCAAAGCGATCTACCTGAATTTAATTTCATTTTTTTAAAGAACTATTGGGAAAAAGATATTAAATTGTTAAGTATATAAATTAGATATTTAGAAAATTAAATATATAAATTTTGTAGTCAAATTCAGGTTACCTGGTTCAAAAATTAATTAGACAGTCCGATACAACTTCTCACCAAAGAGTGGACCATTACACCACCATAAACATGTTCCAATTTATAAATGAATGCATATTTGGAATGCTTAGAATATTCTGGATTTTATCCATATTTTTTCATATTTTTTAGGCAAAAAAAAAAAAAAAATTACGCCGTTACGGGCCGTTACGCCCTCGTATCCGTATAGGTTTTGGAGGGCACCGTTACGCCAACCCATACCGATACGGGATACCTTGTTTGGAACATATATGAAACAAAAAAAGAACTGAGAGAGCAAAATTGTAATTTGGCAAACTAAAAGCCTACTTAAGGCTTGGACGTTCGGCCCTTAGGATTTTTTTTTTTTAATTTATTTAATTTTTTTTAATGATATACTTTGTGATAAACTAAAGAGTTCTCTCTTTCCCACGTGTGATTCATGGAAAAGCTCTTATGATTAGAGATCTCTTGGTGCGATTTCAAGGTGGTGTGAAGTCACAAGTTATCTGTCTCTTTCTTTAACAACAAGGATTTACCCTCTTCTCTTTTCTTTTCTTAGCCTCTTCTTTTTCTTCTTATCTCATTCCATACGCAACTCATCAACACCAACCTAATGCAGGGGCATTTTCACATCGGGCTCGAGTGGGGTCGCTTGTGGGATGCAGGGGTACACTCGGGGTGGGTGCGGCCTACAGAGGAGGTATCGTGTTCGAGACTCCTCACGGGGGGTGATTAATGCTCATTTCACACCAGGCTCGAGTGGAGTAGCCCGTGAGATGCGGGGACACACTCGGGGTGGGCGGCCCATGTGATTTGGGGCCCACGTAGGGGGTTCGGCCGAGGTCCTAACCCATGCGACGTGGGGCCTGGGCTATGAGATAAAGGGATTAATTCGCCATACTCTTAACAGTTTGAGCTTTTAGAGCAAGTGGTTAATTATCCTGCATCAAATTGGTATAAGAGCAGGAGGTCTCGTGTTCGAGACTCCTCGCCGGGGGTGATTAATTCGCATTTCACACCAGGCTCGAGTGGGGTAGCCCGTGAGATGTGGGGACACACTCAGGGTGGGCGGCCCATGTGATTTGGGGCCCACGTAGGGGGTTCGGCCGAGGTCTTAACCCATGCGATGTGGGGCCTAGGCTATGAGATAAAGGGAATAATTCGCCATATTCTAACAGTTCGAGCTTTTAGAGCAAATGATTAATTGTTCTGCATCAAATTGGTATCAAAGCAGGAGGTCTCGTGTTCGAGACTCCTCACCGGGGGTGATTAATGTAGGAACATTTTCACACCGGGCTCGAGTGGGGTCGCTTGTGGGATGCAGGGGCACACTCGGGGTGGGTGCGGCCTACGGAGGAGGTATCGTGTTCGAGACTCCTCACCGAGGGTGATTAATGCGCATTTCACACCAAGCTCGAGTGGGGTAGCCCGTGAGACGTGGGGACACACTCGGGGTGGGCGGCCCATGTGATTTGGGGCCCACGTAGGGGGTTCGTCTGAGGTCCTAACCCATGCGATGTGAGGCTTGGGCTATGAGATAAAGGGAATAATTCGCCATACTCTAACAGTTCGAGCTTTTAGAGCAAATGGTTAATTGTCCTGCATCACAACCCTAACCCATCTCACAACCCAAACTCTCTCCAACCCAAACCCACCCGAGGCTTGACCATACGGTCAATCCATATCGTATGGACCAGTCCGTATGGCCATCCCTCCTCCCCTTTTGTGATTCTTCCTTCCCCATCTCTCCTCATCTAATCTTTCTTGTGGAAACCCTAATTCCCTAACTTAGAACCCTAATTCCAAAACCCTTAGCCCTAATTCCAATTTTCTCCAAAAGTGAAAAAACAAGATCCCCAATTGAACCCCATGTCCCAAATTGATCAAATCTTCAATTATTGCTAATACCTTATGCTAGATGGTAGTCCTAACTACCATAGGTCCTTGTTGAGCTTTATTTTATAGTTTTAGACTGCGAGATTGTCCCTGGGCCCCGAATTTGAGCATACTTACTGTTTGGGATTACTTCGATTTGTGATTGAACTGTTTTCATTTTATACTTTAATTGTTTACATGATTAGTTCGCTAAGTTCAACAATTCATCATGGTAGATCTCAAGTCCTGCTTCAATTTTCGTTTCAAAGCCAGGTTAGCATAGAGGTTTTTTTTTTAAAAAATAGTTTCTATGTTATCGTGCATATCTCACATGTTAATAGGTTGTTCTCTTGCGTAGAAGTCTTATTTCGTCATATTCAAGTGTATAGAACTGATTTTTCTTGTCATAAACCTGCATATAGGCCTGCTTTTTCCCACATTCTAGCATATAAGTTTGATTTCTGTCATATTGCTATGTATTGGACAGATTTTTGTCGTGTACAGCAGATTCTGGTCGTATTAATTTTTATCATATACAACAGAATTTTATACAGCAGAATTTTGCCATCTACGACATATCATTATCACATGCAACAGATTTTGCCATATACAACAGATTTTTGCCACATATGACTGATTTTTGTCATAGACGACAAAATTTTTATATAGGGCAGAAATTGTGTGTTTAGGGCAGATTTACTCATATAGGAAATTCCCCCAGCCTCATTAGACCACATTAAGATCTTTGGAATTAAGTTTTCCCCGTAAGTTTCCTCGGTGTATGCCCACTTGTACTAGGTGTGGTTTTGATCTATACCCTACCATAAACTTAGAATAAATTGCCGAGGCTTTTATTGCCATCAATAACCATCCTACGGCCATTGAGGCTTACAATAGGACCATCACCACACAAATTATTGCAACCAACGTGCTCGTCAATCAGTTAGAAGCCTCTCTCCAAGCGAACCTCACCAATGGGGAAGATGTCTAATCCTAAGTTGGAGATAAAGTTGAAGGACGTGGGTGCGGCCATGGCCATGGTGTTGGTGGCAGTGGAGTGCATGTGCCAAGGTTTACCGTTGCGGTAACATTGGGCGTAACGGTGCTTACCGTTATTGGTATGGTTACGGGCCATATTGGCCGTTACGGCCCCGTAATGGCCAATATGCCTGTTGTATTAGTCATTTTTTTTTTTGTCAAAAAAATTCGAAAAAATATCCAAAAAATTCTAAATATTCCAAATATGCATTAGTTTATAATTTTGAACATGTTTATGGTGGTATAACAGTCCACTCTTTGCTGAGAAAACTATATCGGGCTATTTGATGAATTTATGAGCCTGATGACCTGGAATTGACTACAAAACTCATAGATTTAATTTTCTATCTAATACCAATGATAGATATATTGGAATGAATTTTATATCAAAATATATCAGATGTGTAGGTGTTTGCTATTATTTTCTATAATTTACTCTACATTTACATGCCTGTCCTTGAAGAGTGAGGACTTTACAATGTTTACTTAATTCTATTTAAAAGTCATGAACATGCTAGAGACTTCTCCTCTCTTGTAATTCCTATCTTGTCATCCTTAAGATATAAGAAGAAAAATAAATAAATAAATATAATAAAATAGTAGTGTTTGATTTACTCCCTTGCAACTTCATTAAGGATTACTTGATTTATTGTCAGGGGAGTTATTTTAAGCACAAGTTCGGCAATGTCAACTGTGTGCTTGGTGAATGTGTGGGTAATGGGTATAAAAATATTAACTTTAAATGTAAATAATGTTTTAAAAAATATACTTAATAAAACTCCCGAGTTACCGCCAAAATGAAAATATGCTTTATTGTGGTTGCTCGACCTTCACGTCCTCGTTATCATCAAGCTGCAGTTGTGGAATAGGTGTTGCATATTGATAATATCCCGTGCCAGAGGTAAAAATTAGTTCAACAAAACTAGAGGGCGATTGATCTTGACTTGGCAACAACTCTGACCCCGAGTAAGGATATCCACCATGTCGAATAGCCATACTGGTGCCCATACTTGGGCTGTTGTGAATAACTTGGATTTGGATTTGGATATCTGTAATCATATGAAACATGTGGATCGGGAGGACTACTCTAATATGAATTTGACGGAATAGGCTTCGTATAACTCCATTGGCCATAAGAATATCCATAATGCCTAGGACCATAAGCCTGTTGATGTTCCGGAACTTTCGGACCTCCTGGTGGACCACTGAAGCCGGCCTCCTCCCCCGTCCGCATCATGACTCAGTAGACTCTTATGTCCGACCTCGTGTACCCCGTCGATGCTCATCGACCTCGTGATCTGTAGACGGCTTTATGTCGGTGTGCCGGGCAACACCAGAAGTGGGACCAACATCATGTGCATCATCACCATCACTGCCACGACCATCCATCTCGGTCTCACTGTTACTACTGCTCATACTCTTCCGTTGAGCTAGATTTTGCATGAAATCTGCCCTTTTATGGGTCCAATACAGTTGCACAACTCTCTTGTTGTGCCATGCATATTATTGGGTCATCCACTTACAATTCTTCACTTTCCTTTTCTATTTGTTTTTCTCTTGCTTCCAACCAAGGTAGGAGAGGGTCGCCCTCATCATAAATATTGTCCAAGCTTATTGGACTGTAGTCTATGTCACCGGCGGCTACTGCAGTAATGCTCCTATGATGTCTCCACATTCTTAGCCTCATGTTGTAGTGCATGAAGACAAGTCTATCCAATATCCTAGTTTGCAATATATTCCTATTCCTCGAAGGAATAAGTGCAAAACAACTCTAATTTCTTTCGTAGCTAGATGTAATGTTTTAAATATTGACAATATCTCCCGATATATCCCACAATATATCTTGTATCCCACCTGTGTGATACGAAATGCATATGTACTGCCAATATATCCCACCTATTTGGTCTGGTGAGCATTTTTTTTTTTTTTTGATCCATTTTTTTCCTGTAAATCACGTTAAATCAATGTCAAATATTGGTTACAATTTTATGATTATTCATGTTTTCCATGACAAATAATGGATTTGGAGCTTTGATTTCGAGATTTAGGGGAGATGGGGCAAGTTATGGAAAATTGAGAAAAATCAAAATTTCTCAATTTCTCACAAATCAGTTGCTCTCTTTGTATCCAATCAAAATATCAAACATATAACTTGATCTAGTGATTCTTCTTTTGCTTTTGAATGTTTAGCTTGTGTTTCCATACATGTCTTTTTACATTTATAAATTATATGAATAAACTTTAAATATACTTGCATCAATTCAGTTGGACAATGCATGTATTAGGACCCCATACAAAGGAAACCCCTATTATGTGCCTTTTTTTTTTTCTAATGTTTTGATTTCTAAGTGTGTATTGATACCTTTTTCAACAATCCTTGAAGTTTTCTTGAAAAATCAGACCAATTTTCCAATGTTCCCATGTTTCCCAACAACAACGACACATTACGTGATACAACTGATGTATCCCATGCGATAACCGATATGCATCTATATCCTAAGGGTGCAAAACATTATGTTATAACGATATTTAAAACATTGGATAGAGGTAGATGTTGTCTGGCTCAAAACTTCTGCTACAATTTTTTGGAGAGCCTTCGTACTCTCTCCGAAATTCATCCACCATTCAGTAGGTTGCAACCTAGATACTGCATGTTGTGCAAGAGCTTATCTAAAGCTACCCTGACGATTTTCATATGTATCTAATTCATTCAACGCCTTTATTTGCATATCTAAGTCAGGGTCTAATCTCTTTATCACATTCTTTGATCCAATACAAACCTCATCATCCGCAACAAGTGTTCGAAATATCGATATCGCGCAATGTATCGCACTCTTGGGAAACAGATACTGTAACGCCTTGAAAATTGGGGGTCGAGTAGCAACTCAACTCCTGAGTTCCAAAACATCACTTATGCAACATATATGCTTATGATTAAATGTTGTCTGTGTTAGTGCGTTAATCATGAGTGGGATTATACCAAAACAGTAATTCATACTCCAGATCAATTAATATAACGCAAGCGAAAGACTAAAAGATGTGTATATAAACGTGTATGAGCCAAAAGTTCACGATCGGTCTCCAGAGTATGAATACATCACTGAGTCACCATATACATATAATAGTTCAAAAATCAAAATGTAAAAAAATAGTTTAATTACAATGATAAGCCCTGTAGTCCCGTCGATCCGGACGGCCTAAGCAAAACCGCCGGAGAACTGCATATACGAGAACTCGTCCTGATCGTCATAAGTAATCAAGCTCCGCCTCTTGATTCGCATCGTCATCTGCAACTAAGATAGGGTCTGGTGGGTGTTCAGAACACCATCGCAGAACGTGGGAGTGAGTGATCAACTCAGTGGAATCATAGAGCAAAGATTAACATGTTATCAATTCAGTCAAGCAGTAATGATAAAACAAACATATCAAATATTCCTAGATACTCTTATTAATGCAAGGATGAATGTATTCATGATGCATGCCCTCGCCTACACTCCCTCGTGCGACACCATCTTACGGTCGCGGCATGCTTTCTTCCCTCTGTGCTTTTCAACCCAGGGCACATGCAATGCGATGTTATGAGCGGGATTACCGAGTTATTATTAGTCCCTTTCATACAGCAGGATTTAGGAATCTAAGGTACCTCCCTTATATCATTCCCAAACAAGGATCCATTCTAGGGTCGTCAGTCCTAGTAAATCTCATACGATGTTACGGTTCTAGGTTACTGCAAAGGGCTCGTCACTTGATCAGTGTAGGCTTAGTTTATATTCTAGATGTTACGGAAGGCTCGTCGCCTATACGTAGACTCGGAGTACGCTCGAGGTCACTACAAAGGGCTCGTCACCTGATCAGTGTAGGCCGACAGCTCGAATACAGTGTCTCATACCACCGTATTCGACTCACGAGTCTGAATTGCTCACTGGTCACTACGGGGAGGCTCATCGCCCCAGCGTAGGCCGACAGCTCGACCATAGTGTCCCATACCACTATGTCTGGCTCATGAGTCTTAGCAGATCGAGGTACCAAGGTTAAACGGGATTTCACTGGTGAGTTTGGTACCTTAGGTTTAAGCAGTGGCGTCCATACATGGTCAACATACATCGGGTCAATCGGGTTATTTGACGAGCTCGACTAGCCTAAGCGCACGACAAGTTAATCGACATGAAGTGCGTAAGCACTCAGCATGGCCAAACCACTTTCGCCAACCGAAGTACTGCCCAGATTTGCCAAACACGTCTCGTGTGGTGAAACAACGTCAACCACCTAATCAGGGTCGATTATCGACTGCCTGGACTATATCATAGTCCCAAACTCATCCAATTTCAGTAAGTAATCATATGAAACAACAAAAGCAGTAATGAACAAATAATATTCACTCATTCATTTGTGAAGTGCAATCCAAAAATGATTCAATACACATTCATTCTGTAAACAAAACGGGCATCATAATGTAAACATACATGGAGGAAATCATACACATATTAAGGTAACCGAGAAACATATCTCAATCCTCATACAAGGTATTCCTTAGTAACAACTAGCTTACTCAGACATTTCTACAATCACTTAGACTGCACACATCTTCATACATGTTGTATGTTGGTTACACATGCATTAGGCCAAATCCTTTTACTAGGGAGTTGCCCCGTATACTACACGCATATACCCAAGGCGGATAATCATGGCATGCACGAATCCGGGTTCCATACTTATTTAATCATTTCCACAAACAAGTGGGCTACACACTTTAACATATATAGCTCGCTATATTGGCCGTGGCGTGATTTAGGGCAAGTCCTTTCGCTAGGGAGTTATCGCATATATAACAAGCATATAATTGCGACAAATAATCATGTTAGGCACAAATCCAAATTCCACACGTATTCAAACATTTCAACACATACATAGAATACACTATATTCAACATAGCTCATATATAACTGTAAAGCGAAACAAACGACACCTTTTGCATGTGAAATAACACCTACGTCAAGAATAAATCATTAACCGACATTGAAAGCCTTAAAAACCATAATCTATACATCTATAGTCCGCACCTTACGCCGATAAACGTGTAACGGAGTTGTTTTAGACATTTAAGTCTTTGTCAACGGCGGATTTGCAACCTATAGCATGAACTAGGTTAGCTATTCATCATTTCAATTATTTGAAACCCTAGAACGGATTAGGATTAGGTTTTCTTACCTAAGAACGGGATCGGTATCGCCAGAATAACGATTTGGTAGTGATGGATAGGCACGCAGAATAGCAGGGATCGAATCCCAGGAGTGACTCCAACTCTCTCACTTTCTCTCTCTTTACTCTCTTCTCTCCTAGGGTTTTTTCCCAAATTCGTATGGAGTGAATGAAAGAGGGTTTAAGGTCCTTATATAGGCCTAGAACTGATGGAAATGGCCCCAGGGCTAAGGTATACTTAGGTTATAGCCAAAGGGCGTCTGTTTCAGCTCAATGGAGCACTTCCGGAGCCCCCCCTTGAGCCTAAGGTCGGACTTAAGCTCCCTGACCATGTATCTAGGTCGAGTTAAGTTTTCAATCCGATCGGATTTACAGATCGACCGCGGCGGATCAGTTTCCGTTCAACGGTCACCGAAACTCAATCAGGGCCACAAGTACACTGCCATGTATGGGAAATTTCTCCTGATCCGAGGGTGTATTTGGGTCAGATTCTGACGGTCTGAATCCTTATATTCAGCCCGTAAGCGACAAGTCTCAGATGACTTAAATTTAGATTTTTATTTCTAAGATATCCGCGTTTCTCACACACTTCACTCCGGGCTCAAGCGAATAGCTTCGGGACACTATCTGGACTTGATTTCCGAGGTGGTGGTCAAGTCCAGCAAGGCGGTCTTAATTATATAATTTCGTAGTAATCGGACTTTCGACATGCAGTCCAGATCCGATACAGAGTTTCAATGTGCTCCTGAGAGCAACTGTGTAATGAGATTGATCCTAGATTTTAGGGTAACCTAGCGTCAATGATTCTACAAGTTTTGGATCTTGCAGATCGTATTTAAAGTGAATCAAACGGATTTAACAGCTAATCTAGTTTAGCACTTAGTTAATTTTGTCTAATTCCTAAAGGATTTGATCCTGAGTGATTTCTGCTTGAGGTGGTACTTGGGTGTTTGTACGAATTTTTCCGAGACGTTACAGATACATATCGGTTATCGTACGGGATATATCTTTTGTATCGCATAATTTATCACACTTTTTGGGAAACATTGAGAAAATGGTTGAATTTTTCAATGAAACTTCAGGGATTATTTAAAAAGACCTTAATGCACACTTTTAAATCATAACGTCTCAAAAAAGAAGTACACATAATAGGTTTCCTTTGTACAGGGTCCTAAGATATGCACTGTCCGATTGAACTAAGACAACTATATTCAATATCCACCCCGTCCATCTGTTTTTCCATATCATTTCAGGGCTTTATCCAAAAAATAAAGTAGATTCAATAAAGCAAATTCAATAGGTTGGATGGTTAATAACCATTACGGTGGACCCTAGGAAGTCTTTAATGGTGGGAGATCATTGACCACTATTTCTTGTAGTGTAGTCCACTTGAAACTTGTATCTACTTAATTTTTTAGGACCATGCCATAAAATAAGCAGCCCAAACAAATGTACAACATGGATATGCAATACATACATCGAGGTAGGTCGAAAAGAGTTTAGTTAGCTTCCCGGAATCCACGCCCACTACACAAACCACTTCCTCGATTAGTGGCCAACTATGGCATTGAGTGAGACCCTAACCATAGGGCCACATTGATGTAATAAGGTGTATCTACATTGTCAATTCATTTTAGCAAATGATTTTAGGGCGTGGGCTAAAAAATGAGGCAAATTCAAAATTGAGGTGGACCACACCACACAAAACAAGGGTTGTTCAATGGCCACCATTAAAAAATTTTAGGGGCCACAGAAGTTTCAATCAAACTGATATTTGGTTTTCTGTTCATCCAGATCTTATGTGATAAATTAGCGGGCCCTAAAAAGTGGTTAGATAGCAAATAAATGTTACCATTGGCCAAAGAAGTTTTTAATTTTAACCGTTAAATCACCACTTTTTTTAGTGTGCTCCACTTGAAATGTGCATTTAACTCATTTTTCAACTTGTGCCCTAAACCGATCATCCAAAATAGATGGACGGTATGTATAAAACACATGACATCAAGGTGGAACCCACAAAGCCCCCAACAGGACCGTCCATCTATAACTAGAGACCTCGTAGGGTAAAAGGGCAGCAGATTGGCTGGTGTACCACACACCACCACTAGCTGGTGTGTTGACGTCACCAAGTTCTGTTGGTCCCATCATGAGGTATGAGATATATCCAAACCGTCCACCCATTTGGTGAGCTCGTACTACATCTTGAGCTAAAAAAATAAGACTCATCAAAAAATAAAGTGGACCACACTGTAAAAATCAGTGGGGGTTTACACGCCAGCCATTGAAACCTTTTGAGGGTCACAAAAAATTTGGATGAATATGATATTTGTTTTTCTCTTCATCCAGGTCCGTGTGACCTTATAAACGAATTAGATGGAAAGTAAACATCACGGTGGGCCCTACGATGTTTTAATGGTGAGAATCATTGTCCCCACTGCTATTTGTGGCGTGGTCCACTTGAGCCTCGGAAATTACTCATTTTTGGGATCAAGATCTAAAATGATCTCCCCAAATGGATGAATGGTGTAGATATGATCAATACATCATTGTGGGGCCCATGTAACTTTGATGTGGTTTGAACCTTTCCTACAACTCAGAGCACGAGTAGCGTCAACACTCGTTTTCGCATGACATGTACCCACACAAGCTAGGTTGGTGGTGGCTTCCCTGTAAAAAGGCTTTCGTAGCCATTTTTCAAATAAGTGGGTTCCGAAACCCCAAAATCTCTCGCCGAAACTCCAAAACTCCAAGATTTTTGTTGATTTGTCGCCAAAATCACCTTTACAATTTCAATATATCATCTATTCAAGAAAAAAAGGGGGGAATTTGAGATTTTTTCGCACGACACGCTGCTGTCGATCATGGCCCACCAAATTATACTTTCGATCATGCGATCCGGTATCGAAATCCCCTCTCTTACGTGGATTGAAAGCCTTTCTCTTTTATTATTTTATTTTTTTCAATTTTTTCGGGTAATTAGGCATCAAATTTGATAAAATCCCTTAATAAAACACGAGAAAGATGATAATAACTGCAATATCGCAAAATATCGTGCGATATATCACATGATACAAATAATTCTGGAAATTTTTAGTATTTTTGAGAGGTTTCGTGTCAACGGTGGCCGATAACGATAATATCGGCTGATAGTATTGATTTTTAAAACACTGTCCGCAACAAATGATTGGGCATATCTGTATCTAGGATTTAGATAGTAACTTGTTACATGAAGTTCATGATTGAGCTATCTTGTCCATCTCTTATCGATCATCCTCTAGTAGACCTCCCAGTTTGAACAATCACGTTGAATTGCCAACTTCGCCTTATCCATGGCATCATAGAGAAAGCCCATGGTAGGTGCTTCGTCGGTTTCAATAAGGAGTACCCTCATTTGTGGCTTCATTAGCTTTAGGATTTTGTGGACCTTCTTCCAATAGTTGTTGTCCCTATTCCCTAATAGTCTTCACCACCTCAATCGGTGTCCCTGATGTCTTCTTCACATGTTTTGTGTTGAGCCAATCTTGGGAAGCGAACATCTCACTCAACTCTCCCCTATGTTGGTACAAACTCTCCAGGACTATAGAGTTAGTTGCAAATCTAGTCGCCGTAAGCCTAAGCAACTCTCTTTCTTTGCAAACCTCCTCATTAATGCAATTCCTTGATTATTGTTGTAAATAAATGTCGTCAGTTCTCTTGCTCTTAATTCTTCTTCCCAATTTATTCCAATATAAGATCAATACAGCGGGCAACACATGGTGACCAAAATATATGCGGTTTGTTTATCATCAACTTTTGTCCTGCAACCTTCTATTTTAGTTTGTTATCTATAGCAATTTACACCACATTCTCCTCTCCAATCTCATCCACCATTTATCCATTAAGGAAAAAATATAAGTCGCATTTTTTGTTTCATCCGATGCATCAATTGACTTATAGTACATCGTTCCCAAGTAGCAATACATCATAAAGTTGATTATGTTGCACTTGGTTGGGCCAATTTAACCATCGCACATAATTGTACATCCTCTGGCCTACCATATGGGTTTAAAGGTAGCCACATATGCCTTCACAACTGCATACTCTTCATTTGTCAATTTTCCCCTAATCTCCTTAGCCGTGGGAGCTTTAATTCCTTCACCTGCTTCTGCTACACAATTACCCCCTGCCAATATGGAGAATTGGCCACATTAGGGGGCATGTTGGCATTTATAAATAGCTTTACTGCTACCCTACCGAGCTTCTCAATAGAAGTTTTACTCCACATTTGTTTTATCTTTTTTTATTTAGTTGATTCTTTCCTAAATAGGATCAGATCAATAGAGAGTCTTCTTGGCTCATTTTCTTCCACATCCATAGGAACATTACGTGAAGATGCCTCCCATCGACTACCAACATACATCTTAATCCACCTAGCCTGCCCCCATTTACAAATGCAGTCGCACTGCCAGCTGCGCCTACACTCCCACTCCCTCCCCCCTGTATCACATATAGATCCATTGCCAAACATGCGTTGAGATTCTTCTTCTTCACAAGCAAGGAGCATGCTCTCTCCTAGCGATAGTTACTTCCTGACCTAAATCTTCGTCAGAATCAATGATCTCTTTATCATGAACGCCCATATATTCAGGACCAAACACCTCCTGTTGGGTTGCTTCCAAAATCGTAGCTTTATTCTTCCGCACAAGAGCTTGTTTCCCCTTCGACTCATCCAAATTACCTTGCATCAAAATTATTATCTCTTTTGGTGCTCTAGTACATCCTGCAAGTTGGCCCTTTTAATATGTTAAATGTTGTTTGAGTCTCATAATTCGACTAGTTATTAGTCTATCACGATAGTTGCACTTCATTTGGTGCCTACTACGACCTACCCTCTGATAATGTTGCCATCTAATA
Source organism: Magnolia changhungtana (assembly GCA_030180095.1). Taxonomy (NCBI): domain Eukaryota; kingdom Viridiplantae; phylum Streptophyta; class Magnoliopsida; order Magnoliales; family Magnoliaceae; genus Magnolia; species Magnolia changhungtana. The sequence goes on along the minus strand of JASAUF010000502.1, from coordinate 3,697,535 downwards.
TCCTCACTTATTGGTCAATCATTTTCTTAGCTAGATATGGCATATGTGAGAGTCTACTCGATTTTATATGCAGTTTGGTTCCTATATAGACTTCTTGTGGTGTGATGTTATGCCTACAAATGTAGGTCACATCATTTTGGGAAGGCCTTGGCTATTTGATCGTGATGTGAGTATATATGGTCGCTCAAATGTGTGCACATTCATACATGAAGGCAAGACGATAAAAGTTGACTGACTCCTCTCCCACTTAAAAGCTCTCTGGATAAGAGAAAGGATGTGAAGTCGGGTAACCCAAAGGATGCAAGGAAATCCTAGTTTAAGTCTCTTCATGTGATAAATGCTAAAGAGTTTGAAAGAGAGACTGGGACAAATTCGATGGTGTATGCCCTTATGGCAAGAGCTACACTCGAGGTTAGTATAGAGGGACCACCTGAAGTGATTCTAGTTTTAAAAGAGTTTTAAGATGTTTTTTTTTTTTTTTTTTCCAAAAACTTACCGGATGAGCTTCCACCCATGCAGGACGTCCAACATGCCATAGATCTTCTCCCCAGGTCGACTGTACCAAACCTTCCTCATTATCGAATGAGCCCCGCAGAGTATGCAAAATTAAAGAAGCAAGTTTATAAGCGTATGAGAAAATGGTTCATTTAGGAGAGTTTGAGTCCATGTGCCATGCCCAGTGTACGTGTTGTCGACGAAATGTCGATATTATCGCCGATAATATCGGTGTCGCTGGCCCAGCGACACCGAAACCCCCTTTTTCGTTTCTCTTCGGATTATCGGCGAAATATCGGCGATATCGGCGACATATCCGAGATATCGGCGAAAATCTTGGATTATCGCCGACCAAAAATCCAATAAATAGGTAAGAAAACCCCTCTTTCAAAATATTCGAAAAAATATCAGAACGGGGAAGATCTCTTACTTGTTGATCTAAGTCGGAGCTCAAGAACGCTTCGATCAACAGCGGAAGAACACCGATCGACAGCGCCGGATTTACAGGTAAGAAAACCTCCTTTCTTCGGCAACAATCCTCTTCCAAAAACCCCTTTCTTCGGCTGCATTTTCTCTTCGACGAGATTTTAGGTTTTGTTTTTTTTGTTTTTTTTTTTCTTAAAAAAAGAAAAGAAAAGAAAGGAAGATATGTATCGTGTGTCCGTGACTAGCGTCAAGCGCATGATGGGTATCGCTAGTAACGCTGCCAGGTGGTTCGTTATAAGTGTTATGTGGGCCCACCATGATCTATGTGTTTTATCAACACCGTCCATTCAATTTTACATGTCGTTTTAATCTAATTTCCTATAAATGAGATTGATTAGAATCTCAGGTGGACCACACCATGGGAAAACAGTAATGATTGAACGTCTATCATTAAAAACCTCTTTAGGCCCACTGTAACGTTTATTTGGCATCTAACCTGTGGATTAGGTCACACGGCATGTAGATTAGGTCATACATACCTGGATGAAGGCAAAAAACAAATATCAGCTTGATCCAAAACTGTTGTAGCTCTAGGGAGTTTTTAATGGTGAGAGTTCAATCAATGCTGTGTGGTCCATTTGAGATTTTGATCCACTTCAGTTTTGGGTTCTTACATAAAATTGTCGGTAAAATGAATTAGACGGCATGGATGATACACATATCATATTTGAAGTCCACGGAGCACCGACCACGGTAGTCATAGGGAGTATCCAATCCGTTTGAGGCAGCGGATCGCGTACGTGAGTAAGTCGTATGGGTTGGAACTTGAGTAAGCTTGGTGAGATCCACCGTGATTTATTTATTTTATCCACTCTATCCATACATTTTAATAGATAATTTTAGGCCTTTAGGGAAAAAAAGAGGCATATCCAATGTTCAAATGGACCACACCACAAGAAACAGTTGAATTGAATGTCTATCGTTGAAAAATACTTGGAGGGCCACGGAAGTTTTGGATCAAGCTTATAATTGTGTTTTCCCTTCATCCATGTCTGTATCTTATGAACAGGTTGGATGAAAAATAAACGTAACTGTAGGGCCTAGAAAGGTTTCAACGGTGGAAATCATTATCCCCACTGTTCCAGTGGTATGATCTACTTAATTTTTGGATATGAATAAATTTTGGACTCGACCCCTTAAATTAGATGGAAAAACGGATGGACGGCGTGGATATGCCGCATACATTCAATGTGGGCCCAAATGATTGGTCAATTACGTTTAAATGGTGGTCACTGAATCTCCACTATTTTCTCTCATGCGACTGCGCTGAGTTTTGGATCCATATGATTTTTTATCTGATGTCCTAAAATGATCTAAAAAAATAGATGGACGGGGTAGATTTTTTAAAAACATTATGATGGCCCCACGTAGCATCTCAGTGCAGGAAGGAAATCACCGTCCGGGACGCGGACTAGCTATTGACAGGTTTAGTAGGAAGACTCGCTACTGAGATGATGTCACCAAGTTTTGTAGGCTCCACCATGATGTATGTGTTGTATCCTTACCGTCTATCTATTTTTCTAGACCATTTTAGGGTATGAGACCAAAAATGAGGTACATCTCAATCTCAAGTGGACCGCATTACAGGAAACAGTGTTGGGTCCTTGCTCTTACTCCGGTGGTAGACTCTCGGGAGTTTCAACACCTGTTGAGGGTTGAGTACACATAAGTAGTGAAATCCCACTACGGCGTAAGTGTGTGGTGGTCTGTGTAAAAAAAATAAAAATAAATAAAATAAAAAATAAAAAATAAAAAAAGAAAAGAAAAAACGAAAGTGTTAAATGAACGTAGACCATTAAAAACTTTTTAAGCCCATAAAAGTATTGGATCAAGCTAATATTTGATTTTTCCCCTCATCTACATCTGTATGACCTAATCATACAAATTGGATGTCAAATAAGTAGTACAGTGGGCCTTAGTAGGATTTTAATGGTGGATATCCAATCATTATTGTTTTCATGTGGTGTGGTCCATTAGAGATTTGGATCTGACTCATTCTTTATCTTGTAAACTAAAATGATATCCTCGAATGGTTGGACGGTGTGGATAAAATATGGCCAAAATGTGTATTTTTTTTAATTCATTTACTTTTGCATGTCTTCATTGTTATAAGCTTGCATTTGTATTATATAAACTCATTTTATTTACTATTTGAGTGATTTCTTACAACAATGCATGTCTTTTGGCTCCCATTAAATGGAAACTTCTTATTTAATGCATTCTTTTTGTAATTTTTTTATTCCTGAATATATAAATATGTGTATTTAGGCATGTCTTGAAGTTTCATTGAAAAATTTCACCATTTTCTCCATGTTTCTCCCTTTTTCTCTGCATTTCCGGTTATCGGCGATAACGATATTATATCTTTATCTCCGGCCAGCGAAACTTGTAGCGATACCGACAACTCGAACACTGGCCATGCCAACCCTGTTCACACCTAAAAAAGATGGCACTTGGCGAATGTGGGTGAATGGTCGGGCCATCAATAAAATCATGGTCAAGTATTGGTTTCCCATACCATGCCTTGACAATATGTTGGACATAATGGTCAATGCCACAATCTTCTCAAATATAGACCTCAAGAGTGGGTATCATCAAATACATATTCCGCTAGGAGACAAATGGAAGACCACTTTCAAAACAAAGGATGGTCTTTACGAGTGGTTAGTCATGCCTTTTGGTTTAACTAATGCTCCGAGTACGTTCATGAGTATACTGACCCAGGTGTTGAGGCCATTTATGAGTAAGTTCCTTGTAGTGTACTTTGATGATATTCTTATTTCTATTATGATGCAGACCGGAATAATTTAACCTATTATGATGCCATGAAATTAAAAGACAGATTAACTAGAGCAACGGAACGAAAAAATAAAGCTAATTTACCATAAATTCAAAAAGTTCAGATTGATGACATGTCCAAATTCAGGCCTATGATAATCCCGCAATGTGAATCTCATTAATTACTAATTAACTGGGACTTATGGGAGATAGAACCCCCATCCTGGCATAGGCTTAAATCTAGATTCAATGGAAATCACGGGCCTTGTAAGAGTTTTCACGTGTTAGGGCCGTTTAAAGGGCAGGGAATGTGGGAAAAGGGTTTGGGGTATATAAGCTTAGATGAATTAGGGGTTGGAACATTAGGGTTGTGGTTTTGGGAGGCTTCGGGTTAGGATTTCAGATTTTGGGTTTAAGGGGTTTAGGATTTAGGGTTTCTAGAATTGGGAATATGGGTTTCAGGTTATGGGAATTAGGGATTTATGATTTGGCCAATGTATTTTTAGATTTGGGGATTGGATATCTAAGGTTTTGATAATTAAGGGGTGGAGAATTAGGATTTTGAAAATTAAGGTTTGTGGAATTCGGTAATTTTAGGGTTAAGAGTTTGGTTGGGTGAAGGTTTGATTGAATGTGAGTTCTAAGGAGAAGAAAAATCAAAGAAGAGAGATTGGGGAAAGTAGAGAGAGAAAAGAAGAGAGGGAAGATAATACCTTAATGAGAAGAGAGAAGTAGAAAAGATGAAATTTTGCTCAATTTCAAAACAAAATGATAGATATCTCTTTCATTCATAGCATGCATAATGATTAGGGTAGGGACATCCAGCCCTTTTTAGTCTCAGAAAAGACCTTTTACAGAAAGGCGCTCTCAGATAAGATTCTCAACATAAAGACGCTTAATGAATTAAAACTTGTTCTTAACTCTCTAATCTCAACACAAATATGAACTATGCCAAAGATATCGAAATATGTAAACAAACTAAACAACTAAACTATTTCGTGACCTAAGGGGTCCACGATCAAGATGTCCGATGATGATGATCCAACGATCCAATCATTGTGTCCACTCGATCCAACGTTCCAATGTGTCCATCAAGCTACTACATGCAACCCACGTGCATCTTCTCAGTGTGGGATCCTCAAAGATGCACAAACATGTAGATGGGTCTTCAATGTGGCTAGGAATGTGAATTGGGCTAAGTGGGCCCCATGTAATGGTCGTCTAGCCATAAGGAGACTGGCTCAACCCTCCTTTGGTATGTTGCTCGGATGTCCTCATCATAGTACCACTAAGGAACAACATCTTCACCACTTGAAGCAAGTTTGTGGGATTCTTAGGACAGATAAATTGTATGCAAACTTGAAAAAGTGCCCCTGCATGTCCGCAGATCCCAAGAAAGTCAAGGCCATAGTAGATTGGCCTAAAATGTAGAACATTCATGAGGTGCGAAGCTTTCAGGACTTAGCGACCTTTTATAGTTGGTTTGTTACAGGATTTAGTTCCATCATGGCTCCCATCAAGGATTGCATAAAAAAAAAAGGGCAGTTCAAGTGGAATAAAGCAGCGTCCAAAGCCTTTAAAGAGATTAAGGGCAAGATGGTTATGGCTCTTGTCATTTGTCTTCGTGATTTTTTTAAAGTCTTGGAGGGGGCATGTGATGCCTCTGGAGTAGGTATAAGTGGAGTGCTTAGTCAAGAAGGGCACCTCATTGCATATTTTATGAGAAGTTGAATGAGGAAAATTAGCGGTATTCCACTCATGACAAGGAGTTCTATGTGATAGTTCAGTCTTTATGACATTGGTGACATTATCGGCTACTGCGAGAATTTGTCTTGTTTTTTGACCACTAGGCTTTGCGATTCCTTACCTCCTAAAAGAAAATGAACCCAATGCATGCCAAGTTTGTTAAATTCCTTTAATAGTATACTTTTGTTCTAAAACTCAAAGACAGGGTCGAGAACAAACATGCCGATGCCCTTAGTTGCAGAGTGACGTTACTTCAGCCCATGCGCGTAGAAGTCACTAGGTTTAAGCATTTTAAAGAAGAGTATTCTACGTTCCCAAACTTTAGAAAAGTACATGCATCACTGTTAGATAGCCAGTCGAGGAGTGACCAGGGGTTTGTCATGATTGATGGGTATTTACTTAGAGGAGACAGACTTTGCATTCCCCGCACTTCCCTTCGAAACTTTCTAATTTGGGAGCTTCACGCTGGAGGGGTCGTTGGTCAGTCGAGACAAGACCATTGTCCTAGTCAAGGATAGATTTTATTGGCCAAGTCTCAAGTGAGATGTAGCCAAAATTATTGGCCAGTGTAGGACTTGTCAGCTATCAAAGCAAAAAGGGCATAACAAGGGTTTATATATGCCTTTGACAATGCCACACGCTTTGTGACAAGACATTAGCATGGATTTCGTGCTTAGGCTTCCCAAGACGATTAAAAAGCACGATTCCATCTTTGTGATGGTCGACCGTTGCTCAAAAATGGCCCATTTCATCCCGTGCTTCAAAACATCCGATGCCTCCAAGATCATGAAGCTTTTCTTTACAAAGGTAGTTCTTCTGCATGGCTTGCCTAAGACCATTATGTCTGACAAAGGCATTAGGTTTATGAACTATTTTTGAAAGACACTTTGGCATATGATGGGTACAAGACTTCAGTCGTCGTCAATGTACCATCCACAGACAGATATTCAAACAGAGGTGATCAATAGGAGTCTAGGAAATTTGTTACAGTGTCTTGTGGGTGACCATATCAGGACCTGGGATGCAGTCCTTCCAGTCGCCAAGTTTGCATACAACTCGTTAGTTTATAGGTCCATAGGCATGAGTCCATTCGAGGTAGTGCATGGCTACAAACCTAAGAAGCATATAGATCTCATCCTCACGTCAATGTCCCATAGGCCATCAAAGTCCGTAAATGCATTTGCACGACATATTCATGACTTGCATGTTGAAATTAGAAAATGAATTTATTTAAGTAATGAAAAGTATAAGATATCTGCTGACTCACTCTGCAAATTTAAGGAATTCCAAGTAAGAGACTATGATGGTTCATATAAGGCCAAAATGGTTTCTGTAAGGGGCCATTAGGAAATTACATGCTTGAAGTGTAGGACCCTATAAAATATTGAAACAATTAGGTCCTAATGCGTATGTTGTGGATCTATCACCTTCCATGTGGATTAGTTCTACGTTTAATGTGGAAGATCTTGTGCCTTGTCCTCACCCTCACATTGACCCTAGTGGTGATTCTCCCCATTCTTCCCATGGCCTGTACCTGACCTATCTTCCCAACCTTTACCTCCCTTACCATCCATACCTGCGAGAAGAGAAGAAATAGAGGCCATTTTGAATGAGCAAGTGGTTTCCACTAGACATGGAGGATACTAGGAGTATCTCGTTAGGTGGAAGAACAAGCCAAAGTCAGACAGTACGTGAATCACAGAGATGTAGCTTCAGCGTTTAGAGTTGGATCTCTTCAAGTACTACCACAACTTAATTTCGCCAAAGGCGAGCTCTTCTCAGTCGAGTGGAGTTGATGAGGACATCCGAGCCCATAGAGTATACCAGAGGAAGAGGAAAGCCCGACAACTTCGTTGTGGCTAGATAATTTTCACGTGGGACCCACAGGTGGGCCTGGATCGACTTTCTAACTATTGTAGAAGCCCCCACATGCATGTACGTGCATCTTCGAAGGCCCCACGCTAGGAAGATGCATGCAAGTTGCTTAGTTGGGAGATTTGGACCGTTTGATCACGACGACACGATGATCAGACTGTTGCATCGCACGAATAGCTTGATCAGACCGTTGATCATGGGCCATCGTCATCATCGGATCTCATCGGATATTACATACTTTATGATTTCACTTTTCAGCTTAGATTAGGTGTTATTTCAATTTATTTCATATTTGGTACACTTATTTTATGTTTTGAGATGTTTGGGACATATATGGAACAAAAAAAGAACTAAGAGGGCAAAATTGTAATTTGGTAGCCCAAAAACCCTATTTAAGGCTTGGACATCTAACCCTTGGGGTTTTTATTTTTATTTTTTTAATTTTTTTTTTATGATATACTTTGTGTAAAAGAAAAGAATTCTTCTCTTTCACAAATACCAAAATTCCAAAAGGAGATCATGGATAATTCAAGCCTAGGTTACTAAGCATCCTCCTATAAGACCATTAAATAAGGGAAATTAGGATCTAATGGATGTAAGGACATCCAAATAACATAGGGTATGCCTATTTCCAAAAGGAAAGGTTTAATACTACCTAGGGTGAAATTAGGGTTTAGAGGAATTGGGGAAAAACATGGAATTATGGATAAGAGAATAAGAGAATTAGGGTTTTGGATGGAGGGAATGCAGGGATTTGGGTTCAATTGAAGGTTGTGAAGAACTAGGGTTTGGTAATTTGGGGAAATAGGAAGATTTAGGATTTCTAGTTTTAGGGTTAGGGTTTGGACGTACAAGGGGTGAAGATCGGGAGGATATTTTTGGCTTGAGATGAAGGAGAATGAAAATCGGAGAACGTGGAAAAATAGCTTGCTTGTTAATGAAGAAATGAGAGTGTGAGGGATGGAAGAAAGCCTCGTACTTCTGTTGATGAAGATAAGCTTCACACCGATCTTCCTTCCAATTCACATGGAAGTCACCTTCACATCACATGAAGATGGAAGAAGAAAACAAGGAGCTTTCTCTCTCTGTTTTTTACTCAAAACCAAAGTAATGAGAGGTCACACGTCCCCCCCTTCTTTTATAGCCTCGAGAACTTTTCAAAATGACAATTTAAACCATCTTATGAATTTTGATCAAAATAACCCTAGTCTAATGAAAAATCAAATAAAAGCACTCAAAGGTGTCTAAAACATAAATCTATTATCAACTAAATCCTAAAAAATAATAATGTCCAATAATGATGAAAACGATCTACGATCAATGGCCTGATCATGTGATCCATGCGATCCGATGGTCCAAATCACTCCCTAAAGCAACCCGTGTGCATCTTCCCAGTGTGTGGTCTTACAGCTGCTCGCACATGCACATAAGGTCTTCAACATGATCATGGGTACTCGCCTAGCTACAGAGATATTGGTGCAGCTCACCTCCTCTAATACGTACACAAAGGTGTACGTGAAGTGATGTCCTCATCAGATGTGTTAGACATTATGTTTATTGTATTAGGGACAGTTTTGTCATATTTGCTTTTTATTACTAAAATATAATAGAGTCTAACCCCATCTTTTCTTTGCTTCTCTCTCTCTCTCTCTCTCTCTCTCTCTCTCTCTCTCTCTCTCTCCTTCCCTTTCTTTCTTTTTCCATCTCTATACAAGTCTACAGACCCAATTGCCCATTCTCCAAAATTTTATTAAAAGCAAGGAGAAAATAGAAAACAAAAGGGATGATGAGAGATCATCCAGTTAATACAATGGAGATTTCTCCTCCCAGCTACCCTGAAAAGCCTATAATGGGCATCCCCTGAATGCTTTCTTAGCTCTAGCTCATTTGCCCATTCTAGAGCCTAATCTAGATCTTTTGTCATGATGTTGCTTGATGATCACCAGCTCATGATTTATGTTTGATAGTTTATTAAATAAACATTTTCCCTCTCGCCTTCCTTTCAATTTAATCTCCATATAACCCTGACTTTTTTCGAAAGTGTTCTTAGATAATTAGGGGTGGCAATGGACCAGATCAACCCGTGGGTCAATTTGCCTGAACAGATTCAAGGCAGATTCGAGCCAAGTTGAATGGGTAGAGGGTTAGGCTCGGACAAGAAAATGTGGCCCATTTAAGTAAATGGTCGGGCATGGGTTGAACCCTACCCAACTTGACCCGCTCATATATGACACAAGAAAGAGTGAAGAGATAATGAGGAAGATCACTGTCTACCTCAAGTGTGTAAAACCTTGAATCCACAAGGTTAGTATTGAATCTACAAGATATATATATATATATATATATATATATATATATATATATAGAGAGAGAGAGAGAGAGAGAAAGGGAGAGAGAGAGAGAGAGAGAGAGAGAGAGAGAGAGGTAAAACTCAAATAAATTTATTCAAATAATATGTAATGTTTATGATTTCTCGATTACACCACTAATAATAAATAAATAAATAAATAAATAAAAACCCTAATTCAAAATTACCAAAAATAGCAAAATTCTAACCTTAATAGAAGTCCTTATTGTAGCAAGACTCTTCTATAACCAAATTTCTAAAAATAGAAATTCCAGATAAACTTTTGCTTGAGGAGTCCTATCATGATTAGAAGTAATTTCTAAAAAAGATGGAAATCTAAAACTATATAAAAAAGGAAGAATTACTAAAAATAGTTTTTTTTTTTTTTTTTTTTTTTTTTTTTTTTAAATTCTAAAATCTCATTTTTGAGCTGTAAACGTGCGTTTTCTTGCGAAACGAACGGACCCCAGATGGCCTATTACGATAAAGATTGATAGGTCGTGCGTTCCATAACAATACCCGGATTAAAAATTATGGCCGATTTATGGTTCACACTTCAAACGACAATTTCTTCCTATCTAGAAGAATTTCTTCAAACTGGATGCGCCTGGGGCCCAACTACGTCATGCCCTCCATAAAAATGGGCGTGAATCTGACAGACTACATCCGCTTCCGTTTGGCCTTCTTTTAGTCCAACCATGCTAAGAATATACCCGTGCCACAACCTACATCAATATAGGTTATCAACGGGCTGGGCCGACCTAACCCAACGTAACCCAAACCTGAAACAAACTTACAAAAGATAAGCATAGACACATAGCATATGCATTCACTATTTGGTATGAGTTGGGCATACCTTTTGCCCCATATAACCTTCTTAAACATGAGTTAGGAAGTAATGGGTTGGGTTGGGTTATGATGAGCCTGTCAAGCTTGACCCAATTACAATTAAATGACTCGGGTTGGGATGGGCTTGGGCTTGATAAATTTTAGGTGGGTTGGGTAAGTGTTGGGCTTGATGATTTAGGTGGGTCGGGTCAGGCCATAGAGTAATGGGTAGCAGGTCAGGTTCAGGCCAAATTGTTGGCTGGTTTAGTAAACTGGTCTGGCTCAGGTGGACCATGACCTGGCCCAAACTGACCCATTCCACCCCTACCTATGACAGTATTTGCAGCAAGTTCTTGTGTCATACTTATTTCTTTTCTTTTCTTTTCTTTTCTTTTTTTTTTTTTTTAAATAAATTTAATTATTATTATTATTTTAAAATTAGATGCAAAACATCATCATCTAAGCCTTATCCCTACTAACTGGGGTCGGCTACATGAATCCTGTTCCACCATTCCACTCTATCAAGGGCCACAACTCGTGACATCTTAATTTAATGAAGCTATGATTCTTTTATTGCTTAGTCCTCAACCTTATTTTATTTATTTTTAACTTATTTTATTTATTTTTAACTGAGTTCTCATCTGTTTCAGGTTCATGCCATTATTTCATCGCTTAGTGTTCACTTCTCCAAATCAATATACGATAACCTTCTCACATTGAATGCCTTTCTTGACATTTCAACAAAGGAACGCAAACTGTTTGGCAGAGGAAAGTTTGCACTGCATAACATTGGGACAGAGAATGCAAATGGTTCTAGTGTTTTTCAGTACTCTGTCGCTGTTAAGCTGGAGCACGTTAGTCTTCATGTCAACCTTGAGAATGATTCAGAGAATAGTTTAATTCTGGCCTTTACTTTGGGGAAGATAGGAATTCAGTACGTTGTGAACAAATTATTTTGTATCAAGTATTGGTCTTCTTCTTCTTGATATCTACTCCATTTTTTAAAATGACTTAAGTCCGCATCTTGAACAGGTATGCTATGCAAGAGCTTGTGGAGGAGTACTGTCTATTTGTGAGGACGCTTGAAGTCAGCACATGTTCCTTGGGTGCTGAGCTCGGTGGTCGTGTATTGTGTTCATCAAGGAAGAGCCCTGCTATCATCTCCACACACCAGTATGGGGAGACTTTTGAGATTAGCATAATCAACGAAACATGTGATGAGAAAAGTGCATCAGCTGAGGGTTCCTTTCTTCTGCATCATCAAGCAAGAAGAAGCATCCACAGAGTATGTCATGAATATTCAGTCTGCCTAAATGACATTGATCTTCATTTCTATCCTAGAGTTCTCGGTTTGCTGCTGGAGTTTTATGATAGAATATCTGGACATGATTCATCAGATGGTCCTGTTGATGTATCCTTTGTATCAAATCAGGAGATTAAAGACCAAAATATGATATTGGAAATTGAGCTCCAGAGGTATGGGTTTTCAAACTACTATGAAACTGGATCCACTTCAATGGCAAGCATTCCTTTAGATCGGTTCCCATTCGTAACAATATGCAACTCAGATTCTCTTGATAGACTTGACAAATCACTCGTTCATGGCACTTCTGACTGGAGGAAGATTTTCCATGTGAGGGACAGAAGTTCTGTTAGAAGTCAGAAATTCAGTACAAGGAAGAAGTCTAAAAAGTTCAATCTGTCAAGTGTGAAACCCATACCAGGCATGGATGTGTCCACAATATGTCAGAGTTCCAACGATACTAATACATTTGTTGTTGATCTGAATCTCAACGGGATTAGGGCACATTTACACGACTCTTCCTGCATTCTGGGAACCATCACACTTCCTGTCTCTAACTCTTCTATTTTCATACATGGGTCTGACTGTTGGGATATGTTATGCTCTGTTGAAGGATTAATATTCTCTTCACCTTGGTCCACTCCTAATGTCCATGATTTTGTATGCGGGCCAGCTTTGTCAAACATTTTTCCTATTTTGAATATACGTGTAAAAAAACGAGAAGGTGAAGCCCTATTACCTCAAGTTGAAATATGCATTGGGATTCAGCATGTATGCTGCATTTTATCGACTGAATTTCTGGCCATGATGATTGGTTACTTTTCTTTGCCTGATTGGAATTTAAATGGAAATGAGAAACATGTTACTGTAAATGATGAGAATGGGAATATCAGTAGTAAGGATATTGATCTTATCTGCAAGTTTGAGATACTTGATTCCACACTAATATTGCCCCTGGAAAGCAATACCCATCACTCTCTACGACTTGGACTGCAACAACTATATTGCAGTTTCACACCAATGAGCAACTCAGGCAATACATTAAAGGACATTCCTCCTGAATGTGTGATTCCAACACATAAAGTAGTGGATAGAGCTCACATTGTCAACGTGTTTGGACGAGGTGTATCTCTATCGCTCATGTTGCTTAAGGATGATGGACAGTGTTTGTTGAAGGTTGATCAAGATACTGGTATCCGAAATATCCCCTTGATTGCATCCCTAGATGCTGATTTATGGATCAGAATACCTTGTGAAGCTAAGTGTTCTGGTGGAGAATCTGATGTTCCTACATACTTCATGATCAGAGTGGACATTTGTCAATTTATTGCTGAAGGTAGGATGGAGTTGGGTATCAACTGATAGATATCTGAAGCCTTCTTGGTTCAATTCCTTTTTGTTTTGTAGAGTTTTGTTAAGTTTCAAACTATTAAAGTATATACATGAACAGATTTCTCCTTTGTGGTTTGCAGAGGACTACTTTTTATGCGGACTAGAAGCAGTTGCGTGCATCATAAACCAGCTGTCGACTGTTGGTAGAGAATCTCAAGGTTTCACTTCTGATGTCTTGCAGTTCATGCAGTTCAAGAAGAATTTAAAAGAAAAAAATACTGCTTTGCTTGATGACTCCAGCGAGACCTTTACAGAAGCTAGATGTTGTATAAATTCACTGTCAATAGAGCTACGTCGCTCAAGGAGGAGAAACTATATGTCATCAGAACTGGTTGCAAAGGCAGATATGCAACTTAAGTTTATTGCATCTATAAGAAATGAGATACCCATTTGCACAGATGTTGATATATCTGGCCTAGTTTTGTATTCATTTCGTATTTCTTCTATCTTATTGGAATTCCCTTCTGTCAATTCAACTTCATCCTGTCTTAGCTTTCATTTCTCAAAATCAGCTAGAGGTGAGAATGAGTTTCTACTTACTATCCCGTCCCTTGATATCTGGTTACATTTGTCGGATTGGGCTGAATTTATTGAACTTCTTGGTTCCTATTCAAGAAGTTCTTCTATGATTGCATCTAAAGGTTCAAATTCTGGAATTGAGTCACAAAGAAATCCTGAATGTCAAAAGACGTTCAGTGTTTTTCCATCTGAAAACTTCACTCAGACTTCTGTTTTGATTGTGAAATCAGAAAAGATTTCCATTTCATTTCATCTCCCTGTTTGGGTCGAGGAGGAAGCCCTGGATAAATCTAGAGAAGCTAAAGTAAAGCAGGAAATGCCTCAGAAACCTACTTTCAGTAAGATAGGAGGAAAAACCATGTTGTTTGAAGCAAAACATGGCAAATATGTAGCATTTGGTCTTCGCAGTCGGTATGGTGAGCTAGTCATCGATGGCAGATCTGCCAGGTTGAAGTCTAATATTGACAAGACAAGAGGGATGCTGGAGGTTATTGAGAAGCAGACAGTTAGTTCATTTCCATTCTTCCAGATATCTCAAATTAATGTGGAAGGCGAAATGTGTGAAAAGCAGGAGTCCGTGCATGTTTCAGCTGAGCTTCGACTTGAAACTGTAGATGTGTGGTTATCACATCAAATCTTCTTTTTCTGGTGTGGCATCGCATTTAAAATTCCTGAAGCAGCTCCTTCTCAAGTTCCCTTTTATAGCATGGTTGTGCAAGTACATCTACGGAGGGCGTCTCTGCTGTTAAATGATGGAAGGGTATGCTATCTTCTTGCACCAATTGTTTGAGGTTTCTTCCCATATTAAATATAGTTGATTCTTTGACATAAACATCAATGAATGATTCAAAAGAGCTCCACAATTCTTACATTGCATCCGACATTGGATTTTTGCAAGTACATTCACTTGTTTGTGATCTTTAAGAGGCCTTCTAATCTCACATGCATCTAAATGCCAGCCTTCATACATGTTCCTGCACTTGCCATTGTCACACATATGCTAGATTGTAGGGTGCATGTTTACAATGAATCTGGATTATTGCTGAACCTTTCTTACTTTAATTTTTCTTTTTCTTTTTTAACCTTGGGCAACTCTGAACTAGGCTCCCAAAAAAAAAGTGCCGGAAAAATGCCATCACTGACTTTCGTCAGAAGAAAGGAGAGCAGCACAATTGATACCTTTGGCTTGTGAATCTGCCCTTGAGTTGGCAGGTCACAGAACATGATAAAAAGATATCATAAGGCTGTGGCATAGTTCAATTGCTTCATCTACCACATTGGCAAGTATCCACGAAAAGAGTCCGGATTTGATCCATTTGACTGAGGTTTTGGATTCCCTTCAATGGTTATTGGGTTGAACTGATATGCACCTGCCAGCTTGATACATTGCAGAAGAGAATTACCTCGATGAAATCTGAGTCCTTGGTGCCTTAATGACTGCAGAATTCCAACGCCAGCATCCCTACTTGCATCTTTATGTCAGTATGAAACACACCCTATATCCCTGTGGCATTGGGTTTGCCAGAGCAACCGTCAAAATTGAGTTTGAAATGGCTAACAAGGGGATGCCATCTCTGTATGACTACAGGAGGGTGGCTACCACAGTAGTTCGACTTTCCCTGTTTCTCCCAAAAATAGATAGAAAGGACAACTTTCCGCTGCTTTTCTTACGAATTCCAAGGAACTGCTAGATCAAATTTCCAATAGCTGATAGCTTCAACTGGGCCCATCCAATGTTCGAAATATTGGCATCGCGTTACGTATCGCATCCTTGGGATACAAATACGCATCGGTTATCGCACGGGATATATCATTTTTATTGGGTAATTTATTGCACTTTTCGGGAAACATTGGGAAAATACTTGAAGTTTTCAATGAAACTTCAGGGATTATTAAAAAAAGACCCTAATACACACTTTTAAATCATAACATCTCAAAAAAGAAATGCACATAATAGGTTTCCTTCGTATAGAGTCCTAAGCTATGTGTTGCCTGACTGAACTAATGCAACTATATTCAAATTGAATGCATAACATTTAGAGTGTATGTGATGATCATTTCATCAAACATTCCTAAATACTTTGAAATTAGTCTCAATTAACAGCTGGTTGAAGGGAAATTTCGATATATATATATATATATATATATATATATATATATATATATATATATATATATATATATATATATATATATATGATTTTTATTTTTTGAAAATTGATGGGGACTTAACAAATTAGTAGATCAACCCTCATACATGCTTGATTTCATGTTTGGAGTGCAACATTGCAAGCAATTTGGGAGAAATTAGGGAAAATTTTAATTTTCCATCTGACCACCTACACTCAAATTTCAAAATTAGAATGTATGTGATGATCATTTCATATACTCCTAAATACCTTGAAATTAGTCTCAAATCAACTAATAGCAGGTTGAAGGAAAATTTTAAAAAAAACGTAGGGAACATAAAGAACCAATGGATATCAAAATCAACGCTCCAACTCTATGATTTTTCATGCAAAACATGAAGAACCAATGGATTTGTAACCATTTGACCCTGATTTAACATAATTTCAATTTAAAAAAGGGATCAAAAATTGAAAATGCTCTTCAGATCAAACATGTGGGATATATCGGCACTAACTGTGCGTTTCATATCGCACAGGTGGTATACAAGATATATCGTGGGATATATCAGGCGATATCGTTGACATTTAAAACATTGGGCCCATCTTACCTCTGATATCCTTCCGTTTCTATTGGACCACGTGCCCCACAAAATAGTGAAACTGATAGGTTCCAAATGAAGTTGCCAATTCGGCCCTAGGATACGCACTGCCACATGGCTACCAATTCTCTAAAAAACTAAGGAACAACCCACTCAATACTAAAGTGAGAGAACACACCTAACCATATCTTGGTAGCAAATCTACACTTCAAAAACAGATGGTAAACATTCTCCTCTAAAGTTTTATTCGTTGATCTCCTTAATACAATCAATAAAATCACAGATAAAAAAAATAATATATATATATATATATGAATGAAGTTTGACTCATGAGAGGAGCGTACTTGTATGATCTAAGGTTTTGTAAACTGCAAAGTCACACATTATATATGTATCTGTATTTGTATCAGGGTGTCATAGCCAGCATGTCTGAACTAGATCAATCCTTGCTTAACCAAATAGTCAATGCTTTAGAAGCCTGTGTGGTCATTTTTCTTAGGCATTGGTAATTTAGACCTGTATCCAATAATGTGGATTCCAGATAAATTTGGCACCCATGTGCTTGCAGAAAGAACAGGAGGTTTGCCTGTTCTTGAATGCTGATGAGGTCTTGAACTCGAGTCTTGGTCGAAAATGATATGTAGAATTTTTTTTTGTTTTGGTTTTATATATATATATATATATATATATATATATATATATATATATGTCCGTGATTGACTCTTTGAAGATTAAAGCATTGGTTCAGTGGAACTTTTGGCTCTCGGAATGCTGGCCTAATCTCTATAGTGGTATTTAAGTAACCTCTACTCTAGGAAAAAATTCACTTATTTATTTACTAGTATTGTGATCATATAGATTGTTATAATTATTTTTGGCTTTTCAACTTAAGCGAATAAAAAAGCAAGGAAGGTGGGGACATCCAGCCCCAATCTTCTTTTCTCTTTTCCCATTCTCTCTCTCAACTCTCCTTACTCACATATCTTTTCACAAACTACATGGTTTTAGAGAAGGTTTGATCAAGCAAGTTTTCGTAGTATCCATATCGTTACATTTATTAGTTATCGGGGATACATAAACATGTATTGATATAACCGATAACAAGAAATATACCACTGACTAAGCGAAACATTGGGGAAACATGGGGAGAAAGGTGGAATTTTTCAATAGAACTTCAAGAAGTGCTAAAATACACATTTATATATTTAGGAATCGAAAAATTGCAAAAGAGATGGGGAGGTCTTCAATTAGATCCTTTTATGCCCTTATTTGTGCTCAGGATCTCCCCCCCCCCCCCCCCCCCAGATGGGCCCACTAGTGTAGTGTGGCACTATGATGTGCCTCCTAAGTATGCTGCTTTTGGCTGGATTGATGGGAGGAATAAAGCCCTCATAGTCGATAATCTTCGCAAAAGAAGTATGATGCTGCCCAAAATTTGCATCTTATGTATGCACAACGAGGAAGCAGTGGACCATCTGTTTGTGCATTGTCCCTTTGTGGGGTCAATATCATCCTGTCCCGTTTTCATGTTCTGTGGTCATTTCCGGGTGTTGTCAACTCATTATTAGCTTGGCATGGAATGCGGTTTGGGAAGGCCAGGACTAGGCTTTGGAGGATGGCCCTAATTGCGGTTTGGTGGGATTTGTGGGAAGAAAGGAATGCTAGATGTTTTGACAATTCCTCCAAAGCGGCGGTTGGTGTCTCTTCTAGGGCGAGGACGCTTGTTGTCGATTGGGCTTCCTCTTCCAATATTATGGGGGATTGTTGTATTGATTTTCTTGCTTAGTCTCGGGTCGTCCTCATGGTGCCCCTCCTTTGTAGTTCCTTTTTGCCTTTAAAAAAAAATCTTCAGTTATCTTTCGAAATTTTTTTGCAAAAGAGAACCTTAACAGAATTTCCATCTAATAAGGGCCTAAAGCATGTGTTGTTGTAAAAGGTCAGTGCGATAGTAACCAAAATTAGTTCATTTCATACTAATACTATCATTAGAAACACAATAATCACTTAAAATTGTTTTTTAGTCCAAGCAAAAGCCATACATCCATTCATCCCATGCATGCATGCATACATATTTACATTCATCCATACATGCCTATCCATATATCTATCTATACATTAATCCATCCATCCATGCCTATATACACTAATACATCCATCCATCCATCCATTCATACATATATACATACATACTCACATGCATGATCCATCCTTCCATCCAACCATCCATACATCCATCTATCCGTGCATACATATTGCATACATACATGATCCATCCATCCATCCATGCATACATACACTAATATATCCATGCATCCATGCATATAAACAAACATCCATGATCCATACATCAATGAATGAGTTAAGAGACCTCTGAATCTGAATCTCAATGTGGGTCTAACTCGAAGGCTGAGTCTCATTCTCATCACATACATCAGTGCCACCACAACCATCATCATCATCATCATCATCATCATCATCATCATCATCATCGGGCCCGTCACCTCCATTGCTTTTTGTATTAGTGTTAGTATCAGATAGAGTGTGGCCACCACATGTCCCATGAGATAGTGACCACTACCAATGTTTTAATATCGACAATATCGGCTGATATATCCCATGATATATCTTGTATCCCATTTGCATGATACAAAATGCATAAGTAGTGCCGATATATCCCACATGCTCGATCTGGGAAGCATTTTCAATTTCCAATGCATTTTTTTTTTTGTTGAAATTATATTAAATCAGTGTCAAATGGTTACAAATCCATTGGTTCTTCATGTTTTGCATGATAAATCATGGAGCTGGAGCTTTTATTATTTCGATATCAATTGGTTCTTCATGTTCTCTACGTTTTTTCTTCTTCTTCTTTCTTTCTTTCTTGAAAATGTCCTTCAACCAGTTGTCAATTAAGACTAATTTTGAAGTATTTATGAGTGTTTGATGAAATCATCATCACATTACTCTAAATGTTATGCATTCAATTTGAATATAGTTGCATTAGTTTAGTCAGACAATGCATAACTTAGGACCCTATACAAAGGAAACCTATTATGTGCACTTCTTTTTTGAGATGTAATGATTTAAAAGTGTGTATTAATGTCTTTTTTAACAATGTTTCCTAATGTTTCCCAAAAAATTACCCAATACAAACAATATATCCCGTGCGATAACTGATACGTATCTGTATACCAAGGGTGCGATATGTAACACGATACCAATATTTCGAACACCGACTGTTGCTAGCTCGCTACCTTTTGCATTCCTCATTAATGGGTCAAAAGCTTCAAGGGGAGATCTAGCCTTCTCTATATAAGTGTCCATGTCACCTCCCTGTGATGTTGCCTCCTCTGCTATATGCAGCTTTGGTCAGCCATCTACTCAATCCAGGTCATCAGACTTAACCC
This sequence comes from Magnolia changhungtana, assembly GCA_030180095.1. Lineage (NCBI taxonomy): Eukaryota > Viridiplantae > Streptophyta > Magnoliopsida > Magnoliales > Magnoliaceae > Magnolia > Magnolia changhungtana. Next base: position 3,677,631 of record JASAUF010000502.1, on the reverse strand, counting down.
ACTTATAAACTAGGTCCTTTGTATCTCCATCATGGTATGCATTATTACCAATCATCATTAAGTCCAATGAGTCCTCCCATGCTTTTCTTCTAACTTCTGCATGTAGTAGCCTATCTCGTAGTTTCATGTTGTGATGGCAAAAAATAGCTTCTAAGGCCTCTCATAACCAATCTATTCCGCTTTTCGGTGTGAATGAGACAAAAGGTGTTCTAATTTCTCTCACATGGTTGTGAGGACACTGTCTGTGTGAGCACATGGATAACTAGTCACTACAATGTCTCGTAGTTGCTTCCGTACATGGCCCACCATTTGCCTGCGAAATTGATAATTTTTCTGTTAGTTCCATGTGTAATTTTAAAGCATGAAAACTAACTTTTAAGATTTAATTAATTCAACAACTCACATGGCATCATCGTCTTCCTCTATGATATCGCATCCTTTGCATCATGGAAGTCGACAATGTGTTTTTTTTTTTTTTTTTTTCTGAATAGTGACCATTTTATCGATCAAAGGCTGAAGCCAAAGGAATACATATGATCAAATCCCAAACAAAAAGATTACAACTCTAGCCAATCATCCGAAAATCAGACAAAAGCCTTCGATGTAATCACCCATTCTATTACAACTCTAGCCAATCATCCGAAAATCAGACAAGGGTTTTCTTTTTTACGTTAACTTGGCATTTTATTGTTTTGTTTCTGTTTTTGTTTTTTACTCATTTTTGTTTTCTTTTGTGCATGTAGTGGAGTAGTAATGGTCCTATCCTGGAAATCCTCCAGCGGAATTTACTTGCAGACTTCAACCAGACAGCATCCTCCACAGAAGTGTCAGTTGCAGGTGACCTTCAAGTGAACTACAACAATATTCACAAGGTATAGCATCAATGAAACGTTACATTCATTTTCTACTTAGTTATATATTAATGGTTGTAACACTTCATTTTAGGTTATGTGGGAGCCTTTTATCGAGCCATGGAAATTTCAGTTTAACATGGTTAGGAAGCATGAGCAGAATGCACTCCTCAACTTGTATGTTGTGACAGATATCCATCTGAAATCAACAGCCCAGCTAAATTTAAATGTTACAGAACCCCTCATTGAGGTACGTATTGAGTTATTCTTTCATGTGATTCTGGGATTTGCTTTCCTCTTGATGATTATTGGATGGTAACAAAAGAAATAAATACTTTGAATTTGAAGATTTCATTTCATTATGGCTGTAAAGAGTTAATACATTCAGGACACCATTCTGTGCACTTCTTTCAGAATAAAAATTCCACTATTATGACATATGATGTATTCATATTTTTGTGCTTATTCTAGCCTTTAGTAGCTCATACTTTCTTTTTCTTTTATTTTCAAAGGCTATTTTTAGGGGAACTGAGATGATTAAAGATGCTTGGAGTCGGATTGGGGTGCATGATGCTCCTGAGAGTCAGGGAACCTTAGGCTCTCTAGCCTCCGAAAATGTCTCTAGAAGAAGATATGCTCCATATATACTTCAGAATGACACCTCCATGCCTCTATTATTTTGGGTGTCTTGTGGCCCTGCCAGTGTTGATGATACTGACATTATGGCAATGAAAGAAGGAAATATTGTCCAACCAGGCTCTTCTGTTCCAATTTACATTGATGAAACTCCTGAAGAACAAATCTTCCCCCATAGGCCATCTAATTCTTCTGAAAGGCTTAATGAGAAGAAATCGAGTGGTATGGCACATCACATGATCTCCGTTCAACTTGACGGTACTTCTAGGCCCTCCATACCCATGTCAATGGACCTTGTTGGCCTTAGCTATTTTGAGGTAGATTTTTCTAAACCATCATACACCATAGAAGTAGAAAAAGATGACGATGCTTCAAGGTACATTAGGAAGACTAAGGAAAGATATGGGGCAAATCCTAAGAGTGGATTTGTTGTTCCTGTGGTATTTGAGGTTTCAATGCAGCGTTACAGCAAGTTGATAAGATTGCATTCGACGGTAAGCACAAAATTATGGTTTAGTTGTTTCGTTTACAGAAGTTCATCAGTGCCCCTTATGATTGATGACTACAGGTTATACTCTTTAATGCTACTTCGATGCCCTTGGAGCTACGCTTTGATATTCCATTTGGTGTATCTCCAAAGGTATAACGTTTTCTCTCTAAGTTTTAAATGCTCTCATAGGCTCTGTCTAATCATGTTGTTATTTTCAGGTCCTGGATCCTATATACCCAGGACAGGAGTTTCCACTGCCTGTGCATTTGGCTGAAGCTGGTCGCATGAGATGGCGCCCTCTTGGTACTAATTATCTGTGGAGTGAAGCACATCCGCTCTCAAATATTCTTTTACAGGAAAATAGGCTTGGGTTTCTGAGATCCTTTGTTTGCTATCCTTCCCACCCCAGCAGCGATCCATTCCGTTGTTGCATATCCATTCAAGATATCAGCCTTGTTTCATCTACTAGTGGCAGACAATCAGCTAAGAAGAGCAGCCAAATGCAGAATCCAGATAAAAGATTGATGCACATTGTGAGATTGACTACACCTTTATTGGTGAAAAGCTATATACCAAAGCAATTATCCTTGACAATTGAAAGTGGTGGAATTACTCATTCCATGTTCCTTTCAGAGGTTTGTAGTGCCTATGGTGACTGGCTGTCACTGAGTATCTTTTTAATGCCTTTTTTTCCATTTGTTCAAATTCAAGTATGACAATTTAAGCTTTGGGGCTTACTACAGTTTTTTCTTCAGGTAGATACTGCTGCTGTTTTTCACATTGATTCTACACATGAGCTGGGAATAATGTTTCATATGGAAGGGTTCAAACCTACCATTTCAAAGTTTCCCCGTGCAGAAACATTCACCACAATGGCTAAGTTAAGCGAGTCCAAGTTCTCTTTATGTGAAACATTGACCTTCTATCCTGATGTATCTAATGGTAAATCCTTTTTCATAGAGCTTGCTTTAACAGGTTTCAACATTTAATTGATTAGTTACTAATTGCATTTGGTTTGTTTTGTAGGTCCAATCTGTGTTACCGTGGAAAAGGTTATGGATGCTTTCTGTGGTGCTCGGGAACTTTGCATATCCATTCCATTTCTGCTATACAATTGTACTGGTTTGCCACTTACAATTTCAGATTGTGGCAATGAAAACAAGGGAAGCGCCTACCCTATACCCTCCAGTTACAATCTAGTAGGGTTGGAAAAACTTTTAGCTAGGAAACAGGGACTTGCACTTGTGTCTTTTGATCAGGATTCATCTTCTACACTACCAAATTTCAAAAATTTTGTGAATTTGTCCTCAAAAAAACACACTCTCTCTTTAAGGGAGAATTCTAGCCTGCATTCCCATGGGTTTCTTAGAAATCAAATTCCTTCATACAATTCTTCTACACATTTTTATGGTGACCTGGAAAATCATGATCTAACTTTTGGAAAAGCTCCTTTTCGTAGTTCAATGAATGGTGGGACTTCAGGCAGCCAATCAAATTTGTCTGAAAAGGTTGGGAATGGACTTAGTTCTCTAGAAAATGAAGAAAGCAGAAAGGTTAGAGCATTCATGTATTCTCCCTGCAATTTCCCTGCAAGCGAGCTTATGGTTAGATTGAGCACATATTTGTCTGAACATGAGATTCAAAATATTCCAAGCTCTATGTGGTCTAGCTCATTTTTTCTCGTCCAACCGGGTGGCTCAACTAGTGTGATCATTCCTCAACCATGCTCAGCTGGGGCATTCATTATATCTGTAACATCAAGTCTTGTTGCTGGAGCACTTGCTGGGAAGACCAGAGCCATCACTTTTCAACCCAGGTAGGTGTCTGTATTAGAATATAAATGCTAAAACATATAAACATCTTAATCTTTTAGTACTCTTTCTAGAAATTCCTCCATTACATTGGTTAACCGAAAGTGGGAACCATAAATATCCAATGCTCCATTTTCACTTTTGAGCCCACGTAGTTGTCTGAATCAGTGATTTAAATATCGTGTCCTTGCACGTATCACACCCTTGCGATATGGAAACATATCGGTATCACATGGGGAATGTATCGCTGTTTGAGGGAAACACTGGGAAAGGATGAAATTTTTCGATATGATTACACACGTAGAACTTTAAAAATAATAATAATACTAATAATAAATAAATAAATAAATAGATAGTGTGCACAACAAGTTTTCCTTTGTGTATGGTCTTGATCTATGCATTGTTTGAATGAAATGGTGCAATTATATCCAACATGAGTTCATATAATTTATAAATCATACATTCAAGTATAAAAACAAATTCCCTAAAAAACATTTAGGCGAAATTTATTTTATTTTATTGGGGGGGGGTTTTTATTATTTATTGTCGAATTTTCAATAGGGAACATATCACAATGCATCACCTATATATATATATATATATATATATATATATATATATATATATATATATATATATATATATATATATATATATATATCAATGTGCTTGATGGGGACATCACGCGCGCATGCCCACGCCCATCCCCCCCCCCCCAAACACACATATGCAAGGAGGGCCCCACCATTGATCTAGATCGATGACGACGTCCAAGGAAGGCCTTCTAATTAGAAGACTAAGTTTTGGTTCATTGGAGTGGGCCCGATAGTCAAGTAATGATCATGGTCCACTAGTCTGATTAATCTCATATTTTAGGTCTTGCTTATTAATGTTATTTAGAATATCATCAACGGATTAGATTACTTTGATTAGTTGTTATTTTTGTTTACTTCATCTCCAAGTAATAGGTTGCGCACATGGGGCGAGTTTTGGGATATAGGTTTTTCTTATAAATAGGCACCCCTTGTAGATTTTTTTTCTCATTGAAGATTAATAAAATTTCTGCATTTTCCCGCTCCTTTTCGAGTTATGAAAATCTAATTAGGTGCGAAGCCCTCCCTTCTTTAAAGGGCTAATTACCATGGTGCGAAGCCACATCTATCCCGATTCGCCCCCATCCTCTACCATCCCTTCTTCTCATCTTACACAATCATCTACACTTCGAATCAGTCATCTATTGCATCAATTCTTCTCCCCATAGCAGAATTTCAGAATCTGGCCCTGTAGGAGGGCTGAAACTTCGACGGAGCACCACGCATAGACCGCATCTCGAATCGAGCTGAAAATCAAGAGTTTTGGAGCCCTCCCCTAGCCAACCAGACCTTAGAAGTCAGTTCGTGGAATCGAGGCCCGCTCACACGTGCGGCCAGGCTCCTGCACATGTGCGCCAGGCCCGACCTGCATTCTGCACGCGCGGACTATCACAGGTTTAGGTTTTCCAGTTATTTCACCCTCTCATACCTGTTTTTTTCATAGCCCTAATCCTAAATTGCATTATTCTTAGTTTGTTTGCCCCTTTTCTTTCCCTAGGGTTCTCAGAATTAAATTGGTGAATCCCTTGGATTAGGGACAAATTATTATGCATGTGTGAATGAGTTTTACCTCTCTTTGAGTATCGTTTGGCCCATAATTTTTATTGATCCAGCCCTAGCATGTGTAGGCCTGGACTCGCACAGATTCCCCTTGCTTGAATGTTTGAACTTATGTGTGGGATGTGGAAATTTCATGTGAATGTTTCTAAATTAGTTTGATCTAAAGCCTGAGATCTTGCATATCATAGTTAATTTTTCATGTCCTGCATCAAATTTGGTATTAGAGCGTAGGCTTCTTAGAGGGGAATGCATTACATGTTTAGGGTTTAGTTTGTTTATGTCCATCATGCATCCAGTCTCATCATATATAGCTGTTCAGAGGTCCGTAATTCCTGATATAAGCTACTGAAATTTCTATTATCCCTTTATTTGAATTATTTTAGAAATTAACTTAGCTTTCTATTTATAGATTTAAAAACTTTCCTCTTTTGCTTTTAGAAACTAATTTACTTTCTAATTCTAAGATAGAAACTTTTCTAATTTGTTTTTAGAAACTAATTTCCTTTCCTTTTTCTTTTTAAGAAACTAGTTTACTTTCCTTTTTATTTTTTTAGAAATTAACTTACTTCCTATTTTTAGAAACTTTCCTTTTTTCTTTTTTTAGAAACTAGGTTGCTTTCTTTGTTCTTTTTTTTAGAAACTAACTCACTTTTCTTTTTCTAGGTTTAGAAACTTTCCTAATTTGTTTCTAGAAACCTTCCTTTTTTGTTTTTAGAAACTAGGTTACTTTTTTATAAACTTTCCTAATTTGTTTTTAGAAACTTTCCTAATTTGTTTTTAGAAACTTTCCTTTTTCGTTTTTAGAAACTAGGTTATTTTTTTTAGAAACTTTCTTATATTTTGACAACTATATTGCTGGATTTTAGTAGAGTTGTGTAGTTTTCCCCATATAGTCTTATAGGATCATTTAGTCCAATTTAGCCGCATATAGTTGTAGTAGAAGGTCCTTAGGTTGAGTTAGTAGTTGTATGCCCACGCGTACAGGTCGTGGTTTTGGTTTACACCCTACACTAAACATGGAGCAACTGCAAGAATCAGTGGACCAGTTGGCCAAGCAGGTTGAGTCTTTGAGTAAGCGCTTGGAACAACGTATAGACTAACGCCTTGATCAATTTAATGAACGCGTTACCCAACTAGAAACCTCCCTCGGAGCAAACCCCACCATTGGGGAAGATGTCCATTCTCAGGCAGGTGGTCATGAGGTTAGACTAAGGAATGGAGGTGGCTAAGGAATTGGTCATGGGCGCACACCTGTGCACCCACACCGCGAGGGACATCATGATCAAAATGACCTAAATGCGTAACTCCTCAAGGGAGTTAAGAGTAGATACCCCTACGTTTGATGGCCACTTGGACCCTAAAGCCTTTTTAGATTGGTTGGCGGATATGGACCACTATTTTGAGTGGTATGACATGTTAGATGCTCGTCGAGTCCGATTCGCCAAGATGAAGCTTGTAGGTCAAGTAAAAAGGTTTTGGACGACGGTAGAACGAAATAAAGAAAGAGCGAGGGAACTCTCAATAGTTCATTGAGGAGAAATGAAAGAAACACATAAGGAGAAGTACCTCTCTTTCTTTTATCGCTTACGGTTAATTGAGGAGTGCTAGTCTCTTCGACAGGGTTCCATGAGCGTTGCTGACTATATTGAGAAGTTCGAAGAGTAGACCCACTACGAGGTGGATGAGGACCCCGTACTTACCCTTGCTCGTTTTAAAGCGGGCCTCCGTCCTGACATTAGGAGAGAGTTGCTCACTAGAGACATAGACACTATTGAACAGTTGTATCAGGTAGTGTTAGATGTCGAGCAATATCTCAAAGCAGTTGTGGGAAGGCAGTTTGACTTTCGCGATTCTGGTGCTAAGGCCAACCCCTCTGGGGCTAAACCTAACACTGGATACCAAAACAAACCTTCTAATAATTTTCAGCCCAAACCCAAGGATCATAAGGGTAAAGAAATTGCTGGGTCTAGTTCACGTGGAAGTGGGGCAACTAGATGTTTTAGGTGTCAGGGGTTTGGCCACTTTGCTCACCAATGCGGCACAAGAAAGGGCACCAAAGTATTCCTTATTGATGGACAAGTAGAAGTAGTGCCCCCAGAGAATGACGGTAAAGAGGAAGAATACGAGCCAGTAGAAACCCCTAGTGATGAGGACGAGGGAGCGCAAGAGTCTACGACCCTCGCAATTGTGCGTTTCGCCTTGGCTCAAGCCAAGAACACTGATGACTGACACCGCAACACGATCTTCTATACTTATGCAAAGTGTGGAGAAAAGAGTTGTAAGTTGATTGTGGATAGTGGTAGTTGTGCCAACGTGTCATCGACTAGCACTGTGAGCCGTTTGGGCTTGAAGCTGGAAGCCCATCCTCAACCCTATAGAGTTTCTTAAGTTGATGAAATGTCCATTCCAGTCTCGCACTGCTTTCATTCGGTTTGGATCATATAAAGACACTCTTTGGTGTGATGTTGTTCCCATGAATGTTGGTCATATCATTCTGGGTAGGCCATGGCGTTATGACAGGGATGTTACCATATTTGGTTGTTCGAATGTGTGTAAATTCTGGTTTGAGGGCAAGAAGGTCAAACTAAACCCATTACCACCCAAGAACACGATTGGAAAGGAGTCCACCACATAGAGTGGTGCGAGTGGCTCAAAAGAATTGAAGGAGTCGAAGTCCAAGTCCAAACCACTTCATATTCTAAATGCGAAGTTGTTTTTTAGTGAGGTCGTCAAACTGCATGGGTTACCAAAAAGCATAGTGTCTGACCGTGACGTGCGATTCATGAGTTACTTTTGGAAAACACTATGGCACATGATGAATACTAGGCTATAATTTTCTTCTACCTACCATCCTCAAACCGATGGTCAGACTGAGGTGGTCAATAGGAGCCTAAGGAGTTTGCTCAGATATTTAGTGGGGGAGCACATCAGGACATGGGACGTCGTACTACCCAGAACCAAGTTTTCATTCAATAGTTCTGTTAATAGGTCCACAAGTCTAAGTCCTTTTGAAGTCGTTATTGGTTATAAGCCTAGGAAGCCTATTGATCTTGTCCCTATGTCTGTCCCATATGCCATCAGAGTCTGCAAAGTCTTTTGCGCATCACATCCATTTATTGCATCAAGAAATCAGCCGAAAGATCACTACTAGTAATGAACATTACAAATTTTCTGCAGACCAGCATAAACGTTTCAAGGATTTCAATATAGGGGACTCTATGATGGTCCGCGTTAGGTCCGAGCGGTATCCTCAGGGGGCGTTCATAAATTGCACGCGCGTAACGCTGGACCCTTCAAATTTACAAAACGAAACGGTCTCAATGTGTATGTGGTAGATCTTCTACCTTCCATGAGAATTAGTTTCACATTTAATGTGAAGAATCTAGTTACTTTTTAGGGGACCACTGATACTTTGTCCAGCCCTTCGCCCACCCATCCTGATTCCCCATATCTGTCCCTTGATACATGGCCTCTTCCTGACTTTTCTTCCCAGCTTCTACCTCCCATATTTAACATTCCCACACCCAGAGAGGAAATAGAGGATATTCTGGACCATCAGATAGTTTCAATGCCAGACGGCGGGTTACAGAAGTACCTGGTTAAATGGTAGTCATGCCCAGCTTCAGACAACACATGCCTCACTGAGGAGGAGCTTCAGATAATTGATCTGGAGCAGTTAAGGAGTTTTGTTTCGCCAGTGGCGAAATCTTCGCAGCCGAGGAGAGTTGATGGGGACATCCCCCCCCAAGGAGGAGGGCCCCACCTTCGATCTGGATCAATGACGACGTCCGGGGAGGGTCTTCTAGTTAGAAGACTGAGTTTTGGTTCGTTGGAGTGGGCCCAATAGTCAAGTAAAGCCCATCATGGGTTCTCATGATCGTGGCCCACTAGTCTGATTAATCTCATATTTTAAATCTTGCTTATTAATGTTATTTAGAATATCATCAACGGATTAGATTACTTTAATTAGTTGTTATTTTTGTTTACTTCATCGCCAAGTAATAGGTTGCGCACATGGCGCGAGTTTTGGGGTATAGGTTTTTCTTATAAATAGGCACCCCTTGTAGGTTTTTTTGCTCATTGAAGATTAATAAAATATCTACGTTTTTCCACTCCTTTTTGAATTATGAAAACTTAATTGGGTGCGAAGCCCTCCCTTCTTCGAAGGGCTAACTATCATGGTGCGAAGCCACATCTATCCCGATTCGCCCCCATTCTCTACCATCTCTTCTTGTCATCTCACACAATCATCTATACTTCGAATCAGTCATCTATTGTAGCAATTCTTTTCCCCACAGTAAAATTTCAGAACTTGCCCCTGTAGGAGGGCTGAAACTTCGGCGAAGCATCACGCACAGGCCGCATCTCGGATCAAGATGAAAATCAAGGGTTTTGGAGTCCTCCCTTGGCTGACCAGACCCTAGAAGTCGGTTCGCGGAATCAGGGCCCGCTCACACGTGCAGCCAGGCCCCCCCGCTGTCCGCACGCGCGGACTATCACAGGTTCAGGTTTTCCAGTTTATTTCACCCTCTCATACCTGTTGTTTTCATAGCCCTAACCCTAAATTGTATTATTCTTAATTTATTTGCCCCTTTTCTTACCCTAGGGTTCTCAGAATTGAATTGGTGAATCTCTTGGATTAGGGACAAATTGTCGTGCATGTGGATGAGTTTTACCTCCCTTTGAGTATCATTTGGCCCATAATTTTTATTGATCTAGCCCTAGCATGTGTAGGCATGGACCTGCACAGATTACCCTTGCTTGAATGTTTGAACTTTTGTGTGGGATGTGGAAATTTCATGTGAATGTTTCTGAATTAGTTTGATCTAAAGCTTGAGATTTTGCATATCATAGTTAATTTTTCATGTCTTGCATCAGTGCTTTAATGTATAGATGATATGGGGGAATTTTAGCAAAATATCACATTTTATTGATATATCACGATATACCACGATATGCATTGTTTGAATGAAATAGTGCAATTATATCCAACATGAGTTCATATAATTTATAAATCATACATTCAAGTATAAAAACAAATTCCTGCTTATTTTTTGTCGAATTTCTGATAGGGAACATATTACAATGTATCACTGATATATATATATATATATATATATATATATATATATATATCACAATGTACCTTAATGTATCGATGATATGGGGGAATTTTATGAAGGGTTTTTGGCAAAATATCATAGTTTATTGATATATCACGATATACCAGTGATACAATGCGATATTTTATTCGATGTATCAGCTAATACTATCTATAGTTAAATCAGTGGTCCGAATTAGACTGTAAATACTTTAAAACATTAACTTTTTTTAATGCTTTAGTACTCTTTCTATAAAATGAGACTTTTAGATAGTGGTGAGACTCCATTAAACACCATTATGTTAATTTCCTTTTTCGACCATTCCTCTCTTGTTATCTATTTGTGATATCTGAGAACCCTTGCTAGCATTTATGAAGATTACTTAATGGAATTTACATATCATGCCTAGCAAGCTCGTTTGGCACCAGTGTTCGAAATATCGGTATCTTGTTACGTATCACACCCTTGGGATACGGATACATATCAGTTATCGCATGGGATATATCGGTCGTGTATCGCATAATGTCTCGCTATTGTTGGAAACATTGGAAATTGGTCGATTTGTTCAACAAAATTTCAGTGATTGTTAAAAAAGACATCAATACACACTTACAAATCAAAACATTACAAAAAACAAGTGCATATAATAGATTTTCTTTATATGGGGTCCTAATCTATGTGTCGTCTAACTAAATTGATGCAAGTAAATTAAAAGTGTATTCATATAATTTATAAACGTAAGAAGACATGTGGAAACAAGCAATACATTCAAAAGCAAAAAAAGAATCACTAGATTAGGTTACATGCATGTTTGATTTTGATTGTTTTTCAATTTTCCGCAACTCGGTCCCTCTCCTCCAAATCTCGAACATGGGGGATATATCCTACTACTTGTGCATTTCATATCACACGGGTGGGATACAAGATATATCGTGGAATATATCGGGCCGATATCGTCGATATTTAAAACATCATTTGGCGCTAGCTTACCTTGACTACAAATTCCCTTACGTGGTTAGCAAGGTATTCCATATTGATAACGGTGGCCGTAACAGTCACCACCGTTACCGATACAGGGGCGTAACGACTGTTACGACCCCCGTAACGGTTGATTTTATTTTTTTTTACTCCAAAAATTTTGGAAAAATATTTTAAAAATCCAGAATAATGTAAATATTCTAAATATGTATTCATTTTTTGTGTTGAACATGTTTATGGTAGCGTAACAGTCTACTCTTTGGTGAGAGTGTTGTATCTGGTTGTCTGGTGAATTTATGAACATGGTTATGTGTCTCTAATATTTACACGTTACAATGAGGCATTAGAACTAGAAATCAAAAGGAAAAAAAAAAAAAAAAGACAAACATCAATACTATTTTTTTTTAAATATTTTTTTTTTGGAAAAATGGCCCTAGGAGCTTGTATTTGCTCAAATCGCTTCTATCTACAGTTTTAATCCTAAAAATTATAGTAAGAGTGGTCGAAATCTTCTATAGATTAATGTGGGAAAGTTATTGGGAAAAAAAAAAAAGGATTTAAATAGAAAAGAAAGTGGTTGTTTTTCAACTGTTATGGGTGTAACGGTCGTTATGCCCCATAACGGCTGTTACAACCCCCATAATGGTCGATATGGTCCCAAAAAACCAATTGCCCTGTTTCACCCCCATATCGTGTAATGGTCATGGTCGTTACCTACACGTATCAGCCTTTACGACTGTATCGTAATGGATACGGAACACCTTGGTCGTTAGTGTCCAACAGTTATTCTAAGTTGCAGTGTTGGGTGTGATCTTTTTGGCATGTGGTTGCTTCCTGTTATTTGCTTTATGTAGTCGAAGGATTCAAGATTAGCCTATCATCTCTTTCTTATGTGTGAAGTGGCTTCCCATCCATCTTTTGTATTTCTTTGAGCTCTTGTGATTAAGTGGGTTCTTTTAAGCTTGATCAGTGATCTCATGGCCAAATAGCAGTGTTCCTTTGAAGCCTAGAGGTAGAAGACACTCCTGCACGATTTTATGTGGGGTGTTTGGAAAGAAAAGAACAATAAAAAATCTTATAGGAGCCCGAGTATAGCTCAATGATTCGTTAAGGTCATTTTGCTAAATTGATGTTCTAAGGCTCAAGATTCCAAAGGGGTGTCTAGAGTGGAACTTATTTGAGAGTGGATGAATACCATTGGGCCAAGACATTATTCATTTCATTGAGAATAGAGAGATGAGAATGTGGTAGCCAAATCTACTTCTTTAAAATTTCTGACAATAGAATATAACCTAAAATCTCTATGTAGTAACTTACCTAACTACCCTTGAGAAATATGAAAAACCAAATCCACTCTTATTGACTCCCTGGAATATTAGAAAAGAAGCTGAAATGATATAATCTGGTGAAAATTGCTCTTCTGAAATGTTGCTCAAGTATATACAGCAGTCCACTACTTAAAATTGGGTTTGTGTGGGCAAGATGCCATCACATTGGCCTGGGTGTCTAATGCCATTAGAAAGCCATCTTTGCCATCATGTGGGCCAGGATCTCCAAGATGGATATTGTAGATCATTTGATTATGATGCAACTGTATTCCCCACTAAAGCTATAAAAATGAGAAAGAAAAAAAATCCTGTGTCATTGCATAAATAGTTGAATGTGATTTTATTTTTTTTTCAAGTCTTCACAATAGAACCTGTCATGTATGAGTAACTTCGTCTTGAGGCCCACCTCCCGGACATTGCTTACCTTCTGGATATAAGGCCATGTTCTTTTCTATGGGAGCATTCAACTTGTGACAATTTATGTTCCTGGTTCCAATTTCTTAACTGTATCAAAAGCCCCAAGTTGCAATTTTTTTTCCCTGCAGATATGTCATAAGTAATGCTTGCAGCAAGGAATTATGTTACAAGCAGAAAGGAACCAATATCTCTTCATGCTTGGGCATTGGACAGCATTCTCATCTTCACTGGACGGATACAACAAGGTGTTTGCATTGGTTCTTGTTAGATTTATTCTCACTCTCTGCTACCAGTACTCAACTATCTGAAAATTTGACCATCTTGTCTCCATTGTGATGGCGTAGTTTTCCCACTAACACTTCTATATGGAAGCAGTGGTTTCAACTGCTGTGTACTTTTTTCAATGCATCTATTGATACCTTGACATGGAAACTCAAATGTTATTTCAGTTATTCAAATCTACCATCTCAACATGCTGCAGGGAGTTACTTGTTTGCCTTCGATTTAATGAACCTGGATGGCAATGGTCGGGCAGCTTCCTTCCTGATCATCTAGGAGATGCTCAGGTGAAAATGCACAATTATGTCTCCAGTGCATCAAACATGGTCCGGGTCGAAGTGCAGAATGCTGATGTGTCTGTTAAGGATGAAAAGATTGTTGGCAGCTCAAGCGGAAATTCAGGGACATACTTGATTCTTCTCTCTGATGATAACACTGGATTCATGCCCTACAGAATTGACAACTTCTCAATGGAGGTAATAAATTTGTTATGGTTACTGGATAGAGTGCTTGGTCATATACTCATCATCTCATTGACCTAGAAGACCATCTATATAAAACTGTATCAGTTGGGCATTCCTTCTTCAGCTAGGTATGGACCTGTAACAGTCTGCTGTTATGTACATAGATATCTATGAGTGCATGCACATGTGTACATCTGTGCTACATACATATGAGCAATGATATTTAAGCAGTAGTCTCAGCAGAGAGAAATGAGCCTAGTCCTGATTTGTGATTCTGTGGTTATCCAGGGTCAGTCTTCTGGTTCTCACCATCTGATTACATGAAATAAAATCAGGCAGGTCAACTCATTAGATGGTCCTGCACGTATACAAAACAACAATGAATGGTTTAAATATTGGAACTGGTCTATATTCAATGTATACCATGGCTTGCCTTCGTCACTTGCCTGATGAGCTGCTCAGCTTGATTCCTGGGCCGAGTCATCCACATCGCAAGGCCCAACTTATTCAGGGCTCAGGCTGCATGTAGAGGTGCATGTGGGCCTTACCATAACTCTAGGAACATAGTGCTCTTTACTGAAGTGAAATCTATGTTTTCATTTTTCATTTCATGTAAATTAAATTTGTCAATTGAGAGGCTTTCCTATGGTTCTTTTTGGTACTTCGTAGAGGCTGCGGATTTACCAGCAAAAATGTGAAAGGTTTGAAACCACAGTGCATCCTTACACATCTCGCCCATATGCTTGGGATGAACCTTGCTATCCACATCGTCTTGTTTTGGAGGTATGCCAAGTCTGGCCTTTTTATTTTTATTTTTATTTGTTTCCGATCAAATCCTAGACACATCGTGATGTTTGTGTTTTTATTTGCAAATTGCTAGGTTCCTGGGGAACGTGTTATCGGATCTTACAGTCTTGATGATGTAAGGGAGCACATACCTGTGTACTTATCATCAACGTCTGAGGTATGTCACTAGTTTCCCTCCATGTTGTACTTCAAAAAATATATGTAATTGTTTGTTTGAGCAACGAACAAATTGAATAGAAATATTCATTCAACTTTTGCCCATCTCAACATTGCTTGCACATTGTTTTCCGTTTTTGTTGTTGCGAATGACTTGATCCACTTGGTAATATAAAGGTTTGCTTTTATTCTATAATATTTGTATCAGTGTTTAAATAGCCTATGCTGTGTAGCTTTTAGCTTATGGTACATAATGCTTGAAAATAGCTTAAGTCGCATGTAGATGTAGTATACACTATGTGCTGCATAGCATATGCTACATGCTACGTGGCATAAACTACACGCTGCATAGCCTACGCTACATGTTATTTCTCACCAGAATAGTAAAGCCAATTAACTTTTTCTATGATTTGTTAAAATTTGCTATTTTGCACTAAAAATTAGTTAATGTTTTCAAGGATTTTAGTGAAAATTATATGAGCAGCAGATTTAAAGCAGTTTCATTGTTATTTTTATCTTTATATTTAATCTTTGCCCCATTTTTTCATTATTTTAATTAGAAATCTGAAGGTAGCATGTAGCATTCATTACATCACAAACTACATAGCTGACACCTCAGGCTTCAGAGGTGTGAACGCTACACTACACACTATTTGCTACTTAAGAATGCAGGTTTGTATATGTTAATTATAGCTCTTTGCTTTAATGTTATGATTGTTAATTATAGCTCTTTGATTTAATGTTATGATTTGATTACCTTAAATTTGTTTCTTTATTGCTTATGTCTGTTTGAGTCCTCAAGACTGACAGTAATTGTAGGTATAATCCTAGTAATCAAGTTTCACCTTTTCCAACCATCTGGTAGATGAGTTGGTATGTCGCCCCACTTTAGAAAGGAGGCCAGGCTCAAGTCCAGCTAAATTTCAGGCTTTGGTCTTCCCAAACTGTTATGGAATCCATAGTGAGGGAGTGAGGGGATGGGATGTCATGCCAACTCGGTTAGAGGACTGTTGGAAAAAGGTGAAACTTGATCACTTAGATTCTACCTATAATCTCTCTTAATCATGAGGACTCAAATAGGCAAGAAAAACAACGAACAAATTTACGGTAATCAAATCATAAGATTAAACCTATGATTTACATGATCAAGTCTAGCTGATTTACAGGCTTCAGTCTGCCTGAACTGATATGGAATCCAAGGGTGAGGAAAAGTGGGAATCCTAAGATTATAGTGTTTTGAATAGCACCCATAGCGTAGCTACGACGCTACATAGCGTAGGCAATTAGTGTAAATCCCCTGTAGCATATGCTACAGAAGGTATGCTACAGGGGGTGTAGCGTATGCGTAGCATGTGTAGCGTACGTGTAGCGTACACGTAGCGTATGTCGCGTTCGCTACGCCTTTTTTTAAAATAAATGGTAATTATATTTTGTATTTTTTTACTTAATACTCTCAACCTGTGGGATTTTAATTTCTTTTCGTACTTGTAACTTGTAGTTTCAATTAGACATTATTAATTATAGTTTGCTTAAAAAGTCATTCATGTAATAATAATTTAATTTGGTTTGTGTATGTGAATTGGCTTTTGATAAGCGATGATTAATAACTTGTTTGATCATGCTTATCCTTGAAAACAATTAATAATCTTATATATATATATATATATATATATATATATGTGTGTGTGTGTGTGTGTGTGTGTGCGCGCGCGCGCGCTTACCATCTATCATATTTTTCTTATTTTAAATTAAAAAATAAAAGTATCGTGTAGCTTATGCTACACGCTATAGAGGGTTCAATGCTATGCAACACGCTACTGCTATTTAAAACACTGGATTATACCTATGATTTTAAGTCCAGCTGATTTTGCAGGCTCCTATTTGCCTGAACTGATGGAATCCAAATTGAGGGAGTCCTAACCTCCTCTTATAAGGCTTGATTGATGATGAGCTCCTAATCACCACTCAATGGAAGGTTTCTTTGATTATTTATCTGCCACATCCAGCAAGAACTTGAACACGTAAGAAACAACATGCCTTTGAGCCTAATAAGTGGGAGGGAGTCTATCCACCTTTTTTATAAGGCTAGATGTGGACCCCGAAAGTGGTGTGTGGGTAGGTAATGGGATAAACATGATGAGGGATCATCAATCCCCACACGAGAAACATGATGCGGAATCATCACTCTCCCACAAAATAGATCTCAACCAACCCCCTAAAATGATCACTCAATATTCCACATTCTGTCAATTATTTATCTGTGGCATCCAGGATCTTGAACACCTACTAACTAGGCAACAATACACCTTTTAAGTCTTATAATGGAAGACTATATCTGGAAGCTCTATTATTATTACCTTCCTTCCAAATTGACCATAATCCCACACGAACTAAGTGCCATAAGGATCTTCTCTTAACACCTACCCCGCTTTTGGTGTGTGTGTGTGTGTGTGTGTGTGTGTATTTGTCTTTAGTAAAATTTATGTTAACATTTAAAACAAGAAAGAAAAGTTTTGCTCTTTTTGCTTTTCTGTTCTTTTGCACAATTCTCTGAATTTTTCTGGGTGTGAGTGAATTTCATTATAATCTCCATACAATCTACTACTTGAGATGGTTATTGCGTGATTTTTATGTTCATTAATTCATTATTGTTAGTGTAGACTACTAGTAATTGGTTTGATTAGGACGGTGGGAAAGTTATTTTTAATTTCCATTCATTTTAGGACACTTGGACCAGTGCCACGTGCAGGTAACACTGCTCCCCAGATAATTTTAATGGGATTAAATATGCCAAGGTCAATAATTTGAACCATGGCCCCAAGGAACTTTCCGGTTGCATGAAAACTATATTGTTTGATTTTTACCCCTATATGTTCTGTGAACCCATGGTAGACTGTTTGATGTACGACGACCTAATCCAACCTTAAATGAGCATGGTATATGAAAGGGGCAGATTTATGCAATCTTAAAAAACAAATAAAATATCAGCCTTATAAAACAAGAAAGAAATAAGGTTAATATAGTATTGATTATGGCCATCCATCACAAACATGAAGTATTGAATCTTAAAATCTGAGTTTAGTTGGATCCAGCGAAGGATAGAACTTTCGTCTTGCAATAGGTCCACCTAACGAGCCAAGTGGATTTTCTAATCCAAAAAAATAGGAATTTCCTAGATTGAGAAATCTGGAAAATTTAGAAAAGAATTGATGGTTCTTCAAATTTAGATTTAGGTGATGGGTTTTATGTGGGGATGAAAATCTTTTGAGATCTAATGATTTAAATAAAAATAATTTGGCTTCTAGATCTAAAGATTCTAGGAGAAAAGGAAGAGAATGGGGTTAAAGAAAAGAGTACCTTGAGAAAAGAGAGAATGAGAAAGAAGTAGAGAATGAGAAATGGTTTACCTGGGCCTCACGCCCTTTTTCAATCACTGGAAGTCGAAGACGAAATTATCAGAAGCAAAAAACTCACTTTTTCTTTTTTCATAAACATCACATAACATGCTATAGGTTTAGGGCAACCCTTATAAATTCGTAATTACATGAAATTACCAAAATACCCCTACTAAAAAAAAAAGTTTCAAAAAAAAGAAATTCGCACAAAATTATGCGCAAACTGTCCAAACTTAAATAAATCAAATGTTCATAGACTAAATGCAAATTTAAGATGCCCAATGGGCCCCGATGATAGCACCGTGAAGGTGGCGTAATGAAGGTGGGCCGTGACGATCCAATGGTCCGATCACACCATCCTTGCAATCCAACGGTCTAAATGTCTCCTCTAAGCAACTTACACATGTCACAAACACGTGAAGGTCTTCAACCTATAGAGACCCGACCCGTATCCGTCATCTAACCACATTGACACGGGTAACGCATGCCTCCTGCGTTTATATACTTTGAATGGCCTGATGTCCTCATCAACTCACCTCGGCTGAGAAGATCTTGACTCCGGCGAGATAAAACTCTTGTGCTTTTCTAACAAATCTGGATCTAGTCGCTGCAGCTCTGCTTTCGTTAACCATGTACAGTCGGATGATGCTCTGTTCTTCCACTTCACTAAGTACCTCTGAAATCCACCGTATCGAGTGGAAACAATTTGCTCATCCACAATTCCTTCAATTTCTTCTCTTTTCTCAAGTATAATAGGCATAGGTGGTGTGGGTTGGGAAGAAAATTCAGAAATTGGTCAATGGTTTGGAACAAAATTAGGGTCTGTGGGATGGCTTGAATAAGGCATTTGATCCTCCACATTGAATGTTGAAATAATCCCCACGCGAGGTGGAAGATCTATCACATACGCATTGGACCCAATCTTTTTCAGAATCTTAAATGGTCCAGCACTACATGATTGTAACTTTTTAACGGTACCTTGTGGGAACCGTTCTGGCCTCATCCTAACCATTACATAATCACCCTCATTAAATTCTTGAAGTCTACGATGTAAGTCAGCTGAAATTTGTATTGTTCATTTCTAGCATTTATCCGCCGCCTAATCTCTACATGCAACTCATGAATGTGATGGGAAAATGCATCGGTTGACTCTAAGGTCCTCTGGGTGACTTACATAGGTAACAAATCTATGGGTAGTCTAGGTTTATAACTACTCACAATCTCGAATGGACTCATACCCGTAGACATATTAACTAAACTGTTATATGCAAACTCGGAGACTGGCAGAACTAAGTCCCAAGTTTTAATGTGTTCACCCACCAAACATCGTAGTAGATTTCCGAGACTTCGATTCACAACCTTAGTTTGGCCATCAGTTTGAGGATGGTAGGCAGATGAGAACTGGAGTCTCGTACCCATCATATGCCATAATGTCTTCCAAAAATAACTAGTAAATTGGACATCCCTGTCAGACACTATGGTCTTAGGCAAACCATGTAATCGAACTACCCCCTCAAAGAAAATCTTGGCTATGTTGGACACATCTGAGGTTTTAAAACAAGGGAGAAAGTGGGCCATTTTTGAGAAACGGTCCACAACTACAAAAATGGAATCATGCTTTTTAATTGTCTTGGAAGTCCAAGCACGAAATCCATACTGATGTCTCGCCACGGTGCGTGTGGCACTGGCAATGGCATGTACAATCCAGTATTCTGCTTCTTCTGTTTTGCCAGTTGACATATTCGACATTGCCCTAAAATTTTGGCTATGTCTTGCTTAAGACTTGGCCAATAAAATCGATCCTCCACGAGGGCGATGGTCTTATCTCGACCAAAATAGCCAACAATACCTCCAACATGAAGCTCCCAAACAAGGAAATCCTGGAGGGAAGTGCGGGGAATACAAAGTTGGTCTCCTTTGAAAAGGAAACCATCTTTCAGCACGAACTCACCCGAACTATGCTGGGCACCTAAGAGTGACAGGTATGTTCCCCCAAAATCTGGACACATGGGATACTCGTCTTTCAATTGCTCAAACCCGACAACTTGTACACTTAAGGAGTTGAGCAATGTCACTCTCTTACTAAGGGCATCGGCTGGTTTGTTCTCGATCCCGACTTTATGTTTCAGGACAAATGAATATTCCTGAAAAAACGATGCCCACTTGGCATGCCTTGAGTTAAGCTTCTTTTGGGAATTCAAATACCTCAAAACCTCGTGATCAGAAAACAAGACAAATTCTTGCGATAGAAGATAATGACGCCAATGACGCAGCGCACTACCACATAAAATTCTTTGTCATAAGTGGAATACTTTTGTTTTACCTCATTTAGTTTCTCACTGAAATAGGCAACTGGATGGCCCTCTTGGCTCAGTACTTCTCTTATACTTACGCTTGAAGCATTACACGCTACTTCAAAGACTTTAGAAAAATCTGGAAGACGCATGGTGGGAGCCTCTATCATCTTGCCTTTAATATCTTTGAATGTCTTAGCTGCGGCCCTAGACCATATGAACTCTCCCTTTTTAATGAAATCAATAATGGGAGCCATAATAGTGCTAAACCCTCGAATGAACCAACGATAAAATATGGCTAAGCCATAAAAGCTTCTCACTTCATGTATGTTCTGCGGTTCAGGCTAGTCAACTATGGCCTTGACTTTTTCTGGATCTGCTCGTATCCCTACAAATGACACGATGAACCCTAAGAAGATAACCCTATCAGACAGGAATGAACATTTCTTTAAAAAAAAAAAAAAAAAAGCAACAACAAACTTTTATTAAAAATGGGGGAAGGAACTACAAGGGGAAAGGAAAAGAAACAAAGAAAATAGGCAAAACAAAAAAGAGGAGTAGCTGGCGAGGAGGCAGACCGCCCCTAAGAACCTAAAAACGGCATGTCGAAATCCCATAAATCTTTAACATTACAAGCCCATTCGATCACCATATTTTTCGCCCTCAATCCTACTACCGAGTGGGAGGAAGAAACATCATTGAAACAGTGATTGTTTCTTTCTTCCCAAACAGCCCACCAGATAGCGATAATTGACAACCGCCATATGATGGATTTAACCTTCCCAACTTTCTGCCCATTCCAAGATGACAACAAGCCTCCCACCGAGCTGGGGCTACACCAATGAACCGAAAAATGCAGACAAAAATTGGCCAGAATAGAAGAGATAAAGGGGCAGTGGAGAAGCAGGTGGTCGATCGATTCTGCATGACGCATACAGCAGAGGCAGATGTTTACAATCTGCATTCCTCTCTTGAGGAGATTATCAGCAATGAGGATCCTGTTACGGCCCGCAAGCCAAGCAAAGCAGGTAAATTTGGGAGGGGCCGGATACTTCCAGATGAAAGGGGAAGCATCTTGAGGTTGAAGGATCGCCCAGGTAGAGGCAGCATATAGTGACTTGACTGAGAATTGGCCCGACTTGTCCAGGTGCCAAAGGAGGCTGTCATTCTGATTACTGAGAGGAGCCGAACAACTTAGGCAGTCCATGAGAGCAGCAAACTCGAAGGCCTCGTCATCCGTAAGATTTCGGTAAGTCCTGATATCCCACACAGTTTTGCTAAAGGAGATAGAGTAGCAGTTGATGATGAGGGTGTCTTTTGAGGGGGATGGCTGATATATTTGAGGAAATTGCAGCGTGAGGGGCTGATCCCTGAGCCATCGCCCAAGTCGAAAGAAGAATGCTGGATAACGGAGGAATTCTGTTTGATGATGCCTTTCCAGATATGGGAAACGTTATAGAGCGGGCCATCTTTAGGCCACCAATCCCCATGAGAAGAACCATACTTCCCTTTGACAAGCATCGCCCACAGAGCCATCTTCTCAGTGGCGAATCTCCAAACCCTTTTCCCAAGCAGCGCTGCATTCATTGATTTGAGATTTTTCACGTTAGCCCCGCCATCCTTGAACACCTTGCAGACCTTGTTCCAGTCCAGCAAATGAAATTTTCTTTGGTTGTCTTTGCCAAACCACAGGAATGAACATTTCTTAAGGTTCGCACATAACCTCTCCGCCCTCAGAACACTACAGACCTACCTCAAGTGGTCGAGATGCTGCTCTTTAGTGGTACTATATATGAGTATGTCATCAAAATAAACTACTAAGAACTTCCCCATAAAGGGTCTTAAAACCTGAGTCATCACACGCATAAAAGTACTGGGTGCATTAGTCAAGCCAAAGGGCATGACCAATCACTCGTACAACCCATCCTTCGTCTTGAAGGTTGTCTTCCATTCATCACCAAGGCATATGCATATCTGGTGATACTCGCTTTTGAGGTTTGTCTTGGAAAAAATGGTGGATCCGGCCATCATGTCTAACATATCATCAAGCCTCGGTATCGAAAACCGATACTTGATCGTGATCTTATTAATGGTCTTACTATCCACACACATCCGCCACATACCATCTTTCTTAGGCATTAATAGCGTTGGTACAGCACACGAACTCATGCTCTTATGGATAAAACCTTTTTGCAGGAGCTCATTTGCCTGTCTATGCAACTCTGCATGCTCTACAAGATTCATCCTGTAATGAGGAAGGTTCGGTAAAGTAGACCCCGGGACGAAATCAATGGCATGCTGGATGTCCCGTATAGGTGGAAGCTCATCCGGTAAATCTGCAAGGAATACATCACTGTATTCCTCAAGAACCGAAGTCAGCTCAGGGGGTAACTCTACATGAACCTCGGGTGGAACTTCCCTAGCCATTAGGGCGTACACTGTCGAATCATCCTGTCTCTTTCTCAAACTCTTTTACATTTATTATATGTAGAGACTTCGGAATAGATTTCCTCACATCCTTCCATCACTCACTCGTTTTCACATCCCTAGCCTTGGCCGTGTGGCTCTTGGGTGGCAACGGATTAATCTTGATTTTCTTGCCCTCATGCGTGAATGTACACACGTTCGAGCGACCAAAGATCGTGACATCTCTATCGTATAACCACGGCCTCCCTAAAATGATGTGACCTACATCTATAGGTAAAACATTACACCACAACATATCTTTATATAAATCGATTTGGATGGGGACTAAACACTGCTGAGACACAAGCATAGAAGACGTGTCAACCTAAGAAACCTTGTAGGGTTGAGGGTGAGGGATGGGCTTCAAACCCAAACGAGTGACTGTGCTAGCTGAGACCACGTTGATGCAACTACCACTATCCACGATGACTTGACAATTTTTGTCACCGCTCTTAATAAACGTGTAGAAAATTGTGCTTCTGTGCCAATCATCACTCTCTTTGGCCTGTGTTAAAACACATCTAACCACAGCTAGTGGTGCAGTCTCTGGTTCTTCTTCTTCATAATCACTAGCACCTATCTTTGAGTGATATTCCTCAACTTCATAATCACCCATGTCATCCGCATTTTCATTTGAGTTGTCTATGACTAAGGCTTTCTCACAAGTCTTTGCCGTGCACTGGTATGCGAAAGGACCTATACCTCCGCACTCATAACATCTCAAGTGACTACCACTGCTAGGATTGGCACCAAGGACACCTTTGCCCTTATCATCCTTAGGCTTAGGTGGTGCACTAGCCTGCGCCCTAGGCTGACTTCCAATGTTAGGTTTGGTTCCCTGAAAACCAGATCTAACAGTAGAGTCTTGAGACTCAAAGCGCCTTGTGACAGGAGACTTTAGGTAAAGCTCTAACTCCTGTACAACTTGGTAAGTCTGATTCAAGTCACTCGGTGCATGGGTCATAAGCTCACACTGCAAATCCATGCGAAGACCCACCTTAAAACGCGCTAGCGTCACTAAGGGATCCTCTTGAATATCACAACACATCATATACTCCTCAAATTTTGCGATGTAATTTGCAACTGACATAGATCCTTGGCGTAATGCTTGCCACTGATCTAGGAGCTTTTGACGGTAAGAAAGAGGAAGATATTTTTTCTTTTAAGAACTCCATCTCTACCCAATGTGCGACTGGGATACCTCCTGATCTCTCGATCCTACACTCCGTATTTGTCCAAAACAATTTAGCTTGACCCACAAGCTTCATTTTCGCAAACTGCACTTCTCGGTTCTCAGACATCTCATACCATTCAAAATAATGGTCCATATCCGCTAACCAATCAAGGAATGCTTTTAGGTCAAGACGCCCATCAAAAATAGGAGCATCTACTTAAACACTCTTTAAGACCCTCTCATCGGCATCATAACAGTCTTGATTCTCGACAGTGGGCTGCGGATATTGCGTCCTTCTACATCATACCCATCGGTCACGTGCTTCACGACCTCTACCACGATTTCCTACCTGTTCCTCAACTACTCCCCCTACGTGAGACTGTTCATCCCTTCCAATGTCGGAGATTTCTCTTCGGGACGCTTCTATCTGATCCATACGGGTATTCGTGTTTCTAGATTGCGCCTCAATGGCGGCCAAACATTGGTTGATTGTGTTCATCATCTCAGTCAACTGTTCCATATTGAAAATCGGGTGTAGACCAAATCCTCTACCAGTCCAAGTGGGCATACACAATAAGACTCAACTTAGGTTTCCTAAAACACAATGCTAGGAGATTGTTTTGACACAAGACTATGGACACCGACAATCCTAACTTTTAGAATGATGCAAATGTGGAAAAATTCAGATCTAGACTTCTTCTTTTTTTTGTTATGCAAATCTGAAAATTTCAGATCTAGACTCTATATGCGATGCATGAAACCCTAGAAAAAAAAAATAATAATAACAATTTAGACTCTTGATAACTCGATCTAAGATGACCCAATGCAAGAAACCTAATCTCTGATACCAAAAATCGATGTAGGACGACCTAATCCAACCTTAAATGAGCATGGTACATGAAAGGGGCAGATTTATGCAATCTTTAAAAACAAGTAAAATATCAGCCTTATACATCATAAAATAAGAAAGAAATAAGGTTAATATAGTATTAATTATGGCCACCCATCACAAACTTGAAGTATTGAATCTTAAAATCTGAGTTTAGTTGGATCCGGCGAAAGATAGAACTTTCGTCTTGCAATAGGTCCGTCTAACGATCCAAGTAGATTTTCTAATCCAGAAAAATAGGAATTTCCTGGACTGGGAAATCTGGAAAATTCATAAAAGAATTCATGGTTCTTCAAATTTAGATTTGGGTGATGGGTTTTATGTGGGGATGAAAATCTTTTAAGATCTAATGATTTAGATAAAAATAAACAAGATTTGGCTTCTAGATCTAAAGATTCTAGGAGAAAAGGAAGAGAATGGGGTTAAAGAAAAAAGTACTTTGAGAAAAGAGACAAGGAGAAAAAAGTAGAGGATGAGAAATTGTTTACCTGGGCTTCACACCCTCTTCCAATCATTGGAAGTCGAAGACGAAATTATCAAAAGCAAAAATCTCACTTTTTCTTTTTTCATAAACATCACATAATATGTTATAGGTTTAGGGCAACCCTTATAAATTCGTAATTATATGAAATTACCAAAATACCCCTACTAAAAAAAGTTTCAAAAAAAAAGAAAAAGAAATTCGCACGAAATTGTATGCAAATTGTCTCAAAACTTAAATAAATCAAATGTTTCAAAAAAAAAAAAATTCACACAAAATTGTACGCAAACTGTCTTAAAACTTAAATAAATCAAATATTCATAGACTAAATGCAAATTTAAGATGCCCGATGGGCCCCGATGATAGCGCCGTGAAGTTGGCGTAATGAAGGTGAGCCGTGACGATCCAACGGTCCGATCACACCATCCTTGCGATCCAACGGTCCAAATGTCTCCTCTAAGCAACTTACACATGTCACGAATACATGTGTAAGGTCTTCAACCTCTAGAGACCTGACGTAGGACAGCCCTAATTATGATGCATGCTCATGAACGTAATTAAACAGCAGAAATAAAAGGAATAAATGATCTAAAATTCTAGCAGTAATCATCATAACTGAGAAAATCATAAAGGAAACATGCAATGGAGCGGGCCATCATCACAACCATGGAGTATGGCATTTAATTATTACTTAGGTTGGATCCGGCAAGGGATGAGACCTCCCGATCTTGCATGGTCACACCCAATCGATCAATGAAGATCACTAGTCCAAAGAACCAAGAAGTTTCTCGGATTAGGGATTTGAGAATTTGGGGGTTTAGGGTTTAGATCGGTTCTCACGATTTTGATCGAAGAAGGATTAGCCAAAACTGGAAAATAGAAAGAAGAAAATAATTACCTTGAAGAAGTTGGAGGGGCACAAGAAGAAATTAGAAGAGGAAGATCAAGGGGAGAGAAGAAACACCATTAGAGAGAAGAGAGGAAGGAGGCAACCAAAGGGTTTGCTTTTCATTAATCAATAGTTGAAATTCGGATTTAGGGCTTTAGCCCACTTAAATAAGCAAATAAAGATATAAAATTACTAAAATACCCCTAGAATAAGCAAATAAAGACATAAACTTACTAAAATATCCCTAGAATAAGCAAATAAAGGCATAAACTTACTAAAATACCCCTAACTAAGAAAAAACGTGCAAATAACATAAGTACGGGAAAGTTCGGGCGCTCGGTCTTCTTTCTCCAATCTTCCTTCACATGTGTCTTTCCTGAGTGGGGTCTTCTATATGTCCAATCACATGTGAAAGGTCTTCAGCTCCTCAATAGTCGCCTATCCATAAGGACGGCACCTGTGGTTGGCGCTTTCTTCGTTGGTACACTTTGAATGCGCTTGTGTCCGCATCGATTCCCCTCGGGCGAGAAAAACTCGACTCCGACGAGTTGAAACTTTTGTAGCGCTCTAGTAGATCTGGATCAATACCCTGCAATGCGTCGCCCGACAGCCACGTAGATTCAGACGATGGTTTGTTCTTCCACTTAACAAGATACCTTTGGAAACCTCCATCTCTTGTGGATACTATCTCGTCATCCAAGATTTCCTCAATTTCTTCTTTATGGGTAATGTGTGGAGGAGGGGGTGGAAGGGGTTGGGTAGCAAACTCAGAAAAAGGCCATGAAAGGGACGATGTATCAACAATGGGAGTATGGGCACGGACTAGATCTTCCACATTAAAAGTTGGATTAATGCTCATTTCAGGTGGAAGGTCAACCCGATGCGCGTTGGACCCAACCTTTTGTAATATCTTGAATGATCCAGCACTACGCGCTTGTAATTTTTTTGCAGATCCTTGAGAGAATCGCTCTGGCCTTATTCGCACCATTACATAGTCTCCTTGAAATTCTTGCACTCTACGATGAGAATCAGCTGAAACTTTATAATCATCATTGCTCTTATTTAACTGTTGTCTCATATGTGTATGCAAATCACGAATATGGCGTGCAAATGCATCGGCTGACTCAGAAGACCTTTGGGTAACAAACATAGGTAAGAGATCTATGGGCATTCTAGGTTTATAACCACTTACAATTTCAAAAGGACTCAATCCTGTAGATCTATTAACTGATCCATTATAAGCAAGTTCAGCAGTTGGTAAAATTAGGTCCCAAGTCTTAACATGTTCACCCACTAGACAACGTAGAAGATTTGCAAGGCTACAGTTTACCACTTCAGTTTGACCATCTGTTTGTGGGTGGTAAGCAGTAGAAAATTGCAAACGAGTTCCCATAATGTGCCACAGTGTCTTCCAAAAATAGCTAGTAAATCGAACATCACGATCAGACACTATGGTTTTAGGTAACCCATGGAGACGCACCACACCATCAAAAAAGAGGCGAGCAACATGAGACGCATCCGACATCTTCGAACATGGGAGGAAATGCGCCATTTTAGAAAAACGGTCCACAACGACAAAAACGGAATCGTGCTTTTTTATAATCTTGGGAAGCCCAAGCACGAAGTCCATACTAATGTCCTGCCATGGAGCATGTGGCACTGGCAATGGCGTGTACAGCCCGATATTTTGCTTTCTTTGCTTTGCCAGCTGACATGTTTGACACTGCCCTAAAACTTTGGCTACGTCTCGCTTGAGGCTTGGCCAATAAAAACAATCTTCCACGAGGACAATGGTTTTATCACGACCAAAATGGTCAACTATCCCTCCTGAATGAAGCTCCCAGATGAGGAATTCACGAAGGGACATACGGGGCATACAAAGTCTGTCTCCCTTGAAAAGAAAGTCATCTTTAAGAACATATTCACCCATAATATGCTGGTCACTAGAGAGCGATGCGTAAGTACCCCCAAAATCAGGACATATGGGGTATTCATCTTTCAGTTGCTCAAATCCGACTACCTCTACACTCAAGGAGTTGAGCAACGCCACTCTCTTACTAAGGGCATCCGCTAGTTTGTTTTCAACCTCGGCCTTGTGTTTCAGAACAAATGAATATTCCTGAAGAAACGCTACCCACTTGGCATGCCTTGGGTTGAGTTTCTTCTGAGAATGCAAATATCTCAAAAGCCTCATGGTTAGAAAACAAAACGAATTCTTGTGGTAGGAGATAGTGTTGCCAATGTCTCAGGGATTGCACTACCGCATAAAATTCTTTGTCGTAGGTGGAGTATTTTTGTTTTGCCTCATTCGGTTTCTCACTGAAATAGGCCACTAGGTGTCCTTCTTGACTCAACACTCCACCTATACCGACACCAGACGCATCACACGCTATTTCAAAGACTTTAGAAAAGTCAGGTAGACGCATGACAGGAGCTTCCACCATCTTGCCCTTAATTTCTTTAAAAGCCTTGACTGTGGCTTTAGACCACACGAACTCTCCCTTTTTCATGCACTCGGTAATGGGAGTCATGATCGTGGTAAAACCCCTAATGAATCGACTATAAAAAGTTACTAGGCTGTGAAAGCTTCGCACCTCATGAATGTTCCTTGGTTCTGGCCACTCAACTATGGCCCTGACTTTTTCAGGGTCTGCGCGCATCCCTTCAGATGACACTATAAATCCTAAGAACACAACTTGGCTAGACATGAATGCACATTTCTTAAGATTAGCGTACAACTTTTCCTTCCTAAGGACACTACAGACCTTCTTTAAATGTTCAAGGTGTGATTCCTTAATGGTACTATAAATAAGAATATCGTCAAAGTACACCACTAGGAATTTTCCATGAACGGCCTCAAAGTTTGTGTCATCACCCGCATGAAAGTACTGGGTGCGTTAGTCAAGCCGAAGGGCATGACCAACCACTCATACAACCCGTCTTTCGTCTTAAACGCCGTCTTCCACTCATCTCCTGGGCGTATACGGATTTGGTGATATCCACTCTTGAGGTCTATCTTAGAGAATATAGTGGACCTGGCCATCATGTCAAGCATATCATCAAGTCTAGGTATAGGAAACCTATACTTAACAGTAATTTTGTTTATGGCACGGCTATCCACACACATGCGCCACGTGCCGTCTTTCTTTGGCGTCAACAATGCAGGCACGGCACACGGGCTCATACTCTCTTGGATGAAACCCTTTTGCAGAAGCTCATCAACTTGCTTCTTCAACTCTGCATGCTCTGCAGGGTTCATCCTGTAGTGAAGAAGGTTTGGTAAAGTAGACCCTGGGACAAGATCAATTGCATGTTGTATGTCCCTCATAGGTGGCAACTCATTCGACGTCTTCAGGAAATACATCACTGTATTCCTTCAGAACCGAGGTCACCTCACGAGGCAACTCTAATGGAACCTCAGGTGTAATCTCTCTAGCCACAAGGGCATACACCATAGAATCCTCCTTGGCCTTTTTTTTAAACTCTCTTGCGCTAATTATATGTAGAGACTTAGGTTTGGATTTCCCCATTCCTCTAGGCTCACTTGACTTCTCATCCTTCTTCTTCCCTAGTGTATTCTCAGGTGGCATAGGATTAAGTTTGATCTTTTTACTGTTCTACATAAAAGTACACGCATTCGAACGGTCAAAGATCGTGACATCATTATCGAATAGTCACAGTCTACCTAGGATAACATGTCCCACATCCATAGGTAAAACATCACACCACAGGGACTCTTTGTGTGACCTAAACTCGATGAGAACTAGACATTCTGGGTGACAGGTAGGGATGTCTTATCAACCCAAGAAACTTTATACGTCCGGATGAGGTGTGGATTTCGGTTTAAGCGATCTAAGGTGCTAGTGGAAGTCACATTCGACAACTTCCACCACCACTATCACTTTACAATTCTTTTCACCACACTTGGCAATAGTGTAGAAGATAGTGCTTCACGCCGGTCAAGACTACTTCTAGCCGAGCTAACACACGCCGACTACGCAGCGTTGCTTCTCCATCCACTTCTTCTTCATCTGTAAGTCCTCCTTCAGGGTGATACTCTTCAACTTCATAGTCACCCTGGTCATCTCCACCCTCGTGGGACTCACCTATAACTAAGGTTCTCTCACTGCTCTTCGTAGGACACTGATTAGACATGTGGTCAAGATTGCCACACTCATAGCACCTCACTTGGCTCATGTTACTAGGACCGGCACCAAGAACCCCTTTGCCCTTGTCCTCCCTAGGCCTAGGCGGAATGGTCGCCTGTGCCCTAGGTTGACTACCAATATTAGGTCTAGTTCCCTAGGAACTAGATCTAGCACTGGAGTCTCAGGACTCAAAACGACGAACGACAAGAGCCTTCAGATATTGCTCTAACTCCTGCACGATTTGATATACTTCATCCAAGTCCGTTAAGGGCCGAGTCATAAGCTCGCGCTAAAGATCCGCACAAAGGCCCGTCTTGAAACGCAAGAGCGTTACTTGAGGGTCTTCTCGGATATCACATCGCATCATATACTCTTCAAATTTAGCGATGTAGTCAGCGACAAACATCGACCCTTGGCGTAAGGATTGCCATTGGTCAAGGAGCTTCTGACGGTATGAGAGAGGAAGGTACTTCTCCTTCAACTTCTCTTTCATCTCATACCAATGTGTGATAGGGGCTCTACCAACTCTCTCTATCCTACACTCGGTGTTAGTCCAGAAGAGCTTGGCTTGACCCACAAGCTTCATCTTAGCAAACCGCATTTGATGGTTTTCTAACATACCATACCACTCAAAGTAGTGGTCCATGTCAGCAACCCAGTCAAGGAATGCCTTGGGATCCAAGTGCCCATCAAAACTCGGGGCCTCAACTCTCACACTCTTCATCGCACACTCATCTGGATCATAGCGGTCTTGATGATCACATGTGGCTCATGCCTCTCGCACCACACCACGACCATTACCACGATCTCTATCCTTACTACCACCACGTGTGGCAGCGCATTCTTCAATGATTCCTCCCACTTGGGAGTGCGCATCATCCCCTACAGCAGGGTTTTCCTTTTGGGACGCCTCTAGTTGCTCGACCTTAGTCATGGTAATGGTAATTTGGTTCTCAAGGCGGGTAAACTCACGCTTTTGACCCGCTTCTAGGGCGGTTATCTTTTGTATCAATTGAGCAAGTTGTTCAGATAACTGCTCATTATTCATGGTAGGTTGAAGTCCGAAACCTCTACCTCTTCTCGTGGGCATACAATGAAGACTTGAACCAAACTCTACCCAACTAGACTACTAGGTGTTATGACTTTCAAGATGAATCCGATGAATGCAAAACTACTATGAACTGACACAATTAAGTTGAAACAGGAAACAACTCAAATCTGAAAATTTTTCAGATTAGGAACTTTCTAAATCTAGAAAGTTTCTAAATCTGGAAATCTGGAAATCTGGAAAGTTTCTAAAATTGAAAACTTTCTAAATCTGGAAAGTTTCTAAATCTGGAAACTTTCTAAATCTGGAAATCTGGAAAGTTTCTAAAATTGAAAACTTTCTAAATCTGGAAACTTTCTAAATTAAACCTAAAAATCAAAACCCTAATTTGATAACTCGATCTAGACAAAAAAACCATGCAAGCCTAGGCTTTGATACCAAATTTGACGTAGGACAGCCCTAATTATGATGCATGCTCATGAACATAATTAAACAAATGGAAATAAAAGGAATAAATGATCTAAAATTCTAGCGAATCATCATAACTGAGAAAATCATAAAGGAAACATGCAATGGAGCGGGCCATCATCACAACCATGGAGTATGGCATTCAATTATTACTTAGGTTGGATCCGGCGAGGGATGAGACCTCCCGATCTTGCATGGTCACACCCAATCGATCAATGAAGATCACTAGTCCGAAGAACCAAGAAGTTTCTCGGATTAGGGATTTGAGAATTTGGGGGTTTAGGGTTTAGATCGGTTCTCAAGATTTTGATCGAAGAAGGATTAGCCAAAACAGGAAAATAGAAAAAATAGAAAGAAGAAAATAATTACCTTGAAGAAGTTGGAGGGGCACAAGAAGAAATTAGAAGAGGAAGATCAAGGGGAGAGAAGAAACACCATTAGAGAAAAGAGAGGAAGGAGTCAACCAAAGGGTTTGCTTTTCATTAATCAATAGTTGAAATTTGGATTTAGGGCTTTAGCCCACTTAAATAAGCAAATAAAGACATAAATTTACTAAAATACCCCTAGAATAAGCAAATAAAGACAAACTTACTAAAATACCCCTAGAATAAGTAAATAAAGACATAAACTTACTAAAATACCCCTAACTAATCAAAAACGCGCAAATAACATAAGTATGGGAAAGTTCGGGCGCTCAGTCTTCTTTCTCCAATCTTCCTTCACATGTATCTTCCCTGAGTGGGGTCTTCTATATGTCCAATCACATGTGAAAGGTCTTCAGCTCCTCAATAGTCGTCTATCCACAAGGACGGCACTTGTGGTTGGCACTTTCTTCGTTGGTACACTTTGAATGCGCTTGTGTCCGCATCAAGACCCGACCCGTATCCACCATCTAACCACATTAACACGAGTAACGCACACCTCCTGCGTTGATATACTTTGAATGGCCCAATGTCTGCATCACTGTTGCTGGATTTTTAATTGCCATTATCAGTTCCCACAGCCTTAAGCCTGCTGCGACACACTTGGGAAGCTTTTTAAGCCTTAAGCCATCCATTAAGCTACCAGACCACTTGGTCTGACCAATAGACCTGCAACCTTTATGCGGCTGATGAACGATGTTCTTAGGCCTTATTTGGATTGGATGAATTCGTCACGGTCTACGACGACGACATCTGGTTTATAGCAAGAGGAGGAGCATCTAAAACACAACTGACCAAGTGACACCTTTTCAAAGAATGATTTGGGACATCTTCTCAGTCGCTCTATGGGATAAGATGACAATGTATATCGTGATTACTCAGGGGCTATATAATCATTCTTTAATACAGGATGGTAGTCTAGTTGCCTTTAGGGGCTGGACTTTGAAAGGCATTGATGGAGACACCAAATGGCTCATGCCCACCCATTCTGTCTGGCCCTAAATGGAATGGCGCTCATCAGTTACGCTGCACCCCGACCCAAGTCCTCACATGCGCTTTTCTCTGCCCTTCAGGCGGAACATTCCCAAAAGGAAAAGGGCTGTTATCACAGACAACCCGTCAATGGATTTTGCTGCCTTCATAGCAAATATGATTGTATTCCAGAGGAAAAACTGTCATGTTTGAGATATGTAATGTAACTTCTAAAATTGTTCTCGATAGATAAGGTATTGGAACTTGATGATTCTATTTGCTCTTCTACATAAAGTAATCAAATTGCCCATTAATAAACGGATGCGATCTATCTTGCTTCTTTTACAGTGTTTGTCCTCTGCATATTTGCATATTCAACTCGTCTATATAATCGTAGGTGATCTCTTGCTCTTAACCCATCCTCTCTTATTTCTTGGCCCCTTGTAATGAGTATGCTTATGTAATTAGAGCCTCTAATGAGTGCCACAGAAAATGACATGTGATTGGAATTGTCATGCCCGTGGGCCCCACTTGGCCATGTGTGGACCTTGTGATAATACGGTTCATAAAAATAGTTATTCTTTTGTTTTCTTTAATTTGTGTCATTTTAAATAAAGGTAAGTGTCCAAAATAACCCACTTATGGTACATTATTGATAAGTAATTGCAAGGGAGGGCATTTTTGTCCTTTACTGTAGTTTAGGTTTCTGCGAAAGATGGTCTTTTTTGGTGTTATCTAGAGTTTGTGGAAGGAGAGAAATGGAAGAACTTCTTAAGACAGTTACTTAAGAAACAATGCTAAAAGGAAGAATTTTATTTATGATAACAAATTGGGCCATATCGGTAGTGGCTTTTGGGGGGATGTTCTCTAGAGGATTTAATGGGGAAATAGTCAGGTCTTATTTTTGTGGCCAGTTTGGCTTCTCCAAGCTGGGGTGGTGACTGGTGAGGCCCTTAGAGGTCTTTTATTGCATCCTCAAGAATTTCTTGTTCCTCATGAAGGCTGCATATCGTAAGTGATGAGAGGGTCACTGGCTAGTATGCCTTTTGCTTTTTGCATTCTGTTGTTCTGATTTAATAAATTTTAAAAAAATTAAAAAAAATTAAAAAAAAAAAAAAATGAAGAAGAAAGAAAGAACTGTTAGAAAGATGCTATTTTAAGGCGCTTTCTTTGACCCTGCAGTAACTCTTTGGTGAATAGTGATCCCATAGCTACATTTTCCTGTGCCTCTCATGATTTCGAAGGTTTCATATAGTCTTTTTGAGAATTTTATAGCATGCATTCTCCCATTTGCAAAATTGATCACTTGTCTTTAGAAAGCCACACTGTTAGAATATGAAAGACTTGTCGTTAGAAAGCCACACTGTTAGAATATGAAAGAGACCAACAAATTTAAGTTGCAAACGAAATGGTACTAGAATCTTATGTTGCACCTCACCTTCTTTCACCTTTGTATTACCTAGAAGGTAAGGCCAATGTTTTCAGTATCGGTATTGACAGATGCATCGCACCCTTAGGATACGGAAACATATGGGGTGTCGCATGGGAAATCTTGGATGTATCGTTGTTTTTTTTTTTTTTTTTGGAAACATTGGGAAACATCGCGAAATTGGTTGGATTTTTCAGTGGAACTTCAAGGGATGTTGAAAAGGACATCATTATATAGAACTCAAAAGATTACAAAAATCAGGTACACACTAAGTTTTCTTTGTATAGGGTACTAAACTATGCACAATTAGATATAGGTATTACAACTGTATTAAAAATCAGTTCATATAAAATAATAAATATAGAAAAATATGTTTATAATTCATATCACTTGTTAACACATTCAATGTACTAGTACTAAATACTGACATTTCCCTACAATATATGGTGCATTTATTTTGAAAATATTTTTTGATCATTTAAAAAAAAACTAAATTAATTTTTGAAAATAAATAATCAAGTGTGGCCGATGTTAGAATTAGCATACACATGAATTACGAACTTCATTCCACTGATTCAAAGGGATTTAAACATGAAAAAAATTATTCTAATTCATAAAAACTCACCAATTTGCGTTACGGTACCGCACACTCTCCGATCTCAATATCCACCCCCAAATATCCTTTCCTCTCCAAATAGTCGAAAAGGAGTGGTCGAAATTTCCTTAGGAATGTAATGAAAGATAAAAAATAAAAAAAATAAAAAAAAAATAGCAAGAAGATTTTTTCTTTTTTATTTTTTTCTTGGGGGGGAGGGGGGTGATATTGGCAAAATTTTCAATATTTTTGCGAAGGGGACAGACGCAATTAGCTTGTCGTTGATACATTGCGATATATCGACCGCTATTGGGAAGCTTCCCAACTAAAGCCTAGTATCATACCGGTACTATTCGATACCAATAATATCAACTGATATTATTGATACCGCAATCATTGGGTAAGGCAATGTTTGGAAACCATGGATACCATGCCAAACAATGGAAAAGTTTATAATAATAATTTTAAAAAAAAAAAAAAAAAGAGTGTGATGATTGTGTTGTTTGGATTGCAAAGAAAATTCCACCCAACAATCACTACACTTTACATAATTTGGATTCTTGGTGCAAGAAAGTAGGTGAGTTTTGTGAGAGGAGTATGAGTTTTCTACTTACTATCCAAACAACAACTCAAAATTGGAATCCATGTGTTAATAGCTTTCATGGAAATCATCATTAGATGGTTATTTATTTTTCCTTTCTTTTCCCTTGGACTCCACAAATCCAACCATGCCCCAAAAGTAGAAAAAATAAAATGATCAGGGGAAGGGGAAGTGCATAAGTTGGTACCTATCTCTTTATGTCATCCAAACCTTGCCTGAAACTTTTGGATTTTTCTTTTCTTCCCATTTTGCCCAGTACATTGAATTCTCTATGAAAGCTCTTTATTACAATGCAAGATCATCGCATTTCATGGGGTTTTATTCATTTTTCACTGCATATGATTGTCTTTATATGCTGACTTTATGCTGTGTCGTTCATTGTTTGGGACATTTACTTTGTTGTCGGCAGAAACCGGAAAGAAGATTATTTCTCTCTATACATGCCGAAGGAGCGACAAAGGTATACTTTGTGAGGTTTGAGATGGGTAGCAGAGTAGGAAATTTTTAGTTTACTTCTTTGGGTGCTACAAAGAATATTCGTTTTCTTTTTGTGTTTTATAGGTTCTCAGCATTATAGATTCAAATTATCATATTCTGAAGGATGTGAAGGAATCTGTTTTTCCTGGCTTCAAAGAAAAGAAGAAACTTGATCAAAGGATGGAGACACATGTTGATTTTAGTGAGCGAGTTACTGTACATGTCTCCTTCATTGGAATTTCCTTGATTAATTCTTCTCCTCAGGTACATCTGAAATTATTATTATTATTTTTTAATTATGAACACTGCAATGGACCATTATCAATATCATCATTATAGCAAATGACACATTATCAATATCTTTATTTGCAGGAACTGGTATATATATGTGCAAGGGATACCCAGATTGATGTATTACAGAGTTTGGATCAGCAAAAAATTTCCTTTCAAATGTCATTGTTGCAAATCGATAATCAGTTGCGCAATACCCCATATCCTGTTATTTTATCATTTGATGAGAAGCTTAAGAGTGAAAGTGTGGGCCACACAGCTTGTAAGAGTACATGTGAACCTATTTTTTGCTTAGCTGCAGCAAAATGGAGGAATAAGGAAAGCTCGTTGGTTTCCTTTGAATATGTTAACATAAGGTATTTATCATTTCATTGTTCGGTGTTCAATGATCAAATCAATACTTCCACTGATATGTAAATTTGTTATTAACTGCTTGCAGATTGGCACCTTTGCATATTGAGCTCGAAGAGCAAGTGCTTTTGAGCTTGCTCAACTTTGTTAGAACAGTGACTTTAAGGTTGCAGAGTGGGAGCCTGCAGTCTGAACTGCAGACCATGGATGGTATGGGTGCTGTAAAAGAGTGTTTGGCATACGGTCATGATTATGATCCAATGAGAAAATCAAATTCAGGCCAACTTCATTCCCTAAAGGTGTTCAAATTCTCCAAAAACAACAAAAGCAGTCCATCATTACCTACTGTAGTTCCAATTGGAGCTCCTTGGCAACAAATCTTCCTCTTAGCAAGAAGGCAGAAAAAGATATACATCGAAATATTTGATTTGGCTCCTATCAAGTTGACTGTGAGGTGAATATTTTCTGGGTATTTTAGGCTGATGCCTGTCTTACCTTGGTTCGATGATAGTTGCTGAAAAAAATCTTAATCACTATCGAGCGCAAGGTTTTGAATATCGGTATTGCGAAGCATATCGGCCAATAAGACCCCATTATGGACATTTTTTTGGCTGAAAAAATTCCCCGAAAAAATTTGGCAATCTTTTAAACATGGAGAGGATCCTATATATATATATATATATATATATATATATATATATATATATATATATATATATATATACACACACACACACACACACACACACACACACATACAGTGTTAGCTTGGCCTGTTGAGAGTCGATCAAATAGACCCTAGTCAAACACAAAACAAGCATGATTTGGTGGATTAGGGTTCATTACACGTAAATACAATAAAAAAGAAGGAAAAACGAAAGCAAAAGGTGGTGGGTTGCCCTTCTTTTGATATTTTCCCAAATGGTTTACTCTGCTTTGATTCATTGAATCCCACTCAAATCTTGTGTTTTGATCCTTCAAAAACAAAAAAAGACTAGTCAAATCCCACCCATTTTTTCATAACAGATAAGTTCACCCCCATATCACGCAACAGGGTGGCCAATATAGATATTTAATGGCCAATGCAGTACTCCTTCCCTCAATCCTATGAACTAGAATAACTAGATAGTTGTCTATGCGTATGAACAAATCTGTACTGTACTGTTTCAATACCATTGAACTGCAGTAAGATTTAGATAAACAGTCTCTAATAGTGTTAGGCCAACTGATATTTTCTGGACTCTTAGCAATTTTCTTGTGATATTGAAATATTGGATGGGATCCTGTATCCAAATCTGTCCTAGAGTTCAGGAAATGCAAGTCGTATCTCGGTTCCCTGTATCCATATCCTGTCATCATAAGTTCATAACCACAAAAATACAATAAAAGACTTGGTATTTATTCCCAATCTATTATGTTTGTTGGATCATCTTTTCTAAATGGCATTATTCATCTTACAGCTTTTCGAGTACTCCATGGATGCTTAGAAATGAAGGTCGTATGGCAGCAGAATCACTTGTTCTTGTCGGTAGCACTGCTGTTCAGGTGGGAATCTTTACATATTGTTGTCTACCTGGATAGGAAGAGCTGCTTTATTCTTTTAGTATGCTTGAACTTCTAAATTGGAGCTTTTGGATTGAATCTCTTGGGCAGTGATTTCCTATCATAATTATTTTAGAAAAGTTTTGCCAGTTATTTGCATCGGCATGTGCATCCTATAACATGGGATGTGGAATACTGTTTTCATCTTGAAAACAAACGTCCCAGTTCTCAGAGCTTGGGTTTTTGGATCAAAGCTTTAGAATGGTATATTTTGTTGTAGCATGTACACATGTGGACCGTGGTTATAAATGTTTTGCATAACATGCACAATTCATTGATAAAACTTATCTCAACTTGCTTCAGAGTTCAGACAAAAGGTCCGTTTACTTTTTTTTTTTTATGTTGATAACAAAACACAAGAGTTTCAACAGTTAGGTCATGGGTTCAAGTACCCATTGTTGTGTGTGTGGGTGTGTGCATGTAAAAAATAAATAAATAAATAAATAAAGCATATCTTTGTATGTGTTTTACTTGTCGGGATGTCCTTTTTGTATAATAGCAGTTTCCTTTCTAGCATTGTAGTATACATCCATGGATTTGCTGGAATTGGGTAGCCTAGTGTCAACATGCTCTAACTCATTTCCATGTTGAACTTTCATGGATATCTACCACCGCAACTTTTCTCTTTCTGGCAAGCTACCCAGGAATGTGCAAGCTTGCATCAGTGGAGCACATGATTTTGGCATAATGCCACACATTGGGGTGCATGGTGCAAGATATGCTTCTTCAGCTGTGGCATCAATGCAGAGTTTGATTCCTGATTTGATTTCTTGGGAACACGCTGCAAGCACAGAGCTGTGCATGCATGGAGTGTGCAATGTTACTTGGATTTGCATTTGGAATCTGAATTTGTGAGTTGGTGCAAGTAATGCTTGTTGGATATCATTTTCGTCACTTGTCCATGCGACTCAAATGTATTGATTGTCATGCTCTACATGTTGACCCATTGCAGTGAAGTGTCCTTAATTGAAACCAATGGAGATTACTACCATGCACATCATAGTATCGCACAAGCAATACACGTGATACTTTATAAGTCATTGGCTTACTGTTGGAACTTGGATCAAAACTTTAGTTCCTTTGTATTTCTTTGAACAACCAAAACACTTAGCAATTGGGAGCTTTTTTGCAATCTTTAATGTATCCGTAATGCACAATGTATCGCACCTGTGGAATACAGAAACATTGTGGTAAATATCTAGAAATGTCAGATGAATCACAATCTGCAGGAAACATTAGGAAAACTTTAGGAGAATGGTGGAATTTTTTAATGAAGTTTTGGGAGATGTTAAAAGACACATTGATTACGCCCTTAGTACTTAAAACGTCACAAAAGAAACCAGGCATTATAGTTTTCACTTGTTTAGGGGACAAAACAATATGCTGTCAAACAAAACTATGTCCCGTAATCCATCTTCAATCACGATTCTCTACCATATTCGTGTTTAGATGTGAAATAACTCAGTTGAAGTTGTCAAAACACAACTACAAAGAGTATCCCCAAAACAATTAGGGCAAAAAATCATTAGTTTTTATTTTTTCTGATCGTCTCCGGTTTCAGTCAAAATGTCGCAAATATTGGTATCGACAATTTATCACAAATATTGCATGATATTTGTGAAATATCGTATGTGATGATATTTAGGCATACATGGAAATTTTGTAAATACATTGAGATTTTGTATTGCCCACATGTGATAGCAACAATATCAGCCAATATTTTGGCTGATGCCATCGATACATCGATGAGTTGTATAGAAATTATGCAGCTGAATAAAATTGAGTTCCCTCATATTTATTTTCTAGAGATTGAAAAGAACCTTAGGGTGCATTTGGTGACATTAGAGAACCATTCTAACTCATTTTCGACCGACCATGTGATAAAGCTATCAACACCTGTTGGGAGGTTAAATAATGTAGGGGCATTTTCACACTGGGCTTGAGTGGGGTCGCCTGTTGGATGCAGGGGCACACTCGGGGTGGGTGACCCATGCAATTTGGGGTCCATGGGGGAGGTCTCATGTTCGAGACTCCTTACCAAGGGTGAGTAATGCGCATTTCACACCGGGCTCGAGTGAAGTAGCTCGTGGGATGCAAGGACACACTCGGGGTGGGCGGCCCATGTGATTTGGGGCCCACGAAGGGGGTTCGGCCGAGGTCCTAACCCATGAGATGTGGGGCCTGGGCTATGAGATATTAATTCGCCATCCTCTAACAGTTCAAGCTTTTAGAGCAAGTGGTTAATTGTCCTGCATCATTAAACAATTGATGGGCCTTTATTTTGGGAGCATGGTATACTTACGAGACCTGGAACCTTGTGACAGTTTGGATCCCAATCATGTGCCATACATTTGCACATGCGTGATGACAGTAAATAACTGCCTCCCAAACTTTGGGGAAAACAGCGTCAAGGCTCTTTTTCAAATATGTGGGTTGATTTGGCAGCAATGATACAAACGGAGATCCTGTAAATCCACTGTTCTTCATGATGATAGCATCTAAGAAGTGGAAATCTAGGAAGATGTGGAAGAAGAGCGATAAGAAATCAAGGTGAAACTCAAGAATATCTCTACTGTGTTGGATTTGACCTTGTGATGTAGAAGGAAGCCTGTTTCGAGTCTCAGTCCAAAGTCAAATATCTAGAATTCAAAGGAGATCTGATATAGTGATGAATTGGATGACAGAAGAAGTGCTCAAGATTGTGTTCCTGGATGAATCTACTATTAGGTTGATTAGTGGATCTGTAGATGGATCTGATGATAGGCCAAAGGTTGGATCAACCAACAAAAAGTACTGCTGGATGTGTGGTTGTGACAACTTTGGATAAGATGGACAATTCAATGGTTGGATTGGTGGATTCTAACAAGAACCACTTGTAACAACAATTATATCCATTGACCATTGAAGCATACTTAATGGTGAACAAAAATATACACATGATGGTACACAGCCATCTGTGTGTGTAGTTTTTGTTTGGATTTTACTTTCGTCATGGTATCCAAGGTTATGTAATAGCAGTGTTATAAATAGTGAAAAGCGTGGAACGTAGCATTCACCTCTCTGAAGCATGAGGCATAAGCTACAAGTTACTTCTAGATTTTTAATCAAGATTGCATGTGGTTGCAGCAATTCATGATATTCTGCACCAAATTAGACTGATTAATAATGAAATTAACAAATTTTCATAATATTTGGTGCAACCAATTGCAGCCTAAAGTAATAGGAAAGGGCAATATAAAGGTAAAGAAAGAGAGATGAAATTCACATGTGTGTATCAAATGTTTTCTGGAGTAATGCAATCTTAATTGCTTGTTACTTAATCAATAAGATGCCTTTTAGGGTCTTAGGAGATCGGTTACCTCATGAAATTTTGTTGCCTAATTCCCTATTATTTTCCTTGCCACCTAAACTTTCTGAATGCATGTGCGTTGTTCATCAGTTGGAGTCCAGCCATGATAAGTTGGATCCTCAGGCAATCAAGTGTGTCTTTTTGGGGCACTCTAGAACTTAGAGGGGCTATAAATGTTTTAATCCCAGTCTTGCGCAAACAATTTATTTGTGCAGATATTACTTTCTTTGAGTCAACTCCATTTTACTCTGATAAGGGCAAAACTCATAAGTTGGAAAACTCTCAACCCTCTACCAATGTCCCCATTCCTATCTCAGTCAAGATGGATCTTCACAGTCTCTTTCTACTACCACTCAATCTACATCTATTAAGGCACTTCCACTCAAAGTTTACTCCTAAGCATGATATCAAACAATGGTTACGTAACGAGCATTACGAGGCCATAATAGCCATTAATGGAAAAAATAGCTCATAACAATTTGTTACGAGGTTGATACATTTTTTAAAAGGCCATAACAGTCATTACAGAGGTCATAACAGTCATTATGGCCCATATCGCAACTATAACGCTAGTGGCTAATGAAATTCCATGATTATCTAACACGATTCTGCACCGCAGAAGCTTATAGAGCTTAAAATTATGGCTAAGTCCTAAGGGGGGTGTTGCCAATTATCACAATTTAATCCACAGGGTGAATCGGGTCCCTATAATATATACTATAAAAGATACAACTAAATGTGCAAGAACTCTATGATGTGAGATAGATATATCTAGTGTGTGCAATGAATTAAGCACCTAGCATACAATTTATTCGTGCATAAGATAAGCAATTCGACGTACAAGCATAAATTGAATAGAATAACACAAATCAAAAATTGCAACACAACGATATATAGTGGTTTGGCTAAATCCCTACTCTACTACTAGACAACGAACTCAAACTTGAGTTTTTCGGATTTACTATCTCAATGATTTTCTATAGGTTCACAATTAACCTTTATAATGGTTTTCAATAGGTTCAACACAACCCTACACATACACACCCGTGTCGGTGGCTCGCACAAAAACTATGTATGCTCCCACTGGAGGCTCACACAAAGACTAACAATGGTTTTCTATAAGTTCACCAATAACTTTTACGTACACTCCCACTGGAGGCTTACTCAGATACTTACAAAGGTTTTTTATTTTTTATAAGCTAAACAATAATCTACATGTACACACTCGTGTCGGTGGCTCATATGGAGACTACGTACACTTCCGTTGAAGACTCACATAAAGACTGTACACTCCTGCCGAAGGCTCACACAGAGACTTAATCGAGTTTAGATTACAAACTTTATACTCAAACCTACACAAGATTTGAGTATACTTTGGACTCTAAAAAAAACTCTTTACTAGTTTGGAAGAGCCCTGTTGATAGTGCCTTCTTGATATGCTTCTTCTTGACTTAAATTAGCTTATCTTCAGCTCCCTCGATCTTTGATGTACATCTTCTTTAGCTCCAACGATCGACTACCTTATGATGGTGTACCTATGAGGATGCTAAGGTAATGGGAGAGAGGGTTGGTTGAATTTCCTACTAGTAATGGTTTAGTTGGTTCCAATTTGGGGATTTACCTAGATGACATTCTAGAGGATGATAGACAAAGGATTTGCTGATGGGATTGGTGTCTAACCTCTAGATAATGGAAGAGAACATGTACATCTGCAAATGAAGCTTGGACTGATCATTAGAGTGATGAATCACAAGGAAGATGACATGAACCTCTTTAGATTGGAGCCTAGAAGTAAGAGAGAGGAGTTGTATACATTAGGGCCTCAAAATCATCCAAAAACCTTCTCATTTGCAAAGGTCCAAGTGCCACTTTTATAGAGAAAAGGCTCCAATGGATCTTTAATGGCTAACTGTCAATTTGATTGATCGATCTATCGATTTGATCAACTCGAATTGACACTGTCGATTGGAGTTTCAATTCGATCAAAAAACTCTTGATTTAACTGTTTTGCTTGCTAGACAATGTCAGCCTCTTTCGATTCGAACCGATGGACTATCGATTCGATCGCCACTGCTCTGATTTCTTCTGTTTTGATTTCCAACTACCAAAAACTCTGAACCTCTTACAAGCCTAGTTTTCTATTTAGAGACCAAGGCTTGGGTAGATGAATCAATTGTTTTCCTATTAAGTGTATCATCTAGAGGTAGTTAGTTTTGGAACTTAAGGAGGTCTAGGGCTAGGTTCACCAAGGCACTTCGATTTACATGTCTCTTCAAGCCTTAATGCTGCAAGCCTTCAGTTGTCT
Organism: Magnolia changhungtana; assembly: GCA_030180095.1. Taxonomy (NCBI): domain Eukaryota; kingdom Viridiplantae; phylum Streptophyta; class Magnoliopsida; order Magnoliales; family Magnoliaceae; genus Magnolia; species Magnolia changhungtana. The sequence continues at coordinate 3,633,014 of JASAUF010000502.1, read as the reverse complement.
GTCTTCCAATGAGGGGCTCAACCGACTCAAGACACACTAGCACACGTTATTGACAACCGAGGCACTAACAGCTAATACGGCCGCTATTACCGTTATTGAATATCTTGCTCCCAATGGAAGCAAGGAGATAATGAAGTCCCTAATGTACCAACCAACTTGTTCTATGTAGCGCTTGATCTAGTTTCTCCCAGTATTTCTCCTAATTCTTCTAACCTACCAATTGCCCTCCAGAAAGGTGCACAAACTTGTATGAACATCCCATCTCAAACTTTCTTTTTCGTCATTATCCGTCTCCTGTTCTTCGTAAATTTGTCTTGTCTCTTTCTTCTCATTAAGTTGCTAAGTCTTATCAAGAAGTGTCTATGTGATAAAGGGCAAAAATAGCCATTGGAGGAAGAGATGGCTGCTCTTCACTATAAATATACCTAGGAGTTAACCCCTCTTCCTATTTGCACACATGTTGTGGGGTCTCAATGGGTGTACACCATTAAATTTCAACTGATATTATCATGGAAATGTTAAAAGCTCGGTTGCCAAGGGTTGTACTTGGACACTTGGCCTGAACTGCATGGACTTTTCTCCCTGTTGCCAAACTCAACTCCATCCATGTTATAATGTCCATGGTTATTAATCATGGTTGCCCATTATTTCATCTTAATGTTAAAAATGTTTCTACATGAAGCTCTCACGAAAGAGGGTATATGGAGCAACCACCTGGGTTTGTTGCTCAGGATTTGGATAAAGTCTATAGGTTGAAGAAGGTGATATATGGGCTAAAAAAATCTCCTTGTGTGGTCTAACAAGTTCGGCAATGTAGTGTTGGCACATAGGTTGCAGTGAAGTCATCTTGATCATTCCATTTTCATGCACAGAGGTTTGTCTAGGCTAATTGCATTGGTTGTATATGTAGCGATATTGTGCTGACAGGCAATGACAGTTAGGGGATTGAGGACCTTAATCAACATCTTCAAGGTTACTTTCTAATAAGGAACTTGAGCCATCGTCAATACTTCCCTAGGATAGAGGTTGTTAGATCAAAAGAAGGTTCAATCTATCTCAAAGAAAGTATGTTTTAGATCTACTTAAAGAAACAGGTTTCCTTGATTCTCATCTTTCAAAAAGTAAAAAAGGTTTCCTTCTAAACCCGTTGACACACCAATGGATCAAAATCACAAGCTATATAGTTGGTGAAAAATGTAATTTGTTTGAAGATCCAAACAATACAGAAGACTATTGGGAAAACTCATTTACTTTACTATCACTAGACCTGACATATTATATGTGACAAGCATAGTTTTGTCAGTTCAAGAGTTCTCCTAGAAAACCACATATGGATGCAATTGTTTGGATTCTTCAGTATCTCAAAGGAGTGCGAGGACAAGGAATATTGTTTAAGCAACACAATCATCTTCATATTACAGCTGGGTATTCTGCTGTGCATTGGGCAGGTTCTCCTATTAATAGACGTTCCACTATTGGATACTTCACATTTGTGTGAGGTAACTTAATTACCTGGAAGAGCAAAAAGAAGAGTATGTTTGCATGGTCTTACACCATGTGAGTTAGTTTTTTATTAAAGAAACGTTTAAATAAAATGGGGCTTGTCGTAAATCTTCCAATGCAGTCATTCTATGATAATCAAGCGGTCACTCATATTGCAAGCAACCTGGTTTGTCATGATAGAACCAAGGATATTGAGGTCTACTATTATTTCATACAAGAGGTCTCAAATGGTGAAATCTCTATGACATATGTTAGATCTCAAGATCAGCTAATTGATGTATTTACTAAAGCTCTTGGGAGAAATAAGTTTGAATGTATATTTTACAAGCTGGGCATAAATATCTTATATGCTCCAGCTTGAGGGGAAGTGTTGAAGTTGTGAATGTGTGGGCTGTATAATAACACGTCCCACCTGGATGACGGTGATCTGGATTGTGATCTTATCACTTCTCTAGCATTGTGGCTCCTCATTTATCATATTTAAGATTCCTAGGGTGCATGTAGCAATTTGTAATGAGGGGCATTTTGGTCTTTTTGGTTTTTTGCTCATGTAAATAAAAGCAAGGGAGGTGGGTACATCCTGATCCAGCCCTAATTCTCCACTTTTTCCGTCCTTTCTTTCTACTCTCACATCTTCTCATAAACAACAATGGATGTGCATGATGTAATCTCTCTTGTGCCTCAGGGGGGACACAATTTCATGAATGTAAAGCTGATTGCAAAGGAGAAGAGTGTCCACGTTTCTCTATGAAGCCAATTTGCAGATTTGAATCTTGCTGAGCAGTTATTGTCACATTAAAATAATAGAATCCATTATCTGCTGTCTTCATAGCCTCAACGCTTCACGGTCCATAATTGATGATTTGATCACTTCATGGTCCATAAGGGATGGCAGTTAATGTGTGGACCACTTGATGATTTGATCAACCTAGATTTTGGTATGAGGAATATCTTGACATACTTCTACACCTGTTATATTGATCTGGATATCGTGCACAATTGGGTCAGCGTTTTGGATGGTCTGAATTGCTGTACAACTATGCTGCATTTGTCATGTATAAGGTCTTGGTTTGGACAGTGCAAATTGTTGGGCAATGCTTTATCCATAATTGGGTGTAGCAATTGGCAAACATTATCGTGAGCTTTGTTGGTTGAATGCAGGCCCCTTATCTAACCATTTGGCCAAGTCCAGGGCCTTATCAGCCCAATTAGGGCAAGCGTTGCTCTAGGTCCAACTCTGGCATGGCTCTAGGCCAGCCTATTGCCAGTTCGCCACAGCTACTTCTGGGATCATACCTAATTTTTGTATTTTTTCTGTTATGGTTGATTCAGACGATAGGAACTTTGTTATTTAATTGTGCAGTCATGATCTGTTTTTCCTACATGGGACTTAGGAGTGAATTGTTATGTGTTCATGTATATAAATATATATGTGCAATGCCTCTTCTTCCCTGTTAAATGACCTTTCAAACACTCATGACATAGTTCCATGGCAGAGAGGTCTGATGGCTCTTGTAGATGTTGAGGGAGCACCAGTCTATCTCAAGCAACTGACAATTACACATCACTTGGCAAGTTGGGAATCCATACAAGAGATCCTTATCAAGCACTATACTCGTCAACTTCTTCATGAAATGTATAAGGTAATTCCTGAATGTTATTTCCAGCACATGGTTTTGATGTAGAATTTTATTCGATGTTATCTTCATATTCATTGATTTGACCTTTTTTTCCTCCTATGGAAGTCTCACCCCCTAGGTTGACTCATCTGTTCTACCTGGCAGTCTTTTCCCTGTAACAAACTCAACGAACATGCATGTTGTTGTAAAAGTTGGTAATCATTACTGTACTCATGAAGGATCATGTGCCATAGCGCTTTTCATTGGATTTCTAATTTATTATGTTAAGAAACTTGCAGGTTCTCTGCTAATGTTTTTAATCAAACTAATCCCTTATAGATTACCAGTTTATGGCACACATGAGGCACATGGAGAGACATGGTTAGTTCAAAGCTAATTCTTTTGGAGATTTGGGTAACGGTAGCTTTTCAACCTCTTGTTTTGTGCTGAATTCAGATATTTATGGGTATTTTTGTGAATTCTACAAAATAAGCTGCAAAGTTTCAATTTTTCTACCAATAAATTAGGAGTGAATTTGGGGCATGGTCCATCCACTTTATAGAAGAATAATCCCTATGCAACTGAAAATAAGCCCAAGATCGGGGGCTATGATCTTCCAATCTGGATGGGAATACCATCTGCTTACCTAAGCTGCAAATGACAGTTACAAAGAGAAACACAAGCACAGTCCACAATTCAATTGAGAATAGGCCCAACGCTGGGGGCTAGGATTGTCCAATCTGGAAGAGTAGGGGAAGTGGCATGGAGAGAGGAAGAGAGAATTGAGGGGAGATATTTTCAGAGGGGGAGGCGGAGAGGATGCTCACCTCACCTTTTCCAGTTTTGTGGCCTCCTGAATTTTAGATTTGCCTCTTTTTTGGGCTGACGTCCTAACATGAAACAGATGTACAGATAGCTTTTACCCAATCATCACAGTGGGCTAATGCAGGAGCATTTTCACACTGGGCTCGAGTGGGGTCGCCTGTGGGATGCGGGGACACACTCGGGGTGGGCGACTCATGTGATTTGGGGCCCACGAAGGGGGTTCGGCCGAGGTCCTAACCCATGAGATGTGGGGCCTGGGCTATGAGATAAAGAGATTAATTCGCCATACTCTAACAGTTCGAGCTTTTAGAGCAAGTGGTTAATTGTCCTGCATCAAATTGGTATCAGAGCAGGAGGTCTCGGGTTCGAGACTCCTCACCGGGGGTGATTAATGCAGGAGCATTTTCACACTGGGCTCGAGTAGGGTCGCCTATTGAATGCAAGGGCACACTCGGGGTGGGTGACCCATGCGATTTGGGGCCCACGGGGGAGGTCTTGTGTTCGAGACTCCTTACCAGGAGTGATTAATGCGCATTTCACACCGGGCTCGAGTGGGGTAGCCCGTGGGATGCGGGGACACACTCGGGGTGGGCGACTCATGTGATTTGGGGCCCACGAAGGGGGTTCGGCCGAGGTCCTAACCCATGAGATGTGGGGCCTGGGCTATGAGATAAAGAGATTAATTCGCCATACTCTAACAGTTCGAGCTTTTAGAGCAAGTGGTTAATTGTCCTGCATCATGGGCCCCACAACCTTTGTTGGAGGATTCATGCAAACGCAAGGGAGAGGGCTACTCGCACACAAAACAGACCAAAGGAGCAGAGAAAATCCAAGCCAAACCGTCAGTTTATAAGCACGTAGATTTTCAAAATTCGATAAATATCCCTTATCTATATTGAAAATCTCAAAGGCCATGACTCTCCTAAAGCTAATTGCATGGGCAAAAATTCCCTTTTGCTTCTTGTGCTATATATATCTGGAAGATATTTAGGGCTTGGCCAATAAGCAATTATGAAAACACGGGATCAAATGCTCAATAAGAGGACAGCGGCACTTGGGTAAGAAGACGTTAGATTTTTGCCTTTAGAAGGGAAGGTAGAACAAGAAGCATGATAAAATGAAATCCCTAATCAAGATCCACTGCTACTAGAAACTCATCAGTTCACCACAAGTCATTCCCCTCTTGTAATGCCACCCTTGCTTTTTCTAAATGTCTAAAAACCATTCCTCTACTCCCTATACTTTTTGCACCAATTGACTAAGTCATTCTCTCTCCCAAATAGTTAGAAGGAGAGTGTTGGTCCAAGTTGAAGGCTTTAAAATGTCAATGGAAAGACCCAAAAGGACATTGGCGGAGGTAGCAAGAAAAGACCCGAGTACCTATGGTTTAATTGAGGACGTGGTCCAAAATGGAGTGGAATGGCGAAACAAGATTTGTGTGGATGACCCCAATAAGGCTTACATGATGATGAGTTATTGATCTCCCTAACATGAAGTGAAAATGATTTTCTAATCTCCTTGTCGGTCTTTGGTTTACCAACCTCAACCAAAGCATCAATGTGATTCATAACTTTGATCCCCTAATAGTTGCTGCAACCAGTGTTCGAAATATCGGTATCGCATTACGTATCGCATTCTTGGGATACAGATACGTATCGGATATCGCATGGGATATATCGATTGTATCGTGTAATGTATCGTTGTTGTTGGAAACATGGGGAAACATTGGGAAATTGATTGAATTTTTTGATGAAACTTTGGTGATTGTTAAAAAAGACATCAATACACACTTATAAATTAAAACATTACAAAAAAAAAAAAAGTACACATAATATGTTTTCTTTGTATGGAGTCCTAATCTATGTGTTGTCTAACTAAATTGATCAAGTAAATTCAATGTCTATTCATATAATTTATAAATGTAAGAAGATGTGTGGAAACACAAGCAATACATTCAAAGGCAAAAGAAGAATCACTAAATTAGGTTACAGACATGTTCGATGTGATGTTTGAATGCAAAGATTGCAAACGATTTGCAAGAAATTGGGAAATTTTGAATTTTTTTCAATTTTTCGCAACTCGGCCCATCTCCTTCAAATCTCAAAATCGAAGCTCCCATTCCATGATTTTTCATGCGAACATGAAAAATCATGAATTTGTAACAATTTGACACTAATTTAACATGATTTACAGAAAATAAGAGCATCAAAATTCAAAAATGCTCACTAGATTGAACATGTGGGATATATCGCACTACTTGTGCGTTTCGTATCGCTCTGGTGGGATACAAGATATATCGTGGGATATATCGGCCGATATCGTCGATATTTAAAACAGTGATCGTATCACAAATTGTAAGTTTTTTATGATTTTCTTAAAAATATGAAAAATATAAATAAATTAGAAAAATTAAAAACTTCAACATTATCATGACATGGTATTACTCAAAAATTAAATGATTCTTATCTTTCCTTCTTCTTCTTCTTCTTCTTCTTTTTTTTTTTTTTTTTTTTTTTTTTTTGTCTTTCAAGAATTTTTCCTTAAAAAACATTTAAGGATCCTTTAATAATTTATGTTCTTGTTACCTTTCTTGAATGTAGAATCGCATTAGAAAAGCAGCATTTGATTCCGTAGACCGATGAAAACAGATATTTTGATTTCTAACCATCATTCCACAAAAGTCAACATGATCATAACCTAACATTCTAGACAGTGTTTGAATTATCTCCGATATTATCTTTATCTCCAGTTCAGCGATACCGGTAACACTGGTAGCGATACCGATAATGCTGGTAGTATCAGAAACTCTAGGTATTAGCAATGTATCGCTAAGTATCGTCAACATATCAATATTGTTAATGTAATCGCCAATATTTTCAACGATGTAAATTCTAGGTGTCGCTTGCATTGCCAATGCATCAATGTAGCCAATGTATCACCAATATTTTCGACTATGTAAATTCTAGGTAGTGATTGTATCATAAGTGTATCGACGATATTTCAATAGTAAATTTTTGTTTCAATTTTTTTCATGGGCACGTGGTTGTATGTAGTGTACAATATGTCATTGATAATATCTCGATATTATCGATATCACAACATGCGCGATATTGAGACCACAAGCTTTTGTTTCCTTTCCAATTGTTAATGATTTTTTGGTGAAATATCACATGTTGTCGGTATTTTGCAATATCAATGGATGTTTGGATAGTTAAATAGGCGGGATGGGATGATTGGACTGATTTCTTACAACAACACATGCTTTTAAGGCCCCATTAAATGAAAACTTGTTATGTATGCATTCTTTTTTCAATTTTTTTTATTTCTAAATATGCAAATATGTCCATTTTAACATCTTCTGAAGTTTCGCTGAAAATGCCACCGTTTTTCCAATGTTTCCCCGCATTTTTTGTTATCGGCGATATCGATATTGTTTCCGTATCCCTGGCCAGCGAAACTTGTAGCGATACCGATACTTCGAACATTGATTCCAAATAAGTCATACATCAATTTGGTGTTTTGAACAATTAAGAAGTAAGAAATCATTAAAAATAATAATAATAATTTAAAAATAATTTAAAAAAAAAAAAAAAAAAAAAAAAAAAAACTCTACAATTTAACATTGAAGAGAATACATATTATTTAATCTCCTATAAAGAACAAAATAAAATAATTTACCTTTTCTAAATGATTCTTGTATTTTTTTTTAAGGTTTTTTTTTAATGATTCTTAAAGCCCCCACCAATTTAAAAACATAAAATGAATGCCGAGTGAAGCTTAAAATAGAAGAAAACAAGTATAATTTGAATCATAAATTGTAAGATTCAAATTATAAAACTGTAGGATTCATATAAAAAGGGATTCAAAGGTGGTATTCAAATCATTTTGCTTAAGATTCTACTCAAATTGTGAATCGTAAATTTTAGTATTTTGACAACACTGCTACCATGTTATTTGAAAAATGTGCCTGGACTGGTTCTTGTGATTTGTCATCCTCATAGCTGATTCAATATCAAAACCAAATATTAAGTCCTCTAGTTCCACAATACTCACGAATGTGGCCAGGAGCACTTAGAATTACAGATGATGTTTACACTAAGCCAAACTGATAGTGATGATGATATGTGTGCCACATAATGATTCAACACCGAAGTATCTTGGATCCTGCACCTATTAGCCAACAACATCAAAACCTGATCTCTGAAGGTTGGCCTTTGATTTTGCTGTCAAGTTCCAAGAATCTCCTACTGCAATTTATTCTCCATATAATGACTGTAGTAGTTATAAGCCATTTTCCCATGTTTTCCAGTGTTAGTGACCATTTGGGAACTCATCCATGGTTGCATTTTTTATGCTAGAAGTTCCAATTGTCGGTTATGATAATCATTTAACCTTGAAAGAAACATAGGGCTGTCAACAGGCCGGGCCTGGGCTTGGCTTCGGCCTGGATTTTGAACTTCTTGGGCCAGGCCTATTCAGAATTCTGATTTTACCCGGCCCGACCCAGCCCATTGACAGCACTAAGGACACTTCTTGGCTTCACAATTTCCTTTTACAAATTCTCTATCTGACCAACACAACAGTTGTTGAGTTGCATAAGGAGGCATAAGGAGAATGAAGAAGGTTGAAGTTCATTTTTACAATGATGTCAGAAGATTCTAGGTGGAAACATAATTTTTTTTATTGTACGAGTAAAATCTTTTCCCACAAGTCAGAGAATGAAGCATCTTATGATCCACATGTTAAGTGTTTTGCAAGTATACCTGCCGCCATGCATCTTTTGAAGGAAACAAGAAAGACCTGATTCTTTTAACTCAAAGAGTTTGTGCTTTCTTTCACTTGGGTATATTGCAGGTATTTGGTTCTGCTGGTGTGATCGGTAATCCTATGGGATTCGCAAGGAATGTTGGGCTCGGCCTCAAAGATTTTTTGTCTGTTCCTGCAAAGGGTGTTTTGCAGGTGTAATTCTCATGCCATTTCCATGCCTTTTAGTACTAGCAGGCTCTTAATTTGTCCATTCATCTTGACAATTAACTGTTGCATTTGGCAGAGCCCTACTGGACTAATTACAGGCATGGCACAAGGTACTAAAAGTCTTCTTAGCAACACAGTGTATGCAGTAAGCAATGCTGCTACTCAGTTCAGTAAAGCTGCCCACAAGGTATTGTGACATGTCTAATGTCATTGAGTTGTTTAACGAGTCACTCTCCCATGATTCATATCAGGAGTGATTTCTTCTTGCAGGGCATCCTTGCGTTTACATTTGATGAACAAGCTGTTTCCAAAATGAAGAAACAACAGGATGGTCTAGATTCACACAGCAAAGGTGTATTGAATGAATTCTTAGAGGTATACCATCTTATTCTATCAGTAATTGTCCTTTGGAAGCTTCCTATTCATGGTCACAAGAAACCATTTCTCAGAAAACTTCCTGAAAAATAATTTATTAAGACCAGACACTTGGGGCCTGTATGGTTGCCATTTAAAAACGAGTTTGTATCATTCTGTTTTATTATGATCTATGTATTAGAGATGAAATTTTCTGAAAGGGATTAAAATATAACCAAAATATTATATAAACTGTGATCCCTAATACATAATTGATATTGACTAAAATGAGATGAACACATTTTTAAGTGGCCACCATATAGGCCCTTAGGGATCTATTTCCTGAAATATCCCACACACTGAATGAACTGTGCTAGTTTAATGCTAAACTGACAAGGCTATAAATGGTTACCCAGACACATGGGTAGCTGGTGAACCTTACCTGATTTTAATGTGCCCAGGTCTAGGTCCAATAAACCCGTTAAGAAACTAGGTCAGGTTCAGGTCTCACCTTTTGGACCTAGTTAAAAACCCGGGCAGGTTAAGTTGGGGTCAGGTCAGGTCCAGGTGATGGACCTGGTTAAAGTCAGTTTGGGTCAAGGCTAATCTGGTCTGTGTCCAGTTCAGTTAGTTTTAATATTAAAATTATATATGTTTAATACTATTTTTTGTTCTAGCAAAAGAAATGCGGTTTCTTAAGCCACACACATATAAGAGTGCCGATTTATACAGCATGCACATTTCAAAGTGGCAAGTGGTAGATTTTGTTTTTGGCAATTTCTCGGCATGGATGTTTCTCGGGAGATTTTCAAATTTCAGGTTTTTCTCGGGATATTATCAGTAAAATCTCATCAAAAATAAAATATTTAAAAATATTTATTTTCAATATATATATATATATAGTGTTCGAAATATCGGTATCGCACAATGTATCGCACCCTTGGGATACAGATACGTATCGGTTATCGCATGGGATATATCGTTTGTATCGCATAATTTATCGCACTTTTTGGGAAATATGGGGAAACATTGGGAAAATGGTTGAATTTTTTAATGTAACTTTGGGGATTGTTAAAAAAGCCCTTAATACACACTTTTAAATCATAACATCTCAAAAAAAAGATGCACATAATAAATTTCCTTTGTATAGGGTTCTAAGCTATGCGATGTTTAACTGAACTAATGCAACTATATTTAAATTGAATGCATGATATTTATAAATATATCATAGTCATGTATGAAAACACAACCAATTCATTGAAAAGCAAAAGAAGAACCGAAGAAGTAAAATTTGAGAAATATACATATTAATGATGGGGTAGTTCTGTGAGTAGGCCCACCGTGCTGTATCTGTACATCCAAGTCGTCAATCCCTTTTCTCATATCATTTTAAGGCTTGAACACAAAAAAGAGGTAGATCCAACGATCAAGTGGACCACACCAAATAATAAGCTTGGTTGCATTAAATGCACAAAGCATCGAATGCCAGGTGCATTAAATGCAAGAGTGTGTGGTCCATTTTAGCGTTGAATCTGCCTCATTTTTGTTTTCATGCTTAAAATAATTTGAGAAAAAGGGATGGACAACATAGATTTATAGGTACATCACGGTGGGCCCGCCCATAGAACTGCCAGTTCGGGGCCAGAGATAGGCGGGGGTAGGACGCAATCCGTGTCCCACGTACCTACAGCAGCTGTAGGAAACGGATTGGCTACTCCCCCAACACCAGCCCCGTATTTCATCCATTTTTATGGATCATTTTGTGGCTTGAAATAAAAAGTAAGACGGATATAAATCTCAGGTGGACCACACCACATGAAAACAATCGTGATTGGTTATCCACCACTAAAATCCTCCTAAGGCCCACTGTACTGTTTATTTGACATCCAATCTATTGATTAGGTCATACAGGCCCAGCCCAGATGAAGGGAACAAACAAAAATCAGCTTGATCCAAAACTTTAATGGCCCCCAAATTGTTTTTAATGGTTGATGCTCATTCAACACTTTTCCTATAATGTGGTCCACTTGAGATTAGGATATACCTCATCATGGTGGGGCCCATAGTTTTGGACCACCAAAGAAAAGGTCGGTGTCAAGGGGAGTAGCTCATTTAGGGGAAAGGTATAATGCGCTCGTGCTGATTTTAACGCCCCATGAGGTCGAGCTGTGTGGGCCCCACCGTGATACGTTTCGAAAATCTACCCCATCAGTCAGATGCACCATTCCATCGTGGGCATAGGCCTCAAAAATCAAGTCAATCCGTGACTTGTGTGGACCACACCACATACAGAAGTGGGGAGGGGCCATGCACCATTAAAAAATTCATAACCATTTTTTAGGGCCCACCGGGATGTAGTTTGCAAATCCAGGCCATCCATTATGTGTGTCCCACTTGAATGAGGGTTCAGACCAAGTTTCAGACGCATGCAAAACTCAGATTGGTCCCACCAAGTGATTTTATATGTTTTAATGGTGTCTTCACATAATTTTAGATGGTATGGCCCACCTGAGTTCCCTATACGGTTGATTTTTGGGATATCCCATAATTTAAAGGGTACCCATCAAATTCACGGTGTTGATGGTCGAAACACATTTTGGTGGGCCCCACCCAACCTCCTTGTGCAGCAACTTTCCGCGAAAGGCTTTCGCAGGAAATCCGCGTCCCCTGTTAGTAACGTCACCAAGTTACATGTGTCCCACAATGATGTATTTTTTTTATCCACACCGTCCATCCATTTGAATTGATCATTTTAGGGCATGAGCCAAAAATGAGTCGATCCGAGCTCGAGTGGACCCCACCACGTAAAAACAAGGAGAGAGTGACGTTCACCATTAAAAACTTCTTGAGGGCCACAAGAGATGGATCAATCTTATGTTCGTATTTGCCCTTTATCCACGTCCGTATAATCTTATGAACGGTTTGGATGACCAATAAACATGACTGCAGGGCCGAGAAAGGTTTCAACGGTGGAAATCAGTATCACCACTGTTTCCTGTGGTATGGTCCACTAAAATTTCTAAGTTTTGGGATCAACCCCTTAATTTAGACGGGAAAACGGATGGACGGCGTGGATAGACCACATACATTAAATGTGGGCCCAACTGAGTTTACTAAGTACCATATGAGCGTGCTCAGCAACCCACCATGCAATCCATCCCCTTTTCACCCCTCTCCCGCGCCCCTCTCCTTCACTTTCCCTCTCCTCCACCGCACGCGAGGGCTCCAGAGCTAGCGATTTCTCGTTCCATTCCTCAATCCAACCTAATTTCTCGGCGGAATCTCCGAGAAATCCGCAGTGGCCCACCTCCGATCACACAGGTACTCTCCGATTTGTTTTTTTTTTTTTTTTTTTTTGAGTGCGTCTGTCGAAATCCGAAAATAATAGAAACGAAATCGTGCTATATCGACGATATATCATGCGATATCGACGATATATCGGCCGATATCTGAATTTTGGATTTTTTGGTATCTTGCGGAGGTTATCGCGAGGGTATCGTCTCGCAGGTGTGCGATAACAATAATATCGGCCGATAGTATCGATATTGCGAACACTATATATATATATATATATATATATATATATATATATATATATATATATATATATATATATATATATATATATATATATATATATATATATATATAACAAATTAGCTTTCAAACTTGCACAGGGTTTGGGCGAACGGCTTGCATTGGGTATGCTCCCCACAAATGCGGGTTTGATTCCCCTCCTCGGGATTACCCGATGCACATGGTTTGCGGGTGATTGCGTGCATCTGCAGGGATTAGTTTCACCTCAAAGGGGCGGGGATACCCTGTAGTCTTCAAACAAGAAAAGGAAAAAAAAAAAAAAAAACTTCAAAAAAATATTGACACAAGTAATTCCTTGAGATTTTACAGTTTTTCGAGTTAATATCGTGTTAATATAGCAATAATATCGCGATATTCTAAAATCAGCCGAGATTTTGAAAATATCATGATAATATCATTTAGTGTATTTTTCACAATATTATTGTGAGATTTTCAAAATCTGGGTGATTTATGTCACACTGCAAAGTGGCAGATGAGTGGGCCCAACCATCGGGTGGGCCCAACCATGTAAATGCTCTTATTTGTCTTGAACCAACTCAAAACCAAGATCCAAAGATCAAATGAATACTGGATCGGATCTGGGTCTGGCTCCTCAAGAACTAGATGCATATCCAACAAGACCCAAATGCGGTTAGCCTGGGTTCAGATACTACAGTACCCAGCCCAAACCTGACCCGTTGACAACCCTATAAATTCACTGCACTATTGGATTGACTGTTAAGAACTCGGCCGAGCCACAATGATTCATTTGAGTCAGTTTGCCCTTCAAGAAACTGGTTTGAATTGCTGAGGCACTTACAAAGTTGGCCTAAATCACAACATTTGGCTGTGGCATTTGGTAGTTCTTGAGTTGTTATTATTAGTCTCTTTGTATGTGTTGTCCGGAAAGAGGAGGTTAACTGAGTTGAACACAACTGCTGAGCTGGACTTCTGCCAGCTCACAGTTCAATTTGGTCCTATGGAAAAGTGGTACCAATCTTCATATTTCAACATTTCATTCCACTTTTAGTTTTTCCAGTTGTATTAAATAAGCTTTTGCATCATCGAACATTTTGAACTTAAACTGAGAGGGGGAAAAAAACTGTTAATGCAACCAAATAATGGAAAGGTTTTCACTTATGAGATAAGATTTGCCCTCTTTCCCCAAGTAGATGCATGCTTGACCATTGTATACAGGGCTAGGATATGGTGATAGTTTACCATTTTTAGAACAGTGGCTACTTGCCCACCATCCACATGGCACACACGTAATGAAATTGGGACTGTCCAAATTGTCAGCCCCTTTGTGGTGCACCGGCTGAAAATAATTCTGAATGAACAATCCAAGTATCAGATTCATCTTCGAACCTGGACTACTGACCGATTTATTGAAGCTCCCCATAGCCACCATTTGGATGGTTATGATTGTTCAATCAGTTTGATTTTATACATGCATGTTAAGGTGTTTTGTACATGTCGATGTGATGCAAATCCAGATGTCATCAGACAATGTTCTTCATGACTAGAGAGTTTCTGGCTCTTTCCCTACCGATTCAAGGACTAGTGTCGAAATAGTTATCAGCTTGTCTCGTCATAAAACCATAAAGAAAGTTGAGTTCTATTATGAAAGTGTAAAGTTGCATATGCCATTGCGTTTACTTCTTGGTATAGACCAATGTTCAAATTATCTCCGATATTATCTTTATCTCCAGCTCAGCGACACCGATAACACTAGTAGTGATACCGATAATACTGGTAGTATCAGAAATTGCAGGTATTAGTAATGTATCGCTAAGTATCGCCAATGTATCAATATCGCTAATATAATTGTCAATATTTTCAACTATGTAAATTCTAGGTGTCACTTGTATTACCAATGCATCAATATCGCTAATGTATCACCAATATTTTCGACTATGTAAATTTTAGGTAATGCTTGTATCATAAGTGTATCGACAATATTTCAATAATATCACCAACGTATTGATATCATCAAAATTTTGTTCATTAGAAAAAAATAATAAATAATAAATAATAAAGTAATAAAAATAAAATAAAATAATCAAATTTTTTTTTATGGGCACATGGTTGTATATAGTGTTCAATTTTTTATTGATAATATCTCGATATTATCAATATCGCAACATGTGCAATATTGAGACTACAATCTTTCGTTTCCTTTCCAATTGTTGATGATTGCTTGGTGAAATATCATGTGTTGTTGATATTTTGCAATATCGATGGATGTTTGGATGAAAGGTTGGATGATTAAATCGGTTGGATGGGATGGTTGGACTGATTTCTTACAACAGCACATGCTTTCAAGGCCCCATTAAATGGAAACTTGTTATATATGTGTTCTTTTTGTAATTATTTTATTTCTAAATATACAAATATGTACATTTTAACTTCTCCTAAAATTTCGCTGAAAATTCCACTGTTTTTCCTATGTTTCCCTGCATTTCCGGTTATCAGCGATATTATCGGCAATATCGATATTGTTTCCGTATCCCTGTCCAGCGAAACTTGTTGCAATACCAATACTTTGAACACTGGTTTAGACATTAGATATTGTGTTTTAATCTCTTGCTTTCCAGGGACTCACTGGACTCCTCCAGTCACCAATCAGAGGTGCCGAGAAACATGGCCTCCCTGGAGTCCTCTCAGGTAACATCCAGCACCATTCATCATCATCTTCAGACTAACGTGCACTGCAACCAATCATACACTGGGATGCATATGCTTGCTATCAAATGCTATCATTTTGGTTCACGGACATCCATTCCTGCAGGAATAGCACTGGGAACTGCAGGAGTTGTGGCTAGACCGATTGCCAGCATACTTGAAGTCACTGGAAAGACCGCTCAAAGCATCAGAAATCGAAGCAGCCCCCACCAATCCAATCGATTTCGTATCCGTTTCCCACGGCCACTAGCTAGAGATGTCCCCTTGTTGCCCTACTGCTGGGAAGAAGCAATAGGAACGTTGATGCTTCTAGAGGCTGATGACTCCAAACTCAAAGATGAGATATGTATCATGTGCAAAGCACTCAAACAGCCAGGAAAGTTTGTTATCATCACCGAGCGGGTTGTCTTAGTCTTTCAGTGTTCAAGTTTGGTTGGTTTTGGCTCACCTGAGTTTGCTGGGGTCTCTGATCCACAGTGGGTTATTGAAGCCCAGATGGGTTTGGAAGGTGTTGTTCATATTGATAGAGAAGAAGAGGTGGTGAACGTTGTTGGGGGCTGCATTGAAACGCTTTCAAGACCACAGCAGCTGAAGAGAAGCAGTCAGAGGATAAGATGGTTGGGCCCTCCCACTTCAGTACCCCTTATCCAGATGAGCATTGAGTTGTCAAGCCAGGAAGATGCTGAAGATGTTTCGCAAGCCTTACGGTCCACAATCGAACGGGGCAAGGAGCAACGTTGGGGGGTGCGTGTCTTGCACCGGAGTAATCTTCGGGTGAAATGAAGAACGGCTGCTTCCAGCTTGAAACAGTCGAGTTGGTTAGGACGCTCGCCATAGTTCGGCATGATCCGGTATTGAATCCTGGTTTCGGTGAGGCGGTGGCATTGAGACAAAATTTGTACCAAAAGATAACATTAAATAAAGAAAAAAAGAAAGAAAAAAGCAACAGCTTCATCAGACCTGAATCAAGTGGACTGCTGCTTGGATGCTGGTTGACCCTACAGTGCTTTGAAGACATTCTACCAATCACATCACTCTGTAATTCACTCAGCAGTAACTAGTAGGATGCTGCTTAAGCCTGTATATATTATATATCTCGTGTATATTAAAACTCAATTCTATAATGAAGCATTCTTCAGTGTATATGGTTCATGGCCTCCTGATATTGGTTTCCATAACACCCACCCCCCAACACCACCCCCCCCCCCTTCAAAGGCTCCAGAGATTTGCCTAAACTGGTTAACATTCAGGCTCGGTTAGCCAACTATGAAAGTTCCAAGCCCAGCTACACCTATTTTTGCTTCACTTCTCACACCCAAAGGTTGCCCAAACTGGTTAACATTCAGGCTTGGTTAGCCATAGATGAAAGCTCAAGCCCAGCTAGATCTTTTTCTTGTTTTGCTTCTCTCGAGTCCCAAATATATATATATATATATATATATATATATATATATAAAGCAATCAGTTTACAATTTGGAAGTGATTGTCTGAGGAGATTTTACAGTACAGGAAGTGACGTACGTTGGTGTATCCAGGAAGAGCATTTCATGAACGGCAGTTGATGCTGGGCAGCCGATGAGGCTTAATATGCAGGCACTGGGAAATTACCTGTATGCCCATGCAATTTCAAAGTACTTTCTGAGTGTTTTTTTATTATTATTATTTTAATTGTTTATTTTTCAAGGTAACAAATTTCTTTCCAATAGCATACCAATTTGTTTCTGGGCTGGGCCTGGTGAAACTGTGCCCCAATCTCCATCTGTTGTGAGGACCAGCAAGTGTCCCCACGTTTGATTCTCCTCCAGCTGGGCCTGAATTGATGAGGCAAACTGTAAATTCTGGGCCTGCTGCTGATTTCACCTGGGCTCAGAGAGGATGGTAGGCCCACCTCGCCTAATCTTAAAAAAATAACAGTCTTGATGTTTGCTCAGGCCCAGCGGAGAACCTTGGAAAGTCCTCAATGCCACATTGGGCTTCTAAACAAAGTCTAATTATGCATCTTCAGGAGCCCGGCTGAGCTTCCCCTTGCCATTTAATTAATAGACATTCTGGGCTGGTGAATCTGGGCTTTAACCGTGTCAGGGGTCAGCAAACACATCCATCCAAGGCTGTTTCTTCTCCAGCTGGGCCTGCCCTGGCCCGGGGAACCTCAGCGAGCACGATCAGTCTGGTCCTTTAGCCAGAGGTTCAAGAGCACGGGCCAATTTATTCAAAAAGAAATTCGATTCATCTTGAGGCATGACCTGAACACTCCTCTTAAAACTTTCTTCTCTGATAAAGAGGCCCAGGTTGTGAATTAAAATAACAATAATAATAATTGGGCCAGTTCCCTTGTGGGCTATTTTGTGGTAAAGAACCCACATTTCTTAACAATAGAAAGCTCACTGGAAAAGGTGTGGAAAGTTAAATATGGTATTTGACTTCATTACACATGAAGACAGGTTTCATCTTTTCAAGCTTAGGGATTTTGATAAAGCCAGAACGTGCTTTGAAAACAACCCTTAATCGCTTAACGGGCAACCTCCTCATGGTGAAAAGATAGTCCTCTACAGTCTACCTTCAAAAGGAGGATGTAGATACCATTTCGTTATGGATCTAAATTTTCAAACTTAAAACTTAAACTTCCACACAACCCAAGTGCTGAGTAAGCTCTGGACTTCTATCAAAAAGTCATTATTCACCGATAAACCCACTGCCAGCCATTATTCACTGATAAAACACACTGCCTCTGGATCTACCATCTTTGGACCCCCGGGAAAAAAAACTGTGACCATTAATATTCTACCATCTCTGGATTGTTGTTGATGTCTCAAATATGTTAATAGCAGGGTCTGTCGATGCCATTTACATATCTTTCGATGCCATCGAGTAGAGTTCGATGCTCAATGCCATTGGCGAAATCCGAAAAATTCATGTTTTATCGCTGCAACGTTTTGGTGTTTTCTCAATGCCGCCAAAGGAATTCGATGCCATCAATAATCTATCGATGCCATCGAAGTCTCATCGAAGGTGTGTGTGTGTGTGCGTGTGTGTGTGTGTGTGTGTGTGTATATATATGGAAATGGTTCTATGCGGTCGACATATATATGGGAATGGTTCTGTGCGGTCGACCTCATGGGAAGTTTCCTATGAGGTCGAGCTATGTGGGCCCCACCATGATGTGTGTTGAGCATCTATCTCATTAGTCAGTGCACCATTCCATGGTATGTCAACGCCCACCGGGATCACTGATAGCGGACCCATTTACAAGCTAGTCAGACTCAACTTAGCTTATAGCTTCCTACCCTTGGGCAGATAAGGTCACACCCCCTTTCAACTAATCACGACACAGTGGAAGATACGGCCTACTAGTATTTAGCACTTAGGCGCTCATATTATCCACTTGGTTCGAGGCCGAGCTAAAGGGAGGTCGGTGTCGTTCCGATGATAATAACGACAAAGTGTGCTTGTGATGTCCTTATGATCATTAACTTCAGTAGCCTTTAGCTTCCTTCAGCGGGCTTGACAACCTTATTAAGTTGTTCTTCTGGGTATCCCATTGAAGGTCACGCTGACCTATGGTCATGCCGAGCTACATTCGTGCCGACTTATAGTTATCCCGGCTTTGACCTTAATTATACTTCAAGTGATTTGGCCCATTGGTTTGTGTTGGTTGTTGGTCCTACCTTCTCTCATGGATCAACCAATTTTTCCCATACCTCAATTGAGTCAAAAGAGTAGTAAGAAGCCAAAACATATGTCAAAATAATCGACTAACTATATAAGTTTTACAATTTAATACTTATTCAAATTTAAATTTAGACGACTCACTAGATGTGTATCATTCCACATCCTACTAGCAATATCGTCTTAGAATTTCGTCAATGCATATCTCTCATGATGTATTGCGTTTAAGATGATGCAACTTTCACCAAGAGTTGATTTCTCTATGGGCGACAGTAACACTGACTCTGTGCCATCATGTAATGTAACGTCGTCATCTACCAATTCCTCGTCTCCACATGTGCAAATAAAGTTGTGCAACAAGCAACATGTGAGAACAATCTTCGTTTGCATGTGGACGGGATACTGTGAAGTAGTCTTTAAGATTGAAAACATTTCTTTTACAACTTTGAAGCAACACTGTAAGGCCCTTATTCTAGTCCGTACTATTCCGTCGACTCCCACGATCCTTCCCGTCGAAGTCCGGCAATCCGTAACTTATAATCGATGTTCGCACGCAACCCTAAGTCATATCCTTTAGATTTGAGTTAGCTTAATCCGAGACTTGTACCATTGCGACTGCACTATTGCCGCAGTTCCAACGCCGCATCTTGCATACCAATCCGATACCCTAGCAGGGAGATGTGCGCCGGCGTTTATTTCGAAGAAAACACCGCGCATTTGCAATCCCAAGAAAATCTCTACAACATATCTCATCAACCAATCAATCAATCACGTCATATCAAGTACAAGAGCAACCCATGCTTTCTTTCTTCACAAGTCAAGCAAACCCCAAAGTCAACCAATCTCTCACCTCACCCATCACTCACCTCACATCCATCACTCACATCATATCCATCACCCATCACTCTCTCTCCTTACAACCTTCTCTCTCTCATTTCTCAACACATTTTCCAAGCTAGCAAGAGTGGTGGACGTCCAACATTTCTAAGAAGAGAAAAAGTGCATGTGTGTGACCCACTTTCCCATCCCAAAATCCTTCATCCTAACCATTCATCTCTCATCACCTTCCATCAAAGTGAAGCACAAGGAGACCAGCATTCCATCGGACCAAGAAGATCGAACGGTGGGTGCTTCTATAGGCTGGTTATAAGCTAGGTTGAGTTTAACCAGCTAGCAAATGAGTCCGCTATCGACGAGCTGGGTAGGTATTGGCAAACTACTGGTCAGGCGGATAATGAGGTCTATTACGCTCGGTGGGCTATGCAGCTAGGGAGGCAGCAGTCAGAGTAGAGTGTACTAGACCCCGATGATATCCCAAAGAAGAACTGTACTGATATGTGTACTTGATGAGTACTGGCATGCTTGCTTTGCATCTCGCATATGACATTTGGCTATATAGGCCTCGCATTGCATGGCCTTGGTATAGTCGATAGCATTCATGCCTTGCATCACATAACTTTGGTACAGCTAATAACATTCATGGACTTACCGCATATTTCCGCATTACTCTGATATTGTACAATTAGTGCTTGCCTTGCACACACACTTACACCACCTTCTAAGCTTTTGTAAGCTTATGCACGACCGTTGCATGCAGGTAGCCTTGGGTCGCAGCAGCGCTGAGGCAGGAGCGCACATCAGATCATTTTGGAGTTTTTGATCACCCTGTGTTTCCCTTTCCGCATTTGTAACACACCGTACTTTCCAGTACTCGAGTGTTACCATGTAACCTAACCTGGTGTAAATACAAGCCTGGCTTAAGGGGAACGTTCACCCTCACTCTAATCTAATTTCGACCCTCGAAAGTAATCCCAACTCACATATCAAACTGCCCTCTATTTGATCCTTAAAACAGTCCACTACAACTTCAGAGACATCTATTCTAGGATCCCAAATCGCTTAATTTGGTACACCAATTAAACTGATCACCATCGACTTCAAGATATAAACATAAAGATCCGCCATCCATCAAGCATGTAGCATCTTGTTCACATATTAATCCATAACTAGGTTACACAATTTCGACCACTAGACAAAAAATATATTGTTGTGCCTACTCCAGATAATCATCACGATGCTTAAGACCATAGGGGAATGATTTTTGTAATGATCTAACCATTGGAGTGCAAAGTTGTTTGTTGGATTAATCGAGGCCATCAACTGAACACTAAAGCCCTTGTTGTGTGGCCCACGTAAATAAATTAGAAGAAATTGTACAAAAATAGTAATAACAATAATAATAATAATAATAATAGTAAGTATTAAAACTTATTCTACTAATAACAATTAATATTCTAAAATCCATAGTATTGGTGGTCCTGGGTGTCTGAATAGGTCCTTAGGACCCTTTTAACCGTTGACATCTGATTTCAGAATAATCTGACCGTCAGATCTTCATAGATCATAGGATAACCCATGTACTTTGAAAGTATGACCCACCTAGACCTTGGGTCTACCCCATCTTTTGTCAAGGCTGTGATGAGGCCCACTAAGTGGAATGGGCGAAGCGGATTTCTCCAGAACATCACAGTGGACCACTCCTCGAGTTACGAGTGCACCAGAGGGTTCACCCGTTGTGCATTGAGCCAAGGTGCTCGGTCAAATGTGGCTAACCTGCGTTTTGCTGAAAGAGGAAGGATTCCTCTCTCTCTCTCTCTCTCTCTCTCTCTCTCTCTCTCTCTCTCTCTCTATTTTCCAGCGGCCAACGGACAACGTCCGTTTGAGGCCTCCTATGGGCCACCATCTCAGATCATATGGACGATCCGATCCGTCCATCATGTGTACGTCATAGGTCCAACCAAAACCTACCCTTTTCCATGTGTTGGCGCTCTTGTGCACGCGCACCATCTTCGACCCAAACAAGACCTACAAAGACAACATTTTCGAAAATGGAAACCTGTCTTCCTTCCAACTCAGCGATCCGCGTGCCCTCTCCCCTTTCCAATCCTAGCCATCCATCCTAGCGAGATCTCAGCCGTTCATTCCAACAATGGTTTAGGGCTTCAAAACCTCGACCGGTCCCCATTCCGCCCACTGTTTTGGAGGCGGTTTCAGCTAGAGGAGATCCTGGCCACTTGTTATTGATCTGACGGTTTAGGAGGATCAGGGCAAGCATAAGAGGCGTGAGTATCGAGGAAACGGGAGCTAACCCTCCATTTTTGCAACTGCTATTCGGAAACCAGCCATTTCCTTCTCCTTCCAAACCCACCACCTAAACCTCGATGGAGCTTTGTTTTCTTCTTTCCTCAAGCTTCGTGGGATGCATCTAGGTCGTCTGGAAGCTCCGTCTTGAAGAAACAAGCATCAGGTGGAGATCCGCCATTAGAGCCGACCTTCTCCGCCAACTGTCCTTCCACACCAAGTGGGACCAAGTTGTGCTTCGAAGCAATGGTCGGGGCTGAGTCCAGACACCTACATTGTGTCAAAGAAGAAACTATGAAGGAGTGGAAGAATGGAGTGAGAGTGCGGCTGCAGTGCAGCCCGAACCGAGCTCGGTCTGGTTGCAGGCCGTGCCGGTTTGAGTGCTGTCGGAGTTCTATCACACACACACACACACACACAAGAAGGAGGGGAGAAAATAAAAGAAAGAAAAGAGAAGTGGAGTGTGCGGCCATTGCAACACTCCGACTTAACTCGCTGACAGGTCTGAGTTCAGGTCGCTGGCGAGTCAACTAGACTCGACTCGGTTGAGTCACAGCTCGAACCAGTTAGCTCTCTTGCTGAGGTTTTCCAGCAGTAGAGAAAAGAAGGAAGAAAAGAGAAAAGAAGGGAGAAAAGAGAAGAGAGAGAAGGAAGATGAGAGGGAGGGAGACGATCGGGTCAACTCGGTTTTAAACCGAGTCAACTCACTGACCCGAATCCCATGCCATTCAGGGACTGTACTCGGTCAGCAGACCAACTATGTTGGTGCTCCCAGTCCCGATCCTAGTACTGTGCATCGTCGTCAGGTAACATTTCCAACCAAATCCAAATCGACCGAGTAGACTCAATGGGTCAATGCTTTCTTTCTAGATTAGATGTGCCTCATTATGTTACTATCATGGCTACACCCTTCTTATTTAGATTGCTAACATTATATGAGATTAGCCCCTAATTTGTGCTGGAACTACTTACTATAAATGAAACTACAATTAGTAAGTAGTTGTATCTTACTTACCACGCCTAAAAATTATCATTAAAAGTATATCGTAATAATTATTACCATCACAAGGGTTGAGGTTGTCATGTTAGATAATAAAAATTATATCGCTAGTATTAATGGCGATTTTACAATTATTAATACTATCAACATGGTTACCATTCCTATCATCATTAGGATTTTTAAGATCTGGAATGAATAGTCGTTGTTAACTTATTTACCGATATTAGCGATTACGTATAAAATAATATCATTACTAAACACTAGCATGTTGTTTTGTCACTCTCAAATATTATCATAAATAATAGATCGTAATATTAATTATCATCAGAATGATTATTATTAATATGACAGCTAATACAAAGTGTAACACTAACACTAATAATTATCTTATGACTATTAAGTTTAAATTGTAACTAATATGCCAACTAGAGTCCAAACCCTAAAGTCTAAGCCTAGACCTAAACTCGAGGGTGGAACCCTAAAGATAAACCATCCAAACCCTAGGTTATGTGGGTCTTGACCATTGATGCTTGGTAGGACATTGATCTCACATACAACGTCACAATTCATGGTAGGGTTCAATTCTAAGGATGCACATGCTTCCTAGCAATGTCAGTTGGTGGATTCAACGCATGAGGTGATGATTCTTCCCCTTGAGCTTTTCATCTTCTCATTAGCTTAAGTTATAGTTTTTATTTAAATTCATAATTGATATCTCCCTTTATAATCACATGTGTTAGCTAGTGGAAATTGAATTGTTGTATTACATACTTTATGATTATCCTGTATAATTGTTCATGCTTATAGATTTCTTTTTGTGGATTACTTATGGAACTTAAACTGGTACATTAGTGGAAAATTTTCACATATGAATGTACACCCATACTTGGGATGTAACTTGACTAGTTATGATCGTAATAGACCTTCGACTTGATGATTATTGAGTAGTGGTCTAGATGGATCATTGATATGAGCCTACCATCCAAGGTTGTTATGCCCAATGGTTTTTAAGGATGATCTTTATCGTATGGTTTTGATATCGACCCTATGTGGCATATTTTAATACTTACCCTACGTGGTTTTGTTTTGGTAGTTGCCCTAGATAGGTTCGATATTTTATATAGCGCAACCATGCGATGGTAAGCCCTATATACTGTAATATGATTGGCCACTAGTTGACAGGTTTCCATTAAACATCCCAAGATGGTAGCCTCATGGGCCGGGAATGCTAGTCATGGGATACTATGCCCGAGCCGTAGGCCTACGCTGGGCCGTGTGCTCCCCGTAGTGACCGTGAGCTTACTTAATAAATTGGCTGGTTGCAATTGGACTAATAATGGGCTAGCAAATCATTCATACATGGTATATTACGATGACTTGGATCACTTTGCCCCGCGATTACGTTGAATGTTGCGCTTATGACCAGTCATTCAATTTATGATGATGACTTGGATCTTCATGCCCCGCGATTATGCCGAGTGTTGCGCTGATGACCAGTCACATCCTTGGGTGACGACCCCAATGCCCATCCGGATGTTTTACCAGGCGCACAGACCGTCTAGATGTTTTTCCCGGGTCGATGATTGCATTCATGCATCCATACATATAATAAGACTGCATTTACTCTGTTTTGGTTGTCTGGATGTTTATACTATTTCTTACCTAATTCGGCGATGTGTAATCTTGAGGGAAATTCACACTGAGTTTGTCACTCATCCATCAAATATACAACCGTACAGGTAGTACAGGTAGCTTTAGTGATATACATGTTCAGATTTGATGAGAAGCAGGATACGATCGCCAGGGATGCATGACCGTAGTTTCTTGGAGGAGCTGTGTGATCTTGCAGCTTATATTTATATGCTTTCTGCTATTCTTCATGTATTAAATCTTGTAAATCTTGTACTTGTTAAATTCAGAGGCATTGGTTTGTATAAGTCATTATGAGCAACCTCTTGTATATTCTAAATGAAATTTGAAAATTCTCTTTTATGCTTACTTGTCCATTATACGCTCATCTGCTTACTCTGATGAAAGATAAAAGAAAAATATATACTCGACTTTGACCATCCTTTAAGGTTAACACTCGGGTTTTTGGGAGATGAGTCGTGTACTCGGGTCCTGAAGATTCGGGGTGTTACAGCATTGTACTTAAAGTTTTTGATAGTGGATATGTGGTGATGTTGTTTTGTGAC
Source organism: Magnolia changhungtana (assembly GCA_030180095.1). Taxonomy (NCBI): domain Eukaryota; kingdom Viridiplantae; phylum Streptophyta; class Magnoliopsida; order Magnoliales; family Magnoliaceae; genus Magnolia; species Magnolia changhungtana. The sequence goes on along the minus strand of JASAUF010000502.1, from coordinate 3,607,476 downwards.
TTGGTTATGCTTGTGGTTATGCTCCATTACAAAAAAAAAATTATACTGAAAATCCTCCTTATAGGATCCCAGGATCGGAATCGAGCATGTGAGTGCCGAGATCCGAGAATGGGGCACAACGGAGGCTGTCGACGCTAGATTCGGTGATCGAAAATTTTGTGAGCCCATTTTCTGAGTTGGGGGTGTGACAGAAGTTGGTATCAAAGCATAACTTAAAAATACCTGAGGATAACATCACATATCTGCTGATAGATACCTTATACTGTGTGATTGTTGCGAACTTAGAACGATTAGATTCCTGAGTTCGAATAACTTAGAAACTTCCTGATATACCTCCTTATCGCGTGTGCATTCGAGAGTGTCTAAGGATGATAGGCCCTTGTTCCTTCCTGTAGGACATAGCACCCAAGCGAGTGACCCAAATGACTTCTGCTCCCCCGCTTGAGATTCCTGTTACCCCACCAAAGACTTTTGCACCCCCATCCGAGTCTAGTGCACAACCGACCGTGTCCGTAAGTGCGGACCATCTACAACAGATGTTGCAAGCAATGACCGCCATTCTTCAGAGAGGAGGCCGGAATAGGAAGGCCCCCTCTGTAGCTCCCAGCAGCAGCGATGTCAATGGCCTAGAGCATAGGAATCGTCCGTCCTTCCGAGCATTTATACCACCTATACGTCAGTCCTCCAGTGAATGCTTCAGATGTGGTGTGACGAGGCACAGCATCTGGGAGTGCCCCCACCCTCGGCAGCCCTGCCACCCCGGCCGTTCTCAGGTGCTTGCTTTGGATATGGTGGGATAGGGCATTGTAGGAGCGAGTGTCCCCATTCTCAGCAGCAACCTCCACAGCAGCAGCAGTAGGATCCTCAGTTATCAGGAGCAGTCGTCGACAATTCGTGTGGCTTAGCCCCTACACCGTCTTGCTAGATTGCTCATGAATGATGTGTCTTGGGAGTTAGAGCTTGAGATTCGTGGGCGTTATCCCCATCTATTAGGTGTTTGATGATATGTTGTGTTTTGATTATATATGATGTTATGTTCCATATTCCCTTATGAGTATGATTAGTGGATGGTAGTATAAATTTTGAGGATAAAATTTTTATTAGGTGGGGAGAGCTGTAAGGCCCGTATCCTAGTCCGTACTGCTCCGTTGACTCCCGCGATCCTTCCTGTCGAAGTCCGTCAATCCTCGACCTATAATCGATGTTTGCCCGTGACCCTAAGTCGTATCCTGTAGATTTGAGTCAGCTTAATCCGAGACTTGTACCATTGCAACTGCACCGTGGCCGCGGTTCTAACGTCGCGTCTTGCATACCGATCCGATACCCTGGCAAGGAGATGTGGACTGACATTTATTTCGAAGAAAACACCGCGCATTTACAATCCCAAGAGAATCTCTACAACATGTCCTATCAATCAATCAATCAATCAATCACTTCATCTCAAGTACAAGAGCAACCCATGCTTTCTTTCTCCATAAGTCAAGCAAACCCCAAAGTCAACCAATCTCTCACCTCACCCATCACTCACCTCATATCCATCACTTACCTCACATCCATCACCCATCACTCTCTCTCCTTACAACCCTCTCTCTCTCTCTAATTTCTCAACACATTTTCTAAGCTAGCAAGAGTGGTGGACGTCCAACATTTCTAAGAAGAAAAAAAGTGCATGTATGTGGCCCACTTTTCCATCCCAAAATCCTTCATCCTAACCATTCATCTCTCATCACATTCCATCAAAGTGAAGCACAAGGAGACTGGCATTCCATCGGACCAAGAAAATCGAACGGTGAGTGCCTCTATAGGCTAGATCTTCATGTTTTTATGATGGGCCAAGTGAGGCCTACCGATTGATGGTATGGATCTCACTTTGGACCCTTGATGTGGCCGATGGCCCACCTTGATTCTCATTATCATTCCATGATGGGGCCATTCTCCATGGACCCCATCATGATGTTTACTTTCTAGTTTGAAAAGGGGTCATCTAGACCTTCCATTTTGGTGGAGAAAGGATCTCCACCGTTGATTTTGATCGGTGGGCCCACATGTATTGGGACCCACTTGATGTATGATTGGATGCATGGAATGGAGGGCCCATAATGTTGGGGTCCCTCCATCTCTCTCTCTCTCTCTCTCTCTCTCTCTCTCTCTCTCTCTCTCTCTCTCTCTCTCTCTCTCTCCCTCTCTTTTCATTTTTTTTTGTGATAGATGGCTGTGTGGCCCACTCGGATGGATCCTACCTTGATGTGTGTATTATTCACACCATCCAACCATTGGTGGCCCACCCTGATAGCATGTCTGTGGGTGGGGCCCACCTTAAATATATGTGTGACCCAACCGTCCAGCGTCCGGGGACGCTGGACGTTGCCAAACAGTGAAGGGTGAGTTGACAGTGGGTGTACTAATGGCAATAACAAAAAAAATGGTTTTTGGGAAGGGCTGTCCATGTAGGCCCCACATCGATGTATAAGTTTAATCCACGCCATCCATCCTATTCCTCAGCTCATTTTAAGCGTGGAGTCAAAAAATGAAGCCAATCCAATTACCTAGCGGGCCATAGTAAAGGAAACAGTGTTTTAACCTTTGAAACCCACCTTGATGTTTTTACTCACCAAAACATGTTGCATATTGGACTTGTTTTGTAGGTCTTGAGCCATAGAATGCAATGGCTGGAGTGGATTTACCTGATGCGGGCCCCACTTTTTCAAAAAAAAAAAATACATGCAGCACCTGTTGTTGTTGACACTGCAGCAGGACGCTTCTGCGTCTGGCGGGCAGGCAGGGATCACGGTCCCAGCCGTGGGCCCCACCGTGATGTAGATCCACATCAACACCGTGCATTTGTTGGCCCCTTAGGGCAGTGGGCCCCCCTCCAAATTTCAGCCGTATACGTGACTCAGGTGGCCCACATCATAGGAAACAGTGGTGAGTGAACGGCTACCATTGGATCTTTTTTTTATGGTCCAGAAGTTTTGGATCAATACGAAATTTGTTTTTACTCTTCATCTGGGTCTGTGTGACCTCGTCAACGGATTGGATGGCAAATAAGCATTATGGTGGGCCCCACGTGGGACCCATAATGATGTATGTGTTTTATTCACACTGTCAATGGACGGTGGAACCCACCATGATTTATGTGTTTTATACACACCATCCACACCTGGATGGTGGGAACCACCATGATGCATGTGCTGCATCCAAACCGTCCATCGATTTTTGAAAGCTCATTTTATGACATGAGCTAAAGAATGAGTCAGATCCATAGTTCATGTAGACCCCCACCATGATGCATGTGTTGCATCCAAACCATCCACCATTTGGCCAGCTTGTCTTGCAGGCTCGAGACTAAAAATGAGGCCAATCTAGGATCAAGTGGACCACATAGCAAAAAGTAGTGGGGATTGAGTATCTGCCATTGAAACCTTTTGTTTCACAGAAGTTTTGGATCATTAGGAAATTTGTTTCCTCTTAATCTAAGTCTATGTAACCTTATGGCCAGATTGGATAGAAAATAAATGATACAGTGGGCCTTGAGAATTTTAATGGTAGAAATCATTGTTACCACTGTTATTTGGAGTGCGGTCCAATTGATCTTTTGAGATGACTCATATATATATATATATATATATATATATATATATTGATGTACTTGCGGCCATCTGTTGAGGCCCACCTTGATATATACATGAGGTCCATGTGATTAGGCCCATCTTGATGTATTTGTGGCCCGTTGTTGAGGCCCATCTTGATATTTATAAGGCCCATTTAAAGAGGCCCATCTTGATGTAGTTATGGCCCATCCATTGAGGCCTACCTTGACATATATGAGCCCCATTTTGTGAGGCCCATTTAATGTATTGGAAGCCCATGGGTCGAGGCCCAATGGGATGTAGGCCCATTGAATGTGATTCCACCCGGGTTTATGTGTTGACTTTTATGGCGGGCTATGCCTTGGGAGCAATGATGATTTGACGTCCACAATGTAAGAATAATGTTGGTTAAATGTCCACATTATAACTCTCCCTAGGGCCCATTGATAGGCCCGTACTTGTTGTGTAGGCCATCTACGCCCATCTTCATTGTAAGGACAGTTCATCACTTTATAACATGCTTAAAGCTTCATGATTCATGCCCATACGCATCATATGTATGCTTGATATGAGGAATGTTTGATCGTAACATAAGCTATTGGGCTAAGACATTTACGGGACTCCTTATGAGACGGAGTGCCCTCACATGAGCGCGCGGTATGCGCAAGATTGTTGCATGATTTGACAGTGTGACTCATGTATCCCGCCTATGTGTGACTTGATCATTGTACGCCCTAGCGACATCAGGGCCGTGGATGGCCATATAGGATACCGAAAATACTTGGTTCTAGCACTGTGGGCACTCAGGATGTCCTTAGGTGAAAATCTCAGAACCTTTTTGGTACCAGGAGCTGCTCCAACATCTAGACCAAGTGGATACACGAGCGCCCAAGTGCCAAATACCAGTAGGCCATGTCTCCCACTGTGTCATGATCAATTGGAAGGGGGTGTGGCCTTATCCGCCTGAGTGAGGGGATTATAAGCTAGGCTGAGTTTGACCAGCTCGCAAATGAGTCCACTATCGACGAGCTTGGTAGGTATTAGCAAACTACTGGTCAGGCGGATAGTGAGGTCTATTCCGCTCGCTAGGTTGTGCAGCTAGGGAGGCAGCATTCAGAGTGGAGTGTACTAGACCCCGGTGATATTCTAAAGAGGAACTATATTGATATGTGTACTCGATGAGTACTGACATGCTTGCTTTGCATCTCGTATATGACATTTGGTTATATAGGCCTCGCATCGCATGACCTTGGTATGGCCAATAGCATTTATGCCTTGCATCACATAGCTTTGGTACAGCTAATAGCATTCATGGACTTGCCGCATATTTCCACATTACTCTGATATTGTACATTTGGCACTTACCTTGCGCATACACTTACACCACCCTCTAAGCTTTTGTAAGCTTATGCACGACCGTTGCATGCAGGTGGCATTGGGTCGCAGCAACGCTAAGGCAGGAGCACACATCAGATCATTTTGGACTTTTTGATCACCTTATATATCCCTTTCCTCATTGTACTTAAAGTTTTTGATAGTGGATATATGGTGATGTTGTTTTGTGACTTGGTTATGCTTGTGGTTATGCTCCATTACAAAAAAAAAAAAAAAAATCATACTAAAAATCCTCCTTGTCGGATCCCAGGATCGGAATCGGGCATGTGAGTGCCGAGATCCGAGAATGGGGCACTACGGAGGCTGTCGGCGCCAAATTCGGCGATCGGGAATTTTGTGAGCCCGTTTTCCGAGTTTGGGGCGTGACAAACACTCTATAACATTTTGCAGTTAAGTAAGTCTATAGTTAAATACTTTTTTATTTGAAGGGTTACGACCCATTCTATATTCGTTTAGATGATAGAGGACACCGCAATACGGTGCCAAAAATCTGGGACAATGAGTATATACAGCATCAACTACATAGAATTTATCTACAATATAAATAAGTTATTCATGATGTCAATTAGACTCTATTTTTAGTATGTCTCAAGTATCTCTCCAATGTTTGTAAGAGTTAGCATTTAGAATCTTCGGTCAATCATGTGGTAGGGTCAGGGCATTGTGCAAGACATGTGCATTTGAAGTGGATCATTCCCATCCTGTGAGTAAATATGCGAACTTTATATCAAAGTCACAAACAACAATTACATTCTGTGAGACGACCTCCCCTTTTATTTAAATAGGCCCCACTCTCTAAGGCTGGAACATATGTCGATATATGTGTTCCATCTATTGCGTCGATACAATCATATATAGATAAATGGCTTTCATAATTTGAGTCTAAATGGAAAGAAAAATTATGATCTATTAGTCATTGTCTCACCTAAAAGTAGTTTCTCTAGTAAGGGTTAGAGCTAATTTATGGAAGAGTTTCATATCCTGATTGTTTAATGTAGTCTGAGTATAAAGTCAATATTGCATTTAGAACTTTATTAAAATAGCGACTTACAGTTTGACCTGATCTCATGAAATGATGGCCTATTACCCGATTATGGACACTATGGCTGATAGTAGAGGTGGGCATCGAGTCGAACCGAGTTAAGACTGGCTCGACTCAATCTGGTTTTAAAAAAGGCCTGACCCGAACTCGATCCAACTCGGTATCGAGTCCAGCATGCCTGACTCGATTTGAGTCTAGGTATGGGCTGGACTGATCCGAACCGAGTCCAACCTGGTCAGAAATACCGAGTCGGATCGGGTCACTGAGCTAGGTTATTGGGCAAGGCCGCAAGGGCTTGGGGTCAAACACTTGACCCGAGCGCTGAGCCCAAGCTTAAAAATCTAACCTTGGGGATTGAGTTAGCACCAAGTCAAATCGGATCCCTGGGCTGGGTTACTATGGCAAGGCCACAAGGGCTTGGGATCACACACTTAACCCGAGGGTGGAGCCCAAGTTTAAAATTCTAGCCCCGGGGTGTCCAAACTATGTTCAAAATACAGACGTCACTTAAAAGCACTCACAGGGGTCTTCTTTAAAATCAAAAGTTAATAAACCATACTCATAAAACAAACAAAGTAAATAAACATTGTTAAAAATCAAATGTAAATAAACTACGTCCATATACAAATTAATAAACATTTCATTTATTCAATATTTTTTGTATGATGAATGCCTTTGTAGTGTGTAACCTAAGTAATCTTGTCCATAATAATTACCCTCTCTTTCACCTTCATCGCCAGAATCATCCTTTGGTTATCTTTTTTACAGCTTCAACTGCAGGAGAACTCTGGTCTAACTCTGAGCTGGAGGTGTCCAAAAAATGGTTGTTTAACTTTGCTAAATCGGATGGTAGAGATGCATTTTCATTATCCTCATTCATAAATTCAACAAGTTTTTTCAGTCTCTTTTTATGATCCAATTTGTATGGGATTCCCAACCTCCTATAGAATGTTGCGAGACTTTTAAGAAACTTTGATGATTTATCGATTGGCTTATGTCCCGTACTAGCGCCTGCTTCGGCATTATGTTGTCTTGGAGGGGGTTGATGTTGTTGTCTAGTCTTGGATGTCATTTTCAAGTTTTCTTTTATGACCTCTTTATAATCTTATTCTTCTTATTTCATTAATAGTCTTTCTTGTTCTTCTCTACTAACTGTAGAGGCAGTTCTTCTGCTTAACCCTTCTTCAATTATAATAGGCCTACTTTGATATCTTATATGGCCGATTGTATTGGTTGCAGTTGTAGGGGAAGGGGTGGAGAAAGCCTTTGTATTTGAGTCAAGAATGTCTCGAAATAAATCCTGGACTTCCCGAGGAGCTTTGCTACATGGGGCAGTGTCTCCTCCCCGACGCCATATGTAATTTCAACCAATTTATTTTGTTTACAAATTTTTTTCCACACAACTTGCATTGTAACTTTATCTTTCCATCTTGAGAGTAAAATTGGGCTCCATAATCTCAAATATATGTCGATGGATCATCTTTCGATAACATATCTATAGGTGTGTATTTTGAAAGAAAAATATTTGGTTAGGTTAAGGCAACATAAATAATTAAGGAATGAAAATAAATAAACATAATCAGCCAACCATATGAGCTTTAAGCAACATTAACTAATTTAAAATCATAGATGAAAAGAGAAAAATATCCATCCACCCATCAAATATTACAATTTAAGTCCAAAAAAAAAAAAAAATTGTCAAAATCATGTTGTAAGCAAATGCAAAAGAAATAGAAGGCAGTGTCTTATCCCGCTTCATGCAATTGTTGTAGGTATTATCTCATCTTGCTTCTCGCTCTTCTCTTCCTCGAACTCCTCATCAGCAGAGTTCCCTTTCCCCTAGATCGGACGTAGCTAATCTTGTGTACAAATGAATGCTTCAACTAATTCTGGTGTAAGTGAGCTTCAATAATTGTTCACAACCCTACTCCCTGTATTAAAAGCAGATTCTGATGCCATGGTTGAAATTGAAATTGATAATATGTCCATGCCATTAACGAGAGCACATGATACTATGAATCACGATCTTTCGACTTCCACCAGTCTAAAACATCAAATTCTTCGCCTTTGTTCTTTACAAGTAGGGGTGTACATCGAGTCGAACCAAGTCGAGCTGACCTCAGCTCGACTCACCTCGGCCACTAGCTAACCTCAGCTCAAACTCGGCTCGGCTCGGCTCGGTCCTCGAGCTTGACTGGCCAGCTCAACTCGGTTCAGTCAGCATCTCGGGCCAGTTCAGGCCTAGTTCGAGCCAAGATCGAGCCGAGCTCGCCTGTGCAGCATTTTAAAAAACACCTAGACTGCACCTTTAAAATCTCACTGTATTTGAGATAACAGCAATGGTTTTACAAGTATTTTATCAATAAAAATCAAGAAAAAATGGGTATTGGTTTCATATACATACCTTCCTTACCACTAACCACACTTCGTTGAGTCATTTCATCAAACACTTGTTGAGCAACATCAATATCAAAGTAACCGAGTCACCTAACTGGTTCGATCCGAGTTCGATTCGAGCTGGGTTTAATCTGAGTCGAGTCGAGTTGGGGCCAGCTCGAACTCATTTTCGAGCTCAAAAAATCAGCTCGACTCGGCTCGAGCTCAGCTTCGAACCAAATCGAATTGAGCTTTTTCAAGTCAAGTCGAGTAAGCTAACCGCACTAGCTCGGTTCGTGTACACCTCTATTTACAAGTGACTCCTTGAGATAGTGGTCAAGTTTTGTTTAGGTTATCTGCGTTTGAATCTCAACCTGTGCCATGAAAGGCATGATATCATCGATCGTGTTTCGTTATTCATTAATAGTAGAACTAGAACCCACTTCAGGAGTTAGGCATGCGGCTGCAGTATTGTCTTTTAAGGTGTCCAAAGTTTGTACATAGAAATTGTACAAATCATCAACTGCATCACAAATTTTATCTATAAGTGCTAAGATATTGATCACACATAAGCTGTTAAATTTTATAAAGACAAAACCACTTTATAGTAGATCTTCAAGATCGGTCTATATTTAAGAGAAGATCAAGCTCAAGATCGGTCTATGTTTAAGAGAAGATCAAGCTCAAGATTGGCTAATGTTAAAGAAAAAATTGAGCTCAAATTCAAGATGAATCTAAGACGAAGTTCAAGTCAAAGAAGAATTAGATATTTGTTATATCTTAGGTAGTATAAAACCCTAGAAAGACCTTAGGACTAGGTGCTTTCCAAATTGTTTAAATATGGATTTTTTCACTTGTTTTGCCTGGAATTTGGTCGGCCTAACTTTTGGTTCAGCCAGCCCAACTTTAAGCCCGAAGCAATAATGGTTTTTTGTTGCAAATTCGGCTAGCCCGAATTTTGGTTCAGCTAGCCTGAGCTTGAAATTCGGCTAGCCGGAGAAAGTTCGGGTCAAATTCCAACAGCATCAACTTTTAAAATTCGAGAGAATTCAGCCAGCCGAAGGTGGACTCGGGCAGCCGAAGTTGACCTCAGGCCAGCTGAATTTTGGAAAATTCTTATCCCACACAATCCGAAATCCATTGAACCGAATCTGCTGAACTTGGGCTAGTCGAAGCCTGACTCGGGCTAGCCGAAGTTCTAACTTCTTTGCCTATAAATTGAGTTTATCTCTCATTCCAAATTACTCAAGTTAATTATCAGAATTCTTTTGCAAGAGAGGAAAAAGCTCAAGTGATTAGCAAGCTATTAGACAGTATTTATAACTTCTTTGTTTAAGATAGCCTGTAAAAATCTCAATTTGAGTTTTTATTATGATAGCCCATGAAAATCACAAGGAATTGTATCAGGTTTTAAGGTGACCCTGTGAAAACTTTTTCATAGTAAAAGCCAAAATTACGAGGAAAGTAATTTTGGGAGTAGAGTAGGTGTGGCTATTTTTAAAGCACCGAACCACTATAATTCTTTGTGCAATGTGGTGAATGCTTTATTTCTAGTTGTGGTGGATTGAATGTATTTAATTTCAGTTGAGTGGTGAATGTTGTAATACTTTAATTTACTCTTGCAAGTCTGAGGTTTTGATTTTAAAGAAATTGGTGAAATAAGGTTGTCTTGCCTAAAACTTTAGGTGAAAGTTATCCTATGAATTATTTAGAATCAAGGTTTCAATACTCAAACAATTAAAATGTTTGTTTTATTTACATATTCAACACTTGTTTCAATTATTTGGCATTGTCCTATTCATCCCCCCTCTAGGACATCATAAGTTTTCCTTTTCATTATTGACCTCAATGGTACTCTTCTCACCAAACAACTTATTAAAGATAAATATAACCATGAACATCTTGTATCGCAGATTAAGAACGTCTGTAACAGTCATTACCAAATACACTCTAACCAATACTTATCAAACTTTAAATGTATACCCATAATCATTAATTGTAAAAAGTATAGTCCACTATAGCTTATGTACAAAACATCTTTTACTCTCCAAAATTCTAACAGAAATATATTTGTTATTAGATACTTGCTTCCTGAAAATTTCTTTGTTGTGTGGTAGAAAACTAAAAGGAACTTGCAAATTGCTTTGGCTCTTGTCTAATCATCGTCACAAGGCAACCACATATACGCACTATCACTCTCCACATAGTGAGAGAATGCATCTCTGAAAGCTATCGCTAAATCTAACATTTGGTAAGTTGAATTCCAATGTGTCATGACATCTAGCTTCATCATTCTTTGATATGATAAACTCAACCGTTTCGCGATCTCATTTCATGTATTTAATCATGAAGGTAACTCGCATATGTACTTCATGTTCTCTCTTATGTTCTCGATCATTGGCTTAATTGTTTTGAGGTCATCTTGTATAATCAAGTTTAAGATGTGGACACAACACCGAATATTAAATATTTTTTCACCAAATACAAGTCACCGGTGGCCCTAAACTAGTTACGCAAATTCGTTATCATACTATTGTTTGCAGAGGCATTGTCTAAACTTATTAAGGAGATTTTCTTCTCAATGCCCCACTCCGCAAGACATTTGTAAATGCGATCTAAAATCATCAATCTAGTGTGAGGAGGCGCAAGATAATGAAAGTTTATAACTCTTTTGCAGAACCTCCATTCAGCATCAACGTAGTGAGTGGGGTGATTCAGGAAACTAATTTCAACTATCCTTTCAACTTGAGCTTCTCGCTTACATATATCTTCATACACACTCTCTTTATTGTTATAGGTAGACTTTCTCGTATATGGGGTTAAAGCCTCTAGCTAATTCAACAAAAGAATAACTCTCTACCATCTAAAGTGGTCTTTTATTGGCAATAATAAATCTAGCCGTCAACTCATTCACATGGTCTCTATTATACTTATAAATGGACAATGTACCTTACAATGGGCCCACTAAAGATTGGGTAAATGAAAGTGTCTATTGCCCTAAGGTTTGGCTTCTCACATTTTATGATACTTCAAAATGTGTTTCTTCAAAGTTGTGGTCGACCCATCTACTTGTTTAGCATATTAAGCCTTGCAGTACTTATATTATATTTTCATCGTGCCGTTTTTCAGGATTATTTCTTCAAAATCTTCCCACACTACCAATCTTTTTTTGCTTTTTTCTAAAATCTGTGACTATGAGGTACTAATATCAATGGGCACCTCTTCATCTTCTAGACCTAATTATTCATCATCTAAGATCATTGGCGATGTGACTGACAAACCGCCGAGGTTATTGAAAATTTTCTCACTACTGATCTACTAATTGAAAGATACTAAATCAATTAACATTAGCACTCTAATGCCTTAAAAATTTATACTAAACCCTAAATTAGTCACTCGTCTAAGGTTGGATAGATTGTAATACTTTCGTATTCCCATTTAAAAGTCCACGCCAAAAATCCGGCAGCATCTTCCCATGTCTCTTCAGATAAGTTGGTCTTCCATTACATTCTAATGTCAAATATCTAAGCAATGTGAATATATTTGACATGAGAAATGAAAAGGAAGAAACATATCCAAAAATAAATGGAGAGATAGATCGCAGATCAGGCATGAACATTTAAATAGGTTATATGAAAGAATACTATCTAACCTTGAACTGTCCAAAATGGGATAATTTGAGCGATATATATATATATATATATATATATATATATATATATAGCCGCATAGAAATCCTCAAATGGGCAACTAATTATCTAACTCACACGTCACAATAATAAGCTAAGAAAAGAAGTAATGTAATCCATACATATTAAGCTAACTATTTAACGCACAATAATAAGCTAAGCAAAAAGAAATGTAATCCATACATATTAAGCTAACTATCTAATGCATAATAATAAGATAAGTAAAAAAGAAATGTAAACCATAATTCACAAAAAATTAACCCCTAATTGTTTAATTCAAAGAAATAAAACACAATAGCAATTTAGGATTTAGGGTTTAGGGTTTAGGGTTTAGGGATTAGGTTTAGCCGTTTAAGTCTTATGGTTTAGGGATTAGGGTTTAGGGTTTACAGTTTAGGGTTTGGATTTAAGATTTAAGATTTAGGATTTAGGGTTTAGGGTTTAGGGATTAGATTTATAGTTTAAGGTTTAGGGATTAGGGTTTAGGATTAGGGTTTAGGGTTGGGGTTTAGGGTTTAGGTTTAGGGATTAGGTTTTGGGGTTAGGTAGGGTTTAGATTTTAGGGATTAGGTTTTAGGATTTAGGTTAGGTTTTAGTTTTTAGGGTTTAGGTTTAGGAATTAGGATTAAGGTTAGGTAGAGTTTAGGGTTTGGGATTAGGGTTTAGGGATTAGTGTTTAAGGTTTAGGGTTTAAGGTTTAGGGTTTAGGGTTTGGTTTAGGGTTTAGGGATTAGGGTTTGGGGTTATGGATTAGGGATTAGGGTTTAGGGTTAGGGTTATGGTTATGGTTAGGTTTTAGCCCGTTCGCACCTGAGTCAGCTCGAACGCACTACAGCGAGTCTCATCACATCCGAGCTACGCTAGACGAACCACTGCAAGTCCGTCCGTACAACACTTGAGTCAAGTCGAATGCAGCACAACAAGCCTGACCACACCACACTCGAGCCAGCTCGGATGCACCACAGTGAGCCCAGGCCGTACCCGAGGCAGCCCAGACTCACCATAGCGAGTCCCAGCCACACCAAAGTCAGCTCGGATGTACTCGAGCCATCCCGGACAAATTACAATTTAATAAATTTTTATAAAAAAACTTAAAAATTACATGTTAATTGAGATTGGTTGCTGGATTGCTAACGGACCGACTCGAGCTCGAAATATGAGCGACGAAGGGAGGGATGGAAGGAGTGGAGAGAGGAGAGAGAGAGAGAGAGAGAGAGAGAGAGAGAGAGAGAGAGAGAGGGACAGGTTGCTTTGGGATCGATTTTTGGATCGGGTAGGTTCTGATCAGGTACGGGCATACGGTGGGTAGGGTTAGGGTAGAGAGAAAGAGAAAAGGGATTTTTTGCACACCTTAACCGACGACCTGAGTCGAGTCAAGTCGAGTTTCGGATCGGGTCGAGTATGACTGGATCAAGTTTTAGGTTGAGTCGGGTCGGATCTGACCATGTCAGACGAGTCGAGTCATCCCCTGCCCAGCTCTACATATGTGTATGGATACGATTGATTTTTGGGATATCCCATAACCTAGAGAGGACCCACCAAATGTATGGTTTGTATGTTTGAAACACATCACAGTGGGGCCCATAGAGTTCAACCTCATAGGAAGCTCCCATGAGGTTTACCTCATAGTACCATATATATATATATATATAGGAAAAGGTTCTATGCGGTCGAGCTCATGGGAACTTCCCATGATGTAACGTCCCAGAAAAATCTGTACAGAGACTCGAGTACCACCTCAGGCAAAAATCACTCAGGACCAAATCCTTTAGAAATTAGACAAAATTAACTAAGTGTTAAACTAGAGTAGCTGTGAAATCCACTTGAATCACTTTAAATATGATCTGCAAGACCCAAAAATTGTAGAATCATTGACGGTAGGTTACCCTAAAATCTAGGATCAATCTCATTACCCAATTGCTCTCGGGAGCACATTGAAACTCCATATCGGATCTGGACCGCACGTTGAAAGTCCGATTACTACAAAATAATATAATTAAGACCACCTTGCTGGACTTGACAACTATCTCAGAAATCAAATTCAGATAGTGTCCCGGGGCTATTCGCTTGAGCCCGGAGTGAAGTGTGTGAAAAACGTGGATATTTTAGAAATAAAAATCTAAATTTAAGGCATCTGAGACTTGTCGCTTGCAGGCCGAATATAAGGATTCAGACCGTCAGAATCTGACCCAAATACACCCTCGAAGCAGGAAAATTTTCATACACAGGTCAATGTACTTGTAACCCTGATCGAGTTTCGGTGACCGTTGAATTGAAACTGGTCCGCCACGGGCGATCTGTAAATCCGATCGGACTGAAAACTTAACTCAACTGAGATCCATGGTCAGGGAGCTTAAGTCCGACCTTTGGCTCAAGGGGGGGCTCTGGAAGTGGTCCATTGAGCTGAAACAGACTCCCTTTGGCTATAACCTAGGTATACCTTGGCCCTGGGGCCATTTCCATCAGTTTTAGGCCTATATAAGGACCTTAAACCCTCTCTCATTCACTCCATACGAATTTGGGAAAAACCCTAGGAGAGTAAAGAGAGTAAAGAGAGAGAAAGTGAGAGAGAAGTTGGAGTCACTCCTGGGATTCGATCCCTGCTATTCTACGTACCTATCCGTCACTACCAAATCGCTATTCCGGCGATTCTGACTTCGTTCTTAGGTAAGAAAACCAAACCCTAATCTGTTCTGGGGTTTTAATTGTTACAAGTGGCAAGATAGCTAACTTAATTCATGCTATAGGTCGTTAATCCGCCGTTAACAAAAACTAAGTGTCTAAAATGACTCCATTACGCGTTTACCGGCGTAAGGTACGGACTATAGACGTATAGGTTATAGTTTTCAAGGCTTTCAATGTCGATTAATGGTTTATTCTTAACGTAGGTGCTATTTCACATGCATAAAGTAATGTCCGTTTCATTTTTCAATTATACGTTAACTAGGTTGAATATACTGTATTTCTCGTATTTGTAAAAAATACCGTATACGTATGAAATTCAGATTTGTGCTTGCCATGATTAATTGCTGTCTATGTATGCTAGATGCATGTGTATCAACTTCTGGGTGAACGGATTAGCCTAATACATGTTATATTAACATACATCATGTATGCTACAATGCGTAGCCTAAGTGTTTGAGTAAAAGACTAAATGAGTATAAACCTTGCGTTAGTGTACGCCATGACTAACTATCGTGGCTATGCGATTGTTGTGTAGGCAGCAATCCTTAGCGAAGGGACTTGCCCTAAATCACGTCACGGAAAATATACGTTATATGTGATACAGTGTGTAGCCCAAGTGTTTGTGAAAATGAATGAATGAATATGGAACTTGGATTCATGCTTGCCATGACTATCCGTCGTGGGTGCACGTGTATTATAAATGGGGCAACTCCCTAGTGAAAGGATTTGGCCTAATACCTATGTGATCAATATATGTCATGTATGTTGATGAAAGTAGTCTAAAGTGTTTGCTGAAATGTCTGAATGAGTAAGTAGTTAGTAAATGGTAATGTATAAGGGTGTTGAGATATGATTCTCAACTCCTTTTACTATGTGTATGTTTTCCTCCATGTACCGTATACTATAGTGTTTGTTTATCTATGTAATGCATATGTATAAATCCATGTTTAAGTTGTATTCCATAAAATGTAAAAACAAAGCCATGAAGGGTGATGGGAGAGTGGTGTAACGATTTCGTGCAACAGCCCTGGCAGCCCTAAAGCGAACAATATCGGACCTTTGATTGTATGATTTGAAATCTTGATCCATTACTGCTTTAACTATCTTCTAGGATATTTTATTATAATTGAATGTGATTGGGGCTATTGTATAGTCTAGGCAATCGGTAACAGATTCTGTGTTAATGGCTAAGGTTGTTTTACCACAAAAGACGTGTCCGACGAATTCGAGCCGTACTTCGGTTGTCGACAGTGGTTAGGCCACGCGGAGTACTTACGCACTTCATGTTGTTTAACTTGTCATGCGCTCGGGCTAGTCGAGCTCGTCAAGTAACCCGATTGACCCGATGTATGTTCACCATGTTTGGACGCTACTGCTTAAACCTAAGGTACCAAACTCACCAGTGAAAATCCCGTTAACCTTAGTACCTCGATCCACTAAGACTCATGAGCCGGACATGGTGGTATGGGACACCGTGGTCGAGCTGTCGTCCTACGCTGGGGCGACGAACCTCCCCGTAGTGACCAGTGAGCAACCCAAACTCGTGAGCCGAATACAGTGGTATGGGACACTGTATTCGAGCTGTCGGCCTCCATTGGTGTAACCTGGCTGTGGTCCCCAGTCGGGTTGGCGACGAGCCTTTGAAAATAGACTGCCAGTTGGTAGGGCGTTGGTGGAGTGACCTCGAGTGTAAAATAGGCCTACCCATGGCACAGTCTGGCTGTGGTTCCCAGTCAGGTTAACGACGAGCCTGTAAAAATAGACTGCTAGTTGGTAGGGTGCTGGTGGTAGTGACCTGAACTTGCCTATCGTATGTGATTAACTAAGATTGATGACCCTAGATGGATCATTGTTTGGGAATTGATATAAGGAAGGTACCTTAGTTTCCCAATCCTGCTGTATGAAAAGGACTAATAAAAAAACTTGGTAATCACGCTCATAACATCACACTGCATGTGCCCCGGGTTGAAGAGCACAGAGGGAAGAAAGCATGCCGCGACCGTAAGATGGTGTCACACGAGGGAGTGTAGGCGAGGGCATGCATCATTGTTCATATCATTCTTGCATTAATAAAAGTATCTAGGTATGTTTGATTTTACAGCTTTATCATTACTGCTTGACTGAGTTGTTAACATGTTAACCTCTACTTTATAGTTCCACTGAGTTGATCACTCACTCCCACATTACGAGATGGTATTTTAAACACCAACCAGACTCTGTCTTGATTTCAGATGACGACGTGACCCCAGAGGTGGAGCCTGATTAAAATGACGATCAAGATGAGTTCTCGTATATGCAGTTCTCCGACGTCTTCGCTTAGGCTATCCGGATCGACGGGGCTACAGGGATTATCATTGTAGTTGTACTATTTGACATTTTGATTTTAAGACTATTATATGTACATGGTGACTCAGTGATGTATTCATACTCTGGAGACCGATCATGATCTTTTGACTTATATACGTTTATTTATGTCTTTCAGTCTTCCGCTTGCGTTTTACAACTTGATCTGGAGTATGAATTACTGTTTTGATATAATTCCACTCATGATTAACACACTAACATGGACATCATTCAATCATAAGCATATATGTTGCATAAGTGATGTTTTGGAACTCGGGAGTTGAGTTGCTACTCGACCCTCGATTTTCAGGGCGTTGCAAGTTGGTATCAAAGCATGATTTGAATTAAACCGGACCTAGATTATGGTCACATATCGTACGCTGATGCAAATTTAACTTAGGTAGGTGCGAAGAAATGTAGAAATAGTCATAGGAGTCCCGATTTCGCTAATTGGCGAAGTTTACCTAAAACAATTACCAAATCGAGTCTGTCCTCTCTCAGGATCGCTTAAAGCAACCCCAGATCACCCCTAGACCATCAAACGACAGGTCTAGACCACAAATTACCCCATCCCAGCCTTCAAAAATCCCTATGTATAGCTGTACATCAACAACATACTCGAAAGGCCCTGAAACGACTTGAATCGGAGTCGGGGGCCAAACCAAACAAATACAGTGGGACCCAAGGTGGCCCCCACATATTTTTGGACTAAGGGACACAGGAGGACCTCGCCCAAGGGGCGAGCCCTCTCCAGAACCTCCAGCGACCGGCGAGGGCCTCCCTGGTTTGGCGAGGCCTCGCCGCCCAGTGGGCTGGCTCGGGCCGACACCTTTGGGGTGTTTGAGGCCCACTGATCCAGGGTGGATCGATTAAAACCCCCCCAAACACCACTCTCCTTCATAAACTACCCCTCCAAGCTTTCCTTTTTCTTTAAAAATCCTTATTTCTCTCTCAAAGCTCCCCTCCAATCACCCATTTCATCATTTCCCTTCAAAGCATACACACCTCCACCGTTTTCAGCAACACACACCTTCCAACCTTTCCATTCTCTCTCATTTGAGCTCTTAAACCCTCCATTTGAGTCTCAAATTCGTGTAAACCCACTAACCCATCCCATCTTTCCATTTTCCCTCTTTCTCTCCTTTCATTTGAGCCTTTACACACCCCTTGGAGGCTCAAATCCGTAGAGACCTAAAGACCCCAGCCCTTTCCTCCCTTTTCTTCTCTTTTTCATGGCTCTATTTGGGCTCATTACGGCCGTATTTTCAATTTTCACCTTTCTCTCTCTCTCATGGAAAAGAAAAAGGGTGTTGTGGATGAAGCCGGGCCTAGTCGCCCCACTCATTCAAGGAGACCGAGAGATGCCACCACAAGTACGGGCGTTGAATGTAAGATACGAACTAAGCGGGACCTCGATCCCCAGGCTCCTCTCCCAAGAGCTCTACTAGCGGAGTTGTCCCATGGAAGATATGCGGACTGTAGGGTCCTTTTTGAAGCTCAGGTGGATGGGCGTCTCTTTGGGGAGTATTTGTTATTGGAGCGCTTGGGTGAAGCCGAGTGGGGCCCTGTGTTTGAGGAAAAATATCGTACAAATGTGGGCACTGTCAGAGCATTTTATGCCCATATTTTTAAGAGCATACGCTGGAGCTCTTGCAGTTCAAGATTTAGCCAAGTCCACACGAGCGAGAAGAATCTGAAGAGTGCACGTGAAAGGGATCGCCGTATGTGTTTTCTTTGTGGTCGACTGGTTCAATGGCAGCCAAACAATAGCCTCTTGGTATCAAACATGATGGATAATTTTCGCCTACTCCACCATATCTACACGTTTAACGTGTACCCCAGGTGTGGCAATCGCAGTGAGTGCACGCGTCTGATGGTAGATTTTCTATACTAAGTGGGGCAGGGAGAGAAGTGCGTACCTACGTATGTTTTACGACAGATAGTTCTTACCGTATGCTTCAATAGAAGGATTGATTCGCTCCCCTTCGGTCGGCTTATATGCAAGATTGCACGCGAGTTCGGCTACAGTCTTGGCGCAGAACTCCCAATATCACAATATTTCATCGACGAAACTACTCTCAATCAGATGAAAATCAGACACGGCAGCGGTAAGCCCAACTCGATGAGAGTGAGGATGAGATGGCTAGTGAGGAGTATGAAAGTGAGGAAGAAGGTGGAGCTAAAATAGAAGAGGAAGAGAGTGAGGAAGAAGAGGAGGCACAGGACACAGAAGAGAGCTCCCCTCCCACGGCACCGGAGCAGGATGCTGATTAAGATGTTAAGGATGCCCGTTTAACTCGACTTGAAGAGGGCCAAGCTATCCTGCGACAGGATCTGATGGATCTTCGAGGCCTCGTGAAGCACAAGTTCAAGAAGGTGACTTGCACTTTGAAGTCTATCTTGTACTGCTTACAGGATAAGGGTACCCCTCCTCCTTCGCCAGACTCGGATGCCTAGTCATCCACGCCATCGCCCTGTATGTTTGCTTGATGCTGTATTAGGATCTTTGTGTTTTCATGTTGATAGGCCTAGTAGTGTAGTGGTTGGTAGAATGTTTTAAATGTTTGAAGTCTTGGTTGTATTAGCTCACATGCATCTTCTGTCATGATTCATGTAACAATGTGTCTCATGTATTATGACAATTTTGGTAAATGAAATACATGAAGTTGCTTTAGTCTATGTATGGATGCTGCGTAAAAGTGTTTGTGAGTATGCTAAATCTGACCTGGGTTACACCCTATGTTGAATATAGGGAATGCCATCTAAGGTTGCATGGGTTGCGGTGCGTCTCACTTTTGGTGATCCGATTGATGGGGTATCTTCCCTGAGTGATTGTCAGATGGACCCTAGTTTGGGCCTGACCCACACTGCCATGCCGGATTCTCAGCCGGCCACTGGGCCAACACATATGACACCGCCTGTGGTACCACCTGTTACACTATCGGAGCTGAACAGAATCGTGCGTCAACGTCGACGCCACCCATGTCTCAGTCGGCTCCTCCTACTGATAGGCTGGAGCAGATGATGTTGTTGATGCAGCAGCAGTAGGCACAGCAGCAGCACCAGCAACAACAGTTTTTCGCCACCATAGCAGGGGCCCTTGCTCAGAAGATGAGTGTTGTTCCGCCTACATCTACTACGCACCCTGCTGGGAACATGAATACCAGCGGACTTTGTGAGCGCTTTCAGCGTTTTCGTCCTCCCACTTTTGCGGGTACTCATAGACCCGAGGAGTCTGAGTACTAGATAGATCTCATCTCTAAGATGTTGAAGCCGCTGCATTGCACTAAGGTAGAACAAGTTGAGCTAGTCACCTATATGTTCGAGAAGGAGGCTAGTTTATGGTGGGACAACATCATACAAACCATTCCCACAGGACACGTGTGGACTTGGGGTGCATTTGAGACACACTTCCACGAAAAATATTTTCCCCTCACGTACCGCCATGAGGAGGGAGAGTTCTTTCGCCTCCGATAGGGGGCATGACAGTGGCAGAATACGAGAACAGGTTCACGGAGCTAGCCAGATACGCTCATTTGATACTAATTGATGAACCGATGAAAATGCGGCATTTTTAAGATGGGTTGCAGCCCGATATCCGCACTCAGACGCGTTGCGCTAGCATTTCCAATTACGCCGAGCTAGTCAACATGTCTCTAAGAACTGAGCAAGATGGAGATAGAGTTTCTCAAACATGTATGCCAATGGGCCCGAGGCCTCAGCCCGAATCACAAGACCGGCCAATTATAGGTAAGAGGCCACATGTAGTCTTGCCTCCCAGGCCCATGGCTCTGCGACCCAGCAAAGGCAAGCGAAACATTGGTATACTTATTGCGATAAAGGCAGACACACTGACCCCTTCTGTTTCACCAAGATGAAAGACAACGGTGTCACGCCACCTCAGAAGATCGACCGTCGACCACCACATGATATAGCGACTCCACCTCTACAATCTACATCACCAGCGCAGCCATTTTATCGACCACCTGTACCTCAGAATAGGCCCCCTCAAAGACCTATGAAAGCGCAACCAAACCATCCTCAACAAGCCCGTGTGCATGCACTTGCAATTGAAGCACCTGAGTCAACAACTGCAGCGTTTTTGACCTTTGAGGTCACTGCTCACATTCAATATACGCCTATATTCCTATTGGCAGACACTGGGTCTATTAAACCAGTTCGTAAGAAAGAATAGGCCTAACAATGGGTTACTATCCTCATTATAAAAAATATATATAATATGGTAACTAGAGAGGACAAATATGTTGTAAATAATAGAAAGGTCGAAACAAAAAATTTTTACAACTTCAAGTTGCTAGTAGGTTGGTCATATCTTTTAGAAATTCTTATATTCATACTAGGAATTATCCTGTGATTAAATTTGATTATACATAAAGATATATATATATATATTTGTTATTTTTGTACAATTAAATTAGAACCCTAGAGTAGGATTGAGTTTCATAGTTTAATACTTCATAAGATCATGTTAGAGGCGGACCATAGTGAGGTTATAAGTTTCTTATTTTCTTTGTAAATTCAAGGTTCATATCGCGTCGAGGAGATGTCCCTTTTCTTTCCCTTCCCATGGCCTTATGTTGCTAGCATTCCAAACTTCTACAATATTTTAGGACTCTCGACTCTTCCCTATCTCCCGAAGTTAATGAAACCATAGTGCAAATCTGCTCATAACCTCCTAGCCATATGATTGAAATGGTGACCTACAACTATAATATTAGGAGATTGAAAACCCTTCTAGTATAGTCTTTTGACTATGAGCACCAGGAAAGAACTTAGTATCCACCAAGTTAAACATAGGTTGAACAAGAACTCTCGTTGAACAAGATCTAAAGGACAACCTTATAGACATGAGGCTTGAACCTCCTAGCGAATTATAATACTCCTAAAATACTTAGGATGATCTGATTTTAAAATTTCAGAACCATATCCGTACGAGCCATTTGCGGCTTAACTCAATTCTTAATCTTGGGTGATTACCAAAGGACTCACTGCTTGACTGAGCAGAAGACTAAGATCCATCAGGATTAGGAAGGGATATAATGTGTTGTATGCCCTGGTCAGGCGGGCAATTGACGTATCGGGTTTGAGTCTACCATAACTAACTTTCCTTATTAGCCCAATCATAAATGGTAGAACATACCACCTTTAGGTAAACTTTAACATCAGACATTTAGCACGATAATAATAACTTGGACATTTATCTTTAAACCTCAAAGGTAGAAACTTTTAAGGGGGGTAGACCAATATGAGCTAGGCTAATGTAGCTGTTATATACCCTAACACGTATATAAACCTGAAACCAACAGAACTAACCTAAAAACCTTTACTTATTACCCTTAGACAATTTTGGGGATGAAATTTTTCTTTAAGGGGGGTAGATTGTAACGTCCCAGAAAAATCCGTACAGAGACCCGAGTACCACCTTAGGCAGAAATCACTCAAGATCAAATCTTTTAGAAATTAGACGAAATTAACTAAGTGTTAAACTAGAGTAGCTGTGAAATCCACTTGAATCACTTTAAATACGATCCACAAGACCTAAAAATTGTAGAATCATTAACGCTAGGTTACCCTAAAATCTAGGATCAATCTCATTACCCAGTTGCTCTCAGGAGCACATTGAAACTCTGTATCGGATCTAGACCGCACGTTGAAAGTCTGATTACTACGAAATAATATAATTAAGACCACCTTACTGGACTTGACAACCATCTCGGAAATCAAATCCAGATAGTGTCCCGGGGCTATTCGCTTGAGCTCAAAGTGAAGTGTGTGAGAAACATGGATATTTTAGAAATAAAAATCTAAATTTAAGGCATCTGAGACTTGTCGCTTGTGGGCCGAATATAAGGATTCAGATCATCAGAATCTGACCCAAATACACCTTCAGATCAGGAGAAATTTCATACACAGGTCAATGTACTTATAACCCCGATCGAGTTTCGATGACCGTTGAATTGAAACTGGTCCGCCACAGGTGATCTGTAAATCCGATCGAACTGAAAACTTAACTCAACCGAGATCCATGGTCAGGGAGCTTAAGTCCGACCTTTGGCTCAAAGGGGGCTCCAGAAGTGCTCCATTGAGCTGAAACAGACTCTCTTTGGCTATAACCTAGGTATATCTTGGCCTTGGGGCCATTTCCATCAGTTTTAGGCCTATATAAGGACCTTAAACCCTCTCTCATTTACTCCATACGAATTTGGAAAAAACCCTAGGAGAGAGAAGAGAGTAAAGAGAGAGAAAGTGAGAGAGAAGTTGGAGTCACTCCTGGGATTTGATCCCTGCTATTCTACGTACCTATCCGTCACTACCAAATCGCTATTCCAGCGATTCTGACTTCGTTCTTAGGTAAGAAAACCAAACCCTAATCTGTTCTAAGGTTTCAATTGTTACAAGTGGTAAGATAGCTAACTTAATTCATGTTATAGGTCGCCAATCCGCTGTTAACAAAGACTAAGTGTCTAAAATGACTCCATTACGCGTTTACCGGTGTAAGGTGTGGACTATAGACGTATAGGTTATGGTTTTCAAGGCTTTCAATGTTGGTTAATGGTTTATTCTTAACGTAGGTGCTATTTCACGTGCATAAAGTAATGTCCGTTTCATTTTTCAATTATACGTTAACTAGGTTGAATATACTGTATTTCTCGTATTTGTAGAAAATACCATATACGTATGAAATTCAGATTTGTGCTTGTCATGATTAATTGCTGTCTATGTATGCTAGATGCATGTGTATCAACTTCTGGGTGAACGGATTAGCCTAATACATGTTATATTAACATACATCGTGTATGCTACAATGCGTAGCCTAAGTGTTTGAGTAAAAGACTAAATGAGTATAAACCTTGCGTTAGTGTACGCCATGACTAACTATCGTGGCTATGCGATTGTTGTGTAAGCAGCAATCCTTAGCGAAGGGACTTGCCCTAAATCACGTCATGGAAATATATGTTATATGTGATACAAAGGTGTAGCCCAAGTGTTTGTGGAAATGAATGAATGAATATGGAACTTGGATTCATGCTTGCCATGACTATCCGTCGTGGGTGCACGCGTATTATAAATGGGGCAACTCCCTAGTGAAAGGATTTGGCCTAATACCTATGTGATCAACATATGTCATGTATGTTGATGAAAGTAGTCTAAAGTGTTTACTGAAATGTCTGAATGAGTAAGTAGTTAGTAAATGGTAATGTATAAGGGTGTTGAGATATGATTCTCAACTCTTTTTACTATGTATATGTTTTCCTCCATGTACCGTATACTATAGTGTTTGTTTATCTATGTAATGCATATGTATAAATCCATGTTTAAGTTGTATTCCATAAAATATAAAAACAAAGCCATGAAGGGTAATGGAGGAGTGGTGTAACGATTCCGTGCAACAGCCCTGGCAGCCCTAAAGCGGACAATATCGGACCTATGATTGTATGATTTGAAATCTTGATCCATTACTATCTTCTAAGATATTTTGTTGTAATTGAATGTGATTGGGGCTATTGTATAGTCCAGGCAATCGGTAACAGATTCTGTGTTAATGGCTGAGGTTATTTTGCCACAAAAGTGTGTCCGACGAATCTGAACCATATTTTGGTTGTCGACAGTGGTTAGGCCACGCGGAGTACTTACGCACTTCATGTCATTCAACTTGTCGTGCGCTTGGGCTAGTCGAGCTCGTCAAGTAACCCGATTGACCCGATATATGTTCACTATGTTTGGACGCTACTGCTTGAACCTAAGGTACTAAACTCACCAGTGAAAACCTCGTTAACCTTGGTACCTTGATCCGCTAAGACTCATGAGCTGGACATGGTGGTATGGGACACCGTGGTCGAGCTGTTGTCCTACGCTGGGGCGACGAGCCTCCCCGTAGTGACCAGTGAACAACTCAAACTCGTGAGCCAAATACGGTGGTATGAGACACTGTATTCGAGCTGTCGGCCTCCATTGGTGTAGCCTGGCTGTGGTCCCCTGTTGGGTTGGCGACGAGCCTTCGAAAATCGACTACCAGTTGGTAGGGCGTTAATGGAGTAACCTCGAGTATAAAATAGGCCTACCTTGGCATAGCCTGGCTGTGGTCCCCAGTCGGGTTGGCAACGAGCCTTCAAAAATAGACTGCCAGTTAATAGGGTGTTGGTGGTAGTGACCTGAACTTGCTTATCGTATGTGATTAACTAGGATTGATGATCCTAGATGGATCATTGTTTGGGAATTGATATAAGGGAGGTACCTTAGTTTCTCAATCATGTTGTATGAAAAGGACTAATAAAAAAAACTTGGTAATAATGCTCATAACATCACACTGCATGTGTCCTGGGTTGAAGGGCACAGAGGGAAGAAAGCATGCCACGACCGTAAGATGGTGTCGCACGAGGGAGTGTAGGCGAGGGCATGCATCATTGTTCATATCATTCTTGCATTAATAAGAGTATCTAGGTATATTTGATTTTACTACTCTATCATTACTACTTGACTGAGTTGATAACATGTTAACCTCTGCTTTATAGTTCCACTGAGTTGATCACTCACTCCCACGTTACGGGATAATGTTTTAAACACCAACCAGATTCTGTCTTGATTTCATATGACGACGTGACCCCAGAGGCAGATCCTGATTACTATGACGATCAGGATGAGCTCTCGTATATGCAGTTCTCCGGTGGCTTCGCTTAGGCTATCCAGATCGATGGGGCTATAGGGATTATCATTGTAGTTGTACTGTTTGACATTTTGATTTTAAAACTATTATATGTACATGGTGACTCAGTGATGTATTCATACTCTAGAGACTGATCGTGATCTTTTGACTTATATACATTTATTTATGTCTTTCAGTCTTCCGCTTGCGTTTTACAACTTGATCTGGAGTACGAATTACTGTTTTGGTATAATTTCACTCATGATTAACGCACTAACATGGACAACATTCAATCATAAGCATATATGTTGCATAAGTGATGTTTTGGAACTCGGGAGTTGAGTTGCTACTCGACCCCTGATTTTCAGGGCGTTACACATGAGGTCGAGCTGCATGGGCCCCACCGTGATGCGATCGAACATCAGCACTGTGGATTTGATGGGTCCCCCTTAAATTATGAGATATCCCAAAAATCAGCCGTATACAAAACTCAGGTGGTCCATACCATTTAAAATCATGTGAAGACATGCCTAAAACATATAAAAGCACTTGGTGGGGCCCATCTTAAATTTGGATGCATCTGAAACTTGGTCTGACCCCTCATCCAAGTGAGACACACATAATAGATGGGGTGGATTTGTGAACGACATCTCGGTGGGCCTGACAAATGATTATGAATGTTTTAATGGAGGGTAACCCCTCTCAACTTTATATATATATATATATATATGGAAAAAGGTACTATGCTCTCGACCTCACGAGTCCGTCCCATTAGGTTGAGCTGTGTGGGCCCCATAGTGATGCGTTTCGAACATCTACCCCATCAGTGGGATGCACCATTCCATCGTGGGCCTAGGTCTCAAAAATCAAGTCAATCCGTGACTTGTGTGGGCCACACCACATACAGAAGTGAAGAGGTGCCATGCACCATTAAAACATTCATAACCATTTTTTAGGGCCCACTGAGATGTGGTTCGCAAATCCAGCCCATCCATTATGTGTGTCCCACTTGAATGAGGGTTCAGACCAAGTTTCAGGTGTATGCAAAACTCAGGTGGGCCCCACCAACTGCTTTTATATGTTTTAACAAGTGTCTTCACATAATTTTAGATGGTATGGCCCACCTGAGTTCCGTATACGGCTGATTTTTGGGATATCCCATAATTTAAAGGGGACCCATCAAATGCATGGTGTTGATGGTCGAAATGCATCACAGTGGGGCCCACACAGCTCGACCTCACGGGAGCTTATCGTGAGCTCAAGTGCATAGTACCTAAACCCTATATATATATATATATATATATATATATATATATATATATATATATATCGGTGAAGACCGCTTTAGTTGAAGTAGGAATATGCCGATATGTCCTAGAGGGGGGTGAATAGGACTTATAAAATTTTTATGGTTTATTTAAAATCCTATTACACTAATCCTAACAGCAAGCTCATATTAGGATTACTCAAAAATAACTCTACTGGCTTCCAAGCCTGGTAGAGGATCCAATCACAAACTATTTAATAAACAGTATGCATATTAGTTTATGATGGATATGACTGTGTATGTGTGTGAGGTGTGATCTCAGATATGAAGATATAAAGATATTAAAGTAAATTACACAATCACAAAGATAGCAATCTCAAACACAGTCATTTTTATAGTGGTTCAACAATCAGTCTACTCCACTCCCGGCAGATGCACTCAACCCTTGAGTGTGCCGGATTTCACTAAGGAGGTTTCACAGTGGTTCACCTCAAACCTAAGGTTTTAAATCAGGTTCACCTTCAACCTTTACAACCTACACTGAGGTTGACTGTTTATGCTCTCACGAGCAAGGGTCAACACAACGCACCCACTTTTAAGCACACTAGCTAAAGATCTTCCATAAAACCCTACCGGAGGTTTTACACGGTTTACCCCAAACTCGAGGTTTCACACCGTTCACCTCAAACCTAAGGTTTTGACTAGTTCACCTTCAACCAGATGTTTATGCTCTCCACAGAGCAAGGGTCCACACAACGCACCCACCACGTATACTCCCGCCGGAGGCCTCCTACGAGGGCTTGAAGGAGTGAGAAACACCTAAGACCCAATCTTAAAAAGGAATGATCACAAGTGTCCTCTGGACTCTAGGTACTTATAGATAAGTGGATGAGTCCCATTAAGCACGTTGACGAAGATCTCCTCTTTTATTGATGAAGAGTCTTTGGTCTCCTTGATCCGCAACTCAAAAGATGTACCAATGCATGGCGACGGGTTGGGTCAAGGTTATAATGAAATCCTACTCTCAAAAGATTTTCATATAAGAAAGATAGAGTGATTTCAATCATTTATGCATTCAAGGCATCCCATCTTCATGATTTTCCATTAAGGTAGTAGCTGAAGGATCCTTGAATGCGGAAGTTCATTCCCCAATCTACTCTATTGAATATTAATGGTGAGAGTGGATTGAAGGATGAACTCCCTTAAGAGAAAGGGTTTTAGGTATAAGATCTAAGGTTAAACACTCAAAATCTCTCTCTTCTTTCTCTCACAGCAACAATAGATAAGTCCTCTTTATATAGGCAAAAGGTTCCAACGAATATAAAACGGTCACATTTATGACAGAGTTCGATATCTTCGAGCAGGTGCGATATCATCGAGCGTATACTCTCGAGAGCATCGATGGTCCGCTCGATGACTCGAACTCAATGTCAAACGCTTTTGAAACCTTTTGCTAGCTGATCGATGAATCGAAATGATTGTTGATGTCATCGAATTTCGAACTCCGATTCCATCGATGAGAGGTTCGATCCATCGACACTTGAAAAATGAGAGAGACATGACTTGAAATATTTCAGGTTTACATGAGTAATCGAGGGACCTTCGAGATCATCGAAATTTGAATGTCGATGATATCGATAGCTGTGTCGATGCATCGATAAATCAAAAAGATTTTTCATAAAGCTTGCTGGACAATTTATGTCCATGTTCAATGCAATAGATACGGCATCAATATCATTGATATTTAAATATCGATTCTATCGGGTGACCCCCGATCATAGATAAAACACCCTGAAATATTTTGCTGGAGAACTTGGTGCACAGGACCGATATCTTCGAAGGCCTACCGATATCATTGAGGTTTGAATTTCAATGGTATTGAGGAGGCTTCGACATATCGATGCTTATATTATATCTTTAAGAAAAAACAGGGGGGCCGGAATTCTGCCTGTCGATATTATCGAGTCACATCCAATAGACTTGAGATTTGAATATCGATGATATCGATAGGTGTATCGATACATCGATAATTCCATTCAGATATGTATAAGGTTGCTAGACATATTTGGTCCTCTTTTCGATGGTATCAATGGAGCATCGAGAACTCGACAGTACAGGTTGATTATATCGAGATGTGTATCGATAAAATTGACAAGGCAAGAAAACTTAGAGAATTTTTCTATTTTAAAAACGTTTTCTTACCCTAAAAACCCTATGATATTCTAACATTTTTTAAGGGTTTTAGGATACCTGGTGATTTGGGACAAGGGATGTGAGGCTCAGATTTACTTGTGGCGAGCTTGCACACATCCGGTTAAGACAGACGCTTGAATTGATCTTCCTATCAGGCTCTGTAGTCTAACTGACTCATCACTCACGCTAATTGACAAACCAGGGCACTTTCATATATATATATATATATATATATATATATATCCTATATTATATATATATCCAGACTCCTTGCCTAATCCTCGTTCCAAGTCACCATTCACTTAAAAAAAAAAAGACCTCAGTAGTGTTGAAACAAGGGGTTATTTTCACTGAGGCTACCACTAACTATGGATTGGTGTGTGGGTTCTGTACTTGTATGTTAATTGGTTTCTTGTCTACTGAATTTCTACTCATGTTGTAGAATCCGAGGAAGGAAATCAATGCACGGTGCTGAAGAAGGTAGCAGATTACTTTGGTGACATTATGATTTTGCCATTTATGGACCGTTACGAGCTTGTGGTTCTTAAAACCATTGCCATCCATGAGTATGTGATGAGTATGTTTCCTTCTGTTTCCTTTGCTAAGTGTGTTTTTTTTTTTTGTATAGGTTTGATTATTTGATTCAGATAAGTTGTACAGTCCATGGAGAATCATTGATCAATCGCCCTACTGTACGCATAGTATCTTGGGCCCTAAGTGCAAACATATTGGACCTTTGATTTAACGATCCAGACTGTCAATCTAATGGGTTCCACCATGGATGGACCAAGCCCCAAAAATCTCCAGGTTGGCAGATCCTAGCCATCCAATCTTTGGTATTTTCTGTTGAATTTGTGTTATAGCTGCATTTTTTTCCTGAATCACCGTTTGCAGGCCACTGAATGAAGTCTTACGATCATCCCATCAGTGAGAGTTTTGGGTAATGGTTCATTTAAGGCTATGCCAATCCAATCAATGCTCTGGATCACCAAACAACGGGCCTCAAATATTGGAGCATGGGGTGGAAGGATACCATACATATCCTCAGGTCAAAGATCATATAAATGCTACAACTCTATCTACCTTCAGTTTTTGGTGGTACCAAGTTCTGTTTGTAGAGTTAAGTATGCCTCGGCATATCATACTATCATATTGGAACTTGAAATGGATATGATCCTTAGTTGGAGGAATTTTCCACACACTGTGCTGCTTCTGCTCCTGCGCTCACTTCTGATTCTAGGTGTTGACACTAGCAAACATTTTGAACTAGATTTTTTTATTTTTTTTTTGCCACTTTCACTGCCAAAGTTGCTATTACATGATCATTTTAAGAGTATAGTTGTTGGTATAATCAAGAGTTAGAGTCTTGATTTCCACCAGCCCGGCTTTTGTAGGAACAGGCTCATGAGTTGTTTTAGTATAAATAGTAGCACCTTATTTGTAAGTTTTAAATAGGGATTTGGTTTGCAAGTCTTTCTTTTATAGAAGAAGCTTCTTGGCACATGTGAGGCAATCGAACGTGATATAGTGAATGGTTGCTAATTGCTCAACCTTAATGCAATAAAGTTTCCATTACAATGTGTAACTACTCATCCAGTATGATATCATAGAGATTTACAGGTTTTTAAGGTTTGCTAACTCTCAGATGGAATAGGTACATTTTTAACAGAAATCCTCTCCTGTTTTTGTTAGTTTCACATTATTTTTCCATCAATGTGCCAAACCGCTGTAATGCTCTCTTCCACCTTCGGCTTGATATTACAGCTCCAAACATTCATTTTAGATATGGAGTCCACTTGAAAGTTTGAGGTAGTTTGGTTATGATAGTTTGAGATACTGCTTGAAAGTAATGCAATTGAAATATGGAGTCCATTCCATCCATATGCCTGCCTGCTAAGGGAGGAAATTGCAGTTTGGTTATTTCCATTTTATTATATCAATGTTTGCAATTCAATTTGATAGTGCATTGAAATTCACCCCCAGTACCAAAGGGTTTTACTGATAATTGGATAGTTCCTTTGTTTCAATGCCATTGATGCACAACATTTTCACATTTAAAAAAGAAAAAGAACAAAAAAAAAAAAAATTTTAAAGAAAAAAAAAAAAAAAAAAAAAAGAAAAGAAGAAAGAAGCCTTGAGATATAGTTGGTGTTTTTGTTCTGGGAAAAGCTTAAACCTTGAATGTCAGTTTTTTGCAACATGAGTTATTCTTATTCTAATTATGTGAATTTTCTATAATTTTCTTCACTTGAATATCATAAAAAGATGGTTTTGGTTTGCTTGGGAGTCCAATTACTGACCCAAGATTCCAGACTTGGGAATCTTTGATTTTGTTTTACAAATGGGTTGCACTTCCCCACTGCTTTGTTACAATTAGCAAGAATTCTGCTACTTTATTCATTTATTTGACCATAAATTATATTTTCCCTAGAAATATGACCAGTGTTCATTTTTGTTTTATATGTTTCTACCATTTCATTTCTCTATTATTGCCATGCCAGAAGTGGCAATTTCTTAAGTCTAGAATGGAATGAAAGATCGGTTTTCAGTAAACTGTTTCCTAAATTCTTTCCTTATAGGAAGATCTGGAATTACCAATAGGTTCTATTCTCTTGTTTCTTCCATCAGATATTATTTACTTTGATTCTGTTTTTCATATCCTTATCTCGTCCATGAAACTACCTTCCAAAAATGATAATAATAATATTAATAAACCTAAACTAAACTAAACAAGGTCTGAAACTTGATTCTATTTGCTACGTTAAACATCCTGAAATGACAGCTTTGTAGCTGTTTCAGTTAGGATTAGGATCCCAAATCTGCCAATCTTCACCATCCTGAGAGATGTTCTAAACATAAAATTCTGACCCTTAACGACTTAAAATGGAGGATATTAAGAATATAATTTAGTTGCCTTAGATAATAAAAAAGCCTGATCAGTCACTGCACATTTATATTGTTGCTGGCATAGGTGTCCAAACCCATTAACCATGAACTATGGAAATGGTCAGCAACATTGTTGCATTATCACTTTTTCATACCAAATTTTCAGTGGGATAAGTTGGATAAACGTTAGAAGTAATGGATTGGGATTGTCTCATGGCTTTTATTTTAAAATATGAGCAATCTGTCTATATGTGTGGACCTGATGTCACACCCCAGACTCGGTAACCGGACTCACAAGGAACCCCATGGCCGGTTCTGACCGCAACAGCCTCCGTAGTACCCCATTCTTGGCTCCTGATGCAGGTTCCGATCATGGGATCCCATAAGGAGGATTTTCGTAACAATATAATCATTCCAATACGAGCATCTCCAAGATCACAGCAAGTATATCTAAGAATAACAAAGGCACACATCACAAAATCCACTAAGAATTTGAACTTTTACAGGCTTTCATAAGGTCCAAAAGGACATACATAAGATAATAAAAAAGAAGAGAAAAGTCAGCATCACTGGAGTCCTTAAGCTCAGCTCTACTCCAAGCTCTACCACTACGACACCCGCCTAGGATCACCTGCATGCATCAATCGTGCATAAGCTTATAGAAGCTTAGAAGGTGGTGAAAGTGTGTGACAATGGTGCACAGAAGAATAGCAGGAGGTTCAAGGAGAGAAACATGCTCAATGAGAATATCACTAGCCTTACCAAGGCTTATCATGAATATGATACAATGAGTACTAGGCACCATACCAAGGCAATGCATGAAAGCGCTTATACTGCCAATGCTAATGTGATGCAAGTAATGTTAGTGCTCATATCCAAACCACATATCAAGTACATTCCTATTTATAAGGAAATCATCGGGGTCCATTACACTACTGAATGACTGCCGCTCTACATACCCCGCACAGTCAAACGAGCGTAAGAGACCTCACTACCCTGCCTGCGGACAACCAATCACCAGCAAGGCCTGAAGGTAGCGAACCTATTTACGAGCTGGTCAGACTCAGCCTAGCAATGCCTCTTTACATCAGGCGAGTAAGGCTACATCCCTATCCAACCGACTACACGATAGTGGCAGTCGCGGCCTAACGGTATAAGGCCCTCATGCACTCATATTTTCACCCGGTCATGGCATTGGCGCAAATCCTTGGTACCATGAAAGTTTTGGAAATTTTACCCATGGGCATCCTATGCACCCGGTATGCTCAAGTAATATTTTCAGTGTCCACACATATGGCCATCCACGAATGTCCCTGTGGAGGCAAGGCCCTGATGAAGCAAGGGCAGTATCATCATGAAATGTGATGCCGATGCATGAGTCACACATACAAATCATGCACTAGCTACAGGCACACAATGTGCACGAGGGGAGAAACTTCATCCCTTAATGACCACCATACAATGCAATCAATTCATACAAATGATGCATATGGGTCATAATAATGTAAGTGTGCTACCTATGGAATATGGAATCCTTCGTCTTAAGGAGGGTCAAGTCTAGGCACATAGACAGGTGATCTAAGGAAGAGAGAAGAAAAATCCTCTAATGGGGCCCAGTACTTTGGGATGACCCACAAGCTAAGGGAGAGTCGTGATCCTAAGGAGGAACGGTCCTAGTCAGGCCCAAGGTGGGCCTTCAACCAACTATAAGGGCCCCTATGGGCCTACCTTCCAAGGAGGACATCTAACCTCAACTGGGTCCTAAAAGGTAGCCTACTACATATGAAAGGAAAAGTCCAAAGCCCAATCAATCCATGGCCTAGTGGGCCATACACTAAGCCCAATACATAGGCAACCTGGTAAGCCCTTAAGCAAGGTTAGGGCCCAACCCTAAGGTCATGGGTTCACTCATTATGGTGGGCCTAATGGGCAGCCCATTATCCCAACATATGAGAAATCCCTATATCTAACACAAGTAAGTTGGGCCTCACATCTCGGCCCAAGTATGGATTTATTATAGTGGGCAAGCAAGGGCCCAACTACTTGAGTTAGCCCATAAAACCCATCACAATGACATGGTAAATATAGGACCCAAGGGTCCAATGGGCCTATCAAAAGTTTCAGCCCAACCAAGGCTTTAAGGCCCCATTAATTAACTAGAAGACTAACCTAAGAAGAATCCAATTGGAATGAGCCTCTAATCTTGCACTAATTAAGCCCAAAAATAAAATTAGAATGGCAAGATAACTGACTTAAAACCTCCTCAAATCTAGTGGGCCATACAGCCCCAAAATAGACATTTATGAGGCAGCAACGTTGGGCCCATTGCTGAATTTTCAGCCCAACCGCTTTCTGGGTTTGTTGGAGTCCAGCAATTAATTTATAATATTTATTTTCTGATGACCCTCACACATCACTATGGGTCCCACCAGATGAGAGGGAAGTACACAACTCATATTAGAAGTGGGCCATGCTGCTAGAGTACAGGCCCAGCAACAGTCCAAGGTAGGGGCGTCCCATGGTGGGTAGTCCTACGGGCCAGGGTATTTGGCCTAAAACTGACCCAAATTGCAGGCTGTACCACGGTTAGTATAGGGGCCCATTGGCCCTGAAAATTTTCAGGGTGGTCCTTCCATGGGTGGGCCACACCTCCACAAAATTTTGTGATTTTTTCATAACTAAAAGTATTTTAATTTATTTTTAGAAAATAGTCTGTCCAGAAAATCGGATAGACCTGGACGTACCAACGTGGTGGGCCAGTCTGGCCCTTGCCACGGTGTGTAAAGGGGTCCATTGGTCCCAAAAAATTTTATGTGGGTCCTACCATGAGTGGAACACCTCCTTGTAAATTTTCATAATTTTTGAATACTCAAAAGTATTTTAATAAATTCCAGAGTTACAATCTATCCAGGATGAAATGTTGCTGGAAATAATTGTCCTGAATTTGGGCCATCCAAATGGGTGGGTTATGGGCTCCAAAATTCCTGAAATATGGACCCAATGTCCCTCATCAAGTCTAAAACAAGGTGGGACCCAGAAATATAGCTCACCTTCTGAGAAAATATTTTTTTAAAATTTTGTTTTTATAGAACCATGTTGTTGGACTGCACAGCAGAAATTTCTGGCAGCCCAATATGTGGGCCCACCCTTTTGGATGTCCAAATGGGGTCCATTGGCCCTAAATTTTTGCAAGTAGGTCCTACCATGGGTGGGACACCTCTCTGCAAAATTTTAGAATTTTTGAGGTAGTATAAGTATTTTATTTAATTCATATAAATTATGGTCAGCAATGAATATCAGAAAAAAATCTGCTGGTGCAGAAAATACTGTTGTCTCATGTTTGGCACCATATGGGGTGGGCCTATACTTGCCCAAATTATTGAAAAATTGGTGGGTTTGATGGTCCCATATATGGACAGCAAGTGGGGTCTACTGGAGTGGCCCACTTACTCTCAAATCAAGATGAAAAATGAGCATTTCTAACATGCAATGTTACTAGACTGTCCAGAAATTTCTGGACAGTCAACCTACTTTGGCCCATCCCATAGGCCTCAAGCATAGGGGAAATGATGTGGGCCCTATTCCACATCAAAGTGGGGTCCACACTCTAGAAAACCTCCAAAGAAATTTAGGAGAAAAAGACGTGCAAACAGATCCAAACATTAGCTCAAAAGCCATGCTCAAATTGGGCCTGAAATTTGGACAACAACATATGTTGTCCATATTTAAGCCCATATAAATTAATTAAAGGGTTTATGGCCCTGATTCAATATATGGGGTCCACCTTGATGGGTTAAAAAAATTCCAAACCCAGGAGCTCACTCAGACCTCCATGAAAAAGCCATTTTGGAGGCCACTGAAACCATGCATGCATGGTGGGCTTGGACATCTAGTCAAAGTGGGCTTAGATGTTGCTGACCTTTCCTTAGTGGGCCACACATCATCAGAGTACACAAGAGAAAAATAGAGAGAAAGGGAGAAGGAAGAAGTAAATCGGCCATTGGTGAAAGATCCTGCCACTAATGGACCTTCCACTCCACAATCCACACCATTCACTGTGTATACACTTACATGCAAGCTATTATGCATCAAGATAATTTGCTGGAGGGTAGGAATACCCTCCCTTCATGCATGCAAAGGCCTAGGTGGCCTATGAGATGCAAGAATAAAGGAGAAGGCATCATAGTGGGTCCATGGAGAATGGCCCACCATGGAAGGAAATGAGTAGGATCTAGGCCCATGGCCTTCATCCTAGGAACCATGTAGGACCTCCACCATGGATTGGTGGGTCCTATATGCTTCCATGCATGTAAGGAAAAGAAAGAAAAGAGAAGAAAGAGACAAGAAGCTAAGGAGAGCACCCACCTTGCTTGGATCTTCAAAGTTCTTGATGCATTGAAATCCTTAGGCTTCAAGGACCATGGATGAAGGGTCAAGATGAGAAGTGGAGGGTTAGATGAGGAGGGAGATGGAAGAAATGTGGCTAGACTTTTCAGCAAGGTAGGATGTTTTGGAGGTTCTATCAATGGGAGAGAGGAGAAAATCCTTTTAAGCAAAGCAATCATTACTTTCTTATCTTGGTTAGAGAAGGGAGATGATTGTAAGTAAGGAGTTACAACCAAAGTTGTAGGTTTAATAAGTTAGTAGGCATGTGGGTGGTGTTTAAGGGTAGGTGGTGTGTGAGATGGAACTCTAGGTAGTGTGTGTGGTGTTTGTTGGAAATTGTACCAAAAAGGGAGTGGGCCACCTTGAAAAATGTGCTCTCCTCACTAGGTGGGCCACATGATCATTATCAAGGGCTAGAATTGAATTACCTACATCTTATGATTTACACGTCGGATGGATACATAAGACGTGACATCGGAACCGTAACGGTGATGCGAACAAGATGACACAGGTTTCGGCTCAATCTGAGTCGGGTCTACGTGATTGGACTTAAGGATGACCACAAATACTATTCGATGGTCGCGGGTCGTCGAAATTCGACCGGTAGGACCGCGGGACCAAGATGAACAAGATGCATACTCACACATACACATGCGAACTCGGGTCGGGTCTCACACCTGATCAATACATAAACCTATGAATTCTCGAGAAATGAAGATTTTTTCTTTCTCAGCCTTATAAATTTTGTAATTCATTTCATAAGCGAGAAAGAAGTAATAAAAACAAATTGAAATTAGAGACCCAAATGATATTTACCATAAATTCCAAAACTAGAGATCCAATTATTTATTTATCATAAATTCCATGATGAGTGTAATATCAAACTGCAGGTTTTTGCCATAAAAGATAACTTGAGGATAAAGGAAATAGACCGAGAAGTGCGAGCTATTATGAGGCGTATAATTGAGAAGAGGGAGATGGCTATGAAAATAGGAGAAGCCCATAACGATGATTTGTTGAGCTTGCTAATGGAATTTAATTTCAAAGAATCCCAAGATCAATGGAACTCCAAGAGCATGACTATTGAAGATGTGTTCAATATGATAGATGAGTGCAGACTATTCTACTTAGCACGACAGGAGACCACATCACCTTTTCTTCTTTCTTCTGGTTCTTTTTTTAGGAAAAAGAAATTTAATGAGGAAGCTTTGCTCTATGGCTACTGATTAATGCAAGCTATAAGTTTTATAGCTATGGATTAATTCGTTGCCATATCTTTAAAAGCTATGGCTATGGCATCAACGGATATTACTGTAGCCATATATCTTTAGCTACAAATTTTATCCGTAGCTATAGGCCTTTTTGTAAGACCCGTATCCTAGTCCGTACTATTCTGTCGACTCCCACAATTCTTTCCATCGAATTCCGGCAAGCTACGACTGATAATCGACTTTTTTGCACGATCCTAAGTCATATCCTGTATATTTGAATCGGCTTAACCTGAGACTTGTATCTTAGCGACCGCGCTGTCGCCACGATTCCAATGTCGCATCTCGTGCGCCAATTCGACGCTTAGATCATAAAATGTGGACCGTACATTATAATAACCGTGGACCGCACATTACGGGACCCACCCATTCCATGTGGCACAAATCCCTAGGTAATTATGAGGGTGATGGATGACATCACCCTAACCTAGCTATAGCCACCCTACCCCCTAGCCTTCTTACAAGCACTTATGGCTAGCCACCCTACCCCTAGCCCTCTTACAACCATTTATTGCAAGTCACCCTCTCTTACAAGTAATCATGGCTTACCTAAGCTACTCTTTCCCTCTCTTTACTACTCTCTCTCTCCCTCATTTTTCAAACTCACATTCCCAAGCAAGGAGAAAAAAATCCCACGTCCATGGCATCCCAAGTGTGAGAAAAGAGAGTGAGTCGTGTGGCCCACTTTCCTATCCCAAATCCTTCATCCTAGCCATTCATTTCTCATCTTCCACCATCAAAGTGAAGCACAAGGAGACCGACGTTCCAACGGACCAAGAAGATCGAACAGTGGGTGCTTATTAAGATAGATTTTTTCATGTTTTGATGATGGGCCAAGTGAGGCCTACCGATCAATGGTATGGATCTCACTTTGGACCCTAAGATGTGGCCTATGGCCCACCTTGATTATCACTTGATGTATGATTGAATGC
The DNA here is from genome assembly GCA_030180095.1 of Magnolia changhungtana. NCBI lineage: Eukaryota > Viridiplantae > Streptophyta > Magnoliopsida > Magnoliales > Magnoliaceae > Magnolia > Magnolia changhungtana. Next base: position 3,568,759 of record JASAUF010000502.1, on the reverse strand, counting down.
AAGGGAGGGCCCATAGTGGCGGGGTCCCTCCATCACTCATGTCCCACTCTCCTTCTCTTTTTCATTTATTTTGTTTGCAAGGATGTGATTGTGTGGCCCACTTAATGAGTCATGAGGTGTCCAAACCGTTCATCAAATGGACCCCACCTTGATGTGTGTATTATTCACACCATCCAACCATTTGGTGGCCCACCCCAATAGCATGTCTATGGGTGGGGCCCACCTTAAGCCTATGTTTGACCCAACCATCCAGCGACGATGGACATGAGTGAAGTATGAGCTAATAGTGGGCGTACTAGCAAGCTAACAAAAATATACATGATAGTATTTTTTTGGATTTTGGGTGGACTACTTGTGTACTCTCCACCTTGATATATGTATTCAATCCATGCCGCTCATTCCATTCAGTGGATCATTTTAGGTGTTGGGCCGAAAAATTGGACCAATCCGATCTTCTGGTGGGTCATAGTATAGCAAAATAATGGTTTTCACCATTAAAATGCACTTGATACTTTCTATACGTCAAAATACCCTGCATATTGGGCTTGTTTGGTTGGTATTGAGCAATGAAACACAAGGGCTGGAGTGGATTCATCAGATGCGGGCCACACACGTGAAAAACTGTAAAAATACCGCGATTTCAAAAAAAAAAAAAAAGGCGGCCGCAACTGCGCTATGTCGCTATCTGCGCCGTTTTGACCGACGACCAATAGGACCCACGGCTCCAAAGGGGGCCCCACCGTGATGTATATCTGTCATCCAAGCCATTCATATGGTGGGCCCCTGGGGCAGCGGGCCGCCCTCCAAAAATCAGCCATATCCAATGCTCAGGTGGCCCACATCAGAGGAAACAGTGGGATTGGGCGTATGCCATTAGAACCTTTTTGGGTCCACAGAAGTTTTGGATCAACGTGAAATTTGTTTTCCCTCTCCATCTGGGTCTACGTGACCTTATTAACGGGTTGGATGGCGTATAAACATTATGGTGGGCCCCACATGAGACCCACAGTGATGTATGTGTTCTGTACACACCGTCTGTGGACAGTGAAACCAACCCCCCCACCCCCCTCCTGTGTTCTAGCCACACCGTCCAGGAGATGGTGTGTGTATGTGTGCGCGTGTGTGTGTGTATGCGTGTGTGTGTGCATGTGTGTGTGTGTCGTGTGTGTGTATGCGTGTGTGTGTGTGTGTGTGCACGTGTGTGTGTGCGTGTGTGTAGATATATATATATATATGTGTGTGTGTGTGTGTGTGTGTGTGTGTGTGTGAATATGTGTATATATATATATATGTATATGTATATATATATATATATAATATTATATTATATATAATATTGTATATATATATATACTGTATATAAATTATATATTATATTATACATAATATATATATGATGGTGGGCCTTCATGGAACCCACCATGATGCATGTGTTGCATCCAAGCCGTTCAACCATTTGAAAGCTCGTTTTAAGGCCTGAGACTAAAAATAAGTTAGATCTAAGGTTCAAGTGGACCCCACCATTTGAAGTAGTGGACAATGTTCAAATTTCTAAGGAGTCATAGTAGTTTCCCATTAAGCTGATATTCGTTCCACTTCATCTATCCCTATATTAGCTTAGGAACAGGTTGGATGGGAAATACATGTTATGGTGGGCCTTAGGAATTTTAATGGTGGAAATCATTATCACCACTTGTATTCGGGTGTGGTCCATTGTTGTGGCCCATTTGACATATATAAGGCCCATGTAATGTGGGCCCATCTTATGTCTTTGTGGCCCATTGTTGAGGCCCACCCTGATGTACATAAGGCCCATGTGATTAGGCCCATTCAATATACTTGTAGCCCGTTGTCGAGGCCCACTTTGATATATAAGGCCCATGTTACGAAACCCATTGTGATGTTTTCAAAGGCCTATGGGATATGGCCCATTGCAATGTACATAAGGCCTATTGATGCGGCCCACTTGATTGATATAAGGCCCATATGAGGCGGCCCATTTGATGTATCTGAGGACTATGGGTCGAGGCCAATGAGATGTATATAGGTCCATTGTAATGTGTGATTTCCCATGGTTTGTGTAATGATCGTGCCTTGGGAGCAATGTTGGTTTGACGTCCACATTGTAAGTACAATGTTGGTTAAATGTCTGCATTGTGACCCTCCCTAGGGCCCATTGATAGGCCCATACTCGTTATGTGTAGGCCGTCTAGGCCCATCTGCATTGTAAGGATAGTTCATTACTTTATAAAATGCTTAGTATAACTCCATGATTCATGCTCATACGCATCATATGTATGCTTAATATGAGGAATGTTTGATCATAGCATAAGCCGTTGGACTGAGACATTACGGGAATCCAAATGAACGGAGTGCCCGACATGAGCGTGTGGTACGCGTGAGATTGCTGCATGTTTGTACTGTGTGACTCATGCATCTCGCATATGTGTGACTTGATCACTGCACGCCCTACCGACATCAAGGTCGTAGCCTCCACAGATACAACGTAAACGGTCATATCGGATACCGAAAATATTGGCTCTAGCATTGTGGGCACTGAGGATGTCCTTGAGTGATAATCCCAGAACCTTTTTGGTACCAGGGGATGCTCCAACGTCTAGACCGAGTGGATACATGAGCGCCCGAGTGCCGAATACCAGTAGGTCGCGTCTCCCACTGTGTCATGGTCGGTTGGAAGGGGGTGTGGCCTTAACCACCTGAGTGAGAGGGCTATAAGCTAGGCTGAGTTTGACCAGCTCGCAAATGAGTCCGCTATCGATGAGCCGGGTAGATATTGGCAGACACTGGTCAGGGGAATAGTGAGGTCTCTTCCACTTACTTGACTGTGCAGCTAGGGAGGAGGCAATCAGTGTGAGGTGTATTAGACCCCGGTGATATTCAGAGAGGAACTGTACTGATATGTATACTTGATGAGTACTGGCACGCTTGTTTTGCATCTCGCATATAACATTTGGCTACATAGGCCTCGCATCGCATGGCCTTGGTATGGCCGATAGCATTCATGCCTTGCATCACATAGCTTTCGTATAGCTGATAGCATTTATGGACTTACCACATATTTCCGCATTACTCTAATATTGTATACTTGGCACTTGCCATTCGCACACACTAACACCACCCCCTAAGCTTTTGTAAGCTTATGCATGATAGGTGCGTGCAGGTGGCGTTAGGTTGCAGCAACATTGAGCTTGGAGCGTGCAGCAGAGCCTCTGGAGATTCTGTTACTTCCATTATATTGTATTTCCCTTTCATACGCATTGTACTTAAAATTTTTGATATAGTGGATATATGGTGATGTTGTTTTGTGACTTGGTTATGCGTATGGTTATGCTCCATTACAAAAAAAAAAAAAAAAAAAAAAAAAAAAAACTCATACTGAAAATCCTTCTTGTAGGATCCCAGGATCGGAATCTAGCGTATGGGCGTTCCCCAAGAATGGGGTACTATGGAGGCTGTCGGCACCGGATTCGGCGATCGAGAATTTTGTGAGCCTGTTTTTCGAGTTTGGGGCGTGACAGAAGTATTTATAACAACCCACGCCCACACTATATGATATTGTCCGCTCTGGGCATAGGTCGCATGGTTTTGTTCTCAAGTCACCCTCAAAAGGCCTCATACAGTATAGGGTAACAACTCCACACATAACCAACACAACTTCAGACGACACTTCTGACGTGGGATAAAGTTTCACCTTCACCGTGTGCACAGTAGCCTGCCAGACACCTTGGGGCCCGCCCATGTGTGCCTGTCCACATGTGGCCACAGTGACGGGGCGTCACACTTTTTTTGGTAGTGCAGTAAAAACTAACGATTTAGGGGTGTCCCGCACAACCACCGGTAAAGCCTTTACCGACGCCACCTTTATCAGCACTCACCTGACCACCGGTAAAGCCTTTACCGGCAGCCAGTTTTCTTGTAGTGTGAATTGCAATTGATGCAGGTTGAGGCTAATGTTTGTTAAGATGCTAATATGGAATGGTTTTCAGCAAAATGGTAAGCTAAATAGGCTGGTTCATCCTGATGGTTGAAGATGCTAAGCTAAATGGTCTGGTCCATCCTGGTAGTTGAAGATGCTAAGCTAAATAGTCTGGTCCATCCTGGTACTTGAAGATGCAACTAACCACATTAAGGTACAAGTTCTTGAAAAATTATGGAATGAACTTTATTGTTTAGTAACCACAGTATCCTCGACTATAAATAGAATGAAACCCACTTTCGTTATTTATTTTATTACATTATATTGTCATAATTCAATTCAACATCCAAACATGATCTTTTATTCACCAACTGACATGACCTCTTATTTAACTAAAATGTGTGACTTGAATCTACCTCGGTAACTATTACTTTTTCTTTATCACCTAAAATTATTATTTTTATTTTTTTTTTGCTAATTTCTTTTATTCTTTCTTTTGAAGGTTTTAAATGAATGAAGATTGAAAACTGGAAATAGAAAAATAAACTATAATCTTCACCAAAATAAACAACCATAACACATTTCTACGTGAAATCACTTTACACTCACACAACCATATCATATCCTCAAGTGCAACCTCATCATATAGTCTATCAACCGTATCACATTCTCAAATGGATCCACCACACCATACTGTCATACAACCATATCATATCCTCAAGTGAAACCTCATCACACAATCCATAAAGTGTTTCACATTCTCAAGCAGAACCATATCACACTATCACACGACCATATCATATGCATCATCAAGTGTAACCTCAGCATATAGTCCATCAACTGTATCGCATTCTCAAGTGGAATCACATCACACTATCGTCTCAACCATGTCATACGCTCAAGTGCAACCTAATCACACAATCCATAAAGTGTTTCACATTCTCAAGCAGAACCATATCACATTATCACACGACCATATCATATGCATCATCAAGTGTAACCTCAGCATATAGTCCATCAACTGTATCGCATTCTCAAGTGGAATCACATCACACTATCGTCTCAACCATGTCATACGCTCAAGTGCAACCTAATCACATAGTCCATTAACCATATCATATCTTCAAGTATAACCACATCATATTATCATACAATCATATATCATATCCTCATGTGCAAACTCACCACGCTGTCCATCAATAGTATCACATTCTTGGGTGCAAACTCAACCCTCAATCATGCTTTTTTCAGCTCTCAGACATTCATTCCCTTTTCCTAAGAGAATACCCTCATAATCCTTTGAACTCGATGACTTCTACCCAAAACAGCTACATTAGTGACATTTTTAGCTTCTCGTCCCCTGCTAGTCTTCTCAATTATGAGAGTGGTCTTCCCAATTATGATGCACTCTCATCTGTTGTCCCTTCTCTTGAGGATGATGAGGTGGTACCATTTTATTTTCCACCCTGTAACTTCCAATACCTTTCCCCATTAGCAGGTTGGCCAGAATCTCATTCTCTCCTGATTTACCGCGATGATGATTTTCATCACGAGTCTTCTTCTTCCCCTTCTACTCAGCACATGGATTCATATTTCTCCACTCCTTTTTCTTTGGAGAATTTTTTCAGTCTGGGAAATAGTTTTAGGCATGGTTTTTATTAGGCTGTTGCCCACGTGATGCTCCGTGGCTCTTTTGTTGGGCATTTTTTTTTTACCAATCCCATGTAAGCCAACGATACATGTATATATGTATTTGCAGCTAGCAACCGAGATGTTTTATTATTTCCTGTTCAAAGGGATTATTTACATTCAAGTTATGTAAGAAAGACTGGCAAAAGTGGGTTTTTAATGAAATCAAGTGTTCTTTTTATTTGTAGCTTGTGTACTGTTCTTAAATTATAAAGAAGACTATTGGCATGATGGAATGAATGCAAGGATTTTTTGTATTACAATGAGAAGAACTCGTTATGGAATATTGATTATTCTTTACTTTTATTTATAGGTACTTGCTCTTCTTATCTAGCAATTGATTATGTCTGCATTTGGATGCGCAGCGGAACTTGATAGTTTCAATCAAGAGGAAATAATCTAGCTGTGGAGTTTCTTATATTGTAATGAGCAAGTAGCCCTCAGATACTTAATGGAGTTTCTTGATAAATCAATGATGACATTCCAAAAGCAGTTTAATGAATTGATAATTGCACTTCAATTGGGCTGATAAATTGTAACAGCTTTTCAATTTAATGCAGGTTTTGGTTAGTCGAGGGGTTTGGGCACCCTTGGTGCATGGCCTTTGGGCATTGGTTTAGGATGTGAGGGTGGCGGGTCCTTCGCTAGGGTGTCATCTCAGTTTCTGTTTATTTTTTAGAAAATTGGTTCCATCTCTTCTGTTATTCAGGGCTCTACAAGGCAGGTATCTCATTTAAGTGGAGTCTTATGAGAGTGGTCCTCTGCTTCATGGTATGTTTGGACTTTAGGTGCTTCAGTGCATTAAGTGCAAAGATTGGTGGAGCAGATGGTATGGTGGGCTGATTAGTGCATTTAATGAAGGTCATTTTTCCTGTAGTGCTATGTGATGAGATTGTACTTGAGCATGTGATATGGTAGTGTGTAATGTGATGAGGTTACACTTGAGAATGTGAAACAGTTGATAGACTATGTGATGAGATTACATTTGAGAATATGATATGAGTGTGACAGTGTGATGAGGTTACACTTGAGAATGTGATACAACTGATGGACTATATGATGAAGTTACACTTGAGGATATGATATGGTTAGGTGATAGTGTGATGTGGTTACACTTGAGAATATGATATGGTTGATGGATTATGTGATGAGGTTGTACTTAAGGATATGATATGGTTGTATGATAATGTGAGTATATCCACTTAAAAATATAATACGATTTATGAATTATGTGATGAGGTTGCACTTGAAGATATGATATAATTGTGTGATAGTGTGATGAGGTATATCCACTTAAGAATGTGATACAATTGATGAACTATGTAATGATGTTGCATTTGAGAATATGATTGGTTGTATGATAGTGTGAAGTAGTTCCACTTGAGAATGTAATATGGTTGATAGACTACATAATGAGGTTACACTTGAGGATATGATATGGTAGTGTGATAGTGCGATGAGGTTATACTTGAGAATGTAAAATAGTTGATGGACTATGTGATAATGTTGCACTTGAGTATGTGATATGATTGTATGATAGTGTGATGTAATTGTTCCACTTGAGAATGTGATACGATTGATGGACTATGTGATGAGGTCGCACTTGAGGATGTGATAAGCTTGTGTGATACTATGATGTGGTTTCGGTTGAGAATGTAACAGAGTACTTTATTTTGGCAAAAATTATAGTTTATTTTTATATATCCAATTTTCAATATGCATTCATTTAAATCTCTCAACAGAAATAATTGAAATGGAAAATAATAATAATAATAATAATAATAATAATAATAATAATAATAATAATAATAATCTTAAGTCTTAAAGAAAAAGTAGCAGCTACCTAAATATATTCAAGTGAAAATTTTTAATTAAGTGCAGGGTCATATCTCTTGGCGAAAAAAAGGTCATATTTGGATGTTCAATTGAATTATAACAATACAATGCAATAAAGTAAATAATAAAAGTGCCACAATTGAATTATAACACCATGTTGAGGTATTGACTTGAACATCTAACCAACGTTGAACTGAGACTCGGCATGGTGTGTGTGGCACTTGTTTGCACGCATTTACATAGGTAAATTCCGATTGGCATATATTATTCTAGAATCTATGAGAGCAAGCATCTTTTCTTATTAATTCATGGTTTCAATTACTCTAACTTAGATATATACTCTAACCGCATGACATTCTTAAGTGCAACCAACTCACACATACATTCATTTTCATTACACTCTTAAATGTAACTGCATCACACTTCTTAAAATGCATATCATATCTTCAAGTGCAATCTAATCACATTATCTTTAAACCTTATTATCTCTTAGTCTTCGAACATCTTCACATTCTCATATATAATGTAAATATATACACCTCTAAGTATATAACCAAAATATACAAAATATGGATTAAATGTGTAATTAAATTTAAATATGGGTTGCTTTCTTTCTTCTTCTTTTTTTCTTTTTTCTTTTTTTTTTTTTTTTTTTTGCAGGGATTGCTTTAAGTTAAGATTGATTTGTTGTTATAAACAGGATTTTTATGAAGGTGAACTTCATTTTGAATTATACATTATAGGAGGGCAATTCAGTTGTGGATGGGCTTGCGCAGATAAGAAGTTCAAGTAACAACAGCTCTTCATTATATGCCTCGGGAGGGTAATTCGATTAAGCCAAGGATCATCGTTCAAGTCGAAGGATGCTTAGATTTTGACATGTTTCAAGAACTCAGAATGACTATATTTTTTCTTTATTTATATCAAATGTATATTTTGTATTATATACATGCATTATACGATATGTGAAATCTTTTTTGTGGGGTCTGTCTTAATTCATGTACATTATGGGCTTTTTAGGTGCATAATACGATAAGTAAGAAAGGTGAACCTCATTTATTTTTTTGTTGGGCCCACTTGAATTCACATACATTTTGTGTTGTTTAGGTGCATTATACGATAGGTGAGGCTTATTTCTTTTGTGGGTTTCTAAGAATTCATGTACAGTAATTTTGAAAATTGATGAAATTAAATATTAAAATTTCACTTATGGATGCATTTGAATGTCATCCATATATTGAAATTTCACTTTTGAAATGTGATAATGACAAAGGAAGTTGAAGTTATGCAAGTAACAAATTTGGAAATTGTTGGAGGCTCTTGAAGCTCTTAAAATTAGTCGGTGCTTACTTTTGATGATTTACAAACACATCTCAATGCGTAGGTGTTGAATTGCAGTTGATGCGAGCTGAGGGTGATGTTTGTTAAGATGTTAATGTGGAATAGTTCTCAACAAAATGGCAAGCTAAATAGTCTTGTCCATTTCGATAGTTGAACATGCAAGTAACCACAGTAAAGTGTAAGTCCTTGAATGTGAATGGAATGGAGCTAACTATTAACTCCAACTTTATTGTTTAGTAACCATAATAACATCGACTAGGAATGGAATGGAACCCACTTTCATTATTTACTTTATTGCATTGTATTGTTATAATTCAATTGAACATCCAAATATGGCATTTTATTCACTAAGTGATATGACCCTACATTTAACTAAAATTTGTCACTTGAATCTACTTAGGTAGCTGCTACTTTTTATTCAAGATCTAAGAATTTCTATTTTCTTTTTTTTCATTATTTCTTTTGAAGGATTTAAATGAATGAAGATGGAAAACCAGATATATAAAAATAAACTATAATCTTTGCCAAAATAAACAACCCTATTACATTCTCAATCGGAACCACATCACAGTATCACACAAGCATATCATATCCTTAAGTGCAACCTCATCACAAAGTCCATCAACCGTATCACATTCTCAAGTGGAACAACCACATCACACTATCACACAATCATATCACATCCTCAAGCGCAATATCATCTCATAGTCCATCAACTATTTCACATTCTCAAGTGTAACCTCATCGCACTATCACACTACCATATCACATCCTCAAGTGCAACCTCAACATGTAGTCCATCAATCATATCACATTCTCAAGTGGAACTACTTCACACTGTCATACAACCAATCATATCCTCAAGTGTAACTTTATCATATGGTCCATCAATTGTATCACATTCTCAAATATAACACCCTCACACTGTCACACTCATATCATATTCTTAAATATAATCTCATCACATAGTCTATTAACTATTTCACATTCTCAAGTATAACCTCATCACACCGTCACACTCCCATATCACATGCTCAAGTATAATCTCATCACGTAGCACTACAGGAAAAACGACATTCACCGGTGGTCAAAAATGCCAGTAAAAGTTATATAAAAAAAAAAAAAAAAAACCACCGGTGAAAATTATTGTGGTGGTTAGACAAACGCGGAAAAATGGGGCATCGCTAAATCATTTATCGGCAGCCGGTGGCCTTTTCCAATGCTTCTACTGGTCCCCCGTAAATCTTGAAAAAACGTCAACAAATCCTTAAAAAGCACATATAATTTTAAGAAAAGAACCGGTAAATCCTTGAAAAAAGCGATTTTTCGTGCACTCAAGAAAGTCATTAGGCCAAGTCTTAAATTTATATAAGTACCAGGCAATTGTACATGCACACTGCCTCCGTGGCGAGCACAACCTAGGCACCTCTTTGAATTCCTAAGGCAAAACGTTGAAAGCTATTTCCACGCCCCAAACCAGTTTGAGCATGGACCATGGACGTTTCGGAAAAATCCGTACAAAGACCCAAATATCACCTCAGGCAAAAATCCCTAAGGACCGTACTCCGTAAAAATTTAGGCAAAAATTAATTAAGTGTCAAACTAAATTAATCGGTGGATTTACCTAAACCACTATTTATACAAACGGTAAGACCCAAAACCACTAAAATCACTGACTCAACACTACTTAAAAACCTATGAGAAATCTCAAAAGCCGGTTGCTCTCAAGAGCACATTAAAACTCCGTATCAGACCTGGATTGCATGTCGAAAGTCCGATGACCGCAAAACTATAGGGATATGTCCGTCTTATTGGGCTTGACAACTACCACGAGAATCGATCCCAAATAGTATCCAGAAATGCACAACTTGAGCCCTGAGCAAAGTGTGTGAGAAACGCGAATATCTTTAGAAAATGTAATGAAACTTAAGTGAATTGGGTCGTTCACTCACAGGCGAAATTGAAGATTTCGGACCGTTAGTTTCTAACCAAACTTCACTCATGGATCAGGGAGATTTCCCTGCACATATCTGTATACTTGTGGCCCTGATCGAGTGACAACGACCGTTGATTTGATACAGGTCCTCCACGGTCAATCCTCTAATCTGATCATACCGAAATCATAACCTGGCTTAGATCCATGGTCAGGGAACTTGCTCCATACCGTAGGTGAGTAATGGACCTCCAGATGAGCTCCGTTTAACAGACGCCCTTTGGCTATAACCTAAGTATACCATGGCCCTGGGAGAAAATAGGAGAAAATAGTGAGAAGAGAAGAGAGAGTTCAGGAGATCGTTGCTGGGATTCACTCCCACCACTCCACGTGTTGATTCGCCTCCCCACCACTGCTACACGAACCATCCCAACTACGATTTGGATAAGAAATCCTAACCCTAATGTTGCAATTAAGACCTAGAATGGTCGTTTGTCGACCTAGTTAATGGACTTTATGATTTAAGTACCCGTTATTCCTTTTTCGGGAACGTAGGATTCGAACCGAGTTCGAAATGAGATTTCCGACGGAAGGCGCAGACTATAAACATTTAAGTTATGGTTTTCAAGGCTTTCAATGTCAGCAATGATTTATGTCTGACTTAATTGCTGTCATATAATTTTAGTTACGACGTTTTCGATAAATTATACATGTGTGAACTATGTTGAATATGAGATACATTCCATGTGTTCGTTGAAGTGTTTGAATGAGTGTGAAATCCTGATTTGTGTTTGTCATGATTTCTAATCTAAGATCCATGTATGTTATGTGCTTTATAACCTATGTTGTGTAGGAAATTGCTATAGTTCATGTCATAACTAATCTAGTCTATGTAATTAGTAATGTGTAGACTAAGTGTTTGATAAAATGTCTGAATAAGAAATTGTTGATGATTTGTATCTAATAAGGGTATTGAGATAAGATTCTCAATTTCCTTATCCATATGTATAGCTTCCTTCATGTAATCATGATTTCGATTATGCAATTTACGGATGAAATGCAAATACTTGGTAACATGTTCAATGTGTTTCACAAAATGTTCAAATGAGAATTGTATTTGAATTGTTTGTTAAATGATGTTATGATTATAACATGTGTCTGCGTATTTCACTTTAGTAAGTTTGGGGTCATAACCTGGCCCTAGCAATCGGTAACAATTCTCGTTTGAGTGGCGGAATTAGTCTCACCACATTTGATACGTTCGGTGAATCCGGATTGTACGACAATTGTCAACAGTGGTTAGGCCACGTGGAGTGCTTATGCGTCCATATCGATTAATTCAGCGTGCGCTCGTACCAATCAAACTTATCTAACAAAATCGATTGACCTATTGTGTGTTTACTATGTATGGACATCACTGCTTAAATCTAAGGTACCACTTACCAATGTAAAGACCCGTTTCAACCATGGTACTATGATCCGCTAAGACTCATGAGCCGGGCATGGTGATATGGGAGACCGTGATCGAGCTGTCGACCTACGCTAGGGTGACGAGCCTCCCCGTAGTGACCAGTGAGCAACCCAAATTCGTGAGCCGAATACAGTGGTATGGGACATTGTATTCGAGCTGTCAGCCTAAGCTGAGGTGACGAGCCTCTCCGTAGTGACCCCGAGTATAAACACTTGAATTTACCTATCCACTGCTTTTCATAAGGGGTGATGCCCTACAACTTGTCTATCGTATGTGATTAACTAGGATTGACGACCCTAGATGGATCCCCATTTGAGTTAGTGATATAAAGGGAGATACCTTAGCTTCCCGAATATGTTGTATGAATAAACCTAATTAAGTACTTGGCTAACATGACCATACACCGCATTGCATGTGATTTGGCGATGAAGGGCACATTTAAGAAGTTTGTCATGTGTGAACGGTTGATGAAGTCGCTTGTGAAGGAGTTTCATGCGAGGGCATGCATCATTACAGCATACCATTCATGCATTAACAAGAGTACTTAGGATATGATTGTTGTACTGCTTTATCTACTGCTTGATTGAATTGATAACATGTTAACCTTTGCCTTATAGTACCACTGAGTTGATCACTCACTCCCACTTTGGGACGGTATTTTAAAACATCAACCAGACCCTGTTGTACATGCAGGTAGCGATAATGCCTATGCAGCTAATTTGAATTTCATAAACGAGGAGGAGTTCTCCTATGTACAATTATTAGGCGGGTCTATATAAACCATGTACTGATCGACGGGATCACAGGGATTACACAGATTAGTTGAACATTTATATTTTGACATTTTGTACATTTTGAAACAAAACATGTATATATTCAGCCCGGTAATACACTCATACTCTGGAGGTTGTGAAATACGTATATACTTTATATATCTATCTCAGTCTTCCGCTTGCTTAATTACACTAACTCTGGAGTATGATATGCTGATTTGGTATAATCCCTCTCATGTTCAATGCATTAATATGGACAACATTTAAACATCATTATCTATGTTACATAAGTGATGCGTTGGGTCTCGAGAGTTGAGCTTTGCTCGACCCTTGAAATCCAGGGCGTTACAATAGCATTGACTAACTATCAACATGATGGTAGTGCACCAACGCTTGGCATATTCACCCAGGGCCGTTTTTCTATCATGGACAGCCGTGTGTAGAATAGGGTATGGAGGTTTATAAGTATCACCGGCCCTTTTTATCTAAGAGGACTTCCATTCCTTCAAGACATCAAAATCTGCCTCTTCTCCGGGAGACTAACATTAAACCCTTGGCCACACATTAAATAGAGTCTTGCTCCTTTGTTGCGATCTATGTATTGAACAGAGCCTTGCTCGATAGTTGACTTGTGTACCTCCTCCTCTATGGACTCAGGCCATTCCATTAGTGCTCCGTGTGGTCCGTGCATCCCCACATACATGTCCTTGGCCTAAACTCAGCCTTTTGCATGTACTTAGTCCCTTCGAAGATAGTGCCCCTTTGTATGCCCAATCGCACTAGTTGCCCACCCATGTTTCGCACCACAGTACACCTTGGCCACTGGATTTGTTCTTGCCTTTCATCATGGTGGAAAACCTAAATGGGCTATGCCTCACCTTCGACTTGATACTGCACAAATCCAGATCTCTATTTGTAATAAGAAGAAATGTTGGGAGAGGAAGAGAGTCTGGATCCTCTGTTTCAAACAAAAATATTGGATGAGAAGAAAGAAAAGTTGGGAGAAGTTGAGAGAGAAGAGGGAGAGTTGGGAGAGAAGCCGACGGAGGGTGTTTCTTTTCTTCTGTTATTTTTCCTTTTCTTTTCTGTTTTATTATCTCTTTTTTTTTTTTCTTTTTTTAAAATTTTCAAAACTTTTTCCCTTAAAAAGCACCCTACTAAAATCAGAACAATAGCATGATTTCAGATATGAAAAAAAAAAAAAAAAAAACAATTCACCAAACATTATAAAATGAAACCAAAATACAGATCCCCCAATGTAAGCGATTTACAAAAGAAAACACAAAATAGATAATAGAATCATGGAAAATGACAAACAGCCTACCATGTGATCTTCCAAAGTCAGAATAATGGCATGATTTAAGACATGAAAAAAGAACCCAAATTCACCCAACACACAAAATTAATAATTAACCCCAAACAAAATCTTCAAATAATAAAACCATTAAAAAAAAAAAAAAAAAAAAAAAAAAAAAAAAACAACTGATTTACCAAAAATCAGAACAGAGACATAACCTTTGACATTAAAACACAACTCAATCCACCAAAAACCGAAACCAAAACCCCAAAAGAATTCACAACAAGAAGAAAAAAAATAAAAAATAAAAAACCCACCAAAAAAGGGACAAAAAATCATAACATTTCATCCAAAATCCAGGGTTGTAAAAATAGTTTGAGATAGCAAAAAAAAAAAAAGGACCCGACAAAACCCACCAAAAATAACAAAAGATTCAATCAAAATCTATCAACAGAATACCACCCAAATCTTCCCTGTCACAAAATTCACAAATAAAATTAATAAAAGAATTCTTCACAAATTAAAATTAATAATAATAACATTTTTTAAAAAAAAACCCCAATTATCCTTTTCTTGATTTAAGTGCCATATTAATAATAAAAAATAAATAGTAAAATGTAGGGGAAAAAAAAAAAGTAAAAGATGTGATACCTTGAAAACAGCTAAAACTCATTGAATAATGACAGCTTTTTTTTTTTTTCTATTTTTTTTTTTTTGAGAGTACGATAAATGCTTGTCTTAAATGGGAGGAGTTGGATTTTTGCTTAGGAATTTCTTCGTTTTCTCTTTATTCTTTTTCTTTCAAAGTCCGGATCCTCTGTTATAGACGACGGAGGCTCTTTCTATTCTTATGTTATTTTTTCTTTTCTTTTTTTATTCTTAAAATTTTCAGAACTCTTTATTTATTTTTTAAAATAACAGATGACGTGGACCAATGGGAAAGCCACAAGCAAAGGATCCCTGTTAGGGTATAACAGAGGACCCGGACACACACACACTTACTTTATATATATATATATATATATATATATATATATATATATATATATATATATATATATATATATATATATATATATATGGGAAAGGGTATTATGAGGTCGAGCGCATACGGTCGTCCATGAGGTCGAGTTGGTGTGGGGCCCACCGTAATGTCGTTCTAACATCTACCCCTTCAGTCAGATGCACCATCCCAGGTGGGGCCCACACGGCTGAAAATCACCTCAATCCGTGACTTTTTTGGGCCACACCACGTACAGAAGTGGAGAGGGGCCTTGCACCACTGAAACATTCAAAACCAGTTGTGGGGGCGTTTCGAGAGGTTTTTTCATGATCAAAACCGTCCATCATGTGTGTCCCACTTGAATTTAATATTAGACCACTTTTCAGGTGATATAAAAATCTTAGGTGGGCCCCACCAAGTGATTTTACATGTTTTCGTGTGTATACTTATGCTTTCAGAAGGTATTTCCCACCTGAGTTCCGTGGACGGTGGATTTCCAGCCGTATGGGTCCCAATTGGATCTGTGCATCTGGTGGACGGTGTGGATATTCGAAAGGAAGCACGGTGGGGCCCACCCCAGCTCGACCTCATGGACGACCGCTTTACGCTCGACCTCGTAGTACCTTTTTCCTATATATATATATATATATATATATATATATATCATGCATTGTATTAAGGTGCATCTGGGTAACATGAGAGTGCAATTTAAGAAGTATTTTGTAAATTTGATATATATATTTTTAATATTTTCACTTTAAACAGAGGGTGTTTGGTCTTCATGGGAATTTTTTTCAAAATCTTTAGTTATGATTTACAAAGCACCCAACCCACCCCTCTCCTTCTCTCTTTCATCCAATCAACGTAATTTTTCTAGAGGGGCAGGCAATCACAGGTCGAACCCACATGGTGGACAATCCAAACCAATGAACGAGCCTTCTCTATTAAATCAATATGGACCATCCGTGTCATAGCAATTGTCAGATGGCTAGGATCATTCAATCAGAGTGACTTCTAAGAGGGACATGCAATCAAAGGTGGGCCCAAACAATGGATAGTATAGATCAATGACTAGACCTCTATCATAGTCGATATGGACCGTCCATTTTTTCGGCCATTGAAGAGATAGTTAGGATCATCTTATCGCAGCGACATTTACGAGGGATGGGCAATGAAGGTGGCCCTACAAGATGAATGGCCCAAATCAATGATTGGACCTTCACTATTATAATGAAATATGGATTGTCCATATTCTTAGCCTTCAATCAAATGGTCAGGATCATTCAATCGAAGTGACTTTTAAGAGGAGCAATAAATGTTGTACCCAGATGATGGACGGTCCAATGAACGATGAGAAATTTCCAACTGTACGACCAGTAAATGGCTCACAACCTTTTTAAGCCCACTCGCTTTTTACTTCCAAGAATACTCCACAGCTGTACGGCCCCATTTCTCAGGTCGAAAATGCCCCTGCTTTCCTTCCTGAGGCGGATCGGCTGGTGCTCGAAGACGAGCGCTTACGCTCCTTGAACTCCAAGTTGTACGAACGGTTCAAAGAGATCAACGTTACGTGGGCCCCACAGTTAGGTATTTATTATATCCACAACGTTCATCCATATTTCGAGATTATTTGGGAGCATTATAAAATTAAAAAAAAAAAATCATATCCAAAGATCAACTGGACCACACCACAAAGAGCAGCGGGAAAATTGATTTTCACCGTTAAAATTTTTGTAGGGCCCACCATAACATTTATTTTCCATCCAATCTATTCATAAGGTCACAAAAACCTGGATGAAGAGGAAAAACAAATTTCATAATGATCCAAAACTTCTGTGACCCCCAAAAGGGTTTCAATGGTAGACGTTCAATCCTCCACAGCCTTTAACAGGGTGGTCCACTTGATAGCTAGATCTGTCTTATTTTTAGTCTCAAGCCTTAATACGAGTTCGCCAAAAAGATGGACGGTTTGGATATAACACATACCTCACAATAGGACCCACAAATAGCGGCAAAAAATAATAAATAATAAATAAATAAATAAACCAGGAACTTTTGGCTAGGGGTTATCCTATAGCTACGGATAATAACCGTAGCCATAGCCCACGGCCATGCCATTTCAATATGTCCTTTTATATGTATCGAAAGTATTTCAATTAATAAAAAAAGGTCCAAAACTGTCCAGCCAATTTGCCTCAAAAATCCCGCAATTTTCAATTAACCGTATGTCTTTTAATTAAATGAAAATGGTATTGTATCTTTAGCTACGGATTATAACCGTAGCCATAACTGTATTCTGTGCCAATCTATGAAATTTTTTATTTTTTTATTTTTATTTTATTTTTTACATGGAGAAATTTATTCTACCTATAATTTTCTCAAATACATATTTGTATAAATATGCATATATAAGCATATAAAAAAAAAAAAAATCTCTCTTTTTTTCATTTCTTTCTTTATTCATTTAACAAGAATATCTTCTAAACCAAAATTAGTTACTTGATGTACCCTATATGATTTTGGGGTAGGAGAAGCTACTTTAGCCAACTAACATAGTTATTTTTGAAGATTCCATCGGGTCAATGGTCGAAAATCCATTTCATTCACTTTGCGGTCAATTTCAATAAGTTCGTGGTCAATTTCATTCATTTCATTTACTTCATGGTCATTTCCATGCATTTCATGGTCAATTCGCTTCACTTAACGGTCATTTCCATGCATTTCACGGTCATTCTCGCTTATTCCGTGTTGATTCACGATCATTTCGAGGCATTTCACGGTCATTTCGACGCATTTCGTAGTCATTTTCTTTCACTTCGCGGTCATTTCCATGCATTTCACGGTCATTTCAATTCATTTCATGGTCATTTCCATGCATTTCACGGTCATTCCAAACAATTCCGTGTTGATTCACAGTCATTTCGAAGCATCTCGCGGTCATTTCCCTTCACTTTGCGGTCATTTCCATGCATTTCACGGTCATTTCGATTCATTTCGCCGTCATTTTCATGCATTTCACGGTCATTCCAAACAATTCCATGTTGATTCACAGTCATTTAGACGCATTTCGCGGTCATTTCCCTTCACTTCGCGGTCATTTCCATGCATTTCACGGTCATTTCGATCATTTCACGGTCATTTCCATGCATTTCACGGTCATTCCAAACAATTCTGTGTTAATTCACGGTCATTTCGACGCATTTCGCGGTCATTTCCCTTCACTTCATGGTCATTTCCATGCATTTCACGGTCATTTCGATTCATTTCACCGTCACTTCACTGTCATTTTCATGCATTTCGCGGTCATTTCCCTTCACTTCGCGGTCATTTCCATGCATTTCGCGGTCATTTCCCTTCACTTTGCGGTCATTTCAACGCATTTATGGTCATTATTTCCATGCATTTTTCATCATGGTCATTTTCATTTTTGCAAATCATTTCCCTTCTTCTTCACGGTCATTTCCATGCATTTCGCGATCATTTCCCTTCACTTCGCAGTCATTTCCATGCAGTTCGCGGTCATTTCCCTTCACTTCGCGGTCATTTCGACGCATGACCGTGAAATGCATGGAAATGACCGCGAAATGCATGGAAATGACCACGAAGTGAAGAAAATGATCGCAAAATGCGTCGAAATAACCATAAATTAACACGGAATTGTTTGGAATGACCTTGAAATGCATGGAAATGACCGTGAAACGAATCGAAATGACCATGAAATGCATGGAAATGACTACAAAGTGAAGGGAAATGACCGTGAAATGCGTCGAAATGACCGTGAATCAACACAGAATTGTTTGGATGACCGTGAAATGCATGGAAATGAATCGAAATGACTGTGAAATGCATGGAAATGACCGTGAAGTGAAGGGAAATGACCGCGAAATGCGTCGAAATGACCGTGAATCAACACGGAATTGTTTGGAATGACCATGAAATGCATGGAAATGACCGTGAAATGAATCAAAATGACCGTGAAATGCATGGAAATGACCGCGAAGTGAAGGGAAATGACCGCGAAATGTTGTCAAATGACCATGAATCAACACGGAATTGTTTGGAATGACCGTGAAATGCATGGAAATGACCGTGAAATGAATCGAAATAACCGTTAAATGCATGAAAATGACAGCGAAGTGAGGAAATGATCATGAAATGCGTCGAAATGATCGTGAATCAATACGGAATTGTTTGGAATGACCGTGAAATGCATGGAAATGACCGTGAAATGAATCGAAATGACCGTGAAATGCATGGAAATGACCACGAAGTGAAGGGAAATGACCGCGAAATGCGTCGAAATGACCGTGAATCAACATGGAATTGTTTGGAATGACCGTGAAATGCATGGAAATGATCGTGAAATGAATCGAAATGACCATGAAATGCATGGAAATGACCGCGAAGTGAAGGGAAATGACCACGAAATGCATCGAACTGACCGTGAAATGCCTCGAAATGACCGTGAATCAACACGGAATAGGCGAGAATGACCATGAAATACATGGAAATGACCATTAAGTGAAGCGAATTTACCATGAAATGCATGGAAATGACCATGAAGCAAATAATGAAATTGACCGCAAAGTGAATAAAATGGATTTTCGACCATCGACCCAATGGAATCTTGAAAAATAATTATGTTAGTTGGCTAAAGTAGCTTCTCCTACCCCAAAATCATATAAGGTACATCAAGTAATTAATTTTGGTTTAGAAGATATTCTTGTTAAATGAATAAAGAAAGAAATGAAAAAAAGAGAGAATTTTTTTATATGCTTATATATACATATTTATATAAATATGTACTTGAGAAAATTGTAGGTAGAATAAAGTTCTCCATGTAAAAAATAAAATTTAAAAAAAAATTAAAAAAATAAAAAATTTCATAGATTGGCACAGAGTACAATTATGGCTACGATTATAATCCGTAGCTGAAGATACAATACCTTTTTTGATTAATCGAAAGACATTCGATTAATCGAAAATTGCGGGATTTTTGAGGCAAACTCGTTAGACAGTTTTGGACCTTTTTCGATTAATCGAAAGAACTTCGATATATCGAAGTACATCGTTGTTGGACTATAGCTAAGGCTAAAGCTACGGTTATAATCCGTAGCTGAAGGTAGCCCTAGCTCTCACAAATTGAAAAGAGGAAAAGCAGGGGCATTTTCAACCTGAGAAATGGGACCGTACAGCTGGGGAGCATTCTTGCGAGGTGAAAAGCAAGTGGGCTTCAAAAGGTTGATGGGCCATATATTGGTCGTACAGTTGGAAATTTGTTGACTGGAGTCATTGGACCCCCAGTGTCATAATCAATATTAAGTTACAAACGCCCAATCATTGATCGGGTAGTTAGGATTATCCAACCAATGTGATTTTATTTTTATTTTTCTTTTGGGGGGGGGGGGGGGTTTGCGATTAAAAGTGCGGCCCACATGATGGGCAATCAAGACCTCTATTATAATCAATATTAACCATCCATTTTCTTATCGGTTAATCGGATGGCTATGATCACCAAATCAATAGGGGTGTCAACGGGCCAAGCTAGGGGTCGAGCCAAGATCTGTCCAGGCTCGACCTGTGTTGTTCAACGTAAGCTCAAACCCAGACTAGGCTAGTGATCGGCTAAAATAGTCCAGCCCGAGTCTGGCCCTATCTTTTTTATTGGGCCCGAACCCAAGCCCAACCAAGGTGATAGAGATAGAGAGAGAGAGTTGCAGCAAGGTCTGCTGCAACGGCGCATGTGGTTGATCCGGTTGGAGCGGGAAGAGAGCAGGATGGGATGGGAGGCATGGGTTGTTGGTGAGAGAGAGAGAGAGAGAGAGAGAGAGAGATGTAGGAGGCTAGGAATGTTGGAGCAGGAGAGAGGGAAAAGGGGCAGCTGGCTACGGTGGGCCCCACCATGGTTGTTTTGTGAAATTCACCTGACCACCAGGTACATCACTCCATGGTAGGCCTAGCACCAAAAAATCAGGTGGACCACACAATTGGAAACGGTATGTATTACAGGGTAACACTCATCCTCCACACTGTTTTCCTTGATGCGGTTCACCTGAATCACACATGCGCCTAATGCTTTGGGTCACTGTTTTCCTTGATGCGGTTCACCTGAATCACACATGCGCCTGATGCTTTGGGTCTCAAGCCTATTTTTTGTTATGACATATAATGATTGGAGTAGATTGGTGGGCCCTGTTGGAGTAGATTTCATATAATCATCATGGTGGGCCTGTAAAAACTAAAGATGGACATCTCTCTCAACTGTTTCCTTTGTTGTGGCGCACCTTAATCACACGTCAACCTGAGTTTTTAGTCCTGGTCCTAACCTGGGCTTACATATCAAATGGTTGGAGCCGGGATTTCAAATACATATCACGATGAGACCCCTAAAAATCAAGGGTAGGCGTCCGTCCAACAGTTGTTCTGCTAACGTATTAAGAAAAAAAAAAAAAAAAAATTTACAGACTCCACCTGTTGATTTTTTTTTACCGGGCCCACTGTTGTGTATATGGGATCCATCTGACCATTAGATGTGTAATCCCATGTTAGGTGTCAGACCAAAAAAATCAAGCCAACGTGGAATTAAAGTGGGGCACACCAACGAAAACAGTTGGGAGAGAGGCATCCACCCTTGATTTTTACAAAGCCCACCATAATGATTATCTAAAATCCACTCCATCCATTAGATTGCACACAAAAACTTAGGCCCTAGACCCAAAAATCAGGCCTGTCCACCTAAATAACCAATGGGTCTGATTCTGTGTATTGGGCATAATATAGGGTGATTTGACAAAAACACCAGTGTGGCCCACCCGAGCTTGGACCTTTTCCATCCCTCTGTTATGTCAAACGTACCTAGAGTTTCTTTTATAATAAAATTGCCATTGCAAGTTAGTAATAGTTAGGCCAGGCCAGATTCGGGCTAGGCTGACCACATTCCAAGCCCAGCCTGATTTTTAAAAATGGCCTGAATTTTAGCCCGAGCTATGCTCTCGGGCCTGATACCCCAGCCCAAGTCCAACACAAGGCGGGCCAGGCCAACATGACCCATTGGGAGCCCTAAAGATGTGACAATCAATGATGGGCCCCACATGATGGACACTAGATCAATGGCCGACTCGAACCTCTATTATAATTAATACAAACCATCCATTTTCCTACCCATTGATAGCCTGGTTTTTCCTACCCATTGATAGCCTGGTTAGGATCCTTGGACCAAAGCAATTTTGTGGTGAGATGGGCAACGAAAGGTGGCCCTTATATAAAGTTGGATCTTCTCTATTCTAATCAATGTGAACCATCCATTTTACTACCCATCAATTGGATGGATAAGATCATCTGATCGATGTGCCTTTTAAAAGGGACAGGCAATCAATGCTAAGCCCTACATGATGGATGGGGCAGAGTAATGATTGAGCCTCTAGTGAGAACACCGCATCTTTTGCGGCACAAAATCCGATTGGTCCATGCGATGCGGAACACCGTGAAATCCATCCATCCATCTATTGGAGCAAACCCACGACCCAAGCCGTTCGCCCAACCATGACTGGTCTCTCTATGTACATATGGGGGCCACCTGAGTTCCGGCTGATTTTTGGGATAACCTATAACCTAAAGGGGACCATCAAATGCAGTGTTGTTGATGTTTGACAGACATCACATCACGGTGGGGCTCACACAGCTCAACCAAACGGAAAGTTCCCATGAGGTTGAGCTGTGTGGCGCCACCAGGATGCGTTGAACATCTACCCCATCGGCCAGATGCACCAGTTCATGGTGGCTGTGGGCTTAAAAATCAAGTCAATCCATGACTTGGGTGGGCCACACCACATACAACAGTTGAGAGGGGTTACCCCCATTAAAACATTCATAATCATTTATTGGGCCCACTGAGATGTGATCACAAATCTAGCCCATCCATTGTGTGATCTCCTTCTTTTTTTTTCCAATTATACAAAATTTTAGTTATGAAAATTTTGCATGCCTAACAAACCCTAATATTATATGCATGCTATTGCATAAACCATAGCATGGATCACCATGTTCAAATAAATTTGCATTATGCCTTCTTCAATACCCATGAGTCTAGGACCATAATTTCAGGTTGGTAAAAATAATAGCCTCGTATCGCAAATGGACCATTATCCAGACCGCACAATTTGGAACAGAAAACATAGGGAGGTTGGTGACTTGGGTAAATTCGCTACAGTCAGGAATGCTGACCAACTTACAGACATATGAAACGAGTGTACTCAAGGCGATTCGTCTAGGTACCTATAGACAGTGTTTGAAATATTGGAATCGCATTACACATCGCACCCTTGGGATACAAATGCGTATCGGTTATTGTATGGGATATATCAATTGTATCGCGTTATGTATCATTGTTGTTGGAAAATTGAGGAAACATTGGAAATTGGTCAAAATTTTCAATAAAATTTCATTGATTGTTAAAAAAGACATTAATACACACTTACGAATCAAAACATTACAAAAAAAAAAAAACAAGTGCGCACAATAGGTTTTCTTTATATGGGGTCCTATTATATATGTCGTCTAACTGAATTGATACAAGTATATTCAAAGTTTATTTATATAATTTATAAATGCAAGAAGACGTGTGGAAACATAAGCACTATATTCAAAAGAAAAAGAAGAATCACTAAATCAGGTTACATACATATTTGATTTTATGTTTGGACACAAATATTGCAACCGATTTGCGAGGAATTGGGAAATTTATAAAAAAAAATCAAATTTCTGAAACTCGGTCCTTCTCCAAATCTCAAAATCGATGCTCTCAATCCATGATTTTTCATGCAAAACATGAAAAAACATGGATTCATAACAATTCGACACTGATTTAACATGATTTACAGAAGAAAAAAAAATGATTGAAAATAAAAAATGCTCACTAGATCGAATAAGTAGGATATATCCTACTACTTGTGCGTTTCGTATCGCACAGGTGGGTACAAGAAATAGTGGGAAATATCAGCCAATATCGTCGATATTTAAAACACTGCCTATAAATGATTCCATAGGCCATGTGACCTTGGTCTACCACGCTTTTATAACCCTACGTAACGAAAAAAGGAAAAAAAAAAAAAAAATAGTAATTTACACCTATAGGGTATAAGATCTTTAACTCTTGATTTTATAGTCAAAGATTCATGAGCAATGATAGTTAGATTTGTATGGGATTCAAAATTCTTTTATAGTTGAATGCTACACCTCTATTCACTGCACCCAATGGAATCAGCCAAAGAGGTTATTTCAGGTCCACAAATCTCTGATCTCAGTAGGGAATTTTGTGGCCCCTTATTTGATGTATTTCCCCTTTTCACTCTTCCTAACAAAAAGCCATATATGCAAATGCTTTAAGAACAATATGCATAAAACTTTGAAAATGGAATAGAAAAATGTATGTTATGTGTATGAAAATGGGGAAACTACCAAAAGCTTCCGAATTAAAAAATAAAACTAAAACTAGGACACAAAACCCCATATGTATAATTTCATTCCATGAAAACCCATTATACAATAGTTGTCAATAAACAGCCCCCACCAGGAGATCATGAGAAGCCCATTTAGTCGAACTTACTGCCAATTTTACCCTTCATAAATAATTGAATGTTCTTCTGTCTCCCATCCTGATTTAACACCTCTCACTCCTCACTGCATCCTTCCCCTCTCCCTCTCTCTCTCTCTCCCTTTTCTCGGCAAAATCCAAGACCAAAATATAATCCTAAACATGATCTACCCAACATGGCACAAGTGAGCTAGGGTTGTCAAGGGGTAGACCTGACCCAAATGCAACTTAAAACCAAGGTCCAAAGATCTGACGACGACACCAACCTGATTGGATCCAGGAACAGGTCTAGGTCCTCAAAAGCTAGACTTGGACCTAGTGATCAAATAGCTATGCTAGCCTGTGTTATACGATGATTTGCATATGCTACATTCTACATAGACTATGCTACACACTATGTAGATTACGTTACAAGTTATTTTTCACTACAACATTAAAATCAATTAATGTTTTCAATAATTGATTACATTTTTCTAATTTCAATAAAAATTAGTTAATCTTTTTAATGCTTTTAGTAAAATAACGTAAAGTAACAATATTCAATCAGTTTCATTGCTCTTTCTTTACCTTCATATTTAATCATTGCCCTTTCCTATTACTTTAGCTTGCATTTGGTTGCACCAAATATCATGAATTTGTGTTAAATTTCATTATTAATTAGTCTAATTTGGTGCAAAATATCATGAATTGGTGCAACCAAACGCAACTTTGATAAAAATCTAAAGTAGCATGTAGCGTAAGCTACACAGTGTAGCTTACGCCTCATGCTTCAGAGGGGTGAACGCTATGCTACATGCTATTCTTTATTTAAAATATTGTTTGAACCTAGAAAGACTGGAACATAATCATCTTGGGTAGGCCATAGGGGCACCCTATGACCCAAACCGTTGACGATAATCTAGTGAAAGCTTTGGGCCATTCATTTGGTATTGTGTACAATGAACACGTCATAAACCAAAAATGAAAATGGTACACTCATCAAGCAAGCCACACGTGCTTTGAATTTGGATCGCTGGACATATTGTCTGAACATCCATTTTTCTCGTGGACTAATACTATATTTTGGTCCAGGACATGTTTTAGTGAACTTTACCTTATGAGTGGTCATGTCTGCCATTCTAGCACGGCTCTTCTGGGGTATATATCAAAGTGTATTCACTTGCTTGAGTTTTGAGTTTTGAGTTTTTTGTTTTTTGTTTTTTCTTTGTTAAAGATGACTAAGCTTATTTTATGAAGACGACAACAACATGGCTACACCAAATTCCAGAACAAAAGCCCAAGATAGAGGCTAGAGAACAATTGGAAAGGGTCTTAATAGAAGAAACCCAATCCATTACATTCAATTGGGCGCTTCTCAACACCTTGTACGGATCCCTACATTTATTGTGAAAATATCCATCATTCCTTTCCTCAAAGTCCATAAACTAGCATGGAGAGAGCCTCCACAACTTTCTGCCATGGCCCAAGCCTTCCTTACACTAGGCAAGGAAAAAGGCCCCAATTGATTCAGGAAGTACCCAATAACAATGAAATAATAAACTCAAGAAGCATGCCCGAACGGCTCTGAAATAGGAACAATGCAAGAAAAGGTTGTCGACCAACTCTGCATCCTACAAACACATACGACATGTTAGGGATGACAATATGCCTTTTCTAAAGGTTGTCCAACCAACCAAGCAAATGCTGCAACCTTGGGGTGTTCCCCATAAGACCACAATGCAATTGGGATGCTTTGGATCCTTCACAAAACACCATGTAAAATTATCAAACTTAGAATGAAACGGAGTTCTCTCATTTCCACGCGCCAAGTGTCGCTTTCAGCTCTAAGAGGGCTAGAATGCCAAAACAATATATATATATATATATATATATATATATATATATATATATATATATATATATATATATATATATATAAACTAGATCACATGTTCCAATTCCTCATCCACAAGGTTCCTTTGGCACAGAGGGGTAAACAATGAGATGCCTCCCGCCATAGAGACATGCAAAGAAACGGAAATATTCGCCTCCAGCGCTAACTTGGCTAGCCAGGGAAAGGCTTAACCCACAAACTATCCTCCACGTGTCTCCGACTCTCCGTAAAACCAAATGCCAGCGCCCTTACCAAAGAAATAGTTGCTTCCTTCCCAGAAACTTCTAGCCATTACCATCATCACCTTCCAAGCTGATCAGGCCTTGTACGAGGATGAGTCCTTTGTGAACTACCCCCCAACTCCATACTTGGAAAATATCACCTCTTTCCACAAGGCTCCTACCTTTGTACCAAACCTCCATAACCATTTATCTAAACGAGCAAGGTTCATACATATTAACTCCCTAATACCCATGCCCCTTCTCTTTTGGCTTATAAGCCTCTTCCAAATGCAATAAGCGAAATTCTTGTTCCTCCCCCCCCCCCCCCCCCCCCCACAAAAAAAAATAATAATAAAAATAAATAAATTAAAAAAAATAATCTCCTAATCCTTACCAGTTTATGTAATACAGAGGCAGGGCATTGGAACAACGACGTGCAGTATTACTAGCATATTGGACATCACTAACTAGATTAAGGTCAAATTTTCCACACCCCAAGAAAGATGTATGCTTTTCCATCTCAAAAAGTCTCTTTTCAATCACCTTATCCCACAAACATTTCACATGCTACCAATATAGAGCGAAAGACCCAAATATGATGATGGAAATGGCCTAATTTGTAACTGAACATCTCTGCCAATTCTTCCAATTCCTCATTCAAAGTATTTATGCCCAACATTTTTCTTTTGTGAATAATAGCATTCATCCCCAAGGCAATCCACCTACTCAATAGTAATATCACAGAATATAAGAGAGTCATCAACAGACTAAAGATGAGACGCTCGGATGGTTGTGTTCTCGAGTCCCACTGAATTCCCTCTTTCCAACGTCCTATTAAACGCCTTTGCCACCCCCACAAGCAGAGAGGGAGACAACAGGTCCCCCCGCCTTAGACCTCGTGATTCCTTCGAGAAGATTTTAGGTGACCCATTTTTACCATTTCTCACCACAGACGCAACAAAAATAGCATATCATCAAGAAAATCTGCATAATCATACACTTATTCAAGATCTAGCTTGCAAATGATATCTCTAGCTTCCCCATGGTAGGAGTCGATGCACTAATGCAAAATCGAAGTACCTTCTAAGATGTTTCTACCAAAGACAAACGCTCCCTATGCTTTTGAAATGGCATTCCCTAACACCTTCCAAAATCTTGCAAGCAAGGTATTCCGTAATGGTAACAATGGTCGTAATGGCCACCACCGTTACCTTTATGATAAGGGTTGTAATGGTCATAACGGCCATTGCGGTCTCTTTTTTTATTGAAAAAAAAAAAAAAAAAAAAAACCTGCATTGGCCCTGTAATGGACCGTTACGACCTTTAGGGGGGAGCGTAACGAGCCCTTATAACGGCCATTAAAAGTCAACTTTTTTTTTCCATGATGGCTCCCAATCAAGCTGATAGGCCTAAAGTCCTCCAAAACTTTTATGCTTTCCTAATTTGGAATGAGTGTGATGAAGAATTCACTAGTAAAAGCCATCAAATCATCATTTAACACTTCCTAGAACACATGAAGAAAGCAATAGCGTACCCATCCAACCCTAGCGCCTTGTCCCTAGCACTCATGGAACAACACCTGCATTTCAAAAGAGATCTCAATTTCACTAATTGCCTTCCTAAACCCTTGACCTCAAAACTTGCACTAACTTTGTTATACATGGGATAATGTTCCTACACAATTCAGTTTGTTTCTTCCATTAGATGTTAATCTAAATGAACATAACTGTGTGGTCCTACTACTAGTAGAATGACCCCAAAATAGCAAAACCCAATATACAAGAAATCTCATAGAAGCCACAATTGTCGAATTTACACCTTGCAAACTCTAATTTGTTCCAGTACGTAAATTAGTTGTGGCACTCCTAAACTCTAACCCAGCCTCGGAACCCTCTTCTTGAGCAGTAGACCTACCTTTCACTATAGAGTCCTTTGAAGGCTTCATCCTTTCCATACCTCCATAACCACTTTCAGAAGCAATGCTAATGCAGGAGCATTTTCACACTGGGCTCAAGTGGGGTCGCTCGTGGGATGCGGGGACACACTCGAGGTGGGCGGCCCATGTGATTTGGGGCCCACGAAGGTGGCAGGTCTTAACCCAAGATGTGGGGCCTGAGATCAAGGGATTAATTCACCATACTCTCTTCGCTTTTAGAGCAAGTGGTAAATTGTCCCGCATCCGAGCGGGAGGTCTTCTTGATTAATGCAGTTTTCACTACCGGGCTCGAGTGGAGTCGCTTGTGGGATGCAAGGGCACACTCGGGGTAGGTGCGGCCCATGGAGGAGGTCTCGTGTTCGAGATCCTCACTTGATTAATGCGCATTTCACACCGGGCTCGAGTGGGGTAGCCTCCCCATAATTTGGGGCCACTCTTAACCCATGAGATGTGGGGCCCCTGGGCTAGAGATAAAGGGATTAATTCAATACTTGATTAACAGTCCTAAGATTACTTTTCTTTAATCCATTTTTTCTTTAAGATCTCATCTAGTCACACAAGATGGTACTTAAAACTTTAGCCTTTCATCCGACCATTTCTACAAATGAAACTTCTTTTTAGGCGCTCTATGTAGTCCAAAACTACAGCAACCGAGTATAAATGCATATTTGCTAGGACAAGCTTTAAGAGGGTGGTTCCACCATCAAATATAAGGGTTTTCTTCTTCCGTGTGTACAATTTCATTCCAAACTGCTCAATAATAAGAACATATCTTGGAAGCATCATAATGCATAGTGAAAGGCCAAGGTAAGAGGATGAGAAAGAACCCAACTTTCAACCAAAACTCTTGGCAATGTTCTCCAGGTCTGTCTCCACCCAAAAATTTGATCTGTCCCCACCCAAAAGTTTGATCCTTGCCAACTTCACCCTTAGACCTGATTAATTCATAACAACCAAAGGTAGCCTTCAAATGTGGTGCACCTTCAAATTTGATGGTTGTCTAATCAAAGCTCCAAAAAGCAAAAAGTATCACTCATAAATGAAGATTAGTTACTTCAATCCACCATAAATAAAATAAAATAAATGAAGAAAAGAATTCAGGAGCACTGTCTCAAGTCTTTCAAATTATTGAAGAAGCCAAATGGGGACCAATTAACTAAAAAAGAAAATTAACCTGCCGATATGCAAGAATTTGCTCATTGTTTCCACCAGCGAACAAATCCCATGTTCTCTTATTTGAATTCCAAAAACTGTCGTCAGATTATTTTCCTGCATCAACATTGCACACCATCCCAAAAGCACCCTCTCTTGAGTCATCACATACATCCACCAAAATCACCACACATCCAAAACCAGTCTACCTCATGATGAAAGTTCCTTGAGAAGGAGAAATTAATCTCTCCAGAATCCTTGAAGGCCTGTTTTATAATTAACTACCTTTGTGAAAGAACAAAAGCAAATACATCAAAGAAAGGGCAAAGATTACACAATTCCAATGGAGTCTCGTAAATCCTTTCACAAGACTATCAGCTAAATATTGGCTTCAAGGACCATTAAAATGGTAACAAAATTGACTTGTGAATGACCAATCTCCACAAGGAAATTCAAGTCTCCAAGGACCCTCATTTTAACGCAGGGGCATTTTCACACCGGGCTCGAGTGGGGTGGCCTATGGGATGAAGGGGCACACTCGGGGTGAGCGACCCACGGAACCCATGTAATTTGGGGCCCACGAGGAGGGTTCAGCCGAGGACTTAACCCATGGATGTAGGGCCTGGGCTATAAGATAAAGGGATTAATTCGCCATGCTCTATCAGTTCGAGTTTTTAGAGCTAGTGGTTAATTGTCCTGCATCAAATTGGTATTAGAGTAGGAGGTCTCGTGTTCAAAACTCCTCACCGGGGATGATTAATGCGATGGCATTTTCACACCGGGCTCGAGTGGGGTAGCATGTGGGATACGGGGGCACACTCGGGATGGGCGGCCTGCGGAACCCATGTAATTTGGGACTCATGTGAGGCAGGTGGCTCATGTGATGTGGAACCCATGTGATTTGGGGCCCACGAGAGGGCGGAACAAATGGATTTGGGGCTCTTTTAGTTCAAGCTTTTAGAGCAAGTGATTAGTTGTCCTACATCACATTTCTTCTAGAAACCCAAAATTTAGTACAATGAGTCTCCTTCTAAGTAACTTTTCCTGCCCTGACAATCGGCAAATCCTTAAGCCTCCTAATAGCTTCCTAACTTTGGCTCCTTTTCATCCTTTCTTCAATGGTGGAGACACATAGCATAGTCATTTTAATTTCTCCCTTATCATCTCTAACTATACCAGCAATCCATATGATACCACCACTCTTGCATTCCTTCCACTCGGCTATGATTTGACGAACCTTTTCTATGATTTTATAAACACTAACCACCAAGCTAATGGGTCTAAAATCTTTAAGCTTCCCACCATCTTCTTTGTGTGTCAAAGGAGATAAGCATCTAAGCCCTACTCAAGCAAACCTTCTAATAAATTCTTCAAAACTTTCATGAGGCCTTCTTTAATAATCTCTTATCGCATTTGAAAGAAGATCATACAATAAATCCAACCCTAGAACCTATCTTTCACTACCTAACCAGACAGATGTTCGAACTCTTATCTATAACCTCCAACCTATAAAACAGAGCCATCAGCAATCTATCACGGTCTTATCCAATTTCCTGCTGAATAGAAAAATTTTTAACATTCTACTATCAATGAGCAAATTGCAACTGCAGTTCCCAGCGTAAGTACAAGATGACGTTTGATATTAAATAGGCAATCGATCGTCAGCTTTTTGACAAGCTAACATGTCAATTAATATTATTCATCTTGATTGAAGGCTTGTTCACTTAACAAGACAAGGCATACAAAACTGCCCAGAGGAGAGTGAAGATACATTCAGGCTGTTAACTTCCAAGCACAGACGAGGGGCATAAAATGAAATGGTCAAAATCAAGCAAGAATTATACAAGCAAGTTACAGAAGCTCTTCTAGATTCACAATGTGGGAAATGTGTGCCATCATATCCACTTTATGTCCTAAATCCAACTCGTTTCCACATAGACGTGCCTACATGACAAGAGATGGAGATAATCTTATAGACAGATAAGTGGTTTCACCTGCCTAGAATGGAGTGTTGACATTGTAAGCATCATATCCACACTTAGATGTACCTTCATGAGAAGATATGCATAACCCCTCTCAGAAAAGGGATGGATGTACATAATCTTAAAGATGGATAAGTGGTTTCAGCTGCCTAAAATGAAGTGTTGGTGCCGGAAGCAATCATTCTCTCAAACATTAAGGGCCTGTTTGCTAGACGCTTAAAAATGAGCTCTTCTCATTTTAGTTAATTATAATTATGTATTAGAGATCAAGATTGTTGGTTATCGAGATTATTTTTAATCCTTACCAAAAGAAATATAATCTCTAATCCATAATTACAGTTAACTAAAAATACGATGAAGTCATTTTTAGGCGTCAACCAAACAGGCCCTAAGGGTGTCGTTGATGCACATTGTAACCATTAGTCCAGTTAGGTGGAAATAACCAAATTTCAATTTAGCACTCAATATTAAGGATTTAGGCTCTAGATTGGAATTATGTTACTTTCAAGATGGACATGAAAGAAACATGACCAAAATTTGAGGGCCACTTCACCACTGTGAATACTAGGAATCATCTTCCTTTTTCTTTTCATTTATTAATCCAAGTGCAGCCTAAAGCATATCAACCATCAAAGGCAATTATATTCTCAAAATAATAGTCTTCCAAGCAGTACTGAATTTTAGAAGGGGAATTAGAAGACAATAATCTATCACATGAAGTAGCACTAAGGATGCACCAAACACATTTTGGGAATTGCGAAGAACAAGATGCATTTCAAAAATTAAAATTAAAATTAAAGGAAATGAAGGCAGGAAATGAAGGCATCATCTTACTTCATTCGATGAGATTAAATGCTCTTCACTATCGGCTTCTTTGAATGAATTGGATGGTAAAAACGAAGACTTCTGCTGCTTTTCCTCCCCGCCATCTCCATCCCTTTGACCTAATTTTCTCTTCTTTCGACATGCTAACGCATTCCATGAATTCCGCTTCTTGTCTCTTATCTTCCAAACACTCCCCTTTCTATAAATCAGCTTCTCCGACTTCCAAGCCGGAGCGCTGGTGTCTATAATCGTCACCTCCGCACGGGAAAAAGCAGACAGATCCGAATCGACAGTGACTGCCTGCAAGATCTCATCTTCCGGATTTATGGATTCAGCAATTCCTTGCTTCCTCGATTCCTTCACTTCCGCGACGCTGTTGTCAACGCTGGATGGCGACATTGCGGGGACGCCGGCTAAGCAGCTATCGTCAACACTCGCAGACGTGGACAGCGGGCAGATCCTAGGGTTCGACTGCTTCCGAGAGCTCTTCTTCCTCCTCGCATCGAGCGCTCGGATTCTCGAAGAGTCTCCCATGTTGAAGAGTTCCGACAAGACGCTGCTCATTATATCGAACCAATCTTCATTATTTTTTTCGCCTATCATCATCGGCGGGGTGGGATTCGATGAGGTTTTCTTCTTGCGATCAACGGTGGATTTTTCACCATCGAGGGTTGCGTCGTGATTCGAGCCGGTAGGGTTTTCTTCTGGGATGGGGTTGGTGGGGACTTTGGAAGTAGGGTTAGGGTTGAGGAAATGCTCCAGGTCGAGGCCGGTTTGGACCGGGAAGCCTTTAGAGGACCGGAGGCGGTCGAGCCAGGTCGAACCGGATTTTCCGGTCGAGATTGAGCAGAGCATTTTGAGTGGGATCGGCGGAGGTTGGAGAGACCGAGTTTCTAGAAATGCGATGTGAGTCAGGGAATCGGCGATGGGGCGGAGAAATGGAGGGAAAACGTCGGAGAGAGGGGAGATATAGGGGAGTTTTTTGGGAAGCGGATTGGCTGGTGTACCATACACCACCAACCTGGCTGATGTGGGTACGTGTCGTGCGAAGAGAGCTGACGCTCCTCGAGCTCCGAGTTATACGAACGGTTCAAAGGAGATCAAAGTTACAACGCACATAATGATGTATTTATCATATCCACACCGTTCATCCATTTTTTAAGATCATTTTAGAGCATGATACAAGAAACGAGTCATATAAAAGTTTCAAGTAGACCACACCAAAAAATAGCAATGGGACTATGATTCTCACCCTTAAAACATTCGTACGGCCCACCGTAACGTTTATTTTACATCAAATCTGTTTACAGGGTTACACATGCTTGAATGTAAGATACACACGGACCTAAATAAAGAAGAAAAACAAATATCACATGGATCCAAAACCTCTTATCCGAATAAAGTTTGAATGGTACACGTTCAATCCCTCACTGCAAAATTTTGCAGTGTGGTGCGTTTACACCAGCCAATCGGGTTCCATTCGATACTCTGACAGGGTATGACACTCGATACGCAGGCAGCCACGGACTATAGAGGCGGCGTGCTTTAACTCAAACAATACAAGCTAAATTGTAGTGCCGACTGTTCGGAAGCGGATTGGCTGGTGTACTAGATGTAGGGTGTGCCATGAGTCCAATGGACAAGAGTAAAGAAGGCGATTTCAGAGGCAGAAGTGATAGATTCTCGGAACCCTAAAATAATTGTATCTCACGAACCCAAATAAGTTTTTCAACCTATCATTTATAATTTTGGGGAGGAGAAGCTACTTTAGCCAACCAACCCCACTACTTTAGGTTGCCCGCGCTAGATTAGCAACATTTCGTTAGATTAGCTAGATTTCTTCATATTAAGACCCGAAAGTTTATTTTGTTTCCATTTTTAATTTAAGTAATCAATTTCAATTTGATCATAACTCTCGATCCTTTGAGATCTAGGAGTGGTGCCTAACATAGAAAGTGCTTAAAAAATTAAGAGAATAATATGGTTAGGCCAAATTGAACACTTACTATTTTTGGCTGAAAACCATGAGGTCTAGTAGAAATCATAATCATCTACACATAGTAAGTTTACTATTTATAATAAGTCACAATTTTAGGGAGTTTGAGTCTAGAACTTCGACCTAGGTTTGAGATTATTACTTCAAGGATATAAATTCATTTTTTACCATCAATCAACTTATTTCCAATTTATTAAAATTTATTTCTATTTTTTATCCCTTGTAAATTCGAAGAAGCTTTGTGAGGAGTCGAGAGAGCTATGTAGATTCGGAGTAGTTATCACTAAGGAAGACAGTGATCGACCTCATCACGTCCCTCCCTGCGTCAACTAGTATTAGAGCGAGGACTCCCTTCCGACTTATGACAACTAACAGCGAAATAGACCAAAATCATGTGGAAGGTGATCCACGGATACGTTATCTATCGGGAAGAGTGAAAGTTTTCCATCAGGAGAGTTAGTTGACCATGCAAGGGCTACAGGCAACCCTCGACCGTATTGTAAATGCATTAATTCCACCCCCGAGCCAAAGGTGATGTTGAGCCGCATGTGGTCACTGTAGAACACAACCCCAATTTCTGTAGTGCACTCCCAGAGGTTAATCGTAGGGCTACCCCAGATGAGTCAAGCTCCAGCAACGAGGACATCAATGGCAGCATTGCCTGACGACTGGTCTATAAAGACGATCGACTAGATCGTACTGAAAGTGACTATCAAAATAAGGCCAAATTTTCTGATTTTCATGACTTATTGTGTACAGAAGATTCCCTCGATTGATTAGCCGTAATAGAACGATATTTTGATTACATGGATATACCAGAACATAAAAAAGTGAAATTAGTAGCATTCAAATTAAAATCTGGTGCTTTTGTATGGTGGAAAAAATTACAACTCTCACGTGCCTAACAGAACAAGGCGTCCATTCGATCATGGACAAGGATGAGTTGCTTTCTTCAATCATGATTCCTCCCTAGTGATTACAAGTAGGTCTTATTCCAGTAATACCAAAATTGCCGACAGAAGAATCAAACTGTTATAAATTACACCGAAGAATTTCATTGGTTAGCAACACGGAATGACTTGGCAGAGACCGAATCGCAGAAGGTAGCATGTTTATATGCGGTTTACAATTAACAATTCAAGACCGAGTTCAAATGCATCCAGTCAGGACCGTGGATGATGCAGTTCAGTTGGCAAGTATGGTGGAAATGCAGCTTGCAAGAGTCCCTACTCAACTTTATCCTTCAACTCAGCCCCCTATGACAGGTCCCATGCAAGATTTAACGCTGACCAAAGGAAATGAACCAGTAGGAGGACATCCTTAACCTCCTACAACCGCAAACCGTGACATGGGGAGCGATCCATTTAGGCCTCAATATGTGACACTCACGATAAATAAGTCTTAGTAAAATTTTAAATCCTTATGATCGGCCAATGCCGAACAATTGTACCATTATGGCCAACTAGGCCACTTATCAAACAACTGCCCTCAGCGCCCCCAGCCCACTTGGCCATTAACGAAGGGGGCACCGAACGTGAAATAGCGGAAGAAGGCCATGGATTTGATGAAGATGAACAAGCCACTGAGAAAGGAGCTGGTGATAAAGAATGGTTGGCTGAGAATCATGGCAAATCCTTGGTCGTAAGGTGATTATTATACACTCCAAGGAAGGAGGTGCACTGCAGAGGCATAATATATTTCATTCGTGGTGTACTGTCAATAGCAAGATCTATATAAAAAATGTGAATGAGACCAGGATAATTGAATAACACATTGTCTCATTTTCAATTGGTAGGAATTATAAGGATCAAGTATCTTGTGATGCGGTCGACATGGAAGCATGTCATATGTTACTCGGTTGACTATGACAATCGGACCGTAATGCGACCCACCGTGGATGGGACAATGTTTACGTCTTCGTTAAAGATGGTCGAAAGATGCTCCTTGCCCCTATTGTACCAAATAACTAACCCAAAGCTTTTAAAGTGGAGGGTAGCTCCGTTTTGACCATTCGGGATTTCATAGAGGAATCCAAGGAAACCGACGAAGTGTACGCCATGGTGGTAAAGGGCAAGAAATCAGAGCCCTTAGACATTACTCTAAGTTTAAGGCCTTTGCTAAATGAATTCAAAGAAATATGGACTGGAGAGTTATCCAATGGATTCCTCCCTTGTGGGACATTCAACATCACATAAATCTCGTCCCTGAAGCTAGCTTGCCTAACCGACCTCACTTTGGATAAGTCCGAAAGAGTGTAAGATACTTCAGGGGTAAGTGAAGGAATTGATCCGTAAGAGTCTTCTAAGAGAAAGCATGAGCTCATGTGTCATGTCAGCATTGTTAATGTCTAAGAAAGATGGAGCTGACACATGTGTGTCGACAATCGGGTAATTAATAAGATCAATATTAAACATCAATTCCTAATACCATGGTTGAACGACATGCTCAATATATTAGAAGGTGTCAAGGTGTTCTCTAAACTAGATCTGAGGAGCGGGTACCATTCGATTCGTATCCCGCCCGGCGATAAGTGGAAAATGACATTCAAAACATAGGAAATGGTTGTATGAGTGGTCGGTCATGCCCTTCAGTCTTTCGAACGCACCAAGCACTTGTATGCGTCTGATTAATCAAGTATTGAAGTCGTTCATTAGCTAGTTTGTAGTAGTATATTTTGATGATATCCTGATATATAGTCAGGGTGAGACGGAGCACATGGAACATCTCAAGTAGATGTTACAGGTCCTACCAATTAACAATTGTACCTTAACTTGAAGAAGTGCAGTTTTTTAATGGACATCTTGTTGTTCTTAGGATTTGTTGTAATGTCTATGGGCATCTGTGTAGATGATGAAAAGGTGCAAGCCATTAGGGAATGGCCGATCCTAACGAACATTCATGAAGTGAGGAGTTTCCATGGGTTGCCGACCTTCTATTGGCAATTCGTGCGAAATTTTAACACTATAGTAACACAGATTACAAATTACATGAAAAAGGCCCGTTTCAGTGGACCGATGAGGCTAACAAGAGCTTTGCTGAAATCAAGCATCGATTGTCCACAACACCGGTCTTAGTTCTTCCCATTTTTAACAAGTTGTTTGAGATTGAGTGTGATACATCATATGTCAGAATTGGAGGAGTCTTATCATAAGAATGCAGAGTGATAACCTTCTACAGTGAGAACCTCACCAAAGCCTAAAAGAAGTGGTCAACATACGAGCTTGAGCTGTACGCAATGGTTCAAGCACTACGACATTGGTGACATTATCTGATTTAGAGGAAGTTTATTCTCTACATTGACCATCAAGCCTTAAAGTTTATTAATAGTTAAACTAACATGAATCGTGTATATGTTAGATGGGTCATATTTTTATAGGAATTCATGTTCATTCTGAAGCATAAGTCAGGGCAACAGAACATGGCAGGTGATGCACTAAGCCATCGTATATCAGTACTTGTTACAATGAGCAATGAGGTGGTCAGCTTCAACTGTTTTAAGGAGTTGTATGTCAAGGATAAGGACTTCAAGGATGCATGAATGAGGTGCCAAGAGGGGTTATCCCAGTGACCTATATATGCAAGATGGTTTTATCTTCAAATGAAATTGACTTTACATCGCCTAAAGTTCTCTAAGGGAGCAGATTATTCAAGAGGTACGTGGAGGTAGCCTTGGTGGACACCTTGGGTGAGACAAGATGCGGTCTCTTGCCAAGGAGCGGTATTACTAGCCGCAATTGGTATGTAACGTGGGTAAAGCGGTGCAACACTCTCATGTTTATCAGACTTCCAATGGAATTCTTAGAATACGGGCATCTACACCCCTTATACTTGTGCTTGATGGCCCTTGGGAGGACTTATCTATGGACTTCATGCTTGGTCTCCCACGAACACAACGCGACATGGATTCGATATTCATGGTGGTAAATTATTTTTCAAAGATGACACACTTTATCCCATGTAAGAAGACTATTAATGTAACACACATGGCGAATATATTCTTCGAAAAGGTCATACGGCTATACGGGGTTCCCAAGATCATTACTTCTGATCGTAACACGAAGAAGTTCATTAGCCGCTTCTGGCGGAAGTTTGGTATACAACTTCACTTTAGCAGTGCCTACCACCCACAGACCGATGAGCAGACTGAAGTTGTGAATACGTTGGGAAACCTCCTTCGGGTGTATTTCAGGTGACAAACTGAAGCAGTGAGATTTTACCTTATCTCAAGTAAAGCTTGCATTCAACAACATGGTGAACCGTTTGATAAGGAAGTCTCTGTTCCAGATAGTTTATGGTCGAGTGCCTCGCCACATACTTGACTTGATTCCCTTGCCCAAAATCTCGGGCATGAGTATTACAACAGAACATATGGCGAACCGAATCATGGGAATTCATGTAGATATGCAAGTTAAGTTGCATGCCTCGAACGATAAGTATAAGGAGCAAGTCAACAAGCATCGATGACAAAAGGTGGGCGACTATATTATGGTCCATCTACGTAAGGAGAGATTTTTGACTAGGACCTAAAACAAGTTTAAGGATAAGAAAATTGGATTGGTACCGATCATCCGAAAGATCAATGATAACACTTATATTGTTGATCTTCCGGATGACATGGAGATCTCTTATACTTTCAACGTCGCAGACCTGATCGAGTATTATGAACCGAAGCGGGATGAAAACTTGAGGACGAGTTCTTTTGAAGTGGAGGGGGCTGATGTATAGTGGGTCGCGGACACTTTCATGGCCAAGATGGACTAAAAAAGGCCCGATCGGAGGTGGATGTAATCACGACCGTCGGAACCTTAAAATAATTCTATCTTGCAGATCGAAATGAGTTTTTCAACATATCATATATGATTTTGGGGTAAGAGAAGCTAATTTAGCCAACCAACCCACTATGTCGGGTTGTCCATGCTGAATTTGTGAGATTCCATTAAATCGACGGTCGAAAGTCCATTTTATTTATGTTTTTACTATAAATAGTAAGTTTTAATTCATCATAACTCTTGATCCTTTGAGTTTTAGGAGTCGTGCCCAGCATGAAAATGGCCTAGGAAAAAATAGAAGAATAACGTGTTAAGCCAAATTGGACACTTACTATTTTTGGTAGACAACCATGAAGTTTAGTAGGAACATAATAATCTATAAATAGTAAGTTTACTATTATAGTAAATCACGTTTTTAGGAAGTTTGGGCCTAAAACTTCATCCTACGTTTGAACTTATTAGAAATTATTTCTATTTTTTATCCTTCGTAAATTCGAGGAAGCTCTCCAAGGAGTCTAGAAAGCTTCGTGGATTCAGAATAGTTATCATTAATAAAGACGGTGATCGACCTCATCACGTCCCTCCTTATGCCAGTAACGCACACTAGCGACTTAGTTGGTGTGTAGACATCACAAAGTTCTGTGGGCCTCACCATGAGGTAAGTGTTATATTTAAACTGTTTATCTGTCTATCTTGAGAGATCATTCTAAGGTTTGAGCCCAAAAAAAAAAGAAAAAGATAGATCCAAAGATCAAGTGGACCACATTGTAGAAAGTAGTAGGAGATTGGATGTCTACCATTGAAGCCTTTTCTTACAGGTCATAGAAGTTTTGGATTAATCTGATATTTGTTTTCTCTTCATCCATGTTTGTGTAACTTTATGAATGGATTAGATGGAGATAAAATATTATGGTGGGCCCTATGAACATTTTAACGGTGTGAATCATTGTCACCACTACTATTTGTGATGTGGTCCACTTGAACTTTGGATATGAGCCCTAAAATGATCTCGCCAAATAGATGTACAGTGGGAATCATTGTCACCACTACAATTCTGTAATGCTTATTCACCATCCAACATGTTAATTAGGTCATGTAGGCTTCGATGAAGGGAAAACACAAATGTAAACTTCATCTATAAGTTTTTTTTTGCCTTTAAAAAGTTTTTAATTATGAGCATTCAATCACCACGGTTTCCTATAATGTTGTTAACATGAGATTAAGATCTGCATCATTTATTTATTTATTTTTGGTTCATGTCTTAAAATGATACGAAAACATTGATGATAAAACACCTCTTCGGGGCTGAGCTCATAGATCACTATCACGTCGTCGGTAAGCAATCCATGCCTGCTTGCATAATTTGAATTTACTCCCGATTTGCTCACTTGGTATAAAAAATTCAAACAAAGCCATCTAAGCTATGAGCACCTGTAAAAGCTACTCTTATTTAGTTACTAAAATATTATAAGGATTTATACCATAAAATTCCTTCCGGCTTGAGATTTTACCAAACAGTGGAGAGTTATAAACCACATAATATGTCTAATATTTAACTCGTGCACAAATACAAACTAGCATTATTATCGGTTGAATCAAAATTATGGAGGATCCAATTATAAAGTGGGTTAATCCATAAAAAATAATATACACCACCTAAAACGTCCAAATTTAATTGTAGTCCATTGGATGATTTGTTCTGCCTGATTATTTGCTCCTGTGCCTAGCATAGCAGGTCCATATGGTGGGCAGGTTGGATATTTCACATGGAAGAAGATTGCGTGGTGTGCCATGTGTTATATCTGAACCGTCCATTCATTTGGTGAGAGCAGTTTATGACATGATCTAAAAAAAGAAAATGCAGATTTAAAGTTCTAATAAGCAATAAACAGCTACCATAGAAAACTCATCGGGGCTACAAAAGTTTTAGATCATTTTGACATTTCATTTTACCTTTCTCCCAAGTCTATGTGACCAGGGTCCTTATCCTTGGTGGTAGACTCCCAAGAGTTTCAACACGAGGTTTGAGGGCGGGGTGTGCGTGTAAAAAACAAAAAATGTGTATATGACCTTATGAACAAGTTTATTTGTAAATAAAATATAATAGTAGACCTTAAGAAAATTTCAAGAGTTAGCATCATTGTCTAGGTTACTTGAGCTCCAGGTTCCTATCATTTTTGGGCTCATGCCCCTGAAATGCTCTCACATATCCATCGTGGTAGTGCCCATAGAATTTGGTGACGTCAACACACCAAGGAGGTCGGCACACATGGAAATCAGCTTGGGTGTCACATTTAACCATATGGGGCCCAACAGGTCTAGACTTTCTCTACTTTTCAAAGCAAAGCATTAGACAAGGGCTTTTTTATTGCTTTCCTCCCTCCAAAAGCGTAAAACGTGGATCACGGGGATTTTTGCAATGAAAATCCCAATATTAAAATGTAAATTGCCTGACATTTATTGGACGGTTAGAAATTTAAAAAAAAAAAAAAAAAAACTAGTGTGGGCGAATTAGAAGTTAAGATTATTCAATAACCTCATTTTTATACTGAATTAAAGACAGTAGATTCCACAACTTACTTGAATTAATTCGGGTCAAAATAAGCAACGTGCGACATTTTACAGTGCTTGCGTATCAACGTTCATACACGGCCGTATTATAATGCCTCAGTGGGGATTTGTATGTGCTGGTAAGGCTAGATTACGCGTGGGCGTACAATACGAATACGCATACGGATAAATATTGGAGATGATAAGTGCTATCCAGCCAAGCACGGCCATATTCAGGCACTCTGGCGCGCAGATTTGGATAACTCATAATGGGGACAGGAATTCAGCCAGTCCACTCATTAGGTGGGCTACAAGTGTAGGTATAATTCAAAATAGATAATAAAAGGTCCATATTCCATTTATAGATGTGGCCCACCAGACGAATCGAAGACTGACTTTTAGGCTATAACAATTGAGGGGGTTTCCCCGCCTCATGAAATCCCTCATCACATTGTTCCATGTGTGCGCACGCGGAGGCTCGTGTCTAATTTACGGGGACGCAACTTGCCTGTGCCCCCGCATGAAGTTCGTGTGGTCGGAAGCTATATGGGGATGCCCGTGACAAATCCACTCCGTCCATCAGTTTCCTAAGACCAGAATAGGATAGGAGCCCAAAAATAAGGCAGATCCAAAGCTCATATTGTCCGTACCATACGAAACAGTTATAGCGAAAACTTCCACCATTGAAACCTTGTTGGAGCCGACCATTTATGTTATTTTCCATCTAAACCGTTCATACAACTATTATCACTCAGTAGACTGTGGGTTCAAATATCATCGTGATACGAAACTTCTGTGGCCCCCACAAATTTTCCAATGGTATGCATTCAATCCCTGCTGTTTGGTGCGGTGTAGCCATCTAAGCTTTGGATCTACCTGATTTTTGGACTTCTGTACTATTGTGGTCGTTTGAAACTGATGGACGGAGTGGGTTTGTCACGGGCTTTTCTCTGGCCCCACATAGCT
The DNA here is from genome assembly GCA_030180095.1 of Magnolia changhungtana. Taxonomy (NCBI): domain Eukaryota; kingdom Viridiplantae; phylum Streptophyta; class Magnoliopsida; order Magnoliales; family Magnoliaceae; genus Magnolia; species Magnolia changhungtana. The sequence continues at coordinate 3,525,617 of JASAUF010000502.1, read as the reverse complement.
TACGACCACAGGAACTTCCTGTGGCCGGGGGCAGAGGCAAGTCGCGTCCTTTCTACGGCCGCATAGCGCGCCTCGCGCTAGCTCGTGGAGACGGATCTTGGAATGCGAAAACATGATTGCGTATTAGTACGTTATACACGCGTCTTCAGTTCTGACAAGTGGTGACCTTGGTAGTGATCCAGACCATTGGTTTGTTGGGTCCATTAGCCACATATATAATGCCCCAAAAATCTAACGGTTGAAAATATACCAGTCACAAATATTAAGAACTTTTCTGGTTGAATGTGGACCTTTGTTTTAACCAGTTATCTGCAAGCCATATATAAGGTTGAGTAGTTATGGGGTGCAATTGGGGGAATAGTGTCCGGTGGAGTAGACTTATAAGGGGAATGTTAATTTGTGACAACAGATCAGTTATCTCGACCATCCAAACGGTGTGCCCCACTTGTTAAATTTGAAAGTTGCATACAACCTGTTAGATCCCAAGGCTCACTTCGTCGTAGGCAACATCTATCTGCTAAGTAAAATTTACTAGTGTCCTTTTGTGCCATACTAATTGGGTTGGCGAATTCGATCATGCCGTACATGTATATTTTGCGAGGCATGAGAGAAGTTGTCCGAAACTTAATGCCTTTAACCCCGTGTGTTGAGATGTAGCCAGAGATTAGAAAATTCACATATCTGGCATCTATTTCTTTCAACGAAGGGAATTTTCTTCCACCCTAATAAACAACAGTAACACAGCAAAAGTAACTAAAAGAAGCAAAGATGCATTTATAAATGTTTATAAACATAAACACTTACAAATGTTTATCTTTATAAATATGCTCATGAAAATGACCGTGAAGTGAAGTGAAGTGAATTGACCGCCAAGTGTGTGGAAATGGCAGTGAAGTAAAGTGAATTGACCGTGAAATGTGTCGAATTGACCGTAAATGAACACGGAATCGCCGGGATTGACCATGAAATGCATGAAAATGACGGTGAAGTGAAGTGAATTGAACGCGAAGTGCGTGGAAATGGCTGTAAAGTGAAGTGAATTGACCGTAAAGTGTGTTGAATTGATTGTGAATGAACAAGGAATCACCGGCAATGACCGTGAAACCCATGGAAATGACAGCGAAGTGCGTGGAAATGGCCGTGAAGTGAAGTGAATTGACCGTGAAGTGCATCGAATTGACCATGAATGAAAACGAAATCGCCGGGAATGACCGTGAAATGCATGAAAATGATGGTGAAGTGAAGTGAATTGATCGCGAAGTACGTGGAAATGGTCGTGAAGTGAAGTGAATTTACCATAAAGTGTGTCGAATTGACCGTGAATGAACACGGAATTGCCGGGAATGACCGTGAAATGCATGAAAATGATGGTGAAGTGAAATGACTTGACTGAGAAGTGTGTGGAAATGGTCGTGAAGTGAAGTGAATTGGTAGTGAAGTGCGTCAAATTGACCGTGAATGAACACGGAATCGCCGGGATGACCGTGAAATACATAGAAATGACGGTGAAGTTAAGTGAATTGACCGCGAAGTGCGTGGAAATGGCCGTGAAGTAAAGTAAATTGACCGTGAAGTGCGTCGAATTGACCGTGAATGAACAAGGAATCGCCGAGAATGACCGTGAAATGCATGGAAATGATGGTGAAGTGAAGTGAATTGACCGCGAAGTGCATGAAAATGGCCGTGAAGTGAAGTGAATTGACTGTGAAGTGTGTCAAATTGACCATAAATGAACACAGAATCGCTGGGAATGACCGTGAAATGCATGGAAATGACGGTGAAGTGAAGTGAATTGACCGCGAAGTGCGTGGAAATGGCTGTGAAGTGAAGTGAATTGACCGTGAAGTGCATCGAATTGACCTTGAATGAACATGGAATTGCCGGGAATGATCGTGAATTGCATGAAAATGACAGTGAAGTAAAGTGAATTGACAGCGAAGTGCGTGAAAATGGCCGTGAAATGCATGGAAATGATGGTGAAGTGAAGTGAATTGACCGTGAAGTGCATGGAAATGGCCGTGGAGTGAAGTGAATTGACCGTGAAGTGCGTTGAATTGACCGTGAATGAACACGGAATTGCCGGGAATGACCGTGAAATCCATGGAAATGACCGTGAAGTGTAGTGAATTGACCGTGCAATGCATGAAAATGACTATAAAGTGAAGAGAATTGGCCGTGAAGTGCATCGAATTGACCGTGAATGAACACAGAATCGCCGGGAATGACCGTGAAATGCATGGAAATTATGGTGAAGTGAAGTGAATTGACCACTAAGTGCATGGAAATAGCCGTCAAGTGAAGTGAATTGACCGTGAAGTTCGTCGAATTGACCTTGAATGAACACAAAATTGCCGGGAATGACCGTGAAATGCAAGGAAATGACCGTGAAGTGAAGGAAATTGACCGTGAAGTGCATGGAAATGACCGTAAAGTGCATGGAAATGATCGTGAATGAACACGGAATGGCCGGGAATGACCGTGAAATGCATGAAAATGATGGTGAAGTTAAGTGAATTGACCGTGAAGTGCGTGGAAATGGCCGTGCAGTGAAGTGCGTCGAATTGACCGTGAATGAACACAAAATCGCCGGGAATGACCGTGAAATGCATGGAAATGATGGTGAAGTTAAGTGAATTGACCGTGAAGTACGTGGAAATGGCCGTGAAGTGAAGTGAAATGACGGTGAAGTGCTTCGAATTGACCATGAATGAACACTGAATCACCGGGAATGATCGTGAAATGCATGGAAATGATGGTGAAGTTAAGTGAATTGACCGCGACGTGCCTGGAAATGGCCGTGAAGTGAAGTGAATTGACCGTGAAGTGCGTCGAATTGACCGTGAATGAACACGGAATCGCTGGGAATGACCGTGAAATGCATGGAAATGACTGTGAAGTGAAGTGAATTGATCGCGAAGTGCGTGGAAATGGTCGTGAAGTGCGTCGAATTGACCGTGAATGAACACAGAATCGCCGGGAATGACCGCAAAATGCATGGAAATGACGATGAAGTTAAGTGAATTGACCGCGAAGTGCGTGGAAATGGCTATGAAGTGAAGTGAATTGCCCGTGAAGTGCGTCGAATTGACCGTGAATGAACAAGGAATCGCCGGGAATGACCGTGAAATGGATGGAAATGATGGTGAAGTGAAGTGAATTGACCGCGAAGTGCTTGGAAATGGCCGTGAAGTGAAGTGAAGTGAATTGACCATGAAGTGCGTCGAATTGACCGTTAATGAACACGGAATGTCACACACCAAACTCAGAAATCAGGCTCACAAAATTTTCGATTGCCGAATCTGGTACCGACAGCCTCTGTAGTACCCCATTCTCGGCTCCCAACACCTATACGCTAAACTCCGATCCTGGGATCCTAAAAGGAGGATTTTTTTCAATATACATTTAACTTATAATAAGCATAACCACAAGTATACCCAAATCATAAAGGCAACATCATCATCACATATCCACTAATATAATCATTTGAGTACAATGCTAAAAGGAAAATACATCAATAAAAAATCAAGCTCCAGAAGACCGCTGCACGCTCCAAGCTTAACATGGCTGCATCCTAACATCACCTGCATGCATCCTAACATCACCTGCATGCATCTATCGTGTACAAGCTTATAGAAAGCTTAGAGGGTGGTGTAAGTGTGTGCACAAGGTAAGTGCTAAGTATTCAATACAATGCCATCATCATACAGTACCGAAAAATACTGGTAATCCATAAATCGTACAATATCGAAATAGGCAGAATTACTAACAAGATCATGAATTACCAGAGTGAGTAGAAATACTGATAAGAGTAGGAATTATCAGAGTAAACAGAAATACTGGTAAGATCATAAATTATACGATAACAGAGTAAGTGGAAATACGGACAAGTCCATGAGTCAATCAATATCAGAATACGTAATATAGAACAACTATGCAAATGAGGAGTCATAAAGAGCCAAATACCAAATGCTGAGGATGCGATGCAGTATGTAATTCCTAATGAGTCCACGAATAGCGTCAATCGTATCTAGACCATATAAATGCAGAAACACAATAACCCAAAATACCATATGCCATGGATGTAGTGCAATATGCGGTGTGAATGGAATGATCATGCTGGAGTGTGAAGTCGGGATGATAGTACATAGTATCGCAATCTATGGGTCCATCACAAGGGACTTCTATCCAAACCAGTCCCATACCTAAATTTGGATAGTCAGACTCAATGTGGTAAACTCTTGATCTCAGGTTAGTCGCGCGCCCAACCGAAATCTTGGCCATGCGAAGGTACATGTAACAAATAGTTACGCACCACCAGCTCGAGTGGATAGTGAATGAATGAATGAATATGCAATTCTTGCTCAATAATTCCACGTATCAGTACGGTTCATCTCTGGGATCATCACCAAGGTCTAGTACACTTCAAATGGCACTGCCCCTCTCCCAGCAGCACAGTCCAAGTAAGCGTAAGAAACCTCACTATCCACCTGACCAATAGTCTGCCAATACCTATCCGGCATGTCGATAGCGGACCCATTCGTGAGCTGGTCAAACTCAGCCTAGTATTGCCCCTACCCTCGGGCGGATAAGGCCACACCCCCTCCCAACCGACCACAACACAGTGGGAGACGTGACCTCCTGGTGTTCGACACTCGGGCGCTCATGTATTCACTCAGTCTCGACATTGGGGCGTCTCCTGGCCACGAAGGTTCAGGAATTTTCACCCAAGGACATCTATGGCGCTTGTATGCTAGAACCAAACATTTTCGGTGTCCCGTCTGCCATCCACTACATGTCTGTAGAGGCTATGGCCCTGATGTCGCTAGGGCGTACAATAATCATAACACAATGCAAGATGCATGAGTCATACAATCCAGTCATGCATCAATCCTATGTATGACGTGCGTTCATGTGAGATAACCTTCGTCTATCATGGAGTCTCATAATAACATGCTCAATAACATATGCAATGATTAATCACATCTCAAAACAAACATGCAGATGATGCGTATGGGCATGTATCATGATGCTATGCTGTCACATACTCATAATCGGCATCAATAATCGACATCAACAATCGACCTCTACAATGTGGACATTTAACCAACATTGTCCCTAAGGAATGGCCCACATAGAGCCAAACATATCATGAGCCCATGGCCTCACACAAGGGCCACATACATCAAGTGGGTTGCAGCACATGGGCCAGAAATACATCTCACTGGGCCTCATATACATCAAGTGGGTCGTAGCAATGGGCCTCATATAAATCCAATGGGTCGCATTAAATGGTCATATACAATCTCAATCGGCTGTATCCCATGGGCCTCAAATATATCATAATGGGCCTCATCATAAGGTCTAATATACATCATAGTGGGTCGAATACACGGGCTTAATATACATCGCCATGGGCCACGACCCATGGTCCTCAAATATATCACAATGGGCTACGACCCGTGGGCCTCAATATACATTAAGTGGATCACATTAATGGGCCTCATGTACATCAAATGGGCCACGTACTTGGGCCTCGAAATACATCAAGTGGGCTACGCATCATGGGCCTAATACATATCACAATGGGCCTTGCCCTTAGGCCACGAATACATCACAATGGGCCTCTAACATGGGTCTAATATACATCATGAGGGGCCACATCCTATGGGCCTTAATTATATCACAATGTGCCATGTCCCATGGGCCTCAAATACATCATAATGGGCCCACCACCTGGGCCTCGAATGTGATACAATGGGCCATAACCCATGGTCCTCGAATACATCATAATAGGCCACAACTCATGGGCCTCAAATACTAAACAGGTGGGCTCCATATACATTAAGTGGGCTAAATGAGGCAGTCCATGGTTTAACAAAACAAATGGGCAGCGTGGTTGAAACATATTCATCATGGTGTGCCCCTCATGCCGATGGGTGGCGTGGTGAATACATACATCATGGCGGGTTCCCACACTACCTTAGACAGATGGACGACTGGAGAACCACATACATTCAAGTGGGGTCCATGTACTCAAGCGGAAGGACAATTAGATATAACAATACATCATGGTGGCCTTACGCCACTCGTCCAGATGGACAGTCGAATATAGAGCATGTACGTCAAGGTGGGTCTCACCTGCCATGGACGGAGTGGATATACAACACATCATCAAGGTGGGTCCCAGGAATAGTCTGCCAATGGCGTATGCTATGATCAGTTACTTCTCACATCAGGCATACATATGATGCGTATGATCATGAATTATGGATCTTTACTAAACATGTGTTGTGGTGATGGGCTCTATTCATAAAGAAGATGGGCTAGGCAATCTACACACTATAAGTATGAACCTATCATTGGACCCTAGGGAGAGTCACAATATGGACATTTAACCAACAATGTAGTTACAATGTGGACGTCAAACCATCATTGCTTCTAAGGCATAGTCCGCCATAAAGGTCAGCACATAAACCACGGTGGGATCACATTACAATGGGCCTCAACCCATAGGCTCCAAATACTTCATCACAATGAGCCTTAACCCATGGGCTCCAAATACATCACAATAGGCCTCAACCCATGGGCCCTATACACATCACAGTCGGTCTCAACCCACCGGCCTTTATACATCACAATGGGTCTCAACCCATGGCCCTAATACATCACAATGGGCCTCAACCCATGGGCCCTAGAATACATCAAAATGGGCCTAATCACATGGTCCTCATATATGTCAAGGTGGCCTCAACAACGGGCCTCATACACATGATAGTGGGCCTCAATAATGGGCTCTCATACACATGATAGTGGGCCTCAATAATGGGCCCTCATACACATCAAGGTGGGGTCCACTTGAACTATAGATCTGTCTTATTTTTAGTCTCAAGCCTATGAGACAAGCTAGCCAAATGGTTGGACGGTTTGAATGCAAAACATGCATCATAGGTGGGGTCCATATGAGCTATGGATCTGACTCATTCTTTAGCTCATGCCTTGAAATGAGCTTTCAAAGCGGAAGGACGAATTGGATGCAACACATGCATCATGGTGGGTCCCACCATCCAGTGATATGGACGGTGCGGATAAAACACATAAATCAATGGTGGTTCCCACCGTCCATTGTTGTGGACGGTGTGACTACAACACATATATCATAGTGGGTTCCACCGTCCACTACGGTGGACGGTGTGGATAGAACACATACTTCTTGGGGTCCCACGTGGGGCCCACCATAATGTTACCTGTCGTCCAACCTACTCATGAGGTCACGCTGACCTGGATGGAAGGAAAAACAAATTTAATATTGATCCAAAACTTCTGTCAACCCAAAAGGGTTCCAACGGTGGACGTTTAATCAACACTGTTTCCTGTTGTGTGGCCACCTGATCAATGGCTGGATGGAGTGGATAGAACACGTACATCATGATGGGTCCCACCGTCCAAACAGTGGACGGTGTGGATCAAACACATAATCATGGTGAGATCCACCAGTCGTCCAGCTGTTGCTAGACAACGCTAATAAAACACATACGTCTGGGTGGGCTCCACCGTCCGCCTGGACGGTGTGAGTAAAACACATGCATCACTGTGGGTCCCACGTGGGGCCCACCCTAATGTTTACTTTCCATCCAAACCGTTCATAAGGTCACACCTGATCAATGACAGTCATTCAATCCAACTGTTTCCTTTGCTGTGGGCCACCTGACCTTTGGATGTAGCTAATTTTCGGGGTGGGGTCCACTGCCCTAAGGGCCAACAAGACGGACGGTGTGGATATACCATACACATCATGGTGGGGCCCACGGCTGGGCCGTGGGTCTGCTCTCTGTCTGCCCGCCAGCAGCAGGCGCCACCTGTGTGACGCTGCTACTGTATTATTTTTATTTATTTTTTATTTTTTGAAATCGTGTTTTCTCGTAGTTTTTCATGTGTGGGGCCCGCATCAGTGGAATCTGACCCCACCATTGGTCCCCATAGCTTAAGACAAGCTAAACAAGTCCAATATTGAATATATTTTGGGGTATAGAAACATCAGTGTGGATTTCAACGGTAACAAATAATGTTTTCTATGCTATGGCCCGCCGGATAGTCGGATTGGCTTCAATTTTTGGCTCAATGCCTAAAATAATTTGGGAAATAAGATTGACGGTGTAGATTGAATTCATACATTAAGGTGGGGCCTGTAGGAGTAGCCCACCTAAAAACCTTAAACACATATACATTTATATTATTATTATTATTATTATTATTATTATTTTGCACCCCAACTGCCTGTTCACAACTTCACAGCACGTCCAGCGTCTTTAGGATGGCGTGAATCAAGGCGGGTCCCACATGGATGTGGCCCACTTGGATTAATCTCACATATGTGTCTTTCCATCGCCATAAGGTAGGGCCCTCATGGTTTGGACATAAGGTTTGGATGGCCATGGGGTTCATTTGATGGATGGTTTGGACATCACATAATTTAAGGTGGGTACATCCGGGTGGGCCACACGGCCACATCATCTCACCAAAATATTGAAAGAGAGAGGGGGGAGAGAGAGAAGGAAGCACCCACCTTTGATCTTCTTGAACTCCTTCCATCAACATGTTTTATTGCTCCAAAGAATACATTTTAACGGTTAAGATTGATTTTAGAGGGTGGGATTGGGTGTAGGAAGGTGGGCCATACCAAGAGTCTCCATGGAAGCCATGGATGTTGGATCACTCCTTGGGTTGTTTGGAATGGAGTGAGAAAATGAGAGAGAGGATGAGTTGTTGTAAGGGAGATGGGATAGAGGGTATGGTTTCTTTTGACTTTTGGTAAGAAGGGAATGGTTAGGTATGAGTGTTGTTGACTTGGTGAAGAGAGAGGTATGGGTGAGTGATGGCTTGTAATGGAATGTACTTGACTCCTGATTGATGTGATGGATAGGACATGTTGTAGAGATTCTCTTGGGCTTTGCAACGCGCGGTGTTTTTCTTCGAACTGAATGCAGGCCTACATCTCCTGGCCTGCGTATCGCCTTGATGCGTGAGACGCGACATCGGAACCGCGGTGACGGCGCAGTCGCACTGGTACAAGTCTCGGGTCGAGCCAACTCTAGAATATGGGATACGACTTAAGGTTACGTGTAAATGCCGATAACAGATCGTGGGTTGCTGAAATTTTACCGGGAGGACCGCGGAAGCCTACGGAACAATACAGGCTAGGATACAGGTCTTATAGGGAATTGTCAGAAATGATCGTGAAATGCTTGGAAATGACCGTGAAGTGAAGAGAATTAACCGTGAAGGGGATTGACCTTGAAGTGCATGGAAATGACCGTGAAGTGAAGAAAATTGACCGTGAAGTGCGTCGAATTGGCTGTGAATGAACACAGAATCACCGGGAATGATCGTGAAATACATGGAAATGACGGTGAAGTGAAGTGAATTGACCGCGAAGTGCGTGGAAATGGCCATGATGTGAAGAGAATTGACCGTGAAGTGCGTCGAATTGACCATGAATGAACACGGAATCACCAGGAATGACCGTGAAATGCATGGAAATGATGGTGAAGTTAAGTGAATTGACCGTGAAGTACGTGCAAATGGCCGTGAAGTGAAGTGAATTGACCGTGAATGAACATGGAATCGCCGGGAATGATTGTGAAATGCATGAAAATGACCCTAAATTGAAGCGAATTGGCCGTGAAATGCTTAGAAATGATTGTGAAATGAAGGCAATTGACCGTGAAGTGCATGGAAATGACCATGAATCTAAACGGAATTGCCGGAAATGACCATGAAATGCATAGAAATGACATTGAAGTGAAGCAAATTGACCGTGAAATGCATGGAAATGACTGTGAAGTGAAGGGAATTGACTGTGAAATGCATGGAATTGACCGTGAAGTGAAGGGGAATCACCGGGATTGTCCGTGAAATGCATGGAATTGATCGTGAAGTAAATGAAATAAACGAAATTGACCGCAAACTGATTGAAATTGTCCGTGAACTGAATGAAATGGATTTTCAACCATCAACCTGATGGAATCTTGGAAAATAACAAGGTTAGTTAGCTAAAGTAGCTTCTCCTACCCTAAAATCCTATATGGTACGTCATGTAACTAATTTTGGTTTAGAAGATATTCTTGTTAAATGAATAAAGAAAGAAATGAAAAAAAGAGGGAAATTTTTTTTATATACTTATATATACATTTTTATATAAATATGTATTAGAGAAAATTGTAGGTAAAATAAAGTTCTCCATGTAAAAAATAAAAATCAAAAAATAAAAAATAAAAATTTGCATAGACTTTTATGGACTACAACTATGGCTACGACTATAATCCATAGCTATAGCTTTGATACATATCGAAAACACTTCGATATGTGTCAAAAATTGCTGGATTTTTTATGCAAACTTGCTGGACAGTTCTGGACCTTTTTCGATCATATCGAAAGACATTTGATACATTAAAGTACATATCGAAAGGCCTTCGATACATAACAAAGGACATATCGAAAAAGCATGGGCTTTGGTTATGGCTACGGTTATAATCCGTAGCCATAGGTTCCAGGTTTTTTTTTTTCCATGTTGTAATCCCCACCGCCTTTGTGGGTCCTTTTATGAGGTGTGTGTTATATCCAAACCGTCCATCTATTTGGCGAACTCGTATTAAGTCTTGAGACGAAAAATAAGACAGATTTAGTTATCAAGTGGACCACACTATAAAAGGCAGTGGAGGATTGAACGTCTACCATTGAAACCCTTTTAGGGGTCGCAGAAGTTTTGGATCATTATGAAATTTGTTTTTCCTCTTTATCTAGGTCTTTTTGACCTTATGAATAGATTGGATGGAAAATAAATGTTGTGGTGGGCCCTACAAAATTTTTAACAGTGAAAATCAATTTTCCCGCTGCTCTTTGTGGTGTGATCCAGTTGATCTTTAGGTATGATTTTTTTTTTTCGATAATTGTAACACCCCGAACTTTTCTATACTGAATACTGAAAGTCTTCAAGTGTTACCGTAAATTTAACCTATTATGTACACGTGTATAGTACCAATCTAGCCAACTTAACCTTACCTCCTTGCCCCCAATACTAACTTAACCTTTGAAAATTATCTTCATTCATAAATCAAGCCATCTGACCGTTGAATTTCAAGACAAGCCCATCCATCACGTGATTTAACATAAGTACTTTCCCTTAGATGACGTGATGAATAATTACTTATCCATAATTATTTAGATATACATTCTTTTGTAAGAATTGCCTAGAAACATGTCTATAACCGTGTGGAGCCATTAGATTTCCCAAAACTCATAGATCGACAGTAATTACGAAATTTCCACTAACCTAGACCCGTGGACACTAGATCACATGATTCCCATGGTCCGTCTCATATGAAATTTTATATCATGCCTAATTATCACAAATTAACCACACACCTCAAATTTCAGCTCTTAGATCATAGTAAATCAGCTACTTGACCTCTACATCCGTTCGTACACTTATCAGATCATGATTTTGATCCGTCCGTCTTGTTCACGCCATATGAATATGCTTAGCCCACTATTAGAATCAGAATCTGACAAACCTTCATGAGTAAAGAAAGTCGCTCGAATCTAACGTTATATAAGCCCTACCCCTAATCACTCCAAAAATCCACGTTATGTCTATCTATTTACTAAACTGACCATACATTCACCTACATACAAGGATAAAATTCTAATCATCAAGTCCTCTTATTTTTAGAAGCTCATCTGACCATCCATCATGTTTGGATCTGCCAAATGGGCCACCCGAATATCAAGATGAATCGGTCATTTTGAAGATCTTAGAACACAGGTCCAAACTACCGGATAATACTACAAATAGACATATATAAACATGACATTAAAACCCCGGAGTAGTATAGTCCATTGAAGTGGTATCTTAGTCATCCTTGAGAGATCATAGCTCAAATTTGGGCGACGGAAAGAGCGTGAAAAATAATGATCACCTGTCAAATTTCATCACATTTGGAGGGTAGACTCATGAGTTACGAATGACAGAAGTTTTGAAAAAGAAAAGGGGTAAAATTGTAAATATGGTAACACTATGTGCATGGCACTGTTGACGTGAGTTACCATTGTAGTTCTAACGGTATGAATTCTTGCTACTTGGCGGGATCCTACTGCCCACCTGAAGTTTGGATCTACTTCAAATTTGGGACCATGGGTTAGCACGGCGTGCCAAAGACGGTGAATGGAATGGATCCCCATAAGTCATCATAAGCGGGTCCCACCTAATTTTTCTCCCCCCGTGAAATTAATGCACGCTCCCCGGGTTCAACGTGAATACAGGCACATGTTGATTAAAGGGTGGCCCACCTGAGTTACAGATCGATCCCTATAATACGCCCGAACACACCTTAGGATCATTAGAATTCTTTTAACCATTGATGTTTAATTTTGAGGTGATCTAACCATTAAACTAACCGAAATCTATAGTTAGAGCTAGAAATAAGTAAAATTGGGAGTATGGCCCACCCAAGCTTCGGAATTTCCTCATCTCCGGCCAGGTGACCCAAATGGGCCCACAGAGAATCATGGATGGAGTGGATTTCTCAAAAACATCACTGTGGACCCCACAATTATTGCGTGTGCACAGCAGGAACATGCACCCACTGTGCACCAGACCTTGGAGAACAGTCAGAGCTCCTCTGACCCGCGTTTGCTAAAAAATGAGAGACACTCTCTCTCCTCCTGCGTTTTGCCAGCGAGCGGATGCTGTTCGTTTGCATCAATCGTGGCCCACTGTCCGGTCCCCACCTTCACAATCCAAGCTGTCCATTTGAAATATTACACACGTGTAACCATAACCCCTAAGTCCCAAGTGATTCCACACGTGTACATGCACACATTTCTTCCTGCAAAATGACCCTTCAAGCACAACATTCCGAATATGGAAACTGTCTGCTCCCTTCCTTTCTTCCAGCTCAGCGATCCGCGTGAGGGGCGTCTAGCACGATCTCGGACGTCCATCAAAAGCAATCTCAGCCATCCGTTTTAACTGAACAGTTTAGGGCTCCTTCAACAAAGAAAACCACATAGTTTCGGATTCGCCCACCGTTTTTTGAGACGGTTTCAGCCAGGGCGATCTGGACCTTTTGTTATCAATCCTATGGTCTAGGATTCATTGGAAAAACCCTATATGAGATCTTGGAACTGGATTTCATTAGGGCTCCTCTCTATCTCTGCAGCTGCACTCGAAAAATCGGATGAGAGCTTCTCCATGCGAACCCACCAACTTAAACCCCTTCAAGCTTCATGAAAGCTTATCCACAAGTTTCGTAGGGTCCATACAGACCATCTGAAGGAAGTAGATTGAAGGATTTGGTGGTGTTTTTGAATCCACCATTAATGGCGGATCATCTCCTTCGTTTGAATCCAAACTGGGTTTAGTCCGGTCCAGGCCAGCAACCCTGTTTTCGCATGGGTTTTGTCCACTCCAAATCTTACGAAAGGCCAGGAAGAAAAGAGAAAAGAAAGAAAAGATAGGAGAGAGAAAGAAGAGGTGGGAAGAAGGTAAGAGTGTCGGTTCAAGGTGCGGTCGTTGCACCACTCGGCTCGACTCACTGTTGAGCTTGAGGCCGATTGCCTGGAGGTGCTGTTGGAGCCTTCCAGCTAAATCAGAAATGAGAGAAAAGAAAGGAAGGATGGGAAGATAGAAAGAAGAAAGAAGAAGAAAGGAAAGGAAATGGGGTGGTGCGGCTGCTGCACTACACCATGACCCGCTCGAACCGAGCTTGACCCGACTCACTCCCTAAACTCACCGACATGAGTCCGATCCCAAATGGGATGGGTCTAGTCAATCCGACGTTTTCGGCCAAAAGGAAGAGAAAAGAAAAGCAAAGAGAAGAAAATTAGAGAGAGAGAGAGAGTCACAGGTCTTGTGTGCACCCACCCGACTCGGCACAGGTTCAAGCCGATATAATGGCTGGGATTTTTGGGAAATATAGAAGGGAAGAAAGGGAACAAAAGAGTAGAGGAAGGAAGGAGAGAAGAGGAGAGAGAGTGAGTCGACTCGGCAACTTGGGGTGTTGAGTCAGGTCAGGTTTTGCTGAGTCCAGCAAACTTGCTGGATGACTCATTTTGGAAAAAAAGAAAAAGAAATGGAAGAAGATGGAAAGGAGTTGAGAAGAAGAGAGAGGAGAAGGGAAAATGAGAGAGAAGACCGAGTCAACTCAGCTGGAACCGAGTCAACTCGGTAGGGACCGAGTCCAGCTGGGCCAGGTCTTGCTTGGGCCACGCTCAGGCCTTGTTGGGGTCGAGTTAAGCCCCATCCTATGTGAGTCCCCACTCTTCCCAGATTGATTTTTCATGTTAATTGTTATTATCAGTTTTAGGTTTATTTAAATTTAAATATGATTAATCATTAGTAAATTTTCCCATACTGATGTTAGTTAATACATTATTAAAATATTAATACTTTGCCTTGTCATTTTTAAAATATTATTATTAATGTTAGAACATACAATTTATTTTCATCAAAATGACTATTAGTATCGCATGGGCTAAATGTTAAGTACATTATTAATATTAATAATTGTTTTGGAATTATTAATATTATTATCCATCGTGGGTTGTCTTAGATATATTTAATATAATAGTAGCCATTGTTAATATTCCTAAAATTAATAATCAATTCACTTGATTAATTTTACCCATTTAATTTCTTCCATTGATAGTGTCATAAATGGCCACACAAAATGGGGTTCAAATCCCATAACCAAAACCTAAAAATCTAGCCTAAACCCTAGGTTAAAACCCTAATCTTACGTCAAAACCCTAAAAGTAATCCAAATCATAGGTCATGTAAATCTTGACCATAGACACTTGGTAGAACAATGATCTCATGTACAACTTCGCCATCTATGGTAGGACTCAACTTTGAGGGTGCTCATGCTTTCTAGCAACGTCGGTTAGTGATTCAAGTATAAGGTGATGATTCTTCCCCTTGAGCTTTCCATCTTCTCATTAGCTTAAGTTATAGTTTTTATTTAAATTCGTAATTGCTATCTCCCTTTATAATCACATGTGTTAGCTGGTGGAAATTGAATTACTGTCTTACATGCTTTATGATTATCCTGTATAATTGTTCATGCTTGTGGATTATTTGTGGATTGCTTACGGAACTTAAACTGGTACATTAGTGGAAAATTCCCACATATGAATGTACACCCATACTTCGGATGTAACTTGACTAGTTGTAATCGTAATGAACCTTCGACTTGGTGGTTATTGAGCAGTGGTCTAGATGGATCATCAATGTGGGCCTACCATCCAAAGTTGTTGTACCCAATGATTTTTAAGGATGGTTTTCATCGTATGGTTTTGATATTCGCCCTATGTGGCATATTTTGATACTCACCCTATATAGTTTTATTTGATATTTTCCCTACATGAGTTCAATGTTTTATACTGTGCAACCATACGATGGTAAGCCCCACATACTGTAATATGATTGGCCACTAGTCGATGGGTTTCCATTAAATATCCTAAGGTAATAGCATCATGAGCTAGGGATGGTGGAATGAGACACTATGCCTGAGCTGTCGGTCTACGCTGGGCTCTGAGCTCCCCGTAGTGACCTTTGAGCTTATTAAACCTGCTGAGTGTAATTGGATTAATAACGGATTGACTAATCATGCATACATCACACAGACCAGCATCTATTGCTATCGTACGTGATGTACGTATTCTTCCGACTGGATGATGTTTCCCAGGTTCGATGATTGCATGGGCGGCTGCCCTATCCACACGGATGAGTATTCCCGGGGCGTGAACGCATTGCATAGGCGGCGGCCCTATCCGCACGGATGAGCATCCCCGGGGCGTGAACGCATTCCATACATTCATGCACATAATAAGATCTGCATCATGTACTGTTTTGTATGCTTTATTTTATAACTATGCTTACCTAATATGGCGGTGTGTAATCTTGAGGGGAGTTCACACTGAGTTGGCCACTCATCCATCAAATATATAACTGTACAGGTAGCACAGGTTGCTTAAATGACTTTCAGGTTCAAGCTGATGTGGAGCCAAGTACAAGTACCAGGGTTCCATGGTTGTATCTACCTCGAGGAGCTACGGGATCTTGCGGCTTATGTTTACATTCTTATGTTATTTTTCATGTACTAAATCATGTGGATCCTTGTATTTGTTATATCGAGACATTGGTTTGTATAAGTCATTATGGGCATCTTCTTGTATATTCTAAATGATAATGGAATTTTCCTTTATGCTTACTTGTCCATTCTACTCTCGTCTGCTTACTCTGATAAAAGAAGAAAAAAAATATTACATATCAAATTTGACCATCCTTTAAGGTTAACAACTTGGGTTTTAGGGACACTGGTCGTGTACTTGAGTCCTGAAAAGTCGGGGCGTTACAATAATGCTTCGAAATAATCTTGAAATATGGATGAACGTTGTGGATATAATAAATACATAACTGTGGGGCCCATGTAACTTTGATATCTTTTGAACCGTTCGTACAACTCGGAGTTCGAGGAGCATCAATGGCCGATCCTCTTACGGAAGGAAAAGCAGGGGCATTTTCGACCTTTGGGAAGGCGTCCGTATAGCTGGGGCTTATTCTTGGAAGGTAAAATGAGGTGGGTTTCGTTTAAAAAATGGGCCATAAATGGGTCGAACAGTTGGAAAATTTTCATTTATAAATGTTTATAAAGATAAACACTTACAAATATAGCAGGGCACAAGACGATTTGACTCGGTGGACTCGACTTGGTTAGACCTGACTTGACTTGAACTAAACGACTGAGTCAGTCCAAACTGAGTAGCCTTAGTCCGATCCGGAAGTTAATCAAGTCGAGTTCGACTTATGCAGTAATTCGACCCGAGTTGACCCGAAACTTAATCCGGTTAAACTTGACCCGATCCGAAACCCAACTTGACTTAGGTTAGGTGTGTGTGTATATATAATAATAATAATAATAATAATAATAATAATAATAAAACTAATCTTCTTCTCTCTACCCTGCCCCTACCCGCCGCATACCCGCACTTGACCGGACCTACCCAATTCAAAAACCCATCCGGTAGCCCTCCTCTCTCTCTCTTTCTCTCCTCTCCACTCCGTCCCTCATATTTCGCACCCGGGCCCTGGCAGGTGGCACGTCCCACCCACTTGACCACCTGATTAAAAGGTAATTTTTAATTATTTTTTAATTATCAATTTTTAATTTGGCTGGGCTAGCTCGGGTATGTCCGGGTTGGCTCTGGTGTGGCTTGGGCTCGTTGTGGTGTGTCCAACCTAGCTTGGGTGTGGCCTGGGCTCGCTGTGGTGCATCCGGGCTGGCCTAGATGTGGCTAGGCTCGCTGTGGTGCGTCTGAGTTAGATTGGGTGCGGCCGGGATGTCGGTAGTCCGTCCAACCTGGCTCGAGTGCGGCCGGGCTAAAACATAACCCTAACCTTAACCCTAATCCCTAATCCCTAAACTTAAACCCTAAACACTAAAACCTAACCCTAAACCCTAAAACCTAAAACCTAATCCTTAAACCTAAACCCTAAACACTAAAACCTAACCCTAAACCCTAAACCCTAATCCCTAAAATCTAATCCTCAACCCCAAATCCTAATCCACAAATCTAAAACCTAACCTTAACCTTACACCCTAATCCCTAATCCCTAAACCATAAACCATAAAACCTAAACCCTAAACCTAATCCCTAAACCCTAAAGGCTTAAACTCTAAACACTAAACCCTAATCCCTAAACCCTAAAGCCTAAATACTAAATTGCTAATGTGTTTTATTTATTTGAATTAAACAATTAGTGATTTATTTTTGTGAATTATGGATTATATTGTTTATTACTTAGCTTATTATTGTGCATTAGATAGTTAGCTTAATATGTATGGATTATGTCACGCCCCAAACTTGGAGATCGGATTCACAGGAATCCCGATCACTGAATCCGGTGCTGATAGCCTCCATAGTACCCCATTCTCGGCTCCTAGCATCCATACGCCAGATTCCGCTCCTGGGATCCTACAAGGAGGATTTTTTTTATACATATTTAACTCGTAATAAGCATAACCACAAGATTACCCAATTTACAAAGGCAACATCATCATTACATATCCACTAATATAATCATTTGAGTACAATGCTGAAAATGAAATACATAAATAAAAAATAAGCTCCAGAAGACCGTTGCATGCTCCAAGCTCCACACTGCTGCAACCTAACATCACCTGTACGCATCTATCGTGCATAAGCTTATAAAAAGCTTAGAGGGTGGTGTAAGTGTGTGCACAAGGTAAGTGCCAAGTATTCAACGCAATGACATAATTATACAATGTCAAAATAGGTGCAAGGTCATGAATCATGTGTTATCAGAGTAAGCGAAAATACTGACAAGTCCATGAGTCAATCTGTAACGACCTGAAAAATTTCGTACATTGGGTCGAGTACCACCTCGACCAGAAATCACATAGGATTAAATCCTTTAGAAATTTAACAAAGTTAACTAAGTACTAAACTCAATTAGTTATGAAATCCGTTAGGATCGCTTTAAATACGATCTGCAAGACCCAAAACTTGCAGAATCATTGACGCTAGGTTACCCTAAAGTTTAGAACCAAATTCATTCCCCGTCTGCTCTCGGGAATGAAACGAAACTTCGTATTAGGTCTAGATCGCACATCGGGATTCCGATTAACCCGAAGTTAAGGAACTAGGACCGCCCCACTGGGCTTAACAATCATCTCAAAAATCGGCCTTATCCGACATTCCACGGCCATTCGTTTCGAATCGGAGCGAGGTAGTGTGAAAAACACTATTCACAAGCCGAAATAAATATCTGAATAGTGATCTGGCATCGTTCGTTGACGCGTCAGTATTAAGCAACCTGACCGTCGAATCGAACCAAATTACACCCTCGGATTAAGAAAAATTTCAGGAACATTTACATGTACTTGGAATTTCTGATCGTGGCCCACTGACCGTCGAACTGAAAGTGGTCCGCCACGTGCGATCTACGCATCCGAATGAGTCAAAAATGTAATCCCACGTACATCCATTGATGATAAGTTTAAGTCTGACGTTTGGTTCAAAGAGGCCTACCAGAACTCCCCTTTTGAGCTGGAAAAGCGCCGAATATCCTATATAAGCAGTACCCCATGAACCTAAGTCTATTCTCGTAATGTTTGAGGCTATAAAAGGGGCTTAGAGCAGCCCCTCTCACAGCCATACGAATTTAGGGAGAAACCCTAGAGGGAGAGAGAGAAAAGAGAGGGAAGAACTTGGAGATCGTTGCCGATCTTCCTCCACTTGCTTCGGATTGCTACACGGCCTACACCGCCTTGTTCTCGCGTTCTCCGGTGTTTTCCGCCTCATTTGAAGGTAAGAAAACCTAACCCTAGGTCTGATTTGATGTGGAATTGAGGTAGGGTGTATATGCACTAACCGATTCCGCTCTTTGGGCTAGAAATCGGCCGTAGACGGAAGATCCATCACCCTTGCTGATTTATTCCGTTTCCAAAGGCAAAGGTGAGGACTTTAAGCTTATAAGTTACGGTTTTCAACGCTTTCAATGTCAGATAATGGTAGATTCATGATCTGCTTGCAATTGCACATGTACAAAGTGCTTTCCGTTTCCTGTTTTGATTAGCGGTGTGAAATATGGAATTTCACATATTCTAGGTATACGTAGAAATACCGTATACGTATTTTTTTTTGGATAATTGTTTGACATGTTTATTTAATGTTTAATTATATAACATATGAATAAAATACTAGTTTGGCGAAAGAGATCGCCAAAATATATGTTCCTTTGTAAATGTGCCGTATGTTGAAAATACGTATTGTAGAAATACCGTATACGTGTTTCTTTTGGAATAATGTTTGACATATATATTTAATGTATGATTATACAATACATGAGTAAAATACTAGCTTGGCGAATGGAGCCGCCGAAACCTATGTTCCTTTGTAAACACTATGTATGTCGAAATTGGGGATACGTGGAAGTACCCTATACGTATAAAATTCCATTTGCTATGTTTAATTGTTATACGAATATGTTGTATATGTATAAAATACTAGCTCGAGAACTGGACAACCACAGGTACACCTTCTCTAGCATACGTCATGTATGTTGAAGTTGTGTATTCAAGTGTTGGCGAAATCACTGAGTGTAAGTGTTTAAGTGTTAGAACCTTAGTTAGGTCTTTGAGATGGGATTCTCCTACCTTAGTGTCACATATGACACTCTCCACGTGGTTGTTCACTCTAACCACTCACCTATGAGCTCCAAGTATTTGTATCCCTATGTGTATAGTACTTTATAACATGCTTTATAACATGCTTGATGACATGCTTTACAACATGCTTTACAACATGCCTTATAACATGCTTTATTTCATGCTTTGTAATACATGCTTTGCCTTATCTTTGTACTTCATGCTTCACCGATTGAGTTTGGGACTATGCCTATAGTCCAAACATTCGGTACCAATTTGACTGGCCAGTGGTGAGGTTCATATCGCCACAACGGACGTGTCTGGCGAACCCGAGTCGTACTTCAGTTAGCGATAGTGGTTGGCCACACGGAGTGCTTTTGCGCTCCATATCGCTCAACTTGTGGTGCGCTCGAGATAGTCGTTCGTCAAGCAAACCGATGTGTTTATGTATGTTCACCATGTTTGGTCGCTAATGCTTGAACCTGGGGTACCAAACTTACCAGTGAAAATCCCGTTAACCATGGTACCTCGATCCGCTAAGACTCATGAGCCGGGCATGGTGGTATGGGACACCGTGGTCGAGCCGCTGTCGGCCTCGGCCTGGGGCTACGTGCCTCCCGTAGTGACCAAAGAGCAACTCAACTCGTGAGCCGATTATGGTGGTATGGGACACTATATTCGCGCTTGTCGGCCTACACCGATAAGGTGATGGGGGAGTGGTGCGGTCTTTGTGTGTACAAAGCGCACCCTTTGTAGTGACCGCGAGCATATTCTGAAGTTGCAGCGTGCCTTAGGGTTCGCCGCGACATATAGAATATGAACTAGGCCTGTTTCTGTATAGTTGTATCGTGATGAATCGTTTAAGGGGTGATGGGGGAGTGGTGCAACCTTTGTGCGTAATGCTCCCCGCGACCTCTCATGACCAGAAAACACACCATCGTCTGATATTAACTAGGACTGACGACCCTAGATTGGATCATGTTTGGATATGATACAAGGGAGGTACCGTAGTTTCCCAATCCTGCTGTTTGAAATGGACTAATAAAAACTCTGTAATCATGCTCATCATGCATTGCATGTGCCTGGAAGATGTGGAGCACTGAGGGATGAAAGCATCGCGAACGTGAGATGGTGTCGCATGAGGAGGGTGTGGTGAGGGCATCCATCATACCCGCATTCATACTTGCATTAATCGAGTAACTAGGAGTGTTTGATTTATCGCTTTATCATTCTTGCTGATCGTATTGGTAACATGATAACTTATATCTTCTTGTTCCACCGAGTTAGCTACTCACTCCCACGTTACGGATCGGTGTTGCGCACACCAACCGGACTGTCTCGAGTTTAGGCGATCCGGCTATTCTCGAGGCGGAGCCGACACTGACGAGGACCAGGAGGAGTTCTCGTATATGCGATTAATGGCGGCTTCGACTAGGTCACGGATCCGATGGGATTTACAGAGATTGTATTTAGTTATTTTGACATTTTGTTTATTACACAGACATGTATATTGTGACTCAGAAGGATTCATACTCTGGATAATGAATCATTTATTTTGTTTCTTTACATACATATATATACAGTCAGTCTTCCGCTTGCTTTTATACAACTGATCTGGAGTATGAATTACTGCTTTGGTATAATCTCATTCATGTTTATTCATGTGCTCGGACAACATTTAACCATCATTGTGTATGTTGCATAAGTGATGCGTTGGAACTCGGGAGTTGAGTTCATACTCGACCCCCGATTTTCAGGGCGTTACACAATCAATATTAGAATGCGTAATATAGATCAACTATACAAATGAGGAACAATATTAGAATACGCGATACAGATCAACTATACAAATGAGGAGTCATAAAGAGTCAAATGTCAGATGCCGTATCTAAACAATATAAATGTAGAAACACAGGTAACCCAAAATGTCATATATCGCGAATGTAATGCAATATGAGGTACGAATAGAATGACCATGCTGAAGTGTGAAGTCGGGATGATAGTATGTAGTATCGCAGGCTATGAGGTCCATCACAAGGGACTTCTATCCAAACCAGTCCTATACCTAAATTTGGATAGTCAGACTCAATATGGTAAACTCCTGATCTCAGGTTAGTCGTGTACCCCAACCGAAATCCTGGCTATTGCGAAGGTAGACGTAACAAATAGTTGCGCACCACCAGCCTGAGTGGATAGTGAACGAATGAATGAATGAGTATGTAACTCCTGCTCAATAATTCCACATATCAGTACTGTTTATCTCTGGGATCATCACTGGGGTTTATTACACTCCAAATGGCACAGCTGCTCTCCCAGCCGTATAGTCCAAGTGAGCGTAAGAAACCTCACTATCTGCCTGGCCAATAGTCTGTCAATACCTATTCGGCACGTCGATAGCGGATCCATTCACGAGCTGGTCAAATTCAGCTTAGTAATACCCCCTACGCTCAGGCAGGTAAGGCCACACCCTCTCCTAACCTACCATGACACAGTAGGAGACGTGGCCTCCTGGTATTCGACACTCGGGCACTCATGTATCCACTTGGTCTCGACGTTGGGGGGTCCTTTGGTACCAAGAGGGTTTAGGGATTTTCACTCAGGGCTATCTATGACAGCCTGATGCTAGAACAAATTTTTGGTGCCCCGTCTGGCCATCCATGATATGCCTGTGGAGGCTACAGCCCTAATGTCGCTAGGGCGTATAGTAATCATAATGCAAGATGCATGAATCATACAATCCAGTCATGCATCAATCCTATGCATACTATGCGCTCATGTGAGATAACCTCCGCCTATCGGGGAGTCTCATAACAACATGCTCAATAACATATGCAATGATCAACCACATCTCATAACAAATATGCAAATGATGCGTATAGGCATGTATCATGATGTTATGCTGTCACATACTCATAATCGATATCAATAATCGGCATCAATAATCGACCTAAAAAAAGTGGACATTTAACCAACATTGTCCCCAAGGAACGGCCCACATAGTGCCTAAATTATAATGGACCCATGACCTCACACAAGGATCTAATATACAATACCATGTGCCTCACTAAGAGCTTAATACACATCATGATGGGCCTCTCACATGGGCATAATATATATCACATGGGCATAATATATATCACAATGCATCACAATGGGCCTCATCACAAAGACCTCATATACATTACATTGAGCCTTAAATACAGGTTGAATACATATCACAATGGGCCTCAAATACCGGTCGCATATACATCACATTGGGCCTCAAACACGGGCCGAATGCACATCACAATGGACCTCAAATATGGGCCGCATATACATCACATTGGTCCTCGACAATCGGAATCGGAATCGATAACCAAAATCGGCCTCGACAATCGGAATCAGAATCGGCCTCGATAATCGACCTCGACAATCGGAATCAGAATCGGCAATCGGAATCAGCCTCGACAATTGGAATCAAAATCGGCCTCAACAATCGGAATCGATAATCGGTCACGACAATCGGAATCAATCGATAATCAGAATGGGCAAATCGGTCATGTCAATCGCAATCGGCAATCAACCAAGACAATCGGTATCGATCGATAATCAGAATCGGTAAATCGATCACGTCAATCAGAATCGACAATCGGCCAAGACAATCGGGATCGATCGATAATCGGCTTCGGCATTCGGTGATAACAATCGGAATCGATTGATATCAGAATTGGTAAATCGGTCATGTCAATCGGAATCGGTAATCGGCTAAGACAATCGGGATCGATCGATAATCGGAATCGGTAATCGGTCACGACAATCAAAATCGATCGATACTCAGAATCGAAAAATTGGTCATGTCAATCAGAATCGACAATCAGCCATGACAATCGGGATCAATCGATAATCAGAATCGGCAAATCGGTCACATCAATCAGAATCGATAATCGGCCAAGACGATCAGGATCGATCGATAATCAAAATTGGTAAATAGGTCACATCAATCAGAATTGGTAATCGACCAAGACAATCGGGATTGATCGATAATCGGAATCGGCAATCGGTCACGGCAATCGAAATCGATCAATAATCGAAATTGGCAATCGGTCACGATGATCGGAATCGGTTGATAATTAAAATCGACAAATCAGTCATGTCAATTGGAATCGGCAATCGGCCAAGACAATTGGGATTGATGAGAATGGGCCCAACAAGGCTCAAGGGATGGTCACAATGTGGGCATTCAACCACCATTGCCCATCAATGCAGACATTTAACCAACATTGCTCCCAAGGAGTGGGCCACATAAACACCATTACATACATCATGGCAAAATCACACATCACATTGGGCCTTAAATACACAACAGGTGGGCCATGCATATGGGCCTCAAATACACAACGTGTGGGCTCTATACACAGGTCTCTATACATCAAATGGGTCTTGCTCACGGGCCTCAAATACGTCACACGTGGGCCCTACAAATGCGTCTCATATACATCAAATGGGACCCGCGCATGGGCCTCAAATACGTCACACGTGGGCCCTACAAATGGGTCTCATATACAACATATCGGGCTCATACGCGTCACAATAGGCCACATCACGGTGGGCCACATATGTCACAATGGATCGCATCACATGGGTCGCACTAACGGGCCTTATGCAAATCAAGTGGGCTACATCAATGGGTCACGCTAATGGGCCACATAGATGGGCTACAAATACATCAAGGTGGGCCTCACAGATGGGCCACAAGTATATCAAAGTGGGCCTCTCAAATGGGCCACAAAATACATCAAAGTGGGCCTTACAGATGGGCCACACACAAAAAATATACTTCAAGGTGGGCCTCACAGATGGGAGCATGGATTACATCTAAAATCATTTCAATAGTTGCAGGTGCAACATGTGTATCACTGTACATAATCATTCTATGGGGCACATGGCCCACTAATGATGATCAGCACTGACCAAACATTGTCCAGCACCGTCCGAATGTGTGGGCGGTGTGGATGAAATGTACACAACATGGTGGGGTCCCACAGAACCGTCCAGGCATGGACGGCCTGGAACATAAACCATACATCACAGTGTGGCCCACGTCCATGGACTGGACAGAGTGGATAAAACATTTACATCATGGTGGAGTCCACACTCGTGTCTCATAAAATGTGGATGGACGGTCTGGATCACGACCAGGTTCAACCATCCAATCCATTCGTTAGGTGGGTTTCACGCACGTGGGTAGGCTATCTCATCTAAATACAATATAATATAATATAATATATTATATATATATATATATATATATATATATATATATATATAATATATATATATATATATATATATATATAAGATATATGTATATATATGGGCAGCCCAGATTCCACCGTCCAGATGAGTTTGGATGGTGCAGATTTTATTTTATTTTATTTTTTTATAATGAAGGTGGGTTCCACGTTAGAGGGTTGCCCACCTACCATGTATATGACATCCAAACCATTCGTCAGGTGGGTCCATACGAATGGGCGGTGTGGATGCAACCCACGGAACTTGCTGATGTCATACGGCAGTAGGTCCCACCTAACAAAACAAATAGACTGTCTAGATACAAGATAAATACATCATGGTGTGTACCACCGTCCAATAGTTGGATGGTGGATACAACATATACATCAATGCAGGCTCCACCGTCTAGGGACGGTGGATGGCTTGGATGATATGCAAATGTCAGGTGGGTCCACATGTGTGGCCCACCTGCTCCAGACAAGCTAATATTTGTGCCTTTCCTTCATCCAAGCGGTCAGCAGGGGACGGCCCTGCTGCTGCTGCTGCTACGATGCAGGCCACAACCTGCTGTTGATCTAAACCGTTGAAACGGGCAATACATCACAGTGAGGATAAAGCCCATACATCACAGTGGGGTCCACGAGGGTGGCCTACACAGTTTTGGGTCGGCTGATATTTGTGCTTTCCCTTCAAACAGGGTTACTGGCAGGCCGGACAGTCTGCATTGCTAGGTTTGTCCAGACTGTGGGCCCAAGCCTGAAATGATCTCTCCACATGGATGGCGTGGATCTACTCACTTCCTCAAGGTGGGCCACACACACATAGAGAGAGAGAGACGAACGTGAGAGAGGAGGGGCCCCGCCACTATGGGCCCTCCCTATACATTGCATACATTAAGATAGGTCCCACCAACGTAGGCCCTTCAATCATAAAAAGATAAATACATGATCACCCACCTTTGATCTTCTCGGACTCCTTCCACCGATGCGATCTAGAGCTCCAAGGAGTGTGATTCAACGGTCGAGATCAGCTTTGAAGGGTTGGATTGAGTGGTAAGGAGTGGGCCACACAATGCATCTCTCATGGAGGTTGGGACGTTGGAGTTGCTCTCATGGAGTTTGGGAGAAAAAATAAAAATGAGAGTGAGATGAGAGAGAGAGGTGATGTGAGTGATGGAGTGATGGGGAGAGAGAGGGTGAGTGATGGGTGGAGGTACTTAGTTGTAAGAGAGAGTTGACTTTAGGGGAGGGGTGGCTGTACTTGACATTGATTGATGGAGTGATGTGATGTGTCGTAGAGATTCTCTCGGTGTTTGCAACGTACGACATTTTTCTTGAACTAAACACCGGCCCACATCTCCTAGCCCGGGTATCGCCTCAGCATGCGAGACGCGGCCTCGGAACCGCGGCGATGGCGCGGTCACAATGATACAAGTCTTGGGTCGAGTCGACTCAGATATGTAGGACTCGACTTAGGCTCACGCGTAAACGTTGTTGACAGGTCGCGGATTGCCGAAATTCGACCGGGAGGACTGTAGGAGTATATGAAACAATACGAATTAGGGTATGGGTCTTACAGATTATATTGTTTTTTTTTGCTTAACTTATTATTGTGCATTATATACTTAGCTTAATATATATGGATTATATTGCTTTTTTGCTTAGCTTATTATTGTGAGTTAGATAATTAGTTGTCAATTTAAGGATTTCTATGTGGCCAAACATAGATATAGTGTGTTTTCGGTGGCATCGAAATTGCTCGAATTGTCCCATTTTGGACAGTTCAAGGTTAGATAGATAGTATGCTTTCATATAACCTATTTAAATATTCATGCTTAATCTACGCTCCATCTCCCCATTTCTCTCTGGATATGTTTCTTCCTTTTCATTTCTCATGTCAAATTTCTTCACATTACTTAGATATTTGACATCAGAATGAAATGGATGATCAACTTATCTGGAGAGACATGAGGAGATGCTGCCAGATTTTCGGTGTGGGCGTTTAAATGGAAATACGAAAGTATTACAATCTATTCAACCTTAGATGGGTGACTAATTTATGGTTTAGTATAAACTTTTAAGGCATTAGAGTGCTAATGCTAATCTGATTTGGTATCTTTCTATTAGTAGATGACTAATGTGAAAATTTCTAATACCCTTGGCGGTTTGTCAGTCACATCACCGATGATCTTGGATAATGAATAATTATAACTAGAAGATGAAGAGGTGCCCATTGATATTAGTACCTCATAGTCACGGATTTCAAGAAAAGCAAAAAAAGATCAGTAGTGAGGAAAATTTTTGAAGAAGTAACCCTGAAAAATAGCACGGTGAAGATACAATGCAAGTACCGCAAGACTCAATATACTAAACAAATAGATGAGTCGACCACAACTCTGAAGAAACACATTTTGAAGTGTCATAAAAAAGTGAGAAGCCAGACCTCAGGGTAGCATACACTTTCATTTACCCAATCTTTAGTGGGTTCGTCGCAAGGTATATTGTACATCTATAAGTATAAAAGTGACCATGTGAATGAGTTGACGACTAGATTTATTATTGCTAATGAAAGACAACTTCAGATGGTAGAGAGTCATTTTTTTGTCGAATTAGACAGAGGCCTTAACCCCATATACGAGAAGGTCTCCCGTACAATAATAAAGAGAGTGTGCATGAAATGTATGCAAGCGAGAAGGTCAAGTTGAATGACATTTGAAATCTTTTTTCCAAATCGGCCTAACATCAGATATGTGGACGACATACAATCAACGAAAGAGGTATATATCACTAACTGCCCACTACGTTGATGCTGAATGGAGGCTCTGTAAAAGAGTTATAAACTTCCGTTATCTTGTGCCTCTTCATACTGGATTGATGATTTTAGATTGCATCTACAGATGCTTGTGGAATGGGCTATTAAGAAGAAAATCTCTTCAATAATTTTAGACAATGCCTTTGCAAACGATAACGTGATAACGAATTTGCGGAACCAATTTAGGGCCACCGATGACCTGTATTTTGGTAGAAAATATTTCATATTATGTGTTGTGCACACATCCTAAACTTAATTGTACAAGATGGCCTTAAAATAATTGAGCTAATGATTGATAACGTAAGAGAGAATGTGAAGTACATACGGGGGTCACCTTCACGATTAAATATATGGAATGAGATCGTAAAATGGTTGAATTTGTCATCTCAGAGAACGATGAAGCTAGATGTTATGACATGTTGGAATTCAACTTACGAAATGTCGGATTCAGCGATAGCTTTCACAAATGCATTCTCTCACTATGCAGAGCGTGATAGTCTGTATCAGTGGTGGCCTTGTAATGATGATTGGACAAGAGCTGAAGCAGTTCACAAGTTCCTTTCATTTTTTTACGACGCAACAAAGAAATTTTCAAGAAGTATCCAAAAACAAATATATTTCTTTTAGAACTTTGGAGAGTAAAAGATGTT
Source organism: Magnolia changhungtana (assembly GCA_030180095.1). Taxonomy (NCBI): domain Eukaryota; kingdom Viridiplantae; phylum Streptophyta; class Magnoliopsida; order Magnoliales; family Magnoliaceae; genus Magnolia; species Magnolia changhungtana. The sequence goes on along the minus strand of JASAUF010000502.1, from coordinate 3,496,657 downwards.
TTGTACAAAAGTTGTAGTGGACCAAACTTTTTACAACTAATGACTATGGGTATGCAGTTAAAGTTTGGTAAGTATTGGTTTGAGTGTAGTCTGGTAATGGCTGTTGCAGTTGTTCTTGATCCTCGATACAAGATGTTCATGGTTATATTCATCTTTAATAAGTTGTATGGTGAGAAGAGTGCCACTAAGGTTGATAAGATTCGTGGTGTAGTTAATGATTTATATAATTTCTATGTATAAACTTTCGGTGCCGCAAAAGACAATAGTGTAGCCGCATGTGAGACTCCTGAACTGTGTTTTAGTTCTAGTGTTGATGAACAACGAAACATAATTGACAATTTCATGTCTTTCATGGCATAGGTTGAGACTTAAATGCAGACAATCTAAATAGAACTTGACCACTATCTTAATGAGCCACTTGTAAAGTATAAAGGCGACGAATTTGATGTTTTACACTGGTACAAGTCGAAAGCTCGTGATTCACAGTACCATGTGCTCTCATTAATGGCACGAGACAATATCAATTATAATTTCAACCGTAGCATCATAATCTATTTTTATTACAGAGAGTAGGGTCATGAACAAATATCGAAGCAAGATGAGACAGTACCTGCAACAATTGCATGAAGCAGGATAAAACACTGCCTTCTATATCTCTTACATTTGCTTACAACAGGATTTTGACAGTTTTTTTTATGGACTTAAGTTGTAATATTTTGTGAGTGGATATATTTTTTTCTCTTTTCATTTATGCTTTTAAATTATTTAATGTTACTTAAATCTTATATGGTTGGTTGATTGCATTTATTTATCTTCACTCTTTAATTAACTATGTTGCCTTAACTTAATCAAATATATATTTTTTTCAAAATACACAACTATAGATATGTCATCGGAAGATGATCACGGAAAGATAAACTTGCGATGCAAGTTGTGTGGAAAACAATCTGTAAACAAAATAAATTGATTAAAATTACATTTGGCTTGTTGGGGAGGAGATGCTGCCCCATGTAACAAAGCTCCTCAAGAAGTTCGAGATTTATTTTGACACATTCTCGACTCAAATACAAAGACTTTGTCCACCCCTTCCCCTACAACCAATACAACCAGCCATAAAAGATATAAAAGTAGGCCTATTATAATTGAAGAATGGTTAAGCAGAGGAATTGCCTCCACAGTTAGTAGAAAAGAAGAAGACAGACTATTAAGGTGTAACACCTGAGACAAAATGATGCTGGATCCTAGGGCATCCACTAGAGGAGTCGCCTTAGGACCCTATCAGGCAGACCACATAGGGCAAGCGTGTGAAACTTAGAAACCAGGGGTAAATTAGGCCGAGCGGCCACTTCCGCAAATCGTGAAAGGATGGCGTCGCAGACATGGCTAACCCTAACGGCAACCAGGACTTAAAAGGAACCCTGAGGGTTTACTCACTCAGAATCTGCCCCGACCAACCAAACGGGACCTAAACCGCGCGTTATAGATCCGTAAGGCCTGCAACTATAAGAAATCGTCTGTCCCATAGGGCTTGACACCCATCATGGATGGAAAACTAGGATAGTGTCTGGAGCTGATCAACTTGGGCTGGAAGTTAGGTGCTTGAAATGCATAAATCCCCTAGACTGAAATTGAAAATTTAAGTGAAATAGGCTCCCCACTCTATCGCAAAGTTGTGATCATTTGACCGCTAGATTGCAACCAAACTCGAGGTACAAGTTGAGGATATTTCCCCTCTCATATTCGTATAGTTGTGGCCCCGATCAATCACTGGTGACCATCCATCACAAGTGGGGTCCCCACGATTGATCGAGGTGTCTGATTGCCGCCCAATCCTGACAAACTGTAAGACCCGTATCATAGACCGTACCATTCCATAGGCTTCCGTGGTCTTCCCGGTGGAATTTTGGCAACCTTCGACCATTAACCGGTGTTGCGCGTGACCCTGATTCACATGCCGTCAACCCAAGTCGACTCAACCTAAGACTGGTACCTTAGCGACCGCACTGTCGTCGTGGTTTCGATGTCACGACTCGCGCACCCAGGCGATACCCGGGCCAGGAGATGTGGGCCTGCGTCTAGTTCGAGGATAAATGCCGCGCGTTGCAATCCCTAGAAAACATCACATCAATCCTATCAATCACATCAATCAAGTACCCATCACTCACACCCATTCCCAAGTACAACCACCTTTCCCTTAAAGTCAACATTTTCTTACAACAAAGTACATGCTTACATCACTCACCATTACTTCTCTCCCATCACTCTCTCTCTCTCTCTCTCTCATTTCTCTCTTATTTTTTTTTTCTCAAGCAACTCCCATGGAGCAATCGTCCATGGCTTCCATGGAGAGCAAGTGTGGCCCACCTTCCTACTTCCCATCTCCACCCTCCAATGATCATCTCCACCGTTGAAATGCGTCCCTCGGAGCTTTAGGATGCGTTGATGGAAGTGGAGGACCAAGAAGATCATAAGGTGGGTGTTTTTATGATTTGATTTTTGTGATTTGAGGGCCCACATATGGTGGGACCTAACTTGATGCATGCATTATTCAAAGAGGGGCCCATAGTGGTGGGGTCCCTCCACCATTCACCGTCTATCTCTCTCTTTCTTTTGTTCTTGATGATTATGATGATTGTATGGCCCACTTGATCCATGCCATCCACGAGATGGACCCCACCTTGATATGTGTAGCTGGTGGGCCACGTGTACGTGGACCCCACCTTCATGGGCGTATAACACTCTGGCCACCCAAGCTGTGGAGCGTCCAGCAGCAAAGGCTGCTGGACTGCACCAAGGAAGGTTGAAATATCAGCTTGATTCAATTTCTGGTGGCCCACCCACGTGGTGCCACCTTGATGCATGTATTCATCCCTGCCATCCAAAACAGTATAGGACGTGTGGGGCTTGCTGTGCTTTTGTGGATCCACACCGTCAAAATCATGGGACCACCATGATATGAGTTTTATCCAGATCACCCGTGCTTGGACGGTCCTGTGGGACCCACGCATGATGAATGTGTTAAAACCATATCGTCCAACCAATTGAAGAGACAGTGTTATGGCATTCGTGGGACCCACCCACACGTGTGGGGTGGGCCCACCTTGATGAATGTGCTCTATCCAACCATCTGTCCAACGTCCTTGTCCAGGACGCTGGATCCCCTTTTCAGACACAAAAAAAGAAGAGGAACAATATATAATATAATAATAAAATATAATAGTATAATATTATATTTTATATATATCTTATGCATATATGGTGGGCCCACGTGGGACCCACCTTGCTGTTTGTGTTATGCACCGTCCATCTGGACGGTGCTGTGTATTGCCACCATGATGTGTGTCATCCATGCTGTTCGTCCATTTTGGACGCGTGGACCCCAGCCCTGATGTGTGGGTTTCATCCACACCGTCCGTCCGTTTTCAGATCATGGGACATGTGGGCCCCACTGGAATGTATGGGTTTCACCAGGGCTGCCCACGTGGGACCCACCTTTGATGGATGTCTAATCCATATCGCCCATTACGATGGAACCCACCTTCCCTTCCTCCACCGTCCATTCATAGGACGTGCCATGTGGAGACCACCTTGATATATAGGTTCTATCAGCACCATCCAGTAGCTACTGGACGGTGGGACCACCTTAGTATATGAGTCATATCCAGGCCGTCCATCTTGCCTGGGCGCTGGATGAAGTAAAAACACAAGTATCTGTTTGATCTAAAACTCTGGTGGGCCACACCACGTGGACCCACCTGATGGACGTGTGTATCCACACCGTCCATCTAATGATGTGGATTCAAATCTCAGGTGGAACCACACTGATGTGTGATTGATCCAGGAGGTGTGAGATGTATATAATATAATATATAATATTATAATAAAGATAATGGTGGAGCCCACGTTGATATGTAATTGTCCACGCCATCCAGTCTCCTAGACGGTGTGACCCTCCTAGTGTGTGTATATATATATATATATATATATATATATATATATATATATATATATATATATATATATTATAATATGTGGTGGGCCCCACGTGGGACCCACCTTTGAAGGAAGCTGAATGGACGGCGTCAGCTAACCACGTGGACACCATCATGAGGTACGAGTTATATCCCAACCGCACATCCATTTGCTGGTGAGGCCCACCTTGTATATTGTATCCATGCCCTCCATCTGCCGTGTATGCCCCACCGTGTTGTATATATTTCATCCACACCGTCCAGAAAGTCTGGACGGTGCTGGACAGAGCTCTGCATGTGCTGTGGAACCCCACGTGTTGTGCGGGTTTGATCCACACCGTCCATTCGTGTACCCCCACCAGCACCCGCAGTAATAGCTGCTGTATGACATCAGCGAGTTCTGTGGGGCCCACCATAACGTATTGGTTGTAGTTGGGCTGTCCAGCACCACCTTTATGTGTTTATCGTACATCCACACTGTCCAGTCCAGTCCGCTGGACGTGGACTCCACCCAGATGCAGGTGTTGTATTCACACCGCCTATCCATATTGATGGACGAGTGGTCCACCCAGATGATGTATATCCACATCGCCCATTTGTTGGATGGGAGGGCCCCACCTTGTGATGCGTTGTATTCACACCGTCCTTCCTCGTGGCCCCGGTGCGATGTAAGTGTTTCATCTGCACCGTCCAGTCCGTGGACCCCACATGGTGATGTTTATGAGGCCTTTGAATGAGTCCTAATCTGATGTGTGGCCCATATGTGATACAGCCCGTTGATGCGGCCCACTCATTATATAAGAGGCCCAGCGTCGGGGCCCATGGGTGACGCTCAGTGTGATGTATTCGAGACCCATGGGTAAGGCCCATTGTGATGTATTCAAGGCCCATGGCGAGGCCCATTGTGATGTATTCGAAGCCCATGGGTGTGGCCTGTTGTGATGTATTTATAGCCCAATGGCGAGGCCCGATATGTTGTATATGAGGCCCATTGATGTGACCCACTTGATGTATATGAGGCCCGTTGGTGCGACCTATTGATACGGCCCACATGATGTGTTCGTGACCTTTAGTGAGGCCCGACGTGAAGTATATGAGAAGCCCATGTGATATATTTGAGGCCCAGGTGCAGGGCCCACCTGTTGTGTATTTGATGAGGCCCATGTGACGTATTTGAGGCCCAAGTGTAGGGCCCACCTGTTGTGTATTCAAGGCCCGATGTGATGTGTGATTTTGCCATGATGTATGTAATGGTGTTTATGTGAGCCAATCCGTGGGAGTAATGTTGGTTAAATGTCCACATTGATGGGTAATGATGGTTGGATGTCCACATTGTGACCTTCCCTTAGGCCTTGTTAGGCCCATTCTCATCAATTCCGATTGTCGTGACCGATTACCGACTCCGATCGGTGACCGATTTACCGATTCTGACTATAGATTGATTCTGATTGTTGTGACCGATTACCGACTATCGATCAGTGCGATTGTCGTGATCGATTTTCTAATTCTGATTACCTTGACTAATTGTTGATTCCGATGCCGATTGACGTGACCGATTTGCCGATTCTGATTATCGATCGATTCTGATTGCCTTGATCGATTGCCGATTTTGATTGACGTGACCGATTTACCGATTCTGACTATCGATCGGTGCGATTGTCATGACCGATTTGCTAATTCTGATTATCTTGACCGCTTGTCGATTCCAATTGACGTGACCGTCTTGCCGATTCTGACTGTCGATCGGTGCGATTGTCGTGACCGATTGCCGATTCCGATTGATGTGACCGATTTGCCGATCCCGATTATCGATCAATTTCGAGTATCAAGGCCAATTCCGATGATTTCGATTCGTCGAGGCCAATTGTATATGTCGATTCTGATTGTTGAGGCTAAGTATCGAGGCGAATTTCGATTGTCGAGGCCGCGTATCGAGGTCGATTCCGAGTGTCAATTCGATCGTTGAGACCTATATGATGTATATGTGACCCATAGTTGGGGCCCACTGTGATGTACTCGTGGCCTATGGGCAAGGCCCATTGTGATATGTATTACGCCCATGATGCATGACCCATTTGATGTATTCGAGACCCATGTGTAGGGTCTACATGTCATGTATTTAAAGCCCATGAGTTGGGCCCACCCGTTGTGTATATATGGCCCTTAAGTAAGGCCCATTGTGTTGTATATTAGGCCTTTGTGTGAGGCCGTGGGCCTATTATATGTTTGACTATGTGTGAGCCATTCCTTGGGGGCAATGTTGGTTAAATGTCCACATGATTGTTGATATCGGTTATTGATACCGATTATGAGTATGTGACTGCATGGCATCATGATACATGCCCATACGCACCATCTGCATGTTTGTTATAAGATGTGGTTGACCATTGCATATGTCATTAGACAGATTGTTATGAGACTTCCTGATAGGCAGAGGTTATCTCACATGAGCGAACGGTATGCGCATGATTGATGCATGACTGGATTGTATGGCTCATGCATCTTGCATTGTATGCCCTAGCGACATCTGGGCCGTAGCCTCCACAGGCATATCGTGGATGGCCAGACGGGACACCGGAAATCTGTTCTACATGGGGTGCTATAGATATCCCTGAGTGAAAGTCCCTAAACCCTCTTGGTTCCAGAGATTGCTCCAACATCTAGACCGAGTGGATGCATGAGCGCATGAGAGCCATATACAGTTAGGCCGCGTCTCCCACTGTGTCGTGGTCGGTTGGAAGGGGTACGGCCTTACCTGCCTGAGAGGGGGCAATGCTAGGCTTAGTCTGACCAGCTAGAGGAATGGGTCCGCTATCGACGAGTCGGGCCCGATATTGGCAGGCGGATAGTGAGGTCTCTTCCGCTCACCTCGTTGGCGCGAAGGGGCGGCAATCTGGTTTAGAGTGTAATAGACCCCGGTGATGATCCCAGAGAGAAACCGTATTGATATGTGGACTTATTGAGTAGGAGTTGCATACTCATGCATTAATTTCATTCACTATCCACGCGGGCTGGTGGTGTGTAACTAATTGTTGTGTACCTTCGTTATGGCAAGGATTTCGGTTGGGCGCACGACTAACCTGAGATCAGGAGTTTACCACGTTGAGCTTGACTATCCAAATTTAGGTATGAGACTGGTTTGAATAGAAGTCCCTTGTGGTGGACCCCGTAGCCTGCGATACTACGTACTATCATCCCGACTTCACACTCCAGCATGGTCATTCCATTCGCACCGCATATTGCATTACATCCACGACATATGGTATTTTGGGTTACTGTGTTTCTGCATTTATATGGCCTAGATATGATTGACGCTATTCGTGGACTCATCAGGAATTACACACTGCATCACATCCTCGGCATTTGATATTTGGCTCTTTATGACTCCTCATATGTATAACTATTCTACATTGCGTATTCTGATATGGATTGACTCATGGACTTGTCTGTATTTCCGCTTACGCTGTTATCGTATAATTTATGATCTTGCCAGTATTTCTGTTTACTCTGATTCCTGCTATTGTCAGTATTTCTGCTTACTCTGGTAATTCATGATCTTGTTAGTGATTCTGTTTATTTTGATATTGTACCATTTATGGATTACCAGTATTTTCAGTACTGTATGATGATGGCATTGTATTGGACACTTGACACTTACCTTGTGCACACACTTACACCACCCTCTAAGCTTTCTATAAGCTTATGCACGATAGATGTGTGCAGGTGATGTTAAGTTGCAGCAGTATTGAGCTTGGAGCGTGCAGCGGTCTTCTGGAGCTTGATTTTCGATTTATGTATTTCCCTTTTTAGTATTGTACTCAAATGATTATATTAGTGGATATGTGATGATGATGTTGCCTTTGTGAATTGGGTAATCTTGTGGTTATGCTTATTACGAGTTAAATGTACAAAAAAAAAAAATCCTCCTTGTAGGATCCCAAGATCGAAATCTGGCGTATGGACGCTAGAAGCCGAGAATGGGATACTACGGAGGCTGTCGGCACCGGATTCGGCGATCGGGATTCATGTGAATCTGATTTTCGGGTTTAGGGCATGACAATAAGATTCGTGGTATAGTTGATGATTTATATAATTTCTATGTACAAACTTTAGCCACCGCAAAAGACAATAGTGTAGCCGCATGTGAGACTCCTGAACTGTGTTTTAGTTCTAGTGTTGATGAACAACGAAACATAATTGACAATTTCATGTCATTCATGGCATAGGTTGAGACTCAAATGCAGACAATCTAAATAGAACTCGACCACTATCTTAATGAGCCACTTGTAAAGTACAAAGGCGATGAATTTGATGTTTTACACTGGTACAAGTCGAAAGCTCGTGATTTACAGTACCATGTGCTCTTATTAATGGCACGAGACAATATCAATTATAATTTCAACCGTAGCATCATAATCTATTTTTATTACAGAGAGTAGGGTCATGAACAAATATCGAAGCAAGATGAGACAGTACCTGCAACAATTGCATGAAGCAGGATAAAACACTACCTTCTATATCTCTTACATTTGCTTACAACAGGATTTTGACAGTTTTTTTTTGTGGACTTAAATTGTAATATTTTGTGAGTGGATATATTTTTTTCTCTTTTCATTTATGCTTTTAAATTATTTAATGTTACTTAAATCTTATATGGTTGGCTGATTGCATTTATTTATCTTCATTCTTTAATTAACTATGTTGCCTTAACTTAATCAAATATTTTTTTCTTTCAAAATACACAACTATAGATATGTCATCGGAAGATGATCCATCGACAGATATTTGGGATTATGAAGCGCAAGTCTACTCCCAGGACGGAAAGATAAACTTGCGATGCAAGTTGTGTGGAAAACAATCTGTAAACAAAATAAATTGATTAAAATTACCTTTGGCTTGTTGGGGAGGAGATGCTGCCCCATGTAACAAAGCTCCTCAAGAAGTTCGAGATTTATTTTGACACATTCTCGACTCAAATACAAAGACTTTGTCCACCCATTCCCCTACAACCAATACAACCAGCCATAAAAGATATAAAAGTAGGCCTATTATAATTGAAGAAGGGTTAAGCAGAGGAATTGCCTCCACAGTTAGTAGAAAAGAAGAAGACAGACTATTAAGGTGTAACACCTGAGACAAAATGATGCTGGATCCTAGGGCATCCACTAGAGGAGTCACCTTAGGACCCTATCAGGCAGACCACATAGGGCAAGCGTGTGAAACTTAGAAACCAGGGGTAAATTAGGCCGAGCGGCCACTTCCGCAAATCGTGAAAGGATGGCGTCGCAGACATGGCTAACCCTAAAGGTAACCAGGACTTAAAAGGAACCCTGAGGGTTTACTCACTCAGAATCTGCCCCGACCAACCAAACGGGACCTAAACCGCATGTCATAGATCCGTAAGGCCTGCAACTATAAGAAATCGTCTGTCCCATAGGGCTTGACACCCATCATGGATGGAAAACTAGGATAGTGTCTGGAGCTGATCAACTTGGGCTGGAAGTTAGGTGCTTGAAATGCATAAATCCCCTAGACTGAAATTGAAAATTTAAGTGAAATAGACTCCCCACTCTATCGCAAAGTTGTGATCATTTGACCGCTAGATTGCAACCAAACTCGAGGTACAAGTTGAGGATATTTTCCCTCTCATATCCATATAGCTGCGGCCCTGATCAATCACCGGTGACCATCCATCACAAGTGGGGTCTCCACGATTGATCGAGGTGTCTGATTGCCTCCCAATCCTGATAAACCATAGATCCTATAGTGGGCCACCTTTTCCTAAACACGGATGAGTCGGTGGGCCCCTGAAGGGACCCTATAAATCAAAATCAACCTCCCCCAGGGCAAGTTTAATAGGAAAAGGAGAACTAGGGTTATTGTGCACATTTCTGGCACTATATATAGCCTCATTTATCACCCCCCTTATTCCCATATGAATTTCTATTGCAAAAAAGAGGGAAGGAGAAGAGAAGAGAAAAGAAGGGAGAAAGTGTGGGAGAGGAGATGGTGTAGAAGATCCACCCCGCTGTCACTAGCTGGCAACGCATCTGCATCATGCCGCATTACCGGAATCTCCTCGGCAATGATTATAGGTAATTAACAAACCCTTTCATGAAGATTTGCCTTTGAGAATCGAATCCATGAGACTTTATAATGCTATCTGTCTTGGGACAAGACATTGACAAGCAAATCCGTAGGACCCTAGCACTAAGAGCGAGCCTGAAATTTGGTGTATCACTCCAAGGTGCAGACCATTATCCTTAGGTTGCTGATTATTAAGCCCATGTTGTAATTAATGGTTTATGTAGTGAGTAGATGATCGCATGCTAACTAGTGTGTACTCGTTCGATTGATTGCCCTTCTTATGCAAATTCTGCATAACGTAGCCTGAACATCTGATTGCATGTTAGGATAAGTCAAAATTACTTAAAATTTCTATTCATGTTTCATATCATTCCCCTACATGTGCACTTAATTTTGTCTTACCTCATGTGAATTGTGATGATTTAGAAAGCACCCCTGCATGTTCGATAAAATGCCCAAATCAAGTAGAACATCCTTAATTTATTATTATATATTTCTTTCCTATTCTTTCAACAAGTAATGTATGAAGTATATTGTGTGACCAAGACCACCTGAGTAGTCGGGTTGGTCGACAAACCGCGAAGGCGGCTCGATTAGGTTGGCTGCCCCAGACTAGTCTAATTGATCTGGGCCGAACATGAGTAACCGACAATAGTTGGACTACACGAGATGCCCGTACCCGATGCCGGTTACACTAGAGTTAATTCGAGTCAATTGAAATAGCCTAACGGCTGACCAACCATGTGTGTTCACCAAGTATGATTACGCCTGCCTGAATCTGAGGCACCCCATACCTTTAAAGGGCCGACTATTAACCATTAGTGACATGATCCCTGTGACTTGAGAGTTGGGCATGGTGGTATGAGATACTATGTCCGCACTGTCAGCCTACACTGAGGTGACGAGCCTCCCCATAGTGACCGCGAGTAATCTATTTCACAAATTTGCCTATCGTATGAGTTCACCTAGGAGTGACGAACCCAGACGGATAAAGGATCACAGGTACGAGGCTGTTACGGTTGACCTAGGCCAAACGATCCGAATAGGACCATCAATTAAATAGAGGTGTTTTAGCTTCCCCAATCCTGTTGGATGAACAGACTTAATTAAATACCCAGCTAACATGAATATTCATCGCATTGCATTAGCATAGGTTATGGTGACTTAGGCATTGTGGTCGTGTGTTGGAGTGTTGGCATTAGCGAATGAGGTGTCGGAGACACTTATTAGGGAGTGTTGGAACGTGAGGACATGCATCATCCCATAACAGCATGCACGTACATTAATAAGAGTACTTATGAACTGAGTCTTATGATGGTTTATCATTAATTGTTCTTGTGGAATTTGATAACATGTGTAACTTGATGTTAATGGAACCATTGAGTTGATTACTCACTCCCACTCTAGGAAGATGTTTTAAAACACCAACCAGACCATATCTTAGATGCAGGTACCTTAGAGTCCGACGCACTGGAGGAGGCGTATGTGGACTCATAAGAGGAGCTTTCATACTTCCAAACATTGGGAGGGCCGATGTAGGACATCATCGGACCGTCGGCAGGATCTTAGGGTTGACACGTGTTTTTTTGCATTTTTGAACTATATGTTTATATACAGCTCAACTTCTACCATATACTCTGAATAAATACGTTTTTTTTTTTAAAATATTAATTGGGATATTTTGGATTATTTATTTTAGAGTATATTGCACTGTCTAGCTTGATTATATGTCCACTATGATACCTGACTAAATGTACCAATACTTGCATTCTCATAAAAGCATAAATGATACCCGAGACCTCGGGAGTCGAGTATGGCTTGACCCCCAAGGTTCGGGGTGTTACATAAGGGAACAAGAAGAACATGATTATAAAGAAGTCGTAAAACAAAAGTTGAAAATGGTATTCGGGACCAGACAAAAAAATCAACCCCCTCCGAGACAATATGATGACGAAGTAGGCACGAGTATGGGACATAAGCCAAGCGATAAATCATTAAAGTTTCTTAAAAGTCTCACAACATTTTATAGGCAGTTGAGAATCCTGTACAATGGAAATGCATCTCTACCATCTGATTCAGCAGAGGTAAGCAACCATGTTTTGGACACCTCCAACTCAGAGTCAGTCTAGAGTTCCCTTGCAGTTCAAGACGTAAAAAGAGAACCAAAGGATGATTCAGGCGACGAAAGAGGAGGGAGTTACTATTATGAATAAGGTTACTCAGGTTACATGCCACAAAGGCATTCATCATACAGAGGATATTGAATGAATGAAAGGTTAATTGGTTTGTATGTGGAAGTGCACTACAGTAAAACTCCAGATTTGAAATGACCATATCTTTGGTTTAGGTATGGATGTTAGCCGTTCCAAATTTAGAATAGGTTTAAACCGTTCCAGATGTAAAAATGAAAACAAGGCCCTGGACCTAACCATCCATCTCTCTCTCTCTCTCTCTCTCTCTCTCTCTCTCTCTCTCTCTCTCTCCCTCTCTCCCTCTCCCGCATTCGTGCTCCCTCTCCCTCTCTATCCCTCTCTCACTCTCCCGCACTCATGCTCTCTCTCTCTCTCTCTCTCTCTCCATCCCTCTCTCGCTCTCTTGCGGTCACACTCCCTCTTCCTCTCCCTCTCTCATAATCCCAGCCCTCCTAATCAAACTCTCCGGCAAAAATCCACCCCTGCCACAACTCAGATATGGGGTGGCCAACAATCTCTGCCCTTCACTTCTTCTCTGCCTCCCTTCTCTGATCAAGTACTCATACAATTCTCTCCACCATCTAATCCTCCTCTCTTGTCTTCCTCCTCATTTTCCTCATCATCTCTGCCTCTCCTTCATCCGCTTTCGAATATGATCAGAAGGTATGTTCTTAAACTCTACCAATCTCTATATTTCAAGGGATCTGCTTCGATCTCTAACCTTAGCTGGCTCAATCACTATAAGATAGGCATTAGATCTTCTTCTCACAATTGATTTCAGCTTCGATCAGATCTAGAGAATCATTTGGTAGAAATTCTAGGGATTGCATAACTTATGTTCATTCTTTGGCTTCCGGAGAGTCTTGGATAGGGTTAGTTATATCTGGTTTAAAGATTTTTGTAAACGTCGTTTTAGATCCTTTACTGTAAGAAGGAATTTGAGTTTTTCATATATAATTCCTATCAGATTCAATTTTCAGATTTTCCTCCATAGGTCTTTGATAAAATTTAGGATGATTTTGTTCTAGGGAAGAAGTTAGGGGAGGGTGCATTTGGTATGGTTTATAAGGTTTCTTTGGCAAATAAATCCTCTACAAAGGTGTGAGTTCTCTCCATTTTGCACTCTTATTTGTATTTCTGATGATTTTCTTTATCTTTTATGTGCTTTCCTGAGCTTTTTTAACCATTACTTAGCACAATCATTTTATATGCTAGGCCAGGACAAGCCCCACAACCATCTGGTGATCCAGATAATCTATGAGGTCTTTCTCTTGTTGGATGGGCCACACCTAGAAAATTGCATGGATTTAACAATAATACCCATGTGATTTTTGGACTTTCCCTTGTTGATGCTTGCAAATATTATTTTCTATCATCTCTTCTTAGGTCATCTAATCTAATGTTTAAGATTGCCCTGCAGTGAAATTTTAATACTGTGGCCCATTCATGGCGGGGTACACCATTTGAATAGCTTTAATTGCTGACTGTTGTGCAATATGTTCAACTTGGGTTCAACCCATGATGAAAAAGCACATGTTAATTGGTTTTTCTTTCTTTCTACCTATATTTTTCTATTTCATGTAGTTAGTTATTAGTTTGGTATTTTAAGGTATTTCATTGTATTTGTTCTTACAACCCTTAGACATTGCAGATTGTTTCTTACTTGGTAGCTTTGTTTTTGTAAGCTCCATGGATTAAAGTGTAGATAATGTCATCTAGAGCTATTCTAAGAACACATGCATGTGTAATAAAGCTCATGTACATGCCACACGTGTGCTAGCATGGCAAAATAGGTTTGGGATCTAATCCATCAATCAGCCAGGTACCGCTATATCTGTGCCCAAGAATCAGGTTAATCCACTAGTCAGGTGGGCCACGGTTTTCAAAAAAAATGTATGGCTCTGAAAGTCTTGGTTGAAGTTTTCTAACCCATCCACATATAAGATTAACAAACCTGCAGACCAATGGCTTTAACTAAGGATAGTCTTTAATATAGTGGGATGGTGAGACCGGGTTTATGTAGCTGAACCCAGTTAGATGGGAAAATAAGGCTTGAATGATGATGATGTACTAGAATTAGAAGAGACTATACCAAATGACAGATAAAGGAAGAGGTTTTTCCCACTTTAAATCTCACATTTCACCCACCGGCTTTTTTGAATGCTCCCAAACTTTACTTTTCAAGACTAAACCATTGCCATTTTCTAGATGAAAATATCGCTGCAATACAAACCCATTTTCTGTAATATTCTTTCTTCTCTTATTACGTAAAAATCCATTTTCTGCAAAAAATCCATTTTCTGAAATCTTTTCTCCTCTTCATATAACATTAACCCTGTACCTAAAACCCATTTTCTGGAATCTTCTATCCTCTTCATAAAGCAATACCTATTTACCTAAAACCCATTTTCTTAAATCATCTTTTTTCTTCATATAAAAATACCATTCCACCCAACTGTTACTTCTTTGTCTTCATTTTAGTTTGTTAAGAAAGAACAAAAATGGTACCTCCAACAAAGAAAGCACGCACTATATGTATATTTAAACAAATTGCCCTAAACCCAAAATCGAAAAAATTTCTTGTGGGCCATAGAAGTTTTGGATCAAGCTTGTATTTTTGTTTTCCGTTCAATTTCATGTGAAGCTTGCTCAATTTCATGTTAGGCTCACTCAATTTCATGTGAAGCTCGCTCAATTTCATGTTAGTCTCACTCAATTTCATATGAAGCTCGATCAATTTCATGTGAAACTTGCTCAATGTCATTTAAAGGTCGGTCAATTTCATGTTAGACTCGCTCAATTTCATGTGATGCTCGCTCAATTTCATTTGAAGCTTGCTCAATGTCATGTTAAGCTCGGTCAATTTCATGTGAAGCTCAATTAATTTCTTGTAAAGCTTGCTCAATTTCATGTGAAGCTCACTCAATTTCATATTAGACTCGGTCAATTTTATGTGAAGCTTGGTAAATTTCATGTGAGGCTCAGTCAATTTCATGTGAAGCTCGGTCAATTTCATGAAGTTGGAGTTACTCCATTGCAGTCATTGATTTTATCCGAATCACTAAGGATTGAATGGTCACGTCGGCCCTATGCCCATGTCCTTTGATCTGCCTGGGTTCGTCACTTCCAGTTCATTGCATACGAAGTGCTCGGTCAATTTCATGAAGTGCTTGGTTAAGTTTGAGTTGAGAAGAATGCTGGGGCATCCTAATCTTGCTTTGAGTAGCGAAACTCGCTACTGAAGTGACGTCACCAAGTTATGTGGGTCCCACCATGATGTATGCTTTATATCCACACTGTCCATCCATTTGGAGAGATCATTTTAGGGCATTAGCCAAAGAATAAGTCAGATCCAAAGCTCAAGTGGACCCCACCACAAAAAATAGTGGAGAGAGTGACGCCCACCGTTGAAACCTTCCTAAGGTCCATATGATGTTTATTTGAGATCCAATCTAGTCATAAGTTAACACAGACATGAAATAAGGAAAAACACAAATATTGGCTTGATCGAAAACTTTTGTGACCCTTAGACGTTTTTAACGGTGGGTGTCACTCTCTCCATTGTTTTCTGTGGTGGGGTCCACTCGATCTTTGGATCTAACTTATTCCTTGGATAATGCCCTAAAATGATCTCTCTAAATGGATGGACGGTGTGGATACAAAACATACATCATAGTGTGTAAGATCCATGTCCTAACCTGTATTGTTCCGTAGGCTTTCGCGGCCCTTTGGGTCAAATTCCGGCAGCCCTCGACCTATATCCGATGTTTGTTTGCGATCCTAAGCCGAGTCTCGCATATCAGAGTGGACTCGACTCGAAACCTATACCGTGCAACCGCGTTATCACCGCGGTTCCAACGCCGCGACTCGCACACCGATCCAATACCAGGCAGGAGATGTGGGCCCGCGTTCATTCCGAAGAAATGCCGCGTGTTGCAAATACAGAGAGAATCTTTAATCAAATCAATCCCATTAATCACTACATCATGTTAAGTACAACACCATCCCCAAAGTCAACTCTCTCTCTTACACACCTTTACATGTCAAGTACACATCACCCATCACTCCACTCTCTCTTTACATCCCATCCTTTCTCTCTCTTTCTCTCTCTCTCCTTTCTTCATTTTCAAGCAAGCAACCCAACGTTCATGAGAGCTCCATGAAAGAGCTTTGTGTGGCCTACTTCCTATCTCCCATCTCCACCATCCAATTTCATCTCAACTGTTGGAATAGTTTCCGTGGAGCTTTAGCATGCTTTGGCGGAAGAGGAAGAAGAAGGAGAAGATCATAGGTGGGTGAGTTTATTTGTCGATTTTGATGAGTGGGACCCATCTTGATATATGCATTGTATAAGGAGGGCCCATAGTGGCGGGGTCCCTCCCCTCCATCACGCTCTCTCTCTCTCTCTCTCTCTCTCTCTCTCTCTTGTGATGGGTGTGACCCACTTGATCCACGCTGTGCAAAGCCATATGGACTCCACCTTAGTGTATGTGCAATACACCCACATCATTCATCCAGATGGTGGGCTCCACGCAGCAGCAGCTGCTGCTACATCAAAGTCGGTAAGTTATGTGGGCCTCAAGAGGTATGTGATATATCCAAAACCGTCCATCTGAGTGGCCCACGTGATGTAAGTATTGTGAGCCACACCGTCCTTCCACGTGGGACCCATCAGCCGTGGGCCCCACACGTGGGACCCACCTTAAATGCATGTGTTATATCCATACCATCCAGCGTCCAAGGACACTGGACGTTGTTACAGTGAAGGTGAACTGACCGGGGGGGTGTCCTAACCAGCACTAGCAATATATATATATATATATATATATATATATATATATATATATATATATATATATATATATATATATATATATATATATTATATATATAATGTGAGATATGTTGTGGTGGTCCCACGTGGGACCTACCACATGTATCTCATCTGTTCTTCCACACATCCAGAATATGGACGGTGGGTCCCACCATGATGTATGTGTGGTGGGCCAGATTTGATGTACGTGCTGTACATCTATACCATCCGTCCTGAGGACATGGACCCCACCAAAGATGTATGTGTCCTCCACCAACCATCCATATGGAGGCGTGGGCCCACTCCAACGTGTGGGATGGGACCCACCTAATGTACGTGCATTACATCCCTGCCATCCATCACATGGAGCCTATGTGGGTAATCCTCACTGTCCGTCCAGATTGAGAAGGCCATAGGCCTGGAAGTTGGTTATATATATATATATATATATATATATATATATATATATATATATATATATATATATATATATATATATATATATGGAAAAGGTACTATGCGCTCGAGCATAAAGCGGTCGTCCATGAGGTCGAGCTGTGTGGGCCCCACCGTGATACCGTTCGAAGATCCACACCGTCCACCAGATGTACGAGCCCAAGGTGGGCCCACTTGGCCCAAAATCAGCCGTCCATGTAACTCAGGTGGGCCATATCATCGGAAAACATAAGTATACACGCAAAAACATGTAAAAGCACTTGGTAGGCCCCACATGAGTTGTTTATACTACCTGAAACTTCGTATAAAATTATATTCAAGTGTGACACACATGATGGACGGTGTTGATCATCAAAAAATGTCTCGAAATGTCCCCACAAATGGTTTTGAATGTTTCAATGGTGCACGGCCCCTCTCAACTTTTGTACGTGGTGTGGCTTACAAAAGTCACAGATTGACTTGATTTTCAGCCGTGTAGGCCTCCTCTGGAATGGTGCATCTGGTGGACAGTGTGGATCTTCGAACGGCATCATGGTGGGGCCCACATCAACTCAACCTCACGTACGACCGCTTTACGCTCGAGCGCATAGTACCTTTTCCCATATATATATATATATATATATATGTATATATATATATATATATGTATATATATATATATATATATATGTATATGTGGGAAAAGGTATTATGCGCTCGAGCGTAAAGCGGTCGTCCATGAGGTCAAGTTGGGGTGGGCCCCACCGTGATTCCTTTAGAAGATCCACACCGTCCACCAGATGCACCGCTCCAAGTGGGACCCACACGGCTGGAAATTGACCGTCCACAGAACTCATGTGGGCCATACCTTCTGAAAACATAAGTATACACGTGAAAACATGTAAAATCACTTGGTGGGGTTCACCTGAAATGTGGATACCACCTGTAAAGTAGTTTAAATTACATTTAAGTGGAACACACATGATGGACGGTTTTGATCATGAAGAAACTTCTTTAAAGGCCCCCACAACTGGTTTTGAATGTTTCAATGGTGCACGGCCCCTCTCCACTTCTGTACGTGGTGTGGCCCACAAAAGTCATAGATTGAGGTGATTTTCAGCCGTGTGGGCCCGTCCAGAGATAGTGCATCTGACTGAGGGGGTAGATGTTTGAACGACATCACGGTGGGGCCCACCCCAGCTCGACCTCATGGAGACCGCTTTACGCTCGAGCGCATAGTACCTTTTCCATATATATATATATATATATATATATATATATATATATATATATATATATATATATATCTGGTGGGCCACATGTGTGGACTCACCTTGCATGTGCAAGATCCACACCGTCCAACCACACCATCCAGTGGTCTGACCCAAGTGATGTATGTGCCTTATAGCCTGGCCGTCCGTCCAGGGCAGACGTGAGGACAACCACGTGTGGCCTTCCACGTGGGACGTGGATTCCCACTATGAAGTATGTGTTGCATGATCCACACCGTCCATTGATAGGGATGGTGGGTCTCACCTACTGACTGACGTCAGCAAGTACTGTGGGTACAGCATGATGACCGTCCATCCATTCGCTGGGGACCCACCAAACGTATGTATTTCTTATCCTCACACATGTGGGTGAGGATAGGCTTATATACTTCACACGTGTGGGGTGAGGATTGGCTAGTACACTTCACACGTGTGGGGTGTGGGTTGGCTAGTATACCTCACACCCATTGACGTTACAAGTTTTGTGGGTTTCATCCCCATTGTCCGATCACTGAACGTGTGGGACCCACCTCTTATGCATGTATTTATCTACACAGTCCATTTTGGATAGTGCCACGTGGGGCCTACCATTGCTATATAGATGTATTACACCCTAGCCGTCCATCCAGTCTACTAGACGTGGAGCCTACCATAATGCAAGTGTTCCATTCAGGCTGGCCTGGTATCCACCGTGAATCCGTGATGTAAGTGTTTTATCCCTAATGCCTAATAGTGTGGGCCCCACATGTGGAAACCACTTTGATGTATGTGTTTTATACGCACCGTCCATTTCTGGACAGGTGCAAGGTGGGGCCACATGATGTAAGTATTTTATTTCCACCATCCACGCTGACCTGCACCCCACTTGTTGTGTGCATTGCAACCACACCGCCACCCATGCGGCCTACTATGATGTATGTATTTTACATCCACGCCGGTCATCTGTTTCACATCCACTCTGCTCATCCATTTTCTGGATCATGGGCTGTCCCTAGGCCCATGTGATGTGGCCCCGTTGAGATGTATTTGAGGCCTGTGGTTGGGCCATGTCATGATGTATTTGAGGTCTATTTGGTAAGGCTCGATGTGATGTGATGAGGCCCACATGATGAGGCCCGATGTGTTATATTTGAGGCTTAGGCATGAAGCCCATTGAGATGTATTTGAGGCCCAGATATCAGACCCAATGTGATGTTTATATGGCTCATGGGATGTGGCCCATTGAGATTATATATGGCCCACTGTAATGTGGCCCATTAAGATTTTATATGGCCCACTGTAATGAGGCCCATTGAGATTATATATGGCCCACTGTAATGTGGCCCATTGAGATTATATATGGCCCACCGTAATGAGGCCCATTGAGATTGTATGTGGCCCAGTATGTTGTGTATGAGGCCCTTGTATGAGGCCATGGGTCCATTATATGTTTGGCCCTATATAGGCACTCCTTGGGAGTAATGTTAGTTAAATGTTAACATTGATGGGCAATGATGGTTGAATGTCCACATTGTGACCTTCCCTTGGGCCTTGTTAGGCCCATTCTCATCGATGTCGATTGTCAAGGCTGATTATCGTGATCGATTGCCGATTCTGATTGTGATGGCCGATTGCCGATTGCGATCATCGAGGCTGATTATTAATCGATTCCGATTGTCGTGGCCGATTGCCAATTAACGATCGAGGCTGATTAACGTGACTGATTGCTGATTTCGATTGTCATGGCCGATTGCCGATTTCGATTATCGATCGATTCCGATTATTGTGTCCGATTGCCGGTTCTGATCATCGAGGCCGATTATTGATCGATTCCGATTGTTGTGGCCGATTGCCGATACCGATTATCGAGGTCAATTATCGATCGATTCCGATTGTTGTGGCAGATTGCTGATTTCGATCATCAAGGCCGATTATTGATCGTTCCGATTGTTGTGGCCGATTACCGATTTCGATTATCGAGGTCGATTGTCGAGGCCCATTGTGATGTATATGCGGCCGTATCCAAGGCCTGTTGTGATGTGTATTTAGCCTGTGTTTAAGGCCCAATGTGATGTATATGAGGCCTATGTGATGAGTCCCATTGTGATGCATTGAGGGCCTGGCGATGGAGCCCATTATAATGTATGTTAGGCCCATGTGAAAGGCCCATTGTGATGTGTATTAAGCTCTTGAGTGAGGCCCATGGTGTTGTATATTTGACCCTTATGTGAGGCCATGGGCCCACTATATGTTAGGCTTTATGTGGGCCTTTCCTTGGGAGCAATGTTGGTTAAATGTCCACATTGTCGAGGTCGATTGTCGATGCCGATTATTGATACCGGTTATGAGTATGTGACAGTATAGCATCATGATATATGCCCATACGCATCATCTGCATCTTTGTTATGAGATGTGGTTGACCATTGCATATGTCATTGGGCAGGTTGTTATGAGACTCCCTGACAGGCGGAGATTGTCTCACATGAGAGCACGGTATGCGCAGGATTGATACATGACTCATGCATCTTACATTGTGTATTATGATTACTATACGCCTTAGCGACATCAGGGTCGTAGCCTCCACATGCATATCGTGGATGGCTAGATGGGACACTGAAAATCTGTTCTAGCATACGGGCGCTATAGATGTCTCTGGGTGAAAATCCCTAAACCTCCGTGGCCAGGAGACTCCCCAACGTCGAGATCGAGTGAATATATATATGAGCGCATGAGGGCCGAATACCAGGAGGCTGCGTCTCCCACTTGTCGTGATCGGTTGAGAGGGGGTGTGGCCTTACTTGCCTGATGGTAAGGGCATAGCTAGGCTGAGTTTGACCAGCTCGTGAGTGAGTCCATTATCGACGTGCCAGGTAGATATTGGCTGACTACTGTCCAAGCGGATGGTGAGGTCTCTTTTATTTACATGGTCGCGCGTCAGTGAGCGGCAATTTGCATGTAGAGTGTACTAGTCCCCGGTGATGATCCCATAGAGAAACCGTACTGATATGTGGACTTATCGAGTAGGAGTTACATATTCATTCATTCATTCATTCACTATCTACTCGGGTTGGTGGTGCGCAACTAATTGTTATGTACCTTTGTAATGACAAGGATTTCGGTTAAGCGCATGACTAACCTGAGATCGGGAGTCTACTACATTGAGTCTGACTATTCAAATTTAGGTATGAGACTGGTTTGGATAGAAGTCCCTTGTGATGGACCCCATAGCTTGCGATACTACATACTATCATCCCGACTTCATCCAGCTTAGTTATTTCATTTACACTGCATATTGCATTGCATCATCAGCATCCGATATTTGGCTTACTGTCCCCGCATTGCATAGTTGATCCACATTGCTTCATCAGTACATGATATTGTATTTATTGTATTTCTTTGCATCGCATAGCCTGGATAAGGCTGATGGTATTTATGGGCCTATTAGCATGTTTTTCGCATTCCTCTGATATCGTATGATTTAGGATCTTGCCAGTGTTTCTGATATTGTATGAGTTATGGGCTTATCAGTATTTCCGCTTACTCTGATTACTCTGATATTGCTTAATCGGCAGTTACCTTGTGCACACACTTTCACTACTTACTAAGCTTTCTATAAGCTTATGCATGATAGATGCGTGCAGGTGACGTTAGGTTATAGTAGTGTTGAGTTTGGAGCGTGTAGCTATTTTCCGGAGCTTTGATTTTATTTTGACATATGTATTTCCCTTCCAACATTGTATTCAAAGTTTATATTAGTGGATATGTGATGATAATGTTGCTTTTGTGATTTGGGTAAACTTGTGGTTATGCTTCTTACGAGATAAATGTACATTGAAAAATCCTCCTTGTAGGATCCTAGGATCGGAACCTGGCATATGGGCACTCAGAGCCGTGAATGGAATACTACGGAGGCTGTCGGTGCCGAATTCGACGATCGAGATTCCTATGAATCCAATTTTCGGGTTTGGGGCGTGACAGAAGTTAGTATCAGATCATAACTTAGGAATACCTAAAGATAACATTACATATCTGCTAATAGTTACCCTACACTCTATGATTGTCAAGAACTTAGAATGGTTAGATCCCCGAGTTCGAATAACTTAGAGATTTTCTGATATAGCTCCCTACCATTGAAATTGTGAGACTGCATAGTATTCTCATTTCAATCGTTTCTGATATGGGATCTGAGGTTCAGTAACGGTCACCATTCTGTTGATGAGACCTCTTGGGAACGCAAGGCTGATATTAGAGAATGCTATCTCCATTTGTTTATAGATTGATTATGCCTTGTATATGTTTTATCGATGCTTCCTCTTCCCTTGCCTTATCCTGCGTGATAGTAAATTTTAAGGACGAAATTTTTATTAGGAGGGGAGAGCTGTAAGACCCGTGTCCTAGCCTATACTGTTTCGTAGGCTTCCTCGGCCCTTCCGGTCGAATTCCGGCCGCCCTCGACCTGTATCCAATATTTGTGTGCGATCCTAAGTTGAGTCCTGCATATCAGAGTTAACTCGACTCGAAACCTATACCCCTGCGACTGCGCTGTCGCCGTGGTTCCAACGCCACGACTCGCGCACCGATCTGATACCTAGGCCAGGAGATGTGGGCCCGCGTTCATTCTGAAGAAACGCGGCGTATTGCGAATACCGAGAGAATCTCTAATTAAATCAATCCCATCAATCACCACATCATGTCAAGTACAACACCATCCCCAAAGTCAACTCTCTCTCTTACACACCCTTACATGTCAAGTACACATAACTTGGCGATGTCACTTCAGTAACGAGTCTCGCTACTCAACCCATTAGTAGCCAATCCATGTCCAGTTAGACAGTAATATGGGGTCGACCAGTGTGGACCCGGTCGAACGGTTTGGACGGGCGGCAAGACGGGTCGATCAGGTCCACACCCGGTCGACCGGGTTGGACGGGCAGGGTTAGAGGGGTTGGAAGGGTATTTTCGTCTGCCATACTGTATCCATACAACAGTGGTTTAGTTGTGGAAAGTAAAGTTTTAGTGGTTTTGAAAAGCTGATGGGTAAAAGGTGAGATATATAATGGGAAAAATCCCGTAAAGTAACTTCAATCCTGAGCTTCCAGTTTTGCTGCACAAGACAAATCTTTAAAGAAAGAGTTGAATATGCTATCGTGTGGGCATTAAACTTGGAATTGGTGTCTGAATCAAGGCCTGTTTATTATTCCATGCTTGTAAATTTGTCTAAGGACCGGTCCTCATTGGAAAATTCTTATGAAAAGGCATACCTTCTATAATCATCATCATCATCATTATTTTTGGTGACTGAAAGGATGTCCTTTCGCAATAAGCCTCCACATAGCCACCAGGCGGTAATGGTGAATGGAAATCCTGAAGATAGTATGCACTTTTCTTGTCCAGTACCAGAGCTTATAAGTTCATATTACGAGATGTCAATAGGAAGGGGTTATCTTACCAATCAGTCAAGCTGCCTGATTTCCTTTAATCATAGCTTAGTCAAATTGTTTAGGACTTGCACTTGCATGGTATTAAAATGATCAGAATTTTGATTTCTGTAATAAAATCTAGTGGCATTGTGTTCCTTCCTTACCAAACACGCATTGCAGACCCAAAGCAAACCAACACAATTTTCAGTTTCTAGTTTTTGTCCCCTTATCATATAATTCTGAGTACAATGCTTTGTTATTTGCTTTGTAGGTGATGAAGCTGCCAATAGTAATGATTCATCTTGGAGTACAGATTGTTCTACTGTTCTGAGAGTTTAAACGTTACACATCATCTCACCAATTCTAGCTACCAAGGGTCCATTTTTCTATAAGGTAAGATCAAAAGTTTATTTATGCCATTATTCCATCATCCCTCTGTAAGATCTGGATGCGGAATTGCCGTAGGATCTACTATGCATTGGATATAAAGAACCGATGAAGAAGGCTTACCTATTTGATTTGCCCTTGCTGTGAAATTGGAATGCCAAGATCTTCCTTTCCTTTCATCCTTTAGAGAAGTCACAATGGGCTTTCGCTTTTGTCGGTAGTGATGGATTGGGGACCCAGCTCTGATTTATACTTGAAAGGGCAGAGGAGTTTGAAACGCATCAAAACTCCACTCCCTGAAAAGGCTCCAAACGTTTATGTAGTTCCTATTCTTTTATGACACTGTGTTCGTATCACAGTAGTAGCACACCACCCCTTGCACGAATTCTCGACCTATCACCACTTAGTGAGGCCCATTGGTGCACCTGATCACATTATCCAACCTTTAGGATAATCTAGACCATTGATCAGTAAGGCCCCCCTCTCCTAAACAACTCACTTTATTCCCTGCTACTCTTTTGAAGCTTTTCTCAAATGGCATGCAAGAAACAAAGTAGTGACATGTTACTCTACGAATTAGTGCCTCAGGTAATACAAAAGAATTATATTACTATGGCTCCTTTATTTCTCCTTCATCATAACATACGAGGTTGATTATTTGCGTTCTGTTTTTCTAGTTGTTTGCTGGCCTATGCTGCTATAAAGTTTGTTGCTTCTATCAAAACTTCATAATCAGTGAATAACAGTCTCTAGCATTTCTTTATTTACCTGAATTGTAGTTTCCTTTTATTATATAATTTTAGGCAATGCAGTGAATCAGCTTACATCACAATGTTTTATATGATTCAGTTTGGGTAATTGAGCATGTTATAGCCATGCTCATCTACATGTGCAATATACAAGCCGTACATTAGATGGTCAGCTGATCACATTACCTGGGCCTGAAAATTAGGCTGGTTAGTCATAAGGTGGGCTGATGTAAAAGACTAAATGGAAAAAACAACATGTTTCAGCCATCCATTTGTCTCATACACTGTTTAATCTTGACCAGTGAACCAGCTTAGCTTGGATTTTGGGCTGGGGCATCCATTAATTTGCTACTTTTTTTGCCTTGATACAAAGGAAGCTGCCCTCATGGATCTTCTGAATTTTATGTACACTGAGAGTCTCATGACGACTATAGCTCCTGCATTGTTAGATGTGCTAATAGCTACAGACAAGTTTGAGGTTGCTTCATGCATGAGGTACTGCAGCTGGTTGTTGAGGAACTTGTGAGTCCTTGTTCCATCAACTCCTTGTTCTTTTTCATTTGACCTTTGTTTTCTAGGACGGAATTAATCCTTGAAAAGTATGGGTTTGGCAAAAGAATTTGGTGATTCATTAGCTGTGAATCTAGAAAAAGCTAATCCATGGAGGTTTCCATGATAATGCGAGACACATCTCGTTGTTGACCATCGACCTTGGTTCGAAAAACTAACAACCTATAGTGACACGTCCTTTCTCTGTTTCCACATGGACCAATTCCTAGATGGGGGTTTTTCACATCCAAGGGGTTTTCCACCTTCGACATGGTAATAGTCGTATTAATTCAATTTCCAGTTTTCCATCATCTACGAAGCGTCGATTGATTTGTTTTATTTTTTTAATCTCTTTGGCAGATTGGTAACAACAACACTTCAGTTCCAATTATTGATTCGAAGCCCAAAGATCCTCTCTCAACTGAATTTCCTGTTCCGACTCTGTCTTCTTAAATAACATGCTGCGAAGTTCATGAAAATATCCCTCAGGTCGATCTTAATTCATTCAAACAAGAAACCAAATTGGAAAACTAACAAACCAAGCATCTTCAATTGCCAGCCAATCTTGATCAAATGTCCGTTTGCCCATCCTACGGATCACCTAGTTCATATCCTGATTTTGTTTCCCAATCATCTTCTCTCCTAATGATGTGGTTGAGCGTCGACGGATGGGTGGCATCTCTATTACGTTGGGATAATTAGGCCATGTTATCATGCTTTTGGTATATTTCATACAGTGTGTTTCTATCCACCTAATATAGTAAGGCAAATAGCTCTCTACTTATTTCTACATGTTTTGAATATGCATCAGATGAAAGTAACTTGAGTTGCATTCAGTCTTTAATCGCATCATCTTCTTGTATGCTCAATGGTATAAGCTTGTGTTGTGTTTCATTGTTGTTCATATCAGTGAATGGTTTCACTAACCCCTAGTGAAGTCAGTTTAACTTATAGTACGGAATTTCTACTCATTGGAGGAATTCCTAGGTGGAACATCTGTTGCAGAGTGGAGCATTATGCTTGTATTATTCATCTTCTTGGTCGGGCTGGATATTTGGCTGACGTTGTCAGTTCAGATATGGATTCCTTTAAGAAATAGAAAGAAAAAGGAAAAAAATGAAAAGAAAAAAGGAGAATTCTGTGTATGTTTTCTCTCCTTTTTTCCTTTCATAATTCCTGTTATGTGCTTGATATGCAGGCCTTTAGTTGCTCTGGTACAATATACATTCAATAAATAACATACTCAGGCAACCATTCATTTGTCTTGTTTGTTTGTGGGAACTAAAAATATGCATATTAAAATCTATACTATGTTTTGTTTAACTTACTTCTTGACATGTTTGTTCTCTTAAAACATGCAGATGGAGACTTGGGCAGTGACCGTTGTACATAGGTACCAACACTACTTGGTTGAAACGATGTGTGGATAAAGAAGCTAGAGATAGCAGTATTGGCCAAGCTAGGAATGGGCCACATTGAGGATTTTTTTAATGTATTCGAACAATTTTCAACTTATTATTGTAAATAATATATATCTTTTATTGTAAAGTTGTATAATATTTTTTAATATTCATTTTTAATTGTACTGCAATATTCTTTGGGTTTCAAATATTTTTTTAAAAAATATATATATAGGTTCCAATCGAAATAACAAATTTATTGGCTTTTGGCAGTAGTTGCACGACTTTTACAGACACTTCCTAAATAAGTCCTAAATATGGAAAAATATCATTCTTAAAATACCGTTACTAAAAGTAAGAAGGGTTTAGAACTGTTCCGAAATAAAAAATTTATGACGGTTTTTAACTGTCCTTAAATTGAAAATTTGCGATAGTTTTCAGCCGTCCCTACTTTTTCGCGACGCAGGAATAGTTTTCAATCGTTCCTAAATAGGGATTTTGATGTAGTGGTGGTTTATTTACTTTTGATTTTTGACAATGTTTATTTACTTTGTTCATTTTATAGACATGATTTATTTACTATTGATTTCAAAACAGGATCGGGTCAGTCCCAACTCGGTCCAACTCGACTCAATGCCCAACTCTAGTGGATCTCTCATGTTTCAATGATCAAATATTCAAAATCATGATCAAATATTCAAAATCATGTGTATGAAACAAACCAACATTTTTTTTGACCACTTCTCCTTTCCTCTCCCATTTAGTGTTATGACATTAGTCACACAAACATTAAAATGAGCATATTCGCATTTTTTGCATGTTACAACTTGCAATGCAAAGAAGACCCCTCTGAATGCTTTTAAGCGAGGTCTATATTTTGAACATACTTTGGGCACCATGAGGCTTGATTTTTAAGCTTGGGCTCAGCCCTCGGGTCAAGTGTTTGAGCCCAAATCATTATGGCCTTATTTTAGTATCGCAATACCTCCTCTAAACTCCTCTAACCTTCCCTCGAGCTCTAATATCTCTTAATCCACTTCTTAAAAGGACTTCTTTCTCTCAAGCACTCTCTAATTTTCTCTAATCTTTTTTTTTTCTCTCTCTCTCTCTATCTCTAATTTCTTCTTTCTCTATCTCTAATCTTTTTTCTACCTTTTGATCTCACTCATATTTGCTAAGAAGATTTGGAGAAATGAGAGGGGTTTGGGAGTTTTTGTGGTAGGACTTTTAGGATAGGGAGGGAATAAGAAGAAGATGGAAGGGTAAAATATGGAGGAAAAGAAGGAAAGAATGATGGCTAGGCATGGGTAAGGGTATGGGTTGCATGAGAAAGACATGAGCTTGGTTGACTAGTGGGGAGAGAGTGACATGATTGATGGATGGGTTGATTAATTTGACAACATTGAGATTTGTGCAAGTAGGTCCCGCGTGCGTTGCGCGGTGCACCTCAGATTGAGCTAAAATTGTAACTTCTAATATAGAGGTCGAAATGGGGGTGCCGCGTGACATTGGAATTGTAGTTCCGCATGGTCGCTAGAGTATAAGTCTCGTGGTATTGCAGTACTAAAATAGGGTGGCGATCAAAACTCGTCGATATGGTCCGTCAGGAACATGCTGTTGTCGAAGTAGAAGCATACAAAAGGTCTTGCGAGGCTATGGGTCTTACAACTCTACCCTCATAACAAAAAATTTTATCCTCAAAATTTCTCCACAACCAAATGGGAATGCTAATTTTATACTAAGTTGCAATGGAAACCTAGGTTGTGTTTCTAAATTTTCAAGATTGGGATTCTAATCATTCTAAGTTCACAACAATCATGCAGTGAAGGATAGTTAATTTAAGACTATTAGCTGACATGTTATGTTATTCTTTTGTATCCCCAAGTTTTGATCTAATACCATCTTTTGTCACACCCCCAAACTCGGGAACCGAGCTCACCAAATTCTTGCCTACCGAATCCAGTGCTAACAACCTCCTCAGTACCCCATTCTCAGCTCCCAGCTCCCATATACCAGGTTCCGATCTTGGGATTCTACAAGGAGGATTTTTAGGGTGAATTTTCCAACCTAAAATAATTTGACAAAATAAATGGGCGGTATGGATCAAATACATGCACTATAGTGGGTCCCACGAGTGGGCCCCCACTCTACTCCTTGGTGGGCGCTCGCTCACCCTTTGGACGAGTTGTAAGACCTATAGCCTCACGAGACCTTCTGTATGCTTCTATGTCGACAACAACATATTTCCCTTTGACCAGATTAATGTGTTTTGATCGCGATCCTATTTTAGTACTGCAATACCCCGAGACTTTCACCCTAACAACCGCGTGGGTGCTACAATTCTAATGCCACGCGACATGCCCCATTTCGACCCCTATATTAGAAGTTGCAATTTTGGCTCAATCTGAGGTCGACCGTGTAACACATGCGGGCCTACAACGTCTCAAAAAAATCCGTACAAAGACTCGAGTACCACCTCAGGCAGAAATCCCTAAAGACTTATTCTGTAGAAATTTAGGCGAATATTAATTAAGTACTCTCTGAATTAATCAGTGGATTTAACTCGAACCACTATTTATACAAATGGCAAGACCCAAAACCATCAAAATCGCTAACTCAACACTACTTAAAAACCTAGGAAAAATTTCAAAAGCCTGTTGTTCTCTGGAGCATATTGAAACTCCATATCAGACCTGGACCGTACATCGAGAGTCCGATGACCACGAAACTATAGGGTTATATCTGTCCTACTGGGCTTGACAACCATTGCGGGAATCGAGCCCAAATAGTATTCAGAAACGCACAACTTGAACCTTGAGTAAAGTGCGTGAGAAACGTGAATGTCTTTAGAAAGTGTATTGAAACTCATGTGAATTGGGCCATTCATTCGCAGGTGCAATTGAAGATTTCAGACCGTCAGTTTCTAACCAAACTTCACCTATGGGAAAAGGAAATTTCTCTGCTCTTATTTGTATACTTGTGGCCCCGATCGAATAAGTACGACCGTTGAACTATCATGGGTCCCCTGTGGTCGATCAGCTAATCCAATCATGATAATTAAAATCATATCCTGGCATAGATCCATTGTCAGAGAACTTACACTACGATGTATGTGTGTAGTGGGCCTCCCTATGTGCCCTGTTTGTCAAAAACAGTCGCCCTTTGGATATAACCTAAGTATACCATGGCCCTAGGGCCATTTACATCACTTCTGGGTCTATATATAGCCCTTAAACCACCCCACTTCCATTCTATACGAATTTCTCTAACCCTAGGAGAGAGAAGAGAGAAAAGAAGAGAAAATAGTAAGGAGAAAAGAGAGGAATAGGGAGATCGTTGCTAGGAGTCTTTCCCACGACTCCACGCCACAGATTCACCTCCCCACTTCGCCACACATTTTTTTTCGGTTACGATTTGAGTAAGAAAACCTAACCCTAATATCGTTGTAGAGATCCAGATTGATTATTTGTCGAACTAGCTAACCCTTTACGTTATTTAGGTGTCCGACGTTCCGTTTTCGAGAACATAAAATTCGAACCGAGTCCGAATCGAGTATTCCAATGAAAGGTGCGGACTATACACGTTTAGGTTATAGTTTTCAATGCTTTCAATGTCAGCTAATGATTTATGTCTGACTTGATTGCTACCATATTGTCTTAGACACGCCGATTCGATATGTTCTACATGTATGAACTATGTTGGACAAAATATGCATTCTATATGGTTGTTGAAATGTTTGAATGAACATGTAAACATGATTTGTGTTTGCTATGCCTACTAATCTAGGATTCATTGTTGCCATATGTATGCTGACCTCTCTGTATAAGGATTTGCTAAAATATATGTTGTAACTAACCTAGTCTATATATTTGGTGAGGCGTGGCCTAAGTGTTTGGTAAATTGTCTGAATGAGAAAATGTTAATGATTTGTAATTATTAAGAGTATTAAGATAAGATTCTTATTTACCTTACTCATATGTAAGGCCCGTATCCTAGACTGTATCGTTCCTTAAGCTTCCACGGTCCTCCCGGTCGAATTCCGGCAACCCACGATTTGTAACCGACAGTTGTGCGCAACCTTGAATTGTATCTCGTATTCCAGAGTCGACTCAACCAGAGACTTGTACCTTAGCGACCGCGCTGTTGCCGCGGTTCCAACGCCGCGTCTCACGCGTCGAGGTGATACCCGGGCCAGGAGATGTGATCTCGC
Source organism: Magnolia changhungtana (assembly GCA_030180095.1). Classification (NCBI taxonomy): domain Eukaryota; kingdom Viridiplantae; phylum Streptophyta; class Magnoliopsida; order Magnoliales; family Magnoliaceae; genus Magnolia; species Magnolia changhungtana. The sequence goes on along the minus strand of JASAUF010000502.1, from coordinate 3,465,194 downwards.
GTTCAGTTCGAGAAAACGTCGCGCATTTGCAAACCCAAGACAACCTTTCAAATTATGTCCTATCAATCCCATCAATATTAAGTACATGTCAAGTACAACACATCAATCAACCCATCACCCAACACAACACTCATCCCATCACAACTCATACCTCTCTTACACAACAAGCCCAAAAGTCAACATTTCCATCTCATCTCCTCTCTCTCTCTCTCCCATCCATCACTCCATCCCATCTTCTCTCTTTTATTTCTCCCTTCTTTTCCAAGAAACCAAAGAAGAACCCAACGTCCAAGCTTCCCAAGCTCTATGAGAGAGCTAGTGTGGCCCACCTTCCTACCATCCAATCCTACCCTCCAAAGATTATCTCAACCGTTGAAATGCATCCCTTAGAGGTCTAGAATGCATCGGTGGAAGGAGAAGCCCATGATCAAAGGTGGGTGTTCATCATCTTGATCCTTGATTTAAGGGCCCACTTGTAGTGGGACCTAGGTGATGTATGTGTTGTATCAAGGAGGGGCCCATAATGGCGGGGTCCCTCCATCATCCGTTCTCTCTCTCTCTCTCCTCTTTTTTTGTGATGGAGTGTGGTCCACCTGAACCAGACCATTTGATTATGAGGCCCACCTTGCTGCTGGATTTCAGCAGGCCCTGGATGAAGGGAATCACAAATATCAGTTTGATTTATGGACCCCACGCGATGTCTAGGCCTTGAGGCCGTTTGATGTATGTGTTTTACCCACGCTGGTCATCAGCCGTGGGGTCCGCCTTGAAGATATGTGATGTCCACGTGTGTGGACCCACCCAAATCTGCACCGTACATTTGTTGCTGCCCAGCAGCAATAGCTGCTGTATTGACGTAGCATATTCTGGAGGACCACCTTGAGGTATGTGTTACCTCCATGTTGTCCATCCATGCAGCATGTGGGACCCAGAACACACGTGTTGCACGTGTGGGATGGGACCCACCTTGTTATGTGCATTATATCCCACTCGTCCGTCCATTTTCAGGACGATGGGCCCACGACAGTAACGTCAGCAGTGTTGTGGGATGCACTGCGATGTATCTGTTTCAACCATGCTGCCGTCCCTTTTTGGGCATGGACCCACCTCACATGTGTTGCACGTGTGAGGGTGGGGCCCACCTTAAGATGTGTATAGATCCACACCCTCCACATAGGACCCACCAGATGTAATTATTTCACCCATTTCATCCACCGTCCAGTGGATTGGACGGTGGTTAACCCACCACCATGTAAGTGTTTTATCTATGTTCTGTCCACAGCCGTTGACCTCAACTGATGTACGTGTCCTGTCCTTGCCATCCTGATGTGTAGGATGGTGGGACCCACTTGACGCATGTATTTCATCTACACGCGATCCAGGCTGTTCGTCCTTGTTGGACGATGTTTGGATGGTCCTGTGGACCGCACCATGTTGTATGTTTTTCATCCACACCGTCCACAATGTCTGGACGTGCTGGGTAGAGTTTTGGACGGTGCAGTGGGGCCCTGCAATGATGTATGTGTTGATCTACACCGTCCTTCCAAGGGGCCCCAAGTGATGTATATGTTTTATCTAGGCCGCCCGTCCAAGGCTAGGCGCTGGATCAATGTTAATATTACATATATGGGAAAAGGTACTATGTGCTCGAGCGTAAAGCGGTCGTCCGTGAGGTTGAGCTTGGGTGGGCCCCACCGTGATTCCGTTCGAAGATCCACACCGTCCATCAGATGCACCGTCCCATTTTAAGCCTCGACGGCCCAAAATCGTCCGTCCACCGTGATCAGGTGGGCCATACCATCTGAAAACATAAGTATACAAGCAAAAACATGTAAAAGCACTTGGTGGGCCCCACCTGAGATGTGGATACCACCTGAAAAGTGGTTTAAAATTACATTCAAGTGGGACACACATGATGGACGGTTTTGATCATGAAGAAACCTCTCGAAAGGCCCCCACAACTGGTTTTGAATGTTTCAATGGTGCACGGCCCCTCTCCACTTCTGTACGTGGTGTGGCCCATAAAAGTCACGGATTGAGGTGATTTTCAGCCGTGTGGGCCCCACCTGGGATGGTGCATCTGACTGAGGGGGTAGATGTTCGAACGGCATCACGGTGGGCCCCACACCAACTCGACCTCATGGACGACCGTATGCGCTCGAGCGCATAGTACCTTTTCCCTATATATATATATATATATATTCATGTATATATCTGGTTGGCTATATATATATGTATTCATGTATATATCTGGTGGGCCCCACGTGGGACCCACCTACCGTGAACAGATTGGCTGGTCTACCGCACACCAGCTATATGGCTGCTGTGTGAAGCACGTGGGTTTGATCCACACCGCCTATCTGTACGGCCCACCTTAATGATGTATGTATTTTAACTTGCACCGTCTAGCAGGCACGGTGCTGACTCTCTTGATGTATGACTTCCATCCACGCCATTCCGTCCATGTGCATAGGACCCACCTTGATGTGTGGTAAATCCGCACCATCCAGACCTCTAGACGGTGGGTTGGCCACGAGGTATGTGTTATATCTAAACCGTCCATCCACTAAATGAGACAGATCTATTAAGTGGACCACACTGCAGAAAATAGTGGAGAGTTGAACGCCTACTATTAAAACCCCTTAGGGATTTCGAAAGTTCTGGATCAATATGATATTGTTATTCCTCTTGATTCAGGTCTTTGTGATCGTATGATTAGATTGGATGGAAAATAAATGTTATGGCGGGCTTGTGAACTGTTTAAATGGCGAAATCGTTATCTCCACTACTACTTGTGGTGCGGTCTAGATGATATTTCGATGGGCCCATCTTGATGTGTATTAGGCCCAGGTATGAGGCCCATTGTGATGTATTTCCGGTCCATTTGATAAGGCCCATTATGATGTATTTGTGGCCCATATGGCGAGGCCCAATGCAATGAATGTGCGGACCGATGTAATGTGTGATTTCACTATAATGTATGTAATGATGTTTATGTGGGCCACTCCTTGGGAGCAATGATGGTTAAATGTCCACATTGATGGGCAATGAGGGTTAAATGTCATCATTATGACCTTTCCTTAAGCTCTTCGTTAGGCCGATTCTGATTTATCGAGGCCAATTGTATAGGCCGATTCCGATTGTCGAGGTCGAGTATTGAGGACGATTCCAATTTGTTGAGGCCAATTGTATATGCCGATTTCGATTGTCGAGGCCAATTCCGATTTATCGAGACTGATTGTATAGGCCGATTCCTATTGTCTAAGCCGATTCCGATTTGTCGAGGCCGATTGTATAGGCTGATTTTGATTGTCGAGGACGAGTATCAAGGCCGATTCCGATTTATCGAGGCCGATTGTATAGGCCGATTCCGATTGTTGAGGCCAAGTATCAAGGTCGATTTTGATTTGTTGAGGCCAAGTATCAAGGTTGATTCTGATTTGTTGAGGCCGATTGTATAGGCCGATTCAGATTGTCGAGGCCGAATATCGAGGATGATTCCGATTTGTCGAGGCCGATTGTATAGGCCAATTTCGATTGTCGAGGCCGATTGTATAGGCCAATTTCGATTGTCGAGGCCGAATATCAAGGCCGATTTCGATTGTTGAGGCCGATTCCGATTTGTCAAGGCCGAGTATCGAGGCCGATTCTGATTTGTCGAGGTCGATTCCGATTGTCGAGGCCAATTCCGATTTGTCAAGGCCGATTGTATAGGCCGATTCTGATTGTCGAGGCCGATTCCGATTGTCGATGCCGATTGAATAAGCCGATTCTGATTGTCGAGGCCGAGTATCGAGACCAATTCCGATTTGTCAAGGCTGATTGCCGAGACCGATTTCGATTGCCGATGCCGATTGTTGAGACCCATATAATTTATATGTGACCTGTAGTTGAGGCCCATTATGATGTATATGTGGCCCGTATTTGAGGCCCGTCATGATGTGTATTATGCCCTTCTGTGATGCCATGAAACCACTATATGTTAGGCTCTATGTGGGCCACCCCTTGGGGGCAATGTTGGTTAAATGCCCACATTGTCAAGGTCGATTGTCGATGTCAATTATTGAGGCCGGTTATTAATATCGATTATGAGTATGTGACAGCATAGCATCATGATACATGCCCATACACATCATCTGCATGTTTGTTATGAGATGTGATTGACCATTGCATATGCCATAGGGCAGGTTGTTCATGAGGCTCCCTAATAGGCGGAGTTGCCCCACATGGGCGCACAGTATACGCAGGATTGATGCATGATTGGACTGTGTAACTCATGCATCTCGCATTTGTGTGATATGACCACCATATGCCCTAGCGATATTAGGGCCGTAGCCTCCACAACTATTTCGTGGATGGCCAGATGGGACATCAAAAATCTGTTCTACATAGGGTGCTATAGATATCCTTGGGTGAAAGTCCCTAAACCCTCTTGGTTTCAAAGGTTGCTCCAACGTCTAGACCGAGTGGATGCATGAGCGCATGAGGGTCGTATACCGTTAGGCCACGTCTCCCACTTTGTCGTGGTTGGTTGGAAGGGGACAATGCTAGGCTGAGTCTGACTAGCTCGAGGAATGGGTCCGCTATGGATGAGTTGGGCCTGATATTGACAGGCGAATAGTGAGGCCTCTTCCACTCACCTTGTTGCGCGCGATGGGGCGGCAATCTGGTTTGGAGTGTAATAGACCCCGGTGATTTTTCAGAGAGGAACCGTACTGATATGTGGACTTATTGAGTAGGAGTTGTATACTGATGCATTCATTTCATTCACTATCCACTAGGGCTGGTGGTGCGCAACTAATTGTTGTGTACCTTCACATGACTAGAATTTCGGTTGGGTGTGCGACTAACCTGAGATTAGTAGTTTACCATATTGAGTCTGACTATCCAAATTTAGGTATGAGACTGGTTTGGATAGAGGTCCCTTGTGATGGACCTCGTAGCCTGCGATACTACGTAATATCATCCCGACTTCACACTCTAGCTTGGTCATTTCATTCGCATCGCATCCTCAGCACATAGTATTTGGCTTGCTATCTTCGCATTGCATAGCTGATCTACATTGCTTCCTCAGTATATGTTATTGGTTATTATATTTTTCGCATCGCATAGCCTAGATAAGGCTGATGATATTTATGGGCAGATTAGCATGTTTTCGCATTATCCTGGTATTGTATTATTTATAGGCCTGTCAGTATTTCCGCTTACTCTGATTACTCTGATTACTCTGATATTGCTTACTTGACACTTACCTTATGTATACACTTTCACCACCCACTAAGCTTTCTATAAGCTTATCCACAATAGATGCGTGCAGGTGACGTTAGGTTGCAACGGCATTGAGCTTGGAGCGTGCAGCGAACTTATGGAGTTTTGATTTTTGACATATGTATTTCCCTTTCAGTACTGTATTTAACCATTTATATTAGTGGATATGTGATGATGATGTTGCCTTTATGATTTGAGTATACTTGTGGTTATGCTTATTACGAGATAAATATACATTGAAAAATCCTCCTTGTATGATCTCAGGATTGAAATCTGGCGTATAGGCACTGAGAGCCGAGAATGGGGTACTATGGAGGCTGTAGGTATCGGATTCGGTGATCGGGGCTCTTGTAATTCCGATCTTCGGGTTTGGAGCGTAACATATATGTTGTAACTAACCTAGTCTATATATTTGATGAGGCATGGCCTAAGTGTTTGGTAAATTGTCTAAATGAGAAAATGTTGATGATTTGTAATTATTAAGAGTATTAAGATAGGATTCTTATTTACTTTACTCATATGTATTGTTTCTTTCATGTAATCATATTTGCTACTATGCAATTTATGGATAAAATGTAAGTGGTTGGTAGCATGTTCAATGTGTTTGATAAAATGCTCAAACGAGGAATTGATTTGGATTGTTTGTTAAATGCTGATATGATTATCATATGTATCTACTTATTACATCTAAGGAAGATTGGGGCTGCAACGTAGCCCAGGCAATCAGTAACAGTTCATGTACAGGTGGCCGAATTAGTCTCGCCACATTGGGTAACTCGACAAATCTGAGTCGCACGATGATTATCGACAGTGGTTAGGCCACAAGGGGTGCTTATGTGCTCCATTTTGATTAAGTCAACGTGTGCTCGTACCAATCGAACTTGCCAAACAAACCGATTGGCCTATTGTGTGTTTACCATGTATGGACATCTCTGCTTGAATCTAAGGTACCGCTTACCAATGTAAAAGCCTATTTCAACCATGGTACCACGATCCACTAAGACTCATGAGCCGAGCATGGTGGTATGGAATACCCTGGTCGAGCTGTCGGCCTACGCTGGGGTGACGAACCTCCCCGTAGTGACCAGTGAGCAACCCAAACTCGTGAGCCGGGCATCGTCGTATGGGACACCGTGTTCGAGTTGTCGGCCTACGCTAAGGTGACGAGCCTTCCCATAGTGACCACGAGTATAAACTTTTGAATTTGCCTATCGACTGCTATTTCATTAGGGGTGATACCCTACAACTTTCCTATCATATGTGGTTAACTAGGATTGACAACCCTAGATGGATCATTCGTTTGGGGTAATGATATAAAGGGAGATACCTTAGCTTCACAAACCTGCTGTATGAATAAGCTTAATTAAGTACTTGTCTAACACGACCATGCACCGCATTGCATGTGCCTTGGCGAGAAAGTTGCACTTTAGGGAGTTTGTCATACGCGAACTTGATTGTCGGAGTCGTTTGTGAGGGAGTGTAACACCCTGAAAATCGGGGGTCGAGCATAAGCTCCACTCCCGAGTTCCAACGCATCACTTATGTAACATAGATAATGATGATTAAATGTTGTCCGTGTTAGTGCATTAAACATGAGTAGGATTACACCAAAACAACATATCATACTCCAGAGACCGTTAAATTACGCAAGCAGAAGAACTGTGATAAATATATAAAGTATATAAAACGTTGTAAGTCTCCAGAGTGTGAACATGTTACCAGGTTAAATATGTACATGTATACTTCCCAAAATGGACCAAAAATGAATATACATGTATGATTCAAAAGACAAAATGACAAGTGTAAGGGCATCTAGTCAACATTCCAGAAGTTCTCGCCGATCAGGCCACGGCTCACATGAACCCGCCTGAAAACTGCATGAACAAGAATGCCTCCTCGTCATCCTCGTAGTCTGGTTCCGCCTCGTAGGCATCGCCTCCACCTGGAACTAAAACAGGGTCTGGTTGGTGTGTACAATTCCGTCCCGTAATGTGGGAGTGAGTGATCAAGTCAGTGGAACTATAAAGCAAAGGTTAACATGTTATCAATTCAGTCAAGTAGTAATGATAAAGCAATACAATCACACATCCCTAAGTACTTTGATTAATGCAAAAATGGTATGTATAAATGATGCATGCCCTCACCTGCACTCCCTCTGCGATTTTTATCTCACGGTCGCGCATGTTAGTCACTTCCTCAGTGCTCTACCCAACGCCAAATGACACATGTAATGTGGTGCATGAGCATGCTTACCAAGTTCTTATTAGTCCTTTTCGTACAATAGGATTTGGAAAACTAAGGTACCTCCCTTATATCATTAACCCAAACAATGATCCATTCTAGGATCGTCAGTCCTAGTAAATCTCATACGATAGGGAAGTTCAGGTCACTACCACCAACACCCTACCGACTGACAGTCTATTTTCTAAGGCTCGTCGCCAACCCGACTGGGGACCATAGCCAAGCTGTGCCGGGGTAGGCCTATTTTGTACTCGAGGTCACTCTACCAACGCCCTACCAACTGGCAGTCTATTTTCGAAGGCTTGTCGCCAACCCGACTGGGGACCACAACCAGGCAGCACCAATGGAGGCCGACAGCTCGAATACAGTGTCCCATACCACCGTATTCGGCTCACGAGTTTGGGTTGTTCACTGGTCACTACGGGGAGGCTCGTCGCCCCAGCGTAGGGCGACAGCTCGACCATGGTGTCCCATACTACCATGTCCGGCTCATGAGTCTTAGCGGATCGAGGTACCAAGGTTAACGGAGTTTTCACTGGTGAGTTTGGTACCTTAGGTTCAAGCAGTAGCGTTCAAACATGGTGAACACACAATAGGCCAATTGGGTTACTTGACAAGCTCGACTGGTACGAGCGTACGCTGAAGTAACCGACAAGGTACCACTGTCGACAACCATCATACGACTCGGATTCATCGAACGTGTCTTATGTGGTGAAATGACCTCAACCACATAATCAAGGCCTGTTACTGATTGCCTGGACTATATAATAGCCCCAACTACATTCAATTACAACAAGTAATCACATGAGATAATCAAAGCAGTAATGAACAAGTGATTCAAATCCTACGACTATTTGAGCAATTTCTGAAGTACAACATAACCATGAATCAACACATATGCATTTTATAAGTAAAACAATTAATATAAAACAAATTTCATGGAGGAAATCATACACATCGTTAAAGCAGTTGAGAATCCTATCTCAACACCCACTTAAAGTACAATTTACCAAGTGCTTACTCATACAAACATTTTTTTACAAACACTTAGATTACACATATCAACATACATGACGTATGCCGATCATAACGTGTATTAAGGCAAATCCTTTCACTAAGGAGTTGTCACGAATGCAACCCGCATATACCCATGACGGGTTATCATAGCAGACAGGAATTTAAATTCCATACTCATTCAATCATTTCCACAAATACTTAGACTACACATTTCAACTTACAGGGTACAACTCAACTTTAAGCTATATTAGGGCAAATCCTTTCATAAGGAGTTGTCGCATATACAACTATCACATAAACACTACAATTAATCATGGCAAACACAAATCCAAATTCCATACTTATACGATTATTTCAACAAACACATGGATTACCCTATATTCAACATAGCTCATACATAACTAAAAAGTGAAACAGACATCGCATTTTGCATGTGAAATGACACCCACGTCAGTCATAAATCATTAACCGACATGGAAAGCCTTGAAAACCATAACCTATACGTTCATAGTCCGCACCTTTCGTCGGTAGACGTGAAACGAAATCAGTTTAAATGCTAAGTCTTTGTCTACGGAACTACAATAACCTATAACAGGGAATAGGTTAGCTAATTCATCTATTACCCTAGTTAGAAACCTTAAAATATATTAGGGTTGGATTTTTTTACCTACGAACGGAGTTGAAATCGCCGGACTAGTGATGCCGAGGTGGTAGCTAAGCCCGTAGACCGATGTGATCGAATCCCAGGAACTCTCTCCCACTTTCTCTCTCACTTCTCTCTCTCTCTCTCTCTCTTCTTCTCTCTTTTCTCTCTTCTCTCTCTTAGGTTTTCCAAATTCGTATAGAATGAGAGAGAGAGGGTTTAAGCCCTTATATAGGCCCAGAACTGACCGGAATGGTCCTAAGGCCATGGTATACTTAGGTTATAGCCAAAACCCATCTATTTCGGTTCAACGGAGCACTTCTGGAGGCCCGCCTTCTGCGTGCGGTTGGACTTAAGTTCCCTGGCATTGGATCTAGGTCGAATTAAGTTTTCGGTCCGATCGGATTTACAGATCGACAGTGGCGGACCAGTTTCAGTTCAACGGTCACCGGTACTCGATCAGGGCCATAAGTGCACTAACATGTGTGAGAAATTTCTCCTAATCCGAGGGTGAATTTGGATCAGATTCTGACGGTTTGAATTCTTATATTTGGCCCGCAAGCGACACGTCTCAGTTTACTTAAATATGAGTTCAATTTCTAAAGGTATTCACGTTTCTCACACACTTTGTTCTGGGCTCAAGTTGTGCGTTTTTGGACACAGTCAGGACTTGATTTTCGAGATGGTTGTCAAGCCTAGCAAGGCGGTCATAATCATTTAATTTTACAGTAATCGGACTTTCGACGTGCGGTCCAAGTCCGATACGGAGTTTCGTGATGCTCCCGAGAGCAACTGGGTAATGAGATTGATCCTAAATTAAAGGGTAATGTAGCGTCAATGATTCTATAAGTTTTGAATCTTGCAGTTCGTATTTAAAGTAGTTCAAACGAATTTCACAGCCAATCTAGTTTAACATTTAGTTAATTTCGTTTAATTTCTAAAGGATTTGGTCCTGAGTGATTTCTACCTGAGGTGGTACTCGGGTCTTTGTACGGATTTTTTCGGGACGTTACAGGGAGCTTTGTGTGAGGGCATGCATCATTATTGCACTCCATTCTTACATTAACAAGAGTAGTTAGGAAGTGATTATTGTATTCCTTTATCATTACTGCTTGATTAACTTGATAACATGTTGACCTCTGCCTTATAGTACCACTGAGTTGATCACTCACTCCTACCCTGGGACGACAGTGTTTTAAAACACCAACCAGACTACAGTTTAGATGCAAGTGACGATGTAGTCTATGCAACAGAGCCAGACTTCATGGATGAGAAGGAAGAATTCTCCTATGTTCAGCTATCAGGCGGGTCTACGTAGACCTTGTACTGATACGACGGAATTACTGGGTCTCATGGATTAGATGGACACCTACATTTTGACATTTTGTATATTTTGGAACAAAACATGTATATATTTAGCTCGGTAACATACTCATACTCTGGAGGTTGTGAAACATGTACATACTTTAATGTATTTGTTTCAATCTTCCACTTGCTTAATTACATTATCTCTGGAGTATGATATGCTGATTTAGTATAATCTCACTCATGTTTAATACCTTGATATGTACAACATTTAAACATCATTATCCATGTTGCATAAGTGATGTGCTGGATCTCGGGAGTTGAGCTTTGCTCGACCCTCGAAATTCGGGGCGTTACAGGGCCCTACTTGCATAAATCCTAATATTGTCAAATCAATCAATCCATCAATTAATCAATCCATCAATCAATCAATCCATCAACCAACCCATCCATCACCCATGTCACTCACTCTCCCTATTAGTCAAACAAGCCCATGCCTTTCTTACGCATGCCTAGCCATAATTCTTTCCTTCTTTTTCTTCCCGTTTACCCCTACATCTTCTTCTTATTCCCTCCATATCCTAAAAGTCCTACTATAAAACTCCCAAGCCCCTCTAATTTTTTAAAATCTTCCTAGCAAATGTGAGTGAGAACAAAAGAATGAAAATATATTAGAGATAGAGAAAGAAGAGATTAGAGAGAGAGAGAAAAGATTAGAGAAAATTAGAGAGAGATTAAAGAGAGAAGAGAGAGTGCTTGAGAGAAAGAAGTCCTTTTAAGAAATGGATTAAGAGAGATTAAAGCTTGAGGGAAGGTTAGAGGAGTTTAGGAGAGGAGCTTCACCATTTGAGCCGTCTGATCGCCGATCCGAGACGATACAATCGATCATACATTATTGTGGGTGCATGGGAGGATTAAAACCCTCTATTTCTTTATGATTTATTTATTTTTGGTGGGCCCACAAGGGTGGGACCGACCTTAATCATGTATGGTATGTATGATGGACCCCATAATAGTGAGGGCCACCCCGATGGCCAGATCTCCTTCCCTTGATTGTTCTTTCCATTCTCTTTTCCTTTATTTTGCTTTGATGATGTTGTGGGGCTCACAAGTGGGCTATGTTGTTGGAGAGCATGCTTCGCGCACTATCACAGCGTGGACCACCTTGTGTGGCCCACCTTGATATTTATTTTCCATCTAACTTATTTATTAGATCACACATATTTAGATGGTGGAAAAATGCAAAGATTGAGTTGATCCAAGGCTTCTTGGGGCCACCTTGAGTTGGTCAATTTGATGGATGGTTGGAATCTCTCACATGGACCCCACCCACATGTACATTTTAAGAATATACACATAAACACGAGCGCACACACACACACACACATTAAAGAAGTCTAAATGTTGGACGTTCTCAGCGTTAGAGACACTTGAACAATCCAACATCCAGATGCCATCAATGCATAGAGGAAGAATGGGCCCTCCACTCGTAGGCCCCACCATGATGCATATGTTTCATCCACTACGTCCATCAGATTCTTCATCCTATTTTGGCCATTCAGACCAAAGCTTAAGCCGATCCATATCTTAGGTGATCCACACCATAGTAAACCAACAGGCTGAAAAGTCCAACGTCATTGATGCCCTCTACATGAGTTGGGAGAGTGGGTTTCCACTCTTAGGATCCACTGTGCTGTATTTCTTAGATCCACACCATCCATATGTCTCCCAGCTCATGTTAGCCTTGGGAGCCCAAAAATCTGGCCAAATCCAAATCTTAAGTGGGTCATACCATAAGAAACAATAAGGACAATGATGTCTATTATTGAAACCTACCGTAGGCTTCTTTGATGTTTATTTTCCAGCCCACCAGGGACTGTGGGGCCCATTTTAGGGTCCTATTGGAGAAAGTGTTGTCTACCCTACCATCCATCTTGGTAGGGGTGTTGGGCTTGGATTTAAGTGGGCCACATCATGAAATCAAAGTGGTTGAGTGCCTGCCATGGGAGATCTTTCTAGACTCACTGTAATATTTAATTATTATCCAACCTGACTGATGGGCCCACCATGGTTCCACCTTGATATATATATGTTTTATCCAAACTGTACATCTATTTTGTTATCCTATTTATGTGTGCAGGCCCATGTATGGGGCCAACTCTAGTCTCAAGTGGTCCATGCCACATAAACCTTTACATTTATAGTGGGGTCTGCTGTTTGGGTCACACTTTATGTATATATCATGCCAATTAAGGCCGATTATCACTTGATATGTCTGATAACATGCTAATGTACTTGGCCTGATGGGACACACTAATAATATGCATAATGTAATGATATCATGCTCAGTTATATGCCCATATGCATAATTTGTATGCATGTTGTGGATGACAATTGATCATAACATACGCCTTTCGGGTGGAGATACTTAGGAGATCCATATGAGATAGGGTTGCCCCACATAATCGCATTGTATGCGCAAGTTTAGTGCATGACTTGGATGGTATGACTTATGTATTTCACATCTTGTATGTTACGATCACATTACACCCTAATGACATCTAGGTTGTGGCCTTCACAGACATATCGTGGATGACCAGATTAGATACCGAAAATATTTGTTCTAACATTGGGCGCTTTGGATGTCATTGGGCGAAAGTCCTTAAACCCTTGTGGTACCAGTTAGATGCTTCAACATCGAGACCGAGTAGATAACATGAGCGCCCGAGTGCCAAATACTAGTAGGCCGCATCTCCCACTGTGTCGTGGTCAGTTGAAAAGGGGTGTGACCTTATCCGCACGAGGGTAGGGGGCTATAAGCTAGGTTGAGTTTGACCAGCTCGTAAATGGGTCCACTATTGGCAAGCCGGGTGGGCATTGATATACCATTGGCAATGCAGATAGTAAGGTCTCTTCCACTTATTTGGTCATGCGCACAATGGGGTGGTAGCTAGTGTTAGAGTGTACTAGCCCCCGTTGATGTTTCTAAATACTAACTATACTGATATGTGGACTAGTTGAGGATTGGCATGGTTGCGTTGCATCGCTAGTATATGATATTCGGCCACGTAGGCCCTGCATTGCATAACCTTGGTATGACTAACAACATTGATGGACTTGGTAGTTTAGCCCTCCATCATCTTCCACATACTCTGATATTTGTATTATTGTCATGTGCATTGTGCATGCACACACGCACTCTACTGTGCTTCGTAGGACGCTTACGTGCGTTTGTTTACACTGTAGGTGATGCTAGGGCATATCAGTAACATTGAGCCTGGGGCATGAGCCTGTTCTTTTGAGTTTTGATTACATCTTGTATTTTCCTTTCCAGCATTGCATGCAAGGATTATATTAGTAGATATGTGGTGATGATGTTTTGTGACTTGGGTACACTTGTGGTTATGGTCCATAAAAAAATCACCATAAAAATCCTCCTTGTAGGATTCCAGGATCGGAACCTGGCGTATGTGAGTTAGGAGCCGAGAATGGGGTACTAAGGAGGCTGTCGGCACAAAATTCATCAACCGAAAATTTTTAGAGCCTAGTTTCTAAGTTCGGGGCATGACAACTGATATACCACATACAAGTTTAAGGCCTCAAAAGGAAGTCGACTTTTTATGTCTGAAGGATGATTGGCTAGAAAGTCTATTATGGCATGTCCTTTTATATCCCTTTGTGGCACATAAACTAAATTGAAGTTGGATAAAGCGAGAATCCATTTGCCAATTCGGTAATTCAAATTGGTTGATTTAACATATATTTTATTGACTATTTCGACCAATAAATAATGTTTAATATTATAGCCGCAAAGTACAATGATAAACAGAAAATTTTCATAGTAGAATACCGTCTCTCGGTATCTAACAATGTTCAACTAAGATAATAGACCACACGCTCTTTTCAGTCATCGTCGTCTTACGCTAACAAAGCTCCAATCGACTCTCAGGAAGCTGAGATATAAAACTTAAGCAGTCGACATTTACTGGTGGCATTATAATAGATGGCTTGGAAAAATACTCTTTAATGCCATCGAAAGCCAATTGATGCTTTGCCTCCCATTTGAATCCATCTCCTTGTTTTAAGAAAATGCATTAGTTTTTCTAGTGCAATTGGAGATAAATCACTGCATAAAGTTAACTTTGCCAAGAAATATTTGTAACTCAGTTTTGATTTTTGGTGGTTCAGCTTCTACTATTGCTTGCGCCTTAAGCTGATCGATCTCGATTTCTCTCTGATGTACCATAAAAGCCAAAAAATTTCTAACTTATACACCAAAAACACATTTAAGAGGGTTCATTTTCAATTTATGAATTCTCATTCTTTCGAATAACTTTCGTAAATGGTCAATATTCTCAGCCAAGCTGACTAATTTGACCACTAAGTCATTGATATAAATTTTCATTAATCGACCAATAATATCATGAAAAATGGCATTCATAACTCTTTGATAAGTAACTCCAATATTTTTAAGCCCCAAAAGGCATTACAACCTAGCGGAACAAACTTAAATGACCAGGACATCTAAAGGCTATCTTTGAGACATCATCTATGACAATATTTATTTAATTATATCATGAATGCCAGTCTATAAAGGATACCATTTAATGCCTAGTTGCACGATTAGTCAACTGATCGGTCATAGGCGTGGGATATTTGTCATTTGGTGCGGCTCGATTTAAATTTTAAAAATCAATGCACACTCTGATCTTACCATTTTTCTTAATAACCGGTACTATGTTCAAAATTCATTCAACATATTTGATGGGTTTAATGAAACTTGCTTTTAAAGGCCGATCGATTTCCTCCTTAATCTTTTGCGTTACTTTTGCCGTCATCTGTCTATGCGGCTGCTTATGTGGCTGATATCTCTCCTTTATAGGTAACTTGTGTTTAATCAGATTTCGATCTAGTCTAGGTAACTACTGATAATCTCAAGCAAAGCAATTGACAAACTTTTTAAGTAAATTAAGAAGTTCGGTTTGTGTTTGTGATTGAACAAACCCCCAAGCGCAAGGCTGCGATGTAGTAATAACTCGGCGAGATCGAAGTCGTACCCATAGAGACTTATATTTATGCTATTTCTGAAACACTTTAGAACTAAAACTAGAACTCAACTAACTAATGTAAATTGATTTAAGAAGTAATTGTGATTAAAACTATCAGAGATAAAATACTAGAGCGCTAAGGATCCACTTATAGCCATATCTTAATGGTTAATTCACTTAATTCAATCGGATTACTCAACTGGAATTAAAGTCTTATCCTATCCAGCCGGATAATGGAGTGGTTAAATCATCATTCATATATCAAAATATATTTGAATTTCAATTAAATTGGTTCCCACATATTGAACCAAAGTATTGATCGTAAGAAATTAAAAGCATCTATCATGCTCGAGTCTATGATAGATCAATGGATTTTACATATCAATCCCTTGCAAAATAGATAGAAAATTATTCATAGCCTTCCTAAGCATCCAATGTGCCTATAGTCGACAATGGATAAGAGTAAACTAGAAATAAATCTTCATTCAAACCAAATATCAATAAATTATTTAACATGTAAATTAAATACTTGAATCAAAATAAACTAAACATTAAGAATAATTACAAGCTTCACCTCTTAGCCCTAGCTAAGAGATTAGCCAATCATTAGTATGATTAAACTAAAACTCAAAAAGAAAAAACATAAAAACCAACTAGAATCGAAAGTTTGGAGAATGAGAACTCCATGAAAGCTCCACAACTCATTGCTTTATCTCTTCTACTCTATTCGTATCTAAGAAAGACTAAAAAAATTATTTAAATAGAAAATTTTGCACCAACTTGGCATCGACTTTAATTTATGCACTTTTATTACGTTTCAGCTGTAGTCGACAACACGCTTCGATCACATCTAACATGTCTTTCGATCGCACTGAATTAGTGCTCGGTTGTAACCGAATTTCTTCAATTTGTATATGAAGTCTCTGTCTTCCTTAGGTCACACCAAAGGGTCCTTCAGTGGCACCGAACTTGGCTTCAGTCGTACCTAAAGTCGAGTCGAATTAACTCTGAAAATCACCGTTTGTTATTGGACTATTTTGTGCACATTCGGTCCGACCGAACCAACTCGAACAGTCTTTTTATTCTGTTGTTGCTCTTTGTGATTTCGACAATCTTTTCTCTCTCCTTTGCACTTGGTTTTCTTGAATCTTTGGTACTTGAAATCTTCATTAATTACCTCTAAATCTTCAAGTCTTCTCTTGGTCATTCTTTGAGCTTTAAATCTCTTTTTAATTATTTTTTTCATCCTAACTATCCAAATGACCTCACATAGGAAAACATATATAACTATATCGATTAAATGCATCTATGCTTATAAAACCAATACATAACAAAGGGAAATAAACACTATTTTACACTCAACAATTTGGAAATCTATGAATCCACTGATTAAAATAGGTTTGGGATGTTGCTCGGTCTCCAAATCTACTCCTCCAAATTCTCTGGAGTTGGTTTCAAATCCTTCATTTTAATATCATCTTTAGTTTCCTGATTGACTGATACAACTATGTCGGTCTTATCAACAAAACAACCATTATCATGATTTTACAAACTCTCCTTGAGCTGCCGCACCTTGGCCGTGAACTCGGCCTTGACCAACGATTATTTCATCATGGAATTCTTCAATCGTACATCCTATAGTCATATAGAAAGGAATTAAAGCCATCAACAACTCCTCACTTGAATCATGGTTGCAATATCTTACACGATATTATTGGGGTAGGGTCTATCGTCAATATCTGTTGGTTTACCATTCTTGTCTCACCCTGTAAATTGTATAGGTCCAATCTCATTTCCTTAGAAATAAGCTTCAGCTGCATTAAACATAACTAAGAACAATTTATTATCAGCAAAAAGCAATTCTACTCGGTCTTGATTTTAGAAAATCATGAATTGGCGTAATGATGATAAGATGCATGAGAACCAATGAATTCAATCTCATTCAAGCAGAGCATTGTAGTTTGATGAAGTATTAACCACAAAGAAAGTGGCTAGAACCTTCTTGGTTCTCATCATTAATTTGATTGGTAAAATACTCTACGTTCTCATTATTCCTTCGACGAAATTACTCATTTTGACCTTGATTGGGATAAGGTCATCTTGAGTCTTTTATAGTTTAGCCATAATTCTGGCTGATAGAATGTTAACAACAATTCCGTTGTCGACTAGAACCCGAGTAGCCAAACATCCTTCTAATTAAATGGAAATATACAATAGCTTCAAATGTTGGGTCATTATAAGAGTCATCCTTTCAATAACGATTACACCCTGATCCACAGCTTAAGTGGTAGACTGAGTGAAGGATACCTCGTTTCAACACTGAGGTATTGGTATCGATTCCCTAGTGGGGGTGGCTAACGATGAAGTGTGAACTGACAGTGGGGTGTACTAACAAGTTAACAAAAAAAATCCTTTCAATAATGATTTTTTCAGAAGGGGACCCTGGTTTAACCATCACGGTCGACACCTTTTTGGCTTCTTCCTTAGAGTCAAAAGATTCATGTTGTATAAGTATCCATGGGCCTAATTCTTCCACATCTCTTTTCGTTGTGTTTGGTTGAGATGGTTTAACTTGGAAACTTGATAACATATTCAACACCATATTACAATCCAATGTAATCGGTGGAGATGAGCCAAATTGTATGAATGAATTCGAACACTGCCCTCCATGTGTTTTTGAATTTGGTTGAATATTAACTTATTATGCAGCTTTGTTCGTGCTTTATCTATTCAGTTTAGAAGAAGATGATTCTAATGCTCTTGCCTTAGCAAATAACTCTTCAATCAAAAGATCATTGGAGAATTCCGCATCACTGAAGTATTCAATCGATCTTCCATGTTCATTAATGTATTATCATATTTAGGATCTTTAATCGATTCATGCTCCTCACAAGATTCGGTCGATTCTCCCATATTAGTTAATATACGTTGTTCTTCTTCTTACTTTGGCACTACCAGCCTTGGTCGAGTTAGTTAATACTTCTGAGATTGATCCAAAGCAACAGCTAACTTCCTTCTCTTTGTTGCATATTGTTTTTTCTAGCTTCACTTTTGAGTATGAGTCATCTCCTCGGGTATCACTGAAAATTTTGGATAAATCAACCTTTTCCAAACACCTTCTCGGCCAAGCCGAGGTTTAACCATCATTGGCTCTTAAATAGTCTAAGAGTAATTGCTGACGTGCTTGTCCTTTTGGGGGTAAAAGGTGTCTCTTTCCTCATAATTTTGATTGACCGATTATCTCAATGGATATTTCGGTCGATAAGATCTCTCATTCGATCAAGTCGGCCTCGCACATATCTCGCAGATTGTTGATAATTTGACTTTGTTTCACCTGGATATGTTTCGACCTGGTCACTGTAGTCTCAGGCCTCACACCCTTCATGTCGTTTTGTTCCTTAGGTTGATTCCAAACTCCAAGATTGATCATTTGTCATGGCTGAACCAACCTTTGAGGATTGATGGTGGACATATTAATCTCTATATTATATGGAAATATATTAGTATCGATCAACATTGCTTCTTTTTCTTTTTCAGGGAATTTCAACAACCTTTTGTTGATAATACCATGAATAACATTCCTGAAAACAACACATTTGTTAGTGGAATTAAACCAAGTTCCATGCCATTTACAATAATTAATTTTCTTCAATTCTTCGGCTCTCAGAATCTTACGATTAACTAGAATTTTGATAAATTTGTCAGCTAACATAATATTAAAGATTTCTATAGCATGAGAAATATCAAAGGTACAAGATCTTTGCACTTTTTGATTAGAGAATGTCAGCGTATCTACTTTAACTAAGACCAAACATGTGAATGACCATTTAACCATATTTCAGCTACTACAACATCATAATTAAAGTTATAATGATATGTCCTTACTGATGAATTCTTTTGCCTCATTGACTCTTAAAGATCTGTGAATTCTATTTCGATAAACTTCTTTTGAAGCTTGAATTCCAATACATTTTGAGCCAATTGGATAAATTTTGCCTTAGTCATAAATACCTTGCATCAGTTTTTTGCTCTTTTAAACTGAGCAATATAATTCTCAATCGATTCCCCTGGTAATTGCTGAAAACAAGCAAGATCGACCATGTAAATTTTTTTATCCTTATAAAAGAACTGAGCATAGATTTTTCTTCCATTTCTTGCCAATTTTGTATGGAATTTGGTAGCGAATTAGAATACCAAATAAATGTTATTCCGGTGAATAAATAACCAAATAACTGTAATTTATAATACTTATTATTGGCCAATTCTCCACATTGTATTGTAAATCGACTTATGTGTTCTATGGTTAATTGACCCATATCACCTGTAAACAACATAAAATCAGGTTGATAGTTCCTCGGTAATGCTTATTGTCAGTCAATCCAGTCAAGATATGGTTTATGATAAACTGGACTAGTAGTTTGGCTAAGAACTTGAGTTGCTACTTCTTGAATCAATTGAACAATTTGGTTACTTCAGAGCCATCCTGATATTGTTCTTCATTATACGATTAGTTTCTAAGCAAGGGATGCCCTCTGGGCATTCTTAATTCATGGCTTCATGAATTATGTTCCTATTTTTATGCTTAAGACATTTGAAATCTACTATTGGTGGCGAATTTCGCATGTCTTACACATAAATATGTTCAGGACGTCTTAAATCTACCGATATTGTTGAATTTCACACATCATGGAATGGACCAGGGGTGGGAACAAGTGGTGTGTTTCACTATAATAGAAGTGTCTGTAACATCGGTTAGACTGGTGGTACAGGTGCTCGATTTTCAATAGAACTTGCATTAGCCTGTTACTGAGGTGCAACAAGTGCTCATCATCAAACAGAGCCACCAACTGATTCATGCTCTCGGTGTGGCCGACCATCCACCCATTGAAAGCCTCGGTCTGAACTTGCGAGTGCTCTGCCTAAACTCGCGATAGTTTTGCGATGTGCTGAATCTCCCTTTACATATCAACCATTCCCGGCTGACGTAATTTTAAGAAGTTAAACCCGTGATGTTGATGGTCTATCTGGATTTGGAGGAATATACACCAAAATAGGTGGTGGATTTCCTTACTCAGGCACTTGTTGGACTTGCAACTCCTCATTAGTAGGAGGCTTGTTAGCTATAACAATGTCTGTTAAAGTATTAAGACCACCCCTTCGGCTCATGATTCCGAATGATTATTGCATCGAAAAATATACCTGTGTTAACCAAGTAATTTGTAGTCCCATTAGGTGTGCAAAAAAAAAAATGTTGGTCGCTTGGTTTGTTTTCTGTTGTGCAGGCATGCCAGAATCGATATAGTGGCTCGATCCAAACCAATCAACTTTGACACCAAGTGCTAAAATAAGTAAATACGTCCAATATGAACGTATATGACCAGATTCTAAGAAGATCGATCGCTTACTCAGCCACTTGCAGAAGTTTATAACGATCATGCGATAATCGAATGGTAGGGTTCTTCCTCCGAA
This sequence comes from Magnolia changhungtana, assembly GCA_030180095.1. NCBI lineage: Eukaryota > Viridiplantae > Streptophyta > Magnoliopsida > Magnoliales > Magnoliaceae > Magnolia > Magnolia changhungtana. The sequence goes on along the minus strand of JASAUF010000502.1, from coordinate 3,444,203 downwards.
GATGGGTTACTTTGTGTCTTCCACAAGAAAAGACTTTCAGAATACTAGTTCAAATCATACAAAAAGAAAAACTCACAATCCATTGATAGTAGCAACTGCAAGAATGCATCTCTTAAAAGAACTGTTGATATTGGATAAAAAACAAATCCAGTGTATGAGCGTAAACTTGGATTGCAACTAAAGATTATGGCTAAGAATTACTGCTACTTGATGATCTCTATTCCTAAGATGGACTAAGATAAAGTAAATTGATAGATTTGTTTGGTTTGATTGGTGTGAGACTTTTTACTATGTTGATTTCCTCTGCTATTTATAAAGTTTTGTTGTAGCTTATTCTTCCAGATCCTTCTTCCATTATCGCAATGGTTACAGTAGTTGAAAAGCCTTTTTAGATTTTTCTCTTATCTAAATCTTTCTTTTATGATTGTTCCTATTCTGTTGTACTTTTGAATGTCTCTTGATGGCTTACTTCACTTTTGTCATCCAATGTTTTATTTTGGTTGCCCTCTATCGCCTTTTATATTTTAAACAACTCAATCATGCATCTTGTATGTTGACCACAACATTTTTTTTTAAAAAAAAATTATCTTGGTAGTACTCCCACTCTCAGTTCACACTTCACTGTTAGCCACCCCCACTAGGGAATTGATACCAAAACCTCAGTGTTGAAACGAGGTATCTTTCACTCAGCCTACCACTTGAGCTATGGACCACAACACTCCATCGACCATTCACTAGCTTTATGACCGCTATAATCCACAAAAAGCGCTCCAAGTTTTTGAAAATCTTTTCATCTACTTCCTATTCCTCATGCAGTCCACATGTCACCCTTTTCTTGGCTTTATCATAATATCCAGCAATAGGATACAACCTATGTTCCTAAGAATATATCATAACTTTAAATGCATTTCAATTCCTCCCATTTACTCTCATCCAAATCTAATATTTGGATTTCAAATGCATTCTATGTTATTTGGGTTTTCCCACCATGTTAATCTACTTCTAAAATCAAACCTCATTGGTAGCTTACATGGATCACGCCTTAGGGAACAGTAAACATACCAGGACGGTTAATGTCTATCATTGAAACTTCCATATGTGATGCGTCACTCTCAAATTTTAAGTCGGGATGATTGTTTGGATGTACAGTGAGGATGAGGTGATTGACTATATGCACGGTTTGAATCCCATGTACACATCATAGATGGCCCCATGAAGTGAGAGTGCACCATTGGAAGATATGCCTCAAAACTAGGGCTGTACACGAACCGGGCTAGCCTGATTAACTCGCTCGACTCGGAACTGAGTTCGAGTCGAGACGGGCCATTTTCTTCCGCCTGAAACTAAGTTCGGGCTGAGTTCGGTTAGGTTCCAGTTCGGCCCGACTCGACCCGAAACCCGACTCTACCTGGCCCGACTCGGCCAATATATATATATATATATATATATATATATATATTCATATATATATATATATATATATATTCATTTCCATAACCATTTAACCATTTACAAAGAATCCAGGCCGTCCAAATTGTGGGTCCCTTTGTAGATGGAGCAAAGTCCCAAAAATCTATGACAAAAGCCCTTCCCAAAAATCAAGGCCGTTCAAGTTACCTGCCAAAGCCCTTCCCATGGAGTAGATGGAGCAGAGTAAAAAAATCAAGGCCGTCCAAATCGTGAGTCCGAAACTGGCCCGAACTCGCTCGATTGCTTATCGGGCCAGGTTCAGGCTGCGCAAGTTGGCCCGGCGACCGGGCTAGGCCGGGTTCAAGCTGGTTTGGCCGATGACCGGGCCGGGCCGAGTTGAGCCCAGTTCGACTCGGTTCGGCCCAATGTACACCTCTACTCAAAACACATAAAAAATCCTTCTTGTTAATGTAGGGAAGATATCTTTAGCATTTGGACAAAAATGTCCTTGTTGTAAAAATTGCCTACGGTAAAAAGCTTTGCAGTGGATTAAGTTCCTTTCGGTTGGAAATTTGATACGCCTAGATTAACTTCAATTAAACGGTATGAATCATGGAACCTAATGAATCAGATTAGTAGAACCATCCCAACCACTGATTAGTGGACACTTGTTTGTTAAAATAAGACCATTGGATGTTTTCATTTCAACCATCAAATAAAAAAAATCCAATAATCATCTAGCTTAATGGCCTTTTAGAGGATGTGCCGAGATGGGCCTCTCCTTTGGTTCATGATGCATCTAAATTTGAATATAAATTATTGGGATAAATTTAATTTGAATTACTTTTATATGCCACGTATACAATGTCTAAGCGCTCGTGTATCATCCATCACCCTCCGCCAGAGTATCAAAGTTCTTCAACGAGAGGACGGAGAGAGGACAAGACACACCCCAAACATCCATACTTCCATATCATCTCCTTCTTCTCGACCGTGTCAGGCACAAGACTCGGACATGCGTCCAAACAGAAAATCCAATCTCCCAACTCAGGAAGATGGATTGGTGCATCAAACCCACCACTACATTCTTCTCTAAAACAACACAACTTCCCACTCACACAAGGACTCCTCCCCTAACACCACCAACACGCAATTCAAAAGCTACAGGTGGTGGCCATGTCCATCTAACTCAATGCATCAAAAGCAGCAAAAATCTCCCTCTCACTAGCATCACACAATCTCCACCGTCCATCAACGACAACGAAAAAGAATCCTTCCTACTAACCCTCCTCCGTCAGAGAAAGACGGAGGAGGCATGGCTAACATACGCCACCGAATTCTCCAACCATCTGCCAAACGCTACTTGTCTGAGTCGACTCGTCTCCCAACTATCTTACAAGAACAATCCTCAATCCCTCTCTCGCGCCCAATCCATCGTCCGACGCCTTCGGAATGAGCGTCAGCTCCACCGCCTCGACGCCAATTCCCTCGGCCTCCTTGCCGTCTCTGCTGCCAAGTCCGGTGCCACCGCCTACGCGGCCTCCGTCGTCAAGTCCATGCTCCGGTCCGGCTACCTTCCTCACGTCAAGGCATGGAGCGCTGTCGTCAGCCGCCTCGCCGCCTCGGGCGACGACGGGCCTGCTGAGGCTCTCCGCCTTTTCAATTCCGTGGTCCGCCGTGTCCGTGGGTTTGCCGATACTGCGGTAGCTGCCGATTCTCGGCCCGACACGGCCGCATTCAATGCCGCGCTCAATGCCTGCTCCAACCTCGGCGATGCGGAGAGGTTCGTCAAGCTGTTCGATGAAATGCCTGAGTTCGGCGCAGAGCCTGATGTCCTTACCTTCAATGTGATGATCAAGCTCTTTGCCAGGGTTGATAGGAAAGATTTGCTTGTGTTCGTCTTGGAGCAGATAATCAAGAAAGGAATCACGCCATGTATGACTACGTTTCATTCGTTGGTTGCTGCCTATGTTGGATTTGGCGATTTGGAGACTGTGGAGGCCATGGTTCAGGCAATGCGGGAGAGTAGACTGGACATCTGCAGAATTCTCCGGGACTCGAATCCTCAGGACCCAAATCTAGCAGGGGATGGAATTCTTGAGAAATTGCTCCTGAAATCAACACCGTTGATTGATGATGGCCCACCTCCGTTGCTGCCCAAGGCCTATCTTCCAGACTCCAGAATCTACACCACCCTCATGAAGGGATACATGAAAGAAAGCCGCCTCAGTGATGTGGTCCGAATGCTTGAGGCCATGCGTCAACAGAGTGACAGCGCCAGCCATCCTGACCATGTCACATACACAACCGTCATCTCAGCCCTGGTTAAGGCCGGCTCGATGGACCGGGCAAGGCAGCTGCTTGCTGAAATGGAGCGCGTTGGTGTCCCCGCCAACCGCATCACCTACAACGTCCTCCTCAAGGGCTACTGCCAGCAGCTCCAGATGGAGAAGGCGAAGGATTTCATCCGTGAGATGCGGGATGATGCTGGCATTGACCCGGATGTCGTCTCTTACAACATCCTGATCGACGGTTGCATACTTGTTGACGACAGTTCCGGTGCTCTTGCCTACTTCAACGAGATGCGGACGCGTGGGATTGGGCCTTCCAAGATTAGCTACACCACTCTAATGAAAGCTTTTGCGTTAGCAGGCCAGCCCAAGCTAGCTAACAAGGTGTTTGATGAAATGCTGAAAGACCCTCGAGTGAAAGTTGATCTGATCGCTTGGAACATGTTGATTGAAGGGTATTGTAGAGTGGGGTTGGTGGAAGAAGCTAAGAAGCTAGTGCAGAGGATGAAAGAGGATGGATTTTATCCTGATATAGCCACATATGGCAGCCTTGCAAATGGGATTGCACTGGCTAGAAAGCCAGGAGAAGCTCTCCTGTTATGGAATGAGATAAAGGAGAGATTTGCATCATCATCTCCCCCTCCTTCCCTGCCGCCCATCAGGCCAGATGAAGGCTTGCTTGATTCACTAGCAGATGTGTGTGTGAGGGCTGCATTCTTCAAGAAGGCTCTAGAGATTGTGGCATGCATGGAAGAGAATGGGATTTCTCCAAATAAGACAAAGTATACGAGGATTTATGTCGAGATGCATTCGAGGATGTTCACTAGCAAGCACGCTTCGCAAGCAAGGCAGGACCGGCGGAGGGAGCGGAAGAGGGCGGCGGAAGCTTTCAAGTTCTGGTTGGGACTTCCCAACTCTTACTATGGGAGCGAGTGGCGGCTTGAACCAGTTGATGGGGAAGATTATAGTGCTATTGATTCTACTTAACAGCCATTATGTGTGTATGATATACTGATGGAGCTTGCCAATGAAAGTATGCAAGGCCATTTCCAAACTCACTCTTATGACTGCTGCCTCAGATATCATTGGCCACTTCTACAAGTCACATCCTCGACTCGACTCGATATCCAGCTGATCAGGTGAACTTGAAGACTCGACCAGGTTTTTATTAAACTCAACATCTAATAAATAAATTAAGATTAATGGCAAATATTTAAGATACTGTAAGCATTAAAAATGGAAATTATGTATGATATGTAGATTTGGTGCTTTGGTTGATGAGTTCAACGTGCTTCCTTGAGGAAGTGGATTCATGGTTTTTAACCTATGAAAATCTACCCTCACTTGCTATTGACTCAGCTTGACTAGGTGGTCCTTCTTTTAAAACTTTTCCTTCTATTGAAAAGCATACACTTGCCCGCAATTGATTCAATTCGAGTCGCATCGAGTCGACGAGTCTAACCAAGTCAGCAGCAGGCCATAGTCAGGAGAGTAGCAAGTTAAGCTATTTCTCGAACCATGATTCATATTGTAATTTAGAACTTTGCTAGTTGCACCAGGCATGTCCAATAAAGCTCATGTCCATGGTACATGTGCCAACATGACACATGGTGTGAGATCCAATTCATCAATCAGGTGGGTCTGACCAAAATAAATATGGTCCACTAGCATGTGGGCCTCAATATTAGAAATGGGTGGATGGGTTGGAAATTTTCAGCCAAGTATTTCAGAGCTGTATATTTATTTTGCAAATGGTTGCTCACCTGACTTGTGGATCTACCTGATTCTTAGTCTAGGTCATCAAAATATTGATGCCTTTCTGATGGATGGATTAGATCTTGGACTTATCGTGCCATGCTGGTATATGTGCCATGTACATGAGAGGCTTAGCACGGATGTGTATTTTATATGTACTTTCGAGGTTACAGCATTTAAAGGTGTACATGGATTGATCCGACTCGAGCTTGGCACAGCTCGACTCGGCTCGGCCACTTGCTGACCTCAGCTCGGACTCGGCTTGGCTTGGCTCGGCTCGGTCCTTGAGCCTGATTGGCTAGCTCAGCTTGGTTCGGTGAGTTCGAGCCAAGATCGAGCCGAGTTCGCCTGTGTGGCATTTTCACAAACACATGAACCGCACTTTCAAAATCTTGCTGTATATAAAACAACAGCAATGGATTTACAGGTATTTCATCAAACAGCTTGTTAACAACATAAAAATCGAGAAAAAAGGGTATTTGTTTCATATACGTACCTTCCTTGCCACCGACCACACTTCATTGAGTCATTTCATCGAACTCTTGGTGAACAACAACAATATCAAAGTAACCGAGTCACCGAATTGAATCAATCCGAGTTTGATTCGAGTTGGGTTCGATCCGAGTCGAGTCGAGCTCGGGCAAGCTCGAACTCAGTTCGGAATTTTTTCGAGCTAAAAAAATCAGCTCGTGTACAGCCCTAATAGCATTGTTTAAAACCTGATGAGCAAAATTCTTTTGTGTGCGGATGGTCTGGTTCAAATCAATCTGACCAATTGTCTAACCGGATCAACATATGATCTTATAATTAAATAAACTAAAATACAAAAAGAAGAAGAAGAAGAAGAAGAAGAAGAAGAAGAAGAAGAAGAAGAAGAAGAATGACGTAGGGATGAACGTGATGAAGTCGATCACCATCTTCCTCAAGAATAACTACTCTGAATCCACGAAGCTTCTCTAGACTCCTCATAGAGACTTCTTGAATCCATGAGGAAAAAAGTAAGACAATAGAAAATAAATTTATAAAATTCGTAATTTGATTTTGATGAATGAAATAAACGAGTTCACAAGCCTTTAAATAAGGATAATAACCAATGAGAGAGATTTCAGAATCAAATTACAACTAAAACTCCTAGAATTCATAATTTACTATAAATAGTAAACTTACTATTTATAGATGGTCATGATGTCTACTAGTGCGCAAGGTTTTTGGCCAAAAATAGTAAGTGTCATATTTGGCTTCACCACACTGTTCTCCTAATTATTCTAAGTATTTTTCGCATTGGCCGCAACTCCTAAAGCCCAACGGATGAAGAGTTATAATCGAACTAAAACTTACTATTTATAGTAAAAACGGAATTAAAATAGGGAAACGACCGTCGATCTGATGGTATTTCGCAAATTCGGCTTGCGCAACCTGGCATAGCCGGTTGGGTGGCTAAATTAGCTCGTTCTACCTCAAAATCATACATTTTACGTCCGATAACTCATTCTGGATTGTGAGATATACACGATTTAAGGTTTGATGGGTAAGGCTGGCAATGAGCTACTCCTGGGTCTAGCTAAGTCAAAATTTTGAACAGGCCGCATGGTCTGACTAGCCCGATCTAGGCCTAGCCCATCGCCGAGCCTAAACACGGATTGAACTATGTTCAAGTTTACGTGATAAAATGAGTGAGCGTAGTTACCTTTGGTTGTTCGGTGGAGGGATGCCCTTGGATTGCTTATAGCTTATGTAAAACAATATACCAAGCCAAACAATGTAACAACAATTGAATTCCGAAGTAAATAAGGAGAATTGGGAGTAAATGGCATTTAAAGTGTGTTTGGATGTAAGTAAATGCATGGAAATGAAATGAAATGGTAGTAAATGGACATGTAAATGAAGTCCTCTTTTTTAGAGGGGATTTGGAAGCAAATGGAGTGTGAAATGCCTTTTTGAGCTCCCTTAGAGAGTTGTATGAGTAAACAAAGGTGATGCTACACGCATCTACTATACATATGACGTGTTGATGATACTCTAAAACAATCCAGTTATCGGCTAGATCACTAAAAGCACACAAATAAAATGATACAAACCATCCAAAAGTTGGCAATCTAAATGGACGGCTACAAAATGTTGGCAAGTTGGAAATATTCTCACTTTTGGTAAATTTATATATTTTAATGGGCTTATTGCAACAATTCTATTAAATATCACATTTGTACACTAATTTGGAATATTAAAGATAATTTAAGATATCACGGATGTTTCTTTGAATATATTAAAAAATTCAAATGCATTCCAATTCCTACCATTTATTCTAGAATATTTGGATTTCAACTTCATTTTATTTACTTCCATCTAAACACAACTAGTAAGCCATTCACTCCTAATTCATTTACCTTCAATTTCAAATTTTCATCTACCTCCATTTAGAAGCTCCCAAAGGAGGGTTTTTTATGCCACATCTTGGATTCTCCTTAGTTAAACAGTCCTTGACTAACAATCCACAAAATTTTTTTTTTCTGTAAATTTGGCAACTAAGTATGTTGACTTGGCGTCATCTTTGGATGGTCGCCGTATGCAAGGCAGGCAATCAGTTACATAAGTCTATAATCACGAGTGCATGTGTGGATTGGGACGGGAATATAGAGCATATTATAAACTTCGGCGGTTCCACATTATTCCTCAAAAGGGTAAATAAATATCAACTCTGGACGTTTTAATTGATATAACATCACTTCAAATGGCTAAAAACACCCTATTACCACAATGAGTGCTGCAGGTACATGTAGTGTTCTTTTCGAAATTACTGATTCTGCCAATTCCCTGTATTGGGCCAGGCAAGGGCTAGGTTAGGGTTCACCTGAGGCCGACCTGATCATTAATTGGGCCAAAAAAGTCAAGCCTGAGCCCAAACCATTAAGTAATCAGCCATCAATTTCAGGTCCAAGCCCACCCATTAACATCATAAATGGCTTATTCTTGGGATTGGGTCTGGTTTCAATAGAAAATTTTGGAGAAGTTAGGTCTGGGCCTGGCCCGTTTATTAATCAGGCTTCAAAATGAGTCGATACCCAACCCGCACATTTGAAAGGGCCTTGGGTGGGCCAGGTCAACTTAAAGAGAGTCGAGAACAGACTCAATATATGATCCGACCGAGTTTTGTACCTGGTTCACCATCTAGGCCCATTCATTATTGTGCTGGGTCCAACCTAGCACATGTGTAAGATCTAAGCCATCCTTAGGTGGGTCCCTTTCTGTAATGCCTTGGCCCTGGATATGGGTCGGGAGGTCATGCATACTCAAATGAGCTGGACCCTGCTTTGGTTCGGGCTTGGATCTGCTAGCTTGGCTCATGGGCTAAGTTTGGGGCCTTGCATGCTTGGAGTGGTTAATTTTCAGGCAGGTCTGGGCTGCAGTCATTTTAGCCTGATTTGACTGGGCTCAACTTTACATGCATGTGTTATGTCCCACACTATGACATTCCAATCCTTGGTTGGGCAATCCATCCATCTTGAATGTAGGAAGTTGGTTTTATTCTTCTAAAATGTTTATTTCTTTGAGCATGTATGGCTTATTTAATCAATGGATACATTAGGAACATTCAAGTAGGAAAATTGAGATTTTATCAATTTTTTTGATAGGTCAAGCCTGGGCCAAACAAATTTTTAGGCTTGGGCTTGGGCATGCCGTGTTGGGCCTATTAGGGCCTTTAGTATCATGATTATATGCATGATCCATTCATCTATCCATTAGTCTAATTAATGTGTATGGAATATGTTTATTCATGTTGGTTTGAGAAGGTTTTGGCTAGCTGACATAAAGCACCTGAGATTGAACACAATGGCTCTTAGCCAAGCGAGAATTTTGCTCTGTTAATCTGAACAATTAGTTTTTTGGACAAACCCGTTATATTCTATAAATGGTAATCTTATGTGAGAGTACTAACTTGGTGTTATGATGAAAAATCTCCACCATTAGGGCTGACTTGGTGTTATTTATCAATGGCTATACACTGTTTTTTATAGTGTGGGTCACTTGATGAGTAGATAGGATGATGTCTGCACTAGGTGATCCTCATGGTGAGGCCAACCTACTGGGAATATTGGATTTCACAAGAACTTAACAAACAGGTAGGAAGTTATCTACTGGGTGTACCTTAAACTGTGGTCCAACCATTTGGACTTGAGGCATTTTCTTTTTTAATATATCAGTCCTAAACAGTGCCCACCCTATATTTCTTAGGGTCCCACGATGATGTGTTTGTGAAATCTGCTTTGACCATTCAATGTGTAATCAAGGTTATAAAAAAGCGACCTTGATTTTTTACAGGGCCTACCTTGAAGTCTAAGCGAGACCCACTCCACTCCGCCTAATTGGACGCGTAATCCCACGTTAGGCTTAGGGATAAAAAATCAGTTTGACATGTGATACAGGTGGGCCACACCAAAGAAAATGGTTGGAAGAGACATCCCCCCTTGATTTTTAGAGGGTCCATTATTATGATTATGTGATGTCCACTCTAACCATTAGACTCTACAACAAAATTTAGGCCTAGGTCCCAAAGGGCAGTCCTATACATTATTTAAATGGGCCACACCAAGGGAAACAATTTGGAGGGTGTGCGTTACCTGGACATTGTTTCCAACCATGTAGTCCACATGAATCATAGATGGGGCTGATTTCTGGGCCTTAGGCGTGGGGTGATCCACCCTACCATCCAATGATCATTACTTAAATTAATTAATGGGGTAGCTCTTGGGCCAGGCTGGCCTGTAGAGCTCTTAAGCCTGCATCACCTTTGGTCGGATTGGGATGTGGTATGAGGCACAAGGGTCAGTCTCAAGATTAAAATGCATGGCCTTTTTTCAATTAGGCTGGGCTTGGACTGTGTGCAGCTATGCCCAAATGAGTCTCGGCCCACCTATGACTATTGGAAGGGTAATCTTGTAATACGAAAGGAACTTAAGGCATGTTTACAAATTTGGCAGCCATGGAAAAGGTATTGTGTTGGGTGGGACCCATTAGATGTGTCATCTTATTTTAGATCCAGGAACCAAAAACCAGTTCCATCCATTATTCTGGTAAACTACGCACTTAGAAAGAGTAAATCGTTTACTTTCACACTGCAAACTTTTTCTCTTGCCATAACCCACCTAAATAACATATGGGCCTAAATGCTGGGTCTAAGTAAGTTTTGGTGTTTCATCTAATAGTTGGAGTGGATTTTATATAATCGTAATTGTGGGCCATGTAAAAATGAAGGGCGGATGTCTTTCCCAACTCTTTCCATTGGTGTGCCCCACCTTAATTATAACCTACTTCCTTTTTCCTCTATGCTTAATGTATGAGATTACACATCTAATGGTCAGAGTGGGTCTCACATATACATCACGGTGGGCCCCATCGAAAATCAAGGTTGGCCTCCAAAAAATCCCTGAGGGTACAAGTCTGGTCCACATCATGGATAACTTCTTATTTATCACGTGAATGGGACCTCTGGGATGCTTGGATTGAATCCACAACTAGCAACATTTTTCATGAAAATTATCCCTATCCACTCATCAAGTAGCAACAATTTTATTTTATTATTCTACCAATGGCTATACACTGTTTTCTATAATATCGGTCAGTTGATGAGTGGATAGGATGATGTTTTGCACTAGGTGATCCTCATGGTGGGCCAACCTATTAGAATGTTTGGATTTCACAAAAACTTAACAGGTAAGAAGTTATCCATTGGGTGGACCTTAAACTATGCCCCGATCTATTGGACCGAGATACTCTCTCTCTCTCTCTCTCTCTCTCTCTCTCTCTCTCTCTCTCTCAATGCATCAACGCGCACAGCTACGAGATAAATGCCCACCCTTGATTTCCTAGGGTCCCATCGTGATGTGTATGTGAAATCCGCTTCGACCATTCAATGTGTAATCCTATTTCATTTCTAGGATTGAAAAATCAGACCAAACTGTGGTTAAGGTGAGCCACAAAAAGGATAATTTGGGAGAGAAACTTCCACTCCAACCATTATATGATAGACCAAAATGTAGGCCTGAGGCAAAAAACCACAGGCCCATATGTGATTCAAGTGGGCCACACATGGAAATATTTTGGAGGGTGAGTGTTGTCCTGTATACTCTCTCTAATTGTGTTCTCCACTTGAATGCAAAGGGCTATTTTTGGGACCTAGCATGGGGTGACTCGGGTGGTTTCACGTGAACACTGCAGTGGGCCCACCTGAGCACCCCCAATCTATCCCTCCTTCCCATCATTGTTAGTTCCTCTTTGTAAATGCACCGGTTTGTCAATTAGCATGAGTTGTGAGTCATGAGTCATGAGTCATCGAGTTGGGTGAGCTCCATCCATGATGAAGATAATTTGAAGACTTGAAGTTCGACGATATTCCAAAGACATTCAAGATAGGGATATCAAGTGATGCCTCTGTTTACCCCAAAACCTATAACCCTTATAGCCCAAAATCACTTTGCTCTAGATGGCCCAATCTATGTTAGTTAAACCCTTTTTCCATGTGCCTAGATCCTAGTTCATAAGGATAAGGCTTAAATATCTATCAAGTGCAACAAAGTAGTCTTGAGAACCATGAAAATGCACTTGAATCGAGTAGACTCGAGCACTCGAGGACATGCTTGAGTGATCAAGATTCACCAAAAAACTCTAGCAAGCAATCTACGTAAATGATTAAGGAGTTCAAGTGGTTGAAAAAATGCTCGATTGGTCGAAGAGTGACCTTCGACTGGTCAAGGAGACCACTCGACTGGTTGAAGGAGTAACGAAATTTTTGTTTCACTTCGACTAGAACTAGGACTAGTCGAGAAATTCTTAGACTGGTAGAGCCAAAACTTAAGCCGGTCGAAACTCAACCTAATACAAGCATAAAAACTCAATTTTAAATATATTTTGAAAGCGCTTAAACCTAAAGTCTTTCTAGGGTTTATAATACCTGTATGGACTGAACTTTATAGAATTGGAGTAGAATAGAGTCGCGAACTTCTCTATGGAACTTGATCTTCTACTAGAACTTTAGTAGATCGAGTTTGATCTTCAACTTGAGTTTGAACTTGATCTTCAACTTGAGCTAGGCTTGAACTTTGATCTTGAACCAACTTGAATATCATTTGCTAAGATGTTTTGACAAGACGAAATTTGACAAACAAGGTATAAAATGTGCTTTAAACATTATGGCACTTACAATCTTCCCCTTTATCAATTTTGTGACAAAACACTTAGTATTACAATAATCAGAATGAAGCCCTATATCCTTACTCATGTTGTAGAATATTTGTTGAAGATTACAAAACTTTTACTACTCCTCTTTAATTTGTACTTTCCTTGTATTATGACATACAACATTCCATACATTTCATTCCAAAGCATTCTCCAAGCATTTAAGCATATATTCATGTATCATTCATATATCATTTATTCAAAACATTTCTTCAAGTAAGAACTAACACTCACTGTCCCCCTTTTTGTCATAAGTTGACAAGGGAAGGAATAGTTTTACCTAATAAGTATAAGAGATATTCAATTAATAACTACAAAAACATTATAGAAGAAATAAAACATATGAATATACCAATGAGAGTAGCATACAAAATTGAAATAAAAGAAAATAATCATCCAAGGAGTTTAGGAGAGTGTAAAGAAGTTATCAAGCAAACCAAGTAAAGTTAAAGTTATACAACCTCAGAAATATAAGAAGTAAAATGAAATGAACTCAGTCGGATCTAGACGATGAAGGAGTAGGCATAGAAGGATCGAGTTGATGCAAACTCTTCGTAATACGATGAAAATACTTTTTTCATGTACTTCATTGATGATTTTTTTAGTTTGAACTAGGTTATCCTCAAAAACTTGTAATGCAGTGACCTTCTCCTCCACTGATTTAAGCCGATCATCAACCTAAGAAGGTTGATAGTCTGGATCTTCTAGATCATTCGACTCATCGAGCTCAGCAAATATGTCGTCCATCGAAATGCTTTAGGTGCAGGTGCTTCCTCTTCTTCTCGTCATGTTGACCAGGAAGAAATTTCAGATTCATCTTATTCAAATTGGTGCTGTTAAATGGTAATTTATGGTAATTCTAACTCCAATGCCTCAGACAGAGGAATGGTGACATTACAATGTGAAGCAATGCATGTCATGAGGTAGGCAAATGGAATAGAACCATGACCAGGATGAAGACAAAACTGAATAATGAGATAGCATATGAGAGAAGGAAGATAAACTTGTATATCAGATGCAACCAAATGGAGGACACAAGTATGAAGGGAGTAAGTTCCGACTTATTCCCCGATTTAGGATAGACGTTAGACGTAAAGATCCTATAAAGAACTCGGTAATTGGAGAGCATCTGGTTAGTACATAGAGCATTATCGAATTTTCATTCAGCATTGAAACGACATAACTTATGAGTAATCGATTGTTGTTCAGTATGAGTCATTTTATTAGTTAAATTATCAATTTGAATCGCATCATCTGCAACGACAATCTCAGTTAATGCTGAGATAGTATAGCGATTTACAGTGAATGTGTCTTCTATGAATTTAATTATAAATGTAAGGTCTTCGAGAGACACATCACATATCAAAGCGTACATCGCTTGCACTATGTAACGGTAAGTTATTCTGCCCCAACCAAATATGCTTTCCCAACCAACATTGGAAAGTAGATGAACAAGTTCAAATGGTGCAATGTGAGTAAGATTGACAATACACTATATAATTATCTCTTGATGTGAAATTCCCAACTTGCTTCGAATCTTCCTCGGGGCTCCTTAGAGTTCTCACATTAGATGGAGTCGGCCTAGATGACGAGCTACCACGTCTCTTGCGTGTTGCCATTCTTTTAGTATGATGCTTCATTTAATGATTGCATAAGAAATAATTAAAGAGAATAGATGGATTGTGGGGAGATCGTATTTTTCACAAAACTCACTTAAAAAAGGGTTTAAAATTAAAAATAAACCCCAAATATGATATTGACTAGCAAGGAAGTACTAAAAACTTGAAGGAAAAAAAAAAATCACTTACAACTAATATCAGAAGTTGGATTCGTCGAGAGGAGCACCGGCTAGTCGAGGAAGAAGGTGGAAATGAAATGAAAAAAGTGAATTTTCCCTTTTATGGGTGAAATCACGTGGTCCTCTACCGGTTGAGCATATACTCTACTCGTTGAGGGTTCGACTGGTCAAGCATGTACTCGACCCGTCGAGCAACGATTTTTTTAAAAAATTAATTTTATCATCATTTTATTTAACATTTTATTTTATTTTATCATTTTATGCATATAATAAACATAAAATAAATAAATGTATAAACAATATGATTAGTAATAATACACAAACCAATATCATGCTTTAAATTGGAAAATCTATTCCCGTCAAGCGGTTTGGTTAGTATGTCTGCAAGTTGCTTCTCAGTTTGAATATATTTATCGCAATACTTTTGTCTTCAACTAATTCTCGAATATAATGGTATCGAATATTGATATGTTTAGTATGAGAATGTTGGATTGGATTTTTTGAAATATTAAATGCGCTTGAATTATCGCAGTATAATGTCATTGTATCTTGCGCAATACCATAATCATTTAGCATTCTTTTTATCTAAATAAGCTAAGTGCAAGCATTACCAGCTGCTATATATTTAACTTCGGCTGTTGAGAGAGATACAGAGTTTTGTTTCTTGTTAAACCAGGATACTAAATAGTTCCCAATGTAGAAACATCCACCATTGGTAGATTTTCTATTATTAATATTTCATGCTCAATCTGCATCAGTATATTCGATAATTTGTACGAATGTATCATGCGGATACCAAAGTCCTAAGTTAGTAAAACTTATGACATATCTGATTATCCGTTTAACAACAATTAGATGTGATTCCTTAGGATTAGATTGATATCTAGTACATATTCCAACACTAAAAGCAATATCAGGTCTACTAGTAGTTAAGTATAAGAGACTACCAATCATGCTTTGATATAGATGGGAGTCTACACTTTTACCTAATTCATCCTTTGAGAGTTTAAGAGTTGTACTCATTAGAGTTTCAAAATTCTTACCATTTTCAAACTCAAACCTTTTTACAAGGTTCAAGGCGTACTTGGTTTGTGAGATGAATATACCATCTTCAAGTTGCTTAACTTCTAATCCAAGGAAGTAGTTTAGTTCACCAACCATACTTATTTCAAATTTGGATTTCATTAGATCTGTAAAATCAATAGATAAGTTAATGCATGTAAATCCATAAATTATATTGTCAACATACATCTGAACTATCAATATATGATCGTTATATTTCTTGACGAATAAAGTTTTATCAACACTGCCCATAATAAAGTTATGATTGAGTAAAAATTTAGTCAATTTTTTGTACCATGCCTTGGGAGCCTGTTTCAACCCATAAAGTGCTTTTCTAAGACGGAACATATAATTTGGAAGTTTGGGATCCTCAAAACTTTTAGGTTGTTCAACATATACTTCCTCATGTAAGTCACCGTTTAGGAACGTACTTTTAACATCCATTTGATATATTTTAAATTTCTTATGACATGCAATCGAAATAAATAATCATATGGATTCAAGGCGTGCATTTGGTGCGAAGGTTTCATCGTAATTAATACCTTTTATCTGAGTATATCCTTGTACAACCAGTCGAACATTATTTCTGATAATATTACCTAATTCATCAGTTTTGTTTTTAAAAATCTATTTGGTTCCACTTACATGTTTATCAGTAGGTCTAAAAACCAAGTACCACACATCATTTCTGATAAATCGATTTAATTCTTCTTGCATGACAATTACAGATATTGGCCAGTTCATGGGAAGTGAAGTAGACATAATGACAGATATTTTTTAATTGTCTTCTTGTCTGAACACCAGTACTAGAGTTACCAAGTATTCGATCAGTCGGATGGTCTTTGACTGATCTTATTTCAGTATCAAATGATTTAGATGAGGAGTCAGGTATATTAATTATATTGATTTCATCATCATCTAGACTTGGAGTGGGTGTGATTTGTTGATCATCAATTACTACATTTATTGATTCCTGAATTACCCCAGTTCTTTTATTAAGAACCTGGTAAGCACAGCTATTTAGTGCATAACCTAGAAATATTCCTTCATCACTCTTTGCTTCAAACTTTCCTATTTTTTCTCGGTCGTGTAAAATAAAACATTTATTTCCAAAAGTCTGAAAATATTTAACAGTGAGCTCTTTATTAAACCAAAGTTCATAAGCTGTTTTATTTTTTGATTTTCTAATATAAACACGATTTATAATATAACATGCAATATTAACAACTTCAGACCATAGATTTTTTGGTAGTTTCATGCTATTTAGCATTACACTAGCCATTTCCTATAAAACTTTATTTTTTCTTTCAACAATTCCATTTTGTTGAGGTGTTTTGGGAGTAGAGAATTCATGCAATATATCATGATCATTACAGTACTTATCAAAATTGCTATTATCAAATTCAGTGTCATGATTACTTTTAATTTTGATCACAGATATCTCTTTTTTAGTCTAAATATACTTTAAAATTTTTCTAACTTGATTGAGAGTATCTGATTTCTCTCTTAAAAAGGCTACCCATATATATATATAGTGAAATCATCATTGATGACCAGAAAATACTTCTTTCAACCTCTACTCTCCATTCTAGTTGGTCTTACTAGATCCATGTGGAGTAGTTCTAGGGGTTTGGCTGTGGCTAAGGAGTTTACTTTCTTGTGACTCTCCTGATTTGTTTGCCAATTTGACATGCGCCACATACTTTTTCTATCTTTTTCAGCTTGGGTGAGCCACGTAATTGATCTCTTTTGCTCAATTTATATAGATCTCTATAGTTAACATGTCCAAAACGTTTATGCCATAGTTCAGTCTCGTCTGTTTAGACCATGTAACATGAATAGTTTGATGAGCAAGAGTTATTGATAATATGGCAATTTTTAAAGGTCCCGCGACCATTTAATTTTACATTACCCTTCTTATTTATTATCTCACATCCGTGATCAGAAAGTTTCATATTGTGTTTATTATCATAGATTTGAGATGTCACGCCCTAAAATCAGAAACCAGGCTCATAAAATTCTCGATCATCGAATCTGGTGCCGACAGCCTCCATAGTACCCCATTCTCGGCTTCCAACGTCCATACGCCAGATTCTGATCCTGAGATCCCACAAGGAGGATTTTTAACGTACATTTGTCTCGTAAGAAGCATAACCACAAGTATACCCAAATCACAAAGGTAACATCATCATCACATATCTACTAATATAAACATTTGAATACAATGCTGAAAGGGAAATACATATATCGAAAATCAAAGCTTCAGAAGACCGCTGCACGTTCTATGCTCAACGCTGCTGTAACCTAACACCACCTGCACGCATCTATCATGCATAAGCTTATAGAAAGATTAGAGGGTGGTGAAAGTATGTGCGATGCACGTGCCAAGCATATAGATATCAGGGTAAGTGAAAATACTAGCAATCCATAAATCGTACAATATTAGAGTAATGCAGAAACATGCTGGTAAGTCCATAAATATCATCAGCTTTATCCAGACTATGCGATGTAAAGACATAATAGGCCGATATCATATGTTGAGGAAGCAATATAGATCAGTTATGCAATGTGGAGACATAGTAAGCCAAATATCAGATACCGAGTCCACAAATACCGTCAACCTTAATCAGGTTGTGCAATACAGAAGCACAGTAAACTAAATGCTATGTGTTGAGGACGAATGCAATATGCAATGCGAATGAAATGACCAGACTGGAGTGTGAAGTCAGGATGATAGTACGTAGTATTGCAAGCTACGGGGTCCACCACAAGGGACTTCTATCCAAACCAGTTCCATACCTACATTTGGATAGTCAGACTCAATATGGTAAACTCCTGATCTCAGGTTAGTCACGCGCCTCAACCGAAATCCTTGTCATTGCGAAGGTACACGTAATAAATAGTTGCGCACCACCAGCCCGAGTGGATAGTGAATGAATAAATGAATGAGTATGTAACTCCTGCTCAATATGTCCACATATTAGTACCGTACATCTCTGGGATCATTACTGGGGTCTAGTACACTTTACATGCAATCGTCGCCCACCGGACGCGTAACCATGCAAATGGAAGAGACTTCATTATCCGCTTGCCCAGTAGTCAACTAATATCTACCCGACACGTCGATAGCGGACCCAATCACGAGTTGGCCAAACTCAGCCTAGCTATGCCCACTACCCTTAGGCTGGTAAGGCCACAACTCCATTTCAACCGACTACGACATAGTGGGAGACGCGACTTACTGGTATTCGGCACTCGAGCGCTTATGTATCCACTCGATCTAGACGTTAGGGAGACCTCTGGTACCAAGAGGGTTTATGAATTTTCACCTAGGGTCATCTATGGCGGCCCGATGCTAGTAACAGATTTTCGGTGTCCCATCTGGCCATCCACAACATGACTGTGGAGGGTACGACCCTGATGTCGCTACGACGTACAGTAATCACAACACACAATGCAAGATGTATGAATCATACAATTCAATCATGCATCAATCCTGCGCATATCGTGCACTCATGTGAGACAATCTCCGCTAATAACCTACCCAATAACAAATTTTCGGTGTCTTATCTGGCCATCCATGACATGACTGTGGAGGCTACGTTCCTGATGTCGCTATGACGTATAGTAATCAGAACACACAATGCAAGATGCATGAATCATAAAATCCAATCATGCATTAATCCTGCGCATACCATGCGCTCATGTGAGACAATCTCCGCCTATCAGGGAGTCTCATAATAACCTACCCAATGACATGCAATGGTCAACCACATCTCATAACAAATATGCAGATGATGCGTATGGGCATGTATCATAATGCTATGCTGTCACATACTCATATGGTATCGGATGATATACTCGTAATTGGTAACGATAATCAGCCTCAATAATCGACATCAATAATCGGCCTAGACAATCGAAATTGACCTAACAAAGGGCCTAAGGGAAGGTCACAATGTAGAGATTTAACCATCATCGCTCATCAATGTGGATATTTAACCATCATTGCTCTTAAGGAGTAGCCCACATAGATCCAAATGTATCATGGGCCCATGACCTCACACTAGGACCTAAACTTATATGTGATACACATCACTCCCCAAACTTAGAGATCGGATTCACAGGAATTCCGATAGCCGACTCCAGTGCCGACAGCCTCCATAGTACCCCATTCTCGACTCCTAGCATCCATACGCCAGTTCGATCCTGTGATGCTACAAGGAGGATTTTTTTTTGTACATTTAACTCGTAATAAGCATAACCACAAGATTACCCAATTCACAAAGATAACATCATTATCATATATCTACTAATATAATCATTTGAGTATAATGCTGAAAAGGAAATACATAAATCGAAAATCAAGTTCCAGATGACCACTGCACGCTCCAAACTCAACATTGATGCAACCTAACATCACCTGCACGCATCTATCGTGCATAAGCTTATAGAAAGCTTAGAGGGTGGTGTAAGTGTGCACAAGGTAAGTGTCAAGTATTCAACGCAATGTCATAATCATATAATGTCGAAATAGGCGCAAGATCATGAATCATATGTTATCAGAGTAAGCGAAAATACTGACAAGTCCATGAGTCGAGCAATATCAGAATGCGTAATACAGATCAACTATATAAATGAGGAACAATATCAGAATACGTGATACAGATCAACTATGCAAATGAGGAATAATATCAGAATACGAGATATAGATCAACTATACAAATGAGGAATAATATCAGAATACGTGATACAAATCAACTGTACAAATAATGAACAATATCAGAATCTGCGATATAGATCAACTATACAAATGATGAACAATATCAGATGCCGTATCTAAACCATATAAATGCAGAAACATAGGTAACCCAAAATGTCATATGCCGCAAATGTAATG
Source organism: Magnolia changhungtana (assembly GCA_030180095.1). NCBI lineage: Eukaryota > Viridiplantae > Streptophyta > Magnoliopsida > Magnoliales > Magnoliaceae > Magnolia > Magnolia changhungtana. The sequence continues at coordinate 3,423,757 of JASAUF010000502.1, read as the reverse complement.
CAATATGCGGTGTGAATGGAATGACCATGCTGGAGTGTGAAGTCGGGATGATATTATGTAGTATCGCAGGCCATGAGGTCCATCACAAGGGACTTCTATCTAAACCAGTCCTATACCTAAATTTGGATAGTCAGACTCAATATAGTAAACTCCTAATCTCAGGTTAGTTGTGCACCCCAACTGAAATCCTGGCCATTACAAAGGTACACGTAACAAATAGTTATGCACCACCAGCCCAAGTGGATAGTGAATGAATAAATGAGTATGCAACTCCTGCTCAATAAGTCTACATATCAGTACTGTTCATCTCTGAGATCATCATCGGGGTTTAGTACACTCGAAATGGCACTGCTGCTTCCTAGCCGCACAGGCTAAGTGAGCGTAAGAAACCTCACTATCTGTCTGGCCAATAGTCTGCTAATACTTATTCGGCATATCGATAGTGGACCTATTTATGAGCTTGTCAAACTCAGCCTAGTAATGCGCCCTACGCTCGGGTGGGTAAGGCCACACCCCCTCCCAACCGACCATGGCACAGTGGGAGACGCGGCCTCCTGGTATTCGACACTCGGACGCTCATGTATCTACTCAGTTTCGACATTGGGACGTTCTCTGGTACCAAGAGGGTTTAGAGATTTTTACCCAGGGACATCTATGCAGCCTAATGCTAAAACAAATTTTTGGTGTCCCGTCTGGCCATCCATGACATGCATGTGGAGGCTACGGCCCTGATGTCACTAGGGCGTTTAGTAATCACAACACAATCCAAGATGCATGAGTCATACAATCTACTCATGCATCAAACTTGCTCATATCGTGCGATTATGTGAGATAACCTCCGTCTCTCAAGGAGTCTCATAACAACCTGCCTAATGACATATGTAATGGTCAACCACATCTCATAATAAGCATGTAGATGATGCGTATGGGCATGTATGATGATGCTATATTGTCATATACTGATAATCGGTATCAATAATCGGCATCAACAATCGGCTTCGACAATGTGGACATTTAACCAACATTGCCCCCCAAGGGATGGCCCACATAGAGCCAAACATATAATGGGCCCATGGCCTCACACAAAGGCCTAATATACAACACAGTGGGCCTTACTCGAGGGTCACATATACATAACAGGTGGGCCCTGCTCATGGGCCTTAAATACATGACATGTGGGCCCTACACATGGGTCTCAAATACATCAAATGGGCCATACATCATGGACCTAATACATATCACAATGGGCCTTGCCCATAGGCCACGAATACATCACAATGGGCCTCAACTACGGGTCACATATACATCATATAGGTCTCGACAATCAGCCTTGACAATCGAAATCGGCCTCAACAATTGGAATCAACACTCGTAATCGACCTCGATAATCGGTACCGATAATCAACATCTATAATCGGCCCAACCGATCGACATCGATAATCGGCAAGACGACAACCAAAGATGTATAAACAGGCGAGGTCCATGATGGACAACCAATCAAAAATAATGTAAAGATCGGCTCTCGGCCATAGTTATATCAATCCGATAGCACGGAGCCATCTGTTTATGGCGAATGGGGCCCACTTATTTGGGTTAACCTACGAAGAGAATGGGCCTAACAAGGCTTAAGGGAAGGTCATAATGAGGATATCTAACCGTCATTGCCCATTAATGTGGACATTCAACCAACATTCTCCCAAGCAGTGGCCCATATAGCGTCAAACATAAGGTGGGCCCATAGCCTCATACAAAGGCCTAATGTACATCGCATTGGGCCTCATACAAAGGATATATATACAACAAGTGGGCCCTGCACATGGGCCTTAGATACATCGCATGACCACAACCCATGGGCCCAATGCACATCATAATGGGCCTTGTTAAATAGGTTATAAAACATCACAATGGCCATGCCATATGGGCCGAAAATACATAATAGGTGGGCCTCAAATATCCAACAAGTAGGCCTTAAATAGCCAACAGGTGGGCCTCAAATATTCATCAGAGGTGGGTCTTGCACATGTAAAGCGGGCACACATCATGGGCTGGCACATCATAAATTGGCCTCACAGGTCCGACCAAAGAACGGCTTGGATAACATACACATCACGATGGGTTGCATCATTGGGCCACACCAATGGGCCTCATATACAACAAGTGTACCGCATCAATGGGCCGCACTAATGGGCCACAAGTATATCAAAGTGGGCCTGACAGATGGGTCACAAACACATCAAAGGTGGGCCTCATGGATGGGCCATAAACCCATCAAAGGTGGGCCTCATGGATGGGCCATAAACACATCAAAGGTGGGCCTCATAGATGGGCCATAAACACATCAAAGGTGGGCCCCATGGATGGGCCATAACACATCAAAGGTGGGCCTCATATATATACCAAGTGGGCCTCAACGGATGGCCACACAAATGGGCTCCATGTATATCAAATGGGCCACACCCAAATATAAGTGGTGATATTAATTTCAACCATCAAAATTCCCAAGGCCCACCATAACATATATTTCCCATCTAACCTGTTCCTAAATTAACATAGTGATATATGAAGTGGAAACAAATATCAGCTTAATAGGAAACTTAGCCCTTAGAAATTTTGAACGGTGGATGTCCTTGTCCACTACTTTAAATGGCGGGGTCTACTTGAACTATGGATCTAACTCATTCTTTAGCTCATGCCATGAAATGAGCTTTAAAAATGGATGGACGGTTTGGATGCAGCACATGCATCATGGTGGGTCCCATAGGGATGGACGGTGTGGAGAGAAACACATACATCAGTGAGGTCCCATCGTCCAGCGCTGTGGACGGTGTGAACAGAACACATAAACCATGGTGGATTCCACCGTCCACGGCTGTGGATGGTGTGAATAAAACACATTCATCATTGTGGGTTCCATGTGGGGCCCACCATAATGTTTATCTGCAATCCAACCTATTGGTAAGGTCACATGGACCTGGATGGAAAGGAAAACCAAATTTCACCATGATCCAAAACTTCTGTGATACCTAAAGAGGGTCTTAATGACAGCCATTCAATTACCATTGTTTCCTAACATGTGGGCCACCTGACCGTTGTATAAGGCTGATTTTTGGGGTGGCCCATTGCCCTGGGGGGACCCAACAATTGCACGGTGTGGATGATGGACACACATCATGGTGGGGCCCACGGTTAGGACCATGGGTCCTTGCTGTCCGCCCGCCAAAACGCAGCAGTGTTTTTTCATTTGCCGCTTTTATTTTTATTTTTTTTTTTTTTTTTTGGGTTTTCTTGGGGGTTTTTCATAGGTGGGGTCCACATCAGCAAAATCCACCTTGCTCATTGGTCTTTACTGCTCAAGACAGACCAAACGAGCCTAATATTTGCTATATTTTGGCGCATCAAAACATCAGGGTGGATTTCAATGGTAGCCACACTGTTTGCTATGCTATGGCCCGCCTGAGAGTCAGTTTAACCTCATTTTTTGTCTCAACACCTAAAACGATCTAAGAAATAGGATGGATGGTGTGGATTAAACTTATACATCGAGGTGGGGCCTGCATGGACAACCCTTCTCAAAACCTTTGAATCCAAAGCTAATATTTGTGTTTTTAGTGAATGTCCAGCGTCCAAGGACACTGGACAGTTTGGGTTATAAGGTGGGCCTTGCTTAGGTGGGCCACCAAATGGTGGATGGTGTGAATACAACACATATATAAAGTGGGCCCCACTTACAACTGGCTTGGGATCAAATACATGCTTCATGGTGGGGTCCATTAGAGTGGCCACACAGCCACATCATCACATAAAATGATAGAGAGAGGGAGAGAGAGGGAGAGAAAGAAGCACCCACCTTTGATCATGGACTCTTCCTTCCACCGTCGACATGATCTAGGGCTCCAAGGGGATGATTTCAACGGTCGGGATGTTCTTAGGATGGTGGATATAGGAGGTGGGAAGTAGGCCACACATGGCTTCTCATGTGGAGGCTTAGACGTTGGAGTCTCATGGTTTGCTTGAAAAATGAAGAAATAAGGGAGAGAGAATGGGATGTAAGAGAGAGAGGGAGATGGGTGTGATGGGGAGTGATGGGTGAAGGTGATAGGTGTACTTGTGTAAGGAGATATTTGACTTTATGAGAGAGGTGGTTGTACTTGGGGATGGTTGCTTGTATTTGACTTGATTTGATTGGTTGATGTGACGTTTCATAGAGATTCTCTCGGAATTGTAACATGTGGTATTTTCCTCAAATTGAACGCGGGCCTACATATCCTGGCACTGGTATCGCCTCGGTGAGGGAGACGCGGCATCTGAATCGCGGCAACGGCGCGGTCGTAAGGGTACAAGTCCTAGGTTGAGCTGACTCTAGAATACGAGACATGTTCAGGATCGCGCGCTAATGCCGATAACAAATCGCAGGTCGCCAGAATTCAACTGGGAGGACTGCGGAGGCCTATGGAATGGTACGGGCTAGGATGTGGGTCTTACAACTATGGGCCTCACTCATGGGCTGCATAAACATCACATGGGCTGCAATACATGGGCCCCATATATGTCAGTTGGGCCACAATACATGGGCCGGAAATACATCATAATGATCCTCAAACCATGGCTCGAAAATATATCACAATAGGTCGCTCATATGGGCCTAATATACATCACCATGGGCCACGACCCATGGTTCCCAAATACATCACAATGGGCTACAACCCATAGGCTTCAATATACATCATGATGGGCCGTAGCCCATGGGCCTCAATATACATCAAGTGGGCCACATCAATAGCCACACCAATGGGGCTCATATACAACAAGTGGGCCGCACTAATGGGCCTCAATATACAACAAGTGGGCCACAAGAGAGAGCTTAGGCTACGACCCATGAGCCTCAATATACATTAAGTGGACCACATCAATGGGCCTCATGGTAGGCCGTAACGACGGGCCTCATATATATCAAGTTGGGGCCTCATGAGAGAGCTTGAATTATACCAAAAATCATTTCAATAGTTGCAGGTGCAACATGTGTATCACTGTGGACTATCATTTTATGGGGCACATGACTCACTAATGATGATCAGCTTTGTCCAAATATTGTTTATGTAAATCAGCACTGTCCAAACATTGGACAGCATGTCCAAACACTGTCCATGTAAATTAGCACAGTCCAAACATTGGACAGCATCGTCCAAACATTGGACAACACTGTCCAAACATTGTCCATGCAAATTAGCACCGTCCAAACACTCTAGACGGTGTGGATATGAAATATACATCGAGGTGGTACCATGCTGGCAAAATAGATGGACGGCTTGAATAGATCACATACATCCGAGGTGGTTCCCAGCAAAAATAGATGGACGATGTGGATTTAAAACATTTACTTCAAGGTGGGCCCCACCCCCACATGTGCGGGGTGGGCCATGCTCTCTAAAGCAGATGGACGGCATGAATGATACACATACATCATGGTGGGGATCCACCATCCCAACCAGGGACGGTGTGGATAAAACCATACATCATAGTGGTCCTCATAGCACCGTCTAAAAGGACGGTGCAAATCACCTACATCACGGTGGATGCACGACATGGATCAAACACATGCATCAATGTGTGGCCCACCATCTCAGCTGGACAGTTGGATGAAACACATAAATTAGGTGGGCCACACAACATCACAAGAGGGAGAGAGAAAGAGAAAGAGAGAGAGAGAGAGGGAGGAGGGAGGAGGGAGGGAGAGAGGGAGAGAGAGAGAGAGAGAGAGAGAGAGAGAGAGAGAGAGAGAGAGAGAGAGGGATCCCGCCACTATGGGCCCTCCCTATACAATGCATACATCAAGTGGGTCCCAAATCATGTGGACCCTACATCAAAATCAAATATTATGAACACCCACCTTTGATCTCATCTTCCTTCTTCCGCATATAGCCTTTAGAGCTCCAAGGGAATGATTTCAACGGTCGAGATGATCTTAGGATGGTGGAGTTGGGAGGTAGGAAGGTGGGCCACACTAGCATCTCTCATGGAAGCTTGGACGTGGGTTGCTTAGAGAATGAGGGAGAGAGAAGAGAGAGAGAGAGAGAGAGAGAGAGAGAGAGAGAGAGAGAGAGAGAGAGAGTTTGTAAGAGAGAGAGAGATGGGTGAGTGATGGGTGTGAGTGATGGATGTACTTGGTTGTAAGAGAAAGAGTTGACTTTGGGGAGGGTGGTTGTACTTGGAGATGGGTGTTGTACTTTGACTAGTGATGTGATTGATTTGAAATGTTTCTCTTGGATTTGCAAATGTGCTGCGTTTCCTTGAACTGAGCACAAGCCCACATCTCCTCGCCCGGGTATCGCCTTAGCGCGCGAGACACGACGTCGGAACCACGGCGACAGCGCGGTCGCAATAATACAAGTTTCGGGCCGAGCTGACTTAGATTGATAGGATGCAACTCAGGGTCGAGCGCACGTGTTGATTACAGGTCGCTGGTTGCCGAAATTCAACTGAGAGGACTGTGGAAGCCTATGGAATGGTACAGTCTAGGATATAGGTCTCACATGAGATATGCTTAAGAGGTTGTGTTTTAAACCTTCAACATAAAACACATTTTTAAAGAGAGGTAAGTTAGGAAGTTGTACAGTACCTTCACCTATTATTTCGCAGTTGCTTCCATCATCGAAAGTAACTGAGCCGCCATTAACTTCTTTGATATTCATGAATATCGCCTTGTCACTTGTCATATGTCTTGAACATTCACTATCCAGGTATTATTTTAAGTGGCTAATGGCTTTGAAAGCTGTGTGGACAACAAGACACTTAACCTTTGAAACCCATTTCATTAAGGTTCTAGGTTTAGGAGTGACTCTTGATTTTCGCTACATTTGGTAATTAGGATTTCTCCTTTCGCTATAAACTCCATATTCATTTGAGTTAGATTTTAATAGCTCTTTAAGCAGGTCAACAATTTTTTCAGCTAAGGGAGATTTATTATACTTTTGATGTTTATAGCTGATGACATTATTATTTTTACGAATTTGAAAGGGTTTTGAGTTTTTGAAATCATTATGATTAAAATCTCTTAAAGTCTTCCCTTTAGAGTTTGAGGATTCTCCTCTTACAAAAATAAGAGTAGAATCCTTGGATTTTGAAGAATTACCTTTAATATAACCCAGCCCAGACTTGTCACCACATTTTCTAGATGAGGTTAACAATTTTTCTAGTTTTTGGTCACCTTGGGCATATTTCCAAGTATCCTTAGAACTCAGAAGGGAAGAAACTTCAAGTTTTAGTTTCTCATTTTCAATTTTGAGATTTTGCAATTCAGAAGATTTAAAATTTAAATCTAATTTTATTTTTTTAAGACAATCTGAAAAATGAGTTTTTTTTTTTTTTTTTTTTTTTTTTTTTTTTTTAAACTGTGTTTTCAAGTTCTTCTTTTAGTTTAACATATTTCTCTTCTTGAATTTTCAATTTGACAGTGATTTTATAACTTTCTCTGTATAGGGCATTGTAGGCATCTTGAAGGTCATCTTTATTTTCATTTTCAGGGTTACTCTTGAGATTTTCATAGTCAGATATATTACAGCTATCTGAGGAAGTGACTCTGGCTATAGTCATAAGAGCTTTCACATCATTTGCATTTGTATTTTCTTGTTCTTATTCATCAGACTCAGAAGTGCTTTTAGAGTCAGATGATTCATCTCAAGTAACTATCATGCCCTTTCTTTTTGACCTATCCTTTTTAGGACATTTATTAGACAAATGCCTAAATTCATGATAGTTGAAACATTGACTGTCCTTACTTTTAGATTTCCAAAAATTAGATTTTCCTTTTCTTTTATCAGTTGATTTTTGAAAATCTAATCTTTTCTTGTTTTTGAAAATTTTATAAAATTTCTTAGCTGACATTGTCATATTATCTTCATTTTCAACATCAGAATTAGAACTATTTTCTTTTGAAATAGATTTAGAAGATTTAAGAGTAATAGACTTAGCTTTAGGAGCTTTAAAATTCAACTTATATGTTTGTAGAAAGCCAACTAACTCTTCAACTATTAGATCAGTATCTCTCAATTCCTGAATGATAGTAGCTTTAGAATTGAATCTCTCAGGAAGAGATTGCAGTATCTTTGCGCAAACCTTACTTTCTTAGATTCCATCTCCTAGACCCCATAAGAATTTACTATGTCAGTTAGTTTCGTATAGAAGTCCATGAAAGTTTCATTTTTTTCCATATGGATTTCCTTAAATTTGGTAGTGAAGATTTGAACTTTTGATTTCTTGACTATAGAAGTTTCTTCATGTGTCATTTCGAGAATATCCAGTGCTTGCTTAAATATATCACATGAAATAATTCTTTTGAATTCATCAGGCGATAGAGTGCAAGTTATGGCATTTAAGGCTTTAGCATTAACACTGCTTTCACTTTTCTGAGCTGCAGTCCATAAATAGAATACAGTTTCTCTTATAGATATAGTTCCATAACTACTGCCTAATACTTCAATCATATGAGGTTTCCATTTAGTCACAGTGGCTTACCACACACTTTCATCTAAGGATTTTAGAAAAATCCTCATTCTGGTCTTCCAGTATGAATAGTTAGAGTCATCAAAAGGAGGTGGCCTGGTAATAGATAAATTATCGAAATTTGACATAATAAAGCTCTAGATCTTTAAATCAAGGAAATTAATAAAAAAATGAACAACTTAGTTTTGATACCACTTGAAAAGGCAAGCTTATGAGGGGGGGGGGGAATTAGAAATCTCAATTGCACTAGTATTGAAACGTTGATTTAAACTGATTTGTAGAACTACCTTTACCTAAACAAGTTTAGGCAGGACAACCTTATTTCATGAATGTGATAAGAATTAAAATTCCAAACTGAGCAAGAGTAAATAAAACTATCTATTACAAACATTCACCACAAAAATAATAAAAACATTCACTACAACACCAAAAATTATAATAGTTTGGTGTGTCAACAACTGTTCTCAAACAGCCAAACCTACTCCATTAGTATTGAAACGTTGATTTAAACTGATTTGTAGAACTACCTTTACCTAAACAAGTTTAGGCAGGAAAACCTTATTTCACGAATTTGATAAGAATCAAAATTCCAAACTGAGCAAGAGTAAATAAAACTATCTATTACAAACATTCACCACAAAAATAATAAAAACATTCACTACAACACCAAGAATTATAATAGTTCGGTGTGTCAACAACTGTTCTCAAACAGCCAAACCTACTCCATTTCCAAAATTACTAACCACATAATTTTGGCTTTTACTATGAATAAGGTTTTCACAAGGTCACCTTAAAACCTGATACATTTGTGATTTTACTGGGCTATCACAAATACAAACCCTCACTAAGATTTTCTAGCTTATCTTAGAAAAACCTGTAAGTGCTATGTTTTCTAGCTCCTATGATTGTCAAATTTTGTAGTCCCAAAACCTCTTGAAATCTGTATCTTGTTTAGTTCATCTTTTTATTCAAGATCATGCAATTCAAGTACAAGTTTAAGATGTTCCAATTTAAGATTCAAGCATCACAAGTATAAGATATACAAGTTCAAGTACAACATCAAGTGATAGTTTAAGGTTTTAAAGCTTCAACTATGTTAAGACAAGGTGCTTTGCTTTGGAACTCAAAGCTCAAGGTGAAATACAACTCACAAGTACTTTAAGTTCAAGCTTCAAAGTACTTCAAGTTTAAGATTTAAATTAAGTCAAGATATTAAGCTTCGTGTACTTCAAGATCAACTATCAACCAAAGCAAATAATGATTCAATGTTCAAATTTCACTTATAAGGTATTTAAGACCCTAAATTGACCATAGGTTAGGTCATATTGATTGCATACTTAAATTGGGTCACTATATACTTCTATAGGCTTTTTCTCGACTAGTCTTAGCCTATGTTCGACTAGTCCTAGTACTGACTTGACCAGTCCAAGAATTTCCTTGACCAGTCTAAGGTTTGTTACTAATTTTTAGGATTTTTTGTTCGAACCTCGACCAGTCCTGGAGATTGCTCGACCAGTTGAGTGAACAGTTCTCGACCAGTCGAGTAGGTTCGACTTAAAGTCCAGTAATTAAATTGGGTCCCACACGACCAGTCGAGAGCAGGGTTCGACCGGTCCTGCTGGCCACTCGACCAGTTGAGCAAGCCACTCGATCAGTTATGGAACGGTCTTATCTTATCGCGCTCGAAATTTTAAAAATTTGTTGGTCCTTCGACCACTCGAGCTGTCCTCTGGGCCAGTCTAGTAAACAGTTTCTGCACTTGTAAATAAAGCATGATTTTCAGAGTTTTTCATTCAATTCAAGCAAAATCAAGACACCACCCTGAGAGATAAGTTAGTGATATTCTTAAGCTATTTAGTGCTCATTTAGTATTCTCTTTAATTAGTTATTTGTATTTGATTTTGAGTTCTATATTCTAATCTTATTTGAAGAAGGGATTGAAGTTTTCCTCCCTTTTTTGGAATCAAAATCAAATTACGCAAGCCCAAGGTGATTTAATCTAAAATTCAATTAGAACTTAGACCTTTTCATTAGTGAGTGTGGACATTGAACATCTACTTCGAATTGGTTCTACCGGGCTTCATCAAAAGAGAATATCCAGATAAGTATTTTACATTTCTGTAAATCTATTTTTGATTTTTTTTTTTTTTAAGATTGTGCCAGAAAAAATCTTTCTTTTTGGTTTGTCTGAGGTGATCCAGAAAACTCAAAGTGTGGGGTTTTTGAATTGTGTAAGCCCACTTGAAAGACACAATTGTGAAGGTTTTAGGTGAACCTTGAAAAACCTATTGCATAGTGAACGCCAATATCCACTGTGTGAGGATATTGGGAGTGGAGTAGTTGTGTGGCTATTTTTCTAAACAGTTGGTGTACACACAAGCGAACCACTATAATTTCTGGTCTTGTGGTGGATGATTGATTGTGGATTTGTGTGAATGTTATAATTTCTTTTTAAGCATTTGTGGAGAATATTGTAATCTCTTTTATGCAAGTGTGAGAATGCTGTAATAGCTTAGTTATTTTCTTTGCTATTTTAATTCTTTATTCCTCTATATCGGTTTGAGATTTTAATACACAAACCGTTTTAGGAATCAGGTTATCCTACCATAAGCCATTGGTTTTTGGTGTAAGGTTGTCCTTAGAACAACATCTGTATCAACCTCTCAATACTTGTACATTTGAGGTTGTTATTCATTTATGCTTTGTGGGATTGTTTAGTTCTATCTTTATTTCTATTTGTTTATTTTCACGTTTAATTTTTAATTTGGCATAGTCTTATTCACCCCCCTCTAGGACTCTTAGCTTAGCCTTTTTAAAACCAACAATGAGATTTTTCAGCTATCTCAGAAAAACCAAATATAAAAATGTAAATGTATACTTATCTTTATCGTAGAAGAAGTTGTAGCCGTAAAACTGCTTTTCTTGAATGATGAATGTTCAACGTTCAGTCTGATAGAAAAAGTCTAGTGTTCTATTGATTTTAATTAAATTTAAAATAATGGCTACTTGTATTAATTCCTTTAAATCTCAATAAGAAGAGTATTCACTCTCTTTTTATAATCAGAATGATAGAATTAGGATAGAATTAGAGATTAAGGAATTAAACAAAAAAAGCTATAAAATGATTTATATATACCGCTTAATAACTTGACAATAACTGAGGCTCTTCTTTCTCTTGCAGAAGGATTTTGGTAGACTTGAATGTATTTTCAAATTGAGAAAGAACCTCAATTTATATGTAAAGAAGTTGTTGCTTCGACTTGTCTAAGATAGTCTTCGACTTGTCTAAGTATCGGATTCTGTTCCAACAGATTTTCAGATTTGACCGGTGTAAGATTTAACAGATCTTCGACTGGTCGAAGGTGAAATTGCAGTTTAGACCGCTCTAGTAGAAGTATGGAATAAGTCAAAGTGTCCTAGAGGGGGAGTGGATAGGACTTTATAAAATTTATGCCAAAAAAAAATCCTAATTCCTCAATCTTGATTTAATATGCAATTAATCAAGATGTATCAAATTTAACTTTACTGGCTTCCAAGCCAAGTAGCGGATCCAAACAATAGACTACTTAGAATGAACAATTTAAGCAATTGGTCTATGCAGGATGTATGAGTGTGTGAAAAGGCCAAGCTATATGTCCTGAGGGGGGGGGGGGGGGATTAAAATTTAACAGTGGAATTCAATCGAAAATAAGATAGCCTTATAAACAAATAAATAAAAGACAGTACTTTAAATAAATCAATAAACAGAAATGTAAAACAACCTTAAATAAATTGCTTGATACTAATGTTGTTCTAAGGACAACCTTTGCACCATAAAAACCAAGGGTTTATGGCAGGACAACTTTACTAGAACAAATTGAATATCAAAACTCAAACAGAAAGGAAATAAAGGAAATAGCAAGAAATAAATTCTAAACTATTACAATATTTCCCACTTTGCTTGAAATGTAAATATTACAACATTCACATCCACATATACGTTCCACACATCTGAATGATTAAAGATATAGAAATTAAGTAAACATTCAAATCACAAAACACACCGATATATAGTGGTTTGCCTGTGTGTTCACCAACTATTAAACAACAGCCACACAGCTTGCTACTCCACTCCTAATATCCTCATGCAGGGGATATTAGCATTCACTATCAAAATAGGTTTCACAGGTTCACCTAAAACCTTTACAATTGTGTCTTTTTAACTTAGGCTTACACAATCCAAAAACTCACACTTTTTGAATTTTCTGGCTCTCCTCAGATAACCAACATAATGAGATTTTTCTGGCGAATCTCAAACTAAACCAAAAGATGGAAATTTACAATAAATGTAAAATACTTGGATTTCTCCTTTTGTAGCAGCCCGGTAGAACCAATCAGAGTAGAAGTTCGAATCAACGTTCAATGTCCAATACTCACTTAAGAAATGGTTATAGGTTCTAATTGATTTTAAATTAAACCAAATTGGGCATAACTCTATTTGATTTTGATTCCAAGAAGAAGGAATACAACAATTCCTCTTTTTCAAATAAGATTGGAATATAGGAAGAAAATTAAATATAAATAAGCTAACAAAAGAAAATAGTAAATATGCACAGAGTAGCTTAAAATGAACACTAACTTATCTCAGAGTGGAGGCTTGAATTTTCTCAATTTAATCGATGAAAAACTTTGAAATTTGTGCTCAATTTATAGTTACAGAAATCGCGTCTACGACTGGTTGTGTGGCCATCACGACTGGTCGTAGGATGAACTGTATTTTGAAATTTTAAGTGCGATCTGGAAAAACCGTTCCACGACTGGTCGAAGGCAGTCCACGACCGGTCGTGTGCACTCTACGATTGGTCGCGAACCACCCACGACTGGTCGTGAGACACAAAGATTAGTCGCTGGAGTTTGAGTCAAAGATCTAAGATTTGTCGAAGGATGAGTCGTGACTATTCCTACGACTGGTCGAATAGTCTCCACGACTAGTCATAGAATAGCCAAAAAATTCTGAAAATCTTCAACAACTTAGGACTAGTGGTGGAATTTCTTGGACTGGTTGAACCAGGTCTAGGACTAGTCGAACAGGGTCCAGTACTAGTCTTAGAACAGACCAAATTCATATAAATAGATTTATTTTAAATTATGTATACAAAATGACCTACCCTAAGGTCAATCTAAGGTCTATCATACTTGGGACATGAAGTATGAACATTGAACTTCATTCTTTCAGATGATGGTTAACCTTTGAACCTTATGAAGCTTGAGATCTCTAACTCGACGTAGTTTGATCTTGAGATCTTTGAAAGCTTGAAATTAAACTTCATCAATACACTTTGAGTCTTGAAATGTACTCGAGTCTTGAAATGCACTCTTCTTATCGATATAACTCTGAACCTTGATGCTTACTGAAGAGGACAAAGTACATAACCTTGCATTTCTTGAAGCAGAGCACCATACATGTATTGAACCATTGTGACGCAGTGTCTTGATCAAATATATATCAACATACAAACACAAGACACAGATAGAGGTTTTGGCACTACAAAATTTGACAATCAAAAGAGCATGAGACAATAGCACTTACAGTGTGTAGAATGTGATTCCCATTAGTTCTAACCATTCACATGCATCATTTTAATCAATGCAGATAAACATGATCAAATGAGTACACAAATAGCAATTCCAAACACAATCATATATAGTGGTTCGGCTATGTGCCTACTCCACTCCCGGCGGATGCACTCAACCCTTGAGTGTACCGGACTTCACTAACAGATGTTTCAAATCAGGTTCACCTCAAACCGTTACAACCTACACAAGGTTGACACTAGGACCTACATAAGGTTCCTAAGAATGCCTACACAAGGCAACTCGTCCTACACAAGGACTCAAACATGCCTACACAAGGAAACATACATGCTTACACATGACAACTCGTCCTACACAAGGACTCAAACATGCCTATACAAGGCATACAAACATGCCTACATAAGGCAAACAAACTTGCCTACACAAGGCAAACACACATGCCTACACAAGGCACAACATGTCCTACACAAGGACTCTATACATATTCTCCCGTCGAAGGCTTGTAAAAGGTCTTGATGATCTATAACACACAACTTGAGGAATCAATCCTACACAAAGAAGGATCCTCAGGGTCTGTGGACTCTTACACTTTACCTGAAAATTGGTGAGCCCTGTTTAACACATGAGATGCAGACGATCTCTCTTGATGATGAAGATTCTTCAACTCCCTTGAACTGCAACACCTGAAGATGCTCTACTATAAGTAGCTAGGGTTGGGTCAAGGTGTTTGGTGGAATCTACTCTATTAATTGTGAATCTTTAAAGAGACAGAGTAATTCCACGGTTTGTGCATTTAAGAGATTCCAACCTAATGATTTGCCATTAAGAGGTTGCTGGAAAATCCTTGAATAGTGAAGTTCATTCTCCAATCCAATCTATTGAGTATTCAATGAATAAGAAGGGGTTGGGGAATGAACTTCCATGAGAAGAAGGTTAATGATGGTAAGTAAGAAGTACCTCTTTGGAACTCTCTCTTTTTCTCAATAGATTACTAGAACCGAGTTTCTGTTTATAAAGGCAAAAAGTCCAACGGTAATATAATTGTCAGAATCTAACTGCGACTACGTTCGATGTCATCGAGGTTTGAATCTCGATGTCATCGAATTTAGTTCGATTCCTCGAATTTATGTGTGATTTATCTTCAAACCTTGCTGGACGTTTTTGGGACCTTATTCGATGTCATCGAACCAGGTTCAATGTCATCGAGATATGAATCTCGATGTCATCGAACCTAGTTTGATTCCTTGAACTTTTTAAGGGGTTTTCCTTAGAAGCTCGCTGGACATTTTCTTGTCCTCTTTCGATGTCATCGAACCTATTTCGATGTCATCAAACCTGTTTAGGGCATTTTCCTTGAAAGCTCGCTTGACAGTTTCTTGTCCTTTTTCGATGTCATCGAACCTGTTTCGATGTCATTGAAGTTTGAATTCTGATGTCATCGAGTCTAGTTCGATTCCTCGAAATTTTCAGAAGATTTTCCAAGAAGATTGCTAGACAAAAACTCTTCTTTCTTCGATGTCATCGAATCACTGTCGATGACATCGAATATCCATGTTTGATGTCATCGACGGTACGTTCAATGAATCGAATTTTCCGTCCATATATTCATTTGGTTGCTGGACATATGGGAGTCATTTTCAATGTCATTGAGACATGTTCGATGTCATCGAACCAAGCTCGATGACTCGAAGTGACATGGAGAGAACTTTAGAAAGTTTACCTATTTGCATAAAGTCTTCAAACATTAAATTCCTTTGTTGTTCTACGATTTTTAAAGGGAATTATATACCTAGGTGTTTTGGTCATGGGATGTGAGGCTTAATTTACCTTTGATATTCCTGAATCACACATCCAGTTGAGGCAACATCTTGTATTGTTTTCACTTGGGGTTCACTTGACTTACTAACTCAATCGTCATGCTAATTGATAAACAAAGGTACTTTCAATCTCCCCCTTTGTCAATTACATGACAAAACATCTAGAACAACAACTTAAATTATGTGTACATTAACTTTACACAATTTTACAAATACAATAGAGTGACTTTTCTTGCCTCTGCTCCCCCTTCCATCTTGCAGCTGCTCCCCCCATCAACCTGCATCACCATGTTCTGAAAGTATACAACCATATAGTTTACATGGTGGGATTGTTCTCCCCCTTTTTGTCAGTGATTAGCAAAGGATTAGTATATACCAATATTATACAGTATGACTGAAGTGACATTTGTAAAGAAGAGAACTAATAAAGAGGAGGATATTGAAACATCATTGCACAATATATAACCTTAATTCCAAGTATAGATATCATTTAAACATATGTGCAATATAGAGATTTAACATCATTTAACCAATATCATACTACCCAAGCTTGGCAGTCATTTAGCATTTCATCATCAAAATATTTCAAGAAATATTTAGCCCATCCATGGGCATAACCATTCAATAAAAAGAAATATTCAGAAACTTTTAGCCCTTCCAAGGGCATGACCAACAAGTTAGACTATCCATGTCAGTAAGTCATCACATACATACATATACTTAGGGCTCCCAAAAAGATATCCAGGCCCTAAGTATCAATAGACAAGTGTATGTGATGATATAAAAGGAGCTGCTACAGAGCATGGGAACTTGCGTCTGCACGACGATAAGGTAATGAATCCAGGATTTGCTGCGCCGTATGCTACAGGGCCATCAACATCTGCTCGATTTCAGAGAGTCGGGTTTCACAGTTGCCAAGATGATCCATCATGTCTGATTGCCCATTGAGGAGATGTCGGGCGAGATCATTTTCTAGAAACATCCTGCGCGTGTTGACAGAGTCGGGGTCATGCACCGGATTTCCCTCACTCGAGGTCTAACTAGTCAGACGGGCACGAAAGATGTTTTCAGTTATATTCAGACTACAAATGGTTTTGTAATTGAACCAGGCACAATGATACGGGGAATCACCCGACGGTGGCAGTCCAACAAATCAGGAGAGCTTGGACATAAGACACGAGAATGGAAGTGTGATAAGATGTTCTCCTGTAACAACACGAATTAACTACTGTAGGAGAAGAGTAGGTAGACACTTGAATCCCTTGGTGAACATCATATAGAACGTTAAGGATGTAGGGAGAAAGCTTGTTGTCGGAAACCTCACAGGGATAAACATTTGTGCTAAAGATATTATGAAGTATTTTATATGTAGGATCGAGATGCATAACATGGAGAAAATTCCTTGCATATCTAGATATCGACGATCCATTACATAGAGCTCAAGTAACTTCTCCCCATACTCCAAGTGTGTTCATATTTCATTCAGTTACCAGGATGCAGGTAACTTCCAGACCTAACAGACGACCGATCAACACAGGGGTGATGCGTTTGGTCTGGTTCATGAAGGTGATAGTAATGGATGAGGGATCATTCTTAATATTGTGAATCGAGTTTAGAAACTGATGGATGAGATCATATTGAAACTCGCCACCAAAATTGATGATATTGTACCATCCATTCATCCCTAGAAGATTAACAATCCTAAAGGGTTCGATACACATACTTAGGACAACCCGTTCGATCACTAGTTCTATGCCTGAAGATGAAGAGGAGACAAGCGAGTTTTTCTCATTTTTGTTGCATTTAGATGACTCACTTTGTGGAGAAGCCAAACCCTTGTCTTTAGCCATTGTGCTATAAGAAGAAGAAATTAAGCACAAAGACCACCGATTGAAGAGGATGAGATTGAGAGATGGATCCTCTTATGGTATTTAAGCACAAGAACACGCATTACAACAACATATGATTTAAGCAAAAATACACGCCTTACGATAGTATTCAATGGAGAGGGCGAGGAAGATGAAGCATTAGTCCGATTTGGGTTTTTCGCGCCCGTTCGACTTATATAAGTCAAAATACTTCGATGACATCGAAACTGATTCGATGATAACGAAGTTCAAATGTCGATTACATCGAGTAGAAGTTTCGATGTCATCAAAGGCGTTTTTGATGATTCAGCTTCTTCATGTACTTCGAAGTCATTGAAGTACGTTCAATGTCATCAAACGGTCTATCGGATCGATAAATTTTAAGAGTTATTGCACTAGATAGACAGAGTGCATTAAAGAATTTACATAAAGGCTCTGCATTCTCATCAAATTGGAAGGATGATAAACATATCCTATGTATATAAACAAAATGGAGGCCTAAAGTCCTTAAATATATCATTAAATGCTCATGGACCACTGATTATGTCAGATTGCACATATCCCAATAGATTTTTGGAGATCTCCAAATCTATTGGTATCCAGGGGCTTTGTTAAGATATCGACAAGTTGTCGCTTAGTAGGCACATGATCCATCATAATGATCTTATCTTCGACAAGTTCTCGGATAAAATGATGTTGAATGTCTATGTGCTTTATTCTTGAATGTTGGACTGGATTTTTGGAAATATTAATGGCACTTGTGTTATTACAAAAAAGTGTCATTGTGGATTGTTCAATCCCATAATCCATTAACATTTGTTTCATCCACAGAAGTTGTGTACAACAACTACCAGCTGATATGTATTCGGCCTCAGCAATAGACAAGGATATGGACTTTTGTTTTTTTTACTTTGCCATGATACAAGACAGTTGCCGACATAAAAGCAACAACCACTTGTTGATTTGCGATCTTCTATATTTCCACCCCGATCAGCATCGAAATACCCGATAATGATAGTAGATGTGTCAAATGGGTACCGCAAGCCGAAATGGGTGGTTCCACCTAAAAAGGCCAAGCTAAAAGTCCCAGAGTGGGGGGTGAATAGGACTATGCCAAATTCAAAATTTAAATGCGGAATAAAGAAAGAACTAGAACAAGATAACACTTATCAATCCCAAATAGCAAAAATAAATAACAACCTCAAATGCATAAGTATTGAGAGGTTGATACGGATGTTGTTCTAAGGACAACATTACACCCAAAAACCAATGGCTTATGGTAGGACAACCTGATTTCTAGAACGGTCTATGCATCAAAGTCCCAAACCAATATAGAGGAAAATAAAATAGCAAAGAAAATAAACTAAGCTATTACAACATTCCCATAATTGCATAAAATAAATTACAACATTCTCTATAAAGGCTTAAAGAGAAATTACAACATTCACATAAAGCCACAATCAACCATCCACCACAACACCAAAAATTATAGTGGTTCGCTTGTGTGTACACCAACTGTTAAAAAATAGCTACACAACTACTCCACTCCCAATATCCTCACACACGGGATATTGATGTTCACTATAAAATAGGTTTTTCAAGGTTCACCTAAAACCTTCACAATTGTGTCTTTCAAGTGGGCTTACACAATTCAAAAACCTTATACTCTTAGATTTTCTAGATCACCTCAGACAAACTAAA
Organism: Magnolia changhungtana; assembly: GCA_030180095.1. Classification (NCBI taxonomy): domain Eukaryota; kingdom Viridiplantae; phylum Streptophyta; class Magnoliopsida; order Magnoliales; family Magnoliaceae; genus Magnolia; species Magnolia changhungtana. The sequence goes on along the minus strand of JASAUF010000502.1, from coordinate 3,404,298 downwards.
AAGGACAGAGAGATTTTTCTGGCACAACCTCAAAAACCAAAAAGAGATTTAAAAAAACGTAAATATACTTATCTGAATATTCTCCTTTGATGAAGCCCGGAAGAACCAATTCGGAGTAGATGTTCAATGTCCGCACTCACTTATGAAAGGGTTCTAAGTTCTAAATGATTTTTAGATTAAATCACCTTGGGCTAGCTTGATTTGATTTTGATTTCAAGAAAGGGAAAAACTTAAATCCCTTCTTCAATTAAGATTGGAATAGAGAATTCAAAATCAAATGCAAAAAGTTAATTTAAAGAGAATATTAAATGAACACAAATAGCTTAAGAATATCACAAACTTATCTCTCAGAGTGGTGTCTTGATTTTACTTGAATGACTTACTAAACTATGAAATTCGTGCTCAATTTATAGGCACAAATACTGTTCACTCGACAGGCCCAGTGGTCAGCTCGACTGGTCGAAGGACCAACAAAATTTCAAATATTTTGGGCGCGATAAGATAAGACCGTTTCTCGACTGGTCGAGTGGGACCAAAAATGGTTACTGGACTTTGAGTCGAGCCTGCTTGACTGGCTGAACACTGTTCACTCGACTAGTCAAGCAGTCTCTAGGACTAGTCGAGGGTCCATCAGAAAATCCTGAAAATTAGTAACAAACCTTGGATTGGTCGAGGGAATTCTTGGACTGATCAAGCCAGTGTCAGGACTAGTCGAACCATGACTAGGACTAGTTGAAATATGAATTATAAAATTATTAAATGACTTTTGAGATAAGTGCAAATTGTATGACCTATCCTAAGGTTGATCTAAGGTTAAACAAACCCGTTTGTGAGTAAGAACACTTGAAGCATCATTTACTTTAAATTCTTGAATACTTGTGATACTTGAAGCTTGAGTTCAACCTTTTGATCTTGAGCTTGAATTACACTTGAGTTCTTGAGTTTTTAACATACAGAACTTCAACTTGAACTTGAGTTTAACTTCAACTTAAACTTGAGTTTATGAAGGCGATCTCAACTCATTGAACTTTGACATTCTTCAATTCAACTTGACGTTGTAGACCAAGTTCGATGAGGATTCAGAAAACTTTAAAACATATGCGAACCTGATCACTTCAACTTAAAGCATGGTACATGTACTACATGGTTTGACACACCAAAATTTGATAACACTAAGGGTGCTAAATAAGCATAATAGCACTTACACCACCCACATACCTGATAATTCTATTAACCGCTGATAGGTGTGATTCTTTTGGGTCGGCCATAAATCATGCGCATGCACCAATGCTAAATGCTATATCTGGCCGACTTACGGTTAGATACAATAAGCTACCTATCATGCTATGGTACAAGTATTGATCCAAACTCTTGCCATTTGTATCTTTAGAAAGTTTGAGTATGGTGCTCATGGGAGTATGATGAGTATGTCCAAATTCAAGTCCAAATATTTTTACCAGTTCTTTTGCATATTTGGACTAACATACAGAAATCCCATTTTGCATTTGCCTTACTTGTAACCCCAGAAAGAAATTCAGCTCACCTACCATGCTCATTTCAAATTTAGATTTCATTAATTCAGCAAACTGATGAGCAGCATCTTCACAAGTGGATCGAAAAATAATGTCGTCCACATAAATCTGGGCTATCAGCAGAGAGTTTTCAGTCTTTTGCGTAAATAGTGCTTTATTAACACTACCCCTGCACAAATGGTGGTCTAGTAAAAATTACGTCAAGCGCTCATACCGTGCATGGGGTGCTTGTTTAAGACCACAGAGTGCTTTGCTTAATCGATATACATGATGAGGGTACTTGGGATCTAAAAATCCCTTTGGTCGTTCAACATACACTTCTTCCTCAAGTACACCATTGAGAAAGGTACTTTTGATGTCCATTTGAAACAATTTGAATAGTAAAGCACATGCAAGAGACATGAGAATCCTTATAGATTCAAGACAAGCTATTGGGGTAAAAGTTTTATCAAAATCGATGCCCTCTATTTGTGAATATCCTTGCGCCACAAGCCTTGCCTTGTTTCTTACCACATTCCCAGATTCATCGGATTTGTTTTTAAAGATCCATTTGGTTCTGATGATATTTGTACCAGGTGGTCTAGAAACTAGTTGTTATACCTCATTTCTCGTAAATTGTTGTAGCTCATCTTGCATAGCTGCAATCCAATATTCATCTTGGAGAGCTTCTATAACATTTTTGAGCTTAATCTTTGAGGTGAAGTAAAGATGATTGCTAATGCCCTCAAGTTGGCATCGAGTTTTCACACCCTCAATAGGATTTCCAATTATTTGATTGAGAGGATGATCCTTAATGAATGGAATGTTGTTCAATGATTGAGGTTCATTAGGGGAGATGCATTTGTTGTCAGAATTACCTATTACGCATGAATCCACATCATCCTCTATATCAGTTGAGGGACTGTTTTCGTCATGAGGTTGGTCATCAACAACCACATTGACTGATTCTTGTATAGTAAGAGTCCTCAAATTATATACTCTATAAGCACGACTGTTTAGGGAATATCCTAAGAAAATACCGTCATTACTTTTAGAGTTAAATTTACCTATTTGCTCTCTGTGTTTAAGAAAGTAACATTTGCTACCAAAGACACGAAAATATTTCACACTTGGCTGCTTACCATACCACAACTCATGCTCTAGGATAAACTCTATTGATTATGTAGCAGGCGGTATAGACAGCTTTAGCCCAGAAGCTTTTAGCCATATCTTTGCTATTTAGCATAACCGAGCCCATTTTCTGTAACACCCGGTTCTTTCTTTCAACCACCTCATTTTGTTGTGGTGTTTTTGGGGCTGAAAACTCATGTCAAATTCCATTCTCATCATAGTACTTTTAGAATCGATCATTTTCAAATTACCCACCGTGATCACTCCTTATCCAATTTATGCAATATCCTTTCTCATTTTGGAGTCGTTTTGCCATAATCAGGAATTCATCAAATGCATCAGATTTTTCCCTAAGAAAAGCAACCCATGTGAATCTGGAGTAATCATATACCACTATCAGAAAATATCTTTTTCTACTATGGCTTTCAACTTTGGTGGGGCCCACAAGATCCATATGCAACAAGTCAAGCGGTTTGAAAGTTGCTACGGTGGTTGTCTTTTATGTCTAACCTTTATCTGTTTGCCTTTAAGACAATCCCCGCATACAATCTTCTCTTCCTTTGGAATCTTGGGTAGACCTCTCACCAAATTTTTTGAGCTTAGCTTTGCTAGGTTCTGGTAGTGGGTATGTCCAAGTCTTTGGTGCCATAACTTAGATTCATTATTCACAGCCATGTGGCATCTTGTAGATGTGACATTCTTCCCGCTACTTTCAATTACGTAGCAGTCGTCACTTATGCAAAGACCTTTCATGATGAATTTTCCTGTATGGTCTGAGATTTTGTACAAGTCCTTGGAGAAGGTGACCATGTGTTCTTTGTCACAGATTTGGGAAATACTCAAGAGATTATGTTTTAAAACTTCTACACAAAGAACATTTTCAATCTTGGGTAGTCTTGGGCCAACTATTGTTCCTTGCCCAATTATCTTAGCTGAGCTCCCATCTCCAAAATGTAACTGATCCCCCATCAAATTTTGAATAATTATAAAAATGCGTTGGGTCACCGGTCATGTGTCTGGAGCATCCGCTATCAAGATACCACTTAAAATTACTGTCTGCTTTGAGAGCGGTATGAATTACAAGGCAGTTGTTCTTTTTCTTCATTTCCCATTCGGTGATAACTTTCTTTCGAGATTGTATCTTGTTTTCACCTTGGGGTTGTTTGGATTTTTTTGTCAACTGAACTTGATTACAATTTCTCATCAATTCTTTGGTATTTCGATTCGGTTGAGCTACCTGAACTAACTCCTATTTGTCATGCATTTAAAGGGCTCTTTGGTTTTTGTAATGTTCTTCTGGTTGGTTTAAGTTTACCAGAATGATTTAACCCAAAAGTGTAGTGAGACTTATCAAATGTACGACACTCAAATTTGTAGTGTCCTAAGTTTCCACATGAATGACAAATAGGAGTGTCCCGTGTGTTGCTACTAGATACAACAATTTTCAAATAGGAACCAGGCTTTGATAACAATTGAAATTGCAGTTTAGACTGCTCTAGTAAAAGTATGGAATAAGTCAAAGTGTCCCAAGGGGGGGGGGGGGGGTGAATAGTACTTCATAAAATTTATGCCAAAAAAAAAAATCCTAGTTCCTCAATCTTGATCTAATATGCAATTAATCAAGATGTATCAAACTTAACTCTACAAGCTTCCAAGCCAAGTAGAGGATCCAAACAATAGACCACTTAAAATGAATAATTTAAGCAATTGGTCTATGTAGGATGTATGAGTGTGTGGAATGTGATTCCTATTAGTTCTAACCATTCACATGCATCATTTTAAGCAATCAAGATAAGCATGATCAAATGAGTACACAAATAGAAATTCCAAACACAATCATATGTAGTGGTTCGGCTATGTGCCTACTCCAATCCCGGCGAACGCATTCAACCCTTGAGTGTACCAGATTTCACTAACGGAGGTTTCAAATCAGGTTCAACTCAAACCATTATAACCTACACAAGGTTGACACTAGGACCTACACAAGGCAACTCATCCTATACAAGGACTCAAGCATGCCCACACAAGGCAACTCGTCCTGCACAAGGACTCAAACATGCCTACATAAGGTAACATACATGCCTACACAAGGCATATAAACATGCCTACACAAGGCACAACATGTCCTACACAAGGACTCTATATGTCTTCTCCCGTCGGCGGCCTGTAAAAGGTCTTGATGATTTGTAACACACAACCTGAGGAATCAATCCTACACAAAGAAGGATCCTCAGGGTCTATGGACTCTTACACTTTACTCGAAAGTAGGTAAGCCCCATTTAACACATGATGAAGACGATCTCCCTTGATGACGGAGATTCTTCAGCTCCCTTGAACCGCAACACTTGAAGATACTCTACTGTAAGTAGCTGGGGTTGGGTCAAGGTGTTTGGTGGAATCTACTATATTAATTGTGAATCTTTAAAGAGAGAGTAATTCCAGGGTTTGTGCATTCAAGAGGTTCCAACCTAATGATTTGCCATTAAGAGGTTGCCGGAAAATCCTTGAATGGTGAAGTTTATTCTCCAATCCAATCTATTGAGTATTCAATGAATAAGAAGGGGTTGGGGAATGAACTTCCATGAGAAGAAAGTTAATGATGGTAGGTAAGAAGTTACCTCCTTGGAACTCTCTCTTTTTCTCAATAGATTACTAGAACCGAGCTTCTGTTTATAAAGGCAAAAAGTTCAATGGTAATATAATTGTTAGAATTTGACTGTGACTGTGTTCGATGTCATCGGACTTGTTTCGATGTCATCGAGGTTTGAATCTCGATGTCAACGAATCTAGTTCGATTCCTCGAATTTGTGCGTGATTTATCTTCAAACCTTGTTGGACATTTTTGGGACCTTATTCGATGTCATCGAATCGGGTTTAATGTCATCGAGATTTGAATCTCGATGTCATTGAACCTAGTTTGATTCCTCAAACTTTTTAAGGGTTTTTCCTTAGAAGCTCGCTGGACATTTTCTTGTCCTCTTTCGATGTCATCAAACCTATTTCGATGTCATCAAAGTTTGAATTCCGATGACATCGAGTCTAGTTTGATTTCTTGAACTTTTTAGGGCATTTTCCTTGAAAGCTCGTTCGACAGTTTCTTGTCCTTTTTCGATGTCATCGAACCTGTTTTGATGTCATCAAAGTTTGAATTCCGATGTCATCGAGTCTGGTTCGATTCCTCGAAATTTCCAGAAGATTTTCCAAGAAGATTACTAGACAAAACCTCTGCTTTCTTCGCTGTCATCAAATCACTGTCGATGACATCGACTATCTATGTTCGATGTCATCGATGGTACGTTTGATGAATCGAATTTTCTGTCCATATATTCATTTGGTTGCTGAACATATGGGAGTCATTTTCGATGTCATTAAGACATGTTCAATGTCATCGAACACGAGTGTTCGATGTCATCGAATCAAGCTCGATGACTCGAAGTGACATTTAGAGAACTTTAGAAAGTTTAGCTATTTTCACAAAGTCTTCAAACATTAAATTCCTTTATTATTCTATAATTTTTAAAGGGAATTATATACCTGGGTGTTTTGGTCATGGGATATGAGGCTTAATTTACCTTTGATGTTCCTGAATCACACATCCAGTTGAGGCAGCATTTTGTATTGTCTTCACTTGGGGCTCACTTGACTACCGACTTAACCGTCACGCTAATCGACAAAGAAAGGCACTTTCAGAAGGCCTTGCTCGACTGGTCGAAGTTGGTCTTCGACTAGTTGAGGATGCCAAAATCTGAATGGTTTTAGTTGTTGGACTTCGAGTCGAGAAACGCTCGACTGATCGAGGAGACCACTCGATTGGTCGAAGAAGTAACGAAATTTTTGTTTCACTTCGGCTAAAACTAGGACTAGTCGAGAAATTCTTAAACTGGTAGAGCTAAAACTTAGGCTGGTCGAAACTCAACCTAATACAAGCATAAAAATTCAATTTTAAATATATTTTGAAAGTGCTAAACCTAAGGTTTTTTTAAGGTTTATAATACCTGTATGGACTGAACTTCATAGAATTGAAGTAGATTAGAGTCTTGAACTTCTTTGAAGAACTTAATCTTATACTAGAACTGTCACGCCTCAAACTTTGAAACTGGGCTCACAAAATTCCCGTTTGCCTAATCTGACGCCAACAGCCTCCGTAGTACCCAACTTTTGGCTCCCAGCGCCCATATACCAGGTTCCCATCCTGGGATCCTACGAGGAGGATTTTCAACATGAATTTAATTCTTAATAAGCATAACCAAGCATAACCAGCAAACAATAATAAAAAACTTCATCACATTTCCACTATGATAAAAAACTTATAAGTACAATGCGCATAAAGGGAAATACAATAATGATAGATAAAAGCTCCAAGATGATCTGCTATGCGCTCTTCCCTCAGCGCTGCTGCGATCCAACGTCACTTGCACCCAATGGTTATACATAAGCTTATGGAAAGCTTAGAGGGTGGTGAAAGTGTGTGTGCAATGTAGTAATATAATTATGCAATATTAGAGTAATGTGAAATATGCTGATGAATCCATGAATACTATTGGCCGTACTAAGGCTATGCAATACAAGGCATGAATGATGTCGGCCATACCAAGGCCATGCAATGCGAGATGCAACTCAAGCATACCAATCCTCATTTGAGTCCACATATCAATACAACTCAACTCTAGAATATCACCGTGGTTTAGTACACTCCAAACCAGATTACTGCCCCATCACGCACAACAAGGTAAGAGAAAGAGACCTCACTATCCGCCTGCCAATATCGGGCTCGGCTCGTCGATAGTGACCCATTCCTCGAGCTGGTCAAACTCAGCTTAGCTTTACCCCCTACTCTCAGGGTGGTAAGGCCACACCCCCTCCAACCGACCACAACACAGTGGAAAGCGTGACCTTCTGATAATTGACACTCAACACTCATGCATCCACTCGATTTAAACGTTAGAGTAGCCTCCTGGTACCATAAGGGTTTAGGAAATTTCACATAAGGACATCTATAGCACCTCATGTAGAATAAGATTTCTGGTGTCCAATCTTGCCAACCACGATACGCCTATGGAGGCTACGACCCTGATGTTGCTAAGGCATATAGTAGTCATGTCACACAATGCGAGATGCATGAATCACACTATCCAGTCATGCAGCAATCCTGCGCACTCATGTGGGCAACTCCCCCTATTAGGGAGTACTATAATAATCTGCCTAATGGCATGTGCTATGATCAATCATTTCTCATATCAAGCATACATATGATGCATATGGCATGGATCGTGGAGTTATACTACGCATATTATATGATGATGATGTACTCCTCTTTATATCAAGGTTGGGCCGAAGCGGCCTACCCACAATCCTAAGGATTCGGAAAGGGTTCCTTTACCATACTATTGCATGGCCCGCTAGATGCCCTAGGGGGCCCAAATGAGTCCTAGATGGACTCCAAAATAAAAGAAATAATCCTACTAACAACCAATGGGGGCCCAACATCTTGGGATAGCCCAATGAGAATAGATGGATCATGGAAATGACGCCCAATGACTAGGGTCAGCTCACTTAAAGAATGATGAGAATGAGCCTAACAAGGCCTAAGGGAAGGTCACAATGAGGACATTTAACCATCATTGCCCATCAATGTGAACATTTAACCAACATTGCTCTCAAGGAGTGGCCCACATAGAGCCACACGTAGAGAAGGCCCATGACCTCACACAAAGGCCATAACGATGGGCCTCACTCAAAGGTCACAATTACATCACGATGGGGCTTGCCAAATGGGCCATATATATATATATATATATATATATATATATATATATATATATCATTCTGGGCCTCACACATGGGTCACCTACACATCACATTGGGCCTCAGACATGGGCCACAATTACATCACAATGGGCCTCCTCACATAGGCCTTAAAACACATCATAGTGGGCCTCAAACACGGACCTCAAATACATCATAAAGGGCCCCTCATATGGGCCCAACATACATCTCATCAAGGTGGGGCCCACATATTAATGAGAGGTCATTTTAGAGCATTACCAAAAATAAATCATATCGAAATATCAACTGGACCATACCACAAACAACAATGGAGATAATGAATTTCATTGTTAAAAATCACAGGGGCCATCATAACGTTTATTTTCCATCCAGTCTATTCATAAGGTCATAAAGACCTGAACTAAGAGGAAAAAAAACAAATTTCATATTGGTCTAAAGCTCCTGTGACCCAGAAAGGGTTTCAATGGTATACGTTCAATCCCTGCTACTTTTGTATTGTGGACCACTAACAGTTAGATCTGTCTTATTTTTAGTCTCAAGCCTTGAAACGAGCTTGCCAAATGGATGGACGGTTGGGCTGGAACACATCCATCATGGTGGGGCTGCTGGTCGTCCAGCAGATGGACGGCCCTGTAAGCGAATGAACGGTATGGGTATACCTCTCATACATCATGGTGGGGTCCCCACAGCCCGTCCAAATGGATGGCATGGAATACAAAACATACATCACGGTGGTTTTCCACAGGTGCCTGGATGGTGTAGTAAACACACACATCAAGGTGGGCCACTGCACGGATGGTGCAGATACAACACCGTATCGTGGTGGGGCCGTACATGGCACCGTTCATATGGATGGTGCAGATACAATATACATATTAGGTGGGGCTTACACAACACCATCCAACAACTGGACGGTGCAGATTTAACATACATCCTGGTGAGGTCTACGTGGTGGCCCACCAGAGATTTGAATCCGCTTCAGTCCCTGGCCACAGATGGAGTGGATGAGACGCATATATCATGTGGGTCCACGTGGTGTGGCCCACACATGATATACATATATATATATATTATATTACATAATATTATTATTATTATTATATATATATATATATATATTTTACAAATCCAATATCCAGCTTCTAGGCCTGGACGGACGCTGGATGTACACATACATCATGGTGGGCCCCACACGCTGCCATGGTGGGGTCCATGTCCAATGAATGGATGGTTAGGATATAACATATACTTTATGGTGGGATCCACCGTCCATGTGGCTGAACGGTATGGATCTCACATGCCATATGGTGGGCCACAAAACTTGCTGACGTATGTCAACAACTATATAGCTACGCGATACACCAGCCAATTTGCATCTAGCGTCCATGGATTGGATGGACAGCTAGATGTACACTTACATCGTGGTGGGCCACACATCAAAGAGAGAGAGAGAGAGGGAGAGAGATAGAGAGAAAGAGAGAGATCAGTGATGATGGAGGGGCCCCACCATTATGGGCCCCTCATTGATATAAAGCATACATCAAGGTGGGTCCCACCATATGTGGGCCCTTAATTCACTAAAAATAAAATAAAAATATAGATCCAAGACCACCCACTGTTCATCTTCTAGGTCCGATGGAATGCTGAACTCCTTGGCTTCGATTTTGATGGAAGATGATGAAGTATGAAGGGCTGAGATGGGAGATGAGAGGGTTAGGAAGTGGGCTACACACAAAACTCTCTTGGAGGTTAGAAAAGCTTGGACGTTGGATTTTTTTTGGATGGCTTGGAAGAGAAGGGAGAAATAAGAGAGAGAGAAGATGGGATGGAGTGATGGATGGGAAAGAGAGAGAGAAGATGGGATGAAAATGTTGACTTTTGGGGTTGTTGTGTCAGAGAGGTATGGGTTGTGTGGGGTGAGTGATGTGTTGAGTGATATGTGTACTTGATTTGTACTTGGCCCTTGATGGGATTGATGGGATATTTTGTAGATATTCCTCTCTAGGACTACATAAATACGCAACGTTTCCTCGAGATATGCGCAGGCCCACAGCTCCTAGCCTGAGTATCGCCTTGGTGCATGAGATGCGGCATTGGAATCGCGGCGATGATGCGGTCGCTAGGGTACAAGTCTCGGGTTGAGTCGACTCAGGTTGACAGCGCGTGACTCAGGGTCTCGCACAAATGCTGATTACAGGTCGCAGGTAGCCAAAATTGGACAAGGAGGATCACGGGAATCTACGGAATGGTACGGACTAAGATACGGGCCTTATAAGAACTTTAGTAGATCGAGCTTGATCTTCAACTTGAGTTTGAGCTTGATCTTCAACTTGAGCTAGGCTTGAACCTTGATCTTGAACCAACTTGAAGATCATTTGCTAAGATATTTTAACAAGATGAAATTTGACAAACAAGGTATAAAATGTGCTTTAAACATTATGGCACTTACAAGCTTTGGTTGTGACTTTCTTTATCTATTTCCATCTCCCTTAGCTCTCTCTCATGTGATCATCCTTCAATATTTGTGATTTAAGATCATAAATGAGTATTCAATGCTCGGATTGAATAATGATCCCTTGCATTCAATAGATGCCCATGTTATATCAAATACAAAGTCAGGTGAAACCCCTTATTTGTCCATTTAAGACCTATCCTTTAAGAAGTTTCATCTAACCTATCCCCTTGACCTTAGCATCATAATTGAAGATTCAAGAAGGTTCTATTTGTGGGAGCTAAAGTCGAGCTGATTCGATCATGAAGAGGCGTCCGATCATTACTCTTCACTAGGACTCATTGGTAAGTCTAGTGTTGGAGTCCATTAGAGAACCTCTTTTTTGTGCAGACTTAGGTTTAGAGTTAGTGATCCAAACCCACACTTTAAGACCTTTTATAGGCCTCCGGTGGGAGAGTACAAAGCTTATTCTTAGGTAGGACAAGTCTTGTATAAGACCTTGTGTAGGTGTAGACACCCCACCTTGAGCTAATAAGCTTGATTGAACAGAAACCTGATCCATACCCTTAACCCTAATCCATACCCTAAAACCCTGTCCAAACCCTAGGAAACCCTAAAACCCAGTGCCAATAACCCGATGGAACCCTAAATTTGATCCTAAACTCGAACCCTAGGAAAAACTTAATCTATAAAGTCAACCCTCGAGTCAACCCCCTAAGTCAACTCACATAGTCAGCCCACATAGCCTACTAAGTCAAATCACCTTGTAAACTAAGCTCATAACCCATTTTGGCCTACGCTCATTACAAAGCCTAATTTGAAAAAGTGGGGAGACTACATCCTAACCCTCATGAACGGTCAACATCCTATGAAGTAGATACCATACATCTGAAGTAGAAACCATACATTTATACGGGTAGATCGGGTGCCTAACACCCTCCCTCTATGTAACCGCGCTTCATTACATAGAATCTCTGATTGCAGAACTTAAGAGTCATCTTAGGGCCCAAAATCTTTGAATCCCTACGCTAACATTCCTATAGGGTCTAGCCGACTATAAAAATGAAGAAATTGGCTAATGACAACTTTGGTCAAACATAATGAATTAATCACCAACACAAAAGCCCTCGAAAGAGGTAACCCATAGAGCAAAGCAGGCCATCGAGGCTACGGCTCGAGATCCCAACATCCACAGAATGACTACTCCATAGGGGATGTGCTAGTTACACAAGTTGAGACCCAACTCAAAAAATAGGATATTTTCAGTCCCAAAGGGATAATAATTCTAGAGCATTTGCATCTCCATCAATTCTATAAAAAAATCCAAAATCCAAAACTATTACACCTTTGCGAGCTAGACGCTCCCGACAAAACCTCTCCTTTCGCAGCATCATTCGAACCAGGTCACAGGCCGCCATGGCCAACCATGAGGAAGAAGTCAAACCCTTCCACTCACTCGATCCCACAGAAGCTCAGCTTGCATAACCACGGCAGGCAGAAGTTATGCCAATCAGGCAAGAATTGGCACAATGAGTTAAAGCAATGCAGGATATGTTCCCGCAATTCATACAAGCACAAGCCATCGTAGCCAGCAACCAAGCTGGCCCATCTCAACAACCACAACAACCAGCTTCAAGGTTCTTTCCATCTTCCGGCTTGAACCAAGTACAATCGTTATAATCCACATAAGATTGCCGACACCAATTAGCGCAACCCTCGACTATAGGGCATTTTATTTAATACCCTCCCACAACCGGCAGTCAATCTCGAAATAATCCCATAACTTGGATTCTCAATCAATTTCTAGCCAACCTCATAGCCAGGGCTTCAGATCCATTCTCAGCAGATCTTGCAGCGAAGATTAATTTCAAGCAGCAATGACTTCCTCAACTAAAGCCTAGAACCAGCACTGGAAAATGCCCACAATGGGGGTAAGTGTCAAGTCCTCTATAACCAGCAAACAGTGGTGAATACCTAACACGGGGGTCACTTTCCAGCTTCTTAACCTCCCCCAACTGAGAGTGCCTTTCAATTTCATCAATTTTTCTCAGATGAAAACACAATTACAATACAGCAAGCTCCGCCTAACGGGAGTCATAAGGTCGAAGAAATCGACCATTATGCTGAAAAAGTGGAATGAGATCAGCTGCGAGAGATGTCGGTTTCTCAAATAAGCTAAAAAGAAATGGAGGAGTTGTGGGAGTAGCTTCAAGCCATGAAGATCCAGCTTCAACGATAGTAGGGGGTTGACCTCCCCTTGATAAAGTTCAGGGACCTATATCCCTTCTTAGATGCATGGGTGCCTCAAAACTTTAAGGTCCTTAATTTTAAAAGATATGATGGTAGCGGTTGTCCTACAACCCATCTCAAGGCCTTCTATGTAGAGCTAAATTTTGTGGTAGGGAATGACAGATCCCTCATCCACCAATTCCAAAAATCTTTAAAAAGTGATGCCCTTGATTGGTATACATCATTAGATTGTCACTATATCAAGACTTGGGAGTAACTTTCCTAGGCCTTCGTCGATCGATTCACGTACAATCTCAACATGGCACCAAGGAGGGCGGATTTGTCAGCTCTAAGGTAGAAAAGCGATGAGACATTGTTAGCCTATGTCGGATGTTGGTGAGCTATGGCCGCCTGAATGAGAACCTCTATTGACAACGAGGAGCAAATCTCCATGATTGTCCACTCGGCAAACCTGAGTATTTTAGGGTACCTGATCTCATACACATATTCAAACTTCACCCAGCTCATCTGCACAGGGGAGCAGGTTAAGGCCGAAATAAGGGCCGAAATAATTGCCCCTTGGCCTCATCAAACTGCTCTATAAAAATGGTACAAGCTCGAGGGAAAACCCCTGAGATATGGGAATGGAAATGGTTCGATTCAATGTCTGATAAGAGTCAACAAAATCGTCATCACTGCTTAAGGTAGTCGGTATGCTTGCCAACATGGACGCCAACAGTATCATCAATACCAACCTTAGTAGCACCAACAAAGATATCAACCCCATCCACTGTAGAAAATTCTACAACCACCACCGCATCCACAACTACAGCAACAACAATAGTTCAGGGGTAACGCGTAATACCCCTATTAAAATTGGAAGATGGTGAGGGAACCTAGGAAGTTCACCCCGCTCACAAACATACAACCATATCATGGCTACGTTGGTGTAGAAAGCAACTTTTGTCACCTTTACAATGTAGGCCACCTTTGAATCCTCTGTCACCCAACTATAACGAGCATAAGTATTGCGCATACCACCAAGGTTAGGGTCACACCACAGACCAATTCTTTTCATTAAGGCATGCGATCCAAGATATGATCGACAACAGGAAGATTGTGATCTTGACTCTTAGAATGACTCTTACAGCTGCACCCACCAACATCCTCCAAAATCCTTTGCCACAACATCAAGCATGCCCTAACAAATCAAGCGACCTCGCCATCAGCTTCCTTAAGGAGGAGAGCATCAATCTCTTTTTCTCCCCCATCCCGTCCATGCATACTATTACAAACACCCCATTGGTCTTACTAGGGGCACCACGGGCCCTACCTTCAGAGCTCGAGCCGGTAATTCTCTAAGGGAGATGACCATTATCTCCCCACACCAACTCCCAACAATAGTGAACCATGGGAGCCTGTCGTATTATAGGTGCACCCTTGCATTTTGAGCCAGTCATCTTACAAGGGACATTCCTAGCCCCTGACTAGTAATCTTAGAAGGCGCCTTCTTTCCACACTTGTCAACATTCCCACCAGTTAGACAAAGGATCATTTCAGAAGAACTGATGATCTTGGAAGGAGCACCATCAACATATGGGCCAATTGTCCTGCAAGGGTGTAACGCCCCGGATTTTTGCCAACCTGGGATTAGACGTCCTTAGGCAATGGATTAATCCTAACACAGGTTTAACTTCTTAAACGCTCAATTAAAGCCTCAAATCGCTCCTTAAACCATTTTCTTCACAAATCCCACCCTTCACTACCTTGTGCTTTCAATTTTTCAAAGCACCTTCGCCCTAGACACTATCTTAAACTAGCTAAGTGGTATAACTTGGATCACTTTATATACAAACTCCAAAGGCCTGAGTACCACCTCGACCAGAATTCACTTAGGACTAAATCCTTTAGAAATGAGACAAAGTAACTAGGTGTGAAACCAGATTAGCTACGAAATCCGTTCGAATCGCTTTAAATACGTTCTGAAGACCCAAAACTTGTAGAATCATTGGCGCTAGGTTACCCTAAAGTTTAGAACCAAACTCATTTCCCGTCTGCTCTCGGAATGAAAGCAAACTTCGTGATTAGGTCTAGATCGCACATCGGAGTCCGATTAACACTAGAACTAGGACCGCCCCACTGGGCTTAACAATCATCTCAAAATCAGCTCCATCCGATGTTCCATGGCCATTTGCTTCGATCCGGAGCGAGGTAGTGTGAAAAACACTATTCCCATCCAAAAATAAATATCTGGAATAGTGATCTGGCATCATTTGTTGACGCGTCGAGTGATTAAGCAACCCACCGTCGAATCGGACTCAAATTACACCCTCGGATTAAGAAAAGTTTCAGAACATTTACATGTACTTGGAATTTCGATCGTGGCCCATGACCGTCGAATCCGAAAAAGTGGTCCGCCACGTGCGATCCGGGAATCCGATCGAGTCAAAAACGTAATCCCACGTAGATCCATAGATGGAGAGCTTAAGTCTGACGTTTGGTTCAAGGAGGGCCACTAGAACCTCCCTTTTGAGCTGGAAAAGCGGCGAATATCCTATATAAGCAGTACCCCATGAACCTAAGTCTAATTTCGGAATATTTTAGGCTATATAAGGGCCTTAGAGCACCCTCTCTCACAGCCATACGAATTTGAGTTTTGGGAGAGAGAAAAGAGAGAGAAAGTGTGGGAGATCTGGGAGAAACTCCTGCTGTTGTTCCCGTCTGCTAGCGGTGCTTAACCACCTCATTCTTGCCGCTTTCCCGGCGATTCCGGCATCATTTCTAGGTAAGAAACCCTAACCCTAGATCTGATTTGAGTTGTATAGGCTGTGGGTTGCTTAACAACTAACCGATTCCGCTCTTTAGGCTAGAAATCTCCCGTATACGGAAGTTCTACTACCCTTGCTGATTCGTTTCGTTTCAAAAGGCAAAGGTGAGGACTTTAAGTGTATAAGTTACGGTTTTCAACGCTTTCAATGTCAGATAATGGTAGATTCATGATCTGCTTGCAATTGCACATGTACAAAGTGCTTTCCGTTTCCTGTTTTGATTAACGGTGTGAAATATGGAATTTCACATATTCTAGGTATACGTAGAAATACCGTATACGTATATTTTTTGGATAAATGCTTGACATGTTTATTTAATGTATAATTATATAACATATGAATAAAATACTAGTTTGGCGAAAGGAATCGCCAAATTATATGTTTACTTGTAAATGCGCCGTATGTTGAAATTACGTATTGTAGAAATACCGTATACGTATTTCTTTTGGAATAATATTTGACATATGTATTTAATGTATGATTATACAATACATGATTAAAATACTAGCTTGGCGAAAGGAATCGCCGAAATCTATGTTCCTTTGTAAACACTATGTATGTTGAAATTGGGTATACGTGGAAGTACCCTATACGTATAAAATTTGCTGATGTGATTGCCATGTTTAATTGCTGTATGAATATGATGTATATGTATAAAATACTAGTTTGGTAAAGGGACAACCCTAGTACACACTTCCCTAGCATACGTCATGTATGTTGAAATATTGCATTCCAAGTGTTGGTGAATTCACTTGTGAGTGTAAGTGCTTAAGTGTTAGAATCTTAGGTAGGTGCTGAGATGGGATTCTCGGCTACCTTAGAATCACATATGACACTCTCCATGTGGTTGTTCACTCTAACCACTCGCCTACGAAATTTAAGTATTTGTATCCCTATTTACATAATGCTTTATAACATGCTTTTGAACATGCTTTGTGACTTGTTTATTAACATGCTTCATGTTATGCTTTATAATATGCTTACTAGTGTTCTTGAATTACCATGTTATCATGCCGTATTTCACATGCTATGGTTAGGATTTGATGAGCTTGGGACTATGTTCATAGTCCGGGCATCCCAGATCGACTTGAAGATGTGGTTGGGATTCGTTCCGCCACGCATGATGTGTTGGTGAACCCGTGTCGTACTTCGGTTGGCGATAGTGGTTGGCCACAAGGTGCTTCTGCGCTCATATCGCCCAACTTGTTGTGCGCTCGAGCTAGCCGAACACGTCAAGTAAACCGTGTGTCTTATATATGTTCACCATGTTTGGTCGCTAATGCTTGAACCTAAGGTACCAAACTTACCAGTGATAATCCCGTTAACCATGGTACCTCGATCCGCTAAGACTCATGAGCCGGGCATGGTGGTATGGGACACCGTGGTCGGCTGTCGGCCTCTACGCCGGGGCTACGTGCCTCCCGTAGTGACTAGTGAGCAACTCGAACTCGTGAGCCGATTATGGTGGTATGGGACACTATATTCGCGCTGTCGGCCTACATTGATAAGGTGATGGGGAGTGGTGCAACCTTTGTGCGTAATGCTACCACAGCGCCCTTTGTAGTGACATGAGCATATTCTGAAGTTGCAGGCGTGCCTTAGGGTTCGCCGCGATATATAGAGTATGAACTAGGCTGTTTCTTTATAGTTGTATAGTGATGAATCGTTTAAGGGGTGATGGGGAGTGGTGCAACCTTTGTGCGTAATGTGACTGGTAGCCTCTGCAGTGACCTAGAAAACACACCATCGTCGATATTAACTAGGGTGACGACCCTAGATTGGATCATGTTTGGAAATGATCTGAGGAGGTACCTTAGTTTCCCAATCTGTTGTTTGAAACGAACTAATTAAAAACTCGGTAATCATACTCATCATGCATCGCATGTGCCTGGAAGATGTGGAGCACTTGTGGGATGTAAGCATGCGCGAACATGAGATGGTGTCGCTTGAGGGAGTATGTCGAGAGGGCATCCATCATACCCGCATTCATACTTGCATTAATCGAGTAACTAGAGTGTTTGATTTACTTGCTTTATCATTCTTGCTTGAATGTATTGATAACATGATAACTTATGTCTTATCGTTCCACCGAGTTAGCTACTCACTCCCACGTTACGGGACGGTGTTGTACACACCAAAACAGATATGTTGAGTTTCGGTGATGGCGATGCTTGTGAAGCCGGCAGGCCGACTACTTCTATGGTGATGAGGAGGAGTTCTCCTATCATGAAATTCTCCGGCGGGTCTCTCAAGACACCTGACTTGTATTGTCGGGCCGTGGTACTGGGGGATAGAAGACATTAAACTTACACATTTGGTATATTTTAGAACCGTACTTGTATTTATTTAACCTCGTAATATTATCACACTGAGACTCATCATAGTTTATATATTTTATCTATTTATCATAGTCTTACGCTTGCAAAATTAACTGCAGGAGTATGATATCTTGTTTTGGCTTAATCTCACTCATGTTCAATGCACGAATACAGTCAACATTCAATCATCATTCATTTTGTTGCATAAGTGATGTTCTGGAACTCGGGAGTTGAGTTTATACTCGACCCCCGATTTTCAGGGCGTTACAAAGGGGCAACCAGAGCACAAATTGGCAGATTCTTCCACAACTTACCTCTCTTACCGCATCAACTAGCTCATAGAAGGAGACTCACAAAAGAGAGGCAAGAGGCCATGCGAGAATGCTTCATCAGGCCGATAGTCATCTCGTGGGGACACCCATAATCAAGGGTAGCCATCCTAGAAGCACATGGTCTCCATGACAAGGTGACCCTCCCGGAAGTCAAAGCCTTAGAGGCATCTTCGAAAGCACCAATGGTCTTAGAGGGGCGAGAACCTCCTTCATACAAGACAGTTCCATGGCATTACCTGGAATGTGATGAAGTGGGGAACATGAACCCTAATAGGCGATGCATACGAATATATGGGACAAACCAAAGCGACATGAAAGGTGCTCTTTGTGCGGTCTGGGCAACAAAGGAGAGGCAACATATGATCTGTCTGGGAATTACTCTGCACATCATGCATGCACAAATAATTGTTTGCCCAAACTCTGAGTGAAGCACATGTCACCTGGATACTCCACCTAAGATGATCGCATTGTTTAGGAATTACTCTACACACCGCAAATGCACAGATAATTGTTCACCAAAACTCTGAGTGACACACTTATCGCCTCGGATACTCCACCTGAGATGATCTTGCTCATGATTGGACAACTCCTCACACCTCGAGCCATCGTGTTTACTGACGATGAGCTCTCCTGAAGCCCGAAATCATAGAAAATTATTGAACATAGTCTTGCACTATAAGGACCTACAGGTCCCGCTGGTCCTCCTAGACAATGGTTTAAGCTTGAACGTATGCCCGCTCTGGACTGTTGTGTGCTTGGGAATTGAGCCATCTTTCTTCCGACCGAGTAACATGAGCATAAGAGCTTTTGATAACTCCCACTAGATTGTAGAAGGGGAGATAGACATTGAAGTACAAATTGGCCCCGATGTTTCCATCATCAATTTTCAAGTTATAGACATTCTCATTCAACATGGTTCGGGAAGGCCTTGGCTTCACAAGATGAGAGTCGTCCCATCCACCCTCCATCAAGTAAAATATATCCTAGATAATAGGGTGATTTCCATTTTGACTGAACTAAATATCATCATGCCCAAAAGTTATAGTGCGCCTGAGCCGGACATCTCAACTATCGACATTCAACACTCCGAAGAAGACGTCACCAACCACAGTTTCGAGTTTGAGATTGTGAATGTGATCGCTAATCCTTCACTGATGAATGCCGAGTACGTCTTCTCGCCTGCAGAATGCTAAAGTCTCAAATACTATTCAAAGGACCATTATAAAACAAGGACGGTAGAGACAACATACAACCAAAGAAAATAGGGGTTGAGATATGGACTGACTTTTAAAGGGAAATGGAGGAAAAGAATATTCTGGTGCACGCCCATCCAATTTGTGAGACCAGGAACGCCTTTAAAAGGTCAGGATGAGAAGGATCAATCGCGCTAAGGAAAGGCCTCCCATTATTCCTAAGTGGAGCATTATGACTGCCTATCCGATGGGAGACCATCCTCGGACCAGTGGGAAGAGATACGATGACAGAAGAAGACGAAGCACTCAACCGGGGGCAAGATCGGGTATAATGCTTAGAGGACTATGGGGATGCCATAATACTCTTCCTCATCACATCACCGATCAACCAGGTGCACAACTTGCCCACCTTAATAAATAAGGGGACAACCTCCTCCTCTCAACCACAGTCAATCAAGGGGACAACCTCTCCGTCTCAGCTATAGTCAATCAAGGGGACAACCTCCCTTTCTTTCCTACCAACCAGGGGCATGACTTGCCCGATCCAATCAGCTAGGGGCACAACCTGCCCATTCCACCTAGTCAAGGAGACAACCTCCCCATCTCAATCATAATCAACTAGGGGCACATCCTGCCCACCTCAGTTAGTCAAGGAGACAACTCTCCCATCTCAAATGCAATCAACTAAGGGCAC
Source organism: Magnolia changhungtana (assembly GCA_030180095.1). Taxonomy (NCBI): domain Eukaryota; kingdom Viridiplantae; phylum Streptophyta; class Magnoliopsida; order Magnoliales; family Magnoliaceae; genus Magnolia; species Magnolia changhungtana. The sequence continues at coordinate 3,383,823 of JASAUF010000502.1, read as the reverse complement.
GATCTGTCTACTCCCGCCAGCTAGGGATGCAACACGTCCACATCAGTAGCCCATAGCTAAGGGCCACAACACCATACATCCATCCACAAGTAGAAGGAACCTGTCCACTGGACCATAAAAGGGAAATGGCCAACCCTAGTTTGGTCCAATATCCAAGTGCCACAACTAGCCGAATAGTTAGAAGAGCTCCGATGTGTGGTAAGTGACTCAGAAGGAACATAGTACAACTCTGACCCTGATCCTGATCTTGAGTAGGCGGAGGTAATGGTCATCGTTCTAGGCCATGATCCTCCATCCATCCCATCGTTCTAGGGGTCTTAGTTGGACTTTGGCCCCCCTGATAATTGAATTGTTCGGTGAGCCATCCAACGACAACGATCTTAAAAAATGCCAATTTAAGTAGCATTTGGCATCCAGAGCCAAGTCAACCTCAATCATGGTTTGTAATGCCAACCTGTTCTAGATCCCTTGGCAACAAATCCACACTAAAAAAGCCTCAAATTGGAACACCATTACCATTACCAACTTTTAAGGTACAAAACATATTCTAATGAGTTTTTCATTGGAGAGGGATTTGGGGTTTATCCGCCATACACATAGATGAGAATTTCTTTCTTTTTCTATGTCCGAAAAGAGAAATTAGGAGACAGAATCATTGCACTCCAACAACTGGTTTCACCTTTCGGAAAGGTAAATTTGAAAAGCTCCCATTTACTTCCACAAAGATTTCTACTACAGTTTCTTGTTTTTGAATTCAAAAAAGCTTTGTTTGGTTGAATTAATATAATTGTTCTCTCTTATTTCAAATAGACACGGCATCCATTCTTTTCGAAGCAATTGAATACATCAAATTCCTCCATGAACAAGTCAGTGTAAGTTCCATGAAAACCAAATGTATAAGTGAGGAAAAAAAAATCCAAGAAAGAGAATAACATATGCCTAATTTCATATTTTTCTTCTATAATTTCAGGTTTTAACTATACCATACATGAAAAATGTTCCCATTCAACACCAGCAGGTATATTTCTTTATTGTGTAAAAAGCTAACAGTGTGAAGAGGTTCCCAACCATTCATCAGGCTAGGCCCAATGTAAAAATCATTGGATGGGCCACACATTTACATCGAGTATGGACTATTGGTTGTTTTCTTCTAACCATCCATTTCTTTTGTTCATGTGTGGCCAACCTAATGAATAGGCCAACCCTTTTTTTTTTTTCATCCAACTTGTTCATAGCATGTGGCCTGGTTACGATGAAGATCTTCATCAATCTGTTGGTCATTGTTATGATCTTTAAAATACTTTTTATGGTTTATCTCAAGAAGTTATAGATTTATAGTGTTTTATGCAGAATTCTGATAAATCGAATGGTTCGGATGGACCGAAACAAGATCTTCAAAGCCGTGGGCTGTGTTTAGTTCCAATTATAAGCACCTTCTCAGTTACTAATGAGATTGGAGCTGAATTTTCAAGATCTATCTTTGGAGGAATTTCACGGTTTTGAGGAACTAATTGCTACAATTTAACTAAACCCAATGACATTTAGCATAGATTTATTCATTGTATCAACGTTCTTCTTAAGATTGCTTTTATATGGAGTTGGGTATCATATATATAATTAAATTTTTATGGAAATATAAATTTGATATGTTCGGGATTTTGAATGGTAGATCTGATTTTGATTTCTTCATTTTCTTGTGTAGACTTGCCTTTTCAAACAGGTTTGGTTTGGGGCTTTAAAGAATATATGTTTTTGAAATGGGTATTATGCTAGTTTTAGATGTGCATTGATTAGGCAATTTATTTTCATTAAAAAAAAAGTTTAATGAGAAATGCTAATGGTTTTAGCCGTTGAAGCCATCGGAATTAGCTGTCGGTTATGGTTGTTGAAAACGCCGACGGCTTTGGCCATCGGAAATAACTGTCGAAAACGGCGACAGCTTAAATCCGTCGGTGAGCAATGCCACGCCCTCTTTCTCAACCGCTAATCGAGGTCATTGTTCATGGTTTTTAGCCGTCAGCGTTGCCCGGTTTTTTTGGTAGTGGAATTAGTTACACCCAATGTAATGTAAACTTGATATTTCTCTTACTGAAATGGTAGTTGACGTGGCTTGATCTAATTGAATGGCCCTTAACAACTGACGGGGATGTTTTTCCAGTGCTATGGGCCACCTGATGATCATTTTAGATCAACAAATGGGGTTCATCTCGTGATGATGTATTTCTCGGCTCAACGGGAAGATGGCTTCACTGTTAATGATGGATTCTCTATGGATGGCTGATCTGATGATCTGATAAATATAGACGGTGTGGATATGACCAGCGATCACTGTGGAGGCCACCAATCGAAGAACCTGATGCATATAGACGGTGTGGATATGAAACAATATCTTGTACTAGTTTTCTAATTAGATGCCAACGGGGAAGAGTGATGCCCTAGATTCGACGTCCTAGCACTACAAGAAAAATAGGCATAGCCGTCGATTGGGGTTATCCTTTGCCCGCAGTTAGTTTTACGGCAGCCGGTAAAGGGGCTCTAAAATGAAAAACGGGATGCCCTCATTTGCGCTGCTCGATCTACTCTCTTTTAAAATGAAGAGAAAAAGACTCTCTCTTTCTCTCTCTCCATTGCAGAATCGAGGAATAACAACCAGTCAAAAACACTAAACCTAACCCTAGAATCTCTCTCCACACACTCTCTCTCTCTCTCAACCCTAATTCTTTCAAAATCAGGGTTACTGAAGACTAGGGTTTTGGATGTGAGATCGTTCGGATCTGTCATGGCCGATCTTCCCCGGCCGACGCAGCGGCAGCAGCAAGGGCTTCTCCCTGGCAATGCTGAACAATGGTAGTACGGATGCGCCGAAGCTGACACTGTCGGGATCGTTAAAGGGGTCAAGGAGGCGGACATCGGTCCGGCCGAGCCTCGACGCGGATGAGTTCATAAATCTGCTGCACAGGTCGGATCCGGTTAAGGTGGAGTCGAATCAATTGGAGAATGAAGTCGAGGTGGGCTGGATTGCAATTGTGATCCCAGTGGCTTTTGGTGGTTTCTTTGATTTTTAGGCGGTGATTTGAAATTGCGTTTTCTGAATTGCAGATAGGGATCGGGAGTTGGGGGAAGTGCGGCGGAGATCAAGGCATTGAGGTTATCAGAATGTTTGAGAGAGAAGGCGGTCGAAGAGGTATTAATTTTAATTTATTTATTTTGGGATTTTCTATATTTGGCTATCAGGCGTTTTATTTTGATTTAAAATCTGGTTTCAATTTTAGATTTATATGTAATAGTGTATTACATTGTGTTTTTGGATTTTCGGTAATTGGCATTATTTATTTATTTTTTAATTTTTTATATATGAGGTTTGCCATCTCGTGCACAATATGAAAGGCGGATGTTGATGCAGTAGCAGTTAAAATAGTCATGGCTGGAGCTGGGTGTGAAAATGGTAGTAAAGTGGAACAAGTAAGAAATGGCCTTCATATTGATATATTTAACATTGTTGCTTTGTGGAATAAAACTGCAAAACCTATATAAAAGAGAGGATATGTGGCTATTAGAGTCATTCTGTCAGATATTTTTGTTCTAATTTAGAGCGTTGATTTTTGCACACTAATAATCTTCATTCTTTCATAATGTAAGCAGTACCAATTTTCAACTTTGCAAATCAGGCAGGTCTTGACATGCTGGAGACGACCTTGGTTGCCGCAAAGACATAACTCGGAGAAGATATTTGATGATCATGGATGGAAGGCTCTTTACACCGAGTTCCCGCACATAATGCAAAGAAGTCTCATCAATTTGTCCTTGCGAAAAAAGATAGGAAAATGGTCAATGACTTGATGCGTTCCTCAATTTACAAAAAATGACATTGTTTTCTCTGGTGATGGTAGCTGACTGCCAAACCACCCTCATTTCCAAGATTTCTTAATACCTGGTTTCAAAATGATGAGGTTCCCTTTCAAGAAGGGTTCCTCTGTTTTTCTCTTGAAAGTGTGTTTAAAGAGTGTTTCTATCATTTACTTGAACCCAATCTAAGCCTAGGATGAGATTTTATTTAGTTCTTTAACTACAAATCATAGATTATACAATTTTATTGAGTTCTTTAATACAAATCATAGAATATACAATTTTATTGAGTTCTTTAACTACAAATATTTAGTCGGCTTTTTTAACGATTGACGAAGTATGGCATTTATCGCCTGAAATTGCCATTTTAGTTATTTTAGACAAGCAAAATGGCATTTGTTCTGCCTGTGTTGGGGATCAGGATCATCACCATGTGGTGCATCAGCATCACATCAGGGGTTCACATGAAAAGATGGTCTGATGACCAATACCCATTAATGTTCTCAGTGATATTCTACAGCCACACAACCAAGATACTAGTGCTGAAATGTATGATTCTGACCATCTCCATGGTAGCTCATTGATGACTGCTGGGAAATTTTCAATGGGTGCACATTACCCTTTCAGTGTGGTTATTGGGCCATAACCCATTGAAAATGGTGTCTTCAAGATGGACAGTTCCGAACAACATCTAAGATGAGTCCCATGGCATGACTCATGCTGGTGATCCTGATATAGAGGTCAAACAGACTCTTTGAGAAATTATATGGTGGACATGGTTGAATGACACGGTGAGCTTCGCCTTGCCTGTGTCGGGGTGACTTGGAGTCCCTTTCCAATCTGTATAGGGTGGTACCGGATCCAAGTCCATATCTGACATGTCTTAGTCTTAAAATCATGATGGCGAGAGAAACGCCATACAATGGGATTATGGCAGGGGGATTGTGCCCCGATATGGGTATTTCAAACTTTTAGATCATTTCTCCCATGCCTTGTCAGTTTTAACTGTGTTAAAGAGTAATATTTCTCAGAGAGATTGTTATGGCTTCACTTGGAACTCTGATTTTTGGGACTTAAAGCTAATGTTGAACAATGCATTTAATGGTCAAATTGCATTTCATAAAAAATTAAGGGTAGCATTCTTTTCTCTATTATTTTCTTATGTGTAGCCCACCTGAGTCACGGATTAGTTTGATCTTTCAGCCCTAAGCAATGATGCATTTGATGGCAAAAGTGGATTTCACACACACACACACACACACACACACACACATAATGGGGCCCATCCAAGCCTACCCCCATTTTGCTTTGCATTGGGTTTTGATAATATCTCCTGGCTCTTCAATGACACTTGAGATGAGCTATTAATTGATTCAAATCATTAATTATATTTTATACAATTAACAACAAACCATGATGCAAAAACTATAACAGTAAAATGATCCTGTATATCCAATAGGTAGCATGAAAAATGGACAATCAAGATTAAACAAAGAAACAAAATAGATCCAATCATCATACTAAAACATCTATTCGATGGATCTCATTTTAAATTATTTATAATTCCAAAGTACCACTTTAGTTTCATGATTTTAACCATGCAATATATGACACTTATGGTTTGTAAACATAAGATAATTATAATAAATTAACCTCATTCAAACGGTTAAGATCATTATATTATATTTTAGCCATGTATTTTCCTGCGGTAAGCATTATATCATATTTTTGTTTCTTTCTAGGTGCTTGTGTATAGTTTGCAAACCATGGCATGTCTTTGTGGAATTTTCAGTGAGTGGGAATGAGCTAAGTGAGACATCATCCAAAAAAAGAAAGCTCTGCATGGATGAGCACATCTCTCATGGGAAGGCAGAGCTCTCGCCTTGATCAATGGAAGGGATTGGAAGCTCTAAGGCATTTGAGAGGAGAAACAAGAGAGCAAAAATCTGGTTTTCAATACATTTCTTTGCCCAACTTTGTCAGTATTATAGCCGACAAAGTTTTGAATAAGTTATTTTTTTCTTATTCTTTCATCTAGATTTGCGTGGCCTTATTAATTGGTTGGATGGTCAAAAAACACAATGTTGGACTTTAGGAAGTTTTTTCTTTTATGATGGGTACTATAGGGTCCCACCCACATCACTGGTTTCAAGGTACAGCCAAGTCATACTAAGATAGTAACAGATATTGTCACTTCATTTCCATCATCGAACCAATGCAAAATCATTTTAAAAATCATTTAAACTCATGTGATGTGGCCACGTGTCTTGGAATGTCTTTATTTTAAAGGAATATATTTATTTTAGTGTGGCATGTCAAATGCAAATGTATGAATTGGATAGCATATACAGGCAACATTCTGCACTCCACGCGGTTTTAATAGAGGGACTTCCATCTCAACTCTCCCTTGCGTGGCTTATCTGTTCATGAATTTCGGTCCCAATTCAAACGGGTAATTTTGTATTGTATGACTTGTGTTTTCTTCTTTCATATTGGACAGGTGAAGCATCCCAAGGTTGCTCAGTTCTTGGGAGGGAGGTTGTATGACTGCTTTTTTCAAGTATTTGGCTCTGTTTTCATCCAAAGAAAGTAACCTTTCATGAGACAATTTCAAGTTTATTTGGCTTTCATGTTGTTTTGCAATTGCTTCCCTCAAGGCATGATCAGTTGCAATTGATTCCCTCACTACTCAAACAAAGTAACCATTGAGTATGAATTGATGAGCTCTCTTCTCAAGAAAGTACTAATTTATGAGTCTTAACAAATCTACAGTTTGTTGAGGCTCCCAACTTCATACATGTGGTGCTTGTGGTTTGGTGATCCAGACTGTTGATTGATGTGGCCCCCGTGGATTGGATATGTCCAAAAACCCCATATGATTGGGTGCATAAAAATAGGCGGTTAAGATAAAATTGTGTCAACAGCCCAAATCCAACTGAAAGAAAACCAAATTAAATGGTGAGGATCTTCCAATCTAGGAGAATTGGGGGTATCATAAACGATGGGACCTGTCAAGTCAACAACTCAATCACCAAACTATGTGCCCCACATGCATGGATTTGTGAAGCCTTAGCAAAATGTACATTTGTTGAGGCTTTGTACTATACTGTTCATCTTTAACTATGGCCAACTGAGGATTTAGTTATCAATGCCAACATAGAGAAGCTAGATACGTGAGGGCATGTGTCAAAATTGTCCTTAATAATTGAAAACACTGGGAATTATGTGCAAAGCCTAAGGTTGAGGATCATATAATGCCTTGAGAGCCGTACATGAATAATTTGTAAATGATCTCACATGTTTTCTTATATGAAAGTTCCTTTCCTATGTCATTTAAGGGTGTTTTTCTTTTTGTAATTTATACACATCATACCTTTTATTTAGTTGGTTATTTATTCAAGTAAGATTTCAACTAATATTTGAATCATCTTCCTCAATAACATTTATACACATCATATCTTTTATTTAGCTGGTTCCCTTTCTAATGAGCCTTGTCAAAAATTGAGATCACGTTCATGCCAGCTTCCATGGATAAAATCTGATTTTTAAATTTTGCTTCTTGCTTGTGCCAGCCAAGAGTGAAGAGCTAGTAGCCAAGGTGCATATTTTGAGTGAAGGGAATCAGGCCCTAAAGAATGAGATTAAAGGCTTTCTGGAAAATGCGAGAAACTAATGTCTGAAAATGGACTATAATGGTTTGCTTTTATTACCCTCTGGTTTTCCACCTTCTGGGTTTCTTCTTTCTTTCTTTCTTTTTCTTTTTCTTTTTCCTGACAACTTTAAATGGTTGGTAGTATAATAGTTGCTGCAGAACCGTTTAGGTAACTAACCAACAGCTGATCACCAACCTGATGTTGCAAACTAGTCTATTTAAATACTTTTACCTTAGAAAAATATGGAATTCTCTCATTCTACCATGAATTGCTTGATTGGGTTTGCATGTCTTTATCTCCATAGCTCTCATCCTTGGAGATGGACTCTATAACTTCATCAAAGTACTATCTTTCACCATCGAAGCTTCCATGGTAGATTGAAATGGAAGGACCTCAGAACAGGTAAAAAACCATGACAAGGTTTGAATCATTTCACATTCGATATTTAGCCATCTCTGCATCTTGTGTGATGTATATCATGTTTCCAATGACTTGCTTGAAAACGCAGTTGTGTAGTGCCTATTCCTTCACAGCATAATGAAATTGGGTTGTATGTTTTTGAAACTGAATATCAACTTAAATAGGAATGTTTCATCTGTGTGGTTCGTAGTTACTTGTTTTCTGGATACTTCCATTGTTGTAATTTCCTTGCACATGCAAACAAATGCTTGAAAGAATTATTCTTTTCACTTGGCTATGTATATCCATATATTTGCTTGTATTGTAGCTACTTTTAATGGTCGACTAAAATATATATATATTTTTATTGGTGCTATGATGTCCTTATTCATTTTGCAGCTCTTATCTCATAAGATGTGAGAACATTTTGTCATCATCGATGTAAATGTAGACAAAAGGTTTTATTCCGAGTGCCACTTCAACAAAAATATCTATTTCTTTGTTCCTTGAGAGGATAGATGAATCTCAAAGATAGATTTTGACTTCCTAAAACTTGGTGATGCCCTGTTTTGAATGGTAGCTGACACTGGATTTTGTTTTCTGAAAATTACTTTGTGAATCTGATTTTTCTTATTTCTTATTTTCTAAATGTAAACCTCTATTAGAGATATCCCGGAATGGATATCTTGCAGCGATTTCATAATCAAGTTTTTTATTTTTTTCCTCAAAAGGGGTTACCCAACTCTTTGGGAAACCTGAATTCATAAAAAACGGAGATTTACAACTGGACTTAGGTTTTATTGCAAAGTGGTGGTTTGACGGTAGCAGATTGCAACTCTCGTCATTTTTCATCCGAGACAAACATCTCGGTTATGGTGTATAGTCATTTTTACTTGAATCTAAGCGAATTGTTTGATCCCTAGCTAGGACAGATCTTAGTGCCAACGTCATGAGCAGCCAACACAACCGTCAAAATCCTGCATTGAAGTGGTGGTTGGAACAACCGTCAAGAAATCTACAAAAGGAGAAGGTAGGCATGGTTGTCAATGCTTTCTTTCAGCTCTTCTTTTGGTTGTTGTCTATAGCCACAGTAATTGCATGTATTACACGATGACTTTTCTACCATGTATCTCCCAATTTATCTGCTTGACCACTTCGATTGTAACTAATCCCGTATTAGCTCTTGAAGAATAAATTAATGTTTGTCTTTAAAATTATCATTGTATTGTCTTCTTAATTTTTTTTTCTTTTTTCTTTTTTCTTTTATTTTTTCCTTTCTTTTTGTGCAAAGAAGTGAACATGTTTGTTTTAACTCAATTCCCATTCTCGGCCTAAGCACTGCTAGTGATGGATTTGTCTGTGGCCTCTCGTTGGATTCAAAACAACCTTAATGTTGGGGCAATAGCATATACATTCAAAACAACCCTACTTTTATTTAGCTGGTTGTTTATTCAAGTCACAATGAATGGCCTAGATGTATAAACCACATCTCATTGGTCTGGGCACAGTACAAAAAAAAAGAAAGGTTTCAATGGATGTGCATCTACCCTTAACCATTATTTATGTTGTTACTCACCTAAGTTGTGGATTGGCCTCATTTTTAAGCCCATGGCTCACCATGGAAGGGTATATCTAATTCATGGGATAGATGTCTTCAAATTTTGAGGATGTGTTGCAAGAAGAAAACCTTTACTTGATTATTGAGGTAAGTTGCTTGATTTTTTATTTTTATTTTTCTGTTGATGAAGTATATTAAATAGCATGCTTTAGGTCTTCATCAAGTTCTTTGATACAATTACATTTGTTGCCAGTTATTATCATTTTGCGAAATATTTCGACCAATGAAATTTTAATATGATTGAAATGGACTGACAACTGAAGGAAGCTGGTTGTCTTCATTTTCATTTTCTAAAATTTTGTTTGTCTTTTGCTTTTTAAACATGCATAGAATCTTATAAGGAATTGGGAAAATACGGACCAATCTTAGACTTCTTAGTGACATTTTATCTGGTTGTAAACAGGCACCTTCGTGATTTGAGGCTTCATCTCATCATCAATAATGCCAGTTTGCTCTTTAAGTCATTAGATAAAACTCAAGATTTACACCCATATTCACTCTACAAATCATTACTATTTGATCTTTGCACCCACTTCGTGTATTCCAGATCATATAAATGATGGGCCACATTCAAATATTGCATCAATTGCAAAAGTAGATATAACATTTACATACCAATTCATGCATTAATTTTGAATTCTTTCCTCTCTAGATTTTCTTAATATACTTGATGAAGGCATTGCCTTCTTTTTGTATTGTGATTAGTTCATATTTAAAGATCCTTCGGTGTTGTTGTTACAACCCAGTGAAAATGTAAAGATTCTTCTTTTGTCGGTCACAAATATTTGATGCGGTTGATGAGGAAGTCTGCAAGCTGGATGAAAAGTTCAAGGAAGGGAGTCATGTTCGAGTTTGTGTTCTTGGCTTTAAGCATCTATAAGGATTGACAATGGATGTTTTAAAGGTAACCTAGTTTATTTTTCCCTAAAATAGCAAAAGGTGAGTTTGGTCCAGTCCCATCCACTATTGGTCCATTAGATCAGCAGTTTGGATTATCTACATGGACCCCACTTCTCCAAAATCAATGGTCATAGTATTACTCTAGAAAAAGTTATATTTTTGTTTTGTTTTTTGTCTATTTTCTGACTTAGGCCTTAAATCTTTTCTTTTTTGTTTTTGTGTGTGTATGTATTGTTTCTAATTGTCTTACAAATTCCTTGCTTTATCTTCAAATAGGTGACATTGGCACACTTCCTCTTTTCTGCCATTATTATATTATGTCAAGGTAAATTCAAGACAGATCCGTGTTTTACATGTCATAGCCACTCAGAAGACAATGAATGGTGATTTGGACTGTTTACCATGGTAAGCCTATCTCATTTCCTAATGATCCAATCCTATTGTGTGTGTGTGTGTGTTTTTTTTTTTTTTAAAAAAAATTATTGTTGATGACAGGGTAATAACTAGGCCAGATCTGAGTCAACTCAGTCGAATTTAGACTCGTTTTTGGCAAAATCTGTACAACCAAAATATGAAAACTCTGCTTAACCAATATAAATGGACAAAAATGATTTTCTATAAGTTATTTGAAGGGTAATTAGAGCTTTAGCATTCCCACCAGTGTGTATAAGGAAGCCTCTACACCCTGGGTCAAATCTTTTTACAACCATCCATTTACAAGTGTGGCCTTCCCGATGAGTGTGGCTGATCCGATTTTCTTGGATCAAGTTTTTGTCACAAACTACTACTGAGAAAAAAAAAAAAATTACGACAAAGGTTCAAAACAGTAAACTTTGATGCATTTTAAAAAAAAATAAATCTAAAGGCTGCGTTTGGTTGCAAAATGAATCCTCTAAAACATGAAATAACTGTCTTGTTTACCAATCATAAGGACTTTGCAAACAAGAACTAGTGTAGTTGTACCTAAACTATCTTGGAGTTTTGTGTGGCGCCTCTAATGCATTTCTGCTTTCATTTCTACCTATTTGCTTATGCTTGATGGAACTTTGCAAATAAGAACTAGTGTAGTCAGACTGCTCTTTTTTTTTTTTTTTTTTGTAATTTTTAATTTCTAATCAATATGCAATCTTTTATGGTTTGCTATTGTCATGGATATGCTTAGATACTTAGCTTACTCTGACTTGTAACAGATCATTCTCCTCTCCCACAGTTTCACAGGAACTTGTAATAGATCATTCTTTAGAGAATAGAGGCTATATTACTAGAACTCTATTTATAACAAATCATTGCTTGTATTGAAGCACTTCTTGAGAAATGGATCTTTGAAACTAGCAATATTTCAAATAGCGAATAGCATGCAGCGTAGCATATTCAAATTATCATGTAGCGTAGGCTACACAACTCAAGCTATTTTCATGAGCTACGTAGCGATAAGGCTAAGCTACACTACATAGCGTAAGCTACATGTTACATAGTTGTTCAAGGATTTGTTGCACAAGCACTTTCACGTATTTTAATACACAGTTTCTCGGAATTTTGATGTGAATACCGATATCGCAAAATACTTGTTTGGTAATACGTAAAGCGAGTCATCGGTCATGCATCAACAATGTGTGAGGAGAACATCTTCACCACACTTTACCGATCTTGTTCATGAATTATGATTGGTCATCTTAGAATATAGTTCTTTCTCAGCCTAGTTTGCTATTTGGTTATGTCGATAGAAGTGGAGTATTTAAACACTCAATTCCTATTTTTACAACAAATATAGGTATGAGCAACAAAAGAAGAAAAGGGGGCAACAGAAAAAAAGTGCTGGTGAATATCTTATCCTTTCCATTTCCTTTTCCCTATATTCTTTTGGAAATTTAGTCAAGGTTTTCTCAGGATAGCTATTAAACTTCTTATTTGACAAAGTAGCACCTCTTATACATGGCCTTGAATGTGCAGAAGTCGTATGGATATGAAGGAGCTCAAAATGGGGTAGGATATGTTTATTTTCATTTATGTATGTCAGTTGATCCTTCGTAGCTGGTTTTGTTTTGTACTTGACTAATCTCCTCATTGCTAATAAAAAGGTAAAAAGAAAAAAAAAATGAAAAAAATGAAAAGAAAAGGAGAACAGGTAGACTACTACACCCATTTTCACCATCTCTTTAGGGCCTGTTTCAATTGAAGGTAAACTAGGGGAATGCAAGTGAAAGAGAAAACATAAACATAAGTGTTACAATCAATTGGAATTCACATGAGTTTGACTCACACGTAAATGAAATTAAACCAACGTAAGATTTTTGCTTTCTTTTATGAAATATTTGCATATATTAATAGGTAGCATAATGACTTGGTAATTGCTGCAAGGATGACTTTGTTCCCCGTGTCTAGGACTCAATGATGCTTCTCATTGTCCACTTCTCCTTTTGTTACTAGTCCCTGCTGTACTTAGATTCTTTTAAGTTGGTCCTGTTTGCAATCTATCGGTATTCAATGGTAAACCCACCACTATTCCTGTGACTACTGTGACAGCATCTGGGTGGCGAGCAACCTGAAAATATTTAAAGCTGCAGTTTTGAAATCACATACTTGGCATACAAATTCTTCTAATCGACTCTTTGAGCTAATTGAATCTCTTATTTTTTTCAGGATTTTAATGAGTACCAAATGTCCAAGCTGAAAAGCAATGAGGCATTCACGACGAGAAAGGAGATCACTCAGGTAAAATAAAAATAAAAATAAAAATTCACAGCAGGCCGATCCGATGAACAGCCCAAATCTTGTACATGTGTCCATTTTTACCGAGATTGAGTGTTTGATAACTAAGATATTAGCATTGAGCACTAGATCCTTCCCAACTTAAGATGTGACATAATGACTGACATGTAAATGAAATTAAACCAACTTAAGATTTTTTCTTTCTTTTATGAAATATTTGCATATGTTAATAGGTAGCATAATGACTTGGTAATTCTTCTGCAAGGATGACTTTGTTCCTTGTGTCTAGGACTCAATGATGCTTCTCACCGTGTGCTGCTATTGATAAAAAGAAAACCACTTCTCCTTTTGTTACTAGTCCCTCACTGTGTAATGATGTTGGTGATTCTCGAACAAACAGGAACATAATGGACTCGCCCACAAATCAGAGAAATCAGGTTGGCCCATTCTTCATGTCGGTCACAATATTAGAACCAGGCTGGTGGCCTAGAAAAACTTTCCCCTGTTTTTTCAGCCATCAATTTTTTATTTTATTTTATTATTATTTTTTTTAAATCCTAAATCAAACTAGCTGGTGGACTTCCTGATTTTGTGGTCCAGGCATCTTTGCAGCGGGACCGCCCGATGAACAACTTGGAGCTTTTCTTACTCTTTTCATCATTGAATATTGAATGAGAAAAGATCATATAATTCTGGTGGGCATTAAACATTACAAAGCTTATAGCCCATCTGTGTTTAGGTTGGTGTATACACCCATCATTCCAGCCATCCATTCGATGGGCTACCACATGGATTAGCCATATCCTGATTTCGTTCTAGTTTCTCCTTTATGTTTTACTAACTTGGTCTTATTTTGATGAAAACGTAAGGCTTCATAAGAACTTCATGGCATTGGGTTTGGATTACAAAACTGATAATTCTGCTATTTATTGATGATCAAGATTCACATTAGATTCTCATTAATGAGGTTCATTTGCGTGAGTACTCTCTCGAAGAGCACTTTGTTTTTTCAAGAGAGCTTCAATGGCCAAGTTGTAGCAGAGAGGGAATTATGCAGTGTTATTGATTGGGTGGAAAAAAGTGGTTTCTGAGGGGGAGTTGAGCTTTTGTTTAACAAAAATGGTTCTTTTGCCTCTAGGGCAAACATTTTCTTGCCCCTAGGCTTTGTTCACTCAAGTTGGAAGAGAGGCTATTTCCTTGCCGATATGTTGTCCAAGGAGTGTGGCAGTCTGGCTCCTTGCATCGGGAACTTGTGTTTTTTTAAATGAAAATATTAATAATTCTTAAATAAAGTTTATTAACGGGGAAGCCTTCTTTCTCCCAGAAGGAGACATTGGAGGTTTTTCTTCAGATGTTCCAAGAATTGTTGTTTTATCAGGAATAGGTGAGAATTCATGTATCACAAGATTTGAGGGTTTTAAAATAAAAATGTAGTGTAGTAGTCGTGTTTTATTTTATTTTATTCTTGGTGTTTGTGACATCTGAAAATAGGTTTTTGGATTTTTGCCTTTCAATGAGTAGGTGTTCTCTCGAGTTTTTACTTTCTTCGCCTTTCTGTATCTATGGTCTGAAGATGGAGACTTTTGCGGTTTTGGTTTTTTATGTGATGAAAATCATGTAGAAACCTGGATGTATAGCGTGAAGCATTGGATCCCATCTAAAGAACTCCAAAATGCAAAGGTCTTGAATGGACTAGTATCGGGTGGGGGACCTCCTGTGAAGCTCCTTCAAGCTAGCCTCAGTCACGCACCATGTTATTCTGTAAGGTCTTTTTTATAACCATTCCATAAATGCATTTCTATTCTTGGCATATTACATATAAATTTGTTCTGAAATATTGGCCATTGCATACGAGCTTTGAATTAGTTTTGTTGGAATTTGGTTCAATTGTTATTGATTTGTAGTCATGATTTCATATTATTATTCTATCATAATGCGATTGTTTTCTTCCTCATGAATTTTGTTCCCAAGCTGATAAATCAGGTAGTTTGCATGTCCTGCTTTCTGTCCTGAAGTTGGGATGTTGTGTAGGATTGGTTGATGCTTGTTTAAGTCTTGTAACCATGCAAATGTTTTATCTATGGCATTTGTATTATCTCGTAGCCTGTTAGAAACTAGTGTTCTATCAACAACCAGAAAAATTGTTTTGGAGGTTTTCTTTTGTAGATATGTTGAATTTATATTTTAAGAGATTATTCTCGGTCATTGTTGTCATGTGGGCTTGTTTTATTTATTATCTAGATACTTGATTAGGTGTGTCATGTTGGATTATGATAAACATTTGGCAATCTCTTTGATGACTTGAGCTGATAGTTTCCTTCTCTGTTTAAATAGCTCATTTCCCTTTTCAATTAATAGAAGTTGTGTGGTTTGTTTGAAAAAACAAAAAAGAATGGAAAGAGGAGAAGAAGGACAGCTGCAATATCTATGTTTTTACTTTACCAGAGTTGGTTCATTTAAAGACATGGTCACTTGCTTTGTTAAAATATTTAAAGCTTATTGTGCCATATGGTCCATACATTTGTTTCAAGTTCTCAATTTCTCATGATCTTTCCATTTAAAGTCATGGTCATTTGCTTGATATATTTTAAACAAGCCATGTATCCTGAAATTGGTCAACCCTTTCCTACTTGTTGTATTGGCCTTTTGCTTGCCCATTGGATGATTGCCATTCTAGCTATAGACGGAAAGACCATTTGACTCGGCACTTGCTCCAGCACCAAGGGAAACACTTCACATGCCCTAGAGAGAGCTGCAATCGTAAGTTCGTTTTCCAGGAAATATGACACGTCATGTTAAGGAATTGCATGATGATGAGTCTCCTGCACTACCAGTGAAGGTCAAAAGCAGCATATTTGCCAAGAGTTTGGATGTGGAAAGGCATTTAAGTATGCATCAAAGTTGAGGAAGCATGAGGATTCACATGGTAAGTATTTATGGCAATCAATTTGTTGAATTTCTCATCCTCAGATGGATTTGTACATTGGATGCCCATCCCATTGATTGCCTTTCGTCCCTTCATTTGTTTTCGAACTTCAACTTCAACCTTGTGTTTAATCATCCTCTGTTGCCTGTGGCAATGATCTTTGTTAATTTGTTTGATGTCTTAACTTTTATTTCTTCAATTTTCTATTTCGTTTGATTGAATATCTGCGTAAACTCTGTTATTTTTTTTCCTATCACAGCTTAAACCCGGATTCTCGTGGAAGCCGTTGCCCGCCTTGAACCAGCCGCATGAAAACTTTCTCGAATGCCAAATGTCTCAAGACTCACCTCCTCTCCTGCCACCAATATATTCCTTGTGAGGTCTATGGGACTAAACAACTGAAGAAAAATATCAAGCGCCATCTACGCACCCATGATGAAGAAGAAGTTGAGAGGTCAAGTGCAGTTATGAAGGTTGCCTCCACAAATTTTCAAATGTATGATTCTGCTAACATCCTTGTAACATTATTCCTGTCTTGATTTTTTTTTTTTTTTTTAAAGAAAAAAGAAAAAGAATATCATTCTCAGGGGTCAATGATATGATGTGTTGATGAAAGGAAAAAGAGGTTTATTTGGTAGAATGGTAGTTGGTCCGTAATTCTCCTAAGCAAAATCATGGCTTTAAAGCCTCAACCCATATTATTGTGGACAACTAGACCTTAACTCAGTTACCACTTGTAAATCCAACACTGCCAATGTTGACAAACCCATTGAAAGGCCAAAAGGCATTTGACAAGGCAAGAAAACTCCCGATCAATTCCACTGGTAATAATAATGACAATTCCACAGTGATGAAATAGGATATTACCATATATGCAATTCTTGTTTGCTAATTGGCCCTCCGCTATTGTTTTATGTTCTTTTGCAGAGATCAAACCTCAAAAGATGTAAAGGTCATCACCTTGATCTCGAGACCATTTAAGTGTCGAGTCTCAGGATGTGAGCAGAAGTTTTCCTACAGACATGTGAGAGATAATCATGAGAGATCTGGTGCCCATGTTTATATTCAGGTGATTTGTCTATGTGCTACTTGGAATGAAGTTCAAGCTCTTAATTTATGGTTATCTTGGCCTTTTGAGGCATTTCTCATTGTGGTATGATTGATGGTTTGTGGGTTTTGATTGCAGGGCGACTTTTTAGAATCCGATGAGCAATTTCGATCGAGACCTAGGGGTGGTCGTAAAGGAAGCTTGTGACTGTGGAGACACTGGACTGCGAAAGAGGGTTGTTCCTCCAGGTCGGGATTCTGTTTTGGATGATGCATCAAAATACCCGAGTTGGTCATTTCGAGAATCAAGAGCCGCTTGCGCATGTTTGAACTCCATTCGCTATTAGAGTCGAGGACATCAACTTATGTATCATATCAACCTCATTTTCTAGATCGGAGTTGTCTACATGTTTCACTTCTGGTCCCTTTTCCATGTATATGTGCTATGGATTTCAAATGATATATAAAGTGTGAATCTCTTCATATCTTGTGCAACTTTCAAATCTTCGTCATTCAATGAATTTCAAATGATACACACACACACACACATCTTATTTCCATTGTCCCTTGACGTGCAGGTTGTAAGTTCCGATGGAAAGGAAGTGAAGCGATTGCATGCATAGCCAGATATTGACACCGAAGATGCAAAGGTATTTCTATGATGGCTTCTTGATCATTTTCACAAAGAATCGATACATGACTGCCATCCCAAAAAGCTATAAACTTCTTAATGTGTATGTTCATCCGACTCTATGCTCTGCTTACCTCCGTCAACATAATCTCCTAGAATAGGTAGTTGGCATCCGGTGGAAAACCTCCATATTCAAACATTCGTAGGATGTCCAAAAATTGCCCATGTATGTCGCCGCTTAGCAAATGAAGAAGAAGAAGAAAACCCATGTAAATGTTACATACCGCAAATGATTTACATGTGTAAAAAGGCATTGAAGGGACCCCTTAGCCTCAAATGATTTACATGTAATTTAAAACTTAGCCTATTTACAGTTTTCAAATGACCCCTTAAGACACTGGATACATGTATCGGTGTTGGGCTCAGATCAGATAATGTGGTATGCATGTTCATTCTTTGAATGGATCATCAGGTGAGCTCTTTGTGCAGCCACTTTTCCTTGGAACAAATGCTTTAAAATATTGGGTGAATAGCCTGCATCCTATGTATATGTATAGCCCCAACTGATCAACAGATGGTTGGTATTCTGGGTAGAACACGCAGAATATGTATGTGATATCCACTCAAACCACTGTTTGAATATGGAGGTTTTTCTCGTAATGTAGCTGACTGGACTAGGACTGCTTGGTTGTTCTAAATGGTTGTATCAACTAAGCTTTAATAAAGCGCTCTATCTTTCCAATGAGAATGAGGGTGGAAGCTTTATCTGATTGGTAACCTTCAAATAGATAGTGAAAAGGAATATTTCACACCTAATTCAATGGGAGAATATTACCAGAACCTACCATTTTCTGAATCATAGGGAAATTAACCCTTTTAAAACAACAATTTCAAAAATTTTGAGAATAGTCTATTTATTGACTCCTCTTTTGTGATGATGTCACACGTATCATTTGCTTGTTTTATCATTAATATTTCATATCTTGTAAATGTAGGCTTGATTAAGTAACTTTAGAAACGTGATTTATATGTCGAATGTTTAATTCCTTAAACTTTATTTATATGATTATTCATTTCAATATATTAATTGATTTCCATTTCCTTTCTTAGTCCTTTCAGTTATGGTCTTCTCATTTTGTGGGTCATGCAGTCGCAGATTTGCTAGGCTTCAATGGATTCAATGCTCATCGGGCCCATGACCAAATTTTATTCATCATGCGCACTGGTGGCGGTCCTTCCATAGCCACTGCGACCTTTTTCTACACAAGGGCAATGAGAGGAATTTCACCAAGCGCACCGGTTCGATCCGCTCCCGGATTCAGTGTCCAAGCATAGTTGTCCAAGACCACATTGCATCATCCGATAACATTTCCAAGTGAAAGAGAAGGCCCGAGCAAGGATGATAACATTCAGAGTGTTAAAAATAAATAATAATAAAAAATACACGAGTGTCACCTTTCCTTTTTCCCTCTCTTTTTTTTTTTTTTTTTTTTTTTTTTTTTTTCTTTTTCTCTTGCTGACAAAAAAAATTTTGCTATGGCTACCAGTAGCTATATGTTTTTAAAACTCTAGCTACTGTTATTCTACAACCGTAGCTATAGTTAGCTACGGATTTTATCCGTAGCTTTTAATAGTGTTTTAATAAAAACCGACGATTTAGCGGCAGCCAGTACAACCGTCAGTAAAGGTCCCGACCGTCGGTAAAGCCTTTACCGACTGAGGCTTTACCGGCTGTTACCTGACTGCGGGCAAAGGCTTTGCCGGCGGTTTTCTGGGCCTTTGCCGGCGGTTTTGACCGCCGGTAAAGGCCACTTTTCTTGTAGTGTAGATGGACTCAGGAGAGCTTCTCGAAGATAACGAGAGGATGGGATTGCTCCAGCAAAAAGATTCCTTGCAGCGCCCCTCTTTGGATATAAAACCATAATTCGTGAGAATGAAATGAATGGCTGACATCTTTCAGAACGTAGGGTTGTGATTGCGAGAGACAGACGCACACAGATTGCCATCTCAATGGTCTGAAACGAAAATTTCTGTTTTTTAAAATTTGCTCGTGCGCAACTCGACTTGAGCTGGAGATTGAGCGCACACACATGTGCTTCTAACTGCGTAACCAACCAGGGTTTGGCTGGAATTCGACTCTATACACAATGGACGGCTCGGATCATCTCAATGATCCAAGATTGTGGGCCAACAAGCACCACAATGGACGCTGTCCGTTTAAAATGAGAGCGGGCGGGAATTAGAGAGAGAGGAGAAAACTCTCTTCTTTCGGGAAATTCTCGGGTCAATCGATTTGACCGGGTTCATGGTATGATGCTCCGTGGGTATACACTCACATGTGTATGCACGACCCTTAAAGTGGGACCCAAAACAACATTTTGCAAAATCTACTCCGTCCATAAGGCTTTACTACCCCTGATAGGTCATCAGTTCAACAATCAAGCAGTTCCAATGTTCATCGGGTCCTATTAACTAAATTTTGATCCATGAGTGTCAATTTCTGTTGATCCGACGGTTGGATTGTTATCAAATCTGATCAACCCCAATAATATGAGTCATAGGGACCCAATAACTATTTAGATTGGGTTTTACAATTAAGTTTTAAAGGTCAGTGAATTGGTGTATTTTCATTGTGTATTAATTGATGATTTGTTGTGGATTGAATATATGGCGAACTTGATGATTTGGGTCCCAATTTTAAGATGATCTAAAATAAAGGCCTTTCATGGTCCATATTGGACAGTTTTGATGGTCAATTTAAGGGTCAAATGTCTTAGATTTCCATTTAATAACCCAAATCTCACCCATTCGATGATTGTCGTAACAATCCAATTAATAGCTGGATTGTCTTTAAAAGTGTACTTTAGGTGTCCCACAAGGTTTTCTTGGAAAATTAAAACGTCGATGTATGGATGATCCAATAGATTAATGGTCAGATCTGCGCACAAACATTGTGGAAGGCCTATGATGCTTAATGGCGTACTTTATCTA
This sequence comes from Magnolia changhungtana, assembly GCA_030180095.1. Classification (NCBI taxonomy): domain Eukaryota; kingdom Viridiplantae; phylum Streptophyta; class Magnoliopsida; order Magnoliales; family Magnoliaceae; genus Magnolia; species Magnolia changhungtana. The sequence goes on along the minus strand of JASAUF010000502.1, from coordinate 3,363,103 downwards.
TTACGATTGGATTTCAATGGTACAGACTACTTGTTTTTATATCAGGATCATGATTTAAGTACCAGATTCAATGATGATTGTTCCTAAAGACTTAGATCACATCTAGGGTTGATTTTCTTAATAACAGGGAGGATGATCTTAAAAATCAACGGTTGGAGGCTAGAGTTAAGGATGAAGATTATTCTCAACGGTTAGATTTAAGTTAGAATAGAGGTGAATATTCAAGTAAACTAGATTTGTATTTATACTAGGTTAGGTTTCCTTGGTAACACCCGAATATTGAAAACTACAGGGTGTTACAAGACCGTCATTCAGTTTAGCCTCAGTCGGGTGGAAATAATGGGGAATTGATATGTGGATGAACGACTATTCGCATTAATTACATCGAGCAACCAAACAACGTCGATTTCACCTTTTACCCAAATGTGAAGTAACATGCGGGGCAATGTTGTACTTTGTTTTCTATTGTTCTGGGAAAAGCCAATAGAGTGGTGACATATGACATTACAAGTGAGATATGTGTATAAAAAGATTTTTTGAGATACTTGGAGTGTTTGTTGTGGAATCATAGTTTGCATCAATTTAATATTACATGTTATTAGGTGATCATGAAAGTAGTACAACCAAGATATTTAGAGGCAACGACGTCGAAGAGCAAGTCATGATCGAGGAGAATAGAGCTTGCAGAGAAGATGAATAATCAAAATAAGAAAAGTAATAAGAGAATGATCTAAATGGTGACGCCTGAATTGCCATAACCGCCCGATAAAGAAGAGAAGTGTTTGAAGAATAACTATGGAAGAAATCTATAAATAACAAGAAGATTAGCGGAGCAACACACACATTCAAATCTAACAAACAAATTGAATCTATCAATTTATCTTAGCTCAATATATCTTAGGAGTAGTCATAATCTAGTAGCGGTAATTTCTTAGTGATAATCTAAGTTTATGCTTATACACTGGACTTGATCTTCATCCAATACAGGTAGTTCTTTCAAAAGAAGTATTCTTGCAGTTGTTCTCAGTGACCAACTGTAAGTTTTTCTTTTTATTTGATTACACTGATATTTCGAAAAGTCTTTTTTTTTTTTTTTTTGAAAGGCAAGGCACAACTCAACTTCGAACGAAGAATTCCCACCCTCTAATTATCGCCAGATCATTGCAAATATTCTACTAGCGGCTGAGTAGGCAACTGATATCCTCATATTTGGTTATATATTGTTAAGTTTAATGTACCTGTCTATTTTTATACTTGAGGTCAAAGTTGTTCAGCTTAAATTGAGCTACTATGTTGATTATTGCACACCTGCACACACTGCACGAGATAGAAAACAAACCAAGTGCCAATAGCTCCACCGATATCCACGGGAAGGTAAGACGAGTCACACGGTTGAAACAATCAGTGCCTCTCTCTCTCTCTCTCTCTCTCTCTATAGCCTATGGCCGTTGTGCACTGATAAACTCAGGTAAGGAGCTGTATGTCTTTTACAGTCTAGGGTTTGGTAACATCCACAATCCATCATAAGTCATTTAAAAGGCATGAAAAATGTGGAGAGTGGGGCAGGGAAAAGGGCGGCCATAGGCCGTGTTTGGCCCAAAAATGTCCAAGTCTTTTGAGTGGAGGGTGGTATGAAATGTTTGGCACCCAGAAATGTTTTGAGTGGAGGGTGATATCAAATGCATGGTACTGGTCAAACAGGGTAATTCCATGTGGACCACGTGCCACGTTATGAGACACTAGACATGTACTTCTCATTTACAACATTTATGTGGCCGCTATTTCTCCAAGCAAAGTTTTTTCACCTGCACGCAACTGTACCACAACTTGTGGTACCATACCATTGTTCCTTACCACCATGCCATTTTAAAGAAAATTAATAGCATGTTATGGATATGCCCCGTCGTGAAGATCACACTTCTCTAAAATCAGGCGTATCTACTCGCTAGGTGGGCCATACCTGTATGTTGAATCAGACCGTTGGTTGTCATCAATGTAGCCTACCTGAAGTGCGGATTAGACTGCTTTTTGTGCCAGATGATCTTCATGGTGGGGCCTACTGTTTCCTTGGTACTGATGTCCTACACGAATGGCATTGCAGTAGGAAAGATGGTGCGGTAGCACAAGTTATGGTACATTGCCCGTGGGTGATCAGTTCTCTATAAGCAGTTGAGTCATGTGGTCTCGTAGGCCTGGGAGTTCCGTGATGTGTATGGAAGCGTGTCATTATCACGTGTGGGAACTCGTGGCGCCCAAAAGTCTTTGAAGTTTATTTAATTGATAGTTAGCTTTACAACGAAGAGATTTACTAGTGGGCCACGAGATCCGGACTGTTGGCGTGATGTGACGTATTAAGGATGGACCATGTCCTTAAGGGTAGACTCCAAACCTTAGTTTAGCCCCCTTTGAAAGGGAGTGGATTAGGTGCGGTCCTCACCAATTTCTTTGTATTACATTCATGCAGTCCATTTTTTTTTTTTCCAGCTCATTTCAGGTGTACCACACCATAGGAAATACTGGGGATTAAATACCCACTATTAAAAACTTCCTAGATCCCATCATAATGTATATTTTCCATCCAACCTGTTGATAAGGTCACACAGATATGGATGGAAGCAAATAAAGAAATATCAGCTTCATCCAAAAGTTGCGTGATCCACAAAAGTTTTTAATGGCCAATTACTACTTTTTCTTGTAGTGTGGTCCACCTAAGATTTGTATCAACTTCATTTTTGGGATTATAACCTAAAATAAGCTGGGAAAACGGGGATGGATGGCATTGATATACTACACATACATCGAGGTGGGCCCCAGGTCAGGGCCACAGAGTGTTGGGTGAGGCTGGGGCCACACCTTATCCGCTCCCCATTGAAAACGTGGCGACTTATCCTCCTCACACGTTACATTAATGTAGAGATATCTAGAATTTGTGGGGGTCTCATCTTGGACGGATCAAATGTCTAAAAATCACAATAACCAACAGATCCTAACCATCCAGTTAATCCTTACGAAATGAACGGTTAGAAGTAGATATTGAATGGTCCGTATTGAAAGGGAAAATTTCAATGGTTAATATTATATTTGCAGTGCAATTTTTAGATATGCTCCATCGACGGTTGGATGAGTGATTTGGATGAGTTGGACCGCGAACTCCCCCATGTGTACGGTTAAAGAGTCACCACCATTTTCTAAATGGTGCAAAGCTAGCATTGGATTCCAGCAGTCTTCCAAAATGTCATGTCTTGGATGGTCCTGAGCATCGCCTCTGGGCCTTTTTAGGTACTTCATATATATGCGGGTCCATTCATTTATGTTTTGGACCATTTCATTTTCTGTAAGTCAAAGATTTAGATGCCTGTTATTGTCCTGTTGAGGAAACTTAAAGTGGGTGGTCCATCCAATGGTCTTCATCACTGAACCATAGGCCATATTGTGCAGACTGAAATGCCGAGTATACAGCGCATATTCTCCCTAGAGTTAATATCACGAAAAAATTTAGCACAGTACACGCTTAGCTTTTATGTGTTGCTGTTGTTGTTTTTTTTTTTTTGTTTTTTTTTTATTTTCTAATTTTTATTTTTTATTTTTTTATAAACCGCCAAAAACTTATATTAAGAAAGTAGATTTTTAAGATTAGGAAAGATATTTTTGAACAAAAATACGCTTAGTTTTAAGGTAAAAGTAGCTAAAAAAGTAAAAATATTTTTGTCATTATTGATTTGTTCATGCGAAAAAAGTCTAGATGCATGAAGTGCGCACTAAAATGCATCTCTACGTGACACGTAGCAATTATGCACAGTGATCTAGACTGTCGATCTTATGGGACACCATGTGGATGGACTATAGCTCAAAAACCAAGGTGACCCATCGTAATAGCATCTTTTGATGTGACGAATGATCCATGATGGATGATGGAATGATGACCGTCAAGGCAGGGACACGCTCGGTAAGCTCTTGGCATAACGTTCATCGATCTCTTGCACACGGACTATCTTAACAAATATATTTCTCTCTTGAGCTTTGCTAAACTCTCCCCCGCGCGTGATACAACCCAACCATACACAACCGCAAGCATAGATGGGAGTAACATCAAATCCGTCCACTGAGTATGTCCCACCTCGTACACAACCTGGTCTGGAAATCGGGCTGGCAATAGTTTCCAGAAGAATTCTTGCTTCTATAGGTGACCTCGTCTCAAATAAAAGAATTTCCAAATAAACACAGATTGTATACCTTGTTAAATCTAAATATGTGCCGCACGTATGATGAATGGCCCGATTTTGGTTTAATATGTGCTATTAAATTAGGTGCCAGGCATATGCTAAAGTCTTGTTTTGCTCTAATGAAATTCAACGTTTATGATCCCAAGCACTGAATTAGCTGAATTAGGATAAGATATGTGAAGATTGGCCTTACTATTCAGCCACTAATTAATATAGTGATCAGGTAATTTGAGAACGGGAGGCTTAGTCCTTAATGAAATATCTTTTATTATTATTATTATTATTATTATTATTTTTTTTTCCTGTTTCTGTGAAGGCAATTATTCACACGGACACGCTCAGTAAGCTCTTGGCCTCTCTGATCAGCTATAGGATCTAACGTTCATTGCTCTCTTGCACACGGACTATCTTAGCAATTATATTCCTTTCTTGAGCTTTGCTAAGTCCAGCACGTGATACAGCCCATCCGCACACAACTGCAAGCATACATGGGAATATCAAATCCGTCCATTGAGTATGTCCCACCTAGTACACAACCTGGTCTGTAAATCAGGCCGCTCCACCTATCAGGCTGGCAATAGTTTCAGGAAGAATTCGTGCCTTTAAAGGTGACCTCCGCTCAAATAAAAGAATTGCCCAAATATATAAAATCCAAATAAACTCATATTGTATTCCTTATTGATCAATCCAAATATGTAGCCACACTTGCATGGCCTGATTTTGGTTAAATATGTGCCATTAAAATAGGTGTCTGACATGTTAAAGTTACGTTTAACTCAAATAAAATTAAATGCTTGTAACCACAAGCACTGAATTAGCTGAATTAGGATTAGATCCGTGAAGATTTGACTTACTATTCAGTCACCAATTGCTATAGCGATCAATGAATTTGAGAATGGGAGGGTTAATCCTTCATAATGAAATCTTTTTTCTTTAAAGGCAATGATTTTTTTTTTTTTTTTTTTTCCGACTTGTGATAGCTTAGATCATGTTTCTTAATAGAGTGATAAAAGATAGCCGAATTAAAAACAAAAGATGAATGACCAATTTTATTAATTAAAACATCAAGAAAGTACAATTGATATAAAGAAAAAGAAAAAAAAAGTAGAAGATATTATCAACAATAGCCTGTTGTGGTCAAAAGAACTGTGATTTTGATAGAGCTATGGACCTAGGCAGTCGTGAAAATACCAGATGGTCATGAGATAGTTGTGGTGTGAGGTCAGTAAGAGGTGATCGGATATATACCATGGAAGAACTCAGTAATATGGGGATCTAACAACTGTGTCATAAATATTTAAACTAACATACTGGCATACTACAACGGTACGCTAGAAAACAACAAAGCTAAGATAAGAACTAACGACTCTAGAATTACTACAACATGGTTGGGAAGAAGTGAATGGAACTAATATAAAAAGCTAAACTAATATATGCCCATGGAGGATGAAAGAGATAAACAACATAGAGTTGGAAGATTGTACGTGATTGTATTGGCTCGTGGCTTTGAACATATTTTGGAGTGCTACTTTTATTGACTTTTAAGAGGTGATGGTTGTGGGTAAGACTCCGTTATTTGCTCATGAATCTTCCAATTATATGTAGTGGCCATATCCTACTTAGATCTGGGGTTCTTGTTGTATTATGCCATTATAGATAATCTACTTCTAAACCCGGATGACTTTTTACTATTAGCTACGACTTTCTTACGGCTTCTAAAAGAGCTTGGATGTTCTCTTAGAAAATTTCTTTCATGAGTTAAAATATTGGGACGACCCTTCTGTAAGACCCGTGTCTTAGTCTGTACCGTTCCGTAGACTTCCGCAGTCTTTCCGGTCGAATTCCAGCAACCTTCGACCCTTAACCGATATTTTCGCGTGACTCTGATTCATACGCCGTTAACCCGAGTCGACTCAAACCGAGACTAGTACCTTAGCAACCACACCGTCGCCGCGGTTCCGATGCCGCGACTTGCGCGCCGATCCGATACTCTGTCTAGGAGATGTGGGCCAGAGTTCGGTGCGAGGAAAGCGCTGCGCGTGGGAATTTCGAGAGAATTTCTATGAGATGTCACATCAATCAATCCCATCATGTCAAGTACACATCACCTTACACCCTTCCCCAAGCAACCCCCAAAGTCACAAAGTTCTTACACCACCCATACCTTTCTTACACCCTTTACCACAAAAGTCAAAAAAGGTCTCTTACACCCATCACCACCACATCAAACATCCATCACCCATCTCTCTCCCTTTACAAGTCTCTCTCTCTCTCTCTCTCTCTCTCTCTCTCTCTCTCTCTCATTTTCAAACCACTCTCCCAAGCAACCCAAGAGCATCACACGCCCAAGCCTCTCCCCATTTCTTCCAAGCAACAAGTGTGGTCCACCTCTTCCTACCCTTCCATCTTCTATCTCAACCATCCAAACCCCATCTCCTCCGTTAGAATTAAAGCTAAGGAGCTAAGGAAGCCTTTGGTGCAAGAAGAAAGTGGTGAGTGATCTTAGATAGTTGTTTTTCATTCATTTTGTTTGATTAAAGGTCCATATATGTGGGATCGACCTTGATGTATTTTTGTACGAGGGGCCTATAGTGGCGGGGTCCCTCCATCCTCACCGATGTCTCTCTCTCTCTCTCTTGTGTATGATGGCTTGTGGCCCACCTTGATACATAAGATCATCCACCCTGTCCACCCATCCCAAACAGTGTGACCCACCTTGATCATGTCGTTTAATCGACACCATTCATTCATCTAGGTCATCCAAATAGTGGGCCACCCGGATGAAAGAGAAACACAAATATTAAGATCAGTGGGCCACATCTGTGTGGAACCACCTTGATTTTAGCGTGAGCACAGTCCGTCCAGCTGGACACTGGACATGCTCACTGGAGTGAGCCGATAGTGAGGTATACTCACAGCGGGGCTTTGAATTTCTTTGGCTCTTGGGTGAGCTACGTGTACAAGCCCCACCTTGATATATGTATTCGATCCATGCCGTCCATTCCTTTCACAAGGCCATTTTAGGCGTTGAGCCGAAAAATGGGGCCAATCTGATGTTCAGGCGGGCCATAACATTGAAAACAATGTTTCCACCCTTGAAATCTTCTCTGGTGTCCCTATGCACCTAAATACCTTGACCTTTAGACTTGATGGATCTATCTTGACCCATGTGATCCAATGGCTGGGACAGATTTCCCAGACGCGGGCCCCACATGCGATTTTCCATAGGTTTAAAAAAAAGAAAGAAGAAAGAAGGCAGCAGACGCTGCCTGCGCACCTGAGGATGGCGGACGTGCGGAGGACAGCCACCCACGGCTCCAGCCGTGGGCCCCACCTTGATGTCTATTTGTCATCCAACCCGTTCATTGGCTGGGCCCCTCCATGGAGTGGGCCCCTTCCAAAAATCAGATCCATCCAGTGCTCAGGTGGCCCACATCATAGGAAATAATGGTGAGTGAAGGTCTTCCATTGAAACCCTTTTTGGGCCCATAGAAGTTTTGGATCAAGATGAAATTTATTTTTTTCCTTCATCTAGGTCCGCGTGACCATATGGATGGACTGGATGGCATATAAGCATTAAGGTGGGCCCCACGTGGGACCCACAAAGATGTGTATGTTTCATTTCCACTGTCTGCCTGGACGGTGGAGCCCACTGTGATGCATTTGTTATATTCGCACCGTCCAGTAGACGATGGCTGTGTGCGTGGGTGCATGCGTGTGTGTGCCTGTGGGTGTGTGTGTGGGTGCATGCATGTGTGCGTGTGGGTGTGTGTGTGCGTGTGTGTATATATATATATATTATTGTGTATATATATATATTACTGTATATATGTATATATATATATTATATACAAATATATTATATTATATTAGGTAATATACCGGATGGTGGGCTTTCATGGGCCCTACCATGATGCATGGGTTGCATCCAATCCGTCCGACCATCTTAGAAGCTTATTTTGTTGGCATGAGCTAAAGAATGTGTCAGATCTATAGTTCAAGTGGGCCCACTTTGATATATGTATGAGGCCCATCTTGGTTTATTTGTGGCCCATCAGTTGAGGCCCTCTTTGATGTGAATGAAAGGCCCATGTTATGAGGCCCATTCGATGCAATTGTGGCCCGTGGTTGAGGCCCACTTTGATATATAAGGCCATGATATGAGGCCCATTGTGATGTACTTAAAGGCCCAGGGGTTATTACCCATTGCAATGTACATAAGGCCCTTTAATGTGGCTCACTTGATTTATATAAGGCTCATATGATGTGGCCCATTTGATGTATCCAAGGCCCATGGGTCGAGGCCCAATGGGGTGTCCTTAGGGTCCAATGCAATGTGTGACTTCCCCATGGCTTGTGTGTTGATATTAGGTGGGCCATGCCTTAGGAGCAATATTGGTTTGACGTCCACATTGAAGAATAATGTTGGTTAAATGTTCGCATTATGACTCTCCTTAGGGCCCATTGTTAGGCCCATACTCGTAGGCCGTCTAGGCCCATCCTTGTTATGAACAACATCTATTACCAGATAATATATTTAGTAGTTCCATGGTTCATGATCATACACATCATATGTATGCTTGATATGAGAAGTGATTGATCATAGCATATGCCTTTGAGAGATTGTTTAGGGGCTCCCGGATAGGCGGGTTGCCCCATATGAGCGCACGATATGCGCAGGATTGCTGTATGACTGGATAGTGTGATTCATGCATTCGCATTGTGTGATATGACACTGTACGCCCTAATAACATCAGGGCTGTAGCCTTCACAGGCATATCGTAGTTGACAGGATTAGATACCGAAAATCTTGTTCTACATGGGGTGCTATAGATATCCCTGGATGAAAGTCCCTAAACCCTTATAGTACTAAGAGGTTGCTCTAACGTCTAGACCGAGTGGGTGCATGAGTGCCGAGTGTCGATTACCAGAAGGCCGCGCTTTCCACTGTGTCATGGTCGGTTGGAAGGGGATGCGGCCTTACCCGCCCGAGAGGAGAGGGCAAAGCTAGGCTGAGTTTGACCAGCTCGAGGAATGGGTCCGCTATCGACTAGCTGTGCCTGATATTGGTAGGCGGGTAGTGAGGTCTCTTCCACTTACATTATTGCGGGCAATGGGGCGACAATCTGGTTTAGAGTGTACTAGACCCTGGTGATATCCCAGATTTGAGCTGTATTGATATGTGGATGTAAATGAGGATTTGTATGCTTGAGTTGTATCTCGCACTGCATGGCCTTGGTATGGCCGGCATCATTCATGCCTTGCATTGCATAGCCTTGGTACGGCTAGTGGTATTCATGGATTCATCAGCATGTTCCGCATTACTCTAATACTGCATATCTGTATTACTACCTTTCGCACACACTTTCACCACCCTCTAAGCTTTCTAGAAGCTTATGCACGACCATTACGTGCAGGTGACGTTGGGACGTAGTGGCAGCCAGGCCGCGCAGCGAGATCTTTTTGGGAGCTTTTTGTCCATTCTCATTGTATTTCCCTTTATGCTCATTGTACTTGTAAAGTTTTTGATCATAGTGGAAATGTGATGGAGTTTTTTATTGTTGTTTGTGGGTTATGCCTTTGGTTATGCTTATTACGAATTAAATTGATGTTGAAAATCCTCCTTGTAGCATCCCAGGATTGAAACCTGGCATATCGGTGCTAGTGGCCGAGAATGGGGTTCTATGGAGGCTGTCGGCGCCGGATTCTGCGATCGAAAATTTTGTGAGCCCGGTTTTCGAGTTTGGGGCGTGACAGAAGTTGGTATTAGAGCATAACTCGAGAATAATTAAGAACAATATTACATGTCTGTTATGAGTTTAGGATGATTGAGTTCTTAGTTCGGATAGCTTAGCGATCTTTTATTACCGAACCTTAACGTGCGTACCTTCAAGAGTTTCCAAGTTGATAGGCGCCTTCAATCTTCCTGTAGGACATGGCGCGCCAGAGAGTGACCCGATCGACCCCAGCACCACCACCTGAGACTCCTACACCGCTGCCTGAGACTCCCGCACTACCACCGACGATCCCCACTCCACCACCAAAGATTCCGACTGCCCAGCATATGGATGCAGCTCCTCTACCAGAGATTCTTACTGCCCAGCCTAGGGATGCAGCTCCTCTATCAGAGACCGGCGCAGATCCGACCATATCCGTGAGTGCTTCCCAATTACAGCAGATGTTGCAGACTGTGACCGCCACACTACAGGGGCAAGGCAGGCACCCTGTTGTTTCACCAGAGCAGGCCGAGCAGGATCGTGCCAGTGCCCTTCTTTGGGAGTTCCGACGACTCGATCCCTTGCGTTTCCAGGGCGAGCCAGACCCGACGGTAGCTGAGAGATAGCGCGCCGATGTGGAGAAGATATTTGATACGATAGGATGTATGACTGAGCGGCGAGTCCAATTAGCCGTATTTCTTCTCTGCGGTGAGGCTGAGCACTGTGGATGTCAGTCTCTCGAGCAGCGGGCGTCGATTTTCTGTGGACCTGGGAGGACTTTGTTGATCGATTTGACCGACAGTACTTTCCTGATCACATCCGACGATAGCGAGCGTTAGAGTTCTAGGCCTTGGTGCAGGGCGATATAACAGTGGCTCAGTACGCCGCTCGTTTTGTAGCGCTGTCTAGATTTGCACCATACTTGGTAGATGATGAGGAGCGGAGAGCCCATCGATTTGAGGACGGTTTCCTTTACGGTCTTCGAGGCCGTGTCATTGGGCATGAGCTCCCGACTTTCGAGGGAGTGGTACGGAAGGCACAAATTTTCGAGGCTGAGTGAGTCGGTTCTCAATCTGATCGTGGTCAGAGGAGAGACTGGAAGAGGTACGCTCCTTCTGGTGAGTCGCGGCGGATCCAGCCGCGAGCCAGAGGCGCATAGGTCGCCCGGCCTTGAGAGTGCCAAAGCGACTCCTCCAAGCACCACCTCCAAAACGGTTCACGGCACTGTTTTGGGTGTGGTGCGACGGGGCACCGTATATGGGAGTGTCCCCGCCCCGAGAAACGACGACGGCCTGAGAGGTCCACAAGTGAGACCTCCACTACATCAGCAATAGAGACCCCTACGGCGGCGAATAGCCCCCCCCTCCACCGAGACCACCTCGATGGCGGCATCGGCACTGGCCTCTGAGATCCACCGTAGCAGATGCAGCAGTTTCGACCGCCTCAGCGACAGCCGCAGTAGCAGCACGTTCAGAGGGGACAAACACCTCCCCAGCCGAGTTAGGCTAGGTTCTATGCAGCTAAGTAGGATCCTCAGTCATCTGGAGGAGTCGTTGAGGGTATACTTCCAGTCTCTGCATGCATCGCTCGAGTTTTATTTGATTTTGGTACTTCGCACTCGTTTATGTCCGATGGATTCTGTCATTCGACTGGATTGCTAATGGAGTCTACTCGAGAGGGGTTGACTATATCGACGCCCTTGGGGAATACTACAGTATTAGGCCGCTTCTGTTCATCTTGCCCCGTGCTAGTGGGAGAGATTTTCTTGCCTGCCGACTTATACGTCCTGCCGATGTCAAACTTTGATGTTATCTTGGGCATGGATTGGCTTGCCGAGTACCACGCCGTCTTGGACTGCTCCGCGAGGACTGTCACATTCTGTATACCAAGCTTGCCGCAGTTTCAGTTCGTTGCGGAGCCTCGAGGAGAGTCGTTATCTTGCTTGATGTCCTGCGCCGTTGAGGAGCCTGTCGCCGCTTGTATCGACCAGTTGCCTGTTGTTTGCAATTTTTTTGATGTGTTCCAGGAGATTCCGGGATTACCGCCTCATCGACTAACAGAGTTTCAGATTGATCTCGTGCCCGATACCGCGCTTATTTCGAAGGCCCCATATCGTATGGCACCGTTGGAGTTGCAGGAACTGCAGAAGCAGTTGGATGAGTTGCGCGAGTTGGGATTTATCCGTCCGAGCAGTTCCCCGTGGGGAGTGCCTGTACTCTTCGTAAAGAAGAAGGATGACTCGTTGAGGCTCTGCGTAGACTACCGCGAGCTCAACAAGGTCACGGTCAAGAACAAGTACCCGCTCCTGAGGATCGATGATTTGTTTGATTAGCTGCAGGGTGCACAGTTCTTTTTGAAGATTGACCTGCGTTCCGATTATCATCAGATTCGGGTCCAAGAGGAGGACATTTCGAAGACGACATTCAGGACGCGCTACGGTCATTTCGAGTTTCAGGTCATGTCCTTCGGACTGACCAATGTACCCGCGGTCTTCATGCAGTTGATGAATGAGGTCTTCCACCCTTATCTCGATCAGTTTGTTGTAGTCTTCATGGACATTCTGATCTATTCGAGGACTTGTGAGGAACACGAGCAGCATTTAGAGGTTACGTTGCAGACCCTTCATGCACACCAGCTCTATGCGAAGCTAGAGAAGTGCAAGTTCTGACAGGAGGAGGTGAAGTTCCTCGGTCACGTGGTGACGAGAGAGGGCGTCGTAGTGGACCCCTCGAAGGTTGAGGCATTGCGTCAGTGGGGCCAGCCCACGACTATGTCTGAGATCCGCAATTTCCTTGGTTTAGCGGGCTATTACCGGTGTTTCATTGAGGGCTTCTCCCGTATTGCAGCCCCACTGACCAAGTTGACTCGGAAGGGCACAAAGTTTATTTGGAGCGACGCCTGTGAGCGAGCATTTATAGAGTTGAAGGACCGCCTCACGTCCGCTCCTGTCCTCACTCTTCCCTCTGGGAGTGATGAATTTTTTGTATTCATCGATGCCTCGCATATTGGTTTGGGTACTATCCTGATGTAGTACGAGAGACCAGTGGCCTTTGCGTCTCACTAGCTCAAGATCCATGAGCTGAACTACCCCACGCATGATTTGGAGCTGGCTGCAATTGTCTTCGCACTAAAGGTGTGGAGGCACTATCTCTATGGGGTTAGGTTCGAGCTCTTCTCCGACCACAAGAGCTTGAAGTACCTCTTCTCGCAGTCTGAGTTGAATATGAGGTAGAGGCGCTGGATGAAGCTCCTGAAGGACTATGACTTCGATCTTCAGTACCACCCCTTCAAGGCGAACGTGGTGACGGATGCCCTCAGCCGTCAGCCACGAGGCCTGGTGGCGCATATGATGATTCAAGAGTAGCGGATACTTAAGGATATCATAGAGTATGATTTTGAGTTCGGCCTGCAGTCTTCTATCATGCAGTTATTGAGCCTGTCGATTCAACCCTCTCTTGTCGCAAGGGTGATCGAAGCTCAGCAGGCTAATGAGTAGTTGCAGAGTTATATGGCAGAGGCGGCATCTGAGAGTCAAGCAGATTGACAGATTGGTTCAGACGGTAGACTTCACTTCAGAGGCCGATTATGTGTCCGGATATTCTTGAGTTATGTAGAGATCTTATGACCGAGGCACATCGATCGCGATTTTCTATTCACCCTGGCTTGACGAAGATGTACCGTGACATGAGGCGACAATATTTTTGGGTGGGGATGAAGCACCGGATCTCCAGTTTTGTGGCAGAGTGCGACACGTGCCAACGTGTCAAGGTCGATCATCAGAGACCTCCTGGTCTATTGCAGTCGTTGAGCATCCCGATGTAGAAGTGGGAGCACGTGTCGACATATTTTATTATGGGCTTGTTGAGGACTCAGCGCGATCATGGTGCCATTTGGGTTGCTGTGGATCGTCTGACGAAGTTGGCACATTTTCTCGTGATGCGTACGACTTGGTCTATGGACCGGCTTACGAGGTTATTTATCGAGGAGGTTGTGAGACTGCATGGTGTTCCACTCTCGATCGTTTCTAACCGAGATTCGAGGTTCACGTGTCAATTTTTGGGGAGCTTCCAGAGAGCGATGGGGACTGATTTGCAGATCAGCACCGCATACCATCCACAGATCGACGGCTAGACCGAGAGGGTCAACCAGATCCTTGAGGATATGCTTCGGGCCTGTGCGATTGATTTCGGGGGTAGCTGGGATGACCATCTGCGATTGGCTGAGTTTGCATACAACAACAGCTATCAGGCGACCATCGGCATGACTCCTTTTAAGGCACTATACGGCGAACCATATATATCACCGAGTTGTTGGACCGAGGTTGGAGAGCGCCATCTCTTAGGTCCCGAGCTTGTGCAGGAGACGTCAGAGGTTATCGATATCATCAAGCAGAGGATGCGCACAGCTCAGAGCTGACAGAAGAGTTTTGCTGACCGCCGGCGTCGTCCCTTAGAGTTTGATGTAGGGGACAATCTGTATCTCAAGGTCTCTCCCATGAAGGGCGTAGTTCGATTTGGAGCAAAGGGCAAGCTCGCCCCGAGATTCATAGGACCTTTTGAGATCACTAGGTGCATTGGCGCCATGGCCTATCTACTTGCCTTACCATCTCAGTTGTCTGGCGTCCACAATGTGTTCCATGTCTCTATGTTGAGGAAGTGTGGGTCAGACATTGTTTCTCTTATTGATTAGCAGCCGTTAGAGGTTCGTGAGGACCCTTCCTATATTGAGCAGCCTGTTCGTATCCTGGATCGGAAGGAGCAGGTCCTCCAGACCAAGGTCATTTCATGGGTGAAGGTTCAGTGGGGTCACTATTTTGTTGAGGAGGCTTCTTGGGAGCGCGAGGCTGAGATTCGAGAGCGCTATCCTCATCTCTTTGATGACTGATTATGTGTTGTATTTTGTATGTTATCTCTGATTTTATATGATGATGTCATGTTTTTCCTGCCTCATGAGTTATATCTAGTTGCGATGATTGTGTAAATTTCGAGGACAAAATTTTTATTAGGAGAGGAGAGTTGTAAGACCCGTGTCTTAGTCTGTACCGTTCCGTAGACTTCCACGGTCTTTCCGGTCGAATTTCGACAACCTTCGACCCTGATTCATACGCCGTCAACCCGAGTCGACTTAAACTGAGACTAGTACCTTAGCAACCGCACCGTCGCCGCGGTTTCGATGCCGCAACTTATGCGCTGATCCGATACTCTGTCCAAGAGATATGGGCCAGCGTTCAGTGCGAGGAAAGCGCCACGAGTGTAAATTTTGAGAGAATCTCTATGAGATATCAAATCAATCATCCATCATGTCAAGTACACATTACCTCACACCCTTCCCCAAGCAACCCCCAAAGTCACAAAGTTCTTACACCACCCATACCTTTTTTACACCCTTTACCACAAAAGTCAAAAAAGGTCTCTTACACCCATCACCACCACATCAAACATCCATTACCCATCTCTCTCCCTTTACAAGTCTCTCTCTCTCTCTCTCTCTCTCTCTCTCATTTTCAAACCACTCTCCTAAGCAACCCAAGAGCATCACACGTCCAAGCCTCTCCCCATTTCTTCCAAGCAACAAGTGTGGCCCACCTCTTCCTACCCTTCCATCTTCTATCTCAACCATCCAAACCCCGTCTCCTCCATTGGAATCAAAGCTAAGGAGCTAAGGAAGCATTTGATGCAAGAAGAAAGCGGTGGGTGATCTTAGATAGTTGTTTTTCATTCATTTTGTTTGATTAAGGGTCCATATATGTGGGATCGACCTTGATGTATTTTGTATGAGGGGCCCATAGTGGCGGGGTGCTTCCATCCTCAACGATGTCTCTCTCTCTCTCTTGTGTATGATGGCTTGTGGCCCACCTTGATGCATAAGATCATCCACCCTATCCACCCATCCCAAACGGTGTGACCCACCTTGATCATACCGTTTAATTGGCACCATTCATTCATCTAGGCCATCCAAATAGTGGGCCACCCGGATGAAAGAGAAACACAAATATTAAGATCAGTGGGCCACATCTGTGTGGAACCACCTTGATTTTAGTGTGAGCATAGTCCATCCAGCTGGACGCTGGACGTGCTCACTGAAGTGAGCCGACAGTAAGGTATACTCACAGCGGGGCTTTAAATTTCTTTGGCTCTTAGGTGAGCTATGTGTGCAGGCCCCACCTTGATATATGTATTCAATCCACGCCGTCCATTCCTTTCACAAGGCCATTTTAGGTGTTGAGCCGAAAAATGGGGCCTATCTGATGTTCAGGAGGGCCATAGCATGGAAAACAATGTTTCCACCCTTGAAATCTTTTCTGGTGTCCCTATGCACCTAAATACCTTGACCTTTGGACTTGATGGATCTGTCTTGACCCATGGGATCCAATGGCTGGGACAGATTTCCCAGACGCGGGCCCCACATGCGATTTTCCGTAGGTTTTTTTTTTTAAAAAAAAAAAGAAAGAAAGAAGAAGGAGTAGCAATGCTCTGTTCTCCAGTCGAGGCAAGCGAGATGCGCTTGCACGCACTGAGGATGGCTAAC
Source organism: Magnolia changhungtana (assembly GCA_030180095.1). Classification (NCBI taxonomy): domain Eukaryota; kingdom Viridiplantae; phylum Streptophyta; class Magnoliopsida; order Magnoliales; family Magnoliaceae; genus Magnolia; species Magnolia changhungtana. Next base: position 3,346,635 of record JASAUF010000502.1, on the reverse strand, counting down.
GTGTGGAGGACAGCCACCCACGGCTCCAGCTGTGGGCCCCACCTTAATGTATATTTGTCATCCAACCTGTTCATTGGGTGGGCCCCTCCACGGAGTGGGCCCCCTCCAAAAATCAGATCCATCCAGTGCTCAGGTGGCCCACATCATAGGAAACAACAGTGATTAAAGGTCTGCCATTGAAACCTTTTTTTGGGTCCGCAGAAGTTTTGGATCAAGATGAAATTTATTTTTTTCCTTAATCTAGGTCCACGTGACCATATGGATGGACTGGATGACATATAAGCATTAAGGTGGGCCTCACGTGGGACCCACAACGATGTGTGTGCTTCATTTCCACCGTCTGCCTGGACGGTGGAGCCCACTGTGATGCATTTGTTATATTCCCACCGTCCAGTGGATGGTGGGTGTGTGCATGGGTGCATGCGTGTGTGTGCTTGTGGGTGTGTGTGTGGGTGCATGTGTGTGTGTGCGTGTGGGGGTGCGTGTGTGTATATATATATATATATATTATTGTATATATATATATTACTGTATATATGTATATATATATTATATACAAATATATTATATTATATTAGGTAATATACCAGATGGTGGACTTTCAAGGGCCTCACCATGATGCATGGGTTGCATCCAATCCGTCCAACCATCTTAGAAGCTCATTTTGTTGGCATGAGCTAAAGAATGTGTCAGATCTATAGTTCAAGTGGGCCCACTTTGATATATGTATGAGGCCCATCTTGGTTTATTTGTGGCCCATCAGTTGAGGCCCTCTTTGATGTGAATGAAAGGCCCATGTTGTGAGGCCCATTCGATGCAATTGTGGCCCGTGGTTGAGGCCCATTTTGATATATAAGGCCATGATATGAGGCCCATTGTGATGTACTTAAAGGCCCAGGAGTTATTGCCCATTGCAATGTACATAAGGCCCTTTGATGTGGCTCACTTGATTTATATAAGGCTCATATGATGTGGCCCATTTGATGTATCCAAGGCCCATGGGTCGAGGCCCAATGGGGTGTCCTTAGGGTCCAATGCAATGTGTAACTTCCCCATGGCTTGTGTGTTGATATTAGGTGGGTCATGCCTTGGGAGCAATGTTGGTTTGATGTCCACATTGAAGAATAATGTTGGTTAAATGTCTACATTATGACTCTCCTTAGGGTCCATTGTTAGGCCTATACTCGTAGGCCGTCTAGGCCCATCCTCGTTATGAATAACATCTATTACCAGTTCCATGGTTCATGATCATACGCATCATATGTATGCTTGATATGAGAAGTGACTGATGATAGCATATGCCTTCAGGAGATTATTTAGGGGCTCCCGGATAGGCGGTGTTGCCCCACATGAGCGCACGATATGCGCAGGATTGCTGCATAACTGGATAGTGTGATTCATGCATTCACATTGTGTGATATGACACTGTACGCCCTAACGACATCAAGGTTGTAGTCTCCACAGGCATATCGTGGTTGGCAGGATTGGATACTGGAAATCTTGTTCTACATGGGGTGCTATAGATATCCCTGGGTGAAAGTTCCTAAACCCTTATGGTACCAAGAGATTGCTCTAACGTCTAGACCGAGTGAGGGCATGAGCGCCGAGTGCCGATTACCAGAAGGCCGCGCTTTCCACTATGTCGTGGTCGGTTGGAAGGGGGTGCAGTTTTACTTGCCCGAAAGGAGGGGGCAAAGCTAGCCTGAGTTTGACCAGCTCGAGGAATGAGTCCTCTACCAACTAGCCGTGCCCGATATTGGTAGGCGGGTAGTGAGGTCTCTTCCACTTACCTTATTGCGCGCGATGGGGCGGCAATCTGGTTTAGAGTATATTAGCCCCCAGTGATATTCCAGATTTGAGCTATATTAATATGTGGATGTAAATGAGGATTTGTATGCTTGAGTTGCATCTCGCATTGCATGGCCTTGGTATGGCCGACATCATTCATGCCTTGCATCGCATAGCCTTGGTACAACTAGTGGTATTCATGGATTCATCAGCACGTTCCGTATTACTCTGATACTGCATATCTGTATTACTACCTTTCGCACATACTTTCATCACCCTCTAAGCTTTCTATATGCTTATGGACGACCGTTGCGTACAGGTGACGTTGAGACGCAGCAACGCTGAGGCAGGAGCGCAGAGCAGATCTTTTTTGGAGCTTTTTGTCCATTCTCATTGTATTTCCCTTTATACTCATTGTACTTGTAAAGTTTTTGATCATAGCAGAAATGTGATGGAGTTTTTGGTTGTTGTTTGTGGGTTATGCCTTTGGTTATGCTTATTACAAATTAAACTGATGTTGAAAATCCTCCTTATAGCATCCCAGGATCGGAACCTGGCGTATGGGCACTGGAGGCCGAGAATGGGGTTCTACGGAGGCTGTCGGCGCCGGATTCGGCGATCAGGAATTTTGTGAGCCCGGTTTCCGAGTTTGGGGCGTGACACCTTCTATGCATATGTTGGCTATAGATAATCCGACAACGGTATGTCTTTAGGCAAAACTTCCTCTACATGCTAAGGTTCATGTGTGTCATGCACCTATTAGTCATGTTTCATGCAAGAGATGTCCGCCTTTTGGGCTTTAGCTGTGCATACAGCTTTGAGCCCCTCCACTTTTGAAGGGATTTATGTCTTTAGCAAATAGGTGCTTGCGATCTTTCTTTCTACAAGTATATTTTCCTTCCATATTTTTGTACAAGTGTGTCGACATGTGATAACTTCTCATTTGCTGATCTAGATTGTACGTGTCAAGCCAATGTATTCTAACAAGATGAACAAGTTATAAAAATCTCCTATTTCTTTAAATATTTAACTTGAAGTGGCTAGTTTTTTTTTTTTTTTGGTTTCTCATCTGGCTGTTCAAATTAAGCTACAATTCATGATTTTTTTATTTTTATTTTTTATTTTTTTTAAGGATTGAAATATTAATGAGAATCCTAGAGTCAATGTTACTTACCCTTTATCTGGGATTTTGAGAGATGGGCCCTTAATTGGTACGATGTGGATTGTTGTAAATGTATGGTTTTTGTACGGTGGATGAGTCACCACAATCTTTTAAGTGAAAACAAGTGGCACCATAAAATAAAAAATAAACAAAAATAAATAATAAATAATAATAAAAAAGATAGCATTTCAGAGTTATATGGTTTTAAAGACCATGGACTTATGTGGTCCCATGCCCCATTAAACTGACCCTCTTTTGAAAAAGCAATGGTTTATAAGATGGAAAAACTAAAGTCTTATATGAAATATTAATGGTTAGATTAGATGGCTTGGCTTTCCTTTTCTTTTTCTATTTTTCTCATTTTATCATAGTTTTTCTTTTATAATTGAATAGCCATATATTTTCCCTCCTTTAAATGACCGAGTGGTAACAACTGCCCTGATGGTGCATGCAATAAAGTAAGTTCTCTTTGTGATTCTATGAAGGAGGAAAATTTCCACCAATGCTAATGAACAAGTTTCGACAATCATTAAGATGCATATATACATAGTGGTTAGCACCTATTGAACCACTTGGGTCTTGCCTGAACTTCCTTTTTATATCTGCACAAGTACACTTTGTCATTGTGAGGTTTTCTACTAATTCCTTAATAGGTCCATCATCTTTTGTTATTCAAGTATTATGAATAAATGGCTATAAATTTTTTATGTATAATATCTTCTGTAACGCCCTGAAAATTAGGGGTTGAGCAGAAGCTCAACTCCCGAGTTCCAACGCATCACTTATGCAACATAGATAATGATGATTGAATGTTATTCGTATTAATGGATTAAACATGAGTAGGATTAAGCCAAAATAGCGTATCATACTCCAAAGACAGTTAAAGTGCAAGTGGAAGACTGTGATAGATGTATAAAATATATAAACTATGGTAAGTCTCTAGAGTGTGATAATGTTACCAGGTTAGATGATTACATGTAAACTTCCAAATTATACTAAAAGTGTAATGTCATCTAGTCAACATCCCAAAAAGCCCCATCGATCAGGACACGGCTCACAGGAACCCGCCTGAAAACTGCATAAAGGAGAAATCTGCCTCATCATCATGAAAGCCCGGCTCCGCTTCGCAAGCATCGCCATCATCTCAAACTCAAACAGGGTCTAGTTAGTGTGTACAACGCCATCCCGTAATGTAGGAGTGAGTGATCAACTCAGTGGAACAGTAGAGCATAGGTTAACATGTTATCAATTCAGTCAAGCAGTAATGATAAAGCAGTACAATCAAACATTCCTAAGTACTGTAATTAATGTAAGGATGAGATGCAATAATGATGCATGCCCTCGCTAACATACTCCCTCGTGCGACACCATCTTACGTCTGCGGCATGCGTTCATCCCTCAGTGCTCCACATCTTCCAGGCACATGCAGTGCTATGTTATGAGCATGATTACCGAGTTATTATATTAGTCCTTTTCATACAGCAGTATTGGAAAACTAAGGTACCTCCCTTATATCATTCCCAAACAATGATCCATTCTAGGGTTGTCAGTCCTAAATAATCTCATACGATGATGCGGTTCTAGGTCGCTGTAAAGGGCTATTATACGCACTCGTTGTACCGCTCCCCCATCACCTTATCAATACAGGCTTAGTTTATACTTTGTTTACTACGGGAAGGCTCGTCGCCTCACCGCAGATTTAAAGTATACTCGAGGTCACTACACCGGGTACGGTTAGGGTTGCCATGGCTGTTACACGCACTTGTTACACCACTCCCCCATTACCCATCAAAACAGTGTAGGCTAACAGCTCGAATCCAGTGTCCCATACCACCGTATTCGGCTCATGAGTCTAGGTTGCTCACTGGTCACTACGGGGAGGCACATCGCCCGAGTGTAGGCCGACAGCTCGAGCACGGTGTCCCATACCACCACGTCCTGCTTATGAGTCTTAGCGGATCTAGGTACCAAGGTTAACGGGGTTGCACTGGTAAGTTTGGTACCTTAGGTTCAAGTAGTAGCGTCCAAATATGGTGAACATACAATGGCCAATCAGGTTACTTGACGACCTCGACTAGCACGAGCGCACATCAAGTGGATCAACATGAAGTGTGTAAGCACTCCTTGTGGCCTAACCACTGCCGACAACCGACGTACGGCTCGGGTTCGTCAAACACGTCCTTCGTAGCGAATGAATCTCAGCCATGAACTCAAGGCCTGTTACCGATTGCCTAGACTATACAATAGCCCCAATCACATTCAATCCTTAACTAGCAAGCATGTATAGTAGTCTAAGCAGAGCTAATAAAGTAATTCAAACATGTTAACAGGCATGTTATGAAGCATAATATAAACAGGAAATATAGACACATACATTTCATGAGTAAGCGATTAAATTAAACAACAATCATGGAGGAAATCATTAACATCTCTAAGGTAGTTGAGAATCCTATCTAATTTTGAGTTATGGAAGATCAAGATGATCAGTTCCTTAATCAAACAAGGTGAAGATGGTGCTCTTAAGGAGTGAAAGTCTACTATGATTGATGATGAATGGAATACTCTTGATAAGAAGGCTTTATCATCGATCCGTTTATATCTCACGGATGAGGTTCTCTACAATGTCACGATGGAGAAAACTGTGGGCGAAGTTAGAGGATGTCTATGTGAAAAATTCCTCTAAAAATCGCCTACACTTGAAGCAGCAATGGTATAACTTAAGATGACAGAGGGTAGAGATCTAGAGGCTCACATCACCAACTTTAATAAATTAGTTTGCAAATTGATGGATATGGAGGAAGTGATGAAAGATAAAGAACAAGCATGTATGTTGCTGAATTCTCTTCTAGTGTCTTATGAGTCATTCAAGTACACAATGTGCTTCACGAATAAAACCCTGAGTGTCGACACCATTATCTCAGCCCTTTAAGGGTAGGTTATAAGAAAGCTTAACGTCGACATGGAGATATCTTCTGATGCATTACTTACAAGGGTAGGAATTCTGAACAAGGTACAGGTTCTTCAGGTTCTAGGTTCAAATCCAAAGGCAAGGACAAAAGAAAGGTAAAGTACTGAAACTATAGGATGGAAGGACATGTAAAGAAGGATTGTACAAATCCAAAATCTAAGAGAGAAGATTATGAGGCTTCGTACAGGGAGGCCAATGCTGCCACGTCAGATGGATCGAGTGGATGTGATGGTGATGTTTTGTCTATGTCTACGATCAGACAGCCATACGATGATCGTAAGGACTAGTGGATTCTAGACACAAGGGCATCTTTACACATGACTCCTCGTCGGAGTTGGTTCATTAGCTACAGGGAGTGCGATGGTGGATAAGTATTAATGGGCAATGACAATGCCTGTAATGTTTTAGCTACTGGTATGGTGCATATCAAGATGTTTGATGGGATAGAGCGTACCCTGACTGGGGTGAGACACGTTCCTAACATGAAGAAGAGCCTGATTTTTCTTGGTGCACTCGAGGCTATAGGGTGCAAGTTCACAAGTATTGATGGTGTCCTTAAAGTATTTAAGGGGGCATGGATAATCATGAAAGCACAACAACTCGATAATGTTTACAGGTTGATCGGGAGCACTTCAAAAGGTGGAGTTGCAGTGGCTGTAGCGGATTCCACCTTTGCACATGTATGACATGTTGGGCATGACCACATGAGCGGGCATGGCATGAAGGCTGAGACATGAGGACAGGGACACAGAGCAGGTGGAGCAACCACCTGTGAGAAGAATCACACGACATAAACACAGGATATCGATGAGGTACATGGACAACTCCAATATCGCAGGGGATTCATCTTCTATTCAGATGGCTCTAGATGATCTTGGTACTGAGAAGTGGAAGGTGATTATAAGCGATGTGATGGACTCGTTGTACCAAACTGACATATGGGAGCTGGTGGAGCTTCTAATGGGCTGGAAAGTGCTTGGATGTAGGTGGATCTTTAGGAGGATACAACATAGATACAGAGCGAGGTTGGTAGTGAAGGGTTATACTCAGGGAGAAGTGATTGGCTTCTTAGAGATATTCGCACCGATGGTATAGCAGGTGTCTATTAGATCCATGATTGGCACTAGTTGGCCAATGTGATTTTGAGTTAGAAGGATGGATGTAGAGTCTGCACTTCCGCAAGAAAAATTGGAAGAGCAGATCTACATGAAGCAACGAGAGCAATTCGAAGTTTAAAGGGGTTGAGAAAAAGACTTTGCAGCAAGTCGTGGTACGACATATTGCCTAGGCAAGTAGTTTGATTCCTTCATGGTGAGTCAGGAATTGTATGTTGATGACATGTAGATCGCCAATTATGATATATATGAAATCAATATACTGAAGACTCGATTAAGTGAGACATCCAGGATGAAGGATCGGGGGGCTGCAAAGATGATTCTCAACATTGAGACTGGAAGAGGAGTAGACTTTGGTTATCTGAGGCAAAATACCTTAGGTAGGTATTGATCAAGTATGTGATGGACCAGGCAAAGTCGGAGAGCGTTCCCTACGTGTCTCTCCTCAAGTTTTCCTCAGGACATGTCCTAAAATAGATGAGAAAAAGTAGGATATATCTCATGAGCCTTATTCGAATGTGGTTGGTAGTGCATGCCATGGTCTGGATTAGACCAGTTATTTCACAGGCTATCAACGTTGTGAACAAATACTCAGGCAAGCAATATTAGGTAGCGGTGAGATGGTAAGAAGACTACGTCTTTACTTTTGGGAAGACAGGAGCAAAGGTGGTTGGACACGTAGATTCAGATCCAACAGACATACTCTCCTAGATCATTCTTGCAGAGAAGTTCAAGTTCTCTGTAACTTCTCTAGGCTTGACGATGGTAGAAAAAAAGGATGGAGTGTGCATGAGAAACTATGATGTGATGCAGAGATAAAAGAAGAGGTCAAGAATCCACACGTTTGAAGATTGAAGATATGGTGGAGATTGTTGTTTCAACAGATGTCTTAAATCTGTCAGAGGCACTCGACCGGTCGAGGTCCGCTCGACTTGAAGTCCAGTGACCTATGTTTTTTTGTGTCCAGGACTCGAAGCCCTGGCTCGACTAGTCGAGGGTTATGCGGATTTTGCATGGACTGCGTAAATTTGATGCGATTTTTGGAATTTTGCAAAGAGGTGTGTAAGTGGAGTTTCCTAAACTATAAATAGGGGTCTATAGGGCTGTTCTAGGTATTTTAAGGCTTTCTAAAAGTTTTCTAAGGGTTCTTAAAAGGGTTTTAGGATTTTTAAAAGGTGTAGTAAGGGTGAGATTCGAGGTTGTTCGAATTGGGTAAGTCCTCTCTCTTTGTAATTTATGCTTTCATAGTGGAATTCTGTCGCTTTGTGCCGTGGTTTTTTCCCACAAGGGTTTTCCACATTAAATCGCTGTGTTCTCTTGTGATTACTATCCTAGATCTAGATATGTGTGTTTCTGTAACACAAATACCTAACAAAAACATGATAAGATAGGCTATATAGGTTCCCAAGTTGCTGAAAATCTAAACTACCCAAACCACCAATCTTAGCAGTGTACTCGAGTAAAGCTCGATCGATTGAGTCGATCGACCGAACATGGCGTAAAATGTCCAACAAATTTTGGCCTAAATATGAATTTGTTCGAGTGCTCGAAGTATAAGCTCGATCAATTGAGAAATCCCCAATTCCTCTTGAGCGATTGAGTTTGATCGATCGAGGAATCTTCGATTCATCTCGAGTAATTAAGCTCGATTGATCGAACATGGTCAAAATAGTCCAATGATTTCTCTTGACTACATTTAGCCTAGCTCAATCGATCGAGCCTAGCTGTTAGAGATCCATTAGAGCATTCTTGTATGTATATTATGTTCAGATCTTTGGAAAATTTATGGATCTTGGCATTTAAGAGACCCTAGTGCATTCCAAGCTCCACCAAACCTCCTACGCTCTATCCCATTGAAATTCATGCATTCTTCTTAGTGATTATTCACTCAAATCAGAATTACATGCTTATCTACAAGAAGATCATGATCTTAAACCTTCTCTAGATTTTAGACACTGATACTACTGATAAATCATAGTGTTTATCTATCTTTAAAGTATCCATTAAGTAGAATCTCCTAGGAATTCAACATCTAATTAGTTGTAGGAGATTCTACCTAACTCTCATCACCATGTTCACCGCAAAGGAGCATAACATGCAAATTGTTTGATCTTGAAGATGAAGCATTGGTGAAGCATCAATATCATGAAAGGGAGTGCAAATGGGATATTGATTGAAGCACAAGATAACATCGATTAAGGAACCTAAGTTGACGCATTAACGAGGCTCGATTTGAAAAGTAAGTTGTCCATCTACACTCATTCCTTGTATAGGATTGAGTGTAAGAATTTGATTGATAAACTCGATTAGGTTCTTGTGTAGGATCTTAATTCTTGTGTATGACTTAAATCAAGTCCTTGCGTAGGCCACCAGACACGAGTGTGTACATGTTAGTCTTTGAGGGAGCCTCCAGTGGGAGTAAACATAGGCCCTTGGATTGGAACTGAGATTTGTAGCGAGCCTATAGAAAACCATGTAAGTCTCCAACGGAGTCGGTCCTTATGTAGGTTTGTAAAGGTTAGAGGTGAACCTGATATAAAACCTCCAATAGTGAAATTCGGTACACTCATGGGTTGAGTGTGTCTGCTGGGAGTGAAGTAGGGAAACAGAACCACTATACATGCTTATGCTTGGGGATTGTCTTTAAGCAATTATTTAATTATGCTTATGTGATAAATGTTTAATTATATGTATGCATGATTAGATGAATGTTAAGAGTTGATAGTTAGCACATCCCACACACACATGTATACTATCTTATATAGATTAGTTGGTTCTTATGAATATAATTTGTAGTCTATGTTATTAGGCCCTTTATTGGCTTGGAAGCCTTAGAGTTAATTATCGTGCTTAGTTTAATTTGCATATTAGTTTAAGTAGACAATTGTGCTTAAAATGCGTAAATTTTTATTTGCATTAATCACCTCTCCTTTAGGACATAGCCTTCATTCCTTCACTCCATCAAGCTTTTGTGCATAGTTATGGCATTATATTATATGCACATTTCAGTTGGTATCAGAGCAGGTAGCTCTACAAGGGCTTAACGGGCTTGAGTTGATCTAAGGTACTTAAGAATGATGTCTACCCAAGAGGGGTGTACTATCACACGACTGTTATATTTTGACAGGTCTAACTACACCTATTGGAAGGTTATGATGAGAATCTTTTTAATACCTCTTGACCCTATGGTTTGGGCTATTACCGAAGAAGGATGGATGATGCCTATGAAACAAGTTATGGTTGATGGTAGAACCATTAGCGCTTCCAAACATAAATATAAATGGAATGCCGATGAGAGAGTTTAATATACCTATAATGCCAAAGCTTTTGATGCTATTTACTGTACAGTTTTCTCCTATAAATTTAAATGCATTTACACATGTGTAACCGAGAAGGAAGCATGAGATATATTGGAGTCTCCCACGAGGGAACTAGCATAGTAAAGAGATCAAAGCTTCAGCTCTTAACGACCAATTTTAAAAATATTAAAATGAAAAAGTTTGAAACTTTCATTGAATTTTACAATAAATTGAATGATATTTACAATTCCATGTGGGGTTTAGGAGAGAGGATTCCAGAAGGGCGAAGATGTAGGAAAATTCTTAGATTCCTACCGGATAGATTTACTCCTAAGATAACCTCGATAGAAAAGTGTAAAAATGTAGATGAGATAAAAGTAGAAGAACTTTTAGGTTCCCTATGAATATATAAACAATACTTTAATGCCCCCTCTAAAGCAAAGAAAGCAGTCATCCTTAAAACATCTCATAGGCATTTACATAAGCTTAAGATTGTTAAATCTGAACATAATAATAGTGATGGGGATGAAGATGAGGATTTTGAAAGAAAATGAAGAAAATTTCTCAAATTAAGTAGAGGGAAGAGTTGTGACAAGAGGTACTATACGATTGAGAAACGAAAAGAAAAAATTATTAAAGAACCCAAGCTAGTCCAATGTTACAATTGTGAGGGTTATTAACATCTTACCACTGACTGCCCTAGCAAAACAAGATCCAAATGCAAGGCTATATCGACATTATGGAATATTATGGTGGAGTCCAAATCCAATTTAGGAGACTCCTCCAATGATAAAGTGCAATGCCCTAAAATTCAAGGGTCGAGTTGGAGCCCAACTCCCGAGTCCCAGCACATCACTTATGCAACATAGATAATGATAATTAAATGTTGTTTGTATTAGTGCCTTAAACATGAGTGAGATTTTACTAAATAGCATATCATACTCCACAGACAATTAAATTTCACAAGCGGAAGACTGTAATAGAAGTATAAGATATATGAACTATAGTAAGTCTCCGAAGTGTGATCATGTTACCATGTTAAATATATGTGTTTACTCCCAAAATGTACAAAATGAATATACATGAGTGCTCCAAAATACAATCATAACGAGTGTAATTATATCTAGTCAGCATCCCTGTAAGCCCCGTCGATCAGAACACGATCTACATAGACCCGCCTGATAACTGCATGTATGAAAAATCCTCCTCATCATCGTAAAAGTCCGACTCTGCCTCATAAACATTGCTATCACCTGCAACTAAGATAGAGTCTGGTTAGTGTTTAAAACATCATCCCAGAACGTGGGAGTTAGTGATCAACTCAGTGGATCTATAAGGCAAAGGTTAACATGTTATCAATTCAATGAAGCAGTAATGATAAAACAATATAATCAAACATCCCTAAGTACTATGGTTAATACAAACATGATATGCATTAATGATGCATGCCCTCGCCTGCACTCCCTCTGCGATCTTCCTCTTACGATCGTGGCATGCAACCCTTAGTCTGTGCTCAACACCAACGCCAAAAGCACATGCAATGCGGTGCATGAGTGTGATTACCGAGTTCTTATTAGGCCTTTTCATACAGCAGGATTGGGAAGCTAAGGTACCTCCCTTATATCATTTTCCACACAAAGATCTATTCTAAGGTCGTCAGTCCTAGCTAGTCTCATACGATATTGCGGTTCCAGGTTGCTACAAAGGGCTTGTCACCTTAATGCAGGCCTAGCTTATACTCAAGTTGCTATAGAAAGGCTCGTCGCCTTAGCGCAGTCTTAGAGTATGCTCGAGGTCACTATGAATGGATCGTCACCAATCATAGGCTGACATCTCGAATACAGTGTCCCATACCACCGTATTTGGCTTAAGAGTCTGGGTTGCTCACTGGTCACTACGGGTGGGCTCATCACCCCGACATAGGCCGACAGCTTGACTACAGTGTCCCATACGACCATGTCCAGCTCATGAGTCTTAGCGGTCGAGGTACCAAGGTTAATGGGAGTTCCATTGGTGAGTTTGGTACCTTAGGTTCAAGCAGTAGCGTCCATACATAGTGAGCATACATCGGGTCAATCGGGTTACTTGACGAGCTCGATTAGTACAAGCGCACATCAAGTAGATTGACATGAAGTGCGTAAGCACTCCATGTGGCCTAACCACTGTCGACAACCAAAGTATGACTTAGATTCATCGAACACATCCTGTGTGGTGAAACGACCTCAACCACCAAATCAGGACCTGTTACTCATTGCCTGGACTATACTATAGTCCCAAATACATTCCAAGTAAAAACATTCACATATAGTAATCCAAAATAGCATGTGACAACTAAAATCAGATATAAATCTTACTTGAGCAATTTAACAAATATATACTACACATATTATCATACATAAACATTTCATCCATACAGCACATAGAAGTAGGATAGGTTATATAAAGGATACTATAACTGTAGTTAAGGGAATTGAGAATCCTATCTCAACACCCTCATTACATGCATTTAAACAAGCATTTTCACATTCAGGCATTTTATCAAATACTTAGATTACACATATTACACACATGTAATAGATTTGTTAAAATACATATTATCGCAAATACTTCCACATAGGAATTGGCACATGTACAAAAATTAAGTATTCTTGATCGATAATTATGTTAAGCACAAATCATAATTCCATACTCAATCAGACTTTCAATGAACACATGGAATGCATTATATTCAATGTGGTTCATATATATGTGTGTAATACACGGAAAACATCGTATCTAAGCATGTGAGATAGCAATCAAGTCAGACATAAATCATTCCTGACATTGAAAGCCTTAAAAACTATAACCTAAATATTTATTATCCACACCTTTCGCCAATAAACAAGTATCGAACTCTGTTTGTATGTCCAGTCTTCGTCTACGGCACGACGGCCACCTATAGCATGAAATAGGTTAGCTATTCATCACTTACACTATTTAAAACTCCAAAACAGATTAGGGTTAGGATTTCTTACCCAAGAACGGGATCAGAATCGCTAGAATAGCAATACAGAGGTGATAGTTAAGCACGTGGAGTAGCGGGATTGAATCCCACGAACAAACTCCAACTCTCTCTCTCACTTTCTCTCTCTTTCCTTCTCTTTCTTCCCTCTTCTCTCTCTAGGGTTCGTAAATTCGTATGTGAAGGGAGAGAGAGGGTTGGAGTTATATATGCCCAGAAGTGATGGGAATGACCTTAGGGTCATGGTATACTTAGGTTATAGCAAAAAGCCGTCTGTTTCGGCTCAACGGAGCACTTCTGGTAGCCCCTTTTCTGCATGCGGTCGAAGTTAAGCTCCCTGGCATGAGATCTAGGTCGAGTTAAGTTTTCGGTCCGATCGGATTTACATATTGACCGTGGCAGACCAGTTTCAGTTCAACAGTCGTTGGCATTCGATCAGGGCTATAAGTATATTGACATGTGTTAAAAATTTTTCCTGATCCGAGGGTGTATTTGGGTCAGATTTCGACAGTTTGAATCCTTATATTTGGCCTGCAAGTGAACGATTCAATTCACTTAAATCTGAGTTTAATTTATAAAGGTATTCGCATTTCTCACACACTTCGCTCCATGCTCAAGTTGTACGTTTCTGAATACTATCTGGATTTGATTCCCGAGATGGTTGTCAAGTCCAATAAAGCGGTCATAAGTGTATAGTTTGTGGTAATCAGACTTTCGACGCGTGGTCCAGGTCTGATACGGAGTTTCAATGTGCTCCCGAGAGCAACTAAGTTTATAGATTGATCCTAGATTATAGGGTAATGTAGCATTAATGATTCTACAAGTTTTGGGTCTTGTAGTTCATATTTAAAGTGGTTCAAGCTAATTTTACAGCTAATCTAGTTTAGCACCTAGTTTATTTCATCTAATTTCTAAAGGATTTGGTCCTGAGTGATTTCTCCCTAAGGTGGTACTTAGGTCTTTGTCCGAATTTTTTTGAGACGTTACAATCTACCCCCCTTAAAAGAAAATTATGTCCTCGAAATTAGTACCTTTTCGTACTCCTCGAGAATCTGAGGGTAGTTCTTGCGAACCTCGGCTTCTGTTTCCCAAGTATCCTCTTCCTCGGTGTGGTGTGTTCACAGAACCTTCACAAGTGGAATCACTTTACTGCTCAACACCTGCTCCTTCCTGTCCAGGATACGCGTTGGTCGCAGTACATAAGTAGAGTTCTCGCTCAACTACACCTGCTCTCACTTGATAATGTATGAAGGATTAGGAACGTATTTCTTCAGCACAGATATATGAAATATGTTGTGTATGCCTACGAGTGGTGTAGGCAAAGTAAGGCGGTACGCTACCACACCCACACGATCTAGTATCTGGAATGGGCCAATGAATCTTGGCATGAGTTTCCCCTTCTTTCCAAACCAAAGGACTCCTTTTAAGGGAAAAACTTTCAGAAATACATGGTCCTCAATCTCGAACTCTAACTACAGCCGCCTCGCATCAGCGCAACTCTTCTGTCTGCTCTGTGCTGCCAGAAGTCAACGCCTGATAATGTCGATCTTCTCTAAGGTCGCCTGAATTAATTATGGGCCGATCAGGCTTTTCTCGTCAACCTCTGCCCACAATGCGATGCCCGACAGGGACGCCCATACAGTGCCTCGTAAGTAGCTATGCTAATACTTGCCTGGAAGCTGTTGTTATAGGCGAACTCGGCATAAGGAAGGCAGTCATCTCAATCGTCCTTGAAATCAAGTACGCAAGCTCACGGCATATCTTCCAACACCTGATTTACCCGTTCTGTTTGCCCGTCAGTCTGTGGGTGGAACGCGATACAGAACTTCAACTTCACTCCCATTGCTTCCTGGATACGTGTCCAGAAGATAGATGTGAATTGCGTGTCTCGGTCCGGCACGATCTCCATAGGAACTCCATGCAGACATACTATCTCCTTGATATACAACCTGACCAAGTCATCTGCCGAGTTCGAAACTCTAATAAGGAGGAAATGGGCCGATTTCGTCAATCGGTCCACTATCACCTAAATGGAATCATGTCCCTTCCTCGTCTTCGTTAGCCCTGAGATGAAATCCATAGAGATGAAGTCCCACTTCCATTCAACTATGGGCATGGGCTGAAGCAGTCTAGGAGGTCGGTGGTGTTCAGCCTTGACCTACTGGCATGTGAGACAATGGGACACATAATCTGCTATGTGGACCTTCATGTTGTCCCACCAGTATGACCTCTTCATATCTCGATATATCTTCGTACTGCCAGGATGCATCGTCATCCTCGAATTATGAGCGGTTTCGAGAACCTCCTTTCTCAAGTCATGAATATTTGGCACGCATATGCGGCCACGATAACGTAAGCCCCCATCCATACCAACTATCCACTCAAAGTCTACATCATCACTAGTTCGTTTTCTCAACTCTAACAACCCTTCATCTTCTCGCTGAGCCACGATGATTTGGTCATCAATCAGTGGCCGCACACACATGTGTGCGATGCTCTTGAATGACTCCTCCACCGTAAGTGTCTACTCAAAATCCCACACAAACTCTACCATATCCCACTCTACTATCATCAGTGGAGCCACAAATGTTGTAGTCTTCTTGCGGCTCAACACGTCTGCCACAAGGTTGGCCTTGTCAGGTTGGTAGGAGACTTCGAACTTGAAGTCCTTCAGGGTCTCCATCCATCGTCACAGCGTCATATTCAAGTCCCTCTGAGTAAATATATACTTAAGGCTCTTGTGGTCGCAAAAGAGCTCAAACTCCTCTCCATAGAGGTAATGTCTCCAGAGCTTCAATGCAAAGATAACGGCTGCTAACTCCAAGTCATGAGTAGGATAATTTTCCTCATATTTCCTCAACTGCTGCGATGCATAGGCAATCACCCCGTCCTTCCGCATAAGGACACAACCCAAACCAACATGAGATGCGTCGGTGTATATCGTATACTTGACCCCTTGCTCTGGCAATACTAGCACAGGGGCGGACGTCAACTTGTCCTTCAGTTCATGAAAAGCTGCCTTTATCTTCTCATTCCAAACGAACTTGAGATCTTTCCGAGTCAACTGAGACATTGGTCTAGCTATCTTGGAAAAATCCCGAATGAATCGACGGTAGTAGCCTGCCAGGCTAAGAAAACTCCTTAATTCAGTAACCGAACCGGGCTGCTCCCAGTCCTGAACTGCGGCTACCTTAGCAAGGTCTATAATTATTCCTTCCTTGAACACCACATGTCCCAGGAACTTGACTTCTTCTTTCCAGAAGTCACACTTCTTATACTGTGCAAACAACTAGTTCTTCCTGAGAGTATCAAAGATTGCTCGCAGGTGCTTCTCGTGATCTTCCCGACTCTTGGAGTATATCAGGATGTCGTCTATAAATATGATGATGAATCGGAATAGAAACGGCCAAAATACCCTGTTCATCAAGTCCATGAACATGGCTGATGCGTTTGTGAGTCCAAATGACATCACAAGGAACTCGTAGTGCCCAAAACTGGTCCTGAAAGCTATCTTCTGCACATCCTCATCCCTAACGCACAATTGGTGATACCTTGACTGTAAATCAATCTTCATGAAATACTGTGCCCCCTTCAACTGATTGAACAGATCATCTATCCTGGGCAAAGGTACTTGTTCTTCATCATTACTTGGTTCAGCCTGCTATAATCAATACACAATCGCAGTGATTCATCTTTCTTCTTTACAAACAACAAGGGTGCTCCCCAAGGAGACACACTAGGTTGTATGAAGCATGCATCCAACAAGCTGTCAATCTGTCTTCTCAATTCCTCTATCTCACATGGAGGCATACGATACATGGGTAACGAGTTGGGTATTGCACCAGGCACAAGATCAATGGTAAATTTAATCTCGCACTGAGGAGGTAATCTAGGAATCGTCCTGAACACGTCCTCAAAATCCCGAACTACTGGCGTGCCCTTAAGTGTTGGACCATCAACATTCTCTAGCAAGGTGGCATAACAGCTAACACGGTAGGGCCAACTGACCTGCACTGGAAAAGTAAAGACCATGCCCTCAGGTCCGTAGGTTGTCACTACCCGGGTATCGTAATCAATCTCCGCCTTCATCTCGGTGAGCCAATTCATACCGAGGATAACGTCGTAGTGGTATAGTGGGGCAACGATCAGATCCATAAGTACTGTCCTACTTCCTAAGTCTATCGAGTAACCCTCACAAGTTCTGTTAACGTCTGAAAAAGTCCCTGTAGATGTAAGGATCCTCATTCCTTTCGTGGGAGCAGTACCCAACCCTAGTCGCTTGACTGCTGCGCATGATATGATCACGATAGTGGACCCGGTATCCACCAACAAGAAGACAGGTGTACCTTGAATGTGAGCCGTGACTTCGAAAGCCATCGGGGCTGTAATTGATGTCTCGGGCGCTTCAGCTACAAGTGCGTGTACTCGAGCCTATTGCGAACGATTCGGCTGTGGTACCATAAGCAGTTGAGGCGGCCTGAAGAGAGGTGCAGGCGGCCAAAATGATGGATGTGCTGGTACTGACTGCAGAGGCAGGGCTGTAATGGCCTGAGGAAGCTAGCGGTTGATCCTCTGAGGTAGTGAGAAACTGTTGTCCCTCATCTTGGTAAAACAATAAGTATTTGCATGGCTCACACGCTTGCAGTATGTGCACCATAAGTCTGGTTGCCTCATAGGGGCTGGTGGAGCCGTAATCCTGGGAAGCGAGTCTGTGTGGGGCCTCTTGCCGAGGAACGGCCTACTCGGTAACTCGAGTCGTGGCCTAGGAACCATAGGTCCACGAGTGCGGGATAACCTATCCCCGTTACTACTTTCCTCGTCCTCAGACCCAACACGTCGTTGTAGCAGCCCAAGCTTCATGTTTACGAGAGTGGTGTCATTTATAAAGTGAAGCAGCACCACCACATCAGGGCAAAGTCTGCTACCGAACTCATGAACAAGCTTGCATATGAGTCGACCGAATGGAAGTAAATTTGTTGTTCTAGTAGAACGGGCATTCTGGACTATCTCTCGTAGGACGAAGGTAAGCAAGCACAACTTGCTCCCTGCCCAGCATGGTACAAGAAGTCCACCATCAAGCGCGTACACTCATTGCGAATTGCTCCACCTGGGATACACGTTGTACGTGAAGATGTGGTGGAGTAGGCGGAAGTTGTTGGTCATCTTGGATGCTAAGAGGGTGCTATTTGAATTCGAGTAGGGCAGTCGACCAAAAAGGAATCGCGTGCAGCGGTCTCTTTCATGCTCACTCCTGAAATAATCCTCGCTGGCGTGTACCTCACCACACGACTTTCCCAGGAGCCGAGATATTAGACGAACGTCTACAACCGCTTCCCGCCTTACCACGGTGACCTTGAATTATTGAGGCTCCAACGATGGGTCCCTTATATGGGCATAGAAGGCTCGGACAGTGTCCCTAGTGGCTCAGGACTTGCCTTCAAATATGGGCCCCCATCCAGCATCAGATAGGCGTTCCATTAAGAGATAAAGCCCGAACAGTCTCTCATCTACATGTGCCTCGAAGAGAACCCTATGACCTTGAAATCTTCCATGTGACAGGTCCATTAGTAAAGTGCTTGGGAGAGGAACCTGGGGATCGAGGTCCTACTTTGTCCTTATCTCTCGATCAACGCTTACACTTACGGCGACGCCTGATTTCCTCCTTAGACGAGTAGAGCGGTTAGGCCCGACTTCATCCGTGGAAGATCTCTTCTTCCCCATGAGAGAAAGAAGTGTGGAGATGGAGAAAATGGCCGTCACAAGCTCGAAAAGGGCCATGAGAGTGAAATAATGTGGAGGGAGAGAACGGGTTGTTGGATTCCAATATTTTGAGACACCAAGTGGCGTTTAGGTGCTCAAATGAGAACAAATGAAGGATGTAGGAAAGGAACTTGGTTAAAAATGGTGGAGGGGTGTATGAAGTGAAGTAAAAAGAGAAATTTTGAGAATAAAATGGATATTTGAGAGAGAAAATTGGGATTTTTGAGAGGTTGGAAGGCGTGGAGAGGTGAGAATGGGAGAAATGAAGCCAATGAAGGGATTAAAAGGGGCCCCACATGTGTTGGGAGGGCCAGCCCGACGCCTGCCCACTACGGCCCGACAGGCTCGAACAAAGGGGGTGGCAAGCCCTCGCCAATCCAGCGATGGCATCGCCGGTCCCTAGACCTTTTGGCGAGCCCTCACCCCATGGGAGATGGCATCCCCCCTGGGTGCCATGTGGGTGCGAGGTCCACTCTGGGTCTCCCCATTTTGCATCGTTTGGGCCCCCCTAGTCTGTTTTAGTCGTTTCGGGTCCCATCTCACGTATAATTGCATTTTTCAGTTCGTCTGAGTGTGAAATTGGTTGAAGTCTCATCCAAACCCATCACTTGACGGTCTAGGAAAGATCTGGGGTCACCACGCATGATCACAGGTGTGTACAGGCCCCAATTTCGATGGCCAGTTTCATCTATGAATGATCAGTTTCGTCGACAGGTGAAACTTGGAGATCCTAGGACTGTTTCTACATTCATCGCACCCTCCTAAGTCAAAGTACGTTAGTGTGCATCGTGTGACCATAACCCAGGTCCAGTTTAATCTAAATCATGCTCTGATACCAACTTGTAATGCCCTAAAATTCGGGGTTCGAGCAGGAGCCCAACTCCCGAGTTCCAGCACATCACTTATGCAACATAGATAATGATGATTAAATGTTGTTTGTATTAGTGCCTTAAACATGAGTGAGATTTTACCAAACAACATATCATACTTCAGAGACAATTAAATTTCACAAGCGGAAGACTGTAATAGACGTATAATATATATGAACTGTAGTAATTCTCCGAAGTGTGATCATGTTACCAGGTTGAATATATACATGTATACTCCTAAAATGTACAAAATGAATATACATGAGTGCTCCAAAATACAATCATAACGAGTGTAATGATATCTAGTCAGCATCCCTGTAAGCCCTGTCGATCAGAACACAATCTATATAGACTCGCCTAATAACTGCATGTATGAAAACTCCTTCTCGTCATCATAAAATTTTGGCTCTGCCTCATAAACATCGCCATCACCTGCAACTAAGACAGAGTCTAGTTGGTGTTTAAAACACCGTCCCAGAACATGGGAGTGAGTAATTAACTTAGTGGAGCTATATGGTAAATGTTAACATGTTATCAATTCAATCAAGCAGTAATGATAAAGTAATACAATCAAACATCCCTAAGTACTCTGGTTAATGCAAACATGATATATATTAATGATGTATGCCCTCACCTGCACTCCCTTTACAATCTTTCTCTTACGGTCGCCGCATTTACCCCTTCCTCTGTGCTCAACACCAACGCCAAAGGTACATGCAATGCGGTGCATGAGCGTAATTACCGAGTTCTTATTAGGCATTTTCATACGGTAGGATTGGGAAGCTAAGGTACCTCCCTTATATCATTTTCCACACAATGATCCATTCTAGGGTCGTTAGTCCTAGCTAGTCTCATACGATGTTACGGTTCCAGGTTGCTATAAAGGGCTCGTCACCTCAATGCAGGCCTAACTTATACTCTAGTTGCTACGGAAAGGCTCGTCGCCTCAGCGCAGTCTTAGAGTATGCTCGAGGTCACTTCAAATCGCTCGTCACCTGATCGTAGGTCGACAGCTCGAATACAGTGTCCCATACCACCGTATTAGGATCATGAGTCTGGGTTGCTCACTGGTCACTACGAGTGGGCTCGTCACCTGGGCGTAGGCGAACAGCTTGACCACAGTGTCCCATACCACCATGTTTGGCTCATGAGTCTTAGCGGATCAAGGTACCAAGGTTAACAGGAGTTCCACTTGTGAGTATGGTACCTTAGGTTCAAGCAGTAGCGTCCATACATGGTGAACATACATCAGGTCAATCAGGTTACTTGACGAGCTCGACTGGTACGAGCGCATATCGAGCAGATTGACATGAAGTGTGTAAGCACTCCTTGTGACCTAACCATTGTCAACAACCAAAGTATGACTCGAATTCATCGAACACATCCTGTGTGGCGAAACGACCTCAGCCACCAAATCAGGACCTGTTACCGATTGCCTGGACTATACCATAGTCCCAAACACATTCCAAGTAATAGCATTCACATCTTGTAATCCAAAACAGCATGTGACAATTAAAATCAGATATAAATCTTACTTGAGTAATTTAACAAATACATACTACACATATTATCATACATAGACATTTCATCCATACAGCACATAGAAGTAGGATAGGTTATATAAATGATACTATAACTGTAGTTAAGGGAATTGAGAATCCTATCTCAACACCCTCATTACATGCATTTAAACAAGCATTTTCACATTTAGGCATTTTATCAAACACTTAGATTACATATATTACACACATGTAATAGATTTATTAAAACACATATTATAGCAAATACTTCCACATAGGAATTGCCACATGTACAACAATCAAGTATTCTCGATCGATAATTATGTTAAGCACAAATCATAATTCCATACTCAATCTGACATTTCAACAAACACATGGAATGCACTATATTCAACGTGGTTCATATATATGTGTAATACACGGAAAACATCGTATCTAAGCATGTGAGATAGCAATCAAGTCAGACGTAAATCATTCCTGACATTGAAAGACTTGAAAACCATAACCTAAACATTTATAGTCCGTACCCTTCGCCGATAAACAAGTATCGAACTCAGTTTGTATGTCAAGTCTTCGTCTACGGCACGACGGCCACCTATAGTATGAAATAGGTTAGTTATTTCATCACTTACAATATTTAAAACTCTAAAATAGATTAGGGTTAGGATTTCTTACCTAATAACGGGATCGAAATCACCGGAATAGCGATACAGAGGTGATAGTTAAGCACGTGGAGTGGCGGGATTGAATCCCACGAACAAACTCTAACTCTCTCCCTCACTTTCTCTCACTTTCCTTCTCTTTCTTCTCTCTCTAGGGTTTACAAATTCTTATGTGAAGGGAGAGAGAGGGTTTAAGGCCCTTATATAGGCCCAGAAGTGATGAGAATGGCCCTAGGGCCATGATATACTTAGGTTATAGCCAAAAGCCGTTTGTTTCGGCTCAACGGAGCACTTCTGGAGGCCCCTTTTCTACATGCGGTCGAACTTAAGCTCCCTGACATGGGATCTAGGTCAAGTTAAGTTTTCGATCTAATCAAATTTATAGATCGACCGTGGTGGACCAATTTCAGTTCAACGGTCATCAGCATTCGATCAGAGCCACAAGTATACTGACATATGTTGGAAATTTTCCCTGATCCAAGGGTGTATTTAGTTCAAATTTCAACGGTATGAATCCTTATATTTGGCCTACAAATGAACGATTCAATTCACTTAAATCTGAGTTCAATTTCTAAAGATATTCACGTTTCTCACACACTTCGCTCCGGGCTCAAGTTGTGCGTTTCTGAATACTATCTGGATTTGATTCCCGAGATGGTTGTAAAGCCCAGTAAAGCGGTCATAAGCGTATAGTTTTACAGTAATCGAACTTTCGACGTGCGGTCTAGGTTTGATACGGAATTTCATTGTGCTCCCAAGAGCAACTGGGTTTAGAGATTGATCCTAGATTATAGGGTAATGTAGCATTAATGATTCTATAAGTTTTGGGTCTTACAGTTTGATTTAAAGTGGTTCAAGCTAATTTTATAGCTAATCTAGTTTAGCACCTAGTTAATTTCGTCTAATTTCTAAAGGATTTGGTCCTGAGTGATTTCTGCCTGAGGTGGTACTCGAGTCTTAATACGAATTTTTCTGAGTCGTTACATAAAGATATTTTCTACTTACGTGTCTTAATAGCCTTCACTACGGCATCCTTCCCTAGAGATTTAGGAGACTATAACACCTCTGATAGGTGACCGTAGTAGGTCATCATGGGCCGAGTTGAAAATCAGAAGATTTTAACTTCATTAATATGCTCTATAGTTAAATTAAAGGACCAGGACTCTTTTGTGAGAACCATAGTTATATATGAGAATTTAGATTCATTCTTATTTATAATTTAAAATTTGAAGTTGTTAAAATTTAGTATCACATGTTTTTAACTTAGATTATCATTAGTCATTCTTATGTTAATTTGTATATCTTTTGAATGACCATAATTAGCATGCTTCATGTTTTAATGTTTATATGTAGCCTTTAATCCCCTGTTAATATGTACCATATAATTGGTAAATCTATTACTGATAGGATTGTTTCATGCTATGTTTTTGTTAGTATTTTTATTGGAACTAACTCTTTGCCAAATACTTACAAAAATGGATGAAAAGATCAAGTTCCACTAAAAACAAGTTTAATTTTATTTTACAAGATTGGTTTGTTGTTGAAGGAATTAATGAAATAGGGGGGAGAAATTATGGGGCAACATTGTTATTGTTAGAGGTGGGCATTGAGTTGAGTCGTACTAGACTGGGTCTAACTCGACTCGATCCGATTTTTTAAGAACCTGACCCGAACTTGATCCGATCCAGGACCGAGTCCAATAGGGCTGACTCGATCCGATCTGAATCCTTGCTAGCCTGACCCAAACCAAGTCCGACTCGGTCTAAGAAATCGAATCGAGTCAGATTGAGTTGAGTCTGTCCAGTTAATTTAGACTAGGCTGAATCAAGATTGGGAGAGAGAGGGAGAGAAAGGAGAGAAAGAAGGAGATGTTGGAAACCGGGAGAGAAAGGAGAGAAAGGAAGAGAGAAAGAAGGAGAGGAAGGAAATCGGGAGAGAAAGAGGGAGAGAAAGGAGGAGAGATGGGTGGGTGTGGCACCTCCTTCGGGTAGAGAAAGAGGGATTAGGGTTCGTTCGGTTCAGGATAGGTAGAGAGATGGGTTGTAAAAAATAAAAAGTAAAAAAATATATGTAAAAAATTTATATATAAGACCCGACCGGATCGGGTCGGATCGGTTCGGATTGGATCCATTCAGATTGACCACGATCCGATGTACAATCGGATCTGAGTGGTCCTACTTGATCCACACTGATCTAAGCCTTCGGTTCGATTCGGATCGGGTCGGATCCGCCGGATAGAGTTGGATTCTGCCTAGCTCTAGTTATTATTACATGTCTCGAGTCTTATATCTGAATTCGTAAATCATTATAATCTTGGACATGTAATATTTTATATTATTTTAGTATGTCATTGGTATGGACCATGATATTGTCTAAGTTAGGTTATTTTGTCACACGATTGACAAAGGGGGAGATTGTTAGTGTATTAATTTGTACATCTTGTTTGTCAATCACGTGAGTATGTGTGTCATGTAATTGGTTGAGCTCTTAAAAGCTGAATACTAAAGACGTAAGAGGACATGACCATTAATAAGTAAAGAATAAATAAATGAGGTTCCTTGATGACCATAACCCTTGACCCAAAATAACCCTAAACATATAGATGATCCTAACATTTATAGGTAAACCCTGTGCAATCATCCCTTAGCCTTAGGAGCCTTATTCTAACATGATAAGATAGGCTATAGAGGTTCCTAAGCTGTTGGAAATCTAAACGGTCCAAACTAACTATTTTGGTAGTGTGCTTAAATAAAGCTTGATTGATCGAGTTGATCAACCGAACATGGCATAAAGCATCCAACAAGCTCTAGCCTAAATATGAATTATTTTGAGTGCTCGAAGCACAAGCTCAATCAATCGAACTCGATCAATCGATCATGGCCAAAACAGTCTATTGAGTTCTTTAGACTATTTTTGTTATCGATTGATCAATCAAAAGGCAAGCTTGATCAATCGATCCTAGATGTTAGAGATCAATTGGAGCATTCTTGTTATATATATTGCATTCAGGTCTTTGGGCAAATTATGAATTTTAACATATGAGAGACCCTAGTGCATTTCAAGCCCTCCAAACCACCCGAGCTCTATCCCATTGAGATTCATGCTTTGTTTTTAGTGATTATTTGCTCTAATAAGCATTTCATGCTTCTCTACAAGAAAATCATGATCTCTACAAGATATCATGATCATAAGCATTATCTAGGGTTTAGACCCGATTTAATTGGCAAATCATAATGTCTATCTACCTCTAAAGTATCCATCAAGTATAATACCCTAAGAATTCAACTTCCTATTATTTGTAGGAGATTCTACCTTACTCACCTTACCTTGGTCACTACATCGGATCATCACATACAAGATGTTTGATCTTCGAGTTGAAGCATTGGCGAAGCATCAGCATCATGATCGGGGGATCAAATGGGAGTTGATTGAAGTATGGGAGAGTATCAATCAAGCAACTCAAGGCAGCACATTAACATGGCTTAATCCGACAAGTGAGTTGTTATTTAGTAGTCATTGTACACTCCTTCGTTATGTAGGATTGAGTGAAAGAGTTTGATTGACAAGCTCGATTAATTTCTCATGTAGGACCTAAATCAAGTCCTTGTGTAGGCCATCAGACATGGGTGTGTATATGTTAGTCTTTGAGGGAGCCTCCGATGTGAGTAAACGTAGGTCCTTGGATTGAGACCAAGGTTTGTGGCGAGCCTATAGAAAACTACTTAAGTCTTCGAAGGAGTCGATCCTTGTGTAGGATTGTAAAGGTTTGAGGTGAACCTGATTTAAAATCTCTGATAGTAAAATTCAGTACACTCATGGGTTGAGTGTTTTCGCTATGAGTGGACTAGGGAAATAGAACCACTATACATGCTTATGCTTGGGATTGTCTTTGAGCAATTGTTTAATTATGCTTGTGTGATGAATGTTGAATTATATGTATGGATGATTAGATGAATGCTAAGAGTTTATAATTAGCACATTCCACACACACATGTACACTATCTTATGTAGACTAGTTGTTTCATATGAATATAATTTGTAGTCTATATGATTGGACCCTCTATTGGCTTGAAAGCCTTAATGTCAACTTTTTTTCTTAGTTTAATTTGCATATTAATTTAAGTATATAATTGTGTTTAAAAGGTTAAAAGAATTTATTGGTCTTAATCACCCCCTCTAGGACATAGCCTTCATTCCTTAGCTCCGCCAAGCTTCTGCGCATAGTCATAGCATCTTACTCAAGGCAAGTTTTAAATGGTGTCAGAGTAGGTATCTCTTGAAGGGCATAATTGCCTTGAGTTGATCTAAGGGGCTTAAGAATAATGTCTACCTAAGATGAGTTTTTCATCATACAACCACTATATTTTGACCGGTCTAACTATGCCTATTGGAATGCTAGGATGAGGGTCTTTATAAGATCCTTTAACCTTATGGTCTGGGCTATTATCTAATAAGGATGGATGATGCTCATGAAACGAGTTGTGGTTAGTGGTAGAACCATTAGAAATCCCAAAGATAGATATAAATAGAGTGTCGATGAGAGGGTTTATACCTATGATGCCAAAGCTCTCAGTGATATTTACTGTGTGGTTTTCCCTGATGTATTTAAACAAATTTGCACATGTGAAACAGGGAAGGATGTGTGAGACATATTAGAAGTTTCCCACGAGGGAACTAACACAGTAAAGAGATTGAATCTTCAACTCTTAATGACCCATTTTGAAAACATTAAAATGAAAAATTCTAAAACGTTCATAGAATTCTACTCTAAATTGAATGATATTTGCAATTTCATGTGGGGTTTAAGAAAGAGAATTCTAGGAGGACATGTATATAGGAAAATATGTATATCCCAATCGGATAGGTTCATTCCCAAGATAACCTCAATAGAAGAGCATAGAAATATAGATTAGATAGAAGCATAAGAACTCTTAAGTTCCCTATAAACATATGAACTACAATTTAAGGCCCTCTTTAGATTAAAGAAACTATAAATCCTTAAAACATCTCATAGACATTCACATAAGCTTAAAATTGTTAGTGATAATGAGGATGGGGATTTCAAAAGAAATTTTAAGAAATTACTGAAATTAAGTAGAGGGAAGAGTTGTGACTAGAGGGACAAGATGGTTGATAAACGAAAAAGAAAAATCTGTTAAACAACCTAAGCTAGTTCAATGTTACAATTATGAAATTTATGAACATCTTTCCACTAATTGCTCTAGTAAAACAAGATCTAAAGGCAAGGTTATGGTGACAACATAGAATTATTCAGAGGAGTCTGAATCCAATTTAGTAGACTCCTCTAGTGATAAAGACATTAGCCACTAATGTGTCTTAACGGCCTTCACTGCGGTATCCCTCCCTAGAATTTGGAAGACCATAACACCTTCAATAGGTGACCTTAGTAGGTCCCCATGAGACTAATTGAAAATTAGAGGATTTCAGCATTGTTAATATGCTCTATAGTTAAATCAGAGGAATACGTCTCTTTAGTGAGCATCATAGTTATATGTGAGGATTTAGTCTCATTCTTTTTTATAGTTTAAGATTTGAAGCTGCTGAATTTTAGAAATACATGTTTTTAACTTAACTATCATTGGTCTTTCTTATGATAATTGGAATATCCATTGAATGACCATAATTAGCATGCGCTATATTTTAATACTTATATGCATCCTTTAATCCCCTGTTAGTATGTGCCTTGGTAATTAGTAAATCTATGACTTATATGGTTGTTCAAAACTATATTTTTATTGGTATATTTATTGGAACCAACTCTTTGTTAATAAAAAAAGAAGAGAACGATTAAGTCCCACCAAAATAAGTTTAATTATGTTTTACATAATTGGTTTGTTATTGCAAGAATTGATGAGATAGGAGAAACAAATATGGGGGAGCACTATTATTGTTATATGTCTTGAGTCTTGCATCTAAATTTGTAAATCATTGTAATATTAGATAGGTAATATTTTATGTTTTTTTGTATGGACCATGACATCATCTATGTTATTTTTTTTTTGTCATGTAATTGACAACGGGGGAGATTGTTAGTACATTGATTTGTGCATCTTGTTTGTTAATGACATGAGTCTGTGTCTATAGTCAATTAAGCCCTTGAAATATGAAAATCGAAGACGCAAGAGGACATGAGCATCAATGAGTAAAAAATAAATAAATGAGGTGCCTTGGTGACCTTAATCCTTGACCCAAAATAACCATAAACCTCTAGATAATCCTAACCTTAACAAATAAACCTTATGTGATCATACTTTAGTCTTAGGAGCCTTATTGAAACATGATAAGATAGGCTATAGAGGATCCAGAACTGCTGAAAATCTAAGCTACCCAAACCAATAGTCTTAGTAGTGTGCTTAAGCAAAACTCAATCAATCGAAGCGATTGACCGAACATGGCTTAAAATGTCCAGCAAGCTCTGGCCTAAATATGAATTAGTTTGAGTGCTTGAAGGACAACTAATCAATTGAGAAATCTTCAATTCCTCTCGAGCGATCAAGCTTCATCAATCGAATGTGGCCAAAATAGTCTAGCGAGTTCTCTGGACTATTTTTGGCCTAGCTCGATCAATCGAAGGTCATGCTCAATTGTTCAAGCCTCTCCGTCAGATATCCATTGGAGAAATCTTATATATATATATATATATATATATATGGATATTTGGGCAAATTATGAATTTTAGCATTTGAGAGACCCTATTGCATTCCATACTCTACTGAACCTCCCAGGCTCTATCTTATTGATATTCATGCTTTCTTTTTAGTGATTATTCACTCTAATGAGTATTCCATGCTCCTCTACAAGAATATCATAATTTTAAGCCTTCTTTAGAGTGTAAACACTAAGTTTATTGACAAATGATGGTGTCTATCTACCTCTAGAGTATCCATCAAGTATAATCCCCTAAGAATTTAGATTTTCATTAGTTGTAAGAGATTTTACTCAACTCCCATTATCTTAGTTAATGCAAAGGAGCATCGCATGTAAAGTGTTTGATCTTAAAGCTAAAGCATTGACCAAAAATTGACATCATGATCGGGGGAGTGAAGGGGAGTTGATTGAAGCATGGGAGAGCATCGATCAAGGAACCCAAGAATGGCACATTAACGAGGCTCAATCTGAAAAGTGACTTGTCATTTAGTGAGTCCATGTACCATCATTCCATATGTAGGATTGAGTTTAAAAGTTTGATTGCCAAACTGGATTAGGTTCTTGTATAAGACTTAAATCAAGTCCCTGTGTAGGCCATCAAACACGGGTGTATACGTGCTAGTCTTTGAGGGAGCATCCGGCGGGAGTAAACATAGGTCCTTAGTTTGGGACCAAGGTTCGTGGAGAGCTTATGGAAAACCAAGTAAGTCCTTGTGTAGGGTTATAAAGGTTGGAGGTGAACCTTATTTAAAACCTCCATTAGTGAAATTTGGTACACTTATGGGTTAGTTGCGTCCGTTGGGAGTGGAGTTGGGAAATCGAACCACTATACATGCTTATGCTTGGGATTGTCTTTGATCAATTGTTTAATTATGCTTATGTGATGAACATTTAATTATATATATGCATCATTAGATGAATGATAGGAATTGATAGTTAATACACTATCTTATATATAATAGTTGCTTCATACGAATATGATTTGTAGTCTATGTGATTGGACCATCTATTGGCATGGAATCCCTAAGTTAATTTCCTTACTTTGTAAAATTTTAGATTATTTTAAGTAGAAAATTGTGTTTAAAATGTAAAATTTTTATTGGTCCTCGCTCCCCCTTCTAGGACAGCCTTCATTCCTTAGCTCCTCTAAGCTTCCATGCATAGTCGTGGCATCTTATTCCACGCAATTTCAGTTGATTGTTTCTAGAGAAGAAAGTTGAGGAGAAAAGAAGAGAAGTGAAAAGAAGAAGAATATAAAAGGAAAAAAGAAAAATGAGAGTGAGTAAGAGTTGAAACCTGACATTTGAATCAACTCACTGAGTTAACTCATTGTTGAGTTAGGTCGAGTTTATTCCAACTGCACTTTTTGAATGATGTCGTTGGACGTGCCAAGAGGAGAAAGAGAGAGATGAAAAATGAAGAAAAAACAACGAGGGAAAGAAAAATGGTGATTGCTGAGTCGACTCACCAAGTCAACCTATTGTTTAATCATGTTCAACCGATTCCCAAGGCTAAGTTCAGTCCATATACACAATTCAACAGGTAAGTCATCATCCCTATATTTCAATTCAAAATTTAAACGTTAGATGTTGTTTACTATACTATGACTTAATGAGTCGACTCAATGGGTCAAGGTGATAATTAGTTGTATTTTGAGTTGCGGAGACTAGAAAATCCTAAACTATGTGATGTGTAATTAGTATGGATGTTTCATGTATAATTGAGTTGAATTGTATATGTGATGTGTAATCAGTATGGATGTTTCATGTATAATTGAGTTGAATTGTATATAACTGAAATCGAACCCGAATCGTGTGCATGTATTTTCAACAATGTATTCAAAACTTTTTGCACCTTTCCAGGTGGTTCATCCTTCCTTATTTTGTTAGTTCCATGTTGATTTAAAATGTTATGATAGTCTTTCATTTTTCATATAATGAATTGAGTTGCCTTGATATCGTCTATGCTTTAACATGTTGATATTTTATATCAAATCTTATATTCTTACTCTTTTAAATTAATAATTGTCTTATATTAAAATATGGATATCATCTTACTTTTATTTACATGCTTAAGTTATGTGGAATCGATTATAGATCATGTGGTTGTAAAACTATGGCTACATTACTTACTGGTTGTATTTGAATGAGAGTTAAGACTGAAAGTATGGGTGTTGTACCTAGGGTCATTCCCGAAAGGATCATCATAAGACGGGTGCTCTGTACATGGTCGTTCATGAAAAGATGTTCGCAAATACTTTACCCTGAGTTATTCTCTAAAATAGTCAATATGAGTGCTTTTCTCAGTGTTGTTCCCAAAAGGATGTTCACAAGTGCTTTGCATTATAGGTGCTTTGCATTAGATCACTCGTTAAAATGGTCAACACTCATGCTCTGCCTTAGGTTATTCTCTTAAAGGATCAACACAGGTTCTCTATCTTGGGTCATTCTCTAAAAGGATCAATCACATGGGTGTTCTACCCTAGACTATTCCAAAAAGAATCATGTAAGAAACTATTATTGATTTGATTCGGCATTCTTATAAATTTTAAATGTTAAATATCTATGTGATTTAATGTCTTAATATATGTTCTTTGGTTTTTGTTTATTGATTTAATATGTTTAATTTATGTATGTACGAACTTAAAAGGTTTAAATTTAAGAATGAAATGATTCCACTAAGCCGTTATGTTCACCCTCACTTAGATAGTTTTGCAAGTTGCATGATTTAGTTAAGGAGTGGAGCGAAGTGAAGTTCTAGGCATTTGTCTAGCTGAGTCTCTATGTATAGTTATTCTTTTAATTATATTCGATGTTAAAAAATGTGTAGTGAGAGCTTCAACGAGAGAGCAAAGTATCATAATTTGACTTGTATCATAATCATAGGAATGTGTTTATTGATATGTGAATTATATGAATATGTGATTGTGATTATTTAAAATTTTAAATTACAACTTGGAATTTGAAATTAGGCTTGGCCAATTTGAGTACTGAATTTTGAGGTGTGATACTAAAGATTTAAAAGGTTTTATAAATATTTTAAACTATTAAAATTTTATTTTAACCACTAAAAAGGTTTTCATCTCACTTGATGATGATTCGATGGTTTAGATCTAACATGATCTACCACTTGATCTGTATGGATATTAGGTCAAGGGTATATATGAATGCTAATGGACTGATTTGATCAATTTAGATATATGGGTTAAGATAAGATTACAAGATTCTAATGTAGTAGGACATAAGATATTATAGGTGAAGAATGACACCATAACTTGATTAATAGTCCACCATGCTGATCAATGGCGGGTCCTTTAAATGGGCAGTGTGTGATCCATGTACAGGTTGAGTGTAAGATCTCTCAGTAGTAATGAAGAACAGGAAATAATAATAAAAAGAAGAGAAGGAAGATATATGAGAGAAAGAGATGAGAAACAATGGTGAGAGGGGAGGCTTTACTTAAATGAAAAATCCTAACCTCTTGCTTTACCATATAGCTTATAATACATGTACAAAACGTGTGTCAATATTGGACCGCTTTAACATGGGCTATGCTTGATATACAAAGCACATTCAACTGCATTTTATAATTTATTCATCTGTCTGCAGAGCTTATTTAACATTAATATGGTAGAGTACAATAACTGGGATAACATCATCTTTTAAAGGTCAAATATCAAAACCACTCTTACACTCTTTAAGTTGTCACTCCTCTTTTAACCAATATGAGAATTTAATGTTTTCTACTTTACACGCTTCTCATTTAATACAAGAATTTGATTTTAAGTTATGATTGAAAGAGAGGCCATTATGTGAAGGCGTAAAACATGTTTCAGAGATTTGCATGTACAACACCTATTTAAGAGACTCAACCACTATTCAAGTAAATTACACTACGAATATGCCATGTATAAAAAATAGGGGAGTACACTCATCAAGTGAGCCACTGATGTCCATTGAATACGGACCATCAAACTTTTTTACTTTCTAACCATTCATTTTTCTTATACAAATTTGAGCTACCTAATCAACATACCATCATTGTTAGTGAACCCTTGCATGTTCACACCACACCCTACCTATGGCAATTGTTACATCTCCTTATATCTATGACACATGATCCACTCCTACATATGAGGGCCCCTCATTGAATCATGAATTTTCCAAAGTAGGGATATGAATTTGGTATTTTTGTTAGAATACATATTGACTAATAGCCCTATGATATGTCAGGATTAGAACCATTGGATCTAGTCTCATGTTTCTTGATCTGAAGTATTATTTGACGAGACATATAATAATGATAGTTACCTTGAAAATATTCAAAATTAAAAGATCTTAAATTTTCGAGCAATGACCCATAAAATAATGGTTTAGGAGATGGACTATAATAATATTCTATTAAGCTTCATTCTAAGATACTCCCCTCCACAGTAAATCTCATTATGTAAAATGGGTTGGATCACTAAACATGACCTCAAATCTTATAACTCTATTCTCAACATATCTTATAGCAATAAATTGGATTGTACTCGAACAACATGTTAACTCTAGCCCCATCATATCCTATAACAATATGTTGGATTGTACTCTAAGAATATATTGATTCTAGTTTTTATGAATTCTATACTTGTACTACTAGTTGGAGTTGTGTCTGAAAAACCAATACAGAACTAGTCCATCGATCTCTAGGCTTAACGAAGGCTTAATAAAGGCGGAGTGTACACAAGAAGCGATGATGAAGCTATGATGGATGGCGATTAGAGATGGTGATGGCAATGGATTAATGGAGCATGAAGATTGAATCCATGGTGGATATTGTTAAATGGATGTCTTCAATCCATGCAAAATTAGGGGACATCGATCAATCAAAAACCTTTCTCGATCGAACAAACCTCCCAAGAATTAGACAGATTTCTCGTTGGATAGTTTTAGACCACGCTCAATTGATTGAACCTTCAGATTGATCAATCGACAATATTTTTTTTTAAAAAAATCCTTCTTTACTCTTTGGATAGTTTTTTACTAGTTCGATCGCTCGATCTTTAGTCTACTCAATTAATCGAAAGGTGCTCGATTAATATCGATCGATCGACATTGAGATCGATGGGGCGCTTGGAACTACGTAAGTGAGCAATTTATTTCCTATTCCAATTGGGATAGTATATATATCGAGTGTAATCAGGATTAGGAAAATTCTAAGATGCTTCTAAGGATTTTAGAGAAAAAAATTCTAAGGTTTTGGGAGATTCAAATGGGGTTCTCATCATTGTAAGTGCATCATCTCTTATAATATTATTTTATAGTGGATTGCTTACCGCTTTATGCCATAGTTTTTTTTTCCCATGATAGTTTTTTCGTGTAAAATTCATGTGTTCTCTATGTGTTTGGTTTACATTTAATTTCATCTTGTTTGATTCAATTCAGGTTTTCTTCCCCGCGATCCCTAATACGATTATTAATTTGTTACTTATAATGCCACTCTATAGGCAAGGATATCGTGAAACGAAACTTGTTCGTCGCTCAACTAGGCTTCATGGAAAAGCGTACATAGTTAAACGATGAATTATTCATAGCTTTGGCGCGTCGAACTTCATAGAGAGATGGCCAGGCCAATTCTCTAAGCATATGGTAAAATGGCCCTGCTGGCCATCCATTTGGGACCTAGAGATCTTCTTAGGTTTGACAATGTGATCGCAAACATAGGGTGTTGAACTATCATATTCTAATATAATCGATTTGAGTTGGTTTGCACCATTACGTTGGCTAACAGTGGAGGAGTTAGATTAGATAACAATGATGATGGTGTCCATGACGGACCAAGGATAGACAAAGTTGCGGTGAAAAGAGTAGTATTGTACTACTGTATTAGAGTGGTGTAGGTCCCAAGCTCTTCATTATTTGCTAAATTTGTAGATATGTAAGGTGGTTTATTGGAGACTCATATTGCAATCGACCTCTAGGATCTTTCGATTGATTGACCAATTAGTAGTTTTATCCGATTATACTTCTAACTCGGAAAAAGTTTGTAAGAACTTCTAATTTGCCAATATTCTAGTAAGCATAGCTAATTGTATTTCTATCAAGAGAGATATCTTCATGATCTTCACATAATCAACTTTCTTTTAGATGCATGTGGCCAATTATATTATGCCATGTATCGCTATTGATCACTGCCTTAGTTAATCGTGCATATCAGAGCTTTCCACTTAAGACTTCTTGTACGTTTAACCACTCAACTTCTATCATGTATTGTGAAAAGAATCACCATTAGCTAAAATAATCGCCATGAACATCATGTCTAGGCCATTCTGGAGCTTATAGCCTTTCTTATATTGCCATGTATATGTAATAACTTTTATTCGGGCATGATGATATGTGTCTCGTGGCAACAACTTTCCTTGTATTGTATGATCTTCTCTTGCCAATCACATTGACTGTGAGGATCTTGTCTTGATCTTCCATACATTGGTGTCACCTCAGGTTAGCTTACAAACCATCGAATCCAGTAACTTCAATTACCAATTTGGACTCATTTACCATGGAATCGAGTTATCTTACCATGGGGAATTACATTTTTTCTGCATACACTTTACTTATGATGTGCCTCACCATGGATGTGCCACCAGTTGGATGATTGTGACCTTTTTTCGTTGGTTTTTGTCGTGAGAAAATAGATAATGAATGGTTAAGATCATTTAAGGATGTCTGACCACCTACGGCAAGCTACTTATCCGTTATCATTCACTAAGTGGACCTCACCGTGGATGTGCCACAAGGTAAACTTGCGCAGTTAGGTGATTGTAACCTTTTTTTGGTTCCAATATGCTTGTCCATTTCGTTGGTTGTTTGTTGTGAGAAAACAAATAATGAATGGTTAAGATCATCCAAGAATATGTCTGATCACCTATGGTAAACTACTTATCCTACCCCATTCACTTAGGGGGCATTTGGATCATAAGTTACTTGAGATAAGTTGTTTATGGGACAAGTAAATTATCTTGGTTTCTACTTATTTATCCAATAAATATGTTTGGTAACAAATATAGTTATCAATTAAAAAAAGTAGAAAATCATGTTTAGCAACATCATAAGAAAGTATCCCTCAAGTTTGTTTGGTCCCTCTCACATCCACCATCCATAATATGGGTCCAACCTTTGATGTGGATCATTCATTGTATGGGTCCCACCTTTGATGTGGCATGTCCATCATACGGGGCCCACCTTGGGTGTGGGCCTTCATTATTATGGCCTAACCTTTAATGTGCTCTATTCATTATGTACGGCCCACCTTTGAGGTTGGTCATCCATCAAATAGGGCCCACCATCAATCGTTTTGTCCATCATGTGGGGCCCACCTTCAATATCCACCACCCATCATGTGGAGCCAACCTTTAATGTGGACCGTCCATCATGTGAGCCCCACCTTTGAATATTGGCCACTCATCATTAGGCTCATCCTTTGATATGGATCGTCCAACATGTGCGGCCCACCTTGATGTGGGTCATCCATCATCTAGGGCCTGCCTTTGTAAGACCTGTATCCTAATTTGTACTGTTCCGTCGACTCCCGCGATCCTTCTCGTCGAAGTCCGGCAATCCGTGACCTGTAATCGATGTTTGCGTGCGACCCTAAGTTGTATCCTATAGATTTGAGTTGGCTTAATCCGAGACTTATACCATTGCGACCGCACCGTCGCCGCAGTTCTAACGCCACATCTTACGCACCGATCCGGTACCCTGGCCAGGAGATGTGGGCCGGAGTTTATTTCGAAAAAAATACCCCGCGTTTGCAATCCCAAGAGAATCTCTAGAACATGTCCCATCAATCAATCAATCAATCAATCACCTCATGTCAAGTACAAGAGCAACCTACATTCCTTTCTCCATAAGTCAAGCAAACCCCGAAAGTCAACCAATCTCTCACCTCATCCATCACTCACTTCACATCCATCACTCACATCTCTCTTACAACCACCACACCTCTCTCTCTCTCTCTCTCTCTCTCTCTCTCTCTTTCTAAACACAAATTCCAAGCAACCAAGAGGTGCACATGTCCAAGTTTTTCTAAGAAGAGAAAAAGAGAAAGAGTGTTGTGTGGCCCACTTCCCACCCCAAAATCCTTCATCCTAACCCTTAATTTCTCATCATCCTCCATCAAAGTGAAGCACAAGGAGACTGGCATTCCATTGGAGCAAGAAGATCGAACGGTGGGTACTTCTATAGGTTGGTTTCCATATTTTTATGATGGGTCAAGTGAGGCCTACCGATCAATGGTATGCATCTCACTTTGGACCCTAAGATGTGACCAATGGCCCACCTTGATTATCATGGTAATTATATGATGGGGCCATTCTCCATGGACCCCCATCATGATGTTTACTTTCTAAGTTTGAAAAAGGGTCATTTAGACCTTCCATTTCGGTGGAGAAAGGATCTCCACCATTGATTTTGATCGGTGGGCCCATATGGAATGAGATCCACTTAATGTATGTTATAGATTATGCAAGGGAGGGCTCAGAGTGCCGGGGTCCCTCCATCATCACGTGTCACTCTTCTCTCTCTCTCTCTCTCTTTTTTTTTTGTGATGATGTAGTTGTGTGGCCCACTTGGATGGACCCCACTTTGATGTATGTATTTCCCATGCTATCCAACCCTTTCTTTTGGTGGCCCATGTCCATAGGTGGGGCCTACCTCAAATGAATGCACTAAAGGAAAACATAAATATTAGCCTTGGTTCAAGGCTATTTGGGCGGGCCGCTTGTGTAGGCCCCACCTTGATGTATAAATTCAATCCACGCCGTCCACCCCTTTCCTCATACCATTTTAGGCATTGAGCTAAAAAATGGGCCCAATCTGACCTTCTGGCAGGCCATAGCATAGAAAACAATGGTTTTCACCGTTAAATTACACCCTGATGTTTCCACACCCTAAAATACATTGAATATTGGACTCATTTGGTTAGTCTCGAGTAGTAAAACCCAATGGCTTGGGTGGATTCCACCGATGCGGGCCCCACACATGAAAAACCACGAAGAAACAGGTTTTCAAAAAAAAATGAAAACAAACAAATTTCTTGATGTTCTTCTTTGTCGAGAGAGTGACGGCAGTAGCAACACCGGTGGGCGGGCGAGCGGGGGGACGACAGGGACCCACGGTCCCAGCCGTGGGCCTCACCATGATGTTTGTTGTATATCCACTCTGTCCATTCTGTGGGCCCCTTAGGGCCGTGGGCCATCCCCAAAAATCAGCCCTATCTGAGGCTCAGGTGGCCCACATCATGGCTACCTTTGAAACACTTTTTTGGGCCATAGAAGTTTTGGATCAAGATGAAATTTTTTTTTCCCTTTCATCCAGGGTCGTGTGACCTTACTAACAAGTTGGATTGCAAATAAATGTTATGGTGGGCCCCACGTGAGACCCACAGTGATGTATGTGTTTATTTCCCACCATCCACAGCTGTGGATGGTGGAACCCATCCACAGCTGTGGATGGTGGAACCCACCATGCGGTACGTGTTTTATCCACGCCTGGCCCCCTGACTCGGGTGCTGCACCGGTCAGGCCCCACCGTGATGTGTTCTATCCGCATCGTCCACCCCTGGACGGTGGGACCCACCATGATGCAAGTGTTGCACCCAAAGCCGTCCATCCATTTGAGAGTTCATTTTATGGCATGAGATAAAAATGAGTCAAATCCACCTATCTGGTGGAACCTACCATGATTTATGTGTTCTATCCACACCGTCCACACTGGATGGTGGGACCTACCCCACGTGTGGGATTATGTATGTGTATATATATGTGTGTGTGTGTGTGTGTGTATATATATATATTATAATATTGTGTATATATATATATATACTATATTAGATTATATATTATATTATATATAATATACATGATGGTAGGCCTTCATGTGGACCCCACCATGATGCATGGGTTGTATCCAAATTGTCCAACCATTTTGAAAGCTCATTTTAGGGCTTGAGACTAAGAATGAGTCAGATCTAAGGTTCAAGTGGACCCCACCATCTATGTGGACAGTGACATCCACCATTCAAAACTTTTAAGGGCCATAGTAGTTTCCAGTAAGCTGATAATTGTCGTCATTTCATCTATCAATATGTTAACTTATGAATGGGGTTGGATTTGTGAACCACAGCTTGGTGGGCCCAACTAATGCTTGTGAATGTTTTAATGGAGGCTAAACCTCTTAATTGTGTACCTGGTGTGGCCCACACAAGTTATAGATTGACTTGATTTTTAAGTCTTAGGCCCCACCATGATGTATGTATTATACCCACAGTTTTCAGCTATTTTATCGGGCCATGGGCCCCATTGCATTGTATGGCACACCATGTTGTACATGTTTAATCTATGCCATTCACTTATGCGGCCCACCTAGGTGTGTGTATAGCAAGCACATTGTCCATCTGATGGGGCTCATTTGGAATGTATTAGGGCCCGTGGGTTGAGGCCCATTGCGATGTATTTGGGGCCCATGGGTTGAGGCCCATTGTGATGTATTTGGAAGCCATGGGTAGAGGCCATTGTGGTATATTTGGGGCCCATCGGTTGAGGCCCATGGGTTGAGGCCCATTGTGATGTATAAAGGCCTATGGGTTGAGGCCCATTGTGATGTATAAAGGCCCCTTGGTTGAGGCCCATTGTGATGTATTCAAGGCTTGTTATTGAGGCCCATCTTGAGTGTATAAGGCCCGTTATTGAGGCCCACCGTGATATGTATAAGGTCCATGTGATGCGGCCCATTTGATGTATCTGAGGACCATGGGTCGAAGCCCAATGGGATGTATATAAGGCCCTTTGCAATGTGTGATTCCACCATGGTTTGTGTAATGATGTTTTATGGCAGGCCATGCCTTGGGAGCAATGTTGGTTTGACGTCCACATTGTAAGAATAATGTTGGTTAAATGTCTGCATTATAACTCTCCCTAGGGCCGATTGATAGGTCCATACTTGTTGTGTATAGGCCATCAAGGCCCATCTGCATTGTAAGGATAATTCATTACTTTATAACATGCTTAGTATAACATGACTCATGCCATACGCATCATATATATACTTGATATGAGTAGTGACTGATCATTGCATACGCCATTGGACAGACTATTTACGGGACTCCTTATGAGATGGAGTGCCCACATTATCGCGACGTACGTGCGGGATTGTTGCATGACTGGATAGTGTGACTCATGCATCTCACATATACGTGACTTGATCATTGTACGCCCTAGCGACATTAGGGCCGTGGCCTCCACAGGCACATCGTGGATGGCTAGATGGGACACCAGAAATATTTGGTTCTAACACTATGGGCACTTAGGATGTCCTTGGGTGAAAATCCCAGAACCTCTGAGGCCAAGAGTAGTCCAAACGTCTAGATCGAGTGGAACATGATTTGATGTAAGGTGTAAATTAGTTTTAGGGCTTTTCTTTTATTTCCTTGTGTATAAAAACTAATAACAAAAATTGTCCAAAAGCTTTTTTTGGACATTTTCTTATCTTTTCTACAGGCCTTGGATTAGGGTTTGTGCAATTGCATATTGCACGCATGGGGCGTATGATCCAAGCTATGAAAATTGGTGAAAGCTTTGATTATTTACTAGGTTTTTTTTTCATATTTTTCCCTTTCGCTAGTGGTAGAAGAATCTCTATTGTAGATTGGGTGTGTTTTGGGCATGATTTCATCTTAAGGTTTGATATAATTTCGTGTAGTTGCCCATTTTCTTCCGTTTGCTACATCACGGGCTGGTGGGTGTTACCTTGACTATAGGGCCCACCTCGATGAATGTGTCATATATCCACTCCATCTATGCATTTTTCCAAATCATTTTAGGACATTGTCCCAAAACTTAAAAAAATACAAATCTCAGATGGACCACACCATAGGAAGGTAATTGAATGTGTGCCATTAAAAACTACCTAGGGTTTATTTGCCATCCAAACTATTGATAAGGTCAAACAGACCTGCATGAAGGGAAAATACAAAAATCAACTTGATCCAAGAGTTTTATTACCCATGATAAGTTTTTGATAGTCAATCACCACAATTTCCAATGGTGTGCTCCACATGAAATTTGAATCTGCTTGAAATTTTGAGATCAAATCCACAAATGAATAGAATGGATAGACAATATAGTCATCAAAAGGGGGGCCACATGGAGTCAGGATAACACCCACTAACGTGTTACTAGAGTAACACATAATTCTCCACTTCTTGTGCCAAGGGGATTAAGGATCAACGTCAGTCCATTAATGAGTGATTGCTATTGACAGTTATTAACATCATTTATTGCACAATGATTACATGCCTGGAAATATGATGGTATTTTCACCGTTGATCAAATTCATCTCTTAAGAAATATATTGTTTTATGCGAAGTTTATGTTTGGTAGACTATGGAATTGTAATCAACAAACCATATTTCACAATTGATTTTGGTCACTGTGTACGCCGAAGGGAGCGTGATTCCTCGAGGGTACAGGTGATCTACTCTCTCATTTCCACTGGTTACCTCACTCAAGGGATTTTGTAAAAATGGTTGAAGGTGTTATATTTAACCAGAGTCGATATTAACCAATTATTATGATTCTATAGTTGGTTAAAGCCCGTAAAAATGCTTAAGATTGAGAATCCGAAGATCCTTAATCCTAAGATGACTCGTGAGTTTATATTTCAGAATATTCCAAGTAAGATGCCACGGTTACAGATGGGGAAGGTGTCAGGCAACCACTATACCCATATGAATGTACAGTCTTTACTTCACAAGATCTGACTAATTTCTGAAGAATAAGGCTAGTACTTGCATAATAAATCTGATGCGATACAATAGTGGTGGGGTTTGATCGATCCGAATTTCTGATGAGTAGGATCCGACTATATTGACAAGCCACAAAGCATACATTCGAAATGATCAAGTACAAGGTGCAAAGGATATTTGATGTTGTATGGATACTTATGATAAAATGATGACTAACTGAATAAGGTTTCTAGTGGACCTGCTGCAATTATATCGGTAGGTCTTAGAGCATATGCCTGTCAGCCAAATACGGTGATGGAATTTAATGTATGTGCTAAAACGACAATTGACTAGCTAAGGTTTTTAATGGGCAAGATTTGATAATATCAGAAAGCCAAATATCATACGCCTACTAGTTAGATGCATGAAAACGATGAGATGCGCTATGATGCTAATGTAATTAAGGAGTAAGGGGGTTGAGAATGGAATGAATATTACATGATGCTAATGCACTGGTTTGATATAACTAATAGAGGTTTGAATGGTAGGATGAACGGTGGTGTCGTAAGGCTAGGTTGAGTGGCTTGTATTTGAGTTGGGGTGACTTAGGAGACTTGGACTCTAGCTAGGCTATTCTAGAACAAGGATGGGATCTCTCTCTCTCTCTCTCTCTCTCTCTCTCTCTCTCTCCTTAATGGAGGAATGGCTAAGTGGATAAGGCTCTCTCTTTAAAATGAGAATGGATTTGAAATAAGAGTGGATGCTTGAAATGAGAAGTGGATGGGCAATTTATAGTTTTCAACCCTTATTTTCTAGTAATTTCTGGTGATCCTAAGGGTAAATTTTGATTGAATGATTGGGATTGGAGATTATCACATGGCATCATATTATGGGTTAGATAAGTTGGTAAAATAGTAATTTTAGGTAAGGAGATGGGCATCGGAGTAAAAGCACCTCAACCACACACTTAAAGTTCGAAAAAAGAAGAACCCATATGCTTGAGGGATGCTGCCCGAAAGAGAGGGAGTGCCACTTGGGTTGCGGCAACCTAGTTACCGCTAGTCCCCACTTAGACTCCCTATTTTAGCAAGCAGCATCCTCCAAGCATGTGGAGGCTTTGCTGTGAGGGTTGGTGCTTTGAAGTTTCAACCATCTCTTCAATTGAGATTGGTTTAGAGCTTGGGTTCAAGCTTGGTTTTAGGCTTAACTAAGTTAGTTAACTAGGTTGTGGGCTTGGGTAGGCTGACCAAGTGAGTTGACCTAATGAGTTGACCGGGTGAGTCGACTAGCCGAGTTGACTCAAGGTTCTAGGAATTTAGATTCCTAGGGTTTAGGGTTAGCTGGTCGGGTTGACTGGGTTGGATGGGCTGAGTTTATGGGTTATGATTGGGTTTCCTAGGGTTTAGGCTTATAGGGTTAGGGTTTAAGATTGGGGTTTCTAAGGTTTAGGCTTCTAGGATTAGGATTTAAGACCAAGGTGTGGTGGTCCATCCATCTATTCGAAAATTTATCAACTTATCAACTTGGGGTGAGGTGTCTATAGATGCCCCTCTTTGTCAGAGGTTGTGTGCAACAGAATGCCAAAGTGAGTGGACACCCACCTTTGCTAGTCAATCACGAATTGTGATCTGAACTTGCTGCCTTCCTTTGTGTCTATGTCAGCCAGTTGCCTAGAAATAGATAACTCACACATATCATGAGAGTTTGAGAAAAACATTGCAATTGCCCATGTGTGGGCTGTTAATCGCAACTCTTTCACTCTTGATCTGTACTAATGTCGAAAATATATAGTAAAGCCCCTGCACTTTCTACGACCTTACAAGGATCCTTGTAAGACCCGTATCCTAGACCGTACCGTTTCATAAGCTTCTGCAGTCCTCCCGATCGAATTCTGGCAACCCTTAACCTGTATCCGACGTTTGCGCGTGATCCTAAGCCGAGTCCTGCATACCAGAGTCGGCTCGACCCAAGACTTGTACCAATGTGACCGCCCCGTCGCCGTGTCTCATGCACCGAGGCGATACCCAGGCTAGGAGATGTGAGCCCGTGTTTAGTTCGAGGAAAACGCCTCACGTACGAATTCTGAGAGAATCTCTACAACATGTCACATCAATCAATCAATCACCTCAACCAAGTACACATCACCTCACACCATATCTCCAAGCAACCCCATAAGTCAACAATTCCTTATACAACCCATACCCCTCTTACACAAATTACCCCAAAAGTCAACAAATCTCTCACCTCACCCATCCCTTTCTCTCACCTTACAACCCCCCCTCTCTCTCTTATTTCTCAAACCCATTCACAAGCAAACCAAGCTCCAACGTATGAGATTCTCAAGCTCTCATAGA
Source organism: Magnolia changhungtana (assembly GCA_030180095.1). Classification (NCBI taxonomy): domain Eukaryota; kingdom Viridiplantae; phylum Streptophyta; class Magnoliopsida; order Magnoliales; family Magnoliaceae; genus Magnolia; species Magnolia changhungtana. Next base: position 3,302,706 of record JASAUF010000502.1, on the reverse strand, counting down.
GAAGATCTAATTTTGCCCACTTCCTACCCTCTCATCCCCCATCTCGACCATCAAAACTTCATCATCTTCCGTTAAGATCAAAGCCAAGGAGTTTGGCGTTCCATCGAACTAAGGAGGCCAATAGGTGGGTGATCCACCGTTGATTTTCTATTAGAAGGCCCACTTGTGATGGGACCCATTTTTATGTATGTATTGTGATCATGGAGGGCCCATAGTGGCAGGGTCCTTCCATCACCATCCGATCTTTTTTTTTCTTCTTTCTCTCTCTCTTTTCCTTTTTGAATGGTAATGATGATAATAAGGTGTGTGGCCCACCATGCTATTTACATCCATGCCATCTACCGGTGGACCCCATCCATGTGGAATACACCATGATGTTGGTCTGTCATCCTAACCATCCATCTAGGACGTAGCCCACCCCACATGTGGGTGGGGCCCTCCTTGATGTATTTATCCACCCTGATCCCTAGCTCAAGTGGCAGACTGAGTGAAAAATGCCTCATTTCAACGGACAGTGGGAGTGGCTAACAGTGAGGTGTGACTGACAGTGGGAGTGGCTAACAGTGAGGTGTGTGCTGACTGTGAGGTGTGAATGGACAGTGGGGTCCATGGGACCCACCCACGTCGGCCACCCATTTAGATGGGCCACACCGTGATGCGCGTGGGGTCTTCACCGTCCCTGGACAGTGGGACCCACCCCACATGTGGGGATAACACCCTTGATGTATGTAACTGTCTAGGCCGTGGATGGTCTGGACGTTAATATTATAAATATTTTATTATATTATATAATATATATATATGGTGGGTTCCCACGTGGGGACCCACCTGCTGTGATATTATATATATAATATAATATATATAATACTATATATGGTAGGTCCCATGTGGGGACCCACCTGCTGGTGTGATATATATATATATATATATATATATATACATAATACATATTATAAATATAAATGTTGTGGTGGGCCCTACGTGGGACCCACCTCTACCTTTTAAGGTAGAAAGCTGCACGTGCAGCAGCTATTTAGCTGCTCTTTTAGCATCTGCACGTGTGAATACAATCCACATCGTCCAGCTCTATGGGTCCCGCTGTTGTTTGACGTGAAGGCCCCATAAGGATGTATGTGTTTTATCTTTACGACCCACTGTTTGGGTGGTGGGGCCCGCCCACCATAACGCATGTGTTATATCCAAACTGTCCAACCATTTATAAGATCATTTTATGGCATGGGGTAATAGAGTGAGTCAGATCCAAAGTTCAAGTGGACCCCCACCATCTGCAATAATAGTGGGGCACAGTGACATCCACTGTTCAAGCTTCTTAGGAGCCGCAGTGGTTCCCTCTCAAGCTGATATTTGGTTTTCACTTCATCTATCTCTATGTTAACTTATGAATAGGTCGGATCTCAAAATACATAAGGGTGGGCCCGATTTGATATACATAAGGCCCATCAATGTGGCCTATTTGATATACATGAAACACATTGGTGCAACCCAAATAATGGGGCCCGAGTGATGTGGCCCACTTGACATACGAGGCCCATGGGCGAGGCCCATTATGATGTATTCGAGGCCCATGAGCGAGGCCCATTGTGATGTATTCGAGGCCCATGAGCGAGGCCCATTGTGATGTATTCGAGGCCCATGGACGAGGCCCATTGTGATGTATTTGAGGCCCATGGCATGACCCATTGTGATTCGTTATAGGCCCTTACGTGAGGCCCTTGAGTGAGGCCCATGGCAATGTATATTATGCCCTTGTGTGAGGCCATGGGCCACAATTCGTATGGCTCTATGTGGGCCACTTTTAGGGAGCAATGTTAGTTAGATGTCCACATTGATGGGTAATGATGGTTGAATGTCCACATTATGACCTTCCCTTAAGCCTTGTTAGACTCATTCTCATCATTCTCTTAGTGGGTGAACCCTAATTAGTGGGGCCCATTCACCATAGATGGATGGCTCCATGCTATCAAATTTAATATAACCACGGCTGAGGGCCGTCCTTATATTATGGTTGATCGGCTGTTCATTTATAGACCCTGCCTTGTTTATATGCTGATTATCGGGGCCGATTATCGATGCTAATTATCGATACCGATTCCGATTGTCGAGGCCGATTGTTGAGGCTGATTCTGATTCCGATTGTCGAGGCTGATTGTTGAGGCCGATTCCGATTGTCGAGGCCTATTATCGAGGACGATTCCGATTGTTAATACCGATTCTAATTGTCAAGGCCGATTCCGGTTGTCGAGGCTGATTATATAAGCCGATTCCGATTGTCAAGGCCGAGTATCGAGGTCGATTCTGATTGTTCAAGGCCGAGTATTGAGGTCGATTCCGATTGTATAGGCCAATTCTGATTTCGATTGTCGAGGCCAATTGTTGAGGCCGATTTCGATTCTGGTTGTCGAGGCCGATTCTGATTGTCGATACAGATTCTGATTGTCGAGGCCGATTATCGAGCCGATTCTGATTGTCGAGGCTGATTATTGAGGCTGATTCTGATTCTAATTATCGAGGCCGATTGTTGAGGCCGATTCTGATTGTCGAGGGCGATTATCGAGGTCGATTCTGATTGTCAAGGACGATTATTGAGGCTGATTCCGATTATCGATTCCGATTCCAATTGTCGAGGCTGATTGTTGAGGCCGATTCCGATTCCGATTCCGATTGTTGAGGCCAATTCCGATTGTCGATACCGATTCCGATTGTTCAATTCTGATTGTTGAGGCCGATTATTGAGGATGATTTCGATTCCGATTGTCGAGGCCGATTCTGATTGTCGATACCGATTCTGATTATCGAGGCCGATTCCGATTGTTCAATTTTGATTATCGAGGCCAATTGTTGAGGCCGATTTCGATTCTGATTGTTGAGCCCGATTCCAATTATCGATACCAATTTTGATTTTTAAGGCCTATTGTATAGGCCGATTTCAATTGTTGAGGCCGAGTATTGAGGTTGATTTCGGTTGTCGAGGCTGATTGATAGGCCGATTCCGATTGTCTAGGCTAATTTCGAGTGTCAATTCCGATTGTTGAGGTTGATTTTGATTGTCGAGGCTGATTATCAAGACCTATATGATGTATATACGACCCGTGTTTGAGGCCCAATGTGATATATATGCGGCCCGTATTTGAGACCCATCGTGATGTGTATTAGGCCCTTGTGTGAGGTCATGGGTCCACTATATGTTAGGCTCTATGTGGGCCACTCCTTGGGGGCAATGTTGGTTAAATGTCCACATTGTCGAGACCGATTGTCGGTGCTGATTATTAATACCGATTATGAGTATGTGACAACATAGCATCGCGATACATGCCCATACGCATCATCTGCATGTTTGTTATGAGATGTGGTTGACCATTGCATATGTCATTGGACATGTTATTATGAGACTCCCTGATAGGCGAATATTGTCTCACATGAGTACACGGTATGTGTAGGATTGATGTATGACTGGATTGTATGACTCATGCATCTTGCATTGTGTGTTGCGATTATTGTACAGCCTAGTGATATCAGGGTCGTAGCCTCTACGGGTATTTCGTGAGTGACCAGATAGGACAACGAAAATCTATTTTACATGGGGTGTTATAGATATCCCTGGGTGAAAGTCCCTAAACCCTCTTGGTTCTAGAGGTTGCTCCAATGTCTAGACCGAGTGGATGCATGAGCGTATGAGGGCCACATACTGTTAGGCCGTGTCTCCCATTGTGTCGTGGTCGGTTGGAAGGGGGTACGACCTCACCTGCCCGAGAGGAGGGGACAATGTTAGGCTGAGTTTGACTAGCTCGAGGAATGAGTCCGTCGACATGCCGGGCCCGATATTGGCAAGCGGATAGTGAGGTCTCTTCCACTCACCTTGTTGTGTGCGATGGTGTAACACGTCCATTCTGTACTATTTTCTATGCTTATGTACATAATGATCGACGCCTTTAGCTAGACATGGATTGGCCGTTCATAGTACACACCCAACTAATCGGAACCCCAAGACCTCGAAACCCATCTCATATCGACCGCCCTGTCGCTGCTATCGTGGAGGTACAACCCATGCGTCTGTACGATACTCTGTTTGTGAGATATGTCATGAAGAATAATTAGTGTATCATGTGTGCATGGCGCCATGTACTCTACTCCACTCTACACATGTGCACAACACATGTCATACACACATGCACATGCCACACATGGGTGAGAGAATCTCTACCCATGTATGTGATGTCACACACCCATACCTCTCATCTCTCATGTGCATGAAAAGTCAACTCTCCTCCATGCCACACCTCATGCATGACATCATCACACCATGCCATCCCATGCTCATTTAATCCACCATTAACTACAAATCATGAATTAATTAGCAAAATCTTAGTCTAAGATAACCGAGATCACATTAATTAAATCTAACCACATTTTAACAATTTCTCTACATATATCCCTTCATTCCTTAACATTTCACCGTTTTTCTACACATGGAGAGAGAGAGAGATGAGTGATCTTGGTGGGCCATCAACTCCATCAATCCCATCCCTTCCATCCATCTCAACCATTGCATCTAATCCATCAAGGTGAGTACACCACCGTACTCATTCATATTTTGTTTTTGTTGTATTTTTGTATGGTGGAGATGATGTTGATGATAATGATGTGATCAATGGTGTGGATATGTAGGAGAGTACATATAAAAAGATGATCACTAATGGTGATGATATGATAAAAATGATGTGTTTAATGGTGTGGACTCATGGGATAATACATGTACAAGAATAACAATAAAAATAAATTTTTTTATAAACTTTATGTGGGACCCTTTGATTGTGGGCCCCACTAGAAATTTTGTAGGCTATCCAAACAACCCAAAAGGTGGCCCATTGGGCTGGTCACACACTCACATACACACATACACACATCACCCATATATATATATATATATATATATATATGTGTGTATATATATATATATATATATATGTATATATAAGAAAAAAGAGAGAGTGGACGTTGATTCTTTGCCCGGCGTCCGAGTGGACGTCATACAAGAAACGACACATTGAGAGAGAGAGGTTGGGGTTGTGGGTCCACAACGGACCCCACCCACGATGTATGTATTTAATCCATGCCATCCATTCAATTTCTTAGGTCATTTTAGTCGTTGAGCCGAAAAATGAAACTAATTCAGTTCTTTGGTAGGCCACACCATTAAAAATCATGTGAAGACATGATAAAATATATAAAAGTACTTGCTGGGGCCCACTTGGATTTTTTATGCTTCTGAAACTTGGACTGACCCCTCCACCACGTGGGACACACACAACAGATGGACTGGATCGTCCTGTTGTGGGCCCCAAATATGAAAAATAAAAAAAATATAAAAAGGCACTGACGTTGTTGCTGCTGCGACTGACGCTGCAGCAAGCAGCATCTCTACTTATGCTGGAAGGAGGTGGGCCCCACCACAAGCCCCACCATGATGTGTGTCGAACATCAGTCCCATGCATTTGATGGGTTCCGTTTAAAAATGGGCCAGCCCCAAATTTCAGCCATACACGGAACTCAGGTGGCCCACACCATAAAAAAATAATAATAATAAATAGAAATAAAAATAAATTGATGAAGCTAAATAAATCAGCAATTTTATGGGTCTAATCATGTGGTATATGTTATATCTAAACCATCCATCCATTTAGTGAGTTTGTCCTAAGGCTTGAGGGAAAAAAAAAAAGAAAAAAAAAGAAAAAAGATAGATATAACTATCAAGTGGGCCACACTACAAAAGCACCAGGGATTAAACATCTACCATTGGAACCCTTTTTGGGTCATAGAAGTTTTGGACCAATATGAAATTAGTTTTTCCCCTTAATTCAGGTCTTTGTGACCTTATAAACAGATTGGATGGAAAATAAATATTAAGGTGGGCCCTGTAAATTGTTTAACGGTGAAATCATTATCTCCACTACTGTTTGTGGTGAGGTTCAGATAATCTTTGGATATAATTCATTTCTGGATAATGCTATAAAATGATCTCTAAAATAAATAAATAAATGAAAAAAAAAAAGATAAACTCTGTATATGTAATAAATACATCACTTTGGGACCCATGTAGCTTTGATCTCTTTGAATTGTTCATATACTCGGAGCTCAAGTATATAAAAGCACTTTGTTCATGCATCTGAAACTTGGTTTGACCCCTCTACCAAGTGGGATATACATAATGGATGGGCTGGATTTATGAACCACATCTCTGTGGGCCCAACACATGATTATAAATATTTAATGGAGGGTACACCTCTCAACTTGTGTGTGGTATGGCCCACTTTAATGTAAGTGTTATGTCACTTAATCCACCTTGGCTATGACATGATATATATTTAAGATCCTCACTGTTTATCTATTTTATCAACCCTTTTGACGGTATGTTACCATGAATCAAGCCCATCCAATGATTAGATAGCCGTACATTATGAAATAATGTAAATTGAACTCTCATCACAAAAAATTTGTTATGGGCCATCTTGATGATGTATTAGATATTCAACCCATCTAGCCCATGTACCGGGTCCCCTTTAGAGCATTGTCCCAAAGATCAGTCAATCCAACCTGAATTGGACCATACAATACAAGGCTATGAGAATAAGGACCTAACTATTGAATCTAACCTAAGGCCACCATGGGGTATCTATTTAATCCATGCGGACCATCCACTTCCTCATATCATTTTAGGATTTGTACTAAAATCAAAGTAGACGTAAGTCTTAAGTGGGTCACATACGACTTAACCTCATGGGAAAGCCCCATGAGCTCCACCATATAGAACTCATTGTAAATTCCATTTATGTATGGGCCCAAGAATGTTAAGGCCCATTTTGAGTGAACGCCATGTGGACCCATCAGTGGTAGCCTTGTTTGGGCCAACCATTGGGCCTCTTCGACAAGAGTTTGTAATCTTCATGTGTTGAACATATGATGAAATGGTATTGTAATTTTTGAAGTAATGATGACTAATCCCCCAAATGGGCTGATTTTGGACAACCTTTGATCACTTGACACTTTGGTTAGAGTATGGCCATAAGTAATAGGATCATGTGACTTGTGTTTAAACCCTTAAACATGTTTAATTATAACAAATATGTAGACTCTAGTGGTGTGAGAGTGTGATATACCTATTTGGTCTATTAATCATGTAGGTATTTGATGTATATAGAGCCACCTAATCATAGGCAATGGTGGAGTACATGTAGTATATGTAGTCATCTAATTGTATGAATGTGAAATACGTACAAGGCCACCTAACTGTATGAAATCAAGTGGCATTGATGGCCATTCAACAACGTAGGTTTGTGCTTATCGATATAGATACCACCACTTGAATCACATATAACTAAGCTGTACACTAAATCGAATGTGATGTAGGGTTATGTTACCCAAGCTAATGCTATCATGGTCCTGGATTCTATACGTTGTGATCTCTAAATCGTAAATGGTACGATGAAATGTGGCTCTTGGCCCTTAACCATGCGACATCAAATATGATCCATTAACTATGTGATGTGTGAAGTGGTTGTAGAATAAAACTTATCATACTTGGTGTAGCCATGTATTCGTGGCCTATGGGCAAGGCCCATTGAGATATATTTTTGGCCCATATGATGAGGCTCATTATAATATATTTTCGGCCCATGTGATGTGGCCCATAGTGATGTGTATAAGTCCAGGTATGTGGCCTACTTGTGAAATAGATTTAAGGCCACTTGCAATGTATTCGAGGCCCATGGGCGAGGCCCAATGTGTTGTATTTGAGACCCATGAGTGTGGCTCATTGGGATGTATTTTAGGCCCATGGGTTGTGGCTCATTGTGATGTATTTGAGGCTCATGTGTAGGGCCCACCTATTGTGTATTTGAAGCCCATGGGTTGTAAAGCCTGATGTGGTGTATTTATGGCCGATGTGCCGAGGCCCATTGCGATGTGTAAGGCCCATATGATACGGCCTAATGTGATGTATATGTGGCCCATGAGTGAGGCCCAATGCGATAGATGTGTGGCCCTTGTGTGAGACCTAAAGCGATGTATATGAGGACCGATGTGATGTGTGATTTCTCCATGATGTATGTATTGATGTTTATGTGGGCCACTCCTTGGGAGCAATGTTGGTTAAATGTCCACATTGACGGGTAATGATGGTTGAATGTCCACATTGTGATCTTCTCTTAGGCCTTGTTAGGCCCATTCTCACCGATTTCGATTGTCGATGTCGATTATGAGTATGTGACAGCATAGTATCATGATACATACCCATACGCATCATCTGCATGTTTGTTATGAGAGGTGGTTGACCATTGCATGTGTCATTGGGCATGACGATTATGAGACTCCCTGATAGGCGGAGATTATCTCACATGAGTACATGGTATGTGTCAGATTGCTTCATGACTGGATTGTATAACTCATGCATCTTGCATTATGATTATTGTACACCCTAATGATATCAGGGCCGTAGCCTCCACAGACATATCGTGCATGTCTAGATGGGACACCGGAAATTTATTCTAGCATCAGGCTGCCATAGATGGTCCTGGGTGAAAATTCCTAAACCCTCTTGGTACTAGAGGATGACTCCAATGTCTAGACCGAGTGGATATATGTGCGCACGAGGGCCGAATACCAGGAGGCCGCGTCTCCCACTGTGTCATGGTCGGTTGGAAAGGGGTGTGGCCTTACTCGCCCAAGGGTAGGGGGCATTACTAGGTTGAGTTTGACCAACTCGTGAATGAGTTCGCTATCGACGTGCCGGATAGGTATTGGCAGACTATTGGCCATGCGGATAGTGAGGTTTCTTACGCTCACTTGGATTGTGCTGCTAGGAGACGGGTAGTGCCATTTGGAGTGTACTAAACCCCGGTGATGATTCCAGAGAGGAACTGTACTGATATGTGGACTTATTGAGCAGGAGTTGCATACTCATTCATTCATTCATTCACTATCCACTCGAGCTGGTGGTGCGCAACTATTTGTACGTGTACCTTCCCAATGGCCAGGACTTCGGTTGGGGCGCGCGACTAACCTGAGACCAGGAGTTTACCACATTGAGTCTGACTATCTAAATTTAGGTATGGGACTGGTTAGGATAGAAGTCCCTTGTCATGGACCCCATAGCCTGCGATACTACGTATATCATCCCGACTACACACTCCAGCATGGTCATTCCATTCGCACCGCATATTATATTACATCCGTGGCATATGACATTTTGGGTTACCTGTGTTTCTACATTTATATGGTTTAGATACGGCATCTAATATTTGACTCTTTATGACTCCTCATTTGTATAGTTGATTTGTATCGCATATTCTGATATTGTTCCTCATTTGTATAATTGATTTGTATTGCATATTCTAATATTGTTTGACTCATAGACTTGTCAGTATTTCTGATATTGTATAATTATGGCATGACAATATGATGATGATGAGTGATTACGGATGCGTGTAATACGGTTATGGCTGCGGTATAGGAGAAATGAAAATATGACTTGGTGATGCTGGTAGCATTGACTTGGAGTATTACTATGATGCATATGCATTGCATTGGCATTGACATCATACTTCACGTGCTACACGCCTTTCACATATATGATTTCCTTGTAACATATTTATCTTACTTGCATGTAGGACACACTGCACACACGTGTGTACTCACTAGGCTTTTTGCCTAAGCTTCCTATTTCCCATTTTTTTCAGGGCTGGAGTAGCTTGAAAGACTTTACTTTCTCGATGCATTGCATCTACTTTTCGATTTGGCAATGTTGATATTGTGTACCTTCTGGAAAGTATTGTACTTGTAACCATCAGGATTTCTATTGGAGAGTGTCGCTAAGTAATTTGATCATGGATCTTTATGCTCAGGTATTATTATATATGTATATATATATAGTCAAAAATATTCCTTGTGGTGCGCCTAACTCGGGACTTGGTGAATGGAAGTCGAGTGACGGATTTGGGGCATCACGGAAGCTGTCAGTCCCTAGGTTTGGGGCGTGACAGATGGGGCGGCAATCTGGTTTGGAGTGTAATAGACCCCGGTAATTTCCTAGAGAGGAACTGTACTGATATGTGGACTTATTGAGTAGGAGTTGCATACTCATGCATTCATTTCATTCACTATCCACTCGGGCTAGTGGTGCATAACTAATTGTTGTGTACCTTCGCATGGCCAGGATTTTGGTTGGGTGCACGACTAACCTGAGATTAATAGTTTTCCACATTGAGTCTGACTATCCAAATTTAGGAATGGGACTGGTTTGGATAGAAGTCCCTTGTCATGGACCCCGTAGCCTGCGTTACTACGTACTATCATCCCGACTTCACACTCTAGCTTGGTCATTTCATTCACATTTGCATTGCATCCTCAGAACATAGTATTTGACTTACTGTCTTCGCATTGCATAACTGATCTACATTGCTTCCTCAGTATACGATATTAGTTATTATATTTTTGCATCGCATAGCCTGGATAAGGCTGATGGTATTTATGGGCTTATCAGCATGTTTTCACATTATTCTGATATTGTATGATTTATAAGTCTGTCAGTATTTTCTCTTACTCTGATTACTCTGATATTACTTACTTGGCACTTACCTTGTGCACACACTTTCACCACCCACTAAGCTTTCTATAAGCTTATGCACGATAAATGCGTGTAGGTGGCGTTAGGTTGCAGCAGCATTGAGCTTGGAGCATGCAGCGGACTTATGGAGCTTTGATTTTTGACATATGTATTTCCCTTTTAGTACTATATTCAACTGTTTATATTAGTAGATATGTGATGATGATGTTGCCTTTATAATTTGGGTATACTTGTGGTTATGCTTATTATGAGATAAATGTACACTGAAAAATCCTCCTTGTAGGATCCCAGGATTGGAATCTGGCCTATAGGCAGTGGGAGCCGAGAATGGGGTACTCGGTGATCGGGGTTCTTGTGAGTCTGATCTCCGGGTTTGGAGTGTGACAATCCTGACCCGGTACTGGATTATCCGTTGCTTCCTAGCTCACCCTAGGAGTACTTTTGTTTGATCATTAAAGTGGTTAGCTGTCCTGCGCTTTTCGCAGGGTTATGAGGAACTCACTATGCCGACTTGGACTTACTCAAATTTTGCAAGCATACACGCCTAGGTATGTGCAAGTGACCTCTTTCCATGCAATTTTGAGTTCGGTTAGGATTGGGGTTCCTATGGTTTAGGCTTCTAAGGTTAGGGTTTAGAATCAAGGTGTGGTGGTCCATCCATCCATTCAAAACTCTATCAGCTTATCAGCCTATGGTGGGGTGTCTACAGTCACTTCTACACATGTGCAACTTAAATATCACATATAAAAGGTACGTATGGGTGGACGGCGTGGATAAAATACATGCATCAACATGGGTCCCACAATGTAGTGGATTTCAAAATCCATAAAAAAATCCTGTAGTATCCACCATTGGCATTGGAATATGTGATGTCATAATTAATTCAGTCCTTTGTATTGCTATCAAACACTGTATGGAATTTTCATGGGCCAAATGCAATTCTATACCACCCAATCCCATCTAATATCATACACAGGCCTGTTTGGTCAGCAGGATTAAATGGTATGAAATTGCTTACATGAAATTAACACAATAATTGCATGTCTATAAATAGCTTAATATTTTGACATCTAATCCTCACATTTGAGATCAAATTCTTCATGTAAAAAAATATTGTGTTAAGTGAGATCCATGCAATTTGGTGGACCATGGAATTATAACTAATGGACCAAATTCACAACTGATGTCAGTCACTTGTGCACGCATATAACTTGAATGTCACATGTAAATGGCACAAGTGAATGGACAGAATGAATAAAACACATGTTGGAATATTTGGTTGAATTAAATAGACTATTAAAATCGAGATCCAAAAAAAGAAAATAAAATTTGAGAAAGAGGACTTATTGAATTGAGCTAAGGCGTGACTGAGTCACTCGGCTTGAAATCAAATTTGTTCCCCTTGGATAGCGTCCCAAGTGCAACATGTTTCCAGAGCAATCGACCTCCAGGATACAACGACTATGACCTGGTCTCAACAGTGCACTCACGGTATGCGGGCTCGAACCACTTGCAGTTTAACCCGAAAGTGCTGAGTTGACTCAGTAATCAAAATTCTTAAAAATGGAATATCAGAGAGTGTTTTATAGGTCCATTGGGTTTAAGCCCAATAAATGCGACCAACCGGAACAGACACATCTCTTTGGTTTAAAACGAAAAGGCGTAAGTGCGACTACACTCTCACAAATAAAGTCCCGCGAGTACCCATACACATACACCTACGTGAGTACACTCACACTGCACCCAGCCCGTCGTGTCGCGTCGAGCATGCGCACGCGCACATGCACACGTACTCGGACTCGGACTCGGCTCGGCACGGCATAACACGACACAGCTCGGCTCGGTGCGAGCGAGTGTGTGATCAATGACATATATTAGAGCTATTGGCATAGGCCCCCCGGACCAAATTCACATGCCCCCTGAATGGGGCTCAAGCCCAAGACAAAATGTCTATCTTATATACAAGAGGATTTTCTTTGTCAAATCTGATGTGGGACAAAACTCACAACTCGAAAATACCAAAAATTTTAAATGTGGAGGGAAACCGAAAATTATGAAAACTCAAATTTTTAATATTTATTTTGAAACAAAATACAACAATCCCCCACATGTTTCAAAATAAAAACTCTTTTGGGTTAAAGCGTAATAGTTGTGCAATGGTGCCGATATTACTAAAGACTTGAATCGACATTAGAGTAAGTAAGACAGGTCTACAGGAATCAGGTGACACCATAATCTTGAACTTGAATCCTTTTTAATGTAAATCGCAAGTACATGTTACTCACACAACTCTTCCTCTGCAAGTGATTCTGCGGTTCAGTGCGTTTCATCCATACGCCATTACCTGAATTTCATGAGTACTCTAAAGAATTTACCTAGATTCTCATAGAAAGCGACCTGCACCTCCACACCCATATAGGTGAATTTTATCAAGTGTATGCAGCAACTGTATACACCACCAAATATATGACTATGGATCTATTAAGAGTTCTAAAAATTCATCCTTCTGCATTATTGCTCGTATTGTACAACACATAAGGGGCTCATATAACTCAGTGCAATCGTCTATCTCATGTCTTATTGTTTACCCATTGAACCTATCTCATGGAATCTTCACTTGTATAGGTTGGGTTGCCGACACTGGCAGCTCATATATTAGGCTCAGCCCCATTCCCTTTGATGTATCATTGACTAACCTTTTAGATAATCTTTTAGTCAGAAGATTTGCTAGATTCTTTTCTGACTTCACAAAGTCAATAAATATGACTCCATCACACAACATATGTTTCACTATGTTGTGTCTGAGTCTAATATACTTATTCTTTCCATTGTATATTTTACTCTTTGCTTTTATTATAGCTGCTTAATAGTCAAAATGAATAGACACGGCCGATACAGGTTTTGACCACAATGGTATATCAGTTAAGAGGTTTATAAGCCACTTGGCTTCTGATCCAACCTTTTCTAAAGCAATAAACTCAGATTCTATAGTTGACAGAGCGATACATGTCTGCTTGGTAGACTTCCAAGAGACTGATCCTCCACCCAAAGTGAAGACATATCCACTAGTGGATTTTGTCTCATCTGAATCACAAATCCAGTTAGCATCACCGTATCCTTCTAATATAGCAGGAACACCATTATAATGTAAACCATGGGCCATACTACCTTTTAGGTATTTCAAAATATTAGACAAAGCATTCCAATGCTCTTTTCCAGAGTCATGTATATATCTACTTGGCCTTCCTACTACAAAGGATATGTCTGATCTAGTGTAGTTTGTTAGATACATGAGGCTACCAATTATTATAGAATACTCTAATTGAGACATACTACTTCCTGTATTCTTCATGAGAGTCACACTGTAATCATAAGGAGTACCGACAGGTAAACAGTCAAAATGGTTAAACTTTCTCAATAACTTCTCAACGTAATGAGATTGTGATAATATAATAATACCATCTTTCCTAGTTACTTCAATACCCAAGATTACACTAACATCTCCTAAGTCTTTCATGTCAAATTTAGATGACAATAATTTCTTAATCGCAAGAACTTATTTAATATTAGTTCCAAAAATAAGCATGTCATCAACATAAAGACATATAATAATATAATCATTTACAAGAATTTTACTATATACACATCTGTCTACATCATTTATATGATAACTATTTGATTTTAAAATACCATCAAATTTTTCATGCCATTGTTTAGGAGCCTGTTTTAAACTATATAGTGATTTAGTATACATGTTTTATTTTCTTTACCTGATATCTTATAACCCTCAGGTTGCTCCATATATATTTCTTTTTCTAAGTCTCCATTTAGGAAAGTCGTCTTAACATCCATTTGGTGTACCACCAATTTATATTTGGAGGCTATCGCTACTAAGACCCTAATAGTTGTAATCATAGTTATAGGAGAATATATATCAAAGTAATCTATTCCTTCCTTTTGTTTAAAGCTTTTCGCTACCAACCTAACCTTAAACTTATCAATAATCTCATCTGGTTTTAGTTTATTTCTAAACACCCATTTACAGCCTATTGGTTTGTTTCCAGGTGGTAGGTCTACAAGTTCCCAAGTATTATTAGATATTATAGATTTCAACTCATCATTTATTTCTTCCTTCCAAAAGGTTGCATCTGGAGAGTTAATCGCTTCTGTGTAAGTTGTAGGATCATCTTCTATTAAGAAGGTGAAAAAACCATCTTCTATGTTAGTTTCTCTTCTAATTCTAGTACTTTTTCTTTGTTGGATCTTTTCTACTACCTACTCGCAAACACTTTTACTAGTAGATACAATATCTGATTTATTAACTTTCTCTATTCATATAAATTTAAATTTCATAGGGAACACGTTCTCAAAGAACTCTGCATCTCTAGCTTCTATAATTGTATTAGGATCTAGAATATTATTCTTAGTTTTTAAAACTAAAAACATGTAGACTGCACTGTTTTGTGTGTACCTTATAAATACACAGTCGGTTGTTTTAGGACATAATTTTTTTTTAGTTTTAGGTAATCCTACTTTAGCAAGACACCACCACACTTTAATATATTTATAACTAGGAACGTGATTCTTCTAAAGTTCATAAGGTGTTTGTTCAGAAGATTTAGAAGGAATTCTATTTAGTATATAACAAGCAGACACAATTGCTTCTCCCTACATATTTGAGGGTAAGCCTGAACTGTTTAACATAGCATTCATCATATCTTTCAGAGTTTTATTCTTACGTTATGCTATTCCATTCTGTTATAGTATATAAGGAGCTGTAATTTCGTGAATTATTCCACTCTTTTCACATACTTCTCTAAATTGAGAAGATTCATATTCACCTCCTCTATTTGTTCTAAGTCTTTTAATTTTTATATTTATGTAAAACCCATATCCTAGTCCGTACTGTTCCGTCGACTCCCGCGATCCTTCCGTCGAATCTCAGTAACCTGCGATGTATAATCGACGTTTGCGCCTGATCCTAAGTCATATCCTATAGATTCGAGTCAGCGTAATCTGGGACTTGTACCATTGCAACCGCACCGTCGTCGTGGTTTCAAAGTCGCGTCTTGCACACCAATTTGATACCCTGGCAAGGAGATGTAGGTTGGTGTGAGGAAAACACCGCGCGTTGTAAATCCCAAGAGAATCTCTATATCATATCCCATCAATCAATCAATCAATCAATCACCTCATGTCAAGTACAAGAGCAACCCCAATGTCAACTCTCTCTCCCTCTCTCTCTCTTACACACCAATACATGTTAAGTACATGCCCATCACCTATCACCTCACATCCATCAGTTCTCATACAACCACCCCTTCTCTCCCTCTTTTTCAACACAAATTCCAAGCAACCAAGAAGTGGTGGACGTCCAAGCAACCCCAAGTGAGAAAAGTGAGTGTGTGTAGCCCACTTCCCACCCTAAAATCCTTCATCCTAGCCATTCACTTCTCATCATCTTCCATTAAAGTGAGACACAAGGATATCGGCATTCCATTGAACTAAGAAGATCGAATGGTGGGTGCTTTATAGGCTAGATTTTCATATTTTGATGATGGGCCAAGTGGGACCTATCGATTGATGGTATGAATCTCACTTTGGACCCTAGATGTGGCCGATGGCCACCTTGATTCTCATGATCACTCCATGATGGGGCCATTCTCCATGGACCCCATCATGATGTTTACTTTTCTAAGATTTAAAGAGGTCATCTAGACCTTCTATATTGGTGGAGAAGTAATCTCCACCATTGATTTTTGTTTTGGTGGGCCCACATGTATTAGGGCCTACTTGATGTATAATTAAATGTATGGAAGGGAGGGCCCACAGTGTCGGGGTCCCTCCATCACAAGTGTCTCTCTCTCTCTCTCTCTCTCTCTCTCTCTCTCTCTCTCTCCTTCCTTTATTTTTGTGGCCCACATGATGAGTGTATGTGATAGCTAGACCGTCCATCAAATGGACCCTATGGCCATCCAAGTCATGTGGGTCATACCCTTTGGCGATGGGGAAACACACATATCAGGTTAACCCAATCAAGTGGGCCACGTCCGTGTGGGACCCACCTTGATGGACATTCACACGTCCAGCGTTCTTGGATGCTGGACGTGGTCCAGTGAGGTGTGAACCGATAGTGGGTTGCACTCACAACAGAAAGAAAGATAAAGAAAAAAAATAAAATAAAATAAAGTAGCAGCTTGATTACAAACTTTTGGGTGGACCACTCATACAGGCCCCACCTTGATGTATGAACCTTATCCATGCCATCCATTTCATTCCTCAGCTCATTTTAGGCGTTGAGCCGAAAAATGGAGCCAATCCGATTATCTAGCGGGCCATTTCTTAAAAAACAGTGTTTTCTACCATTGAAACTCACTCTGATGTTTCTATACACCGAAACATGCTCAATATTAGGCTTGATGAATCTGTTATGAACTGTTGAATCCAATGGGTGGGGTGGATTCTTCTGGTGCGGGCCCCACCTGTGAAAAAACATGAAAATTCTGTTTAATATATATATATATATACATATATATATATATATATATATTACATGCAGCGGGTGCTGCTGCTGATGTCCAGAGGACGCGCAGCAGCGTCCTGCACTTTGGACGGAAGGGTAGGGACCACGGTCCCAGCCGTGGGCCCCACCGTGATGTGTGAGAACATCAACACAGTGTATTTGGCAAGCCCCTTTTTAAATGGTGGGTCCCCCTTAAATCAGCCATATGTGGTGCTCAAGTGGCCCACATCACAGGGAACAGTGTGATTGAACGTCTGCCATTGAAACCCTTTTTGGGTAACAGAAGTTTTTAGATCATTATGAAATTTGTTTTTCCTCTTCAATCCGGGTCCATGTGACCTTACCAACAGATTGGATAACAAATAAACGTTATGGTGGGCGCCACGTGGGACCCACTGATGTATGTATTGCATTCCACACCGTCCACACCACTAGATGGTGGGACTCACCATGGTGTATGTGTTTTATCCACACCATCTGCACCACTGGATGGTGGGACCCACCCTACGTGTGGGGTTGCACCTGATGTATGTAACCGTCCAGGTCCTGGACATTGAGATATTATATTTATATATTATATATTATATTATATAATATATACTTGATGGTGGGCCCTACGTGGGACCCACCTCTACCTTTTTAGTGTAGCAAGATGCATGTGCAACAACTATATAGCTACCCCTTTTAACGGCAGCAAGCCCGCAGGCCGCACATTGATGTATGGGGCCCTTTTTACACCGTCCATTGTTTCGATGGTGGGGCCCACCATGATGCATACGTTGTATCCAAACCGTCCACCATTTGACAAGCTTGTCTTAAGGCTTGAGGCTAAAAATAAGACAGATCTAGGATCAAGTGGACCACATTGTAGAAAATAGTGGGTTTGATCGTCCACCATTAAAACCCTAGGGCTACAGGGTTTGGACCAATATGATATTTGTTTTTCCTCTAAATCTAGGTCTTTATAACCTTATGAATAGACTGGATGGGAAATAAACCCTATGATGGGGCCCACTAGAATTTAACCATGAAAATCATTATCACCACGGTTAAATATGGTACGGTCCAATTGATCTTTTGATATGGTTCATTTTTATGTAATACTCTATAGTGATCTCTAAAAGTAGTTGAGTTGGGTTCAGCCTAGTTAAGTTGGCCCAATCAACTCGGCCCATTCAACTTGGCCCATTTGATTCAGCCAATTGATTCGACCCACTTGATTAGGCCCGATGTGATGTATGAGGCCCATTGTTGAGGCCCACCTTGATATATATATAAGGCCCATTTGAGGAGGCCCATCTTGATGTATTTGTGGGCCATTGTTGAGGCCCACCTTAACATATATGAGGCCCATGTGATGCGGCCCATTTGATATATTTAAGCTCATGGGTCAAGGCCCAATGGGATGTATATAAGGCCCTTTGCAATGTGTGATTCCACCTTAGTTATGTAATGACGTTTATGGTGGGCTATGCCTTAGGAGCAATGATGGTTTGACATCCACATTGTAAGAATAATATTGGTTAAATGTCCGCATTGTAACTTTCCCTAAGGCCCTTTAATAGGCCCATATAGGCCGATTCCGATTGTCGAGTATCGAGGCCGATTCTAATTTATCGAGGCCAATTGTATAGGCCAATTCAGATTGTCGAGGCCGAGTGTCAAGGCTGATTCTGATTTGTCGAAGCCAATTATATAGGTTGATTCCGATTATCGAGGCCGAGTATCAAGGCCGATTCCAATTTGTCGAGGTCGATTGTATAGGCCGATTCTGATTGTCGAGGCCGAATATCAAGGCCGATTTTGATTTATCGAGGCCGATTGTATAGGCCGATTCCGATTGTCGAGGCCGAGTATCGAGGCCGAATCTGATTTGTCAAGGCCGATTGTATAGGCCAATTCCGATTGTCGAGGCCGAGTATGTCAGCCGAATCGATTTGTCAAGGCCAGGCGGTTGTATAGGCCAATTCTGATTGTCGGTGCGAGTATCAAGGCCAATTCCAATTTGTCGAGGCCGATTCTGATTTTTCGAGGCCGATTCCGATTTGTCGAGGCCGATTGTATAAGCTGATTTCGATTTGTCAAGGCCGATTATATAGGCCAATTCCGATTTGTTGAGGCCGATTGTACAGGCCGATTCCGATTGTCGAGGCCGATTCCAATTGTTAAGGCCGATTGTATAAGCCAATTCCGATCGTCGAGGCCGAGTATCGAGGCCGATTCCGAGTGTCGATTCCGATTGTTGATGCATACTTCGATTATCGAGGCCGATTTCGATTGTCAAGGCCAATTGTCGAGACCTATATGATATACATACGACCCATAGTTAAGGCCCATTGTGATATATATTAGGCCCGTGATGCATGACTCATTTGATGTATTCAAGACCCATGTGTATGGCCCACATGACATGTATTTGAGGCCCATTGTGATGTATTAGTGGCCTATGGGCAAGGCCCATTGTGATATGTATTAGGCCCATGAACAGGGCCCACCTGTTGTGTATATGTAGCCCTTGAGTAAGGCCCATTGTGTTGTATATTAGGCCTTTGTGTGAGGCCGTGGGCCCATTATATGTTTGGCTCTATGTGGGTCATTCCTTGGGGGCAATGTTGGTTAAATGTCCACATTATCGAGGTCGATTGTTGACGCCGGTTATTGATATCGATTATGAGTATGTGACAGCATAGCATCATGATACATGCCCATACGCATCATCTACATGTTTATTGTGAGATGTGATTGACCCTTGCATATGCCTTAATACAGATGATTTATGAGACTCCCTGATAGGTGGAGTTATCCCACATGAGCGCACGGTATGCGCAAGATTGATGCATGATTGGACAACATGACTCATGCATCTTACATTGTGTGATTGTCATTACTGTACGCCCTAGCGACATCAGGGTTGTGACCTCCACAGGCATGTCATGGATGGCCAGATGGGACATCGAAAATATTTGGTTCGAGCATCTAGGCACTTTGGATGTTCGTGGGTGAAAGTCCTTAAATCTCCGAGGCCAGGAGACACCTCAATGTCTAGACCGAATGGATACATGAGCGCCCGAGTGTCGAATACCAGTAGGCCTCGTCTCCCACTATGTCGTAGTCGGTTAGGAGGGGATGTGGCCTTATTCGCCCGAGTGAGGGAGCTGTAAGCTAGGCTGAGTTTGATCAGTCCGCTATCGACGAGCCGGGTAGGTATTGGTAGACTACTATTCAGGCGGATAGTGTGGTCTTTTCCACTCACTAGGCTGTGCGACTAGGGAGGCGGCAGTCAGTGTAGAGTGTAATAGACCCTGGTGATTCTCCAGAGAGGAACCGTACTAATATGTGGACTTGATATGAGGATTGACATGATGCTATGATACCCCGTTACTGTTGCACATGTGGGCGAGCGCACGTGGATAGACGCTGATGTGGGCGGGTGTGATGTGGGAGGGGTTGAGGCCTGGGTGAGCTACCACACTAGGCGAGCTACCAGTGGTTGACAGGCTACTGAGCAGGAGTTGTATACTCATTCATTCATCCATTCACTATCCACTTGGACTGGTGGTGCACAACTATTTGTTATGTGTACCTTCGCAATGGCCAGGATTTCGGTTGGGGCGCGCGACTAACCTGAGATTAGGAGTTTACCACATTGTGTTTAACTATCCAAATTTAGGTATGGGACTAGTTTGGATAAAATTCCCTTGTGAGGGTCCACAGCCTGCGATACTACGTACTATCATCCCGACTTCACTCCAGCTTGGTCATTTCATTTGCATAGCATATTGCATTTTATCCACGACATATGGCATATTGGATTGCTACGTTTCTGCACTTATATGCCTTAGACGGACTTAGTAGGATCTGCATATTGCATTGCATTCGCAATATATGATATTTGGCTCATTATGATCTGCATTGCGTACTCTTATATTATATGACTCATGGATTTACCAGTATATTCCGCTTACTCTGATATTGTATGATTCATGATCTTGTCAATATTTTCGCTTATTCCGATGTTATATGATTTATGGGCTTTATTGTATACTTAACACTTACCTTACACACACTTTCACCACCCTCTAAGCTTTTTATAAGCTTATGCATGATAGATGCGAGCAAGTGGCGTTAGGTCGAAGCAACGTTGAACTTGGAGCATACAGCGGACTTCTGGAGCTTTGATTTTGATACATATGTATTTCCCTTTCACCATTGAATTCAAATGTTTATATTAGTAGATATGTGGTGATGTTATTTTGTGACTTCGTTATGCTTGTTGTTATGCTCCATTACAAAAAAAAAAAATCACACTGAAAATCCTCCTTATAGGATCCCAGGATTGGAATCTGGCACATGAGTGCCCCAGGAGCTGAGAATGGGGCACTACAAAGGTTGTCGTCACCGGATTCGGCGATTGAAAATTTTGTGAGCCCATTTTTCGAGTTTAGGGTATGATAATTTAACTGATTTTCAACTTCAGTTTTATACTTAGAAAAAACATTTAAAGCTTCATCTTTATTCCTTAACAGATAAACTCTAGTGAACCTAGAGTAGTCATCTACAAAAGTTATGTAATATCTTTTTTCACCTCTAGACATGTGATGTCTAAAATCACCTAAGCCACTGTGTATCAATTCTAATAGAACAGATGATTTTTCTATTCATTTAAAGGGTTTTTTAATGAATTTTGATTCTACACATATTTTACATTTATCGAATTCTTCATTAAATATATTAGGTAATAAATCTAATCTTTTCAATATCTTTAAAGATACTACATTCACATGACCTAATCTACTATGTCATAGATAAAAGGGTTCAACGACATAAACAGAACTAGATGTCTTCTTATTATTATCATTGAATACATTTACAATGAATAAACCATCACTATAATATCCCTTACCAACAAAAGTTCCATTCTTAGTCATTACAAGCTTATCTGAATCAAATACTAACTTGACACCAGCCTTATTGAGGAGCGAACAAGAGACCAAATTTCTTCTAATGTTAGGCACATACAGGACATCATTCAACATTAGAGTCTTTGCAGAAGTGAGTTTCAGAAGTACTTTCCCTTTCCCTACAACTAGCGATGTTCTAGCATTACCTATGAACACCTGTTCATCATCTCTTGATACTTGGTAGGAGGTAAACATGCTACAATCCTTGCACATCTGCCTAGTTGTACCAGTGTCTAGTACCCACTCTAAGTTATTTATAAGGAAGACTTCTGACACTGCAGCTATTATCATGTCAGACTCATTGCCTGTTTCTGTAAGATTAGCCTGCGGCTTATCTTTGTTTTTCTTAAGCTTGCAGGTTTTAATGTGATGCCCAAACTTTCCACAGTTGTAGTAATTTTTCCTTTTCTTGAATTGATTGTTCGCATTCTTCTTTTTAAGCCTGCATTCATTTGCATAATGTTCAGGTTTTCCACAGTTATGACATTTGCCATTTTTCTTATTATTTTTCCGACTTGATTCTACAAGATTCGCCTATAAATCTATCTCATTTCCATTTTCTTTTTGGTCCCTGATTATATTGGCATCCTCTATTCGTATGTGTATGATAGTGATTTCCAAAGAAACACCGTTCATTTATGTTTCATTTTATTCTTATATTCTTTCCAGGAAAGCGATAGCTTTTCTATTAGCGCTCTTGACATAAACAATTCATCCAACTTAATTCCTTCAGTTGACAGTTTGTGAACTAGATTTTGAAAATCGTGAATCTGATTAGTGACAGGTTTATCGTCTGTCATTTCATAATGAAGGAAATTAGCAATTACATGTTTCTTAGTGCCTGCATCTTCCAATATGTATTTCTTTTCTAAAGCAGTCCATATGTCTATAACAGACACGTAAGAAGCATACACGTCATATAGTTCATTGGATAAAGAGTTTAAAATATAATTTTTACAATTATTTTCATCTGTTACTTCGGTTTGATTTGTTGGATCTATAGTAAATGATTTAAATATAATGTATGAAACTTTAAGGGTGGTTAGTGCGAACATCAGTTTCTGTTTCCACCGTTTAAAGCATTGTCCAGCGAACGGTTCGATTTTAGCTGACTCAGTAGAAGCATTTACGGTTACTGTAGCCATAGTCTATGTAATTCAACAAATTCGATTTCAAGATTGTTGGAATATTTGGTTAAATTAAATAGACTATTAAAATCGAGAACTAAAAAAAGAAAATAAAATTTGAGAAAGAGGACTTATTGAATTACGTCGAGGCGTGACTGAGTCACTCGGCTTGAAATCGAATTTGCTCCCCTTAGACAACGTCCCAAGTGCAACAGGTTTCCAGAGCAATAAACCTCTAGGATACAACGACTATGACCCAGTCCTAGCGGTGCACTTACTGTACGCGGGCTCAAACCACTTGTAGTTTAACCCGAAAGTGCTGAGTTGACTCAGCAATCAAAATTCTTAAAAACGGAATATCAAAGAAAGTTTTATATGAGAAAAGAGATTTTTCGTATTTTGAAATGTGAATCGGAAGTCTTTATATAGAATCCGAAATAGTGCATAAGCACCCTTTACAAAGGGTTAGGTCCGTTGGGTTTAAACCCAACAAATGTGACCAACCGGAACAGTCACATCTCTCTGGTTTAAAACGAAAAGGCGCAAGTGCGAGTACACTCTCGCAAATAAAGTCTCACGAGTACCCATACACACATCCATGCGAGTACACTCACACTTGCGCCCACGGCCAGCTCAGCCTGGCCTGTCCTATCATGTCGCACACACGGACACGGCTTGGTTCAGCGCGCGCGCGTGTGGTCAATGACATAGATTAGAACTATTGGCATAGCCCCTCACAGGACCAAATTTACATACCCCCTAATTGGGGTTCAAGCCCAAGGCAAAAAGCCTATCTTATATATAAGAGGATTTTCTTTGTCAAATCCGATGTGGGATAAAACCCACAACTCAAAAGTACCAAAAATTTCAAATTTGGAGGGAAACCGAAAATTTTGAAAAATTAAATTTTTAATATTTATTTTGAAACAAAATACAACAACACATGCATCAGCCCACCAATGCATGTTGTGGATTTCAAAATCCCAAAGAAATTCCAAATGACACCAGATGCAATTCCATCTCACATAATCTCAATCCTTTCAGTTCTCCAAATGCAATTTGGTCCCACCTAAGTACACATACCAAATAGGCCTGAGCTCCTGTGCTGTGTATGTAAAATCCACTCTATCCATTAGGTCAAAATCCTACATTGAAAAGATCAGCTCAATAAGAAATTCAGGTGGGCCACATCAACGCGAACAATGCTGTTTTTTCGTGTATTCTCTTCAACCATGTGATTCACACCGCATGCCCATTTTCGTATTCTCTTGATACTGTTTTCGTGGACGGTCATGGTCTACCGTCCCATTGCCTCATTTTCGATGCTTGTCACGCGCGCAGTTTCCGTAATCCTATGAGTGGCATTGTACCCGAATTCCACCGCCGATATTGACAAAAGCATAGTCAACGCTCCGGCAATTGCACCGGCCACTGTAGCTATGTTTTCCAGCGTCACCGACCCAGAGTTTCCATGCCAGTAGCTTTTCGCGCAGAGCCTGACCTTCCATGCGAGAAGGTAGACGCGTAGCTCGCATCTAACTCAAATTGAACCGTCCAAACCCGTGGGACAGCCATAGATAAGTCCTAACTCCAAAATTGATTGATTGAGACATCCTACGTCGGATTTATGGAAGGGAAAATTACACTCTAGCACACGTAATTGTGATATAATTACAATTATATACTGGGAAGGGAAAATTACACTCGTGTACCTTTAATTGTGATATAATTATAGTTATATACTTAAGAATGCTCACACACAACTAGTTATACATCAGATCAGTTAGCATGTGTGGTCCACCATGGTGTTTGTGTGATAGCTCGCCTGTCTAACAAGGTTGTCCCGTTATGAAAATAGGATGCTCCAAAAATCTGAGTTGAAATAGTTGGGGTACATCATTAGGAAATCATGAACAGCCACTAAAAAATCTCCGCACTCACGTGACGCATCTCATGTTATGGTTGGGTCGACCAGATTTTTTAGGAATCCTATTTTCGTGATTGGATAATCTTATTGGAAAGGTAAGATATTACACAAACACCATAGTAATCTTATACGGAATTAGTTGTGTGCAAGTATTTCTTAGGATAAATAAATAAACAATTTGTGGTACCTTCTTGTACGTACACTTGGCAAAGAGGTCAACAGAGAAATTCATTTAAATAATCAAAATACCATTTTAATAATAATAATAATAAAATAGCTTTGGTTTAATATTGTAAAAATGATTATTTGCCAGGTGGTCACCCACCAATCGCCCACCAATCACCATCACCTCATATACGTGTCACGAATTGGAAGTGGATTTCCTGCCACAAAGTCTTTTGCGTGAAGTTCCTGCGCTACGTGGGACCCATCATGATGTTTCAGAGTAATCCACCCCGTCCATCCGTTTTTTTCAGATCGGTTTAGTATATGAGACCAAAAATCGGGTGTATCTAAAACTCAGGCGGCCATACTAGAAGGAAATACAGAGAGAGTTTTCCACCGTTAAAACCTTCCTGGACTCGATCTTGATGTTTATATGTCATCCAAACTATTTATAAGTTCACTCCTGGTAGGATGAAGTGAAAACATAAAACTATTAGCCTTCTACTAAACTTTGTAGCCATACAAAGGTTTAAATAATAGTCACTGAATGTCACAGGTATATCTTGTGCGGCAGGGATCGATGCCAAGACCTCAGTATTGAAATGAGGTATCTTTCACCCGGTCTATCACTTGAGCTATGGATGAGGGTGTGAGTTTGGATTCATTTGATTTTTGGTTTCATGTCGTAAAATGATCTTTAAAAAATGGATAGACGCAATCGAATTTTCAGAAACATCATGAAACATCATCGTGAACTCCACTTAGCACCCAATGAGGGTTGAATAGAAAAGGCCAAAAGATATATATATATATATATATATATATATAATATATATATATATATATATATATAAATAAACTGTGGAATTAAATAAAGAATAAAGATGGCACTTAAACAATCTACAATGCGGAAATGTAAAACAACCTCAAAAATCAATTATTGAGAGGTTGATACAAACTTAGTTCTAAAGACAACCTGACACCAAAAACCAAAGGTTTATGGCAGGACAACCTTACTAGAACTTGGGTGAGTATTAAAAACGCAAACTGAAAAAGATATAAAAGAAATAAATAACAAAAGAAATAACTAAGCTATTACAATATTCTCACACTTGCATAAAAGAAATTACAATATTCTCCACAAATGCATAAAGGGAAATTACAACATCCACAAAATGAAATATTCAATCAATCTCCACAAGACCAGAAATTATAGTGGTTCACTTGTGTGTACACCAACTGTTTAGAAAAACAGTCACACAACTACTTCACTCATAATATCCTCACATAGTGGATATAACCGTTCACTATGAAAATAAATTTTTCAAGGTTCACCTAAAACCCTCACAATTGTGTCTTTCAAGTGAGCTTACATAATTCAAAAAACCCCAAACTCTAAGTTTTCTGAATCACCTCAGACAAACCAAAAGAAAGATATTTTTCTGGCACAATCTCAATAAAACCAAAAAGAATAAATTTTACAAAACTGTAAAATACTTATCTGGATATTCTCCTTTTGAAGCAGCCTGAAAGAACCAATTCGGCGTAGAAGATCAACGTAGATATTCAATGTTCACACTCACATATGAATAGGTTCTAAGTTCTAAATTGATTTTAAATTAAATCACCTTAGGCTAACTTAATTTGATTTTGATTCCAAGAAATGGGAATATATCAATCCCTCTTTCAAATAAATTTGGAATGCAGAATACAAAATCAAATACAAAAAAGTTAATTAAAGAGAATATAAAATAAGAACCGGATAGCTTAAGAATATCACTAACTTATCTCTCAGAGTGGTGTATGGATTTTTCTTGAATTGAATATCAACTCTGAAATTCATGTTCTATTTATAGGTGCAGAAATCACATCTTCAACTGGTCCTGAGGTTGCCACGACTGGTCGTAGGACCAACAGATTTTTAAAATTTTGAGTGCAATAAGATCAGACCGTTCCACAACTGGTCAAAGGACCTACTCGACCGGTCGAGCGGCCTTCACGAACGGTCGAGTCCTATCCACGACTAGTTGTGCGAGACTCAATTTAGTTGCTGGACTTTGAGTCAAGCCTATAGGACTGGTCGAGCACGGGTTGAGCACTGTTCACACGACTGGTCCAGCAGTCTTCAGGACTGGTCAAGGCTTTAACAAAAAATCTCAAAAATTATAAACAAACTTAGGACTGGTCGAGGATTTCTTGAACTGGTCGAGCCAATACTAGGACTAGTCGAACATAGCCTAGGACTAGTCGAAAAACAGACTATGCACTCATAAAATGAGACAAGTGAATTATGTATTCAAAATGACCTACCCTAAGGTCAATCTAGGGTCTTTCATACCTTGTTAGTGATGTATGAACATTGAGTCTTCTCTTACTTCAGTTGATAGTCGTTCTTTGAAGTTGTAAGACCCGTATCGTAGCTCATACCATTTTGTAGGCCTCCGCAGTCCTCTCGGTTGTATTTCGATGACCCGCGATCTGTTATCGACGTTTGCGTGCAATCCTGAGTCGTGTCCCGTATATTAGAGTCGATTCGACTCAAAACCTATACTCTTACGACCGCGCCGTCGCCGCGGTTCCAACGCCGTGTATTACGCACCGAGGCGATACCCAAGTCAGGAGATGTGGGCCCGCGTTCAGTTCGAGGAAAATAACGCAGGTTGCAAATCCCAAGAGAAGTATCAAATCAATCACATCAAATGTCAAGTACCACATCCCATCCTCAAGTACAAGCAACCCTTAACTCTCCCTTACAACCAAGTACCCTAAAGTCAACTCTCCCCATCACTCACTCACCATCCCTCTCTCCCATCACTTCTCTCCCATCACCTCTCTCTCTCTCTCTCTCTCTCATTCTCTCTCTCATTCTCTAAGCAACTCCAACGTCCAAGCTCCATGAGAGAAGCTTGGCATGGCCCACTCCCTACCACCCAATCCCACCCTCCAAAATTAATCTCAACCGTTGAATCTTGTTTCCTTGGAGCTCTAGAACCCGTTGGTGGAGGAATGAAGAAGAGATCTAAGGTGGGTGATTTTATGTTTTGATTTTATGATTTAAGGGTCCACATAATTTGGGACCCATTTGATGTATGCATTGTATAGTGAGGGCCCATAGTGGCGGAGACCCTCCCCTTCTCACGTCTCTCCATCTCGATTCTCTCTCTATCTCTTCCATCTTCCTTGTTTCATGGCCCACCTTGAAGTATATATCTTATCCATGACATTCATGAAATGGGCCCACCTTGCTGGACTGTCCAGTGGACGGGATTGTTGCCCGTCCGTCTGAACAGACCTGGCTGAAGGAAAGCACAAATGTTAGCTTGATCTAGATCGGGTGGGCCATATCACGTGGACCCACCTTGATGTTGATGTCATCCACACCGTACAGACCCTGGACAGTGGGCCCCTTTCATGTGTTTTAAATCGCATCGTCCAACGTCCAGGTCTGGACACTGGACCCCTTTCAAAAATAAGAAATAAAATAATATAAAATAATATGTAATGCATGATATATATATATATATATATATATATAATACATCTCGATATAATGTATAATATATGATACACCATATGTACTTAGTGGGCCCCATGTGGTACCCACCTGCTGAGTGAAAGCAGATTGGCTGGTATAACGTACACCAGCTATATGGCTGGTGAAATTGATGTCAGCAACATGTGGGACCCAACTGCTGTGTGGACCCTATCCACACCGTCCGTTTGATGGACGGTGGGCCAGTAGCTGCTGCACGTGTAGCAGCAACTCGGGTCACCATGATGTATGTGCAATCCATTCCATCCATCCATCCATCTGCCCCCCTACATGATGTATGTGTGGGTCAAATCCACACCATCCAGACCTTGGACGGTGGGACCCACCATGATGCATGTGTTGTATC
This sequence comes from Magnolia changhungtana, assembly GCA_030180095.1. Taxonomy (NCBI): domain Eukaryota; kingdom Viridiplantae; phylum Streptophyta; class Magnoliopsida; order Magnoliales; family Magnoliaceae; genus Magnolia; species Magnolia changhungtana. The sequence goes on along the minus strand of JASAUF010000502.1, from coordinate 3,273,465 downwards.
CTTACCGCCTAACCATTTTGAGAGATCATTCTATGGCGTGAGAAAAAGAATGAGGTAGATCTAAAGTTCCGGCGGACCCCACCGTTGAAAATAAGTGGAGACAGTGACATCCACCGTTCAAAAATTCTTAAGGGCCATGACAGTTCCAAGCAAGCTGATATTTTTGTTTTCACTTCACCAATTTTAACTGATGAATAGGTTGGATCTCAAAATACATCACAGCGGGTCCTATAAATGTTTTAACGATGGGTGTGGTTGCTCCCACGGTTTTCTGTGGCAGGCCCTTTGTATTTTAACGTTGAAAATCATTATCTCCACCGTTATTTATAGAATGGTCCAGATGATCTTTTAATATGATTTATTTGTCTGGATAATGCTCTAAAATGATCTCTATACATGGATGAATGGAGTAGCTGGAGTGGCCCATTTGATATGGCATATTTGATGTATTTAGGGCCCATGGGTTAAGGCCCCTTTGTGATGTATTTGGAGCCCATGGGTAGAGGCCCATTGTGATATATTTGAGACCCATGGGATGTGGTGCTTTGTGATGTATAATAGGCCCGTGTTAGAGGCCTATTGTGATGTATATGTGGCCCATATGATGCGGCCACCTGATGTATGAGAGGCCCATGGATGTGACCCATCGCGACATGTGTTAGGCCCTTGTGTGAGGCCATGGGCCCACTATATGTTCGGCCTTATGTGGGCCACTCCTTGGGAGCAATGTTGGTTAAAAGTCCACATTGATGGACAGTGATGGTTAAATTTCCACATCGTGACCTTTCCTTAGGCCTGGTTAGCCCCATTCTCATCATTCTCTAGTGGGTTAACCCAAATTATTATGCCCCATTAACATTGCTTGATCCATCATCGGCCGTCCATCTATGGACCCTGCCTTGTATCAAGGCCGATTCTAATTGTCGAGGCCGATTGTATAGGCCGATTCCAATTGTCAAGGCTGAGTATTGAGGCCGATTCCGATTATCCAGGCCGATTGTATAAGCCGATTCCGATTGTCAAGGCCGATTCCGATTGTCGAGGCCGATTGTATAGGCCGATTATGATTGTCGAGGCCGATTGTATAGGCCGATTCTGATTGTCGAAGCGATTGTATAGGCCGATTTCGATTGTTAAGGTCGATTTCGACTGTTGAGGCTGATTGTCGAGACCTATATGATGTATATGCGACCCGTAGTTGAGGCCCATTGTGATGTGTATTTGGCCTATGTGATGTATATGCGACCCGTGTTTGAGGCCCAATGTGATGTATATGCGGCCCGTATTTGAGGCCCATTGTGATGTGTATTCAGCTCGTGTTTAAGGCCTAATGTAATGAATGTGAGGTCTATGTGATGAGGCCCATTGTGATGCATTTAAGGGTCAAGCGATGGAGTCCATTGTGATGTATATTAGGCTCACGTGAGAGGCCCATCTTGATGTGTATTAAGCTCTTGAGTAAGGCCCATGGTGTTATATATTAGGCCCTTGTGTGAGGCCATGGGTCCACTATATATTAGGCTCTATGTGGGTCACTCCTTGGGGGCTATGTTGATTAAATGTCCACCTTGTCGAGGTTGATTGTCGATGCCGATTGTTGGTGCCGGTTATTGATACCGATTATGAGTATGTGAAATCATAGCATCACGATACATGCCCATATGCATCATCTGCATGTTTGTTATGAGATGTAGTTGACCATTGCATATGTCATTAGGCATGTTGTTATTAGACTCCCTAATAGGCGGAGATTATCTCACATGAGCACATGGTATGTGTGGGATTGATGCATGACTGGATTATATGACTCATGCATCTTGCATTGTATATTGTGATTACTGTATGCCCAGCGACATCAGGGTTGTAGCTTCCACAGGCATATCGTGATGGCCAGATGGGACACGAAAATCTGTTACTAGCATCGGGCTGCCATAGATGGCCTTGGGTGAAAGTCCTTAAACCCTCTTGGTACCAGAGGATGCCCCAACGTCGAGACTAAGTGGATATATATAAGCGCATGAGGGCCGTATACTAGTAGGTCGCGTCTCCCACTGTGTCATGGTTGGTTGTGAGGGGGTGTGGCCTTACTCGTCTGAGGGAGTAAGCATATCTATGCTGAGTCTGACCAGCTTGTAAATGGGTCCGCTATTGACGAGTCAGGCCGGTATTGGTAAGCGGATAATGAGGTCTCTTCCACTTACCTAGTTGTGCACGTGATGGGGCAGCAAGCTGGTGTGGAGTATACTAGACCCCGGTGATGATACCAGAGATGTACGGTATTGTTATATAGACTTATTAAGTAGGAGTTGCATACTCATTCATTCATTCATTCACTATCCACTTGGGCTGGTGGTGCGTAACTATTTGTAACGTGTACCTTCGTAATGGCTAGGATTTCGGTTGGGGCGCACAACTAACCTGAGATCAGGAGTTTACCACATTGAGCCTGACTATCCAAATTTAGGTATAAGACTGGTTTGGATAGTAGTCCCTTGTGGTGGACCCCGTAGCCTACGATACTATGTACTATCATCCCGACTTCACACTCCAGCTTGGTCATTTCATTCACATCGCATATTGCATTACATCCGCAGTATATGGCATTTTGGGTTGCTATATTTCTGCACTTATATGGCCTAGATGGACGTAGCAGGATTTACATATTGCATTGTATCCTCTACATCTGGTATTTGGCGCTCTATGACTCCTCATTTGTATAGCTGATCTGTATTACGTATTCTGATATTGTATGATTAAGGCATTATATTGAATACTTGGCACTTATCTTGTGCACACACTTACACTACCCTCTAAGCTTTCTATAAGCTTATACACGATAGATGCGTGCAGGTAATGTTAGGTTGTAGCAGCATTAGCTTGGCACGTGCAGCGGTCTTCTGGAGTTTTGATTTTCGATATATGTATTTCCCCTTTCAGCATTATATTCAAATGTTTATATTAATGGATGTGTGATGATGATGTTGCCTTTGTTATTTGGGTATACTTGTGGTTATGCTTCTTACGAGATAAATGTATTAAAAAAATCCTCCTTGTAGGATCCCATGATCGGAATCTGGCACATGGACGCTGGGAGCCAAGAATGGGGTACTACGGAGGCTGTCGGCACCAGATTCGGCGATCAGGAATTTTGTGAGCCCGGTTTTTGAGTTTAGGGCGTGATAGAAGTTCACGAAGCTTGAGATCTTAACATATGATGAAGCTTGAACTTGAGACGTTTGAAGCTTGAATATGACTAACATTGAAGCTTGAGATGTGGTTCAAAGTAAAGAACTTTGTCTCGACTTAGACAAAGCTCTGAATACTTGAACTGTTGAAGCTTGAAAGATTGAATTCACACTTGATGTTGAGCTTAAACATGAACATGTACACTTGCACTCAATGTTCTTGAGGTAATGTAACGACCTCAGTTTTAGGAGCCTAGTGGCATACGACTGTACATGTAGGAAAATAATAAATATTATCATCATCCCTAATCATACTAGAAGCACTGAATTTCGGGGACGAAATTCTCTTTAAGGAGGGTAGACTGTAACACCCCATACTTTCCAGTACTCGGGTGTTACCATATAAACACAACTCTAACTTAAGTGAACATTCACGTTCATCCTAGTTTAAATTTGATCGTTGAAAGCAGTCCGCACCTGTGTATCAGAGCTTCCATCCGTTAATCTTCGAGATGAACCATCCAGTAGTCACATAATATTTAATAAGTATATTTATTTTATTTATTATATTTTACACAAATATAGATCAGAAAAATTATAGATGTATCTTGATAAATTACTTACAATATAGAAGTGCATGAAAATATATATATATATATATATATATATATATCTTTAATTACTAATATTCATATTATTTATATATATTAGCAATTTGTGATAAAATAAAATATATATGACAAAAATATATCTAAAGGAAATAAATAATGGTAATAATAATAACATTAATAAATGGTGTTAAAAATACTATAAAAAGGGTATTTAATATCTTAACCGAGTAGATTAGACATCAGATCCATAATCCGGCCATTTAATCCTAGTTAAGTGGTCTTGTAGACCCTTGTTACCGTTGATGGCAAGTTTAGAGGTAATTTGTCCATCGAATCAAGGGAAAACCCATAATTACGATCTGAATCAAGTCGTGGGGCCCACCTGAACTTTGGATCTAGCTGGTTTTTGGTCTAGAGACCTAATAAGTGCCCCCAAGTGGAATGGACAATGTGGATTTATCATAAACATCTCGGTGGACCCCACATCTCAACGCGTGTGCACAACAGGGACGAGCACCTGCTGTGCATCGATCAAGCTAGCACAGTCAAAGCAGGCTGACCCGCATTTTGCTTTAAATGGAGAGACATTCTCTCTCTCTCTCTCTCTCTCTCTCTCTCTCTCTCTCTCTCTGCGTCTTTGCCAGCGAGTGGACGTCGTCCGTTTGTGGCAATGGTGGCCCACCAATGGGGCCCATCTTCTTGATCGGAACCGTTCATCTGGTTCGGACGGGTCTTCTGACCAAAACCCCTAGGTTCCAAGTGATTCCACACATGCACATGCACACCACCCTCGCTGAAAGTACACCCTACAAAACCGTTTTTTCCAAAAATAGCAACTGTCCTCCTTGCCACGAGGGCGATCCGTATGCGCTCCTAATACTCAATCTCGGGCGTTCAATCCCGAGCAATCCCAACCGTGTGTCGTTAGGGTTTTGTAAGGAAAGTATAAAATCCAAAATCAGTAAACAAAAACAGATCTCCCTTAGTCGTTTCCTCCCACCACCGAACCCACCGAGCTAACCTCCATAGAACTTCGTGGAAACACGTCCCCAAGCCCCCTAGAGTCCGCCCAGACCTCCTACTGAACCCAAATCGAAGAAAGGAGTTGGGAGGTTGGATTCGCCATTACTGGCTTTAGGACCCGAGTACACGACCCATTTCCCAAAAACCTGAGTGTTAACCTTAAAGGATGGTCAAATTCAAAATTTTCTTTTATCAGAGTTAACAGATGAGCGTAGGATGGTCAAATCAACATAAAGGAAGGTCTTCATTTACATTTAGGATATACAATTAGTTGTCCATAATGACTTATACAAACCAATGTCCCAAATACTTACAATTATAAGTGAAATAATGTTACATGTAAACAAAGCAAGTTATAATAAATCTGGGGTTGTAAAACCACGTAGCCACTCTTGATCATACGATCATGCATCTTCAACAGTGGTACTCTGCTCTCCATCTGACCGAACCTGAAAATCACTTAAGCCACCTGTGCTACCTGTACGGTTATATATTTGATGGATGAGTGGCCAACTCAGTGTGAATTCCCCTCAAGATTACACACTGTCGCATTAGGTAAGCATAGTTATAAAAACATGGCAAAGCATACAAAACAGTACATAATGTAGTCTTATTAAATGCGTGAATGTGTGGATGCATCATCGACCTGGGGTGCACATCCCACTGTCGAAATAAAGGGTCGCCCTAAGAGAACTAGCCACCTGGAAAAATTCACAAAGGTACACCCGAGGAGAACCAGCTATCCGGAAAAGACCATAATATATAGATTACCCAAGGAGAATTTAATCACCTGGAAAAGACCATAATACATAGATCGTCCAAGGAGAATTTAATCACCCGAAAAAGACTATAATACATAGATCGCTCAAGGAGAATTTAATCACCCAGAAAAGACCATAATATATGAAAATGCATGATTAGTCCAACTATTATTATTTCATTTTACAATCAGCAGGTTTAATAAGCTTAAAGGTCACTACGGGGAGCTTAGAGCCCAGCGTAGGCCGACAGCTCAGGTGTAGTGTCCCATTCCACCATCCCTGGCTCATGAGGCTACCACCTTAGGATGTTTAATGGATCCCAATCGACTAGTGGCCAATCATATTGAGTATAAGGGGCTTACCATCGCATGGTTGCACAAAATAAAATATCGAACCCATATAGGGCAAATACCAAACCAAAGCCACATAGGGCAATATCGAAACAATGCGATAAAGACCGTCCTAAAAAAAAACAAAAACATTGGACACAACAACCCTGAATGGTAAGCCCACATCAATGGTCACTAAAACCACCATTCCATAACCACTAAGCCAAAAGTCCATTACAATCACAACCAGTCAGGTTATATCCTAAGTATGGGTGTACATTTATAAGTGAGGGTTTCCCACTGATATACCAGTTTAAGTTTCATAAGCAATCCACAAATAATTCATGAACAAATATACAGGATGAACATTAAGCAAGCAATATAGCAATACAATTTCTGCTAGCAAACACATGTGATTATAAGAGAGAGATATCAATTATAAATTTAAATAAAAACTATAACTTAAGCTAATGGGAAGATGGAAAGCTCAAGGGGAAGAATCATCACCTTATACTTTGAATTGCCTACCAGTGTTGCTAGAGGATGCGTGTTTCCTTATAATCAACCCCTATCATAAATCAGGAACTCGTACAATTAGATTCAAGTTCTACACACTACCTAGGGTTGGGATTATTTATTTTTAGGGTTTCTATATAGAATTAGGGCTTCATCCTAAGGTTTAGTTTAATGCTTAGATGCTAGGATTTGAATTCTAAGTTATTACTATTATCATTATTATTAGTATTGTATAATGGATCGAATAATATTAATATTTATAATAGAAGCATTAATCCATCGCTATTATTAACGATGGTTCCTAATTTCCTGTTTAAGTGTATCGACATTATCTAATATCCTTATGACAACTAGTAATCTCTTGTATAACCCGAGTAATAATGATAGAGTATTTACTAATGATAATAGGATGATTTCTAATAATAATACTCATATTAATAATACTCATACTCATCCCATAATGAAAGCGATAGTATTTTCTAATGGTAATAGTCCTGACTTTATAATAATGAATCTAGTCTCGATAGTAGGCACTATGACCTACCACGAGTTATTGAATTTTACAATTAGATCCATGTTTAACTTACTATTTACGTTTTAAGCATATGCCTAGGGTTTAGATCAATTAGGTCTAAGATTTTGATTATGGGATTTGGACTTTAATCTTCATGGTCATTAATGATATTGTTAATGGGAATCATTGATAAACAAATTTATAAAATGAATTAGTTATTAATTTTAGGGATATAATTACAATGGCAAATATTATATCAATTTATCAAATGACGCCCAAGGTGAATAATAATACTTATAATTCCCAAAACAGTTATTAACATTAACAATGTACTTAATATTAGTTAACGTGGCCCTGATAATCATTGTGATGACAGAAATAGTATGCTCTAATGTTAATAATAATACCTTAAGAATGACGAACAAAACACTAATAGTTTAATGATAATATATATATATATGTATGAATGTATACATATGCACATATATCAAATAATAAAAGTATAGACAATTACTAATGGTTAATCATATCTAACCTAAAAATCTCAAAACGTGTTAATAATGACAATTTAAGTAATTAAATTTGAAAAGAAAACATAAGCTCACCTAGTCGACTCAGTTCGAGTCGAGTTGACTCGGCTCCACACAAACAACCAAGAACCCAACTCTCTTTTATTTTTCCCTTTTCTTCTCTCCATTTTCATTTCTCCTTGCTGGAACTCCAACAACATCTGGATCAGCCCAAACCAGACCCAACTCAAGCCAAACTAGGCAGCCTGGTGCGACAGCGACGGTGGCAGCTGCACGCCCCTCTCCCTCGTTTCCTTTCTTTCCTCTCTATTCTCTTTCTCTACTGATCTCTTCCTCTCTGTCCTGCTTTCACTCTACTTCCCATCTGGTGGAACCCCAGACGGCCTGAACCCAAGCTCAACTGAACCCGACCTGAACTCGGACTGAGTCCGGGTGTTGCACAACGACAACGAACTAGTGCAGTCGCACCACTCACCCCTCCATTCTTTCTGATTTCGTTTCTTTCTTCTTCTCCTTTCTTCTCTCCCTCTCTTTCTACTCCTCTTCTTCCAAGGGCTCCGGACTCTCTGACTTAGTCTGGTTTGAGCAGACCGAGCCAGCTCAGACAGTTGGGAGGTGGTGTGGTGCAACAGCAGCACCACCATCAACCGTCTCTTCACCCGTTTTCCTCCTTCTTCCTCTTTCTTCCTTCCCACTACCTTCTCTCTTACTGCTGCTAGAAACGTCCAGCAGTGGCTGTCAAAGTTCGGACAGACGGTGCGGTTTGGCTGAGGAAGACAGTCCGCTGTTAATGGCAGATCTCAAACGGAAGCCCCTTCCTCCAATCCGTCTTCTGTGGATGATTCGAATGAGCTCCATGGAGCTTTTGGACGGCTGAAATCGAAGCTCTAAGGGAGTTGGGAGGAGTTAGCTTGGTGGGTTTGCAAGGAGATAGAAACGGCTGCTCTCTCTCTCTCTCATTCTCTTTATGAAGGACAAAAAACCTAGCATGGAGGGCTGGGATTGGTTTGAAATGGACGGTCGTGATGGGAGGATTTGCTCTCATGCAGATCGTTGAGCTGGCATGGGAAATGTTTCTATTTTCAAAAACTAGTGCTTGTAGGGCCTGTTTGCATCGTGAACTGCACCCACAGACGCACACTTCAACACATGAGGTGAGTTGGGTTTTAGTGGGGCCCGTCATCCGAGTCAGATGGACGGTTTGGATCATTGATATGGATGATGAAGGTGGGCCACCTCACGTTGCAAACGGACTCTGTCCGTCGGTTGGCAACACGAAGAGAGAGAGAGAGAGAGAGAGAGAGAGAGAAAGACCTCTCCATTTTAAGCAAAACACGGGTCAGACCTATGCTGACCGATTGGCTGGTACAGTGTGGCGCGGGAGTACACAGGTGGTGTACTCCGATCTCTGGTGTGGGGTCCACCGTGATGTTGGTGATAAATCCACTCCATCCATTCACTAGAGGGGCTCTACCAAAGGGCTTTGGACTAATGATTAGGCTGATCTAAGGTCTAGGTGAGGCCCACAACTCGATTTACAGTCGTAAGATGGTTTCTCATCAATCTAGTGGTCGGATGATGCCTAAGTTGGACTTCAACAGCTAAAAGATCCTAATGGCCCATTTGTAAGGCTTTCGCCATATATTACTAACCGATACTGTTTTTAATATAATTTTTTGTTATACTTGTATGTTACCTATAATTATAATATATTTAGAATCTCACACATATATATAAATAAATTTCTAATATTAACATGCTAATGTTTACATGTTATTAATCACATATGTATTAATGTATAATTCATAATTCACAACATCACATTATACATATGAATGAATTGAAGTTTGTACCATATCATGTTTAATTAAATTTATATTTGTATTTAATAATGTTGTTAAATAATATACAATTCTATTAAAGCATCCAATGATTTTTGTATACATACTTATGGAAGATATTTAATGATATATTATAATTTGACTTTATGTTGTGAAATCAGTATTTATGTTTATTTAATATGATATTATATACATTAAATACATACATACCACTCCATTACAATGCATTTTTATACGTTATTTATTTGATAAATAAATTATCAAAATACATTTATATTTTCTTTCTATCTATGTTTGTGTAAAATTTATAATATAATAAATAGATAAGATGATATACTTAGTATATTTAATTTGACCACTGGGTGGTTTGATATGTGGATAGGGATCACCTTCAACGGTCAGATTTAGACTAGGTTGCGTGTGAATGTTCACTAAGCTAGGTTTACATTTATCCTAAATCTTGGTTATACGGTAACACCCGAGTAATGAAAAGTACAGGGTGTTACAATCCAGATCGACCTGAGTGTCGAACCAACTATAGGTGCGTTTCCTCTCATACATTGCATTGGGATTTCCATTTAGAATATTAGTAGGTTATTTGTGCTATAACTGTCTATTATAAACGAATTACAATTATTAAATAGTAGTATCATGTTTACTATTCTTAAATATTCATCTGGATAGTAGTTGGTGTCATCATAATGAATATTTTGCTACATTAACTAATATTAATGGTAACACTAATGTTAACAATTATTTTCTAATTATTAAATTAACTTTGCTACCATTTTCATTATTAATAGGGTCGTTAAATATTAGGATGCATGACCTTTAGTAAACTATCTATTCTAATGACAGTTATTATATACAAGAAATTAAAATGATATCATTGTTAAATGCTAATGCGTTGTCTTATCATAGATAGTATATCATAATGTTAATTATCATCATAATGCTTATTAACTAATATTAACTATAACACTAATGTTTGTAAATATTTTATAATTATTAAATTAATATTATAAATAACTACACACCACTGGGGTTCAACCTTAAAGATCTAGTCTAAATCTAAACTCTAGGATGAAACCTTAATCATACGTCAAATCCTAAGGATAACCAATTCAAACCTTAGGCCATGAGTGCATGAGACTCGAATCTAATTGTACAATTTCATAACTCGTGATAGGGTCGACCTTAAAGGCGCACACACTTCCTAGCGATGGCATAGACAATTCAAAGTATAAGGTGATGATTCTTCCCCTTGAGTTTTCCATCTTCTCATTAGCTTAAGTTATAGTTTTTATTTTTATGTATAATTGATATCTCCCTTTTATAATTCCATGTGTTAGCTGGTGGAAATTGAATTGTTATCTTTCATACTTAATGTTTATCCCGCATACTTATTTCATACTTGTGGATTATTTGTGGATTGCTTATGGAACTTAAACTGGTACATCAGTGAAAAACCCTCACATATAAATGTACACCCATACTTGGGATGTAACTTGACTGGTTGTCACCGTAATGGACCTTCGACTTGCTGGTTATTGAGTGGTGGTTTAAATTAATCATTGATGTGGCCTACCATCAAGGGTTATTATGTCTAATGGTTTTCAAGGATGGTCTTTATCGCATGGTTTTGATACTTGCCCTATGTGACTTATTTTAATATCTACTCTAGGTGGCTTATTTTGATATCGCTCTATGCGGCTTTGTTTTGGTATTTGCCCTATATGGGTTCGATATTTTATTTTGTGCAACCATGCGATGGTAAGCCCCATATACTGAATATGATTGGCCATTAGTCGATTGTGATTCATTAAACATCCTAAGGTGGTAGCCTCATGAGCCAGGGATGGTGGAATGGGACATTATGCCTGAGCTGTCGGCCTACGCTGGGCTCTGAGCTCCCCGTAGTGACTTTTGAGCTTTATTAAACTGGCTGGTTGTAAAATGGAATAATAATGGTTGAACTAATTATGCATTTTCATATATTATGGTCTTTTTCGGGTGATTAAATTCTCCTTAGGCGATCTATATATTATGGTCTTTTTCGGATAGCTGGTTCTCCTCGGGCATACTTTTGTGTATTTTTCTAGGTGGCTAGTTCTCTTAGGGCGACCCTTATTGGTCTTTCCGGGTGATTAAATTCTCCTTGGGCGATCTATACTTTATGGTCTTTTTCGGGTGATTAAATTCTCCTTGGGTGATCTATACTTTATGGTTTTTTCCATGTGATTATATTCTCCTTGGGCGATCTATATATTATGGTCTTTTCCGGATAGCTGGTTCTCCTCAGGTGTATCTTTGTGTATTTTTCTAGGTGACTAGTTCTCTTAGGGCGACCCTTTATTTCAATAGTGGGATGTGCACCCCAGGTCGATGATGCATTCACGCATTCATGCATTTAATAAGACTGCATTATGTATTTTTTATATGCCTTGCCATATTTTTATAACTATGCTTACCTAATGTGACAGTGTGTAATCTTGAAGAGAATTCACACTGAGTTGGCCACTCATCCATCAAATATATAACCGTACAGGTAGCACAGGTGTCTTAAGTGTTTCAGGTTTGGTTAGATGAAGAGCAGAGTACCACTGTTGAAGATGCATGATCGTATGGCCAAGAGTGGCTACGTGGTTTTACAGCCCTAGATTTATTATAACTTGCTTTGCTTACATGTAACATTATTTCACTTGTAATTGTAGGTATTTGGGACATTGGTTTGTATGGGTCATTATCGGCAGCTAATTGTATATTCTAAATGTAAATGAAGACTTTCATTTATGTTGATTTGTCCATCCTACGCTCATCTGTTAACTCTGATAAAAGAAAATTTTGAATTTGACCATCCTTTAACGTTAACACTCGAGTTTTTAGGAAACGGGTCGTGTACTCGGGTCCTGAAAAGTCGGGATGTTACAGGTAATGACCTTTGTTCTTGTACATGAGAAACACAGTCTTAAATACGTAGATGCGCTACACAAGACACAGATTCCAAGAGGTTTTGGCACTATAAAATTTGACAATCATAGGAGCTAGAAAACATAGCACTTACAATCTCCCCCTTTGTCAAATTAGTGACAAAACACACTTTATTTAAAAATAAACATAATATACTTAAATAAGAATCATGCATCAGTTATCAATATAAACTAGTTACAACCTGGTTAAAGAATCATGCGCTAGTTATAAACAGGTATCAATTCGCATAAACAATAATACTCCCCCTTACAAAAAAAAAGAAGGAAGGAAGGCAACCTACCTATCCACAATCCACATGCCACATATCACAAGTATAAGCATGATAAAATTCTCCCCCTTTTTGTCACAATATGACAAAGGAAGGAACCAATAAATGGAATAGGAAGTAGATAAATAAGGAAGAATAAGAAGAGTGAGGAAATATATGATCTAGATAATCAAATTAACCAAAGTCGTAAGCAAGTTAGAACATAACCAAAAGTCAAGTTCAACCAAATTCAATTTCAAAAAAAAAAAAAAACAAGTATTATAAGAGTTATTAAAAACCACATAATCAAAGACTAATCAGAACCCGATGAAGGAGTAGGTATGGAAGGGTTAATCTGATGAAGTCCCTTGTTAATGCGCTTCAGATACTTATGCATATATTTGAATTGCATATCATAGGACACATTCATATTATCTACCTTCTCCTCTAGTGAGCGTAAACGCGCATCAAAGTCAGATGGCTGATAGTCAGGATCATCTGCTGAATCGGATTCGATCTCATCAAAAAATGCCATCCATATTAATGTCATCAGGAGGTAAATCACCTTCATCCTCATCTACAGCATCAGCTCCACCGGCACCCACATTGACTTGGCCTGGTGCTAACCTCAAATTCATCTTGTTAATGTTTGAATTGTTAAATGGTAAATGATGAATTGGAGCTTCCCCAATAGGCATTGCCACTAAACTATGGGTGGCCAACACAGTCATAAGATAGGTGAAAGGAATGTCACTGTGTCCTGAATGGAGACGGAATTGAATGATGCAATGACAAATCAAAGAAGGAAGACATACAGATGTATCAGAGATGATGGAATGAAGAATGCGAACCATAAAAGTAGTGAGTTCGGTTTTGTTACCAGAATGAGGATAGACATTCAAAATGAATATCCTATGGAGGACTCTTTATCTGAGTAACAAATACTTTGAGGCAAGCGCATTTCCACTAGTATTCCATTCCGCATCTATATGGCATAAATTTCTAGTAAGCATACGTTTCTCAGTTTCAGATGATTTAGCTACTAGAGTGCTAATGGGAATACCTTCATCATTGACAGGTAAATCCATTAAGCCCAAAATAAGATGACGATCCACTTCAATTGGACCTTCTCTGGTAGAGATAGTGAAGGTCAGATTTTCAGTCAAAAAATCAGTGATACAAGCATACATAGCTTGCGCAATGGAGCGGTATGCTAGCCCACACCCATGCAATATGTTATCCCATCCTACAGATTAAAAGAGGGGAAGGATATTAAAAGGAGCTAGATGATCAACATTAACAGATCGTTCAATAATAACATTGTGCAACCTAATATCCCATACATATGAGGGATCATCTTCGGGTGACCGAAGGTGGCGCACAGTTATAGGAGTTTATCAAGAAGAAGAAGGACCATGAGATCCTTTCTTTTTTGTTCTACCTTCTATTTGTATCAAGGATAACAAGGAACCAAGAGATTACGAAAGACGTAGAGAGGGTTTTCACTAGATCAGATTTTTTAGAAGAAAATCCCAAAAACAACTATGAATCAAGAAATATACAACATCAATTATGAAAAGAGAGTGCTAGGAACTTAAATCTACAAGGAAAATGAAAACAAAGCACTAACCTTGAAGAAATAGGAGATGGGTTAGACCGGTCGACCTAGGAGTTGTTGGAGAAGAAGCCCAAAATGAGGAAAAGGTGATTTTTCCCCCAAATAAATCACCAACTCGCGCTACATGGTTGGTCCAGTACATGCTCGATCGGTCGTGCCATGACTGGTCGAGTATGTACTCGAGTGTTCATGCACAGCCCAAAATATGTATTTTTCACAAAATTTGAAATTTTAAACATTTTAAATAACAAATATATACATTATGATATATAAATGCGTGAATAATCAATTCAAATTTCACATACCAAGATCAAATTTCAATTTAAAAAACCTACTTTTGTCAAGTGGTTTTGTGAATTAGTCGGCAAGTTGAGTTTAGGTCGGAATATATGAAATAGAGGTGAAGACCGCTTTAGTTGAAATGGGAATCTACCAATATATCCTAGAGGGGGGTGAATAGGACTTTCAAAGTTTTTATGGTTTATTTAAAATCCTATTACACTAATCTTAACAACAAGCACATATTAGGATTACTCAAAAGTAACTCTACTGGCTTCTGAGTCTAGTAGAGGATCCAATCACAAACTATTTACGAAGTAATCAATATGCAAACTAGTTTATGATGGATATGACTATGTATGTATGTGAGGTGTGATCCCAGATATTCAGATATGAAAATATTAAAGTAAATCACACAAACAGAAGAATAGCAATCTCAAACACAGTCATTTTTATAGTGGTTCGACTACTTGTCTACTCCACTCTCGGTAACCGCACTCAACCCTTAAGTGTACTGGATTTCACTAAGGAGGTTTCACAGCGGTTCACCTCAAACCTAAGGTTTTAAATCAGGTTCACCTTTAACCTTTACAACCTAGGTTGACTGTAGTTTGACTACTTGTTTATGCTCTCACGAGCAAGGGTCAACACAACGCACCCACTTTCAGGCACACTGGCCAAGGATCTTCCATAAGACCCTAACTAAGGTTTCACACGGATCACCTCGAACCTAAGGTTTTAAACAAGTTCACCTTCAACTGGAAGATTATGCTCTCCACAGAACAAGGGTCAACACTACGTACCCACCATGTACACTCCCGCCGGATGCCTCTACGGGCTTGCAAGGGTGAGAAACAACTAAGACCCAATCTTAAAAAGGAATGATACAAGTGTCCTCTGGACTCTAACAACTTATAAATAAGTAGATGAGTCTCATTCAACGTGTTGACGAAGATCTCTTCCTTGTTGATGAAGAGTCTTCGGCTTCCTTGATCCGCAACACAGATGATATACCAATACGAGGCTTCAGGTTGGGTCAAGGTTAAGACGGAATCTAACTCTATAAAATGTTTTTCCTATAAGGAAGATAGAGTGATTTCGATCATCTATGCATTAAAGGCATCCCAGCTTGATGATTTGCCATTAAGGTAGTAGCTGGAGGATCCTTGAAAGTAAAAGTTCATTCCCTAATCCACTCCATTGAATATCAATGATGAGGGTGGATTGGAGGATGAACTTCCCTGAGAGAAAAGGCTTTGGGTATATGATCAAAGGTAAAACACTCAAAAGCACTCTCTTCTTTCTTTACCAGCAATAATAGACAAGTCCTCTTTATATAGGCAAAAAGTTCCAATGGATATAAAATGGTCGGTCACATTTATGACTGTAGACACTGAAAAATCGGGCGTCCACTTTGTTGTGAAAAATGTCTTGTTGTGGTGGTCCTGGGGGTGATTAAGCTGATTTGTGATTGTTGGAGTCGCCACTAGCCGAATAATCTCAGAATCCCGCGGTCGGCTAGAACCACGGAATACGTAAGGTTGGAGAAATCCGAAGATCCTCCGACCTTAGATTGACTCCTGGTCTACGATCCGGGATTCCGGGTAAGGGACCTCGGTTATAAAGAGGGAAGGTGTTAGGCACCCTCTCTGCCGTACAAATGTACGGTCTCGACTTAGTGTGGTAAAATAATCTCAAGGGATGATGATGATGCTTCGGTCATGATGGGACTAGTCACATGTGGATTTCTGATGTAGCAAGATCCGAGATTTCGGCAGGCCACAGAGCATACGTCCGACAATATGTCTAGAGGGCGGATGTGATGATGCTTATGCAAAAACACAAGAAAAGTGGACTAGATCACTAGGAATTTCTGATGTGACAGGATCCGATGTACGGCAAGTCACAGAGCATACGTCCGCTAGAAATCTAGAGAAGCAAGGGGGTTGAGAAGGGAGTAGATGTCATGATGAATGCTTGTATGCAAATGGATCTTTGACTTGATTCTTGAAAAGGCTAAGATGTAGATTGAACCATGATCATTTTGGACTAGGCTTGGGGGTTGGAAGGATTGAGATGAAGGCTAGGAGGTGGCTGGAAAATGTGGCTTGAAGGCTTGGGAGCTCCTTCCCTTCCTTCACTCTCTTCCTCACTCTCTCTCTCTCTCTCTCTTTTCTTTTCTTTTCCTCTCACTCTTTCTCTCTCACTCTCTCCCTCTCTTGGTGGCTCTCATCCATATGGGTGAAAATGAAAGGGGAGAGGGCTATTTATAGCCCTTTCCAATGGTTTTTTGGTAAATAGAGGACAAGAGGAGGGTAAAGGTGATGTGGCGCATGGTGATTGGTGGAGAGGAGAGAGATGCCACATGGCATGCTCTCATTGGCTAAAGGGACTGGTAAAACAGTAAATAATAGAGATGGGAGGGGTAAATTCCAGGAAGAGTTGACTTTGGATGCTGAGACAATGTCCCTCGTCCACTGCTCGAAAGACGCGGCGGAATTCCGATCACCGCCGGCGGTAATCGGATTACCGCCGGCGGTAGTCCGACTACCGCCCGGACCTGGCTGAGTCCGAAACTCGTGTGACTCGCCGCGTGCGCATTTTCTGGGAGGAAGTGGTAATTTGACTACCGCCGGGTGTCCGATTACCACCTCGGTACGATTTTCCTTGAAATTCATCTGGTGAGTCCTTTTTTGGGGTCCTTAGAGTGAAACAAAGTTCCTTTTTGGATATTTGGCTCTAAATGGCTTGAAGTTGGCTCGATGGTTATCCGAAAATGATTCGAGAAATAGGTCGGTTTTGGACATGGTTTGGATTGAATGATGATTCATGATAGCTCAGGTTAGGATTAGGGGTAGGTTTAGGATATGATCATGGTTCTTGGATTTGTCTTAACAAAATCAAGATATTAGCCTGGGTGGGGTGTCTACAGATGCCCCTCTTTGACCGAGGTTGCGGGCAACCGAAGGTCAAAGCAAGTGGACACCCCACCCCTCTGGTCGGAATGAAGGGTAGCGATTCAAATCTATTGCTTACCATTGTATCATCATCAGTCGACTGTTTGGAAAAAGAGGACTTGCACATACCACGAGGGTTGAGGAAAACGTTGTGATTGTCTCCTGCGCATTTGTCGCGGCTTTACGGATCACCAATCACAACCTCTTCACATCGGATTGTTTACAGCATTGGAGGGTAAGTCTGAAAAGTAAGGGCCTCTGCGCATTTGTCGCGGCTTTACGAGGATTCCCGTACTGTTAGGTCTGTCGTTCCTTTGCTATGTAATCACCCTAGGAATGTTCGTTCCATTTGATCGTCAAAGTGGTTAGCTGCCCTGCGCGTTGGTGCGGCCTTACGGGGAACTCACTACGCCGACTTGGACTCGATCAAATTTTGCAAATATTCCGAGCTAGGTATGTGCAGGTAATCTGTTTGCCATGCAATCTGCTGAGTCTGACACTTTGGTTACAATGGATTGTCTTCACTTCGAGTTTGATTATTCTTTCCAAAGATAGATCCACTCATCTTACTAGCATTTGTACGACTGCCCACCATTATAGGGTTCGGCCAATCGTACATATATCATGTACGGACTCGATCGTCCTTCTGGGAAAGGAAGAGATCGGGTCTTATTTAATTGTTTGCACCGTCCGCAACCGAGAATATGGAAGATTCCTCGGTGTCTTTGCGTGACGCGTGCGTTTTTTTTTTGAAAAACTATCTCCTTTGGAGCTAGGCTCATTGAGGATTTTATTTGAAACTTTTTTTTTTTTTTTTGGGAAAATATCCGTTCGATCTCGCGGGTGGGCGTCGTCGTTCGGTTTTTATTTTCGCAAGTTAAGTAAACAGTTGCGTTGCCTCCACTAGTGAGCTGATGGGGCTAACGATTTTTATTTGCAAGTCAGATGGCCTCCACTAATAAATTAATGGGGCTAATTTTTTTTATTTGTAAAAAGTCAGATGACCTCCACTAATAAATTAATGGGGCTAATTTTTTAGAAGAAGCAAACCTTTTGGGCCTGGGGATTTATTTTAGAATTACTTGGTATTTTGAGATTTTTTTTTTAAAAAAAAAAAATCCAGATGTTTTGTGGAATTTTTTTTTTTTTGAAAGCTTATGGGATTTTTGGAATTTTGGGATTTTTTTTTTTGAATTTTGGGATTTTTGGGATTTTTTTTTTTTTTGGAATTTTGGGATTTTTTGGGATTTTTTTTTTGGAATCTTGGGAATTTTGGGATTTTTGGAATTTTGTTTTTTTTTTTTTTTTTGGATTTTTTCTTTTTTTTGAGAGTTTTTGGAACAAAAGTTTATTTTCGAAATTCTCTGGGTTCTTCCAAGGGTTTTGAAATCTTGAGATCTATGTTTAGAAATTTTTGGGACCCTTTTTGAAAATTCGGAGGACCAAGTTTATTTTAAGAATTTTCTAGGACATTTTGGAGGTTTTAGGGAATCGAGAGGTTTATTTTTTAGAATTTTTGAAGACCCTTTTTGAACCTTAGAAGAAAGCAGTCTATTTTAAGAACTTTTTGACTTTGTCCACCGGTCCAAAGGAGGACCGGTCACTGGAGGCGGGCATGGGGACAAAGACCCTGCCCCATGTCGAGAATGTCGGCCATGCGCATTGGATCGGTGCCGCCAATGATGATAGTTCGATCACGCCGGTCCGTCGACGAACCACTGGTTCGTTCTGTTTCTTGGTCCGTCCGCCGCAACCTTCCTCCCATTTAGCTTTGCTGCTTCGATCGTCCGGGGGACGCATCTGTGGTCCCAGAGCTCATTTTTTCTTGTATTTTCTTTGATTTCGGTATTCTTGGCCATTGGATTCTCCTTAGGTTCTTGGTGGACCATCCTCTTGAGGGCTCTTGCAATCTTTCTCTTTTTTTTTTTTTTTTTTTTTTTTTTTTGAGGGCTATGATCTGGACCGTTGATCGGTTTTGGTGAAATCTAGACCACTTTGGATCTTGCGGATTTTGCATATTTTTATTTATTTGTTTTATTTATTTATTTTATATATATATATTTTTTTTTTTCAAGTCTTGATTGTATTTATATTTTTTTTTGTTTTTGTTTTTATTTTCACTTGCTAGAGTGGGGTGTGATAAGAAAGGGGCCCCGCTTTTATTTGATCTGATTTTTTTTTTTTTTTTTTTTTTTGACGATCCGGACCGTTGGATGGGTGGATGGATGATTGATCTGGACGATGGATTTGGATCATGCATAGATGGATGGATGATGGATGTTCTGGACCATTAATTTGAATCATGCATGGACGGATGGATGGTGGATGATCTGGACCATTAATCTGGATCATGTATGAATGATCTGGACCATTGATCTGGATCATGCATGAATGGATGGATGATGGATGATCTGGACCGTTGATCTGGATCATGTATGGACGGGTGGATGATGGATGATCTGGACCGTTGATCTAGATCATGTATGGACGGGTGGATGATAGTTGATCTGGACCGTTGATCTGGATCATGTATGGACGGGTGGATGATGGATGATCTGGACCGTTGATCTGGATCATGTATGAATGATCTGGACCATTGATCTAGATCATGTATGAATGGATGGATATGGATGATCTGGATCATGTGTGGACGATCTAGATGGTGGATGATCCGGACCGTTGATCTGGATCATGTGTGGACGATCTAGATGGTGGATGATCTGGACCGTTGATCTGGATCATGTGTGGACAATCTAGATGGTGGATGATCTGGACCATTAATCTGGATCATGTATGAATGATCTGGACCATTGATCTGGATCATTTATGAATGGATGGATGGTGGATGATCTGGACCATGGATCTAGATCATGCGTGGATGATCTAGACCATCGGATGGATGATCTGGACCATGTGTGGATGATCTATGGATCTGGACCATTAATTTGAATCATGCATGGACGGATGGATGGTGGATGATCTGGACCATGGATCTAGATCATGCGTGGATGATCTAGACCATCGGATGGATGATCTGGACCATGTGTGGATGATCTATGGATCTGGACCATTAGATGAAATGATCTAGACTATATATGAGTGATTTGGACCATTGGATCATGGATGGATTTGCTGAAATGGCCCCCCCCCCTTTTTTTTTTTTTTTTTTTTTTGAAACGGGGCTTGATTCTCGAGTGGGTCTTTGATTCTGAAATAACAACGGCTTCGGGAAGGATTTGGAATGAGTTCTTGAAGATGGGTTTGTGAACATGGGCTTCCTAGATGGGCCTTTCATCATGGACCCTCTTTTTTTTTTTGGCCTTTTAAGATTGTCCTTGAAAGTGGGCTTTTGAGATGGATCTTTTGAGGTATGGGCTTGACATGGAACTCACCTGTAAGCTTTGCCTGTGCAGTATGCCTCGTCGAGGTAGGAATGAGGCTGGTCCGTCTCAGCATTCGACCGACCCATGTTTCGTGCCGCGGGAGGGTCGGCATCTTTCAGATGTAGCTCGGGAAGGGCGGTGCGCTGCGATTCTTAGGGGCGTGGGGTCAGGAAGCATTGGCCCTGGCTGGTTTCATGATCCTCAGCCCTTGTTCTTCGAGGTTCTGGAGCGTACCCCTTTTGCGCATCTTTTTCGGGTTCGTCTGAGCAAGACGAACATGTCACTCTTATCTGCCTTGGCCGAGCGATGGCACCCCGAGACACATACATTCCAATTGCCCTTCGGAGAGTGGGGGATCACCCCATATGACATATATATGCAGCTGGGTCTTAGATATGATGGTGGTTCTGTGCCCTTTGAGGAGGACCTTCCAGTACCTACTAAGGATGACTGGATGGAGCTATTAGGGATGATGTCAGATGCCACAGAATTTTCGGGCCATCGATTTAAACATTTGTGGCTTTCCTCGAATTTCGCCAGCGCATCCACGAGGCCCAAGGCTGCCGGTGTGATAAAAGCTCGGGCACGATTTTATATACCATGGGAGCGATGATCTTCTCGCCATGGGAATGAATTAGTGAGTTCCCGTTTGTTATCGCTTGTGGCGGAACATTACTTTTCCCATTCCGTACACCGGAATGCGACCCTCTTAAGCGCATTTGTACGAAGGGTTTGGATAAGGCCGATCATTGCATCAGCCGCTCCTTGACTGGTTTTTACCCAGTCATTGAGGTACTTTCTCGAGATCTTTTCTGTCATCTTTTCCTTGAGGGTGGTCTGGTGTGTCTCCTCTTAATTTTGGTGTAACGCAGGTTTGCTTTTTTGACCACTTTCCTCACCTGGCACCCACTCTGATTAATCATTCGCCTCCATTCCCGCGCATGATGCTGTGGTACAAGGATAACCGCATACCGTACACGTTTGTTTTCTGATCTTGCTTGGAGGTCGAATGTTGATGCCCTCGTTCCTGACGATGTGAGCGATCCGTCTTGTCCTGTATTGCCCATATGTTGCTTTCTGCATGTCTGACAATTTTTACCCCTCTTTTTTTTTTGCAGTTTCATACTCGGCCATACCTTCAGTCGAACGCAGCTCTTACTCCTGGTGCACAGGAGGCTTTTCAGGCCTCTCGACGACGCCGCATCCTGGAGGATCCACGAGTGACCAAATGGTATCTGGGAGAGAGACTTTTTGCGGTGGTGCGACCAGCGCCCTTTGGTCCCGCTTAGTCCACCATCTGGACCATCTGATTGGAGATCTGTGCCACAGAGGGAGCTAGTTGCTGCTTTGGAGGGTTATGAAGCCAGCACCTTTGTTGACCCAGACAGAGAGTATAGCTCTTGGAGCGAGCAATACGGCATGGGTCCGATTCTTCAGCTGGTTATGCTCGGTGGTGGTGCCGCTTTCTTGGAGGAGGGATCTTGGGTCCTCATTTTCATAGCAAGGATAGTGACACCTATTTTCCGGATGATGATTAGTTCATCGGCTGTATAATCTCCTTCATTTGATATAAAATTTTAGTTTGTTTGGCATCGTCTTTTGCTTTCACAGTTGTTTTCATCTAATCATGCACATAGGAGCAAATTACTTGTTTTCTACCCTCCCGAGTAGACTGTCTGAATGTACTTAGGCCCAGGTGGAGCCGCGATCGGAGCTAGCGCCGTGATAATCGGACTACCGCCGTGATAGTCGGACTACCGCCCGTTGACATTGCCCGTTCGTGCACTGTTCACGTCAGGTCTTTGCGGTGATTCAATGATGACATACGTTACGAAGCGGTACTCCGAATACCGCTAGCGGTAATCGGAATACCGCCTCCGTCCATCTTTTCTTCCAGCAAGCCCTGTTCTTCCCTGTTCATTCTCTTTGTCCCTTCCTCCGGCATTCTCGTCCGTCCGTTCTCTGATCATCCCTTTTGTCTCTATTTTGTCTTTTCTTCTTTGTCCTCATCCATCCTTTGTTCCTTTCTTCTTTTCTGACTCATCATGGCCAATCATGATGATGATTTGGGTGTGTTTATTGGTGGTGAAAAGGTGGGTGGCTCCATAAATGATGAGGAGTTTATGGGGGTAGATGAGGAATTGATGGGCCCTTTTGAAGGAATGAGCACCACTTATGGCTTGAATCTTCTTCCTACTAATGGGTTGATGGAGTTGGATGGTTTGCTTGATGGTGGGATGGCTATGGATGGCATGAATGGGATGATTGCTATGGATGGTGGGGATGGATTGCTTAATGGAGGGATGGCTATGGATGGGGTGGATGATTTGATGGATGAGATGATTGCTATGGATGGTGTGGATGGCTTGCTTGATGGAGGGATGGTTATGGATGGCATGAATGGGATGATTGCTATGGATGGTGTGGATGGCTTGCTTGATGGAGGGATGGTTATGGATGGCATGAATGGGATGATTGCTATGGATGGTGTGGATCAGGTTTTGGTGGATGATGGGCTTCCTCTTGATGCTTTAGATAGTTTGGACTTGGTAGATGATGGACTCTCGACAGGCGGCTTGGGTCAGATTTTTGGCACATATTTCGAGGTGATGGTCGGTCAGTCAGCTCCTAGCGTCGTACAGATGTAGCTCCTATGTGCCAGCCGATGCACCGAGGGTTACGGCTATTGGGGCTTCTTCATTTCGAGACACCTCCCGACGTAGCGGTTGTCGGGACTCGGTCCTCCTGTTGAGGCTTTTCGGGATACACTTTGCGAGATGCGATGGGCGCGTCTCGGCTTTTTCCTTCACCACGAGATCGATCTTTTAGATGAGGGTATGCCAATTTTGATGACCCATTGGTGGCCCAGGGATTCGATTGTTGAGGGTGTGCACATTCGGACTTGTCGATTACGGCAGCGCGTGACACACCGTTTCGAGCGATTACATATTTGGATTGACAGCTTGGTGAGTCCGAGATCTTCGAGTTGGACTCCTTGGGCTTTCGAGAGGTTCTCCACCTTCACCGAATCCGCTTAGACCGCGACCGCTGAGAGTGCGGCATTGTTTGACCGGGTACCATCCTTGAACCTTTTCTTTCAATGATCCGGGAGCCGGGTCCATCGTTGGAGGAGTTCTTGTCTGTCGGGCCTTCTTTTGACTCGAGGCGTACATTCCTTTCTCGAGTCGGTTCGCCCTTCCGATCCGGTTGCACCGGTTCGGATTTTCCATTGATCTTCCTCTGCGAGAGGCGGGGTTGGTGAGCTTTCTCTGGAGATTTTATATGACCGCTCGCTCTCTTGGCCGTGGGAGGCTGGATCGATCGTCGGCTTCGGTGCACCGAATGCACTGATATTTTGCACCTTGGTGAGCTGCTCTTTTCAGGATGGAGACGATCGTCGCTGGTAGTTTTGCTAGACGTCTTCCGATGCGTTCTTTGTCGCAGGAGCATCATTTCGGTCGTGCTGGCCGAGCTTTTCTTGGGGTTGACTGAGTGTTCCCTTGGGCATACCCGCATCCTCAGAGCTGCTGCTCGTTTCTTCAGGTACTTTCTGCTCTTTCGTCACTTTCTCATGCATCCCATTTTTTTTTGAAATTTGGGCTTAATTTAAGCTTCTCCCGGTATGGTTATGGGAACACTTGTACATGACTCCCGTGCTTGTATTTCTGATTCTCGTCGTAATGACGTCTTTGCGCTTGTTGCTCGACGACCTTCCGTGTGGTGTTGAGGCCA
This sequence comes from Magnolia changhungtana, assembly GCA_030180095.1. Lineage (NCBI taxonomy): Eukaryota > Viridiplantae > Streptophyta > Magnoliopsida > Magnoliales > Magnoliaceae > Magnolia > Magnolia changhungtana. The sequence continues at coordinate 3,248,948 of JASAUF010000502.1, read as the reverse complement.
CGAAGTCATTGTATCGCCGCATGTTTTCGAGCTTCGAGGGTGGGAGATCGGTGGGAGGCTACTTGGCTTTGTCGGCGCCCACGATCTGTAGTGCGGCTCGCACTCCTTTTGTTACTCGGCCTTCGGGGATGCTGCTCCTATCATCCCATACGCTTCCTTCGCCAGTTTGGTTTCTGGCAGGATATTCCAGAGTTCGCCTTTTCTGGATTTGGACATTCGTCTCTTCCATCTGATTTGACATCCTTGTATAGGCGAGTCCGGGTTTCCTGGCAGGGTTCTTTGGATGCGACGGCTCTAGGTCTTGAGTCTTGGGCTCCACCTATGGCGACGGTACCATACCAGCGATGGGTAGCAGAGCAGTCGTTGTATCGTCAGGTTCCAGGCTGGCACTTGGCAGATGAGGCTGCTGATCAGGATATGATAGGTGACACTGCTTCGTCTTCCTCCTGCGTTATTGATTCTTTCGAGGCTTTTGAGGAGCGGCCCTTCATTGATCCTTCATTCCTGCTAGCTACACACGGTCATCTGATTAGTGAGATTGCTGTGCTTCGCCACTCGTGTGAGGACATGGCCCGCCGATTAGCCGTAGAGCGGCGATATGATGAGAGCATGCTTGTGTCACATCGTCTCGGACGGGATGAGATCTTCTACCTGCGCATGGAGATAGAGAGGCTCGGGAGAGATTGTTGGCATATGAGAGGTAGGGGTTTACCTGCAATTTCTGCTGTTGATTGAATACTTATTTTGTATGCACGGAGGATTTTTTGTTATAAAGGGAAAGACAGTGTATTTGTGAAATGATTTAAGAAAATGAAATATTTTGTTCGTGCCATGTTTACTCATGTTTGGATTAATACTTTGGCTGATTGGGATCAGACTCTTGGGCTCAGCCGTTGTATACAATATTCTAGACTGTGCTCCTTGGGGTCTTGGTTTCTTGAGACGGTGTCCGGGATTGCATCCCTGGATTTGAACAGCATCTGATGGAGTACTGATCTGAAGTTGATCCTTCTTTGTATCTTGTTGTGTCATTTACTGCCTCGGCTTCTTCTGTTCCTGCACTTTTATTTTTTTTTTTTATTTCTTGCCATTTTTACCCGTAGCGCCCTTTCAAGTTTTCACTACGTCCGGCTCTTCCCGTCGTCATTTTTGCCGTAGTGTCCTCTCGGATCTTCACTACGTCCGGGTTTTGATCTTGCATGCCCCTTGGCAGCTTGTGCTATTTTTACCCTTGGCGCCCTTTCGGGTTTTCACCAAGTCCGCTACATGCCTGCTGTTTTTACTCGAGCCGCCTTTTCAGGTTTTCAACTCGCCCCTTTCGCTTAGGCATGCCTTTATATATATATATATATATTTTTGTTGGTTTTGTCGAAGTGCTAGGAGTGACAGGGGAACTTCCTTCATAGCCGGCCGATTGGCTACACACTTTGTCCTTGTCTCCCGATCACAATCATAAGCTGCTTGAAATTATTTGGGGTACAGGATAGATTACTAGGGATGCGAGATGGGTTTCTTTATTTTCTTTATGGGTCTTCTTTTTGTCTTTTCCTCTTTTTTTGCTTTCTTTCTTTCTCTTTTTTGTTTTGATGGGTATTTCTGAAAAAGGGTAATTGGTGGATATATACAGTTTTATTTCTGAGAGATGCAGCTTTTCGATTGTAATCATTGACAAAGTTAGGTAGGGTTACCCGTGATAGATTTTTACATTGTCGGCGTTGATGGGCTCGAAGATCCTCGCCTTTCAGTTATTGGTGAGTCGGAGAGCGCCTCCCGGGAGTACTTCCCAAAATGATCGATGGTCCATCCCACAATGGTTTAAATTTTCCTCTGGGATCGGCAAATGCGGCGGCAGGATACGTTTCATGATCATGTCACCGACTTTGAAACTTCTCTTCCGGACTCTCTTGTTGTAAGCTCGAGCAATCCTTCTTTGATAGCATTGGGAGTGGTTTAGCGCCCGCATGTGCTTCTCGTCTGCCAGATGCAGTTGATCGTACCTTGCTTGTTGCCACTCGCCTTCCTTGACTTTACTTTCCAGTAGTATTCGTAGTGATGGGATTTCAATTTCGACTGGTAGTACTGCTTCCATTCCGTAAACGAGCCCATATGGAGTTGCGCCTGTAGAAGACCGTACAGACGTGCGATAAGCCCAGAGTGCATAAGGAAGCATTTCGACCGATCACGGTATGTCTTCACCATCTTTTCGAGTATGCGGATGATAGTTTTGTTTGCGGCTTCTACCCCACCATTCATCGAGGCGGTAGGGGCTCGATCGATGGCGTTGAATTTTAAACTTGTCGAGGAAATCGCCCATCCTTTTATTGACGAACGGAGTTCCGTTATCAGTGATAATGGCTTGAGGGACCCCATATCGGCTAATGATGTTGTTCTTCATGAATTTGACCACATGAGATGCTGTGATAGTGGTGTAGGATGCTGCTTCTATCCATTTAGTGAAGTAATCTACTGCCACCAGGATGTATTCATGCCCGTTTGAGGCTTTAGGGCTGATTTTTCCTATGATGTCGAGCCCCCATACAGAAAAGGGCCATGGTGCCGTCAGGTTGTAGAGTTCGGAAGCAGGCGCATGGATTTGGTTCGCATGCTCCTGACACTTGAAGCATCTCCTGACGTGCTTGCAACAGTCTGTCTCTATTGTAAGCCAGTAGTAGCCGAGTCGTAGGATCTTTTTTGCCATCATGTGCCCGTTCATATGCGGGCCGCATAGTCCTTCGTGGATTTCTGACATAATCTGGGCTGCCTCTGTCTCGTCGACACAGCGGAGGAGGACTTGGTTGAAGGATCGCTAGTAGAGGATACCCCCAGTGATCACGAACTGAGCTGCTAATCTTTGTATTGTACGTCGATCGATCGCCGCTTGCTCCTTCCGGTACTTCTGATGTTCGAGGTATTTTTGATGTCTGTGTACCATGGCTGATCATTTGGGGCAGGCTCGGCTTCTTCGATTTGCAGGCAGAATGCAGGTTCCTCTTGGAGTTCGACAGTGAGTTCCCATTCAGCAACTCCTTTTGGGATTTCCAGCATTGAAGCGAGGGTAGCCAGAGCGTCTGCAAACTGATTCTTGACCCGAGGCATGTAAGAGAATGTGATCTCTTCGAACTCCTCGATCAAATTCTCCAGATAGACGTGATATGGAATCAGCTTCTCATCCTTGGTCTTCCAATCGCCATTTATCTGGTTGATGATGAGTTGCGAATCTCCCGAAGACTCGTAACCTCTTTATGTTGAGGATGATGGCTTCTCTTAGACCGGCGATGCATGCCTCATATTCGGCTACATTGTTGGTGCCTTGGAATGCTAGTCTTCTGGATATAGGAACTGGGACATCTTCGGGGGAGTAGAGTATGGCGCCTATTCCACTCCCTTTGGCGTTTGCAGCTCCGTCGAAGAAGAGTGTCCATTCTCCTGCCTTTCTTTCCTCTTTTCCCTCGATCTGGAGGATGTCCTCGTCGGGAAGAAGGTCCTCGAGGGTTGGTAGTTGGGCAGGGAGTGTGCTGCTAAATGATCGGCCAGTGCTTGCCCCTTGATTGCCTTCTGAGTGACATATGTGATGTCAAACTCAGAAAGCAGTAGCTGTCATTTTGCGATCCTGCCTGTTAGTGCTGGTTTTTCGAACAAGTACTTCAACGGATTCATACGGGCGAGCAGTAGTATCGGGTGAGCGATCATGTATTGCCTTAGCCGTTGTGTTGCCCAAACTAGGGCGAGGCATGTTTTTTCTAAGCTGAAATATTTGGCTTCGTAGCTTGTAAACCGTCGGCTTAGATAGTAGATCGCTTGCTCCTTTCTTCCCGTATCGTCGTGTTGGCCGAGGACGCATCCGATTGCTTCCATTGCGACGACAGAGATATATAACAGTGGCCTACCAGGTAAGCGGCACGAGCACCGGAGGATTTAGCAAATATCTTTTGATTTTATCGAAGGCCGCTTAGCGATCGTCATTCCATTCTTTTGGAGAGTTCTTTCGTAACGACTTGAATATGGGTTCGCATGACCGGAGTGAGTTGTGCGATGAATCGGTGATATATTGGATTCGCCCGAGGAAGCCCCGAATTTCTTTCTCGGTCTTGGGTGGTGGCATCTTGATGATAGCTTTGGTTTTGTTTTCATCCACCCCGATCTGTCTTTTGTGCCGACAATGAAGCCTAAAAGCTTGCCTCGGTTGCACAGAGAATACACATTTTGTGGATTGAGGCGAGCTTGAACTTTTCGACTGTCGAAGAGCTTTTGAGATCTTCAAAGTGTCCTTCGATCGTGCGAGATTTGACAATTATGTCATCCACATAAACTTCCATTTCCTTGTTTATCATGTCATGAAACAAGGCGGTCATGGCTCACGATATGTAGCTCCTGCATTTTCAATCCGAAGGGCATGACCCGATATGAAAAGTTCCCCATGGCGTGATGAAGGAGGTCTTCTCACGGTCTTCGACAGCCATCTTGATCGATTATAACCGAGAAACCGTCCATGAAGGAGAAGATCTTGTGTCCGGCGGTATTATCTACCGGTGTGTCGATATGAGGCAAAGAGAAGTCATCTTTAGGGCTTGCTCTGTTGAGGTCCCTAAAGTCGATGCACATTCGACTTTCCCATCTTTTTGGGAACTGAGTACGATATTTGCGAGCCATTAGGATAGTTGGAGACTACCGAAATCCGCATTGTATTGCTTGATGATTTCATCACGGATTTTCGAGGCCCATTCGCTTCATCCTTCGCGACTTTTGTTTGGTAGCTTCATTTACGGCTTGGTTGGCGATGATGTACTACCAACTTTTCATCGAGCCACGGCATGTCCTCGTAGGAGAAGGCAAAGTTGGACAACCTCGGCTTGAGAAACTCCATCATCTTACGCTTGTATTACGGGAAGCGATTTCCGATACGTACTTCCCACAGAGTCCATTGACCCTAAGTTCACAATTTCGAAGTCATCCGCTTCAACATTGGCCTTTGTTTCGAATTTTTCGAGGGAATCCTCGAATTAGAGAGCGGTATCATCATTTCCCTCATCCAGGAGCTTCATCCAAACCCATGAGTTCGAAGTCCAACTCTAGATCGAAATCATATGAGTCGACTTCAAACTCGTGCTTGTCATGAGAATTGTTTATACATGATTTTGGAAAGTTTTCTATTGTTTTTGTATTTTGGAAGTTTTTGATGTTTTGTGATTTTGAGAAATATGTGTTGTTTTTGTATTTGAAAGATTTTTGATGTTTTGTGTTTAAAAATTTTTTGATTTTTTTTGTGTCGCCAAGATATCTGAAAACAGGACGGTGTCGCAAACCATGATTGGTCTTGTCTGGTTCGAGATACCAATTGTTATCTACATTGGCGTTTTTTTGAAGGCGATCTTGCGAGTGGTTTGCTAGTGATTCAATTGTTTGGGGATGGTGACCATCCTGGCTCTTTTCCCCGTCGATCTTCTTTGATCTGCCCCATTTGTTTCGTGGGTCACCTTTTGTCTCGATGACCATGATGTCTGCTGGTTTGGGCTCGAGTCCGAATCTGTTTCGACCTCTGTGCCTAGGAGTTGAAGTTCTTCTTGTTCCACGGATTTCTGGGACGGGATTTGAACATTCGTCCAATCTAGAGCAAGCCACTTACCTTTGTCAACCCAGTGGATGGGTTGTATGCATACTGTATTCCCACGAATGGGTGTCCCCCATTCAGTCTACATTGCCTGCAAAGGACATTCTCGGTTTTGAGTCATTTGCTGATGGACTCGTTTCCATGCCCCTAGTTTCATGCGGTGGATCTGGGGGTTCTGCCCCTGGCCTCGTGTGCTCCTCTGGCATCCTAAGGATCCGATCCCACCTTATTGGTGGCCAGATAGACTCTTGTCTAGTTTGTTTTGTGAGTCTAAGTGCTTGAAATTGGTCCTCAAGAGATATCATTTTGCCCTCATGAACTGTCCCAGCTTTAACAAACTCGATGGGTGTGCATTTAAATAGTTGACCCCTTTTTGGCTTTTTAGCCTGATCTTCCGGTGTCGGTTGATATCCCAGTCCCTGTCTCTGTATATTGGCAGGTGCTGGTCTTACTACCATACCTTTTTCATGGAACTCGGTACGGTAATTTAGGATCAATCGCTCAGCAGGAGGAATGACGCATTCAGCAGCTAGAGGGCGAGGATTAGCGATAGCGTTTATTTTTTCGAATTCAAAACTGTGATATGGAATATCGCCCTCTGTATGTTGAATGTCAATCACTGGAATGTCAGTTTCTGGAATACTGACCGAATCACAGGAGGATGGTTTACGCTCGGCCAAGATATTGAAATGATCCGATTTCCCGAAGGAAATTTAACCCTTTGGTGGAGGGTAGATGGGATGGCTCCAACAGCATGGAGCCATGGCCATCCCAAGAGAAGGTTAAATGAGGCAGGAATATCGATGACCTGGAATGTGACAAGGGTCATGTCTGGTCCAATTTGTAATTCTAGGTCAATTTCCGCTTCTACTTGCCTTCGGGAATTATCGAAGGCTCGACACTCATGGTCTTGGGTGTGAAGGAGGATGGTTCTATCCCTAACCGTTCAACAGTCCTTGAAGGGCAAACGTTGAGACTTGATCCATTATCAATGAGCACTAGTGGGATCTTGAAATTCTTGTGGTGGGCCACTATGTTTAGTGATCGCCTATGTTCGCGACCTTCAGGTGGTAGCTCATCATCGAGAAGGTGATGGCTTGTGGTGCGAGAAGTTGGCCAATCATGCTTGCCACCATTTCGGGAGGTACATCGGGAGAGATATGAGCATCATTTAAGGTCTTCGCAAAGATCTCTCGATGCGACCTTGACGTACATAGGAGTTCCCGGATGGATATTTGTGCGGGAATGGTTTTGAGTTGAGGCTGCTATATCATAAGCGGTGTCGGTTTCTTTGGTGGTTCTGATAAAATTCTCCGAGTTTCTTTTGGGTTCGATTATCTCTCTGAGGTATCTCCCATTGTTACCCACCTCATCACATTCGGATAATGCCATGGGATTTGCTTTCGGGTTATAGGAAGGAACCGCTCTTCCTTCCAAGTATGCCAATGGTTCTTGAAGGCGAGGGTCATTCTTTGGAGCGGTTGTGGTAGACTCGGTGATATCTCTTGAGGTGCCGCCAAGTTCGATTAGTTGTGGCCATGGATCTTTCCTCTTTCCTTTGATGTGTGGGAGGGATTCTTTGGGTATGTGCAGTTGGTGAGGCATCGGGAATGCGGGGTATGAACCCAGAGGGTGCCCCTTGCAAGGTTAGCGGGTTAGGTCGGGGAGACCTATCGGGAGGATGATGGGTTCGAATTCAACCTTTTTGGATATGCCGAGGATGGGGTTGAATGTGCCCCTTGGAGGGCGAGGTTACGAGGGTATGACTGTGTTGGGTGTTGTTTCCAAAGTCTCGAGAGATGAAGTCTTGTGCCGCTTGAGAAATATGAGAGGTTGAATAGTGGTGCTTTGCTTCAAGGGACACTGTGGCCCGTGCGATGGTGCTTCTTGGTGTCCCCATGTCCGAGGTGGTCATGTCGGGCATGATTGCTTGGATGGAATGATGTGGATAAGCATGTGTGGGTTGACCCCTTCAATGTGATTGACGGTAGAGGTCTTTGGATGTGCTAGGTCTGCGCTCGATGCGAGGGCGGGATTTTGGAGAATATTGGCTTGAAGCGTATTGGCTGGCTCGTGGGGTGATCGCAATCTTCGGCTTTCGATCAAATCTTGGACCGCATGTTTCAAAGCGAAGCAACGATCAGTTAGATGACCAGAGCTCGATGATATGCACGATCGATTTTCATTGTAACCGGAGGCAAGGGATTTGGTGGAAGTCGGGGCCGGAGGGTGTTAGCGAGCTTGCTTTTGCATGAGCATTGTTAGCACTTGACCGTATGATTGCGCCAACGGAGTGAACTTCCTCCCTAACATTCCTTGCTTATATGGTCCTTGCGTATTCCCCCTAGGTCACATTGTGATGACCGTTGAGATGAGTGCTTCGATATCCTTGTTGGGTTTCTTTGGGGTTGGTACTTGCCTATTCTGTTGTGGTGGTAGTCTTGCTGTCTGCCGTGGCTCTAGTGGTGGAGCATCTTGGTTGCCTTGAGTGTTAGCGATGATGTTGTTAACTTCATGAGCACGCATGCATGGGAGCAGTGGCATGTTTCCATTCCGTGCCCAACGGTTTTCCCTCGACTTTGTTTCTTTTAATTGAGGGGTCGATGTGGCCATGGGGAAATAGTTCCAGCTCGATCCCGCTTCTACTTGTTCTCCTACTCGGATGAGTTGGGAGAAGTTTACGTGCGGATACGAGATCGGATATCCCGAAATCTTTGGGATGTCTTGAATGCACAATCATGGATATCTGCTCTTCGTCATCGATGGGGTTTCTCATTCGAGCCGCCATAGCTCGCCATCGTCCCTACGTATGCGATAAAGATTCATCGCTTTTTTGTCTCAGGCGACCAAGTCGGCTCTCCTTGGAGCCATGTTCGGGTTGTATGAGAACACTCGTAATGAATGCTTGGGAAAGTTTTCCCTGTGTTCCGATTTGGTGGCTATCTAGTGAGGTGTACCAATCCGGAGCGTCACCCTTTAGGGATTTACGGAAAAGTCTTATTAAAGCCCCATCATTCCTCGCTATCGCATTGAGCTCCCCACAAAAGGATTTTAGATGTCTTGTGGGGCACCATGCTCACCGTCATACCTTTTGAACTTTGGTACCTCAAAATTTGGAGGTACCCGGGCGTCTGGGAAGGGACAGAGGTCCCTGAACTTAGTGGATGGGTGATCCACTCCTTGTTGTCTTTGAAGCTGGCTTTGCATCATTTGTAGTTGCTCTCGTAACTCCTCGATCTCTGACTTACTTTGTTGCGGATATCTTGCCCCTTCTTGTAGGGCTTGTGCTGCTTCTTCTTCATATGGGTCCAGAATGGGGGTTTGATGGAAAGAAGGTGGACTTCCGGTGGCGGGAGGTAGCTGGAATTGAACACCACTCCCTTTCGGAGGAGGGTGGGATGTTCGGAAATGGCTCCCGCCTGAGGTATCTGCCAATTCCGGGATGTTACTCCCGTTAGGGGAGTGGGCTGGACTCAAACTGGCCCCCTTCATGGGCATCCGCCAATTCTTGTCTGTGATTTGCATGTCTTGTGACCGGATTGTTGTGATGTGTTGAGTAGAGATGTGGGGAGGGTTGCTCCCGATTGCTTCTTGTTGTTGATCTTGTCTTGATTCTTACGGGGAGGGAGCACGAGGATTTCTTTGGAGGAATGAGAGAGAAGGCAAAAGGAGTTTGAGGGAGTGAGTGCATTTGCACACTAGGTGGGTTATCTGTGTATTCAGTGTGGCACTCGGCACTAGGCGAAGCAAGTAGCTCTTGCATTGTTCAAGTAGTAGTTCTTGTGTGGTGACATTGGCTAGCAACTCTGTCGGAGCTATTGGTGAGGGTACGGGTGTAGATATGGGTGTGGGTGCGGGTGCGGGTGCGAGTGCGGATATTTCGGGAGAGTGGTTGGGGTGCCGCTCTTCTTCATGGGTTGCTTGAGAAGTCATGGCTGCACGGGATCGGGTGGTCATGGTTCAGATCTTTACCTAAGCAAGTATGAGCCAAAGATGATTTTTTTTGGTATGAAGGCGCTGATGAATGTCCCTTGAGATTAGTATACCACACGTTGTCGAGTCGGGTCTCAGCTAGTGCGTTCTAGACTCCTTCCCCAGTGGAGTCGCCATTCTGTAGACACTGAAAAATCGGGCGTCCACTTTGTTGTGAAAAATGTCTTGTTGTGGTGGTCCTGGGGGTGATTAAGCTGATTTGTGATTGTTGGAGTCGCCACTAGCCGAATAATCTCAGAATCCCGCGGTCGGCTAGAACCACGAAATACGTAAGGTTGGAGAAATCCGAAGATCCTCCGACCTTAGATTGACTCCTGGTCTACGATCCGGGGATTAGGGTAAGGGACCTCGGTTACAAAGGGAAGGTGTTAGGCACCCTCTCTCGCCCGTACAAATGTACGGTCTCGACTTAGTGTGGTAAAATAATCTCAAGGGATGATGATGATGCTTCGGTCATGATGGGACTAGTCACATGTGGATTTACGATGTAGCAAGATCCGAGATTTCGGCAGGCCACAGAGCATACGTCCGACAATATGTCTAGAGGGCGGATGTGATGATGCTTATGCAAAAACACAAGAAAAGTGGACTAGATCACTAGGAATTTCTGATGTGACAGGATCCGATGTACGGCAAGTCACAGAGCATACGTCCGCTAGAAATCTAGAGAAGCAAGGGGTTGAGAAGGGAGTAGATGTCATGATGAATGCTTGTATGCAAATGGATCTTTGACTTGATTCTTGAAAAGGCTAAGATGTAGATTGAACCATGATCATTTTGGACTAGGCTTGGGGGTTGGAAGGATTGAGATGAAGGCTAGGAGGTGGCTGGAAAATGTGGCTTGAAGGCTTGGGAGCTCCTTCCCTTCCTTCACTCTCTTCCTCACTCTCTCTCTTTCTCTCTTTTCTTTTCTTTTCCTCTCACTCTTTCTCTCTCACTCTCTCCCTCTCTTGGTGGCTCTCATCCATATGGGTGAAAATGAAAGGGGAGAGGGCTATTTATAGCCCTTTCCAATGGTTTTTTGGTAAATAGAGGACAAGAGGAGGGTAAAGGTGATGTGGCGCATGGTGATTGGTGGAGAGGAGAGAGATGCCACATGGCATGCTCTCATTGGTTAAAGGGACTGGTAAAACAGTAAATAATAGAGATGGGAGGGGTAAATTCCAGGAAGAGTTGACTTTAGATCTTTGAGACAATTGTCCTTCTCGCTCAACGGACGACGGCGGCGGAATTCCGATCACCGCCGGCGGTATCGGATTACACGCCGTGCGGTAGTCCGACTACCGCCGGCGGTGAGTCCGACTCACCGCCGGACTGGTAGTCCGAAACTCGTGTGACTCGCCGCGTGCGCATTTTCTGGGAGGAAGTGGTAATTTGACTACCGCCGGCGGTAATCCGATTACCACCTCGGTACGATTTTCCTTGAAATTCATCTGGTGAGTCCTTTTTTGGGGTCCTTAGAGTGAAACAAAGTTCCTTTTGGATATTTGGCTCTAAATGGCTTGAAGTTGGCTCGATGGTTATCCGAAAATGATTCGAGAAATAGGTCGGTTTTGGACATGGTTTGGATTGAATGATGATTCATGATAGCTCAGGTTAGGATTAGGGGTAGGTTTAGGATATGATCATGGTTCTTGGATTTGTCTTAACAAAATCAAGATATTAGCCTGGGTGGGGTGTCTACAATGACAGAGTTCGATATCATCGAGCGGGTTCGATATCATCGAGCGTATACTCTCGATGACATCGATGGTCCGCTCGATGACACAAACTCAAATGTCATACGCTTTTGAAACCTCTTACCAGCTAATCGATGGAATCGAAACATGTGTCAATGTCATCGAATTTCGAACTCCGATTCAATCGATACTAATGTCAATTCATCAACATTTGAAAATGAGAGAGACTTGACTTGAAATATTTCAGGTTTACAAGAATGATTGAGGGACCTTCGAGATCATCGGAATTTGAATGTTGATGATATTGATAACTGTGTTGAGGCATCGATAAATCCAACGGATATCTCATTGAGCTTGTTGGACAGTTTTATGTCCTTGTTCGATGCAATCGAGACAGTACCGATATCATCGATATTTGAATATCGATTCTATCAAGTGACCCCTGATCATAGATATACAATCCCGAAATATTCTGCTGAAAAAAAAACTTGGCGCACATGACCGATATCATCGAGAGCCTTCTGATATCATCGAGATTTGAATTTTGATAGTACCGAGGAGGCTTCGATATGTCAATGCACATATGATATTCTTAAGGAAAAATAGGGGCACCAAAGATCTGCCCGTCGATATTATTGAGTCACTTTCGATGGACTCGAGATTTGAATATTAATGATATCGATAGTATATCGATGCATCGATAATTCTGTCCAGATGAGTATGTGGTTGCTGGAGGTATTTTGTCTTCAAATCGATGATATCGTTTAGGTATCGAGGACATCAACAACACATGTCGATCATATCGAAATGTGTATCGATAAAATCGACAAAGCAAGAAAACTTAGAGAATTTTCCTATTTTGAAAAAAGTTTTCTTAACTTAAAATTCATATGATATTCTAACTTGTTTTAAGGGTTTTATATACCTGGTGTTTTGGGACATAGGATGTGAGGCTTAGATTTACCTATGGCGAACTTGCACACATCCGGTTGAGGCAGACGATTTGAATTGATCTTCCTATGAGGCTTTGCAATCTAGCTAACTCAACACTCACGCTAATTGACAAACCAGGGCACTTTCAATCTCCCCCTTTGTCAATTACGTGACAAAATACCAAAACACCTTAGACTAGTATCTAGACAAACACATCCTAAATTGTTTGTACATGCATTTTACACAATTTTACAATTTCTAGTGAAACCATGTACACAACCAGTAACTGCGCCCCCTAACACTTGCAACACCATTCAAGTAGATATATAATTTTTGTTCGGGGTGTGTGCATTCTTCTCCCCCTTTTTGTTAGTCATTGACAAAGATATAGCAATTGAGATTGACTGAAGTTTAAGATACGTGGGAGAACCAACATTCAGAAGAATATGCATGTAACAGATAGATGTAAAATGGTCAAAAAGTTGATTATTCAGACATCATTCGCAGTAAGTGAGTATGCATAGCAGATTAGATAGAGCAGTGATAAAAGCAGATAGAATAGTCAGTAAAAACATCACATGCATTCCATATCAGATAAACCAGGGGATCTATGAGACATAATCATGGTAGTAAAAGTGTGAATTATATCCAGCCATATGTAATCAATATTCAAAAATACATACTATCACAGACAGTAGTAGATTAACAGTTAAACAAAACAGCCCCTATCCATGGGCATCCCAAAAAAAAACTGTGAAAAACCGCAGCGACATAGAACTTTTCCCAATCAGCTCCTACCGTCCTCGAGGGTCACCATGTGTGAGCAAGTCTACCACATGTTGGCTGGTTTGTTGGAGAGAGTCGACTTTCTCTTCAATCACGGTGAGTCACCTCTCACAGTTGTAAAGACGTTCCTCCATCCCAGCCATCCCGTTCAGTAGGTGTCGTTCTAGATGATGAGACTAGAAATTTGTGATCGACTCTAGGCTGACCATCGGCGTGCGATTGGACCCACCAGGTGTAGGCCAAAACGATGGTTAAGCATGTTGGACAACCCACGGTATGGAAAGGCTATGCCTAGGGAGAGACGAAGAGAGACACAACTGTTAGGTTTCTTGAGCTGCATTGTTGTCAAACCATGCTTTAGGATATACAACATCAGATGTGGCAAGAAGCCCCGCATGATGTGCTAGTTTGCATATGAGCACCGGAAAGGTCAGTGTTTCCCTATGATTTCCTTGGATGACACGAATGATTTGTTTGAGGAGGAGGGTCGGCAGACATACTTGATTTTCTTGATATATATCGTAAAGTGCATTTATCACAAATGGAGGGAGATGATTACCTTTGACATCACAGGGATATACATTAGACCCAAAAATGCTATGAAGAATTTTAAAAGTGGGTCCAAGATAGTTGATGTGCAGCAAATTTTCATCATTTCACGGAATAGTAGTGCCTTGACACAATACACGAGTTATTTCTCCCCACACACCCAAACCATTGAGATTCCTATTTGTCATTGGGATTCTAGTGACATCGAGATCTAGAAGGTGAGCCACGGTGATTGGAGTGATAAGCTTTAAGTAATGTGCGAGTTCAACCTAAATGTTGGGGGGATCATTACTCATGACTCGACAGTGGTTGAAGAATTCTTGGATCACACCCAGTTGATATGATCCTCCGAGATTTAAAATATTCTGCCAACCTATTACTTCTAAAAGTAAGTCCACTCCAAAAGGCTCTATGGCACTTTTGAGCATTAGACGTTCAACAATGGTGAATGGACTGTCTTCCATAAGTTGATGCCTACTGGATTCTGATTGCATGTTCTTTGATTGCAAAGAGTGATGAGAAGACTTGCCTTTCCCCTTGATCATGATTTGCAGATGTGAGAGACTGGTAAGGGTGAGAGGAAGTAATCAGAGAGGTGAAGGAATGAGTTTGAATTCGAATGCAGTCTTCTCTTAATATAACTGGTTCATTAATTATATCGATTAGTTATCGATAGCATCATCATGACTTTTATCAAGAATTATGCTGTCGGTTGTTGGAAAAAATAAATATCTATTGAATGTAGTCCACCCGTTGGGAAAGACTAGAAGTTAAAGCATTGCATCGATGTTGAATATCGATATGATCGAACTGTAAATTTCAATGATATCAACACAATTCAGATAACATCGAGAATGTTATAATCTGGCATCCCAAAACTGACATGTGGTTGACACTTAACCATGAATGTCCCAGTGTGAAGATTTACCTATGTAGCTCATGTTCACTGGGATATTTTCTTTTAATGAGTGCATACTCCAATGGATTTTTGAAGATCACTAAACCTATTTATATCAAGAGGTTTGGTGAGGATATCTGTGAGTTGCTTTTCTGTGGAAACATAATCTAATGTAATAATCTTGTCATCAACAAGTTCTCGAATAAAATGATGATGGTTGTCAATGTGCTTGGTCCGAGAATGTTGGACAGGATTCTTTGAAATGTTGATTGCGCTTGTGTTATCATAGAAAAGACTCATCGTGGATTGTTCAATCCCGTAGTCCAATAACATCTGTTTCATCCAAAGGAGTTGTGCACAGCAACTTCCAGCGGTAATGTATTCAGCCTCGGCAGTGGAAAATGATATTGACTTTTGCTTCTTACTCTGTTAGGAGACTAGACAGTTTCCAACATAAAAACATCCTCTACTTGTTGATTTTCGATCATCTAGATTTCTAGCCCAGTCGACATTAGAGTATCCAGCGATGATGGTGGATGTTTCAAACGGATACCATAGTCCGAAGGAGGTAGTTCCTGTTATGTATTTAATGATCTTCTTAACGGTTGTTAGATGAGATTCCTTAGGATCTGCCTGATATCGAGCACATACTCTCACACTAAAAGATATATCAGGACGACTAGCAGTGAGATATAGCAGGTTGCATATCATACTCCAGTAGAGATGTTGATCTACACTCTTACCATTTACATCTTTGGAAAGTTTAAGTATAGTGTTCATGGGAGTGTGATAAGAGCGACCAGATTCGAGACCAAACCTTTTCACCAAATCATTTGCATACTTGGTTTCACAGATGAAGATTTCATCATATAGCTGCTTGACCTGTAATCCTAGGAAGAAGTTTAATTCACCAACCATACTCATTTTAAATTCAGATTTCATGAGGTTGGCAAATTTGAGAGTAGCGTCTTCACAAGTTGAACCGAAGATTATATCGTCCACATAAATTTGTGCAATAAGCAGTGAGCTCTTTGTTGTTTAAGTGAATAATGTTTTATCTATACTTCCTCTACGGAATTTATGGTCCAAAAGAAATTTTGTCAATCGTTCATACTAAGCGCGTGGAGCTTGTTTGAGACCATAGAGAGCTTTGTTCAGACGATAAACATGATAGGGATACTTAGGATCTGAAAATCCCTTTGGTTGTTCTACATACACTTCTTCAGCAAGATCTCCATTAAGAAAAGCACTCTTTATGTCCATTTGAAATAATTTGAATTTTAATGCACATGCAATAGACATAAGAATTCTGATAGACTCAAGGCGAGCTACGAGAGCAAAAGTTTCATCAAAATCAATGCCTTCTATCTGTGAGTACCCTTAAGCTACAAGCCTTACTTTGTTCCTGATCACATTTCCTGATTCATCAGATTTATTTTGAAGACCCATTTAGTTCCAATGATACTCGTATTGAGTGGCCTGGAAACCAACTTTCATACCTCATTTCTCTGAAATTATTGAAGTTCTTCTTGCATAACATTAATCCAGTGTTCATCTTAAAGAGCTTCAACAATATTTTTGGGTTCAATCTTTGAGGTAAAGAAAAAATGACTATAGATATTTTTTATCTGCTGTCTAGTTTTCACACCGTCATTAGGATCTCCAATAATTTGCTCTCAAGGGTGATCATTTATGATGGGTATGTCAAATGATGATTGAGGTTCAATGGATGATAGAGATTTGTTATCAGATTTTTCTAGTATGCATGAATCTACATCATCTTCTAGTTCATTTACTAGGGTACCTTCTTCATGAGGATGATCATTAATTACCACAATGATAGATTCTTGTATAGTGAGAGTTCTTAGGTTGTACACTATACGCACGACTATTCATGGCATACCCCAGAAAAATACCTTCATCACTTTTAGACTCAAATTTTCCAAAGTGATCTCTATCTCCTAAGATGTAGCATTTACTACCAAACACCTGAAAATATTTCACACTAGGTAGTTTCCCATACCATAATTCATATGGAGTTTTGTTCAAGCCTTCTCTAAGATATACTCTATTTATGATGTAGCAAGCAGTATTGACAGCTTCTGCCCAGAAACTTTTTGCCATATCTTTTCCATTTAGCGTAACTGATCTCATCTCCTGCAATACTCAATTTTTCCTTTCAACAACTCCATTTTGTTGTGGGATTCTTGGGGCAGAGAATTCATGACAAATTCCTTTTTCATTGCAATATTTTTCAAAATTTCCATTTTCAAATTCCCCACCATGATCACTTTTGATGCGATTAATGCAAAATCCTTTCTCATTTTACAATCGCTTTGCTAAGATTACAAATTCCTCAAAGGCATCTGATTTTTCTCGAAGGAATGCAACCCAAGTAAATCTAGTGTAATCATCTGCTACCACCAGAAAATATCTTTTCTTGCCATGACTTTCTACTTTGGTTGATCCAACAAGATCTATATGCAGTAAATCCAAGGGTTTTGTTGTTGCTATGGTGGCTGTCTTTTTGTGGCCGACTTTTATCTATTTTCCTTTTAGACATTCTCCGCAGACAACTTTTTCTTCTTTTCTAATCTTGGGAAGTCCTCTAACCAAATTTTTTGAACTGAGCTTGGCTAAATTTCGGTAGTGAACTTGTCCCAACCTTTGGTGCCATAATTTGGATTCATTCTTTATAGTTATATTACACTTTGTGAATAGTACACTGTCATTTGTACTTTCAATGACGTAGCAGTTATCACTAGTATGTAAACCTTTTATGAGAGATTTTCCTGTATGATCTAAAATCCTGCACACATCATTTGAGAAAGTGACCAGATGTTCTTTATCACAGATTTGGGAGATGCTAAGGAGATTATGTTTCAGACCTTCTACACAGAGGACACATGTTTGATTTTTGGAAGGGTTGGTATGACTATTGTTCCTTGTCCAACAATTTTAGCTAAGCTACTATCACCAAATATGACTGATCCTCCATCAAAGTTTGAATATTCACAGAAATGAGTTTGATCACCAGTCATGTGTCTAGAGCATCCACTTTAAACTATTGCCAACTTTCAAAGCAGTATGGATTACAAGGCAATTGTGTTTATCTGCCACATCCTCTAAGACCTTTTTTATCATGATTCCAACTTCAATCAAGATAACTCTTTAGGCAGTGAAGCCCTTAAAGAGAGACCCGGTCTGATACCAATTGAAATAGCGGTGAAGACTGCTTTAATTGAAGTGAGAATCTGCCAATATGTCCTAGAGGCGAGTGAATAGGACTTTCAAAGTTTTTATGGTTTATTTAAAATCCTATTACACTAATCCTAACAATGAGCACATATTAGGATTACTCAAAAGTAACTCTACTGGCTTCCAAGCCCGGTAGAGGATCCAATCACAAACTATTTAAGAAGTACTCAATATGCAAACTAGTTTATGATGGATATGACTGTGTATGTGTGTGAGGTGTGATCTTAAATATTCAAATATGAAAATATTAAAGCAAATCACACAAATAAAAGAATAGCAAATCTCAAATACAGTCATTTTTATAGTGGTTCGACTACTTGTCTACTCCACTCCTGGTAACCGCACTCAACCCTTGACTGTACCGGATTTCACTAAGGAGGTTTCACAGCGATTCACCTCAAACCTAAGGTTTTAAATCAGGTTCACCTTCAACCTTTATAACCTACACTGAGGCTGACTGTTTATGCTCTCACGAGCAAGGGTCAACACAACGCACTCACTTTTAGGCACACTAGCCAAGGATCTTCCATAAGACCCTAACTGAGGTTTCACATGGATCACCTCAAACCTAAGGTTTTAGACAAGTTCACTTTCAACTGGAAGTTTATGCTCTCCACAGAGCAAGGGTCAACACTATGTACCCACCACATACACTCCTGCCGGAGGCCTCCTACGAGGGCTTGCAAGGGTGAGAAACACCTAAGACCCAACCCTAAAAAGGAATGATCACAAGTGTCCTCTGGACTCTAATAACTTACAAATAAGTGGATGAGTCCCATTCAGCGCGTTGACGAAGATCTCCTCCTTGTTGATGAAGAGTCTTCGGCTTCCTTGATCCGCAACACAGATGATGTACCAATACGAGGCTTCGAGTTGGGTCAAGGTTAAGACGAAATCTAACTCTATAAAATGTTTTTCCTATAAGGAAGATAGAGTGATTCCAATCATCTATGCATTCAAGGCATCCCAGCTTAATGATTTGCCATTAAGGTAGTAGATGGAGGATCCTTGAATTCAGAAGTTCATTCCCCAATCCACTCTATTGAATATCAATGATGAGGGTGGATTGGAGGATGAATTTTCCTGAGAGAAAGGGCTTTGGTATATGATCTAAGGTAAAACACTTAAAAGCACTCTTTTTTTCTCTACCAACAACAATAGACAAGTCCTCTTTATATAGGCAAAAGGTTCCAACAGATATAAAACGGTCACATTTATGACAGAGTTCGATATCATCGAGTGGGTTCGATATCATCGAGCGTATACTCTCGATGGCATCAACGGTCCGCTCGATGACACAAAATCAAATGTCATACGCTTTTGAAACATCTTGCCAGCTAGTCGATGGAATCGAAACAGGTTCGATGTCATCGAATTTCAAACTCCGATTCAATCGATACTAATGTCGATTCATCGACATTTGAAAATTAGAGAGACTTGACTTGAAATATTTCAGGTTTACGAGAATGATCGAGGGACCTTCGAGATCATCGGAATTTGAATGTCGATGATATTGATAACTATGTCGAGGCATCGATAAATCCAACAGATATCTCATTGAGCTTGCTGGACAGTTTTATGTCCTTGTTCGATGCAATCAAAACAGTACCGATATCATCGATATTTGAATATCGATTCTATCAAGTGACCCCCGATCATAGATAAACAATCCCGAAATATTCTGCTGGAAAAAAAACTTGGCACCCATGACCGATATCATCGAGAGCCTTCCGATATCATCAAGATTTGAATTTTGATGGTACCGAGGAGGCTTCGATATATCGATGCACATATGATATTCTTAAGGAAAAATACGGGCTCCGGAGATCTGTCTGTCGATATTATCGAGTCACTTTTGATGGACTCGAGATTTGAATATCAATGATATTAATAGTATATCAATGCATCGATAATTTTGTCCAGATGAGTATGTGGTTGCTGGACGTATTTTGTCCTCATATCAATGATATCGTTTAGGTATCGAGGACATCGATAGCGCAAGTCGATCAAATCGAGATGTGTATCGATAAAATCGACAAAGCAAGAAAACTTAGAGAATTTTCTTATTTTAAAAAAAGTTTTCTTAGCTTAAAAACCCTATGATATTCTAACTTGTTTTAAGGGTTTTGTTTACCTGGTGTTTTAGGACATGGGATGTGAGGCTTAGATTTACCTGTGGTGAGCTTACACACATCCAGTTGAGGCAGACGCTTTGAATTGATCTTCCTATGAGACTCTGCAATCTAGCTGACTCAACACTCACCCTAATTGACAAACCAGGGCACTTTCAATATTTTCCAAAGAAATTGTCTTGTCTTCCACTAATTCACCAATGTAGTGATATTTAATGTTAATATGCTTGGTTCGTGAATGCTAGATTGGATTTTTAGAGATATTAATTGCGTTTGAATTATCACAATATAAAACCATAGCATCTTGCGCAATTCCTTAATCGCTTACATTCTTTTCATCCACATAAGCTGAGTACATGCATTACCTGTTGTAATGTATTCAGCCTCAGCAGTTGAGAGCGATACGGAACTTTGTTTCGTACTTAACCAAGAAACTAAACAATTTCCTACATAGAAACAACCACCATTGGTTGATTTTCTATCATCAATATTACCAGCCCAATCAGCATCTGTGTATCCAGCTAATTGTACACTAGTATCATGTAGATACCAAAGACCCAGTTTTGCTGAACTTGCGACATATCGCATAATCTGCTTAACAATAATTAAATGTGACTCTTTAGGGTCAGATTGATATCTAGCACAAATTCTTACGTTAAATGCAATATCAGGTCATCTTGTAGTTAAATACAGCAAACTACCTATCATACTACGATACAATTTAGGATCCACATAACTACCTGTAGAGTCCTTTGAGAGTTTTAAGGAAGTACTCATAGGAGTATTAAGATTTTTCCCATTCTTAAATCTGAACTTTTTAACTAAGTTCAGAGCATATTTGGTTTGAGAGATAAAGAAACCATCTGGTTGTTGTTTTACTTGCAACCCTAGGAAATAATTCAATTCTCCAACCATGCTCATTTCGAACTTAGACTTCATAAGATCTGCAAACTCAACAGTCATCTTAGCACAAATAGATCCATAAATAATATCATCAACATAAATTTGCACTATTAAAATGTGATCATTATGTTTCTTTACAAACAATGTCTTATCAACACTTCTCATTATAAAGTTATGACTTAGTAAAAACTTAGTCAACTTTTCGTACCATGCCCTGGGAGCTTGTTTCAAACTATAGAGTGCCTTTTTGAGATGATAGACATGATTAGCATTCTTAGGGTCTTCAAAACCCTTTGGTTGTTCAACATAGACTTCTTCATGCAAATCGCCATTTAAAAATGTACTCTTTACATCCATTTGATATATTTTAAACTTTTTAAAGCAAGCAATGGATATAAATAGTCTGATTGATTCAAGATGAGCTACTGGGGTAAAGGTTTCATCATAATCGATGCCTTTAATTTGAGTGTACCCCTGTACAACTAACTTAGCCTTGTTTCTAACAATATTACTAAGTACATCAGACTTATTTTTAAAAGTCCATTTTGTTCCAATAATGTGTTTATATTTAGGTCTAGGAACTAAGTACCAAACATCATTGCTAACAAATTGATTAAGCTCTTCTTGCTTCGCAACAATCCAATTTTCGTCAGTAAGAGCTTCTTTTACGTTAGTCAGTTATATCTAAGATGTAAAGCACACATAATTACACATATCTTCCAGTTGTTTACGAGTGTACACACTAGTGAGAGGGTTTCCAAGAATCTGATTAGTTGGATGATCTTTAACAGTCCTCAGTTCAGTGTTCTGTTGACTTGATGAAGAGTTTAGTTTATCAATTAGAAGAACTTCATCATTTTCTGAACTTAAGACAGGTGTATTCAAGTGATCGTAAATAACCACATTAATGGACTCTTGAATAACACTGGTCCTCTTATTAAGAGCCCGATACGCTCGACTATTCGGAGCATACCCTAAAAATATCCCTTCATCGCTTTTGGTGTCAAACTTGCCCAGATTTTCTCGATCACGTAAAATGTAGCACTTGCTGCTAAAAACTCAAAAGTATTTGACAGTAGGATTTTCATCAAACCATATTTCATAAGCTATTTTACTATTTAATTTTCAGTATAAACGCGGTTAATTATATAACAAGCAGTATTTACGGCTTCGGCCCAAAGATTTTTATGGGGCTTCATACTATTTAGCATTACATTTACCATATCTTGAAGTACTCTATTTTTTCTTTCTACTATACCATTTTGTTAAGGTGTTTTGGGCGCTGAGAATTCATGTGATATTTCCTGATCATTGTAAAATTTCTCAAAACTGTTATTCTCAAATTCTGATCCATGATCACTATGGATCTTACAGACTTGAGATCCTTTTTCCATTTGAATACGTTTAAGGATCCTTCTTACTTCATCGAGAGTTTTTTATTCATCCCTTAAGAAGGTTACCCATGTATATCTGGTAAAGTCATCAACAATTACTAGTATGTACTTTTTGCCACCTTTACTCTCCATTCTGGTTGGTCCAATAAGGTCCATATGGAGAAGTTCGAGCAATTTAGATGTGACATTGGAGTTCACCTTTTTGTGAGTACTCCTGATTTGTTTGCCAATCTAACATTCACCACATATCTTATCTATTTTCTGTATTTTGGGTAAGCCTCTTACCAACTCTCTTTTGCTCAATCTATACAAGTTATGGTAGTATACATGTCCAAGGTGTTTATGCCATAACTCGGTCTCATCGATATGGACCATGTAACACAATAGATTAGATGAGCTAGACTCACTTATAATGTAGCAGTTTTCAGAAGTTTTATGACCAGTTAATATTATAGAACCATTTTCATTTAGAATTTCACATCCTTGGTTAGTAAACTTTACACTATGATTATTATCGTATATTTGAGAGATGCTTAATAAGTTGTGTTTTAACCCTTCTATGTATAAAACATTCTCAAATGAAGGAAGGTTAAAGAGTTGAACCATACCTTGGCCAACAATCCCGCAGTTGCTACCATTACCGAATGTGACTGAACCATCAGTCATGTCATTAAGATTGGTGAACAGACCTTTGTCGCCTGTCATGTTTTTGGAGCATCCACTATCTAGGTACCATTTTAAATGGCTTGTAGCTTTAAAAGCAGTGTGCACAACCAAGCAAGTAACCTTAGGAACCCATTTCATTACAGTCTTGGGTTCAACAGTATAGTTGGTCTTCTTATGTTTGTAGTTGTTATAAGACTGACCCAATGAGTTAGATTTTAAGAGCTCCTTAAGTAAATCAACAATTTTCTTAGCTACAGGATTATGATTTTGATTTTTGTTGTTGATATGGTTACTTTTAAGTTTTAAGGTTTAAAAAGACTTAGCATTTTTAAAATGATTTTGATTCAGGCTTTTCCCTTTTAAGTTTGAAGACTCCCCTTTCACGAATTTGGGTGGAGTATTCTTATGTTTGGGAGGAATACTTTTATCGTACCCTAATCCAGATCGATCGCCACATTTTCTGGATCTAGATAAAAGTTTTTCTAACTTAAGATCACATTGGGCATACTTCCATGTGCTTTTAAACTCAAAAGTGAAGAGACTTCAAGTTTTAGTTTTTCATTTTCAGATTTTTAAGTTTTCAACTTGGGAATTTTTAAAATCTAAGTCGCATTTAGTTTTTTCAAAATAATCTGAAATGTGAGAGTTTTCAAAAACAAGATTATCAAAATTTTCTTTAAGTTTTGAAAACTTTTCTTTTTGAAGTTTTAGTTTTACCGCAATTTTATAACTTTCCTTGTATAGGGCATTATAAGCATCTTGAAGGTCTTCTTCATTTTCATGATCACTATTTAGGTTTTCTTCACTTGTTGAATCATCATTATCTGAAAAAGTGAACTTAGCTAGAGTCATAAGCGCTTTAACTTAATTACCTGACTCGAATTTTTTAACTCAAAAGAGGCTTTAGAGCAAGAAGATTCATCCCAAGTAGCCAACATACCTTTCTTTTTTTATTTGTCCTTTTTAAGACACTTGTTTGTTAGATGCCCATATTCATGACAGTTGTAACATTGACTGTCTTTTAAAGATTTCCAAGTTTTAGATTTAGATTTTTTCTTATCATTAGATTTTTGAAAATTAACCCTCTTTTTACTTTTAAAAATCTTATAAAACTTTTTAGCCAAAAGGGCTATATCATCTTCAGAATTTTCTAAATCAAAATTACTACTATTTTCTTAACAAAAACATTTAAAAGATTTAAGGGCGATTGATTTACCTTTAGGAGCTTTAAAAGTTAACTCATAAGTCTATAATAAGCCAACTAATTCTTCTACCCTCATATTATCTGTATCGGGAAGTTCCTATATCGCAGTCACCTTTGAATTGAACTGTTCAGGTAGTGAGCGTAGTATCTTTGCACAGACTTTACTTTCTGGGATTTTATCACCGAGACCCCACATAGAACTGACAATGTCATTCAATCTGTATAAAAGTCCATGAAAGTTTCACTTTCCTCCATACGTATTTCCTCAAATTCGGTTGTAAGGATTTAAACTTTAGATTTCTTGACAATTGTTGTTCCCTCGTGTGTCATTTCTAAGATATCCCAGGTTTGCTTTGCAGTATCACAGGATATAATTCTTTTGAATTCATCCGGTGATAGTGCGCAAGTGATTGCATTTGGTGCTTTTGTATTGGCACTACTCTCACTTTTCTGAAGAGTGGTCCAAGAAAAATAAGGTGTGACTCTCATAGTTTTGGATCCGTCGATACCAGTCACTTCAGTGGTAAGAGGGGTCCAATCAGTTACTGTGGCTTGCCACACACTCTCATCCATGAATTTTAAGAAAATTCTCATCCTGGCTTTCCAATAGGTATAATTGGAGCCATCGAATGGTGGAGGCCTAGTGACCGAAAGACTATCAAAATTTGACATCTTACAAAGGTCAGATCAATTAGCTCAGGAAATTAATCCCAAAGAAATAATATTTAAAACAAGCTATTAGGCTCTGATACCACTTGAAAAGGCCGAGCTAAAAGTCCTACAGGGGGGGTGAATAGGACTATGCCAAATTTATAAAAAAAAAATAAATAAATAAACTGCGGAATTAAATAAAGAATAAAGATAGCACTTAAACAATCCACAATGCGGAAATGTAAAACAACCTCAAAAATCGAGCATTGAGAGGTTGATACAAACTTGGTTCTAAGGACAACCTGACACCAAAAACCAAAGGTTTTGTGGCAGGACAGCCTTACTAGAACTTGGGTGAGTATCAAAAACTCAAACTAAAGAGGATATAAAAGAAATAAATAGCAAATGAGATAACTAAGCTATTACAACATTCCCACACTTGCATAAAAGAAATTACAACATTCTCCACAAATGCATAAAGGAAAATTACAACATCTGCAAAATGAAATATTCAATCAATCTCCATAAGACCAGAAATTATAGTGGTTTGCTTATGTGTACACCAACTATTTAGAAAAATAGCCACACAACTACTCCACTCCTAATATCCTCACACAGTGGATATTAGTGTTCACTATGAAAATAGGTTTTTCAAGGTTTATCTAAAACCCTCACAACTGTGTCTTTCAAGTAGGCTTACACAATTCAAAAAACCCCACACTCTGAGTTTTCTGGATTATCTCAGACAAACCAAAAGAAAGAGATTTTTCTGGCACAATCTCAATGAAACCAAAAAGAATAAATTTTACGAAACTGTAAAATACTTATCTGGATATTCTCCTTTTGAAGCAGCCCGGAAGAACTAATTCAAAGTAGAAGATCAACATAGATATTCAATGTTCACACTCACATATGAATAAGTTCTAAGTTCTAAATTGATTTTAAATTAAATTACTTTGGGCAAGCTTGATTTGATTTTGATTCTAAGAAATGGGAATATATCAATCCCTCTTTCAAATAAATTTGGAATGCAGAATACAAAATCAAATGCAAAAAGCTAATTAAAGAGAATATAAAATAAGAACTAGATAGCTTAAGAATATCACTAACTTATCTCTCAGAGTAGTGTATTGATTTTGCTTGAATTGAATACCAAACTCTGAAATTCGTGTTCCATTTATAGGTGCAGAAATCCCATCTTCGACTGGTCCTGAGGTCGCCACGACTAGTCGTAGGACCAACAGATTTCCATTCCATGACTAGTCGAAGGACCTGCTCGACCAGTCGAGCAGCCTCCACGACCGGTCGAGTCCTGTCCACGACTGGTCGTGCGAGACTCAATTTAGTTGATGAACTTTGAGTCAAGCCTATAGGACTGGTCGAGCAAGGGCCGAGCACCGTTCACACGACCAGTCGAGTAGTCTCTAGGACTGGTCGAGGCTCTAACAAAAAATCCTAAAAATTATAAACAAACTTAAGACTGGTCGAGGATTTCTTGGACTGGTCGAGGATTTCTTGGACTGGTCGAGTCAGTGCTAAGACTAGTCGAACATAGCCTAGGACTAGTCAAAAAACAGACTATGCACTCATAAAATGAGCCAATTGAATTATGTATTCAAAATGACCTACCCTAAGGTCAATCCAGGGTCTTTCATACCTTGTTAGTGATGTATGAACATTGAGTCTTCTCTTACTGCAGTTGATAATCATTCTTTGAAGTTCACGAAGCTTGAGATCTTAACATATGATGAAGCTTGAACTTAAGACATTTAAAGCTTAAATATGACTAACATTGAAGCTTGAGCTTGTGGTTCAAAGTAAAAAAAACTTTGTCTCGACTTGGACGAAGCTTTGAATACTTGAAATGTTGAAGCTTGAAAGATTGAATTCACACTTGGTGTTGAGCTTGAACACGAACATGTAAACTTGTACTCAATGTTCTTGAGGTAATGACTTTTGTTCTTGTACATGAGAAACACAGTCTTAAATATGTAGATGCGCTACACAAGACACAGATTTCAAGAGGTTTTGGCACTATAAAATTTGACAATCATAGGAGCTAGAAAACATAGCACTTACAGAAAGGCTTTAGCAGGACATTCGCATCCCCATGAATGGGACACGGATTTTCTAAGAAAGCCTTTCGTAGGAATTCCTGTACGAAAACCTAGATGGGGCCCACTATAATGTTTTTGAGAAATACACCCCATCCATCCATTTTGTGAACCCATTTTAGGACTTGAGACAAAAATCGAGGAGGATCCAAGACTTAGGTGGGCTGTATTAAAGGAAAAGGTGGGTAGGAAAATTCCTACAGTTGAAACCTCCCTGGGTCGATAGTGATGTTTACATACAGTTCATAACGTCGTTCATATTGGGATGAACTGAAAACAAAAATATTAGCCTAATTCAGAACTTATGTGGCCCCATGAATATTTCAACTATGGAAGTTCAATCCTCAAGTTTTCGGACCACTTGAGTATTGGATCCGGTGCATTTTTGGCCTCGTGTCCTAAAATGAGCTCAAAAAATAGATGGACAGGGTGGATTTCTCACAAACATCATGGTGGGCCCCACTTAGGTTCCCAACATAGGAACTTCCTGCTAAAGGCGTTGGCAGGAAATCTGCGTCCCCATGAATGCTACATATGCTTCAAGTGTGGTCAGGTGTGTGTGCGCATATACATCCCCTGCAGTTTGGAAGGGACCATTGCACTCTTTCTCCCTCTATAATATAATAATAATAATATTATTATTATTATTATTATTATTATTATTATTATTATTTTGAAACAAATGAATATAAAAGCTAAGCAATGATTATTATTTTTTTCAAATATTATTTTCCAAAAAAATTCTTTGAATAGGGCATTGTTGTACTCACGAGAGAGAGTTATGACTTAAATTTGGCCCAACCCCATGACACAGGGACTCAAATCAGTAGTGACCCCTCTATCATCGACCATACTAAGCTAAGTATTGGTCGGTTCTTTTGTAAGCCCACCATGATGCATTCGGTCGTCTATTTACACCCATTTTCGGCACCCTAATTTGGACTAATGAGAATATGCTACATCAAGAACCTAAGTGTTTAGCATAGTCAGAATCGTACTCTCACTCGAAGGAGATTTGCATTTGATTTTTTTATTAGCATTATGCATTCTGTCATTATTGTGACGGCACATTTCTATCAAGCCCTTGTAAGAAGACGAAACATCGTTCGCTACATGGTCATGATTAACATGTCCATTAAATGAGGGACGTGCTTGGCAAAAATATAAAAGACCTGCTAGACAAGCATATCCTATCTCATAACTGCATATGATCTCGACCGCGAGCCCGTCTCTTAGAATCCTTCCAAAATAGGAGATTTCCCCAGAGATGTTTGGAGAGCCAGTAACGATCTAGAGATTCGCATATTGAAACAATCTCTAGATGAACCCAACCTTGGATTGAACCATAATCGGGAGGAAAGAAAACATCATCCAATTTGGGTCTGCAACCATGATCCCATCAGGATTAATTAATGAATGTGGAACTAGATCCAACTTGGTCCGATAACATATCGGTATTGGGTGTTAAACTCCACTCTTGCCAAAGATTGGTAATCGAACCCAAGGGTTGACAACTTTAAGCATAAGGCTGTGATATAGTAATAACTCGGTATGAGGTCAATCCATAAGAAATTTGGTGAGAATATACTAAAACTTATATTTACAAAAATGGTTGGTCTGGGTTTTTAATTCATCGGAATAAAAGGGTTCTAAAAATAATTATAAAAAGGACTAAAGATGTAAGAATCTCCAATTAATAGACTTTGAATTTAATTCGTCTTCTTATGTTGATGACTCAACCAGAACTGGATTCCAATATATTCTAATTAGAAGATAACATGGTAATATCAATCAAAAACATCTAAGATAGATTAGAATCATGATAGGCTTGATCTCTCATGAAGATCTAGATAATCACATTGCGGATAATTCAAAGCATATAATATATCTAGAGGCGACAATAAATCAAATGATTCCTTTCCCAATTTATAAATTCAATCACATCCAATCATAATTCAACATAAAAACCTAAACTTTTATGGAAGAAACAAATTAACTATCAAATATCCATTAAAAGGTACATCCCTTAGCCTTAGCTAAGAGATTAGCCAAGCATGAATAACATCTTAAACAAAACATAAAAAATTTAAAAAATAAACTAGAACCAAAGGATTGAGAAGGAATGATGATTCTGAAGAACCTCCACAACTCTTAAGTCTCTCTCTTAAGCCCTAATTTATACTTAAGAAGGCTTAGAACACCCTTTTAAATAGAAAAAGTTTGCACTGACTTGGAACCAACTTCAAATTTACTCACTTTTGTTACGCTTCGGTCGCACTGACTCTAGCCAAATTTTACTAAAATATATATGAAGTCTCTAACTCCCTTAGGTCGCACTGAACTCTCCTTTGGTGGCATTGAACTTGGCTTCGGTCAAATCTAAGTGTCAAGCCGAATTATCTCTAAAAATCACAGTTTCTTGCAGGACTATTTTGTGCACATTCGGTCGAACCAAACTAACCTTAGGTGGGATCAAACAGTCCATTATTTCTTTTATTAAATTGTATGATTTTTCATCATTCGTTCATCTTTTGTACTTAGTTTTCTTGGATCTTTGGCATATGAATTCTTCATTGATAACTTCCAAATATCCAAGTCTTCTCTTGATTAATCCTTTTGAGCTTTAATCCTCCTTTTTAAGCATGATTTTATCTTTATTTCTCGAATTACATCTCATATACAAAATATATGTTAGTTAATCAATTAAACACTTTAAATGCATGAAAACTAATGTAATTAAGAAGATAAAATATGCAATATTTAGATGTTATCAACTATATGGTCTACCAAGATCTTTACAATGGGCGGTTATAATTAAGTGAAACATTCTCCCTTAATCAAATCATGAGAGTCCAATAAGGGAGCATTTATGTAAGGAATGGGAATCTGACAAGCCAGCCACCGCTAGCATTTCAAAGGTAGTCTTGATTAAGAGTTTTCAGGATTGTTAAGGAGTAGATCGTGTGCCTGGAAAGATCGCAAAAAGAATCTCCAAGGATCTTGAAGCCTAATGGGGGGCTTCCATCGCCTTGAGAAAGCTATAAAATGAGCATCCGAAGAATATTTTGAGGCCCCATGGTAAATACATTTATCTACATGTCTACTTTACTTTCATACCTATTTTACTTTTCATAGCTTAGTTCCATACTTCCTTGCAATTCTCGTTGCATTACATCTACCTTAGGATTAGATTAAATATTTTTAACCTTAAGTTGTTAAATCCCTATGTTCATCTGAATTTTGATTCAGCTATTCATACACTGGTCGTATCTTGTTAACCACCCACCTCGAGTGCCTGTTTTAATAGGTGCATTAGGTATTTATCTTTCTTTTCTTTTTGCTCTTAATATTTAGAGTACGAGGGATGAAGATTATAACAAGGTCAATATATTAATAAAGATCGATCATGTTTATGTTAGTCTTTTCTCTGTTATGCATGAATATTTTACTTTGATTGAGAAATACTACTTTAAAGGATTGGTGAGATAAAAAGTCCTTAAACTGGCTGATTCCATAATCATTAGTACAAAGTAAAAAAGAACTCATTCACGAGGATTAACCCCTTCCTTTGCTCAAATCGCCTGAGTATGGTGTGCACTTCTAAATCAATTGGTGATCGAAAGGACTCTAGGTTCCAATCCAATCTCCAAGCTATCTGTCTCGACATAGGGGTACTGACCAATTCAATCAATGCCTTTGAGTCGAGTAGACTCTCGCACGCCCACACAATCATACATGAACACGTACTTCTAATCTAGGTCATCGGTCGCACATTGGCCTTGATTGTTTGAATTGAGGGCAACACGTCCTGTTTGGCATGCCCGGTGGGACCCTGTGGCATGAATATTTCTCAATCAAGATGAGATGTCACAAAAAAAAAGACTCTCTTTGTGGTTGATGATGCAGAGTAACAGCAAGACCTTACTTAGCATTATGAACCTGTGGTCGATGTAGACGTACGAACATCCTCCCGACATACCCCATATGACATTGTTGCATTCCTCGAAAAAATGAAGTGCATGCAACAAATTCTAGGGATGCTGAGTCATGGATAGAAAGAAGTGAAAGAAACGCCAAGAGCCATCTCCAGAGACTTGAAGTGCTTGAAAGAGATTCTCCCATTCTCCATCCCGGTAGACATGAAGCAGAACCACCAACTGAGTTCTCAAATAAAATCAGTTAAAATGAGCCACACGGCTAGCCTTTACCACCCTCCTTGATGGTAAAGGAAGAGTAAAATGACCACAATTTTAACCATCTAGAGAACCTCGACCGACAGAATTACGACATTTCTGAGAGTCACGCCTAAGTGCATCGAGTAAACCTATCAGCCAAACAGCCGAGGTGTCATTATTGCATGGTCCAGCAACTAACCCACCTCTGACCCACCATGAGGGCAACCTCAATATGGATCGGTCTACTATAATGAAGCCCAAAGGATTGTACGCCCCCGGCATCAACTTAGGATATGGGCCTCTTATCAAGGGCAAAGAAGGCCGCAAGGATTTGTAGGAAAACCTTTGGCCATGCCCAGGTGCATAATGGCTCATATAGGAGTGAAATGCTCAGGGGTTAACCTTCGATCACGACCCTAGTCTACCATGAACAATATTGAACTCCTACACTCGAGGGGGGAACCCTCGATCAAAGTTCTAGTGTATCTAGGACCTCGTAAGATAGAGGCACCTAGGGGGCAACCCTACGTGCCGCCTATGCCCCACAATCATCACCAAAGGCTTGAGGTACATGGTGGACAACCACCTATGGCACTAATGCCTATACCTATACCCCGTGTGGCACAAGACTTTGATCATGGCCAGCCGTAAAGGTATCAAGCCTAGCCGCAATAACCCAAATAGTTGATGATTTCTTTGACCGACCTACAGAAAATTACATCCTAATTGGGTCAACTTATATTATGAATTTCCCAGAGGTTTCAAATTCTCATAGTTCACCCTATTTTCAGTGGATAATGGAACCTCTAGCATAAAACACATAGGTTAGTTCACCATGCAATGTGTAGAAGCCTCACAAAATGATTTCTTAAAACTACGTTTGTTCGGGAATTCGTTAACAGGAACCACATTCACATGGTATATCAACCTACAGACAAATTCGGTTCAGACTTGGCCCGACAGAGAAGAAAAGTTTCACATGTAGTTCCATTGAATTAAGCCAGAAGTTTCCATGGCCGACCTCTCTCGTCTAAGACAAGCACCAGAGGAGTCGGCCAGATAATTTATTGCCCACTATAAGGGCACCATGAATCGTTGCCCAGACATCCTACCTAAGGTCGAGTTTACTAGGTTGGCCCTAAAAGACATGCACTTTTAGCTTTGGAAGAAGTCCAAAGGTGCTATTTTGGAGATATGTTTGAATTATCAACCACGGCCACCAGATACAAGAGAATCCTCTAGAAAGAGCAACGATAGATGAGTTCATCTAAGGGAACTTATTACAGGGATTGTAACTACAATCTGGTCATAACATACATAATACCCACATGACTAGACGAAGAATATGATGCTTGTTTTGAGGTGGTTGTGGCCGAGATAGTCAGTACAAGGTTATGCGAGTACCTTACATTTAACATTTCCCAGTTTAAGGAGATATTCGATACTCTTCTATAGTGTAAATTTATCAAGCTCACTGCCAACCAAAGAACTCCCTCAGTTGAGGAACTAAAGAAAGGAGAATATTGTAAATGGCATGGCACTAGGTGACACTCGACTAAAAATTGTGTTGTGTTTAGAAACTTGGTGCAGGAGAACATTGATAAGGGATTACTTAAATTTCCTAAAATGGAGAAACAAGTGATGGAGGTCAACACTACTAACGATCGGGGAATGGTCGACGTTAACATCGTTTAAGCAAATGTCACAGAGGCCAACCACTGACTCAAAAAGTAAATGGAGCCACACCATTACCCATCCAAGAAGGGTAGCCTGGCATACTATACTTGTATTCCGTGGACTAAGAAAAAAGAAATACTTCCTGCCACCGAGGCCACCTCCAAAGTATCAATGGCAATAGTCCAGACAATCCTTCTGATGCAAAGACTAAATGCGACTGGAACAGGAATTTGCCTTTTAAGGAAGACAAAGGAAACGTTTCAATAATCTATCAAGACTATGAAACCTCAAGCAATCTGAGCAACATGAAACTTAGCTTTCCAACATTCATATGTCGTGAATGCTGAAGAAGGAAATGTTGGATGAACCACCAGGCACCGCAGTGGTTTCAACCCCAGCCAAATACGAAGTCATTCCACAGGAAAAAATTTTCCTCATACTGTGGAGGATGTCATCCATAGTCGACTATCTCACGTCATGACAACACCATTAAATTTTAGGCTAGTAAAAAGAGGGTTTTCCCTCCAAACCAACCATTTATTGGAATTGGAATTTAGCTAAAGCAAAGGCCCTATGATGTTTGCCCAGGGACAAACATACAATAGCAACCAGTCAAGTACACGAGGGAACAACTGTTATTCTTGAGAAGTACACAGTAGGTAAACACTCACATCTTTCAAAAACATGAAGGATGCGACTATAGGACATGTTCCTCATGACCAGAGGCTATCTGTAGCAAGAAGGAAGGGAATAAGAATCAACCACCACAATAGCAAGTCCAGGACAACATGGACCAGCAATATGAAGAGTCCTCCCAGAAAATCATGGATTATCGTACGATTCCCACAACCAGTCCTAACAACATTCACATATGTAAGAGTTGTCGAAATCTAAAAAAAGATGCTTACGCAAGAAAATGGCTACCAGAAGAAAAGGAAAGAAGTTGATCAAAGCCCAAGCCGATGGGAGGGGGAATATCCTTCTCCCACGACTAATTACCTTATCAAAGAAAGGGACAAAATTACTGGAAAAAAACCCCTGCAGACGAAATCCCATGAAGTTCGAGAGGTGTGGAGGCAAAAGGCGTTAGCCGTCCACATCGCCTAAACTTAGTATATGAAATAAGAATAAAAAAGGCCAACAGGACGACCCAAAATCCCACGTATAAGGGCATCCTATGGTTTAGAATTATTTTTAAATAAATGTATGACTAATCGAATACGGTACGACCGTAGAACTTTTAAAAGAGGTATGATAAATAAAGAATCAATCATTCGAAGTATATATATGTAAAATATCAAGCAATTACAAATGCAACCATTATACAAAAATGGTAGCAAGATCATAAATTCAAAATATTAAAATTTAAAGATTGGCTTATGGTCGACCAACCGTCCAAGAGTATAAAAAATCTAACATAACACAACCCATTCAAGAGTTGAACCATACGTGCTTTTGTTCAAGAAGTTTCTACATGGCATCATCGGCTAGTCGCGAAGCCTCTAAATGTTTGACTTGCAAGGTATTAAGTTCTTGAATTGTTTCCATCCCATTTGCGAGCAGACACCTCTTATCATTTGCTTGTTCCTTAACTATTGTTGTAATCAGGGACTTATGGGCATCGATCTTTTCAATTTTAGCTTTTTAATCTGCTAAGCACTTTTTTTAAATCATTTACCTCCTGGATCAGGGCTGGAAGTTATCATTCAAGATTGACTGATTCTTATTACATTGATTCATCATGATCAAGCCCAAGGGTTGACAACCCCAAGTGCAGGGTTATGATGCAGGAATAACTCAGTGAGACCAAGGTTGAATCCTCACGGAATGTGGAACACAACCTAGAACTAATCTAAATATAATGGTTGGTCTAGGTTTTTAATCTAATAAAGTAGAATATTGTTTTAAAACAATAAATAAAAGACTAAAGATACAAGAATGCACTTATAGTAATCAAAATATTTCATTCACTGACTCAACTTATAACTCAAAGTAGAAAAGTGTTTTAATATGCTGCTTTCATTCATGCTTATAACAACAAAGAGAGGAAACAATGAGTGAAAGTGATGATTATTCATGAGTGATTATGATGCTATTTTGACAGTGAATTTCTAAAGTGATGGTAAGGCTATGTTTATGAATGATAGAGAAGTTATGAGTAATTTACGTGAGTGATGATGAGGTTTTATTAATGAATGACTTATATGACTGATGGTGATGACATATTTATGAGTGATTCTTATGAGTGATGGTGAGGTTATTTCAAGAGTGAAAGTAAGGGGTTTATGAGTGATTTAAGTGATTATGAGGTATGTTTATGAGTGATATTGAATTATAAGTGTGAGGATTGTGTACATTAGGATTGAATCCCTATATGTGAATTGACTCCTTTGTAGAATTTAGTGGGGTAGGATGAAGGCACATGTCTGTCCAATTGGAGATGAGTGAATATGAGTGATGATTAATGTTGAGTGATGCAGAGTGAATAGAGTGATGAGTGAGATTTCACCAATTGTAAAGGAATTGGTCCTGGTGTTAAACTGATAAATCATACTCTAAGTTGTGATAAATCATGCATATTACTTTCATATCGCAAGTATTTTTCCTTAAATCTTTATATTTGTAAACTCTTACTATTTCTTGTATTTATAACTATTTCCTAGGCAATTTTGCTCATACCTTCATTAATAGAAAAACCGCAGACTAAAGAGCAGGTTGAGATGCTTCAAAGTTGGTCGGATAAGATCGATAGACTGCATTATTTGATTTAGATGGATGTTAGAACAAAAAATTATTAGATTTGATTTACTTTTATTTTCTTTTAGACTTAGATATTTGAGATGTTGATGGATAATCTTATTATACTTAAAGTTTGAATAAAGTGCACTAGTTTACTTTTATGGTTTGAATGTGAAATGTTTGGTGAATGTTTACTTTGTACCTTAACCCAAGTGACAACTCTAAACTCGAGACTATGGTTAGCCTTA
Organism: Magnolia changhungtana; assembly: GCA_030180095.1. Classification (NCBI taxonomy): domain Eukaryota; kingdom Viridiplantae; phylum Streptophyta; class Magnoliopsida; order Magnoliales; family Magnoliaceae; genus Magnolia; species Magnolia changhungtana. The sequence continues at coordinate 3,213,341 of JASAUF010000502.1, read as the reverse complement.
ACCATGGTTTCAGATCTGGGGGCGTGACAATGCTCAACCACACTCAGTCTCCTCATTAAAAAAGCCTTAGTAAGTCTCTCTCCCAGTCCTCTAGGTCTCTCACTTGCATTATAATTCTCTCATTTTCCTCGTGCAAGTGCCTTAGCTCATCTTAAAAAAGAAATGGATTAATGAAATATTGCACACCTCTCTCCAAGGAGGCAATCTAACATGATTTTATCACTAAAGGAGACTCCCTCCACTCCCTCACTATCATATACTGACATGATGGTTAGCTCAACTAGAAGACAGTCAAGAAGATCCAATGTTGTGCGACATGATTAACCCGCAACATATGTCAGATGGCATCAAAATCAGGTATGATCAAGAAAGAAACAAATAATAATAATAATAATAATAATAATAATAATAATAATAATAATAACAAGGATAAGGAGGTCCAATCATGTTAGTTAACTCAATCAAGCAAGCCTAATTGATGGATTTAATTGACCAAATTCACTGGCTTAGATCAGAACAATTTGCATGAAAGGCCCCCAAGAAATGAAAAAATAAAAAGCAGGACTGTAACACCCAACTCAACCAAGACAGTGTCTTGGGGCGTCCACGTAGGATTTGCCGCAGGACCGCTCAATTAAACTGCTCGTGTGAGGGGTACCACCAATAAATTCACCCATGTTACCCCATTAAGGCGAACGAGTCTGGTATGTTCGGACCAAGTACGGGCCGTTAAGCTAGATAGCCTGTTTATACTTGGCGACAGCCTGTGCGGGCTGTGCAACGACCAAGGAGGACCAAAAAAATCTTTTAAAATGAGGAAATCGTAGATCCCACTGGGCTTGTGGTCCGTCACGAACTACGGACTCAGTAGACGCCTAGAAATTAATTATCCTAGCCATCCTGACAGCACTTGCCAAGCGCAAATCACCCCAACCTTAGCTCAAATGCTAGAATTTTAAATCACTGGCCTTTTTAAATGAAATTGAGATATTAGGCATTTCAGCTGTCGGATCTCTTCTAAATTTATGGTGAAGGGTGAAAATATTTTTCTACGCACTTCCACAAAATCTGAACCCCGATCGTGGAACGGTGATCGTTGATCCCAAATCAGACCCGTACAATAAAACCCCGGGTCCGTTTGCCCTCAAATTTTGCACACCTCTCATCAGACCGTGGGACACCTACACTCCAAATTTAGTGATCAGAGGGGTGACAGGGCAGCCCTAAAGACAAAGAGGGGTCCTGGAGGGCCATTATAGGGAGAGTGTTAGAACTTAAGGCCATTTGGCCCAAACCTAGGAAATAAAACCCTTTTTGCTTTCTCTCTCACTCACACCCATAAAAATTTCAGCAACAAAGAAGAGAAGAGAGTGAAGAGAGAAGAGAGAGAGAGAGAGAAAGGAGAGAGTGAAGAAGGGAGAGAAGGTGGGCCGTAGTTGAAGGTAGGGCCCAATGGAGGTAAAGTCTTGCAACTCCTTCCCTCTTCCTCAAGAAATCCCTCACCCACAACCACAAGAATAACTCTCCACTGATTGGATAGGTAACCACCCATCTTCTTAGAAATCCCTTATATTAAAATAGGATTTGCATGAAATTCTAACATGCAAATGCATTTGACTCAAGATTTAGGCCAATCGACCCGCAAGTTCGGCACTTCTAGGTCGTTTCCTCAAGCTCTCAACGATCCATAGGTGCGGACTATTATTCTTAGGTGGCCTAGCACCAATGTTAGTATGAATTTAATGATTATGAATGTTTGGGTGATGTGCTTGAATAATCTAGAGAGAACCTAGCCAAGACCTTACATGATAGGTCCTCCCAATCTATGTGAAATGATTAAGCATTGTTTATATATTCCTCAACATGATTGGGCATGAAATTGGTGATTACATGTTCATCTCATACTTGATTCTTGTATAATGTATCCTTGTAACATGTATGATACATTAACCCTTGTTGAATTTTTGTACTATGAGTGATATATAATTCTTGGTCTCTTCGCTAACCCCACACAACGCAAATACACATTGATTTCTTATTATTGTTAGTAGTTGCATTTATAGAAAAATCTGAATTTTTATGTTTGATGTATGAGTGCGTGACATCACTTGTGTTAGAAGACGAACCCTGAATTGTTGGAGTATTATTGAATACCATCAAATCCCTAGGTTGGTTAGGGAACTGAAGTAGGAGAAGGTGGTCCCGTGGTAGGACCATCCTATGGCCAGACCAGCGAATCTGGGTAGATGCGAATAGGCGACAATAATTGGACTACATGGGTCACTTGTACCCGATGTCATCTGTCACGTACTCGCTTGAACTCGTACGGTCTAGTTCATTTACTAACCAACCATGTTTGTTAACCATGTCTACTCACGCCTGTATGGAACCTGGAACACTCTTCACCCACTGGAACCCATTAATAACCGTTTGAAACTAATCCACTGTCTCGAGAGCTGGGCATAGTGGAATGCGACACTGTCCAAGTTGTCAGCCCACGATGGGGTGACAAGCCTCCTCGTAGTGACCGTGAGCGATTCCACTTCCAGCACTCCCCATGTGCTTGAAATCGGGTATGGGGAATCCAACGAGATCAAGGATCGGGAGGGTCCTGGCCTCGCACGTTGAGGGGCTTTGGCCTCACAACTAGTTGAAGGCATTGACACCATGGGGTGTACCAGTTTCCCCAATTTGCTAGATGAACAGAATTAATTAAAAACTCAGCTAACACTATAACGATCGCATCGCACTAGTTAGGTTAACGACTCGGTAGTTGAGGTCGCAATGAGGGAGTGTTGGTCATGCGCGATCGTTAGACGAAGACGCTCAAGGGAATGTTGTTGTAAGGCCATGTATCATATCATGTTTCATGCATATGCATTAACAAGATTAGTTAGAAATTTATGAATGTTTGTCTTTCATTAAATTTATCATAGAATTGATTATTGTTATAATGTAAGGCTAATAGCACCCACTGAGTTGATCACTCGCTCCTACTCTAGGACAGCGTTTTAAAACACCAACCAGACTCTTTAGTAGCTGCAGGTGATGCTGAGTTCGATGAGCTGTGCAGCGCGAGCATTGATGAGGAGGATGAGCTGTCCTACTTCCAGCTGATGGGAGGTTCACCATAGATTTAGAAGACTGATTTTGGATCGCTGAGTGATGGACTCAGTACACTATTCTTTTGGATATATCATTTTTTTATTTTGTTGGGCGACGCCTTGTGCGACCCATTGATGTATTTTGTGGATTTGTATACATTTAGCCACTTCCATTTCAGTAAACTAGATGTAATAGTGATTCAAGTTTCAAGTAATTCCATATTGCTCACTAATTTGGATTAAACACAAAACAGTAAAATTGGTTATAAGTGATACCCGGGAACTTAGGAGTCGAGCGTATACACGACCTCCAATTTTCAGGGCATTATAAGTTGGTATCAAAGCAATGGTTTGGAATTAATTGGGTCTTGGACCATGAACTCACTAGCGCGTCTACTGACTTGAGAGGGAATACAATAGAGATATCGAACTATTAGGAACCACCCCAGGCACCTGAATCGACAAATCTTAGACGGAAGGTAAGACTTCCAAGGAGCTAGGATTTGGGGAGCGAGAGAGAGGGTAGTGGCGCTAGGAAATGGACCTAAGAGTCATATAGTACCTCAGCCCATTGATAGGAACGAGCCTGAAATTGAACGATTAGACAATTAAAACCATTGTCCTAGACCAAATGAGTGAACATTGGGCCAAACTTGATATTTCTGACCTATTCAGGGATAAAGATCTATGGATGAATGGAAACTTACCAAAAATAGTGAAAATGTAAATAAATTGGATTTTTAACAACTAACCAGAAGGCATCTTACGAAATAACTAGGCTCATTGGATAGACTGGCTTCTTCTACCCCAAAATCATATATGGCACATCCCAGGAGGCATTACCCGCACCTGGGAAACTAAGGACCAAGCAGCCTTCCCAGCCGGCGTGGCCCTTGCCCGAGCACACAGTAACCCGCGGGGCCCCGCCCAGCCAGCGTGGCCCCCACCCAGTGTCCCAGCGACCCACGGGGCCCCCGTCTGACCTTCAAGCGAGCTGTGAGGCCCCCGTCCAACCGGCAATGGGTGGCCATCCCCCTCTTTGCAATGCAAACACATGTGGGGCCCACTTCTCTTACTAGTTAGAGTTATTTAGATCCCACTAGCCCCATTTTCAATACACTCCATCCCTTTTAAACCCTTAAGAAGGCCTCTCCCTCTCCTATTTTCAAACCCAAATCCCAAACCCACCTTCTTCTTCACATTACCCTCCTCTCTAACCCATCTCACTCAACTTTTCCCCAAAACCCACTTCAATCCATTTTTCTCAAAATCTCATTTGTCCAACAAATCCCTCAACTCTCATTCCTTCACACTAACCTTTCCTCTATTCATCCCATTCCATCACTCCCAAAACCCATTCATATAACCCAACATCAAACCCCATTCTTAAATCCCATTCTCAAATCCATTCCCAGACCCTTTCCAAATTTCATTTACAAAACCCATTTCTATAACCCAACATCAAACCCCATTCTAAAGACCCATTCCCCAAAACCATTCTTAAACCCATTCACAAAACCCACCTATTCTTCCTCCCGTCCTACCCTTACATAGCTAAGGGAAATGGCCTTCCTTGCAACTATCGCCTCATTCTTTTCCATTTCGGTCGTACTCCCCCTCATGGGGAAGAAAAGACCGGCTCTCGAGGAGGTGAGGCTGAGTAGAGAAAGACGAAGCAAGAAGGTGGCTGATCTAAAAGGGAAGTCAAGCTCGAAAGTCCGATCCAAGAGAAGAAACGATTCCTAAAGGGAGCTCGCAACTCAAGCTTCCCAACCGCCCGTTGAAGATGTAGAAAATTTTTACAAGGGTAAAGTCGCCTTCGAAGCCTCCGTGGAGGAGCATTTGTTCGATAATTATGCTCTACTCAGTCAACTTATGGAAAAGGGATGGGGTCCCGTATTCTATGAAAGTTCCCAGGCCGATGAGAGACAAGCTAGGGCATTCTACATTCGAATTAGAAACCCTCAATTCACGCCCTTGGGCATTGATGTCATAGTAGGTAGCCACAGATTCCACTTCAGGGTGGAAGAATTTTCTGATGTACTTAGAGTGTCACTGGGGGAGGTACAGATTGACGAGGGGAATTTAGATTCGAGTCGAGGCCACAACGAACGGACTCGCTTTTTGTGTGGATAGACTGCCCATTGAGGCGAGATGTCGACCTAAATGCGTCAGCCTTGACCCCAGAATACCGATTACTTCACCTCATTTGTATCTATAATGTGTACCCAAAATTGAAGAACCACACCGAGTGCTCCCGCTATATGGTGAAGTTTTTATATCAACCAAAACAGGGAGCAAATGTATGCATCCCGAGCATAGTACTCCACCAGATCGTGAGGGCCACAAAGGCGACTCGAAGGGACATATGCCTTTCATTTGGTCGCCTAGTCTGTTAATTGGCTCGCCAGTACGAAATGGACGGATCAGATGGGAACCCGATACCAAAGCAAATATTGGATGATGACATATTGAATAATATGAGGATAGGCCCCAAACAGCGATAGGCCCACATTGAGGAATTTGGAGATGCAGATGAAGAAGAAGAGGAAGGCGATGGAAGTGACAAGGATGAGAATGAGGATGAAGCTGAAGAGGCTAAAGAAGCTGAGGAAACCGAAGAAGTCGGCGAAGAGCCGCTCGCCGTTCTAGACATACATGAGCGCTTGGATGCGCTCGATGCTAGAATGACTAAGATGGAAGAAAACCAAGCAAGGCACCAAGCAGAGCAGGAGAAATGGAACAAGAAGATATATCGGGCCATAAAGACCTTGATTTGCTACAGCAAGGGAGAGGAAGCACCCCATCCTCGTCCGACCCAAAAGAATAGTAGCTTAACTCTACTAATAATTAGTAGTTTGTTTTGAGTTAATTAGAATTACTTCCATGTATTGAAGGATAGTTGGAACCTTTTGCTTTGATTAGGTTGTATTTCCTTTACATTTGGAGAAATTAGTGACACATGTAATCCATGCTGTAGGATGTAACTGGCCATACCAATGGCATTTTGAATTTAATATGAATGTATGGATTGTCTTAAAACTTTCTTGTTGCCTTGTGAATGCCTTGTATGTATAGTTGCTTATGCTTATGAATGGAACCTATGGGTCTTGTCTAGTTATGTATGACCTTTGCATGGACGATGCTCTAGTGTTTAACCCTCTAAGGAATGTCTTTCCAGGAAATGCGTTCTCGAGGTGAGGGTCGTTTTGTCCGCCTACCTCACAGCGGCCTGATCGAGAGGGACCGCTTAATTCCCGATGATCAACAAGGCCACCAAGGGGCAACCGATTCCCACAACACGGGTAGTACTACCCAAGAAGAAGCCCCGAAAGTGCCGCCAACACAAGCCATGGCATCCACACCTCCAACAACCCCGGCTATGGACCAAATGGACCAGATGTTGCTTCTTATGCAACAACAACAACAGATGTTAGTCACTATGATGAGAACCATGGCCCACAACATGGGTATGCAACAATCGGAGCAACCCGGCATACCACGCCTATAGCCACCACAAGCAACCTAATTGAGCGGTTTCAAAGGTTTAGGCCGCCTACTTTCATAGGCACCCACCACCCAGAGGAAGCCGAGCATTGGCTGAATCGGGTCACCAAGTTACTTAGGCCTCAGAGAGTGTCGAGTTGATCTCCTACCTCTTTGAGAAGGAGGCCGATGTATGGTGGGAAAGTGTACTCAGAACCACCCCTGCGGGCTATGTATGGACGTGGGAATCATTTGAGGCTCGTTTATACCAGAATACTTTCCACAAACATATCACAACGAGAGAGAGAATGAGTTCCTTCACCTCCAACAAGGAGGGATGTCTATAGCACAATACGAGAACCGATTCGCCGAACTGTCATGTTACATTCCTCGGATTATGGCCGATGAGCAGACTAAGATGCGGCATTTTACCGAGGGTCTTAGGAGTAGTATCCACTCCAAAATATGCTGCCCAAATATCAGGACCTACGCCGAGTTATTAGAGATGTCACTTAAGTCAGAACAAGATGAAGAACGAGTCTCTCGAACTTGACTACAACTGGGCCCGCGAAACAGGACGGAAGGCCAATCCTCAACCTTCACCAGAAAAAGGTTACGCCCGAGCTCTCCTCCCAGATCTTCTTCCCGTCCGACTCCTTTTGCATGGTCAAACCGCATATGTGAGTACTACAAGAGGGTTAGCCACTTAGAGCCATTTTATTTTCAAGAATGAGGGACCACGGCTTCATGCCCCCTCAACGTATCAATAGGCCCCCACAGTAAGCCATGCAGATTCCACCTCTAAGGGTGATAAGACTGAATTAGCAATTTCATCGCCCTCCTGCACCTTAAGTTAGGCCACCACAACGGCCTACGCAGCGACCGAACCTTCCGCAACAAGGTCGGGTTCATGCATTAGCGGTAGAGGGCCAAGATGCAATCACCCCCACTCCTATGAACTTTGAGGTGACAGCCCACATATAAGGTACTCCCATATTTCTCTTAGTGGACACTGGGTCCACTACTTCTCTCATATCACATGCAACTGTTAAGCGTTTAGAGTTATGCCTCACTCCCATCGTAGGAGTGAAAATCATTGCCGCCACCAAGACTTTCTCAGAAGCGACAAAGATGTGTCGTGACTGCCCCATAGACTTTGGAAGGAGGGTGGTACTCATGGACCTTATAGCAACCAAGATTTTCCATTACGACGTCATCCTGGGCATGAACTGGTTGACTATGATGAAGGCAGAAATCGACTGTGACACTATATCAGTGAAAATATACGAGGGCGATGATACTTCCTTCACATTCCCAGTCCAGGTCAGCTACACACGTAGAATTTAATGTTATGCTTCATTGGAGGAGGGTTACGATGGACCCTCTCTAACATCCATTTCCGTGGTCCAAGATTTCGTCGATATATTCAAAGCCATACCTAGACTTCCTCCTCAACGTGAGATAGACTTCACAATCGATCTGACTCTGGGTGCCACACCCATTTCCTTGCCAACTTACCGCCTGCCCCCATGTGAGATGGAGAAGCTTAAGACTCAGATTGATGATCTGTTATAGTCAGGCTTCATCCGACCTAGCGTTTCACCTTGGGGAGCCCCAATTCTATTTGTAAAAAAGAAGGACGGCACCTTGCGATTATGCGTAGACTACAGAAGGTTGAACCAGGTGACGATCTGGAATAAATACCCGCTACCTAGAATCGACGACTTGTTCAACCAGTTGAGAGGTGCCCAATATTTCTCAAAAATTGATCTGCAATCAGGATACCACCAGTTACAAGTCAAGAAAGAGGATGTACAGAAAACGGCCTTTAGAACTTGCTACGGGCACTACGAGTTCCTAGTCATGCCGTTTAGACTCACTAATGCTCCAGCAGTATTCATAGATCTTATTAACAGAGTCTTCAGGCCTTTCTTATATAGATTCGTCATCGTATTCATTGATGACATATTGGTGTACTCAAAGAGTCATGAGGAGCACGACAAACACTTGCGAGCAGTCCTTGAAACCCTTAAGAAAAATCAATTGTATGCGAAGTATAGAAAATGTGACTTCTGGAAGGAAGAAGTCAAATTTTTAGGTCATGTGGTATCCTAAGAAGGTATTTCCGTGGACCTCACCCAGGTGGCAGCTGTACAAGATTGGAAACAATAGAACTCAGTTACAGAAGTAAGAAGTTTCCTCGATCTTTCAGGCTATTATCGAAGGTTCATTAAGAATTTTTCAAAAATATCCCGGCCGTTATCCCAGCTTACACGGAAAGACCTCAAGTTTGCTTGGAATGAGAAAGTGGGAGCGGCCTTCCAAAAGTTGAAAGATAAACTGACGTCAGCGCCAGTGCTTGTGTTACCTGAGCAAGGGGTCAAATACACAGTCTATACTGACGTCTCTCGTGTGGGCTTGGATTGCGTACTCATGTAGAAGGACAGGGCAATTGCTTACACTTCTCGACAGCTAAGGAAGCATGAGGAGAACTACCCTACCCATGACCTCAAACTAGCGGTGGTAGTATTTACTTTGAAGATATGGAGACATTATCTCTATGGTGAAGAGTTTGAACCCTTCTGTAATCATAAGAGTCTCAAATACATCTTCCCTCAAAAGGATCTAAACATGAGACAGTGTCGCTGGATGGAGACATTGAAGGACTTCAAGTTCGAAGTTTCATATCACCCTGGCAAGGCCAATCAGGTGGCGGACGCCTTGAGCTGCAAGAGAACACTCGAATTTGCAGCCCCGTTGATAGTGAGAGAATGGAACATGGTGGAATTTGTACGGGACTTCGACATTGTAAGTGTTATGCAATCTAGCTCCTATGATTGTCAAATTTTGTAGTACCAAAACCTCTTGGAATATGTGTCTTGTGTAGTGCATCTATATATTCAAGAAAGTGCATCTCATGTACAAGCACAAAGGTCTGCTTTAAGAATGTCAAATCCAAGATTACATGTTCATGTTCAAGTATAACATCATAGTGTGAATTCAAACTTTCAAGCATCAATGGTTCAAGTTTTCAAAGCTTCAAGTCAAGACAAAGTAATACTATTTCAAGCTCAAGCTTCAAACTCAAGCTTCAAGCTCAAGCTCAAGCTTCAAATCAAGCTTCAGAAGTCTCGAGTTCAAGCTTCTACGTATGATAAGATCTCAAGCTTCGTGAACTTCAAAGATCAACTATCAACTGAAGGAAAAGAAGACTCAATGTTCATATATCTCTAACAAGGTTTGGTTTACCCTAGATTGAACTTAGGATAGGTCATTTTGAATACATAAGTCAAATGACTCATTTTATAAGCGCATAATCTATTTTTCGACTAGTCCTAAGCTATGTTCGACAAGTCCTAGCACTTGCTCGACCAGTCCAAGAATTCCTCAACCAGTCCTAAGTTTGTTACTAATTTTTAGAAATTTTTGTTAAAGCCTAGACCAGTCCTGGAGACTGCTCGACTAGTCATGTGAACAGTGCTCGACCAGTCCTACAGGCTCGACTCAAAGTCCAGTAACTAAATTGGGTTCCACACGACCAGTCGTGGACAGGACTCAACCGGTCGTGGAGGTCACTCGACCAGTCGAGCAGGTCCTACGACCAGTCGTGGAATAGTCTTATCTTATCGCGCTCAAAATTTTAAAAATCTACTGGTCCTATGACCAGTCGTGGTTACCTCAGGACCAGTCGAAGGTATGATTTCTGCACTTATAAATAGAACACGAATTTCAGAGTTTCATATCTAATTCAAGCTAAATCAATATGTTACTCTGAGAGATAAGTTGTCATTATTTAAGCTATATTGTGCTTATTTAATATTCTCTTTAATTAGCTTTCTTTGTATTTGATTTTGAATTCTGCATTCCAATTTTATTTGAAAGAGGGATTGTTGTATTCCCATTTCTTGGAATCAAAATCAAATCGAGCTAGCCCAACTTGGTTTAATCTAAAATCAATTTAGAACCTAGAACCATATCACAAGTGAGTGTGAACATTAAACTTCTACGTTGAACTTCTACTCCAATTTGGTTCTTCCGGGCTGCATCAAAAGGTGAATATCCAGGTATTTTACATTATTGTAAATTCTGTCTTTTGGTTTCATTGAGATTATGCCAGAAAAATCTTTCTATTTTGGTTTATCTGAGGTGATCCAGAAAACTCAGAGCATGGGATTTTTAAATTGTATAAGCCCACTTGAAGGACACAATTGTGAGGGTTTTAGGTGAACCTTGAAAAACCTACTTTCATAGTGAACGCTAATATCCACTATGTGAGGATATTAGGAGTGAAGTAGTTGTGTGGCTGTTGTTTAACAGTTGGTGTACACACAAACGAACCGCTATAATTTCTAGTCTTATGGTTGACTGTTTATTTTATTTTGTGGATGTTGAAATTTCCCTTTTTGCATTTGTGGAGAATATTGTAATTTCTTTTATACAAGTGTGGGAATGTTGTAATAGCTTAGATTTCTTTCCTTGCTATTTATTTCTTTATTCCTCTGTATTAGTTTGAGTTTTTGATACACAGACCGTTCTAATAAGGTTGTCCTGCCATAAACCCTTGGTTTTTGGTGTAAGGTTGTCCTTAGAACAACATCTGTATCAACCTCTCAATACTTGTACATTTGAGGTTGTCTTTAATTTCAACATTGTGGGATTGTCTATTGCTATTAGTATTTAATTTATTTAAATTCCACTGTTAATTATTTAATTTGGCATAGTCCTATTCACCCCCCCCCCCCTCTCTCTCTCTCTCTAGGACTTAATAGCTCGGTCTTTTCAAGTGGTATCAAAGCCTAATAGCTCATTTAATTGTTATTTCATTTGGATTAAATTCCTGAGCTAATCAATCTATGTTATTTGAGATGTCAAATTTTGATAGCCTCTCAAGCACTAGGCCTCCACCATTTGATGGCTCCAATTATGCCTATTGGAAAGCCAGGATGAGAATTTTCTTAAAATCCATGGATGAGAGCATGTGGCAAGCCACAATGACTGATTGGACCCCTCCTACCACTGAAGTAACTGGTATTGATGGATCCAAAACTATGAGAATTACACCTTATTTCTCTTGGACCACTCTTCAGAAAAGTTAGTAGTGCCAATGCAAAAGCACTAAATGCAATCTCTTATACACTATTACTGGATGAATTCAAAAGAATTATATCCTGTGATACTGCAAAGCAAGCTTAGGATATTTTAGAAATGACACACAAGGGAACAACAATTGTCAAAAAATCTAAAGTCCAAATCCTCACAACCAAATTTGAGGAAATACGTATGGAAGAAAGTAAAATTTTCATGCACTTTTATACTAGATTGAATGACATTATCAACTTTATGTGGGGTCTCAATGATAAAATCCTAAAAAGTAAAGTGTGTGCAAAGATACTACGCTCACTACCTGAACGGTTCAATTCAAAGGTGACTGTGATCCAGGAACTTCGTGATATGGATAATATAAGGGTAGAGGAATTAGTTAGCTCATTACAAACCTATGAGTTAAACTTTAAAGCTCCTAAAAGTAAATCCATCACCCTTAAATCTTCTAAAAGTATTTCTCAAGAAAATTGTAGTAATTCTGATTTTGAAAATTCTGAAGATGATATGGCCCTTTTAGCTAAAAAGTTTTATAAGATTTTCAAAAGTAAAAAGAGGGTTGATTTTCAAAAATCTAATGATAAGAAAAGATCTAAATCTAAAACTTGGAAATCTTTAAAAGACAGTCAATGTTACAACTGCCATGAATATGGGTATTTAGCAAACAAGTGTCCTAAAAAGGACAAACCTAAAAGGAAAGGAATGTTGGCTACTTAGGATGAATCTTCCTGCTCTAAAGCCTCTTATGAGTCAGAAGATTCTGAAACTGAGTCAGGTAATGAAGTTAAAGCCCTTATGACTCTAGCCAAGTTCACTTTTTCAGATAATGATGATTCAACTAGTAAAGAAAATCTGAATAGTGATCATTAAAATGAAGAAGACCTTCATGATGCTTATAATGCCCTATACAAGGAAAGTTGTAAAATTGCGGTAAAATTAAAACTTCAGAAAGAAAAGTTTTCTAAACTTAAAGAAAATTTTGATAATCTTGTTTTAGAAAAATCACATGTTTCAAATTATTTTGAAAAAACTAAACGTGATTTAGATTTCAAAACCTCCCTTATTGAAAATCTAAAATCTGAAAATGAAAAACCAAAACTTGACGTCTCTTCTCTTTTGAGTCTGAAAGACACAAGGAGGTATGCCCAAGGTGATCCTAAGTTAGAAAAACTATTATCCGGATCTAAAAAATGTGGCGATCGATCTGGATTGGGCTACGACAAAAGTATTCCTTCCAAACATAAGAATACACCTCCTAAGTTTGTGAAAGGAGAGTCTTCATACTCAAAAGAAAAAAATCAAAATTATCCTAAAAATGTTAGAACTTTTCAATCCTTAAAACCTAAAAGCAACCATATTAACTGTAAAAATCAGAATCGTAATCCTTTAGCTGAGAAAATTGTTGATTTACTTAAGGAGCTCTTAAAATCTAACTCAATGGGTCTGTCTTATAACAACTACAATCATAAGAAGACCAACTATACTCCTAAACCCAAGACTGTAATGAAATCGGTTCCTAAAGTTACCTGCTTGGTTGCCCACACTGCTTTCAAAGCTACATGTCATTCAAAGTGGTACCTAGACAGTGGATGCTCCAGACACATGACTAGTGACAAAGGTCTGTTCACCAATCTTAAATACATGACTAATGGTTCAGTCACTTTCGGCGATGGTAGCAACTACAGGATTGTTGGCCAAGGTACGGTTCAACTCTTTAGCCTTCCTTTATTTGAGAATGTTTTATATGTAGAATGGTTAAAACACAACTTATTAAGCATTTCTCAAATATGCGATAATAATCATAACGTAAAATTTACTAACCTAGGGTGTGAAATTTTAAATAAAAATGGTTCAATAATATTAACTGGTCGTAGAATTTCTGAAAACTATTACATTGTAAGTGATTCTAGCTCATCTAATCTATTGTGCTACATGGCCCATACCGATGAGACCGAGTTATAGCATAAACGCCTTGGACATGTACACTACTGCAACTTATATAGATTGAGCAAAAGAGACTTAGTAAGGAGCTTACCCAAAACACAGAAAATTGATAAAATATTTAAATTTTTAAAAAATTAGAATTTAGTTTTATTTCCTTTGTCTCATATGATTTTCTTATCTCACTTGATTTCTTTATTTCATTTGATTTATTATTACCTTATTTAATTTTCTTGTCTAACTTGAGTTCATTGTGTCATTTGATTTATTGTTGGCTCATTTAACTTCCTTAGTCGCATTTACTTTTCTTATCTCATTTAATTCCCTTTACTCATTTTAATTTCCTTGTCTCACTTAATTTCCTACTGTCTCATTCAATTTTCCATTGTTACATTTGATTTCATGTGGCTCATTTCAATTTCCTTTATCTTATTTTCGATTTTCTTTATCTCATTTTTATTTCTTCTTAGCTTTTGATTTCCTTTATTGCATTTTGATTTCCTTGCCCGATTTTAATTTTCCCTTGCCTTATTCGATTTTCTTTTTTTATTAGTTTTCAAAAATTTTCAATGGGACTTGGATCGCTTAATTGCATCCTCAAGGCCCTTTCCAATAAGTTGATTTTTTTAATAAAAAGAAGTATTATCCCTAAGTAGAGCTCTAAAGCAATAAAATTTTATTCCAAAAAAATCAAAGAAAAATATTTTCCAATAAAAAACAGTATTGATCGCAATTATCAAATTGCGACACAATGAGCCAAATTTATTATCGAAAAATTCAAAAACAAAATCTCAATAAAAAGTTCCAAATTGTGAGTGTCGGATTACAAGACAACGAGCTGAACTTATTCCCAAAATCTAAAAAATATTGTCAATAAAAACTAACTTTCAATCATAACCATCGATCTTCTCAGCGGATAACAAAAGGATAAAGTTAGACTTATTCCAAAAAAAAAAAAAAAACCACCCTATCACACCTTTCCACACGATCAGATGGAATCTTTCAAAATAAATTACCAAAAAAGTTTTAAAATAATCCTTGCAATAAAATTCCCATGGAGCATCACTCCCTAGTTGGGGGCATTTTTAAAAATAAAATAAAAAATTAAATTTTCCATATATATATATATATATATATATATATATATATATATATATATATACGAGAAATTGTAATACGTGGTTGACGACATGAGGGCCCATGAGGTCCCATGAGGTCAAGCTTTGTGGGTGTAACGCCCCGTGTTTTCAGGACCCAAGTATATGACCCATTTCCCACCGAGTGTTAACCTCAAAAATTCAATGTAAATTTGAACCACTTATCATTAATCAGAGTAAACAACAACGAAGCTAGAGTAAACTATGCTTTGAATAAAAACATTCTAATCTTCACAAAATTTCAAATGTAGTGCCTATACAGGACTTATACAATCTCAAATAACAAGGTTCATGTAAGCAAAAACAGGAGTTTATCAACTAGTGGTGGAGCTCAATATGGGTCGTAGGGACCCCGTCTAGCTCCTCAGCTACCCGATCTGCCCCAACAACCCAGTGGATAGCATCGACTCGCCCTATACTTGCATTAACTGTTACGGTTTGATAGCGTCAATGGCTATCGCAGTGAGGAGCACCCTCTAAGATTGCACACTCATCATTCATAATCCAGTATAAATCGCTAGTCATGAAAATAGATATATTAAGCAGGGCAATTCATAATCATGAGCATACATACAAAAATTAAGTCAATCAACACAATCTCATCATAACCAAGATATAATAGCAGTCGCAATGCAAGAAAACATGTCCAGGTACCCAACCAATCCACCATACAACTTTCTATTGCACCCGAAAGTCACATTGTACGTGAACTTCGCAAGATAGCTAAAAAATCAATAAGTGAACTTCAACTCCACCAGAAAATCATGGTACAAGTGAAATCCATGAGGTGAATAGAAAATCAACTTTCAAACCTCTTCTTCATCCAGAGATCATGTCGTACGTGAACTCCGCAAGATGGCTAGAAAATCAATAAGCGAACTTCAGCTCCATCCGAAAATCATGGTACAAATGAACACCGCAAGATGAAGAGACAAACAACATATAAACCCTAGACCACCCGAAAATCATGTCGTACGTGAACACCGTAAGATGGCTAGAAAATCGATAAATGAACTTCAGTTCCACCCGAAAATCATGGTATGACTGAACACTGTAAGATGGCTAGGAAGCAACAAGATATATGAATGTAACCATCAAGCCACAAGAGGGCACCAATAATCCATCAATGCCACGAAGACAACTAGACGATCCAAGCCACGTGGCAACATGCGGTCCGAGCCATGTATGGCAAAGTGTGATCCAAGCCATGTAAGGCAACATGCGGTCCGAGCCATGTATGGTAGAGTATGATCCAAGCCATGTAAGGCAACCATAGACCGCAAGATGGTAAGACCTTAACATGTTTCATTCAGTCCATAAGATAATCATAAACGACCACATTTAATTAATTAACAAACCCTACAACTTGAGATAACATGTGGCAACCAATTCATTCATGTTTGCTAATATTAAAGAGACATAGCAGTTATTCATTGCATGGTTCAGTCACACAACATATTGGCAAAATTATATAATAAGACAAGTGAACTATGAGAGAATTTAGAGCTACTAACTTCATGGAATTAAAGCATCATTTATGTCTAGATTGGTGAATTTAAGTGGGAAGCTTAAAGGATGAGTCCTCACCTTAGAGCGTAGATTTATTTCCTGCTTGGTTAGAGATTATCAAAGGACTCAAGACACTTCATTAACCTAAAATATCACATGTCAATGGTTAGGATAGAGTAGGTCTAGATGTGCCCAAATGATTAAGGTTCCCAATGTGTATCCAGGTTAGATTCAAATTGGCACAACTAGGTAAACTAAAGCGTAATTTAAATATGAGAAATGTGAAATCTCAAATTCTAAGACTATTTAGCTATAATGGGTATTCTAGATAAAGTGGTGCTCACTTACCAAAATCCAAGTTAACCTAGATCTAGCTCATCTCAAAATGATCTATCCTTTCTCCACGAAAATGATTCGTACCAATATCATTCACATACTTACAACTAAGAAACTGACTAAATATTTAATTGCATTAAACTAGAATTAATCATTATAAGAAGATCAGTTAACTCACCTCAACCTAGATCAACCCACTTGGGTTGGGAGATCTTCAATCGGGTAGACCCATTAGGCCCACACACTCTCCTTTCTTCCCTTTTCCTTTTTCATTTCTTCCTCCCATCTTTCCTTTGTACGTTGGGATGTTCAGTAAGGGCCTAGACCAGTTCGACCTAGTCAAACTCGGATTCAGCCGAGTTGACTCGGCAGCCACCCAAAACCACCCTCTCTCTCTCTCTCTCTCTCTCTCTCTCTCTCTCTCTCTCTCTCTCTCTCTCTCTCTCTCTCTCTTTTCTCTCTTTTCTTCCCCTCTTATCATCTCCCCTTTTTTTAATGCTGGAATGTCCAGCAACGTCTGAACCAAGGCCCAAACCCAACTCAACTCGCTGGACTCGGTTCCAGCCGAGTCGACTCGATTTCGACCAAGCAGCAGCCCCAACAGCTTCCCTTTCTCTCTCTCTCCTACCCAGATGGTGTGGCTAGACTCGGTCCAGCACCTCAGTCAAGTCAGAACTCAAGTCGGACTCGACTGACTCGGCAGCGAGTCAAAGTGGGTGCTCCTCTCTCTCACCCTGGTTCTTCTTCTCTTCACGATTTTCCTTCCTTATTTTTCTTCTCTTTTTTTTAATACAGTCCAGCAACTCTGGACTAGGCTAGGAGCAAACCCGACCCAAGTTTTGTTGTCTTGGCTCGAGCTCGAGCTGGTGCAGTAATGGTCAGTAGCAACACTTCCTCTCATTTGCCCTTTCTCTCTTCTCTCTTTCTCACTTTTTCACCCTCCTTTCTTCCTTTGGAGGGAGCCAGACCGACTCAGAGCTCCGCTTAGGCACCCAAAACTTGGTGCGAGTTGTGACAGTAGCGGAGAAGATCTCGAGCTCTTGGGGAAAAAGCTATGGCTTCAATGGTAGATTGCCATCTGACGGGGCTTTCTTCAATCCGAGCCTTGGGAATGGTAAGAATCAGTCCAAGGAGGCTAGTAGGAGGGAGATTTTGTAGCTCCCAACCGGTTTTGGTAGTGGGTTCGGGCTTTAGAAGAAACGGGCGAGTTTTTGGAGGTGCGGTTGTAAGGAATGAAGCAGTGCATCCCACGCAATATAAGTTCCCTATTTTGATGCCCTAAGTCTCCCTAAGTCATCGGATGGAGGATGGATGGCCTGAATTCATTCCGTGGCAGGGAAACAGATGAAAACCGTTGGAACAACAAAACCGGCGTCGGTTTTCCACTAAGAACCCTAATCCGCGTGAATAAAAACGGATGGTTGAGATTACTTGTATCGGACGGTGGAGATTGAAGGAGAAAATCTCACGCGGATTGCCAGCGTGGAGACTTTTCACTTTTGGAAGGGAAAGAAACACAAACAGCCCATTTTCACAGGCATTTGTATGCGCGCATGTGCGAGGAATCACGTGAAACTGGGCAGGGTTTTCACAGGTTTGGGTCCTCTACAATATGTACGATTTGGATCATTCATTGGGGCCATGATTCACAAGAATGGACTAGGTCCGTCTGTCTGTCCCTAGCGGACGAAATTTTTTTAAAAAAAAAAAAAAAAAAAAAAAAAGAAGAGGGAAATCCTTCCTCTTTCGAATTACACGATCAGATCGGGTTTGACCAGTCCTGTGCAGCGTAAGTGCCTGCATCAGCTGTACAAATGCAACACATAGAGTGGGGTCCACAATTGTGTTTGATCCAATCTACTCCATCCATCAGATTCCCCGAGTCCAAATAGGACCCCTAGCCAAAGATCAGGCGGATCTAAGGTTTTGATGGGCCATACATGCAGATTTTATCCCTTAATTATGAGTCTTCGTTGATCTGATGGTTAAATGGCCTCCTAGTTCGATGTTAAAGGCTGTAAGGGTTCTTAGTCTAGCTTAGATGAACCTCTACGACATCCCTGTAGATCAGACAATTCAATCCTTTGTTCAAGTGTTAGACTACTCATGTTAGTTGTAGATCGAACAGATGGTGGATCTATCAATCTGGGGTCTAGTATTGATGATTTCGGCTAATCTATTCCTTCCATATGTTTTGTTAACTCTAATTGGGACCACCCCAAAGGATGGGGTAGATCCAAGGCCTAGGTGGGCCACACTTAGTGATAATTGGGTTTTATACTTGATTATTATCAATCTGATAGTTAGCCTCATTCCAAATCGATTATCAATGGTCCTAAGAGTCAGGTGAAGCCTCTAAGTGAAGTCCAATGGTCACTTTAGATGATCAGAACCCCACACAAATGATGAGAGGTCCCAATCTAATGATCAATCTTATATCTAACCATTGATCCTCAATTTCTTGAGATCCGACAACATAGACGCTCCAAATTTACTTTTCACTAGCTTTAGATATCCCTAAGACTGTATAAGTGGAAAACTAACCATTGATCCTATGATTAGAAGGTCCAGCCCGATTTATGGATACAGATTGGCCCTAATGGTCAAGTTTAGGCTAGAGTGCGTGAATGTTTACTAAAATTGGGATTGCATTTATACTAAGTCAAATTATCATGGTAACACCCGACTACAGAAAAGTACGGGGTGTTACAGTGAGCCCCACCATGATGTGCGTCAGACATTGACATCGTGCATTTAGTGGGTCCCCTCTAGGTTATGGGAAATCAGTTGTATACAAAACTTAGGTGGGCCATGCCATCTAAAACCATATGAAGACATGTCTAAAACATCTAAAAGCACTTGGTGGGGCCCACTTGAGTTTTGGATACGGCTAAAACTTAGTTTGACCCCTCATCCAATTGGGACACACAATAGACGAGCTGATTGTGGGAACCACATCTCGATGGGCCTTAGAAACAATCGTGAAAGTTTTAATGGGCATGAAACCACTCTCAATTGCTATCTATGGTGTGGCCCACCTAAGTCATGGATAGACCTAATTTTTAGGCCCATTACCCACCATGGAATGGCGCATTTGACTGATGTGGTGGATATCCAACACACATCATGGTGGGGCCAAAGAGGTCGACCTCATGGGAAGCTCTCATGAGGTCGACCTCATAGTATCACACACACACACACACACACACACACACACACACACACACACACATTTGACAAATGAGGTACTAAGGAATCTTACATATTCCTAGATGATGCTAGTGCGACATTAAAAATTGAGGTTGGTTTTTCTAAGTTTTCAGTTTAGTCAAATTAAAAAGCAATAAAGATGCATACAACCTAAACTTACAATGTTAGTTCGCTCACGTTAAGACGAAAAATAAAGTGACACTCGAAGAAGTGCAATTCAAGTTTGGTCCAAACACACCTCAACTTGCTGGAGAAAACTAGTTGTAGCCCCATGTGTTGAAGTCAAAAGATTATATAGCATAAAGGTCACTCAAACATACCTAGTCCAGGATACTTGTGGCATCTAAAGAATCAAAATGGCATAGTGAGTTCCCCATAAAGCTGCAAAAAGTCTAGGGTGGCTAACTACTTTGATGACCAGACAACAAGTGCCCCTAGGGTGATCACGTAAGGAATAATCACAGATCTAAATAGTAGGCAGATCCTCGTAAGGTCGCCAAGTGCATGGACACTACTTTTCTATATCCAATGGCATTCCCAAAAACTACCGATCGTGATGTGAAAGGATTGTGATTTATTACATGTAATACTACATAAAGCACAATGACAACACAACATTTTCCTCAGCCCTCGTGATATGTGTGAGTTATCTTTATACTAGACAATCAGCTGACACCGATGTTAAGGTAACAACCAATCTAGACCACAATAAAGATTAAACCAAAATGTCTAAAGACACCCCACCCCAGCAAACCATGCATCTATCTTGAACTCGAGTACACAACTTGTGAGCTTAGAACCCTTAGGAACCCTACCCAATCAACCGAAAGCTCAAATCCACAATAAGGACTAAGGTCCCACAGATCCATGGAGTTCCACGTAGAAATTTGGGAGGCAAAACCCACCCAAGCAACAATAATATCATTGGCCAAGGCCATTCTTACAATTTGAGGACACAATGGATTATTATGGAATGAGATAAAACTGTTGTGGCAAAAAAATCCACAATTATAGCCCAAAATAGTGCGCAAAATGTGTGGAATGCTGCCCAAATCTTTACGAATTTGGGCAAATTCCAAGACCTCTTCTAAGATTTTTTTCAACTATCAAAAAAGAAAAACTAGCAGTTGGGTGACGATATTATTGCCGCTTAAGGGTAAAACAACCATTTTACCCCTAAAGGGTGAAATTATTTATTTTACCACTTGTCAAAGCAAATCATGATGACGCGTGTCCTTGAATTGTACAAATTACTCCACATGGCATATTTTCCCTCCACTTGTATAAATTACAAGAAAACTAGGCAATCTTTTATAAATAGAGGCTCACCCCTCTCATTTTCGGAGCAAACAACTTAGTCTATACAAGTATCCAAGCCATCTTTATGGTTCAAGACCGACAAAGTAGGGTTAGGATCTGAAATCTATGATCATCTACTTTTACTATGAGTGTCCTAGCTCTCCTTTTTTTCTCCCATATCTCTACGTGCACGAATGGCTATTTGACCACTAATTTATTTTTGTCTTTACAGTATTTACATATCCTCCCTCTCATACACCCCCTGCTTATGGTTTAAGCAACCCTGATTATATGCTCTTCACTGTTGTGAAAAATATTGATTAAAAATATTTTAAAATTTTATATACATATATTTATAATAAAAGATTTTGTTTGAAAAACTTGCAATTTTGGCTTTTTTGGGAATAGTCCCATATCGGAAAGGAGATAAGAAAAAATTGTGCTTGGTTGATTCGTGGAGTATCAGGATTTGCGTATTCTAGTGCGCATGGTCATGGTCACAGCCACGGGCTCGGTACGAGGGTGTGGGCATGGGCATGTGAGGCAGTGTGGTTGTAGAGGTGCTAGTGGCACACTTTGCACTTCTCACGTGCACTTAGGGGTGTACATCGAGTCGAACTGAGTCGAGCTAGCCTCAGCTTGACTCGGCTTGAACACTAGCTAACCTTAGCTTGAACTCGGCTTGACTCGGTCCTCGAGCTTGACTGGCTAGCTCGGCTTGGTTCAATCAGCAGCTTGGGTCAAGTTCGAGCCAAGATCGAGCCGAGTTCGTCATTGAGGCATTTCCACAAACACCTGAACTACAACTTCAAAAACCCACTATTTTACAAAAAAAAAGGCAATGGTTTTATAGGTGTTTTATCAAACACCTTCTAAGTAACATAAAAACCAAAAAATGAAAAAAAAAAAAAAAAAAAAAAAAAAAAAGGATGTTTGTTTAATGTACATACCTTGCTTGCCATCGGCCAAACCTTCCTTGCCACTAGCCAGACCTTTCTTGCCATCAGCCACATCTTATTGAGTCATTTTATCAAACAATTGGTGAGCAACATCAATGGCAAAGTAACCAAGTCACCAAACTGGTTCGATCCGAGTTTGATTCGAGCTGGATTCGATCCGAGTCGAGTCGAGCTGGGGCCTGCTCGAACTCATTTTCAAGCTCAAAAAATCAGCTTGACTCGGCTCGAACTCAGCTTCGAACCGAGTCGAATCGAGCTTTTTCGAGTCGAGTCGAGCGAGCTAACCGAACTAGCTCAGTTCATGCACACCTGTACGTGCGCTTCGTATCACAGAGTGACCTTACGTAAACCGATGTGACAGGAAATATGGGTCAGGTGGCTGGACTGGGCGAGTGGTCTGAATGAGATCGGCGTGGCTTTTATAAAGGCTGGAAACTAGCCCTTGGAGAGAGGTTTAACTGCACATGCAATATTAAACCAGATCATGTAGAAACTACTACGTATAGCTAGCCCAACAGTCATAAAATGACTAGCCAGTGAGTCTAAATGGCTAGCATGCAGCAATTGGTTGTCCCACATGCATAACGGTCAAAAACTACCAATAACAGCTAGTTTGTCACCAACAGTCATATAATGGTCATATTGAGTTATGACCCTGGACCAAAACAGTCAGCAACCATAGCCTATATAAACAATGCACGGGTGGTTCATTGGACCATCACCAACACTCAAAACCGAAAATATAAGGACGAGTTGAAGCACGTATGATCACACTATCCTTATATTTTCGGTTTCTTTAATTATCTTTTATAGAAATTATAAAATCTATAATTTGTGCTAACATTCGCTTAGACTAACTTTCGAATCTTTGTGTATCAGAAGTCAAGTTTTGGTGGAATAATTTTATCCTCTTTTTTTTATCAATTATATTGTATTTGTCATTTTCTTTCCTTTCTCTTGTAGCTACTATCTCTTCAAAACCATCCTACATTAAGACATTGTGATTTCCTTAATGGTGATTTAAGTGAGTAGTTTATTAATTGTTAATACTTTTATATCATTATCATACTGTATTCATTCTTCTTTTCTTATTTTTCTCACGCTAATATCTCCTTTAAACTCACTCTAAACATACCATTTTTATAGTTGGAGAAACAAACAATGTACGAAATTATAATTATAGTCACATTTTAACATCACAGAAGTACCATTTTTACGACAGGTGAAACCAACAATGTACCAAAATCATAGTTGCTCATTACTAGAGGTGTACATGAACTGAGCTAGCTTGGTTAGCTCGCTCGACTCGACTCGAAAAAACTCGATTCGACTTGGTTCGAAGCAGAGTTCAAGCTGAGTTGAGCTGAGTTTTTGAGCTCGAAAATGAATTCGAACCGAGTTCGAGTTGGCCCCAACTCGACTCGACTCAGATTGAACCCAGCTTGAATCGAACTCGGATCAAACTTTGATATTGATGTTGTTCAACAAGTGTTTGATAAAATGACTCAACGAAGTGTGGTTGGTGGCAAGGAAGGTATGTATATGAAACCAATGCCCTTTTTTTTTATGTTGTTTAGAAGGTGTTTGATAAAATACCTATAAAATTATTATTGTTGTCTCAAATACAGTGAGATTTTGAAGGTGCAGTCTAGGTGCTTGTGAAAATGCTGCACAGGTGAACTCGGCTCGATTTTGGCTTGAACTCGGCTTGAACTGGCTAGAGCCGTTGATTAAACTGAGCCGAGCTAGCCAGTTAGGCTCGAGGATAGAGCTGAGTTCGAACTTGACTCCATATACACCCCTACTCATACCCAATTTACTGTAGGAAAACCAAACAGGCCATAAGTTGACCGTTGACTTGGCATCAATGTACCGCCATCCATGCTACTTACAGTTTCTGATCATTCATTTGATGGCCCTAATCAAGCAGTTAAGATTACACGCTTGCTGTATTCGTTTAGTGCGCGGATTAGATACTGACAAGGTCAGTAGCCAAATCGCTATTGAAGTGACGTCACAAAGCTCTGTGGACCCCACGATGCATGTGTTGTATCCATACCGTCCATCCAATTGGAGAGATCTTTTTATTGCATGAAAAAAAGAATGAGATAGATATAAAGTTCAAGTGGACCCCACCATAGAAAACAGTGGGGACGGTGACATCCACCGTTCAAAACGTTTTAGGAGCCACAGAAGTTTCCGATCAAGTTGATATTTTTGTTTTCACTTCATCTCTATGTTAACTTATTAATAGGTTGGATCTCAAAAATACATCATGGTGGACCTTATAAATATTTTAACGGTGAGTGTGACTGCTCCCACAGTTTTCTATAGTGGGTCCACTTGAACTGTAGATCCATCTCATTCTTTTTCTCAGGCCATAAATTCATCTCAATAAATGGTTGGACGGTATGGATACAACACATGCATTATGTCGGGTCCACATAGCTTGGTGACGTCACTTCGGTAGCCATTTTGCTACTGAACTAGTCCGTATCTAAACCTCGTTTAGTACCACCCACAACGTTCGCAAGATTCAGCGACTTGGACTGGGAACACGCATGCCACGTTCACAGTTTCTGTGTGCATGCACGTGGATCCTGGTGCTCTCTCAGCTTCCATTAAATCACTTGTCCCGCACAGACGGTAAATCGGAGGCGGTTTGGCTAGTGTCGCTGTCACTGCCCCGGTGGCAAGTGGTCGGTGATATGTAGGCCCCACTATTAAGTATGTGTTTTCTCCATGACGTCCATCTATTTTTATAAATCATTGTATGGCTTGATCAAAAACATTAGTGGGATATAAATCTCAGGTGGACCACACCACAGGAAAACAGTTGTGATTGGATGTCCACCATTAAAATCCTCTTAAAGCCCATCCAATCTGTTCATTAGGTCATAGAGACCTAGATGAAGAGGAAAAACAAAGATTATCTTGGTCCAAAACTTTTATGGCCCTCAGGAATTTTTTTAATGGTGGACATTAAATTAATATTGTTTTCTTTAATGTGGTCCACTTGAGATTGGGATATACCTTAATTTTCGTGGATAATATCATAATATGATCTGAAAAATATATGAACGGCATGGATGAAACACATACAACATGGTGGGGGCCACATAGCACAGATCATGAGTGGCAGGGGCACTTGCCAATCCGCTCTCAAGCTGGGAACGGGTAGTAGCTTTGAGTGGTCATTAGAGCTGGGCAAAACAGACCCGATCCGGTGGATCCGACCCGATCAGAACCAAACCGATGGTCTAGATCGGTGCGAATCGGGTAGCCCCATTCAGATCCGAAATCATTTCGGGTCGAGTTTGGATTGGCCCTGATTCGACCCGACCCAACCCGAAAACCCGATCCGAATAGATCCGGACCGATTCGATCCTACCCGATCCGGAGTAGTTCTTATTGATCCTTCTACTTTTTCCTGTGGTATGGTCCGCTTGAGCTTTAGATATGCATCAATTTTGGGTTCAACCACTAAAATGATCTGCAAAAACGAATGGACGGCGTGGATAAATCACATGCATTCAAGGTAGGCCCCAACAGAATTTACTGTGTACAATAATAAGTGAATTTGCTGGTGTACCACACACAGCTATGTAGCTGGCTGTAGGCGCTAGCTATAGGTACGTGTCGTGCTAAGACGAGCACTGGCGCTCATCGAGCTCCGAGTTGTACGAACGGTTCAAAGGATATCAAAGTTACATGGGCCCCACAGTGATGTATTTATTATATTTACACCGTTCATATATTTTTAGAGACCATTATAGAGCATCGCCCAAAAAATGAATAATATCCAAAGATCATCTGGACCACACCACAAATAGCAGCAGAGAATGATTTTCATTGTTAAACAATTTGTGTGGTCCACATGATAGTTAGATCTGTCTTATTTTTAGTCTCAAGTCTTAAGACGAGCTCGCAAAATGAATGGACGATTTAGATATACCATCAGACCCATAGAACTTGCTAACCTCAATACAGCAAGTCACAGACTTGCATGAAAAAAAAGTCAATGCACTTTCATGTAGTGCACGTCAATGTAATACGTCCAGAGAAAGCGTTATACACTTCTTTCATAGTCATGTGGGGCCCACCTTGATGTATATGTTTTATCCGAGTCATTCATCCATTTTGACATATCATTTTAGGCGTTGAACACAAAAGTACGATATATTGAAGACTGAAGTGGACCACACCATATCAAATAATCTGAATCGTACCCAACCCGATCCGACTCGGTTTCCCTGACCGAGTCAGACTCGGTTCGAGTCAAGTCAATCAAGCATCGGATCGGTCTGAGTCAGGTGACCCGGACTCTGTCTCGGATCGGATCGAGTTCGGGTCAAACTATTGGAATTTCGGATCGGATCGAGTTAGGCCCAATCCGATCCGATCCGGACCGATGCCCAGCTCTAGTGGCCACTGTGATGTATGCTTCTTATCCCCACCGTCCATCCATTTTTTTTGTATCATTTTAGGGAATAAGCTCAAAAATGAGGTAGATCAAAGGCTTAGCGGTGATAATGATTCTCACCATTGAAACTTTTCTAGGGCCCACTGTGATGTTTATCTATTCATAAATTTACATATACCTCGATGAAAAGAAAACACAAATATCGGCTCCGTCCAAAACTCCTGTGGTCCCCCAGAAGTTTTCAGCGGTAAGATTTTAATCCCCATTATGTAGTCCACTTGAGCCTTAGATCTACCTCTTTTTGGGGATTACACCCTAAAATGATTTAAAAAATAAATAAATAAATAAATAAAATGGATGGATGGTGTGGATAAGATCCATACATCATGGTGGCCACTCAAAGCTGCTGACCGTTCCCAACCGGAGACGAGCGGGGGTAAGATGCAATCTGCTCTAATAAAGCAGGCTTGAGAGGTTCATGTGATTATACGTGCATTGTGAGTGCGCACTGCATAGAGTAAAGACGTTTAGAAAGGAGGCTAACGATGCGTACATACCTCGCATGGCACACGTGTGTGATATCCATACCATTAATCAGGTTGGGAGCACTTTGAAAATGCCATGTTCCAAAACTTAGACTGCTACAGTCAATTGGTCGGCTTCTATCAAATAGATAGCTAGAATAAAATTACCAGCTATTCATATTAAAAGTAAAGGCATAAGTGGGCCAGTCTAGCTTTTTTTCTTTCTAAAACATGTAACAAGTGTTGGGATTTGTGTTGTAGAATCACACAAATCTAGATCTAGGATAGCAATCCAAGAGCACCAAGCAAACACAAGAGAACACAAAGATTTAACATGGAAAACCCTTGTGGGAAAAAATAACGGCATAAAGCAACAGAAATCCACTATGAAAAAAGAAATTACAAAGAGAGAGGACTTACCCGATTCGAATAACCTCGAATCTCACCCTTGTTACACTCTTTAGAAACCCTAAAACCCCTTTAGAAACCCTTCAAATACCTTTAAGAAACCTTATAATGCTTTAGAAATGCCCTAAGGACCCCTATTTATAGTTTAGGAAACTCCACTTACGCACCTCTCTGAAACCACCTCAAATTTACGTAGTCCGTGCAGAATCCGCACACCATCTATATAACATTTGACTGGTAGAGCCTGACCCTCGACCAGTCGAGCGCCGCAGAAATCCCAAATTCCTCGTTGTTGGACTTCGAGTCGAGTCGGCTACGACTGGTCGAAGGGCACCCTCGACCGGTCGAGCCAGCCCCTCTACTGGTCGAGCAACGCTGTTAAGACATCCTTTTGCAACAATCTCCACTATGTCTTCAATCTTTAACCATGTAGCTTCTTGATATCTTCTCTTATCTTTGCATTACATCATAGTTTCTCGTACATACTCCGTCCTTCTTTTAAGCCATCGCCAAGCCCAGAGAAGTTGCACAGACTTGAACATCTCTATAGGAACGACCTTGGTGATCATGTCATCCGGATTCACGCTGGTGTGAATCTTCTCCAGAGTTACGCCTCCTTCCTCAAGCACATGTCGAATAATATAAACATCCAACTAATTGCTCCACTCGCTAGTACAAACTAGTAACCTGAAGCCGACTTTCTGGAATCCACACTGCCCACATAATCTGAGTCCACATGCCTAACCAACTTTGTCCCTGTCTTCCCAAAAGTAAAGACGTGGTCTTCTTACCATCTCACCGTCACTCAATATTGCTTGCCGGGATATTTGCTCACAACACCGATAGCATGTAAAATAACCGATCTAATACAAACCATAGCATACACTGCAAACCGCATTCAAATAAGGCTCATGAGATATATCCTGCTTTTCCTCACCTGTTTTAGGACATGTCCAAAGGAAAACTTGAGGAGAGACGCGTAAGGAACGCTCTCCGGTTTTGCATGGTTCATCACATACTTGATCCATACTTGCACAAGGTAGTCTACTTATGATTACCTGTCACGCCCCAAACTCGGAGACCGGGCTCACAAAATTTTCGATCGCCGAATCCGGCACCGACAGCCTCCGTAGAACCCCATTCTCGGCTCCCAGCGCCCATACGCCAGGTTCCGATCCTGGGATGCTACAAGGAGGATTTCTAATAATCCAATTGATTCGTAATGAGCATAACCAAGCATAACCCACGAACAATAACCACAAGAACACCATCACGAAATCCACTATGAACAAAAACTTTGAATACAGTGCGTAGAAAGGGAAATACAAGGTAGTGCAAATAACGAAAACTCCAAAGCTCTAAGAAGACGCTCCAACCTGGAGACTACAATCGTCTGGCGTCACACCGCACGCATCAATCGTGCATAAGCTTACATAGAAAGCTTAGAGGGCGGTGTAAGTGTGTGCGAACGTGCTCAGAATGCAATGCCGGAGTAATGCGAAATCATGCTGATGAGTACGAAATGCAACTAGCCGTACCAAGGCTATACAGTACAAGATGTGAATGCTATCGGCCATACCAAGGCCATGCGATGTAATATGTAAGTCAAGCATGTCAATCCTCATACCAATGCAACTCTTCACTAGAGCATCAAATCAGTACGGTTCTCAGTATGGATAATCACCGGGGTTCAATACACTCCAAATGGCACTGTCTCTCTCCAAGCAGCACAGTCCAAGTGAGCGTAAGAAACCTCACTATCCGCCTGGCCAATAGTCAGCCAATACCTATGCGGCACGTTGATAGCGAACCCATTTCCGAGCTGGTCAAACTCAGCCTAGTAATGCCCCCTGCTCTCGGGCGAGTAAGGCCACCACTCCTTTCCAACCGACCACGACACAGTGGGAGACGCGGCCTCATGGTATTCGGCCCTCGTGCGCTCATATATCCACTCGGTCTCGACGTTGAGTCATCCTCTGGTACCATCGGTTCAGGGACTCTCACCCAGTGGACATCTATGGCACCCCAATTGCTTGGAACAACATTTTCCCAGGTATCCAACCAAACCCACCCACGATATATCCGTGGAGGCTATGGCCCGTATGTCGCTAGGGCGTATCTCAATCATACGATGCAAGTGCATGAATCATACTACCGTACATGCATCAATCCCGTGCATAACGTGCACTCATGTAGGGCAACCCCACATATCGGGGAGCCCATAATCAGTCTGCCCGAAGGCACATGCTATGATCAGACACTCCTCCTCTCAAGCATACATATGATGCGTATGATCATGAATCATGGTGCTGTGCTAAACATGTTATAAAGCAAACTATCCTCTCAATGAAGATGGGCCTAGATTGCCTACATGAAACAGTCTGAGGACTGTGCCTATCGGTGGCCTTAGGGAGAGTTATAATGTGGACATCGAACCAACATTACTCGTACAATGTGGACGTCAAACCAACATTGTCCCCAAGGCTCGGCTCACCTCAAATACCATTAAATAAACCCTGGTGGAATCACACATTGCAATATGCCTTAGGTACATCCCACTGACCCTAAATACATCAAATGGGCCGTATCTCATAGGCCATATAATCATCAAGTGGGCCACCTCAATGAACCTCACCAATGGGCCTTAGGTACATTGCAATGGGCCATCATCTATGGGCCTCGAGAATGCGTTAAATGAGCCCAATCACATAAGCTCTATGTGTATCAAATGGGCCTAATCACATAGGCTTTATATATATTAAAGTGGGCCTCAATATTAGGCCCATATACCTGCCAAGATGGGCCTAAATGCATGGCCCATATATACCCAAGCGGGCCTTAATAATGGGCCTAAAGAAAATACATCAATTGGGCCTAAGCACACTAGCCCATATGCATCTAAGTGGGCCTCAATAGCGGGCTTACCATAATGTTTATTTTCCTATCCCATCTGTTTATATGGTCATATGGACCAAGGCCCACCATAATGTTTACTTTTCATCCAATCTATTCATAAGGTCATGTGGACCAAGGCGGGGCCCACCAAAATGTTTATTTGCCACCCACCCTGTTCACAGGGTCTCACGGCTAGGGAGGGGGCCCACCAAAATGTTTATTTGCCATTGAAACCATTCCTAAGAACAAGTGGGCCAGGGCCCACCTAATATTTATTTTCCATCCAAACCTGTTCATATGGTCACGCGGACCATGGACCCACGGTGGCGTTTATTTCCATCCAACCCATTCAAAGGGTCACGTGGTCCATTGTAGGGTCCACTGAGATGTGGTTCACAAATCCGGCCCACTCATTAGGTGTGTCCCACTTGGCTGAGGGTCCGGACCAAGTTTCAGCCCCATCAAAATTCCAGGTAGGCCCCACCAGTGGTTTTATATGGTTTAGGCATGTCTTCCCATGATTTAGATGGTGTGGCCCACCTGAGTTCCGATACGGTGAAATTTTGGGGACAACCCATAATCAAAGGGGACCCATCAAATACTTCTGTGTTGATCATCGAAACGCATCACCGTGGGGCCACACCGGGAGCCGTGAGGCCTCAAGTGATCGTCCGCCCGTCACGGCAGAAGAAGAAGAATAGCCACTGGCCGTAAAGTAAAATTTTATTTTTATATATTTTTTTTTTTTGGGGCCCACCGAGATGTGATTCACAATCCAGCCCATCCATTTTGTGTGTCCCGAGTTTTAGTGCCGTCCGATCGAGTTTCACCAGATTCAAACTCCGTGGGTCCCACCAAGTACTTTTATATGTTCGTGCATCTCTTCACATGGTTTTAGAAGGTACGGCCCACCTGGTGATCAGATCACCTTGAAACTTTGGCTTAACGCCTAAAATGATGCAAAGATTGGGATGAATGGTTTGGATCATGCACGAACATCAAGGTAGAGCCTGTATGGGTGGCCCATTCTAAAAGCAAATTTTTTTTTTTATACATACACGTCTTTCACGGGACGTCCAGCGTCCAGAGACGCTGGACGTTGCACACGGACCTGGGTCCCACGGGCACAGACCTCATGGTGGGTCCCACGTACACACACCTCATGGTGGGTCCCACCCACATTAGCCACCCCAACTAGGGATAGATACCAAGGCCTCAAGTGTAGAAACGAGGTATATCCACTCAGTCTACCAGTTGAACCATGGATCAGGGTATTCCACCATTCATGATGGATGGTATAAATGGAGCTCTAAATAGTGGGACCCACTACATCCAATGGGTAAAAGAGAGTAGAGAGAGAGAGAAAGAGAGTGACGGTAAAGGAGGGAGGGACCCCGCCACTAATGGGCCCTCCCTTAAACAATACATACATCATGTGGGTCCCACAACAAGTGGGCCCTTTAAAATTGAAAGCAATGGTATAACACCCACCTATTGCACTTCACCTTGCTCCTTGGCTTGGAAACTCCTCACCTACTGGTTCTTATGGACGTTGATCGAGTTTTAACGGTGCGGATGATGATCTGGACGGTTGAGATGGAAGATGAGGAGGTGGGCCACACTTAGAAGTTTTGGGAGATTGAGTTGCTTAGAGAGGCTTGGACGTGTGAGAGAGAGAGGGAATGAGAGAATGAGAGAGAGAAAGACATAAATTAAAGAAAGGAGGGATGGAGGGAGTGGTGTGATGATGTCATGGGTAAGGGTGGCTTTGAAAAAAGGGGAGAGAGATTTGACTTTGAGTAAAGGAGGCATGGGTTGCTTGTACTTGGGTAGGTGTGACTTGTCATTGATTGATTGATTTGATTGATGGGACATCTCGTAGAGATTCCCTCGAGATTCGCAACGTGCGGCGTTTCTTCGAACCGAACGCTGACCGACATCTTCTAGCCTGGGTATCGGGTCGGTGCGTGAGTCGCGGCGTTAGAACCGCGGCGATGGCGCGGTCGCCAAGGTACGAGTTTCGGATCGAGCCGCCTTCGGCATGCGGGACTCGGCTTAGGATCGAGCGCAACATCGAAAATGGGTCGAGGGTTGCCGGAATTCGACCGGTAGGATTGCGGAAGCTTCTGGCCCACGGACTAGGGTACGGGTCTTCGACTCTCCCCTCCAAATAAAAATTTCGTCCTCGAAATTTACCCAATCATCGCAAGAGAACATAACTCATAATAAAAGAGGAACAAGACATCGTCATAGAAAATCGAAGACAGTATACAAGATACAAAACATGATCAATCATCAAAGAGATGGGGATAACGCTCCCGAATCTCACCTCGCGCTCCCAAGATGCCTCATCACCGTAATGGTGACCCCACCGAACCTTCACCAAGGGAATGACCTTGGTCCGAGGACCTCGCTCCTTTCGATCAAGGATACGAACCGGCCGCTCAATGTAAGAAGCATCCTCACGAACCTCCAACGGCCGCCAATCAATAACAGAACCACGTCTGACCCACACTTCCTCAACATGAGACGTGGAAAACGTTGTGGACGCCGGACAACTGTGGTGGCAAGGCAAGCCGATAGGCCACGGCACCAACGCGCCCAGTGATCTCGAAAGGTCCTATAAATCTCGGGGCAAGCTTGCCCTTCGCTCCAAATCGAACTACGCCCTTCATGGGCGAGACCTTGAGATACACATGGTCCCCTACATCAAACTCCAAGGGACGACGTCGGCGATCAGCAAAACTCTTCTGCCGACTCTGAGCTGTGCGCATCCTCTGCCTGATGATATCAATAGCCTCTGAAGTCTCCTGCACAAGCTCGGGACCTAGGAGACGCCGCTCTCCAACCTCGGTCCAACAACTCGAGATCTCGCACGGTCTCGCCATACAATGCCTCAAAAGGAGTCATGCCAATGGTCGCCTGATGCTGTTGTTGTATGCTAACTCAGTCAATCATAGATGCTCATCCCAGCTACTATCGAAGTCAATCGCGCAAGCCCGAAGCATATCCTTAAGGATCTGGTTGACCCTCTTGGTCTGGCCATCGGTCTGCGGATGATACGCGGTGACCGAGCCGCAAATCGCCCCATCGCTCTCTGAAGCTCCCCAAAATCGAGACTTAAACCTCGAATCTCGGTCAGAAACGATCGAGACTGGAACGCCATGCAGTCTCACAATCTCTTCGATAAATAACCTCGCAAGCCGGTCCATAGACAAGGTCGCACGCATCGTGAGAAAATGTGCCGACTTCGTCAGACGATCCACAACAACCCAAATGGCGTCATGACCGCACTGAGTCCTCGGCAAACCCATAATGAAATCTGTCGACACATGCTCCCACTTCCACATCGGGACGCTCAATGGCTGCAATAGACCAGGAGGTCTCTGATGATCAGCCTTGACACGCTGGCATGTGTCACACTCGGCCACAAAACTGGCAATTTGGCGCTTCATCCCCGCCCAGAAATACTGTCTCCTCATATCACAATACATCTTCGTCGAGCCAGGGTGGATAGAAAACCGCGATCGATGTGCCTCGGTCATAAGATCTCTGCGCAACTCTGGAATATCCGGGACACATAATCGGCCTCTCAAACGAAGTCCACCATCGCACCCATCGCAACTGTCTCGACTCTCGATGCCGCCTTGCCGCTCGGTAATCCCGTAACATCTCATCTGTCTGCTGAGCCTCGATCACCCTTGCGACAAGAGAGGGTTGAATCGACAGGCTCGATAGCTGAACGATAGAAGAATGCAGACCAAAATCGAAGTCGTACTCTGCGATATCCTCGAGCATCCTCCACTCCTGAATCATCATGTGCGCCACTAGTCCTCGCGGCTGACGACTGAGGGCATCCGCCACCACATTTGCCTTACCTGGGTGGTACTGGAGGTCAAAATCATAGTCCTTCAAAAGCTCCATCCAGCGTCTCTGTCTCATGTTCAGCTCGGACTGAGAGAATAGATACTTCAAGCTCTTGTGGTCAGAGAAGAGCTCGAACCTGACCCCATAGAGATAGTGTCTCCACACCTTCAGTGCGAAGACGACCGCCGCCAGCTCCAGATCATGCGTAGGGTAGTTCAGCTCATGGACCTTGAGCTGACGAGACGCGAAAGCTACAGGCCTACCGTGCTGCATCAAGACAGCACCCAATCCAATACGCGAAGCATCAGTAAATACAACGTATCCATCACTCCCAGAGGGAAGAGTGAGGACAGGAGCGGACGTCGACGGTCCCTTCAACTCCATAAATGCTCGCTCGCATGCATCAGTCCAAACAAAATCTGCGCCCTTCCGAGTCAACCCGGTCATTGGGGCAGCAATACGGGAGAAGCCCTCAATAAAACGCCGATAATAGCCCGCCAAACCAAGGAAACTGCGGATCTCGGACGCAGTCGCGGGCTGGTTCCACTGACGCACTGCCTCAACCTTCGAGGGGTCCATCATGCGACACCCTCCCTCGTCACCACGTGACCGAGGAACTTCACCTCCTCCCGCTGAAACTCGCACTTCTCCACCTTCGCATACACGGTGGTGGGCACGGAGGGTCCGCAAAGCGATCTCCAAATGCGCATATGATCCTCACGGTCCTCGAATATATCGAATGTCGTCGATGAAGACCACAACAAACGATCGAGATATGGACGGAAGACCTCGTTCATCAACTGCATGAAGACCGCGGTGCATTGGTCATCCGAAGGACATGACTTGAAACTCAAAATGACCATAACGCGTCCCGAAAGTCGTTCTTCGGGATGTCCTCCTCTCGGACACGAATCGATGATAACCGAACGCAGTCAATCTTCGAAAAGAACCGTGCACCCCGCACCGATCAAATAAATCGTCTATCCTCGGGAGTGGGTACTTGTTCTTAATCGTGACCCGGCTGAGCTCGCGGTAGTCGACGCAGAGCCTCAACGAGCCATCCTTCTTCCCGACGAAGAGTACGCGCTCCCAAGGCGAATCGCTCGACGAATAAATCCAAGCTCTCGCAACTCGTCCAACTGCCGTTGTAACTCATGCAGCTCCATCGGTGCCATACGGTATGGGGCCTTTGAGATAGGCGCGGTACCAGGCACAAGATCAATCCCGAACTCAATATGGCGTCGAGGCGGCAATCCCGGAATCTCCTGAAACACATCAGGGAAGTCGCAGACAATCGGAATATGATCGATACAATCGACAACGGGCTCCACATCGACGCAGGACATCAAGCATGACAACGACTCCCCTCGGGGCTCGGCAACAAACTGAAACTGCGGCAAGCCGGGTATGCAAAACGTGACTATCCTCGCGGAACAGTCCATGATGGCGTGGTACTCGGCAAGCCAATCCATGCCCAAGATGACATCGAAGTCTGTCATCGGCAACACAAACAAGTCAGCGGGTAAAAAGATATCACCGACCAGAACGGGGCAAGACGGACAAGAACGACCCAATACTGTAGTCTTCCCCAATGGTGTCGATACGGTCAATCCCTCGCTAGAAAACTCGGTCGGCAATCCAGTCGATCGACAAAAATCCTCAGACATGAATGAGTGCGAAGCGCCGAATCAAACAATACTCGGCGATGCATGAAGAGACAGAAGTATACCCTCAACGACTCCTCCCGAGGTCTCGTGGGTCCCGCCGAGCCGCATAAAACCTAGCTCCTCGAGCCGGCCGGGGAGGTGTCTCCGTCCCCTCCGAGGTCCCCGGTGCCGCCGTCCCCTCTGCGGCCGCCTTCTTGCCGCCGTCTCTCGCCGCCGGGGCCTCGGGCCGAGGTGGCCGAGGTCGCCGCCGATGGGGCCGCCGTCCGCCGTGCCGACGGCCGCCGCCGTGGTCGCGCCGTGAGACCGCCGCGGTCCTCTAGACCGTCGTAGATGAGGACGGGGGGCACTCAGATATGCGTGTCCGAACCGCCACATCCAAAACAAGTCCCTGGAAACAACTGCTGGGGTGGCGCAGAAGGTGCCGCTGACGCTGCTGGTGCTGCTGGTGTCACTGGTACTGCTGGTACTCTAGCGGGTGGATGATCCCTATACCTCTGTGGTCGTCGATGCTGCTGAGAGCTACTGGACTGGGCTGGCCTCTTTCGGCCTCTCCTCTGATCTCGACCGCTCTGAGAGTCAGCCCACTCAGTCTCGTAGATCTGGGCCCTCCGTACTACCGCCTGAAAGGTAAGGAGCTCGTGCCCAATAACACGGCCTCGAAGACCGTAACATAAGCCGCTCTCGAAACGGCGGCTTTCCGCCCCTCATCATCAACCATATGGCGCATACCGTACGCCGCCACGAAGCGAGCCGCGCGTCTTCGCGCCACGGACATATCTCCTCAGTACTTAGAGTCTCGAACTCCTCGAGCCCTCGACGACGAATGTGGTCGTGGGAAGCACTGCTCCTCGACCTGGCCGATAAAATCCTCCCACGTCCGGACATGATCGAGTCCCGCGACACGGTAACAGAGGTCCACCAGGTGCTCGCCTCGCCCGGAAAAGGAATGTGGCCAATCGGACTCGCCGCTCGGTCGTACATGACATAATATCGAAAATCTTCTCCACATCGGAGCGCCATCTCTCACCGGCCGCTCGGATCCGGCTCGCCCGAAATCGTGGAGGGTCCATCCGTCCGAACTCGCGGAGAAGGGCACTCGCGCGCTCCCGCTCTCGCCCGAGCCGCCGAAACAACCGGGCATCCGCCCGCCCGAAGTGCACTGCCACAACCAGTAACATCTCTTTATAATCCGAGGCACTCACAGCACGGCCGGATCCGCACCGCATCGCGAAGGAAAGTCATCCTCGTGCAGAGGGCGTGGAATCTCTGGGGGTGGAACGGGAGGCGCGGGTAGTAAGGCCGGAGCCTCGTGTGGTGGATCGGGGCGCGCGGGTTGCTCTCTAGGCGGCATGTCCTATGAAAAGACAAGGCGCCAATAAATTTCGAGAATCGCACGTTAGGGAAGTCAAACGGAAGGTTTCGCACTTGGAACCTAACGCCTTCAACTCATAGCAAACATGTGATGTCGTTCTCGCTTATTCCCAAGTTATGCTCGATACCAACTTCATCACGCCCGAACTCGAGACCGGGCTCACAAAATTTCCGATCGCCGAATCCGCAGACGACAACCTCCGTAGAACCCCATTCTCGGCTCCCGGCGCCCATACGCCAGTTCCGATCCTGGGATGCTACAAGGAGGATTTCTAATAATCCAATTGATTCGTAATGAGCATAACCAAGCATAACCCACGAACAATAACCACAAGAACACCATCACGAAATCCACTATGAACAAAAACTTTGAATACAAGTAGCGTAGAAAGGGAAATACAAGGTAGTGCAAATAACGAAAACTCCAAAAGCTCTAAGAAGACGCTCCAATCGCGGCGAGACTACAACCTGCGTCTGGCGTCACCTGCACGCATCAATCGTGCATAAGCTTATGTAGAAAGCTTAGAGGGCGGTGTAAGTGTGTGCGAACGTGCTCAGAATGCAATGCCGGAGTAATGCGAAATCATGCTGATGAGTACGAAATGCAACTAGCCGTACCAAGGCTATGCAGTACAAGATGTGAATGCTATCGGCCATACCAAGGCCATGCGATGTAATATGTAAGTCAAGCATGTCAATCCTCATACCAATGCAACTCTTCACTAGAGCATAAAATCAGTACGGTTCTCAGTATGGATAATCACCGGGGTTCAATACACTCCAAATGGCACTGTCTCTCTCCAAGCAGCACAGTCCAAGTGAGCGTAAGAAACCTCACTATCCGCCTGGCCAATAGTCAGCCAATACCTATGCGGCACGTTGATAGCGAACCCATTTCCGAGCTGGTCAAACTCACCTAGTAATGCCCCTCGCTTCTCGGCGAGTAAGGCCACCACTCCTTTCCAACCGACCACGACACAGTGGGAGACGCGGCCTCATGGTATTCGGCCCTCGTGCGCTCATATATCCACTCGGTCTCGACGTTGAAGTCATCCTCGGTACCATCGGGTTCGGGACTCTCACCCAGGGACATCTATGGCGCCCCAATTGCTTGGAACAACATTTTTCTAGATCCAACCACCCACCCACGATATATCTGTGGAGGCTATGGCCCAGATGTCGCTAGGGCGTATCTCAATCATACAGATGCAAGTGCATGAATCATACTACCAGACATGCATCAATCCTGTGCATAACGTGCACTCATGTAGGGCAACCCCACATATCGGGGAGCCCATAATCGCCCTACCAAGGCACATGCTATGATCAGACACTCCTCCTCTCAAGCATACATATGATGCGTATGATCATGAATCATGGTGCTGTGCTAAACATGTTATAAAGCAAACTATCCTCTCAATGAAGATGGGCCTAGATTGCCTACATGAAACAGATACGGGCCTATCAGTGGCCTTAGGGAGAGTTATAATGTGGACATCGAACCAACATTACTCGTACAATGTGGACGTCAAACCAACATTGTCCCCAAGGCTCGGCTCACCTCAAATACCATTAAATAAACCCTGGTGGAATCACACATTGCAATATGCCTTAGGTACATCCCACTGGGCCCTAAATACATCAAATGGGCCGTATCTCATAGGCCATATAATCATCAAGTGGGCCACCTCAATGAACCTCACCAATGGGCCTTAGGTACATTGCAATGGGCCATCATCCATGGGCCTGAGAATGCGTTAAAATGAGCCCAATCACATAAGCTCTATGTGTATCAAATGGGCCTAATCACATAGGCTTTATATATATTAAAGTGGGCCTCAATATTAGGCCCATATACCTGCCAAGATGGGCCTAAATGCATGGCCCATATATACCCAAGCGGGCCTTAATAATGGGCCTAAAGAAAATACATCAATTGGGCCTAAGCACACTAGCCCATATGCATCTAACTGGGCCTCAATAGCGGGCTTACCATAATGTTTATTTTCCTATCCCATCTGTTTATATGGTCATATGGACCAAGGCCCACCATAATGTTTACTTTTCATCCAATCTATTCATAAGGTCATGTGGACCAAGGCGGGGCCCACCAAAATGTTTATTTGCCACCCACCCTGTTCACAGGGTCTCACTGGCTCCCACCAAAATGTTTATTTGCCATTCAAACTGTTCCTAAGAACAAGTGGGCCAGGGCCCACCTAATATTTATTTTCCATCCAAACCTGTTCATATGGTCACGCGGACCATGGACCCACGGTGGCGTTTATTTCCATCCAACCCATTCAAAGGGTCACGTGGTCCATCAGTAGGGTCCACTGAGATGTGGTTCACAAATCCAGACCCACTCATTAGGTGTGTCCCACTTGGCTGAGGGTCCGGACCAAGTTTCAGCCCCATCAAAATTCCAGGTAGGCCCCACCAGTGGTTTTATATGGTTTAGGCATGTCTTCCCATGATTTAGATGGTGTGGCCCACCTGAGTTCCGTATACGGCTGAATTTTGGGGACAACCCATAATCAAAGGGGACCCATCAAATACTCGGTGTTGATCATCGAAACGCATCACTGTGGGGGCCCACAGCTGGAGCCGTGAGGCCCCAGTGATCGTCCGCCTCAACACGGCAGAAGAAGTTAGCCATTGCCGTCCAGTAAAATTTTATTTTTATATTTTATTTTTTTGTTTTGGGGCCCACCGAGATGTGATTCACAATCCAGCCCATCCATTTTGTGTGTCCCGAGTTTTAGGCCATCCAGACCGAGTTTCAGCTGTATCCAAACTCCAGGTGGGTCCCACCAAGTACTTTTATATGTTCAGGCATCTCTTCACATGGTTTTAGAAGGTACGGCCCACCTGGTGATCAGATCACCTTGAAACTTTGGCTCAACGCCTAAAATGATGCAAAGATTGGGATGAATGGTTTGGATCATGCACGAACATCAAGGTAGAGCCTGTATGGGTGGCCCATTCTAAAAGCAAATTTTTTTTTATATATACATACACGTCTTTCACGGGACGTCCAGCGTCCAGAGACGCTGGACGTTGCACACGGACCTGGGTCCCACGGGCACAGACCTCATGGTGGGTCCCACGTACACACACCTCATGGTGGGTCCCACCCACATTAGCCACCCCAACTAGGGATAGATACCAAGGCCTCAAGTGTAGAAACGAGGTATATCCACTCAGTCTACCAGTTGAACCATGGATCAGGGTATTTCATGGTGGGTCCCACCATCCATGATGGATGGTATAAATGGAGCTCTAAATAGTGGGGCCCACTACATCCAATGGGTAAAAGAGAGTAGAGAGAGAGAAAAAGAGAGTGACGGTAAAGGAGGGAGGGACCCCGCCACTAATGGGCCCTCCCTTAAACAATACATACATCATGTGGGTCCCACAACAAGTGGGCCCTTTAAAATTGAAAGCAATGGTATAACACCCACCTCTTGCACTCCACCTTGCTCCTTGGCTTGAAACTCCTCACCTACGGTTCTTATGGACGTTGATCGAGTTTTAACTGAGTGCGGATGATGATCGGACGGTTGAGATGGAAGATGAGGAGGTGGGCCACACTTAGAAGTTTTGGGAGATTGAGTTGCTTAGAGAGGCTTGGACGTGTGAGAGAGAGGGAATGAGAGAATGAGAGAGAGAAAGACATAAATTAAAGAAAGGAGGGATGGAGGGAGTGGTGTGATGATGTCATGGGTAAGGGTGGCTTTGAAAAAAGGGGAGAGAGATTTGACTTTGAGTAAAGGAGGCATGGGTTGCTTGTACTTGGGTAGGTGTGACTTGTCATTGATTGATTGATTTGATTGATGGGACATCTCGTAGAGATTCCCTCGAGATTCACAACGTGCAGCGTTTCTTCGAACCGAACGCTGACCGACATCTTCTAGCCTGGGTATCGGGTCGGTGCGTGAGTCGCGGCGTTAGAACCGCGGCGACCGGCGCGGTCCTGGCAAGGGTACGAGTTTCGATCGAGCCGCCTTCGGCATGCGGGACTCGGCTTAGGATCGAGCGCAACATCGGAAATGGGTCGAGGGTTGCCGGAATTCGACCGGTAGGATTGCGGAAGCCTACGAAACTGTACGGACTAGGGTACGGGTCTTACATTACCAAAATCTGCTTCTCTTCCAGTCTCAATGCCGAGAACCATCTTTGCAGCCCCCCGATCCTTCATCCTGAATGTCTCACTTAACCAAGTCTTCAGTACATTGATTTCAGACATGTCATAATTAGCTATTTACATGCCAATCAGCATACAATACCTGACTCACCATGAAGGAATCAAATTTTATACCACTGCCTAGGCGACAGGTCATACCACGACCTCCTGTAAACTCTTTTCTCAGCCCATTTAACTTTGAACCGCTCTGGTTGCTTCATGTAGATTTGTTCTTCTAATTTTCCTTGCAGAAGTGCAGACTCCACATCCATCCTTCCAGCTCAAGATTACATTGGTCAACCGGGGTCAATCACGAATCTAATAGACACCTACTAACCATTGTGCGAATATCTCTGAGAAGCCGATCCCTTCTCCCTTAGCATAACTCTTCGCTACCAACTTCGCTCTGTATCTATGTTGTATCTTC
The DNA here is from genome assembly GCA_030180095.1 of Magnolia changhungtana. Taxonomy (NCBI): domain Eukaryota; kingdom Viridiplantae; phylum Streptophyta; class Magnoliopsida; order Magnoliales; family Magnoliaceae; genus Magnolia; species Magnolia changhungtana. Next base: position 3,171,472 of record JASAUF010000502.1, on the reverse strand, counting down.
TTAAAGATCCACCAGCATTCAACCACTTCCCGACCCACTAGAAGCTCCACCAGCTCCTATGTGTCAATCTGGTACAACAAGTCCATCACATCACCCATAGTCACCTTCACTTCTCAGCACCGGGCTCACCTAGAGTCATCTGAATAGAAGACGGATCCTCTGCGATAATATTGGAGTTGTCCATGTACCTCGCAGATATCCTGCAATTATGTCATGTGATTCTTCTCACAGGTAGCTCCTCCACCTACTCTGTATCTCTGTCCCCGCTCACATCCTTCCTGCCTTGTCTGCTCATGTGGCCATGCCCAGCATGCCACACACATGCAGAGGTGGAATCCGCTACAGCTACTACAGCTTCACCTTTTGAAGTGCTCCCGATCAACCTGTAAACATTATCAAATCGTTGCGCTTTCATGATTACTCATGCCCCCTTAGATACTTTAAGGACACCATTAATACTTGTGAACTTGCGGTCCATTGCCTCAAGTACACCAAGAGAAATCAGATTCTTCTTCATGTTAGGAACGTGCCTCACATTAGTCAGGGTATGCTCCACCCTATCAAATATCTTGATACGCACCGTACCAATAGCCAAAACATTACAGGAACTGTCATTACCCATAAATACATGTCCACCATCGCACTCCTTGTAGCTGGTGAACCAACTCCAATGATGAGTCATGTGAAAGGATGCCCCTCTATCTAGAATCCACTCGCCCTTACGATCATCGTATGGGCATCTGATCGTAAATATAGACAAAACATCACCATCACATCCACTCGATCCATCTGACGTGGCAACATTGGCCTCCCTGTACGAAGCCTCGGATTCTTCTCTCTTAGATTTATGATTTGTACAATCCTTCTTCACATGTCTTTCCATCCCATAATTCCAGCACTTTACCTTTCCTTTGCCCTTGCCCTTCGATTTGGATCTAGAACCTGTACCTTGTTCAGAATTCATACCCCTTATAAACAGTGCATCAAAAGATATCCACATGTCGAGGTTTAACTTTCTCATGGCCTTCACATGAAGGGCTGAGATAATGGTGTTGACGCTAAAGGTTTTATTCGTGGTGTACATTGTATCCTGAATGACTCATACGACGCCAAAAGAGAGTTCAGCAACATGCATATTTGTTCTTCATCTTTCATCACTTCCTCCATATCCAGCAATTTGTAAACTAATTTATTAAAGTTGCTGATGTGAGCCTCCAAATCTCCACCCTCTACCATCTTGAAGTTATACCACTACTGCTTAAAGTGCAAGTGATTTTCAGAGGATTTTTCGCATAAACTTCCTCTAACTTCTCCCACAACTTAACAGCAGTTTTCTCCCTCGTGACATTGTAGAGAACCTTATCCGTGAGACATAAATGGATCGATGATAAGACCTTCTTATCAAGAGTATTCCAATCATCATCAGTCATAGCAGACTTTCGCTCCTCAAGAGCACCATCTTCGCCTTACTGGATTAAGGAACTAATGATCTTGATCTTCCATAACTCAAAGTTATTTTTCCCTGAGTACTTCTTAATGTCATACCTAGTTCTTACCATTATTTCTTATCCCTCATATTCAGATATGTGCCACAATGATTGCTCTGATATCACTTGTTGGGATTTGTGCTGCGAAATCACACAAATCTAGATCTAAGATAGCAATCCAAGAGTACCAAGCAAACATAAGAGAACATAAAGATTTAACGTGGAAAACTCTTGTGGGAAAAAACCACGGCACAAAGCAACAGAAATCCACTATGAAAATAGAAATTACAAAGAGAGAGGACTTACCTGATTCAAGCGACCTCAAATCTCACCCTTGCTACACTCTTTAAAAACCCTAAAACCCTTTTAGAAACCCTTGAAATATCTTTAAGAAACCTTAGAATGCTTTAAAAAGGTCCTAGGGACCCCTATTTATAATTTAGGAAACTCCACTTACGCACATCTATGAAACCGCTTCAAATTTATACAATCCCCGCAGAATCCGCGCACCATCTGCGTAACCTTCGACTGGTCAAGCCATGTCTTCGACTGGTCGACTCGACCAGTCGAGCACCCCAGAAATCCCAAATTCCCCGTTGCTGGACTTTGGGTTGAACCAGTTACGACTGGTCGAAGGGCACCCTCAACCGGTCGAGCCGGCTCCTCGACTGGTTGAGCAACGCAGAGAAACTAGATTTAAGACATCATTTTGCAACAAAAAGCATCCTAATGGTCCAAATCACTCCGTCAAGTATGCTTACACTTTCTTCTTTTTGGTAAGAGGTATCTAATATATTTCACGGCTCCAGACCGGACGTTGCACCCAGCCCACATGTGAAGTTCCTGTGGGCAGGGGTTGCAAGCTGTGGGCATTCCACGCCGTTCCACATCCTGCAACACCTTCCCACCTTGATGATTATAATCGTATAGTCCATCCTTTTTCCAGCCCATTTTTCCAGAAAAATAGAAAATTACAAATCTCAGCAAACCACACTAAAGGAAATATTAGTAATTGAATGTGCACAATTAAAAAGTCCCTAGGGCCTACAATAATATTTCTTTGCCATCAAACATGAGGTCAACCTGAAGGGAATCCTGGCCCACAAAAAGAATTCAATGGGCATTCACTACTGTTTCCAGTGGTGGGTCCACCTGAGATTTGGATCTACCGAAGTTTTGGGATTGCATCCTAAAATGAGATTAAAAAATGGATGGACAGTGTGGATATATAACAAATTCATCAAGGTCGGCCACCTAATGAGCTTCGTTTTTTATATCAGAAAACTCGTTTCTTTACATTCGGGTGTTGATTGGGTACTACCCCCACTATGACTTAGCTAGACACGGTCACGAGGGACCTTCCGTGGGGCCCTTTGTTATCTATATATTTTATGTAAACCGTTTATTTATTTTGACAGATCATTTTAAAACATGAGACAAAAAAGGAGGAAGATCGAAGACTGAAGTCCTAAAGTCTCGATCGAGTGAATGACACTAGCAGTTGAACTCTTACTATTGAAAACTTCCCAAGGCTCAACATGATGTTTATTTGTCATCCAACCTGTTCATAAGGTCACATGGACCTGTATAAAGAGAGAAAACATAAATATCAGTTTGATCTAAAACTTATTACGCCCCAAGAAGTTTTCACCAGTTGGCCCACCTGAGCGACAGCTATTTATTTATGCTTTGACAAAAGTGCACTATACGAGTGATTTGATACTTTGTGAGAGTGCGACGGTTGATGCGTGCACTCAAAACCTTTACAAATCCTGTAAGCTAAGGGGAATCAAACTAAGTGGGCCACAATGTAGACAGTGTAGATTGGTCATCATCCCATAATCAGATTGGTTGGACCTTTAATTAGTGGACAGGGACACATATTTGTTGAATTTCAACCTTGAATTTCAGAAGTGTACTGGTCCAACCTGTTTTTGATGTAAGTTTTGGTCCACCTAAATAGATAATAGGTAGGGCACGGGCTAGAAATGTGACCTGGATCTGGCATAGGTTGAACCCTATCAAACCTAACCCACTCATATAGGCTAAAAGGGTTGGGCCACATGACTCAACCCCACAAAAAGACTTGAAACAAAACAAACAAGAAAAGTATAGATGAATTTTTTTAATGTATGTATTTGCGGACTGATTAAAGTTTTGCATAACCTTGTCATTATATTAATATTCCATTCTTAAGCACGTGTTGCACTGTTCAGTCTAACCCATTTATAATTAAATCAGTGGGCTGGGTAGGGTTCAGGCATGATGAATTTTAAGTGGTTTGGGTCAGGTCTACGGCAATAGGAAGAAATTGTGCATCCAGTTTGGGCTAAAATTCATGGCCCATTTAGTAAATGAGTGGGGCTAAGGTTAACCTTATTCTTTTTTATGATCCATCTATAGAGGGGTCAAACATTTACATGATTCAATTTGAGTCAGGGCCCTAGCTTTCAGGCAAAATTTCATCTCACCTTCAATCCTTGAATAATTTTTAGTGCCTACATTTCAACAATCACACTATAATGGCATTGAAAATTTTTCTCTATGTCACGATTTTAATCCCCACTTGAAGTAGTGGGAAAACGTCTGTAGTCTTGTGGATTTGGTGAGATTGATTTTGACACGTGAACTATAACCATTTCTAAACACACTTTGTTTACAAGACCACCCTATCCGTTCTTACATAAATCACAGGAATCCAGATCCACGGTGTGTGGCTTTTTAAAGTATATTTGGATTTTCGTATCTAACAAGTGTTATGAGATGTCTTAAATCTGTATATGTAATAGGGTTTGATTGATCGATGATTATAGTTGATCGATTGGGTGAACTCCGAATTATGTAGATTGGTACCTGGACAGTTTTAGACATCTTCGATCGATCAAACTGTCAGGTCGATCGATTGACAGAAATTAAAATTTACCTCTAAACTCTCTTAACATTTTTAGGCATGTTCAATTGCTCAAACACGTTGGCTTGACGATTGATGATTGCTCGATCAATGTTTTGATCGACGGCATGCGCGATTTTGCGGAATCGCACGGATTACTTCTCATTCCAAGTGTGACACTATATTTATGGGTGTAAACAGGATTAGGGGGATTCTAATCATGGGCTAATCATTTCTAGGGTTTGAGGAGGTGAAAACGAGGATTTTTTTTTTTAATTTAATCTCTTGCATTTTTGCTTTGATAGTGGTTCGTTATCGTTTTGTACCATAGGTTTTTTCCGCAAAGATTTTATACATAAAAATCGTGTGTCTTTATGATTATTTTGTTTACGTTTGCTTAATCTCGTGTGATCCCAGTTCGGAATTTACTTCCATGGATTCCTAACAAGTAGGCTCCATAATTCAGTAAGCTTGACAATTTTTTCTCATTTCCAACAATGGATGTACCATGCCTTGAAAATCTTATTACCAGTATGACAATCTTAACCTCTCAATTTGTGTCCTATAAATGGATGGTTGAGAATAGAATATACAAAAGGTTCACAAAAGTCCCAAAAATTGATTATTAAGATATATTGTAGGGATGGTCCATCTAAAGTGGACACAACAAATATGGTGTAAATTATTGAACCATGGGCCCCACTAGTTAGAATCGAAAGCCCGTGTTATATTTCAAAGATTCCATTAATGTATTATGTAACTCCTCCGAAACAATTCCCAAGTCAAGCAACTTTTGAAAGTGAACATCCGCCCATTGGATTCTCTTTCGGAAATTGTTTGTCAAAGCACCAAACCTAACACAGACTTCTTCTGTTGAGTTAGTCGTGTTACCCTCGTAACAATCCCCCATTTTGCAACGGCATGCCATTTTTTTAAAGGGAATTTTACAAAACGCGGCCACATTAATATGGTATTTACATCGGATACCTTTTTGGAAAAGGTTTTTAATAAGCTACCCAATTAATTAGTTATTACTTAAGTACCTTTAGTTATATCTTTTAATGTAAGTAGGGGTTAGGCCGTGGGAGCAAGGGTTGGTTGTTTGGGTAGGCCTTATATGAAATTATTACCAATTACCAGGTGTGTCATCCCATATTAGACCTAATGCCAAAAAATAAGCTCCATTTATGATTCAGGTTTATTACAAGATTGAAAACCATGAATAGGGCAACACTAATCCTCCAAAATGTATCCCTTAGTGTGGCCCACTTGAATCACAGATGGAAATGATTTTTGGGTCCCATGCCTAAATTTTGGTGTGGCATTTAATGATTGGAGTAGATTTTATATAATCATCATGGTAAGTCGTGTCAAAATCAAGGTTAGACTTCTTTCTCCCAACTATTTCCTTTGGTGTGGCCCACCTGACTAACAGGTTAGCCCCTTGGGCCTAATGTGGATTTACACATCTAATTATCGGAGTGGATTTTGTATATACATCACAGTGGGCCCCTCTATTTTGTTCCCAATCGTGTGATCTGCTTTAAATGTTAGATGAGGCTGATTTTTGGGCCCTAAACCTAACATGGGCAACGCATGTAGTGGTTGAGTTGGATTTCTCATTAACATCACAGTCGGACCCACCCAAGCAGCCAACCCCTTGCTTGCACTTCTAACTTTAATAGAGTAATAATTACTTAATTAATGGGGTAACTTATTAAAGAAAAGATATCAAGATGTAAATATTATATTAATGAGGTATTATTTTGTAAAATTTCTTTTTCTGAAACTAAGTTGAGCTTGGCACGTTTGCAAAGTCTATTCAAAACATTGGACGGATGTTGGTTAATGTAACTTATAAAAATGATATGTAGCGGTTGTATCATAAGTTATCGGTATTACCTATTTTTCCTACTAACTTGTAACATATGTAGAATTTCATATAGTCGAAAATAGGGCTACACCACAGAGAACATCTGAGACGAAAATCAGGTGACCCATACACAACATCAATATCAATGGATAGGCATAGATCGGCATTTCCACCACGCAATCACAAGTATTGCCCGCATTTGTATGGAAATGAAAATTCTTTTGTGCTATACAGCTACCATATCCTATCATTGCTCACTTTAAAATACCTTAGACAATAGTTATTATTATCACCCAAATGAGCACTCCAACCCATGACCTCAGTGTTGGAACCCACTAAATCTACCACTGAGCTATGAGTAACCCTAAGCAGTATGGTTTGTAGCTTACGACCCAGTTGATGTACTCCAACATCAAATGAGTGCTTTCTATTTCACTGCATCCATTTTCATGTGTGTTCAAAACTCCTTAATAGTAGAAACGGTCAAATGGGAATTAGATATTTGAAAACTAGAGCACTGTCAATCCAGCTAGTGGACCTGACCAAACAGACACCGATTGCCTGCAACTCACATGGGAGGAAGTTCCACAGTTGGAAGTTAATTCGGCCCACCATGACCTTTGTGAGAAATCTGATGGAGTTTTTCCTCCTCAGTTCGGAGGAGAGATTGTGCAACTTGTTGAAAAAATGGATGTTTTTCGACGGTGCTCGACCAGTCTAGTGGGCTGCTCGACTGGTCGAGTGGGCCACTCGACCAGTTGAGCGGCTCTCGACTCAAAGTCTAGCGAGCAATTGGTTCCGGAATTCTGTGGTGCTCGACCAGTCGAGGGAGGTGCTCGACCGGTCGAGTGGGCCGCTCGACCGGTCAAGGACTCTGCTTGACCAGTCGAGGTTACACAAATTCATGTCCAGATTTTGTGTGGACTGCGTAAATTTGAGACGGTTTTCACAGAGGTGTGGAAGGGAGTTGCTTAAACTATAAATAGTGGTTCCTAAGGCTTTTCTAAGTAATGCAAGAGAGTTTCCTAAAGCTTTACAACGGTTTGATAAAGGGTTTAGGGCTATCAAAGGTGTGTGTGTGTGTGAGAGAGAGAGAGAGAGAGAGAGAGAGAGAGAAGAAGAAGAAGCTTGTGGAAGAGAGGTTTTGCTCGTAGAGGTAATCTACTGTGCACTCGATGTATCAGCGCTTCTACATCCTCGTGATCGGTGAGATCTCTCCGTTTTTCTTTATTCTCTTATTCTTTATCCGCTCATGTGTGAGTGAAGAAGGTTTGATCCAAGCGGTGTGTGATTGTGATCGGTTGTAACGTTCTACTTCATAGTAGTTGTTGCTCTAGACTAGGTCCCATGGTTTTTACCTCTTTGAGGGTTTTCCATGTAAAAATCTCTTGTGTTGTGTGGTTTGTGCTTTGATTTATTTCATTGCTTTATTATCTCATAATTCCGATGTTTTGGGAGGCTAGATCCTAAGGTTTTTTTGCAACGGCCCCCAACAAAGTGGTATCAAAGCCAAGTTTATTGAACGGAGTGAGATCGGTTTAAATTATAAAAGGTGGCTCATCAAGAATGATCAGTCTCAATGGTTCTAACTGAACCATATGGAAGGCTAAGATAGAAGACTTGCTTTATTACAAGGACTTGTATGCTCCAATCCTTAGCATATCAGCAAAAACAAATGATATGACAAATGATGATTGGAAGAAATTGGACCGAAAAGTAGTGGGGTTTATTAAACAATGGTTGGACGATTCCGTATTCCACCACGTGTCTACGGAGACCTCAGCCGCTAGCCTATGACTGAAACTGCAAGGACTGTATGAGAGGAAGACAGCCAACAATAAAAATTTTATGATAAGACGACTTGTGAATCTCAAGTTCAAAGATGGTGGTTCTGTTGCTGAACACATGAATGAAGTCAGCAATATATTGAACCAGCTCTCTGCCGTAAAGATGGTCCTGGACGATGAATTACAGGCTTTACTATTGCTTAGCTCATTGCCTGATAGTTGGGAGACATTGGTAGTGTATCTAAGTAACTCCGCGTCAGATGGAAAGGTGTCCATGGAACAGGTAACTAGCTATCTCTTCAATGAGGAGACAAGGAAGAAGTCTGAGGGGTCCACTTAGCAAGAGGCCCTTATGAAAGAAGATCGAGGGAGAGGAAAGAACAGAAAGGGCGGGAAGGCTCGAGATAAATCAAGAGGCAAGTCGAGTATCAGGAATGATGTTGAATACTAGAATTGTGGCAAGAATGGCCACTACAAGTATGAATGTCGTAATAAGAAGAACGACAATAAAGGAAAAGGAATGGAGAAGGAAAATGAATCAGATTCCACTACAGTCACTTCAAATGGCGACGTTGTAGTTATTCTTTCAGCAGATGTTTGTCTTACGGCTACGAGTCAGGACACCGACTGGGTGATAGACTCGGGAGCCTCGTTTCATGCGACAACACGCATGGACTTCTTCACAAGCTACAAGTCAGGTGACTATGGGACCGTGAAGATGGAAAATTCTGGCTCGAAGATCGTAGTGTCGGTGATATTTGTGTAAAGATCGATGTGGGCTGCACATTGGTTCTCAGGGATGTGAGGCACATTCCAGACCTTTGCCTCAACTTGATGTCGACGAGAAGGTTGGATGATGATGACTATGAAAGCCGATTTGTTGGTGGGCGCTGGAAGCTCATCAAGGGTTCATTGATCGCGACCAGAGGAAAGAAGTGTTGCACCCTTTACAAGGCAAGTGTCAGTATGTGCAAGGGTGGGTTGAACACAGCGGAAGATTCGGCTATTGACATGTGATACAGTCATTTAGGCCACATGAGTAAAAAAGGGTTTCAGCTACTAGCGAGGAAGCGGCTCCTTCCATACGTGACAGGAATACCTCTCAAATCCTGTATTGATTGTTTATAGGGAAAACAACATAGAGTTTCATTTGTTAAATCTATTTCTCATGATAATAAAGTGCATGCATTAGATTTGGTTTATTCTGATGTTTATGGTCCTATGAGGACAAAAACCTTGGGTGGGGCATTATACTTTGTCACTTTTATAGATGATGCATGTAGGAGAGTTTGGGTTTATGCTTTAAAACCCAAGGATGAGGTCTTTAGTGTGTTTAAATTGTTTCATGCTATGGTCGAGGGAGAAACAGGTAGATCATTAAAGTACATCCGCACTGAAAATGGTGGTGAATACACTGGCGACTTCCATGGGTATTGTAAGTCCCTAAGTATACACCATGAACAGACGGTTCCCAAGACCCCACAGCATAATGGTGTGGCTGAGCGAATGAATCGCACCATTGTAGAGAGAATCAGATGCATGTTATCCTATGCAAAGTTACCCAAGACGTTCTGGGGAGAAGCAATGCACACGGCAATGTATTTGATAAACAGGTCTCCATTAGCACCGTTGAATGGAGAAGTACCTGAGAAGGTATGGACTGGACAAGATCCATCGTACAGTCATCTCAAGGTGTTTGGATGTAAGGCATCTGTCAACGTACCAAAGGACGAGAGGTCCAAGCTCGATATGAAGATCAGGTAATGTGTGTTCTTGGGGTACGGTGATGAAAAGTTCGACTACAGATTATGGTATCCGACTGAAAAGAAGCTCGTCAGGAGTAGAGATATGGTTTTCTTTGAAGATAAGTGTATATAAGACATTTGTAAGCCAGAAAAGACGCAGTCCAGTTCAGGAGAACTAGAAGATATGGATCCGGTTATTGCTCCCATGGTGCCTGATGACGGGAGAATACAGCAAGATGCAGAGGACGAGGGAGTTCATACAAAAGATGGACCGGGGGAGCAGCCCCCACTTAATCCACCTATTGAGCCACAGGTGAGGAGGTCATCTAGGGACAGATAGCCGTCCAAGAGGTACTCGCCGCATGAGTACATTATGCTCACTGATGCGAGAGAGCTAGAAGATTATTTTAAAGTCCTAGCCGACGAGCGTAAGGGAGAGTGGTTGAAAGCTATGCAAGAGGAGATGAAATCCTTGCATAAGAACCACACTTATGATATGGTGAAATTGCTTAAGGGCAAGAAAGCTCTGAGCAACAAGTGGGTGTTCAGAAAGAAAAATGAGCAGAAGAATTCATAAATGAGGCTCAAGGCTAGACTTGTGGTGAAAGGGTTTGGTCAGAGGAAAGGTATAGACTTCGAAGAGATAGACTCACCAGTAGTGAAGATAACATCCATACGGGTATTGCTTGGGTTGGTGGCAAGCATGGATCTGGAGATAGAGCAGTTAGATGTTAAAACTGTCTTTCTCCATGGTGACCTAGAAGAAGAGATCTATATGCACCAACCAGAGGGATTCGAAATCAAGGGCAAAGAGCGTATGGTGTATAGGCTGAGGAAGAGCTTGTATGGGCTGAAATAAGCTCCACAGCAATGGTACAAGAAGTTCCACTCGTTTAGGTTAAAGTATGAATTTGACAGAACGGAATTGGACCATTGTGTATTCACGCTCAAGTTCTCAGATGGTGATTTCTTAGTTCTACTGTTATACGTTGATGACATGCTCATCATGGGAAAAGACATCAAGAAGATTGACAGGCTGAAACATGAGTTAGGAAAGTCATTTGCGATGAAAGACTTGGGCCCAACTAAGCAGATCCTAGGAATGGAGATAACCCGTGACAGAAGTAGCAGGAAGCTTTGGCTGTCATAAGAGCGGTATATTGAGAAAGTCCTAAAGTGATTCAATATGAATGTAGTGAAGCCGGTCAGTACTCCACTGGATGGTCACTTCAGATTAAGCGACAGGTAGTGTCCCAAGACGAAAGCAGAGGTGGATGAGATGCAGAAGATACCCTACGTGTCAGCAGTAGGAAGTTTGATGCATGTTATGGTGTGTATGTGCCCAGACATAGAATATGTGGTTGGTGTTGTTAGCCAGTATCTTGTCAATCCTGGCAAAGAACATTGGGCAGCGGTGAAATGGATACTGCGATATCTAAGAGGCTCATCCAAGTTGAGCCTATGTTATGGTGACGGAAAACCTGTGTTAGAGGGCTACACAGATGCAGATATGGCAGGTGACATAGATTCCAGGAAATCTACATCGGGGTTCATTTCACGTTTGCAGGGAGAGCGGTCTCTTAGCAGAGTAAGCTACAGAAGGTCATAGCATTGTCGACGACAGAGGCCGAATACATTGCAGTCACAGGGACATGTAAAGAGATGTTTTGGATGAAGAGGTTCCTACAGGAACTTAGCCTGAAGCATGAGCAGCATGTGATCTATTGTGATAGTCAAAGTGCTATACACTTGAGCAAGAATCTAAGTCAGCACTCCAAGTCGAAGCACATAGAGATTCAGTATCACTAGATCAGGGATACTTTGGAACAGAAGGTGTTATAGCTTGAGAAGGTCCACACGGACGATAACGGGTCAGACATGATGACCAAGGTATTGCTCAAGGGCAAGTTTGAGGTTTGTAGAAATCGGGTTGGCTTGAAGAAGGTGAATTCCTCCTGATTCGGAAAGGGGGAGATTTGATGGGATTTTTCCTCCTCAATTCGGAGGAGAGATAGTGCAATCCATTGAAAAAATGGATATTTTTCCACGCTACTCGACCAGTCGAGTGGGCCGCTTGATGCTCGACTCAAAGTCCAACGAGCAATTGGTTCTGAAATTCCGTGGTGCTCGACCAGTTGAGGGAGGTGCTCGACCGGTCGAGTGGGCCGCTCGACCGGTCGAGGACTCTGCTTAACCAGTCGAGGTTATGCAGATTCATGTCCGGATTTTGTGTGGACTGCATAAATTTAAGGCGGTTTTCACAGAGGTGCGGAAGGGAGTTGCCTAAACTATAAATAAGGGTTCCTAGGGCTTTTCTAAGTAATGCAAGAGAGTTTCCTAAAACTTTATAAGGGTTTGTTAAAGGGTTTACGGCTATCGAAGGTGTGTATTTGTGTGTGTGTGTGTGTGAGAGAGAGAGAGAGAGAGAGAAAGAGAAAGAGAGAGAGAGAGAAGAAGCTTATGGAAATGAGGTTTTACTCGTAGAGGTAATCTACTATGCACTCGACGTCTCAGCGCTTCTACATCCTTGTGATCGGTGAGATCTCTCCATTTTTCTTTATTCTCTTATTGTTTATCCGATTCTGCGTGAATGAAGAAGGTTTGATCCAAGCGGTGTGTGCTTGTGATCGGTTGTAACGTTCTACTTCATAGTGGATTGTTGCTCTGGACTAGGTCCCATGGTTTTTACCTTTTTGAGGGTTTTCCACGTAAAAATCTCTTATGTCATGTGGTTTGTTTTTTTATTTATTTCATTACTTTATTGTCCTATAATTCTAGTATTTTGGGAGGCTAGATCCTAAGGTTTTTGTACAATGGCCTGTAACAAAATCCACCCATCTATCCAGCTCATGTTAGGATATGAGCCTAAAAAATGAGGTAGTTCCAAAACTCAAGTGGGCCACATAACAATAGAGAGTGGGGATTGAACGTCTGTTGTTCTAACATTCATGGGCCACGAAAGTTTTGGATCTCACTAATATTTTTAGGTTTTCAGTTCCCCCGGTGGGAATGACCTTACAAAATGTTTGGATGGCATATAAACATGACAGCAGCCTCCGGGAAGGTTTCCACGGTGGGCATTTCCCTCCTCATTTTTTTGTATGGTGTGGCCCACTTGAGTTTTTTATCTACTTCATTTTTGGCCTCATGTCCTAACACGAGCTGCTAAAATGGATGGACTGGTGGATTTCTCATAAATATCATTGTGAGCCCCACCCAGCCTCCAACTGTAGGACAGGTTTCAGGCAATTTGCCTCTTGTCCAAACCCATAAACTGGCACCAACCATTTAGGCTACGTTTGATTGAATAAAAAATCATGATATGTTGTAAAAAATTAGACTAATTAATCATAAAATATTATGTTGTTTGGTGCAACCAAACACACCCTTAAGCTGTTGATTGAACTCATTTTGAACATAAACACCCTCATTAATTACCAACTTGCCATCCAGGCCCATTTTTAAAACATCAATGAGGGCCCATTCAGTGGTAGGTTAGATGGCCTTTTTGGTCCCAGAAATTCAATATCATGCAGTGCCGGTCCCCACAATTATTTAAAACATCAAGAGTACGAACCATTTCAAATGGCCAAAATTTTCTTAAAGCATCATATCATATTACCATTACACGTGATAAGATCCTATCAACACCAGCTACCACATAAAATGGCACAACGGTTTCATAAAATTCAGAAATGTTCACGGACCCACATGATTGGCGGTGTCCATCATGCGGGAACCACCTTCGATGTGGGCGGTCCATCATGTGGGGCCACCTTGGATGTTAGCCATTAATCATTAGGGGCGGACCTTTGTGTGGACCATCATTATGTGGGGCCCACCTTATGTAGGTCATCCATCACGTGGAGTCCACCATCAATGTTATTGTCCATCATGTAGGGCCCACCTTCTATATCTACTGCCATCGTGTAGAGCCCACCTTTGATGTGGACTATCCATCATGTGGATCCCACCTTCTATGTTCATTGGGATTCTAATATTTTATGGTTCGTAATTGTATTGCTGCATGGATAATGGTTGTAACAATATATTGATGGACCGTGGTTGTAACAATGCATGAATAGTGGTTATAATATTGCACTGATCATGGTCTGAAACTGCATTGATCATGATCGCAATTCCAACACTGCATTGATTGCAATTCTAACATTGCATGGATAATTGTTGTTACATCATCACGCGATCCTACAAAATGGTCAGAATTCCTTCATTACAGGTCTGATCAGGTGATTTTGGATTCGTTGGAAAGATAATTCAACAAACTTTCAAATGAGACTAGAATCATCTCATTCAAATTTTTGAAAGTGGACAAAATCTATGATGGCGTGTATTCATTTCCAGCATCATGTGATCGCACAAAAACAGATACAACTCCTCGTTATAGGTCAAATCAAGGCGATCTTGGACTCCTTGGAAAGATAATTTGACAAGCTTTCGAATGTGATTAGAATTATCTCATTTAGACTCCGTTTGACATTTCAAAACTGGACCCAAAGCCTATAATGATATTTATATTCATTTCTAGCATCGTGTAATCCCATAAAAACAGTTGTAACTCCCTTGTTATAGGCCAAATCAGGGTGGTACTGGGCTTGTTGGAAAGATAATTTAATAACATTTCAAATATGGTTAAAATCATCTCATTTGAACACCATTTGACCTTTCAAAAATGGGCTAAAGTATATGTTATGTTTGTATAAAAAACCATTTAAGTCTAATATTTTAAAGAAAGAAGAATAAACTATCTTTTAAAAATGAACTTTTTTATATCTCTCATTTTCTTATATTAGTTTCTTCTCATGTAGGCCTATTTAAGCATAATCTTGCATAAAAATAAAAACTCTTCTTAAGTGAAGTTTTTACGATCTCTTTCTTTCCACTTATTTATTTCTTGGCAAAAGGTCCATCAAAGTCTATCTTTTAAAGAAATAACCTATCTTTTAAAGGTGGAATACTTGTTATATTTTTTAATCTCATTTCCTCTCATTTTCTTTTTAAATAAGTCCACTTCAATATAATATGTAAAAAAGAAGAATTAATTTTTCTGATGTGGAACTTTCTGGTGGAGAGAGTTGTCAAAAAATGCAAAAGACAGTTAAAGAGTAATAAGAGAGTACGAAAGATCATTGAAATGCAATAATAAAAGAATAGTTAGGTGCTATTTGGTAAAACTTAATTGTAAACTTATTACCAAAATTTGCCATTTTCATTTTCGGTGATTTTAAAAATTCAGATCGCTTGGTAAAGGTAAGGGCTTGTTTGTTAAATATGATATCCAACTCTAAATCTGAAGTCTGAATATAAAGTTTGAATATGAAGTCGGAAAATTAGTAGTGAATCTAAAATAACTGGTTTGTTAACTAACGTCCGAAATATTTAAAATATGTTAATTTGACACATTTACCCATATGTAACAATCATGATTGACCTGTTGATATGCTAAGTGGGGCCCACCGTTTTGTTAGTGAGAAATCCACCCGTCCATCCATTTTGCAAGCTCATTTTAGGACACATGACAAAAAATAAGGCAGATCCAAAACTCAAGTAGGCCACATGAGAGGGAAAATTGGAAAAAGAAATGTATACCGTTGGAACCTTCCTTGGCTCCACCTTGATGTTTATATGCCATCCAAACCATTTATAAGGTTATGAACATTGGGACGAAGTGAAAAGACAAAATACTTGGGTTGATACAAAATTTTTGTGGCCATACTAATGTTTCAACAGTAGTCACTGAATCTCTATTATTTCCTCCCGTGTGGCCCACTTGATTTTTGGTATCCTGGTCTAAAATGAGCTCGCAA
Source organism: Magnolia changhungtana (assembly GCA_030180095.1). Lineage (NCBI taxonomy): Eukaryota > Viridiplantae > Streptophyta > Magnoliopsida > Magnoliales > Magnoliaceae > Magnolia > Magnolia changhungtana. The sequence goes on along the minus strand of JASAUF010000502.1, from coordinate 3,155,865 downwards.
TACGTATGAACATGGTGGATTTCGTACAAACATCATGGCGGACCTCACCTAGTATCCAGTGCAAGAAGTTCCTACAAATTCAGGAGTGGATTAGGTGAGACCGTGGATCCATCGATGAGGGTGGGACTCGGTCTGTGACACTTACAATGATGTCTGTAGCTTAAATCCACACCGTCCAACAATTTTGAAAGTTCAATTTTGGGCGCTGTCTCAGAAATGAAGCGGACAAAAATTTTAGGTAGACCACACCATAGGTAATAGTCTTATTTAATCCTCACCATTAAATACTTCATGAATTTCAATGAAATGTTTATTTTCCATCCAACCAGTTCATAAGTTAACAAAAAACTAGATAAAGAGACACACAAATATCATCTTGATCCAAAGCTTTTGTGGCCCATGATAAGTTTTAAATGGCCCATCACCATTGTTTCCTATACTATGGTCCATCTAGGATTTGGAGCTGCTTTATTTTTTGGATCATACACTAAAATGAGCTTTCAATATGGATAGACAGTGTGGATGTAGTCACATACATCATAGTGGGTCCCACAGTTGAGGTCCCACCCACCTTGGTGAATCCATGTCGCACCTAATCCGTTCCCCCGAATCTTAGGTAGATTTCTTGCCGAAAGCTTTCACAAGAAGTTCCTGCACTGAAAACCTAGGTGGGGTCCACCATTATGATTGTGAGAAATCCATCCCATTCATCCGTTTTGTGAGATCATTTTAAAAAATGGGGCAAAAAAAGAGCCTATCCAATATTCAAATTGGCCGATCAAAAACATGAGGATCGAACGTCTGTAGTTGAAATATTCATAGGGCTACAAAAGTTTTGAATCAGGCTAATATTTGTGGTTTCAGTTCATCTCAGGAGGAATGACGTTATAAAGAGTATTGATGGCATGTAAACATCACCGTCGACCCTAGGGAGTTTTCAATTCACTACCCACCTTTTCCTCTAGTTCAGCCCACTTGAGTCTTGTATCTTGTTCGTTTTTGGTTCCAAGTTCTAAAATGAGCTCAAAAAATGGATGGACAGATTAGATTTATCACAAACATCATGTAGGCCCCACTTAAGTTCCCAGCATATGAACCTCCTGCCAGAGGCTTGCAGAGAAAATCCGCATCCCAAGTACGAGGATTGCTAACTAGCCCAACAGGATCAAACTAGAGATGGACAAACAAGGGCTTTGTGGGGCTTACCACGATGTATATGTTTTATCCACATCATATATTCATTTTTTTCATATGGTTTTAAAAAAATAATGCAAAATACAAAGTAGGTATAAGGCTTAAGTGGGCCACACTATAAGAAATAGTGGGAATCAGGTGCCTACCATTGAAAACTTTTTTGAGCCATGAGGCTCCCTTCATCCATGTCTGCGTGAATTTATGAAAAGGTTGGATGACAAATACGCTTTACAGTGGACCTCAAGAAGGTTTTAATGATCTGTGTGACCTTATGAAAAATTTCGACAGGATGATGAACCTCAATCGGACTTAACAAACACAACTAAACATCGACCACTTTCCAAATTCCCTGTTAAGTAAACAATTACAAAGTTAACAAATAGGCCCTAAGATATTCAGCACTTAATATTAAAAATCACTTAAAATTAGTGATTTTTTCCTGTCGCAAGCTCTTGACTTATCACTTACAGTAGGATGCGGTAACTGATTTGCTTTTAAATTTTTCAATGACTGTTGATAAAAATATCTCCGTAAACATTGTGATAAGACATTATGATAGTCTTTGAAAACGTATTACATATTTACGTGAGAAAGTGTAAAAGTTTTGTGAGACTTACCATAATGTATGTATTATATCCACATCATCCATCCATTTTTCAAGATCATATGAACCTTGATGAAGGAAAACACAAATATCAGATTGATCCAAAATTTCTGTGGGCCCCGAGTAGCTTTCAATGGTAGGCATTTGATCCCCACTTTTTTGTGGTGTGGTCCACTTAAGATTTGGATCTGCCTCATATTTTGTTTCATGCCAGAAAATTATCTGAAAAATGGATGAATGGTGTGGATATAACAAAAATTATGGTGGGACCCGCATAGCTTTGACATATCAGAACGGTACTACCTAGGTGCTGCTCTACAACATGAGTCGAGTAAAAGGGAGGGGACGGTTACAGTGTAAAATGTTAGTGGGTGTTGCCCCGACGGTGCCCCATCTCTTTGTATGTGTTGTATATCCAAGCCGTCCATCTGTTTTTCTAGATCATTCTAGGGCATGTTCAAAAAAATAAACCGTATCTAAATCTCAGGTGGACCACACCATAGGAAACAGTTGTGATTGAATGCCCATTATTAAAATTTTATCAAGGGCCACAAAAGTTTGTACTAAGCAGGTCTTTTTTTTTTTGTTTTCCCTTCACCCAGGTCTGTGTGCCTTGATTAACAGGTTGAATGCCAAGGCCCCAAGGAGTTTTTAATGGTGGTGTCAATCACCACTAATTCCTTTGGTACGGTTCACCTCATATTTGAATCTACCTCATCTTTAGGTTAGTTCCCTAAAATAGCCTAACAAAATATAGATGGATAGTGTGGATATAATACATAGATCTTGGTGGTGAGGTGCATGGAGCTTTTCATGTCAACCAATACCCGTCCCTGTGTCATGTTCAACGCAGGCAATCTGCACACAATCGAGTAAATGAGATTTTTACCGGCTAACACGTTAGTGGGTGTTGCCCTAACCATGAGACCTGCCTCGATGTGCTGTATATCCAACCCGTCTATCGGTTTTTCCAATCGTTTTAGGGCATCATCCCAAAAATGAAGTGGATCCAAATCTCAAGGGGAGATCCAAATCTTAAGTGGACCATATGATATAAAAGAGTGGTGATTACATGCCCACCATTAAAAACTTCACGATAGCCACAAAAGTTGTGGATCAAGCTGATATTTGTGTTTTCTCTTCACCCGATCAAATTTTAGTTTGTGTAGAATTAGGACAAACGGGGTAAATATAATAATTTTTAAATTTTCAGACTTTTTAATGTGCTCTCCTAAACAAAAATTTTAGTACTTTTAAATATTAAAATTCAATACTTTCAACTTCAGCACCTAAATTAATTTTCAGACCTTATTTTTTAGTTTACCAAATGACACCTTAATCAAAAAGTAACGATAAAAAAAATAAACGTATAAAAAAAATTTTAAAAGTGTATAAGTACATTTTCATCTTAGAAAATTAAAAAATGTGTTCCAAGTGTAACAACAAATAAGTACTTTAAAAGTGGTGCTATTTGAGTGCTCCCAAAAAACCTTTGGGTGTATATAGGAAAAAAGCCCTATGTAAATAGACACAATCCTCTAGTGCTCCTAGTTACGTTGGGACACCTGGACATTCCAATCCATTGATCTAGACTGTTCATTAGGTCCAACACACATTTCACAAGCTATCAAGAAATCATCACACCATTTTATCAAATATTGTTGATTTAATCAATGGCCTTCAATATGGTCAACCAAGATTATTTACACAAAATAAGTCTAATAAAAATTAGATACATCTATTTGTTAAGTCCAATCACGGATTGCTTATGATTCTAAAGTATTACTTTCACTGGATAATAATCCCACTCCATGACTTGGAAAAGGACAAGTGATGACTATAGATAATAAGGCCAAATTAATGATGATTGAACCATTTCCTCAGCATGACCATTTCATTAATGACTATGCAATCTGTTACCGACTTGACATACTCGGATTGGATACTGGCCCGGGACAGGGTTGAGTAGCAAGTTTCGCTACCAAAGTGATGTCACCTCAGTATGATGTATGTGTTGTATCCACATCGGCCATCCATTTATCATTATAGGGCATGAGACAAAGAACGAGGCAGATTCAAAGCTCAATTGAACTCACCACAGAAAACAGAGGGGACAACAATACTCAGTGTTGAAACCTTCCAAGAGCCCACCGTGACGTTTATTTGAGATCTACCTTTTACATGAATCTTTACTTTTAATCCAGTGGTAGGCTCTCAAGAGTTTCAACACCCGGTTAAAAGTTCGAGCATCCATAGGTAGTGAAATCCCACTGCGGCGGCGGGCGTGTGATGTACGGAAAATACAGATGGCGCTTCATCGAAAACTTATGTAGTCCCTATGAGAATTCTAATGGCAGTTTACACAGGCAGGCTTATCCAAAATCTTGCCACGTCAAGCCTTATCATGTTGCCTCACCAAATTACTCTCCTCCATAGGGGATAGTGGGAGACAGAAATCTGATCCACGCCGTTCATCCGCTTTTCTATCTCATTTTAGCGTTTGAGCCCAAAATTGAAACATATCCAAAGTTCAAGTGGGCCATGCCACAGGAAAACAGTGGGAATAATGATTTCCACCGTTGGTTCCTAGGGCCCAAAGTGATGTTTATTTGTAACCCGACCTGTTCATAATTTCAAAAGGACATGGATGAAGGGAAAACACAAATATCAGTTAGAATTTTGCAACGGTGTATGTTCAATTCACACTGTTTCCTGTGGTGTTGCCCATTCGAGCTTTGTATATGATTGATTTTTAGTACATGAAAATAAATTTAAATTATAAAATGTGTTGAAGGAGTGAATAAAATAAATACATCATAATGGGTCCACATATTTTGCTCACTACGCTTAGGGTACTGAGTTACTCCGTACGCAATCTGCTTCCTGGGACAACCCAACCAATAAAACCTTTGGGGAGGTTTATGTGGCCCACTCTATTTGTGTAGTTCATCCAAGCCATTCATCAACATGCCTCTTTAGGATGAAGTAAATCAAAAACAATATAGGTTTTCCAAGATAGGTGGGCCACACCACCTGAATTTAGAGGTTTCAGGCATGATTTTACATTGATTCCCCATCGTGTGGCTCACTTGAGTTTTGGATCAGCTTGATATTTTAAATCTACGGTCAGCATGAGGGCGAACCAACCTTTTCCACCGTATTATCTATTGTTAATCGGTATGATGAACTGCTTGGATCAGATTCTAAGTTTAGCCCACCAATTTCTGTTGGTCTGCATGATGAACGGCTTGGATATGGCAAGCTGGCACCTGTGGGTGAGTAGCACAACAAGCACATGCAGTGGGGATAGTAAAAGCTACATAGGATTTACTACTTGGGGGCCATGAATTCTTGATCCATCCGTTCATGTGATGGCCCCCCATCCCAGATTGGAAGATCCCAAGGTTTCTAGGTATGACTATATTCACTGACTATAGACCGTCGCTTGTTATGAATGGCTATCATCTTACTATATGGAAAGCTTTTGAAGCATCACCCACCACACGTCCTATCAACGGTTAGGATCATGTGCTCATGCAATGTTCACTGCATGTTTGGTGACGATGAAGACGTTTCATCTCACACCCCTTTTAGCTCCCGGGAATTGGGTGTAACAAGATGTGAGCATTTCACACCGTAGGTGAACATCGGACGTTTGAAATCTCCGGTCATTTGTTTTGGAGTGGGGTCATTGGTGTGTACGCGGATTAGGTACTACCCTCACCTGTTTGGAGCTGGGAATAGGGGGGGGCTCCAGAGGGCCACTGTGCTGTGTGGCTTTTATTCACACTGTCCATCCATTTTTCCATATCACTTTACATTATGGGCCCCAAAATAAGACAAATCTAAGGCTCGAGTGGACCACATAATGGGGATTAAATGCCCATCGTTGAAAATTTCTCGTAGACCACAGAAGTTTTGGATCAAGCTGAAATTTGTGTTTTCCTTCATCCATATCTATATAACCTTATGAACAGGTTGGATGGCAAATAAACAACATGGTAGGCCCTAGGAGCCCTAGCATGTCCCCAGGGGCTAGTACCTAATCCACTTCCCCTTGTGTGAAGTGGCTTTTTCCCCTCCTTTTTAAGGGTGCGGATTGGGTACTAACACCACCAGGACTGAACTAGAGACGGATAGTCCGTGGTTCATCCATTTTGATAGATCATTTTAGGGCATGAGCCCAAAAAAGAGGTAGATTGAAGGCCCAAGTGGACCACACTGATGGGATTTTTTGTCCCGTGCTCGACCGGTCGTGAGCCTCGCTCGATTGGTCGAGGGCTAGTGCACGACCAGTCGTGGAGTCGAGTCATGGCACGACTCAAAGTCCAGCGACTGTAGACTATTTTTCTCTGGGGTGCTCGACCAATCGAAGGAGGATCTCGACCAGTCGTGGGTGGTGCTCGACTGGTCGTGGACTCGGTACGAGCAGTCGAGGTTACACAGATTCATTTCACAATTTCACATGGATTTCGTGTCGCAAGTCCTTTCACAACTGGGATGCGGAAAGGAGTTTCCTAAAACTTTAAATAGGAGGTACTTAGGGCTTTCTAGGTACGACAAGAGGGTTTCCTAAAGCTTTACAAGGTATTTACTAAAGGGTTTAGGGCTATCAAAGGTGAGAGAGAGAGGAAGCTTATAGAAGGGAGATTATGCTCGTGGAGGTAATCTACTGCGCAATCTATATCTCAGTGCTTCTATGTCCTCGTAATCGGTGAGATCTCTCCGTTTTTTTTTTGTTTCTCTTATTATTTATCCACTCCTGCGTGAGTGAAGAAGGTTGTAATGTTCTACTTTATAGCGGATTGTTGATCTAGACGAGGTCCCGTGGTTTTTACCTCTTTGAGGGTTTTCTACGTAAAAATCTCTTGTGTGGTGTGTGGTTTATGCTTTGATTTATTTCATTGCTTTATTATCCATAATTCTGGTTTGTTTCGGGAGGTTAGATCTTAAGGTTTTGTGCAAGGCCCCCCAACAAAGTAGTATCAGAGCTAAGTTCATTGAACGGGTAGGATTAGTTTTGAATTATGGAAGGTGGCTTATCAAGGATGATCAGCCTCAATGGATCTAACTGGACCATATGGAAGGCTAAGATGGAGGACTTGCTTTATTGCAAGGACCTATATTCTCCAATTTTAGGCATATCAACAAAATCCAAAGATATGTCTGATGATGATTGGAAGAAGATGGACCGAAAGGCGGTGGGGTTTATTAGACAATGGTTGGATGATTCTGTGTTCCACCATGTGTCTACAGAGGCCTCAGCCGCTAGCCTATAGTTGAAATTAGAAGGGTTGTATGAGAGGAAGACAGCTGGTAATAAAATTTTTCTGATAAGGCGACTTGTGAATGTCAAGTTCAATGATGGTGGTTCTGTGGCCGAGCACATGAATGAGGTCAGCAATATAGTGAACCAACTCTCCTCTATGAAGATGGTCCTGGATGATGAATTGCAGGTTTTACTATTGCTTAGTTCATTGCCTGACAATTGGGAGACATTAGTGGTGTCTTTAAGTAACTTCGCGCTAGACGGAAAGATATCCATGGAACAGGTAACCAGTTGTCTCTTCAATGAGGAGACAAGGAGGAAGTCTCAAGAGTCTACTCAGCAAGACGCCCTTGTAACACAGGAACGGGGGAGAGGAAAGAAAGGAAAGGCGGGAAGGCCCGAGATAAATCAAGAGGCAAGTCGAGTAACAGAAAAGATGTTGAATGCTGAAATTGTGGTAAGAATGGCCACTATAAGCATGAATGTCGTAAGGCTAAAAACGACAAGAAAGGAAAAAGAAAGGAAGATGAATCAGATTCCACTGCGATCGCTTCAGATGGCGACGTTGTAGTTATTCTTTCTACAGATCATGATGTATGTCTCACGGCTATGAGTCAAGACACCGATTGGGTGATAGATTCGGGAGCTTCTTTTCATGTGACTCGACGCAGGGATTTCTTCACAAGCTACAAGTCAGGTGACTATGGGACCGTGAATATGAGAAATTCTTGCATATCAAAGATCGTAGGGGTTGGTGATATTTGTGTGAAGAGCGATGTGGGCTACACATTGGTTCTCAGGGATGTGAGGCATATCCCAGACCTTCGCCTTAACTTGATGTCGACGGAAAGGTTGGATGATGATGGCTATGAAAGCCGGTTTACTGGTGGGCAATGGAAGCTCATCAAGGGTTCGTTGATCGTGGCCAGATGAAAGAAGTGTTGCACCCTCTACAAGGCAAGTGTCAGTATGTGCAAGAGTGGGTTGAACGCAGTGGAAGATTCAGCGATTGACATGTGACACAAGCGTCTAGGCCACATGAGTGAAAAAGGGCTTCATGTACTAGAAAAGAAGCGGCTCCTTCCAGACGTGACAAGTACACCTCTCAAAACCTGTCTTGATTGTTTATCAGGGAAACAACATAGAGTTTCATTTATTAAATCTGCTTCTCATGTTAATAAAGTGTATGCATTATATTTGGTTTATTCTGATGTTTGTGGTCCTATGAGAACAAAAACCTTGGGTGGGGCATTGTATTTTGTCACTTTTATAGATGATACATCTAGGAGGGTTTGGGTTTATGCTTTGAAATCCAAGGACGAGGTCTTTGGTGTGTTTAAATTGTTTCATGCTATAATCGAGAGAGAGACAAGTAGATAATTGAAGTGCATCCGCACTGACAATTGTGGTGAATACGTTGACGACTTTTATGAGTACTACAAGTCCCTGAATATACGGTATGAACAGACGGTTCCCAAGACCCCCCAACATAATAGTGTAGCTGAGTAAATGAATCGCACCATTGTTGAGAGAATCAGATGCATGTTATCCCATGCGAAGTTACCTAAGACGTTCTGGGGAGAAGCAATGCACACGGCGGTGTATTTGGTAAATAGGTCTCCATCAACCTCGTTGAATGGAGAAGTGCCTGAGAAGGTGTGGACCAGAGATGATCCATCGTACAGTCATCTCAGGGTGTTTGGATGCAGGGCATCCGTTCTCATACCAAAGGACGAGAGGCCCAAGCTTGATATGAAGATCAGGCAGTGTGTGTTCTTAGGGTATGGTGATGAAAAGTTCGGTTACAGATTGTGGGATCCGGCCGAGAGGAAGCTCATCAGGAGCAGAGATGTGGTTTTCTTTAAAGATCAGTATATAGAAGACATTGGTATGCCAGAGAAGAACCAGCCTAGTTCAGGTGAGCTAGAGGACATGGATCCAATTATTCCTCCCATGGTGCCTGATGATGGGGGAGTACAGCAAGGTGCATGTAATGCCCTGAAAATCGGGGGTCGAGCATAAGCTCCACTCCCGAGTTCTAACGTATCACTTATGCATCATATATGATGATGATTGAATGTTGTCCATATTGGTGCATTAAATATAAGTGAGATTATACCAAAACAGCATATCATACTCCAGAGACAGTTAAATAAGCAAGCAGAAAACTGTGTTAGATATTTAAAATATATAAACTGTTGTAAGTCTCCACAGTGTGAACATGTTACCAGGTTAAATATATACATGTATACTCCAAAAATGAACAAAAAGAATATACATGGGTGCTCCAAAAGTGTAAAAAAATAAGTGTAATGGCGTTTAATCAACATCCCTGTAACTCCGACGATCAGAACATGGTCTACATAGACCCACCTGATAGCTGCATATAGGAGAAACCCTCCTCATTATCATAAAAGTCTGGCTCTGCTTTGCAAGCATCACCATCATCTGAAACTAAAACAGGGTCTGGTTGGTGTTTAAAACACCGTCCCGTAACGTGAGAGTGAGTAATCAACTCAATGGAACAATAAAGCAAAGGTTAACATATTATCAATTCAGTCAAGTAGTAATGATAAAGCAATATAATCAAATATCTCTAAGTACTCTGATTAATGCAAGAATGGTATGTAGTAATGATGCATGCCCTCGCCTGCACTCCCTCTGCGACCTTCATCTTACAGTCGCGGCATGTCGGTCACTTCCTCAGTGCTTTACCCAACACCAAACGACACATGCAATGTGGTGCATGAGCGTGATTTTCAAGTTCTTATTAGTCCTTTTCATACAACTAGATTGGGAAACTAAGGTACCTCCTTTATATCAATTCCCAAACAATGATTCATCTAGGGTCGTCAATCCTAGTTAATCACATACGATAGGCAAGTTCAGGTCACTACCACCAACACTCTACCAACTGGCAGTCTATTTTCGAAGGCTCGTCACCAACCTGACTGGGGACCACAGCCAGGCTGTGCTGGGGTAGGCCTATTTGTACTCGAGGTCACTCCACCAACGCCCTACCAACTAGCAGTATATTTTCGAAGGCTCGTCACAGAACCGACTGGGGACTATAGCCATGCTGCGCCAGTATAGGCCGACAGCTCGAATACGGTGTCCCATACCACCGTATTCGGCTCACGAATTTGGGTTGCTCACTGGTCACTACAAGGAGGTTGGTCACCCCAGCGTAGGCCGACATCTCAACCACAGTGTCTCATACCACCATGCCCGGCTCATGAGTCTTAGCGGATTGTGGTACCAAGGTTAACGGGATTCACTGGTGAGTTTAGTACCTTAAGTTCAAGCAGTAGCGTCCATACATGGTGAACATACATAAGGCCAATCGGGTTACTTGACGAGCTCGACTAGTACGAGCGCACCTCGAGTTGATCGACATGAAGTGCACAAGCACTCCGTGTGGCCTAACCACTGTCGACAACCAAAGTACGGCTCGAATTCATCGATCATATCTGTCGTGGCTGAAACAATTTGGCCACCGATCGTAAACCATTACCGATTGCCTGGACTACATCGTAGCCCCAAACACACTTTAAATAAGATAGGAAAACATATGTGCTAGTCCAATACAGCATGTAGCAACCAACTTAAATATAAGTTTCATTTAAGCATTTCAATAAACACATAGTGTACATGTTAGCATACATAGGCATTCAACCATAAAGCACGTAGTAATAATATAGAATACATAAAGGAAACTATAACCATAGTTAAGGGAGATGAGAATCCTATCTCAACACCCTCATTACATGCATTTCAATAGGTATTTCCTCATTGAGGCATTTTATCAAACACATAAGCTACACATTTCAACATACACAGATTAGACTAGATATAACATATATCCTGGCAAGCTCTTTTACAAAAGAGTTGCCATGTACTCAACAAGCATATATTCATCGTTAATAATCATGGCAAGCACAAATCCAAATTTCATACTCATTCAGTCATTTCAACAAACACTTAGACTACACACTACAACATACGTAACATATGTTGGCGATAACAGGAATTAGGACAAATCCTTTCACCAAGGAGTTGTCACACGTATAACGACCATATATTCACGACGAATAATCATGGCAAACATGAATTCCAATTCCATACTCATTCAAGCATATCAAAAAACACATGGAATACAACATGTTCAACATAGTTCACATATACGTGCAAAGTGTGGGAAACCTCGTAACTAAGCATGTGATAGCATTCAAGTCAGTCATAAATCATTAACTGACATTGAAAGCCTTGAAAACCATAACCTAAACATTTATAGTTTGCACCTTTCGCCGGTAGACTCGTAACGAACTCGGTTTAAACACAAAGGCTTTGTCTACGACATAACGGTCACCTATAGCATAAAATAGGTTAGCTATTTTATCACTTACACTATTGAAAACCCTAAAACAGATTAGGGTTAGGTTTTCTTACTTACTACCGGAGTCGGAATCGCCGGAATAGCGATGCAGAAACGGTAGCTAAACTCATGGAGCGATGGGATCGAATCCCACGAACTCTCTCCCACTTTCTCTCTCTTTCCTTCTCTCTTTGCTCTCTTCTCTCTCCTAGGGTTGCAAATTTGTATGGAATGAGAGAGAGAGGGTTTAAGGCCCTTATATAGGCCCAGAACTGATAGGAATAGCCCTAGGGTCATGGTATACTTAAGTTATAGCCAAATAGGGGTTGTTTTGATCTAACGAAGCACTTCTGGAGACCCCCTTTCTGCGTGCGGTCGGACTTAAGGTTCCTGACATTGGATCTGGGTCAGGTTAAGGTTTCGGTCCAATCAGATTTGTGGATCAATTGTGGCAGACCAGTTTCAGTTCAACAGTTATCGTCGCTCGATCAGGGGCACGAGTATATGGACCTATGTATGAAATTTTCCCTGATTCGAGGGTGTATTTGGGTCAGATTCTGACGGTCTGAAACCTTAGAATTGGACCGCAAGCGAACGGCTCAGTTTACTTAAATCTGAGTACATTTTCTAAAGATATTTACGTTTCTCACACTCTTACAGTTCCTATTTAAAGTGGTTCAAGCTAATTTCACAACTAATCTAGTTTAGCACTTAGTTATTTTTGTCTAATTCTAAAGGATTTGGTCTTGAGTGATTTCTGCCTGAGGTGGTACTTGGGTCTTTGTACCGATTTTTCCAGGACGTTACAGTGAAGAGGACGAGGGAGTTCCTACATAAGGACTGAGGGAGCAGCCCCCACTTGATCCACCTGTTGAGCCACGGGTGAGGAGGTCATCTAGGGACAGACAGCCGTCTAAGAGGTACTCGCCACATGAGTACATTATGCTGACTGATGGGGGAGAGCCAGAAGATTATTCTAAGGCCCTAATCGACGAGCATAAGGGGGAGTGGTTGAAAGCTATGCAAGATGAGATGGAATCCTTGCATAAGAACCACACCTATGATATGGTGAAACTGCCTAAGGGCAAGAAAGCTCTAAGCAATAAGTGGGTGTTTAGAAAGAAGATTGAGCATAAGAATTCACAGACGAGGTTCAAGGCCAGACTTGTCGTGAAAGGGTTCGGTCAGAGGAAAGGTATGGACTTCGAGGAGATATTCTCACTAGTGGTGAAGATGACATCCATATGGGTGTTTCTTGGGTTGGCGGCTAGCATGAATCTCGAGATAGAACAGTTAGATGTTAAAACTGTCTTCCTCCATGGTGACCTGGAAGAAAAGATCTACTTGCACCAACCAGAGGGGTTCAAAGTCAAGGACAAAGAGCAATGGTGTGTAGGCTGAGGAAGAACTTGTACGGGCTGAAACAAGCTCCACGGCAATGGTACAAAAAGTTTGACTCATTTATGTTGAAGCATGGGTATGATAGAATAGAGTCGAACTACTGTGTGTTCACGAGTAAGTTCTTAGATGGTGATTTCTTAGTTCTGCTGTTATACGTTGATGACATGTTCATCATGGGAAAAGACATCAAGAAGATTGATAGGCTGAAATAGGAGTTGGTCAAGTCTTTTGCAATGAAAGATTTGGGCCCGACTAAACAGATCCTAAGAATGGAGATAACCCGTGACAGAAGCAGTAGGAAGCTTTGGCTGTCACAAGAGCGGTATATTGAGAAAGTCTTAGAGCGGTTCAATATGAATGCAGCGAAGCCGATCAGTACTCCACTAGATGGTTACTTCAGATTGAGCGACAGGCAGTGTCCCAAGACGAAGGCAGAGGTGGAAGAGATGCAGAAGATACCCTACGCGTCAGCTATAGGAAGTTTGATGTATGTTATGGTGTATACACGCCCAGACATAGCATATGCAGTTGGTGTTGTCAACCGGTATCTTGTCAATCCTGGTAAAGAATATTGGGCAGCGGTGAAATGGATACTACGATATCTAAGAGGCTCATCCAGGTTGAACCTATACTATAGTGATGGATGTGTTAAAGGGCTACATAGATGCAGATATGACAGGTGACATAGATTCCAGGAAATCTACATCGGGGTTCATGTTCACGTTTACAGGGGGAGCGATTTCTTGGCAGAGCAAGCTACAGAATGTCGTAGCATTATCGACGATAGAGGCCGAGTACATTGCAGTCACAGAGGCATGTAAAGATATGTTTTAGATGAAAAAGTTCCTATAGGAACTTAGCCTGAAGCAGAAAGAGCACGTGGTCTATTGAGATAGTCAGAGTACTATACACTTAAGCTAGAATCCAAGTCAGCATTCCAAGTCAAAGCACAAAGAGATTCGGTATCACTGGATCAGAGATATTTTGGAACAAAAGGTGTTACAGCTTAAGAAGGTCCACACGTACGATAATGGGTCAGACATGATAACCAAGGCTTTGCCCAAGGGCAAGTTTGAGGTTTGTAAAAACCAGGTTGGCTTGAAGAAGGTGGATCTCTCCTAGGACAAAAAGGAGGAGATTTGATGGGATTTTTTGTCCCATACTCAACCAGTCGTGAGCCTCACTCGACCGGTCGAGGGCTGGTGCACGACCAGTCGTGGCGTGACTTAAAGTCCAGCGACTGTGGACTATTTTTCTCCTGGGTGCTCAACCAGTCGAAGGAGGATCTCGACCGGTCGTGGGTGGCACTCGACCAGTCGTGGACTCGGTACGACCAGTCGAGGTTACGCAGATTTGTTTCGCAATTTTGCGCAGATTTCGTGTCGCAAGTCCTTTCACAACTGGGATGTGGAAAGGAGTTTCCTAAAACTTTAAATAGGAGGTACCTAGGGCTTTCTAGGTACGACAAGAGGATTTTCTAAAGCTTTACAAGGTATTTGCTAAAGGGTTTAAGGCTATTAAAGGTGAGAGAAAGAGGAAAAGAGAGGGAAAGGAAGCTTATAGAAGGGAGATTATGCTGGTGGAGGTTATCTACTGTGCAATCTATAAGACCCGTGCCCTAGTCCGTACTGTTCCGTATGCTTTCGAGATCCTACCGGTCAAATTTCGGCAACCCTCGACCCGTTTCAGACGTTTGTACGCGATCCTAAGCCGAGTCCTGTATACCGAAGTCGGCTCCAACTGAAACTTGTATCATAGCGACCGCACCGTCGTCGTGGTTCTAACGTCGTGACTAGTGCACCGAACCGATACCCAGGCTAGAAGATGTAGGCCCACGTTCATTTCGAGGAAAATGTCGCGCGTTGCGGACTTCAAGAGAATCTCTACGGAATGTCGCATCAAATTAAGTCAAGTACATCACCTTACGTCCATGCCACCTCACCCAACAACAAGTATAAGTGGCCTCTCTCCCTTTTTTCACAAGTCAAACCTCTCTCTCCCCTCACCATTCCTCCTTTTTACAATTTTCAAACATAACTATACTCCTTTTACAAAATTTCAAAACTCACCCATACTTATCCATCTCCTATCCTTACAACACCACTCCATCCCTCCTTACACCCATTATTTCTATCTCCCTCTCTCATTCTCTAGCAAATATCCCAATCCCATGAGAAATTCCACACGTCCAAACTCTCTCTCAACTCCAAGTGTGGCCCATCTTCTCATCTCTCATCCTTACCATAGAAACTCCATCATCCACCGTTAAAAGTCGAGCATAGGAGCTTACAAGCCTACGGGAGCAAGAAAAAGGCTTAGAGATGGGTGATCTTTGAGTTTTTACCGTTGATTTCATGATTTGAGGGCCCACTTATTGGTGGGACCCATTTTGATATACGTGATGTATCCATGAGGGGCCCATAGTGGTGGGGTACCTCTATCACCGTCTCTCTCTCTCTCTCTTTCTCTCTCTCCCTCTTTCTCTCTCTCTCTCTCTCTCTTTCTTTACATGGTGATGATGATGAAGGGGTGAGTGAGGCCCACCATGAATCAAGTATTTCATGTGGGGCCCATCGGATGAATGTGTTGGATCTATGCCATCCAGCCCACTAGCGGGCCCAGATGGAAGGAAAACATAAATATCAGGTGGGCCATGTTCATGTGGGACTCACCACAATGATGTGTCTACCCATGCCGTCCAGCGTCCCTGGATGCTGGACGGGTGTGGCTAACATGGAGTGCGTGTACTGCTTGGGCGTGTACTGACCAGCTAAGAAAAAAAAAGAAGAGTTGCTTTGGGGTGAGCCATGCATGCAGGCCCCACCTTGATGTATATACATAATCCACGCCGTCCATTCTATTTTTCAGATCATTTTAGGCGTTGAGCCGAAAAATGAGGCCGATTTGATCATCGGGCGGGCCATAGCGTTGGAAACAGTGGCCTTACCGGTTTTTGAGTTCGAGGCATGACAGAAGTTGGTATCAGAGCATAACTTGGGAATAACCGAGAACAACATCACATGTTTGCTATGAGTTTAGGACGATTAGGTTCCGAGTGCGAAGCCTTCCGATTGAGTTCCCTAACGTGCAATTCTCAAGGTTGATTGACGTCATTATTCTTCTTATAAGACATGCCACCCATGAAAGCGACCTGAGCGCACCCCGATCCACCACCTGAGGCTCCAGCTTTACCACCTGCGCTTCCCGTTCCACCGTCAGAGATCCCTGCTCCCCTGTCTGAGGATGACGTTCCTCCACCTGATGCCAGTGTGGATCCGACTATGCCTGTGAGTGCCTCGCAGTTATAGCAGATGTTGCAGGCTGTGACTACTGTGCTTTAAGGGTGGGGCAGGCGCCCATTTGTTTCTCCAGCTCAAGCGGAGCAGGAGCGCGTGAGTGCCCTTCTTGAGAGTTCAGACAGCTTGATCCTTCGCGTTTTCAGGGTGAGCTAGATCCGACAGTAGCGAATAGATGGCGCTCCGATGTGGAGAAGATTTCGATATTATGGCATGCACAACCCAGTAGCGAGTCCCGTTAGCAGTATTTCTCTTCCAGGGCGAGGCCGAGCATTGGTGGACCTCCGTTACCTGCGTTGCAGGACCTGATTACGTCTGGACATAGGAGGACTTTATTGACCGATTCGAGTAACAGTACTTCCCCGACCACATCCATCGTCAAAGAGCATTAGAGTTCGAGACCCTGGTGCAAGGGGACATGACCGTGGTGCAGTACGCGGCTCGTTTTATGGCGCTACCGAGGTTTGCACCGTATATGGTTGATAATGAGGGGCGGAAGGCCCGCCGTTTTGAGAACGGCTTACATTACGGTCTTCGAGGCCGCGTCATTGGACATGAGCTCTCGAATTTTCAGGCAATAGTGGTAAGGGCTCAGATTTATGAGACTGAGTGGGCTGGTACGCAGGCCGACCGAGATCAGAGGGGTCAGAAGAGGCAGGCCCCCTCTAGTAACTCACAGCAGCATCGGCAACCACAGAGATACAGGAGCTACCCATCCGTCAGAGCACCAGTAGCACCGTCGGCACCCCCAGCAGCACCACCTTAGAGACAGCTTTTCAACACTTGCTATGGATGCGATGGGATAGGACACCGTAAGTGGGAGTGTCCTCGACCTCAGCATCTGCAGTCGAGAGCACCACAGCAGCCTCCACAAGCGGCGGCCTCAGCACCACACGGCGGCCTCCGCGGCGGCGCCGACAAAGCCAAATTCCACCACCGAGGTCCCCAAGAAGAAGCCAAAGGCATTCAAGACTACAGCGGCAGAGACAGCAGTTTCGAGCACCTCAGCGACATCAGCAGTAGCAGCATCCTCCGAGGGGACAGACACCTCCCCAACCAGCTCAGGCTAGATTTCATGCGGCTCAGCAGGACCCGCAGTTATCCAGAGGAGTCGTTGAGGGTATACTTCTAGTCTCTTCATGCATTGCCAGAGTATTATTTGATTCCGGTGATTTGCACTCATTTATGTCTAAGGATTTTTGTCGATCGACTGAATTACCTACTGAGTCTACTAGTGAGGGATTGACCATATCAACGACCTTGGGGAAAACCACAATATTAGGCCATTTTTATTCGACTTGCCCTGTTCTGGTCGGTGATATCTTTTTGCCCGCTGACTTGGTTGTGCTACCGATGACAAACTTCGACGTTATCTTGGGCATGGATTGGCTTGCCGAGTACCACGCTATTTTGGACTGTTCAGCAAGGACAGTCACGTTTTGCATACTTGGCTTGCCACAGTTTCAGTTCGTTGCAGAGCCTCAAGGAGAGTCATTGTCTTGTTTAATGTCTTGTGCAGTCGAGGAGCCCGTTGCCTTGTGTATCGATCAGTTGCTGGTGGTTTGTGATTTTTTCGACATATTTCAGGAGATTCCGGGATTGTTGTCGCGCCGTCATATTGAGTTTCAGATTGATCTTATGCCTGATACCGCGCCTATCTCGAAGGCTCCGTACCGTATGGCACTGATGGAGTTGCGCGAGCTGCAGCGACAGTTGGACGAGTTGCGTGAGTTGGAATTCATTCGTCCGAGAAGTTCGCTTTGGGGAGCGTCAGTACTCTTCGTCATGAAGAAGGATGGCTCGTTGAGGCTCTGCGTGGACAATCGCGAGCTCAACCGGGTCACGATTAAGAACAGTACCTGCTCTTGAGGATAGATGATTTGTTTGATTAGCTGCAGGGTACACAGTTCTTTTCGAAGATTGACCTGTGTTCTGGTTATCATCAGATTCATATCCGAGAGGAGGACATCCCAAATACGGCTTTCAGGACGCGTTATGGTCATTTTGAGTTTCACGTCATATCCTTCGGACTGACCAATTCACCCACGGTCTTCATACAGTTGATGAACAAGGTCTTCCGTCTATATTTCGATCAGTTTGTTGTGGTCTTTATCGACGACATTCTGATATATTTGAGGACCCGTGAGGACCATATGCAGCATCTGAAGATCACTTTGCAGACTCTCCGTGCCCACCAGCTGTATGTGAAGCTGGAGAAGTGTGAGTTCTGACAGGAGAAGCTGAAGTTCCTCAGTCATGTGGTGATGAGGGAGGGTGTCGCAGTGAACCCTTCAAAGGTTGAGGCAGTACATCAGTGGGACCAGCCCACGACTGCATCCGAGATCTGCAGTTTTCTTGGTTTAACGGGCTACTATCAGCGTTTCATTGAGGGCTTCTCCCGTATCACGGCCCCATTGACCAGGTTGACTCGGAAGGGCATAGAATTTGTTTGGAGCGACACCTGTGAGCAAGCATTTGTGGAGCTGAAGGACCGCCTCACGTCCGCTCCTGTCTTCGCTCTTCCCTCTAGGAGTGATGGATTTGTTGTATTTACCGATGCCTCACGTATTGGTTTAGGTGTTGTCCTGATGCAGCACGGCAGGCCTGTAGCCTTCATGTCCCGTCAGCTTAAGGTTCATAAGCTGAACTACCCCACGCACGATTTGGAGCTGGCAATAGTCGTCTTCGCACTGAAGGTGTGGAGACACTATCTCTATAGAGTTAGGTTCGAGCTCTTCGCTGACCACAAGAGCTTGAAGTATCTATTCTTTTAGCCGTCAACCACGAGGCCTGGTGGCACACATGATGATTCAGGAGTGGAGGATGCTCGAGGATATAGCAGAGTACGACCTTGATTTTGGTCTGCAGTCTTCTATCGTTTAACTATCGAGTCTGTCGATTCAACCCTCTCTTGTTGCAAGGGTAATCGAGGCTCAGCAGGCAGACGAGTCGTTACAGGATTACCGAGCAGAGGCAGCATCTGAGAGTCAGACAGATTGACAGATTGGTGCTGATGGTGGACTTCGTTTCAGAGGCTGATTATGTGTCCCAAATATTCCTGAGTTGCGCAGAGATCTTATGACTGAGGCACATCGATCGCGGTTTTCTATTCACCCTAGCTCGACGAAGATGTATCGTGATATGAGGAAACAGTATTTTTAGGCGGGGATAAAGCGTCAGATTGCCAATTTTATGGTCGAGTGTGACACATGCTAGTGTGTCAAGGCCAATCATCAGAGACCCCCTGGTCTATTGCAGCCGTTAAGCGTCTCGATGTGAAAGTGGGAGCACGTATTTACAGATTTCATTATAGGTTTGCCGAAGACTCAACGCGGTCATGACGCCATCTGGGTCGTCATTGATCGTCTGACGAAGTCGTCACATTTTCTTGTGATTCGTGCGACTTGGTCTTTGGACAGGCTTGCGAGATTATTCATCGAGGAGATCGTGAGACTGCACGGTGTTTCAGTCTCGATCGTTTCTGACCGAGACCTGAGGTTCACGTCTCAGTTCTAGAGGAGCTTGCATAGAGCTATGGGTACTGATTTATAGCTCAGCACCGCGTATCATCCGCAGACCGATGGCCAGACCGAGAGGGTCAATCAGATACTTGAGGATATGCTTCGGGCCTGCGCAATTGATTTCGAGGGTAGCTGGGATGAGCATCTGCGATTGGCTGAGTTCGTATACAACAACAGCTATCAGGCGACCATTAGCATGGCTCCTTTTGAGGCATTATATGGCAGACCGTGCAGATCTCTGAGTTGTTGGACCGAGGTTGGAGAGCAGCGTCTCCTGGGTCTCAAGCTTGTGCAGGAGACGTCAGAGGCTATCGATATCACCAGGCAGAGGATGCGCACAACTCAGAGCCAGCAAAAGAGTTTTGCTGATCGCCGGTGTCGTCCCTTGGAGTTTGATGTAGGGGACCATGTGTATCTCAAGGTCTTGCCCATGAAGGGCGTAGTTCGATTTGGAGCGAAGGGTAAGCTTGCCCCGAGATTCATAGGACCTTTCGATATCACTGAGCACATTGGCACTGTGGCCTATTGGCTTGCCTTACCATCTCAATTGTCTGGCATCCACAACATTTTTCACGTCTCTATGTTGAGGAAGTGTGGGTCAGACATAGTTTCTGTTATCGATTAGTAGCCATTGGAGGTTCGGGAGGACGCTTCTTACATTGAGCAGCCAGTTCGTATCCTTGATCGGAAAGAACCGGTCCTCCGAACCAAGGTCATTCCCTAAGTGAAAGTTCAGTGGGGTCACCATTCTGTTGACGAAGTGTCTTGGAAGCACGAGACTGAGATTTGAGAGTGTTATCCCCATCTCTTTGATAATTGATCATATATTGTATCTTGTATGCTACCTTCGATTTTATATGACGATGTCTTGTTTTCCCTTCTATTATGAGTTATGTTTTTTTGCAATGATTATGCAAATTTTGAGGATGAAATTTTTATTTGGAGGGGAGAGTTATAAGACCCGTGCTCTAGTCTGTACCATTCCGTAAGCTTCCGCGATCTTACTGGTCAAATTCCGGCAACCCTCGACCCATTTCCGACGTTTGTGCGCAATCCTAAGCTGAGTCCTACATACCGAAGTCGGCTCCAACCGAAACTTGTATCATAGCGACCGCGCCGTCGCCGCGGTTCTAACGCCATGACTCGCGCAACGAACCGATACCCAGGCTAGAAGATGTAGGCCCACATTCATTTTGAGGAAAACGCCGCACGTTGTGGAATTCGTGAGAATCTCTACGGAATGTCACATCAAATCAAGTCAAGTACACCACCTTACCTCCATGCCACCTCACCTAACAACAAGTACAAGTGGCCTCTCTCCCTTTTCCCACAAGTCAAACCTCTCTCTCCCCTCACCATTCCTCCTTTTTACAATTTTCAAACATAACCATACTCCTTTTACAAATTTTCAAAACTCACCCATACTCATCCATCTCTCATCCTTACAACACCAGTCCATCCCTCCTTACACCCATTATTTCTATCTCCCTCTCTCATTCTCTAGCAAATATCCAAATCCCATGAGAAATTCCACACGTCCAACACTCTCTCTCAACTCCAAGTGTGGCCCACCCTCTCATCTCTCATCCCCACCATAGAAACTCCATCATCTACCATTAAAAGTCGAGCATAGGAGCTTACAAGCCTACGGGAGCAAGAAGAAGGCTTAGAGGTGGGTGATCTTTGAGTTTTTACCGTTGATTTCATGATTTGAGGGCCCACTTATTGGTAGGACCCATTTTGATGTACATGATGTATATATGAGGGGCCCATAGTGGCGGGGTCCCTCTATCACCGTCTCTCTCTCTCTCTCTCTCTCTCTCTCTCTCTCTCTCTCTCTCTCTCTCTCTTTCTTTGAATGGTGATGATGATGAAGGGGTGAGTGAGGCCCACCATGAATCATGTATTTCATGTGGGACCCATCGGATGAATGTGTTGGATCTACGTCATCCAGCCCACTAGCAGCCCCGGATGGAAGGAAAACATAAATATCAGGTGGGCCACGTTCATGTGGGACCCACCTTGATGTGTGGGCCACGTCCATGTGGGACCTAACACAATGATGTGTTTACCCATGCTGTCCAACGTCCCTGGACGCTGGACGGGTGTGGCTAACATGGAGTGCGTGTACTGCATGGGCGTGTACTAGCAGCTAAGGAAAAAAAAGAGTTGCTTTGGGGTGGGCCATGTATGCAGACCCCACCTTAATGTATATACATAATCCACGCCGTCTATTCTATTTTTCAGATCATTTTACGCGTTGAGCCGAAAAATGAGGCCGATCTGATCATCGGGCGGGCCATAGCGTTGGAAATAGTGGCCTTACCGTCAAATTCCACCCCAATGTTTCTGTACATCAAAACCTGTCCAATATTGGACTCAATGGGATTCGGTCGAGCCACAGGGACCAATGGCTGGGTTGGATTCGTCTGAGGTAGGCCCCACCTATCAAAAACCACCAGATTATTGGTTTTCAAAAAAAAAAAAAAAAAGAAGAAGGCAGCAGCACCTGTTGCTACCGCTATCAGAGGTGGGCGGACGGGCTGGGCCTCATGGCCCCAGCTGTGGGCCCCACCGTGAGCGTTTCAAACATCAATTCCGTGCATTTGCTGCGTCCCCTTTAAATTATGAGACATCCCAAAAATCAGCCGTATACGGAACTCAGGTGGGCCATACCATCTAAAATTATGTGAAGACATGCCTAAAACATATAAAATCACTTGGTGGGGATCTACCTGAAATTTGAATGCAGCTGAAACCTGGTCTGAACCCTCAGCCAAGTGGGACGCACATAATGGGTGGGCTGGATTTGTGAACCACATCACGGTGGGCTCCCTGTCCACGTGACCCAATCAACAGATTGGGTGAAAAATAAATATCACGGTGGGCTCCGTGACCGTGTGACCGTATGAACTGGATGGGTGGCAAATGAACATTCCAGTGGGCCCCATGGCTACGTGACCCTATCAACAGGTTGTATGGCAAATAAACATTACAGTGGGCCCCAGTTTCCCCCCTGGTCCACACAACCTTATGAATAGTTTGGTTGGAAAATAAATATTATGGTGGGCCCCATGAGTTATCAACGGGTTGGATGGAAAATAAATAACACAGTGGGCCCCCAGTTCTCTGTGACCTTATCAATAGTTAGATGGTAAATAAATATTACAGTGGCCCTGGCCGATTTTTATATTATATTACATTATAATATGGTATATTATGATATATTATATTATATTATAGTATAATATATATATATATATGGAGGGTGGGCCATGTGCATGGGACCCACCGCTGATGTATGGGTTCCTGTTCCACCATCCAGATGGAACAGTGGCTCACCATGATATGTGAGTAACTCCACCATGATACATGTATCTCATCAATGTCGTCCATATGTTTTATATCCACGTTGTCCATCTTATATGAGGCCTACCTTAACTTGTATAAAGCCCATTATGATGTATGCAAGGCCCATGTGATTAGACTCATCTTAATGTAGTTGTGGCCCATCTGTTGGGGCCCATCTTGATATATACGAGACCCATGTACATGAGGCCCATTTGATGTATGGAAGGCCCATGGGTCGAGGCCCAATGGGATGTACATAAGGCCCATTGTAGTGTGATTCCCCATGGTTTATGTGTTGACTATTATAGTGGGCTATGCCTTGGGAGCAATGATGGTTTGATGCCCACATTGTAGGGATAATGTTGGTTAAATGTCCGCATTGTCACTCTCCCTAAGGCCCACTGATAGGCCCATACTTATAATGAGTAGGCCGTCTAGGCCCATATCCGTTATGTACAAGCCCGTCACCCAATGACATGTTTAGTATAGATCCATGATTCATGATCATATGCATCATATGTATGTTTGATATGACGAGTGACTGATCATAGCATATGCCTTCGGGCGGATTGTTTATGGGCTCCCTGATAGGCGGAGTTGCCCTACATGAGCGCGTGACGCGTGCAGGATTGTTGCATGTTTGGTAGGGTGATTCATGCACTTGCATTTGTGTGATCATGATTATCGTATGCCCTAGTGACATCAGGGCTATAGCCTCCACAAACACATTGTGGGTGGTTGGATTGGATACCGAAAATGTTTGGTTCTATCATACAGGTGTCATAGATGTCTCTGGGTGAAAATTCCTAAACCCGATAGTACTAGAGGATGACTCCAACGTCGAGACTAAGTGAATACACGAGTGCGCAAGGGCCGTATACCAGTAGGCCGCATCTCCCATTGTGTCGTGGTCAGTTGGAAATGGGGGGCAATTTCTAGGTCGAGTTTGACCAGCTTGAGGAATAAGTCCGGTATCGACAAGCCGAGCTCGATATTGGCAGGTGGATAGTGAGGTCTCTTTCGCTCTCCCAGTTATGCGTTCGGATAGGGACGGCAAGCTGGCGTAGAGTATACTAGACCCCGGTGATTATCCAGACTGAGAACCGTACTGATTTGATGCTCTAGTGAGGAGCTATACTGTTATATGATGAGAATTGGCATGCTTGAGTTGCATCTCGCATCGCATGGCCGTGTTATGACCGACAGCATTCATATCCTACACCGCATAGCCTTAGTACGGCTGATTGTATTCATGTACTCATCAACATGTTTCCGCATTACTCTGACCTTGCATCCTGAGCATGCTCATATTACACACACACTTACACAACCCTCTAAGCTTTTTATAAGCTTATGCACGATTGATGCGTGCAGGTGATGTCAGGACGCAGCCGTAGCATAGTAGTAGCAGGAGCGTGCAGTCGAGCTTTTGGAGTTTTGTTATTATCACTATCTTGTATTTCCCTTTATACGCATTGTACCCAAAGTTTTTTATCATAGTGAATTTTATGATGGTGTTCTTGTGGTTATTGTTGGTGAGTTATGCTTTTGGTTATGCTCATTACAAATCAAATTAATGATTAGAAATCCTCTTTGTAGCATCCCAGGATCGAAACCTAGTGTATAGATGCCGGAAGTCAAGAATGGGGTACTACGGAGGCTGTCGGCGCTGGATTCGACGATCGAGAATTTTGTGAGCCCGGTTTTCGAGTTCGGG
Source organism: Magnolia changhungtana (assembly GCA_030180095.1). NCBI lineage: Eukaryota > Viridiplantae > Streptophyta > Magnoliopsida > Magnoliales > Magnoliaceae > Magnolia > Magnolia changhungtana. Next base: position 3,131,137 of record JASAUF010000502.1, on the reverse strand, counting down.
GCGTAACACAATCTATATCTCAGCGCTTCTATGTCCTCGTAATCGGTGAGATCTCTCTGTTTTCTTTGTTTCTCTTATTGTTTATCCACTCCTGCATGAGTGAAGAAGGTTGTAATGTTCTACTTCACAGTGGATTGTTGATCTGGACGAGGTCCCGTGGTTTTTACCTCTTTGAGGGTTTCCCACGTAAAAATCGCTTGTGTGGTGTGTAGTTTATGCTTTGATTTATTTCATTGCTTTATTATCCATAATTCTGGTTTGTTTCAGGAGGCTAGATCCTAAGGTTTTGTGCAAGGCCCCCCAACACTCACCATAGAAATCAGTGGGGATTGAAAGCCTATCATCGAAAACTTCTTGGGGGCACAAAAGTTTTAGATGAAGCTGATATTTATGTTTTTGATTCATTAAGGTACATGAGACCTTATGAACATGTTGGATGGCAAATAAACATCATGGTGGGCCCTAGGAAGTTTTCAATGGTAGAAATTCAATCCCCACTATTCGTGGTGTAGTCTACTAGAGCCTTTAATCTGCCTCCCTTTTTGGACTCATCCAATAAAAACGATTGGTCAAAATGGATTGATGGTATGGATAAAACATTTGCATCATGGTGGGCCCCATGTATCCCTTAATAGGATTGTCCGTCTCTAGCTACATCACATGAGGGTAGTATGGGTAGTACCCGATCCATGCCCCTTTTTAAAAGATAGGAGACTTATATGAGTAACAAAGGTGTCCCTAGGCTACTTATTTGCCATACACCATGTACGTTAATCCTACCTTAAAATAATTTAATTATAGGCTACATCACTAAAACCACACCAATAAAATGGTCTGAATTGTCCAAACATTGGTAATCTAAATGAATAGTTAAAAAATATTTGTGAGTCACTTATTTGTGATCCTTTTATTGGTGGCCCACTCGATGCTCAAACTTTCCTCATTTTTTGATAAAAGTATACATTTTATTAGGCTCATTACCATTATTCTGTCAAATATCATGTATGTATAAGAGGATTGCTCTCTTGCAAACCAATTCTCATGCAAACTTCATAAAAAGCTTTTTAACATGTGAAGTGGGCATAAAATTTAGACAAGTCACCTCATGAAACCCCTTAGCTAACTTTTTAGCATGGTTTAAAAATCTAGTGGGCCCTAGCAAAGTGATCTCTCACTCTCACTTTGCCATGCCCCACTAGATTTTTAGATCATGCTAAAAAGTTAGCTAAGGGGTTTCATGAGGTGACTCATTTACTTTATTGACACTTGGTTTGTTTTCCGTCACATGTGGTGTGTGCGGGCATACTAGAATTAATATAGCGACTCGATTCAAACTGATCAACTTTGACCCCAAGCGCTAAAATAAGCAGATACGTCTAATATGAACGTATATGATTAAAATCAGAGAAGATCGGTTGCCTACTCAGCTACTTGTAGAATTTTGTAATGATCAGACGATAATCAAGAGGGTACGGTTCTTCCTTTGAAAGTGGGTTGCGCTTTGCCTTTCACAAAAAATAAACTCACAATCGTTAACTAAGAGCAACAACAAGAATGCATGTCTTGAAAGGACTGCTTGATACTGGACTAGGATCAAGTCTAACGTATGAGGGTAGACCTGAATTACAACTAATAACTATCACTAAGAATTACCACTAGTCGATTATCGCTACTATTAGGATAAAACTGAGATAAAAGATAGATTTGATTTGATTTAATTGTGTGTTTTTTCCCTGTTAATCCCTCTATTATTTATAAATATTTATCGCAGTTTCCCTTAAGATGTTTCTCTTCTTTATTGCAATGGTTATGGTAGCTGAGGAGTCACCATGTCAGTCTTCTAGATCCTTCATTCATTTCTTGATACATGTCCATTTGACCGTTCCTCTTCTGCTCTAAACTGCATTTACTTTTAAGCTTCTCGACCGCGTCTTGCCTCTTAGCCGCATTCTGCTTTTGGGCGCTCAACCGTGCTTTCAGGCTTCTAGGCCACATTTTGTTTTTCTTGCCTTTCAACCGCTTCTACTACGTCCCGCAATCGACTTTCGGATGTCTTGGCCGCACTTCAAGTCTCTCGGCTGTATTTCGTGAAAATATGGCACATGTTATATTTGTCCTGCAATGACACATTTCCATTCTTTGTTCTCTTTTCTAGGAATGGTCAGAAATAGATTACAACACGATGGACCATCTGAATTTTGGGTAAAGGGGTTTCATGAGTTAACTCATTTAGTGGACTGTCCATATCATTTGTTAAAAGTCCTTGTAAAATTGCCATTAGAATCGATTCTCATGAGAGTTTATTTGTGCACACTAATTTAAAATATTAAACTAATTTAATTTATCAAATTCATTTTTTAAAAATATGCTAAAGAATTTTAATACATTCCAGTTAGAAGCATCCAAACATTTTTTTTTTTTCAATTAAATCATATTTTAACTACAAACTACCAAACATAATGAATAATTCCAATTCACACAAAATCTAATGTCATAGTAAATATGATCCCCTTGCATTCCAATTAGAACGTGCCAAACAGAGAAAGACTTATAATCAGGAAAAGGTGATGCTTCATGTGCAATCAGCGGAAAATGAGAAATCCCACACGTGGTATGCAACTTAAACCGTCCAAATTGCGCACCTGATTCAGATGCACAATCTCAAAAGTACATCCATTGGACGGTTACAGTGAAAAAATAAAACCAGAGTTTACGATCTTTCAAATGATCCGTTTATATTGAAGTAATGACCAATCCACAATAATCGCCATCATTTGGACGGTTTACCTTCTTCCAAGTCTACAATTCCCGGGTGCCTATCAACCATCACAGTCCAGCCGAGTATAAACAACTCGTCCACAAGAAAAATCGGCGAAGAGATCCAAGTCAGCGAACGTGAAAATCGAGATTGCGGCGACCAAACCGAAATCACACGCATAAATACTCGCATGTGGCAATTACAATACTATATCTCTCCCACTCATCTGCTGCTTTGCAAGAGAGACACCAAACACCCCTTCTCTATCTTTTATATGTTTTTTCGTCCTTATCTTTCTCAGCCACACCTCTTTCCGTCGCTGATATACAGATATTCAGATATAGCGAAGCAATCCACGTGTAACATTCATTCCGTTATTTCTGCTATTTTCCCTAAATATATCGGTTTTCTTGTTTTCACCTCTGCCAAAAAGAAGAGTGACGTGGTTACATATCGCTACGGTAATCTCATTCAGACGCCTCTCTACCTCTATCTTGAGATCCTTATCCGAACCCTTCGAATTCCCTATTTGTCTTCTTTTCTCTCTCTCTCTCTCTCTCTCTCATATCTAAATCTTCTCATATCTCTCTCTGTCTCTCTCTCTCTCTCTCATTCTGTTTCCTTTTTCTTCTTCTCGTCTCTAAAGATAGCGGATTTCTTCTGCTAGGGTTTCATTTTCTTCTCGTTTCGTCTCTCGAAACCCTCGATCGCGTTTCATCGCTGCCGCTAATTTTAATCGAATCGAGGGTTTCTTCTCCTTTCTCTCCCCCTTCTCTTCCTTTTTTTTTTTTTTTTTTTTTTTTTTTTTTTTTCCGTTGTTGTTTTTATGGCATTGGTTTGGACGGCTCTGTTTGAGATCTTGCGGAAACCAACGGTCGGAGATGTTGTGGCCGAGCTGGTTTTATTTCTGGGCCCGTTGTGGATTGCGGTACTCATTGGGCTCGTGGTCGGGTGGGCTTGGAAGCCAAAATGGGCATATTTGGGGAGAGAGAAATCGGATTGTGGGGAGAAGTCTCCGATCTCTGAGGATTTGAGTTTGCAGTCGCCATCGTCATCGTCTGGTTTTAGTTTGATGCCGAGCTTGAATTCATTAAAGGTGCAGCTGCCAAATTGCATCGGTTGGATTTCGGATGATAGGGAGGCGGCAAGTAAGGCATTTGAGAAGAGCACGGCAGATGAGTCCGGGTACTTTGGTTTCTGAGGTTTTGCTATTCTTTCTTTTTCTTCTTCGTTTTGAATACTGTAATGTGGTGAGTGCTTAGAATTCTGTTTTCTCATTCCATCAATCCAATTTTCCAGTGGCTCGCAGCTAGAAAATGAAAAATTGGCAGTGACTTTGGAGGATTTAGAGTATTTATTCCAGCTTGTTGAGGTTACCGATGGGGGTCCCACATGGATACAGATGATGGATCGTTCCACACCGACTATGAACTATCAAGCATGGCGGAGGGATACCGAGGTGCGTTTGGGTGGTCATTTATCTGATTTGTTAGGATAACACGTGTGGAGTTTGGAAGTAGAAGTTGTGGCTTTGAAAGTATCCATTTTTGTAATTGAGCTATTATGTCGTTTGATTGTTTTGTTATAGACTGGCCCGCCTCAGTACCGTAGCAGAACTGTCTTTGAGGATGCAACGCCTGAGTTAGTTAGGGACTTCTTCTGGGACGACGAATTCCGATCAGTGTGGGACGATATGCTGATACATACCACAACCTTAGAGGAGTGCCCCACCACAGGAACTATGGTAGTTCATTGGGTTCGAAAGGTGTGAATTGTCATGTTTGAGATTGCTGTTCATCTCTCTAATCATTGTCTTGGTTTCATTTGCTTATGTACATATTTGTTGTTACTGTGGCAGTTTCCGTTCTTCTGTAGCGACAGGGAATACGTGATAGGTCGCCGGATTTGGGAGTCAGGAAGAACTTATTATTGTGTGACGAAGGTAAGATAGGGCATATGGATTTTAAATTGCATATGATCGAGAGTATCGGTCTCCAATTCTTTTTGTATCTTTATATTGGTAATAGGTATACTAATGCCTAGTAGGCATAGACAGTTAATGAAACCGATAGTGGCTGATGCCATTTATCAAGAAATATTTGTTGCAGCAAGCTCTTATAGTTTTTTAATCTTTCATTATGTTGTTTGTGAACCGTTCATTTTGGCACCCTCAATTAGCCCTTTGAATTGATTCCTCTGCCCCTTGATATCCTTATTCAATTTGTTTATGGTTCACTCCGTAAGATGACATATTCTTTATTCCACTGGTGCTTACTTTATTCCATTGGGTTCTTTATTCCTGTTGGCACATCATGTGTCAAAAAAAAAAAAAAAAATCCTGTTGGCGCATCATTGGATTTTTCATTGCAACAGCTTCTTTAATCCATTATAGCTCTGTCTTCATTAGTTTTTTTTTTTTTTTTCAACGTTCAAAGTCCTCAGGGTAGCAAGCCCATGGCCCAATGCTTGACAGTCTTGAGGTCTCAGGTTCAAGCCCAGCTTGCCTTTAAGGAAAAAAAAGAAAAAGAAAAAGAAAAGAACTATCAAGTTTCTCGCTACTTGATGTAATCTTACTTTGGAATCTAATTGTTAAAATCTATTGTTAGCGATCTCTTTTCAGCCTTTCTTTGGAATCTAATTGTTAACCTATTGTTAGGGATCTCTTCTTTTTCTTTTTCTGTTATATATACATACATATATATATATATATATATATATATATATATATATATATATATATATATATATATCAGCAATACTTCTCCTTAGCCATTGATCACTCCCTGTCCTGCTTCCTGGATTGTCGTGGTGTAACATCAAGCACAATGGATGAACACACTACAAAACAAATTTCTTATTCTTTTCTTTTCTTTAGGGCTTATGTGGGAGCTTGTAAATGGAGATAAATGGGAAATGGAATTGGAGGTAAATGAATTGAGAGTAAATGGCTTACTCAGTTGTGTTTGGATGGGAGTAAATGAAATGCATTTGAAATTTAAATATTCTATTTGAATGGGAGTAAATGGGAGGAATTGGAATGCATTGGAACTTTTTAATATATTCACGTCAACATATGCGATGTCCTAAATCAGCTTTAACATCCCAAATTAGTGTACATATGTGATATTTAACATAATGATTGTAACAAATCCATTAAAAAATATATATGTTGGCCTAAAATGAAGAATTTTGGAACCTTGGGTGGGCCACAAATGTAAGGATTACAAACAAGCACCTTGCCGTCGTTTTTTAACCGTCCATTTAGATGGCCAACCTTTGGACAGTTTGGATTATTCTATTGGTATGATTTTAGTGATGTAGTTGATAATTGGATTATTTTGGAGTATCATCAACATGCCACATGTATGGCGGATGTGCTTAGTGGCATCTTTGTTTACTTGTGCGACTCTCCAAGGGAGCTGAAAAAGGCATTTCACCCCCATTTACTTCCAAATCCTCTATTATAGAGAGGATTTGATTTCCATGCCCATTTCTTTTCATTTCCATGTATTTACTCCCATCCAAACACGCCTCAAATGGCATTCACCTCCATTTACTCCTAGTTTCCCCCATTTACCCCCACTTACTCCCATCCAAAAGGCCCCTTAGGTAAAGCTGTCACCATGACTAGTATAGGATTTGTTGCAAGGGCCATGATCACAATTTCCTGCCATTTTAAGAATGGTAGACATTTGGTATGCTATCCTGTTGCTTAATTTCATTATAAAAAGTGCTTGGAGAAGTGCAGTGAACATTCCACCTCATTGACCTTTAGTTGCCCCTTTTGGGATCACCAAGTGGAAAAGCAGGTCTGCCCCACCTCATGAAATTCTTGAGCCATGCATCAATGGTTGTGTGAGGGAGGAAGAGCCAGTAGTTGTTCCAAAATGACCGAACCATGTTTTCTGGTCTCCGCTTAGTTGAAATCCTCAAGTATGCCATGAACGCTAGTGTTGGTGTCTAGCCATGTCTTATTTAGCCCCTCTGGGATGTAAACTTTTCTTCTTTTTTTTTTTCCCTACCTATCCTTCTTGATCCTTTCTTTCCTTGTTCCACTTATTAATTTATTAACAACAAATTGTGTATGCAAAATGACAACTATCTGGCTAGAAGGTTGTACCATAATGAAGTTTAGGCTGAATATGGTAATCTGGATAGAAATCAGGAATGAACTTTCCTTTAGAGTTCAATATTCTTTTTCGTTGGAAAATGACATGAATCTTATTAAAAAAACAAGAGGAATACAAAACAGCCAAGGGTTGCGAGTGACCCTCTCACATCAAGCCCTCCGCCCCAACACTTGACAAACCATAGAGCGCCACAGAACAAAATCTAAATGGAGTATGGAATAAGATGATCTCACCAATGCCATCTCATTTTCTTAAGAGTTCAATGTTGACAGTTCCATCATTTCTATATCTTTGATTTGGATGACTTACTGATCATGATTTCTCTGATGCTATATTATTTGTTTTCTTATTGTTTGGTTGTCTAGCATGTTGACACCTCTTCAAAGATTTAGAATATATTTCTCTAGATTTTAGTTTCTCTAGAAAATACCAGATGTGACCCCTAGCATGTGGTGGCTTGGGTCCTATGCTTCTCACCTTTACTGTGTGATTCTTTTCATTTCCATCACTTGATTTTCAATTTTTTGTAGGTCTGTTAAGATGTGATTGATGATAGTCTTGAGCTATGTAATACAGACATGAAGACATTAATGCATCCCATTTATGCTTTCTGATGATCACATTTACCATGTTGTTCCCATCTATTGCTTGGTTTAGATGATCTTTTGTAATTAGCCTGTTGATAATTTGCTTAATGGCTTGATCTAGGTAACCAGAATGTGCAAACGTTTATAGGCCTTGTATCTGTATCACTACTATCATTATAGATGTTTGGAGGCTGGATCCTGATCCTTCTCCATTGTGCAGCAGTTATTTATTTATTGTTGTGATTATTATTATTATTATTATCTTTTCTCAAGGGGGGGAGGTGTAGGTGTACTTATGTTTAAGTATTCATATGTTTTATATTTTCTACTGTTTCTGTGGATATGCTGCCATATCCAGTGTCCTGTGGTGACATCTCCATCATCCCATATCCAGGGATGAGATAGACATGCATGATTGTTTCCAAGTTATGTAGGTCTTGGTCTATTGTATGTATCCTTCAAAAAAATAGCGTGCGAAAGTCTGACACTTGAGTACTTGGGTAACAATAAGTTATCCCCCTTTTCTAAATTTTCTGGGTTCGAACCCTAGACCTATCTAGACTTCAGGAACCATATCAACTGGACTTCAAGCTAACTAGTAACTACTGAATATTTATGGGGAATCATTTTAGATAAATGAGGCCTCAAATGCAGCAAGTTGGACAACAAGGCTATCATCCAACTACTGCATAATTGTTTTTGTCATGTGTGCATGACAGCCAACCCGATCCAATGCATGCATAACATCCAGCCTGTCCAACACATTGGCCAGATGGGCCACTCTTATAATTTGTATCAAATTGGGAGCTGTCCATTGTTTACTGTGATGTTGCCCGCACGATAAGTGGATAAACCTGATTTTTGCACTGTGTTAGAGTCAACCATTTTGACAGGTTGGATGCTGTACGTACTTGACACGTTGATACATATGCACTAATCAGAGGGATATCATCCTACTTAGTTGTGTGTAAGACCTCTTAAATAATTATATTTTTGAGGTCTGGCCATCCCTGCAGTAACCATATTATGAGAATTTGGGTGTTACAGGATTTATTGTACCTGATCCTTACTGTAATTGGTAAAATAGGTCTTGATGTGGTAGTGTTGCTTCAGATGGATCTGAGGCAAATGTTAGTTGATCAGGTTAAAATGGTTACAGTCTGACTATCATCAGGAACAAAATAGGAGCAAAAGTACTATTCACACTTAGCTTAAGCTGGTATTCCATGTGTCTGGGATCCACTGGCTGGAAGATGTTCCAGATGAAGTTAACTATAACAAACATCAGCTGCTTCACTATTCTGAAATTTTCTTGGGATCATAGTCCATTTCCATGTTTCTGTACACGATATCGTAATTTCCTATATATCTGATGTTGATTGACCACTTGGTGTTAGAATCTGTTTTCGTGTTTCTGTAGACAGTATCTTAAGCCTTTTACAGCCAATTAAGTTGAGATGCATAGTCAGATTGTATTTTGTCACCGACCATTGGATTGACCACTGACAGGAGCATCGAAGATCTGGTGATGATAGAATAAATGACTAACAGTTTCAGGAATAACTTCTTAAGTCAGCTACTGAATGGACGTTATTCTTGCATAGAGCTGTATCTCCCATCTCCTGAGTTATGAGTGGTCCTTAGTTTACAACTTCAAATTTGGTAGTATATAATATATGGTAACATACCTTGACATCATCCATAATTTCAATTGTACAGAATTCTTTTATGCCTCTTTATTTTATTCAAAATTCAGCCCCTGTGTCTATGTAGTGGTATTTTGGTTCAGCATCCATCACTTCAGTACTTGTTCCTAATCCTGCTGAAGAGTTACTTGAGGTAGGCAGACTGTATCTGCTTTATTAGGCCAGATCCGTCATGTTTACTCAGTGTTTCAAAAACCAGGCTGCACCCTGACCTATTTTTGTCAGTGGTTCAGTCCAAGTTGGTCCAACTGCCAAGTGAATGGTCCAATCCATGATGTGTATGTATAGTATAAATAGTACAATAACCGATTTCTCACAAGTACATATGGTAGAGTGGAGACGATGCCCCCTTCTTAGGCAAGGGGTCATGGGTTGGGTTCAAGCCCATAGCTCAATGGTAGTCAGGGTGTCTCAACATTGAGGTCTTGGGTTTGAGACCAGCTTACCTATTACAGAAAAAAAAAGGTTGTGGATCCACCCCAAGCATTTAAAGTTCTATTCATTAGAAAAGCAGTTGGGGAGTTAACACCTGTCTGACCAGAAAAAAGGCCGATGCTGAAGATTGGGCTGCTTGATCCAGATGATCCGAATGATTCCTTGCCAAAAATGGGTTCCGAAGTTACCCAACCCATTACTATGCTGGGTTCTGGTTCAGAATCCTTACTGGAAGCAGTCATTGCTTGCAAAGAGAATCTATCATCATCATCATCATCATCATCATCATCATCTAAGCATTATCCCAATTAATTGCTACGTGAATCCTGTTCCGCCATTCCCATCTATCAAGGGTCAGACCTTCAGTTAGACCATAGGTCAAGTCTTTTCTTACCACCTTCATCCACGTCCTTTTGGGCCTTCCCCAAGCCCTTTTAGAGCCTTTAACTTGTACCAGCTCACTCCTAACTGGCACAGTTCTTGGTCTCCATTGCGCATGACCAAACTATCTAAGTCTACTTTCCCTCATCTTGTACTAGTACTACTAAGTTCCCTTGAATGCATTCATTTCTAATTCTATCCTCCCTCATCATGCCACTCATCCATCTCAACATCCTCATTTCAGCTACGCTAATCCTATATTGTCTTTCATTCCAAGGCATAACTTGTATCCATGCACTTAAAATTAGCCGAGAGTTTTCTCCTAGCAATATAGCCATCCCTACCCTCTTATGTCAAGCCCATGAGCCTTTGTCCGTTCTCTTTCTATCATGGCGAGGGAACAAGTCAAAATAGAAAAACTCACATTGGGTTTAAGGATCATTAAGCTCGAACCGATGACTTCTACTACATCAAGGTGACACTCTACTGCTGAGTTATATGAATATCCCTTGCCTGTACCTCTATTGAGAATTAGATCTAACTTAAGGCAAAGGGTCGAGAAACTCAAAGCCACTATTCCTGAACAACTTGGAGCCGGTCCTTCTTTTCCCACTATTACGGATATGAAAATAATGGAAAAATGAACATGTTGATCTTTAACTGCTCAACATTCTGTCCCATAAAGCATGGCTGGTACTATAGTGTTTTTTTTTTTTTTTTTTTTTTTAAGCGATGTGACTGGTACTATAGCTATCCTATAAAATTTCCCTTTTAACTTAAGTGTTTCACAACAATCACATAAAACTCTAGAGGCACATCTCCATTTCTTTCACCCAACTTGAATCTAGTTGTAAAGAGAATCTCAAGGTACTTAATGAGTTACATAAGCTTTGACGGTTATGGAGTGGGTGGCTTTCCAGGAATGCTTTGGGTTAATTTTGGTTTCCGTGGTCTGATGGGCATGGCTGTGGGTACTGATGAGTCAATTAACCTTTTCTCTATTTGTTGTAATGCGAATAGCTTCTTCGATTAAACTATTCCACGAATACTGTTTGCTTTCTTCCCCCCCTAGTACATGGTGCAGTATATTGTTTTGTCTTCCTTTGCTAATCTGCATATGCTAATGAGGGGATGTTACCCTCCATGTCCGAACTGTCTCGTGACTCTCTTTCAACTTATTACTTTCAGTTGTTTTTGTCATATATCATGATAAGATAACTTGGTTCATCTTTTGCTCAAATGCTAGTGCTGAGCGTGAATTTTATGCTTCTGAGTCTTCAATTCAGCTTTTGATTTAGTCTACAAGAAAACTTTCTGAAAGTCCACTCACCAAACCATAGTCAAATTTGAGGTGGAAATTGCATTTCGGGATTGGCACTCACCTCAATGGATTCTTTACTCAAACTTAAAGATTTGAACTTACTTATTTCAGCTTTTTTACAACAGCCTTTGGTGACTTATTTAAAAAGATTGGCCATGATTAAATCATGTTTTATCTAAGCCTGTACCTTACCTATTCTTGTCTAAAGAACTTTTTTTTTTAACACACACATTCACACCACAGTGGATTTTCACCACAATGGGTACTCGAACCCATGACCTTGTGTTGAAACTCTTGTGAGTCTTACCACTGAAGCGTGTGTAAGGACCCGAAACTTTGTCTGAATGCTTTCTTTTTATTGGATGGACCTCATTCTCTCACTCAGATAGTCAGATGTTTCATTTATATATGTTCTTAAGTTCCTGAAGTTGCTTACCATTGCGTTTGTCATGTTTCAGGGAGTTCCGCGCCCCTCTGTTCCAAGGCGCAAGAAGCCGCGACGCGTTGACTTGTATTATTCAAGTTGGTGCATTCGGGCAGGTAAGCAAGGTCTTTCATTCTTGTATTTACATGAGTGTTTTGAGTGGGGATTATATGATCCTAGACTTATGCATAGCATCCTTGAGTTCAATCTGGACTAGTGGGCCCATGATTCAGTGATCTGGACCATCGTTTTTGTTAGGACCACCATGGATAGACCATGCCCTGAAAGCCTCCCACATTGGATTTGGCCCTTGTTGAGTTGAATTTAGTTCATTGCTATACCTTTCAAAAAAAAAAACAAAAAACAAAAAACAAAAAACAAAAAAGGAAAAGGAAAAAGGAAAAAGGAAAAGGAAAAAAAAAAAAAAAGGTGATTGTTATATTTCTCAATTATCTGTTTGTGGGCTACCAACTTGGGGCATGGTCCATCGATGGGGTCTTTAGGATCAACTGCCTGGATTTCTGAACCATGGGCCCGTTTTAAAAAATGAAAGCTATAGGATTCTCTGTTTATCCTTTGGATCAAGTGCATATCTCTGCTCATTAGAGGTCTATTTTCAATTTCACCCTTCTGTTTCCTGGAAGCATACGGGATCTTTTCCCATGTGGAGACTGATTTTCTTCGAAAAGGATAGAAAAGAATCCATTGATATCATGGCTAACTATTGTACGTGTCTTCACCTGTTTCAATTCTTAAACCCATGGTTCACAAATTCATGTGTTATATTGACCAGTGGAGTCAAAAAGAGGGGACGGCCAGCTGACTTCGTGCGAGGTTCTCCTCTTCCATTACGAAGACATGGGCATTCCATGGGAGATAGCAAAGCTGGGCGTCCGTCAAGGCATGTGGGGCACCGTCAAGAAGATCGAGCCCGGCCTACGGGCTTACCAGACAGCCAGAAGGTCAGGGGCACCGCTATCTCGGTCCGCCTTCATGGCCCAGATCAACACCAAAGTCAATACAGAATATCTGAGATCTTTAGAAACGGCTGGTGATTCATCAGAGCTTGAGACTTTGAACTCGAAGGAGAAGCCATGGGGGAGGAACATACCCAAGTTCCTCATCTTTGGTGGGGCCGTGGCCCTTGCCTGTAGTCTCGATCGGGGGCTCCTAACTAAGGCAGTCATATTCGGAGTGGCCAGAAGGTTCGCAAAGGTCGGGAGGAGGTTATGATTTTGGGAGTAGTAGCAATTATATCACTTGGGAAAATTCAAAAATGATCCGGCAGCAGTTTCATTGGCTTCCTTGGTTTCTAAGGGAGATGATTTCTCTCTTGAATTATGGAAGCAACGGCAGAGGGAAGGAGAGATAGTATGGCTGTCTCTATAATCATTGAATAGAGATCTGATATGAAGGATTATTTGCAGCATACTTGTATTGCCGATACTTCCCATTCTTCTTTCAGTATTCCAATTGTAAGTTGGTAGTATTAAAATGTACGAGTGTCCATTCTCTTCGTGACCCTGATGGTACGATTGACTCAAGTGTGGTCCACTATCATTTTCAATACCCCATTTTTAGGCCTCTGTTTCAGTGGGCCACTTGGCACAGGTGTGATTCTGTGAACCATAGACCAAAAGGTGGCAAGATTAAACTATGCTGTATGAGGATGGATGGTCCTGATGATTTCTCTACAGGCTGCGAAATCAATGGTTAAGATCATCCAATCACAGTGCATGGCCCAGGGGACATGGTGGGATTTTATTTTTTTTTTGGATTTTCTTACAGGCACCACTAGTCGTGTCTACCCTGATTGACTTGTGGTAAATACAATAGGGATATACTTTGTACGATCTCAATCAATCGGGGAGGGTGTAGTTACCAACTGTATCATTGAATATTCCTAAATTAGCATTGATAAGCGAACAGGCATGCGCAGTAAAGCTAATGTACAAGTCACACTTTTGCAAGCATGGCACATGCGTGCGAGATCCAATACATCTGTCCATTTAGTCTGATATTAGGTTTTCCCAAGAATAAATCTGGTCCTAATATGGAAACTGGTGAATGGGTTAGAAAACTTCAGCCAAAATTTTCACAGCCATACATTTGTTTAAGAAACAATGGCCCACCTGACCAGTGGATCAACCTGATTCTTGGGAAGAGGGCGTCAATTTAGTCGTTCCTTTCTGATGGATGGATTGGATTGGATTTTATCTCGAACCAACTTAATATCACTATTGCTGCTGCATTCAACGAATGTGGAGAGGAAACGATGTGAGAATAGTGGGAGGAGAGGTGAAAGAGTTGTGAAAAAAAGAAAAACAAAAAACGAGGCATCCTGCCGCGATGGTTCACCACCGTTTAGGTATTATAAAAAATAAAAATAAATAAATAAAAAAGAAAGGCATTGATACTAAAACCATACATGTGGCATAGTTGTACGGCCTCTGGTCACAGTTTCAGGATGCATGTTGATGACTCGCACGAGTTGCATAGTTGTACGCCTCCTCTGTCAGCAACTGCACAAGAAAGATAAAAAGGGGACCCTCTCTAGAGCCAGGGAATCTCTAATGCTTAAGTCAGTCGCTGGACAAAAAAGGTCTTTTTGACATATTTTTAGCGTACCTTTTATCTTGGAGGCGTCCTTGAGTGGGAGGTCCCGAAGTCCAAGGATTTTCTTCCCAATTCTTAGGAGATTTGATTTGATTGCAATCTATTTGCGGATGCTATCCAATCTCAAGATTTTCGGGGTCGGGAATCCTTTTACAAGATTTTCGAGACGATATTTATGCTTACACCATCTCTTCCTTGCTCGACTCAGCCTTAATTGACTCTAGCGAAAGAAGAGTCTCGGCTGGTTGCAAGGATAGGGCTTTTTGCCTTCTGACGGACGAAACAGAGTCGGCTTATGACCGATGTCTTTCCTTAATCCGATAGCCGACAATGTAACCGGCCTATTATGAGTCGGTTTTCTAGTCGATCAGGTGGCTTCTAGCATTTGGGCTTTAATAGGTCCCTTTAGACGTTGCTGCCTCGTTAACCGAGTCAACTTTATATTTCTTATATATTTTGTCTAGGGCTCTTGACTCTTTAAATCTCGATTAGAATTCATTTCCTGCAATCCGAGCTAAGTTTCTCCTTTAGGCTTTGTCCCGTTGCCCTCGGGCAGTGTCAATAGAGTTGGTCTATTCCATAACCGGATCTTTGGACTTGTCATATTTTACCCCAACACATCGCTCGACTCGAAAGCCGAATGAGTCAGTATGAGTCGCAGAGTAAAAAAACCATGCTACTGGGTTTTCAATTTCAACAAGTGCTCAGCACTATAGTTTTGAAGGTCCTCGGTGCATGGAGCACTGGGTGCAGATTTTAATGATTCCCTCATTATTGCTATATTTCTATTTGCCGATCTCATAAGTGTTGTCTTTGGTGCCCTTTTAAAAGCTTCCGTCAGCTCCTTGATTGTTCATTTGGCCACTGGGCAATGGTTTCTATAGTGAGTTGCTGAATTTATGTTTTGGACAATGGTTTCCTATCCCATGAAAGACCTAATAACAAAATAATCTTTTTCATTAGTATATCTGTTTCCAAAAAATAAATTCACAAACCCTCTTTAAGATTCCAAGGATCCATACATTCGTTTTAATTTTTACCAGCATGGTTTCAAGAATCGTATAGATGACTCATCCTATGCAAGTGGGACTCGATTTCGTTTGATACGAGCCACCGACGAGTCAATCCAAGTAGCCCCAATCTTTTAACCATCTTTATATAGTGCATGGGGCTAGTAAGGCCGTAATACATAATCCTTACAAGTTTCTGATATCGTAGCCGGCATATCTCAGACCATATGGGTCCCTTGTGGCTATTGTGGGATTTTGGTGCCTCTTGTAATTGGTTCATTTTGTTGCAGCGCCATTTCATATGTGGTCTCTTCATCTTCGACCCTTTCTTTTGTGTTCCACTTATTTCAAAATAATAAAAATCATTTTACCTAGAAGAAAAAGAAAGTGCTAATTTTCATTATTTCTTACTAGAGCCCTGCATATAAGGAAAAACAGACATTGACGAAATAAGTGACCAGCAGTTGATACTCGACTCACGTGTTTGGCCCACTTATGAGTGGACTGGCTTGATTTTTTATTTTTTATTTAATGAAGGGACATTCACAACAGGCCCACCAGATTTTAGGATGAGATTTCAACACATGTTGCAAATTGTGGCATGCATGCCAATACCCCTTCTCTCCGTGTATAAGCATAAATGGGAATGTGGCTACTGACATTCATGCTCCCCTTCTCCACTATCACTAATGCCATGTTTCAACTAATATTCTCAGGTTGAAATGCGGTTTCCTTACAAAAATTTAATTTAATAGAAACGTTTATTTGCAATTTTATTAGTAGATGGTATAAAATGTAAATTATATAGTGAGCATGAACTATAACCACCTCTATTCACCTTTGCTTGAATATAAACCGCTCCATCTTTCACATTGTGAGAGTTTAGCGCATCTCTGAATAAGCAGCTTTAACGAGAGTTGAGTGGATCCATGAATAAGGGAGCTTTGATGCTGCGGCCCTTCCAAATATCAATAGGCAGGGGGAGGGTGATGGTGCGGGAGTTTGTTTTGAAACCTGTATAAGGAACTAGACATAGAGGGTGCTTGGGGAGGAAAAATTCAATGAAGTTGTGTTGAAATTTTGGTTTTGAAAAAATCAAAAAATTCAGAATTTTTGTTTTGCTGCCAAAACAACGTTTAAATTTTCAAATGAAAAAGTGTGGTTTTTCTTTAGTCGCATATCGGAAATAAGAAAACAAGTTTTGAAATTTATATGTGGAGGTGTATGTGGTATTCATACTTGGAGTCTTGGAGGTCGAGATGCTCGGTAGGCACTGAAACACATACGCGCGTACGGGTGTGGGAAATGTAGCTGTAGTGGCGCTAGTTGGCTCTTTTGAGAAAGACTAGCAACCTTAAAAGCCACAACGGTTCGAAAACGGACGGACTTTGATGATCCAACAGTTAGATCTTTCGATTCAATGATCTGAAACAGCCCAATTAATGATCAATGGTCACGTTTCGAACCATTAATGGCCATTCCGGTCCAAAAATCATAATCTCCAAACAGATCTCACAGAAAACAATCTCCTTCTAAGAATGTTGCAAATAGGTCCGCTAACAGAGTCTGTCAGAAGATCAATTGTATTGAAAAGTTCCTAAGTGGACCATTTGTGATTATTGTACACAGGCAAGCAATTCGCGTGTAACCCATTAACAATTGATAAGGGAGAGAATCACGCTTTAAGGACAACATAATTTTTTATGTGATTCAGCAGTGTAGCAAAAGAAATAATTTTACTTCAATTGTTTTTTTATTTTTTGGTGTTTCCAACATATTTCACAAGTTGGAGGACTACGCCAACATGAGGCCCCGGTAGACATGAACGGCTGGGTAGGCTCGCTACCACACCCATTGTATGAGAAGCTGTTCCTGACACAGTTGTACAACTGGAATATATTGGAGTTGCAGTCAGTCCTGGCATCGTGGCCGTACATTACCGAGAAGAGAAGTTACAAGCGGAGGGTGCACTACTCCACTGTGGGGGTGTTGGTACTGGTAAGGTTTGGGGGTGAGCAGTACAAGAAGAGCGCGGGTGTTCCTACTGGTGAGGTTTGGGGGTGGGCAGTAGAAGAAGAGGTGAGAGTGCAGTGATCAGCCACATGCAAGCACGCATGCTAGGAAGGGCTCATCGACTGAATGACTATGAAACAAGATTACAAGTACTGAAAAGCGCATTGCAGCGGAACCCATGAGCAGTCCTCTCTCTCTCTCTCTACTCAGCTCTAGTAAATATACTTGAGGTACTGGACCTCTTGGGCAAAAATGCATAGAAGGGGAAGCGAATAGTCCTCTCACTCAACTTGAAATATGGTGATTATGCTTGAGGTACCGAATGGAGGCATTGAGAATACAACTCAACCTTCTTCATCCTCATACAACCAATTGATCCACACAGCCACCATAAGATTTATTCTCAAGTAACTACTCATTGCACTATCGAATTCACCTTTGACATGCCCTTCATTCTCATCTTCATCCGTTCCTATCTAGATAGGCTCTGAAGTCGCTAACACAGGTGAGAAGCCCATTGTAGTTGTAAACATGGCTGTCATCATCATCAGAGAAGACCATCTTAGCAATGGATCATGGTCAAGTGGGAGCTGGTGTCCACCATCATTTTTTTAACACAATTTTCATTGCTTTTCATTGTATCCTGCTTGTTCAGTGTCACCCTTTGCACGTATAATGGAGCTTAATGAGGTTCCTTTGGAAATTGTAAGGATTGATGTACATGTGATCAAGGTGCTGTTTTGAGGTTCGAGGAATGACGAATTACGCCATGGGTTACCATCCTATGTGCACCTTAACATCCAAAAAACACATGAGTTCTGACCTTTCTTTTTCTCCTTTCTTTCCCCCCTTTGATGCCCATGATATGTCCAATGTAATGCTCAACCTAACCTGACATAGAGGATTCGATCTCCTTTTCCATGTCTAGACATTTGCACATGGAATGGTTCCAACCTTGGCTGATCCATCTCCACTTTTTCGAAGATGTCACCCACATGAGTTTTAGTGTCCTAACATTGGCCAGCTTAATAGATGCAAAGAGTGGATGTACAAAATCATCTAATTGCCACAAAGCCTTTGTTGCATGGGCTCTATATGATCCATGTGGGCATTGTACAAAGAGGAGAGTGGAAGTGTGCTACTTGCACAAAAGAGTTAAAATGACAAAACTGCCCTCCATTGAAGGCTAGATACATCCTACTTTCCTCTTAAAATAAAAAGTTTACACTCCCTCCTTGCGATTAATTGCAGGGGTAAAATTGGCCACATGCTACTCACATCATCCATTGTAGAGATTAGGCTATTGTTATTTATTAGTGTAATTCACTCACCTGTAGTGAGTATTGCACTTGTGTCTTCACATATTGTTATGGGTGTAGCCACCCTCTCAACCATTATGATATACTTCACTCACCTGATGTTCAATATTGCACTTGTGTCTTTGAGAAGATTTTCCACATAAATAATGGTTTAGTTGCTAGATGGTTATCAATTTTTACTATGGCTACTATATAAAGAGAAGATTCAGTGGACATCAAAAGCTCAATCTAAAGATAAGTTGCAATTGAAAATTTTGAACTCCCCATGTTGAGCTGTGTTGAGAATACAAGCTTTACTCTGTAGTATCTCATTTCTACTATCTTGTGAGTTTAGTCCCACATTAGATAAGTTGTGGGAATGTGTATTATGACAACTATCTATAGACTCCAGTCACCAAGTCTGAATAAGAAGTTTGTGTAAGCAATATAGCACCTTGTATACGAGAGAGCTCCAACATAGTAAAAATGCCCAGGTCCTTTATGCAGTGTGTAGTTAATGAAAGGAGTCTTTCCATACAGAATGAAAGGGTGCATATTAGCCAAGTTTGGATGGTTTTATAGGACCAATTCAAATGTGCCTATTGTCTACTGCTGCCTGCATTAATCTGCCTATGTTGCTTTGCCATCGGCAATAACGAGTCTATGTTGCCACGCTGCTTGCATTAATTTGGCATGCAGTCAGATCCCACAGATCATTAGAGGCTTTACTGCATTTGCCTAGTAGGGGAACTGAGTGCCCTCAGATGCTGAACCATCTCAGCTGATAAAACAACAAGTCAGACTGCCTTGGGCAGTCGGTTTTGCATACCCCTGAACTTGGAATATGTCTCGAACACCCTATAGAGAAGATTTCAAAGTGTAGTCCATCACTATGGGGTACAACAGTCAAATGGCCTGGATTATATAGCCATGGGCCATCTAAATGAAAACCCATGCCAATGATGCAAATATGCAATTCCTTAGAGAGGATGGTGTAGGCTTTGCTTAGAAACAACCGATTACAAGGTCAATATCATGTTCCTAAACAACTCTTGTGATTTGATATGGGGAAATCACTTGGTTAATAAAATGAGAAGCGAGAGCATGGGCCTGTACTCAGAAATTGAACACATGGAATATAATTAAACCTCCAAATCATGCGTCCCATTGAAGATGGGTCAAAGCCTTAAAATCATATTGGACAATCCTAAACTCTGGTTAATGGACATTTGTTATTCAGTAACTTGTTTGTCAAATATCCCGGAAAAGGGGGCAAGGATGGACAGTAGCACATGTAGGAAGCTTAAGGTGGATGGTGGCATATGTAGTATCTATAGCGTATGTACATTGACACAGCTGCCACATGTTGCGTTGATGGTGGCGCATGTGCACGTGGGGCACTTGTACTTGGTCGGTTATACAAGATTTGTATTCCTCATCTGCACTGAACTAGTGACAAGTTCTGCCATCTCTTTTGCAAAGAAAAGAGATCCTTGCCGATGATCATATATTGAGGACACATCGTCCTCTTTTTCATTAGGTTCCCATGCATAAATGAGTTCGACAAACCATGGACAAGCTATCTATCTCGACATAGCTTGTCCGGATACAACTTGGTTTGAACACAAAAGGGCCTGAAGTGTTGGTTTCTAACCTATTTAGAGTGGGCTACACAATGTAAACACTTTACGGTGTGTTTGGTCACCAAACACGCGCTTCTCTTACAAAATAGAAGCTATCCTAAAATTTAGAATGGCTTCTATTTTGAAAGAGAAGCTGCTGCTACCAAATGCATCCTAATTGGTATGCCACATGTACAATTTTGGAGTGCATGCATATGAACCGTCATGCTTTGCCAGATCAATGTTTTTCTCAGTGAGAAGCTCAAAAATATTAAGTTACAAACGTTCAACAGAGATGTTAAAAAACAATGTTTCATAACTATATCACAAGCGAGAACATGCAAGATGCACAAGCATGGGACATGAATGGATCCGCAACCTAAGCTGGTAACTATCATGTATGTGAAACAAATGCATAACATCCGAACCACTCATCTATCGTGCCCCACAGTAGATGGGCCATTACCCAAAATCATGCAGTTGGATGATCCTAGCCAATAATTAAACTTTCAATAATTGGTTGGATGGAAAATAAAGAAATCCAAACTATTTGACATTCATCAGGAAAAAATGTTCCAATGATGACTAGGAACAATTGTGATTCTTGGGGAATGGCCTATCCAGGTAAGGGCCTTACAGATGAATGGTCCATGATCCAGATCCTGACCATGTGTCCAAACGTCCAGAGATCCAACTCATTGAAAACTAACTTTGATGAATGTGTTTTTGCACAGAATCCTTCCTTTGAGAAAATATACAGTTAACGGCAGATTCCTAAACAGAATGGCAGGCCAGGGCAGATAAAAATACAGCCTAAATTCTTAATAAATCGAAAATTCTAAGATCTAGCAACTTCACTACCACTTCTACTGCAACCAACCTTGTGAAAGCATGCCTAATGAAGAAACATTGAAATCCTTAGACCTGAGCAGTACCTTCTGTGAATCCGGGATCTTCGCATCTGTACCTCCCATCTGGGCCAATTCCAAATCCTTTAGGATCTGCAAATACATTCTCTAGTAGCTGGCTTCTTGGGGGAAGAGGGCTTGAATCAGCAAATTCCACGGCATCTTCAATAATCTCATCAATCTTCTTCTCAATGGCCTTTAATTCAGATTCCTGGGCAAGATTGTTCTCGGTGATGTACTTCTTCAAGGCCACGATGGGATCTCTTGCAGCATAGTGAGCCTTCTCAGCTGCCAAATAAAAGCAGACGTGGAGAGATGTCATCGACAGTTAATTCAAAGTCAAGACATTTAAATGTGGAACTCTTGCAACATTAAGCTTCTGAGCAACACTGTTAGAGCTTCAATAGTCTTCAACTCTCAAGGATATGAGCTACCATGTCAAATAATCATGTCATGCCTCACAAAATTAGGATAGATATTTAAACGATGAGACTTGCGAAATAGAAATAAGAAAAAAAAAAAAAAACAAAACAAAACAAAACAAAACAAAAAGGAATAAGATAAATCTGATCCTTATGTATCCCACTATTGTCGTACAAAGTTCATCCCTGATTTGATAATCTCAAGTTGAGGCAAGCTGAAGAACATGAGCATGTATCTGAAGTTACTTAGAACCGTTGGACCCATAGTATTAAAAAATGGTTACGTTATGGTCATAAAGGCCGTTATGTTAAGGAAAAGGTCACCCCCGTTATGCAATACGGGGGTGAACCAGTCCATTTACACCCCATATTGGCACTGTTACAGGGCCGATACACTGTTACAGGACGATACAACCATAAAGGCCCCATTAAAAAACAAAAAAAAACAAAAAAACAAAAAAAAAAAAAAATTCTTTTAATTGTCCACTATTTTACTCATTTCAACCTTTAAGAGAGCTTAGAAATTAATTTTAAACTAGATGCAAGACTATTTTGAAGGTCAAAAACACAAAATTGAGTGGGATTTGATAAATCAAGGTGGAGTGGACCATGTTGGGAAATATCTGAAGAGGTAAACCATCACTTTCTTTTCCTTTCTTTTTCTTTTTTCCCTTTTTTTTTCATCTTCATTTTTGTTGTACTTATATATATATCGGGCCCTAATCCACCAAATCATGCTTGTGCCCAAAGCTTAAATATAGTCATTATTACATAATAGCCTACAATTATGTCATCAACTCATCACTACACATGCAAACTTACAAACTTAATTATATATTGAAATTAGATATTTAGAAGGTTAACCTGACATATAGCACTCTCAACGAAGAATGGTCCGATATACATGTTCAAAATACCAACAAAAAAAAAAAAAAGAAAAAAAAGAGACTGATTCTTAGGTACCTCGTTTACCCCCATTTTTTCTAATAATTTCTGTTATGTTTTTTGCCTGAAAAGAAAATTTTGTCTGATACAGGGTTGATATCGATATGTGACGTTGCATCATATTGGTTTTTTGCCAGGCCAATACACCCTACGATACCGATATTTAGAACTATGGTCTTAGGTTAATAGTTAGGTAGCCTGACACAACATTCTTATTAAAGCATAGCCTATTACACCATCAAATTATGATGCATTTAAATAAAAATAAAAGGAATAAATGATCTAAAATTCTATTAATAATAATAATAGTGGAGCGGGCCATCAATAATATTTGGATCCTTACATTTTGCAGAAATTTGAAGATCATAGTTTTAGTGAAAAGTTTTTATTCTCAAAGTTTTGAAAGAAGGATTAGCCAAAACTAAACCTTTTGGAGGGCACAAGAAGAAATTATCGTTACAGTTGCCATTAATCAATAGTTGAAATTCGTATCTGGGGCTTTTTAGAACCCACTCATAAAAGTACTAAAATACCCCTAGAATAAGCAAGTAAAGACATAACATTACTAAAGACCCCTAATAAAGACATAAAATTACTAAAAGACCCCTATAACAAAAACGCGCAAATAACATTGCGGGAAAGTTCTGGCGCTCGGTCTTCTTTCTCCAATCTTCTTTCACATGTGTCTTCCAGAGTGGGGTCTTCTATATGTCCTCATGTGACTTGACCATAGCCATCCACCATTATCATACACCATCATACCTATAAATATATAATAATAATAATAATAATAATAATAATAATATTTGGGATCCTTACATTTTTCAGAAATTTCCATTTTTTAAAACATTTTTACTCAAAGAAAAGTTTGATCGTTACAGTGCCATAACAGCCGTTACGGGTTCATAAAGGCTGTAATGGCCCGTATTGTAATGGTCATACGGCCTGCCATTACCATTACCCAATACCTTGGTTGGACCATGACATCCCAAATCATGACAATTTCAATACGGGTTAATCAAAGTTTGAGTAAACATTGAACACAACCTTTCGTTCTGCATTAAAATCTCAATTCAAGGACTTCATCATAAATTCAGAAGATCCAAAAGAAAAGAAAAGAAAAAACAAAAACCAAAAAAACAAAACTCGCACTCAACCCACGAGCAAAGTCTGACAAGATCATGATTCCCCTCATTTAAGTCTTTAAAAAGGAAAAAGAGGAAAAATGGACAAAATCTTACAATGCTTGTTTGTGTCACTTAAATTCACAATATAATTCATGCTTATTTCGACCATATGGCTTATCTTTCAAAAAAAAAAAAAAAAATCATATGGCCTGGATACAAATATTAGGCAGGACATGTGAATCATAAATTGCATAGGTAAAAAAGATCAGTTGTGCCAAAGTCATAAAAAATCTAGTGTCAAAAGGCATCAAAACTGATCAAAGTTGCTAGTGAACTCTTGAGAGGAGTGCAGAATGGTGCTTTATAGCAGTAATGCAGTTAAAGAAGTAAACAGAAAGGGCACAAAAGAAGAGAGAAGATTTTTTTTTTTTTTTTTTTTTTTTAAAAAAAAAAAAAAAAAAGTGTGCAAAACTATCATGTCTAACCACATGCAAGGTATTTCAAAGTGTTGACTGTGTCCACTACCCCACCCCATATGGTAAAGATAAAAGCATAACATCTTCAAATGGTGGAGGAAATTCCTCAAGTGGATGGTTTATTCTCTACCAGCTCGAGATCACAGGTTCTTTCAGTAGGCAGGGGGGCCAATTCCCCCATTTCCTCAGTATCTGGCGGGCTCCAGTTCCAATGAAATGCACAGTGATTGTATGGTTGGTGTCTTTGGATAAAACTTTCACCGTTCACCACCTTCGGCATAGGGGTATCGTGCTTCCCAAACAATGACCTATGTGCTTGTGTGCTGAAGAAACAGTCAAATAATCTTCTTATCCACTGTAACTTTGCTACAGAAATTTGGGGGATGATCTTGGATAAATTTGGTATGTTTTGGGTCCACTCAGATCAGGTGTTGGATGTTCTATTGGGGAGGACAGCTTTGTCTTGAGGCTTTTTTGGGTGCATATTACGAAGAATGGTGCCGTATGCAGCTATGTGGGCCATCTGGTTAGAGAGAAACAATAGGATCTTCCATGGGAAATTGTCTAATGTTCCGTCTATGTGTGCAAGATTTAGAGAAAGTTCCAAAAACTGCAGAATCTAAAAAAGGGAGAATTCCCAAAAGAGGAGAAACAGAGCCAAGGTGAGAAATGGAAGACCTGTAATTTGCATCCTTATCATCGTCATTGTCACATCATCATCATCAAAAACAACAAGGCAGGAACGTAATCAGCTTGAAAAACAAGGAGATCAAACCAATCAGATTCCGACTTTGATTACTGTCTACTGATAGTGGCTTTCTCGCTCACAATAAAAAGTATCCTAAATCAGCAACCTATCTGATTCTCAAAGGAAATCAAGACCTAGAGCAGCCCAAACTAGCCCGCTACCCAACGTATACAAATTTAAACTTCCACAAGAATTACAAGCTTCCCTCCCAAGAACAAACACCTTACAAAATGCATCATGCCATGCAAGCAAGTGAAGAATAGATCAGATTCATTCTCGCAATTGAATCCAAGAATTAGAACCCTGTAAGCATACATGTTTAAATTTTGGTTTTAAAAATAAAATGTTTTTGAAATTTTCAGTTTCCTTCTAAAAGCGATTTTAAAATTTTCAAATGAAAAGTTGTGTTTTCTTTAGTCCTACATCGG
Organism: Magnolia changhungtana; assembly: GCA_030180095.1. Classification (NCBI taxonomy): domain Eukaryota; kingdom Viridiplantae; phylum Streptophyta; class Magnoliopsida; order Magnoliales; family Magnoliaceae; genus Magnolia; species Magnolia changhungtana. The sequence continues at coordinate 3,105,782 of JASAUF010000502.1, read as the reverse complement.
AAAAAGTGGGAAAAAAGTTGTGGTTTATAAGTGGTTGAGTAGGTAGTATTCTTACATGGAGAAATAGAGGATGAGATGCTCGGTTTGCGTGTTCCAGTGCTTAGCATGGGTAGTGTGGATGTAGTGGCACTATATGGTACACTCTACACTTCACACGTGCATAGGCTACTGGAAACAGTCGGATCTATGGATCCAAAACCATCAGTCGTTTTGAGAACAACTAGTAGCCTTAATGGCCAAAACAGTCTGAAAACGGACAGGCCTTAATGATCCAACGATATGAAACGCTCAGAATTTATTACCAATGGTCAGAAACGTTTTGCAAATATTCTAAACCATTGATGACCACCTAGCAACGGTCCACTACTCGGATGCTATATAAACTAGACCATCCTGGTCTAGAATCATCAACTCCAACCGATCCCATCAGAATTCAATTTGATCTCTCCAAAAACATTCTCCTTCCAATAAATTGCTGGACGACTACTCATCAAGTCTGCCAGACGACCAGCTGCGTTTATTGAGTTCCTAAGTAGATCCCTTCATGATTGTTGCACGCAGGATCTAAGAGAGAAGGCTTGTTTATCCTGGAAGCAATTCGCCTTTAACCCATCACAATTGATAAGGGCGCGAATCAAGCTTTAAGGACAGCGTATTTATACATGATTCAGCCCGGTGTTAAATTTTAAATAAATTTATTTTCGGTTTTCCAATATATTTTTCCCAACAATACTTTCAACCAAGAACTAACAGAAGAAACACAAATCAGAAGAACCTCTAAAAGACAGTAAAAGAATGCATAAGCAAAGGCAAATTAAGAAGAAAATAAAAAATACTCTATAGTCCAAATGCTCACCAGGGTCACGGAGCTCATCCGGATCGGCCAACGAATGCCCCCTAAATCTATATGTCTCGCACTCGACCAGGGTGGGCCCATCCCCCCTCCTCGCCCGTGCGACCGCCTCCTTTGCCACCTCTCTCACCTTCAACACATCCATCCCATCAACATGCACCCCGGGCATCCCGAACGCGGGCCCCTTCTTCCAAATCTCCGGATCAGACGTCGCCCTCAAGTGTGACATCCCAATTGCCCACAAATTGTTCTCGACCACAAAAATGATCGGCAGCTTCCACAGTGCCGCCATATTCAAGCACTCAAAGAACTGCCCATTGTTGCAAGTTCCATCCCCAAAGAACGCCACAGTCACATGATCGCAATCCTCCTCCTTGAGGACCTCCCGCCGGTACTTAGAGGTGAATGCAGCGCCGGTGGCAACGGGGATGCCCTCACCAATGAAGGCAAAGCCACCGAGGAGGTTGTGCTCCTTGGAGAACATATGCATAGAGCCGCCCTGGCCGCGGCAGCAGCCGGTGGCCTTGCCGAAGAGCTCGGCCATGACAGAGCGGGCCGGGACCCCCTTGCTGAGTGCATGGACGTGATCACGGTAGGTGCTGCAGACATGGTCTTCTTTCTTGAGTAGCCGGATGAAGCCGGTGGACACGGCTTCCTGACCGTTGTAGAGATGGACGAATCCGAACATCTTGCCCCGATAATACATCTGCGCGCACATGTCTTCGAAGGTACGGCCGAGCACCATATCCTCATACAGATCTAGGGCTTCTTCCTTCGTCACCAGCTGCAAGATAAAAAGAAAGGAAGAAGGAAATTTTGAGATTTTGTACAGCTAGATATTGATAGATGGGTCATTCTCTCTACTTTTGGGAGTAGAGAATTACCAGGGATTTGGAATTGAGCTTATTTTCTTTGACGACGTCGGAGGAGACGGCGACGATTGTGGTGGAGGCGCAGCGGGAGGTGGAAGGAGTGGAAATTGAGGACTTGGAGAGAGAGGATTTGAAGATTTTGGAGATGGGTGAGATGAGGAAAGAAGAGGAAAAGGAGGTTGATGGTTTTCCAGGAGGAGATCGCACGGTGGAAAATGGAAGGGGATGGGCCATGGATGTGAAGGCAGACATTTTCTTCTTCTTCTTCTTCTTTTTTAAAGAAATGGAAGGAATCTCTCTGGCTTTATATGTATAGAGAGAAGATGAAACTGTATGAGAAGAAGAAGAAGAAGAAGCTGCAGGAGAAGAAGAATAAGAAGAAGAAGGGCGGAGAAAACGAAGAATGAGAGCCTGGAAGGAACTGCTAAGGAGGATGCGGATTGCGTACTGGGTAAATCTGTACGCTATTGTAAGCTCTGTGGGCCCACCGTGGTGTATGTGTATTATCCAAGCCGTCTATCCGTTTTTTCAGCTCATTTTAGGGCGTATGGAAAAAATTGAATCATTAAAAAAAAAACCCAAATTCTTACGTCGACCACACTACAGGAACAGTGGGAATTGAACGCCTACCTACCGTTGAAAACTTACTAGAGGACACAGAAATTTTAGATCAAGCTGATATTTAATTTAAATTTATTTATTTATTTACTTCATCCATGTCCGTGTGATAAGGTTGGATGACAAATAAAGATCAACGTGGACCTTAGAGAGGTTTCAACGGTGGACGCCAGCATCTCACTCTCTCCTGTGGTGTGTGTACACCTGAGCTTTGGATATGCTTCAATTTCGGGAGAATGATTTGAAATGATCTTGAAAAACGGATGGACGGTGTGGATAAGTCACAATATATAGGTGGCCCCACAAATTTACTCTTACTTAGGGGCTATTTTTTTAGCACTTAATGCCCTGAAATCTGGAAATAATCAGATTTTAACAGATTAACATGCTATCCTGGGTGTTTGTTTAATACACTTAAAATAAATCGTTAATAGAAATTAATTTTGTGGTGGTCCATGCCCGAAGCGGTAAGCGATGTGTTTGGATGGGCAAAGTCTTGTAGGCTCCATTTTGACTGACAACTTTACCCCTTTTATACAGCTCCATTTTGATTTGGCAATGTCTTGCAGGCTCAATTACGATGTATTTGTTATATCCACCCACACCGTCCATCTAATTTTCCACATCATTGTAGGACATGAAATGGAAAATGAGGCAGCTCCAAAATTCAAGTGGACCACATACCTAAAGCTGTGGGGGCAATGACACCCACCGTTGAAACCTTCCTGGGGCCCACCATTATTCGCCGTTCAATCTATTCATAAGGTCACATTGACCCAGATGATGGGAAAAAGCAAATATCAGCTTGATCCAAAACTTCTGTGGCCTTAAGAAATTTTCAATTGCAGGCTTTGGATCTGCCTTGTTTTTGGATCATGACCTAATAAAATTTGAAAAAATGGATGGACAATGTAGATCTAAGACATACATTATAGTGGGGCGTTTAAACTTTGACAAGTTAATACGATGCCAACCTCGTGTTCTATTCTAAGCTCCATTATGGAAACGGATTATGTGGCGTGCCACACACCATTATGTTGACATCACCAAATTTTGTGGGCGTCACCATAATATGTCATATATACACCGTTCATCCAATTTACAAGACCATTTTATGGCATGGACCCAAAAATGAGGTAGATATAGAGCTCAAGTGGACCACATAAAGCAGTTGGGGTTAAAAGTCTACCAGTGAAAACTTCCTGGAAGAGTAGAAGTTTTGGATTGTGTAACGTCTTGAAAATGTTGGATGACAAATAAACATCAAGATGAGCACTTGGAAGGTTTCAATGGTAGGAATCATTATCCTCATTGCTTTTTGTGGTGTGGTCTACTTGAGCTTTATATCTTACTCATTTGTGGGCTCATGACCTAAAAGAATCTCTCTATATGGATAGAGAGTGTTGTGGATATAACACATACATCATGGGACATCAACACACCACCGAGGTCAGAGGTGTGGGGCACACCTCGCAATGTTTATTTAACATCCAATTTTTTATAAGGTCATGTAGACTTGGATGGTGGGACAAAAATAATATCAGCTTGATCCAAAACTTTTGTGGCCCACAAAATGTTTTTCATGATGCACATTCAATCCTTGTTGTTTGGTCTACTCGAGATTTGGATCTGCTTCATTTTAAGGACGATGGCATAAAATGAGCCGTAAAAATGAATGGATGGCATGGATGTACAAGACTTACATCAAAATGGGCCCTCCGGTCAAGGCGACACCCACTAACGTGTTACTAATAACCTCTAATCTGATGCATATTGCCTGCAGAAGCCTTTAGCAGGAACTTTCTATTCACACCACAAGTATAGGGTTGTGATGTAGTAATAATCTCGGTAAGACCAAGGTCGAATCCATAGGGATTGAACCTTGTACGTATTCTGAAAGTAACTAAAACTAGAACTAGGCAAAGATGTAATCTAAACCAGAGGAATTCAAGAGAATAATGGTGAATAACTAAACTAAAACTTATAAAATTTAAAGGTAGGAAATTAGGGTGCCAAGGATCCACTTGTAGAGATCAGGGAGATCTATACTTGATTCACGAACTCAACTGGAATTTAGAGTCTCATCTCCATCCAGTTGGAAGATATAACATTATAAATCAAATTGAACTTCCTTTGATCTCGTTTTCAAGAGATAAGAAGGATGTAAATTAGAATGGATTCCATCACAAAACTATGCCCATAAGACAAAGTAAACAACAGAAATTAACTAATCCACAACCATTCTAAGAGATATATGAATGTTAGGAATGATTCCATCATCCAATCATGTCCATGGGGCGATGGTGAACAACCGGGCTTCCTAACTTCATAATTAAAATAATGAAAAAGAAATAATCAACGCTATCACAGATCTATTGTAATTGAAGTCACAACAAACCATTAAAAACTAAAGGCATTCCTTATAATCAAACCAGAATCAAAATCTGTTCAGTTTAAACATGAAACAAACAAGCTTCACCTCTTAGCCCTAGCTAAGAGGCTTAGCCTGACATAGTCATGCTAACATCTCTAAAAAGGAAAGACATAAACACATAAAGAAAGAAGAAAAAGGAAGAAAGAACTTGAGCCCGAGCCGTCCACGCCTTCTCTCTCTCTCTCTCTCTCTCTCTCTCTCTCTCTCTCTCTCTCTCTCTCTCTCTCTCCCTTGATCTCTTCACATCCCCAGATTGATTTTACATGTCCTCTCTCTCTCCTTTTTATAGGCAAAAGAAGTCGGTCGAGAGCTAGAGAAGGTCCTCTCTCTCTCCTTTTTATACGCAAAACTGCACTTGTCTTGCGCTCGACCCACAGTTTAGCACAAGAGAGAATCGACTGCAGGATCTGAGCCATTCAAGCTCTTTGGCGACGGTCGGTTGCCCTCTGGGAGTAGTTTGGACAGTCCTGATCGCATCAGGGAATGACCCGTTGATCGCAGAACGACTGAGATGTTGCTGGTTTCAACAAGAACCGGCTTCCTTTGTGACTGTGCCTGCACACGCTACATCTTGCGTGTATCCTTCGGACTTTGAGGGTTTGGATTGAAAGGAGCCCCGAACATGATGGATGGTCCGGATCATCTATGTGGACCTTGATGGTGGCCCACAAGGATCGTCCGCAAGCTCTGTCTACGAACAGAGCTGGCGCGATGCTTCTTGCACTATGGTTGGTGGGCCCATGATCGATGCAAACGGAGAATCCATTCCGTCCATTGGGTTCGGGGTGGAATTCCAATGCGGAAGGAATGGTTTTTTTTATTGCCGATGATGCAGCCCACTGAATCTGTGCTTCAACCGTCCATCCTGGATTTGACACGTCATGTACATGCAACGTTCGGGAAAATTGAGCCGCAGATCAGGGTACGGTCGGTTTAGCCCTCTGAATTTAATGAACGGTGTGGATCATCGAAATGTATGATGATGGTGGCCCACCTAAATCTATCCGTAAGTCCCTTTTACACGGCTGATTTTTGAATTTGAGCGGGAGTCGGGTCAGCGCACGCTGACCAACTCCGCTCGTTCGGTGTTTTGCCAGTGCACAATACACGTGCACATGCTCCTGCAAGTGGGGTCCACTCGTGACATTTCTTGAAAGATCTATTTTGTCCATCCGTTGTACCACCATATTTAAGGGGTTGATACCAAATTTAAAGCATATCCAGATATCAGGTGAGCCCCAGATCAATATTTTAGGGGCTGATCTGTCCGTTGGGCCACTTCCACAAGGATCCAATGGCTGAAATTTGACGTGTACGGTTAATTTATGGTCCTCAGGCCATATGTAAAGTTTCGAGTTGAACGGATGCTGGGAACCCTATGATCTTACATTCAGGACATTTTTCAGGCCTCTTTAACTTGAATGACTTGATTTTCTTGGATCTCTGGCATGTAAATTCCTCGATCTTGGTCCCCTGGGGTCTGTCCCTTTCTTTGGTGATTTCGGAGTGTTAAATCTATGCTTTTAGTACCCTTTTTCAGTCCAAGCTCCTAAATACTCCTTACAACACAAACACAATTAAAATAGGTCGTTAAACAGTATCATGTTTGTAAATTCAGGTACTAACTGAGGTCTAATATGCAATATTTGACCCTCAACACTTTCTACCATAAGTAGTTAGGTGGGGCCACTATGATGTTTGTGAGAAATCTACTCATTCCATCCATTTTTTTGGATCACATTAGGACATGGGTGTAAGTGTAAAGATTTATCAATTACATGTGTTATGCGCCGTCAAGTCTAGCCCATGGATAGTCATAAACTCAAGAAGACTTAAAGACTTGTAGAAATCAAAGTGCAAAGAAAGGTAAAATGGTTGTGCCATGGTACGATACCTCCAAACCTAATACCCTTTGCTCTTTTCTTGACCCAAAAAGTCAAAATGAAGATGTCTCAATTCTATAGGAAAACCTTTATAACCTATCTTCTAAAGCCTAATATAGAATGATTTGAAAAAACTGAACTTCATGCATGTTTAGTTTCACCGAATCCACCTTCGATCCGACCGAAATAGACCACAACAAGACAGCAGGCGAACTTACTAATTTAGTTGCAACCGATTAACATGTTCGTTCTGACCAAATGCATCTTTGGTTCAACCAAAGGTGATGCTCGGTCCCTAGAGGTGTACACGAGTCAAGCCGAGCTTTGCCCAGCTCGTGCTCGACTTAGACTGGTCGAGTCCCAGCTCGTGCTCGGCTCGGCTCAGCCTTCGAGCTTGGAACAGCAGCTCGTGCTCGGCTCATCCGAGTTCGAGCTGAGTTCGAGCAGATTTCGAGCCGAGTTCGAGCAGAGTTTTCGAGTAGAGCTGTTGAGCTGCCAAGCAGAAAAGGTATGTGGTTTCACAAAAAAGAAAAAAAGAAAAATGATTTCACAAGAAAGAAAGTTACTTCCTCGAATCATCTCCAACCCATGATGAAACATCTTCCAACTGCTCAAAAACCCCCCTTGCTGATCGTAGACTCCGCTCAACCAAACAAAGCTCTCCAATACTCAGCAACTTTCCTGCAACTGACAACCTCACGATCTCCCCCACATCTTCGATTCCTGAGAAATCCAATGGTTGAGGAAGAAAGGTCGCAGCTGTTGTCTGCTTCAAGAGCTTCTCATTCTCTTTCCGATCACAACCAAACGACAGACTTCCATTCTGGGCAAGAGACCGACCCATGTTTGTCGAAGCAAAGTTGGAGAATTGCAAGCAGATGGAATGCCATTCCAGTGTCTTCTCTGTAAGCAGAGAGGGTGGAAGGGAGGGAGGAAATAGGGAGAGAGTAGAGAGGGTTAGGGTTAGGCGTCGAGCGGGATGGTTTTCAAAAGGGGGTAGGGTTTTTTTTTTTGGAAGGGTATATATACCCTGTACTGAGTTGAGTTCGAGTCAAGCCGAGTTCGAGTATTATTCGAGTCGAGCCGAGTCGAGCAGGGTCAAGCTCGAACTCATTTCGAGCACAAAAAATGAGCTCGAGTCGATTTGAACTTAGCTTCGAGCCGAGTCGAGTCGAGCTTTTTCGAGTCAAGTCGAGCAAGTTACCGAGTATTTACTGCTCGTGTACAGCTCTATTGGTCCCACCCAACTTTGCGAAAAAGGGATAACAAGTAAATATACTAATTCGGATGCAACCGATGGACAAATTCGATCCGACCGAATGCGTCTTCAGTTCGACCGAAGGTAGTGTTCGGTCCCTGTAATGTCCCGAATTTTTCCCAACTTGGAGTTAGTCATCCTTGGGTAATGGGTCGATCAGAACTCAATCCCAAAGGCTAAAATCCCTTCTCAACCCATTTCCTTCAAAATCTCATCTTTTACCACCTTATTTTTCAAAATTTTCTAAGTACTTTCATATTAAACACTAATCCTAAAGTTTAAATGATGAAGAACAATACTTAAACTAAAATTTATAATAAATAGTAAATATATAAATAAAATGGGTTTTTAACCATTAACTTTATGGAATCTCACAAACTAAATAAGTTATTTGGATAGATCAGCTTCTCCTACCCCAAATTCATATATGGCACATCGCGTAACTCATTTTGGATGGAAAGATATGCCCATTTCAAATATTGGGCGGTGAAACTACCACCAGACAGGACAATGGACTGCAATGCCATCGCGCCGACCATGAGGCATCGCCAATGCACCGAAAATTCGATGCACCCTCGCTGCAGTTTTCAACCGACTTCAAAAAGTCATATCTCCCTCGTTATAACTCCGATTTAGGTGATTCAAAAGTTAGATTGAAGCTTGATAAGTCTAATTTCATATAAAAATAAGTAAAAATATAATAAAAATTTTAATATAATTGAATTTAGGTTGATGTGACAACTATCCAAGAGTTATTAGTTCGGACAGCTGCTGCTACTAGAATTTTTAGAATTTTTCTACAATACGAAATCTAATGAAATTTGGTGGAGATGAATTAGAGTTGATGACAAACTATTAGAAAAATAATTAAAATAATATACTAACTAAAAGTGCCAAAAAGTGCAATAGAACTACCATAGGACCTTATTCTATCATAATTAAGGCGGAATTTAGTTAAGTACTAAACTAAACAATCGATGGATTTAGCTTGAACCACTTTCTATACAAACTATAAGACCCAAACTCATTAAAATCACTAACCCAACATTACTTAAAAACCTAGGGGCAATCTCAAAACTCAGTTACTTTCGGGAGCACATTGGAACTCCGTATCGAACCTAGACCGCACGTCGAAAGTCCGACGATCGCGAAACTATAAGGTTATGATCATCTTATTAGGCTTGACGACCATCATGAGAACGAGCCTAAATAGTATCCAAAACCTCACAATTTGAGCCCCAAGAGAAGTATGTGAGAAACGCTAATATCTTTAGAAAGCGAAAAGAAACTTAAGTAAATTGGGTTGTTCACTTGTAGGCAAAATTGAAGACTCCAGACCATCAGATTCTGACCCAAATACACCCATGGATCAGGGAAACTTTCCTGCACCTATTGGTATACTTGTGGCCCTGATCGAGTAACGATGACCGTTAATCTGATACGGGTCCTTTACGGCCGATCTGTTTGTCAGATCGCACCATAAACACAGTCCTGGCGTAGATCCATCATCAAAGAACTTGCCCTGTGACGTATGTGAGAAATGAACCTTCCCAGGGGTCCCGTTTGCCCGAAACAGACACCTTTTGGCTGTAAACCAAGTATACCATGGCCCTGGGGCCATTGACATCAGTTCTGAGCCTATATAAAGGCCTTAACCCACTCCTCTCTCATTCCATACGATTTTCTCAAACCCTAGGTGAGAGAAGAGAGAAAAGAGGAGGAAAGAGTGAGGAGAAGAGAGAGAGATTGGGAGATTGTTGCTGGGATTCACTCCCACGACTCCATACGCTGAATCACCTCCCCACCATCGCTACACCAGCGATTCCAACTTCGATTTGGCTAAGAAATTCTAACCCTAATCTTGTTTTAGGAATCCAAATAGAAGAATTGACGAAATAACTAAGGTAGCCAATGTGCTGTAGACGGAGACATGGTGTACGAACCAAGTTCGTAACGAGCATACCAATGAAAGGTCCGGACTATAAACATTTAGGTTATAGTTTTCAAGGCTTTCAATGTCAGCTAATGATTTATGTCTGACTTGATTGCTGTCATATGATTTTAGTTACGACATTTTCCATGAATTATACATGTGTAAACTATGTATAATATATTATGCGTTCCACGTGTTTGTTGAAATGTTTGTATGAACATGTAAATATGATTTGTGTTTGCTATGACTATTAAACTATGATTCATCGTTGTCTTATACATGTTGACCTCTCTGTGTAAGGATTTGCTAAGATAAGTGTTGTAACTAACCTAGTTTATATATTGGGTAAAAGGGTAGCCTAAGTGTTTGATAAATTGTCTGAATGAGTGTGAAATCCTGATTTATGCTTGTCATGACTATTAATCTAGGATTCATGTTTGTTGTATATATGACAATCCCCTTGTGAAAAGATTTGTCATAATATATGTTATAACCAATTTATGTCACATATGTAGTAATGTGTAGTTTAAGTGTTTGATAAAATGTCTGAATGAGAAATTATTTGATGAATTGCTTTTAATGAGGGTGTTGAGATAGGATTCTCAACTACCGTATCCATACTTATAATTTCCTTCATGTAATATAAATTGCTACTATGAGGTTTATAGATGAAATGCATGTGTATAATAACGTGTTCAATGTGTTTGATAAAATGCTCAAATGAGAATTATGTTTGGTTTGATTATTAATTGCCGTTATGTTCGACATATGTGACTACCCATTGCAATTGAGTATGTTTGGGACTACCACATAGTCCAGGAAATCGATAACGGTTCCTGATTGAGTGATCGAACTAGTTTCGCCACATTAGATACGTTCGATGAATCCGAGCCGTACGGTGATTGTCGACAGTGCTTAGGCCATGCAGAGTGCTTACGCACTCCATGCCGATCAATTCAACATACGCTTGTACCAATCACACTTGTTAAATAACCCGATTAGCCTGTTGTGTGTTTATCATGTATGGACGCTACTGCTTGAATCTAAGGTACCCCTTACCAATGTAAAAACCCGTTTCAACCATAGTACCAAGATTCGCTAAGACTCATGAGCCGAGCATGGTGGTATGAGACACTGTGGTCGAGCTGTCGGTCTACGCTGGGATGACGAGCCTCCCCGTAGTGACCAGTGAGCAACCTAGACTCGTGAGCTGAATACGGTAGTATGAGAAACTGTATTCGAGCTGTCGGCCTACGCTAAGGTGACAAGCCTTCCCGTAGTGACCTTGAGTATAAACTAAGCCTACACCGACACAACCTGGCTACGGTCCCAACATTGGTTGGGGTGTACCGTTTGATTCGAACCCCCTTCCAAAATAGCGCTGCAGTTGGTAAGGCGTTGGTGGAGTAACATCGAGTATAAACTAGGCCTATGCCGAGGTGACGAGCCTCCCGTAGCGACCTAAACTTGCCTGTCTATTGTTTTTAAATCAGGGGTGATGTTGCCCTATAACTTGCCTATCGTATGTGACTAACTAAGATTGATGACCCTAGATGGATAATTATTTGGGTAATGATATAAAGGGAGGTACCTTAGCTTCCCGAATCTGCTGTATAAATAAGCCTAATTAAATACTGGCTAATACGACCATGCACCGCATTGCAAGTGCCTTTGGCTTGGGCGTTGAGCACAGTGGGAGTTTAACATGCACGACCGTGAGATGATGTCGCTGAGGGAGTGCATGCGAGGGCATGCATCATTAATATATATCATCATTGCATTAACCAGAGTACTTAGGAATGTTTGTTGTATTGTTTTATCATTACTGCTTGACTGAATTGATAACATGTTAACCTTTGCTTTATAGTTTCACTGAATTAACTACTCATTTCCACCTGGGATGGTGTTTTAAAACACCAACCAGACTCCGTTGTAAGTGTAGGTAATGACGGAGTCTATGCGGCTGAAATGGACTTCATGGACAAGGAGGAGGAATTCTCCTATGTTCAGCTATCAGGTGGGTCTTCGTAGACCTTATATTGATCGACAGGATTACAGGAATTATATGATTTAATCGGACATTTACATTTTGTCATTTTTGTAAATTTTGGAGCCATACATGTATATATTCAGCCGGATAACATACTCATACTTTAGAGGTTGTTAAACACTTATATATACGTTATATATATATATATCTATTTCAGTTTTCCACTTGCTAAATTATATTATCTCTGGAGTATGATATGTTGTTTTAGTGTAATCTCACTCCTGTTTAGTGCACTAATATGGACAACATTTAAATATCATTATCTATGTTGCATAAGTGATGCGTTAGAACTCAGGAGTTGAGCTTTGCTCGACCCCTGATTTTCAGGGCGTTACAGTCCCACCTAGCTTTACAAAAAAGGGATAGTAAGCAAACTGACAAATTCGGCTTCAACTGAATGTTAATTTGGTCCGACTAAAGTACAAATTCGGTCTATCGAAGGACAACTTCGGTCCGACCGAAGGTTCTAAAAACTGTCCAGTAGCCAGTGAAGGTTTTTCACGCCTAATTTGGTGCGACCAAAAGCAAATTTGGTCCTACTGACAACTAGCCATTTTTTATCATTTTTCGCTTGTTTCAATCATTATATAAATCCGATCCTTGAGCATCTAAGCCCTTGGTTGAGAAATTCATAGAGCCTTGAAAGAGTGTTATTCCTTAGCTAAAATCTATCCTTCCAAGCTGTTTCCCTCATGGAGTTCATCATTCAATCCTTGTGATTAAGCACATTCATTGAGCATTCAAAGCTTAGATTGAAACGTGAACTCCAAAATTCATTAATGCTTTAATACTCATCTTTAATGGCAAATCTTGTGTTAAAGGCCATTGAATGCTAGTCCTTAGTTATCCTAATTTGTACCCTTAAAGATCCATCATCTTGAGTTGGGTTCTCGTACCCTTCTCCCTTACTTCAGCATTAGAAAGGCATATATACTTCAAGGTTGCGGTTCAAGGGTACTGAAGAAGAAACTTTTGTGATTGAGGAAGCTCGGGCGAGTGGGCGAGTGCGGGCCATATGGTTGAGACGAATTGGGCAGATGTTGAGTCGAGCTCAGGCAAGTCGTCGAATAGGGAGAGGAGGAGAGAAAGAGAGAGGAGCTCGAGTACGACAGGTTGGGTAAAAAAGGAAAATGTTAAGGTAGGAATTATATATATATATATATATATATATATATATATATATATATATATATATATGGGAAAAGGTACTATGCGCTCGAGCGTAAAGCGGTCGTCCGTGAGGTCGAGTTGTGTGGGCCCCACTGTGATGTTGTTCGAAGATCTACACCGTCCACCAGATGCACGAGCTTAGGTTGGACCCACACGGCCCAAAATCAGCCGTCCATGTAACTCAGGTGGGCCAGACCATCGGAAAACATAAGTATACACGGAAAAACATGTAAAAGCACTTGGTGGGCCCCACCTGAGTTGTGGATACTACTTTAAACTTGGTCTAAAATTACATCCAAGTGGGACACACATGATGGACGGTGTTGATCATCAAAAAACGTCTCGAAAGGTCCCCACAAATGGTTTTGAATGTTTCAATGGTGCACGGCCCCTCTTAACTTCTATACATGGTGTAGCCCACAAAAGTCACGGATTGATTTGATTTTCAGCCGTGTGGGCCCCGTCTGGAATGGTGCATCTGACTGAGGGGGTAGATTTTCAAACGGCATCACGGTGGGGCCCACATCAGCTCGACCACACGGACGACCGCTTTATGCTCGAGTGCATAGTACCTTTTCCCTATATATATATATATATATATATATATATATATATATATATATATATATATATATATATATATATAGGAAACCTTCTTATGTGAGCACCCGTGCACACTTTTACACACGTGTCATGGGTACAAAATTTGAATGGTCCACATGATGCGGCACTCCTTGAAACCTCACAAGCCCAACTTTCAGCCTGATACAAAACTTCAGTGGGCCATGGCAAAAGGAAACAATTTCATCCCTTGATTTGCATTTCTCTTTTCTATGACCCACTAGAGTTTTGGACCAGGCTGAAAATTGAGCCCATAGAGTTTCAAGGGTGCTGCATCATGTGGACCTTCCGATTTTGTGCCCATGACACGTGTGCAAAGGTGCGCATGGGTGCTCACGGAAGAAGGTGCGCGGGTGCCCACCCAATAATGCATGTACTCAATTACTGGTGTGGATTGGGTACTACCCCCATCGGGACCTAACTAAAGATGAATGATCCTGTGAGGGGATATGTGGGGCCCACCATGATGTATCTGTTTCATCCACGCTATCCATTCATTTTGACATATCATTTTGGGCATAGGCCCAAAAAGGAGGCATATTAAGGCTCAAGTGAACCACACAATGGGAAACAATGTACTACCATTGAAAACTTCCAAGAGCACACCTTGATGTTTATTTGCCATCCAACCTATTTATAAGGTTGCATAGACATGTATTGGAAAATATAAATATCATCTTGAGCCAAAATTTATGTGGCCCCAAGAAGTTTTCAATGGTATGATTTCAATCCCCACTGCCTCTTATGATGTGGTCTACATGAGCATTTAATCTGCCTCCTTTTTAGGCCCATTCCTATAATGATAAGTAAAAATGGATAAACGGCTTGGATAAAACATATACATCATGGTTGGCCCACGGATCCAACGTCAGGAGAGTCGTATCTAGCTACGTCCGGTCACTGCTTCTTCTCACCGTTACCCATGGGCTTGCATCTTCCCCTGTAAGTTAAATGTGTGGTATCTTCCCTATCTTTGAGGAAGGACAGCGTCCTAACCCTGCTCGTCTCTAGCTGGGAACCGGCAGAGCTTTGAGCGGCCACCTATGGGTCTTATTCACACCGTTCATCCATTTTTTCTTATTATTTTAGGGTATAAGCTAAAAAATGAGGCAGATTCAAGGCTAAGGTGGATCTTCCTCATTTTGGGCTTATACACTAAAATAATATGAAAAATATCCTCATTATGTAGTCCACTCGAGCCTTCTATCTCATTTTTGGGCTTATACTCTAAAATGATTTTTAAATAAAAAATAAAAATTGGATGGACTCAAAGCTCCTTCCCGTTCCCGCTGGAGACGGGACGCAATCCGATCCTCTCGGGAGTCAGGCAGAATTTGCGTTGACGGAGATCTCAGGATAGAAATTCATGTTGCGATAGGACTTGGCTTCGGTGGATCCCCCGAATCTCCTCGCTGTGAGGCTCGCCATGTATGTGTACTACATTTACACCGTCCATCAGTTTTAATAGCTCATTTTAGGACATGGTCTCAAAAATGAAGCAGATCCAAATCTCAATTGGAGCACATCATAGGAAACAGTGGTAATTGACTATTAAAAACTTCTTATGGGCCACAAATTTTTTGAATCAAGTTAACATTTGTGTGGTCCTTTCATTCAGGCCTTTCTTATTCATCTTATCAACAGGTTGGATAAAAAATAAATATCCATGGAGCCCTCAAGAAAAATTTAATGATGGGTATTCAATTGCTGCTGTTTCCTGTGTTATGGTCCCTTCGATTTAAATCCGCTTCATTTTTTTTAATCATACCCTCAAATGATCTTTCAAAACTGATGGACAGCGTGGATTTATGTAACATACATCGAGGTGGGCCCGACAGTCAGGGATCCACATACCTTGGGGGATCCGCGATCCACCTGAGCCGCGTCCGTTGCGATAGGATGTTAGGAATGCGAGTCGGCTCTCTTTTTAATCCGTGATGAGACCTCATTGGGGGAACAGGTGTAAGAGATCCAGAGGACGGAGCACGTGTCAGAGATTTAAACCATTCATCAACTATTTCATTTTTTATTTTCGGTGACTTGTCAAAATCTGGATATAGAGATCTTAGCGTGACAGGTCAGATGAACATCGCTTTTGATGCATTATCCAAGTCATTGCACATGGGTTTCTTTTTCATCCTTTTCATTAGTTGAAGTACGTCCAGGGCCACCTTTATATATATATATATATATATATATATATATATATATATATATATATATAGGGAAAAGGTACTATGCGCTCGAGCGTAAAGCGGTCGTCCTTGCGGTCGAGCTGATGTGGGCCCCACCGTGATGCCGTTCGAAAATCTACCCCTTCATTCAGATGTACCATTCCAGAGGGGGCCCACACGACTGAAAATCAAGTCAATCCGTGACTTTTGTGGGCCACACCACGTACAGAAGTTGAGAGGGGCCGTGCACCATTGAAACATTCAAAACCATTTGTGGGGACCTTTCGAGATGTTTTTTGATGATCAACACCGTCCATCATGTGTGTCCCACTTGGATGTAATTTTAGACCAAGTTTCAGGTGGTATCCACAACTCAGGTGGGGCCCACCAAGTGCTTTACATGTTTTTACGTGTATACTTATGTTTTCCGATGGTATAGCCCACCTGAGTTACGTGGACGGCTGATTTTGGGCCGTGTGGGCCCACCCTGGGCTCATACATCTGGTGGATGGTGTGGATCTTCGAACGGCATCACGGTGGGGCCCACACAGCTCGACCTCACGGACGACTGCTTTACGCTCGAGCGCATAGTACCTTTTCCCATATATATATATATATATATATATATATATATATATATATATATATAAGGTACTATGCACTCGACCTCACGATAAGCTCCCGTGAGGTCGAGTTGTGTGGGCCCCACCGTGATGCGTTTCGACCATTAACACCGTGCATTTGATGGGTACCCTTTAAATTATGGGATATCCCAAAAATCAGTCGTATACAGAACTCAGGTGGGCCATACCATCTAAAATTATGTGAAGACACTGTTACAACATATAAAAGCACTTGGTGGGGCCCACCTGCCTTTTGCATGCGCCTGAAACTTGGTTTGAACTCTCATTCAAGTGGGATACACATAATGGATGGGCTGGATTTGTAAACCACATCTCGGTGGGCCCTAAAAAATGGTTATGAATGTTTTAATGGTGCACGGCCCCTCTCCACTTCTATATGTGGTGTGGCCCACACAAGTCACGGATTGACTTGATTTTTGAGACCTAGGCCCACGATGGAATGATGCATCTGACTGATGGGGTAGATGTTCGAAACACATCACGGTGGAGCCAACACAGCTCGACTTCATCGGACGGACTCGTGAGGTCGAGCGCATAGTACCTTTTCCCACACACACACACACACACACACACACACACACACACACACACATATATATATATATATATATGAGCCATCTTTGGTTGCCCTGAGGATTGTAATCGTAGCCAATACATTTGCTAGTGACCCGTGCTAGCCAGCTAGCTGCTGTCAAAGATATGTGAGCCTCACCATGATTTATACCTGCACTGTCCATTCATTTTTTCATATCATTTTACAACATGAACCCAAAATTAAAATGGATCCAAAGATCAAGTAGACCACAACAAACAATGGAAATTTAACATACACCATCCAAAATTTCTTGGAGACCACAAAAGTTTAAGTTCCAGCTGATATATGTGTTTTTTCTTTTTCCAGCTAGTGTGGCCTTATATGCAGGTTGGATGTCAAATAAACATCAATGCAGGTCTTAGAAAGGTTTCAATTGTGAATATCATTTTTCTCATTGTTTCCATTGATGCGGTCTGCTTAAGCTTTTGATTTACCTCATGGGCTCATGCCCTGGAATAAGCCGAAAAATGGATGGATGGTGTGGATAAAACATATGCATCATGGTGGGGCAAGTGCTTTGACACAACTTGTTGGCTAGTGTTGGAATCACCAGCCAAGCCTCCCACAGATTAGGTGAGTCCCGGCCGGCAACAGGTTAGTGGGTGAGGACCTCACCGTGGGGCCTACCTTGATGTACGTATTATTTAACCATGTCATCCAACAATTTTTCTATTTCACTTTAGGACATGTTTCCATAAATGAAGCAGATCTAAATCTCAAGTTGACCACACCATGGGAAACAGTGGTGATTGAACGCCCACTGTTAAAAATTTTATGGGCCACCATAATATGTATTTGCCATCCAAATTGTTGATAAGGTCACATGGAGATCCAGTGAAGGGAAAACACAAATATCAGCTCGATCTAAAACTTTTGTGCCTCCAATAAATTTTTTATGGTGGGCATTCCATTCCTATACCATGTGGGTACGAATGCTTAAAGAGAGTGTGCGAGGAGAAAAATAAGTTATTAACCATCACTTTATTGATTACCCTGAGGAATTTTAAGATATGAATTTTATGATCTCATGGAATAAAAGGCCTTGTCAACATAGATGTTGTTTTCTTAAAAGAAGACTTTATGCAAAAGAATAAGGCTGGTTAGAGACTATATCTTTATATGACAAAAGAAGAGACACCCACGAATGCTCTTGTGATATCTAGTCTAAAGAAGCTCGGCCCTTATCCTCTGCTGGTACCTACACTCATTGTTAGAACCAAAGACTATGAATTCGTCTATCTTTGAGAGGCTTTATAAGTGGTATCTAACACTCTTCAAGCTGAACTTTCTTCTTACTAGGAATCATTGAATATGTAGATGCAAGCCATTGGGTGGTAGCCATGAACACGAACATGAGTTTATATATTCCAAAAACATGTGGACTCGTGGATCGGATTGAAAATGTGAAACTAACCCAATGCAAATGGATCTATATATAAGAGGAAACAAAAAATGAAAGGAAAGGTGGAAACATACGAGACTATGGTTATTCACCTAGAGTAAATGTAACGCCCTGAAAATCGGGGGTCGAGCAGGAGCTCAACTCCCGAGTTCCAACGCATCACTTATGCAACATAGATAATGATAATTAAATATTGTTCGAGTTAGTGCATTAAACATGAATGAGATTAAGCTGAATCAACATATCATACTCCAGAGACGATTAGATTACGCAAGCGGAAGACTGTGATAGATATATAAAGTACTTAAGTTGTTATAAGTCTCCAGAGTGTGAACATGATACCAGGTTAAATAATTACATGTATTGTTTCAAGATATACAAAATAATAAGAGTGTAATGTCAACTATCCATATCCCTGTAGCCCCGATACGCAACTCCAGGTCTATATAGACCCGCTAGAGAGTTGCATGTAAGAGAACTCCTCCTCGCCATTATAAAAAATAGGCTCCATCTTGTACGCCTCGTCATCACCTGAAACTATAATAGAGTCTGGTTGGTGTTTTAAAACACCGTCCCAGAATGTGGGAGTGAGTGATCAACTTAGTGGAACTATAAGGCAAAGGTTAACATGTTATCAATTCAATCAAGCAGTAATGATAAAACAATAAAATCAACATCCCTAAGTACTTTGGTTAATGCAAACGTGATATGTATTAATGATGCATGCCCTCACTTGCACTCCTTCTGCGATCTTCCTCTTACGGTCGCGGCATACACCCCTTCCTCTATGCTCAACACCAATGCCAAAGGCACATGCAATGCGGTGCATGAGCGTGATTACCGAGTTCTTATTAGACCTTTTTATATAGCAGGATTGAGAAGCTAAGGTACCTCCCTTTATATCATTAACCCAAACAATGATCCATTTAGGGTCGTCAATCCAGTTAATCACATACGATAGGCAAGTTCACTAGTTTACACCATAGGTAGCTACGAGGGGCTCGTCACCGTCAGCGTAGGCTTAATTCACACTCGAGGTCACCTCACCAACGGCCTACCAACTGACAGTCTATTTTTGAAGGCTCGTCACCAACCCGACTGGGGACCACAGTCAGGCTTCATCGGGGTAGGCCTATTTCATACTCGAGGTCACTCCACCAACGCCCTATCAACTGGTAATCTATTTTCGAAGGCTCGTCACTGACCCGATTGGGGACCACAATTAGGCCGCACCGATGGAGGCTGACAGCTCAAATACAGTGTCTCATACCACCGTATTCGGCTCACGAGTCTAGGTTACTCATTGGTCACTACGGGGAGGCTCGTCGCCCCAGCGTAGGCTGACAGCTCAACCACGGTGTCCCATACCACCATGCCCGGCTCATGAGTCTTAGCGGATTGTGGTACCATGGTTAAACGGGCTCTTCACTGGTAAGTTGGTACCTTAGATTCAAGAAATAGTGTCCATACATGGTAAACACACAATAGGCCAATCGGTTTATTAGACAAGTTCAACTGGTACGAGTGTACGATGAATTAATCGACATGGTACCATTGTCGATAGTCATCGTATGCCTCGGATTCATCGAACGTGTCTTGTGTGGCGAAATGACCTCAGCCACTACTCGAGAATCATTACCGATTGCTTGGACTACATCGTAGCCTCAATCACACTTCGAATGATAACATTCACAAGTGATAATCAATGACAACATGTGACAACCAAATCTAAATATAAATCTTAGTTGAGCATTTCAACAAACACATAATACACATGTTATCTTACATAGGCATTTCATCCGTACAACACATAGTAGTAAGATAGGTTACATAAAGGGAACCGTAATTATAGAGAAGGGGATTGAGAATTCTATCTCAACACCCTCATTAAATACATTCCAACAAGCGTTTCCTCATTCAGGCATTTTATCAAACACTTAGACTACATATTTCAGCATACACGTATTAGACTAGTTATAACATATATCCTGACAAGCCCTTTTATAAAAGAGTTGCTACATACACAACAAGCATATATTCATAGTTAATAATCATGGCAAGCACAGATCCAAATTCTATATTCTCATTCAGACACTTTTACAAGCACTTAGACTACACACTTCAACATACGTGACGTATGTTGGTTATAACAGGTGTTAGGGCAAATCCTTTTACCAAGGAGTTGTCACACGTATGACAACCATATATTCACGACGAATAATCATGGCAAGAACGAATCCAAATTTCATACTCATTCAATCATATCAACAAACACATAGAATACACTATATTCAACATAGTTCATATATATGTGTAAAGTACGGGAAACATCGTATCGAAGTATGTGATAGCGATCAAGTCAGTTATAAATTATTAACTGACATTGAAAGCCTTGAAAACTATAACCTAAACGTTTATAGTCCACACCTTTTGCTAGTAGACCCATAACGAACTCAGTTTAAACACTAAGTCCTCGCCTACAGCACAACAGCAACCTATAATATGACATAAGTTAGCTATTTCACCCTTTACTCTATCTGGATGTCTAAAATAAATTAGGGTTAAGATTTCTTACCCAAGAACAGAGTCGGAATCGCTAGAATAGTGACACGGTAGCGATGGTTAAGCATGTGGAGTGGCAGAGAAGAATCCCAGGAACAAACTCCAACACTCTTTCTCTTTTCCTCACTTTCTTCTTCTCTTTTCTCTCTCTTCTCTCTCCTAGGGTTGTAAATTCGCATGAAATGAGAGAGAGAAGGTTTAAGGTGCTTATATATGCCTAGAACTGATGGGAATGGCCCCAGGGCCATGGTATACTTAGGTTATAGGCAAAGATTGGCCGTTTCGGTCCAACGGAGCTGATCTGGAGGCCCCTTTTCTACATGCAGTCAGACTTAAGCTCCCTGACATTGGATCTTGGTCAAGCTAAGTTTTCAGTTCTATCGGATTTACAGATTGACTGCGGGGGACCAATTTCAGTTCAAAGGTCACCAGTACTCGATTAGGGCCACAAGTACACTGGCGTGTGTTGAAAATTTTTCCTGATCCGAGAGTGTAGTTGGGTCGGATTCTGACGGTCTGAATCCTTAGATTTGACCTGCAAGCGAACGACTCAATTCACTTAAGTCTGAGTTTATTTTCTAAAGATATTCGCGTTTCTCACATACTTCGCTCCGGGCTCAAATTGTGTGTTTTGGCATATTATCTAGACTTGATTTCTGAGGTGGTTATCAAGTCCATTGAGGTGGTAATAACTGTATAGTTTCACGGTCGTCGGACTTTTGACGCACGGTCCAGGTCCGATACAAAGTTTCAATGCGCTCCCGAGAGTAACTGGGTTTAGAGATTGATCTTAGGTTTCAGGGTAACGTAGCGTCAGCGATCCTACTGATTTTGGGTCTTGCGATTCGTATTGAAAACTATCCAAGCTAATTCGATAGGTGATTTAGTTAAGCACTTAATTAATCTTCGTCTAATTTCTAAAGGATTTGGTCCTTGGTGATTTTTGCTTGAGGTGGTACTCGGGTCTTTGAAGGGATTTTTCCGGGACGTGACAGTAAATGTATGGATTATGAGGAGTTATTCACTCTAGTAATCGCAGTGAAACCTATCCGCATTCTACTAACTAATTTTGCCAAGTTGGACTATAAAATTTGGTAGATGGATGTGATGATAACTTTACTCAATAATTGTCTAAATGAAGAAATACATATAGAGCAAGTAGAAAGATATAGCCAACCTGGACAAAAGTAAATTTTTTTTTTTTTTTTGTATAAGCCATATAGATCAATATGTGGCCTTCCAAACATCATGCATAGGTTAGGTATCGAAAAAACTTTCCATGGTTGACTCTATGATTAGATATGCCTTTTAGATGTAATATTATTGACTTGGGAGTAGACTGTCTCTATATTCCAAAGGAGCCGCAAGCCATAAAGAATATTCTTAACAAATCTACTATAGTGAGCCTGATGTATGTTATGTTGTGTACTAGGTTAGACATTGCTTATGCAGTGGGAGTGTTTAACCGATATTGTTAGTACACTGATTCATGTAGCTTATTTGTCAATCATATGAATCCTTGTGTCATGTAGTCGGTTGAGCCCTTGAAAAATGAAGATCGAATACACAGGTGAAGGTGGAGCATCAAGGAGAAAAGATCAGATAAATGCGGTGCCTTGGTGACCCTAACCCTTGACCCAAAACAACTTAAACCTCTAGATGATCTTAAACCTAAGTAAATCTTTTATTGACCATCCCTTAAGCCATAAGAGTTTAAATTGATCATCCTTAGATTCACTTTAGAGTTCCGTGTTGCTAGAAAAACTAGACAATTTTAGTAACCTTTGGTCCCATCGAACATACCTTCAGTTTTATCGAAAACAACTAAAACAGAAAAATGGTTTGTGACAAAATTTCGTGTAATTCATCTTTAGCAAAAGCTAAATTCAGTGCGATCAAAGACTAGCCATTTCTGCTCATTTATTTATTGTTGGAACTTGATTTCTTTATATATGAGATCCAATCTTTAGGCATTTTAGAGATCTTTTGGTATAAATGAAGCGTATGTGAATCCCCAATCATATCCCACATCCGAAGCTTCATATTCCATGAGATTTGATTCATCTTCTTGAGCTTTACCACTCTAATGAGGATTTTAACCTTAATGTTGAAGATGAACTCAATCTCCATCATTTTCTAGAGATTAGACCTAATTGTATTAGTGTACCATTTGTCTAAATCCTTTAGAAGATCCTTCTAGGTGAATCCCATAGGTTTTACAATTTTCCATCAGTTGTAGGATATTCTACCCAATCTCCCATCACCTTGGTCACTACATCAGAGCATCATATGCAAAGTGGTTGATCTTGGAGCGAAAGCATTGACAATGCATTGACATCATGATAGGGGGAGCAATTAAGGAGCAAATTCAAGCACGGGTGAGTTTTGAAGAAGCGACTAAAGAACGGTACATTAACGGGGCTCAATTCAACAAGTGCTATTGAGTGAGTCTATATTCTTTTTCCTTGTTTAGGATTGAAGATAATGGTTTGTGACACAAACTCGAATATGTTCTTGTGTAGGGCTGAATTCACCGGACACGAGTGCGTATGTGTTAGTTTTCGTATTAGCCTTTAGAGGGAGTAAACGTAAATCCTTTGATTAAGACCAAAGTTGTTGGTTAGCCTATAAAATATCAACTAAAGTCTCTTGTAGGAGCATCTGGCGGGAGTGTATGTCGGTAGGTTCTTGTGTAGGATCGAGGTTTGTGGTGAGCTTATATAAAACCAGATAAAGTCTCTTGCGGGACCCGGTCCTTATGTAGGATTGTAAAGATTAGAGGTGAACTTAATTTAAAATCTCTGATAGTGAAATCTGATATACTCATTAGTTGAGTGCATCCGCCAGGAGTGGAGTAGAAAAACCGAACCACTATACATGCTTGTGTTTCGAATTATTTTTGAGTACTTGTTTAATTATGCTTATGTGATGAATGTTTAATTATATGTATACATGATTAGATGAATGCTACAAGTTGATATGTAGCATATCCCATACACACGTGTACACTATTATTTATAGCCTAGTTGATTGAATGACATATCATTTGTATTCTATGTGACTAGACCATCTATTGGCTTGGAAGACTTAAAGTTAATTGACTTAATTTAAATTGGCTTATTAGCTTAAATAAGTATTTGTGTTAAATGATATAAATTTTGTTTGGTCCTAATCACCCCCTCTAGGACATAACCACCATTCCTCAGCTCTGTTAAGCTTTCGCACGTTGTTATGGTATCCAATTCCACGCAATTTCAAATACAAGACATGCATGCATCATTAGACAGTGGTAAAAAACATCATGAAATATGTGGAAAAAATGAAAGAACTTGTCTCAGTGTATGGGCACAAGGATTTTTTTGTAGTTGGATACACCTAGGCATATTTTAGGCATATCTAAATATTAGACCATTGACGAGTAGGTACATCTTCTCAATGACAAGTTGTGTATCTACGGTTTATATCCGTAACGAAAACTAAGATAGTCCATAGCCTCTATTCAATTTTTTGGTAGTAGCTGTTAGTTGGCATAATACCAAACAAAAGTCCATTGCAAATTCAACCATAGAAGCACAATATGTGGCCATGAATGATAGAACCAAGGAAGCCATATGGCTTAAGTAATATGCCTTAGATATGGGTTTCCCAGGGTTGACAAGTCGTTGCCTGAGATAACTATGGTAAGGATGCAATGCAGCGAGCCTCGACATCATGAAAGCTAAACACATTGAAAAGAAACACCACATTGTTCGAGATTATATGGAGGACAAGACGATAGAGGTTTTATAGATAGCATTTGCAGATTATGTAGCGAACCTCAAACTAAGGTTTTGCATGTTTATTGTTTAATACCCATGTACTTAGTATAGTTTACGTGTGGAGGTCAATTAGTTTTAGGGTAAGTGAGAGATTGTTGGGGGTAATGCCCTAAAAAACTAATATTTAATTGCTCATTGACTTATTACTTTGGATTAATTATTCATTGACCTAGTTAATTTTTATGGAACATGCTTATCATTATGGGTTTGTTATCCTTAGGCATCCTTAAGATTGGACTCATCGTCTTGTGACCAGAGAGAGATGAGATCCATGGATCTCAATGCCGTGGCCATGACTTTATAGGTACTTGGACAGACTTATATCTTCAGATTAGGACTAACTTGGTCCTAAGATGGACACTCTCCATAATCGGAGCCCGACTTGATGTCCGTGTGCCTTTGCCCTACCTCACATGAGTGAGTAAATGCATCATAAATGGTTCTCTAACTTAGGGTCCTTGATCATTCACATTAGCAGGATTGCTTGTAAGTACTACTGAGGGGGCTCCATCATGCTTAAACTAGCGGATACTTACTATTACACTAACTCTGTCAAATCCCTTAACCTGAGGATGTGTGGAAGCCACTGAAAGTGGGTATGGTTGTGAGGTTTCATCAAGGTCATCAAAGTCTACATGACCTAACATGGAATCTATTTGGTTAGCTTGAGACATTAAGTATATGAGATGATCTTGGGATTTGAACCATCCATCAAGTATTTTAAAAGCTAGCTAGCACTTTTATGGCTTTCAATTATATAATTGTAGGTTTAAAATTGTTACCATTGAGTTCTAATTGTTGATTTGTTTCAAACCTCACTTAATGGGCATTTAATGGCCAATATCTAATCAATTACTCTTTGGGATGCCATGAGATTATCTAAGAATAATGACTACAGAGAATGAAGAGATTTAGATAGTTGAGGTGTATAGATGCAAAAGGTAAATAGGTTTCATTTCATATTATGCTACACCGAAGCTTACAGGGTGACGAAGCACCATATAAGGTGCACCTCATGAAACTCTAATCCTCCTTATATATAAATCATATCCAAGAGGAGGGTAGGGAGAGCCCTTGCATGTCCAAGCCTCCCCTGGGTGTCTACCCTTATGAGAGAGTTAAAGAGAGCGGAGAAGAGTGGACAAGGTGGACCCGCTTCTCATCTTCTTATCCACATGTGGGCATGCCCCTAATTAAGTGTGTGGTCCACTCCTTAGATGGCTTAAGTCAAATTTTGGCACCTCTAAGAGATCATGATGCGGTTTCTCCCCCTCCTCCACTTGTGATAGATCAGGGAAAGATTCCTATTAGTGTACTTATTTGTGCACTTATTTGTCAATCATGTGAGTCTTGTGTCAGTGAGTCGGTTGAGCCATTGGAAGCTGAAGACACAAGAGAACAAGAAGCATCAAGGAGTGAAAAATAGGTAAATCATGAGGTGTCTTGATGACTCTAACCTTAGACCCAAAACAACGTAACCTCTAGATGATCCTAACCTCAATAACTAAAGCTTTAATTGATCATCAGCTCCATTTGAAAATGCTTAGATAGATTATAAAGGTTCCGAGTTGTTGGAAACCAAACTGTCTAAACCAACAATCTCTTGAGCAAAGCTCAATCGATTGACGGTTGAGCTCGATCGATCGAATATGACAAAAATTGTCCAGCAAGTTCTTTGGCTAAAGTCTTCTATCGATTGGTGGCTCTCAGTCGATCAATCGAGGATGCCATTATTATGCCCATTGTATAGCCATTGCAAACCGAAATCTTTATAAAGGGTATTGGGCATTTTGATGATTTTATTTTATTTTTGTAATTAGAGCTTAGGTGATTTTTCACTCATATCCCTTATCCTAAGTATACAAACCTATGAGATTCAAGTCATCTTCTTGAGCTTTACCACTCTAACGAGGATTTCAACCTCCATTAGGAAGATGAACTTTATCTCCACCTTATTTTAGAGATTAGATACAAACCTATAGGCATATCATTGTTTAAATCCTCTAAAACACCAATTTAGGTGAATCCCTACTTGGAACCAACTATAATATTTAGTTGTAGGAGATTCAACTCAACTCCCATCACCTTGGTCAACTTACTGGAGCATCACATACAAGGTGTTTGATCGTGGAGCCGAACCATCGGCATTGACAAACGTGAGAGCAATTGAGAAGTTGAGTCAAGCACGGAAGGGCAGTGAAGAAGCATCTCAAGAAGGTGCTACAAAGGGGCTCAATTCGACAAGTTGTCAATTGTAGAGTTCGCACACTCTTTCATTGTGTAAGATTGAGTGTAGAGTTTATGACCCAAACTCGAATTGTTTCTTATATAGGACAGGCTCTTATGTAAGACCAAATTCACTAGACACGGGTGTGTATGTGCTAGTCTCCATTGGGAACCTACGGCGGGAGTGTACGTAGGGCCTTAGATTAGGACCGCATTCACCGGACATAGGTACGTACATATTAGTCTCTATAGAGAGCCTCTGAGGGGAGTGTACATAGGGCCTTGAATTAGGACTGCTAGTGGTTGTTGGTTAACCAATAGAAAACTAAGTCTTCGTGGGAGCCACCAACATAGGTGGAGATATGTTCCTCTGACACGGAAGTGTATGTGTAGGTTAGTCGTTAGCCTAAGAAAAACCATTGTAAAGGTTAGGAGTGAACCCGATTTAAAACCTCCAATACTGAAATTCCAGTACACTTGAGGAGAGCGCATTTGTTAGAAGTGGAGTAGGCAAGTAGTCTAACCATTATATATGTTTGTGTTTGTGATTGTCATTTGCGTACATTTCTATTCATGCTTTTGAGTTTGATTGATTAAATTATATGAATATTTGAATGGATTGAATATGAAGCATCTAATTGATCTCATACACACACAAGATCACTATCTCTCTTATATATTAATTGCTTGTTGTTACCTCTTTTATAGTCTATGTGATTCAACCCACTTGACTTGGAAGGCTAAGTGTTATTTGTCTTATTGATTTGATTAGTAGATTAGTTAATTAGGTAAATAATTTTTAAGTGGTTCTATTCACTCCCACTCTAAGACTTAGCCGTAATTTTAAGCTTTGCCGAGCTTTCACATGCCGTGGTAGACAATCTAGACAATTTCAATTCTCTCAATTGAGAAGATCGACAACAAGTATATCAAGTGGTTTTTCTGTCCACTTTTACATTTTTTTGGTGAAATATGGCATGATCACAACAATGATCCTTAGGAGTAACTAATACGGGGTGAAAAGTTGATTCCATTGTGCTTTCATGATAAAATCCAATAGATATGCTTACTTCTTCCAAAGTATGTGATCATACCTATTCATATACTCATATTGACCGAATCCTTTAACTCTCATATAGACAACATCTCTAGTTAAATGTCACATTGACGTCCAAAGGATGGGTCAATAGATTTTAACCATTGGATGTCCATTAAGATTTATTTAAAGCAAATCAATAGTTAAAATTGAATTTCAATAATTGATAGAACATCAGTTAATCATTAGAAAACATTGATGGCTAACTAGAGTTGAAATTAATAGATGGCCCAAATCATAAGATTAGCTCACAAATGTCTTGGTTAAACAAGTAAATCTCTTGTTGAATCGTCTCAACCTTAACTAGACCTTAATACATGAACCCAACATTACCCACATGTCAGCCACCGATGTAACCTCATAAAATAAGTCAAAGCATATTCAACTAGGACCTCAAAAGGATCCTTACTCTTGCTTCGGTGGTAGACTCTCAAGAGTTTCAACACCCGGTCAAGGGTTCGAGTATCCATAGGTGGTGAAATTCCAATGGTGTGAGTGTGTGTGGTGTGTGTGCGTGCATTTTAAAAAAAATAATAATAATAATAAAAAAATAAAAAAAATCTAGGACCTCAAAACTCCCCATATGTCCTAATGTCAAAGAATTAGAATTGAAAGATTTATCAATGCTAGTACATTTATATGTTAGTTTAATCCAGGAATGATGGGTCTCCTTATGACTTCAACAGATCAATGTAAGTACCAACAGGTACATCTCTAGAAGCCAAGGTCAATGGCACATTTGTACTCCCATGTGGAGAAGGATAGTGGCATATTAACTTATTGTTGTGCCTAATGGCGGAGACATCCCAACTGATTATCTGTCCACTCACACAAGATTTATCGATTCCACCAAACCTTTTTTTTTAAAAAAAATGTTTACTTATTAATTTTTAAAATTATGAAAATGAATTAAAATTTTATTTTATTTGTAAAAAAATGTTGTTTCATCATGAAATACTTATCTTACTTTTTATTTATGGATGGATGGATGAAAGCATGCATGTGTAGACAACCCATCCGAGATGGGGAAACCTACCGGTTCCATTTGAACCAGCAGGATTTCTGAGACACCTGAATCGTACGAAGAAACCTCCAGGCATCAGTGATATCAATACATGTTTCCATATCCTTGATTATCAATACATGTAACGATAATGATACACCGAGAACAATGGATGAAAGCAAGGTCTTTAACATAAGCATTGGTTTTTCAGAACAAAACCCTTAAGAGGTGAAGCCTCACATAGTATGGGTGCTTTAGGCCAAGTATTCTTGGAGACGAGATTCCAATCCCTCTCCACATAGCAAGTGGATGGGGATTAATCAGTGGAAGCCATCGACCTAGAGATACCCATCATTTCTTGAGAGATGACTATAGCGATACTGATCATAGACAGCATATTTTTTCCTTTCTTTCAGAAAAAAAAAAAAAAAACAAACACATCAGGCATTCCCATTCATCGCTTTTTATTTGCATTCAAACACTGAATGTACACTGTTTACTATTTTATTTCACTACCATTGCTTTGAAGGCCACTAATTATATGGCTAGAAATAAGTGCTGGATGTTTATTTTGAACCATTAGCCATCCAAAATATGGGAAACTGGATGGACAGCCCCTGATTGATATGTCACTGGGCCATGCGTGCTATGGAAAGATGGCCCTGCCAAACTCATGTTACACTGGCTCTACCATGTCTCCCTGCAGCAGGGAACCTGAGATGAAACTTTGACAGTAGTTCTCCTTTCTACTCGGTGGTATTTTGGTAGCTGCTGCCTGTAAAATGATCGAGGGCCCATTTGGATGTCCATTAATTTATGGATGTGACCATCCATATTTCATCTCTCATCCTGGATTTACAGTAGTCTATAACCAGCTCCTTGCTTTCTCTTTCATGATGCATCCTTTTCCTTCAGATGAGTATGCATCCTATCCATATATACAGAACAAAAACAAAGCTAATTTTCTACAACTCAAATGTACAACAATGCCTTTGGACAGAAGCACAACCGCTCAACCTCCAAGCGGTTCAGATGAAGCACCGCCATTGTATGTCAATCTATCAGTGGCTTCGCACAAGAATCTTATCACCGTCTTCTGTTTTCAGTACCTACGAATAAAATTTTGGATATATTGGAAATAAATTCATGATTTAGAAAGAAAAAAAAAAACAGAATTTCACATTTGAGTTTTCATTAAAGGAGAAATAAGGGCATTGCGTGCCATTTAATGAGTTCATCTCATTTTGCTTAATGGCGATTATGTATTAGAGATCATATTTCTCTTTGGTAAGGATTAAATATTATCTTGAATACCAACGATCATGATCTTTAATATATAATTATGATTAATTAAAACGAGGTGAACTGATTTTTGAGTGGCACCCAAACAGGCCATAAGATTACTCACTAAATATGCTTGACTTTAAAGGGAACCGAATGGAGGATGATCCCTTTGTTTTCAGCTCCTTCAGCTGCCTGATTTTACTTGTTTTTTCGCTTTTCACTGGCATCTTGCTACTTTCTCCTGTTGATAAATCAGATCCCTTCTTAACCTTTTCATGGTAAATTGCCGGCGGTGTGAGCCTCAATGGAGGCAAGGTTTCTATCTGAAGGGATCCCTGGGGTTTCCCAAGATTACTCAAGATTTCAAACTGCACCACATACTCCAAAGCTTTAGCATCTAACGGGTTCAAAATAGAACATTACAGAGAAAATTCAAGTGTTGCAAAGCCCACAAACACCTCTCCGCATGCACATCTGTGCATTGTCACACATTTGAATCATGCTTCAAGTGGACCCACTGTGCAGATAATCAGGCCCGCCAACTCACTAGGTGCAGAATATGTATGAAAACAAATGGATGGCTAAAAAAAATATAACCAACGGTCCACATTCAAAATAAGAATGTGGCCCACCTGATGAATGGACCAGCCTAAGGTTTGGGCCAGGTCATCTATATTAAGGGATGCAACTGATAAAATGGTCAGATGTCCCATCAGATTCACATGTGTCCCAGGATGTGGGCTTAGCAAACAAGCACAAGAATCAAGGTTGAAATAGAAATCCATTTTACCCGTGACATCTGCTGGAGCCCATATGGCTTCTCTACTGCATCGGATTCATGCATGTGCTGAGCGGTAGTCTTTCCTTGTGCTGGTTGAGGTCTTGACAAATAATTCTTTACCAATCCATTCTCCACAAGGACCGATTTGCTCCTAGCACGTAACTTCTTCTTAGGCATACAAATAGGGCAGCCAGCTGGGTTATCCCGGTTAGATGCTTCATTTTCCTGATATTCACAATGAAGATGGGTTGCATGACCGCAATTGAATACTCGAATGCTCGAGGTTGAAGACTCTTTGGTAAGGGAGCCACTGCATATACAGCATGTAAAATTCTGTGGGGCGTACGCATGAGACGCCCCCTTCTTGAGCAAGCTCATTGTATAATATGTATCATCCTCGATTAAAGATTTAGCTGTGTCCTGGCACACGAAAGAACGCAGCTCAATATCACAGACAACCATCAATCGAGCTCATATAATGCAAAAGGGCAGCAATCACATGAACCAAAATTATTAAAACAGAAAAAAAAAGAAAACAGCTTAAATGGTCTGCAAGAACTGTTATAAACATACAGTTAGAAAATAAAAATAGAAATATCTCTTCTTGATGAATAAATTTGAGGTGGGACTATGTTAATAGTGTGATGATCTGGGCCACATATGACCACGTGTATCAAAGGAAGGCCAAAGTGGACCCCACTTAAGCATAGACAGGACAAATTCCTTTCTATAGGATCTGATTGGACTTTGGGTCCAACAAATCCAGTCAGATAGCTCTATAGGCCAGCTGATTGGACCTGTTGGGTCCACATGTCCAATTGAGTGATGATTATATGCACACGTATCAGTTCGATCACCATTTATGGCCTGGTTTACTGACTGTACAGCAAGTATAGTCCAATACAGTTTCATATACAGCTGATATATAAAACTGGGCTAGAGTTCTTTATTATAGTTTCTTTGTTTAAATACTCTTTTGAAGCAATTTATGAGTAGAGATTACCAGGATTGTGTGAATCAATGAGGTGAAAGCAAAGGGAGTACTTGAGAGGGTCTTATCTAGAAATCCCAAGGGTAATTCATAGCCTATATAAGGCCTCCTAGGGCCATGCTTATAAAGAGACATTGAATACATTGATTGAATAAAAGTTTATTGAGGTTTTAGAATGGGGTATTTCTAGTTCTTGTGACTAGAAAGCTGCTAGAATCATCTAACAATCCCTTGTTGGGCCAATTTATCAGTAGTGAGACACCTTGAAGGAAAAGCTGATCTCATAATTGGTACTTATCTATTCCGTCTATTCCTTCTCAATTTGCTGAATCAGAGTGTTAGATATCTTGGAGTGTTTGTCGGTCTGTACAGGCATCGGCACTCGGATATAGGTAGAGAGAAACCAGTTGTTTGCCTTAAGAGTGAAGTTGCCTGTTTGTCTTCTTAATGGACACTCTGTGCAGATGGAACTCCCTATGGGATCCTTCTCTATAAAAAGAGATCCAGTTGGATCGGTTGAATTTGTTAACTCATCCAGAGTGAAATAAGGGAAACAGTGCAGTGGTCTCTAATCACCATAACATAGTGGGTTCAAACAATCCAAATGTACATGTTGCAAACACTCCTAGGACCCACCAGAAAAGCGCCACCCAGTGGATGATTACAATTAGTAACAAACAAATGGGGAACTAAACATAAAAAGGGTAGTGATGCACATTCATCACCGTCACCATAATAGCCTCGCCACAGCTATTTAGGGTGGGCAAGAATCCACATTCAAGATTCAACAGGCAAAACCCACTGATCATAAATGTCCCTTGGGAAAAAAAGGCAATTGAATGACACTATAAATGAAGAGAAAAATACAAACTTCATGGATTTCTCCTGAAAAGAACCTCAGAACAGTTACAACAAGAGGAGATGAAGATCAGATGTATGGTAACCAGTGTTTTAAATATCGACGATATTGGCCGATATATCCTGCATCCCACCTATGCGATACGAAACACAAAAGTAGTGGGATATATCCCACATGTTCGATGATGCAGAACAATTAACCACTTGCTCTAAAAGCTCGAACTATTAGAGTATGGCGAATTAATCTCTTTATCTTATAGCCCAGGCCTCACATCTCATGGGTTTAGGACCTCGGCCGAACCCCCTTCGTGGGCCCCAAATCACATGGGCCACCCACCTCGAGTGTGTCCCCGCATCCCACGGGCTACCCCACTCGAGCCTGGTGCGAAATGCGCATTAATCACCCCTGGTGAGGAGTCTTGAACACGAGACCTCCCCCATGGGCTCCAAATCACATAGGTCACCCACCCCGAGTGTGCCCCTGCATCCCCCAGGTGACCCCACTTGAGCCTAGTGTGAAAATGTCCCTGCATTATTCGATCCGGTGAGCATTTTTTATTTTCGATCCTTTTTTTTTTTTTTTTTTTTTGTAAATCATGTTAAATCAATCTCGAATTGTTACAAACCTATGATTTTTCATGTTTTGCATAAAAATAATGGATTGGGAAGCTTCGATTTCGAGATTTGGAGGACCGAGTTGTGGAAAATTGAAAAAAATAAAAAATTTCCCAATTTCTCGCAAATTGGTTGCAATCTGTGTCTAAATATAAAATCAAACATGTATGTAACCTAGTCTAGTGATTCTTTTTTAACTTTTGAATGTATTTCTTGTGTTTCCACATGTCTTCTTACATTTATAAATTATATGAATATACTTGCATCAATTCAATTAGACAACGCATAGATTAGGACCCCATACAAAGAAAACCTATTATGTGCACTTGTTTTTTTGTAATGTTTTGATTTGTAGGTGTGTATTGATGTCTTTTTTAACAATCACTGAAATTTCATTGAAAAATTCGACCAATTTCTAATGTTTCCCCATGTTTCCAACAACAACAATATATTACGCGATATAACCGATATATCCCAAGCGATAACCAATACGTATCCGTATCCTAAGGGTGCGAAACGTAACGTGATACCGATATTTCGAACATTGACGGTAACTTTGGGAGATGATTATTTGGATGATACATTTGTCCATGCATTCTTGTGGCCCCAACAATGGATATTTCCAGATGCTAGATTTCCATAGTTCATTGTAAAGATTCAAGGAACCTGAGTCGTTAGGAGGTAATTCCAAAGAAATTACCTCCAAAGATAGGATAGACTGAAGAATTTATTTTTCATACATAAAATACAGAGGACAAGCTCAGAGTAGGGGATTCATGTTCGTTAAAATGAAGCGAGAGGATGAGCTCAAGATGGCGATCAAAACTCTGGATGGAAAAAGCTTCGACAGGTGTAAGCTATCAGTTCAACATGCTCGATATGGCCCTGATTTGGTGAATCAACAGATAACCCAAAAGAAAGAGTAGCAGGCCAGAGGCAGGGAACGAGAAAATAAGGGAGGACTGTGAGGAGAGGGGATTGAAAGCGGCTGAGGTAGAAGGGGGAAGGGAATCAGGGGAGGGGCTGTTAAGAAAGGGGTATCGTTCACCGATGCCATTGTTGGGGAATCACAGGAGTGTCAGGTGGTTATAGACACTGAGGAAGAGAGGCAATTGGGGGAAATGGTGTGCGAGGTAGGGAGAGAGGTTGGGAAAGAGGGTTACCCATTAAGGGGGGAGATGGAGGTAGAAGGGGAGAAATGGCTACGGCAAGATGACAACACAGAAGATCCGATCGTTCGGCTGCACCCGAAGGTTATCAAATATGCTTGGGACTCTACAATGGAGAGTGGTGGCAAAGTGGAGAAAGGTGCTTCAAAGGCAGAAGTTCACAGCTGTCTTTAAGTCGATGGTGGGGCCTCAAGGGAACAGTGCATCCTCAAGTTCCTCTCTGAGATGGCTGTCTAGATAGCCCTGAGCTCAGAGGTGGAGTTGAAGAAATTATTCATGGCTGGGCAGCTCTATACAAGTGGACCTGTGATGAGCATCTGTAAATGGGCCGATTGGACTCCATTTAGTTGGGATGAATCGTGGTTCTCTGTTGTCAGCATACTGATGGAAACCGGGTTTATGGAAGCATTCAAGATGATCGGATCGTGTGTGGGAGAGGTGACATCCATCGATCTCGACCCTTCGGCTGCTGTCATTGAAGGAAATTGTTCGAAGATGATTTGCATAAGGAAGAAAGGTGTAGCTTGCCCAAGTTGGTCTCTCTGGCATTTGGAGATGTGAGGTTGTTGTCTCTCTGCTTAAAATGGAGATGAGTCTGAACAGTATTTGGAAGATCCATCCTCCTTCTCAGGATGGTTGTGCGGCCATGGAGGATCTGGGTGTTGTAAAGCCTCGGAAGGAAGATGGAGCGTGATTCTCATGCTCTCGCGGTGCACAGGATGTTTCTATGGACGTGTGGCATGAGGAGATTGCGTTGCCAGTTTCAGCAGGTGGACCGATGCCTCTCAGCTCAACATGTGGTGGAAGTTTGAAAGAAGCGGGTTTGGAGACACTCGAATTCGATGGCTAGGAGGATCCAACCCTGAGGTCTGGCAGAAAAGGTGCTTTGTACGTTAGGTCTAGAGTAGAGGTGGAGGTTCAGGACACTAAAACAAGGTCTGAAGCTTTTGAAGTGTTGACACGTGGTGCTTTGGTCCTCTTTTCGGATGAGGATACTTATATTTCACTCTCATGTGGTGATAAAGAGCCGGAAATTTGGACAGGTGTCCTACCTCGTGTGCACGAAGTGCCTCTTGTGGAGTTTGGTGCTTTTGCTTCGCATGTGGAAGCTACTAACTCCCTGGACATGTGCCAGGTTCTTTACCCTTTAACCCTTGATTTCCCGATCTATTTCCCTTCAACAACTGAAGCATCCATC
The DNA here is from genome assembly GCA_030180095.1 of Magnolia changhungtana. Lineage (NCBI taxonomy): Eukaryota > Viridiplantae > Streptophyta > Magnoliopsida > Magnoliales > Magnoliaceae > Magnolia > Magnolia changhungtana. The sequence goes on along the minus strand of JASAUF010000502.1, from coordinate 3,069,674 downwards.
CCTTCTCTTCTTCCCTCGCTGGAGTCCCAGATGCTTCTGTTGGGCCCTTTGATCCTTGGGGAAGACTCAGTGCCTGCTTGTAGGCCTTCGACAGCCTCATCTGTGAACTCTATGCATATTGACTAGGCAATGGGATGTTGGGCGTGTGAGGTCTCGTAGGAGCTGTCTGTGAACCTGGTTGTGGTTGATAGTGCTTTCAAAGAGGTTCTTGAAGTGGCCCCTTCATGAGCAGAAGCTGCTTCAATTCCTTTTAGTGGGTTGGGTCAGCACTGTGCTAGGGTGTCGGAGAAACCTGTCAGATGCGACATCGCCAAGAAGGTGGAGATTTTGAAAGGGAAAAGATGGATTAAAGAAGCTCTTTGTCATGTGGGAAGACAATTAAGTATGACTTTGGGTGACGGGGAGGAAGACTACTATGCTCTTTTCCAATTTATTGAGGGGCAGGGCAGACAAATGAATGCTTCAGTTTCACCTAGGAAGCTGCAGCGATCTCCGAAGAATAGAAGGGAGCTGGCTACTTTTGATCTCAACGTCTTGGCAGGATCCGCGGGGGTGGGGGGGGCGTGTCAGCATAAGTGATGTAGAGTGGGTCGCGGACACTTTCATGTCCAAGATGAACCAGAGAAGCCCGATTGGAGGCGGAAGTCATCAAGACCGTCAGAACCTTAAAACAGGCATATCTCGCAAATCGGAATGAGTTACTCGACGTACCATATATGATTTTGGGGTAGGACGAGCTACTTTAGCCAACCAACTGGGCTATGCCAGGTTGCCCCACACCGAATTTGCGAGATTCCATCAGATCGATGGTCGAATTTCATGTTTATTTCCGTTTTTACTATTTTTAGTAAGTTTTGGTTTGATTGTAACTCTTCATACGTTGGGCTTTAGGAGTTGTGTCCAACATGAAAAGTGTTTAGTAAAATTAGGAGATTAAAGTGGTTAAGCCACATAGGACACTTACTATACATAGTAAATTTACTATTTATAGTAAGTTACGAATTTTAGGGAGTTTTAGTTGTAGTTTAATTCCGAAACTTAATCCAAGGCTTGGTATTCCTATTTAAAGGGTTATAGACTCATTTATATCAATCATCAATAAAATTTATTTCAAATATTTTAGAATTATTTCTACTTCTTTTCCTCGTGGATTCGAGAAGTCTTTGTGAGGAGTCCAGAGAAGCTCCGTGGATTCAGAGTAGTTATCCTTGAGGAAGACGGTGATCGACCTCATTACGTTTATCCCTGCGTCAATTGGTAACAGAGCGAGGACTCCCTTTGGGCCGATGGTAAACAACGAAAGTATAAACCAAAATCTTGTGGACGGTGATCCAGGAATTCGTTATCTTTCAGAAAGAATGAAAACTTTCCACCAGGAGAGTCAGTTGACTATGCAAGGGCTACGAGCAACCCTCGAACGTTTTACGGATGCGCTAATTCCGCCCCGAGCCCGAGGTGATGCTCAACCACTCGTGGTTGTTGTACCGCACAACCCCGATTTCCGTAGAGCACGACCAGTGGTGAATCGTAGGGCTACACCAGATGATGCAAGTTCTAGCGACGAGGACCTCGATGACGGCTTTGCCCGACGACCAGTCCATGGAGGCGATCGTCTAGATCGTGTTGAAAGAAACTATCAAGGTAAGGCTGAACTTCCTAATTTTAATGAATTATTACGTATAGAAGATTTCTTCCACTGGCTTGCTGAAGTAGAATGATATTTCAATTACATGGGTGTGTCAGAGCATAAAAAGGTGAAGTTGGTAGCCTTCAAATTAAAATCTGGTGCTTCTGCATGGTGGGAGCAATTACAACTCTCACATGCTCGACAGAACAAGGCACCCATCTCATCATGGCCACGGATGAGACGCATTCTTCGATCATGGTTCCTCCCTAGTGATTACGAGCAAGTATTGTTCCAATAATACCAAAATTATCGACAGAGGAATCGAACCATTACAAATTACACTAAAGAATTCCAGTGGTTGGCAACACGAAATGATCTGTCAGAAACTGAATTGCACGCCACCACTTTGATCATGAGGAAGCCGTTATTCATGCCAAAGGTAGAGATAAATTTACAGCGGCACAACATCTTTTGAACAAGGTATACTGTAAGCCAAAAAGTCTATAATGTGATCATCGTTGTTAGGAGCAGTGAGAATCTCGTATCGAAAACAATGGTGGAAAAACTACAACTGAAAACAGAAAGACACCCATCTCCATACATAATTGGATGGATTTAGGAGGTTAACAAAACAGAGGTAATTGAATGATGTTGTATATCCTTTTCCATTGGTAAATATTATAAGGATGAAGTAATGTGTGATGTGGTCGACATGGAAGCTTGTCATATGTTACTTGGTCAACCCTGATAAAATAACATTGATGCTACACAGAGGTCGGGATAATGTATTTATATTTATTAAAGACGGTAGAAAGATTGGCCTCATCCCTAAGGGAACGGAGAACCAACCCAAGATTTCTAAAGTTGAGGAACAATCTCTCATACCCAAATATGATTTCGTTAAACGATATGAGGAAACAGGAAATGTAGATGCATTAGTTGAAAAGAAAAAAAATTATGGAGCCTACGAACATCCTAGAGGATTTGAAACCAGTGTTGCAGGAGTTCAAAGCGATTATGCTCAATGAACTTCCGAATAAATTGCCTCCCATATGAGATATACAAAACCACATTGATCTTGTCTCAGGGGTAAGTTTGCCTAATTGCCCACATTATTAAGAAGAATGTGAGATTTTGCAAGCCCAAGTAAAGGAACTGATCCATACTAGCCAAGTCAAGGAGAGCATGAGTATATGTATTGTGTTAGCTCAAGAGCTTAATGGCTAATAAACATCGGAGTCAGAAGTTATCTAAGAATCATGAGGTAAGTCCCTTGATTAGACGAGTTTTTTTTCAAGGAGAGGTCTGATGTAGAACGTGTCACAGATACATTCTTAGCATGGTTGGACCAAAAGAAGGTGGATCGTAAATTGATCATAACTTTTGATCCGAGTATCGTTATGGCGCACCTGACTGAGAATCAAGAACCAAAGCAGGGCGAGAACTCGAGGAGAGTTCTTTTGAAGTGGAGGGGACGGATGTAGAGCTGGTCACGGACACTTTCATGTCCAAGATGAACCAGATAAGCCCGATCGGAGGCGGAAGTCATCAAGACCGTCAGAACCTTAAAACAGGCACATCTCGCAAATCAGAATGAGTTATTCGACGTACCACATATGATTTTGGGGTAGGACGAACTACTTTAGCCAACCAACCCAGCTATGTTGGGTTGCCCATGCCGAATTTGCGAGATTCCATCAGATCGATGATCGAATTTCAGGTTTATTTCCGTTTTTACTATTTTTAGTAAGTTTTAGTTTGATTGTTACTCTTCATACGTTGGGCTTTAGGAGTTGTGTCCAACATGAAAAGTGTTTAGTAAAATTAGGAGAATAAAGTGGTTAAGCCACATAGGACACTTTCTATAAATAGTAAATTTACTATTTATAGTAAGTTACGAATTTTAAGGAGTTTTAGTTGTAGTTTAATTCCGAAACTTATTCCAAGGCTTGGTATTCATATTTAAAGGGTTGTAGACTCGTTTATATCAATCATCAACAAAATTTATTTCAAATATTTTAGAATTATTTCTATTTCTTTTCCTAGTGGATTCGAGAAGTGTTATATTCTTAGTGTTATCTTCTTAGGTTTTGTTGTGTTAGCTGAGGGTGTATCGGTGGATCCCGAGAAGGTCAAAGCCATTGTCAATTGGCCTGACCCCACAATATTCACGAGGTGCGCAGCTTTTACGGCTTGGCCACCTTCTATTGGCGGTTCATTCGAAGCTTCGGTTCCATTATGACTCCCACGGATTGCATTAAGAAGGGAGAGTTTCAATGGACGAATGCAGCCTCGAAAGCCTTCAAGGATATAAAAGTCAGGATGACCGAAGCTCCAGTCACGCAACTTCCGGATTTTCGAAAGTTTTTTAAGTCGCATGTGACGCGTCAAGAGTCGACATAAGAGGAGTACTTAGTCAGGAAGGGCACCCTGTAGCCTTTTTTTAGTGAGAAACTGAATAAGGCGAAGCAAAAATATTCCACTTATGACAAAGAATTCTATGTGGCAGTACAATCACTACGCCACTGGCGTCATTATCTATTGCCACAAGAATTCGTTTTGATCTCAAATCACGAGGCCTTGAGATATTTGAACTCTCAGAAGAAATTAAACCCTAGGCATGCCAAGTGGGTCCAATTCCTTCAAGAGTACACTTTTGTACTTGAGCACAAGACCGGTGTAGAGAATAAGCCTACCAACGCGTTGAGTCGTCGAGTCACGTTACTCAATTCCATGAGTGTCGAAGTCACGAGCCTCTAGCGTGTAAAGGAGGATTATTCTGAGTGCCCAAATTTTAGAGTTGTGTACGCGTCGTTGTTAAAGAGTCCGTCAGGGGCTAGCAATGAGTAGATTTTAGACGGATATTTGTTTATGAGTGATCGCTTATGCACATCGCGCACCTCCCTCCGCGATTCTCTTGTATGGGAGTTACATTCAGGAGGGGTCACGAGTCATTTTGGTGGAGACAAGACCATTACCCTAATGGAGGATAGTTTCTATTAGCCAAGCCTCAAGTGAGACGTGGCTAAAATTATAGGGCAATGTCGTACTTGTCAACTACTAAAACAAAAAAAAAAAAATACGGGACTATACACACCTTTGCTAGTTCCATTTATCCCTTGGCAGGACATCAGTATAGACTTCGTGCTTGGGCTCCCCAAGACTATTCTGAAACATGATTCCATATTTGTTGTCATGGACCGTTTTTCTAAAATGGCCAACTTCATTCCTTGTTCTATGACCTCTGATGCATCTCATGTTGCTAAGTTATTCTTTAGTGAGGTCGTCAAACTTCAGGGGTTACCAAAAACCAGTGTTTGACCATGACGTGCGATTCATGAGTTATTTTTGGAAGACACTATGGCATATGATGAATACTAGGCTCCAATTTTCTTCTGCCTACCACCCTCAGACCGATGGTCAGACTGATGTGGTCAATAGGAGCCTAGGGAGTTTGCTCAGATGTTTAGTGGGGGAGCACACCAGGACATGGGACACTGTACTACCTATAGCTGAGTTTGCATTTAATAGCTCTGTCAATAGGTCCACAGGTTTAAGTCCTTTTGAAGTCGTTACTGATTATAAACCTAGGAAGCCTATTGATCTTATCTTTACATCACTGTCCCATAGGCCATCAGAGTCTGCAGAGTCTTTTGCGCATCACATTCATTCATTGCATCAAGGAATCAGGCGAAAGATCACTACTAGTAATGAACATTAGAAACTTTCTGCAGACCAGCATAAATGTTTCAAGAAATTCAATGTAGGGGATTTGTAAAGGTCTGCATTAGGCCAGAGTGGTACCCTTATGGAGCCGTTCGTAAATTACACGCGTGTGGCGCTGGACCATTCAAAATTGTAGATCTTCCACCTTCCATGGGAATTAGTTCCATATTCAATGTGGAGGATCTAGTTGCTTTCAAGGGACCTCTGATACATTGTTCGGCCTTTCGCCTAACCATCCTGATTCCCCAGACATTTCCTTTGATCCATGGCCTCTCCTCGACCCTTCTTCCCAGCCTCTACCTCCCATACCTACCCTTCCCACACCGAGAGAGGAGATAGAGGATATTCTGGACCATCAAATAGTTTCAACGTCGGACGGCAGGTTTCAAAAGTACCTGCTTAAGCGGAAGTCACGCCCAGCTTCAGATAGTACGTGGCTCATTGAAGAGCTTCAAAGAGTTGATCCTAACATTTTGGAGCGGTTCAGGAGTTTTGTTTCGCTAATGGCGAAATCTTCACAGCCGGGGAGAGTTGATGGGGACATCTCGCGCACAAGCACGCCCCCTCTACGCACGTACATAAGGAGGAGGGCCCTACCATCGATCTGGATCGATGACGACGTCCAGGGAGGGCCTCCTAGTTAGAAAACTGTCTTGGTTCCTTGGAGTGGACCCGATCGTCATGGGGATCCCACCATTAGATCTCATGATCGTGGCCCATTACTCTAAATAATCTAGTACGTTGGGTTTTGTTTATTATTGTTATTAGGAATATCATGAATGGTTTAGATTGCTTTGATTAGTTGTTATTTTTTATTACTTCGTCTCCAAGTAATAGGGTGCACACATGGCGCGGCTTTTGGGGTATAGGTTTTTCTTATAAATAGGCAAAACCCCTTCTAGGATTTTTTCATTGAAGATTGAAATAAAATTGCTGCGTTTTCTGCTTCTCTAAATCTTTGAGTTGTGGGAGCCTAATTGGGTGCGAAACCCCCCCTTTTTCGAAGGGCTAACTACTATGGTGTGAAGCCACACCCATCCTGATTCGCCCCCACCTCCTACCATCCATATTCATCTTCTCCTACAATCATCAAACCTTCAAATCCACCATTATTTTGCAGCCAATCCTTCTCTACAGCAGATTTCCAGAATGAGGCCCTACAGAAGGGCTAAAACTTCGGTGGAGTACCGTGCTCAAATCAGTCATCCGTTCGATTTGAAAATTGGTGTGTGGGTGGCCCATCCCTGGTCGACCAACCTCTTGCTGGCCCTTTTTAGGTTTGTGGGCCCTATACGTGGGGGCCACACTCCACGCACGTGCGTTCGGCCTGCTTGTTGCCCACGCGTGCGGATTGGTTACAGGTTCTTTCCCTCCTCTCATTCACTCCTCTTACCTTATTTCCATAACCCTAACCCTAGATCATCCCAAATCCCCAAGTTCTATTCTACTTTTGTAGCCCTAAGGTTTCCCCGAATTGAAACGTGTGAATCCCTTAGATTGGGGAAGTAATCCTTTGTATGTGTGGATGAATCTACTCTCCTTTGATCATTGTTTGGTCTATAATTTTAATTGATTCAGCCCTAACATGTGTAGGCTTGGACCCTTGTAGATCCCCTTTGTTGAATGCTTGACTTTATGTGGGATGCGGAAGTTTTGTGAATATTTCTCTAGTATGATCTAAAGTCTGAAATCTTGCATATCATGTTTAATTTCCATGTCCTGCATTAAAATACCCTTTTTTTTTTCTTGATTTTTATGTTGCTTAGAAGGTGTCTGATAAAATACCTGTAAAACCACTGTTGTTGTTTTACATACAGTGAGATTTTGAAGGTGCAGTCCATGTGCTTGTGAAAATGTTGCACAGGCGAACTCGGTTCAAACTTGGCTCGAACTCGGCTCGAACTGGCCCGAGCTGTTGGCCAGTCAAGCTTGAGGACCGAGCCAAGCCGAGTTCGAGCTGGGGTCAGCTAGTGGCCGAGCTGAGTTGAGCTGAGGCCAGCTCGAGTGCTCGACTCGATGTACACCCCTACTTCCATGTAAGCCGTGAAATTCCTCCAATTTCTCATATTTCAATTCGCGGATGACGCAATCCTATTTTGCGAGGCAAATGAAGTCAAGGTTAATAATCTAAGTATATGATTATTCGATGCTTTGAAGAGGCGTCTGGGCAAAAGGTAACTTTAGCCAAATGCGTTCTTAGAATCCATTCGGAAAAGGAAGAATTTGGTTTCCTAGCTGATCTTTTGGGTTACAGGGTAGGGTCGTTTCTCTCATCATTTTCGGGCCTTCCCTTGTGTATTAGAAAGCCGACCAAGCACCTATGGAGCAAGATGGTGGAGAGATTTGAAAGAAAGATAGCAAGTTGGAGGGGGCGGTATCTTTCTCTTGGCAAGCGGATTACCCTTATTAAAGCGGCTTTATCCAATCTCCCAATATACTTCATGTTTCTATCTAAATGCCCAAAGGCGGGACTTTCTTTGGGGAGACTTGATCGAGAAGAAAAGGTTTCACTTCTAAGGTGGAGTGAAGTGTGCCAGCCATATAATGAAGGTGGTGCTAAAATTTGATCCTTGGAGCCGATTAATGACGTCCTATTGGACAAGAGGTGATGGAGATTTGGCTCCAAAAAAGGAGCTCTTTAGAGAGACGTGGTCGTGCTAGCAAATATGGATGTTCGTAAGGGGGATAGTGGACTAAGAACTCTTTTATCTATAGAGCCTCGATTTGTAAAGGCACTTTAAAATGAAACATAAATTTTTGAAAAGCACGGCTCTCTCATTAGGGAACGGGGCAAGCATTCGTTTTTGGGAAGATGTGGATAGGTGATTTACCTCTTCAAGACTGGTTCCCTCTTGTTGCTAATCTGGCCCCGGATCGTAGAATCATGATCAACAAGTGCTATGAGATGTGCGGTGAATCGGTTATGTGGTGTCTGCCTTGCCGTCGATCCCTTCAGGATAAGGAGGTGGAAGAATATGTAGCTTTGTTGGAATGGTTGCTCCCTGGTAAGCTGAGGTTAGAGGAAAGTGATTGTTTGGTTTGGACAGTCAACAAATCAGCTAGCTTCACGGTTAAATCATTCTACTTCATGCTTCAGAAAAATGAGGAAAGCTTTGGGAAGACAGCCCGCGTGTCGCACTACGGTGCTCCTCCCAAGATTGGGGCTTTTGGTTGGCTTGCGGGAAAAAAGAAAATTCCGACAATCAACAATCTCCAAAAACGCTCATTGATTGTCCAATGCTAAAACGGTCAACCACATCCTTATCTATTGCAATTTTGCGAGCTGTGTTTGGCGTCTCTTATCGCTAGATTCAATATGGCATGGACTATGCCTTTCGATATAGGAGACCTTCTCTTAGCTTGGTATGGGGTGGCTTTTCCGCAAGAAAGTGCGGGTGGTTTGGAGGCTTTGCCTCCTTGCCAGATTGTGGGCCATTTGGGGTGAGAGGAATGATAGATGTTTTTGCATGTCTCCTGTGGTGTCAATTGGGTTTCCTATATATAATATGTGGAACATTGTTTCGGAATGGGAGATGGGCAAGGGTTGGTTGGGAAAGATGCAATTTTTATTTTATGTCCTTTTTGTTTTTTTCTTGTTCCTTTTGTTCTCATGTTGGCGCTATCTCAGCAGTTTTTCAACGAAAGTTTCAGTTATCTTTCAAAAAAATACAGAGTCCCTTGGTACAATGTATATAGTGTCAAGGAAATGTTCATTGCCTGTTGTGAAGGCATAAAAACAGTTCCAGATGGCAAGCTGCAAAATTATTGCAAAAGGCAACTCAAGTCCAAGAATGCAAAAATGGACACCTCATAGGTAAATTGAAGCTACCCTTTTCATTATAAAAATAAAGGAGATGGATTGCCTTATTCAGCTAACAAAATCATTCCAGCCTGTCTTTTTTTGTTTTGCTCTCTTTTCATTTTTGGCACCATATACTAGAGCTTAGTTTGCCAATACAGATTACAGAGTTCATGCTGTTAATAAGAAACTAAATTTTAGCAAGGATTGTACATTTGAGTTCAGAGACCAAGCATGTTTGATGCTCAATCACTGTTACAACAATTGTTACGAGTCACATGTTTCTTAGAAATACATATCAACAGGTTGATGTAATTATCAGCCAAAAGGTACATATTTTTAATGAGAAATGCTCCAAATGCTCTCAGAGCACCGTAAGCTATGGTGCTCCTAGTTGCATCGGTTCATTTGGACAGTCCAATCAACCAACCTGAACTGTCCATCAAGTCCAGAAAACATTTTATTTCAAGTGCGCTCATGCAAAAATTGCACTGATAAGATGATCCAACCCATCCTTGACTTGGCATTTTTTTCATATAGCCATCCTTTTCCCTAGCCATGAATAGCATGCTTACGATTGCCTAACAAAAGTGATTCTTTAGAATCATAAGTAATCCATGATGGGCCCTAAAAAAATAGATGGATCAAATTGCTGATTGGACCTTTTTTGGTGCAAACGAACTTCACTGTCCATATTGAAGGCCATTGATCCAATAGTAAATATTAGTCAAATCAGTGTGATGTTTGCGTGGTAGTCCTTCAAATGTGCATTGGGCCTAATGAACAGTCTAGATCAATGGATTGGACTGTTGAAGTGAACAATAGTGCTCTGAGAGCACCAGATCATTTCTCAAATTTATTTACATTTTTCTTTTTAAATCAGTAGGAATAATGATATCTCGATGGCTTGATTGGACTACTAAGTAAAGAATAGTATTGAAGCTTGAATGAAGTAGAAATACCAGGATTCTCCTCTCATAGCCATATGTTCCTAGCATTCCCAATATTGTGAGTTTAAAATCACCAAACTCCTGGCTCCCATTATCAGACAGAAGCTTAGCCATGATTGTTGGAAGCGATACATATCCAACCATTCCTTCCACAATTTCTTTGATGAACTGAGAAAACACCCTTTGTAAAATATGAGCACCTTTGTCAAATTTTGAGATCTTCCATCTATACGTAGATGCTTCTGTGCCCTCCTGTATACCAACTGCTGCAGGTAGTGCACCAGCATAATTTCTTCCTTCAGAGATTTTTTTATCTTTATATAGATCTCTAAGAGGCTCACAAAACCTGTATTAAAATTATTACAAGATTATGTACAGATAAACAAGTTGCAAAAACTGAAGTAATTGCCTGATATATATATATATATATATATATATAGAGAGAGAGAGAGAGAGAGAGAGAGAGAGTATGTAAACGTAGTGCTGAGGGAGGGATGGAGGGAACTGGAAGGATGCTTTTGTTCATTAAAGCTGGACCAGTTTCTATAAGATGCCCATTCTTTCTTTCACTGTCCAATTTTTTCTCGGGTTTCTAGGTGAAACAACAGTACTCGGTGAAAAATGTAAATTCTCCAACCGCATAAACAGAAGCATCAAAACTTGTTCGCTAGCAATTCTGGCGCAGGTTTGAATGGTTTAGGGGGTGTTTGTTTTTTTGTTTACTATTGTAATTAGTCGGAAATAAATCATGATTATTTATGCATGAATTTCTGGCAGCTCTCCTGATGTGGATGGTGACAGGTAGCGTGTTTGCAAAGCTTCGTTTACATTCATGTATGAGTCTTATCCACACCATCAATCCATTCCGCCAGCTCATTTTAGGGCTTCCCCCCAAAAATGAGGCAGATCCAAAGCTCAAGAGGACCACACCACAGGAAACAGTGGAGATCAAAATTCTACTGTTGAAAACTTCTTGGGGGCCACAGAAATTTTGGATCAAGCTGATATTTTTGTTTTCCATTTATCTGTGTGTGACCTTGTGAACAGATTGAATGAGAAATAAACATCATTGTAGGCCCTACGAAGGATTCAGCTTTCAACGGTCGACGTCATGGGGACCACTTTCTCTTGTGGTGAGGTCCACTTGAACTTTGGATATGCCTCATTTTTGGGCTCATACCCTAAATTGAGCCGGTGGAACGGATGGACAGCGTGGATAAGTCACAAACATCACATGGGACCCACATATTTTACTCATGGTTTGATGACGGCATGCGCTGTCCGAATTCATTGCAGTGAATTCCGTTTTTCGATGTGTAACTTTTCCTTTTTTTCCAAATGACTGCATGTTTACACGTATTTACAAAAAATCAAACACCCCCTTTAAGAACCTGAAAACCTAGAATTTTCTTCTTATAGGTATATCAAAGAAATTAAACTGTCTGGTGATAATCCACCAGCTGGTCTCAAGCCTGAGCAGAGGGTCAATGTCAGCAAGGCAGCTGGTCGTCAAACTTTTGCCGAGAAATCATAAGAAGCAGATACCAAACAGATGATAGAAGGCTATGATGATAATGATGATAAATCTGTCAAAGTATGTTGTGCTAATCACCAAAATAATAGACATGTTATCCAATTCTCACATGAAGAGTACTTAGGAGTGGAGAGTGCAGAAAAAGAATAAAACAAAAGAACCAGACGAGAGCATCATATTGCAATTGATGGTTTAAGAAAACCAGCATTTGTTTTGTGATTATTACATACATGACATTCCAGGAAAATAGCAAATGGACAATCAGAAATATCTTGGAAATTTTTATAAATAAAAAGAAAATCTGAGAATAAGATTCTTAGAAACAACATGAAGTTTAGCAGTTAAAAGGAAAACCTCAAAATGAGAAATTGACTAGCCCAATAATAAGAATGAATGAAGGAAAGAATTGTTCCATTATGAATAATCATTAGCATATATAACCAATTGCATGTAACCAGTGGGAAGTGATTTTGATGGGAATACATATCATATCCTGAAAACCATGGATTTTATCTGCTAAATGATGCTATGATTCATAAAGCATATAAAACATGCTTGAAAGAGCAAGTGATGGATGGATATTTTACTTACGAATCAAGTAACCGGAACCAGAGAGACTCATACTCCTGCAGATCTAAACGTGGGGTATTTCGCTGGCATAAGCCAATAGAAGCATGTAATATATCACGTACAGTGTCAACCTGCATGACGGAGAACTTAATCCTAAAGAAAAATCATTGAACCAACATTTAGGGCCTGTTTAGATAGTGGGGAAAGTTTTTTTTTTTTAACTGCAATGATTATCCAATGATGGATTCCCATGGATTCCGTGAGCACCTTTGAAACATGAATATTGAGTTTGGATAATGATTTCTTGGTGGAATCCACTATTTTCTTTGCTATCCAAACATAGTGAAAAAAAAAAAAAAAAAAAAGGAAAAGTGCATCATTTTTCTTTTCTTTTCCCACTATCCAACGGGCCCTTAGAGATATCTACCAATACTGTCTGCTATAAAAACATTTATTCAACGAACCTCCTTCATTCTTAAAATAGCGTTAAGCTGCTCCATCTCAGTTAAGCTACCTGAAGTTATTTCAGGAACTTTGGCTTCCAGAGCAGTATCAAGCACATGTAGTTTTTCACTCAGATCAGACATGATAAGTAATAGAGCACTGCTAACATCACCAACTCGTTCTAGCAAAAATGCAGCTGCATCTGTGACCCCATACTCCTGGCACAGACGTAAACAGTGCTCCAGCCTATAATTTTCAAATGTCTCCAAGAACTTAAGAACCGAACAACGTTCATACTGACACAATAGCTGCACAACGCAGATGCAGTGCCATTATTTGAGACATCATAACTGTGGATGTACCTAGGGCTAGCATCATACGGGCAATCATTGCAGGATTACAAAATTAACTAAAAGATAGAAGTGCAGAGAAATAGATATTTATTTTATTTGAAAGGTCAGAGCAATAGATATTTCTTCAGCAAATTTAATGTCGCCAAATGAGACATACAGGTACAACATTCCTCCTATGAACTCAAGGTTGGCCATTTGCTTACAGAAAAACCCTTTATGACATTCAGCTTCTGCTCCAAAGAAAAAATCATCTACCAATTGCTGAAGAAAATTGCAAGCACCGCACCAGCACACACTCAATGAAGCACATGCATGCCCTAACATGTGCACATGTACATAGAAACAAGAATAGTACAATGCCTGCTATTATGACATGTGAGTCAAAACAATTTCTATGATTTGGAGGTTTTCTCTTAGGTCCTGTTTAGATTCATTGAAGTATAAATTGAGGAACCATCATTTCCATGAAAATAGTGTTTGCTTTGTTTGTTTTTGTAAATTTCTTGGAATCACCATTTCCATTTCCCTCTCGTTTCTTGAAGAATGCCTCTTTTTTTAATGAACTCTTTTTATAAAGTGGCCCACATGGCAATCACAACTCACATGTGCCACCCCACCATCTTCTAAGTGCCACGCAAGGTATTCAATAACGGTAAACTGTCGTTATCATCATGGTATAGGCTGCAACGGCCATTACGACCTTTTTTTTGCCGATGTAACAGCTCCATTACTGTCCGTTATAGGGTTCTAACGACTGTTACGGCCCCATAAGCTGTAACAGACTGTTATGGGGCCATAATGGCCATTATGGGCCACTTTTTCCATAACGGCCTTTATGGCCCATTAATGGGCAATGGTACCCACTGTTAACATTACGTAATGGCCATTACATAACAGTTTTTGGATACCATGGTGCCACGTGCAACCACCATCTTCAACTGCTTCACATGTGCCAATGTGCCACATGCAGCATGTACCACCATCCATCTTAAAATGCCACGTGCCATTGTACCACATGCAACGTGCCACCGCCCATCTTTTAGCGACCCACATTTCAATGTACCACACAACCCAATATGTCATGTGCAACATGTGCCACCTTTGTCTTCAAACCCTACATATGTCATATGGCAACTATCCATTTTTAAGTGCTTCACATGTGCGACATGTGCTAATGTGTGACATATGCAACATGCCACCAACCACCTTAAGGGATTTGTTTGATTTTCCATGATACATGTAAATCATGGTAAAAAAGTAATTATTACTTTTTCACTTGGTTTGAAAATGTGAGAGTAATTCCACCTCGAAAATCAGTACAAAAATATTGACTTAAATCTGTGGACCCCACCGTAATGTATCTAATATATCCGCACCGTTCATTTATTTTATTAGAACATTTTGGGGCATGAGCCGAAAAATGAGGCAAATCCAACACTCAAATGGCCTACACTAAAGGAAACAATGGCCTTAATTCATCCACCATTGATAGTTGTTTCCTTCAATGGGCCCACATTGAGGTTTTTTTCATCATCTAACCCGTTCATAGGGTCACACAGACATGGATAAGGAGAGAACACAAATATCAGCTTGATCCAAAACTTTAAGGGCCCGAAGAAGTTTTTAATGGTAGGCGTTCGATTCCTGTTGTTTCCTATGGTGTGGCCCACTTGAGCTTTGGATCTTCCTCATTTTTTTGCCCATGCCCTAAATTCAGCTGGCATAATAAATGAGCAGTGTAGATAAGTCACATACAACATGATGAGCCCCATATTGATTTTGTAAATTTCTCAATTTAAGTGTTAAAAAAGTAAGTTGTCACACATGCATTGGGAAAGATGTGGTAAATACCTAGGTAAATAATTATTACCCATTTACATGGTAATTACAGTTGAGCTGAAAAATCAAATAGGCCATACAATACCCCACACATGCAATGTCCATTCAGTGCCTCAAATGTGCCACAATCCATCTTAAAACACCATACACATGCCAATGTGCCACATGTACAACCAACCATCATTAGGTGTGTCAACATGCCACATGCCCCAATGTGCCACATGTGCCTCCCTCATCTTCAAGCACCCCACATGTGCTATTGTGCCACATGTGCCACCATCCATCTTTAAGCGTTCCACATGCGCCACACATGTCAACATGCCATATATGCAACATGTGCGGTGTGCCCTCATCCATCTTCAAGCACACGTGCCAATATCCCATGTGCAAATGTGTGACGCGTGTGCCACAATCTATATTCAACACATGCATGTGTCACCTTTCGTCTTTGAGTAATCATGAAAAATTCATTTTTTTTCCAAACAACAGATTTGGAAATAAAGATTATTTTTTTCAAAAAAAAAATCTTGTTGAAAAACAATCAAGGGAAAATGGCTTTTCATTTTCCCACCATTTTCCTCAAAATAATTAAAAAAAAAAAAAAAAAAACCCCATGAATCCAAACAAGCCCTTAGTAAATAACTTAAGAGGAGGATATATTGTTCAATATGACAATGAGCACAAGGGCTTCTTTGGGACACAAGACTGACCATTTCGGATTTTTTCGTCTAAAAGGACTTGAATCCTAAAATGCAGAGCAATTGGTTTCTCCAAAATGTTGGGTACAAACGGTGTTTCCATTGTTGACAAAAAATCAATAATATCGCCGATAGTATCCGTGTCGCTAGACCAGCGATGCCGAAACACCAAAAATTCGTTTCTCTTCCTAATGTCGACGAAATAACGGCAATATTTTCGATTTTATTGGAAAAAATAGTTACCAGCGACAACTCTCCCTACTATTTCAAAAAATCAAAATAAATATAGAAAAAAAAAATCTCTTACCTTTTTGTCTCAAAATCTGCCCGTGGGAGAGGCTTTCGGATGGATTTGGTGGGCCAATTACGGTTGATGGCACCGGATTTTCAGAGGTACGAAATCCCATTTTTTTTTTTCTTTGAAAAGAATAGATTTGAAAGAAACCCAATTTTGGTGAGGTTGAAGGAGATTTGGGTTGGGATTTGAAAAAAAGAGAAATTTTGGGAGAAATATTCGGGAATTGTTTTAATTTTTATTTTTTAATACAAAAAACGATTGAAATCGTCATTTGAGGATTTCCAGAAAAGATGATACGAAAGCTCTCTCTCTCTCTCTCTCTCTCTTTTGAGAGAGTGAACTTGGTGCGACTTCGGCTTTACAAAAGATGGTGCGGCCCTCACTACGGGGCCCTGCTTGATGTATTTTTTTTTTATCCATGTCATCCATAAGTTTTTCCAGATCATTATAGGACATTAGCCCAAAAATGAAGCAGATCAAAATCTAAGGTGGACCATATTCTAAGAAAGAGTAGTGGTTGAACCTCTCCACCATTAAAAACTTCTTCGGGCCCACAGTAATGTTTTTTTAATGTTTATTTGTCATCCAACCTGCTGATAAGGTCACATAAACCTGGATGAAGGGAAAAGAACAAATATCAGGTTGGTCCAAAACTTTTATAACCCATGAGAAGGTTTTAATGGTCAATCACCATTGTTTCTTATGTTATGGTCCACCTAAGATTTGAATCTGCTTCAATTTTGAGATCATACCCTAAATTGATTCTTTAAAATAGATGGACGGCGTGGATATACAATAAATATATCAAGGTGGGCCCTACCATAAGTGTCGCACTATCTTGGGTCAGGCCAGGGCTACACCTAATCCACTCTACTCCCCTTCACCACCGGAACCACTAAGTGGGTGGGAGTCAGTAGGGTCCACCTCGATGTATGCACTACAAATCCACACCATCCATCTATTTTTACAGCTTATTTTAAGACATGGTACTAAAAATGAATCAAATACAAATCTCAAGTGGACCACACCAAAAGAAACTGTGGTCATTGGCAACCACCATTAAAAACTTTTTAGAGTCCACCGTAATGTTTATTGACCATCCAACCTATTGACAAGTTCATACAGAGCTGGATGAAAGGGGGAAAAACAAATATCAGCTTGATCCAAAAATTGTGGCCCTAAAAGGTTTTTAATGGTCAACAACCACCGTTTCGTGCGGAGTGGTCCAAGGCCACCAGGGTGTCCCGTATCCGTTACAATACGGCCGTATCGGCCGATACGTAACGGTAGGCTGACATTGTTAGGCGATACGGAGTTAAAACGGGCATGCCCCCCCCCCCCAAGATTTTGTGATCATAACGACTGTTACGGGCCATAACGGCCATAACGTCCTCATAACGACTGTTACGGGCAGTGTTCGAAATATCGATACTATCGGCCGATATTATCGTTATCGTACCACTGCGAGACGAAACTCCTCCAATAACACCCGGAAGATACCAAAAATCCAAAACTTCAGATATCGCACGATATTATCGTCGATATCGCTCGATATATCGTTGAAAGATACCAAGTAAAAAAGAAAAAACACCAAATATCGTCTGGGACTGTCTGTATCCAAAAAAAAAAAATTGAAAAAATTAAAAAAATAAATAGAGAAACTTTCAACAGGTGGATTTCGATACTTGTACAAGAGATTTTTATGATCAAAAGCTTCCTTTGGTGGGCCATTCGAATCAAAGCGTCGTCCGTAGGTTAGTGTAAACAAAATCTCCGATTTGGAAGAGAAATCCATCGAAATCTAGAGAAATCCAAGTATTTGGGCGAAATCTGGAGAAATCCTTGCTGAAATCCGGAGAAATCCTCGCCAAAATCTGAAGATCTGTGAGATTTTGGAGAGATTTTAGAGTTCCGGAAGGCCAGAACCCTCTCTGCTTCGAAAAAAAAGGCATCCAATCCCTTTTTTTATCGAAATCGAGGTGGCAGGTGTACTGCACACCTTCGAGTTGACTGGTGTGTTGACGACACCAAGTTCCGTGGGTCCCATCATAAGGTATGTGTTATATCCAAACCGTTCGTCCATTTAGCAAGCTCGTCGTAAGGCTTGAGATGAAAAATAAGACAGATCCAAAGATCAAGTGGACCACACTGCAAACAGGAGTGGGAGATTAAATGTTTACCATTGAAACCCTTTTGTGGTCACAGGAGTTTTGGATCAATATGATATTTGTTTTTCCTCTTCATCCAGGTCTGTGACCTAATGAACAGATTGGATGGAAAATAAACATATAGTGGGCCCTACGAATATTTTAACTGTGAGAATCAGCCCCACTGCTATTTGTGGACTGGTCCAGTTGAGCTTTGAATATGGCTCATTTTTGGGCTCATGATCTAAAATGATCTCTCCAAATTCATGAACGGTGTAGATATAATAAATACATTATTGTGGGGCCATGTAACTTTGAACCGTTGGTACCACTCGAGTTGCAGGAGCGGCACTGCCGTCTTCGCAGTGTGGTAGGAAGCAGGCATAGTGAGTAGTGTACTACATAAACTGTGGGGCCCACCATGATTCATGTATTTTATCCACTCCGTCCATCCATTTTACCATATAATTTTATGATTTTTAGCCCAAAAAATGAAGCATATCCAAAGCTCAAGTGGACCACACCACAGAAAATGGTGCGAATTAAACATCTACTATTAAAAAAAATCCTTGGGAGCCAAAGAAGTTTTGGATCAAGCTGATATTTGTTTTTTTCCTTTATCCATATCTTTGTGATCTTATGAAGAGGTTGGATGAAAAATAAACATCACTGTAGGCCCTAAGGGAGGTTTCAATGGTGCAAATCATTATTCCTATTGTTTCCTGCGGTATGGTCCACTTGACCTTTGGATATGTTTTAAATTTGTGCTCAACCCCTAAAATGAGCCCGAAAAATAGATGGACTGCATGGATAAACCATGAACATTTACGGTGGACCCAATAAGTTTACTCAGTACTATAGGAGTGGATTAGGTGTAATCCCGCCTCACCCAAGACCATACAACCGTACCGCGGGGCCCAACTTGACGTGTATTCTGTGTCCACTCCATCCATCTGTTTTTTAAGATCATTTTATAACATGATCCTAATAATTAAGAAGATCCAATTATCAGGTGGACTATACTCAAGGAAACAGTATTAGTTGAACATGGTACCATTAAAAACTTCTTAAGGTGCACCTTAATTTTTCCTATATTTTATTAGGCATCCAATCCGCTAATAACTTCACATAAGTTTGAATGAAGAGAAAAAACAATTATCAGCTTGATCCAAAACTTTTGTGGCCCACTAATGGTCAATCACCATTGTTACCTATGGTATGGTCTACCTAATTATTGGATCTGCTTCAATTTTTGGATAATGTCCTAAAATGATATGGAAAAACAGATGGATGGGGTGGATACTGAATATAGTTGTCTGAGTTCAATAGGACAGCGTATAGCTTAGATCCTATACAAAGGAAACCTATTATTTGCACTTCTTTTTTAAGATTTTATGATTTAAAAGTGTGTATTAAGGTCTTTTTTAATAATCCCTGAAGTTTCATTGAAAAATTCAACCATTTTCCCAATGTTTCCCCATGTTTCTCAAAAAGTGCAATAAATTATGCGATACAAACGATATATCCCATGCAATAACCGATACGTATTTGTATCCCAAGGGTGCGATACATTGTGCGATACTGATATTTCGAACATTGGTTACGGGCTAAAGAAAATAGGGAAAAAAAACATACCTTTTTTTTTCTTTCTTTTCTTCTTTTTCTCCTTCTCCTTCTTCTTCTTCTTCTGGACTGTTGCAGCTGCGGGCCTGCTTCTTCTTCTTCTTTCCCTATTTTTCTTTTCGGTTTCCCTCTCCCTTCTTTTTCATTTGGTAAAAAAAAAAAAAAAAAAAAATCGGAAGCGGATTGGTTGGTGTACCACACACTAGCTATATAGCTGTTGTAGGTACGTGTCATGCTAAGACGAGCGCTGACACTCCTCGAGCTTCGAGTTGTATGAACGGTTCAAAGGAGATCAAAGTTACATGGGCTGCATAGTGATGTATTTATTATATCTACACCGTTCATCTATTTTTAGAGATCATTTTAGAGCATTACCCAAAAAATGAATCATATCCAAAGATCGTCTAGACCACACCAAAAATAACAGCGTAGATAATGATTTTCACCGTTAAACAATTTGTAGGGCCCACCATAACATTTATTTTCCATCCAATCTGTTCGTAAGGTCGAAAAGACCTGAATGAAGAGGAAAAACAAATTTCATATTGATCCAAAACTTCTGTGATCCCAAAAAGGGTTTCACTGGTAGACATTCAATCCCCCACTGCTTTTTGTAGTGTGGTCCACTTGATAATTAGATTTGTATTATTTTTCGTGTCAAGCCTTAAGACGAGTTCGTCAAATGAATGGACGGTTTAGATATAACACATATCTTATGATCAGACCCACAGGACTTGCTTATGTCAAATGAATGGACCGCGTACGAGTTATGCAGCATGCTTTTATCGCACGAGTTAATAAATGGTATACGTGCCACGTGGGCCCACCATGATGTATGTATTTTATCCATGCCGTCCATCCATTTTGCCACATCATTTTAGGTCATGATCCAAAAAATTAGTAAGATCCAAATCTCAGGTGGACCACAGCATAGGAAACTGTGGCTATAGAATGCTCACCATTAAAAATTTCTTAGGGTCCACTGTAATGTTTATTTTCCATCTAACCTGTTAATAGGGTCACACTGACGTGGATGAAGGGGAAACACACATGTCAGCTTGATCTAAAACTTTTGTAGCCCCCAATAAATTTTTAATGGTGGACGTTTAATTATTGTTGTTTCTTATGGTGCGGTCCACCTGAGCTTTGGATCTGCCTCATTTTTGGGCTCATGCCCTAAAATTATTTGGCAAAATGGATGGACGGTGTGGATATAACACATTCATCACGGGTGGGGCCCAAAAAACTTTGACACTCGTGTGCTACACTTCACAATCCGAGTCCCACCTAATTCACGCCCTTAAAAAATTGTACACGAGACATGTATTAGCTTAAAATTTACCAATTAAATTATGGTCTGTAATTGCTAACTCACAATGCCAAAATCAAATTGTTTGAATAGTTTTAATTGTTAATTTGTGGACGCTTATTTTTTAAAATAGGGCCTTTTGATTTTTTTTTCATGATTTACTATCCAATAAATGTCCACCAATTCATAAGTGAGAGAATGCCAATAAATTGCATGAATTTGAGGCTGATTTGGGGCATGGATTGGTCCTCCAAGTCAGCCCCAAATTGGCAACGCCATCTACCTGAATTTAATTTCATTTTTTAAAAGAACTATTGGGAGAAATGACATCAAATTGTTAAGTATATAAATTAGATATTTAGAAAATGAAATATATGAATTTTGTAGTCAAAGTCAGGTTATCTGGGTCATAAATTCATCAGACAGTCCAATACAACTTCTCACCAAAGAGTGGATCGTTACACCACTATAAACATGTTCCAAATTATAAATGAATGCATATTTGGAATGCTTAGAATATTTCGGATTTAATTCATATTTTTTCATATTTTTTTGGCAAAAATAAAAATAAAAATTTGCACCGTTACGGGCTGTTACACCCCCATATCGCCGTTACACGCCCGTATCGGTATCGGTATCGGTATCGGTATCGGAGGGCATCGTTACGCCAACCAATACTGATATAGGATACCTTGAAGGCCACTTGTGCTTCATTTTTTAGGTCATCTCCTGAGATAAGGTGGCAAAACAGATGGATGGCACAGATATACAATGCGTACATCGAGGTGAGCCCTACGGTTAAGGTCCCACCCAAATTGGTTCCATGAGGTAGCCGAGTCGCGCTTTTGTGGGGGACGGACTTTACGTCCATCCATTCGATGGGGCCCATTGTGATGTTTGTGAGAAATCCACTAGGTCCATCCATTTTTCTAGAGAATGTGAGGACATGAGCCCCAAAATCAGGCAGATCCAAAGCTCAAGTGGGCCACATAACATGAAACAGTATGGATGTGATATAAACATCATGGTGGACCAGGGACGTTTCAACGGTAGGCATTTTCTTGCACACTTTTCCTTGTCATGTGGTCCACTTGAGTTTTGGATATGCCTGTTTTTAGGCTCAGGCCCTAACATGGTCAGGATAAACAGATGGACGAAGTCGATTTCTCACAAACTTCATGGTGGGCCCCACTGACAGAATGTGAGTGTAAGAAGACCTATTTACAAACCAAAAAAATTAAAATAGGAGTTTTATTATACTCCACCTGCAATTAACCCTTCACGAACAGGCACTCGAAATTGTACATGTGACATATATTTATTAAAAAAGAAATTGACTGGAATGAGCTGTTAAAACCATCCCATTCCACGAACACTTGTTTATAATAATACAGCCATTAGATTTATTTATCTTAACCATCCAATAAATATCCACCAATCTCATACTGAGATAATAAGATATGATAAAGTTTGGGTCTACTCAAATAATTACACTGAGTACTATAAATTGGACGGTTTAATTTGACTAATTTTATGCAACGTGAGCAACTTCTCAGTGCATGTGTATTGTCCGCGTCACACACTCACAAACACTTTGCCAGTATTTAACCATTGATCGAACAATGTGGGTCCCTAATCATGGGGCCTACCTTGATGCCATGTATTCTTTTTACAATTTTTTATTCCTAAATATGTAAATGTGTATTTAGGCATATCCTAAAATTTCACTGAAAAATTTCATCTTTTTTCCATGTTTTCTCCTGATTTCCGGTTATCAGCGATAACGATATTATTTCTTTATCTCCGGCCAGCGAAACTTGTAGTGCTAACGACAACTCGAACACTGGGTACAAAGCTGAAAAGTTTCACTTCATAGGACTATTAAATAGATTCAAGGTCATAAGTCTCCATTTCAGATGAAGCTTGCATTGTAAAATGCACCATGCTGTCACACTACTTTGGGTATCTTACTATTAGTAACATCATCAATTAAAAGCAGCGAACTTGCTAATTCTTGTTGTCATAACTCTCCATTTCAGAAATAACACGTTCAGTTCAGCATCTAGGATTTATGTTAGTTATCATGAGGTCAACCATTGGACACTCCCAACCAAGGTGTTCCAGCAATGGTGGCCATAATGGCCACCACCGTAGCTGTTACTATACAGGCCATTATGGCTCTGTTTTTCCGTACCAGCCATTTCAGCCCTGTAACATGTAACGGTTAAGACCATTACCACTAAGTAATGGCCGTTACAACCGTTACGTAACCGATTTTAAATACCATGCTCCCAACAATAGTTAGAAAGTGCAAAAGTCATTTTATTTTGTAAAGATTAATCATAATGTATAATAGAACAATCATGTGAAAACCATATTAGAAGTTTTACCATAGTGGAAAGGAAGAAAACATTGCTGCATGAAAAACTAGCATTGATTGGATGCTAGTCAAGGAATAATTCCTCATTGGGGTAGCTCGCAGCTTGGGTCCACAGACACCATGTTTGGCATTTTGTTTGCCGTTTTATGGGAGACATACCCACAAACAAAAAGAATGGGAAATATTGGCTCTCCCCTTGGCACCTTATTGTTCTGTGGGAAGCCTCCTACCAAAAGAAGAAGAAGAAGAAGAAGAAGAAGAAGCAAAATCCTGATGTAGCGCCTGAACCTAGCTGTCCCCTGAGAGGAATTATTCCCATATAGCATCCACATGAAGCCCAAGCAAAAATGACCAAAATCACATTAAATGGGATGCTATTATGAAAATTAAGAATGATCAAATAGCAAACTTAATACTGCATGGAGACTTAAAGATCATGTATGAATAAATACTTGAGTTTAAAAGGGGTAAATGCTCAATTTTCCAATTTCTAATGGCATACTCAAGATTGAGCACAGCAGTAAATTGATTCACTCACCTCAAGATAAAGCTCTGCCATTTCATCAGTGACATGAATAGAATTATGACGCAGAAGCTTCGGAAAATTGGAGACCCTTTCCATGTAAGCTTCAAGTTCATTTGACTGATCCTTAATCTTCCTTCCACAAGGAAAATCCAACACACGAGCTCTTTCCAAAGAAGAAAAGTTGAGAGTCCCAGACAAGTGAACCTCAATAACTGCCTTTAGAAAAAGAAAAAGACTTTTTGGATGAGAATGAAGTTCAGATAGAATATGATGACTTTCCTTACTGAAATGGTCAATGACCAAAAAGACCACATCCTCTCTGCAGCATGCAAACCAAGAAAGGATTAAAACTATTAGATGAAGAATAACATGTTCTAATAGAAATAAGAGGAGCGAATGTAATTTATATTTCTTAGGATCCAGCTATCAGAATTTGAAGGAAATAAGAAACAAGCTTTCAAGAGGATATCTGCAGCTTCACCTGCTTAAGACGACCAGGTCGGGAATTCGAGAAATAACTGCTGACTGAAAAGCAGAAAACTCATTCTCTCTCAACTGTAGCAACATGCTATTGATAAAAACAAAAGCATGGACGGGCTCATCCACATCTTTCACATAGCTATCCAAAGCAGCAAGATACTGGCCTCTGATTGTATGTATGAAGCCACAAACCTGTACATTGGCATATAGAGCATACACTTTTTATAATGGTAGTAGAACACTTCTCATACAACAACATAAAAATTAGGAGGGTATCAAAACCTAAAGAAGAAGAAAAGAAAGATGCAATTCCTGAGCAACCAATCACAGACTTGCAAATCCTTTGCCTCTAGTCCATGTGGCATTCATGCTAAAACCCAATGCCACTTGAAGTCAGCTCTCTCAAGAGTGCCCCAATCTAGCGTCCATGCACTAAAATTTGATTAGGAATTTAGGATACTTGATATCACTATAGCACGACAAGAAAGACTGGACAAACATTTTGTACCACAAGCAGGAGAAGATTACAGCTCTGAGATCATAAGTGTGGTAATCTCTCTTTTGAAATGCCATTAAGTGTTAATTTTGCATATCCTTCTATGTGCTTGTATGCAGGTGTTCACTTGGAGGAAGGCTGACTTGGGTTATAGTGTAGATGGGCTGAATGCTGCAAGGGTTCAAGGCGAGTGTTTTACAAGCCTGTGACC
Organism: Magnolia changhungtana; assembly: GCA_030180095.1. Taxonomy (NCBI): domain Eukaryota; kingdom Viridiplantae; phylum Streptophyta; class Magnoliopsida; order Magnoliales; family Magnoliaceae; genus Magnolia; species Magnolia changhungtana. The sequence continues at coordinate 3,044,664 of JASAUF010000502.1, read as the reverse complement.
CAATTGATACTGGATAAACAAACAGTTACCATGCAAATAAATAAAAAGTAAAATTTAAAATAAAATTATAAAAAAAAAAACAAAAACAAAAAAAACAGAGAATTTACCAGGAAGAACTTACTTGATAAAATTGGACCTTTTCGCAGAGATCTAACAGATATGAAGAATCCCAGTCTGTTTCAGGCACCACTTTCAATAGGGCAAGCACCTGTTTCTCTTTTCTCTGAGCAATTTCAGTTTTTGGACTGGAAACAGTTGATGAGAGATCAATTTCTGATGTCAAGTACTCCAGAATATGATTCAATACACTTTTCGAAATAGTAGCACCTTTACATGCAACAAAGCAAGCAATGAACTCGAGCAGATTACCAATGTCTTTTTTTGAAGGCCATGCTTCTAGAGATCCATTATCATCCATGCCAGTGAATTTGTCAACTTCGGGGATCTCCATTGCAAGAATATGAATTAGGGTGTTTACTGTATTTTGCACCATCGAATTTTGATTTTCTGCATTACTTAAATCAGGTTCATTGTTTTCCTTTATATTTGCATCAACTGAATCATCCGCAGTGTGGCCTGATTTTAAAGGTTCCACATCAAGGAAAGCACATCTCAAAACGTCAAGAGTTGCTTCTGTATCCAACCACAATAGATAACATATGTTCGGGCAGGCTCCAGCAGATGACTTGAACCTGATTACAGCTTGCGAACCTTGAGCATTACTATTCTCCAGCAGAAACTGCAGCAGTTCAGTTCTAAGTAATGGCAAGCGAGAAGGATGAATAGAACCATGTCCTGCAAAGTAGATGTCTCGAGGCTTCAGATCTGCTTTTAGTTAGGATTTTCAATTTCATGCCAAATATTTGAATAATCAGTTACATAAGTAAGACCATCTGGAAAGTATTACAAGGAAAAGCAGATAACTTTGGAGGAGAAGCAGTTTTTCCAACCATTTGACTATGATACTGCAAAGCTGCCAGACGTGACAACCACTAACAAGCTTTTTTTTATGGATCAACAACGAGCTTTTCTTGTTATCCTAAAGTGTAATAGACTTTGAAATTGAGGCAACATGGAATGGTAACAAAATGATTTTATCATGAAGGACCGTGAACTTCAAGATAACTAAATATAAATTGCATATATTCATTAGTATCAATGACATAGGTGAACTCTTTGTGAAGCATTCTAACAATAAATGGTCAAAGCTCATCATTGTCAGTACCTATTGCTGAGAATACAATCTCAACAGTTTCACCTATGTTGGATGGACCCCATAACCAGAATGAGATGGAAGATGAACCGACAGGGCATATTTCCCCAAGACAGGGCATGTTGGGATCCTGCAAACTGCAATTGGTGGGATACACTAAATGCTCCCATCCACAAAATCTTCCCCAGAATGAGCACGTGAGGATAATGGATCGGACCCGTTATCATCACATTCACATTCGAGGCAGAGAGACTCCCATCCATATTTGGTAGAAATTCCAAAAGGCCCTGAGTTTGCTTGTTATGTCTGTTTTATGTCATTTGATGTAACCATATAGTGAGCAGCACCACCTCATTTATTTGTTGAAAGTGAAATGACTCCTATTTGCATACAAGGATTTAGTTCCACATGTTGATTTGGTCAAAATACAGCTGCAAGTTGTTGAGTATGAAATATTGTATATTTCTCCCTTATTATGCATTGGTTTTATAAGCATAGGTGTGCCTAATTGATCTAATTACATATGATTTCCTATGTGAGGTGATTTGGAGAGCAAAGATGAAAAGAACGATTAAATAAAAAATTTAATGCTCGAAGAATGACCAAATAAAGATTTTGAGATTTGGAGGTGATTAATAAAGATATCAAGTGTCAAAGATCTAAAGAAACCAAGTGCAAAAGAGAGAGAAAAGATTGAAAAATCACAAAGTCTGATAATAGAAATAACAGACTGTTCGGTCCCACCCGAGGTTGGTTCAGTTCGACTGAATGTGCACAAAACAGTCCAGCAAGAAATTGCGATTTTCGGAGATAATTCGGTTTAACACTTTGGTGCGACCGAAGCCATGTTGGAGGTTCAGTGCAACCTAAAGGAGACAGACTTCAGATGAATATTGAACAAATTTGGTTGCAACCGAGAGACTAATTCGGTGTGACCGATGCGTAAGATAAGTGCATAAATTTGAAGTCAGTTTCAAGTTGGTGCGGATTTTTCCTATTTAAAAGGGTGATTCTAGATTTTCTAAAGGCGAATTAGGGTAGAAGAGATAGAGTAAGAAGTTGTGGAGCTTCTACGGAGTCCTCCAATCCTTCGGTTCTTCTTCGGTTTTTATGTTTTTCTTTTAAGTTTTAGTTCAATCATGTATATAGTTGACTAATCTCTTAGTAAGGGCTAAGAGGTGAAGCTTGTAGTTATTTTTAATGTCTCAGTTTACTTTGATTCATGTTATTGGTTTGAATATTGAACAATTCTTTGATATTTGGTTCGAATAAAGATTCATTTTTAGTTCACTTTGATCCTTTGTTAACTCCGGGCACATTTGATGCTTAGGAAAGTTAAGAGTAATTGCATACTTGTTTTGCAATGGATTGATCTATAAAATCCATTGATCTATCATAGACTAAGGGCACGATAGATGCTTTAAATTCCCTGCGATTAAAACTTTGATGCTTTATGTGGGAACCAATTCAATTGAAGTTCAAATCTATTTTAATATATGAATGATGATTTAATTGTCCTATTATCCGACTAGATAGGAAATGACTCTTTTTTTTTTAACGCACGCACACACACCCCACACACTCACGCCTAAGTGGAATTTCACCACCTATGGGTACTTGAACCTTGACCCGATGTTGAAACTCCTAAGAGTCTACCACCCGAGCAAGAGTAAGGACCCTAGGAAAGGACTTTGATTCCAGCTGAATTATACGATTGAATCAAGTGTATTAAATATTAAGAAAGACTATAAGTGGATCATTGGCACGGAAAAGAAGAGGGGATAGGGGATCCCCCTGTCTGAGTCCACGCGAACTCTTAAAAAAGCCTTTGGGAGAACCGTTGAGAAGAATTGAAAAGTGGCGATCCAATGCACGCCGCCATCTATCTTCTCCACTTGATCCCAAATCCCCTGCGGAATAGCATATAGAGCAGAAATTTCTAGTCAACGTGGTCATACGCTTTTGCCATATCCAACTTACAGAAGATCCCTCGCATATTTGACTTCTGACAGGCATGTAGGACTTCATTTGCGATGAGGGCAGCATCTGTAATCTGTCTTCCTTTTATAAAGGCACTCTGGTTATAGGAGATGAGCTTGACTAACACCTTCGATACACGGGTAGATAGGACTTTCGCGAGGATTTTGTATGGGCTTCCGATCAAGCTGATAGGATGAAAATCGGAGAAAGAAGTAGCTCCAGCCACCTTGGGGATGAGGGAAATACAAGAAGCACCAAGGCCCTTGGAAAGTCTCTCCCGGCTGTGGAATTCCCTAAGAAATGGAGTAGATTGCTGACTAAAGGTCAAGATCAAGGTCTTTTATGTGGTATTCTGATGCCCGGCCTACCAAATCCTATAACTCACATACAGTTTGCCGATGACACTCTAATTTTTTTGGAAGCTTCTGAGCCTAACATTGATAATCTCCTCATCTCCCTGCGCTGTTTTGAAGCGGTCTCGGACCTTCGAATTAACATGCATAAATCCAAGTTGCTGGGGATTAACACTCCTGCCCTCACGCTCCAGGCTTTCGCTGATTCCTTGGGCTGTAAACTCGCCTCCTTCCCTACTCTTTTCCTCGGTCTTCCTCTTTGTGTAGGACGCCCGCCAAAGGTCCGTGGGACAAGATCATTAATAAATTTCACCGTTTTTTGGCCTCTTGGAAATGCCGGTACCTGTCGTTGGGAGGTCACTTGACTCTCATCAAAGCTGCCCTGTCCAGTCTTCCTCTCTTCTTTATGTCTTTGTTCAGGTGTCCGGCTCAAGTTTTGAAAAGGATGGATAAGATCAGGAGAGATTTCATGTGGTTTGGAAAAGAGAATCAGAGGAAATTTCATCTGCTCGATTGGAGTGAAGTTTGTAAGGTCTTCAGGGGGGGTGGGGCCAATGTAAAAAACCTAAAGTTGATGAATACAGCGCTGCTTGGTAAATGGATCTGGCGTTATACCTCCGAGAGGGAGTCTTTGTGGGTGCAAATCGTTAAAGGCAAGTATGGTGCTGCTCTTGGAAACTTGTGGCCCAAAATTTCAGCTTTATACAGGTCCTCCCATATCTGGAAAGGCATTCTCAGAGTTCAGAATCTTGTTGTCCAGCATAGTGGCTTCGACTTGGGGAATGGAGCCACAATCCGCTTTTGGGAAGATTCCTGGCTGGGGGAGTCTCCACTCAAGCTCCAGTTTCCTCTTATGTATCGTCTGTCACCAGATAGGAATATTCGTATTGCTGATTGTTACGTCTTCTTGGCTGGGCATTTAGTTTGGGACATCAGATGCTTCAGACACCTCAATGATTCTGAGATGCTGGAGTTTCAGAATCTTATGGATCTTCTTCTGAGGGCTTTGCCTAATATTAATCAGGAAGATAGTCTGATTTGGCAGCTAGAGAAATCAGGTTGCTTCTCTACTAAATCCTTTTACTCAGCTCTCAGCTATTCGCCCACACAGGTGGTTGATGCTTCCCCCTTCATCTGGAAATATCCGGTTCCCCCGAAATTCATTTGTTTTGCGTGGTTGGCTGGTCGCAACAGAATCCTCACGGTGGACAATCTCATGAAGCGGGGCATGCAGATTGTTAATATCTGCCTTTGTTGTATGTCTGATGCGGAATCTGTGGATCACTTGCTTGTCCATTGCCCGTTCATGTCTTCTATTCGGGAAGAGTTCTCTCAAATATTTTCTACCAAGTGGTGTGTCCCTCTATCGGCTGCTAGTCTCCTATCTTCTTGGAATGGTATCCGGTTGGGAAAGTCCAAATCTCAAATCTCGCGCATGCTGATAATTGCCATCTGGTGGGCAGCGTGGGAGGAACGGAACAAGAGGCGTTTTGAAAACATTTCTTCTTATCTGACCATGGTGAAATCGAGGATAAAAAATCTGGTGATTGAATGGGCGTCAATTGTAAAGGACTTACGATCCTTTGATTTAAGCTTTTTGGGTGCCTAGGGCCCGGTTGCTATCTCAGCAGCAGTCCCCTTTTTGTTTAGTCCTTTTTGTTTAGTCCTTCTCTCCTCTTCCGTGTATCTTTTCTCTCAGCAATGAAGTTTCAGTTATTTCTATAAAAAAAAAAGGTGGATCATTGGCACTCTAGTACTTTATCTCTATTAAATTGCTTCTCAACTACATCATTACTCTTTAATTAGATTTTAGAAGTAGTTTCAGTTCTAGTTCTAATTCTAAAGTGTTCCAAAAATCGCACGATCATAAGTCCTTGTGGGTACGACCTTGGTCTCACCGAGTTATTACTACATCGCAACCCTGCACTTGGGGTTTGTCTCGATCACATGTGCACAAATGATAACAAATGTTTTGCACGAGTTCAAGAATGCTCCACTAATGTAAGAGCAACCCAACAAAAACATAATATGAACAAAATGGATATAAATTGTTTCAAAATATTTTATATCTTTTTTCTTACCCAAATGTGTGAATGCATGAACACACATCCAAGCCAGGAAAGAACCACAACTATCAGAAAAACAATAAAGAGTACACTACTTGATACCAAAAGAAGAAGAAGAAGAAGAAATGGTAAAAAAGGATCCAGTTGGAGCATATGATGCCAATATATTTTATATAGCATCAAGAAGCCAAGAAGATGAAATTTGCGAATGGTACAAAAGTAGGCAACAGAAAAAGGGTTCCTACATTCGACACTGACTTCAAGTATCTAACAAAGTCAAGCACAGTGGAAACAACAACTCCCACACATTTCATATTGCAGGCTACTCAAAAGTTAATGTCCATGTTGCAGATTACATGTCAACCTGGCATGAAGTTCTGAATTCATAACCTAAATTTCATACCTGGAGGGAACGCAAGGCCTAGAAAGCAATACTTCAGATAAACAAGCATCCTGTATCTGTTCCAAAAAACAGCTCAAAAAATAATCAGAAGGGTACAGTTAGAGAAAAGCATAAAACAATCTGCATCAACAGAACATATTTCCGATATGTGAAAACAAGGATAATTGTAAACAGCTCATCTCTATTTCATTGGAATTGTAAACACCTCCCATCTGTTTCATGACAATTGTAAACACCTCCCCTCTGTCTTGGATTATTGCGAGCGCCTCCTCCCCTCTGTTACAGAGGTTAGAGGAAACTGCCAAATGATAACAATACCCACATAGTGAGGAGTTTGTTTTTGCCTGCGTGGGGCCCACCGTCATCTATAAATGGTATCCAACCCGTCCAGCAAAGTCTCTCCACCATAAGTATTGGATGCCCAAAAAGCTAGGCGGATCCAATCATCATGTGGGCCCCACCATAGAAAGCAATGGACAACCACCCAAAAACCTCCAAATCAGGTGGTGAGCCACCTGATGATTGGATCACCTGATTTTTAGGTGTTCCATTTTAATAGTAGAGTGATCATGCTGAATGGGGTGGATGACATACACATTACGGTGGTCCTAGACATCTACAGCTAGTTGCCAAAGAGATAGGGGTAAAACAGTTATTTGCTCAAAGATAACAGTGCTAATAGACTGTAGGCGAATCTGCAACGAATATGTAAAACAGGACTTGTCCATAAAAAGTGAAGACAGAGGGGAGTTGTTTACAATTGCCATTAAAACAGAGGGAAAGTGTTTACAATTAGCCCAACAAAAAACAACCAGATGAATACATAAGGTTAATATGAGGCCATCAGCATGCACACTCCTTTACTTTGTCCAATACACCAGTGCAAGTAACCATGAAATGAAGCATCAGAAGGCTAGATATTTATCAATTACATATGTTCTAGCGCTTCATTCAACTGAAAGCAATAATTCTCCTTGCCTGAATTTCTTGGGCAATCCAGTAACATTTTTTGAATTCAACAATCTTACAAATGCTACATGTTCTAGATCTTCATTCAATAAAAGTCCAGGAGTTTTCATCACCCTAGAAAATTTGTTGGGCAATCAATCCACCAACTCTTTTGAATTTAATGAAGATATGCATCAGGTATAGGATAGGAAAAGAAAATTATCACAGCTGGATTGACGGACCAAAAATCAGCCCAAAAAAGAATAAATGGTGAGCAATTCAGGATACAATGGTAAAAGCAGATAAAATAGAAGTTGGAGCAACATACCCAATAGCAGTGGCATTTGTCCTTCGGTTATTCTGTACCACCATCAAAAGCTCCTCCAAAGGTGCTTTGAAATCATCCAAACCTCTATTAAAAAGATATATCAGGGCGCCGTACAATCCGTGCTCTTGGCATAGCCTGACCACCTACATGAATTAGAGCAATGAACTGTTTTACATGTGAGAGAGAGAGAGAGAGAGAGAGAGAGAGAGAGCAGGCTCGAGTAATGAAATGTAAGTCAACTTCCAATTCCTAGTGCATAATTAAGATTAATCAGCTCTAGTAAATCCTGATCGACTGAGTTGACCTGATTGAAATCCAAGGAAGAAATGTCCATGTGAAGAACACACTGTTCAACTCGCTGCAACCATCCCTTGCTACTATAATGCTCTACCAGTGCTTGCATAATCTAGAGGTTCATGAAAACTAGCACATTAGTCAACAATTCCATTCCCAAATAAACTGTTGAGATGGCGATGAACATTGAGTGATAGGAAATACCTCAGGAGGTAGACATCCAAGCATGTCCTTTAAAATATATGGCTCCAAAAGCTCCAAGAATGTGCCTGGTAATATCATATAAAAAGAAACGAGTAATCTAAGAAGAACATGCAATCCTCACAAATGCCTATATTCATGCATTCGCCAACAAAAGGGCAAAAAAGGCTTACAGCATGAAGCATTCCAAGCTTCCAATTAATGATTATGAAACTCAATAGCAGCCATTAGAGAATAAAGCACATACTTGAAAGAAACATACAAGCAAATTTTGGGACCAAGTGTGCCCACAAAAAACTAAAAGAATTATGGACCAAGTCTCTAACCGTTGAGATGATATCAGGTTTACAAGAACAAAAGCTACACAATGTATAAATGCACAAGCACAGGCAAGAGCTGTTATTAGTAACATTAGCTCAACAAATTTGATTCATCACTTGCATGAATATTGGAGATTCTGGAGCTCTGTGTTTAGCTGTAATACTGTGTGAACAAACTGAGAACTTCTAAAGCAAACAGTACAAAGAAATTGGGAGGGTGGAGCATGTGCAGGCTGTTGCACCAAAAATGGCCAGTGCAAAAGAATGAAAACGCATGATAATCATATATGTAATAACTGAACAATCAAAAACTAATAATATATGTTACAACAACTATTAAACTCATATCCATAGTATTGTTTATAGAATAATCATGCACAAGAAAGGAATTAGGGGCATCCTTTATTGCCATAATCCCTAAGGTGTCAGGTGCTGAGAATTTAACAGTTTTCTGCCGCATTAGTTTGACTAGCAGTCCGTACAAGATCCTTGCTAAAGTCCTAGCTTCAAGATTCTGCCTTCTGGATGGTTCTTTCAGGGGTCGTCTCCAAAAACCAAGGTGCTTTTGTCCAAGGTTGCCAGATTTTGGATGGTGCATCACTAGCTCACGAATGTATTGATTCAACACATAAGGAGAGGCTAAAGGTCTAGCTTGCAGGTTGGATATTGAAAAGGCTTACTATCGTTGATTAGAAGTTTTTGGACTACATGCTTGATCAATTTGGGTGCGCTAGCAAATGGAGGAGATGGATTAAGGAGTGTATTAGTTCAGCTACATTCTCAGTGTTGACCAATGGATCTCCAAAAAGTTATTTAAGAGTTCAAGAGGTTTGAGGCAAGTGGATCAGCTCTCCTCATTTATTTGTGGTAGTAGTAGATGCTCTATGCAGAATGTTGGATAGTGGGCAAGCAATTGGGTTATACCATGGGTTCAATGTTTTTAGGTTGAGTCAGCCAATCTCTCATCTTCAATATGCAGATGATATGATTCTCTTTTGTGAGCCAATGTTTGATATCGGGGTTAAAAGTTAATATTACAAAGAGCATCATGTTGGGGGTGGGCATGGTTGAAGAGAAGGGCAATCAATTGGCTGGGATTTTTGGGTGCAGGGCGGACTCGTTCTCCTCCACCTATCTTGGTTTACCCTTTTGTGTGAGAAAGCCGGCTAGGCATTTGTGAGGCATAGTAGTGGAAAGGTTTGATCAGAAGCTTGCCAAGTGGAAAAGTCAGCATCTCTCTTTAGGTGGCCAAATCACTCTTATAAAAGCTGCCCTCTCCAATCTTCCAGTTTATTTTGTCTCTATTTAAATCCCGAAGGTGGTGTTGGATAGGTTGGAGAGGTTAAGGCGGGATTTTTTGTGGCAGGGTGGGGAAGATAAGAAAAAGTTTTACCTTCTATCTTAGGGAAAGGTGTGCAAGCCATTCAATAGGGGAGGTGATGCAGGACAATTAACCACTTGCTCTAAAAGCTATGATGCAGGACATGAAATTAAACACGATGTGTGAGATTTCAGGCTTAAAATCACCTTAGTTCAGAAACGATTACACAAATTCCATATCCCACATAAAAAATCCAAACATTCAAGTAAAGGGGAATCTATGCAGGTCCATGCCTATATAGGCTAAGACTGGACCAATAAAAATTATAAACCAAACGATGCTCAAAGGGAAATAGAAATCAACCACACATGTATAGCAAACCGTCCTTAATCCAAGGGATTCCTCAATCTCAATTCAAGGAACCCTAGGGTGAAAAAATGGGCAAATAAATTAGGGCTAATGCAAACTAAGGTTAGGGTTTAGGAAATAAGAATGAAAAGAGGAAAACCTAACCCGGAGAAAGCTCTTGCATGCAGATGGTGGCCCGGGGTTGACGCATGTGCGCGGGTGAGCTGGCCGCACGTGTGATGGAAGCCCGCCTCCCCAAAGTAACACTTAGGCCTTGGTCAGCCAGGGGAGACCTCCAATCCCTCCAAGTTTGACGACGATCCGACATAAGGTCGAGGCGTAGTGCTCCACCGAAGTTTCAGCCCTCCTACAGGTCCAGATTTTGGAAACTGGCTGTAGGGGGATGAATAGCTACAAAGGGTGGGCAATTTAAAGTAATAATGATGATAAAAGAAAAGATATATGGATGGAAGAGGGTAGAGGCGGATGGGGATAGATGTGGCTTCGCAACATGGTAGTTAGCCCTTCGAAAAGGGAGGGCTTCGCACCCACTTTTGAATTCTTCCACAACTCACTAAGAGAGCAGAAAAATAAAGTAGGAATTTTTATTAAGCTTCAATGAATGAAAATAACTACAAGGGGTGCCTATTTATAGGAAAAACCATATACCCCAAAAACTCACACCGTGTGCCCAACCTATTACTTGGCGATGAAGTAAACTAAAATAAAAACTAAACAAAGAAATCTAAAGCATTCACGATATTCTAAATAATAACAATAAGCAAAACCTAAAATATGAAATCAATTCGACGAGTGGGCCATGATCATGAGATCCCATGATGGGCTTTTCTTGACTATCGGGCCCACCCTTTTGAACCAAAACTTCATCTTCTAGTTAGGAGGCCCTCCCTGGACGTCGTCATCTAGCCAGATCGATGGTGGGGCTCTCCTTCTGCGTACGTACATGCGTAGGGGAGTGGTGTGCATGCGCATGTGCACATGATGTCCCCATCAAGCTTGAACTGATAGAGCATGGCGAATTAATCCCTTTATCTTATAGTCCAGGCCCCGCATCCCATGGGTTAGGACCTCAGCCGACTCCCCCCCCCCCCCGTTTCACATAGGTACCGCCTCACACGAGCCATTTGCCTCACACGGGGCGCCCACCCCGAGTGTGCCCCTACATCTCACAGGCCACCACACTCGAGCCCGGTGTGAAAATGCCTCTACATTAAGGAGGTATGGGCATTAAGGATCTAGAGCAAATGAATTTGCCTCTCTTGGAGAAGTGGTTGTGGAGATTTTTAGAGGATGCGCTTTGGAAGGAATCTATTGCTTCAAAATATGGTAGTAATGAGGGCGAGTGGGATACCAAAATTTCTTCTCTTTACAAAACGTCGAATCTTTGGAAAGGGGTAATGTCTGTGATAGAGAAGTTTGCTAAGGGGGTTGGATTTTCTCTTGGGAAAGGGGAAAGAAACAGGTTTTGGGAGGACATGTGGCTAGGTGAATCTCCTCTGAAAGTTTTGTTTGCAAGTGTTAACGGTTGGGTATGGGCCCATGGCCCTCTTGATTTTGGTTATGGGCCATGGTCCACAAGTTTCTTAGTGTTTTTAGTCTTGGGATATGCTGGACAGAAAATTTATTGTACAAGGGTATTTTTGTCATATTTCCTTTCTATTAATTTAATAAAAGAGGAAAGGGGGTGGGGACGTGAAACCCAAAACCCATCCCTTTATTCCTTCATCTTTTTTTATCTCCTCTTCTTTTCTTTCTTCTCTTTTTCAATCTCTATGCCAATCTACATAGTATCAAAGCCCAATGAGGAGTGGTTCGAGACCCACAATCTTTTCCAATCCACCCCCAAGTTGTTGGATTTAACTTTGAGGATTCTTTAAAAACGCAGGGGACTGATCGAGAAGGGAAAGCAAGTTGCTTTTTTTCTATACAGAAAACATGTTTTCAGTGTCTTTCTTCAAATATAAGAAAAACATCCTAAAAAATGAGGTTAGACACCTGGACAGATAATGAAGGCTTGCTGATTTTTCATGAGGTGATGTTTAAAGTTGTTTTTTTATGTTGGTTTCATTGTGTACATACAGTTTTTTATTGAATATTCCTACCGAAAAGTCGTATGCGATGTGGGAACTGTTTTGACATGAATTAGAGTTATTTTGGGCCAAAAAATTTTACGTTATGTGATTTTGGACATATAGTTGTGTGGACCTGGCGTTTAAAATTAGGGTTCTTCATTGGTGTTGAAGTAAGTTTATTGTGGAATGTATATGAAGCCCAAAAGTTTAGTTGGTGGTTCCTCGTCTCCTGAGGAAATGCAGGGTCCCTCCTTCAATGCCTCAATAACCTTTGTCAAGTTGAACGGGAAGAATTATCTTTTATGGGGCCGAGTCTGATAAGGTTTTTCTCTTAACCCGCGAAAAGGATCAATATCTCACAGATCCTAAACCAAAGGAATCTGACCCTAAATACAGACAATGGATGCGTGAGGATGCCCAGATTCGATCTTGGTTATGAAATAGCATGAAGTCTGAAGTGAGCTCTAATTTGGTGTTCTTAAACACGACAAAACAAAATATTTCTCATGTGCATCAATTACGTGAGGAGATCTTCTCTTTTCAAAACGGAGAGAAACCCCTTGGCAAATACTTCGCAAAATTGACTAGAATGTGGGAAGAGCTTTCCACATATCATCCTATTATGTTTGACACCACCCTCATGAAGAAGCGGAGGATATGAAAGTAGTGAAACTTCTATCTGCACTGCCAAAAGAGTACCAATCGGCAAAGGATCAAATTTTGGGAGGAGCTTTATTCCTTCAGTGGTAGAGGTTTATGCAAGGCTTCAGAGAGTCTCCTTGGCAAGCGAATTTGATAATGTTAATATTAATGCATATGAATATTATAAAACTACCTTAGCCTCTTCTTCCAATTATTTTAATTCACGTACAGGCCGTGGTGGATGTATTAGGCGTAATGCCTTCCGTGGTGGAAGAGGTGGTAGATTCCCAGGGGAGGTAGACATGGCGGTCGAGAAGACCATACGTGTACTCATTGTGGCCTAGTAAATCATATTGTGGACTTTTGCTGGGGTTTTCATGGAAAACCCCCAAGGACTAATCAAGCCCTTATGGTAGAGGATGTTATTTCCGATGGTAAATCTATTACCATTGTTTCGTCTTATCCTAGTGGTGAGCAAATCAGTGTTTCATTATCACAAGAGGAATATGTGTGTTTTCTATCTTCTAATCGCTACATCCAACAACAATGCTACCTCCACCTCTACAACTACTTTGGCTCAATCAGGTAAAGCATGCCTTTTGCCATCTTCTGCCTCCTCTTGGATTATTGACTTTGGGGCATCGGATTATATTTTTGGTAATCGTAGTCTCTTTTCTTATTTTGATTGTGTTTCATCAAATACATCGGCTACTTTAGCTGATGGTACATTGCCTAATGTTGTTGGAGTCAGTACTGCTCGGCCTAATGCATCCGTCTCTATGTCATCAGTTCTATATGCACCCAAGTTTTTGTTTCGCCTTTTATCTATAAGTAAACTAACAAGGTCCTTGAATTGTTCCGTGTCCTTCTTTCCTTCTTATTGTGTGTTTCAGGACCTTAAGACGGGTAGGATGATTGATGGAGGTCGTGAGAGGAATGGTCTGTATTACTTGGAGAGAGAACCAATAGTTGCAGCAGTGCTTCCTTAATATTCGGCAATTCAGTGGCATCGTCATTTGGGACATCCATCTCTCCAGAATCTCATCCCATCTCTTCCCAAGATGTCAAAGTTGGAGCGTGAAGCATGCAAGTTGAGTAAACATCATAGAGTTCATTTTATGCCGAGAATTGATTCAAGAAGTCATGTTCCATTTAAATTAGTTCATAGTGTGGGGGACCGGCTCATGTCCCAAGTTTGTTAGGTTTTAGATACTTTGTTCTCTTTATTGATGGTTACTCTAGGATGATGTTGTTATATCTAATAAAGCATAGGTCGGAAGATTATCATGTATTTCAATATTTTTATAATGAAATAAAGAATCAATTTGGTGCAAAATTGTGCATGTTTAGGTCAGATAATGCCCGGAATTTGTTTCTAAGGATTTTCAAACATATTTACAAAGTTTAAGTGCTTATACTTTAGCACAATTAAAATCGTCAAAATTCGTAGTCCTAAAAGGAGCACAAGCACTCATGAAGATACGCAAGCACAATTAAGATTATCAAACTTCGTAGTCCTGAAAGGAGCACAAGAACTCATGAAGATACGCTTCGACAACTCATGAAGACCTTGTAAAGACTCGATCAACATCTCAAGGAAGACTCAACATCTCAAGCCTTTAAAGCCTTACTTGGTTCGAAGATCGGAACACTTTGTATGTGTCAACCATCAGGTGGTATTACCTTAGATTGACCCTATGTTAGGTGTATTTAACATAATATCACGATAACACATTATTCTAAGTAAAATACACTAGAGTTAGGCCAGCCCGACCTCAAGTTCGGCCAACCTAACATTATTCGGGCAAGCATACAGCAGTCAGCAAGACAGAAATTTTCCAGAGCAAGTTCGGCCAGCCTGAAGGATGTTCGGTCAAGTTTCCATAAGATTTTGTATCTCATTGAGATTCAACCAGCTGAACCATGTATTCGGTCAGCTAAACTGGAGGTACAGCCAGCCGAATTTTGGCTTTGGCCAGCCGAAGTTTTGAAAGATTTCATCCTGCGATCCATTGGAACGCAATCGTTGGAATTCGGCCAGCCGAATTTCCAATACATTTGGCTATAAATAGAGGCTTTCTCTCACTCTTTCAAAAAACGAAAAATAGAAATCCATCTTCTCAAGAAAAGAGTGAAAGTCAAAGCCTCCTTAAGCTATTTGAGCAGTAATTCTTATATTTGGTTTAACTAATTCTATTCTCTTTCACAAGTTTGTTTATACTGTTTTAATAGAGTAATCCATACTCTACTTGAGATTTAGATAATCGAATTTGCAGCATTAGGGTATTGTTCATTTCATTGAAAATAATATTAGATCCCTACATTCTTTTTGGGTTAAACACATACAAGGCTTCATTTATATCCCAAGAAAGAAGATCATTGCATTCAAAGCTACAATTACATCTTCGACTCGCCAATTGAAGATAAGTATTGTTTTACTTTCATTTTTATTTGGGTTTTTCTGAGATGGCCCGGAAATCTCAGAAGGGTTGTTTTGTGGTGAGCCCGTGAAAATCACAAAGTGCGTTTTGTTGTAGTGACTCCGTGAAAATCACAGAGTGGGTTTTGTTGTGGTGAGCACGTGAAAATCACACAGACTGTATAAGGTTGTTAAGGTGAACCTGTGAAAACCTTGAATAACGAAAGCCAAAATTACGAGAGTGGTAATTTTGGGAGTGGAGTAGTGTGGAGTTAAGCACCGAACCACTATAACTCCTTGCGCATTGTGGTGATTGATTTATTCTTTATATGTTTTCTTTGTGATTGATTGTCTCTTGCTAAGTTTGATATTTTGATCTCAAAGACATCGTGAAATAAGGTTGTCCTGCCTAAATCTTTTAGGCGAAGGTTGTCCTACGAACTATTTGATATCGAGAATTCAATACTCCAAGCAATTAAGTATATTTGTTTTTATCGAACCCCCCCGCCCCCCCCCCCAAGACATCTATAGCTCATCCTTTCACAAAGTCATGGCATTATCCACTAGACCTCTTGTGCTTATACACCCCAACAAAATGGGGTGGCTGAACGCAAGAACAGACATTTGGTGGAAGTGACTCGATCTTTTGATGCAGGACAATTAACCATTTGCTCTAAAAGCTCGAACTAATAGAGCATGGTGAATTAATCCCCTTATCTCATATCCCAAGCCCCAAATCCATGGGTTCCGCCTCACACGAGCCACCCGCCTCACATGGGCCCCAAATTCATGGGTTATGCGAGCCACTCACCCCGAGTGTGCCCCTGCATCCCATAGGCCACCCCACTCGAGCCCGATGTGAAAATGCCCCCGCATTAATCACCCCCGATGAGTTTCGAATATGAGACCTCCCGCTCTGATACCAATTTGATACAAGATAATTAACCACTTGCTCTAAAAGATCGAACTGATAGAGCATGGTGAATTAATCCATTTATCTCATATCCCAGGCCCCAAATCCATGGGTTAGGTCCTCGGTCGAACCCTTCTCGTGGGCCCCAAATCCATGGGTTCCGCCTTACACGAGCCACCTGCCTCACACGGCCCTCAAATCTATGGGATCTGCGGGCCACCCATCCCAAGTGTGCCCTTGCATCTCACAGACCACCCCACTCGAGCCTGAAGTGAAAATGCCCCCGCATTATCCTTATTACTAGGAATAAATGTTCGACAAATCTTCTGGGGTGATGCAGTTCTTATTGCATGTCATTTGATCAATAGGATGTATTCATCAGTTTTAAATGGCAAAACACCTTTCTCTATGTTGTTTCCTGATTAATCATCTTTTCCTATCCTCCAAAAGTATTTGGTTGTACTTGCTTTGCTCATATATTTGTGTCAAGTTAAGATAAACTCTTGCCTCGTTCAACTAAGTGTAGTTTTCTAAGATATTCACATACTCGAAAGGGTTATCGGGGCTATTCCCCAACTCTTAAGAAGCATTTTGTGATTGCTGATGTAACCTTCTTTGAAAATGTTCTGTTCTACATTAAAGATAATCGCATGGTCAACACCATATCGATGGAAGCTCCCTTGCCAAAGGTATTTACTTCAGAATTTGATGTAGAGATACCTTCGTCACCTCAAAAGGATTTCACACAAACTTATTACGGAAAAAGAAGAAAAGACCAACCATTACAGACTATTCCTCTTCAATCCACATAGTCGGCTACTGCTCCTACTAAGGTTCTTAGTTCTTCTGAGTCTCCTGATGTTGCAACTGATTTTCCTAATGTAGTCCAAAAAGGTAAACATTCTTACATTACTCATCCTATTTCCAACTTTATCACTTTTACCCATCTGCCCACAAATTATCGTAAGTTTGCCCTTACCTTGTTTGTTGTATCCATTCATAAGTCGGATTAGGAGGCACTGTCCAATGAAAATTGGAAATGAACTATGGATGAAGAGATAAAATCCATGTACTCCAATAATACTTGGAAGTTGACTGATCTTCCATTAGGTAAGACTTCAGTCAAGTGTAGATGGGTGTACATAGTTAAGCTCTTGCCAGATGGGTTAATTGATCATTATAAAGCCAGGTTGGTTGCTAAGGGATATACTAAAATTTATGGGGTAGATTATGTGGATACATTTTCCCCGTGGCTAAGCTTAATTCAGTTCGGGTTGTTATATCACTTGTTGTGAATCATGATTGGCATCTCTTTCAGTTGGATGTGAAGAACGCGTTCTTACATGGAGCCCTACATGAAGAAGTTTATATGGAGCAACCTCTAGGGTATGTTACTCAGGGGGAGTCATCTAAAGTATACAAGTTCAAAAAAAGTCAATATATGAGTTGAAGCATTCACCAAGGGCTTCGTTAGAGAAGTTCAGTAGTGCAGTTGTATCGTTTGGATTAAAAAGGAACAAAGTAGATCACTCGGTCTTCTCAAAGCACTCAACCTCTGGCTACATTCTTCTAGTTGTGTATGCCTATGATATTATAGTGACTAGTGATGACTTTGAGGGTATTAAAAGGTTGAAGGCATATCTTCAAACTCAGTTTCAAATCAAAGATCTTGGTCTTCTTCGATATTTTCTGGGCATTGAAGTGGTAAGATCAAAAGTTGGAATAAATCTATGTTAGAGAAAATATACTTGTGACCTGTTAAAAGAGATAGTGATGTTGAGAGCCAAACCAATTGACACTCCAATGGACCCTTATCTCAAACCAGAATCTGAAGAAGAAGAATTGTTACAAGACCCTGGTATTGTACCAGAGACTTGTTGACAGACTCATTTGTTTGACCATCACCACGCCTAGTATTGCCTTTTTCAATTAGTGTGGTAAGTCAATTCATGCGAAGTCTATGAACATCATACCCAACAGCAATTATGAGGATCCTCAAGTATTTGAAATGTTCTTCTAGGAAGGGTATTCTATAGAGAGTTCGTAGTCATCTTCTGGTAACTGGTTATTCAGATGCAAATTATGCAGGGTCGAGACATGATAGAATGTCAACTACAGGTTGTTGCACCTTCCTCAACGGTAATGTGGTTACTTGGAAGAGTAAGAAACAAAACGTGGTTACCACATCAAGTGTTGAAGGTGAATATAGGTCAATGGCATGTGCGACTGGTGAACTCATGTGGTTGAAATCTCTTCTCAAAGAATTGGGTTACAAAGTCCAGGTTCCAACGTCTTTACATCACGACAATCAAGATGCGATACATATTGCCAATAACCATGTTTTTCATGAAAGAATGAAGCATATAGAAGTTGATTGCCATCTCATTTGAGACAAGATATCTCATGGATAGATCCACACACCTTATATTTCATCACATGATCAAATCATTGATTTATTCACCACGGCTCTTCGAAAATCTCAGTTTGACAAACTTGTTTCCAAGTTGGACATGTAGTATATCAATGCTCCAGCTTGAGGGGGAGTGTTAACGGGCGGGTATGGGCTATAGTCCACAAGTTTCTTAGTGTTTTTAGTCTCGGGATATGCTGGAAATAAAGTTTATTGTACAAGAGTATTTTTGTCATATTTGCTTTTTATTACTTCAATAAAAGAGAAAAGGAAGTGGGGACATGAAACCCAAAACCCATTCCTTTCTTCCTTCATCTTTTCTTCTCTCCTATTTTATTTTTTTATTTCTTTCTCCTCTTTTTCAATCTCTATACCAATCTACACCAAGGCTAGCTCGGTTGTCTGCAAACCCTGATATTCATATTTTGGTTTCTCAAGGCTATTCTTTCCCTGGCGGCAATGTGGTTTGGTCTCCTCCATGCTATAGATCTCTCCAATGTCGAGGTGGAGGAGTTGGTGGCATTTTAAAATTTTGTTCATCTTTCTCACCAAGTGATTGAGGAACGAGATAAATTGGTTTGGAAGGGTGATGCAGGACATGAAATGTAAATATGATATGCAAGATTTCAGGCTTAGATCATACCAATTCAGAAACAATTACATAAATTCCACATCCCACATGAAAATCCAAACGTTCAATTAAAGGGGAATTTATGCAGGTCCAGGCCTACACATGATAGGGCTGGATCAATAAAAATTATGAAGCAAATGATACTCAAAGATAAGAAATAATCCTCCACACATACATAGTAATCAGTCCCTAATCCAAGGGATTCACTAGTTTCAAATCAAGGAACCCTAGGGAAAGAAAAGGGGCATATAAGTTAGGGAAAACGTAATCTAGGGCTAGGTTTCATGAAAAAAGGCTATGAGAGGATAAAAGAGGATAAAAACCTGAGCCAAAAGACGATCCCGCATATGGACAGCGGGCCTGGGGCGCTCGCGCGTGCGCAGGTATTCGGCCTCACGTATGAGGGGGCGTCGTTTGCAGAAAAGCTCTCCTTGGCCCTGGTCGTCCAGGGGGAGGCTCCAAAACCCCGAAGTTTCGGGTCAATCCGAGCTACGGCTTGTGCGTGGTGCTCCGCCGAAGTGTCAGCTCGCCTACGGGCCGAAATCTGGAAACTTGCTGTAATGAAGAACTATGATGCAATAGAAGGATGAATTCGAAGTATAGATGGTAGGGGAAGATGGAAAAAAAAAAAAGAGATGATGGGGGCTGGGGATGAATCGGAGTCGATGTGGCTTCGCACCACGGTAGTTAGCCCTTCGAAAAGGGAGGGCTTCGCACCCACTTTTGAATTCTTCCACAACTCACGAAGAGAGCAAAAAAATAAAGCAGGAATTTTTATTAAACTTGAATGAATCAAAAGAACTATAAGGGGTGCTTATTTTTAAGGAGAGCCCTATACCCAAAAACTCGCACCATGTACGACACCTATTACTTGGCGATGAAGTAAACTAAAATAAAAACCAAACACAGAAATCTAAAGCGTTCACAATGTTCTAAATAATAACAATAAGCAAAACCTAAAAAATGAAATCAATCCGACGAGTGGGCCACGATCATGAGATCCCATGATGGGCTTTTCTTGACTATCGGGCCCACTTTTCTAAACCAAAACTTGTCTTCTAGCTAGGGAGCCCTCCCTGGACGTCGTCATCGAGTCAGATCGATGATGGGATCCTCCTTTTGCGTACGTACGTGCGTAGGGGTGGTGGTGTGTGGCCGTGCGTGTGCACGATGTCCTCATCAACTCTCCTCGGCTGTGAAGATTTCGCCACTGGTGAAATAAAACTCCTGAACCGCTCTAGGATGTCAGGATCAAGTCGCTGGAGCTCCTCCTCAGTGAGCCATGTGCTATCTGAAGCTGGACGTGACTTTCATTTAACGAGGTACTTCTGAAACCCGCCATCCGACGTGGAAATTATCTCATGGTCCAAATATCCTCTATTTCCTCTCTTAGGGTGTGAAGGCTAGGTATGGGAGGTAGAAGCTGGGATGAAAAGTCGGGAAGAGGCCATGGATCAAAGGTTAAGTCTGGGGAATCAAGATGGGTGGGCGAAGGGTCGGACAAAGTATCAGTGGGTCCCTGAAAAGCAACTAGATCCTCCACATTGAATGTGGAACTAATTCCCATGGAGGGTGGAAGATCTACCTCATACGCATTGAGACCGTTTCGCTTTATAATTTTGAAAGGTCCAGGGCTACGCGCGTGTAATTTATGAACAGCCCCTGGAGGGTACCGCTCGGGCCTGATGCGGATCATTACAGAGTCCCCAATATTGAACTCTTTGAAACGTCTATGTTGGTCTGCAGAAAATTTGTATTGCTCATTACTAGTAGTGATCTTTCGCCTGATTTCTTGATGCAATGAATGTATGTGATGCGCAAAAGACTCTGCAGACTCTGATGACCTATGGGATAATGACATGGGGATAAGATCAATAGACTTCCTAGGCTTGTAACCAGTAACGACTTCAAAAGGACTTAGACCTGTGGACCTATTGACAGAACTATTGTATGCAAACTCGCTATGGGTAGTACGGCGTCCCACGTCCTGGTATGCTCCCCTACTAAACATCGAAGTAAACTCCCTAGGCTTCTATTAACCACCTCAGTCTGGCCATCGGTCTGAGGGTGGTAGGCAGAAGAAAATTGGAGCCTAGTATTCATCATGTGCCATAGTGTCTTCCAAAAGTAACTCATGAATCTCACGTCACGGTCAGACACTATGGTTTTTGGTAACCCATGCAGTTTGACAACCTCACTAAAGAACAGCTTGGCAACATGAGAGGCGTCGGAGGTCTTAGAACAAGGAACGAAGTGGGCCATTTTAGAGAAACGGTCCACGACAACAAATATGGAGTCATGCTTTCGAATAGTCTTGGGAAGTCCAAGCACGAAGTCCATACTGATGTCCTGCCAAGGGATGAAGGGGACTGGCAAAGGTGTATATAATCCTGTATTCTGTTTCCTCTGCTTTGCCAGTTGACAAGTACGACATTGCCCTATAATTTTGGCCACATCCCGCTTGAGGCTTGGCCAATGAAATCTATCCTCCACTAGGGCAATGGTCTTGTCACGACCGAAATGACCCGCGACCCCCCCTGAATGTAACTCCCAGACAAGAAAATCGCGAAGGGAGGTGCGTGGTATGCACAAGCGGTCACTTCTAAATAAATATCCGTCCAAAATCAAATACTCACTGTTAGCTCCTGACAAACTCTCTAATAAAGACGTATACACAACCCCAAAATCTGGACACTCAAAATACTCTTCTTTGATGCACTCAAGGCCCGTAACTTCAATGCTCATGGAGTTGAGTAATGCGACTCGACGACTCAACGCGTTGGCAGGCTTATTCTCTACATCGGCCCTGTGCATAAGCACAAAAGTGTATTCTTAAAGGAATTGAACCCACTTGGCATGCCTGGGGCTTAATTTCTTCTGAGAGTTCAAGTATCTTAAGGCCTCGTGATGTGAGAACAAGACGAATTCTTGCGGTAATAGGTAATGTCGCCAATGGCGCAATGATTGCACTACCGCATAGAATTCCTTGTCATAGGTGGAATATCTTTACTTCGCCTCGTTCAGTTTCTCACTAAAAAAGGCGACAGGGTGCCCTTCCTGGCTAAGTACTCCTATGCCAACTCCTGACGCGTCACATGCGACTTCAAAAGCTTTTGAAAAATCTGGAAGTCGCGTGACTGGAGCTTCGGTCATCTTGACCTTTATCTCCTTGAAGGCCTTCGAGGCGGCCTTTGTCCATTGAAACTCTCCCTTTTTTATGCAATCCGTGATGGGAGCCACAATGGAACTGAAGCCTCGAATAAACTGCCTATAAAAAGTGGCTAAGCCATGAAAGCTGCGCACCTCATGAATATTGCGGGGTTCAGGCCAATTAACGATGGCCTTGACCTTCTCGGGATCCGCCGATACGCCCTCAGCTGACACAATAAAACCTAAGAAGATCACACTACTAGACAAGAATGCGCACTTCTTTAGGTTGGCGTACAACTTCTCGGCCCTAAGGATCCCACAAACTTGTCTCAAACGGTTGAGGTGTTGCTCCTTAGTCATGCTATAAATCAAGATATCATCAAAGTATACGACTAGGAACTTCCCCATGAAGGGTCTCAACACTTGGGTCATCACACGCATGAAAGTGCTTGGAGCATTAGTTAACCCAAAAGGCATAACTAGTCACTCATATAGCCCATCCTTCGTCTTGAAGGTCGTCTTTCACTCATCACCAGGGCGTATACGGATTTGATGATACCCACTTTTGAGGTCAATTTTTGAGAAGATAGTAGCATTGGCCATCATATCTAGCATGTCAACAAGACGCGGTATGGGAAACCGATACTTGATTGTGATTTTGTTGATGGCCCTACTATCAACACACATCCTCCATGTGCCATCCTTCTTAGGTGTAAAAAGGGCGGGCACGGCACACGGACTCATGCTCTCTCGAATGAAACCCTTCTCTAGGAGTTCATCAATCTGCCTCTTCAACTCAGCGTGCTCCTTCGGGTTCATTCTGTAATGCGGGAGGTTTGGTAGAGTTGCCCCAAGGATTAAATCAATGGCATGCTGTATATCCCTCATAGGGGGAAGCTCATTCGGTAAATCATCAGGAAAGACATCACGAAACTCATGTACTACCTGAATGGCCTCAGTGGGTAACTCTACGCTAGTCTCTGGTACACTCTCCCTAGCCACAAGGGCGTATATCATCGAGTTCGCTTCCGTTTCACGCTCAAAGTCTTTGACATTCAAAATATGGAGCGGTTTGGACTTGGACTTCGACTCCACTTCTTTTGGGCCGCTCACACTACTCTGTGTGATGAACTCTTTTCCAGTTGTATTCTTGGGTGGTAGAGGATTTAACTTGACCTTCTTGCTCTCAAACCAGAATGTACACACATTTGAACGACCAAATATGGTAACATCCCTGTCATAGAGCCACGGCCTACCCAGAATGATATGACCCACATCCATAGGAACAACATCACACCAAATTGTATCTTTATAAGATCCGAACTGAATAGGGACAAGACAGCGGTGCGAGACTGGAATGGATGTCTCATCAACCCAGGAGACTCTATAGGGCTGAGGATGGGCCTCCAGCTTCAAACCCAAACGACTCAGTGCTAGTCGATGCCACGTTGGCACAACTACCACTATCCACGATCATCTTACAGTTCTTTTCCCCACATTTTGCATAAGTGTAGAAGATCGTGTTGCGGCGCCAATCATCATTGTTCTTAGCTTGAGCCAGGGCGCAACGCACAATTGCGAGGGTCACAGACTCTTGTGCTCCTTCTTCTTCATCACTAGGAGTTCCGACTGGCTCATATTCCTCCTCCTCACTATCACTCTCTGGGGGCACTACTTCTACTTGCCCATCAATAAGGAGTACTTTGGTGCCCTCTCTCGTGCCGCACTGGTGAGCAAAATGACCAAACCCCTGACACCTAAAACACCTAGTGGCCCCACTTCCACGTGAACTAGACCCGACAATCTCTTTACCTTTATCATCCTTAGGTCTGGGCTGAACATTAGGGGAAGGTTTGTTTTGGAATCCCGTGTTAGGTCTAGCCCCAGAGGAGTTGGCCTTAGCACCGGATTCGCGAAAGTCAAACCGCCTTCCCACAGATGCTTTAAGGTATTGCTCGACATCTAACACTACTTGGTACAACTGTTCGATAGTGTCTATGTCTTTGGCGAGCAATTCTCTCCTAATGTCAGGACGGAGGCCCGTTTTAAAACGAGCAAGGGTGAGTACGGGGTCCTCATCAACCTCACAGCGGGTCAAGTACTCTTCGAATTTCTCAATATAGTCAGCAACACTCATGGAACCCTGTCGAAGAGACTGCCACTCCTCAATCAACCGCAGACGATAAGAGAAAGGGAGGTACTTCTCTTTAAGTGTTTCTTTCATTTCGCCCCAATGGACTATTGGGAGTTCCCTTGCTCTTTCTTTCTTTCGCTCAACCGTTGCCCAAGACCTCTTTGCTTGACCCACAAGCTTCATCTTGGCGAATCGGACTCGTCGAGCATCCGACATATCATACCACTCAAAATAGTGGTCCATATCCGCCAACCAATCTAAAAAAGCTTTAGAGTCTAAGTGGCCATCAAAAGTAGGGGCATCTACTCTAACTCCCTTGAGGAGTTGTGCATCTGGGTCATATTGGTCATGATGTCCATCACGGGGTGGGTGTACAGGTGCGCGCCCATGACCAATTCCTTGGCCGCCTCCATTCCTTGGTCTAATCTCCTGACCACCTGCTTGAGAATGGGCATCAATGGTGGGGTTTGCCCTGAGGGAGGCCTCTATTTGAGTAACGCGATCATCAAATTGGTTAAGGAGTTGATCCATGCGTTGTTCCAAGCGCTTAGACATAGACTCAAACTGCTGGGTTAACTTGACCATTGATTCTTGTAGTTGCTCCATGTTTAGAATAGGGTGCAAACCAAAACCGCGACCCGTTCGTGTGGGCATACGCAGGCTAACTCAACCTAAGGACCTGCTATGGCAACTATATGCATCTAAAAAAAAAAAAAAACTAAATGACCCTATGAGACTCTATATGAAGGCGATTACACACCGCTACTAAAATTCAGCTATATATGATGGACTGAATGTATGACAGACTCAAATAAACTAAACCCTAAATATGTGGTGAATTCCCCTACAAGAACCCTAGGCTCTGATACCAAATTTGATGCAGGACATGAAATGTAAATATGATATGCAAGATTTCAGGCTTAGATCATACCAATTCAGAAACAATTACATAAATTCCACATCCCACATGAAAATCCAAACGTTCAATTAAAGGGGAATTTATGCGGGTCCAGGCCTACACATGATAGGGCTGGATCAATAAAAATTATGAAGCAAATGATACTCAAAGATAAGAAATAATCCTCCATACATACATAGTAATCAGTCCCTAATCCAAGGGATTCACTAGTTTCAAATCGAGGAACCCTAGAGAAAGAAAAGGGGCATATAAGTTAGGGAAAACGTAATCTAGGGCTAGGTTACATGAAAAAAGGCTATGAGAGGATAAAAGAGGATAAAAACCTGAGCCAAAAGACGATCCCGCGTATGGACAACGGGCCTGGGGCGCTCGCGCGTGCGCGGGTATTCGGCCGCACGTGCGAGAGGGCGTCGTTTGCAGAAAAGCTCTCCTTAGCCCTGGTCGGCCAGGGGGAGGCTCCAAAACCCCGAAGTTTCTGGTCAATCCGAGCTACGGCTTGTGCGTGGTGCTCCGCCGAAGTGTCAGCTCGCCTACGGGCCGAAATCTGGAAACTTGCTGTAATGAAGAACTCTGATGCAATAGAAGGACGAATTCGAAGTATGGATGGTGGGGGAAGATGGAAAAAAAAAAAGAGATGATGGGGGATGGGGATGAATCGGAGTCGATGTGGCTTCGCACCACGCTAATTAGCCCTTCGAAAAGGGAGGGCTTCGCACCCACTTTTGAATTCTTCCACA
The DNA here is from genome assembly GCA_030180095.1 of Magnolia changhungtana. NCBI lineage: Eukaryota > Viridiplantae > Streptophyta > Magnoliopsida > Magnoliales > Magnoliaceae > Magnolia > Magnolia changhungtana. The sequence continues at coordinate 3,018,841 of JASAUF010000502.1, read as the reverse complement.
ACTCACGAAGAAAGCAGAAAAATAAAGCAGAAATTTTTATTAAACTTGAATGAATCAAAAAAACTACAAGGGGTGCCTATTTATAGGGAGAGCCCTATACCTAAAAACTCGCACTATGTGCGACACCTATTACTTGGCGATGAAGTAAACTAAAATAAAAACCAAACACAGAAATCTAAAGCGTTCACAATGTTCTAAATAATAACAATAAGCAAAACCTAAAAAATGAAATCAATCCGACGAGTGGGCCACGATCATGAGATCCCATGATGGGCTTTTCTTGACTATCGGGCCCACTTTTCTGAACCAAAACTTGTTTTCTAGCTTGGGGGCCCTCCCTGGACGTCGTCATCGAGTCAGATCGATGATGGGATCCTCCTTTTGCGTATGTACATGCGTAGGGGTGGTGGTGTGCGGCCGTGCGTGTGCACGATGTCCTCATCAAAGGGGGATGAGTCTGGTGGGTTCTCGGTCCACTCTTTTTATGATATGCGCAAACTCAATATGTTTGGAGGTACAGAGCTCCTTCGAAGATTGCGGCATTTGGTTAGTTAGACAAGAGAAGGTGTTGATGGTGGACAACCTCCCAAAGCGTGCAATGATAAATCCGAACATACGTCTTATGTGCATGGCAGATGTTGAGTAGGTGAATCATCTTTTCATTCATCGCCAGTTTGCATCTCAGATTTGGTCGGGTTTCCTAAGACATTTTCATGTTCTTTGGGCGATGCCAAATTCTACGGGTGATCTCCTTTTGGCTTGGAATGGGGTGGGTCTTTGGAAGCAAGACAAGGCTCTATGAAGGTTAAGTTTGCTTGTAGTTTTTTGGGCTTTATGGGCTGAAAGAAATGGGCAATTTTTTGGTAGTGTAAGCAATAGTGTGGATAAAGTGTAGGGTAGGGCTATGGATTTAGTTGCTGAGTGGGCTTCTTATATAAATGGGTGGGATTGTATTTTTCCTTTTTAGTTGTTTTTGTGTTGATTTGGCGAATTTGTTGTTCTCTGTCCAAAAAAAAAAGAAAAAAAAGATCATGCACAAGAAAGATAACACCAAAATGATTAATCGACAAAAATACAAACATTTTAGCAACACCAACTCACTGGTTCGTGACACAATGTCCATTAATAATGCAAACTTTTCAAGATCTGGTGGAGCAAATGAGACGCAAGCATGTTGTGCAAACAAAGTTGGCACCACAACAGTTTTCTTTTTCTCTTTTCTTTTTCTTTTTTTTTTTTTTTCCTTCTTTTTTTATATGGGGTGCTACAACAGATTTTCCTAAGAACAATAAACACAGAAACCACCCAAATATCACATTGAATGTCATATTCTACCCATGATCAGTGCTGGCTTTGCTTCAACTTGGTGTTTCCTCTTAAAGAAAAATCAGCAGTGTAAACTCCAAGAGTTTCCACATCAAAACATTCTCACATGAAATCAACATAAATCAAAGTTAACAATCATTCCATGAGCTTCTAAAGCTTCCACCAAAAACTTAGAAATCCAATCAAATTTATAAATAGTGCTATGAATGCAATGCATGAGCACAATGTAGAAAGTAAAAATACCTCCTTGTTGAACAGCAACAAATTTGGAGAAAATTTCATCAAACAGGATGTCAGTCCTTTTAATATGGACGCAAAATTCTACTGCAACACCACCAACACGGGCATATTGCTCTTGAATCTGGAATTGCACAGAACTGCTGACTTTCGGCTCATCTGATTGTTCAACTTTTCCAACTTGGTTGCAGAATGCCACTGAAATATAAGAAAATACTTCATCTACATACGATAAAAGCAACTCCACCAAATATGGCATTATGGCCTCGCGTATAGCATCGACAGTTCTCGGAAGATCAATAACACCATGAGCATGACCATCATAGAGCCTCATTGCCATGTCGAGAGCACCCATCCAGTCACCTGCCTTCTGCAAAACCTGAATCCGTTCCTTCCATGGGAGAAGACGAGAAACTACAAGATGCATAGGCCCTAGCATATATATAGTGGCTCCCCTTACAGCTACAGAATTGTGATAAGCCTTTTCGGGATTCCCGAAGCTATTAGTGAAGTGAGTATGGTATGTGATGATATCATCTCCTCCAGAACTATCTACGACAAAACTTGTCCGGTGAAGCTCAGTTCCTTCCTTTGCAAACAAAAAGAGTTGTCCTCGCACTGTGAGAACCACCAACATCTGGAAAAAATATAAAAAAGAAAATATCATGTATAATATCTTCATTATCTTTCTCTTTTTCTTGCTTTATTTCTTAGCTCAGAAGAAAGAACTCATCCAGACAAACAAGAAGACATAAAAGCAAACAGTAGAGAAGCAAATTTACAAGCTGCAACAAATTGGAATGGAAAGAAATGAATGCATTTAACTACCCGATCATCCAACCATGCCACGCCTATTGCTGCACTATCTAGGGACCATTCTTTATATACTTTCAGCTCTGATTTAACCAACTTTGCTACTTGAACTTTTCTGTCCCATGCAATCGCAAGCAATGAAGCTCTCTCTGATGCCTCTGCAGGCATATTTTCTGCAACAAGATCATCACAACCTCAGAAATGCATTACTTGAAATGCAGTCATATGCGTTAATCTTACCAGAGGAACCTCGTGAGTGTGTCACAAATTTCCATGCAGTGTAAGGCATGGAACCCTCCCGAATCCCATCTGGCTTAGAAAGCTGCGCATAGACTTCCAAACTGGGAGCAAGCCTTACCTGAAAAAAAAAAAAAAAAAAAAGTGTGGTTTTACATATTGCAACCATGGAGACTTCTAATCAGGGCAAGCATCAATTAACAAGACAAAACGGTACTTGGATTTTGCATAATCATCTGAAGGCTCCGTACCACCAGAGCAGTTTGCTGGGTGACAAATATGACCACACCTTCTTCAACCAATGAAGCACCTTCACTGAAGAGCTTCCATCCTGCCTCTCCCCCAACTACACCTCCAACAACACCCCCCACCATGCTCCCAAGACCACTGGAGGAGGCTGTAGGATTGCCTTGGGCAGATGTAAAACCACCCCCATGGGAGTCATCAAACAGAAGAGCAGATGCTGATAATACAATTCCAGTTCTTTGACCATCAAGAAGACACTGCAGAAACCATAAACAGAAACTCTTCATATGATACAGACAGATGCAACTGAAAATTGCTAAGTAAGAAAAAATTAGGTTACAACAATCGCTCAAGATGACAATAATCAAACCTGTGTCTTGATGGAGACACGATTGAGCAAGGGCACCACTGAAAAAGCATGTAATAAAACGAGCCCTTTAGAATCACCAGTCACCGCTTTAAACTGACGTGTAACTTGGGAATCTTGCCCTAAAAATAATGTATGTACTACCGGTGCAGAATGTTCCCCAGTAATTGTTTTAACAGCTGCAGCTCTATGAACATCCCAAACCGTCAGATGACCATCACCATATCCTACTAATAGCAGGTCCCCCTGCTGATTGAAGCACATGGAAGTCACTGGCGAATGAGATTTTTCACCCTGGGACCCAAGCGCTGACATCTGAAATATACCAAAGCATTTTTTTTAAAGCATGGAATAAACACGTGAAGCTACAAATTTCCAATTCAGTGACAGAACCAACATTAACACAAATATCAAACTCAGACATTGTTATTTTCCAAATAGAATAAGGTCATTGTGCAGCCAAAATGAAGCTTCAAAGTCAGGGTTGGGCATCTCAAGTTCCAGAATAAACACATCAACGATAAAAACAACATGCCATTGACTTGGATTTCAGTAGTTCAGTTTCAGGGAAGTAAAAATGTACAAAGTCCGAAGTTTGGTTAGTTCTGCACTAATTTAGAGTGAATTACTAGTCCCAACTTGTGATTGCAGTCATTTAAGTTAGACTAGAAACATATGGCTGCACGTGGATACACTGTTGAGTTGGATTGCATCAGTTAGATAAATAAATAAATAATGGTGGAAACGACCAAACTGAAATTACCCTACTGTTCATATTGAGTTTATACACTCCAGATTACAACTATATAACTTTCAAGTTGGACTTGAAAAGAAAGGAACTATAGAGTCAAAGGGCTACTTTTTTGCTATTAATCAGTGTTTTGAATAGTGCCCGTAGCGTAGCATAGCTACAACGATACGTAGTGTTAGTCAAGCAGGAAGGATGATCTAACCTAGAATGATATAAAGAAATTAAATAACATATTAATTAAAGCAATAAAAACACAAAGTAAAGCTGATCCATCACAAATTTTTAAAAAAATAAAAAATAAAAATAAAAATCAGTTAAGTAATATGTTCAAGTTCAAGCTATCCGACAGTCCCGCAATGTAGATCCAATAAAATATCAATAAAATAGGATCTATGGAAGGTAGAACTTCCGTCTAAGCACAGGCTCTAATCAACATGCAAGAGAAGTACTAGATTTTGTTAGGATTGGTAGGCTTGAGTATTGATTTTGAGGTTTAAGAAATTGGGAAATGGGTTCAGATTTTCAGATTTGGGGGAAAATAACGTTTGGGAATTTGAGGAATTTGGATTTGGGAATTAGGGTTTGAGGGTTTAGGGATTTAGGGTAAGGATTTTAAGAAACTAGGTTTGGGATTTGGGATTTTAGGGCTTAGGGTGAGGTGGGTATGGCCAGGTATGGTCGTACGTTGGGTGTACAGTTAGGGGGAGTGGTTGGATGAGAGTTTGGGACGGGTTAGGTTGCGGGTGTACAGATTAGAAGAAGGAAGAACAAGGATGGAGATGGTTGTTGATGGAGAAAGAAGAACAGAGAACTAGAAAGAAAGAGAGAAAAAAATAAGAAATACATTTTAATGGAAGAGAATCAAAGAGAAGGATAACTTGGATTCACTCTATGACATCACACCAAATTACTCCAAACCAATGTTTTAAATATCGTTATTGCATAATGTATCGCACCCTTGGGATATGGATACATATCGGTTATCGCATGGGATATGTCGGTTGTATCACGTAATCTATTGCTGTTGTTGGGAAACATGGGAACATTGAGAAATTGGTAAAAAATTTCAATGAAACTTCAGGGATTGTTGAAAAAGACATCAATACACACTTAGAAATCAAAACATTACAAAAAAAAGTGCACATAATAGGGGTTTCCTTTATATGGTGTCCTAATGTATGTGCTTTCCAACTGAACTGATGCAAGTATATTCAAAGTCTATTCATATAATATATAAATGTAAGAAGACATGTATGGAAACACAAGCAATACATTCAAAAGAAAAAGAAGAATCACTAGATTAGGTTACATACAAGTTTAATTTTGTGTTTGGATACAAATAATGCAAATGATTTGCGAGAAATTGAAAATTTTTTATCTTTCTCAATTTTCCACAAACTTGACCCATCTCCCCTAAATCTCGAAATCGAAGTTCCAAATCCATGATTTTTCATGGAAAATGTGAAGAATCATACATTTGTAACCATTTGACACTCGTTTAACGTGATTTACAACAAAAACATGTATCGAAAATTGAAAATGCTTACTGGATCAAATAGGTGGGATATATCGGCACTACCAGTGCGTTTCTTATCGCACAAGTGGAATACAAGATATATCGTGGGATATATCGGCTGATATCGTCGATATTTAAAACACTGCTCCAAACACAAGAGATTTTGCTTCTTCACAAAGCAAAGAGAAAGAAAACTTTATTTCATATACTCAATCATGCCCTAGGGTGAAGACATCCAACCCTTATATAGTCTAAAAAAACATTTTACAAAAACACACTCAGATAAAAAGTTTCACATAAAGCTCAATAAAATAAAATTGGTTCTTAACTCCCTAAACTCAGCAAAAATATAAGCTAAACCAAAAAATAACAAACATATAAACAACAAAATAAACTAAACTATTTCATGGCCAATGTTGTCAAATGGCATATGTGATCACAATGTTGTCAAATCGCATATGTGATCACAATGTTGTCAAGTCGCATATGTGCTCGCAATGTTGTCAAATCGCATATGTGATCGCATAATCGCATATGCGATCGCATATATTTTTTAAAAATAAAAAACAATAAAAAGAAAAAGAAAAAATTCTAAAAATAAGGGAAAACTTGCCCAAGTGATTGGATAACTTATTTTACTTATTTCATTGTAGTTTGAATGTTTTATTACGTTATATATTTAATTACTTATATTATATTTACATAAATTTTAACAAAACAATCAACAAGCTACATTAAGAGAATTAATTATTAAAAACTTCAAATAGAGAAATTTTATTGATAAATGGATAACTTGATAACTTGAGACAACTTACAAGTTAATGTAGTCTTATAGAGAGATTAGATTATGAGAGATAAAAGAGTAAAAGAGAGTGAGAGATTGTAAGCTTTAGATTGGAGATCAATAGTGAAAATGTGAGGGATTTGAGTGCCCAGTTGTATGCAAAAGCGGCTGAAATTGCAATATATATATATATATATATATATATATATATATATATATATATATATATATATAAAAGTAAAGTCTTAATTAATGGTCATATTTCTAACCATCAGGCCATTATGCGATCACTTATGTAGTACACGATCGCATATGCAGTATGCGGTCACATATTAGTCGTATATAAAAGTATGCCATGGCACACTTGCCATTGTCGCATATGTCATGATATAGGACGGCCTAATCTAACCTTAAATGAGCATGATATTTGAAAGGGGCAGATTCATGTAAATTTAAAAATATATATATATATATCAGCCTGATTTATACATCATAAACACAAGAAAGAAATAGGGTCAATAAGCATTGATTAGAGCCATCCATCACAAACACGAAGTATTGAATCTTAAAATCTGAATTTAATTGGATTCAGCGAAAGATAGAACTTTCGTCTTGCAATGAGTCCGTCTAATGATCCAAGTGGATTTTCTAATCTAGAAAAATAGAAATTTCCTGGATTGGAAATCTGGAAAATTCAGAGAAAAAAAAAATGGTGGTTCTTTAAATATAGATTTGGGTGATGGGTTTTATGTGGGGATGAAAAGGGAATGAAAATCTTTTGAGATTAGGAGGAAAAAAAAAAAGAATGAGGTTAAAGAAAAGAATACCTTGAGAAAAGAGAGAAGGAGAAAGAAGTAGGGGATGAGAAATCGTTTACCTGGGCCTCACACCCTCTTCCAATCACTGGAAGTCGAAGACGAGATCATCAGAAGCAAAAAAGCTCTCCTTTTTTTCTTTCATCAAAATAACATGACATGCTATGGGTTTAGGGCAACCCTTATAAAATCGTAATTACATGAAATTACCAAAATACCCCTACTTAAAAAAAGTTTCAAAAAAAAAAAATCCGCACAAAATTGTGCACAAACTGTTTCAAAACTTAATTAACTCAAATGTTCATAAACTAAATGTAAATTTAAGATGTCAGATGGGCCCCGATGATAGTGTCGTGAAGGTAGTGTAATGAAGGTGGGCCGTGACGATCCAACGGTCCGATCACACCATCCTCGCGATGCAATGGTCCAAATGTCTCCTCTAAGCAACTTACACATGTCATGAACACATGTGTAAGGTTTTCAACCTCTAGAGACCCGACCCGTATCCGTCATCTAACCACATTCACACGAGTAATGCACGCCTCCTACGTTGATATACTTTGAATGGCTTGGTGTCCGCATCAAGTCATCTCTTCCATAATATGGGAATATGCAATCGCATATGCGCATATGTGATCACAGTTGACAACATTATTCGTGGCACACAATCAAGATGTCCAATGACGGTCAGAATGGTCCAACTAAATAGCTCACATGCATCTTCCTAGTGTGGGGCTTTAAAAGATGCATAATTATGCATGTGGAGTCTTTAATGAGTTAGGCACTCGAATTGGGCCCACGGGGCCCCATGTGTGCATCACCTAGCCATAAAAATAAAAAATAAATAAATAAATAAAAAGAGCTCTCCTCCTCCTCTGGTATACTCTAGTTGGTACTCGGATGTTCTCATCAGTTAGCAAATAGAGTAAATCCCCTGTAGCGTACACTCCAAGGGTCATCGCGTATGCGTAGCGTATATAGCATAGCGTAGCGTAAGTAGCGTCATAGCGTGCGTAACATATGTAGCGTACGCTACATCTTATTCTTAATAAATGGTAATTATATTTTATTATTTTAAAGGAAATTATACTTTTTATTTTGTACTTAATACTCAACCTGTGGGATTTTAATTTCTTTTCGTACTTGTGGTTTCAACTAGACATGATTAATTATAGTTTGCTTAAAAAGTTGTTGATGCGATAATAATTTGATTTGGTTTATGTATGCGATTGGCTTATGATAAATGATGATTAATAACTTGTTTGAACATGCTTATCTTGAAAAAATGAATAATCTTTTAGGTATTTTAATTTTTTCCCTTACTATGTATCATATTTTTTATATTTTTAATTTTAAAAATAGAAGTATCATGTAGCTTACGCTACACGCTACAGAGGGTCGAACGCTACGCAAGTAACACAACACGCTTCCGCAATTTAAAACACTGTTATGAATTACACATAGGCAACTACAAATTGGTAACTTGTTGATTGCTCGTTGATTGTAAACAACCTATGTAATAGATTATTAGATAACACTTTATTGTAATCAACCTATGCAATAAACATTATGCCTGTGGGAGTTTTGTGCTCTTAGTGCCAGTCTCCAGCCTAGATAAAGGAGGAGGCTTGCATCTGGTTGGCAGCCAGCGTCAAAATTATGCCATAACTTTCATCGTGAATCCAAACAATATGCCCCAATTAATTGCAATAAGGCTTAGATAATGATGAGCTACAAATTGGACACTTCATCTTGGCGGAACTCTTTAATTTATTTAGATAATCAAAATTTATTAAAGAGAAACAGATTACAAAATTAAGAAAAGATAAAATGATATGTCAATCCCAAGAGGCCCTCTCGTCGCTCCCTCTTTCACAAGAGAATTAGCAGCCTCATTCACCTCCCTCGCAACCCTCAAAGCATTAGGGAAAGATTCTCAACCAAGCATTAATGGCTCTAATCTCCTATAATACAAAAGACAATTTCCATGGTCCAAACCCAAGAGCAGATATTGCTATACAAGCAAACGGCTCCAAAGACCAATTGTTATTTCCTTCCCCAAAGATCCATTAAGAAACCAACCTATCCCTAAAGATCATTCTACAAATCTTTTTATTTTTTTTTTCAAAAAATTTGCATTTCAAAATTCCACAAGAATCTAGTATGATTTTTATAATCACCTTCAAACAAATCTTTCAAATTATTCTATATATAAATGCTGTAGCAACTAATATATAGTTGTTTTTCAACTTCAAAACATATGAGCACACTAGAGTGCAACAACTTTGAAGCCAAAGTTGTTGTTTGCTAGCTTGAAAGCTTATTAGTAAAACGCACTAGTGCGCTCATACGTTTTTTAGCAAGAAATTATTCCAAACTTCCCAGCCACCCTGCAATGCATAAAAATTTGGTCCACTGTTCTCCGTCGAACATAAGAAACAAGTGCTCGGGAAATCTTGATGCCATTCACATAAATTATATAGAGCCAAAATTTTATTTTCCATAGCCATCTAAGTAGTCACCTCCACTCTTGGAGGGATGGGAGTCCCCCAAACTTCCGCATAAGGGAAGATCCCCTTAACACAAGACGGAGAACTCGGAGAAGAAGACTTAACCGAAAAAGCACCATTCATGTTCCACTTCCAAATTTTTAATCCACCTCATTCTTGTGATTCCCATAAGTTCTTCAAAGCTCACAACTTCCTCATCCTTGAGATCCTAGCAAAGGATGATGTTCCACATAATAGTTTCCCCAAGGACTTCATAACACTCCACAATAATTCAATTAATGGTGCATCCAAGTGATGCCAAGGCTAGGAAATCACCACCAAAGATAAAGAACCCGTACCACAAATCTGTTGAATACTAATGGCCTATTTGATTTTCCAAATTCAACCTAAATGCCCCGTAAATAATCAATTATTACATTTTCGCTCTGTTCGAAAATTGGCAGGTATTTCTGCTTCGAAAAACGGTCTAAAAGGATAGGCTTAAATTTGTGGGCCCCACCGTGATGTATATGGCATATCCGTGTCGTCCATCCGTTTTACCAAAACATTTTGAGGCATGAAGCGAAAAATGGGGCAGATCCAACATTCAAGTGGCCCACACCAAAGTAAACAGTGGCCTTAAAAAGTTTTTAACAGTGGGTGTTCAATTCCCTTTTTCCTGTGGCGTGGTCCACTTGAACTTTGAATCTGCCTCATTTTTTGGCTTATGCCCTAAATTCAGTTGGAATAATGTATGGACTGTGGATAAGACACATACAACACGGTGGGCCCCACACATATTTGGCAGCATCCTCAGCTTTGAAAAAAGTAGGCGTCATATCAACCCCAACAATAATGGGGTACCAAAGGAAATAATTATTACCCATTTGGAATGCATTTACGAAGGATTTGGAAAATCAAACAGGCCCTAATATTCAGAGTTTAAATACAAGTCTTAAGCAAAGAAAAGGAGGAATCATTCGTTGAAGCGGAAATACACGCTAAACAAGATAAAGGCAAGATGGGAGAAGGAACCTTTGCATCCATATTGTCAGCATAATGAGCGGAATATTTACTAGGCACAATAAGAACAACTCCTTTCGACATTCCCACAGCGATGAAGTTCATATGAACTGCCAGGACTTGTGGGGACCCATGATCGCGCTTGAACGCTTGAGATGAAATCATGCGAGTAATTGCATTGTCGGGATCAATCTGTAAATACCCAACTGCAGGCGGACCCCTCCGAATGCCCTCGAGCCTCATCGGCTGGGCTGCAGCACCCTCCTCCCAGTGCAAACCAAAAGAGGCATGTTTCTTCTCGAGCTCTTCGGCCAATTCCAACGGCTTCATAGACGATCTCAATTTCTTGCTACTCTTTTTATTCGCTCTCTTACTCTCCAATTGAACTGAAATGTCTTCAACAAGCTCAGTCATGTCGCTTCTCAAATTGGTATCTTCTTCATCTTTGTGATCAGAAGACGTGTTTGTATCAATAGCATGTTTTTCAGATCTTGGAAATGTAGAATCTTCTTCAGTCTGGGAAGCTTTCTCATCTTGAAGGGAAGAAAGGACATGCTCTTCGATGACCTCACTAGAATCAAAAAATGTAGAAATCTCATCCACAACAGTAGCATTGTCGTTTCGAGGCGAAGTAGGGATATGCATTTCACCGACAACTTCAGTAGAATTTGAAACCGTATGAATCTCATTCTCGAGGGAAGGATTGGAATCCAATGAATCTTCATCTGCTCGAAGATCTTCTCTTTGTTTGATCTCTGCCTCTTGAACAGCTTGAAGTTCATCATCACTGTGCAAAATCTCCACTGGCTCTGCCAAATTCGATTCAGTTTTTGAAGAGACAGAATTTTCAGCATGTTCATCTTCCTCTCCTGATTTCCCATCTAACCGAGTGCTTTCAGATCCATCTGCGGCCAGAACATCATCAGAAGGAGCTAATTCCAACCGCTCAAAACCTCCACTGTCATCCAATCCTGTCTCCGAGTCGCCGACCGAATCAGCCGATCCCTGACGAAGCAGGGCTGTCTTTGCTCTTCTGAATTTGATAGCGGCGGCATGAGGGGTGGGGACGGAACGGGAAGCTGCGGCCGCTGCAGCAAGTGCTGCCCCGGGCTTAGGGTTCGGCTTAATGCCTCCGAACAGCAGGGGCAGAGGAAGGGAATTGTTCCGTCCTAAGGAGAAAGAAGTGTTGGAGAATTCGCCTGATTTCCTGCGGCTGAAGGAGGAGGTGATCCTCGGCTCAGATGGTGCTTCGTCGGGGTGGGGCGGTTTGGGGGTTTGATCAACGGCTGGGATTGGAGGGATGGGAAGGGGCGTTTCGGGAATTTGGATCTTTTCTTGGGGGAGAGGGTTTGGAGAGAGGACGGGGAGGTGCCGACGGACGGGACTGCTGGATGGAGAGGAAGAGGAGGATGAGGAGTCGTTGAGGATTTCGTCGACCGTACGGCGATGGATGGAGTTAGGTGCGTCGTCGGAGTCGGAGTCGGAGTCGGAGTCGGTTGTGGTGGTGTGGAATTGGAGGAAGGAATCGAGATCGAGCTCCATCGGAGATTTTGAGAGCTTCTTTGTCATTTGTTGGGGGTCTTCTTTTCACAGACTACAGTCTGCATGTTTCGCGCGGGTAGACAGGGACGCGGATTAGCTACTGATATGTGATATGTTGAGCAGCGAGACTCGCCACTGAAGTGACGTCGCTAAGTTATGTGTGCCCCACCATGATGTATGTGTTGTATCACACCGTCCATACATTTGGAGAGGTCATTTTAGGGCATGATCCAAAGAATGAGGCAAATCCTGGAGTGGACCCACCACAGAAAACAGTGGGGAGAGTGACACCCACTGTTGAAGCTTTCCGAAGGCCCACTATGATATTTATTCGAGATCCAACCTGTTTATGTGTCAACGCAAAAATGGAAGATGATGGGAAAACACAATTATAAGCATAATCAGGCCATTTTAACTTTTTAACGGTGGGCGTCACTCTCCCTACAGTTTTTTTTGTGATGGGTTCACTTTGAATTTGACTCATTCTTTGGATCATGCCCTAATATGGTCTTTCCAAATGGAGAGACTATGTGGATACAAACCATACATTAGGGTGGGCCCACAGAACTTGATGACATCACTTCAGTAGGAAGCCCTGCTCCAGAGTAGCTAATCCGCGTCCCGTAGAGAGGCAGGAGTCGCTACGGGTGCTTGGGATTAGGTGTTACCCTTACCGAGGAATGTGTTGTATATCAACACTGTCCATCCGTTTTTATAGATCATTTTAAGATGTGATATCAAAAATTAAGCAATAAAAATATGCGGAGACCACCCCACTGGAAATAGCGGTGAATAAATATTAAAAACTTTCTGTCAGCCACAAGAATTATGGATCAATATAATCTTATTTTACCTGCATCCAGGTCTGATTGACCTTACTAACGAGCTGGGTGGTTAATAAACATTACAGTGGCTCCGGGAAGGTTTCAATGATTGGTGTTTTATCACCACTGTTTTTGTAGTGTGGTCCACGTAAGATTTCGATCTGCTTAATTTTTTGGACCTCTTAAAATGGGCTGAAAAAACGGGAATATATGAAAAATCATCAATGTGGTAGAGGTAAATGGGAAATTAAAGTAAAGTAAATGAATTGTGAGTAAATGGCTTCCTAGAGAAGAATTATTTATTTATTTATTATTTTTTTTTTTTGGGGGGGGGGAGTTGCACAAGTAAACAAAGGTAATGCTACCACACATGTCCGCCATATACATGGCACGGTAATGATACTCCGAAATAATCCAATTATTAGCTACGTCGTTGAAATCACACCAATAGAATGATCCAACCCGTCCAATAGTTGGCCATCTAAATGGACAATTAAAAATGTTGGCAAGTTCCTTTCGTGTGATCCTTACATTTGTGGCCCACCTAAGGCTCTAAATTTACTTACTTTTGAGAAAAGTATATCACAATGGACTTATTGCAATCATTCTATTAATATATCACATATGTATGCTAATTTGGGATATTAAAGCATATTTAGAATATCACATATGTACCTATGAACATATTGAAAAAATAAAATAAAATAATCAAATGCAATTTAATTCCTCCTATTTATTCTCATCCAAATAGAATATTTGGATGTCAAATGCATTTTCTTTACTCTCATTCAAACACAACTTTTAAGCTAACATAAATTTTGGACGTTTTACAACATGGCTGGACAGGAGTGGAGAAACTAGAAACTAAGATAAAACAATATTGTGTTGTGTAGGTTGATTTTGTTTGGTGTGGTCTAGAGCTCTTCATCGTATGCTCCTTTTATAGCTTTCGGAGGTGACAAAACCCTCCCTCTGTTTCCTTATTGGTCCAAAATCCTTGGCAGCCATGACACTCAGCTATTATCTGATCATTGCAGCATGCCCAAAGAGATCTTCACATATCAGAAACTGTCTTCAGATCTCTTGCCAGTGTGGTTGTAGAGATCCATGGATCTTATAAGATCAGTCTCATTGGACTTGGATCCATCACGGTATCTTTGGTTCCCATCCACTTGATGTGAATCTATTTTCTCGAACCTTCGTAATCATTGCGAGAGCACCGATCATCTTTGGCGGATCTCCCATTTTGGAAGGATTGTGTGAGACGGTCTTGCCGAGAATATCCAAATTTCTGATAAGATTCCTATCTCGATGGGTCTTTATAGTCTTGTTGAGCATGCTGCCTTGATCACACGTGCCACATGTGTTAAAGTTATGTGTCATTTGTTGTTGCGTCTTATCTGCAAATATGCGTACAAGTATGTGTCATTCTACTTTTGGTAAGTGACGTGCCACCAAAGGATATTGAAAAAAAAAAAGAGATATCATCGTTGTGAGGGTAAGATTGTGTCCATTGTTAAGCATATAGTGCCGACACGTGATGGCATCTTATTAGTCCATGTAAATGCACCAAAATGAGTGTAAACACCTCATACACACCTAATTCCCAATGTAAAAAAAAAAAAAAAAAAAAAAAGTATTATTAACATTTTTTTTAAAAGGTGAATTTCACAGCAATTATCTATAAATCTTTTTAACCAAACATGTCCTAAATCGCTAGTGTCTAATGCCATCGCTGCAGTACGCTTAGAAGTAGTTTAAATATCTGTGATCCACCGTTGTTAGATCTTGATCAACCGAGTCCTTACTTGGAAGATCACACCCCAGTCACATCCTATTGACCAATTTGCCTTGATTGTTTGTCCACACAGACGATTGCAGGTATTTATCTTTTATTTATTTCTCCACTTAATTGTTTATCTATTGATTATACTAACTTTCATATCCAGATTAATAAAATTGACATTTTGTCTTTAATTTTAAAACTTTCTATCTTTGTTCTGTTGAGAAATATGAAGTCTACTATCATTAGTAATAGAAAAGTCCTTAACGTAAGGCAAAAAGAATCCATTCAGAATGACTAACCCTTATCCTTCTAAAATTGCATGATTGTTCTAATCATCGGTGGTTGAGAGGGTAGTTGATCCCATGAGTTCAGTCTTAATCAATCTATCTCAAGGCAGGGGCACCATTATTCAATCAAACCTGAGTTGAGTACGACTCTAGCATGCTCCCATTATCATAATCGCACACGTTAACTGAATACAAGCCCTCATTAACACATGCGGCCAATTGTTTAATTGAATTATGCAGGCATGAAGTTGATAACTACCATGTTTGATAGCTCCCAACACAATCTATGGGGTTGACATTCTAGTAGACCAAACAGCATCCCCAAGTAACATATTTGGAGTGAGGAAATGTAATTCTTATACTATGCTCCATTGGAAAAAGGGTAATGATCCATATCGCACATGAAAGATTTTAAATATCCACAATCTGCCACATCACATAATGTATGTGTCTGATATATGGGCACACCATAGGATGTACATGCCTATCCACACCGTCCATCTATTTTTCCATTATTTTTTAAGGTTATGAACAAATATATATATATATATGGTTCTTGAAATATCATATGTGGGCCACAAAAGCTTATGATATTGATCATCATATTTGCCTAATTTTGAAAGTGAATGTGTGTTAAGAACTGGTGGATCAAGATGATATGCTTGTTTTCTATTCATGAAGTTATCAGAGACGTCTGGGACTTATAGATTTTTTAATCGTGTGGTACATGTCTACAACCCTAAGTGTAGGGTCGCGATGTAGTAATAATCTTGGTAAGACCGAGGTCGAATCCACAGAGACTAAACTCGTGTGTATTCTGAAAGTAACTAGAACTAGAACTAGAAGAAGATCTAAACCTAAATATAAAATATTTGAGAGAGTGATTGTGATTAAAGTAATTAAAACTTAAGAATTCAATGGTGGGAACTGGGGTTTCCAAGGATCCACTTGTAGTAATCAAGGTGATCCTATGCTTGATTCAAAGACACAACTGGAATCAGAGTCCTATCTTATCCAATTGGAAGATATCTTAACAAAACCAAATCTGAACTTCCCTTGCCCTAATTCTTAATGGATGAGAGTCATGAGGATTGGAAGTGATTCCATCACCTAGCCATGCCCTAGAGATAATGGCAAACAATAGGATATACCAATTCCCACAATCAATTATAAGAGAATTATGAAGATTAGAAGGGATTTCATCATCCAACCATGCCCAAGGGACGATGGTGAATAACAGGATTTCCTAATTTCACAATTTCATAGCATGGAAAGAAGATACTCAAAGCTATTGCAGATATATTATAATTTGAGTCACAACAAACCATAAAAAACTGAAAGTATTCCATAAATATCAAACTAGAATCAAAGAAGTTCAATATAAACATGAATCAAAGCAATAGAAACATCCCATCACGTTACAAGCTTCACCTTGTAGCCCTAACTAAGAGGTTTAACCAACCATAGACATGATTGTTTACAAATCTTTTAAGAAAAACATAAAAATAACTAAGGAAAAGGAAGAAAAACTTTTGGCGACAGCTTCTCCACCCTTTTACTTCCCTCCTCAAACCTTAGAAGATGCCTAGGAACATCCTGGAGACTCTTATTTATAGTTGTGCAATTGCAGCTTTCGCACCGAGTTAGAAAAATCTGAAAATCGCCTCAAATTTACGCAGTCCGTGCAAAATCTGTATAACCTTCAACTAGTCGAGGACAACCTTCGACTGGTCAAGGGTCACTTTCGACTGGTCGAAAATGACGAGAATTTAGAAGTTCATGTTGCTAGAGTTCGAGTCGAGGATTCTTTGACTAGTCAAGCAGAAGCCTCGACTAGTCGAAGCGAAGCCAGGACTAGTTGAGCAGGCGATAGGACTAGTCGAAGCTTAGACTAGTCGAGGATCACAGAAATTCACTTTAAAGCTTTGATTCTCTTCATTCTTGACTTGGTTTTCTTGGATCTTTGGCATGTGAATTCTTCATTCTTGGTCTCATAAGATCCATCCTTAGCTTTAGTAATTCTTGAGTGTTAAATCCATGCTTTTTAACATCCTTTTCAATTTAAGCTCTTAAATTCACTTGCAACACAAACATGATTAAAATAGAACATTAAACATTATCATGTTCATAAAACCAAGTTATAAATGGAGGATAATATGCAATATTTTACTCTCAACAGTACACTCAACAATCTAGCCCAAAGATTCATGTAGTAAGGTCTACTTGATTATTAGATCTACATTGTTTTACACCTCACACCACAAAATGAGCTGGAGAAGTGAATGACTGATATGGAACAGATGCGTACATGGTGTCACGCCTCAGACTTGGTAACCGGACTCATAAGGAACCCGATGGCCGGTTCTGGCCGCAATAGCCTCCATAGTACCCCATTCTCGGCTCTTGAGGCAGGTTCCAATCCTGGGATCCTATAAGGAGGATTTTCTTAACAGTATAATCATTACCAATACAAGCATACCTAAGATCACAACAAGTAAATCTGAAAATAACAAAGGCACACATTACAAAATTCACTAAGAATTTGAACTTTTACAAGCTTACATAAGGTCCAAAAGGACATACATAAGATCATAGAAGAAAGAAAGGAAGTTTGCAACACTCGGTCCTTAAGCTCAGCTCTAATCCAAACTCTGCCACTGCAACGCCTGCTTAGGATCTCCTGCACGCATCAATCGTACATAAGCTTATAGAAAGCTTAGAGGGTAGTGAAAGTGTGTGACAATGGTACTCAGAAGAAGATAGAGAATACAGAAGGGAGTCATGATCAATATCAATACCACTAGCCTTACCAAGGCTATCATGAATGCAAGAAACTATACCAAAGTATTACGATAATGCAGGAAGCCATACCAAGGCTATATAGTGCAATGAGTACTGTAATGCAATGAGGACTGGGCGTCATGCTAAGGCGATGCAATATGAGGCTTATACAACAGATGCAAATGCAATGCGAAGTAATGTCAGTGCTCATATCCAATATACATATCAAGTACATTTTCATCATAAGAAAATCACCGGGGTTCATTACACTGTTGGATGACTGCTGCTCTACAGACCCCGCACAGTCAAACGAGCGTAAGAGACCTCACTACCCTGCCTACAGACAACCAATCACCAGTAAGGCCTGAAGGTAGCAGACTCATTCATGAGCTGGTCAGACTCAGCCTAGCAATGCCTCTTTACATCAGGCGAGTAAGGCCACACTCCTATCCAACCGACTACATGACAGTGAGAGTCACGCCCTAACGGTATAAGGCCATCGTGTGCTCATATATTCCATCCGGTCACGGCGCTGGAGCAGATCCTTGGTACCATAAAAGTTTTGAAAATTTTACCCATGGGCATCCTATGCACCCCGTATACTCAAGTAACATTTTCGGTGTCCAAACATGGCCATCAACTATGTATCTATGGAGGCTACAACCCTGATGAAGTGAGGGTGATAATGCTCATATGTTATGCAGTGTCAGATGCATGAATCACACCATCAACTATTGTAACGCCCTAAAAATCGGGGGTCGAGCATAAACTCAACTCCCGAGTTCCAATGCATCACTTATGCAACAAAATGAATGATGATTGAATGTTGTCTGTATTAGTGCATTGAACATGATTAAGATTAAGCCAAAACAGCATATCATACTCCAGAGACAGTTAAATTGTAAGCGAAAGACTGATAAAATATATAAATTATAGTAAGTCTCCAGAGTGTGATAAGGTTACCAGGTTAATGAATTACAAGTATAGTTTCAAATTATACCAAAGGTGTAGTGTCATCTAGACATCTCTGTAATCCCGTCGATCAAGACACGACTCACATGAAGCCGTCAGAAAAATAACATACACGAGAATGCATCCTCGTCGTTACAAAAGTTCGGCTCCGCCCCAAAAGTAGCATCGCCATCTGCAATCAGACAATGTCTGGTGGGTGTTCGGAACACCATCCCGTAACGTGGGAGTGAGTAGCTAACTCAGTGGAACAATAAAGCATAGGTTAACATGTTATCAATTCATTCAAGCAGTAATGATAAAGCAGTATAATGAAACACTCCTAACTACTCTTATTAATGCAAGTATGAATGCAGTCATGATGGATGCCCTCACCACACACTCCCTCGTGCGACACCATCTTACGTTCCCGGCATGCTTGCATTCCTCAGTGCTCCACATCTCCAGGCACATGCAATGTACGATGAGCATGATTACCGAGTTGTTATTAGTCCATTTCAAACAGCAGGATTGGGAAACTAAGGTACCTCCCTTATATCATTCCCAAACATGATCCATTCTAGGGTCGTCAGTCCTAGTTAATCTCATATGATAATGTGTTTCTAGGTTGCTGCAGAGGCTGCCCGGGCTGTTACGCACAAAGGTTACACCACTCCCCCATTACCTCTTTAACGATTCATAACTATACAAATACAGGCCTAGTTCATACTCTATACACCGCGGCAAAACTCTAAGGCTCACCGTAAATTCAGAGTATGCTCGAGGTCACTACAAAGGGCTGCTAGGACTGTTACGCATAAAGGTTACACCACTCCCCCATCACCTTATCAATGTAGGCCGACAGCACGAATATAGTGTCCCATACCACCATAATCGGGTCACGAGTCTGGTTGCTCACTGGTCACTACGGGGAAGCACGTGGCCCCAGCGTAGGCCGACAGCTCGACCACGGTGTCCCATACCACCATGCCCGGCTCATGAGTCTTAGCGGATCGAGGTACCATGGTTAACGGGATTTCACTGGTAAGTTTGGTACCCTAGGTTCAAACAGAGCCATCCAAACATGGTGAATATACATAAGACAAATCGGGTTGTTTGACGAGCTCGACTAGCTCGAGAGCACAACAAGTTGAACGACATGAAGCGCATAAGCACTTCGCGTGGCCTAACCACTGCCACCAACCGAAGTACGACTCGGGTCCATCAGACACATCCTACATGGCAAAAGAATCTCAGCCACGAATTCAATCCCATTACCGATTGCGTGAACTATAATCATAGCCCCAAACACAATTAATTACAGAACAGTTAAAGCAGTGATGAATCAAGATTTTAAATCATACAATCAAATATCCAATATTGTCCGCTTAGGGCTGCCAGGACTGTTGCAGGGAAACGTTGCACCACTCCCCCATCACCTTTCACGGATTTTATGGAATACAACTTAAACATGTGAAGAAATCAGAGCAGAATTAAATAAACAAGTAATTTAAACATATTAACAAGCATGTTATAAAATACAATGCAAACAGGAAATCCAAACACATACGTTTCATAAAACAGTAAGCGATTAAACTAAAAAACTTACATAAAGGAAATCATACACATCACTAAGGTAGTTGAGAATCCTGTCTCAACATCTCTATTAAATTTTGTTCGTCACACAATTTCTTACACAGGCATTTTATCAAACACTTAAACTACACCACTCCAACATACATGACGTATGTTGATTTCAACATAGATTAGAACAAATCCTTATAGCAAGGAGTTGTCGCATACACATCAATCATGTTCTTACATTCAATACATATGGCAGGCATAAATCATAAATCCATAATTACTTAGTCATTTCAACAAACACTTAGACTACACACATCAATATACATGACGTATGTTGATCACATAGGTATAAGGCCAAATCCTTTCACTAGGGAGTTGCCCCAATTATAACATGCGTGCACCCACGACGGATAGTCATGGCAAGCAGAAATCCAAGTTCCATGTTCATTCAGTCATTTCTACAAACACTTACACATTTTAGCATATATAGTGTATATTGGCCGTGGCGTGATTTAGGGCAAATCCTTTCGCCAAAAGGGGGGATATCGCCAATACAACAATCATATATCCATGACAATTAGTCATGGCAAGCACGAATGAGAGTTCTATACTCATTCAGTCATTTTCACAATCACTTAAAATACACTATTTTCACATACATAGTGTATATTAGCAAAACATATTTTAGGGCGAGTCCTTTCGCCAAGCAAGTATTTTACGCATATATAATATATTCATACAACAAATAATCATGGCAAACACATCTCCAAAATTTATACGTATACGGTACTTCCTAGAATACACTATTTCTACATACATAGTGTATATTAGCAAATCATGTATTATGGCGAATCCTTTCGTCAAATAAATATTTTATCCATATATAGTATATTCATACAGCAAATAATCATGGCAAACACATTTCCAAAATTTATACGTATACGGTATTTTCTACAAATACCTAGAGTATGTAAAATTCCATAATCTTCATCTTTAATCGAAATGGAAAACAGACAGCACTTTGTACATGTGCAATTGCATGCAGATCATGAATCTATCATTAGCTGACATTGAAAGCGTTGAAAACCATAACCTATACATCTAAAGTCCGCACCTTTTGTCGTAGAATCGTAACGGAGTCGATGGATTTACTAAACTTTCATATACGGTAGTTTGACAACCTATAGAACGAAATAGGTTAGTTATTTCATAACCTACAACTATCAACACCTCAAATCAGATTAGGGTTAGGGTTTCTTACCTAGAAACGGAGCTAGAATCGCTGAGAAAGTGACAAGAACGAGGTGGTTGAACACGTATAGCAGCAGGGAAGCATGGCAGGGAGATCCTCCCACATCTCCCACACTCTCTAACTTTCTCTCTCCTTTCTCTCTTCTCTCTCCAGGGTTTCTCTCAAATTCGCATGGCTATGAGAGAGAGAGTTCTAAGGTCCTTATATAGCCTAAAAAGTCACCAAAATAGACTTCAGGTCAAGGTATACTTAGGTTATAACCAAAGCGGGTCCCTTTCAGCTCAACGGAGGACTTCTGGCGGGCCTCCTTGAGCCAAAGGTCGGACTTAAGCTCACAAACACCGGATCAAGGTGAAGTTAAGTTTTTGTTTCAGTCGGATTCCTAGATCACGCATGGCGGACCAGTTTTAGTTCAACGGTCAGTGGATCTCGATAGGAGATTCTAAGTACATGGATATGTTTATGAAAATTTTCCTGATCCAAGGGTATATTTGGGTCAGATTCTGACGATCAGGTTGCTTAATACTAACCCGCAAGTAACAAGTCTCAGATTACTATTTGAGATATTTATTTTGTAAAGAAAATAAGTGTTCTCACCCTCTCACGCTCCGGACTCAAGCGAACAGCCGTGGGACACTGACTGGATTTGATTTTCGAGATGGTTGTCAAGCCCAGCGAGGCGGTCCTAAGTCCTTAACCTCGTATTATTCGGACTCCCGATGTGCGGTCCAGACCTGATACGGAATTTCAACGTGCTCCCGAGAGCAGTCGGGTAATGAGTTTGATCCTAAATTTTAGGGTAACCTAGCGTTAATGATTCTACAAGTTTTGAGTCTTGCAGATCGTATTTAAAGTGGATCAAATGAATTTCGTAGCTAATCTAGTTTAGCACTTAGTTACTTTATCTCATTTCTAAAGGATTTAGTCCTATAAGATTTCTGTCTGAGGTGGTACTTAGTCCTTTGTAGTTTGTATATAAAGTGATCCAGGTTATACTACTTTGCTAGTTTAAGATGGTATCTAGGGTGAAAGTACTTTGAAAAATTGAAAGATCAAGGTGGTGAAGGGTGGGATTTGTGAAGGAAATGGGTTCAAAAGCGTTTTAGACTTTGTGATTGAGTTCTGATAAGTTAACAAGGTGTTAGGATCGACCCATTGCCTAAGGACGTCTAATTCCAGGTTGGCGAAAATCCAGGATGTTACAACTATGCATAAATTTCAAGCATCCAACATGCTCAAGAGGGAATACTACGTCCCTCGGGAAAACAATATGCAATGCCCAATAGCACAATCATAACCACACACATAGTGTCATCCAAGCATACAATGATACACATGGGCCATGAAGATGGGTCTAGACGCATTATGCGGTGATATACAAAGTAGTACACTCCTATCCAAGAAGGGACCAAGACTAGGTATTTAGACAATATCCATAAGGAATCTCACCTCTAGTGGGGGCCCATTTACCTGGGGTAGCCCACGAGACTAAGCATACAACTATGTGTCTATGTAACACAAAAGTGAGTCTTGCAAGAGTTTAAGATGAGCATCTAATCACATTTAGATACAAACGGGCCTAGAGGGGTCCATAATGGAGATGTTTAACCACCATTCCCCAAGAGGCATCTCAACCACGAACTATATGGATACAAGGCCCAAGGGCCTACATTCAAGATAAGAACACAGGTAACCACATACATATATCCCTCATAATAGGCCATGAGAAAAGGATATAATACCACCTTTAATAACATGGGCCCTAAGAGGGAAATTAAGTCTCAAAGCTCAATTTTCAATGGCCATAAAATCCATACATTAAGTTGAACTTGGTGGGCAGTCCGCGTGCACAATATATGGCCCAAAAAAATAAGTTTAAGTCTGGATGAAATGGGCCCTACTACATTAGTCCAATAACTAGCCATTTAAGTGGGTAACCAAGAGCCCAATATTATCCTTACCTCAGCCCACAAGTTCATTAAAATGGTGGAAGTCGGTCCAATGTATGGTTGGGCCAAGCTAGGACGTCCCAACCCACTTTGGGCCTAAGGGATGTCCTAAAAATCTGATCTAAGATGGGGTCCTCATGTGATCACTAAAGTGACCCAAAAGAATGCACTGATTAAGCCCAAAGATTATAAGAAAACATAAGCATGTAACACATACACAAGTTCTCAATATGGTGGGCCCCACAGCCAAATAAAGTTTAACCATATAATTTTACGTTTAAGGCCCTTTGATAAACTTTTGGCCCGTTTGACTTCCTGGATCGGCTAAGGTCCAGAAATTAGTTAACTATGTGGGAATAATCTCATGAAGGCCAACTATACTCACTGGGGGACCCCCACCAAATGGAGAGTGTGTATATAACATGAAAAGATCAAGTGGGCCTGTTATTGGATTGTGAGTCTAGCAGCAACCCAAGGCAGGGAGTGCTTTCATGATCGGGCGATCCAAGGCTTGAATGGCCTGAACCAACACACGTTGAGGTAGGCTCCACATACATCCATATTTAACCTCAAATAAACGACCCAGGGTCTATAGTGGGGCCTTTAACCATCCATAGAGAAACCCATGGGCCTACCTTAGGATCACCCAGGAGGACATTCAACCTCAACTAGTTTTCAAGAGGTAGCCCGCCACTACGCGAGTATGAAATAAGGCCCAAGGGTGAAACAATCCATGGCCTAGTGGGCCATACACTGAGCCCAATACATAGGCAACCTGGTGGTCCCTTTAAGCAAGGTTAGGGCCCAATGATAAAGGTCATGGGTTCACTCATTATGGTGGGCCTAATGGGCAGCCCATTGTCCCAATCATATAGAAATCCTTATTTTTAACACAAGTAAGTTAGGTCTCACATTTCGGCCCAAGTATGGATTTACCATAGTGGGCAGGGCCCAACTACTTGAGTATTTAGCCCATAAGACCCATCACAATGGCATGGTTAATATAGGACCTAAGGGTTCAATGGGCCTATCAAAAGTTCCAGCCCAACCAAGGCTATAAGGCCCATACTTAACTAGGAGACTAAGCCAAGAAGAATCCAATTGGAATGGGCCTTTAATCATGCACTAATTAAACCCAAAAATTAAAATTAAGATGGTAAGATAACTGTCTTAAGTCCTCCTCAGATCTAGTGGGCCATATTGCCCCAAAAGAACATCTATAGGCAACAAATATTGGGCTTAATGCCAAATTCTAGCTCACCCAAATTTCTGGGTTGGTTGGAGTCCAACAATAGAAGTATTTCTTAGTATATTTAATCCCCGATGGCCCACATACATCACTGTGGGCCCCACCAGATGAGAGAAGATATGCAACATATATATTAAATGGGCCAGGCCATTGGAATGCAGGCTCAGCAGTAGCCTAAGGCAGGGATGTCCCATGTGTAGGTAGCCCTATGGGCCCGGGGTATCTGGCCCAAAAATCCACCCAATGGGCCCCAAATTGAATACAAAAAAAAAATAGAGGATGATCAATCCCTTAAGGACCCCACGTGGATGGGTGGTGGGATATACAACACATCAAGGTGGGCCCACGAAGCAGGCTGGTCGCCCCAGCCTGGGCGTCCCTGCCTAGCTGGCCACTCTCGACCGCACCACGGCTAGATTAAATGTCCATTGGGTCTAAAATTTTACAGAGTGATACTTCCATAGGTGGGACACACCTCCAAAAAATTTTAGAATTTTTGAATATTTCTAAGTATTTTAATTAATTTAAACAAAATAGTCTATCCAGAAAATCGGACAGACCTGGACATCCCAACATGGTGGGCCAGTCCGGCCCTTGCCACAGTGTGCACAGTGGTCCATTAACCCTGAAATTTGGTAGGTGGGTCCTACCATGAGTGTACTATACCTCCAAAAAATTTCAGAATTTTTGGACATATAAAAATATTTTAATTTATTTAAAGAAATCAATCTGTCCTGAAAATTGGACTGATCTGGACACCATATTATAGTGGGCCGGTCCGCCACCACCATGGTGTGTATAGGCGTCCATTATCACCACAATTTTGTAGGTGGGTCCTACCATGGGTGGGACACCTCTCTGTAAATTTTTAGAATTTTTAGACATCCAAAAGTATTTTAATAAATTTCAGAATTCGAACCTGTCCAGGGTGGAATGTTGCTGGAACAATGCAGAAAATCCAGACTGTCCACCTCACTTGAACCACACCTTTGGGACCCTAATGAAGGTCAGATGAGGCTAAAATTTGGAAAAAATCAAGATGAGATCCACACCTTTCAGAAAAATATATTTTATGGGTATAAAAGGTCCCCAAATTAGTCCCAAATTCAAGCCCAAAGTCCAACAAAAATATGTCCAGAAAATTTCTGGGCAGCAACATGCACATGAAATAAAATGAGTATAGGAACTAAAATAATTGGAAATCACCCCATGAAATTTGAGTTGTGGTCCACCTCAGTGGGCCCCACAAATATCTAGAACTAATCCATACCATAAAATCCGTTGCATGTGTTCAAAAAGGAGCAAATGGGGTACCTATGTTTATAGAGTGGACAGACATGGGCGTCCACTCTCTTTGGATGGTCTGGATACTTTCAGGCCACAAGGTGGGCCACACACATCTGAGAATAATAGATCAACAAAAGAAGAGTAAGAATCGGCAACAAGGAAAGAGGCTCCGCTACATTGAGGCCCTTCCCTTCATCACAAACCACACATATTACTATATTGATGGGATTACAAGATCTACCCATGCATGCATCTTCTAATCAAAATACAATGGTGGAGATGTCATCTCCATTAAGGATCAAGGGTTTAGATAACCTAAGGATCCTTCTAACTAGGAAAAGAAACCATGGTGGGGTCCATGGAGAATGGCCCCTCCCATGAGTTATGCACGCACAAAAGGATGGGCCAATAGCCATATCCAAGAAGACATGGGGCCTCCACCATCATTTGGTGGGCCCCACATGCTTCAAACATGAGGTGAAGAAGAGAAATAAGGGGAAGGAATATAGATCCTAAAATTTTAAGTATATGCACACCCACCTACAAGGTCTTCAAGCAAACACCTCAAAGATAGTCTTTAAGCTCCAAGGTACATGGATCTAAGGTTGGGATCTTATTCCAATGGTTAGATGGGGGAATATATGAGTGAAAGTAAGCTGGAAAAATGAAAAAAAGTTGCTGGAGAAGAAGAGAAGAGAGAGGGAGAGAGAGAGAGAGAAATGAGAGGGAAAAAGAGAGAAAAAGATTTTTTAAGGCAAGCAATCATCTCTCTTGCCTTGGATAGAGAAGAGTAATCATTACAATAGGGAGTTAGAAACAATGTTGTAGGGTTAGTAGGCTTTTTAGGTTAGTGGGTGGTGTTTTAGAGATGGGTGGTGTAGGGATAGGGCTTAGGTAGTGTGTGTGTGTGTTGGAAATAGTTCCAAAAGATGGGACCTATCTAGAAATCTATGCACACCACCCCTAGGTGGGCCACATGATCATGATCAAGGGCTTAGAAAATGAAATGCACCCAACTTACGATCTACACACCGGATGGATACACAAGACGTGGCGTTGGAACTGCGACGACGATGGGGTCGCAATGGCATAGGTCTCAACTCGATTCGAGTCGGGTCTTCATGACTGGACTCACGGATGACTGTAAATACTATTCAAGGGTCATAGGTTGCCGAAATTCGACCGGTAGGACCGCAGGACTAAGATGGATGGAATGCATACTTACACACACATGCACACAAGCGAAGTCAGGTCGGGTCTCACACATGGTGAGGCCCACATCATATCTAGCATGAATGTATACTAAAACATGTCCAATATTCACTGACCTATCTATGTCATAAAGCTCACTTAATAGAGTGGCCAATTAACTGCACATGTTTTCTGAAAAGGTCGAGCTATTAAGTCCTAGAGGGGGGGGGGGGGGGGGGGTGAATAGGACTATGCCAGATTAAAAAATAACAGTAAAATTTAAATAAATTAAATACAGATAGCAATAGACAATCCCACAATGCTGAAATTAAAGTCAACCTTAAATGTACGAATATTGAGAGGTTGATACAGATGTTGTTCTAAGGACAACCTTACACCATAAAAACCAAGGGTTTATGGCAGGACAACCTTACTAGAACGGTTTGTGTATCAAAAACTCAAACTGATACAGAGGAATAAAGAAATAAATAACAAGGAAAGAAATCTATGTTATTATAACATTCTCATACTTGCATAAAAGAAATTACAACATTCTCGACAAATGTAAAAAGGGAAATTACAAACATCCACAAAATGAAATAGAAATTCAATCAACCACAAGAACAGTAATTATAGTGCTTCATTTGTGTACACCAACTGTTAAACAACAGCCACACAACTACTCCACTCCTAATATCCTCACACAGTGGATATTAGCGTTAACTATAAAAATAGGTTTTTCCAATTTCACCTAAAACCCTCATAATTGTGTCTTTCAAGTGGGCTTACACAATTCAAAAACCCCACACTCTAAGTTTTCTAGATCACCTCAGACAAACTAAAACAGAGAATTTTTCTGGCATAATCTTAATGAAACTAAAATACAGAAATTTACAATAATGTAAAATACTTGGATATTCTCCTTTAGATGCAGCCCGGAAGAACCAAATCGGAGTAAAAGTTCAACGTAGAAGTTCAATGTCCAAACTCACTTGTAAAATGGTTCTAGGTTCTAAATTGATTTTAAATTAAATTACCTTAGGATAGCTTGATTTGATTTTGATTCTAAGAAATGGGAATATAACAATCCCTCTTTCAAATAAAATTGGAATGCAGAAATTAAAATCAAATGCAAAGAAAGCTAATAAAAGAGAATATTAAATGAGCATAATATAGCTTAAAAAGATCACTAACTTATCTCTTAGAGTGGCGTGTTGATTTAGCTTGAATTCAATATAAAACTTTGAAATTCGTGCTCTATTTATAAGTGAAGAAATCGCATCTTCGACTGGTCCTGAGGTCTCCATGACTGGTCGTAAGACCAATAGATTTTTGAATTTTGGGTGCGATAAGATAAAGCCGTTCCACAACTGGTCGAAGGACTTGCTCGACGGTCGAACGGCCTCCACGACTGGTTGTGTGGAACCTGATTTAGTTGTTGGACTTTGAGTCGAGGTTACAGGACTGGTCGAGCACGAGTCGAGCACTGTTCACACGACTGGTCGAGCAGTCTCTAGGACTGGTCAAGGCTTAACAAAAAATTTTAAAAATCTGTAACAAACTTAAGACTGGTCGAAGAATTTCTTGGACTGGTCGAGCCAGTGCTAGGACTAGTCGAACATAGTCTAGGACTAGTCGAGAAACAGTTATAAAATGACATAATTGAGTTATGTATTCAAAATGACCTACCCTAAGGTCAATCTAGGGTCATTTATACCTTGTTAGTGATGTATGAACATTGAATCTTCTTTTTCTTCAGTTGATAGTCGTTCTTTAAAGTTCACGAAGCTTGAGATCTTGTCATATGATGAAGCTTGAACTTGAGACTTCTGAAGCTTGAAATTGACTAACATTGAAGCTTGAACTTGAGAATCAAAGACTAGGAATGTTATCTTGACTTGTACGAAGCTTTGAAACTTTTGAACCTTGAAGTTTGAAAGCTTGAATTCACACTTGATGTTGTACTTGAACATGAATAAGTACACTTGCCTTTGAAGTCCTTGAACTAAAGACTAAAGGCCATTGTCCTTGAGAGATGCACAGTCTTTATTATGTAGATGAGCTGGATAAGGCACAAATTCCAAGAGATTTTGGCACTATAAAATTTGACAATAATAGGAGCTAGAAACCATAGCACTTACATTTTCAGCCTAGCTCAATCGATCGACAACACTTGGTCAATCGATCGAGGGTAGTTGTTTATGCCCATTTTATGACCATTGGGACTTGATTCCTTTATATATGGTATTCGGCTATTAGGCATTTTGATGGGTTTTTGGTGCATATAGAGCTTAGGTGTTTCCCCACTCAAATCACACATCCTAGACCATATTTCAATGAGTTTCATGCCAATCTTCTTTTGATTATTCACTCTAATGAGTATTCTATGCTCATATTTGAAGTATTAGATGAATTCTCACATTTCTAGAGATTACATACTGTGCTTATAATCAAATACTTGTCTAAACTCTCTAGATTACCCATTTAGGTGAATCCCCTAATATTACAACAATCCTATGAGTTGTAGAAGATTCAACTAACCTCCCATCACCTTGGTCATTTATTGGAGCATCAATAAAAATGAAATGAGGTTTGAATTCCAAATCAATGAAAATTAGCAATTCATCTCAATCCTGAACCGTATAGGTAAATTTATTTGGACTGAGAAAATGACATACTCTAAGAAGAGTTCTTGAAAAAGGCGAGCTAACAGTCCTAGAGGGGGGGTGAATAGGACTATGTTAAATAAAAACTTAAAGTACTGAAATAATAAATAAATCAGAAATCTCAATAGTATTAGTTTTGAAAATTTGATTCAAACTTAGTTCGTCGGACAACCTTATACCAAAAACAAAGTTTTAGGTAGGACAACCTGATTTCACGCACGTTTGTAAGGATCAAGATTTTAAACCAAGCAAGAGATAAGAGAGCTATCTATTACAAGCATTCACTACATTTGCATAAATAAATTACAATCATTCACTACATATACAAAAATTAAACATCCACCACAAACACTAGGAGTTATAGTGGTTCGGTGTGTACACCACCTGTTCACAAACCGCCACACCTACTCCACTCCCAATAATCACAACCCATGTGATATTGGTGTTGAGGGTCAAATATTGCATATTATCCACCATTTATTTCTTGGTTTTACAAACATAATATGGCTTAATGGTATATTTTACATGTGTTTGTGTTACAAGGTGAATTTAAGGGCTTGGATTGAAAAGAATGCTAAAAGTATGAACTTAGTGCTCAAAAGTCACCAAAGAAAAGAAGGGATCTTTGGAGACAAAGATTGAAGATTTCAAGACTCCAAGATCCAAGGAAACCGAGTGAAGAAGGAAGGAAGTTGAAAGAACAAACGTAGAAATCACAAAGACCGTGTCATTAAGAACCGTTCGATGACATCGAAGATCTGTTCGATGACATTGAATTCACGAGGAAAAATCGAGTTGGTTACTGGACGTATTGGGTGCTTTTCTTGATTAATCAATGACATGCTCGATGACATCGAAGGAAGGTGCTCGATGACATCGACGACTAATCGATGACATCGAATTTATTTAGGAAATTGAAGTAACTCGCTGGAATGTTTGGGGACACATTTTCGATGACTCAAAGGCTTGTTCGATGGATCGAAGCCTCACTCGATGACATTAAAGGACGGTTCGATGACACAGAGACTTACGCAGTGCGAAAGAAGAAAAGACGCGATTTCCAGATTCAAACCCCTTCGATGACATCGAAGGATTTTCGATGACATCGAAGGCATTATGCGGACTATGTAAATTTGATCCGGTTTTGCGATTTTGTGGAACTTTACTTATAAATAGGGGTTTCCTAAGTCTTTCTAGGATATCTAGGGTTTGGAGGAGCAGAGCAAAAAGGCAGAGTCACTTCCTAAGAGTTCTTCTTCTCTTCTACTTAGTTTTTAATGCTTTCTTATAGGGTTTTCAATCTAATTATGTCTATGGTTGGCTAATTCCTTAGCTAGGGCTAAGGGGTGAAGCTTGTAGTGTGGTTGGGATGTTTTTCTTGTTTGATTCTTTTTACTGTTGAACTCCTTTGATCCTAGTTGATATTTAAGGAATACTTTTAGTTTTTAATGGTTTGTTGTGACTTAAATTATAATGGATCTGCGATAACTTGAAGTATCTTCTTTTTCTGTTTGGAGTTTGTGAAAATAGGAAATCCTGTTGTTCTCCATCGTTCCTTGGGCATGACTGAGTGATGGAATCCCTTCTATTCTTCACAATTTTCCCATGTTAGTTGTTGGATTGGTATATCTTGTTGTCTACCATTGTCTCTTGGACATGGTTAGGTGATGGAATCACTTCCAATCTTCACAACTTTCATCCATTGAGAATTAGGTCAATGGAAGTTCAGATATGAATTTACTAAATATCTTCAAATTGGAAAGGATAGGACTCTAATTCCAATTGAGTGTCTTGAATTGAATAAGGAAACATCTTAATTGCTACAAGTGGATCTTTGGAATCCCTAGTTTCCCACCTTTAAAATCTTAAGTTTCTAAATTCATCATCTCACAATTACTCTCTTCTTTCCTGATTTAGGTTAGATCTTTTCTTAGTTTTGATTCACTCTCAGAATAGATACACAAGATTAGTCCCTGTGGATTCGATATCGATCTTACCGAGATTATTACTACATAGCGACCCTACACTTGGGGTTGTGAACAAGTTTTTGGCGCCGTTGCCGGGGATTAATGACTGTGTTTTTATGAGATTGATTAGTTTTGGAATTAGTTTAAGATTAAGGTTTTTCTATTTTATATTTTTAGGATTAGAGTTTTTTTGAATTATTTTAGAAACTTAGCTTTCTAATTCTAGGTTTAGAAACTTTCCTTTTCTGTTTTTAGAAACTTTTCTCCTTTTACTTTCTAATTCTAGAATAGAAACTTTCCTAATTTGATTTTAGAAACTAACTTTTTGTCTTTTTAGAAACTTTTTATTTTTCTCTTTTAAAAACTTTCTAATTTTGGAATTTCTACTTTTAGAAACTGATTTCTTTTGTTTTGTTTTGCAGGATCTTAAATTAGGAACTTCCAATTTGGTAATTTCTTTTTAATTCTCTTCATTTCTTTTTCTAGATTTCTACTTTTTCTTCTCTCTTTTAGGTTTAGGTTAGAATCTGAAATTGAGGGCTGAGAGTGTTTCATGCCCAAGTGGGTCCATGACAACACTCAACGTCTTTTGAGTAAAGGAGGATTAGTTGAGGGGTTATCTATCCATCACAGGATTAGACACCACTCGAGATCCTTAGAGTTAAGTGAAGTGATGGCTGCCAATCAACTCGTCAATCAACTGAGAAGACAACCTCAACCTAGGGTTGAGGAAGTCTAGGATGAGAATGAGGTGCATCAAGCACCCCCCCTCGTACTCATAAACCGGCGGGGGTGAGTACACCCTTATGCATGATTTTTCCAGGAAATACGAGACACATGGATATTAAGCTAGGGGTGATCTAACTCCTTCCAAAATTTCATGGGCTTGAATATGAAAATCCATATCTACACTTGAAAGAGTTTGATGAAATCATAGCCACTCTATATTTTCCTAACGTGTCTGACGACACGATCAGACTGAAACTCTTTCCTTTTTCTTTGAAAGAGAAAGCTAAGACGTGGTTGCATTCACTACATCCTCGATATATCAGTAGATGAAATGACATGACAAGGGAGTCATAAAGAAAATTTTCCTATACCATAAGACGAACACCCTTAGAAAGTCGATCATGAAATTCGCCCAAAAGGAAGATAAAACATTCTTCCAATGTTGGAAGTGATTCAAGGATCTTTTCAGTTCATGCCCACAACACAATTTTGAAATGTGACGCATCACGAACTTTTTCTATGATGGACTAACATCTCCCATGCGCCAATTGGTCGAGACAATGTGTAATGGGGAATTCATAAATAAAAATGTCGATGATGTGTGGGACTACTTTGATAAGCTTGCTGAAAACACACAATCATGATACATCTCCCCAAAATCAAGTACCATGCCTAGGCCGACTCAATCCAAGGAGAGGGGCGGAATGTATCTCTTGAGAGAGGATGATGGTATCAATGCTAAAGTAGTTAATCTCACTAGAAAACTTGAGGCCATGGAATTAAAGAAGGATAAGGCTAAGGAAACTGTTTGTGGTATTTGTGCTTGCAATATTCACACAACTGAAAATTTTCCAACAATACCTGTCTTTCAAGAGGTACTGATGAGCAATCCAATGCTGTAATAATTACTGTCACGCCCCATACCCGGAAATTGGATTCACAGGAATCTCAATCGTCGAATCCGATGCCGACAGCCTCCGTAGTATCCTATTCTCGACTCCTAGCGTCCATACGCCAGATTCCGATCCTGGGATCTTATAAGAAGGATTTTTTTTTATACATTTAACTCGTAATAAGTATGACCACAAGATTACCCAATTCACAAAGGCAACATCATCATCACATATCCACTAATATAATTATTTGAGTACAATGCTGAAAGGGAAATACATAAATCGAAAATCAAACTCCAGAAGACCACTGCACGCTCCAAGCTCAATACTGTTGCAACTTAACATCACCTGCATGCATCTATCGTGCATAAGCTTATAGAAAGCTTAGAGGGTGGTGTAAGTGTGTGCACAAGGTAAGTGCCAAGTGTTCAACGCAATGCCATCATCATACAATATTGAAAATACTAATAATCCATAAATTGCACAATATCGGAATAAGCAGAATTACTAACAAGATCATGAATTGCCAGAGTAAGCAGAAATACTAGCAAGATCCTAAATTATACGATAACAGAGTAAGCGAAAATACAGACAAGTCCATAAGTCAATCAATATCAGAATACGCAATGTGGAACAGCTATGCAATAAGGAGTCATAAAGAGTCAAATATCAGATGCCGAAGATACAATGCAATATACAAATCCTGCTAAGTCTGTCTAGGCTATATAAGTACAGAAACATAGCAACCCAAAATGTCATATGCCTGTGGATGTAATGCAATATGCGATGCGAATGAAATGACCATGCTGGAGTGTGAAGTCGGGATGATAGTACGTAGTATCGCAGGCTACGGGGTTCACCACAAGGGACTTCTATCCAAACCAGTCCCATACCTAAATTTGGATAGTCAGACTCAACGTGATAAACTCCTGATCTCAGATTAGTCGCGAGCCCAACCGAAATCCTTGCCATAATGAAGGTACACAACAATTAGTTGCGCACCACCAGCCCGAGTGGATAGTGAATGAATGAATGAATGAGCATGTAACTCCTACTTAATAAGTCCACATATCAGTATGGTTCCTCTCTGGAAAATCACCAAGGTTTATTACACTCCAAACTAGATTGCCACCCCATCGCGCGCAACAAGGTGAGTGGAAGAGACCTCACTATCCGCCTGCCAATATCGAGCCCAGCTCGTCGATAGCGGACTCATTCCTCGAGCTGGTTAGACTCAGCCTAGCATTGCCCCCTCCTCTCGGGCGGGTAAGGCCGTACCCCCTTCCAACCGACCACGACACAGTGGGAGACACGGCCTAACGGTATACGGCCCTCATGCGCTCATGTATCTACTCGGCCTAGACGTTGGAGCAACCTTTGGAACTAAGAGGGTTCAGGGACTTTCACCTAGGGATATCTATAGCACCCTATGTAGAACAGATTTCTGGTGTTCCATCTGGCCATCCATGAAATACCTGTGGAGGCTACGACCCTGATGTCGCTATAGCGTACGATGGTCATGTCACACAAATGTGAGATGCATGAGTCACACAATCCAATCATGCATCAATCCTATGCATGCCGTGCTCTCATGTGGGGCAACTCCGCCTATCAGGGAGCCCCATGAACAACCTGCCTTATGATATATGCAATGGTCAATCACATCTCATAACAAGCATGCAGATGATGCGTATGGGCATGTATTATGATGTTATGCTGTCACATACTCATAATCGGTATCAACAATCGGCCTTGACAATGTGGATATTAAACCAACATTGCCCCCCAAGGAATGGTCACATAGAGCCCAATATATAATGGGTCCACGGCCTCGCACAAAGGTCTAATATACAACACAATGGACCTTACTCAAGGGCCACATATACGTAACAGGCGGACCCTGCTCATAAGCCTAATACATATCACAATGGGCCTTGCCCATAGGCCATGAATACATCACAATGGGCCTTGTCCATGGGCCTTAAATACATGACATGTGGGCCCTACACATGAGTCTTGAATACATCAAATGGGCCTTGCATCATGGGCCTAATATGTGTCACAATGGGCCTCAACTACGGGTTGCATGTATATCATGTAGGTCTCGACAAGCGAAATCGGCCTCGACAATGGAAATCAGTGAGAGGCCTAACTAGGCCTAAAGGGAAGGTCACCATGCGGGCGTTTAACCATCATTACCCAAAAAAAATGTGGACATTCAACTAACATTGCTCCCAAGGAGTGCCCCATATAGGGTTAAACGTATAGTGGGCCTATGGCCTCACACAAAGGCCAAATACACATCGCAATGGGCCTCACACAAGAGCTACATACATGTCACAATGGGTCACATTACATGGACCTCGAATTCATCACAATGGGCCTCGCCCATGGGCCTCGCCCATGGGCCTCGTACATATCCAGTGGGCCGCATCAATGGGCCGCACCAGTGGGCCATAAATACGCAACAGGTGGGCCCTGCACATGGGCCTTATACATAATAACGGGCCCCATTACTTGGCCTGATATACACAACATCGGGCCTCATATATGGGCCTCAAATATACATCACAGGTGGCCTCAAAAATACATCACAGGTGGCCTCAAAAATACATCACAGGTGGGCCCTATCACATGGCCAGGCAGTGTGGGTGAATCACATCCATCAAGGTGGGACCGGTAGAAGGACGGCGTGGAGATAAAATACAAATATGATGGTAGAGTCCTCATCACCATCCAACACGTCCGGCACCGTCCAGATCATCTAAACGGTGTGGACAAACAATTGCATCGTGGTGGGGTGGCACGACACCATCTAGACTACCCAGCACAGATGAACGGAGTAAGTATAATACATACATCAAGTCAGGGCCCCACTATCCCTGTGGATGGTGGCGAGTGGAACACGTACATCATGTGTCTAGCACAGATGAACGTTGTAAATACGATACGTGCATCAAGGTGGGGTCCTAAGGTGGGACGACTGGGGGGTAAAACAGATGGATGACATGAGTGCAGAATAGGTGGACGACGTGGATCCATACGTTCAGGTGGTCCCTATTGTCCAGTTTATCGGACGGTGTAGATATAAGACACATACAACAAGTGTGGGTCCCACAAGGAATGGCGGTGTAGAAAATATATAACATAAAGTTGGGCCTACACACAATAAGTATGGGCCTACCAATGGCCCTAGGGAGAGTTGTAATGTGGACATTTAACCAACATTATAC
This sequence comes from Magnolia changhungtana, assembly GCA_030180095.1. Lineage (NCBI taxonomy): Eukaryota > Viridiplantae > Streptophyta > Magnoliopsida > Magnoliales > Magnoliaceae > Magnolia > Magnolia changhungtana. Next base: position 2,982,069 of record JASAUF010000502.1, on the reverse strand, counting down.
TTATAATGTGGACGTCAAACCAACATTACTCCCAAGGCATGGCCCGCCATAAATGCCAATACATGAACCACGGTGGAATGACATTACAATGAGCTTCATGTACATCCCATTGGGTCTCGACCCATGGGCCTCCAATACACCAAATGGGCCTAATAACATGGGCCCTATTCACATCACAGTGGGTCTCAACCCACGGGCCTTTATACATCACAATGGGTCTCAGCCCATGGGCCCTAATACATCACAATAGGCCTCAACCCATGGGCCTTAGGATATATCCAAATGGGCCTTATAACATGGGCCTTACTTTCATATTAAGGTGGGCCTCAACAACGGCCTCATACACATCAAGGTGGCCTAATCACATGGGTCTTATGTACATCAAGGTGGATCACACCAATTGGGCCCCATGTATATCAAATGGGCCGCTCCAAATAAGTGGTGATAATGATTTTCGCCATTTAAAATTCCTAAGGCCCACCATAACGTAAATTTCCCATCCAACCTGTTCCTAAGTTAACATAGGGATAGATGAAGTGGAACAAATATCAGCTGAATTGGAAGCTACTATGGCCCTTACAGATTTTGAACGTTGGACGTCATTGTCCATTACTTAAATGGTGGGGTCACTTGACTCTAGATCTGCCTCATTCTTAATCTCAAGCCTGAAAACAAGCTGGCCAAATGGTTGAACGGTCTAAATGCAACACAAGTATCATGGTGGGGCCCATGAAAGCCCACCATCAGGTATATTATATAAAATATAATATATATAGTATATATATATATACAATATATACACACACACACACACACACACACGCACACACACATACACGCATACACACACGTGCACACACACGCGCATACACACATGCACACACACGCCTACACACATGTGCATACACACAAACACGCCCACCGTCCCCTGGACGGTGGGGTTAAAATAAATACATCACAGTTAGCTCCACCGTCCAGGCGGACGGTGGAAATAGAATACATATATCATTGTGGGTCCCATGTGGGGCCCACCTTAATGTTTACTTTCCATCCATCCTGTTCATAGGGTCAAGTAGACCTAGATGAAGGGTAAAAACAAATTTCAGCTTGATCCGAAACTTCTGTGGGCCCAAAAAGGGTTTCAATGGTTGGCCTTCAATCAACACTATTCCTATGATGTGGGCCGCCTGAGCATTGGATCCGCCTGATATTTGGAGGGGGCCCACCTCAGGAGGTGGCCCACCTAATGAACGGTTTAGATATCATACATACATCATGGTGGGGTCCACGGCTAGGGGCTGTGGGACCCTACCCATCCACCGCCCGAGAGCAGGCCGCACAGTCTCGATAGCGCGAAAGATCTGCTTCTTCTTTGTAAATTTTTTTTTAAACCTATTTTTTTACGGTTTTTCGTGTATGGGGCCCGCACCAGCCGAATCCACCCTAGCCACTAGTTTCCATGGCCTGAGATGGACCAAACAAGTCCAATATCGGATATTTTTTGGTGTATAGGACTATCAGGGTAGATTTCAACGGTAAAGACATTGTTTTCAACGCTATGGCCCACCAGATACTCGGATCAACCTCATTTTTCGACTCAACGCCTAAAATGAGTTGGTAAATAGGATGGACGGCTTAGATCGAATCCATATCAAGGTGGGGCCTATATGAGTGGGCCACCAAGAAGCTTGTAAACCAAGCTTATATTTGTGTTTTCCAGTGACGTCCAATGTCCTGGTTCTCACAGCAAATGCATGGAGGTGGGCTTTGCTCAAGTGGGCCACCTCATGATGGATGGTATGGGTACAACACATATGGGGTGGGGTCCATCCAAGTGGGCCACACATCACCCAAAAAAGAAAGAGAGAGAGAGAGAGAGGGAGAGAGAGAAGCACCCACTTATGATCTTCTTGGTCCTCCACTTCCATCAACGCATCCTAAAGCTCCGAGGGACACATTTCAACGGTGGAGATGATCATTGGAGGGTGGAGATTGGAGGAGGAAAGTGGGCCAAACTTGCTCTCCATGGAAGCCATGGACGATTGCTCGATGGGAGTTGCTTGAGAAAAAAAAATAAGAGAGAAATGAGAGAGAGATAGAGTGATGGGAGAGAAGTGATGGTGAGTGATGGAGTGTGTAAGAGATGGGATGGAAAGGTTGACTTTGAGGTTGCTTGAGGATGGGTGAAAGTTGGTGTACTTGACATGAGGTGTGATTGATGTGTACTTTAATTGATTGATGGGATTGATTTGACATTTGGTAGAGCTTCTCTTGTGCGGCGTTTTTCCTCGTACTGAGCGCGGGCCTACATCTCCTGGCTCGGGTATCGCCTCGGCGCGTGAGATGCGACATCGGAACCGCGGTGATGGCGCGGTCGCACTGGTATAAGTCTTGAGTTGAGTCAACTCGGGTTGACGACGTGTGAATCAAGGTCACTCGCAAACGCCGGTTAAGGGTCGAAGGTTACCGAAATTCGACCGGGAAGACCGCGGAAGCCTATGGAACGGTACGGTCTAGGATACGGGTCTTACAATTACCAAAGACCTTTTAGTGGGCCCACCTCTAATACATACAATCTCAGCTAGAGAAATCATCCAAACTTTAGTTGGAGAAACGGACAAACTACTACACCTCAAGGATTCCCTAATCAAATTCCAATTCAAGGGAAACCTTAAGAGGATTCAGTTTTAAAGCATCTTCAAAATCAAGACCTTTTCAATCAGGGTATGCTACAAGTCTTTTAAGACCTCACAAAGGCCATACAAGGACTTGAGAGCCTTCCAGCTCAACCTCTTCCTAATCTAAAACTACAATATGAAGTTAGTGACCCGAGCTCTTCAAATCAGATGGAGCAAGCTAAATCTATCACCACACTAGGAGTGGGAAGACCATTGACAAAACCATTCCGGTTAGGCCTGAAAAGCTTAAGGACCCAGAAGAGGACAACAGTGATAGATTTAGCCATGCCCCACAAGAATTAGAAATGGAACCTCAAGGAAAGCCAATTGCTCCATTTCCCTAACGGTTGATTGCACCAAAACCTCTCTCTAACTCTCAGGACATTTTAGAGGTGTTGAAACAAGTGAAGGTTAATATTCCTCTACTTGATGTTGTAAAACAAATACCTTCATATGCCAAATTTCTGAAAGACTTATGTACGACCAAATGATGACAAAATATTCAAAAGAAATTTTTTTAACCGAAAAAGTAAGTGTCATCCTAAAGAAATATGTGCCACAGAAATATAAAGATCCCGGTAGCCCAATCATTACTTATGTAATTGGAACTACCAAATTGAGCACGTACTTCTTGACTTAGGAGTGAGTGTAAATCTGATCCCATACTCGGTCTATGAACAACTGGGTCTAGGTGAATTAAAACCCACCCAGACTACATTATAATTTGCTGATCACTCAGTTCGTGTACCGAGAGGGATAATTGAGGATGTATTGGTCTAGGTTGAAAAATTCTACTACCTGGTAGATTTTATCGTCCTAGATACTCAACCCATCGTGGATATGAGCACTTAAATTCCTGTCATTCTTGGTCGCTCATTCCTTTCCACATTAATCATGACTTTGTCTTTTAGAAATATGACATTGGAGTTGAATATCTTTTTCAATGAGGGCAGACAGTTAGAGGATGATGACGATTCCCACGACATTAATATGATTGACTCTTTCGTGGAAGATAGAACACTTTTAACCTTATCCTCTGACCCTCTTGAGACATGCCTAGCCCACTCCCATGATTTTGATGATGGCATGATTAGTAAGATGAGGACCATGCTGGATACCATGTCAGTACTGGAAGTTAACCAGTGGAGGCCATAATTCAAAGAATTGCCCTAAACTGATGCAGTGCCTTTATCGTATAACCTCAAGGCACTGAAGCTTGACCTAAAACCTTTGCCCTCTGATTTGAAATATGTCTATTTAGGTCAAGATGAGACATACCCGATGGTGATTTCTTCCCACCTTGAGCAAGAACAATAGAGTATGTTCATCTCTACTCTCATTGAGCACAAAAGAGCCCTTAAATGGTCGATTGTGAACCTCAAGGGAATTGACCCATTGATTTGTACTCATCGCATTCATCTCCAGGATAATGCGAAGACATCATGACAACCACAACATAGATTGAATCCAAACATGAAGGAAGTGGTTAAGGCCGAGGTTCTTAAGCTATTGGATGTAGGTATCATATACCCAATCTCTGATAGCCAATGGGTGAGTCTAACTCAGGTGGTTCCTAACAAGTCTGGAATCACCATCGTAGCCAATACCAATAATGAACTCGTACCAACTAGGATCACTACTGGTTGGAGAATGTGCATTGACTATAGGAAGTTGAATACCATCACGAGGATGGACCACTTCCCTTTGCCCTTTATCGATCAAATTTTGGAAAGGCTAGCTGGTCACTCTTACTATTGCTTCCTCGACAGTTATTCGAGCTACAATCAGATTGAGATAGCCCTTGAAGATCAGGAAAAGACCACATTTAGATGTACTTACGGCACCTTTGCTTACCAAAGGATGCTATTCAAGCTATGTAATGCCCCCACCACTTTTCAGCGATGCATGATAAGTATTTTTTCTAACATGGTTGGGCAATATTTAGAGGTCTTCATGGATGACTTCTCGATCTTTGGTCCATCCTTCAACGAATGTCTGGAAAATTTGAAAAACGTGCTGAAGCGAAGCGAGGAAAAGAACTTGGTACTGAATTGGGAAAAGTGCCACTTCATGTTTTGTAAGGGAATTGTCCTTGGATACATCATCTCATCTAAGGGAATTAAGGTAGATAAGGCTAAAATTGATCTTATCTTTAACCTACCTCCACCCAAGAACATACGAGACGTGCAATCCTTCCTAGGACACGCCGAGTTTTATAGAAGATTCATAAAAGACTTTAGTCACCTCTCTCGTCCTCTATGTAATCTACTTCAAAAGGATGCACCATACGAGTGAACTGAGCAATGCCAGGAAGCTTTTACTAAGCTCAAGGGCATGTTAACCACTGCACCTATCATGTAGCCACCCGACTGGAGCCTTCCTTTTGAGCTTATATGCGATGCATCTGACTATGCTCTTGAGGCGGTTTTAGGCTAGAGAAAAGAAAAGAAGTCCTACGTTATTCATTACGCAAGTAGAGCTATAAATCCTGCCCAAGTGAACTACTCTACTACGGAAAATGAACTCTTGATCGTAGTATTTGCTTTGGACAAATTTAGATTTTACTTGATCGGATCCAAGATTATTATCTACACCGATCATGCGATGCTCAAGTACCTTCTTTTTAAGAATGATGCTAAGCCCCGCCTGATAAGATGATCCTCCTACTCTAGGAATTTAACTTGGAAATAAAAGATAAGAAGGGAGTAGAAAACGTAGTGGCTGACCATCTTTCTAGATTGACCTCCCTGATTCCCTTGAGACGACACCCACAAATGACATATTCCCTAATGAACAATTGTTTAAAGTCTCCCATTCACCTTGGTTCGCTGATATTGCTAATTATCTTGCCACAGGTTCCACACCGACACATTGGACTGCACAAGATAAGAAGAATATTTTCACTGAGGTGTGCAAATTCTTCTGGGATGATCCTTATTTATTTAAATATTGCCCAAATAAGATTTTAAGGAGATGTGTGCCAGACAATGAACACCAGAGTGTCATCTCCTTTTGTCATTCTCAGGCCTGTGGTGGTAACTTTTCTGCTAAAAAGACCATAGCCAAAATTCTGCAGTGTGGCTTTTATTGGCCCACTATGTTCAAGGACACTCATGAGTTTTGCAAAGCTTGTGAGCGTTGTCAAAAATTGGGAGGATTGTCCCATAGAAATATGATGCCTTTAAACCCCATTCCGATCATTGAAGCATTTGATTGTTGGGGCATTGATTTCATGGGACCATTCTCTCAATCTCATGAAAATTTATGCATGTTATTAGCCGTAGACTATGTCACTAAATGGGTTGAAGCAATCCCATGTAGGAACAATGGCCATCAGATGGTCATTAAATTCTTAAAAGAAAACATTCTTTCCCAGTTTGGAACGCCTCAGGCCATCATTATTGGTGGAGGATCACATTTTTGCAATAGGCCATTCGCAAACTTAATGAAGAAATATGGCATATCTCAAAAGGTGAGTACTCCATACCACCCACAGATAAGTGGGCAAGTTGAGATTTCTAATAAGGAGATTAAATACATCTTGGAAAAGACGGTTAATCATGACCGTAAGGATTCATCAATCCGATTGACTGATGCTCTATGGGCTTACCGTACTGCATTTAAAACTCCTATTGGAATGTCTCCCTTTAGACTTGTCTATGGGAAAACCTGCCACTTACCTGTAGAGTTGGAACATTGAGCCTACTAGGCTATTAAAAATCTAAATTTCGATTTAGACAATGATTGAACAAACTTAAGGAGATCCGAAATGATGCATACGAGAACTTGAGAATTTACAAGGACAGGATGAAGGTGTTCCATGATAAGAACATCCTTTGGAAATTGTTTTTGACCAGCCAGAAAATCCTTTTGTACAATTCTCGGTTACATCTTTTTCTGGAAAAACTCCGATCTCGTTGGATCGGCCCTTTCACTATTACTAATGTGTATCTTCATGGGGCTGTCGAGATAGAGAATCCGAACAATAGCAATAGGTTTAAAGTGAATGGACATCGTTTAAAGCCATTTGTGGAGAAATTTGATTCAAAGGACATGTCCATACCTCTGACTGATCCTGTGTACCAGGATTGATCTCCTAGTTTGATGGAGGTATAGATAAATTTATCGCTTTCTTCGGACTAGGGTTGTTTTCTTTCGTTGTTTTAGGATAGTTTGCTTATACTCTGTTGAGTTTTGTTGTGTGCTAACCCATTTTTACGCTGAGATCTGTGGAAAAAGCTTCACATTTCCTTCCTTCAGGTACTATCTTTCCTTCACTATTCCCTTTCTTTTCGTTGCCTCATTTACATTACATGCTTATCTCTTGTACATTGAGGACAATCTAGATTTTTGTGGGGGGTGTGGGGGATTAGATAACCTAATCAGTATTTTTCTTAGTTTTGAGCAAAAATATTAGAAAATTTTCAAGGTTTTAAGTTGAAATCTGTTTGGAAAACAAGAAATTGTGTATTTAAGAATGATTTGATTATGATGAGAAGTGAGATTAGATTTTAAATTGTTAGATCTTGATCATCTGGTAAAATATCACTCATAGTTCTTACATTCGAATTGATTAAGAAAAAGTTTGAATATCAGGTTAATTTAAACCACAAGACATGTTCAATTTGCTTTCTTGGAGTGTGCTTGAGTTTCTAATAGTTAGTATGTGGATCATTGTTAGATATTGAGAATTTAGTCTGGAGAATTTTGTCCACCCTAAAAGATGAAAAACCAGTTAAAAAAATAGGAGATCGACAAAAAGCTCATAAAGAATGAAGAATGACAACATCTCTGAGGGGAATGAAAAATGTCTATGAAAAGGATGTAATGTCTGAAAAAGAGGAATAAAGAATAATGACTGTTGACATAAAATTAAAAAAAATGGAAAAAGAATGAAAAGGATTAGGTTTAGAATCAGTAGTTGAGTTTTCAACTAATCTTACTATGATGAACATGACTAACATTATGAAACAAAAGTAGTCTTCTGAGAAGTAAATTGATTTTCACCAAGCACATTGGAAAACTTGATATTTGAACTTCCATTTTGACTTAATTGATAAAGAACCTACTTGATTAATTGCATAGTTGATTTGGCTCTAAGTTTTCAAGATCCCACTATCTCACTTAATTCTACTCATTCATGCTTGTTTGCACAAAAGATTGTTTTTAAAAAAAGGATTTTGAACTTGAGATTGAAGATTATTTATCGCATATTTTGCTAGGGACTAGCAAAATGCTGGTTGGGAGTTGTGTTAAGGGTCAAATATTGCATATTATCCACCATTTATTTCTTGTTTTTACAAACATAATATGGCTTAATGGTATATTTTACATGTGTTTGTGTTGCAAGGTGAATTGAAGGGCTTGGATTAAAAAGAATGCTAAAAGCATGAACTTAGTGCTCAAAAGTCACCAAAGAAAAGAAGAGATCTTTGGAGACCAACATTGATGATTTCAAGACTCCAAGATCCAAGGAAACCGAGTGGAGAAGGAAGGAAGTCAAAAGAACAAGCGCAGAAATCACAAAGACCGTGTCATCGAGAACCATTTAATGACATCAAAGATCTGTTCAATGACATCGAACATTGTTCGATGACATCGAATTTATGAGGAAAAATCGAGTTGGTTGCTGGACATATTAGGTGCTTTTCTTGATTAATCGATGACATACTTGATGACTTTGAAGGAAGGTGCTCGATGACATCGATGGCTGATTGATGACATCGAATTTATTTAAGAAATTGAAGCAACTCGTTGGAATGTTTTGGGACACATTTTTTATGACTCGAAGGCCTGTTCAATGGATCGAAGCCTCGCTCGATGACATCGAAGGACGGTTCGATGACACAGAGACTTGCGCAGTGCGAAAGAAGAAAAGGCGAACTATCGGATTCAAACCCCTTCGATGACATCGAAGGCGTTACGCGGACTGCGTAAAATTGATCCAGTTTTGCGATTTTGCGAAACTTTGCTTATAAATAGGGGTTTCTTAAGTCTTTCTAGGATATCTAGGGTTTGGAGGAGCAGAGCAAAAGGGCAGAGCCACTTCCCAAGAGTTCGTTTTCCCTTTTTCTTAGTTTTTAATGCTTTCTTCTAGGGTTTTCAATTCATTATGTCTATGGTTGGCTAGATCCCTTAGCTAGGGCTAAGGGGTGAAGCTAGTAGCGTGGTTGGGATGTTTTTCTTATTTGATTCTTGTTACTGTTGAACTCCTTTGGTTCTAGTTGATATTTAAGGAATACTTTTAGTTTTTAATGGTTTATTGTGACTTAAATTACAATGGATCTGTGATAGCTTGAATTATCTTCTTTTTTTGTTTGGAGTTTGTGAAAATAGGAAAACCTGTTGTTCTCTATTGTTCCTTAGGCATGGCCGAGTGATGAAATCCCTTCTATTCTTCACAATTTTCCCATGTTAGTTGTTGGATCGGTATATCTTGTTGTCTACCATTGTCTCTTAGGCATGGTTAGGTGATGGAATCACTTTCAATCTTTACAACTTTCATCCGTTGAGAATTAGGTTAATGGAAGTTCAGATCTGAGTTTACTGAATATCTTTGAATTGGATAGGATAAGACTCCAATTCCAATTGAGTGCCTTAAATCGAATAAGGAAACATCTTAATTGCTATAAGTGGATTCCTGGAATCCCTAGTTTTCCACCTTTAAATTCTTAAGTTTCTAAATTTATCATCTCACAATTACTCTCTACTTTCCTGATTTAGGTTAGATCTTTTCCTAGTTTTGATTCTAATTACTCTCAGAATAGACACATAAGATTAGTCCCTGTCGATTCGAGCTTGGTCTTACCGAGATTATTACTACATAACGACCCTACACTTGGTGTTGTGAATAATTGGCGTTCACTAAAAACAAGGTTTTCACAGGTTCACCTTAAAACTTTACACAGTTGTGTTTTTAGAAGGGCTATCACAAACAGAAACCCCACACTGAGATTTTTTGGCTATCTCAGTCAAAACCAATACAATAGATTTTCTGGCTATCTCAAAGAAACTAAAAATACAGAATATAGAAATATACTTATCTTCTTCTTAAAGATGAATCTCTTGAAGTAGCTTGTAGAACCGCTTTGCTTAAAGTAGAACGTTTGATGTCCAGTAACACAAACAAAGGTTCTAGGTTCTAGATTGATTTTAAATTAATTCAAACCAAGGGCTACTTGTTTAAATTCCTTAAGATCTCAAAGAAGAGTGATTACTCTCTTTTAAAAAGTAAGATTCATGAAAAAGAGATCAATGAATCAAAATAAAAGCTATATAAACAAAATATTAAAATATCGTGTAATAGTTTGAAGATAGTGGGGACTTCTCTCTTTCTAAGTGAAGGCTTTTCTTAGCTTGGATCAATAATTTCTGATTAAGAGAAGGCCTGTATTTATAGGCTGAAAAGTTGTTGCTTCGACTCGTCTAAGGTCTCATTTAACTCGTCTAAGATTTAACAAAATTTTAAATTTTGGGCGCGGTCGGATAAAACTGTTCTTCGATTGGTCGAGGGCCCTGCTCAACTGGTCGAACATGAGCTTCGACTGGTGGAGGGTGCCAAATTTAAGTTGCTGGACTTTGAGTCGAGCAACCCTCGACTGGTCGAGAAACCACCAGACATATCCATTTTTTGGATTTCAAACTTGGATTGGTCGAAGACTATCTTAGACTAGTCGAGCCTCGACTTAGACTAGTCGAACTAAGGTTTAGACTAGTCGAACTAAAGCCTAACCAAAATATAAAAACCCATATAAGTTTACTATTTGAAAGCACCTAAGTCTAAGGTCTTTCTAGGGTCAATTATACTTGAGAAAACTGGACATTGAAGATTAACACTTGTTCTTCTTCTTAAATCTTCAATAGAGCATAATAGATCTTTAACTTGACGTATATTGAAGGTGGAGCTTGATTTTCTACTTGAAGTGTAGTAGAACTTGAACTCATTCTATCTTGAACTTTAGCTTGAACTTTCTAACTTCATAACTTTTACTTTCTAACTTCATGACTTGTACTTTAAGCTTGATCTCCATAGTAGATGATGAACTTGAATGACTTGAGACTTGAACTTTCCATCTTGATCCACATTAGACAGACTATAACTCAAGCTATTTTGTCTAAATGAAATTTGACAAACAACGGTGTGCTTTATACAATATAGCAATTACAATCTCCCCCTTTGTCAAATTTGTGACAAAATACACAAAAATATCCTAAAATTCATGTTGCTGAATTTGCTGCTACTCCCCCTCAATGTGGGCTTCTCTCTGATTTGTTCAATACCTGAATCATAACATATACTTCCTATACACAACTCCAACAACATTTTCTATTCATTCATTTATAGCAAACAACATAATAACATCAATCATTCATCATTCCATTCACATTCATTCTAAGTATTCTCTCCCCCTTTTTGTCACAAATTGACAAAGGAAAGGGTGAGCATGTGAACACAATATAATTGAAAAATAAGAACTAGAAAATGCATAACTGAACAAAGAGATAATCATTATAATTAAGTCTAGAAAAGGAGTTACGAAAATATAAAGAGAGCATAGAGAGAGTATAATTCAAGAGTTAGAAAGTCAACCAAGCACATAATGAAAATTAATACAACTCAAGTCAGCTAGAAAAATGCATAGCAATTAAACTAATCAGATCCAGAGGAAGATGGAGGAGGTATGAAAGGATCAATTTGGTGAAGTCCTTTGGTAATGTGACGAAAATATTTGCGCATGTATTTCATGAAAGCTTTGTGACTTTCAACCAGAGTATCTTGAGATACCTTCAACTCAATAACTTTCTCTTATAAAGATCTAAGTCGATCATCAACCTGAGAAGGCTGATAGTCAGGATTAGCCTCATCGTCGGATTCTATCTTAACAAAAATGTCATCCATGGACGTTTCTTCAGGCAAAGGTGCGTCCTCTTCTTCTACTTCATCCTTATCTCGCTGGCCAGGAAGGTAGTCCAGATTCATCTTGTGAATGTTCGTGTTATCAAATGGAAGGGCTGCCTTAGTAGGAGGAATGACAACATTACAATGAATGGCAAGGCTAGTCATGAGATAAGCAAAAGGAACAGACCCATGGCCAGGATGGATACGAAATTGAATAATTAAGTAACAAATTAGTAAGGGAAGACATATAGGAATGCCAGACACAATAGCATGAAGAACACAGGACATAAAGGGAGTAAGTTCAGACTTATTCTCGAACCTAGGATAGACATTGGAAGTGAAAATATGATGAAGAACTCTATATTTGGGCAACATCCTGTTGGCACGGAGGGCATTACCCGAACTCCATTTGGCATTAAACCGACACAATTTATGGGTAATTTCTCGACGTTCAGATTCATTCATCCTTTCAGAAAGGGTAGGTATGGGAATACCTTCATCATTAACACTAATGTCCATCAACCCTGAAATAAGAAACTTATCAATAGGGAATGTCCCTTCTCTAAAATCAATAGAGAATGTCAGATTATCTAGGGACAGTTCACTTATCGAAGCATACATCCCCTGTGCTACAGACCGATATGCCGTTCTACCCCAATTAAGAATGTTTTCCCAACCGACTGAGGTAAGGATAGGAAGGAGCTAGAATGTAGCAATGTGATCAACGTTCACTATCTTCTCTATGATAATTTTTCGATTGCGGAGATCCCTAACATGCTTCGAATCTTCTTTAGGAGATCTTAGGGTTCTCACCATAACTGGAGTCAACCTGGAGGAAGAGCCACGAGTTACTTTCCTCTTAGTGCGATGCTCCATTTAGCGATTGTAATAAAAAAAAAATTACAAAAAAAGATGGGTTTGGCAAGGATCATATTTTTGCACAAAACCCACTATAGAGAGGGTGTGAAACTCAAAATAAATCACAAATGAATGATTAACTAGCAAATATAAACCCAAATCTACAAGAAAAAGTGAAATGAACTACTTACATGGAGGGAATGGAGATGGGTTTGACAAGTGAAGCCACAACTAGTCGAGGAAGAAGAGAGAAATGGGGTGAAAAGGTGTTTTTCCCTCTTTTAATGAGGAAGCCTGCGATCCATGACCGGTCGAGTGTGGTCCTTGACTCGTCGAGGGTCGACTGGTCGAGGACATACTCGACCCGTCGAGCATAACCAAAAGAACTCATTTATATTATTTTTAAATGTTTTACATTTTTTTTATTAATATGCAAATAATAAAAATAAACAACATGATTTAATTAATTAGAAATACACATACTAATATCATGTTTTAATTTGCAATATCTATTCCTGTCAAGCGGTTTAGTCATAATGTTAGCAAGCTGTTTTTCAGTTTGGATATATTCTAATGAAATGCTTTTATCCTCAACCAATTCTCGAATATAATGATATCTAATGTCTATATGTTTCGTATGAGAATGTTAAATAGGATTCTTTGAAATATTGATTGCGCTAGAATTATCACAGTACAAAATCATTGTATCTTGCGCAATTCCGTAATCAACTAACATTCTTTTCATCCAAACCAGCTGGGTACTAGCATTACCAGTTGCAATGTATTCAGCTTCAGCTGTAGATAAAGATACAGAACTCTATTTCTTGCTGTGCCAGAAAACTAAGCAATTTCCTACATAGAAACATCCAACACTGGTAGATTTTCTATCGTCAATGTTTCCTGCCCAGTCAGCATCGGTGTATCTAGCTAGTTGTACAGTTGTATCATGAGGATACCATATACCGAAATTAGCAGTACTTGCGACATATTTGATTATACATTTAACAACAATGAGATGAGATTCTTTTGGATAAACTGATATCTAGTACAGATTCCAATGCTAAAAGTAATATCTGGTCTACTAAGAATTAAGTATAAGAGACTACCAATCATGCTTCAAGGTAAGCGAGAGTTTATACTTTTACCTGTTTCGTCCTTTGAAAGTTTGAGAGTTGTACTCATAGGAGTATCAAACTTTCTACCGCTCTCGAATCCAAATTTCTTTACCAAATTTAAAGCATATTTGGTTAGAGAAATGTAAATACCATCTTCCTGTTGTTTTACTTATAAACTAAGAAAGTAATTCAATTTTCCAACCATACTCATTTCAAACTTGAATTTCATTCTCTGCAAAATCACTGGACAAATTAGTGCTTCACTACATGAAAAATGGAAAAAAAGGACGGATTTTGAGATGGTTGTGGACCGTCCGCAAAATTCCTTGGTTTAAAGACAGTTTAGAGACGGCTGTAAACCGTCTCTAAAATTTTAGACGGCTCTTGACCGTCCTTAATATTGTCTTAAAATGTTGAATGTCCACAAATCATTTAAGACAGTCAAAATCCGTTGTTAACTGCGGAGAAAAGACGGCTATCAACCGTCTGAAATAAAAGACAGTCTTTGACCGTCTTATATGCGATCATCTGAGACGGTAAAAAACCGTCTGCATTAGAGACGGTCATTGGCCATCTTTTACTTGTAATTTGAGACTGTCAAGGACCGTCTGCATTAGAGACGGTCATTGGCTGCCTTTTACTTGTAATCTAAGACTGTCAAAGACCATCTGTATTAGAGATGGTCCTTAGCCGTCTTATAGCGGTCATTTGAGACTCTCAAAGACTGTCTGCATTAGAGACCATCTTTAGCCATCTTATAGTCGTATTTGAGATTGTCAAAGGCCGTCTGCATTAGAGACGGTCCTAAACCGTCTCTAATGCTCAGGTCAAAAACTAAGTAGTTCAAAAAAATTATGAATTAAAAAAAAAAAAAGTTGAGAAGCTTAGAAAATCAATTAACAATTTTAAGAAAAATTTAAATTTTGAAAAAAAAAACTGATTTTATTAAAATCTAGATTTTGAAAAAAAAAAATTAAGAAGTTCGAATAATGTTGATAATTTTGAAAAATAAAGATTTCGATAAAAAAAATGATGTTTTAAAAAAGAAAATTTAAAAAATTAAACAAAATTGTGAAAAAATTGACAAATTGTAAAAAAAATATATTTTAAAAAAGAAAACTAGATTTTGTATTTTGACAAGAAAAATTAAAAAGTTATATATCAAAAGTGAGATTAAAAAAATGATATTTTGAAAAAGAAAATTTAAAAAATTAAACAAAATTGTGAAAAAATTGACAAATTGTAAAAAAATATATATTTTAAAAAAGAAAACTAAATTTTGTATTTTGACAAGAAAATTTGAAAAGTTAGATAACAAAAGTGAGATTGTGATGATGTGTTGTATATCCTTGCCGCCCCTATGTTTCTCTAACCCATTTTTGGGCCAGGTATAAAAAATTGTGTAGATTTAAATCGTAAGTGGACCACACCACTAGAAAGAATGATAATATATTACCTCGCCATTAAAAATTATAAAGAGCCCATTGTAAGGTTTTAGTAATGTTTATTTGCAATCCAACTTATTGATAATGTAAAGAAGATCTAGATGAAGGTAAACTACAAAGATCAAATTGATCTAAAACTTTTGTGGCATTTAAAAGGTTTTTAATAGTTATTCATCATTGTTTTGATTGGTATGGGCCACCTAAGATTATTGAGTTCTTATGATTTGAAATCACATTTTAAAATATGATGGAAAAATATATAGACGGTGTCGATATACATAAAATATATCAAGGTGGGCCCACACGGTTAGAGTAACACCCATGAAAAAGTTACCTAAATAGTGAAATGGTACTATAAGGTCACCTCATGGGAACTTTCCTTGAGGTTAATCTATGTGGGCCCCACCATGATGTATGTAGAACATCAACACCATGCATTTGATGTGTCCCCTTTAAGTCCAAAAATCAGTCATATATGAAACTCTGGTGGGCCATAGCATCTAAAACTATGTGAAGACATCCCTAAAACATATAAAAGCATTTGGTGGGGCCCACATGAGTTTTGGATGTGTATGAAACTTGGTCTGACTCCTCATCCAAGTGGGACACACATAATGAATGGGTTGGATCTATGAACCACATCTAGGTGGGCCCAATAAATGATTATGAATGTTTTAATGGAAGGGTAACCCTCTCAAGTATAGTATGTGGTGTGGCCCACCCAAGTCATGGATTGACTTTATTTTTAAGCTCGTGGCCCACCATGGAATGGTGCATCTGATTGACGGGGCAGATCCAAAGTTCAAGTGGACCCACCATAGAAAAGAGTGGGATAGTGACACCCACTATTGAAACCTTCTTAGGGCCCGCTGCGATGTTTATTTGAGATCCAATCTGTTTATAAGTTAATACAGACATGGATGCGGTTGAAACTTGGTCTGATATCCCTCATCCAAGTGGGACACACATAATGAGTGGGTTGGATATGTGAATCATATTTAGGCAGGCCCGATATATGATTATGAATGTTTTAAGGAAACCCTTCTCTACTACATTTAGGTGAGTTACTCGTTACTTTTACCAGAGTAAACTCTGTGGGGTCCACTGTTATTTATTTAATTTTATCCACTCCATTCATCCATGTTAACAGATAATTTGAGGTCTAAAGAACTAAAAGGAAGCGTATCTAAAGCTCAAGTGGACCACACCACAGGAAATAGTGTGATTAAACCTCTACCATTAAAAATTTCTTGGAGGCCATAGAAGTTTTAGATCAAGCTGATGTTTATGTTTTCTATTCATTCATATAATTTTGATATTATGAACAACCTTTAACTGTTTTTGGACAATTTGATCAATCCAGATTGAAAAGTAAGTAACTTCAGATGTTTAAATCAAAATTCACTCAAATTGATGATTAATCTTGTTTGCCCAATATCTCTCTCATATGTAGCATGATCGGGGTGAGTAACTAATCAATTTGAGGGTAATGATCAGTAAAATAGAGTGAATGGACTAGACATGTAAAATGGGCCAAATATTCTAGTCAAAATTGTGACCCAACTTATTGACCTCATGAGAACCTAAGAATTGATGTTAGTAAGTTTTGTGGGCCTCATCATGATATGTGTCGAACATCAACACCGTGGATTTGATATGTCCCCTTCAGGTCATGAGATATCTCAAAAATCATCTGTATACGAAACTCAAGTGTGCCCCACCATGATGGTTGGTGTTGTGTGGGCCCCACCATGATGTATGTGTTTAATCCATGCCATCCATCTATTTTTAAAGATCATCTTATGGCATGAGACAAAAAATGAGGCATTATGAGACCCGACCCGAGTTTGTATGTGTGTGTAAGTATGCATTCCGTCCACCTTGGTCCCGCGGTCCTATTGGTCGAATCCCGGTGACCTGTGACCCTTGGATAGTGTTTGTGGTCATCCATGAGTCCTGTCGTGAAGACCCGACTCGGATCGAGTTGAGACCTATGCCATTGCGACTGCTTCATCATTGCGGTTTCGACGCTGCGTCTTGTGCATCCATCCGGCGTGTAGATCATAAGTTGTATGCATTTCATTTTCTAAGCCCTTGATCATGATCATGTGGCCCACCTAGGGGTAGTGTGCACAGATTTCTAGGTAGGTCTCATCTCTTGAAACTATTTCCAACACACACTACCCATACACTACCTAAACCCCATCCTCTACACCGCCCACTACCCACACACTACCCATCCCTACCCCAAACCTATAAGTCTATGAACTTTGTTTATATCACCCTACTTTTCATGATGGGTTTCCCTATCCAAGGTGAGAGAGCTCATGATTACTCTCTCTCCCTCTCTCTCTCTCTCTCTCTCTCTCTCTCTCTTTTCTAGCAAATTTCCATACTCTCCCTCTCATTTCTCTCTACTCTCTTCTCTCCTTCTTTCTCTTTTGCAAAAAAATCTAGCCCCATTTTCCCTCTTTTCCAGCCCCCTCTCCTCTTTCCCCTTAATCCCTCCATTGAAAACCCATCTCAACCCTTCATCTTGCTTCCTTGGATAGTTGGAAGCTTGGAGTGGAGTTTTGATAGAGATCTTAAGGTGGGTGTGCATGTAATTGCAAAAATTCAGATTTCTTTCATTTCTTACTTGTTCTTCCTTTCTTTTTTATGTTGAAGATTGTGGGGCCCATCAAATGATGGTGCTGGCTTTTCCTTTAAATGATGGTGCTGGCCCCCAAGATTTCATGCATGGGGCTCATAGCCCATCTTACTTGCATGCATGTTCCATGCAAGGGGCCATTCTTCATGGACCCCTACATGGCTTTTCCTTCATTGATTAGGGATCTTTGGGTCATCTAGACTCTTGATCCTTGGTGGAGATTGTATCTCCACCATAGATCTCAAGTAGAAATCCTATGATCATGTAGATCTTGTATATCTTGTGATAGTGGAATGTGTGTGCATGAGTGATGAGGAGAAGGGCCTCAATGTGGCAAGACCCTTCCCTTGTGGCCGAATCCTTATTTTCCTTTGTTGATAACCTGCTGATCATGAGTGTGTGGCCCACCTTGTAGACCAAAAATATCCAGACCATCCATGGAGGGTGGACGTCTATGACAGTCCACCCTTGGATGTTGGAGCCCTCTTATCTACCTATATGGGGCACATGCAAGGGGTATTTTGTAATGGGAAGGGTTTGGATGTTTGTGGGACCCACTGGGGTGGTCCATACAATGATTTTCTTGGATTAAATTCCCTTTTAAATAGTATTTATATTTATTTATTTTCAGTCATATGTTGCTGTCCAAAACTATCTGGACAGATTTTTGGATCATTTTGAGGCCAGATTTTTAGGCATTTGGAGGGGTGTTTGGTCCCATGTAATATATGTTTCTTGAAGGTGTAGACCCCACCTATAATCATGCCAAATTTCAGCCCCATCTGACCTTCATTGGGGTCCCAAAGGTGTGGTCCAAGTGAGGTGGACAGTCTGAATTTTCTGCACTGTTCCAGCAACATTCCACCCTGGACAGGTTGGAATTCTGAAATTTATTAAAATACTTTTGGGTATCTAAAAATTATAAAAATTTACAGGGAGGTTTACCACTCATTTTATGACCCACCTACAAAATTTTGGGGCTAATGGATGCCTGTACACGCCATGGTAGTGGCTGGACCAGCCCACTATAATATGGTGTCCAGATTAGTCCGATTTTCATAACAGATTGATTTATTTAAATGAATTAAAATATTTATAGATGTCCAAAAATTATGATATTTTGTAGGGGTATGTTCCACTCATGGTATGATCTACTTACAAAATTTTAGGGCCAATGGACCGTTGTACACGTCGTGGCAAGGGCCGGACTAGCCCACCACGTTGGGACGTCCAGGTCTGTCCAATTATTTGGATAGACTGTATTGTTTAAATTAATTAAAATACTTAGGAATATCCAAAAATTCTAAACTTTTGTGGGGGTGTGGAACACTTATGGAAGTGTCACTCTATAAAATTTCAGCCCCAACTGACCCCATTTGGGCATCCAAAAGAATAGGCCAAGATGGTTGGACTGTCAGATTTTTCTCTGATGGTGGGCCACCTTTTTGGGTTTTCTCTTATTGTATGCATGATGAGGGACCTTGGCCCTCAATTCCCAGAGTTTTAGAGGTTTTAGACCCACTCTAATAGAGTGCCTAAATGTGAGACCCAACCTGAGTTCTCATGTGTGCATGTGTGTGCATAAGTGTACATTTCGTTCATTTTGGTCCCGCGGTCCTACCAGTCGAATCCCGGTGACTCGCGACCCTTGGATTATGCTGTGGTCATCCTTAAGTTTGGTCATATAGACTCGATTCAGATTGACCCGAGACCCATGCCATCTTGTCCGTATCGGCGCCGCGATTCTAACGCCTCGTCCCATGCATTAATCCGACGTGTACATCTCAAGTTATGAGCATTTCATCATGTGGCCCACTTTTTGTACAAATGCATGTGGACCACCTCAATGGCACAATTTCCCATGCACACCACACACACTACACAATTTCTATGGAATAGACACTACCCACCCCACACACACCACCCAAAAGCCTACTCTACCCTACAACCTAATTTTCTCCACCCATAGGTAATTATTTCTTTTCTTACAAACAAATGATTTCTCTCTCTCTCTCTCTCTATCTCCTTATCTCTCTCCATCCTTCTCATTCTCTCCATGGCCAGCAATTCCTCTATTTTCTCCAGCCCCTTCTCCCTAAAATACCTCCTCATCTACCCCTTCTCACTTGATCTTAGCCATTGATCCATGTTGCTTGGAGCCTCTAGATGATGGTGATGTAAGTTTCAACGTTGATCTAGGTGGGTGCTCTTATATCCTTCTTCATTTCTTTCTTAGGAGCTTGTGAGACCCATCAAGTGGTGATGGAGGTCCCTCATGTCTCCATGGTTGAGGCCAATGACCCTTTTTCCTTGCATGTATGACCCATGGATGGGGCCATTCTCCATGGACCCCATCATAGCATTTTCCTTTAATGTATGTCATTTTCTCTCTTGTGTGGCTGGATTATCTTTATTTTCCATTATTCTATTCTTGATTTCCTGATGTGTGTGGCCCACTTAGTGGCCTCGGAATATCCAAACCGTCCAAGCAAAGTGGACGCCCATGGCTGTCCATTCCTTGGACATTGGCACTCTATTTGCTCCATTTTGGGCACATGCAATGGGTTTCATGGAGGGGTTATGGTCTGGATGTTTGTGGGGCCCACTGGGGTGGTCCATACCACAATTTCCATGGATTGATTTCCTCTTTTTATAGTGATTATAATTATTTTAATTCAATATTATGTTGCTGTCCAAAAGCCATTTGAACAGATTTTTGAGCTGTCATGAGCTCAGTTTGTGGATGATTGGTGGGGTGTTTGGTCCCATTTGATATATACCTCTTAAAGGTGGAGATCCCACCTAGATGTTCCCAAATTTCACCCTCATCCGTCCCTCGTTTGATCACCCAAAAGAGTGGGCCAAGGAGGGTGGATAGTCCAGATTTTCTGACTGTCTAGCAACTCAGTGCATGTTGTACAAACATAATTATCAGATCTGTTTTCTGAAATGGTGGGCTACCTTTGTGGACCCCACCTTGTTGTATACTTGTGTAGGGATGTTTGTCCTACATTTTCTTAAAATTTGGCAGACCTGGACCCACTCTAATGGGGTGCACAAATCAGGGGCAGCTGCATTCTTTCAGCAGCAGATTTTTTTTGAAATACCTTGCTGTCCATAAATTGTAGGAGTTAAATAAAATACTTTTACTATCTCAAAAATTCTAAAATTTTACAGAGAGGTGTCCCACCGATGGTAGGCCCTACCTGCAAAATTTTAGGGCCAATGGACCCCATTTGGTCATCCAAACGGGTGGGCTAATATAGTGGGCTGCCAGAAATTTCTGCTATGCAGTTCAGCAGCATAGTTCCATAAAAATAAATTTTAAAAAAAATATTTTCTCAGAAGGTGGGCCATATTTCTAGGTCCTACCTTGTTTTGGGCTTAATGAGGGACCTTAGGTCCAAATTTCAAGAATTTTGGAGGCCCAGAACCCACCCATTTGATGGCCCAAATTCAGGACAGTTATATTCCAGCAGTATTTCACCCTGTACAGATTGTATTCTTTAAATTAATTAAAATACTTTTAAGTATCCAAAAATTATGAAAATTTACAGGGAGGTAGTAAATCATGGTAGAAACTACCTACCAAATTTTAGGTCTAATGGACCCCTGTGCATACCGTTACAAGGCCCGGACTGGCCCACCACATTGGGACGTCCAGGCCAGTCCGATTTTTCGGATAGCTTGTGTTATTCAAATTAATTAAATTATTTCTAGATGTCCAAAAATTCTGAAATTTTGTGGGGTTGTGGTATACCTATGGAAGGACAATCCTACAAATTTTTAGGGCCATCAGGCCCCTGGACTGACCGTGGTATGGCCTGTAAGTTGGGTCAGTTTTGAGCCAAATACCCAAGCCCAAATGACTAACCACCATGGCATGCCCCTACCTTGGGCTGCTGGGCCTACATTCTAACGGCATGGCCCACTTGAAGTAAGTGTTGTATATCCCCTTCTTATCTGGTGGGACCCACTGTGATATGTGTGGGTCACCATGGGTCAGTAACCCATTTAAATTAAATAAATTTCTGGACTCAAAGAGGCCCAGAAGTGGGTGGGCTGGAATTCTAGCAAGGGGCCCAAATTTGTGCATAGTTGATCTTTTGGAGCCGTGGCGGTCCACCAGATTTAAGGAAGTGTTGCACACACACTCTTTGCCCTCCTTCGTTAGACATTTTAGGCTTAATGAGTGCCCTCTTGAGGCCCACCTTTGTGGTGGTTGTGGGTTAGCCTTAACCAGAATTTTTGATAGTTTTATAGGCCCTATGGGCTGGAAACCTATCCCTTGAGCCCAAGATTGTGCAAGGGCTGACCTTATTGATTCATGGGCCCAATGGGTCATCTACAAGCTGATCATGTACATTTATTAGCCTTGATGCCCTCATGAAGTGCTTAATTGTGGGCTGACTTGCAAGGCCCACATAAATGTATATTGTGGAGGACTTTGCTAAATCTTTAGGCTGGTGTGGCAAGGCCCACACTGTCAGTATAGGCCTTGCCCATGTGTATTCTTAGGTTTACGGGCTGCCTTCAAGTCCACCATAATGTATGAATTGGATGGCTTTTGTTTGGGCCATTTCTTTTGGGCCCATTATGTGATATATTATATGCATGTTTGTGTTGGCAAGTATGCCTTGTGGACTTAGTTCTTTTGGATAGGCCCATTGATCTTAGGCCTATACTCTCCTATCTATTGTGATGGGCTTAGGGGCACAATACACAAGAGGTTGGGCCCTTGGCTGCCCACTAAACCGACCCCGTACTTGGGCCAAAAGTGAGGCCCAACTCCTTGTGTTAAATGTGAAACTTGCCCATGTAAATGAATTACTGGGCTGCCCATGAAACCCACCACAATATATGGATTTATGACCTCTATGGTTGGGCCCAAACCTTTCTTAAGGGCCCACCATGCTACCTAAGTGTTGGGCTTTGAGTATAAGCCCACTAGGCCATGGATTTGCCTTAGGCCTTGGGCCTTAGTTCATGTTCGAGTAGTGGCGGGCTACCTCTTGGAAACCAACAGGTTGGATGTCCTCCTGGGTGATCCTAAGGTAGGCTCATAGGTTTCTCTATGGATGGTTAAAGGCCCACCATAGACCCTAGGCCATTTGTTTAAGGCTCAATGTGTATGTATGTGGAACCTACCTTAACGCATGATTAGTCCAGGCCGTTCAAGCCTTGGATCACCCGATTATGGAAGCACTCTTTGCCTTGGGTTGCTGCTGGCCTCACAATCCAGTAGCAAGCCCACTTGATCTTTTCATGATATATACATACTCTCCATCTGGTGGGGTCCCCCAGTGAGTGTAGTTGGCCTTCATGAGATCATTCCCACTTATTTGACTAATTTCTAGGCTTTAGCAGGCCCAAGAAGCTGAGTGGGCCGAACGTTTATCAAGGGGCCTCAAATGTACATTGTTATGGTTGAAACTTTATTGGACATGGGACCCACCATATTGAGAACTTGTGTACGTGTTGCATTCTTAGGTTTTCTTATAATCTTTGGGCTTAATCAGTGCATTCTTTTGGGTCACCTTTAGTGATCACATGAGGACCCCCATCTTAGATCAGATTTTTGGGGCATCCCATGGGCCCAGAGTGGGTTGGGACGTCCCAGCTTGGCCCAACAATATATTAAGCTAACTTTCACCATTTTGATGGACTTGTGGGCTAAGATAGGAATAGTATTGGGCCCTTGGTTGTTCACTTAAATTGCTAGTTATTGGGCTGATGTAGTTGGGCCCATTTCATCATCCAAGCTTAAACTTATTTTTGGGCCGTATATTGTGTACGCAGGCTGCCTACCAAGTCCAACTTAATGAATGGATTCTATGGCCATTGGGAATTGAGCCTTGGGCCTTAATTTCTCTTTTAGGGCCCATGTTGTTAAAAGTAGTATTGTATCTTTTTATTGCCTATTATGAGGAATGTATGTATGTGGTTACCTGTGTTCTTATCTTGAATGTAGGGCCTTGGGCCTTGTATCCATATAGTTCGTGGTTGAGATGCTTCTTGGGGAATGGTGGTTAAATGTCCCCATTATGGACCCTCTAGGTCTGATTGTATCTAAATGTGATTAGATACTCATATTAGACTCTTGTTAGGCTCATTTCCACATTACTTAGACCCGTAGCTTGTATACTTAGTTCGTGGGCTACCCTGTAAATGGGCCCCCACTAGAAGTTGGATTCCTTAAGGATATTGTCAAGTACCTGGTCTTGGTTCCTTCTTAGATAGGAGGAATGTAATATACATTGTGTATCGCCCTATAGTGTGATTAAATTTATCCTCATGACCATGTACATCATATTTTGCTTGGTTGACACTGTGTGTGTGGTCATATTGGGCATTGCATGATACCTTCCCTGAGGGACGTAGTATCCCCTCTTGAGCACGTTGGATGCTTGGGATTGATGCATGATTGATTGTGTGATTCATGCATCTGACATTACATAGCATATGAGCATTATTGCCCTTGCTTCATCAGGGTTGTAGCCTCCACAGATACATCGTGGATGGCCATGTTTGGACACCGGAAATGTTACTTGAGCATACCGGGTGCATAGGATGCCCATGGGTGAAATTCCCAAAACTTCCATGGTACCAGGATCTGCTCCAACGGCGTGACCGGGTGGTATATATGAGCGCATGAGGGCCTTATACCATTAGGCCGCGACTCCCACTGTCGTGTAGTCGGTTGGATAGGGGTGTGGCCTTACTCGCCTGATGTAAGGGGGCATTGCTAGGCTGAGTCTGACCAGCTCGTGAATGGGTCCGCTACTTTCATGCCTTCTTTGGTGATTGGTCATCCGCAAGGTGGGTAGTGAGGTCTCTTACACTCGTTTGACCAGTATGCGGGTCCGTCAGAGCGGCGGTCATCCAAAGCAGTAATGGACCCCGGTGATTTCCTTATGATGGAAATGTACTTGATATGTGGATTGGATATGAGCACTGGCATTACTTCGCATTGCATTTGCATCGGCTGTGTAAGCCTCATATCGCATTACGGTACTTATGACATTACAGTACTCATTGCATTACAGTATTCATTGCATTATATAGCCTTGGTATGGCTTCCTGCATTATCGTACTGCCTTGGTATAGTTTCTTGCATTCATGATAGCTTTGGTAAGGCTAGTGGTATTGGTATTGATCATGACTCCCTTCTGCATTCTCTATCTTCTTCTGAGCACTATTATCACACACTTCCACCACCCTCTAAGCTTCTATAAGCTTATGCACGATTGATGCGTGCAGGAGATCCTAGGCAGGCGTCGTAGCAGCAGAGCGTGGAGTAGAGTTGAGCTTGAGGACTCAAGTGTTGCTGACTCTTTTCTCTCTTTTATAATTATCTTATGTATGTCCTTTCAGACCTGATGTAAGCTTGTAAAAGTTTAAATTCTTAGTGGATTTTGTGATGTGTATCCTTTGTTACTTCCAGATGTACTTGCTGTGATCTTGGGTATGCTCGTATTGGTAATGATTATACTGTTATGAAAATCCTCCTTGTAGGATCTCAGGATCGGAACCTGCCTCAGGAGCCGAGAATGGGGTACTACGGAGGCTGTTGCGGTCAGAACCGGCCATCGGGTTCCTTGTGAGTCCGGTTACCGAGTCTGGGGCGTGACAGGAGTTGGTATCAGAGCATAGCAAGTAATTTTGGAATAACTTGGGATAGTATCACATATCTGATGCGAGCTTAGGACAAGTAGTGTCCCGAGTGCGTTTCCCTCGTTTCGTTTGCGCCTTCAAGGATTCTAATTCCTAGGTGTCCTTCACCTTTGTTCTTTCTGTAGACCATGCCGTCTAGTCAAGGTGCCCATGATTATGACACCTGTGGCCGTGGTGCCCATGGACATGGTTCTCATTCCGCTCCAGCGATCCGAGTGACTTTTTCTCCACCTTCTGAGATTCCTATTTCCCTTCTGGAGCCTGTCGTACCTATTCCTGAGGCTCCCGCTGTACCTGTGCCTTCGTCAGAGACCAGTGCTACCCCTGCTTATCTGACAATTCCTGTAGGAGCTGAGCGTCTCCAGCAGTTGATGCAGGTTGTCACTGATGTACTTCAGCCCCGTCAGCCTGTTCCTGAGGTGCCCGGACGGGCGGAACAGGAGCTTGTGAGCCCCCTTTTGCGAGATTCGATTTCACAGCGAGCTCCGTTAGTAGTATTTCTACTTCAGGGCGAGTCCGAGTGGACCGGTTTGCAGAGGGATCGTGATCAGAGGAGTGGCCGGAAGAGGCAGGCCCCCTCCGGTAGCTCACGACAGCGTCGACAGTGGCAGATGTACGTAACCTATTGAGCCACCAGAGCATCAGCATCGCATACAACAACTTCTTCTTCTAGGCTGTTTACTGGCATTTGCTATGGATGTGGGCAGACGGGACACCGTAGGCGTGAGTGTCCCCATCAGCAGGATGGACCTTCACAGCGACCACAGTAACAGCAGAGACCGCATATGCAGAGTAGACAGACACCTCCCCAGCCACCTCAGGCTTGATTTAGCGCTACTCATCAGGACCCTTAGTTATTAGGGGAGTCGTTATGGGTATTCTCCTTATCTCTGTAAGTAAGTCTTATGTTTTGGTACATCGCACCCTTTTTGTATCTAAGGGCTTTTGTTCACTTAGATCGCCATTAGAGTCTGCCGTAAGAGATTGTCAGTATCAACACTTTTTGGGAAGATCCCTGTGTTAGGCCGATGATATTATCGTATTCCGTTTTGGTTGGTGAGATGTCTTACTGGCTAAATAGTCTTGTATTGCCAATGTTGAGCTTGTTTTGTTGTCTAAGCAGTGTTCCTGGTTAGGGATGATAGGCCAAATTGTAAGTTTTGTGGCCGAGTGTGACGCTTGCTAGCATGTCAAGGCCGATCCTCTGAGACCCCCCTAGTCCCTTGCAGCCGTTGAGTGTCCCAAAGTGGAAGTGGGAGACTGTATCGATGGATTTCATCGTAGGTTTGCTGAGATTAGGGAGCATTATCCCCATTTGTTCGATGATTGATTGCACGTATTGCTTGTGTTGCCTTTTCTTGATTGATGATTGATATATATGATGATGTTATACATTTTGTTGTCTCAGTTTTGTCAATTTCGAGGACGAAATTTCTTTGTTGGTGGGGAGGATTGTGAGACCCAACCTGAGTTCTCATGTGTGCATGTGTGTGCATAAGTGTGCATTTCGTTCATTTTGGTCCCGCGGTCCTACCAGTCGAATCCCGGTGACTCGCGACCCTTGGATTATGCTGTGGTCATCCTTAAGTTTGGTCACATAGACTCGACTCAGATTGACCCGAGACCCATGCCATCTTGTCCGTATCGGCGCCGCGATTCTAACGCCGCGTCCCATGCATTAATCCGACGTGTACAAGTCAAGTTATGAGCATTTCATCATGTGGCCCACTTTTTGTACAAATGCATGTGGACCACCTCAATGGCACAATTTCCCATGCACACCACACACACTACACAATTTCTATGGAATAGACACTACCCACCCCACACACACCACCCAAAAGCCTACTCTACCCTACAACCTAATTTTCTCCACCCATAGGTAATTATTTCTTTTCTTACAAACAAATGATTTCTCTCTCTCTCTATCTCCTTATCTCTCTCCATCCTTCTCATTCTCTCCATGGCCAGCAATTCCTCTATTTTCTCCAGCCCCTTCTCCCTAAAATACCTCCTCATCTACCCCTTCTCACTTGATCTTAGCCATTGATCCATGTTGCTTGGAGCCTCTAGATGATGGTGATGTAAGTTTCAACGTTGATCTAGGTGGGTGCTCTTATATCCTTCTTCATTTCTTTCTTAGGAGCTTGTGAGACCCATCAAGTGGTGATGGAGGTCCCTCATGTCTCCATGGTTGAGGCCAATGACCCTTTTTCCTTGCATGTATGACCCATGGATGGGGCCATTCTCCATGGACCCCATCATAGCATTTTCCTTTAATGTATGTCATTTTCCTCTCTTGTGGCTGGATTATCTTTATTTTCCATTATTCTATTCTTGATTTCCTGATGTGTGTGGCCCACTTAGTGGCCTCGGAATATCCAAACCGTCCAAGCAAAGTGGACGCCCATGGCTGTCCATTCCTTGGACATTGGCACTCTATTTGCTCCATTTTGGGCACATGCAATGGGTTTCATGGAGGGGTTATGGTCTGGATGTTTGTGGGGCCCACTGGGGTGGTCCATACCACAATTTCCATGGATTGATTTCCTCTTTTTATAGTGATTATAATTATTTTAATTCAGTATTATGTTGCTGTCCAAAAGCCATTTGAACAGATTTTTGAGCTGTCTTGAGCTCAGTTTTGTGGATGATTGGTGGGGTGTTTGGTCCCATTTGATATATACCTCTTAAAGGTGGGGATCCCACCTAGATGTTCCCCAAATTTCACCCTCATCCGTCCCTATTTGGTCACCCAAAAGAGTGGGCCAAGGAGGGTGGATAGTCCAGATTTTCTGGACTGTCTAGCAACTGTGCATGTTGTACAAACATAATTATCAGTCTGTTTCTGAAATGGTGGGCTACCTTTGTGGACCCCACCTTATTGTATACTTGTGTAGGGATGTTTGTCCTACATTCTCTTAAAATTTGGCAGACCTGGACCCACTCTAATGGGGTGCACAAATCAGGGGCAGCTGCATTGTTTCAGCAGGAGAATTTTTTTGAAATACCTTGCTGTCCATAAATTGTAGGAGTTAAATAAAATACTTTTACTATCCCAAAAATTCTAAAATTTTACAGAGAGGTGTCCCACCGATGGTAGGCCCTACCTGCAAAATTTTAGGGCCAATGGACCCCATTTGGTCATCCAAACGGGTGGGCTAATATAGTGGGCTGCCAGAAATTTCTGCTATGCAGTTCAGCAGCATAGTTCCATAAAAATAAATTTTAAAAAAATATTTTCTCAGAAGGTGGGCCATATTTCTAGGTCCTACCTTGTTGTGGGCTTAATGAGGGACCTTAGGTCCAAATTTCAAGAATTTTGGAGGCCCAGAACCCACCCATTTGATGGCCCAAATTCAGGACAGTTATATTCCAGTATTTCACCCTGTACAGATTGTATTCTTTAAATTAATTAAAATATTTTTAAGTATCCAAAAATTATGAAAATTTACAGGGAGGTATTAAACTCATGGTAGAACCTACCTACCAAATTTTAGGTCTAATGGACTCCTGTGCATACCGTTACAAGGCCCGGACTGGCCCACCACGTTGGGACGTCCAGGCCAGTCCGATTTTTTGGACAGCTTGTGTTATTCAAATTAATTAAATTATTTCTAGATGTCCAAAAATTCTGAAATTTTGTGGGGTTGTGGTATACCTATGGAAGGACAATCCTACAAATTTTTAGGGCCATCAGGCCCCTGGACTGACCGTGGTATGGCCTGTAAGTTGGGTCAGTTTTGAGCCAAATACCCAAGCCCAAATGACTAACCACCATGGCATGCCCCTACCTTGGGCTGCTGGGCCTACATTCTAACGGCATGGCCCACTTGAAGTAAGTGTTGTATATCCCCCTTCTTATCTGGTGGGACCCACTGTGATATGTGTGGGTCGCCATGGGTCAGTAACCCATTTAAATTAAATAAATTTCTGGACTCCAGCAGGCCCAGGAAGTGGGTGGGCTGGAATTCTAGCAAGGGGCCCAAATTTGTGCATAGTTGATCTTTTGGAGCCGTGGCGGTCCACCAGATTTAAGGAAGTGTTGCACACACACTCTTTGCCCTCCTTCGTTAGACATTTTAGGCTTAATGAGTGCCCTCTTGAGGCCCACCTTTGTGGTGGTTGTGGGTTAGCCTTAACCAGAATTTTTGATGGTTTTATAGGCCCTATGGGCTGGAAACCTATCCCTTGAGCCCAAGATTGTGCAAGGGCTGACCTTATTGATTCATGGGCCCAATGGGTCATCTACAAGCTGATCATGTGCATTTATTAGCCTTGATGCCCTCATGAAGTGCTTAATTGTGGGCTGACTTGCAAGGCCCACATAAATGTATATTGTGGAGGACTTTGCTAAATCTTTGGGCTGGTGTGGCAAGGCCCACACTGTCAGTATAGGCCTTGCCCATGTGTATTCTTAGGTTTACGGGCTGCCTTCAAGTCCACCATAATGTATGAATTGGATGGCTTTTGTTTGGGCCATTTCTTTTGGGCCCATTATGTGATATATTATATGCATGTTTGTGTTGGCAAGTATGCCTTGTGGACTTAGTTCTTTTGGATAGGCCCATTGATCTTAGGCCTATACTCTCCTATCTATTGTGATGGGCTTAGGGGCAATAATACACAAGAGGTTGGGCCCTTGGCTGCCCACTAAACCGACCTCATGTACTTGGGCCAAAAGTGAGGCCCAACTCCCTTGTGTTAAATGTGAAACTTGCCCATGTAAATGAATTACTGGGCTGCCCATGAAACCCACCACAATATATGGATTTATGACCTCTATGGTTGGGCCCAAACCTTTCTTAAGGGCCCACCATGCTACCTAAGTGTTGGGCTTTGAGTATAAGCCCACTAGGCCATGGATTTGCCTTAGGCCTTGGGCCTTAGTTCATGTTCGAGTAGTGGCGGGCTACCTCTTGGAAACCAGTTGAGGTTGGATGTCCTCCTGGGTGATCCTAAGGTAGGCTCATAGGTTTCTCTATGGATGGTTAAAGGCCCACCATAGACCCTAGGCCATTTGTTTAAGGCTCAATGTGTATGTATGTGGAACCTACCTTAACGCATGATTGGTCCAGGCCGTTCAAGCCTTGGATCACCCGATTATGGAAGCACTCTTTGCCTTGGGTTGCTGCTGGCCTCACAATCCAGTAGCAAGCCCACTTGATCTTTTCATGATATATACATACTCTCCATCTGGTGGGGTCCCCCAGTGAGTGTAGTTGGCCTTCATGAGATCATTCCCACTTATTTGACTAATTTCTAGGCTTTAGCAGGCCCAAGAAGCTGAGTGGGCCGAACGTTTATCAAGGGGCCTCAAATGTACATTGTTATGGTTGAAACTTTATTGGACATGGGACCCACCATATTGAGAACTTGTGTACGTGTTGCATTCTTGGGTTTTCTTATAATCTTTGGGCTTAATCAGTGCATTCTTTTGGGTCACCTTTAGTGATCACATGAGGACCCCCATCTTAGATCAGATTTTTGGGGCATCCCATGGGCCCAGAGTGGGTTGGGACGTCCCAGCTTGGCCCAACAATATATTAAGCTAACTTTCACCATTTTGATGGACTTGTGGGCTAAGATAGGAATAGTATTGGGCCCTTGGTTGTTCACTTAAATTGCTAGTTATTGGGCTGATGTAGTTGGGCCCATTTCATCATCCAAGCTTAAACTTATTTTTGGGCCGTATATTGTGTACGCAGGCTGCCTACCAAGTCCAACTTAATGAATGGATTCTATGGCCATTGGGAATTGAGCCTTGGGCCTTAATTTCTCTTTTAGGGCCCATGTTGTTAAAAGTAGTATTGTATCTTTTTATTGCCTATTATGAGGAATGTATGTATGTGGTTACCTGTGTTCTTATCTTGAATGTAGGGCCTTGGGCCTTGTATCCATATAGTTCGTGGTTGAGATGCTTCTTGGGGAATGGTGGTTAAATGTCCCCATTATGGACCCCTCTAGGCCCGATTGTATCTAAATGTGATTAGATACTCATATTAGACTCTTGTTAGGCTCATTTCCACATTACTTAGACCCGTAGCTTGTATACTTAGTTCGTGGGCTACCCCAGGTAAATGGGCCCCCACTAGAAGTTGGATTCCTTAAGGATATTGTCAAGTACCTGGTCTTGGTTCCTTCTTAGATAGGAGGAATGTAATATACATTGTGTATCGCCCTATAGTGTGATTAAATTTATCCTCATGACCATGTACATCATATTTTGCTTGGTTGACACTGTGTGTGTGGTCATATTGGGCATTGCATGATACCTTCCCCGAGGGATGTAGTATCCCCTCTTGAGCACGTTGGATGCTTGGGATTGATGCATGATTGATTGTGTGATTCATGCATCTGACATTACATAGCATATGAGCATTATTGCCCTTGCTTCATCAGGGTTGTAGCCTCCACAGATACATCGTGGATGGCCATGTTTGGACACCGGAAATGTTACTTGAGCATACCGGGTGCATAGGATGCCCATGGGTGAAATTCCCAAAACTTCCATGGTACCAGGATCTGCTCCAACGCGTGACCGGGTGGTATATATGAGCGCATGAGGGCCTTATACCGTTAGGCCGCGACTCCCACTGTCGTGTAGTCGGTTGGATAGGGGTGTGGCCTTACTCGCCTGATGTAAGGGGGCATTGCTAGGCTGAGTCTGACCAGCTCGTGAATGGGTCCGCTACTTTCAGGCCTTGCTGGTGATTGGCTGTCCGCAGGCAGGGTAGTGAGGTCTCTTACGCTCGTTTGACTGTGCGGGGTCTGTAGAGCGGCAGTCATCCAGCAGTGTAATGGACCCCGGTGATTTCCTTATGATGGAAATGTACTTGATATGTGGATTGGATATGAGCACTGGCATTACTTCGCATTGCATTTGCATCGGCTGTGTAAGCCTCATATCGCATTACGGTACTTATGGCATTACAGTACTCATTGCATTACAGTATTCATTGCATTATATAGCCTTGGTATGGCTTCCTGCATTATCGTACTGCCTTGGTATAGTTTCTTGCATTCATGATAGCCTTGGTAAGGCTAGTGGTATTGGTATTGATCATGACTCCCTTCTGCATTCTCTATCTTCTTCTGAGCACTATTATCACACACTTCCACCACCCTCTAAGCTTCTATACGCTTATGCACGATTGATGCGTGCAGGAGATCCTAGGCAGGCGTCGTAGCAGCAGAGCGTGGAGTAGAGTTGAGCTTGAGGACTCAAGTGTTGCTGACTCTTTTCTCTCTTTTACAATTATCTTATGTATGTCCTTTCAGACCTGATGTAAGCTTGTAAAAGTTTAAATTCTTAGTGGATTTTGTGATGTGTATCCTTTGTTACTTCCAGATGTACTTCTTGTGATCTTGGGTATGCTCGTATTGGTAATGATTATATCATATGAAAA
This sequence comes from Magnolia changhungtana, assembly GCA_030180095.1. Classification (NCBI taxonomy): domain Eukaryota; kingdom Viridiplantae; phylum Streptophyta; class Magnoliopsida; order Magnoliales; family Magnoliaceae; genus Magnolia; species Magnolia changhungtana. Next base: position 2,949,341 of record JASAUF010000502.1, on the reverse strand, counting down.
TTCTCCTTGTAGGATCTCAGGATCGGAACCTGCCTCAGGAGCCGAGAATGGGGTACTACGGAGGCTGTTGCGGTCAGAACCGGCCATCGGGTTCCTTGTGAGTCCGGTTACCGAGTCTGGGGCGTGACACTAAATTTAGGACAGTAACATGCATTGCAGAAATTTTCTGTACATTATTGTCCCCTTCGTTATTTCAGAACTTTTGGGCCCTAGCCCATTGGGCTTTATGTATGATTAGTTGGGGACCCATCCCTGATGTTCTAGAGCCCATTAGGGCCATGATTATGGGGCCCACTATATTGAGGAAATTGAGCATTTATTGCTCCCTTATATTTTAGAATACTCTTGTGCTTAATCAATGCCTTTTTGGGTCTCCATTGATGATCATTTGTGGGACCCAAATATAAACCAGATTTTGGGACTTCCTAGTGGGCCTAGATTAGGCTGGAACATCGTAGCTTGGCCTAGCCATATGTTGGGCTGACTTCCACCATTTTGATGGACTTATGGGCTGGGATAAGGGTGGTATTGGGCTCTTGGTTGCCCACTTAGATTGCTAGTTGTTGGGCTGATGTAGTGGAGCCCATTTCACCCAACTTAAACTTATTTTTAAGCCGTATTTTTTTTTGTGCTCATGGGCTGCCCATTAAGTTCAACTAAATGTATGAGTCCTATGGCCATTGGGACTTGGGCCTTGGGCCTTGATTCCCTTCCTTGGGCCATGTTGTTGAAGGTAGTATTGGACCTTTTTTCTCATGCATTTATGTGGGGATTATGTATGTGGTTTGGATGTGGACCTTGGGCCTTATAGCTATATGAATTATGGTTAGTTATGCCTTGAGGAAATGGTGGTTAAATGTCCCCATTATAGACCCCTCTAAGTGTGGTTGAATGCCCACCTTAATCTCTTGCTAGGCCCATCTCTATATTATTTAGGCCCGTAGGTTTTATGCTTAGTCTCGTGGGCTACCCCAGTTAAATGAGCCCCCACTAGAGGTTGTATTCCTTATGAGGAATTGGTTACGTATCTAGACCATTCATGGTTAGGTAGAGAGTTCATCTTTACCTCATTGGCACTCCTATTCATCTTCATGGCCCACTCCTATACACATCATATGCATACTTGGTTGAGGTATGATTGGCCATGGTTGTGCCATTGTGTAGGACATGTTAGTATCTCCCCGAGAGATGGATGCTTGGGATTGATGCATGGGTGATTGTAGATTCATGCATCTAGCATTGCATAGCTTGTGGATATCCGCCCTTACTTAATCAGGGCCTTGCCTCCACAGGGGTATTCGTGGATGGCCGTATGTGTGGACACCAAAAATATTAGTTGAGTATACCGGGTGTATAGGATGCCCATGGGTGAAATTCCCAAAACTTCCTGGTACCAAGGATCTGCTCCAACACCGTGACCAGGTGGAATACATGAGCGCATAAGGGCCTTATACCGTTAGGTCGCGACTTCCACTGTTGTGTAGTCGGTTGGATAGGGGTGTGGCCTTACCTACTTGGTGTGTAGGGGGGTATTGCTAGGCTGAGTCTGACCAACTAGTAAATAGGTCCGCTACCGTCAGGCCTTACTGGTGATTGGCTGTCCACAGGTGGATAGTGAGGTCTCTTATGCTCATTTAACTGTGCGGGGTCTGTAGAGCAGCAGTCATTCAGTGGTGTAATGGACCCCGGTGATTTCCTTATGATCGAAAATGTACTTGACTTGTGGTTTGGATATGAGCACTGACATTATTTGCATCGCATTAGCATTGGCTGTACAAGCCCCTTCATGCATTGCCTTGACATGACACCCAGTACTCATTGCATCTTATTCATGATAAGCCTGGGTAAGGCTAGTGATATCTTCATTAATCATGCTTCTCTCCTTGTATCTCTTATTACTCTTCTGTGCACCATTATCACACACCTACACCACCCTCTAAGCTTCTATAAGCTTATGTACGATTGATGCATGCAGGAGATTCTAGGCAGGCGTCGTAGTAGCAGAGCGTAGAGTAGAGCTGAGCATTTGAGGACTCCAGTGTTACCTACCTTTCTCTCCTTTCCTTTTTATCTCATGTATGTCCTTTTGGACCTTATGGATGATTGTAAAAGTTCAAATTTCTAGTGGATTTTGCGATGCGTGCCTTTGTTATTCTCAAATGTTCTTGCTGTGATCTTGGGTATGCTCGTATTGGTAATGATTATATTATTATGAAAAATCCTCCTTATAGGATCCCAGTATCGGAACCTGCATAAGGAGCCGAGAATGGGATACTATGGAGGCTGTTACGGCCAGAACCGGCCATCGGGTTCCTTGTGATTCCGGTTACCGAGTCTGGGGCGTGACAGACATATCCCAATTTGAAATGGACCACATTACAAGAAATAGTGTTGAATGAGCATCTACCATTTAAAACATTATGGGGGCCATAAAAGTTTTGAATTGAGATGATTTTTTTCCCCATTCATCTAAGCCTGTATGACCTAATAAACAGATTGGATGCGAATAAAGAGTACAGTGGGCCTTACATAGGATTTTAATGATGGATATCCAATCACTATTGTTTTCATATGGTGGTCCACCTAATATTTATATACCTCTCAATTTTGGGCCCCACCATGATGTATGTTTTATATCCACTCCTTCCATCCATTTGGAGAGATCATTTTAGGGCAATATCCGAAGATAAGTCCAAAGCTTCAGTGAACCCCAGCACTGAAAACAGTGGGACAATGACACCGATCATTAAAAACTGTTCAAGGGCCACGAAAGTTTTAAATTAAGCTGATATTTGTGTTTTACCTTTATTCATGTCTTTTTTAACTTTTGAACAGGTTGGATTTCAAATAAAAATTATGGTGGGCCTTAGGATAGTTTCAACAGTGGGAATCACTCTCCCCACCGTTTTCTATGGTGAGGTCCACTACATATTTTTCTCTGCCTCATTCTTTGGCTCATGCCCTAAAATAATATCTCAAAATGGATGGACGGTGTGAATACAACACATACATCATAGTGGGGCCCACAGAACTTAGTGACGTCACTTCAGTAGCCAACTCGCTACTCAACCTGTATCTAATCCACGTCCGGCAGCTCTCTCTCGCCCTAATCCTCTCCCTCCCTCCCTCTCTCTCTCTCTCTCTCTCTGTCTCTCTCTCTCTCTCTCTCTCTCTCTCTCTCGTCGGTAGCTAATCCACATCCCCCTCTCTCTCTCTCGCCCTAATCCTCTCCCTCTCTCTCTCTCTCTCAACCTGTCAGTAACTAATCCGCGTCCCCCTCTCCTCTCTCTCTCGCCCTCCTCTTCTCCAAACTTTCACAGTCTCCCCATCTGTGGTAGCAGCGGATCTCGTCCCAATGCATGGCAGCCCAACCTCCATCAACAACAGCTACCATCACAAGAGGCTGCTCGTCCCTCATTATCAACAACAGCTACCATCAAATCGAAGGTGCTCTCTCTCGATCTCTCTCCCTTCATCTCTGTCTATCTCAGTTCCCCTTTCGATTTGGGGATTTTAGGGCTTATGGTTTTGGAGATTTTAGGGCTTACAGATTTGGGGATTTTAGGGATTACAGATTTTAGGGATTTTAGGGCTTACAGATTTGGGGATTTTAGGGCTTACAAATTTGGGGATTTTAAGCGTGCCAAACTGATCGACACCACAATCACATTTATTTTATCCGGCCACTGGCTGTCCATGAATATTCTTGTTGAGCCCACCTTTTGGGTGGTTTGGATGTCAGAAAATACATCATGTGTTGGCATCCCTTTACGAGGTGGAGTGAAACCTTGTCATCCATACACGTTTATTTGAATTCTGAGGACTATTTAATAATATTGGGGCATGAAAATAGAAAAAAGGGTAGTGATCCTCAGCCATCCATATGTGTTCTCCGCTATTGATTGGACACTAATCAAGAATTGCATTGACTAGACAATTCTTACAGTCGGATGATTGAGTTTTTCTACTTTGGGTGTGAGCCGCTGCTAAATTTTCTTTTGGCGACACATTTGTATTCCAGTTATTAAACAATTAGGATCCTTTGGTCAGTTCTATTTTTAATGTACAGTCCATTAACTATGGACTTGCCGAATGGAGGGCCTGAATCTCATACACGCATGTCAGTCATATATATATATATCATGGATTTGAGGGCACCTGGCCACTTCTGTTATTTTTTTCTGGGGTTAATGGTCGTGATACCTTGTGGTGGTGGGGCCGCTTTTGTATTCATGAACTGCTATCTAGTTTTCTTGCATTTGGCTGTGTAGGGCACACATGTGCACCATGCATGTGTGCTCCACCCTCTTCTTCGTCTTTTATTTATTTATTTATTTTTTGCATTGATTCAGGTAGGGGTGCCATCACTACTGGAAGTTGTAGAGATGGAACTTGTCGATTTTGATGGTACACATTAATGATAAGATGGAATAGTTTGGGTAGTTCAAATCCCTAAACCTAAACCTATACTTATAACCTAAACCTATTCTTATAACCTAAACCTATTCTCAAATCCCAAAACCTATAGCCTAAACCTAAACCTTAACCTAAACCTAAACCTAAACCTACACTTATAACCTATAACTTAAACCTAAAACCTAAACCTAAACCTAAAACCCAAACGTAAACCTGATCTCAAACCCGAACCCGATTTCCTAAACCTAAAACTTAACGTATTCTCAAATCCCTAAACCTAAACCTACACCTAATCCTAATCTCAACTCCCTAACCTAAACCTAAACCTAAACTTGAAAACCTAAACCTAAACCCGAACTCGAACCCGATCTTGATTTCCTAAACCTAAATTTATAACCTTAACCTAAACCTATTCTCAAATCCAAAACCTATAACCTAAGCCTAAACCTTAACCTAAACCTAAACCTAAACCTTAACCTATAACCTATAACCTATAACCTAAACTCAATTCCCTAAACCTTAACATATAACCTAACCTAAACCTATAATCTTAACCTAAACATAAAACCTAAACCTAAACCTATTCTCAAATCCTAAAACCTATAACCTAAACCTAAACCTTAACCTAAACCTAAACCTATAACCTAAACCTAAAACCTAAACCTAAACCTACACTTATAACCTATAACCTAAACCTATAACTTAAACCTAAACCTAAAACCCAAACGTAAACCCAATCTTGAACCCAAACCCGATTTCCTAAACCTAAACTTTAACGTATTCTCAAATCCCTAAACCTAAACCTACACCTAATCCTAATCTCAACTCCCTAACCTAAACCTAAACCTAAACTTGAAAACCCAAACCTAAACCCGAAGCCGAACCCGATCCCGATTTCCTAAACTTAAACTTATAACCTTAAGCTAAACCTATTCTCAAATCCCACAACCTGTAACCTAAACCTAAACCTAAACCTAAACCTAAACCTATACCTATAACCTATAACTTAAACTCAATTCCCTAAACCTTAACCTATAACCGAACCTAAACCTAAACCTAAACGTATAACCTTAATCTAAACATAAAACCTAAACCTAAACCTATACTTATAACCTAAACCTATTCTTAAATCCCAAAACCTATAACCTAAACCTAAACCTATAACCTAAACCAAAACTTAAACCTAAACCTAAACCTACACTTATAACCTATAACCTAAACCTAAACCTAAACCTAAACATAAACCTGATCTCGAACTCGAACCCGATTTCCTAAACCTAAACCTTAACGTATTCTTAAATCCCTAAACCTAAACCTACACCTAATCCTAATCTCAACTCCCTAACCTAAGCCTAAACCTAAACTTGAAAACCCAAACCTAAACCCGAACCCGAACCCAATCCCGATTTCCTAAACCTAAACTTATAACCTTAACCTAAACCTATTCTCAAATCCCACAACTTATAACCTAAACCTAAACCTAAACCTTAACCTATAACCTAAACTTTAACCTATAACCTATAACCTAAACTCAATTCCCTAAACCTTAAACCTATAACCTAACCTAAACTTAAACCTAAACCTAAACGTATAACCTTAACCTAAACTTAAAACCTAAACCTAAACCTATACTTATAACCTATTCTTAAACCTAAACCTATTCTCAAATCCCAAAACCTATAACCTAAACCTAAACCTTAACCTAAACCTAAACCTATAACCTAAACCTAAAACCTAAACCTAAACCTACACTTATAACCTATAACCTAAACCTAAAAACTAAACCTAAACCTAAAACCCAAACGTAAACCCGATCTCGAACCCGAACCCGATTTCCTAAACCTAAACCTTAACGTATTCTTAAATCCCTAAACCTAAACCTACACCTAATCCTAATCTCAACTCCTAACCTAAACCTAAACCTAAACTTGAAAACCCAAACCTAGACCCGAACCCGAACCCAAACCCGATACCCGATTTCCTAAACCTAAACTTATAACCTTAACCTAAACCTATTCTTAAATCCCACCTAAACCTAAACCTAAACCTAAACCTTAAACCTAAACCTTAACCTATAACCTATAACCTATAACCTAAACTTAATTCCCTAAACCTTAACCTATAACCTAACCTAAACCTAAACCTAAACCTAAACCTAAACCTATAAACTTAACCTAAACCTAAACCTAAACCTAAACCTATACTTATAACCTAAACCTATTCTTATAACTTAAACCTAAACCTTAACCTAAACCTAAACCTATAACCTAAACCTAAAACCTAAACCTAAACCTACACTTATAACCTATAACCTAAACCTAAACCTAAAACCCAAATGTAAACTCGATCTCGACCCCGAACTCGATTTCCTAAACCTAAACCTTAACGTATTCTCAAATCCTTAAACCTAAACCTACACCTAATCCTAATCTCAGCTCCCTAACCTAAACCTAAACTTGAAAACCCAAACCCAAACCTAAACCCGAACCCGAACCCGATCTCGATTTCTGAACCTAAACTTATAACCTTAACCTAAACCTATTCTCAAATCCTAAAACGTATAACCTAAACCGAAACCTAAACCTTAACCTAAACCTAAACCTTAACCTATAACCTAAACCTTAACCTTAACCTATAACCAATAACCTAAACTCAATTCCTTAAACCTTAACTTATAACCTAACCTAAACCTAAACCTAAACCTATAACCTCTCAACCTAAACATAAAACCTAAACCTAAACCTTTACTTATAACCTAAACCTATTCTTATAACCTAAACCTATTCTCAAATCCCAAAACCTATAACCTAAACCTAAACCTTAACCTAAACCTAAAACCTAAACCTAAACCTACACTTATAACCTATAACCTAAACCTATAACCTAAACCTAAACTTAAAACCCAAACGTAAACCCGATCTCGAACCCGAACCCGATTTCCTAAACCTAAACCTTAACGTATTCTCAAATCCATAAACCTAAACCTACACTAAATCCTAATCTCAACTCCCTAACCTAAACCTAAACCTAAACTTGAAAACCCAAACCTAAACCCGAACCCAAACCCGATCCCGATTTCCTAAACCTAAACTTATAACCTTAACCTAAACCTATTCTCAAATCCCAAAACCTATAACCTAAACCTAAACCTAAACCTAAACCTAAACCTTAACCTATAACCTAAACCTTAACCTATAACTTATAACCTAAACTCGATTCCCTAAACCTTAACCTATAACCTTACCTAAACCTAAACCTAAACCTAAACCTAAACCTATAACCATAACCTAAACCTATACTTATAACCTAAACCTATTCTCAAATTCTAAAACTTATAACCTAAACCCAAACCTATAACCTATAACTTGAACCTATAACCTAAACTCAATTCCTTAAACCTTAACCTATAACCTAACCTAAACCTATTCTCAAATCCCAAAACCTATAACTATAACCTAAACCTTAACTAAAAACCTATAACCTAAACTCAATCAATTCCCTAAACCTTAACCTACACCCTAACCTAAACCTATACTTATAACCTAAACCTATTCTCAAATCCCAAAACCTATAACTATAACCTAAACCTTAACCAAAAACCTATAACCTATAACCTAAACCTATAACCTAAACTCTATTCCCTAAACCTTAACCAACACCCTAACCTAAACTATACTTATAACCTAAACCTATTCTTAAATCCCAAAACCTATAACCTATAACCTGAACCTATAACCTAAACTCAATTCCCTAAACCTTAACCTATAACCTAACCTAAACCTATACTTATAACCTAAACCTATTCTCAAATCCCAAAACCTATAACTATAACCTAAACCTTAACCAAAACCTATAACCTATAACCTAAACTCAATTCCCTAAACCTTAACCTACACCCTAACCTAAACATTTAACCTAAACTTATTTTCAAATCTAAACCTATAACCTAAACCTAAGCCTAAACCTATAACATTAACCTAAACCTATAACCTAAACGATAACCTTAACCTAAATCTATTCTCAAATCCCAAAACCTATAACCTAAACCTAAACCTAAACCTAAACCTATAACCTACACTTATAACCTAAACCGGTAACTTATAACCTAACCTAAACCTAAACCTATAACCTACACTTATAACCTAAACCTACACTTATAACCTATAACCTAAACCTAAACCTAAAACCCAAACGTAAACCCAATCTCGAACCCGAACCCGATTTCTTAAACCTAAACCTTAACGTATTCTCAAATCCCTAAACCTAAACCTACGCCTAATCCTAATCTCAACTTCTTAACGTAAACCTAAACCTAAACTTGAAAACCTAAACCTAAACCCGAACTCGATCCCGATTTCCTAAACCTAAACTTATAACCTTAACCTAAACCTATTCTCAAATCCCAAAACTTAAACCTAAACCTTAACCTAAACCTAAACCTTAACCCATAACCTAAACCTTAACCTATAACCTAAACTTAATTCTTTAAACCTTAAGCTAACCTAACCTAAACCTAAACCTAAACCTATAACCTACACTTATAACCTAAACCTAAACCTAAAACCTAAATGTATTCTCAAATCCTTAAACCTAAACCTACACCTAATCCTAATCTCAACTCCTTAACCTAAACCAAAACCCGATCCCGATTTCCTAAACCTAAACCTTAACCTATTCTCAATTCCCTAAAGCTATAACCTATAACCTAAACCTAAACCTAAACCTAAACCTAAACCTAAACCTAAAACCTAAATGTATTCTCAAATCCCTAAACCTAAACCTACACCTAATCTTAATCTCAACTCCTTAACCTAAACTTAAACTTGAAAACCCAAACCTAAAAACCCAAATAAACTTTATGCAATTCTTCATGATTATGAATTGTGATGTTTTGTTGGTTGAATATTTTTTTATTAGATGAAAGACACAAAAAGAAAATTGTTGGTGATTTTTTTCTTTAAATTTTTTTTTAATGCAAGAAATTTTCTGATGGTTTAGGCCGTCCATATTTTTCTATATATTCAAATCTGAGACGGTCCATAACCGTCCTTTTAAGGTACTGCCTATAACAGTCCTTTGTAAGGACAGTCCAAGACTATCCTTTGAAGGTTCATCAGAGATGGCTCACCACAGTCCTTTGTAAGGACGGTCCATGATCGTCCTTTTAAGGTTCATCAAAGACTGCTCATAGCAGTCATTTTTAAGGACGGTCATGGACCGTCCTTATTAAGGACAGTCCAGGACCGTCCTTTTAAGGTTCAACAGAGAGCTATAACGTCTATATTTATTGACGGTCCATGACCGTCCTTCTTTAGAGACGATCCATAACCATCCTTTAAATGTCCATAGAAATGACGGGTTATGACCATCCTTTTAAGTAATACGATGCCCCAAAATAGGACGGCCCTTGCGAAGGTCCAAAACTGTCCTTTATCGCCTTTTGAGACAATTTTCAACCGTCATTTTTTCACAGTTTTGGCGTAGTGCTTGTAGATCCATAAATAATATTATTAACGTACATCTGTACAATCAATATGTGTTCATTATATTTTTTGACAAATAATGTTTTATCAATGCTTCCCATGATAAAGTTGTGATTGAGTAAGAACTTAGTCAACTTTTCATACCATGCCCTGGGAGCTTGTTTTAGACCATAAAGTGTCTTTTTAAGACGATATACATGATTTGAAAATTTAGGGTCTTCAAAGCCCATAGGTTGTTCAACATAAACTTCTTCATGTAGATCACCATTTAAAAATTCACTTTTCACATCTATTTGATATATTTTAAAAATTTTATAACAAGCAATAGAAATAAATAATCTAATAGATTCAAGGCGGCAATGGGTGCAAAGGTTTCATCATAGTCAATTCCTTCTATCTGAGTGCAGCCTTGTACAACCAGTTATGTCTTATTTCTAATGATATTTTCCATTTCATCATATTTATTCTTAAAAATCCATTTGGTTCCAATTATATGTTTATCAGATGGACTCAGAACCAAATACCAAATATCATTTCTTACAAATTGATTTAACTCTTCTTTCATGGCCACTATCTAATTTTCATCGGCAAGTGCTTTTTTTACATTAGCCGGTTCAATTGAGAAGCGAAGCAAACGTAGTTATAGATATTCTCTAACTGTTTTCTTATTTGAACACCAGTAAGAGGTTACCTAATATCTGATCAGTTGGATGGTCTTTGACTGATCTTAGTTCAGCATTATCTATATTAGATGAAGAGTCAGGTTTCTCGATAAAGTTGACTTCATCATCATCTAGACTTGATGTAACGCTCCGTGTTTTCAGGACCCGAGTATATGACTTGTTTCCTAAAAACTCGAGTGTTAACCTATAGAGAGCCAAATTCCATATATATGTATATTTTCATTTCTTTCAGAGTAAGCAGTTAAGCGTAGAATGGACAAATCAACATAAAGAAAAATTTACATTTACATTTAGAATGTACAAGAAGCTGCCCATAATGACTTATACAAACTAATGTCTTGATATTAACAAATACAAGAATTTCACAATTTATAGAAGAGAAGTAATAAGATGCATATAAATTTGAGCTGCAAGATCGCGTAGCTCATCTTGGAAAATACAGCCATGCATCCCCGGTGATTGTACCCAGCTCCTCATCAGTCTGAACCTGAATATCACTTTAACCACCTATGCTACCTATACGGTTATATATTTGATGGATGAGTGGCCAACTTAGTGTGAATTTCCCTCAAGATTACACATTGCTTCCTTAACTAAGCATAATTAAAAATTACAAGACATTCAAATAAAACAGAATGCAGTCTTATTTAAATGCATGGATGTGTGAATGCACATCAACCTAGGGATGCTCATCCAGTCGTACTTGGGCTCATCACCCATGCAAAAGACTGGTCACTAGTGTAGCATATCTCGTACAACATGGTGCCAAGTCATCTTACATATCTCGTACGTAGTCACTAGTGTAGCATAACTCGTACAGCATAGTGACCAAGTATCGATAGTCCCTTCTCTGGGAGCTAGCGAAATGATACCTCAATAAAGAAGGGCACGTGCTACAACATCCAGAATTAGCCACCCATCATCGCCAATATGCTATGAATGCATGATTAACCAAACCATTATTATTCCAATTACAATCAGCTAATTTAAGTAACTCAATGGTCACTACGGGGGTCTCGTCACCCAGTGTAGGCTGACAGCTCGGGCGTAGTGTCCCATGACCACCATCCCTAGCTTCCACCATGATGAAAGTGTTTTATCCACCGTCCAGGGCTCTGATCATCCAGGCCACCCATCCAGGGCTGGACACTGGTCAGTGTTAAAAATAAAAAATAAAAATACTATATACATATGTATATATATATATATGTTATATATATAAACATATATATCTGGTGGGCCCCACGTGGGACCCACCTCCTGAGGAAGGGAATTGGCCGGTGTACCTATGGCACATACTGCACGTGGGACCCACCTCCTGACGTCAGCAAATTCTATGGGCTCCATCATGATATGAGATCTAAACCGTTCGTCCATTTTTTTGAATGGTGGGGCCCAACCACACGTGCTACACATGTGGGGTGGAGCCCTACCTTAATTTATATGTTTTATATACGGCACCGTCCATCTGGACAGTGCATGTGAGGCCCATCTTGAAGTATGTGTTAGATCCCCACCATCCATCTGGACGGTGGGACCCCTGACATGCAGCTGTTGTACATGCAGTGTCGTGATGTATGTGTTTTATTCCAACCGTCCAGATGGCTGGACGGTGAACCATCATGATGTATCTGTTTCACATTCACGCTGTCTGTCCATCTGGACCATCGACCACACCATAATATATGTGTTTTATCTCCACCGTCCAGCTTGTTGGACGGTGGGATGCACCGTGATGCATCTACTTTATCAGCATCGTCTATCAAGTGGACCACACTACAAAACCAGTGAAGGATTGAACATCCACCATTTCAACAGTTTGGGGTCACAGAAGTTCTGAATCAAAGTGATATTTGTTTTCCTCTTTAAACAGGTCCTTGTAACCATAAGAACAGATTGGATGGAAAATAAATGCTATGGTGGGCCCTGTGAAGTTTCAACAGTGGAAATCATTATCCTCACTGCTATTTTGTGGTTCAGTCCAAATGATCTTTCGATATGATTCCTTTTTTATGTATATGAAGCCCATTGGTGTGGCCCGTTGATGCGGCACACTTGATGTATGTGAGACCCATTGTTGTGGCCTAATGTATTGTATAAGATGCCCATATGATGAGGCCCATTGTGATGTGTATAAGGCCCATGTGATGCGGCCCACTTGATGTATATGAGGCCCATTTGATGATGCCCAAGTGATGTATTTGTGACTTATTTGGCGAGGCCCAATATGATGCATTTGTGGCCCTTGAGTGAGGTCCGATGTGATGTATTTATGACGTATATGCTGAGGCCCATTGTGATGTATATGCGGCCCTTGAGTGAGGCCCGATGTGCCGAGGCCAATAGTGATATATATTAGGCCCTTGAGTGAGGCCCATGGTGATATATATTAGGCCCTAGTGGGAGGCCATGGGCCCACTATATGTTTGGCCCTATGAGGGCCACTCCTTGGGAGCAATGTTGGTTAAACGTCCACATTGTTGGGCAATGATAGTTAAATGTCCTCATTGTGACCTTCCCTTAGGCCCTTTGTTAGACCGATTATCGAGGCCGATTCCAATTGTCTAGCTCGATTATCGAGGCCGATTTCGATTGTCGAAGCTGATTTTGATTGCCGAGGCCGATTCCAATTGTCGAGGCCGATTTCGATTGTCGAGGCCGGTTATCGATACTGATTATGAGTATGTGACATCATAGCATCATGATACCTATACCTTGGAGCCCACCTTGTGTATATATTAGGCCCCATAGGGAAGTCCAGTTTATTACGCGATAGAGAGGGTAAGGAAGCCTACTTATTGTACTTAGACTCGGATCTGCCCTCGGTGGGGGATGTTGTGATGCTCCATCACTGTGATCACATGTGGGCGGGCGCACGTGGCCAGACACTGAGTGGGCGGGTCATGAGGACTTGAGCGAGCTACTAGTGATTGGCAGGCTACTGTGCACACAGTGAAGACAGAACTTTATCCCACATCGGGAGCATCGTCCGATGTTGTGGTGGCTATAAGTTAAATTCTTTCCTTAACTATCGTGACGCATTTTAAATTAGTGAGCCTATCTTGATATTTGGACTAGATCCTCCGTCCTCCTGTGAACCCCCATCATTCGTATGCATGTTGTGTTGGATGATTGATTAAAGCAAATGTCGTTGGGCTGAGATGTTTATGGGACTCCTTGTGAGACTGAGTTATCCCCACATGATCGCGCGATATGCGCAGGTTTGATGTATGGCCTAGATGAGGTTGATGATATTCGTGGCTCTTCAGGATTTACATAATGCATTGTATTATTGGCATATGATATTTAGCTCTTTATGATTCTGCATTTGCACAGTCGATCCGCATTGCATATTTTGATATTGAATGATTTATAGACTTGCAGTATTTTCGCTTACTCTGATATCTATATGCTTGACACTTACCTTGCGCACACACTTACACCACCCTCTAAGCTTTCTATAAGCTTATGCACGATAGATGTGTGCAGGTGGCGTTAGGTTGCAGCGGCGTTGAGCTTGGAGTGTGCAGTTGTCTTCTAGAGTTTTGATTTTATTTTGACATATGTATTTCCCTTTTAGCATTGTATTCAAAGTTTATATTAGTAGATATGTGATGATGATGTTGCCTTTGTGATTTGGGTAAACTTGTGGTTATACTTATTACGAGATAAATGTACATTAGAAAATCCTCCTTGTAGCATCCCAGGATCGAAACCTGGCATATGACCGCTAGGACACGAGAATGTGGTACTACGGAGGTTGTCGGCACCGGATTCGGTGATCAGGATTCATGTGAGTCTAATTTCTGGGTTTGGGGCATGACACTAGGTCATGAGGTTTTCCCTTCTTAGGATGTTTAATGGATGCCCGTTGACCAGTGGCCAATCAAATTCCATAAGTAGGGATTACCGTCGCATGGTATAGGTTATCGAAGCCACGTCGGCAAATCTCAAAACATAGGACAGATGTTAAATCGCAGCGGTAAAAAAAAGTACATGGACATCAAATCAAAACGGTAAAAAGGGGTCATGCAAGGCTAAATCAGTGCGGTTAAAGGGGATCGTTTCTAAGCCACTCAAGCCGTATGCCCTATGGATGATAAATCCCACATTAATGTTCCATGTCCCATATAACCTCTAAACTGAGGGCCCATTTCTCACCAACCCATCTTGTTACATCCTAAGTATGGGTTCATATACACAAGAGGGAGTTACCCACTAGGAAGTGTAGTGAATAGGGATTCATAAGCGACTCACAACAATTCATGTGAAAACATGTAGTTATAGCATGACAGGCATATGTTAAGCATAATAATCACAATAGGTCATGATGTGAACTATCAATCAAAAGAAGAGTTATCATGTAAGTAACTATCGCATGCAAGTATGGTTCATAACTATCAATTATAAATCAAATATAAATCATGTCTTAAGAGTTCATACTAGCGTAAGAGGTCACATGCTATGAGATAACAATTTTGATTCCTAATAAAGACTATAACTTAAACTAGTTTGGAAATGGAAAGCTTAAGGGGAAGAAATCATCACCTGGCGAGCCAAATCACCTTCCAGTGTTGCTAAGTGCTTGCGCCCTTATAATTGAATCCTACCACAAACATGAACTTACAGAATTAGATTCAAGTTCTACGTATTACCTAGGTTTAAGATCATAGCCTATGACTTGGATTTACTTCTTTTTAGGGTTTTGATGTAGAATTAGGTTTTCATCCTACAGTTTAGTCCTCAACTTAGATTCTAGGATTTGAACTCTAGTTGGTGTATTAGTTACAATTTAGTCATAATAATTACAAGATAACTATTAGCGTTAATGTTATAATTTGTATTAGCTAACATAGTAATAATAATCATTATGATGATAATTAATATTATGATCTACTATTAATGATAATACTTAAGAGTGATAAAACCAAACACTAGAATATAATAATGATATTATAATAATTATTATTATTTTGTCTATAATAACCATTATTAGTATAGATAATTTACCAATGGCTATTCATATCTACTATTAATAATCCTAATAATGATAACAATGGTAATGATGACGATTGTAATCGAAATAATTTCAATTTGTAAGGAGAACGTGGACTCGCCTTAGTCGACTCGGTAGCTCGACCCAGTGACTTGACAATCGTCCCCCGTTTGATGAAATCACGAGTCAACTTATGAGGTTGGTGGACTTAACCCAATTGGATTCAATCCTTTGCAACATGAGCAATGTATTGAATCGACAACTCATTGACTCAACGATGCAGGGAAAGTAACCAACTCGAGACTCGACAACAAGTAGGGCTCCCAACTTGATCAATTCTCTCTCTCTCTCTCTCTCTCTCTCTCTCTCTCTCTCTCCCCATTTTCCTTCTGGCTAGGAAAAGGTCCAGCAATGGCTGACTCAGTCTCAAACCGAGTTGACTCAGTTTGGCTAGGACAGCCCCATTGCTCCTCCTTGCTCTCTCCCTTCTTCCCTCTTCTACTTCTTTCTTTTACTAACACGTCCAGCTGACCTAGAGCAGGCCCAACTCGGTCTGGACTCAGCAACAGCCCATGCATGGGTCCAGTGACTCGGTCGGGCCGAGTCGGTGCAACGGAAGGCACCCACTCTCCTTCTTCTTTCCTTCTTTCTATTTTTCTCTTCTTCTCTTTTTATTATTATTATTTTTTATTTTGCATCGCTATCCACAGGTGCTGGGCTTGACCAGGAGTAGACCCGAATGGAACAGCAACTCGAGCTGGTGCGGTAGCGGCGAGTGCAACAGCAACCGCACCACTCTCTCTCGCTTTCTTTCTTCTCGTTTCTTCTTCTATTTCTTTCTTCTTTTCTCTTTCTTTCTGCTATCTTCCTCAAAATAAATCAATAGGTTGGACCTGCGCCAATGACTCGGCCCAGCAACTTGGCTCGGCCTGAGTGTGGCAGTTGCACTCCCTCACTCCCTTTCTCTCATCATCTCTCCATCTTCCTCTCCCCTTTCTTTCTCTCTTTATTTCCCTTTCTTCTCCAGACTGGTTGTAACTAAGTTCAGCAACAATCTCTTCTTCACGAAGACGGTGATGACCATTAATGGCGAATCTCAAACGAAAGCTTTTCTCCTCATCCTGAAGCCATTAGATGACTCATATACTCTCACTGGAGCTAGTGAAGGTTAGAGAACGAAGCTTCATTGGCCTTCTCGTGGTGGGTTTAAAGGTTTGAAGGTGATAGTCAGTTTTTTTATTTTTTTTTTGCTGCGGCTGTAAGAAATGGATAGCAAATCCTCTTGCTATCATGGATCTTCTTTTTGAAACCCTAGACCTCTCAGCATTGTCGGATAAAGAATGGATGGCTTGGATTTCTCTTAGGGAAACACTTCCCTTTAAAGAAAAGATTCCTCCCGATTTCTCATTGGCTGCAAAAAGAGCTATAAACGAAGTGAAATGGGAGGTTAGGATTATCCTAAATGAAGGGCTGAGATGCGAGGATTCAGCCTCACGTGGATTGCCAAGCTGACAAGGTGAAGTCGATTTTCATTTTTGGAAATTACCGTGTACAATTCCAGTTTGGGCCGAGTTTGTGTACCGAAACGTATAGGCAGGCCTGTGAAATCACTCGGGTTTTGGTCAGGCCCACTGTCTAAACCAGATGGACGGTTTGGATTGGCTCTATGTGGCCTGCATTGATCACAAATGGCTAGTTTTAGGAGGGCTGGAAACACAACCATGCTCACCCGCTTAACCACTTGCACCTGCTGTTGTACGCATGCACATGTGCGTGGGTCATTATAACCGCTAGAGTTAGGTCATTTTCGAGGGCCGCACACGATGGACGGTTTGGAACTTGGCAGTGGGGCACGATGGTGGGCTACAGCCGTCACAGAGGATGGTCCCTTTTCAAAAAGACTGTAGGCGGGAAGGAAAAAGAAAAATGAGAGAGAATTTCTCTCTTTTGTCGGGTCAACCTCCATTTGACGCAACTAGCTAAGCCTATGTGCAGCGAGTGAAGCTGCTCTCGGTGCACACGCACTTCAAGTGTGGGGCCCACAGTGATGTTCTGATAGATCCAAGCCATCCATTCATTTTGTTAGCTTAATCTAGGACCCCAACCCAAAGGATGAGTCAGATCCTAAACACTGATGGGCCATACTTCCAATTTCATTTATTTTTAGCTCTAATCGTAGATTCTTGTTAGTCTGATGGTCGGATCTTCCTGAAATTGAACATCAACGGTTAAAAGATCCTAATGGTTCATTTCATAATAGATTACTAATCAATTACTAATATTAATATTAATTTTATTACTATTACCATCTATTACTACCATTGTTTTATATTAATAAGATTACATTAATAACAAGTAAGAATGCGATTTGTTATATACAATTTATATTATCACAGATTGTTAATATATAAAAATTATATGAATATTAGTGAGGAAGAACGAAGATTAATATATATTATTTGTATAGTTATATATATCCTATGTTTTAATTTTATATAAAATGTTAAATTATTTGAAATATGTTATTTATTATAAAATTTATTAATTTACGAAATATAAATTTTATGATTGTAATTTATATAAATGATGTTAGAAATGTATAAATATAATATGGATTATAATTATATATCATTTTAATATGAAATCTTAAATACTTATAAAGTATATAAATAACATTTCATAGGGTATATATTTGTGTTGTATTACAGTATTTATTATAACTGATTATTAAATAGTTAGATTAATATATATATATATATATATATATATATATATATATATACTATGTTATATATATTTGATAATTATTACATTTTACATATTTTGAATTGGATGACCAATCTGATGATCAGATAATTCCAAAATTGATCCTAAGCGCACCTAATGTTTGCCGATGTTATCATTGATGCTTCTAAGTGTCCCCAAGTTAACATAGACGGATTCGAACCGTTTCTTTTAAAATTGGGTGGTTATACCGTGTAAGTAAGTGTCAAATCGTCCCACAGGAAGTTACGGGCTTGATGAACGGTGGATCTTGTGATCCAAAATTTTAAATCTACAATGGTTGGTTAAATTTGTTTATCAATGAGATTAGAATCCTAAGGATAGGTTTTTCTGATGACGTGATGGTCCGTCTTGAAGAATAACGGATGGATAGCTTGATATATAGGTGCGGACTACTTTTGGCGGTCAGATTTAAACCGTAATAAACGTGAATATCTAAGTACGTTAAGTTTGTATTTATAATAAATTAGATTACATGGTAACACTCGAGTACTAGAAAGTATGGGGTGTTACACTTAATGAGGGTGTGATTAGGTGATCGTCAATTACAACGTTAATAGATTCCTAAATCACTCCTGTTCTTTTGTTAAGAACACGATATGCTTGACTATTCAGTGCATAACCCAAGAATATTCAGTAGCGTCCTGCTTTTGTGAAGATAATTATACGCACACTTATCTACGCTACGAGGAATATAGTGAAAACATAAACATGATGAATCAATGTAAATGGTAGTAGTAATTAAATTTCGAAGATAAAATTTTGTTAAAGGGGGGTTAGATTGTAACACCCCGAACATTTCAATACCCGAGTATTGAAAGTTCTCAAGTCTTACCAAGAAATTCAACTTATGATGTACATATGTACATACCAATCTAGCTATCCTAACCTTATATCCATTCTCCAACATGATTCTGACCATTGGGAATAATCCCCATTCATAGATCAAGCCATCTGATCGTCAGTTTTAAGACAAGACCACCCATCACGTGATTTGACATATGTACCTTCCCTTAAATGAAATTGGTAAATAACTCTTCATCTGTAATGATTTAGATATAAGTCCTTTTGTATGAATTATTTATAAAGGTACATACGACCATGTAGAACTATTAGATTTCACAAAACTCTTAGATCAACAATAATTACAAAAATGCCATTAACCTAGACCCCTAAATTCTAGATTACATGGTTCCCATGATCCGTTTCATGTAAAATTTTATACCAGGCCTAATTATCATAAATTAAATATACACGTCGAATTTCAGCCCTTAGATCATAGTAAACTAGCTACTTGACCTCTACATCCGTCCGTACACTTATCAGATCAAGATTTGGATTCGTTCATCTTGTTCACCACATATGAATATGCTTAACCCACCATTAAAATTACAATATGAGGAACTTACACCTGTGAAAAAGTTACTTAAATTTAACGATATACATGTCCTACCCCTAATCACTTTAAAAACCCACTTTATGACCATCCATCTACAAAACTGACCATACATCCACCTACATACATGGTCAAAATGTTAACCATCAAGTTCCCTTATTTTTAGCAAATCATCTGACCATTCGTCATGATTGGATCTGCCAAATGGGCCACATAAATATTATGGTAAACCGATCACCATGAAGATCTTAGGGTATAGGTGCAACCCAGTTTTTCTTTTTCTTTTTAGATTCTCCAATATCTTTACTATAATAAAGGTAGGATATAATTCCTTTCACAATGAAGAAGTAGAATGTAATCCACACTCCACACCTTTCAAGACCATTAAACTTGGGTGAGATATAATAATGTTATTAAATAGGCACTAACCCTATCATTCAATTCGTGGAAGTTAGGACAAGAGAGTGGGTTCTGATCCTAGGATTACTCGAGGCCTTTAACCTTACTATCAGACATCAAATAATCTAAGGTGAGAGTTTTATCCTTTAAGCTTACATTAATTTAAGTTGTTTTATTTATCTTGCCCTTTTACATGCCTTCATGCTACTGTGAATTCTCCTTACAATTATATGGTTTATTAACACTTATTTATCCTTTTGGTAATCACGATTCAATTTACATTCCCCATGGCCTCAAGTGATGTGTTAAAGGTATCACGACTAGTGAATCAAATATTTATCGTGGATGTAATGCATTACGGGTAGCGGCTTTCTTGGTCGGCACGTAATTCTGTGGATTGGTTGGCATAATACACAATCGATGTAAGTAAATTGCCATGCATGTTACATCACTTTTCAGGACTGAATGTCGCAAATAGTCACTCCATGAACACATCGTGTTATGTAAATCCCTCAATCGCGTCGTTGTGTCAGCATTTGATGTTCGCGTAAAGCCCCATTAACATTGGACACGCCGACGAATATTCGTATAGTGAGGGTACGGGTCGAGCCGAATATTATAAAATATTTTTCACATTATGACAGTGATCACTACGTATGATGAGCCGCACACACTTTGCTAGGCATGCATTCATGTTTATTGTTTGCGCATACTGATATCACTCGTAGTGGTGGTGTACGTGACGTATTAGCCCTTACATTACTTTTATAAATCACTTGAATTACTGTTAATCTTAAATGATAACTATCACTATGAGTAGGGCGTTGACCCTCTCCAACCGTACAGATGATGCAGGTGATGTATAGATTGAAGAACTAAAGTACCCTCTCTCTATGGAAGATTACGCTAAAAGAATAAGAAGATAGTTTTATGATTTAGTTTTATACTTTCGCTGTGAACTCTGACAAATGTAATAAGCTCCTATTGAGTGAGCATTTGATTATTCTTTTATTCTGATGAAATAATCAATACAGTCGATTTTATTCTCTTGAATGTTATCATCATGAATGTATATGAATGTGATCCAAATGAAAAATGAAAAAAAAAATATGGTGCGATTTCTAAAGCATCCAATTCATACATTATTGACACCCAGTTTTCTCGGGCATGAGTACACACTGTAATGCTACAATTATTTACACGAGTTAATCCTTAGATATCAGAATGAGAACTCATGCTCTCATTCTCATTCCCTCAGGCCTTGAGTAATCCTACTACCATTTACATTGATTCATTATGTTTAAGTTTTCACTATATTCCTCATGGCGTAGATAAGTGTGCGTATAATTATCTACACGAATGCGAGACACTACAATCTACCCCCATAAACGAAAATCTTACCCTCGAGATTTATATGTGTATATTTATTTTCTTTATTTATGCATTTGATTATATAGCATTTTACAACTTAGTTCCCCCACTATCTAGAGTAAAAATTTCTTAGTGTTCAGAGTAACATGGAGGAACGACTATAGTAGGTTGATCCTGATACACTGAACTCTCGCCAGGCCAGGGCAGTGAGTTCTTTGGTATCATTCATTCTGGATGAATCTCGAACTTCTGCTTGATCAAAGCATTGAGTTCATTGGTAGGCTCCCAAGATTTAGCACTTGGATCAAACCGTTTATATTTTTCTTAAGTATAGTTCCGTAGGTCCATGGTCCTGATCATTCTAAATCCTTGGGGAGTGTCGCAAAATTTTTCGTTTTACCACAAAAGTATCGTAAGTTTCATAAAGGTTAGGCCCAGATTATCCATTCCTTATTGAACCTAAGATCTAGTGTCATCATTTATATGAGCGGTTATAAATTCCCAAAATCGTTTTATATTGACATTCCAACACTCTCAGAATTTTAATTTCTGATCCATGCGTCCAATTTATTAGAAATTTAGAAAATAAGTCCTTGACTTATTCCTGAAGTTACAGAAAAATTCATGAGGTAATATTCCATGGTTTTGGTGTTGTTTCACGCTTTGTGAGGTGTATAAAAGCTTGCTGTCTGGCAACAATTTCTACGTATTTTTTTTATTGTCGGATTTTCATAGAATTTTGTACATATCTGATTAGGTTGAAAATTTAGGAGATTTTTAGGGATCTAAGTGAGGTACTAGAAAATTTTTAAAATTTTCCGATAAGTATACCTACAGAGACCAGCAGAAGTTTCTTAACGTGTTAGTTTTCTTTAAAACGACAACAAAATTTAGGAGAATTGGAAAGTATCCAATTCCGGTTTAGGAGACTTATTTTTCTTACTTAGAAATTCATTTAAGGATGAATTTTTAGTTCATAACAAGTTTATTTGGGATTTTGAGAACTTTTCTAAAGGTACCTATATTCATAGTCTCTAAATTCCACATCTAATTTAACATTCTCAATGGAAAACCTGAATGTGGGTTTCTAATTCTTCAACTTCCTAGTCCCTTTGGGAATTCATTTGAGTATATGTATCTAATTCATTATATATCCTAATCGGGTAAAGCTTATGGTGGTCCATTCCCTCAGGCCCGGTTAATCTCATTCTCATGCTCTGATACAAACTGTAATGGCCCGAATATTCATAGCCAGAGTTTGTACTTGTGCCGGAGAAAACCGGGTGTTAATAATGTATGAATTGGATTCTTTATAAATCGCACCATTTTTTTTTTTCATTTTTCATTTGGATCACATCCATATACATTCATGAGAATAAAATTGACTGTATTGATTATTTCATCAGAATAAAAGAATAATCCAATGCCCACTCAATAGGAGCTTATTACATTTGTCAGAGTTCGCAGCGGAAGTATAAAACTAAATCATAAAGCTATCTTCTTATTCTTTTAGCG
Organism: Magnolia changhungtana; assembly: GCA_030180095.1. NCBI lineage: Eukaryota > Viridiplantae > Streptophyta > Magnoliopsida > Magnoliales > Magnoliaceae > Magnolia > Magnolia changhungtana. Next base: position 2,926,298 of record JASAUF010000502.1, on the reverse strand, counting down.
TAATCTTCCATAGAGAGAGGGTACTTTAGGTCTTTAATCTGTACGTCACCTGTATCATCTGTACGGTTGGAGAGGGTCAACGCCCTACTCATAGTGATGGTTATCCTTTAAGATTAACAATAATTCAAATGATTTATAAAAGTAATGTAAGGGTTCTAATACGTCACGTACTCCACCACTACGAGAGATATCAGTATGCGTAAACAATCTACATGAATGCATGCCTAGCAAAGTATGTGTGGCTCATAATACGTAGTGATCACACTGTCATAATGTGGAAAATATTTCTTAATATCCGGTTCAACCCGCATTCTCACTATACGGATATTCGCTGGCATGTCCAACGTTAACGTAGCTTTACGCAAACATCTCAAGCCGACACAACGACGTGATTGAGGGATTTACGTAACACATGTGTTTATGGAGCAACTATTTGTGACATGCAATCCCAAGAAGTGATGTAATATGCATGACGATTTACTTATATCGATTGTGTACCACACCAACTAACCCATGGAATAATGTGCCAACCAAGAGGGCTGCTACCCGTAACGTATTACATCCACGATAAATATTTGATTCACTAGTCATGATACCTTTAACACATCACTTGCGGTGATAGGGAATGTAAACTGAATCGTGATTCCCAAAAGGGTAAATAAGTGTTAATAAAGCATATAATTGCAGGGAGAATTAACAGTAGCATGAAGGCATGTAAAAGGGCAAGATAAATAGAACAACTTAAATTAATGTAAGCTTAAAGGATAAAACCCTCACCTTAGATTATTTGATGTCTGATGTAAGGTTAAAGGCCTCGAGTAATCCTAGGATCAGAACCCACTCTCTTGTCCTAACTTTCACGAATTGAATGATAGGGTTAGTGCCTCTTTTATAACATTATTATATCTCACCCAAGTTTAATGGTCTTGAAAGGTGTGGAGTGTGGATTACATTCTACTTCTTCATTGTGAAAGGAATTATATCCTACCTTTATTGTAGTGAAGGGATATGAGAATCTAAAAAGAAAAGGAAGAACTGGGTTGGACCTATGGTGATAGGTTTGCCATGATATTGATGTGGCCCGTTTGGCGGATCCAATCATGACAAACAGTCAGATGATTTGCAAAAAATAAGGGAACATGATGGTTAGCATTTTGACCATGTATGTAGGTGGATGTATGGTCATTTTCGTAGATGAATGGTCATCAAGTGGGTTTCTAGAGTGATTAGGGGTAGGACATGTATATCATTAGATTCGAGTGACTTTTTTATAGGTGTAAGTTCCTCATATTATAATTTTAATGGTGGGTTAAGCATATTCATATGTGGCGAGCAAGATGAACGGATCCGAATCTTGATTTAATAAGTGTACGGATGAATATAGAGGTCAAGTAGCTAGTTTACTATGATCTAAGGGCTGGAATTCGATGTGTATGATTAATTTATGATAATTAGGCCTAGTATAAAATTTTACAGGAAAATGATCATGGGAACCATGTAATCTAGAATTTAGGGGGTATAGGTTAATGGCATTTTCGTAATTATTGCTAATATAAGAGTTTTGTGAAATCTAATGGTTTTACATGGTCGTATGTACCTTTATAAACAATTCCTATAAAAAGACTTACTTCTAAATCATTATAGATGAAGAGTTATTTTCCAATTTCATTTAAGGGAAGGTACATATGTCAAATCATGTGACGGGTGGTCTTATCTTAAAATCAACGATCAGATGGCTTGATATATGAATGGAGATTATTTTGAACGGTCAACTTTGTGTTGAAAAATTAATATAAGGTTAGGATAGCTAGATTAGTATCATACATATGTACATCATAAGTTGAATTTCATGGTAACACTCAAGAACTTTCAATACTCAGGTATTGAAATGTTTGGGGTGTTACATATTCCCTCATCACTCTTGACTTCAAACTTCCCCAAAATTTTTTGGTCACGTAATATGAAACTCTTACTTCCAAAAATTCGAAAGTATTTGACAGTTGGTTTCTTATTGAACCATAACTCATAGGCTGTTTTATCTTTTGATTTTTTAGCATACGCACGATTTATAATGTAGCATACGGTATTAACAGCTTCAGTCCATATGTTTTTTGGTAAATTTATGTTATTTAGCATAACATTGGCCATTTCTTATAGCACTTTATTCTTTCTTTCAACAACCTCATTCTGTTGAGGTGTTTTAAGAGCAGAGAACTCATGTGATATACTATGATCTATACAATACTTCTCAAAATTGCTATTTTCAAACTCATTACCATGATCACTTCTGGTCTTGATTACATTTACTTCTTTTTTTAGTCTGAATTCGTTTAAGAATTCTTTTGACTTCATCGAGAGTCTCTGATTTCTCTCTCAAGAAAGCTACCCAAGTATATCTGGTAAAATCATCAACGATAACCAAAAAATACTTCTTTCCACCTCTACTCTCCATTCTTGTTGGTCCAACCAAATCCATATGGAGAAGTTCAAGAGGTTTGGCTATGGCTAAGGAGTTCACTTTCTTGTGACTACTTCTAGTTTGCTTGCCACTTTGGCATGCATCACATATCTTTTCTATCTTTTTTAATTTGGATAGGCCATGAATAAGATCTATTTTGCTCAATCTATAAAGATTTCGGTAGTTAACATGTCCAAGACGTTTATGCCATAGTTCCATTTCGTCTGTTTGGACCATGTAACCTGAAAAGTTAGAAGAGCATGACTCATTAATAATATAGCAATTTTCAGAAGTCCTACGACCATTTAATATCACACATCCTTTCACATTTGTAATCTCGCATCTGTGATTGGTAAATTTTACATTGTGTTTGTTATCATAGATTTGAGAAATACTTAGGAGATTGTGTGTAAGTCCTTTAACATACAAAACATTCTCAAAAGAAGGAAGATTAGAGAGTTGAGCAGTACCTTGGCCTATAATTCTGCAATTGTTTTCATCACCAAAAGTAACTGAACCGTTATTCATTTATTTGAAGTTGGTGAATATTGCTTTGTCACCTGTCATATGTCTTGAACATCTACTATCCAGGTACTATTTTAAATGGCTAGAAGCTTTGAAGGCTATGTGGGCAACAAGACATGTAACTTTTGGACCCATTTATTATGGTTCTAGGTTTAGGAGTTCCATTGGTTTTTCTCTGTTTTTGGGAGTTGGAATTTCTCCACTGTCTATTAACTCCGATTTCATTTGAGTTAGATTTAAGAAGCTCTTTGAGTAAGTCTACTATTTTTTCAGCTAAAAGATGTTTATTATATCTTTGATTTCTGTAGCTGATGGCATTAGAATTAATTTTAGAAGATTGAAAAGATTTTGGATTTTTGAAATCATTTGGGCTATAGTTTTTCAAATTCTTACCTTTTGAGTTTGAGGATTCACCTTTTACAAATATAGGAGTTGCATTTTTTTATTTTAGTGAACTATCTTTGATATAGCCCAGACTCGATTTATCGTCACATTTTTTGGATGCGGTTAATAGTTTTTCTAGCTTAGGGTCTCCATGGGCATATCTCCAAGTATCCTTAGAACTCAAAAGAGAAGAAACTTCGAGTTTTAGATTCTCATTTTCAATTCCAAGTTTTTCTGACTCTGAGGTTTTGAAATTTAAATCAAGTTTTGTTTTTTTTTTTTTAAACAATCAGAAAGATGAGATTTTTCCAAAATATTGTTTTAGTTTAAGACATTTTTCCTTTTGAATTTTTAGTTTGACAATAATTTTACAACTTTCCCTATATAGGGCATTGTAGGCGTCTTGAAGATTATCTTCATTCTCATTTTCAGGGTCACTCCTGAGATTATCATAATCAAATAATTTATAGCTATCTAAGGAGGTGACTCTAGCTATAGTCATCAGGGCTTTTACTTCATTTGAGTTTTCTTGTTCTAATTCGTCTGACTCAGAAAAACTTTCAAAGCCAGATGATTCATCCCAAGTAGCTATTCTGCCCTTTCTTTTTTATCTATGCCTTTTAGTACATTTATTCGCCAAATGCCCGTATTCATGGTAGTTGAAACATTGACTATCTTTTATAGATTTTCAAGATTTAGATTTTCCTTTTCTTTTTTAGATGGTTTTTGAAAATCAGTTCTTTTTTGGTTTTTGAAAATTCTGTAAAATTTCATAGCAAGTAAAGCCATATCATCTTCTGTATTTTCAACATCAAAATTATTATAGTCATCTTTTGAAACAGATTTAGATGATTTAAGAGCAATGGACTTACCTTTAAGAGCTTTAAACTTTAACTCATACGTTTGGAGAGAATCAACTAACTCCTCAACCTTTATTAGATCAGTGTCTCTTAATTCCTCAATGACAGTTACTTTGGAATTGAATCTCTTAGGAAGAGGTCACAATATTTTAGCACAGACCTTGCTCTCTGGGATTCCATCTCCAAGACCCCACATGGATTTTACTATATCATTTAATTTCGTATAGAAGTCCATGAAAGTTCATTTTCTTCCATAAGTATTTCCTCAAATCTTGTAGTGATGATTTGAACTTTAGATTTCTTGACTATAGTGCCTCCATGTGTCATTTCAAGAATATCCCAGGCTTATTTAGTTGTATCATATGAAATGATTCTTTTGAATTTATCAGGTGATAGAGCACAAGTAATGACATTTAAGGCCTTAACATTTGAACTGCTTTCGATTTTCTGAGGTGTAGTCCATAAATAAAATGGAGTTTCTTTCAAAGATTTAGTTCTATCACTGCATAGAACTTCAGACATAGGTGGTTTCCATTTTGTTATAGTGGCTTGCCACACACTTTCATTTAAAGATTTTTTAAAAATCCTCATTTTGGCTTTCCAATAAGCATGGTTGGAGCCATCAAAAGGCGATGGCCTGGTAATAGATAAGCTATCGAAATTTGACATAATGAAAGCTCTAGATCTTTAAACTCAAGGAACTTAATCCAAAAATATGAGCAACTTAGCTTTGATACCACTTGAAAAAGGCTAGTTAATAGTCCTAGAGGGGGGGGGGGGGGGGGGCGGTGAATAGGACTATGCCAAATAAAACTTAAAGTACTGAAATAATAAATAAATCAGAAATCTCAATAGAATTAGTAATGAAAAATTGATTCAAACTTAGTCTTTGGGACAACCTTACACCAAAAACAAAGTTTTAGGTAGGACAAACTGATTTCATGAACGTTTATAAGGATCAAGATCTCAAACCAAGCAACAGACAATAAAGCTATCTATTATAAGCATTCACCATATTTTCATAAATAAATTACAATCATTCACCACATATACAAAAACTAAACATCCATCACAAACACCAGGAGTTATAGTGGTTCGATGTGTACACCAACTGTTCTCAAACAGTCACACCTACTCCACTCCCAATAATCACAACCCACGTGATATTGGTGTTCACTAAAAATAAGGTTTTCACAAGTTCACCTTAAAACCTTACATAGTTGTGATTTTAGAAGGGCTATCATAAACAGAAACCCTACGGTGAGATTTTTTAGCTATCTCAGTCAAACCCAACACATGAGATTTTCTAGCTATCTCAAATAAACCAAAAATATAAAATATAGAAATGTACTTATCTTCTTCTTGAAGACGAATCTCTTGAAGTAGCTTGTAGAACCGCTTTGTTTGAAGTAGAACGTTCAATGTCCAGTAACACAAAGAAAGGTTCTAGGTTCTAGATTGATTTTAAATTAATTCAAACCAAGGGCTACTTGTTTGAATTCCTTAAGATCTCAAAGAAGAGTGATTACTCTCTTTTAAAAAGTAAGATTCATGAAAAGAGATCAAGGAATCAAAACAAAAGCTATATAAACAAAATATTAAAATACCGTGTAATAACTTGAAGATAGTGGGGACTTCTCTCTTTCTAAGTGAAGGCTTTTCTTAGCTTAGATCAGTAATTTCAGATTGAGAGAAGGCCTCTATTTATAGGCTGAAAAGTTGTTGCTTCGACTCGTTTAAGGTCTCGTTCGACTTGTCTAAGATCTAACCAAATTTCAAATTTTGGGCGCGATCGGATAAAACTGTTCTTTGACTGGTCGAGGGTCCTGCTCGACTGGTCAAAGGTCCCTCTTCGACTAGTCGAACAATCTGCTCGACTGGTCGAGAAACCACTAGAAATATCCATTTTTTGGATTTCAAACTTGTACTGGTCGAAGACTATCTTAGACTGGTCGAGCCATAGCTTAGACTAGTCAAACTAAGGTTTAGACTAGTCGATAAAAAGCCTAACCAAAGTATAAAAACTCATATAATTTACCATTTGGAAGCACCTAAGTCTAAGGTCTTTCTAGGGTCAATTATACTTAAGAAAACTAGACATTGAAGATTAACGCTTGTTCTTCTTCTGAAATCTTCAATAGAGCATAGTAGATCTTCAACTTGATGTATATTGAAGGTGGAGCCTGATTTTCTGCTTGAAGTGTAGTAGAACTTGAACTCATTCTATCTTGAACTTTAGCTTGAACTTTTTAACTTCATAACTTGTACTTTCCAACTTCATGAGTTGTACTTTAAGCTTAGTCTCCATAGAAATGATGAACTTGAATGACTTGAGACTTGAACTTTTCATCTTAATCCACATTAGACGGACTATAACTCAAGCTATTTTGTCTAAACAAAATTTGACAAACAACGGTGTGCTTTATACAATATAGCACTTGCAGTTCTCTTAGACGATTATCGAAAAATAAAAAAGTTCACATCCACTCCAAAAATGAACAACTTTATGAGGGAGACGATGAAATAGGTTGTTCTATTAACTGAATATACTAAGAAAATCCTTAGTTATGACAACAACCATAAGGGTAGGAAACAAAGAAGAAAATCTCCTACCAAATGTAGATCTCTGAGTATAGACAAACCTCTGAGATTAGAATGTAGGAAAAAAAACATCTCTTCCGAAATCGATCCAACTCTCAGAAAATTCACACTTATGTGGGTGGTGAAGAGGGATAGGTGATCCCTAAATATCTATATGGGCTTATTTGCTACATTTGAGGAATTGGACCTCCTTTTGTGAGCATACAGGAAAATCAGGGGATTTTTAGCCTCTTTTTATGCATTTTAGTTAAATTCGAGGATTATAGCCTCATTTTCATTTTGATAATTTAGCTTTAAAGTTGCTTAATTTTAAGTATTGCATGTTTATTACTAGACTATCATTGGTCCTTGTTATTTCAAATGGTATATCTTTTTCAATTACTATAATATGCATGCTTCATGTTTTAATGTTATATGCACCCTACATTTCCTTGTTAGTATGTACTTATAGGTATATTTCTGAATTATAGAGTTTTCCATATTCTATTCTTATTGGTATTGTAATACCCCAATTTTTATAACTCGAGTATAGAACTCTACCAACGAAAACTCGAGCATTAACTTAGGCAAAGATAACGTGCATATAATTCGTATTAGTGGGCATTAAAGGTAAGGGAGAGAAAACTAACGATGATAAAACATCAAGTACCATAGTTCATGCGAAACACTTGGAAATACAAGTCAACTCAACTCGGGACTCGATACAAACCCAAAGTATCAAAATGTCATAAAAGAACTACTGAAAGGAAAATACTAAGAAGTTATTGGTTGAGCTCATAGAGCTCAGCCATGTCTTGGTAGGGCTCCTCCTCGACAGACGCCTCTCTCTCTCTATAGAAGGAACGATCTGAGGGTTTTTGTAACACCCCGTACTGTCAGCACTCGGGTGTTACCGTGTAACCTATTTTGGTATAAATATGAACCTAGCTTGGTTAAATATTCACCTTCATTTTACTCTAAATCCAACCATTAAGAATAAGATTAATCATTGGTTTAGATTATGAATCTATTCAACCCCAAAATTGACCACCTAATCATTCATTGTGGACTATGGAATGTCTTGATCATTCATGTGATCACTCGTGGACAACCGCTAGCATTAAAGTATGTTTGAAGGCTAATCTAGATCAACTAATCCACCGTCCTATAGCCCATGATGTCTGATTAGATAAAATCCCCACCCTAATGTGACTGACTGGCTATTCAAACTCATATCAACTATTAAAATCCATGTAATTAGTCTTGGAACCCTAAATCATTGAGAAATTCATTTTATGGAATGATTTGACCATCAGATTTTCACAGGTTATGGGTTAACCATGAATTTAGGGATTGTGACCATCTATCTCAGAAATCAACGGCTAAAAGCTCGCCTGATAGACTTTAGAATCCCTGGGACTATTGATAATCGCATGAAGCTAATCTAAACATTAGATCAATGGAAATTATTGCAGAAAGACCATAATCCCATTGATACGGCCTACCTGAGTTTCTAATTGTGCACTGCATCAGGATTTTCAGTCAAATCGGGTTGACCCGACTATAACGAGAAAAAGGAGATTTCTCTCCTTGCATTTTCTGCCAATAACGGACGACACTCGTCCATTTGAATTTGGGCCCACTAGGTAATGGATCGATGATCCAAACCGTCCATTCCATCACATGGAGTTGAGCTGATTCGGTCCGAGTCGTTGTAAGATCGGGTCGAGTCTAAGGCTTCACCTGGTCCTTCCAATAGAAGGAAAGTGTAACGCCCTGAAAATTGGGGGTCGAGCAAAGCTCAGCTCCCGAGTTCCAACGCATCACTTATGCAACATAGATAATGATGCTTATGATGAGAGCATTGAAACATGAATGTGATTATACCAAAACAGCATATCATACTCCAGAGATAGTTAAATTGCAAGCGAAAGACTGTGATAGATGTATAGAAGATATATACTATGATAAGTCTCCAGAGTGTGATAATGTTGCCAGGTTAATGAATTACAAGTACAATTTCAAAATATACGAAAGGTGTAGTGTCATCTAGTCAACATCCCTGTAACCCCGTCGATCAAGGCACGACTCACGTGAAGCCGCTAGAAAAAAACATATCCAAGAAAGCATTCTCGTCGTCACAAAAGTCCGGCTCCGCCTCAGGAGTAGCGTCACCATCTACAATCAGATAAAGTCTGGTGGGTGTCCGGAACACCGTCCTATAACGTGAGAGTGAGTGATCAACTCAGTGGAACAGTAAAGCATAGGTTAGCATGTTATCAGAACAGTCAAGCAGTAATGATAAAGCAGTACAATCAACAATCTTAAGTACTCTTGTTAATGCAAGTATGAAATGCTGTCATGATGCATGCCCTCGCCAACATACTCCCTCATGCGATACCATCTTACGTCCGCGGCATGCTTTCATCCCTCAGTGCTCCACATCTTCTAGGCACATACAGTGTGATATGAACATGATTACCGAGTTGTTATTAATCCTTTTCATACAACAGTATTGGGAAACTAAGGTACCTCCCTTATATCATTCCCAAACAATGATCCATTTTAGGGTCGTCAGTCCTAGATACTCTCATACGATGATGCGGTTCTAGGTCGCTATAAAGGGCTGCCAGGGCTGTTACACACACTCGTTGCACCGTTCCCCCATTACCTAATTAATTCAGGCCTAGTTTATACTCTATTTACTACGGGAAGGCTCATCGCCTCGCTGTAGATTCAGAGTATGCTTGAGGTCACTACACCAGGTACGGTCAGGGCTGCAAGGGCTATTACATGGAATCGTTACACCACTCCCCCATCACCCATCAAAATAGTGTAGGCCGACAGCTCGAATACAGTGTCCCATACCACCGTATTCGGCTCACGAGTCTGGGTTGCTCACTGGTCACTACGAGGAGGCACATCGCCCCAGCATAGGTCGACAACTCGACCACGATGTCCCTGTAACGCCCCGGATTTTTGCCAACCTGGGATTAGATTTCCTTAGGCAATGGGTCGATCCTAATACCTCATTAACTTGTCAGAACTGAATCCCAAAGTCTAAAGCCGCCTTTGAACTCATTTCCTTCACAAATCTCACCCTTCATCACCTTGATCTTCCAATTTTTCTAAGAACTTTCACCCTAGATACTATCTTAAACTAGCTAAGTAGTATAACTTGGATCACTTTATATACAAACTCCAAAGGCCTGAGTACCACCTCGACCAGAATTCACTTAGGACTAAATCCTTTAGAAATGAGACAAAGTAACTAACTGCGAAACTAGATTAGCTACGAAATCCATTTGAATCACTTTAAATACAATCTGCAAGACCCAAAACTTGTAGAATCATTGATGCTAGGTTACCCTAAAGTTTAGAACCAAACTCATTTCCCGGCTGCTCTCGGGAATGAAACGAAACTTCGTATTAGGTCTAGATCGCACATCAGAAGTCCGATTAAAACGAAGTTAAGGAATTAGGACCGCCTCACTGGGCCTGACTATCATCTCAAAAATCAGGTCGAGCCGATGTCCCACGGCCATTCGTTTGGATTCGGAGCGAGGGAGTGTGAAAAACACTATTCCCTTTACAAAATAAATATCTGGAATAGTGATCTGGTACCATTCGCTTACGCATCAGTATTAAGCAACCAGACCGTCAGAATCAGACTAAATTACACCCTCGGATTAAGAAAAATTTTAGGAACATTTACATGTGCTTGGAATTTCGGATCGTGGCCCACTGACCGTTGAACTGAAAGTGGTCCGCCACGTGCGATCTGGGAATCCGCTCGAGTCGAAAGCGTAGTCCCACGTAGATCCGTGAGTAGAGAGCTTAAGTCTGACGTTTGGCTCAAGGGGGGCCACCAGAAATACTCTTTTGAGCTGGAAAAGTGACGAAATACCTATATTAGCAGTAACCCTTGAACCTGAGTCTATTTTGGGAAGGTTTTAGGCTATAAAAGGACCTTAAACCCTCTCCCATTCTAGCCATACGAATTGGATTTGAGAGAGGGAAAAGAGAGAGAAAGTGAGGGAGATGTGGGAGGAATTCCCTGCTGCTGTTCCCTGCTGCTATTCGGGCTCCACCGCCTGATTCTCATCGCTTTCTCGGTGATTCCGGTGTCATTTCTAGGTAATAAACCCTAACCCTAACCTGTTTGGGGGATTAGACAGTTGTAGGTTAGGAAATAGCTAACCTATTTCGTTCTCTAGGTTGCCAAACTCCCGTATACGGAAGCTCAACAACCCTTGCTGATTCGTTGTGATTCCAAGGGCAAAGGTGAGGACTTTCGGTGTATAGGTTGCGGTTTTCAACGCTTTCAATGTCAGATAATGGTAGATTCATGATCTGCATGCAATTGCACATGTACAAAGTGCTTTCCGTTTTCTGTTTCGATTAAAATTGTAGAATTTGGAATTTCACATACTCTAGGTATTCGTATAAAATACCGTATACGTATTTTTTATGGAAATGTGTTTGGCATGTTTATTTGTCGTATGGATATATGAAGTATGGATAAAATACTTATTTGGTGAAAGGATTCGCCTAAATACATGTTTACTAATAAACACTATGTATGTAGAAATACGATTGTAAGAAGTACCGTATACATGTATATTTTAGCGATGTGTTTGTCATGATTAATTGTCGTATAAATATATTATGTGCGTATAAAATATTTTCTTGCGAAGGGAATCGTACATGTTTGCTTGTATACACTATGTATGTTGAAAATGCGTATTCTAGAAAATACCTGATATGTATAAATTTTGGAGATGTATTTATCATGATTATTTGTTGTAGTAATATATTATACATGGATAAAATACTCACTTGGCTAAAGGATAGCCCTAATACATGTTTTGCTAACATACACCATGTATGTTGTACTAGTGTACTTAAGTGTTTGTGAAAATGCTTGTGTGAGCAAGTGTTTGAATGTTGATGCCTTAGAGGGTGTTGAGATTGGATTCTCAACTACCCTAGCGACGTGTATGATTACCTCCATGAGGTTGATCACTTAAACCACTTACTTACAATACATGTGTTTGTATTCTATTAATGTAGTGTTTTACAACATGCTTTATATCATGCTTTATAATATGCTTATAACATGCCTACTAGCATGTTTGAATTACTTTATTTATCATGCTTGAATTACTTTGTCTATCATGCTTTACTCCACATGCTATGGATGACAATTGATTGTGCTTGGGGCTATGATTATAGTCCGGATAATCGGTACTAGATTGAGATCGTGGTTGAGTTTCATGTCGCCACGTGAGATGTGTTCGACGAATCTCGAGTCGTACTTCGGTTGGCGATAGTGGTTGGCCACGCGAAGTACTTATGCACTTCATGTCGTTCAACTTGTGTGCGCCGAGCTAGCCGAGCTCGTCATGTAACCCGAATTGTCTAATGTATGTTCACCATGTTTGGTCGCTATTGCTTGAACCTGGGTACCAAACTTACCGAAAACCCTTTTAACCATGGTACCTCGATCCGCTAAGACTCATGAGCCGGGCATGGTGGTATGGGACACCGTGGTCGAGCCGTCGGCCACGCTGGGACTACGTGCCTCCCCGTAGTGACCAAAGTGAGCAACTTAACTCGTGAGCCGATTATGGTGGTATGGGACACTATATTCGCGTTGTCGGCCTACATTGATAAGGTGATGGGGAGTGGTGCACCTTTGTGCGTAATGTACCACAGCCTCCTTTGTAGTGACCGCGAGCATATTCTGAAGTCGCAGTGCGCCTTAGGGTTCACCGCGATATATATAGAGTATGAACTAGGCCTGTTTCCGTATAGTGATGAATCGTTTAAGGGGTGATGGGGGAGTGGTGCAACTTTTGTGTGTAACAGCCCTGGCAGCCTCTGCAGTGACCTAGAAAATACACCATCGTCCGATATTAACTAGGATCCGACGACCCTAGAATGGATCATGTTTGGGAATGATACAAGGGAGGTACCTTAGTTTCCCAATCCTCGCTATTTGAAATGGACTAATTAAAAACTCGGTAATCATGCTCATCATGCATCGCATGTGCCTGGAAGATGTGGAGCACTGTGGGATGTAAGCATACCGCGAACGTGAGATGGTGTCGCATGAGGGAGTATGTCGGTGAGGGCATCCATCATACCTGCATTCATACTTGCATTAATCAGAGTAGTTAGGAGTGTTTGATTTATTGCTTTATCATTACTGCTTGACTGTATTGATAACATGTTAACCCATGCTTTATTGTTCCACTGAGTTAGCTACTCACTCCCACGTTACGGGATGGTGTTGTACACACCAACCAGATTTGTTGAGTTTCAGATGGCGACGCTACTCCTGAAGCAGAGCCGGACTATTACTATGATGTTGAGGAGGATTTCTCCTACATGTAACTCTCTGACGGGTCTCTGAAGACTTGGTACTGTATTGACGGGCTATGGTACTTGGGATAGAAGACATTACACTTACACATTTGGTATATTTTAGAACTGTACTCGTAATTATTTAACCTGGTAATGTTATCACACTCTGGAGACTCATCATGTTTATATATTTTATCTATCTATCACAGTCTTCCGCTTGCAAATTTAACTGTCTCTGGAGTATGATATGTTGTTTTGGCTTAATCTCACTCATGTTCACTACTCTAATATAGTCAACATTCAATCATCATTCATTTTGTTGCATAAGTGATGTTCTGGAACTCGAGAGTTGAGTTACTACTCGACCCTCGATTTTCAGGGCGTTACAGTCCCATACCACCATGTCCAGCTCATGAGTCTTAGCGGATCGAGGTACAAAGGTTAACGGGGTTGCACTGGTAAGTTCGGTACCTTAGGTTCAAGCAGTAGCGTCCAAACATGGTGAACATACATTAGACAGATCGGGTTACTTAACGAGCTCGGCTAGCTCGAGCGTACGACAAGTCAAGCACTTCGCGTGGCCAACCACTATCCCAACCGAAGTACGACTCGAGTTCGTCGAACACATCTCACGTGGTGAATGAATCTCAGCCACGAATTCAATCCCGTTATCGATTGCCTGGACTATACAATAGCCCCAATCACATTCAATTACGGAATAGTTAAAGCAATAATGGATCAAGATTTCAAATCATACAATCAAATATCTAATATTGTCCGCTTAGGGTTGTTGCACCGAATCGTTACACCATTCCCCCATCACCCATTACAGATTTTATGGAATACAACTTAAACATGTGAAGTAGTCAGAGCAGAATTAAATAAACAAGTAATTCAAACATATTAACAAGCATGTTATAAAACACAATGCAAATAGAAAATCCAAACACATACGTTTCATAAACCAGTAAGTGATTAAACTAAACAACTTACATGAAGGAAATCATACACATCACTAAGGTAGTTGAGAATCCTATCTCAACACTTACTCAAGGCACTACTAGATTAAGTAAATATCTATACAAGCATTTTCACAAACACTTAGACTACACATTCCAACATACCTATAATATACTAGGTAAAACACAAGTCGTAGCGAATCCTTTCACAAAGGATGACCACATGAACCACGATCATGTCTTCACGACCAATAGTCATGGCAAGCATAAATCATAGTTCCATAGTCATTCAAACATTTCTGCAAACACTTAGGCTACAACTATTACGTACACGAAGTATGTTAATATAATAAGTGTTAGGCTAATCCATTCATCCAGAAGTTGATACACATGTATCTAGCATACCTAGACAACAATTAATCATGGCAAGCACAAATCCGTATTTCATACGTATATGGCATTTCTACAAATACGAGGAATATAATATATTCAACATAGTTAACGTATAACCGAAAAACGAAACGGACAACACTTTGTACATGTGCAATAGCATCCAGATCATGAATCTATCATTATCTAACATTGAAAGCATTGAAAACCATAACTTATATGTCTAAAGTCCGCACCTTTTGTCGGTAAACTTGAACCGAAACCAGTTTGAACCCAACGCCTTTATCTACGGCACAACGACAACCTGAATCATGAAACAGGTCAGCTATTCCATCACCTACACTCTTGAAAATCCTAAAACAGCTTAGGGTTAGATTTTTTTACCTACGAACGAAGTTGGAATCGTTGAAAAAGTGATTAAATAGCGATGGTTAAACACGTATAGCAGGGGGATGGAGTATCAGGAAGATGCTCCCACTTCTCTCACACTTTCTCTCTCTTTTCTCTCTTCTCTCTCCTAGGTTTTCTCAAATTCATATGGGATGGGAGAGTGAGGGCTTAAGGTCCTTATATAGGCCCAAAACTCACCAAATTAGACCCAGGGCCAAGGTATACTTAGGTTATGTCCAAATACGGACAGTTCTGTCTCAACGGAGCACTTCTGGAAGCCCCCCTTGAGCTAAAGGTCGGACTTAAGCTCACAGACATTGGATCCAGGTCGAGTTACATTTTCAGCCCGATCGGATTTACAGATCGCCCGTGGTGGACCAGTTTCAGTTCAACGGTCACCGAAACTCGATCAGGGCCATAAGTACACTGTCATATGTATGAAATTTCTCCTGATCCGAGGGTATATTTGGGTCAGATTCTGATGGTCTGATTGCTTATATTTGGCCCGCAAGTGACAAGTCTCAGATTACTTAAAATTAAACTTTATTTCTAATTAGTTTCAAGTTTCTCACACTCTTCACTCCGGGCTTAAGCGAATAGCACTGGGACACTATCTGAATTTGATTTCCGAGATGGATGTCAAGCCCAGCAAGGCGGTCCTAACCGTTTAACTTCACATTAATCGGACTTCCGACGTGAGCTCCAGATTTGATACAGAGTTTCAATGTGCTCCCGAGAGCAACTGGGTAATGAGATTGATCCTAGATTTTTGGGTAATGTAGCGCTAACTGTTCTAATTGTTTTGGGTCTAACAGATCATATTTAAAGCGATTGGTGCTAATTTCACAGGTACTCTAGTTTAACACTAGCTAATTCTTGCCTAATTTCTAAAGGATTTAGTCCTGTATGATTTCTGTCTGAGGTGGTACTTAGTCCTATAAGATTTCTATCTGAGGTGGTACTTAGGCCTTTGTAGGTTGTATATAAAGTGATCCAAGTTATTAAATCACGCCCTAATTACAACAGAAGAAGATCCTAGGGTAGGAGAGGCTGATGTTCCAAATACATATTCGTTTTGTGAGATTCCATAAGAGTAATGGTTAAAAGCCCATTTTATTTATGTATTTATCATCACCTAAACTTTTAAGATAGTGTCTAATGTGAAAGTACTTTGAAAAAAAATTTAAAGAACAAGGTGGTGAAAGGTGAGATTTGTGAAGGAAATGGGTTCAAAAGCGATTTTAGACTTTGGGATTGAGTTTTGACAAGTTAATAAGGTGTTAGGAATGACCTATTAGCTAAGGACGTCTAATTCCAGGTTGGCAAAAATTCGGGATGTTACAGAAAGAAGCAGAAGAAGACAGAGGGGAAGATGGAGAGAAAGGACGAGTAGATAGAGAAAAGAAGAGAGAGGCAATGTTGTTGCTCCATCTCAACTCAAACTGAGTTCATTAACTCACTGTCGAGTCGCAGTCCCAATTGGGTCAACTCGTTGTGTCTCTGACACTGTTCAGAGTCGTCGGCCGAGTAGAGAAGAAAGAAAAAGGAAGAAAATAGAAGCAGAAAGAAGAAGATCAGATAGAGAGAGAGAGAGCACATTGGTGCTACGCTAAGTCAGGATGACTTGGTCCAAGTCTGGGTCGATTCTAGACCTTTTCATGTTGAGAAAAGAGAGAGGGAGATAAGAGCAGAAGGAAGAAGAAAGGAAAAGGGAGGAAGAAGAAGAGGAGATGGGGCACGGTCCAGCTAACTCGATTCGAGTTTGCAGAGTTCGGGTTGCTACTAAGTCTGGCGATTCAACCAAATGGAGCGACTCAGTGAGTCACTTTGGTTCACGTGACTAGATCTATCCCATCCTGGATCCCGATCTCCCAATAAAGAAGAGAAAAGAAGAAGAGAAGGAAAGGGAAGATAAAGAAGGGAGTTAGAGTGCTGCTGCTACAAACATGTGAGGCCGGGTGCTCGACTCACTGCCTATCAGGTGGATTGACTCACTGAGTCAGTCTGTCTTGCAGGAATGGTTCATTACCAGCTTTTGATGAATACCTCAAGAAAAAAGATGGAAGTAAGAAGGAATGAAAAGGAAATAGAGAAAGGAAGAAGGAGAGGTATCGTTTTATTATTTTATTTAGAATAATATTTATCATTATTATTATTATTATCAATTTTGATTATTATTATTATCATTTATTATTTTGAATTCGTATTGAATTATTGTTATCACCTATTATTTTTATCTTTAATTTTAATATCTTTAGTTAGATTCTTGGTATTTTAATTTTAAATTCTTAAATTATTAATACTATTGATTTGTATTTTGTTGTTGCGCAAACTAGATTTCAATTCCTTAAATTCTAAACAATACACCAAAACCCTAATCTATCGATCGAAATACCTAGTTTTTATCCTAACTGTACAAATTGGGTATTGTTGTAATATAACCGCACTAATTGTGTTAATCATGTTAGATGCCGATCTTAAAGTACGAATACCCAATTCTAGCAGCACTGAGAGATAATCTAGCCTTAAGGTGAGAATCACCCTTCAAGCTTTTCTACATCATGATAGTTAGCATTATTTACTAATATTCATTCATTTATCTTATTGATTCTTAATACAATATCATTTTGAGATGATGATAAATGTTAGTTCTAATTAAGTAATTCTTTATAAATAATTGATGACTGGATTAAGTTCAATGATTGAACATGCTATATATTTCAAATATCCCTATTTTGGTTTTAAACGCACATTTCGTATGTGTGGATATTGAAAAGGAGAGCTGAAGTAGTCCTAGAGGGGGTTGAATAGGGCCATGCTAACAAATCGAATAAAGTGTTGAATAAATAAACAAATCAGAAATCTCAATTGCACTAGTTTTGAAACGTTGATTCAAACTAATTCGTAGGACAACCTTCACCCAAACAAGTTTAGGTAGGACAACCTTATTTCATGAATGTGATATGAATTAAAATTCCAAACTAAGCAAGAGTAAATAAAAATAATTATTACAAACATTCATCACTTGTACTAAAATGAAATTACAACCATTCATCACAAAAGTAATAAAAGTATTCACCACAATACCAAGAATTATAGTGGTTCGGTGTGTCAACAGCTATTCTCAAACAGCCACACCTACTCCACTCACAAAATTACTAACCACGTAATCTTGGCTTTCACTATGAATAAGGTTTTCACAGGGTCACCTTAAAACCTGATACAGTTTTGATTTTACTGGGCTATCACAAACAAAGAAATCCCTCACATGGATTTTCAGGCTTATTTCAGAAAAACCAACACTGAAATTTTCTGGCTATCTCAGAAAAACCAAATACAAAATGTAAATGTATAGTTATCTTCACCGTAGAAGTTGTAGCCGAAAAACTGCTTTTCTTAAATGTTGAATGTTAAATGTTCAGTACGATAGAAAAGGTCCAGAGTTGTATTGATTTTAATTAAATTTAAACAAACGATTACTTGTATTAATTCCTTTAAATCTAAAAAAGAAGAGTATTCTCTCTTTTTAGAATCAAAATGATAGAATTAGAGATTAAGGAATTAAACAAAAGAAGCTATAAAATGATTTATAAATATCGTTCAATGGATTGATAATACCTGAGGCTTCCCTTTCTCTTGTAGAAGGATTTTGATAGACTTGAATGCATTTTTGGATTGAGAAAGAACCTCAATTTATAGGTACAAAAGTTGTTGCTTTGACTCGTCTAAGATAGTCTTCAACTGATCGAAGCATCGGATTCTATTCCAATGGATTTTCAGATTTGAACGGGATAAGATTTAACAAATCTTCGACTGGTCGAAGGAGTCAAAATCCAATCCGAATTAGTCGCTGAACTTCGAGCCGAGAAATGCTCGACTGGTTAAAGAGTGACCTTCAACTGGTCGAGAAAATCTTAGGATGGTCGAGCCAAAACTTAGGCTGGTCGACACTCAACCAAATAGAAGCATAAAAAACTCAATTTTAAATATATTTTGAAAGCACCTAAATCTAAGGTATTTCTAGAGTTTCTAATACTTGTATGGACTGAACTTCATTGTCTTGAAGTAGAGTAGAAACTTGAACTTCTCTAAGGAGCTTGATCTTCTACTAGAACATTAGTAGATCTTGACTTTATGTTGTCTACTTCATGTTGTCTTTCGAGCTTGATCTTCAACTTTATCTTGAGCTTGAACTTCTACTAGATCTTGAACTTGATTTGAACCTTGATCTTGAATCATACTTGAAGATAATCATACTTGAAGATCGCTTGATAAGATGTTTTGACTTAAATGAAATTTGACAAACAAAGTGTGAAGTGTGCTTTAAACATTATAGCACTTACAATCTCCCCCTTTATCAATTTCAGAACAAAACACTTAGTATTACAATTATCAGAATGAAGTCTTGTACTCTTGTACTCATGTTATAGAAGATTGTTGAAGATTTACTACTCCCCCTCAAATTGTACTTCCCCTGTATTATGACATAAAACATTCCATTCCAAGGCATTCCATTCCATAGCCATTCATTAATCTCCAAGCATTATGTATCATTCATCATTCATATCATTCATATATTTATATATTTAAAGCCATTCTTCAAGTAATAACTAACCCCCTCCCCCTTTTTGTCACAAGTTGACAAGGGAAGGAATAATTCATCGATCAAGTAAATGAGATATTCAATGAATTAATAAGAACAAAAATGCAATAGAAGAAGAAATAGGCATAAGAATATAGCAAGGAGTAAATTAACATATGAAAATGTCAAGGTTACAGAAATAAACATCCAAGAAGTTTAGGAAAGCGTGAAGAAAGTAACCAAGTAAACAACAAAAGTTTAAGTTTTATAGCCCCATAAATAGAAGTACTCAAAAGAAAAGATCTTAATCGGATCTAGATGATGAAGGAGCAGGCATAGAAGGGTCAAGTTGGTGCAAACTCCTGGTGATACGATGAAAGTACTTTTTCATGTACTTTATTGATGATTTTTGGGTTTGAACCACATTGTCCTGTGAGACCTGCAATGCCTCAACCTTCTCCTCCAACGATTTAAGATGATTATCAACCTGAGAAGGTTGATAGTTTGGATCTTCTAGATCATCTGACTCATTGAGTTCAGCAAAAATGTCGTCCATCGAAGTGTCTTCAGGTGCAGGTGCTTCCTCCTCTTCTTCTTCTCGTTGGCTAGGAAGAAATTACAAATTCATCTTATTCAAGTTGGTATTGTTAAATGGTAATTCCGACTCTGGTACTCTGGTGCCTCATAGTAGGTATGGTGACATTACAATGTAAAGAAATGCATGTCATGAGGTAAGCAAATGGAATCGAACCATGATCGAGATGAAGATGAAACTGAATAATAATGTAGCATATGAGAGAAAGAAGACAGACTTGAATACCGGATGCAACCGAATGGAGGACACAAGTCATGAAGGGAGTAAGTTTCAATTTATTCCCTGATCTAGGATAAACATTATACGAAAAAATCCTATGAAGAACTGGATACTTTGGGAGCATTTGGTTAGCATAGAGAGCATTACCAGATTTCCAAAATGGCATAATTTATGAGTAATCGCTTGCCGTTCAGAATGAGTCATTTTATTAATTAAATTATCAATTGAAATTGCGTCTTCTACAACGGTAATCTCAGTCAATGCCGAGATAGTATAGCGATTTACCGTGAAGGTCCCTTCTACGAATTTAATCATAAATGTAAGCTCTTCTAGAGACACATCTCAAATAGAAGCATACATTGCTTGTGCAATGGAGCGGTAAGCCGTTTTTCCCCAACCAAGAATGTCATCCCAACCGATATTGAAAAGAAAAGGAACAAGTTCAAATGGTGCAATGTGATCAAGATTGACAGTACGCTCAATAATTATGTCTCTTGAGTGGAAATCCCTAACTTGCTCCAAATCTTCTTCGGGGCTCCTTAGGGTTCTCACATTAATTGGAGTCGACTTAATGGATGAGCTACCATGGTTCTTTTATGTTGTTGTTCTTTTAGTACGATGCTCCATTTAATGATTGCACAAGAAATAATTAAAGAGAGTAGATGGATTGAAGCTAGATTAGATTTTATACAAAACCCACCAAAAAGAGAGTTTGAAAACAACAATACACTCCAAATATGAGATTGACTAGCAAAGATTAACCCAAAACTTGAAGAAAATCGAAAAATAATCACTTACAAGCAAGTTTGGAAGTTGGGTTCGTCGAGAGGGGCACCGGCTAGTCGAGGAAGAATATAGAAATGAAATGAAAAAAGCGAATTTTCCCTTTTTAGGGTAAAATCGCGTGGTTCTCGACCGGTCGAGCACGTACTTGACTCGTCGAGGGTTCGACTGGTCTAGTATGTACTTGACTCATCGAGCAACACAAAAATATGAATTTTTGACATTTTATTATCATTTTTAATTATTTTATCATTTTATGCATTTAATTAATATAAAAATAAAACAAATAAATGCATAAACAATATGATTAATTAATAATACACAAACCAATATCATTCTTTAAATTGGAAAATCTATTCTTGTCGAGTGGTTTGGTCAGTATGTCTGCAAGTTGCTTCTCAGTTTGAATGTACTCTAGCACAATACTCTTGTCTGCAACTAATTCTTGAATATAATGATATTGATATGTTTACTACGAGAATGTTGGATTGGATTTTTTGAAATATTTATTGTGCTCAAATTATCACACTATAATGTCATTGTATCTTGTGCAATACCATAATCAACTAATGTTCTTTTCATCCAAATACACTAAGTGCAAGCATTACCAGCTGCTATATATTCAGCTTCAGCTGTCGAGAGAGATGCAAAATCTTATTTCTTATTGAGTCATGAAACTAAACAGTTCCCTATGTAGAAACATCCACCACTTGTAGATTTTCTATCGTCAATATTTCTTGCCCAGTCTGCATTAGTATATCCGGCAATTTGTACGGATGTATCATGCGGGTACTAAAGTCCTAAGTTAGCAGAACTTGCGACATATCTGATTATCCATTTAACAGCAATTAGATGTGATTCCTTAGGATTAGATTGATATCCAACACTAAAAGCAATATCAGGTCTATTAGCTGTTAAGTATAAGAGACTACCAATCATGCTTCGATATAAACGGGAGTCTACACTTTTACCTAATTCATCCTTTGAGAGTTTAAGAGTTGTACTCATTGGAGTTTCAAAATTCTTTCCATTCTCAAATACAAACATTTTTACAAGGTTCAAGGCATATTTGGTTTATAAGATGAATATACCATCTTCAACTTGTTTAACTTGTAATTTAAGAAAATAGTTTAGTTCACCAACCATACTCATTTCAAACTTAGATTTCATTAAATCTGCAAACTCAATAGATAAGTTAGTGCATGTAGATCCATAAATGATATCATCAACATAGATCTGAACTATCAGTATATGATCACTATATTTCTTGACGAATAAAGTTTTATCAACAATTCCCATTACAAAGTTATGACTAAGTAAAAATTTAGTTAATTTTTTATACCATGCCCTGGGAGCTTTTTCAAACCATAAAGTGCCTTTTAAAGATGGTACACATGATTTGGAAGTTTAGGGTCCTCAAAACCCTTAAGTTGTTCAACATATACTTATGTAAGTCACTGTTTAGAAACGCACTTTTGACATCCATTTTATATATTTTGAATTTCTTATGACATGCGATTAAAATGAATAATCTTATGGATTCAAGGCGCGCAACTAGTGCAAAGGTTTCATCATAATCAATACCTTCTATTTAAGTGTACCCTTGTACAACCAGTCGAGCCTTATTTTTGATAATATTACCTAATTCATCAGTTTTATTCTTAAAAATTCATTTAGTTCCAATTACATGTTTATCAGTAGGTCTAGAAACTAAGTACCATACATCATTTCTAACAAATTGATTTAATTCTTCTTACATGGCAATTATCCAACTTTTATCGGCAAGTGCTTCATTTACATTGGCTGGTTCAATTTGGAAAGTGAAGCAGTCATAATTACAGATATTTTCTAATTGTCTTTTTGTCTAAACACCAGTACTAGGGTTACCAAGTATTTGATCAGTCAGATGATCTTTGACTGATCTTAATTCAGTATCAACTGATTCGGATGAAGAGTCAGGTATATCAATTATATTGAATTTATCATCATCTTGACTTAGAGTGGGTGTGATTTGTTGATCATCAATTACTACATTTATTGATTCCTGAATTACCCCAGTTCTTTTATTCAGAAACCGGTAAGCACAACTATTTAGTGCATAGCCTAGAAATATTCTAAAAAGGCGAGCTAACAGTCCTAAAGGGGGGGGGGGTGAATAGGACTATATCAAATAAAAACTTAAAGTATTGAAATAATAAATAAATCAGAATAAATCAGAAAACTCAATAGCATTAGTATTGAAAAATTGATTCAAACTTAGTTCGTAGGACAACCTTACACTAAAAACAAAGTTTTAGGTAGGACAACCTGATTTTATAAACGTTTGTAAGGATCAAGATCTCAAACCAAGCAAGAGACAAGAGAGCTATCTATTATAAGCATTCATCATATTTGCATAAATAAATTACAATCATTCACCACATATACAAAAATTAAACATCCACCACAAACACTAGGAGTTAGGTTCAGTGTGTACACAAACTGTTCTCAAACAGCCACACCTACTCCACTCTCAATAATCACAACCCACGTGATATTGACATTCACTAAAAATAAGGTTTTCATAGGTTCACCTTAAAACCTTACACAGTTGTGATTTTAGAAGGGCTATCACAAATAGAAACCCCACGCTGAGATTTTCTGGCTATCTCAGTCAAAACCAATATATGAGATTTTCAGGTTGTTACGCCCTAGATTCAGTGACCGGAACTCACAAGAATCCCGATATCCGATTCCGGCGCCGACAACCTTTGTAGTAACCCATTCTCAGCTCTTGACACCCATCCACTAGGTTCCGATCCTGGGATCCCATAAGGAGGATTTCTATAACATAATTCTGATCCATAAAGAGCATACCCAAGATCATAACATAGTAACCACAGATAATAACTACAGGAACAACATTACAAAATCCAATAAGAATTTAAACTTTTACAAGATACAAGGTGCAAAGGGAAATACAAGGTCTATATAAAGGAAACTCCAAAAGGATCAGCGGCACGCTTCAACTCTTGCTCCGCTCTCTGGCCTAGAATCACCTACACACATCAATTGTGCATAAGCTTATAGAAAGCTTAAAGGGTGGTGTAAGTGTGTGCAGGACAGGTGCCATAAATATGATATCAGAGTACGCGGAAGAATGCTGTATGAACCTTGAATACCATCAATGCCAACAGCCACACCAAGGCTATGCTATACCAAGAATGAATGCGATAAGCCGTACCAAGGCTATGAAATGCAACATATGAGTACTGCGTGCCATACCAAGGCGATGCATAAGAGGCCTACATAGCCAATGCAATATGCAAAGTGCAAATGCGATTAAGCCAGTCCTCATATCCAATCCACATATCCATACAATTTCACTTTAGGGAAACCACCAGGGTCAAATACACTGCTAGCCGACTGCCGCTCTCCTAGTCGTACAGTCTAACGAGCGTAAGAGACCTCACTACCCGCTTGTGGACAGCCAATCACTAGCAAGGCTCAATAATAATGAACCCATCCACGAGCTGGTCAAACTCAGCCTAACTATTGCCCCCTCACTCAAGCGAGTAAGGCCACACCCCATCTAACCGACTACGTTACAGTGGGAGTCGTGGCCTAATGGTATAAGACACTTGGGCGCTCATGTTTTCCACTCGGTCTCGGAGTTGAGGTGTCTCCTGGTACCATCAAAGTTTAGGGGCTTTCACCCAAGGACATCCAAAGTGCCCTAAATGCTCAAGTAACATTTTCGGTGTCTAAATCCAGCTATCCACGATATGCCTGTGGAGGCTACGGCTCTGATGAAGCAAGGGCGAATGTCAATCATGCTATGTAATACCAGATGCATGAATCACAGATATCAACCATGCATCAGTCCCAAGCATCAAACGTGCTCAAGAGGGATAGCTTCATCCCTCATAATATCCTGCCCAATGGCATAACCATGACCAATCACATCTTAACCAAGTATGCATATGAAGCATATGGGAGTGAGTCATGAAGATGAACAAAGATGCTAATGCGGTGAAGATGTACTCTCCTCCTAACCAAGTAGGGTCTAAGTACTTAAACAATTTTTCATAAGGAATACAACCTCTAGTGGGGGCCCAATAGCCTGAGGTAGTTCACAAGTCTAAGATAGATAATGTCATGGGTCTAAATGATGAGAATGAGCCTAACAAGAGTCTATGATGGACCTTTAACCACTCATAGATGCAAGTGGGCCTACCATGGGGCCACAAATGTGGACATTCAACCGCCATTTATCCCAAGAAGGTAGCCCAATAACATTCTACCAAGAATCAAGGCCCGTAGCCCGAGTACAATCATACAAAGGAAATGGGTAGCTATATACATACCATATACATCACATGTTGGGCCTCGAATAAATGACCCAAGACCTACATACATAACAAGGATCCAAAGGGCAATACATGGCCCAATCCATGCCAATATCATGGGCCCAAAGGGAAGGTTATGGCCCAAGAATAAGGTCACCAAGTCCATAAATTATGGTGGTCATAGTGGGCAGCCTATTACCCCAATGTCATGGGCAAGAATCACATTCAAGTTAAGCAAATTGGGCCATACAACCTTAACCTAAGAATCTAGTCGATTTGGTGGGCAACTAAGGGTCCAACCACACTTATAAACTTTAGCCCAACCAGCCCAACATAATAATGGACATAACCCATAAATCCATTGGGCCTAACTAGGACATTCCAGCCCATTTGGGCCTATAAGTTGTCCTAAAAATCTGGCCTACCAAGGCCCTCAAAATCAATTTATATGTGGGCCTTACAAGGCACTAATTAAGCCAAAGAATTAGAGGTTAACATGCATAGTGTGTACACAAAACAACAGTCAGCCTGGTGGGCCCCTCAATCCCCAAAACAATCATCTATATGCGGAAATTTCTGGGTACTTGCTGAAATTTCAGGCCACTCACTTCCTGGGCCTGCTGGAGTCCAGAAATTAGTAAAAATGAAGGGATTAATAATCCCATGGTGGCCAGTAATATACACAGGGAGCCCCACTAGATGGAAAGTGTACACACAACACATAAATCAAGTGGGCATACTGCTGAACTGCAAGTCCAGCAATAGCCCAAGCAATGGGCATCCCAACATGGTGGACGATCCAATGGCCTGGACAGCCGGCCATATCAAAGCTCAAGGTGGGCCCCACCATGAACGTCCCACCAGGGGTGGGCCACGTCCAAGTGGGCCACACCAAATGGGTGAATGGATGGATGAAACACTACATCATGGTGGCCTCAAAGGGGGTGGGACGGCTAGCCCATGCTGGATGTCAACCACCTTGGGACGTCCAGCGTGGCTGTTGTCCAGCCATGTACACAAAAAAATCTGGTGGTCTGGGTGGCCCTTGATTGCATACGGTGGGTGGGTCCCAGCAAGGTGAGCCACAATGGAGATAAATTTGGAAGCCAAACACATGCTCAAAACAATCACACAAAAATGGAGGTATATCTAAAAAATCTAATGCTGTAAAAATGTAGTTGTCCCCAACTTTGGCACCTCATGGGGTGGGCCTAGGCCTACCGAATCACTGGAGAAATGGGTGGATTTGGTGCACCCATATATAGACTACATGTGGGGTCCACTGGGGTGGCCCACTTTTTCCAAAACATAGCTGTTATAAGCCCATTTCCAACATGCAGGACTGCTGGACAGTCCAGAAATTTTTAGACATCTAGCCCTCTTTGGCCCATCCCATGGGTCTTAATCAAGGGATAGATGGTGTGGGCTCCATCCTACATCAAGGTGGGGTCCACACCTCAGAAAACCCCAAAAGAAATCAGGGAAAAAGTCTTACGAACATGCTCAAAACAATGCCCAAAAATCATACATCCAATGGGCTTGAAATTTGGATAGCAACATGTGCTCCATTTCTAGCCCATAAAAAAATATTCAAAGGGATAAATGCTTAGAAAACACAAGTGGGATCCACTTAGATGGACCACAAAAATTCTAGACCCAAATCCATCAAAGAATCTCCAAGAAATCATGCCTTGTGGGGCCATTCAACCCATGCATCCAACATGCACATGGACGTCCAGCCTTGTGGGACTGGACGTCCCAACATTTGATGGGTTTGGGATCTTTGTGGCACATTAGTGGGCCTCCATCATTAGTAGCAAAATAAGGAAGAAGATATATAGATAGATAGATAGATAGATAGATAGATAGAGAGAGAGAGAGAGAGAGAGAGAGAGATCAACGGTCACAGGGGAGGATTCCGATACTATGAATCCTCCACCAACACAATCCACACCTTACATCTTACATGCATGCATACATAAGATCTCTTCAAATTAAGAAATTTCTAAGCTGGGGATTCCATCCCCACTATACATTTATGGTCTAGTTGACCCAACAAATCCTAGATCAAAATGAGTCCATCATGATGGGTCCATGGAGAATGGTCCACCATGGCAACATGCATGCATCAAGTGGGCTTCTAGCCACACATCATGGAGCTATGTAGGACCTCCATCATTGATTGGTGGGTCCTACATACTCCCAAACATGAGAAAAGAAATATACAAGAAGAAAGGAAGAAAGAAGTTCCAAATGCATCACCCACCTTTAAGATCACCCATCCTCTTCAAGCCATAGACTCCATAGCTCCAAAGGTGGGATTCTAATAGTGGTGATGGGGTTTAGATGGTGGGATTGGGAGAGAGAAGAGGGAGATGTTGCTCTATTTTGGGAGAAATGGTGGACGTCCCACCTAGCAAGGAAAGGAAGAGGAGAGAAATAAGAGAGAAGAGAAGAGAGAGAAGAGTTGTAGGAAAGTAATGATGAGTTATGGGAGAAAGGGCTTGCTTGGGGAAGAGAAATACATGGGGAAGTAAAAAAGAAATCTTATGATTATTATAGAAAAGAGAAACTCATAATTGCTAGGCTAGGCTAGGCAATCATGGTAGCTTGCATAGAAAAAGGTGCACTAGGGTGGGGCCCACATGGGGAAACGTGCAAGGGTCTAGGTGGGTCCCACATGCATGATCAATGGCCCATATAATGCGCAGCCCATAACTTAAGATCTACATATCAGATAGACGCACAAAACACGACGTTGGAAATGCGGCATCGATGCAGTCGCAATGGCATATGTTTTGAGTCGATCCAGTTCGGGAAAGCAAGATGGAACTTAAGGATGACCACAAATGGAATCCATAGGTTGTGGGTCACCGGGATTCGACCGGAAGGACCGCGGGACCTAAAGGAACGAAATAGATACTCGGGTACTATCTTACATCTCTCCCCACCAACAAAGAAATTTCATCCTCGAAATTGACAAATCTAGGAAAAAAGGAAATGCACAAACACCATCATATATATATATCATTTAGTAATCACAAGAGAAGGCAATAAAAGCAATCAATCAACAAATAAATGAGAATAGCGCTCTTGAATCTCTACTTCGCGCTCCCAAGATGCCTCGGCCTTCAAATTGATGACCCCACTGAACCTTCACCAGGGCAATGACCTTGGTCCTGAGAACCTACTCCTTCCGGTCAAGGATGCGAATCGACTGCTCAATGTAAGAAGCATCCTCACGAACCTTGAGGGGTTGCCAATCAATCACTGGAATAATGTCCGACCCACACTTTTGCAACATCGATACATGGAACACGTCGTGGATACCGGACAATTCAGAAGGTAAGGCGAGCATGTAGGCCACGATGCCCACATGCCCGGTAATCTCAAAAGGTCTAATGAATATTGAGGCAAGCTTGCCCTTCGCTCCAAACTGCACTATGCCCTTCATAGGCGAGACCTTGAGATACTCCATATCCCTAACTGCAAACTCGAGGGGTCGACGTCAACGATCAGCAAAACCCTTCTGCTGGTTTTGAGTTATGCGCATTCTCTACCGGATAATATCAATAATCTCTGATGTCTGCTACACAAGCTCGGGACCTAGGAGACGACGCTCGCCAACCTCGGTCCAACAATTAGGAGATCTGCACGGTCTTCCATATAGTGCCTCAAAAGGAGCCATGCCAATGATCACCTAATAACTGTTGTTGTACGTGAACTCGGTTAGGCCCAAATGCTCATCCCAGCTACCTGCGAAGTCGATCATGCAAGCTCTGAGCATATCCTCAAGGATCTGGTTGACCCTTTCGGTCTGCCCATCTGTCTGCGGATGCTAAGCGGTGCTGAGCTGCATAGTAGACCCCATCGCCTACTGAAAGCTCCTCCAAAACTGAGACGTGAATATGGGGTTTTCGGTCAGAAATGATCGAAACCGGAATGCCTTACAGTCTCACTATCTCCTCAATGAATACCTTTGTAAGCCAATCCAATGTTTAAGTTGCACGCATCAGAATAAAATGTGCTGACTTCGTCTAACGATCGACTACAACTCAGATGGCGTCATGACTGCGCTGAGTCCTCGACAAGCCCATGATGAAATCATTCGACACGTGCTCCCACTTCTACAGTGGAATGCTCAACGGCTGCAAAGGACAAGGGGGTCTCTGGTGGTCGGCCTTGACAAGCTGGCAAGTGTCACACTCAGCCACAAACTAGCAATCTGGTGCTTCAGCCCCAACCAGAAATACTGTCTCCTCATATCTTTGTACATCTTCGTGGAGCCCGGGTGGATCGTAAGTCTCAATCGGTGTGCCTCAATCATCAAATCTCGACGTAACTCTGGCATGTCTGGAATATGCAATCGACCTCTGTACCGAAGTCCACCATCGGAACCAATCTGTCAGTTTGATTGCTCCAGGGATGCTGCCTCTGCTCGGTATCCCTGTAGCGACTCGTTTGTCTGCTGAGCCTCGATCACCCTTGCGACAAGAGAGGGTTGAATTGATAGGCTCAAAAGATGAACAATAGAAGATTGCAGGCCAAACTCAAAGTCGAACTCGCATACATCCTCGAGCATCTTCCATTCACGAACCATCATCTGTGCCACTAGGCCTCATGGCTGATGGCTAAGTGCGTCCACCACTACATTAGCCTTGCCTAGGTGGTACTGAAGGTCGAAATCATAATCCTTCAACAGCTCCATCCATTACCTCTGTTGCATATTCAGCTCTGACTGCTAAAATAAATACTTCAGGCTCTTATGGCCCGAAAAGAGCTCGAACCTAACCCCACAGAGATAATGCCTCCACACCTTCAGTGCGAAGACAACTACTGTCAACTCTAGATTATGCGTGGGGTAGTTTAGCTTATGGACCTTGAGCTGGCGCAAGGCATACGCCACTGGCCTCCCGTGCTGCATCAGAACAGCACTCAAACCGACTCTAGAGGCATCGGTGAAAACAACAAAATCATCACTCGTATCTGGAAGAGTGAGGATAGGAGCAGACGTGAGGCGGTCCTTCAACTCCATAAATGCCTCCTCACAGGCGTCACTCCAGACGAACTCGGTGCCCTTCCACATCAACTGGGTCAGCGGTGCTGCAATACGGGAGAAACCCTCGATGAATCATCTATAATAACCTGCTAGACTAAGGAAGCTATGGATCTCAGATGCGTTCATGGGTTGGCCCCACTGACGCACTGCATCAATCTACGAGGGGTCCACAGCGACACCCTCCCTCATCACCACGTGACCGAGGAACTTCATTTCCTCTTGCCTGAACTCACACTTCTCCATCTTTGCATACAACTGGTGGGCACGGAGGGTCTTAAGCACAATTTGCAAATGCATCTCATGGTCCTCCCGGGTCCTTGAATACACCAGAATATCATCGATGAAAACTACGACAAATTGGTCGAGGTAGGGCCGGAAGACCTCGTTCATCAGTTGCATGAAGACGGCGGGCGCATTGGTCAACCCAAAAGGCATGACCAGAAACTTGAAGTGACCGTAACGCGTTCGAAAAGCTGTCTTCGGAATGTCCTCCTCTCGGACCCAAATTTGATGATAACCAGAGCGCAAGTCAATCTTGGAAATGAACTGAGCACTCTGCAGCTGGTCGAACAAATCATCAATCCTGGGGAGCGGGCATTTGCTCCTAATAGTGACCTTGTTTAGCTTGCAGTAATCCATGCAGAGCCTCAACGAGGCATCCTTCTTCTTCACGAACAATACCGGGGCTCGCCATGGCGAACTGCTAGGATAAATAAAACCCAACTCTCGTATCTCATCCAACTATTCCTACAGTTACCGTAACTCCATCAGTGTCATACGGTATGGGGCCTTCAGGGTGCAACACCGAGCACCAAATCTATCTGAAAGTTTATCTGCTGGAGCGGCGACAAACCCGGGATCTCCTAAAACACATCCGAGAACTTGCAAACTATCGGCAGCTGCTCAAAACACCCTGCCAATGACTCCTCAACAACACAAGCCAACAACCTTAACAGCGGCTCTCCTCTGGGCTCGGCAATGAACAAGAATATCGACAAGCCTGGAATATGAAACGTGATTGTCCTCGCGGCACAGTCCAAGATAGCATAGTACTCAGTAAGCCAATCTATACCCAGGATGACATCATACTCATCCATCAACAACACAAATAAATCAGCGGGTAGGAACATCTTACCAACCAAAACTGGACAAGACGAATATCGACGGCTTAAAACTACAGACTTCCCCAAGGGAGTTAAAACGGATAAGGCCTCAGGCACGGACTCTGACGAAATATTGGTCGATCGGCAGAACTCCTCGGTCGTGAATCAATGAGATGTGCCAGAATCAAATAGCACACGGGCAATACAAGTAGATATAGGAAGAATATCCTCGACTACTCCTCCAGAAGATGATTGCGGGTCCTGCTGGGCGGTGTAGAATCTGCCCTGAGCCGGCAAGGGAAGTAAGCCTGAAGACTACGGATCCTGACCCTGCACCTGATGTGCGGCATATACTCGACCCTGGGTATGTTGGGGAGGAGCTTGTCCCCTCTGCTGCGGTCTCTGTTGCTGCTACGGTCACTGCGGCTGCTATTGTGAAGGAGGCTTAAGAACAGGAGTCTAATATTGGGGTAGCTGCTGCTGCTACTGCTATCAAGGATGGTGCGGGGACTGCTGTGGTGCCCTCTATTGCTGCTGGGGATGAGGACACTTGCACCTACAGTGCCCAGACTGCCCACAACCATAACATACGCCAGAGAATGGCCCAAATGAAGATGAAGCTAGCTACACTACAGGCAGTCTGAATCCAGAACAAAAATAAAGATCGTAGGTCATACACTTGCGCCTGAATCCAGAACGGCCCCAATGTTGTCGGTGCTGGTGCTGACAGGAGCTACCGGAGGGTGCCTTCCTCTTTCGGTCTCCACTAGAACTCTGCTCCCTAGACCTTTGTGTCATGGCCCAGTCCTCCTCATATACTAAGGCCCTATGCATGACCTCATCAAATGTCGTCAACAAATGTCCCATGACGTGACTGTAAAGGGCGGGATGCAAGCCGCTCACAAAACGGCGAGCCTTCCGCTTCTCGTTGTCGACAAGATAGGAGGCAAAACGAGACAAAGCAATAAATCGGGCCTCATACTAAGACACTGTTATCTCACCCTACACCAGGGTCTCAAACTCTATGTCCCTCTGCTCACGGATATGCTCTGGGAAGAACTTCTGGTCAAAACGGACCACAAACTCCTCCCACATCCACATAAAATCTGGCCCGACCATCCGAGAAACTGAAGTCCACCAATGTCTCGCCTCACCCTGAAGAAGGAAGATGGCCAAAGGAACTCTCTGCTCACTGGTGCACTGCATGGTGTCAAATATCTTCTCCACTGTGGTGCACCATAACTTTGCTGCAGACGGGTCAGACGCACCTCGGAACCGTGGGGGATCATGCTGTCTAAAGTCTTAGAGTAATGCGCTCACTCGCAACTGTTGAGACTGCTTGGGGGTCTTGGGAACTGGATGACGAGTTTGAAGAGCAGCAGTGACAACCTGCACCATCTGTCGAAAATGCTCGACCCCAACCGGGACCATAGGATAAGCGGAGGCGGGATTGGCTTCTGACAGAGGCATAGGTACGGCGGGAACCTTTAGAACAGAAACGACAGGCTCAGGTGGGGGTATGGGTGCCACTGGGGGTGGAATCACAACCTCAGGTATAGGATTGGGACTAGGGTCCACAACGGGTGGAGCAAGATGTGCTCGGGTCGATCGGGTCGCTCGAGTATCACGGGTGCCTCTACCACTCGTGCCTCGACCACGAGTGCCTCGTTTAGGCGGCATCGTCTACATAAGAACAAAGTGATGGACGCAATGAGATCAGAACCTCAAAGGCTCAAATGAAAACAAGTGGAATGCACTCAGGACACGACTTGTCCTAAGCTCGCAGCAAATATGTGATGTCCTCCTAAGTTATTTCGTAGGTTACTTGTTATGCTCCGATACCAACAACTGTCACGCCCCAGATTCGGTGACCAGAACTCACAAGAATCCTGATAGTCGATTTCGGTGCCGACAGCCTCCGTAGTAAACCATTCTTGGCTCCTGGCAGCCATTCACCAGGTTCCAATCCTGGGATCCCATAAGGAGGATTTCTATAACATAATTCTGATCCATAAAGAGCGTACCCAAGATCATAACATAGTAACCATAGATAATAACTACAGGAATAACATTACAAAATCCACTAAGAATTTAAACTTTTATAAGATACAAGGCGCAAAGGGAAATACAAGGTCTACATAAAGGAAACTCTAAAAGGATCAGCGGCATGCTCCAGCTCCTGCTCTGCTCTCTGGCTTAGAATCACCTGCACGCATCAATTGTGCAAGCTTATAGAAAGCTTAGAGGGTGGTGTAAGTGTGTGCAGGATAGGTGCCATAAATGCGATATCAGATTATGCGGAAGAATGCGGTATGAACCATGAATACCATCAATGCCAACAGCCATACCAAGGCTATGTTATACCAAGCATGAATGCAGTAAGTCGTACCAAGGCTATACAATGCAACATATGAGTACTGGGTGTCATTTTAAGGCGATGCACAAGAGGCCTACATAGCCAATGCCATATGCAAAGTGCAAATGCGATTATGCTAGTCCTCATATCCAATCCACATATCCATACAGTTCCACTCTAGGGAAACCATTGAGGTTAAATACACTGCCAACCGACTGCCGCTCTTCTAGCCGCACAGTCTAACGAGCGTAAGAGACCTCACTACCCGCCTGTGGACAGCCAATCACTAGCAAGGCTCAAAGGTAGCGGATCCATTCACGAGCTGGTTAAACTTAGCCTAGCTATTGCCACACCCCATCTCAATCGACCACGCTACAGTGAGAGTTGCGGCCTAATGGTATAAGGCACTCGGGCGCTCATGTTTTTCACTCGGTCTCGGTGTTGAGGCGTCTCCTTGTACCATGAAGGTTTATGGGCTTTCACCCAAGGACATTCTATGCCCCCTAAATGCTCAAATAACATATTTGATGTCCAAATTTAGCCACCACTATATGCCTGTGGAGGCTATGCCCTGATGAAGCAATGGCGAATGTCAATCATGCTGTGCAAGACCAGATGCATGAATCACACATATCAACCATGCATCAGTCCCAAGCATCCAACGTGTTCAAGAGGGGTAACTTCATCCCTCTAAATATCATGCCCAATGGCATAACCATGACCAATCACATCTTAACTAAGCATGCATATGATGTGAATGGGAGTGGGTCATGAAGATGAAGAAAGATGCCAATGTGGTGAAGATGTACTCTCCTCTTAACCAAGTAGGGTCTAGGTACTTAGAGAATGTCCCATAAGGAATACAACCTCTAGTGGGGGCCTAATAGCCCGGGGTAGTCCGCGAGTCTAAGATAGATAATGTCATGTGCCTAAATGATGAGAATGAGCCTAACAAGAGTCTATGGTGGACCTTCAACCACTCATAGATGTAAATGGGCCTACCATGGGGCCACAAATATGGACATTCAACCACCATTTGTCCCAAGAAGGTAGCCTAATAACATTCTACCAAGAATCAAGGCCCGTGGCCCGAGTACAATCATACAAAGGAAATGGGCAGCTATATACATATCACATACATCACAAGTTGGGACTCAAATAAATGACCTAAGGCCTACATACATAATAAGGGTCCGAAGGGCAATACATGGCCCAATCCATGCCTATTATCATGGGCCCAAAGGGAAGGTTATGGCCCAAGAATAAGGTCTCCAAGTCCATACATTATGGTGGGCCTAGTGGGTAGCCCATTACCCCAATCATATGAGCAAGAATCACATTCAAGTTAAGGAAATTGGGCCTTACAACCTTAGCCCAAGAATCTAGTCGATTTGGTGGGAAACCAAGGGCCCAACCACACCTATATACTTCAGCCCAACCAGCCCAACATAATGATGAACATAACCCATAAATCCATTGGGCCTAACTAGGACATTCCAGCCATTTGGGCCTACAAGATATCCTAAAATTTTGGCCTACCAAGGCCCTCAAAATTAATTTATATGTGAGCCTTACAAGGCACTAATTAAACCTAAAAATTAGAGGTTAACATGCATAGTATGTACATAAAACAACCCTCAGCCTGGGGGACCCCTCAATCCCCAAAAGAATCATCTATTTGCAGAAATTTCTAGGTACTTGCTGAAATTTCAGCCCACTAACTTCCTAGGCCTGCTGCAGCCCAAAAACTAGTAAAAATGAAGGGATTAATAATCCCAAGGTGGCCAGCAATATACACAGGGGGCCCCACTAGATGGAGAGTGTACACACAACACATAAATCAAGTGGTAGCCCAAACAATGGGCGTCCCAACATGGTGGACGGTCTAATGGCCTGGATGACCAGCCATATCAAAGCTCAAGGTGGGCCCCACCATGGACATCCCACTAGGGGTGGGCCATGTCCAAGTGGGCCACACCAAATGGGTGAATGGATGGATGAAACACTATATCATGGTGGCCTCATAGAAGGTGGGACGGCTAGCCCATGCTGGACGTCAACCACCTTGGGACGTCCAACATAGCTGCTGCCCAGCCATGCACACCCAAAAATATGGTGGTCTGGGTGGCCCTTGATTGCATACGGTGAGTCCCAGAAAGGTGGGCCACAATGGAGATAAATTTGGAAGCCAAACACATGCTCAAAACAATCACAAAAAAATGGACATCAAGATATATCTAAAAAATCTGTTGTTGTAAAAATGCTGCTGTCCCCAACTTTGACACCTCATGGGGTGGGCCTAGGCTTGCCAAATCACTGGGAAAATGGGTGGATTTGATGCACCCAT
Organism: Magnolia changhungtana; assembly: GCA_030180095.1. Classification (NCBI taxonomy): domain Eukaryota; kingdom Viridiplantae; phylum Streptophyta; class Magnoliopsida; order Magnoliales; family Magnoliaceae; genus Magnolia; species Magnolia changhungtana. The sequence goes on along the minus strand of JASAUF010000502.1, from coordinate 2,890,011 downwards.
ATATAGACTACATGTGGGGTCCACTGGGGTGGTCCACTTTTCCTAAAACATAGCTGTTATAAGCCCATTTCCAACATGCATGACTGCTGGACAGTCCAGAAATTTATGGACATCTAGCCCTCTTTGGCCCATCCCATGGGTCTCAATCAAGGGATAGATGGTGTGGGCTCCATCCTACATCAAGGTGGGGTCCACACCTCAGAAAACCCCAAAAGAAATCAGGGAGAAAAGTCTTACAAACAGGCCTAAAACAATGCCCAAAAATCATACATCCAATGGGCTTGAAATTTAGACAGCAACATGTGCTGTCCATTTCCAGCGCATTAAAAAATATATTCAAAGGGATAAATGCTCAGAAAACACAAGTGGGGTCCACCTAGATGGACCACAAAAATTCCAGACCCAAATCCATGCAAGAATCTCCAAGAAATCATGCCTTGTGGGGCCATCCAACTCATGCATCCAACATGCACATGGACGTCGAGCCTAGTGGGCTCGGACGTCCCAAAATCTGATGGGTTTGGGATCTTTGTGGCACATCAATGGGCCACCATCATCAGTAGCAAAAAGAATGAAGAAGATAGATAGATAGATAGATAGAGAGAGAGAGAGAGAGAGAGACATCAACAGCCATGGGGAGGATTCCGATACTATGAATCCTCCACCAACACAATCCACACCTTACATCTTACATGCATGCATGCATAAGATCTCTACAAATTAAGAAATTTCTGAGGTGGGGATGCCATCCCCACCATACATTTATGGTCTAGTTGACCTAACAAATCCTAGATCAAAATGAGTCCATCATGATGGGTCCATGGAGAATGGTCCACCATGGCAACATGCATGTATCCAGTGGGCTTCTAGCCACACATCATGGAGCTATGTAGGACCTCCACCATTGATTTGTGGGTCTTACATACTCCCAGACATGAGAAAAGAAATATGCAAGAAGAAAGGAAGAAAGAAGCTCCAAATGCATCACCCACCTTCAAGATCACCCATCCTCTTCAAGCCATAGACTCCATAGCTCCAAAGGTGGGATTCTAATGGTGGTGATGGGGTTTAGATGGTGGGATTGGGAGAGAGAAAAGGGAGATGTTTCTGGATTTTGGGAGAAATGGTGGACATCCCACCTAACAAGGAAAGGAAGAAGAGAGAAATAAGAGAGAAGAGAAGAGAGAGGAGAGTTGTAGGAAAGTAATGATGAGTTTGGGGAGAAAGGGCTTGCTTGGGGAAGAGAAATACATGGGAAAGTAAAAAGAAATCTCATGATTATTATAGAAAAGAGAAACTCATAATTGCTAGGCTAGGCTAGGCAATCATAGTAGCTTGCATAGAAAAAGGTGCACTAGGGTGTTGCCCACATGGGGAAATGTGCAAGGGTCTAGGTGGGTCCCACAAGCATGATCAATAGCCCATATAATGCACAACCCATAACTTGAGATGTACATATCGAATAGACACTCGAGACGTGGCATTGGAACCGCGGCATCGATGCAGTCACAATGGCATAGGTTTCGAGTCGATCCGTTTCAGGAAAACAAGATGGAACTTAAGGATGACTGCAAATGGAATCCACAGGTCGCGGGTCACCCGGATTCGACTGGTAGGACTGCGGGACCTAAAGGAATGAAATGGATACTCAGGTAGGGTCTTACATCTATCTCAAAGAAAATAAAAATATAGAATATAGCAATGTACTTATCTTCTTCTTGAAGATGATGTAGAACCACTTTGCTTGAAGTAGAACGTTCAATGTCCAGTAACACAAACAAAGGTTCCAGGATCTAGATTGATTTTAAATTAATTCAAACCAAGGGGTACTTGTTTGAATTTCTTAAGATCTCAAAGAAGAGTGATTACTCTCTTTTAAAAAGTAAGATTCATGAAAAGAGATTAAGGAATCAAAACAAAAGCTATATAAACAAAATATTAAAATACCGTGTAATAGCTTGAAGATAGTGGGGACTTCTCTCTTTCTAAGTGAAGGCTTTTCTTAGCTTGGATCGGTAATTTTGGATTGAAAGAAGGCATCTATTTATAGGCTAAAAGTTGTTGCTTCGACTCGTCTAAGGTCTAACCAAATTTTAAAATTTGGGCATGATCGGATAAAACTGTTCTTCAACTGGTCGAGCGTGAGCTTCGACTGGTCGAGGGTGCCAAATTTAAGTTGTTGGACTTTGAGTCGAGCAACCCTCGACTGGTCGAAGGTCCCTATTCGATTGGTCAATAAACCACCAAAAATATCCATTTTTTGGATTTTAAACTTAGACTGGTCGAGGCACAGCTTAGACTAGTCGAACCAAGGTTTAGACTAGTCGAACTAAAGCCTAACCAAAGTATAAAAACCCATATAAGTTTACCATTTTAAAGCACTTAGGTCTAAGGTCTTTCTAGGGTCAATTATACATGAGAAAACTAGACATTGAAGATTAATGCTTGTTCTTCTTCTTAAATCTTCAATAGATCATAGTAGATCTTCAACTTGAAGTATATTAAAGGTGGAGCTTAATTTTCTACTTGAAGTGTAGTAGAACTTGAACTCATTCTATCTTGAACCTTAGCTTGAACTTTCCAACTTCATAACTTGTACTTTCTAACTTCATGACTTGTACTTTAAGCTTGGTCTCCATAGTAGATGATGAACTTGAATGACTTGAGACTTGAACTTTCTATCTTGATCCACATTAGACATACTATAACTCGAGCTGTTTTGTCTAAACGAAATTTAACAAACAACGGTGTGATATATAACACTTACATTTTCCTTCATCACTCTTAGCTTCAAATTTTCCCAAATTTTCTCGGTCGTGTAAAATAAAACATTTACTTCCAAAAGTCTGAAAATATTTGACAGTGGGCTTTTTATTAAACCATAGTTCATAAGCTATTTTAGTTTTTACTTTTCTAATGTAAACACGATTTATAATATAGCAAGCAATATTAACAGCCTCATCCTATAAATTTTTTGGTAGTTTCATGCTATTTAGCATTACACTAGCCATATCTTGTAAAACCATGTTTTTCCTTTCAACAATTCCATTTTGTTGAGGTGTTTTAGGAGCGGAGAATTTATTCGATATACCATGATCATTGTAATACTTCTCAAAATTGCTATTCTCAAATTTGGTGCCATGATCACTTCTAATTTTGACCACAGACATCTCTTTTTCAGTCTGAATATGTTTGAAAATTTTTCTGACTTCGTCGAGAGTATCTGAATTTTCTCTTAAAAAGGCTATTAATTTTTTTTTTTACTTTGTCGAGAGTATCTGATTTTTCTTTTAAAAAGGCTACCCATGTATATCTGGTGAAATCATCAACAATGACCAGGAAATACTTCTTTTTACCTCTACTCTCCGTTCTAGTTGGTCCCACTAGATCCATGTGGAGTAGTTCTAGTGGTTTGGCCATGGCTAAGGAGTTCACTTTCTTTTGACTACGCCTGATCTGTTTGCCAATTTGACATGCACCACATATTTTTTCTATCTTTTTGAGCTTGGGTAAGCCACGCAAGTGTTCTCTTTTGCTCAACTTATATAGTTCTCTAAAGTTATCATGTCCAAGACGTTAATGCCATAGCTCAGTTTCATCTGTTTGGACCATGTAACACAAATGGTTTGATGAGCAAGAGTTATCAATTATATAGCAATTTTTAGAGGTCCTGTGACCATTTAATATTACACTACCCTTCTCATTTGTAATCTCACATCCATGATTTGAAATTTTAACATGGTGTTTATTATCACAGATATGAGATATGCTAAAGAAGTTATGTTTTAATCCTTCAACATAAAGCACATTTTCAAAGAAAGGTAAATTAGAAAGTTATACAATACCTTGGCCTATTATTTTGCAATTTCTTCCATCACCGAAGGTAACTGAGCCGCTATTTACTTCTTTGATGTTCGTGAATATTCCCTTGTCGCCTATCATATGTCTCGAACATCCACTATCCAGGTACCATCTAGAGTGGCTAATGACTTTGAAAGCTGTGTAGGAAACAAGACACAACCTTTGGAACCCATTTCATTATAGTTATAGGTTTAGGAGTATCTTTTGATTTTCACTACATTTGGGAATTAAGATTTCTCCTTCTATGAACTTCATTTTCATATGAGTTAGATTTCAAAATTTCTTTAAGTCCACAATTTTTTCAGCTAAGGGTGATTTTTCTTTTTTTAATGTTTATAACTGAAGGTATTTTTATTAATTTTAGGAACTTGAAAGGGTTTTGAGTTTTTGAAATCATTATGATTGAAATCTCTTAAAGTCTTACCTTTAGAGTTCGAGGATTCTCCTCTTCCAAAGATAGGAGCAGAATCCTTGGATTTCAAGGAATTACCTTTAATATAACCTAGACCTGACTTGTAACCACATTTTTTAGATGAGGTTAACAATTTTTCTAGTTTTTGGTCTCCTTGTGCATATTTCCAAGTGTCCTTAGAACTCAAAAGAAAAGAAACTTCAAGTTTTAGTTTCATATTTTCTGTTTTGAATTTTTCCTGTTCAGAAGATTTAGAACTTAAATCTAATTTTATTTTTTCAAGACAATCTGAAAAATGAGATTTTTCTAAAACTGTATTTTCAAGTTCTTCTTTTAGTATAGCATATTTCTCTTTTTTAATTTTTAATTTAACAATAATTTTACAACTTTCTCTGTATAGGGCATTATAACTATCTTGGAATTGGGATTAAAAGAATTGGGATCATCTCGCATGATCACAGATGTCTACGGGTCTGATTTCAACGATCAGTTTCGCCCATCGGCAAAACTTGGAATCCTATAACTGTTTCTATGTTCCATCTCTCCCTCCTAAGTTAAAGTACGTCAGTGTGCATCGTGTTACCATAACCCAGGTCCAGTTTAATCCAAATCATGCTCTGATACCAACTTGTAACGCCCTAAAAATCGGGGGTCGAGTAGAAGCTCAACTCCCGATTTCTAATGCATCACTTATGCAACATAGATAATAATGTTTAAATGTTGTCAATATTAGTATATTAAACATGAGTGGGATTATACTAAAACAACATATCATACTCCAGAGATAATTAGGTTAAGCAAGCGGAAGACTGTGATAGGTATATAATGTATAGAAGTGTTTCTCAATCCCCAGAGTATGAGTATATTACCAGGCTAAATATATACAGGTGTTGATCCAAAATTTACAAACTACCAAACGTGAAAGTCTGACTAACTCATATAATCCCTGTAATCTCATCGATCAGTACATGGTCCACATGGACCCGCCTGATAGCTGAACGTGGGAGAATTCTTCCTCCTCGTCTATGAAATCTCAATCAGTAGAGTGGACATCGTCGCTACCTGCATCTGCAACAGAGTCTGGTTGGTGTTTTAAAACACCATCCCAGGTGGGAATGAGTAGCTAATTCAATGGAACTATAAAGCAAAGGTTAATATGTTATCAATTTAGTCAAGCAGTAATGATAAAGTAGTACAACACTCATGTCCTGAGTACTCTTGTTAATGCATCTGCGACAGAGTCTGGTTAATGCATCGTCGCCACCTACATCTGCAACAGAGTCTGGTTGGTGTTTTAAAACATCATCCCAGGTGGGAATGAGTAGCTAATTCAGTGGAACTATACAGTAAAGGTTAACATGTTATCAATTCAGTCAAGTAGTAATGATAAAGCAGTACAACACTCATGTCCTGAGTACTCTTGTTAAAGCAGGAATGATATGTTATAATGATGCATGCCCTCGCCTACACTCCCTCAGCGACATCATCTCACGGTCGTGCATGCTAACTCCCACTGTGCTCAACTCCCACGCCAAAGGCACGTGCAATGCGGTGCATGGTCATGTTAGCCAAGTTCTTAATTAGACCTATTCATACTGCAGGTTTGGGAATCTAAGGTACCTCCCTTTATATTAATTACACAAATAATGATCCATATAGGGTCGTCAATCCAAGCTTGTCACATATGATAGGTAAGTTCAGGTTGTTACGGAGAGGCTCGTCACCTCAGCATAGGCCTATTTTGTAATCGAGGTCCCTTCACCAACGCCCTACCAACTGGAGCGCTATTTTCGAAGGGGGTCTAGATCAGGGGAACGGATTGGCTACTCCCCCTGACACTAACCCCATGGCTGGTGGTCGGTGCTCTGTGGGCCCCACTATGATGTATGTGTTTCATCCTTTTCGTTAATCCACTTTTACAGATCATTTTATGACTTGATCCTAAAAATTAGAGGTATATAAATCTCAGGTGGATCACACCACATGAAAACAGTAGTGATTGGACATCCATCATTAAAATCCTCCTAAGGCCCACTGTACTGTTTATTTGACATCCAATAGGTTGATTAAGTCATACAGCCCCAGATGAAGGGAAAAAACAAAAATCAACTTGATCTAAAACTTTTATGGCCCCAAAATGTTTTTTAATGGTCGACCCTCATTCAACACTATTTCCTGTAATGTGGTTCACTTAAGATTTTAATATAACTCATTTTTGTTCTTATACCATAAAATGATCTGTTTAAATAGATGAACGGCATGGATGAAACACATACATCATGGTGGGGCCCAAGGAGCACCGACCACCAGCCATTAGCTGGTGTCAGGGGGAGTACCCAATCCGTTTCCTCGGATCAGACGGTACACCCCAACCCACGCTGGGACCGTAGCCACGCTACGCTGGGGTAGGCCTCGTTTATACTCGAGGTCACTACAGGAAGGCTCGTCACCTTAGCGTAGGCCGACAGCTCGAATACAATGTCCCATACCACCATATTCGGCTCACGAGTTTTGGGTTGCTCACTGGTCACTATGGGGAGGCTCGTCACCCCAGCGTAGGCCGACAACTCGACCACGGTGTCCCATACCACCATGCCCAGCTCATAAGTCTTAGCGGATCATAGTACAATGGTTGAAACGGGTTTACATCGGTAAGTGGTACCTTAGGTTCAAGTAATAACGTCCATACATGATAAACACACAATAAGCCAATCGGGTTATTTGACAAGTTCGATTGGTACAAGTGCACGTTGAATTGATTAGCATGGAATGCGTAAGCACTCTGCATGGCCTAACCACTATCGATAATCACCGTACGACTTGGATTCATCAAACGTATCTAAGGTGGCAATGCTAGTTCAGCCACTCGATTGGAAACTGTAACCGATTGCCTAAACTGCGTAGTAGTCCCAATCAAACTCAAACACAGCATGTGGATACATGTGATATTCATAACAGCATTTAACAGACAATTTAAATGTAAATCTCATTCGAGCATTTTATCGAACACATTGAACATATTGTTATACATATGCATTTCAACCATGAATCACATAGTAGCAAATTACATTACATGAAAGAAACTATTACTATGGACAAGGTAGTTGAGAATCTTATCTCAACACCTTTGTTGGAAGTAATTTATCAAACACTTTCCCATTTAGACATTTTATCAAACACTTAGACTACATAATACTATATACACAAACCAAATTACTTATAACATATAATTTAGCAAATCCTTTCATAAAGGAGTTGTCATACACACAACACACATGTATTCTAGATTAGTAGTCATGGCAAGCATAAATCATAATTTCACTTTCATTCAAACATTTCAACAAACACATGGAATGCATAATATATTCACATAGTTCACACACATGTATAGTTTATCAAATATATGATAACTAAGATCATATGGCAGTAATCAAGTCAGATATAAATCATTGCTGACATTGAAAGCCTTGAAAACCATAACCTAAACGTTTATAGTCCGCACCTTTCGTCGATTTACTCATCACAAACTTTCGTACACAACATCTTTATTTATGGCACAATGGCTACCTAATCATTAAAATATGTTAGCTATTTCACTGATTCCTCTATTAGATTCCTAAAACAAGATTAGGGTTAGGATTTTTTACCCAAATTGAAGTTGGATTCAACGGTGTAGCTAGATGTAGAGGCGATTCAATGCATGAAGTTGCAGGAAGGAACCACGACAACAAACTCTAAGGACCTCCCTTCGATCTCCACTCCTTTCTCCCCTTTTCTCTTTTCTCTCTTCTCTCTCTTAGGGTTTGGAGAAAATCGTATGAAATGGGAATAGAGTGGTTTAAGGGCTATTTATAAGCCCAGAACTGATGTCAATGGCCCCAGGGCCATCGTATACTTAAGTTATAGCCAAAGGGTGGCTGTTTCAGGCCAACGGATCCCATCTGGAGGTCCAGTACCTGCATACGGTCCGGAGAAAGTTTCCTGACAATGGATCTATGTCAGGTTAAGATTTTAGTTCAATCGGATTTATGGATCGACCACGGAGGACCAGTTTCAATTCAACGGTCATTGTCACTCGATCAGGGCCACAAGTACACTGACATGTGTAGGAAAATTTTCTTGATCCAAGGGTATAGTTGGGTCAAAATCTGACAGTCCAAAACTTTAAATTTATTTTGCAAGCGAACGACACAATTCACTTAAATCTGAGTTCATTTTCTAAGGATATTCGTGTTTCTCACACACTTTGGTCCAGGCTCAAGTTGTGCGTTTCTAGATACTATTTGGACTCGATTCCCGCAATGGTTGCCAAGCCCAGTAAGGTGGTCATAACCTTATAGTTTCGCGGTCATCGGACTTTCAACGCGCGGCCCAGGTCCGATACGGAGTTTCAATGTGCTCCCGAGAACAATTGGGTTTTGAGTTTGCTCCTAGGTCTTAAGGTAATGTTGAGTCGGTGATCCTAATGGTTTTAGGTCTTACAGTTTGTATAGAAAGTAGTTCAAGCTAATTCCACTGATTATTTAGTTTAGCACTTAATTAATTTTCATCTAATTTCTAAAGGATTCGATCCTTGGTGATTTCTGCCTGAGGTGGTACTTGGGTCTTTGTACGAATTTTTCTGAGACATTACAATCTACCCCCCTTAAAGAAAATTTTCATCCTCGAAATTGCTCAAGGGTAATAAGTAAAGGTTTTATTATTTCATTTGCTTAGTTTTGTTGGTTTCAGGTTTATATACGTGTTAGGGTATATAATAACTACATCAGCCTAGCTCATATTGGTCTACCCCCCTTAAAAGTTTCTACCTCTGAGGTTTGAAAATAAATGTCCAAATCATTATTATCGTGTTAAGTGTTTGGTGATAAAGTTTACCTAAGGGTGGTATAATCTACTCTTTATGATTGGGCTAATACGAAAAAATAGTTGTGGTAGGCTCAAATCCGATACATTGATTGCCCGCCTGACCAGGGCAGGCAACACGTTGTATCACTTCCTAATCCTGATGGATCCTGGTCTTCTACTCATCAAAGCAGTGAGTCTTTTGATAATCACCCAGGATTGAGAATTGAGTTAAGCCGCGAATGCCTCGTATGGATATGGTTTTAAAATTCTGAAATCTAATCATCCTAAGTATTTAAGGAGTATTATAATTCATTAAGAGGTTCAAGCCTCATGTTTATAAGGTTGTTCTTCGGGTCTTGTTCAATGAGAGTTCTCGTTTAACCTATGTTTAACTTGGTGGATAATAAGTTCTTCCATGGTGCTCATAGTTAAAAGGCTATACTAGAAGGGTTTTCAATCTCCTAAAATTATATTTCTATATCACCATTTCGATCATAGGGCTAGGGGTTTATGGGCAGATTGCACTTTGGTTTTATTAACTTCCAGAGGGAAGGAAGAGTCGAGAGTTCTAAAATATTTCAGAAGTCTGGCACGTTAGCAACATAAGGCCGTGGGAATGGAAAGAAGAGGGACATCCCCTCGACACGGTATGAACCTTGAATTTACAAGGGATAAGATGCTTATAATATTTTACAGCAGTAAGCCTCTAACACGAGCTTACGGAGTATTAAACTATGAAACTCAATCCTCCTCAAGGTTCCTAATTTAATTGCACAAAAATAACTAATGTGTGTATATATATATATGTGTGTGTGTGTGTGTGTGTGTGTATGTATAATTAAATCCAATCACAGGATGATTCCTAGTATGATTATAAATAATTCCTAAATAGACACCAAACACTAAACTTTAATATGAAAAGATATGACCAGTCTATTGGCAACTCGAAGTTGTAGCAATTTTTATTTTTATTTTTGTTTTAACCCTTCTATTATTTATAATATATTTGTCACCTCTAGTTATCATATTATTTTTTCATAATTTTTATAGTAATCCATTGTTAGGCCTATTCTTTAATATGAACTGGTTTAATACTTAAACCCTAATTGCTTTCCTTAAATGACTTCATTATTGACATTCTAAGGAAGATTCAGAACCTATTTAGTGACCTAACCTTATGTATAACCTGGATCAATTTTCTTCGATCCCGGGCCAGTGGGCTATTAGCCACCAAGCTTCCATTGCGCCTATCAGTGGGTAGAAAAGTGTACCTACTTAACCCAACTGAGTTCATAAACCCAACTGAGTTCATAACTTTTTTACCCCCCTTAAAAATCATTTTTACTCTTAAGGCTCAAGAATCTGTCTTGATCCGTATGTCGAAATAAGGTGTAATTAGGACCTATCCTTAACATAAAATGGAAAACGATCTCTCAATACATTGGTCTTCCTTTCATCGATGATGTGTACTATGGCGTTGGTACCTTGAATGTCAGCAATGACTTCAGAGGCTAAGGGCACTGCAGCTGCTTTCCCAGATACTCCAGCCGCTAGTGGATGTACACGTGCTTGTTGAGGGCGATTTGGTTGTGCTGCCATAGGTCATTGAGGTGGAGTCGCTATAACACGTGGCAACTGATGGTCGATTTTCTGAGGTGTCGTGAGACCGTTGTCTTTCATCTTAGTAAAACAGAAGGGGTCAGTGTGTCCCCCTTTGTTGCAATATATATACCAATGGCCTATTCACCTCTGCTGCATCGGCGGAGCTGTGGGCCTGGGAGGTGAGTCTACATGTGGCCTCTTAGGTAGGACTGGGCGGTGCTGTAATTCGGGATGAGGCCTCGGGCCCATTGGTATACATGTCTGAGAATCTTTGTCTCCATTTTATTCAGCTCGTAGAGACATGTTGACTAGCTCGACGTAATTAGGAATGCTAGCGCAACACATCCTAGTGCGGATATCGGGTCGCAGCCCATCTGAAAAATGCCACATTTTCATCGGCTCATCTGTTAGGATCAAAGAGGCGTATCTAGCTAGCTCCATGAATTTGTTCTCATATTCTGATACAGACATTCCTCCCTGTTAGAGGCGAAGGAACTCTCCCTCCTTCTCATTACGGTAGGTTAGAAGGAAATACTTCTCGTGGAAGCGTGTCTCAAAAACCTCCCATGTCCATACATAACCAGCAGCAACTGTTCGTAGGATGCTGTCCCACCAGAGACTGGCATCCTTTTTAAACATGTAGGTGACCAACTCGACCTACTCTGCCTCAGTGCAGTGTAGCGGCTTTAGCAACTTAGAGATGCCGTCAAGCCAATACTCGGCCTCCTCGGGTCTGTGAATACTCGCAAAAGTATGAGGTCAGAAGCACTGAAATCACTCAAATAAGCTGCTGGGAGTCATGTTTCTAGCAAGGTGCACAGGTGGTGCAGGCGGGACCAGGTGCATGTTATGGGCAATGGCCCCCGCAATGGTGGTAAAAAACTGTTGCTACTGTTGTTGCTACTGCTGTATCAAGAGCATCATCTGCTCCAACCTATCAGGAGGAGGAGCCGACTGAGGCATGTGAGGCATCGAGGTAGACGCACGGTTCTACTCGGGAACCTGTGGTGCAAAAGGTGTTGGCCCATTAGTGGGGCCAGTGGACGGCTGTGAATCCAACATCGTGTCACTATCAGGGCCCAAGCTGGAGTTCGTGTTGTTGTAACTTAGGAGAGGTGCCCCGTCAAATGATCTGCCAAGTACTAGATGTGTAGTACTCTAAGTGACCTTAGATGGTATTCCCTATATACAACATAGGGTGCAACACGTGTAAGATTTAACATATCAACACTTAATTGTTAAGCATTCTACACATTTCATAACAAAAAGAGCTGCTTGCATTTCATTTAACCAAAATTTATCACAATACATGAGATATAGTTTCACATGAATCATGACAGAAGATGCATGTGAGCTAATCTAATCAAATCTTTAAACACCAAATGCACCATCAAATCTACCTTACTACTAAGCCTGACAAGGCTATAATATAGAAAATAGGAAAGTAAGGAAAACTCAAAGACGACTACAACGTTCCGAATCTGGTGTGGTGGTGGTGTACCCTTGTCCTTCATACAGTATAGGATAGCCTTCAAGGTGCGAGACACCTTCTTGAATTTCTATTTCATGAAGGCCTAACCCTCTTCAAGCTTGGCCTGGGTCTCATTAACCTCCTGTCATAGTGCGACCTGGCCCTCCTCAATCTGAACCAAGCGGGCTTCTATAGTAGCTTGATCACGGTGGGGCTCATGCGTAGTAGGTGGAGAGCCCTCATTAGAGTCTTGGGCCTCCTCTTCTTCCTCGTCCTGCTCTTTCTCATCACTTCCTTCCGTGCCTTCTTCATCTTCACTCCCCTCATACTCTTCACTTTTTTCCTCTATCTCATCACCATACTCATCAAGACGAGATCGGCATGGTCGTTGCCCAATACCCATGTTGTTGAGCGTAGAGTCATTGATGAAATGGACCGGCACAAGCTCATCAGGGCTAAGGCTGTAGCCGAACTCTTGAGCGAACCTGCATATGAGTTTGCCGAAGGGGAGTGAAAGATCTGTCCTAACAGAGCATGCGGTTTAGATTATCTGTAGCAGGATGAATGTAGGAAGGCATAGCCTGTCTCCCTTCCCCGCTCTGTATAGGAAGTCTACCATCAAACGCATGCATTCGGCGCGATTGCTCCACTTGGGATACACATTGTATGTGAATATGTGGTGGAGTAGGCAGAAGTCATGAGTCATCTTTGTCACTAGGAGGCAGTTGCCTCGACTCCACTGGATCAGTCCGCCGCAAAGAAATCGCGTGCGGCGATCTCTTTCACGCGCACTCTTGAGGTTCTTCTCACTAGCATGAACCTCACCGCGCTCCATCCTCATGATTCGAGTTATCACGCTAACATCAATTGTGGCCTCCCACCTTCCCACATGGATAGAGAACTGTAGAGGCGCTAGCAGTGGCTCTCGTATATAGGCGTAGAAGGTTCGGACAGTGCTCTCATTCGCACGAGACTTACCCTCAAATATGGAACCCCACCCGGTGTCCAACAAAAGATCTATCACAGGATAAAGTCCAAACTGTTTCTTGTCAACATGTGCTTCAAGGAGAACCTGAAACCTTCCATGTGTCATATCCGCCAGTAGAACTCTTTTGAGAGGAAGCTAGGGATTGAGATCCCGCTTTGTCCTTAGCTCCCAATCGACGCTTGTGCTAGCCTCGGTGCCTTTCTGCCTCCTTGAACGGGTAGGGCGGCTAGGCTCGACTTCATCCATGGGAGCCCTCTTCTTTCTCATGAGAGAAAGAAGTGTGGAAAGGGAAAATATAGCTACCACAAGCTCAAAAAGAGCTATGAGAGGGAAATAAAATGGAGGGATAGCATAGGTTGTTGGACCTTGAGATTTTTGAGACACCAAGGAGGGCTTGTGTGCCTAAATAGGAGGAAAATAAGGGAGATAGGAGATGGATTTGAATGGAGTGGTGAGAGGTGTGTATGTAGTGATGAAGAAGAAGATGATATGAGAATGGAGGGGAGACTTGAGAGAGAAAAATGGGATTTTTAAAGGTTTGGAAAGCTTAGAGGGGTGTAAAAGGGAGAAATGAAGCAAAAAGGGGGTTATAGGGGCCCCCACACGATTTTGCGTGCCGAACATGCATGTACACTGGCCGGTGTGACCGGCCCGCTGCTGCCCAAGAGGCCGAGCTGAATCGGATCGCGAGGCCTCGCCCTAGGCGCGATGCTATCGCGGTTCGCTGGACCTAGGGCGATGACATCCCCCCCGGGGTGCCAGAAATGTGCAGGACCCACCTCGGGTCCCACTGTTTTATGTGGTGTAGGCCCTCAAGTCCGTTTGGTGCAGTTTCGGGTTCCATCTCAAGTATATTCATGCTTTTCAGGTTATTTGAGTGTGGGATACACTAATCATCATGTAAACCCGTTGATGGATGGTCTGGAAAAGAATTAGGATCATCTCGCATGATCACAGATGCCTACGGGTCTGATTTCAACGGTCAGTTTCGCCCGTCGGTGAAACTTGGAATCCTATAACTGTTTCTATGTTCCATCACTCCCTCCTAAGTTAAAGTACGTCAGTGTGCATCGTGTTATCATAACCCAGGATCAGTTTAATCCAAATCGTGCTCTGATACCAACTTGTAACACCCTAAAAATCGGGGGTCGAGCAGAAGCTCAACTCCCGAGTTCCAGCGCATCACTTATGCAACATAGATAATGATGTTTAAATATTGTCCATATTAGTGTATTAAACATGAGTAGGATTATACTAAAACAACATATCATACTCCAGAGATAATTAGGTTAAGCAAGTGGAAGACTACGATAGGTATATAATGTATAGAAGTGTTTCTCAATCCTCAGAGTATGAGTATTTTACCAGGCTAAATATGTACAAGTGTTGATCCAAAATTTATAAAATACCAAATGTGAAAGTCCGACTAAATCATGTAATCCCTGTAATCCCATCGATCAGTATATGGTCTACATGAACCCACCTGATAGCTGAACGTAAGAGAATTCTTCCTCCTCGTCTATGAAATCCCAATCAGCAGCGTAGACATCGTCGCCACCTGCATCTATAACAGAGTCTGGTTGGTGTTTTAAAACACTATCCCAGCTGGGAATGAGTAGCTAATTTAGTGGATCTATAAAGTAAAGTTTAACATGTTATCAATTTACTCAAGTAGTAATGATAAAGCAGTACAATACTCATGTCCTGAGTACTCTTATTAATGCAGGAATGATATGTTATAATGATGCATGCCCTCGCCTGCACTCCCTCAGCGACATCATCTCACGGTCGCGCATGCTAACTCCCACTGTGCTCAACTCCCACGCCAAAGGCACGTGCAATATGGTGCATGGTCATGTTAGCCAAGTTCTTAATTAGACCTATTCATACAGTAGGTTCGGGAATCTAAGATACCTCCCTTTATATCAATTACCCAAACAATGATCCATATAGGGTCGTCAATCCTATCTTGTCACATACGATAGGTAAGTTTAGGTCGCTATGGAGAGGCTCGTCACCTCAGCGTAGGCCTATTTTGTAGTCGAGGTCACTCCACCAACGCCCTACCAATTAGAGAGCTATTTTTGAAGGGGGTCCAGATCAGACGGTATACCCCAACCCATGCAGGGACTACAGCCAGGCTGCACCGGGGTAGACCTCGTTTATACTCGAGGTCACTATGGGAGGGCTCGTCACCTTAGTGTAGGCCGACAGCTTGAATACAGTGTCCCATATCACCGTATTCGGCTCACGAGTTTTGGGTTGCTCACTGGTCACTATGGGGAGGCTCGTCACTCCAGCGTAGGCCGACAGCTCAACTACGGTGTCCCATACCACCATGCCTAGCTCATGAGTCTTAACGGATCATAGTACCATAGTTAAAACAGGTTTACATCGGTAAGTGGTACCTTAGGTTCAAGTAATAGCGTCCATACATGGTAAACACACAATAGGTCAATCAAGTTATTTGACAAGTTTGATTAGTACGAGTGAACGTTGAATTGATCAGCATGAAGTGTGTAAGCACTCCGCATGGCCTAACCACTGTCAACAGTCACCGTACGGCTCGAATTCATTGAACGTATCTAAGGTGGTGAGGCTAGTTCAGCCACTCGATCGGAAACTGTTACCGATTGCCTGAACTGCGTAGTAGTCCCAATCAAACTCAAACACAGCATGTGAATACATGTGATATTCATAACAACATTTAAGAAACAATTTAAATGTAAATCTCATTCGAGCATTTTATTGAACACATTGAACATATTGTTATACATATGCATTTCAACTATGAATCATGTAGTAGTAAATTACATTACATGAAATAAACTATTACTGTGGACAAGGTAGTTGAGAATCCTATCTCAACACCCTTGTTGGAAGCAATTTATCAAACACTTTCCCATTCAGACATTTTATCAAACACTTAGACTACATAATACTATATACACAAACCAAATTAGTTATAACATAAATTTGGCAAATCCTTTCATAAAGTTATTGTCATACACACAACACACATGTATTCTAGATTAATAGTTATGGCAAGCATAAATCATAATCTCACTTTCATTCAAACATTTCAACAAACACACGGAATGCATAATATATTCACATAGTTCACACACATGTATAGTTTATCAGATACATCGTAACTAAGATCATATGGCAACAATCAAGTCAGACATAAATCATTGCTGACATTGAAAGCCTTGAAAACTATAACCTAAACGTTTATAGTCCGCACCTTTCGTCGGTTTACTCATCATGAACTCGGTTTGCACACAACATCTTTATCTATGGCACAACGGCTACCTAATCATTAAAATATGTTAGCTATTTCACTGATTCCTCTATTGGATTCCTAAAACAAGATTAGGGTTAGGATTTCTTACCCAAATCGAACTTGGACTCGATGGTGTAGTTAGATGTAGAGGCGATTCAACATGTGGAGTAGAAGGAAGGAACCATGACAGCAAACTCTAAGGACCTCCCTTCAATCTTCACTTCCCTCTCCCCTTTTCTCTCTTCTCTCTCTTTGAGTTTGGAGAAAATCGTATGGAATGAGAATGGGGTGGTTTAAGGGCTATTTATAAGCTTATAACTGATGTTAATGGCCCTAGGGCCATCGTATACTTAGGTTATAGCCAAAGGGTGGCTGTTTCAGGCTAACGCAGCCCATCTGGAGGTCCAGTACCTTCATACGGTCCGAAGAATGTTCTTTGACAATGAATCTATGTCAGGTTAAGATTTTGGTTGGATCGGATTTATGGATCGACCGCGGAGGACCAGTTTCAATTCAACAGTCATTGTCACTCGATCAGAGTCATAAGTACACTGACATATGTAGAGAAATTTCCCTGATCAAGGGTGTAGTTGGGTCAGAATTTGACGGTCCGAAACCTTAAATTTGGCATGCAAGCGAACGACCCAATTCACTTAAATCTGAGTTCATTTTCTAAGGATATTCGTGTTTCTCACACACTTCGCTCTAGGCTCAAGTTGTGCATTTCTAGATACTATTTGGACTTGATTCCCATGATGGTTGAAAAGCCCAGTAAGGTGGTCATAACCTTATAGTTTCGTGGTCATTGGACTTTCAACGCACGGCCCAGGTCCGATACGGAGCTTCAATGTGCTCTGAGAACAACTGGGTTTTGAGTTTGCTCCTAGGTATTAAGGTAATGTTGAGTCAACGATCCTAATGATTTTGGGACTTACAGTTCGTATAGAAAGTGGTTCAAGCTAATTCCACTAATTATTTATTTTAACACTTAATTAATTTTCATCTAATTTCTAAAGGATTCGGTCCTTAGTGATTTCTGCTTGAGGTGGTACTCGGGTCTTTGTACGGATTCTTTTGAGATGTTACACACAATGCAAGATGTATGAGTCATACAATCTACTCATGCATTAATCGTGAGCATTCCGTGCGCTCATGTGAGATAACCTCCGCCTATCAGGGAGTCTCATAAAAACCTTCCCAATGATATATGCAATGGTCAACCACATCTCATAACAAACATGCAGATGATGTGTATGGGTTGTATCATGATGTGTATGGGAATGTATCATAATGCTTATGCTGTCACATACTCATAATCGGTATCAATAACCGGCATCGACAATCGATCTCGACAATGTGGACATTTAACCAACATTGCCCCCAAGGAATGGTCCACATAGAGCCTAACATATAGTGGACCCATGGCCTCACTCAAAAGCTTAATACACATCACGATAGGCCTTTCACATGGGCCCAACATATATCACAATGGGCTCTATAGCCTGGCCCTCAAATGCACCACAATGGGCCTCATACAATCATAATGGGCTGCGTCACATGGGCCTAATACACATCACATGGGCCTATATACATCGGATGGGCCCCAAATACATTACAATGGGCCACAACCCATAGGTCCCAAACACATCGCAATGGGCCTCTCACACGAGTCCATTATGCATCACATCAAGATAGGCCTCAATGGATAGCCATAAATACGTCACATTGGGCCTCATATACATCAAGTGGGCCGCGTCCCATGGGCCACATATACGTCATAATAGGCCTCTAACACGAGCCTAATATACATCACAAAGGGCTACATCTCATGGGCATTGCATTAGGCCTCGACAATCGGAATTGACCTCAATAATTAAAATCGGCCTCGACCAAACGGAATCGGCCTCGATTATCGGAATCGGCCTCGACCAAACGGAATCGGCCTCGATTATCGGAATCGGCCTCGACCAAACGGAATTGGCCTCATCAAACGGAATTGGCCTCGATAATCGGGATCGGCCTCGACCAAACGGAATCGACCTAACAAAGGGCCTAAGGGAAGGTCACAATGTGGACATTTAACCATCATCGTTAATCAATATGGATGTCAAACCATTATTACTCCCAAGGCATGGTCGCTAAAAAAACATCATTATATACATCATCGTGGAATCTCACATCACAACAGGCCTCACATACATCATATTCGGCCCACACAAAGGCCTCACATACGTCTTATTGGGCCTCATAGAAATCAAATGGGTCGATCGAATGGACCGAATCAATGGGCCGAGTCGAATGGGCCGATTTAAATGGGTTGAATCAATGAGTCGAGTCGAATGGTGGGCCGAGTCGAAGGGACCGAGTCAAATAGGCTGAGTCAAATGGACTGAAGCAAGGGGCCAAGTCAAATGGGCCGATTCAAATAAGTCGAATCAAGTGGGCCAATCAACACAATTCATTTTATTGTTAGAGATCATATTAGAGCATTATATATAAAAAAAAAGAACCATTTCCAAAGGATCATCTGGACTATACCACAAATGACAGTGGTGGTAATGATTTCCACAATTAAATTTCTAGTGGGCCCACCATAGTATTTATTTTCTATCCAGTCTGTGCATAAGGTTACAAAGATATGGATATAAAGGAAAAACAAATATCATATTGGTCAAGGACTAGGACCTTGTAACCCAAAGGGGTTTTCAATGGTGGACGTTCATCCCACTGTTTTCTACAGTGTGGTCCACTTGATATTAAATCCACCTTATTTTATTATTATTATTTTTTGTCTCAAGCCCGAAGACAAACTCGCCAAATGGATAGACGATAGGGATACAACACATGCGTCATGGTGGGGCCGTACCTGGCATGGCACGCAGTTTGATGGACAGTTTGGATGGAAAAAACATCCATCAAGGTGGGGCGCATGTGGCGTGCTAGATGAATGAACGGTTGGATGAACCATTTACAGTGGATGAGGTCCATGCTCACCACATGATAAACGGTTTAGGTGGCATATAAATATCAGGAAGGGCCCACTATAACATGTATTATATAATATAGTATTATATATAATATAATATATAATGGTACAACACAGGCATCATAGTGGGTCCCACATGGTCGTGGCCCACCTATTTGGATCGTTTGATATTTGTGTTTTCCATCCGTCTAAGCCTGGTAACGGGCAGGATGATGTAGATCCATCACATCCTTCAAGTGGGTCCCATGAAGGTGAATGGCATGGATAAAATATATACTTCATGGTGGGCCACACATACACACCATCCATACAAGAGAGATAAAAGAGAGAGAGAGAGAGAAAGAGAGAGAAACAGTGAGATAGAGGGACCCCACCACTATGGGCCCCTCTCTACATTACATACATCAATGTGGGTCTCACAACATGTGGGCCCTAAAATTGAAATCAATGGTGGATCACCTACATATGGCCTCCTTCTTTAGCTCCTTAGACTCCTTGGCTCTTAAGCTTCAACTTCGATGAAGGATGATGAGATTTGAAGGGTGGAGATGGGAGATAGAGTGGTAGGGAGTGGGCCACATATAAAACTCTCTCTCACTCTATGAAAGCCATGGACGTTTCCCTCTCCATGGGTTTGCTTGGAAAATAGCTAGAGAATGAGAGAGTGAGATGTGAGGAGAGGGATGGATGATGGGTGTTGTAAGGAAGGGATGGAGAGGTATGGGTTTGTTTGAATTTTGGGTAAAAGAGGGATGAGTGGGGAGAGAGAGAGTTGACTTAGGGAAAGAAGGGACGGGTGCTTGTATTTGAGATAGGGTGTGTACTTGATTGATTGATTGATTGATGTGATAGGTTATAGAGATTCTCTCAAAATTCACAATGTACGACATTTTCCTTGAACTGAATACGAGCCCACATCTCCTGGCCCGGGTATCGCCTCAGCGCGCGAGACGCGGCGTCGGAACTGCGGCGACGGCGTGGTCACAAGGGTACAAGTTTCGAGTCGAGTCGACTCTGATATACAGGACTCGACCTAGGATCACATGCAAGCATTGAATACAGGTCGAGGATTGCCGAAATTCGACCGGGATGACTGCGAAAGCCTATGGAACGATACGGTATAAGATACGGGCCTGACACTGCCACTCTCCAGTTCTTGAGTCTCCCTCTATAATAGTCACAGTCGGGGAACTGAACGTAGAAATCACGGCCGAGTCTGTTACAAATCTGTTTGGTCTCACTCTTTCTCCTGTCGGCCTGTTTAACCTTGATCTTGATGACCCAATGGTCTGATCCCTGGTCACTAAATTCTTATGCTATGGTAGAGACATCCCTTGGTATCAAGGGAATGCACTTAAGGCAAAATACATGCTCCCAAAATACCAAGTTTTGCATGGGATCTTCTTTACCAATGTATATCCTAGGGGGACAAATCGAGCCAATCTTACCTTCTTCATGGTCCTTGTTCTATACAGCATTGCGTCTAGTGTCAAACTGTGTTTACCCTCCTTAATTGTCCACCAATTAGCTATTGCTGTCCACACATCCCGAGTAACTCATCTCCCATTCCCTCATATCATTCATGTGTTGAGCAATGAGTTGGGACTGCCCTTAACGGATGATGTCGAGCGTCCTCTATAACATTTCAACAAGGTAAACATTCGGAAGATGGACCTCAAGTTCCATCCACTCATAGAAGGACATGATGAGGTAGAGATGCAAGGTGAAGTCGAAATGGGGGAAGCAACATCACCAAACGAAGGAGAAACATAGGGACCACAAGTAACTCCGACCACTCCTGACTCTGCACAGACACAACGACAAAAGTGGCATCAGAATCGGGTCGGGGCAACCCTACGAGGTGTGGCGTGACTTGAGAACCGGTTTGATTGATAGGAGGAGCGACTTTCAGGTCTGGAGCAGATGGTTGCTACCCTACAACACACCACCCAGCACATTGTGGACTTACTAACGTGCAGGTGTGACGACATAGCTCCATCAGGCGTGACGACATACACCAATTGATCATTCATACTTAGGACATGAGTATCTTTTTGGAATGTCTTAAGTACTCATGAGTGTATGTGTTGATCAACTTGGATAGTTTAACAGTTTGTTTTGGTTGTCTGGCCCGTGGATGGGCTAAAAATGTTTAAACTGATGGGATATTTTGGGTTGGTTGTCCATATGTCTGTTATTGCTCATGGATGGGCAAAATGATTAGAAATTTTTTTGGGGGAAAATGTGCCCATGGATGGGCTGGATAATTTGTTTTGGGTGATTTAAACAATCAATCACTACCAATCTTAGGCAGTTAGGTTGAGTGCTCTGTAAATGAATGATGATATTTCTGAGCTGGAACTTAAAATATCTATAGGAATGAAAGTTAATTATAGAATGGTGATTGGTTAATTATTGATTATTATATGCCTATGGAAGCGTTTGATTTTTTTAAGAAATTCAGTACTTTATATTCAAATGCATATCTGTATCTATCATGTCATCTATGGAATGTTAATTGCCTTATTATCTATCTTATGCATCATGAAGATATGCTTACAAGTTATGAACTGATGATCATTTTTTATGGAATGAGGGTTCTCTACCATGAGTTGCTCCTCACATGGCCCTCCTATTAAATTAGTTCTTCTAGTTTCTTCAATTTCAACTTTAATCATTCGATCTGCTATTGGTATATACTAACATTTGCCAATGACTGACAAAAAGGGGGAGAATAAATCCCACCATGGAACAACTGTGTGTACGGTTTATATGCGTGGTGATACAGGTGATAGGGGAAGCAGCTACATGAAGCCTCAATGTTGTGTATGAACTCAATATAATATTTGTAAAATTGTGTAAAGTTCATGTACATACAATTTAAGGTGTTGTTCTAGGAGTTGTTCTAGGTGTTTGGTGTTTTGTCACGTAATTGACAAAGGGGGAGATTGAAAGTTTCCTGGTTTGTCAATTAGCGTGAGTGTTGAATCGATGAGTCAAGTGAGCCCCATATGAAGATCGTTCAAGCTATTGCCTCAACTGGATGTGTGTTCTGAGCTCGTCACAGGTAAATTAAGCCTCACATCCCATGTCCCAAAACACCCAGGTAAATAAATCCTTAAAAGCCTTAGAACAACATAAGAGTTAAAAGTCTGAAAACTTGTTTTTAAACAGGAAAATTTTCTAAGTTTTCTGCTTTGTTTGATGACATCGATTTTACGTCGATAACATTGAACACTCATGCTCGATGACATCGAACAGACTTCGATAACATCGAAATCAGATCTTTTATGTCCAACAACCTCATAATATTTGGACAGAATATTCAATGAATCGACATACTTCGATGACATTGAACATCAGTTTTCGATGACATTGAAGGTGAGTCGATAACATCAAAAAACTTAGAGTATTGTACAGTAAATCTTCTGACTTTGCTCGAGGAATCGAATAAGCTTTGATGTCATCAAAATTTCTCGAGGAATCGAATAAGCTTTGATGTCATCGAAATTCAAATTTCGATGATATTGAGCAAGGTTCGATAACATCGAATCTGGACACATCTGTCCAGCAAGCATGAAAGGAAAACCAAATGGAAATGTTTGAGGAATCGAGATACACTCGATATCATCAAAATTCAATCTTCGATGATATTGAGGGAGCCTCGATGACATCGAAAAAGGACAAAGAAGTGTCCAACGATCTTTCAAGGAATATTTTCTGAAAAGATCGATGAATCGAACTGGGATTCGATGACATCAAAATTTAAAATTCGATGAGATCGAATCAAGTTCAATGACATCATACACAACCTTTAAAAATGACCAGCAAGCTCTTATGTGTATAGGAATCGAACTGTTATTCGATGACATCGAAGTTCAAATATCGATGACATCGAATCAGGTTCGATAACATCGATCTTCGTTCAAAAAGTTCCCGAAATGTTTTTCAGTTGAGTTCATATTATTGAACTGATATCTGATGGCATCGAAAGTATACATTCGATGACATCGAACTCAGTCAGACTCTGACAGTCTTATGTCCGTTGGAGCTTTTTGCCTTTATAAGGAGAGCTTGCTCTTGGTTGCTATATTGAGAAAAAGAGAGAGAGAGCTTTAAGAGAGTAATTGTATATCATCATCCTAAGCTTTTTTTCTCATGGGAGTTCATCCTTCAATCCACCCTCATCATTAATATTCAATAGAGTGGATTGGTGAATGAACTTCCTCATTCAAGGATCATCCAACTACCATCTTAATGGCAAATCATTGAGCTGGGATCCCTTGAATGCATAAGAGCTTGAAATTACTCCATCTCTCAAATGAGTAATATTCAATAGAGTAGATTCCAACATAACCTTGACCCAACCTGTCACCTTACATTAGAGAATCATAAGTGTTACGGATTAAGGGAGCTAAAGAATCTCTCTCATCAAGGGAGATCGTCTTCATCAACGTATAGAATGGGGCTCATCTACTTATCTATAAGTCATTAGAGTCCAGAGACCCTGTTGGTCATTCCTTGTGTAGGATTGAGTCATAGGTGCATCTCACCCCTTACAAGCCCTTATAGGAGGCCTCCAACGGGAGAGTACGTTTGGGTTCTTAGTGTAGGACCTATGCTCTTGTGTAGGGCATAAACTCAGGTCCTTTGTATAGGTCCTTGACTTGTGTGGCCTAAACTAGGGCCCTTGTGTAGATCCTTGACCTGTGTGGTTTAAACTAGGTTCCTTGTGTGGATCTTTGGCCTGTGTGGCCTAAATCCGAGGTTCCTTGTGTGGATCCTTTGCTCTTGTGTAGGGCATAAAACCTAAGTACTTTGTGTAGGACCTTTGCTCTTGTGTAGGGCATAAATGTTTGCCTTATGTAAGCATGTTTAGGTACCTTGTGTAAGTCCTAGAGTCAACCTTGTGTAGGTTGTAAAGGTTTGAGGTGAACCTGATTTGAAACCTCCGTTAGTGAAATCCGGTAAACTCAAGGGTTAAGTGCGTCCGTCGGGAGTGGAGTAAGCACATAGTCGAACCATTATAAACGACTATGTTTGGGATCGATATTTGCATATTCTCTTATTGTGTTTACTTTGAATGATCACATGAAATCATGACGATATGAATGTTTGGAACTGATAAGACTCACATCCCACACACTTTCACATAGTTCATCCATCATAGACTAAGTGTCATATCTTGTTTAAATATTGAGTAGTCTTGTGATTGGATCCTCTACTTGGCTTGAAAGCCTGTAGAGTTAAAATGAGTATATCTTGATAATTGCACATTAAATCAAGATTAGGTTAATAAGATTTTAAATTATCATAAAAGTTTATAAAGTCCTATTCACCCCCCCCCCCTCTAGGACACTTTAACCTATTCCTACTTCTACTATAGCGATCCTTACCGCAATTTCAAGCTTTAGGAGCCTTAAAATTCAACTCATATGTTTGAAGAGAACCAACTAACTCCTCAACCTTTGTAAGATCAGTATCCCTCAATTCCTGAATGGCAGTAACTTTAGAATTGAATCTCTTAGGAAGAGATCGTAGTATTTTTACGTAAACCTTGCTTTCTGAGATTCCATCTCCTAAACCTCACATGGAAAATTTACTATATCATTTAGTTTCGTATAGAAGTCCATGAAAGTTTCATTTTCTTCCATACGAATTTTCTCAAATTTGGTAGTGAGATTTGAACTTTTGATTTCTTGACTATAAAAGTTCCTTCATGTGTCATTTCGAGAATATCTCATACTTTCTTAGCTGTATCGCATGAAATAATTCTTTTGAATTCATCAAGTGATAGAGTGCAAGTTATGACATTAAGACTTTAGCATTAGCACTGCTTTCACTTTTCTGAGCTACAGTCCATAAATAGAATGTCCTTTCTCTTATAGATTTAGTTCCATCACTGCCTAATACTTCAGTCATAGGAGGTTTCTATTTAGTCACAATGGCTTGTCACACACTTTCATCTAAGGATTTTAGAAAAATCCTCATTCTACCCTTCCAGTATGAATAGTTAGAGCCATCAAAAGGAGGTGGCCTGGTAATAGATAAACTGTCGAAATTTGACATAATACAACTCTAGATCTTAACTCCAGGAAGTTAATCCAAAAAAAAATGAGCAACCCTCTTTAATACCACTTAAAAAGGAGAGCCAAAGTTGTCCTAGAGGGGGGGGGGGGGGTGAACAGGACTATGCTAAAAAATTGAATAAAGTGCTCAATAAATAAACAAATCAGAAATCTCAATTGCACTAGTATTGAAACATTAATTCAAACTGATTCATAGGACAACCTTCACCCAAACTGATTCGTAGGATAACCTCCACCCAAACAAGTTTAAGTAGGACAACCTTATTTCACGAATGTGATATGAATCAAAATTCCAAACTGAGCAAGAGTAAATAAAACTAATTATTAAAAACATTCACCACTTGTACTAAAATGAAATTACAACCATTCGTCACAAAAGTAATAAAAATATTCACCACAATACCAAGAATTATGTGGTTCGGTGTGTCAACAACTGTTCTTAAACAGCCACACTTACTCCATTCCCAAAATTACTAACCACGTAATCTTGGCTTTCAATATGAAAAAGGTTTTCACAAGGTCACCTTAAAACTTGATACAGTTGTGATTTTACTGGGCTATCAGAAACAAAGAAACCCCTCACTGAGATTTTCTAACTTATTTTAGAAAAACCAACACTGAAATTTTTTGACTATCTCGGAAAACCCAAATACAAAATGTAAATGCATACTTATCTTCACCGTAGAAGAAGTTGTAGCCGAAGAACCGCTTTTCTTAAATATCGAATGTTCAATGTTTAGTACGATAGAAAAGGTCTAGGGTTGTATTGATTTTAATTAAATTTAAACTAATAATTAATTGTATTAATTTCTTTAAATCTAAAAAAGAAGAGTATTCTCGCTCTTTTTAGAATCAAAATGATAGAATTAGATATTAAGGAATTAATAAAAAACTATAAAGTGATTTATAAATACCGTTCAATAGATTGACAATAACTGAAGCTTCTTTCTCTTACAGAAGGATTTTAATAGACTTGAATGCATTTTTTGATTGAGAAAGAACCTTAATTCATACGCACAAAAGTTGTTGCTTTGACTCGTCTAAGACAGTCTTTGACCGGCCGAAGCATCGAATTTTATTCCAACGGATTTTCAGATTTGAGTGAGATAAGATTTAACAGATCTTCGACTGGTCGAAGGAGCTAAAATCTGAACCGAATTAGTTGCTGGACTTCAAGCTAAGAAATGCTCTACTGGTCGAAGAATGACCTTCAACTGGTCAAGGAGACCACTCGACTAGTCGAAAGTGTAAAAGAAATTTCTGTTTCACTTGGCTTGTTCTAAGACTGGTCGAGCCAAAACTTAAGCTAGTCGAAACTCAACTAAATACAAGCATAAAAATCTAATTTTAAATATATTTTGAAAGCACCTAAACCTAATGTCTTTCTATGGTTTATAATACCTGTATGGACTAAACTTTATTGTCTTGAAGAAGATTAGAGACTTGAACTTCTCTAAGGAGCATGATCTTCTACTAGAACATTAGTAGATCTTGACTTTATGTTGTCTACTTCATGTTGTCTTTCGAGCTTGATCTTCAACTTTATCTTGAGGTTGAACTTTTACTAGATCTTGAACTTGATTTGAACCTTGATCTTGAATCATACTTGAAGATCGCTTGATAAGATGTTTTGACTTAAACGAAATTTGACAAACAAAGTGTGAAGTGTGCTTTAAACATTATAACACTTACTAATACTATTGACATTGTATGGACTAAACTTTATTATCTTGTTTTACTACTTGTGATGACTTGATGGTATTTATGGAGATCCTCGAACTGTGGTCATTCTGTCTAATAAATTAAATCAAAGTTTGTCGTGGAGTTACCATCTAATGGATTGTTGCGCCTTTGTGTCATTTGGGGTCAATCCCTTTCACCGAATCCTAGAATGGACTATTTTCCCTATGTGACTTCGATTGACTAGTTACCCTAGGTGGGTTTGATTGTATGTTTGCCCTGAGTGGCTTTTATGAATTATTTTCGTACAACCTTGTGATGGTAAGTTCCACTTGTTTAATTATGACTTGCTACTAGTTGAAGAGGTTATCTTTAACTAGTTACCCTAGGTCATCATATTTATTAGTATCATGACCCGAGGATGATGATATGAGACATTATGCCCGAGCTGTCGGCCTATGCTGGGTGACCAGTCCCCCATAATGACCTTTGAGCTTTCTTAACATTACTGTTTGAAATTAGAATAATAATGGTTAAGAGCATTTAATGACTTACGGACTTTACTAGGTGGTCGATGTAAGACACGGGATTTCTTAGGTCACTATAGGCTGTACCATAGAGTATTTTACTGGGTAATCTAAAGTTATTATCACGTGCATTCAAACCACTATGGGTTGTCCTTGTAGAATGAACTTTTTCGGGTGCCTAGACCTCCTTAGGCGTACCTTTGAGTACTTTTCTAGGAGACTAGTTCACCTTGGGTGTCCTTATTGCATGGTCTTTTTCGGATGGCTAGTCCTCATTAGGGCGTACCTTTGAGTACTTTTTCGAGTGGCTAGTTCTCCTTAGGCGACCTTTTTCCAGCTGGATGTGCATCCTCAGGTCTGTGAGCATGTGCATGCATCCATGCATTTAAACAAGCATACCATTGTGAAATTTATTCAATGTTTGCGAATCTGATGAACTTTGTCTCATTATTATGGTTATTGCGAAATATTCATTATATACTGTTCATGATAAGCTATGCATAATTATCATGATGTTTTGATAAATCTTGGGGGTTATACCTCACTGCGATAGCCATTGACGCTATCAAACCATATACGGTATGCAGGAGACATATCTGATGCACATGATGGAGCTCATGTGGAGTATGAGGAGCTAGATGACCTTGTAGTTCTAAATTATAGATTCATTTACTTTGAATTTGTATTTTCTTGTATGTGTAGTGACTTAAGACATTGGTTTGTATAAGCTTTTGGGTAGCCAATTGAATAATTCTCTATGTATATTTGAACTCCCTCTTATACTTGATTTGTTTCTATTAAGCTAAATTACTAACTTTGATAAAGAAAAAAAATGTACGTGAAATTTAGATTATCTTTAAAGGTTAATACTTGGGTTTTTGAAAAACGAGTAGTGTACTTGGGTTTCGGGAACCAGGGTATTACAATTTGCTTCAAAAACTCCACCATCTAGCTTGAATCATCTGTACGGTTGTATAATTCAAAGCATGAATGGTCAGCTCAGTGTGAATTCCCCTCAAGATTACACACCATCACATTAATCAAGTATAGTTTTAAACAAGAAAATATACAAAATAATTCATATGTATTCTTGTTTAAATGCATGGTTGCATGAAATGCACATCAGTCTGGGGATGCTCATCTAGCTCGCTTTGGGTAAAAACCTACAAGCGGGGTAAAACCCACATGCAATCTCAAGTGGCTAGTCACCAGGGAAAGTACATCAAGTATGGGCTCAAGTGACAAACTCACACAAATTGAGTTTATCGATAGTGGTCTAAGAGGTAGCAAAAATTACCCCAAGAAGGGTATATGTTACAACGTTCAGATTAGCCACCTGATCTCACCCGCATGCTATGAAATGAATGATTATCCCAATTATTATTAGTCAAATTTACAAACAACCATTTTAATCAAGCTCAAAGGTCATTATGGGGGGCTCGTCACATAGGTCGACAGCTCAGTCATAGTGTTTCATACCACCATCCCCGGCTCTTGAGACTTTAGCAAGTAGGATGTTTGATGGTATCCCCAATAACTAGCGGCTATAATGTAACAAGTAGATCTTACCATCACAAGATTATCAAGACTCACATAGGAACAAATGATTAACGAGATGGTAAGTCTGCAACCAAGCTTTCATTTAATCCATTCCCCAAAATGGGCAGTAGTTTTAGGAACCATTCTATGTAGGTGATTACCACCATTCAAGTTCATATCCAAGTCTAGTTTTCCTTACAGGGGTTGAGTTCCCCACTAATTAATGTGGCAATTCAAGCTTTATAAATAATTCACGAGCATGAGAAGGTGTTCATGTGCAACATGTAAGTGCTTATACTAAATAAATGTTAAGCATGTGATTTGAGGATTTATTCGAATAACTAACATAGGTAAGCATTAAAAAAAGTTAACAATTATCAGTCAAAGTTAAAAGGTGAAACTATCACTTAGACTAATTATGAAAGTGAAAATTCCAAGGAGAAAAATCA
Organism: Magnolia changhungtana; assembly: GCA_030180095.1. Classification (NCBI taxonomy): domain Eukaryota; kingdom Viridiplantae; phylum Streptophyta; class Magnoliopsida; order Magnoliales; family Magnoliaceae; genus Magnolia; species Magnolia changhungtana. The sequence continues at coordinate 2,860,276 of JASAUF010000502.1, read as the reverse complement.
TCACCTCACAAGTTAGGCTACCCTGATTTGAAAATAACTAAGTGTGGTGATTGAGAGAAAATCCAATTCCTATAATCAAATTGAGATTGATTTCAACTAAACTTTAATAATTTCCTAATTTAACCTTTCTACATCAAATATGAGGGGTGGACTCATCTGACTTGCGTTTTAGGAGGTTGTGGTTCAAGCACAACTCGGTGGTTGGGATAGATGACTCGGTAGGTAGTTGAACCAGCTAATGTTACTCGATGGCTAGGAGAATCGACTCGGGTAGGTGGCTGAGCCAGCTACTATAGCTTGGCTGGGACTTGGTTTTGAGGGATGATTTATGGGTCAATGTTCGAACCAAAAGCTTCATAATAGGCTTGAAGAATGGCAGGCTGCTCGCACATGTTTGAGACTTGACAGTGGTGATTGGCCAAGCGAGGTAACCCAACTTGACTCAGACAGCAGTGGTAAACTAAGCTCGGCTCTATCATGCATATCATGCTTATTCATATGCTCATACACATCCTATGTATGCTCGATTATGGATGTGAATGTATCATAACATACACTATGAGATTGTGGTTGGTACTCAGGTCATGGGTGCTAACTTGCTTGTGTACAGAAGAACTGTATTGATTACCCTACGATTTAAGGCTTTTCAAGGGACTTGTATGAGATAAGGTTGCCTTGCATATAGGCATGACTTTCATGACATGTTGGCATGACTTAGATTATGGACTCTTACATTCATGCATTTGTGTACACACCTTAGACACATCAAGGTTGTGACCACCATGGGACTATTGTGATTAGCAATTATGAGAATGGACACCAGAAATTCTGTTATAGCATATTGGGAGTTAAGGATGTTCATGGGTGAAAGACCCTAAACTCTGAGATTACGAGATGTTCCAATGTCTAAACCAAATGAAATCATGAGTGCATGAGGGACAAATATTGGTAAGTCACATCTCCCACTATGTCAGAGTCAATTGGAAGGGGGTGTGCCTTACTTGCCTGGGTACGGAGGGCTATATGCTAGGTTGAGTATGATAAACTCCAAAATGGGTTCACTATCAATGAGCCAAGTGGATTTTGGCATACCACCGATAAAGAGGATAGTGAGGTCTTCTCTACTCGCTTGGTTATGCGTGTGATGGGGCAACAACTAGTGTTGGAACTGTACGAGACGCCGGTGATGTCTAAATGAAAATCATATTGAAATGTGGATTAGATGTTAAGATTCGCATGTTGCATCGCATATGGCATTCCTACATCTCATCATATTTGGCATTCACGTAGTCGAGATTGTGGATCCGTAAATACAATCTAAGTGACATACATATTGTGGACCATAATCCCCAATAGGTAGGGGACTATTCAGGATCAGAAGTCTATCATCATGAAATTACTTCATATGTTAGGTATGGGACTAACACGCATTGTAGCCCTAGGTGTGAGACCCCTACCGATGCACAATACTATGCACCATGACTCGATTACTTAGTATGCACTCTTGTATTCTGGTATCATGCCTATTGTGATAACATGTCTCACTCACGTTATTTCATAGCATATATTGTATAGCCTTAATATGGCTAATTGTATAATTGACCTTCATCATTTTCACTTACTCTGATATTGATATTAATACAATATATCTATCACAAGCATTGCACACACATATATGTGCTTTATTAAGTTTCATAAAAAGCTAAGCACATTGCTTAACATGCAGGTTAAGCTAAACAACAACAATGGTACAACTAGAGCACGTGACTGATCTTTTGGAGTTTTAATTATGCTTTGTATTTCCCTTTTCAATATTGTACTACAAGACTCTTTATAACAATTGTATGTGAAGATGTCTTGGTTTGTGGTACATTATGGTTATGCTCCTTTAAAATAAAAATAAAATAAAATAAAAACTAAAAACCCTTCTTATGGGATTCCATTGTCAGAACTTGGGGTAAGCTAGGAATTGAAATTGGGGTACTACATAGGCTGTCAGCACTAGATTCGGACTAAGACGAGTGGACATTGGAAACCAAATTTGGGGCGTGATAAAGAAAACCTCGTATTTCCCAGTTTGGTCTCTAGACAATTTTGAACAAATTTGATTGATCGAACATGGAGGCTCGATAGATTGAGAGTAATTCGAAAGATCAAGTTAGCTCTCTGGACACTTTTTAGCATGTTCTATTGAATCGAACATGTTCCATCGATCTTTAGAAGATCATTGATTGGATTTGATTGATCAAAGGATCGATCGACGGTGCACGCAACTTCTGCGTAAGTGTGCAGTTTTGTTTCTAATTCCAGATTTGGGTTATATAAACCGAGTTATTGCGGGATTATGGTTAATACATGATTATTCTAGAGAGCTAGGATTTTGAGAAAGGGGGAATTCTCTCTTAGAACCGAGGGCTTTGAATCTATAAGTTGTCTCTCTTGTAATTTTGTTTTCATAGTGGATTACTTGTCACTTTGTGTTTGACTATTGTTTTCTCATACTGTGTATGCGGGCGTGCCAGAATTGGATTTGCAGCTCCAATTCGAACCGAACAACAATGACCCCGAGCACCAAGATAAGCAGACATAAAGTATGACTGAAATCTGGGGAAATCGATCCCCTATTCAGCCACTTGCTCAATATGTAAATGGATCAGGCGATAGTCAGAGGGTGGGGTTCATCCTCTAAAGATGGGTTACTCCTTTACCTTTTGTATGAAAGGACTTTGTAATACAGATAGAATGAAATGGGAAAGGAATCCTTATAGTCGGCCGCTGCAAACTGTTGAAGAATGTCTCTCTGATGTAAAACTGAATCCATCATATGAGCATAGACTCAAGATCACAGTTAAGAGTTACCATCTACTTGATTAATACTATTGATTATACTACGGAATGTAAATAGCAAATTCGAAAAGTAAATGGTTACACTAAGGAATGTAATTTACTTAACATAAAAAGTAAATGTTTACACTACGGAATGTAAAGAGTGGTAATTGAAAGATAATTGATTTGGTTTAATTGGTTTGGTATGAGACGATTTGTTTCGTTGTAATCTTCTTCCATTAATAGTTCTAATCTAGTTTTTCTATATCCTTCCCATATTCCAATGGTTATGGTAACCGCTTTCCATTACTTGGCCTTCGGATGCTTCTCATGTTTTGTTCCTTTTGTTCCTCCTTTAGCCACTTGTCAAGCGACTCTGCGAACTCGATCGCTTACCACCTGTCATATAATTGTTTGATTAGTTGAAACAAGGTTCGACCGGAATGGGTATAAACATTGCCCCTTTCATCATTGTTCGTTCGATGAAAGAGACAATGATGTTTGACCTTTCATTAAATACTGTTATAAATGCTCGCATGTGTTGCCCAAATGCGAACCACCTTCGGTCGTTATCATCAACATTGGTCGTGTCGAATAGACACATCAAACGAATCTTATGTCTACAAGCATCTTCGTTAGCAGTTTTATTGAAACAATAACGATGTTTCAATAAATGCCATCTTTTCTTTTAGCTATATAAACGATCACTACACCAAAATTGTTGATTAGGAATGGCCATGTCTTTGGTTTAGGAACGGTTTTAGGCCGTTCCTAATTAAGTAAAAAAAAAAATTGATAATGATAAAAATTGAGATTTTGATAAAGATTTAACATTTTGAATAATAGTTTTGTAAAAATTGTGATTTTGGAGAAAAAAAAAAGTTAAAAGTTTTGGAAAAAAATGACAATGTTTGAGAAATTTTAAGATTAAAAAAATTTTTGAGATAAAAAATTGAGATTTTAAAAAGAAATTGAAAAGTTCTTTTTTTTTTTTTTAATGTGATCTTGAAAAACGAAGTTATAAAGTATGAAAAAAAAATAACGAAGTTTGAGAAAAATGGAGATTTTGAAAAGAATTGAGATTACAAAAAAAAAAAAAAAAAAAAAAAAAAAAAAAAAACTAAAATGTTGAAAAATAAGATATTATAGCCCAAGTATAATGGAAGTGTAATTACAAGAATAACTTATAATGATGAGATTGATCAAATTTTATGATAAGGCCATCTTAAAGTTGATTTAAAGGACCAAATATGTTTGTAATGTGCTAATTAGGATAAAGATCAAAATTGAGCCCAATCTAACATAAAACCAATCTGATCCACCCAAAACACTTTTTAAATGGATATGATTAGTTTGTCTAGATATAAATGGATTTTAAGAACAGATGTACGAGATTGATATACATAAAATACATCAATTTGGTTCACATGGTTATTTATCATTATTTCTATTAGTATGGCCCTCTCGTGATTTGGAGCTTTGTAATTTTTGGGATCACTTCCTAAAATAAGATGGTAAAACTTATAGACGTGTGGATTTACAAAAAATACATCAAGGTGGGCCCTACATGGTTACGTAACACCCACTAAAGGAGAGTGGGTCAGGGGCGGCCCCGACCTCACCCAACATAGTGTGCCCCTAACTGTGGGGCCCACCTTGATGATGTGTTGTATAGCCACGTTGTCCATCTATTTCTCACCCCATTTTTGGGCGGGTTATAAAAAACTGTATAGATTTAAATCTTAAGTGGACCACACCACCGGAAAGAGTGGTAATATAGTGACTCGTCATTAAAAATTATAAAGAGCCCATCATAAGGTTTTAGTGTTTATTTGCAATCCAACTTGTTGATAATGTAAAGAAGATCTGAATGAAGGGAAACTACAAAGATCAAATTGATCCAAAACTTTCGTGGCCTTTAAAAGGTTTTTAATGGTTATTCATCATTGTTTTGATTGGTATGGCCCACCTGAGATTACCGAGTTCTTATGATTTGGAATCACATCCTAAAATATGATGGAAAATATATGAACGATGTCGATATACAAAACATATATCAAGGTGGGCCTTACACAGTTAGGGTAACACTCATGAAGGAGTTACCTAAATAATGAAATGATACTATGAGGTCGACCTCACGGGAACTTCCCATGAGGTCGATATGTGTGGGCTCCACCATGATGTGTGTAAAACATCAACACCGTGCATTTGATGTGTCCCCTTTAGGTTTTAGGTTATAGGATATCCCAAAAATCAGCCGTAATTGAAAACCCAAACCTAAACCCGATCCTGAACCCAAACCCGAACCCGATTTCCTAAACCTAAACCTTAACCTATTCTTAATTCCCTAAACCTTAACCTATAACCTAACCTAAACCTAAACCTATAACCTGCAGTTATAACCTAAACCTAAAACCTAAACCTAAGCCTAAAACCTAAACTTAAACCTTGTAAGTGCTATAGTTTATATCCCTGTATGTTGTCAAATTAGTGGTGACAAAAACACTGTTATATAACTTGCATTAGTGAAGCTCTTTCTAAAGATCAACATTCATAAACAAGCAAAGCTCACAACAAGCAAAGATTACAAGTACAAAGATCAACCTTGACTTCAAGTATTGCTCTCAAGACAAGACTCAAGAATACAAGACTTCAAGAAGAGTACAAAGTAGTTTGTATAGAACTCAAGTCACTTTCGAGGTTGAGCTACATCAAGACTTTAAGGCTTAAACTTCTAGGTCACTTGTTCCTAATGTTTTCAATGTCCTTACTTCTTGATTGGGGTTTGAATGACCATAGGTTGACCTTAGAAGTAGGTCATTTTGGATACATAAGTCATATGTATATGACACTTGTGTTTGGGCAGTTCGGGGACTTGTCCTAGGCTTTCTTCGACTAGTCCTAGCTTTGCTTCGACCAGTCTAAGAAATTCCTCGATCAGTCGTAAGTTTGTTACAAAATTTGGATAAATTCTGTTAGGCTTCGACCAGTCGAAGGAGGTCTTCGACTAGTCGAAGGAACAGTGTCGACTGCTTCTACGACCAGTCGTAAATCTTCGATTCAAAGTCCAGCGATAATTTACAAGGTCTTCGACCAGTCGAAGGAGACCTTCGACCAGTCGAAGGTGACCTACGACCAGTCGAAGGAGGCCTTCGACCAGTCGTAGAACGGTCAAAGCTTATCGCGCCCGATTTTTTTTCAAATCTGTTATTTCTTCGACTAGTCAAAGAGCTCCTTAGACCAGTCGAAGATGCGATCTCCTCACCTATAAATAGAGCACGAAACTCAGAAGAATTCAAGCAATTAATTAATCCATTCAAGCCAATCTTTTTCAAACTTCTGAGAAGTAATTTTGTGCTCCATCTAAGCTAAGTTTGCTTATTTTATACTCTCTTTCTTTAGCTTTATTTAATTGATTTTGTTTCTGCTATTCCGATCTAATTTGATAAGAGGAATTGTTATTCCCTTTCTTTGGAATCAAAATCAATTAAGACAAGCCCTATTTGGTCTAATTTAAAATCTATTAGAACTAGAACCATTGTAATTGAGTACTGGACATTGAACTTGAACATTCAATCATTTACTCTAATTTGGTTCTACCGGGCTGCTACAACGAAGGAGTTAATCAGGTATTTACGTTTAATTATAAATTTCTTTATGTTTTGGTTTCTTTCAAGATTTGTCAGAAAAATCTTGTTGTATTGGTTATCTGAGGAGAGCCAGGAAAACTCAGAAGTGGGGTTTTTTTTATTGTGTAAGCCCACGACAAAGACACAATTGTAAAGGTTTTGGGTGAACTCAGAAAACCTATTTTGTGAGTGAACGCTAATATCCCACGTGTGAGGATATTAGAGTGGAGTAAGCATTCTGTGTGGCTGTTATTTAACAGTTGGTGAACACACAGCGAACCACTATAATCCCTTATGTTGTGGTTGAATGATTTACATTTCTAATCTTTAATATTCATTTGTGGGATGTATGTGTGGTGATGAATGTTGTAATCGTTTAATTCAAGCATTGTGGGAATTTTGTAATAATTTAGAATTTACTTTCTGCTATTCCTTTATCTGCTTGAATTTAAATTTCCTTTAAAGTTGTTCCAGCAAGGTTGCCCTGCCATTTTTATGGTGTATGGCTGTCCCTAGAACAATACATCTGTGATTACACTTTATTTCAATTTGTGCTTAATTCTGTATTCCTCTTTGGTTTGAGATTTGATACAAAGATCTTTCTAGAAATAAGGTTGTCCTATCATAAACTCTGGTTTTTGGTGAAAGGTTGTCTTTAGAATAACATTTGTATCAATCCCTCAAGATCAGATTTTTGAGGTTATTTTACTTTCCTGCATTATGATTTATTTTGGCTATCATATTGTTTTTTAATTCCGCTGTTATAACATTTATTTGGCATAGTCCTATTCACCCCCCCTCTAGGACATATAGCTAGGCCTTTTCAAGTGGTATCAGAGCCTAATAGCTCGTTCTTATTGCTATTTATTTGGATTTATTTCCTGAGCTAACGATCTAAGCTATTTAAAAAGATGTAAAATTTTGATAGCCTTTCTGTCACGAGGCCTCCACCATTTGATGGCTCCAACTATGCCTATTGGAAAGCCAGAATGAGAATCTTCCTAAAATCAATGGATGAGAGTGTGTGGCGAGCCACAGTAACTGAATGGAAAACTCCTACCATTGAAGTAACTGAATCCGACGGTTCAAAAACTATGTCTGTACCTGCTTATTATTTATGGACCACTCTTCAGAAAAGTGAGTATAATGCCAATGTTAAAGCACTAAATGTAATCACTTGCGCACTATCACCGGATGAGTTCAAAAGAATCATATCCTGTGATACTGCGAAACAAGCCTGGATATACTAGAAATGACACACGAGGGTACATCAATTGTCAAAAAGTCTAAAGTCCAACTCCTTACAACCAAATTTGAAGAAATTCATATGGAGGAAAATGAAATGTTTATGGACTTTTACACTAGACTAAATGACATTGTAAACTCAATGTGGGGTCCTGGTGATAAAATCCCAGAAAGTAAAGTGTGTGCAAAGATATTACGCTCACTTCCTGAACGGTTCAATTCTAAAGTAACCGCGATCCAGGAACTTCGTGATACGGATAATATGAGGGTAGAGGAATTAGTTGGTTCTTTACAAACCTACGAGTTAAACTTTAAAGCTCCTAAAGGTAAATCGATTGCTTTAAAATCCTCTAAATGTAATTCAGAAGAAAATTCTGATTCATAAGATGATATGGCTCTTTTAGCTAAGAGATTCTACAAGATTTTTAAAAGCAAGAAAAGGGTTGATTTCCAAAAATCAAACGATAAAAAGAAGTTTAGACCCAAATCTCGAAAATCTTTGAAAGATAGTCAATGTTACAATTATCAAGAATATGGGCATTTGGCAAATAGATGTCCCAAAAAGGACAAACCCAAGAAGAAGAGTATGTTGGCTACGTGGGATGAATCATCGATTAAAACTTCTCCGAGTCGAAAATTTTGAAACCGAGTTAGGGAATGAAGTTAAAGCACTTATGACTCTAGCCAAATTCACATTTTCGATAATGACTCAACAAGTGAAGAAAATCTGAGTAGTGAATATGAAAATGAAGATGATCTTCAAGATGCTTACAATGCCCTATACAAAGAAAGTTGTAAAATTGCTGTCAAACTTAAACTTCAAAAAGAAAAGTTTTCTAAACTCAAAGAATGTTTTGAATCACTTGTCTTAGAAAAATCACAAATTTCAGATTGTTTTGAAAAAATAAAATGCGATTTGGAATTCAAAAATTCTTTAATTGTTGATTTGAAATCTGAGATTGAAAATCTCAAAAAGGAAGTATCTTCTCTTCTAAGTCAAAAGGACACATGGAAATATGCCCAAGGTGACCCAAAGTTAGAAAAACTCTTATCTGGATCAAGAAAATGTGGCGATCTATCCGGGCTGGGCTATGATAAAAATTTATCTCCTAAACAAAAGTATACTCCTCCTATGTTTGTGAAAGGAGAGTCCTCAAACTCAAAAGGGAAAAATACTTATCAAGGTTTTTCTAAAAATCCAAAAACTCTTCAAAACACGAAGCAACCATGTCAACTTTAATCGAAAACGAAATCCACTAGTTGAAAAGATAGTAGATTTACTCAAGGAGCTCCTAAAATCTAACTCTATAGGTTATTCTTATAACTTTAAACAAAAGAAGACCAACTATGTTCCTAAACCCAAAACAGTTATGAAATAGGTTCCAAAAGTCACCTGCTTGGTTGCTCACATTGCTTTCAAAGCAACAAGTCATTTAAAGTGGTACCTAGACAGTGGATGCTCTAGGCATATGACAGTGACAAAGCTTTATTCACGGATCTAAAAGATATGACCGATGGTTCACCACATTTGGTGATGGTAGCAAGCGTAAGATTATAGGCCAAGGTACGGTTCAACTTTTTAATCTTCCGTATTTAAAAATGTTTTATATGTTGAAGGCCTAAAACATAACTTACTTAGCATATCTCAGATATGTGATAATAACCATAGTGTTCGGTTCTCTAATCAAAGCTTTGTGAGATACTAAATAATAAGGGTTCTCAGAATATTAACGGACGTAGAACGTCCGAAAATTGCTATATTATTAGCGAATCCAACTCATCTAATCAAACATGTTACATGGTTCATACAGACGAGACTGATTTATGGCACAAGCGTCTTGGACATGTTCATTATCGAAATTTATATAGATTGAGCAATCAAGAACTTATAAGAGGTTTACCCAAACTTCAAAAATTAGATAAAATATGTGATGAATGCCAGATAGGCAAACAAACAAGGAACTCACACAAAAAGGTGAATTCAAATACCACATCAAAACCACTCGAACTTCTTCACATGGATCTAATTGGACCTACTAGAACGGAAAGTTGTGGTGGTAAAAAGTATATTCTGGTAATAGTTGATGACTTTACCAGATACACTTGGGTAGTCTTCTTAAGGGATAAATCTGAAACCCTTGAAGAAGTAAGAAAAGTTCTTAAAAGGATTCAAACTGAAAAATCTTCTCAAATCAGTAAGATTCGTAGTGATTATGGATCTGAATTTGAGAATAGCAATTTTGAGAAGTTCAGACCCACCAAGGAATATTACATGAATTCTCAGCTCCCAAAACTCCACAACAAAATGGAATTGTGGAAAGAAAGAATAGGGTGCTTCAAGAAATGGCTAACGTCATGTTGAATAGCATGAAGCTTTCTAAAAATCTTTGGTCAAGTCAGAATACAAATTTTGCTATATTATTAACCGAGTTTATACTAGCAAAGATAATAATATAATGGCTTACGAATTATGGTTCAACAAAAAGCCTACTGTCAAATACTTTCGAGTTTTTGGCAGCAAATGCTATATTTTACGTGATCGTGAAAATTTGGGAAAATTCGATACAAAGAGTGATGAAGAGATTTTTCTAGGATATTCCTTAAACAGTCGTGCTTATAGGGTTCTGAACAAAAGGACTAGTGTGATTCGAGAATCCATCAATGTTGTCATTGATGATCACTTAAATAAGTCAATCTCTAATTCAGATAATGATGAAGTTCTAATCATTGATAAACCCGATACTTCATCAAATCAGACTGAATCTGAATTGAGGACTCAAGTAAAGATCATCCAACCACTCAAATTCTTGGAAACCCTCTCACTGGTGTTCGCACCCGTAGACAACATGAGGATTTATGTAATTATGTATGTTTTACATCCCAAATAGAACCATCTAATGTAAAAGAAGCTCTTGTTGATGAGAACTGGATTGTTGCAATGCAAGAAGAACTTAATCAATTTGTAAGAAATGATGTTTGGTATCTCGTACCAAGACCTAAAGACAAACACATCATTGGAACAAAATGGATTTTCAAAAATAAGTCGGACGAAAGTGGAAATATAATTAGAAACAAGGCTAGACTAGTGGTACAAGGTTATAGAAGGAATTAATTTTGATGAAGCTTTTGCACCAGTAGCACGTCTTGAATCTATCAGGCTATTTATATCCATTACATGTTTTAGAAAAATAAAAATATATCAAATGGATGTGGAAAGTGCTTTTCTAAATGGCGTTTTATATGAAGAAGTATATGTTGAACAGCCAATGGGTTTTGAAGATCCCAAAAATACTGATCATGTGTATTGGCTTAAAAAGGCACTTTATGGATTAAAACAAGCACCTAGGGCATGGTATGAGAAACTAACAAAATTTCTTTTAAGTCACAATTTTCAAATGGGATCTGTTGATAAAACTCTATTTGTTAAAAAACATAATGATCATATCTTAATAGTACAGATTTATGTTGATGATATCATCTATGGATCAACTTGTACTAACTTGACTACTGAGTTTGCAGACTTGATGAAATCACAGTTTGAAATGAGCATGGTTGGGGAATTAACTTATTTTCTTAGTTTGCAAGTTAAGCAGCAACCTGAAAGAATATTCATCTCTCAATCTAAGTATGCCTTGAATCTAATCAAGAGATTTGGATTTGAGAATGGCAAGAATTTCGATACTCCTATGAGTACTACCCTGAAACTCTCAAAAGACTATAGTGGTAAAAATATTGATTCAAAACTTTATCGGAGTATGATTGGTAGTTTGTTATATTTAACTGCTAGTAGACCTGATATTTCTTTAAGTGTTGGTATTTGCGCAAGATTTCAATCTGATCCAAAAGAATCTCACTTGATTGCTGTTAAGCGGATTATTAGATATATTGCAAGTACTATAAATCTTGGTCTCTGGTATCCTCATGACTAGTGTCCAACTTGCTGGGTACTCAGATGCTGGTAATCTAGATGATAGAAAATCAACCAGTGGTGGTTGCTTTTACATTGGAAATTGTTTAGTTTCTTGGTTTAGTAAGAAACAAAATTCTATATCACTTTCAACAAATGGTTTAGAGTATATATCGCGCAATTGGTAATGCATGTACACAAGCTTGTTTGGATGCAACGAATGCTAAGTGATTATGGAATTAAACAGGATTCTATGTTATTGCATTGTGATAATTCCAGTGTAATAAATATTTCAAAAAATCCTATTCAGCATTCTCGTACTAAGCACATTGACATTAGATTTCATTATATTAGGGAATTGGTAGAAGAAAAAGTTATATCTCTGGAATATATTCCTACCAAGATCGAGAGTCGATATTTTCACAAAACCTCTTGATAAAATTAGGTTTAATAAGATGAAATTTGATCTTGGCATGTGTATTTCAAAATGATTATTTATGCCTACATGTATCATAGTGTATATATTTGCTAGGTTTAATTCCATTTTCTTTAAAAATTGCAAGAAATATGTTTTTCTGGACTTCCTTCGACCTGTCGTGAGTATACTCGACCAGTCGACCTACGACCGGTCGTAGATACCTACGACCAGTCGTAGATCTCAGAAATCACTTAAATTTGGGGATTTTTGCTTTCTTCCTCATTTCTTTTTTTCTCTCTAAGGAGCCGAGCTTCGACTTGTTGAACCCACCATTCTTGTTCTTCAAGGTTAGTGTTCCATTTACGTTTTTCTTGCAAATCAGTGTCTAGATTGCTCTCTTTTCTAACTTGAAGCTTTCTATTTAGGATTTCATTGAGATTTGGGGATTTGATTTTGAAAAATCTGTTTTGAGTAAACCCATTTCTCAATCCTTTGTATTTTCTTATTTCTTTATTATTATTGTTGCATATGGCTTCTAGAGGTAGAAAATCTACTTCCCGTGGTCCTTCTTCTTCCTCCAGATTGACCAAACGTCATCTTCTTGAGCCTACTAATGATTCTTCTTATGTTATAGACCTTAGAGCTCGTAATGTTATTGTTGAATATCCTGTTGATATTAACCATACTATACCTTTTGATATCCTTCCTTTGCTTAAAGCTGTAGGTTGGGTTAACTTATTGCATTGGGGTGGGCCTGCATACCGGTCCATTGCTCAATCTATGTTCACATGTATTAGTGACTTCTCACTGGATAATTTAACTTTTAAAATATCTACTAGTGAAGGGCCATTTGAAATTGATCGTCATTTAATTTCAGCCCTTATGGATATTCCTGTGAATGATGAGGGTATTCCTATTCATAATTTGACTGATAAACCCTCTGTATCTGAAAAGCGTATGCTCACTAGAGACTTGTGCAACATGGATGTTCACTGGACTAAAAAAGGGGATGCGCTTCCCGCAAGGTATTTGTTACCCAAATACAGAGTACTCCACAGAATCTTTGTGTCTAATCTGTATCCTCGGTCGGTAATAAACCGACTTGACCTCATTTATGGTACGTATTATTCATGCTATTTCCAATGGTACTTTTCGATTTGTCTGCCATCCTTAATCTGTCATTTCCTTCTTCGCTTAGACTCCATCCTGTCATAGTGACATCCCTTTTGGTTATTTAATGACCAGTATTAGCTACACATATGTTGGTCGATATGCCGCTTAATGAGGCACCTATCCATCATCTGATTTTCAACAACTCTAATCTCAATAAGATGAAGCTGGAATTACTTCCTGAACAAGGTGGTAATGGTGGTGGTGCTTGGTCATGAAGAAGCGAGGGGATGACATTAATATGGATGATATCTTTGAGGAACTGGATTCTGATTCAACAAATGATCCAGATTTTGTACCATCTGATTTTGATGCACGTCTGAGTGCATTGGAGGGTAAAGTTGAAAATTTGAATGAAAAGATAGAAAACATGTCTGTTGCTCATGATTCTCAATTCAAGTACATGTGGAAATATCTTCGGCGATTAAACAAAGGCATGCACCAACTTGATCCCTCTATTCCTGCTCCGTCTTCTAGTTCTAATTCTGACTAGTCTATATGGGATTTTCTGGTTTGTAATAACTTTAAATCTTAGCACTGAGTCATCTGATTTGGAATTGGATACTATTTTTCTTTTCTGCTGGATATTTGTTTTTTTGTGATACTATGCTATTATCTCATATCTCATCTTATTTCCTCTCATATATCCCTTTATATTGTTATTTTATTTGTCATATTGTGACAAAAAGGGGGAGAATGGTTATGTTACTTAGGGGGAGTATGTTTGGAATGGTTTAAGAATGGTTTATTGTTAGATAGGTTTTATGTTAGTTATTGATTTAATTTGCAGGTAAGCCAGAGTTGATGTCAACTGGTTTATGTTTTCTCTCTAACTCTTCTCTAACTCAATCCGGTGATTCTACTTTTATCTTGGTTATATCTTGTTATGTGTTTTGTCACTAATTTGACAAAGGGGGAGATTGTAAGTGCTATAGTTTATATCCCTGTATGTTGTCAAATTAGTGGTGACAAAAATACTGTTATATAACTTGCATTAGTGAAGCTCTTTCTAAAGATCAACATTCATAAACAAGCAAAGCTCACAACAAGCAAAGATTACAAGTACAAAGATCAACCTTGACTTCAAGTATTGCTCTCAAGACAAGACTCAAGAATACAAGACTTCAAGAAGAGTACAAAGTAGTTTGTATAGAACTCAAGTCACTTTCGAGGTTGAGCTACATCAAGACTTCAAGGCTTAAACTTCTAGGTCACTTGTTCCTAATGTTTTCAATGTCCTTACTTCTTGATTGGGGTTTGAATGACCATAGGTTGACCTTAGAAGTAGGTCATTTTGGATACATAAGTCATATGTATATGACACTTGTGTTTGGGCAGTTCGGGGACTTGTCCTATGCTTTCTTTGACTAGTCCTAGCTTTGCTTCGACCAGTCCAAGAAATTCCTCGATCGATCGTAAGTTTGTTACAAAATTCGGATAAATTCCTCATTAGGATTCGACCAGTCGAAGGAGGTCTTCGACCGATCGAAGGAACAATGTCGATCGCTTCTACGACCAGTCGTAAATCTTCGATTCAAAGTCCAGCGATAATTTACAAGGTCTTCGACCAGTCGAAGGAGACCTTCGACCAGTCGAAGGTGACCTACGACCAGTCGAAGGAGGCCTTTGACCAGTCGTAGAACGGTCAAAGCTTATCGCGCCCGATTTTTTTTCAAATCTGTTATTTCTTCGACTAGTCGAAGAGCTCCTTAGACCAGTCGAAGATGTGATCTGCTTACCTATAAATAGAGCACGAAACTCAGAAGAATTCAAGCAATTAATTAATCCATTCAAGCCAATCTTTGTCAAACTTCTGAGAAGTAATTTTGTGCTTCATCTAAGCTAAGTGTGCTTATTTTATACTCTCTTTCTTTAGCTTTATTTAATTGATTTTATTTCTGCTATTCCAATCTAATTTGATAAGAGGAATTGTTATTCCCTTTCTTTGGAATCAAAATCAATTAAGACAAGCCCTATTTGGTCTAATTTAAAATCTATTAGAACTAGAACCATTGTAATTGAGTACTGGACATTGAACTTGAACATTCAATCATTTACTCTAATTTGGTTCTACCGAGCTGCTACAACGAAGGAGTTAATCGTATTTTACGTTTAATTGTAAATTTCTTTCTGTTTCGGTTTCTTTCAAGATTTGTCAGAAAAATCTTGTTGTATTGGTTATCTGAGGAGAGCCAGGAAAACTCAGAAGTGGGGTTTTTTATTGTGTAAGCCCACGACAAAGACACAATTGTAAAGGTTTTGGGTGAACTGTGAAAACCTATTTTGTGAGTGAACGCTAATATCCCTTGTGTGAGGATATTAGGAGTGGAGTAGCATTCTATGTGGTCATGTTGTTTAACAGTTGGTGAACACACAGGTGAACCACTATAATCCCTTGTGTTGTGGTTGAATGATTTACATTTCTAATCTTTAATATTCATTTGTGGGATGTATGTGTGGTGATGAATGTTGTAATCGTTTAATTCAAGCATTGTGGGAATTTTGTAATAATTTAGAATTTACTTTCTGCTATTCCTTTATCTCGCTTGAATTTAAATTTCCTTTAAAGTTGTTCCAAAGAAGGTTGCCCTGCCATTTTTATGGTGTATGGCTGTCCCTAGAACAATACATCTGTGATTACACTTTATTTCAATTTGTGCTTAATTCTGTATTCCTCTTTGGTTTGAGATTTGATACAAAGATCTTTCTAGAAATAAGGTTGTCCTACCATAAACTCTGGTTTTTGGTGAAAGGTTGTCCTTAGAATAACATTTGTATCAATCCCTCAAGATCAAATTTTTGAGGTTGTTTTACTTTCCTGCATTGTGATTTATTTTGGCTATCATATTATTTTTTAATTCCGCTGTTATAACATTTATTTGGCATAGTCCTATTCACCCCCCCTCTAGGACATATAGCTAGGCCTTTTCAAACCTAAAACTGAAATGTATTCTCAAATCCTTAAAACCTAAACCTAATCCTAATCTCAACTCCCTAACCTAAACTTGAAAACCCAAACGTAAACCCGATCTTGAACACAAACCCGATTTCCTAAACCTTAACCTTAACCTTAACCTATTCTCAATTCCCTAAAGCTATAACCTATAACCTAAACCTAAACCTTAACCTAAACTTATAACCTAAACCTTAACCTTAACCTAAACCTAAACCTAAACCAAAACCTATAACCTAAATCTTAACCTATAACCTATAACCTAAACTTATAACCTATTACCTAACCTTAACCTAAACCTAAAACCTAAACCTAAACCTAAACTTATAACCTAAAACCTAAATGTATTCTCAAATCCCTATACTTACACCAACACCTAATCCTAATCTCAGCTCCTAACCTAAACCTAAACTTGAAAACCCAAACCTAAACCCGATCCCGAACCCGAACCCAATTTCCTAAACCTAAACCTTAACCTATCCTCAAATCCCTAAACCTAAACCTACACCTAATCCTAATCTAAACTCCCAACCTAAACCTAAACCTAAACTTGAAAACCCAAACCTAAAACCCGATCCCGAACCCGAATCCGATTTCCTAAACCTAAACCTTAACCTATTCTCAATTCCCTAAACCTAAACCTACACCTAATCCTAATCTAAACTCCCTAACCTAAACCTAAACCTAAACTTAAGAACCCAAACCTAAACCCAATCCCGAACCCAAACCGGTGGCTTAAACGTAAACATTAACCTATTTTCAAATCCTTAACCTACACCTACACCTAATCCATATCTCAACTCCCTAACCTAAACCTAAACCTAAACTTGAAAACCCAAACCTAAACCCGAACCCGAACCCGAACCCGATTTCTAAACCTAAACCTTAACCTATTCTCAATTCCCTAAACCTATAGCTTACAACCTAAACCTAAACCTTAAACTTAACCTAAACTCGAACTTTGAACCTATAACCTATAACCTAAACCTAAAACCTAAATATATACTCAAATCCTTAAACCTACACCTACACCTAATCCTAATCTCAACTCCTTAACCTAAACTTAAGCCTAAACTTGAAAACCCAAACCTAAACCCGATCCTAAACCCGAACCCAATTTCCTAAACCTAAACCTTAACCTATTCTCAATTCCCTAAACCTATAGCTCATAACCTAAACCTAAACCTTAACCTAAACCTAAACCTTAACCTATTCTCAAATTCCTAAACCTACACCTACACCGATCCTAATCTAAACTCCCTAACCTAAACCTAAACCTAAACTTGAAAACCTAAACCTAAACCCGATCTCGAACCCGAACCCGACCTTAACCTATTCTCAAATCCCTAAACCTAAACCTACACCTAATCCTAATCTAAACTCCCTAACCTAAACCTAAACCTAAACTTGAAAACCCAAACGTAAAACCCGATCCACGAACCCGAACCCGATTTCCTAAACCTAAACCTTAACCTATTCTCAAACCCTAAACCTAAACCTACACCTAATCCTAATCTAAACTCCCTAACCTAAACCTAAACCTAAACTTGAAAACCCAAACCTAAACCCAATACTGAACCCGAACCCGAATTCTTAAACCTAAACCTTAACCTATTTTCAAATCCATAAACCTAAACCTACACCTAATCCTAATCTCAACTCCCTAACATAAACCTAAACCTAAACTTGAAAACCCAAACCTAAACCCGATCCCGAACCCGAACCCGATTTCCTAAACCTAAACCTTAACCTATTCTCAATTCCCTAAACCTATAGCTTATAACCTAAACCTAAACCTTAACCTTAGCCTAAACCTAAACTTGAACCTATAACCTATAACCTAAATATATTCTCAAATCCCTAAACCTACACCTACACCTAATCCTAATCTGAACTCTCTAACCTAAACCTAAACCTAAACTTGAAAACCTAAACCTAAACCCGATCCCGAACCCGAACCCGATTTCCTAAACCTAAACCTTAACCTATTCTCAAATCCCTAAACCTAAACCTACACCTAATCCTAATCTAAACTCCCTAACCTAAACCTAAACCTAAACCCAATCCCGAACCCGAACCCGAATTCTTAAACCTAAACCTTAACCTATTTTCAAATCCCCAAACCTAAACCTACACCTAATCCTAATCTCGACTCCCTAACCTAAACCTAAACCTAAACCTTAACCTTAACCTAAACCTAAACCCGAACCTATAACCTAAACCTAAACCTAAAACCTAAATATAGTCTCAAATCCCTAAACCTACACCTACACCTAATCCTAATCTCAACTCCCTAACCTAAACCTAAACCTAAACTTGAAAACCCAAACCTAAACCCGATCCCGAACCCGAACCCGATTTCCTAAACCTAAACCTTAACCTATTCTCAAATCCCTAAACCTAAACCTACACCTAATCCTAATCTAAACTTTCTAACCTAAACCTAAACCTAAACTTGAAAACCCAAACCTAAACCTGATCCTGAACCTGAACCCGATTTTCTAAACCTAGACCTAAACCTAAACTTGAAAACCCAAACTTAAACCCGATCTCGAACCCGAACCCGATTCCTTAAACCTAAACCTTAACCTATTCACAATTCCCTAAACCTATAGCTTATAACTTAAACCTAAACCTAACCTAAACCTTAACCTAAACCCATAACCTTAACCTAAACCAAAACCAATGACCTAAAACCTAAATGTATTCTCAAATCTCTATACCTAAACCTACACCTAATCCTAATCTCAACTCCCTAACCTAAACCTAAACCTAAACCTTGAAAACCCAAACCTAAACCGATCCCGAACCCGAACCCGATTTCCTAAACCTAAACCTTAACCTATTCCCAAATCCCTAAACCTAAACCTACACCTAATCCTAATCTAAACTCCCTAACCTAAACCTAAACCTAAACCCAATCCAGAACCCGAACACGAATTCTTAAACCTAAACCTTAACCTACTCACCTAATCCTACTCTCAACTCCCTAACCTAAACCTAAACCTAAACTTGAAAACCCAAACCTAAACCCGAACCCGATTTCCTAAACATAAACCTTAACATATTCTCAATTCCCTAAATCTATAGCTTATAACCTAAACCTAAACCTTAACCTATTCTCAATTCCCTAAACCTATAGCTTATAACCTAAACCTAAACCTTAACCTATTCTCAATTCCCTAAACCTATAGCTTATAACCTAAACCTAAACCTTAACCTTAACCTAAACCTAAACTTGAACCTATAACCTATAACCTAAATATATTCTCAAATCCCTAAACCTACACCTACACCTAATCCTAATCAACTCTCTAACCTAAACCTAAACCTAAACTTGAAAACCCAAACCTAAACCCGATCCCGAACCCGAACCCGATTTCTAAACCTAAACCTTAACCTATTCTCAAATCCCTAAACCTAAACCTACACCTAATCCTAATCTAAACTCCCTAACCTAAACCTAAACCTAAACCTAAACATGAAAACCCAAACCTAAACCCAATCCCGAACCCGAACCCGAATTCTTAAACCTAAACCTTAACCTATTCTCAAATCCCTAAACCTACACTTACACCTAATCCTAATCTCAACTCCCTAACCTAAACCTAAACCTAAACTTGAAAACCCAAACCTAAACCCGATCCCGAACCCGAACCCGATTTCCTAAACCTAAACCTT
The DNA here is from genome assembly GCA_030180095.1 of Magnolia changhungtana. NCBI lineage: Eukaryota > Viridiplantae > Streptophyta > Magnoliopsida > Magnoliales > Magnoliaceae > Magnolia > Magnolia changhungtana. Next base: position 2,840,447 of record JASAUF010000502.1, on the reverse strand, counting down.
AACCTATTCTCAAATCCCTAAACCTAAACCTACACCTAATCCTAATCTAAACTTTCTAACCTAAACCTAAACCTAAACCTAAACTTGAAAACCCAAACCTAAACCCGATCCCGAAACCGAACCCAATTTTCTAAACCTAAACCTAAACCTAAACTTGAAAACCCAAACTTAAACCCGATCCCGAACCCGAACCCGATTCCTTAAACCTAAACCTTAACCTATTCACAATTCCCTAAACCTATAGCTTATAACTTAAACCTAAACCTAACCTAAACCTTAACCTAAACCCATAACCTTAACCTAAACCAAAACCAATGACCTAAAACCTAAATGTATTCTCAAATCTCTATACCTAAACCTACACCTAATCCTAATCTCAACTCCCTAACCTAAACCTAAACCTAAACTTGAAAACTCAAACCTAAAACCCGATCCCGAACCCGAACCCGATTTCCTAAACCTAAACCTTAACCTATTCTCAAATCCCTAAACCTAAACCTACACCTAATCCTAATCTAAACTCCCTAACCTAAACCTAAACCTAAACCCAATCCCGAACTCAAACCCGATTCTTAAACCTAAACCTTAACCTTTTTTCAAATCCCCAAACCTAAACCTACACCTAAACCTAATCTCAACTCCCTAACCTAAACCTAAACCTAAACTTGAAAACCCAAACCTAAACTCAATCCCGAACCCGAACCCGATTTCCTAAACCTAAACCTTAGCCTATTCTCAATTCCCTAAACCTATAGCTTATAACCTAAAGTTAAACCTTCACCAAAACCGTAACCTAAACCGAACCTATAACCTATAACCTAAACCTAAAACCTAAATATATTCTCAAATCCCTAAACCTACACCTACACCTAATCCTAATCTCAACTCCCTAACCTAAACCTAAACCTAAACTTGAAAACCCAAACCTAAACCCGATCCCGAACCCGAACCCGATTTCCTAAACCTAAACCTTAACCTATTCTCAAATCCCTAAACCTAAACATACACCTAATCCTAATCTAAACTCTCTAACCTAAACCTAAACCTAAACTTGAAAACCCAAACCTAAACCCGATCCCGAACCCGAACCCGATTTTCTAAACCTAAACCTAAACCTAAACTTGAAAACCCAAACTTAAACCCGATCCCGAACCCGAACCCGATTCTCTAAACCTAAACCTTAACCTATTCGCAATTCCCTAAACCTATAGCTTATAACCTAAAGCTAAACCTAACCTAAACCTTAACCTAAACCCATAACCTTAACCTAAACCAAAACTAATGACCTAAAACCTAAATGTATTCTCAAATCTCTATACCTAAACCTACACCTAATCCTAATCTCAACTCCCTAACCTAAACCTAAACCTGAAACTTGAAAACCCCCAAACCTAAAACCCGATCCCTAACCCAAACCCAATTTCGTAAACCTAAACCTTAACCTATTCTCAAATCCCTAAACCTAAACCTACACCTAATCCTAATCTAAACTCCCTAACCTAAACCTAAACCTAAACCCAATCCCGAACCCGAACCCGAATTCTTAAACCTAAACCTTAACATATTTTCAAATCCCCAAACCTAAACCTACACCTAATCCTAATCTCAACTCCCTAACCTAAACCTAAACCTAAACTTGAAAACCCAAACCTAAACCCGATCCCGAACCCGAACCCGATTTCCTAAACCTAAACCTTAACCTATTCTCAATTCCCTAAACCTATAGCTTATAACCTAAACCTAAACCTTAACCTTAACCTAAACCTAAACCTGAACCTATAACCTATAACCTAAACCTAAAACCTAAATATATTCTCAAATCCCTTAACCTACACCTACACCTAATCCATATCTCAACTCCCTAACCTAAACCTAAACCTAAACTTGAAAACCCAAACCTAAACCCGAACCCGAACCCGAACCCGATTTCCTAAACCTAAACCTTAACCTATTCTCAATTCCCTAAACCTATAGCTTACAACCTAAACCTAAACCTTAAACTTAACCTAAACCTGAACCTGAACCTATAACCTATAACCTAAACCTAAAACCTAAATATATACTCAAATCCTTAAACCTACACCTACACCTAATCCTAATCTCAACTCCTTAACCTAAACTTAAGCCTAAACTTGAAAACCCAAACCTAAACCCGAACCCGATTTCCTAAACCTAAACCTTAACCTATTCTCAATTCCCTAAACCTATAGCTTATAACCTAAACCTAAACCTTAACCTAAACCTAAACCTAAACCTTAACCTATTCTCAAATTCCTAAACCTACACCTACACCTAATCCTAATCTAAACTCCCTAACTTAAACCTAAACCTAAACTTGAAAACCCAAACCTAAACCCGATCCCGAACTCCGAACCCGATTTCCTAAACCTAAACTTTAACCTATTCTCAATTCCCTAAACCTAAACCTACACCTAATCCTAATCTAAACTCCTTAACCTAAACCTAAACCTAAACTTGAAAGCCCAAACCTAAACCCAATCTCGCACCGAACCCGAATTCTTAAACCTAAACCTTAACCTATTTTCAAATCCCTAAACCTAAACCTACACCTAATCCTAATCTCAACTCCCTAACCTAAACTTGAAACCCCAAACCTAAACCCGATCCCGAACCTGAACCCGATTTCTAAACCTAAACCCGATCCCGAACCTAACCCGATTTCTCAAACCTAAACCTTAACCTATTCTCAATTCCCTAAACCTATAGCTTATAACATAAACCTAAACCTTAACCTTAACCTAAAACCTAAACTCGAACCTATAACTTATAACCTAAATATATTCTCAAATCCCTAAACCTACACCTATACCTAATCCTAATCTCAACTCCCTAACCTAAACCTAAACCTAAACTTGAAAACCCAAACCTAAACCCGATCCTGAACTCGATTTCCTAAACCTAAACCTTAACCTATTCTCAATTCCCTATACCTATAGCTTATAACCTAACCTAAACCTAAACCTTAACCTATTCTCAATTCCCTAAACCTATAGCTTATAACTTAACCTAAACCTAAACTTATTTATATGTATTATGCGTGGATGAATGTAATGTGGATAAGATGGTTTGTGTTTGGATGGATTTATGTAGTTTGGGTTTAGATGGATGTGAATGTGATGAAATGTGGATAAGATTATTTTTTTTTTTACTTATGAAGTTAAACTTATATCTATTATGCGTGGATGAATGTAATGTGGATAAGATTGTTTGTGTTTGGATGAATGTAGTTTATCTTTGGATGAATTTACGTAGTTTGGGTTTAGATGGATGTGAATGTGAATGTGATGAAATATATTGTATAACAGGTGTATATCAGGAAGAAGTAACAGGTCAAATTTGAAAATGTCCTTTAAGGGTCATAAGAGACGGCCCATAGTAGTCCTTTTAAAGGATGGTCCATGACCGTCCTTTTAAAGGACGGTCTATAACCGTCCTTTGAAGGCTCATACGAGATGGTCCATGACAGTCCTTTTTTAGGACGGTCCATGACCGTCCGTTTAAAGGACGGTCAATGGCCGTCCTTCGAAGGCTCATACAAGACGGTCTATTACAGTCCTTTTAAAGGTCGGTCCATGACCGTCCGTTTAAAGGACGGTCTATGGCCGTCCTTTGAAGGCTCATAAGAGACGGTCCATGACAGTCCTTTTCAAGGATGGTCCATGACAGTCCTTTTAAAGGATGGTCCATGGCCGTCCTTTTTTAGGACGGTCCATGACCGTCTTTTTTTCGTCAATAATAATGACGGTTTTCAACCGTCCTTTAAGTAATAGGACACATCAAAATTTGACTGCCTATGCAACGGTCCATGACCGTCCTTTTTGGTCATTTGAGACGGTTTTGGACCGTCCTTTTTTCGTTGTTTTAGCGTAGTGCTCTTGACTTTTGAGAAGACAGGAACAAAGTTGGTAGGGTATGTGGATTTAGACTATACAGGCAGTGTGGATTCCAGAAAGTCAACTTCAGGATACTCATTTGTACTAGCGGGTGGAGCAATTAGTCGGATATCAAAACTTCAATCTGTAATGGCTTTTTCCATAACAGAAGCAGAGTATATGGTAGTGACGGAAGCTTTTAAGGAAGGTGTTTGGTTAAGAGGTATGATAAATCAATTGGAACTTTAGTAGGAGGCCATGCCGGTTAACTTTGATAGCGAGAGTGCTATCAATTTAGTTAAAAATTCTGTTTATCACTCTCGTACTAAACACATTGATGTTTATTACCATTTTATCCAACAAGTGCTTGAGGAAGGAGGCGTAACACTGGAGAAGATTTACACCAGCGTAAATCCAGCAGACATGCTCACCAAGGTTGTTTTTATAGAGAAGTTCAAGTTCTATGCAACTTCTCTACGCTTGGTGATGGCATAAAAAGAGGATGGAATGTGCACGAGAAGTATTAATGAAGCTATGATGCGAGGCAGAGATAAGAGAAGAGGATAAGAAGCTACATGTTTGAAGATTGAAGACATAGTGGAGATTGTTATAGACAGATGTCTTAAATTTGTATTCTCCCTATTCGATGACATCGAGCAGGCTTCGATGTCATCGAACCGACTCCGAGGACATCGAAGCCAGTCGATGCCATCGAGTTATTTTCAGATTTCTACCTCTAGTCGTTAGACATATTTTGTCATTTTTCAATGACATCGAAGGTTGCTATCATCAAAGGTTTACACAGATTTTCTGCGAAAATGTAGATTTTGTTTCCTATTTCGTTTTGGTTCCTTTTTAAAGATATATAAAGGGTTGTATACGGGATCGGGATGTATTTTAAGGCATTTTAAGTTTTTTTAAAGGGTTCTAGGGTTTCTAAAAGGGGGCTCTAGGGTTTCAAGGGGTGAGAAAGGTGAGGTTTAAGGATTGCTCAAGCCGGGTGAGCTCTCTATCTTTTTAATCTCTTCTTTCATAGTGGAATTCTATCGCTTTGTGCCATGGTTTTTTCCCGCAAGGGTTTTCCACGTTAAATCTCTGTGTTCTTCTTTAGTTTGTTTGGTGCTTTTAGATTGCTATCCTAGATCCATCTCTATGTGATTCCGCAGCACAAATCCCAACAAGCCATTTCTCTGGTAGGCCCCATTATTTGATAGCCCACACCCAATATCTCTCGCGTCAGATGATCCCAATTTCTCTATGGATGGGCCATGTTCCAAAAGCCTCTTGAATGCAACAGAACAACGACACAAGATTAGGTGACCGAGTCCATTGACACCCCTATTTTGGAGAATCCACCTTAAAATCCCCAAATCCCTAAATTGACATTGAGATTGAGAGAGTGAGAGAGAGAGAGAGAGGTCGTGCGTGGGTAAGGCGTCCGACAACAAGATCGTGGGTGGGGAGAGAGAGAGAGTAGAGAGAGAGATATCAAAAGGAAGAGAGAGAGGAGAGAGGAATAGAGAGACGGAAGAGAGTTGAGATTTAGGGTTTAGGGAATTGAGAATAGGTTTAGGTTTAGGTTTAGGGAATTGAGATTAGGGAATTGAGAATAGGTTTAGGTTTAGGTTTAGGGAATTGAGAATAGGTTTAGGTTTAGGTTTAGGAAACGAGTTCAGGTTCAGGATTGAGTTTAGGTTTGGGTTTTCAAGTTTATGTTTAGGTTTAGATTAGGGAGTTGAGATTAGGATTAGGTGTAGGTTTAGGTTAGGGATTTGACAATATATTTAGGTTTTAGGTTTAGGTTTAGGTTATAGGTTATAGGTTATAGGTTTAGGTTTAGGTTTAGATTAAGGTTTAGGTTTAAGTTTAGGGAATTGAGAATAGGTTAAGGTTTAGGTCTAGGAAATCGGGTTCAGGTTTAGGTTTGGGATTTGAGAATAGGTTTAGGTTAAGGTTATAAGTATAGGTTTAGGTTATAGGTTAAGGTTTAAGTTTAGGTTATAAGTATAGGTTTTTGGATTTGAGAATAGGTTTAGGTTAAGGTTATAAGTTTAGGTTAAGGTTGTAAGGATAGGTTATAGGTTTAGGTTCAGGTTATAAGTATAGCTTTTGGGATTTGAGAATAGGTTTAGGTTAAGGTTATAAGTTTAGGTTAAGGTTATAAGTATAGGTTTAGGTCATAGGTTAAGGTTTAGGTTTAGGTTATAAGTATAGCTTTTGGGGTTTGAGAATAGGTTTAGGTTATAGGTTATAAGTTTAGGTAATTGAGAATAGGTTTAAGGTGTGGTTTAGGTTAAGGGTGTGGTTCCTGCAAATACAGATATAAACACGGCCTGTCCAAATGGCTAAGCCCTTCCAATACTGTCCACAAAAAATGGACAGCTTCATCATGGTCATAATAGCGGTTCCCACCTTCCAGGGACCCCCGCTCATCCGGATAGCTCCGACACACTTCCGGGTCTGCTCCATTAATTTCAAGCAAATACATAAACATGGCCTGTCTAAATGGCCAGGCCCCTCCAATGCTGTCCATAGGAAATGAATAGCTTCATCATGGTCATAACAGCAGTTCCCACCTTCCAGGGACCCCCGCTCATCCGGATAGCTCCGATGCACATCCGGGTCTGCTCCATTAATTTTAAGCAAATACATAAACACGGCCTGTCCAAATGGCCAGGCCCCTCCAATGCTGTTCATAGTAAATGGTCAGCTTCATCATGGTCATAACTACGGTTCCCACATTCCAGGGACCCCCGCTCAACATCCGGATAGCTCCGATGCACATCCAAGTCTGCTTATTTAAATAAAATATTTATCAAGATCATTTAAATAAAATTGGGTCCAATCAACAATCTGACCTGGAGGATTCTGTTAGTATTATTGACGGCACCTCGAACCTTTGTTTAAATCCAGGTTGCAATCTGTGGCCACTGATTCTATTTATCTTTCTGTGAAGCTGGCGACGATTTCTACATCAAACCCGGCGAAAGCAACCCTAATGATAAAGAACATTTCTTTCCATGAATTCATTATCTCTCTCTTTTAATTTTTTAACTTTTCATTAAATAATAACTACCTGAAATCATGGCGTTTTCTCAAGATAGAAGTCCACTCCATCTCAACTTGTGCACCTGTTAGGACAAGTAATGCAAACAACATCCTACAACACATTTAAATGCCTAATCAGTCTCACTCCAGTCTTATATATTGAATGCCTAATGTACAGTCTCTTGAATTGGTGCAAACTATACCTAAATTGAGTGCAATGAATCTACATCTCTTTTGCTATTGAGTGTAATGAATCTACTCGAAGAACCCCATCCAGGAGCTCTGGTTGGTCGATAGAAATCAAGCTTGTGCTCTATTTTCTTTCCAATTGCTATCATCTGAAGACTTCTCAATAGGGTAAGAACTACAAACAGGAGATCTTGTTGGTTGATTCAACTCATCTTGTCCTCCGTCTTCATTCCAACCACCAATATCTGAAGATCTCTCTGTATGGGTACCCTTTGGGTTTTGATTACCCCAGACAGAATTAGATTGACCATGCATCTTGTCCTTATCCCAAACATGTGGTTTGGCAGATGAATCATTCAGTTGGTTCCAACAATTTACATCTTGGGATTTAGCATCTTGAACCCTCTCATTTCCTGCATCATTTGATTTCCAACTCAATGCAACTCATATCAAGCAAAACATCAAAATCCCAATAACAATCAAATAAAGGAGGAAAAAATACCACAACACATACTAGAAATTCATTAAAGAAACAAAAAAAAAAAGCCATCACCATCATAAGCTAGGCTAATTGAACCAAACAACTCTTTTGCTACATTCTGCTTCTTTACAGGCATTGACTCTATATTAAGCACATCCATCTGTTTAAAGAGGTAATCAGAGAGTTGCTCAGCCCCTGCTAACTGTGAATCTGGAGCAACTCTGAAAGCGTTACATTCTTATTTTAAGTTACTAACAACCATTATTCATCTAAACCTAAACAAGACTTCAGGGAAGGAAATATCCAAGATACACTTCAAAGTTGAGAAAAGAAGCAAGCTAATGGAGAATAAACTGCCTTAAAGTGATAGATCCTACCATCCCACTAACTACAAATACATATCCTAGTATATTCCGACAATTTTAAACCAAAACTTCACAAATAACAGAAAGACACGTTAGAAATAAAGTTAGGGCATAAATGTAGCATGTAAGAAGTTTCAACAAAACTGAATATACTAAACTGTGTTTGTGTTATCAGGCAGGACAGCTAAATCTGTTGTGCACGTGTAGTCAAGACCATGATAAAATAAAATATCATATCCACAGAAACAGAGATATTAAATAATTCATTAATTTAGAAGTTAATAAATATCACATGGGACAATCACACATAATAGAAGGCATCCATGACATTCTTCCTTCCTATGCAATAGTCTTGACAGTATGGAAAGATAGAATAGGAGCAGAGATAAAATTTAATCCAGCATTACATCAAATTTGTTATCAAATAGATTGACATACAATATCTAGAATTTGCAAGTAAACGCACCTGCAATCTTGGCACCAATGAACTTAGAATGGATATTTGCACCAATGTTTTCATGTTTTTCTAGTATCATTTTACTTTTCAAGTCGAGGTGCTGCACAATTAGTAGGTCATCGACTCCACAAGTAAACCCATGCATCTGAGATCATACATATCATTTAAAATAACTTAACACTCAAACAAATGAAGATATCAATCAGTTGAAGTTAAAATGAAAAACAACCAAACTCACTGTAAATATCGTAAATAAGTGGCTTAATACTGAAAGCAAAATGCCACAGTATTAGAGCCATAGAACTCTGGATCTGTATGAACCATGCCGTACTTGGCAAACGATTCTTGTCAATCACACCATGCACAAGCTCATTCTTCCAAATTATCAACTTGTGTTTTTTACCCTTTGACTTGCAATGCTTGAAACAACCTTCTACCATGTTTCCTTCCCTTTAACATCAAAAGGTGAGCAACCGTGAGTAATATCGTTTAGGATCGTGGTTATGACCTAAAGCAGCCAAAAGAAAAAAAAAAAAAAAAAGCAACAGTTCAGCCAAAAATACCTTCCACTCAGAATAGAAACAACCATCTTCAATCTTTCCTTCCTTCTTAATAGTAAAAGTGTCACGCCCCAGACTCAGTAACCGGACTCACAAGGATTCCGATGACCGGTTCTGAACGCAACAGCCTCCATAGTACCCCATTCTCGGCTCCTGAGGCAGGTTCCGATCCTGGGATCCTACAAGGAGGATTTTTATAACAGTATAATCATTCCAATATGAGCATACCCAAGATCATAGCAAGAACATCTGAGAATAATGAAGGCACACATCGCAAAATCCACTATAAATTTGAACTTTTACAATCATCCATAAGGTCCAAAGGACATACATGAGATAAAAGGAAAAGAGAGAAAGGTCAGCAACACTGGAGTCCTCAAATGCTCACCCTACTCCGTGCTCTATCTGGCTGTGTTGCTGCCTAGAGTATCCCGCACGCATCAATCGTGCATGCTTATAGAAGCTTAGAGGGTGGTGTAGGTGTGTGATAATGGTGCACGAAGGGTAGTAGGAGATACAAGGAGAGAAGCATGGTCAATGAGGATATCACTAGCCTTACCTGTGCTTATCATGAATAAGATGCAATGAGTACTGGGTGTCATGCCAAGGCAATGCATGAAGGGGCTTGTACAACCAATGCTTAATGCAATGCAAGTAATGTCGACTCATATCCAAACCACAAGTCATGTACATTTCCAATCATAAGGAAATCACCGGGTCTATTACACTTCGTGAATGATGCTAGCTCTACGACCCATACGTCAAACGAGCGTAAGAGACCTCACTACCCGCCTGCGGACAGCCAATCACCAACAAGGCCTGAAGGTAGCGGACCCATTTACGAGCTGGTCAGACTCAGCCTAGCAATGCCTCCTCACATCAGGCAGGTAAGGCCACACCCCTATCCAACCGACTACACGACAGTGGGAGACGCGACCTAATGGTATAAGGCCCTCGTGCGCTCATATATTCCACCCGGTCACGGCGTTGGAGCAGATCCTTGGTACCATGGAAGTTTTGGGAATTTCACCCATGGGCATCCTATGCACCCGGTATGCTCAACTAATATTTCCGGTGTCCACAAATACAGCCATCCACGAATACCCCTGTGGAGGCAAGGCCCTGATGAAGTAAGGGCAGATATCCATAAGCTAGGCAATGCCAGATGCATGAATCACACAATCACCCATGCATCAATCCCAAGCATCCATCTCTCAGGGAGATACCAACATGTCCTACATAATGACACAACCATGGCCAATCATACCTCAACCAATCATGCATATGATGCGTATGGGAGTGGGCCATGAAGATGAATAGGGGTGCTAATGAGGTGAAGATGAACTCTCTACCTAACCATGAAGGGTATAGGTACTTAACCAATTCCTCATAAGGAATACAACCTCTAGTGGGGGCCCATATACCTGGGGTAGCCCATGAGACTAAGGAGAACAATGATATGGGCCTAAATAGATGAACGAGCCTAGCAAGGGTCTATGGTGGGCCTTTAACCACCCATAGAAGCCCATGGGCCTACCTTAGGGCCACCAATGTGGACATCCAACCACAATTGATCCCCAAGAGGTAGCCCATCTCTAATTGATTACGGATCAAGGCCCAAGGCCCACACAACATTAGAAATAAGAAATGGACAGCCATTACATACTACATACATTCATGTTGGGCTTCAGAAAGGCGGCCCAAGGCCTATCCAAAACATGGGTCCATGGGGAACACACATAGCCCAACCCATATATACCACTATGGGCCCACAGGGGAAAGGTTAGGGCCCAACATAAAGGCTACTAATCCCATATATTGTTGTGGCCTAGTGGGCAGCCCATTACTCAAATCACATGGGCAAATGTCATGTTCTTAGTCAAGTAAGTTGGGCCTACAACCCGGCCCAAGTATAAAGTTGATTTGGTGGGCAATCAAGGGCCCATATACTTGTGTAATCTGGCCCACTAATCCAACATAATAGTATGGTAAAAATGGCCCAAGAGTTCAATGGGCCTACTAGAAAGTTCCAGCCCAATTGGGCTCAAAGAGTTCAACAACTAGCCACATTCATGGACCCAATTAAATTCAACTGTGGTGGGCCTCAAAAGTGTATTTATTAGGCCCAACATTTAAGGAACTAAATGTATAAATTATTACCTCTAAGATTCTTCACAATGTGTTGGGCCCCACTCCTCAAAATTTCAGCCCAAAGGCCAAACATAATTATAACATGTTGCTGTCCTAAATTTGGGCACTCCATTGGAGTGGGCCCAGGGCCTCTAAAACTCTGAAAATTGAGGGCCAAGGTCCCTCATCATGCATACAATGAGAGAAAACCCAAAAAGGTGGCCCACCATCAGAGGAAATATTTTTGAATTATGGTTTTTTATCAAGGCACATTGCTGGACTGCACAGCAGAAAAATCTGGTAGTCCAACTATTTTGGCCCATTCTTTTGGATGCCTAAACAGGGTCAGTTGGGGCTGAAATTTTTCAGAGTGATACTTCAATAGGTAGGACATACCCCCACAAAATTTCAAAATTTTTGAATATCCCTAAGTATTTTAATTAATTTAAACAAGACAGTCTGTCCAGAAAATCGGACAGACCTGGACATCCCAATGTGGTGGGCTAGTCCGGCCCTCGCCACGATGTGCACAGGGGTCCATTGGCCCTGAAAGTTGGTAGGTAGGTCCCACCATGGGTGGACCACAACTTCACAAAATTTTAGAATTTATGGACACCTAAAAATATTTTAGTTTATTTAAAGAAATCAATCTGTCCTGAAAATCGGACTGATCTGGACATCATATTGTAATGGGCCAATCCAGCCACCACCATGGTGTGTACAGGTTTCCATTGGTCCCAAAATTTTGTAGGTTGGTCCCACCATGAGTGGACCACCTTCCTGTAAATTCTCATAATTTTTAGACACCCAAAAATATTTTAATAATTTTTGAAATTCCAACCTGTCCAAGGTAGAATATTGCTGGAATAGTACAGAAAATCCAGACTGTCCACCTCATTTGGACCACACCTTTGGGACCCCAATGAAGGTCAGATGGGGCTGAAATTTGGTATGGTTGTAGATGGGTCATAAGGATACAAGAATCACATATTATTTTGTTTCATTATTTCCACCAAAGACCCATAAATCAGGCCCCAAAGTGGCCCAAAAATCTGTCCAGGCAGATTTGGACAGCAATATGTAATAGAAATGATTAAAATATAAACATGGTTTTTCATGGGATTTAACCCTAGGAATTTGTGTAGTGGACCACCCCTGTGGGCCCCACAAATGTCCAGACCTTCCCCATCATCAAATACCCCTTGCATGTATCCCATTTAGATAGATTTTGGGGCCACATGTCTAAGGATGGACTGCTATAGGTGTCCAAGCTCCATGGTTGGTCTGGATTTTTGTTGGCCTACAAGGTGGGCCACACATGCAAGATCAGAATTCTATCATAAAGAAAAATAAAATAAAATAAAATAAATGAAGAATCGGCCACAAGAGGAGGGGCTCCGCCACATTGAGGCCCTCCCCTTCATCAATCACACCATACATTCCTTTTATTCATAGGTTACAACAAGATCCACCACATGCATGTTTTAGATTTAAGATCAATGGTTGGAATGACATCCCAACCATGATTCTAGGGTCTAGATGACCTATCATGCTATGAAATCCAAGTAATCCTCCATGATGGGGGCCTATAGAGGGGAAACCCCATGTATGGACATGCATGCATCAAATAGGCCATTTGGCCACATCTAAGGGATGATGTAGGATCTCCACCATGGATTGGTGGGTCCTACACTTCCCACAAAAGAAATCTAAGTACATGAAAATAGAAATCCTAATTTCTAGGATTACACCCACCTTAGATTCTCCAAATTTGGACCTCCTAGCTCCTAGTGCACCAAGGGATCCATCTCAATGGGTGAGATTGGATTTAGATGGTTGGATTTAGAAGATTAAAGGGAAAATGGGGCTGGAGAAGAGAGGGAGATGGGAGAGAAGTTGCTGGAGAAGAAGAGAAGAGAGAGAGAGAAAAATGAGAGGGAAAGAGAGGGAAAATCTTTTTAAGGGAAGTAATAATAACCTATGGTGACAATAACAATGTTGCTAGGGTAGGTTAGGTATGGGTAGTGTTTAGGGTGGGTAGTGTTTATTCCATGCAATAGTGTAGTGTGTGTGTGGTGTGCATGGGAAATTGTGCCATGGAGGTGGTCCACATGCTTTTGTACAAAAGTGGGCCACATGATGAAATGCTCATAACTTTTGATCTATAGGTCGGATTGACGCACAAGACGCGTCGTTGGAACCGCAACGACGATACGAACGAGATGACATAGGTCTTGGGTCGATCCGAGTCAGGTCTACGTGACTAAACTCAAAGTGACCATAAACACAATTTGAAGGTCGCGGGTCGCCGGAATTCGACCGGTAGGACTGCGAGACCATGATGAACAAGATGCATACTCACACACATACATGTAAACATGAGAACTAGGGTCGGGTCTCACAAAAAGGTGGGCGACCGCGAGTGATATGGTTTAGGATTGTGGTTATGACCTAAAGCAAGACAAATATAAATTGAAAATAATGGTTCAACAAGAAATACCTTCCACTTAAAAAGCACCAAATTTAACAGCTTCTGAGAGAGGAGGAAACAAAAAAAGACATTAACAACATAATTCCATCATAACTTCTTTTCTTTCAAAGATAGAGATGCCTAAGAGATATTATCCATTTATATTACAAAGTGTTGTTAATGCTAACCTGTTTCCCAGTCCAAAGCGGCTTTGCTTTTCAAATAACAGGGGGAAGAGGCTGTATCTCATCATCAGAACTTAATGTGCAAACTTTTTGGCTAAATTTACCAACATATGAACCAAGCAAGCGATAGTAGACACACCAGAAGCATACAGAAGCATATGGTATTCATCCCTGGTTAAAAACGTGTCCTTCTTTGTAAGAAGCACAACACTTACATATGATCCTTAAGAATAAAACCAAAAATTACTAAACAAATATTGCACAGATAAAAATCATAAAGCCATTCCCTAAAATAAATATTTAAGTCCAAACAATGGAACACAAGGGAATTTAGAGATCGGTGTCGATTCTTAACTGAATCAAACCCCTGATGGGTGCACCAGATGTTGGAACAATATATTGCTTATTAGCATTTGCAATTTCGATTGCTTCAAGCACGTGAAATTTCATCTTGCGGGAAGTGAACATTCATTTCATCCCCATCAAAATCAAGCATTGTAAGTGCTGCATATAGAGAAATAGTTAACTTTTACATACAAATATAATTGTGCCCTTATCTTGCCCACAAGAGCTTAAAAATACAGATATATGACAAAAACTTGCAATTAGCATAATGCATGCGAAGTGTTTTCTCCCCTTTAAGAACACGAACAACATGTGTCATCATACTTGGCTTGTGAAGTGTAGGCTGTCATAAAGGAAACAACAACACCATTTAATCAATATGAAACTAAATACTTGATCATCCTACATCAAACTGACCACAAACTTGACAAATTAAGAGAATTTAACTGATTTAGGATTCATATCACATTGCATCAGTACCATAGGAGTGTATAAGACATTAGGCAATCATGTGATATTGGTTTTTGTCATGTACGTTAAGAGAATTTAACTGATTCAGGATTCATATCACATTGCTTTTTCTTTCACCATGGGAGTGTATAAGAAAAGGTCACACATGCATAGACGCAAAAAGAAGCATGCATGGATGCACAACAGCAGGTGTGAATGCACAAAAACATGCTGAAGCTGGCAAATACTAGTCAACCATGAAATCAACATTGTTCAAAGATGTAAACAATCAATAACCGCCCCCAATAAAAAGATGCAATTGTGGATCTGTTAAAAACACTGCATGTATTGTTGATTGTATGTGCATGCATGTAAAGACTTGAGATGGATCCCACAGTCCATCCACAACAGAAAACAACTCATGTATAGAATGACATAACAAAAATGAAAAGCATATATACTAATAATAGATTGACAATGAAGACACATTGTTGTGCCCAAGGCTTACAATTGATGAATAAGCCTATATCCTAGAGAGCACAAAACCCATGCTAAAAAGAAAGTACAAGGCTGAAGAAAAAAGGGGCATAGAAGGACAATAAAATAACCTCGGCTCCACCTAGCAAATTCAAACTGCAAGACTACAAAAGAGAGGGAATAGACAGTGACCAAAAAACAACCCATTAACTTAGCGAAACTGCAAGAATGCAAACAAAGAAATCAAAGCAAGAATATAGCATAACAGCAATGGGAAAGCCACTAATTGCATTATTTTGCAATAGTCCACTAGATATTTTAATATATTCATATTGATCAGACGATATGACAAAGATGTGAACTTGCAACATTCAACAAGGGCAGAACGTTGCAGTATTCCACCTTTCACCCAAACATGTCTTTCACTCCAACAAGCTTCTATTGCACATACGACACAGAATGGTTGCCAAATTTTTCAGCAAATACATGCATGTTAACAGTAAATTGCAGTGCATGCCCTTTTTGTGTGCATATATCAATTCCCTTGAAGTTGGGAGCACTGGAAAAGGGCATGCTAGTGGTCTGTGTTATCTTCTTTTTCTTTTTCTTTTTTTTTTTCTTTCTTGAAAGAAATGCCAAGGGGGCATATGGCCTCACAAGCGACATACATTTGCCTCATCAGGTGAGCCCCACTGCATATGTACCCAGCCACAAAGAAAAGGTTCCTGCTCATCAGGCAGGCCATATAACAGGTATATTGAATGTGAAATGCTGGCCATATTTCGTACACCTGGGGTCCATCCAACAAGCAGACTAGTCTACTTTTGTGAGCAGGGCAAATACGCAGTGGGGTCTATTTCACAAATAACCCAGATCTCACGCATGCAGGGTGAGTCCCAGTACTGTAGTAGGTCTCCTATTTTATTTCTTTCAGCCATTAATCCATAAAAATAAACCTTTCAGCATTTTTAGAAAATTTTGAGTGGCCTAATTTTTCTAATATACACTCAAAACCTGTATAAAATGAAAAGAAAAAATAAAAAACAAATTCCTAAAAACCCAACAAATCTCACATCAGATTTAACAGACCCATACCCCCAAATCCAACAAAAATCAAAACCTATATACCAAAATCCCACAAAAACCCTTCCAAACCCTAAAAACCCCAATCTGGAGAAAAAATGGGGAGGGAGAGAGTACCGTTCCGCAAACCAATGCTGGATTCATCGGTGTTGATGTTGTAGAGGACGCCTTCGTGTCTGATTCGCATTTGGATGTCAAAATAATCACGCTGCCGATGTAGGAATCTGCGGATCCTCCTCCACCGCTAGATCCTGGAGAAGCTTCTGTTGTAGCTATTGCTGCTACTGCTGCTGCTGCCATGGCTTTTCACAGCAAAGAGAGAGAGAGAGAGGCTTTCTCATCGATGGAAGATGAGGAAAAGAGGGAAAAGAGGAGCGGGTGTTTGAGTTTTCGTCTTCTAAAGGAGATAAAAATTTCAAATCCGTATATTGTGAGTTTACCATTATTTATAACACCAACTCTATTAACGGTCATACATGCATGAGACCATTTTCTAGATGGTTAAGATCGTTTTACAAAATAAAATTATAACTATTTACTATTTACAACTAGACCGATTATTTCGATGGTCTGGATAACTCTATATCTTAGCCACTATTGTTATGGATGAGTCAACACCATTTTACATAAAATGCAAGACTCACAATGAAAAACCACTAGATTGAAAATGTTAACTTGAACTTTAGACCTCGAATCGCTCTATGGGCCCCACCATGATCGATTTATTTCATCCACGCCATCCATACATTTCATAACATCATTTTGTGTACGATCACAAAAAATGAGCCTGAAATAAATCTTGTGTGGACCACACAATCAAAAAACACTATTGAGCGTCAACCATTAAAAACATTTTGGGGTTCATAGAAGTTTTAGATCAAGCTGATTTTTGTTTTTCCCCTTAATCTAGGCCTGTATGATCTAATCAACAGATTGGATGTCAAATAAACAGTACAATGCGCCTTAGGAGGATTTTAATGGTGGATATCTAATCACTATTGTTTTCATGTGGTGTGGTCCACCTGAGATTTCTATCCCTCTATTTTTTTTGGATCAAGCCCTAAATTATCAGTAAAAATGGATGAACGGAATGGATGAAATACATACATCATGGTGGGGCCCACAAATGGCTGGTGGTAGGGGGAGTAGCCAATCTGTTTTCTATGCTGGGGTCCACTGGAACTTTGGATTTAACTCGTTCTCTAGACATTGCCCTAAAATGATCTCTCCAAATGGATGGAAGGTGTGGATACAAAACATACATCATGGTGGGGCCCAAAAATGAGAGGTATATAAATCTCAGGTGGACCACACCACATGAAAACAATAGTGATCGGATATCCATCATTAAAATCCTCCTAAGGCCCACTTTACTGTTTATTTGACATCCAATCTGTTTATTAGGTCATACAGGCTATATAGAGCTCTTTGTTGCCCAGCTCCTTTGGCCTAACCTCAGCCAACTGGATGCCAGACTTGACCTTGGGCCTACTTTAATTTGTATATTGTATAATCCATATGGTCCATTTGTTTTGCCAACTCATTGTAGGATGTAAGCCCAAAAAAGAATCATATTCAAATCTTAAGTAGACTACAACATAAAAAACAATGGTAATTGAACACCCACCATTAAAAACTTTATGGGCCCACCTTAGTGCCCACTGTAATATTTATTTTTATTCGACCTGTTGATTAGGTCAGACATAAAGGAAAATAAATAATAATAATAATAATAATAATAATAATAATAATAATAATAATAATAATAAACAAATATCAACTTCATCCAAAATGTGGTGTGGTCCTAAATTGAGAGGTATATAAAGATCATTTTATGACTTGATCTCAAAATTGAAAAGTATATAAATGGATATCTCGGGTGCACCACACCACATGAAAACAATATGTTGATTAGGTCATACAGGGCCAAATGAAGGGGAAAAACAAAAATCAGTTTGATCCAAAACTTTTATGGCCCCAAAATGTTTTTTAATGGTTGATGCTCATTCAACACTGTTTCCTAGAATGTGATCCACTTAAGATTTGGATATATCTAATTTTTGGTCTCATATTGTAAAATTATTTGTAAAAATATATGGACGGCATGGATGAAACACATACATCATGGTGGGGGCCACTGAGCACCGACCACCAACCATTGGCTGGTGTTAGGGGAGTAGTCAATCCATTCCCAAGCATACTGAGTAAAACCTGTGGGACCCACCATGATTTATTCATTTTATCCACTCCATCCATCCATTTTAACATATAATTTTATTACATAAGCTCAAAAATGAAGCCTATAAAAATTTGAAGTGGACCACATCATAGGAAACAGTATAAATTGAACGTCTACCATTGAAAATTTTTGGGAGGCCACTGAAGTTTTGGATCAAGTTGATATTTTAGTTTTCCCTTCATCCATGTATTTGTAATCTATTGAACAGGTTGGATGACAAATAAAAATCACTGTAGGCCATAGGAAGATTTTAATGGTAGAAATCATTATACTGTTTCCTGTGGTATGGTCCACTTGAGTTTTGGATATGCTTTAATTGTGGACTCAACCACTAAAATGATCTGGAAAAATGGATTGATGGTGTGGATAAACCATGACTTTGGGCCACGAGCTTAAAAATAAAGTCAATCCATGACTTGGGTGGGCCACACCACATACTATAGTTGAGAGGGTTACCCTCCCATTAAAACATTCATAATCATTTATTGGGCCCACCTAGATGTGGTTCATAGATCTAGCCCATTCATTATGTGTGTCCCACTTGGATGAGGAGTCAGCCCAAGTTTCATACACATCCAAAACTCATGTGGGCCCCACCAATTAAATGCTTTTATATGTTTTAGGGATGTCTTCACATAGTTTTAGATGCTATGGCCCACCAGAGTTTCGTATACGACTAATTTTTGTACTTAAAGGGGACACATCAAATGCATGGTGTTGATGTTCTACATACATCATGGTGGGGCGCACATAGATTAACCTCATGGGAAGTTCCCATGAGGTGACCATATAGTACCATTTCACTATTTAGGTAACTTCTTCATGGGTGTTACTCTAACCATGTAGGGCCCACCTTAATATATTTTATGTATATCGACACCGTCCATATATTTTTTCATTATATTTTAGGATGTGATTTCAAATCATAAGAACTCAATAATTTCAGGTGGGTCATACCAATCAAAACAATGATGAATAATTATTAAAAACCTTTTGAAGGCCACAAAAGTTTTGGATCAATTTGATCTTAATTTGTAGTTTACCTTCATCTAGATCTTCTTTACATTATCAACAAGTTGGATTGCAAATAAACATAACTAAAACCTTATGATGGGCTCTTTATAATTTTTAATGGTGAGGTACTATATTATCATTCTTTCCAGTGGTGTGGTCCACTTAAGATTTAAATCTACACAATTTTTTATACCCGGCCCAAAAATGGGTGGGAGAAACAGAAGGGCTACAAGGATATACAACACATCATCAAAATCTCACTTTTGTTATCTAACTTTTCAATTTTTCTTATCAGAATACAAAATTTAGCTTTTTTTTAAAATATATATATATATATATATATATATTCACAATTTTGTTTAATTTTTCAAATTTTCTTTTTCAAAATATCATTTTTTAAATCTCACTTTTGTTATATAACTTTTTAATTTTTCTTGTCAAAATAAAAAATCAAGTTTTCTTTTTTAAAATATATATATATTTTTTTACAATTTGTTAATTTTTTCAAAGTTTTGTTTATTTTTTAAAATTTTCTTTTTCAAAATATCATTTTTTAAATCTCACTTTTGTTATATAACTTTTTAATTTTTCTTGTCAAAATAAAAAATCTAGTTTTCTTTTTTTAAAAAAATATATATATTTTTACAATTTGTCAATTTTTTCACAATTTTGTTTAATTTTTTAAAATTTCTTTTTCAAAATATCATTTTTTTAATACCACTTTTGTTATATAACTTTTTAATTTTTCTTATCAAAATACAATATCTAGTTTTCTTTTTAAAAATATATATATTTTTTACAATTTGTCAATTTTTTCACAATTTTGTTTAATTTTTTAAATTTTCTTTTTGAAAATATCATTTTTTAAATATCACTTTTGTTATATAACTTTTTAATTTTTCTTATTAAAATACAAAATCTAGTTTTCTTTTTTAAAATATATATTTTTTTACAATTTGTCAATTTTTTCATAATTTTATTTAATTTTTTAAAATTTCTTTTTCAAAACATCATTTTCTTATCGAAATATTTTTTTAAAAAAAATTATTCAAAGTTCTTAATGTTTTTTTCAAAATCTAGATTTTTATAAAATTACATTTTTTCTTTTTTCAAAATCTAAATTTTTTCTTAAACACTGTTAGTTATTTTTCTAAGCCTTTTAACTTTTTTTTTGTTCGAAATTCATAAATTTTTTTGTTTTTAAATTTTGATTTGAGCATTAGAGATGGTTTAGGACCGTCTCTTATATAGACGGTCTTTGACAGTCTCAAATGACCACTATAAGATGGCTAACGACCGTCTTTGACAGTCTCGAATGGAGACTGCTAAGGACCGTCCCTAATACAGACTATTTTTTGACAGTCTGAGACAACCAGTAAAAGACGGCTGATGACCGTCTATAATTGAGACGGTCTTTGGCAGTCTCAAATTACCAATAAAAGATAGCCAATAACCGTCTCTAATACGGACGGTCTTTGACCATCTCAAATGACTGCATATAAGACGATCAAAGACTGTCTCTAATAGAGACGGTCCTTGATAGTCTTAAATGGAGACAGCTATGAACGGTCCCTAATACAGACTATTTTTAACGGTCTCAGCTCACAGGAAAAGACGGCCAATGACCGTCTCTAATTGAGACGGTCCTTGACAGTCTCAAATTACCAGTAAGAGACGGCCAATGACCGTCTCTAATACGGACGAACTTTGACCGTCTCAAATGGCCGCATATAAGACGGTCAGAGACCGTCTCTTTTTCAGACGGTTAATGGCTGTCTTTTATCCACAGTTAAGGATGGTTTTTTACCGTCTTAAATGATTTGTGGACGTTAAAAGTTTTAAGACAATATTAAGGACAGTCAAGAGCCGTCTAAAAGTTTAGAGACGGTTTACGACCGTCTCTAAAGCGTCTTTAAACCAAGCAATTTTAGAGACGGTCCAGAACCGTCTCTAAATTAGTCATTTTTTTCCATTTTCACATAGTAGACAGTCTTTCGTAACTCAAATGTATCGAAATAGCCATTTCGCTGCTTCCCAATGTTGCTTTCCAGGGTTTGACATGTATCTACTCACAACACCGACTGCCTATGAAGTATCTGGTCTCGTACAGACCATGATACATTAAGCTGCAAACCGCATCGAATAAAACACATGAGACATAACCTATTTTTCCTCATTTGATTTAGGACATTGTTTTGAAGAAAGCTTGAAGTGAGCTGCATGGGGAACGCTCACTGGCTTTGCCTGGTCCATCCCATACTCGATCAGCACCTTTTCAAAGTATTTTACCTATGATAACCAAAGCCTGCTCCTCTTCCTATCTCTATGAATATCTATGCCGAGAACCCTCTTTGCAGCCCCCAGATCTTTCATCTCGAATGTCCCTGATAATTAAGTCTTTAATATGTTGATTTCAGACATATAATGATTGGCGATCAACATATCATCAACACACAATACTAGGATGATGAATCCGCCATCACTCAGTGTCTTGTAATAGACATAGTAATCATATTCACTCCGAGTAAATTTCTGACTTAACATGAAAGAATCAAATTTTCTATACCACTGCCTAGATGATTGTTTCAGGCCATACAACGACCTCATTAACATGCAAACTTTTTTTTTCTTCCCCTTCAATTTTGTAGTCCTTTGGTTGCTTCATGTAGATTTGCTCTTCCAACACCCTGTGCAGGAATGTAGTCTTGACATCCATCTGTTCCAGCTGGAGATTGTATTGGGCAACCAGCGCCAACACGAGTCTGATAGACACCTGTTTAACCACCAGCACGAATATCGCTATGAAGTCGATTCCTTCTCTCTGAGCATAACCCTTCGCTACCGATCTAGCTTTGTATTATCATGTTTTCTTTTGAATAACCACTTGCATCCAATCGCTTTCAGCTCACTGGAAGCTCCACCAGCTCTCATGTGTGATTTTTGTGCAACGAGTCCATCTTATTGTCCATAGCCACCTTCCACTTTTTTACATCAGGCTCACTGAGAGCCTCCTGAATAGTAGATGGGTCCCCCTTATCCGTAATGAGGGCATTTGCAATATTAGAGTCGTCACTATATCTTGTCGGTAACTTGTGATCACGCGGTAGATTTCTACTCATAGGTGGTTGATCCACCTGATCCTGTACCTCTGTCTGTCTCTGGCTGAGTATCATCTGTGTCAATCTGGGCGTCTACGATCAAACTTTTTGGTTCCTCTTGCTCCTCTTGATCATTCTTGCGAAATAGGGAGCTTTCATCGAATATGACGTCACAGCTAGTGATGACCTTACGTGTGACTTTGTTGAATAACCTGTAACCTTTCACACCAACACCATAGCCAACAAAAATATACTTTTTGGCTCTACGATCTAACTTATCTCTCTTAACTGACGGTATATGAGGGTAAGCTTCACAACCAAATATGTGTAAATCAGAGTAGTCAATCTTATGACCACTTCATACTTCCTTTGGGATCTTACATTCACTTGCCGTAGAAGGATACCGGTTCACCAAATAGCAGACCCATGTTAATGGCCTCTGTCCATAGTTCCTTCTCCAATGCAGCATTACTTAACATGCATCGGGCCCTCTCCAAGAGAGTCTGATTTATTCGTTCAGCCACACCATTTTTTTCGGGCGTGTGGCGCACCATGTTGTGCCTAATTATCTCTTCATCCTTGCAATATTCATTAAACTTAGTGGAAGTGAATTCTCCACCATTGTCAGTCCTTAAAACCTTTATTTTTAGCCTGACTATTTTTCCACTATTGCCTTCCATTGTTTAAATATGATGAAAACTTCGGATTTACGTTTCATAAAGCAAACCCAAATTTTTCTGGAGTAGTCATCAATGAATGAAACAAACCCTGACGACCCCCCAATGGAAACCCCTGACGATGACTCCCATATCTCAGAGTGTACATAATCAAGCACTTCCTTACATACATGTTTTCCTATTTTAAAAGATAATCTACATTGTTTATCATATATACAATGCTCGCATATATCTAAATCAGAATTCTTAAAAGCTAGAATTAAATAACAATCAAATAGTACCTTCATGCCCCGGTTGCTCATGTGGCCCAGACGAGCATGCCACAAATGTGCAGACGTGGAATCTGCAATAGTTATTGCCGCTCTACCTGCTGAAGTGCTCCCGATTAACCAGTAAAGGTTTTCGTGCCTTTGCACTCTCATAACCACGAGTGTCCCTTTTGAAACTTTAAGGACACCATCAATACCAGTGAACTTGCACCCTGTAGCCTCGAGTGCACCGAGAGAAATCAGACTTTTCTTCATATCAGGAACGTGCTTGATATCAGTTAAAGTACGCTCCATCCCATCAAACATCTTGATGCTCACAGTACCAATAGCCACAACATTACAGGCATTGTCATTACCCATAAAAACCTGTCCACCATCGCATTCCTTATAACTGGCGAATTAACTCCGATGAGAAGTCATGTGATATGATGTTCATGTGTCAAGGATTCACTCATCTCTAAGATTGTCATGCAAGTGTCCGATCATAGACAATGACAGAACATCTAAGTGCTATGGTGTCTTGCTCCTTTGATTGTCAAATTTTGTAGTGCTAAAACCACAATCTGTGTCTTGTGTAGTACATTGATATATATATATATATATATATATATATATATATGTCTAAGGCAATGCATTACATGTGCAAGGATAATGCTTTAAGTTAAGAACAAAGATCTACTTCAAGAAACGCAAGATCAAGTACATTGTTCACTCTTTTAAGCTTCAAAGTTCAATGTTTTAAAGCGACATCGAAAAACAAGTCAACTGTTCATACTCAAGACTCAAAGTGAAGTACAACTCAAGTACTATAAATTCAATCTTCAAAAGATCTCTAGTTCAAGCTTCATCATGTGTCGAGATCTCAAGCTTCATGAACTTTAAAGATCATCTATCATCTGAAGAAAAGAAGGTTCAATGTTCATACTTCTTGTTTAAGGTATGAAAGACCTTACATTGACCTTAGGGTAGGTCATTTTGTATACATAATTCAAATTGAATTATTTTATAAGTGTTTAGTATGTTCTTCGACTAGTCCTGGACTCTATTCGACTAGTCCTAGCACTGGCTCGACCAGTCCAAGAAATTCCATGGCCAGTCCTAAAGTTGTTGCAAATTTTTGGAATTTTTTTGTTAAGCCATAACCAGTCCTGGAGACTGCTCGACTGATCAAGTGAACAGTGCACGACTCGTTCAAGACCAGTCCTGCAACTATGACTCAAACTCCAGCTACTAAATCGGGCTCCACATGACCAGTCGTGGAGGTCCTTCGACCAGTCGTAAAGGGCTTACAACTAGTTGTGGAACAGTATCATCCGATCGCACTCAAAATTTCAAAAATCCGTTGGTCCTACGACCAGTCATAGTACCCACAGGACTAGTCAAAGGTGTGACTTCTGCACTTATAAATAGAGCACGATTTTCAGAGTTTGGTATCCAATTCAAGAAAATTAAGACATCACTCTGAGCGATAAGTTTGTAAACTTTTTAAGCTATATTGTGCATATTTAGTTTTCTCTTTTATTAGCTTTTTATATTTGATTTTGTATTCTGCATTCCAATCTGATTTGAAAGAGGGATTGTAATATTCCCACTTCTTAGAATCAAAATCAAATAGAGCTATCCCAACTTGATTTAATTTAAAATCAATTTAGAACCTAGAACCATTTCATAAGTTAGTGTGGACATTGAACTTCTATATTCGAACTTCTACTCCGATTTGGTTCTTCTGGGCTGTAACAAAAGGAGAAACCAGGTATTTTACATTATTGTAATTTCCTTTGTTTTGGTTTCTTTTGAGATTGAGCTAGAAAAATCTCATTCTTTTGGTTATTTGAGGAGATCCAGAAAACTCAGAGTGTGGGGTTTTTTGAACTGTGTAAGTCCACTTGAAAGACACAATTGCGGGGGTTTTAGGTGAACCTGGAAAAACCTATATTCATAATGAACACTAATTCCACTATGTAAGGATATTAGGAGTGGAGTAGTAGTGTGGCTATTGTTTAACAGTTAGTGTACACACAGGTGAACCACTATAATTCTTTGTGTTTTGAGGATGTGTGGTTTATTTTCTATATCTTTTATCATTCAAGTTTGTAGGATGTATTTGTGGATGTGAATGTTGTAATCTTTACATTTTAGCATTGTGGGGAATGTTGTAATAGCTTATATTTCCTTTCTAGCTATTTCCTTTTTATTCCTCTTCAGTTTGAGTTTTTGATACATAAACCGTTCTAGTAAGGTTGTCCTGCCATAAACCCTTGGTTTTTATGGTGCAAGGTTGTCCTTGGAACAACATTTGTATCAACCTCTCTATACTAGAATTTTGAGGTTGCTTTACATTTCAGTATTGTGGATTGTTTAGAGTGTTATCTTTCCTTTAATCGTTTAAATTTCGTTGTTATCATTTTAATTTGACATAGTCCTATTCACCCCCCCCCCCCCCCCTCTAGGACTCTAGCTCGGCCTTTTCAACATCACCATCGCTTGTCTCTTCATCAGATGTGACAACATTAGCCTCCTTAAAAGAAGTCTCTAAGTTTTCTTTTTTCACTTTAGGATTAGTATAATCCTTTTTCATGTGTCCAGTCATCCCACAGTTCCAGCACTTTAGTTTTCCTTTGCCCTTGCCCTTGGATTTGGATCTAGGTCTTAAAGATCCTGCCCCTCGTAATCAGTGTATTGAAAGATGTCCCCATGTCGCCGCTTAACTTTCTCATGGCCTTCCTTTGAAGGGCTGAGATAACGGTGTAGACACTCAGGATTTTATTTGCGGTGCACATTGTGTCCTTGAATGACTCATGTGACACCGGAAGAGAATTCAATGACATACATTCTTGTTCCTCATCTTTGATCACTTCCTCCATATCCAGCCATTTGCAAACCAATTTATTAAAGTTGCTGATGTGAGTCTCCAGATCTCCACCCTTTGCCATCTTGAAGTTATACCACTGTAGCTTCAAGTGTAGACGATTTTTAGAGGATTTTTTCGCATAGATATCCTATAACTTCGCTCATAAACTAGCTGTAGTTTTCTCCCTCAAACTTATAGAGAACCTCATCCGCGAGACAAATGGATTAAGGATAAGGCCTTCTTATCAAGGGTATTCCATTCATCATTAGTCATATTAGACTTTTTCGGCTCAAGAGCACCATCCTCACCTTGCTTGGTTAAGGAACTGATCATCTTGATCTTCCATAACTCAAAATTATTTTTACCTGAGTACTTCTCAATATCATACCTAGTACTTCCCATTATTGCTAATCCTGTGGATCCAGATCTGTGCCCCAACGATTGGTCTAATACCACTTGTTGGGATTTGTGCTGCGGAATCACATAAAGATGGATCTAGGATAGCAATCCAAAAGCACCAAACAAACCAAAGAAGAACACAAAAATTTAACGTGGAAAACCCTTACGGGAAAAAACCATGGCACAAAGCGACATAATTCCACTATAAAAGAAGAGATTACAAAGATAGAGAACTTACCCGGCTTGAGCAATGCTCAAACCTCACCTTTCTCACACCTTGAAACCCTAGAGCCCCCTTTTAGAAACCCTAAAACCCTTTAAAAAAACTTAGAATGCCTTAGAATAGATCCCAGTCCCGTATACAACCCTTTATATATCTTTAGAAAGGAATTAAAACGTAATAGGAAACAAAATCCGTAAAATTTATGTTTTCGTAGAAAATCTGCGTAAACCTTCGATGACATCGAGCAACCTTCGATGTCATCGAAGAATGAAAAAATATGTCCAGCGACTAGAGGTAGAAATCCAAAAATAACTCGATGGCATCGACTGGCTTCGATATCATCAAAGCCGGTTCGATGACATCGAAGCCTGCTCGATGTCATCGAACAGGGAGTATACAGATTTAAGACATTTATCTACAACATGGCTTAGGCTACCCTAAGGTGGGCCCCACCTTTGCCATTGTTTATTCACTCAATTTACTTCTTTTCTGTTACTTCGCTTGCCACCCTCTCAGTCTCAAATACTCGAAGCTCTAGGAGCTACTGTAGAAAGAGTAAGACCCATTTCAATTACACACAAAGATCACTTCGTCAATATTGCAAGGAGAAGGGCGTTTGAGTTTACTGAATTAACATCAAAACAACGAGAAACCAAACGCTCGGTACATGTCAATGGTCATGCTTTGAAAAAAGGAGACCACCCATGCACTAAAGATTGTAAAGGTGGTTTCTTTGCTGATCAGTTTGAAAATTTGGCTAACTTCCGTGCTCACTATGAAGGCACTGGCCTCGAGATCTAGGAATAGACTAGTGGCTACTTGCATGCTTTCGTTACAGCTGCAGGTACAAGTGGGACACTCACAGGTGTTTTGTAGTTTCTTCAGATTCATTCATTTTCCTTCATTGTATTTTGTTCCAACCATTTGATTGGAATGTAAAATGTTAGTTGTAAATGTGCACCTGTAAATGTCATTAGGTGAAGCCATTTGTGAAGACCTAGTTCAATAATCAGTCTAGTCCACGGATTAGGTGGGCCACACATGTGCTTTGAATGCAGACTGTTGATTACCCCTTTTCTTTATTGTCCATTTCTTGTACATTTGTGGTTCACTTAGCCCACTTGATAAGTGAACAGGCCTACCTTTTCAGCTAACACACATTTACCATGGGTCATGGTTTTAAGACTGGGACGAGTCTGATGCAATTCGTCTTAGTCAACTTGGATTCGATACACCCAATCGTGTTTAATCACGCCCCCGCCACCCTTGACTCAGGTGAGTCGCAAATCGAACCAGCCTGTATGAGTTGCCAACTCTTAAAATATGCTGTGGGGCCTACCTGATGAATGGTTCGAATCTCGTCCAAGTATCCGGTGTTTGCAGTTGGTGTTTTCAGATGGGTGTTTGGAACGTGCTAGTGGCATACATATTTCAACTTCAAATAAATCATTATTATACAGCCCTACAAGAACAGAATCCTAATATTGAGTGCTTCTTGATCGACCCACCCAGTTCGGGTCTCTTCTGAAAGTTCCCTTATAAGTGCCCTTGTTTGTCAATTACTGTGAACGGGTAGTCAGACAGTCTGCAGGACACCAAAAGAAGATCAAGCCAAGTGTCTGCCTCAATTGGATGTGTGGAAGCTCGCCATAGGTAAATCATAGCCTCACATCCCATAACCCAATACACCAGGTGAATTAAACCGTTAAAAACAAGATAGACATCTTAGAGTTCTTATGGTGAGAAAACTTTTTCAAAATAGGAAAATCTTTAAGTTTTTCTCGCCTTATCGATTTTATCGAAGCACCCTCGATATGATTGACCTATTCTGTCGATGTCCTCGATACCTTAATGATATTATCGAAAAGAGGACCAAAAGTGTCCGGCAACTAAATATTCATCAGGACGGATTTATCGATGTATCGATACACCTATCGACATCATTGATAAAAGCACTAAACATGTCCAGTAACTTCATAACATATCTGGATGAATTATCGATGTATCGATACCATCGATATTCAAATCTCGAGACCATCGGGAGTGGCTCGATAAGATCGATAGGCGGATTTCCGGCGCTCCTGTTTTTTAATGAAAATCTCAAAATTCATCGATTTATCGATGATCGTCCTATATGATCTGAAATCAAATAGCGATAAGATCGGAGGTCCATCGATGATATCGATGGTGGGCGCGCATTTCTTACAGCAGTTATTTCAGGATGTTTTTAACTATGATCGGGGGCCCTTCGATTTAATCAATATTCAAATATCGATGATATCGACACCTGATCGATTGCATCGAACTAAGCCATAATTTGTCCAACAAGTTCAAAGATAAATCTGCTGGAATTATCGATGCCTCGACTCAGATCCCGATATCATTGACATTCAAATTTCGATGACCTCGACGGTTCCCCCGATCATTCATGAAAACCTGAAATATTTCAAAGTCAAGTCTCTCTCAATTTTCATGTGTCGATGGATCGAATCTGTCTTGGACCATCGATGCCATCGAGAATATACGCTCGATGATATCGAACCTGCTCGATGATATTAAACTCTGTCATAAATGTGACCGTTTTATATTCGTTGGAACTTTTTGCCTATTTATAGAGGACTTGCATTTTGTTGCTGTGAGAGAAAGTAGAGAGAGCTTCTGAGTGTTTCAACTTATATCCTATACCTAAAGCCCTTTCTCTCAAGGGAGTTCATCCTCCAATCCACCCTCACCATTGATATTTAATAGAGTGGATTGGAGAATGAACTTTCGCATTCAAGGATCCTCCAGCTACTACCTTAATGGCAAATCATTATGCTGGGATACCTTGAATGCATAAGAAAGGAACCACTCTATCTTCCTTATAGGAAAATCTTTAGAGAGTAGGATTCCATGTCACCCTTAACTCAACCCGAAGCCAAGCATCGGTATATCATCTTGTGTTGCGGATCAAGGGAGCTGAAGACTCTTTGTCAACAAGGAGGAGAAGATCTTTGGCGTTGTGATTAACAAGACTCATCAACTTATCTGTAAGTATCCAGAGTCCAGAGGACACTTGTGATCATTCCTTCCTAAGTCTTGATCCTAAGTGGTTCTCACCCTTTGAAGTCCTTAAGGAGGCCTCCGGCAGGAGTGTACGTAGTGGGTGCACATGGTGGACCCTTGCTCTTGTATAGGGCATAAACTGGTAGGTCCTTGTGTAAGTCCTTGACCTGTGTGGTCTAAAATCTGGGTGCATTGCGTGGACCCTTGCTCTATGGAGAGCATAAACATCTGGTTAGGAGTGAACCAGCAAAACTCTGGGTTTGAGGTGAACCGCGTAAAACCTCTGTAAAGGTTGAAGGTGAACCCTGGAAAACCTCCTTAGTGAAATCCGGTACACTCAAGGGTTAAGTGTGGCAGCCGGGAGTGGAGTAGACTTATCGTCAAACCACTATAAAATGACTGTGTCTGTGATTGCTTTTCTATATGTGTGATTCATGTCAATGCATTCATATTCATATATCTGATCACATCCCTCACACATACACAGTCATATCCAACATAGACTAAGTTGCATATTGTTATCTCTTGATTAGTTTGTGATTGGATCCTTTACTTGGCTTGGAAGCCAATAGAGTTACATTTGAGTAATCCTGATAGTTGCATATCTATAAGGATTAGTGTAATAGGATTTTGAATAAACAGTAAAAACTTTTAAAATTCCTATTCACCCCCCTCTAGGACATATTGGCATATTCCGACTTCATCTCAAGTGGTCTTCACCGCTATTTCAATTGGTATCAAAGCCAAGTCTCTTTTTAAGGGCTTCACCGCCTAGAGAGTGATCTTGACTGAAGTTAGGAATATGGCCAAAGGAGAGGTCTCATCAGTCACTAGACCTCCAGTGTTTGACGGTTCAAATTATACATACTGGAAGGCTAGGATGCACTACTTTATGAGATCTTTGGATCATGACGTTTGGGATATTGTTGAAAGTGGATATGTGTCACCTACTGAACAAATTGTACTTGATAGTGGCACAACAATCACAAAGCCCAAACCCAAAGAAAAGTGGACAGCATTCGACAAAGAAAGGCAAACATCTGAAGCCAAGGCTATGAATGCTATCTACTGTGTCGTGTCCCAGGATATATTCAATCAGATAAGTATGTGTGGGACATCAAAAGAAGCATGGGATCTACTGGAAACAACCCATGAAGGCACAAGTACTGTGAAGAGGTCTAAACTACAACTCTTGACTTCACAGTTCGAAAGTCTCAGAATGGAAGAGCATGAGACATTTATGGAGTTCTTTACAAAACTGAATATCATTTGTAACTCCATGGGTGGATTGGGAGAGAAGGTCCCGGTTCCTAAAATTTGCAGGAAAATTCTAAGATCATTGCCGGAACGCTTCAATCCCAAGGTAACAACAATTGAGGAGTGTAGGAATATAGACGAAATGAAAGTAGAAGAACTAGTAGGTTCCCTACAAACTTTTGAACTACACTTCACTCAACCCCAAAAATCCAAAAACACTGTCCTAAAAACTTCAAAGAAGACAATACATGAGGACAGTAAGAGTGAAAAGGAAGATGAAGATGAGGAAGTGGCCTTGCTGGCACAAAGATTCAGAAGATTCTTTCAAAAGAATCGCGGTCGTCCCTCTAGAGGTAGAAAGGTGGATAATAAACCCTCTGCAGGCAAATTTGGTAAAAAAAACCAAAGAACCACAATGTTACGCCTGTCAAGGGTATGGACACTTATCTACCGAATGTCCAAATAGAAAAATTAAAGGGAAAACAATGGGCGCCACATGGGATGATATAGAAGAGTCAAACTCAGAATCTAGTGACTCAGAAAGCAATGAAGATCAGAAATCACTGAAGATTCTCATGGCCTCCACTGCTTCGATCATTCCCACTGAATCTGAAAACGAAAGAGAACAGCAAGTCACGGAATCATTTCCATCTGATAATGAGAAATCTGAAAAAGAAAAAGAGGAACAGAGTGAACTACAAGATGCTTATAATCATCTCTATACCCATAGCATCAATATCCTTAAGAAACTGGGAATATCAGAAAACAAAAGCAAGCTGCGGCAGAAAGACTTGAATGAGACACTGGAAATTAACAAACAAGTAATGAATGATCTGCAGCAGTATTATTCAGAAAATGATAAATTGGAAAAAGCGAATATCTTTCTAAAGTCTGAATCTAATAAGCTGATTAAACAGGTCAAACTACTAGAAGACGAAAATGGGCTTCTTCGAAACAAGAATCATACACTCCTATTTGATATAGAAGAATCCAAGAAGATGGCCATGATAAATTACAAGTTTTTCCAAAGCAGTGAAAAGCTGGAAAGGATGTTGAGAATGGGAAGACCTGGTAAGGATAAAAGTGACCTAGGCTATGAAAAGACTAAACCAAAATCTGGACATGCAACACTTAAAATCGAAAAATCTGCTGCTTCTGGAAGCAAAACCAGAATAACTCCAATATGCCGTTTGTGTGGTGATTCAGGCCATTACAAGTTTGAATGCATAACCCCGAAGAGGACTCAATCTAGCCCTGGTCAGAATTATGTCAAATTGTTAACCAGAGAAACATAAAACCTTGGAAGTCCTCTTAGGAATATGAATACCTTTGCATCACCACCCAAATTGGTTAACAAGGTAAAATGGATAAGGAAGAATTGCTCAAATCATACATCAAGATCTGGACATGAGCTGAAATGATGCAAATTTTGCTGAGCCATCAATGTTACATTTGAGGTTACACACCTCGAACTTTTTTAATATAAACATTGCCATGTTTATAATTTTTGAATTGTACATAAACTGTACAAAATTTTGTTGTATACTAACTATCATTGATACACTATAAGTATACATGAAAGTATGTCTGAAGTAAAAGAATTGAAAAATCTTGAGTTGACTATTTCGATCAAACCGATAATCAGTCGATATCATCGATATCGCTTCAGAAGTTGAAAAGGCACGTGATCAGGAATGGTATCGAAGGCTGGATCGATGAACTCAATAAAGAACTCTCGATATCATCGAAAAGAGTATTGATCATATCGACGATTGCCGCCCGATACAAGTCTGCAGAGCGCAAAAAGGGATTTCTGTCCCAAAGTTCTTTTTGTTCCCGCCTCTGCTCGACTTGCTTGACCAAACCACTGGAGCCCTAGAAGGACTACCCAAATCACACAACGAAATCGGTAATACCTTAACTAATTTGTGTGAGTCCTTTTTTTTTTTGTATTGCTGTGTTCTATTCAGGTCGTGTCTTCTTTCCAAATTCGTAAAACCGTTTTTTTGTCGTTATGGGAAAAGACAAAGGGAAAGTGTCGGGCCTTGGTGAATCGTCACGATCGTCCCGACAAAAAGTACTTGCTCCTAAAGAAAGAGCAAAGGCCTCATATCGTGGGACCCCCACTAGGCAGCGCACAAGATCACGTGGGCCCCCGTCTGAGGCACAGCCATCTCCACAGGCACCTCCTCCTCCGCCTCCGGCCAGTCAACGCCCAGCAAAATACACCGGTCGGAAGCTGATCCATGAACGAAGAGTTGACAGAATTTGTTTGGCACCTCACAATCTGGAACCTCTGTTTGCTAAAATCGGGTGGCTGCCCATCCTAGATTTTGGAGGACCTTGCCAACTTGAATAGACATGCAACTTTCTTGCAGCATGTCGCTCTCCGGTGTCTGATCCTCCATCGTTCATGGTCTCTTTGGATGGTGATGATGCGTTTATTACTCCTGCCACATTAGCTCATATTCTCAATCTGCAAATGGCTCCAGAAGGCACCCTGAACCTAGATCTTGATCATCCTGACAACTATTCTGTGGTTACCAAATACCTATGCCATAATAGAGACATTCCTTGACATCAAGGGAATGCCTTAAAATCTAGGTACATGGAACCTCGTTTTCGGATTATGCACGGAATCTTCACTACAAATTTGTATCCAAGGAGTACAAATTGATCTGACCTCACGAGTCTTATGATCATGATCGTTTACTCTGTTGCAAAAGGGATGAAGATCTGCCTTCCAACATTGTTTGTCAATCAGTTGGTAAATGCTATACATACATCCAGGGATCTACACCTACCATATCCCTGGATCATAAGCAGGATATGTCAAGTCATCGGTTTTCCTCCCACCACTGATCCGGTTGTTCCAATTCATACCTTCAATGTCAAGAACATCCGGAAAATGGATTTGGAATTTCACGAGTACAAGGAGGAAACCGTGGGAGGAATCTCAGCTGAACATGTAGGAGGAGAAGGCGGCGATCCCATGGAAGGAACTGCGTTGGCTGAAGATACCCCTCCTGGACCTGATCCAACTCCATCCACGTCATCAGCTGGATATGGAAAAAGGTTCAAGATGGATAGAATTGGGGCGATTCAGCAGGACATCCATTCCGTCAAAGAAAGGCTGACTGTTCTGAAAAGGCTGGTACAAGGAGTACAACAGACCGTTCAGCAATTGGTCGATCTTATGACCTGTCGTCGAGATGACACAGCTCCATCTCACTCTGCTTCGTAATACTGATCTCTGAATACTGTCACACATTCTCACTCCTTTAACTCAGCGTATGAACATTAGTATCTTTTTGAATGTTCTATGCTCCCTTGAGTGTATGTGATAGTTCGCTAACTTGCTTTGGCTGGGTATAATTCGTATTTTTACTGCCATGCTTATGATTTATAGTCCCCTAGTTTGTCTGATGGAATGCATATAATGTGTTTAATGCTTAATTGATCTACTGTTATCACTGCTTTCCTTAAACTGATATGCATATACTTGTTCTGACCACAAATGGCTTCATATAATATTTTGATCATTACTCATCTGTATCTTGTATGCATGTTTCTCCCATGAAATTCATTCTTCAGTCAATATCACTTATTGTATCTTTGCCAATGACTGACAAAAAGGTGGAGAACAGTTCAAAAACACCCCGAGCGGAAAATTATGTATCTATCTATGTTTATGCAGGTGTTAGGGGGAGCAGCTGCAAGAAAGGGGGAGTAGATACTTCTAGAATGTGTACATGGGTTAGAAAATATTGTAAAATTGTGTGAATGCATGTACACACAATTTAGGGTGTGTCTAGAAGTATTCTAGGGTGTTTTGGATATTTTGTCACGTAATTGACAAAGGGGGAGATCGAAAGTGCCCTTGTTTGTCAATTACTATGAACGGGTGGTCAGACAGTCTGCAGGACATCAAAAGAAGATTAAGCCAAGTGTCTGCCTTAATCGGATGTGTGGAAGCTCGCCATAGGTAAATCATAGCCTCACATCCCATAACCCAATACACCAGGTGAATTAAACCCTTAAAAACAAGATAGACATCTTAGGGTTCTTATGGTGAGAAAACTTTTTCAAAATAGGAAAATCTCTAAGTTTTTCTCGCCTTGTCGATTTTATCGAAGCACCCTCGATATGATCGACCTGTTCTGTCGATGTCCTTGATACCTTAACGATATTATCGAAAAGAAGACCAAAAGTGTCCAACAACTAAATGTTCATCTGGACGGATTTATTGATGTATCGATACACCTATCGATATCATCGATAAAAGTACTAAACATGTCCAATAACTTCATAACATATCTGAACGAATTATCAATGTATCGATACCATCGATATTCAAATATCGAGACCATCGGGAGTGGCTCGATAAGACCGACAGGCAGATTTTCGATGCCCCTGTTTTTTAATAAAAATCTCAAAATTCATCGATATATCGATGACCGTCCGATATGATCTGAAATCAAATATCGATAAGATCGGAGGTCCATCGATGATATCGATGGTGGGCGCGCATTTCTTACAGCAGTTATTTCAGGATGTTTTTAACTATGATTGGGGGCCCTTCGATTTAATCGATATTCAAATATCGATGATATCGACACCTGATCGATTGCATCGAACTAAGCCATAATCTGTCCAGCAAGTTCAAACATAAATCTGCTGGAATTATCGATGCCTCAACTCAGATCTCGATATCATCGACATTCAAATTTCGATGACCTCGACGGTTCCCCCGATCATTCACGAAAACCTAAAATATCTCAAAGTCCGATTTTCATGTGTCGATGGATCGAATATATCTTCGATGGAATCGGAGTTCAAAATCCGATGACATCAACTATAGCTTCAATTCATCGACCAATTGGCAAAGAGTTTCAAAAGCGTATGACATCGAGTCCAAGTCATCGAGCGGATCATCGATGCCATCGAGAGTATACGCTCGATGATATCGAACCTGCTCGATGATATCGAACTCTGTCATAAATGTGACCGTTTTATATCCGTTGGAACTTTTTGCCTATTTATAGAGGACTTGTCTTTTGTTGCTGTGAGAGAAAGTAGAGAGAGCTTTTGAGTGTTTTAACTTATATCCTATACCTAAAGCTCTTTCTCTCAATGGAGTTCATCCTCCAATCCACCCTCACCATTGATATTTAATAGAGTGGATTGGGGAATGAACTTCTGCATTCAAGGATCCTCCAGCTACTACCTTAATGACAAATTATTATGCCGGGATGCCTTGAATGCATAAGAAAGGAACCACTCTCTCTTCCTTATAGGAAAATCTTTAGAGAGTAGGATTCCATCTCACCCTTGACCCAACCCGAAGCCAAGCATTGGTATATCATCTTTTGTTACGGATCAAGGGAGCTGAAGACTCTTTGTCAACAAGGAGGAGAAGATCTTTGGCGTTGTGCTTAACGGGACTCATTAACTTATTTGTAAGTATTCAGAGTCCAGAGGACACTTGTGATCATTCCTTCCTAGGTCTTGATCCTAAGTGGTTCTCACCCTTTGAAGTCTTCAAGGAGGCCTCCGGCGGGAGTGTACTACGTAGTGGGTGCACCGGGTGGACCCTTGCTCTTGTGTAGGGCATAAACTGGTAGGTCCTTATGTAGGTCCTTGACCTGTGTGGTCTAAAATCCGGGTGCATTGTGTGGACCCTTGCTCTATGGAGAGCATAAATATCTGGTTAGGAGTGAACCAGCAAAACTCTGGGTTTGAGGTGAACCGCGTAAAACCTCTGTAAAGGTTGAAGGTGAACCCTGAAAAACCTCCTTAGTGAAATCTGGTACACTCAAGGGTTGAGTGTGGCAGCCGGGAGTGGAGTAGACTTATCGTCGAACCACTATAAAATGACTGTGTCTGTGATTGCTTTTCTATATGTGTGATTCATGTCAATGCATTCATATTCATATATCTGATCACATCCCACACACATACATAGTCATATCCAACATAGACTAAGTTGCATATTGTTATCTCTTGATTAGTTTGTGATTGGATCCTCTACTTGGCTTGGAAGCCAATAGAGTTACATTTGAGTAATCCTGATAGTTGTATATCTATAAGGATTAGTATAATAAGATTTTGAATAAACAGTAAAAACTTTTAAAATTCCTATTCACCCCCCCCTCTAGGACATATTGGCATATTCCGACTTCATCTCAAGCGGTCTTCACCGCTATTTCATCTTCAACAAGGCAACAAGAGGGGTGATGAAATTTCATGATTAGTCAGTCTAATTTGGTACAGAGTTTCGTTATGTTTCATTAAATTTACAACAACCAAACACACCCTAAAAATGGTTATAACACCAGTTATAAAGTTATCGGAATCCGTGTCATCTTACAGAAGAAAAAGCACAAATAAAAATAGCAGCTGTTATTTTAAAAATAACACCTATTGTTTTAAAACTACAACCACTACTTACATATATGGCTATTAGTGGGACGGGTTTCGGTCAGATACTGGTGTAACAGCATCCATATCTAAGTGAATCAGATTTGGATTCTATTTATTTTGTATACAGTACCATATAGAGCTGGGCACTGGAGTACTCAACTCACCTGACTCAACTCGTCTGACTCATTCGGACCCGACTCGACCTGAACCGAACGGGTGAGTAGGTCTGTACTGAGTAGGCTTCGCCCAATTCGATCTCAAACCAAGTTGAGTTTGAGTTACCCAGTAAATCGACCCGTAACTCGATCCGATCAGACTCGACTTGATCCGAAACCGACTCGACTCATATATATATATATATATATATATATATATATATATATATATATATA
Organism: Magnolia changhungtana; assembly: GCA_030180095.1. Taxonomy (NCBI): domain Eukaryota; kingdom Viridiplantae; phylum Streptophyta; class Magnoliopsida; order Magnoliales; family Magnoliaceae; genus Magnolia; species Magnolia changhungtana. The sequence goes on along the minus strand of JASAUF010000502.1, from coordinate 2,802,427 downwards.
TTTTATATATATATATATATATATATATATATAACCCTAATTTTTAAGTATATCTAACCCTATACGCCGCACTCGACCCCACATCGACCCGATTCCAAACTCTCTCTTCCTCCCTCATCCTCCTCTTCTAATCCCAAAGAACCACCATCACCACCCTCCTCTCTCTCTCTCTCTCTCTCTCTCCCTCTTCACCCTCTTCAAGCCCAACAGACCACCCACCACCATAACCCCACCCCCCCCCCCCCCCCCCCTCACCTCTTGATCCGAATCGGTGCCAACTCGAATCGACTCGATACTTTTTACCAGGCTAGACTCAGTCTGGATTAGTCCAGACCAGACCCGGATTCAGATCGGTTCAGGCATTCTGAACTCGGTACCGAGTCGAGTCAAGTTTGGGTCAGGCTTATTTCAAAACTAGATCGAGTCAAGTTAGTCCCAACTCGGTTCAACTCGACTCGATGCCCAGCTCTAGTACCATATATTAAGGTTGTCAATCGGTACCTGATGTACCCAATCCGATTTTTCACCAGGTTTCTTTCGAGGAATGGCGCGCGTGCTATTTGTTGGGAGTTCTTCGGCCATGAACTAGGTCGGAGCCGTGAGCGTTGCACAGTCATTCCTCAAGTTCCACGATCCTCAGTCCTTGTTTGACCCTGGCTTGACACCCACTGCAACTGGTTTAGAGTTCTTGGGAACCGCTTGAAATGCCACCGCTCAGTTGTTGGTATGGTTCTACACATCTACTGGAGCTGAGTCGACTCAGCCGAGTTTTCTCAGGTTTGGGCTTTCAATTTCAACAAGTTGGGATCAGTATTCAGTGATCCAGACCATTGGCCTGTTGGACCCTAGCATGGATGAACCGTGTGGCCCAAAATTCCCATCGACGGCTAGTCCCAACATTTCAATTTATGCCCTACTAATTGACGATTTGGAAGAGGACTACAGCAGTGGTCCACGTTCAACTGAAATAGGCCCTAGATTGGCAGCTGGGATCTTTTTGCATGGTTTATCTAGGGTGGGGCAACAAACTAGTGGTCTGGATTACTGAACTGAGGGCCCTAGATGTCAGAACTAAAAACATGAGCATACGTCTCAGTTTTAGGATTCTATAATTCCTTGTTTGGCAAACCCAGTATCCAATCCTGTAACAAGGAGATACGAGGAAAACAGAAACGCACTCCAACTATCTTTCACTGGAATTAGATGGCGTGGAAAGGTTATCATTTACTAGTCTAGTATAGTTGAAAGAACCAAGTTGCAATATATATTAGACCGTACTGAGATATATATATATATATATATATATATATATATATATATATATATATAGTCATGCTCCCCTGCGCACCGATGCACATGTGCACCTTTGCACACGTGCCATGGGTGTCTAATATGAACGGTCCATGTGATGCGGAATCCCATGAAACCTCATGTGACAAATTTTCACCTGGTTCTAAAATTCTGGTGGGTCATAGCAAAGAGAAACACAAATCAATAGAGTAAACTGTTTTCATTTTTCATGGCCCATAAAAGTTTTAGATCGAAGTAAAACTTGGGCCCGGGAGGTTTCACGAGGTGCTGCTTCACATGAATGGTTCAGATTTAAGATCCCCATAACGTATGATGGGTTCTAAAAAAAGTTGGTAACGGGTTCGCAGGTGTGCGTCTCTTATATATATATATATATATATATATATATATATATATATATATATATATATATATCCTAACCGTCCTTACCGTCCTTACGACACTAAGTTACGTTGGTCCCGTCATGAGATATATATTATATCCTAAGATGAGCTTGTCATCATGCTTTAGCAGTAAAATAATACAAATTCAAAGATCAGGTGGACTACGGTGCAAAAAGCAGGGGTACTGAAGGCCCACCATTGAAACCCTTTGGGGCAACAGAAGTTCTGGATCAATGATATTTGTTATTTCTCTTTATCCATGTCGGTGTGACCTCACGAATAGATTAAATGGAAAATAAACGTTATAGTGGGCCCTACCAATGTTTTAACCGTTAGAATAATTGTCCTACTGTCATTTGTGATTTGGTCCACTTGAGCTTTGGATATAAATCGTTTCTAGGCTAATGCTCTAAAATAATCTAACGAACGGTGTGAATACAGGACCATGTAACTTTGATCTCATTTCAACCGTTCGTACAACGGAAGCGACTGCCTGGTGTGCCATCACCGACCTCCGGTGCTTCGACGTAGCAAATTGCTGTGGGCCCACCATAATGTATGTGTTATATGCACACCATTCATCCATTTTTCGAGATATTTTCGAGCATTAGACAAAACACAGATTACAAGTGGACCATGCTACAGAAAGCAATGGGACAATAAGACCTACCGTTGAAAACTTTGTGGGCCATAGAAACTTTGGATTAAGCTAATATTTGTAATTTCCCTTAATCCTCGTGTGTGAGACCTCGTGAACAGGTTGGATTTCAAAAAAGTATCACGGTGGCCCCAGGAAAGTTTCAACAGTGGTATGTCGGTAGCCATGCGTAAACGGGATTGCGTGTTACCACGCCCGTATCCCGCCGGTAACGAGCAGGAGATTTGAGTAGCCACCTTGATGTACGGGCCTTATCAACACCGTCCATCCATTTTATTTTATTTTGTATCATTTTAGTTGATAATCCAAAAATAATGAGATCCAAGGCTCAAGTGGACCACACCACAGGAAGCATCTGTGATATTGATTCTCACCGTTGAAAATTTTCTAGGACCCATCGTGATATTTATTTTTCATCCAAACCTATTCATAAAGTTACATAGACCTGGATGAAAAGAAAACACAAATAAAAGATCCATCCAAAACTTCTGTGGCTCCGAGAAGTTTTCAAGTTTTCAACGGTAAAAGTTTAATTCACGTTGTGTAGCAAAACATCTGTCTTGGTTCTACCTCAATTTTGGGCTTACAATCTAAAATGATACTAAAAACTAGATGGACGGTGTGGATATGGCCCATACATCACAGTGGCCACTCAAAGGTCTTTCCCGCTACAACTGCAGACGTGTGCGTAGGACGCGTTTGTTTGTTTCTGACTTTGAAAAGTCTATAAAATGAGAGAGAGACAGTAAAGAGAGAGAAAGAGAGAGACTTACAAAACGTAAGAGAGAGACTTACACACAACGTTTTTCGATCTGGTCCATATCGATGGCTTCGAAGAACGTGACCCTGAAGAGCTCGGACGGCGAGGATTTCGTGATCGATGAGGCGGTGGCCCTCGAATCGCAGACGATCAAGCACATGATCGAGGACGACTGCACGGACAACGGCATCCCCCTCCCCAACGTAACCAGCAAGATCCTATCCAAGGTCATCGAGTACTGCAAGAAGCACGTCGAGGCGGCTGCCGGAAAGAACTCCGATGACCGCTCCAGCGACGACAAGCTCAAGGCATGGGATGCGGATTTCGTCAAGGTCGATCAGGCGACCCTCTTCGATCTTATCCTGGCAGCAAACTATCTGAACATAAAGAGCTTACTGGACCTGATTTGCCAAACAGTGGCTGACATGATAAAGGGAAAGACTTTTGAAGAGATCCGCCAGACATTCAACATCAAGAATGATTTCACCCCTGAGGAAGAGGAAGAGGTCCGACGGGAGAACCAATGGGCTATTGAGTAAATCAAACCTCTGATCACCACCGCTTACTATGTGTTGTTGATCATACATATACATGACGGAGGTGGCGGTGGTGGTGATGGTAAGTACAGAGTCATTAAATTACTAGGGTTGGCGTCTTAGTAGTTTTTAAGTGTATTGAGGGGTTGGTTGCAGGCATACTATGATAGTCGCTTCCAACCCCAGATTTGCTTTCTTTCCTTTATAATCTTAATTTGTATTCTACCCTTGTGTTTTGGACCTTGCTTTCTAGTCTTCCATGCTTCGGAAACAGAGAGATAAAAGAGAAGAAAACGACAAAGCTGCTATATATTCAACCTGATGTATGGGCTAAAAATCTGAAAACCATAATATGAAAATCTGTAAAATGGAAAGTGAGATCTCAAATAGGTGTTCCTGTTCCATATACCCAATGGCTATTGATTGGTGTTATGTGGGACCCACCATGACGTATATGTTTCATCCATTCCGTTTATCCATTTTTTTCAAATCATTTTATGATATAAACTAAAGAAAAAAGAATAACAAGGTAGATCCAAATCTCAAGCGGACCACACAGGGTTGATTGAACGCCCACCATTAAAAACTTATTGGGGGCACAAATAATTTGAATCAACTTTATATTTGTTTTTTGTTTTTTTTTTTTGCCTTTCATCCACATTTTTATTTGACCCAATAAATGCGTTCGATGTCATATATCTTTTTTCTCATATTCCGAGGCAAATGAGGTTGCTAATCACCTTGCCAATGAAAGAGTGACAAGAAGATCACTTGTGATTGAACCTCCTTCCCCCCATCCCAACTTTACATACCCTTCAGATCGTATCCATCTTTTTCCTCCAATAATAAGTTAATCTTCAAAAAAATTTAAAATTAGCGCAAGCATCATGAATATCAAGGGGCCTGGGTGAAGTGTCACCTAAGATCAGTGATGATTTTAAAGACTTAAAGGGAGGCAATAAAGGAATTGCAGTGTGGGTGTCCCAACTCCTGAGGGAACATTATTCAAACAATAGGGAGGCAGTTACAAAAACCATTATGCAGGTAAAAAAGAACAAAAAAAAAAAACAATTAGCATCAACCCCTTTTTTTTTTTTTCTTAATGAATGGTATGATTTTATTAGCCAAAGGGCAGCAAGCGAAAACCAACAAAGAACAAAAACCAAAGGCAGCCAAGGACGGGCTACTGCGGGAACACAACAAAATCATGTGGTAGCAAACCAAAGTAAGACTAATCAACCTAACAGATGTAAACTAGCCCCCCATCCAACGTCCAAAATGAATCCAAGGAAACCCCTCCTTTGCTAGTGAATCAGCATGGTTATTTGCCATCCAATGGCATGAACAAAGACCACATCCGGACTCTTGCAGAATTCTCTCGCAGACCACATCCTCCAGATGTGAACAGAGGCTGTCCACAACTATCACCAAACTGTCGATTATCAACATGCGACTAATCTAACAGATGCATCCCTGAAAAGGTGAAATTTGTGATGTTTACCAACCAAAAATGACAAATTGAAAAAGCCCGTAAAAACCTATATCTAGAGAATCATGCCAGACGTCACAAGTTACTTCTTCTCAAAACTAACAGGTTAAGAGGCAGGCTCAGTGTAACCTACATACATAGAAAAGAACCCCACATCCAGGATCGACCCCACGATCTACGGAACTGTTAGTCTCGTGAGAAAAAAAAAGTTGATCATGATTTAAATAAACATAGCAAACAAGAAATTGTTATCCACCCATAGCAGTATGCTTTATGGATTTGATAGCACATTCACTTCTTTTGAAGGATAAAACCAAAAGGCCATTCGGAAAACAGAGAAAACCAAACCACTCACATTGCGGGAAATAATAGTCCACAGGAAGTGAACAGCAGCAACCACCAAGTATTTTTCCTTTCTGCGAGTTAGAAACGATTTCCACCGACCTTCTCCGACCGATGATTTCTTCTTCTGTTGAAACCGATCCATGTCCGAGAAAGAAGAAAACGAGATCTCGAAAATCCCGTCTCCGATGTTTGGAGTGTAGATGAAGTGAATTACAAGAGTTTATAGCAGATTGCATCCCTAATTACAGATCCTACATCTACTACAACAAATACTGGGTAAGGCCAATTGAAGGATCGGAGAGAGATCGGCATCAGGAACCCTACCTTTTTTTAAGGTGTTTGGATGCGCAGATTGCAAATGCGAGGGAAACTTTAGAAACTGGTGGGTATGAATGTCTGTAAAACACGAACATCACTAAGGGTTGAGATTGGGAGAGGGAGAGGGAGAGGGAGAGGGAGGTGTTTTAAAGGGATTAGGGCGTTTTGGGGATGAAAATAATTCAGTAGTCTGGGTAGATTTACATAAATGTGACTCTCGGGCCATGTGAGGTCCACTTAGAGGGTTCTAATAGAATCCATTCCGTCCATCTGTTTCAAAATAATACAATAAACTATAGTAATAAGAAATAAGAATATACAACAATCAATCGGGACACACCAACAAAAAAGTGAAAGTAACAACATACAACAGCCACTATTCGAGTGTGGTTTACTACCGTTTCAAATCAAGCCGTTTTTGAACCAAAATGCCGACCGTACCGGTTTGGTGATTTTTGTGTAGTGCACATGTGGAAATGATTCTGGTTAAGTACACCATTTGCACTGTTTCATATCCAGTTCCCAAGTAAATAAATCATTCAATGATTCTATGCATGGAATGAAAGAATAGAGACTCTAAAGACTCGTGCATTTGATCACATATCCAATCATCTTCAAGTTTTCAAGTTTTATATATCGATATATCAAAAGCCTCCAGTATCAAACAGTAAGTCATGATGGAACTATCTACATTGAAAATGTAGCCTGCTCGAGAAGGAAAAAAAATATATCTAGATTAAAAAAATGTTGGAATAAAAGAGCTAGAGTACCTTCAATATACTTGAATGACTTTGTTCAGCAATGCCGCCTATGGTTCCAACAATAGGAGGTGCCGTTAATTCCTTTTGATCGAGATTCTGGGAATTGTTGGGGAAAGTTTGAAATATGTAGCATTGAGGAAATTGTGGGAAAAATCTAGAATTAACATATCATTGAGACTATTATGAATATATGCAGTCGATTTTACCCATTTTCCAAGTGGGCCACATGATGCATGGACGGTTTTAAAATTTGAGGATTGTCATTTTCATGTGTCAACATGTCTTATAATCCAAGCCATTCATGAAGGTGGCCAAATGATGCATACGCCATCATGAACCAGTTACCTCAAAATGAAGGAAGAACAACATGTGTGACAGAACTATCTGATCAAGTGGGTCTAATAATGCATGGCCCACAAAAGCATCATACAGTAAAATGGATATGAAGCTACTCCTCAGCTCTTAAAGAATCTTTAAAAATAGAGAATAGAATAGGATGACACATACAAGAGGATGTCTGGCTCAATATGGAGTGAACTTCTTATTTGAATCCCATGTCAAGCATTCAATCAGCTTCGTGGTTCCATGGTAACTCTGTTGATGGAAGTGCACATCCTTGCGACGCCTGTCCATCCCACCTGCCACCACTATTTCCTATATTGTCCGATACAAGATTGTAATAGAAAAATTAGCAAACCCCGAGAAAGAAAATGTAGCAGAATCTCATCCCTAAGATTACTTGTATACTGGGATATACAACATTGTTTCCAGACATCAATAAAGATCTAGGCAAAATGACCAGAAAAAGGGTTGTTTTAGTATATATGCCAAAGAAATCAGCAATTTGGTCTAGATAGTCAAAAAATAAAATAAAAATCAGCAAATTCACCATTTCAGAGCTGAAAAGCTTGGCTGTAATTTTACCCGATAGATTGTTGTTGTTGTTGAAGTAGCTAGCAAGTACATAAATTGGAAAAACTGTTCATTCAATTGTATGCCATTGCCTTGCTTCCAAATGCTAATAAATTGACTTGTTAAATAAGACCCAGATGACATTCAGGGCAATAAATCTGAATCATATTTAAAACGGAATGCATTGATTCCTTTGAATATTAGAATATACAAACTAAAATATTTTTCAGGAATCAATTGAATGACAGCATTATGACTTACCAACACTGTGCCAACACTGGTCAATATTTCTACGCCTAAAGCTTTCATTGAATTGGTCAAATTACTACAATTTTTTTAAGCTAGATTATTTGCATGATCAGCAACACCCTGTTTATCATAACCAGCAGCTGCAACCTATCATCCAATACAAATTATGGGAAGTTCATTGTGTTAAGTACTAATCTATTGAACACCTCATTGGATTCAAAGAGCAATAGACATCACAGAAACAAATGCTTGGAACAGTATCTGACCCGGAATTGTTATTTGTAATATTTTAGCATTGCCAAATGCTTCAAGAACTGGATTCAACTGCAGTCACATCAATCAATACAATGTCAAATTCACTAAGAAGAGATAGTTTCAATGTATTCTAATTGAAAATAAAGGAAGAAAATCCATATAAAAGGATAGACAAAACAAATTAAGCTATCTTGATTTAAACTAAAGTTAGCTCATGTATCTTACCTCCATAACTTTTTGCTCCACAGTACATCCTTCAGTTGCAACACGCCCACCCATATAGGCAAGATATCACATAAACATTTTTGTGGTTTTAGTTTTACCAGCACCACTTTCACCGCTAACCAGAATGGAGTTGCTTTTTCCCTCATTAATTATTGCCCTGTTTCCAACGAATCATATCTGTAAACAAGAACATTCTAATGAATAAACAATATGTTTCACTACAAAACATGAGTATGATCCTACTAGTAAGCAGCATCTGCAACTGCAAAAACATGTGGAGTTAGCTCACCAAATCGTGTGCCCTACTTTGGATGGGTAGATTGACACATGGTTTCCAAAAATGGCTGTTATGTGATGGTAATGGCAGGTAAGTTTGTGTGACGCGGCTGTGATGGCCCTTTCAAAAAAAAAAAAAGAAGCCCCTAACAGCCGCTACAATCCCATAATGCCCTGTTACGGGCCCATTATAATTTTTTTCTTTTTCTTTTTTCAATTTTAAATTTGGCTGTAACAATTGTTACAGACCCATATTGTGATGGTAGCACTATTACAGTGGCCTGCTATGATCACCATTAATGTAATGAACACCTTGGATTGACTAGCCATCTTATAAGAAACATTCACATTAGATATTCACATCCTTGTGTAGGAAGATATGTTGTACAAAGGAATTAGGGAATTGCAATCATGGACTTATAAAAGAATAAACTCAATCCTTTCCAAAGTAATTGTAGTTGATCACTTCCATCCTTTTTATTTGTAAGCAACAATATTAAAAAAATTACAAAAAAAATAAATAAATAAATCTTACACTTGCCGTCTCTTCAGAATCATCATCATCATCATTCCTAAAAGATCTGGAAAAAAAAAAATAATTCAGTTTAAAGTATAAAAATACACCAACAATTTTCATTTTTCATTTGTAATGTTTTGTTAACAATATTACAACTAACCCAATAGATGGGTTAGTTGTCAACAGTCTTCAGCCTGCAAGTGGAATCAAATGGTTAAGATCATTCTATACTTCTATTGCTGTGAAACATCAAGTACAGGAAGTAAAAAACTTATGGCCTCTTCATGAGCTTTATTAGCCATCTGACCATGGTAAATTCCAGCCTTGATTCTAGCATCTCGAAGTGACTCAAAAACCTGATGAAGCACATGATCAGTATAAAATTTCATAGCCATATCAACATGAATGCTCATCCCAAACATATAATACTTGCATCAATGAAAAAGACAAATATAATACAGAGAACGAACACCAAAATATTTAACCAAAAAAACAGCATAGGATAGGATCCTGAAACAATACATGTACATCAGACTAGCCCTACTGTAGATGGGCAGGAGTCAAGAATTGCGTAGGTCGAATGATCTTAGCCACCTACACTACTCTGATGGATGAATATTTCAAAATGGGGGAGATCGATCGAGCATTCAATCTACATAACCAAATGTTGGACTTGAGGATTGCTCCCAATGATTTCACGTTCAACACTATCATCAACAGGCTCTGTAAAGCGGGCTGGACATATGAGGCAGTTGATATGCTCAACAAGTTTGCGAAGGAGGGATTTGTTCCCATCTACATTACTTACAACAGCATCATCGACGGCTTCTCAAAAGAGGGAATCAAAACAATATGGAGGCAGCATTTGATCTACACAAGAGAATGTTTGAAGAGGGAATCAAAACCCCTACATACTGATGAGATCGATCCTGTTCTTCATCGATTCTGAGAGTTGTGGATTTCGAAACATGAAATCTCTGCCTTCTTCGAAGAAATGAGAAGAGAAAGGAAGAGAAGAAAAATGAGAGAGAGAGAGAGAGAGAGAGAGAGAAGAGAAGAGATATACAGAGAGGGCAGAGATGTGAGAGATGAGAGAGATGGAAGAAATGAGAAGAAAATGGGAAAGAGGAAAAACTTAAAAGAGTAAACCCTAAGGGCCTGTTTGGATGCCTGTAAGTTGGGTAAGTGGAAGTCACTTACAGCAAGTCACTTCTCTCTGTTTGGGGAGAAAAATCGCTGATCCTCTCGCGTCACTTACTCAAATCTACCAAAAAACTGCGGGCGAGGGGGGTGGGAAGTCACTTCTCCCTAAGTCTCTCTCTCTCAACCATATTTTTAAAAAGAGGGGAAGAGGGAGAAACGCACCAACCCACCAACCACCATTATAGCCATGGAGCTTCTTAGGGAGATACTTTTTTTTTGTGCGTAAAAAGAGAGGAGTGGTTTAGGTGTTGCTAATGTGAAGAGCCATACGAAGGAGCTATGAGAGTGAGAGAGAGAGAGAACGAGAGAGTGAGAGAGAGAGAGAGAGAGAGAGAGAGAGGAGAGAATTTCGAGTGCGGTCCACTTTTGGCCGGAGAAGATGGTGGCGTCGGGGAAATAACCGAAATGTTAAGAGAACCCGAGGGGCGTGGATTGGGTACTACGGCCACCTCGACCTAGCTAGAGAAGGATAGTAGTGTCGGGGATCAAGGGGGAAACTGATATATGTCTTTTATCCAAGCCCACCCATCCATTTTGAAAGATCCTTTTGGGTACATACCTTAAAATAACATATATTGAAGGCTCGAGTGGACCACACCACAGGATGTAGTGGTGATAATAACCCCCACCATTGAAACCTCCCAGGGGCCACTTGATGTTTATTTGTCATATTGTTTTTAAATGTAATTTCTATAGTTAAAGAAGACATTGGTAATGTAATTTAATTATTAGATTTTCTATTAATATTTTTAAGTTTATTCTCAATGCTTAAATTGAGTTATTACTCATATTATAGATATTTTGAATTCATGGGCCCACTTTTATAGCCCACTTGATGATTGGTTTAGCTTAATAATTATCTCAAATATTCATCTTACTGGGCTTAACAAAATAACATATTTGATCTATGTTTTTTTTATATGATTATAACATTTTAGAATGATTCCCCAATCTAAGCTCTATCTATGTGAATATCCAACTTTTACTTATAAGCAACTTACAAAAGCTATCCAAACACAAAAATTAACTTACTTGTAACTAAGTGACTTACAACTTACATCCAAACAGGTTACCTGTAAGTAACTTTCACCTGTAAGTGAGTTACATGTAACTTACTTACAACTTAAAAAAGTTACAGGCATCCAAACAGGCCCTAAGAAAATTGCGAGAGTAAGCAGTGCCCTTCTTTGGTTGCTGTGAATCCCACTGGGCAGGGGAATGAGAAATTCTCCCCTGATTAGGCAATTCTGGTTCCACAGTTGGGGACCGAGTCTTGGCGAGAGCTCCCATTGCTGGATGAGGTTGCGCCTTTTGACCAGGAGAAAAGGTCTATCTGCCGAGCTGACGTTTGCACCATCTTCTACGGAGATGGGAGTAGCCACCTTTCCGTGGTGTGAGGCATTTCTACGAGCACCTATAGGTGCAGATGACTGTGATGGAGCGGGCTGGCTTGGGAGGGCCCCTAAATCGCTTGGGGGACATTTGGGTGGTAGAAGGCTTTTTCCACCCATTGTCTGGTGGTTCCCTTTCCCCCCTTAGCGAGGCTAGTGCGCAGATCAATTGGGTTAGCAAGGGAATCCGGTAGTTCGAGGAAAGGCCACACTGGGAATGTCCTCCCTAATACTATCAGCCCCCTAACTCTGTTGGTGTACATCCTGGGTTTGAGCAGTACCCTAACTTGAGCAGCAAGCTGGGCTAAATCTGTAACATCCCGAAAATCGGGGGTCGAGCATAAACTCAACTCCCGAGTTCCAGAACATCACTTATGCAACAAAATGAATGATGATTGAATGTTGACTGTATTCGTGCATTGAACATGAGTGAGATTAAGCCAAAACAACATATCATACTCCAGAGACAGTTAAATTGCAAGCGGAAGACTGTAATAGACATAAAATATATTAAAAAAAACTGTGGTGAGTCTCCAGAGTGTGATAAAGTTACCAGGTTAAATAATTACAAGTACAATTCTAAAATTTACCAAATGTGAGGAAGTGTAATGTCTTCTATCCCAAGTACCATAGCCCCGTCAATACATTACCAGGTCTTCATAGACCTGTTAGAGAGTTATATGTAGGAGAACTCCTCCTCAACATCATAGTAGTAGTCCGGCTCTGCTTCATAAACATCGCCATCACCTGAAACTCAACAAATCTGGTTGGTGTTGCAAACACCGTCCCGTAACATGGGAGTGAGTGATCAACTCAGTGGAACAATAAGGCATAGGTTAACATGTTATCAACTCAGTCAAGCAGTAATGATAAAGCAGTACAATCAAACAATTCTAAGTACTCTTATTAATGCAAGTATGAAATGACATGATGAATGCCCTTGCCAAACCACCCTCATGCGACATCATCTTACGTTCACGGATGCATACCTCCTCGGTTCCACATCTACCGGGCACATGCAGTGCGATGATGAGCATGATTACCGAGTAGTTATTAGTCCATTTCAAACAGCAGTATTGGGAAACTAAGGTACCTCCCTTGTATCATTCCCAAACATGACCCATTGTAGGGTCATCAATCCTAGTTAATCCCATACGATATTATGGTTCGAGAGGCATCGCGAAGGCATCGCAAAGGGCTCGTCACCCGTCAGCACGGATACAGATCTCACCGTATGCGGCTCAATTGCTGGCTGTTAGCTCGAATATAGGTCTCACTGTACTCGGCTCAATCGCGGGCCGTCAGCTCGAATACAGGTCTCACCGTACTCGGCTCAACTCATGCTCTAGTTGCTGCGAAGGGCTCATCGCCAATCACAGACTTTAGAGTCCACTCGAAGACACTATGAAGGACTTGTCGCCCGTCAGCACGAATACAGGTCTCACCGTACTCGGCTCTCGCCGTAGGTGTCGACAGCTCGAATACATTGTCTCATACCACCGTATTCGGCTCACGAGTTTGGTTGCTCAATGGTCACTCCGGAGAGGCATGTGGCCCCAGCGTAGGCCAACAGCTTGACCACGGTGTCCCATACCACCATGCCCGGCTCATGAGTCTTAGCGGATCGAGGTACCATGGTTAACGGGATTTCACTGGTAAGTTTAGTACCCTAGGTTCAAACAGTAGCGTCCAAACATGGTGAACATACATTAGACAAATCAGGTTACGTGACGAGCTCGGCTAGCTCGAGCGCACGACAAGTTGGACGACATGAAGCGCATAAGCACTTCGCGTGGCCAACCACTATCGCCAACCGAAGTATGACTCGGGTTCGTCGAACACATCTCACGTGGCAAATGAATCACAGCCACGAATTCAATTCCGTTACCGATTGCCTGGACTATACAATAGCCCCAATCACATTCAATTGCAGATAGTTAAAGCAGTAATGGATCAAGATTCGAATCATACAATCAAAGTCTGGTATTATCCGTTTAGGGCTGCCAGGGCTGTTACACGCATTCATTACACCACTCCCCCATCACCCATGACGGATCATACAACATAAACATGAATTTAAATATACGCCTTACATAAATAAAATCATACAATCAGTTGAGCAGGTTAACAAGCATATCATAAAGCATATTATAAAGCATGTTATGAAGCACTATATAAAAAGGAATACAAACACATATTTTTCATAAATAAGTGGTTAAAGTGAACAACCCACATGGGGGAAATCATACATGTTTCTAAGGTAGTTGAGAATCTCATCTCAACACCTACCTAAGGCCCCATCATCCAAACACTTACTCTCACAAGCATTTTCACAAACACTTAGAGTACACTATTACAACATACATAGTGTATACTAGAAAAACATGTATTAGGGCGAGTCCTTTCGCCAAGCAAGTATTTTACGCATATATAATATATTCATACAGCAAATAATCATGACAAACACATCTCCAAAATTTATACGTATACGGTACTTTCTACAATACACTATTTCTACATACATAGTGTATATTAGCATATCATGTATTATGGCGAGTCCTTTCACCAACTAAGTATTTTATGCATATATAATATATTCATACAGCAAATAATTATGACAAACACATCTCCAAAATTTATACGCATACGGTACTTTCTACAATACACTATTTCTACATACATAGTGTATATTAGCATATCATGTATTATGGCGAGTCCTTTCGCCAACTAAGTATTTTATCCATATATATATTATATTAATACAGCAAATAATCATGTCAAGCACATTTCCAAAATATATACGTATATTGTATTTTCTATGAATACCTAGAGTATGTAAAATTCCATATTCTACATCTTTAATCGAAATGGAAAACAGACGGTACTTTGTACATGTGCAATTGCATACAGATCATGAATCTATTATTATCTGATATTGAAAGCGTTGAAAACCATAACCTATACACCTAAAGTCCGTACCTTTTGTCGTAGAATCGTAACAGAGCCGATAGGTTTGCCAAGCTTCCGTATATGGCAGTTTGGTAACCTATAGAATGAAATAGGTTAGTTATTTCATAACCTACAACCTATACAACCCCAAAACGGATTAGGGTTAGGGTTTCTTACCTAGAAACAGAGCTGGGATCGCCGGGAAAGCGATAAGAATGTGGTGGTTAAGCACCTAAGGCAGCAAGGAAGAAAGGCAGGAAGGATCTCCCACAACTCTCTCACTTTCTCTCTCTTTTCTCTCTTTTCTCTCCTAGGTTTTCTCTCAAATTCGTATGGCTGAATGAGAGAGGGGTTTAAGGTCCTTATATAGGTTAGAACATAACCAAAATAGACCTCAAGTCAAGGTATACTTAGGTTATAACCAAAGTTGAGCTTTTCTGTCTCAACGGAGCATTTCTGGAGGCCCCCCTTGAGCCAAAGGTCGGACTTAAGCTCACAGACTATGGATCTAGGTTCCATTAAGTTTTCGTTCCAGTAGGGTTCTCAGATCACGCGTGGCGGACCAGTTTCAGTTCAACGGTCAGCGGATCTCGATCGGAGATTCTGAGTACATGGATATGTGTATGAAATTTCTCCTGATCCGAGGGTGTAATTTGGTCTGATTCTGACGGTCTGGTTGCTTAAAACTGATCCGCAAGCGAGAGGTGCCAGATTACTATTTGAGATATTTTATTTTGAATTAATTTCACATTTCTCACACTCTTCACTCCGAGCTCAAGCGAATAGCGCTGGGACACTATCTGGATTTGATTTCCGAGATGGTTGTCAAGCCCAGCAAGGCGGTCCTAATTCCTTAACTTCGTATTATTCGGACTCCCGATGTGCGGTCCAGACCTGATACGGAGTTTCAACGTGCTCCCGAGAGCAGTCGGGTAATGAGATTGATCCTAGATTTTAGGGTAACCTAGCGTCAATGATTCCACAAGTTTTGGGTCTTGCAGATCGTATTTAAAGCGATTCAAACGGATTTCGTAGCTAATCTAGTTTAGCACTTAGTTACTTTGTCTCATTTCTAAAGGATTTAATCCTAAGTGATTTCTGGTCGAGGTGATACTCAGGCCTTTGTAGTTTGTATATAAGGTGATCCAAGTTATAATACTTAACTAGTTTAAGATAGTGTCTAGGGTGAAAGTACATAGGAAAATTGAAATAACAAGGTGGTGAAGGGTGGGATTTGTGAAAGAAATGGGTTCAGAAGCGATTCTAGACTGTGGGATTCAGTTCTGACAAATTAATAAGGTGTTAGGAGCGGCCCATTGCCTAATGACATCTAATTCCAGGTTGGCAAAAATCTGGGCTGTTACAAGATCAAACGTCGAACACTTGTCGACCTCTATGACTTTGCCGAAAGTATTCCCCAACGCGACAAAGACGAACTCCATCTAGGCATGAGTTGGGATACCATACAAGCGAATCCATACCCCTTCATTCACGAGGGTGTATCCCGGAGACCAAGCTTCTACCTTGGAGATTCCCATCCTACAGTGGAGTTAAGAGTCTGAGAAGAAGGAGATCAGTTCCATCCTTGTGTTGAACACAAGGAGGAACCAATCTACTTCGATTCGTGCTATATAAATAGCTGAAGATGCGTACCTGGAGTCATTGATGCCTTGAATGAGTCTAATTAGAGGTACATCCATGGCCGATGAATGGCCCACCAGAGCTAGCGATAGATTCTTTTGTTTGTATGCAACTCCTCTGTTCTCCACCATGACCGTATGTATCTTCCACCGGAGATCTGGGAGTGAGGAGCTCGCCAACTAAGACTGCCTGGTTAGGGGAAAACTTGCGCCTTTGACCATCCCCCCTTGCTGCTTCCAGGAAGGACCGATCTACTGGAAGACACAGCTTGGGATCTGGAGGGGCTGCTTTGGGATTTTCCTTCTGGGTTGATGGGCAAGCCGAAGCATTTGAGAGAGGCTTAGCTCTGGAAATGGATAGGATTCTACCATCGACCCTCTTGCCATTGAGCACCCCCATGGCCGCATGCGCATCATCCTCGTAGAAGAAACAGATGAAAGCGTAGCCTCGTGGTCTCTAGATGGAACGATTCCAGGGTATATAGATGTCTATAATTTTGCCGTATTTCCCAAATATTTTGGCGAGATAGTCAGATTTCGTGTCGAAAGAGATATTTCCGACTAACAGCGAAGAGGATTCACTAGGAAGAGGTCTTCTCGGGCGAACTAGTTCCCACCCTCCCTCATCTCAAGAAGAGGGGCGGGATTTGCTCGTGGAGGGGCCTCATTGTCTCCTCGCTTGGTTGTCCCATAGGTGGTGGTCTCTCATGGGTAGGGCCCTGCCGACAGAGGGCCGGCGAGGTTTTCCCCAATTTGAGATTTCCCTTTTAAAAAAATCGTGTGAAATCCTAGGTTAGAGGAGGATTTTCCCGTATATAACTACTCTATTGAAACTGCTCAAAAAACTCATCGTAGGTATCTAGAGTCAATGCATTCGTGTGCCAATAATTGCATTCAATCTGATACCACATCCAAACACACAATTTAGAATTTTGATCATAGAATTCTAGTATCTATTAGGGCCAGTTTGGGACGGCGCATTACAGTGGATTAGACGGGATGGAGTAGGATTTAAGGTAATGATGTAGTTGTCAATGGTTGTCCAGGACTTCCACAGGATTGCAATATCCCAGGACAATCTGGGAAATCTGTTTGGATGGGGCATGGGATTTGGCCATCCTGTAGCTGTAACACAGGAGAGTGTTTGGAAATGCAAATGTATATGCTAATACATCCAACGTGTTTGGTGTAACAGTGGGTGTCCTTAGTACCCCTGCTTCCTATAGTGTGGTCCATTGCAGCCTGGGATGTCACTTTCTTTTGGGTCATTTCTCTCAATTTGGAAGGACTTTATGTCCGAAGTATGTGGATGAGAGTTATACATCACTGTGGGCCACCTGTGAGGTAGGGTTAACTGCTTACCTGCTCCTGTAGGTCACCAATACAAACTACCCATTGCGAATGGTGACTCAAGTTGGCAACTGACGCTGCCTCCAAAGTCATGGCTAGTTGTCGGTGTTATGTGGATCTCTCGTTTTTACTGCTTTCTGTAGGTCAACTACATTAATTTCACAACTCATTTTTGTATTTTGTAGATCCATAAATCAAAACCATCAGCTGCCAAAAAACGTCATACATCACATTTGCATTCCAAAATGAAGTTTCAGTGGAGTTTAATAATAATATACAAAACGAAGAAAATAACCACGATCCCCATTACAAATGCACCTACTCTCTTCCTAACGGACATGGCAGCATCATCAGTTGATGTAGCCCTAGAAACCCTAGCTCAGGTCGTCTGTTGGATCGATGAAGTTGACGAATGAAGCTTGTCAACCTCATCACAACATGAGGCTACAAATCTCGCATAATTTCCTCATCCTATACCCGGTTGAGCAATCATATTACTAAAGTGACTGTCCCAATAAGCAGAAGCTTTTTTCCAGTTTTTGAAGGCTCGATGTCTATTGTTGTTGTAGCCTTCAACTTCTCTCTAGCCTCATCCCAAGAAAGGTACATGCCCGATCGACGACCAACGAGTACGACGTAATATTTTTCTTTCCCCATCTGCATTGACATGTCCATCATGGAAGTATAATAAGAGCATACAAATCATAAAAGAAGAATCATGTTTGCACTTCAATAAATATATAAATGACTAGCACGTCCAAATGTATAGATACGTAAATGAATATAATTATAAATGATCATATCGAAATGTATAGAAACGTAACTGAATATAAATGCACATAAAATAAATGAAGCAGTATCCAATTGAGCAGGAAGATTAGTGTGCATATCCAAATGTATAAAAATAGTTATGAATACGTACCCTTTCTGTGGTGGAAGTATGTGGTCCTATCTTATCAAATATAGGGGACTGTAGCAAAGCGTAAATAACATACATTTTAGCATATTCTCCAACCACAATATCATCAAAAGCTATCTGTCATAATTTGATCCAACAAACATATGAATTTGTTGAAAGTTATTACATGTCCATAATATTCTTCAAAATATCCTAAGTTTAGTACGTACTGTATACCAAATTTAACAATCCAAAAACCATACAAAATAGAGAAAGTTACTACATGTCCATCAACACCAAAGTTTAACAAATAGGGCACGGTCCCCATCAACCAGAACCAACACCTACATCACCGAACATATTGCGAAGTGTTTTCTTTAACCAATTGACACAATGCTCAGGTCGAAGATTGACAAAGAATGATGCGAGCTTCTCATCCGTATTTAAGAGCTAACCAACATTGATAAACTCAGAGTTGGTCAGCCCTTGCACCTCTTCGAGGACATCCAATACTTTGATAGTTCAATTTACCTCTTTCCCAAATCAAAAATCATGGATTGCCTTCGCAACATTCTTAAGAGACATGCTGAGTACATCACTGGGACGAGGAGGCCACGTTCGTTTCTTTGAACTATTCCCACCACGATTATTATCAGAATTCGATGCGCAATTAGGAGTGCCGCGGAACAATCGCTTTTCCATAGACGGATTATCTGATGAAAAGTGATTGTTCCCTGTCAAGTCCCCTAAATAATCCTCCGAGAGGTCAACAGTATCATCAACATCATCATCGAGGTCTGTCCAAGCCTCATTAAGATTTTGTTGAATCCGAGAGGAAGATCCAGCCATACTCCTACTTCTTTGCACGTAACGTCCTATAGTCTGATCGAATCTGACGATAACCACTAAGTCATCCATTCTCTCGATTCTTTTACCTCGGAGTCTCTCAACGCACGAGTGAGACTACAAAAAATAACCACTTATATGTAAGCAAAGAGTAGTATTTATATAAGGGTCATTAACACATGGAAGTCCACTAGATTGTAATGTATGCGAAAGTTTTAAAAATCTTACCTTAAGATACTCTTTCCACACATCGTCAGGTGTCGTAACCATCATTTGCTCATTATCCCATCCAAAGCCACTGGTGGTGAGCATGTCTCTCACTAGATTATATTATCTCTTATGATACCTCAACTGATTCTGCACGTTCTGCCATTTGACAACAACCTGTATATGTTTCGTCACCTCTTCAGTAGCTGCTTGGTATGCTTCACTCTTGAAACTATTGTCAGTTTTATATCCTAATGCAATTTATTCGAGCAACGTGTCAAATAGTACTTGATCCATTGGTTTACTCCATTTGATTTTTGCTGCTCGAGACGGAGGCTCTGTAAGGGATTTCACCATCTTTTCCTGTGGTGAACATCGAGTTGGGAGTACTAGAGTTTTAATCGGTGACTGTGTCGGTGTCGATGTATCATTGTCCAGAAGTCCGACATTCCAGGTTACAATGTACATGACGATAGCAGAAGAATCAAATTAGATGCTCGTGTTTGGAATTATATTCATCAACTTTTAGAAATAGTTCCCCATTAACAAATACTTGGCATTACATAAGACAAAATAGTTCATATTTTAGAAAAGTAATTGCAAATAAGAACTAAGTAGAATGCGACTATCTAGTCCTACCATTCTGTTGCGCATCTACCCATGTTTGTTTGGCAATATTATCGCGCACTCTAATTCACGCTTCTTTCCCCTATTGCGTAACTCGAAGCAACCATTGTCTCTCATCATTTATTGATACCTCATGCGGGGTTGGGTTACTCTCCACGTCAGCCAAAGGTATACCAACATCATGTAAATCTTAATAAGACTCACTATCAAATCGTATGAAATTATGTAACACACAACAAGCTATCACAATTTTCACTTATGTTTGGAATGGATACTGCATTGTCGTCTTCAATATGGGAAATATGCCTTTCATTACGCCAAAACAATATTCGATAGCATTGCGCAGTTGTGCATGTCGATAGTTAAACAGCTCTTTCATGTTTGCGGACACTCTCCCGGATCGATATTCTTGCAAGTGGTATCGAACCCCACGATATGGAGCCATAAATCCTGGTGAATGAGCATATCCAGCGTCGACAACATAGTATTATTCTACACATTTGAATGAATGTTGTATTAAGCAGACAATCGAATCATTCATTAGTATTAATATGGGAAGGACACGTTCAAATCAACAACGAGTACCATTTGGGACAATTAAGGGATTATCAGTTTGGCTCAAAGCGTTATGCAGCACCTTCGCATCTGAAGCAAAATCTTCCCAACCGGCTAATACATATAAAATTTTTATATCGAATTAACAAGCTGCAAATACATTTTGAGACAAGACCCCTATCTACCTGCGGAAGCTCGCATAGTCAGCTACTTGTACATGAGAAGGAATGTGTGTCCCGTTAATTGCACCAACACAATCCTAGATACATTTCATCAAATTTCATTTATGCGAAGACTTGTGAATAGAAGTATATGAACAACGATATATAGAAAGAGGCCTTTAGGCAAAATGATACATGAAAGTATGCAATCCAAGTTAAATTTGTTTGAATCTCAGAAGGCGTTTCTTGTCCGACCTGTTTAACTTACTCGGGTTATTGTAACGACCCGAAAATTTTCGTACATTGGGTCGAGTGCCACCTCGACCAGAAATCACGTAGGATTAAATCCTTTAGAAATTTAACAAAGTTAACTAAGTACTAAACTCAATTAGCCATGAAATCCCGCTTTAAATACGATCTGCAAGACCCAAAACTTGCGAACAAGTGAAGGTTACCCTAAAGTTTAGAATCAAACTCATCAATGAAATGAAACATCGTATAGATCGCACATCTCCGATTAACCCGGGAACTAGGACCGCCCACCGGGCTTAACAATCATCTCACGTTCCATGGTCATTCGTTTCGATTCTGAGCGAGGAGTGTGAAAAACACTATTCCCATCCAAAAATAAATATCTTAATAGTGATCTCATCATTCGTTGACGCGTCAAGATAAGCAACCCGACCGTCGAATCGACCAAATTACACCCTCGGATTAAGAAAATTTCAGTGAACATTTACATGTACTTGGAATTTCGATCGTGGCCCACCGACCGTCGAACCGAAAGTGGTCCGCCACGTGCGATCCGGGTATCCGATCGAGTCAAAAACGTAATCCCACGTAGATCCATCGATCTTAAGTTCGACGTTTGCGGTCTTCAAGGAGGGCCACCGTAACTTCCTTTGAGATGGAAAAGCGACGAAAATCCTATATTAAGCATTCCTTGAACCCGAGTCTAATTTCATAAAAGGAGCTTAAACATCTCACAGATACGAATTTTGGAGAAAACCCTAGAGGAAGAGAGAGAAAAGAGAGAGAAAGACTTGAGATTGTGTCGATTTCCTCCTCCCGCTTTGGCTTGTTACACGGCCTACACCGCCCTATTCTAGGCGCTTTCCTGCTGTTTATTTGCTAAGAAATCCTAACCCTAGGTCCGATTTGAAGTGGGATTGATGTGGGTTGCGTAAATAACTAACCGATTCCGCTCTTTAGGCTGAGAAATCTCCCAGTGGTACTGAAGTTCCACTACCCTTTGCCGATTCGCTTGCTTTCCAAAGGCAAAGGTGAGGACTTTAAGTGTATAAGTTACTGTAACGCTTTCAATGTCGATAATGGTTTCATGATCTGGCTTGCAATAATGTACAAAGTGCTTTCCGTTTCCTGTTTTGATTAATCTGTAAATATGGAATTTCTATTCTAGGTATACAAATACCGTTAATTAATAAATGTTTGATGTTTATTTAATGTATGATTATATAATATATGAATAAAATACTAGTTTAACGAAAGGAACCACCAAAATATATGTTCACTTCGACGTATGTTGAAATTACGTATTTTATGGGAATAATGTTTGACATATTTATTTAATATATGATTATACAATACATGATTAAAATACTAGTTTGGCGAAAGGAATCACAATCTATGTTCCTTTGTAAACACTATGTATGTCGAATTGGGTATACGAGGAAGTACCCTATACGTATAAAATTTGTATGATGTGATTGCTATGTTTAATTGTCTGTATGAATATGATGTATATGTATAAAATACTAGTTTGGTAAAGGGACAATCCTAGTACACATTTCTCTAGCATACGTCATGTATGTTGAAATAGTGCATTCCTTCAGTGAAATCACTTGAGTGTAAGTGCTTAAGTGTTAAACCTTAGGTAGGTGCCAGATTTCTCCGCTACCTTAAGTCACATATGACACTCTCCATGTGGTTGTTCACTTAACCACTCACCTATGAACTCTAAGTATTTGTATCCCTATTTGCATAAATGCTTTATAACATGCTTTTGAACATGCTTTGTAATTTGTTTATTACCATGTTTCATGATGTGCTTTGTAACATGATTACTAGTGTCCTTGAATTACCATGTATCATGCCGTATTTCATATGCTATGGTTAGGATTTGATGAGCTTGGAACTATGTTCATAGTCCACATCCCAGATCGACTTGAAGATGTGGTTGGGATTGCTCCGCCACGCATGATGTGTTGGCGAACCCGTGTCGTACTTCTACATAGTAGTTGGCCACACGAGGTGCTTCGCGCTCATATCGCCCAACTTGTTGTGCGCCGAAGCTAGCCGAGCACGTCAAGTAAACCGTGTGTCTTATGTATGTTCACCATTTTGGTCGCACTTGAACCTAACCAAACTTACCAAGATAATCCCGTTAACCATGGTACCTCGATCCGCTAAGACTTTGGTGGTATGGGACACCGTGGTCGAGCTGTCGGCCACGCTGTGACCAAAGGAGCAACTTTCGTGAGCCGATTATGGTGGTATGGGACACTATATTCGCGCTGCCGGCCTACATTGATAAGGTGATGGGGAGTGGTTAGGTAATGTTCTCAAGCAATTTGTAGTGACCGCGAGCATATTCTCGAAGTTGCAGCGTGCCTTAGGGTTCGCCGCGATATATAGAGTATGAACTAGGCCTGTTTCAGTATAGTGATGAATCGTTTAAGGGGTGATGGGGAGTGGTGCAACCTTTGTGCGTAATTACTCGGCAATTCTCGCAAAGGACTAGAAAACACACCATCGTTCGATATTAACTAGACTGACGACCCTAGATTGGATCATGTTTGGAAATGATATAAGGGAGGTACCTTAGTTTTTCAATCCCGAAATGAACTAATTAAAACTATGCTCATCATGCATCGCATGTGCCCGGAAGATGTGGAGCACCGTGGGATGTAAGCATGCCGCGAACGTGAGATGGTGTCGCATGAGGGAGTATGTCGGCGAGGGCATCCATCATACCCGCATTCATACTTGCATTAATCGAGTAACTAGGAGTGTTTGATTTATCGCTTTATCATTACCGCTGACCGTATTGATAACATGATAACTTATTCCTTATCGTTCCAATCGAGTTAGCTACTCACTCCCACGTTACGGATGGTGTTGCACACACCAACCGACTGCCTCTCGAGTGTTAGGCGATCCGACTATTCTCGGGAGGCGGAGCTATTATGACGAGGACCAGAGGAGTTCTCGTATATGCACATTTGCAGGCTTCGACTAGACTATCGCTTAACCGATGGGATTTACAGGGATTGTACCTAGTTTATTTTGACATTTTGTTTATAAACGTGTATATTGTGACTCGGATGATTCATACTGATAATGAATCGTTTATTTTGTTTCTTTACATACTTATATATACGCTCAGCTTGCTTTTATACAATTGTTCTCGAGTATGAATTACTGCTTTGGTATAATCTCATTCATGTTTACTGCTCTAACACAGACAACATTCAAATATCATTAAACATGTTGCATAAGTGATGCGTTGGAACTCGGGAGTTGAGTTGCACTCGACCCCCGATTTTCAGGGCGTTACAGTTATAGTGATACGAAGGCATCTAGTACACAATGAAAGTGACAGCTAAAGGTTTCACCTAATCGAATGAATCTGTCCTATTACCCGATTGCGAACGTTATGACCCACTGTGTATAGGAAAATGACTAGTTGTTCTTCAAGACTAACATTACGACTATCGCGCGGATGTGTCTTCTAGTGTACTTTAGTACATAGTTGAAAAAATGCTTCTTAAGTCATCCTGAGTTGAGTAGCACAGTCCCTATCACTGGCCCGAATGATAGAGTTGATAAACCTCGCCCGGTCATCATCCCTGTGATGTGCCGGTTATTTGAACATGTATACTTGACAATATTCTCCAACCATGGCTACACAAGTTGCCATCGCGTGAACAACAACAGACCTCGCTATCTTTGTCCTCTTCATTTTCCATCACCAATTGATCACCTACACTTGTATTTATGAAGGTGTCTTTAATAGAAATCCTAAATCCCTTTTTAATGGCCCATATTACTATTCGTAACATGTGGTCCTCATCACAACATATTTACTTATTCTGGGTAATGTGGAAAGTTAGTCTTGGAAGAATAATACTGCTAACCGATTATTAACAACACAAATGGAAATTAAATGTAAATTTTGAAGACATATTAAACAGTTTGGAATAATAAATGATTTGTGACAACCCATTCAACAAGTCATGTTAATAAAAGAGAAGTAATCTATAAGTCATATTAATTAAAACAATCAACCCATTTCTCATATGTGTCTATGTCCTATTTGGGCTAACATATTCCCCTTACAACAACATGTTACTTGAACATCAAGCTAGCAAAATAAGTGGTGTAAAACCTTACCTTGATGAGAATAGACTAAATGACAGATAAGGAAGATGTAGAAGATTCGATAATCTACAAGAGATCTGTATATCAACAGGCATAAGGAATTCGATCAAGTTGTTACAACACACCCACTTGGATAAGATAAAGATAATTACATTTATGTGAGTATTATTGAAAAGTAGATTATACTGTACGGATACAATATCACAGACTTATTTGAAAAGAAAACACAAATACCAACTTCATCCAAAACTGACGTGGCCCACCAAAAGTTTTTAATGGTTGATAACCACTGTTTCAGTTGTGTGGTCCACTTAAGATTCAGATCTTATAAATATTTTTAGACCATGCCCTGAAATGAGCCAAAAAGCTAAAAAACAACAAGGATTTGAAATTTGTGCAGCTGAGGACCTGCCAGGACCGCATTACAAAGCCAACTTGTCATATGATGATATGAAAAGGTACATTATTTACCTAGAGGAAGTATGCGATCTAGCATTTTTAGTTTGTACAGGTCAGACCTTTGATCTGAAGTGCCCTATTGTGGATGGACCATGCTTCAGAAAAGCTCCCAAGTTAGAAGGTCCAGGCCATCCAATCTTTGGCAGTTATTCAATGAATGTGGACCATTGATGTGTTTCTTTTCTTAACCACACGGGTTCTACTGACCAACTCAAAGGGTTAAGATTGCCCCCATCAATAGATTAATGGGGCATCGTACATCAACAAGGTCCATCAAATCAATAGTCTGGATCTCAGAACTATGACTCTAGTCATGTAAACCATGCATATACTCAAGTTGAGGATCATATACTTTCTCTATAGTTCAAGTATGAAATATAAAAAGATGCATCCATTTTAATACATAAAAGAATAACAAAGCTATATGAATGTTATGCAAATAAGAAAGCTTGATTCTTTTACTTTTCATCAATCAAAATATCAAATCATGAATTTCAATGGACAACATTAAGGTGTGATGCGGACACCAAGCCATTCAAAGTATATCAACGTAGGAAGCGTGCATTACCCGTGTCAATGTGGTTAGATGACGGATACGGGTCGGGTCTCTAAAGGTTGAAGACCTTACACATATGTTCATGACACGTGTAAGTTGCTTAGAGGAGGCATTTGGACCATTGGATCGCGAGGATGGTGTAATCGGACCGTTGGATCGTCACGGCCCACCTTCATTACACTACCTTCACGACACTATCATCGGGGCCCATCGGGCATCTTAAATTTACATTTAGTTTATGAACATTTAAGTTAATTAAGTTTTGAGACAGTTTGTGCACAATTTTGTGCGAATTTCTTTTTTTTTGAAACTTTTTTTAAGTAGGGGTATTTTGGTAATTTCATGTAATTACGATTTTATAAGGGTTGCCCTAAACCCATAGCATGGGAGGTTATGTTTGATGAAAGAAAAAAAGGAGAGCTTTTTGCTTCTGACGATCTCGTCTTCGACTTCCAGTGATTAGAAGAGGGCGTGAGGCCCAGGTAAACAATTTCTCATCCCCTACTTCTTTCTCCTTCTCTCTTTTCTCAAGGTATTCTTTTCTTTAACCTTATTCTCTTCTTTTTCTCCTAATCTCAAAAGATTTTCATCCCCACATAAAACCCATCACCCAAATCTATATTTAAAGAACCACCATTTTTTTTTCTCTGAATTTTTCAGATTTCCAATCTAGGAAATTTCTATTTTTCTGGATTAGAAAATCCACTTGGATCATTAGACGGACTCATTGCAAGACGAAAGTTCTATCTTTCACCGGATCCAATTAACGTGAGATTTTTAAGATTCAATACTTCGTGTTTGTAATGGATGGTCCTAATCAATGCTTATTGACCCTATTTCTTTCTTGTGTTTATGATGTATAAATCAGGCTAATATTTATTTGTTTTTTTTAAATTTGCATGAATCTGCCCCTTTCAAATATCATGCTCATTTAAGGTTAGATTAGGCCGTCCTACATCAATTTTGGTATCAAAGCTTAGGTTTCTTGCATTGGGTCGTCTTAGATCGAGTTATTAAGAGCCTAGATTTTTATTTTATTTTATTTTCTAGGGTTTCATGCATCGCATATAAAGTCTAGATCTGAAATTTCCAGATTTGCATTAAAAAAAAAAAGGAGTCTAGATCTGAATTTTTCCACATTTACATCATTCTAAAGGTTAGGATCATCGGTGTCCATAGTCTTGTGTCAAAACAGTCTCTTAGAGTCGTGTTTTAAGAAACCTAAGTTGAGTCTTATTGTGTATGCCCACTCGGACTGGTAGGGGATTTGGTCCACACCCGATTTTCAATATGGAACAGTTGACTGAGATGATGAACACGATCAACCAATGTTTGGCCGTCATTGAGGCACAATCTATGAACACGAATACTCGTATGGATCAGATAGAAGCATCCCTAAGAGAAATCTCCGATATTGGAGGGGATGAACAGTCTCACGTAGGGGGAGTAGTTGAGGAACGGGTAGGAAATCATGGTAGAGGTCGTGGAGCACGTGGTCGAGGGGTAGGACGTGGAGTGGCGCAAAATCCGCAGCCCGCTGTCGAGTATCAAGACCGTTATGATGTTGATGAAAGGGTCGTAAAGAGTGTTAAAGTAGATGCTCCTAGTTTTGATGGGCGTCTTGACCCAAAATCATTCCTTGATTGGTTGGCGGACATGGACCATTATTTCGAATGGTATGAGATGTCTGAGAACCGACAGGTGCGGTTTGTGAAAATGAAACTTGTGGGTCAAGCTAAATTGTTTTGGACAAATACAGAGCGTAGGATCGAGAGATCAAGAGGTGTCTCAATCGCGCATTGGGTAGAGATGAAGGAGTTATTAAAGGAAAAATATCTTCCTCTCTCTTACCGTCAAAAGCTCCTAGATCAATGGCAAGCATTACACCAAGGATCTATGTCGGTTGCAGATTACATCGCAAAATTTGAGGAGTATATGATGCGGTGTGATATTCAGGAGGATCCTTTAGTGATGTTGGCGAGTTTCAAGGTGGGTCTTTGCATGGATCTGCAGCGTGAGCTTATGACCCATGCAGTGAGTGACTTGGATCAGGCTTACCAAGTTGTACAGGAGTTAGAGCTTTACCTAAAGTCTCCTGTCACGAGGCACTTTGAGTCCCGAGACTCTACTGTTAGATCTGGTTTTCAGGGAACCAAACCTAACATTGGAAGTCAGCCTAGGGCGTAGGCTAGTGCACCGCCTAAGCCTAAGGATGATAAGGGAAAAGGTGTCCTTGGTGGGTGCCAATCCTATCAGTGGTAGTCATGTGAGATGTTATGAGTGCAGAGGTATAGGTCATTTCGCATACCAGTGCACGGCAAAGACTCGCGGGAAAGCCTCAGTCATAGACGAGTTAAATGAAAATGCGGATGACATAAGTGATTATGAAGTTGAGGAATATCACCCAGAGATAGGTGCTAGTGATTATGAAGAAGAAGAACCAGAGACTACACCACTAGCTGTAGTTAGATGTGCTTTAGTGCTGGCCAAAGAGAGATGATTGGCGCAGAAACACAATTTTCTACACATTTATCAAGAGCGGTGACAAAAATTGCAAAGCCATTGTAGATAGTGGTAGTTGCACCAATGTGGTCTCAGCTAGCATAGTCACTCGTTTGGGTTTGAAGCCCATCCCTCACACTCAACCCTACAAGGTTTCTTAGGTTGACATGTCTTCTATGCCTGTGTCCCAGTAGTGTTTAGTCCTCATCCAAATCGGTTCATATAAAGACATGCTGTGGTGTGATGTTTTACCTATGAATGTAGGTCACATCATTCTAGAGAGGCCGTGGTTATACGATAGAGATGTCACGATTTTTGGTCGCTCGAACATGTGTACATTCACACATGAGGGTAAGAAAATCAAGATTAATCTGTTACCACCCAAGAGCCATACGGACAAGGCTAGGGATGTGAAAACAAGTGAGTCAAGGAAGGATGTGAGGAATTCTATTCCGAAGTCTCACATATCATAAATGCAAAAGAGTTTGAGAAAGAGACAGGATGATTCGACAGTGTACGCCCTAGTGGCTAGGGAAGTTACACCCAAGGTTCATGTAGAGTTACCCCCTGAGGTGACTTCGGTTCTTGAGGAGTATAGTGATGTATTCCCTGAGGATTTACCGGATGCGCTTCCACCCATGCGGGACATCCAGCATGCCATTGATTTCGTCCCGGGGTCTACTTTACCGAACCTTCCTCATTACAGGATGAATCCTGCAGAGCATGCAAAGTTACATAGACAGGTAAATGAGCTTCTGTAAAAAGGTTTCATCCGTGAGAGCATGAGTCTATGTCGTACCAGCACTAGTAACGCCGAAGAAAGATGGTACGTGGCGGATATGTGTGGACAGTAGGGCCATTAATAAGATCACGATCAAGTATCGATTTTCGATACCAAGGCTTGATGATATGTTAGGCATGATGGCCAGATCCACCATTTTTTCCAAGATAGACCTCAAGAGCGGGTATCACCAGATATGCATACGCCCTGGAGATGAGTGGAAGACAGCCTTTAAGACGAATGATGGGTTGTACGAGTAGTTGGTCATGCCCTTTGGCTTGACTAATGCACCCAGTACTTTTATGCATGTGATGACCCAGGTTTTGAGACCCTTTATGGGGAAGTTCTTAGTGGTTTATTTTGATGACATACTCATATATAGTACCACTAAAGAGCTACATCTCGACCACTTAAGATAGGTCTGTAGTATCCTGAGGGAGGAGAGGTTATGTGCGAACCTTAAGAAATGTTCGTTCTTGTCTAATAGAGTTGTCTTCTTAGGGTTCATAGTGTCGTCTGTATGGATGTAAGTAGATCCAGAAAAAGTCAAGGCCATAGTTGACTGGCCTGAACTGCGGAACATACATGAAGTGAGAAGCTTTCATGGCTTAGCCACATTTTATCGTCGGTTCATTCGAAGGTTTAGCACTATTATGACTCTCATTACTGATTGCATTAAAAAGGGAGAGCTCATATGGTCTAAGGCCGTAGCTAAGACATTTAAAGATATTAAGGGCAAGATGATAGAGGCTCCCGTCATGCATCTTCCAGATTTTTCTAAAGTCTTCGAAGTAGCGTGTGATGCTTCAGGCGTAGGTATAGGAGAAGTACTAAGCCAAGAGGGTCATCCAGTTGCCTATTTCAGTGAGAAACTGAATGAGGCAAAACAAAAGTATTCCACCTATGACAAAGAATTTTATGCAGTAGTGCAATCGCTACGTCATTGGCGTCATTATCTTCTACCGCAAGAATTCGTCTTGTTTTCTGATCACGAGGCTTTGAGGTATGTGAATTCTCAAAAGAAGCTTAACCCAAGGCATGCCAAGTGGGCAGCGTTTCTTCAGGAATATTCATTTGTCTTGAAACATAAAGTCGGGATCGAGAACAAATCAGCCGATGCCCTTAGTAGGAGAGTGACATTGCTCAACTCCTTGAGTGTAGAAGTTGTCGGGTTTGAGCAATTGAAAGACGAGTATCCCATGTGTCCAGATTTTGGGAGAACATATGTGTCACTCTTAGGTGCCCAACATAATTCGGGTGAGTTTGTGCTAAAAGATGGTTTCCTTTTCAAAGGAGACCAACTTTGTATTCCCCGCACTTCCCTCCAGAATTTCCTTGTTTGAGAACTTCATGCTGGAAGTATTGCTGGCCATTTTGGTCGAGATAAGACTATCGCCCTAGTGGAGGATCGATTTTATTGGCCAAGTCTTAACCGAAACGTAGCCAAAATTTTAGGGCAATGTTGAACATGTCAACTGGCAAAACAGAAGAAGCAGAATACTAGATTGTACACGCCATTGCCAGTGCCACACGCACCGTGGCAAGACATCAGTATGGATTTCATGCTCAGACTTCCCAAGACAATTAAAAAGCACGATTCCATTTTTGTGGTCGTGGACCGTTTCTCAAAAATGGCCCACTTCCTCCCTTGTTCTAAAACCTCAGATGCGTCCAACATAGCCAAGATTTTTTTTGAGGGGGTAGTTCGATTACATGGTTTACCTAAGACCATAGTGTCTGACAAGGATGTCCAGTTTACTAGTTATTTTTGGAAGACATTATGGCATATGATGGGTACGAGACTCCAGTTTTCGTCTGCCTATCATCCTCAAACTGATGGTCAAACTGAGGTTGTGAATCGAAGTCTCGGAAATCTACTATGATGTTTGGTGGGTGAATACATTAAAACTTGGGACTTAGTCCTGCCAATCGCCGAGTTTGCATATAACAGTTCCATTAATAGGTCTACAGGTATGAGTCCATTCGAGATTGTTAGTGGTTATAAACCTAGACTACCCATGGATTTGTTACCTATGTCAGTCACCCAGAGGACCTCAGAGTCAGCCGATGCATTTTCCCATCACATTCATGAGTTGCATGCAGAGATTAGGAGGCGGATAAATGCTAGTAATGAACAATACAAATTTTCAGCTGACTTACATCGTAGAATTCAAGAATTTAATGAGGGTGATTATGTAATGGTTAGAATGAGACCAGAACGGTTCCCACAAGGTACCGTTAAGAAGTTACAAGCACGCAGTGCTGGACCATTTAAGATTCTGAAAAAGATTGGGTCCAATGCATATGTGATAGATCTTCCACCTCGCTGGGGATTAGTTCAACATTCAATGTGAAGGATCTAATGCCTTGTTCAAGCCATCCCATAGACCCTAATTTTGTTACAAACTATTGGCCAATTTCTGAATTTTCTTCCCAACCTACACCACCTATGCCTACTATACTTGAGATAAGAGAAGAAATTGAAGGAATTGTGGATGAGCAAATTGTTTCCACTCGAGACGGTGGATTTCAGAGGTACTAAGTGAAGTGGAAGAACAAACCATCATTCGACTGTACATAGTTGACGGAAGCAGAGTTGCAGCGACTAGATCCAAATTTGTTAGAAAAGCAAAAAAATTTTATCTCGCTGGAGTCAAGATCTTCTCAGTCGAGAGGAGTTGATGCGGACACCAAGCCATTCAAAGTATATCAACGTAAGAGGCATGCATTACCCGTGTCAATGTGGTTAGACGACGGATACGGGTCGGGTCTCTAAAGGTTGAAGACCTTACACATGTATTCATGACACGTGTAAGTTGCTTAGAGGAGGCATTTGGACCATTGGATCGCGAGGATGGTGTAATCGGACCATTAGATCGTCACGGCCCACCTTCATTACACTACCTTCACGGCACTATCATCGGGGCCCATCGGGCATCTTAAATTTACATTTAGTTTATGAACATTTGAGTTAATTAAGTTTTGAGACAGTTTGTGTACAATTTTGTGCGAATTTCTTTTTTTTTGAAACTTTTTTTAAGTAGGGGTATTTTGGTAATTTCATGTAATTACGATTTTATAAGGGTTGCCCTAAACCCATAGCATGGGAGGTTATGTTTGATGAAAGAAAAAAAGGAGAGCTTTTTGCTTCTGACGATCTCGTCTTCGACTTCCAGTGATTGGAAGAGGTTGTGAGGCCCAGGTAAACGATTTCTCATCCCCTACTTCTTTCTCCTTCTCTCTTTTCTCAAGGTATTCTTTTCTTTAACCTCATTCTCTTCTTTTTCTCCTAATCTCAAAAGATTTTCATCCCCACATAAAACCCATCACCCAAATCTATATTTAAAGAACCACCATTTTTTTTTTCTCTCTAAATTTTCCAGATTTCCAATCCTGGAAATTTCTATTTTTCTGGATTAGAAAATCCACTTGGATCATTAGACGGACTCATTGCAAGACGAAAGTTCTATCTTTCACCAGATCCAATTAAAGTCAGATTTTTAAGATTCAATACTTCGTGTTTGTGATGGATGACCCTAATTAATACTTATTGACCCTATTTCTTTCTTGTGTTTATGATGTATAAATCAGGCTGATATTTATTTATTTTTTTTAAATTTGCATGAATCTGCCCCTTTCAAATATCATGCTCATTTAAGGTTAGATTAGGCCATCCTACATCAAGGTATCATTTAGATGCGGGTAAAAATCCCTCTTATGTAAAAGGTAAAAATTTCCACATGTAAAATCTTTGGCCCATCGTAATGTAACAAAAAGCTACAATGAAAATACCTTGACGAGCTCATAAATGTAATATGCCGAGACAGAGTGATTCAAAGCATAACGGTCGGCAATGAATTCATTCAAACAAAGCCGAAAGAAAGCTTCCAAGAACTGTATATCAGAGGACAGCTTACAGAAGAAAAAAAAAACGCGCAACTGCAAATTATTTTTTTTCAATTCAGGAACAACAACAAAACACAATCATATTTCTCACAGCATACATCTCAACATGTATCCATTGAGCACCTCCAAGTTCAAAAAGAATGGAAAAGTTTTACTGACTCTTAAGAAAGAATTTAATTCTAAGGCCATGAGGGTTTAGCAGATAATATTCTAAATCATGAAACAAGCAACATGAATCCTCATTTCCACCCAAAGGAATAGACTGTCTTCTAACTTTCTCACAGCAATTTGGTCTACTAATTTTATATAGATTGCAAAATGCGAACTCTGCATTTGAGGAATGAAATACACGTAATAGAATTTTGGTTGAAAGTCAGAAAATTATTTTAATTCACAAACACTTGAAGAGCCTCATAGTGATATATTACTCCAGCGTCCATCAAACCGGCATAAAAGGCCTAAATTTTTCTCGACTTCCTACGAAAGAGGATCACAAGTCCTGTTGTTGACCTTATCTCACTACTATACAAACTCAACTACCTCTATGAAAGAGGATCTCAAGTCCTCAATCATTGACCTTTTTCCAAATCAGTACTTGTACGTATCAGATGGATAACTTACCTTCAAAGACGGAGATTCCAACCTGCTTGCCGGCTGTGAGGAAGAAAATCAAACTTTCTCGCCACTGGTGAGGAAGAACTGGACACCATTCATCTGGAACCGCACAACGCGCCAGTATATATGAAGAAGACCCGAGTAGTGGCCCTTAAAAATCTCCAGGATCGACATCTCGAGTCGTCTCTTCCATCAGGGCGAGGATCGGGCGCGGTAATGAGATAGCGTCTGAAATGAAGATCGCCCATCCCATCCTGTTTCCCATACTGTTTCGAGGGATGGGCGAGGTCTACAGCCGGGATTTCACGAATTCCTTGGGCGGCCGGTGGAGTTTACGAGGTCTTCTGCACTAAAGTACCATTAGCCATCCCAAACAGACTGCTGGATGGAAATCGGGATCAAATCCCACTTAATACCATCCATTTCCATCCAGCGTGTCGGGCCAAACACGCCCTTAGGGTAGCAATATAAAAATAAACACCGAATAAAAGACATTACATATGAGGAGTTACTAATCTGGCCGAGTCTGCTTCTCCATACGCATGCACACAAGCATTGTACACATGACAAACATGTAAATCAAATTAAGCTGCCCAATGCATATTCCCAAAATCAGAATGATCATGCAATCTTGATTGTGTTGATTGGATTTAAACCATGGACTATTTTCTCCTTTAACCAGTCATTAGATGTCAACCAATCAGACTTCTAGAATCATACGTTTGAGTGTAATTTGTGCCTTAAGATCCATCTATGATGGGCCCACTATTTCAATGTCTAAAGTTTAGGTACATATATAAAGGCTCCACAGTTTGTCGATGCGTGCAAGTGTATGGAGCATCACAATCTGCCGTAATATCAGAGATTGTCTCAATACATATATGTATTACAATTTGGTTATTTCTACTTTACAATACTAATAAAACACAATTCAATTTGATAGTGCATCCAAACACACTTACCGTTGCTTATAATGGCTAAAACAAAAAATAAAAATAAAAAAGAAAATCTCCCAAAATAATAATAATAATAATAATAATAATAATGAAAAAACTGAAATGGGTTATTCACCTCTTATATGATTTTAACTGCCACTCTTCTTTCACGCTGACTTCGGGATTTAAGAACTCTGGCTTTTGCCAGAATGTAAGAGAACATACACAGAAATTCGGTGTTAATCCAACAAGCAAACTCTATTTTTCCAATTTTCCAAGTAGGCTTGGCTTAATGGTGAATTGAGAATGCGCTAAAGGAAATTAAATAAGTAAATAAATCCAAACTTGCCCTCGGTGGAATTTTTTATATATATTTACGTAACACACCATCTAACTTTTAAAGTATGGCACTTCTCTAGGCCCACACTATGATTTATGTGTTAGATCCATACTGTCCATCAACTTTTCCAAAACCATTCTAGAGCGTGATACTAAAATTTGAGACACGTCCAAAGTTCAAGTGGATCACATGCACCATGGAAGCAGTGGGAATGGAATTACTACCATTGAAACCTTCCTGGGTCATTGTGAAGTTTATTTGTCATCTAACTTTTTCATAAAGTCACACAAACCTGGATGAAGGGAAAACACAACTTTAGCTTGATCCGAGCTTTCCGCGGCTCTAAGAAGTTTTTAATGATAGGCATCTAATTTTCAGTGTTTCTTGTAGTGTGGCCCACTTGAACCTAGGCTCCGCCTTATTTTTTAATCTTATTCCCCAAAATAATATGAAAAAATTGGATGAATGGTATGAATAAAACATATACATCATGTAGGCCGCACAGAGTGGGATATGATGCATACTAATGTGTTTCCTATGCATGAAAAATGCCGATCATTTCATCCATTACCCTTTTGTTAGGGGAGTGTGAGAAGGCATTTTGGACGTGTTTAAAATCCCTCAGGTGATGTTGTTCCCTGATTGGCATGAAGGTGTCCTCGATAAATGGTGATTACAAATAAAAATAAAAATTCTTTAGTACAAATAAAAATAAAAATCTCACCAAGTCAAGTTGACACACGGCTGAGTTTCAAGACGAGTCAGCAAGTTTTAGAACTATGGTTT
The DNA here is from genome assembly GCA_030180095.1 of Magnolia changhungtana. Lineage (NCBI taxonomy): Eukaryota > Viridiplantae > Streptophyta > Magnoliopsida > Magnoliales > Magnoliaceae > Magnolia > Magnolia changhungtana. The sequence continues at coordinate 2,766,324 of JASAUF010000502.1, read as the reverse complement.
GCTAAGTTCACCATACAATATGAGAAAGAAGAAGAAGACATACTTTTTGAATGGGTATGCCAAGTATTTCATTCCTTTTGATTGTGGATACTGCACTAACTATTCTTTATTTGGCCTTTATTTTCTCTAGTCATCCTTTTTTTCTAAGCAATGGGTAGGAGGGCTACGCTTGACTAACAAATTAAATGGATTCTTTAGAGTAAAGATCAATCCATTATGGTTTCTCTAACTAATAAATGGATCAAGCTGTTTATTAGGCCTGTTGTTTTTGTAATTGATTTACATCGCCCATGTTGAACGCCATTGATCAAATGGTTCATATTAGTCAAACCAGTGTGATGCTTTCATAGTTGCTCATGAAATATAAGTTGGACCTACTGAACAGTCTAGACCAATGGATTGGACTGTTTAGGTGTCTCAATGCAACTAGGGCACTGCAATTTACAGTGCCTGGAAGCATTGTAGGGCTAGAGAGAGAGATTATCCAAATTGGAACAATTTAAAAAATCAAGTCTGGATTGTCGTCCATGGTTGATAATCCAGACAATTGATCTATTGTGTCCCAACATGGATTGACTATGCATCAGATATCTCCTAGATAATGCATCTTAGCAACTTTTATTTGTGGCGGCATTAAGACATGTAGTTAGGAATAGAGACACATCAATGTATTCAACCGAAAAGTTTCTTTATATTGGTTGATTGAGTGCTCCATCCATGTTGGGACTGAACAAATCAATGGTCTTCATTACCAAACAATTGGCGGTGTATCTTATAATTCCACTTGTCCAAGATCTCCCTCATTGTCCATACCTTTTGATATGGTTTTAGCATGGGGATGTCACATGCTATGTAGGCCCCGCACAGCAACCATATACAAAACTGATATACATTCGAATGTATGTGATTATTCATCATATTATAATAATAAAATAAGAGATGCTCGACTAATCAAAATATTTAAATCAAATTATTAAAAATTGAATATAATATGCTATGACTATCTAATTCACTTGTTTAAATAAATTATACTCTTGCTCGGGTGGTAGACTCTCGGGAGTTTCAACACCGAGTCAAGGGTTTGAGTATCCATAGGTGGTGAAATTCCACTAGCGTGAGTGTGTGGGGTGTGTGTGCGTGTGTTAAAAAAAAATTATATAAATGCAAATACAATTATCATTAAAGAAAAAAAAATCAAATAATTTAAAAAGAAGTAAATATCTTATTTGATTATATATCAAAACTGTTATACGCCCACACTGATAAAGAATTTGGTAATAAATGTCTCAATACTACAATCCTCCCAAGTAAAACACACACGAATCATCGCCTGCAATAGCATTTGCAAAATATATACAATTCCCTTTGAAAATATTGTGAGAATTTCCTTTGAAGCCATCGCCAGATGATGCTATAACCAAAATATACTTAGAGTAGCCTAAGAAAAGCATCTGATCACCTAAGCTTTTTAGGTTGATTCAGGAACCACTTGTTTACATCTTAAAAAGGTGAAATGTCAACCCAAATCTATCGTATTGCTTACATTGAGGCAATTAATAGTATATTATTATAATCATTAACAACTTTCCAGATGATTACACAAAAACATACATGTGCCACATCGGTATTTTGGTCATTCATTGAATTTTTTTATCTTAATAGTACTATGAGGATAAATCGTTGAGACTTTAAAGGGGTTTGTCCAACGAGATTTCAAATTTTCAAGGAAAAGATGTAATCTTGAATTATACAGAAGAAATTTCCGATGTATGTCATGATTCTACATCGGATATTTTACATGAGGTGAGTGTTGTTAGTAGATACATCTCTAACCCCGGAAAGCAACATTGGGAAATAGAGAAATGACTACTTTGATACATTCGACGTACGCAAGACTATATCTTAACATTTGAGAAATTAGAGGCCAAGCTAGTAGGTTATATGGATTCTAATTATGTAGGCAGTGTGGATACTATAAATCATATTGATACAAGGTATCATTTCCTGAGAGATCAAGTGAAGTAGAAATCAGTGAAACTAGAGTATTGTCATATCACTGAACAAGTGGTGGATATCTTCACCTAAGCATCGTCGACTGATACATTTAAGAAACTTAGATCGATGCTTGGAATGAAGCTTGTTTTGGTTTGAAGGGGAGTATTGAAGTTGCGAACCAAAACCCAGCAACTACTGGTGACTGTTGAATTCCCAAAGTACAGTTGCACCTCTCAAGGAGCTATTTTGTAAGGTATAAAGCCTCCGTAAGTTTCTAGGAATATTAAATGGTAGAAGCTCCTAGTAGGGGTATTGTTGTCTTTTCACCTTTCATTCAAATGCCTATAAAAAGGCACCCTGTGTATCTAGTTGTAGCAAGTATGAAGAGTAAAGTAGCAGTAAAATAAAAAATAATAATAAAAATAAAAAATAAAACAAACAGTTTTAAAAAGGTTTTGTTTGTTTATTCACTTCATTCCTTTTACAAAATCAGTTTTTTAAGTTATCTTAAGGCTTTACAAAGCCGATAATTCTGTCCTCTTAAAGTAAAGAAAAATCTGGTTTGTACAACCAACAAGATCAATATGTCACGGCAGTATTAACGAGATGGGCAAGAACTTTATAAAAAGGACCCCGATGTATGACTCTCATTTCTTCATGTCATATAAAAAGATTAGTAGCACCAAAGCCATTTTGCTATTGTCATTTTAAAATATATGAATGAGGATTAAGGCAGCAATGTAAATTATAAAAGGTTTGATAAATTTAAAAGGCTGAAACATGAAAAAAGTAGTCTACAAACCTCTTAGAGATGTTCATGTTTCTGCTCCTTTGTTTATTATCCTTTGACTTTTCCGTTGTTATTGTTGGGGATTTTTGGCCTGCAGAATCACACAGATCTAGATCTAGGATAGCAATCCAATGGCACCAACCACACAAGAGAATACACAGATTTAACGTGGAAAACCCTTGCGGGAAAAAACCACGGCACAAAGCGACAGATCACCAATATGAAAGCATCAATTACAAAGAGAAAGGACTTACCCAATTCAAACAACCTCGAATCTCACCCTTGCTACACCCTTTGATAACCCTAAACCCTTTTAGGAACCCTTGGAACTACTTTAGAAAGCCTTCCCATACATTACCGTGCCATAGGAAAACCCTAGGAACACCTATTTATAGTTTAGGAAACTTCCCTTCCACATCCTAGTTGCGAAAGGACTCAAATTCACAGTTTTGCGCAAAATCGCGGAACAAACTGAGTAACCTACGACTAGTCTAGCCGAGTCTTCGACTGGTTGTAGGACCCCTTCGACCAATCGAGACATCCCTTCAACCAGTCGTAGCTACAGTAAAAAACAGCAAAAACTCACTGGACTTTGAGTCGTGCCAGGGCTCGAACCTACGACCGGTCGAGCGTCTCTCACGACCAGTCAAAACTTCCCACGACCGGTCGAACGACATCAAAACCTTCAGATTTAAGACTTTTCTCAACAATCTCCACCAAGTCTTCAATCTTCAACCGTGTAGCTCCTTGACCTCTTCTCTTATCTTTGCTTCACATCATAGCTCAAGATTACACTCCGTTCTTCTTTTCCGCCATCGCCGAGCCCAGAAAAGTTTCACAGAACTTGAACTTCTCACAGGAATTTCTTGTTGATCATGTCTGCTGGATCTAAATCCACATGCCCAACCACCTTTACTCCTGTCTTCACAAAAGAATGACGTAGTCTTCTTACCATCTCACCGCTACCTAATATTGCTTGTCGGGGTACTTGCTCACAATACTGATAGCCTGTAAAATAACCGGTCTAATCCAGACCATGGCATACACTGCCTAATGCATTCGAATAAGGCTCATGAGATATCTTGCTTTTCCTCATTTGTTTTGGGACATGTCCTGAGGAAAACTTGAGAAGAGACACGTAGGGAACGCTCTCTGGCTTTACCTGGCCCATCACATCCTGGATCAATACCTACACACAAGGTATTCCTCCTGTGATTACCAAAGCCTACTCCTCCTTCAGTCTCAATGCCGAGAACCATCTTTGCAGCCCCCTGATCCTTCATCCCGAATGTCTCACTTAACCGAGTCTTCAGTACATTGATTTCAGACATGTCATAATTGGCAATCTACATGTCATCAATTCCTAACTCATAATGAAGGAATCAAACCACTGTCTAGGCGACAGGTCGAACCACGACCTCCTGCAAAGTCTTTTCTCAGCCCTTTTAACTTCGAACTGCTCTGGTTGCTTCATGTAGATCTACTCTTTACTTTCCCTTACAGAAATGCAGAATCCACATCCATCTTTCCAGCTCAAGATCACATTGGCCAACAAGCGCCAATCACAGATCTAATAGACACTTGCTATACCATCGATGCAAATATCTCTGAGAAGCCGATCCCTTCTCTCTGAGCATAACCCTTCGCTACCAACCTCGCTTTGTATCTATGTTGTATCTTCCTGAAGATCCACCTGCATCCAACCGCTCTCTGGCCCACTGGAAGCTCCACCTGCTCCCATATGTTGGTTTGGTACAACGAATCTATCATATCGCTCATAGTCACCTTTCACTTCTCAGCACCAGGCTTACCTAGAGCCGTCTGAATAGAAGATGAATCCCCTACGATATTGGGGTTGTCCATGTACCTCGCCGATATCCTGCGATAATGCCGTGTGATTCTTCTCATAGGTGGCTGCTCCACCTGCTCTGTATCTCTATCCGCACATCTCAGCCTTCCTGCCCTGCCCGCTCATGTAATTATGCCCAACATTCCACACACGTGTAGAGGTGAAATCCGCTACATCCACTGTAGCTTCACCTTTTGAAGTGCTCCCGATCAACCTGTAAACATGATCGAGTCGTTGTGCTTTCATGATTACCTGTGCCCCCTTAGATACTTTAAGAGCACCATCAATACCTGTGTACTTACATCCTTTTGCCTCAAGCATACCAAGAGAAATCAGATTCTGTTTCAAATCAAGAATGTGCCTGACATCAGTCAGGGTACGCTCTACCCCATCAAACATTCTGATGCGCACCATACCAACAGTCACAACATTACAGGCAATGTCATTGCCCATAAATACCTGTCCACCATCGTACTCCCTGTACCTGGTGAACCAACTCCGATGAGGAGTCATGTGAAAAGATGCTCCTATGTCTAGCATCCACTCGTCCTTACGATCATCGTATGGCCCCCTGATAGTAGACACAGACAAAACATCACCATCACATCCATTCGATCCATCTGACGTGACAGCGTTGGCCTCCCTGCATGAAGCCTCAGAATCTTCTCTCTTCGTTTTAGAATTTCTACAATCCTTCTTCACATGTCCTTCCTTCCCACAATTCCAGCACTTTACTTTCCCTTTGCCCTTGTCCTTGGATTTGGATCTAGCACCTGAAGAACCTGTACCTTGTCCAGAATTACTACCCACTGTAAATAGTGTATCAGAAGACATCCCCATGTCACTGTTTAGTTGTCTCATAGCCTTCCCTTGAAGAGCTGAGATAACTGTGTCGACACTTAGGGTTTTGATCGTGCTGCACATAGTGTCCTTGAATGCCTCAAAGGACGCCGGGAGAGAATTCAGCAACATACATGCTTATTCTTCATCTTTCATCACTTCCTCCATATTCAGCAATTTGTAAACTAATTTATTAAAGTTGCTGATGTGAGCCTCCAGATCTCCACCCTCTGTCATCTTGAAGTTATACCATTGCCGCTTCAAGTGCAAGCGATTTTCAGAGGATTTCTTCGCATAAACATCCTCTAACTTCGCCCATAACTTAGCTGCAGTTTTCTCCCTCATGATGTTGTAGAGAACCTCATCCGTAAGACATAAACGGATTGATGATAAAGCCTTCTTATCAAGAGTATTCCACTCACCATCAGTCATAGTGGACTTCCGCTCCTCAAGAGCACCATCTTCGCCTTGCTTGATTAAGGAACTCATCATCTTGATCTTCCATAATTCAAAATTATTTTTCCCTGAATACTTCTCAATATCATACCTAGCGCTTACCATTATTACTAGTCCCTCAGATTCAGATCTGTGCCCCAACTGATTGCTCTGATACCACTTATTGGGGATTTTTGGCCTGCAGAATCACACAAATCTAGATCTAGGATAACAATCTAATGGCAACAAGCACACAAGAGAATACACAGATTTAACGTGGAAAACCCTTGGGGGAAAAAACCACGGCACAAAGCGACAGATCACCACTATGAAAGCATCAATTACAAAGAGAAAGGACTTACCCAATTCGAACAACCTCGAATCTCACCCTTACTATACCCTTTGATAACCCTAAACCCTTTTAGGAACCCTTGGAACTACTTTAGAAAGCCTTCCCATATATTACCATGCCATAGGAAAACCCTATGAACACCTATTTATAGTTTAGGAAACTTCCCTTCCGCATCCCAGTTGCGAAAGGACTCAAATCCGCAGTTTCGCGCAAAATCGCGAAACAAACTGCGTAAACTACAGCTAGTCTAGCCGAGTCTTCGACTGGTCGTAGGACCCCTTCGACCAGTCGAGACATCCCTTCGACCAGTCGTAGCTACAGTAAAAAACAGCAAAAACTCGCTGGACTTTGAGTCGTGCCAGGGCTCGAACCTACGACCGGTCAAGCGTCTTCCACGACCAGTCAAAGCTTCCCACGACCGGTCGAACGACCTCAAAACCTTCAGATTTAAGACTTTTCTCAACAGTTATTTCCTTTTCCCTGGTTGTCACTTCTCTGTTCATCTTCTTAGACTCTATTTCCATTGCCTTTGTCAGTGCATCAACCTTCTTTATGAGCATCTATAAATAAATTTAAGCGCATGATATGAGAAGAAAGAGAGATAGTGTGTTAGTGATTCAATATTGTGATATTCTGCAATGAGAAACCAGAATTATACAATCATTTGGCTGCAACTTCATTCCAGGTCAACCTGAACCTAGTTTGACTCAACCCAACCTTAATTCAGGTTGGATTGCGTCGGGTTGAGTTTGGGCTGGAAAACTCCACCCAACGTGATTCGGGTTGAGCAAATTTAGGTTGGGTTGGGAACAATCACATCTATTTGAGTTGAGTTGAGTTAAGTTGGATCAGGTGGGGTCCTTACCCTTTCTCCGGTGGTAGACTCTAAGGAGTTTCAACACCTGGTCAAGGGTTCAAGTACCCAACCCGCCCAAGTTGCATCTGTCCTTGATTCAAAGATATGCATGGTACCATTAGCTTTTCAACTAGTACAAGCAGGGCCATGGTTCAATGATCTGGACAATTGATATGAGCCTCACACTGGCTAGACAATGCCCCAACATCCCCTCAATGGGATGATCCTAACCCTACTATTGGTTGCCTGAAAACAAACAGTCAATAAAAGAAGAATCACGAGTCCTTATTCAACTGAAAAAACCACTGATGATTCGATTCACAAGGATCTCAATCTGAGAGGCTTTGAAAGCATGGCCCAACAAAAGTAGACCCATTGGATCAATGGAACATGGGACCCACTATTATAAACTTAAAACAACGATAATATAATTCCTAAATAAATAATTGCATTCTTTTACCTTAATTTTTTCATCTTTGGTGCTCAAAGATCCATCTTTCTCCTCACATGTTTTTTCTTAAATTTATAACCTCTCTCTGTAGCCTATCATACAGAAAGGCAGAGACTAAATCTTCATTGCCGCTGTCCGTGACTCTCTTATTTTCTGAGTCTGTTTCAATGTGAATCTTGGTCTTGATTTGTTCTGAAACCACTGCCTCATGAATAAAACCATTGACGTTGGCACCTGAATTCACCTTTCTTTCTGTGTTTTCCGTTCCGTCATCGGCGAATTTATTTTTAGGAGCCTATAAGTGTTTTTTCAACATATTTTCACCTGTAGCATATTCAATTTTCAAGTTATTCACTCGTTTTAGATTTCCAGGTGCATCAACAGCTTTTGGCCTCACATTCAGCTACTGTAATACCAAGCTTTTATTGACAACAAGAGAAGCTCTAGGTTGAGATGTTGATCTCTGTCTCGGTCCGGCATTATTTGGTAAGAATCCCAAGACATGCTCAAACTTCTTTTCTATTTGTTAGGATGTAGAAGAAGCATTGGGATTGGCTGAGAAACTCGACACATGCTTCAAACCTTCTTATAATGTCTTTAGCCTCAATTTCGCTTTATTCTGAAGTGGTAGTGAAGTTAGCATATGTTTGGATGCTCAATTGAATTGAATGGCAATCCATACAATTCATTATAGGGGAAATATGGTTTTGGGACGATATATGGCTTGGGGAGTCTTCATTGAGTTAGGTGCTTCCTAACCTTCCTAGCCTTTCCCCTTCATCTTCGGATGTTTTAATAGCCCGATGCTTCTCTAGCTTAAGTGTTAGGGTTTGTTTGTTAAATTTGAGATCTGAAGGCTGATCTAAAATCTGAATATGAAGTTTGAATTGGAAGTCAGAAAACTATTAGTGAATCTAGAACAACCGGTTTGTTAACTAACGTCTAAAATGTTTGAAATATGTTAATTTGACACATTTGCCCATATGAAACAATCTTGATTGAATCCCTACCATTAAAAACTACATGACTCCACCTGAATGTTTATTTGTCATCCAACCTGTTGATATGTTAGGTGGGGCCCACCATTATGTTAGTGACAAATCCACCCGTCCATCCATTTTGTGAGCTCATTTTAGGACACATGATAAAAAATGAGGTGGATCTAAAACTCAAGTGAGCCACACGAGAGGGAAAATTGGAAAAAGAAATGCCTACCGTTGAAACCTTCTTTGGCTCCACCTTATGTTTATATGCCATCCAAACCGTTTATAAGGTCATGAACATTGGAATGAAGTGAAAAGACAATACTTGGGCTAATACAAAACTTGTGTGGCCATATTAATGTTTCAACAATGGTCACTGAATCTTTACTATTTCCTCCCGTGTGGCCCAATTGAGTTTTGGATGCACTTCATTTTTTTTTTTGTTTCATAGTTTAAAATGAGCTCGTAAAATGTATGAATGGGGTGGAGTTTAGACAAATATCATGGTGGACCCCACCTAAGTTCCTCCTAAAGGGTTTGGCAGAAATCTCGAGTCCCCGGAATTTGGGAGAAGATTAGGTGAGACCCTGGATTCACCGACCCGGGTGTGACACTGGCCGCGGAGCGGCTTACAGTGATGTGTGTAGATTTAATTCATACCATCCAACCATTTTGAAAGTTCATTTTTAGCCGTTGTCCCAAAAATGAAGCTGACAAAAATTTTAGGCGGATCACACCATAAGAAACAGTCTTATTTAATTCTCACCATTAGAAACATCATGGATTTTACTAAAATGTTTATTTTCCATCCAACTTGTTTATTAGGTCACAAACATCTAGATGAAGAGATGGCACAAATATCATCTTGATCCAAAGCTTTTGTGGCCCACAGTAAGTTTTTTAAATGGTCAATCACCATTGTTTCCTATACTATATATGGTCTATCTAGAATTTGGAGCTGCTTTATTTTTTAGATCATGCCCTAAAATGAGCTTTCAATACAGATGGATGGTGTGGATGTAGTCATATACATCATAGTGGGCCCCACAGTTAGGGGTCCCACCCACATAGGTGGATCCAGGATTGCACCTAATCCGCTCCCTCATCAGCAATGGGGATTTACTGACAAAGCCTTTCCCATAAAGGCCCCGCACCGGAGACCTAGGTGGGGTCCATCGTGATGTTTGTGAGAAATCAACCCTGTCCATCCATTTTATTAGATCATTTTAAAACATGGGGCAAAAAATGAGCTGGATCCAATACTCAAATGGGCTGAAAATGTGAGGATTGAACGTCTATAGTTGAGATATTTGTGGGGCCATAGAAGTTTTGAATCAGGCTAATATTTGCGGTTTCAGTTCATCTTAGTAGTAGGAATGATGTTGTGAATGGTATTGATGGCACGTAAACATCACTATATGAATAGTGTTAGGTATTCATGTCATGCTAACATCACCTTTTCCTACCCACCTTTTCCTTTAATGCAGCCCACTTTAGTCTTGTATACTACTCATTTTTTCTCTCAAATCCTAAAATGAGCTCAAAAGATGGATGAACGAGTTAGATTTATCAAAAACATGATAGTGAACTTACAACAAAAGGCTTTTGCCAAAAATCGGCAAGAAATCCACTTCCTTGTATCCGGGATTGCATAATACCCCACTACGAAACCGAGATTGCGTAATACCCCAGTGGGAACTGGTGTGGGGCCTACCGTGATGTATGTGTTTTATTCATACCATCCATCCATTTTTTTGATATCATTTTAGATGGCAAATAAGCTTCACAGTGTAACTCATGAAGGTTTTAACTGTAGTCGATTCGTTCGCACACTTTTTGTGGTGTAGTCGACTTGAACGTTGGATGTGCCTATTTATGGGATCATGCTTTAGAATGATATAGAAAATTTGATGAACGGTGTATATGTAACAAATAATACATGGTGAGCCCAAAGAAGTGCCACACGTTAAAAGTTGGGTGGTATATTACATAAAAGGAGAAAATAATTTTTTAAAAAAGTTTGTGGAGCACATTCTGGATTGGCCGTTAAGCTAGAACTTGGTCCTCGAAAAATTTCAACATTACATGATGGAACGCTTTCCTTGTTCAGTGTTAACAAACACCACTAAACATCAATCGCTTTCTAAATTTTACGTTAATTAAAAAAAATTCAGTATTAAGGTTGGCTTTACTTGCTAGCCTTTGGACTCTAAAAGCTAAGAGAAACAATCACTGTTTTACAATTATAGTGAATCTCTTTCAGCTGCCCTCTATAGGGTAATAATGTATATCAGGGAGTGGGCTCCCTAATTTAAGGGGGTGACCTTTAGTTCAGTGCAGGTGGCTGTCTGTTGTTCATTCCTTTTGATTGTGGATCCTACACTAACCATCCTTTATTTAGCCTTTATTTTCTCTAGCCATCCTGTAACGTCTTGGATTTTCGGTGTTTTGGATTTCTGAAAATCCTTGAAATTATATATATATATATATATAACTAGCCTATGTTGTCACTTACTGACCCTTGACGCTTGAGGTGAGCCTATACGTAGGTGGTACCAATAAAGAACCACACAAATTCTATTAATCAACCGTAGGAAGCCAACGAATCTACCCAATCACTTAAACCTCAAGTCTAGCCTTGTGATTTGTTCATTTAGGGTCCAAATCTAGTCAACCTATTACTGACTAATTGAGACAACTATAACTAAATAAAGACCTACCTAAATACGAGATAACTATGGGTCAGATCTTAATTAATAAACCAAATCAACCTAGTTACTCATATAACCTAAGAACCAATGGTCTAGAGTGATAATGATTGAATCACCGTTTTCGCTAATTTCAAATAGGCCACACTATGAACTTAGTTAATCCAAACCTAACAATTGCGCACAAGAAATCTCACTACCCATTTAATTTAAAAAATGCCTAATTATTCAAATAAGCTCTAGACCGCTCATTAGTAGGCCACTAAACCTGAGGTTATAGAAAGATGTTCATTTTAGTGGGCTTGACGTCCATTGCAGGTGGCGAATCAAGATAGTGCTCAAAACTGCTTAACTTGAGCTAGAAGACGAGTGCTTGAAATATGCAAATGCCCTAAGCTAAAGCCTGAAACTTAAGTGAAATAGACCTTCCGCTCTTTCGCGAAGTTGTAGCTTTTCAACCGTTAGATCGCAACCAAACTCTAAGTATGAGTTAACAATATTTCCTTGCTCATATCCGCATAGCCGCGGCCCCTATCGATCATCAATGACCATATATTGCAAGTGGGGTCCCCACAGTTAATCGAAGCATCCGATTGCCTCACGATTTTGATAAACCATAGATCACATAGTATGACATCTTCCCCCTGGTGTGGATGAGCCAATGGGTCGACGGAAAGACCCTAAAAATTGAAAACAGCCTCCCCCAGGGCAAGTTTAATGGAAAAGGGGGCACTGGGAATATTTGTGCACATTCCTGGCACTATAAATAGCCTCACTTACCTCTCTCTCCCATTCGAATTTTCAATTGCAAAAAGAGAGAAAGAGAGAGGAAGAAGGGAGAAGAGGTATATGAGGAGCTGATTTGGGAGAATTCCTCACCACCACTATCCGCAACCTACCTCATGACCACACCACGCCATAGGAAACCGCCTAGCGATAAGAAGAGTTAACTATCGAACCTTTTCTTATGATTTGGGCCTTAGGGGTTGATTGCATGCACCCTTGCAATCTAACATTGCTTGCGCAGGACACCGGCACGTCAATCTCCTAGACCCTAACCCTAGCAGCGGGCCTGAAAATCGATGAACCACTTCAAGGTGTGGACCATTACCCATAGGTTGCCGTTTATCGAACCCAATGTCACGATTAATGATTTGTGTAGTGAATACATGATTGCATGCTAACCAGTGCGTACTTGTATGGCCATTTTACTTCCATAAATTGCTAATCACATGTAATGTAGCTTGAACATTCAATTGAATACCAGAATAAGTTGAAATTTCTAGATTTCTTGCTCATGCTTCCTATGATTCAAATGCATGTTCGATAAAATTCCTAAAAAAAGTAGAATTTTTCTGATTTATTGTTTCTACAAATTCTTGTAGTTGCGATAATTAATTTATTAGTATATTGATTAATTGTGGTTATTTGTTAATTGGGTTGGCTGACAAACCATAAATTTACGAGGGCATCCATAATTGAGTCGGTCGCCCCAGACTAGTCCAATTGACCCGGGCTGAACGCAGACAACCAACAGTAGTTGGACTACACAGGATGTTTACACCCAGTGCTGCTTGTGCCGAGGTTCACCAAGTCCGCTGAACTAGTCTACTAGGTGACCAACCATGTGTGTCCACCATGTACCATCACACCTGCTTGAATCTGGAGCACCCACATACCCTGGAGAGGCCTACTGATAACTGTTATTGATATGATCCCCAAGTCTTAGGAGTCGGACATGGTGGTATGGGACACTGTGTCTGTGTTGTCGGCCTATGCTGGGGTAACGAGTCTCCCTGTAGTGACCAATAAGCAATCAAGGAGGCTATGAGCCTAGTACGTCGAATTGTAATGATGTCGCGACTGCTCCACAATTGCATTTGGGTGACAACCCTTACAACATTCGTGGGTGCCCTCCACCTTTCGATGGGCAGCCTAACCCTGTGCGTCCAAGTTGTGTCATTTGGGTCCTTAGTGATCAGTCGAGCCAGTGTTAACCTCACATTAATTGAGGAGCTATTATCTAGGTGGTAAACCCTAATATAGATCAAGGATCATAGGCATAAAGTCGACGTCTATCTCGGGCCTGGCAATCTAGATAAGGTCGTTGACTAAATGGAGGTGTTCCAGCTTCTCCAATTTTGCTGGATGAACGGACTTAATTAATTACTCTGCTAACATGAACATCCATCGCATTATTTTAGGTTGTAACGACTTAGGCGTTGTGGTCGTGTGATGAGGGAGTATTGGCATTTACGAATGTAGCGTCGAAGTCACTAATGAGGGAGTGTTGGATTACGAGGTCAAGCATCATCTCATGACAACATGCACGTGCATTAATAAGAGTAATTAGGAACTGGGTGTTTACGTTGCTTTCTCATTACGTGTGCTAGTGGAGTTGATAACAGGCGTAACTTGGAGTTAATGGAACCACCGAGTTGATCACTCACTCCCACTCTCGGAAGATATTTTAAAACACCAACCAGACATTGTTATAGATGAAGGTACTACGGAGTTTGATGCGTTGGAGGAGACGCACATAGACTTAGAGGAGTCCTCGTACTTCTAGTTGTTGGGCAAGCAGTTGTAAGATGTCTGTGGGACATCAATGAGATCTTAAAGTTGACACATTTGTAAATTTTGGACTGTATATTTTGCTCAGCGGTAGTCCTGTATTTTGGATGGACATGTTTTACTGTTAGTTGATTTACTTACATTAAAATTTATGTTTATTCTAGGGTACATCACAATCTATTTTAATTCTACGAACTACTCAAATGCCAAGTGGAACGAACTATAGAATCTCGCTTCTGCAAAGCATAAGTAGCACTTGGGATATAGGGAGTCGAGTATTTACTCAGCCCCCATAATTTGGGGCATTACACATCCTTTTTTTAAAAGCATGGACAGGAGGGCTAGTCTTGCCTAACAAAATGGATTCTTTAGAGTAATGAGTCATCCATGATGGTTCCTAACTAATAGATGGATCAAATTGTTTATTAGGCTTGTTATTTTTTAGATGATCTCCACTGCCCATATTGAATGACATTGATCAAATGGTTCATATTTGTCAAACCAGTGTAATGTTTTCATGGTTGATCATGAAATATAAGTTGTACCTATCAAATAGTCTAAATCAATGGATTGGACTGTCTAGGTGTCCCAATGTAAATAATGCACTACAAATTACGGTGCCCTGAGAGTAGGGGTGCACACGAATTGAGCTAGCTCGATTAGCTCGACTCGACTCGACTAAAAAAAGCTCTATTCGACTTGGTTCAAAGATGAGTTCGAGCCGAGTCAAGCTGATTTTTTGAGCTCGAAAATGATTTCGAGCCAAATTCGAGCAGGCCCTAGCTCAACTCAACTCAAATCGAACTTGGTTTGAACCAGTTCGGTGACTCTGTTACTTTGCCATTAATGTTGCTCACCAAGTGTTTGATAAAATACATGTACAACCATTGTTTTGTTTCTCATACAGAGGGATTTTGAAGGTGCAGTCCAGGTGTTTGTAGAAATGCCTCAATGGCGAACTCGGCTCGATCTTGGCTCGAACTCGGCCCGAGCTGGCCCGAGCTACTGACTGAACCAAGCCGAGCTAGCCAGTCAGGTTCAAGGACCGAGTTGAGCCGAGTTCGAGATGAGGTCAGCTAGTGGCCGAGTCGAGTAGTGCTAAGGCCAGCTCAACTCGGTTCGACTCAATGTACATCCCTACCTGAGATCATTGTAGGGCCACAGAGATAGATTATCCAAATTGGAACAATTAAAAAAAAATCAGGTCAGCAGTGTCAATGGTTGATAATCTAGACCATTAATCTATTGTGTTCCACCATGGATTGACTATGCATCAAATATCCATCTTAGGATCTTTTATTTGTGGCGGCACTAAGACATGTAGTTAGGAATAGAGACGCATCAATGCATTCAATTGAAAAGTTTCCTTATATTTGTTGATTGAGTGCTCCATCCAAAGTGGGACTCAATAAATCAATGGTCCTCATTATTAGAAACGGATTGGCTACTCCCCTGCCACTAGCCCGATGGTTAGTAGTCGGTGTCCTGTGGGCCCCACCATGATGTATGTCCTTTATATATGCCGTTCATCCATTTTTAAGGATCATTTTAGGCCAAATCATTTTACATACATGTCGTTCATCCATTTTTAAAGATCATTTTAGGGCTTGATCCCAAAAAGGAGAGGGATATAAATCTAAGGTGGACCACACCATAGGAAAACAAATAATAGTGATTGCATATCTACCATTCTCCTAAGGCCCACTATACTATTTATTTAACATCCAATCTGTTGATTAGGTCATACAGACATAGATGAAGGGAAAAAACAAAGATCAGCTTGATCCAAAACTTTTATGGCCCCCAAAAAGTTTTTAATGGTCGACGTTTAATCAACATTGTTTCCTATAATGCAGGAGCGACGAAGAAGCTCAAAACACTCCAATGGCCATTGCCTGGGACTCTTGTCGCACTCTCGTACCTGCACCAAGTCCAATTTCAGTTAGCATTGGGCGCCTTCTTTGTTAGAACGATCCAATCCATCTTCTTCTTGTGGACAATCCAATATAGAAGCTAGCCTTCGGTAGTGTGAATATCGGCTCTCTGGGATTGAATTGCGTCTTAATGCTCTTCAACATACTGAGGAGCACATTATGGAGCTGCTTCTGTCTCGCCGCCCTTATATCCCTCCATATGAGGGTGGATCTCCTAAATGATACTTCCTTTGATCTGTGTTGTTATTAATACTTTTATTTTGGATCCTTATGCCCTTAAGGGCTTGGTTTCTTTTTGGATGATGGATACTTCTACCCAAGCTAAGGGTAGCAACTTTGATGATTTTCATGATAATATATTTTATGCTCATCTCTTTTATTCTGCTTCATCATTATATGCCTCTTTTTTTTCTTTTTAAATGAGCTTGTCACATAATGTTTATACATTCCTTGCAATTGCATTTTTAACATTATGTGCTTTGAATGTCCTCTCTTCTCTAAACTAAGTTTTATCATATATTTGTTATTGGTTTCCTTCTTGGTACATCCTTTGCCAATGACTGACAAAAGGGGGGAGAAGAACCTACCCCCCAAAACAATTCATTATTTTCTGCAGAGATTACCTTTTTCTTGTTGCAGGTTAATCATGGAAGAAACTCAGGGGGAGTAACTCTATTGTGATTACATGTCTATTTTATTTGACTTGAAAATTAATATATATGTAAGCTTTTATTGTTTTGGTATGTCATTGGTATGGACCATGACGGTATCATAGGGTAGTTTATTTGAAGTTTGTTTTGTCATGTAATTGACAAAGGGGGAGATTGTTAGTGCACCCATCTTACACACTTGTTTGTCAATCACGTGACTAGTTGTGTCAAGAAGTTGGATGAGTCTTTGCAAAAAAAAAAAAAGACCGATGACGCAACTAGAGCAGAAGCACTAAGCAACGTTCAAAGTAAAGAGAAGCTTCCACGATCTTGATCTTACCTATAGATGATCCTAATCCAAATAGGAAAAACCTTCTTAGATAATCTATTCAAGCCATTATAAGTTCATATCTCCATCCCTATAGAGTTGGCTTTAGGAAGTTCAAAGCTGTTGAATGAATTGTGGGACAAAAACTTAAACAGGAAAATCTGTCTCACATTCGGTTAGAGAAGGTGCCACCGAAAGTGTCCAAAATAGTCCAGCAACATTTCAAAGATAATTCGGTACCACCGACTAGATTTTCGGTCCCACCGACTCCCACTGAAGAACAATGTTCAGTGCTACCGAAAGTGACAATTTTCATTCAACAACTTCAAGACTTAATTTGGTGCCATCGAGTGATAATTCGGTGCCACCGAAGGTTCACTCGGTGGAACTGAAAAGTTGTTGTTTTATATTCGTTGGAACCTTTTCTCTATAAAAGCAGCTCCTAGATACTTGTGAAATCAGTGGATTTAGGCATTTCAGAGTCTCTAGTGTATCCTAAGCTTATCCCACTCATCCTAGATTCTATCCACACGAGATTCATGTTCCTTCATTGTGATTCTTCACTTTAATGAGTATTCAAAGCTCCTATTAATGAAGAACATGATCTCTAGCCTGTTCTAGAGTATAGAGACCAAACCTATTGGTAAAACCTTAGTCTCCATGATACTCTAGAACATCCTTCAATTGAATCTCTTAGGAACTCCATTCATTACCTTTGATAGGAGATTCAACGCACTCCCATTACCTTAGTTACATTAATAAGAACATCATATGCATGATACTTGATCGTGAAGCTGAAACAATAGAAAAATCACAGCATCGTGATCTGGGAGCATCGGGGAGCTAATTTAAGCACGAGAGAGCGAAGATCAAGCAATAAAGACAAGCTACAAAAGAGGACTCATTCCGACAAGTAAGTGTCATTGTTAAGAGTCAAAAGGTTAGCCTCATTCCTTGTGAAGGATTGTGGCTAAGAGTTTACTATCCACAAACTCGATTAGGTGCCTTGTGTGAGACCTTGGCCAGTGTGGCCTAAATGTAGGTGCCTAGTGTGGGACCTTGGTCGGTGTGGCCTAAACGTAGGTGCCTAGTGTGGGACCTTGGCTAGTGTGGCCTAAACGTAGGAGCCTAGTGTGGAACCTTGGCCATGGGGCCTAAACGTAGGTTCTTAGTGTAGGACTTTTACTCGTGTGTAGAGCATAAATTACAAAGTCCTTTGTGTAGGGCTGTAAAGGTTTATGGTAAACTTGATTTAAAACCATTGATAGTGAAATCCGACACACTCTTGGAGAGAGTGCGGTTGTCGGGAGTAGAGTAGGCATATAGCCAAACCACTATACATCCTTGTGTTTGGAATTGTCATTTGCGCATCTATTTAATCATGATTATATAAGTTTGAATGCTTGATTATTTATGCATGGTTAAATGAATGCTTAAGATTGATAGGTAGCACATTCCACACATAAGTTCACAATGTTATAGGCTACTTGCTTTATTTGTATATCTTGAGTAGCCTATGTGATTGGACCCTCTATTGGCTTGGAAGTCTTTAGAGTTACATTGTCTTACTTAGTTTAATTGCAAATCAGTTTAAGTTAGGCAATACAGTTTTAAATTGGTATAATCATTGAAAAGTCCTAATCACCTCCTCTCTAGGACTCTTGGACTATTCCATACTTCTACTACAGCGATCTAAACCGCAATTTCAATGTGGTCCACTTGACATTGGGATATACCTCATTTTCGGGCACATACCATAAAATTATCTATAAAAATACATGGACGGCATGGATGAAACATATACATCTCATTACCAAACAATTGGCCATGTATCATATAATTCTACTTGTTCAAAATCTGCCATCTGATTCCCAAGTTTAAATAAATTATATTAATGCAAATACAATTATCATTAAAGGAAAAAATAAAAATAAAAAGCAATTATATATAAAAACCATTATGCCGGGTACGGTGTTACCCTTGCTGAGACAGAATCTACTACCATCCTCTAAGTGGAAGACACCCAAATCATCGCCTGCATTAGCAGTTGCAAAATATATGCAATTATTGTTGTAGCCATCGTGAGATGATGTTGTAACCAAAAAGCATCCAATCACCCAAGCTTTCCACCTTAATCCAATAGGAACCACTTGGGTCCACTTAAAAAGTCAAAATTTGGACCAAAATCTATCATATTGCCTACATTTTATTATACATTAATGCAACCGGTGGTATATTCTTATAACCATTAAGAGATCCCCACATTATTGCATGAGAAAAACTATTGTAATATATTGATTATAATATATTTTAAATAAAAAATATTTTATAAAATGGTTTGCAAAAACCCATTTTTTAGTGTTTTGGGAATAGTTCCACATTGGAAAAAGAGAAGAAGAATTTTGTGTATATATGACAATGGTGGAGTATAGTAATGTTTACCCACCTAGTCCGAGGAGAATCGGGCTTGCGTCTAGCACTGGAACACCTGTGCGCACGCTCGGTCTCGGTTGTAAGGCCCGTATCTTAGTCCGTATTGTTCCTTAGAGTCCTGCGATCCTCCCCATCGAATTTTGGCAAACGTGACCTATAATCGGCATTTGCGCACGACCCTAAGTCACATCCTGTAGATCGGAGTCGGCTCGACTCAAAACTTGTATCCTAGCGACCGCGTCGTCGCCGTGATTCTAACGCTATATCTCACACTCTAATATGATACCTAAGCTAGAAGATGTGGGCCTACATATATTTCGAGGAAACGCCACACATTGTGAATTCTGAGAGAATCTCTACCACCTTTCATATCAATCAATCACAAGTTAAGTACACAACCCATCCCTATCTTACACAAGCCATCTCCAAAGTCAACTCTCACCCATCCCTCTCTTACACACCCATTCCTCTCATCCCATCCCTCTTACACAGCCCCACTCCTCTCTCATTTCACTCCATCCCATCTCATTCTCTATCATTTCCAAGCTCTAAGGAGAGAAAAGAGAGCCAAGTGTGTGGCCCATTTTTTACCCCCAAATCTCACCATCCAACCCTTCAACCTTCATCATCCTCCATCAAAGAGAGAGCTTAAGAGCCAAGGATTCCAAGGAGCTAAAGAAGAAGACAATCGGTGGGTGTTTTGTAGGATTAGATTACAATTTTAGTGATGGACCAAGTGATCCCTACCAATTGATGGTATGGATCCTATTGTGACCTAATATGATGTATGTATTATATTCTAAGGGAGGGCTCATAGTGGCGGAGCTCCTCCCCTCCACACGTCCCACCCTCTCTTTCCTTTTTCTGATTGTGGGCCGCCTTGATGTAGGCCTGATTGGATGATCCAGACCGTCCAACAGGTGGAATGGCCTTGCTATTCACCTTGCTGGACAGTTAATGCGGTTGGACAGTTTGGATGATGAGAAAACACAAATATCATCATGTTTCATAGGTGGGCCACTCACGTGGACCCCACTGTGATGTACGGGTTTTATCTTCGTCGTCCAGTGGACAGGGCCCACCTGGCTGTCTGTCTGGACAGGCCCGGGCGAGGGGATATATCAAATATCAGCTTGATCGGGTGGGCCACCACGTGGCACCACCTTGGTGTATGTGTTTTGCCACACTGTCCAACAACATGGGATGGTGGGGCCCTGTATTTTGGAGGGGGTGGTCCACCCACGTGGCACCACCCTGATGTATGCTTTGATCCACACCATCCATCCAAGCCTCCTAGGCCACGGGCCTGAGAGATTAAGCAGATTCAAATCTCAGGTGGAGTACACCATCCACCGTCTAGATAAGCTGGACGTGGACGTCCACCATGATGTAAGTGTTTTCATCCCCACTGTCCAGATAGTCTGGACGTGGGACCACCTTGATGTACATGCTTTATCCAGGCCGTCCATGTGGTATGTGGACCCCACAATGATATATGTATTGTATAGCCACACCATCTATTATCTACACGGTGGGACCCACCCTACACGTGGGGCCTATCGTGATGTATATGTTTCAACCACACCGTTCGTCCATCTGTGTGGGCCCCTGCATGATGTAAGTGTTGTATCCGCACCGTCCAATCCCTAGACGGTGGGGATTGGATTGGTTGTGTACCTCACACCAGCTATGACTGCTGTATTGACGTCTGCAAGTTCTGTGGGCATGAGGTATGTGTTATATCCAAACAGTCCATCTGTGTGGGACCCACATGATGTATGGGTCTATCCTCATCGTCCAAACCCTAGACGGTAGGACTCCACCGTGATGTGTGTTGCATCCACACCGTCCAGACTCTGGACGGTGGGGCCCGCTTGATGTATGTGGTATCACACCTTCCATGGGACTTGTGACCCACCATGATGTATGTTTTATCCACACCGTCCATGGGACATGTGACCCACCTGATGTATGTATTCTACATCCATGCTGTCCATTGCATGTGAGGCCCAATGTGATATATTTGAGGCCATGGGATGTGGCCCATTGTGATGTATTTGAGGCCCATGAGATATGGCCCAATATGATGTATTTGTGGCCCTTGTATGAGGCCCAATGTGATGTATATGAGGCCCATGAGTGAGCACATGAGATGCGGCCCATTGTGATATATATAGGCCCATAGGATGTGGCCCATTGTGATGTATATGAGGTCCAGGTATGAGGCCCATTGTGATGTATTTGAGGCCCATGGATGTGGCCCATTGTGATGTAATTGCGGCCCATGTATGAGGCCCATTGTGATGTAATTGCAGCCCGTGTATGAGGCTCATTGTGATGTAATTATGGCCCATGTATAAGGCCCATTGTGATGTATTTGCAGCCCATGTATGAGGCCCATTGTGATGTACATGCGGCCCATATATGAGGTCCATTGTGATGTATATAAGGCCCATGTGATGAGGTCCAATGTGATGTATATGCGGCCTGTGTATGAGGCCCATTGTGATGTAGATGTGACTCATGTATGAGGCCCAATGTGATGTATGTGAGGCCCATTGTATGTGGAAGGCCCAATTGTGATGTGTGAGGCCCACCTTGATATGTGTATTGTATACGCACTATCCATCCATCCTTCTAGAGATTTTAAGGGCCGAGGGCCCCATTGTGATTTTGATTCTAATCCCAAATGGACCGCACCTTGGGAGCAATGGTGGTTAAATGTCCACGTTGTAAACGGTGGTTAAATGTCTCCATTGTACATCTCCCTAGGGCCTGTTGTTAAGCCCATGACCATCTTACCTTATTGGGCTATTTCAAACGTTGGGCCCACATCGATGTACCGATTTCCACCTTACCTTGTTGCGCTATCCCAACCCACTGGGACCCATTGATAATAATTCTTTTCACACCCTATAAACTACCCAAACCTTGGAGCCCTCCTTGTGTTCATATCGGGCCTTCCATAGTAAATGTGGTCCACCTAGATACATGTGTTTGCTCAAGCTTAGTGACCCAAACTCGAGGCCCACTTAGATGATGAGCAAGATAGTTGTAGGGTTACATAGTTTTGGATGTATGGACCCTACTGAGGTCGCCTTGTATTCATAATGGGCCCCCATAAGGAAGCCCAATTGTTACATGTTTAAGGGAGTGAGGAAGCCCACTTGTTGTATATCCGCTTGACTGATCTCGTGTGATGTGCCCTACCTTTGAATCGATTCCAAGGACTTTGTGTTATGTATATATCAACCACACCGTCCATTTATCTTCTTAGGACAAGTGTGAGGCCCATCCTTGACAATTTGTACACCATCAACATTCCCCCTTGACGTAGATAGAAGAATATGTGATACCAGGTTGGGTATATTCACTATATAGATCTACCTTGATGTTTTTGTTAGATATGTCGTCCTTCTGTGGACCCCGTCATGTATTGGGCCGATTAATGTTATATCTGTTAATCATGCTAGTGTGTATAAGTTAGTAGGACATACCGAGTATATGCTAGTATAATATCATTGCATACTTATTATGAGTGATTGATCATAGCATGTGCCATTTGGGCTGATTGGAACTCCTTGAGAGACTTAGTTGCCCCACCTGAGCACACGGTACACACTAGTTTGATGCTCGGGGCGTGTCGTTTAGTTTACATTCTTAGGATGTGACATTTATCATTTATGGCTATTGTCACTACAAGAAAGAGGGTTTTTAGCGACGAATTTTTTTCCTCTCTAAAAGTGACTTTTAGAGACGAAACTGTAAATTCGTAGCTAAAAATCGCTTTTAGCGAAGAAAATTTTCATCGCTAAATGTTGTAAACAATTTTTCAACAAAATCGAAGGTTTACTTTTAGCTACGAATATTTTTGTAGCTAAAAAACGTGGATGAGACTTTTAGCGACAAAAATATTCCTCGCTAAAGATTGTAATCAATTTTTGAAAAAATTGAAAGGTTTGCTTTTAGCTACGAAAATTTTCGTAGCTAAAAAACGTGGATGAGACTTTGAGCGATGAAAAGTTTCGTAGCTAAAGGCTATAAACAATTATTGAAAAAAATCGAAAGGTTTACTTTTAGGTATGAAAATTTTCGTAGCTAAGAGACGTGGATGAGACTTTTAGAGACGAACATTTTCGTCGCTAAAGGCTGTAAACAATATTTGAAAAAAATCGAAAGGTTTACTTTTAGCTACGAAAATTTTCGTAGCTAAAAAACGTTGATGAGACTTTTAGCGAAGAAAAGTTTCGTCGCTAAAGGCTATAAACAAATTTTGAAAAAAATCGAAAGGTTTACTTTTAGCGACGAAAATTTTTGTAGCTAAAAAATGTGGATGAGACTTTTAGTGACAAAATGTTTTCGTCGCTAAAGGCTGTAAACAATTTTTGAGAAAAATGTAAAGGGTTACTTTTAGCTACAAAAATTTCCATAGCTTAAAAATGCTGATGAGACTTTTAGCTATGAAAAGTTTCGTTGCTAAAGGTTGTAAACAATTTTTTACAAAATTGAAAGGTTTACTTTTCGCTACGAAAATTTTTGTAGCTAAAAAATGTAGATGATACTTTTTGCTACGAAATGGTTCGTTGCTAAAGGCTATAAACAATTTTATGAAAAAATTGAAGGGTTTACTTTTATCTACGAAATGTTTCGTAGCTAAAAAATGTGGATGAGACTTTTAACTACGACCAATTTCGTCGCTAAAGGCCTTGAACAATTTTGGACATAAATCGAAAGGCTTACTTTTAGTTACGAAAATGTTCGTAGCTAAAAAACATGGATGAGACTTTCAGCTGCGAAAATTTTCGTCGCTAATGGCTGTAAACAATTTTTGAATTTACTTTTAGCTACGAAACTTTTCTTAGCTAAAAAACGTTAATGAGACTTTTACCTATGAAATATTTCGTAGGTAAAAGTCTCATTTTTTTTAGAAAAATATTGCATCTCAAATTTCTTGATATACACCCGTTAGAATATAATTCATCATATTCTTCCTGATATACACCTGTTATATAATATATTTCATCACATTCACATTCACATTCACATTCACATC
Organism: Magnolia changhungtana; assembly: GCA_030180095.1. NCBI lineage: Eukaryota > Viridiplantae > Streptophyta > Magnoliopsida > Magnoliales > Magnoliaceae > Magnolia > Magnolia changhungtana. The sequence continues at coordinate 2,742,093 of JASAUF010000502.1, read as the reverse complement.
CATCTAAACTCAAACCACGTAAATTCATCTAGACATAAACTACATTCATCCAAACATAAACTGCATCCATATAAACACAAACAATCCTATGGAAAAAAATAAATGAAAAGACAGAGAACATATGAGAGGTGATCCAGACAAATGAAAAGAAAAACAACCTTAACCTAAACCTAAACCTATAACCTACACTTATAGGTTTAGGTTATAAGTTTAGGTTTAGGTTTTAGGTTTAGATTAAGGTTAGGTTATAGGTTTTGGTTTAGGTTAAGGTTATAGGTTTAGGTTTAGGTTTAGGTTTAAGAAATCAGGTTCTGGTTCAGGTTCAGTGTTGGGTTTAGGTTTCGGTTTTCAAGTTTAGGTTTAGGTTTAGGTTTAGGTTAGGGAGTTGAGATTAGGATTAGGTGTAGGTTTAGGTTTAGGGATTTGAGATTACATTTAGGTTACAAGTTTAGGTTTAGGTTATAAGTGTAGGTTATAGGTTAAGGTTTAGGTTTAGGAAATCGGGTTCGGGTTCGGGTTTAGGTTTGGGGTTTTAAGTTTAGGTTTAGGTTAAGGAGTTGAGATTAGGATTAGGTGTAGGTGTAAGTTTAGGGATTTTAGAATACATTTAGGTTTTAAGTTTAGGTTATAGGTTTAGGTTTAGGTTATAAGTGTCGGTTATAAGTTTAGGTTTAAGTTAGGTTATAGGTTATAGCTTTAGGGAATTGAGAATAGGTTAAGGTTTAGGTTTAGAAAATCGGGTTCGGGTTCGGGATCGGGTTTAGGTTTAGGTTTTCAAGTTTCGGTTTAGGTTTAGGTTTAGGTTAGGGAGTTGAGATTAGGATTAGGTGTAGGTTTAGGTTTGGGGATTTGAGAATACATTTAGATTTTAGGTTTAAGTTTAGGTTTAGGTCTTAAGTTTAGGTTAAGGTTATAGGTTTAGGTTAGGTTTAGGTTATAGGTTATAGGTTATAACTTTAGGGAATTGAAAATAGGTTAAGGTTTAGTTTTAGGAAATCAGGTTCGAGTTCGGGATCGGGTTTAGGTTTGGGTTTTCAAGTTTAGGTTTATGTTTAGGTTAGGGAGTTGAGATTAGGATTAGGTGTAGGTTTAGGTTTAGGGATTTGAGAATACATTTAGGTTTTAGGATTAGGTTTTAGTTTATAGGTTTAGGTTTTGGTTTTAGGTTTAGGTTAAGGTTATAAGTTTAGGTTATTGGGTTATAGGTTATAGGTTAAGGTTTAGGTTATAGGTTTTGGTTTAGGTTAAGGTTATAGGTTTTGGTTTAGGTTTAGGTTTAGGTTTTGGGTTTAGGTTAAAGTTATAGGTTTAGGTTTAGGTTATAGGTTATAGGTTATAGCTTTAGGGAATTGAGAATAAGTTAAGGTTTAGGTTTAGGAAATCGGGTTCAAGTTTAGGTTTGGGTTTTGAAGTTTATGTTTAGGCTAAGGAGTTGAGATTAGGATTAGGTGTAGGTTTAGGTTTAAGGATTTGAGAATACATTTAGATTTTAGGTTTAGGTTTAGGTTTAGGTTTTAGGTTTAGGTTAAGGTTATAGGTTATAGGTTATAGCTTTAGGGAATTAAAAATAGGTTAAGGTTTAGGTTTAGGAAATCGGGTTCGGGTTCGGGTTCGGGACGGGTTTAGGTTTGAGTTTTCAAGTTTAGGTTTAGGTTTAGGTTAGGGAGTTGAGATTAGGTTAGGTGTCGGTTTAGGTTTAGGGATTTGAGAATACATTAAGGTTTAGGTTTAGAAATCGGGTTCGGGTTCGAGATCGGGTTTACGTTTGGGTTTTAGGCTTAGGTTTTAGGTTTAGATTATAGTTAGGTTATAGGTTTAGGTTTAGGTTAGGTTATGGGTTAAGGTTTAGGGAATTGCGTTTAGGTTATAGGTTATAGGTTAAGGTTTAGGAATTGAGTTTATAAGTGTAGGTTATAGGCTTAAGAATAGTTTTAGGTTATAAGTATAGGTTTAGGTTGGGTTATAGGTTAAGGTTTAGGGATTTGAGAATAGGTTATAGGTTTAGGTTTAAGTTATAGGTTTAGGTTTAGGTTTAGGTTTTAGGTTTAGATATAGGCTTAGGTTATAGGTTATATGTTTAGGTTAAGGTTTAGGAATTCAGGTTCGGGTTCGGGTTTGGGTTCGGGTTTAGGTTATAGGTTTCAGTTTAGGTTATAGGTTATAGGTTTAGGTTAAGGTTTAGGTGTAGGTTATGGGTTTTAGGATTTGAGAATAGGTTTAGGTTATAAGTATAGGTTTAGGTTGGGTTATAGGTTAAGGTTTAGGGATTTGAGAATACATTTAGGTTTTAGGTTTAGGTTTAGGTTTTAGGTTTAGGTTTAGGTTATAAGTGTAGGTTATAGGTTTAGGAAAGGTTAGGTTTAGGTTATAGGTTTTGGGATTTGAGAATAGTTTTAGGTTATAAGTATAGGTTTAGGTTAGGTTATAGGTTAAGGTTTAGGGATTTGAGAATAGGTTATAGGTGTTTAGGTTTAGGTTTAGGTTTAGGTTTTAGGTTTAGGTATAGGCTTAGGTTATATAGGTTATAGGTTATATGTTTAGGTTAAGGTTTAGGAATTTGGGTTCGAGTTTAGGTTATAGGTTTCGGTTTAGGTTATGGGTTATAGGTTTTAGGTGTGTAGGTTATGGGTTTTGGGATTTGACAATAGGTTTAGGTTATAAATCTAGGTTTAGGTTGGGTTATAGGTTAAGGTTTAGGGATTTGAGAATACATTTAGGTTTTAGGTTTAGGTTTAGGTTATAGATTTAGGTTTAGGTTATAAGTATAGGTTATAGGTTTAGAAAAAGGTTAGGTTTAGGTTATAGGTTTTGGGATTTGAGAATAGTTTTAGGTTATAAGTATAGGTTTAGGTTGGGTTATGGGTTAAGGTTTAGGGATTTGAGTTTAGGTTATAGGTTTAGGTTATAGGTTATGGGTTATAGGGTTAGGTTAGGATTTCGGTTATAGGTTTAGGTTATAGGCTATAGGTTTAGGTTTAAGTTATAGGTTTAGGTTTAGGTTTAGATTTTAGGTTTAGGTATAGACTTAGGTTATAGGTTATAGGTTATATGTTTAGGTTAAGGTTTACGGATTCGGGTTCGGGTTCGTGCCTGGGTTCGGGTTTAGGTTATAGGTTTTAATTTAGGTTATAGGTTATAGGTTTAGGTTTAGGTTATGGGTTTTGGGATTTGAGAATAGGTTTAGGTTATAAGTATAGGTTTAGGTTGGGTTATAGGTTAAGGTTTAGGTTTAGGTTATAGGTTTTGGGATTTGAGAATAGGTTTAGGTTATAAGTTTAGGTTTAGGTTTAGGTTAAGGTCTAGGTTTAGGTTTAGGTTATAGGTTATAAGTATAGGTTTATGTTTTGGTTAAGGTCAAGGTTTAGGTTATAGGTATAGGTTTTGGAATTTGAGAATAGGTTTAGGTTTATGAAATCGGGTTTGGGTTTAGGTTTGGGTTTTCAAGTTTAAGTTATAAGTTATAGGTTTAGGTCTAGGTTTATGTTATAAGTATAGGTTTTGGGATTTGAGAATAGATTTAGGTTAAGGTTATAAGTATAGGTTATAGGTTATAGTTTAGGTTAAGGTTATAAGTATAACTTATAGGTTTAGGTTTAGGTTTATGTTTAGGTTAAGGTTTAGGTTATAGGTTTTTTGTTTAGAGTTAGGTTTAAGTTATAGGTTATAGCTTTAGGGAATTGAGAATAGGTTTAGGTTATAGGTTTAGGGTGTGGTTTAGGTTAAGGGTGTGGTCCCTGCAAATACAGATATAAACACGGCCTACTTTAATTGGCCAGGCCCCTCCAATGCTGTCTATAAGAAATGGACAGCTTCATCATGGTCATAACAGCGGTTCCCACTTTCCAAGGACCCCCGCTCAACATCCGGATAGCTCCGACGCACATCCGGGTCTGCTTAATCAATTTCGAGCAAATACAGATATAAACACGGTCTGTCCAAATGGCCAGGCCACTCCAATGTTGTTCATAGGAAATGGATAACTTCATCATGGTTATAACAACGGTTCTCACATTCCAGTGACCCCCACTCAACATTTAGATAGCTCCGATGCACATCCGGATCTGCTCCATCAATTTTAGGCAAATACAAATATAAATACGGCCTGTCCAAATGGACAGGCCACTCAAATACTGTCTATAGGAAATGGATAGCTTCATCATGGTCATAACAGCGGTTCTCACCTTCCAGGGACTCCCGCTCAACATCCGGATAGCTCCGACGCACATCCGGGTCTGTTCCATCAATTTCGAGCAAATACAGATATAAACACAATCTGTCCAAATGGTCAGGCCACTCCAATGCTATCCATAGGAAATGGACAGCTTCATCATGGTCAGAACAGCGGTTCCCACCTTCCAAGGACCCCCACTCAACATTCAGATAGCTCCGACGTACATTTGGGTCTGCTCCATCAATTTCGAGCAAATTCAGATATAAACATGGCCTGTCCAAATGGCCAGGACACTCCAATGCTGTCCATAAGAAATGGACAGCTTCATCATAGTTATAACAGTGGTTCCCATCTTCTGGGGACCCCCGCTCAACATCCGGATAGCTCCGACGCACATCTGGGTCTGCTTCATCAAATTCGAGTAAATACAGATATAAACACGGCCTGTCCAAATGGCCGGGCCACTCCAATGTTGTCCATAGGAAGGACAAGCTCTTTATACTAGATGACCTACAACTGATAAAAATTTCTAAGTAAATTGTACGAGGTTTACAGTAATCTTAGAGTGCAGAAAATTTCTAAGTATGTGCATTTCAGTCCGAGTTATTTCTATAATCACGATAGCCTTGAGAGGGTTGATACGAGGGATGGGTTGATTGTAAAAGGGCTTATTAAAACTATATTGGGTTATCTTGCCGGACATAATGATTTCAGGACCAGCAAGATAACCCAATATAGTTTTAATCGGCCCTTTCGCAGTCAACCCATCCCTCGTATCAACCCTCCCAAGGCCATTGTGATTAGAGAAGGAACTCGGACTAAAATGCATAGACTTGGAAATTTTCTGCACTCTAAGATTACTATAACCCTCGTACAATGTATATTCAACAATGTATATAATATGAAATGGTACATGAGTGAGACAAGACAACATAACCTTTTATATAGAAGCCAACAATTGATAGGTTAAGATTGTCCTATCGAGGAGAATCTTAGGCGTAGTCCATCTACTGTTAGGACAAACAGGCATGGGTTTGAATTATTGGACCATGGGCCCCACCTGTCATTGAAAACCAAGGAATAAAATCAGTGTATTAGGTATCATATCATTCACCACCGATAAGGCGGCCATTTTTGTTTGTGTTTGGTTTGCTGCCATTTTTTGAGTGGCGAAAAATAATTTCTTTTACATTATAACACAAATAGTGGGGTACAATGTAATTCGAGTCACAATGTACTAAACTGGACATGTGGAGAGAGAGAGATATATATTATTTATAAGTTTTTTTTCTCATATGTGAGGGGAAATGACAAAAAATAAGGTTTTTTTTTTTTTTTTTTTTTTTTTTTTTTTTTTTTTTTTTTTTTTTAAATCTTGTCTTTTGGTGTAGACAGAGAATAAGTTTTCATCTCATGTTTTTTCTACAAACAAATAGTACAAAACCCTAAGAATTGGGATGGTCCATACTATTGAGGATACATTGTCAAGTCATTGTAGGAGTTTGGTTGGTTAGTCAAGTAGCTTGGTTAGCTTGCCCCTAGAAGTATTCTTCACATGGCCCATTATTTCATCTCATGGGTTCTCCACATTGCAACCCAATCTCAAGTACTAAATGTTGCAGATATTATGGGTTCTTAGCACAATCAAATGCCCATGTTAGCAGTTCAATGTTATATTTGAGCTCAAACCCTAAATTCCTAAATCCCCAAATAGTTTCAATCGGTATTGAGATTGAGAGAGATTGAGAGAGAGAGAGAGAGATACCTCACGGTCAACCGAGCTTTAGAGGAAGAGAACAACTTCCTGTTTGAGTTGGAGCCCCGATCACGGTCCACGTCCGAAATAGGGTTCCCCAGCTCTGAGGAGAGAGAGGACCGAGAGAGAGAGAGAGAGAGAGAGAGAGAGAGAGAGAGAGAGAGTGCGTGAGAGTGAGAGAGAGCACCGAGAGAGATCGAGAGAGACAGAGAGACAAAGAGAGGGCGCGGTTGCGAGAGGACCGAGAGAGAGAGAGAGAGAGAGAGAGAGAGAGAGGGTGCACGAGAGTGAGAGAGATTGAGAGAGTGAGAGAGGACAGAGAAGTCTCTCTCTCAGGAAACGAATTGGCTATTGGTGCTGACACTAGCGCCAAGGGCTAGTGGTTAGTGCTTTGTGGGCCCCACCATGATGTGTGTGTTTCATCCCTACCGTCCATCTATTTTTCCATATCATTTTATGGTATGAGACAAAAAATGAGGTATATCCCAATCTCAATTGGACCACATTATAGGAAACAGTGTTGAATGAGTGTCGACCATTAAAAACCTTATGGGGGCCATATAAAGTTTTGGATCAATCTGATATTTTTTTCCCTTCATCTGAGCCTGTATGACCTAATCAATAGATTGGATATCAAATAAAAAGTAAAGTGGGCCTTAGGAGGGTTTTAATGGTGGATATCCAATCACTATTGTTTTCATGTGGTGTGGTCCACCTGAGATTTATATCCCTCTCATTTTTGGTATTAAGCCCTAATATGATATGTAAAAATGGATGGACAGCATGGATGAAACACATACATCATGGTGGGACCCATAGAGCATCGACCACCAGCCACAGGTCTGGTGTCAGGGGCAGTAGCCAATCCGTTTCCCTCTTGGATGCCATACGGTGACGACACCAAGTTTTGTGGGCCCCACTATGATGTATTTGTTATATTCACACCGTCCATCCATTTTGAGAATATATTTTAAGTCATGAGCCAAAGAATGAAGCAGATAAAAGCCTGTAGCGGACCCCACTATAGAAAACAATGGGGAGAGTGATTCCCACCGTTGAAACTATCTTAAGGACCATCATAATGTTTATTTGAAATCCAACCTGTTGAAAAGTTAAAAAATACATGAAATATGTGAAAACACAAATATCATCTTGATATAAAACTTTTGTGGGCCATACCATCTAAAACGATCATTAGTATATGAAACTTAAGTGGGCCATACCATCTAAAATGATGTGAAGACATCTAAAAAAATATAAAAGCACTTGGTGGGGCCACATGAGTTTTGAATGCGGCTGAAACTGGGTCTAACCCCTCATCCAAGTGGGACACACATAATGAGTGGGTTAGATATGTGAATCATCCATGCGAATACCCATTATAAACATGACATTAGTGTGTTAGATCTACACCATCTAGGTAGTGGGGCCCATTATGTGTTTTTCACCACTAAGAAATCATTCTAAATGATTGATCCCACTTCCTGTCCTTGTGGCCATTAAAACTAAGAAATCACTTCATGTGTTTGAAGGCTCTATCCTTGTAATCTTCTTTAGATTGACACCTGGACACTGAAACTATAATTTTCTTATGTTATATAAAATCAGTAGACTCCATTTTTAGCATTGCTTTCAAGAGGTAATTGCTTGTGAGAGAACCTCATGTTAAATTCCAAGTTACCTCATGAACGGACTTGGACTGATGTACGGTCCTGATAGATTATCAGCACTTCAGCGAGTACATATTAAACTATGTGCATGCACAGATTACCATACACTTCTAGCCCATGAGATTATTTCTCAACCAACCTTCTATAAATAAGACGCTTGGCAGAAAACTCTCCACCCACCCTAAACCCTAAACCCTAAAACTCTCCACCCCTTCATAGGGAGAGAAACCTTAGGAGAGATTAAAATACACATATTTAAATATTTTGGAATTGCAAAAAAGATGCATACATAATAAGTTTCTCTTTAATGGGGGTCCAAAGCATGTAACGCTGACTCTAGGAAACATTAAAGAAACATGAGAAAAATGGTGGAATTATTCAATGATACTTTAGGAGATGCCAAAATACACATATTTGCATATTTAAGAATCAAATAATAGCAAAAAGATGCATATTGCATATTTAGGAATCAAAATTATGTTTCCCTTTAATGGGACCTAAAAGCATATAGCGTTGAGTCAGGAAAACATTGGAGAAACATGGGGAAAATGGTGGTTCCATCTATCCATCTCTAATCATCCATCCATGCATGCAGATACATACATACATACATATATACAGATACACATGCATGATCCATTCATCCATCCATGCATGTGCGTGCACACGCACAGACACACATCCATCCAACCATCCATCTGTGCATACATCCATCCATGCATGTGCAATACAAGCGACACCTAGAATTTACATAGTTTAAAATATTAGCGATATCAATACATTTGCAATACTTAGCAATATATTGCCGATACTTGTACTTGGAATTTTGAACACTACTAGTGTTATTGGTATCGCTGAGCTGGAGATATGGATGATATCAGGATATTATCAATAATAGTGCGGATACTCTGAACAATGGTTGGAATCCATCTTATTGCACATGCTTATTCATCAAGTGGCCCCCAAACTGCCTTGGAACTCTTAGCTTCTGTAGTGTCCAGGTTCCTGTATCTACATCTTGTAGCGACATGAAACTTGTTACTAGGAGAAGAAGTCTTTTGAAGGCATTAGCAGATCTCCCACAAATAATTTTGTTATATGTTGAATACGGAATTTGAGTCCTGACATTTGCTTATTGACAAATGCTCCAGTGCTCCCAGAGCACCATGAGCTATAGGTGCTTATAGTTGCATTGGTTCACTTGGACAGTCCACTGGATCAATCTAAACTGCCCATTAAGTCCAGAACTAGGCGATCTTACAAAAATCTTTCTATTGGGTGATGTAATCCATCATTGATTGGTTCTTTTTTTGTGTAAATTATCTTTACACAAATTGTTGGTTGGACCTACTTTTGTAATCCATCATTGATTGGGTCTTACAAATTGTTAGTTAGACCTACTTTTGTGTAAATTATCTTTACATTCCATATTATAGACCATTTATCAAAATCATTCATATTTGTTAGACTAGTTTATGTTTGCATTGTGGCCTATGAAATGTGTGTTGAACCAAATGAAGGGTCTAGATCAATGGACTGGATTGTCTAAGTGTTATATTCTTATCTTATTCTTATGAAGTGTGCTGACCAATTTACTCCAACTTCTTATTCTTATCTTCATATCATATGAGAAAATACCACAAGCTTATTTCATAAGGTCACAGTGAATTTGTAGAAATAATGTCTGATTTGTTTAATTGTAGTTTCCATGGAACTAATGAATCTATGGTATTCAAATGCAGCCATTGCTGCAATATTTGAATCAAATGTGGATGAGCTATCTGCTTCTGTCACTAGAATAATTGCCATGTGGGAGTCCACATCAACATTCTTGAATTGTGATCTTGGGATCTTTACAGCTTCTGTTACTCAAGAACGAGGTGAGAGGGCCCATGCAGAGTTTAGAAACAGCCTTCGCTGATCTTGTGCTGAAAACTAGTTTGTCCAAATGACCCAAAGATAGTAGTTTTTGGGCTAAACTACTAAAATGATTTATTTTTTATCCATGATGTATGTGTTTCATCCATGCCATTCATTTAGTTTTACAGATAATTTTACAATATGAGACCAAAAATGAGATATATCCAAATCTCAAGTGGACCACATTACAGGAAACAGTGTTGAATGAGCGTCGACCATTAAAAACATTTTGGTAGCCATAAAAGTTTTAGATCAAGCTGATTTTTGTTTTTTCCCTTCATCTGGACCCATATGACCAAATCAACAGATTAGATGTCAAATAAACTGTACAGTGGGCCTTAGGAGGATTTTAATGGTGGATATCCAATCACTATTGTTCTCATGTGGTGTGGACCATCTGAGATTTATAGCCCTCTAATTTTTGGCATAAAGCTTTAAAATGATCTTTAAAAATGGATGAATAGAATGGCTGAAACACATACATCATGGTAGGGCCCATAAAGCACCGTACATGGTCCCACCCAAAATTGGGCGCACGCTCAAAACAGAGCTGCGCCCAATCTCCCCCCATTTCTCATGGTCCCGCCCTCTCTCTCTCTCTCTCTCTCTCTCTCTCTCTCTCTCTCTCTCCCCTACCCTCTCTCTCTCTCTCTCTCTCTCTCTCTCTCTCTCTCTCGTCCCAGTCCACCGTCCCAGTCCCATACACCCCTAGCTCGGAGGCCGTGCGTCGCCCTCCTTCCGATGACGGTCTAACCTCTCTCTCTCTCTTCCTTACTTGCATCATCTCCATATATGGTAACTAGACTTGGGGTTTCAATTTGGAATCCCCAAATCACAAAATTTTGGATTCGAATCCCCAAATCGAGTAATTAGGGTTTCCAATCGAAACCTACAACCAATTAGGGATTTCGGATTCAGCTAACCCAAATCCAGATATTAATTGGGGATTTCGAACCCTAAATTAATTTGGGATTTTAATTTGATATTACTGTGCTTACCATTAATGAGGTATGAATTACTTCCTCTTCTTAGATTATGAAATTTGATTCTTCTCTGATATGTGTTTTTTTCTTGAAATGTGTGTGCTTTGGGCATTTGTGTATTGCTTATGGTTAACATTATAGGCTTGTAGTTAGTAGTGATGGTCGGGTTTATTTTTTAATTATTTGTTTGATGATGTGCCTTGGATCGCCATTGGATAGTTTACAAATTGTGGAATGATGAATATCGGTTTAGTCATGTATTGATGTTTTTTTTTTTTTTTTTGAAGAAAATGCATAATGAAAGGCTGCATTTTGACAGGTTGCATCTGTGCTACTAAACGATGCATCCATACCATACACATCTATTAAAGTAACATTTAGGCCACACAAACTGGCTGATTAATCCAACTGTCTGGATTGTCTTGGTCATATGCCGGAATCAAATGTGTGGTGACAGAACTGGATCACATTAACAATCAAGTTAAGATTGTGGCCTCATGTGATGAGTTAGACATTCTACAAGTTCATCGGATCTGTCAATTGATTAGTTGTTGGAATTAGAGTTAGTTTATGACTAGCTCAACAAGACCCCATTTGTATATTTAGAATAAATTTTGTGGGTGTCTGCGGGCATCAAACAATGTTGGGATGACACAAAATTGCTGTCATTTGAAATCTTGTTTGGTTATGTTTCAAATGAGCTAAAGTATTATGCTATTTTGATATCATTTAAGTGGTTTCTGTTTGATCAGAAGCCATGTACGTCAGGATTAGGGGAAATTTTCATCTTTTAAATATATTTGGAATAGATAGGATTAAAAGCGTGGATGGTTAAGATTATATATATTACGTTTTCCTTGCTTTGAAAAAGTTATACAAACATGCAAAGAATCAGGTTATGTCATATGTGAGCTTATCTTTGTTTCATGTGTTGCCTAGAGTAGAAGAGTGGAGGAATGTTGGGATTATTGGCACGGCAGATTGCTGTCTGTTGGATTTCAATGAATTCCTATGCATAATCATTTATATTTACTTATGTTGCATCCGTGATTTGGTTGTGAGGCATCCTATTATGCTTGTTTGAGAGAAACTGCTTTGTTTGTTAAACAACAGTACCTACATGTAATATATGATTTTGTTGATGATTGTTGTCACATATTTGAAGATCTGCTGTATTGTATTTATATGTGGTGTCCTCAGGTCTTACATGAACTAATTGATGACTTCAATTGGACATGCCAAATTTGGATGATTAATGATTAATATACTATCCTATCAACCATTTCTCAAAGCACTTGCATCCATCAGTAGCTATCTATCATCCTTAGCTTTTAAGCCTTTCTAGTGGGGTCGCAATTGGGTTTTTTACACAATAAACCAAACTTTACAACGAAGCTAACAATGAGCTTCTTTCAAATGATCAAAATTGATATCACACTTACCTAAAAAGTATTGAAGGTCTTTAAAGTCCTTTATCTTAAAATTTTGAGGGAGATTTTTCAAAATTTTCACATATCCTACAACACCACTTGTGATGATCAAATTATCTATGTCAACAACACAAAGTTTCATTTATATATTTCTTCACAAAAGTGCATGTATTAGTAAAAGGGAAAATAAAATCACTTGAAGAAAGTATTCTCCAACCTTTGTAACCAAGCTTTAGATGCTTGTTTTAGATTATGGAGTGCCTTTTTTGGTTTGCATGCATGCCTCAACTTCAAATGATCATAAAATTCCATAGGTTGATCAATATATATTGCTTCATCAATTTACTATTTAAGATTTTTTTTCCCACACCCATCTATATATTGAAGTATCCAATAATTTGCTGCCACCAAAGCCATAATAATGTATACACTTAAGATTTTAGTTATGTGATTAAACTTTTTCATCATAATTTTCTCTATAGCTTTAAGATTTAGCTATCAAACGTATCTTGTAAAGCTCCACTTCAACCGTAACATTTTACTTTAACTTGTATATCCACTTGTAATTAATAACTTTCTTTTCTTTTAGTAAGTTAGTTAAGTTAAATGTTATTTTTTAGTGCAATCATCATTTCATCCATGTCCCTCTGTTACTAATACAGCTTATATTGTCCCATTGCCTTCTATTGCCTATAATTGTCCTTGTAAACCTTAATGAGTTTATATATTACATTTTTTTGCCCTAAATTATTATTGTGATTAGTTAGGTTATAGTTGTGACTTGTAATTTATAGATTTCTATGGGGCCATACAAAGATATGGTGTGTTTTTGTTGGCATAGAAATCGCTTAAATTGTCCCATTTTGGACAGTTCAAGGTTAGATGGATATAATCTATTTAAATGTTCATGCTTGTCCGCGGTCCATCTCCTCATTTCTATCTGGATATGTTTCTTCCGTTTCGTATCCAATGCCAAATATCTTTACATTATTTTAGATATTTGGCATCAGAATGTAACGTAAGATCAACTTATCTGGAGAGGCATGGGGAGGTGTTGCCGGATTTTCGACGTGGACATTTAAATGAGAATATGAAAGTATTACAATCTATCCAACCTTGGATGAGTAACTAATTTAAGATTTAATTGTATTAGCTTAGAATTGATGGAGCAGACCCAGATGTGCGTCGGAGCTATTCGGATGTTGAGCGAGGGTCTCTGGAAGGTAGGAACTGCTGTTTGTTTCTAGATGAAGCTATCCATTTCTTATGGACAACATTAGAGGGGCTTGACCATTTGGACAGACCGTGTTTATGTATTTGCTCGAAATTAATGGAGCAGACCCGGATGTGCGTCGGAGCTAACCGGATGAGCGAGGCTCCCTGAAAGGTGAGAACTGCTGTTATGACCATGATGAAGCTATCCATTTCCTATGAACAACATTGGAGGGGCCTGACCAATTTATAACGCCCTGAAAATCAGGGGTCGAGTATAAACTCAACTCTCGAGTTCCAAAGCATCACTTATGTAACATAATGAATGATGATTGAATGCTGTCTGTATTAGTGCATTGAACATGAGTGAGATTAAGCCAAAACAGCATATCATACTCTAGAGACGATTAAATTATGCAAGAGGAAGACTGTGATAGATATATAAAATATAGGAACTGCGGTGAGTCTCCAGACTGTGATAATGTTACTAGGTTAATGAATTACAAGTACAATTTCAAAATATACCAAAGGTGTAGCGACATCTAGTTAACATCCCTGTAACCCCATCGATCAAGACACAACTCACATGAAGCCGCCAAAATACAGCATATACGAGCAAACATCATCGTCATCCTAAAGGTCCGGCTCCGCGTCATAAGCATTGCGATCATCTGAAACTCAGACAAGTTTGGTTGGTGTGTACAACACTGTCCCGTAACGTGGGAGTGAGTGATTAACTCAGTGGAATAATAGAGTATAGGTTAACATGTTATCAAATCAATCAAGTGATAATGATAAAGCAAGAAAATCAAACATTCCTAAGTACTGTAATTAATGGAAGGGTGAGATGCAATAATGATGCATGCCCTCGCCAACATACTCCCTCGTGCGACACCATCTTACGTCCGCGGCATGCTTTCACCCTCAGTGCTCCATATCTTCCAGGCACATGCAATACGATGATGAGAATGATTACCGAGTTGTTATTAGTCCATTTTAAACAGCAGTATTGGGAAACTAAGGTACCTTCCTTATATCATTTCCAAACAATGATCCATTCTAGGGTCATTAGTCCTAGACAATCTCATACGATGGTGTGTTTATAGGTCACTGCAAGAGCTGCCAGAGCTGTTCCATGAAATTGTTACACCACTCCCCCATCACCTTATCAATACAGGCCTAGTTTATACTCTGTTACTACGGGAAGGCTCGTCGCCTCAACGCAGATTTAGAGTATGCTCGAGGTCACTACACTGGGTACAGTTAGGGCTGCCAGGGCTGTTACATGGAATCGTTGCACCACTCCTCCCTTATCAATACAGTGTAGGCCGACAGCTTGAATATAGTGTCCCATACCACCATAATCAGCTCACAAGTCTAGTTGCTCAATGGTCACTACGGGGAGGCTCGTGGCCCCAGCGTAGGCTGACAGCTCGACCACGGTGTCCCATACTACCATGCCCGGCTCATGAGTCTTAGCGGATCGAGGTACCACAGTTAACAGGATTCCACTGGTAAGGTTAGTACCTCGGGTTCAAATAGAGGCGTTCAAACATGGTGAACATACATAAGACAGATCGGGTTACTTGATGAGCTCGGCTAGCTCGAGCGCACGATAAGTTGAACGACATGAAGTGCATAAGCACTTCGCGTGGTAAACCACTATTGCCAACTGAAGTACGACTCGGGTTCGTCGAACACATCTCATGTGGCGAATGAATCTCAGCCACTAATTCAATCCCGTTACCGATTGCCTGGACTATACAATAGCCCCAACTACATTCAATTACAGAACAGTTAAAGCAGTAATGGATCAAGATTTCAAATCATACAATCAAGTATCCAATATTGCATGCTTAGGGCTGCCAGGGCTGTTGCACGGAATTGTTACACCACTCCCCCATTACCCTTCATGGATTTTATAAAATACAACCTAAACATGTGAAGTAGTCAGAGCATAATTAAATAAACAAGTAATTCAGACATATTAACAAGAATGTTATAAAACACAATGCAAACAGGAAATCCAAACATATACGTTTCATAAACCTGTAAGTGATTAAACTAAACACTTACATGAAGGAAATCATACACATCACTAAGGTAGTTGAGAATCCTATCTCAACACCCTATACATTACAATTTACTAACTACTACTCATTCAGACATTTCAACAAACACTTCAGACTACATACATCAACATACCTGACATATGTTGATCGCATAGGTATTTGGTCAAATCCTTTCACTAGGGAGCTGCCCCATTTATAACACGTGTGCACCCACGATGGATAGTCATGGCAAGCAGGTATCCAAGTTCCATATTCATGCAGTCATTTCCACAAACACTTGGGCAACACATTTTAACATATATACTGCATATTGGCCGTGGCGTGATTTAGGGCAAATCCTTTCGTCAAAGGGGTATCGCCAATACAACAATCATATATCCACGACAATTAGTCATGGCGAGCACGAATGTGAATTCTATACTCATTCGGTCATTTTCACAAACACTTAGAATACACTTATTAACATACATAACGTACATTAGCCAAAACATGTATTAGGGCGAATTCTTTCGCCGAGTAAGTATTACACTCATATATAGCATGTTCATACAATCATTTATCATGACAAACACACTTTTAAAATTTGTACGTATATGGTATTTTCTACAAATACGAGGAATACAATATATTCAACATAGTTAACGTATAACCAAAAAATGAAATGGACAACACTTTGTACATGTGCAATTATATGCAGATCATAAATCTATCATTATCTGACATTGAAAGCGTTGAAAACCATAACCTATACGTCTAAAGTCTACACCTTATGCCGTAGAATCGTAACAAATACGCTAGAATCTCTAAGCCTTCGTCTACGGTGATTAGGCAACCTGAATCATGAAACAGGTCAGCTATTACATCACCAACACTCTTGGAAACCCTAAAACAGTTTAGGGTTAAGTTTTCTTACCTAGAAATAAAGTCAGAATCGCCGGGAAAGTGATAAGAACGATGTGTTTAGGCACGGATAACAGCAGGGTAGCGTGGCAGGGAGATGCTCCCACAACTCCCACACTTTCTCTCTCTTTTCTCTCTTCTCTCTCTTAGGTTTTCTCTCAAATTCGTATGGACTGAATGAGAGAGGGTTTAAGGTCCTTATATAGGCTAGAAACTGTCCAAAATAGACTCAGGAACAAGGTATACTTAGGTTATGTCCAAAGCGGGTCTGTTTCGATCCAACGGAGCACTTCTGGTGGCCCATTTTCTGTGTGCGGTCGGACTTAAGCTCACCAACCTTGGATCTAGGTGGAGTTAAGTTTTCATTCCAGTCAGATTCTCAGATCATGCGTGGCGGACCAGTTTTAGTTCAATGGTCACCAGAACTTGATCAGGGTTACAAGTACATGGACATGTGTATGAAATTTCTCCTGATCCGAGGGTGTATTTGGGTCAGATTCTGATGGTTTGATTGCTTATATCAGGCCCATAAGTGACAAGTCTCAGATTACTTAAATGAGACTTGATTTCTTAAGAAATCTATATTTTCTCACACTCTTCACTCCGGGCTCAAGCGAGTAGTCGTGGGACATTATCTAGATTTGACTTCCGAGATGGTTGTTAAGCCCAGTAAGGCAGTCCTAACCGTATAGCTTCGTGTTAATCAGACTTTCGACGTGCGGTCCAGATCTGATACGGAGTTTCGTGATGCTCCCGAGAGAAATCAGGTAATGAGATTAATCTTAGATTTTAGGGTAACCTAGCGTCAATGATTCTACAAGTTTTGGGTCTTGTAGATCGTATTTAAAGCGATTGGTGCAGATTTCGTATGTGATTTAGTGTAACACTTAGTTAACTCTGTCAAATTTCTAAAGGATTTAGTCCTGTAAGATTTCTGTCTAAGGTGGTACTTGGGCCTTTGTAGTTTGTACATACAGTGATCCAAGTTATTAATACTTACTAAAGCACACCCTAATTACAACAGAAGAAGATCCTAGGGTAGGAGAGGTTGATGTTCTAAATAACCTATTCGTTTTGTGAAATTTCATAAGGGTAATGGTTAAAAGCCCATTTTATTTATGTATTTACTATTTACAGTAATGTTTAGTTTAAATATTGTTCTTCATCACCTAAACCTTTAAGATAGTGTCTAATGTGAAAGTACTTTAAAAAATTTAAAGAACAAGGTGGTGAAAGGTGAGCTTTGTGGAGGAAATGGATTCAAAAGTGATTTTAGACTTTGGGATTGAGTTCTGACAAGTTAATAAGGTGTTAGGATTGACCCATTGCCTAAGGACGTTTAATTCTAGGTTGGCAAAAATTTGGGATCTTACACAATTCGACCGGCCGTGTTGATATCTGTATTTGCAGGGACCACATCCTTAACCTAAATCACACCCTAAATTTATAACCTAAACCTATTTTCAAATCCTAAAACCTATACTTATAGCTGAAACCTAAACCTTAACCTTAACCTAAACTTACAACCTTAACCTAAACCTATTCTCAAATCCCAAATCTTATAGTTATAACCTAAACCTAAACCTAAAACTTAAAACCTAAATGTATTCTCATATCCCTAAACCTTAACCTACACTTAATCCTAATCTCAACTCCCTAACCTAAACCTAAACTTGAAAACCCAAACCTAAACCCATCCCGAACCCGAACCCGATTTCATAAACCTAAACCTTAACCTATAACATATACTTATAACCTTAACCTAAACTTATTCTCAAATCCCAAAACCTATACCTATAACCTAAACCTAGACCTTAGCCTAAACATAAACTTATACTTATAACCTATAACTTAAACCTAAACATCAACCTTAACCTAAACTTATAACCTATACTTATAACCTTAACCTAAACCTATTCTCAAATCCTAAAACCTATACTTATAACCTAAACCTAGACCTTAACCTAAACATAAACTTATGCTTATAACCTATAACCTAAACCTATTCTCAAATCCCAAAACCTATACCTATAACCTAAACCTAGACCTTAACCTAAACCTAAACCTTAACCTAAACCTAGAACTTATAACCTATAACCTTAACCTAAACTTATAACCTTAACCTAAACCTATTCTCAAATCCCAAAACTTATTCTTATAGCCGAAACCAAAACCTTAACCTTAACCTATAACCTATACTTAAAACTTTCACCTAAACTTACAACCTTAACCTAAACCTATTCTCAAATCCCATATCTTATTCTTATAACCTAAACCTAGACCTTAACCTTAACCTATAACCTATACTTATAACCTTAACCTAAACCTAGACCTTAACCTAAACCTATAACCTAAACCTAAACATAAACTTATAACCTAAACCTATTCTCAAATCCCAAAACCCATAACCTAAACTTAAACCTTAACCTAAACTTAGAACCTCTAACTTAAACCGAAACCTATAACCTAAACCCAAACCCAAACCCGAACCCAAACACAAATCCCTAAACCTTAACCTAAACATATAACCTATAACCTATAACCTAAGCCTATACCTAAACCTAAACCTAAACCTATAACTTAAACTTAAACCTATAACCTATAACCTAAACCTATAACCTAAACCCTAATCTAACCCTATAACCCATAACCTATAACCTAAACCCTAATATAACTCTATAACCCATAACCTATAACCTAAACTCAAATCCTAAACCTTAACCCATAACCCAACCTAAACCTATACTTATAACCTAAAACTATTCTCAAATCCCAAAACCTATAACCTAAACCTAATCTTTCCCTAAACCTATAACCTACACTTATAACCTAAACCTAAATCTATAACCTAAACCTATACCTAAAACCTAAAGCTAAAACCTAAATGTATTC
The DNA here is from genome assembly GCA_030180095.1 of Magnolia changhungtana. Taxonomy (NCBI): domain Eukaryota; kingdom Viridiplantae; phylum Streptophyta; class Magnoliopsida; order Magnoliales; family Magnoliaceae; genus Magnolia; species Magnolia changhungtana. Next base: position 2,723,087 of record JASAUF010000502.1, on the reverse strand, counting down.
TCAAATCCCTAAACCTTAACCTATAACCCAACTTAAACCTATACTTATAACCTAAACTTATTCTCAAATCCAAAAACCCATAACTTACACCTAAACCTTAACCTAAACCTATAACCTATAACCTAAACCAAACCTATAACCTAAACTCCGAACCCAAACCCGAACATGAATTCCTAAACCTTAACCTAAACGTATAACCCATAACCTAAGCCTATACCTAAACCTAAAACCTAAACCTAAATCTAAACCTATAACTTAAACCTAAACCCATAACCTATTCTTAAATCCTTAAACCTTAACCTATAACCCAACCTAAACCTATACTTATAACTTAAAACTATTCTCAAATTCCAAAACCTATAACCTAAACCTAATCTTTCCCTAAACCTATAACCTACACTTATAACCTAAACCTAAACCTATAACCTATAACCTAAACCTAAAACCTAAATGTATTCTTAAATCCCTAAACCTTAACCTACACTTAATCCTAATCTCAACTCCCTAACCTAAACCTAAACCTAAACTTGAAAACCTAAACCTAAACTTGATCCCGAACTCGAACCCGATTTCACAAACCTAAACCTTAACCTATAACCTATACTTATAACCTTAACCTAAACCTATTCTCAAATCCCAAAACCTATACCTATAACCTAAACTTAGACCTTAACCTAAACATAAACCTATACTTATAACCTATAACCTAAACCTAAACCTTAACCTTAACCTAAACCTATAACCTATACTTATAACCTTAACCTAAATCTATTCTCAAATCCCAAAACCTATACTTATAACATAAACCTAGACCTAAACCTATAACCTATAACCTAAACTTGAAAACCCAAACCTAAACCCGATTTCATAAACCTTAACCTATTCTCAAATCCCAAAACCTATACCTATAACCTAAACCTAGACCTTAACCTAAGCATAAACCTATACTTATAACCTATAACTTAAACCTAAACCTAAACCTTTACCTAAACCTTAACCTTAACCTAAAATTATAACCTTAACCTAAACCTATTCTCAAATCCCAAAACCTATACTTATAGCCGAAACCTTAACCTTAACCTATAACCTATACTTACAACCTTAACCTAAACTTACAACCTTAACCTAAACCTATTCTCAAATCCCAAATCTTATAGTTATAACCTAAACCTAGACCTTAACCTTAACTTATAACCTATATACTTATAACATTAATCTAAATCTAGACCTTAACCTAAACCTAAACCTAAAACCTAAACCTAAACCTAAACCTATAACTTAAACCTAAACCTATAACCTAAACCCTAACCTAACCCTATAACCCATAACCTATAACCTAAACCTATAACCTAAACTCAAATCCCTAAACCTTAACCCATAACCCAACCTAAACCTATACTTATAACCTAAAACTATTCTCAAATCCCAAAACCTATAACCTAAACCTAACCTTTCCTAAAATTATAACCTACACTTATAACCTAAACCTAAATCTATACCTTAAACCCTAACCTAACCCTATAACCCATAACCTTAACCTAAACTTATAACCTTAACCTAAACCTATTCTCATAAACCAAAACCTATACCTATAACCTAAACCTAGACCTTAACCTAAATAAAAACCTATACTTATAACCTATAACCAAAACCTAAACCTAAACCTTAACCTAAACCTATAACCTTAACCTAAACTTATAACCTTAACCTAAACCTATTCTTAAATCCCAAAACCTATACTTATAGCCGAAACCTAAACCATTACCTAAAACCTAAAACCTAAATGTATTCTCAAATCCCTAAACCTAAACCTACACCTAATCCTAATCTCAACTCCTAACCTAACCTAAACCTAAACTTGTAAACCCAAACCTAAACCCTATCCCGAACCCGAACCCGAACCCGATTTCCTAAACCTTAACCTTAACATATTATCAATTCCCTAAAGCTATAACCTAAAACCTAAACCTCAACCTATACCTATAACCTAAACCTAAACCTAAACCTTAACCTTAACCTATAACCTATACTTACAACTTTAACCTAAACTTATAACCTTAACCTAAACTTATAACGTAAACCTTAACCTATAACCAAAACTTATAACCTAAACCTAAACTTATTCTCAAATCCCAAAACCTATACTTATAACTTAAACCTAAACCTTAACCTGTAACCTAAACTTATACTTATAACCTTAACCTAAACTTATAACCTTAACTTAAACCTATAACCTATAACCTATAATCTATAACCTAAACTCAATTCCCTAAACCTTAACCTATAACCTATAACCTAAACTCAATTCCCTAAACCTTATCCCTAAACCTAACCTAAACCTAAACCTATAACCTACACTTATAACTTAGCTATAATTTAAACCTAAAACCCAAACCTAAACTATAAGACCTGTAGCCTAGTCCGCACCAATCCGTAGGCTTCTGTGATCCTACCGGTCGAATTTCGGCAATCATCGACCTGTTTTCGACGTTTGCGTGAGATCCTAAGCCGGGTCCCGCATACCGAAGTCAGCTCGAACCGAAACCTGTACCTTGGCGGCCGCTCCTTCGCCACGGTTCCAACGCCATGACTTGCGCACCAAACCGATACCCAGGGTAGAAGATGTAGGCCCGCGTTCAATTCGAAGAAAACACCACACATTGCGAATTACGAGGAAATCTCTACGAGATGTCCCATCAATCAATCCCATTAATCAAGTTCACATCACACATCAAGTCAAGTACAATAACCCATACCCTATCCTTACCTCTCTCTTACACAAGCTACCCAAAGTCAACCCTCACATCACTTCACCTCTCTCCACCCATCCCTTCTTACAACACATCACTCCATCCATCACCCATCACACCCATCCCATATCATCCCATCACCTCTCTCTCTCTCTCTTCACTCCTAAGCAACCCAAAATTTCATATGTCCAAGCTCCCTTCCACAAACAACAAGTGTGGCCCACTTTTCCTACTCTCTCATCTCCCATCTCAACCGTTGATCCAACATCTACCACCATCAAAAGAGAAGGCAAGGAGCATACAAGCCTAAGGGAGCAAGGAGGAGGCCAACAAGGTGGGTGATTCACCATTAATTTCAATTTGTAGGGCCACTTGTGTGGGACCCACTTAATGAATGCATTGTATTTGGGAGGGCCCAATAGTGGCGGGGTCCCTCCCCTCCACGTGTCTCTCCCTCCCTCTCTCTTTCTCTCTCTATCCTTCCCTTGGAATGAAGTGGGCCCCACCGAATCGTGTTAAATATACTCCATCCATCAAACGGTGTGGCCCACCGCATTTCAGGTGAAATCCACCATCCATTTTTAGGATGGTGAGAAGTCCCAAATGCTATGTATATATATATATATAAATATATATATATATATACGTGGATAGTGGGCCACGTACATGTGGGACCCACCAAGATGTAGTGTTTATCCATGCCGTCCAAAGTCCCTGGAACTGGACAGGAGGGGTGGCTAACACGGAGTGCGTGTACAGACATGGGCGTGTACTAAAAGCAAAAAAAAAATGTGTCTTTTTAAAGTTTTGGGGTGGGCCGCTCATGCTGGCTCCACCTTGATGTATGTATATAATTTGAGTTGTCCATTCCGTTCCCCAGCTCAGTTGAGCCGTTGAGCCAAGAAATGAAGCTGGTCCCATTCTCTAGCGGGCCATACTATAGGAAATAGTGGTGTTTGCCGTTGAAACACACCTTGATCTCTTTTACTCGCCAGATGATACTGCATATTAGGCTCATTTGGCTCATCTTGAGTCGTAGGAGGGAGTGGATGGGTTGGATTTTCCTAAGGTGGGCCCCACCTACGAAAAACCACGAGGTGATGGTTTTCAAAAAAAAAAATACAACAGCAGCAACTGCTGCTGCTGCTGACAGAAGGCACAGGCAGCGCTTGTGCATGGACGAACGGGTGGACGTGTTGGCCCTCACGGCTATGGCCGTGGGCCCCACCGTGACGCGTTTCGAACATCAACACCGTGCATTTGAAGTGTCCCCTTTAAATTATGGGACATCCCAAAGTCATCCATATAGGGAACTCAGGTGGGCCATACCATTTAAAATCATGTGAGGACATGCCTAAAACGTATAAAATCACTTGGTGGGGCCTACCTGAAATTTGGATGCGGCTGAAACTTGGTCTGAACGGTCAGCCAGGTGGGACACACATAATGGGTGGGCTGGATTTATGAACGTTACAGTGGACCCCCAGGTCCACGTAACCTTATAAACAGGTTGTGGCAAATAAACATTATAGTGGGCTCACCCTAGGTCCACATGACCTTATCATCTGGTTGGGTGGAAAACAAACATTATGGTGAGCCCCAGGCACATGTGGCCTTATCAATAGATTGGGTGGAAAATAAACATTTCAGTGGGCCCCATGTCTGTGTGCTCTTATCCATAGTTTGGGTGGAAAATAGACATTTTGGTGGAACCCACATGGGACCCACTAATGTATGTATTGTACCACACCTCTCATCAATGGGGACCCCCTCCCCCCCCCCCATGAGGTATGTGATTTATCTGTGCCGTCCATCTCCATGGGACCTACCATGATGCATGTGTTGCATCCCAACCGTCCAACCATTTTGGAGATTATTTCAAGGCCCATTGTTGAGGCCCACCTTGAATTGTATAAGGCCCATTGTGATGTGTGCAAAGCCCTAGTGACTAGGCCCATCTTGATGTAATAGTGGCCTGTTGTCGAGGCCTACTTCGATATATATGAGACCATGGTTTGAGGCCCATTTGACGTATTGGAGGCCTTTGGGTCGAGGCCCAACGGGATATACCTAAGGCCCATTGCAATATATGATTCTTCCACGGTTTATGTTATGATGATTTGGCGGCCATGCCTTGGGAGCGATGATGGTTTGACGTCCACATTGCAGGATGATGTTGGTTAAATGTCCGCATTATCACTCTCCCTAAGGCCCATTGATAGGCCCATACTTGTAGTGAGTAGGCCGTTAAGGCCCATATCCGTTATACACAAGCCCATCACCCTATGACATGTTTAGTATAGATCCATGATTCATGATCATACGCATCATATGTATGTTTGATATGACGAGTGACTGATCATAGCATATGTCTTCGGGCGGATTGTTTATAGGCTCCCTGATAGGCGAAGTTGCCCTACATGAGCGCGTGGTGCACGCAGGATTGTTGCATGTTTGGTAGGGTGATTCATGCACTTGCATTTGTGTGATCATGATTATTGTATGCCCTAGCGGCATTAGGACCATAGCCTCCACAGACACATCGTGGGTGGCTGGATTGTATACCGAAAATGTTTGGTTCTAGCATACGGGCACCATAGATGTCCTTGGGTGAAAATTCCTAAACCTGATGGTACCAGAGGATGACTCTAACAACGAGACCGAGTGGATGTATGAGCGCACGAGGGCCGAATACCAGGAGGCCACATCTCCCACTATGTTGTGGTCGGTTGGAAAGGAGTGTGGCCTTACTCGCCCGAGGGTAAGGGGCAATACTAGGCTGAGTTTGACCAGCTCGTGAATGAATCCGCTATCGACGTGCAGGATAGGTATTGGCAGATTATTGGTCAGGCGAATAGTGAGGTTTCTTACGCTCACTTGGATTGTGCGGCTAGGAGAGCGGCAGTGCCATTTGGAGTGTACTAAACCCCGGTGATTATCCTGAATGAGAACTGTACTGATATATAATGAGGTTTGGCATACTTGAATTGTATCTTACATTGCATGGTCTTGACATGGCCGATAGCATTCATATCTCGCACCACATAGCCTTGGTGCGGCTGACTGTATTCATGTACTCATCAGCATGATTCCGCATTACTCTGATCTTTGCATTCTGAACACGCTCATATTGCGCACACACTTACACTACCCTCTAAGCTTTCTATAAGCTTATGCACGATTGATGTGTGCAGGTGACGCAAGGACGCAGCCGTAGTCTCGCCATAGTTGGAGCGTGCAGTTGAGCTTCTGGAGTTTTTGTTATTATCACTATCTTGTATTTCCCTTCATACGCCTTATACTCAAAGTTTTTGATCATAGTGGATTTTGTGATGGTGTTCTCGTGGTTATTGTTCGTGGGTTATGCTTGTGGTTATGCTCATTACGAATCAAATTGATTATCAGAAATTCTCCTTGTAGCATCTCAGGATCGAAACCTGGTATATGGGTGCCGGGTACTGAGAATGGGGTACTACGGAGGCTGTCGGCCCTAGATTCATCGATCAGGAATTTTGTGAGCCGGGTCTTCGAGTTCGGGGCGTGACATAAACCCGATCCCGAACCTGAACTTGATTTCCTAAACCTAAACCTTAACGTATTCTCAAATCCCTAAACCTTAATGTATTCTCAAATCCCTAAATCTAAACCTACATCTAATCCTAATCTCAACTCCAATTCCCTAAACCTAAACCTAAACTTATACCTATTCTCAATTCACTAAACCTAAACATATAACCTAGCCTAATATTAAAGCTATTTCCGTAAACTGACTTTAGTCTTTTCATTGTAGACATGGATAAGAGTTGGATGAGAGCTAAGAACAGGTTTAGCCCAGAGTATAAACAAGGGGTTCAAGAGTTTATGGAATTTGTGCGAAATCGGGTAGATTCAAGGAATAGGATTAAGTATCCATATCGAAAATGCAAGAACATGATATATAAGACTTTAGACAAAGTAGAGGACGATTTGTTCATAGTTGGGATTGACTAGGGTAACACTTGGTGGATTTATCATGGTGAAGATATGATCCATAGAGTTGAACCCACTGAAGTCCTTGCTGACCCAATTGTATCGGATGACGAGGATAAAGATGCTAACGAAATGCAAGATATTATAGGGGATGTGTATTTAATATAGAATGACAATGTGTAATGGAATTTCTAATGGTTATAGATTAAAGTTTACAGTTTTATTATATTCTACTTGCATTATAGTGTAATGGTCTAATTATATTTTAATTATCTCTCTAAGCATAAGCACAAATGCATTGTACCGTCAACACTACTTGTATAATATTTTAGTATATTTCACTTATATTGACATTGTTTAAATTTATAAGTTCGTAGCTCACACATATTCAGTGATGGCACCAGGTGGGAGAGCACGTCATTCGCCCACTAGATCTACCTCTTCTACCCATGATGCAACGTAGCCAGCATCACTGTCACATGTTGCATCGCAGGCATCTGATCCCTCAATCGCGCATACACCGGGCACTGCATATAAGTTTAGACTTATATTTCTTTTAATGATTTTTGTTTATGTTTAGACTTATATATTTCTTTTGCAACAGCGTCGTCAACCAGCCGACGAGGATGTGGACCCACGCATGGGTTACTTTTAGAACGACTTACGCGTGAGGGTAGGATGATGGTAGAGTTCTCATAGGACTGCATTAGACCTGTTGGGAACAATGTCATGTTGTTTACATCAGAAGTCGGTGTCTTATACCGATCTCTGATCCCCCACCACCCCCCGTTGGGGAGACGTGACAGATGATGTGCGACAACTCATCTGTCAGCACCTTCAGGTAAATTTTAGTAAATTCAAATATATTTTATAAAAGTTCATTTATGGTTAAGTTATTTTCTTAATAGGTTTATTGCCTTAACCTATTATTTACGAAAATGCAGGATAAATTTGACTTGGATTTGAGCGTTCCACATATCTCCCATGCCGTCGATGACATGATCAAGGAGTGGTTCAAGGATTATCACGGTAAGTTACACAAGTGGTACAAGTAGTGTGCGAGCTACGAGGAGGCCGTATAGTCCGCACCAGCGCACGTGACTGATGAGGACTGGCGGATACTCTGCGATAGGTTTTCACCTGATTCTTTTCAGGTAATATTTACATATTTACGATATCTTAACGTAATAATTAAATTCACAATTAACAACAATGTATTATGAATAATGTGTTCAAAAGAGGAATAAAATAAATTCTAACAACAGGGGAAAGTTAGAAGTGAACCACGTAGCTGGTTCAAAGTCATTTGTACAACTTCGTCACAATATGGTAAGAAAGTACTGGTAATTATTACATTTATATATTCTTTCCATGCATTTATATTAACTCTATTGTCCTTTCGATTACGCAGCGAGATTTCATCACTGGCCAGGAACCTGGACCAGTAGACTTCTATAGAAGGACTCACTGTCGGCAGGCGATGGGATCTTGGGTACATCCTAGAACCAGCAAGATTTGCGTAAAAATCCTTACATTGTAAAATTTAATTACATTAAATCATAATAATGTCATTTATTATGAAAATTCATATGTTTTCATTACAGGAGGAGATGAACACCTTACGCAGTTAGCCCACTCTCGATGGTACTCAGCGGAGTGAGCCAGAGATCCTTAGTCAAGTGCTTGGCACCCGTTCTGGATATGTGCGTGGGCTTGGCTACGGTGCTAAGCTCATGGCACCCGCTAGAGCTGCCTCCAGTCGATCCATTGTCATTGGCGACAGCGCTGTACACCGAGCTGATTCCACAGAGAGAGAGAGGTTCAGCAGCTATGGGTCATCGTCGAAGACATCAGAGATCAGCTGGACAGGCAGAGGGAGGAGCAGGAGAGGAAGATGATGGTTCAGCTGGCGAGGTAGAGGGAGGAGCAGGAGCGGAGGATGGAGGAGGATATGGCGAGGCAGAGGGAGGAGCAGGAGAGGAGGATAGAGGAAGAGATGGTGAGGCAGAAGGAGGAGCAGGAGAGGAGGATGGAGGATCAGCTGAAGAGGCAGATAGATGAGCAGGAGAGGAGGATGGAGGAGTACAGGTGGAGCATGAGCGACAGATGATGGAGATGTTTCATGCTCTCACTTCACGCTTACCCACCGATGCCCCACCACCTCCGCCTTCATCTTTGTGATTTTTTGTATATTTGTTTATGATGTTAAGTTTATATGTATTTATGCGTGAATGAATGTGATGTGGATAAGATTGTTTGTGTTTAGATGAATGTAGTTTATGTTTGGATATATTTACTAGTTTGGGTTTAGATAGATGTGAATATGAATAAGATGAAATATATTATATAACAGGTGTATATCAGGATGAATATGATGAAATATATTATAATAGGTGTATATCAGGAATTTTGTGTGGAATTTTGTGCTAGATTATTTTTTTCAAAAAGAGACTTTTACCAACGAAAGTTTTCGTAGGTAAAAGTTTCTTACGTATTTTTTAGCGACGAAAATGTTTGTTGCCAAAAGTTTTGGAATTATTTTTAGCACGAAAACTATCTTCGCCAAAAGTTTAACATTTATTTTTTGCGACAAAAATGTTCGTCGCTAAAAGGATTGTAATTTTTAACATTTATTTTTTAGCGACAAATATGTTCGTCGCTAAAAGTTTTGGAATTATTTTTAGCGACGAAAACTATCGTCGCTAAAAGTCTAACATTTATTATTTAGCGACGAAAATTTTCGTCGCTAAAAGTTTTGTAATTTTTAACATTTATTTTTTAGCGACGAAAATGTTCATCGCTAAAAGTTTTGGAATTATTTTTAGCGACGAAAGCTATCGTTGCTAAAAGTCTAACATTTATTTTTTGCGACAAAAATTTTCATCACTAAAAGTTTTATAATTTTTTTAGCGATGAAAACTATCGTCGCTAAAAGTTCAACACTTATTTATTAGCGACGAAATAATTCATCGCTAAAATTTTTGCAAAAGTTTTTTAGCGACGAATATCTTCGTCGCTAAAAATCTTGCCTTTGGCAATGATTAAAATTTTTTGTTGCTAAAAATCATTTGCTTCAATCTTTTAGCGACGAAAATTTTCGTCGCTAAAACTTTTTAGCTACGAAAATTTAACTTTTAGCGACGAAAATTTTCATCGCTAAAGGTGAGATTTCTTATAGTGTGTTGTTTGCCTTATCTTATAATTAAGCCAATGTACTTTTTTCATCATGATAAATGCTCATGCGCATTATATGTATACTTGTTATGAGGAGTAGCATATGCCATTAGGCTGGTTGATTATGGGACTCCTTGTGAGACGGAGTTGCCCCACATGATCGCGTGGTACGCGCAGGCTTGATGCATGACTGGATTGTATGACTCTACATCGCAATTGTGTGACATGATCATTTGGCACCCTAGTGACATCAGGGCTGCAGCCTCCACGGGCATATTGTGGATGGCCAAATAAGACACTAGAAATGTTGGTTCATGACATAGGGCAAGTTAGATGTCTTTGGGTGAAATTTCCAAAACCCCCATGGCCAGGGGAAGCTCCAACATTTAGACCGAGTGGATGCATGAGCGCCAAATGTCGAATACCAGGAGGCCGCGCTTCCCACTGTGTCGTGGTCGGTTGGAAGGGGGTGTGGCCTTACCCACTCGAGGGAGTAGGCAATGACTAGGCTGAGTTTGACCCAGCTTGAGGAATGGGTCCGTTATCGATGAGCCGGGCCAATATTGGCAGGCGGATAGTGATGTCTCTTCCACTTACCCAATTGTGCACTTGATGGGGCGGCAAACTAACGTAGTGTGTACTAGACCTCGGTGATGATCCCAAAGATGTACAATACTGATATGTGGACCTACCGAGCAGGACTTGCGTACCCAGTATTTGATTTATTCATTCATTCACTATCCACTCGGGCTGGTGATGCGCAATCATATCATTGTGTACCTTCGCAATGGCCAAGATTTCGGTTGGAGTGCGCTTACAACCTGAGATCAGGAGTTTACCACATTAAGTCTGTCTATCCAAATTTAGGTATGGGACTGATTTGGATAGAAGTCCCTTGTGATGGACCCTATAGCCTACGATACTATATACTATCATCCCGACTTCATGCCTTAGCTTGGTCATTTCTTTCGGACCACATATTACATTACATCCTAGGCACACGGCATTTGGTTTACCACGACCCCGTATTGCATAGCCAATCTGCATTACATACTCTGATATTGTATGACTCATAGACTTGTCAGTATTTTTGCTTACTCTGATATTATATGACTTATGGACTTGTCAGTATTTCTGCTTACTTTGATACTATATGACTCATGGACTTGTCAGTATTTCTGCTTACTCTGTTATCGTATGACTCATGAACTTGCCAGTATTTCTAATATTGTATGGAATGTGGACTTGTATTGTATACTTGGCACCTGCATTACGCACACACGTACACCATCCTCTAAGCTTCTTGTAAGCTTATGCACGACCGTTGGGTGCACGTGACATTAGGTCGCAGTAACATTGAAGTAGGAGCGTGGAGGCCGAGCTTTGTGGAGATTTTATTATATATATATTTCCTTCCAGCATTGTAATTAACCATTTATATTAGTGGATATGTGATGATGATGTTGCTCTTGTGATTTGGGTACACTTGTGGTTATGCTCCTTTACAAAAAAAATTACACTGAAAATCCTCCTTATAGGATTCCAGGATCGGAATCTCGCATATGGGCGTTGGGAGCCGAGAATGCGGTACTACGGAGGCTGTCAGTGCCAGATTCGGCAATCAAAAATTTTCTGAGCCTGGTTTTTGAATTTGGGGCGTGACATCAGTCTCAGTCACCGTCACGGGCTCCGTGCAAAGGTGTGGGCATGTAAGGCAATGCGGCTATAGGGGCGCTAGTGGCGCACTTTACACTTCACATGTTCGCATCCTATCGTAGAGGATCACTCCTTCATGACCTTATGTGAGACGAGTGCGAGTCGCGTTGCGACAAAGAGCTAAGGTGGATGGCTGGCTGGAAGTCTAGAAGAATGAATGAGGTACCTTAGAATATATAAAGGCTGGAAAAAGAGCTGTTGTAGGGAGGTGTAACTGCTCATGCACTTGTTGTTGACCATGCAGAAACTATTGCATGTGGCTAGCCCAACAGCTAGAAACAGCTAGCCAGTGTCTCACAACGGTCAGAAACAGCTGCATGCAGTAGCCATTATACTACATGCACAACAGCTAGAAACTGCCAACAACGACTAGTTTCTCCAACAGCTAGAAAATGCTCAATTGGATTTATTTCCCTGGATCATAACTCTCAGCCACCATTGCTTATATAAATTAGGCCTGGATGGGTTTCCAATCCATCACAACTCACTCTAGTAGATTCATATGAACCACAACCTCTCCTATAGACCAAAAATTCCAGCAAGATAGCAAGGTTCATCTGAACCATTGCCTGAAGATCAGACCAACAGTGTGGTCCTGAATGGTTTATCTTAACCATTAGCTGAAGAACAGACTTGTGCAATGGTCTAATTCACATTCCTTCTTCTTTTCTGGGATTTTTCCTTTTATTTTCTACCAGAAATTATGTAATAGAGTTCCATTAGTGGGTCTTCGTGTTTAATGAATGTAGATCCACACCAGGCTCGTCGTATCCTAGAAATAATTTACCTATAACCTTTCAGCATACTCAATTTACCTGAGTAGGGGCAAATAATACTTTAAGGACAGCGTTCCAAGCGTGCTTCAGCCTGTCCTAATTTTCAGATTAGTTTAGTTTTTCAGTTTCCATATTTTACAGAAAATATTATTTTTGTATAATTTCTCGACAATCTTAAAGCGTTATTTCTGATAGAAGCTGATAGTGTATCATCTATCAAGTTGATGAATCAAGACTTGATTCGTCTTGATCGGTTCGATGAAACCAATTTTACCAAATGGCAAGACAAACTCAAGTTTCTTTTGATGGCGCTGAAGATCTTTTACGTCTTATATCCGAATTTGCAGCCATTGCCTGAAGCATCTGAGAATGATACACCTGAACAGGTTGCTGGCCGCACCAAACGAGCTGAAGACGAACTCATATGTCATGGACACATTCTGAATACACTCTCCAACCATCTGTACGATCTGTACACACAAACATCATCAGCAAAAGAAATCTACACTGCTCTGGAGTTCAAATACAAAGTTGAAGAAGAAGGTACCAACAAGTTCCGGATTGCCAGGTACTTCGACTATAACATGGTAGATAACAAACCTTTGCTAGCCCAAATCTAAGAACTACAGCTAATAGTTAACAAAATCAAAGCCATTAAAATTGATCTTCCTGAATCATTCCAAGTCAGGGCTATTATCGCTAAATTGCACCCGATGTGGAAAGACTATAGAAAGAAGTTACTGCATAAGATTTAGGACTACACACTGGAATAAATCCAGAAACATCTCAGAATTGAGGAAGAATCTCGCAACCGTGATAAAAAGAATGACAACGGGAATTTCTCGTCCAAAGTACACATAGTAGAAAATACAAATAATAAGAATCACGAGAACGACGATTCCTTGAAACCCAACAAAGAAAAATTCAAGAAAAACACCCAAAAGAAAAATAAAAAGTTCAAAGGCCCATGCCATGTGTCTGGGAAAAACGGGTACTATACTCGAGTTTGCCGATATCGCAAATCTAAAAAAGAAGCAAGTGCAATAGAAGAATGCGTTATTGTAGCAATGATCATCGACGTGAATACCATCCAAGGAAAGGTTCTCGGTTGGTGGTACGATACTGCCACTACCATACATGTGTGTTACGACAGATTACCTTCAAAACCTATACAGAATTGACCGATGGTCAAGAACTCTGAATGGGTAATGAAGTCCGATTGAAAGTTGTCGGTAAAGGAACTGTCGAACTAATATTCACCTCTGGGAGGAAAGTGATTCTGACAAACATCATGTACGTCCCAAACATGAGGCAAAACTTAGTTTCTGGGATATCTTTTGAGCAAATCAGGAATAAGGGTGGTGTACGAGTTAGGAAAACTAATTATATTTAAGAATGAGAATTTTGTCGAAAAGGAATATGCTTGTAACGGTATGGTCAAGTTTTCTCTGAATGAAAGTAGCACTTCTTCATATATGGTTGAATCCGTTGGATTATGGCATGATAGACTAGCCCATATAGGGTATAGTACCTTGAAGTTCATAACTAAGAATGGTTTAATCTCATATACAGAAAATGAAACCGATAAATGTGAAGTGTGCATACAATCCAAAATGACAAAGAAACCTTTTCCAAGTTTCAATAGATCGTCTCAAGTATTGGATCTTGTGCATAGTGATATCTGTGAGTTAAACGACATTCTTACTCTTGAAGGTAAAAGGTACTTTATAACCTTTATTGATGATTTTTCTAGATATGTGTATGTGTACCTATTAAAGAGTAAAGATGAAGCGTTAAACATGTTTAAGGTATATAAAGCGGAAGTAGAAAATCAACTAAACAAGAATATAAAAATTCTCTATAGCGATAGAGGAGAAGAATACTTCTCTAATGAATTTAATAACTTCTATGAAGAACATGGACTAATACATCTGTGTACTAAGCCATACACACTTCAACAAAACGAAATAACAGAAAGGAAGAATAGAACATTAGTAGACATGGTCAACTCAATGCTAATACGAGCAAAGTTGCCACTCAATTTATGGGGTGAGGCATTGCTTGCAGCGTGTCATATATTAAACGAAATTCCATTTAAAAAAATATAAAATATTACCATATGAAACATGGAAATGTAGAAAACCTAACCTAGGATATCTTAAAGTGTATGGGTGTCTTATATATTGCAGAACTCCTGATAAAAAAAGAACTAAGTTAAGACCCAAAGCTATTGAGTACGCCTTCGTAGGGTATGCACAGAATAGTAAAGCTTATAGATTTTTAGATCTAGAGTCTAATACCGTAATAGAATCAAGAGACGTTGAGTTCTTTGAGAACTCATCATCTTTGGAGTCAAAGGATAATGAAGTCCAAACTCCTGATAGAGAATCAGATAGTATAGTTCCACAAGTGGTGGAAGCTCCTATTGAACCTCGTAGGAGTCAAAGGACAAGAATGAAGAAGAGTCTAGATGATGACTATATAGACTCTCAGCGCGTCTTTTTCCATCTTGTAGAAGGAGATAGAGAAAATGTTATAAGAAAAATACCTATATTAATGACTATAAAAGATGATTCTAAAACATATAAAGAAGTTGTATCCTTTAGAGACTCACTTTTCTGGAAAGAAACTATTGATGATAAAATAGAATCTATAATGTCAAATCAAACATGGGAACTAGTAAACTTACCTCCAGGTTCTAGACCCATAACAAGTGGATATTTAGGAATAAATATCATACTGATGGAACTATCCAAACATTTAAAGCTCGACTAGTAGCTAAGGGTTTTAGACAAAAAGAAAGGATAGATTATTTTGACACATATTCTTTTGTAAATAGGATAACATCCATTAGGATATTATTTGCGCTAGCTTCCATACATCATCTTCACATCCATCAAATGGATGTAAAGACCGCATTTTTGAATGGTGACCTCAATAAGGAGGTATACATGGAACAACCTGAAGGATTTGTTCTACTAGGAAATGAAAATAAAGTATGTAGATTAATCAAATCTCTATATGGATTAAAACAAGCACCAAAATAATGGCATGAGAAGTTTGATCCCAAAATACTATCTTATGATGATTTCACGCATAATGTGGCTGATAAATGCATATATTCTAAAGTAAATGGTAACTGTATAATTATTATTTATCTATATGTTGATGACATATTAATAATTAGTAAAAAAATGAAGTGTGTGACCTTCCGTATTCAAAATGAAGGATCTTGAACAAGTAGATACCATCCTAGGTATTAAAGTTTAAAAACATTGTGGGGGTTGTGCTTTGTGTCACGCCCCAAACTCAGAAACCGGGCTCATAAAATTTCCGATCGTAGAATCCAGTGCCGACAGCCTTCGTAGTACCCCATTCTCGGCTCCCAGAACTCATATGCTAGATTCTTATCCTGGGATCCTAAAAGGAGGATTTTCAACATGAATTTATTTCATAAGAAGCATAACCACAAGTATACCCAAATCATAAGAACAAGATCATCACCACATATCCACTAATATAATCGTTTGAGTACAATACTGAAAAGGAAATATATGCATATAATAAAATCTCCAGAATCTCTACCGCACGCTCCCGCCCAGCTCGACTGCGTCCTATTATCTCCTGCACGCATCTATCATGCATAAGCTTATAGAAAACTTAGTGGGTGATAAAAGTGTGTGCACAAGGTAAGTGCCAAGTAAGCAATATCAGAGTAATCAGAGTAAGCGGACATACTGATAAGCCCATAAATCATACAGTATTAGAAATACTTGCAAGATCATAAACTATACGATATTAGAGTAATGCGAAAACATGCTGATAGGCCCATAAATACCATCAGCCTTATCCAGGCTATGCGATGTAGAAATATAATAAAAATAATATCATATATTGATGAAGCAATGTATACCAGCTACGCAATGCGGTGACAGTAAGCTAAATATCAGATGCTGTTGATGCAATGCAATATACGGTGTGAATGAAATGACCAAGTTGGAGTGAAGTTAGGATAATAGTACGTAGTATCGTAGGCTATGGGGTCCATCACAAGGAACTTCTATCCAAACTAGTCCCATACTTAAATTTGGATAGCCAAACTCAATGTAGTAGACTCTTGATCTCAGGTTAGTCATGCGCCCAACTAAAATTCTTGTCATTATGAAGGTACACAACAATTAGTTGCGCACCACCAACCTGAGTGGATAGTAAATGAATAAATGAATGAATATGCAACTCTTACTCGATAAGTCGACGTATTAGTACGGTTTCTCTTTGGGATCATCACCGGGGTCTAGTGCACTCTACATGCAAATCGCTGCTGACTGGACTCCCAACCATGCGAGTGAAAGAGACCTCACTATCTGCCTAGCCAGTAGTCAGCCAATATTTACCCAGCGCGTTGATAGCAGACCCATTCATGAGCTAGTCAAACTCAGCCTAGCTATGCTCCCTACCCTCAGGCGGGTAAGGCCACACCTCCTCCTAACCGACCACGATATGGTGGGAGATGCAGCCTACTGGTATACGGCCCTCATGCGTTTATATATCCACTCGGTCTTGACATTGGGGCATTTCCTGGCCCGGAGGTTTAGGAATTTTCACCCAGGGACATCTATGACGCCCATATGTTAGAACCAAACATTTCCGGTGTCTTATCTGGTCACGATATGCCTATGGAGGCTACGGCCCTAATGTCGCTAGGGCGTACAGTAATCACAACACACAATGCAAGATACATGAGTTATACAATCCAGTCATGCATCAATCATGTGCGTACCATGTGCTTATGTGAGACAATCTCCGCCTATTAGGGAGTCTCATAACAACCTGCCCAATGACATGTAATGGCCAACCACATCTCATAACAAACATGCAGATGATGCATATAGGCATGCATCATAATGCTATGCTGTCACATACTCATAATTAGTATCAATAACCGGCATCAATAATCGGCCTCGACAATATGGACATTTAACCAACATTGCCCCCAAGGAATGGTCCACATAGAGCCTAACATATAGTGGGCCCATGGCCTCACACAAGGGCCAAATATACAATGTCATGGGCCTCACTCAAGAGCTTAATACACATCACGATGGGCCTTTCACATGGGCCTATTATACATCACAATGAGCTCCGTCGCCTGACCCTCAAATGCATCACGATGGGCCTCATCACATAGATCTCATATTCATCACATTAGGCCTTCAACACGGGCTGAATACTCATCACAATGGGCCTCAACTACAAGTTGCATATACATCACATTGGGCCTCAAATAATGGGCCTCAACTACAAGCTACATACACATCACATTGGGCCTCAAATATGGGCCGCATATACATCACATTAGGCCTCGACAATCGGCCTCGATAATCAGAATCGGCAATTGGCCACAATAATCGAAATCGATCGATAATCAAAATCGGCAATCGGCCACAACGGTCGAAATTGATCAATAATAGGCCTCGATGATCGGAATCGGCAATCGGCCACAACAATCGGAATAGATCGATAATCAGCCTCGATAATCAGAATCGGTAATTGGCCACGACAATCGGTCACGATAATCAGCCTCGATCGCTAATCTGCAATCGGCCACAACAATCAGAATCGATCGATAATCGGAATTGGCAATTGGCCACAATGATCGAATCGATCGATAATCCATCTCAATAATCAAAATCGGCAATCGTCCATGACAATCGATCATGATGATCAGCCTCGATCGCTAATCGATAATTGCCTCGACAATCGGCCTCGATAATCAGAATCAGTAATCGGCCACAACAATCGAAATCGATCAATAATCGGCCTCGATGATCGGAATCGGTAATCGGCCATAACAATCGGAATCAATCAATAATTGGCCTTGATGAGCAGAATCGGCAATCAACCATAATAATCAGAATCGATCGATAATCGGCCTCGATAATTGGAATCGGCAATCGGTCATGACAATCGATCACGATAATCACCCTCTATCGCTAATCTGCAATTGGCCATGACAATCAGAATCGACAATCGGCCACAATGATCGGAATCGATCGATAATCAGCCTCGATAATCGAAATCGGCAATCGGTCATGATAGTCGATCATGATAATCAGCCTCGATCGCTAATCGGTAATTGGTTATAATAATCAGAATCGATCGATAATCGGCCTAACAAAGGGCCCAAGAGAATGTCACGATGTGGACATTTAACCATCATTGCCCATTAATGTGGACATTTAACCAACATTGCTTCCAAGGAGTGGCCCACATAGACCAAATATACAGTGGGCCCATGGCCTCACACAACGAGCCTTACCAAATGGGCTTCAAATATATCGCATGAGCCTCATCACATGGGCCACATATGTATCACAATGGGCCCCATACACGGGCCGTAAATACATCACAATGGGCCCCAATGCATAAGCCGAGTATATGTCACTTTGGGCCTCAAACATGGGCCTTATGTATACATCGAGTGGGCTGCATCAATGGGCCTCACTAATACACATCAAGTGGGTTGCACCAATGGGCTGCATTAATGGGTCTCATACACATCAAGTGGGCTACACCAATGGGTTGTACTAATGGGCCTCATATACATTAAATGGGCCGCAATATATGGGCCTCGCCAAATGGATCACGAATACACCATAATGGGCCTCAAATACAAAACAAGTGAGCCCTGTACATGGGCCAAAAATACATCATGATGGCTCCCATGGATAGGCTGCACCAATGGGCCTCAAATGGGCTTGGACCACACCAAAAATCATTTCGCTAGTTGCAGGTGTAGCAGGTGTATTACTGTACACTATCATTCCATGGGGCACATGGCCCACTAATGATGATCAGCACTGTCCAAACATTGCCCGGGTAAATCAGGACCATCCAAACATTATCCATAAAATCAGCACTATCCAAACATTGTCCATGTGAATCAACACCATCCAACCATGGTCTAACACCATCCAAATAGGTGGACAGTGTGGATTAAATAGATACCTCACAGTGGTGTCCCACCATCCAAATGATGGACGGCTGGGATAAAACAGATACATCACACGTGAGCTCCACATGCCGGACAGCATGTATGTCCAACACATACATCACGGGAATCCCATCGTCCAAGGGTCTGGACGGTGGATGGGATGGGTGAAGCATATACATAAGGTGGGGCCACGTGGTGCGGCCCACCAAATATAATATCATATATATAATATGCATATACATCAGGTGGGGCCACGTGGTGTGGCCCACCAAATATACTATTTATATATATATACACTTATATATTATATTATTTTATTTTAAATTGAAATGGCCCACCGTCCAGACCCATGTCTGGACGGACAGTGTCGATTACAAACATGCATCACGGTGGGGTGATGGGCAGTCAGGGCTTCACACACATCAAGGGTCCACAAGTGTGGACCCACCAGCGCTTGAAGGAGTTAGCCAGAATTTTGCCACCATCCAGACCTCAGCATTTGGACGGTCTAGATATAACACGGACCACATAAATGGGGTCCACTCCACAGTGAGATGGACGGTGTTGATAAAACTCAAACATCATGGTGTGGCCACCGTCCAAATCTGCTGGACGGTGCAGATGTAATAAAATACATCAAGGTGGGAAGATCTCCACCATCCAGATTTGCTGGACGGTGCACATTTAATAAGTACATCAAGGTGGTCCATGTTCATAAAATGGACGATGTGAATGAAACAAATACATCACGATGGCCCACTACAGCACCGTGCAGCCTGTCCAGCACCGTCCAGATGGTCTGGACGGTGTGGATGAAACAAAAACATCAAGTGGGCCCCTCGTCCAAGCCATGGACGGTAAGAATAAAACTCATACATTTCTTGGGCCACGTCCAGATGCTGGAGGCCTAGATATAACACACGTGCCATGTTGGGTCCACGTCCAGAACTGTCTGGACAAGCGGACGGTGTGGATTTAGTACATACCTCATGCGTGGACCCTACACATCCAACAGATGGACGATGTGGGTATATAACGCATACATCAGGTGGGTCTCACCGTCCAGATTTGCTGGACGGTGAAGATTTCTCACATACTCCAAGGTGGGCTCCACCATGATAGATGGCATAGATGCACGCATCAGGTGGGCCATACAATCAGCAAGAAAGAAAAGGGAGGGAGAGGGAAGCACACATGAGGTGGGGGAGCTCCGCCACTATGAGCTCCCCTACATCTTACAATGCATCAAGATGGGTCCCAAAATAGGTGGGCCCTACATCAAAATCACAATCTACAACTACGAGCACCCACCTATTGGCCTTCTTCTTTGTCCAATTGGCTTCGGCTTTGACGGTGGATGATGGGGATTGGATGGTTGGATTGGGTGGTAGGGAGGTGGGCCACACATGACTTCTCTCCCATGGACATCCACCTCTCATGGTTGCTTGGAAGATGGATTTTTTGAAATGAGAAAGAGAGAGAGAGAGAGAGAGAGAGAGAGATGATGGGAGAGAGGGATGGTAAGTGATGGGAGGGTGTACTTTGTTGTAAGAGAAAGTTGACTTTTGGGAAGGGTGGTTGTACTTGAGGATGGGATGGAGTGATGGGTTATATTTTGATTGATTGATGTGACGTATTGTAGAGATTCTCTCGGAATTGCAACCCGCGGTGTTTTCCTCGAACTGAACATGTGCCCACATCTCCTGGCCTAGGTACCGTCTCGGCGTGCGAGACGCGACGGCGGAACTGCGGCGACGGCGTGGTTGTTAGGGTACAAATCTCGAATCGAGCCAACGCTGATATATGGGACACGACTCAGGATCGCACGTAAACACCAATAACAAATCGCAGGTCACCGGGATTCGACTGGGAGGACCGCGGAGGAATACGGAATGGTACGGACTATGATACGGGTCTTAAATTTTGTGTCAATCTCATTATATTGAGAAGATACTGAACAAGTTTAACCATCTAAATATAAAAGAAGCAAAAACTCCATTTGATCCAAGTATTAAACTAAAAGAGAAGAACGGAAGAACAGTTGTACAATTGGAATATGCAAGTTCTATAGGGAGTCTTATGTATGTTATGCAATGCACTAGACCTGATATCGCATATGTTATGAGTAGACTTATTAGGTTTACTAGTAACCCTAGTACTGAACACTGGAATGCAATTATTAGAGTCTTTGGTTACGTAAAATCAACCAAAGACTTAGGACTATTTTATTCAGAGTTTCCTGCCGTATTGAAAGGATATACCAATGCGAGCTGGATATCGAGTGCAGGAGATAAGAAGTATACTACAGGGTAGGTATTCACCCTAGGAGGTGCAGTTATATATTGGGGACAAGAAACAGACCTGCATAACGTACTCAACTATGGAGTCTGAATTTATATCCCTAGTTGCAACAGGTAAAGAGGCTAAGTGGTTAAGGGATTTTTTATTAGAAATCTCTTTTTATGTAAAGCCTATATCAGCTGTGTCACTACATTGTGATAGTGAAACCACATTAGCTAGATTCCATAACAGTACCTATAATGGTAAATCTAGACATATAACTCTTCAACATGATTATGTCAGACAATTGATTCGAGATGGAATCATTATTATTTTCTATGTGAAATTAAGCAATAACCTAGTGGACCCTTTTACTAAACCTGTACCGAGAGAGGTAGTAAAAGCAACATCTAGAGGGATGAGGTTGAAACTCTTCAACCAAAGTTTCACTAGTGAGGGTAACCCAACCTAAAATTAGAAAATCTCTAATTTTAGATTTAAAGGGTAAAAACAAGTTACTAATATGTGGAAAGTTTTCAGCACTAAATTATTTATGACCTCATCCATAATAGATAAGTGCTGAGCATTACGAAAAAGGGTTGAGTTGTAGAACTCTTAATGAAATTCAGTCTAAAGGATAATTGTCTTAAAGTAGCGAAGACACTGGAAGGATTTCACCTATATGAACGTAGAGATGGTGTCGTCTCTCATGAGAGAGAGAGTTCTCTCTTGGGATCGTTCACGAAACAGGATAATTAAGCACATGGCCACACTACAAGAAATCACACTTTTAGCGACAAAATTTTTCATCGCTAAAAGCCAAATTTTCATAGCTAAAAAGTTTTTCGCTAAATTCGTCACTAAAATACTGACGTAGAAGGGTTTTATCAGCAAAAATTTTAAATCGTCGCTAAAGGCAAGCTTTTTAGTGACGAAAATTTTCGTTGCTAAAAAAACTTTTAGTGACGAAAATTTTTGTCGCTAAAAATATTTGCAAAACTTTTAGCTACGATAATTTTCGTTGCTAAAAATATTTTGCAAAACTTTTAGCTACGAAACTTTTCACCGCTGAAAATATCAAAACTTTTAACTATAGGAATTTTCGTCACTAAAAATATTTTCCAAAACTTTTAGCTACGAAAAGTTTCGTTGCTAAAAATATTTTGCAACACTTTTAGCTATGAAACTTTTCATTGCTACAAATATTTTGCAATACTTTTAGCTGCGAAAAATTTCGTCGTTAATAATATTTTGCAAGACTTTTAGCTACGAAACGTTTCGCCGCTAAAACTATTTCGTGAAACTTTTAGCTATGAAAAATTTCGTCATTAATAATATTTTGCAAGACTTTTAGCTACGAAACGTTTCATAGCTAAAACTATTTCGCGAAACTTTTAGCTATGAAAAGCTTCTTCACTAAAAATATTTTGTGAAGCTTTTACCAACAAAAATTTTTGTCGCTGAAAAATATTTACAAAACTTTTAGCTACGAAAAGTTTTGTCGCTACAAAAATTTTGCAAAACTTTTAGCTACGAAACTTTTCGTCGCTAAAAGTCTCTTTGTTAAAAAAATAATCCCGCAAAAATTCCTGATATACACTTGTTACAATATATTTCATCATATTCATCCTGATATACAACTGTTATATAATATATTTCATCATATTCACATTCACATCCATCTAAACCCAAACTAGTAAATCCATCCAAACATAAACTACATTCATCCAAACACAAACAATCTTATCCACATCACATTCATTCATGCGTAAATACATATAAGCTTAACATCATAAACAAAAATACCCTTAACATAAACCTTAACCTAAACCTATAACCTATAACCTATAACTTATAACTTAAACCTAAAACCTAAACCTAACCTATAAGTTTAGGTTGAGGAAATCGGGTTCAGGTTCGGGATCGTGTTTAAGTTTGGGTTTTCAAGTTTAGGTTTAGGTTTAGGTTAGGGAGTTGAGATTAGGATTAGGTGTAGGTTTAGGTTTAGGGATTTGAGAATACGTTAAGGTTTAGGTTTAGGAAATCGGTTCAGGTTAGGTTTAGGTTTAGGTTTAGGTTAGGTTATAGGTTAAGGTTTAGGAAATTGAGTTTAGGTTATAGGTTTAGGTTAGGTTAAGGTTTAGGTTTAGGTTTAGGTTATAGGTTTTGGGATTTGAAAATAGGTTTAGGTTAAGGTTATAAGTTTAGGTTTAGGAAATCGGGTTCGCTTTCGGGATCGGGTTTAGGTTTGGGTTTTCAAGTTTAGGTTTAGGTTTAGGTTAGGGAGTTGAGATTAGGATTAGGTGTAGGTTTAGGTTTAGGGATTTGAGAATACGTTAAGGTTTATGTTAAGGTTATAGGTTAAGGTTTAGGTTATAGGTTAAGTTTTAGGTTTAGCGAATTGAGAATAGGTTAAGGTTTATGTTTAGGAAATCGGGTTCGGGTTCGGGATCGGGTTTAGGTTTGGGTTTTCAAGTTTAGGTTTAAGTTTAGGTTTGGGAGTAACCTATAGGTTATAGGTTTAGGTTTAGGTTATAAGTGTAGGTTATAGGTACAGGTTTAAGTTAGGTTATAGGTTAAGGTTTAGGGAATCGAGTTTAGGTTATAGGTTAAGGTAATAGGTTTAGGTTTAGGGAATTGAGAATAGGTTAAGGTTTAGGTTTAGGAAATCGGGTTCGGGGGTTCGGGATTTAGATTTGGATTTTCAAGTTTTAGGTTTAGGTTAAGGAGTTGAGATTAGGATTAGGTGTAGGTTTAGGTTATAAGTTTAGGTTAAGGTTATAGGTTTAGGTTATAGGTTTAGGTTAAGGTTAAGGTTAAGGTTATAGCTAGGTTTAGGTTTTAGGTTTAGTTTAGGGATTTGAGAATACATTTATGTTTTAGGTTTAGGTTTAGGTTTTACATTTAGGTTAAGGTTACTGAGTTTAGGTTATAAGTGTTGTTTATAGGTTTAGGTTTAGGTTAGGTTATAGGTTAAGGTTTAGGTTTAGGAAATCGGGTTCGGGTTTGGGATTAGGTTTAGGTTTGGGTTTTCAAGTTTAGGCTTAAGTTTAGGTTTGGGTCCACCGTAAGGGTTTAGGTTTAGGTTAGGTTATAGGTTAAGGTTTAGGGAATTGAGTTTAGGTTACAGTTATAGGTTTAAGTTATAGGTTATAGGTTAAGGTTTAGGCTATAGGTTAAGGTTTAGGTTTAGGTTATAGGTTTAGGTTTAGGGAATTGAGAATGGGATTTGAGATTGGGTTTAAATTTGGGTTTTAGGTTTAGGTTTAGGTTATAGGTTATAAGTGTAGGTTTAGGTTTAGGTTTAGGTTTAGGTTATAGGTTTTGGGATTTGAGAATAGGTTTAGGTTATAAGAATAGGTTTATGTTATAAGTATAGGTTTAGGTTTAGGTTTTATGTTTAGGTTAAGGTTATAGGTTTAAGTTATATGTTTAGGTTTAGGTTATAAGTGTAGGTTATAGGTTTAAGTTTAGGCTTAGGTTAGGTTATAGGTTAAGGTTTAGGAATTGAGTTTAGGTTATAGGTTTAGGTTATAGGTTAAGGTTATAGGTTAAGGTTTAGGTTTAGGTTAAGGTTTAGGTTATAGGTTTTGGGATTTGAGAATAGGTTTAGGTGAAGGTTATAAGTTTAGGTTAAGTAAATTGGGTTCGGGTTCGGGATCGGGTTTAGGTTTGGGTTTTCAAGTTTAGGTTTAGGTTAAGGTTAGGGAGTTGAGATTAGGATTAGGTGTAGGTTAAGGTTTAGGGAATTGAGAATATGTTTAGGTTAGGGTTATAAGTTTAGGTTAAGGAAATCAGGTTCGGGTTTTCAAGTTTAAGTTTAGGTTAAGGAGTTGAGATTAGGATTAGGTGTAGATTTAAGCTTAGGGATTTGAGAATACGTTAGGTTTAGGTTTAGAAATCGGGTTTTCAAGTTTACGTTTAGGTTTTAGGAGGTTATAGATAATGTAGGTTTATTAGGTTTTAGGTTATAAGTGTTAATAGCTTTAGGGATTTGAGAATACGTTAAGGTTTAGATTAAGGTTATAAGTTTAGGTTTAGGAAATCGTTCGGGTTTGGGATCGGAGTTTAGGTTTGGGTTTTCAAGTTTAGGTTTAGGTTTAGGTTAGGGAGTTTAGATTAGGATTAGGTGTAGGTTTAGATTAGGGATTTGAGAATATGTTAAGGTTTAGGTTTAGGAAATCGTGTTCGGGTTAGAGATCGGGTTTATGTTTGGGTTTTAGATTTAGGTTTAGGCTATAGGTTTAGGTTATAAGTTATAGGTTTAGGGTATGGTTTAGGTTAAGGGTGTGGTCCCTGCAAATACAGATATAAACATGGCCTGTTCAAATGACTAGGCCACTCCAATACTGTTCATAGGAAATAATAGCTTCATCATGGTCATAACAGCGATTCCCACCTTCCAAGTACCCCTGCTCATCCGAATAGCTCTGACACACATCCAGGTCTGCTCCATTAATTTCGAGCAAATACATAAACACGGCATGTTCAAATGGTCAGGCCACTCCAATACTGTCCATAGGAAATGACAGCTTCATCATGGTCATAACAGCGGTTCCCACCTTCCAGGGACCCCCGCTCATCCGGATAGCTCCGACGCACATCTGGGTCTGCTTCATTAATTTCAAGCAAATACATAAACATGACCTGTCCAAATGGCCAAGCCACTCCAATGCTGTCCATAGGAAATGACAGCTTCATCATGGTTATAATAGCGGTTCCCACCTTCCAGGGACCCCCGCTCATCCGGATAGCTCCGACGCACATCCGGGTCTGCTCCATTAATTTTGAGCAAATACAACATTAAAGTACAAGAAGCAAAATAGGAAAGCAGGTGAATAGATGCAAGACAACTAAGGGATAACTCAAAAAAGAAAAATGCTGGAGGTACAAGAAGACAGACTACCAAAAACAAAGATGGAGACATAACTTACCATATGAAGTTCATCTATCACAATAATTCCAACCTCTGAAAGATGCCCGTCTTCCAACAATCTATTAACAAGGGAGTTTGCCTTCTCTATTGTATAGACAGCTACAGAAGTGTCTTTAGGAAGTGTTCCACCACCTTGGTTACCATAAAAACTTCGAACATGCTTGCCAAGTGGCTCAAGAATTCCTTCCAGATGTTCAGCCTGCAGCAAATGGAAGTCAGCTATAGTCATTAAATAAATAAAAAAGAACTAAATATAAAAGTTGCTAACAGGGCTGTGTTCACTCCCCAAGTATAGGGTTGTGATGTAGTAATAAACTCGGTAAGACCGAGGTCGAATCCACAGGGACTGAAACCTGTACGTAGTCTGAAACTAACTAGGACTAGAACTAGAATGAGATGAATTCTAAATCAATTGTGATTTGAGGAATAATTATGAAATTATTATCTAAAACTGATGAAATTTAAAGTAGGAAACTTAGGGATTCAGAGGATCCACTTGTAGAGATCAGGGAAGTTTATGCATGCATCGAGAATTCAACTGGACTTCTTTTGATATAGTTTCCAAGAGATGAAAGGTATATGAATTAGAATGGATTCCATCACCATACCATGCCCATGAGACAAAGTAAACAACAGAATTAAACTAATTACCAACCAATCAACAATGTATGAAGGTTAGGAAGGGTACCGTCATCCGACCATGCCCAGGAGACGATGGTGAACAATAGGGCTTCCTGACGTCATAAACATAAAAAGGTATGGGAATACATAAAGCCATTGCAGATCTATTGTAATTTCAGTCACAACAAACCATTAAGGACTAAAGCATTCCCTATAATCAAACTAAAATCAAATATAGTCCAACTAAAACATGAATCAACCCAGTAGAAAACGTCCCATCACGCTAAAAGCTTCACCCCTTAGCCCTGGCTAAGGGGTTTAACCTAACATGGATAAACCAAACTCCAAAGGATCCATAGAAGAAGAGAACCAGAAAAGAAATAAAAATAAAAAAGAATATTAGAAAGCAAGCTCTTTCTCTCTCTCTGTTAATCACTCCAGCCGTGGATAGCCTTCCTCTCTCTCTCTCTTCTTCTCTTTTATAGGCAAAGGTGATTGTTGTGTTTCCTTCCTGGAATCGGAGAACTTACTCTCCTTCACACTTTCGTCCGCAGCAGAACCAGACTGTGGATGCTGATTCTGCGCAGCTCTTCTTACGCAGCCAAAAATGGATTCTCCCCACTCCTTTGTTTATGTGATCCTGTACAAAATAATGACGTCCCTTAGGACGTTTTTGAGTGGTCTACATGATGGACGGTCTGGATTATTGATCCGATCACGGAGAGTGGCCCACAATCGCCTGGAGTTTCCAGAATTTTCGGACGCAAAACAAAGTATGCGTAAACTGGCTACGCTGCGATGATGGTGGGGTCCAGGATCGATATCATATGGAAAATCCATTCCGTATATTGTATTACCCTCACAAAACCGGTCAGGTATGGATGCCTGTTGCTCAGTTTCGGTGTGGCCCATGGAACTTTGCTCGCTGCCGTCCATCCTGCGATTCACGGCTAGGATCTTGCAATCGCGTGCATGGTGTAAAAAAAAACATGGCTGGGATCATCTCCACCCCTTGAGTCGACTGAACGATTTAGATCATCCAATGGGATGATAGGTGGGGCCCACTGAACATCACAGCGTCCACTTTTGCGGACGCTGTGCGTTGGGGCGTGAAGTTGGTGGGCCCCAATCAGATATCGTGTTGAGAAATCCACTCTGACCATTAGATTTGGCTCGAAAAACCGTCCAGGTATGCACGGTTTTAAATTAGCTTGAGTGTGGCCCATTGAGTTTTAAACATGCCATCCATCCGACGTTTAACAGGTAAAAACCGATCATGCTTCTCTCTTCGAATTCACTCACCTAGGTTAGGGAGATAGGACACGTGGATGGACGGATCTGATCTTTCAAAAGGACGACAAGTGGGGCCCACAATCAGGACCCGGCGTCATAGCAGCGAAGACGCTGTTGCGTCTTTCATATTTTTGAGAGAAAACGTCGGTCAGCGCAACGCTGACCGACTGTACTTCATTCGGTGCACTGCGCCTGTATGTGTGCTTGTGCACACTCACCATGTAAAGTGGGTCCCACCTTGATGTGTACGAATAATCCGCTCCGTCCATTCCTTTTCGCATGTAAATTAAGTGGCTGAGATCAAAATTGAAGAATATCCAGATGTTCGATGGGCCCCAAATCAGAGACTCATGGGCTGATCTATCCGTTGGGCCACTTCCATAGAGATCCGAGAGTTGAATTTCGACGTGTACGGTTAAATTATGGTCCTCAAGCCACCTATAAAGTTTCGAGCCGAACGGATGGTGGAGACCCTGTGATTTTGCATTCTGGACCAATTTCGGGCCACTTGAGCTTCGGTTTATCCGTTTTCTTGAATCTCTGGCAGGTGAATTCTTCGATCTTGGTTCCTGGGCTCCGTCTCATATTTTGGTGAATTTTGAGCGTTAAATCTCGGCTGTTAGCATCTTTTTCAGTCCACGCTTGCAAATGTACCTTGCATCACAAACACGATTAAAATAGGGCATTAAATGGTATCATGTTCGTATATCCAAACAGTAATTGGGGTTTGATATGCAATATTTGACCCTCAACAGGCTGTCAATGGATTGGGTACATATGACCAGCCCACCCACATGGAAGTCTTGGATCACATACTTAAGACCACGGGTGACGCCTCAGTATTTATTTTCTACCCAACAAAGTAATTGGCCGGCACTCTCTCAGCTTTAACAGTGTTTTCTATTGTGGGCTGACCAAGCCTAGATCCAGGCCCATTTATGGATTTCATGGTCATTCTGAGGCCTTATCTTCATGCCCTCAAGCTGTGCCCGGGAGCTCAGACTTGACATAGAAAGGGGCTTCGGTACAACAAAACCTGGCCCATTGACAGACCTAGTCGTTGGTCTCAAGAATAAAATAAAAAGACCTTTTCTACACAAATAGATACATATGGCAGGACAAGCAATGCCATTTTCCCAGTTGATATGACTCCCGCAACATCAGTATCTCAGCAACAAAACTTTTACCAGCACTGTCAGATAGCAAGCCAGATTAAAATAATCAGATAGACAAACCTCAAAGCTTTATTGAATGCCTGAGAATATAGGCTCTAATATAAACAGAGCATTGCCAATTTCAACACAAGGCAAGAAGGAAACACTAGTTGTTTTAGGGTTCCTTCAATGTTGCTATAGTATGATAGGAAGCTTAGATATGTGCATATGTTCACATTGAGGTATGTTTTTTAAATTCATTATCTAATTTTGAATTTCTTTTTTTTCTTTTTTTTTGGAAAGATTACAGGATTGGAAGGGATGTTGATATGGTATATGTGATGTACAATTTGCGTATGCAGCATATCCTGAACAATGTACATGTTTAGCATTTTCACAATCATTTGCAGCTAGGAACTTAAAGATCATGGGATTATTCATGTTATAGTTAAAATGATGTGCCTTATCTTTATTAAAAATTGTTACCCAATTAGTACATGGAATTCTGATATGCCCAAGGATTTCTTTATTCTTTTAATTTGTGATAGATAATCACAAACTTCATTAAAGAGTAAAAGAATATCCAAAGCAAAGTGCATATCCCCAATAAAAAGAGAATCTTACAAGTTACAACTTTAGTTAGGGTGTTGACAATCTTGTTAGCTTCTCTGCTTGCATAAGCAAAAGAAAGGTTTGGTCTAGAAGCTTTCTCTTGATTCTCATTCAAAGAAACATCAAGTATCCTAGGAAGGGAAAGAATATTAGTCATGTGATTAATTGGAATATTTATTTTTTCCCCTTTCTTTCCTTTTTATTGATTTACATTGATGTTAGACAAAGGATGTTAGACAAAGACTGTAACTTGCAAAATGAAGAAAATAAATAACTTAGTTTCTGAAAAATGCCTAAATGTTCGATGATAATGGTTTTGAATTTGTTTTTATTTGAAAAGAACATCTCTAAAAAATAGCTCCCAATTCATGTGATTTTCTTTATAAATTTTTCTCTTGTTACAGTCAGCAATATATCGTCTTTAACCAAAAAAGTTATCTAGGAACTCTAATTTTTACCATAGGGTGCACAACTTCTAGAATGATCTGGTCTCTAAATCTGAATTAGGTGACATCATTTCTATTAAAGACCATTAGGTTGCACATATATAGTAACAAGCAGAGCCTAGGATTCCAACATTGTTTTATAAGCATACATTTCATGGAGATTCATATATATTTTCATGGAAATCCATCTTAAAAGTCATTTGGATAATTCAAATTTTAGGATTATGTGTGCAGTTAAAGATTTTAAAAACATACACTTAATGTTGAAATTCACACACATTTTATGAAAATTGATCATAAAACTCAAAATCAAGCTGTAAACAAAAGGAAACAGATATAACCTTAAATTTCAGATTCCTGCCATGTTGGAACTCCCAATTCTCGGGCAAATATGGCCCTTTTGATCATTTCTTCGCATGTACCTGCAGTAACATTCAAGTAATGTCCTTGATTTCACCTGTTTCAACTTGTGCTTTAAAATCCTGTCCTATTTTGGCTTCTGTCTCGTAAAAGGGGATCAGAGATGTTGAGGGGTCGCTAGACCAGACCTTTCATAGCGCTTTGGTCCAAATCAAACAATGGTCCATTCGGTCCAAATCCAAACAATGGTCTGTGCTTTCCAGGTCCAACCATGACATGTTTAAACAAATAAAATGATAGGAACTAATCGCAACTACCTACCAGCATATAGTTGGTAGTGTTTGCTCTATAAAAT
The DNA here is from genome assembly GCA_030180095.1 of Magnolia changhungtana. NCBI lineage: Eukaryota > Viridiplantae > Streptophyta > Magnoliopsida > Magnoliales > Magnoliaceae > Magnolia > Magnolia changhungtana. The sequence goes on along the minus strand of JASAUF010000502.1, from coordinate 2,691,651 downwards.
AAAAATAAAATGGTACTAGAACACCACAACCCATTTTAAATTTTACCAATAAACATGTAGAATTGAAGCAACAAATTAACCGGCAATATGCCCAATCCAGATAAAGTGCACTGGGCATTTGGGTCATATGTCACTGTAAAAACAAAACCCAAACCACTTAAATGGAGAGAAATGACTCAGGTTGTTCACAAAGGGGGAAAAATAATCAATATCTAACGCACCTTGTCCACAGAGGTATTTTGCCGACAAACAATATTTGTAGTTCCAATATCACCCCTGGTAGGGAACTTCACTCCTTCCTTTGTCACTGAAATTACAACTACAATCACCCCAAACCAAAAGATAGATATTGTACTATAACTATTGATATGAATGTTGGACATTAGTATGAAACAACCAACAAGAATCCCTACACATTCTATTCAGATTTCAACCAATGGATGGTGGGTGAATTCAGTACACAATATTATGTGTACGGAAGTATCTCAATAATAACTCATGCAATGATGATGATGATACCAGTATCTCCAATGTTGCTGAGGTCCTTGCAAATCCTTGAGAACCGCCAGCTTTGCCCTCTTTTCTTGTAGTGTCATCTCCCACTTGAATTACTTTTATGATGTTATCAGTACCAAAATAGTTGATGTTCACACTTCTAAACTTCCATTTGACTCAAACTGAGAGCAGAAAAGAAAAGATAGCAACTCTATAGCCATGATGTAACATATGATGAATGTTTCAGCAGAATTATTTTAACAATGGAACTGATATGATTCAATTGATTCATAAACATGGACACAAAGTGAAAAGATAACATTCATATATGAGAATGCAATTCAGAGCTCTAAAAGGAGCTGCAAAGATTGGTGTTAAAAGAATCATCGGTTCATCAAAAAATGATGCATCCCATTCAAGCCCAGGGTTCAGCAATGACACCTGTAATAGAGAATAAGAAGTGGGCCAATCAAATTGTTGCTAGCACTGTTGTATTAAAGAAATATGGAAGAAAATGACACAACTCACCTTGACGCCCTTCTCCCTCCTCCTTTACCCAGACTTGGGATCGGCAATGCAAGAAGTTACATTGGTGAAGTTAAAAAAGGGCTTAAGCTCCATTTGGTTTAAGAAAAAAATTATATTCATAAAAATTGATGTGATGACCAAATGGAGCCCAAGACTTATAACACTAAAAGGTACAATAGGAACTCTTACACTACAAATATGATGACCAAGTGACCACCTGTAAAAAGAAATAAAGTGTATGTGTTGGTGCCAAAAGGATGGAGAACATATATAAATACTTACCAATCATATTCCATTCCAGCTCCAGATGGAATGCTGAATATGCACAAAAATCATCTAAGCAGAAGCCAAGATCATCCACAAATGAAGGTTAGCAAGATATTGAAAATTAAATTAGAGAATGATTGAAAGATCAGAGCAAAACCGTAGTTTGAAAGGTACTTCCTCGCTATGAGTTCAAGTAAATACTAAATTCATTTGTTCATCTAAACACAAACTTAGTAAATTAAGGTACTTGTAATTTCATCATACCTAGCTTTTTTTTTTTCTTGATTTCAAGTGCATACCATTAACTTTTGTCATTTCCTTGATTGAAATGAATTCATATGTTCTTCTACCAAATGCAGACTTAGAAAATTAAGGTACTTGTAATATCATCAGAAAGGACATTTCTACTTTTTTTTTTTTTTCTTTTTTCTGAAAAATGGGTATGGTTCAATTTTCACAGGAAATACTTCAACTGAAAATACAAAGAAATTGAAAAGACCTTAAATGTGTCTAGTGGGTACCAAATGATAAAGAAATAAATGAAAATCCTTTTTAGATTGAAGCATTTTATTTTTAACAAGGCACTTTCATCAAGTGAGATGCAGCCATTTAAGTTTTGCACCAACAAAAAGATTTTAAGTAAAAAGAACCTTCATTTATGGCATGTTTGTGTAAAAGAAGTTAAAAATTCTTTTTGATTCTGACATGAATAGGTGACAGACATGCTAACACATCAGATTTTCAGTCCATGCCAAAAGGATCAACAGAAAAAGATACAACCATAGCAAACAGTGAGCTGATCAAACACCATTTAGTATTTTTTTTGTAACGATTTTGGTGTGTGAATGTACGTTCATTCATTTATTTTTCTTTTCCCAGGCCTAACCCAACCCTCAAGAGGATCCAACCCATAACCCGAGCCAACCTGAATTCCTTGATACTCAACCCAAATACATGGGATTGTTCAAAGCCGGACATAACATGACAGAAACTTGCTCAAATGAACCCAACACGATTTTTGTTCTTCTTCATTCTTTTTTCCCTAATTCATGCAAAACAAGTATATGATTGACAAATGGTCATATTAGTGGCAAGTTGCGTTTCATGACAAATGGAAATAGGAGCATTGTATTTTTTTTCACTTTACAACAGCTAAAGCAGAGCTTCCATGTCTGGCTTTCATCTCTTTCTCGTCCGTTCCCAACCAAATCGCTTCCTTTGGAGCGGAACCCAACTCAGAAAAGATGTGAAATCAGTTGCAGGAGCTGGAAAGGCAGCTGTTAGATGATAACGACGATGAAAACTCTGTTTCTCTGCTCAAGTGCACTCCAGAAACATAAATGACAAAAAGGAAAAGGCAATAAAAATCAAAATATCCCTGCATTGAAGAATACAAGAAACAAACCTTGGATGGAGGACATCTAGGGCTTGCAGCTGACAATGAATCTAAGAATGATACAGAATCCGATCGAACCATTGCATGATGAAAGAAGAGAAAAGGAGCGATCCAAGTAGTTGATGATCGATTCAATGTATGGAAATCAGATCTAGGGTTTTTTAGAAGAAACCATGAGAGATGTTGGAGAGAGAGAGAGGGGAATTTTAGGAGTAGAGAGATTGGGCACAAACGAGGGTTTTTTTGATTTTTTGGGCGTAGGGTTTCTCTGATTTTGGGGGGAAGGGCACGATTTGTTTTTGGGGAATGGGGGGAGGCACGAGGTTTAGTCTTTTGGGAGAGACTGGTTTGGCTTGCGACGCTACCATGGGCGCAGATTAGCTACTGACAGGTTGAGTAGTGAGACTCTCAACTGAAGTGACGTCACCAAGTTCCATGGGCCCCACCATGATGTATGTTTTGTATCCACACCTTTGATCCATTTGGAGAGATCATTTTAGATTAATATCCAAAGAATGAGTTAAATCCAAAGCTCCAGTTGACCTCATCACAAAAAACAATGGGGACAGTGACGCCCACCTTTAAAAACTTCTAAAGGCCACGAAAGTTTTAGATCAAGCTGATATTTGTGGTTTCCCATATTTCATGTCTTTTTTAACTTTTGAACATGTTAGATTTCAAATAAACATTATGGTGGGCCTTATGATAGTTTCAACGGTGGGAATCACTCTCCCCATTGTTTTATGTGGTAGGGTCTACTGTAGTTTTTTATCAGCCTCATTCTTTGGCTCACACAAAGTAAAGACTGTACTCCCATATGAGTAGATTGGGTGTCTAACACCTTCATTTTCTGTAACAGAGGTCCCTTACTCAGAATCCCAGGTCACAAATTAGGAGAAAGAAAAAAAGTCTCCGAATTCTCTGGCTTTTACAGATTTTACAGGTTCTATCTAACTACGGGTTTTTGAGTTAATTGGCTAGTGGTAACTCCAAGTCTACTACATCATCAGTTCAAATCAGCCCATACACCACAAAACAAAGATAAAAAGCGTGGTGCGCTAATTTTCAGTGTTCACAGAATGACGACTCTGCTAGGGACTTGGTAGCTCGCATTAGCTAAGATCCGACTCGAAAGAGTGTGGTAATACAATCTTAGGGGATATTCTACATACAAAATTTGCATTCATACTTCCAAAACATGATTTGAGTTCTATTTTTTAGGCCAGATCAAGTTTAGCTCATTTAATTGGTTTTATTTTGTAGTAAAGGAGAGAATGAGAGAGAACAAAGGAAATGGGAGTCATGTGTGGTGGGCAATCTAGGCAGCGGACGAGTTAGTTGGACGGGTGTAGGTAGAGAGAGCAAGATGAGATTTCTCATTGAATTGTAGAAGAGATTTCTAAATCCCTGATCCTCACCAATTATAGCTTCTTTACATCCAAACGCCTCATTTCCTTTCGATTTCATTCTGCTGTTGCTGCTCTGTTTGAAAATTACTAGGAATTTCATGAAATTAGAGTATTAAGTTTTCTACATTCACGATCTGGATTAGCTAGAGGTAATTTACGGTTAAATTTTCGAATCAGGTTGTGGTTTTCACCTGATTCCATCTGTAGCATCTCTGTTTGTGAAATTCTACTATTATTTTGAAAAGTACAGTGTAAAAATATAGATCTGGAGGTGAAGTGATTAAATTGTATTCATGAATGGGTTGTTTAATGAGTCATTCTAAAAAAATAGTGGTGTATTTTGAAGTGGTTTGCTTTCAATTCAGATGATATCTAGTAACATCCTCATGTTGAAGTAGGGCCCAAGTATGTCGGAGTGTGATGGACAGAAAAAAGAAATATTTTCGCGAGTTGTAAATGGGCTTTTTGACTGCATAACGTTTGCCAATGACAGATCCAAATACATAGTCAAATTGTCAATGGTATTATAAGTACTAATGTTCCATGATTTTTATGCCCTTTGAATTGTCAATGTCATCGGTAAAACTTTTCTTTTGTGGCACTTACAGGTGGAGATATATATGGAGAAAGTAAGGTTTGTAACTTACTGAAAGCCAGCAGATGGATTACCTTTAAAGTTCTCCAACCCTGGAACATAATATGTGCTCTTTCACAGTTTTGCATAGCCTCATTTTTTGGATATGTACTTCCCCTTGATTCTTTAAAAAATTACACTACCGATAAAATAAAAATAAAAATAAAAAGATTAAGAAAGCTATAAATTATTAAATTATGTTTCAATGTAAGAAAAGTATATATATATATATATATATATATATATATATATATATTATAAAATTATTATATATCCATCATTAAAATCCTCCTAAGGCCCACAGTACTATTTATTTGACATCCAATATGTTGATTAGGTCATACAGGGCCAAATGAAGGGGAAAAACAAAAATCAGTTTGATCCAAAACTTTTATGGCCCCAAAATATTTTTTAATGGTTAACGCTCATTCAACACTGTTTCTGGAATGTGGTCCACTTAAGATTTGGACATCCAATTGTCGAACATCAACACCGTGGATTTGATGTGTCCGCTGTAGGTGAGTTACTCATTACCCTTATCAAAGTAAACTCTATGGAGTCCACCATTATTTATTTATTTTATCCACTCCGTTCATCCATGTTAACAGATAATTTGAAGTCTAAAGAACAAAAAGGAAGCATGATGTATGTGTTTAATCCTGACACTAGCTAATGGCTGGTGGTTGGTGCTCTGGGGGCCCCACCATGATGTATGTGTTTAATCCATGCCGTTCATCTATTTTTAAAGATCATCTTATGGCATGAGACAAAAAATGAGGTATATCCCAATCTGAAATGGACCATATTATAGGAAACAGTGTTGAATGAGTGTCAACCATTAAAAAATATTTTGGGGCCATAAAAGTTTTGGATCAAACTGATTTTTGTTTTTCCCCATTATCTGGCCCTGTATGACCTAATCAACACATTGGATGTCAAATAAATAGTACAGTGGGCCTTAGGAGGATTTTAATGATGGATATATATATATATATATATAGGAAAAGGTTCCATACGGTGGAGCTCTGGGAACTTCTCATACAGTCGAGCTGTGTGGTCCCCACTGTGATGGGTGTTGAACATCTACCCAATCGGTCAGATGCATCATTCCATGGTGGGCCTGGGGCTTAAAAATCAAGTCAATTTGTGACTATTTTGGGCCACACCACATACAAAAGATGAGAGGGGTTACCCTCCATTAAAATATTCATAATCATTTGTTGGGACCACCGAGATGTGGTTCACAAATCCAGCCCATCCATTATGTGTGTCCCACTTGGATGAGGAGTCAGACCAAGTTTCATATGCATCAAAATTTCAGGTGGGCCCCACCAAGTGATTTTACGTTTTAGGCATTTCTTCACATGATTTTAGATGGTATGGCCCACCTAAGTTCCATATACGACTGATGTCACGCCCTGAACTCGAAGACTAGGCTCACGAAATTTTCGATCGCCGAATCCGGCGCCGACAGCTTCCGCAGTACCCCATTCTTGGCTCCCTGCACCCATATACCAGGTTCCGATCCTGGGATGCTACAAGGAGGATTTCTAATAACCAATTTGATTTGTAATGAGCATAACTACAAGCATAACCCATGAACAATAACCACAAGAATACCATCACAATATCCACTATGAATGCAGCTCTTCACTAGAGCATCAAGTCAGTATGGTTCTCAGTCTGGATAATCACCGGGGTCTAGTACACTCTACGCCAGCTTGCCGTCCCTATCTGGACGCACAACTGGAAGAGCGGAAGAGACCTCACTATCCGCCTACCAATATCGGGCCCGGCTCGTCGATAGCGGACCGATTCCTCAAGCTGGTCAAACTCAACCTAGAAATTGCCCCCTCACTCAGGCGGGTAAGGTCACACCCCTTTCCAACTGACCACGACACAATGGGAGACACAGCCTCCTGGTATTTGGCCCTCAAGTGCTTGTATATTCACTCGGTCTCGACATTGGAGTCATCCTCTGGTACCATCAGGTTTAGAGATTTTCACCCAAGGACATCTATGGCGCCCGTATGCTAGAACCAAATACTTCCGGTATCCAATCCAGCCACCCACGGTATGTCTGTGGAGGCTATGGCCCTGATGTCGCTAGGGCATATCACAATCACACAAATGCAAGTCCATGTATCACACTACCAGTCATGCAATCATCCTGCGTGAAGTACGCGCTCATGTAGGACAACTCCGCCTATCAGGGAGCTCGTAACAGTCTGCCCGAAGGCATATGCTATGATCAGTCACCCCTCATCTCAAGCATGCATATGATGCGTATGATCATGAATCATGGGGCAACACTATACTTATGGTATGATAATGGGCGTTGCTCAAAGTGAAGATGGGCCTAAACGGACTGCAGAGTACAAGTATGGACCTATCAGTGGGCCTTAGGAAGAGTGACAATGCAGACATTTAACCGTTGTCACCTACAATGTGGACGTCAAACCAACATTGTCCCCAAGGCCCGACTCGCCTTAAATACCATTAAATAAATCATGGTGGAATCACACATTGCAATGTGCCTTAGGTACATCCCACTCGGCCTCAAATACATCAAATGGCCTGTATCTCATGGGCCTTATATTCATCAAGTGGGCCACCTCAATGAGCCTCACCAATGGGCCTTAGGTACTTTGCAATGAGCCATCACCCATGGGCCTTAGAATGCATTAAAATGAGCTCAATCACATAAGCTTTATGTGTATTAAATGGGCCTAATCACATAGGCCTTATATATATCAAAGTGGGCCTCAACAATGGGCCACAACTACCTCAAATGGGCCTAAGTACATGAGCCCATATGTATCCAAGTGGGCCTCATGTGAAGCCCACCATAATGTTTATTTTACTATCCAATCTGTTGATAAGGCCACATGAATAGGGGGCCCACCAAAAGTTTATTTTCAATCCAACCTTCTAGTAAGGTCTCATGGGCCTAGGGTAGGGCCCACTGAAGTGTTTATTTTCATCTAATCTATTCAAAAGGTCACAGGACCAGGGGCCCACTAGAATGTTTATTTGGCACCCAACCTGTTTATGAGATCAAGTGGGCTAGGGGCCCACTACAATGTTTATTTAACATCCAATTTGTTTAGGGGCCCACGGTCAGGGGAGGGGGCCCACAGTAATGTTTATTTGCAATCTAACCTATTCACAAGGTCACGTGGACCTTGGGTAGGGCCCACTGTAATGTTTATTTGCTGTCCAAACCGTTTATAAGGTCACTTGGACCTAGGTGGGTGGGGCCCACCGAAATGTGGTTCACAAATCCAGTCCACCCAATATGTGTGTCCCACCTGGCTGAGGGTTCAGACCAAGTTTCAGCCACGTCCAAACTTCAGGTAGGCCCCGCCAAGTGATTTTATATGATTTAGGTATGACTTCACATGGTTTTAGATGGTATGGCCCACCTGAGATCCGTATACGGCTGATTTTTGGGATACCCCATAATTTAAAGGGGAGCCATCAAATGCACGGTGTTGATGGTCGAAACGCATCATGGTGGGGCCCACAACTGGGACCCATGGGTCAGCCCAGATCGGCTGCCCGCCTGGCGCAGGCGTTGCCTCGGCGTCTGCAGCAGCAGTAGCGTCTGACGCTGCTGCCTCCTCTTCTTCTTTTTTTTTTTTTGCGGGGTTTTTCCCATGTGAGGCCCACCTCCAGAAGATCCACTCCAGCCATCGCATTTCACTGCTCAAAACTGACCAAACGAGCCTAATATCCAGTATATTTCGGCTTAAGGTGGGCCATAATCGCTTTTTAACAGTAAGAGTTCAATATTTGTTATGTTATGACACACCTGGTAATCATATTGGCCCCATCTTCTGAGTTAACGCCTCAAATAGGTTGAGAAATGGAATGGACGGTGTGGATTGGTTTATTATATCAAGGTGGGTCCTGCATGAACAGCCACCCCAAAAGCAAATTCCTTTTTTTTTTTTTTTGTTAACTCGTAAGTACACAACCATGTTAGTACACAACTCCATGTTAGCCAACCTGCTCGTCCAGCGTCCAGGGATGCTGGACGGCGTGGATAAACACAGACATCAGTGTGGGCCCCACATGTTAGTGGCCCACACATCAAGGTGGGTTCCACATGAACGTGGCCCACTCTTTAGATTAACAAGATATTCATGTTTTCCTTCATCTTGACCATCCAATTGACCCATTACAAGGTGGGCCTCACGATCGAACGGTTAAGATCCTCTTGCACATAGTGGCCACAAGACATCACACCAAAGAAAGAGAGAGATAGAGACAGAGAAAACCAGTGAGATAGAGGGACCCCACCACTATGGGCCCCTCACTACAATACGTACATCATTGTGGGCCCCACTACAAGGGGTCTTTATAAAAATTGAAATCTAACGGTCGATCACCCACCTCTAGGCCTTCACCTTGCTTCCTTAGCCTCCAAAGCTCCTTAGCTTGTCTTTTGATGGTGGTAGATGATGGATCAACGGTTGAGATGGGAGATGAGAGTGTAGGGGAAAGTGGGCCACACTTGGCTTTGGGGAAGAGCTTGGACGTATGGAATTTTTGTTGCTTGGAGAGATTTGAGAAAATTGAGGGAGAGAGAGAAGTGATGGGAGATATCGATGGAAGGGATGGGTGGAGTGGTTGTAATAAATGGAGATGGGTTGAGTTGAAAAATGGGTAAAGGAGGGATGGTGAGTGGGGAGAGAGAGTGGACTTATGGTAAAGGAAGGAGTGGTCATGTGTACTTGTTGTTGGGTGAGGTGGCATGGAGGTAAGGTGGTGTACTTGACTTGATTGATGGGACATCTCATAGATATTCCCTCGTAATTCATAATGTGCGGTGTTTCTTCGGAATGAACGCAGACTAACATCTTCCCACCTAGGTATTGGTTCGGTGCGCGAGTCACGGCATTGGAACACGGCGACGGCACGGTTGCTAGGTTACAAGTTTCAGTTTGAGCCGACTTTGGTATGCAGGGCTCGACTTAAGATCGCGTGCAACGTCGAATACAGGTCGAAGGTTGCCGGAATTCGACCGGAAGGATTGCGGAAGCCTACGGAACAGTACGGACTAGGGTACCGGTCTTACAACTGATTTTTGAGATATCCCATAATTTAAAGGGGGCCCATCAAATGCACAGTGTTGATAGTCTACATGCATCACAGTGGGGCCCACACAGCTCAACCTCATGGGAAGTTCCCATGAGTTCGATAGTACAGAACCTTCTCCCTATATACCCAACCCCACCCGACCCTAGCCCCTTTCGCTTTCTTCTCTTTCTCCACCCGCCGCACACCCGCCCGATGCCCGACCTAAATAGAAATCCCTCCTCTCTCTCTCTCTGTCTCTCTCGCACCCTCTCCCTCCTCTCTCTCTCTCTTCGTCTCTCTCCCTCTCTCTCTGGTCTCTCCACCCTACCGTTGTCGCACGCCCTACCCACGCATGCCCTCTCTCTGTCTCTGAAGCTCGGTGAGGTATCTCTCTCTCTCTCTCTCAATCTCAATACCGATTTAGGGATTTGGGGATTTAACAATCTGTGGATTTGGGGATTTAGCAATCTGTAGATTTGGGGATTTAGCAATTAGTTGAGCTTGGTCCAGTTTTATTGTGTTCAAGACTAGACAATGTGGTTCCTTTTAAGAAAAAGAAAGGTGATTTCCTGTTCTCTCTAAATGAACAGTAGCTAAACGATGCATTTCGAGTTTTTTTGGATGTTCCATCTTGTATACGGCATGATGCCCATCTTTTTGACTTCATTTAAGTAATTACCCTGTCACTGCATTGCTTACTTTCATATCTTGATTTCTTGTATCTGGTACCTTTCCATTTTCAATCAATTTTTCATCTCTTTACAAGCTACAAATTTGTACTTTCAGAGACTAGCAGTTGGTGAATGGTTTATTGCTTGAGTTTCCTCTTGTGAACTGTTTCATATTTCTTACCCAAGTGCACCAAAGCTGTTGAAGGCAGAACTACGTTCTATATACAGTCAGTTGTGTCAAGATGATATGCCTATGGTGAGAAGATCTGCTACATCAAACTTAGGAAAGTTTGCTGCTACGATTGAACCTAACCATTTGAAGACTGATATCATGCCGATATTTGAGGATCTGACACAAGATGGTATGGATTCTTATAATGTTTGTTGGAGCTTGTAAATACTTCTGATTAGTGCTGATCATGACTTCTTCCAATAATGAATGTTATCTGCTTCATAGTTTTAGAAGTGTATCTAGTCTTAAATGTTAGTGGACATATTTTATTTGCATTTTTTGATCTTCGAGCAACTTAATTTTGACTGGAGAAAGGAAAAGAACAAAATAAAGAATGAAAGGAAGGGGGGGAAAAAAGAAAAAAAAATTTGGCCTTTTCAACTTGGAGATTTTTATTCTGTTTTTGCATGCCATCCTGCTTGTACCTTTTGTTGTTGACTTTCTTTCTTTGCATGCGCTATCTGGTTGCTAGCAGCATGACTATCCAATTTGCTGCATTTCAGATCAAGATTCCATGCGATTGTTGGTTATTGAGGGTTGTGCGTGACGTGGGAAATTGTTGGAACCCCAGGATCAGTAGCACACATCCTTCCCGTCATAGTCAACTTCTCTCAGGTATGCCCATTAGGGATGCAGATGCCTCTTATATTTCTAATGGTGGTATGGCTTAAGCATTTTTTATTGTTCCTCTTTTCTAGTGTCTACTTGCTTGCATAAGCATCTATAAGAACTTAAAATGTTACTTCATGTTAAGAAAAATAAAGGAATTGGCTTCTTCATGTGTATTTATATTTAACAACAATATAGGAATTAGCTTGTTCAGTGACTTACACTAGAAAGTGGGAATATCTAGAGTCAAAGTTGGCAGAAACTACTACCATTATAGATATAATTGAGTTAATTGTGGTTCGATGGAATCATGATGATGGTAGTCGGTACAACCAAGAAAGAGTTGGAGTAGGAGGGCCATACTAAGTAGAAGATTCCTGTTGCTAAGGTTTTTAAGTGACCAGGTTGACTCTTACAAGTCAATCTGCGGATTTTGCAAACAGCAGAAGTATACTTTGGTGCTATGTGTCACATGTAATTTCCATGTTTTCTGCAATATACCATTTCTAATAGTGTCTGTCTGAGGTAAGCTTATGATGAATGGGTTTTTACTGTTCAATGAAAGGTTTTAATTTAATTTATTAGCTCTTCACTGTGTGTATTTAGGATCTTGAACATCTTTGGACTCTGATCAAGGATTGGATAGCTGGGATTGTTCTATGGAGGAGATCCCATTCAAAGCTATCATTTGAGAGAAATTTCCATTCCACTTGGAATCAAAACCTATTAAAAGCTATCATTTGAGGAATAAAGACAGATCCCATTCAAGGCTATCATTTGAGAGAAATTTCCATTCTACTTGGAATCAAAATCTATTAAAACTCAACCACATCAACAAAGGGTACTTAATTTTGGACCACGACTGCATATCTTCTTTAAAAAGGAAGTTATTTGATACTCTGGCTGTGCACAATTCTTGATATGCAGGTCCTTAATTAGAAATGGCACTTGTTTCATGTATTAAGCCAACTTCAACAGGCTAAATAGTAGAACTCGCTGTCCCCAAGTTATAGTCCAAAGGTTAAACTGGTTGCACCATTCTAGACACTTTTTTCTTTAAATAAGACCATTGGATATTTATTATCTTAACCATCCAACAAATGTCCACAAATATGATGGTAAGATAGCCACATGAGCTTTTTTCTTCTTTTTTTTTTCTTTTTTTTGATACATACTGAATGGTTTAAATTAAAATACTTGTAAGTCAGATATGTAATATCTAATTAGTAATTTGTAAATGCATATGCATCATTCATCGTAATCTGCCAGAGTATGGAAGTTGTTCTCCAAAAGACTGGGAGTTATTTGATACTATGGTTGTGTATGACGATTGATACACAGGCACTTGGAAATATTACACATGTCATGTATTAAATCAAATTAGACAGACCAAATTGTGGAAGCCACTGTTGCTAAGTTACATTCCAAAAATCAGATTCTTTGAACAATCCTGACCTCTGATTTATTGACACTTGTTTGCGAAATAAGACCATATGGTATTTTTCATTTCTAACTGTCTAATAAATGTCCATCAATCAAATGTTCAGATAATCAACAAAGCATAATTTTTTATTCATGTTACATCTAAACTAGTACCCAAAATTTAGATGGTTTAATTTGAATTACTTGAACACCATGTATGCAATTTCTGAGAAATTTTTAAGTGCTTGTGTATCATCCATCACGCTTTTCTAAAGTATGGAACTTTTTTCTCTATTAAAAAAAATCGGGACAATTTGCCCACGTGTACGGTCCCAGGAGCACTATAGTTATGAAAAATTGCGATTATTCCAACGTATTACTTTCTAATAATAAGTAGGTAAAAGGATGTAAACCATCCATCAGTGGAGTTTTTATATGGTTTTGAGACCTTTTTATGGTAACCCGACTGAATATGGAATCATTTGAGTGTCATTGTAAGGCCCTTTGAAAATTTAATAGTGAAAGGAAGAATGGGATTAGAAAAGAAGAATTTCATCTTTTGTAATGGTGAAATGACAAGGAATGAAGTGCCAGGGAAATTCTTGAGAGGATAGTTTAAGTGAGAATTCACTAAAAATGTGCATACGTGTGCAATATCTGAACCATTCATTTGATGGGGACCATGGTGAATCTTGGCCCGAAAATTAGGTTGGTCCACTCATTTGTTGGATTAAAATGGACAGTTAAAGAAGATTTAAATAGTCTGTATTTATTTCCATGTGAAGCCAATCTTCCTTTGTGAGTGATGGAATTGAAAGGTTTGTTGAGTTGAATGATGATGCAGATTTCGAATCGAGGCAAAGCCCTTCTTCCTTTGTGAGTGAGATAGTCTTTAGTTATTTATTTTCTTTCTTATTTTTACATGATTTTCCTTGTCAACTGTTAGTCATAGAGTGACAGTACTTGTTTCAAGTTTCTTGGATGGATGATGAATGTATTTGCGAATGTAAATGAAAATAAAGAACTTATAATATATATATATATATATATGTGTTATCAATGGAGGATACCTTGTTTAGGGGGACATGAAATTCTTGTAACTTATGGTATGGTGCCCCAATATTGGTTGTATGTTACTAGTATGTAGTAGATAATACTATAGAATACCTAAACCTGATCCGAACCCGAAACCGAACCTAATTCCCTAAACCTAAACCTAAACCTAAACCTATAACCTAAACCTAAACCTATGACCTAAACCTAAACCTAAACCTAAACCTATAACCTAAACCTATTCTCAAATCCCTAAACCTATAACCAAAACCTCTAACCTAAACCTATTCTCAAATCCCTAAACCAATAACCTAAACCTAATTTAACAACTAAGATCTTCCAACCCATAACCTAAACCTAAAACTTAGGCAGGTCATTGGCAATATCTTTGTTTTTTTTGCAAACCACTACTATTTTTGTCCATGTGTTCCTCACTTGATTAGTGGATCAGTATGAATTCGATGTCTCACTCGGATGCCTGTGGGCTGAGGAATGAAAGAATGTTAAATCAATCCAGTGGGCTGAGGAATAAATGATATGTGGTCTCTTCTACAACACAACCTAAACCACCCACCATCAACACATTAGATCCAATTTTGTGACAAAGAGGTGCTATACATGTTGTCTTCTCATATATCTTTTTTATGATGCTTTTCTTCTTCTTCATGTGTAATTTGTTAAATTTCATCTGTCAGTGCTTTTGTTAGACTTGCACTCTTGTTCACTTAGCTATCAGATGTTGACATTTATCTTGATGATAGAATCACTATACACAATTCATGTATGCATATTCTGAAGCTTCAAAGAGTGTTATGTAGATTTTATGGGAAATTGGAACATCTAGGTACACTAGTTCTGAAACCACATGGATAAAGGCGCGACCTCTGCCTTTGAATCTAGGTACACTGGTTCTGGAACCACATGGATAATCGTTGACCTTTAAAGAGGATGCTTATGAAAAGAAAAAGAAAAAAACTTATTTTCGGTCTACACTAAAAGAAAAAATAAAAAAAACCTTATTTTTTGCTATTTCTCCTCACATATGAGAATAGAGACTTATAAATAATATATCTCTCTCTCTCTCGCTCTCCCTCCCCATGTCCAGTTTAGTACATTGTCCTTCTCTACTAACCGAACATGATGAAGCTGTCCATTTCTTATGGACAACATTAAAGTGGCCTCGCCATTTGGACAAGCTGTGTTTATTATGTATTTGCTCGAAATTGATGGACCAGACCTGGATGTGCGTCGAAGCTATCCGGATGTTGAGCGGGGGTCCCTGGAAGGTGGGAATCGTTGTTATGACCATGATGAAGCTATCCATTTTCAGCATTAGAGTGGCCTGACCATTTGGACAGGCCATGTTTATGTATTTGCTTGAAATTAATGGAGCAGACCCGGATGTGCGTCGGAGCTATCCGGATGAGTGAGGGTCCCTAGAAGGTGGGAACTTTTGTTATGACCATGATGAAGCTGTCCATTTCCTATGAACAACATTGGAGGGGCCTAGCCATTTAGACAGGTCGTATTTTTATATTTGCTCAAAATTAATGGAGCAGACCTGGATGTGCGTTGGAGCTATCCGGATGAGCGGGAGTCCCTGAAAAGTGGGAACCGCTGTTATAACTATGATGAAGCTATCCATTTCCTATGGACAACATTGGAGGGGCCTGGCCATTTGGACAGGTCGTGTTTATATTTGTATTTGCAGGTACCACACCCTTAACCTAAACCTATAACCTAAATGCATTCTCAATTCCCTAAAGCTATAACCTATAACCTAACCCTAACCCTAAATCAAAACCTATAACCTAAACCTTAACCTAAACATAAACCTAAACCTAAACCTAAACCTTAACCTATAACCTAAACCTATACTTATAACCTTAACCTAAACCTATTCTTAAATCCCAAAACCTTTACTTATAGCCAAAACCCAAACCTTAACCTTAACCTATAACCTTTACTTACAACCTTAACCTAAACTTACAACCTATACTTATAACATAAACCTAAACCTAGACCTATTCTTATAACATAGACCTAAACCTAAACCTTAACCTATAACCTAAACCTATTCTCAAATCCCAAAACCTATATGTATAACCTAAGCCTAGACCTTGACCTTAACCTTAACCTATAACCTACCTATACCTATAACCTATACTTATATCCTTAACCTAAACTTATAACCTTAACCTAAACCTATTCTCAAATCCCAAAACCTATACTTATAACATAAACCTAAACTTAAACCTATAACCTATAACCTATAACCTAAACCCAAACCTAAACCCGATCTCGAACCCGAACCCGATTTCCTAAACCTAAACCTTAACCTATAACCCATACTTATAACCTTAACCTAAACCTATTCTTAAATCCCAAAACCTTAACCTATAACCTAAACTTATAACCTATACTTATAACCTTAATCTAGACCTTAACCTTAACCTATAACCTATACTTATAACCTATACCTAAACTTATAACCTTAACCTAAACCTATTCTCAAATCCCAAAACTTATACTTATAAGTTAAACCTAGACCTTAACCTTAACTTATAACCTCTACTTATAACCTTAACCTAAACTTACAACCTTAACCTAAACCTAAACCTTAACCTAACCTCAAATCCCTAAACCTTAACATATAACCCAACCTAAACCTATACTTATAACCTAAACCTATTCTCAAATCCCAAAACCTATAACCTAAACCTAACCTTTCCCTAAACCTATAACCTACACTCATAACCTAAACCTATACCTATAACCTATACTTATAACCTTAACCTAAACTTACAACCTTAACCTAAACCTAAACCTTAACCTTAACCTATAACCTATACTTACAACATTAACCTAAACTTACAACCTTAACCTAAACCTAAACCTTAACCTAAACTCAAATCCCTAAACCTTAACCTACAACCCAACCTAAACCTATACTTATAACCTAAAAGTATTCTCAAATCCCAAAACCTATACTTATAGCATAAACCTAAACTTAAACCTATAACCTATAACCTATAACCTAAACCCAAACCTAAACCCGATCCCGAACCCGAACCCGATTTCCTAAAACTTAACTTATAACCCATACTTATAACCTTAACCTAAACCTATTCTCAAATCCCAAAACCTTAACCTATAACCTAAACTTATAACCTATACTTATAACCTTAACCTAGACCTTAACCTTAACCTATAACCTATACTTATAACCTATACCTAAACTTATAACCTTAACCTAAACCTATTCTCAAATCCTAACTTAAACCTAAACCTAAACTTGAAAACCCAAACCTAAACACTATCCCGAACCCCAACCCGAACCCGATTTCCTAAACCTAAACCTTAACCTATTCTCAATTCCCTAAAGCTATAACCTATAACCTAAACCTAAACCTAAACCTATAACCTTAACCTGAACTTAAAACCTAAACCTAAACCTAAACCTAAAACCTAAATTTATTCTCAAATCCCTAAACTTAAACCTTAACCTATTCTCAATTCCCTAAACCTTAACCTATAACCTAACTTAAACCTAAACCTGTAACCTACACTTATAAACTAAAACCTAAATGTATTCTCAAATCCCTAAACCTAAACCTACACCTAATCCTAATCTCAACTCCTTAACCTAAACCTAGACTTGAAACCCCAAACCTAAACCCGGTCCTGAACCCGATTTCCTAAACCTAAACCTTAACCTATTCTCAATTCCCTAAACCTTAACCTATAACCTAACTTAAACCTAAACCTATAACCGACACTTATAACCTATAAACTAAAACCTAAACCTAAACCTAAAACCTAAATGTATATTCAAATCCCTAAACCTAAACCTACACCTAATCCTAATCTCAACTCCTTAGCCTAAACATAAACTTCAAAACCCAAACCTAAACCCGAACCCGAACTTGATTTCCTAAACCTAAACCTTAACCTATTCTCAATTCCCTAAGCCTATAACCTATAACCTAAAACTAAACCGAACCTAAACCTTAACCTAAACCTAAACCTATAACCTAAACTTATAACCTATAACCTAACCTTAACCTAACCATAACCTTAACCTTAACCTAAACCTAAACCTAAAACCTAAACCTATAAACTAAAACCTAAAACCTAAATGTATTCTCAAATCCTTAAACCCAAACCTACACCTAATCCTAATCTCAACTCCTTAGCCTAAACATAAACTTCAAAACCTAAACCTAAACTTCGAACCCGATTTCTAAACCTAAACCTTAACCTATTCTCAATTCCTTAAACCTAGAACCTATAACCTATAACCTAAACCTAAACCTAAAACCTAAACCAAAACCTATAACCTTAACCAAAACCTAAACCTTAACCTATAACCTATAACCCAATAACCTAAACTTATAACCTTAACCAAAACCTAAACCTAAACCTAAATGTATTCTTAAATCCTAAACCTAAACATACACCTAATCCTAATCTCAACTCCCTAACCTAAACCTAAACCTAAACTTGAAAACCCAAACCTAAACCCGATCCCGAACCCGAACTCGATTTCTTAAACCTAAACCTAAACCTTAACCTATTCTCAATTTTCTAAAGCTATAACCTATACCTATAACCTAAACCTAACCTAAACCTATAACCTTTTAACCTTACCTAAACCTAAACCTAAAACCTAAATGTATTCTTAAATCCCCAAACCTAAACCTACACCTAATCCTAATCTCAACTCCCTAACCTAAACCTAAACTTAAAATTGAAAACCCAAACCTACCCGATCCCGAACCCGATTTCCTAAACCTAGACCTTAACTTATTCTTAATTCCCTAAAGCTATAACCTATAACCTAACTTAAACCTAAACCTAAACCTATAACCAACACTTATAACCTAAACCTAAACCTAAAACCTAAATGTATTCTCAAATCCCTAAACCTACACCTACACCTACACCTAATCCTAATCTCAACTCCTTAACCTAAACCTAAACTTGAAACCCCAAACCTAAACCCGAACCCGATTTCCTAGACCTAAACCTTAACCTATTCTCAATTCCCTAAACCTATAACCTATAACCTATAACCTAAACCTAAACCTATATCCTAAGCCTAGACCTAAACCAAAACCTATAACCTTAACCTAAACCTTAACCTATAACCTATAACCCAATAACCTAAACTTATAACCTTAACCAAAACCTAAACCTAAACCTAAATGTATTCTCAAATCCCTAAACCTAAACATACACCTAATCCTAATCTCAACTCCCTAACCTAAACCTAAACCTAAACTTGAAAACTTGAGAACCTAAACCCGAACCCGATTTTCTAAAACCTAAACCTAAACCTTAACCTATTCTCAATTTCTAAAAGCTATAACCTATAACCTATAACCTAAACCTATAACCTTTACCTAAACCTAAACCTAAACCTAAAACCTAAATGTATTCTTAAATCCCCAAACCTAAACCTACACCTAATCTTAATCTCAACTCCCTAACCTAAACCTAAACCCAATCCCGAACCCGAACCCGATTTCTTAAACCTAGACCTTAACCTATTCTCAATTCCCTAAAGCTATAACCTATAACCTAACTTAAACCTAAACCTATAACCGACACTTATAACCTAAACGTAAACCTATAACTTAAACCTAAACCTATAACCGACACTTATAACCTAAGCCTAAACCTATAACCTAAATGTATTCTCAAATCCCTAAACCAACACCTACACCTAATCCTAATCTGAACTCCTTAACCTAAACCTAAACTTGAAACCCCAAACCTAAACCCGGTCCCGAACCCGATTTCCTAAACCTAAACCTTAACATATTCTCAATTCCCTAAACCTTAACCTATAACCTAACTTAAACCTAAACCTATAACTTACACTTATAACCTAAATCTAAACCTATAACCTAAACCTAAAACCTAAATGTAATTTTAAATCCCCAAACCAAAACCTACACCTAATCCTAATCTCGACTCCTAAACCTAACCTAAACCTAAACTTGAAAACCGAAACCTAAACCCGATACCGAACCCGAACTAGAAACTGATTTCTTAAACCTAAACCTTAACCTATTCTCAATTCCCTAAAGCTATAACCTATGACCTATAACCTATAACCTAAACCTAAACATAAACCTAAATCTAAACCTAAACCTTAACCTAAACCTAAACCTATAACCTTAACCTAAACCAAAACCTATAACCTATAACCCATAACCCATAACCTAAACTTATAACCTATAACTTAACCTTAATCTAAACCTAAAACCTAAACCTAAACCTATAACCTAAACCTATAAGTGTAGGTTATAGGTTTAGGTTAAGGTTATTTTTCTTTTCATTTGTCTGGATCACCTCTCATATGTTCTCTCTTTTCATTTATTTTTTTCGATAAGATTGTTTGTGTTTGGATGGATGCAGTTTATGTTTGGATGTATGTAGTTTATGTCTGGATGAATTTACATAGTTTAAGTTTAGATGGATGTGAATGTGAATATGATGAAATATATTATATACCAGGTGTATATCAGGAAGAATATGATGAATTATATTCTAACAGGTGTATATCAGGAAATTTGAGATGGAATATTTTTTTAAAAAAAAGATACTTTTGCCTACGAAATATTTCGTAGGTAAAAGTCTCATCCACGTTTTTGACAATGCAATTTTTCGTAGCTAAAAGTAATCCATTCCAAAAATTGTTTGCAGCCTTTAGCGATGACAATTTTCATTGCTAAAAGTCTCATCCAGAATTTTTAGCTACGAAAATATTCGTAGCTACAAGTATTAAAATGTGTTTGCAGCCTTTGGCGATGAAAATATTCGTTGCTAAAACTCTCATCCACGATTTTTAGCTACGAAAATTTTCGTATCTAAAAGTAATTCATTCAAATTTTTTAGACCTTTAGCGACGAAAATCATCGTCGCTATAAGTCTCATCCATGATTTTTTAGCTACGAAAAGTTTCGTATCTAAAAGTAATCATTAGATTTTTAAAAAAAAATAGTTTGCAGCCTTTCGCGGAAAAAAGTTTTCGTCGCTACAAGTCTCATCCATGATTTTTTAGCTACGAAAAGTTTCGTATCTAAAAGTAATCATTAGATTTTTTTTTAAAAATAGTTTGCAGCCTTTCGCGGAAAAAAGTTTTCGTCGCTACAAGTCTCATCCATGATTTTTAGCTACGAAACTTTTCGTAGCTAAAAGTAATCCATTCCAATTTTTTGAAAATTTGGTTGCAGTCTTTAGCGACGAAAATTTTCGTCACTAAAAGTCTCATCCCTAATTTTTAGCTACGAAAATGTTTGTAGCTAAAAGTAATCCACTCCTATTCTTTGAAAAATTGTTTGCAGCCTTCGTCGCTAAAAGTCTCATCCACAATTTTTAGCTACGAAAATTTTCATAGCTAAAAGTAATCCATTCAATTTTTTTATTTTTTTAAAAGGATCCACGATTTTTAGCTAGAAAAATATTCGTAGCTAAAAGTATGTAAAATTGTTTGCAACCTTTAGCGACGATAATTTTCATCGTTAAAAGTCTCATCCGCGATTTTTAGCTACGAAAAGTTTCGTAGCTAAAAGTAATCCATTCAAAATTTTTTTAAATGTGTTTGCAGCCTTTGGTGACGAAAATATTCGTCGATAAAAGTCTCATCCATGATTTTTCTACGGAAAATTGTTTGCAGCCTTTAGTGACGAAAATTTTCGTCGCTAAAAGTCTCATCCTCGATTTTTAGCTGTGAAAATTTTCGTCGCTAAAAGTGACTTTTAGTGATGAAAATTTACTTTTAGCGACGAAATAAATTTTCGTTGCTAAAAATTTTGTCGCTAAAAACCCTCTTTCTTGTAGTGCCATTAATTATGCTGAATAAGATTATCGGAACTTTAAAATATACAGTGAATATCTGTGTGGTTTCTCCGACTCTGTTATCTAAGAATAACTAGTTCAACGCTACGGCTACCAGTCATTTCGATAGAGTTTTGAGATACACTAAGGGAAGATTCAAATCGAAAGATATCTTTCTTTATGCATATAAGAAACCCTAAACCCTAAACCTAAAACCTAAATGTATTCTTAAATCCCCAAACCTAAACCTACACCTAATCTTAATCTCAACTCCCTAACCTAAACTTAAATCCGATCCCAAACCCGAACCCGATTTCTTAAACCTAGACCTTAACCTATTCTCAATTCCCTAAAGCTATAACCTATAACCTAACTTAAACTTAAACCTATAACTGACACTTATAACCTAAACATAAACCTATAACTTAAACCTAAACCTATAACCGACACTTATAACCTAAACCTAAACCTATAACCTAAACCTAAAACCTAAATGTATTCTCAAATCCCTAAACCTACACCTACACCTAATCCTAATCTCAACTCCTTAACCTAAACCTAAACTTGAAACCCCAAACCTAAACTCGAAACCCGATTTCCTAAACCTAAACCTTAACCTATTCTCAATTCCTAATAATAACCTAACTTAAACCTTAACCTACACTAAACCTACACTTATAACCTAAACCTAAACCTATAACCTAAAATCCTAAAACCTAAATGTAATCTTAATCTCAAATCCCTAAACCTAAACCTACACCTAATCTTAATCTCAACTCCCTAACCTAAACCTAAACCTAAACTTGAAAACCGAAACCTAAACCCGATACCGAACCCGAACCAAAACCTAATTTCTTAAACCTAAACCTTAACCTATTCTCAATTCCCTAAAGCTATAACCTATAACCTAAACATAAACATAAATCTAAATCTAAACCTAAACCTTAACCTAAACCTAAACCTATAACCTTAACCTAAACCAAAACCTATAACCTATAACTTAAACTTATAACCTATAACTTAACCTTAATCTAAACCTATAACCTAAACCTAAACCTATAACCTAAACCTATAAGTGTAGGTTATAGGTTTAGGTTAAGGTTGTTTTTCTTTCATTTGTCTGGATCACCTCTCATATGTTTTCTCTCTTTTCATTTATTTTTTTCAATAAGATTGTTTGTGTTTGGATGGATGCAGTTTATGTTTGGATGAATGTAGTTTATGTTTGGATGAATTTACGTAGTTTAGGTTTAGATGGATGTGAATGTGAATATGATGAAATATATTATATAACAGGTGTATATCAGGAAGAATATGATGAATTATATTCTAACAGGTGTATATTAGGAAATTTGAGATGGAATATTTTTTTAAAAAAAGATACTTTTGCCTACGAAATATTTCGTAGGTAAAAGTCTCATCCACGTTTTTTACAATGAAATTTTTTATAGCTAAAAGTAATCCATTCCAAAAATTATTTGCAGCCTTTAGCGACGACAATTTTCGTCGCTAAAAGTCTCATCCAGAATTTTTAGTTGCGAAAATGTTCGTAGCTACAAGTATTAAAATGTGTTTGTAGCCTTTGGCGACGAAAATATTTATTGCTACAACTCTCATCCACAATTTTTAGCTACGAAAATTTTCGTATCTAAAAGTAATCCATTCAAATTTTTTGGACCTTTAGCGACGAAAATCCTCGTCGCTATAAGTCTCATCCGTGGTTTTTTAGCTACGAAAAGTTTCGTAGCTAAAAGTAATCATTCGATTCTTTTGAAAAATAGTTTGCAGCCTTTGGCGGCAAAAATTTTTCGTCGCTACAAGTCTCATCCACGATTTTTAGCTACGAAACACTTCGTAGCTAAAAGTAATCCATTCCAATTTTTTGAAATTTTGGTTGCAGTCTTTAGCGACGAAAATTTTCGTTACTAAAAGTCTCATCCCCGATTTTTAGCTATGAAAATGTTTGTAGCTAAAAGTAATCCACTCCTATTCGTTGAAAAACTGTTTGTAGCCTTTAGCAACGAACATTTTCGTCGCTAAAAGTCTCATCCACAATTTTTAGCTACGAAAATTTTCGTAGCTAAAAGTAATCCATTCAATTTTTTTTTTAAAGGATCCATGATTTTTAGTTACAAAAATATTTGTAGCTAAAAGTATGCAAAATTGTTTACAGCCTTTAGCGACGATAATTTTCATCGCTAAAAGTCTCATCCGCGATTTTTAGCTACGAAAAGTTTCGTAGCTAAAAGTAATCCATTCAATTTTTTTTTAAATGTGTTTGCAACCTTTGGCGATGAAAATATTCGTCGCTAAAAGTCTCATCCACGAAAATTGTTTGCAGCCTTTAGCGACGAAAATTTTCGTTGCTAAAAGTCTCATCCTCGATTTTTAGCTGCGAAAATTTTCGTCGCTAAAAGTAAACTTTTAACGACAAAAATTTATTTCATCACTAAAAGTGACTGTTACCGATAAAATAAATTTTCGTTGCTAAAAATTTCATCGCTAAAAACCCTCTTTCTTGTAGTGTCATTAATTGTGCTGAACAAGATTGTGGGAACTCTAAAATACACATAGTGAATATCTGTGTGGTTTCTCCGGCTCTATTATCTCAGAATAACTGGTTCAACGCTACGGCTACCAGTCATTTCGATAGAGTTTTGAGATACACTAAGGGAAGATTCAAATCGAAAGATATCTTTCTTTATGCATATAAGCTATTTTTATTCTGGCAGAGAAATATATTTTCAAAAAATATATTTTGAAATCAAGTGGGAGATTGGTTTAATATATTGATTTTAAT
The DNA here is from genome assembly GCA_030180095.1 of Magnolia changhungtana. Taxonomy (NCBI): domain Eukaryota; kingdom Viridiplantae; phylum Streptophyta; class Magnoliopsida; order Magnoliales; family Magnoliaceae; genus Magnolia; species Magnolia changhungtana. The sequence continues at coordinate 2,667,202 of JASAUF010000502.1, read as the reverse complement.
ATATTTTAAATAAAAAATATTATATATATGTATTATAAAATGGTTTGTAAAAATCCATTTTTAAGTGTTTTGGGAATAATCCCACATTGAAAAATGAGAAGAAAAATTTTGTGTATATATGAGAATGGTGGAGTATAGTAATGTTTACCCACCTAGTCCGAGAAGAATCGGGTTTACGTGTTCTAGTGCTTCACCCGCGCGCGTGCTCAGGATCGGTCACGGTCACGGGCTCGGTGCGAGGGTGTGGGCATGTGAGGCAGTGAGGCTGTAAATGCGTTAGTGGCACACTTTGCACTTCTCACATCCGCATCGTGTCGCAGATGGTCGCAATGTGAATTAGAAATGGCTAGCCAGTGTCTCACAACGGTCAGAAACAATTGCATGAAGTAGTCATTACACTACATGTACAACAACTAGAAACTGTTAATAACAGCTAGTTTCTCCAATAGCTAGAAAATGGTCAATTGGATTTATTTCCCTGGACCATAACTCCCATCCACCATTGCCTATATAAACTGGACCTGGATGGGTTTCCAATCCATCACAACTCACTCCAGTAAATTCATACGAACCACAGCCTCTCCTATAGACTAGAAATTCTAGCAAGACAGCAAGATTCATATGAACCATTGCCTGAAGATCAGACCAACAGTGTGGTCTAGAATGATTCATCTGAACCATTAGCTGAAGAACAGACTTATGCAGTGGTCTAATTCACATTTTGTCTTCTTCTTTTCTGGGATTTTTCCTTTTATTTTCTGCCAAAAATTGTGTAACAGAGTTCCATTAGTGTGTTTTCGTGTTTGCTGAACGCAAATCCACACCAGGCTTGTCGTATCCTAGAAGCAATTTGCTTGTAACCTTTCAGCATACTCAATTTACCTGAGTAGGGGCAAATAACGCTTTAAGGATAGCATTCTAAACGTGCTTCAGCCCGTCATAATTTCTAGATTATTTTGGTTTTTCGGTTTCCATATTTTACAGAAAATATTATTTCTGTATAATTTCTCAACAAAAACTTGTGACACATCAGCGCTAGCAGCACCACAAGTATATTCTACATCTGGACCCTGAAAAAGCTACAATTTAGCTAAGTTAGGATGAGGATCCAAGTCATATATTATGATTTCTGTGAAATATTTTACTATATATAATCGGTTATTATAGAATTTGATATCAGTTATGCATCGATATTCATCTGATTTTTAAATTGTCCATGTTAGATTTCCTTGTCTGTAAAAGACCATTGTATTTTCTAAGCATGCGACCACAACCGTATATTCATGTGAAGTTGGGTGAAATGATAAAATGGCCCGTGCTTCTAAAAATCTTCCACATTCCGGTACTTGCCTAATTTACAAACCTTAGCTTGACAAGGGAGTTAGATTTGTTCATTATATCTTAAATTCAATAGAAAACATCCTAGATTTGTTCATTATATCTTAAATTCAATAGAAAACATCCTTTATCTTCTTATCCATTAGTATCAGCTATCCATTTGAAAATACTAAACAAATTGCTGGACTAAACAGACAAAGATGTAGCCTATAAACATTGTTGTTTGTAAAACGTTGTTGTAAGCATTTCGACTTGATGCGATGGAGGGTGAGCATTGCAGGCCACCATCTTTATCACAATGGCCCTTGGGGCAAAACTGCTTTGGCATGAATGCAATCGACCAAATATAGACACATTAGAATGGTGATGAAGATTTTAGTGGGAAGTTTTGACCACACATTTTTGTTGGCCTTTTATCTCTTCAAACTATATCCCTACATCTCCTTCTTGTTGGCCTCTAATCTCTCTAAACTATCCCTACTTCTCCTTCCTTAACCTACTAGATGCTCACTTGCTGCCGACAAACACTAACTTTGTGGGGCCCACCCTGATGGCTGTGTTATATCCATACCGTCTAATATTAATTGTTTCTCTGGCTCACGTTAGGGATGTGACATCAGGAATAAGTCAGATTCAAAATTCAAGTGAGACATTACACAGGAAACTGTGCATACCATTGAAACCTTCTTAGGGGTCCACAGTACTCTTAGAGTAGACCGAGATTTGTGTTTTACGCATTCATAGTTGGGTACCACTACCACATGAACCACCTGATGCATGGCTCCGAGTGGCAAATGCGTGCCATGAACGGAGGGACGCGCCTTCAGAAGATCCCTGACTGTGGGGCCACAATAAAGTATGTGTTTTATATCCACACCATCTATTTTCCCACTCATTTTAATGAATGAGACAAAACAAGTGTAGCATAACCAAATCTCAGGTGGACCCACCACAGGAAACTCTGGTGATTGAACACCAGCCATTAAAATATTCTCTAGGGCCACAAAAAGCTGATATTTGTATGACCCCTTCACTACAACAAAGAGGGCCTAAGCCGACTGATGGGCAATCCTTTGCCCGCGGCCTGTTTTACCGGCCACAGGCAAATGGTACCCTTATAAAATTTATATATTAAAAAAAACCTTAACTCTTTCTATCCACCGATTCTCTCCCTCTCGCGCTCCTTCTTGCTCTCCCTATTGCTCTCGCTCTCCCTCCCTCTCCCTCTCCCTCTCCCTCTCACTCTCACATGCTCTCCCTCCCTCTCTCTGCTTCTCCCTCTCCCTCTCGTGCTCTCTCCTTCTCCCTCTCTTCCTCTCCCTCTCATTCTCGCATGCTCTCCCTCTCCCTCCCTCTCTCTCTCTCTCCCTCCCCTCTCTCGTACTCCCTTTCCCTCTCCCTCTACCTCTGCCTCTGCCTCTCCCTCTCCGCTTGCTTTCCTCTCACTCTCACTCTAACTCTCCTTGTCTATCTCTCTCAAAACCCTATTCCTCCACCCTCTGCTACAGTTCGATCTTCTGCTGCTTGTGAATCTCGGATTCTCAGGTATGATGTAACGTTTTTCTCTTCTTGTTGTTGCTTTCTGAAATTTAGAATACTTTATTAGGAATATGCTTTGTCGAATACAAATCCCTAATTAGGGATTTGCATTGTCGAATCCATTTTTAGGGATTTGCATTGTTGAATCCATTCTTAGGGATTTGCATGGTCGAATCCCTAATTTAGAAGTGCTTATTACATCTACAGATTCTCGAATCAGGATTGTTGATGGTGTTGATCTGATTCACAAGTTCAAAGGTATTAGCTAAAACCTTCATATATTGTTCTTGTCTATATCTTGTCCATCATTTTTGTTGAAAATATTTTAGGATTTGAGATGAATCACCGGTAGATAGTCCATTCTGGAAAACAAATCATTCTTCTTCATTAGTCTTCCTGTGTGCATGACATGCATCAGAGCAATATAATAAGGATGAATGTTGAATGTTTTTTTTTTCCCTAAGATACCAACATCTGCAAGTTTCATATTGAGAAATTATTTTTGACCTATCAAGTCTTATAATAAAGATTTCCTATAGTTGATTATTATAATTTTGTAATTAATAGTTGAAGGACAAAACTAACAGTCTTTCTACTACTGTTTTGCATATTCTTAGAAAGCTTGCCTTCTAAGAACAGTTGTTGTTTTGTTCACCTTGTCTCTTAAAATCTTGGGTGTTCTACTTCACTTATAAATCCACTTGCAGCCGATATTTCATGTTGTCAACTGACTAAAATGGCATCCATGAATTCTGTACACACGTACAAATAGTAGAGTTCATGTCTTTGGAATGGTTTGGAATGGTAGACTTTTGGGATTTTATTATTATTGGTTCTCATCAGGTGTCAATGACTCTTAAGTGTCAAGAAAAAATTCATGTCCTAGTGGTGTCCTGAATTTATTTATCTTTTTTAAAAAAAAAACATGACACATTGGAAAAAATCAGGTATCAATGACTCTTGGGCTCCATATTGGCCTTACAGATATCTTCGTTGCCTTGTACTAATAAATGATTGGTGTGGCAACTAATGGATCCTGAATTTTGGATTAAAAACATCACCATTCTATGTGAGATTTGGACTTCAGCGGAAATTTGCTTGTTTTGTTTCTGAACTATTTACACGATACTTAGCTTTCTTTTAACATCACACAAGCTGTTTGTTCAATAACATGGGGCTTCTCATGTGAATTTGTCAGAATCAAGTTCTTATGTGTTTTTCACTCAATTGGTTTTTCAGACTGATTTCAACTGAGCAGAGATAGAATTTGGCATTAGAGGTTTCTTTTTTGAATTACTATGCTAGTTTGGAAGCGGAATTGAATTTTCACTTCCCACTGTATCATTTGGTGAAACGTTTATTTTGAACTCTAATACTTGTCATATATTTTGATTTTAGGATCAAAACCTCCAATGTATTATTTGGTAGTGAGGAATATAAAGTGTTCTGGTTATCAAAGTTCAGAACATGAAGTTCCCTGGTCATCCCTTTTGTACTAGTGGATCCCATGTTTGGGAATCCAGACAATTGGTATGAAGGGCCGCATCATGGTTGGGGTATGCCTTTAAAACTTTTTAGATCAGACAATTCTCGTCGTCCCTCTTATTTTGGACCCTTGTTTTGTTCCCTCCCAAACCTTTTGTTTGTGAGCTACTAATCTAAGGGTTAGAATTGTTTGACCGTGGAGTTTTTTTAGTCATCACCCATCCATTGAAGTTCCTTGGATCAACAGTCAGGATACCAAAACCATGGGCCATAAATGTACAAACTGGCTGTAAATTAAGCAGATCTTGATATTGATAATACTTAATTTTAATGGTGATGAAATTTTAGCTTATTTGTTCCTTATGTATTGAAGTGTCCCCCCATCAGTTATAGTGATTGAACTGCAGTTTTACCGTTTCTTGTTATCTGTTACTTTTTGCTCCCCCAAATGACCTCAGAATTCTAAACATTACAGGTAGAAGAGAATGTGAGCGTCACTGCTACAGATTGCAAGAGGCTCGTGCAGAATTTCGACCTTTGCTTCTTAAATCTCATGATTGCTTAAAGGATCTATTATTTTTGGATATTGCCCTTGATTCTACAGTTAGGACGGCCGTTGAGAGGGGATATGAGGAACTGAATAACGCTGAACTAGAAAGAGAAGACCTTTGCTTTCGGTTCCTTAATTTAAATGTTCATGCTTGTTCTGCATTGCATCTCTTCATTTCTCTCTGGTTATGTTTCTTACATTTATTTCTAATGTCAAATATCCTCGCATTGTGCGGATACTTGACATGGGAATAAAATGCAAGATTAACGTATATACATTTTTTTTTTAATTACCGCACCTTTCAATGAATAACCGGTCTGAACATTTTTGTTTTAACTCTACAACTTCTTCATTCTAGAATTCCCATTCTCAGGCCTAACTGCTGGTGATGGATTTGTCTATGACCTGCTGTTGGATTCAAAACAATCCTATTGTTGGGGCAATAGATCCACATCCAAATGAGTGTCCCTCATCCAATGGCTGAAGAAGCTTCCTACTTAGAAATCAGTGCTGGGGACCACCATATCTGCGAATTGAGATTGCTCGCCAAAGGGACCTATGTAAACATCTCCATGGTTAGGCTTAGAGAAGACCAGACATGAGTACAATCAATAGAGTTTTTGCACCAACTTGGTATGTGGCTAATATTGCAGTCAATTGCATGTGTGGCTGTCAATGGGTACCTGATGAATCCAACCAATGTTAATACATTTGGGTCTCATTTATGGGACTCATTAAGCAATTGGGACTAGGAGGTAACCCATTCACTGTCATGTTCTCTTTTACCTAGACATTGTTTGACATGTTCTCTTTATCCCATCCAAGCTTTTCCTCTTATTTATTTTATCTTTTATTGACGTCAATTGCAGAATCAGAGTCTACCTCAAGGCGTAGGAGGTAACCCATTCACTGCCATGTTGTCTTTTACCTAGACATCATTTGGCATGATAGAGTGCAATGGGACTACTCTATACAAATTGAAGTTGTAGGTGTCCTGTATATTGTATTTCATACTTTTACTAGAACAAATCTACCAAAGATCAGTTCTCATTTGTAATGATTACTCCATTATGGATCAGTTCTTGTTCATTGGAGGGCAATGTTAGTTTATTTTGACTTGTTTTTCCAAAACACGTTTGCTTATCTATGAGCTGGAACTTGCATTGAAGTGTTTGGCATGATGTTAATCCCAAGAGCTTTACTTAGTTCACTTGAAGTACATGTGACCACAAATACAAATATGTTGTATTCCCATATATGTATATAAAATAAGTGGGCTTGCTGTCTTATTAGTCAAGACATGTCTGCTGAAATGTATTTAATTATATAAAAAGTAAATAGAACATTTCTTGTATGAAATATCCAAAAACGGGATTAAAAAATAAGAAAATTTTCACTTTTTTGAAAAAAAAAGTTTTAAAATGTTCCCAGACATGTTCAGCCACGTCGATGAACATGTTCATGTCAATATTTGTTTCATAGCTGGCAATCAATTATACTTTCATGCTGCAACATGTAGAGTTTTGTTCTATGAGTACTCGTAATCAGTTCATCTTAGTTCATCTTGAAAATTGAGAGTCACAAATCCGGAAACCTGTAAACATGCCGTTTGGTTAACATATTTATAATAACGAGAAAAACTTGTTTGGTTGACAGATTTGCAATTTAGTTTACTTGGTCATCCAAATGCAACTTGAGAAATTAAATGGTGAACATTGTTGTAACAGTTCTCTTTCATTTGCAATTTCTTTTTTTCCTTTTAAGCTTTTATCATTGGTTTCGAAATTGTTGGAGGAAAGAAATAATTACTCTTCTTGAGATTTGACAGTGACACAAACAACAACTAGATTGCCAAATGAAATTTCTCGAATGAAGCACCAGTGTAGGAGTTCTCTCATTCATTGTATATACAATGCCTAGTTTTATCCACAACTTCCAACTCCAATCCAATTGGATAAAGAAAACCTATTTGTTGCTTTCAAGAGCTCTTTGTAAGAAACCTTTAAATGGGGGCATCGAGAGAAGACGTGCTTTTAGTGTTAGAATGTACTCTGGTTTAGTGCTGGGATGTACTCTTAATTAGCTCTTGCTTCATCCTTAATTATTTCTAGTTTAGTACTGGGATGTACTCTTAACTAGCTCTTGCTTCATCCTTGATTATTTCTAGTTTAGTGCTGGGATGTACTCTTAACTAGCTCTTGCTTCATCCTTGATTATTCTACTCGACAACCCACTGCAAATGAATTTAGTTCAACTCGGTTAGGCCTGAATTCAGATTTAGTAAATGGTGATGATGATTTGGATGAAAATGAATGGGAATTCAAGGATGCCTTCTCAGAAGGCATAATTGGAAATCCTGAATTTGAGATTGTAGATGCACATCAAAACTTTTCTGCTGAACTAAAGCTGAAGAATTTTGTAGGTTTCTACTCTAGATTGAAAGACGAAGCACGATTTTTCATACTTGACCATCTTGATGATCTCAAGGTGAGTGCAAATTCATTGTTAAGATCTATCTTTATCATTTCATAGAGCTGAAAAAAATTGAATGGTTGTTAGTATTAGAAAGCCAAGAAGGATGCTGCTCTTTCTAGTGATGAAGTAGAGGTTATGGCCTTTGATGAGGAAATTCAGGTGTGTAGTTTCACCAAATTAGCTTGGTCTTTTCTTTTGGAACCTTGTGTGTGTGTGTGTGTGTGTGTGTGTGTGTGTTTTGACATGTTTACCTAGGTCCTATATGTTCCAGTTCACTTTTGGGGGTGTGGTATTTCTTCCTTAGGATGCTTTAATTGAGTCAATCTCCATTCGAGATTGTGTTCGAATCTCGCCAGCTTCTCTGCTCTATCTAATCCGCACTTGCAAGCACCTGAAACTGATTGCAGGCCTTGTCATGAACGGTGAGCTCCAGAATAGGGCCAGCAGGCCCTGTCATGAACTTCATTCTTCTCGAGAACTTCTAATTTTTTTCTGGAATAATGGCAGGGTTTTGATATGAAACTAATCAATGTAAATTAGACTTGCAAAGTTACAAAGGTGATGCTCCTTTCTCTTTTATTTGGGTTCTTTGTTAGGAATAAAATTCATTTCTCTATTGTATGTGATCTTTCTCTTCACTTCATGTTTCAGGGAGGACAAGTGGTCAAGTACACTGCCATGTTAGCTTGTGGCAACTATCATGGAGTTGTGGGCTTTGCAAAAGGAAAAGGCCCAACAATTCCCATTGCCCTCCAGAAGGTATCTATTTGATGCATTTATAGATATCAGCTCAAATTTGAAGCCCTTGTTAATTGGGAAATCGATTATATATGGTTAATTCTGCATTGTGGCTCATCCATCAGCAAAAGAGTGACTATTTTACCTCCATTTGTTGCCATTCTCGAGATGCTGGCAGCCACTTTTGGCAGGTATTCATGAACTTACTTCTTCAGATGGTCTGAATCCCCTCGTTGTTGATGATCGTGCTTTGGCAGCAGATGCACTGCCTCTTGAGGTGATTGAACTTCCAAACTCCTATCTCTTTCCAGTTCTATGGAAACTACGAGTTGTATATATTCCCATTGAAGAGTTTTGTGATTGAATTTTGTACTCTCTCACAGTTTTAATCCACTATATTTCTTCCCTGCCATTTGTAATTGATCTTAACTGGATTAGTTGAGAGTTTTCACTGCATAAATGCTAATAAGATTGATACTTTGTAAAGAAATTCGATATAATTGATGTAATTAATGTTTCTTCCTGGTGCTTGTGATGTCACTCTAGCGAAATCCATATCTAGATAATTAGATAATTAGATGTAGCTATGTCTGGTAATATATAATATACCGGAGCATTTCATGACCATTGGCTTGTGAAATTTTCAGGAAATTCCACAAATTATTTTGTTGAGGCTATACTGTTTTATCGGTCCAACTATTTTTGCTTTTCCTGAAAATTGGTTTGAATTTCTTGTGTATTTCATCTGTGGAGGTATTTAATTCACTTATAGAGTAGGTGTAGATGTTGCATGATTAAAATCATATTCCTTTTTCTCTTAGGGAGGAGGATGGTGCAACAATGTTACGACTTGCCTCTCATGAAAAGAAAACCATTTGTGTTTATCCAAGAAGACTGGGTTTGATGTCTACTTCTCCATGGCTAGGGGGAATGCCACTTTGCCTGTTATGGAAATGACCAAGTGCTTCGACATCAGCTAGTAAGCCATTGCTATTGAGGTGTCTCTTGCTTGATTTTATACATTAAGGATTTGTTATCATATTCGATTTGTAAGATGCTCCAAGTGTTCAAGTACGAGCTTGAGCAAAACCTAGTATAATTTCTATTCTTGATCCCATGAGAGGCGAATGTTGATGCAGCAGCTGTTAAAATAGTCATGGCTGGAGCTGGACGTGAAAATGGTAGTAACGTGGAACAAGTGAGAAATGGCCTTCATATTGTTATATTTAACATTGTTGCTTTGTGGAATAAAACTATAATTTCTCACATGTTCTTTCATTTTGTGTTTTCCCTTGTCGAACTCACAACCTTTCTCCATCCTTAGATAACATATGCAGTAGTTGTTGCATGGATTTTGAATGCTACTCTAGTAGTACCTCAGATAACATATGCGCATCTAAACCTCACTCTATCCAGCTTCATCCATTTTGTACAAGTTTGTAATCATCTCTTACTATAAGATTGATATTTGGAGCATATGTATCTATGGAATAACCTGGAACAGTGGCTAATGGCTAAGATTTGTTTTGTAGGTTAGAACTGAATGGTAACCATTCTTTTCTCTATTGGAAGCTCCATGCTTCCACAGGTAGGGCCCATGGTAATGTTTATAACTGGTCTTTTTGTTGGTGCGCAAGTAATCACAGAGTGTGAAGGTAAGCAGGAACTGATTTGAGCATGGGAAAGGAGAAGCTTTAGCTTCAAAATGTTAGCAAGTATGAACAACTAGGAGGCAGGAGCAGGAGCACAAATCGAAAACACAATTCGAAGTGACAGTGGCACCTGGGTAGAAAATTTTGCAGTGATCTTCATTTTGTGGGTTAGATTGTCTTGTGATCTTCATTTTGTGGCCTATGAAATATATGTTGAACCTAATAGATCTTCAACAACATATGGAAGACAAAAACCTTTAAACTAATGGAGTTTCAATGGTCCCATAGTCTCTCTAAATCAACAGTCTTATATGTAGAGATAAAGAAAGGCAGTCAGTTTTAAAACTACGATTTAAATATGTTGATACTACAATCAAGAATTAATTGAGTTTGTGATAGAATTTAAGCATGGATGGCATTGACTTGAATATATTGGATTTATTTTTTGTGCAGTTAGGAAAATCTTTTTCCTTGGGCCACCCAAATGCCAAGATTAGTGTCCTCCATGCAGCCCTATGTGAGACCCGACTTGAGTTCGCATGTGTGCATGTATGTGTGTGAGTATGCATCTCGTTTATTTTGATCCTGCAGTCCTACCGGTTGAATCCTCGCGACCCGCGACCCTCAGATAGTATTTGCTTTATCCTTGAGTTTGGTCATGTAAACCCGAATTGAATTGACCTGAGATCTATGCCATTGCGACCGCATCGTCGCCACGGTTCCAATGCCGCATCTTGTACGTTCATCCGATATGTAGATTAAAAGTTGTGTACATTTCATTGTATGACCCTTAATCATGTGGCCCACTTAGGTGTCATGCATGTGGACCCCACTCTTGGCATAAGTTCCCATGCACACCACCCACACACACTACAATTCCCATAAAATAAACACTACCCACCCCACACACACCACCCAAAAGCCTACTCTACTCTACAACTTTATTTTCTCCTCCCATAGGTAATTATTTCTTTTCTTACAAATAAATGATTTCTCTCTCTCTCTCTCTCTATCTCCTTATCTCTCTCCCTCCTTCTCATACTCTCTATGGCCAGCAAATCCCCCATTTTCTCCAGCCCCTTCTTTCCCTAATCTCTCTAAATCCATCCATTTCAAGATCATCTCATCCATTGATTTCCCTTCCTTGGAGCTAGAGGAGCAAGGAGACCTAGATTTTTGTAAGAATCAAGGTGGGTGCTCTCCATATCATGTAGATCTCTTCTTCTTAATGTAGATCCTTCCCTCCTTCTCATTTTGGATGTGTAAGACCCACCAATCAATGGTGGAGATCCTACACAACCATCTAGATGTGGCCATGAGGCCCACATTATACATGCATGTCCATGCATGGGATTCTCCCTTGATGGACCCCTTGCATGTGGGTTTCCCCTATTTTCTAGGTATGATGGGTCATTTAGACCCTTGCATGTGGCTGGGATGGCATCCCAACCATTCATCTCAAAGATCTAGGTCATGCATCATAAGATCTATATTGTACAATGTGTTTAATTGTTGTTGGTAGTTGTGATTGTGTGGGGACCGCTTAATAGCAGCAGAGCCTTCCCCTGATGGCCGGATGTTCTTCCTTCTCTTTCATTCTTTCATAATCTGATGATATTATGTGTGGTCCACTTAGTGGGCCTGGATTGCCCAGAAAAACCCAGTAAGGAAGGAACATCTATACTCAACTTACACCATGGTTTAGATGCCTCTTTTTTTTCACCTTAAATGTTCTTGCAAGGGTGGAAATTTAGGGGTTTGTTCTGGATAATTGTGGGGCCCACTAGGGTGGGCCATGGCACCCAATTTATGGGCCAATCCCTTTCTTAATAGGCCCATACATTTATTTTATTTCATGCATGTATTGCTGTCTAAAAATTTTTGGACAGATTTTATTGGACTTTAGGCATGAATTTGGGACTGATTGGGGGATCTTTTGTACCTATTAAATATACTTTTCTGAAAGGTGGGAATCTCATCTTGATGTCCCCCAAATTTCAGCCCCATCTGACCTTCATTGGAGTCTCAAAGGTGTGGTCCAAGTGAGGTGGACAGTCTGGATTTTCTGCACTGTTTCAGCAACATTCCACCTTGGATAGGTTGGAATTTTGAAATTTATTAAAATACTTTTGGGTGTCTAAAAATTATGAAAATTTATAGAGAAGTTTACCACTCATGTTAGGACCCACCTACAAAATTTTGGGGCCAATGGAAGCCTGTACACACCATGGTGGTGGCTGGACCGGTCCATTACAATATGGTGTCCAGATCAGTCCGATTTTCAGGATAGATTGATTTCTTTAAATTAATTAAAATATTTTTAAATATCCAAAAATTCTAAAAATTTTTATAGTTGTGTTCCACCCATGGTGGAACCCACCTACCAAATTTTAGGTCCAATGGATCCTTGTGCAAACCGTGGCAAGGGTCGGATTGGCCCACCACGTTGGGACGTCCAGGTCTGTCCGATTATCTAGACAGACTATTTTGTTTAATTTAATTAAAATACTTAGGAATATTTAAAAATTCTTAAATTTTGTGGGGGTATGGCCCACCTATGGAAGGACCACCCTGCAAATTTTCAGGGTCATCGGACCCCTGTATCGAACTTGGTGTAGCTTGCAATTTGGATCAGTTTTGGGTCAAATATCCAGGCCCGTAGGACAACCCACCATGGGATGCCCCTACCTTGGGCTGTCGGGCCTGCATTCTAACGGCATGGCCCACTTGAAGTAAGTATTGTATATCTCCCTTCTTATCTGGTGGGACCCACTGTGATATGTGTGGGTCACCATGGGTCAGTAACCCATTTAAATTAAATAAATTTCTGGACTCCAGCAGACCCAGGAAGTGGGTGGGCTGGAATTTCAGCAAGGGGCCCAAATTTGTGCATAGCTGATCTTTTGGAGCTGTGGCAGCCCACCAGATTTAAGGGAGTATTGCACACACTCTTTGCCCTCCTTTAGATATTTTGGGCTTAATTAGTGCCACTTGAGGCCCACCTTTGTGGTGGTTTGTGGGCTAGCCTTAACCAGAATTTTTGATAACTTTATAGGCCCAATGGGCTGAAAATCTATCCCTTGGGCCCAAGATTGTGCAAGGATTGACCTTATTGATTCATGGGCCCAATGGGCCGTCTACAAACTGATCATGTGCATTTATTAGCCTTGATGCCCTAATAAAATGCTTAATTGTGGGCTGACTTGCAAGGCCCACATAAATGTATATTGTGGAGGACCTTACTAAATCTTTGGGTTGGTGTGGCAAGGCCCACACTGTCAGTATAGGCCTTGGCCATGTGTATTCTTGGGCTTATGGGCTGCCTTCAAGTCCACTATAATGTATGAATTGGATGGCTTTTGTTTGGGCCATTTCTTTTGGGCCCATTATGTGATATATTATATGTATGTTTGTGTTAGCAAGTAGGCCTTGTGGACTCAGTTCTTTTGGATAGGCCCATTGATCTTGGGCCTATACTCTCTTATCTATTGTGATGAGCTTAGGGGTAATAATACACAAGAGGTTGGGCCCTTGACTGCCAACTAAACTGACCCTGTACTTGGGCCAAAAGTGATGCCCAACTCACTTGTGTTAAATGTGAACTTGCCCATGTAAATGAATTACTGGGCTGCCCATGAAGCCCACCATAATATATGGATTTATGACCTTTATGGTTGGGCCCAAACCTTGCTTAAGGGCCCACCATGCTACCTAAGTATTGGGCTTAGTGTATGGCCCATTAGGCCATGGATTGCTTAGGCCTTGGGCCTTATTTCATGCTCGAGTAGAGGCGGGCTACCTCTTGGGAACCAGTTGAGGTTGGATGTCCTCCTGGGTGGTCCTAAGGTAGGCCCGTGGGTTCTTCTATGGATGGTTAAAGGCCCACCATAGACCCTAGGCCATTTGTTTAAGGCTCAATGTGTATATATGTGGAACCTACCTTAACGCATGTGGTCCAGGCCATCCAAGCCTTGGATCGCCCAATCATGGAGGCACTCTCTGCCTTGGGTTGCTACTGGATTCACAATCCAGTAGCAGGCCCACTTGATCTTTTCTTGATGTATACACACCCTCCATCTGGTGGGGTCCCCTGTGAATATTGTTGGCCTTCATGAGATCATTCCCACTTATTTGATTAATTTTTAGGCTTTAGCAAGCCCAAGAAGCTGAGTGGGCCGAACGTTTATCAGGGGGCCTTAAATGCACATTGTTATGGTTGAAACTTTATTGGACATGGGACCCACCATATTGAGAACTTGTGTGCGTGTTGCATGCTTATATTTTTAATCCTTGGGCTTAATTAGTGCATTCTTTTGGGTCACCTTTAGTGATCACATGAGGACCCCATCTTAGATCAGATTTGTGGGGCATCCCATGAGCCTGGAGTGGGTTGGGACGTCCCATCTTGGCCCAATCATATATTAAGCCAACTTCCACCATTTTAATGAACTTGTAGGCTAAGATAAGGATAGTATCGGGCCCTTGATTGCCCACTTAAATTGCTAGTTATTAGGCTAATGTAGTTGGGCCCATTTCATCATCCAAACTTAAACTTATTTTGGGTCGTATATTGTGTATGCGGGCTGCCCACCAAGTCCAACTTAATGCATGGATTCTATGGCCATTGGGAATTGAGCCTTGGGCCTTAATTTCTCTCTTGGGGCCCATGTTGTTAAAAGTGGTGTTATATCTTTTTATGGCCTATTATGAGGAATGTATGTATGTGGTTACCTATGTTCTTATCTTGAATGTAGGGCCTTGGGCCTTGTATCCATATAGTTCGTGGTTGAGATGCCTCTTGGGGAATGGTGGTTAAATGTCCCCATTATGAACCCCTATAGGCCCGTTTATATCTAAATGTCATTAGATGCTCATCTTAAACTCTTGCTAGACTCACTTCTGTGTTACTTAGACACGTAGTTGTATGCTTAGTCTCGTGGGCTACCCCAGGTAAATGGGCCCCCACTAGAGGTGGGATTCCTTATGGATATTGTCTAAATACCTAGTATTGGTCCCTTCTTGGATAAGAGGAGTGTACTACTTTATAAATCACCGCATAATGCGTCTAGACCCATGTGCATCATTGTATGCTTGGATGACACTGTGTGTGTGGTTATGATTATGCCATTGGGCATTGCATGTTGCCTTCTTGAGGGATATAGTATTTCCTCTTGAGCATGTTGGATGCTTGGAATTGATGCATAGTTGATGGTGTGATTCATGCATCTAGCATTGCATAACATATGAGCATTATCACCCTCGCTTCATCAAGGTTGTAGCCTCCATAGATACATCGTGGATGACCATGTTTGGACACCGGAAATGTTACTTGAGCATACCGGGTGCATAGGATGCCCATGGGTGAAATTTTCAAAACTTCCATGGTACCAAGGATTTGCTCCAACGCCGTGACCGAGTGGAATATATGAGCACACGAGGGCCTTATACCATTAGGCCGTGACTCCCACTGTCGTGTAGTCGGTTGGATAGGGGTGTGGCCTTACTCGCCTGATGTAGGGGGGTATTGCTAGGCTGAGTCTGACCAGCTCGTGAATGGGTCCGCTACCTTCAGGCCTTGCTAGTGATTGGCTATCTGTAGGCAGGGTAGTGAGGTCTTTTACGCTCGTTTGACTGTGCGGGGTCTGTAGAGGGGCAGTCATCCAGCAGTGTAATGGACCCCGGTGATTTCCTTATGATGAAAATTTACTTGATATGTGGATTGGATATGAGCACTGACATTACTTCGCATTTCATTTGCATCGGTCGTGTAAGCCTCATAATGCATTACAGTACTCATTACATTACAGTACTCATCGCATTACAGTACTCATATTGCATTACAGTACTCATTGCATTATAGTACTCATCGCATTACATTACTCATTGCATTACAACACTCATTGCATTATATAGCCTTGGTATGGCTTCCTGCATTATCATACTGCCTAGGTATAGTTTCTTGCATTCATGATAGCCTTGGTAAGGCTAGTGGTATTGGTATTGATCATGACTCCCTTCTGCATTCTCTATCTTCTTCTGAGCACCATTGTCACATACTTTCACCACACTCTAAGCTTTCTATAAGCTTATGCATGATTGATGCGTGCAAGAGATCCTAGGCAGGCGTCGCAGTGGCAGAGTTTGGATTAGAGCTGAGCTTGAGGACCCAGTGTTGCAGACTTCCTTTTTTTCTTCTATTATCTTATGTATATCCTTTTGGACCTTATAGGTACTTGTAAAAGTTCAAATTCTTAGTGGATTTTGTGATGTATGCCTTATTATTTTTAGATTTACTTGCTGTGATCCTGGGTATGCTCGTATTGGAATGATTATACTGTTATGGAAATCCTCCTTGTAGGATCTCAGGATCAGAACCTACCTCGGGAGTCAAGAATGAGGTACTACTGAAGAACTATTCATTGCGCAGAACCATTGGGTTCCTTGTGAGTCCTAAGCACGGTCCAGGGGCGTGACACCCTATCTTTTGAAGCCCCCAAATTATTTAAATCTTGTGATGTGCAGAACAACATAAACCCATTTGTAATCTCCCTTTGTGCAGGTTCTGGACCGTGGTGAGAAGATTGAGCTTCTGGTAGACAAAACAGAGAACCTCCGCTCACAGGTGGTGAACTTCAATATCATTGAGGGCCTGAACCTACTGAAGGACTCCGAAATACTGGTGATGATGCCTTTTACTACTACACAGCTCACCAAAGATCGACAGAAGAAATGACTCCCTTGGAAACAATGGCAATCATTGGCAACAAGGAGATCATTAACATTAACCAAGGTATGTGTTAGCTGCTTAGACTGGTGTAAAAAATAAAAAAATAAAAAAACTAGGATACATGTGCCTTTTCTTTTAAATTTTTTTTTTAAAAACTTTTTGATAAGAAAGATTTTCTCTATTGCTACAGATTGTCGGTGGCCATGATTCCTACAACTATGGATTTAATCCGTAGCAGAGCTTTAAAGAGCAACGGTACCAATCGCAACAGTCGCACTGTGGACAAGTCATCTTTAGCTACGGATTTTATCCGTAGCTTTTGACCAATTTGCTGGTAGTGTAGCAAAAAACTAGCGATTTAGTGGCGTCCAGAACAATCATCAGTAAAGGTCTTGATAGCCGGTAAAGCCTTTACTGACCGAGGCTTTATCGGCTGTTAGCTGACTGTGGGCAAAGGATTTGCCGGCGGTTTTGACCGCCGGTAAAGGCCAGTTTTTTTGTAGTGCTTCATCTAGTCTTTGTGACTTCATCAAGAGGTTGGATGGAAAATAAACATCCCGGTATTATCCTTAAAGAAGTTTTTAATGGCTGTAGTGTGGTCCACTTAAGATTTGAATCTGATTCATTTATACCCTAAATCAACCGTCAGAAGGGCTTGAGATAGTGTACGCTGGCTGCAGGCTCACCGAGGATGCGGTTTGGCTAGTAAAGCGTCACTAGCTAGGTGGTTGGTGCTCTGTGGGCCTACAATGATGTATGTGTTATATCCATACTATTCATCCATTTTTATAGATCATTAATATGGTTTTATACAAGAATGAGACAAATTTAAGTTTCAAGTGGGACACACGATAATATTTATGAGAAGTGATAAAAAGGATTTCCTCAATAAGGTACCCTCCATTGGTTCCAGGTCTGAATGATGCCAATTGGTTGACATTCTGAGAATCACCCTCCAGAATAAAAAAATCAGAACAATCCATCGTCCATGATGTCAGCCAGTGGGGCGAAAGGCTCTGCCGAAGGGTCATCGTCGGATCAGCCACCAGCACACCTCCTCAGCTGAGCCAATACAAGTTGCAGAAACGGAGGGATTGGAATACCTTTGGGCAGTACTTGAAGAATCAACGACCTCCAGTTTCTCTAGCCCAGTGCAATTATAGCCATGTGCTCGACTTCCTCCGATACCTCGACCAATTTGGAAAGACTAAGGTCCACTTAAATGAGTGTGCCTTCTTTGGTCAGCTGGAGCCGCCACGCCTTGCACATGCCCGCTCAGGCAAGCTTGGGGTAGCCTTGATGCACTGATCGGCCGCCTCCGGGCTGCCTATGAAGAGAACGGGGGGACGCTAGAGACAAACCCTTTCGCTGGAGGCGTGATCCGTGTTTATCTTCGTGAGGTCAGGGAGTGCTAAGCTAAGGCACGAGGTGTGCCATATAAGAAGAAGAAGAAGAAGAGGAATTGAAGCAAGGATGACGATGACAATGCTCCCAAGCCTTCATCACAGTCGGCTTGATCACTCTCTACCGATGCCTTCGAAAAATGGTAATCTTTCCTATTTTTTGTTATAGAATTCTGTTTGTCAAAATAGATTTTGATTAGAATATGAATATGGAAGGCTTAACAATCAATGACATCGACTTAAACAAAGTAATTAATAAAGCAAAATGTGTGATTTGGGTTCACAATGCCTATACTTTGTACGCTAGTTAATGCCAATGGCCTCCAGCTTCAGCTTCATCTTTAAAATCATAGTTCACAATGCCTATACTTTGTACGCTAGTTAATGCCTAATGCATTTTCCTTTATATTAATGCGCTTCTATATTTTGCGATTTGGGTTATCCGGTTCTTTGCCTCAGGGCATTGTGAAATCGACATCTGACATGAAGCTGAAGCTTCTGTGGGAGAACTCAAGGTTAAAAGTAACTATTTTGTCCCACTTATTATTCTTTTAAATGTTGTAGACTAGTTGTTGCAGCTGACCTACTCCTTCTTTGTTTGAAATTGCTTGTTGGGTTATGTTATAAAGATTCTCAATCTCGGATTTTGCAAATCTTGAAGTGGTTGTAGTGTGGGGTTTTCCCAACAAATCCATCCATGCAAGGCCCACAAGATCTACATCCTCGATCACCATACGAGTGGTTGTTATTTGTAGCGTGATCGATTTACGCAACTTGCATTGAAATAGCGATGAGTTGAAATCAATGACAAGTGTGGCATTACTATATTTGCATTGATATGAATGTCTATTGTCTTTGAATCTTCTTGTTGATCTTGTCAAATGGAGTTTGCTTGATTTGTTGGGTGGGTTTGACACAGAGGAAAGTGTGTCTCGCTCTCCCATACGACTGGTTGTAGGTGATTTGTTGGCTTGTAATATCAGGAACTGATGCAATGCACTGAAAATCTCTTAGATTTAGTTGATTGAGAATTGTTATATTTTCTTAATTTGTCTTATTATGGATTCATGTGTTTTTGATGTCTTGCAATATCATACAGAATCAACAAAAGCTCATCATAGGCAAGATCCTATATTCAGCAGGATGACCTCTGACAAGGTTCGTATGAATCATATCTGGTCTTGTTATGGATTCATGTGTTTTTGATGTATTAGATGCTGACCAGGGATACCGTATGGGGTGAATTGATTTCCTAGGAGTGTAATTACAAGTTGTTCTAAAACTGGCCGACTCAAATCAAAACTCGGCAGGTTATCAACCCTCTGCTTTTCCACCATGAAAAACACTATTCATTTCAGGTACTGCTTGAAAAAAATGAAATATTAATTCAGCATATAAGCTTCGCATGTTTTTAGCCTGTTGAGATTTCAGAATTGATTGACATCTTTGTTAACATACATTTCATTATTTTGGTGGTGTGGATCACATGAGTTTTGTGGAGAAGGTGATTCCTACAAAATCAATCTCAAAAGATCTAACTGTCTCATTTATCCCAAGTTTTAAGACTTGATAGGGTCATGTGCAACTCTTCCGAGGTTGGACCTGATTCATTCCGGCACCTCGAGTCAAGAGTATGTAATCTGAATATGAATTGAAAACTGAGTATGCTTTGAGATTGGTGGTTAATTTTTCTACAGTTATTCGTTTTCATCTACTTCAGTTGTATGTGTCTTATGAGATGGGCCTTTTCTGCATCTGACACATTGTCTTATGAGAATCTTGTATTATACTCTGATCATTTGAGATCATGTACTTCTCCCGGAACTGCTGCATGGTGACCTACCTCTCTGGCATCACCTCAACATAGTCGGCGTCCGAAAGGTCGGCATTAGGCCCGGAGCATTTGGGGGTGGGGAGCTGCTGGATGGGATCGATGGCGCAGCCATGGAGGACGAGATCTGTGAATTCGGAAATGAAGGGTGCGTACTTGTAGTTGACCTTGTATCGGCCACCCGACGTGGCCCATGTCGATCCATCCCATATGGTGGCGTAGAGGGACATCGGCTTCGATGGGTAATCGCCACCCATCTCGTCACTGCGGATTACATCCCAGATCAGGACCTCATCGATGTAGAATCTGATGAAGATCATGGACAAAAGTTGCATATTAGTACAAAATCGTGCTATCACACACTGTCATCAATCAATCCAGATCATAAATGTCCAAAGAAACTGCAATGATCAGACAATCGTAACCATCCAATAACAGAAAGTTGTATCTGGTGGCTTGCGCTTTTTTTTTTTTCAAAAAATGAGAACGTTGCAGGTGAACTTTCACATCCACCACTTAACCGAATCCACTAAGGTGACCTATGATGGTGATGTTGTTATTGAGGGGGTTGCATATTCTTCTCTCAATAACATGTGAAGGCTAAGGTCCTTTTGAATAAACGAAATCCTTTGCTAACAAACAGAGCTTCTTCTCCTCTTACACTTAAGATTTTTGTATCATTTTTTATTTGTTTGTTTTTGAGCACATATTCTTCATATGTGTAGACTTCTGTAGTTGACTGTTTCATTTCATCAATGCAAAGACGATATCAAAGTTCGGCTCAGGACTGTTTCTTCTTGTACAAGTTATTATGCTGTTGGATTTTGTACATGGATGGAATGAAAATTGGGTTAGCAAAGATGAACAGTTATGGTTGGTTGAGCTATCTTTCTACTCTCTTTTTTTAATTTTCCTCTCTTGATGCTCTAGCTGCATGGCCTTCGGACTTTTTTATTTCACATCCTTGATATGGTTCTCTTGTTTCAATTTGTGGATCAGCATGTGTATACTTCTTTTATGTAAATTTCCTGATGAGTAAGACTTTCTTAAAAATTTCTAATGTTTTTTTTTAATGCTGAATCTAGGTACATGGCGTTGTTTGTTGTCTCGCTTGTTTGTTATGTGGAAACATTTTCCTTCTCGGGGCTGCTCTTCCACTGGTTTACTCCTCGGACATGATTGTGGTCTTAACACCTTTATCGTTATGACTTTGATTCTGGTTTTCATTTTTGCTATTGTGGCGCTGCATCTAGCTGTAAGTTGTTACCTGTTTTATCTAAATCATATGGAACATTCTTTTTACCTATTAGAAAGGCATGCACTAGCATTTAGGGTCTCACGCGAACTAGTTTGGGAGTCGTATGGATAAAAATGCATGACAAAACAGTGTGTATACAGTTTGAATTTATCTTCAATAATTTGCTCAAGGCCCGAATATTCACAAGTAAAATGTGATGGATAGCCATATTTACATGATTTTGCTTTCGAGTGTAATTGGTGTGTTCAAGCTTCTTAATGTGTAGACTATTTATACGCGCATCATCTTCATCTGAAATTGTTTCATTTATGTTTATTGAGCTGTTGTTTGTTTATTTGTGTGATGGGATTGGATGAAATTGAGTAGCGTTGGTTTAAAAGAACAAATACTAATCTAGTTTTTTAGCAGTCCAAAGAGGGAATGTGAGTATCTAATCAAACTTGCCAAGCCTCACATGGCGAAGTTGACAGTTGTTGATAACACAACTGGTCGGAGTAAAGACAGAACTGCTTCTGGTGAAGTCATTCTTTAATGAATTTTTGGCTGGTTGGATGACTCGATCAAAGCATTAGAGAAGTTCAGATGTGTCATTTAGGGGAGTTCAGATTCTTTGGGATCAAAGTCTTTGCATATTGTATCTACAATGTATCATTTGAATGGTAGTCCTTCAATTATAAAAAAGAAAAGGCAAAAGAAAGTTATCCTACATTCTTAAAGATAGCTGCTGATCTATGAATTACTTTTTGAGTTTGATATTCGTAAGAACCTCAATTTGTTCTGAGTGTTATTCAATTGGAGTTCTTCCTACAAAATAGCTTACAACAGAGCATCTTACTGAAGTGAACTAAGTATAACACCAATCCTGGTCATTTTTTAGTTGTATGTGTAGTGTTGTTGTATTCCTCTTCTCAACTATTATGTTGTGGCCACAATTTGAATGGTTGGGTTGTTCTATTGAGGAGGTTCCTGGGTCACAGTTCATCCACGTTGGGGCCCAACATACCAATGGTTAGGATTATTGAACAATGGATGAGGATCAAGTAATTCCTAGTAATATAAATATATTCACATGTAGTCCCAAAATGCAAACTGTTATAAAATAGTGTTTCTGTTACCATTGTTATGTAGTAGGGAAAAATTGATAATATTTGTTTTGTGGGTTCAGGTTGGTCTATTGAAGAGTAAGTTTGGGTTTGATGATGCTTTCAACTACAAGGAAGAACCTGACTTGATCGTAGCTTTAAAAAGGTAAGTATTTGTGTTAGCATATGAGAATCTCAAACACCATTGATTTAATTATCTTCAAAACATAGTTGTTTATTTGTACACAAGCCCTTACACAGCTAAACAAACACACCGTCCGTGTGTTGACATATAAGCTGCACATCAGCTGGGTCACATAGTGTAAATGATGTGGCCTCATAATCAAGTTGGCCCACCCGATAGGCAAGCCACACATGTTGAACTTGCTTTAGAAAGAATTACCAAAATCTCACATTCTACATTTAAGCTATTCTGCTCAGTTCAAATATAGCAACTTCTAAACTCAACCATAAAGAACATCAACCATAGAAACCACATCTTCTTTCTTCTTTTTCTTTTGCCTTTTTCTTTTTTCTATTTGACTCAGTAATGACAAAGGAAGCACCCACATTTCAGTAATCTAAACTGTTCATCTGTTGGGCCCACCATGTGATTGGCCTTGATCCACCATCTCCCCTATCAGATGATTGTGACCATTCATGGTTTGCAAGTGTAACTTCATGGAATGGACTTTTCACGCCCAGTTCACTTTGTTTCTTGTGATCAGATGGGGGAGATTTTCTGCATTTCTCCCACTCACTTTAATACAGTTGTGGGGCTGAGCAAATTGCTCTATCAATTTTAGATTATTTACCATTTAAGAAACTGAACTTTCACTATCATCTAATTGAATTAATAGATAATGGATGTAAGAATGCTAACGATGGTAAGTATCTCATGCACATAGGAAAGCTCTATGCATAGAACCAGATAAAAACAAGCAATGCAATCTGGCCATTTGCTTGATGCAGACATGAAGAATTTCGAAGCAAAATCTCTCCTTGAAAGGATCTAACCTTCATATTCGGACTTAGACAAGCGTGGCCCGGATTCGTATATGAAATCCTTTGAACGTGCATGTGAAATGCTAGCAGGTCTCAAGTGTCAGTTGATGAATGGAGCGATAGGAACAAAAATCTAGAGATCTTCTTCTGCTTCCTCTATTACGGGAATCTTGAATTCCCCAGGTTCTGGTGAGGCAGAGAAGAACTGTGGACTGCAAGTCCAGAAGGAGCTAACGGAAGCAGAAATACATGATAGGGCTGTGGATATATGTAAATGGGTGAGGTCTAGTCATTCAGTTGGGCCCCACAAGGTCTAAAAATCAATGGTAGGATCGAGTCATCTGAATGCAGAGTCAAATTTCAGTTGGGAATGAATGGTCTGTTTAAGCGTGTTCTGTTTTTTTTTTTTTTTTTTTTTTAAATTTTAAGACTAAGAAATTATTCTTTCTTTGCTCATAATAATTGGCTTGTTCCAATAATGGGTGTGGTCCATTCATCAGGTGTGCCCCCACCATGTTCTGTTTGATGATGTTGCTCCCTGATGCATGGACAGGGTAGTCCTATTTCAAAGAGTGTGGAAACAGCTTCAAAATTTAGATGAGATTCTGTAGTAGTTCTGTATTCTTTCTTTATTCATAAAATTTAATCAGAAATTACCTGGTTGTATGCCTAGATCCAATAACGGGGTTGGTCCATTCATCAGGTGGACCACACTCGGATGTTTTTGCCACCTGATGAGTGGAGCTGGTCCTGTTTCTCAATGAAGGTGGAAAACAGATTCAGTTTCTGTTTGTATTAATGGGGCTGACCTGTGGAGCTAGTCCTATTTCAATGAAGGTGGAAGCAGCTTCAGTTTCTGTTTGTATTAGTAATGGGTTTAAAACTGTTGGCAACATCGATCAGGGTTTAAAACCATTTTTAAAATTTCATTCCTAAAATCTGACCATTAGCACTAGAACGGTTTTAACCTTTCCTAAAATTCCATCTCTAAAATTTGAAACAGTACCTAAAATGATTCTGAACCGTTCCTTTTTTTTTTTTTTGCGATGCCTCATTTAGGAAGGGTTTTAAACCATTCCTGAAGCATTTAGGAACGGTTTAAAACTGTTCCTAAATGACGATTTTGGTTTGGTGGTGAGCATTTGCTAGCATTCATAATGAGGTGGGAGCCCTCAAATTGCCATCCCTTTTTTCAAGTCCAACTTCAAAGCAATGCTATTACAATCTGGGGCCCGGACCCTTGTTATTAAATGAAAGGCAAGGAAATTACAATTTGGTTTTTACAGTGACCAGAGTAATAGTTGAAATACAATTTGGTAGTGCATCCTGTTGCACCCTCATGTTCTTTTCCTTTCTATAGATGGAACTTCAGCTAAGGTTACTTAATTCCATGGAATGCTTGGATGCCGATAGATATGGATATGAAATATGATTTCACAGAATCCTTTACATAGATACAAACATAAGTAGTCTCATGGTGCATGCTTGTGCCATGATAAAAGTTGCAAATCCAAAAATTGGTGAACCTAATCAGATCGCTCAAGACCTAGAAAAATCTCAATTTGACCACTACTCATTCAATACTCAGTTGACTCGGCCAACTCAAATCTATTTGATAAAACTTGCAGAAAAAAAAAAGACACGATAAAACTTGACAAGACCCAACTCAACTTGTTATGACTAGAATATATTTTAACCATTAAATACTCTGAATCATCAGGTAATGCTCTTTGAAAATTGTGCCCACATGCTCCTTCTACAATGGTTGTTTCTTCATCATCCACCCCTTCTTTCGATCAGAAAGATATTATGGTAGTAATTGAACTCCTTGGGAAGAAATGCACTGAGGACATCATCTTCTAGTCTCCTTTAGGAGATGAGGTTCTTTGCCTCGGTCCAACATTTTCTTTAGAAATCTCGGTTGATGAGGTTTAACCTCTCGACCCCTTCTTCCCAATCTGTCCTAGAGAAGAAATACTAATCAGATCCGGATCGATTCCTGATGCGGAAAACGCATTGAAAACTCCTCGAACATGGCTGAAGCCTCTTCCAGATTGGGAAGAATGGTTCCTCTGGGTATCCTCCCAATATGAAGTGATGTGGAAAAACATAGGCATCTATGAGTGCATAAGACTCTCCCTTCCCAAGTATTAAGTCGGTCTAGTCCTTCTCCTCACCCTTTCAGCATTTTGGAGTACTTTAACTAACGACTAACACCTTTCTCTTCGGCTGTGGCCCGATGACTCCTACCGTCAAGGACATTTGCTATCTGACTAAGCAATTGCCTTTCAACATGACCTACTATGTAGGTGTTGTTTCTAAACAATGCAAGGATTACCCAAGTAAAGAAAATAAGGGTTACACCAATTTCATGAAGGCCTACTGCAAACAAGAAAGTTTGGTTAAAGAAGAAGAACATACGACCTTTCTTCTTCTCTGGATCTGTCGACATCTTCTGAATACATCGCTTTGGCTGAACAACTAGCTCAAGGTCATAGAATTGCTTTGGCACCTTATGTTCTTGGCAATTTATATCAGGGTCTTTACGAGGTCACTCGTAAAGGGTTACATTCTGAAGGGGGGCGATGTGGCTCTTGCAGATGTGGTTATTCACATACTTTAGACCTGCTTTCTTCAATCATACAATGCACAGAGGAAATCCATATTCCTCTTTTGACGACCGAATTCTCTACATCTTCTCGAAGAGTCCTTTGATCAAAAACTATCTCATAGGATTCCTCTTCCTTGACAAATCCAAGGAGGATCAATCCTTCATGACTTCCTTTAGAGGAGACAACTTATGGACTAGGGTGGCTTACGGGGCAATTTGAGCCAAATGATGAATATCAGCCGGTCGATTGCATCACGCCTGGTTCAACTATATTATTGGCCACGATCTTCTTATGGAGGCACTATTGAGTTAGGCAAAAATCCCAATGTCGGGATCAAGCAGTACTATCCATCGCTAGTTGCTCGACAATTTAGCCTCATCCAGTGTATCCCCTGCCCCTCTTACTCATAAATCTTATAATCAGCCTCCTTACCATTGTGCGATAGTGACCGATGTGGAGCTCTATATAGCTCTTAACACAACATACCACAAAGAGTCACTCACTCTGATGATCCCAAGTTATCCCAACTCTCCCCAGGCGACAGACAACTTCATAACATGGTGGGATCGCCACTACACTAAATTGATACGCGGCAGAAGCAAGTCAGAGCTTATAAATCAATTCATCTCTCAATTATATGTGGTGAAGAACAAGAAGAGAAGTGCCACCATGCCGCCCCCTACTGCCAAGAGGATGACAGACAAGGCAAAAACAAGATCGGCCGCTATTTCTTCTGCTTTGACCCCAACAATTGAGGCTCCTGTCCCTGTAAGCCAAGAAATTACAAAGGAACATTCAGAAATCCTCACGTCTATCCGACCACAAAGGCTGCCCCCAAAAAAGATCTCAGATCTAGGTGAAATTTCTTCTAATGATTTTTCTCTTACAAGAAATTCTTCAATTAGCAAATCATCCCCTGAAAAACATTCATCACTATGATATTCGGTCAAACTATCAATGTCCTTGTTTTCAAATTATTGATTCATCTTGACGATATTATGTGGATCTTGTTTCATGGTTAAATTTACCACGTTCACGACTGTTTGTTCATCTTCTGGCTATGGAGTCACTAGCATCAGACATGATCATATTACCATTTTGTTAGAAATATTCCTTATAGCAACCAATTCTCTTTGTTGGGCCGCCTGTTGCCTTTGCCAACGCTGT
Source organism: Magnolia changhungtana (assembly GCA_030180095.1). Lineage (NCBI taxonomy): Eukaryota > Viridiplantae > Streptophyta > Magnoliopsida > Magnoliales > Magnoliaceae > Magnolia > Magnolia changhungtana. The sequence goes on along the minus strand of JASAUF010000502.1, from coordinate 2,640,340 downwards.
TTCTAGGTCGAGTCATACCTTTGGCATTGATGAAAATTTATGGTGTTTGACCCTTCTCCAAACTCCTTATTAGGTAGGGAGAGGTCTAACCATCCTTTGTCCTAGCTTTGGGGTTGGTTGAGGACGTTTAGAAGGATACTAAAGGTCTCCTTTTTTGCAGACAAGAGTCTTCTTTCATCATTTTTTTTCTTAAGCCATGGTTTAGTTCGATCATTTGTTTGGGTATTCGGTCGAGGGAACTACTTGATCGACCAAATTGGCCTTGCACATTGATCATATAAATGCGGCAATGCTATTTTCAGTTGTATTTTTATGCTTGTAGTTGTTCTTCAGGTCCTTTCAGATTTTCCTTTGAGTTGACTCCCTTCACCTTGGTCATTCCTGGATCCAAGATCAACTTCTAGTCACAATCGAATTAGTTTCTGAGGATCGACCATTGCCATGTTAATCTCCGTATGGGCCGGAAATGGGTCAGTATAAATTAGCATTGCCTCTTCTTCATTTTCAGGAAAATTTAACAATCCTCGATCGATGTTGACTTGAATGACATTCCTGAAAACAACACGTTTATTTGTAGAATGAGACCAAGTTCCATGACGCTTACAGTAATCGATCTTTTTCAATTCTTCGACCATTCGCATCTTATGATTAATAACAACTTTAATAAAATTTCCAACCAACATTATGTCAAATATTTCATCAGCTCAGGTGATATCAAAGGTGTAGGTCCTTTGAGACTTGTGTGTGGTTGACGTGGTCGCCTTTGTGTTGACCAACGTAGAACAAATAAATGACTATTTGGCTACTACCTCGGCCATTGCTACATCATAATTGGGGTTATAATAATATGTCCCAATGGATGGGTTCTTCTGCTTGGTCCCTACTTAAATCAAGGCTTCATATCGGGATGCTTTTATAATAGATCATAAAGGTCAGCGAACTCTGTTTCGATAATTTTTTTACGGAGCTTGAATTCCAGACCATCCTAGGCCAGTTGTATAAATTTAGCTTTGGTAATCACTACTTGGTATTGGCTTTTTGCTATTTTAAACTGGGTGATATAGTTTTTTACCGATTCTCTAGGTAATTACCAAAAATGGACAAGATCGGCCATAGATATTTCCCTATCCCTATGGAATAACTAAGCATGGAATTTCTCTTTCATTTCTTTCCATGTTTGAACAGAATTTAGCAGCAAATTTAAATACCAAGTAAAAATCACTGCAATTAACGAATGGCTAAACAACTGTAACTTATAATAGTCATTGTTAGCAAGTTCACCACATTGTATGGTAAATCGATTGATATGTTCTATGGTCGATTGGCCAGTATCTCCTGTAAATAAGATAAAATCAGGTCATTAATTCCTTGATAAACGATATTACTGATTGATCTATTTAGGATACGGTTTATGATAGATATGAGTAGTAGTTCGACCAAGAACTTGGCCTGCTACTTCTTGGACCATTTGAAGAGTTTGGTCATGGTCGACCTGACAAGGTTCAACCATTGGAGGTGGTTCAGGACCTACCGGGTATTGTTCCCTATTGTATGGTTGATTTCTGGAAAATGATTTTCCCATAAGTACCTAATTCTTGACTTTAGAAATGAAATTCCCATTCTCCTGCTCAAACCATTTGACTTTAGCGGGAGGAGGCATTAGTGTACTTATTTATACACTTTGTTTGTTAACCACATGCGTTGATGTGTCGGTTGAGCCTTTGGAAGTTGAAGACTGAAGACACATCAAGACTGGAGTATCAAGTGAAAAATAGGTATATGAGGAGGTGCCTTGGTGACCTTAACCTTGACCCAAAATAACCCCAAACCTTTAGATGATATTAACCTTAATAGGTAAACTTATTTGATCATCCATATCCTTAGGAACCTTAATTAGAACATGATAAGGCTAGAAGATGTGGGAAGTTACTGTAGAAACAAACTGCCCAAAATAACAGTTTTCGAATGGTTCTCGATCCCATCTCGTAATCCTTGAGGGGCCTTTGATGGCATAGAAGACTACTCGATGGCATCGAGTAGTCATATCAAATCTGTCCAAGAAGTTTTGATAATTTTATTTGAGTTTCTTGATGGCATTAAGGTCGGGTCCCCTCGATGGCATAAAAAATCACTTGATGACATCGGGTAGAAGTATGTAAATTGTCCAGCAACATTTTAGCTAAAAATGTGAGTTTCTCAAAGCCATTGAGGACCAGCTCGATGCCATCAATAGAGCTGTTTTATGCTCTTTTTTTTTTTTTTTTTTTAAACACCATTGGAGCTTGGTTCTTATATAGAGAGCATTCGGTATTTGGGCATTGAGAGGGATTTTTGGTATAATGGAATGTTAGGTGATTTCATATTGATATCCCACATCCTAGACCTATAATCCCATGAGTTTCAAGTCATCTTCATGAGCTTTAATACTCTAATGAGGATTTCAACCTCCAATGAGAAGATGAACTTGAATTCCACCATTTTCTAGAGATTAGATCCAATCTTATTGGCATATCCTTTGTCTAAATCCTCTAGAAGACCCTTCTAGGTGAATCTCTTAGGATTTCAACCATCCCATTAGTTATAGGAGATTTTATCACCTCCCATCACCTTGGTCACCTTAAATGGAGCATCTCATGCAAGGTATTTATTCGTGAAGTTAAACCATCGACATCAACGGACGTTGGAGTAATTAAGGAGCGGATTCAAGGATAGGAGAGCTTTGAAGAAGTGACTCAAGCACGACACATCAAAGGGGCTCAATCTAACAAGTGAGTTGTAAGTTAGTGAGTTCATACTCTCTTTCCTTGTGTATGATTGAAGGTAAGAGATTATAACCTAAAATCAAATCAGTTCTTGTGTAGAATCTAAGCTCTTGTTTATTATCAAATTCACCGGACACGGGTGAGTATGTGTTAGTCTCCATGAGAACCTCTGACAGGAGTAAACATAGGTCCTTATACTAGGACCGAGGTTGTTGGTTAGCTGATAGAAAATTAACCAAGTCTCTGAGGGAGCCTTCAGCAGGAGTGTATGTTAGGTTCTTGTGTATGACTTTGGTCCTTGTGTAGGGTTGTAAAGGTTAGAGGTGAACCTAATTTAAAACCTCCGATAGTAAAAATCTGGTACACTTAAGGAGAATGCGTCCCCCGAGAGTGGAGTAGGCAAGTAACTGAACCACTATACATGCTTGCATTTGTGATTATAAATTACATACATTCTTAATCATGCTTATGTGTTTGATTAGTTAAATGATATAAATGCTTGAATTGAATTGTATGTTGGGCACTTAACTTGTAAAGCACACACAAGCTCATTATCAATTATAACTAGTTGCTTCATTGGAATATCGTGTGTAGTCTATGTGTAATCTATATGATTAGACCCACTATTGGCTTGGAAGCCTTAGTGTTAATTGTCTTCTTATTTTATATTGGTAAATCATTTTAAGTAGGCAATTATGCTTTTAATTGGTAAATTTTTCAGTGGTCCTATTCACCCCCTCTAGAACATAGCCACCGTTCCTTACCTCCACTAGCCTTCTGCACGCATAGCCCGTGGGCTCACCACCATGCGCAATTTTAGGAGAACCTGTCTATGCCTCCTATACTGGAGTAAGAGGTGTGTTCCATCGTAAAATGCATGCTATGTATATTGGCTGCATTGGTGCCAAATTCCCGACAAAGCTTACTTGAGCAACATGTCGGGGTGTAGTCTGTTGATGTACAACAGGCTGAGGCACAGTCCGTTGAGGTATCACAGGCTGAGGCACAATTTACTGATGTACACTGGGCATTCATTCAGCAATGATGGCCATCATCCTATTTATGCTCTTGGCTTGATTAACCATCCATCTATTGAAGGTTTCAGCCTGATTTTGAGATTGCTCGATCTGAGCTCATGACTGTTCAACAATATGTTGAATGCCTATTTGCATTTTATGTAGCCCAACAAACATTATCTCTAAAAGGGTTAGTCTGAGATGAGAATGCCCTATTCGGGTTTGAAGAACTAGTTGCCGGGTTCAACAACAACTTAGGTGTTAGTTGAGCCTGCAACTCCTCAACTAGTGGAGGCTCATGATTAGTAAAAGTACTTCAACCACCTCTTTGACTCATGTCTTGTAACTATTGGGCAATCCCAAGTGTAGGGTTGTGCTGTAGTAATAAACTTGGTAAGACCAAGGTCGAACCACAGAGAGTGTGAAGACACAACTATAACTAGTCTAAAGTTAATGGTTTGTCCGGGTTCTTAATCCAACGAATATATTAAAGGTTAAAATAATAAAAATAAAGCACTAAGGATCTAAGGATTCACTTCTAGTAATCACAATGCATAATTCATCGATTCATTTTCCATAACCTAACTAGAACCGAATTCCAATTCATTCTAATTAGAAAATTAAACAGTTAAACCAATCTCAACATCCAACAAGGTATGATTTTAATTGAACGATTCTCTCATGAATCACTCAGACATCAATTGTAAGGAATTCTAAGCGTATATTGTGCACGGAGTCTACAATAGATTGATGAATTTTACAAATTGATTCATTCTCTAAATGAGCATTGTAATTGCACTTCCAAGCATCCAATGTAATTCGAGTCGACAATGAATCAAAGATGAAACAATACAAAACCTTTAAAGTAAAATTCAAACCGATTTAATTAACCAATCATCATTCAAATCCGAAAGGATGAATCCATAAACTAGAATATTAAAATTAAACTAGAAGCATCACCCCTTAACCTTACCTAAGAGATTAGTTATACATAGTTTTTTTTTTTTTTTTTTTGAAAGATGACGATTATATTGAAAGAAGAAAAAGATTATAGCACAAGAAAGAAGTCCGCTGAGATAACAGACAAAATTAAACGCCTAATAAAAGAAAATCATAGCCCTTTAGAAGATCTACATGAGTGGCCCGCTCAATTAAACTCGGCTTTGGCTTTGACAAGACAACCCCAACATGATTGGAGATATCCGTAACACATCTGTTGTTCCTTTCTTCCCACACTAACCACCAAACAGTGAGAACGACCATCCTCCAGATCTGTCCTAACCTTCCCAATGTAACCCCATGCCACGTTTGGAGAAGAAGATTAGCCTCAAGAGGGAAGCACCAACTAATATTGAACTGAAGCAATATTTCTAACCATATAGAGGAAATGAAAGGGCAATGCACTAAAAGGTGGTTGACTGTTTCTTCTCCCCACATACAACATAAGCAAACATTAGGAAGGATCATTCCTTTTCTCCTCAGATTGTCAATGGTTAAGATTTTCTTTCGCCAACTAACCAGGCAAAAGCCATGATCTTAAGGGGAGCTGCATATTTCCAAAAGAAAGAGGGCTGGCTAAGATCAGGATGAGGCAGCTGAACGCGAATTTGATTGTAAAGAGATCGGACGGAAAATATGGAGGATTTATCCGGTCTCCATATAATGCTGTCTATGGAGAAAAGGATAGGAAAAGTAGCATAAATGCAATCCAGGAGATTAACAAATTCGCTAATCTCCCAGTCTTGCAAATTTCTTCTACAAGTCACATTCCACACTATCTCACCGTCGGTCACGGAATAATAATCTGCCACGAGAATATCCTTTCCAGGGGCGATGAGGAAAATGTTTGGGAATCCTGTTTTAAGGGGCAAGTCCCCAACCCAGATATCTTCCCAAAAGCGAATATTAGCCCCGTTACCGAGAGCAAACCAACGCTGGGGAGGACCTCCTTTTTCATCTTCAAGATGTCCTTCCAGATTGTCGACGCCCTATAGGAGGATGAGTCTTTGGTCCTCCACCCACCCATTGATCTCCCATATTTATGCTTGATAATGGAGTTCCAAAAACTCCTGTCTTCAGCCCCAAGCCTCCAAGTCCACTTGCCGAGTAAGGCTCTATTCATAGCCTTGAGGTCTTTAACCCCTGCTTCTCCATCAGAGGTATGAAGACACACCTCATTCCAGTTAAGAAGATGAAACTTCTTCTTTTCTTCAACTCAAAAATAAAAGAAAAACTAATGATCTACTAAAACCCATGAAGAAATCAAAGCGGAAGAACATTGTTGGTACTGCACCTAAGCCTTTTCTCCCCATTTAAACCCTAGAGATGATTTGGAACATCCTATGGACCAAAATTTATAGTTTTGGAGATCCAAGTTTCACACCTCTCTAGAAAATTCACAAGTTGACTTTGATTTATGCACTTGCCGCTTTTGTCGATGGGGGCTTCGATCAGATCTATACGTCGTCGATGGATGTTAATGGGAGTTCAATCAAATCGATTTGGAACTGAGGTTTTTCAACAAGTAAACTTGAAAGTTCATGAATTTCTCGATCAGATCGAAGCCATCTTTGATTGGATTGAAACTGTCCTCGATTGAATTGAGGGGTTGTTTCTGCAATTTTCAGGATTTTGTCTTTCTGGCCTTGGAATTTTAGGATTTGATTTTCTTGGCCCTGAATTTTTAGGACTCATTTTCCTTAGTTTCTTCATTTGTTTTTAAGTATCGTTTAACTTTCTTTTAATCTCTTTTGGTCCACATGCTTGAATATGCTTGATCTTCATCCATTGAGCTCTCAAATCTTCAAATGATCCACTTTTGATCACCTTTGGGCTTTAATTTGACATTTTGAGTGCGTATTCTTCTTTGGTTCCAAAATCACATCGCTTATAGAAAACATATATTATTAGCTCAATTTAACACTTGAATGTATGAGAAAATAATACATATGGTAAAGTAGCTGAAATGTTGCCATGTCGGTCTTTTAGAATCTTCTGTCCTTTTATATTCCTCAAACCATTCCTCTTTTCTCAACCGCCTTCTGTCTCTTGGACTTTTAAATTGTACCTTGTCATCAGATGACGTGTACTATCTAGCTCAACACCAACTGTGCCCGTATAAAAAGTTCTTCAAATATCTCCAGAGATAATTTTGCATGCTATTCCTTCTTTATGTAACAACACGTGTCACTCCCTGATCGGTCAATCTAGGAATGGCCAAAAATAGGGTACGACAATAACGATGGTTCCATGGTCAACCGATTTACAAAATAGGTTGCGTTTGTCCATTTTATGAGAAAACACATGCTTCTAGATCATTGGAATTTTAGGAAAAATTTACTATTTATAGTAACTATGATTTTTATCGTATTTCCTTATTTTTAGAGTTTTAGATTTCCGTCTTTTTTAGAGATTGATTGTTATTATGCTGGGAATCCTCTAACAAGGTTAATTTAGGGGTTTTTTTGTGTGTAAAACTTACTATTTAAGGTAAGTTCTATTCTAGTTGAATTAGGACTTCTATTAGGGTTAGAATTTTGCTATTTTGGATAATTTCAAATTGGGGTTTTATTTTTTTCTTTGTTAATGATGTAATAGAGAAATCATACACTACTCGAGGAAGGCGATATTAGAATTTTTGAAATAGGGTTTTATTTTTTCTTTATTAAACATTACTCAATAAAATATTTGAGTTTTCTCTCTTTTTTCTTGTGGATTCAAGGCCTTTATTACTTGAGGAAGATGATTCACTTTTTTCATGCTATTCCCTGTGTTAATTAGTATTAGAGCAAATCTTTCTTCAATTTGATGACATTTAATAATGATTCGAGCAACAACCCTATAGACGGTTCTCGAAGGAACAATCTTACGATAGTGGCGACGTTTGTAGCTTTCTAGTGGCATAATTGCGAGCCATACAAAAACTGTAGGCGGTGATCAAACGTATGGCGGGAGCTTTAGGATTGACCTGTGTTTGTAATGATAAGCAACATGAGATTGGCAATGGACCTCGTAATCATTATATTCATGGTGCGACATTGGTAATGAATCATAGGCCACCACTCTGATCATGAGGAAGTTGTTGTATATGTCGAAGGATGAGATAGATCCATAGTGGCATAACATCTTTCGAACGAAGTCTGTCGTGAACAAAAGGATCTGTGATCTAATTAGGACTTGTTTGATTTTTCAAATTTATTGTAAATGCCCTGCAAATACCTACTCATTACAATTTCACCCTGTTTGGAAATAGGCAGGTACTGTTTGGGAAAACGGTCCAAAAGGATTAACTTAAATTCGTGGGCCCCACCATGATGTAAATGATATATCCGTGTTGTCCATCTGCTTTAGTATGACATTTTGAGGCATGAGCTTAAAAATGAGGCAGATCCAATGTTGAAGTGGCCCACACCAAAGTAAACAGTGGCCCCAAGAAGTTTTTAACTGTGGGTGTTCAATTCCCTTTTTCCTGTGGTGTGGTCCACTTAAACTTTAAATCTGGCTCATTTTTTTGGCTTATGCCCTAAATTCGGTTGGCATAATGGATGGACGGTGTGGATAATCCACATACATCACGGTGGGCCCCATAAATATTTGGCAGCATCCTCGATTTTAGAGTTGAGAAAAGTAAGAGTCAAATCAATCAAGAAAATGATGCCGTAATTACACATGGAAATAATTATTACCTATTTACAATGCAATTATGTTTACTTTATAAAATCAAATAAGCCTTAATCGTAGATGACTGGAGAAGTGAGAATTTCGTATCAAAGATTGGTGGAAAAGTTACAACTGAAGACAAAAACACCCTTCGCCATATACGATTGGATGGATCAAGGAGTTCAATTAAATAAACATAATTGAATGATATCGTATTCCCTTCTCCATTGGTAAATATTATAAGGATGAAGTAATGTGTGACATGGTCTATATGGAAGTTTAACACATGTTACTTGGTCAACCATGGTAGTACGATATTAATGTCATGCATAGAGGTTGAGATAATATATTTATTTTTGTCAAAGATGGTAGAAAGATTATCCTCACCCCTATAAGAATGAAGAACTAACCTAAGACTTCTAAAGTTGAGGGGCAGTATCTCGTAATCATACGAGATTTCATTAAAGAATTTGAGAAGACAGGGGATATCAATATATTAGTTGTAAAGGGGAAAGAAGTAGAACCCACGAACATCCCAGGAAAGTTGAAAGCAGTGTTGCAAGAATTTAAAGAGATTATGCCTGATGAACTTCCTAACAAGTTACCCCTCATATGGGATATTGCTCATGCTGAGGCAAAGTTCACCTTCAACAACATGCAGAATAGATCCATCGACAACCCTCCATTCGAGATTGTGTATGGTCGTGTTCCTAAACATACACTGAACTTGGTCCCTTTGCCTAAGTTTCCAGATATGAGTATTGTAGTAGAAAAAATGGCAAGCTGGATCGTGATGGTGCAAGCCGAGGTCCAAAAGAAGCTATATGGGTCCAATACTAAGTATAAGAAAGATGCTGATAAACATCGACGTCAGAAGGTTTTTGAAATGGGTGATAACGTGCTAGATCACCTGTGTGGGGAAAGATTTTTGACCGGGATGTATAACAAGTTAAGGAATAAGAAAATAGATCTTGTTATGATCTCTAGGAAAATCAATAATAATGCCTATGTTGTTGATCTTCCCGAGGGCATGGAGATCCCATTGACTTTCAATGTAGCAGACTTGTGTGAGTATCATGAGCCAAGTTTATTAAATAACTTGATGACGAGTTCTTTCCAAGTAGAGGGGATTGATGTAGGACGTGGCACATGCATTGTTAGTATGGCTGGAGCAAAAGAAGGCCAAATGGAAGCGAACATAGTTCGTCAGATCCAGACCCTATCTTACGTGCGTCCGGGATAAAGAAATTCATTATGGATAGAGAGAAATTGTCATTCGAAGTGGACTATAAATTACCCATAACCTTTTATCCAGGCATCGTCATGAAATGCATAACCTATCGATCTTTATGTAACGAAGGTTCCAAGGTCAATTGACTTGTAAAGTAGGCCGTGTTCATCCATTTCGCAAGAAAACACACACTTCTAGTTTAAAATCAGAATTTTAGAAAAATTTTATTATTTTTGGTAATTTCAATATTTGTCATATTTCTTATTTTTTTGAGTTTTAGATTTTTCATCTTTTTTATGGATTGATTGCAATCATGTTAGGAATCTTCCAATAAGGTTAATTTAGGACTTTCAATTTTTAGCATTTACTATTTCGGGTAAGTTCTATTCTAGTTGAATTAAGACTTCTACTAATGTAAAATTTGGACTTCTATTAATGTTAGAATTTTATTATTTTGGATAGTTTTGAATTAAAATTTAATTTTTTCTTTATTAATGGTGTAATGGAGAAATCATATACATTAGAAATTATTCAATAAAATATTCAATCTTTTTTTTATTTTTTTTTATAAATTTAAGAAACTACCTTGTAAATTCAATGCCTTGACTACTTGAGGAGGACAACGACCTTCCTCTTCACCTTTTTCACCCTCTTCACCGAGTCAGACATCCATGAATTTCAAATCTCCTTCTGTTTGTTTGTTGTTGTTTTTAAATTGGCATCTCTTAAATTTGCAGTTCATGTTCATGCTAAATGAAAGTTATTCCGTTATTAAATGCTTTAAATTACAAAAGGTGCTCCTAAATCTATGACACTGGCAAATATCACTGGGGCTTTAAGAAGCTCGCCAAAATATCACAAGAATATACTAAAAAAAAATATTACTGTGAGATTCTCTAAATCTCAAGGCTTGTTTGGACTCATGTAAAGAAAGGGGAATGAAATATTATTTTTCATGGAATTCACTTTCTGCACTTCGTTAAAGTGTTTCTTCATGGAAATTAATAGGAAACATCGTTTTCTACTTTGTTATGAAAGAAAATAAATTATTTTACTAACTCCACCTCTAAAAAAGTCCTTTTTCCACGGTAGAATGAAAATAAAATTTCGAAGGATTAAGCTTAAATATGCTACCATCTATCCTCAATTGCCTTACATGTGCTACATGTCAACGTATGAAATGAGCCATTTTCCATCTATAATAATGCCCCACCCATGCCACTAGCCACGTGAGTCAATTTGCCACGTGTCACCATCCATCTTCTATTGTGCCACACATATGCTAATGTGCCACACATGACACCATACATCTTCTCTTGCATCCCAGCAAATGCGCCACATGTACCACAGTTCATCTCATCTGGTGCCTTGCATGTGCAAAGCATTCCACATATGCCAATGTGCCACAAATATACCATGCGCCAAAGGTGTCAATGTGAAAAAGTGTTGCCATCTGGCTTCAAGTGCTATTATATTAAAAGTGACAATGTGCGTGTTGTCCCACATGTGCCACCATACAACCTCTAAGCACCTTGTCTGTACAAGCATGTCACAATTCCGCTTTTAGCACTCACATATGCTACATATGCTACACGTGCCACTATGCATCTTCAAGCATAGTACATGTGTGACATGTGTTAATTTAGCACATACTAATGACTACCTAGAAGTGTGTTTTTTAAAAATATTTTGTTGTTTTGCCAAATAGCAAATTTAAATATAAATCTTAAATTAATAATAAAAAAAATCTTCCTAAAAAACAAACAAGTAACAATGTTTCCTTTCCCACGCTTTCTTAAAAATAAGGTTTTTCAATAAATACTGTTTCCTTCCTTATATTGTCAACAAATCTAAATGCCTTTAGATTTTAAAATATAATATTTTTACCATGATATTAACTAAGAAAACTATTTAAAATATTAAGAAAATTTTCTTACCTTTGCACATTACTAAATTATCTAAATAGATTTTCTTTTTAAATTTATTTAATTATTTACCATAAATATTTTTATTCTTGAAGATATTTTCCCAATAACAACCTAGGGAAAATTTCAAAAATTAAAAATCTCTGGAGAAATTTCTGGCTGAGTCACTGCGGATGACAAGTCTTGTCACTATGATGCATGGATCTGTAGCTTACTTCCAAACTAGACTTTGGGATTGGCCAAATCCAAATCCAAAGCAAATCCGTGAATTTCAGAAGTTCATAGATTTATAAAATCCAAGGTCTCACTCGCCTGATGCCCAAAGGGGTCGATCCCAGAGAGGGCAGGGCCTTCACAGAATTTCAAAAATCGTGAAAGGGGAATATCATAGATGAAAAGAGCCTCAGTACAATTGAATTAAAGAATATTCTTTCTATTTCTACTCTTTATCTAACAAAGGGATTTGATTAGTGGGCCACCAAGGTCTCAAAACAATGCAGTCCGTCCAATTCCACTGCAAATCGTGGTAGATCAGCCTTCTTCTTCTCTTGCTTCTCTTCTGATGCCAACTTACTCTTCACCAGCCCCTCAATTCGACTCTCCACATGCTGCAAAAACGTAAATAAATAAATATATAAATAACGATATATGAGGAAATGTTTTCTTTAAGGATTTAGAGACCAACACGTGGCAAACAAGCACAAGATCCAGACCCCTCGTCCACAGGGCCATACCAGGAATAAGCCATGGCTCAAAGGATAGCCCGGCTGGACAATCCTAACCGATCGATCAAGCAATAGTCTTTGCCTTGATCGATCGGTTAGGATTGCGATAGATTGATCCGATTTGTGGGCTAGGGTCTCGCTGAATGGACGGTTCGGATCTTATACACGTGTATAAGAGATATGAGATAGATCAATGGAAGAAAGGTGTACCTTAGTTTTGGTCTGGTGATGGCCGAAGAAATAAACTCCAGCTGCAGCAGCGACAGCTGGCAGTGCGAAAGAGAAGGTGCCAACAGCCATGCTATAAGAGAGAGAGAGAGAGAGAGAGAGAGAGAGAGAGAGAGAGAGTTTTGGACTTAGAGAAGAAAGTAAGATTTGGGAGTTGGATTTAGAGAAGGAGAGAAGCTCTGGTTTTAAGAAAACAAAGAGAAAGTAGGGATGTTGAGTTGATTTAGAAAGAGAGAAGCCGTGAAGGTATTATATAGGGGAGGAATTCGGAAGGATTTGGCTTGAAGGAAACTTCCACCTCAGAAAGAGGGGCGTGTGCTTTGAATGGATCCTTTCTTTTCTTGTCTTTTCTTTTAGATTGACCAACCTTCAGCCGTTGCTTGCTGAAGGCTGACACAGTTCCACGACGCAACGCAATGGCAACTATTGTTTATACCAAAACTACCCCTTTGGTTTACGTGGTGAGTTGTCCAACGTCCAAGTATCTTTTGATGCGTTGAAGTCCTGTGATAGTTTACCACCAGCGGCACGGTGAAACCATCTTTAATCCGCGCGAAAAACCACTCAATCGATTTGGTGGTGGCGCCACACCATATCCGGTCGGTCAAATTCCTAGGGAAGGTTTTTGTAACCCGGGCCCTATACCGTGAGATGTATCAGATAGATGGTCTGGGATCACCAAAAAGCAATTGATCAGGACGACCTGACCACGCTCTTTGCTTGAAACGAAAGCAAAGCATCATGTAACGTAACCAGAGGTTAAGGTTAACTAGGGTGGAGTCCCTGACTCCTCATCGCTCACTAGTAAACTCTTTTAATTTCAACACCTGGATTATGGATTCGAGTGCCCATGCAGGGTATGTGGGTGTGAGTGTAATTGTTAAATATATCTATGTTCGTGACTTAACAATTGCCATATGAGCAAAGGCTTGCCAATTACACAGGCATGGTGGCACTGACCAAAGATCACATCTTTTTGCATGCTGGGCTAATCTATTTATATCATATAGCTCTCTTTTTTTTCTTTTTTTTTCCTTATTTTACACGCACGCCTCCACACACCCCCGGCACTCACACTTTAGTGGGATTTCACCACCTATGGGTACTCAAACCCATAGCCTAAGATTAGACCATTTCACACCTCTAGTGGGCCACAACACGTCAAACAAATGGACCTCTGGAAAATTTGTAATCCTTCATTGAACTTTATATATTGTAGCCCACCTTTTCTATGTCTGAGAGAGAGATAGAGAGAGTGAGAGAGTGCCAGATGTAACCTTTGAGCCAGAAGATCTTACCAATATTTCTAACTAGATAGACAGCTCAGATCTCACACGTAAGTCCCATATTAGCGAGGTTTGTTAATTCCACACATGTGGCCCACCCACGTCATGAGTAAGTGCCGAATAAATAAAGAAACATGCAAGATCTGAGCTTTCACTCTTCAGGTAGGCCACAGCATCCAATGTAAACAGATGATTAGAAAAAATTCTTTATCATTTGTTATTTTTTTTCTATGGTGTGGTCCACATGAAGCGTGACATCGTGTGATTTTAAGGTTGGTAGATGTACCAAATGCAGCCCGCCGGTTGGAAAGCTCAGATCTCGCAGATGCGGCACGTTCACATGTGTTTCAGCGTGTGGTTTGGCAGCGCTCTCGCGTGTGTGGAATCATCATCCTTTCGGTTACTTCATCTTTTAGCGCATGCATCTGCCTCTCCTTTCGGCTGCTTTATTTTTGAGTGACTGGTGAACCAGCTTCCTTAGAACTGCAACCCTTTTGGCTGGGAGTGGATTAGGTGCGGCCTTGACCGTGGAGCCTACGTTGATGTATATTTGTATATCCACACCGTTCATCCATTTTTTTCAACTCATTTTAGGTCATAATCACAAAAAATGAACCAGATCCAAATCTCAGGTAGACCATACCACAGGAAACAGCAGTAATTGACCATTAAAAAAAATTCTTGTGGGCCACAAAGGTTTTTGATCAAGCTGGTATTTGTTTTTTCCCTTCATCTAGATCTGTGTGACCTTATAAACAGGTTGGATTGAAAATAAACATCACGGTAGGCATCTCAGTGGGATGGGCTTTCCAATGGTGTTCCACTTGAGATTTGGAACCGCTTCTATAGGGTTCATGCCCTAAAATGATTGGGAAAAACGGATGAACATTCCTAAAATGAGCGACAAAAATAAATGAACAGCACAGATATGCAAAATATACATTAAGGCGGGCCATGGTCAGGGCTGCACCATGTTGGGTGAGGTAGTCCGCACCTAATCCGCCATCTAGGGTACACAAGGTCTCAAGGTCTCTCTCTCTCTCTCTCTCTCTCTCTCTCTCTCTCTCTCTTGTTTTAGATTATTAATGCAAATTCTCAAGGAATTCATATTTTACCAAATAATGCCTTCACGAGTGGAAATTACATGAAGTTGCTTATTAAATTATGAAATAACAAATTTGCCTTTATTTTTAAGTAGTTAAACTCAAGACTTGTGTGGGCACGGGGAATGTGTATAGCATCCAACCTAATAAATGTACACAACACCATGGTGATAACACTAAGAAAAATTGGGTTACTTAAATGATCAGATGGGCTATTTTTTAATTGAGATATTTTGTATTGTGTATATTATTTATATTTTTATGAATTGGCTTACCTTATGATTTTTTTTGGTTGTCTGCTAATAATATTAGCAATTTGGTATGCTTCGGCTGATCGGGTTGGATGTGAGATACATAACAAATGAGTCTACGAGGAGAAGCAAAGGAGAGCACTAATGTAATTTCAACTCTTAACAAGCTGTGGCGGTAACATTGATTATTGGAGGAAATATTTTGTAAAATCGAGGGATTTTGCAGTAAAAATACCACTTTTCAAGGTGATTGTAATCATAATCATAAAAATAATAAATATTATTAGTACGCTGACCTTCAAAAAATTTATAATAAGGTTGCATCATACGTGTCACGGTAATTTTTGCACTATCGTACTTCAGGGCGGAGCATGCTAGATTAATGGTTTATTTATTTATTTATTTTTAGGTGGTGTTTTTTTTTTTTTTTTTTTTTTTTTTTTTTTTCTTTTAGCTCACGCTCCTGCTAAAACGTAGTCACGCAATATCTAAAAGTTTGCTAGGCACACGCAAACTTTTACACGATGATAACATGAGATCTTGCCACACGTACGAGACATCGGAACTGTGGTGTGCCTCACTATACAGATGACCTGGTCCAAAGTGCAGGCAGGTCCACTCATCATCTAGTCAAGTGTCACTTGGAAGTTGGGATGGATTTTTATTAAACTATTGTTGGTGCTGGATTTCCAGTTCTATTCACGTGATGATTGCGGGCGTGCTGGAATTAAATTGGCGGCTCAATTCAAATATGTGGCATATAATTGAGATTAAATGAGATTGGTCACCTATTCAACCACTACTCGCTCATCGGGCAATATCTAGAGGCTATGGCTTGTATTCTTATGATATGTTACACTTTTACCTTTTATACAAAATGATTTTTAAATACAAATAAAAGAAAGAAAAGGAAACCTTATAGCCGGTCATGAAGAGCAGCCGCTAAACACCTTTTTATATAGAGAACTGAATCCAACATATGAGCATAGACCCGAATTACAGCTAAGATTATCATCTACTTGATTAACGCTACAAATTATACTATGGAATATAAATGATAGGTAAAAAGTAAAGGATTGCATTAAGAAATGTAGTTGACTGGCAAAAAAGTAGAGTGATTATACTATGGAATGTAAATAACACGTAATTGAAAGGGTAATTGACAGATATATTGGGTTTGATTAGGTTGGTATGAGACGATTTATTTCGCTAAAATCTTTTGCCATTTATAATCTCAATCCGACCATCTAAATGCTTCCCATATTCTGATGGTTGTTGTAACCATTTAACACTACATCGTCTTCTGGATGCTTCCCACGTTCTAAAAGTTGTTATAACCGTTTCAACACTACATGACATTTTACAGACTTCCTTCTAAACTTGTCACATGTCCTGTTAATCGCTTCAAGCCTCCTTGTTAACTCAACTACATTTCACTCAGCCTCTTAGTTGATCTCTTTGATGACTCTTAGCTCCTTGATCGACCTCCTGAATGACTATCGGTTGCTTGGTTTGCCTCTTAGACGACTATCGTTCACTTAATTTGCTTTTGAATTCCTTTCAACTGCTTTATGTCTTATCATCCTATTAGCTGTGATTCCATAAAAAAAAACACTCTAAGAATACATAAATATATTTAGCCTGCAAAATCTTTCGCTTGCTATAACATGTGTTCTTTTCAATTGAGTTTTCCAAGAACAGTCGGGAATACGGTTCAACATTGTCTCCCATATCGCTTCGCCTTTGGTAAAAGATGAATATGATATTAATTCATTGTTTGACACAATAAATGTGATTGCTTGACCATCTAAAAACATCAATTGTGGTCAATTTGGTTGAACTCGACCATCAAGATGGAAAAACGATAAATTCAGTTGTGCTAGTCAAACTCGCCCGTCTTGATTAGAAAATGAAAAAATCGGCCGTGACAATGGAGACTATCGGTCAATCCATTCCGAATAAGGCTTGTGGTTGATCAAGGTATTAATACAGTCGCGAACTTGGCCTACTACTTTCTGAACCATTTGCATTATTTGGTCACAATTCAAACAACGTGATTCATCCATTAGAGGTGGTTCAGTGCCTACCTGGTTTTGTCTTCCATGATACGATGAACTCTCAAGGAAAGGCTGCCCCCCAAGTGTATCCTAATTTCCTTCTTCAGAGATAAAATTCCTGACTTCTCGCTCTGGTTGCCTGAACTCGGCGGACAACAGAGCGTTCCGTATCTCCTTCATTAGAGTTGGATGAATATTCTGTGGTGAAATAGGTAATTGTGGTGTTGGCAGTACTGATGCCAGATTTTCGATAGAACTAATATCATATTAACATTTGGCTGAGGATTATTTTGCTGCAACATGTTAGGTTTTCTTTAAGAAAACATCATATTTTGTCTTTCGGCATGGTTAATCATCCTTCTGTTGAAGGTCTCGGCCTGAATTTGTAATTGCTCGGCTTTAGCTCATAACTTCGCTTCTATATGTTGATTCGCCATTTTCATATCACGTAGCACAACCATGATTATCTCTAAAAGATTTGTTGACCATCTCGCTTTCTCATTACTTTCATACTAGCTCATGTTATCTGTCCTACTGGGCATGCTAAAAACCTATTGATGCTTGATTTTCAATTCTAATCACATGATAACTGTGGGCATACCAGAATTGAATTTACGACTCAATTCAAACCAAACAACTATGACCCTAAGCATCAAGATAGGCATATATGTTGTATATGACTGAGATCGATCGCCTATTCAACAACTCGCTTGGTATGTAAATAGGATTAGACAATATTCAGAGGGTAAGGTTTGTTCTTTTGATGATGGGTTACACTTTTGCCTTCCGTAAGAAATGACTTTTCAATACAGATAAAAGAAAATTAGGGGAAAAAAATCTTTATAGTCAATCGTGAAGAGTAGCTGTAAAACACCTTCCTAGATGGAGAACTAAATCCAACGTATGAGCATAGACCCCAAATTACAGCTAAGATTATCAACTACTTGATTAACGCTACAAATTACACTTTGGAATGTAAACAACAAGTGAAAAGTAAAAGATTACACTAGGAAATGTAGTTGAATGATAGAAAAGTAAAGTGATTATACTAAGGAATGTAAATAACAGGTAATTGAAAGGATAATTGAAACGTATGTTGGGTTTAATTAGGTTGGTATGAGATGATTTGTTTCACTAAAATCATTTGCCATTTATAACATCAATTCGACCATTTAAATGCTTCCCACATTCTGATGGTTGTTGTAACCATTTAACACTACATGGCCTATTGGATGCTTTCCGTGTTCTAATACTTGTTATAACTGTTTCAGTACTACATGCCCTTTTGGAGACTTCCTTATAAACTTGCCACCTGTCTTGCTAACCGCTCCAGGCCTCCTTGCTGAGTCGACCGCATTTCACTTAGCTGCTTAGTCGACCTCCTAGATGACTCTCGACTGATTGGTCTTCTTTTGAATTCCTTTCAACTGCTCCATGTCTTTTTATCCTATCAGCTATGATTCTGTAAAAAGTAATCCAAGCATTTATAAAGATCTTTAGCTTGCAATATCTTTCCCTTACTATAACACGTGTCATTTCAATTGAGTTTCCCAAGAATGGTCGGGAATACGGTACAACAACCATCGTTGTTTTTTATTTTTGTCCTTGCTAACGCCTTGAAGGTACACTCACAAGAGTTTCAACATGAGGTCACGGGTTAGAGCACGTGAAATACCACTTAGCTGTGAGTGTGTGTGTGTGTTCATGGGGGTGTGAGTTTCTTTGTTAACAGAAAAAGGAAAAAAATTCATCACTAATTTCTAACAGTCGTGGCCGGAGTGATACATGTACCAACTTGAATTTTTTTTTCCTGCACGTCATTTCCATGGTTGGACCAATTCCACACAGTCAAAATGTTTCACACACGTAATAGCTTATCACGTGTCACTAGGTATAAAAGTGGCTATAGTGGAAACCGTAGGCAAAAGTAGTGAGGAGGGAATTAGATTGGCTAGTGTACCGCACACCACCGATCTCTTCGCGTGGTGTGTGTATGTGGTGTGCAAAGATGAGTTGTATAAGGTTATCGAATCCCGTAATGTATGAACGATGGTAAGGAGATCAAAGTTATGTGGACTTAAAATTATGTATTTATTATATCCACACCGTCCATCAATTTGGAGAGATCATTTTAGAGTATGAGCCCAAAAACCAGTCATATTCAAAGCTCAAGTGGACCACACCACAAATAGTAGTGGGGACAATGATTCCCACTGTTAAAGAATCCGTAGGGCCACCATAATGTTTATTTTCCATCTAATCTATTCTTGAGGTCACACAGACATGGATGAAGGGGAAAAAAAATATTAGATTGATCTAGTACTTCTTTGACCAAAGTTTCAATGGGAAACATCCAATCTCGCTTTTTGCAGTTTGGTCCACTTGATCTTTAGATCTGTCTTATTTTTGGGCTCAAGCCTTATAATGATCTCATTAAATGGACAATGATTTGTATATATCACATACCTCATGGTGGGGCCGCAAAACTTGGTGACATCAACACCACGAAGGTCAGTGGGGTGTGGTACACTAGTTAATGCTTTCAATGAGGAGATGCATAGTTGACTGATGTTTACTAAATGACATATTAGCAAAGCAAAGGGGGAGGGATGCAGATTAGGTACTACCTCCCCGGAACTAGCTAGAGAAGTTTTGGATCAAGCTAGCATTTATGTTTTCCCTTCATCTAGGTTTATGTGATCATAAGAACACTTGGATGGCAAATAAACATCATGGTGGGCCTGGGAAGTTTTCAATGATGGGGTATCCCACTACTTCATGTGGTGTGGTCTACTTGAGCCTTTTAACTGCCTCTATGGGCTCATGCCCTTAACTGATATTTCAAAGTAAAGGGATGACATGGATAAAATATATACAATATATACATACCATGGCCCCACAAAGCCTTTGACAGGACCGTCCATCTCTAGCTAGATCTTGGCAAGGGTAGTACCCTAAAGCTTTTTTTTTTTTAAGGTTGTAACATGTCACGCCCTAAACCCAGAAACCGGGCTCACAAAATTTTTTATCGCCGAATCCAGTGCCGACAGCCTCCGTAGTACCCCACTCTCAACTTCCGGCACCCATATGTCAGATTCCGATCCTGAGATCTTACAAAGAGGATTTTTAGTATGATTTTTTTTGAACAGTTAATCTGTTTAAGCGATTACACATTTTGTACATGGTATCAACGCATATCGAAGAGACGAACATGTTTGATATGTCACAAATAATAAGGTGCACTAGCTCGACAGTAATAAAGGAAACAATAGCAACTCCGACAGCTCTTGCATGCATCCTGAAAAAGTGTAAGTCATCTATATGAGCAAACCATAGCTCGTGAGTCTACTGCGTGCCAGAAGTAAAACACAGCTTATCAGGGCGCTCTCATAAAGACATTCAAAACAACCATAGGCATGTTATTAACCGAGCATGTTATCATATGTGAGCAGGTTGTCAATTAAGCATGTCGTATAACTACACTAGTTATTATGAACATGACATCAATAATAGGCATGTCACACAACAATCGACCATGAATCATTAAAATATCCAATCATTATGAACAAGATGATCAAATTCCATTTTCTACTATATGGCATACGATGGAAAGGCAATGACAGAGCTATCATGTGGAGTCATAGTAAGCCAAATGTCATATGCTAAGGGTACAATGCAATATGTAATTCCTACGAGTCCACGAATATCATCAGCCTTATCTAGGCCATGTAATGCAGAAACATAGTGACCTAAATGTCATATACCGAGAGTGTAATGCAACATGCAATGCAAGAGAATGATGAAGCTAGAGTGTGTAGTCGGGATGATAGTACGTAGTATCGTAAGCTGTGGGGTTCATCACAAGGGACTTTTATCCAAACCAGCCCCGTACCTAAATTTGGATAGCCAGACTCAATGTGGTAAACTCCTGATCTCAGGTTGGTCGTACGCCCCAACCGAAATCATGGCCAATGCGAAAGAACACATAATGATTTAGCCGCGTACCACCAG
Source organism: Magnolia changhungtana (assembly GCA_030180095.1). Lineage (NCBI taxonomy): Eukaryota > Viridiplantae > Streptophyta > Magnoliopsida > Magnoliales > Magnoliaceae > Magnolia > Magnolia changhungtana. The sequence continues at coordinate 2,619,086 of JASAUF010000502.1, read as the reverse complement.
CCAGAGTGAATAGTGAATGAATGAATGAATGAGTTAAATGCTGAACATGCAACTCCCACTCAGTAAGTTTATATATCAGTATAGCTCATCTCTGGGATCATCACCGTGGTCTAGTACAATGTTTTCAGCCATATCAAGGCTATGCAGTGCAAGGCCTACGTAACCAATGTCATATGCAAGATGTAATCACAAGTCATGCCAGTCATCATTTAAATCCTCATATTAGTACAGTTCCTCTCTGGACAATCACCGAGGTTTAATATACTATACACCACATTGCCGCCCTACACTGGACGCATAATTGTGTAAGTGGAAGAGACCTCACTATCCGCTTGACCAATAGCCAACCAATATCTATCCGGCACGTCGATAGTGGACCCATTTACGAGCTAGTCATACTCAGCCTAGCAATTGCCCCTACCCTCGGGCGGGTAAGGCCACACCCCCTTCCAACCGACTATAACACAGTGGGAGACGCGGTCTCCTAGTATTTGGCCCTTATGTGCTCATACATCCACTCAGTCTAAACATTAGAACATCCTCCATGGTACCACAAGGGTTTGGAGACTTTCACCCTGGGACATCCTTCGCGCCCCCGTGTTTAACAAGAATTTCCGGTGTCCAATCCTGCCATCCACGCTATATCTGCGGAGGCTACAGCCTTGATGTCGCTAAGGTGTACAGTAATCATAACACACAATGCAATATGCATGAGTCACACAATTCAATCATTCATCAATCTAGCGCATACAGTGCACTCATGCGGGATAACTCCGCCTATCAAGGAGTCCCATAAATAATCCACCCAATGACACATGCAATGGTCAACCACATCTCATAACAAACATGCAAATGATGCGTATGAGCATGTATCATAATGCTATGCTATCACATACTCATAATCGGTATCGATAACCGACCTATATACAAGGCGGAGTCTATAGATGGACAGCCGATCTAAACCATAATATAAAAATCGGCCCTCGACTGTGGATATACCAAATCCGATAGCACGGATCCCTCCGTCTACGGTGATGATGAACTCTCCTCATATCAAGGCTGGGCCTAGGTGGCCTACCTATAATCGTAAGGATCCGGAATGAGCTTCCTTCACCATACTATTATATGGCCCGCTAGATGCCCTAGGGGGCCCAAATAAGTCCTAAATGGACTCCAAGATTAAAACAATCCTACTAGCAACCAATGGGGGCCCAAATCTTAGGTTATCCCAATATGAATAGTTGAATCATGAACATATAATGAGGCCCAATGATTAGGGTCAACCTACTTAGAGAAAGATCAGAATGGGCCTAACAAAGGCCTAAGGGAAGGTCACAATGTGGACATTTAACCACCATTGCCCATTAATGTGGACATTTAACCAATATTGCTCCCAATGAGTGGCCCACATAGAGCCTAACATATAGTGGGGCCCATGGCCTCACACAAGGGCCTCATACACAACATAAAGGGCCTCACATAAGGGCCTAATGAAACAGCCCATAGCCCTCAAATTGTTGGGAATAAAATGGACTTCTCTCATATTATCTCATACATCATTATGACCTCATCACATGAGCCTCTCATATATCACAGTGGGCCTCATCATATGGGCCTCTCAAACATTACAATGGGTCGCACATATGGGCCACACAAACATCATATTGGGTCTCACCATGTGGGCTACACAAATATCATATATTTATCATCATTCATACATCAAGCAAAACATAGTTATCTTGTCCACAATATCATCACGACAATCAATACATGCATTATTATCACTTATATATCAAGCATGGTGGTCAACTAGTACATTTTGTCATCATGCATATAAATATATAATATCATTATCATTACCATGAGGATCATCTTCACTTCATGATTAACATAAGAAATGTTATAAGTAATGCAAATAATTGCTCATCCATCATCAATGATATGTCATAATTCACCATCTATTAAATCATATCTATCATTTCAACCAACAACTCATAATCATCATTATCACGTTACCATACATGTATCATCATCTCACACATCACTAGGTGCGTCTTACCTAGTGTGACTCCCACACTAGACTTGAACTACATGTAAGGCATGTGGTCGTATAGGTCAAGTGTGAGTCTATAACAACCCTAAAATTTTACCATAAATTTTAACCTCTGATAGAACTATTCACCCACTCTTCAATACTATGATCAAACCCACACCAGTAGCAGGATCCCAATACTAAGAGAGAATTTTTCCTTAAACACACCTTAGGATTTCTAACCTGATGTCGAAATTAGAAACTAACAGTCTAATTGAAATAATTAGCCCTCACCAAGGATAAGTCTACAACTAGGATCCCTTACAAGGATGGAGATTGATCGATCTTTAGTCTGGGATAGTAGTAAACCTAGAACACGGAACGTGCGTCCCCGATTTCAACCACTAACGATCGAAACCCACGATAACCTACAAATAAGATTCTTAAACGCTTAAAGATGAAAATTTCTTAAACACTAGAACCTGTCCATTTTAAGTTAACCTATGGACGGTGCCGATCGGGTCGAATCACGACAAGGACCCCACGTCTAGCTTGTGCATGTGCACAGATGTGGTGCACACGGCGTGCACGAGACCACCGCATCAGGTCCAAGTCCCTTTGACTCGATAGAAACCGGAAAAAGCAGAGAAATTCAAATTCCTCTCCCGCGCAACATGCTCGAAATCTGACCGTCCGTTAAATGATGCACACCGTCACCGTCCGATTATGAAAGCACGATCCAGACCATCTATCTGATAGATTGGGCCCCATCGACCCTAACCTTGCCTAGTTTCATGATTGAAAACCGTACACAAATGCACGAACGGTGACTAGCTGAGAGTTACGCTCGGTGGACACTGATGAAGGCTGTATAACCACGCACGCCATCCCGCTGGCTGATCCGACCATTGGGGGTCGTCGGATGAAAGCCACGTACACCTGAAAAAACCCCATCAGCCCTACCGTTTCTGGAAATGTACCCTTACCCGTCGAAAGGCTGCAAATTCTTTTCCACTCTTGGCAACGATTGATCTCAACTGTCTCTCGCCCTCTGGAAGCTTCGACCGAACAAATCCAGGGTGTTGAAGATTAGGGTTACTTGTCATCTCATAGCTAATTGAGATATTCTCGAGATTTTGGGCGAGACGCAGCCACAGCCAGGACCGACCTTAGCTTAACAAATGTACAAATCAACGGCCATTCTTTGCCGTAAAATGGACAACACATTATATTTAAGCCTTATTAGGACCGTCCAAATGGCCCTGATCTGAAGATAAGCCACCCATTCAAAATCTACCATTTCTACACCTCATCTTCCTCGAACCAACTGAGAAACCCACTTCCTGATAAGTTGGACCCATTCCCTAATCTGATCCGTTCATTGTGTGGCCAACCACATTTAATATCCATCGGGGACAATCAGATGGACTCATGCACAAGATCAAAAGTATTGAGAGAACCTTGAGCCAAACCGCTTTCAATTAACGTGAGTAATCTGCACTAATCCTTGTGATTAGTTGTGGATGGCTCTAGAAAAGGAAATGGCTATAAATAATTGACATTAGGGCGAATCCTAAGGGGAAGAAAAGGATAACAAATGGAGAGTTAGGGAGAAAGAATTTTCGGGTGCCATTCGAGCGAGTTGCAGGCCTGGTAGCAACTCGACTCGGTTAGGTTATCCCTGCTGAGGAAGAGGGAAAGAAAGAGAGATAGAGGAAAAAGGAAGGAGTGATTGAGAAAGAATGAGGGGGTATGAGAGGGAGAAAGCATGCGGCTGAGGTGAGTTGTGGCTGTCTATCCATAGCTGACCCATCTCACTGACTGCGTTGCTCGAATCCTCGACCCATCACGCCTTATCCAGGCTCCTTTCAGCGTCCAAACGTCATCCCTGGTCAAGTACCCATACGCTTCTGTCTCTGTTGTTATCAGATTTCACCCAACCAACCGGCTAGTTTCGCAGTCAGCTCAACTTGGATCCGAGCAAGGTGACTCGACCCCATTCCAGCTCTATTCTAATGAGAATGACCTGTCGACCTCCATGGAGGTGGTCGGTTTTCCCCCTGGAGCTAGGACCGATGCTACTAGTTTAGCTCTGGTTGGCCAGATGCTGAAAGTTGCATTGCTTTGGCATCATGACACTACCGAGTCAGTGACTCAAGTTGCAGTGCAAGGGATTGGGAACTGACTCGAACTAAGCCCATGATGAGTCCCCTGATTGAGACAACTCAGTCAGGCGGACCTCGTCCAACCTGAGCTCTAATGCTCTTGGGGGCATGAGTTGTGGTGAGTTCGGGCCGAGTCATGGCTCGGTCAATTTTTCATCTAACTCCAACCATCTGTGTATGATCTGATTAGGGTTGGATAAATTTGAATCATGAATAAGGCCTGGTAGTGAATTAAACCCGTGTAACTAGCTCGACTCGCTATTGGTTAGAAACCCCGACTGAGTCAACTCGGTCATGACTCACCAAAGTCTTGCAATGTTTCATCCAGGTTCAACCAGCAACTGGTTACCTTGGAAGACACTCCATCCTTCAATCAGTCCAAACCAGTAAGTGGAATTATATTTTATGTAACTATTAAGTTAAATGTGAGTTAAGATTAGAAATTAGAACTTACACTTGTTTGGATTTTAGGATCATCAAACTCACCACTTAGGAACATTGCAAATCAGAGAAAATACTCCCAAGGCGAGGGACATCCCCCATAGCTTCTCCATTACATTAAATTCTAAGATAGTGTTAAAGCTTGAAATCTTGGAAATATTAATTGTGCATGTGTTAGCCTCACTCCCTTTAAAGTAATTTCACTAATTATGTGGAAATATTCATTTCTTATTGATCTTGTAGAATCTCATATCGTACTTGGCCCCATATCTAGACTTGCTTAGTTATACGTACATTTCATTAACTATGTTAAGAAGTAGTAAATCTTGTTCCTATCTAAATGGTTAATTCACTCCATAATCTATACCATATGCTAGAACTATTTTTGATTTGAAGCTAATGTGCATGATCAAGTCTTAAACTAGCATGCTATTCCTTTCATTTTTAATTGGTTATGTTGAAAATGAGTTAATATGCAAATGTCTAATTATTTGCTTTCAATGTGTGACAAACATGTGATTTGGACTTGGTATTGTATTCTCCAAGTCAGGTTAGTAGTAGTGGTCCAGTTCGGAGTTATATTTTACCAAGTAAAGGCATATGACATGGTGTATCTATCTATTATCCATGTTGTATAATAGAATCTAAGTATGAAAGGCCACCTTTGGTGGGATATTACGAGAACTTGGTAAGATATACTCCATTTATGGGCTTTAGATAAGCAGTGATCATGTTTGTAAATGCTATTGAATGTACGTGAATATCATGATGCATGACATTCACGAATGTAAGTCACATTCTGCTCGATTTACTGTTAGATCAGTTGAATGACCAGAGTTGTGCATTTGAGTCACTTTGGGTGCTCTTATTTACATGAGGCTTTTTCGGGACTTTTATACCTCTTCGGGCATACCCTGAGTATTTTTTCAGGAGGTCGTCCTTGGGCGTACTCACCTTCATGGCCTTTTTCAGGTAGTTTATCTACCTCTGGCGGTCTTTTATTTTAACAGTTGAATGTGCATACCTAGATCTGTGTCTTAAACATACATTCATGCAAATGCATATGTAGTTGTATTGCCCTATGAATTACATATGAATTGTTAACCCATTTTTTGGAATGACATGTTATGGTTGAATTTATGAGGGGAATTCCCACTGAGTTTTCACTCACCCAATCATGCAGTTGTACCAAATAGACACAGGTATAACGGAGGAAAATGGTGCCAATGACGACACTCCTATTGTAGCTGGAGAGGAGTACGGAGAGGAGGACCCGTAGGATGATGTAGCCGAGCCACAGGAGCTCTACTAAGCACTTAGGATTTACTGCTTTCATTTTATGCTTCCAGACATTATTCTAGTTTTGGCTTACTCTGAGATTTGTAATTAAAAATCTCCTGCTGTGGGATCTTGCTTTACTTCATACTTTGATTCACGCATGTTGAACTCCTTTGGTTAGTTTATACTATGGTTATACCTTGTTACTATGAATTGTGTTAATAATTAGATGAATGGTAGTTTAATTTTATGACATAACCCTCGGGTTCTCATACTTGAGCGACTGTCCTTAGGTTATGAGAACCAGGGTGTTATAGAGTCCCACTTGGTGAATCAATAAGCCAACCTAAGGGCATAAATGTCCAACCACAATGTTTTCAATGGTGTGGATCTAGTTCCACAACTAAGTGGGCGCCACACATTCCACCAACTAGAAATAATGGATAATCTCAAACATAAAGGATAACATGCTAACATCTTTCATGTCATATATCATATTGGGCTCACTAGCCACTTACACAACAAACCAAGAAAAAGCCTAATAATATCTGAGAGTTATTTTTCAGAATTTAGATGCTGCATAAAATGCTTTGGGAAGGTGGTGGACCATACTAATGTGGCCCCACATAAAATTTACATCAAACGATTTTTGCACAAATGTGGGTTTCTGGCCATCTTCAATTCAGATTTATGATCATGTGGGACCTACATATGGGGAAAGGAAGGGTCTATTTGGTAGCTCTATGTATGGGCTCTAATAGCTATAAGGTGGGCCTCATTGGTTGGGTCTGTACAATTTACGGTGTTGGCTCAAACATGGGTACTTGGAGAAATTATGCAGGAAATATAGTGCAGAATTGGTTCTGATCCAATTTTAAGTATGTCCCATGATCATAAGGGACCACCTTTCAGGGTGCCATCTGGTACCTTTGGTAGTGCTATATATGTACTTTAAAAAGTATAAGCTGGGACCAACTGGTTGCGTATGTATAATATTTGGTATAGGGCCAAACATATGTACTTTAATTTTCTGCACAACCATGCCTGACCACATTTTGGGATCTATTCCCTGATCATGTGGGGTCTGATTTAGCCCGAGTAAAATATTATTTCTCTATTCATTGGTATAAGTTAAAGGTTACAAGTAGTGACCTACTCATATCTCCAACGTGTGGTCCACTATAGAGGCCCAAAGTTGGTACAAAACACAAATAAGAAGACAGTTTTCAGCAACGGGGTTTGTCACAACTTAGGGCCCAATTTCCAAACACTTAGGGATCATTCCTAACAAAAAGGTGGGACATCCTAGCTCAATTATATAAGGACTAAACATCTCCCAAAGTGGGACCCTTAACTACAGAGTGCGGGGCCCACTACAAGGTGTCAAGGATGCCTACATGCAATACAGTTAGGTACTTAAGAAAATTTCAGCAAACAGAAAATGCAAAGGAAATGAAATAGATTAAATGGCAAGTGGGGCCACATGCTAGCAAGGCATAAATAAGAGACACACAACAATGTACATGGGTTTCCAGATTGGATGAACTAATAAAATGTATAAATCACAAGTGATCCCACACCCCAGTGGGTCAATACGAGGATGAATGTTATGTACAACATATATCCAACATACACATTAAGTAACACATAAAATGTATTGATCAAATCTCTAAGATCAGATTCTCTGTTGGAAAATCCAAGCCAATGAATGGTTTGGGAATACATCATTCAAGCCGTAAATAGGTTTCCAACCATACAGAGCCTTGGATCCATCTGGACCATACAAAACAATTTAAGGTTTATCCATATGGAAGTATCTATTAGTCTAAAATTTTCTAAATTTTATCATAAAATAATCTGACCATAGGGACCATACATATGATTGTTTACTATCTCAAGTAAGTTAAAAACAAATATCAAATACATCAGACCATTGAAATCTCGGATATAGCTCACACAAAATGGTTATAACAAGCTCCCAAATACATATTTCGTATAAGAGCAAGATCTTAGCCGTCTGAACTCCAATTGAGGCTTATTATATACCGTTGGAAAGCTAGTTTGATTTTCTATGAATCCAATGGAACATATATTTTTAATACATTCATAAAGGAATTAAAAATGGGTCCTTGTTGGCAAATCGGAATCCTACATATGCTACTAGATAGCAGCCAAGTAAACTTGATGCTACGGATGATTGGACCGTTAAATGACTACAAAATTTGGCCCAAAATTAGATCATATTTTGGTTCATAATATTCCCAAGTTTCAACTCCGATCTTATCACGATTGATTTTATATGATTTTTAGATCTTACTGTCCAGATACAAAAACAAGATTACATGAGAAGGGTGTGGACATGATGTTCATCATGGTGGACCATACTGACATGGGCCACTTTGCTGACCACCATAGCCATAAATACATGCACACAAGAACTCCACACCAGTGGGGCCCACACATATCAGGAATTTTATTTTTATTTTTAAAAAAAAAGAGGAGGATGGGGAGGATGGAAGGAGGGGTGTAGACTCACCTCAATGAATGGATGGTTGATGATGATGTGTGGTCCACTCCCTCTGGGATCGATGGTGGGCCACACCCTAGCCCCACTCTCTCTCACTCTCTCTTAAAATCTTAGAATTTTTCTAAGTATAGGAAAAGAATAAGTACAAGAGAGCTCCTACTCTTATATAGGGAATTAGGGGTTGAGGTGGTAAGTTTATGGGATCTTACTGGTGCTAAAAGTGAGGTGGAAGGTGGTGTATGGCATGGGTAGTGGATGGATGAGGTGAATGGTGCTAAGCATGCATTGGCTAAGGTGGAAGAAATCTAGACATGCATTAGCTAATGGATGGATAAGGGTTATCGGTTGTAAGTGATGCGTGGTGGATGATGAAATGGAGTTTTGCAATTGGTTATTTGAAGTGATGTGACACAAATGAAGACATGCATTGGATGCATGTATAGGATAAGGTCGACATGGGCCAAGATGAGTTTCTAAGGCATGGGGAGAGAGCTAATGATGGGTTTTGGGAGAGAATCCAATTTTGTCTTATAGTGCTTGTCTCATATGTGCTTGCTCATATTTTTGTTATGTAGCAATTGTCCTATTTTATGATAATTTTCATGTTCTAAAAGTGGGCTTAGGCCCACATGGACCTAAGTCCAATAGGCCTAGCATAATAAAGGTTACTTGTGTTATAGGATACACAATTTGGGCCGTACATTCAATGAGTCGTATCTCACTAACGGAGCGTCGGATTGACACATGGTTTTCACCATTGCGACTGCAATGATAACGTGGTCCACATGATAGAGGTCTCAAGATCATCCGAAACAAAGCACTTGGGTGATTTTTCCTAGGTGTATTAGGATGCAGTTTGTGGTCTATCAACAGTACGAGTTGGAACACACATGCATAAGTGGCGTTACAAAATACCGGGATCCCACATAACATCAGCAGCAACAACAACAATTTATGATGCACCCTACTGATGAGTGATAAAAAAAACTTCCCAAAGTGGACGGTAATACCCCAAAGAAATACCATATTATAGGATCATAGCATCTAATAGTTAAAATTTCCTTTTATATGGTAAATGGTTTTCCTTAACTCTATGTCATAAGCCACTTATCAAGGGATTAAATTCTTTCATAGGGAGATCAAAGAGAATACTCTATCCATGCTGAGATCCATCATATATCTAAAGGTTGGCCTACTTATGAAAACTAGTGTGAGGACATTGTTCACTTGGTCATGCATTGGTGTTGTTGTTCAATCTGGATGCATGGCCGCATATGTAATGAATCGTCTGAATTTAATCATACATGTGCGATTAGAATTGTGTTAAGCATGGCTGAGTCATATTTGATTTGAATTGATTGAATGCTTGTGACCTAAGGTGCCAAACTACCCAGATTAGGATCAAACTTATGAAGGTTGATATGACTCTTTAGCCACCAATTGTTACAACGATAAAATGATTTTAGAAGGAAAGGGTTAGTCCTTCAGAATAGAATCTTTTTCCTTAAGTCAATGACTTTTCTTTCAATGGTGATAACGTTAAGTTTCCTTGGTAATGTGATGATGGATGAATAAGATCTAAAATTAAGATTGGATAGTCGATTTTATTAATAAAGGAAGATGAATTGTACAATTAGTAAAGGAAAAGTAAATTAAGCAGAAAAATAAAAACAATTACTTATGAATGTGTCTGTGAACTAACGACTAAGATTTACAATCCGCAGGACATGAATGGTGTGATTTGACAAGTAAGAATGTGGTGATCGAATGGATTTGACAATGGTAGTCGTTGATATTTAAACCTACTCCCAACGCATACTACAGTGATGGCACTGGACAATAGCAAATCTAAGCTAAACTATGGGCTTCGAAACTTGCTGCAACATAGCTGGAAAGAAATGGAGTATCTAAACTTCGAAACTAAGATTAAGATAAGCAGCATTGCACTATAGAGAGATTGGTTGTATGTGGCGAGGACCTAGAGCTTTTCGGCAAATGTTGCTTATATACGCTTGAAGAGGCGGTGGTAATGCTGCAGTTTCCTTGTTGGTCCTTAAATGTGCAATCGGTCATTTCCTAGTAGGATTCAGATTATTTTTGTTATTTTGATCTGATTTGCTTCTTATGTCAGATGAGCTTTTCTTTTAATTACTCTAACCTTCCGTAGTCTCTGAGAAAGTATCGATCATCTCAAGAATTTATTTTTTATTTGGCATGATTGTGTTAGACGACTTTGCCATGCATATGCTGGATTATGAGATATCCGACATCAACGGGGCTTTAAGTAGCTTTCTACATACATGGTAAATCCTAATGCCACACATACAATGGTGTGTCTTTCAAGTAGTGTCATTATTTTCTCTATTACAAACTTGCATACAACTCTAAGTCATTCTTCTTTTAGAAGGCTACATGTCATCGAAAGATATGGATTAGGAGATTTCTTAGGGTGTGAGAACAATTTGCCTCCGGTCGCTTGTATATGAGTGCTATATGTGGTGACGTCTTATTGGGCAACATAGACATGGTCGGGCCAAGTGTAATGTAATGCCCCAGATTTTGTAGCCGAATTTAGTATTCTTGCTTCGAAATATCGAGTGTTAGACTAGAGAAACTATACATAGATGCACCTCCTTACATTCCACAATAATCACATTTATATTCATATGATAGGCATCAAACAAATTAAAGTAAACCACACAATGAAATAGAGTCCAAACACCACATTCATCAAAATAAATGTCCACCCAACTAGGGACATCTTACAAACATAGTCCATGAAAGTTTTAGAGTTCTAATAAAACCATAAACCACTATAACTACTAATTTAACTCAAATTGTTCCGCCAGACCCATGTATGACTCATCAACTTCAGGATCCTCATTTGCCTCCGTGAGCGCCTCTTTGGATTCCCCTATTCCCCCATCATCTGTTTGGTGCTACAATATAGGGTTGGGAAACTTTCATTAGATGGTTGAGATTGAGAGAGAAATTCTCTCACAGATTGCCAAACAATTCAAAAGCATTTAGATTGGAAAATTCTGATTTCAAAACAGTTCTCACGTACTGGACAGATTTTACACAGATCTTTGTGCACACACAAGCATATACATGTGTGGACCTGGTGATTCATGATCAGATCGACGAGATCCTCCATTTGTTGGCTTGGATCATTCAAGGGTGGACCCCACTCATCACAATGGTTTGAATTCCATAGGTTGAAGGAAACATTCTCAATTTAAAACGGAGAAGAAAGAGAGACCCGAGTCTCCTAGGGTCAAACTAGGTCAGCGCCCGCTGACCGAGTAATTTTAATTTATTATTATTTTTTATGGACCCATTATAGGCACCTTTGAGGCGATCTGAGCCATCCATCAGATCGGTCAGACCTCTCCATGCCATGGACCAAATAATGGGGCAGATCTGATGCCTGAATGGGCCCTTAAATCGTGAATTTTGTGATCGGTTACCATTTTCTGACAAACTAAGGGTCGAATTGTTTCAAAATTACTTATCAATGGTCCTGGGGATCCTAAGGTTTGTTTAAGTGAAATCAAATGTCTGGTTTTGAATTTAAGTAACCCACATTGAGCGATCAAGTGTTACATCGACCATCAAAATGTTGTGGACCGGATGAATGATGGATCTGGTGGTTTAAAGTCTGAAATCAGTAATGTACGGTTCAATTTGTACCCAAATGCACCGTATAAAGTTTTGTCATAATCGGACTTCCAGAAATAAACTTTAATATGAAAAATTTACAATTTCAAGTGTTAGTTGTGTGTACACATACTTGTATGTTACTTTAAAATTTTACAATAGCTTTCACCAAAAATCTAGGCGTTACAGTTACTCTCCTAAAAGAAAATTTTCGTTACTCATGTTCTCAGGTTGCTTCTTCTTCACCAGGACGCGACCATAAAATTTTGATCAAAGGAATTGTTTTGGTGGAGAGGATTTGTTCCTTATGGTCGGAGATACGTACAAGCTCTTTTACATAAGAGCTATCAACTCTCAACTCAATCTGCTCCCATCTAATAATATGAGATGCATCCTATTAATACTTTTTCAACATGAATATGTGGAATATATTATGAATATTTCCAAGCTCAGTGGCAATGCTAGTCAATAAGCCACTACCACAACATGGTCTAATATCTAAAAAAGGACTGATGTAATGAGGTATAAGCTTTTCTTTCTTTCCTAACCTCATCATACCTTTCAAGATTAGTGGAGGATTGAACGTCCACCATTGAGCTGTTGGGGTCACAGCAGCTTTGGATCAATATGATTTTGTTTTTTTCCCTCCTAATTTCGGCCTTTGTGACCTTATGAACAGATTGGATGGAAAATAAACGTTATGGTGGGCCCTGGGAATTTTAAACGGCGGAAATCATGATCTCCACTGTTATTTGTGGTATGGTCCAGATGATCTTCCGTTATGATTCATTTGGGTAATTCTCTAAAATGATCTCTAAAATTGACGAATGGTGCAGATGGTGCGGCCCATTGATGCGGCCCACTTGATGTATATGAGGCCCATTGGTGCGGCCCATTGATATGGCCTACTTGATCTATATGAGGCCCATTGGTGCGGCCCATGGATGCGGCCCACTTAATGTATATAAGGCCCATTGGTGCGACCCGTGGATGTGGCCCACTTGATGTATATGAGGCCCATTGGTGCAACCCATGTGATGTGGCCCACTTAATATATATGAGGCCCATTGGTGTGGTCCATTGATGCAGCCCACTTGATGTATATGAGGCCCATTGGTGTGGCCCATGTGATGTGACCCACTTGATGTATATGAGGTCCATTGTGATGTATTTGAGGCTCATGGGTTGAGGCTCAATGTAATGTATATACGGACCATGAGTGAGGCCCAATGAGACATATGTGAGGCCTTTTTGTGGGGCCGAATGTGATGTATATGAGGCCCATTGCGATGTGAGATTCCACCATGATGTATGTAATGATGTTTATGGCGGTCGTGCCTTGGGAGTAATAATGGTTTGACGTCCACATTGTAAGAGTAATGATAGTTAAATGTCCACATTATAACTCTCCCTAGGGCCCATTGTTAGACCCATACTTGTTGTGTGTAGGCCATCTAGGCCCATCTTCATTACGAAGACAGTTTATTACCATATAACATGCGTAGTATAACTCCATGATTCATGCCCATATGCATCATATGTATACTTGATATGAGGAGTGACTAATCATAGCATATGCCTTTGAGCAAATTATTTATAGGACTCACTGATAGGAGTTGCCCACATGAGTGCACGTTACGCGCAGGATTGCTGCATGACTGGACAGTGTGATTCATGCATCTCGCATTTGTGTGACATGATCAGTGAATGCCCTAGAGACATCAGGGTCGTAGCCTACACAAGCACATAGTAGATGACTGGATTGGATACCAAAAATATTGGCTCTAACACTGTGGGCACATAGGATGTCCTTGGGTGAAAGTCCCTAAACCTTTTTGGTACCAGGAGATGCTCTAACGTTTAAACTGAGTGGATACATGAGCATACGAGTGCCGAATACCAATAGGCCATGTCTCCCACTATGTTGTGGTCAGTTGGAAGGGGGTGTGGCCTTATCTGCCTAAGTGTGGGGGTTGTAAGCTAGGCTGAGTTTGACCAGCTCACAAATGAGTCTGCTATCGATAAGCCGAGTAGGTATTGGAAGACTAATGGTTAGGTGGATAGTGTGGTCTATTCCACTCGCTGGGCTGTTCGGCTAGGGAGGTGGTAGTCAGTGTGGAGTGTACTAGACCACGGTGATATCCAAGAGAGGAACTGTACTGATATATGTACTTGATGAGGACTGACATGCTTGCGTTGCATCTCGCATATGACATTTGACTACGTAGGCCTCGCATCGTATGTCTTTAGTTTGGCCGATAGTATTCATGCCTTGCATCGCATAACCTTGGTATAACTGATAGTATTTATGGACTTACCAGCATATTTCCGCATTACTCTGATATTGCATACTTTGTACTTGCCTTACACACACACTTACACTACCCTCTAAGCTTTTCGTAAGCTTATGCACGACTGTTGCGTGTAGGTGACATTGGATCGCAGCAGCACTGAGGCAAGAGTGTGTAGCTGAGCTTTTGGAGTTTTGATATCTATATTTGTATTTCCCTTTCTGCATTATACTCAAAGTTTTTGATATAGTGGATATGTGGTGTTGTTGTTTTGTGACTTGGCTATGCTTGTGGTTATGCTCCTTTACAACTAAAAATCCTCCTTTTAGGATCCCAAGATCGGAATCTGGTATATGTATACCGGAAGTCGAGAATGGGGCACTACGGAGGCTGTCGGCACCGAATTCGACGATCGAGAATTCTGTGAGCCCGGTTTCCGAGTTTGGGGTGTGAAAATTTTTTATCTTGGTCGAACTAACATTGGAGGATTGGTTGTGGCCATGTAAATTTTTCATTACATACAAATGGATTAATGTCGATTAACATTGCTTCTTTCTCTTTTTCGAGAAACTTTAGCAATCCTTGGTCAATGTTGCCTTGGATAAAATTCTTGAACATAGTATACTTGTTACTATAATGAGACCGAGTTCCGTGCCAATTATAATAATTGATTTTCTTTAACTCTTCAGTTGTCGATATCTTATGACTGATAGGAACTTTGATAAATATCCCGGCCAACATGATATCAAAGATTTCTTAGCCCAAATAATATCGAAGGTAAACATCCTTTGAACTTTCTAAGTGGACGGCACAGTCGCCTCTATTCTAACCAATGCCAAATAGATAAATGACTATTTAACCACTATTTTGGCCACTATGATGTCATAATTAGGATCATAATAATATGTTTCTACTGACGAATTCTTTTACCATGTCGCATCTTGAAGTAGAGCCTCATGTCAAGATACCATTTTAGTTAGATCATAAAGATCTATGAATTCTGTTCTAATAAACTTCTTTTGAAATTTAAACTTTATACCATCTTGGACTAATTGAATAAATTCTACCTCTGTTGTGACTATCTTTCATCAAATTTTTGCTCTTTTAAACTGAACGATGTGATTTTCGACCGATTTTCTTGGTAATTGCCGAACTCATAAAAATTGGTCAAACAAATTTTCTTATCCTTATAAAAGAACTAGGCATGAAACTTTTCTTCCATTTTTTTTCCATGTTTAGATAAAATTTGGTAATAAATTAAAATACTAAGTAAAAGCTACCATAATTAATGAATGACCGAATAATTATAATATATAGTAATCATTATTGGCCTATACCCCCACAATGTTTGGTAAGACAACTTACATGTTCTATGGTTGATTGGCAAATATCACTTGTAAATAGTATAAAATCAGGTCGATAATTCCTTAGCAATGGAGATAGCCGGTCGACCCCAATCGAGATAAGGCTTGTGATACACTGGATTAGTAGTTCGAATAAGAACCTAGCCTGCTACCTCCTGTACCAGCTATACAATTTGATTAAAGTCCCAATGTTGTTACGCAGACATTAGAGCTAGCTTCAGACCAGATGAGTACTGCTCCTCATTATAAGGTTGGTTTATAGGCAAAGGCTACCCCTAAGGTGTAAGACCCGTATCCTAGACCGGACCATCCCGTAGGCTTCCACGGTACTCCCAGTCGAATTTCATAAACCTTCGACCTTTATCAGACATTTACGCGCGATCTTGAGTCGTGTCCCATATTCCAGAGTCAGCTCAACCCGAGACTTGTACCTTCGCGACCGCGCCGTCACCGTGGTTCCGATGCCGCGTCTTGCACGCCGAGGCGATACCCTGGCCAGGAGAAGTGGGCTGGCAATCAGTTTGAGAAAACGCCGCGCGTTTGTAATCCCTAGAGAATCTCTACCAAATGTCAAATCAATCCCATCAATCAATAAAAGTACACCTCCCATCACAACCCATACCCCTCTCTCACCTAAGCCAACACAACCCATACCCCTCTCTCACCCAAGTCAACACAACCCATACCTAGTCAAGTACACACATCACTCTCACTCATCACACCCATCCCTCTCCTTACATCACTCTCCCTCTCTCTCATTCTCTAATCCATTCCCATGCACCAAGAGAGGAGCAACCGTCCATGGCCTCCAATGAGAGAAATAAGCTATGGTGTGGCCCACTTCCTACCACCCAAAAACCTTCCATCTACCACCATTAAAGTTGAAGCTAAGAAGACAAGGATTCCAAGGAGCCGAGAAGGATCGCCATCGGTGGGTAATCTACCGTTGATTTGATGATTTGAGGGCCCACTTGTGGTGGGACCCACCTTGATATATGCATTGCAGAGAGGGACCCATAGTGGCGGGGTCCCTCCATCTATGCCGTCTCTCTCTCTCTCTCTCTCTCTCTCTCTCTCTCTCTCTCTCTCTCTCTCTCTCTCTCTCTCTCTCTCTCTCTCTCTCTCTCTCTCGATGTGTGGCCCACCATGATGAAAGTACTTTATCCACCGTCGCCCACTAAATGCCCACCTCTGCCCATCCGTTTGGATAGGCCTGGATGGAAGGAGAAATATAAATTTCAGCTTGATCAGCGAGGTGGCCCATTGAAGTGGACCCACTATATACATATGTTGTATGTGAGCCGTCCAGCAGCAGACGCTACTGGACTTAGGCAAAACACAAACATCAGCTGCTCCAGATCTCTGGTGGGCCAAACCAAGTGTACCCACCCTGCCATATGTGAAATCCAGGCCGTCCATCTTCTGGACGGTGGGCCAACAGCCCACCTAGTAGCTGTGGTTGCTGCTAACGTCAGCAGCTTCTGTGGTCCCAACACGAGGTATGTGTTGTATCCATACCGTCCAACCATTACAGGGACGGTGGGTCCCACGCAGCTATCAGCTGCAGGACGACGTCAGCAAGCTCCGTGGACCCCATGATATATATGTTTTTTCCAGCCGTCCATCCCTGGGTTGGGGTCCACCTTGATGACACTTGTATCCCATCGCATGGGATCCACCTCTATGGAGCAAGGTTGGCTGGTGTACGTGGCTATTGGATCGTCTCCGTTGATCACGAGGCCTGCCATGATATATCTAAAATCGTCCATCCATTTTGGCGTGGCCCACCATGATCTGGACAGTGGGCCTATCATGATGCACATGTCTTGCATCCAGGCCTTCCATCCAGGCCTGGACGTTGGACATTTCAGCAATAAAAAAATAATAATAATATATTATTTATATAACTGCTATGTTGGAGACAGCAAGTCCCGTGGGACCCACCTGATGTGTGGATCCCATCCTAGCGGTCTGCCCATCTGGATGGAGCCCACCTTGGTAAGTGTGTTCTATATCCTCACCGTCTAGTGTCCCTGGACGGTGGGATCCCTTGATGCATGTGGCTTATGTCCACACCCTCCATCCATTTCTCTGGGACGTGGGGCCACCTCACACGTGTGACTCGTGTGAGGTGGGGCCCACCTCTATGCATGTGAATACCCCACCTTGGTGTACGTGCCTTACACCCAAATCGTCCATCACCTCGACGTGGACCCGACTTGCTGCACGATGTCAACAGCGTGTGGGTCTGATCATGGATGTATGTGTATACCCACGCCGTCCATCTTTTTTTTCTGTGGTGTGGGGCACACTGAGATGTATGTGTCTATTTTCAAGCTGTCCATTTGGGCGGTGCTGATCGGAGCCGACCTTAATGTATATGGCCTTCCATGATGCATGTGTTGTATTCACACCGTCTGTCCATTTTGATGGACATGTGGACCACCTCGATGTATGTGTTTTATAACCACGCTGTCTATCTATTTTGCTAGCCGCAGGCCCACTTGCTGCATGTGCAAGGTCCAACTGTGATGTATATTTGAAGCCCGCTTGATGAATTTGAGGCCCATTGGGGCGGCCCATTGATGCGTCCCACTTGTTGTATATGACGCCCATTGGTGCGACTCATTGATGCGGCCTGCTTATTGTATTTTGAGGCCCATCGGTTGCGACCCATTGAGATGTATACTAAGCTCACCTGTTATATATTTGAGGCCCATGGATGCAGCCCATTGATGTATATGAGGTTTATTGGTGCGGCCCATTGAACGGCCCCTTGAGATGTATTTTTGGTCCATATGTCATGGCCCATTGCGACATATTTCTGGCCAATATGATGAGGCCCATTGTGAAATATTTTTGGCCCATTTGGCAAGGCCTATTGTGATGTATTTAGGGCCCATGGGTTGAGGCCCATGTGATATATTAGGGCCCATGGGTTGAGGCCCATTATGATGTATTTGTGGCCCATTTGGCGCAGCCCACATTGATGTATATATGGTCCACGTGAGTAGTCCCACTGTGATGTGTGCATGACCTTTGGCGAGGCCCGACGAGACGTATATGAGAGAACCATGTGATGTATTTGAGGCCCAGGTGCAGGGCCCACCTATTGTGTAATCAAGGCCCGATGTGATCTGTGATTTTTGTCGTGATGTATGTAATGATGTTTATGTGAGCCACTCCTTGAGAGCAATGTTGGTTAAATGTCCACATTAATGGGCAATGGTGGTTGAATGTCCACATTGTGACCTTTCCTTGGGCCTTGTTCGGCCGATTGTTGAGGCTGATTGTCGAGGCTGAGTATCAAGGCCAATTGTTCAGTTGATTTCGATTGTCATAGACGATTGCTGATTATCGATCGATTCCGATCGGCGTGACCGATTACCGACTCCGATTGATGTGACCGATTTACTGATTCTGATTATCAATCAATTCTGATTGTTGTAGCTGATTGCCAATTCCGATTACCGTGACCGATTTGCCGATCCTGATTAGCGATCGATCCCGACTGTCAAGGCCGAGTATCATGACCGATTGCTGATTCAGATTATCGTGACTGATTTGCCGATTCTGACTATCGATCGGTACCAATTATCGAAGCCCATTCCTATTATTGAGGCCGATTTCGATTGTTAAGGCCGATTTTGATTGCCAACGCCGATTGCCAAGACCTATATGATGTATATGCTGCCCATAGTGATGTGTATTTGGCCTGTGTAATGTATATGCAGCCCGTGCTTAAGGCCTAATGTGAGAAAAAGGAGGTATATGTGATGAGGCCCATTGTGATATGTATTCGGCCCATAATGCATGACCCATTTGATGTATTCAAGACCCATGTGCAAGGCCCACATGCCATGTATCTGAGGCCTATGGGCAAGGCCCATTATAACGTATTCATGGCCCATGGGCAAGGCCCATTGTGATGTATTCATGGCCTATGGGCAAGGCCCGTTGTGATATGTATTTGGCCCATGAGCAGGGTCCACTTGTTGTGTATATGTCGCCCTTGAGTAAGGCCCATCGTGTTGTATATTAGGCCTTTGTGTGAGACCGTGGGCCCACTATATGTTTGACTCTATGTGGGCCATTCCTTAGAAGCAATGTTGGTTAAATCTCCACATTGTCGAGGCCCATTGTTGATACTGATTATGAGTATGTGACACCATAGCATCATGATACATGCCCACAAGCATCATCTGTATGTTTGTTATGAGAAGTGATTGACTATTGCATATGTCATTGGGCAGGATGATATGAGACTCCCTGATAGGCGGAGGTTATATCACATGAGCGCACGATATGCGGAGGATTGATGCATGATTGGATTATATGACTTACGTATCTTACATTATGATTATTGTATGTCCTAGCGACATCAGGGCCGTAGCTTCCACAAGCATATCATGGATGGCCAGATGGGACACCAGAAATGTTTGGTTCTAGCATACGGGCGTCATAGATGTCTCTAGGTGAAAATTCATAAACCTCCGTGGCCAGGAGACACCCCAACGTCGAGACTGATTGGATATATAAGCGCATAAGGGCTGTATACCAGTAGGCCGCGTCTCCCACTATATCGTGGTCGGTTGGGAGGGGGTGTGACCTTACCCACCTGAGTGAGGGGGCAATGTCTAAGTTGAGTTTGACCAGATTGAGGAATGGGTCTGCTATCGACGAGTCGGGCCCGATATTGGCAGGCGGATAGTAAGGTCTCTTCTACTTACCTAGTTGTGCGCTCGGATAGGGGCAGCAAGCTGGCGTAGAGTGTAATAGACCCCGGTGATAATCTCAGAGATGAACCGTACTGATATATGGATTTATTGAGCAGAAGTTACATATTCATTCATTCATTCATTATCCACTCGGGCTGGTGGTGCACAACTATTTGTTACGTGTACCTTCGCATGGCTAGGATTTCGGTTGGGCGCGCGACTAACCTGAGATCAGGAGTTTACCACATTGAGTCTGACTATCCAAATTTAGGTATGGGACTGATTTGGATAAAAGTCCCTTGTGATGGACTCCATAGCCTGCGATACTACGTATTATCATCTCGACTTCATACTCAGCATGGTCATTCCATTCCCACGGCATATTGCATTACATCTGCAGCATATGGTATTTTGGGTTACTGTATTATGCATTTATATGGTCTAGATACGATTGACGCTATTCGTGGACTGATCAGGAATTACATACTGCATCGCATCATTGGCATTTGATATTTGGCTCTTTATGACTCCTCATTTGCATAGCTGTTTTATATTGCGTATTCTGATATTGATTGACTCATGGACTTGTCCGTATTTCCACTTACTCTGTTATCGTATAATTTATATTCTTGTCAGTATTTCTGTTTACTCTGATAATTCTTACTTTTGTCAGTATTTTTGCTTACTCTAGTAATACATGATCTTGTTAGTAATTTTGCTTATTCCGATATTGTACGATTTATGGATTACCAGTATTTTCGGTACTGTATGATGATGGCATTGTATTGAATACTTGGCACTTACCTTGTGCACACACTTACACCACCCTCTAAGCTTTTTATAAGCTTATGCACGATAGATGCGTGCAGGTGATGTTAGGTTGCAGCAGTGTTGAGTTTGGAGCATGCAGCGGTGTTCTGGAGCTTGATTTTTGATTTATGTATTTCCCTTCAATATTGTAATCAAGTGATTATATTAGTGGATATGTGATATGATGTTGTCTTTGTGATTTGGGTATACTTGTGGTTATGCTTATTACGAGTTAAATGTAGATTAAAAAAAAAAAATCCTCCTTGTAGGATCTCAGGATCGGAATCTGGCGTATGGACGTTAGGAGCCGAGAATTGGGTACTACGGAGGCTGTCGACACTGGATTCGGCGATCGGGATTCCTGTGAATCCGATTTTCGAGTTTGGGGCATGACACAAGATATCTCTTGCTTCCTGGCTTCAGGGATAAAATTCATATTCTCCCGTTCAGGCTGTTGGAAATTGAAAAGGCCAAGCTATATGTCCTTGGGGGGGGGGGGGGAGGTGGTGAATAGGACTATGCCAAATTAAATTAACAGCGGAATTCAACCTAAAATAAGATAGTTTTATAAACAAATATATAAAAGACTGCACTTTAAATAAATCAAAGAACAGAAATGCAAAGCAATCTTAAATAAAGAGCTTGATACTAATGTTGTTCTAAGGACAATCTTTGCACCATAAAAACCAAGGGTTTATGGCAGGACAACCTTACTAGAACAAATCGAATATCAAAACTCGAACAGAAAGGAAATAAAGGAAATAACAAGAAATAAATTCCAAACTATTACAACATTCCCTAGTTTGCTTGAAATGTAAATATTACAACATTCACATCCACATATACATTCCACAAATCGAAATGATTAAAGATATAGAAATTAAAAGAACATTCAAATCACAAAACACACCGATATATAGTGGTTCGCCTATGTGTTCACCAACTGTTAAACAACAGCCACACAGCTTGCTACTCCACTCCTAATATCCTCACACAGGGGATATCAGCGTTCACTATGAAAATAGGTTTCACGGGTTCACCTAAAACCTTTACAATTGTGTCTTTTTAACTTGGGCTTACACAATCCAAAAACCTCCACTTTCTGAGTTTTCTGGCTCTCCTCAGATAACCAACACAATGAGATTTTTCTGGCGAATCTCAAACAAAAACCAAAAGATGGAAATTTATAATAAATATAAAATACCTGGATTTCTCCTTTTGTAGCAGTCCGGTAGAACCAATCAGAGTAGAAGTTCGAATCAATGTTCAATGTCCAATACTCATTTAAGAAATGGTTCTAGGTTCTAATTAATTTTAAATTAAACCAAATTAGGCGTAGCTCTATTTGATTTTGATTCCAAGAAGAAGGAATACAACAATTCCTCTTTTTCAAATAAGATTGGAATATAGGAATAAAATCAAATATAAATAAGCTAGTAAAAGAGAATATTAAATAAGTACAGAGAAGCTTAAAATGATCACTAACTTACCTCAGAGTGGAGACTTGAATTTTCTCAAATTAATCGATGAAAAACTCTGAAATTCGTGCTCAATTTATAGTTGAAGAAATCGCGACTACGACTGGTCGTGTGGCCATCATGACTGGTCGTAGGTCGAATTGCTTTTTGAATTTTTAAGAGCAATCTCGAAAAATAGTTCCACGACTGGTCGAAGTTAGTTCACGACCGGTTGAGTGCACTCTACGACTGGTAGTGAACCACCCACGACTGGTCGTGAGACACAAAGATTAGTCACTGGAGTTTGAGTCGAAGAACCCGGACTGGTCGAAGGACGAGTCATGACTATTCCTACGACTAGTCGAACAGTCTCCACGACTGATCATAGAATAACTAGAAAATTCTGAAAATCTTCAACAACTTAGGATTGGTCGTGAAATTTCTTGGACTGGTCGAAACAGGTCTAGGACTAATCGAACAAGGTCCAGTACTAGTCTTAGAACAGACCAAATTCATGTAAAAAGATTCATCTTGAATTATGTATGCAAAATAACCTACCCTAAGGTCAAACTAAGATCTACCATACCTGGGACATGAAGTATGAACATTGAACTTTATTCTATCAAATGATGGTTAACCTTTGAACCTTATGAAGCTTGAGATCTCTACTTGATGTAGCTTGATCTTGAGATCTTCTACATCTTAAATTTAAACTTCAACTTGAGTTGCACTTGAGTCTTAAAATGCACTTTTCTTATCGATGTAACTTTGAACCTTGATACTTACAGAAGATGACGAAGTACATAACCTTGCATTTCTTGAAGCAGAGCACCATACATGTCTTGAACCATTGTGATACAATGTCTTAATCAAATATATATCAACATACAAACACAAGACATAGATAGAGGTTTTGGCACCACAAAATTTGACAATCAAAAGAGCATGAGACCAAAGCACTTACAGAAATCCATAGGTGATGTTGAATTTTACACATCTTGAACGAAAATTGGGATAAGATGTATATTTCACCATAAAGGGGTGCTTGTGGTACTGGCTATACCGAAGGTACTAGTGTCAGATTCCCAATTAAACTAGCATCAACCTATTGCTGAAGTGAAACATGTGCCATTTTGTCAAACATAACATTAACCGGTTCATGCTCTCGGCATGGCTAACCATCCACCTATTAAAGATTTTAGTTTGAGCTCGTGACTGAAAAACCTGAATACGTGATAATTCTGCAATGTGTTGAATTCCACTTTGTATATCAACCATCCCAGCTGACATAATCTCAAGGGGTTCAACCAAAGATGTTGATGCTCTATCCGGATTTGGTAGAACAAGCACCGGATTGAGTGATGGATTCACTTATTCGAATATCTGCTGGACCTGCAACTCTTTGTCCTGGACAGGAGGTTCATTAGCTGTAATGTTAATAGTTGTAAAAGCATTTTAACCACCTCTTTGGCTCATGATTCCACAAAACTTTTCACAGATAAGTATAATCAGAATCCGAATGGGCTTGAAAATAAATTATTATTATTTTTTGCGTGGCTCAATTCAAACCGATTAAAATTGACCTCAAGTGCCAAAATAGGCAGATACATTAAACTTGACAGTATATAACCAATATCTAAAGAGATCAGTCGCCTACTCAGCGACTCGCAAAATGTTTATAATGATCAGGTGATAATTAGAGGGTGAGGTTCTTCCTCCGAAGATGGGTTGCGCTTTGCCTTTCACAAGAAAGGACTTTTTAGAATATTGGTGCAATCAAACAAAAGAAAAACTTACAATCGATCACAAAAGAGTGACTGCAAGAATGCTTCTTCTAGAAGAACTACTTGTATTAAATAAGGATCAAATCCAACGTATGAGTGTAAACTTGGATTACAACTAAGGAATTATTAGTGCAATTATTTATGCACTCTGTTTGTCAATCATGTGAGTCATTCTGTCAGGGTGTCGGTTGAGCCCTTAAAAGCTGAAGACCAAAGATGCAAGTGGAGGTGTAACATTAAGAAGCAAAGAACATGTATATGAGATGCCTTAGTGACCCTAATCCTTGACCCAATATAACTTAAACCCCCAGATGATCTTAACCCTAATAGGTAAATCGTTTATCGATCACCCCTTAAACCTTAGGAGCCTTATTCAAATATATTTTAGATTGGCATTAGAGATCTTAAGTTGCTGAAAAAACTGCACAATTTTAACAACCTTCGGTTCGACCTAAATTGGCTAAAACAGGTCAGTGTGCTTTGACAGAAATCTAGTAATTTGGTCTGACTGAATGCCACATTCGGTTCGACAGAAGACTATGTTCGGTGGGACCAAAGACCACAATCAGTGTAACTGAAAGTGCTAAAATTGTCCAACGACTTTCTTATCTAATTCGGTGCGAGCAAAACTCTATTTGGTCGATCAAAAACTAATCGTTTCTATCAGTTTTATGACTGTTATAACTCGATTACTTTATATAGAACATCCAGTCTTTGGGCATTTTGAAGGGATTTTGGTGTAATAAAAGGCTAAGTAATTCCACATTGAGATCGCACATCGTAGACCCCTAATCTCATGTGTTTCAAATAATCTTCCTTGAGATTTTTACTATAATGAGGATTTTAACCTCCACCTTGAAGATGATCTTGAACTCCACTACTTGCTAGAGATTAAACACCAAGCCTATAGTCAAATCCTTGTCTAAATACTCTAGAAAACCCTTCTAGGTGAATCCCATTGGATTTTAACTCTCCATTAGTCGTAGGATATCCACCCAACAACCTATCACCTTGATCACCTTAATGGATCGAGCATTACATGCAACGTGTTTAATTTTGGAACTAAAGCATTTGCAAACCATCAGGGTTAACAATTGGGAGAGCAAAATGGGAGTTGATTGAAGTATGAGAGAGCATCAATCAAGCAAACCGAGACGACGCATCAAATGAGCTCAATTCGACAAGTGTCATGTATGAGTTTACACTCTTTTTCCTTGTGTAGGATTGACGGTAAGAGTTTGTAACCCAAACTCGATAGGTTCTTTTGTAAGACCTAGGCTCTTATATAGGGGCGAATGCACCGAATACATGTGTATAGGTGTTAGTCTTTATGGGAGCCTCCAACCGGAGAAAACGTAGGTTATTGAACTAAGATCAAGGTTATTGGTTAACTGATTGAAAACTAACTACAGTCTCTTGCGGGACCTTTTGGCGGGAGTGTATGCTAGGTAGGTCCTCGTGTAGGGTTGTAAAGGTTAGAGGTGAACCTGATTTAAAACCTTTGATGGTGAAATCTAGTACATTCATGGGTTAAGTACGTCCACTGGGAGTGGAGTAGGGATACAAAGCAACTATACATACTTGTGTTTGGAATTATCATTTGAGTACTTATTTAATTATGCTTATATGATTGATTGATAAATTATATGTATGTATGATTAGATGAATGTTAGCAGTTGATAGTTAGCACATCCCACACACACATGTATACTATCTTGTTTAGACTAATTGCTTAACATATTGCTTCTTTTGTAGTCTATGTGATTAAACCCTTTATTGGCTTGGAAACCTTTGAATTAATTGCCTTACTTTAATTCAAAATTAGTTTAAGTAAGCAATTGTGTGTTTAATAAGCATAAATTTTATTTAGTCCTAATCACCCCCTATAGGACATATCAATTATTTTATAGCTCCTCAAAGCTTCCACACATATAGACCGCATGCCCACCACCTATTACAATTTTAAGAATTAACACTACTAGATTATCAGTACTCCTAGGATAGATTGAGCTAAGACAAATTGATACATTTGATTTGTTTGTTAGATTTGATTGTGTCTAGGTTCGCTAATTTTTCTACTATTTATATAGATCTCTTCTGTAGCTATTTTTCAAACATTTATCTTCTTCATTGGATGGTTATGACAATTTAGGCATTGCCATCTAGATCCTTCTCTTGTTATGTTTCTCGTTTTGACATCTTCTCTTCTCTCGATCAAGCTCTATTCCCCTCGGTCATGACTTGCTCTTCGACTGCATTCCGCTTCTGGACATCTTGACCGCACTACTTTGTCTGTCACCTAATGATGTGCAGCATTAAATTGATGCCATATATGATTCTGCAAAATACGCTCCAATTATCTTAAAAATCTTTTTCATACACCTCCTATATCTCATGTAATGCCACGTCACCTCCATCGGCATTTCCCAGAATGGTCAGAAATAGGGTACAATAGGGATCAAAGTTGTTCAGTTGGAATCGAGCCGCACGACTGGATTTGGCATGCCAATCGCATATAACACGTGACCAAATTTTGAAATCGAGAGGCAACAATTACATGGTTATTATATTGTTGGACATTTATGGGATATTGAATAATGAAAAATCTAATAGCTTTTCTGGAAACCGAGTTAGCAATTTTAAACAGTAGTTTCCACGGTTCAATCGGTTACCGAATAACTCATTGGTTTGGAGAAATTTCCTAAGCCCACACATGTGTCTAGCATGTGGCTTACGGATACACAATGAAAGCCATGCATGAGGTGTTTCTGACCATCCAAGCCATTAATTGGGTGGGTTAGTCCATGCGAATGTTCTCTTCTAGAAATAAATCCGTTCCATTCAGAATGTGGACTACAATGTCAAAAGGACTTGGACGGTTACAAAAACTCATCAAGCAAAATATTTGTCAGCCATAAGCTAGTTTTGTAAATTGTGGCTCACCTAACAATTGAACCGACTCAGTTCTTGGTCAAGAGCATCCAAATAGTGGTCCCAAAATGACTTGGACGGTTACAAAAACTCATCAAGCAAATTATTTGTCAGCTATAAGCTTGTTTTGTAAATTGTGGTACACCTAACCATTGAACCAACCCAATTATTGGTCAAGAGCATCCAAATAGTGGTCCACATGTGGTGGCATATGCTTTAGCAGCCTTCTACACACGTGTTGCTCAGCGAAGCTTTTGATTCGCATAGTTATCATCACGTCGGAGCAGATTTAGGGGTGTAAATGGGTCAGCGGGCCGATGGATACCCAGAGCCAACCCATTTAGACTCGACCTGGACCTGACCCGTTTGATAAATGATATAGGTCTGGGTCTAAGAACTGGCCAAATTGCTAAACAGGCCTGTAATTAGTTTCTATATTAGGCTTGATATCACCTAAACTCATTTAGTAAATGGGCTATGTTGAAAGGGACCCATTCATACCTAGTTTAAATCCGGTAAAAATGCTTGCGTACTTTGACAAGTAACATGAGAAAATGAGAAATTTACCTAATGTTCAGTTGAGAGTATGGGACACCATGGAATCCACCCCATAAAGGAGAGTTCATGGAGATCATGAATCATAGCCAAAGTGTAACAAGTAACAAAGTAAAGTTAACCATATCTATTATTCTGATCTTTACTTGCTTCATGAAATGCATTTTCAATATTACGAGAAGTTACTAAATTTAAATTTTATCATTAATTGATATTGATTAATTTTGATATAAAATGAAGGTGACCACGACCTATTATACCCAACTAGACCCGTTAGGTTCGTTTATAAGTGGGTCTCATTCAGGGTTTGGATATCCCTTAATCAGACTCATTAAACTCAACCCATTTATAAATGGGTTAGGTGGATCTCCCTCTACTAGTATTAGACCCATTATAAATGAGTTTGATGGGGGGTTGACTTAGACCCGCCCATTTAGTAAAATAATTTGGGTCTAAAATTTGAACCAAACTTATTTTATAAATGGGCAGATTTGGTTTTGGCCAAACTCGCCTCAAACCTGACCATTTACATCCCTAAGCAGATTAGGTGTTACCCGGGTAACAACCTATGAGTGTTACCCTTACCATGTGGGCCCAACTTCATGATTTTTATTTTTATTTTGTGTATATCCACACGTCCATATTCTTTTTCTGCTCATTTTAGGATGTTATCCAAACCCCTGGTAGACCACACCACTGCAAATAGTGATAAATAACTATTAAAGACTTTTTTAGGCCACAAAAGTTCTAGATGAAGCTGATTTTTGTATTTTCCCTCCATCCATGTCTGATTGACCTTATCAATGGGTGGATGGTAAATAAAGATTACGCATTTGCTTATGGTGGGGGTTGGCAAGTTTTTTATAGTAGGCATGTTGGGGGCCTTGCACAAAAACTTAGGATCTAGCCTCCCGAAACAAACCAGAATTATGGATAATAAAGCAATGAAATAAATCATAGCATAAATCACACACCACACAAGAGATTTTTATGTGGAAAATCCTCAAAGAGGTAAAAACCACGGAACCTCGTCCAGATCAACAATCTACTATGAAGTAGAACGTTACAACCTTCGTCACTCACACAGGAGTGGATGAACAATGAAAGAATTAAGAAAAATGGAGTGATCTCACCGATTACGAGGACGTAGGAGCGCTGAGATATAGATTGCACCGTAGATTACCTCACGAGCATAACCTCCCTTCTACAAGCTTCCTCTCTCTCTCTCTCTCTCTCTCTCTCTCTCTCTCACACACACACACACACACACACACACCCCTGATATCCCTAAACCCTTTAGGAAACCCTCTTGTGCTTTTTCTTACACCTCATCTTACCCTAGAAAAGCCCTTGGGTCCCCTTTTTATAGTTTTAGGAAACCCCTTTCCGCATCCCAGTTGCGAGAGGACTTGCAAAATGAAATTCACACAAAATCACGGAACAAATATGCGTAACCTCGACTGGTCGTACCGAGTCCACGACTGGTCGAGCGCTACCCACGACCTGTCGAGGACCTCCCTCGACCAGTCGAGCACCCCTCGAAAAAAATAGTCCACTGTCGCTGGACTTTGAGTCGAGCCAGGACTCGACTCCACGACTGGTCGTGCACTAACCCTCGACCAGTCGAGCGAGGCACATGACTGGTCGAGCACGGGACAAAATCTCATCAAATCTCTCCCTTTTTGTCCCAGGAGGGATCCACATTCTTTAAGCGAGTTTGGTTTCTACAAACCTCAAACTTGCCCTTGAGCAAAGCCTTAGTCATCATGTCTGACCCATTATCGTCCGTGTGGACCTTCTCAAGCTGTAAAACACTCTGTTCCAAAGTATCCCTGATCCAGTGATACTGAATCTCTATTTGCTTCGACTTAGAATGCTGACTTGGATTCTTGCTCAAGTGTATAGCACTTTGACTATCTCAATAGACCACTTGCTCTTCCTGCTTCAGGCTAAGTTCCTGTAGGAACCTTTTCATCCAAAGCATCTCTTTACATGCCTCTGTAACTGCAATGTACTCGGCCTCTATCGTCGACAATGCTACGACCTTCTGTAGCTTGCTCAGCCAAGAAACCGCCCCCTACAAACGTGAACATGAACCCCAATGTAGACTTCTTGGAGTCTATATCACCTGTCATATCTGCATCTATTAACCCTCGAACACAGGTTTACCATCACCATAGCATAGGCTCAACCTGGATGAGCCTCTTAGATACCACAATATCCACTTAACCGTTGCCCAATATTCTTTACCAGGATTGGCAAGATACTGGCTGACAACACCAACCGCATATGCTATATCTGGGCATGTACACGCCATAGCATACATCAAACTTCCTACAACTGACGCGTAGGGTATCTTCTACATCTCTTTCACCTCTGCCTTCGTCTTGAGACACTTCATGTCGCTCAATCTGAAGTGACCATCCAGTGAAGTACTGACCGGCTTTGCTGCATTCATATTGAACTGGTCTAAGACTTTCTCAATACACCGCTCTTTTTACAGCTAAAACTTCTTGCTGCTTCTGTCATGGGTTATCTCCATTCCTAGGATCTGTTTAGCCGGACCCAAATCATTCATCGCAAAAGACTTGCCCAAATCTTGTTTCAGCCTGTTGATCTTCTTGATATCTTTTCCCATGATGAGCATGTCATCAACGTATAACAGTAGAACTAAGAAATCACCATCTAAGAACTTAGACATGAACACACAGTGGTCCGACTCCGTTCTGTCATACCCATGCTTCAACATAAATGAGTTGATCTTCTTGTGTCATTGTTGTGGAGCTTGTTTCAACCCGTATAAGCTCTTCCTCAACCTACACACCATATGCTCTTTACCCTTAACTTCGAACCCCCCTGGTTGGTGCATGTAGTTCTCTTCTTCCAGGTCACCATGGAGGAAGACAGTTTTAATATCTAACTACTTTATCTCCAGATCTACGCTATCCGCCAACCCAAGCAACACCCGTATGGATGTCATCTTCACCACTGGTGAGAATATCTCCTCGAAGTCTATACCTTTCCTCTGACCGAACCCTTTCACCACAAGTCTGGCCTTGAACCTCATCTGTGAATTCTTCTGCTCAATCTTCTTTCTGAATACCCACTTGTTGCTTAGAGCTTTCTTGCCCTTAGGTAGTTTCACCATATCCTAGGTGTGGTTCTTATGCAAGGATTCCATCTCCTCTTGCATAGCTTTCAACCATTCCCCCTTATGCTCGTCGGCTAGGGCCTCAGAATAATCTTCTGATTCTCCCCCATCAGTCAACATAATGTACTCGTGTGGCGAGTACCTCTTGGATAGTTGTTTGTCCCTAGATGACCTTCTCACCTGTGGCTCAACAGGTGGATCAAGTGAGGGTTGCTCTCCTGGTCCATCTTCTGAAGGAACTCTCTCGTCCTCTGCGCCTTACTGTACTCCCCAATCATCAGGCACCACGGGAGGAATAATAGGATTCATGTCCTCTAGCTCACCTAAACTAGGTTGGTTCTTCTCTGGCTTACCAATGTCTTCTATACACTGATCTTCAAAGAAAATCACATCTCTGCTCCTGACGAGCTTCCTCTCGGTCGGATCCCACAATCTATAATCAAACTTTTCATCACCATACCCTAAGAACACACACTGCCTGATCTTCATATCGAGCTTGAACCTCTAGTCCTTTGGTACGTGAACGGATGTCGTGCATCCAAACACCCTGAGATAACTGTACGATGGATCCTGTCCAGTTCACACCTTCTTAGGCACCTCTCCATTCAACGGGGCTGATGGAGACCTGTTTATCAGATACGCCGCCGTGTGCATTGCTTCTCCCCATAACATTTTGGGTAATTTCGCATGGGATAACATACATCTGATTCTCTCAACAATTGTGTGATTCATTCGCTCAGTTACACCATTATGCTGGGGGGTCTTGGGAACCGTCTGTTCATGCCGTATACCCAGGGACTTGCAGTACTCATGAAAGTCACCAATGTATTCACCACCATTGTCAGTGCGAATGTACTTCAATGATCTACCTATCTCTCTCTCTCTCCCTCGACCATAGCATGAAATAATTTAAACACACCAAAGACCTCATCCTTGGATTTCAAAGCATAAACCTAAACCCTCCTAGATGCATCATCTATAAAAGTGACAAAATACAATGCCCCACCCAAGGTTTTTGTCCTCATAGGACCACAAGCATCAGAATAAACCAAATCTAATGCATGCACTTTATTAATATGAGAAGCAGAGTTAATAAATGAAACTCTATGTTGTTTCCCTGATAAATAATTAAGACAGGTTTTGAGAGGTGTACCTGTCACGTCTGGAAGGAGCTGCTTCCTTGCTAATAGCTGAAGCCCTTTTTCACTCATGTGGTCTAGACGCCTGTGCCACATGTCAATAACTGAATCTTCAGCTGTGTTCAACCCACCCTTGCACACACTGACACTTACCTTGTAAAGGGTGCAACACTTCTTTCCTCTAGCTACGATCAACGAACCCTTGATGAGCTTTCATCGCCCACCAGCAAACTGACTTTCATAGCCATCATCATCCAACCTTCCCGTCGACATCAAGTTGAGGCGAAGGTCTGGAATATGCCTCACATCTTTGAGAACCAATGTGCAGCCCACATCGCTCTTCACACAAATATCACTGACCCTATGATCTTCGATACCCCAGAATTTTTCATCTTTACGGTCCCATAGTCACCTGACTTGTAGCTTGTGAAGAAGTCCCTGCGTGGAGTCGCATGAAAAGAAACTCCTGAGTCTATCACCCAGTCGGTGTCCTGACTCGTAGCCGTGAGACATATATCATGATCTGCTGAAAGAATAACAATAACGTCGCCATCTGAGGTGACTGCAGTGGAATCTAATTCATCTTCCTTTCCTTTTCCTTTCTTGTCGTTTTTAGCCTTACGACATTCATGCTTATAGTGGCCCTTCTTGCCACAATTCCAGCATTTAACATCTTTTCTATTACTCGACTTGCCTCTTGATTTATCTTGAGCTTTCCCACCCTTCCTGTTCTTTCCTCTCCCTCGTTCCTGTGTCACAAGGGCCTCTTGTTGAGTAGACCCCCGAGACTTCCTCCTTGTCTCCTCATTGAAGAGACAACTGGTTACCTATTCCATGGATATCTTTCTGTCTGG
The DNA here is from genome assembly GCA_030180095.1 of Magnolia changhungtana. Taxonomy (NCBI): domain Eukaryota; kingdom Viridiplantae; phylum Streptophyta; class Magnoliopsida; order Magnoliales; family Magnoliaceae; genus Magnolia; species Magnolia changhungtana. The sequence continues at coordinate 2,585,929 of JASAUF010000502.1, read as the reverse complement.
CGTGGAGTTACTTAAAGACACCTCCAATGTCTCTCAACTGTCAGGTAATGAACTAAGCAAAAGTAAAGCTTACAATTCATCATCCACGACCATCTTCATAGGGGACAGTTGGTTCACTATATTGCTGACCTCATTCATGTGCTCGGCCACAGAACCACCATCCTTGAACTTGAGATTCACAAGTCGCCTTATTAGAAAAATTTTATTACCGGCTGTCTTCCTCATATAACCCTTCTAATTTCAGCCATAGGCTAGCGGCTGAGGTTTCCTTAGATACGTGGTGGAACACAGAATCATCCAACCATTGTCTAATAAACCCCACCACCTTTCGGTCCATCTTCTTCCAATCATCATCAGACATATCTTTAGATTTTGTTGATATACCAAAAATTGGAGAATATAGGTCCTTGTAATAAAGCAAGTCCTCCATCTGAGCCTTCCATATGGTCCAGTTAAAACCATTGAGGCTGATCATCTTTGATAAGCCACTTTCCATAATTCAAAACAGATCCTACTTGTTCAATGAACTTAGCTTCGATACCACTTTGTTGGGGGCCTTGCACAAAACCTTAGGATCCAGCCTCCCGAAACAAACCAGAATTATGGATAATAAAGCAATGAAATAAATCAAAGCATAAATCACACACCATTCAAGAGATTTTTATGTGGAAAACCCTCAAAGAGGTAAAAACTATGGGACCTTGTCCAGATCAACAATCCACTATGAAGTAGAACGTTACAACCTTCGTCGCTCACACAGGAGTGGATGAACAATGAAAGAATAAAGAAAAACGGAGAGATCTCACCGATTACGAGGACATAGGAGTGCTGAGATATAGATTACACCGTAGATCACCTCACGAGCATAACCTCCCTTCTACAAGCTTCCTCTCTCTCTTTCTCTCTCTCTCTCTCTCTCTCTCTCTCTCTCTCTCGCCTTTGATATCCCTAAACCCTTTAGGAAACCCTCTTGTGCTTTTTCTTACATCTCATCTTACCCTAAAAAAGCCCTAGGGTCCCCTTTTTATAATTTTAGAAAACTCCTTTTTGCATCCCAGTTGCGAAAGGACTTGCGAAACGAAATCCGCACAAAATCGCGGAACAAATCTACGTAACCTCAACTGGTTGTACCGAGTCCACGACCGGTCGAGCGCCACCCACGACTGGTCGAGGACCTCCCACAACCGGTTGAGAACCCCTAGAAAAAATAGTCTACAGTCGCTGGATTTTGAGTCGAGCCACGACTCGACTCCACGACTGGTCGTGCACCAGCCCTCGACTGGTCGAACGAGGCTCATGACCAGTCGAGGACAGGACAAAAAATCTCATCAAGGCATTTAACCACCACTATTTCCTGTGGTATAGTCCACTTGAGATTTATATCAGTTTAAACACGCACCGAATTGTTACAGTTAGTAACTCACCACGCTATGGCATGGTGAGTAAACTCTGTAGGGCACCATGATATATGTGTCATTATCCATGCCATTAATCTGTTTTTTTTTTTTTAGCATGAGCTCAAAATTGAAACATATCTTAAGCTCAAGTGGACCGCCATGATATATGTGTCATTATCCATGCCGTTCATCTGTTTTTTAGCTTAATTTTGAGCATGAGCTCAAAATTGAAACATATCCTAAGCTCAAGTGGACCACACCATAGAAAATAATCAGAATAATGACATCCACAATTGAAACCTTCCTGGGGCTCCACAATTGAATCTCCATCGTTGATACATAGACGATTCGTCAATTCTACAATATAGGTATAACACCATCTCCTAGTTACCTTATGAATAGGTTTGATTGCAAATAAACATTATTGTGGACCTAACAAGATTTCAACTGGGAACGTCATTATCTCTACTAGTTTTTATCTCAACTATTTCCTGTGGTGTGGTCCATGTAAGTTTTGGATATGTTTCAATTTTGAGCTCGTGACCTAAAATGAGCTGAAAAAATAATGGATGGCATGGGTAAATCACATATACAACGGTGGCCTCACAGAATTTACTGACCACACTATAGCCCAGTAAATTAACACACAGTCTGATACTTAGTACTGGAATCTTCTAGAGCAAAAATGTAAGCGATCATTTGGCACTATGGATTGGAGGGGATTGGAGGGGGTTTCCAATCCCCCAGTTGTTTGGCAACATAAAGTAACTGGGGGTTGCAAATCGAGGGGGTTTCCAATCCCCTCTTTGAGGGGGTTTGCAATCCAGGTGCGAGCTATGATTACACCTAAAATCATTTCAATAGTTGCATGTGTAACACGTGTGTCACTATACACTGTCATTCTGTTGGGCACATGTCCCACTAATGATGATCAGCACTGTCCAAACATTGTCCATGTAAATCAGCACCGTCCAAACATTGTCCCGCACTGTCCAAACATTGTCCACGTAAATCAATGATTAAAAATTGTTGGTTAGTCACTCAGACATGATCTTGTGCTTGTGGCTCATCTGAGACTTGGAATTTCATCATTTTCAGGCAAAGCATATATTTCAACGGGCTTATCATAACCATTGTATCAAAAATTATATATCTCACTAATTATAGATATTAAAGTTAAATTAGTAATTAAATTCAAATCCCCGTAAATATACTACGGATGGGTACTTTTGGATTAAAGTTGATTCACCCTCCTGGGTGCCAAGCACATCCGGAGCATGGCAAATCCAGCGGGTTCGAATCCAGGGGGTTTCAAATCCACGCTCCCAAACAGGCCATAAGGGTAGTTTAGTCATATTTCGTCGTGCACTGATGCTTTGGCTTGGAAGGGAGGATGGCTCTTATCCCTTTCACTCCTTTGGTCCCTTGAATGGAAATATGCCACGTTAGCATGGCCGCCTACTCACATGGAATGTTAATCTGTCGGTCTTCCTTGAATGGCGTTGATTACAACTTGCAACTCGCTAAAGTCCAACTGGTCGACTTTTTGCGGCGAGATGGAGTGCACCGTCACGTGCTTATTGTTTTGCTCCTTTCCAGTAGCTTCTCTGGAACGTGCGAATGAGGCCCACACGCATTTTTCTTCGTGGATTTGATGGCTTCTGTGACCAATCACACCACCCAGAAGTTGATGGGATGTAAACCAAAAGTCGGTATGAATGGACTCTACGATTGACTGCTGTTTTAAGGTTCGAATTTAAACACGAGGTCTTGGGTTCGAAACCCATAGGTGGTGAAATCCTACGGTGCGTGGGTGTGCGGTGGGTGCGTGTGTAATTTTTTTTTTTTAATTTTTTTATTTTTTTAAAAGTTCGAATTTAAAAGAGATAAGCCCAACCGGTCAGACGTTCGTCCACTTAGCAGAAAACCACCAACCTTTTTAGTGCTTACGGTATCAGGTGCGATTGGTTACTGCCCTCACCTCGACTTTCCCAGAGACGGACGGTCATGTCAAGGGTTTTGTGGGCCTATCATGATGTATATGTTTTATCTACGCCGTTCATCCATTTTTGACGGATCATTTTAGAGCATGAGCTGAAAAGGAAGCAGGTTCAAGGCTCATTTGAACCACGCCACAAGAAGCAGTGGAAATTGAAAGATTACCATTGAAAACTTTACGGGGGCATAGATGTTTTGGATAAGCTGACATTTATGTTTCCCTTCGAACAGGTCTATGGGAACGGATTAGATGACAAATAAACATAATAGTGGACTGCAGGAAGCTTTCAATGGTAGGAATCCAATCTCCACAGCTTCCTGAGGTGTGGCGCACTTCAGCCTTCAATCTAAGCCTATTTTGGGGTCATGCCCTAAAATGATCCATCGAAATAGATGATCAGTGTCGATAAAACATATACATCATGGTGGTCCCCACAAATCCCATGGCAGGATTGTCCGTCTCGTGCTAGTTCCCGGTGGAGGTTGTACCCAATCCGTCCCCTGCCCTATCCAATCCTTCTATTGGGTTAATATGAGCACCATCTTGTGCAAATATCAGCCTATGTATTCATCAAGTGAGCCGCATCGTAGAGCAAAGCCTTTACTATTTAACAAGTAGCAAAATACAAGTGTGGTCCACTTGATTAGTAGATGCAACAGGTTTTTATTTTTTCACAGCGTGATCTTCATAATATTTCAATCAATTAGATGGTCCTAACTCTCCAGTTGATGGTTGTTGCCGGTTGGGCGGTTCTAATTTAAAAGATAAAGTTTAAGAATAAATAGAGAATAAATAGAGAAAAATGGCATTCGAGTGGCGTATGATGGAAGTAATATATAGAACTGAAATGAAATGGGAGTAAATAAGTTGTAAATAAAATCCTCTCAATGTAAGAGGATTTGAAGGTAAATGGGGGTGAAATACTTTGTGTGATCCAACGGAGAGTTGCATGCATGAGTAAGCAAAGGTGGTGTTATGCATATATGATGTAGAGCGGGTGGCAAATACTTTCATGTTCAAGATGGACCAGAGAAGGCCCGATCGGAGGCGGAAGCGATCAAGACCGTTAGAACCCTAAAACAGGCATATCTTACAAACTAGAGTAAGTTATCTGACGTACCATATATGATTTTAGGGTAGGAGAAGCTACTTTAGCCAACCAACCCTGCTATGCTGGGTTACTCATGCTGAATTTGCGAGATTCCATCAGATCGATGGTTGAAAGTCCATTTTAATTTTGTTTTTACTATTTATGGTAAGCTCTAGTTCCATCATTACTCTTGATCCTTTGAGCTTTAGGAGTCATGCCTAACATGAAAGCTTAGAAAAATTAGGAGAATAACGTGGTTAGGCCAAATTGAACACTTACTATTTTTGGCTGAAAACCATGAAGTCTAGTAGGAATCATGACCGTATATAAATAGTAAGTTAGGAATTTTAGGGAGTTTGAGTTGGAGTTTGATTCTTAAAAATTTTTCATATGTTTGGTATTACTATTTTAAGGGTTGTAAATTTATTTTTATCATCAATCAATTTATTTTCAAATTTACTAGAATTTATTTCTAATTTCTATTTCTCCTCGTGGATTCAAGGATTCTTTGCAAGGAATCCAATGAAGTTCCGTGGATTCATAGTAATTATCCCCTTGAGGAAGACCGTGATCAACCTCATTATGTCCATCCCTACGTCAATATATCAATCATACATGTGACACTTTGATGATACTCCAAAACAAACCAATTATCGACTGCATCACTAAAAGTATGCTAATAGAATAATCCAAACCATCCAAAGTTTTGTTATCCAAATAGACAGTTAAAAATGTTGGTAAGTTGTCGTTTATAATCGTTAGGTTTGTGGCCTACTTAAAAGTCAAAATTTCTGCATTTTTATTAAAGTACATATTTCAATGGGTTTATTATAATCATTCTAATACATATCATATATTTACACTAATTTAAGACATTAAAGTTAATTTTGAGATATAAAAATGTTCCCATGAATATATTGAAAATTTTCAACATATTCCAACTCCTCCCATTTACTTCCATCCTAATGCAAAAATCAGCCAACCTACTCATCGGGTAGGCCACATCATGGAGAATAATCTTTAGTCATTGATAAATAGTAAAATACAAAGTGTGGCACACTTGATTAGTGTATGCAGCTCTTTTTTTTTTATTATTATTATTATTATTTACACAAGCCGATTGTCATGATAGGGTCAATTTACTTGATGGATTGGATGTCACATGCTCATAAAAGTTGCAAGTTATCTACTGGCGGTTAGACCTTAACTTCGAGTCAAAACAGGTTGGACTTGAGACCCCAATTAGAAAATATTAACCGGTGAAATTCTTTAAACAGCTTGTCATTAATAAGAGGCTAGGATCACGGAGTTGATTTCATTTTGAGACTGAACTAAGGTGGCCCACCATTAGGCTGTCTGATTCAAGATATGGGTATTGCACGTTTACAGTGTTTTCACCGTCTCTTTACACATTGTAAGATCGGACTGTGGATGAATAAAATGAATGCGTACTCTGTGGCTACCTGTGCACTTGACTGCGAGATCCGAGCCAACCGTCTGGCCCCATACTAATATTTTGCATCCTACATGTGCCAAGCGTGGGTGCAATATTTGATCTGTCCATTAGGTGGGCCTACTTGGTGTGGGATTTCCCTTAAAAAACTGGCTAATATATATATATATATATATATATATATATATATATATATATATATATATATATATATATATATATATATATATATTAGTAACACATCATGGTTGAAGGTTATCCGCACACGTAGTCAACATTTCTCCTTAAGGTGTTGATATCTGGGCTAGAAGACCAGCAAAATCACAAAAAAGAAAAAAGAATAAAAAACAAACCTTAGCCGTCGTTTGGCACCTTGGATTCGGGGGGATTTGAGGGAATTTCAAATCCCCTAGTTGTTTGGCACTATAAAATATGGGGTTTCAAATCCAGGGAGTGAAAGCTTGAATTACTTCTAAAATACTTCCAAGAGTTGCAAGTGGCCTGCGTAAGCCACACATCTTCTAATAATTTAGTCACATACATTAAAATACGTTCATATGAATTATGGCACACCCACGCATACTACGCGCGATCACAGAAAACAAAGCCAAGTGCAAACAGATAGATTTATAAAATCAGCTTTCATTCACTTGATGCAAAAGAGGAGCGATTCCAAATAGGGCCTTAACATAACTTCCAATAATTATAAAAGGGGAATATCGTAGACACAAGAAGCCTCCTCAGTATAATTGAATTAAAGAATATTCTTTGTATTTCTACTCTATCTCTAGCAAGAGGGATTTGATTAGTGGGCCACCATGGTCTCAAAACAATGCAGTCCGTCCAATTCCACTGCAAATCGTGGTAGATCAGCTTTCTTCTTCTCTTGCTTCTCTTCCAGCGCCAACTTGCTCATCACGGGCCCCTCAATTCGACTCTCCACATGCTGCAAAAATTTAAATAAATAAATAAATAACGAGATACGAGGAAATGTTTTCTTTAAATAATTAAACACAGACATCTGGTACACGAGTACAAGATCCAGACCCCTTGTCTACGGGGCCACATGCCATGAATAAGCCATGGCCCAAAGGATAGCCTAACCGGATAATCTTAACCGCTCGATCAAGCAATAGTCTCCACCTTGACCGATCGGATAGGATTGCGATAGATTGATCCGATTTGTGGGCTATGGTCTCGCTGAATGGACGGTTCGGATCGTATATGAGATGGATGAATGGAAAGAAAGGTGTACCTTGGTTTTGGTTTGGTGATGGCCGAAGAAATAAACCCCAGCTGCAGCAGCAACAGCTGGCAGTGCCAAAGAGAAGGTGCCAACAGCCATTCCTGAGGGAGAGATTTGGGTGTTGGACTTAAAGAAGGAAATTAAAGAGAAGCTCTGGTTTTAAGAAAGCAAAGAACGTAGGGATGTTGAGTTGCTTAGAGAGAGAAGTTGGAAAGGGGTATTATATAGGGAAATCAGAAGGATTTCGTTGAAGAGGAAACTTCCACCTCAGAAAGAGGGGCATGTGTCTCGAATGGATCTCTTCTCTCTCCTTCTTTTCTGTTGACCAACCTTATTCAATTGCTTGCTGAAGGCTGACCCACTTCCACAACGCAAGGCAATGACAATTATTATTTATTCCAAAACTACCCTTTGTTTTTACGGGTGAGTTATCCAACGGGATTTTCACCAAAATAGCGCTGTGGTACGGCCAAACGCAGCAAATGGCCTCCCTTACAAGGTTTTACTTTTTAAGCCCTTCGTCCTCAGTTGGAAGTGTAATAATCATTATTATTATTATTATTATTATTATTATTATATATATATTATATATATATATATATATATATATATATATATAATATACATGTAACTATTCACAGCATACTCATGAATTTTCCCCACCCTATTATCCACCACACATGTGATCAAGGTATATGATTACTCATTTATCCGTTCTTTTACACCCTACATGACCGACCAACCAAATGCATCCTAACCGTCCACCCATTTATAATATAATTTACTAATAAAACATAACTCGTTACATGCATATAGCATGAATAGATATTAAGAACATGCATTTAACATTTTATTTTTTTAATTAAAGTGTATGTTATAAATGCTTTTTATAATAAAATAAATGACACACCTACATGTGTTAGTCACGTGGGTGTCTGGATTTTAAAAAGTACGAGACACATGATTAAGATCAGTGATCAATAATCTAGACCGTCCGTCATACATAACATCCTAACTATTACAAAATGTCCAAGTTACAAAATTAGCTAACTATCCATTCAGTAACTTAGACCAACAATATACAATTGTTAAATTCATATGCAAAACCATCACTATTTATAAAACTTCAAAATCCATCCACTACCCAAATCCATTCATCCATTTGATCCATCAACCCACCCATTTGATCAATCGGCCATTGTACATCAATGATTTTGTGTACACCTATGTATACACCACCCAAACATGAGCACCATATACATACGTTGCTAAGTACCACAAGCGTCAAGTCATACATAAACTTGGGTCCATTGATATAATCAATGATAGAGTAAGTGTTTTGTTTCCGAGAAATGTCATTTAAGAATACATTTATGTGCTTTAAAACATGTGTGTATTTAAGGTGTGTTTAGGTCATTTTAAACATGTGTATATGGTAGGACCCCTTTATTACAAATAGGGCCATAAGTATAGGTTTGAGTAGTACAGCGTGAAAAATGAAGAATAAGATATATATATATATATATATATATATATATATATATATATATATATATATATATATATATATATATATAAAGCTTCTCGAAGTTTTTGGCCAGGTAGGTTATCTCAATGTAACGTTTAAAATTTCCAGCTTATCGTTTATGTCAATTTATTCTAAATTTAATAATAATACTACTTAAATTAGTTTCAAATTACTTATATAATTTTTGATTTGATTGATCATTTTTTCGATTAAGAATTATTTATTTATTTAACTTAATTGTTGAAAATTTAAAATATACCTTGAAATAATTGTTGAATTAGATCAATTTAGTTCATAGAATAATTGTAATTTAATATTCGAATTATATATATAAAAAAAATTTGAATCTTTTTTAGCTTAAAATATAACATAATTCAATTAATAAATTATTGAAAGCATAATTTGATTTAAATTTTAAATTAAAAATCTATTTTTAATTCTTAACTTTTAAAAATTAACAATTTAAATAAAAATTTGTTATTAAACTAATCGAATTCATAAGCTTTGGAATTCGTTTAATAAATTTGTTAGAATATAATTTGATTAATTTAAACCAATTTCACTAAAAGTTAAATTTAAATATGAATTAATTCCTTAATTGTAAAAATACTTGATTTATATAAATTTTTAAAACTTTAATTTAATATCAGAACAATTGAAAATTTTATTTGTTAAGTTCATATTATAATTTAAATAAATTTTAAATTTTAGAATTTAATGAATAAAAAATAATAAATTTTTTATGTTAATATGATTTATTATATTTTAAAAAAATAAAATAAAATATGATTTAAGTGAAAATTTTATTTTAATTAAAGTTAGAATTTAAAATAAAATTTTCTTATACATTATCAAATCTTAATAATTCCTAAATTTAATAATAGTAAATTAAAAATATTATACTAAAAATTTTAATTGTTAAAGTTTCGACGAAATTAGATCTAAAATTATTAATTAAAAATATAAATTTGTATTGTTCATATTTTGAGAATTCAATTAAGTCATTATTGATTCTTATAATAAATTAGGAATATTAGTTTAAGAGTAGTAAAAGTATGAGAATAAATCCATGATAGTTTTATGTTTATATTTAGAATTTTTCAAGCGTGTGTACAGTATTTGATCTCTCCATTAGGTGGGCTCACTAGGTGTGGGATTTTCCTGAAAAACCTGGCTAATATATATATATTTTTTGGTAACACATCATGGTTATAGGTTATCGGCACAAGTAGTCAACATTTCTCCTTAAGGTGTTGATTTCTGGGCTAGAAGACGAGCAAAATCACAAAAAGTATAAGAGTCAAAAACAAACCTTAGCCGTCGTTTGGCACCTTGGATTTGGGGGTATTTGAAGGAATCTCAAATCCCCTGGTTGTTTGGCACTATAAAGTATGGGATTTCAAATTCAGGGAGTGAAAGCTTGGATTACATCTAAAATACTTCCAAGAGTTGCAGGTGGCCGGAGTAAGCCACACATCTTCTCATAATTTAATCACATACATTAAGATATCATATGAATTATGGTACACCCACGCATACTACACGCGATCACAGAAAACAAAGCCAAGTGCAAACAGATAGATTTATAAAATCAGCTTTCATTCACCTGATGCAAAAGAGGAGCGATCCCAAATAGGGCCTTAACATAACTTCCAAAAATTATAAAAGGGGAATATCGTAGACACAAGAAGCCTCCTCAGTACAATTGAATTAAAGAATATTCTCTGTATTTCTACTCTATCTCTAGCAAGAGGGATTTGATTAATGGGCCACCATGGTCTCAAAACAATGCAGTCCATCCAATTCCACTGCAAATCGTGGTAGATCAGCTTTCTTCTTCTCTTGCTTCTCTTCCAGCGCCAACTTGCTCATCACGGGCCCCTCAATTCGACTCTCCACATGCTGGAAAATTTTAAATAAATAAATAAATAACGAGAAACGAGGAAATGTTTTCTTCAAAGGAATTAAACACAGACATCTGGTACACGAGTACAAGATCCAGACCCCTTGTCTACGGGGCCACACCATGAATAAGCCATGGCTCAAAGAATAACCTAACCGGACAATCTTAACCGCTTGATCAAGCAATAGTCTCCACCTTGATCGATCGGTTAGGATTGCGATAGATTGATCCGGTTTGTGGGCTATGGTCTCGCCTAATGGACGGTTTGGATCTTGTACACGTGCATAAGGGTATATGAGATGGATGAATGGAAGAAAGGTTTACTTTGGTTTTGGTCTGGTGATGGCCGAAGAAATAAACCCCCGCTGCAGCAGCAACAGCTGGCAGTGCCAAAGAGAAGGTGCCGACAGCCATGCCAGAGAGAGAGAGAGAGAGAGAGAGAGATGGGTGTCGGATTGAAGGAAATTAAGGAGAGAAGCTCTGGCCTCAAGGTAGAAAAGAGAAAGTAGGGAAGTTGAGTTGCATAGAAAAAGAAGCTGTGGAGGTATTATATAGCGGAAGAGTTCGGAAGAATTTGGTTCAAAAGGAAACTTCCACCTCAGAAAGAGGGCGTCTGCTTGGAATGTGTCTTTTCTTTTCTTTTCTGTTGACTCAACTGATGAAGGCTGACCCACTTTCACGACGCAAAGAAATGGCAATAGTTATTTATACCAAAACTACCCTTTGGTTTGCGGTGTGAGTTGTCCAACATCCAAGCATCTTTTGATGCGCGTTTACCACCAGCAGCTCGGTGAAACCATCTTTATTTCCCGTGAAACATTTGGTGGTGGCGCCGCACCATATAGCCAACGGTGGAGCTGACAAGTCGAAATTCTTAGGAATTCTTTTGTAACCTGGGCCGTCTACCGTGAGATGTATCAGATGGATGGTCCGCGCTCACCAAAACGCAATTTATCGGGACAACCTCTCAATGCTCTTTGCTTGAAATGAAAGCAAAGCATCATTTATCAGCGGTTGAGGTTAGCTGCAGCTCATCTAGCTATACTGCTGCTTTCCCATTGAGCGTACCGGAATAGCGAGTCGTGGACCAGCGCATTCTGCAATGGGTATCTCAAATCAATTTCTAGCTGCGATTTTTATTTTTTATTTTTCCCCCAAAGTTTAGGGACAGCACGGTGAATGCCTGTAATGAGGTTAGTGTCAAGCCCAATTCAACCACTAAAACTTGGTGAATACCCAACAATGGGGTCACTTCCCATCATCTTAGCCTCCCTCCACAAAGAGTGTTTTTCAATTTTAATTTCCCACAAACGGAAACACAGTTATATTTCAATAATCTCCCCTTCAAAGGATCCATAGGATCGAAGAAATTGACCACTATGTCAAAGAAGCGGAATAACCCTTACTGCGAGAGACACCGGTCCCTAAAACGAGTCACAGAGAAATAAAGGAGTTACGGGAGCAGTTCCAAACCATGCAGAGCTAGGTTTAAAGACAACAAGGGGTCGATCTCCTCTTAATAAAATTCAGGGATTTGTCCATTCCTAGATGCACAAGTACCTTGGAACTTTGAAGTACCCAAGTTCAAGAGATACGATGACAATGGATGTCATACAGCACATCTCAAGGCATTCTGTGGGGAACTGAATGCAGTAACAAGGAATGAATGAGCTCTTATCTGCCATTCCAAAAATCTCTGAAGGGTGATGCCCTAGAATGGTACACTTTCCTGGATTGTCACTAAATCAAAACTCATGAGCAACTCTCACAAGCGTTTGTCAACAAGTTTGCCTACAACCTCAACATGGCTCCTAAGAAAGCGGACTTGGAAGCCTTGAGACAGAAAGGCGATGAAACATTATCTACATATGTGGGATGATGGCGAGCAATGACCGCCAGAATGAACACCCCAATCAACGACGAGAAGCAAATCTCTTTGACCATCCACTTAACAAATCCGAGCATTTATGGGTATCTGATCTCGCACCCTTATGCGAATTTCACTCAACTTATCTGCGTTGGAGAATAAGTAAAAGTAGGAATACATGTGGGGATGATTTTCTCGTGGCCTCATCAGGCCCCTCCAGTCAAACGGAACAAAGTCGAAGGAAGACCCATGGGATATGGGAATGATGACAAATGAAGAGAGAGTTCAAGAGATTCACCCCACTCACGCAAACATACAACCAGATCATGACAATGTTAGTGCAGAAATAAATTCTTACTCTCCTACTACGTAGACCACATCCAAATCCTCTATCGCTAAACTACGATGAAAATGATTACTACAGGTTTCACCAGGGCCAAGGTCACTCAACAACCATGCAATCCAAGATCTCATCAACAACTAGAAGATTTCCATCTCAACTCCTGGGACTACTCTAGCGGCCCCCCTAAACATTCTCTAGAATCCCCTGCCACAGCATTAATCGGACCCGGGTTCATTAAGCGGTCCAACCTTAATTACATCGAAAGGGAAAGCATCGATCGCTTTTTCACTCTTATACGGTTTATCCATGCCATCTTGGAGGATCATTCAAATGCACCATTGGTCTTACAAGGGGTGTCCCAAACTCTTCTCTCATCAGTTGAGCAAGTAATCCTTCAAGGAATGAACACTCCATATTTTCCCTCACCATCTCCTATCGACAATTAATCGTGGGAACCAATGGTATTGGAAGGCACACCCTCTAACTTTGAACTAGTCATTTTGCAAGGGGTAACCCTAAGTCATGAACCAATAGTCCTGGAGGAGGATTTCTCCTCATATCCATCGTCACTCCCACTGATTCGATTAGAGGGAGCTCGCAGAAGAATGCATCAGGAGTCAGTAATCTTGGAAGGGGCGCCCTCCACATAAAAGCCAATTGTCCTATAAGGGGAAGGTCAAGCAATCACCAACATGTAACTAGGGGCACCTTTCCGCATGTCACATAAGCTAGCTCATGACAGAAGGCCCCCCCGCCAATCACTGATAATGGAAAAAGGTCGTTCTTCATCCCATGACAGCCTCCGACTATAAGAGCAGTCAAGCTAGAGCCTAAGCCTCATATCATCTATGAGGATGAACCTCACTATATCCCATTTAGCGTAGACAACAAAGTGGCCCTACAAGCAAGAGCTCCTTATGAAGAGTAGACGATGATCATCCCTGCAGCACTAACACAAACGTCAACCATAAAAGAATCAGTGATACTCAAAGAAAAGAAGCCTCCATGCTATAAGACGGTTCCTTGGCACTATCCAGAGTGCAACAAAGTAAAGAACCTGAACCTTAACAGACATTGTGCTAAAAAAGACAACACATATTCCAAAGGCGCTCTATCAAGGCTAGGATGAGACACAATATATGATGTAGCAACGTAACTTAAGATGATCCCAACACATATATTGGTATGGGAGATTATGCACATCATGAACGCACCAGGAGCTCTTTGCTAAAATATTGAGCGACACTCATATCACCTTAGACACTCCGCTTGAGATGATTGTGTTAATGATTGGGCAACTTCATGCTCCCAAGGCCATCACCTTCGTAGGGAATGAGCTTCCTATCGAAGGTTGAAATCATCGAAGGTCTCACAACATATCTCTACGTCATGATAACTTATGAGTTCCACCGATCCTCCTCGACAGTGGTTCGAGCCTGTGTGCTCACTCAAGAATGCAGTCTGCCTTGGAATTAAGCTATCATCCTTCTAGCAAAGCAACATGAGCATCAGATCCTTAGACAAATCTCATCAAACAGTGGAAGGAGAAGTAGATATAGTGGTGCATATCAACCCAGATATGTCAGTCATCACTTTCCAAGTCATGGATATATCTGCATCCTTTAACATGCTGCTAGGAAGGCCATGGCTTCACAAAGTTGGAGTCATCCCTTCTATTCTCCATCAGCGGGTAGAATATACCTTGGACAATAAGGTAATCTCTGTCATGGCTGAATATGAGTTTATCATTCCAAGCGGTTACAGTAGACAAGAACCAAACGTCATAGTCATCGACATCTAGCACTCAGAAGAAGACATTCCTTACCACAATTTTGAGAATGATACTATGAATACAATCAACAATCCAATGCTAATGAGTGTCGAGTATGTCATCTCACTGGTAGAGCGACAAAGCTTCAATTATCGTACAAAGAATCACTACAAGATGAGGACAATATAAATAACCTACAATAAAAGGAAGTGGGGACTTGTAAGACCCGTATCTTAGACCGTACCGTAGACTTTCGCGGTCCTCCCGGTTGAATTTCGGCAACTCTCGACCCGTATCCGACTTTTGCACACGATCCTAAGCCAAGTCCTACATATCAGAGTCGACTCGACTCAAAACTTGTACCCCTACGCACTGATCCGATACCCAGGCCAGGAGATGTGGGCTCGCGTTCATTCCGAATAAACATCGCGCATTGCGAATTCTGAGAGAATCTCTATAACCTATCCCATCAATCAATCAATCAATCAATCAATGTCAAGTACAAGTCAAGCACAAACAACCATCTCTCTCTCATTCCTAAAGTCAACTCTCTCTCTCTCTCTCTCTCCACCCATTCCTTTCTTACAACTTCATCACTCCACCCATCACCCATCACCCATCATCCCATCCCTTTTCACCCATCAGTTCTCTCTCCAACTCCCAAGTAACAAAAATTCCAAACGTTCAAGCTCTCTTCCAAAGCCAAGTGTGGCCCACCCTCTCATCTCCCATCTCAACCATTCATTCTCCATCAACCTCCATTAAAATAGAAGGTAATGAGCATAGGAGTCCAAGGAGCTAAAGAAGAAGGCCAATAGGTAGGTGATCCACTGTTAATTTCAATTTTAGGGCCCATTTGTTGTGGGACCCACATTGATGTACGCAATGTAGAGAGGGGCCCATAGTGGTGGGGTCCCTCTCTCTCTTTCTCTCTCTCTCTCTCTCTCTCTCTCTCTCTCTCTCTCTTCCTCTCTCTCTTGTATGGATGAGGTGTGTGTGTGTGGTCCACCATAAAGTATGTATTTTATCCATGCTGTCCACCGAGTGGCCCACATGGCAATCCGTTTAGACAGGCCCAAATGAAGGAAAACACAAATATTAGCTTGAACCAAGAGTGTGGCCCACCTGACATGGGGCCACCGTGTTGCGTAAAGCCATCCAAACCATCCATGTGGGGCCTACTAGTGGGGTGTGCCCCCTTTTATCCAGGTCGTCCAGCATCCCTGGACGCTAGATGCTGCCACTCACATGGTTTCACACACCCACACATACATATATGCATATATGTATAGTGTGTGTGTGTGTGTGTGTGTGTGTGTATAATATTATATATTATAATATATTATATTAATAAATGTTGTAATGGGCCACTCCTAAGTGGGACCCACCTTTAATCATGTCATATGCACCGTCCAGATGAATCTGGACGATGAGTATGGGCACCTCCTGCCATTGTACAGGTATATGATATATAATATTATATTATATAATATATGTTATAGTGGGCCACTACGTGGACCGCACCATGATGTATGGTTATACCTGCACCGTCCAGTTGCTGGACAGTGCAGTAGGCACATTATCCAAGCCATCCATCCACGTGTCGTGCCTCATGTGCCCCACCTTGATGTATTGTTCAATCCATACAGTCCATCCATTTTTTTTTTACGGATGGTGCCCACCATGATGTAAACCATGCCGTCCATCCACCTAACGTGCATACGGCCCCACCAATGATGCATGTGTTGTATCTTTACCGTCCATCCATCTGACTAGTTTCATGTGCCCCACCTTGATGTAATTGTTCTAGCCATGTCATCCATCCATCTGACGTGTTCATGGCCCCACTTTGATGGATGTGATCCATCCAAACCGTCCACCTATTTGGGCCACCTCGTCTCACAACTTGAGACTAAAAATAAGGCAGATCTAATATCAAGTGGACCACCCTATAAAAAATAGTGGTGTTGAACGCCCACCCTTGAAACCCCTTTGGGTTACAAAAGTTATGATTCAATATAATATTTATTTTCCTTCCCTGTTCAAGTCCTTGTGACCTTATGAATAGTATGGATGGAAAATAAATACTATGGTGGGCCCACTAGAAATTTAACTATGGAAATCATTATCACCACTATCATTTGTGGTATGGTCCAGATGATCCTTTGGATATGATTCATTTTTTAATGCTTTATAATGATCTCTATCAATGGATGAATGGTGTATTGGACTCAGCCTATTCGACTTGGCCCATTTGATCAGCTCATTTGAATCGACCCATTTGATCGGCCCATTTGATTCGACCCATTCGATCGGCCCATTTGAATTGGCCCCTTTATTTCGGCTCATTTGATGTAGCCCATTTGATGCATGATTGACCCATTGGAGCAGCCCACTTGAGGTATATGAGGCCCAATGAGACGTATGTGAGGCCTTTGTGTGGGCCGACTGTGATGTATATGATGCCCATTGCGATGTGAGATTCCACCATGATGTATGAAATAATGTTTTGGTGGCCTTTGACATCCACATTGTAAGAACAATGATGGTTAAATGTCCGCATTGTAACTCTCCCTATGGCCCATTGGTAGGTCCATACTTGTAGTGTGTAGGCCATCTAAGCCCCTCTTCATTATGAACAGGATCCATTACCACATAACATGCTTAGTATAGTTCCATGATTCATGCTCATACGCATCATATGTATACTTGATATGAGGAGTGACTGATCATAGCATATGCCTTCGGACAGATTGTTTATGGGCTCCCTGATAGGTAGAGTTGCCCTTCATGAGCACGCGGTACGTGCAGGATTGTTGCATGACTGGTAGTGTGATTCATACACTTCGCATTTGTATGACATGATTTCTATATGCCCTAGCGACATCAGGGCTATGACCTCCACATGTTTAGGTTATAGGTTATAGCTTTGGGAATTGAGAATAGGTTAAGGTTTAGGCTTAGGAAATTGGGTTTGGGTTGGGGTTCAGGATCGGGTTTAGGTTTGGGTTTTCAAGTTCAGGTTTAGGTTTAGGTTAGGGAGTTGAGATTAGGATTTGGTGTAGGTTTAGGTTTAGGGAATTGAGAATAGGTTAAGGTTTAGGTTAAGGAAATCGGGTTGGGGTTCGGGATCGAGTTTAGGCTTGGGTTTTCATATTTAGGCTTAGGTTTAGGTTAGGGAGTTGAGATTGGAATTTGGTGTAGGTTTAGGTTTAGGGATTTGAGAATAGGTTAATGTTTATGTTTAGGTTATAGGTTTATGTTTTGGTTTTAGGATAAGGTTAAGGTTATAAGTTTAGGTTATAGGTTAAGGTTATAGGTTTAGGTTATAGGTTATAGCTTTGGGAATTGAGAATAGGTTAAGGTTTAGGCTTAGGAAATTAGGTTTGAGTTGGGGTTCGGGATCGGATTTAGGTTTGGGTTTTCAAGTTCGGGTTTAGATTTAGGTTAGGGAGTTGAGATTAGGATTTGGTGTAGGTTTAGGTTTAGGGAATTGAGAATAGGTTAAGGTTTAGGTTTAGGAAATCGGGTTGGGGTTCGGGATCGGGTTTAGGCTTGGGTTTTAATGTTTAGGCTTAGGTTTAGGTTAGGGAGTTGAGATTGGGATTTGGTGTAGGTTTAGGTTTAGGGATTTGAGAATAGGTTAATGTTTAGGTATAGGTTTAGGATTAGGTTATAGGTTTTAGTTTTGGTTTTAGGATAAGGTTAAGGTTATAAGTTTAGGTTATAGGTTTAGGTTATAGGTTTAGGTTAGGTTTAGGTTTAGGTTCCAGGTTATAGCTTTTGGGAATTGAGAATAGGTTAAGGTTTAGGCTTAGAAATTGGGTTTGGGTTCGGGATCGGGTTTAGGTTTGGATTTTCAAGTTTAGTTTTAGGTTTAGGTTAGGGAGTTGAGATTGGGATTAGGTGTAGGTTTAGGTTTAGGGATTTGAGAATATGTTAATGTTTTGGTATAGGTTTAGGTTTAGGTTATAGGTTTATGTTTTGGTTTTAGGATAAGGTTAAGGTTATAAGTTTAGGTTATAGGTTAAGGTTATAGGTTATAGGTTTAGGTTATAGGTTTAGGTTAGGTTTAGGTTTAGGTTATATGTTATAGGTTATAGCTTTGGGAATTGAGAATAGGTTAAGGTTTAGGTTTAGGAAATCGGGTTGGGGTTCGGGATCGGGTTTAGGCTTGGGTTTTCATGTTTAGGCTTAGGTTTAGGTTAGGGAGTTGAGATTGGGATTTGGTGTAGGTTTAGGTATAGGGATTTGAGAATAGGTTAATGTTTAGGTACAGGTTTAGGTCTAGGTTATAGGTTTATGTTTTGGTTTTAGGATAAGGTTAAGGTTATAAGTTTAGGTTATAGGCTATAGGTTAAGGTTATAGGTTTAGGTTATAGGTTTAGGTTAGGTTTAGGTTTAGGTTATAGGTTATAGGTTATAGCTTTGGGAATTGAGAATAGGTTAAGGTTTAGGTTTAGGAAATCGGGTTGGGGTTCGGGATCGGGTTTAGGCTTGGGTTTCATGTTTAGGCTTAGTTTTAGGTTAGGGAGTTGAGATTGAGATTTGGTGTAGGTTTAGGTTTAGGGATTTGAGAATAGGTTAATGTTTAGGTATAGGTTTAGGTTTAGGTTATAGGTTTTGGTTTTGGTTTTAGGGTAAGGTTAAGGTTATAAGTTTAGGTTATAAGTTAAGGTTATAGGTATAGGTTATAGGTTTAGGTTAGGTTTAGGTTTAGGTTATAGGTTATAGCTTTGGGAATTAAGAATAGGTTAAGGTTTTGGCTTAGGAAATTGGTTTGGGTTTGGGTTCGGGATCGGGTTTAGGTTTGGGTTTTCAAGTTCAGTTTTAGGTTTAGGTTAGGGAGTTGAGATAGGGATTAGGTGTAGGTTTAGGTTTTGGGATTTGAGAATAGGTTAATGTTTAGGTTTAGGTTATAGGTTTATGTTTTGGTTTTAGGATAAGGTTAAGGTTATAAGTTTAGGGTATAGGTTATAGGTTAAGGTTATAGGTTTAGGTTATAGGTTTAGGTTATAGGTTTAGGTTTAGGTTATAGGTTATAGGTTATAGCTTTGGGAATTGAGAATAGGTTAAGGTTTAGGTTTAGGAAATCGGGTTGGGGTTCGGGATCGGGTTTAGGCTTGAGTTTTCATGTTTAGGCTTAGGTTTAGGTTAGGGAGTTGAGATTGGGATTTGGTGTAGGTTTAGGTATAGGGATTTGAGAATAGGTTAATGTTTAGGTATAGGTTTAGGTCTAGGTTATAGGTTTATGTTTTGGTTTTAGGATAAGGTTAAGGTTATAAGTTTAGGTTATAGGCTATAGGTTAAGGTTATAGGTTTAGGTTATAGGTTTAGGTTAGGTTTAGGTTTAGGTTATAGGTTATAGGTTATAGCTTTGGGAATTGAGAATAGGTTAAGGTTTAGGTTTAGGAAATCGGGTTGGGGTTCGGGATCGGGTTTAGGCTTGGGTTTTCATGTTTAGGCTTAGTTTTAGGTCGAGGAGTTGAGATTGAGATTTAGTGTAGGTTTAGGTTTAGGGATTTGAGAATAGGTTAATGTTTAGGTATAGGTTTAGGTTTAGGTTATAGGTTTTGGTTTTAGTTTTAGGATAATGTTAAGGTTATAAGTTTAGGTTATAAGTTAAGGTTATAGGTATAGGTTATAGGTTTAGGTTAGGTTTAGGTTTTGGTTATAGGTTATAGCTTTGGGAATTAAGAATAGGTTAAGGTTTTGGCTTAAGAAATTGAGTTTGGGTTTGGGTTCGGGATCGGGTTTAGGTTTGGGTTTTCAAGTTCAGTTTTAGGTTTAGGTTAGGGAGTTGAGATAGGGATTAGGTGTAGGTTTAGGTTTAGGGATTTGAGAATAGGTTAATGTTTAGGTATAGGTTTAGGTTTAGGTTATAGGTTTATGTTTTGGTTTTAGGATAAGGTTAAGGTTATAAGTTTAGGGTATAGGTTATAGGTTAAGGTTATAAGTTTAGGTTTAGGTTATAAGTTATTGGTTATAGCTTTCGGAATTGAGAATTGTAAGTGTTATGGTCTCATACTCCTTTGGTTGTCAAATTTTGATGTGTCAAAACATCTATCTGTGTCCTGTACTTGTATGATGATTTATATGAATTCAAGACACTGCATAAATACTTCAAGAAGCTACAAGTTGAACTTTTCAAGAAGCTACATGTTGAAGTCTCAAGAAGCTACAATGTTGATGTTCAAGTCTTAAGAAACAACTCATGACTTCAAGACTAATAAGCAATGCATGAAGTAGTTGTTATGCTGATGAAGATCTCAAGTTTGAAGCTACAACAATTTCAAGATCTCAAGCTTTGATATGGTTCAAACAATCTACATTCGTTGAATGGTTGAAGTTCAATGTCCATACGACATGATTCGAGTTTGAATGACCTTAGGTTGACCCTTTAAGTAGGTCACTTTGGATACATAAATCAAATATTTATTTTACATAAGTTTGGTCTATTCTACGACCGAGTCCCTAGCTCTTGTTCGACCATCCACAGGCATTGGTTCGACTAGTCCAAGAAATTCCACGACCAGTCTAAGTAGTTGAAGATTTTTCGAATTTTTAGTACGCCCACGACCATTCCGAAGTCCTTCGACCGTAGGTCGTAGGTGTGGCTTGACTACGACCACGTCGTGGATCTATGACTCAAAGTCCAAGAACGTAATCTATGGTCCTACGACCAACGTAAGGATCTACGACCGGTCGTGAGGTGACCCACGACCATCGTCGTAGGGTACTCACGACCGGTCGTGGAACGACTTTCAAAGATCGCGCTCAATATTTTAAAAATGCATGTAGCTACTTCACCCGGTCGAAGGTTTCTAAGACCGGTCGTAGAACGATTTTTACTTCTATAAATTGAACACGAAATTCAGAGTTTTCACACTTCAACTCGATTGATTCAAGAATTTTCAAGTGATCACTCGAGATAAGTCTGTGTTTATTTTAAGCTACATTGTGCTTATTTAATATTCCTTTTTGCTAGCTTATTTAATTTGATTTTGTTTCTATATTTCAATCTTATTTGAAAAGAGGAATTATCTTATTCCTTCTTCTTGGAATCAAAATCAAATATAGCTACGCCTTGACAAGTTAAATCTAAAATCTATTAGAATTTAGAACCTTATGAATGTGAGTATTGGAAATTGAACTTTGACATTCAATCATCTACTCCGATTGGTTCTACCTGGGTTAAGAAAAGGAGAAATCCGGTATTTTACAATTCTCAGTAAAATTTATTTACTTTTGGCTTTGTTTGAGGTTAAGCCAGAAAAATCTCATTGTATCTTGGTTTTGTTTGAGGTTGAGCGGAAAAAAATCTCATTGTATTGGTTGTCCGAGAAAACCAGAAAACTTCGAGAAAAGAGGGTTTTTGAATTGTGTAAGCCCAAGTGAAAAAGACACAATTATAAAGGTTTTTGGTGAACTGTGAAAACCTATTTGATAGTGAACGCTAATATCCCTGTGAGGATATTAGAGTGGAGTAACTTTCTGTGTCATTTGGAAAGCAGTTGGTGTACACACAGGCGAACCACTATAACTCTTTATCTTGTGGATTGAATGCTTGCTTAATTTTCATATCTTTTATCATTCGATTGTGTGGAATGTACAAGTGGATGTGAATGTTGTAACTATTTACATTTCAAGCAAGTGTGGGGATTGTTGTAATAATTTAGATCTATATTTCTGCATTTAATTTCAATTCCTTGCTATTTCATTTACTTATATTAAAATTGAGTCCTTGATTCAAAAGAGGTTCTAGAAATAAGGTTGTCCTACCATAAGCCCTTGTTTATTATGGTGTAAGGTTGTCCTTAGAACTGAATTTGTATCAATCTCTCAATACTTATTTATCAAGATGATTTAAATTTAGCATTGTGAATTGATTCATATTGTAAGGCTATTGGTTTACTTTATTTTTACTGATTTTATTTTAAATTTGGCATAGTCCTATTCAACCCCCCCCCCCCTCTAGGACATATAGCTTGGCCTTTTCAAGAATAGGTTAAGGTTTAGGTTTAGGAAATCGGGTTGGGGTTCGGGATCGGGTTTAGGCTTGGGTTTTCATGTTTAGGCTTAGGTTTAAGTTAGGGAGTTGAGATTGGGATTTGGTGTAGGTTTAGGTTTAGGGATTTGAGAATAGGTTAATGTTTAGGTATAGGTTTAGGATTAGGTTATAGGTTTTGGTTTTGGTTTTAGGATAAGGTTAAGGTTATAAGTTTAGGTTATAGGTTAAGTTTATAGGTTTAGGTTATAGGTTTAGGTTAGGTTTAGGTTAGGTTTAGGTTTAGGTTATAGGTTATAGCTTTGGAAATTGAGAATAGGTTAAGGTTTAGGCTTAGGAAATTGGGTTTGGGTTCGGGATCGGGTTTAGGTTTGGGATTTCAAGTTCAGTTTTAGGTTTAGGTTAGGGAGTTGAGATTGGGATTAGGTGTAGGTTTAGGTTTAGGGATTTGAGAATAGGTTAATGTTTAGGTATAGGTTTAGGTTTAGGTTATAGGTTTATCTTTTGGTTTTAGGATAAGGTTAAGGTTATGAGTTTAGGTTATAGGTTATAGGTTAAGGTTATAGGTTTAGGTTAGGTTATAGGTTATAGGTTATATAGCTTTGGGAATTGAGAATAGGTTAAGGTTTAGGTTTAGGAAATCGGATTGGGGTTCGGATTGGGTTTAGGCTTGGGTTTTCATGTTTAGGATTAGGTTTAGGTTAGGGAGTTGAGATTGGGATTTGGTGTAGGTTTAGGTTTAGGTTAGGGACTTGAGATTGGGATTTGGTGTAGGTTTAGGTTTAGGGATTTGAGAATAGGTTAATGTTTAGGTATAGGTTTAGGTTTAGGTTATAGGTTTATGTTTTGGTTTTAAGATAAGGTTAAGGTTATAAGTTTAGGTTATAGGTTATAGGTTAAGGTTATAGGTTAGTTAGGTTTAGGTTTTTAGGTTTAGGTTATAGGTTATAGGTTATAGCTTTGGGAATTGAGAATAGGTTAAGGTTTAAGTTTAGGAAATCGGGTTGTGGTTCGGGATCAGGTTTAGGCTTGGGTTTTCATGTTTAGGCTTAGGCTTAGGTTAGGGAGTTGAGATTAGGATTTGGTGTAAGTTTAGGTTTTGAGATTTGAGAATTGGTTAATGTTTAGGTATAGGTTTAGGATTAGGTTATAGGTTTTGGTTTTCATTTTAGGATAAGGTTAAGGTTATAAGTTTAGGTTATAGGTTAAGGTTATAAGTTTAGGTTAGGTTTAGGTTTAGGTTATAGGTTATAGGTTATAGCTTTGGGAATTGATAATAGGTTAAGGTTTAGGCTTAGGAAATTGGGTTTGGGTTGGGGTTCGGATTGGGTTTAGGTTTGGGTTTTCAAGTTCAGGTTTAGGTTAGGGAGTTGAGATTAGGATTTGGTGTAGGTTTAGGTTTAGGGAATTGAGAATAGGTTAAGGTTTAGGTTTAGGAAATTGGGTTGGGGTTCGCGATCGGGTTTAGGCTTGGGTTTTCATGTTTAGGCTTAGGTTTAGGTTAGGGAGTTGAGATTGGGATTTGGTGTATTTTTAGGTTTAGGGATTTGAGAATAGGTTAAGGTTTAGGTTTAGGAAATCGGGTTCGGGTTCGGGTTCGGGATCGGGTTTAGGTTTGGGTTTTCAAGTTTAGGTTTAGGTATAGGAGTTTGGGTTCGAGTTCGGATCGAGTTTCGGCTTGGTTTTCATGTTTAGGTTTAGGGATTTGAGAATAAGTTAAGGTTTAGGTTTAGGAAATTGAGTTTTGGGATTTCAAAATAGGTTTAGGTTATAAGTATAGGTTTAGGTTGGGTTTAGGTTGGATTTGAGAATATGTTTAGGTTTAGGTTTTAGGTTATAGGTTAAGGTTTAGGTTTTAGGTTTAGGTTAATGTTAGGTTATAGGTTATAGGTTTAGGTTATAAGTTATAGGTTAAGGTTTTAGGTCATAGGTGTTGGATTTGAGAATCGGTTATAGATTAAGGTTAAGGTCTAAGTGTAGGTTAGGTTTAGGGATTTAAGAATAGGATTAGGTTATAAGTATAGGTTTAGTTTGGGTTATAGGTTTAGGTTAAGGGTGTAATACCTGTAAATACAGACATAAACATGGCCTGTCCAAATGGCCAAGCCCTTCCAATGTTGTCCATAGGAAATGGACAGCTTCATCATGGTCATAACAGTGGTTCCCACCTTCCAGGGACCCCCGCTCATCCGAATAGGTCTGACGCACATCCGGGTCTACTCCATTAATCTCGAGCAAATATATAAACACGGCATGTCCAAATGGCCAAGCCCTTTCAATGCTGTCTATAGGAAATGGACAGCTTCATCATGGTCATAACAGCGGTTCCCACCTTTCAGGGACCCCCGCTCATCCGGATAGCTCCGACGCACATCCGGGTCTGCTCCATTAATCTCAAGCAAATACATAAAAATGGCCTGTCCAAATGGCCAGGCCCTTTCAATGCTGTCCATAGGAAATGGACAGCTTCATCATGGTCATAACAGCGGTTCCCACCTTCCAGGGACCCCCGCTCATCCGGATATCTCCGACGCACATATGGATCTGCTCCATCAATTCTAAGGAAATATAATTAAATTCTAAATTAGTTACTCATCCAAGGTTGGATAGATTGTAATACTTTCATATTCCCATTTAAACGTCCACACCGAAAATCCAGCAGCATCTCCCCATGCCTCTCCAAATAAGTTGATCTTACGTTACATTCCAATACCAAATATCTAAATCAATGAAAGAAACATATCCAGAGAGAAACGAAGAGATGGACCGCGAATCAAGCATGAACATTTAAATAGAGTGTATGAAAGCATACTTTTCATCTAACCTTGAACTGTCCAAAATGGGACAATTTAAGAGATTTCTATGCCACCAAAAACACACCATATCTATGTATGGCCCCATAGAAATCCTCAAACGAGTAACTAATTATCTAACTTACAAATCTATAAATTACAACATAGGCACCATACACCCATGCTCAAGTGAACCAAGTCAAGCATTATTCACACATGTTCAAGTGAACCAAGTCAAGCATCATTCGCACATTTTTGTACACAACCAAATTGAGCATCATTTACACATGTTCAAGTGAACTAAGTAAAGCATCATTCATACATGTTCAAGTGAATTGATTTAAGCATCATAAACAAATGTTCTAGGGGGCTGATCTTAGCATCATTACCACACATCCAGGTCAATTTATTTAAGCATCATAAACACATATTGTTGCCAAATATCTTGGCATCATTACTACACATCCGAGTTGATTGATTTAAGCATCATAAACACATGTTCCAGTGGAGTGATTTAATCATCGTAAACACATGTCCAAGTGGATTGATTCAAGCACTTTAAACACATGTCCAAGTGGACTGATTTAAGTATTATAAGCATTATTCAAACAATTGAAACTATGTCCGTCAAACACAACATCATTGTGGTATTACTTTAGAAAGCACTGAAAGGCACTTTCATGTTCATAAATACTGAGGTTTACTCTTGCTTTCATTTTGTTGTTGTCATGTTTAAAAGCGAATATGGCCACTCCCCCATATTCCATGTCCGCTTCTAGCTGATGCGTATGAGTTACTGCAACCCCGAGCTATATAATGTAAACGGTCTTCCACAGAAATCATGCCGATTCAACCATCATTGTGGGCATCACTTGAATTTAAACAATTTTGGCTGGCTGTCTAACTTTTTCTGTCATGTGGCTTACATCATGATTGGATCGACATGATTTTGAGGCCATTTTTATCTATGGATATAAAACCTCAATCAAGTAGCTGTTTTCTAGCCTCATAATTAGACATTTACCAAACAACCTAAAAGTGTGTGTGTGTGTGTGTGTGTGTGTGTGTGTGTGTGTAAATGTAAAAGCCAATAAGCTCTATAAGCCAATAAGCTCTTATTTGTAGAGATGCCAAATGCACCCTATAAGAAACCTATTTCTTGGATCCATACAATATAGGCTAACGTTTCATCTCAGCCGTTCAACAAATATCCATTAATCAACTGGTTTAGCGTCAAATTATTGCAATTTTTTTAATGGTCCATCTAAAGTGAGGTTCACCGTTTTGACGGTTTGATTTGATTTAATATTGTGCCACGTGTATAGGCTTCTTGGTGCCTGAGTATTAACCATTACACCATGCCAGAGTAATGGTTGAACATACAAATCTCAGGTGGACAAAACCACAAGAAACGGTGGTGATTGACCATTAAAAACTTGTTGTGGGCCACAAAAGTTTCAGATCACCACTGATATTTATTTGTGTTCTCCCTTCATCCAGGCCTGTGTGACCTTATCAACAGGTTAGATGGCAAATAAACATTCCTGTGATCCCCATGAAGATTTTAATGGTGAGAATTCAATCACCATTGTTTCCCATGGTGTGGTCGACCTAAGATTTGGATCTGCTTCATTTTTGGGATTGTACCCTAAAATGATTTTTGAATATGGATGAAGCTCATTTTAGGGCATGATTCCAAAATTGAAGAAAATCCAAATCTTAGGTGGAACACACCACAGGAAACCAGAGTATAAAAATCCATAAATTACTAAATCCCCAATTCCATAAATCGGCATTGAGAGGTTGAGAGAGAGAGAGAGAGAGAGAGACTAACCGTTGTTTTGAGGAGCTAGAGATCGTAGATGGTTCGCAGGATTTCCTCTCCTTCTTCTTCTTCTTCTTTCGAGTGCTGGGATTTCAAAACCCTACCGAGAGAGAGAGAGAGAGAGAGAGAGAGAGAGAGGGGGTTTGGGAGAGGGGGATTTGGGTTTTGGGAGGGCGCGTGATTTGGGTTTTGAGGGGGATTTGGGGTTTGGGAGGGTGGAGGTTTTTTTTTTGGGAGGGGTTTTGGGAGGGCGCTGTTAGCGTCGGTTTGGGGAGGGCGCGGATTGCGTACTGAGTTACTCAGTACGCTTATTGTACTGAGTAAACTCCGTGGGATCCACCTTGATTTATGTATTTTATGCACTCTATCCATCCATTTTACCTGAATATTTTAGGGCTTGAACCAAAAAATGAAGTATATCCAAACCTCAATTGGACCACACCACAGGAAACAATGTGAATTGAACATCTACAATTGAAAATTTCTTGGGGCCCACATAAGTTTTGGATCAAGCTTGTATTTGTGATTTCCCAACATCCATGTTTTTGTGATCTTTTGAACAGGTTGGATGAGAAATAAACATCACTGTGGACTCTATAAAGGTTTCAACGGTGGAAATCAATATTCCAACAGTTTCCTATGGTATGTTACACTTGATCTTTGGGTATGCTTAATTTTTTGTCTCAGCCCCTAAATAAGATGGAAAATGGATGGACGGCATGGATAGACTAGATACATTGACGGTGGGCGCAAATGTATTATATCAACACTGTCCATTCATTTGGAGAGATCATTTTATGGGATGATCAAAAGAACGAGTCAAATCCAAATCTCAAGTGGCCCCACCACTGAAAACAGTGGGGACAGTGACACCCACCGTTGAGACTTTCCTAGGGCCACTGTCATGTTGATTTGAGATCTAACCTGTTAATAAGATAAAAAAAAAAAAGACATGGATGAAGAGAAAAATCAAATATCAGCTTGATCCAAGACTTCTGTAGCTCTCTGAATTTTTTTTGGTAGCCGTTCAATCTCCACATTTTTTATTTTTTATTTCTTTGTGGTGGGTCAACTTGAGATTTTGATCTGCCTCATTCTTTGACCCTTTCCCTGGAATGATCTATATAAACATTGGATGTAGCTCATTTTTTGCCTCATTTCCTAAAATGACCTCACAAATATCATGATGGGCCCACCTAAGTTTCCAGCGTAGGAACTTACTGCAAAACGCTTTCACAATAAATCCACGTTCGGGATCTAGGGGAGCAGATTAGGTGCGACGCGGGATCCACCAAGGTGGGTGGGACCCCTAACTGTGGAGCCCACTGTGATGTATATGACTACATCCATACCATCCATTCGTATTGGAAGATCATTTTATGGCATGATCAAAAAACATAAAGCAGCTCCAAATCCTGGATGGACCATGGTATAGGAAACAGTGGCAATTGACCATTTAAAATTCCTTGTGGGCCATAAAAGCTTTGGATCAGGGCCTCCTTTGTTCTTCTTTCTACTTGTGTAGGTCCAGGAAAGGTTTATACAAAGGGTTTGTTGGAAAACTGCATCAAGACATTTCACGTACTCCCATCCAAACACAACTAGGAAGTCATTTATTCCCAATTCAATTACGTCCATTTTCATTTTCCATTTAACTTAGGTTATAGGCTACCGTATGTGCTCTATATTTGATTTGCAACCAAGTATTGTTATAAATTCAATTTTTTGATGCAAGTAGACTCCTCGAACTTCTTCTCTGTGTGGAGCCATCAAGGAGCATGAAGTAGGTATACTGTGTAACTGAGTCATTGCAGGTAGGGCTAAAAGTCCGGCGGGTTCAACTCGATCGACCTGCGACCGACCCGACATTGGGTTGGGCTCGGGCTGGATGTATCGGGTTTGGTCTTGAGGTTCGGCTATATAAACACCAACCCGATAAAACTTGGGTTGGGCTTGGGTTGAGGTCTCAGGTTGCCCGACCCAACCCGAACCCGATCAATATATATAAATTACTTATAAATTATAATTGAGTGTGGATTATATTGTTGAAGGCACATGAAATTCCAGTGTCGTCGGGTCTCATTGGTCCACACCATTTGTGATGACTTAAGCTAACAAGATATGCCGGATTTCTCTCCCAAATAGATTGTGTGCTACACAACATGACTTTTAAAGGAGTAGTTGTCCTATATTTTAACTTGTTTGTTTAGAAAAAAATAAAGTTCTTTATGATAAATAACTACATGTATAATTAATAAAATCATACGAATAAAAAATAAGACGTGTATTGAAATATAATAAACTAATGTAATAATGAAAATATTAACATGTATCCACCCGACTAACCCGATCAACCCAACTGAGCCCGCTTGGGTTCGGTTGAGAATTTCCAACCCGAGGTTAGGTTATGGTTGAGGTATAGGAACCTTGGGTTGGGCTAGGGTTGAGCACCAACCCGGCCCAACCCGCCCAACTTTTAGCCCTAGTTGCAGGGCCATTGCAATGGCATTGTAAAATCTATATCACACATGTTTGCTGGTTAATGTTATGATGCGAGACGGAAAATCTCGAGTAGGCTATAACACTAGGAAATGTACAATCACCTACTATTGCAACCAATTACATACATCTGGATAGGCCCCATGGTAAGGGCCATCACTACCCAATCCAAGTCCAAGATCAAGCTGATGTTTATGTTTAATCCATGTTGATGTTTGTGGTTAATGTAAGGGCCATGAAACAGTGTTGATGATTTTTGTTTTTCCCCTTCATCTAGGCCTGTATGACCTAATAAACAGATTGGATGCCAAATAAACAGTACAGTGGGCCAAAATAGGATTTTAATGATGGATATCCAATCACCATTATTTTGATGTGGTGTGGTCCACTTGATATTTATATACCTCTCATTTTTGGGCCCCACCATCATCGAGTGGTTTTATATCCAAACCTTCCATCCGTTTGGAGAGATCATTTTAGGGCAATATCCATAGATAAATATAGGGCCTTTACAAGTTTTTAATGGTGGGTGTCATTTTATCGATTTGTTTCAAGTGTGGGAAGGTTGGACACTCGAAGAAAGACTACACCAACTAGACAAATATGGACTTTCACATACATCCCCATAAGTAAAAAGTGGGCCACCCATGAAAATCACCTGTGGCAAATCAAGTTGGTCCCCTCAATGGGTGGGCCGCATCGATGAAATTAATCGAAAGCCAATGGTCCTACTCAATGCAGGTGTGTTACCCACCTAGTGAGTCAATGGATCAAATTTTGATGACATGAAATGATCATGGTGCGACCCATATTTTGTGCGGCTGGGATGTCTTACCAGCATGATGTATTGGCATGAAAGGTGGTGGGCCCTTATGTGATCTTTTCTCATGTTTATGGTCTATATCTATGTATGAAAGATGACTAAGCATGATGTTAGTTTATTTACATGTATGTGTATAGATCAATAGACATTTTACTTGTTCAAAAAAATAAAAAAATAAAAAATGCACCAAACCCAAAAAAATAGATTTTGGCTGCGGCGCATCTAGATGAATCTCAATCATGCATCATATAGTTTTTTTTTTTTTTTAAATCAAAAGGGCTAAGAGGGGCAATTATAGATGGAATTTGACCTTCTCCATACCTAACCTTGAGACAAGCTCGACAAAGAATGCCATTGCTAGAATGGCAAACCGAGCAATCCGTCTTGGCTGATCAAGACATTCAGAAATTGTGATATATTGAAGTTGGTCTTAAAGCTCAATGGGCACAGCATGATGCATGTATTTTATCCACACCATCCAATTAAAATTTTTCCTAAGGCCCACTGTACTTTTTATAAATCTCAGGTGGACCCCACCACATGAAAACAATAGTGATTAGATATCCACAATTAAAACCGTCATAAGGCCCACTGTACTTTTTATTTAACATCCAATCTGTTGATTAGGTCATACAGGCCCTGATGAAGTGAAAGTAAAATATCAGATTGATCAAAAACTTTATATGGCCAACAAAAGGTTTTTAATTGTCGACGCTCATTTAACACTGTTTCCTATAATGTGGTCCAGTTGAGATTGAGATAAACCTCATTTTTTGACTCATACTATAAAATGATATGGAAAAATAGATGGACGGTAGGGATGAAAAACATACATCATGGTGGGGCCCACAGAGCACAGACCACCAGCCCTTGCGCTGGTGTCAACGTGAGTAGCCAATCCGTTTCATGAGAGAGACTCTCTCTGTCCTCTCTCACTCTCTCAATCTCTCTCTCTCTCTCTCTCTCTCTCTCTCTCTCTCTCTCTTTCTCTCTCTCGCACACCCTCTCTCTCTCGGTCCTCTCTCAACGGCGCCCTCTCTCTCTGTCTCTCTCGGTGCCTTCTCTCACTCTCGCGCACCCTCTCTCTCTCTCTCTCGGTCCTCTCTCAACCGCGCCCCCTCTCTCTCTCAACCGCACCCTCTCTCTCTCTCGTGCACTCTCTCTCTCTCTCTCTCTCTCTCTCTCTCTCTCTCGAGCTCTCGGGAACCCTATTTTCGGCGTGAACTCGTGATCGGGGCTCCAACTCAAATAGGAAGTTGTTCTCTTCCTGCTGCAAAATTGGTTGGCCATGAGGTATCTCTCACTCTCTCTCTCTGTCTCAATCTCTCTCAATCTCGATTGAAACTATTTGGGGATTTAGGGATTTGGGGATTTAGGGATTTGGGGATTTAGGGTAATCAGGTTTTCAGTTTGTATAAGTGGGGCCATGGTTCACTGATCTAGATCATCGGTCTGTTGTGATGTGGATGGTGCACCATGGATGCACCAAACTAAAAAAATCTCCCCAGAATGAGAGATCTTAGCCACCAATCTGTAGCACTTTTCAGCGAATGTGGATAGTTCCTCTTCAATACATATAACTGATGAATATCTTAATCACTCAAGCTAAACCTTAGCTGCTATAAAAAGTAGGAAGTGGGTGTGGGAGTGGATGCAGATCCTAGAAGTAAATAACCATTTTCAAGCCCAAAGTTTGTAGGAATTGTGAGATTATGAAGCAGGAAGAAATGGTAGAAGATTTTTTTGCAACTATAGGGTGAGCTACAACACAACAGATGAATATATACATCTTGGCAATGAACATGACATGTAGATAGGATGAAATTTCTGTTTCTGAACTAGAACGACATGTTTTTTTATTTTTTGGATGATAGATTGTGAAATATGATAAGATCACATAGAAGTGAATGAAGGGTAAAATATAAATATTAGCTTGATGATGTCAAGCAGTTTTAAGCAGTAGGCAATCAATCCTCACTATTTATGTGGTGTAGTCTTCTTAAGCATATGTGATTTGGATAAATTCTTATTATTTTTTCCTTTCCTTTGAAAAAAAAGAAGAAGATCTAAATGAACTCATTTTGGATATACTAGTCAATCTCTACTTTTGAACATGGTGTGTTTGATGAAATTCATAAGAGAAGCCTAACCAATGTGGAGTGCAATGATTTGTGTGACTCAATCATTTCAATTGCTGAGTCTATATGGTAATTTATCATGCTCGAAGATTCAAAGCATGTGGCCCATCCTGTGTTAACGTCAGATCTCTCAAATGTGTTTGCTTGTGGTTGGCAAAGGGATTGAAGTGTGTATGGGCTTAGAAAATTTACAGAAAATTACTAGTGTAATTAGCAATCCAAACAGGCCTTACATGGCTCCATTGTCAATCAGGATGGTTCATCTAGTTGACCTTCATATGGATGGAGAGAACACTTAGTGGATGATTCTTGCCATCATTTTTTTAGGTTTTGGGTGACTTTGCTGCATTGAATGTTGGCGGTTAAAGACCACAAACTGGATGGCTAGGATCATTCCCTCCATGTGTTTTTCAATTCGCTTCCCATCTATGTTAAGGCTTGATAGTTGAACAGTCTCTGCCAGGTGTACCTTAGAGGGAAGGCTGTCTCTACTATATTCAGGTTCTACTGCATCAACTGCATTGTTTGACTTAGAATTATCCTTCATATGAAGAAGTTGTTTTTGTCATTTGGTGAGTTTTGAAATGAAGAATCAATTATAGTACCCTTCTCTATCTCCTTCAACACATACGTCTGATTTTACGGTTTCTGGACTGTGTATGAATTGCCACTTCATAGGGTATGGTCATGAAGGAAATCATCAAGGATGGAATACGATTAGCCAACAAGGGTAGTTGCCCATTGATGTACGTAGCATTTATTTTGGTCCAATAAAGTCAATTCATCAGAATCCTTTGGGAACATTGAAAACCATTGATATAAAAAAAAAAGTAGCTATGGGAATCATTTTCCATTTCAAAGTTTGGCTTGAAAGAAAAAACATGGCTATTAATTTCTTTCAAGAATATGTTAGTTGTCGATTTTCATAGTTATAAGAGAATTCATATCATTTTACTATTGACCTTCTAACATTTTCATAGAAAACAACTATGCTGAACAAACAAGATAACATAACTTGAATTTATTTCCAGGGTTTTCTTGACAATAGGATTCATCATTCATCTATAATTTTCCTACCTTTCCAAACAAAGATAAAGGAAGGAAAAATGCAATTTTTATCCCATGTTTTTAAGGCACACACCTCTTTTTTCCACTTTTGGAAATGAAATAATACCAAGAGATAGAAAACAACACTGTATGCATCATTAACTAGGCATGTAGTTTTTGTTTTCATAGACTAAATACCTGCAAATTGAAGTTGTTTTGTACTCTAGCAAACAATGATGATTGGCTCAAACCTAAGGCCTCAGTCTTGAAACATGTCTTGTCTCCCATTGAGCTATGGGCTTGAATCTGAAGTGTACATTTTGGCATGGATGAACTTGAATTGAACCGTCCATATCGTAGGAACACCGTGGATAGATTGGAATCTCAAATCCAAATTGTTTTGGTTATTGTAGAGTTTGATTAATGGACATTTTTTTATTAAATTTTGATTATTGTACTGCATTTCAACCATCTATTATACTTCCAATGATCTGAAGTTAGAAGATCAAATTAGTGTAGATTTTAGTTTATGATCTATCAAATTAGTGTAGAGTTAATGTGATCTATT
Organism: Magnolia changhungtana; assembly: GCA_030180095.1. Taxonomy (NCBI): domain Eukaryota; kingdom Viridiplantae; phylum Streptophyta; class Magnoliopsida; order Magnoliales; family Magnoliaceae; genus Magnolia; species Magnolia changhungtana. The sequence continues at coordinate 2,551,632 of JASAUF010000502.1, read as the reverse complement.
TCAATTTAGCTTCACCAATCTCACATATGTATGTCTTAGCATGTGTGTCCATATATAGTCAAGACATGTTCTTGTATGAATGATAGTACACAACTACACATTATCCACAAATACATAATCCACAAATACTACACAAGGGATTATATATATACTTACTACATATAGATTATCACATCATTTTAATCCTTGGTTTTCAATGACAGATGGGGTCCATGGTCCAATAATCCAAACCCATGCATGTTTGTCCCAACAGCAAATGGACTACGCCCAACAATCTCCTCAATAGGACAATCCCAACCTATTAATTTCTGGCTTTTATATAAAAGGTTACGTTGTCTTCTCTCACTCATGTACTATTTCACATTATAAAATTTTCAAGTAAATTGTACGAGGTTTACAATAATCTTGGAGATTAGAAAATTTTCAAGTATGTGCATTTCAGTCTGAGTTATTTCTCTAATGACGATAGCCTTGGGAGGGTTGATACGAGGGATGGGTTGATTGCAAGAGGCCGATTAAAACTATATTGGGTTATCTTGCTGGTCCTGAAATGATTATGTCCGGCAAGATAACCCAATACAATTTTAATCAGGGTTCTTGCAATCAACTCATCCCTCGTATCAACTCGTGATTAGTGAAATAACTCAGACTGAAATGTACATACTTGAAAAATTTCTAATCTCTAAGATTATTATAAACCTCATACAATTTACTTGAAATTTTCATCAGTTGTAGGTCATATGGTATAAAGAGCTTGTCCGTCTCTACTAACTGAACATAAAACACGAACTCAATGATAAATTTTTAGCCTATGAATCTTGTGTATATGCAAAAAAGCAACAGAAGTGGTTAATGCTTTTCATTATTCAATGTCCAAGTACTATCCATTGTAGGGACTGCCTGATGACTAGTCTTCAAGATTAGTTTTTATTTATAAAAAAAATAGATGCTTACCTTGTTTTTGAATGTATTTGTTCGATATTGATGGAGCAGACCCGGATGTGCGTTGGAGCTATCCGGAAGAGCGGGGGTCCCTGGAAGGTGGAAACCGCTGTTATGACCATAATGAAGCTGTCCATTTCCTATGGACAACATTGGAAGGGCGTGGTCATTTGGACAAGCCGTATTTATGTATTTGCTCGAGATTAATGGAGTAGACCCGGATGTGCGTCGGAGCTATCCGGATGAGCGGGGGTCCCTGGAAGGTGGGAACCGCTGTTATGACCATGATGAAGCTGTCCATTGCCTATGGACAATATTGGAAGGGCCTGGCCATTTGAACAGGCCGTATTTATGTATTTGATCGAGATTAATGGAGTAGACCCGGATGTGCGTCGGAGCTATCCGGATGAGCGGGGGTCCCTGGAAGGTGGGAACCGCTGTTATGACCATGATGAAGCTGTCCATTTTCTATGGACAACATTGGAGGGGCCTGGCCATTTGGACAGGCCGTGTTTATATCTGTATTTACAGGTACCACACCCCTAACGCTAAACCAAAACCTTTAACCTAAACCTTAACCTAAACCTTAACCTAAACATAAATCTAAACCTAAACCTATACCTATAACCTAAACCTAAACCTAAACCTATAACCTAAACCAAACTTATAACCTTAACCCAAACTTATAACCTTAACCTAAACCTATTCTCAAATCCCTAAACTTATACTTATAACCTAAACCTAAACAAAAACCTTAACTTATAAACTATACTTATAACCTATAACCTATACTTATAACCTTAACCTAAACCAAAACGTATAACCTTAACCTAAACCAAAACCTGTAATCTAAACCTAAACCTAAACTTATAACCTTAACCTAAACCTAAAACCAAAACTTAAACCTATAACCTAAACCTATAAACTAAAACTTGGACCTAAACCTAATCCTAAACCTATAACCTAAACTAAAAGCTATAACCTTAACCTAAACAAAAACCTATAACCTGACACCTAAACTTATAACCTTAACCTAAACCTAAAACCAAAACCTAAACCTATAAGCTAAAACCTAAACCTATAAGCTAAAACCTATACCTAAACCTTAACCTATAACCTATAACCTATAACCTAAACCTATAACCTTAACCTATAACCTTAACATAAACCCAAAAACTAAACCTTAACCAAAACGTATAACCTTAACCTAAACTAAAACCTTAACTTATAACCTTAACCTAAACCTAAAACCAAAACCTAAACCTATAACCTAAACCTATAAACTATAACCTAAAAACCTAAACCTAAACTTATAACCTAAACCAAAACCTATAACCTTAACCTAAACAAAACCTATAACCTAAACCTTAACCTATAACCTATAACCTAAACTTATAACCTTGACCAAAACCTATAACCTAAACCTATAAGCTAAAACCTAAACCTAAACCTAAACCTAAAACCTAAATGTATTCTCAAATCCCTAAACCTAAACCTAATCCCAATCCCAATCTCAACTCCCCAACCTAAACCTAAACCTAAACTTCAAAACCCGATCCAGAACCCGAACTCGATTTCCTAAACCTAAACCTAAAACCAAAACCTAAACCTACACCAAATCCCAATCTCAATTCCCTAACCTAAACCTAAACTTAAACATGAAAACCCAAGCCTAAACCCGATCCCGAACCCGAACCCGATTTCCTAAACCTAAACCTTAACCTTAACTTATTCTCAAATCCCTAAACCTAAACCTATACCAAATCCCACTCTCAACTCCCTAACCTAAACCTAAACCTAAACATGAAAACCCAAGCTAAACTCGATCCAGAACCCGAACCCGATTTCTTAAACCTAAACCTTTACCTATTTTCAAATCCCTCGACCTAAACCTACACCAAATCCTAATCTCAACTCCCTAACCTAAACCTAAACTCGAACTTGAAACCCAAACCTAAACTCGATCCAGAACCCGAACCCAATTTCCTAAACCTAAACCTTAACCTATTCTCAATTCCTAAAGCTATAACCTATAACCTTAACCTATAACCTAAACCTAAAACCAAAACCAAAACCTATAACCTAAACCTATATAACCTAAAACTAAACCTAAAACCTAAAACCTAAATGTATTCTCAAATCCCTAAACCTAAACCTACACCAAATCCTAATCACAACTCCCTAACCTAAACCTAAACCTAATCTGGAAAACCTAAACCTAAACCCGATCTCGAAACCTTAACCTATTCTCAATTCCCAAAGCTATAACCTATAACCTATAACCTATAACCTAAACCTAACGTAAACCTATAACCTTAACCTATAACCTTAACCTAAACCCAAAACCTAAACCTTAACCTAAACCAAAGCCTATAACCTTAACCTAAACCAAAACCACGTAACCTAAACCTTAACCTAAACTTATAACCTTAACCTAAACCTAAAACCGGAACCTAAACCTATAACTTATAACCCAAACCTATAAACTAAAACCTAAACCTAAACCTATAACCTAAACCAAAACCTATAACCTCAACCTAAACAAAAACCTATAAACTAAAACCTAAACCTAAACTTATAACCTAAACCAAAACCTATAACCTCAACCTAAACAAAAATCTATAACCTAAACCTTAACCTATAACCTATAACCTAAACTTATAACCTTAACCTAAACCTAAAACCAAAACCTAAACCTATAACCTAAACCTATACCTATACCTAAACATTAATCTATTCTCAAATCCCTAAACCTAAACCTACACCTAATCCCAATCTCAACTCCCTAACCTAAACCTAAACGTAAACATGAAAACCCAAGCCTAAACCGATTCGAACCCGAACCCATTCCCTAAACCTAAACCTTAACCAATTCTCAATTCCCTAAACCTATAAAGCTTATAACCTAAACCTAAACCTTAACCTAACTTAAACCTAAACCTTAACCTAAACCTATAACCTTAACCTAAACCAAAACCTATTACCTATAACCTAAACTTATAACATATAACCTAACAATAACCTAAACCTTAACCTATAACCTAAACCTAAACCTAAACCTAAACCTAAAACCTAAATGTATTCTCAAATCCCTAAACCTAAACCTACACCTAATCCTAATCTCAACTCCCTAACCTTAACCTAAGCTTAAACTTGAAAACCCAAACCTAAAGCCGATCCCGAACCTGAACCCGATTCCCTAAACCTAAACCTAAACCAATTCTCAATTCCCTAAACCTATACCTTATAACCTAAACCTGAACCTGAACCTAAAACTAAACCCAATTCCCTAAACCTAAACCCAAACCAATTCTCAATTACCTAAACCTATACCTTATAACTTAAACCTAAACTTTGAACCTAAAACTAAACCTAAACCTTAACCTAAACCTATAACCTTAACCTAAACCAAAACCTATGACCTAAAACCTTAACCTATTACCTATAACCTAAACTTATAACCTATTACCTACCATTCACCTAAACCTAAATCCTAAACCTTAACCTACAACCTAAGACCTAAACCTAAAACCTAAATGTATTCTCAAATCCCTAAACCTAAACCTACACCTAATCCCAATCTCAACTCTCAGTAACCTAAACCTAAGTTTAACCTTGAAAACCCAAACCTAAACCCGATCCCAAACCCAAACCCGATTCCTAAACCTAAACCCAAACCAATTCTCAATTCCTAAACCTATACCTTATAACCTAAACCTAAACCTTATAACCTAAACCTAAACCTTAACCTAAACCTATAACCTTAACCTAAACCAAAACCTATGACCTAAAACCTTAACCTATTACCTATAACCTAAACTTATAACCTATTACCTACCATTCACCTAAACCTAAATCCTAAACCTTAACCTACAACCTAAGACCTAAACCTAAAACCTAAATGTATTCTCAAATCCTAAACCTAAACCTACGCCTAATCCCAATCTCAACTCCGTAACCTTAACCTAAGCTTAAACTTGAAAACCCAAACCTAAACCCGATCCCGAACCCGAACCCGATTCCCTAAACCTAAACCTAAACCAATTCTCAATTCCCTAAACCTATACCTTATAACCTAAACCTAAACTCCGAACCTAAAACTAAACCCAATTCCTAAACCTAAACCCAAACCAATTCTCAATTACCTAAACCTATACCTTATAACTTAAACCTAAACTTTAAACCTAAACTAAACCTAAACCTTAACCTAAACCTATAACCTTAACCTAAACCAAAACCTATGACCTAAAACCTTAACCTATTACCTATAACCTAAACTTATAACCTATTACCTACCATTCACCTAAACCTAAATCCTAAACCTTAACCTACAACCTAAGACCTAAACCTAAAACCTAAATGTATTCTCAAATCCCTAAACCTAAACCTACACCTAATCCCAATCTCAACTCCGTAACCTAAACCTAAGTTTAACCTTGAAAACCCAAACCTAAACCCGATCCCAAACCCAAACCCGATTCCCTAAACCTAAACCCAAACCAATTCTCAATTCCCTAAACCTATACCTTATAACCTAAACCTAAACCTTATAACCTAAACCTAAACCTGAACCTAAACCTTAACCTAAACCTATAACCTTAACCTAAACCAAAACCTATGACCTAAAACCTTAACCTATTACCTATAACCTAAACTTATAACCTATTACCTACCATTCACCTAAACCTAAATCCTAAACCTTAACCTACAACCTAAGACCTAAACCTAAAACCTAAATGTATTCTCAAATCCCTAAACCTAAACCTACACCTAATCCCAATCTCAACTCAGTAACCTAAACCTAAGCTTAACCTTGAAAACCCAAACCTAAACCCGATCCCGAACCCAAACCCGATTCCCTAAACCTAAACCCAAACCAATTCTCAATTCCCTAAACCTATACCTTATAACCTAAACCTAAACCTTATAACCTAAACCTAAACCTTAACCTAAACCTATAACCTTAACATAAACCAAAACCTATGACCTAAAACCTTAACCTATTACCTATAACCTAAACTTATAACCTATTACCTACCATTCACCTAAACCTAAATCCTAAACCTTAACCTATATGCTAAGACCTAAACCTAAAACCTAAATGTATTCTCAAATCCATAAACCTAAACCTACACATAATCCTAATCTCAACTCCCTAACCTAAACCTTAGCTTAAACTTGGCTTGAAACCTAAACCCGATCCCCGAACCCGAACCCGAACCCGATTCCCTAAACCTAAACCCAAACCAATTCTCAATTCCCTAAACCTATACCTTATAACCTAAACCTAAACTTTGAACCTAAAACTAAACCTAAACCTTAACCTAAACCTATAACCTTAACCTAAACCAAAACCTATGACCCAAAACCTTAACCTATTACCTATAACCTAAACTTATAACCTATTAACTAACATTAACCTAAACCTAAAACCTAAACATTAACCTAAACTTCAAAACCCGATCCCGAACACGATTTCCTAAACCTAAACCTTAACCTATTCTCGGATCCCTAAACCTAAACCTACACCAAATCCCCATCTCAACACCCTAACCTAAACCTAATCCTAAACATGAAAACTCAAGCCTAAACCCGATCTCGAACCCAAACTCGATTTCCTAAACCTAAACCTTAACCTATTCTCAATTCCCAAAGTTATAACCTATAACCTAAACCTAAACCTAAACCTAAACCTAACCTAAACCTATAACCTTTACCTATAACCTTAACATAAACCCAAAACCTAAACCTTAACCTAAACCAAAACCTATAACCTTAACCTAAACCAAAACCGTAACCTAAACTTTAACCTAAACCTAAAACCAAAACCTAAACCTATAACCTAAACCTATAAACTAAAACCTAAACCTAAACCTAAACCTAAACCTATAACCTAAACCAAAACCTATAACCTTAACCTAAACAAAAACTTATAACCTAAACCTTAACCTATAACCTATAACCTTAACTTATAACCTTAACCTAAACCTAAAATCAAAACCTAAACCTATATGCTAAAACCTAAACCTATACCTATACCTAAACCTTAACCTATTCTCAAATCCCTAAACCTAAACCTACACACCTAATCCCAATCTCAACTCCCTAACCTAAACCTAAACCTAAATATGAAAACCCAAGCCTAAACCCGATCTCGAACCCCAACCCGATTTCCTAAACCTAAACCTTAACCTTAACCTATTCTCAAATCCCTAAACCTAAACCTACACCAAATCCCAATCTCAACTCCCTAACCTGAACCTAAACCTAAACATGAAAACCCAAGCCTAAACCCGATCCAAAACCCGAACCCGATTTCTTAAACCTAAACCTTAACCTATTTTCAAATCCCTCAACCTAAACCTACACCAAATCCTAATCTCAACTCCCTAACCTAAACCTAAACCTTAACTTGAAAACCCAAACCTAAACCCGATCCCGAACCCGAACCTAGTTTCTAAACCTAAACCTTAACCTTAACCTATTCTCATTCCCAAAGCTATAACCTATAACCTTAACTTATAACCTAAACCTAAAACCAAAACCAAAACCTATAACCTAAACCTATAACCTAAACCTAAACCTAAAACCTAAAACCTAAATGTATTCTCAAATCCCTAAACCTAAACCTACACCAAATCTAATCACAACTCCTTAACCTAAACCTAAATCTAATCTGGAAAACCCAAACCTAAACCCGATCCCGAACCCGAACCCAATTTCTTAAACCTAAACCTTAACCTATTCTCAACTCCCAAAGCTATAACCTATAACCTATAACCTAAACCTAAACCTAACCTAAACCTATAACCTTAACCTAAACCCAAAACCTAAACCTTAACCTAAACCAAAGCCTATAACCTTAACCTAAACCAAAACACCGTAACCCAAACCTTAACCTAAGCTTATAACCTTAACCTAAACCTAAAACCGAACCTAAACCTATAAACTAAAACCTAAACCTAAACCTATAACCTAAACCAAAACCTATAACCTCAACCTAAACAAAAACCTATAAACTAAAACCTAAACCTAAACCAAAACCTATAACCTCAACCTAAACAAAAACCTATAACCTAAACCTTAACCTATAACCTATAACCTAAACTTATAACCTTAACTAAACCTAAAACCAAAACCTAAACCTATATGCTAAAACCTAAACCTAAACCTATACCTAAACCTTAACCTATTCTCAAATCCCTAAACCTAAACCTACACCTAATCCCAATCTTAACTCCCTAACCTAAACCTAAACCTAAACATGAAAACCCAAGCCTAAACCCAATCCGAACTCGAACCCGATTTCCTAAACCTAAACCTTTACCTATTTTCAAATCCCTAAACCTAAACCTACACCAAATCCTAATCTCAACTCCCTAACCTAAACCTAAACCCGAACTTGAAAACCCAAACCTAAACCCGATCCCGAACCCGAACCCGGTTTCTAAACTTAAACCATAACCTATTCTCACTTCCCAAAGCTATAACCTATAACCTAAACCTTAACCTAACCTTAACCTATAACCTAAACCTAAAACCAAAACCAAAACCTATAACCTAAACCTATAAGCTAAAACCTAAACTTAAAACCTCTAACCTAAATGTATTCTCAAATCCTTCAACCTAAACCTACACCAAATCCTAATCTCAACTCCCTAACCTAAACCTAAACCTAAACTTGAAAACCCAAACCTAAACCTGATCCCGAACCCGAACCTAGTTTCCTAAACCTAAACCTTAACCTATTCTCAATTCTTAAAGCTATAACCCATAACTTAAACCTAAATCGAACCTAAACCTATAACCTTAACCTAAACTTAAAACCAAAACCTAAACCTGTAACCTAAACTTATAACCTATAACCTAAACCTATAACCTATAACCTAAACTTATAACCTATAACCTAATAGTAACCTAAACCTAAAACCTAAACCTTAACCTATAACCTAAAACCTAAACCTAAATGTATTCTCAAATCCCTAAACCTAAACCTACACCTAATCCTAATCTCAACTCCCTAACCTTAACCTAAGCTTAAACTTGAAACCCAAACCTAAACCTGATTTCCTAAACCTTAAACACTAAACCCTAAACCTATTCTCAAATCCCAAAACCTATACTTATAACCTGAACCTAAACAAAACCTAAACCTAAACCTAAACCTGAAGGAGCTGGCGAGGCAGAGGGAGGAGCAGGAGAGGAGGATAGAGGATCAGCTCACGAGGCAGAGGAGGATGGAGGAGGAATTGGTGAGGTAGAGGGAGGAGCATGAGAGGAGGATGTAAGAGATGCAGGTGGAGCATGAGCGACGACGGATGACGAAGATGTTTCAGGCTTTCGCTACACGCTTACCCACCGATGCCCCACCACCTCCACCTTCATCTTTGTGATTTTTTATTTATTTGTTTATGTTAAATTTATATATATTTATGCGTGAATGAATGTGATGCGGATAAGATTGTTTGTGTTTGGATGAATGTAGTTTATGTTTGGGTTTGGGTTTAGCTGGATGTGAATGTCAATATGATGAAATATATTATATAACAGGTGTATATTAGGATGAATATGATGAAATATATTGTTAACAGGTGTATATCAGGAATTTTGTGCAGAATTTTGAGCTGTATATTTAAAAAAAAAAAGACTTTTAGCAACAAAAATTTTCGTCGCTAAAAGTGGAACGATTTTTTAGCAGCAAAAGTTTTCGCTGCTAAAAATTCTTGGAAATTTTTTTGGCGGCGAAAATTTTCGCTGCTAAAAGTCTTAGAATTTTTTGGCAGCGAAAATTTTCGTTGCTAAAATCTTGGAAATGTTTTTTTTGCAACGAAAATTTTCGCTGCTAAAGTCTTTGAAATTTTTTGGCGGCGAAAAATTTCGCAGCTAATAGTCTTGGAAAATTTATTTTGTCGCAAATATTTTCATTGCTAAAATCTTTTGGAAAATATTTTTAGCAGTGAAAATTTTGGCTGCTACAAGTCTTCTATAGTATTTTTTAGCGACGAACATTTTCGCCACTAAAAGTTTATGTTGTTTGGGTTTAGATTAATGTGAATGTGAATATGATGAAATGTGTATATCAGGATGAATATGATGGAATATATTGTTAACAGGTGTATATCAGGAATTTTGTACGTATATTGAATTGGAATAATTTTTTTAAGAAAGAAACTTTTGGCGACGAAACTTTTCATCACTAAAAGATATGTTAGTTTAGTTTTAGCAATAAAATTGTCATTAAAAGTCTCAGATAAGATCTGAAGACTTTTAGCGACAAAAATTTTCACCGCTAAAAGTCTTGTACAGTACAAGACTTTTAGCAGCGAAAAGTTTCGCCGCTAAAAGTTTAAGACAATGTTTAGAGTCTTTTGCGACGAAAAGTTTCATCACCAAAAGTCTCATATAGTATTTTTAGCTACGAAAATTTTTGCAGCTAAAAGAAATTTATGCCACATCGAAGTAAAATGTTTGAAGCATTTAACGGCGAAAATTTTCGTCGCTAAAAGTCTAATGCACTAGTTTTAGCTACGAAAACTTTCGTTGCTAAAATCTCACTTTTAGCGACGAAAATTTATTTCGTCGCTAAAAGTGACTTGTGGTGACGAAAATGCGTTTCGTCGCTAAAAGTTTCGTCGCTAAAAACCCTCTTTTTTATAGTGAAAATTTTTCTAACTAAGAAAGTAAGTGTCATCCTCAAGTAAGATGTGCCACAAAAATACAAAGATCCTGGTAGCCCAACTCTCTCTTGTGTGATTGGTGACCACCAGATTGAGCATGCACTACTTGACCTGGGAGCAAGTGTAAATTTGATTCCTTATTCGATTTACGAACAACTCGAACTTGGTGAATTAAAACCCACCAGGACCACAATTCAACTTGCTAATCATCCAATTCGTATACCAAGAGGAATGATTGACGACATGCTAGTTCAAGTCGATAAATTCTACCATCCAGTGGATTTTATTATTTTGGACACTTAGCCCGTCATCGATGTGAGCACTTGAATTCCTGTCATCTTAGGCCGTCCATTCCTAGCTACAACAAACACTATCATCAATTATAGGAATGCGATTATGAAACTAACTTTTAGGAGCATGACATTAGAGTTGAACGTCTTTAACATGTGCAAACAACCCAAGGATTTTGACGATACTTGCGAAGTAAACATGATATATTCATTCGTGGAAGATAGAGCACTTTTAAATTAATACTCTGACACCTCAGAGACATGCATGGCCCACTCCCCTGATTTAGCTGATGACATGATTAGGGAGATGGATGCTTTGCTTGATGTAACACCGGTACTTGAAACTAGCCGATGGAGGCTAGAATTTAAAAACTTGCCCAACACCAACATTCTGCCTCTACTGTCTAGTCTCTAAGCATCGAAGCTTGACCTAAAACCATTATCCACTGATATTAAATATGCTTACTTAGGTCAAGATGAGACATATCCTGTGGTGATCTCTTCCCACTTGTATAGGAAACAAGAGAGTATACTTATATCTACTCTCATGGAACACAAAGGAGTCCTTGGGTGAATGATTGTGGACCTTAAGGGAATAGATCCTGTGATTTGTACTCATTGTATTCATCTCAAGGATAATGCAAAAACTTCTAGATAACCACAACACCGTTTAAATCCAAACACAAAAGAAATGGTTAAACCCAAGGTGCTTAATTTGTTGGATGTGGATATTATATACCCTATATTCGATAGCTAATGGGTGAGTCCAACTCAGGTGGTTCCTAAGAAGTTCGGGATCACCATAGTAGCCAATGCAGATAATAAACTCGTGCCAACTAGAGTCACTACTGGTTGGAGAATGTGCATTGACTACAGAAAGTTGAATATCGTCATTAGGAAAGACCACTTCCCTTTACCCACTGTTGATCACATTTTAGAAAGGTTAGCTAGTCATTCATATTATTTTTTTAGATGAGTATTCGAGCTATAATCAGATAGAGATAGCCCTTGAAGATTAAGAGAAGACATTAGTAAAAATAACATCACCATATTGTAGCAAAGTCTTTTATGACATTGGTAACAATAGCATTGCCAACCACAATATCTCCAATCAAATGATTTAATTGTCCATTAGCTCTCCCTATGCCACCACCATCACCCCCTTTATAATTTTTAATCTTCTCATTTTACCAAAAAATTTATAACCATCTTCAATGAACTTTCCCAATGATAAAAGACTCTTCTGTAGGTTCGGTATGTGTCACAAACCGGAAATTGTATGTGTGATACTATCAAACATAGTAATTCTAACATCTTCAATGCCTATAATTTTTCATGTGCTATTATTACCTATATAAACTATGTCGCCATCCCATGATTAATATGTGTAAAAACAATCTCTATGTGAAGTCATATGGAACGAAGCACTTGAATCTAAGATTCATTGATGGCACAAATTCTCTTGTGGAATCACTGTAGACAACACTTCCCCATCCTTCGATGAATTGTCTTTCTCAACTAGATTTCATTAGGAACCCTATAAAACTAATACTTGCTCATGCGAATCAAGTTTATAATTTTTTTGATTTTCTTTTTTGAGTATATAAATTTTACGCAAGTAGCCCTTTATTCCACAATTACAACACTTGTTTTGTACCCTCGTGACTTGGATCTTGTATGATATCTTCTACTGATACCCTTCTCAATAGATCTTTATCTGACCATCGTAGTATCATCAATAGATTCTCCATACATGTTCTACGAAACTCTTTAATATGCAATGTGGGCACAACTGACTCCATATTGAGATTTGGATCATTACTGAGATTTATGATCAAACCATCCCACGAACCTAGCATCGAACAGATTAGAAGTGCAACATTTTCTTTATTGTCAATCTTTACATCGACGACCACCAATCTACTAAATAGGGTATTAAACCCATTAAAGTGATCTTGCAAAGAGGACCATTTCTTCATCTTCAAGTTGTATAGTTTTCATCAGAGAAATATCTTGTTTGACATCGATTTCCCTTCATATAGGTTTCACAATTTGTCCCAAAAATCTTTTGCGATCATTTGATCAGACACGTTAAACAAAATCGAACCATATAGAGCAAGAAAACAGTCCAACCTGGCTAATTGATTTTTCTCCTCCAATATATTATCTTTCATATCTTTAGGCTTCTTTTCTTTTCCTTGAATTGCAATTGCACATGCTTCCTTCACCAGCATCATGTTCATCTTCAATTTCCACAATGCATAATTGGATCCTTTGAACTTCGACACCTCAAATCTAGTAGAACTAGATCTTACCATCTGAAACACAATTACAAAACAAATACCGATATCGATCTTATGCTAAAAAGTTTCTCAATCTTTGACTTTGATACCAATTGTTGTGAAAAAAAAATGTCTACAGTTGATCAATGTCAGTGATGCCAAAATAGAAAAGAAAATGGCCAAACAAAAGATAAATGACCAAACCAAAACAAGAGATAAGAAGCATAAGGATTTACGCATTTCGACAATGTCTACTCTACGGAACAAAAAAATTGAGCTTTCTTTTTTCCAATAGAAATACAAGGCTTAGCTCTCTCCAACTCGTATAATGAATTTCATACTCCAAAAGATAAATATAATAGAATATAATACCTCTCTCTACTTATAACCCTCTTTATATGGACACTGTGTGAGAGAGCAACTGGCAAAGCCTCCAAAAACTAAGCTTTCACCCATGTACATAGCCATACATACGAGAGAGACAAATCAGAGAGAGAAGGGCCAGAAGACAGACATCCCAACCACCACAACACTCGCATGTGCTAGCGTGTGCCTTAGAGATACAATATCAAAGCAATTCATCACATGATTCTGACCATCTAAGCAATTCATTAGGTGGTTCTGTTCATGTAAACATTTTCTTCTAGATATGAATCCAGTCCACTATAATGTTAAAAGGACTTAGTAAAGTAATAAAAACTCATCAAGCAAATTATTTATCAGCCATAAGCTTATTTTGTAAATTGTGGCACACCTAACAATTAAACCCATCCAATTCTTAGTCAAGAGCATCTAAACAGTGGTTTGCGTATGATGAATTGAGTAGATATCTTACCAATATGCTCGGATAGCAAATGTGGTGGCATATGCTTCAACAGCCTTATGCACCCATCTCGCTCAGTGAAGCTTATGCTCTGCATATAGGGTTGTACAGGAACCGAGCTAGCTCGATCAGCTCGCTTAGCTTGGCTCAATTTATCTCAGATTGACTCGGCTTGAAGGACATCTCAGGCGTATCAAGTTTCGTATGACTCAGCTCATGTTGAAAACAAGCTAAGTTCGAATTTATTGCAGCTCGACTCGACTCGATTCAATTCGAAGCTGGAGCTCGGCTCAACTTGAATATTATATATATATATATATATATATATATAAGTTAAAATTTTAAAACCTAAAAAATCCTACCCAATCTTCGGTCCCTTTCCCTTTCCCTTTCTCTTTCTCTTTAGGGTTTTCCTTTCCCTTTCCCTTTCCTTTACCCAACCCGTCGTAGCCCGCACCCAAGCAGTCGAGCAATCTCTCTCTCTCTCTCTCTCTCTCTCTCTCTCTCTCTCTCTCTCTCTCTCTCTCTCTCTCTATCCATCTATCTATTTATCTATCTCCTCACTTAGCCACTCACCTGAGCCCAGATCAACATCTGCACTAGGCCTCTCTCTCTCTCTCTCTCACACACACACACACACACACTCTCTCTCTCTCTCTCTCTCAGCACCCACAAAGGTAGGTACCTCTATCATAAATCATCTATTTCTTTATCTAAAAAATTTTATATATAAATCAATATGTGTTTGATTTAGGGTGGGTCGAAACTCAGGTGGCTGGGCTGGGTCAGGTGGCTGGGTTGAGTCGGGTGTGGGTTGGGTCAAGTTGGACGCTAAGTCAGGCTGGGTTGGGTGTAGGTTGGGTGCTGAGTTGAGTCGTGTGCGGGTTGTGTTAGGCGTTGGGTGTTGGTTAGGTCGAGTTGGGTGCTGGGTTGGGTTGGATTGGGTTGGGCGCTAAGTCAAGATAGGTTAGGTGCTGGGTTGAGTTGAGGGTTGGGCGCTGAGTCGGGCTAGGTTGGGTCATCGAGTTGGGTGTTGGCTTGCTGAGTTAGGTTAGGTTGGGTGCTGGTTGGATTGGGTTCAGTGATGGCCTGCTGGGTTGGGTCGGGTTGGGTGCTGGTTAGCTTAGGTTCGGTGTTGGCCTGCCGGGTTGGGTCGGGTTAGGTGTTAGGTGATCGGGTTAGGAACGTTGAGTGCTAAGTCGAGTATGGGTTGGCTGCTGAGTTGGGTCGGTTAGAGTTGGTCGAATTAGATTTTCATTGTAAATTTGTAAAGTTGAAACTGTTGAATTGTAAATTTGTAATTTGTAAATTTAATATTGTGATTCTATGAATATGTGAATGTATATTATAAATTAGATTTGCATGATTTTCTTTATTTACTTATAATAATATTTCTTTTACAACAAAATGGTGTCACTATTAAAAAAATGAGCAAAGGTTACGAACTATGTTAGTTTTTTTCTACGGATATAAACCGTAGCTATATTACTATGGATTTAATCTATAGGTAAAAGGTTGTTACATCATTAGAAATTGATGGTCGTGTAAGGGGCTATATGGGGCCCACCACAATATATGTGCTCTATCTAAGCCGTCCATCTGTTTTGAAATATAATTTTAGGAATGAACCTAAAAAATCAGGTAGATCGAAGGCTCGAGTGAACCACACGGTAGGAAATAGTGAAGATTAAATCACAAGTGTTTCCTATGGTGTGGTCCACTTAGGCTTTCAATTTACCTCATTTTTTGGATTATATCCTAAAATTAACTATCAAAATGAATGAACAGCATGGATAAACCACATACATTATGGTGGGCCCCACAGAGCCCCTAATAGATCGTCCATATGTAGGTCCGTCCTGATGGGTACCTATCCATGCCCAAAAAGGGCGCGTGCTCGAAATAGGGCCGCGCCTAACAAAAAACATTTTTGTCTCCTCTCTCTCTCTCTCTCTCATTCCCTTATTTCCTTCTCTCTCCCAATCTCTACTCCCATTCTCCTTTTTCCCTCTCTCTTTCTCCCATTCTTCGTCCCTATCTCCTTTCCCCCTGTCTCTCTCACCTACTCCATCTCTCTCATACGCCTCCCTCTCTCCAATGCATCTCCTCCATCTCTTCCATCTTCCTCACATTTCTTTTTGCTCAGATCTACATTGCAGCAGCCATGAAGCTCCTACCCAGATCAAATACACACCATTCGAAAGCCCCTTTTCATATTTTTGTGGCATCTCTTAAAACCGAAGGAATCTGAGACTCCTCTCCACATATTTGATCTCTTCCTCTCTCTGTATCTCTTTTTCTCTCTTTCAAATTTCATGCATGTTAACTGTTTGATAAAATGGCTTAACAAGGAAGGTTTTGGTGGTAAAACTTTGTTGTGATTATTGTTGATGCTCTTGTGATTTTGTTCATTTGATTTTGTGGTGATATTCTTTAGGCTTTAATGCAAGCAAATTGCTATGTAGCTAATTTTTCATATCAAATGATTGTCAGTATTTTTCTTTACTTTTAGTTGACCCTTTATTTCATTTGTTTAATGTAAATGTGAAAGGCCATTTCGAAGTCAATATCTCCAAGCCTATGTCCTACTAATTTTAATTCTGTAGATTTTTTAGGTATTTAAAGCAAGAAATAATTACAAAATCCGCCACTCAGATTGTGGCCTAAAACTGTTTCAAAAAAATGATATTGTGGCCTGAAAGTACAAGACTTTCATAGGAGATGCATTTTCACACCTAGCAATTGAACATGGTTAGTAGCCTAAAAAATTGTGGCCTAAAACTGTTTAAAACTTATGGGCTAAAAAATCAGGTTGTTTTACTCCTATGTAGGCCACAATATGGTAATCATAGGACTCAAGAAAATGGTTGGTAATAAAAATTCTAGGAAGAAAATGAAAATCAAAGAAATGATGCCCATAATTGAGCTCCAAACTATTCAATAAGAAATTATTAGGCCAGTGGGTAGCTAAAGAGTTTGGTAGCTAATGGGAATTGTTCTAAGAATAGGGTCATTCACGTAACAATTATTTGTGATGATTTAAAGAACAAACTTATGCGAACTACAAAACAACTTTATGTGTTGACTTTATAGATCCTGTCTTGAAAAGCTAGGCGGTTAATATGAATTTAGAATCTTTGTTTTTATGAAAGAATCTTTCTTTCTTTCTTTCTTTCTTTTTTTTTTTTTAGTTAAAGTCATCGGCCTGATCTTTTTAATTGGTTTGATTATCAAAATCCCCTCAAATGGAGTTCAAAATAGCAACATATTAAGGTATGTCCCTTTCTTAGTTTTTGTCATGTCATTGATGTACGTGAATTATAATTGTAAACATAGATCAAAGAAAAGCAAGTATGAATTGTGAACCATAATCGTCCTACCAGGAAGCGCCTTGCGCTTGATCATGTCCAAGCCCTATGGATTTCATTATTTTTTTTCTACAATTTATCTTGGTAAGCTTGAATTCATGAGAATTTTCTTCAATTATTCTAACCAGAATCCTGTTTTTTTCCTAACACTCCAATTTGTTTTATTTTAGGTAGTTATGATATGGAAGACAACTGCAAGAGCTTACAACTTAGCTGCTCTCAATTATTGGGGACTAGCAACTCATATCAACTTCCTAGTATGTTTGGGTGGCGATTGGATCTGAAAATTTGAGATTTTGATTCATTTGTTTCATGGCATTCGGCATTGGAATTGGGATGGTGTAGTTGGATAACTATTATAAAGAACTTGATGAATGGAGAACATGAGCCCTTCAATAAGATCTTCTAATGCTTAAATTCCTTGGATTCAATAATGAGTACTATTTTGTAGACATCATATGACCCCTAGGTATATTAAAATATCATTTTTCCATCCATACTAGCCAATGTGGAGTGAATAAGTTTTTATAGAAAATAGCTTGGTATAAGCGAAGTTTTTTAAAAAAGAAGAAGTGAAAATTAAGAAAACTCATAGTGAGAAGCAAGCTAGGATTTGGTTTGTGTTTTCAAATAAAGAATCTACTACTGGCTTCCATCATCTTCAAAATTTTTTTATAATGTATGCATTCGAAGAGTAAGAAGCAAGAAGGCACAATCTAGTCTAAAATTTTACTGGCATTTAAGTGCCTCGCTATTTGTTTTTTTTACTTGCCTGCAAGTTCTCTTCTAGATTGGTATCTCAGATCCATTCATGCTCTTCGCATTTGAATTGTCTATTCAATTAAAATCTAAATCTGGTGTGTTATGAGCACATGTTTCCCTAAGAGCCAAATCGTCCCTTTATACATTAATATTGCATGTAGCTGTTTTATTTGTTCTTAATGTGCGCATATGTGATTAGATTGCTTTATTGCACATGTATGTGCACTTAGCGAAGCTCTGTTCTTAATGTAAAGTTTTTTTGTTCAAATTGGAAGGAGGTTTCTAAGAAGTTCTTTCTTTTCTTTTTCTTTTACTTTATTCTTGATGTATACTTTTGTTTTCTTAAATTGGAACTGAGGTTTCTAAGTTCTTTCGTTTCTTTCTTTTCCTTTTCTTTTGACAAGCTTGTTGGTTTATGGCAATTCTCAAGGGATAGAATGGCTATATGGAGCTCCTTATGCTCATATGTAGCCGAGGATGATTTGAAAGGAGTATAGATGAACTTTTCTTTGTTTCTATCTTACCTTTTCTTTTTATTTCTTTTCCTTGATTTTTTTTTTTTTTTTTTTTTTTTTTTTTTGTTGGGTTCTTTCTACCCTTCCAATAGAATTGTGTAACCATATGTGAGAGACATAATGGCCCTTGTAAGAGCTTGTAAGATAGAATACTCTCTCGTTATGCATGTAATTAATTAAGTGTGATGTATTTCTTCTATTATTCTTTATCTTTATTAGTTTAGATGGGTAGAGATGGATTTGTTAGTAATGAAGTCTTTATATTTATTAGCTTAGATGGGTTGATCTATCAGGGCACGTACTATAATGGTAAGATATACCATTATTATAATTATTTTTTTAAAAAAAAATTAGGCAATAGCTACGACTATTGGTCATAGCCCTAGATTTGAAAACCATGACTATTGATAACTTCGGCCTATTGCTACAGATCTATTTCTACTTTTAGCTATAAATATTACTGTAACTGTATGTACATTTCGCTATGAAATCTATGGCTACAGATTTAATCTGTAGCCATTGGCTCTATTGCTACGGATTAAATTCTTAGCCATCATACTATGGATTAAATTGATAGCCATGTATCAGATGATCCATCCACCAATATTTGGAATTATGGTTTCTAAGTCTACTCCCCGACTCTGGAAGAATGAAGATTAAATGTAATTTATGTGGAGCCAAATTTGTAAACAAAACAAATCGACTTATACTACACTTATTAGGTCAAGGGGAGATGCAAAATTGTGTTCTAGAGCATCAGAGGAGGTACGAGTTTTATTCCAGGATCATGTAGACTCGAACAAAAAGCCTTCCACCCCCTCCCCCATACCAAATACAACTAGCCATAATTAGATATACCATAACAGACATATTTTAGTCAATGAAGAATTTAAAATAGAGAGTGAAAAAAAATTATAAGGGAAGAGGAAGAGGAGAAAGCTAGATTGAGAACTTTAGAAGAAAAGAAATTAAAAATAGCCTTGAAGTTAAGTAAGAAAGAGGTAGAGGCATCTACATATCAACGATGTGCTCCCCGACAACATGAGACAGAAGCAAGGCCGAGCTCGAATAGCAAGAAGCTATCGAAGTTTATTTCGAAACTCACATTATTCTTCAAGATCTTGGGTCCTATGTATAAATCATCTCATTAAAAGTTTGAAAAATCTAGCTAAATTTATACAAGAACATGATGGAAAAGTCTCCCCACCTTTTGATTCAAGGAAGGTTATTCAGCATCTTCAAGAAGATATCACCAGCTCGAGCACGGACGACAAAAATAATTGATCCAATCCCGGTTTAGGAGAATATTAAAATCATAAAAATGTATTAAGATTTTTACTTGTAGACTTGTAGTTGTATGGAGTAAATACATTAATTTAACTTTCCTACTATAAATGCACTAACTTAACTTTCTTATTATAAACGCAGTAACTTAAGTTACTTAACTTTCGTTTAAATCATCATCTCATGTTTTCTTATATATTTTGATATTTGGTCTATAAATGTTTATGCTTATGATTCTTTGTTAACTGATGTTGTTAATTAGTATTTAGGCCACCTAACGGTTTAGTAATGTATCCTCTATTTAGGAATTTATATTGAACAAGTACAGTACAGTCATTCGACTGAAAATGCTTGTCTTTATGGATTCCTAAATTGTCCCATTTTGGACAGTTCGATACCATACCATGTACTTAGATTGTCTTCGTTTTCAATTTGCATGTAGTTGGAATTTTGGTAGTGTTTGCCTATATTTTCTCCAGATATGTGGTTCTTTACTAATTGGTTTTCGCTATCCATTTGTAATGGATTACATGTGAAAACTAATTAGTATTGAATTTTACATATATCTGGAGAATATGAGGAGGGTGCTATCAAAATTTCGGCTCACATGTAAACTATATGAGGACAATACATGGTATGTTATCGAATGAGATAAAGAAAATTAGCACCTCTAGATAAAGAAAATTCAGAATAGATGAGATATTTAGAGACATTAGTAAATAAATTTTAAAACAATTATGGACAATTTATAGTTATGCATATGTATGTACTCCGGCGGATTTATTTATTAGGGTACTATTTAAGACACTTATGTCTTGCAGTTTATAGAGGGGCCTGATATTATTTATACTATATATTTATATATACTTATAAATGTAATTGACTGATTACTTCAACCTATAAAAGCCTTGATCTTTTACCCTTCTTATTTTTTGATTTATAAATGACTAGTGAGAAAAACTCAAGTACCCTTGGTACTGGTGCATCAGTCACATCGCCTCTTATTGTGGAGGGAGACATATTGGGAAAAAAGTTGAAACACTTTAGTTTAGTGAGAGGAAAAAAAAAGATCAACGGTATGAGAATTTTTTAATGAGATTATGCATCTAAATTGTTTGGTTAAGATTAGATGCAAGTATTGTAAAACTCTTTATGATGAGCATTTTTATTCTTTTACAACTCATTATCAAAGGCATCTTGATAAATGTACAACAAGATCAAAAACATCAATGAGTGGAGTCCAACAGCTACTTTCATTTACTGTTTCTGAAAATGACGACTCTCAAGCTACATTCTCCACCTATGAGTATGATCCGAAAAAGCTGAAAGAGTGATATGCAAGATTTGTGATAGTTAATGGAAAACCATTTAGCATGGTAGAAAGCAAATTTTTTATGAGATTTTACAAATTCTTTGATCTCAAATGTGAGAAAGCCTCTCGTCTTACTGTGAAACGATAGTGTATGAAAATGTAAGCAATTGAGAAAGCAAACTTGAAAGCTCTTCTACAATCCATATCAAGAATAAGTTTAACTTTAGATATGTGGATGACATTAAATCAAAGAAAGGGATATATGTCATTAACTGCACACTTCCTTGATGCAGATTGGATACTCCAAAAGAATATTATAAACTTCCGCTACGTTACTTCACCTTATACTGGTGTGGTAATGTCGAACTGCATTTACAATTGTCTTATTGAGTGAGGCATTGAGAAAAAAATCTCTTCAATAAATTTAGATAATCCCTCTTCTAATGACATTTTAGTTTATTTCATACGTAGTCAATTCAAGGCAGCTAAAAATTTGTTCTTTGACGGTAAAACATTCCAAGTCAGATGTTATGCCCTCACATTAAACTTGATTGTATAAGAAGGACTGAAAGCAATTGACTCCATGATCGCTAATATACGAGATATCGTTAAATATATAAGGGGGCCACCTTCAAGACCGAATACGTGGAATGATATAATCCAATGTTTGAACTTGAAATCTAAAAAGCAATTGAAGTTGGATGTTTGCATGGGCTAGAATTTAACTTATGAAATGTTGGATACAACTTTAGAATTTAAAGTTGCATTCCCTGAACTTGCAACACGTGATAAAATGTACACATATATGCCTAGTGATGAAGACTAGACGAAACATGAACATGCTCATCAGTTTCTCAAAGTTTTTTTTACGATTGCACGAAGAGTTTTTTGAGAATAAGTATCATATGGAAAATCAGTTTCTTACAGAAATTATTTTCATTATGGACGTTCTAAAAAAAGAGCGTTGATGAGAGTTCGAATATTTTTACAAGTGATGGCACTAAGAATGCAAATGAAATTCTGAAATGGCCAAGCTATATGTCCTAGAGGGGGGGGGAGGGTGAATAGGACTATCCCAAATTTAAAATAATTACAGAGGAATTTAAATAATCAGATAGCCAAATAAAGTAAATCAATTCACAATTCTAAAATGAATAGCAACCTCAATAAACAAGTATTGAGAGATTGATACAAAAGTTGTTCTAAGGACAACCTTACACCAAAAACCAAAGTTTATGGTAGGACAACCTAATTTCTAGAAAAGTCTTTGTATCAAGAACTCAAACTTTAGAAGAATTAACAAATTGAAACTATACTAAGGAATAGAATGCAATCTCAAATATTGATTGTTCTAGGGACAACCATGCACCATAAAAATGGCAGGGCAACCTTACTAGAACAAGTAGAGAATTTAAAGCTCAAACAAATAAAGGAATAGATTGCAGAAATATAAATCTAAATTATTACAACATTCCCCACACTTGCTTGAAATGTAAATTTACAACATTCACAATCACACATACATTCCACAGCTTTGAATGATAAAAGATAAAAAACTTAAGCAAGCATTCAATCCACAAGACAAAGAATTATAGTGGTTCGCCGGTGTGTTCACCAACTGTTAAACAACAACCACACAGAATGCTACTCCACTCCTAATATCCTCACACAGGGGATATTAGCGTTCACTATCAAAATAGGTTTCACAGGTTCACCTAAAACCTTCACAATTATATCTTTTTAACTTGGGCTTACACAATCCAAAAACCCCTCTTTCTGAGTTTTCTGGCTCTCCTCAAATAACCACACAAATGAAATTTTTCTAGCAAATCCCAAACAAAAACCAAAAGAATGAAAATTTTAGAGAATTGTAAAATAACTAGATTTCTCTTCTTGTAGCAGCCCGGAAGAACCAATCAGAGTAGAAGTACGAATATGGAAGTTCAATGTCCAATACTCACTTTACAATGGTTCTAAGTTCTAATTGATTTTATATTAAATCAAATTAGGGCTAGCTGTATTTGATTTTAATTCTAAGAAGAATGAATTAAGAATTTTGCCTTTTCTAATCAGATTGGAATACAAATCAAATTATCAAATAACAATAAGTTAACAAAAGGAAATAGAATTATGCACAATATAGCTTAAAAACAAACACAAACTTATCTCAAAGTGGAGCCTTGAATTCACTTAATTTTTAATGAAAAACTCTGAAATTCGTGTGCTATTTATAGCAGCAGAAATTAATCTTCGACTGGTCCTAGGGTCACCATGACTGGTCGAAGAATAAACTGATATTTGAATTTTTGAGCGCGATCAGATCAAACCGTTGTACGACCGGTCGTAGGTAATCCACGACTAGTCGAAGGTAGTCCACGACCGATCGAGACCCCTCTACGACTGGTCGTGCGACACTTGATTTAGTCACTGAAGTTTGAGTCGTAGCTCTACGACTGGTCGAAGGTCGAGTCGAGACTATCCCACGACCGGTTGAGCAGACTCTAGAACTAGTCATAGCCGAACCAGAAAATCTGATAAATTGCAATAATTCTAAGACTGGTCCTGAAATATCTTAGACAGGTCGAGCCAGTGCTAGGACTGGTCGAACAAGGTCTAGGACTAGTCTTAGAATAAACCAAAGTCATATATAAACATACAGTTGAATTATGTATCTAAAATGACCTACCCTAAGGTCAATCTAATGGTTTATCAAACCTGGAACATGTCGTATAGACATTGAACTTCATTTGCTTAGACATTGAACATTACGAAGCTTGAGTTTTTCTTGATGTAGCTTGATCACTTCACAAGCTTTGAAATCAATGTCATTTTGAGTTGCACTTGAGTCTCAAACTATGCTTGAGTCTTGATCTTGAATATACGTGAACTTGAGCTTGAGTCTTGAACTTGAACTCTTCTTTAATATCTTCTATTTGTAGTTTGAACTAGTGAAGGATTCATCTTGTAGACTTGGTGTCTCAACCAAATTTATCAAGAAATAAACACAAGACACATACATAGGTTTTGACACACAAAATTTGACAACCAAAGAGGAATCAAACCATAGCACTTACAATCTCCCCCTTTGTCAAATTTGTGACAAAACACATTCTCATAATCCAATAAGATAAGCATCAAATGCACAATAAAGAATAACGAATCATGAACCAGTTGTCATGAACCAGAGTCCTCATGCACAACCAGTTAACTTTTCTTGAGTATAAACCACTTAACATCCATCCCTTGAGATTAACTCACGCATCCAATAACAACATCAATCATAATCCATAGAATGTAATGCTCAACATTCTCCCCCTTTTTGTCAAAATATGACAAAGGAAGGCACACAAATAGGATAAGAAAGACAAGTCATAAAGATATTAAGAGTGAAAATTAAGAGTGCAGAACATAGCATAAGGAGTTATAAAGTCAAGTCAGATAGAGTCTAACATAACCAAAGAAAGTAAAAAGTATTATAGTTAATACAAACCAACGAGTAAAATCTCAATCCGATCCAGAAGGAGCAGGAATGGTAGGATCAATTTGATGAAGGCCTTTTTGCAAGTGCCTAAAATATTTGCGCATATGTTTAAATTGCAGATTGTGGCCAACAATCATATTTTCTACCTTCTCCTCCAAAGCATTCAGACAAGTATTGAAATCAGATGGCACATAGTCAGGATCATTCCCAGAGTCAGAATCAATTTCATTAAAAATATCATCCATATTGATATCATCTGGAGGAAGATCATCACCTTCTTCATTATTCCCAGCCTCTGCAGTAGTTCTACCTTCACCAACATCAACTTGGCCTGGAGCCAATTTCAACTTCATTTTGTTTAAGTTATAGTTATTGAATATGAGGTGTTGGATAGGAGCCTCACCGACGGGCATAACGACTAACATGTGAGTGGCTAATACATTTAACAGATACCCAAATGGAATATCACTATGACCAAGATGAATACGAAATTGAATGATAGAGGAACAAATCAAAGAAGGCAAACAGACATTAGCACCAGTAACGATTGAGTACAAAATACGAACCATAAACAGAGTCAACTCAGTCTTGTTTCCAGAGCGAGGATACAGATTAGAGGTGAAGATACGATGCAAAACTCTGTATCTGGATAACAGATATCTGGATTTAAGGGCATTCCCATTTTCAGTCCATAGTGCATCCATGTTACACAACGCTCTAGTATAAACACGTTTTTCAGATTCTGACACTTTTTCATCAAGTGTGCTAGGATGAATACCATCATCATTTACTAGTATGTCCATAAGGCCTGAAATTAAATGTCGATCAATAGGAAAAGGCCCTTCTCTAGTAGTAATAGTGAAAGTCAGTTGCTCAGTAGAAAATTCAGTTATGCATGCAACCATGGCCTGCACTATGGACTGGTATGTCGGCCCGCGCCAGCGTAAAATGTTTTCCCATCCTATAGATTCAAGGAGAGAAAGGAGACCGAAAGAAGTGATATGGTTTAAACTAACAGCTTTTTCAACGATCACATTACGCATCGCAAATCACGTACATATAGTGGATCATCTTCAGGAGCCCTAAGATGACGTCTAGTGATAACATTCGATCTAAAAGAAGAAGCACCTCTAGGATTTTTCTTTTTACCCCTAGAGTCCATTTTCTTGAAGAAATACAAGAAATTTTAAGAAAATAGATATGGGTTTTTCTAGATTAAGCAAATGAGGAAGAAAAACCCAAAAACTTGAAGAAAGAGTTGAAATAGACAACTACAATCAAGAAATTGAAGAGAAAAGACTAAGATTCTTCAAGAAATCAAGAAAGAACACTCTAACCTGAGTGAATTGAACAGTGGGGTTCGACTAGTCGAGCCATGGCTTGTTGGAGAGAAAGGTTAGAATGAAGAAGATGAGGTTTTTTCCCAAATAAAAGTAATCAGCGCGCTACACGACTGGTCGTGGCACATCCTCGACCGGTCATGCCACGACTGGTTGAGCATGTCCTCGACTGGTCGTGTACCAGAAAATAAATAAACATGCATTTTTTCAAGAAATTTTGAAATATAAAACATTTAAGTATTTAATATATATACAATATGATACAAAGATGCATGATCAATCATTTTAAATTGCACATACCGAGATCGAATTTCAACATATTAAACCTGCTTTCGTCGAGCGGTTTAGTGAAAATGTCAGTAAGCTGCGTCTCGGTTGGAATATATTCTAAAGATATTTCTTTTTCTTCCACTAATTCACGGATATAATGAAATTTAATGTCAATGTGCTTAGTACGTGAATGCTGGATTGGGTTTTTCGAAATATTTATCTCATTGGAATTATCACAGTATAAAACCATCGAGTCCTGTGCGATTTCATAATCACTCAACATACGTTTCATCCAAACTAGCTGAGTACATGCATTTCCAGCTGCAATGTATTCAGACTCAGGAGTTGAGAGTGATATGGAACTTTGCTTCTTGCTAAACCAAGAGACCAAGTAATTTCCAATGTAAAAACAACCACCACTAGTTGATTTCCTGTCATCGATATTACCAACCCAATCAGCATTTGAGTACCCAGCCAATTGAACACTAGTATCATAAGGATACCAAAGACCCAAATTAACAGAACT
Organism: Magnolia changhungtana; assembly: GCA_030180095.1. Taxonomy (NCBI): domain Eukaryota; kingdom Viridiplantae; phylum Streptophyta; class Magnoliopsida; order Magnoliales; family Magnoliaceae; genus Magnolia; species Magnolia changhungtana. The sequence goes on along the minus strand of JASAUF010000502.1, from coordinate 2,524,760 downwards.
TGCGACATCTCGAATAATTCGCTTAATAGCAATTAGATGAGATTATTTAGGATTAGACTGATATCTAGCACAAATTCCAACACTTAAACCAATATCAGGTCTACTTGTAGTTAAGTAAAGCAAACTGCCTATCATGCTATGATACAATTTAAGATTTACATCTTTACCTGTAGAGTCTTTTGAGAGTCTTAGAGTTGTACTCGTAAGAGTATCAAAATTCTTACCATTCTCAAATCCAAACCTCTTAATCAAGTTCAAAGCATATTTAGTTTGAGAAATAAAAATTCCATCAGATTGTTATTTTACTTGCAACCTTAGGAAATAATTTAATTCTCCAACCATGCTCATTTCAAATTCAGATTTCATTAGATCTGCAAACTCAACAGTCATGTTAGTACAAGTTGATCCATAAATTATATCATCAACATAGATTTGAACCATTAAAATATCATTGTTATGTTTCTTAACAAAGAGAGTCTTATCAACACTTCCCATTTAAAAATTGTGACTTAGTAAAAACTTAGTCAATTTTTTTGTACCATGCCCTGGGAGCTTGTTTCAAACCATAGAGAGCTTTTTTAAGGCGGTATACATGATTAGTAAACTTAAGGTCTTCAAACCCTGTAGGTCGTTCAACATATACCTCTTCATGTAAATCACCATTTAAAAAGGCACTCTTCACATCCATTTGAAATATTCTAAACTTTTTAAAACATGCAATGGATATAAAAAGTCTAATTGATTCAAGGCGAGCAACTGGGGCAAAGGTTTCATCATAATCAATGCCTTCTATTTGAGTGTACCCTTGTACAACAAGTCTTGCCTTGTTTCGAATTATATTTCCAAGTTCATCAGACTTATTTTTAAAAATCCACTTTGTTCCTATAATATATTTTTCTTTAGGTCTAGGAATAAGATACCAGACATCATTACGAACAAATTGATTTAGTTCTTCCTGCATCGCAACTATCCAGTTTTCATCAGAAAGTGCTTCTTTTACGTTTACTGGTTCTATCTGGAATGTAAAGCACACGTAATTACATAAGTCTTCTAATTGTCTATGAGTGTGCACACCAGTGAGAGGGTTTCCAAGAATTTGAGTAGTTGGATGATCTTTAACAGTCCTTAATTCAGAATTAATTTCACTTGATGGAGTATCTGGTTTTTCAATTACAAGAACTTCATCATTATCTGAACTAGGTGCAGGTGAATTTAAGTGATCATCAATGACCACATTAATAGATTCTTGAATCACACTGGTCCTGTTGTTCAGTACACGATATATGCGACTGTTTAAAGAATATCCTAAGAAAATTCCTTCATCACTCTTAGTGTCAAACTTTTCCAAATTTTCTCGGTCACGCAAAATATAGCACTTGCTGCCAAAAATATAAAAGTATTTGACAGTCGGCTTCTTATCGAACCACATTTCATAAGCCGTTCTATTATTGGATTTACAAGTATAAACACGGTTAATAATGTAGCAGGCGGTATTCACTGCTTCAGCCCATAAATTTTTAGGGAGCTTCATGTTATTCAACATAACATTTCCCATTTCTTGGAGTACTCTGTTTTTCCTTTCCACAATACCATTCTGTTAAGGAGTTTTGAGTGCAGAGAATTCATGTGATATTCCCTGATCACTATAGAATTTCTCAAAACTGCTATTTTCAAACTCAGATCCATGATCACTTCAGATCTTACTGACTTGAGTACATTTTTCAGTTTGGATCTGTTTGATAATCATTTTCACTTCATCAAGGGTTTCTGATTTGTCCCTTAAAAATGAAACCCAAGTGAATCTTGTAAAATCATCTACAATAACCAAGATGTATTTCTTGCCACCTCGACTCTCCATTCTAATTGGTCCAATAAGATCCATGTGGAGAAGCTCGAATGGTCTTGATGTGGTATTGGAGTTCACGTTTTTGTGAGAGCTCCTAATTTGTTTACCATACTGGCATTCACCACATATCTTGTCTACTTTTTGAATCTTAGGTAGACCTCTAATAAGTTCTCCTTTGCTTAATTTATATAACTTTCGATAGTGTACATGTCCAAGACATTTATGCCATAATTCTGTCTCATCGGTATGGACCATGTAGCTCATTTGATTAGATGAGCTACCCTCACTTACTATATAGCAGTTTTTAGAAGTTCTACGACCAGTTAATATAATAGAACCCTTTGTATCTATAATCTCACAACCTTGAGTAGAAAATTTAACACTATGGTTGTTGTCGCATATTTGAGATATGCTTAACAGGTTGTGTTTTAGTCCCTCGACATATAAAACATACTTAAATAAGGGAAGATTATAGAGTTGAATCGTACCTTGGCCGATAATCTTGCAGTTGTTACCATCACCAAATGTGACTGTCCCATCAGTCATATCTTTTAGATCAGTGAATAAGGCCTTGTCACCTGTCATGTGCCTGCAACATCCACTATCTAGGTACCATTTCGAATGGCTTGTTGCTTTGAAAGCAGTGTGGGCAACCAAGCAGGCAACTTTAGGAACCCATTTCAGAACTGTTTTGGGTTTAGGAACATAGTTGGTCTTCATCTGTTTATAGTTGTGGGAATGACCTACAAAGTTAGATTTTAAGAGTTCCTTGAGCAAATCAACTATTTTTTTAGCTAGTGGGTTTCTGTTCTGATTATTGAAATTGATATAGCTACGTTTAGGTTTTTGAAAAGTTTTTGTAGTTTTAGCAAAACCTGGAATAGTATTTTTCTCTTTTGAGTTGGAGGACTCTCCTTTCACAAACTTAAGAGGAGTATTCTTCTGTTTATGAGGTATGTTCTTATCATATCCCAACCCGGATCTATCGCCACATTTTTTAGATCCAGATAAGAGTTTTTCTAACTTTGGATCTCCTTGGGCATACCTCCATGTATCCTTCAAACTCAGAAGAGAAGATACTTCATTCTTGAGTTTCTCAATTTCAGATTTCAAATCTTCAATCAGGGAGGTTTTGAATTCCAAATCACATTTTAATTCTTCAAAACAATCTGAAATTTGGGATTTTTCTAAAACAAGTGAGTCAAAGCATTCTTTGAGTTTAAAAAACTTTTGTTTTTGAAGTTTCAGTTTTACAACAATTTTACAACTTTCCTTATATAAGGCATTGTAAGCATCTTGAAGATCTTCCTTATTTTCATGATCACTATTCAAATTTTCTTCACTAGTTGAATCATCGTGATCTAAAAAAGTGAATTTGGCTAGAGTCATAAGGGCTTTTACTTCATTGCCCGACTCAGTTTCAAAATCTTCTGATTCAGAAGTAGCTTCAGAATCAGATGATTCATCCCAAGTAGCCAACATACCCTTCCTTTTGGGTTTGTCCTTCTTAGGACATTTGTTTGCTAAATGCCCATATTCATGGCAGTTGTAACACTGACTGTCTTTCAAAGATTTTTGAGTTTTGAATCTAAATTTTTTTTATCATTTGATTGTTGAAAATCAACCCTTTTCTTACTTTTAAAAATCTTATAAATTTCTTTGCTAAAAGAGCCATATCATCTTCAGAATAAGAGTTTTCTTTAGAAACATTTTTAGAAGATTTAAGTGCTATTGATTTACCTTTAGGAGCTTGAAAGTTTAACTCATAGGTTTGTAAAAAACCAACTAGTTCTTCTACCCTCATATCATCCGTATCACAAAGTTCCTGGATCACGGTGACTTTAGAGTTGAACCGTTCAGGAAGAGAGCGTAGTATTTTTGCACACACTTTACTTTCTAAGATTTTATCGCCAAGACCCCACATTGAGTTTACAATGTCATTTAATCTTGTGTAAAAGTCCATAAACATTTCATTTTCCTCCATATGAATTTCTTCAAATTTGGTTATGAAGAGTTGGACTTTAGATTTTTTTACAATTGATGTACCCTCGTGTGTCATTTCTAATATATCCCAGGCTTGCTTTGCAGTATCACAGGATATGATTCTTTTGAACTCATCCGGTGATAGTGCGCAAGTGATTGCATTTAGTGCTTTAGCATTTGCACTACTCTCACTTTTCTGAAGAGTGGTCCATGAGGTATAAGGTGTTACTCTCATTGATTTTGATCCATTGATACCAGTTACTTCAATAGTAGGATGGATCCATTCAGTTCCATCGTGGCTTGCCACACACTCTCATCCATTGATTTAAGGAAGATCCTCATTCTGGCTTTCCAATAGGCATAGTTGAAGCCATTAAAGGGTGGAGGCCTAGTGACTGATAGGTTATCAAAATTTGACATCTTATATATATAGCTTAGATCGTTAGTTCAAGAAATAAATCTAAATAAAAAGCAATAAGAACGAGCTATTAGGCTTTGATACCACTTGAAATGGCCAAGCTATATGTCCTAGAGGGGGGGTGAATGTGACTATGCCAAATTTAAAATAATTACAGCGGAATTTGAATAATCAGATAACCAAATAAAGTAAATCAATTCACAATTCTAAAATGAATAGCAACCTCAATAAACAAGTATTGAGAGATTGATACAAAAGTTGTTCTAAGGACAACCTTACACCAAAAACCAAAGTTTATGGTAGGATAACCTGATTTCTAGAAAAGTCTTTGTATCAAGAACTCAAACTTTAGAAGAATTAACAAATTGAAACTATACTGAGGAATAGAATGCAATCTCAAATATTGATTGTTCTAGGGACAACCATGCACCATAAAAATGACAGGGCAACCTTACTAGAACAATTAGATAATTTAAAGCTCAAACAAATAAAGGAATAGATTGCAGAAATATAAATCTAAATTATTACAACATTCCTCACACTTGCTTGAAATGTAAATTTACAACATTTACAACCACACATACATTCCACAGCTTTGAATGATAAAAGATAAATTTAAGCAAGCATTCAATCTACAAGATAAAGAATTATAGTGGTTCGCTTGTGTGTTCACCAACTGTTAAACAACAGCCACACAGAATGCTACTCCACTCCTAATATCCTCACACAGGGGATATTAGCGTTCACTATTAAAATAGGTTTCACAGGTTCACCTAAAACCTTCACAATTGTGTCTTTTTAACTTGGGCTTACACAATCCAAAAACCCCTTTTTCTGAATTTTCTGTCTCTCCTCAAATAACCACATAAATGGAATTTTTCTAGCAAATCCCAAACAAAAACCAAAAGAATGAAAATTTTACAAAATTGCAAAATACCTGGATTTCTCCTCTTATAGCAGCCCGAAAGAACCAATCAGAGTAGAAGTACGAATATGGAAGTTCAATGTCCAATACTCACTTTACAATGGTTTTAAGTTCTAATTGATTTTGTGTTAAATCAAATTAAGGCTAGCTGTATTTAATTTTGATTCCAAGAAGAAGGAATTAAGAATTTCTCCTTTTTTAATCAGATTGGAATACAAATCAAAATCAAATAACAATAAGTTAACAAAAGGAAATAGAATTATGCACAATATAGCTTAAAAACAAACACAAACTTATCTGGGAGTGGAGCCTTGAATTCACTTAATTTTCAATGAAAAACTCTGAAATTCGTGTGCTATTTATAGCAGTAGAAATTCGTCTTCGACTGGTCCTAGGGTCACCACGACTGGTCGAAGAATAAACTGATATTTGAATTTTTGAGTGCGATCGGATCAAACCATTGTACGACCGGTCGTAGGCAGTTCACGACTGGTCGAAGGTAGTCCATGACCGGTCGAGACCCCTCTACGACTGGTCGTGCGACACTTGATTTAGTCGCTGGAGTTTGAGTTGTAGCTCTACGACTGGTCGAAGGTCGAGTCGAGACCATCCCACGACCGGTCGAGCAGACTCTAGGACTGGTCGTAGCTGAACCAGAAAATTTGATAAATTGCAACAATTCTAGGACTGGTCCTGGAATATCTTAGATAGGTCGAGCCAGTGCTAGGACTGGTCGAACAAGGTCTAGGACTAGTCTTAGTATAGACCAAAATCATATATAAACATACAGTTGAATTATGTATCTAAAATGACCTACCTTAAGGTCAATCTAATGGTTTATCAAACCTGGAACATGTCGTATAGACATTGAACTTCATTTGCTTAGACATTGAACATTACGAAGCTTGAGTTTTTCTTGATGTAGCTTGATCACTTCACAAGCTTTGAAATCAATGTCGTTTTGAGTTGCACTTGAGTCTCAAACAATGCTTGAGTCTTGATCTTGAATATACGTGAACTTGAGCTTGAGTCTTGAACTTGAACTCTTCTTTAATATCTTATATATTGTAGCTTGAACTAGTGAAGGATTCATCTTGTAGACTTGGTGTCTCAACCAAATTTATCAAGAAATAAACATAAGACATATACATAGGTTTTGACACACAAAATTTGATAACCAAAGAGGAATCAAACCATAGCACTTACAAATTCAATAAGTATTGGGCTGACTGTCATTTGTTAATGGTCATTGCAGTTGTTATGGATCCACAGTACAAGATGGCGATGATTAGGTACGTTTTCATATTGCTTTATTCTAGTTATGAAATAGTTTCAGTGGAGAGTGTCATTATTCATGCTGCAATTGAAGAGACGTTCACTTCATATGTTGGTACTTTGGCCACAATATCCAGTACAATGGTTACTCCTCAATATATGAGTAGTACTTCTACTAAAGGAAAGTAACTTTGTGCCTTTATGTCATTTTTAAACAAAGAAGAAACGGAGACGCATGAAACTGAATCGAAAGTAGAGAAGTATCTAAAGGAGCCGATCATAAGTTTAGAAGAAGATTATTTTAATATTTTGCAGTGGTGGAAGTCGAGAGCTCATAAATATCCTAGACTTTCAGTAATGGCGGGAGGCATATTGTCAATTCCAATTTCAACCGTGGCTTCAGGATCGGCTTTTAACACAGGGAGTAGGGTTGTTAGCAAGTATTGAAGCTCACTCACATCGAAAACAGATGAAGCACTGATGTGTAGACAATATTTGTTGTATCCAGTTTGGGACGGTAGCAGTTTCAATGTTGATGAGTATGGGGACGAGAATGCATCAAAAATTGCATGAAGTAGTGTATACTTTTAAAACTTTGTTTAAGCTTTTATACTTTGTAATATATTTTCACTTTTTGGACTTGATGTTGTGTACCAACTTGTGGTATCTTGATTGCATATATGAGACTTTTTTTTAATCTTAATGTTGTGGCATGTGGAAAATTTTGGAGTTAATATTATTTACTTTTAATTTGTATTTTACAGTAAAAAAAAAAATAATAAATTGACGTGGGAGCATGCTCAACTCAACTTGAGGTAAGTTCGACTCGATTCGATCGACTAGCTCACCTCAATCTAACCTCAAAAGCTTTGGCAAACAAATCAAGCTCCAATGTTAAGTTCGAGGGTGAGCTTGAGCTCGAGGAGAGCATGGACAAGTGAAGCCGAGCTTGGCCCACATCGACTCAACTCGGCTCGATGTACTGCATATCTGTCATCATGTAATACTTAGGGCTGTGGATTTTATAGTAACTCAATACGCGGTAGCATGGTGGGGCCCATTGTGACGATGTATGTATCATTATCCACGACTTCCATCTATTTTTTCCAACTAATTTTATGACATAAGCTCAAAATTGAAGCATAACCAAAAATCAAGTGGACCACACCACAAAAAACAACCATGTCCACCGTTCAAACCTTCTTAAGGCCCTAGATGATGCTCGGGATCGCAGATTGTACTGTAACTCACCGTGCCTATAGGGCCACCATGATATATGTGTCATTATCCATGCGATCCATCCGTGTTTTTTTTTTTTTCTAGTTCATTTTCGGCATGAGCCCAAAATTGAAACATATCCAAAACTCTAAGTGGACCACACCATAGAAAACAGTGGGATAATTAAAGCTTCCTCAGAGCCTTCAATCATATCCTATATTACTTTATTCCCAGTGTTACTTTATTCATAGGTGGATGACAAATAAATATCAGCACGGGCCTTAAGAAGGTTTCAACTGTAGACTTTATTATACCCACTGTTTCATAAGGTGTGGTCCACTTGAGCGTTGGATATGTTTCAATTTTGGGCTAGTGTTCTAAAATGAGCTGAAAAAATAATAGACCGCATGGGTAAATCACATACACAACAGTGGAATCTTTCGGAGATGCAAAAATGCAGGGATAGTTTAGTCATATATTCTCAGTGGCTGACGCTTTGGCTCGCAAGGGAGGATGACTCTATCCCTATCAGTCCTTTGGTCCATTGAATGGAAATATGCCACGTTAGCATGCCCGCCTACGCACATGGGATGTTCACCTGTCCGTCTTCCTTGAATGGCGTTGATTGCAGGTTGCAACTTGCTAAAGTCCAGCTGGTAGACCTTTCGTGGCGAGATGGAGAACCCGCTCACCCGCTTGTTGGTTTGTCTCCTATCCAATAGCTTCTCTGCAACGTGCTAATGAGACCCACGCACATTTTTCTACATGGCTTCTGCGACCAATCACACCCTATACGTTGATGGGATGTAAATCAAGAAGTCGGTGTGAGCACTATCTAGTACAAATATCAGCCTATCTACTCATTAAGTGGGCACATCATAGAGAATAATCTTTGGTCGTTGATAAATAGCAAAATACAAGTATGGTCCACTTGATTAGTAGATGGAGTTTTCTTTTTTCAGAAAGCCATCTTTATAATAGGGTCAATCAATTGGCTGGGTTGGATGTCACATGCTCATCAAAAGTTGCAAGGTATCTGCTCGTTGGACCCTAACTTATATCAAAACCGGTTGGACTTAGGCTCGCCTCAATTAGAAAATATTGAACGGATGAAATTCTTGTTTGCCATTAATGGAAGGTTAGGATTAGGGAATCGGTTTCATTTTTAGACTGTCTAGCTAAGGTGGCCCACGATTAGGCTGTCTTATTCGAGGTATCGGTATCGCACGTGTACAGTGTTTTTCACTTTCTTTTACACATGTAATGTAAGGTCAGGACTCTGGATAAATAAAATGAATGCGGACGGTGCGGCTGCTTGTGCGCTTGACTGCGACATCTGAGCCGCCCATCAGTACCATTTTGCATCCTACGCTTCCAACACCAACACGTGCCAAGCGTATGTGCAAAATCTGATCCGTCCACTAGGTGGGCCTACTTTGTATAGGAGCTACCTGAAAAATCTGGCCGGTATTTTTTGGGTGGGTAAAGGGCATGGTCATCAGGTTGGCTACACAAGTCAATCTCTCTTGACGGTTCTGATTTCTGGGCCATGGTTCAATTTCTGGAAGCGGATTGGCTGGTGTACCACACACCAGCTATATAGCTGATGTAGATACGTGTCGTTCGAAGACGAGCACCGACGCTCCTCAAGCTCCGAGTTGTACCAATGGTTCCAAGGAGATCAAAGATACATCATACATGGCCCCCACAACGATGTATTTATTATATCCACACCGTTCAGACATTTTTTGAGATCATTTTAGAGCACTAGGAAAAAAAAGTACAAAAAAGGTGAGTTATATACAGCTCAAAAGGACCACACAAAAAATAGCAGTGAGGATGATGATTTTTACCGTTCAAAATTTCTTAGGGCCCACCGTAACGTTTATTTTCCATTCAATTGTTAATAAGGTCACAAATACATGGATGAAGAGGAAAAACAAATTTCATATTGATTTGAAACTTCTGTGACCCCCGAGAGGGTTTCAATGGTAGATTTCCAATCCCCACTGCTTTTTCCAGTGTAGTACACTTGATATTTAGATCTCTCTTATTTTTCGGTTCAAGCCTTAAGACGAGTTCAAAAATTAGCTGGACGGTTGGGATATAACACATACCTCATAATGAGACCACAGAATTTGCTGACGTCAATACATTAACTATATATATCTGACGTGTGGTACACCAGCCAATCCGCTTCCCAATTTCTGTAGGCTTACCTGAGTAATGCCCCGTTGAATGTGGCAGCAATCGCATTTGCACAAGTTGAATTTGAGAAGTCAAACTTTTGGTAGTAGACTCGCCTGTTAGTTTAGCACCGTCTAGGAAATTTGTAAGGATGTAGCAGTCAATCCCTTGGTAGTAGACTCGATCAAGTGGACCACACCACAGGAAGTAGGAGTGCTAAGGATGCCCACCATTGAAACCTTCATAAGGAGTGCTGTGTCATTTATTTTCCATCCAACCTGTTAATATGGTCATATATACCTGGATGAAGTGAAAAAATAAATATCATCCTTGATCCATAACTTCTGTGGTCTTTGGGAATTTTTCAACCGTAGGAATTTAATCCCAACTGTGTGGTGCATTTAATCCTTTAATCTACTTATTTTTTGGTCCATTATTCTAAAACAATATGGAAAAATGGATTAACAGTGTGGATAGCCGTCTTACATCACAGTAGCCCCTCGGTGGCCCATGGGCCTGCGCCTGTCCGAGCTTGGAACAGGCGGAGGTAGTAACTATTCCGCGCCTGATGTACATCAATCCTTCGTACGAGGAAAGGGAGCCACCACCATTTTCAAAAGGGTGCACTTTGGTTTGTTTTGTGAAACAATTAAAATGTGCCTATGCATGCGTGAATGGATAAATCAGTTCGATCCAAACCGAGCAAAGTTACAAAATAAGCAAATGTATCCGGTATAAACTTATATGACTATATCACGTGAAGATATGAAGCTTATTTAGGCACTTGCAAAAATTTACGATGATTAAATGATAAACCAAAGGTGAGAATTTTTTCCTCCAAAGATTGGTTGCTCTATACCTTCATACGAAAATACATTTAGAATACTAGTGTAGAAAAAAAAAAAATTTATAATTGGTCAGTAGGAACAACTATAGGAATGCACCTCTTGAAATGTTTGTGTGATATTGAATAAAGAATGAATCTAATGTCTGAGCATTAACTTGGATTACAACTAAAGACTATAATTAAGACTTACCGTCATTCCTAAAATAAGCTAAGATAAAAGTAAATTGATATGTTTGATTTGTTTAAGATTGGAGATATCTTTTCTCTATTGATTTCCTTCGCTATTTATAAAGTTTTGTTACAACTTCTTTTTCCAGATCCTTCCATTGCTACAACAATTATATAAGCAAAAAACCCTTTCTCTAGATCCTTTTTTTTTTTTGCAACTATCCCTCTTCTGTCGCCCAAGCTTTGTTCCTCTCAATCGCCTTTTTGTATCATTAACTGATTGACTATGTTTCTCTCTTCACCCATTAGACTTTTGAGTAACTCGATCATGTTACTCCATCGACCATCCAATGACATATAAAGTTAATTTTATGTTAGCTATGATTCCACAAAAAGCACTTCAAGTATCATGAAAATGTTTTCATCCATCTCATATTTCTGATACAATTCCACATGTCATTCTCCTATTGGCTTTTTCTAGAATTGCCAGAAATAGGTTACGAGATTGTCTCCCCATGTCGCTTCGCCTTTAGAGAAAAGATGAAAGCGACATTGTTCTGTTATCCTATGTAATAAATGGAATCCTTCATTGTTTCACATGTTGTCTCTCCAACACCATACCGAAAGATATTATTGACCTCACCCTATTAAGTTCTCCAAGTAACACGTTGCATAGAATCGTATCATCCAAGAATTCCTCATCACTGAGGTATTCGGTCGATCCTTCCATGTTCATCATTGTCTTATCGTAATTTATATCTTTGATTGAGTCATGATCCACATGATATCTGGACAATTCTTTTATATCAACTAATTTATTGTTTTCCTTCTAACTTTGGCATTACCAACCTTAGTCGAGTTGGCTGATACTTATGGGATTGATCCAAAGCAAGGTTAACTGCTTCTTTTGGCTATCTATTTTTATTTTTTTTTTTGCAACATCGCTTCTGAGTATAAGTCATCTCCTCAAGCATTACTAGAAATTTTGGATGACTTAACTTTTTTCAAACACCTTCTCCACCCAGCCAAGGTTTAACAATCCTTAGCCCTTGAACAATCCAAGAGTAATCACTAATGTGTTTGTCCTTGGGATAATAGAAGGCATTTTTTCTCATAATTCTAATTAGTCAATTGTTTTAGTGGATATTTCAGTCAACAAGATCTTTCACCTGATTAAATTAGCTCCGCACATTTCTCACATAGGTGTTGATATTTTGTCATGGTTGTGCCTGAATATGCTTCTATCTGATCAATTATTGTTTTAGGCTTCACGCCCTTCATGGATTTTTGTTCCTTGGGTTGATTCATCTGAACTCCAAAATCAATATTTTGTCGCAGCCGAACTAATCTTTGTGAATTGATAGTGGTCATATTAATCTCTACGTTGGACAAGAGGGGATCAATATCAATCAACATTGCTTCCTTTTTTTCTCAAGGAATTTCAGCAACTCTTAATCGATATTATCCCGAATAACATTCTTGAAAATAACACATTTGTTAGTAGAATGCAACCAAGTTTCATGTCATTTACGATAAATAATTTTGTAGTTCTTCGACTATCGAAATCTTGTGATTAACCAAAATTTTGATAAATTTACCATCTAACATAATATCAAAGATTTCATCAGTATGGGAATATCAAGGGTATAGGATCTTTAAACTTTCTGATTAGAAGATGCCACTGCCACTGTCTCTGCTTTAACTAAAGTCGAACATGTGAATGGTTGTTTAGCCATTATTTCAACCACTGCAATACCATAATTTGAGTCATGATAATATATTTCTACTGATGAATTCTTTTGCTTCATTGACTCTTGAAGCAAAGCCTCATACCGAGACACCTTCTTGGTCAAATCATTAAGATCAATAAATTTTGTTCCCATAAATTTCTTTTGAAGCTTAAATTCCAATCCATCTTGAGCTAATTAAACAAATTTTGCCTTTGTCGTAATCATTTTACATTTGCCTTTTGCTCTTTTAAATCAAGCAATGTAATTCTTTATCGATTCCCCTGATAATTGTCAAATACAAGTAAGATTGGCTATAAAAATTTCTCTATCCTTATAAAATAACTTAACATGAAATTTTTCTTGCCAGTTTTGTATGGAATCTAGTAGCAAATTAGAATACCAAGTAAAAGCTACCCTAGTAAGTGAATGTCAAATAACCGTAATTTGTAATACTCATTATTAGGCAATTCTCCACATTGTATAGTAAATCAACCTATGTGTTCTATAGTTATTATAACGCCCCGAAAATCAGCATCTGGATACAGACTCCAGTCCCGAGTTTCCAGTAGTTAACTTAATAAAATGCACATGTGTCTACATTCAGATTCAAATTCATTTCACATACAAACAATCAGAGTTGCGCAATTCAGCTTAGCATAACCAAAACGAGGCAGAAATAACAAAAATCTATAAATATACGTTTAAGGGTCAAAAAATACAATCTCAATAGTGGTGATCACTCAAAATGGGGATTATACAAATCACAATGAACATACAATCAAACTTACATATAAAGCACGTCCCATCGGGGACTTTAACATATACATGCACAAAATTAAGTAAATGAAAGGATTTCCAGCTTCGTCCGATGCTCCCAAGACATCATGATGAAAGTATAAGTCAATTCAAGCCTATCTGCCGGAGGCCTCGATATAACCTGCATTAACAACAATGCTTGGTTGGTATTTTAAAACACCATCCTAGGTGGGAGTGAGTAGCTAACTCAATGGTTCCATTAGTTCTTAGTTAGACATGTTATCAACCCAATCAGCGCGGGCAATGATAAAACAAGAAATCAAGCAATTACTAAATACTCTTTTTAAATATGCATATGAAAATATGACATGATGCATGCTCTTTTCAAACAACACTCCCTCTTAAGCGACTTCAATGCCTATTTCGCATATGCCAACACTTCCTCATATGAGGCCCAATGCCAAATCATAAGTCCTATCTAAAGCACTACGATGAATGCACATATTAGTTGAGTAGTTATTAAGTTCAATTCATCCAGCATATTGGGGAAGCTAGGGTACCCTCATTTTATCGTGGTCTCAACTAAATCACTAGGCTTGGGGTGACCGAAGTAGCTCCTTACCTATGTCTCTTAATCCATATTCAAGTTTACCACCTAAATGACAACTCCCCAATCAACGTGAGGTTAACACTAGCCCGATCAACTGGCCCGATCGATCACTAAGGACTCGAATGACATAGCCCAGACACACAGGGTTAGGCGGCCCATCGACGGGTAGAGGGTGCCCAAAAATGAGATAAGAGTCATTACCCAAACACAAATGTAGAGCGATCGCGACATTATTCTATTTTGATATATTAAGCTTATAGCCTTCTTGATTGCTCATTGGTCACTATAGGAAGGTTTGTCACCCCAGCATAGGCCAACAGTTTAGACACGGTATCCCATACCACCATGATCTGCTCATGAGTCTTGTGGATTATACCACTAATGGTTATAAGTAGACTCATTCAATGTGAATGTAGGTATCCTAGATTTTATTTGTTGTTGTCATACATTGTGAATACACATGGTTAGTCGACTATTGGGCTAATTCAGTTGACTTGGAGAACTCCGATGTAATCGGTATTGGGTGTGAGTATCCTATATACTCCAGCTACTATCGATTGTCCGTGTTCGACCCAAGGTCAATCGAACAATCCTAGGGTGGCTGACCCAACTCGGGCCACCCCTTTAGTTCAGGCGTTTAGCTAACTGACCCAATATCGTAGCAATCGTAAGTATCTTTATGGACTATGCACTACATCATATAATTATATCATAGGTTCTACTATACAACCACTTAGGCATTTCATCAAACATGTGAGCATCAGTAAAAGCAACATGCCTACTTAGACATTTTATCAAACATGTAAGCATCAATGAAACAACACATCCACTTAGGTATTTTATCAAACATATGGGCATCAACAAGATAACACATTTAATTGAGTATTCAATCAAACATATGAGCATCCATAAAACAACACATTTAATCACCTAGACATTTTATCAAACATGTGAGCATCCACATTCAGCCAATAACATATATTATAGAAAAATCAAAATGCTAACATATTAGCATGCACAAATTCTTATACAAGTGTCTAATCATTAACTTAGATCCTCAAGAGTCGATAAACGATGACCTAAAGATAATAGTCTGTACCTTTACAATGATTCGCCCGACTCAAAGCGCTCCTAGGATTATGAATTTTGGGAAAATAATTCCTATACTAATTTAGAAGTAATTATGTAAGATTTATGCAATTTAATCTAGAAAAATCTACGTTAGAAAGTATAATTCGTTTCTTACGTTTCAATCATGAGTGGGATAGACTCGGTGGAGGAGAACGGTCGAGACTAAGGCTTCATTGAAGGGAACTTATCAAGAACAATCCAAGATCCCCTTCATCTTTCAAGGTCTCCATCCTCTTTCTCTCCTTCTCTTCTTTTTCTCTCTTTCTTTCTAGGGTAAATTTGTATGGGGAGAGGGGGTGTGAAATGAAATGGTATTTATAATATCAGATATTGCACAAATGACCCCAATAGCCCTTTATTCATTATGCTAACCTGGAGGGGTTCGTCTCCAACTAATGGGACCCGATGGGAGGTGTACAGGTTAATCTAAGCCATAAGATAAGTTCCTCAATAGGCGATCTATATTTGGACACAACCATCTGATGATCAGACGTTTCGATTAACTAGGAAGGCCCTAACTTAGATCGATGGTCATCGATGATCAATCGAGGCTGTGGCTATATGGATATGTGTTGAGAAATATCTTTAGTTGGTACCCTGAATTTGACCATGAATCAATGGTCCGAAAGTTACAACTTCGCAAAAGAGCAATGATCTAGTTTCACTTAAATTTCAAGTTTTCACCTACGACATTCACACATCCCATGCACTTGGCTTGCGGTCTAAGTTTAGCAATTCGAGACATGACCTCGGCTTGATCTCCCATAAAGGACATCAAGCCTACTAAGACGAACGTATTTCTATAGCCTCGAGTTTAGTGGCCCACTAATGAGCGGTTTAGAGCTCGTTTAAATAATCAGGGTATTTCTAGAATGAATTTGGTAGCGAGATTTCTTGTGCACAATTATTAGGGTTTGGATTAGTTAAGTTCATAGTGTGGCTTATTCGCAACTAGAAGAAATGACGATTCGATTATAATCACCCTAAGCCGCTGGTTCTTTAGGTAAAAGGATAAATAGGTTAGTTTGGTTTGTTAATTAAGATTTGACCCCTAATTGTCTCAACTTTTAGTAGGTCTTTATTGAGTTATGGTTGTCTCGATTAGTCAGTGATAGGTTGGCTAGATTTGGGCCCCATGTGAACAAATCATGTGGCTAAACTTAGTGTTTAAGTGATCGGCTGAATTCGTTAGCTTCCCACAGTTGATTAATCAGATTTGTGTGGTTCTTTATTAATACCAGCCGCATATAGGCTAACATCGAGTGTTAATGGTCAGTAAGTGACAATATAAGTTAATTATAATAAAACATTTCAAGGGTTTTTAGAAATACAAAATAGCAAAAATCCATGATGTTACAGTTATCGCCTGTAAACAACATAAAGTTAGGTCGATAGTTCCTTGGTAATGGATATTACTAGTTGATCTAATTAGGATACGACTTATGATAAACATGAGTTGTGATTTAACCAAGAACTTTGGCCTGCTACTTCCTATACCAGTTAAATAATTTGGTTACAGTTCCAGTATTAATGTGGAGTAACTAGCGGTACTTCAAGGCTATCTTAATATTGTTCTTCATTATACGGTTGATTTCTAGGCAAGGGGTGCCCCCTAGGTATCCCTTGATTCCTAGCTTAATGAACCACATTTCTATTTTCACGTTCAGGACGTCTAAGATCTATAGGTGGTGGTGAATTTCATAAATCCTGGATAGGAACACATTCATGATGTTTGGAAGCTATAGGTATTGGTGAATTTCACACATCCTGGATCGGACCAGTGTTAGGAACAGATGGTATGTTTCACTATAATGGAAGTGTCTTTCGCATCGGCTAACTGGTGGCACAGGTGCCCGATTTCCAATAGAACTTGTATTGTCCTATTGCTGAGGTGCAACAAATACTCTATCTATAAACAAAGCCACCGGCTGATTCATACTCTCAATGTGGCCGATCATCCGCCTATTAAAAGTCTCGACCTAAACTTTGAGTGTTCTGCCTGAACCCGCGACAGTTCTATAATGTGCTTAATCCCCATTTGCATATCAGCCATCGTAGTTAACATAATCTTAATAGGTTCAACTCGAGATGTCGATGCTTTATTTGGATTTGGAGAGACATGAATCAGACTAGGTGGTGGATCTTCTTGTTCAAGCACTTGTTAGACTTGCACCTCCTCCTCATGAGTAAGAGGCTCATTAGCCACAATAACAATTGTTGAAGTATTACGACCACCTCTTCGGCTCATGATTCTGAATGATTACTGCACCGAAAAATTTACTTCAATTAACTAAATGTTGACAACCAATTAGTTTTGAGTCCCACTAGGCGTGCCATAATGTGTTGGCTCTTTCAATAATTGTTGCACGGTTGGTGTTCAATGAATTTTCCTTACAGCCTAGTAGTTGTTAGTCCCCCCAGGTGTGACAAAATTGTTAGCTGCTTAGTTTGTTTTTAATTATGTGGTCGTATCAAAATCAATATAGCGACTCGATCCAAACCGATCAACTTTGACCACAAGCGCCAAAATAAGCTATACGTCCAATATGAACGTATATGACCAGATTATAAAAAGATCGGTCGCTTGCTCAACCACGTGCAAAAGTTTATAATGATCAAGCGATAATCATAGGGTGGCATTCTTCCTTCAAAGATGGGTTACTTTGTGCCTTCTACAAGAAATGACTTTCAAAATACCTGTGCAAATCAAACAAAAGGAAAATGTCACACTAAGAGCGATTGCAAGAATATATCTTTTGAAAGAATTGCTTGATATCGAATAAATTATAAATCTAGTGTATAAGCATAGACTTAGATTACATCTAAATATTATAGCTAAGAATTAACGCTACTTGATTATCACTACTCCTAGCATAAGCTGAGATAAAAGATAAATTGATAAGATTTGATTTGTTTGGTTGTTGTTTGGTCGTGTTGATAGATTGTGATTTTTCTCTGTCACATTCCTTTATTATTTATAGATTTTCGTTATAGCTTATCCCTCCAAATCTTTCTTCCATTTATTACAATGGTTATAATAGTTTAAAAAAAAAAAAAGCCTCTTTCTAGATCATTCTCTTGTTACGTTTCTCTTTTGTGACTGTTCCTCTTCCAAAAGCCTCTCGATTACTTGCTTCACTTTTTTCAACCAAGGTTTTGTTTTTACTACCATAGGCCACCTTTTATATGTTAAACAGCTCAACCACGCTTCTTGTATATCGACCATCATTTGACATGTAAAAGTAGACTTATGCCAGCTGTAAACTTAGAAAAAGTGTTCCAAATCTTTGAAGATTTTTTAATCCACTTCCTATTTCTCATACAATGACACATGTCACTCTCCTATTATCTTTCTTAGAATTGCCAGAATTAGGGTACAACAACTATCACCCTGTTTAACACCTTGGATTTGGTGGTAATTGGGTGTATTTCAAATCCAAATAAGTGTGTGTGTGTGTGTGTGTGTGTGTGTGTGTGTGTGTTTTTGTATTTGCTAGCCTTGGATTTGAAGGTAAATGAAATCAGAGGTGTTTCAAATCTACCTTTTTTATGCCTTTTGAAATCCCCGTAAAATGTTGAGATTCCAATGTAATCCATGGGAAATGCCTTTTTTTGCCTCTTTTTAAAGGGTAGGGGAGTCACACATGTAATAAAGGTATCTCTGGGCTACTAATCCACTCAACACATGGTGTGTTGATGATACTCCAAAATAATCTAATAAGAAGCTGCAATACCAAAATCACATTAATATAATGATCTAAACTATTAAATTGTTGGATATTTAAATGGACGTTGAAAAAATGTCGGTGAATCATTTGCTTGTGATCCTTATATTCGCGGCCCACCGAATGCTCAAAATTTCCTATTTTTTGGCTAAGTATTTTTTAATGGGCTTATTACAATCATTTTATTAAATATCACACACACACACACACACACACACACACACACACACACACACACACAGAGTAAGGCCCGTATCCTTGTACCGTACCACTCCACCAACTCTCGCGATCCTATCCGATGAATTCCTGCGACCCGTGACCTATAGATATTTAAGGTACGCAACTTTAAGTCGCATTCTGAAGATCGGAGTTGACTCGACTCAAAACCTATACCCCTGCAACCGCATCATCTCCGCGGTTCCAACGCTGCGTCTTACGCACCAATGTGATACGTAGACTAAGAGTAGTGGGCCTGTGTATATTTCAAGGAAACACCGTGCGTTGGGTATCCCAGAAGATTCCAGGTTGGGAGAGAGGAATCTCTACCCATACTTCTCTCACCCAAAAGTCAACAACAACCCATGACTAGCCCATGCCTTTCTTCCTACTAAGTCAAGCAACCCATCCCCTCTTATCCCAAAGTCAACTGAACCCATGCTTTCCATATCACCTCTCTTACACAACCCATGCTTTCCATCTCATCTCTTCTTACACACCAATCCTCTCTTATTTCACTCCATCCCATCTCATTTCTCTCTCCATTCCCTAGCAACCAAGACTAAAAAAAATCCTAAGGAGAGAAAAAGAAGTTAAGTGCTAGACCCATTTTTCTACCCTAAATATCACCATCCAACCATCCAAACTTTATCATCCACCATTGAAAAGAGAGCTTAGGAGCTAAGGATTCCAAGGAACAAAGAAGAAAAGTTATAGGTGGGTGTTCATAGGACTAGATTTTAATTTTGATGCATGGGACAAGTGGGGCCTACCGGTTAATGGTTGGGATCCCATTTTGGACCCAAGGTGTGGCCAATGACCCACCATGATATGCGTGTGTATTTCATGTTGGGGTCATTCTCCATAAACCCCACCACGATGTTTATTTGATAACAAATATGTAGAAGGTCATCTAGACCCTTAATTTTTGTGGTGGGGATGGTATCCTCACCTTAATTTCTTTATTTGAGGGCTCACATGTTTTGGGACCCATCTTGATGTATGTATTATAGCTCAAAGGGAGCTTATAGTGGTGGAGCTCCCTTTCACCACACGCTCTCTCTCTCTCTCTCTCTCTCTCTCTCTCTCTCTCTCTCTCTCTCTCTCATTCCATCTTTTGTGGCCCACCCGATCAATGTGGATGATCCAGACCATCCAACAGGTGGGACGGCCTTGTTGTCCAAATTCTGGATGTTTGACCAGCCCACCTTGCTGCCCTGATTGTGGCCCGTGTGACCGGCCGGTCACACAGGCCCAAATGAAGGGAAAACAAATATTATCCTGATTGGTGGTGGGGTGGCCCACTCACGTGGACCCCACCTTGATATATGTACAATATCCATGCCGTCCAGCAGGCAGGCCCTCCCTGCTGACCATTATGGGCAGCCTGCTTGGCTGAAAGGAAAACACAAATATTAGCTTGATTTAAAGGCGGGGTGGCCCACCTACATGGACCCCACCGTGATGTGTATTTTATCCACACCATCCATCCAATCTTTCATATCATTCCAGGCCATGTGTCATGCCCCAAACTCAAAAATCGGGCTCACAAAATTCTCGATCGCCGAATCCTGTGCCGATGCCTCCATAGTACCCCATTCTCGACTCCTAGCATCCATATGCTAGATTCCGATCCTGGGATCCTACAAAGAGGATTTTTTAATATACATTTAACTCGTAATAAGTATAACCATAAGTTTACCCAAATCACAAAGTCAACATCATCATCACATATCCACTAATATAAACAGTTGAATACAATGCTGAAAGGGAAATACATATATCAAAAATCGAAGCTCCAGAAGACCGTTGCACGCTCGAAGCTCAATGCTGCTGCAACCTAACGCCACCTGCATGCATCTATCGTGCATAAGCTTATAAAAAGCTTAAAGGGTGGTGTAAATGTGTGCACAAGATAAGTTCCAAATATACAATACAATGTCATAAATCATACAATATCAGAGTAAGTGAAAATACTAATAAGTCCATGAGTCATACAACATCAGAGTACGCAATATAGATCAACTATGCAAATGCAGAATCATGAGAGCCAAATATCAGATGCCGATGATGCAATGCAATATGTAAATCCTGAAGAGGCCACAAATACCATCAACCTCATCTAGTCCATATAAATGCAGAAACGTAGCAACCCAGAATACCATATGCCATGGATGCAATGTAATATGCGGTGCGAATGAAATGACTAAGCTAAAGTGTGAAGTTAGGATGATAGTACGTAGTATCGTAGGCTACGGGGTCCATCATAAAGGACTTCTATCCAAACTAGTCCCATACCTAAATTTGGATAGTCAGACTCAATGTGTTAAACTCCTGATCTCAGGTTAATCGCGCGCCCCAACCAAAATCCTGGCCATTGCGAAGGTACACGTAACAAATACTTGTGCACCACCAGCCCGAGTGGATAGTGAATGAATGAATGAGTGAGTAAAATGCTAAGTGCGCAACTCCTGCTCCACCAATCAGTACTATACATCTCTAGGATCATCACCGGGGTTTAGTACACTCCCAACCAGATTGCCGCCCCATCGCGCGCAACCAAGTGAGTGAAAGAGACCTCATTATTTGCCTGGCCCATAGTCAGCCAATACTTACTCGGTACGTCAATAGCGAACCCATTTATGAGTTCGTCAAACTCAACCTAGTTTTGCTCATACGAATCGAGCGGATAAGGCCACACCCCTTTTCAACCGACCACGACACAGTGGGAGATGCGACCTACTGGTATTCATCACTCGGGCGCTCATGTAATCCACTCAATCTAAACGTTGGAGCATCTCCTAGCCACAGAGGTTTAGGGACTTTCCCTCACGGACATCCAAAGTGCCCAGATGCTCGAACCAAATATTTCTAGTGTCCCATCTAGCCTTCCGTGACATGCCTGTAGAAGCTACGACCCTGATGTCGCTAGGGCGTACAATAATCACAACACACAATGTCGGATGCATGAGTCATACAATCCAGTCATGCATCAATCCTGCGCATACCGTGCGCTCATATGAGACATATGAGACAATCTCCGCCTATCAGGGAGTCTCATAATAACCTGCTTAATGACATATACAATGGTCAAACACATCTCATAATAAACATGCAGATGATGCATATGGGCATGTACATGATACTATGTTGTCACATACTCATAATCAGTATCGATAACCGGCCTCAATAATCAAAATCAGCCTCAACAATCGGAATTAGCCTTAACAATCGGAATCGGCTTCGATAATCAGAATCGGTAATTGGCTTAACAAAGGGCCTAAGGGAAGGTCACAATGTGGACATTTAACCATCATTGCCCATTAATGTGGACGTTTAACCAACATTGCTCCCAAGGAGTGGCCCACATAGAGCCAAACATAAAGTGGGCCCATGGCCCCATACAAAGGCCTAATATACACCATAATGGGCCTCACTTAAGGGCCACATATACACCACGTCAGGCCTCGTCAAAAGGGCCGCATATGCATCACATTGGGCATCACCAAATGGGCGAATATACATCATGTTGGGCCTCACACAAGGGCCACAAATACATCATGTTGGGCCTCACTCCAAGGGCCGCATATACATCACAATGGGCCTCGGCATATGTGCCATAAATACATCACAATGGGCCTTATCAATTGGGCCACAAATACATCACAACGGGCCATGTACCTAAGCCTAATACACAAGGGTCTTGTACATAACATAATGAGCCGCATCACATGGGCTTTATACAGCACATCGGGCCTCATCATATGGGCCAATATACATCGCACTGGGCACAACCCATGGGCCTCAATATCTTACAATGGATCATAAGTACATCACAATGGGCCTCACTAAATGGGTCGGAAATACATCACATTAAGGTGGGCCCTGTACATTCTAAATGGTCCTTAAATACATTAAATTGGACCTCATCGAATGGGCCTCATCAACATCACCATGTGAGGTCCACGGGCCGGACTTGGGTGGCGCTGATAAGGCGCTTACATCATGGGGTTCCCATGGAGGGATGGAGTGTGTACAACACATGCCTCAAGGTGGGCCTCACTGTCTAGACCGATAGACGGCTGGATATAGAATACATGCATCAAGGGACCCACCATCCCTAGCAGAGGACAAAGAGGAGAATCACATACATCAAGCTAGCTCCACAGCACCGTCCTAATTCATGGATGGTATAGATAGAATAAATACATCAGGGTGGGTCCCACCTACCCACACGTGTGGGGTGGGCCCCACACCTTAACAGATTGATGGGTGGATGAAAACCACATGCATCACGATGGTGGGGTCCACGTCCCTATACAGGACGGCATGGATGCAGAATACATACATAGAGGTGGGTCCCATAAGAAAATAGATGGGCTGCGTAGGTAAAACACATATATCACGGTAGGGTCCACTGTCATATAGATGGTGTAAATAAAATACTTACATCAAGTTGGGATCCATCGTCCAGGGACTGGACGGTGGATGAAGTACATGGGGGTGGGTCCCAATGTCGATGGACGGTGTGGATCAAACTCATACCTCATGACCAAACCCCCATAACTTGTTGATGCCAAAACATCAACTATATAGCTATGTGCGGTACACTAGCCAATCTGTTACACAGTAGTTGGGTCCCACGTGGGGCCCACCATAACGTTTATTTTCCATCCAATCTATTGATAAGGTCACACAGACCTAAATAAAGAGGAAAAACCAAATTTCATATTTATCCAAAACTTCTGGGACCCAAAAAGGGGTTTCAATGGTAGACGCTCAACCCCCTGCTATTTTTGATGGCGTGGACCACTTAAGTTTTGTGAACGGCTGATTTTTGGGGGATCCTAGTTTCTAAAGGGGGTCCATCAAATGCACGGTGTAGATGTTCACATACATCATGGTAGGGCCTATGGTGGGGGTCCACTGACCTTGCGTCCAAACTAAGCAGCGGACGCTGCTTGCTGCAGCGTCCTCTAGACGTTATCAGCAACAGCGTCTGCTGTTTAGTATTTTTTTTTTAAAGAATTTCATAGGTGGGGCCCACATTAAGAAAATCAAGCCCTTCAGTTGGATTCTATGGCCTGTAATAGACCCAACGAGCTCAATATTCAACATGTTTTGACGTGAAGAAACATTACAGTGGGCCTCAACAGATTTTTAACTGAAAATTTTCTGTTTTAGATGGTGTGGCCTACTAGAGTTTCAGATTAGCTTCGTTTTTCAGCTCAACACCTAAAATGAGCTGGGAAATAGGGTGGACAGTGTGGATTAAATATATGCATCATGTGTGGGGCCCACAGAACGTACAGACGTTAATACAATAGCTTTATTGTTGTAGTACACGTACGTCAGCCAATCTGCTGAAGCGGTAGGTCTTACATGACCATACCTCACGATGGAGTCCACACGTGTGTGGGCCATGCTGATGGGCAGTACGGATAAAATACATATATCATGGGTGGGCCCCATAGAATTTGCTGACGTCAATACCACAGCTGTATAGCTGTGGTCCCCACCGTTAATCAACACATATTAGGTGGGCCACGATCAAACACAAAAAGAGAGAGAGAAAAAAAAATGAGAGAGAGAAAGAGAGAACGGTGGAGATGGGAGGGACGCCGCCACTATGGGTCCCTCAAAATACAATGCATACATCAAGTGGGTCCCATTATAAGTGGGCCCTAAATCAAAACCGAGATGATGAACACCCACCGTTAGATCTTCTTAAACTTCTTCTTCCACTGATGCGTCCTAAAGCCCCATGGAATGCATTTCAACGGTTGAGATGAAGCTTGGATGGTGGAGATGGAAGGTAAGAAGGTGGGCCACACAAAGCTCTCTCATGGAGCTTGGACGTTTGAGTTTTCTCCTCTCCTTAAGGTTACTTGAAAATGGAGAGAGAATGAGAAAGAGAGAGAGGAGATGGGAGAGAAGTGATGGGAGAGAGGGATGGGTGAAAGGTAATGGAGTGATGGGTGTGTACTTGACATTATGGGTGGAGAGAGGGAGAGTTGACTTTAGGGGTTGCTTTTGGGAATGGGACATGTACTTGATTGATGGGATGTGATGTGAATGATTGAAAGGTTCTCTTGGGTTTTGGAAAGCGCTGTGTTTTCCTAGAACTGAATGCAGGCCCACATCTCCTAGCCCGGGTATCGCATCGACGTGCGAGACGAGACGCGGCGAAGGAACCGCTGCTACAGCACGATTGCAAGGATACAAGTCTCGAGTCGAGCCGACTCTGGAATATGGGATATAACTTAGGGTCACTCGTAACTGCTATCTACGCATCGCAGGTCACCGAAATTCGACTGGGAGGACCGCGAAAGCCTACGGAATGATACGGGCTAGGATACAGGTCTCACACCATGGGCCTGGGAATGAAGCAGATCCAAACTCATCAAACCACACCACAGGTGGCAGTGAGCTAACATCTACCATTGGACTCTTTTTAGGCCCACTAAGATGTTTGAGGGAGGCCCAGCAGCCGACCCACCTCCCTGGGTGGCCCACTTTCAATGGGACTCACCATGTATGTGTTTTATCCAGGTCGTTCATTAGTAGGATGCCCAGTTGGACCACGACACTGCTGGATTGACCGTCCAGTTGTTGGTCGTTCACCAGCGACCAACCCAAACTCGAAAGATAGGCCCACTCCCTGGGTGGCCCACATCCAATGGGACCCACCATGTATGTGTTTCAGCCCACGCTGTCCCTCTGTCTGGACGCCCAGTAGGGTTGGGACGCTGCTAGATTGACCGTCCAGCAGTAGGCCCACCCTGTTGTATGTATTATATCCAAGCTGTCCATCTGGCAGGGCCCATCTGCAATGTGCAGGCCCACCGTGAGGTGTATGTTGTATCCAAACCGTCCATTCACTGGACGTCCAGAAGCCCAGCTCGTTTGGTGGGCTAAACGTCCAACAAGGGCCCATTGTGAAGTGAGAGGCCACCATGATGTGTGTGATGCACACTATCCATTAAATTACACAGACTATGGGCTGCCTTATGTAGGCCCACCATGATGTATGAGTTATACGCCCAGTATGGGGCTGCCTTGTGAGGCCCACCATGTATGAGTGATGTGCACACACAGTCGTTCCGACCTTCTAGAGATTTTAAAGGCCGAAGGCCCCGTTATAATTTAGATTCTAATCCCAAGTGGACCGCACACTAGGAGACAATGGTGGTTAAATGTCCACTATTGTAAACCTCCCTAGGGCCCATTGTTAAGCCCATTTCCACCCTTACCTTATTGGGCTAACCCAAAACGTTGGGTCCCCATCGATGTTAGTAATGCCCATTGGGCCCCCATTGATGATGTTGTTTTCCACTATACCTTGTAGAATTATCCAAACCTTGGAGCCCACCTTGTGTATGGATCGGACCTCATAGTAAGGCCCAGTTTATTGCATGATAAGAGTGGGTGAGGAAGCCCACTTGTTGTACATAGTTTCACCCTCTCAACTCACCTTGTTGTATAGCCATTAACCTCGCCCTGAGGCTCATTCTTGGTGTAAGTACGACATATAGGCCATCCATTAAGAGTACATCATTAGCCCTTGCCGTAGATGGAAGAATATGTGGTATCAGATTTGGTATATCCACTGTGCGGAGACTAACTTAATATATGGGTTAGACCCACCGTCCTTTCAGTGGACCCCGCCATAGGGGATATCGTATATTATTGCCTTGAGGAGGTTATGATAGTCTAACATGGACCATACCATGTAGACTTTTATATGTCTAATGTGGCATATCGTTCAGCTCCTACCCTTTGTATGTGATATACCGGTTATGACCGAGTATTGTTTATATCTGATAATTATACATATAGAGAATATGCTTAGTATTACACCATGATTGATCATAGCATTTGCCATTGTTATTTAGGGGACTCCTTGTGTGACGAAGTTGCCCCACATGATCGCATGGTATGGCAGGTTTGATGCATGACTGGATGGTATGACTCATACATCTCACATTTTGTGTGACATAATCACTTGGTACCCTAACGATATCAGGGTCGCGGCCTCCACAGGCATATCGAGGATGGTCAAATTGGACACTAGAAATATTTGGTTCTAGCACTGTGGGCGCTTAGGATGTCCTTGGGTGAAAGTCCCAGAACCCTTTTGGTACCAAGACCGAGTGGATACATGAGAGCGCGAGTGAATAATACCAGTAGGCTGCGTCTCCCACTGTGTCGTGGTCAGTTGTGAAGGGGGTGTGGCCTTATCCACCCGAGTGAGGGGGTTGTAAGTTAGGCTGAGTCTAATCAGCTCGTAAATAGGTCCACTATTGACGAGCTGGGTAGGTATTGACAGACTACTGACCAGGCAGATAGCGAGGTCTTTTTCCACTCGTTGGTTGTACGGCTAGGGAGGCAGCAGCCAGTGTGGAGTGTACTAGACCCTGGTGATGTTCTAGAGATGAATTGTATTGACACGTGGACTCGATGAGGACTGGCTTGCTTGCGTTATATCTTGCATATGACATTTGGCTACGTATGCCTTGCATTGCATAGCCTTGGTATGGCTGATAACATTCATGGACTTGCCAGTATTTCCGCTTACTCTGATTTCGTATGCTTGATACATGCATTGCGCACACACGCATACACCCTTTGAGCTTCATTGTAAGCTTATGCATGACCGTTGCATGCAGGTGACGCTAGGACGCAACAACACTGAGGCGAGAGTGTGTGACGATCTTTTTGGAGTTTCATTATACTTGTATATTTCCATTCCGCATTGTACTCAAATAGTTTATTATAGTGGATATGTGATGATGATGTTTTGTGACTTGGTTATGTCTGTGGTTATGCTCATAAAAAAATTCATATATACAAAATCCTCCTTATAGGATCCCAGGATCGGAATCTGGCACATTGGTGTCGGGAGCCAAGAATGGAGTACTACGGAGGCTGTCGGTGCCAGATTCAGCGATCGAAATTTCTATGAGCCCGATTTCCGAGTTTTGGGCATGACACGCACACACACACACAGATATATATATATATATATATATATATATATATATATATATATATATATATATATATATAAGTCTTATAAATACATGAAGAATCCAAATGCCCTTCAAATACAAGCTCCCAAACCAAAAATTTAGATTCCAATGAATTTCAACCAAACACAAATAAAGTTTCGAAATCACCATGATTCTGATGTAGTTGTGATTTGGATTCCAAAGCATTTAAAATCCAAGCTCCCAAATGAGCCCTATTAGACGCAACTTAGTTGCAACTCTGGAACTAGTGATATGGGTGGGACCCTAATTGTGGGCCCACCTCGATGTATGCACTGTATATATGTGGCTTCTATCTGTTTTTGCAACTTATTTTAGGGGATTGTCCTAAAAATGAAGTAGATACAAATTTCAAGTGGACCACCCCACAGGAAAAAAATCATCATTAATCAGTAAAGACCTTATGTAGGTCACAAAAGTTTTGTATTAAGTTGATATTTGTGTTTTACATTCATCTAGGTCTGTGTAATCTTATCAACTGTTGGATGGCAAATAAACATTATGGTGGACGTTTGGAAGTTTTTAATGGTGGACTTTCAATGACCACTGTTTTCGATGGTATAGCCCACCTAAGATTTGTATAGGCTTCAATTTTTGGATCATGCCCTAAAATAAGTTGTTAAAATGGATGGATGGCATGGATGTACAATGCATACATCTAGGTGGCCCCACGGTCAAGGTCCCACCTACATCACTGCTTCTAGAATCGCAACTAAGGCTTCGTTTGGCACCGTGAATTTGAAATACCTTGGATTAAAAATCCCCTGGATTTGGAATCTTCTGATTTGGTTGTATTTGGCACCCTAGATTCAGAATCTCTTATAACCCAAAGATAGTTATGCATACTATATTAACTTTAATACCCCTAATTAGTGTAGATGTAATGTTTGACATAATGATTGTAATAAGCTTGTTGAAATATATACTTTGTCTAAAAATAATGAAATTCCAAGTCTTAGATGGGGCCACAAGCATAGAATCACTTCCGAGTGACTAACCAACTATTTTTAACCATTAATTTGAGTGGACAATGTTTGTATTGCGCAGGTCATCTTATTTAAAGTAATGTTAGTGATGCAGTTGATAATCATATTGTTTTGAGATATCATCATTGGCCCATGTGCCTAATAAGTTAGTAACCTAGTGACGCAGATGTTGCACAGGTGACTCACATCAGGATTTTAGATTAAATATCGGTTTCCAGATTTGAAATCTTCAATTAATTTTGATGGAATTAGGTGGGATAAAATTGCATTTGGTCCTATGCAAATTCCATCCAACAATCGGTGAAGATAAAAAGGGTTGAGATTAGGTGGGATGGAATTGCATTTGGTCCCATAGAATTATATTTGGTCTCATGCAGGATTTCTATGGATTTTGAAATCGACTACACATGTGAGCCCCACATTGATGCATGCATTTATTACGCATGACATTCTGATTATATATGTGTACAAATGAACAACATCCGTTGTAAAGGATATTACTTAATCTAATGTTTTCCGCCGGTATCAAGAACTTTATCCCAATCATTGTGTAATAATGATGTTAATCCCATTTGATACAAATCAATACCATTTTATTCCATGGACTAAACACACCTTCAAATCTTTTAAAACTCCTAGATCCCCTCAAATCTTCCCAAATACATGGTGTCATGCAAATAGAGCTGTACACGAGCAGACTAAGGCTCGAGTACTCGCTCGACTCGAAATACTTGACTCGTACTCGACTCGTATGATTTTGAGCCGAATACGAGCGGGTTTATAATGCTCGTTTAGAAAACGAGTAGAGTACGAGTTGAGAAGGACTCGACTCGTTACTTGACTCAGTACTCAACTCGATACTCGACTCGTATACCCGGTATATATACCTCGCTTTAAAAAAAAACCCTACTCGTCTGGATTGTTTTCAAACAACGCCCGTTCAAAAACGAAAACCTCTCTCTCTCTCTCTCTCTCTCTCTCTCTCTCTCTCTCTCTCGATCTCTCTCTCTCTCTCTCTCTCTCTCTCCAACGGCCGTCCCTCTTCTTCCCTCTCTCTCTCTCACTCCTCCCATGTCCCCTGTCCGGCCGTCCCTCTTCTTCCCTCTCTCTCTCGTCCCTGTGGCCTGTCCGGTGCCCTGCACCGCTGCACACAAAGGGTGGAGATACTCGTCCGTCGTCCCTGCCCTGCACGCTCGTCCATGCCCTACTCGTCCATCGTCCCTGCCTTACACGCTCGTCCCAAACCCTACTCGTCCGTCGTCCCTGCCCTGCACGCTCGTTCGACGCCGCAAAAGGTCCCTACCAGCCACTCGTCCGTCGTCCCTACACTGCACGCTCGTCTCTGCCCTACTCGTCCGCAAAGAGTATGAGTCCCTAATCCCTATCCACACTTTCTTTTTCTTTTTATTATTATATGCCTAATGTGATTCAAATCTGCCCAATTTTTTGCCATGAGAAGGGCCCACAATCTGTTCATTTTGGACAGCAAGGATGGCATTCGACTTGACTCGATTTCTGCTTGTACTCGAACTCGCCTCGAAAACTCGAACTCGACTTAACTCGTTTACTACTCGTACTTGGCTCATACTTGGGCGAGTAGAGTACGAGCAGGGAGTCCGTGCTCGTTGGCCGAGTACGAGCAGCACTCGAGCATTAAGAGCTGAGTGCGAGTAGGACGATACTCGACTCGTGTACAGCTCTACATGCAAACGATCTATGAGTCTATTCCATAGCTCTTCGAGCGGGATAACTGTGCCAAGATTGCAGCTGAAATCGAATTAGAAATCGACATCTTCAGGAATAATTCTCGATTGCGTGATTGAGGAAAGGAATTTCTTCTTTGATTTGTGCTTCCTGTTTGGACGGAATAGAGACCGGCGTAACCACTTAATGGTGAGGCCTTTGACCATGGGCCCACTTGATGTATGTATTATATATCCACACCGTACATTCATTTTTCAAGCTAGTTTACAGCATGACTCCAAAAATGAAACAGATCCAAATCTCAGATGGACAACACCACAGAAAACAGCAGTGATTGACCATTAAAAACTTTCTGTGAGCCACAAAAGTTTTGGATCAGGCTGATATATCTGTTTTCCTTTCATCCAGGTCTTTTGTGACCTTATCAACAGGTTAAATGGCAAATAAACATTACAGGCAACCTAGAATGTTTTTAATGGTGATCCTTTAATCACCACTATTTCCTGTATGGTCCACCTGAGATTTAGATCTACTTCATTTTTGGGCTAATGCCATGACATGAGTTTGAAAAACGGATGGACGGAGTGTATATACAACAAATATATCAAGGTGGCCCCACCTTCAAGTTGCTACCCCACCTAATCTCCGCCCTCCATATTTTATATACCGTATAATTCAAAAAATTAGCACTGTAGACTCTTTCGTACTATGCTTTTTTTCCTGGGCCCGAAAACTGGTGGCAGGAGTTTTTTAGGGTACGGGTACTGGACGAAAACACCCTTGGCCTTTAAGGTAAGGCAGCTAAAAAAAGTGGGGTTATTTTGTCTTTTTTTGGGTATGTGCGTATGGGTGTAAGTCTGCTTTGGTAAGTAGGTTTTGTTTGGTCGAATGGAAAAACGTGGGTGCTCCACCGGGCCTATAGCAAAAAATCACCCTCATTCTTGAGAAAGAAATGGGTGCTTTTTTTTTTTTTTTTTTAAACACACGCGAACGCACCACCACACACTCACACTGTTGCGGGATTTCACCACTTGTGAGTACTCGAAGCCTCAACCAGGCTTTGAAACTCCTGAGAGTCTACCACCGGAGGCAGAAATGGGTGCTTGATACTCTGGCAATGCTCACACTTGATACGCAGGCACCCAGAGCTTATGCAAGTCGCCCACACTAATTCAAACTAAACGGACTTATTTTAGGAAGCCAATGTTTTCGAGGCATATACCGAAAATTCATTGCATGAGCAGTCCTAACCTCTGATTCGTGGATATTTGTTGGTTGAAGTTGAGCTAATGGATACTTTTCATTCTCAGCCGTCCAATCAATATCGACCAATCTGATTGTCACATGATCAAGTAATCTTAATTTTTCGTTTACTATACATCTAGCCTGGGATTCATAACGTGGATAGTTTAATTTGAATATTGATATGCCATCCATGCAATTTGAAAGTAATTTATAAGTGCCTGTGTATCATCCATCACAGTCCGCAGGGTATCAAAACTTCTCCCCAGCAAAGTTTGATTTGGAGTAATCACTGAGGGAGTCGTGGTCTCCAACTCGTACGCAGTTTGGCTAGTGACTGATCTATGTGGTCTCCATTTTTACGCGCAGATCAAGATCTCAGGTGAGCCACACCATACGAAAACAGTAGTGATTGAAAGTCTACCGTTAAAAACCTCCTACGCCCACTGTAATTTTTATTTGACATTTAACCTGTAGATTAGGTCCTTCAGACTTGGATGAAGTCAAAAAAACAATTATCAGCTTGATACAAAACTTTTGTAGCCCTAGAAGTTTTTAACGGTGAGAGTTCAATCAGCATTGTGGCCAACTTGAAAATTTGATCTACCTCAATTTATTTTTTTTTTCATGCCATAAAATTATTTGGAGAATGGATGGAATGGCATGGATGAGACGCACATCATTTTGGGGTCCACGGAGCACCGACCACTAGCCATTGGCCAGTGGCAGGAAGTAGCAAATCCGTTTCCGTCTCGAACGCATTCCTTGTACGTGATCCTCTCGAACCGTGGAAACTGGAAAGTCGGTTCGATGCCGTGTCCCTCCGTATACGTTGATGCAATAAAGCTAATCAATCCCAACCGTTGTTTCGGGGGCGAGGATGAGGTCAGTCCCTGCTCAGCCCATCCGGAATTCAAGACCTGAAATTAGAGCCGGCCCTGGCACGTGGGCTTAATATCTGGAATTTTCTGCATCTCTCCACTTCCCCTTTCATCTAGTTGGACCCATGGTAGACTGACCATCGTCTAAAAATTATAGGAATCAACGAATGTAACTGAACGACTTTTAATCCAAACCGTTCACACTTAATCATCTGGCCTAATGCAATCTTAGAGTCGTTCACACTCAGTCTTATGCTATCGGGTCTTGTATCTGGGTTCTTCGTTATGGACTTGCTGCATCCGGGCTTCTTCCTAGTCGATTCCCCAACACATGCTTATGCGCTCACGTATTAAATGATCCTACGCCTTCGTGAGATAGAACACATGTAAACTTGATATAGAGCCAGCGCGGCTGCATTATGATGGACCGTCTGAAGCTCAACCACGTGGGTCGATGCGACTCGCCCCGTGGAGCGGGTGTCCTTAGCAGCGCTATTGGGTTTGAGGTTCGAAAACTATAAAAAATAATAAGAAGAAGAAAAAGAAAAACTCATATGGCGTAGGAGTTGACTTGTAATTTGGAATACATCGGTTTGAAATTAAATTTACCTTTTTTTAACCTGCATCGAAAGTACAACATGAGTCTTGAACAATTGACCTTTAGAATATTATAACTATCACGCGGCCACACCATTACACTTAGGGTGTACTGTTTGGCCTGGCGCCGGATGTTTGCTATCCTGAGATTAGGAGGGTTATCCTGCGCCATCTCATCCCATCTCCTGTTTGGGATGGTGGGATGTACCTCGCCTCGTAAACACTGCCCTTTAGCTAACATGGATTCTGCAAATCTCAGGATGTGATTTTTCACCTCTATGTGGGGCCCACCAAGATATCAATGAGATATCTATTCCGTCCGTCCATTTTCACCGGCCTACATTTAGCCATAAATCTGTTTTAAGGCAAATATAAAATAGTGAGTGGGGCACACCACAAGAAGCAGTGTAGATGCAAACTCATCCATTTGTGACAGTCCAAACAGGCTGCTGTATATCCCGTGGGCTATCCCAAACCCATGGGATCAAGGGACAAACAGTGACACCACCATCATTACCTTGAAATCCATTCCATTCCACCTAATCCCATG
Source organism: Magnolia changhungtana (assembly GCA_030180095.1). NCBI lineage: Eukaryota > Viridiplantae > Streptophyta > Magnoliopsida > Magnoliales > Magnoliaceae > Magnolia > Magnolia changhungtana. The sequence continues at coordinate 2,490,715 of JASAUF010000502.1, read as the reverse complement.
GAATTGGTCTGGCCAAACACACCCTTATTGATGTAGTTTTCCGGTAGACCTATGCGTCTTTTCTTTGAACCTACACAAGCAAAGGTGAGAGACAAAGGAGGCCCTGATTAGTTCAAGGACTCTCCGATGCCTAAGTCAGGCTTGTGGTCTAAGAAGGATCTCCAGAAAAGATATCAATGTGGTGATTAGGGTTTTTTGGTGAACGTACCTTTCTTGGTGAAATATACCTCCATATTTATAGGGAAGAGAGAGTTCCACCATGAGGGGGCTTCTCCCAATTGTTATGGAAATTTGATATGATCCGGGATCTTTCTGAGATTACAGGATCCCGAGATAATTGGGATTTGACCTTATCTCCCAAGATCTTAGGAGAGATCTTTGGAATTCATAAAGATCCTTCGGATGTTGGCTCGACTTTGGGTCGGATCTAGGGCGGGAGCTATCCCAGGCGGCTCTACACTCCTTGTTGCTTAGTTTTTAAGATGCTCTAATCATGCCAAGGGAATTATCCTGAACCATGACAGATCTGTGATTAGGTTGTGGCCGGTCTATGACTATCTTATGTCTGATCTTCGACTGATATATGACCGATCTATAACCGAGCTATGATCGGTCTGTGATCGTCCTGTGACCGATCTATAGCTGACATATGATCGGTCTATAACCGAGCTATGGTCATTCTGTGACTGATCTATGGCTGAGCTATGGTCAATCCACAATCAACCCTTCACCAACCCACAAATTAGGTTGGTCTATTAGCCCCTTTTAAGCTTTTAGGGTGCTTGCGTTGGTGTTACCCTTTTTGGAGGTCAATCTTCTCTTGCATTTGGGGGTCGCATCAAGCTCGAACCATAATGGGTCCAGGCCGATTTAGAAGAGTTGATCCATTCCATAAGTCGACTTTCGGACTTATATATTTTTCCCCAACAGTGAGCCCCACTTACTTTTTGAATAGAGCTCGGAAAGTAGGCTCAGCCATCATTCGGTTGGGTTATGTGCAGACCAGGTCGGGTTGCGTAGTCATTAATGCAAGGTGTGGTGGCCAGCACGACAGTCGAGGCGTCGCTCATTACATGTCGTCACGTGGCTCGAGGTCACGTGGGCGTTGAGCCATCGTTTCGATGACTGGACAATAGGGTAGCAACATGTGGCGCTGCGAATGATTTTTCGGCCGAGCGGCGCTTCTGGTTGCGACACGTGGCCCGATGGGGTAGACGAGGGGATGTCTATACGGCGTGGAATTGATGTGTCATTAAACCGTTACCACATGGCGCGGCTATATAAGGAGAGCCCTGGCATACTAGGGCTCTTCCCTTTACCATTTTTTGTCTTCTCTCCCTTCTCATTCTTCCCCAAACGCACTTCGGGGATTATTTTTGCCGCAATCCGCTACCATCCCGCCATTCTTGTCTCTGGTGAGCTCCATCTCTTCTCCCTTTTCCATTTGATTTCAATGTTTGGGTCTAGGAGCTCGCGGGAGAGGGTTTCTAGTGGTGAAAGTGGGGCGAGCAGTTGCCTCAGGGTAATGTCGAACTCACCTTCGCCATTGTTAGTAATGGTAGATGCCGCTTTCCGGTATTCATCCTTTAGGAGAGCAGAGGAGAGGTCTCCAGCGGAGAGACCAGCGCCCGCTGCCAGGGCATCTACTGCTAGGGCACTGGACTTATCGTTCAAACAAGAGAGGGCATCTCGCGTGGCAGAACCCATCGTGTCTTCGGCAATAGACCGGGTTGCTGAGGCAGGTAATCCTCCCGATGATGATGACGGCGCGAGTGAGGAGGACCCGAAGGGGCTTGTCCCCTCGACTCTGACCGTTGATGATTTGGTCCGGATCAGGCTCGGTTACCATATTCCCGAGTCTGTAATCTTCGGACTTCCCTCGGCGGAGGACCTATCGGATCGACCTCTTGAGGGAGCGGTGGTGGTCTTCCAGGTCACCCTTCAGTGTGGCCTACGGTTTCCACTCCAGGGGATCGTTCGGCATCTCCTGGCCTGCCTCAGTTTGGCCCCGGGGCATCTAACTCCGAATGGGTGGAGGGACTTGTTTAGCTGTGTAGTTCTATGGGCTAAGCGAGGGTAGTCCGAGCTGACGATGGATGAGTTCCTTCATCTATATCAGGTGAGGCCCAACACTTCTCAGCCTGGCTGGTATTACTTCTCCGCATGGCGGAATACCGACGGTCCCCTGATAACCGACTCTCCTTCCTCCAACAAGCACTGGAGGGATAAGTGGTTCTGGGTGTATGGAAGTTGGGAGACGGCTGAGCCAGAGTCGACACATTCCCTCATTCCCCGAGCTTTTTCTACGCTAAGTTCGTATTTCAATAATGGGTCGTCCTTCGTTGGTTGACTCATATTATTTACTGACCTTATATTTTTCTTTTATATTTTCAATCATCCCGAAGAGCCAGCCCTTACTCGACAGTGGGTCCTTAGCTCAGATCAGGGACTTATGGGCATTGAGCTGGGAGAAGAGATCTTGGAGAGTGCTCCTCTAACCAAAGTGTCTCCTTCGGTTAGGCTTGGATATAGCTCTAACAGGTATGACTTTTGGTAATGCCTTCAGCTGAGCTATTAGACTTCTAACTTCTAAGTCAAGTAGACATTCCTGACATGTTGTCACATTTTACTCTGATGTAGAGATGTCTGAGGCTCGGCCTATCCTTTGGCCCCCTTCTAAGGTGCGAGCTCCTCCTTGGGACGACACTCATGCTTTGAAGAAGAAGAAGCAGAAAATGTACTCCAAGAGCAAGGGGAGAGTCGCCCCCTCTTGCCCGACCATCATAGAGGTCGTGGACAAGGGCGTAGACGTGGCTCCCTCCGAGCCACAGGAGGCAGCAGAGCCCCCTTCCGAGGTGTAGCCCTCGAGAAGGGAAGAGGCCGAAGAGGAGAAGCAGAACTTCCATTAGATAGTGGAGGACATACTCCCGTGGGCAAATCGTCAAGGCACCAAAGAAGAGTTTGTCGGCTTGTTCGAGTCCTCCATGGATTAGACACTGGCCCGCATGATGACCACGCTCCTTGAGGTAAGAGCTTCGGCCGATGTTATTCCTCACCTACTTTGTCTTCGGATAATTTGCTCTGATTTTCCTTTTCTTATCGTAGTTTGTTCCATGCGCGTTGAAGGCCCGCGTCGAGCTTGCTTAGGCTCATAGGCGGCCGGAGGAGACTGAAGCTTGGGCATCAATTGCGGAGGTCGAGCTAGAGGCGACGAAGGCTTCTCTCGAAGCAGCTTCTGCTGAGAAAGCTAGGATGGCCTCGCAATTGCAAGAGGATAAAGTAGTGTATGAGGATTACCGCGCGCGACTCGCCGACACCAATGCAAAGCTGGATCGGCTGAAGATGGATACCAAGGCTGCCCTCGTCATTGCATGAAGGGATGCTGTGAATGACTTTCAATCGCCTTAAGCATTCTTGGATGAAAGGGATACTCTCTTTCGCCAAGGTTATGCTGAATGCGTGAGGGTGATGAGGGAGAACGTCCCCGAGCTTGATCTCTCAGCCTTTGACGTGTCCGAGTCGGGCTCCAATGGGTCGGGTGACGAAGGGGCTCCTGAGGCAGCTCCTGAAGCAGCTCCCGAAGTGGCTTCCCAGACAGCCTCTGAAGCGGTGCCTGAGTCTTGAAGTCAATTTTGCAGAGCTTTTCAGCTTCAAGCATTTCAAGAACACCCAGCATCTACTTCCTCTTTAAGCTTTTGTTCGTCCTCTAATGTACAACCTTTGATTTTGTAGTCGATGTAAAACCGATGTAAAGCCGATGTAAAACCGATGTAAATAGGCCCTTGGGTCTTATCAATGAAAAGTGTTCCTTCAACTTTTATGTGTTTGAGCTAACCGAGCAGAATAACATTTTCAACTTTTTTTGTCATTGTTGAGTTGATGTCGAGTTACCACCTAGGCACCGATTCGGAGCAAGCTTAGGTCGGTATTGTCGACCTTGGTCTTGGGACAAATTTTACTTGGATAAGGGTCGAATGTGGATCGAATATCGATCGAACATAGATCTGATGAAGTTCTTATCATTTATTCTTGATTCATATAAGGGAGAACAAATATTATTTCAATCTTCTTATGGATAATAGATCTTCAGATGCTCGGCGTTCCAGGGATGTGGGAGTAACTAGCCATTGAGGTCTTCTAGTTGATATGACCCGAGCCAGTTTGTATGAGACATCACGTAGGGTCCTTCCCAGCTTGGACCTAGGGTTCCTGCCCCCTCTTCTTTGGTGTTCTGAAACACTTTTTGGAGGACTAAGTCCCCGACCCGCAATCTTCTGATCTTGACTCGAGCATTACAGAACTGAGACACTTATTGCTGGCGAACAATGGTCCGAAGCCGAGCCGGCTCCCTTCGTTCTTCAAGGAAGTCGAGGCTGAGGGACATGAGCTCGCCGTTAGATGGTTCATCAAATGAACTTGTCCGAGCTGACGATAATCTGATCTCAACGGGGGTGACCGCCTCAGCCCCGTATGCCAGAGAAAATGGGGTCTCTCCAATGGTGGTCCGAGCTGTCATTTGGTAAGCCCATAGAACCTTGGGAATTTCCTCGGCCCAGGTTCCTTTAGCCTTCTCGAGCTTGGTTCGAAGATAATGTTTGATGACTTTGTTGACCACCTCTACTTGCCTGTTTGCCTGAGGATGTCGAGGCGATGAATAGACGTTGCGAATCCCAAGGTTCTTGCACATCCCCTGGTATTGTTTGTTGTCGAACTGCTTCCTGTTGTTAGAGACGATAGTGTACGGAATTTCAAAGCGGCATATGATATTTCTCCAGATGAAATCCGTGACCTTTTGCTTGGTAATTTTCGTCAAAGGCTCGGCCTCCACCCATTTAGTGAAGTAGTTGGCTGTGACAATGGCGAATTTGGTCTGACCCTTGCCTGTGGGGAGAGGACCAATAATATCGATCCCCCATTGGGCAAAAGGTCAGGGCCCAACCATCAATGTGAGTTCTTCTGGGGGCTACCGAGGGATGTTCGCAAACCTCTGACACTTTTCGCATCTTTGAATGAGCTATCGGGCATCGTGTTGGACGGTCGGCTAGTAATATCCCTGCCAGATGACTTTGTGTGCTAGAGACCGTCTTCCTGAGTGGTTTCCGTAAATTCCTTTGTGGATCTCCTTTAGGACGTACTGTACTTCTTTTGGACGGATGCACCTTAAATAGGGGAGGTAGAACCCTTTTTTATAGAGTAAGCCATTAAGCATGGTGTATCAGGCTGCCTTGACCTTCATTCATCGTGCTTCTGTCCGATCTTTGGGGAGTTCACCATTTTCGAGGTATCGGATGATCAGATCCATCCACGTTAGTTCCGAGCTAACCGGAAGGATGATAATAGGGTCGGCTTCTTAGATACTCAATTTAGCCAGGGACTCGATCGGGATGGACCTTGGAATCTCATCCTCGTCTACTATGGCGAGCTTAGCCAGTATATCGGCCTTAGTATTTTCTACTCGTGGGATTAGGGCGACGTTATACTTCTGGAAGCTCCCGATCAATTCTTTGATTTGCTTGAGATAATCTTTCAGGCGATCTTTCTAAGATTGCTAGACGTTGACTATCTGGTTAACGATCAACTGTGAGTTACTGAAAACCTTGAGGTTCCGAGCCCCCATGTTTGCTACTAACTTAAGACCGATGATCAAGGCCTCATATCCCGCAATATTATTTAAGGCTTGGAATCTAAATCTCAAAGCATACTGCATGCATGTATGGTCAGGGGTCTCTAGGACTACCCTGGCCCCACTTGCCTTGGAGTTGGATGAGTCATCGACGTAAAGTGTCCAGAGTGAAGGGTCAGGAAACATTTGGGCATCTGCATGTTCTGCCGCTAACTGGTCAGGGAGAAGTTTAGGTCCATTTGGGTCGTCAAATGGTTGGCTTTTGGTCGATTCTTGCTCGGGAGAATGTGTTAGTTCGACGCTGAAGTCAGCTACCGCTTGGCCTTTTATCGCCCTGCGCGGCAGGTACTTGATATCAACTCGCTCAATTCGATCGCCCATTTGGTTAGTCGGCCCAAGGCCTCATGTTTCTGCAAGACTTGGCAAAGTAGATGATCGGTCAGGACCTTGATCGAGTGAGCTTGGAAATATGGTTGCAGTCGTCGGGAAGATGTAACCAATGCCATGGCCAATTTTTCCAGGGTCAGATACCTTGTCTTAGCTGGAATCAATGCTTTACTGATGCAATAGACTGGTAATTTTCTTCCCTCGTTTTCCCTTACCAATGCTGAGCTTACTATTGCATCGGACACGACTAGAAAAAGTAGTAGTGTTTCCCCAAGCTCGGGTTTCAGAGTAAGGGGGGCGATCCTAGGTATTCCTTGAGCTTTTGGAAGGCGGCCTCGCACTCTTCGGTCCATTCATTAATCTGCCTTCCCTTCAAATGTTTGAAGAAAGGGAGGTATTTATCAGTAGCTCTAGATACGAACTGATTGAGGACGGCCACTCTTCCTGGTAATCTCTGAATGTCTTTGATCGTCCTTGGAGATTGCATGTCGAGAAGGGCCTTTATCTTTTCAGGATTGGCCTCTATTCTTGCTGGCTGACCAAAAATTCAAGGAACTTTCCCGAGCCTACGCCGAAGGCGCATTTGTTCGAGTTTAGTTTCATTTGATATTTTCGAAGAATAAGGAACATCTCCTTTAGGTCAACCACATGGTCAACGAATTTTATGCTCTTAACAAGCATATCATCGATATGGAACTCCATGGTCCAACCTATCTGTCACACAAACATCTTGTTGACCAACCTCTGGTAGGTCACTCCTGCATTTTTTAAACCGAAAGGCATCACTCGGTAACAATAAAGGCCTTTATTTGTGATAAAGGTAGTTTAGATTTATCTGTTGGGTGCACTACAATCTAGTTATATCCCGAATACGCACCCATAAAACTAAGTAACTAGTGCCCCACGGTGCTGTCGACCAACTGGTCGATCCTGGGAAGAGGAAATTTGTCCTTTGGGCAGACTTTGTTCAAGTCAGTGTAATCTACACAAACGTTCCACTTACTATTGGCTTTCTTTACCAGCACGATGTTGGCCACCCACTCTGGGTAGTAGATTTATTCGATGAACCCGGCCTTGAGGATCTTGCTGACCTCTTCTCTAATTATTGTGTATCTATTTGAGCCGAGAGCGCGTTGCTTCTGTTGGATTGGACGGTAGGATGGATCAATGTTCAGTTGATGCGTCATGATAGCGGTGTCTATGACGAGCACGTCCTCATGTGACCATGCAAAAACATCGGCGAAGCATTAGAGGAGAGCTACCAACCTGTAACGCACTGGAGGTATCAGGGACGATCCGATCTGTACCACTTTGGAAGGTTCGGACTCGTTAAGAAGGATCAGAACAAGATCTTCCAAGGGTTGGCCACGCGCTTGGGATTCTTCTCGTGGGTCCAGAGACTCGTTTGTCATTGCTTTGCGGGGAACCCTCAAGGTTATAGTATAGCACTGCCGAGCCTCCTGTTAATAGCCCTTAACGAATCCTACACCATGCTCGATCGGGAACTTCATAGCAAGGTGGTAGGTTGACACTACCGCTTGGAGGAGGTAAGCGACAGTCGACCCAAGATGGCGTTGTAGACGGATGGTTGGTCAACCACAAGGAAGTCGACCCTTGTAGTGGTCTGATTTGGGTTGTCTCCGGCTGTGAGTGACAACTGAATAGCTCCCTCTGGCATAACTTTACCCCTAGAGAATCCGATGAGGGGAGTTTTAACGGAATGAAGGGAATTTTGACCGACTCCCATCTTATCGACGGCCTGGAGGAAGAGTACATCCGCCGATGACCCTGTGTCGATCAAAATTCAGAAAACTTTTTGATTAGCTATAGTAAGTGTGAGCACCAATGTGTCGTCGTGAGGGTGGTGAATGCCTCGAGCGTCTTCATTGGCAAAAATTATGTTGTATCCCTCCAGCTTTCTTTCTTTCGAGGGTTGGGTAAGGATCATCATTTCTGCTTCCAGGCATCTGATGCTCCTTGCATGAACCTTTCGAGTGTTGTTTGAGTCACCTCCGCCCTTGTGGCCCCCAAAGATCATTTAGATTTCTCCGGTTGGTTGGTTGTCGATCAGTTGTTCCTCATTCGCCGGAACTCGGTTTCCCCTTTGATCTATATGCTGACCAAGATAGCCTTCCCGAATGAGCCTCTCAATCTCCTGTTTGAGGTGGTAACAATCGCTCATATTATGCCCGTGATCCTGATGAAAATGGCAATACTTATTCTTACTCCTTCGGTCGGGATTACTTCGCAGCATGTTCGGCCACTGGACAAAACACTCATCCTTTATCTCCATCAATACCTACTCTTGAGGTTTGTTCAGCAGGGTGTAAGCGGTGAACTTGCTGTCAGGGTGTTTGTTCGACCTACGATCGTCGCGAGACCGATCCTCTTTTTGGTTTTTGCTCGTATTGACCGAGTCTGGCTCTTTCTTCATATGTTCCTTAGTCTGGATTTTGCTCCTGTATAAGTTGGCTTATACTTCTCTCTCCTTATTTTTGTTGAGTTATTCTAATTTTACTATTCTCTTTTATTGAGTTAGCTTATTGTTAATTTTCTCCTTTATTAGCTTAGCCTTATGCTACCTCCCTTATTTTATAGCTAGGGCATATGCCTTCGAATTTTAAAACTCCGATGATTTGACTTATTTTCCTATTGATGCCCGTGATGTATTGAATGTCTCACAACTAGTGACTTGTATGTATTTATCATGGACGCAACCCTCCTGATCGATGTATAAATCCTTGGATTTGGTTAGTGGTTCACACATCAATGTAAGTGATCCACGAGTGCATGTTACATTACAATTCTAGGATTGGATGTTGCAATTAGTCACTCCATGAATAAATCATATAACATAATTCTTTCAATTCATAAGTTATGCCGTCTCGAGGTGTTCACATAAATTCTTGCTAGTGTCGGACACCCCGACGAATCTTCATAGTTACGAGACGTGGAGCAAGCCAGGTTTGTATGAATTATATTCCACAATGTAACGGTCACTATGTATAATGAGCAGCACACATCATGTTAAGCATGCATTCATATAAATTGGTTGCACATATCAATACAACTTGTAATGGCAAAATACAAGGTGTATAGGAGCCCTTATATTATTATTATTATTATGAATCACTTGAATTATTGTTAATCTTAAAGGACAACCATTACTATGAGTAGGGCGTTAACCCTCTCCAATCATATAGATGATGCAGCTAACATACATGTTAAAGATACAGGTGATGACCTCCCTACGGAGGATTATTCTAAGTAATAAGGGATAATGATGCTGATATTTAAATTTTAGTTTAGTTTTAATTATATTTCATGTAAATAAATATAGACTTTTGTAATAAGCTCCCACTTGGGTGAGCATTTAATGTTCAGTTGAATTTCTACATGTAAATAAAATAAGATTTAAGGTGTGGTTTGTTTTATTTTAATGAATAGGATATCTTCATTAATGGGATCTAAAAAAATGTTGCAATTATGAAGTATTCATTCATTCATTTAACTAACACCCAGAATTCTCAGGCATGATTATGTACTTGAGTAGTAAAATTTCAGGGCGTTACATTTAGTCAAACCAAATGTGGTATTCGGTTGCAACTAAATTACCTGATTTCTATCCAAGCACACTGACCTGTTTTAGCTAATTTTGGTAGGACAAAAGGTGGGTTCGATGGGACCAAAGGTTGATGAAATTATGTAGTTTTTTTAAGCAACTCGGGACCTTTAAAGCAAATCTAAGTATGTTCAATTAAGGCTCTTAATGCTAAGGGATTATCAATAAAGGGTTTACGTATTAGGGTAAAGATCATCTTCAGGTTTAGGTTATTTTGGGTCAAGGTTATGGTCATTAAGGCACCTCATATACATGTTCTTTGCTCCTTGATGCTCCACCTCCACCAATGTCTTTAGTCTTCAACTTCCAAGGGCTCAATCAACTCCCTGACATAATGACTCATGTGATTGACAAACAAGGTGCATAAATCAGTGCATTAACAAACGTTATGGATATTCGCTAATGCTGGTGGCAATGCAAGGCGATGGGTCACTACTCCAACAATGATCCAAAATCTTGAAGGGACCAATAAAGCGGGGCATAAGTTTCCCTTTTCTTCTGAACCACATCATGCCTTTCATAGGTGAAACCTTCAATTGTCTATATAGTTTTTTGTCTGCTTTATGTAGCATGAACCAATTTTCGAATCACCTCGATCTTCTTAGACGTAATTAGTACAAGTTCAAGCCCCAAGAGACTTCTTTTGCCAACCTCAGCCTAACATTGTGGAGTACGACATGGGCAGCCATAGAGTGCCTCATACATAGCCATGTCAATGCTTGACTACAAGTTGTTGTTATAGAAAATTTTGGCAAGGTCTGGGTGATCATCCAACTTTTCTTGAAATTCAGTATGCTTGCCCTTAACATGTCTTCCAAAATATGATTAACTCTTTCAGTATATCCGTCTATCTAAAGGGTGAAACACCATGCTGTATTTTTATAATGGATTTTAATTTTAGCATTTGCTAGAGGTGAGCCTTTAGCTTCTTTTTTTCTTTTTTTCTCTTCTCTTTTATGTGGGTTTTGGCTTTGACTAGTTACTCATATTGAGTTTCTCTTCTTCTTCTTTTTTTTTTTTTTTTTTTTTTGCAGGTAATCTTCTACGATTATTTTCTGGCTATGGCCCCATGTCGGCTTAGTATACGTATATTTCGACCTCGGATCCAGATGTGGTTAGGAGGAAACCTAGATTGCCCCATAATTGTATCTCTTAGCAACTGTAGATCTCAACTGGATAAACTTCCTTGGGAGGCGGTGAGTGATTCCTTCAATTGTATCTTATCATGTATATTTCATCCATGTCTTAAGTTCTTATTTCTATTTTAACTCACCATTTTCCCCTATTATGAGGCCATATGTCGGGAGAGGGCAGTGTTGGAGATTTACAATGTCTTTTTAGCGCATGATCCTTAACTGTCATTGGGTGTGTGTTTGGTACTTGGGGGAGCAACTTACACATCAAATGGGCCAATATTCTCCTCTGTTGGTTCTGTGTAGTCCTTTTATGATGAGGATTGGCTTTAGGACCATGTGCACTGCTAAGATGTATGCTAGGATGATTGGATGTCTATTTGTTCATCTGACACATCTCGATCACGATTTTGATGAGTGGGGTGCATAGTACGAGAGACGGATGTTGTGACCTTGTGCATTTTAAGGTTCAGTTAGTAATGTATATGACATTGGTGGTGCACTTCCACATTGTTCAAGGGATATGGAGGTTAGTCTGTCGAGGACCTAGGGGGTTGATGTGGAGGGAGAAGATGTTAATGAGGGCAGCGACGAGGAGGATGAGGATGCCGACGATGGCTAGAGCTGGACATTTTTTTTTGTTTCATTTTTTTTTTTTTTTGGGGATCTATATATTCGAACTCATTTCTCTTTTGTTTTTTGTTTTTTATTTTATTATTTTTGGATATGGCCTTTCTAAAATGTGACTTCATCTTTGATGCTTCTTATAACATGATATTCTCTTAAGTGAATTGTCCTCTATTTTTATTTTTATTTTTACAATAATTGAAATATTTTATATCGGTTAATGCGCAGTTAATTTTGTTAGTGCACTGATTTATGCACCATTTGTCAATCACGTGAGTTTATGTATTAATGAGTCAGTTGAGCCCTTAGAAGCTGAAGACTAAAGACACAAGAGGACGAAAAGTATCAAGGATTGAAGAAACATGTAAATTAAGGTACCTTGGTGACTCTAACCTTAGAACCTAAACAACTTAACTCCTAGATAATCCTAACATTTAAAAGTAAACATTGATTGATCATCACATAACCTTAAAAGCTATAATGGAACATGATAAGTTAGGATAAAAGAGGTGCGAAATTGTTGTAAAATGTATGGCCCAAAAATAACAATTTTCGAGTGGATCTCATCCCATTGACATGCCATTGATAGGTCTCGAGCTCCCCTTCGATCAATCAAAGATCAGGGTTTGATTGATCGAATGTGCCGAAAAACTTCCAGCAACTAAATTCATATTTTCTAAAATTTCTTGATGCCATTGAACTGGTATTTGATCCCATCGAAGTGGAGCTCGATCGATTAAAGACATCACTCGATCTATCGAGAGAGCAATTTTTTTTCCTTTTTTTTTTTTTTACCATTAGAACTTGGTTCCTTTATATAGGGTATTCGCTATTTGGGCATTTTTAATAATTTTTGATGTATTTAGATCTTAGGTGATTCCTCACTCATTTCCATATTCCTATGACTCTAATCACATACGATTCAAGTCATCTTCCTTGAGATTACCACTTTAATGAGGATTCCGACCTCTAGTATAAAGATACTCTTGATCTCCACCATTCTCTAGAGATTAGACACTAAGCCTATTGATATATCCTTGTATAGATACTCTAGGAGATCCATATAGGTGAATCTCTTAGGAAATCAACAATGAGATTCCACCAGCTCCCTTACCTTGATTACCTCATTGGCACATCACATGCAAGGTAAATATTCATTGGAGCTACAATATCGACATCATTGATCAGGGGAGCAATTGAGAAACTGATTCATGCATAGGAGAACAATAAAGAAACATCTCATGCAAGGCGCTACATAAGGGGCTCAATCTGATAAGTTATCAAGTGTGAGTACATACACGCTTTCCTTGTGTAGGATTGAGTGTAAGAGTTTATCACCTAAACTCAAATATGTTCTTGTATAGGACTTAGGATCTTGAATAGGGCCGAATTCATTGGACGCGGGTATATACGTGTTAGTCTTCATAAGAGCCTCCGATAGGAGTAAATGTAAGTTATTGGATTATGAATGAGGGTGTTGGTTAGCCAATAGAAAACCAACTAAGTTTATAAGGGAGCTTCTAACAGGAGTATACATGCAGGTCCTTAAAAGTTAGGGGTGAACCTATTGAAAACTCCTAAGATTGTGAATATCAACACACTTGAAGAGAGTGCATCTGTCAATAGTGGAGTAGGAAAACCAAATCACTATATATGCTTGTGTTTGCGATTGTGAACTTCATACATTTCTATTAATGCTTATGTGATTGATTAGTTGAATTATTTAAATGCGTGAGTTAAATTGTATGCTAAAAACTTAACTTGTTAAGCACATACAAGCTCACTATCTCTTATATACTAATTGCTTGAATTGTCACATCGTTTGTAGTCTATGTGATTGGACCCACTTTGGCTTAAAAGTTTTCATGTTAATTTGTCTTTTTAGTTTAAATTGGTAAATGGTCAAGTAATTGTGTTTTTAATTATAATTTTTTTTAAAAAAAGGTCTTAATCACACTCTTTTAGGATTTAGCAATAATCCTATAGCTCCATGAAGCTTTTGCACGTGGAGTATTGGATTATTCCACGCCATTTAAGTTTTGTTATTGCATATGCATGGATTTCTTTATTTATTGGCTTTGGCTATTGTGAAGCTGACTTTAGCGGGGTCCTCTTCTGTTGGGTGTAGAGCTGGGCATCAGACCGAGTCGGTTCGAATTTGGCCCAACTTGACCAGGTCCGGATTTTACATGGCTCAACCCGAACTCGGACAGAACCGGGACCGAGTCTGAGTCAGCTGACTCAATCCGACCAGAACATGTCATGATCTGAACTGATCCGAGTCCGACTCTGTCAGGAAAACTGAGTCGGATCGGATTGTGCGAGGTTGGACATGTAGCCAAAAATTATATGGAAAAATGTATGGATGGTGTGGATGAAACCCAAAGATGACAATGTCCCCTTAGAGCCATTAAAGCCCCCGTGGTTTCCTACCGTTGGTCGGTCGTCCTCCATCCAGATGGACCAAATCATAATCACAATGAAAGTAGACCAAATCAAAAAAAAAAAAAAAAAAAAAAAAAATCACAAAAGAAAATGTAAAAATCGCTTGAAGATCATTGAATTGAAATATAGAGAGAAGAAAACGATCAACAGGGTGCATAAGGATAGAAAAAATCACTAAATTTTCACACACCAAACTGTAAACATGATACCAAGAATCCCCACAAACATTGAAAAAACGACAATTCAACCAGTGAGAGATTTCACGAAAATTGCATAAACCAGCAGAGGTTAGATCAGAGTAGAAAATTCAAAAAAAAAGAAAAAAAAAAAAAAAAGCACATAAATGGAAGGGGTAAAGGAAAGTGCCTTCAAATCGATGTTAGAGCGAGCTACGAGGCAATGTCCGAATTCGAGATCTTTCTGAATGGTTCTCCACTTGCCAGCGCCATGCTTATTCACACCTGCTAGCAGAGCTTCTTCTTCCTCCGACGTCCATTTTTTGCTTTGGAGCTCCCATTGCTCTCTCTCTCTCTCTCTCTCTCTCTCTCTCTCTCTCTCTCTCTCTCTCTCTCTCTCTCTCTCTCTCTCTCTCTCTCGGGCGGGAGATTTTTGGGGAAAAAATCTCTCTCTCCCTCGGGCGGGATAGTTTTGGGGAAAAAACGGGTAGGGTAAAAGGGGTTTTAAGTTTTGGGTGAAAAAAATAGTATTTATAGGTATACCCATCTGGGTCGGGTCTGTTCGGACCCATTCGGTCCGGGTATTCGGATCAGATCTATTCGGGTACAGTGTTATCCGAACCTGATTCGAAATTAAATCGGATCTGCTCGATCAGAATCGATCAGACCCGATCAGACCGTCGGTTCTGTTCGGAACGGTACCGAGTCGGGTCTGGTCGGGTCGGATCCACCGGATCGGGCCCAAGTTGCCCACCTCTAGTTGGGTGTGCCAGCATAGTGTGGCCTTGTAGATACAAGGGTGTGACTTTCCTTGATGTGGATGGAAGGACTTTATGTGCATGAGATCCCAACTGTCCATTAGGCGGGCCATCTTATGTAGCCCAAAAATTCAAGCGTATTCAAAACTTAAGTCTATTAAACCACAAGAAACAATTGAGATTGGAAACTCACGGTTAGAATTGTGTTGGATCCCACATCAAATCCATTTATCATAGGATAAATTTTTGTATCTTTCATTTATCATAGTTAATCAAACCTGATGAATGGATTTGATGGAAAATACACAACATGTGGCCCCACATCACCGAGTAAATGTACTATGTAATGCATTGTGGCACAGAGAAGTGTTTCAGGCGTAGGTTTGGTAGAAGGTTCTTTGTCATTTAACTTGGGCGTGAAGGAAACGTTCGCCGTTTCTTCCGCCACGCGAGTCGAGACTCGCGGCTACTTTTCACACGTAGAGCAGGAACGAGTCGCTCAAACGGCGTCGATACCACGCGAAATGAGAAATGATAGGATAGTCTCGTCCCTGCCATACAAAGATGATAGAGCCATCCTTTTCGGTCGGTAAGTGGGGATCGTGATCGTTAACTGGGTGGGCTCTACCCCTTTAGAAAACTTCTAAAATTATATGATTCTAAATTTTCATTTGTAGCCTTCTAATGGACCGTATATGAAAAAGCAATTAGAATTTGAATTTTGGGAGATAACTTTATATTTATAATTATCTTTTTAGGGTGATTTTTCAAGATAAATTCATCCAATTTTGGACCCCAAGATAATTAACGGTTTAGATCATTCTTTTGTTCTTTTCCCTGAAATAGGAAAGTAGATCGCTGCAGCGTATCACTTCTGCCGCGTAAAAAATCTTTCCTGGGCGTCTGGGGAGGAAGGGAAGGGGAAAGGGAAAGGGAAAGGAATATACGGGACCAGTCAATGAGGAGATTGGTTCTGCGAATCAACTCAGGGAAGGTTTGATAACGCGCTGTATAGGCGAGGATAATTTCTCATTGATCCAAACCGTTAATTAAATGTGGCCCATCTTTATGAGACGTTATTTTTAAAATATCGAGATTGGAAAAAGTAAAAAAAAAAAAAAATCAATTGATTCCTGGATCTACACGCTTAAGGGAAACAAGATTAATAATCATTCAACTCAGAAAGTCAAAATATCAACGATCAGGACCTTAAAGTCTAAAATATTTCGAAGATATGTTAGGGTCCATTGGATCAACGGTTTGGATGACCTAGCCATGGCCTGCCTTTCCTTACTTTAAACTGTCCAATTTCCTGTTCGGCTGGGAGCGGATTAGGTGTTACCCGGGCATTAACTTTTACCGTGTGGGGCCCACCCTGATGATCCGGCTATCCTCCCTACTGAAGTACTCAGCTTTCTGGCGCGTGTAGATATTGAATAGGCAATTTCCGTCACGCCACACGTGTGTAAAAAGCAGCGATCACGTGGGTCGCACTTGAGATGGCCAAGAGTCAGTCCTCGCCCGCGGATCCACAGATGTTAATAGATAAACATGATGATTCAAAAACGTATATGTGTGGGCCATTTTATTGAACGGACTCGATTTTTCTAGCTCAAGGAGTGCAACTCGCAATGAACGGCCTAGATCTCGTGCCACTACCGCGAATCTCTCCTCGCGCGAATACTTAGCATCCTTCTCGGCTAGTTACTCCCGCCTCATCCACGAAGCGGTTACCCCGCTCCTCACCTAATACGCGCCCCGAACGAAGCAAATCGAAGTGAGAGTTGTCAAACGCGGCTGCCACGTGGCAAGCCGTCTCTTTGAACTCGGAACTTAAAAATTCATTAAATCCAATCAAATCGGAGAACCCAAACCCGTATAAAAACCAGGAGGAGGGGAACGAAGTTACAAGAGAAAATCGAGAGAGTAGCGGTAGAGATCCTGCGGAGTTCGTCGGATTCTTCTGGTTTTCCGCTCGACTCCCCTAATTCTGGCCATCTAATAAATCGTCTGCCGAGAATTTAAACGAGTGAGCGGTCGAAATGAAGGTATCCAGCGCTCTCGTTGCTTCCATCATAGCCGCCTCTTCCGTTGCTTTCTCCTCTTCAACTCATCGCCATCTCATCATTCCGACTTCCTCAAACGAGGTATTTATCTAAAAAAAGATCAATTTTCAATATCTCGTCGTTTTCCCCAATTTTTTCTCAATTTCTTGTCCGATCTCTTACTTTTCCTTGGCTCTGTTTTTGTTTTATAGGCTTCTTCCGTAAAAGATGCGGGATCATCGTATACGTTGAGGGCTTCTTCCTTCTCATGCGAGAAGGAGAAATTCGCGCCGAGATTTGATGGTTTGAGATTTATTGAGACGCTGGTAACAGGGCACAGATAACTGTAACCGTTAGATTTAGCTATTCCTAGTTCTTTTGTAAGGAGCCTTTTTTGAGGGGATTTTGGTTGTAAAAAGCTGTGGCAAGAGATCTAAGAGCTTCTAATTCTCATTTTTTTTTCCCATTTCAATTGAAGGAATGGAATGTTCTGTTGTTTTGGAATATGCTTTTTGAGGGAAATCGAATACGATTAACTAGTTGGAAACGTGGCAGCGATTCTACTCGTGATCGAGTGGCCCATTGTGATTCTTCGCTCGATCTGCTTTTTTTTTTTTTTCGGTGAGAGGATTGATTATTTGATTGTCTGTATTTTCTGATAAGTGGGGTCCGTGGTTAGTTAATCCTGACCGTTGGTCTGTTTTATCTGGCCTTTGATGGTCTTTCCCCACCATAGCTTGTGACTTATGACTTCAATGTGGTCTATTGTGGTTGATTTCCTGTCAGCTTTCTATTTTAGTCAGGTCCCCTTTCCACTATTGCGGGTCTAAGATTGTAGAGGCTATAATTCCTATACTGTAGTGGATGTATAGCATGGCGTCTTTTTAAGTGGGCCGCAAGGTCGTCAACGACCTCAAAAGCATCATATCCTATCAACGACCATTGTTATTGAACCATGCATCAATTGCACGGTTTATGGGCTCCGTCATGGATGGAAGATGCGTTCCAACATCGCATAGTGAAGCAATCCGAATCCCTTCGTTTCTGCCGGACGCGGATTGGCTTCTGACAAGTCGAGTAGCGAGACTTTTAGAGGAATGTAGGCCCTACTGCCCTAAGCCCTAGCCCTGTCTGTCTCTCGACCCAGTAAGGAAAATATATCAAGGTTTTGAATTAGTCCAATATAAGATTATAATTTTTTATTTTTCACCATTTACAGGTGTCTTTAAACCATCCTTTTTTCTAAACATGATATCGTAGCCTACATGCGAATGAGCTCAATGAAGCAGTGAGTCGTGATTCAACTGGGCGAATGGGCGGAGCCAGGCCTGTTGTAGTTGGCCCTGGCCTAGTTCTCAAGACTGGGCCAGGCCGCTATAGTGAAGTTCAGGGTCGAAACCTTGACCTATTGACCCCCTACTCTCAAATCCTTTGATTCGGTGTCTCATTTACTACCATATTGGTAGCTTGGAAAATGAACTAAAAACATTCCTTAACCGGGTGGCTAGGATTATCCCTTTAAATGGGTCCACTTTGAGCTGTCACACATTTAAAAGAGGTGGCCCTTTATTTATTCTTTATTTCTTTAACATGGGAAACTCGTGCATTGTAGTGACGGAAATATTTTCTTTGAGAAGGTTCTGTATTCCTTTCGGTGCAATGTACGTTGTCATCAAAAGCCTATATAGAGACGGCCCCTTTATTGGTTGGCCATGAGCTAAAAATGTAATAATTCGGCAATCTCAACCCTTGTCGGCGTGGCCCACAAATGGACTCTTAAAACAAAAGATGGTCAATGGTCACGGGTTGTTATTAATTGAGCAAAAGTCCCTGTAGAATACCCCTATTCTACATGGGTTGCGCATAGGCTCACCATAGCATGTTTATGGCTTCTGACCTGTCCAGTAGTGTTCCCAACTGTGAAATTCAGTTGTCCAAGTGGCAAGCTGATTTAACTAGCATGTGATCTAGTGTGTGAATTTAGAGATTTTTTATTATTATTATTTTATTTTTTCATTTTTGTGTGTATGCGTGACATTGTCAATTGTTTCCTATGGTTTGGCGTACCTAATTGTAAACTATTCTAACTAAATGGACAACATGATTGCTAATGGATGTTGATGGGTTTCAGTATAGCAAAAAGAAAGGAAGAAGAAGAATGAAGAATGAAGAAGAGGAGATGAGAGATTTCTTGGAGGATAAGGGGGAGAGAACTTGATTAGAGTTATTTATAACAGAAAAAGGTCTAACTATGTATACAATAGAGTGGGCCTTTAGCCCAGGCCTGGATAACAAAACGCTTAATTTTTGCACTTCACTTAATTCTTTTCGTGATAGGAGTCTGGCTTAATGATGAACGCTGAATGCGCTCCATGAATTTTTTTATTAAACAAAAATTTTTTGCTTCCAAAATTGCCCTTCTAAGTTACTACAGATTGGCTACTCTCCTTGCCACTAACCCCGTGGCTGGTGGTCGGTGCTATGTGAGCCCATCATGATGTATGTGTTTCATCCATTTCGTTCATCCATTTTTAAAGATCAATTTAGGTATTTATTCTAAAAATAAGAGGGATATAAATCTCAGGCAGACCATAACACACGAAAACAATAGTGATTGGATATCCACCATAAAATTCTCTTAAGGCTCACTATACAGTTTATTTGACATCTAATATGTTGATTAGGTCATACAAGCCCAGATGAAGGGAAAAAACAAAAATCAGCTTGATTCAAAACTTTTATGGCCCCCGAAATGTTTTTAATGGTCAACGCTCATTCAACGCCGTTTCCTGTAATATGGTCCACTTGAGATTGGGATATATCTAATCTTTTGTCTCATACTGTAAAATGATCTTTAAAAATAGATGGATGGAATGGATGAAACACATACATCATGGTGGGGCCCATAGAGCACTAGAATATCAGGGGAGTAGCCAATCTGTTTTCAATACATGTAGTGCGAAGACGGAGCGTCGACCTCCTGAACGCGACCTCCTGGACCCGGATTTTCCGCGAAAGCCTTTAGCAGGAATGTCAAGCCCGTATCCTAGACTATACCGTTTCGTATTCTTCCGCGGTCCTCCCGGTCGAATTTCAGCAACCCACGACCTGTATCCGACGTTTGCGCGCGATCCTAGGCTGAGTCTTGTATATCAGAGTTAACTCAACTCAAAACTTATACCCTTGCGACCGCGCAGTAGTCATGGTTTTGATGCCACATCTCACGCACTGAGGCGATATCCAGGCCAGGAGATGTGGGCCCGCGTTCAGTTCGAGGAAAACGCCGCGCGTTGCGAAATCTGAGAGAATTTTTAAAACATATCCCATCAATCAATCAATCAAGTACACACTTATCTCAAGTACAAGCACTTATCCCTTCTTTCCCTAAGTCAACTCTCTCTCTCTCTCTCTCTCTCTCTCTCTCTCTCTCTCTCTCTCTCTTTCCCTCTTTTACCCAAAATTCAAACAAACTCGCACCTCTCCATCCCTTCCTTACAACACCCATCACCCATCCCCCCCCCCCCTCTCTCTCTCTCTCTCTCATTCTCTAACTATTTTCCAAGCAACCCCATGGAGAGAAAAACATCCATGGCTTCCATGGAGAGAGAGAGTTTTATGTGTGGCCCACTTCCTACCACTCTATCTCCCATCTCCACCATTCAAATATCATCATCCTCCATCGAAGTTGAAGCTTAGGAGCCAAGGAGTCCTAAGAGCTAAAGAAGGAGGCCATAGGTGGGTGATCAACCGTTGATTTTTTTTTATTTTAGGGCCCACTTGTAGTGGGACCCATTTTGATGCATGTGTTGTAATGTATGAGGGGCCCATAGTGGCGAGGTCCCTCCATCTCACCTTGTTCCTCTCTCTCTCTCTATTTTTCTATTGCGGTCCACCTTGATGAATCAACTACATTAGTACCGTGGACGTGGAAATTCGGTCACGATGCATGTGCATTGTGTCCACACCATCCATTAGATAGTGGATGATGGGGCCTACTGCATGTGTGGCAGTCCACCCCGTCAATCCATTAGATGCTGGACTACACAACAATAACACAAAAAAATAAAAAAATAAAAAATAAATATAACAATAATAATAATAATATAATAAAAATAAAATATTATGGTGGCCCTGCATGTGGACCCACCTGACGTGTTTGTTTCATCCCGCCTGTCCGTTCAGTATGCCTGGACTGGACGCCGGACAATTAATAAAATAAAATAACAAATATATATATATATATATATATATATATATATATATATATATATATATATATATATATAACAATGAGAATAACATTATATATATAGGGAAAAGGTACTATGCGCTCGAGCTCACGATAAGCTCCCACGAGGTCGAGCTGTGTGGGCCCCACCGTGATGCGTGTTGACCATCAACACTGTGCATTTGATGGGTCCCCTTTAAATTATGGGATATCCTAAAAATCTGCCGTATACGGAACTCAGGTGGGCCATACCATCTAAAATCATGTGAAGACATTCCAAAAACATATAAAAGCACTTGGTGGGGCCCACCTGAGTTTTGAATGCTGCTGAAACTTGGTCTGAACCCTCATCCAAGTGGGACACACATAATGGATGGGCTGGACATTCAAATGTTTATAATTTTGATGTGTGCATTGATTGTACAAATTTTGTTGCGTATACTGTTGATAAATTTACATACTGTAAGACCCGTATCGTAGGTCGTACCGTTTCGTAGACTTCCGCGGTCCTCCCGTCGAATTCCAGCAGCCCGCTTTCTGTTATCGGGGTTACGCACAACCCTGAGTCATATCCCGTATTTTAGAGTTGGCTTAACCCGAGACTTATACCATAGCGATCGCACCGTCGCCGCGGTTCTGATGCCGCGTCTTGCGCGCCAAGACGATACCCGAGCCAGGAGATGTGGGTCCGCGTTCAGTTCAACGGAAACGCCGCGCGTTACAATCCCAAGAGAATGTCCCATTAATCACATCAAGTGTCAAGTACTCTATCCCATCATGTCAAGTACAAACACCCATCCCTAAGTAACCCCTAAAGTCAACACACTCTCTCTCCACCCATCAAGTACACCTATCCATCACTCACATCTCTCACCTATCACCTCTCTCTCTCTTCCTCATTTCTCTCTCATTTCTCCCAAGCTCCATGAGAGCAACTCACGTCCAAGCTTTCCTCCATTTTTTCACCCACCATGAAGCTTCATACCCCATCATCCAACCTCTAAGATCCAATCCCAACCATTGATTCTTTCTCCTTGGAGCTAGATTGCCCTAGTGCAGAAGAAGGAGGAGTAGTTTTGAAGGTGGGTGCTTCGCTCTCTCTCTCTCTCACTTTCTTCCTTTGATGATGATAATGGTGATTGTATGGCCCACCTTACCGCCGGTCCATCTGGACGGCCCAGATGAAGGGAAACATAAATACCAGCTTGATGCAACGTGGGACCCACCTATTAGGAGGGCTGGATTGGTTGGTTATCACACACCAGCTATATAGCTGATGTATTAACGTCAGCAAGTTTGTGGGCCCCACCTTGCTATGTTTCATCTACGCCGTCCATATGGACAAAGAGAAAACACCAATATCAGCTGGATCCCTCCAGTTGGTGGACCACCACGTGGGACCCACCAGCCTGGAAAGGGATTGGCTGGTGTAACGTCACCAAGTTGTACGGACCCCACTGTTGATGTATGTGGCTTACCTTCGCACCGTCCACTGTCTAGACGGTGGGACTGAAGTAGATCCAAAGCTCTGGTGGGCCACCACGTGGACCCACCTTGATTCATGTAATTTATCTCCACCGTCCATTTGGACGGTGGGACCCATCCATGAGACATGTTTGATGTCCAAACCGTTCATCTGATGTGAGTCCCACACAGCAGCAGCTGCCGCTCCACCATCGTTAAATTCGTACCGTCCAGCCCTTTTGAGATGGTAGGTAGGACCCACGTGACATACGTGTGAAGCCACGTGTGATGTAAGTGTTTTATCTCAACCGTCCAGACCATCTGGACGGTGGGACACCATCGTAATGTATCTGTTTTATCCCCTATGGACCCATTGTAATGTGTTTTATCCACACCGTCTAGACTATCTGGACGGTGTTGTAGTGCGTCACCACTGATGTAAGTGTTTTATCTAATACGGTCCATCTGAACCACACCTTATATAGGTGTTTGATCTCCACCGTCCATCTAGATGGGACACATCGTGATGCGGTGTCCACACCGTCGCTGGACGTTGTTGATGTTAATAATAATAATAATAAAATATTATAATATTATATTGTATTATTTTATGATGGTGGGCCCCACGTGGGACCCACCTATATTGGAGAAGTGGATTGGCTGGTCTAACGCACACCAGCTATATTGCTGGTGAGGTTGACGTCAGCAAGTCTGTGGGGTCCTCTCTTGGTGTATGTATGCAACACCGTCCATCCATTTTCATTGGTGTGGCCCACCTCACACGTGTGGCACACGTGTGGGTGGGACCCCCTTTGGTGTATGTATTTGGTCCCCACACCGTCCATCTGGACAGTGCAGGTGTGGAATGCACCATCATGCATGGGTTCAATCCCCACTGTCTGTCCGTTTGAGGACGTGGCCACACCACGAGGTATGTGTTTCTCCATCCACCCATCTGTCTTGGCCCCACACGTGTGGGTGGGACCCACTTTGATGTACTTATTATATCTTCACCGTCCAGATCTCTTGGACGGTGGCCTCACCTTGATGTAAATGTTTTATACCCACGTTGTCCATCTGTTTTGCTGGGACTCGCCTCGGACGTGGGTGATCTATTCAAGCCGTCCATTTGCCTTGCCAGCATGGGACCACCATGACACATTTATTTCATCCACACCGTCCAGATTGTGCCGGACGGTGCTGGACAATGACTGGACGATGCTAAATTACACAGGCGATGTTTGGACGGTGCTCATCATCATTAGTGTACTGTGTGGGACCCACCATTGATGTGTTTATTTCATATCCACGCTATCCATCAGGTGGACCACTACAGAAAAGCAGTGGAGATTGAACGCCTACCATTGAAACCCTTTTTGGGGTTACCGAAGTTTTGGATCTATATAAAATTTATTTTCCTTCTCAAACTAGGTCCTTGCGACCTTATGACCAGATTATATGGAGAATATGGTGGACCCTACCTTGATGTATTTGTGACCCATCCATGAGGCCTGCCCGGATGTATTTATGGCCCATTGATGAGGCCCGACTCGATGTGTACGAGGCCCACTAGTGCGGCCCATATGATGAGGCCCGATTTGATGAACACGAGGCCCATTATGATGTGTATTAGGCCCTTATCGTGCGGCCCATTGTGACATGTATTAGGCCCATGACGCGTGACCCATTTGATGTATTCGAGACACAGATACGTGACCCCTTTGATGCATATGAGACCCATGTGTAGGGCCCACCTATTGTGTATTTGAGGCCCATGGGTTGTGGCCCATTGTGATGTATTTGAGACCCATGGACGAGACCCGATGTGATGTATGTGTGGCCGTTATGTTGCGTATGAATCCCTTTTTGTGGGCCACTCCTTAGGAGCAATGTTGGTTGGATGTCCACATTGATGGGCAATGATGGTTAGATGTCCTCATTGTGACCTTCCCTTAAGCCTCGTTAAGCCCATTCTTACCGATTTCGATTGTCGTGGCCGGTTGTCGATTCTGATTGATGTGACCAATTTACCGATTCCGATTGTCGTGGCCAATTGCCGATTTCGATTGACGTGACCGATTTTTCTATTCCGATTATTGACCGATTCCGATTATTGTGGTCGATTGCCGATTAGCGATCGAGGTTGTTTATCATGACCGATTGCCAATTCCGATTGACGTGACCGATTTGCTGATTTCGATTGATGTAACCGATTTGCCGATTCCGATTATCGTGGCCGATTGCCGATTCCAATTGACGTGACTGATTTGCCGATTCCGATTATTGACCGATTTCGATTGTTGTGGTCGATTGCCGATTGGCGATCGAGGTCGTTTATCATGACCGATTGTCAATTCCGATTGACATGACTGTTTGCCGATTCTGATTATTGACCGATTTTGATTATTGTGGTCGATTGCCGATTAGCAATCGAGGTTGTTTATCATGACCGATTGCCAATTCCGATTGACGTGACCGATTTGCCGATTTCGATTGATGTAACTGATTTGCTGATTCCAATTATCGTGGCCGATTGCCGATTCCGATTGACGTGACCGATTCGCCGATTCTGATTATTGACTGATTCCGATTGTTGTGGTCGATTGCCGATTAGCGATCGAGGTCGTTTATCATGACTGATTGTCAATTCTGATTGACGTGACTGTTTGCCGATTCCGATTATTGACCGATTTTGATTATTGTGGTTGATTGCCGATTAGCGATCGAGGTCGTTTATCATGACCGATTGCCGATTCTGATTGACGTGACCGATTTGCCTATTTCGATTATTGACCGATTTCGATTGTTGTGGTCGATTGCCGTTGGCGATCGAGGTCGTTTATCATGACCGATTGCCAATTCCGATTGACGTGACCGATTTGCCGATTTCGATTGATGTGACCGATTTGCCAATTCCGATTGTCGTGGCCGGTTGCCGATTCCGATTGTCGTGACTGATTTGCCGATTCCGATTCCGATTATTGAGGCCAATTCTGATTTGTCAAGGCTGATTGTATAGGCCGATTCCGATTGTTGAGGCCGAGTATCGAGGCCGATTCTGAGTGTCGATTCCGATTGTTGAGGCCGACCTCGATTGTCGAGGCCGATTTCGATTGCCAAGGCCGATTGTCGTGACCTATTTGTTGTACATGCGAACCGTAGTGGAGGCCCATTGTGACACGTATCAGGCCCATGATGCATGACCCATTCGATGTATTCGAGACCCATGTGCAGGGCCCACATGTCATATATTTGAGGCCCGTGGGCAAAGCCCATTGTGATGTGTTCATGGCCCATGGGTAAAGCTTATTATGACGCATTCATATATGGCCCATGGGGCAAGGCCCATTGTGATAAGTATTAGACCCATGAGCAGGGTCCACCTGTTGTGTATATGTGGCCCTTGAGTAAGGCCCATCGTGTTGTATATTAGGCCTTTGTGTGAGGTCGTGGGCCCATTATATGTTTGGCTCTATGTGGCCATTCCTTGGGGGCAGTGTTGGTTAAATGTTCACATTGTCGAGGCCGATGGTTGATGCCAGTTATTGATACCGATTATGAGTATGTGACAGCATAGCATCATAATACATACTCATACGCATCATCTGCATGTTTGTTATGAGATGTGATTAACCATTGTATATGCCATAGGGCAGGTTGTTCATAGGGCTCCCTGATAGGCGGAGTTACCCCATATGAGAGCATGGCATGCACAGGATTGATGCATGATTGGATTGTATGACTCATGCATCTTGCATTATGATTACTGTACGCCCTAGCGACATCAGGGCTGTAGCCTCCATAGGCATATCGTGGATGGCCGGACGGGACACCGGAAATCTGTTCTAGCATCGGGCTACCATAGATGGCCTTGGGTGAAAATCCATAAAACCCTCTTGGTACCAGAGGACGCTTCAACGTCGGGACCGAGTGGATACACATGAGCGCCCGAGTGCCGAATACCAGGAGGCCGCGTCTCCCACTATGCGATGGTCGGTTGGGAGGGGGTGTGGCCTTACCCGCCCGAGCGTAGGGGGCATTGCTAGGCTGAGTCTGACCAGCTCGAGGAATGGGTCCGCTATTGACGTGCCGAATAGGTATTGGCAGACTATTGGCCAGGCGGATAGTGAGGTTTCTTACGCTCACTTGGACTGTGCGGTTGGGAGCGCGGCAGTGCCATTTGTAGTGTACTAAACCCCGGTGATGATTCCAGAGAGGAACCGTACTGATATGTGGACTTATTAAGTAGGAGTTGCATGCTCATTCATTTATTCATTCACTACCCACTCGGGCTAGTGGTGCGCAACTAATTGTTGTGTACCTTCGTTATGGCAAGGATTTCGGTTAGGCTCGCGACTAACTTGATATCAGGAGTTTATCACGTTGAGTCTGACTATCCAAATTTAGGTATGGGACTAGTTTGGATAGAAGTCCCTTGTGGTGAACCCCGTAGCCTGCGATACTACGTACTATCATCCCAACTTTACACTCCAGCATGGTCATTTCATTCGCATTGCATATTGCATTACATCCACAGGCATATGACATTTTGGGTTGCAATGTTTCTGTACTTATATGGCTTAGACAGACTTAGCAGGATTTGTATATTGCATTGTATCTCCGGTATCTGATATTTGACTCTTTATGACTCCTTATTGCATAGCTGTTCCACATTGCGTATTCTGATATTGATTGACTTATGGACTTGCCAGTATTTCCGCTTACTCTGATATCGTATGATTCATGATCTTGCCTGTATTACCGATGTTATATGATTTATGGCATTGTATTGCATTCTTGGCACTTACCTTGTGCACACACTTTCACCACCCACTAAGCTTTCTATAAGCTTATGCACGATAGATGCGTGCATGTGGCGTTAGGTTGCAGCAGTGTTGAGCTTGGAGCGTGCAGCGGCCTTCTGGAGCTTTATTTATTTATTTTTTATGTATTTCCCTTTCAGCATTGTACTCAAATGATTGTATTAGTGGACATGTGATGATGATGTTACCTTTGTGAATTGGGTAATCTTGTGGTTATGCTTATTACAAGTTTAATGTTTTAAAAAAAAAAAATCCTCCTTGTAGGATCCCATGATCGGAATCTGGTGTATGGATGCTAGGAGCCGAGAATGGGGTACTACGGAGTCTGTCGGCACCGGATTCGGCGATCGGGATTCCTGTGAATCCGATTTTCGGGTTTGGGGCGTGACACATACTAAAAGTATACATGTATGGTTGTCTGAATGCTGAAAACTGAAAAACATTCACATCTGATATGTCTGCCAAGGCTGAATACATTGCCGCTGGAAGCTGTTGTGCACAACTCCTTTGGATGAAACAAATGTTGTTGGACTACGGGATTGAACAACCCAAGATGAGTATTTTCTGTGATAACACAAGCGCAATCAACATTTCAAAGAATCCTATTCAACATTCTCGGACTAAACACATTGACATCCGTCATCATTTTATCTGAGAACTTGTTGATGACAAGATTATTACATTGGACTATGTTTCCACAGAAAAGCAACTTGCAGACATCCTCACCAAACCTCTTGATACAAATAGGTTTAGTGACCTTCAAAAATCTATTGGGGTTTGCACTCACTAAATCTCAGTGAACATGAGCCACATAGGTAAATCTTCACACTGGGACAATCATGGTTATATGTCAGCCACAAGTATGAACTTCTTGTATTAACCATGTTAGTTTTTGGATGAAAGGTTACGACAGTCTCGATGATATCTGAACAGTGTCAATAACAGATCAATGATACCGATATTCAACATTGATAAAATTGAAGGAACTTGGAAATGCACGATGATAACTGGTGGTTCCTTCAAATGGTTGGGTTGAAAATAATTTTTTGTTGGCATAAACTGTTAAGCTACTGCTATCTATGGCAGTATATGTTTGGATATTTGAATATTTTGTATATGGCTGAGTATAATTCAAAATTTTACTGCCATGATTATGTTTAAAATCCCCTGGTTTATCATATGACTGCTATGGATTGCATGTGATGCCTTGAATGAATATTTTAACTGCTATAAAACTGCTCTATTTTATCTAATATGCATCCATAGATTTTGAAATTGATATCTGCTTAAACTGAGTTAATTATTATATATCAATTGATCTGCTTCTGCCTGGTCGGTTCTCCCAAATAATTCACTTTTCAGTCAATATCACCTGATATATTTTTGTCAATGACTGATAAAAAGGAGGAGAACATTTGTAAATATTGCGAATAAAAAATTGTATATCTGTTAGATGTTGTGCAGGTGTTAGGGGGAGCAGCTGCAACAAGAAAGGGGGATTTTACAAGTCAGGGGGAGCAGCTACTGGTTATGTACATGGGTTAGAAATTGTAAAATTGTGTAAAAGCATGTACACACAATTCAGGATGTGTTTGTCTAGAATGTTCTAGGGCGTTTTAGGATTTTGTCACGTAATTGACAAAGGGGGAGATTGAAAGTGCCCTAGTTTGTCAATTAGCATGAGTGTTGAGTCAGTTCATCTACAAAGCCTGATAGGAAGATCAATTCTAGCGTCTGCCTCAACCGGATGTGTGCAAGCTCGCCACAGGTAAATCTGAGTCTCACATCCCTTGTCCCAAATCACCAGGTATATTAAAACCCTTAAAAATAAAATAGAACATCATAGGGTTTTTGGGTAAGAAAACGTTTTTCAAAATAGAAAAATTCTCTAAGTTTTCTTGCCCTGTCGATTGTATCGATACACATCTCGATATGATCGACCTGCTCTGTCGAGTCCTCGATTCTCCATCGATACCATCGAAAAAAGGACCATATATGTCCAACAACCTCATAACATATCTAGACGAATTATCGATGTATCGATACACTTATCGATATTCAAAATCTCGAATCTATCGAAGTCGACTCGATATCATCGACAGGCAGATTTCCGGCGCCTATGTTTTTTAAAGAAAATTTCAAATTCCTTCAATATATCGATGCTTCTTTCGATATGATCTAAAATCAAATATCGATAAGATCAGAAGTCCATCGATGATATCGATCGAGGGTGCGCATTTCTTCCAGCAAATATTTCAGGTTGGTTTTAACTTTGATCGGAGGTCATTCGAGGAAATCGATATTCATATGTCGATGATATTGAGGCCGAGTCGATTGGATCGAGACTAGGCACAATTTGTTTAGCGAACTTATTGGTAAATCTATAGGATTTATCGATCACATCGACACTGCCTTCGATAGCATCGATATGCAAATTTCGATGATATCGACTGACCCTCGATCATATCCTAAAAACGTGAAATATTTCAAGTCAAGTTTCTCTCATTTTTCAAGTGTCGATGGATTAAACTTATCACTGATGGAATCGGAGTTTGAAATCCAATGACATCGACAATTGGTTTTGATTCATCGACCAGCTGACAAAAGGTTTCAAAAGCGTATGACTTTAAGTTCGAGTCATCGAGTAGACCATCGATGTTATCGAGAGTATACGCTTGATGATATCGAACCTGCTCGATGATATCGAACTCAGTCATAAATGTGACGTTTTATATTTGTTGGAACCATTTGCCTATTTATAGAGGACTTGTCTATTAATTCTGTGAGAGAAAGCAGAGAGAGCTTTTGAGTGTTTAACCTTAGATCATATACCCAAAGCCCTTTCTCTCAGGGAAGTTCATCCTCCAATCCACCCTCACCATTGATATTCAAAAGAGTGGATTGGGGAATGAACTTTCGCATTCAAGGATCCTCCAGCGACTACCTTAATGGCAAATCATTAAGCTGGGATGCCTTGAATGCTTAGATGATTGGAACCACTCTATCTTACTTATAAGAAAACCTTTTGAGAGTTAGATTCCATCATAACCTTGACCCAACCCGTCACTATATATCGGTACATCTCTTTGTGTTACTGATCAAGGAAGCAGAAGACTCTTCATCAACAAGGAGGAGGAGATCTTCAGCATTGTGCTAATCGGGACTCATCAACTTATTTGTAAGTATCTAGAGTCCAAGAGGACACTTGTGATCATTCCTTTTTAGGATTGGGCCTTAAGTGGTTCTCACCTTTTGAAGTCCTCATGGAGGCCTCCGACGAGAGTGTACGTGGTGGGTGCGTTGTGTGGACCCTTACTCTGTGAAGAGCATAAACATCTGGTTGAAGGTGAACCAGTAAAACCTTAGATTTGAGGTCAACCGCTATGAAACCTCAGGTTTGAGGTGAACCGTGTAGAAACCTCCGGTAGGGTCTTATGGAAGATCCTTGCCAGTGTGCCTAAAAGTGGGTGCATTGTGTTGACTCTTGCTCGTGAGAGCATAAACAGTCAGCTTCAGTGTAGGTTGTAAAGATTGAAGGTGAACCTGATTTAAAACCTTAAGTTAGAGGTGAACCGCTGTGAAACCTCCCTAATGAAATCCAGCACACTCAAGGGTTGAGTGTGTCTGC
This sequence comes from Magnolia changhungtana, assembly GCA_030180095.1. Classification (NCBI taxonomy): domain Eukaryota; kingdom Viridiplantae; phylum Streptophyta; class Magnoliopsida; order Magnoliales; family Magnoliaceae; genus Magnolia; species Magnolia changhungtana. The sequence continues at coordinate 2,459,756 of JASAUF010000502.1, read as the reverse complement.
CGGGAGTAGAGTAGACTGATCATCAAACCACTATAAAAATGACTGTATTTGAGATTCCTATTCTTCTGATTGTGTGATTTACTTCAATATTTGCATATCTAAATATCTGAGATCACACCTCACACACTTACACATTCATATCCATTATAAACTAGTTTGTATATTGTTTCCTTCTCAAATAGTTTGTGATTAGATCCTCTACCAGGCTTGGAAGCCAGTAGAGTTATTTTTAAGTAATCCTAATATGTGCCTATTATTAGGATTAGTATAATAAAATTTTAAATAAATCATAAAAACTTTTAAAAGTCTTATTCACCCCCCTCTAGGACATATTGGCATATCCCGACTTCAACTAAAGCAATCTTCACCACAATTTCAGCTCTGACATCAATTAAAATTGCACATGGTATTGGATACCATGGCTACATATGGAAGGTTGGCAAGGCTATGAAATGAAGGCTATGATCTCGAGAGGGGAGGGGGGGTGATTATTACTAAATAAAATTTATAATTATTTAAATTCAATTACTTAAACAGATTTTTAATTAAACTAAGGCAATTAACTATACGACTTCCAAGCCAATAAATGGTCTGATCACATAGACTACAAATGATATGCTAACGAAGTAACTAGTCTATAAATGATAGTGTACATGTGTTTGTGGGATGTGCTACCTATTAACTCTTAACATTCATCTAATTATGCATACATATAATTCATCAATCAATCACATAAGCATAATTAAACAAGTGCTCAAAAGATAATTCTAAACACAAGCATGCATAGTGGTTCAGTTTCACTACTTCACTTTCAACAGGTACAGTCAACCCATGAGTATACCAGATTTTACTAGCGGAGGTTTTAAATTAGGTTTACCTCTAACCTTTACAAGCATACACTCTCGTTAGAGGCCTACATAAATACTTGCCCACGTACTCACCCATGTCGATGGTCTACGCAAGGACTTACCACACACTCCTGTGTCGGTGGCCTACTCAAGGACTTACTTATGTATACACCCATGTTGGTGGCTTACACAAGGACTTAAACACGTACTAACCTGTGTTGGTGGCGATACGGTCCTACGCAAGAACCTACATGAATTTGGGTTACAACCTTTACACTCAATCCTACACAAAGGAATGTGTAGACTCTTACAATTTGACAATTTACTTGTCGGATTAAGCCCATTTTTTAGCATCTTCTTGTATTGCTTGATTGATGCTCTCTCGTGCTTCAATCAACTCCCATTTTGCTCTTCTGGTCATAATATCAATGCGTTGTCAATGCTTTAGCTGTAATATCAAACACTTTACATGTGATTCTTCTTTGAATTGACTAAGGTAATGGGAGATTGGTGAATCTCCTACAACATATGGGAATGTTATAATTATAAGGGATTCACATAAATTGTCAATTTAGAGGTTATTTAGACAAATAATATATTTATTGGGTTTAATCTAACCTCTAGAGAATGTGACATACCAAGCTCTTCCACAAATGAAGCTCTTGAATGCTCACAAAGTGATGAACCATACCACAATAAATAATGAGCTCATAAATGCTTAGGATTGAAATCTCTTTGAATTTTTTAGTAAGGTTGATATTTGGGTTTTCCTTTGTGTATAAGTTAGATTGTATATAAATACTTGTGATCCCAAAGAAGGTTTTAAGGGTGGGCAATCATTTCTAATGTGAGTTGCTATCCCAATGAGTTGCGGGAAAGATCAGGTGTTACTCAGGTAACATTGTAGGAGGTGTTTACCTTGATGTATATGTTGTGTGTTCATGTTATCTATTATGGGAAGATCCGAGCCCCTTAGAATTCCAAGGGCCGACGTCATCGAACAGAAAACTACTCCCTGTGACACCCACAACTGAAGGATTCACCAATGAGTCGCAGAGGTGCCTCGGTCCTGAGGCTAATGGCCAGGAGGAAACTCGACTTAATAAAGTAGGCCCAACGCTTCGCCTCGAACCTTGTGAAAGAAGTCTTTTGGAATGCACGAATGGTGAGAGGCTAAGTCCACCAACTCAGCTCGGACTGTAAAAGCGGCCATTGTTCGATGAAGGCTTGTAATCACTCTGATTGAAGCCCCATCCACCAAAAGGGTCGAGCCGAGGCCGAATCTCGAAGTGAGCGCTCCATGAGCTAAGCTTAGAAACTACCATAAGTGGGCGTGGCCGGTTACTTCACTCGCAGATATGCGTGATGTGCATAATATCTTACATGATCCTTGAATTGCGCACAGTATCCCTATGATCCGAAAATCCTACTGATTGAGTGAATCGTGTCGAGATTGACGGACCTCGACCGCCCGACAGTCAGGTATAAATACAATAAGACCCCATTGCTATAAGTACACAAGATCTCACACCCTCTCTCTACTATCAACTTAGACCCAGATTCCTTTGACCTGACTTAGGCATCGGAGGGTCCCCCGGTTTAGCCAGGGTCTCCTTTGCTCACTCTCTGTGCAGGTTCAGGGTTCCTTAGAGGTTCGACTTACTGAGTGAAGGGTGGTCCTGATTTTAACATCAACATTATCCATCAACCATATTTTATTTTTTTGGGAGATCCAAGCCTCAAGTGAAATGCATAACAGGTATTGAATGCTCACCATTGAAAACTTTCGCTGGTGATGAAAGTTTTTGATGAAGCTGATATTTATGTTTTCCCTTCATCTGATCTCTGTGACTTTATTAGCAGGTTGGATGACAAATACACGTTACAGTGTGGGCCCTAAGAAGTTTTTAATGCCCAGCATTCAATCCCCAACTGTGCAGAGATGTGGATCAGTTTCATTCTTGGGAACATAGCTTAAAATAAAGTGGGAATACTGATGGAAGGTGTGGATATACAACACATACAAGGTTGGCCTACGGTCAGGGAAATACCCACTGAATTGTGGAAACGGATTGGCAACTCCCCTAACATTAGCCTTGTCGGTGCTCTGGGGGCTACTATCAAGTATGTCTTTTATCCATGCCATTCATTCATGTTTTACGGATCAGGGCTTTATCCCAAAAAAAGAGAGGAATATAAATCTTTGGTGGACCACACCACAGGAAAACAATAGTGATTGGATATCTACCATTATAATCTTCCTAGGGCCCACTGTACTGTTTATTTGACATCCAATCTGTTGATTAAGTCGTATAGACCTAAATGAAGGGAAAAAAAAAAAGATCAGCTTGATCCAAAACTTTTATGCCCTAAAAAGTTTTTAACGGTGGATGTTCAATCAATACTGTTTCCAAGTAATGTGGTCCACTTGAGATTGAGATATATCTTATTTTTGGGCTCATACATAGAATATTCTGGAAAAATAGATGGACGGCGTGGATGAAACAATACATCATGGTGTGGCCTACAGAGCACCGACGACTAGCCATTGGCTAGTGGCAGGGGAGTAGCTACGCAAAAATACCTCATCCACTCCCTGAGGTGTGGCCCCAATGAGCTATTCCCTGTGATGGGAAACTCTCGCCGGCGGTCGGGCCCCACACCTCGTCGCTGAAAAGCCGCTGAAGAATTAAGAGGTCCATGCGAAAGGAGATCCCTTCCAGCTATCCTCCTTCTGCCACGTGGCACTCGTAGCGCAGTACAGATGGTCAGCTCGCTGGAATGCTCTCCCTCCGCTCTTCAGCAGCTGCGAACGCTCTCCCGTTCTGCAGAATCCCGTCCTTTTCGAAACGGAACTGTAAGCATTTCTCCAACTATAGCCATACGAATCTGAATTTTCAGTTCTTTTTCACTGGAATTCATTGCATTCTGATATCGTTCCGTTCTTTATGTAATCTCTCTTTGTAATGGCGCGGCTCAGAACTGTCAGCATAAGTGGTCAGATTATTCGAACCGTCCATCTCCACGGTTTTCTTATGGTGCAATGATACGGCATCATGGCCATTCCCATAAAATCTGAACCGTCGATCAAACGTCCACATAATACTGACGATAAAATTATTTCAAAATTTTTTAACCGTCTGATGATGGGCCGCATCTTGATTAAACGCACAATGTACAATTCAGTTCACTCACCCATCCAAACGCAGTTACGGGATAGTTTATAAATTCTGTGAAAGAAGTACGCCATTCTGAAATTGTAGTGTTTCCAAAATAGCTTCTTCTGCTTCTTGGTTAATTTTCAGTATGAGTTTGATAAATACTCTTAATTGTGTTTGGATGCCACCCATTTTTCATTTTTCATTAAATCAAGTTACATGCAAATGTTGGGGAAGCTTCTCCCTCCCCCTATTTTTAAAGCAAAAAACACGTGTTAAATATATGAGATGCTCTAGAAAATCTAAACCGTTTATCAGATTATTTGTCACAACAAATAGATACCGGTGAAATTTCAGGCCTGTTGGATATGTGACTGGGCCACAATCTCATATTTAATCTATCATTGGTATACTTCAAGAGAAAAATGCATTAAAACACATTTTTAGTGGCATCCAAACATGCCCCCAAGTCGCATTTCACTTCTTTCTTTTTTGTTTTTTACTCTCCAATTAATAGTTGTTAGTGCCACAATGTGAATCCAGGCTCGTACCCTTATACGAAAAAGAACGGGTGGTTTAAAAAAATTTGCCAGTGATCTTCATTCAAAAAACACATGGCCTGCTAGTTGAATAGATCTGCCTGATTTTTTGCATGGTCATCTTCGTGGTAGGGTCCACCTAATGCTCTGCTCGGGTGTCCCACATATTTTCCAGGTTGGCCCGTATTCACATTCGCATAAACCTGCCTGTGGAGGCAGGAGTGCATGTGGGTTGTGTTTGGATGCACTAGCAAATTGCACTGCGAACATTCAATAATCTTTGCATCTGCAATTAAGTAGTACTCTGTTGAGTTCATTCTAAAGTAACTAATTGTACGTTGGAGTTGATTACTGTCAATACGAATATTAAGGAAGGAAATTGTGATTTTCTTATTCCACTTTAATCGACTAATAATTGGATTTAATTCAATTTCGCTGCCAAATGTAACCAAATTCTTCTTCTGATAGTGTCTGAATTTAAGAATTCCATCACTGCAAAGGGAGCCCAGCTTGGGTTCTTTGTCCTCGATTCGTTTTGTTTCTACTATTGCGAGCTCACAGCATTTAAGCTGATTCATGAGTTGTTTTAAGGTCGGCACTGATGTTTATGGGATCCAAATCCAAGTGAATATGTTTGTTTCTATTTCGGAAGTACTTTGGTTTAGAACTATCAACTGAAATCGATGGAATGATTTCTAACCAGATTTCACTTTTAGTCCAGAAGAGAGTGTATCCCGATGGCGACTGTCAGAGCTTCACACTTCGTATCAAAAAGCTCTTGTTTTGATTCAGAGATGAAACCCTTCACAAGAAATGGAGAGTGGAAAGGAACTTCTCAGCTGGGGAGCAGAACCATGTCTCATCATGGGTTAAGGTCTCAGAATAAAGTGGATTTGCTAAGCATACGAAGCAATGTGAAAACAAGATCCTTGCAAGCTTGGAGGAAGGGATTCAAACAAGAGAAGGCCAGGCTGTGGAGAGTTATTGTATGTGGAAGTGGGATGAACATAGTCTTTGTGGGATCAGAGGTGGCTCCATGGAGCAAAACTGGGGGTCTTGGTGATGTTCTTGGAGGACTGCCACCAGCCATGGTGGTAATCATATAATATTTTTTGAGTTTGTTATGCTGATTTGATAAAACGAGAAAATTTGTAGTGCCTGTTTGGTTGTTGGGGAATTCACTTTCTAGTTTTTTTGTTTCTTGGGAAATGATTAAATTTTGTTTGGTTGATACACTGGTTTCTGGAGGAAAGTTGGGAAAGTTTATTTTATTTTATTTTTATTATATTATTAAAAAATAAAAATAAAAAAATCCCAGGTTTTCCATTCCCCAACAGAGAGCTGAGAAAGGTTCTTGAAGATCGTTGGGGAATGGAATTCCTGGTAAATGTAAAATTGACTGTAAAGTGTGATAAAGGGGAATTGCTAAGCCTCGAAATAAAAACCAGCAACCAAACACCCATGTTGTGACTTTATCTTAGTTATCTAGCACTGTTATCTCCAAACATGTGGCACATGCCTGTGAGATTTGGACCATTACTATGCTTGGCCTCTTCCCTGATTGTGCTTCCCCTCTTTTTGGGATTACAAAGAAAAATGTCCTACCAATGATCATTCGGTTGTCAAAAGTCCTCCGTTCTGTGGCCATGATTGCTGACAACTGTGATTTGTGGGTGACAGCCTATCCATGGAAAGTCCTTACAGCTGAAAGGTCTGGATCTTGTACATGTGTGCCACATTTACAGAGATCTTGGTATCTAACTTAGACGTTATTTGCACTTACTAGAATTGCCATTTTTGTACCTTCGGTGGAATCTTATTTTCATCAATGGTGTCCTATGCTTCTGTCAAGTGGGCTAGTTCATATTTTGCTGAGGTTTATTTGATTGATCCTTCTTCCAGGCCAATGGGCACCGTGTCATGACTGTTTCTCCTCGTTATGATCAGTACAAAGACTCATGGGATACAAGTGTTGTTGCTGAGGTACTTCCGATCATCATAAGTGTTTCCATAAATCTTTTCACACAAATCGTATCATCGATGTCATTCTATCTGAAGAATGAGTTGGCTTGGAATTCATTTTGTCATCACTGAACACAAATTCATTTTTACTGGTCATCACTGAACATGCAGATACCAGTTGGGGACAGAACTGAAGCTGTTCACTTCTTCCACTGCTATAAAAGAGGGGTCGATCGTGTTTTTGTTGATCACCCAATATTCCTTGAGAAGGTTAGTCTTCTGTCCAATGAAAGACTTCACTTGAATGGAGGTGCCGAAGCCATCTAGACCTTACCTTGGATGTTTAATTTATGAACCTTTTAAGGTATGGGGAAAGACTGGCGGAAAAATATACGGTCCTGTAGTTGGAGAGGATTTCAAAGACAATCAGCTTCGGTTTAGCTTGTTGTGCCGGGTGAGCATGCAGTTATTTATCATTCTTGCTTGTCTGATGTTTCAATTTTCAACAGCATCACAGAAGAAGAAATATTTTCATGAGGAACTTCATTTCACCTTTTCAGTTATACCATGATATGATTTGTAAAAACTAGAGAAAGTCACACAGTATACACAGGGTTGAGTTTACTTGCAAGTGTTCAATGTTAAATATACATGCATATATACATAAATACACATGCAGTTATTGACACAGGGATGAACGTGATGAGGATAACTACTCCGAATCCACGGAGCTTCTCTGGACTCCTCACAGAGACTTCTCGAATCCACAAGGAAAGAAAGCAGGAAATAGAAATAAATTCTAATAAATTCGAACTTGATTAATTAATTACTAAAAACGAGTTCACAACCCTTTAAATAGGGGTACTAAGCAATGGGAAAAAAATCAGAATCAAACTACAACTAAAACTCCTAGAAATCGCGACTTACTATAAATAGTAAACTTACTATTTATAGACGGTCGTGATGTCTACTAGTGCGCAAGGTTTTCGGCCAAAAATAGTAAGTGTCTTATTTGGCTTCACCAAACCGTTCTCCTAATTATTCTAAGCTCTTTTCACGTTGGGTGCAACTCCTAAAGCCCGACGGATGAAGAGTTATAATCAAACTAAAACTTACTATTTATAGTAAAAACGAAATTAAAGCAGGGAAACGACCGTCGATCCAGGGGTTTTTTGCAATTCTGGGCGTCACAACCCCGCATAGCAGGGTTGGTTGGCTAAAGTAGCTCGTTCTACCCCAAAATCATATATTTTACGTCAGCTAACTCATTCCGGATTGCGAGATACGCCCAATCTAAGGTCCGACGGTTCAGATCACTTCTGTTGTCGACCGGGCCTTTTCTGATCCATCTTGGCCATGAAACTGTCCGCGACCTGCTCTACATCAGTTATATCCATTGTTTTCTAAGGTGTGGCCCTCCCGATAGATCGACCTGAGTTTTGGAGCATCCCATTTTCATGGTGGGGAGGTTGGATGCTGTACACACACCACGATGGGCCCCACATACAACTAGTTGCATGGACTCCTCATTTGCAACCAATTGCATGTGAGACATTCTCTATATGTATGTAAATGTATGTTTGTGTGCGTTTGCGTGGATGTGTAACTTCACATATCAATTGGAATTGAACTTTGGCCCGATAAGAAGATCAGTTGGGCACAGCCCTGAATTTCAGGCTGAATAAATGAAGTGGTGACAACATGGCCCATGGCCCATTCACACTTGCAGTATGCCATGGATTCTATTCACTTTGTAAGTTACATATTATGGCTTTCAGGCAGCATTGGAAGCCCCTAGAGTTCTGAATCTTAACAGCAGCGAATATTATTCCGGGCCATATGGTATGGACCACATTTCTGATTCATGAATTTTATTGCAGAATTCAATTCATTCAATGGTAGCATCAGTACTTGTGATTCCTACATGCAGGGGAAGATGTTGTGTTTGTTGCCAATGACTGGCACACTGCTCTAATCTCTTGCTACTTGAAGGGTGTATACAAACCCAATGGGATTTACAAGAGCGCCAAGGTATGACATCTTTGTGGTTTGGCCGGAACTGTTTTTATTAGAATTTTAGCAGACTTCGAATCACTAGGGCTGAGATGGGCTTTAACCATCCTGTCAGGTAGCATTCTGCATACACAACATTTCCTACCAAGGCAGATATGCCTTTTCGGACTTTTCGCTGCTCAATCTCCCCGATGAGTTCAAAAGCTCTTTCGATTTCGTTGATGGGTATGTATGAATTTTGTTGAATTTTTGTCATGGGGAATTGATAGTTTGTTGTTAGAAGTGGGCTGTGTTGATTCTGCTATGAGTATTGTCCACTATCATAAAATTTGTGTAATTTCTGTTGCTTCTGTAGGTATGAAAAGCCTGTGAAAGGAAGGAAAATCAATTGGATGAAGGCTGGAATATTGGAATCAGATAGGGTCTTCACCGTCAGCCCATACTACGCTGAAGAACTTGTTTCAGGGATAGCCAGAGGTGTGGAATTGGATTCCATCCTTCGCAAGACCGGCATTACTGGCATTGTCAATGGGATGGACATTCAAGAGTGGAATCCGTTGACGGACAAGTATATCGATATCAAATATGATGCCACTACTGTGAGAACCTTTCATATGATGTTTTAATTCTATCAGTTTGAGGCCTGTTTGGATGTACCCATGAAAGAGAATAGAGTAGAATGCTGCATGGTCCCATTCCCATTTTGTGGAAGTGTAGCCATTTGGCGAATCCTGCAAAATGCAGATGGTTGGATGCGGTAAAAGCTACTGTTCTGTGCAATGCACCCTACAACGAGAATGGAATGATAATTGTCTGATCTCTTATCATTCTGTTCTCATTTGTTTCATTGAATCCCGAGGATAATTGATACTGGCCCTTATGTTTCAAGAAATTGGCCTTTTTTTTTTTCTAGGTATTAGATGCAAAACCTCTTATAAAGGAAGTGCTGCAAGCGGAAGTTGGGTTGCCTGTGGATCCGAACATCCCCGTCATAGGCTTCATTGGCAGGCTTGAAGAGCAGAAAGGTTCAGATATTCTAGCAGCAGCAGTTCCCGAATTCATTGGAGAGAATGTTCAGATAGTTGTTCTTGTAAGTACTGAATCCCATACTAGATAGTTGTTCTTGTCAGTGCTGAATCCCATACTGCTTACGATGAAACATTGATCTTTTTTCTTTTGTGGCTATAACTGACATTCCACTTCATTTCAGGGAACTGGTAAAAAGCCCATGGAGAAGCAACTCGAGCAGTTTGAGGTTGAATACCCAGATAAGGCTAGAGGAGTGGCGAAATTCAATGTTCCCCTAGCCCATATGATAACTGCTGGAGCTGATTTTATGCTGGTTCCAAGTAGATTCGAGCCATGTGGCCTAATTCAGCTACACGCTATGAGATATGGGACTGTACGTATTAACTGTTCAACGTTTAAATTAGTGGGAGGTCTTGAAAAAACATCATGACTATCTTAGATTCTTGTTTGGACAGAGAGAATCCAAAAAGCAGACATGAAAAACCTTAGGGCCCGTTTGGCCGGTCGTATTGGAAGGGATTGGATGGTAATGGAAGGGATTGGAAGTTAAATCCCGGGAATGGCCGGGCTTGCCAAACACAGTCGGTGATCTGATTGCAATCCCATGGATCTTCAGACAATCCACTAACAACACCATCATTACGTTTAAATCCCATCCAATCCACCCTAATCCGTTGAAATTTGCCTGGAACGTGTTTGGTTGGTGGGATTGGAAGGGATGGGAAGGTTGAATCCCCGGATTGGCTGGGCGTGCCAAACGGACTGGGTATAGCAATACAGGGATATAACAATCCCATGGATCTCAGGACAATCCACTGACAACACCATCATTACCTAGAAATCCACGCCATCCACCTTAATACCATTCAATCCCTTCTAATCCACCCATCCAAACGGGCCCTTAAGGAATCATCAGTGAATGGAAAACTGTGGAATGCAACAATAATTCCATTGTGTGGTTTGAAGTGCAGTTTTCCATGAAAATGTTAAAATGTTGAGGGCCAAATGGTGAGAGCCATCTCTTGTGACTTTGGAAATTGAATTCCACAGTTGCTTTTTCACACAAACAGTGGCAAACTTGATTTTGATGGAAATAGAATTCATTTTCAGAGTAATCTCTCAATCCAATTTGTTCTTCGTACAAAGGGGTAAACATGTGCTCCATTATATTCACAAATAAGGCTGTGTTTGGATCCACAATCGAATCGAATCATGAACCTTTGGTTTAGTGGAGATGAAATGACAGAAAAGGATGGTGCTTCCCACCATTCATAGGAAGTAGCCCTCAAATATCAGCCACATTCCTTTCAAGTCCAAATTGAAAGTAATGTAATTGCAACTTGTAGATTGGTCTCTAAATAAGGTAAATGACAATATGGTTATTTCCACTTTATTAGACTACCATTGCTATTCAATGTGATAATGCATCCAAATGCACCCTAAGCCAGATAATGACAGAGTCAGATTTCTATGCCACAGGTACCTATTGTTGCTTCAACTGGTGGATTAGTTGACACCGTCAAAGAAGGTTTCACTGGATTCCAGATGGGATCCTTCAATGTCGATGCAAGTAACAGATCCTTTGTTCATTGATTGAATTCCCCATCCATTTTAACTATTCCCTTTACAAAAACTGAATTCACATTCCATGTTCCTTTTTTTTTTTTTTTTTCAGTGTGAGTCTGTCGATCCCGTAGACGTGACTGCAGTTGCCACAACCATCAAGAGAGCCCTTTCTGTCTACGGCACGCCTGCTTTCACAGAGATGATTAATAATTGTATGGCCCAAGATCTTTCCTGGAAGGTGAGTAAAATTCCAAGGAACCTATGCTTCCTTAGAATAATGGTCTCTTTGTGCTAGATTTGAATCTGTTGGCTGTTGCACAGGGACCTGCGAAGAAGTGGGAGGAAGAGCTGCTGACTCTAGGAGTTGCTGGCAGTGAACCTGGCATTGATGGAGAGGAAATTGCTCCTCTTGCTAAGGAGAATGTGGCCACTCCTTGAAATCTCAAGTCAACCGACACTAACCTAAGCTTTTTACAAGTAACTTTATCTTTGTAATTCATGGCTCCGTTAGCTGGGAATTGTCACAAGATGGAAGCACAATCTTTTTTGCTTATCTAAGTCCAATTCTCTTACTATGAATAGATGTTATCTTTTATGTCTGCGACGGACTGATCGTCTGCTCAGCCCATTTCTGAGCATTGTCGGTTAGGTTATAGAGAAGGAATATAATCTTTCTCTATGCATTCATTTTTCTTTTGGCCCACTGTAACTTCCGAGACATGTAATGTACTAGCAAGATCATCTAATTAGCTAAATATGAGACCACATTATTAAATTTTTGGCGTTGGCGTGATATGGATTATTCATTCATTTGGTAAGGCCAGGGATGCCATTGCTCATTGCCTCATCACTTCATTCTATCTAATGAGAGTATTTTCACCCAGTGAATATGGAGGAATTACACAAGGAGGTTTGGGCGAGCGGTCATCACCATGTGTTTGCTCTCTACCAATGTAGGTTGGATTCCCCTCCCGATACACATGATTGTGGGTGATTGTGTGTATCCGCAACGAATAGTCTTACCTTAAAAGCAATGGGACACCATATGTCTTAAACAAAAAAAATGAAGGAATTGAAGGTGGACCGTAATGGTTGATTTGAAACTAGGTGAGTTAACCTGGCTTGATCAGTGACGTGGTCATTGGATTGGGAGAAGCAACGATCCACTGGGATTGGGCATGGTTTTCCAGTTCAACACATAATTAGTTGACACCACCCTTGACATGGGACATACACACGTTGCTATGGACCAAGGATAGACGTAAGCTATTAAAATGTATTTTGGCTAATGTCGAGAGATCATATACCAATATTGGGGTCGTTGGAAAGAGCACATCAAGTGGTGGGCCGTAGCGAAAACCCTTCCCGAAGGACGGTACAAATTGGGCATGCACATGTTTCAAGTTTTAAAAGTAAAGGAGAGATGAGAGGAATTAGAGCCCGGGTCCGGCTTCATGTCTCGATTTCAATACTCAGATAACGAATGCCCATGTGGTGTGTGTGTTAAAAAGGGGGGAAAATATATAATACACGTAAAAAGAAGAAAATACAGAACAAAAAACATGCACCTTCAGCTTGCCTTCTTCGAACTGTTGTAGCTGTAGCCATCCAACGACCCAATCGCCAATCCCGTTTCCAAACGGATTGGCTACTGCCCCTCCACAAGCCAATGGCCCGTAGTCGGTGCTCTGTGAGCCCACTATGATGTATATGTTTCATTCATGCTGTCCATCTATTTTTCAAGATCATTTTATAGAAATGAGACAAAAAAGAGGTATATCCCTATCTCAAGTGGACCGCATTACGGGAAACAATGTTGATTTAAGGTCAACCATTAAAAAAGTTTTGGATAAAGATGATATTTGTTTTTTTCCTTTCATGTGTATAACCTAATAAACAGATTGGATGTCAAATAAACAGTACAGTGGCCCTGGGAGGATTTTAATGGTGGATATCCAATCACTATTGTTTTCTTGTGGTGTGGTCCAACTGAGATTTATATCACTCTCATTTTTGGGTTCAAGCCCTACAATGATATGTAAAAATGGATGAATGGCATGGATGAAGCACATATATCATGGTGGGACCCACATATCACCAACCACTAGCCACGGGATAGTGGCAGGGGGGGTAGCCAATCCATTTCCGAACATAAACGGATCGGCTACTCCCCTTGCCACTTGTGGCTGGTGGTTGGTGCTCTGTGGGCCCATCATGATGTATGTATTTCATCCATGCCCTCCATTTATTTTTCTAGATCATTTTATGGCATGAGACTAAAAATGAGGTATATCCCAATCTCAAGTGGACCACATTAGAGAAAACAGTGTTGAATGAATTTCCACCATTAAAAACTTTTTTAGGGCCATAAAAGTTTTGGATCAAGCTGATCTTTGTACTTTTCCCTTCATCTGGATCTGTATGACCTAATCAACAGATTGGATGTCATATAAACAGTACAGCGGGCCTTAGGAGGATTTTAACGGCAGATATCCAATCTCTATTGTTTTCATGTAGTGTAGTCCACCTGAGATTTATATCCATATCATTTTTGGGATCGAGCCCTAAAATTATCTTTAAAATGGATGAACGGAATGGATGAAACACATATATCATGGTGGGCCCACAGAGCACAGACCATCGGTCACCGGGCTGTGGCAGGGGCGTAGCCAATCCGTTTCCGGTTAGATGGGACGCTGGAAACTTATGGTGCCCATCGTCATGTTTTTGAGAAATCCACTCCGTCCATCTGTTTTTTGATCTCATTTTAAGACAAAAGGCTAAATTGAGCCGGATCCAATACTCAAGTGGGCCAAAAACGTTAGGATTGAACGTCTACAGTTGAAATATCCGTGAGGCCACATAAGCTTTGAATCAGGCAATATTTGCGTTTTCATTTCATCCCAATAGGAATGATGTTATAAACGGTATAGATGGCATGTAAACATCACTGTCGATGCCAGGAACGATTCAACGGCAGGAATTTCTCTAAATACATTTTCATTTAGTGCGGCCCACTTGAGTGTTGGATCCTACTCAATTTTAATGTCAAGTCCTAAAATGAGCTTAAAAAATGGATGGAAGGGGTGGATTTCTCACAAACATCACGGTGGGTCCCACATATTTCCCACCATGTCCACTATCCTACACCCTGATTGGACTACTAGTTCAATGGTTGATCTTACCCATTGATTTGGCAACCTGTAGAAAAATTGTTAAGAAATACGAACTGTGTTGCAGATCCAATCTGGATCATCCATAACACAATGCGGCATGGATTAATCCAGCCACCTTTTGGGTTATGTTTCAAACCTATGTCAAATGGCCCACCAAATCTAGAAAATATAATTGGGGTATTGAAAGTAAAGTGGGCCACACTTTGCTAATTATACCATCAGACTGTCAATGGGCTGGCTTGGGCTGGGCAATTGAGTCAGGTCTATATGAAACTTTGAATAGGTCCAGCATGCTAGGCTTAGCCCAAAACAGTTTACAATCTTGGCTAAAGCCAACCCCAGGTCCGCTCCATTGATGCCCTACTTGCAGTACTGAAAAAATAATAGAAACAAACATACGAGGGTCAAAGAATAGAAACTTCACGGGTCATAGAAGTTTTTGGATCAGGGTTTTATTTATGTGTTTTCCCTTCATCCAGTTGGGAATCACCTTATGAACGGGTTGGATGGCATTTAAATATCATGGTGGGCCGTAGAAAGGTTTCAATGGTGGGTGTCTCGATCCCCACTGTTTTTGTGGTATGGCCCACTTGAATTTTGGATCTCCCTCTTCTTTGGGCTCATGTGCTGAAATGGGCAGACGAAATGGATGGATGGATGGAGTGGATGTAACACAAACATCACGGCAGTTCCCACACAGAACTTCCCACTAGCAGAGGAAGAAGACTAGGTGAACTATCGTCTGGCCCTGACTGTGGGGCCCACCTTGATGAACTATCGTATATCGTTTTGGGGCTGAGCACAAAAATAAAGCAAATATAAATCTCATGTGGACTACATCATGGGAAACAGTGGTGATTGAACCCTTACCATTAGATAGGGCACACCTAAATGCCCAGAAAACAAATATCAGCTAGATCCAAGTTTTTAATGGTCAATCACCACTGTTTCCTGTAGTATGGTCCACCTGAGATTTGGATCTGCTTTATGTTTGGACTCGCTTCCTAAATTGAGTTGGCAAAACGGATGGACAGCATGGATATACAGTACATATATTAAGCCGGCACCGTGTTGGGTGAGGTTGGCCGCACCTAATCGGACTTTTGACAGTAAGCAGGGGCACCTTCTATCAAGGTGGGCCCACCATGATATTTTTTTTCCAAATCCTCTCTAACCATCGGGTGAGTGGTCCAACTTTAGGAGAAGGACTAAAAAACTAGCCTTCTATCACTCAACTGGACCACACGATGAGAAACAGTATAGAGGGTGATGTCCGCCCTCCAAACTGATTCTTTCGGTGTGGCCAAACTAAATCATGGATGGGCCTGAAGTTTGTGACCCAGGTCTAAATTCTGGTATGGAATGTAACGTTTTGAGTAGATTTCACGTAATTATGATGGTGGTCCATATAGAATTCAATGGAGTACGTCCCTCTCCCGATCGTTTCCTTTTAATGTGCCCCACCCCAAATTACAGGTCAGCCTAATTTTTTAGGCGTTGGGCCTAACATATGATGTAACACTTAATAGTCCAAATGAATTTCATGTGCACTTGGGGTTGGCTTTATTAAAAATCAAGGGTGGGCGTTCCTTCCCCAACTCTTGGTATGGCCCACTAGTTTTTAAACTATAAGCCTAAAAATAGGTGTCACACCTGATGACCAGGAGCGGGCATACCATACAGGAGAGACGTCCGGGGACGTAATTTGGCAATGGTGCTGCTACGGGCTACTGGTCAGTGCTATGTAGCCCCACCTCGGTGTATGTGTTTCATCCACGTCCATCCACTTTTCCTGATCATTTTACGGCATGATCCAAAAAATAGGTACATCCAAATCTCAAGTGGACCACATCACAGGAAATAGTGTTGATTGATCACCCACCGCTAAAAATCTCTTGGGCGGCCACAAAAGTTTTGGATTAAGCTAATATTTGTTTTTTACTTTCATCCAGGTCTTTATGACCTAATCAACCTGAAAATAATGGTTACAGTGGGCCATAGGAGGTTTTTAATAGTGAACATTTCATCATTACTGTTTTCCTGTGGTACAGTCCACCTGAGATTTAGATCTGCCTCATTTTTGAATCAAACTATAAAATTATCTGAAAAATTAGGTGGACGGCGTGGATAAAAAACACATACCTCATGACAGCCCCACAAAGCACGACCAGCAAAACCGCATCTCTCCCTGGTCTGGTTTCTCTATAACAGCATATAAAGGCAACGGCTGGTCTCGCAGTTTTTCTCTTTCTTTCCTCCATAGTTTAAAAGAGAATATTTATTTTTCTCTCTTTTACTCTTTTTGTAGAAATCACGAGAGATGATGAGTGTTGAGGTCAAAATCTGAACCACCCTCCACTCAATGCTGCAAGCCTTGTAAAGACCCCAATCCTACATAGAAAGGTGAACAAAGGAGACCCTGGCTTAAACAGGGGACCCTCCGATGCCTAAGTCAGGCTAGAGAATCTGGGTCTAAGTCGCGTAATGTAGAGAGAAAGTGCAAAATATTGCATACTTGTTGCAATAGGGTCCCCTGGTATTTATACCTGTGGGTAGAGAGGATCACGTCCGTTAATCTCGACACGATTTACTCAATCATGCGGATATTGTAATCGCAGAGATATTATCTGCAATATTTAGGTCGTGTAGCGTATTGTGTCTTAAGGGTACGTATCCCTGGGCAAGATCTTCGGTCACGTCCGTATTTAGGTTAGTCTCCCGGCTCGGCCTCATCCTATCCAAACCCGAGGCCGAGTACTAGTATTCAGAGAGTCGAATAATTTGCCTCGGATGTGAATCATTGGATAAGGATCATAGCTTGGAGTCATGATTCACCGGTAGCGGACGTGGCCACATTGAACCTTCATAGCCTCCCGAGGTCTTCCCTCTGAGCTCCGAGCTCTAACAATGAGTATTAGTGAAAATATCCTTTAGCTGACTCCTCCCCTCCATCATCTCCTCCGTCACATTCAAGAATGTATAACAGCTTACAGAATTTGAACTCTCTAAAGGAGATGCAATCTTTCAACATCTAGGAGCCTTCTATCAATGAAACAAATTCCACAAGTCATCTTTTTATGTTGTGTCGGCCTCCATATGAGATCATTCATGAAGGAGACTTCTATCAATCTTTGATTGATGCTTCTATTGAGAATAAGTGGTTAATCGTAAATATACAATCCAAAAGTGAATTTAATTCACACGTGTTGAACCGTGACACATGGTCTAACGAAACAGTGTTATATACTATTAGAGAAAATTTCATCTTTTGGCAAGTCTATGATGATAGGACAGAGGGAGAAAAGGTAAAAGCTTTTTACAGTTTAGATTCTATTCCAGTTGTTCTTCTTCTAAACCCTATTACTGGTAAAAAAAAAAAATGAGATTATGGTGCGGTGTTATCAAAATAGAGAGTTTTTTTAGAGGATTTGATTCAATTCATGGATGAAAGACCTAATGAAGCACTTGTTTCAAGAAATGGAAACAAATTATCTGAAGTTGAAGTCTCCAACAATGAGAAAGAGAGGGTTGGAACAAGAATAAAATTGAAGTATTCAACAATGAAGAAGAGACAGGTTTGAAGAAGAATGATACTGAAGTATTCGACAATGAGGTTTGAACAAGAAAGAACACTACAAGAAAAACGGGAAAAGGCTACGGCCAAAACTGTAGCAAAATTCCTTTTGCTACGAATATAATCCGTAGCACGTCGTCGCTATTGGTGGGGTAGCTAAAGGTATCGCTACGGGTTATATCCGTAGCAATAGATACCAATAACTACGGGTTATATCCGTAGCAATGGATACCAATAGCTACAGATTATATCCGTAGCAATATATATCAATAGCTACGGATGATATCCATAGCAATAGTTACCAATAGCCACGGACAAAAGCTGTAGCTATAGCTACGGATTATATTCATAGCTATTTTTAAAAAAATTGTAATAAGATGGGGTGTATCCGCATCTGATAGAAGAACCAGAAACCTCAGAGGAAAATGTTTGTAGAATTGGACTGCGTTTTCTGGATGCACAAAGGTTAAAAAGAAATTTTCTTTTGATGGATAGTATATAGTTGTTATGGTCATTTTGCAATTCTCAACTAAGAGAAAGTGTAACGCCCTAAAAATTGGGGGTCGAGTAAAGCTTAACTCCCGAGTTCTAACGCATCACTTATGCAACATAGATAATGATGTTTAAATGTTGTCCATATTAGTGCATTAAACATAAGTGAGATTATACTAAAACAACATATCATAATCCAGAGATAATTAAGTTAAACAAGCGAAAGACTGATATAAGTATATAATGTATAGAAGTGTTTCTCAATCCCCAGAGTATGAGTATGTTACTAGGTTGAATATATACATGTGTTGATCCAAAATTTACAAAATACAAAATGTGAAGTCTGACTAAATCATATAATCCCTGAAATCTCATCGATCAGTACATGGTCTACATAGACCCGCTGATAGCTGAACGTAGGAGAATTCTTCCTCCTTATCTATGAAATCTCAATCAACAGCATGGACATCGTCGCCACCTATATCTACAACAGAGTCTGGTTGGTGTTTTAAAACACCATCCCAGGTGGGAATGAGTAGCCAATTCAGTGGAACTATAAAGCAAAGGTATAACATGTTATCAATTCAGTCAAGCAGTAATGATAAAGCAGTACAACACTCATATCCTAAGTACTCTTGTTAATGGAAGAATGATATGCTATAATGATACATGCCCTCGCCGGCACTCCCTTAGCGACACCATCTTATAGTCACACATGCTACTCCCACTATACTCTTCCATGCCAAAGACACATGCAATGTTGTACATGGTCGTGTTAGCCGAGTTCTTGATCAGGCTTATTCATACGGCAGATTCAGGAAGCTAAGGTACCTCCCTTTATATCATTTACCCAAACGATGATCCATCTAGGTTCGTCAATCCTAGTAAATCATATACGATAGGCAAGTTATAGGGCATCACCCCTAATGAAGGCAGTGGATAGGCAAGTTCAATTGATTATACTCGAGGTTACTCCATCGACGCCCTACCAACTGGAGCGCTATTTTCGAAGGGGGTCCGAATCAGACGGTACACCCCAACCCACGTTGGGACCGCAGGCAGGCTGCGCCGGGGTAGGCCGACAGCTCGAATGCAATGTCCCATACCACCGTATGCGGCTAATGAGTTTTGGGTTGCTCACTGGTCATTACAGGGAGTCTCGTCACCCAGCGTAGGCCGACAGCTCGACCATGGTATCCCATACCACCATGCCCGGTTCATGAGTCTTATTGGATCATGGTACCATGGTTAAACGAGCTTTACATTGGTAAGGGGTACCTTAGATTCAAACAGTAACATCTATATATGGTAAACACAATTGGCCAATCGGTTTATTAGACAAGTTCGGTTGGTATGAGCGTACGCTGAATTAATCGATATGAAGTGCATAAGCACTCCACGTGGCCTAACCACTGTCGACAATCATCGTACGACTCGAATTCACCGAGCGCATCAAATGTGGCGAGACTAATTCGACCACTTAAATAAAAATTTTTACTGATTGCCTGGACTACGTAGTAGTCCCAATCATACTCAAATGCAGCATGTGGAGACATGTGATGATCATATAGGTATTTAACAAACAATTGAAGTACATCACTCGTTTGAGTATTTTATCAACATATTGAATGTGTTACCGAACATTTCGATTCATCCATAAATTACATAGTTGAAATTAAAATTGTATGAAGGAAATTATACATATAGATAAGGTAATTGAGAATTCTATCTCAACACCCTTATTAAATGCAATTCATCAAGCAATATCTCATTCAGACATTTTATCAAACACATAAAACATATTATTATACATATGCATTTTATACATAAATCATGTAGTCGAAGTTAAGACTACATGAAGGAAATTATACATCTAGATAAGGTAGTTGAGAATCCTATCTCAACGCCCTTAATAAATATAATTCATCCGACAATTTCTCATTCAGACATTTTGTCAAACACTTAGACTCCATATTACCCCATATATGCACTAAATCAGTTATAACATATATTATGGCAAATCCTTTCACAAAGGAGTTGTCATACATACAACAATCATATATTCTAAGTTAATAGTCATAACAAACACAAATCATGATAACAATTTCATTCAAACATTTCAACTAACACATGGAATACATTATATATTCACATAGTTCACACACATGTATTATTTATCGAATACATCGTAACTAAGATCATATGGTGGCAAACAAGTCAGACATAAATCATTGGCTGACATTGAAAGCCTTGAAAACCATAACCTAAACATTTATAGTCCATACCTTTCGTCGGTATGCTCATTACGAACTCGGTTCGTACACTACGTCACCGTCTACAATACAATGGCTACCTAAATCATGAAATAGATTAGCTAATTCACTGATTCCTCTATTAGATTCTTAAAACAAGATTAGGGTTAGGATTTCTTACCCAAATTGAAGTTGGATTCGATGGTGTAGCTACATGTAAAGGCAATTCAACGTGTGGAGTAGCAGGAAGGAACCATAGTAATAAACTCTAAGGACCTCCCTTCAATCTCCACTCCTTTCTCCCCTTTTCTCTCTTCTCTCTGCTAGGGTTTGGAGAAAATTGTATGGAATAGAAATAAGGTGGTTTAAGGGCTATTTATAAGCCCAGACTTAATGTCAATGGCCCCACGTTCATGGTATACTTAGGTTATAGTCAAAGGGTGTCCATTTTGGGCAAACGGGATACATCTGGAGGTCCACTACTCACCTACGGTGTAGGGTAAGTTCTCTAGCAATGGATCTAGGCCAGGTTAAGGTTTCGGTTCAATCGGATCAGTGGATCGATTATGGAGGACCCATTTCAGTTCAATGGTCATTGTCATTCGATCAGGGCCACAAGTGTACGGGTATGAGCAGCGAAATTTCCTTGATCCATGGGTGTATTTGGGTCAGAATCTGACGGTCCGAAGTCTTTAATTTTGCCCGCAAGAAAATGACCCAAATTACTTAAGTTTGAGTTCGTTTTCTAAAGATATTCACGTTTCTCACATACTTCGCTCAAGGCTCAAGTTATGCATTTTTGGATACTATTTGGACTTGATTCTCGCGATGGTTGTTAAGCCCAGTAAGGTGGTCATAACCATATATTTTTACGGTTATCGGACTTCTGATGCGCGGTCCTGGTCCAATACAGAGTTTTAATGTGCTCCCAAGAGCAACTGGGTTTTGAGATTTCTTCTAGGTTTTTAGATAATGTAGTGTTAGCGATTCTACTAGTTTTGAGTTTTACAGTTCATATAGAAAGCGGTTCAAGCTAATCTACTAATTAATTCAGTTTAGTACTTAATTAATTTTCGTCTAATTTCTACATAATTTGACCCTTAGAGATTTTTGCCTGAAGTGATACTCGGGTCTTTGTACAGATTTTTCCGAGACGTTACAATTTACCCCCTTTAAAAAATAATTTCATTCCTGAAATTTCCTAAGGGTAAAAAGTAAAGGTTTTATTATTTCATTTGCTTAGTTTTGTTGGTTTTAGGTCTATATACGGGTTAGGGTATATAATAACTACATCAGCCTAGCTCATATTGGTCTACCCCCCCTTAAGAGTTTCTATCATCGAGGTTTGAAAATAAATGTCTAAATCTTTATTATCGTGCTAAGTGTTTGTTGATAAAGTTTACCTAAGGGTGGTATAATCTACTCTTTATGACTGAGCTAATACAAAAAGACAGTTGTGGTAGGCTCAAATCTGATACGTCGGTTACTCGCCTAACCAGGGCAGACAACTCGTTGTATCCCTTCCTAATCCTGATGGATCCTGATCTTCTGCTCGGTCAAAGTAGTGAGTCCTTTGGTAATCACCCAGAATTGAGAATTGAGTTAAGCAGCAAATGCCTCGTAGGGATATGGTTCTTAAATTCCGAAATCTGATCATCCTAAGTATTTAAGGAGTATTATAATTCATTAGGAGGTTTAGGCCTCATGTTTATAAGGTTGTCCTTTAGGTCTTGTTCAACGAGAGTTCTTGTTTAACCTATGTTTAACTTGGTGGATAATAAGTTCTTCCATGGTGCTCATAGTCAAAAGACAATACTAGAAGGGTTTTCAATCTCCTAAAATTATATTTATATGTCACCATTTCGATCATACGGTTAGGGGGTTATGGGCAACTTGAAGTTGTAGAAATTTTTCATTTCAACCCTTCTATTATTTATAACATATTTGTCACCTCTAGTTCCATATTATTTTTATAATTCTCATACTAATCCATTGTTAGGCCTATTCTTTTATATGAATTGGTTTAATAGACCCAATGTTTACCAATAGGAATACAGGTGTACCTTGAATGTGGGCAGTGACCTCAAAGGCCAAAGGCACTGTAGTTGCTGACTCAGGTGCTTCAGCTGCAAGTGCATGCACACGGGCTTGTTGAGGATGATTTGGTTGCGCTGTCATAGGTCATTGAGGCGGCCTATTTCGGGGTATAGGTGGTAGTAAAATGGCTACGCTGGTGATGCAAATCGTAGAGGCAGAGTCGCTATATCATGGGATGACTGACGATCGATCTTCTGAGGTGGCGTGAAACCGTCGTCTTTCATCTTGGTAAAACAGAAGGGGTCAGTGTGTCCCCCTTTGTTGCAATATGTACACCAACGACCCGTTCACCTCTGCTGGGTCAGCAGAGCCATGGGCTTAGGAGGCGAGTTTACATGTGGCCTCTTACCTAGGACTGGATAGTATTTAATTCGAACTGAGGCCTCGGGCCCATTGGTATACGTGTCTGAGAAACTCTGTCTCCATCTTGTTAAGCTCGTAGAGACATGTTGACTAGCTCGGCGTAATTGGGAATGCCAGCGCAACACATCTTAATAAGGATATCGGGCCGTAGCCTATTTAAAAAACACCGCATTTTCATTGGCTCGTTCGCTAGGATCAAAGGAGCATATCGAGTAAGCTCCGTAAATTTGTTCCCATACTCTGACACAGACATTCCTCCCTGTCGGAAGCGAAGAAACTCACCCTCATTTTCATTATGGTAAGTGAGGGGGAAGTACTTTCCATGGAAGTGTATTTCAAATGCATCCCAAGTCCACACATGTCTTGTGGGAACTGTTCGTAGGATGCTGTCCCACCAGAGACTGACTTCCTTCTCGAACATATAGGATACTAGCTCAGCTTGCTCTGCCTCAGTGCAGTGTAGCGGCTTCAACATCTTAGAGATGCGATCTAGCCTGTACTCAGCCTTCTCGGGTCTGTAAGTACCCGTAAAAGTGGGAAGATGGAAACGCTGAAAGCACTCAAAAAGACTGCTGGTATTCATATCCCCAGCGGGCTGTACTGGTGGTGCAAGCGGGACCGTATTCAGGTTTTGGGCAATGGCCCCCGCAATAGTGGCCAAAACTTGCTGCTGTTGATGCATTAGGAGCATCATCTGCTCCAACCTGTCAGGAGGAGGAGCCGATTGAGGTATGTGTGGCGTCAATGTGGACGCATGGTTCTGTTTGGGAACCAGTGGTACATAAGGTGTTGGCCCATTTGTGGGGCCAGTGGCCGACTGTGAATCCGGCATCATCTCAAAGTCTGGGCCTAAGCTAAGGTTTGTATGGCTATCGTTCAGGGGAGATGCCCCGTCAATCGATCCGTCAAGTGTAAGACGTGTCGTACTCTGGGTGATTTTCGGAGACATTCCTTATATACAACATAGGACGCACGTGTGTAAGATTTAGAATAATAACACACACTCATCCAAACATCATTCACATTCCAAATTAAAAGAAGCTTCATGCATTTCATTTAACCAAAATCATCACAATACATGAGATGTAGTCTTATATGGATCATGACAGAAGATGCATATGAACTAATTTAAACAAAGCGTTAAACACCAAAACACACCAACAACTCTACCCTACTACTAAGCCTTTCAAGGCTATAACATAGAAAGCAAGAAAAACAAGGAAAGAAAAGACCCAATGACGACTACAACATAGAACT
Organism: Magnolia changhungtana; assembly: GCA_030180095.1. NCBI lineage: Eukaryota > Viridiplantae > Streptophyta > Magnoliopsida > Magnoliales > Magnoliaceae > Magnolia > Magnolia changhungtana. Next base: position 2,435,430 of record JASAUF010000502.1, on the reverse strand, counting down.
AGTCGTTCGAATTTGGTGATGGTGGAGGAGCGCCCTTGCCCTGCATACAACACAGGAGAGCCTTAAAGGTGCGAGACACCTTCTTAAATTTTTGCTTTACGTAGGCTTGACTCTCTTCAAGCTTGGTTCGGGTCTAACCTCCTGTTACAGGGCGACTTGGCCCTCCTCAATTTGAGCCAAATAGGCTTCTAAAGCAGCCTGATCACGGTGGTACTCATGTTTAGCAGGTGGAGAGCCCTCATCAGAGTCTTGGGCCTCCTCTTCTTCCTCTTCCTGCTCTCCCTCTTCCTCGCTTCCTTCCTCGATTTCATTCTCGTCCTTTTCTTCATCACTTTCTTCCTCTTCACTTCCCGTCTCATCCCCACTCTCATCGAGTCGGGCTTGACATTGTCGAGGGCCAAATCCCATATTGTTGAGCGTAGCGTCATTAATGTAGTGGATCGGCATAAGCTCCGTGTCAAGTCGGTAGCCGAACTCACGATCAAGCTTGCATATAAGTTAGCCGAATGGGAGTGAAATGTTAGTCCTAGGAGAGCATGCAGTTTGAACTATCTGTAGTAAGATAAATGTAGGTAGGCATAACTTGTCTCTCTGCCCAGCTCTGTATAGAAAGTTCACCATCAAGTGCGTGCATTTAGAGCGATTGCTCCACCTAGGATACACATTGTGTGAATATGTGATGGAGTAGGTGGAAGTCATGAGTCATCTTGGTCGCTAGGAGACAGTTGCCTCGATTCTAGTGGATTAGTAGGCCGCAAAGAAATCGTGTACAATGATCTCTTTCACGCACACTCCTAAGATTCTTCTCGCTAGCATGAACCTCACAACGCTCCATCCCAATAATCCGAGCTATCACACCAATGTCAACTGTGGCTTCCCGCCTTCCCACGAGAATAGTGAACTGTAGAGGCTCCAGCAATAGGTCCCGTATGTGGGCGTAGAAGGCTCGGACAGTGCTCTCACATGCACGTGACTTGCCCTCAAATATGGAACCCCATCCGGCGCCTAACAGGAGATCCATCGCTGGATATAACCCAAAAAGCTTTTCGCTCACATGTGCTTCACAAAGAACTCTACGACCCTGGAACCTACCATGTGCAATGCCCGGCTGTAGGGCCCTTTCGAGTGGAATTTAGGGATCGAGATCCCGCTTCGTCTTCTACTCTTATGCGGTGCTTATACTTGCTTTGGTGCCCAATTTCTTCCTTGAACGGGTTAGGCGGCTATGCCCAGCTTCATCTGTGGAAGCCCTCTTCTTTTCCATGAGGGAAAGAATGGTGGAGAGAGAGAGAAGATAGTAGCCACGAACTTGAAAAGAGCCATGGGAGTGAAATAAGATGGAGGGATAGGATGGATTGGTGGACTTTGAGATTTTTGAGACACAAAGGAGGGTTTGTGTGTTCAAATAGGAGGAAATGAGGGAGTTAAGAGATGGATTTGAAAGGAATGATGGGAGGTGTGTATGTAGTGATGAAGAAGAAGAAAATTTGAGAATGGAGGGAGACTTGAGAGAGAAAAAATCATATTTTTGAGAGCTTGGAGGGGTTTGAAAGCTTGGAAGTGGAAGAATGAAGCAAAAGGGGACATATAGAGTGGTCCCACACGTGTTTCGTGGGCCCCACATGTGTGTACATGGTCGGCCCGCATTAGCCCACTGCGGCTCTACCAGCCCGCTGCAGCTGGACCGTAAGGCCTCGTGGTAGGCGAGATGCCATCACGGTCCACTGGACCGTGATAGCATCCCCCTGGGTGCCAGAAATGTGTGGGGGCCACTTTTGTTCCCCCCGATTTGTGGCGTTTGGGCCCTCGAGTCCGTTTGAGATATTTTCGGCGTCCATCTCGCGCATATTCATGTGCTTCAATCATTTGAGTGTGGAATATGCTAGATTATCGTCTAAACCTGTCGATTGACGGTCTAGAAAAGAACTGAAATCATCTCACATGATCACAGATGCATATGGGTCATATTTCAACGGTCAGTTTCGCCCGTCGGCAAAACTTGGAATCCTACGTTTGTTTCTATATTTTTATCGCCCCCTCCTAAGTCAAAGTACGTCAGTGTGCATTGTGTATCCATAACCCAGGTCCAGTTTATTCCAAATCATTCTTTGATATCAACTTGTAACACCCTGAAAATCGGGGGTCGAGCAAAGCTCAACTCCCGAGTTCCAATGCATCACTTATGCAATATAGATAATGATGTTTAAATGTTGTCCATATTAGTGCATTAAACATGAGTGAGATTATACTAAAATAGCATATCATACTTCAAAGATAATTAAGTTAAGCAAGCGGAAGACTGAGATATGTATATAATGTATAGAAGTGTTTCTCAATCCCTAGAGTATGAGTATACTACCAGGCTGAATATATACATGTGTTGATCCAAAATTTACAAAATACAAAATGTGAAAGTCCAACTAAATCATATAATCCCTATAATCCCATCGATCAGTACATGGTCTACATAGACCCATTTGATAGCTGAACGTAGGAGAATTCTTCCTCCTCGTATATGAAATCCCAATCAGTAGCGTGGATATCGTCGCCACCTGCATCTATAACAGAGTCTGGTTGGTGTTTTAAAACACCATCCCAGGTGGGAATGAGTAGCTAATTCAGTGGAACTATAAAGCAAAAGTTAACATGTTATCAATTCAGTCAAGCAGTAATGATAAAGTAGTACAACACTCATGTCCTAAGTACTCTTGTTAATGCAGGAATGATATTATATAATGATGCATGCCCTCGCTTGCACTCCCTCAGCAACACCATCTTACGGTCGCACATACTACTCCCACTGTATTTTTTCACGCCAAAGGCATATGCAATGTTGTACATAGTCATGTTAGCCGAGTTCTTGATCAGGCTTATTCATACAGCAGATTTGGAAAGCTAAGGTACCTCCCTTTATATCATTTACCCAAATGATGATCTATCTAGGTTCGTCAATCCTAGTTAATCGCATACAATAGGCAAGTTATAGGGCATCACCCCTAATGAAGGCAGTGGATAGGCAAGTTCAATTAATTATACTCGAGGTTACTCCATCGACGCCCTACCAACTAGAGCGTTATTTTTTAAGGGGGTTCGGATCAGACGGTACACCCCAACCCACACTGGGACCGCAGCTATACTGCGGCGGGGTAGGCCGACAGTTCGAATACAGTGTCCCATACCACTGTATTCGGCTCACGAGTTTTGGGTTATTCACTGGTCATTACGGGGAGGCTCGTCACCCCAGCATAGGCCGACAGCTCGACCACGGTGTCCCATACCACCATGACCGGCTCATGAGTCTTAGCGGATCGTGGTATCATGGTTAAACAGGCTTTACATTGGTAAAAGGTACCTTAGATTCAAACAGTAGCGTCCATACATGGTAAACACAGAATAGGCCAATCGGCTTATTAAACAAGTTTGACTGGTACGAGCGTATGTTGAATTAATCGACATGGAGCGCATAAGCACTCCACGTGGCCTAACCACTGTCGATAATCATCGTACGACTCGGCTTTACCGAATGCATCAAATGTGGCAAGACTAATTCGACCACTAAAACAGGAATTTTTATCGATTGCCTGGACTACGTGTTAGTCCCAATCATACTCAAATGCAGCATGTGGAGACATGTGATGATCATATAGGTATTTAACAAACAATCGAAGTACATCACTTATTTGAGTATTTTATCAACATATTGAACATGTTACCGAACATTTCGATTCATCCATAAATTGCATAGTTCAAATTAAGATTGCATGGAGAAAATTATACATATAGATAAGGTAATTGAGAATTCTATCTCAACACCTTTATTAAATGCAATTCATCAAGCAATATTTCATTTAGACATTTTATCAAACACATAAAACATGTTATTATATATATGCATTTTATACATAAATTACGTAGTTGAAGTTAAGATTGCATGAAGGAAATTATACATCTAGATAAGGTAGTTGAGAATCTTATCTCAACGCCCTTAATAAATACAATTCATCCGACAATTTCTCATTCAGACATTTTATCAAACACTTAGACTACATATTATCCCATATATGCACTAAATCAGTTATAGCATATATTATGGCAAATCCTTTCACAAAAGAGTTGTCATACATACAACTCATATATTCTAGGTTAATAGTCATGGCAAGCACAAATCATGATAGTAATTTCATTCAAACATTTCAACAAACACATGAAATGTGTTATATATTCACATAGTTCACACCCATGTATTATTTATCAAATACATCATAACTAAGATCATATAGTAGCAAACATGTCAGACATAAATCATTAGCTGACATTGAAAGCCTTGAAAACCATAACCTAAACGTTTATAGTTCACACCTTTGGTCGGTATGCTCGTTACAAACTCGGTTCGTATACTACGTCACCATCTACAACATAATAGCTACCTGAATCATGAAATAGGTTAGCTATTTCACTGATTACTCTATTGGATTCCTAAAACAAGAATAGGGTTAGGATTTCTTACCCAAATCGAAGTTGGATTCGACGGTATAGGTAGATGTAAAGGCGATTCAATGCGTCGAGTAGCAGGAAGGAACCACGGTAACAAACTCTAAGGACCTCCCTTCGATCTCCACTCCTGTCTCCCCTTTTCTCTCTTCTCTCTCCTAGGGTTTGGAGAAAATCGTATGGAATAGAAATGGGGTGGTTTAAGGGCTATTTATAAGCCCAGAACTGATGTCAATGGCCCCAGGGCCATGGTATACTTAGGTTATAGCCAAAGGGTGTCCATTTCGTGCAAACGGGACACATCTAGAGGTCCATTACTCACCTACGGCGTAGGGTAAGTTCTCTGGCAATGAATTTAGGCCAGGTTAAGGTTTCGGTCCGATCGGATCAGTGGATCGATCATGGAGGACCCGTTTTAGTTCAACGGTCATTGTCACTCGGTCAGGGCCACAAGTATATGGGTATGAGCAGCGAAATTTCCCTGATCCATGGGTGTATTTGGGTCAGAATCTGACGGTCTGAATTCTTCAATCAGGGCCACAAGTATACGGGTATGAGCAGTGAAATTTTCCTGATCCATGGGTGTATTTGGGTCAGAATCTGACGGTTTGAAGTCTTCAATTTTGCCCGCAAGCGAATGGCCCAAATTACTTAAGTTTGAGTTCATTTTCTAAAGATATTCGCATTTCTCACACACTTCATTCAAGGCTCAAGTTGTACATTTCTGGATACTATTTGGACTCGATTCCCGCGATGGTTGTCAAGCTAAGTAAGATGGTCATAACCATATAATTTCGCGATTATCGGACTTCCGATGCGCGGTCCAGGTTTGATACGGAGTTTCAATGTGCTCCCAAGAGCAACTGGGTTTTGAGATTTCTCCTAGGTTTTTAGATAATGTAGAGTTGGCGATTCTACTGGTTTTGGGTCTTGCAGTTCGTATAGAAAGTGGTTCAAGCTAATATACTAATTAATTCAGTTTAGTACGTAATTAATTTTCGTCTAAATTCTACATAATTTGACCCTTAGAGATTTATGCCTGAAGTGGTACTCGGGTCTTTGTACGGATTTTTTCGAGACGTTACAGAAGGAGAACTGTAGTGTTCATTTAAGCTGATGGTAGCAGTGATGAGGATTTTCTCCTCGTCGCTTGACCGATCGAGGGTGGTACTCGACCAGTCGAGTGGTGCTCGACTCAAAGTCCGGCGACTAATTAAGTTTATTCTTCCACATTGCTCGACCAGTCGAGGACTCTGCTCGACTAGTCGAGGTTATGTAGATTCATGTCCGGATTTTATGCGGAATACATAAATTTGAGGCGATTTTCACCATGGTGTGGAAGGGAGCTGCCTAAACTATAAATAGGGGTTCCTATGGCTTTTCTAGGTAATGCAAGAGGTTTTCCTAAAGCTTTATAAGGGTTTGCTAAAGGGTTTAGGGCTATCGAAGGTATGAGAGAGAGAGAGAGAGAAAGAGAGAGAGAGGAAGCTTGTGGAAGGGAGGTTCTGCAATTAGAGGTGATCTATTGTGCACTTGACATCTCAATGCTTCTACGTCCTCGTAATCAATGAGATCTCTCTGTTTTTCTTTATTCTCTTATTGTTTGTCCACTCCTGCGTGAGTGAAGAAGGTTTGATCCAAGCGGTGTGTGCATGTGATCGGTTGTAATGTTTTACTTCATAGTGAATTGTTGCTATGGACAAAGTCCCGTGGTTTTTACCTCTTTGAGGGTTTTCCACGTAAAAATCTCTTGTGTCGTATGGTTTGTGCTTTGATTTATTTCATTGCTTTATTATCCCATAATTCTGGTGTTATTTGGGAGGCTAGATCTTAAGGTTCTGTGCAATGGCCCCCCAATAAAGTGGTATCAAAGCGTTCAGGTTGGTTGAACGGAGTGGGATCGATTCTGAATTATGAAAGGTAGCTCATCAAGAATGATCAGTTTCAATGGTTCTAACTGGACCATATGGAAGGCTAAGATGAAGGACTTGCTTTATTGCAAAGACTTGTATTATCCAATTCAAGGCATATCAGCAAAGTCAATGGATATGAAAGATGATGATTGGAAGAAAAATTGGACCGAAAGGCGATGGGGTTTATTAGACAATGGTTAGACGATTCTGTATTCACCATATGTCTACAGAGACCTTAGCCGCTAGCCTATGACTGAAACTGCAAGGGCTGTATGTAACGCCCCGAACTTTTCGATGCTCGGGCATCGAAAGTCCTCGAGCGTTACCATAAGATTCAACGTGACATATATATGTGTATGATACCAATCCAATTACTCTAGCCTTACATCCTTGCCCTGACATAAACTTAACCGTTGGGGATGATCTTTATTCATAAATCAAGCCATCTGACCGTTGAATTTTAAGACAAGCTCACCATCACGTGATTTGACCTAAGTATTGTCCCTTAGATGACGCGACGAATAACTCCCTATACATAATGATTTAGATATACATTCTTTTGTAAGAACTGCTTAGAAATGTGCCTATAACCATTTAGAGCCGTTGAATTTCCCAAAACTCACACATCAGTAATAATTACGAAAATGCCATTGACCTAGGCCCCTGAATTCCAATTCACACGGTTCTCATCATCCGTTTCATGTGAAATTTTATACCAGGCCTAATTATCATAAATTAACCGTACACATCAAATTTCATCCCTTAGATCATGGTAAATCAGCTACTTGACCTCTACATCCATTCGTACACTTATCAGATCAAGATTCTGATCCATTCATCTTGTTCACCCCATATGGATATGCTTAACCTACCATTAGAATTTCAATCCGAGAAACTTACACATATGAACAAGTCACTCGAATCCAACAATATATGTGTCATACTCATAATCACTCCAGAAACACACTGATGACCATCCATTTACGAAATTGACCGCATACATCTACTGACATACATGATCATGAGTGCTAACCATCAAGTCCTCTTATTATTAACAAGTAATCTGACCACCCATCATGTTTGGATCCGCCAAACGGGCCATGTAAACATCATGACAAATTGATTATCATGAAAATCTTAGGGTTTAGGTCCCAACTGTACGGTAACTTGTCGATAAGAGGAGTACAAATGTTATTTTAGAATTTTAAAATATATTAGCCATTAAAGGAGAATCTTAGTCATTCTTAAGAGATCATAGCTCAAATTTGGGCGACGGAAAGAGCGTGAAGGATAAAGACCAACTGTCAAATTTCATCACATTTGGACTGTAGACTCATGAGTTACGGATGGCAGAAGTTTAAAAAAAAAAAAAAGGTACAACGGTAAATATAGTTTCATGCATGCCACTGTTGACGACGTGAGTTACAGTTGAAGTTTGAACGGTAAGAATTCTTACTACTCGGTGGGACTGTACGGTCCACCTGAAGTTCAGATCTACTTCAAATTTGGGACCATGGGTTTGCATGATGTGCCAAAGACGGTGAATGGAGTGGATCTTCCAGAAGTTTATCACAGGTGGACCCATCTATTTTTCTACAACAAGATAGAAAATAACATTGCATGCTGTGTGACAGCTTACGGTGAAACCGGGAGTTGAGTGGTTTTCACCCCCATGTCCCTACAACATATGGACCCAGTTATCTGATAAATTCCAGGGACTATTTTACCCGTTGACATTCAATTTAGGAATAATCCGACCATTAGATCGATGAGAATCCACCGTCAGAGCTAAGAATTGAACCGTATGGGTCACCAGGACCTTGGATCTCCCCCATCTTTGGTAAAACACTCTGATTAGGCCCTCCAAGTGGGATAGACGGGGTGGATTTATCACAACATCATGGAGGGCACCACATAGCGGCGCACATGTGCACAACTAGTATACACATCAGGTGCACCAGACTACCTGCATGGTCTGACTCGCGTTTTTCCAAAAAAAAAAAAAAGGAGAGAAAACTCTCCCTCTCCTTGGTTTCGCAGCGGACGGACGAGTGCCCGTTTTCCTTAATCAGTGGCCCACTTGCACGGTCCATCTGGACAATCCAAACCGTCCATCTGACCTCGGACACACGTGTAACCAAAACTCACAAGTTTCACGTCATTTGGCACGTGTAAATGCACACGATTTCGGGTGCAAATTAGTCCCCAAAACACAAACTTTTCCAAAAACGGTAACTGATCTCCTTGCCACGAGGGCAATCCGTATGCTCTCTCCCCTCTCCAATCCCAGTCGTCCATTGCAGGCTAATCCTAGTCCTCCAGGCTAGGTTTTTCTTTTTATAAAGAGAATGAGAGGGGTGTTAGCCGTCTTCCTCCCACTAGCAAACCCACCGGCCAATCGTCCATCAAGCTCCATGAAGCTTGTTTTCAAGCTTTGAAGGGCCCAAACGAACCACCCCTAAGGTCTGGATTGGAGGAAGAAGCTCCAAATCCAAATCCGCCATTACCGATCCCGACTTTCTTCCTCGTCCTAGCTTCAAGCTAAACCGAGCAAGGTAACTTCTCTCTCTCCCTCTCTCTCTTTCTTTCGTTATTGATGATGACGACGATTGTATGGCCCACTTGATCCACGGTCCACGAGATGGACCCCACCTTGAAAACGGATTGGCTGGGTACCTCACACCAGTTACATAACTGGTGTATTGACGCCACCAGGCTCTGTGGGTCCCATCGCTGTAACGTCAGCAAGTGCTATGGGACCCACCATCTGCACCGTCCAAGAATAGGACAGGTGGGAGCCCAGCATGATGTATATGTTTCATCCTATACCGTCCATCTGTAAAACCGCTGTTGTATCGACGATTACCAAGTTATGTGGGGCTGACTGAGGCATGTGTTATTCAACACCCTCCTATTTTGCTTAAAGTGGGACCCCACCTGGATGTATGTTATATCTCCACCGTACATCCCATTTCCCTGTTCATTTTAGGCGTTGAGCCGAAAAATGAAGCCAAACTGAATCTCTAACGGGCCATATTGTAGAAAACAGTAATTTTGGGCGATGTAAACTGTTAGGGCCTTTGTGATATTTCGGTGCGTCAATACATATCTAAAATTGGACATTGGACCTTACCTTAGCCCTGGAACCCAATCAACGGAGTAGATCCTCCTTAGGCGGGCCCCACCTATCAAAACAAAAAAATAAAATATAAGAAACATGCACGTAAAAGTCCTCTTGGACGCTGCCTCATTATTCTCGAAATTTTGGCTTCAACCATGGCACCACCACAGGCTCTACCATGATGTGTGATGAACATCAAAACCGTCCATTAGATGGGTCCCCTTTTTATATGGGGTGCCTCCAAAAACCAGCCATACATAGAGCTCAAGTGGCCCACACCATCTACAATCTTTTAAATACATGTTAAACCATATGAAAGTATTTGTCGGGGTCCATCTGAGATTTGGATGCAACTGAAACTTGGTTTGACCCCTTAAACTAGCGGGACACACATAATGGATGGGTTGGATTTGTGACCCACAACTTGGTGGGCCCAACAAATGATTATGAATGCTTTAATGGTGGATAAACCTCTAACTGTTGTGTATGTCACGGCCAAATAATCTTATTCATGGGGCCCCTCAAACCCACACTAGACTCTTTTGCATTACCATAATTATCATTATTAGGATTACTAATATTAGAAACGTATGGCCTTTAGTAAATTATTTATATTTATATTAGATATTACATATAAATTACATATAAAATTAGTAATAGTAGGCATTAATGTTTTATTCTATTATTATCAAATATTATCATTAAGGGTAGAGCATATTATGTATTTTCATCACAATGATTATTAGTGTCATGTTAGCTAATATTGGGCATATTATTAATATTACTTGTTTTTGAAATTACTAGTGTTAGTCCTTATTATATTATCATTAGTAAATATTTATACTTAGGAGATTATTAGTCATTAGATAATGACGGTACATTCAAATATGAACTTATGAGCCCACATTATTAATATTGATGGATTAATGCCCCTATAATAAATATTATTTAATCAGTTGCACGATAATAATAATAATAATATTAGAAATTCAGGATTCAAATTTTAGAATTTAAGTTTAAGACTAAACCCTAAGATAAATAATTCAAACCCTAGGTTATAATCTCAACAATAAAAAGTGTATAAAACTCGATCTAACCATATAATTTCCTAATTCATGATAGGACTCGATTATAAGGGACCACACGTCCCCTAACCATGCTGGTAGGCGATCCAACTATAAGGTGATGATTCTTCCCCTTGAGCTTTCCATCTTCTCATTAGTTTAAGTTATAGTTTTTATTTAAATTTATAATTGATATCTCCCTTTATAATCACATGTGTTAGCTGGTAGAAATTTAATCACTGTATTACATGCTTTATGATTATCCTGTATAATTGCTCATGCTTATGGATTTCTTTTTGTGGGTTGCTTATGAAACTTAAACTGGTACATTGGTGGAAAATTTTTACATATGAATGTACACCCATACTTGGGATGTATCTTGACTAGTTGTGATCGTAATGGACCTTCGACTAGGTGGTTATTGAGTGGTGGTCTAGAAGGATAATTGATGTGGGCCTACCATCCAGGGTTGTTGTGCCCAATAATTTTTAAGGATGGTCTTTATCGTATGGTTTTGATATTCGCCCTATGTGGCATATTTTGATACTCGCCCTATGTGGCTTATTTTTACATGGTTTGTTTGGTATTCGCCCTATATGGGTTTGATGTTTTATATTGTGCAACCATGCGGTGGTAAGCCCCATATATTGTAATATGATTGGCCACTAATCGATGGGTTTCCATTAAACATCCTAAGATGGTAGTCTCATGAGCCGGGGATGGTGGTAATGGGACACTATGCCCGAGCTGTCGGCCTACGCTGGGCTATACGCTCCCCGTAGTGACCTTGAGCTTACCTAAATTGGCTGATTGTAACTGGACTAATAACGGTTTGGCTAATCATGCATCCATAGCATATTGGCGATGACGGGTGGCTAATTCGATGATTTGTAGCACATGCCCCAGAGTTGTTGGGGTATCGTTTCGCTAGCTCCAGACCACCGACTATCGAGCCTTGTTCCGACTGGATGATTTTCCCAGGTCGATGATTTGCATGGGCGACGAGCCCAAGTCCGACTGGATGTGCATCCCCAGGTCGATGTGCATTCACGCATCCATGCATTTAAAAAGACTGCATCATGTATTGTTTTGATTGCCTTGTTGTTTATAACTATGCTTACCTGATGTGGCGGTGTGTAATCTTGAGGGGAATTCACACTGAGCTGGCCACTCATCCATCAAATATACAACCGTACAGGTAGTACAGGTGGCTTTAGTGATATGTATGTTCAGACTTGATGAGAAGCAATGTACGATCACCAGGGACGCATGGCTGTATTACCTGGAGGAGTTGCGCGGTCTTGCGGCTTATATTTATATGCTTTCTTCTATTCATCATGTATTAAATTCTTATAAATCTTGTACTTGTTAAATTCAGAGACATTGGTTTGTATAAGTCATTATGGGCAGCTTCTTGTATATTTGAAAGATAATAAAATTTTCTTTTATGTCGATTTGTCTACACTACGCTCATTTGCTTACTCCTCAAAAGTAAAAAAAAAAAAATGTATGTACACTCAAATTTGACCATCCTTTAATGTTAACACTCGGGTTTTTGGGAAACGGGTCGTGTACTCGGGTCCCGAAGATTCGGGTTGTTACAGTTGGTATCAGAGCATAGTTTGGACAAACTTGGCCTTGGGAAATGATCTTATACAAACTTTAAATGTCTCAAGTTAGGATGTTGAAAGTAGAAATTTGAACTTAGGTGAATCTCTTCTAGACTTAGGGAAATTTGGAGAACGTAGAAACCCAAACCGAGGTCCCTTTGAATTATTAGAGTAACCATTTGAACTTCGTGAATTTTCCCCATATATAGGAGAAATTTGAGAATATAGGAACTCAAAATTTTAGGCCCCTTAGAAATTGTTTGGAGGATCAAGAACTTAGGAATGAACTTAGGTCCCCTTAAAAATTATTAGAATAACCATTTGAACTCATTTGAACTTTCCTTAGTAGAAATTGAGAATATAGAAATTCTAGATCTTAGGTCCCTTAGATAATTATTTGGATAGTTATAGCACTTAGGAACAATCTTAGATTCCCTTGAAGATATGGATACTCAATGTTTAGGTTCTTTTGAAAATTTCAAGTTAGTCAATTGAACTTAGAAACTTAAAACTTTAGACCATTTGAACATCTCGTTCAGTCATACCTTGATTTTCATGAGAACTACCAGCATCGTTATTTGGGCTTAGAATTTAAACTCATACATCGTGGGAGAACGAATACCCAACAAACATTTTAGAAGTTTATGATCCAAAACCATTTCTGTAATTTCCCTTCGTCAAAGATAACGTGGTCACAACACTTAGTGAATGAAAAGAACTTACGCTTCGTAGGAAATCCCATGATCACTGAATTGTAGACTTGATCGAACATAGGCGCTTTCTAAGCTTAAGAATCGCAACAGGAAATGTAGTTGAAATGCCTTAACACATCTCTTTACTTAGAATTAATATTCCCTACAAATTCTGGCACATGAAATTAATTAGTGACGGTGCGTATGGGATTTTGGGTAAGTCTTCACCCTAGACCAAGCATATTGAGCCTAGATTTGAGAAATGAGGATAAGTTTAACAACTTTCAAACTAAAATTTTATGTAGAAACTCTAGTCTCCAAATTTGTGTCAATACATTAGGTGATCTGCACATAGTGGAAGCGTAATGGGCCACATAAACTTAAGGATATAAAATTACCTGATATTCACCTAGAAGTCTAAAATAATCGAGGTCACGAGTTGATGGAACCACATTTAAACGAAGTTCACATGGTTTGTCTCAAATTCTAAGTCTAGCAAATCTCAATGATTCCAATGCTCGATCAAGCAAAAGGATCGAGATTTAACAGATTAAGAATGGATACCAAATCCTCCGTCTCTGTAGCGGACAGCATCGTTGTATCGGGATCAAACCTACTACATGACCATCTATTCGTGTTGACTCGAGCATTAAAATTAAAAAACTTTAAGTAATGTACTTTGTCAGTGGTGAAACCATCATTAAGGGAAAAAGAAAATAAAGAGAAGGATGTAGGATATTATTAGTGGCCACCTAAATGAATTTTAACCTTAGTAAATGTATAAGAAATTTCAATATTGGATAGCATCATCAAATCTCGGGACGAGATTTTTGTTAAGAAGGGGTAGATTGTAACGCCCGAACTTTTCGATGCTCGGGCATCGATAGTCCTCGGCGTTACCATAAGATTCAACGTGACATATACATGTGTATGATACCAATCCAATTACTCTAGCCTTACATCCTTGCCGACATAAACTTAACCGTTGGGGATGATCTTTATTCATAAATCAAAGCCATCTGACCGTTGAATTTTAAGACAAGCTCACCATCACGTGATTTGACCTAAGTATTGTCCCTTAGATGACGTGACGAATAACTCCCTATACATAATGATTTAGATATACATTCTTTTGTAAGAACTGCTTAGAAATGTGCCTATAACCATTTAGAGCCGTTGAATTTCCCAAAACTCACACATCAGTAATAATTACGAAAATGCCATTGACCTAGGCCCCTGAATTCCAATTCACACGGTTTTCATCATCCGTTCCATGTGAAATTTTATACCAGGCCTAATTATCATAAATTAACCATACACATCAAATTTCATCCCTTAGATCATGGTAAATCAGCTACTTGACCTCTACATCCATTCGTACACTTATCAGATCAAGATTCTGATCCATTCATCTTGTTCACCCCATATGGATATGCTTAACCTACCATTAAAATTTCAATCCGATGAAACTTACACATGAAACAAGTCACTCGAATCCAACAATATATAATGCTGTGTCATACTCATAATCACTCTAAAACACACCTGATGACCATCCATTTACGAAAATTGACCGTACATCTCCTGACATACATGATCGAATACTAACCATCAAGTTTACTATTATTAACAAGTATCTTACCACCCATCATGTTTGGATCCGCCAAATGGGCCATGTAAACATCATGACAAATTGATCATCATGAAAATCTTAGGGTTTAGGTCCCAACTGTACGGTAACTTGTCGATAAGAGGAGTACAAATGTTATTTTAGAATTTTAAAATATATTAGCCATTAAAGGAGAATCTTAGTCATTCTTAAGAGATCCTAGCTCAAATTTGGGCGACGGAAAGAGCGTGAAGGATAAAGACCAACTGTCAAATTTCATCACATTTGGACTGTAGACTCATGAGTTACGGATGGCAGAAGTTAAAAAAAAAAAAAAAGGTACAACGGTAAATATAGTTTCATGCATGCCACTGTTGACGACGTGAGTTGCAGTTGAAGTTTGAACGGTAAGAATTCTTACTACTCGGTGGGACTGTACGGTCCACCTGAAGTTCAGATCTACTTCAAATTTGGGACCATGGGTTTGCATGATGTGCCAAAGACGGTGAATGGAGTGGATCTTCCAGAAGTTTATCACAGGTGGACCCATCTATTTTTCTACAACAAGATAGAAAATAACATTGCATGCTGTGTGACAGCTTACGGTGAAACCGGGAGTTGAGTGGTTTTCACCCCCATGTCCCTACAACATATGGACCCAGTTATCTGATAAATTCCAGGGACTATTTTACCCGTTGACATTCAATTTAGGAATAATCCGACCATTAGATCGATGAGAATCCACCGTCAGAGCTAAGAATTGAACCGTATGGGTCACCAGGACCTTGGATCTCCCCCATCTTTGGTAAAACACTCTGATTAGGCCCTCCAAGTGGGATAGACGGGGTGGATTTATCACAACATCATGGAGGGCACCACATAGCGGCGCACATGTGCACAACTAGTATACACATCAGGTGCACCAGACTACCTGCATGGTCTGACTCGCGTTTTTCCAAAAAAAAAAAAAAGGAGAGAAAACTCTCCCTCTCCTTGGTTTCGCAGCGGACGGACGAGTGCCCGTTTTCCTTAATCAGTGGCCCACTTGCACGGTCCATCTGGACAATCCAAACCGTCCATCTGACCTCGGACACACGTGTAACCAAAACTCACAAGTTTCACGTCATTTGGCACGTGTAAATGCACACGATTTCGGGTGCAAATTAGTCCCCAAAACACAAACTTTTCCAAAAACGGTAACTGATCTCCTTGCCACGAGGGCAATCCGTATGCTCTCTCCCCTCTCCAATCCCAGTCGTCCATTGCAGGCTAATCCTAGTCCTCCAGGCTAGGTTTTTTTTTATAAAGAGAATGAGAGGGGTGTTAGCCGTCTTCCTCCCACTAGCAAACCCACCGGCCAATCGTCCATCAAGCTCCATGAAGCTTGTTTTCAAGCTTTGAAGGGCCCAAACGAACCACCCCTAAGGTCTGGATTGGAGGAAGAAGCTCCAAATCCAAATCCGCCATTACCGATCCCGACTTTCTTCCTCGTCCTAGCTTCAAGCTAAACCGAGCAAGGTAACTTCTCTCTCTCCCTCTCTCTCTTTCTTTCGTTATTGATGATGACGACGATTGTATGGCCCACTTGATCCACGGTCCACGAGATGGACCCCACCTTGAAAACGGATTGGCTGGGTACCTCACACCAGTTACATAACTGGTGTATTGACGCCACCAGGCTCTGTGGGTCCCATCGCTGTAACGTCAGCAAGTGCTATGGGACCCACCATCTGCACCGTCCAAGAATAGGACAGGTGGGAGCCCAGCATGATGTATATGTTTCATCCTATACCGTCCATCTGTAAAACCGCTGTTGTATCGACGATTACCAAGTTATGTGGGGCTGACTGAGGCATGTGTTATTCAACACCCTCCTATTTTGCTTAAAGTGGGACCCCACCTGGATGTATGTTATATCTCCACCGTACATCCCATTTCCCTGTTCATTTTAGGCGTTGAGCCGAAAAATGAAGCCAAACTGAATCTCTAACGGGCCATATTGTAGAAAACAGTAATTTTGGGCGATGTAAACTGTTAGGGCCTTTGTGATATTTCGGTGCGTCAATACATATCTAAAATTGGACATTGGACCTTACCTTAGCCCTGGAACCCAATCAACGGAGTAGATCCTCCTTAGGCGGGCCCCACCTATCAAAACAAAAAAATAAAATATAAGAAACATGCACGTAAAAGTCCTCTTGGACGCTGCCTCATTATTCTCGAAATTTTGGCTTCAACCATGGCACCACCACAGGCTCTACCATGATGTGTGATGAACATCAAAACCGTCCATTAGATGGGTCCCCTTTTTATATGGGGTGCCTCCAAAAACCAGCCATACATAGAGCTCAAGTGGCCCACACCATCTACAATCTTTTAAATACATGTTAAACCATATGAAAGTATTTGTCGGGGTCCATCTGAGATTTGGATGCAACTGAAACTTGGTTTGACCCCTTAAACTAGCGGGACACACATAATGGATGGGTTGGATTTGTGACCCACAACTTGGTGGGCCCAACAAATGATTATGAATGCTTTAATGGTGGATAAACCTCCTAACTGTTGTGTATGTCACGGCCAAATAATCTTATTCATGGGGCCCCTCAAACCCACACTAGACTCTTTTTAAGCATTACCATAATTATCATTATTAGGATTACTAATATTAGAAACGTATGGCCTTTAGTAAATTATTTATATTTATATTAGATATTACATATAAATTACATATAAAAATTAGTAATAGTAGGCATTAATGTTTTATTCTATTATTATCAAATATTATCATTAAGGGTAGAGCATATTATGTATTTTCATCACAATGATTATTAGTGTCATGTTAGCTAATATTGGGCATATTATTAATATTACTTGTTGTTTTGAAATTACTAGTGTTAGTCCTTATTATATTATCATTAGTAAATATTTATACTTAGGAGATTATTAGTCATTAGATAATGACGGTACATTCAAATATGAACTTATGAGCCCACATTATTAATATTGATGGATTAATGCCCCTATAATAAATATTATTTAATCAGTTGCACGATAATAATAATAATAATATTAGAAATTCAGGATTCAAATTTTAGAATTTAAGTTTAAGACTAAACCCTAAGATAAATAATTCAAACCCTAGGTTATAATCTCAACAATAAAAAGTGTATAAAACTCGATCTAACCATATAATTTCCTAATTCATGATAGGACTCGATTATAAGGGACCACACGTCCCCTAACCATGCTGGTAGGCGATCCAACTATAAGGTGATGATTCTTCCCCTTGAGCTTTCCATCTTCTCATTAGTTTAAGTTATAGTTTTTATTTAAATTTATAATTGATATCTCCCTTTATAATCACATGTGTTAGCTGGTAGAAATTTAATCACTGTATTACATGCTTTATGATTATCCTGTATAATTGCTCATGCTTATGGATTTCTTTTTGTGGGTTGCTTATGAAACTTAAACTGGTACATTGGTGGAAAATTTTTACATATGAATGTACACCCATACTTGGGATGTATCTTGACTAGTTGTGATCGTAATGGACCTTCGACTAGGTGGTTATTGAGTGGTGGTCTAGAAGGATAATTGATGTGGGCCTACCATCCAGGGTTGTCATTGTGCTAATATTTTTAAGGATGGTCTTTATCGTATGGTTTTGATATTCGCCCTGTGGCATATTTTGATACTCGCCTATGTGGCTTATTTTTACATGGTTTGTTTGGTATTCGCCCTATATGGGTTTGATGTTTTATATCATGTGCAACCATGCGATGGTAAGCCCCATATATTGTAATATGATTGGCCACTAATCGATGGGTTTCCATTAAACATCCTAAGATGGTAGTCTCATGAGCCGGGGATGGTGGTAATGGGACACTATGCCCGAGCTGTCGGCCTACGCTGGGCTATACGCTCCCCGTAGTGACCTTGAGCTTACCTAAATTGGCTGATTGTAACTGGACTAATAACGGTTTGGCTAATCATGCATCCATAGCATATTGGCGATGACGGGTGGCTAATTCTGGATGCTGTAGCACATGCCCCAGAGTTGTTGGGGTATCGTTTCGCTAGCTCCCAGACCACCGACTATCGAGCCTTGTTCCGACTGGATGATTTTCCCAGGTCGATGATTTGCATGGGCGACGAGCCCAAGTCCGACTGGATGTGCATCCCCAGGTCGATGTGCATTCACGCATCCATGCATTTAAAAAGACTGCATCATGTATTGTTTTGATTGCCTTGTTGTTTATAACTATGCTTACCTAATGTGGCGGTGTGTAATCTTGAGGGGAATTCACACTGAGCTGGCCACTCATCCATCAAATATACAACCGTACAGGTAGTACAGGTGGCTTTAGTGATATGTATGTTCAGACTTGATGAGAAGCAATGTACGATCACCATGGACGCATGGTTGTATTACCTGGAGGAGTTGCGCGGGTCTTGCGGCTTATATTTATATGCTTTCTTCTATTCATCATGTATTAAATTCTTATAAATCTTGTACTTGTTAAATTCAGAGACATTGGTTTGTATAAGTCATTATGGGCAGCTTCTTGTATATTTGAAAGATAATAAAATTTTCTTTTATGTCGATTTGTCTACACTACGCTCATTTGCTTACTCTGATAAAAGTAAAAAAAAAAAAAATGTATGTACACTCAAATTTGACCATCCTTTAATGTTAACACTCGGGTTTTTGGGAAACGGGTCGTGTACTCGGGTCCTGAAGATTCGGGTTGTTACACTGTATGAGAGGAAGATAGCTGACAATAAGATTTTCTTAATACGACGACTTGTGAATCTCAAGTTGAAAGATGGTGGTTCTATGGCTGAGCACATGAATGAGATCAGTAATATATTGAACCAGCTCTCCGCTATGAAGATGGTCCTGGATGATGAATTACGGGCTCTGCTATTACTTAGCTCATTGCCTGATAGTTGAGAGACATTGGTGGTGTCTCTAAGTAACTCTGCGCTAGACGGAAAGGTATCCATGGAATAAGTAACTAGTTGTCTCTTCAATAAGGAGACAAGGAGGAAGTCTTAGGGGTCTACTCAGCAAGAGGCCCTTGTGACACAAGAACAGAGGAGATGAAAGAACAAAAAGAGTGGAAAGGCTCGAGATAAATCAAGAGACAAGTCAAGCACCAGGAAGGATGTTAAATGCTGGAATTGTGGCAAGAAGGGCCACTATAAGCATGAATGTCATAAGAATAAGAATGACAAGAAAGGAAAAGGAAAGGAGAAGGAAGATGAATCAGATTCTACAACAGCTGCTTCAGATGGTAACATTGTAGTTATTCTTTTAGCAGATCATGATGTTTGTCTCATGGCTACGAGTCAGGACACCGACTGGGTGATAGACTCGGGAGCCTTGTTTCATACGACTCCACGCAGGGACTTCTTCATAAGCTACAAGTCAAGTGACTTTGGGACCGTGAAGATGGAAAATTCTAGCGTATCGAAGATCATAGGGGTCGGTGATATTTGTATGAGGATCGATGTGGGTCACACATTGGTTCTCAGGGATGTGAGGCATATCCCAGACTTTCACCTCAACTTGATGTCGACGGAAAGGTTAGATAATGATGGCTATGAAAGTCGATTTGTTGGTGGCACTGGAAGCTTATCAAGGGTTCATTGATCGCGACCAGAAGAAAGAAGTGTTGCACCCTTTACAAGATAAGTGTCAATATGTGTAAGGGTGGGTTGAACACAGCGGAAGATTCAGCTATTGACATATGACACTGGCGTTTAAGCCACATGAATGAAAAATTGCTTCAGCTACTAGCAAAGAAGCGCCTCCTTCCAGATGTAACAGGTATAACTCTCAAAACTTGTATTAATTGTTTGTCAGATATTAATTGTTTGTCAAAGAAACAGCATAGAGTTTCATTTGTTAAATCTACTTCTCATATTAATAAATTGCATACATTAGAATTGGTTTATTCTGATGTTTGTGGTCCTATGAGGACAAAAACCTTGGGTGGGGCATTGTATTTTGTCACTTTTATAGATGATGCATATAGGAGGGTTTGAGTTTATACTTCAAAATCTAAGGATGAGGTCTTTGGTGTATTTAAATTGTTTCATGTTATAGTCGAGAGTGAGATAGGTAGATCATTGAAGTGTGGTGAATACATCGGTGACTTTCATGAGTATTGTAAGTCCATGAGTATACGGCATGAACAGACGGTTCCCAAGACCCCCCAGCATAATGGTGTAGCTGAGCGAATGAATCGCACAATTGTTAAGAGAATCAAATGCATGTTATCCTATGCGAAGTTGCCCAAGACATTCTACGGAGAAGCAATGCACACGACAATATATTTAATAAACAGGTCTCTATCAGCCCCGTTGAATGGAGAAGTACCCGAGAAGGTGTGGACTGGACAAGATCCATTGTACAGTCATCTCAGGGTGTTTGGATGTAGGACATCCGTTCACGTACCAAAGGATGAGAGGTCCAAGCTCTATATAAAGATCAGGCAATGTGTGTTCTTGGGGTACGGTAATGAAAAGTTCGGTTACAGATTGTGGGATCCGACCGAGAAGAAGCTCGTCAGGAGCAAAGATATGGTTTTCTTTGAAGATCAGTGTATAAAAGACATTGGTAAGCTATAAAAGAACCAGCCTAGTTCAAGTGAGCTAGAGGACATGGATCCGGTTATTCCTCCCGTGATGCCTGATAACGAGGGAGTACAGCAAGGTGCAGAGAACGAGGGAGTTTCTACAGAAGATGGACCGGGGGAGTAGCCTCCACTTGATCCACCTATTGAGCTACAAGTGAGGAGGTCATCTAGGGACAGACTCTAAGAGGTACTCGCCACAGAGTACATTATGCTCACTGATGGGGGAGAGCCAGAAGATTATTCTGAGGCCCTAGCCAATGAGCATAAGGGGGAGTGGTTGAAAGCTATGCAAGAGGAGATGAAATCCTTGCATAAGAACTACACCTATGATATGGTGAAACTGCCTAAGGGTAAGAAAGCTCTAATCAACAAGTGGGTGTTTAGAAATAAGATTGAACAGAAAAATTCACAGACTAGGTTTAACGCCAGAATTGTGGTAAAAGGGTTCGGTCAGAGGAAAGGTATAGACTTTGAGGAGATATTCTCACCAATGGTGAAGATGACATCCATAGGGGTGTTGCTTGGGTTGGTGGCTAGTATATGGATCTAGAGATAGAGCAATTAGATGTGAAAACTGCCTTTCTTCATAGTGACTTGGAAGAAGAGATTTACATGCACCAACCAGAGGGGTTTGAAGTCAAAGACAAAGAGCATACGGTGTGTAGGCTGAGGAGAACTTATATAGGCTGAAACAAGCTCCAAGGCAATGGTACAAGAAGTTTGACTCGTTTATATTAAAGCATGGGTATGACAGAACGGAGTCAGACCACTGTGTGTTCACGCACAAGTTCTCAGATGGTGATTTCTTAGTTTTGCTATTATACGTTGATGACATGCTCATCATGGGAAAAGATATCAAGAAGATTGACAGGTTAAAACAAGAGTTGGGCAAGTCGTTCACGATGAAAGACTTGAGCCCAACTAAGCAGATCCTAGAAATGATATATGTTAGCCTATCAACAGGCCAGCCTGAGATTAACTTCGGCCCGAATTTTTAATTTATACCTTTTAAGATGGATTAACTCCAGTCGAGTTTTCAAGGCCACACAATCCAATTAGAGTTTGGTGGGACCAAAGCCCAAATTTGTGGATGAAAAGGTTTGATATTTGCTTGAGGGAATCACCTCTCCCTAGTGTTTGCATATCAAGCATCACACTGTGCCAGTGTATCAAAGCTTGAGTACATTAGAAGGATGGGAGTGGGGAGTTTCTGAGTCATGTGTCCTACCCAATAGCAGAAAAATCCCACCAGACACTTCTTCTTCCAGTGCCCATATGCCGACGGGCTTCAGTTGTGTTGCGAAGCACGGTAACAACACTAGTGAACCGAGATCTAATCTCCGGTCTCACCCACAAACAATAAACAAGAAGAAATATAATCTAAAAAAAAAAAGAATCAAAGCATTCCAAATTAACCACAAGAGAAGATATACGTGTAAAAAACCCCAACAAGTGTAAAAAACCATGGGTGCAAACTTCTACTATGAATAAAAACGAAGATTACAAGCAATATACTAACCTTTTCCCTTTAGATGTATACAGAAAACCATTTGCCCATACATTAGAAATAACTCCCATAACCGTAGAATAGCCCTAGGGACCCATATTTATAGGTTAGGCAACTTCCCTTTCGCACCTCTGCGAAAACTGCCTCAAAATTACACAGTCCGTGTAAAATCCGGAAATGAATCTGCGTAACCTTGACTGATCGAGTAGGCTCCTCGACTGGTCGAGCATGGGCCTTGACCGGTCAAGCACCTCAGACCCCAAAAAATAGCGGCTCGCTAGACTTTGAGTCGAGCAACCACTTGACTAGTCAAGAAGGCTATTCGACCGGTCGAGTGGCCCTGTCCAGATGTGGCTCCACATCTCAACAAGTTGTCCATTCTCATTTGACAACCTTGATACTCTGTTCATTAGTGCAAAGATGGCAGTCACCTTCACATAAGGGCTCTTTACACCGAAGAAGATTCAACAAATGTCGAATTCCCGTGTTCCACGGTCGGGCATCACCCTCAATTTGAGGAAATGGGTTAGGGTCGGAGATTTCTACCTCGAAGCATGGTTTTGCTTTTCTTATTAACCTTTTAAAAAAAATGCTAATCAATAAAGATTAAATAATTAATACTGATTGTACATACAAACATGCACAGGCCTTAGGTAATTGATACTTTCATACTCACATGGCACACATGGATTAGATCAAAACCCATTTATTTTATAGGTCAAATAATTAATGGTCCCACTATAGTTATAAAAAGTAGTAGATTTCATTAATCCTTCCAAGATTTGCCTCCTGTTCGTTTAGGCCGAAATCGGTTCGGTACTGAGTTAGTCGGTGAGATCTTATCATACTGAGAAAACTCGGTTAGGCCAATTGTGAATTCATGTGGTTTATCCACGCCGTACATCTATTTTGACAGATCATTTTAGGAGTTGAACTCAAAATTGAAGTATATTAAAATCTCAAGTAGACCCTACCAAAGGAAACAGCGGAAGTATTGATTTCCACCGTTGAAACCTTTCTAAGGCCCCAGTGATGTTTATTTATCATCAAAACTGTTCATAAGATCACAAGGATGTGGATAAAGGGAAAACACAAATATCATCTTGATCTAAAACTTCCATGGCCTAGATACTACAACAGGGATCAAAGACGCATGATGTCTGGACATGAATTTCATCCAGTGTGCTTAGAAATACGGATGGTGGAGTACTTCAGCGTTAGGAACTGAAGGTAACGCATCTGCTCCACATGCGTTGGGCACACGTGAAGATTCATTCTGACGCGAATTTCCTGCGAAAGCCTTTCGCAAGGAAGTTCCTGTTTGAGATGCTCATGGGCCCACCGTCATATTTACGAGAAATCAACACCGTCCATCCATTTTGAGACCTCCTTTTAGGTGATGCGACTAAAAAATCAGATGGAACCAAGACTCAAGTGGTCTAGTAAACAGTGGGGATTCATTGACCACTATTTGAGACATTCATATGGCCACGAAGTTTCATATCGAGCTAAATATTTTGTTTTTTCACTTCATTCAATCGGAATGACTTTTTAAACAGTTTGGATGGCATATAAACATCAAATTAGATCACAGGAAGATTTCAACGGTAGGAAACGCTTTCCCCAGTTTTTTCTCTCGTGCGGATGCCTTGGGTGTTGGATCCACATGAGATTTAGTCTCATGTCTTAAAATTATTTAAATTTATATATATATATATATATATATATACATAAACCGATGAACGGTGTGGATTTCTAAAAAGTTTCACGGTAGTTCCCAACTAGCATCTTCGTACAAAAAGTTACTGCAAATGGAAATCCGCGTTCGATTCAACGGCACCAGTGGAGTGGGAAGCGGATTGCGTGGTGTTGACGTCACCCAGTTATGTGGCCCCACAATGATGTGTTATATCTAAACCATCCATCCATTTGGGGAGATCGTTTAAGGGCTTGAACTCAAAAAGACACGGACCTAAAGCTCCGGTGGCCCACACAAGAGAAAGTAGTAGGGATTGAAAGCCTACCATTGTAAACTTTCTAGGGTTACAGACTTTATGGATCAATCTGATATTTATTATTTAACTTAGTACTAGTATTTGTGACCTTATGAGCAGGTTCGATGGCAGATAAACATCACGGTGGGCCCTACTGAGGGCCCACCGTGATGTAAGTTTTTTTATCCACGCGGTTCACTGCTTTTATCACATCATTTTAAGGTACGATCCTAAAAATGAGTTAGGTCCACACCTCCAGTGGGCCACGCCAAAGGAAGCTGCACTGATACTGATAATGATAACCACCATTGAAACCTTTCTAAGGGCCGATGTGATGTTTTTTTTTACCATCCAACGTATTTATAAGTTCATGTAGGCGTTGATGAAGTGAAAACACAAATATCAGCTTCATCCGAAACCTCTCCAGGTCATGTAGACGTTGATGAAGTGAAAACACAAATATCAGCTTGATCCGAAACCTCTCCAGCTCCTAAGAAGTTTTTAATGGTGGACGTTCAATCCCAACTTTGTGGTCCACTTAAGGATGGGATCTGCTTCATTTTTAATTTCATGTATTAAAATGATCTAATAAAAGCGTTGAACGGCGTGGATGAAACACTTACATCAAGGTGGACCCCACAGATCCCTGCCCGGACGGATTACCGTTGGGCGGGGGTAGGACGCGGCCGCGGATTTCCTGCGAAAGCCTTTCGCAGGAAGTTCCTGCACTGGGAACTTAGGTGGGCCCACTGTTATATTTGTGAGAAATCCTTCCCGTCCATCAGTTTTGTGAGTTCATTTTACATCAGGGTGTCAAAAATGAAATGTATCCAAAGCTTTAGTTAGCCGTGCTAAAGGAAAATGTGGTTAAGGAAATTCCTACTGTTGAAACCTTCCTGGGTTCAACAGTGATGTTTATATATCATCCATACCGTTAATAACGTCATTCCTATTGGGATGAACTGAAAACCAAAAATATTAGCATAAATCAAAACTTCTGTGGCCCCACAAATATTTCAACTATGCACATTTACTTATCATGTTTTCCACTCACTTAAGCTTTGGATACGGTTCATTTCTTGTAACACGTTCTAAAATGAGCTCACAAAACGGATGGACGGAGAGGATTTCTCACAAACATCACAGTGGGCCCCACCTAATTTCCCAGCGCAGGAACTTCCGCTTTCGCAGGAAATCCGCGTCCCCTATTTATAAGGTGTGAGAGACTGAGAGTAGTCGAAATCAGCAATCAGGAATAAACACGCTTGAATTTGGAAAGGATTCACAGGGAAAGCTTGAATTTGGAAAGGATTCACAGGAAAAGAGAAGGAAAGCTTGATATTGGAAAGGATGGATTCACAGGGAAAGAAAGAGAAGGAAATTTCTGTTAGCGTGAGTTTTGTTTCTTTCTTTTTTTCTTCTTCTTCTTCTTTCCCATCTTCTTTACTTTCTCATCTTGCAATCGTCAAACAAAAATTTAGATTAGTTAAATTAGTGGACATTGATTGGATGGTTAAAACAAAATATCTCATGACCATCATTCCCACGCACCTAATCCACACCACTAGGAGAGGAAAGTTTCGTCCTGGATCGGACTTCTGATGTTAATCCCCTTCCGGGGCAGCTTCTGTCACGGTGGGCCCCACCATGATATCACAGTTTGGATATAATACATACATCATGATGGGCCCATAAAGCACGACCAGCCAAACCGCATCCCAGGTCTGGTGTCTCTATAACAGCATATAAAGGAAACGTCCGGTCTCTCAGTTTTTCTCTTTCTTTCCTGCTAATTTGTAAAAGTGAAAATCTTATATTTTTTTTCTCTCTTTTACTCTTTTTGTAGAAATCAGAAGCGATGATGATGAACATTAGTGAAAACGATACCTCGCATGTGGATGATCAGTTCAGCAAGATGGAGCCTGAATCAGATGTGGATGATCAAGTGAGCGAGATCGAGTCTGAATCTGGTTACGAGTCGGACTGGTATCCTTCAGCTGACTCCTCCCCTCCATCCTCTCCTCCTGCACATTCAAGAATATATAACAGCTTACAGAAATCGAACTCTGTAGAGGAGATGCAACATTTCAACGTCTGGGAGCCTTCTATCAATGAAAGTCATCTTTCTATGTTGTATCGGCCTCCATATGAGATACTTCATGAAGGAGATTTCTATCAATCTTTGATTGATGCTTCTATTGAGAATAAGTGGTTAATCGTAAATATACAATCCAAGAGTGAATTTAATTCACACGTGCTGAACCGTGATGTATGGTCTAACGAAACAGTGTTATATACTATTAGAGAGAATTTCATTTTTTGGCAGGTATATAATGACACGACAGATGGAGAAAAGGTAAAAGCTTTTTACCATTTAGATTCCATTCCAGCTGTTCTTCTTCTAGACCCTATTACTGGTCAAAAAATGAGATTTTGGTGTGGTGCTATCAAAACCGAGAGTTTTTTAGAGGATCTCATTCAATTCATGGATGAAAGACCAAAGGAAGCACTTATTTCAAATAAGAGAAACAAATTATCTGAAGCTGAAGTCTCCAAAAATGAGGAAGAGACAGTTTTGAACAAGAATGATACTGAATTATTCAACAATGAGGATGAGGAAGAGACTCTTTTGAACAAGAAAGAAGACAATAATGAGGAAGAGACTCTTTTGAACAAGAAAGAAGACCGGGTGTATCCACATCTGGCAGAAGAACCAAAAACCTCAGAGGGAAATGTTTGTAGAATTGCACTACGTTTTCCAGATGGACGAAGGTTAAAAAGAAATTTTCTTTTGACAGATAGTATAAAGCTGTTATGGTCATTTTGCAATTCTCAACTAAAAGAATCAGAACGGCAGCAGACATTTAAGCTGATGGTAGCAATTCCAGGGGAATCAAGGATTCTGGATTATAACAGAGAGCAGAACTTCAGAGAAACAGGGCTCTCGAATTCTGTAATTTCAGTTTTTTGGGAATGAAGCAGAACATGTGAGAATACTGAGAAGATTAGTTTTTTAATGCATGCTTTGATTTATGTAAGATCAATTATTATAAGATTTTTTTATTTATTATTATTATTATTATTTTTTTTTAACTTTCTACTTTTGAAAGGTTTTAGAAATTCAAGTCATTGCTTCTTTTCAATGGTTCAATATCATGTTATTGGGCAACAATCCAGGTGCACCTTCAAACAACAGAAATCAGACTCGTCCCCTTGTGGAAACAATGGAATTGATTGAGTCTACTCATGTGGGTGGGCACCAAAATACTCATTGAATGATCTTAATCACCATAGATTGAAACTTTCACAAATCTTGCATCCATAATCATGGAACAGTAGAAAATCAAATCCCTTCCCAATCTTGTGATGTGCAATATTTAGGGAGAGATGATGCGGCAAAGATAGAATAACCAGAATATGGTAAAGCCATATTTCTACTTTAATGTGGCAAAGTTATCTTTTGATCAGGTTTTTCCATCTAGTGGAATCCACTATTGAAGGTGGAAAAGAAAAACAGTTGATGGTTCACCAAAACATAGGCGCTGTTGTAATATGAGATCGATGGCTCTACCATATTCATTTATGCTCACTCTACCATATTTAAGATCTTGTTTCTATAGCCAATATGCTTTTACACCAGTGGAACCATTTGTAGCACTTTCGGCCCAGGTAACAACTTGGTCCGGCCCAAAAATTGATCAAATCCTTACTGTATCTTCTCTAATCTATAATTTCATAAGGTAGCTGCACATGCACAAAGAAACAAACATTTTTTTAAGAAAAATGAAAATAAAGTACAATGATTGGAATGATATATGTAGGGCTGTCAACAGCCCATCAATTTGAGGAAATGGGTTAGGATCAGAGATTTCTACCTCGAAGCATGGTTTTGCTTTTCTTATTATCCTTTAAAAAACTGCTAATCAAGAAAGATTAAATAATTAAGACTGATTGTACATACAAACATGCACAGGACTTGGGTAATTGATACTTCATACTCACATGTCACAAATGGATTAGATCAAAACCCATTTATTTTATAGGTCAAATAATTAATGGTCCCACCATAGTTATATATATATATATATATATATATATATATATATATATATATATATATATATATATATATATATATATATATATATAATAGTAGATTAATTAGATGGTTACAGATTGAGTATGAAAAGGAGCATTCATTAGATCATTAGGATAATCCAATGAAATCAGGTTTTTAATGAGAGGCCCGTCAAGATGTAACTCCTAAGAAGGTTTAGGTTATCGTGAACATGCCACATTCACAATTTTTATTTGATAAGCAAACACATTTATCCCAAATTTTTTTAAAGCTACAAAATTATATACTAAAATCCAAGTAACATTCAGAATTAAAAATCCAATCAAGCAAACAAGCTCTATATTTTTGTTCTTTAAAAAGTCCTGCTGTGTTTTTAAAAAATCCTGCTAAAACATAGCATAAGAATTTTACTCAAAATTATGGAATTTAAGAGAGGAGATCAAAGGACAATTTTTCTTAGTATAAAGATGTTATCTGAAGCTGAAGCTGAAGTCTTGGATGATGAGAAAGAGATGGGTTGGAACAAGAAAAAATGCAAGGTGTATCCACATCTACCTAAGGAATCGAATACCATGGGAGGAAATCATGTCGATTGAATACCATGGATTGAAATTTTTTTTTTTTTTTTTGTCCTGGTATATTTGCCAATTTTATTTTCATGTATAGCATTATATTCCTCTATTTAAACTCTATTTGTAGTAAAGCAACATACAATAAACTGGAAGAGTTGTCCAAATTCTCTTAAGTTATCAAACAAATGTCCAATGAAACAATGTTACATACGATTCATAAGAATTTCATCTATTAGTAGGTCTCCGATGACATGACAAGGGAGAAGAAGGAAAATACTTGTTATTGAAAGTGCCCTTGTTTGTCAATATATGTGAGTGTTGAGTCTGTCAGTCCAAATGAGTCCTTAGAAGAAGACATCAAGACCAAGCCTCAACAAAAGATGAAGGCCATGATCAAGTTTAAAACTATCAGTCATAGTCTCATCATCCCACAACAAACCCTAGTAGGTATATGACCTCATATAATCTCAACTTACCCTATAAAATAAATTAAA
The DNA here is from genome assembly GCA_030180095.1 of Magnolia changhungtana. Lineage (NCBI taxonomy): Eukaryota > Viridiplantae > Streptophyta > Magnoliopsida > Magnoliales > Magnoliaceae > Magnolia > Magnolia changhungtana. The sequence goes on along the minus strand of JASAUF010000502.1, from coordinate 2,405,635 downwards.
ACATCTTCTGTTAAAGCTGGTATATAATGCACCAAGAGTATAAAGGGAAGAAAGAAACAAAACCTAAAAAATCACAAGTCCCGGTCGAGTGCATCGAACTGTAATCGAGGGAGTCTTCGATCCATCGAACATCACTTGATTGTATTGAACAATCACTCATTCTATCCAGCAATAAAATGAAAGAAATGTTGTAAATATTGATAGCATCGATTGCTATTCGATATCATCGAAGTCTATACTTCGTTAACATCGAATGGCCCTCGATTACTTAGACCTTGAAATTCTTCCAAAGAAATAGAAAATACTATAAGTGCTCCTCGATGAAATCGAAGCCTCCCCGATGTTATTGAGAGTAAGTTGACAATATGATCAAAGTTTATTCAATATGATCGAAACTTACTCAGTTTTGTCCAGCAAGTTTTTCAAAGAAAACCTATTTTGCTTTGAGTTAATCGAAGTCCATTTGATATCATCGAAATTCAAACTTCGATGGATCGAATGGCTCTTCGATAGAATCGAACATGAGACAAAACTGTCGAACAACCTTTATATATTTTAACAAAAAAAATATCGTTAGTAAAAAAAATATCGATGGAATCGAGTGTCCCTCGATGAATTGAAGTACACGTAGTTATCATCAAAAGGTGCTCGATTAAAAATAATCAGAATCTATTATACTCTCAAATGAATATATTGAGTAGAGAGTCGATATAATCGAAGGTGGTTCGATGGTATCGAAATTCAAATTTCGATAACATCGATCACCCTTTGATGGCATTGACAATTTTAAAATTCTGCCCCTTTTTTTACCGTTGGGATTTTTACTTTATAAATACACTAGTGTTCCTCTTGGTAAAATGAGCTAGAATCTAAAAGAGTTTGAGTTTGTTATTCTAAGATCTACATACCCTCATACTCACTCTCTCTTTTCCATTAGAGTTCATCATTCAATCCTTTACTTAAACATCAACTCATCATCTTATATGCTTGGATTGAATTATGAACTCTAACATTCATGGAGCTTCCAACTAAGTATACCTATCTTTAGAACTCCTGAATGCATAGCTTATGGGAACCTTCTCTATTGATTTAAATCCTATCTTGTAAATAATGAAGATAAAAAAAACCCTAAACCTCACAGCCTCAGAGTATTTACGAAAGCATCATCAGTAGGTTAGGGTTCAAAGGGAATTGAAGACTCTTCATCATCATTGAAGATCTTCACATTGTGTGAAAATGAGACTTATACACTTATTTGTAAGTATTCAGAGTCTATTGTGTCTAGAGACCTTTCCTTGTATAGGATTAGGATTCAGAGTTTGAGTATTAAACTCGCCAAATCCTAGTTGTAAGCCTCAGAAGGAAGAATATGTTGTGTCCTTGTGTAGGACGTGTAGCCTTGCGTAGGCTGAGCCTTGTGTAGGCTTGGGTTGCCTTGTATAGGCTCCTAGTGTTGAGTCCTTAGGTAGGACATGTAGCCTTGTATAGGCACTTAAGGACAAGGACACTTAGTCATACTTCATACTTCAGTACTAGCGATTTCACCGCAATTTCAATTGGTATCAGAGTGGGCTTCTCTTGAAGGATTTAACAACCTAGAGGGAGATCCTTAAACTGAGAAGTGTTAATTAACACTGAGGAGATAAGTGAATATGAAACACTCATCTCAGAAGTAGAAGAAGAATAAAACTTACACGATACCTATGATCAACTCTATTCTCATAGCATCAATGTTCTTAAAAGGCTAGGCATTGCTGAATGTAAAAAAAAAAAAAAAAAAAAAGAAACAAACAAACAAACAATTGCAAAAGGATCTTGATAAAGCACTGGATATTAATATTCATCTGATCAATGATCTTCAACAATATCATGCTAACAATGACAAGCTTGAAAGGATAACAAGTCAGATTTCAGAAATTAAAGAACTGAATAAACATATAAATCAATTAGAATCTGAAAATAGCAAACTGAAATCAGATAACTCACATCTAAATACTAAAAATCATAAACTAAAAATAGATATAGAGAGATCTAAACATTCGGTTGAACTAAGTCACAAGCTTTCCCATAGTAATAAAAGACTAGAAAGACTTCTAAGGATGGGAAGAAACATTAAAGATAAGAGAGATTTAGGATATGAATCATATAAATCAAGTCATTATCTTATAACACGTATGACTAAAAGTGTTGCATCAAGTAGCAACACAAGAAACACTTTCCGGCTGGAACATGCAGAAAAATTCAAAACAATCAGAAATGTAGCAAAGAGAACTTCAAAGAATATATCTAAAATTACTCCACCCAACATGACTGAATGGATGAAGGAGTTACTAAAACAGGTAGCTCAATTGAATCAGAAAACTGAAGAATTGATTAATCAAGAAAATCTTATTCTACCCAAAGAATTCAAAGAATTCATTGTTCATCAACCTCGAGGAGAAAAACAAAAGAAAACATCCTCTCTAAAGAAGATGATAAACAAATGGGTAATAATAAATAAGAACAATTGCCTTGTAATTCATACCGCACTAAAAGCAGGCATAGTTCAAAATGATATCTCGATAGTGATTGCTCCAGACATATGACTGGTGACCAAACCTAGTTCTGTGATTATTCATAATTTGATGGTGGGTAGGTCACATTTGGAGATAGGAGCTCTGCTAAGATAATTGGACGGGGTATAATAGACGGGCCAAGGTTGCCCAAAATTGAGAATGTTATTTGCGTAGAAGGATTAAACCACAACCTTCTAAGTATTTCACAAATCTGCAAAAAAGAACACTCTGTCTCACTCTCTAAAGATATGTGCAAGATCTCAAATCTCAAAGGAAAGCTAATCATGAAAGGTCTTAGCACTAATGATAATTGTTATGTGATAGATAGCATAGGAGACAGTACCCCATCCATGAGATGCCCCATGGCCTTAGATATCGAGTCCAAGATATGGCATCAAAGACTTGGACATGTGCACTACAGGAATTTGGCCAAGCTATACTAAAAAAAACTTAGTGAGAGGACTACTTATGATTGAAAAGAAAGAAAAGATTGTATGTGGTGATTATCTTAAGGGCAAACAAATTAAAGTTGGACACAAAAAGACAACCACCATAGCAACCTCAAAAGAACTTAACTGGCTACATATGGATCTGGTGGGTCCCACCAAGGTTGAGAGTCATGGTAAAAAGAGATACTTCCTGTTAGTGGTAGATGATTACTCCAGATTTACTTGGGTCGCTTTTCTTTAGGAGAAATCTGATGCATTTGATGAATTCCTGAAAATGACTAAATGACTCCAGAATGAAAAGGGATACTGTATCAAAAGAATGAGTGATCATGGTGAGAAATTTGAGAATGAGCGATTCCAAAAATTCTGTGATCAAAATGGAATCCAACATGAATCTCAGCCCCCAAAACACCACAACAGAACAGAGTAGTGGAAAGAAAGAACCAGGTGTTGCAAGAAATGGGCTCAGTAATGCTTAATGGCAAGAACATAGATAAAAGTTTCTGGGCCGAAGCTGTCAACACTGCCTGCTACATAATGAATCGAGTATATCTTAAAGCAGGATTAAACAAAGCTTCATATGAGTTATGGTGTGGAAAACCGCCTAGTGTCAAGTATTTTCGTGTCTTTGGTAGCAAGTGTTATATACTTAGAGGCAGAGAGCACCTAGGCAAATTTGACTCTAAAAGTGACAATGGTATTTTTCTTGGATACTCGTTGAACAACCGTGTTTATAGAGTATACAATTTAAGGACACTCAGTATTCAAGAAACTGTCAATGTGGTTATTGATGACCAACCTCATGATGATAATGGTCTTTCAATTGAAATGAAGGATGATGTAGAACCTTGTATAACAAATAAATCTAATGACAAATTCATCTCCTCTCCTTATCCTTAGTCATCCAGTAATATACCTTTCATTAAGGATCATCCTCCAAATCAAATAATTGGAGATCGAAATGAAGGTGTAAAAACTCGACGACAACTTGAAGGTATTTATAGTCATCTTTGATTCACCTCAAAGATAAACCAAAGCATGTTGTAGAAGCATTACAAGATGATTTTTGGATTGCAGCCATGTAAGAAGAACTACAATAATTTACAAAAAATGAGGTGTGACAACTAGTTCCTAGGCCAAAAGACACAAACATTATTAGAACCAAATGGATCTTCAAAAATAAATTCGATGAATCTAGGAATATAGTAAGAAATAAGGCAAGACTCGTAGTACAAGGATATTCTCAAATCGAGAGCACTGATTTTGATGAAACATTGCCCCCATAACTCGTCTCGAGTCCATTCGAATTTTCATGTCCATTGCATGTGCCCTTAAGTTTAAACTATTTCAAATGGATGTGAAGAGTGTTTCTTCATGTTATTCTTGAGGAAGAAGTGTATGTAGAACAACTAAAAGGATTTCTAGATTCTAAATCTCCTCAACATGGATACCGGCTCGCTACGGTCTTAAATAAACACCCCGAGCATGGTATGAGCGCTTAACTCAATTTCTACTAATCACCATTTTTGTAGAGGGAGTGTTGATAAAACGTTATTCACAAAGAAGACTGGGAATGCCTTATTAATTGCCCAAATTTATGTAGATGATATTGTATTTGGTTTCACATGTGAAGCTATTTCTCATGAATTTGCTGAACTGATGAAATCTAAATTCGAAATGAGCATGGTAGGTGAGCCTAATTTCTTTCTCAGTTTACAAGTTAAAAAAAATGGCTAATGGAATTTTTATATGTCAGTACAAGTATGCAAAAGAATTAATAAAAATATTTGGACTCGAATTTGGTCGTACTCATCATACACCCATGAGCACTACACTTAAACTTTCCAAAGATATTCATGGCAAGAGTATAGATCAACACTTTTACCAAAGCATGATAGGAAGCTTACTCAATCTAACCACAAGCCGACCTAACATTGCATTTAGCTTAAGTGCATGCACTAGATTTCAGGCTGATCCTAAAGAGTCTCATCTATCTGTGGTTAAAAGAATTATCAAGTTTGTGGCGGGAACTATTGATTTCAGCTTATGGTACCCCTTTGACACACCTACTATTATTGTTGGGTACTCAGACGCTAATTGGACTGGAAATATTGATGACCGCAAATCAACCAGTGGTGGTTTTTTTATATCAGAAACTGTCTTGTATCCTGGCATAGCAAGAACAGAACTCTATATTTTTATCTATTGCCAAGGCTGAATTACATTGTAGCCGGGAGTTATTGCGCACAGCTTCTATGGATGAAGCAAATGTTGTTGGATTATGATGTTACTCAATCTACAATGACACTATTCTGTGATAATACTAGTGCCATTAACATTTATAAGAATCCAGTTCAACACTCTCAAACAAAGCACATTAATATTTGACACTATTTCATATGTGAACTTGTCGAAGAAAACGTTATCATATTAGAACATGTGCCTATCGAGCAACAACTTGCTGATATACTAACAAAACCACTGGATACCAATAGATTTGGAAATCTTCAAAAATCCATTGGAATATGCGCGGTCTAATCCTTGTCTAAACAAGCCCACTTGTGATTATTATTATATCTGAGGATCTGCTGCCTCATATTTTTATATGTACATCTTATACATAATTTTGTTGTCCTTTTTTTTTATTATCCTGTTAATTTCTCTTAAAATTTTTTTTTTTACTGTTTCCTAACAAATGATTCGAGCACAAATGGTTAAGGATAAAGGCAAGGCACCTGCTAAAAAAGAAACATCCACAAGAAGAATTGTCAATCGTCTATCATTCAACTCTCATCCTTCAAACATGGCCCTGACACCTGAAATAGTGTTCGATCATCTAATCAAAAGTTTTTACATAGAACCTTACGGGGTTGACTTATTTCTAGGGTCCATTGGATGGCATAATATACTCTACCTCGGGAGTGAGGTTCAACTTGATCTTGTTCACCAATTCCTAAAATTTTGTCATGACACTCATGATGATCCTTCCTCAAGTAGCATCCACCATTTAAATACAACCAAGGAAATCACTCATAAGATGCTAAGTAACCACCTAAGCTTTAGAGTTACTCGGACTCTTCCCACTGAACGATCACTAAATCATCTTGGTGTCTGGGGAGAAGTAACTCGAGCCCTATGTGATGGATCGACAATTCCGAGAAACAAACAAAACTTTCTATCCTCCACATATTTGGACTCAACCTTCAAAATTCTACACAATATTTTAAGTACAAATGTGTATCCTTGTAAAGTTTCTGAAGATATGCTCTCTCCGTTTGTTCTCAATATCTTGTATAATATCCATCAAGGAATTGAGATTTGCCTACCCACCCTCATCCTGTGATAATTGATCCTTGTCGTCAAAGGAATACAATGATCAAGTCTCCCATTCCCAAGTCTTATTTGCAAACTCTCTAAACTTTTAGGATTACCGCCTACCCATGATGTCATGTATCCTACTGTTTGTTTCAATCAAGATACTCTAATCACTCTAAAAGTATTTGCAAATATCTATCAAGTCAGCCATGATAATAGGAGTGGAGATGATGCTCAAAACACTCCTATAGTTGTTGCTCGAGACTCGTGCCGCACTTTTATGCTAGCCCCAAGTCCAGTCTCAGTGAGCACTCACCAATTCCTTCGCCAGCATGACCTTATCCGACATCTTCTTGACGGTCAATCAAATGTCAAAGCTCGCATCTGGCAATGTGAGAACTGCCTCTCCAGAATAGAACTGCGTCTCAACGCTCTTCAACATATATTCCTCCTTATGAGAGTGGTCCTTCAAGATGATGTCCAGATGATCTATGTTATTGTTGGTTGATACATTCTGATTTTATTTTTTTGGATATTTATTCCCTTAAGGGCTTACTTTTTCTTTTCTTTTCTTTTTGGATGATGATTATACTACCAAGGTTTGGGTAGTCATTTTGGTTAACTTTGGGATGAATGATGATATCTTATCACTTTCTTTTTGCTAAAATGCCATTTATGATCTACGTGATACATTTCTCAAAGGCATGATTAGTTCACATTTATTTCTTATGCTTCATTCTTCTATCTTATGAACTTATGTGATTTTTCTAAATTCTCCCTCTAACCTAGATTTATCTGTCAAATTCATACTTCAATTGTATTGGTCTATAATTTCTATCATTTACCATTTGCCAATAACTGACAAAAAGGGGGAGAAACATATTATGCTCCCAAGTTTTTCTGCTTTCTTAAAACTTAATGCGAGAACGTAGGGGGAGCATAAAGGAGAGCATGAATAATGGGGGAGCTACAATCAACTCAAGAATAGAACTAGTTGAAGACTTTTTATTTATTATGTTGATTATAATAATCTAGGGTTTGTTGGTTTGTTTTTGTCACATAATTGACAAAGGGGGATATTGAAAGTGCCCTTGTTTGTTAATATACGTGAGTGTTGAGTTTGTCAGTCCAAATGAGTCCTTAGAAGAAGACATCAAGACCAAGCCTCAACAAAAGATGAAGGCCATGATCAAGCTTAAACCTGTCAGCCATAGCCTCATCATTCCACAATAAACCCTAACAGGTATATGACCCCATATAATCCCAACTTACCCCATAAAATGAATTAAAACATCTTCTGTTAGAGTTGGTATATAATGCATCAAGAGTATAAAGGGAAGAAATAAACAAAACCTAAAAAATCACAACTCCTGGTTGAGTGCATCAAACTGCAATCAAGAGAGTCTTCAATCCATTGAACATCACTCAATTGTATTGAACAATCGTCCATTCTATCCAACAATAAAATGAAAGAAATGTTGTAAATCTCGACAGCATCGATTGATATTTGATGTCATCAAAGTCTATACTTCGATAACATCGAATTGCCCTCGATTTCTTGGACCTCGAAATTCTTCCAAAGAAACAGAAAATACTCTAAGTGCTCCTCGATGTTATCGAGAGTAAGTTGACGATAGGATCGAAGTCTATTCGATATCATCGAAACTTACTAATTTTTGTCTCGCAAGTTTTTCAAAGAAAACCTATTTTGCTTCGAGTTCATTGAAGTCCACTCGATATTATCGAAATTCAAACTTGGATGGATCAAAGGGCTCTTCGATAGAATATAACATGAGAAAAAACTGTCCAGCAACCTTTGTATATTTTAACAAAAGAAATCTTGATGGAATCGAGTGTCCCTCGATGAATTGAAGTGCACGTCGATATCATTGAAAGATGCTCGATTAAAAACAGTCAGAATCTATTTTACTCTTAAATGAATATATTGAGTAGAGAGTCGATATAATCGAAGGTGGTTCGATGGTATTGAAATTCAAATTTCTATAACATCGAACACCCTTCAATGGCATCGACGATTTCAAAATTCTGCCCTTTTTTAACTGCTGGAATTTTTACTCTATAAATACACTAGTGTTGCTCTTGGTAAAATGAGCTAGAATCCAAGAGAGATTAAGCCTATTATTCCAAGATCTAAAAACCCTCATACTCACTCTCTCTTTCCTATTAGAGTTCATCATTCAATCCTTTGCTTAAGCATCAACTCATCATTTATATGCTTGGGTTGAATTATGAACTCTAACATTCATAGAACTTCCAACTAAGTATACCTATCAATATATAAGTTACTAAGTATACCTATCTATTCATAAAACCATAAACTAAACATTTATAGTCTACACCTTTCGTCGGTATGCTCATTACGAACTCGGTTCGTACACTACGTCACCGTCTACAGCACAATGGCTACCTAAATCATGAAATAGGTTAGCTATTTCACTGATTTCTCTATTAGATTCTTAAAACAAGATTAGGGTTAGGATTTCTTATCCAAATCGAAGTTGGATTCGATGGTGTAGCTAGATGTAAAGGCAGTTCAATGCGTGGAGTAGCAGGAAGGAACCATGGCAACAAACTCTTAAGGACCTCCCTTCAATCTCCACTCCTTTCTCCCCTTTTCTCTCTTCTCTCTGCTAGGGTTTGGAGAAAATCGTATGGAATAGAAATAGGGTGGTTTAAGGGCTATTTATAAGCCCAGAATTAATGTCAATGGCCCCAGGGCCATGGTATACTTAGGTTATAACCAAAGGTTGTTCGTTTTGGGCAAATAAGATACATCTGGAGGTCAACTACTCACCTACGGCGTAGGGTAAGTTCTCTGGTAATGGATCTAGGCCAGGTTAAGGTTTCGATCCCATCGGATCAATGGATCAATCGTGGAGGACCTGTTTCAGTTCAATGGTCATTGTCACTCGATCGGGGCCACAAGTATATGGGTATGAGCAGCAAAATTTCCTTGATCCATGGGTGTATTTAGGTCAGAATCTTATGGTCTGAAGTCTTCAATTTTGCCCACAAGTAAATAACCCAAATTACTTAAGTTTGAGTTCATTTTCTAAAGATATTCGCGTTTCTCACACACTTCACTTAAGGCTCAAGTTGTGCATTTTTGGATACTATTTGGACTTTATTCCTGCGATGGTTGTCAAGCCCAGTAAGGTGGTCATACCCATATATGTTTGCGGTTATCGGACTTCCGATGCGTGGTCCTGGTCTAATACAGAGTTTCAATGTGCTCCCAAGAGCAACTGGGTTTCGAGATTTCTTATAGGTTTTTAGATAATGTAGTGTTAAAAATTCTACTGGTTTTGGGTTTTACAGTTATATAGAAAGCGGTTCAAGCTAATCTACTAATTAATTCAGTTTAGTACTTAATTAATTTTTGTCTAATTTCTACATAATTTGACCCTTAGAGATTTCTGCCTGAAGTGGTACTCGGGTCTTTGTACAGATTTTTCTGAGACGTTACAATCTACCCCTTTTAAAAAATAATTTCATCCCTGAAATTGCCTAAGGGTAAAAAGTAAAGGTTTTATTATTTCATTTGCTTAGTTTTCTTAGTTTCAGGTTTATATACGGGTTAAGGTATATAATAACTACATCAGCCTAGCTCATAATGGTCCACCCCCCCTTAAGAGTTTCTATCATTGAGGTTTGAAAATAAATGTTCAAATCTTTATTATCGTGCTAAGTGTTTGTTGATAAAGTTTACCTAAGGGTGGTATAATCTACTCTTTATGACTGAGCTAATACAAAAAGACAGTTGTGGTAGGTTCAAATCTGATACGTCGGTTACTCGCCTAACTAGAGCAGACAACTCATTGTATCCTTTCCTAATCCTGATGGATCCTGGTCTTCTACTCGGTCAAAGTAGTGAGTCCTTTGGTAATCACCCATAATTGAGAATTGAGTTAAGCCGCAAATGCCTCATAGGGATATGGTTCTTAAATTTCAAAATCTGATCATCCTAAGTATTTAATAAGTCATTGGGAGGTTCAGGCCTCATGTTTATAAGGTTATCTTTCAGATCTTATTCAATGAGAGTTCTTGTTTAACCTATGTTTAACTTGGTGGATAATAAGTTCTTCCATGGTGCTCATAGTCAAAAGACTATACTAGAAGGGTTTTCAATCTCCTAAAATTATATTTATATGTCACCATTTCGATTATACGGCTAGGGGGTTATGGGCAACTCGAAGTTGTAGAAATTTTTCATTTCAACCCTTTTATTATTTATAACATATTTGTCACCTCTAGTTACCATATTATTTTTATAATTCTCATTCTAATCCATTATTAGGCCTATTCTTTCATATGAATTGGTTTAATAGACCCAGTGTCTACTAATAGGAATACAAGTGTACCTTGAATGTGGGTAATGACCTCAAAGGCCAAAGGCACTGCAGTTGCTGACTCAGGTGCTTCAGCTGCAAGTGCATGCACACAGGCTTGTTGAGGATGATTTGGTTACGCTGCCATAGGTCATTGAGGCGGCCTATTTCGGGGTACAGGTGGTGGTAAAATGGCTGCGCTGGTGGTGTAGATCGTAGAGGCGAAGTCGATATATCATGGGATGACTGACGGTCGATCTTCTAAGGTGGCATGAAACCGTCGTCTTTCATCTTGGTAAAACAGAAGGGGTCAGTGTGTCCCCCTTTGTAGCAATATGTACACCAATGGCCCGTTCACCTCTGTTGGGTCAGCAGAGCCATGAGCCTAGGAGGCGAGTCTACATGTGGCCTCTTACCTAGGACTGGGTAGTGTTATAATTCGGGCTCTGTGTCACGCCCCAAATCCGGAGATCGGAATCACAAGAACCCTGATCGCCAAATCCAGTGCCGACAGCCTTCGTAATATCCTATTCTCGGTTCCCAGCGCCTATACACCAAATTCCGATCCTGGGATCCTACAAGGAGGATTTTTTTAAAAAAATTTGTCTACATTTATCTCATAATAAGCATAACCACAAGTATACCCAAATCATAAAGGCAACATCATCATCACATATCCACTAATATAATCATTTGAGTACAATGCAAAAAGGGAAATACATAAATCGAAAATCAAGCTCCAAAAGACCACTTCACGCTCCAAGCTCGACACTGCTGTAACATAACATCACCTGCACGCATCTATCATGCATAAGCTTATAGAAAGCTTAGAGAGTGGTGTAAGTGTATGCACAAGGTAAGTGTCCAGTGTTCAATATAATGCCATCATCATACAATACCAAAATTACTGGTAATCCATAAATCGTACATTATCAGAATAAGCAGAAACACTGACAAGATCATAAATTATCAGAGTGAGCAAAAATACTAACAAGATCATAAATCATGCGATAACAGAGTAAGCGGATGTATGGACAAGTCCATAAGTCAATCAATATCAGAATACGCAATATAGAACAGCTATGCAATAAGAAGTCATAAAGAGCCAAATACTAGATGCCGAAGATGCAATGTAATATACAAATCCTGCTAAGACCATCTCGGCCATATAAGTACAGAAACATAGTAACTCAAAATGTCATATGTCTACGGATATAATGCGATATGCGTGCGAATGAAATGACCATGCTGAAGTGTGAAGTCGGGATGATAGTATGTAGTATCACAGGCTACAGGGTCCACCACAGGGGACTTCTATCCAAACCAGTCCTATACCTAAATTTGGATACTCAGACTCAATGTGGTAAACTCCTGACTTCAGGTTAGTCGCACGCCCAACCGAAATCCTTGCCATAACGAAGGTACACAACAATTAGTTGCGCACTACCAGCCCGAGTGGATAGTGAATGAATGAATGAATGAGCATGCAACTCCTACTCAATAAGTCCACATATCAGTACGGTTCCTCTCTGGAAAATCACCGGGGTCTATTACACTCCAAACCAGATTGCCGCCCTATCGAGCGTAACAAGGTGGGTGGAGGAGACCTTACTATCCGCCTGCCAATATCGAGCCCAGCTTGTCGATAATGGACCCATTCCTCGAGCTCGTCAGACTCAGCTTAGCATTGCCCCCTCCTCTCGGGCGGGTAAGGCCATACCCCCTTCTAACCGACCATGACACAGTGGGAGACGCGGCCTAACGGTATACGACTCTCATGCACTCATGCATCCACTCGGTCTAGACGTTGGAGCAACCTCTAGAACCAAGAGGGTTTAGGGACTTTCACCTAGGGATATTTATAGCACCTAATGTAGAACAGATTTTCGGTGTCCTATCTGGCCATCCACAAAATACCTGTGGAGGCTACAACCCTGATGTCGTTAGGGCGTACAGTAATCTCAACACAATGCAAGATGCATGAGTCATACAATCTAGTCATGCATCAATCCTGCGCATACCATGTACTCATGTGAGACAATCTCCACCTATCAGGGAGTCTCATAAGAACATGACCAATGACATATGTAATGGTCAACCAATCTCATAACAAACATGCAGATGATGCGTATGGGCATGTATCGTGATGCTATGCTACCACATACTCATAATCAGTATCAATAACTAGCATCAACAATCGGCCTCGACAATGTGGACATTTAACCAACATTGCCCCCAAGGAATGACCCTCATGGAGCCGATCATAAAATGGGCCTCACACAACGGTCTAATATACAATACAATGGGCCTTACTCAAGGGCCACATATACACAACAGGTGGGCCCTGCTTATGGGCCTCAAATACATGTCATGTGGGCCCTACACATGGGTTTCGAATACATCAAAGGGTCGTGCATCATGGGCCTAATACATATCACAATGGGCCTTGCCCATAGGCAACGAATGCATCACAATGGGCCTTGCCCGTAGGCCATAAATACATCATAGTAGTCCTCAACTACGGGTTGCTTATGTATCATATAGGTCTTGACAATCGGCCTCGGCAGCCGAAATTGGCCTTAACAATCGGAATCGACACTTGGAATCGGCCTCGATACTCGGCCTTGACAATCAGAATTAACCTTGATACTCGGTCTCGACAGATCAGAATCGGCATCGATACTCAGCCTCGACAATCAGAATCGGCCTATACAATCGGTCTCGACAATCGGAGTCGGCCTTGATACTCGACCTCGACAAATGAAATCGGCCTAGAATCAGAATCAGCAAATCAGTAACGTCAAGCGGAATAGGCAAATGACCACGACAATCAGAATCGATCGATCAATAATCAGAATCGGTAAATCGGTCACGTCAACTGGAATTGGCAATCGGTCACAATGATCGGGATCGGTCGATAATCAGAATTGGCAAATCGGTCACATCAACTGGGATCGGCAATTCGTCACGACAATCAGAATCGATCGTTCAATAATTAGAATTGGTAAATCGGTCACATCAATCGGGATCAGTAATTGGTCACGATAATCAGGATCAGTCGATAATCAGAATCGACAATCGGTCATAGCAATCAAAATCGGTCGATAATCAGAATCGACAAATTGGTCACGTCAATTGGAATCGGTAATTAGCAGATAAACAAAACGAGGTCCATAAATGATCAGCCGATCAACTATGACATAAAGATCAGCACTCGGCCGTGGTTATATCAAATCTGATAACCCGGAGCCATCCGTCTACGGCGAATGGGGCCCACTTATTTGGGTTAACCCATTGAGGGAATGATGAGAATGAGCCTAACAAGGCCTAAGGGAAGGTCATAATGTGGACATTCGACCATCATTACCCATCAATGTGAACATTTAACCAACATTGCTCCCAAGGAGGGACTCACATAGAGCTAAACATAAAGTGGGCCCATGGCCTTTCGCAAGGGTCTGATACACATCACTGTAGGTCACGTCACATAGACCTCGAATACCTCGGATGGGCCACGTCCCATGAGCCCCGAATACATTACAATGGGCTACAGCCCATGGGCTTAAAACATACAATAGGTGGGCCCTACACATGGGCCTAATACAATCAAGTGGGCCTCATACCTGGGCCTCCAATATATCTCAGTGGGTCTCAACCCATGGGCCTCAAACACATCACGTTGGGTCATGCTCATAGGCCTCAAATACACAATAAGTGGGTCCTACACACGGGCCTAATATATATCACAGGTGGGCCCTACACATGGGTGTCATATGCATTAAATGGGCCACTTATTTAAGCCTCGAACACATCAAATGGGTCACGCGTCATGAGCCCAATACATATCACAATGGGCCACAACCCTGGGCCCTATATACGTCACAGTGGGTCTCAACCCACGGGCCTTTATACATCACATGAGCCTAATCACATGGTCCTCATGTATGTCAAGGTGGCCTCAACAACGGGCCTCATACACATGACGGTGGGCCTCAATAACGAGCCCTCATACACATCAAGGTGGGCCTCAATAACAAGCCCTCATACGCATCAAGGTGGGCCTCAACAGATGGCCACAAATGAATTAAGATGGGCCGAATCACATGGGCCATATATATATCAAATGGGCCACACCACTTGGGCCCCATGCATATCAAATGGGCCACACCCAAATACAAGTGGTGATAATGATTTCTACCATTAAAATTCTCAAGGCCCACTGTAATATTTATTTTCTATCCAATTTGGCCATAGGGTCACACGGACCTGGATTAAGAGGAAACAAATTTCCTAATGACCTAAACTTATGTAACTCAGAAGGTTTCAATGGCAAACACTCAATCCCCACTACTCTTTCCTATTTGGTCCACTTGAACCTAGATCTGCCTCATTTTTAGTCTCAAGCTTATTTAGGCAAGCTTACCAAATGGTTGGACGGTTTGGATGAAACACATGCATCAAGGGCGGGGTCCACATGAGCTATGGATCTAACTTATTCTTTAGCTCACGCCGTGAGACGAGCTTTCAAAATGGATGGACAGCTTGGATGCAACACAAGTATCATGGTGGGTTCCATGAAGGCCCACCATCACATATATATTACATAATATATTATATAATCTATATATAATATATAAATAATATATACAATATAGTATAATATATATATATATATATACACACGCGCGTGCACACACATCAGCCCCACACGTGGGGTGGGTCCCACCCTCCAGGTGTGGACGATGAGGATAAAACACACAAATCATGGGTGGGGTCCACTAGCTGTCCAGCAGCAGCTGGACGGCATTAATAAAACACATACATCTGTGGGTTCCACCGTCCGCCTGGACGGTGGTGAACAAAACACGTACATCACTGTGGGTACCACGTGGGGCCCACCGTGATGTTTATACGTCATCCAACCCATTGATAAGGTCCACAGACTTGGATGAAGGTTAAAAACAAATTTCAGATTGATTCCAAAACTTCTGCAACCCAGAAAAAGGGTTCAACGGCTGACGTTCAATCCACCTTACTCCCTATGATGTGGGCCACCTGAGCTTCGAATCAGGCTGATTTTGAAGGGGGCCCACCAAATGAACGGTGTGGATACTTAACATACATCATGGTGGGGCCCACGGTTGGGACCGTGGGTCCCTGGTCATCTGCCTGCCAGCGCAGGACGCGCAGGCGTCCTCTCACTCTGTCAGCAGTAGCAGCAAGGCTGCTGTGATTTATATATATATATTTTTTTGAAAATCTAAAATTTCGAGGTTTTTCCTACGCGGGGCCCGCTCCAAGTGAATCCAACCCAACCATTGCGTACCATGGCTCAAGACAAGCCAAACAAGCCCAATATTGAGTATTTTTCAGTGTATAGAAATGTCAGGGAAAATTTCAACGGTGAAAACCACCATTTGCTATGCTATGGCCCGCCAGAAAGTCGGATTGACGTCATTTTTTGGCTCAACGTTTAAAATGAGCTGAGGAACAGAATGGATGGCTTGGATTTACAACATGCATCAAGGTGGGGCCTGTATGAATGGCTCATCCAAAAGCTTGCCAATCAAGCTAATAGTTGTGTTTTCACTACATGTCCGGCGTCCCTGGACGCTGCATGGTTGGGTGCAAGCATACATACGAGGTGGGCCCTACTCGGTGGGCCACCAAATGATGGATGGTATGGGTAAAACATACATTAGGGTGAGATTCAACCAAGGGGGCCACACATCACACTAAATAAATAAATAAATAAAGAGATAGAGAGAGAAGCACCCACCTTAGACTTCTCCTTCCTTCTTCCGCCAATGCATGCTAAATCTCTAAATGATCAATTTCAATGGTTGGGATCACACTTGGATGGTAGAGATGGGAGATAAGAAGTGGGCCACACAAAGCTCCCTCTCATGGAGCTCTCATGAACGAATTCTTGCTTGGGAGGAAATGAGGAAGAGAGAAGAGAGAGAGAGAGAGAGAGAGAGAGAGAGAGAGAGAGAGAGAGATGTAAGAGAGAGAGGGATGGGTGATAGATGGGGTGAGAGATGGGTGATGGGTGATGGGTGTACTTGGGTGTAAGAGAAAGTTTGACTTTGGGGTTGCTTGGGGATGGGGTTGTACTTTGACATGTGAGGTGATGTGTACTTGATTGATGGAATTGATGGGATTTGATATGTTCTCTTGGGTTTTGCAACGCGTGGTATTTTTCCTCGAACTGAATGCAGGCCCACATCTCCTGGTCAGGGTATCGCCTTGGTGCGCGAGACGCGGCATCGGAACCGTGGTGACGGCGCGGTCGCATGGGTACAAGTCTCGGGTCTAGCTGACTCTGAAATATGGGACATGACTCAGGGTTGTACGCAAACCCCGACAACAGAACGCGGGTCGCCGAAATTTGACCGGGAGGACCGCGGAAGTCTACGGAATGATACGACCTATGATACGGGTCTTACAGCTCTTCCCTCCTAATAAAAATTTGGTCCTCGAAATTTACAAAACAGGGAAGAGGAAATATCATCAAATATATAAGTCAAGGCATAATCCACAACCAAAGGATGAAGATAGCGCTCTCTAATCTCAACCTCGCCCTCCTAAGACTCATTATCAACATTATGGTGACCCCTACTGAACCCTGGATCCTGGGTCACAAACGATCGAAACTGGGATACTATGCTACCTCACAACCTCAACGATAAGGGGCTATAACAGAAAATCTCTAAGTTATTCGAACTCGGGGATCTAATCATTTTAAGTTCTCAACAATCACACAGTGTAGTGTAGCTATCAGCAGATATGCGATGTTATCCTCAGGTATTCCCAAGTTATGCTCTGATACCAACTTCTGTCACGCCCCAAACTCGGAGATCAGAATCACAAGAACCCCGATCGCCGAATCCGGTGCCGACATCCTCCATAGTACCCTATTCTTGGTTCCCAGCGCCTATGCATTAGATTTCGATCCTGGGATCCTACAAGGAGGATTTTTTTTTAAATTTGTCTACATTTATCTCATAATAATCATAACCACAAGTATACGCAAATCATAAAGGCAACATCATCATCACATATCCACTGATATAATCATTTGAGTACAATGCAAAAAGGGAAATACATAAATCGAAAATCAAGCTCCAGAAGACCACTGCACGCTCCAAGCTTGACACCGCAGCAACCTAACATCACCTGCACGCATCTATCGTGCATAAGCTTATAGAAAGCTTAGAGGGTGGTGTAAGTGTGTGCACAAGGTAAGTGTCCAGTATTCAATACAATGCCATCATCATACAATACCAAAATTACTGGTAATCCATAAATCATACATTATCAGAATAAGCAGAAACACTGACAAGATCATGAATTATCAGAGTGAGCAGAAATACTTACAAGATCATAAACCATGCGATAACAGAGTAAGCGGATGTATGGACAAGTCCATAAGTCAATCAATATCAGAATCGCAATATAGAACAGCTATGCAATAAGAAGTCATAAAGAGCCAAATACCAGATGCCGAAGATGCAATGCAATATACAAATCCTGTTAAGACTGTCTCGGCCATATATGTACAGAAACATAGTAACCCAAAATGTCATATGTCTGCGGATATAATGCGATATGCGATGCGAATAAAATGACTATGCTGGAGTGTGAAGTTGGGATGATAGTACGTATTATCGCAGGCTACGGGGTCCACCACAGGGGACTTCTATCCAAACCAGTCTTATACCTAAATTTGGATAGTCAGACTCAATGTGGTAAACTCCTGACTTCAGGTTAGTCGCGCGCCCAACTGAAATCCTTGCCATAACAAAGGTACACAACAATTAGTTGTGCACCACCAGCCTGAGTGGATAGTGAATGAATGAATGAATGAGCATGCAACTCCTACTCAATAAGTCCACATATCAGTACAGTTCCTCTCTAGAAAATCACCGGGGTCTATTACACTCCAAACCAGATTGCCGCCCCATCGAGCGCAATAAGGTGGGTGAAGGAGACCTCACTATCTGCCTGCCAATATCGGGCCCAGCTCGTCGATAGTGGACCCATTCCTCGAGCTGGTCAGACTCAGCCTAGCATTGGCCCCTCCTCTCGGGCGGATAAAGCCGTACCCCCTTCCAACCGACCACGACACAATGGGAGACGCGGCCTAAAGGTATACGGCCCTCATGCGCTCATGCATCCACTCGGTCTAGACGTTGGAGCAACCTCTAGAATCAAGAGGGTTTAGGGACTTTCACGCAGGGATATCTATAGCACCCCATGTAGAACAGATTTTTGGTGTCCCATCAAGCCATCCACGAAATACCTGTTGAGGCTATCAGGGAGTCTCATAAGAACATGACCAATGACATATGCAATGGTCAACCAATCTCATAACAAACATGCAGATGATGCGTATGGGCATGTATCGTGATGCTATGCTACCACATACTCATAATCGGTATCAATAATCGGCATCAACAACCAGCCTTGACAATGTAGACATTTAACCAACATTGCCCCCAAGCAATGGCCCTCATGGAGCTGATCATAAAATGGGCTCATGGCCTCACACAACGGTCTAATATACAATACAATGGGCCTTACTCAAGGGCCACATATACACAACAGGTGGGCCCTGCTTATGGGCCTTAAATACATGCCATGTGGGCCCTACACATGGGTTCCGAATACATCAAAGGGTCGTGCATCATGGGCCTAATACATATCACAATGGGCCTTGCCCATAGGCCACGAATACATCACAATGGGCCTTGCCCGTAGGCCATAAATACATCACAGTAGGCCTCAACTATGGGTTGCGTATGTATCATATAGGTCTTGACAATCGGCCTTGGCAGCCGAAATTGGCCTTAACAATCGGAATCGACACTTGGAATCGGCCTCGATACACGGCCTTGACAATCGGAATTGACCTTGATACTCGGTCTCGACAGATCAGAATCGGCATCGATACTCAGCCTCGACAATCAGAATCAGCCTATACAATCGGTCTTGACAATTGGAGTCGGCCTTGATACTCGGCCTTGATAATTGAAATCGGCCTAAAATCAGAATCAGCAAATCAGTAACGTCAAGCGGAATAGGCAAATGATCACGACAATCAGAATCGATCGATCAATAATCAGAATCGGTAAATCGGTCACGTCAACTGGAATCGGCAATCGGTCACAATGATCGGGATCGGTCGATAATCAGAATTGGCAAATCGGTCACGTCAACCGAGATCAGCAATCGGTCACGACAATCAGAATCGATCGATCAATAATTAGAATCGGTAAATCGGTCACATCAATCGGGATCGGCAATTGGTCACGATAATCAGGATCAGTCGATAATCAGAATCGACAATCGGTCATGGCAATCAAAATCGGTCAATAATCAAAATCGGCAAATCGGTTACACTACGCCAAAAGTGACAATTTGCGACATATTTCTGCGACGGACTTCGTTCGTCGCTAAAATCTCTTAGTTTTACGACGGATTTAATCCGTCGCTAACGGAAAAGGTCCGTCGCTAAGCTCGCGTTGGTCAAAAATTCGTAGTCTGAATGTCGCTAAATTTACGGACGGACCAAAATCCGTCGCTAAAATCTGATTTACGACGGATTTTGGTCCGTCGTTAGTAAGCGACGAACTAAATCCGTCGCAAAATTTGATTTTATGACCGTCGTAAATTCCCGCCTAGCACCAAATGGCGTGCTTTTCAGTTGCTTTTGCGACGGATCATGGTCCGTCGTAAAATGACTTTTGCGACGGTTCATGTTCGTCGTAAAAGGACACTTGTCTTAACATTATTTTTTTTCATTTTTATAGGAATATGGTTGAAAATTAAGTTTTTTATGGTCTAATAATTGTTTTTTAATAGAATTTCAGTGGTTTAATTGTGCATATTTGTATCTAAGATTATTTTTTTAACAATTGATTGAACGCAAAAGGAAAATTTATTTTGTTTTTATATCAAATGAGTGAAATTTTTATTTTTATTTTTAATTTAAAATTAATATTTAAATGATTTGTAATATCACATGAAAAAGAATATTGAGAAGTTTAAAAAATTTAACAATGTTTGAGAAAAAAAATAGATTTTGAAAAAATAAAAATAGTGATTTAATAAAAATCTATTGTGGGAAAAATGAATTTTGAATAAAGTTGATAAATCTGAAAAAAAAAAAAGCATTTGATTTTGATAAAAAAATAATATCCTGAAAAAGAAAATAATTTTTTTTAAATGTGAAAATTTTCACAATGTGGGCCCCACCATAATATTTTATAAAAACAATGAGATTTTGAAAAAAAAAATATATCATTTTAAAAAAGAAAATTGAAAAGTTGAAAACAAAATGATGCTTTTAAAGAAAAAAAATCGGCATTTTGGAATTTTTGGGAAAAAAAAATAAAATTTGGGAAATTTTTTGAGATTTTGAAAATAAAATTTCAGAATTTATATTTTAATTTTTTTGAAATATTTTATAATAAAAATGATATTTTGTTAAAAGTTTTCAAAGAAAAATTAAGAGTAAAAAATTATTCATTTTGAAAATAAAAATGTTATTGTTAAATAGAAATTGAAATTTATCTGTGAAATAAAAAATATTTGTTACTAAATTATTTGGTACATCCACTAATTGAACCTTTAAACGCTAAAATCAAATTTCACTCAAATTGTTGATCAATCTTGTATGCCCAATATCTTCCTCATATGTAGCTTGATCGATGCGAGTAACTAGTTAAATTGTGGGTATTGATCAATAAAGTAGAGTGAATGGACCAGACATGTAAAATGGGCCAAATATTCTGGTCAAAATTATGACCCAACTTAGTAACATCGTGAGAACCTAAAAATTGATGTTAGTAAGTTTTGTGGGCCCCATCATGATGCGTGTCGAACATCAACACCATGCATTTGATGTGTCCCCTTTAGGTTATGAGATATATCTCAAAAATCATCCCTATATGAAACTCAGGTGGGCCTTACAATCTAAAACCATGTGAAGACATCCTAAAAAATATAAAAGCACTTAGTGAGGCCCACATGAGTTTTGGATGCGGCTGAAACTTGGTCTAACCCCTCATCCAAGTGGGACACACAAAATGAGTAGGTTGGATATGTGAATCACATTTATGCAGCCCCAATATATGATTGTGAATGTTTTAAGGAAACCCCTCCCCACTACATTTAGGTGAGTTAGTCATTACTCTTACCAAAGTAAACTCTATAGGGTCCACCATTATTTATTTATTTTATCCACTCCATTTATCCATGTTAACAGATAATTTGAGGTCTAAAGAACAAAAAGGAAGCATACACAAAGCTCAAGTGGACCACACCATAGGAAATAGTGTGATTGGACCTTTATAATTGAAAAATTCTTGAAGTTTTAGATCAAGTTGATGTTTATATTTTCTCTTCATTCATATCTTTTTGATATTATGAACAAGTTGGATGACAAATAAACATTACTGTTGGCCCAAGGTATCAACAGTGAAAATCATTATTTCACACTGTTTCGTGTCATGGTCCACTTAAATTTTGGATTTATTGAAAATTTGGGATCAACCCACATCGGTCATCCAATTTTTGAGATAATTTTAGAGAACTATCCAAAAAAATGAATCATATCCAAAGATTAAATGGACCACACACAGATAAGGGAAACAGATTGGCTACTCCCCCTAACACCGGCCAATGGCTGGTGGTCGGTGCTCTATGGGCCCCACTATGATGTATGTGTTTCATCCATGCCGTACATCTATTTTTAAAGATCATATTAAGAAATAAGACAAAAAATTAGGTATATCCCAATCTGAAATGGACCACATTACAGGAACAGTGTTGAATGAGCGTCAACCATTAAAAACATTTTGGGGGCTATAAAAGTTTTAGATCAAGATGATTTTTATTTTTCCCCTTCATCTAGGCCTATATGACCTAATAAACAGATTGGATGACAAATAAACAGTACAGTGGGCCTTAGGAGGATTTTAATGATGGATATCCAATCACTATTGTTTTCATGTGGTGTGGTCCACCTGAGATTTATATACCTCTCATTTTTGGAATAAATGCTTAAAATGATCTTAAAAAATGGATGACCGTAATGGATGAAATACATATATCATAGTGGGGCCCACAGAGCACCGACCATCAGCCACGGGCTGGTGTCAGGGAGTAGCGAGACTAGCTACTGAAGTGAAATTAGCAAGTTCTGTGGGCCCCACCATGATGTATGTTTTGTATCCGCACCTTCCATCCATTTGGAGAGATCATTTTAGGGCAATATGCAAAGAACGAGTTAAATCCAAAGTTCTAGTGGACCCCAGCACAGAAAACAATGGGACAGTGACGCCCACCATTAAAAATTTCTGAAGGCCATAAAAGTTTTAGATCAAGCTGATATTTGTGTTTTCCGTTATTTCATGTCTTTTTAAACTTTTGAACAGGTTGGATTTCAAATAAACATTATGATGGGCCTTAGGATAGCTTCAACGGTGGGAATCACTCTCTGTTTTCCCCGTGGTGTGGTCCAATCGAGATTTATATAGATCTCAGTTTTTGGGATCTATCCTAAAATTATATTTAGAAATGGATAGACGGCAGGGATTAAAACATATACATCGTCATGGGGCCCATTGAGCCCTACCAGATCCATAAAGCAAGTGACGTTATATATTATACATTCAGTTTTGTGAGTTTTGTGTTTGACGTAAAATAGTGGTGACTCATTTATAATAACAGTGGAAATGATATATAGTTATCTAGACCATCTAAATAATGGCTCTGGTTGTTAGTGGTTAATATTTATTCTTTTTACCATATAAAACTATCTTAATCATTCAATAAATAGTCCCTTAAATGTATGGCTATTAATGTAGTTGATGTGTTAAATTGTGGAAAACTCACAATTTGCAGATTTGAAAGAAACATCTCATTTCAGAAGAGGATTTCTTCTTTCTAACGACGCCCCCTGCCTTTACAACTCCCTCTTTCAAACGACACCGTTTGCCACTATCTGCCTCTACCTGGTTTCTCATTTTCTTCTTCCGCCAGTGGGTGGGCTCCAAATCTCTGAAGGATTTCAGGCATCTCTCCTGTCGTGGGTGAGTTTCTCTCAAAATCCCTGTTTTTATTCCAAAATCCATTCCATCTATCATTGCTTTCTCTTTTCTTCTCTCTCTTCTTATTCCAAAACCCCTGATTGTAACAATGTCGAGATTTGCCATGAACATGCCATGAAGACACAAACCTAGTTATAATCTGGTGTGGTACTGTGGACATATATCCCAGTATTGATATGATGCAATCCAAGGTGCCTTTCATGAATTCTTTCTTCTTCCAACCAAGATGCGATCCTCTTCCCACATATAATCAGTATATTCTATGCTTGAAGAGAAGGCATCATAGTACCTCTGATATGGTTGAAATGATTGTACGGCTGCATGTGTTCCACATCATTCTTGAAATTAGCAAAGGTGTGGGTATCAAAACTAGAAAATATAATTTTCTTTTTGGGTGAAAACCAACCATGGCTTCTTAGCTTAACCATGCTTCAATATTACCAAAATCTTGTCTATCTGAGAGTACTGCTAAAACCCATTGCTCATTTTCTGAGAAAACTCCAAAATAAAATAAATAATAACAAACAAACAGTGTACCATCACTTAAGAATGGGCGAATGGTAAATGGAGGATGACACTCCTCTACAAATCGTTCTCTTGTAAATTGGGCCTGTTTGGATAGACAAACTTATTTAATATCAAATTTGTGAAAAAGGTAAAATCAAGCAACTTGTTCTTCACTCGGATGTAGCAACTCATGTGCTCATATGCTTGCATGCCACTACGGATTGACTTAATCATAGCTCTCAATGTCAATAGAACATGGCCCCAAATCACACTCATCCAGACAATCCTGACCATAACTCGTGATAGTCGGACCATATTGAGAAGAAATTAATTAGGAATCCAAATCTAACTTTCAAAATCATGACAGATAGGATGGTTTAATAATTATGATTTTAAGCCTATGCTCCATCCATAATGGATAGCACAATCTCGATGGTCCAAAATTCGCATGCCTCTCCAATGTCTAAAAGATTTTTTTTTTTTAAATAAAAAATAAAACCTTCCTCCTATTGTCCAGGCATGTTTTCCAAAGTTGATTTGGGATTATTGTCGATTATGGGATGACTCATTTGCACAAAATTATTACATATATATACCAATGGGTGGTTGGTCCAACTAATGCTGCGTTCTAGACTGTTTGGTCTCGTTACGCATCTTGAGTGTATGTCTTGGTTATGGTGTCTTGAACTGAGTATTCTGTTTGCTGTTTGTCAAATTCTTTTGATAGGACGTGGAGCTTAAGATGGCTGATGACATAAGTATTGTACATAACACACATGCAAACACTTAAAAATAGATATGTACATGTGATAAATTTGGCACATGTGATACATGTGTACAAAATATTTTAATTTTACATGCATCAAATGAGTAGTAAGCTTTTCTCATCTTTACTCCACCTCATTAAGAGAAATTCTCATTGCTTAATCTTACACATGAGAAAAGATTATTTCTATCTTTCTCAAATGTTATATATAAATATAAATGGGTTTTAGATAGATTATTGGCAACTTATCTACTATTAAAAGCCTAGGTTACTTTTCTTGCATCCAAATGGCCCTTGAGCTAGTGATACATCATTAACACATATGATACTAATAAAGAAACAAAAATCAAATTTCATGATACCCATTCATTCAAATAATAAGTGATAGGTAGAAAAACATAGATTCCTCAATATAAAAACCGCACCAAGTGCTTGCTTATAAATCTCGATTTGAGCACAGCTAAATAGATGCATCACCATCCATCTATGGAAAAGACACGTCTGGTCTGGAAGATGTTCCTCTGAATCCATCTGAGTGGACCCCACTCATAGGACTTCCCTTACCTAAAGAAAAACCAACTTTATATAATTTGGTAGGTTTGTTTTCCTTTTAGAGGCAATCAACAACAAAGCATCCTTACTTGGTGAACAGATTAGAGTGGTAACACGGGATTATGCTTTTTTTCTTATCACCCTATTTCCAAATGAAAATTTATTAGGTTTGCTAGGCCCGCATGCACCTCTCTATATATGGCCAAACACACCTACCGACATGTGTAGAACATCCAAGCCATGTTGAAACATTTTTGGGCGCCAAAAGTTGGATCAAGCTGATATTTGTGTCTTCCCTCGTTCAGGTTTGTGTGACCTTCTGAACAGGCTGGATGAACCTTCTGAACAAGCTGGATGAAAAATAAACATCATGGTGGGCCCTAGGAAGGTTTCAACAATCACATCAGTGCCCATTAGTTTTCATGTTATGGTCCACTTGAGCTTCGTATCTACCTCATTTTTGAGCTAATAATCTAAAATGATCTCACAAAATGGATGAACGGTATGGATATAACACGAACATCATGATGGGGTCCATAGAACTTTGTCACATCAACACACCACCCAGGTGGTCCAAGCAATCAGAGTCCACAGGAAAGAGGGTAGTACAATGTCACGCCCTGAAAATCGGGGGTCGAGTGTAACTCAACTCCCGAGTTCCAACGCATCACTTATGCAACATATTTAATGATGTTTGAATGTTGTCTGTGTTAGAGCAATAAACATGAATGAGATTATACCAAAACAGTAATTCATACTCCAGATCAATTGTATAAAAGCAAGCGGAAGACTGAACTGTATATATATGTATGTAAAGAAACAAAATAAACGTTTCATTCTCCAGAGTATGAATCCATCTGAGTCTCCATATACATTTCTGTTTATAATCAAAATGTCAAAAATAAACTAGGTACAATCCCTGTAGAACCCGTCGATCCTGGCAACCTAGTCGAAGCCGCCAGAGAACTACATATACGAGAACTCCTCCTGGTCCTCGTCATAATCAGGCTCCGCCTCCAGAGTCGTCGGATCGCCTAAACCTGAGACAGAGTCTGGTTGGTGTGCGCAACACCATCCCGTAACGTGAGAGTGAGTAGCTAACTCAGTGGAACAATAAGGCATAAGTTATCATGTTATCAATACAGTCAAGCAGTAATGATAAAGCAGTAAATCAAACACTCCTAGTTACTCTGATTAATGCAAGTATGAATGCAGGTATGAAGGATGCCCTCACCGACATACTCCCTCATGAGACACCGTCTCACGTTCGCGGCATGCTTACATCCTACAGTGCTCCACATCTTCCAGGCACATGCGATGCATGATGAGCATGATTACCGAGTTTTTAATTAATCCATTTCAAACAGCAGGATTGGGAAACTAAGGTACCTCCCTTGTATCATTCCCAAACATGATCCATTCTAGGGTCGTCACCCTAGTTAATATCGACGATGGTGTATTTTCTAGGTCACTGCAGAGAGGTCGCTGTGGTCATTATGCACAAAGGTTACACCACTCCCCCATCACCCCTTAAACGATTCATCACTATACAGAAACAGGCCTAGTCCATACTCTATATATCACGGCGAACCCTAAGGCGCACCGCGACTTCAGAATATGCTCATGCGGTCACTACAAAGGGTCGCTGTGGTCATTACGCACAAAGGTTGCACCACTCCCCATCACCTTATCAATGTAGGTGACAACGCGAATATAGTGTCCCATACCACCATAATCGGCTCACGAGTTAAGTTGCTCACTGGTCACTACGGGGAGGCACGTAACCCCAGCGTAGGCCGATAGCTCGACCACGGTGTCCCATACCACCATGCCCGGCTCATGAGTCTTAGCGGATCGAGGTACCATGGTTAACAGGATTTTCACTGGTAAGTTTGGTACCCTAGGTTCAAACATTAGCGACCAAACATGGTGAACATACATAAGACACACGGGTTACTTGACGTGTTCGGCTGGCTCGAGCGCACAACAAGTTGGGCGATATGAGGCGCAGAAGCACCTCGTGTGGCCAACCACTATCGCCAACCAAAGTACGACACGGGTCGCCAACACATCATGTGTGGCGGAACGAATCCCAACCACAACTTCAAGTCTGATACCGGATGCCTGGACTATAGGCATAGTCCCAAGCTCAATCAAGTCCTAACCATAGCATGTGAAGTACAGCATGATAACATGGTAATTCAAGAATACTAGCAATCATGTTATAAAGCATATCATGAAGCATGTTAATAAACAAGTTACAAAGCATGTTCAAAAGCATGTTATAAAGCATTATACAAATAGGGATACAAATACATATATTTCATAGGTGAGTGGTTAGAGTGATTAACCACATGGAGGATGTCATATGTGACTCTAAGGTAGCTGAGAATCCCATCTCAGCACCTACCTAAGGTTCTAACACTTAAGCACTTACACTCACAAGCGATTTCACCAACACTTGGAATGCACTATTTCAACATACATGACGTATGCTAGAGGAAAGTGTACTAGGGTTGTCCCCTTTACCAAACTAGTATTTTATACATATACATCATATTCATACAGCAAATAAACCTGACAATTACATCAGCAAATTTTATACGTATAGGGTACTTTCTAGTATACCCAATTTCGACATACATAGTGTTTACAAGGGAACTTGTAATACGGCGATTCTTTTCGCCAAGCAATTAACTTATACGCACTTAATATAATTATACAACAATTAATCATGACAAACACGTCGCAAAAATATACACGTATACGGTACTTCTTACAATACCGTATTTCTACATACATGGTGTATATTAGTAAACATGTATTTAGGCGAACCCTTTCGCCAAATGAGTATTTTATCCATACATCATATGTCCATACGACAATTAAACATGTCAAACACATTTCCATAAAAAATACGTATACGGTATTTTATACGAATACCTAAAGTATGTGAAATTCCAAATTCTACAATTCTAATCGAAACAGAAAACGGAAGGCACTTTGTACATGTGCAATTGCATGCAGATTATGAATCTACCATTAACTGACATTGAAAGCGTTGAAAACCGTAACTTATACACCTAAAGTCCTCACCTTTGCCTTTGGAATCACAACGAATCAGCAAGGGTCGTTGAGCTTCCGTATACGGGAGTTTTCTAGCCTAAAGAGCAGAATCGGTTAGCCTTTACGTAACCTACAACGATCTTACATCAAATCAGACCTAGGGTTAGGGTTTCTTACCTTCAAACGGAATGGATACCGCCGAGAAAACACCTGGAAAGGAGCGGTGCAGGCCGTGAGACAACCGAAAGCAGTAGGAGGAAGATCTCCCACAAATCCTAAGCTCTTCTCTCTCTTTTCTCTCTCTCTCTCTAGGGTTTTAATCCCAAATTCGTATGGCTGTGAGAGGGGCTGTTCTAAGCTCCTTTTATAGCCAAAAACATTCCGAAAATAGACTCAGGTTCAAGGGTTACTGCTAATATAGGATATTCGTCACTTTTCCAGCTCAAAAGAGAGGTTCTGGTAGCCCTCCTTGAGCCAAACGTCAGACTTAAGCTCACCACCTATGGATCTATGTGGGATTACGTTTTCGACTCGATCGATTCCCAGATCGCACGTGGCGACCACTTTCGGTTCGACGGTCAGTGGGCACGATCGAAATTCTAAGTACATGTAAATGTTCTGAAATTTTTCTTAATCCGAGGGTGTAATTTGGTCGGATTCGACGGTCGGGTTGCTTATCTTGACGCGCGCCAAAAGGTGCGATCACTATTCCTGATATTTATTTTGGGATGGGAATAGTGTTTTTCACACACCCTCGCTCAGGATCGAAACGAATGGCCGTGGGACATCGGATGGACCTGATTTTTGAGATGATTGTCAAGTCTAGTGAGGCGGTCCTAGTTCCTTAACTTTGTGTTAATCGGACTTCCGATGAGTAGTCTAGACCTAATACGAAGTTTCGTTTCATTCCCGAGAGCAGTCGGGAAATGAGTTTGGTCCTAAACTTTAGGGTAACCTAGCGTCACTCGTTTTGCAAGTTTTGGGTCTTGCAGATCATATTTAAAGCGATCCCAAAAAATTTCACGGCTAATCGAGTTTAGTACTTAGTTAACTTTGTTAAATTTCTAAAGGATTTAATCCTAATTGATTTCTGGTCGAGGTGGTACTCGAACCAACGTACGAAAATTTACGGGTCGTTACAATCTACCCCCCTTAAACAAAAATTTCGTCCTCGAAATTTATACCTTTTCATATTCCTCGAGAATCTGAGGGTAGTTCTTCCTGACCTCGGCCTCAGTCTCTCAGGTAGCTTCCTCCTCGGAATGATGTGTCCAAAGTACCTTCACAAGTGGGATGACCTTGCTACGCAGTACCTGCTCCTTCCTGTCAATGATGCGCGTCGGGCGCAACTCATATGTAGCATCCTCGCTCAACTGTACTGCTCCCATCTGATGATATGCGAAGGATCGAACGTATTTTTCAAAGATAGATACATGAAATACGTTATGTACAGACGCAAGTGGTGTGGGCAAAGCGAGACGATACGCCACATCACCCACTCGATCCAAAGATCTCGAAATGGACCGATAAACCTCGGTGTGAGCTTCCCCTTCTTCCCAAACCGAAGGACTCCCTTCATAGGGGAAACTCGAAGGAATACATGATCCCCGACCTCGAACTCCACGGCGGCCGCCTCGTATCGGCGTAACTCTTCGCGCTCGCTCTGTGCGCCGTAAGTAATCGACGCCGATAATGTCGACCTTCTCTCGTAGTCGCCCTGTACCAACTCCGGCCAATCGGACTACGCTCTCTAACCTCTCGCCCAACAAGGCGGTGCCTACAAGGTCGACCATATAGAGCCTCATATGGCGCCATGCCAATAGTCACCGGGAAGCCGTTGTTGTAGGCGAACTCGCATACGGAAGACAAGGTCATCCCACCGTCCTTGAAGTCCAACACACATGCTCGCAACATATCCTCCAGACCGATTCACCCGCTCTGTCTGCCCATCAGTCTGAGGATGAAACGCCGTACGAACTTCAACTTTACACCCATCCGCCTCCTGGATACGAGTCCAGAAGATGGATGTGAACCGCGTGTCTCTGTCCGACACGATCTCTAACGGAACCCGTGCAGATGGACGATCTCTCTGATGTACAATCCAGCCAGCTCGTCTGCAGAGTTCGTAACTCTGATAGGGAGGAAATGGGCCGATTTGGTCAACCGGTCTACAATCACCCAAATGGAATCGTGTCCCTTCCTCGTCTTCGGCAGCCCAGATATGAAATCCATGGAGATGAAGTCCCACTTCCACTCTGCTGTAGGCATGGGCTGAAGCAGTCCAGGAGGTCGGCGATGTTCTGCCTTGACCTGCTGGTACGTCAGACATCGAGACACATACTCAGCGATGTGGGCCTTCATATTATCCCACCAATACGTCCGTCTCAAATCCTGGTACATCTTCGTGCTACCAGGATGCATCGCAAGCTTCGAGTTATGGGCAGACTCGAGAAGCTCGCGTCTCAAGTCGAGCACATCGAACGCATAGGCGGCCACGGAATCGTAAACCCCATCGAACCAACTCTCCACTCGGAGTCCTCGGCGTCGCTAGCCTCGCTCTCGAAGCTCGACACGGCCGTATATCGCCCTCCTGGGCCTCAACAATCCTGTCGTCAATAAGTGGCCGCACCCGAACGTGCGCAACACACTCATATGGCTCCTCGACGGTGAGTCTCGCTCGAAGTCCCGTACGAACTCCACCATGTCCCACTCGGCTATCATCAGTGGTGCCGCAAATGCACCGCCTTCTTGCGGCTCAACGCGTCTGCCACAAGGTTCGCCTTGCCAGGATGGTAGGAAACCTCGAACTTGAAGTCCTTCAAGGTCTCCATCCATCGACGTTGTCTCATATTTAAGTCTCGCTGTGTGAATATGTACTTAAGGCTCTTGTGGTCGCAGAAAAGCTCGAACTCCTCTCCGTAGAGGTAATGTCTCCAAAGCTTCAATGCAAAGATGACAGCTGCCAACTCTAGGTCGTGTATCGGGTAATTCTCCTCGTGCTTCCTTAATTGTCTCGAGGCATACGAAATCACCCTGTCCTTCTGCATCAGGACACAACCTAAACCAACGCGAGACGCGTCAGTATATATCGTGTATTTCTCCCCTTGCTCGACAAGACTAGCAAGCACGGGCGGACGTCAACTTGTCCTTCACTCCTTGAAAGCTGCTTCCGCCTTCTCGTTCCAGGCGAACTTCGGTCCTTCCGAGTCAACTGAGACAATGGCTTGGCGATCTTCGAGAAATCCCGAATGAAGCGTCTGTAATACCCAGCCAGACCAAGGAAACTCCTCACCTCGAATCGACTCGTGCCGCCGCTAATCCCGAACCGCAGCTACCTTAGCAAGGTCCATCGCTATCCCATCCTTAGACACTACGTGTCCCAGAACTTGACTTCCTCCCGCCGAAGTCGCACTTCTTGTATTGTGCGAAATGTGGTTCTTCTCCGAAGGTACCCAAAGCCGCTCTCAAGTGCTCCTCGTGCTCCTCCCGACTCGTAGAGTATATCAAGATGTCGTCAATAAAAATGATGACGAATCGGTACAGGAAGGGCCGAAATACCCGGTTCATCAGATCCATGAACACGGCTGGTGCGTTCGTCAGGCCGAACGACATCACCAAGAACTCATAGTGCCCGAAGCACGTCCTCCTCTCTCACGCGCAACTGGTGGTACCCCGACTGAAGATCAATCTTCGAGAAATACTTTGCCCCCCTCAACTGATCGAACAGATCATCTATCCTGGGCAAAGGATACTTGTTCTTCACTGTGACCTGGTTCAACCTACGGTAATCAATACATAACCGTAGCGACCCGTCCTTCTTCTTCACAAATAGCACAGGTGCTCCCCAAGGAGACACACTAGGTCGTATAAAACCCTTGTCTACCAGATCATCAATTTGTTTCCGCAGCTCCTCCATCTCACATGGAGGCATACGATAAGTCGGCAGTGAGATGGGTGTCGCACCCGGCGTAAGATCGATTGTGAAATCGATCTCGCGTCAAGGAGGTAAACCAGGAATAGTCTCAAACACGCCTGCAAATTCTCGAACCACTGGCGTACCCTCTACTGTCGGACCATCAATCGGCACAAGTAAAGCAGCGTAACAATCAACACGGTAGGGCCAACTGACCTGTACTGGAAACATGAAAGCCGTGCCATCAGGTCCATAGGCAGTCACGATCCGAGTATCGCAATCTACCTCCGCCCTCATCTTGGCGAGCCAATCCATACCAAGGATAACGTCGTAGTGCCATAGTGGAGCAACAATGAAGTCACGAGCACTGTGCTGCTACCCAAAACTACCGGACAACTCTCGCATAACCGTGTGACATCAGAACAGGTCCCAGTAGCCATAGTGAGTCTCATTCCCTTTGTGGGAATCGTAGGCAAAGACAGACGTTTAACCGCCCCACAAGAAATAATAGAAGTAGTGGACCCAGTGTCCACCAATAAAGAAACGGGAGTACCATGGATATAAGCCGTACCCTCAAAAGTTGTCGGGGCCGCAAGTGAAGTCTCAGGTGCCTCGGCCACAAGCGTATGAACGCGCGCCTGCTGCTGACGGTTCGGCTGAGGGGCCAAGGGCCGTTGCGGTGGCCCGAAACGTGATGCAGGAGGTCGGAAGGAAGGATGTACAGGTACGGTCTGTAAATGTGTAGTCGATAAGGCCTGCGGGCGAGAACGACCCAACATCTGTGGCGGAGAGAAACCACTATCCTTCATCCGCGCGAAACAACTCCCAATAAGATGACCCTGCTTCCCGCAGTACGTGCAGGTCACAATAGGGCGCCTCACCGGAGCCACTGGCACTGCGATCCTGGGAGGCGAGTCAACACGAGGCCTCTTGCCTAGAATAGGCCTGCTCTGTATCTCCTGTCGTGGCCTCGCAACCATAGCACCACGAGATCAGGCCAACCGGTCCACATCCCTTTCTGTCATGACATGTGAACCAAGTCTTTGCATAGGTAGGTATACCGAGGCAAAGATATCTTCGACCGTATCTCCTGGCCGCAAACCCAAGGAAAACGACGCATCCGCATCGCTCATCCACCAAGATAGCCGGACAAAGCGGCCCAACTCGTGAAGCGGTGCTCGTACTCCGTAATCGTCATGCCTCCCCGCCCGAGGCGCGAAACTCATCCTCCCGCTCATGTCGATAAGTCTCGCGGTAGTATTTCTCATGGAACCTAACTCGAAAGCCTCCCAGTCCACACGTACCTGTCCGCGACAGGACCGCAACACGCTATCCCACCATAAACGGCCTCCCTCTCAAACATGAAAGCGGCCGCTCCACCTGCTCGCCTCTCGAGCAATGCAAAGATCCGAAGCATCTTAGAGATGCGGTCAAGCTAAAACTCGCCTCCTGGGTCCCATGAGTGCCCATGAATGAAGGAGGCCTCAAGCGCTGAAATCGCTCGAGTAAACCGCGGGTACTGACATCTCCAGTAGGAGGCACCACGGTGAGGGCGAGGCACATCCTCACACCGAGCAGAGGCTCCGAGTGCCCTACAGACAAGCGGATGTCGTAGGTGGAGTCGCACTACCACCATGGGACAAGGCCTCGCCGATAGTGGCCATAAGCCATAAGTCCGCCGCCGGCCGCCGCTTCTTCTTCCGTCGCCTGCACTCGCCGATGCATCATCAACATCAGCTGCTCAAACCTATCAGTCGGCGGAGCAGCCTGGGAGTCATGCTGCGCAGAAGAAGACGGCCGATACTGCTCACGGACAGGGAGCGTGTAAGGTGGCAATCCACCAGCAGGACCAGCAGGGGGCTGATCAGAACCTAACCCACGGTCCACAGGACCGCTACTACCAGAAGGAGTCCGGTCCATAGAGCCAGTCAGACGGAGATGTGCCGTGCTCCGCGTATACTGTCGCGGCATGCCCTATACAACATAGGGTACAACATTTGTGAGATACAGCATAACACACATCATAAAGCACTTTAAGCATTCCACACATAATCAAAACAAAAGGGGCTACATGCCTTTCATTTACCCAAAATTTGTCATAATACATGGAATACAGAGTTACATGAATCATGACGAAAATCACATGATAGCCAATACATCCACAACATTAAACACTTAGAACACGCTACTATCTATTACATCAACTACATGAAAACATAAACCGCCTATCGCGGAAACCAAAAACAAACAACAACCATAACAACGTGGATGACTAAGCATCCGAAACAGGTGGTGGAGGAGGAGCGTTCTTGTCCTGCACACAGCACAGAATGGCCTTCAACGTACGAGACACCTTCTTAAAGCTCCTCTTCATGTAGGCTTCGGTCTCTTCAAGCTTAGCTCGGGTCTCACCAAGCTCACCAACTTGTCCAACCTCTTGCTGCAGGGCGGCTTGACCCTCCTCGAGACGGGCCAAACGTGCATCAAAAGCATCCCGATTCACACCCTGTTCCTGAGCCACAGGAGGTGAACTCTCCTCAGTGTCCTGAGCCTCAGGTTCTTCTTCCTGTATGTCATCACCGCGCTCCTCATCACTCTCGACCGGAGGTCAACACTCTCCTCACCGGCGCTATCCGACTCATCTCCAGACTCGTCGAGTCGTGCTTGCCGCTGTTGAGGGCCGATCTTCATATTCTTGAGTGTCGCCTCACTTATGACTCCTGACCGGTGCAAGGTCTTCCATGTTGAGTCTATATCCGACATCACGAGCCATCCTGCAGATCAGACGGCCAAATGGGAGCGAAAGATCGTTCCTGGTAGAACGAACAACATGAACTATCTGGGATAGGATGAATGTGGGTAGGCATATGTTGTCCCCGCGTCCCATCTTGTACAGAAAGTCCACCATCACCCGAGTACACTCCGTGCAGTTACCCCACCGTGGGTATACATTGTATGTGAAAATGTGATGGAGTAAACGGAAGTCTTCGGCCATCTTTGTCGCCGCAATACAATTTCCTCGTTTCCAAGTAACCCGGCGACCACAGAGATATTGCGTGCGACGATCCCTTTCCCGCGCACTTCTAGAGAAGTCATCACTAGGATGCACTTGACCAAGCGGGATCTTCGTGATTCGAACCACCTCATCCACAGTGATTGTGCGCCTTATGCCCCTCACAGAGACAGTAAACTGAAGAGGCTCTACTGATGAGTCCACGATGTGAGCGTAGAAAGCGCGAACCGTGTTCTCACATGCGGGAGACTCGCCTTCAAAAATAGAATTCCATCCGATATCCACCAAGTGGTCCATCATCGGGTGTAGGCCAAACATTCTTTCATCCACATGAGCTTCAAACACAACCTTGCGGCCCGCGAAGCGCCCGTATTCGATGCCTATCGGATAAGCATTTCTGGCGGGATGGTCAGGATCCAGGTCTCGCTTCGACCTAAACTCCCGAACGGTGCTAGTGCCGGCCCCAATGTCGGATCTTCTTCGGGAATGGGCTGGCCTACTTGGGCCGGCGTCATCGGCCGCGGTTTTCCTCTTTCCCATGAAAGATAAGATGGAGGAAATGGAGAAAATAGTCGCCACCACACCAAAGAGGGCCATGGAAAATTGCCAAAATGGGGGAAAAGGGGCTGATCTCTTTGATCCACTACAAGCAACAATCCAATAGGTGTGGAAGGGGCACTAGAGGTAGGAAATGAAGGAGAAACAAGAAGAAAGTGGAATGGGTTAGGAGATTACCCGATTTTGAGCTCCAATGAGGGGTATGAGAGCTCCAACTAGAGAAAATGGGGAAAGGAGGAGGCTAGGGCTATTGTGGAAGGTTGGGGTGTGTGGGTTATGGAAGAAAATGGAAGATTGCAAGGTTTGGAGGGATGGGTTTAGAGAAAAATCGAAAATGGGTTTGGAGGTGTTTGAAAATGGGTGAAATGAGAAAGAAGGGTGTTCCAGCCCCTTAAATCCTAAACTTATGGGAATTTCGCACGTGCCATGGGGTGTAGGAGGTTGGGCCGACCAACCTCAGCCTTGGACCCACCCAAAAAAATCGACC
Organism: Magnolia changhungtana; assembly: GCA_030180095.1. NCBI lineage: Eukaryota > Viridiplantae > Streptophyta > Magnoliopsida > Magnoliales > Magnoliaceae > Magnolia > Magnolia changhungtana. Next base: position 2,368,987 of record JASAUF010000502.1, on the reverse strand, counting down.
GAACCGCTGTCGGACTTGGCCGGAACCGCACCGCCGCGGTGGGGCCCTGTTTGCCATGTGTCCAGGGTGCCAAATGCACCCTGGATCGATCTGGAACCTTAATGGATTAACGTGGGGGGCCCCCGAACTCAGTTCAGCTCCAGAACGGTTAGTTCCGAAAATTTTCTTAACTAATCTGATTTTTCCTGATTTTTTAAGATTGATTTTGGGTGGATAGTGACCTGGACACGTCAATAGACGGTCTAGGAGTGATTTAAAGTCCGTATGTGCGGTCAGGATCGAGTACAGACTCGATCAACGCGTTCGTTTTTAATGAATTTTGCCAAACGGTGAAATCGGGAGACCCTAAGACTGTTTCTACATTTTTACGCACCCTCCTAGGTTGTAACACATCAGCGTACGTAGTGGGGACATAACTCAGGTCCGGTTTAATCAAAATCATGCTCTGATACCAACTTGAAACGCCCTGAAAATCGGGGGTCGAGTGTAACTCAACTCCCGAGTTCCAACGCATCACTTATGCAACATATTTAATGATGTTTGAATGTTGTCTGTGTTAGAGCAATAAACATGAATGAGATTATACCAAAACAGTAATTCATACTCCAGATCAATTGTATAAAAGCTAGCGGAAGACTGAACTGTATATATATATGTAAAGAAACAAAATAAACGTTTCATTCTCCAGAGTATGAATCCATCTGAGTCTCCATATACATTTCTGTTTATAATCAAAATGTCAAAAATAAACTAGGTACAATCCCTGTAGAACCCGTCGATCCTGGTAACTTAGTCGAAGCCGCCAGAGAACTGCATATACGAGAACTCCTCCTGGTCCTCGTCATAATCAGGCTCCGCCTCCAGAGTCGTCGGATCGCCTAAACCTGAGACAGAGTCTGGTTGGTGTGCGCAACACCGTCCCGTAACGTGGGAGTGAGTAGCTAACTCAGTGGGACAATAAGGCATAAGTTATCATGTTATCAATACAGTTAAGCAGTAATGATAAAGCAGTAAATCAAACACTCCTAGTTACTCTGATTAATGCAAGTATGAATGCAGGTATGATGGATGCCCTCACGACATACTCCCTCATGCGACACCGTCTCACGTTCGCGGCATGCTTACATCCTACAAAGGCTCCACATCTTCCATGCACATGCGATGCATGATGAGCATGATTACCGAGTTTTTAATTAATCCATTTCAAACAAATAGGATTGGGAAACTAAGGTACCTCCCTTGTATCATTCTCAAACATGATCCATTCTAGGGTCGTCATCCTAGTTAATATCGACGATGGTGTATTTTCTAGGTCACTTCAGAGGCGCTGTGGTCATTACGCACAAAGGTTGCACCACTCCCCATCACCCCTTAAACGATTCATCACTATACGTAAAAAAGTCTAGTCCATACTCTATATATCACGGCCGAACCCTAAGGCGCACTGCGACTTCGAATATACTCGCGGTCACTACAAAGGGTCGCTGTACTATTACGCACAAAGGTTGCACCACTCCCCCATCACCTTATCAATGTAGGCCGACACGCGAATATAGTGTCCCATACCACCATAATCGGCTCACGAGTTAAGTTGCTCACTTTGGTCACTACGGGAGGCACGTAACCCCAACGTAGGCCGACAAACACTCGACCACGGTGTCCCATACCACCATGCCCGACTCATGAGTCTTAGCGGATCGAGGTACCATGGTTAACGGGATTTTCACTGGTAAGTTTAGTACCCTAGGTTCAAACATTAGCGACCAAACATGGTGAACATACATAAGACACACGGGTTACTTGACGTGTTCGGCTGGCTCGAGCGCACAACAAGTTGGGCGATATGAGGCACAGAAGCACCTCGTGTGGCCAACCACTATCGCCAACCAAAGTACGACACGGGTCGCCAACACATCATGTGTGGCGGAACGAATCCCAACCACAACTTCAAGTCTGATACCGGATGCCTGGACTATAGGCATAGTCCCAAGCTCAATCAAGTCCTAACCATAGCATGTGAAGTACAGCATGATAACATGGTAATTCAAGAATACTAGCAATCATGTTATAAAGCATATCATGAAGCATGTTAATAAACAAGTTACAAAGCATGTTCAAAAGCATGTTATAAAGCATTATACAAATAGGGATACAAATACATATATTTCATAGGTGAGTGGTTAGAGTGATTAACCACATGAAGGATGTCATATGTGACTCTAAGGTAGCTGAGAATCCCATCTCAGCACCTACCTAAGGTTCTAACACTTAAGCACTTACACTCACAAGCGATTCACCAACACTTGGAATGCACTATTTCAACATACATGACGTATGCTAGAGGAAAGTGCACTAGGGTTGTCCCCTTTACCAAACTAGTATTTTATACATATACATCATATTCATACAGCAAATAAACCTGACAATTACATCAGCAAATTTTATACGTATAGGGTACTTTCTAGTATACCCAATTTCGACATACATAGTGTTTACAAGGGGACTTGTAATACGACGATTCTTTTCGCCAAGCAATTAACTTATACGCACTTAATATAATTATACGGCAATTAATCATGACAAACACGTCGCAAAAATATACACGTATACGGTACTTCTTACAATACCGTATTTCTACATACATGGTGTATATTAGTAAACATGTATTTAGGCGAACCCTTTCGCCAAATGAGTATTTTATCCATACATCATATGTCCATACGACAATTAAACATGTCAAACACATTTCCATAAAAAAATACGTATACGGTATTTTATACGAATACCTAAAGTATGTGAAATTCCAAATTCTACAATTCTAATCGAAACAGAAAACGGAAGGCACTTTGTACATGTGCAATTGCATGCAGATTATGAATCTACCATTAACTGACATTGAAAACGTTGAAAACCGCAACTTATACACCTAAAGTCCTCACCTTTGCCTTTGGAATCACAATGAATCAGCAAGGGTCGTTGAGCTTCCGTATACGGGAGTTTTCTAGCCTAAAGAGCAGAATCGGTTAGCCTTTACGTAACCTACAACGATCTTACATCAAATCAGACCTAGGGTTAGGGTTTCTTACCTTCAAACGGAATGGATACCGCCGAGAAAACACCTGGAAAGGAGCGGTGCAGGCCGTGAGACAACCGAAAGCAGTAGGAGGAAGATCTCCCACAAATCCTAAGCTCTTCTCTCTCTTTTCTTTCTCTCTCTCTAGGGTTTTAATCCCAAATTCGTATGGCTGTGAGAGGGGCTGTTCTAAGCTCCTTTTATAGCCAAAAACATTTCAAAAATAGACTCAGGTTCAATGGTTACTGCTAATATAGGATATTCGTCACTTTTCCAGCTCAAAAGAGAGGTTCTGGTAGCCCTCCTTGAGCCAAACGTCAGACTTAAGCTCACCACCTATGGATCTATGTGGGATTACGTTTTCGACTCGATCGGATTCCCAGATCGCACGTGGCGGACCACTTTCAGTTCGACGGTCAGTGGGCCACGATCAGAAATTCCAAGTACATGTAAATGTTCCTGAAATTTTTCTTAATCCGAGGGTGTAATTTGGTCGGATTCTGACGGTCAGGTTGCTTAATACTGACGCGCAAGCGAAAGGTGCCAGATCACTATTCCTGATATTTATTTTGGGATGGGAATAGTGTTTTTCACACACCCTCGCTCCGGATCGAAACGAATGGCCGTGGGACATCGGATGGACCTGATTTTTGAGATGATTGTCAAGTCCAGTGAGGCGGTCCTAGTTCCTTAACTTTGTGTTAATCGGACTTCCGATGAGCGGTCTAGACCTAATATGAAGTTTCGTTTCATTCCCGAGAGTAGCCGGGAAATGAGTTTGGTCCTAAACTTTAGGGTAACCTAGCGTCACTCGTTTTGCAAGTTTTGGGTCTTGCAGATCATATTTAAAGCGATCCCAAAGGATTTCACGGCTAATCGAGTTTAGTACTTAGTTAACTTTGTTAAATTTCTAAAGGATGTAATCCTAATTGATTTCTGGTCGAGGTGGTACTCGAACCAACGTACGGAAATTTACGGGTCGTTACATACAATGTTAGCAAATACTACTACATTCATTGACAATATCAAGCAATGCATACCGATTTTGGATGATACTTTAAACCTTGCTTTGGATGAAATCCAATTAGTTTTGTTGGGCCTAGGCTTTTAGAAGGCCCATCCACTAGCTTCAGACCCAGGCCTAGTCCAACATATTGGCTCCTGAACTAGGGACTCAGTACCCGTTCCTATAAGCTAGGAAGTAGAGTTGTACACGAATCGAATTAGCTTGGTCAACTCACTCGACTCACCTCAGCTCGAAATTGGATTCGGACCGAGTTGAGCTGGTTTTTGGAGCTCGAAAAAATTTTGAGCAGAGTTCGACTCAACTCGGATCGAACCTCAACTTGAATTGATTCATATCGAATTGGCTCGGTGACTCAGTTATTTTGATATCGATGTTGCTCACTGAGTGTTTGATGAAATGACTCAACGAAGTGTTGTTTCAAGTGCATACATTCTCTGTGGGATCATCCGGTGGCGAGGAAGGAATGGATACAAAACAAATCACTACAAAAGAAAAAACTTTACATTCTAAGAGTACCCTTATATCAAGATTTTGATGCTGCTCACCGAGTATTTGGTGAAATACATGTAGTGTGTTGTTATTGTTTTGCATTTTGTGAGAAATTTAAGATGCACTCCATGTGTTTGAGAAAATGTCATACATGCTCGAACTCGGCTCAAACTAGGCCGAGTTGCTGATCGAACTAAGCCGAGTTGGTCACTCAGGCTCAAGGACCGAACTGAGCCGAGTTCAAGCTGGGGTTAGCTACTGGCCGAGCCGAGTTGTGCCAAGCTCGACTTGGTTCAACTTATGTACAACTCTACCAGTGAGAAGGCCCTGGGATAATAAAGCTATCAGGATGGGCCAAGAGAAAAAGTAGGCCTTTACGGAAGGCCCAGATCTACCTTTGTTTTCTTTCTTTCTTTGGCCAACAGTGTTGTTTCATGTGATCCTACCTTGCATTAAGTGAAACCCCATGATGATGGTATTTTCAAAAAAATATCAAGCCTATGCAATCATCTGGTGGGCCACACCCTTAAAAAATAATGGACAACCATTCAAATTCACTTTGTGACCACCACATGCTGTTTGGACTAGTATGATTTTTTCATCCCACTTTTATGGTTGGGATCCCACTTTTATGGTTGGGTACCTTTATAATTTGTAAAGGTGCGATGACATGAATACAAGGCCCCGATCCACTACGTTGGTAGAATAAGCTTATATTCTGCAACGTCCTACAAAGGGAATAAAAATTAATGATAGGGGAGTCATTTAATACTCTGGCAGAGTGTTATACTTCACACGTACACAGGCCCTCAGATATTATTCACGTGGTATACTTTAAATCAAATTGGACCAACAATATTGTCGACCACACTCTCTAGGTCACAGTTCTAAAATTAGATTGATTTCTAAATCCTAACTTCTGATTCGTGGATGCTTGTTGGTAATGGCCACCAATCCGACAATCTGATAATCAGATAATCTTTTTTTTTTTAACGACACATTGAAACTATGACCCACAATCCACACACTTTCATTACAATAAATTGCGCTATTATTACTTCTAAGTGCCCGTTTATCATCCACCATGCTCCGCCAAAGTATTAAAGTCTTTCTTGAGGGACAGATTTACAAGCTCTACCGAAGCCTTCTCCAGTGTGTACCTTTACATGCGGCAATCTGGCATTTTGTAGGCAATTTGAGCCGTGCATAAGGTGTTATTGACACATGGATGGAACCCATTTGTCTATGGGTCCTTAGAAGAGTTGGTGGAGATAGTGCTTAAGAGTTTTCTAAGGTTTCATCTTTGGTTGTCTTACCTGGTAATACCTTATTAGTATTATTTTTTAAAAATCACTTATTTTATTTATTTATTTATTATTTTTTGAATTTGTAGGTATATATATATACACACTTTTTAGGAAAGTTGTAGCCTCCCTCCCTTTTAAAAAATGCTGATCCTAATGTGTTGATTGACCAAACGTGCTCAAAATCTGAACAGTTCATCAAACTTGCTGTAATCAATGAATTTTAGGCTGGTTGCATATGTAGGTGGGCGATTGACAATCTTAGGCTCATCCCAGCCATTGTACCATTTTCATTAATCAAGATACACTTAAGACTGTTCTTGGCACCTTTTGTGAGAGAGGGAAAAAAACGCTTTAGAATGTATTTTTAAGGGCACCCAAACATGCCTCGGGGGGAAAAACCATAATGGTTCTTTTTATGTGATCCAACTTTCACATCAAGTGCACCCCCACCATGATGATGCTATTTTCAAAAACTAATGCATATGCAATCGCTAAGTGGGCTGCACCTGCGAAAATAATGGACAACTATTCAAATTCACGTAGTGGTCCACTTGATGGTTGGATTGGTATGATTTTTGGGTGTCCCACTTTTATATTTGGGTAAACATTAAGACAGAAACCACGATGGCCGGCCCCACCTACACCCTTTGTCTATAAAGGTTGCATAGGAGCTGCGTCAACAAAAATGGGTAAAAGTTGAGAAAAGAAAGCGTACAAGTCATCAAAAGGTAAATGATTTAGTAAAATAGTTAGTACCACATTGTGGCATGTATCCAATAATAATAATAATGTAACAACCATGTCCAACATGGAAGGGATAAACAGGCTAGTGGATGAGTGCATTTTCTATCTATGAAATTCGCATACCATATCATGACTTCCCCACACGAGTATATGGAAGCTCCGCGGAGCTCATTGTTAGGCTCAATGGATTGTTCATTCAGCAAATGCCAGAGAGAAATTTCATAATTTCACTCAATATTTCATGTAAACTCTAGTTCATTTAGGGTAGCATACATTCTGTCATAAGAGAGGGTTGCCCTTATATCAAGAGCTTTTTTTATATATATATAGTTGATTAGTGTAAATTTGTAGATGTACAGAAAGAGAACCATATAAATCTTTGTGTTGTGGTTTGCATCTTAATTTTATTTTCTTTATAATTATTTTGATATTGTCGTGTGTGTGGTTAAGAAGAAAACTTTCTCCACCATAATGCGATTCCATTTTATCTCTCAATTTCACCAATCTCCCGACTCATTTAATGACATGAATATGACAATCAGGCAAATCTAAAACTTAAGTGTGTTACTCCATGGGAAACTGTGTGGATTGAGTGTCACCATTGAAACTTCCATGGGGCATGGAAGTTTTGGATCAAGATAATATTCGTGCTTTTTATTCATCCAGGTGGGAATAATGATGGCATATAAACATCTCAATGGTCTCTAGAAAACTTTCAACAGTGTGTGTTTTCATCTCCAGCACTATTCTGTCTGGCATGACTCACTTGATTTTGGATCTTCCTTACTTTTGGGATCATAGCCTGACATAAGTTGGTGAAATTGATGGATGGAGGGATTTCACATGCTCATCATGGCAGGCCACATAGAGCTTTTTATGTATGGGAAATGTCATAAGAAACTTGTGTCTCTTGCCCCACTACCTGTAGTCACACTATCGTTTTACATATCTTTCGGCTCTATACCATCCAAAATGCAAGTGCCTGTGTAATCATGTGAGTTCCACTTGTGGACCACTCTTACATGCATCCATCTCTCTTCTCTGTCATCACACATATGTGTGGGGTCCATCTATGGATGACTCTTACATGCACACACCCCCTAGGTATCATTCTTCAAAACCATACCCAAATAAGAAACGTGAGCAAGAATCTCAATTGAAAGTCGAAAAGAATTGTCTATTTGTAGTTCTCATTTTTTTAACGTGAAGGCTCTCCGTCCCTGGTTTCATATAAATGATTTAGAAGGTGGTATGAGTTCAAAAATGATCTTTGGTTGAACTTTAAATGTTATATGATTCCTAACTTGGTTGCATCTAGGTGAGGATCTTCACTGTTATTTTAAAATATGAAAATTTTTAAAAGTTCACACTTCTGTATCTATTAAAATTCACCTACAGAAGTGGTATAAAAGCAGTCCCATTACAGATGCAAACTGATTATCATTTGTTTTTAATTAATCATCTAATTGATAAATGGGTACCATCCATACAAATTATTAAAGGGATTTCCCTTGGGAACATGCATTCTAAATTTCATCCAAAACTATATCACTAATAGTGGAAATTGAAGCAATGGTTAGTATAAATATATAGACTATTTTTCCTTTTTATGTGGATGATGTAGCATGTTGATTCATATTTTCTTATGGGTTTGGATTATTTGATTTTTATGGTTTAATCTAATTTTTGGGAATTGCATATGCATCAGGTGTGCCACACAACTTACATAGTCTAGCAAAAAAAAAAAAAAAAAACCCTCTTGAGTGCCTAAATAATGGACTATTCACGAAAAAATTGCCAATGGCTTACAGTCATTCAACATGCTCGTTGCATTGGCTGGAAAGTGGACTTCCAGCCATGTCATCTAGTGGGCCCACTTGATACACGACCAAGATGTCCCATACTTGGCACATGTGGCAGTATGTATATATAGAAGCATGTGAGCAACTACCTGCATATGTAGGTCGTCCAATCCATTTAGTAGGGATGGTGCAAAAATCATGCCGATCTAATCATCATGTGGCCACACGATAGAAAAAAAGAAGAAGACAATCACCCAAAAAACCTCTAAATTCACAATGGTGACCTAAGTAATGGCTGGATTGGCATGATTTTTGGGGCATCCTATTTTCATCACGGAAAGACCCTGTTAGATTAGCTGAATGATATAACAGGGCTAACTCGGTTTGTGTACACCCCTACTTGCATCATGGGGGATTAAAAGTTATTATTTTTGCAGGATTTTTTTTTAATGGCTGACAATGCCACAAAGGCACCGGGTAGGTCATTAATTTATTTTCTAATACATCTAATCTATAAGATGAGATTGTTTTGCCTCTGAATGCAACTCAAGCCAAGATCCAGCATGGGTCGCTGCCTAGGGGGTCCACATGCTATAAGATGGTCTGATAATTTTCCATCCATATTCTAATCTGCCATAAATTTCAACAGTCATGATTCATTGATGATCCTATCCATTGATTTTTAGAGTTGAATTATCCAAAGAAGGTGATTGTCATAACTTTCCGAGTAGCATTATTTTGTTATAACACAGTGCACACACATGGATGGGTCCAATCATCACATAACTTAGCATGTGGGCCCTATGTCAGTTCCAAATGGGACCGTTAACGGGTCAAGTTTAGGTTGGGTCCACAGTACCCACACCGTTATAACTAGGTTCGTGTCTTCTCAGCTCCGGGTCTCATCCTTGAGTTAGAATTCAAATCAAGGTTATCATTTTTAGTAGATCATGCCATGAACATGCTTACCTCCAAATCATGCCATGAACATGCTTACCTCTAAATCAAGGTTATCATTTTTAGTAGATTAACTTAGTATTTTCTGTCTCTTCTTTCAATTTTGTTCAGGTCTATAATGTCAAATCTACAATAATTGATAGCCCTATTAGGAATCCAGAGATCCCAGACTATATGAAGCCGTTCAGTTAGCATATCAGATCTTGTCCTTTCTCATTTTAGTTTTAAAAATTCAGTCTCTCAGTTAAGCATGCTCAGTTTGAAAATAATTGTTTGTTGAAAGGTGTAGCTAGATAATAGTCTGTTGCATATGACAAAACTAAGTCTACTTATCCCTTGTTTTGTTTCCTATCTCCCAAGCTCCCTCAAATGCATCCATTAATTCTATCCTTCCCCGTCTCGCCACTAATCCACACAAGATTCTCATTTTAGCTGCACTTATCCTCAAACATGTTCCTCAACCACCCAACAGGTTGTCCCACAACTCCAAAAACAAGGACTATATTATCTTGTTTTGAATCCAATATATGTTGAGCCCTTGCACTTCTACAGGCGTTCCATCCTCAACTCATCATGCATCAGTCAGGCTTCATGTACACAGAGACTGCATGGTTCATAAAGAAATTGATGACAATCCACATTCAACATACATGTGGCTTGCCTGATTTGTGGTCCAAATCATCTACAGAGCAGGGCCCACATGATGTTCTGGTTAGGTGTCCTCTCACGCTTGCAGAGGCGCATGTAAGCTTAACATAAATGCTCTCACTTGGAAAAAAAAGTCTTATTCTGGTCTTAATCTGTTGTTCAGCACGTGTGTGGGTCAACATGGGATCGATCTGTTACATAGAGAATTTCTGTGTCGGCAATCTTCTGAAGATGGTTGTGATGTTGACACTCTTTTACATTGGTCATTTTTAAACGGTTGATAAGAAGCAAACTGCTGCTAATCATGCAAGTTTTAGAAAATTCTTATGCATAATGTTGGGTGTTATCCACTGCTAATCATACATTGTTGTTGGCTCTCTTTTACTGCTCAAACTGCCAACCTATTGGAAGGATTAGGTGTCACAAGCACTTAGCAGGTTAGACGTTATATCCACTATAAATCTCATGTTCTTGACAGCCTACACTTGAAGTTTGAGCAGTAACAGTAGCAGTAACAACTCCACCAGAGATTTTCGAGTAAAGCCCTTCTCTACATGTGCTAGTGCTAGTGCTAATAGCATAGCGATAAATAACTCCACTAGAGATTTCCTTTCATTAACAGACAAGCAGCTGATGGCCCAGTGCGACATACTATTGGGATATATTTTCAGTGATTCTTGATTCTTCAGTTCTGTTGAATTCCTGCATAGTAATTTTTACTCTTAAGAATGCAAACATGCTGCACTTATGCACATGTAATGAAAGCTCTTGTAATGAAAGAGCTTACAAAAAGCTCTTGTAATGAAAGAGCTCTTGTAATGAAAGAGCTCTTGTAATGAAACTTTGAAGAAGCACGATCTTACAAAAGCTCTTGTAATGAAAGCTCTTGTAATGAAAGAGCTCTTGTAATGAAACTTTGAAGAAGCACGATCTTACAAAAGCTCTTGTAATGAAAGAGCTCTTGTAATGAAAGAGCTCTTGTAATGAAACTTTGAAGAAGCATGATCTTACAAAAGCTCTTGTAATGAAAGCTCTTGTAATGAAAGAGCTCTTGTAATGAAACTTTGAAGAAGCACGATCTTACAAAAGCTCTTGTAATGAAAGAGCTGGTGTGGTTTGTGGTATGTACTGATTCTATATTCTCTGTATATACCTTGACTCTTTTTTTTTCTTTTCCTTTTCCCTCTAAACTTGTGGTTTTAGTCAGTGAACAATTGTTTTGTTTTCATTTGACCAGCCATGATTAGGAGCTTACAATAGCATTCAAAAATGACACTTCTGCATAGTAAGCAAATGAAGAAACATATTACAATCTGATCTTTCTTCTATCAATTCTATTAATTGATAATGGCGGAACACTTTACCTTGGTTGTTAATAGAACACTTTCAGCCTCTTTTGGAAGTTATCAAGATTGATCGTGTAAGCACTGGGTGCCCCAGTAGCATTTTTGTCAAAAGGTTTTGCATTACCATTTCGGTGTTCTGCCATTGAAGCTATGTCGGATCTAGAACAACTGAAATCCGCAACAAACCAAACAGAAAAATGCAGAGATAACCACAAATTTCAGAGGTTTGTCTCTTCTTTCCTTTCTCTTCTATTTCACGAACAGAATGTAGTTCATCTGCAAATTATAGTTTTTTTAAAGGATTTAGTACTTTTTTAAAAATGAAAACTACTAGTTGAAAAGAAGAAAAAATAACATTTTCATTATATATATATATATATATATATATATATATATATATATATATATATATATATATACAACCCACGATCCATGATCCAAACTTCAATTCCTGGTTTCCAAATTCCTGTCATACAATCATCATCTGAGCCTTTCTTCCATCGATTTGGGGTTGGCTTTAAATGGTAGATTGGCAAAAAGAAATTATGGTTGGCTGCCAAGTAAACATTCACCTTCCTCTTTACCAAGGTCTTGGAACTGGAAATGGCAAAGGCTCACATTGATACTAACTCACATGCCAAACATAATTCCACACTACACAATTAAGACTGCCAACAAGCTACTCGCATATTGCAGCAACATTTTAAAACAGCAAAAATGCCCCTATTCCCAGTGGAGGTAAACTCCACACTGTGTCTGGGGCTAACAGGTACAATCTGAAACGTTGGTTGTTACACACGCGTATGCCTCCAAATTACCTAAATACATGTTAGGTTTGTTTCAAATTCCTCCCCATGTTCCTTGAAAATCCAAAGTTCATGATCCTCTGAAAACTATTTGTATGGGAAAAATTGCCCCTGGCTGTGATGCATACAGAGCTTTGCTAAGCACACATGCATGTTCAAGTTAGCTAATGCACATGCCACCACATATTCTAGCAAGGCGAACAAGTGGAATGTCCAAGCCATCCATCATGATGAGATTCCCTATCCCAAGAATCAGGTCAGTCCACTAGTCAGGTGGGCCACAATCAACGGAACGAATGTACGGTTGTGAAAAAAAAAAGCCAAAGTTTTCTAATCTGCTTGGCTTATTTCTACTATCATGGCACACCAACTGAATGGACCACCTTTATCTTTGGGCTCTACACAGTGAACTCCACCTAGTGGATGGCTTGGATGTTTCACTGGCCTACCATACTAGCATATACAGTGGGTGATGCATTAGCTGACTTGCAGACACGTGGTAGAGTGCATTGGATGAATGGTCTGAAACAAGTCCATCCCTGCATATGTATATAATCGTATGATACATGTGTATGTATTTATGAATATAACTGTATGATGGTTGAATGGATGGATGGGGGAATCAAAGATATTTTTTTAGGTCTGGTTTCATGGACCAAATGGTAATAGAGATGCAGTTTCATAAATGAAAGTAGTTACAAGCACTGACAAGTTGTTACCATCTTCTCATTATGCAGGTGTATCTTGTTGGGAAATAGGAATTTCGCAATTCCTACACTCTCATTTGGTCATTTTGTTAGACACTAGTGCATTAAATGCAGATTGCATTGCGCTGTTGTGTATTGATTCCAACATCTAAAGATCTTTTCAAACTGTATTGTGCTCTCCCAGTGAATGCTATGAAGTTAAGAAACGCTCTTACCTGAACCTCTAATGGCTAGGATGAATTCTAATCTTTTATTTTGTTAATTGGTTTCAGTTGATTAAACTATTCACCTTTCATGGATTTGAGCTGCTTATTTGTAATATATGAAGGGTTGACTAAACTACTCTTTTCTTGGATTGAATCTAGTTGTTCCTAATGTATGTAGGAAGGGCTCAAAAGAAGGTTGAACAAGAGAAGATACTAAGTAGTTGAAGTTTCGGGTAAGAAGTGTTTAGTTAGGAGGGTTAAAGTCAATTTTTATTGGAGTGGGCCACTTGGGTCATTTCCTTTTTTTATTGAATTGAGTTGTTACCAATTTTGTGAATAGGATTCTTATCAAACAATAGTGTGAATTATTTTTTGAATGACTATCAGGTGCAAGATTAAAAAAATAATAATAATAAATTATCGATATTTTTTTAATTTACAAATATTTTAGTGACGGACCAAATCCGTTGCTAATTTCTGAACATTGAAAATCAACGACAGATTTGAAGTCCGTCGCTTACTCATATTAGCGACGGACCTTATCCATCGCTAATGTTTTTAGTGACGACTAATTTTTTGAATATTATCGACGGATTTTTTATTTTTGACTACGGATTTTATCCGTCGTTATAATGCGACGGACCTTATCTGTTGCAGATTAAACGACGGATAAAATCCGTTGTAAAACCAAAAACGACCCAGTAAATAGCGACGGATGAAGTCCGTCGTTTATTTGGTTTTACGACGGATTTGGTCTGTCGCAAAACAGCGATTTTGGCATAGTGTCATGTCAATCAAAATCGGTAATTAGCAGATAAACAAAACGAGGTCCATAGATGATCAGCAGATCAACTATGACATAAAGATCAGCACTCGACCGTGGTTATATCAAATCCGATAACACAGTCATCCATCTAAGGTGAATGGGGCCCACTTATTTGGGTTAACCCATTAAGGGAATGATGAGAATGGGCCTAAAAAGGCCTAAGGGAAGGCCATAATGTGGACATTCAACCATCATTACCCATCAATGTGAACATTTAACCAACATTGCTCCCCAGGAGTGACTCACATAGAGCCAAACATAAAGTGGGCCCATGGCCTACGCAAGGGTCTGATACACATCATTGTGGGTCGCGTCACATAGACCTCGAATACCTTGGATGGGCCACATCCCATGAGCCTCGAATACGTTACAATGGGCCACAGCCCATGGGCTTAAAACATACAATAGGTGGGCCCTACACATGGGCCTAATACAATCAAGTGGGCCTCATACCTGGGCCTCCAATATATCTCAGTGGGTCTCAACCCACGGGCCCCAAACACATCACGTTGGGTCATGCTCATAGGCCTCAAATACACAATAAGTGGGTCCTACACACGGGCCTAATATATATCACAGGTGGGCCCTACACATGGGTGTCATATGCATTAAATGGGCCACTTATCTAAGCCTCGAACACATCAAATGGGCCACGCGTCATGAGCCCAATACATATCACAATAGGCCATAACCCATGGGCCCTATATACATCACAGTGGGTCTCAACTCACGGGCCTTTATACATCACATGAGCCTAATCACATGGTCCTCATGTATGTCAAGGTGGCCTCAACAACGGGCCTCATACACATGACGGTGGGCCTCGATAACAAGCCCTCATACACATCAAGGTGGGCCTCAATAACAAGCCCTCATACGCATCAAGGTGGGCCTCAATAACAAGCCCTCATACGCATCAAGGTGGGCCTCAACAGATGGCCACAAATAAATCAAGATGGGCCGAATCACATGGGCCATATATATATCAAATGGGCCACACCACTTGGGCCCCATGCATATCAAATGGGCCACACCCAAATACAAGTGGTGATAATGATTTCTACCATTAAAATTCTCAAGGCCCACTCTAACATTTATTTTCTATCCAATCTGTCCATAGGGTCACACGGACCTGGATTAAGAGGAAACAAATTTCCTAATGATCCAAACTTATGTAACTCAGAAGGTTTCAATGGCAAACACTCAATCTCCACTACTCTTTCCTATTTGGTCCACTTGATCCTAGATCTGCCTCATTTTTAGTCTCAAGCTTATTTAGGCAGGCTTACCAAATGGTTGAACGGTTTGGATGCAACACATGCATCAAGGGCGAGGTCCACATGAGCTATGGATCTAACTTATTCTTTAGCTCACACTATGAGACGAGCTTTCAAAATGGATGGACAGCTCAAATGCAACACAAGCATCATGGTGGGTTCTATGAAGGCCCACCATCACATATATATTACATAACATATTATATAATCTATATGTAATATATAAATAATATATACAATATAGTATAATATATATATATATATACACACGCGCGCGCGCACACACATCAACCCCACACGTGGGGTGGGTCCCACCATCTAGGTGTGGACGGTGAGGATAAAACAACAAATCATGGGTGGGGTCCACTAGCCATCCAGCAGTAGCTGGACGGCATTAATAAAACACATACATCTGTGGGTTCCACCGTCCGCCTGGACGGTGGTGAACAAAACACGTACATCACTATGGGTACCACGTGGGGCACACCGTGATGTTTATATGTCATCCAACCCGTTGATAAGGTCCACAGACTTGGATGAAGGTTAAAAACATATTTCAGATTGATTCCAAAACTTCTGTAACGCAAAAAAAGGGTTCAACGACTGACGTTCAATCCACCCTGCTCCCTATGATGTGGGCCACCTGAGCTTCGAATCAGGCTGATTTTAAAGGGGGCCCACTGTTTGAATGGGGCCCACCAAATGAACGGTGTGGATACTCAACATACATCATGGTGGGGCCCACGGCTGGGACCGTGGGTCCTTGGTCGTCTGCCCGCCAGCGCCGTATGCACAGGCGTCCTCCCACTCTGTCAGCAGCAGCAGCAAGGCTATTGTGATTTATATATATATATATATATGAAAATCTAAAATTTTAGGGTTTTTCCTATGTAGGGCCCGTTCCAAGTGAATCCAACCCAGCCATTGCGTACCATGGCTCAAGACAAGCCAAACAAGCCCAATATTGAGTATTTTTCAGTGTATAGAAATGTCAGGGAAAATTTCAATGATGAAAACCACCATTTGCTATGGTATGGCCCGCCAGAAAGTCGGATTGACGTCATTTTTTGGCTCAACGTTTAAAACGAGCTGAGGAACGGAATGGATGGCTTGGATTTACAACATGCATTAAGGTGGGGCCTGTATGAATGGCTCATCCAAAAGCTTGCCAATCAAGCTAATAGTTGTGTTTTCACTACACGTCCAACGTCCCTGGACGCTGCACGGTTGGGTGCAAGCATACATACGAGTTGGGCCCTACTCGGTGGGCCACCAAATGATGGATGGTATGGGTAAAACATACATTAGGGTGGGATTCAACCAAGTGGGCCACACATCACACAATAAATAAATAAAAAAGAGAGAGAGAGAAGCACCCACCTTAGACTTCTCCTTCCTTCTTCCACCAATGCATGCTAGAGCTCCAAATGATCAATTTCAACGGTTGGGATCACACTTGGATGGTGGAGATGGGAGATAAGAAGTGGGCCACATAAAGCTCCCTCTCATGAAGCTCTCATGAACGGATTCTTGCTTGGGAGGAAATGAGGAAGAGAGAAGAAAGAGAGAGAGAGAGAGAGAGAGAGATGTAAGAGAGAGAGAGAGAGGGATGGGTGATGGATGGGGTGAGAGATGGGTGATGGGTGATGAGTGTACTTGGGTGTAAGAGAAAGTTTAACTTTGGGGTTGCTTGGGGATGGGGTTGTACTTTGACATGTGAGGTGATGTGTACTTGATTGATGGGATTGATGGAATTTGATGTGATGTTCTCTTGGGTTTTGCAACACGCAGTATTTTTCCTAGAACTGAATGCAGGCCCACATCTCCTGGTCAGGGTATCACCTTAGTGCACGAGACGCGGCATCGGAACCGCGGTGACGGCATGGTCACACGGGTATAAGTTTCGGGTCTAACTGACTCTGAAATACAGGACATGACTCAGGGTTGCGCATAAACCCTGATAACAGAACGCGGGTCACCGAAATTCGACCGGGAGAACTGCGGAAATCTACGGAACGGTACGACCTATGATACGGGTCTTATATTGAGGCCTCAGGCCCATTGGTATACGTGTCTAAGAAACTCTGTCTTAATCTTGTTTAGCTCGTAGAGACATGTTGACTAGCTTGGCGTAATTGGGAATGCTACCACAACACATCTTAGTGGGGATATCGGGTCGCAGCCCATTCGAAAAATGCCGCATTTTCATCTGCTCGTTCGCTAGGATCAAAGGAGCGTATCGAGCAAGCTCTGTAAATTTGTTCCCATACTCTGACACAGACATTCCTCCATGTAGGAAGCGAAGAAACTCACCCTCATTTTCATTATGGTAAGTGAGGGGGAAGTACTTTCTATGGAAGCATGTCTCAAATACATCCCATGTCCACACATGTCTTGTGGGAACTATTCGTAGGATGTTATCCCACCAGAGACTGGCTTCCTTCTCGAACATATAAGTGACTAGCTCAACTAACTCTGCCTCAGTGTAGTGTAGCGGCTTCAACATCTTATAAATGCGATCTATCCAGTACTCAGCCTTCTCGGGTCTATAAGTACCTGTAAAAGTAGGAGGATGGAAACACTGAAAGCGCTCAAAAAGACCGCTGGTATTCATATCCCCAGCAGGTTACACTGGTGGTGCAGGTGGGACCGTATTCAGGTTTTGGGCAATGGTCCCCGCAATAGTGGCCAAAACTTATTGTTGTTGATGCATTAGGAGCAACATCTTCTCCAACTTATCAGGAGGAGGAGCCGA
This sequence comes from Magnolia changhungtana, assembly GCA_030180095.1. NCBI lineage: Eukaryota > Viridiplantae > Streptophyta > Magnoliopsida > Magnoliales > Magnoliaceae > Magnolia > Magnolia changhungtana. The sequence continues at coordinate 2,351,017 of JASAUF010000502.1, read as the reverse complement.
TTGAGGTATGTGTGGCATCAATGTGGATACACGGTTCTGTTTAGGAATCGATAGTACATAAGGTGTTGGCCCATTGGTGGGGCCAGTGGCCGACTGTGAATCTGGCATCGTCTCAAAGTCTGGGCCTAAGCTAAGGTCTGTATGGCTATCGTTCAGGGGAGATGCCCCATCAATCGATCCGTCAAGTGTAAGACGTGTCATACTCTAAGTGGTTTTCGGAGGCATTCCTTATATACAACATAGGATGCACGTGTATAAGATTTAGAATAACAACACGCACTCATCCAAACATCATTCACATTCCAAATCAAAAGAAGCTTCATGCATTTCATTTAACTAAAATCATTACAATACATGAGATGTAGTCTTACATGGATCATGACAGAAGATGCATGTGAACTAATTTAAATAAAGCGTTAAACACCAAAACACACCAACAACTCTACCCTACTACTAAGCCTTTCAAGGCTATAACATAGAAAGCAAGAAAAACAAGGAAAGAAAAGACCCAATGACGACTACAACATAGAACTAGTCGTCCGAATCTGGTGATGGTAGAGGAGCGCCCTTGCCCTGCATACAGCACAGGAGAGCCTTCGAGGTGCGAGACACCTTCTTAAATTTTTGCTTCACATAGGCCTGACTCTCTTCAAGCTTGGTCCGGGTCTCTCTGACCTCCTGTTATAGGGCGACTTGGCCCTCCTCAATTTGAGCCAAACAGGCTTCTAAAGTGGCCTGATCATGGTGGTACTCATGTTTAGCAGGTGGAGAGCCCTCATCAAAGTCTTGGGCTTCCTCTTCTTCCTCTTCCTGCTCTCCCTCTTCCTCGCTTCCTTCCTCGATTTCATTCTCATCATTTTCTTCATCACTTTCTTCCTCTTCACTTCCTGTCACATCCCCACTCTCGTCGAGTCGGGCTTGACGTTGTCGAGGGCCAAATCCCATATTGTTGAGCGTAGCGTCATTAATGTAGTGGATCGGCATAAGCTCCGTGTCAAGTTGGTAGCCGAACTCACGAGCAAGCTTGCATATAAGTCGGCCGAATGGGAGTGAAATGTCAATTCTAGGAGAGCATGCAGTCTGAACTATCTATAGTAGGATAAATGTAGGCAGGCACAGCTTGTCTCTCTGCCCAGCTCTGTATAGGAAGTCCACCATTAAGTGCGTGCATTTGGAGCGATCGCTCCACCTAGGATACACATTGTGTGTGAATATGTGATAGAGTAGGCGAAAGTCATGAGTCATCTTGGTCACTAGGAGGCAGTCGCCTCGATTCTAGTGGATTAGTCGGCCGCAAAGAAATTGTGTATGGCGATCTCTTTCACGCACACTCCTGAGATTCTTCTCGCTAGCATGAACCTCACAACGTTCCATCCCCATAATCCGAGCTATCACACCAATGTCAATTGTGGCTTCCCGCCTTCCCACGGGAATAGCAAACTATAGAGGCTCTAGCAATAAGTCCCGTATGTGGGCGTAGAAGGCTCGGACAATGCTTTCACACGCACGTGACTTGCCCTCAAATATGGAACCCCATCCGGCGTCCAATAGGAGATCCATCGCTGGATATAACCCAAATAGCTTTTTGCCCACGTGTGCTTCATAGAGAACTCTACGACCCTACAACCTACCATGTGCGATGCCCGGCTGTAGGGCCCTTTCGAGCGGAATTTAGGGATTGAGATCTCACTTCGTCCTCTGCTCTCATGCGGTGCTTATACTTGCTTCGGTGCCCAATTTCTTCCTTGAATGGGTTGGGTGGCTATACCCAGCTTCATCTGTGGAAGCCCTCTTCTTTCCCATGAAGAAAAGAAGGGTGGAGAGAGAGAGAGAGAAGATAGTAGCCACGAGCTCGAAAAGAGCCATGGGAGTGAAATAAGATGGAGGGATAGGATGGATTGGTGGACTTTGAGATTTTTGAGACACAAAGGAGGGTTTGTGTGCTCAAATGGGAGGAAATGAAGGAGTTAAGAGATGGATTTGAAAGGAATGATGGGAGGTGTGTATGTAGTGATGAAGAAGAAGAAAATTTGAGAATGGAGGGAGACTTGAGAGAGAAAAAAATCATATTTTTGAGAGCTTGGAGGGGTTTGGAAGCTTGGAAGTGGAAGAATGGAGCAAAAGGGGACATATAGAGTGGTCCCACATGTGTTTCGTGGGCCCCACATGTGTGTACATGGTTGACCCGCCTCGGCCCACTGTGGCTCGACCAGCCCGCTGCAGCTGGACCGCAAGGCCTCACGGTAGGCGAGATGCCATCACGGTCCACTGGACCATGATAGCATCCCCCCGGGTGACGGAAATGTGTGGGGGCCACTTTCGTTCCCCCCGATTTGTGGCGTTTGGGCCCTCAAGTCCGTTTGAGACGTTTTCGGCGTCTATCTTGCGCATATTCAAGCGTTCCAATCATTTGAGTGTGGAATAGGCTGGATTATCATCTAAACTCGTCGATTGATGGTATAGAAAAGAACCGGAATCATCTCACATGATCACAGATGCATATGGGTCATATTTCAACGATCAGTTTCACCTGTCGGCGAAACTTGGAATCCTACATTTGTTTCTACATTTTTATCGCCCCCTCTTAAGTCAAAGTACGTCAGTGTGCGTCGTATGTCCATAACCCAGGTCCAGTTTAATCTAAATCATTCTTTGATATCTACTTGTAACACCCTGAAAATTGGGGGTCGAGCAAAGCTCAATTCCCGAGTTCCAACGCATCACTTATGCAATATAGATAATGATGTTTAAATGTTGTCCATATTAGTGCATTAAAAATGGGTGAGATTATACTAAAATAGTATATTATACTCCAGAGATAATTAAGTTAAGCAAGCGGAAGACTGAGATATGTATATAATATATAGAAGTGTTTCTCAATCCCTAGAGTATGAGTATGCTACCAGGCTGAATATATACATGTGTTGATCCAAAATTTACAAAATACAAAATGTGAAAGTCCAACTAAATCATATAATCCCTATAATCCTATCGATCAGTACATGGTCTACATAGACCCATCTGATAGTTGAACATAGGAGAATTCTTCCTCCTCATCAATGAAATCCTAATCAGTAGCGTGGACATCGTCGCCACCTGCATCTACAACAGAGTCTGGTTGGTGTTTTAAAACACCATCCCAAGTGGGAATGAGTAGCTAATTCAGTGAAACTATAAAGCAAAGGTTAACATATTATCAATTCAGTCAAGCAGTAATGATAAAGAAGTACAATACTCATGTCCTAAGTACTCTTGTTAATGCAGGAATGATATTATATAATGATGCATGCCCTCGCCTGCACTCCTTCAACAACACCATCTTACGGTCTCACATACTACTCCCATTGTGTTTTTCCACACCAAAGGCACATGCAATGTTGTACATAGTCATGTTAGCCGAGTTCTTGATCAGGTTTATTCATACAGCAAATTTGGGAAGCTAAGATACCTCCCTTTATATCATTTACCTAAATGATGATCCATCTAGGTTCGTCAATCCTAGTTAATTATATACGATAGGCAAGTTACAGGGCATCACCCCTAATGAAGGTAGTGGATAGGCAAGTTCATTTAATTATACTCGAGGTTACTCTATCGACGCCCTACCAATTAGAGCGCTATTTTTGAAGGGGGTCAGGATCAGACGGTACACTCCAACCCACACTGGGACCGCAGCCAGACTGCGCCGGGGTAGGCCGACAGTTCGAATACAGTGTCCCATACTACCGTATTCAGCTCACGAGTTTTAAGTTTCTCATTGGTCATTACGGGGAGGCTCATCACCCCAGCGTAGGCCGACAGCTTGACCACGGTGTCCCATACCACCATGCTCGGCTCATGAGTCTTAGCGGATCGTGGTACCATGGTTAAATGGGCTTTACATTGGTAAGGGGTACCTTAGATTCAAACAGTAGCATCCATACATGGTAAACACATAATAGGTCAATTAGCTTATTAAACAAGTTTGACTGGTATGAGCGTATGCTGAATTAATCAACATAGAGTGCATAAGCACTCCACGTGGCCTAACCACTATCGATAATCATTGTATGACTCGGATTTACCGAACGCATCAAATGTGGTGAGATTAATTCGGTCACACAAATAGGAATTTTTACCAATTGCCTGGACTACATATTAGTCCCAATCATACTCAAATGTAGCATGTGGAGACATGTGATGATCATATAGGTATTTAACAAATAATCGAAGTACATCACTTATTTGAGTATTTTATCAACATATTGAACGTGTTACCGAACATTTCGATTCATTCATAAATTGCATAGTTGAAATTAAGATTGCATGGAGGAAATTATACATATAGATAAGGTAATTGAGAATTCTATCTCAACACCCTTATTAAATGTAATTCATCAAGCAATATCTCATTCAGACATTTTATCAAACACATAGAATATGTTATTATACATATGCATTTTATACATAAATCACATAGTTGAAGTAAGACTGCATGAAGAAAATTATACATCTAGATAAGGTAGTTGAGAATCCTATTTCAACGCCCTTAATAAATACAATTCATCGGACAATTTCTCATTCAGTCATTTTATTAAACACTTATGTAACACCCAGAAAATCGGGGGTCGAGTATAACTCAACTCCCGAGTTTCAACGCATCACTTATGCAACATAAATAATGCTGATTAAATGTTGTCTGTGTTAAAGCAATAAACATGAGTGAGATTATACCAAAATAGTAATTCATACTCCAGATTAATTGTATAAAGGCAAGCGGAAGACTGAACTGTATATATATGTAAGTAAAGAAACAAAAATCATTTCATTCTCCAGAGTATGAACCCATCTGAGTCACCATATACATGTCTGTTTTATGAACAAAATGTCAAAAATTAAACTAAGTAGCCATCCCTACAAGACCCGTCGATCCTCACAGCCTAGTCGAAGCCGCCAGAGTACTGCATATATGAGAACTCATCCTGGTCCTCATCATAATCGGGCTCCGCCTCCTGAGTCGTCGGCTCATCTAAACCTGAGACAGAGTCTGGTTAGTGTGCGCAACACCGTCCCGTAACGTGGGAGTGAGTAGCTAACTCAGTGGAACAATAAAGCATAGGTTAACATGTTATCAATACAGTCAAGCAGTAATGATAAAGCAGTAAAATCAAACACTCCTAACTACTCTTATGAATACAAGTATGAATGCAGGTATGATGGATGCCCTCACCACACCCTCCCTCGTGCGACACCATCTCACGTTCGCGACATGCTTTCATCCCTCAGTGCTCCACATCTTCCAGGCACATGCAATGCATGATGAGCATAATTACCGAGTTTTTATTAGTCCATTTCAAACAGCAGGATTGGGAAACTAAGGTACCTCCCTTATATCATTCCCGAACATGATCCATTCTAAGGTCGTCAGTCTTAGTTAATATCAGACGATGGTGTGTTTTCTAGGTCACTGCAAAGGCTGCCAAGGCTGTTACGCATAAAGATTACACCACTCCCCCATCACCTCTTTAACGATTCATCACTATACAGAAACAGGCCTAGTTCATACTCTATATACCGCGGCAAAACTCTAAGGCTCACCGCGATTTCAGAGTATGCTCGAGGTCACTACAAAGGGCTGCCAGGGCTGTTGCTCGCATTCGTTGCACCACTCCCCCATCACCTTATCAATGTAGGCCGACAGCACGAATATAGTGTCCCATACCACCATAATCGGCTCACGAGTCTGGTTGCTCACTGGTCACTACGGGGAGGCACGTGGCCCCAGCGTAGGCCGACAGCTCGACCACGGTGTCCCATACCACCATGCCCGGCTCATGAGTCTTAGCGGATCGAGGTACCATGGTTAAAAGGGATTTCACTAGTAAGTTTGGTACCCTAGGTTCAAGCAGTAGTGACCAAATATGGTGAATATACATTAGACATATCGGGTTACATGACGTGCCTAACTATCTCGAGTGCACAATCAATTAGACAACATGAAGTGCATAAGCACTTCGCCTAGCCTAACCACTGTCGCCAACTGACGTACGACTCGGGTTCGTCAAACACATCTTACGTGGCGACATGAAACTCAACCACGAACTCAAGTCTAGTACCGACTATCTGGACTATAGACATAGTCCCAAACTCAATCAAACCATATTAGTAGCATGTGGAGTAGAGCATGGTAAACAAAGTAATTCAAGCATGTTAGCAAGCATGTCATAAAGCATGTTATAAAGCATGTTGTAAAGCACTACATAAATAGGAATACAAACACATATATTACAAAAGTAAGCAATTTAAGTAAACAACCTCATGGAAGTAATCATACATGTCTCTAAGGTAGTTAAGCATCCTATCTCAACATCCTTCTAAGGCATCAACATCCCAACACTTACTCACACAAGCATTTCCACAAACACATAACATACACTATTTCAACATACTTAGTGTATGTTAGCAAACATGTATTAGGGCGAATCCTTTCGCCAAGCAAGTATTTTACTCATACATAATATATTTATACAACAATTAATCATGGCAAACACATCTCTAAAATATACATGTATACGGTACTTTTTACAATACAGTATTTCTACATACATAGTGTATATTAGTAAAACATGTATTTGGGCGAATTCTTTCGCCAAATAAGTATTTTATCCATGTATCATATATCCATACAACAAATAATCATGTCAAACACATTTTCAAAAAATATACGTATACGGTATTTTCTACAAATCCTAGAATATGTAAAATTCCATATTTTACAACTTTAATCGAAACAGAAAATGGAAAGCACTTTATACATGTGCAATTGCATGCAGATCATAGATCTATCATTATCTGACATTGAAAGCGTTGAAAACCGTAACCTATACACCTAAAGTCCTCACCTTACACCGTAGAATTGCAACGAATTAGCTAGGTTCATTATGCTTCCGTATTCGGCAGTTTTATAGCCTAAAGAGTGAAACCGGTTAGCTATTTCATAACCTATAACCTTCACACCCCAAAACAAATTTAGGGTTAGGGTTTCTTACCTTAAAACGGAGTCGGTATAGCCGGGAAAGTGGCAAGATCGGTGTGGTGGAGCTAGGGTAGGGAGAGGAAACAGCAACAGGGAGATTCTCCCACTTCTCTCACTCTTTCTCTCTCTTTTCTCACTTCTCTCTCTAGGGTTTTCTTTAAATTCGTATGGCTGTGAGAGAGGGTGTTCTAAGGCCCTTATACAGCCTAAAAAATCTCCAAAGTAGACTTAAGGTCAATGTATACTTGGGTTATAGCCAAAGCGGCGCTAATTCAGCTCAAAGGAGGGTTTCTAGCGGGCCTCCTTGAGCCAAAGGTCAGACTTAAGCTCTCTAACCTTCGATCTACGTGGAGTTAAGTTTTTGTCTCAGTCGGATTCCCAGATCACGCGTGGCAGACCAGTTTCAGTTCAACGGTCAGTGGGCCTTGATCCGAAATTCCAAGTACATGTAAATGTTCTTGAAATTTTTCCTGATCCGTGGGTGTATTTGGGTCAGATTCTGACGGTCTGGTTTCTTATAAATTGACCGCAAGTTTCAAGTCTCAGATCACTATTCCAGATATTTATTTTGTAAAGGAAATATGAGTTTTCACACTCCTTCGCTCCGGACTCAAGCGAACAGCCAGGGGACACAGTCTGGGTCTGATTTTCGAGATGGTTGTCAAGCCCAGCGAAGCGGTCCTAAGTCCTTAACCTCGTATTATTCGGAGTCCCGATGTGCGGTCCAGACCTGATACGGAGTTTTAATGTGCTCCCGAGAGCAGACGGGTAATGAGTTTGATCCTAGATTTTAGGGTAACCTAGCGTCAAGGATTCTACAAGTTTTGGGTCTTGTAGATCGTATTTAAAGCGATCCAAACGGATTTCATGGCTAATCTAGTTTAGCACTTAGTTAACTTTGTCAAATTTCTAAAGGATTTAATCCTAAATGATTTATGGTCGAGGTGGTACTCGAGCCATTGTACGGAAATTTACGAGTCGTTACAACTTAGACTACATATTATCCCATATATGCACTAAATCAGTTATAGCATATATTATGGCAAATCCTTTCACAAAGGAGTTGTCATACATACAACAATCATATATTCTAGGTTAATAGTCATGGCAAGCACAAATCATGATAGCAATTTCATTCAAACATTTCAACAAACACATGAAATGTGTTATATATTCACATAGTTCACACCCATGTATTATTTATCAAATACATCATAACTAAGATCATATAGTGGCAAACAAGTCAGACATAAATCATTAGCTGACATTGAAAGACTTGAAAACCATAACCTAAACGTTTATAGTCCACACCTTTCATCGGTATGCTCGTTACGAACTCAGTTCGTACACTATGTCACCATCTACAGCACAATGGCTACTTGAATCATGAAATAGGTTAGCTATTTCACTGATTCCTCTATTGGATTCCTAAAACAAGATTAGGATTAGGATTTCTTACCTAAATCGAAGTTGGATTCGACAGTATAGCTAGATGTAAAGGTGATTCAATGCGTGGAGTAGCAGGAAGGAACCATGGCAACAAACTCTAAGGACCTCCCTTCGATCTCCACTCCTTTCTCCCCTTTTCTCTCTTCTCTCTCCTAGGTGTCACGCCCCAAACTCGGACACCGGGCTCACAAAATTCCCGATCGCCGAATCCGTCGCCGACAGCCTCTGTAGAACTCCATTCTCGGCTCCCAGCGCCCATACGCCAGGTTCCGATCCTTGAATGCTACAAGGAGGATTTTCAACATCAGTTTAATTCGTAGTAAGTATAACCAAAGGCATAACCCACAAACAACAACCAAAAACTCCATCACATTTCCACTATGATCAAAAACTTTACAAGTACAATGAGCATAAAGGGAAATACAATGAAATGGACAAAAAGCTCTAAAATGATCTGCTCTGCGCTCCTGCCTCAGCGCTGCTCCGTCCCAACATCACCTATATACAACAGTCGTGCATAAGCTTATAGAAAGCTTAGAGGGTGGTGAAAGTGTGTGCGCAAGGTAGTAAAGCAGATATGCAGTATCAGAGTAATGCGAAACATGATGGTGAATTCATGAATACCGTTAGCCGTACCAAGGCTATGTGATGTAAGGCATGAATGATGTCGGCCATACCAAGGCCATGTGATGCGAGATGCAACTCAAGCATACAAATTCTCATCTATATCCACATATCAATACAACTCATCTCTAGAATATCACCGGGGTCTAGTACAATCTAAACCAGATTACCGCCCCATCGCGCGCAATAAGGTAAGTGGAAGAGACCTCACTACCCGCCTGCCAATATCGGGCTCGGCTCGTCGATAACAGACCCATTCCTTGAGCTGGTCAAACTCAGCCAAGCATTACCTCCTCCTCTCGGGAGAGTAAGGCCGCACCCCCTTCCAACTGACCACGACACAGTGGAAAGTGTGGCCTTCGGGTAATCGGCCCTCGGCGCTCATGCACCCACTCGATCTAGACGTTGGAGCAACCTCTTGGTACTATAAGGATTCAGGGACTTTCACCCAGGGATATCTATAGCACTCCATGTAGAACAAGATTTTCGGTATCCAATCCTGCCAACCACGATAAGCCTGTGGAGGCTACGACCCTGATGTCGCTAGGGCGTATGGTAACCATGTCACACAATGCAAATGCATGAAGCACGCAATCCAGTCATGCAACAATCTTGCACGTAACGCGCGCTCATGTAGGGCAACTCTACCCATCAGGGAGCCCATAATCAATCTGTCCGAAGGTATATGCTATGATCAGACACTTCTCATATCAAGCATACATATGGTGCGTATGATCATGAGTCATGGAACTATACTAAACATGTTATAAAGCAGTGAACTATCCTTATAACAAAGATGGTCCTAGACATAGACGACTTACACACAACCAGTACGGGCCTATTAATCGCCCTAGGGAGAGTCATAATGTGGACATTTAACCAACATTATACTTACAATGTGGACATCAAACCAACATTACTCCCAAGGCATTGCCTGTCGAAAACATCATTACATAAACCATGTTGGGATCATACATTGCAATGGACCTTAAGTACATCCCATTGGTTCTTAAATACATCAAATGGGCCGTATCACATGGGCCTTGCATTCATCAAATGGGCTGCATTAATGGGCCTCACCAATGGGCCTTATGTACATTGCAATGGGCCATAACCCATGAGCCTTGAATACATCACAATAGGCCTCAACCCATGGACCCTATTACATCACAATGGCCTCAACCCATGGGCCTTAGAATACATCAAAACGGCCTAATCACTTGGGCCATATATATATTAAATGGGCCACACTACTTGGGCCCCATGTACATCAATTGGGCCACACCCAATTATAAGTGGTAATGATGAATTCCACCATTTAAAATTCCTAAGGCCCACCATAAAATATATTTCCCATCTAACCTATTCATAGGTTAACATAATAATAAATGAAGTGGGAAACAAATATCCACTTAATGGGAAGCTACTATGGCCCTTAGAGATTTTGAACGGTGGGTGTTATTGACCACTACATAAAATGGTGGGGTCCACTTGAACTTTAGATCTGCCTCATTCTTTAACTCATGCCATAAAATGATCTTTCAAAATGGATAGACGGATTGGATGCAACACTTGCATCATGGTGGGTCCCACTGTCCAAACAGTGGACAGTGGATAAAACACAAAAAATCGTGGTGGGATCCACCGTCCACGGCAGTGGATGGTGTGGAGGGAACACGTACACCACAGTGGGTTCCACCGTCCCGTACTGGGGACGGTGTGAAGAACACATACATCACTGTGGGTCCCACGTGGGGCCCACCATAATGTTTATCTGCCATCCAATCCATCCATAAGGTCGCGTAGACCTGGATGAAGAGGAAAAACAAATTTCATCTTGATCCACAACTTCTGTGGCCCAGAAAAGAGCTGTAAAGGCAGCCGCTCAATCTCATTATTTTCTGTGATGTGGGCCACCGGAGTCTTAGATCAGGCTAATTTTTAGAGTGGGTCCACTTCAGGGAGTGGCCCACCCGATGAATGGTGTGGATATCAAATATACATCATGGTGGGGCCCACGACAGGGGTCGTGGGTGCCGGCCTGTTCACCCGCCGCTGGCGCAAGTGCGCAGGTAGCGCCTGCCGCAGCCTGACACAGCAGCAGCGTTGCTTCCTTCCTTTCTTCTTTTTTTTGGGCGGAAAATTACATGTGGGGCCCGCCACCAAAGAATCCACTCCATCCAGTGGATTCTATGGCTCGAAATACACAAAACAAGTCTAATATACATTATGTTTGGTGTGTAGGTGCAACAAGGTGGGTTCTAAAAGCTTTGAACAGTAGAAAATAGAGTTTTTTTGGTATGGCCCGCCTGATTACCGGATCGACCTCATTTTTCAGCTCAACGCCTAAAATGATATGGAGAATGGAATGGATGGCACAGATTGAATTTATTTATCAAGGTGGGGCCTGCATGAGCGTCCCATCCCAACAGCCTGGAAAAAGCTAATATTTGTGTTTTTTCCCAGTAACATCCAGCGTCCCTGGACGCTGGACGGCTTGACGTTGCTCATACACTGAGGTGGGCCATGCTTAGGTGGGCTACACATGATGGATGGTGCGGGTACAACACATTCAAAGTGGGCCTCACACATAAATGGCTTAGATACAATACCTACCTCATGGTGGGGTCCACATCAATGGATGACATGGATAAAGTCATGCATCAAGTGGGCCACAAGCCATCATACACAAAGGAAAAAGGGAGAGGGAGAGAGAGAGAGAGAAAGAGAGGGAGATCGGTGAGGATGGAGGGGCCCCACCAATATGGGCCCCTCTTACATACAACATACATTAAGGTGGGTCCCACATAGATGGACCCTTAATCAAGCAAAAAAAATGGCAAACAAGGATCTAAGATCACCCACAGCTTTCTTCTTGCACCAAAGGCTTCCTTAGCTCCTAAGCTTGGATTCCAACGGAGGAGATGAGGTTTGGATGGTGGAGATGGGGGATGAGAGGGTGGGAAAGGTGGGCCACACTTGTAGCTCTCTTGGAGGGTAAGGAGCTTGGACGTGTGAGGTGTTTAGGTTGCTTGGGAGAATGGTTTGAAAAAGAGAGAGAGAGGGTTGTAAAGGGAGACGGGTGATGGATGTGGTGTTATGGATGTAAGAGCACCTTTTTTACTTTTGGGGCAAATGTTGTAAGAGAGGTATGGGTGGTGTAAAAACTTTTTGACTTTAGGGTTGCTTAGGGAAGGGTGAGAAGTGATGGATTGATGGGATTGATTGATGGATGATTGATGTGATATCTCGTAGAGATTCTCTCGAAATTCATACGTGCGGCGTTTTTCTCGCACTAAACGCTGGCTCACATCTCCTGGCTAGAGTATCGCCTCGACGCGCAAGTCGCGGCATCAGAACCGTGGCGACGGCACGGTCGCTAAGGTACTAGTCTTAGGTTGAATCGATTCGGGTTGACGGTGACGCAGGGTCGCGCGCAAATACCCGTTAAGGGTCGAAGGTTGCCGAAATTCGACCAGGAAGATCATGAAAGTCTACGGAATGGTACGGTCTAGGGTACGGGTCTTACACTAGGGTTTGAAGAAAATCGTATGGAATAGAAATGGGGTGGTTTAAGGGCTATTTATAAGCCCAGAACTTATGTCAATGGCCCCAGGGCCATGGTATACTTAGGTTATAGCCAAAGGGTGTCCGTTTCGTGCAAACGGGACACATCTAGAGGTCTATTACTCACCTACGGCGTAGGGTAAGTTCTCTGGCAATGAATTTAGGCCAGGTTAAGGTTTCAGTCCGATCGGATCAGTGGATCGATCATGGAGGACCCGTTTCAGTTCAACGGTCATTGTCACTCGATCAAGGCCACACATATATGGATATGAGCAGCGAAATTTCCCTGATCCATGGGTGTATTTGGGTCAGAATCTGATGTTCCGAATTCTTCAATCAGGGCCACAAGTATACAGGTATGAGCAGTGAAATTTTCCTGATCTATGGGTGTATTTGGGTCAGAATCTGACGGTCCGAAGTCTTCAATTTCACCCGCAAGCGAATGACCCAAATTACTTAAGCTTGAGTTCATTTTCTAAAGATATCCACATTTCTCACATACTTCACTCAAGGCTCAAGTTGTGCGTTTCTGGATACTATTTGGACTCGATTCCCGCGATGGTTGTCAAGCCCAGTAAGGTGGTCATAACCGTATAGTTTCGCGATTATCGGACTTCCGATGCACGGTCCAGGTCCGAACGGAGTTTCAATGTGCTCCCAAGAGCAATTAGGTTTTGAGATTTCTCCTAGGTTTTTAGATAATGTAGAGTTGGCGATTCTACTGGTTTTGGGTCTTGCAGTTCGTATAGAAAGTGGTTCAAGCTAATCTACTAATTAATTCAGTTTAGTACTTAATTAATTTTCATCTAAATTCTACAAAATTTAACCCTTAGAGATTTATGCCTGAAGTGGTACTCGGGTCTTTGTACGGATTTTTTCGAGACGTTACAGAAGGAGAACTGTAGTGTTCATTTAAGCTGATGGTAGCAGTGATTGGGATTTTCTCCTCATCGCTCGACCGATCGAGGGTGGTGCTCGACCAGTCGAGTGGTGCTCGACTCAAAGTCCGGTGACCAATTAAGTTTATTCTTCTACACTGCTCGACCAATCGAGGACTCTGCTCGACTAGTCGAGGTTATGCAGATTCATGTCCGGATTTTGTGCGAAATACATAAATTTGATGCGATTTTCACCATGGTGCGGAAGGGAGTTGCCTAAATTATAAATAGGGGTACCTATAGCTTTTCTAGGTAATGCAAGAGGGTTTTCTAAAGCTTTACAAGGGTTTGCAAAGGGTTTAGGGCTATCGAGGGTGTGTGTGTGAGAGATAGAGAGAGACAGAAAGAGAAAGAGAGAGAGGAAGCTTGTGGAAGGGAGGTTCTGCAATTAGAGGTGATCTATTGTGCACTCGACATCTCAGTGCTTCTACGTCCTCGTAATCGATGAGATCTCTCTATTTTTCTTTATTCTCTTATTGTTTGTCTACTCTTGCGTGAGTTAAAAAGGTTTGATCCAAGTGGTGTGTGCATGTGATCGGTTGTAATGTTTTACTTCATAGTGAATTGTTGCTCTGGACGAAGTCCCGTGGTTTTTACCTCTTTGAGGGTTTTTCACGTAAAAATCTTGTGTCGTATAGTTTATGCTTTGATTTATTTCATTGTTTTATTATCCCATAATTCTGGTGTTAGTTGGGAGGCTAGATCTTAAGGTTTTATGCAATGGCCCCCCAATAAAGTGGTATCAAAGCATTCAGGTTAGTTGAATGGAGTGGGATCGATTCTGAATTATGAAAGGTAGCTCATCAAGGATGATCAGTTTCAATGGTTCTAACTGGACCATATGGAAGGCTAAGATGAAGGACTTGCTTTATTGCAAACACTTGTATTCTCCAATTCAAGACATATCAGCAAAGTCAATGGATATGAAAGATGATGATTGGAAGAAAAATTGGACCGAAAGGCAATGGGGTTTATTAGACAATGGTTAAACGATTCCGTATTCACCATATGTCTACAAAGACCTCAATCGCTAGCCTATGGCTGAAACTGCAAGAGCTGTATGAGAGGAAGACAGCTGACAATAAGATTTTTCTAATACGACGACTTGTGAATCTCAAGTTCAAAGATGGTGGTTCTGTGGCTGAGCACATGAATGAGGTCAGTAATATATTGAACTAGCTCTCCGCTATGAAGATGGTTTTGGATGATGAATTACGGGCTCTGTTATTACTTAGCTCATTGCCTGATAGTTGCGAGACATTGGTAGTATCTCTAAGTAACTCCGCGCCAGAGGGGAAGGTATCCATGGAATAGGTAATTAGTTGTCTCTTCAATAAGGAGACAAGGAGGAAGTCTCAGTGGTCTACTCAGCAAGAGGCCCTTGTGACACAAGAACAAGGGAGATGAAAAAACAGAAAGAGTGGGAAGGCTCGAGATAAATTAAGAGGCAAGTCAAGCACCAGGAAGGATGTTAAATGCTGGAATTGTGGCAAGAAGGGCCACTTTAAGCATGAATATCATAAGAATAAGAACGATAAGAAAGGAAAAGGAAAGGAGAAGGAAGATAAATCAGATTCTATTACAACCGCTTCAGATGGTGATATTGTAGTTATTCTTTTAGCAGATCATGATGTTTGTCTCACGGCTACGAGTCAGGACACCGACTGGGTGATAGACTCAGGAGCCTTGTTTCATGCGACTCCATGCAGGGACTTCTTCACAAGTTACAAGTCAAGTGACTTTGGGACCGTGAAGATGGGAAATTCTAGCATATCGAAGATCATAGGGGTCGGTGATATTTGTATGAAGATCGATATGGGTCACACATTGGTTCTCAGGGATGTGAGGCATATCCCAGACTTTCACCTCAACTTGATGTCGACGGGAAGGTTAGATAATGATGGCTATGAAAGCCGATTTGTTGGTGGGCGCTGGAAGCTTATCAAGGGTTCATTGATCGCGACTAGAAGAAAGAAGTGTTGCACACTTTACAAGACAAGTGTCAATATGTGCAAGGGTGGGTTGAACACAGCGGAAGATTCAGCTATTGACATATGACACTGGCGTTTAAGCCACATGAATGAAAAATTTCTTCAGCTACTAGCAAAGAAGCGCCTCCTTCCAGATGTAATAGGTATACCTCTCAAAACCTATATTAATTGTTTGTCAGGTATTAATTGTTTATCAAAGAAACAACATAGAGTTTCATTTGTTAAATCTGCTTCTCATATTAATAAATTACATACATTAGAATTAGCTTATTCTGATGTTTTTGGTCCTATGAGGATAAAAACCTTGGGTGGGGCATTGTATTTCCTCACTTTTATAGATGATGCATATAGGAGGGTTTGAGTTTGTACTTCAAAATCTAAGGATGAGGTCTTTGGTGTATTTAAATTGTTTCACATTATAGTCGAGAGTGAGACAGGTGGATCATTGAAGTGTGGTGAATACATCGGTGACTTTCACAAGTATTGTAAGTCCATGGGTATATGACATGAACAAACAGTTCCCAAGACCCCCCAGCATAATGGTGTAGCTGAGCGAATGAATCGCACAATTGCTAAGAGAATCAAATGCATGTTATTCCATGCGAAGTTGCCCAAGACGTTCTAGGGAGAAGCAATGCACACGACAGTGTATTTGATAAATAAGTCTTCATCAGCCCCATTGAATGGAGAAGTACCCGAGAAGGTGTGGACTGGACAAGATCCATTGTACAGTCATCTCAGGGTGTTTGGATGTAGGACATCCGTTCACGTACCAAAGGACGAGAGGTCCAAGCTCGATATGAAGATCAGACAATGTGTGTTCTTGAGGTACGGTAATAAAAAGTTCAGTTACAGATTATGGGATCCGACCGAGAAGAAGCTCGTCAGGAGCAAAGATATGGTTTTCTTTGAAGATCAGTGTATAGAAGACATTGATAAGCCATAAAAGAACCAGCCTAGTTCAAGCGAGCTAGAGGACATAGATTCGGTTATTCCTCCCATGATGCCTGATAACGAGGGAGTACAGCAAGGTGCAGAGAACGAGGGAGTTCCTACAGAGGATGGACCAGGGGAGTAGCCTCCACTTGATCCACTTGTTGAGGTACAAGTGAGGAGGTCATCTAGGGACAGACAGCCGTCTAAGAGGTACTTGCCACATGAGTACATTATGCTCACTGATGGGGGAGAGCCAGAAGATTATTCTGAAGCCCTAGCCAATGAGCATAAGGGGGAGTGGTTGAAAGCTATGCAAGAGGAAATGAAATCCTTGTATAAGAACCACACCTATGATATGGTGAAACTGCCTAAGGGTAAGAAAGCTCTAAGCAACAAGTAGGTGTTTATAAATAAGATTGAATAGAAGAATTCACAGATGAGGTTCAACGCCAGACTTGTGGTAAAAGGGTTCGGTCAGAGAAATGGTATAGACTTTGAGGAGATATTCTCACCAATGGTAAAGATGACATCCATAGGGTTGTTGCTTGGGTTAGTGGCTAGTACAAGGATTTAAAGATAGAGCAATTAGATGTGAAAACTACCTTTCTTCATAGTGACTTGGAAGAAGAGATTTACATGCACCAATCAGAGGGGTTTAAAGTCAAAGGCAAAGAGCATTCGGTGTGTAGGCTGAGGAGAACTTATATGGGCTGAAACAAGCTCCAAGGCAATAATACAAGAAGTTCAACTCATTTATGTTAAAGCATGGGTATGACAAAACGGAGTCAGACCACTGTGTGTTCACGCACAAGTTCTCAAATGATGATTTCTTAGTTTTGCTATTATACGTTGATGGCATGCTCATCATGGGAAAAGATATCAAGAAGATTGACAGGCTAAAACAAGAGTTGGGCAAGTTGTTCGCGATGAAAGACTTGAGCCTAGCTAAGCAGATCCTAGAAATGATATATGTAGGCCTATCAACAGGCTAGCCTGAGATTAACTTCGGCCCGAATTTTTAATTTATACTTTTTAAGATGGATTAACTCCAGTCGAGTTTTCAAGGCCACACAATCCAATTAGAGTTTGGTGGGACCAAAGCCCAAATTTGTGGATGAAAAGGTTTGATATTTGCTTGAGGGAATCACCTCTCCCTAGTGTTTGCATATCAAGCATCACACTATGCTAGTGTATCAAAGCTTGAGTATATTAGAAGGATGGGAGTGGGGAGTTTCTGAGTCATGTGTCCTACCCAATAGCAGAAAAATCCCACCAGACACTTCTTCTTCCAGTGCCCATATGCCGATGGGCTTCAGTTGTGTTGCGCAACACGCCAACAACACTAGTGAACCGAGATCTAATCTCCGGTCTCACCCACAAACGATAAACAAGAAGAAATATAATCTTAAAAAAAAAAAAGCATCAAAGCATTCCAAATAAACCACAAGAGAAGATATACGTAGAAAAAACCCCAACAAGTGTAAAAAACCACGGGTGCAAACTTCCACTATGAATAAAAATGAAGATTACAAGCAATATACTAACCTTTTCCTTTTAGATGTATGGAGAAAACCATTTGCCCACACATTAGAAATAACTCCCATAATCGTAGAATAGCCCTAGGGACCCATATTTATAGGTTAGGCAACTTCCCTTTTGCACCTCTGCGAAAACTGCCTCAAAATTACATAGTCCGTGTAAAATCCGGAAACGAATCTGCGTAACCTCGGTTGATCGAGTAGGCTTCTCGACTGGTCGAGCATGGACCTTGACTGGTCGAGCACCTCGGACCCCAAAAAACAGCGGCTCGCTAGACTTTGAGTCGAGCAGCCACTTGACTAGTCAAGAAGGCTATTCGACCGGTCGAGTGGCCCTGTCCAGATGTTGTTCCACATCTCAACAAGTTGTCCATTCTCATTTGACAACCTTGATACTCTGTTCATTAGTGCAAAGATGGCAGTCACCTTCACATAAGGGCTCTTTACACAGAAGAAGATTCAACAAATGTCGAATTCCCGTGTTCCACGGCATCACCCTCAATTTGAGGAAATGGGTTAGGGTCGGAGATTTCTACCTCGAAGCATGGTTTTGCTTTTCTTATTAACCCAAAAAAAAAAAAAAAAATAAATAAATAAATAAAAATTGCTAATCAATAAAGATTAAATAATTAATACTAATTGTACATACAAACATGCACAGGACTTAGGTAATTGATACTTTCATACTCACATGGCACACATGGATTAGATCAAAACCCATTTATTTTATAGGTCAAATAATTAATGGTCCCACTATAGTTATAAAAAGTAGTAGATTTCATTAATCCTTCCAAGATTTGCCTCCTGTTCTTTTTCCCTTCCGCTAGGATTGTCTAAAATGCAAGTTTCGGCCGAAATCGGTTCGGTACTGAGTTAGTTGGTGAGCTCTTATCATACTAAGAAAACTCAGTTGGGCCATTTGTGAATTCATGTGGTATATCCACGCCATCCATCCATTTTGACAGATCATTTTAGGAGTTGAACTCAAAATTGAAGTATATTAAAATCTCAAGTAGACCCTACCAAAGGAAACAGTGGAAGTATTGATTTCCACCATTGAAACCTTTCTAAGGCCCCCGTGATGTTTATTTATCATGAAAAGTGTTCATAAGATCACACGGATGTGGATAAAGGGAAAACACAAATATCATCTTGATCTAAAACTTCCATGGCCTAGATACTACAACAGGGATCAAAGACGCATGATGTTTGGACATGAATTTCATCCAGTGTGCTTAGAAATACGGATGGAGTACTTTAGCGTTAGGAATTGAAGGTAACACATCTGCTCCACATGTGTTGGGCACACATGTGAAGATTCATTTGGACGCGAATTTCCTGCAAAGGCCTTTCGCAAGGAAGTTTCTGTTTGAGATGCTCATGGGCCCACCGTCATATTTATGAGAAATCAACACCGTCCATCCATTTTGAGACCTCCTTTTAGGTGATGCGACTAAAAATCAGATGGAACCAAAACTCAAGTGGTCGAGTAAACAGTGTAGATTCATTTACCATCATTTGAAACATTCGTATGGCCAGGAAGTTTCATATCGGGCTAAATATTTTGTTTTTTCACTTCATCCATTGGGAATGACTTTTTAAACGGTTTGGATGGCATATAAACATCAAATTAGATCACAGGAAGATTTCAACGGTAGGAAACGCTTTCCCCAGTTTTTCTCTCGTGTGGATGCCTTGGGTGTTGGATCCACGTGATATTTAGTCTCATGTAGTAAAAGTATCTCTCTCTCTCTCTCTATATATATATATATAACCGATGAACGGTGTTTATTCCTAAAAAGTTTCACGGTAGTTCCCAACTAGCATCTCCGTACGAAAAGTTCCTGCAAAAGGGAATCCGCATTCGATTCAACGGCACCGGTGGAGTGGGAAGCGGATTGCGTGGTGTTGACGTCACCCAATTACGTAGCCCCACAATGATGTGTTATATCTAAACCATCCATCCATTTGGTGAGATCGTTTAAGGGCTTGAACTCAAAAAGACACGGACTTAAAGCTTTGGTGGGCCACACAAGAGAAAGTAGTGGGGATTGAAAGCCTACCATTGTAAACTTTCTAGGGTAACAGACTTTATGGATCAATCTGATATTTATTATTTAACTTAGTACTAGTATTTGTGACCTGATGAACAGGTTTGATGGCAGATAAACATCATGGTGGGCCTTCACAGTAATCCATCCAGGCAGGGCTCTGTGGGGCCCACCGTGATCTAAGCTTTTTATCCACACCGTTCACCGCTTTTATCACATCATTTTAAGGTATACCCTAAAAATGAGTTAGGTCCACACCTCCAGTGGGCCACGCAAAGGAAGCTGCACTGATAATGATAACCACCGTTGAAACCTTTTTAAGGGCCAATGTGATGTTTTTTACCATCCAACGTATTCATAAGGTCATGTAGACGTTGATGAACTGAAAACACAAATATCAGCTTGATCCGAAACCTCTCCAGCTCGTAAGAAGTTTTTAATGGTGGACGTTCAATCCCAACTTTGTGGTCCACTTAAGGATGGGATCTGCTTCATTTTTAATTTCATGTATTAAAATGATCCGATAAAAGCGTTGAACAGCGTGGATGAAACACTTGCATCAAGGTGGACCCACAGATCCCTGCCCGGACGGATTACCGTTGGGCGGGGGTAGGACGCGGCCGCGGATTTCCTGCGAAAGCCTTTCGCAGGAAGTTCCTGCACTGGGAACTTAGGTGGGCCCACTGTTATATTTGTGAGAAATCCTTCCCGTCCATCAGTTTTGTGAGTTCATTTTACATCAGGGTGTCAAAAATGAAATGTATCCAAAGCTTTAGTAAGCCGTGCTAAAGGAAAATGTGGTTAAGGAAATTCCTACTGTTGAAACCTTCCTGGGTTCAACAGTGATGTTTATATATCATCCATACCGTTAATAACGTCATTCCTATTGGGATGAACTGAAAACAAAAAATATTAGCATAAATCAAAACTTCTGTGACCCCACAAATATTTCAACTATGCACATTTACTTATCATGTTTTCCGCTCACTTAAGCGTTGGATACGGTTCATTTCTTGTAACACGTTCTAAAATGAGCTCACAAAACGGATGGACGGAGAGGATTTCTCACAAACATCACAGTGGGCCCCACCTAATTTCCCAGCGCAGGAACTTCCGCTTTCGCAGGAAATCCGCGTCCCCTATTTATAAGGTGTGAGAGACTGAGAGTAGTCGAAATCAGCGATCAGGAATAAACACGCTTGAATTTGGAAAGGATTCACAGGGAAAGCTTGAATTTGGAAAGGATTCACAGGAAAAGAGAGGGAAAGCTTGATTTTGGAAAGGATGGATTCACAGGGAAAGAAAGAGAAGGAAATTTCTGTTAGCGTGAGTGATCCTCTTAACTTGAACTCTCTTACTATCTCTGTTTTGTTTCTTTCTTTTTTTTTTCTTCTTCTTCTTTCCTATCTTCTTTACTTTCTCATCTTTCAATCGTCAAACAAAAATTTAGATTAGTTAAATTAGTGGACATTGATTGGATGGTTAAAACAAAATATCTCATGACCATCGTTCCCACGCACCTAATCCACACCACTAGGAGAGGAGAGCTTCGTCCTGGATCGGACTTTTGATATTAATCCCCTTCCGGGGCAGCATCTGTCACGGTGGGCCCCACCATGTTATTAATCCCCTTCCTGTGGTGTGGTCCACCTGAGATTTACATCTGCCTCATTTTTGGATAAAACTATAAAATTATCTGAAAAATTAGATGAACGGCATGGATAAAAAACACATACATCATGATGGGCCCACAAAGCACGACCAGCCAAACCGCGTCCCAGGTCTCGTGTCTCTATAACAGCATATAAAGGAAACGTCTGGTCTCTCAGTTTTTCTCTTTCTTTCCTGCTTATTTGTAAAAGTGAAAATCTTATCTTTTTTTCTCTCTTTTACTCTTTTTGTAGAAATCAGAAGCGATGATGATGAACATTAGTGAAAACGATACCTCGCATGTGGATGATCAGTTCAGCAAGATGGAGCCTGAATCAGATTGGGATGATCAAGTGAGCGATATCGAGTCTGAATCTGGTTACGAGTCGGACTGGTATCCTTCAGCTGACTCCTCCCCTCCATCCTCTCCTCCTTCACATTCAAGAATATATAACAGCTTACAGAAATCGAACTCTGTAGAGGAAACGCAATATTTCAACGTCCGGGAGCCTTCTATCAATGAAAGTCATCTTTCTATGTTGTATCGGTCTCCATATGAGATAATTCATGAAGGAGATTTCTATCAATCTTTGATTGATGCTTCTATTGAGAATAAGTGGTTAATCGTAAATATACAATCCAAGAGTGAATTTAATTCACACGTGCTGAACCGTGATATATGGTCTAACGAAACAGTGTTATATACTATTAGAGAGAATTTCATTTTTTGGCAGGTATATGATGACACGACAGATGGAGAAAAGGTAAAAGCTTTTTACCATTTAGATTCCATTCCAGCTGTTCTTCTTCTAGACCCTATTACTGGTCAAAAAATGAGATTTTGGCGTGGTGTTATCAAAACCGAGAGTTTTTTAGAGGATCTCATTCAATTCATGGATGTAAGACCAAAGGAAGCACTTATTTCAAATAAGAGAAACAAATTATCTGAAGCTGAAGTCTCCAAAAATGAGGAAGAGACAGTTTTGAACAAGAATGATACTGAATTATTCAACAATGAGGATGAGGAAGAGACTCATTTGAACAAGAAAGAAAATAATGAGGAAGAGACTCTTTTGAACAAGAAAGAAGACAATAATGAGGAAGAGACTCTTTTGAACAAGAAAGAAGACCGGGTGTATCCACATCTGGCAGAAGAACCAAAAACCTCAGAGGGAAATGTTTGTAGAATTGCACTACGTTTTCCAGATGGACGAAGGTTAAAAAGAAATTTTCTTTTAACAGATAGTATAAAGCTGTTATGGTCATTTTGCAATTCTCAACTAAAAGAATCAGAACGGCAGCAGACATTTAAGCTGATGGTAGCAATTCCAGGGGAATCAAGGATTCTGGATTATGACAGAGAGCAGAACTTCAGAGAAACAGGGCTCTCGAATTCTTTAATTTCAGTTTTTTGGGAATGAAGCAGAACATGTGAGAATACTGAGAAGTTTAGTTTTTTAATGCATGCTTTGATTTATGTAAGATCAATTATTATAAGATTTTTTTATTTATTATTATTATTTTTTTTTTTTAACTTACTACTTTTGAAAGGTTTTATTGCTTCTTTTCAATGGTTCAATATCATGTTATTGGGCAACAGTCCAGGTGCACCTTCAAACAACAGAAATCAGACTCGTCCCCTTGTGGAAACAATGGAATTGATTGAGTCCACTCATGTGGATGGGCCCCAAAATACTCATCGAATGATCTTAATCACCATAGATTGAAACTTTCACAAATCTTGCATCCATAATCATGGAACAGTAGAAAATCAAATCCCTTCCCAATCTTGTGATGTGCAATATTTAGGGAGAGATGATGCGGCAAAGATAGAACAACCAGAATATGGTAAAGCCATATTTCTACTTTAATGTGGCAAAGTTATCTTTTGATCAGGTTCTTCCATCTAGTGGAATCCACTATTGAGGGTGGAAAAGAAAAACAGTTGATGGTTCACCAAAACATAGGCGGTGTTGAATATGAGATAGATGGCTCTACCATATTCATTTATCCTCACTCTACCATATTTAAGATCTTGTTTCTATAGCCAATATGCTTTTACACCAGTGGAAGCATTTGTAGCACTTTCGGCCCAGGTAAAAACTTGTTCCGGCCCAAAAATTGATCAAATCCTTACTGTATCTTCTCTAATCTATAATTTCATAAGGTAGCTGCACATGCACAAAGAAACAAACATTTTTTTTAAGAAAAATGAAAATAAAGTACAATGATTGGAATGATATATGTAGGGCTGTCAACAGCCCCTCAATTTGAGGACATGGGTTAGGATCAGAGATTTCTACCTCGAAGCATGGTTTTGCTTTTCTTATTATCCTTTAAAAAAACTGCTAATCAAGAAAGATTAAATAATTAAGACTGATTGTACATACAAACATGCACAGGACTTGGGTAATTGATACTTCAAACTCACATGTCACAAATGGATTAGATCAAAACCCATTTATTTTATAGGTCAAATAATTAATGGTCCCACCATAGTTATATATATATATATATATATATATATATATATATATATATATATATATATATATATATATATATAATAGTAGATTAATTAGATGGTTACAGATTGAGTATGAAAAGGAGCATTCATTAGATCGTTAGGATAATCCAATGAAATCAGGTTTTTAATGAGAGGCCCGTCAAGATGTAACTCCTAAGAAGGTTTAGGTTATCGTGAACATGCCACATTCACAATTTTTATTTGATAAGCAAACACATTTATCCCAAATTTTTTTAAAGCTACAAAATTATATATTAAAATCCAAGTAACATTCAGAATTAAAAATCCAATCAAGCAAACAAGCTCTATATTTTTGTTCTTTAAAAAATCCTGCTAAAACACAGCATAAGAATTTTACTCAAAATTATGGAATTTAAGAGAGGAGATCAAAGGACAATTTTTCTTAGTATAAAGATATTATCTGAAGCTGAAGTCTTGGATGATGAGAAGGAGATGGGTTGGAACAAGAAAAAATGCAAGGTGTATCCACATCCACCTAAGGAATCGAATACCATGGAAGGAAATCATGTTGATCGAATACCATGGATTGAATTTTTTTTTTTTTTTTGTCCTTGTATATTTGCCAATTTTATTTTCATGTATAGCATTATATTCCTCTATTTAAACTCTATTTGTAGTAAAGCAACATACAATAAACTTGAAGAGTTGTCCAAATTCTCTTAAGTTATCAAACAAATGTCCAATGAAACAATGTTACATACGATTCATAAGAATTTCATCTATTAGTAGGTCTCCAATGACATGACAAGGGGGAAGAAGGAAAATACTTGTTATTGAAAGTGCCCTTGTTTGTCAATATATGTGAGTGTTGAGTCTGTCAATCCAAATGAGTCCTTAGAAGAAGACATCAAGACCAAGCCTCAATAAAAGATGAAGGCCATGATCAAGTTTAAAACTATCAGTCATAGTCTCATTATCCCACAACAAACCCTAGTAGGTATATGACCTCATATAATCTCAACTTACCCTATAAAATAAATTAAAACATCTTCTGTTAGCGCTGGTATATAATGCACCAAGAGTATAAAGGGAAGAAAGAAACAAAACCTAAAAAATCACAAATCCCGATCGAGTGCATCTAACTGCAATCGAGGGAGTCTTCGATCCATCGAACATCACTTGAATGTATTGAACAATCGCTCATTCTATACAACAATAAAATGAAAGAAATGTTGTAAATATTGATAGCATCGATTGCTATTCGATATCGTCGAAGTCTATACTTCGTTAACATCGAATGGCCCTCGATTACTTGGACCTTGAAATTCTTCCAAAGAAATAGAAAATACTATAAGTGCTCCTCGATGAAATCGAAGCCTCCCCGATGTTATTGAGAGTAAGTTGACAATAGGATCAAAGTTTATTCAATATGATCGAAACTTACTCAGTTTTGTCCAGCAAGTTTTTCAAAGAAAACCTATTTTGCTTCGAGTTAATCGAAGTCCATTTGATATCATCGAAATTCAAACTTCGATGGATCGAATGGCTCTTCGATAGAATCGAACATGAGATAAAACTGTCCAACAACCTTTATGTATTTTAACCAAAAAAAAATATCGATGGTAAAAAAAATATCGATAGAATCGAGTGTCCCTCGATGAATTGAAGTACACGTAGTTATCATCAAAAGGTGCTCGATTAAAAATAATCAGAATCTATTATACTCTCAAATGAATATATTGAGTAGAGAGTCGATATAATCGAAGGTGGTTCGATGGTATCAAAATTCAAATTTCGATAACATCGATCACCCTTTGATGGCATTGACGATTTTAAAATTCTGCCCATTTTTTTACCGTTGGGATTTTTACTTTATAAATACACTAGTGTTCCTCTTGGTAAAATGAGCTAGAATCTAAGAGAGTTTGAGTTTGTTATTCCAAGATCTACATACCCTCATGCTCACTCTCTTTCCCATTAGAATTCATCATTCAATCCCTTACTTAAACATCAACTCATCATCTTATATGCTTGGATTGAATTATGAACTCTAACATTCATGGAGCTTCCAACTAAGTATACCTATCTTTAGAACTCCTGAATGCATAGCTTATGAGAACCTTCTCTATTGATTTAAATCCTATCTTGTAAATAATGAAGATAAAAAACCCTAAACCTCACAGCCTCGAAGTATTCACGAAAGCATCATCAGCAGGTTAGGGTTCAAAGGGAACTGAAGACTCTTCATCATCATTGAAGATCTTCACATTACGTGAAAATGAGACTTATACACTTATTTGTAAGTATTCAGAGTTTATTGTGTCTGGAGACCTTTCCTTGTAAAGGATTAGGATTCAGAGTTTGAGTATCAAACTCGCCAAATCCTAGTTGTAAGCCTCAGAAGGAAGAATATGTTGTGTCCTTGTGTAGGACGTGTAACCTTGCGTAGGCTGAGCCTTGTGTAGGCTTGGGTTACCTTGTGTAGGCTTCTAGTGTTGAGTCCTTAGGTAGGACATGTAGCCTTGTATAGGCACTTAAGGACAAGGACACTTAGTCATACTTCATACTTCAGTACTAGCGATTTCATCGCAATTTCAATTGGTATCAGAGCGGGTTCCTCTTGAAGGATTTAACAACATAGAGGGAGATCTTAAACTGAGAAGTGTTAATTAACACTAAGGAGATAAGTGAATATGAAACACTCATCTCGGAAGTAGAAGAAGAATAAAACATACACGATACCTATGATCAACTCTATTCTCATAGCATCAATGTTCTTAAAAGGCTAGGCATTGCTGAATGAAAAAAAAAAAAAACAGACAATTGTAAAAGGATCTTGATAAAAGCATTGGATATTAATACTCATCTGATCAATGATCTTCAACAATATCATGCTAACAATGACAAGCTTGAAAGGATAACAACAAGTCAGATTTCAAAAATTAAAGAACTGAATAAACACATAAATTAATTAGAATCTGAAAATAACAAATTGAAATCAGATAACTCACATCTAAATACTAAAAATAAATGTAGAGAGATCTAAACATTCGGTTGAACTAAGTCACAAGCTTTCCCATAGTAATAAAAGACTAGAAAGACTTCTAGGGATGGGAAGAAACATTAAAGATAAGAGAGATTTAGGATATGAATCATATCAATCAAGTCATTATCTTATAACACCCATGACTAAAAGTGTTGCATCAAGTAGCAACACAAGAAACACTTTCCGGCTGGAACATGCAGAAAAATTCAAAACAACCAGAAATGTAGCAAAGAGAACTTCAAAGAATATATCTAAAATTACTCCACCCAAGACGACTAAATGGATGAAGGAGTTACTAAAACAGGTAGCTCAATTGAATCAGAAAACTGAAGAATTGATGAATCAAGAAAATCTTATTCTACCCAAAGAATTCAAAAAATTCATTGTTCATCAACCTCGAGGAGAAAAACAAAAGAAAACATCCACTCTAAAGAAGATGATAAACAAATGGGTAATAAAAAATAAGAACAATTGCCTTGTAATTCATACCGCACTAAAAGCAGGCATAGTTCAAAATGATATCTCGATAGTGGTTGCTCCAGACATATGACTGGTTACTGAACCTAGTTTTGTGATTATTCATAATTTGATGGTAGGTCGGTCACATTTGGAGATAGGAGCTCAGCTAAGATAATTGGATGGGGTATAATAGACGGGCCAAGGTTGCCCAAAATTGAGAATGTTATTTGCGTAGAAGGACTAAACCACAACCTTCTAAGTATTTCACAAATCTGCAAAAAAGAACACTCTGTCTCACTCTCTAAAGATATGTGCAAGATCTCAAATCTCAAAGGAAAGCTAATCATGAAAGGTCTTAGCACTAATGATAATTGCTATGTGATAGATAACATAGGAGACAGTACCCCATCCATGAGATGCCCCATGGCCTTAGATACCGAGTCCAAGATATGACATCAAAGACTTGGACATGTAAACTACAGGAATTTGGCCAAGCTATACTAAAAAAAACTTAGTGAGAGGACTACTTATGATTAAAAAGAAAGAAAAGATTGTATGTGGTGATTATCTTAAGGGTAAACAAATTAAAGTTTGACACAAAAAGACAACCACCATAGCAACCTCAAAAGAACTTGACTTGCTACATATGGATCTGGTGGGTCCCACCAAGGTTGAGAGTCATGGTAAAAAGAGATACTTCTTATTAGTGGTAGATGATTACTCCAGATTTACTTGGGTCGCTTTTCTTTGAGAAAAATCTGATGCATTTGATAAATTTCTGAAAATGACTAAACGACTCCAGAATGAAAAGGGATACTGTATCAAAAGAATGAGTGATCATGGTGAGAAATTTGAGAATGAGCGATTCCAAAAATTCTGTGATCAAAATGGAATCCAATATGAATCTCAGCCCCCAAAACACCACAATAGAACGAAGTAGTGGAAAGAAAGAACCAGGTGTTGCAAGAAATGGGCTCAATAATGCTTAATGGCAAGAACATAGATAAAAGTTTCTAGACCGAAGCTGTCAACACTGCCTGCTACATAATGAATCGAGTATATCTTAGAGCAGGATTAAACAAAGCTTCGTATGAGTTATGGTGTGGAAAACCGCCTAGTGTCAAGTATTTTCGTGTCTTTAGTAGCAAGTGTTATATACTTAGAGGCAGAGAACACCTAGGCAAATTTGACTCTAAAAGTGACAACGGTATTTTTCTTGGATACTCATTGAACAACTGTGATTATAGAGTATACAATTTAAGGATACTCACTATTCAAGAAACTGTCAATGTGGTTGTTGATGACCAACCTCATGATGATAATGGTCTTTCAATTGAAACGAAGGATGATGTAGAACCTTGTATAACAAACAAATCTAATGACAAATTCATCTCCTCTCCTTATCCTCAGTCATCCAGTAATATACCTTTCATTAAGGATCATCCTCTGTAAGACCCGTATCCTAGTTTGTACTGTTCCGATGAATCCTGCGATCCTTTTCGTCAAAGTCCGGTAATCCGCGACTGATAATTGACATTGCGCACAACCGTAATTCGTATCCTGTATATTCGAGTCGGTTTAATCCGAGACCTGTATCATTACGACCGCACCATCGCTGCGGTTCCAACGCATGACTCACGCACCGATCCGATACCCTGACTAAAAGATGTGAGCCGGCGTTTATTTCGAAGAAACGCCGCGCTTTTACGATCCCGAGAGAATCTCTACACAATGTCAAACCAATCCCATCAATCAATTAATCACATCAATCAATCAATCACTTCAATGTCAAGTACAAGCAACCCATGCTTTCTCTCTCCAAAGTCAACTCTTTCTCACCCTCTCTCTTACACACCCATACCTAGTCAAGTACACATCACTCCATCACTCACATCTCCCATCCCTCTCTCCTTACAACTCCCTCTCTCTCCCTCTTTTCTCACACCATTTCCAAGCAAGAGAGAGCCCACACGTCCATGGTTTTCAAGAGAAAAGTGATTTTTGTGGCCCACTTTCCCCATCACAAGATCTCCCATCCTATCCATCCATTTCCCATCTCCACCATCAAAGAGGAGCACAAGGAGGGTGGCGTTCCAACGGACCGAAGAGACCAACCGGTGGGTGCTTCTATAGGCTAGCTTTTGTGTTTTTATGACGGACCAAGTGAGGCCTACCGATCGATGGTATGGATCTCACTTGGGACCCTAGATGTGGCCAATGGCCCACCCTGATGCTCATAATCATTCCATGATGGGGTCATTCTCCATGGACCCCGTCATGATATTCATTTTTCCTTGCATGCATAGGGTCATCTAGACCGTCTATTTTGGTGGAGAAGGGATCTCCACCGTTAGATTTTAATTTAATGGGCCCGCATGTATTGGGATCCACTTGATGTATGATTACTTGCGAGGGCTCATAGTGGCGGAGCCCTCCATCTCACGTGTCCCACTCTCTTTCTCCCTCTTTTTTCTCTCCCTCTCTTGTTCATGTTTTTATGTGTGTGATGATGTGGCCATGTGGCCCACTTGGATGGACCCCACCATGAAGCATGTATGGGATCCGGGTCATTTGTAGGTAAGGCCCACTTCCTATGTATTGCTCCACACCACCAAGCCATGTGGTGGCCCACCTAAGCAGGCCCACCTCAATGTATGTATTACGTCCAGACTAGGACGCTGGACATTTGGTGAGAAACACCAATATTAGCTTGGTTTCCAAGCTCATGGGGGACCCACTTGTTTAGGCCTCACCTTGATGATTGGATTTAATCCAAGCCATCCACCATTTTTCCTATACCATGTTAAGCGTTGATCCAAAAAATGGGGCTGATCCAATCTTCTGGCGGGCCATACCTTTAAAAACAGTGAGCTCCACCGTTTAAAGTCATCTTAATTTTCTTACACCCCGAAACGTGCCCAATATTGGGCTCGTTGCATTTGTTATGGGATGTAGGGATCAATGGGTGGAGTGGATCCATCGTACGCGGGCCCGACACGTAAAAAACCCCTAGAAAACAAAAAAAAAAAAACAACCATAGCAGCAGGTGTTGCTGCTTCCTTGTCAGAGCGCCTAGGCGCTGGCAGGCGTGAAACGGACAGGGACCCACGGCTCTAGCCGTGGGCCCCACCTTGATGTTTATTTGAAATCCACACCGTCCATGAGGTGGACCACCCCCTGAGGTGGGTCCCCTCCGAAAATCAGCCTGATCCATGGCTCAGGTAGTGCACATCATAGGAAACAATGTGAATGAACGTTTACCATTGAAACTCTTTTGGGGTCCACAGAAGTTTTGGATCAAGCTAGAATTTGTTTTTCCCCTTCTTTCAGGTCTGTGTGACCTGATGAACGGTTTGGATGAAAGGTAAACATTACAGTGGGCCCCACGTGGACCCACAAGTGATGCATTTGTTTCATTTACACCATCAGGCGGACGGTGGAACCCACCTTAAATGTACGTGTTCTATCCACCATCAGGTGGATGGTGGGACCCATTCGTCCAGGCTGGACTGCCACTGGACCCCACCCCTTGATGTCTGTGTTCCATCCTAACCGTCCATCTAGTTGGCTTGTCTTAAGGGCTGAGGCAAAAATGTGACGGATTTATTTATCTGGTGGGCCACTCCATGAGGCATGTGTTATATCCTAACTGTCCACTCACTAGACATGGACTCCACCACTGAAATATGTGGGCTGTGACATCCACCGTTCAAACTTGTAAGGGCTATGGTAGTTTTCTAATTAAGCTGATGTTTGTCTGCACTTCAGTTATTTCTATGTTAACTTATGAATAGGTCGGATTTCAAATATATATAAGAGTGGGCCCAATTGATATACATGAAGCCCATTTGATTTAGCCCGTTTGAATTAGCCCATTTGATTTGGCCGTTGATACCACCCATTAGATGTGTGAGGCCCACCTTGATTTACTTGTGGCCGTTGTTGAGGCCCACCTGGATATGTATTTATGGCCGTTGTTGAGGCCCACCTGGATGACTACTTGTGGCCGTTGTTGAGGCCCACCTTGATGTGTATGAGGCCGTTATTGAGGCCCACCCTGATATGAATGTAAGGCCCATATTATGAGGCCTATTGTAATATATTTGGAGCCCATGGGTTGGGGCCCATTGTGATGTATTAGGCCCTGTGGGTTGGAGCCCACTGTGATGTATTTGGAGCCCATGGGTTAAGGCCCATTGTGATGTTTTCAAAGGCCTATGGGATATGACCCATTGCAATGTACATAAGGCCCATTGATGCGGCCCAGTTAATGTATATAAGGCCCAGATGAGGTGGCCCATTTGGTGTATTTAAGGACTCTGGGTCGAGGCCCAAAGAGATGTATATAGGTCCATTGCAATGTGTGATTTCACATGGTTTATGTAATGATGTTTACGACGGGCTATGCCTTGGGAGCAATGTTGGTTTGACGTCCATATTGTAAGTGTAGTGTTGGTTAAATGTCCGCATTATGACTCTCCCTTGGACCCATTGATAGGCTCATACTAGTTATGTGTAGGCCATCTAGGCCCATCTTCGGTGAAAGGATAGTTCATCACTTTATAACATGCTTAGTACACTTCCATGATTCATGCGCATACGCATCATATATATACTTGATATGAGGAATGTTTGGTTATGACATGAGCCGTAGGGCTGAGACATTTAAGGGACTCCATATGAGATGGAGTGCCCGACATGAGCGCATGATACACGCGAGATTGTTGCATGTTTGTACAGTGTGATTCATGCATCTCGCATACATGTTACTTGATCATTGTATGCCCTAGCGACATCAGGGCCGTGGCCTCCACAGGCATATCGTGGATGGCTAGACGGGACACTGAAAATATTTGGTTCTAGCATACGGGCGCCATAGATGTCCCTGGGTGAAAATCCCTGAACCTCCGTGGCCAAGAGATGGCTCCAACGTCGAGACCGAGTGGATATATGAGCTCACGAGGGCCGAATATCAGGAGGCTGCGTCTCCCACTGTGTCATGGTGGGTTGGGAAGGGGTGTAACCTTACCCGCTTGAGTGAGGGGGCAATATCTAGGTTGAGTTTGACCAGCTTGAGGAATAGGTCCGCTATCGATGAACCGGGCCCAATATTGGCAGGCGGATAGTGAGGTCTCTTTTACTTACCCAGTTGTGGCTCGAATAGGGGCGGCAAGCTAGCATAGGGTGTAATAGACCCCAGTGATTTCCCCAGAGAGCAACCGTACTGAGATGTGAACTTATTGAGCAGGAATCGCATCTCCATTCATTCATTCATTCACTATCCACTCGGGCTGGTGGTGCGTAACTATTTGTTACGTGTACCTTCGCATGGCCACGATTTCGGTTGGGCGCGTGACTAACCTGAGATCAGGAGTTTACCACATTGTGTCTGACTATCCAAATTTAGGTATGGGATTGGTTTAGATAGAAGTCCCTTATGATGGACCCCATAGCCTGTGATACTTCATACTATCATCCCGACTTCACATTCCAGCATAGTCATGTCATTCGCACCGCATATTACATTGCATCCGCAGTACTTAGCATTTTGGGCTACTATGTTTTTGCACTTATATGGCCTAGATGAGGTTGATGGTATTCATGGCTCGTCAAGATTTGCATATTGCATTGCATCCTCAGCATCTGTTATTGTCTTGTTATGTTTTGCATCGCATAGCCTTGGTACGGCTGATAGCATTCATGGACTTACCAGTACACTTCTGCTTACTCTGATGTCATATAATTCATGATCTTATTAGTATTTCTGCTTATCCCGATGATGTATGATTTATGTGCTTTATTGATACTTAGCACTTACCTTACACACACTTCCACCACCCTCTAAGCTTTCTATAAGCTTATGCACGATAGATGCTTGCAGGTGGCGTTAGGTTGTAGCAGCGTTGAGCTTAGAGCGTGCAGCGGTCTTTTGGAGTTTTGATTTTTGACATATGTATTTCCCTTTCAGCATTGTACTCAAATATTTATTCTAGTGGATATGTGATGATGATGTTGTTTTGTGACTTGGTTATGCTTGTGGTTATGCTCCCTTACAAAAAAAAATTTCATACTGAAAATCCTCCTTATAGGATCCCAGGATCGGAATCTGGCGTATGGGGGATGGGAGCCGAGAATGGGGTACTACGGAGGCTATCGGCACCGGATTCGGCGATCCGGAATTTTGTAAGCCCGGTCTCCGAGTTTGGGGCGTGACATCCTCTAAATCAAATAATTGGAGATTGTAATGAGGTGTAAAAACTCGATGACAACTTGAAGGTATTTATAGTCATCTCTAATTCACCTCAAAGATAGAACCAAAGAATGTTGTAGAAGCATTACAAGATAAATTTTGGATTGCAACCATGTAAGAAGAACTACAATAATTTACAAGAAATGAGGTGTGACAACTAGTTCCTAGGCCAAAAAACACAAACATTATTGGAACTAAATGGATCTTCAAAAATAAATTCGATGAATCTGGGAATATAGTAAGGAATAAGGCAAGAATCGTAGCACAAGGATATTCTCAAATCAAGAGCATTGATTTTGATGAAACATTTGCCCCCATAACTCATCTCGAGTCCATTCGAATTCTCATGTCCATTGCATGTGCCCTTAAGTTTAAACTATTTCAAATGGATGTGAAGAGTGTTTCTTCATGTTATTCTTGAGGAAGAAGTGTATGTAGAACAACTAAAAGGATTTCTAGATTCTAAATCTCCTCAACATGTATACCGGTTAAGCAAAGCTCGCTACGGTCTTAAATGAGCACCCCGAGCATGGTATGAGCGCTTAACTCAATTTATACTAATCACCATTTTTGTAGAGGGAGTGTTGATAAAACGTTATTCACAAAGAAGACTGGGAATGCCTTCTTAATTGCCCAAATTTATGTAGATAATGTTGTATTTGGTTTCACATGTGAAGCTATTTCTCATGAATTTGCTGAACTGATGAAATCTAAATTCGAAATGAGCATGGTAGGTGAGCCGAATTTCTTTCTTAGTCTATAAGTTAAACAAATGGCTAATGGAATTTTTATATGTCAGTCCAAGTATGCAAAAGAATTAATAAAATGATTTGGACTCGAATCTGGCCGTACTCATCATACACCCATGAGCACTACACTTAAACTTTCCAAAGATATTCATGGCAAGAGTATGGATCAACACTTTTACCAAAGCATGATAGGAAGCTTACTCAATCTAACTGCAAGCCGACCTAACATTGCATTTAGCTTAAGTGCATGCACTAGATTTCAGGCTGATCCTAAAGAGTCTCATCTATCTGTGGTTAAAAGAATTATCAAGTTTGTGGTGGGAACTATTGATTTCAGCTTATGGTACCCCTTTGATACACCTACTATTATTATTGGGTACTCAGACGCTGATTGGACTGGAAATATTGATGATCACAAATCAACCAGTGGTGGTTGTTTTTATATCAGAAACTGTCTTGTATCCTGGCATAGCAAGAAACAGAACTCTATATTTTTATCTACAGTCGAGGCTGAATACATTGCAATCGGGAGTTGTTGCGCACAGCTTCTATGGATGAAGCAAATGTTGTTGGATTATGATGTTAGTTAATCTACAATGACACTATTCTGTGATAATACTAGTGCCATTAACATTTCTAAGAATCCAGTTCAACACTCTCAAACAAAGCACATTAATATTTGACACTACTTCATATGTGAACTTGTCGAAGAAAACGTTATCATATTAGAACATGTGCCTATCGAGTAACAACTTGCCGATATACTAACAAAACCACTGGATACCAATAGATTTGGAAATCTTCAAAAATCCGTTGGAATATGCGCGGTCTAATCCTTGTCTAAACAAGCCCACTTGTGATTATTGTTATATATGAGAATCTGCTGCCTCATATTTTTGTATGTACATCTTATACATAATTTTGTTGTCCTTTTTTTTTGGTTATCCTATTAATTTCTCTTAATTTTTTTTTACTGTTTCCTAACAAATGATTCGAGCATAAATGGTTAAGGATAAAGGCAAGGTGCCTGCTAAAAAAGAAACATCCACAAGAAGAATTGCCAATCGTCTATCATTCAACTCTCATCCTTCAAACATGGCCCTGGCACCTGAAACAATGTTCGATCATCTAATCAAAAGTTTTTACATAGAACCTTACAGGGTTGACTTATTTCTAGGGTCCATTGGGTGGCATAATATACTCTACCTCGGGAGTGAGGTTCAACATGATCTTGTTCACCAATTCCTAAAATTTTGTCATGAGACTCATGATGATCCTCCCTCAAGTAGCATCCACCATTTGAATACAACCAAGGAAATCACTCCTGAGATGCTAAGTAACCTCCTAAGCTTTAGAGTTATTCGGACTCTTCCCACTGAACGATCACTAAATCATCTTGGTGTCTAGGGAGAAGTAACTCGAGCCCTATGTGATGGCTCGACAATTCCGAGAAACAAACGAAACTTTCTATCCTCCACATATTTGGACTCAACCTTCAAAATTCTACACAATATTTTAAGTACAAATGTGTATCCTTGTAAAGTTTCTGAAGATATGCTCTCTCTATTTGTTCTCAATATCTTGTATGATATCCATCAAGGAATTGAGATTTGCCTACCCACCCTCATCCTGCGACAATTGATCCTTGTCGTCAAAGGAATACAATGATCAAGTCTCCCATTCCCAAGTCTTATTTGCAAACTATCTAAACTTTTCGAATTACCGCCTACCCATGATGTCATGTATCCTACTGTTTGTTTCAATCAAGATACTCTAATCACTCTAAAAGTATTTGCAAATATCTATCAAGCCAGCCATGATGATAAGAGTGGAGATGATGCTCAGAACACTCCTGTAGTTACTGCTCGAGACTCGTGCCGCACTTCTATGCTAGCCCTAAGTCCAGTCTCAGTGAGCACTCACCAATTCCTTCGCCAGCATGACCTTATCCGACATCTTCTTGACAGTCAATCAAATGTCGAAGTTTGCATCCAGCAATGTGAGAACTGCCTCTCCGGAATAGAATTGCGTCTCAATGCTCTTCAACATATATTCCTCCTTATGAGGGTGGTCCTTCAAGATGATGTCCAGATGATCTATGTTATTGTTGGTTGATACATTCTGATTTTATTTTTTTGGATATTTATTCCCTTAAGGGCTTACTTTTTTTTTTTCTTTTCTTTTTGGATAATGATTATACTACTAAGGTTTGCGTAGTCATTTTGGTTAACTTTGGGATGAATGATGATATCTTATAACTTTCTTTTTGCTAAAATGCCATTTATGATCTACGTGATACATTTCTCAAAGGCATGATTAGTTCACATTTATTTCTTATGCTTCATTCTTCTATCTTATGAACTTATGTGATTTTTCTAAATTCTCCCTCTAACCTGGATTTATTTGTCAAATTCATACTTCAATTGTATTGGTCTACAATTTCTATCACTTACCATTTGCTAATAACTAACAAAAAGGGAGAGAAACATATTATGCTCCCAAGTTTTTCTGCCTTCTTAAAACTTAATGCGGGAACGTAGAGGGAGCATAAAGGAGAGCATGAATAATGGGGCAGCTACAATCAACTCAAGAATAGAACTAGTTGAAGACTTTTTATCTATTATGTTGATTGTAATAATCTAGGGTTTGTTGGTTTGTTTTTGTCACATAATTGACAAAGGGGGATATTGAAAGTGCCCTTGTTTGTTAATATATGTGAGTGTTGAGTTTGTCAGTCCCAATGAGTCCTTAGAAGAAGACATCAAGACCAAGCCTCAACAAAAGATGAAGGCCATGATCAAGCTTAAACCTGTCAGCCATAGCCTCATCATTCCACAATAAACCCTAACAGGTATATGACCCCATATAATCCCAACTTACCCCATAAAATGAATTAAAACATCTTCTATTAGAGTCGGTATATAATGCACCAAGAGTATAAAGGGAAGAAATAAACAAAACCTAAAAAATCACAACTCCTGGTTGAGTGCATCAAACTGCAATCAAGAGAGTCTTCAATCCATCGAACATCACTCAATTGTATCGAACAATCATCCATTTTATCCAACAATAAAATGAAAGAAATGTTGTAAATCTCGATAGCATCGATTGATATTCGATGTCATTAAAGTCTATACTTCAATAACATCGAATTGCTCTTGATTACTTGGACCTCGAAATTCTTTCAAAGAAACAGAAAATACTCTAAGTGCTCCTCAATGTTATCGAGAGTAAGTTGACGATAGGATCGAAGTCTATTCGATATCATCGAAACTTACTTAGTTTTGTCTCACAAGTTTTTCAAAGAAAACCTATTTTGCTTCGAGTTCATCGAAGTCCACTCGATATTATCGAAATTCAAACTTCGAAGGATCAAAGGGCTCTTCGATAGAATATAACATGAGACAAAACTGTCCAGCTACCTTTGTATATTTTAACAAAAGAAATCTTGATGGAATTGAGTGTCCCTCGATGAATTGAAGTGCACGTCGATATCATTGAAAGATGCTCGATTAAAAACAGTCAGAATCTATTTTACTCTTAAATGAATATATTGAGTAGAGAGTTGATATAATCGAAGGTGGTTCGATGGTATTGAAATTCAAATTTCTATAACATCGAACACCCTTCAATGGCATCGACGATTTCAAAATTCTGCCCTTTTTTAACTGCTGGGATTTTTACTCTATAAATACACTAGTGTTGCTCTTGGTAAAATGAGCTAGAATCCAAGAGAGATTAAGCCTGTTATTCCAATATCTATAAACCCTCATACTCACTCTCTCTTTCCCATTAAAGTTCATCATTCAATCCTTTTCTTACTCATTAACTCATCATGTATATGTTTGGATTGAATTATGAACTCTAACATTCATAGAACTTCCAACTAAGTATACCTATCTTTGGAACTCCTGAATGCATAGCTCATGGGAAGCTTCTTTATTAATTTAAATATTATCTTTTAAATAGAGAATATTAAAAACCCTAAACCTCACAACCTCGAAGTATTCATGAAAGCATCATCAGTAGGTTGCGGTTCAAAGGGAACCAAAGACTCTTCATCATCATTAAAGATCTTTACATTGTGCGAGAACGAGACTCATCCACTTATTTGTAAGTATTCAAAGTCTATTGTGTCTGAAGACCTTTCTTTGTATAGGATTGGGATTCAGAGTTTGAGTATCAAACTCGCTAAGTCCTAATTGTAGGCCTCCGGTGGGAGAATATGTTGTATCCTTATGTAGGACATGTAGCCTTGCGTAGATGAGCCTCGGGTTGCCTTGTGTAGGCTCACAGTGTTGAGTCCTTAGTTAGGACATGTCGCCTTGTGTAGGCACATAAGGGAACCTTAGATAGGTCCCTTAGTTAACTTGTGAAGGTTCATGGTTAACCGTATTTAAAAACATTGGATAGTGAAATCCAGTACACTCTAGGAGAGAGTGCGTCCACTGGGAGTAGAGTAGGCAAGTAGCCAAACCACTATACATGATTGTGTTTGGGATTGCTTTGAGTACATTTATCTAGTTTTGCTTATGTTCACAATTATGCATGATTTAGTTAATGTATAAGTGTTGATAGAAGTCACACCCCACACACAATATATATTATCTTTATAGGCTTTACTTTTATATATAAATCTTGTATAAGCCTATGTGAATTGGACCCTCTATTGGCTTGGAAGCCATAGAGTTACTTTGCCTCATTTCCCTTGTTTTAAAAGTTAGGCATAGTTTGTTATTAAAGATAACAAGTTTTGAAGGTCCTATTCAGCCCCCTGTAGGACACTTAGTCATGCTTCATACTTCAATATTTGCGATTTCCCTGCAATTTTAGTTATATCCTAGTTTATATTCCAATAGTTCTTCTTATGGACCTTATCATTGGACAGAATATGAGATGTGATGTGGGGTTGTCGCTGTAGAAATCTTTTTAGGGATCTCATTCAATTTATAGATGAAAGACCCATGTAAGCTCTTCTTCCTAAAACTATAATAGTTTTTCTTGGTAAAAATAGATTATTTAAAGCT
Organism: Magnolia changhungtana; assembly: GCA_030180095.1. NCBI lineage: Eukaryota > Viridiplantae > Streptophyta > Magnoliopsida > Magnoliales > Magnoliaceae > Magnolia > Magnolia changhungtana. The sequence goes on along the minus strand of JASAUF010000502.1, from coordinate 2,311,239 downwards.
AAAGTCTTAGACAGTGAGGAGGAGACGTGTTAAAATGATAAAGAACACAAGGTGTATCCACCCCTGCCTGAAGAATCAAACACCACGAAGGGAAATCATGTTTGTAGAATAGGAGAATGTTTTGCAGATGGACAAATTTCCTTCTAGTAGATCATATAGGGCAATTATGGTCATTTTATAGTTCTCTACTAAAAGAAGGAGAACTGCAATGGCAAATGAAGCTTATGACATCAATTCCGGGGGCATTAAGGGTTTTAGATTATAATAGCAAGCAGAACTTTAAAGAATAAGAACTCTCAAATTCTGTGATTTTAGTTGGTTGGGAATGAAGCATAAGTTAAGAGAATCACATCCTTTGAATTATGACATTTCAATTGCTTAGGAATGTTACAAATTGTTAATTGTTTTAAAATATTAGATTTTGAGAAGAGATTTTTTTTAATAGAAGATTTAACATAGAACCTACCTAATTAATATGAAATTTACATTCCGATACCATTTTCAAAAGAGGCTTTCAAAAGGCTACCCCATTAATTAATATTATTATTGCAAGGCCTGCAACCTAGTCTGTACCGTTCCTTAGGATCATGCGATCCCCCCGATCGAATTTCGGCGACCCGCGAAGTGTAGATAACATTTGCACGTGACCCTAAGTCACATCCTGTCAACCTGAGTCGACTCAACCCGAGACTTGTACCATTGTGACCGCACCGTCGCCGCAGTTCCAACACTGTGTCTCACACTCCGATGCGATACCCAGGCCAGGAGTTGTGGGCCCGCATTTATTTTGAGAAAAATGCTGCACATTGTGAATCCTAAGAGAATCTCTACCATCCATTACATCAATCAGTCGATCACAAGTCAAGTACAACCCATCACTCACCCATACCTCTCCCACCAAGTAGTCAAAGCGACCCACGCTTAGCCCATTCCTCTCATCCCAAAAGTCAATGAGACCCATGCTTTTCATGTCATATCTCTTACACCACTCCTCTCTCTCTCTCTCTCTCATTTCTCACTCTATCTTAAGCAACTCCCAAGGAGAGGACGTCCAAGCTCTTCCAAGAGAGCCAAGTGTGGCCCACTTTCTACTCCTCTCATCTCTCATCCTAGCCCTTCAATCTCAATCATCCTCCATCAAAGTTGAAGTCGAGGAGCTTAACATTCTAAGGATACTAGAAGATTAGCAATCGGTGGGTGTTCATAGCGTTAGATCTTGATTGTGATTTAGCGTCCACCCGATTTTTGGGGCCCATCTTGATGTATGCATGTACATGGAGGAGCTCATAGTGGCGAAGCTCATCCCATCTCCATCAATCTCTCTCTCTTTCTCTCTATCTCTCTCTTTCCCATGTGTTATGGACCCCATGTGATGTGTGTATTCTATACCCATGCCGGCCACCCATGCGACCCACCTTGTCGACGTCCAGCAGACCGGCCCACCCTCGCCGTCTGTTCTGGACACCCCCTAATGAAGGGAAAATACACATATCAGCTTCATTTTGAGCTGAGATGGGCCACACATGTGGACCCACCTCTGATGTATGAGTTTCACCCATGTTGTCCATCCATGAGTCCCACATGGGGACTACCATGATGTATGTGCTTCAAATCCACACCATCCAGACCGGTGGGTCCTACATGAGGCATGTGTATATCCAACCGTCCATCTGCTGGGCCACACTAGCTAAATAGCTATTATTCTGACATCAGCAAGTTCTGTGGCCCACCATGATGGCACGTGTTATATCCCTACCACCATCTGTTTGGACATCAGCAAAAGGGTCTGACCATGAGGTAGTGTTATATCCAAACCGCCCATCTGTTTTGGACGTGGGGCCCACCCCACACGTGTGGCACGTGTGTGGGTGGGAGCCACCTTAATGTATATATTCTATATCTACACCGTCCATCTGGACGATGTTGTGTGGCGCGCACCATGATGTATGTATTTCTCCATGCTGTCCATCTTCTCTAGACGTGGGATCCACCCCACACATGCTGCACGTGTGGGGGTGGGGCCCACCTTGATATATGTGTGATTTCAACTGTCCGTCCATCCAGGGATGGGACGTGGGACCCACCTATAATGTATGTGTTTCATCCTTGCTATATGTGGGGTCGGTCATGATGTATGGGTCTTATCCACACCGTCCATCTTGCTGGACAGTGGGACCCACTGCTATGTATGTGTTATACCACACCGTCCGCATAGGATAGCGAGACCCCATGTGATATATGTATTTTATACTCACGTTGTCAGTCCGATCATGGGACCCACATGATGTACGTGTCTTATCTATGTCGTCCACGTGTGACGTGGACCCCATCATGATGTACGTGTTTTATCAGCGTCGTCTAGTCCGTGGACCCCACAATGATGTGCGCATTGTATATCCAGCTGGCAGGGCCCACTTCATCATGCAATAGACCCATCTTGATGTATGTATTGCAAGTGCACTACCCATCCCTTATGCTTAACCTATGGTCCCTTGTATGTGGCCCAATATGATGAATTTGTGGTCCATTTGATGAGTCCCATTGTAATGTATTTGAGGCCCATGAGTAAGGCCCAATGTGATGTCTATATAGGCCCATGAGTATGATCCACCTCGCCTTATTGGGCTATCCCAATTCTTTGGGTCCCCATTAATGCTAATAGAAGTATCCAAACCTAGAAGCCCACTCTTAGGCCCATGAGTAGGCCATCTAGACCTATCCTTATTACGAAGAGGATGCATCATCACCTCTGGCCATGGGTAGAAGAATCTGTGGTATTAAATTTGGTATATCCACTGTTGAGAACCGATCCTCATGTTGTCGATTAGATTTGCTATCCTTCTATGGACCTCGCCATATATAGGCAGATTATTAATTTTGACTATGTTAGTATATGCACTGAGTATGTGTTAGTATAGCATTATGATTGTGTTAGGTCATTATAAGGTTAATTGTGATTGTATAAGGCCCATTGTGATTATATGAGGCCCATTGTGTGATTGCACGAGGCCCGTTGTGATTATATGAGGCGCATTGTGATTATATAAGGCCCATTTTGTGATTGCACGAGGCCCGTTGTGATTGTATGAGGCCCATTGTAATTGTATAAGGCTCATTATGATTGTATGAGACCCAATTGTGATGTAAGAGACCCATCAAATATATGAAGACTATTATATGTGTGAGGCCCACCATGTATAGGTGATTATTGCACATCACTCATTCACCTATACGGCTCATGTGCCGTCTTATACTAGCCCACTATGATATATGTGATTATAATCATACTTGGTATACTTCATGATACATGTCCACACGCATCATCCGTATGCTTGTTATGAGGAGTGGAGGAGTGATTAAGCATAGCATGTGCCATTGGGCAGATTGATTATGGGACTCCCTGAGAGATAGAGTTACCCAACATAAACGCACAACACGCGTAGGTTTGAAGCATGACTGGATGATATGACTCATGCATCTCACATTTTGTGATATGACGACCATATGTCCTAGCGACATTAAGGTCATGGCCTCCACAAACATGTCATGAATGGCCAGATGGGACTCCGAAAATGTTTAGTTCTAACATAGGGGTGTGATAAATGTCCATGAGTGAAAATCCATAAACCCCCGAGGCCAGGGGACGCCCCAACGTCAAGACTGAGTGGATATCTATGAGCACATGAGGGTCATGTACCAGTAGGCCGCATCTCCCACTGTGTCATGGTCAATTGGGAGGGGGTGTGGCCTTACCTACCTGAGAGAGTAGGAAATGTTAGGATGAGTCTGACCAGCTTATAAATGGGTCTACTATCGATAGGCTAGGCCAATATTGGTAGGCCGACAATGAGGTCTCTTCCACTTACCCAGTTGTGTGCTTAAGAGGCGACAAGCTGGCGTAGAGTGTACTAGACCCCAGTGATGATCCCAAAGATGTATGGTATTGATATGTGGACTTATTGAGCAGAAGTTGCATACTCAACATTTTACTCATTCATTCATTCATTCACTATCCATTCGAGCTGGTTGTGCGTAACTAATTTATTATGTGTACTTTCGTAATGGTCAGGATTTCAGTTGGGGTGTGCGACCAACCTGAGATCAGGAGTTTACCACATTGAGTCTGACTATCAAATTTAGGTATGGGACTGATTTGGATAGAAGTCTCTTGTGATAGACCCCATATCCTGCGATATTACGTACTATTATCCCGACTTCACACTCCAACTTGGTCATTTCATTCGCACAGCATATTGCATTGCATCCTTAGCACATAATATTTGGTTTACTATCCTTCTGTTTTGCATAGTCTGAATAAGGTTGATGGTATTATGGACTCGCCAGGATCTGCATATTGCATTACATCCGCGGCATATAGCATTTGAGTTGCTATGTTTCTACATTTATATGGCCTAGAAGAGGCTGATGCATTCGTGGCTCTCTAGAATTGCATATTGTATTGCATCCTTGATATCTGATATTTGGCTCATTATGACTTCGCATTGCATAGCTGATCTGTATTGCATACTCTGATATTAAATGACTTATAGCCTTGCCAGTATTTCATTTATGCTAAAATTTGTGTACTTGGCACTTATCTTGCGCACACACGTACACCACCCTCTAAGCTTTCTATAAGCTTATGTACGATAGATGCATGCAGGTGACGATAAGACACAGTCGAGCTGAGGCAGGAGCATGCGGCAGAGCTTCTAGAGCTTTTGACATCTATCTTGTATTTCCCTTTATGTATTATACTTAAGTTTTTTATATTAGTGGATATGTGATGATAATGTTGCTTTTGTGATTTGGGTACACTTGTAGTTATGCTCCTTTATTTATATATAAAAAAATTACACTAAAAATCCTCCTTGTATGATCCCAGGATCGGAACCTGGCGTATGGGTGCTGGGAGCCGAGAATGGGGTACTATAGAGGCTGTCGGCACAGGATTCGATGATCAAAAATTCCGTGAGCCCATTTTTCGAGTTTAGGGCGTGACAATTATCATTCTGCTACCCTTTTTACACCATTTTCTTGAAGTCAATTGGGTGGGCATGTGAGCAAACAGGTCAACTACTTTAGGAGGCCACACCCTGATGTTTATATAAAATCCATCCCAACCACCAGGTGTGTTGCCTTATTTTAAGCCAATGGCCCAAAACTCATCCCCATCCATGTTTCAAGTGGACCACATGATTCAAAAATGTAATCTCCCCAAACTATTTCCCTTGGTGTGGACCACCTAAATCACGGATAAGCCTGAATTTCCGGCCCCACGCCTATATTTTTAGTGGAATCTAATAGTTGGAGTGGATTTCATATAATCTTCACATTGGGGTCTGTGAAAATCAAAGGTGGATGTCTCTCCCAATTGTTTTCTTCCATGTGTCTCACCTGAAATATGAGTCGGCCTTTTCTTTTTTAACTTGGGCCTAAATTGGGATTACACATCTAAGGTTATACTAGATCTTATATAAACATCATGGCAGGGCCCATCCGAACCACACACCCATTACCCTCACGACGGCTATGACAGAGGTAGTGGAATGATATCATATGGATTACTGAGGTATAATTTTGAAAAATTTTACAAAAAGGTGCTGAAATTTAAATTCCATATTAATTAAGTAGTTCTTTATTAAATTCCTTATTATTATTTTTTTAAAATAATTTATTATAAGATATTTTTTAATTTATTAGCTTTTAATTATTTGATTCTTTTCAAAGGTTTTATGTGGTATTGTTTGGACAAAAACCACATTCTCACCACACAATTACATATTGTTGGCCACAATGTGATGATCTTGATCAGAAGTCAGGCAAGTGCCCTTATCAAGTGAGCCACACTCCTATGGAAACAGATCTGGCTTCCTTAATCAGTGGACTGGCTAAATCTTTTTTCCTCTCTAGATCTCATACCCTTGAATCTACATATTTTTGGGCTCAAACCTAAAATAATCTAGATGTTGCCTCTCATTTTCAATTTTAGTCACATATTTTGTGCAGACATGTGAAGAAGAAGGATGACTCGATGAGATTACGTATTCATTATCGCCAGCTGAACAAGGTCACCATTAAAAACAAGTACCCACTACCTAGGATAGATAACATTTTCGACCAGGTGAAGGAAGCCAAGTTTTTCTCCAAAATAGATTTGCAGTAAGAATACCACCAACTTAGAATTAAAGAAGTGGATATACCAAAGACAGCCTTTAGGACTCGTTATGGCTACTACGAGTTTCTCGTGATTCCATTTGGGCTAACAAATGCACCAGAAATATTTATGGACCTAATGAACAAGGTATTTAAGCCACATCTAGATCAGTTTATCATAGTATTCATAAATGATATTCTTATATATTCTAAGACCTAGGAAGAGCATGAGCAACATCTTAGAGTTACTCTTCAAACCCTGTAAGAGTACTAGTTATATACTAAATTTGAAAAGTGTGAATTCTGGAATGACAAAGTGAAATTTTTGGGCCATGTAGTTTCCAAGAAGGGTGTGTCAGTAGACCCATCAAAGGTAGAAGCATTATTGAAGTGGGAATAGCCCACGAGTATGACCGAAATACATAGTTTTCTTGGTTTAACGAGGTATTATCAAAGATTTATCAAAGGCTTCTCTCGTATTGTAACACCTACCCTACTCATGATTTGGAGTTGGCAGGCGTGGTTTTCGCCCTCAAAGTGTGGAGACATTATCTATACGGGGAGAAGTTCGAGCTCTTTTCGTACCACAAGAATTCGAAGTATCTTTTCTCTCATAAAGAATTGAATATGAGGCAAAATCAGTGGATGAAATTATTGAAGGACTATGATAACCTCCAATATCATCCTGGTAAAGCTAATGTAGTAGCAGATGCCTTAAGTCATAAGTTGCAGAGAGTAATCGCTCATCTCATGATCCAATTGTGGAAGATGTTAGATACGATGAAGGATTTTGATGTTCATTTAAATCTGCGAACATCTTAGCTCATCTCTTTTAAGTAGTCATTCAACCCTCCTTAAGTAGTAAGGTTATAGAAGCTCAACAACAAGATTTATGACAGCAAGCCAAGGTAATAGAAGCTGAAAGGTGGTAAGTCAGAATGAAAAGTTGGTATCAATGATAGATTAAGGTTCCAAGGAAGATTATGTGTACTAGATGTGGCTGAATTAAAAAAGAAAATTATGAATGAGGCACGCCGTACTAAGTTCAGAATCCACCTCGGGGGTACAAAGATGTACCGCGATATGCATAGGCAATATTGCTGGAATAATATGAAAGATGGAGATCACTGATTATGTGGCCAAATGTCTCACGCATCAGCAGGTGAAAGTAGAGCATCAGAAGTCATCAGGGATATTACAACCACTACCAATTGCCGAGTGGAAGTGGGAGCACATCCATGGACTTTATTATGGGATTTCCATGGACACATAACAATCATGATGCAAACTCAATTAACCAGGAAGGGTGTAAAGCTCATTTGTGATGATGCTTGTGATCAAGCATTTTCAAAGTTAAAGATTAGGTTGATGACAGCGCCTGTCCTCATCATTATTTTGAGTAGTGAAAAGTTTGTAATCTTCAGTGATGCTTCGTATAGAGGTCTAGGTTTTGTCCTTATGCACCAAGGTAAGGTCGTAGCCTACGCCTCTAGGAAGTCCACACACTTTCTTCTTATACATGCTACATCTTCCCTAGAGGAATTATGTAAGCTTTATATTAAAGAAATAGTTAGACCGCATGGAGTGCCTATATCTATTATATCTGATTGGGATTCCAGGTTTATGTCTCATTTTTTGAGGAGTTTACAAAAGGCATTAGGAATCACTCTTAATTTCAGCACCGCTTTCCACCCTCAAACTAACGGGCAGACTGAACAAGTGAATCAGATCCTTGAGGACATGCTCCGAGCTTGCATGCTTGATTTCAAAGGGAGTTGGGATGACCGTTTACCACTGATTGACTTCAGTAATAATAGCAACTATTAGACAAGTATTGGCATGGCACGATATGAGGCTTTGTATGGGAGGCCTTATAGATCTTCAAATTGCTATGTAGAAGTTGGAGAGGTAGCTTACTTTGGCCAGAGATTGTGCAAGAGACAATAGAGAATATTTTTATCATTAGAAACTGTTTACGTGCAGCCCAAAGTCGTCAAAAGAGTTGTGCCGACAATCGTAGAAGAGATCTTGAGTTTGCAATTGGAGATCATGTTTTTTTAAAGATTTCTCCAATGAAGGGTGTCATGAGGTTCAATAAAAAGGAAAAGTTGGCTCCAAGGTATATAAGTCCTTTCGAGGTTCAGGGTTGGTGTTGTCGCATATAGGCTTGATTTACCACCTTAGTTGTCCGGTATTTTTTATGTTTTCCATATGTCGATGATAATAAAATATAAGGAAGATGTTTCTCATGTTATAGACTGGCAACCATTAGAGATCCGAGAAGACGCTTCATACATCGAACAACCAGTCCATATTCTTGACAGGAAAGACCAAGTGCTTCAATTCAGAGTTATACAGTTAATAAAGGTTTAGTGGAGTCACCACGATGAGGAAGAGGCTTCTTAGGAACAAGAGGCTGAGATCAAAGAGAAATACCCTCACCTGTTCGCATTGTAGGCATGTAAAATTTTGAAGACGAAATTTATTTTAAGGATGGTAGAATTTAATAACCCAAATTAATCTTAACCATCCAATTTTAACTGTTGATTAACATACGAAACTAATCCAATATGACTGATTTGAATATATCCAAATCCAACCATCCATCTGACCATCCATGTAAAGAAACATCCATCTAACCATTGTTTTGCTGAAAATCGTCAACACACTTTTCATCCATCTAAACTGACCATCCATCTTACTGGTCAAGTGGCCACCCATAATTCTTATTGTCTATCTGACCACATACCCAATGTGGGGTCCATACTAAAAGTGTGCGTATCACTTCTTTTAAAAGATACCGTTCATCACTCTTTCATTTAACACATTCTCACGTCCTACTCGTCCATATCACCTTCAATCCATATGTACATTTGGCGGTCCCACCACCGATCACACGATAGCTCATCTTACCATATGTTTATCCGTACATCCATCCATCCGTCCATACATGCATCATAGCTTACACACCAAGTACAACCATCACATTTACACACACCTTTCACACATGTGGCTTGCATACACCTCATGTCCACACATGTGGCACACTATGGCACACGTGTAGTGCACAACATGTGCATGAAAAACAAAGTAACGTGGAGCACGTGCTTTAATGGAATTTAAATAAATAAATAAGATAAAAATGTAAGACTAATGAAGATGCTCTCTTTCACACGTGCAAAGAAGATCTTATAAAAGAGAAGAAAGAGAGAGAAAAATAAGAAAAGTCGTTGGTTATTCGCGTGGGAAACAGAGAGAGAGAGAGAGAGCAAAAGTGAAAAAGGAAGAGAGATAAAGAAAGAGAAGAAAAAAAAAAGGTGAGTTTTCTGTCACTTAATTAAAGTTATTTTTTTATTTATTTATTCATTTATTCATAGAGTGTTTTTTTTTTAAATTCCTTTTAAAAAACATTATTATATGAGTAAGCCAATATCTTACTTTCCCATCTTAGTTGTTATTCTTTTTGTTTAAATTTTTTCTATTGCAATTGCTTACCAAGTTTTTAAACATGTCATTAAAATTTTTATTCTTTATTGCTTTAGTTATTTTTATTCTAATTAACATAGCTCAATTTGACTTTAATATTAGCTTAATGTTAATCCTACGTTGAAAATTCATTTATTTATTTATTTATTAAAAAAAATTATTGTAGAAATCTCGAGTTTAAATATAATTTTCTTATAGATTCTAAGATCTAATTAATTTTGTTGCATGTTTTTTTTTATATATAGAACTTTAATCATGTACGGACAATTTATATTGATTGAAAAATTTTGTTTTTAGTTTAATAAATTATGTACATCACGTATTACGGGTTGATCAAAGAATGACAAGTCATGGAAGATTTTTAGAAATATTTGATTCATGCAATATTAAAATCATGCATCATTGAAATAATTATGAAATGCTAGAAAATATGTGGGGCGATCAAGTCTTCTAGGTTGAAAACCCCTAAAGCGGAAATATGTGGGGCAGCTTAGACCCTTGGGTTGAAAGTCCTAGAATTCCAACTAGTACCTCTTAGAACCTCTACTATACTCTTTGGGTGGCTAAGGATGTCAGGATTGCAAAAGGTTCCTGTTGTTAGGCTCAGTAGGATAGTAGCCTGATCAGCTAACGTACAAGTGGGTCCCTCACCAAGTGCCCTGTTGGATGGATGTGGATGTCATGCAAAAGGTTCACATTGTCAGGGTAGGTGTTGTATTGGCACGGGTGTTGGCCAATCAGTGTAAACTGGTCCTGGTATTAAAAAGAATAAACTGCACTAATTATTCTAGATTGTGGCACATGTTGATTCCATTCATTTTTATTTTATTTATTTTTAATTACATTGAAATATCTCATTTATTAAAATCTTCATTTGTTTGCTTTACATAAATAGGTATTATCTTTTTTTAACATTTTATTCAGATTATATAGGTTATTTTTGAAATGTGTTGAAATTACTTACTGGGCTTTATAGCTTAACCTATTAGGATTTTAAAATTTTAGGAACAAGATCACGTGGAAGAGTTTAAAGAGATTTGCTTTTATATTTATATTTATTTTTTATTTCTTTAACATTTTCTAAATAAGTTGTAAAGAATATTTAGTATAGTGATGACATGTGCAGAGACATGAGTTTGGTGATAATCTTCAATAATCGAGACATAAATATTTTATTTTACTTCTAAATAAATGTTTATTTATTAAAATTTTAAATGGTTTTATCTTATTAATGAGAATCATTTTGTCAATATATGTGTGAATTATGAAATATAAAAATACAAAATATAAGTCATACCTTCGAGTACAGAATTGGGGTTTAATATATATTGAGACTCAAAAATTGCATATTTTCCCTCATTTATATCTAGGTTTTATGAACATGATAATTCTTAATGGTATAGTTTATACATGTGTGTGTTGTAAGGTGAGTTTAAGAGCTTAGATTGAAAATAATACTAAAAGCATGGATTTAATGTTTAAGAATTACCAAGGCATAGAATGGATCTTTGGAGACCAAGATTAAAGATTTCAAGACCCCAAGATCTAAGATAACCAAGTGGAGAAGGAAGGAAGTCTAAAGAACAAAGTGCAGAAATTCACTTCATTACCTGTGTCATCGACCACTGCTCGATGACATCGAAGCCATGGTTCGATGACATCGAACACAACTCGATGACATCGAATTTTCACAGGAAAATCAAGTTGGTTGCTGAACATATTGGATGCAATTCTCGATGAATCGAAGACATGTTCGATGACTCGAAGAATATGCTCGATGACATCGAAGACTGTTCGATGACATCAAATTTATTGGAGAAATTGAAGCCACTCGATAGACTATTTTGGACATTTTTTCGATGGATCGAAGACCCTTCGATGGCATCAAAAGACTTCTCAATGATATCGAAGGAAGGTTCAATGACACGAAGACTTACGTGGTGCGAAAGGAGAAAAGGCGCGACTTCCGGATTCAAATCCCTTCGATGACATCGAAGGCGTTACGCAGAGTTACACAGATTATGTAAATTTGCAATTTTGTAGAAACTACCCTATAACTATGGGTTTCCTAAGTCTTTTTAGGATATCTAGGATTTTGAGGAGCAGAGCAATGGGGTGGAGCCATCATCTAAGAGTTTCTTCTTTTCCTTTTCTTAGTTTTTAATGATTTCTTTTAGGGTTATAAATTCAATCATGTCTATGGTTAGCTAAATTCCTTAGCTAAGGTTAAGGGGTGAAGCTTGTAGCATGATTGAGATGTTTTTCTTGTTGGGTTATTGTTCTTATTGAACTTCTTTGATTCCAATTTGATATTTAAGGAATACTTCTAGTTTTTAATGGTTTGTTGTGACTCAAATTACAATAGATTTGTAATAGTTTTGAGTATCTTCTTTTCATGATTTGAATTTGTGAAGTTAGAAAGTCCTGTCGTTCACCATCGTCCCTTGGGCATGGCTGCGTGATGGAATCTCTTCTAATCTTCACAATTCTCTTATGTTTGGTTTTGGGATTGGTATATCCTATTGTTTGCCATTGTCTCTTAGGCATGGTTTGATGATTAAATGTAACACCACGAAAATCTGCACCCAAGTACAGAGACTCTAATCTCGAGTTTCTGGGTGTTAACCAAATAAAATGCATGTGTGACCTTATTCACATTCATACTCATTTTTTTCACATGAGCAATCAAAGTAGCGCAATTCAAATTAGCGGACCCAAAGTGAGGTAGAGATAATAAAGATAAATAAATATGTGGCTAACATTAACAATACAATTAAAATATGATGTCCGCCCAAATGAGAATTATACAAGACACAATATACATACAAAAAATGATTAAAGTGCAAGTTTTCGGTTTGATCCAATCCTCTAAAACACAACATCGGTGGTGCAAGCCACTCTAAGCCTACCCGTCTAAAATCTCGGTAGTACCTACATTAATAATATCGTCTGGTTGGTATTTAAAACACCGTCCCAAAGTGAGAGTGAGTGATCAACTCAGTAGTTCCATTAATATTAAGTTACATAAGCTATCAAATCCACATGCACAATTAAGGAAAAGTAAAGTAAGCATACAGTTCCTAGACAATCTTGTTAATGTACATACATGGTATTATGATATGATGCATGCCATCGCCATCCAACACTCCCTCGTGCGACATTGTCTAACGATCGTAATGTCAAACACTTCCTCAATGCGACCTCGATTGCCGAATCGCCAACCTAACTAATGTAATGCGTAAATATTCATGTTAGCTGAGTATTAAATTAAGTTCGTTCATCCAGCAAGATTAAGGAAGCTGAAACACCTCCACTTAATCAATGGCCTTATCTAGATCACTTGACCAAGGGCAGCCATAGCAGCTCTGAGCCTGCGATCCTTGATCCAAATTTAAGTATCATCCATTTGTCTCACAAATCAATAATTCCAAAGGTGAGGCATGATACTCAAAGGTATGAGGATCAACTCGGTATGGGTCATCATCCAAACATCGAGTATAATCACTCAATTTCGAGGTGCGGGCTTATTACATAACCAAACCACCACAAGGAAAGGCTCGTCACCCAATTCCCTTAATGCCCAAGGTCATTTGAATGGTACTCTAGTATAGAACCACTGGCCGGGTAATTTAACAAGGGTCGTTCGAACAAGGACCTGTCACCTCCTGTGCTCGTTGGTCACTACGGGGAGACTCGTCACCCCAGCGTAGGCCAACAGCACGGACACATCATCCTATACCACCATGCCTGGCTCCTGAGTTTTAGTTACTCATTGGTCACTACAGGGAGGCTCATAACCTGAGCATAAGCCGACGGCTCCCATACCACCATGCCCGGTTCATGAGTCTTAGGATCATATCACTAACGGTTAATAGTATCCCTCTCAAAGGTATGGAATGCTTCAGATTCAGGCAAGCGTGACCATATATGGTTGGCTAACTAGTGGACTAATTCGGCTGATATAAGTGAACTATGGCGCAACCCGGACTGGGTGCAAGCATCCCGTGTAGTCCAACTACTATTGGTTGTCCGTCTTCTGCCTAAATCAGTCAGATTGGCCCAGGGCAGCCGATCCAGTATGATTGCCCTTGTGAATCTTTCCGGTTTGCTGGCCAACCCAATTACCAATAGACTAATATTTTACAGCATGCCACAATCAATTCTATTTAGGAATAGGAAACCAACTAAACAGTATTTCAGGATATTTTATAAACCAATTGGCATGCAAGTGCATTATTCAATCATTGAACCATTTACCAAAATTAGCTAATTAGGCGCATGTATCAGGAAAAAATATGGAACATGTGGGCATGAAATTTTAGTGTATTCGATCTATTCTAGCATGCAATCAATAATCAGCAACCATAAACAAAAATTTCACTTTATGGAGGATAATGTAAGCCTAAGGATTAGTCACTAGTTAGCATGCAATTCACAATTTTCACTATACAATCATTATTTATGACATAAGTTTGATAATTGGCAATCTAGAGGTAATGGTCCACACCTAGAAGTGGTTCACGGATTTTTAGTGTCACCCCTAAGGTTAAGGTCCATTGGTTAGCATATCAGTGCCCTGTCTCTTGTCGCCTAGCTATTTTTTTCAAAGGCCCACTTCCGAAGGAGAAAAATATCCATATGATAGTTCTATGTATAGGCATCAAAAATAAAATTCAGTTCTCATTAATCATGCATGCATAAGTATTTGTGAAGGCCCAAACATGGGTGCTTGGGAGAGATGTGCAGAAATGATCGTTGGCTGTTTTTTTTTTGGCGTCCCATGATTAGGGGGGCCACCGTTTTGCATGCCATTAGATTTCTTTGGTAGACCTATAAGTGGCCTTCAAAATACAAACAGTTCAATTCACTGAATTTGCGCATATGAGTTTTAACATAAGACCAAACATGGGCATTTCAATTTTTCTGCGTAGGATTTTCTAGACAACTATGTTCACTCCTATTTGAGATCCACTCCCCAATTATATGGGGTCCACTACTTTCGAAGGAAAAAGGAAATTTGGTAGAATTATATATTTACTTTAAAAGCCACAAGGTAACCCTACTTAATTATGCATATACAATTTTTGGTGAAGACTCAAACTTGGGAGCTTGGAAGAAGTGTGTAGGAAACACAGCGCAGAATTAGTTTTGGCTCAATTTTGAGTATGTCCCATGATCACATGCGACCACCTTTCAGTGTGTCATGAGGTGACCTTGGTATTACTATATATGTACTTCAAAAATTATAAGCTGGAACCAACTAGTTGTACACACGTAATATTTGGTCTAGGGCCAAACATAAGTATTTTAATATTCTGCACAGAATTTTCTACACAATTGTGCCTTACCCCATTTTGAGATCCACTCCCTGATCATGTGGGGTCTTATTTGGCCCAAGTAAAATATAATTTCTCTATTCATTAGTATAGCTTAAAGATTCCAAGTGGTTGCCTACTCATATCTTGTGCATGGGGTCCACTATAGAGGCCCAAAGTTGGTACCAAACACAAACAATCAGCAGTTTTTAACAATGGGGTCTGTCACAACTTAGGGCCTAATTTTCAAACACTTAGGGATCATTACAGACGAAAAGTTAGGACATCCCATCTCACTAATATAAGAATTAAACATCCCCCATATTAGTACCCTTAACTACAGAGCGTCGGGCCCACTACAAGGTGTTAAAGAGGCCTACATACAATACAATTAAGTACTTAGAAAATTTTCAGCAACTAGAAAGTGCAAAGGAAATGAAATAGATTCAATAATAAGTGGGGCCCACATGCTAGCAAACCATAGATAAGAGACCAAAAAAAATGTACATGGGTGTCCAAATTGGATGAACTAATAAAATATATAAATCACAGGTAATACCACACCCAAGTGGGTCAATAAGAGGATGAATGTTATGTACAATATAGATCATACACATCAAGTAGCACATGAAATTTATTAATCAAAACTCTATGATCAAATCCTCTATCGGAAAATCTCATCCAATGGATGGTTTGGAAATAAGTCATTTATACTTTATATCCAAACAAGGTTTATCCTTATGGAAGTATCTATTGGTCTAGAATTTCCTAAATTTTATCATGAAAGAATTTGACCATAGGGACTATACATATGATTATTAACAATCTGAAGTATGTTAAGAATAAATATCATATATATCAGACTGTTGGAATCACAAATATGGCCCACACAAGAATGGTTAAAACAAGCTCCCGAATACATTTTCGTATAAGGTCAATATCTCAGTCGTCCGAACTCCAATCGAGGCTTATAATATACCATTGGAAAGATGCTTCGATTTTCTACAAATCCAACGAAACGTATATTTTCATTGTAACTAATAAAGGAAGTAAAAATGGTTCCATTTTTGGTAAATTGGAATCCTGCATATACTGCTGGACAAAAGCCAAGTAAAGTTGATGCTACTAATGATTGGATCATTGGATGGCTACGAAATTTGGCCCAAAGTTAGCTCATATTGTTCTTTATATTATTCCCAAGTTTCAAGTCTGATCGTAACATGGTTGATTTTATATGCTTTTTAGAAATTACTATCCAGATACAAAAATGGGATTCCAAGTGAAGGGTGTTGATACAATGTTCATCATGGTGGACCATACTTACATGGGCCACCATGCTAACCACTATAGCGATTAATACATGCACCCATGGGTCTCCATACTAGTAAGCCTCGCATGCATCAAGATAATATAAAAGGTGGAAAGAGGAGGATGAGGAGGATGGAAGGTGGGGTGTATACTCATCTCAAATGGATGAATGGCTTGATGATGATGTGTGGTTCACTCCCTCTAGGTTGATGATGGGCCACACCTTGGCCCCACCATCTCCCACTCTCTCTTAAAATCGCAGAATTTTTCTAAGTATAGCAAAAGGATGAGTGTAAGAGAGCTCTTACTCTTATATAGGGAATTGGGGTTGAGGTAGCAAGATGATGTGACAAGTTTATGGGGTCTTATTGGTGTTAAAAGGGAGGTGGAAGGTCATGTATGGTATGGGTAGTGGATGGATGAGGTGGATGATGTTAATCATGCATTAGCGAAGGTGGAAGAAATCTAGGCATGCATTGGCTAATGGATGCATAAGAGTTGTGGGTTGTATGTAATGCATGGTGGATGATGAAATAGAGTATTACAATTGTTTGTTTGAAGTGATGTGACACAAAACAACGCATGCATTGGATGCATATGTAAGATAAGGTAGACATGGGCTATGATTATTTTCTAAGGCATGGAGAGAGGGCTAATGATGGATTTTGGGCTAGACACCATTTTTGTCTCATGTGCATTGTCTTATATGTGCTAGCTCATTTTTTTATCATGTAGTAATTGTCCTCTTTTGTGATAATTTCTATGTTCAAGAAATTGGGCATTAGGCCCACATGGGCCTAAGTCCAATGGGCCTAGCACAATAAATGTTGCTCATGTTACAAGATACGTAATTTTGGCCATGAGTTCGACGGGTTGTATCTTACTAACGGAGCGTCGGATTGATGCACGGTTTTTGCCGTGGCAACCACAACGACGTTGCGGTCCACATGACAGAGGTTTTGAATGCATCTAGAATAAATTACTTGGTCGGGCAGTTTTAGTGGATCCAAGGTCACTCCTTTTGGTCCTAAACACGTGCGAATACACACATGGATATGCACTCAAGTCAAAAAATCAAAGGTACTACCCAAGGAGATCCAATTCCCAATTGGCAAAAATCTGGGGCATTACATGGAATCACTTCCAATCTTCACAACTGTCATCTGTTGAGAATTAGGTCAATGCAAGTTCAGATATGATCTTATTGATATCTCTTCCAATTGGATAGGATAAGACTCCAATTCCAATTGTGTTCCTTAAATCAAATAAGGAAACATCCTAATAGCTACAAGTGGATCCCTGGACACCCTAATTCCCACCTTTGAATTCCTAAGTCTCTAATTAAATATCTTACAATTACTTCATTTTATTCCCAATTTAGATTTAGATCTTCTTCTAGTTTTAATTCTAGTTACTTTCAAAATACAATCGAGTTTAGTCCCTATAGATTCGACCTCGATCTTACCAAGATTATTACTACATCGCGACCCTATACTTGGGGTTGTGAACAATATACCCAAGTGCCGGATTTCAGGGCGTGATAAAGTCAATCTTACTCAGTTAAGCCCACTTCAGAAGAGTTCAGAACACTTCAGTACACTCGAGTGTAAGAAAATTGAAACTAATAAACAACCCATCAAACCACCTTGACAGAGTCCAAAATTTATTCAGAATGCCTCACATTGTCCAGGGAGGTTACATGTTTATTTTGAGACGAATCCGACTTAGTTAAGCACACTTTAACAAAGTTTAAAACACTTCACCACACCCGAATGCCAAAAGTCGAAACTGCGAAACGGCATGTCAAATGACCCCAACAAAATTCTAAATTTTCCAGGACAACTCACCTTGTCTAGGGAGGCTCCATGTTCATTTCAAGCCGAATTGAACATAATTAGGCCCACTTGTCCAATTTAGAACACTTTAGTACACCCAAGTGTGAAACACCAAAACTATGAAACAGGCACATCAAATGACCCCGACGAAGTTCGATATTTCCCAAGGATGCCTATACCATTCCAGGGAGGTTCGATGCCAGATTCAAGCCGAATCTGACTCAGTGAAGCCCACTTTAGAAGATTTCAAAACACTTTGACACACCCGAGTGTGAAAAGCCAAAATTGGAAAATTGGGAATTAAACGATCTCAATGGAGATTGAGATTTCCCTGAGACGACTCTTCTGGCACAGGTAGCCTACCTAACAATTTTGATATGAATCCAAGTCAATTACGCCCACTTTATAAGAGCACTCACCTAGGAAGAGCCCAAACCCAGTTCGACTTGACTTCACCCAACTTCGCCTCACTTCAGTCATGTGTGCCTAAGATCACTCGAACATTGGATATGATGTCACCTATGCCAAACAACCGCTCCCACACACTTCCTATCGACCAAGGAAGGATCAAACTAAGTTCAAATCGACTTCAGCTCACTTCACCCCATTTCACCCCACTTAAGTCAAGTACGCCGAAGACCACTTGAACGATAAATTTGATGTCACCCGAGCCCAACAGCCCTCCCACAAATTGATGTAGAGTGGTTCGCGAACAGTTTCATGGCCAAGATGGATCAGAAAAGGCCTGGCTGACAACAGAAGTGATCCGGACCGTCGGACCTTAGATCGGGCGTATCTCACAATCTAAAATGAGTTATCGGGCGTAAAATATATGATTTTGGGTAGAACAAGCTACTTTAGCCAACCAACCCCACTACTCTGGGTTATGTAACCTAGATTTGTGAAATACCCCTGGATCGACGGTCATTTCTCTATTTTAATTTCATTTTTACTATAAATAGTAAGTTTTAGTTTGATCATAACTCTTCATCCGTCGGGCTTTAGGAGTTGCGTCCAACGTGAAAAGAGCTTAAAATAATTAGGAGAACGGTTTGGTGAAGACAAATAAGACACTTACTATTTTTGGCCGAAAACCTTGTGCACAAGTAGACATCACAACCGTCTATAAATAGTAAGTTTACTATTTATAGTAAGTCACGGATTCTAGGAGTTTTAGTTGTAGTTTCATTCTGATTTCTTTCCCATTGCTTGGTACCCTTATTTAAAGGGTTGTGAATTTGTTTTTATGAATTAATTAATCAATTTTGAATTTATTAGAATTTATTTCTATTTTCTACTTTCTTTCCTCATGGATTCGAGAAGTCTCTATGAGGAGTCCAGAGAAGCTCCGTGGATTCGGAGTAGTTATCTGCGCAACCCAGCATAGTTGGGTTGCTTGGCTAAAGTAGCTCGTTCTACCCCCAAAATCATATATTTTATGCCCAATAACTCATTTCGGATTGGGAGATACACTCGATCTAAGGTCCGACGATCCAGATCACTTCTATCATCGAGGCCTTTTCTAATCCATCTTGGCCATAAAATTGTCCGCGACCCGCTCTACATCAGTCCCCTCTACTTCAAAAGAACTCGTCTTCGAGTTCTCATCCTGCTCTGGTTCATGATACTCGATCAGGTCCGCGACGTTGAAGATCCATGAGATCGTAATGTCATCTGGGAGATCAACAACATAAGCGTTGTCATTGATCTTTCGAATGATTGGAATGGGTCTAATCTTCTTATTTTTTAACTTGTTGTACGTCCCAGTTGAAAATCTCTCTTTGCGCAGATGGACCATAATGCGGTCACCCACCTCGAACACTTTTGTCGCCGGTGCTTGTCCGCTTGTTCCTTGTACTTCTCGTTCGAGGCATGTAGCTTGGTCTGCACTTCTGCATGGATGCTGATGATCTTGTCTGCCATATATTCTGCTGCAATGCTCATGCTTAGGTGCTTGGGCAGAGGGACCAAGTCAAGTGTGTGGTAAGGCACTCGTCCGTAGATAATCTGAAATGGTGATTTCCTTATCGAACGATTCACCATGTTGTTGAATGCAAAATCTACTTGAGAAAAGGCCAAATCCCACTACTTCGATTTTTCTTCTGAAATACAGTGAAGGAGGTTTCCCAACATGTGATTCACAACTTCGGTCTACCCATCAGTCTGCGGGTGGTAAGCACATTGAATTGAAGTCGTGTATCAAATTGAGTCCATAAAGTCCGCCAAAAGTGGCTAATGAACTTCGTGTCACGATCAGAAGTAATGGTCTTGGGGACCCCGTGTAGCCGTACGACCTCCCTAAAGAATAGATTCACCACGTGTGTTGTATCGAGGGTCTTCTTGTATTGGATAAAATGCGTCATCTTAGAGAAACAATCTACCACCACGAACACTGAATCCATTCCGCGTTGTGTTCGTGAGAGACCAAGCACGAAGTCCATTGATAAATCCTCCCAAGGACCGTCAGACACGGGTAAAGGGGTGTAGAGGCCTGTATTCTGAGATTACCCCTTAGAGGTCTGAAAAACATGACAACGTTGTACGGCTTTTCCCACATCACGTACTAATTATGGCCAGTAATACCACTCTTTCACAAGAGCTCGTGTCTTATCTTGCCCAAGGTGTCTACCGAGGCCACTTCCATGTAGCTCCTGAATAATCTGCTCCCTCAGAGAACTTTGGGGGATGAACAATCGATTCACTTTGAAGAGAAAATCATCCTGTATATGAACGTCACTGGGGTACCCTTCTTGACACTTCATCCAAGAATTTTCGAAGTCTTCATCCTCAACATACAGCTCCTTGAGACAGTCGAAGTCGACCACCTCATTGCTTATCGTAACAAGTAGTGATGCACGACGGCTAGGTGCAGCAGCCACCTTGTTCTTCTGCCCTGACTTGTGCTTTAGAACAAAAGTGAATTTCTGTAAAAACGCAACCCATTTAACATGCACACGATTCACGTTAGTCTGACTATTAATAAACTTTAATGCTTGATGGTCAGTGTACAGAACAAACTCTCTTTGAATCAGATAATGTTGCCAATGTCGCAGCGCCTGAACAACTGCATATAACTTAAGCTCATAAGTCAACCACTTCTTTCAGGCTTCGCTGAGTTTCTCACTGTAGAATGCTACCGGCCTGCCTTCCTGTGATAACACTCCAATTCCAACATATGAAGCATCGCACTCAACCTCAAATAATTTATCGAAATTAGGAAGCACCAAGACCGGTATTGTAGACAAACGATGCTTGATCTCATGAAAGCTCTTATTAGCTTTATCGGTCCACTAAAACAGTCCTTTTTTCATGCAATCTGTTATAGGTGCGACTATGGTGCTAAAATCTCAGACATATCGACGATAGAAAGTCGTCAACCCATGAAAACTCTTCACCTCATGAATGTTTGTCGGGATCAACCATTCCCAATAGCTCGTACATTTTCATCGTCCACACGAATGCCTGTGGACGTTACAACAAATCCTACAAACAACAGGCTATCAATTAAAAAACTACACTTCTTCAAGTTGAGGTACAACTTGTTAATTTGTAGGACCTACAAACCTGCCTGAGATGTTTCCTGTGTTCCGCTTTATCCTGGCTATATATCAATATGTCATCAAAATATACTACCACAAATCGGCCAGTAAACGGTTTTAGAACTTGATTCATCAAACGCATAAAAATACTTGGTGCATTCGATAGGCCGAAGGGCATGACCAACCACTCATACAACCCTTCCTTAGTCTTGAATATAGTTTTCCACTCATCATCGAGTCGGATATGAATCTGATGGTACCCACTTCTTAGATCTAGTTTAGAGAACACCTTTGCCCCTTCTAGCATATCGAGCATGTCGTCCAACCGTGATATTGGGAACCGATATTTGATAGTAATTTTGTTAATTGTCTAGCTGTCGACACACATGCGCCAGCTTCCATCTTTTTTTTTGCGTTAATAATGTCGGTACGGCACATGGGCTCATACGAGAGAGAGAGAGAGAGACCTTAACAGATCAATTCCTCCACTTGCCCCTGAAGTATCTCACACTCCTTCGGACTCATCCGATAATGAGGGCGGTTGGGCAAGCTAACCCCAAGGACGAGGTCTATGTTATGTTGGATGTCCCTTATGGGGGGCAATCCATCAGATAAATCTTCAGGCCAGACTTCTTTAAATTCATTTAGCAAGTCTTAAACTTGGAGGGATGTTTGAGGGTTCCTCTTCCTCGCCCTTCACCACTACGGCATATACCTCACCAGTTTCCTTAGATTCCTCCATGAAATTCTAAATGGTCAAGAGGGAACTCTACTCTACTTTAGAAGCTTTAGGGTGGTTCTCTGGTGCCATAGGGGCAAGGATTATTTTTTGACTATCCTTGATGAATATATAGACATTATCTCGTCCCCAATGGGTCGCATCACGATTCAACTGCCAAGGTCGACCGAGTAGCATATGACAAGCTTCCATGTCGACCACGTCACAAAGTATTTAATCCTTATAATTTTTGCCAATTGAAAACGAGATAATGCATTGTTCAGTTACCTTGGTCTCATTCACCTTTTTTATCTAGCCAATTGAGTACGGGAAAGGATGTTTCGTCGTTGGTAGCTACAACTTGTCCACCACCACCAGAAAATAGGCCAAAGTTACGGCTAAAGACCGTAGCTAAAAGCCTATGGCTACGGTTAAGATCCATAGCACGACCATAGCCATTTGTGCCGTAGCCATAGGTCTAAAAGTTATGGCTACAGATACAATCTGTAGCTATAGAGATAATGGATACGGATTAAATCCGTAGCTGTTTCTTCTGTAGCGCTAAAGTATTTATAGCTACAGATTATATCTGTAGCTAAAAGTTGAGAACGAACCGTAGCAATAAGCTTAAATTAGCAACAGCTACGGTTTGTAGAAACAGGCTACGATTAATAGCCGTAGCTAATTAAACTATAGGTATGGATTAAATCCGTAGCAATATTGTCTGTAGGTTAAAATTATATACAGCTACGGATTTTATCTGTAGCTAAAAGTAGAATGAGAACCGTAGCAAAAAGCTGAATTTAGCAAGAGCTACGGTTTTCAACAAAGTGCTACGGTTAATAGCCGTAGCTAGTGCCTATTGTTAATAAAAAAAAAATTAATTTGTAATGGTAGCACTTACCATTGTAGTACACCCTGATAACTCATATAAGCAAGATCCAATTCATGGCTAAATCATTCATTTATTCAATCAAACACGATCATTCATTCATTCAATCAAACACAATCATTCATTTCCATTCACAAAAGTACAATGCCAACATAATAGTTATTCATTTCCAGTGAATAATCATACATTTTGAATTGTGTTTAGACAAGAGATGCTAAAAAAGATTATTTTCTGTTGATCTGAAGAGGCCAGTGAATAATCAGATATGATGCATCATGTGTTGATGAATTTGTATCTCCACCATTTTGCAATCTTGGATTAGCATGTACAGATGATGCCTGCAACCTTCTCAATTCCTCAGAAAGTTGGTGGGAGATGAGCTGACCAGAATGGGCTTGAAGGACCTGTGAAATATTCATGTAAACTACAATATGCATAATAGTTCTCTATGACGCTGTGTATAGGTAATAGAAAAAGAAATTTTGGAAGCAAAAACCTTCCAAAGAGTAGAACTTGTCTCTAGATAAAGATTCATGACAGAGTTGGAATATTAGAAAGGATTGGCAGATGCATCATTTGTTGCTGCAGAAGGTATTTCTTTTAAGAACTTGAGGCAATCCTGGGAAAAAAGAAAGAAAGACATGTCCATGAGTGGACTCTAAACATTTTCATGTTCAAGAAGCTTTAAGAGGAAAAAAAAAATGCAACATATATTGAGGATAAGTTCATTCATACAATGGCAATAAAATAAAGCATGTGAATCACCTCGAAAAAAGTATCCTTGTATGTGCTCAGATTTTCGTTAAGCCATTGCTCCAGATTTATGCGTTCCTTACGAGAAGCAACTGCAGCCAGTTCGATGCTGAATGTAAATGGAGTCATGTCCAATTAATACTGATAGTCTGATTGTAAGATCTATAAGATGACATGTACATGAGTACAAAAAGCAGCAAATGCAGACATGGAAGAGAGTTGTAATACCTGTAAACTTCTTGTGCTGCAACCTTCAACTGTGATGTAGCATCAGTGATCATATTGCTGCTAGAAATAACTCGTACTTGATGCATCGCCTTCAACATACGCATTTCCAGGGGACCTGTTTCTACATTTTCTTCATGTTACTCCCTATATATACTGATTCTACGTTTTCTTCATGTTACTCCCTAGAGCATGTCTATCTCTGTGTACAAATAAAACAATCATGTTGATGGTATATATGTAGGAAATTCCTCATATGGCAGAATATACACAATGGTAAGGGTATATACATGTTCAACTATATACACAACCATATGACTATGTATTGAGCCCCAATACACAGCCCCAAGAGAGGACACAACATATTATGATAATAATTTTTCCTATTTTATAGAGTTTTATTAATATTATGGGAGAACCTCACCGCTACTAATTACGCCAAGTGCATTCGTACTTTTGCCAATCCACACATGCTAGTTCTAGCTGATCAAAGGCAATGGGAGTTGTCCATAAATGTTGGGTAGCCTAGTTTTGCATAAATCAAGGGAATGACTTGAATATAAAAAGGGATATGTAACGCCCCGTGTTTTCAGGACCCAAGTATATGACCCGTTTCCCAAAAACTCGAGTGTTAATTTATAAAGAGCCAAAGTCCACATTTTTTTTTTATTCAAAGTAAGCAGATGAGCGTAGAGTGGACAAATCAGCATAAAGGAAAATTTTGTTTACATTTGGAATATACAAGAAGCTGCCCATAATGACTTATACAAATCAATGCCCTCATTCTTACAATTACAAAATGAAATAATATTACATGTGAAATAAAATAAATTACAACAATCTTGGGATGTGAAATTCTATAGCAATCTTGTGAACCGCATCGGCTTGCTCTATACCTGCATCAACTGTTACGGTTTGATAGCGTCAATGGCTATCGCAATGAGGAACACCCTTTAAGATTGCACACTCATCATTCATAATCCAATACAGCTCGCAAGTCATGAAAATGGGTATCTTAAACAGGACATTTCATAATCATAATCATACACTCAAAAAAATCAAGTCAGTCAACAGAATCTCATCATAAGCAAACATAATAGCAATCGCAATATAAGGATATATGTTCAGGTTATGAAATAATCAACCATACGACTTTCTATTACACCCAAAAATCACGTTGTACGTGAACACTGCAAGATGGCTAAGAAATCGCTAAGCAAACGCCCACTCCACCCGAAGATCATGGTACAAGTAAAATCTATAAGGTGAATAGAAAATCAACCTTTAAACCCCTACTTCACTCGGGAATCATATCGTACGTGAACTCCGCAAGATGGCTAGGAAATCGCTAAGCGAACACCCGCTCCACCCGGAAATCATGGTACGACTGAACTCCACAAATAAAGAGAGAACAACGCACAACGCCTACTTCACCTGGAAGTCATATCGTACGTGAACTCCGCAAGATGGCTAAGAAATCGTTAAGCGAACACCCGCTCCACCCGGAAATCATGGTACGACTGAACACAGCAAGGGGAAGAGACAAGCAACATATAAACTCTAGACCACCCGAAAATCAAATCGTACGTGAACACCACAAGATGGCTAGGAAATAGCTAAACGAACACCCGCTCAACCCGGAAATCATGGTACGACTGAACACCATAAGATTGCTAAAAAAACCAACATGTAAACTCTAGACCATCCAGAAATCAAATCGTACTTGAAACCACAAGATGACTAGGAAATTGCTAAGCGAACACCCGCTCCACCCGAAAATCATGATACGACTGAACACTGCAAGATGGCTAGAAAAACCAACATGTAAACTCTAGACCACTCGGAAATCGTATCGT
Organism: Magnolia changhungtana; assembly: GCA_030180095.1. NCBI lineage: Eukaryota > Viridiplantae > Streptophyta > Magnoliopsida > Magnoliales > Magnoliaceae > Magnolia > Magnolia changhungtana. The sequence continues at coordinate 2,285,156 of JASAUF010000502.1, read as the reverse complement.
ATGTGAACTCTGCAAGATAGTTAGGAAATCGCCAAGCGAACACCCACTCCACACGGAAATCACAATACGACCGAACACCATAAGATGGCTAGGAAACAACAAGATATGAGAATATAACCATCAAGCTACAAAAGGGCACCAACGACCCATTAAAGTCACGAAGGGCAATTAAACGATCCAAGCCACGTAGGGTAAATATGCGGTCTAAGACATGTAAGGATGCGCGATCCAAGTCGTGTAAGTCAAATATGGACCGCAAGATAGTGAGTTCATGACAGGTCTCATTCATTACGTCACTCGATCATAAATGACAGACATGCAGTTAATTTACAATGTAGGACTAAAGGTAGCATGTTATCACAGATCATTTATGCATGTTATAATTAAAGAGAGATGTCTACCATCTAACACAACAATTTAGCTTATTCAATAGTAAGGTAAGTAATTCAATTAGAGGAATCATGCCATCATCTATATCCAGATTGATGAAATTAAGTGGGAAGCTTAAAGGGTGAGTCCTCACCTTTGCTTCAACTAAGAACTCAAGACCTTCAAGCTTAGCTATAAAAGCTACAGCAAAATATGGGAATCAACTTTTGGAACAATTAAACAACCTAGAGCTTAATAACTCAATGAATTGATTACATTTTACCTAAACTCAAACAAGCTTGATTCCAATAAGTCCCCGAACTTGGCAGCTACAAGGCTCGAGTGGGCCAACCCAAACTCAGCCCAACTCCACCGAGTTGACTCGGCAGGTGCAACTCAAAATCCCCAAATCTCTCTCCTTCCTCTTCCTTCCTTTCTCTCTCTCCCTTTTTCTCTCTTTCTTCTCTTTTTCTTTCTTTTCTTTATTTATATATATATATATATATATATATATATATTCCCTGCTGGAATCCCAGCTGGACTAGGCCACTCGACCCAGTCAACTCAATCAGAAACCGAGTCGACTCGGTTCCAGCTGATCAGCGGCCCCACGCTGCCTCTCTCTCATTTTCTTCCCCTTTCCTTCTTCCTTTCTTCCTTGCTTCTCTGGAGACCCGGCAGCGACCCAACCGAGTTGTCTAACTCAGTTGCCGCCCACTGCCTGAAGATGGTGCGGCGCACTGAGTTTGAAACTCAAGTGCGGCCCACTGTCTGAAGATGGTGCGGCCCACTGATTTTGAAACACAGGTGCGGCCCACTGTCTGAAGATGGTACGGCCCACTGATTTTGAAACTCAGGTGCGGCCCACTGTCTGAAGGCGGTGCAGCCCACTGAGTTCAGAGGGACGATGGGTTTTCGGGTTGTACCTGACGGTGGCGTGCATGGTGCAGCAGCGGCAGCAACAGCTGCACCTCTCTCCCTTCTTCCTTCTTCTTTTCTTTCTGTTTTTCTTCCATTTTCTTTCTTTCTTCATTTCCCCTTCTTTCCTTCTTGCTAGGACGTCCAGCAGTGCCTGGACGGACCGACCCGATCACCAGCTCGCACCAGCGAGTCGATGACTCGCCTGACTTGACCACAGCCGCACACCCCCTTCTCTTTCTCTCTTCTTCTCTTTCCTTCCTGTTTCCTTTCTTCTTCTTCTTTTTTGGCTAGAAGCAGCTCCAACCCGACCAAAACCCATCACGAATCGGTCCGACTCGGTGTGGTGCGGCTCAACTTCAAACGAGGAAGAAGCCTCAACGTTAATGGCAGATTCCAACCTGATGCTTGTTCCTTCATTCCGTCAGCATGGAAGGGTTTCTAGGGGTGTAATGGAGATAGGTGAACCGATGGAGTGGAGCTCGGACGCCGTTTGGTTGGTGGATTTGATGGTAGGAGATGGCAGCTGGTTCTTCAGTTTTTCTTTTCAAGGGATCGGAAAGAGGCATTTTCCCCTCCACCTTATAGAGAAACCTAATGCTCCTAGGCCATTGGATCAAGATTGAATGGCCTAGATTCAATCCATGGCAGGGAGGGAAGTGAAAACAGCAGGCGCAGCGAAACCGCCCACTGTTTGGTCTTTGGCAGGGCTGAAATCCTAAAACAAAAGGTTGAGATGGATTGGAACGGAGGGCTGGGATGCTGTAGAGGTAACCCACGCGGATTGCCAGTGTGGAAAGAGAGAAGAACAGATTTTTTTTTTTCATTTTCGGAAAGTGCCAGCTGCACGCAGCTATATTGTGCTTGATATTGTGTGTACATCTGTGCGATCCAACAGGTGAAATGGGCTGGTATGGGACGTATTTGGGTCTTATATAAGATGGACGGTTTGGATTGATTGAACTGATCACGTAGGTGGGCCGAAATTCAACGAGAATGACTCTGTCGGTTCGCCTGACGAAATTTTCAAAAAGAAGAAAGGAGGGAAATCCTTTCCTCTTTCGGACGGGCACGGGTCAGCTCCTGTCTGACCGTGCCAGTGGCTTGGTGCTCCACGGGTGCACTTGTAGGTGGTGCACATGCATCACCGGTGGGGCCCACAGTGATGTCTGTGGGAGATCTGATCCGACCATCTCTCTTGATGGGCCCTCTTAATGTCTCTGACCAAAGACAAGGTTGACCCAAGTCTTAGGTGGGCCATATCATTTGAATCATGGCCATTAAGTGCTTGTTGTCATTGATTCGGGGTAGAACATGGGCCACACCTGAGATCAGCACCGTTCATCTAGCTAGTGGACCACCCAGGGCCACTTTCCATTTTAAATTATACAATAGAAATATATATACATATTTTTTTAGTATAATATATTGATAGTTATTGATAAATATTTATTTACAATCATTAATACTTATAATGTTCATATTTTTTTATTATATATGCATTTATAGTATAGTAAAACTAATATTAAGTGATATATATATTTTATATATAGTATGATATGATAACCTATAACTTAAAATTGTAAAAGTGTAAATGTTAGTTAATATATATAATAATGTATTAGTATACCATTTACTTTATATATAGTTTAAATAATATACATGATTGAATAATTCATGTAACATATGTATTATTACGAATAATTATAAAGTTACCTTGTATTATAGTATATATATACGATTACATCACATTTAAAATGAATCATTTGGGTATCAACTTAAGATAGGTCATCCATCTGACTCTGAGGTAGATCCATGGCTCTAGGTCTGACGATCACTCCTACAATTAGATCCCCCCTACATCTCAGTTGGACAGTAGATCTCGAACCTCGTAGTTGCTCCACCATCTCGACGGTAGGATTTAGGCCAGACTGTGAACGTTCACATAAATAGGGGTTGTATTTATACTAAGTTGGGTTGTCATGGTAACACCCGAGTACAGAAAAGTATGGGGTGTTACAGGATATGTGTACACAACTTTCCTGCATAGGGAAACTTTCAATTGGTGAGTCGATACATCAGTTTCTTCTTTGGTGATTTGTTTGGGGCTGCAAATCGTTAGGTAGGCTTTCAATTTTGGAACAGTGATTTGTTTGGGACTGCAAATTCCTGTAACCCATATCAAACTTTAGGATCTTCAACAAACAGTATAACTAGCAAAAAAAAAAAAAAAAAAAAAATCTACTGTGAGACAATGTTAACATTTCCATTTGTGGACTATAGTAGGAGAATCAAGTGACCCGCACTGAATTAAAAAAGAGAACTGATAACCTCCAAGCACCTCTATCACAATTTGCAGTACAGGTGTTCAGCCATGAAATGGAAAAGGAAAAGGAAAAAAAAAACCTTTTTTACATCACGGAGCTCAAAAATGCCTTGTACTGCATATAGCAGTATAGGTGCCTGTAGGTGGTTAGTTCCGATTGAGAGAAGTCCCAGATTTGTTGCTAAATGGAGGCAACAAATCCAGGGGATTCTCAGGGCACAATCTGTCCACTGGGATGCAATGGATGAATGGTCTAGATTACTAATCCATGGGCATCATCTCCATCAAATAACTCAGCACAAAACCAATAGATGATCAAACAAGCATAGCTTTTTCGTTCATTATACATCTAAACTGGACCATAATTTGGACAGTTCAATGACCTGTACACCACGTACACAATTTCTAAGTAATCTAGGTGCCTGCGTAACCTCCATTGCACACTGCCAGTATCAAAGTTTTTAGTCTTCAGAAAAACAAAGGGGCAAAAGTCCCAAAAAAAAAAAAAAAAAGGATCCCCAAATACCCAGCCCTGTTTAGATGCAAAACAAGGCATGAAAAGATTAGAAGATCCCAGTCATTCCAATCTCTCCCTGAAAATGTAGGCCGTTGTTGTTCTTCTTCCCAATCAGTTAGGATTGTCATATCAGTGAGATTTTTTGGAAATTCCCAATTCCAAAATGGGCCATCAGATCAACAGTCTAGATCACTGCACCACGGGCCTGCCCCACGTATAAAAACATATTCTCGGGTCTGAGGGCCATAAACACTTCTGTCTAACCTGAAAGCATTTGGCTGAAAACCGATCCAACAAATGTCCTTAGTTTTGCTGCAAATATATATAAGCCATCATTAGTGACAAGTTCTCAATCAGGTAGCTACACATTCCATAGAATTTCAAGTTTATAGGCTATGACAAATTCGTTTACAAACACGCCTTACGTTTAATATAACAACCTCGCCAAAATCTGTGGGCCATAAGACATCTACATTGAGATCCATAAATTGAGTTTGGCAGCTTGGATTTGAATCCTGTCAGATCCAAAAATTGAGTTTAGCAAACTACATTATGACATTAGAATTATTCAAAAGAGCTTTTCTTTTCCAAACAAACACAAACCCATTTAACTTAAGTACATAATCAAGTAATAAGTGGAAAATATGGGAAAAGAAACTGAAAAGCACCACAAACATATCAAAAGGAATGCTTAAAGCACCACAAAAACACACTGCTCAGAAACTGAAAAGCCAATTGCCTTCCATGGTTCTCCTCAATATAAATGAAAAGACGTATGATCTACAAAATGGAGTGCCACATTCATCCAGGGTTATTAAGCAAGTCTAATCAGCCATGTTTAGAAAACCAATAACTAGGCACTGGACATGCCCCACAAGTGTTATATGATTTTTAAATTGTTAGGGAAATGATAGTTGGGTCACTTGGTAAGATTTTACTATTCTCACCTTTTGCACTCCATCCCTAGTCTCAATGTTGAAATAGAGTCTGTATCTGCTTCATTTGAATAGTTAAGGGTGTAAACAGACCATCCTCTAAAAGCTGGGCTGAGCAAATTAAAATTTTGAATAGTAATGGCCTAACAAGTAACAAGTCAGCCCCAAACAGTTCAAAATCCAGTCCTAAATCCTACATGTGGTGCTTGTGAGGACAAACAAACGAAGTGATCAATAAAGCATTAGATTGAAGCCTAAAGGCAAGAAGAATGAAGCATGTATCGATATATAAATACTGTTAATTACTTAAGAAGAAAATGTACAAGTAAAACATACCATTCAAAAGAAAAACATCATTGCAAGTGCTGCTAAAATGGATATTGTTGCACCTGATAATGATGCCTCTGTCAAATCTAGGAATTTTCATGTCAATGCATGTGTACACACACACACACACACACACACACACACACATAGATGAAAGATATACATACAATCAGGGTAACCACTAAATAGTGAAATACACAAAGATTACATGTCAGCCAAGAAACTTACTCGGGGTGCATTGGAATGCACTACTGCAATGAATCACAATTATAATCTAATACACATTTTGGAGGATTCTGATTAAAGGCTGCCAAACATGACAAATAATTCAATTCTTGAATTCTTCAATCTTGAACCCTGAGACTCAAAACTCCTTTTCAATTGGTCAAAGAAATATAATTGAATTAAAGAGGAGAAAATAAAACATTTGTTGGTCGCTTTTAATGACCCACCGGATGGGTTTAAACGATATGCAATTGTGGCAACAAAGTCATGCACAAGCAACTACAAGAGCTCCAGAGACAAAGAATAAAGATCAAGAACTAGATCAAGCAGGCAAGGCAGCAACAATCTTTGAGTCAACTATCTGGAGTTGCAAAGCAATCTAGTGATCAATTACCTACCTTGGGTAATGGTGCACCTATGCATGATGCAACTAACTACATGTGGTCACAGGAACATGTAGGAGGTTAGAGGAAATGGTCATTGTGTTAGCATATATACAAATGCATGAAATTCCGAAGTCCGTATCAGTTAAATTTTTATAACTTCTTAACCTTGCTCTTCTTTCTATAAAATTAAAACACTCATGAAGAAAGAAAGAAAGAAAGAAAAAAAAAAAAGATATCAACCAGAGGTAATCCATGTCAGAAAATGTTGCCATTGACAATCAAAGAGAAAAATGATAAATGCATAAGGAACTTTGGCCTTCTCTTCATTGAATGTAGAATGTTGTCACATTTCTTTTTTAATTAATAGCCTATCTGCTGACAACTAATTGAAGGATTTGGGATTACACATATTGAAGAGTAATTGAAGGATTGGTGTGTTCTATGGGGTATCCAAATTGAGCCAATTATATCAATAGTTTGGATCACTAAACTACACACTCCATTGTACCTAAAATTAATGGTGATCCTAACCATCTAATCACTAGATAGAAAATGGACAATCTATATCTATTATACTAGAAAGGTTCCATCATTCTCTGAACCAGCCATTATGTGAGGCTCGGCCTTGATCATCAATTGTTTCCAAAAAATATGCTATGTTTCAATTTAATTAAGAAATGGTAAGTAATGTAATGAAAGCACCACTTGATGTTAGCATTGGGATTTAATTAAGAAATGGTTAGAAATGGTAATCTTTTTCCTTTTATTTTTGGGACAGACTAGTCAATTTGCATTAGAGATACCTTTATACTCAATTTGGGGTGTTTTCAAAATCAAAACCCTCTATCCTATGCTGGCCATCGTTTTTCTATCTCCCCAACTACTGTTTACAACCATAAATTGAAACATATTGCCTTTTGGTGTGTGGTTGGCAAAACTAATCAGACCCAGACTTTTGGTTTTACAATCTCAAGGAGGAATGTCAAATGAATTGTACAACACAATTGCACATGTAACCAAAGGAATATGTGAAGGTATCTATATCAGCACGACTAATATTATTTTGCTTTTATATTTGAGCTACCGTTTTGTGCATGAATCTAAGGCTCTTATAAATCTAGATATGCATTGACTTCTCTGCAGGAATTGCAATTGGGGGTGACGTGTTTCCGGGCTCAACTCTATCTGATCATGTCCTACAGTTTAACAACATTCCACAAGTAATTTCTTGTTCATGTAATTTTCTCTCTCTTGGTAGTTTCTTTAGACAAGCAGCAACCCATATTTCTAATTGCTTCTCCAATCTAGTGAAGAAGATTTTGTTTACGTTTTCTGAACTTGCTGACAGTTAGTCTTAAAATCACACCTTGTTAGCAAAAATGTGCCTAATATATGTATGTACTTTTATGATATTTGTATGTACTTTTATACCATTTGCTCTAATATTAATCTAGTAAAAGAAAGGAGCTATTCAACAGGTAAGAAATTGTTATTTTGATGCAGGGTGCAGGAAAAAGATCTTAAGCCTCTAAAATAGGGGATGCCCAATAAAGTTGAAGAGCGCCCTCGTTCTTCTTCTTTGTATCCTTTATAACTATAAATTGTTTTTTTTTTTTTGTACCCTTATGTATAAAACATAATGCTGACTGTTCTAAGAAGTGGCTACAAAAATAATAATAACCATCATCATAAACATTGATAGACACAAAGTAAATGGCTGGTGTACAGATTTTACAGGAAATGAAAATCCTTAAATGTCAATCGACACTAGATCAATTGATAGAAATAGAGAGAGAGAGAGACCTGTAAATGTCAATGACACTGGATCAATTGAATAGAGGAAGTTCGAAAGCCCTAAGTGTACAAAAAAAAAATTCCTTAAATACCTTGCCGAAAAAAAAACTTTCCCATTTTCTCTGTTACAAATTTTACAGAACCCTAAATCCTTTTCTTGTTAGAAATTTTACAGGAAACGAAAACCTAATCTGTGTATTTGAAGATTTAGAAATAAAAACTCAAAATCAAACTTAGAATATATGGTGAGAGAAATACGTAACTGGTCAGAGAGGAGAGACAAAGAAGAGGTGAAGGGCGGGGGCCGCAGGGGTGGATTTTCGCCCAGGTGAAGGGGGTGCGTCGCTCAAGGGTTGCTGTCGAGAGGGAGAGGGAACGAGAGAGGGAGAGGGAGAGGGAGAGGGAGCGACAGAGGGAGGTAGGGGTTAGGGTCGAGAGGGAGAGGGAGAGGGAGAGGGAGTGAGAGAGGGACAGCGGAGCGAGAGAGAGAGCGCACGAGAGAGAAAAGGGATGTGTGGACTTAGGTTTTTTTCCCCAGAGTGGAGGGAGAGAAATTTTAGAATGTTTCGTTTGAGGGGGAAGGAGAAAAAGGGCAGCGCGCAGGATGAGTTTTCGCATTTTTTTGCTACAGTTTTAGACCGTAGCTAAAATCCCATTAGCCATAGCCATTGTTGCATCCTTCACAACCCCTCCGCATTTACATGTTTGACGGGTTCTGGACGGATAGTCTAATCAGGAGCTTTATGGGGTCCATCATGATGCATTTGATAAATCCACTCCGTCCATTAATTATGTAAATTTTTTTATAAAGAATGGCCCAAAAATCTAGGCAAATCGAAGGGCTAATTGAACCACACCATCGATCAATGGTACATATATAATCTCCACTATTTCCTACCGTGTGGTCCACTTGAGCTTTGATCTACTTCCTTTTTTAGGATCTTGTCCTAAAATGATCTTTCAAAATGTATAGACGTATTAGATGGAGCATACAGATTTTAATGGGCCTCATAGAGTTCCTTATGGGCTTGTCACATAGTGTAAGGATGGGTGGTGGAATTAGCTTTTAGCTACGGTTTTATTATTTTTAGCTATAGTTTTAAGCCGTAGCAATAGAGCTATGGTTTATATCCGTAGCTAAAAACCAACGTGGTCCATAGCCTTTGGTCATTTTTTTGGTAGTGCACCATCACTCTTGAGATGATGTTCTCACTACTACCACTGTCTATGATCACATCACAAACCTTTCCGTTAACAATGCACTGAGTACAAAATATATTGTGTCGTTGTTGATGTAATTCCTTTCGTGGGGTATACAGTAATCGCCTCACAACTAGAAATTCTCCACAATCTTCATCCGTCACTTCATCGCCACCTACTATTTCTTCAGTGGTTTGTTCATGTTCATCAAAGCCATGGTCTTCTTCTGCAGCCTTATCTTCAGTGCCCCCCTTCGTTTATAGTCAAGTGTACTGTGGGACGTTGAGGACAAGTGTTTAATAAGTGGCCTAGTTAGCCACAATGGTAATAATTGTTCGACCTTGGCTAAGCAGAAGGATTTGGAATCCTACTTGAATCCGCTGTTATGGGTGTTGTACGTTGAGGTCTGGATGAGCTACTCCCCTTATCACGGTTTACGGTTATAGGAGGTTGAGGACGTTCTCCTACTGGATCTTTTCCTCGTGCCAGCACTGGATCCTGCGTGGGACCTGTCATGGGAGGTCGAGTTGAAGGATATGGATGAGTAGGAGCTCTTACAAGTTGTGTTTCTACCCTACCCGCCAATTGAAGTGTTTCATCCACGGTCCCGACTGGGTACATCTGAACTCGGTCCTGAATTGTCGGTCGCAACCTACCTACAAATCATGTCACCTTCTGTGACTCAAATTCTGACAGATCGTTTCGTGTAGCCAACCACTGGAATTCTTTAATGTAATATGTGACAGTTCGATTTTCTTGTCGGCAATTTTGATATTGCTGGAATAATATCTGCTCATAATCACTGAGGAGAAATCATGATCGAAGAAGACGTCTCATCCGTGGCCATGATGAGATGGGCAACTAGTTCTGACGGGCTCATGAGAGTTGTAATTGTTCCCACCATACAGAAGCACCAGATTTTAATTTAAACGCGACCAATTTTATCCTTTTATGATCTGGCACGTCCATATAATCAAAATATCTCTCTACTTCGGCTAGCCAATCGAGAAAATCTTCTATACGTAATAAACCATTAAAATAAGAAGTTCAGCCTTACCTCAATAGTCTCTTTCCGCACGATCTAGATGATCGCCTCCATAGATTGGTCATTTAGTAAAACCCTCATTAAGGTCCTCGTCGCTAGAACTCGAATCATCTGGTGTAGCCATATGGTTTGTCACTGGTAGTGCTCTATAAAAATCAGGGTTGCGTCGTACAGCAACTACGGGTGGTAGAGCCACCATAGGTGGTGGAGCAACCATAGGTGGTGAAGTACCCCCTAGGGCTCTGGGCGGAAGTAGCACATCCACAAGATGGTCGAGGGTTACCTGCAGCCCTTATATGGTCAACTGACTCTCCCTGTGGAAAGCTTTCATTCTTTCCGAAAGATAATGAATCTCTGGATCACCGTCCATAGGATTTTGATTCATATATCCATTGTTTGCCATCGGCCCGAGGGGAATCCTCGCTCTGATACCAATTGACGCAGGGATGAACGTGATGAGGATAACTACTCCGAATCCGCAGAGCTTCTCTGGACTCCTCACAAAGACTTCTCGAATCCACGAGGAAAGAAAGGAGAAAATATAAATAAATTCTAATAAATTCGAATTGATTAATTAATTCATAAAAATGAGTTCACAACCTTTAAATAGGGGTACCAAGCAATGGAAAAGAAATCAGAATCAAACTACAACTAAAACTCCTAGAATCCGCGACTTACTATAAATAGTAAACTTACTATTTATAGACGGTCGTGATGTCTACTAGTGAGCAAGGTTTTCGGCCAAAAATAGTAAGTGTCCTATTTGGCTTCACCAAACCGTTTTCCTAATTATTTTAAGCTCTTTTCATGTTGGATGCAACTCCTAAAGCCCAACAAATGAAGAGTTATGATCAAACTAAAACTTACTATTTATAGTAAAAATAAAATTAAAACAGGGAAACGACCGTTGATCGAGGGGTATTTCGCAAATCCGGGTTGCGCAACCCGGCATAGCAGGGTTGGTTGGCTAAAGTAGCTTGTTCTACCCCAAAATCATATATTTTACACCCGATAACTCATTCTGGATTGTGAGATACGCCCGATCTAAGGTCCGACAGTCCGGATTACTTCTATCGTCGACCGGGCCTTTTCTGATCCATCTTGGCCATGAAACTGTCCGCGACCCGCTCTACATCACGAACTTCACAGGGACCAAGGAATAGTCTAAACTCAATTCGACTCAACTTCGGCCCACTTCGCCACACCTAAGTGAAGCAGGCCGAAGAGCACCCAAACCCTTGATCTGACATCTCCCAAGCCTGAAAACCCCTCACACACACCTCACATGGACATCGGAAGAGCCCGAACCCAATTCGACTCGACCTCGACCCACATAACACACACCTCGCATGAATCTAGAAAGATGCGAAACCCAGTTTGACATGGCTTTGGCACACTACTCCCCATTTTACCGCACTTATCCCACACGTGCCAAAGACCACTTGAATGTTGGACCCAACATCACATGAAACTAAAACTTGCTCACACACACCACACATGGACCCAAGAAGAGCCCAAACCTAGTTCGACTCTACATCAGCCTAGTTTGACCTAGGCTAAGATTTCTCTAGGATAACTTACCTAGTCCAGGGAGCCACCATTACATATTTGAGCCAAATCCGACTCAGTTAAGCCCACTTTAGAAGAAATTAGAATACATTGTTGGGGACCTTGCACAAAACCTTAGGATCTAGCCCTCCAAAACAAACCAGAATTATGGATAATAAAGCAATGAAAACAATCAATGCATCAATCACACACCACACAAGAGATTTTTACGTGGAAAACCCTCAAAGAGGTAAAAACCACGGGACCTCGTCCAGATCAATAATCCACTATGAAGTAGAACGTTACAACCTTCTTCACTCACGCAGGAGTGGATAAACAATAAGAGAAATAGAGAAAATAGAGAGATCTAACCGATTACGAGGACATAGAAGCGCTGAGATATAGATTGCACAGTAGATAACCTCCATGAGCAGAAACTCCCTTCTATAAGCTTCCTCTCTCTCTTCCTCTCTCTCTCTCACGTTTTGATAGCCCTAAACCCTTTAGCAAATTCCTTGTAAAGCTTTAGAAAACCCTCTTGCATTCTCTAGTGATCCCTAGAAAATCCTAGGCAACCCCTTTTATAGTTTAGGAAACTTCCCTTTCGTATCCCGATTGCGAAAGGACTCAAATCCGCAGTTTCGCGCAAAATCGGGGAACAAACTGCGTAACCTTCGACTAGTCGAAGCCTGTCTACGACCAGTCAAAGCCCACCTTCGACTGGTCCTGGAATTCCAAGACTGGTCTTAACCTCCGAGAAAAAACAACACGAACTCGCTGGACTTTGAGTCGTGCCAAGGCTCGAACCTACGACCGGTCGAGCGCCTCCCACGACCAGTCAAGCACCTCCCACGACCGGTCGAGCGGGGCTCAGGACCGGTCGAAGACGGGAAAAAATCCCATCAAATCTCTCCCTTTTTGACCCAGGAGGGATCCACCTTCTTCAAGCCAGCAAGGTTTCTACAAACCTCATACTTGCCCTTAAGCAAAGCCTTGGTCATCATGTCTGACCCATTATCGTCTGTGTGGACCTTCTCAAGCTGTAACACTTTCTGTTCCAAAGTATCCCTGATCCAGTGATACCGAATCTCTATGTGTTTCGACTTGGAATGCTGACTTGCTTTCTTGCTCAAGTGTATAACACTCTGACTATCGCAATAGACCACGTGCTCCTCCTGCTTTAGGCTAAGTTCCTGTAGGAACTGCTTCATCCAAAGCATCTCTTTACATGCTTCTGTGACTGCCATGTACTCGGCCTCTGTCGTCGACAATGCTACGACCTTCTGTAGCTTACTCTGCCAAGAAACCGCTCTCCCTGCAAACGTGAAGATGAACCCCGATGTAGACTTCCTAGAGTCTATGTCACCTGCCATATCTGCATCTATGTAGCCCTCTAACACAGGTTTACCATCAACATAGCATAGGCTCAACCTGGATGAGCCTCTTAGATACCGCAGTATCCACTTTACCGCTGCCCAATGCTCTTTGCCAGGATTGGCAAGATACCGGCTGACAACACCAACCGCATACGCTATGTTTGGGCGTATACACACCATAGCATACATCAAATTTCCTACTGCTGACGCGTAGGGTATCTTCTACATCTCTTCCACCTTTGCCTTCGTCTTGGGACACTGCCTGTCGCTCAATCTGAAGTGACCATCTAGTGGAGTACTGATCGGCTTCACTGTATTCATATTAAACCGCTCTAGGACTTTCTCAATATACTGGTCTTATGACAGCCAGAGCTTCCTGCTGCTTCTGTCATGGGTTATTTCCATTCCTAGGATCTGTCTAGCCGAGCCCAAGTCTTTCATCGCAAAAGACTTGCCCAACTCTTGTTTCAGCCTGTCGATCTTCTTGATGTCTTTTCCCATGATGAGCATGTCATCAACGTATAAGAGAAGAACTAAGAAATCATCATTTGAGAACTTGCGCGTGAACATACAGTAGTCCGACTCCGTTCTGTCATACCCATGTTTCAACATGAATGAGTCAAACTTCTTGTACCATTGCCGTGGAGCTTGTTTCAGCCCATACAAGCTCTTCCTCAGCCTACACACCATATGCTCCTTGCACTTGACTTCGAACCCCTCTGGTTGGTGCATGTAGATCTCTTCTTCCAGGTCACCATGGAGAAAGGCAGTTTTAACATCTAACTGCTCTATCTCCAGATCCATGCTAGCCGCCAACCTAAGCAATACCCGTATGGATATCATCTTCACCACTGGTGAGAATATCTCCTCGAAGTCTATGCCTTTCCTCTGACCAAACCCTTTCACTACAAGTCTGGCCTTGAACCTCGTTTGTGAGTTCTTCTGCTCAATCTTCTTTCTGAATACCCACTTGTTGCTCAAAGCTTTCTTGCCCTTAGGCAATTTCACCATGTCATAGGTGTGGTTCTTATGCAAGGATTCCATCTCCTCTTGCATAGCTTTCAACCACTCCCCCTTATGCTCGTCGGTTAGGGCCATAGAATAATCTTCTGGTTCCCCCCCATCAGTCAGCATAATGTACTCATGCGGTGAGTACCTCTTGGACGACTGTCTGTCCCTAGATGACCTCCTCACCTGTGGCTCAACAGGTGGATCAAGTGGGGGCTGCTCCCCTGGTCCATCTTCTGAAGGAACTCTCTCGTCCTCTACACCTTGTTGTACTCCCCCATCATCAGGCACCACGGGAGGAGTAACCGGATCCATGTCCTCTAGCTCACCTGAACTAGGCTGGTTCTTCTCTGGCTTACCAATGTCTTCTATACACTGATCTTCAAAGAAAACCACATCTCTGCTCCAGACGAGCTTCCTCTCGGTCGGATCCCACAACCTGTAACCGAATTTTTCATCACCGTACCCTAAGAACACACACTGCCTACTCTTCATATCGAGCTTGGACCTATCGTCCTTTGGTACGTGAACGGATGCCCTGCATCCAAACACCCAGAGATGACTGTACGATGGATCCTGTCCAGTCCACACCTTCTCAGGTACTTCTCCATTCAATGGGGCTGATGGAAACATGTTTATCAAATACACCGCCATGTGCATTGCTTCTCCCCAGAACGTCTTGGGTAATTTTGCATGGGATAACATGCATCTGATTCTCTCAACAATAGTGCGATTCATTCGCTCAGCTACACCATTATGCTAGGGGGTCTTGGGAACCGTCTGTTCATGCCGTATACCCAGGGACTTGCAGTACTTGTGAAAGTCGCCAATATATTCACCACCATTGTCAGTGCGGATGCGCTTCAATGATTTACCTGTCTCTCTCTCAACCATAGCATGAAATAATTTAAACACACCAAAGACCTCGTCCTTGGATTTTAAAGCATAAACCCAAACTCTCCTAGATGCATCATCTATAAAAGTAACAAAATATAATGCCCCACCCAAGGTTTTTGTCCTCATAGAACCACAAACATCAGAATAAACCAAATCTAATGCATGCACTTTATTAACATGAGAAGCAGTTTTAATAAATAAAACTCTATGTTGTTTTCTGATAAACAATCAAGACAGGTTTTGAGAGGTGTACCTGTCACGTCTAGAAGGAGCCGCTTCTTTGCTAGTACCTGAAGCCCTTTTTCACTCATGTGGCCTAGACGCCTGTGCCACATGTCAATAGCTGAATCTTCCACTGCGTTCAACCCACCCTTACACATACTGACACTTGCCTTGTACAGGGTGCAACACTTCTTTCCTCTGGCCACGATCAACGAACCCTTGATGAGCTTCCATCGCCCACCAGCAAACCGGCTTTCATAGCCATCATCATCCAGCCTTCCCATCGATATCAAGTTGAGGCAAAGGTCTGGGATATGCCTCACATCCCTGAGAACCAATGTGCAGCCCACATCAGTTTTCACACAAATATCACCGACTCTCACGATTTTTAATACGCCAGAATTTTCCATCTTCACAGTCCCATAGTCACCTGACTTGTAGCTTGTGAAGGAGTCCCTGTGCGGAGTCGCATGAAAAGAAGCTCCCGAGTCAACTACCCAGTCGGTGTCCTGACTCGTAGCCATAAGACATACATCATGATCCGCAGAAAGAATAACTATAACGTTGCCATCTGAAGCGACCGCAGTGGAATCTGATTCATCTTCCTTCCCTTTTCCTTTCTTGTCGTTCTTCTTACCACGACATTCATGCTTGTAGTGGCCTTTCTTGCCACAATTTCAGCAATCAACATCTTTTCTGTTACTCGACTTGCCTCTTGATTTATCTCGGGCCTTCCCGCCTTTCCTGTTCTTTCCTCTCCCTCGTTCCTGTGTCACAAGAGCCTCTTGCTGAGTAAACCCCTGAGACTTCCTCCTTGTCTCTTCATTGAAGAGACAGCTAGTCACCTGTTCCATGGATATCTTTTCATCTGGCGCGGAGTTACTTAGAGACACCACCAATGTCTCCCAACTGTCAGGCAATGAACTAAGCAATAGTAAAGCCTGCAGTTCATCATCCAGGACCATCTTCATAGAGGTGAGTTGGTTCACTATATTGCTGACCTCATTCATGTGCTTGGCCACAGAACCATCATCCTTGAATTTGAGATTCACAAGTCGCATTATCAGAAAAATTTTATTACCGGCTGTCTTCTTCTCATACAGCCCTTGTAATTTCAGCCATAGGCTAACGGCTGAGGTTTCCGTGGACACATGGTAGAACACTGAATCATCCAACCATTGTCTAACAAACCCCACCGCCTTTCGGTCCATCTTCTTCCAATCATCATCAATCATATCCTTGGATTTTGCTGATATGCCTAAAATTGGAGAATATAAGTCCTTGCAATAAAGCAAGTCCTCCATCTTAGCCTTCCATATGATCCAGTTAGAACCATTGAGGCTGATCATCCTTGATGAGCCACCTTCCATAATTCCAAATCGATCCTACCCGTTCAATGAACTTAACTTTGATACCACTTTGTTGGGGGCCTTGCACAAAACCTTAGGATCTAGCCCTCCAGAACAAACCAAAATTATGGATAATAAAGCAATGAAAACAATCAATGTATCAATCACACACCACACAAGAGATTTTTACGTGAAAAACCCTCAAAGAGGTAAAAACCACAGGACCTCGTCCAGATCAACAATTCACTATGAAGCAGAACGTTACAACCTTCTTCACTCACGCAGGAGTGGATAAACAATAAGAGAAATAGAGAAAACGGAGAGATCTAACCGATTACAAGGACATAGAAGCGCTGAGATATAGATTGCACAGTAAATAACCTCCACGAGCAAAACCTCCCTTCTATAAGCTTCCTCTCTCTCTTCCTCTCTCTCTCTCTCACCTTTTGATAGCCCTAAACCCTTTAGCAAATCCCTTGTAAAGTTTTAGGAAACTCTCTTGCATTCTCTAGTGATCCCTAGAAAACCCTAGGCAACCCCTTTTATAGTTTAAGAAACTTCCCTTTCGCATCCCGATTGCAAAATGACTCAAATCCGCAGTTTCGCGCAAAATCGCGGAACAAACTGCGTAACCTTCGACTAGTCGAAGCCTGTCCACAACCGGTCGAAGCCACCTTCGACTAGTCCTGGAATTCCAGGACTGATCTTAGCCTCCGAGAAAAAACAGTATGAACTCGCTGGACTTTGAGTCGTGCCAAGGCTCGAACCTACGACCGGTCGAGCACCTCCCACGACCAGTCGAGCAGGGCTCAGGACCGGTCGAAGACAGGAAAAAAAACCCCGTCATACATAGACACACCCGACCACAAAGCGCCTGAACTATGAAACGGCCTGTCAAACGACCCCATCGAAAGATGATATTTCCCTAGATGCCTTTCTAGGTCGAGGGAAAATTCACATTCGTTCCGAGCCAAATTCAAATTAGTTAAGCCCACTTCAGACCAGTTTAGATCACTTCAGTATGCCCCAGTGTGAAATGTCAAAACTACGTAACAGCTTATGAAATGACCCTACTGGAGGATGAGATTTCTCCAGCATGATTCACCCATTCCAAGAAAGCTCCACGCCAAATTCGAGTCGAATCTGACTCAATTAAGCCCACTTCAAAAGAATTCAGAATACTTCCACTCACGCAACTGCAAAATGCAGGAACTGCGAAATGGCACATGACGACCACTTCGTATCACTTCAGCACATCCGACTTAAAATCACCAAACTGTGAAACTACGCGTCAAACGTTGTCGACGGAGGCCAACATTTCTCAGGGACGCCTATCCTGGTACTCGGATGCTCCACATCCATTTCAAGCCAAAGCAATTAGGGACTTTAGTCCATACAAATGTTTCAACTGTGGTCATTGAATCTCCACCAGTCCCTCTCGTCTGGCCCAATTGAATTATGTATCCATCTCATTTTTTGTCCCTCTCGTCTGGCCCAATTGAATTATGTATCCATCTCATTTTTTGTCACATAATCTATAATCTCGCAAAATGGATGGACAGGGTGGATTTCTAACTAATATCATGGTGGACCACACCTACTGTACAAGCATCGAAACTTCCTGTGAAAGGAAACCGGATTTCCTACTGAGCCCGTGAATGTACCTCGTTTAGTGTACCACACCAAAGGAAAGAGTGAGAATAATAATTCCCACAGTTGAAACCTTCCTAAGGCCATATTAATGTTTATTTGTCATCTAACCTGTTCATAAAATCACACCGACATGGACGAATGGAAAAAACAAATATTGGCTTGATCCAAAACTTCGTAGCTCTCAAGACATTATCAACTATAAATGTTCAATTCACACTATTTCCCATGGTGTGGTCCACTTGAGCTTTGTATATGCTTTGTTTTTGGGTTTAAGCCCTGAAGTTATCTGGTATAATGAATGGATGGAGCGGATAGCCCACGGTTTACTCAGTTAGAGTACTGAGTTACTCGGTATGTAATTTCCTACCGGAAATCGGGAACAGATTAGGTGAGACCCTGACTAAACCCAAGACGGTGCAGACCTTACGGTGGGCCCACCTTGATGTATGCATTATGTATCCACGTCGTCCATCCGTTTTTCTATATTATTTGAGGATGTTATGGAAAAAATGAAGCACATCAAATTATCAGGTGGGCCATACTATAGGAAACAGTGGTGATTGACCATTAATGGGCCATGAAGTTTTGGATTAAGCTGATATTTGTTTTTTCTTCCCCTTTATCCATGTTTATGGGACCTTATCAACATATTGGAGGGCTAATAAATACTAGGGAAACATTAAGATGCGCTTAAGAAGTTTTTAATGGTAGGACGTTCAAAAATACTGTTTTCTACGGTCCACCTGATTATTGGATCTGCTTTATTTTTCCGATAAAGCCCTAAAATGATCTGAAAAAACAGATGGACGGTGTGGATACAGAATACATACATCAACGTCGCCCCCACAGTAGGGGCCGAACTGTCTTGGGTGAGGCCAGGTCTCACTTAATCCGCTCCCTGTATATCCGGGTCCGTACGGAATGCGGTTTGAGCGGATCCTCGGATCCACCCGGGTCGGTGGATACGTAACTGTGGGGCCCACTGTGATGTATGTACCATACATCCACACCGTCCATCTATTTTGACAACTCTGGCATGAACCCCAAAAGATGCAGATACAAATCTTAGGTGGCCATACCACAGGACATGATGGAATTACCACCTTTAAAAACTTCATAGGACCCACTAGAATGTTCATTTGTCATCCAACCTGCTATGACCTTGGCATCCAACCCGTTGATCAGGTCAAAAATACCTGTATGAAGAGGCCACAAAAGTATTAGATTGATCTAAAACTTTTCTAACCCACAGAAAGTTTTAAATGGTCATTAACCACTATTTTCTATGGTGTGGTCCACCTAAGCTTTGGATCTACTTAAGTTTTGAGATCACGTCTAAAATGAGCTGGAAAAACGGATACATGACGTCGACATACGAAAACTTAATCAAGGTGGACCCTACATGGTGAAAGTAGGGCCCACTGTTGTTATCCTAATGATCTGTGCCATCCATTCAACTGTACGGATTATATTGTGACATACCTGCAAAATTGAGGTAGATCAAATGGTCAGGTGGACCACACCAGCATTATTTCTTTTAATGGTCCACAAATTATTTGCTTTGACACTTTTCATGGCCCACCTACTATTCAGATCTTCTTCATTTTTGGGCCATGACCAAAAAAGACATGAGAAAACGGAAGGACAGTGTCGATCGCTGGAGTTAATAAAGATGGCTACATTTCATGGTTCTAGAGGTCCACCCAATTTAGGAAGGCATTTCTGTAATTAATAATGTGAAGAGAGGAAATAAGGAGGCCATAAGAACGGATGAGTGTTGGGATTTTTTTAACCTCTAGCTTTGCCCACCTGAGATATGGATTGCACCGGTTTTTATCCAAGCATCCACCAATGATTATGATGGTGGATAAATGTGATGAACGGTTTGGATGTCAAAAATGACCCAAGATGCCTCCTGTACAATATGTTGTAGGATAAGGCTATCCTATAATGCATTACAGTGGTTAGCCTATAAAAAATCAACGTTACACATCTCTCTTAACCATTTTCCTTTAGTATGGCTAACTCGAATTAGAGGTAAACCTTATTTTTTTGGTCGATGTCACGTGTAACGGATCAGAGTGGATTTCATGTGAACATGATAGTAGGAATTAGAGGTAAACGTTTTTTTTTTTTTTTTTTTGGAGTGGATTTCATGTGCACATGACAGTGGGCTCCAGAAAATAAATAAAGAGCGGGCCTTCCCCAACTGTTTACCTGATGGATGGCCCAAATGTACTTTGGAAACACATCATGTTGAGCCCCAATGGAATACATAATACAGTTATGTAAAGAACTCAATTTCTTAAAAATCTTTCAACTTCTGATAGCTTAATTAGACAACTGACATGAGTTTTCATGCTTGGTTATACAGCCCTCCATATTAGATAATACTACTTCTATCAATTAAAGTTAGATGCTTATTGTGAGAACAATTGTCTTGATGCAGAGTATTTATTTCTTATGGTAAAAGATGCACGCAGGCTCTTCGATGTAAGAGATACTATCTCTTAACTCGATAATGAGATTCATCTGACTGGTACTTCTTCAGCATAAAAATTTGTAAGAAATGTGTAAGATCTCAGTATCTTGTCTTCGATTATCTGCATCACTCTTCTGTTTGATTTGCGCAGATAGGATATGTTTCCCCGTGTAATATCAATTCTATCAGACTTGACGTTTCCCATCCAAGTAAACTTATTTCCTGAATTTTTGCCCAACACTGCACAGCTCGACAGATTCAACTATAAACCACTTCATAAGAGGACATGAGTCAATTATAAAACACTTCATAAGGGATCATGCCTATATTTGCCTGAAAATTGTTATTATAGGCAAACTTGGCAAGTGTAAGATGATATACGGTATAATGATGAATTTAATTCACATGTGTTGACATGTTCCAATGTCAAATCTACCATGATGCACCATTTAGGAGAAGGTAAAGACTTGTATATCATAATATAGTTTCCAACCATTTTTCTTTTCAACATTATCACTGAATACAAGATGAGATTGTGGTGCATTTACAAGAGTTATTTTCAAAGTATCTCAACCAATTTATGAATGAAGACTTAAAGAAGCTCTTCTTTCTAAAAGTTGGACAGATTTGTTTGGAAAAAATAGATTATGTGAAGCCGAATAAGTTACATGTTAGAAGCAGAAAAAATGAAGGGGGTATACACAGCTGACTGAATAACCAAATATCACGTATCGATGTAATTTTTCAGTTTCCTCTAATATCTTATTACTCTTGTATGAAAAAAAATTGTACCACAAATTTTATAAAATAATGAAAAGGTAAAACACCTTAACATTCCCAACCACAATATATGATGATAATCAATGTGGAAACTACTTGTAAGTCATGTATGTCACCCAACTTTCATCATGTTGTTTTAAATATTATAAAAGTAAGAAAGGTGTTTTATTTCATCGATATGTTTACATTTTTATACCATCTACAAATAGATAATATTCTATTCATGAGTTAAATTATGAGAAGGAAAGGAAACAAGACAATAGTTGCAACATGCCATTGGTGATAGCAGGCAAGAAGAGCATGCATGCTACCATTCACATTTACATTGTGTTGATGCATGGAGAGAACATTCATATTGTGCTTATGCATAGATAGAAGTGATATTGGTACACAGGCATATGTGCAAAAGTTGTATGAGATACCATTCTTTCATCAGTCGGACTGCTGTGAACATCCCCAAACCTAAAAATCAAGTCAGTCCAACTCATTAGTTGGACCATGCATGTACTTTGTTAGTCACTTAACCTGCATGTGCAGCTATCTTAAGAAAAACTGAAAATTAAATAGGATTTTGGTAAAGCCCAATTCTCTCGAGACCCTTTTCACTTTCCTCGGCACCCTTTTTGAGTTTGAGAAAAACTTTGATTAAGGGATGATAAGCAGTCCCTAAAACACTGCTTACAGTTGCATACTTGGGATACAATTAAGTCAAACTAAATTGCCGAAATTCTGAGTTCCAGTCTATAATATTTATTGTCAAAAATAAATTATGATTTCTTGATCTTTGGTAATTGATTTAGTGGGCATTGATTGGATGGTTAAAATAAAAACATCTAATGACCTTGATTCCCACTGGTGTGACATATATGGTCGAAATTTTGAAAATGTTGCGATATTATCATGAAAAAATCAATTAAATAATATTTTAAAAGTATCGACTGTTTAAACTTTTTTCATGATTTTATACTGAATTTAGCCTAATATATATTAACGAGAAATTTCTTAAAATTTTAACTAATTGATTAATAATTTATTTATTTTTAATGATTCAATAATTATAATAATTTTTTTAAATTTCTTATTTATAAACGAAAATCCTCAATTTTTCCTAACAGCTCGAGCTTTTAGGGCAAGTAGTTGTTTGACAAGGTATCAGAGCAAAAGGTCTTGTATTCGAATCCTGAAAGTAACAAATATGCCACTAAAATATATTCTCCCGCGGAGAGCCATTTATGGTGTGAGTTGTGTGTCCATCCACCGTGGTGTGAGTTAAGTGTTCCTCCACCCTTTCCCACTATGTTTTCATGCGGGATGGATGTGTAGGAGAGTGTTGGAGTGTTAAAGTCCCTTCACATACATTGATAAACCATCCTCCAAAGGCTTGAGCTTTTACATCAAAGTGGTGATTTGACATGAAAGACCTAAATTCTCCATATAAAAAATCCAAAGAACGAGATTTGTCACTCTGATTCCTACCATGTCCGCTATCCATGCACCGTAATTACTAATTCAATGACTCCTCAGCTAATGAGTCATTGCCCGAATATTATTGTGATTGTTTGATCTTACCCATTGATGAGATAGCATGTAGAAAATGTGTTATAAAATAGGAGCTATGGTGCAAATCCAATAGGGATCATCCATATCACCATGCAGCATAGATTAATCCAGCCACCTTTTAGCCTATGGTTCACACCTACATCAAGTGGCCCACCGTAATTAGGGAATATAAATGGGGTATTGTTGTAACATCCCAGATTTTTGCTAACATGGAGTTAGATGTCTTTAGGCAAGGGGTAGATCCAAACCCCTTTTGAACCTCTCAAACCTCAAATCCTTTAGAAATTAGACAAGTTTAACTAAGTGCTAAACTAGATTAGCTGTGAAATCCGCCTGAATCACTTTAAATACGATCTGCAAGATCCAAAACTTGTAGAATCATTGATGTTACGTTACCCTATAATCTAGGATCAATCTCATTACCCGGTTGCTCTCGGGAGCATCACGAAACCCCGTATCAGATCTGGACCACACATCGAAAGTCTGAATAATACGAGGTTATAGAATTAGGACCACCTTGCTGGGCTTGACAACTATCTCGGAAATCAAATCCAGATAATGTCTCACGGCTATTCGCTTGAGCCCGGAGCGAGGAGTGTGAAAAAGCCTGGGTTTCTTTAGAAATTAAATTAAATTTAAGTAATCTGAGACTTGATGTTTGCGGGCCAAATATAAGCAATCAGACCGTCGAAATCTGACCCAAATACACCCTCAGATCAGGAAACATTTCCCATACATGTCTGTGTACTTGTAATCCTGATCGAGTTTCTGTGACCGTTGAACTGAAACTGGTCCGCCACGTGCGATCTGGAAACCCGATTGGAATGAAAACTTAACTCGACCTAGATCCATAGTCAGTGAGCTTAAGTCCGACCTTTGGCTCAAGGGGGGGCTCCAGAAGTGCTCCGTTGAGATGGAACAGATCCGCTTTGGACATAACCTAAGTATACCTTGATCCTGAGTCTGTTTTGGTGAGTTTTAGGCCTATATAAGGACCTTAAACCCTCTCTGATTCTCACCATACGAATTTGAGAAAACCTAGGAGAGAGAAGAGAAGAAAGAGAGAGAAAGTGTGTGAGAAGTGAGAGATCCTTCCTGATACCCTACCCTACTATCCTACGTGCTTAACTACTCCGATCTCATCGCTTTTCCGGTGATTCCGGCTTCATTTCTAGGTAAGAAACCCTAACCCTAATCTGTTCTAGGGTTATGATTGTTACAAGTGATGAAATAGCTAACCTATTTCATGTCTTAGGTTGTCGTTCTACCAGTGATTAAGACTTGGTGTTTAGCTGAGTCAGTTACTCGTTTCTACGGTATAAGGTACGGACTTTAGATGTATAGGTTAAGGTTTTCAAAGCTTTCAATGTCAGATAATGATAGATTCATGATCTGGATGCGATTTCACATGTACAATGCGATGTTCATTTTGCGTTTCAGTTACGGATGCGAATTATGGTGTATAGTGTGTTCTGTATATTTGTAGAAAATACCGTATACGTATAAATTGTGAAAGTATGTTTGCCATAATAAATTATTGTATGTACATGTTATGTATAAGTGTAATACTTGCTCGGCGAAAGAATTCGCCCTAATACATGTTTTTGCCAAAATACGCTATGTATGTTAATAAGTGTATTCTAAGTGTTTGTGAACATGCTTGTAAGAGTAAGTGCTTAGATGATTGTGCTTTAGGTAGGTGTTGAGATAGGATTCTCAACTAACTTAGAGATGTATATGATTTCCTCCATGTTGGTTGTTTAATTTAACCGCTTATTATGAAATATATGTGTTTGTATTTCCTGTTTATATTGTGCTTTATAACATGCTTTATGACATGCTCGTTAACATGCTTGAATTACTTTGTTTATTCTTCTTTACTTTACATGCTTCTGATTAAGGATTGATTGTAATTAGGGCTATGATTATAATCCAGGCAATCGGTAACAAACTTGAGTTCATGGTTGAGTTTCATTCGCCACGTAGGATGTGTTTGACAAACCCGAGTTGTACTTCGGTTGGTGACAGTGGTTAGGCCACGCGAAGTGCTTATGCACTTCATGTCATTCAGTTGGTTGTGCGCTCGCGCTAGTCAGGCTCGTCAAGTAACCCGATCTGTCTAATGTATGTTCATCATGTTTGGACGCTACTGCTTGAACCTAGGGTACCAAACTTACCAGTGTAATCCCGTTAACCTTGGTACCTTGATCCGCTAAGACTCAGGAGCCGGGCATGGTGGTATGGGACACCGTAGTCGAGCTGTCAGCCTACGCTGGGTCCACGTGCCTCTCCGTAGTGACCAGTGAGCAACCCGGACTCGTGAGCTAAATACAGTGGTATGAGACACTGTATTCGAGCTGTCGGCCTACACTGATTGGTGACGAGCCCTTTGTAGTGACCTCGAGCATACTCTGAAGCTGCGGAGAGGTGATGAGCCTTCCCGTAGTAGACAGAGTATAAACTAGGCCTGTATTGATAAGGTGATGGGGGAGCGGTGCAACGAGTGCGTGTAACAGCCCTGGTAGCCCTTTGCAGCGACCTAAAACTGCACCATCATATGAGATTATCTAGGAGTGATGACCCTAGATAGGATCATTATTTGGGAATGATATAAGGAAGGTACCTTAGTTTCCTAATCCTGCTGTATGAAAATGACTAATAACAACTCGGTAATCATGTTCATATCACACTGCATGTACATGGAAGATGTGGAGCACTGAGGGATGAAAGCATGCCGCGAACGTAAGATGGTGTCGCACGAGGGAGTATGTTGGCGAGGGCATGCATCATTATTGCATCTCATCCTTGCATTAATTACAGTACTTAGGAATGTTTGATTTGCTTGCTTTATCATTACTGCTTGACTGAATTGATAACATGTTAACCTATACTTTATTGTTCCACTGAGTTAGCTACTCATTCCCACGTTACGGGACAGTGCTTGCAACACCAACCAGATTGTCTTAGCTGCAGGTGATGGCGATGCTTGTGAGGCGGAGCCGGACCTTTGTGACGACAAGGATGCTTTCTTGTATATGCTGTTTTTGGCGGCTTCATGTGAGCCGTGTCTTGATCGACGGGGTTACAGGGATATCGACTAGATGACCTTACACAGTATTGTATATTTTGGAATTATACTTGTCATTCATTAACCTGGTAACATTATCACACTCTGAAGACTTACTATAGTTTATATATTTTATACATCTATCATAGTCTTCCGCTTGCAATTTAACTATCTCTGGAGTATGATATGTTGTTTTGGTATAATCCCATTCATGTTTCAATGCTCTCATCATAATCATCATTATCTATGTTACATAAGTGATGCGTTGGAACTTGGGAGCTGAGCTTTGCTCGACCCTGGATTTTCAGGCCGTTACAATTGTAAATAATATTGAGCCACACTTGTGCCAATTGTACCATCAGGACCACATTAAAAATGAAACGCATGCTTAATAAGACTAACTTTCACTTGCAATTAAGGTTGTCAATGGGCCCAGGCTTGAGCCAAGCAAAATTCAAATTTTGAATAGGCACATGACACAAGGAATAGTTTGAAAAGTGAAGAGAACGATCACCATTTTCCTCAAGTGATTAAAACCTTGAATCTACAACGTAGTTTCTTAAATTCATAGTAAAAGAAAGAAAACTCAAATATTTTATTAAATAATGTGTAATGTCTATGATTTCTTCAGTATACCATCAATAGAGCAAAAATAAATCCCTAATTCAAAATGATCTAAAATATCAAAATTATAAACCTAATAGAAGTCCTAATTCAAATAGAATAGAACCTACTCGAAATAATAAGTTTTGCCAAAAATAAAAAGTCCTAAAATAACCTTATTGGAGGATTCTAATCAATCTCTAAAAAAGATAAAAACTTAAAACTCTAAAAATAAAAATAAAAAAATATGACAAAAATAGTATTTTTTTTCTAAAATTTTAATTTTAAACTGGAAGCATCCATTTTCTTATAAAACGGATGAACATGATCCATTAAGTGGGTCGATTGACCCCGGATGGCCCGCTATATAAAAATCGATAGGTGCATCCCATAATGAAACCCATATCAAAAGTTATGGTTGATTTACGATTCACACTTCGAACAATAATCTCTCTCTATCTGGAATGAATTTCTTTGAACCGGAAGCACTTGGGGCCCAGTTATGTCATGCCCTATGTAGAACTAGGCCCAAATCTAATAGATTACTTTCACTTTTAATTGGCCTTCTTTTGGTCTAGCCATGCTAGGAATGTATCTGTGACACATCCTATATCAGTCCCCTCCACTTAGAAAGAACTCGTCCTTGAGTTATTCAACAGATTCAGCTTATAATACTCATACTGGACTGCCACATTAAAGGTTCATGAGATTTTCATGCCCCTAAGAAGATCAACAACATAGGCTATATCATTAATTTTTCTAGGAATTAGAACATAATCAATCTTCTTAATCATTAGCTTATTATATATCTCAGTTGAAAATCCCTCCTTGTGCAAGTGAACTATCACGTTATCATCCTCTTCAAACACCTTTTGACATTGATTTTTATTAACATCTTTCTCGCTTTAACGTTAGACTTCAGTAACTTTTTTTGGAAATCGGCATTCACCATTGCGATCTAGTCTACCATGTTTTCTAATGCAACACTCATAACTGGTAACTTAGGTAAGGGACTAAGTCAAATGTATGTTTGGGAACATGATGAAATTACATGGAATAGTCTACCACGACATGTTGAAGCTTGGCAGAACTATATAATGAATGGTAATGTCCTACAAGGGGTGATTAGTGTTTGTACCCATTCCGGCCTAGCCCTGTTTCGGCCAATCAAGTTCATTCACATGTAATTTGTACAGATATGCATGGAGCGGTCAGAGGATTTCCTATAGATATGTATGGTCTTGTCTAGAAAAGCAAAGCCATAACATATCAATTGCAGTCAAGCACTAAAGAAGTGATCGAAGAGATAAGCAACCGAGCTCAAATGACCATGTGACAAGTGGGAAGAGCAGAAGCGATCAAATTCGCACAATCGCCTGACATGTGGCATAATGATAATTCAAGAAATGCAGAATGTGAGAAACATCTGGAAGCAGAGTAGTGAAAAATGGTTACCATAACCGTCGGAATGTGGGAAGCATCTAAAGTCGTGGATTAGCTTTATAAATGGAAGAAGATTGCAACAAAACGATTCGTCTCATACCAAACCAAACAAACCAAATCTATCTTTAATTATGTATCAATTATCTTGTCAAGTTTACATTTGTTAGTGTAACTTTTTATTGTTCACACAAATTGCATTCCTTAGCATAATCATCTACTTTCTACACTTGCTGATTACATTTCATAGTGTAATCTGTATTGTAATCAGTAGCGTAAACCCTGTAGTCATTAGCCTTAAATATAACTGGAGTTGTTGCTAGCATATTTGTAAGTGATATGTTTTCTAGCTCCTATGATTGTCAAATTTTGTAGTGCCAAAACCTCTTGCATTTTCTATCTTGTATAGCGCATCTACATATTCAAGACTGTGCATCTCATGTACAAGAACAAAGGTCTTTACCTCAACAACTTCAAGTGTAAGATTACATGTTCATGTTCAAGTACAACACCAAGTGTGAATTCAATCTTTCAAGCTTCAATAGTTCAAGTTTTCAAAGCTTCGTCGAAGTTAAGACAAAGTTCTTTACTTTGAACCTCAAGCTCAAGCTTTAATGATTAGTCATATTCAAGCTTCAAAGGTCTCAAGTTCAAGCTTCATCATCTCAAGCTTCGTGAACTTTAAAGAACAACTATCAACTGAAGCCAAAGAATATTCAATGTTCATACATTATGTATAAGGTATGAATGACCCTAGATTGACCATAGGATATGTCATTTTGAATACATAATTCAATTGGGTCACTTTATAAGTGCATAGTCTGTTTTTCTACAAGTCCTAGGTTATGTTCGACTAGTCCTAGCACTAGCTCGACCAGTCCAAGAAATTCCTTGACCAGTCCTAAGTTTGTTTATTAGTTTCAGAATTTTTGTTAGAGCCTCGACCAGTTGTGGAGACTGCTCGACTGGTCGTGTAAATAGTGTTCGACCAGTGCTCGACCAGTCCTGCAGGCTCGACTCAAAGTCCAGCAACGAAATTGAGTTCCACATAACCAGTCGTGGACAGGACTCGACTGGTCGCGGAGGCCACTTGACCGGTCGAGTAGGTCCTTTGACCAGTCATGAAACGGTCTGATCTTATCGCGCTCAAAATTTCAAAAATTTGTTAGTCTTATAACCAGTCAAGCCGACCTCAGGACCAGTCAAAGATGCGATTTCTGCACTTATAAATAGAGCACGAATTTCAGAGTTCGGTATCCAATTCAAGCAAAATCGATACACCACTCTGAGAGATAAGTTAGTGATATTCTTAAGCTATCTAGTTCTTATTTCATATTCTCCTTAATTAGCTTTTTGTATTTGATTTTGAATTCTGCATTCCAATTTTATTTGAAAGAGGGATTGAAGTATTCCCATTTCTTGGAATCAAAATCAAATCAAGCTAGCCAGAGGTGATTTAATTTAAAATCAATTTAGAACTTAGAACCTATCCATAAGTGAGTGTGAACATTGAACTTCTACGTTGAACTTCTACTCCAAATTGGTTCTTCCAGGCTGCATCAAAAGGAGAATATCCAGATAAGTATTTTTACAGTTTTGTAAATTCATTGTTTTGGTTTCATTGAGATTATGCTAGAAAAATCTCTTTCTTTTGGTTTGTTTGAGGTGATCCAGAAAACTCAAAGCATGGAGTTTTTGAATTGTGTAAGCCTACTTAAAAGACACAATTGTGAGGGTTTTAGGTGAACCTTGAAAAACCTATTTTCATAGTGAACGCTAATATCCACTGTATGAGGATATTAGGAGTGGAGTAGTTATGTGGCTGTTTTTCTAAACAGTTGGTGTACACACAAGCGAACCACTATAATTTCTGGTCTTGTGATGATTGATTGAATATTTCATTTTGCAGATGTTGTAATTTCCCTTTATACATTTGTGGAGAATGTTGTAATTTCTTTTATGCAAAGTGGGAATGTTGTAATAGTTTAGTTATTTCCTTTGCTATTTATTTCTTTCATATCCTCTTTAGTTTAAGTTTTTGATACTCACCCACGTTCTAGTAAGGTTGTACTGCCATAAACCATTAGTTTTTGGTGTCAAGTTATCCTTAGAACCAAGTTTGTATCAACCTCTCAATACTAGATTTTTTAGGTTATTTTACATTTTTGCATTGTGAATTGTTTAAGTGCTATCTTTATTCATATTTGTTTAATTTCACAGTTTATTTTTTTAATTTGGCATAGTCCTATTCACCCCCACCCCCCACCCCCCCTCTAGAACTCTTAACTCGGCCTTTTCAATATTAAATCTTGTTCAACTGCTAAAGAGCATCATTCAACAGCTAATAGCAGCTGATTGTAAGGATTTATTTTCCCTCTCACTTTATCTGCACTAAAAAGTCCTTTCATATGGAAGGTAAAGGAGTAACCCATCATAAGAGGACGAACCCCACCCTCTGACCATTGCCTAATAAATTTAAACATTGAGCGAGTGGTTGAATAGGCGACCGATCTTTTTCGAATCCAGTCATACTCGATGTCCGCCTACTTCGGCGCTCGGGGTCATTGTTGTTCAGTTTGAATTGGAACCGCAATCCCAATTCTGGCATGCCCGCATGCCACCCGTGTCGTCGAAGGATTGCAAACAGCGGCAAACAATTTTCTGGCACGCCTGGTGGGACCCTATTCGTTTAAACTACCAGTCTATTTGTTGCCGAAAATGTAGAGAAGAAGTGGTAGGATTGTTGGAACCAAACCTACAACGCCAACCGCGCTACCCCTGGGGGGTGATGTGCAGATTCAGGCACCCCCATGTGAAATTAATTTGAATGTTAACCCAGCCGGAAGCTAGGCTGGACCATCCACGACCCGCCCTATCCTTCCGAATGAGGTATTAGTAGTACTTCGGGATTTTCATATGAGCATCCAAATGAAACAAGAGTCTGGGAGAGTCTAAGCAAAGAAATTCCATCAACATGCCGAAAACACCAATCGTTACATGGCCAACTAGACTGAGGCTATGCAACGATTGTTGGTCGTAATGATAAAACGAACACAGTCAACATAGCAGCACAACAAAAGTTCGGTCGGTAATGTTATCCCATTCCCGGCAACACCACCGTAGCAGCGTAACTCACCACAAATTCCTCCCCAGAAGTCGAATATGCCACCTCCTGTTAAGGCCAGGCGACCTAAAAGGGAGTTTAGAGATTTTTTCAACCACCGCATGGTCCCAAATTTCAGGAAAATTCTAATCGATTTGGTCCGAATCAACTGTCAGCCGTAGAGCCTCAGCAGGTTGATCGTGACCAGATATTGCAACTTGTGCAGGAAGTTGTTGGCCAGGTGCTAGGCCGCAATGCCATTCCCACATATCATAAACCATACCCCGAGTGGATAGATCGGCAACATTCGTTGCCAAGGAACTATCGACCAGATTTTGCCTTATTTTCTGGAGAACATGGTTAGTCGACTATCTAGCACGTCAGTCAGTTCACTATGCGGTGTGGTGAACTAGCCAACAATGATTATTATAAATTACAGTTATTCGGTCATTCATTGACTGCCACAACCTTTACATGGTATTTGAACCTGTTGAAAAATTCAGTACACAGTTGGCAAGAAATGGAGGAAAAGTTTCATGCCTAGTTTCTCTCCAGAAACAGGGACATAATCATGGCCAATCTCACGTGGTTCTGACAATTGCCCGAAGAACCATGCGAAAGTCATATTATGCAATTCAAGAGGGAAAAGGCTATTATAAGGTAGTTATGACCAAGGCCGAATTCGTGCATCTTACACAAGACAGCTTAGAGTACAAACTACGCAAAATATTTGTAAGCACGGAGTTTATTGACCTATATGACTTTACTAAAAAGGTTTCTCGTTATGAGGAACTACTCTAGGAAGGAGCCAAGCGAGCTAATTCATTAGTAGGAATGAATTATAATACCGATCCTCGCTATGAAATTGCGATTGCTGAAGTGGTAGTTAAAAAGCCACTAGTTTGCTCGACATTTGTTAAAGCGGAATCGACCGCGCAAAAGGCCTAGAAAGTTTATACTTTTGATATCAATCGGGCCGAAGAAATATTTGATTTTATGTTGGAGGTAA
The DNA here is from genome assembly GCA_030180095.1 of Magnolia changhungtana. Taxonomy (NCBI): domain Eukaryota; kingdom Viridiplantae; phylum Streptophyta; class Magnoliopsida; order Magnoliales; family Magnoliaceae; genus Magnolia; species Magnolia changhungtana. The sequence goes on along the minus strand of JASAUF010000502.1, from coordinate 2,253,017 downwards.
AGTTCATCAAAGTGCCTATTAATCATAAAATACCTTCAGCCGACGAGTTACAAAAGGTCAAAAACTGCAAATGGCGTGGGTCTCGGTCTCACTCTAGTAACAAATGTGTTATTTTCAAGAACCTCATCCAAGACTACATCGACCGTGGACTGATCAAGTTCCCGAAAAAGGAGAAGGAAGCCATGTTGATCGATACCGACCCAATTTCAATCGGCATGGAGGTGAACACAGTCACTACCAACTTGAGGGATCGACCGGGGTCAAGAATTGATCTCAGCTCAGGAAATCTACGAAGATTGTTCAACCAATCCGTGCCAAATCGATGACGGATTCCTCATAATGTCCTAGACCATATCCGTGCAGTCATAATTCATTTACAACCAAATGGTTTGGGTCACGCTTGATAATTTTCAAGTGGGTTGGCTCTAGTCATAGGCTAATGAGTCGTGGGTCATGGTTTAGGCAAGAATTATTGGTCCATTTGGTAAATGGGTTGGGCTTGCCAGGAATGGCGATTTGACATCAATGGGAGTGCTCTTTGATAAGATGCCTGAAAAGAACGTCATTTCATAGAATTCAATGATTGTTGGTTACATACAAAACGGTCAGTCCATTATAGCAGTTGAGGTCTTCAAAGAAACTGTAAATGCTATATTGTAAATCTAGCACCCAATGCTATCAAATTTTGTTATGCCAAATCATTTAGAATCTGTATCATGTATTGATGTGATGTATAGATCAACTTCGTGCATTTTAAAAATTGTTCAAGTCTTCATCAAACTTCTCTTGTATTTAAGTTGAAGAAAGCGTTATCGAAGTTCAAGATTTCAAGCTCAAGTACAAGTACAAGTTCAAAGCTCAAGTTCGGGTATAATCTTCAATATCAGTACCTTAAACAATCTCAAGAACTCAAGTCTTTACTCAAGCTCAAGTTCAAGATTTGAAGACAAGCTTCAAGTATTTCACGTGTAAGAGTTAGCAGACCGAACGATGTTTCAATTGTTCAAACTCACAAACAAGGTATGGAAGACCCTAGCTTGACCATAGGTTAGGTCATATTCATTGCATATTTTATTTGGGTCATTTCATAAGTTTATATGTCGTTTTCTCGACTAGTCCTAGTCTTTGTTCGACTAGTCCAAGCTCTAGGTCGACCAGTCCAAGAGTTTTTTTACCAGTCCAAGGTTTGTTGTGAATTTTTAGAATTTTCTGTTGGACCCTCGACCAGTCGAGTGAACAGTGTCCGACCAGTCGTGTAGGCTCGACTCAAAGTCCGTAAGATTTTTTGGTCCCACTCGACCAGTCGAGTAACGACCTTATCTTATCGTACCAGAAATTTTGAAATTTAGTTGGTCCTTCGACCAGTCAAACCGACCCTTAGACCAGTCAAGAGAACAGTATTTTCACCTATAAATAGAGGACGAATCTCAGAGTTTTTCATTGATTGCAAGCGATATCAAACCATCACTCTGAGAGATAAGTTCCTGCACTTCTTAAGCTATATTGTGTTCATTTTAAATTCTCTTAAATAGCTTTTTGCATTTGATTTTGTGATCTCCATTCAACTCAATTTCATTAAAGAATGGAATTATGGTTTTACCCTCTTTGAGATCAAAATCAAATCAAGCTAGCCCAGGCTAAATTAATCTAAAAATCATTTAGATCTAAAACCTTTCATTTGTGAGATTGGATATTGAACATCTTCGTCTACATCGAATTGGTTCTACCGGGCTTCATTAGAAGGAGAATTTTCCAGATAAGTACCATTTATTCTTTGTGTATCTTTTGTGGTTTGTGAGGTTGTGCCAGAAAATCTCATTTTTTGTTTTGTCTGAGGTAATCCAGAAAATCTCAGGGTGTGGAGTTTTTGTAATTGTGTAAGCCCATCTAAAGACACAATTATGAAGGTTTTAAAGTGAACCTTGGAAAACTTTTTTCTTAGTGAAAGCCAATATCTCGTGGGTGTGGATATTGAGAGTGGAGTAGTTGTGTGCTTGTTTTTTAACAGTTGGTATACACACAAACAAACCACTATAATTCCTGGAGTTGTGGTGGATGATTGAATTTGTTTATGTGTGTGAATGTTGTAATTTACTTTATACACTTGTGGTGAATGGTGTAATTTATTTTATACACTTGTGGTGAATGTTGTAATACCTTAGTTTATTTCCTTCTCCTCTTTATTGGTTTGAATTTTTGATACTTACAAACGTTCTAGTAAGGTTGTCCTGCCATAAGCCTTTGGTATTTGGTGTTAGGTTGTCCTTAGAACTAAGTTTGTATCGACCTCTCAAGACTAATACGTTTGATGTTGCTATTTACTTGTGCTATTTTATTATTTGTTTGTGCTATCTATCTTTGTATTTCGCATTTATTTTTAATTTGGCATAGTCCTATTCAACCCCCACCCCCGCTAAGACATTTAGCTCGGCCTTTTCAAGTGGTATCAAAGCCTAATAGCTCCTTTTTATTATTTGGATGCATTTCCTGAGCTAACCAATCTGAGCTTATAAGATGTCAAATTTTGATAGCCTCTCATTCACTAGGCCTCCACCTTTTGTGGCTCCAATTATGCCTATTGGAAAGTCAGAATGAGGATCTTTTTAAGGTCCATAGATGAGAGCATGTGGCAAGCCACAGTGACTAGATGGACCCTGAAGTTACTGCTACCAATGAATCCAAAACTGTAAAGGTTACACCTTATTTTTCTTGGACCACTCTTCAGAAAAATGAGAGTAGTGCCAATACAAAGGCTTTAAATGCAATCACTTGTGCACTAGCACTAGATGAACTCAAAAGAAATATATCTTGTGATACTGCAAATCACGTCTGGGAAATTCTAAAAATGACACACGAGGGTACGACTATAGTCAAGAAATCTAAAATTCAAATCCTCACCACTTGGTTTGAGAAAATACGTATGGAAGAAAGTGAAACTTTCTTGGACTTCTATACTAAGTTAAATAACATAGTCAACTCTATGTGGGGTCTTGGTGATAGTATCCTAGAAAGTAAAGTTTGTACAAAGATATTGCGCTCATTGCCTGATAAGTTCAATTATAAGGTCACTGCCATTCAGGAACTTCGTGATACGGATAATATGAGGGTTGAAGAGCTTATTAGTTCTTTACAAACCTACGAGTTAAATTTTAAGGCTCCTAAAGGTAAGTCCATAGCCCTTAAATCTTCTAAAAATATTTCTCATGATAAAGTTAGTAATTCTGATTGTGAAAATTCTGAAGATGATATAACACTATTAGCCAAGAAGTTTTGTAAAATTTTCAAAAGCAAAAGAGGGTAGATTTTCAAAAACCTTCTGAAAAGAAAAGGACTAGATCTAAAAATTAAAAATCTATATATTAAAAACGGCCAATGTTTCAACTGCTATGAATACGGGCATCTGGCAAACAAATGTCCAAAAAGGAACAAACCTAAGAAGAAAGGTATGTTGGCCACATGGATGAGTCATCTTGCTCTGAATCTTCTTCTAAGTCAGATGATTCTGAACTCGAGTCTACTGATGAGGTCAAGGCCTTAGTGACTCTAGCCAGAATCACTTCCTCAAACAGTTGTAATTCAACTTATGATGAAAATCTGAGAAGCAACCCTAAAAATGATGATGATTTATAAGATACCTATAATGCCCTATACAGGGAAAGTTACAAGATAGTTGTAAAATTAAAACTTCAAAAAGAAAAGTTTTTAAAGTTAAAAGAATATTTTGATAATTTAGTTTTAAAAAAATCGCATTTTTCGATTGTTTTGAAAAAGCTAAGTGTGATTTAGATTTCAAAACATCCCAAGTTGAAAACCTTAAATCAAAAAATGAAAAACTAAAACTAGAACTCTCTGTGAGTTTGAAGGATACTTGGAGGTATGCCCAGGGTGATCCTAAACTAGAAAAATTACTAACCAGATCAAGGAAATGTAGCGATAGATCTGGTCTGGGCTACGTTAAGAATACACCTCCTAAAAGTAAGTCCACTCCTCCTAAGTTTGTCAAAGGGGAGTCCTTTAACTCAAAAGGGAAAAGTCTAAATTAAAATTGTTTCAAAAATCCTAAAAATTTTCAGGCTATGAAACCTAAAAGCAACCATATCAATTATAGAAATTAGAATCATAACCCCTTAACTGAGAAAATTGTAGATTTACTCAAGAAGCTTCTAAAATCTAACTCAAATGGTAGAATATATAATAACTACAAGCGTAGAAAAACCAACTATGCTCCAAAACTCAAAACAGTACTGAAATGGGTCCCTAAGTTTGCTTATTTGGTTGCCCACACCACTTTCAAGGCTTTGAGTCAATCAAAGTGGTACCTAGACAGTGGTTATTCTAAACACATGACAGGTGACAAAGATTTATTCACCAATCTTAAAGATATGACTGATGGCTCAGTCACATTTGGTGATGGTAGCAACTGGAGAAGTATTAGTCTAGGTACAATTCAACTCTTTAATCTTCCTCCATTTGAGAATGTTTTGTTTTTAGAGGGCCTTAAGCATAATCTCTTAAGTATTTCTCAAATTTGTGATAATAAACATAGCATTAAATTCACCAACCAAGAGCGTGAGATTTCTAATGAGAATGATTCTGTGATATTAACTGGTCGCAGAACATCTGAGAACTGCTATATAGTCAGTGATTCAAGCTCGTCTAAGTTATCGTGTTACATGGTCCAAACCAATGAGACTGAACTATGGCATAAATGCCTAGGACATGTACACTACCGTAATCTTTATAGACTAAGCAAAAGTGAAGTAATAAGAGGTCTACCCAAGTTAAAGAAAATGGATAAATTTTATGGTGAATGTCAGATTAGAAAACAAACTAGGAGTGCTCACAAGAAAGTGAACTCCAATTCCACATCCAAACCCCTTGAACTCCTCCACATGGATCTCGTTGGACCTACTAGAACGGAGAGTCGAGGCGGTAAGAAATATATTCTGGTAATAGTAGATAATTTTACTAGGTATACATGGCTAGTTTTCATGAGAGAGAAATCTAAAACTCTCGATGAAGTAAAAAGGATACTCAAGCGTATCCAAACAAAGAAGGAATCACATGTCTCTAAAATCCATAGTGATCATGGTTCTGAATTTGATAATAGTAGTTTTGAGAAGTTTTGTAGCGATCATGATATATCGCATGAATTTTTCACTCCTAAGACACCTCAATAAAATGGGGTTGTTGAAAGAAAAAATTGTGTGCTTTAAGAAATGGCTAATGTGATGTTAAATAGCATGAAACTTCCTAAAAATCTTTGGGCTGAAGCATGCACACGACGTGTTACATTATTAACTGTGTTTTATACTAGAAAGTCAAATAATAAGACCGCATATGAACTATGGTTCGATAAGAAGCCAACAGTCAAATACTTTCGAGTTTTTGGCAACAAATGTTATATTATACGTGACCGAAAAATTTTGAAAAAATTAGACACTAAAAGTGACGAGGGGATATGCGCTAAATATTAGAGTGTATCGTGTTCTCAAGAAGAGGACCGGTGTAATTCAGGAATCCATTAATGTGGTTATAGATGATCACCTGAATACACTTGTCTCAAGTTCAAAAGATGATGAAGTCTCTTTATTTGATAAACCAGACTCTTCATCTAGTCAAAATGACACTGAACTGCAGTCAGTTAAAGACCATCCAATTGATCAAATTCTGAAGAACCCTCTCACTGGTGTGCACAATCGTAGACAATTAGAAAATATTTATAATTATGTGTGTTTCACATCCCAGATTGAGCCGGCCAATGTAAAAGAAGCACTTGCTGATGAAAACTGGACAGTGGCTATGCAAGATGAACTTAATCAACTCATAAGGAATGATGTATGATATTTAGTTCCTAGACCTAATGATAAACATATTATTGGAACTAAATAGATTTTTAAAAATAAATCTGGTGAATTGTGTAACATTAAAAGAAATAAGGTTAGACTGGTTGTACAAGGGTACACTCAAATAGAAGGCATCGATTATGATGAAACCTTTGCCCCAGTAGCCCGTCTTGAATCTATCAGGCTGTTTATATCCATTATTTGTTACAAAAATTTCAAAATCTATCAAATGGATGTCAAGAGTGCTTTCTTGAACGGTAATCTACATAAGAAAGTATATGTAGAACAGCCTATTGGTTTTAATGACCCTAAACATACTGATCATGTTTATCGCCTGAAAAAGGTAATCTATGGATTAAAACAAGCTCACAGGGCATGGTACGAGAAATTGACTAAGTTTCTACTGAGTCATAACTTTGTAATGGGAAGTGTTGATAAGACACTATTTGTAAAGAAACACAATGATCACATACTGATAGTACAGATATATGTTGATGACATTATCTATGGATCTACTTGTTCTAACATGTCTATTAAGTTTACAGATTTGATGACGTCCAAGTTTGAAATGAGCATGGTTGGAGAACTGAATTATTTTTTAGGTCGGCAAGCAAAACAGCTTGAAGACAGGATCTTTATTTCTCAAACCAAGTATGCTCTAAACTTGGTGAAAAAGTTTGGATTCAAGAGTGGTAAAAATTTCGATACTCCTATGAGTACAACACTTAAGCTCTCTAAGGATTCAACAGGTAAAAGTGTAGATCCTAAGTTGTATCGCATTATGATAGGTAGTTTATTATATTTAACTGCGAGCCGACCTGATATTACATTCAGTGTAAGAATATGTGCTAGATATCAATCTGACCTAAAGAATCCCACTTGATTGTTGTTAAGCATATTTGAGATATGTCATAAATACGGGCAATCTTGGTCTTTGGTATCCCCATGATACTAATGTTCAATTAGCCAGTTATACGGATGCTGATTAGGCTAGTAATATTGATGATCGCTAGTCTACCAGCGGTGGATGTTTTTATATTGAAAACTGTCTAGTTTCATGGCATAGTAAGAAATAGAGTTCCGTGTCGCTTTCCACATCTGAGGCTGAGTATATTACAGTTGGTAATGCATGCACTCAGCTTGTGTGGATGAAGAAGATGTTAAATGATTATGGATTTGCACAAGATTCTATAGTTCTATATTACGATAATTCTAGCGCAATCAACATTTCTAAAAATCCAATCCAGCATTCACGAACTAAGCATATTGACATTAGATATCATTATATTCGTGAATTAGTGAAAGATAAGATTATTTCATTGGATTATACTCAAACAGAAAATCAACTTGCAGACATTTTTACAAAACCACTTGACAGAAACAGGTTTGCTAAATTAAAATTAGATATTGGTATGTGTAATGTGATCTGAATTAATTATGTTTGCTTGTACTATATTGCATGTTTTTTTGTTAGTTTTTTTTTAATCATAAAATGCTGAAAAATAGAAATTTTTTAGGTTGCACAACCAGTCGAGTACACACTCGACCAGTCATGGCACGACCGGTCGAGTATGTACTCGACCAATCGAGTAGCTCGGGTTTTAAATGTGCAAAAAGTACTTTTTCTTCATTTATTTCATCTTCTCTAACAAACCCTTCCACGACAGGTCGAACCCACCTTCAATTGCTACTTGGTTAATGCATCATTTCCATTTTCCTTTTGGATTTAGGATCTTTGTACTTCTATTTCCTTGATTTTGAAGTTTATTTCAAGTTTTCTTGTGGTTTCTTTGATTTTCTAGCTTGGAATCTGATTTGGGAGAAACCCTCCATTCCTCTCTTGTATTCCTTTTGTGCATTGTGTAATGGAGAGTAGATACAAGAAGAGATCCTCTCGTGGTCTCTGTGCTTCCCGTTCTGCACCGATTACGGTGCATACTCTTCGACCACCCAAAGAGGACGTCGAATATGTGCGGGATATTCATCTCCATAATGTAATTGTTGAGCGGACTGTTAATTCCAATCATTTGAGTCCTTTCAATATCGTTCCTCTCCTTGAAGCTGTAGGATGAGCTAACATATTAAATAAGGGCGATTCTGCATACCAGTCCATTGCACAGGCTATGTTTGCTTGTATAAGTGACTTCTCTGCTGAAAATTTAACTTTTACTGTGACAACTAGAGAAGGTCCAGTTGATGTAGACCGTCACTTGATATCTGGTTTGATGGATGTTCCTATGAATGATGAAGGAATACCTATCTCTACGTTAGTTGCGAGACCATCTGAATCTGAAAAACGTATGCTAACTAGACTGGTATGCAACATGAATGCAGAATGGAACTCTGGTATTGTGCTCATTTCTAAAAATATGTTACCCAGATACAAGATTCTTCGTTGTATTTTCATTTCTAACGTGTATCCTTGATTTGGTAACAAAACTGAGTTAACTTCTTTCATGGTTCGCATACTTTACTCAGTTGTTTCTGGTGTTCAAATGTCTTTCGTCTCTTATTTGTTATATCATTATTCAGTTTCGTCTCCATCCTGGCCATAGTGATATTCGCTTTGCATATTGGATGACCACGCTAGCTATTCATAGTCTTGTGGTTATGCCTATTGGAGAAGCTCCTATGAACCATCTACCCTTAACAATTCCAACATTAACAAGATGAATCTAAGGTTGGTACCCAGCCAAGTTAATACGGATGATGTCGGAGCTGCTAAAGAAGTTGGAGAGGAAGATTCTTTACCTCCTGATGATGTAAACATGGATGATTTATTTGATGAATTAGAATCTGATTCTGAGGCTGATCCTGACTTTCAACCTTCTGCTTTTGATGAGCGGTTGAGATCCCAAGAGGAAAAGGTGGAAGGTTTGCATGTATCCCAGGAGATTAAATTCAAATATATGTGCAAATACCTTAGGCGCATTAATAGAGGATTACATCAGATTGATCCTTCTATCCCTACTCCTTCTTCTGGTCCTGATTAGACTCTTTTTATTTTTGGCATGTATTAACTAATATCTTTATTTGCGCTTGGATAGTATTTGGACATGTGAACATAACTTTATGTTTCCTGAATATATTTTGTTGAACATGTTTCTGTTATTTACTTTCTTATTTCTTATACTTCGCATATCTCTTTGTTATATCATCTGTTTGTATTTCTTTCCTTTGCTGAATATGTTTCCTGATTTTAATACTTTATGATGATGGATGTGTGATTGTCACGCCCCAAACTCAAAAACCGAGCTCACAAAATTTCTGATCGCAGAATCCGGTGCCTCCATAGCACCCCATTCTCGGCTTCCAACGTCCATACGCTAGATTCCGATCCTTAGATCCTACAAGGAGGATTTTTAACGTACATTTGTTTCATAACAAGCATAACCACAAGTTTACCTAAATCATAATGACAACATCATCATCACATATCTACTAATATAAACATTTGATTAATATGCTGAAAGGAAAATACATATTTCGAAGATCAAAGCTCCATAAGACCGTTACACGCTTCAAGCTCAATGCTGCTGCAACTTAACATCATCGTGTATAAGCTTATAGAAAGCTTAGAGGGTGGTGTAAGTGTGTGCAAAAGGTAATTGCCAAGAATGAAATATAATGTCATAAATCATACGATATCAGAGTAAGTAGAAACATACTGGTAAGTCTATAAATCACACAATATCAAAATATGCAATGCGGATCGACTATGTAAATGTGGAATCATAGAGAGCTAAATATCAGATGCCGATGATGCAATGCAATATGCAAATCCTGAAGAGCCACGAATACCATCAACCTCATCTAGGCCATACATCAAACCTACGCGTATCACGCGATCATATGGGGATAACTCTATCTCACAAGGAGTCCCATAAATATCTCAGCCCAATGGCATCTGCTTTAATCAATCATCCATCACAACACGCATACGAATGATGTGGGTCCACAGAAGAACGGCGGATCTAGTCCAAATATTAAGATAGGCTCATTAATTTAAAACGCGTCACGATAGTTTTGGAAAGAATCCAACTAATAGCCACCACAACATCGGATGATGCTCCCGATGTGGGACAAAGTTCTGCCTTCACTGTATGTATAATAGCCTACCAGTACAGTAGCCTGTCAATCACTGGTATCTCGCTCAGGTCCTAATGCCCCACCCACTCAGTGTCCGCCCACGTGCACCCGCCCACATGTGATCACAATGATGGAGCATCACAATATCTCTCACCGAGGACAGATTCGAGTCTAAGTACAATAAGTAGGCTTCCTTACCCTCTCTATCGCGCAATAAAGTAGACTTCCTATGGGACCCAATAATTAGGATCAACCCACTTAGAAAATGATGAGAATGGGCCTAACAAGGCCTAAGGGAAGGTCACAATAAGAACATTCAACCATCATTGCCCATCAATGTGGACATTTAACCAACATTGCTCCCAAGGAGTGGCCCACATTGAGCCAAACGTATCATGGGCCCATCGCCTCATACAATCACAATGGGCCACATACAGTCTTATTGGGCCTCATACAACCACAATGGGCCACATACAATCTCAATGGGCCTTACACAAGGGTCTTATACATCAAGTGGGTCGCATCACATGGGCCTTATACAGCACATCGGGCCTCATCATATGGGCTTCATATACAACACATCAGGCCTCATACACGTCACGATGGGCCGCATCACGGTGGTTTGCACATACATCACAATGGGCTGCATCACATGGGCCTCGAATACATCACAACGGGCCACATACCTGGGCCTAATACACATCACAATGGGCCGCATCACATGGGCCTAACACACATCACAATGGGCCGCATCACATGGGCCTTGAATACATCATGATGGGCCGCTCACACAGGCCTAATACACATCAAGTGGGTCACATTACATGGGCCGCATTAATGGGCCTTATATACATCAAATGTACTGCAATGCACAGGCCTCAAATACATCATAATGGGCCCCGACACATGGGCCAAGTATACATTATATTAGGCCTTAAACATGGGCCATATATACATCACATCGGGCCTCACGAATGGGCCATAATACATCAAGGTGGGCCTCATGAGATGGGCTGCAAATACATCAAGGTGGGCCTCATCAATGGGTCTCACCATCTACACCATTCATCTATTTTAAGAGATCATTTTAGAGTATAGCCCGAAAAATGAATCATATCAAAAGATCATCTAGACCATACCACAAATAACAGTGGAGATAATGATTTCTACCGCTTAAAATTCCCAGGGCCCACCATAACGTCTATTTTCCATCCAATCTGTTCATAAGGTCACAAAGACCTGAATTAAGAGGAAAAACAAATTTCATATTGGTTCAAAACTTCTGTGACCCTAAATAGTTTTAAGGGTGGGCGTTCAATCTCCACTAATCCACCTGACAGACGGTTGGATATATCATATACATCACAGTGTGAACCACCGTCCAGCCATCTGGACGGTGGGGGTGCAAAAAAAAGTGGACGGCGTTGATAAACACATGCATCATGTGGCGTCCACACATGTGTGGGTCCCATAGCTGCTATGCAGCAAGGATACAATACATATATCATGCATGGCCCACCGTCCAGCCATCTCGACGGTGTGGATCCAACACATCAAAGCAAGGTGGCCCACATGCTACCATGGTGGGGTCCACATCCATTGGATGGATGGCTGGGAGAATACATATACAACAGTGGGTCCCACAGCTGCTGGACGTAGCGTCCAAACAGATGGACGGTATAGATAAAACACATATCATGTGGTACCCATGTTACTTGATGACATCAATGTAGTAGCTATATAGCTGATGTGCGGTGGACTAGCCAATCCAATCTCCTTATCAAGGTAGGCCCTACATGTAGGGTGGGTCCCCACCGTGATTGTAGATATGGTGTATTTTTTTGGATTGGACATGTATTTGATTTATACAAGTTCTACATATCACCTTGCCTGGATTAAGGGGGAGTAATGGATTAAGGGGGAGAGTAATTGTTGCACAATTGGTGCATGATTCTTTATTGTGCATGATTCTGTATTTGATATCTGGTGCATGATTCTTTATTTAGTTTTGTCACATATTTGACAAAGGGGGAGATTGTAAATGCTATATTGTAAATCTATCACCTAGTGTTGTCAAATTTTGTTGTGCCAAATCATTTAGAATCTGTATCATGTATTGATGTGATGTATAGATCAACTTCATGCATTTTAAAGATTGTCCAAGTCTTCGTCGAACTTCTCTTGTATTCAAGTTGAAGAAAGCGTTGTCGAAGTCCAAGATTTCAAGCTCGAGTACAAGTACAAGTTCAAGGCTCAAGTTCGAGTATAATCTTCAAGATCAGTACCTTAAACAATTTCAAGAACTCAAGTCTTTACTTAAGCTCAAGTTCAAGATTTGAAGACAAGCTTCAAGTATTTCACATGAATGAGTTAGCAGAGTGAACGATGTTTCAATTGTTCAAACTCACAAACAAGGTATGGATGACCCTAGATTGACCATAGGTTAGGTCATATTCATTGCATATTTTATTTGGGTCATTTCATAAGTTTATAGGTCATTTCCTCTACTAGTCCTAGTCTTTGTTCGACTAGTCCAAGCTCTGGCTCGACCAGTCCGAGAGTTTTTCGACTAGTCTAAGGTTTGTTGTGAATTTTTAGAATTTTCTGTTGGACCCTCAGTCGTGGAGACTGCTGGACCAGTCGAGTGAACAGTGCCCGACTAATTGTGCAGGCTCGACTCAAAGTCCAGCAAGATTTTTTGGTCCCACTCGACCAGCTGAACAGGCACTCGACCAGTCGAGCAAGCCACTCGACCAGTCAAGTAACGACCTTATCTTATCACGCCAGAAATTTTGAAATTTGTTTGGTCCTTCGACCAGTCGAACCGACCCTTAGACCAGTCGAGAGAACAGTATTTTCACCTATAAATAGATGACGAATCTCAAAGTTTTTCATTGATTGCAGGCAATATCAAACCATCACTGTGAGAGATAAGTTCCTGCACTTCTTAAGCTATATTGTATTCATTTTAAATTCTCTTAAATAGCTTTTTGCATTTGATTTTGTGATCTTCATTTCACTCAATTTCATTAAAGAAGGAAATTGTGATTTTACCCTCTTTAAGATCAAAATCAAATCAAGCTAGCCCAAGCTGAATTAATCTAAAAATCATTTAGAACTAGAACCTTTCATTTGTGAGATTGGACATTGAACATCTTCGTCTACATTGAATTGGTTCTACCGGGCTTCATTAGAAGGAGAATTTTCTAGATAAGTACTATTTATTCTTTGTGTATCTTTTGTGATTTGTGAGGTTGTGCTAGAAAATCTCATTTTTGGTTTTGTCTGAGATAATCCAGAAAATCTCAGGGTGTGGGGTTTTTATAATTGTGTAAGCCCATCTAAAGATACAATTGTGAAGGTTTTAAGGTGAACCTTGGAAAACATTTTTCTTAGTGAAAGCCAATATCCCATGGGTGTGGATATTAGGAGTGGAGTAGTTGTGTGGTTGTTTTTTAACAGTTGATGTACACACAAATGAACTACTATAATTCCTGGAGTTGTGGTGGATGATTGAATTTGTTTATGTGTATGAATGTTGTAATTTACTTTATGCACTTGAGGTGAATGGTGTAATTTACTTTATGCACTTGTGGTGAATGTTGTAATACCTTAGTTTATTTCCTTTGCCTCTTTATTGGTTTGGATTTTTGATACCTATAAACGTTCTAGTAAGGTTGTCCTACCATAAGCCTTTGGTTTTTGGTGTTAGGTTGTCCTTAAAACTAAGTTTGTATCAACCTCTCAAACTAGTACATTTGAGGTTGCTATTTACTTGTGCTATTTTATTATTTATTTGTGCTATCTATATTTATATTCTGCATTTAGCTCTGCCTTTTCAGAAACGTCGACGACAACAAACATGAAGCCAAATAAAGTGACTATGGTGAGTGTTGTTTCAGCCTGTGGACATCCTGGGACTCTAGAATTGGGTCGATGGTTGGCAGATTTCATCACTAAAAACAAAATCCAATTGAGCATTTCCATGTACAATTTATTGATTTTCATGTATTTGAGATGTGGGGGCATGAAAGAAGCTACGAGAATTTTCCAAGACATGCCGTCGAAGACATAGTGTCTTATAATTCATTGATCGCACAACACATGGCCATGGTTTTGAAGATCTTGATCTTATGTAAAAAATGCAAGAGGAAAGCATCAAACCATATTTTTAAAGAAATATAATAGAAACTAAAGTGTCACACTATGATCTAATTGGTATTAATGTCCCATCACTTTTTCTATAATCCTGCCCATTTTTCTTTTCTACTGAATTGTTTTTCTCATAAATTTTTAGCTATTTTATTCTCCTTTTGAGATTGTTATCTTCAATACTTTCTTTTTGTTGAATCAATCGGTAGCTTCGTTACTGTCCTACAATTCATTTCTAATGGCTTGATGTTGGCTAGCCTGATCAACTTAGCTACATTAGCAAACATTAATGTGGTGGCCATCATTCTTTATGAAACACATAAATTCATGCATAGATTGTCTGGCAATATTATTGAAATAGCGATTAGACAAACTCTGTGTAAGGCTCGCCCCCACAGCACATGATATTGTCTGCTTTGTCGAAGCTCATGGCTTTAAAACACGTCATGTCTATTAAGGAGTGAACCCAACTTATAGCCACCACAATTTCAAATGACGCTTCTGATGTGGAACAAAATTTCACATTCTCTGTGTGCACAATAGCCTACCAGCATGGTATCCTGCCAGCCACACAGTAACCTGCCAACCACCTCGTGGCCCGCCCACGTGTGCCCACCCATATGTGACCACAGTGACAGTGTGTCACACTATACGCATTTCCAGTTAATATAACCTGTAGTTTTATGTCTAAAAACAGTGACTTTTCTTTCTGAAAAGTAATAAAAACTTTGTTGAAATCCAAAAACTCGAACACTATTACATAATATTCAGTTCACTTCTTCTTTGTCCAAGAGTGCAATATAAAAGAGGTTCCAGACGATGATGAACCTCCAGCAAAAAGTTCCAAGGATAAGAAGGCAAATGGACCAGATACAGGAAAAGGTCAAGGTCTCGTGTTCAAGATTACTAGCAAGGTTCCTTATAAAACTGTTTTGAAAGGTTTGTTCCCTTCTAGATATTTATCTTGTTTCTTTTTTTTTTCTTTTCTTGTAGTTCTCTTTTTCATTTTCATTCTTTGTGAGCTAATATATACCTTAATTTTCTGTTGATCATGCAACCCACTATAAAATTGTTTTGAAAGGTTTGTTCCCTTCTGAATATTTATCCTGTTTCTTTTTTTTTTCTTATCTTTTCTTCTAGTTCTCTCTTTCATTTTCATTCTTTGTGAGCTAATATATACCTTAATTTTATGTTGATCATGCAGACCACAGTGCTGTTCTTTTGAAGGTTAAGAGTATGCAAGAGAAGGTTGAGTGAATAAACAAAATAAGCAGTGTTATGCAGCCTTCAAAGGGAGCTCCTGGCAAGGAAATGCAATCTTCTGAATCTAGCCTGCCCGATTCGACAAAGCCTTTCTGATGGCTCTTTGGTATGCTCGTAAATGATGCTTTTTTTTTAAATCTTCTATGGCTCAATGAAACTAAAATGAAATGATAGTATCTCCTTTTGTTTTATATTTTATCAAGGATAGAATTTATGATTTTCTATATGAAATTATTGAAAACGTACTACATTTTCAAACAAAAAAAAAAGAAAGGAAAAGAAAGGTTGCATTTTAAATATTTTGGAAATAATCCAGAAATAAAAGTAATTAATGATTGCTTACCTCCAAGTGCAGAGGTTCGTAAGTAATATCCCATGAATATAAGGTCGATCTCACAGGAAAATGAGTTACGAGAAGGAGAAAATCAAATGCAAAACAAACTAAGTAATAAAAACTAAATTGGTGATTTAATTTTGGGAGTTTTGAATGGATGTAATTCAACTGAATTAAAACAACACCCAAGCTTCAAAGTTCCACACATAGGTTAATGTTCCAAAATCATGATGACTTGGATAACACAACTAGGATCCAAGCACTATGGTTGGCCTAATCAGAAAATAAAATAGTTTAAAAATTTTAAATAAATGATATAAAAGATTAGAAAATTATGGATTTGCACCATTAATATATATTCTCAAGCGCCAGTGATTTTAAGAATTCATATCCATAAGATGATGAATATCAAAGAAATGTAGCAGGTTGAAAACATCTTCTATCTAGGAAATCTAATGGAAATGGATCTAGGATAAGCTTATCCATCAATGTGGATCTCATATGATGGAAACATATGGATCTCATATGAGAATCAAAACCTAAACCTAAACAATTGATAACATGCATACACCATTCTTCTCATCATTAAAACAATCAATCATCATGATAATAAAAACATTAAACTAATGCGCTTCCATTCTAGCTTGGGCTAGAGGGAACTTAGAAAAACATAATTACATTGCAGAAATAAAAAATAAGAATAAAGAATAAAAAGCTTGTAAATAAAAATAAATTAAAACTATGAAACTTTCGAAAAATCCTAGATAAAACTCTCTAAAAACTCTAGATCTTTCTTAGGAATGCCTTGAATGCTGCTTAGGAATGCCTTGGGAAGCCCTATTTATAAGTGGAGAACTCCCTACTTTAAACTTGTTTGAAAAATCCGAAAACCGCGTCAAATTTACTCACTCCGTGTAAGCCTCGCGTAAACCCTTCGATGTTATCGAACAGCCTTCGATGTCATCTAAGACTGGCTTTGATGTTATCGAACCCAGTTCAATGTCATCAAAGACTGCATCCAATTTGTCCAGCAACCAAACTTGATTTTTCTGTAATTCTTCGATGTCATCTAAGGGCTTCAATGTCATCGAAGACTGACTTCAATGTCATCTAAACTGTTTCGATGAATCTAAGCTCAGATCCTGCAAATTCCTGCACTAATTTCTGCACTTCCTTCCTTTTTCACTTGGTTTTATTGATTCTTGGGGTCTTGAAATCTTTAATTTTGGTCTCCAAATGTCCATTCTTTTACTTGGTGATTCTTGAGCATCAAATCTATGCTTTTAACATTGTTTTCACTTTAAGCTCTCAAGTTCACCTTGCAACACAAACATGTATAAAATATACCATTAAGCATTATCATGTTCATAAAACCAAGATATAAATGAGAGAAAATATGCAATATTTTCCACTCAACAATTAACAACAAAGAAAGTAGGTTCCTAGTATTCCATTGTTTATACATATGATGTGGGCGATGGAATCACTGATGCAAATAGTTACATGGAATTAGGATTTTGTTTTGCATGAATATGAACACAATGCATGCACATTCCATCTCTTCCCTATGTACATATGCATTTTCTTATGTGCATATGTGAACAATAAGTCATAATTGTCTTTGGGCATAAATGTTAATATGAAAATAAATATCTATGCCTAAAGACAATTATGACTTATTAAAAGACAATACATATGTTAGTCATTTGTCATGAGTTAGCCATTAGTTGGGCGCACGTCCTACCCTTATTACGTGGACAAGACTTTCCTGGTGATAGCTATCATCTTCTTTAAATGAACATGAATATTGCATCGTGAAATTAGGCCAAGTTGGTGTAGTCATTATTCCACTCCTTAAATGTTTTCGGCCATTAGAGTTCCCACGTGGTGCCATGGTGCATTAACCAACTTCATCACTTAATTTCGGTCAAAACCCAACTCTGGTCATGAGGTTGTTATGGTGATTAGTTGACTTTGCCATGTGAGTGGGATATGCAATACTCGTAACCTCACAGATTTTGGACATTTTTTTGCCATCAAGGTAGCTGAAAAAATCTTCATTTTATTTACTGTTGAGATTTTATTATCAATGGCAATCATCAGCTCATCTTCATACATAATTAGAGATTTCATTGCCAGGTGGTAATTAAAGCTATACACGAACCGAGTTACCTCGGTTAACTCACTTGACTCGAAAAAGCTCGATTTGACTCGGTTCAAAACTAAGTTCGTGCCAAGTCGAGCTGATTTTTGGAGCTCAAAAAAATTTCAAGCCGAGTTCAAGCTTGTCTAAGCTCCAATCAACTCGGATCGAACCCCAACTCAAATCGAACTTGGATCGAACCAGTTCAATGACTCGATTATTTTGATATTGATGTTGCTCACCAAGTGTTGATGAAATGACTCAACAAAGTGTCGGTTGGTGGCGAGGAAGGTATGGATATGAAATAAATACCCTTGTATCTTTATTATGATGTTGCCCACTGAGTGTTTAATGAATACCTGTAAATTGTTGTTGTTGTTTTACATACTGTGAGAAATTGAAGGTGCACTCCATGTGTTTAAGAAAATGCCGCACAGGCTAGATCTTGGCTTAAACTTGGCTCAAACTGGCCCGAGCTGCTAACCGAACTAAGTCGAGCTGGCCAGTCAGGCTCGAGGACCGAGCCGAGTTCTAGCTGAGGTCAGCTAGAGGTCGAGTCGAGTCGAGCTATGCCAAGCTAGACTCGGTTAGACTCGTGTACAGCTCTTGTGGCAATCACCGGTTCATCTTCGTACACAATCACTACTACAACATTCCTTTTGAGGTGGTGTGAGCATGAAATCCTGAACATGAATAGTTCAAATCCTTTTTTAGATATATCGTACCCTGTCAAAACCTGACTAAATAAATCTTCCATGACACTTTTAGTCAAGGAAGGAAAATGCCCAGGCCTATGGGCCCACCATATTAAATACGTAAAATCCACTCCATCGATCAGATTTTATCATTAATATTAGGTCCTAAGGATAAAAAGGAAATCACCTAGATGGACCCCACTACATGGAATAATGGGATGGAATGCAAACTTTATGTGGGGCCACCATGGTGTGTATCTTTTATTAAACCCCTTAGTCAATAAGAACTCACTAACATGAAAAGAACATATAAGCAACATACAAGAATCAGCCTAACACAAGACTAAGGTAGCCCATGCAGTGTGAACTTAGCTATTTTGGGAGCAATTCAAAAATTAGCTTGACACAAAACTAAGGTGGTCCACACTATGTGAACTCAGCTGTTTTGGGAACCATTTTAAATTGTTACCATCCGTGCATCCCATACAATTTTTAATTTCAGCATATCTTCTGCATGTATGAATAAAACAATGGTACTTACCTGATGGATTAAGTGGATTTTACTATTAGTGTACTGATTTGTACACCTTATTCGTCAATCACGTGAGTCCATGTGTGATGTAGTCAATTGAGCCCTTGGAAGCTGAAGACCAAAGATACTAACATCAATTAGTTAAAAAAAAAACATGTAAATGAGGTGCCTTGGTGACCCTAACATTGACCCAAGACAACCCTTGAACCTCTACATGATCCTTGCCTTAATAAGATAACCTTGTGTGATTATACCTTAACCTTAAGAGCCTTATTGAAACATGAAAAGATAGGCTATAGAGGTCCTAAGCTGCTGAAAATCAAATTGTCTAAACTAGCAGACTCATTGATGTGCTCAAGCAAAGCTCGATCGACCGAACATGGCCAAAAACATCCAACAAGCAACTGGCTTAAATATGATTTAGTTCGAACGCTCAAGGCACGAGCTCAATCAATTGCGATCTTCGATTCCTCTCGAGCAATCGAGCTCGATCGATCGAACATGGCCAAAAACAATCCAGCAAATTCACTAGACCATTTTCGGCCTATCTCGATTGATTGAGGGCCAAGCTTGATCAATCGAGCCTAGTTGTTAGAGATCCATTAAAACATTTTTGTTATATATATTGCATTTTGATCTTTGGCCAATTGATAAATTTTGGCATTTTAAAGACCTTAATGCATCCTAAGCTCTACCAAACTCTTAATCACAATGAGATCAATTCTCTTCTTAGTGATTCTCTACTCTAATGAGCATTTCAAGCTCCTCTATGAGAAGATCATAATCTCAAGCCTTCTCTAGAATTTAAACACCGATTCTATTGGCAAATTTTATTGTCTATAAACTTTTAGAGTGTCCATCAAGGAGAATTCCCTGGGAGTTCAACTTCCTATTAGTTGTAAGAGATTCTACCCAACTCTCATCACCTTGGTTACCTTAATGGAACATTACATATAAGGTGTTTAATCTTGGAGTTGAGGCATTGGCAAGCATCAGCATCAACAATCGGAGAGAAAATGAAGATTTGATTCAAGCACTAGAGAGCATCGATCAAGTATTTCGAGAAGGCACTATAAAAGGAACCCAATCTGACAAAATTGTCAATTGTAAGAGTCCTCACACTCCTTATGTAAGATTGAGTATAGAATTTGTAACCCAAACTCACATAGGTTCTCATGTAAGACCGTATCGCCACTGAGGTGAGTATGTGTGTAAGTCCTTGTATAGGCCATTAACACAGGCGTGTACATGGGTAAGTCCTTATGTAGGCAACAGACATAAGTGTGTATATGATAAGTCCTTGTGTAGGCCACAGACACGGGTGAGTACATAGGTAAGTCCTTGTGTAGGCTTCCGGTGAGAATGTAAACTTGTAAGGTTAGAAATTAACCTGATTTAAAACCTTCGATAATGAAATTTGATACACTCATGGGTTGAGTGCATCCACAGGGAGTGAAGTAGTGAAACTAAACCACTATACGTGCTTATGTTTGGGATTGTCATTTGAGCACTTGTTTAATCATGTTTATATAATTGATTAGTGAATTATATGTATGCATGATTAGATAAATGCTAAGATTTAATTGTTAGCACATCCCACATACACATATACACTATCATATATAAACTAGTTGCTTGAATAACATATTTATTGTAGTTTATGTGATTAGACTGACTATTCGCTTGGAAGCCTTATTATTAAATTGATTTTCTTAGTTTGAATTAGCGTATTAGTTTAAGTAAGCAATTCCCCCCCTTCCCCACCCCCCCCCCCAGCACATAACAACCATTCTATAACTTCGTCAAGCTTACATGCATAGTCGTGGTAGAGTATCCTACACCACATGCAATTTCAGTTGATATCAAAGTAGGTAGCTCTTGAAGGGCTTAACCATATTGAGTTGCTCCAAAGAAATTAAGAATGATGTCTACCCAAGACAGGTAGCCATCGCACAACCACCATATTTTGACAGATCTAACTAAACCTATTGGAAAGCTAGGATGAGGGTATTTCTAACATCCCTTGACTCTATAGTTTAGGCAATTGCCAAACAAAGATGGATGATGTACATGCAACAAGTCATGGTTGACGGTAGAACCATTAGCGCTCTCAACAATAAATCTAAATGGAGTGTCGATAAGAGCGTGTGGTATACCTATGATGTCAAAGCTTTCAATGCTATTTACTATTGAGGGTTGAATATTGCATATTAGACCCTAGTAATTATTTGATTTTATGAATATGATACTCTTTAACGATCTGGTTTAATCATGTTTATGTTGTAAGGTGGATTTATAAGCGTGGACTAAAAAAGATGCTAAATGCATGGAATTGACGCTCCAGAATCACCAATGCAATGGACGGACTTCAGAGGACCAAGATTGATGGATTTACACATCAGATATCCGAGAAAATCAAGCCGTTCACATTAAAGAAGCCTAAAGTTGTCCAGAACGCAAGATCACAGGGTTCCCACCATCCGTTCGGCTCGAGACTTCATGTATGTCCTGAGGACTATAAATGAACCGTACATGTCAAAATTGAGCCATCGGATCCTTGTACAAGTGGCCCAACAAACAGTTCAGTGGGGCCCACCTGATCTCTGGATATGCTTCAATTTTAGATTCAACGCCTTAAATGAGGTGATAAAATAGATGAACGGTACAAATTCCTCACGAACACCACAGTGGACCCCAAATGGGGTTGGGCGTGCACATAGTGCCCGCACACCAGCCGTGCACCAACCAAAGAGAAGGGTCAAACAGCGTTTGACCCAATCGAATTAGAAAGAGAAAGAGAGGGAGGCCAGCGACTACACCCACGTCCGACTGGGACGTGTTATGGGCCACCATCGCGATTCAAAGGTCCAATCCGGACCGTCCATTAGACCAACATGGCCCATATTACCATTATCAAGGTGGAAGTATTTTAAATGACAGTGAAGATCGGGTTTTGATCGTCCAAATGGAAGATGGACGGCAATCAGAAAACTATTGTGGGCCACACCGAAATCAATCCAAAACCATTCCTCCCGAATAGTTTTCCGAGAGGATCACAATGGACAGAGTGGATTTCTCAAAAGGTCTCCTTCATAGACCCCACCGTCAACCAGCGCATTCCAAAACAGTCTCTGTTCGCATGACTGGGGAGCCCGGAACGCCCTGAGATGTTCCGTGATCATGGACAAGATTGGTCCATCGATCCTGACTGTCCAAAAAATAGTCCAGGGGATGACCGACCAAAGCCATGGTGGTTGAATGGCTTGGATCTTGAGTGAAGGACGTCCACGAGGTGAAAGCAGTGTCGTATCGCTGTGTATACGCTGCTTCTGCGAACAATTCCACCGCCTTTTGCTACGAACTGGATTGCGTAATTTCTCTCCTCTAGCCAACTTCTCCACTGTCTATAAAAACAGAAAGAGGAGTAAGAGAGAGGGGAATCGAATTGCTTAGGACGGGAGTAACATAGAGAGAGACAGGGAGTAGTCTTTCTTAGCCTTGTTATTTATTTTATTTTACATTTTTTTATGGTTTTCTTGAGATCCGGTCCAATAATGTTGGGCTAAACCTCTTAGCTAGGGCGAAGAGGTGAAGCTTGTAGCGTAATGAAAAGTTCTACGGTCTGGATTTATGTTTGAATGGAATTGATTCTAGTTGGATTAATAAGGAATGCTTTAGTTTTTAATGATTTGTTGTGACGTACATTATAATAGATCTGTGACAGCTTGAGTATTGCTTTTCCTTTAATTGATTATGAAGTTAGGATGCCCTGTTGTTCACCATTGCCCCTTGGACATGGTGGAATGACGGAACTCTTCCTGACATTCATGCATCTCTCAGATGGGTTATGAATTGGTTTAATTTTGTTGTTTGCTTTGTCTCATGGGCATGGTTTTGTGATGGAATCCATTCTAATTTGCACCCGCCTAATCCCTTGAAAACTAGATTAAATAAAGTTCAAAATTAATTTTCAGGTTATATATTCTAACTAGATGAAGATGAGACTCGAAGTCCAGTTGAGTTCATGAATCAAGAGTAGATCCCCCTGATCTATACAAGTGGATCCTCTGAATCCCTAGTTTCCTACCTTTGAATTTTACCAGTTTTAGTTTACTATTTCACCATTATTCCTCAAATTACAATTGATTTAGATTTCATCTTAGTCTAGTTCTATTATTATTTAGTTTCAGATTACGTACAGGTTTCAGTCCCTGTGGATTCGACCTTGGTCTCACCAAGTTTATTACTACATCACAACCCTATACTTGGGGAGTGAACAAGTTTTTGGCGCCGTTGCCGGGGAGTGATGGCTACATTTTCTGAATTTAACTGGTTTTAGGATTAGTTTAAGATTAGGACTTTTCTAATTTTTTAGGGTTTTAATTTTAGAATTTTCTAATTTTAAGCTTTTCTTTTAACTTTAGAGATTTTCTATTTTAAGTAACTTTCTACTTTTTTTGTTTTAGATTGTTTGTTTTCCTTTTAGAAACTAACCCAACTTTCTCGTTTTATAGGATTTTGAGATAGGCTTCTAAATTGGTAATTCCTTTCTTAATTTCTTCCTTTCTATTTCTAGATTAGGATTTGTCTTCCTTTTTAGCAAGTTTCTAATTCTAACTCTTTTAGAATCTAACTCTGTTTCCTATTTTATTTTTAGAAATTTTCTATTTGTAGAACTTCTATTTAGAAACTAATCTTCCTATTTTGTAGGCTTTTAAGATAGAAACTTCTAAGTCGGTTTTAACTTAGGAACACCAAATCTGGTAACTTCTTTCCAAATCCTCTCTTTATTTCTATATTTTTATTTCATTTCTCTCTTTTAGGTCTAATTTTAGAATCTAAATTGAGGTTATGGCTGCAAATCAACCTCAGGCACTTCCTCCACCTGAAAATGAGGAAGTCCATGATGAGAATGAGGTCCATCAAGCACCCCTGCCTCGTACTTTATGCGATTATTTATAACCGGCGGGGGTGAGCACGCCCT
This sequence comes from Magnolia changhungtana, assembly GCA_030180095.1. Classification (NCBI taxonomy): domain Eukaryota; kingdom Viridiplantae; phylum Streptophyta; class Magnoliopsida; order Magnoliales; family Magnoliaceae; genus Magnolia; species Magnolia changhungtana. Next base: position 2,228,979 of record JASAUF010000502.1, on the reverse strand, counting down.
CATGTATGATATTTCCTGAGAATATGGGACATATAAATATCAAGTCAGGGGTGATCCAACTCCTTCCTAAATTTCATGGGCTTGAATATGAAAAACCATATCTACACTTAAAAGAATTTGATGAGATTATAACCACTTTATATTTTCCAAACGTGTATGAGGGCACAGTCAGGCTGAAACTCTTCCCCTTTTCTTTGAAAGAGAAAGCTAAGACATAGTTACATTCACTACATCCTAGATCTATTAGCACATGGAATAATATGCAAAGAGAGTTCATAAAGAAATTTTTTCCATATCATAAAACGAACACTCTTAGAAAATCAATCATGAACTTCACCTAAAGGGAGGATGAAACATTCTTCCAATGTTAGGAACGGTTCAAGGATCTTGTCAGCTCTTACCCACAACACAGTTTTGAAACGTGGCGCATTACGCACTTTTTCTATGATGGACTGACATCCTCTATACGCCAATTGGTTGAGACGATGTGCAATGGGAAATTTATGAATAAAAATATCGATGATATGTGGGATTACTTGGATAGACTTACTGAAAACGCACAATCATGGGACACATGCCCAGAATCGAGTACCACTTCTAGGCCTACTCAATCAAAGGAAAGGGGCGGAGTATACCTGCTGAAAGAGGATGATGATATCAATATTAAAGTGGCTAATCTCATAAAGAAATTCGAGGCCATGGAATCAAGGAAGGATAAGGATAAGGAAGTTGTTTGCGGTATTTGTGGCTGTAACAATCACACAACTAAAAATTGTCCAACTATATCTGCCTTTCAAGAGGTTCTGACTAAGCAATCCAATGCTGTAAATAATTACTAAAGACCTTTCAATGAGCCCACCTCTAATACGTACAATCCTAGTTGGAGAAATCATCCAAACTTCAGTTGGAGGAATGGACAAACTGCTACCCCTCAAGGTTTCTTCAATCAAAATCCAAATCAGGGAAAACCTCAAGAAGAACCGGTTCAAAATTCCATACAAGAGTTGGCTCATGCAGTACGAGGATTTACAGATTTTATACAAAAGATGGATTCACTGACGGTTATAGAAAAGGGGATGCTTCCTGCACAACCTCTCCCCAATCCTAAACCGCAGTACGAGATAACTAATCCAAGCTCTTCAAATCAGATGGAGCACGTTAAATCTATCACCACTCTTAGGAGTGGGAAAACCCTTCTGGTTAGGCCCGAAAAGCCTCAAGAACCAGAAGAGGGCAACAATGATAGATCTAGTGATGCCACACAAAAATTAGAACCAGAACTTCTAGAGAAGCCAGTTGCTACATTTTTCCAACGGTTGGTTGCACCAAAATCTCTCTCTAACTCTCAAGATATTTTAGAGGTGTTGAAACAAGTGAAAGTCAACATTCCTATACTTGATGTCGTAAAATAAATACCTTCATATGCCAAATTCTTGAAAGACCTATGCACGACTAAAAGACGACAAAGTATTCAAAAGAAGATCTTCTTAATTGAGAAAGTGACTGTCATCCTAGAGCAAGACGTGCCGCAGAAATACAATGACCCCGGTAGCTCGACCATATCATATATGATCGGTAACCACCGCATTGAGCACGCACTTCTTGACTTAGGAGTGAGCGTCAATCTGATTCCTTACTCGGTATACAAACAACTAGGGTTAGGAGAATTGAAAACTACCTTAACCACGTTACAACTCGTTGATCGTTCTGTTCGTATACTAAGAGGCATAATTGAGGATGTGTTAGTTCAGGTTGACAGATTCTACTACCCTATAGATTTCATCATCCTTGATACTGAACCCGTCAATAAGGGAAGCACTCAGATTCCCATCATCCTTGGTCTCCCATTCCTTGCCACTTCAAACGCAATTATCAATTGTAGGAATGGAGTCATAAGTATGTCTTTTGGGAATATGACATTAGAGTCAAACACCTTTTTCAATAACGGAAGAAATTCGGAGGATGAGGACGATTTCCACGACATTAAGATGACTGATTCTTTCATAGAAAATAGTACACCTCTGACCCTATCCTCTAACCCTCTAGAGATGGGTGTCATTCTTGATACTGCACCGGTATTTGAAGTTAACCGGTGGAGGCCACAATTTGAAGAGTTGCCCCAAACCGATGCAGTGCCCCTACTGTCTAACCTCAAAGCACCGAAGCTTGACCTAAAACCTTTACCCTCTGATTTGGAATATGCTTATTTCGGTCAATAACAGATATACCCAGTGGTGATTTCATCCCACCTTGAGAACAAACAAGAGAGTATGCTCATTTCTACTCTCGAAGAAGATAGAGGAGTTATTGGACATATCATCACAAATCTCGATAAGATGAATGAACTCCTTTCAACTGAATATTTCAACTCTTTGGATGATTACTTGGCACACTTTGTAGATTCAAACGATCCCATGATATAAGAAATAGTGGATGCCTCGCAAGACAGTACCTCGGTAGTTGTCACAGACCGAGAGAACCCTTATTCTGAAGTACCTCCTCCCCCAGATCCCAAATGTTCACCATTAAAGGAGGAGGAGCTAATAATTGAACCTAAGATTGAAACTTCGATGTGTGTAGAGACTACACCACCTACTACAAATTTTTCTGAATTTCATCTACTTGTAGTCTCTGATTCATCATGGTGTACTAACTTCAAATTTTTTTCTACCACAGGTGAATCATATATACTTTGGACACTTCAGACGAGTAAAAGAAAACTTTATGGTGAGGTCCCTCAATTTCTCTAGACATTCACGCTCCATGACATCCAAGCCTACTGCAAAATGGGCTTTTAGATGATCTTGTTGAAAAATCTTCTGAGAAATTTACCAAGATACTGGCCAACGGAAGAACCTAGATGCATGATCGAGTAGATTTTCCATGCTTCCACAGTTGAGGATTAGAATTTACTACTTTCACAGGACTAGGGTAGTTTGCTTTAAGCTGTTCTAGGTTAGTTTGCTTTCGACATTGTTTTAGGATAGTTTGCTTTTGTTGGTTTCTCTCTTATGCTGACTTGTATTTATATTGAGATCTTTATGGAAAATCTTATCGATTCGTTATCCAGGTACTATCTTCCCATCACTTCTCATTTACTGTCATTGTCCCAATTACATTGCATGCTCATATATCTTTCACATTGAAAACAATGTAGATTTTAGGTTGGGGGTGGGTGATTCGGTTACCTAATCAGTATCTTTGTTAGTCTTGAGCAAATATTGTGAAAATTTATAAAAATTTTAACATTTTTTTGGAATTTCCTGTGAATTGGAAGTGGTGTTGAAGGGTTCTTGAGCTCTGAGGAAGTCTAAGATACGGAGTGTTGGCCATTTACGACTCTTGGATCCAGTTGTCTAGTAGTTTCATGGTTAAGTTCGAATTACTAATCCATGATTAGATATTGTAAACATTAATTAAATCATGCATTCACATGTCACATCTTGCTTACCCATTATGGTCAGTTTGATATTGAAGGGTTAACTTAGAACTCACCAAGCGTGAAAGGAACCAGCCCGGACAATTCCCCATCATGATCAATTAAAGAAAAAAAAATACCCGACTACAAGATAGCTGCTAGCAGAAAGGGTTGGGCGAACGAACTTCACCATAAGTTTGCTCCCTATAGGTGCAGATCTGGTTCCCCATGATCAATAATTGAGAAAGGTTGGGAGTACGGTCGTCACCATAGGTTTGCTCCCTATAGGTACGGATTTGATTTCCTTTGTAGGCGTCACTGGTAAAGAGTTGATATATAATGAAAATAATCAAAAGCTGGAAAAATGGGGCAAGTTGGGTTTAGGTTTTGGTAGTCTTGAATGCTCTTGAGGAGTGCCAAGGACATCACGAAATTCAAAAGTGAACCATGATGATAAGACAAGATTTCACTATACACTCATGATACTCAATGGTTAAAATTGTTCTAAATAAGGGATTAATATTTTGAACTTGATTATGAAGTACTGTGTGCTGGAGTCCAGGAGAAAGAAATGACCAACATTCATGAATCTTGGCATTTTCGCATCTCGATTCTTTTTCATCATTCACTTGAGTTTACAGGAATTGTCTCGTATTTCTGAAATTATTTTCTACATACTTTGCTCGGGACTAGCAAAATGCTGGTTGGAAGTTGTGTTGAGGGGTCAAATATTGTATATTAGACCCTAATAATTATCTGATTTTACGAATAGGATACTGTTTAACGGCCTAGTTTAATCATGTTTATGTTGCAAGGTAGATTTATAAGCATGGACTGAAAAAGATGCTAAATGCATGGAATTGACGCTCCAGAATCACCAAGGCAATGGACAGACTCCAGGGGACCAAGATTGATGGATTTACACGTCAGATATCCAAGGAAATTAAGTCGTTCACGTTAAAGAGGCTTGAAAGTCGTCCAGAACACAAGATCACAAGGTTCCCACCGACCGTTCGGCTCGAGACTTCATATATGTCCTGAAGACTATAAATGAACCATACATGTCAAAATTGAGCCATCGGATCCTTGTAGAAGTGGCCCAAAAAATAGTTCAACCCCTTAAATCCTTAAGTGGGGCCCACCTGATCTCTGGATATACTTCAATTTTGGACTCAACGCCTTAAATGAGGCGACAAAACAGATGGACGGTACAGATTCCTCACGAACACCACAGTGAACCCCACATGGGGTTGGGCGTGCACATAGTGCACGCACACCAGCCGTGCACCAAGCAAAGAAATGGGTCAAACAATGTTTGACCCGATCGAATTAGAAAGAGAAAGAGAGGGAGGCCAACTGCCGCACCCATGTCCGTCTGGGACGTGTTGTGGGCCACCATCGCGATTCAAAGGTCCAATTCGGACCATCCATTAGACTAACATGGCCCATATTACCATTACCTAGGTGGCAGTAATTTAAATAACAGTGAAGATCGGGTTTTGATCGTCCAAACGGAAGATGGACGGCAATCAGAAAACTATTGTGGACCACACTGAAATTAATCAAAAACCATCCCATCCCGAATGGTTTTTCGAGAGGATCACAATGGACGGAGTGGATTTCTCAGAAGGTCTCCTTCATGGGCCCCACCGTCAACCAGCGCATTCCAAAACAGTCTCTGTTCGCACGACCGAGGAATCTGGAACGCCCTGGGATGTTCCGTGATCATGGACAGGATCGGTCCATCGATCCTGACTGTCCAAAAATAGTCCAGGGGATGACCGACCAAAGCCATGGTGGTTGAATGGCTTGGATCTTGAGTGAAGGACGTCCAAGGGCTGAAAAGCAGTGTCATGTCGCTGTGTATACGCTGCTTCTGCGAACGATTCCACCGCCTTCTGTTGCGAACTGGATTGCGTAATTTCTCTCCTCCAGCTGACTTCTCCACTGTTTATAAAAACAAAAAGAGGAGTAAGAGAGAGGGGAATCAAATTGCTTGGGACGGGAGTAACATAGAGAGAGAGAGGGAGTAGTTTTTCTTAGCCTTGTTATTTGTTTTATTTTACATTTTTTTATGGTTTTCCTAAGATCTGGTCCAATAATGTTGGGCTAAACCTCTTAGCTAGGACTAAGAGGTGAAGCTTGTAGCGTAATAGAAAGTTCTACGGTCTGGATTTATGTTTGAATGGAATTGATTCTAGTTAGATTAATAAGGAATGCTTTAGTTTTTAATGATTTGTTGTGACGTACATTACAATAGATCTGTGACAGCTTGAGTATTGCTTTTCCTTTAATTGATTATGAAGTTAGGATGCCCTGTTGTTCACCATTGCCCCTTGGACATGGTGGGATAACGGAACTCTTCCTGACATTCATGCATCTCTCAGATGGGCTGGAATTGGTTTAATTCTGTTGTTTGCTTTGTCTCATGGGCATGGTTTTGTGATGGAATCCATTTTAATTTGCACCCGCCTAATCTCTTGAAAACTAGATTACATAAAGTTTAATTAATTTTCAGGTTATATATTCCAACTGGATGAAGATTGGACTCAAAGTCCAGTTGAGTTCATGAATCAAGCGTAAATCCCCCTGATCTCTACAAGTGGATCATCTAAATCCCTAGTTTCCTACCTTTGAATTTTACTAGTTTTAGTTTACTATTTCACCATTATTCCTCAAATTACAATTGATTTAGATTTCATCTTAGTCTTGTTCTATTGCTATTTAGTTCCAGATTACGTACAGGTTTCAGTCCCTGTGAATTCGACCTCGGTCTCATCGAGTTTATTACTACATCACAACCCTATAGTTGGGGAGTGAACATTTACCATGCGGTCTTTTCCAATGAATTTAAAAAGATTTGCATATGTGAAACGGGTAAGGAAATGCGGGACATATTGGAAGTCTCCCACAAAGGAACTAGCATAGTAAAATGATCGAATCTTCAGCTCTTAATGACCCAATTCGAAAACATTAGAATAGAAGAGTTTAAATTTTTATGGAGTTTTATTCTATACTTAGTTATATTTACAGCTATATGTGGAATTTATAAGATGATTCTAGATGGTTGTATATGTAGAAAAATACTTAGATCCCTTCTAGATATGTTCAGTCCCAAGATAACCTTGATATAATAGTATAGTAATATATATGAGATAAATGTAAAAGAACTCTTAGGTTCCCTAAAAACATATGAACTACACTTAAGGTCGACTTTATAGCAAAGAAACTAGCCATCATTAAAACATCTCATAGGCATTCACATAGGTATGAGATTGTTTAATTAGATAGTGATTGTAATGATAAGAATGAGGAGGAATTGTCTAGAAATTTTAAGAAATTCCTCAAGTTTAGTAGATGAAAGAGTTATAACATAAAGGGTAAGTCGATTGAATCTATGCGTAAAGGCAAGTTTTCTAAAAGATCAAGCGTAACACAGCATTCCAACTGTGAGAGTTATGAATTTGATGCCACCAATTGCACTAGCAAAGTAAGATCTAAAAGCAAAGCTATGGCAACAACATGGGATGATACAGAGAAGTCTAAATCTGATTCAAGAGACTCTCGTAGTGATGAAGACCCTGAACACTTACATGTTTTAACGGCCTCATCACCCTCCTTAGAAGCATGGGATACCATAACACCTCAGATAGGACCTTAAAAGGTCCCTTTGGACTAAATTGTAATATCTGAGGATTCAAGCCTCATTAGTGAGCACCATAGGAAAACCAAAGAACTTAGCCTCATCTTGTGCTTAATAGGTATATTTGAAGATTTTTAGCCTCATTTTTTTTATAGTTTGAGCTTTAAAGTTGCTTAATTTTAATATCTCATGTTTTTAACTTAGACTTCGTTGTTCATTCCTAATTCGATTGGTATATCCTTTAAATGACCATAATAAGCATGCTCCATGTTTTAATGTTTATATGCATCATATTCCCTTGTTAGTATGTACTTATAGTAATATGTATGACTTATAGAGTTTATTTCCATTTTAAATTTTCTTAGTATATTCACGAAACTAACTATTTGTCAAATACTGACAAAAATTGGGAGAAAGATCAAATCCCACCAAAGCAAGTTTAATTTTGTGTTGCAAAATTATTTTGTTGTTATAAGAATTGATGAAGTTATGGGGAGCAATTATGAGGAAGCAATGCAAGTTTACATGCCTTAATGTATTCGAGTTATAAATCATTTATATTTGAAATATAATATTTTATGTTGTTTCGATATGTCATTGGCATGGACCATAATATTGTCCACGTTAGATTTTTGTCACGCAATTGACAAAGGGGGAGATTGTTAGTGCACTGATTTGTGCACCTTGTTTATCAATCACATGAGTCGATGTGTCATGTAGTTGGTTGAACCCTTGGAAGCTGAAAACTGAAAACATAAGATGACATGGAGCATCAAGGAGCGAAGAACATGTAAATGAGGTGCTTTGGTGACCTCAATCTTGACCCAAAACAATCCTTAAACCTGTTGATGATACTTACCTTAATAGGAAAACCTTATATGATCATCGATTAGCCTTAGGAGCCTTATTAAAACATGATAAGATATGCTATAAAGGTTCCGAGCTACTGAAAATTAAACTGCCCAAACCAGTAAACTCATTAATGTGTTTGAACAAAGCTCGATTGATCAAGTCGATCGATCGAACATAGCCAAAAATGTCCAACAAGCAGTTAACCTAAATATTATTTAGTTTGAGCGCTCGAGGCACGAGCTCGATCGATCAAGGAATCTCCGATTCCTCTTGACCGATCGAGCTTGATCGATCAAACATGGCCAAAACAATCCAGTGAGTTCACTAGACCATTTTCAGCCTAGCTTGATTGATCGAGAGTCAGACTTGATCAATCGAGCCTAATTGTTAGAGATCTGTTAGAGTCTTCTTATTATATATATTTCATTCGGATCTGTAATCAATTGATGAAATTTGGCATTTTAGAGATCCTAGTGCATCCCAAAATCTATCAAACCTCCTAGGCTTTAGCCCAATGAGATTCATACTCTCTTCTTAGCGATTATTCACTCTAATGTGCATTCCAAACTCCTCTACAAGAATATCATGTTCTCAAGCCTTATTTAGAGTTTAAACACTGATACTATAGGCAAATCCTAATGTCTATCAACTACTAGAGTGTCCATCAAGGAGAATCCCTTAGAAGTTTAACTTCCATTATTTGTAGGAGATTCTACCCAACTCTCATCACCTTGATCACATCAATGGAGCATTGCACGTAAGGTGTTTCATCTTGGAGCTGAAGCATTGGCAAGCATCGGTATCAACGATCGGGGGAGTAAAATGAGAGATGATTGAAGCATGAGAGAGTATCAATCAAGCAACTCAAGAAGGTACTACAAAAGGGGCTCAATCCAACAAATAAGTTGTCAAATTGTAAGAGTTCTTGTTTCGACAAGAAACAAAGGTATTCAATTTGGAAGAATTATTTTACTCAATAATAACAAATGAAGAATGAAGAGAACAATCACTATATTTTATTTATTTTGAATTCGTTTACATCATTTCTCTCCTTTGATTCTAAAATAAAGTATTTACATAATACAATACAAATATCAAATGTTCTAATTGTTAATTTCTGCAGTATTTCAAATTGTATCCTAATCTTCAATATGGAGGTGTCGTTGTACTAAGATGATATTCATCCTGATTGATTCCATGCTCTTGAGATACTTTGATCCCTTAACCCAGATTAGGGGGTCTTTCAATCCTTTCAAGATTAATAATCTTCATTTGAACTGATTATCCGTATAGTAGACCCATTGTGCGGATGGGCTTATGGTGCGCATTCATTGTGCAGACCCTCACTGTGCGCCCGCCTGTGGTGCGCATTTATTATGCGGATTACCCTTTATGCGCCCCTTTCTGTTGTGCGGGTCACCCATTGTGCGTCTCACAACGAATACTTCCAGTACCTGGGTTCTTTTGGAATATGAACTCTTCTTTGCTACTCCGATGTCGTTCGAATGAATCAACTATAGGGAATAGCAGGGTATTTATAGCTTTTCACACGTGTGGCCCCTTCACAAAAGATCGATTGTGCACATATACTCATTGTACATATATGCCCATTGTGTGCCACACAACGATTTTTACAAAGTAACTTCTGTTGTGCGTCGCACAACGATACCTCCGAGGCAACTTCTTATTATGTGTCACACAACCAAATGGTGCAGAATTTTATTTTCTTCAGAAATTTTCTTCTCTTCTTCTTATCGATTTTTATGTCTGAATAGTCCTCACACACCTTCCCTGTGTAGGATTGAGTGTAGAGTTTGTAACTCAAACTCGTGTAAGTTCTTGTATAAGACCGTATCGCCACCAACATGGGTGAGTACGTGTGTAAGTCCTTGTGTAGGCCACTAACACGGATGTATACGTGGTAAGTCCTTGCGTAGGCCACCAACACAGGTGAGTAAGTGGTAAGTCTTTGTGTAGGCCACCGACATGGGTGAGTACGTGAGTTAGTCCTTATGTAGGCCTCCGACAGGATAGTACACTTGTAAAAGTTAGAGGTGCACCTAATTTAAAACATCCAATAGTGAAATCTGCTACACTCATGGTTTGAATGCATCCGCTATGGATGGAGTAGGCAAACCGAATCACTATACATGCTTGTATTTAGAATTGTCATTTGATCACTTATTTAATTATATTTTTATGAGTGGTTAGTAAATTAATGCATGATTAAATGAATGGTATGACTTAATAGTTAATATATCCCACACACATGTACACTATCATATATATAGATTAGTTGCTTGAATAACATATGTAACGACCCAAATTTTCGTGACCTACTTAAGACCCTAACTAAAACAATTTTATAATTTAATTTTCCTTTATTAATAAAATCAAGTACTTAGCCCAGTTAGTATGAGCACTCTCGATAAAGAGATATGTCAGGAAATTGACTCCCAACACCGTAGAAATTTTAGCTTTGTCAAAACTCAAAAATTCAAATAAAATCTTTTAGAATCAAGGCTCTTCCCCTATTTATAGGGAAGATCTGTAGGAAATTCGAGCAGAAAATCCTAAACCTAAGAGCAACAGAGAGAGAGAGAGAGAGAGAGAGAGAGAGAGAGAGAGAGAGAGGCCTCTGTTAGTAAGTTTTTCATCAATTCTACCTTATTTCTTCGTAATTCCTATCTAAAAACCCTACATCTAATCAATGAATGTGGCAGTTAAACCCTTTATCTATCGTTTTGATTTATGGAGAAGCTTTTAAAGAGAGGAAACGATTTTCGCATTATTTATGCATATTGGGAAGCTCGGCTTTGAGAAATCCAATGTATCAGTTTATGAGATTCAAATCAAAGGATCCTAAAGCTGAATCATTTTAGGTCATCAAATTCTAGAATGATCCAACTGAGGAATTCCCACAGCAATATGTAAATTTCATAGGTAACGATAATTTATGTCGAAAACAGTTTTCAATCAACAGTTATAGATTTCGGATATTTCGGATCTAATAGATCCTTTAGTTTTTCAAATCCGACAAAGAGTAAAATCATTGGATGGGTTGGACCCAATTAGGGGATCAATAGAATTCACCAAAACTAAGGAGAAAAACCTTAAAATTCTCGAAAAATTGAACTATGTAACTAAACTTATTTGATTTTGGTCGATCGATCGAAGATGGTCGATTTTTGTCTGAAGACCAAATTCTGAAATTTGTAACCTAGTTTGACCAATCGACCCCAATTAAGGGGTTAATAGAATTCACCAAAACTAGGGAAGAAGAAGAAAAACCTTAAAATTCTCGAAAAATTGAACTATGTAACTAAAGTTATTCGACTTCGGTCGATCGATCGAAGATGGTCAATTTTTGTTTGGCGACCAAATTCTGAAATTTGTAACCTAGTTCGACCAATCGAACTCGAGGTTCAATCAATTAAGGGAATCCTCGAGCGATCCCGATTGATCGAACTCATTCAATCGAGGATGACCAAATTTGTCCAACGAGCAAACTGGTGTAATCCGATCACAGTCAATCGATCGATAAGCAGGGTTTGATCAATCAAAGGTGGCTAAAAGTGTCCAGAGACTTAATGAATTTTATTCGAATTTTATCGATCTATGGTCGATTGATTACATTGATTGACAGTCCATGTTGATTTTCGAATTTGAAGTTTAGAATTTATGTTGGGTCATCTTGCTTAGATCGGAAGTGGACCTTACTTGTTGGAATAATATGTTTAAATTTTAATATGCTAAACCATCTTAATAGGAATTTGAAGTATAGATTCCAAAGCGTCAAATTAATTGAAGGATTCTACCATACCACAAATAGGTGAGTGAATCCCAATATATCTCATATCTACATGATTAAGATAAATTATTTGATAGTTGAAATTATTCCGATTGATATGGTTGTTGTATGATTGTAGAAACATTGTATAATTGTAATCCTTGCTTTATGGTAAATGCTTTAGAAGATTCTAATTAATGCTAAACATGCCCATACGCCAATCAGCGATATCATGAATCCGTATTTCCTCTCAGAGAAAGATGTATCTGGTTGACTATACATATCGATACATACACATTAAGCATAAATTACATGCTTAAGTTTTTGGGGGATCTCCCTGGATGGTTACGCCTATTAGATTTGTTACCAGATGCCCACGATAGTGGAAGCCTACTCTTGGAGTGGATGTAGAGATTGCCCATGCCTACCTAAGTGTATGTCTGTTGGGTATAAGTTACTCATGCCTACCTAAGTGGATGTCTGACTAGTACAAATTTTGAGTTTACGAATATCCAACCTAAGCAAGTGAACTATTATCCCACTTGACATGCATCTCATGACATCTTGCATACATATAATATGATTTGGTTGTACTATCTTATATTATGTTACATATGAACCATAATGTTTTCACTCACTAGCCTGCCAACTAATGTTGTGGGTTAACAACCGTATAGAGGCAGACGATGCAGGACAATCTAGTCAAGTGCCAAAAAATGAGGTCGGGTTGGTGGATAAAACTCAAGACCAATGATCGTATTTAGCAAAAGATAAACTTGCTGTATTAGACGGTTGAATTTATTATGCAATTTATTCTAAGATTTTTAGTTTCCATTCATTATATACAATGCTACATAGATTAAAGTGAGAATTATTCATAGTACGATATGATTGAATAATGATTTATTATTTTAATTGAATAAAGTCCCCAATGGATGGACTAAGACCGATTTTGAGAAATTGTTTTATAAATAAAAATATTATGGATGAAGTATTATTAAATGAAATGAAAGCAGTTAGATGTATGAATGCTAATGTGATGATGATCTAGAATACATGTAATTGTACCTCTCAATAACCATATAATGAGCGAATTTATGTACCCTTAGTGTACGATTCATGGACCATAACTCAGGTCGATAGTGCACATTTTGGAGCATATCTATCGTACTCTATGTGATTGGAACTACTATTGGCTTAAAAGATTTAGTGTTAAATTGTTTTATTTAGTTTGAATTGTCATATTAGTTTAAACAATTTAATTTAAAATACATAAATTTTAATTGACCCTAATTCTCCTGAGAACATAACCACCATTCTATAACTCTACTTAAAAGATTTAGTGTTAAATTGTTTTATTTAGTTTGAATTGTCATATTAGTTTAAACAATTTAATTTAAAATACATAAATTTTAATTGACCCTAATTCTCCTCAGAACATAACCACCATTCTATAACTCTGCCAAGCTTCCGTGTATAGTCGTGGCAAAGTATCCTACACCACTACACGATTTCATTTTACATATATAAAATGGTGAACCCCACGTATCTGTAGTGTTTTAGGCCTAAAACAACGTGTTGCAGCTGAATCATGGTCCGCCTGGTTACATGGTTTGAGTGGACACGCCAGTGTAAGGCTGGCAATGGACCGGGCTAATTTGCATAACAAAAGTGGCTTGATTATGTATCAGAGCGTCCACCTAGTCGAGCAATGGGCCACGCTAAGGCTTGAGTTCAGCTCGACCCTAGCACCCTCGTCCACCAACCGTAAGCCAGTTGAGGACTGAATAATCCAAATTATGAAGTTTTTTAATATCCTTTTTTTACGCAAATCTCATCCAATTTGAATCATTGAAACATGACCAAGATCCGAGTGTCAATTACCCATTTATGGTGCATGGGTATCTTTTGGAATGATGGTGGCCCACTTGATGATTGGACCAGGCGAACAGGCTAGTCCAGGCCATTCAACGTTCGCACAGACCTACCCGTCCACATTCCAAACCTGGCCCTCCCTCACCTCAGACTTGAGCATAGATGCTCTATACTGACTGCCAGGCCATCCCACGGACCATTTCCATCCCTAGCTTCAACTGAAGAAGTTTTAGATGGTGAAGCCAATAGGAGGAAGCAAACCATCCGCACTCAATTACCAACCACACCAGCAGAATTCAAGCATCTGACAGTCTCAACTTGTACTGAAAATGAAATTAAGCATTACAACCAGAGTAACAAAAGATAAAGTATGCCATAGTCAAGCAAATACCAGTAACATGATAACCATCCCAATATCCAGAACTTTTCCTGCATTAAACTACGCAAAGTGAAACATTGCTGCTCGAAATGAAAATCCGGGAACTGCTTGGTGAACAACCAAGAAATCAGCATCTGAGCTCATTTAATCACCACACTCCAAAAAAGAAAAAGGGGAAGAGATAAGTCTGTGGACGATTTGAAGACTTCCACGCAAGGCATTCCATCCAGAGTTTGATTTTTGGAACTAAGCCTATCAATTACCATCGGCCCGTGCCTGAGAAGAACACATGCTTCAGATGAGACCGTGAAAAGGGGGCAAAATCAAAGTGCAACAAGATTTTGTAAAGGAAAATTACAGAGCTGCCTAGTATAAGAAAAGAGTGAACGAATCAAGATAATAAAAACATGTTTACAATTTTACCGTGCTTCTGTGGACTTCTAAAGTGATAATGTGTCTTATTTCATAATGTGGAAGAGGGCTTAAATATCCACCACAATATGAGGATGGAACTTTTCAAAAATAGAAATATTGTAAAATACAAATTTTAAAAGATGACATGAGTTGCAACATCTCAAAACTTAAAAGCAAGAGCATCCATAAAGGTCTGTAGGATCCTAACGGTCCATCTGCGTAGGGGATTCTACTAAATTGAGACTAAGCCTGCACCTGACTTTGGTAGGCCTCACGCCCTCCATGTTGGATCTGACACACTAAAGCAGTGTTTTCCTCTGCATAAATGCAATTACTAAAGTTTTAGGGGGAAAAAAATTGCCACTGATTGCAATTAGGTGGAGAAAACCCCCACTTCAGCACGGGTAGCTACTCCAGAAGACATCGGGCAAGCCAAAACTGGGAATAGACTTAATCTTGATTAAGTGGGATCCGGATTCCCTGCCCAAATGGAGCCTAAAAATTACCCAAATTAATAAGCATTATTACCATCAACATCAATATCATCAATAAGGAGCATATGAATTGGTTCAGATAATTATGGAATTATCACCCCATGCCTGTTCTATATGCTCCACTGAACAACCCAAAATTCAGTCATTTCAACCATAGTTGTCAAAATCCTAAGATTTATAATTTACAATTTGAGTCGAATCTTAAGCAAACGATTTGAATCCATTTTTATATGAATCCTACAATTCATTTACGATTCAAATTATGCTTGTTCTCTTCTATTTTAAGCTTCACTTGGCTTTCATTTTATGTTTTTAAATTGGCGGGGGCATTAAGAATCATTTAGAGAAAAAAAGCTTTCAAAAAGACAAAAAAGAAAGAGGAATCATTTAGAAAAGGTAAAAAAAATTATTTTGTTCTTTATAAGAGATTAAATAATATATATTTTCTTCAACATTAAATCATAGTTTTTTTTTTCTTTTGATAATTTCTTACTTCTTAACTAGTCAAAACACCAAATCAATGTATGACTCATCTAAAATGTTTTTATGGATGGTAACGATAATGTTGACTTCGTATGTATTGTGGAATAATGGTTGAAAGTCAAAATATCTTTTTTCATCAGTCTACAAAATCAAATGCCACTTTTCCAATGTGATCCTACATTCAAGAAATGTGACAAGAACACAATTATTATCCTTGTATGTTTTTAAGAAAACTTTCTTGAAAGACCAAAAAATGAAAGAAAAGATAAGAATCTTTCAACACTATCATGACATGGTATTGCTTGGTGGATATTGATGGCGATAGTAAGATTGATGAGTTTTTTTTCTGATTTATTTATATTTTTCATATTGTTCTTGGAGAAAAACATTTAAAAAAATCTTACAATTTACAATACGATTTGCAGTTCGATATGATTCAATCCCTAGTACAACTTGTGAAATGATTACGATTTTGACAACATTGATTTCAACGAAAAAAATGGATCTTTCAAATTGGTCAAGGCTCCTTCCCTCCCCCCCTTGCATGTGTATGCGTGAAATAACAAATTTTAATAGAGGAAGGCAAATCCCAAAAACAAAGACTACCCATCCCTACACCCCCAGGCTTGATGTATAGTCCAATACTATACGTATCGCCTGATGCATACCAGTATCCTCCATGGACAATATGGCTCTATCAACTCGGATTGGCCCGATACAGCCCAATTTGAGGCAATTCGACCTCATATCAGTGGTGAACAACTTGATCCACAAAAGCCAAATTTGGTAACCATGCTACACCTCTTTGGCTAAAGTGCCAGTTGTAACATGTCTCCCTTGCAACACAGGTGAATAAAAATTCTTATACTCGAGACTTCCAAGTCATAAACATTGTGAAAGTAAAAGCCTTAAAGGTGAGTCTAATTTCTCAATGTTGGGTCCTCGTCCTTGCATCCCAAGATATTTTCCATTACTGGAATGACCCTCAAAAATTATCTTTCCTAGGGAAGGAATTGGAAAAGATTGACGAGGACCCTTCACAAACTCGGCTTCCTGTTCATTTGAATTCCCCAAACAAAAATTCCTAATTATGCTGGTATAAGACGACGTGTTTTGGAAATACTTGGTGTAGCCATAGACGCCAACCGCAGACTTGATTACGCTAACTTTGCTCAGATCAACACAGCCTGCCCTACCAAGGTCGTCAAAAGTAAGTTCATCATCATCATCAGTGTTAGCTTCTTTTATATATAATTTTGTTCATCATCATGCCAGCAGAACTCAATCCCAGGCCTTCCCTCTAATGAATAACACACTAAACAAATTGACTCTCGAGCTGGACACGTCAGCATTAGTATTATCATTGTTGGTATTGTTTTGAAAAGAAGCCATCATTTTTTTAAATGAAATCATTACACAATCCACTGTATTCCCACCAACGAGCCACATGTATGATATCTAAGTCATGCAAAAGGTGAGTACCACCATGAAGATCACGTAGCCCAAAAAATTAGGTCATCTACTCATTAGGTGGCCACACCATTGAAATCCATGGAGTTCTGAAAGCCCAACTCCAGGTGCAGGCATGGGCTGCCTAATGAGCGAATCAGCCAGATTTTCACACCAAGTGATCATCACAGTGAGGCACACCATTTTCACGGCCCAGATGTCCTATGCATGACATTTTTAATTTTTTTTAATTTTTTTTGGTATGGAGAGGGAAGCATCAAAAGCAAGAAAATAAATTGAAGGTCATATTATGCAGTACAACTGTCCACACATTTATTTCTAAATCTAGTGCACAACAGCATGCAATATATTGTGTATGGTACTTTTACACTATAGTAAACCAGCATGAAGTTCATTTTCAGGACTAGAAATTGAGGGGGACACAATCTCAATGCTAGAGTAATTGAATGCAAATGAGAGTTTCACTACAACATCACTCGTAAGAGCTATCAACTATCCTATGCTCACATTCCTAAGCCAGGGAAAAACAAAAACGAGCACACAGTTCTAGGTAATGACCGACAACAGGCCAGGCCTGGGTTGGTTACACCCCAGACTATGAAGTGTAATTAGGTTTGTCCTGCTTGGCCAATCACGGTCCATTGACAACTCTAATTCTGGGCATTTTAGACATCCATGAGCAAGGATAATGTCAAAGAGAACATTAAATGTGATTCAATTTTTTCTGCTCTTACACTCCAAGCCAGAATGAAGATGCAGAGAGTATCAGCAAACAGTTCTTACACTACGTTTGAAACCAAAGTTAACTGGACCACAGGATACAGTACATGGTTCAGGAAGGGTATGCGGTACGCTACTTCCTCCAACACATGGTACGCTCGGAGTAGAATCATGTGGGTTGCTTCAATATACTTTTATATTTGAATTCATATTGCAATTTACATTTTGAAATGAAGAATGCTATTATTATGGACATGCATGGTATTATTATATGCATGCTACTGAATAAATGGAAATATAAATCACTACATCGTAGATATAAATTTGGATTACAACTTACTCAGTGAGAGTATAGAACCATAATTTAGGGTCACAAAATAGCGATCCAGTCGCAAAAGACCCATAATCTGGATCGTGCAAACCGGGGGGGTTGTTTTAAACCGCAACATGTTCACCATCACAGTTCATTTATGAGGCAACGTCTAATTTCAAACCTACTTTAAAATATGCATTACAATATGCATTGAAGCTTAGAGAAGCAGCTTTCAGCACAACAATACTTAATCATATACAAAACAATGAGTGCAATGCTAATATGGTCAATGAAACAACATTCAATGCAGTTACCTTCTCACGGTACATGGGCTAACATATCTGATGATTCAGAATGTAGATCAGCTGGGCAACCATGTCTGATGATTGGGAATGTCGATCAGCTGGGCAACCATGTGGATGTGCTATAGTCCAGAAACCCTAGTGATTAGATTACTCCCGCCATTCTATTGTGAGTTGTACTGGTTCGATGCAGATGGCTGCTCATTCGACTGGTCATCATCATCATCCAAGCCTCATCCCAACTACCTGGGGTTGGCTACATGAATCTTGTTCCGCTCTTCAACTCTATCAAGGATCAGAACTTCAGTTAGACCATAGCTCATGAAGCCTTTACTTACTACCCCCACCCATGTCCTTTGCGGCCTTTGCCTTGCCCTTTTAGAGCCTTCACTTGTACTAACTCACTCCTAAAAGAAGAAGTTCTTGGTCTCTGTTGCACATGACCAAACCATCTAAGTCTACTTTCCCCCAAATGCACTCATTTCTAATTCCCATCCTTCCTCGTCTTGCCATCCATCTCAACGCCCTCATTTCAGCTACACTCATCCTATAAACATGTTGTTCCTTAACTGCCCAAAGTTCTGCCCCATAAAACATCGCTGATCTCATAGCCATCCTATAAAATTTCACATTCAATTTGAGTGGTACACAACAGTCAAATAAAATTCCCAAGGCACATCTCCATTTCTTCCACCCAGCTCGAAGTTATGGGCAACATCCTTCTCAATCCCTCCCCTCTCATGAATAATTGACCCAAGATATCGAAAGTGGTCATTTTGGGAAACTTCTTGGCCAGTAATCTTAACTAATTCCTCATTTCCACTCCTATTGTTACTAAAATTGTACTCCATATACTCTGTTTTAGTCTGACTAATTTTAAGTTCTTTAGATTCACCACCCTCCATAGATCTAGGTGTTTTCATGCCCTCCCTCATCTTGTCAATCAAAATTGTCATCTCCAAACAACATACCTTAGGATCTCTTCCTAAAAATGCCTCGTCAAATCATCCGTAACCACAAAAAAGTACAAGCTCAATGCAGACCCTTTATGCAAGCCTACCGTAATTGGATACTCACTTGTCTCAATTTTGTTAAGCTCCCTCATACATATCCCTAATCATGTCAATATATACTCTCGAAACTACTTTCTTTCCCAACGCCCCCATCAAATTCTCTCTAGGGACCCTATATGCCAATCATAAGCTTTCTCTAAGTCAATAAAGACCATGTGGAGATCTTTTCTCCTCTCCCTATATTTCTCCATCTATTGTCTAAGTAGAAAAATAACTTCAGCAGTATACCTCCTTGGCATGAAACCAAGCTAATTTTCTGATATCCTCATGCCTTAGTCTTTGCTCAATCATTCTCTCCTAAAATTTTGTAGCATGGCTCATAAGATTAATTTCTCGATAGCTGGTGCAGCTCTCTACATCTCCTTTATTCTTATATGTACCATGATACTTTTCCTCCATTCATCCAGCATTTTCTTCTATCTTACAATCTCGTCGAACTTTGTCAAGCAAAATAACACAATTATCTCCCATACACTTTCAAACCTCTACATGTACACCATTTGGTCCGAGGGCATCATCCTAATTTCATCTTTCTCGACGCTTCTTTCACTCCAAATATCCTAATCCTTAGTCTTTGCTCTAAATCATTCTCTCCTAAAATTTTGTAGTATGGCTCATAAGATTAATTTCACGATAGTTGGTGCAACTCTCTACGTCTCCTTTATTCTTATTAGTACCATGATACTTTCCTCCATTCATCCGGCATTTTCTTCGATCTTACAATCTCGTCGAACTTTGTCAAGCAAAATAACACAATTATCTCGCATACACTTTCAAACCTCTACATGTACACCATCTGATCCGAGGGCATCATCCTAATTTCATCTTTCTTAACGCTTCTTTCACTCCAAATATCCTAATCCTATGACAGTATCTACAACGTCATTTAAGTTTAGAGTTCCTTTTATCCATGTGCTTTCTGGGTGGTTGTCATTTAACAAGTTTTGAAAGTAGCATCTCCACCTTTCATTATCTCAATGTCCTTGGCCAGTACCCTTGGTCGTCGCTCTTAATGCATCTAACATGATCTAGGTCCCTACCCTTCCTCTCTCTTTGATTTTCACAAGTTTGAAGAGATCTGATGGGGACATCACGCGCACACGCGCACTCATGCCGCCCCCCTACGCACGTATGTACAAAGGAGGGCCCCACTGTCGATCTGACTCGATAACGACGTCCAGGGAGGGCCTCCTAGCTAGAAGACAAAGTTTTGATTCAAAAGAGTGGACTCGATAGTCAAGAAAAGCCCATCATGGGATCTCATGATCGTGGCCTACTAGTCGGATTGATTTCATATTTTAAGTTTTGCTTATTCATATTATTTAGAACATCGTGAACGCTTTAGATTTCTTTATTTGATTTTTATTTTAATTTACTTTATCGCCAAGTAATAGGTTACACACGTGGCGCGAGTTTTGGGGTATGGGGTTTTCCCTATAAATAGGCACCCCTTATAGTTCTTTTGATTCATTCAAGTTTAATAAAAATTCTTGCTTTATTTTTCTGCTCTCTTAGTGAGTCGTGGAAGAATTCAAAAGTGGGTACGAAGCCCTCCCTTTTCGAAGGGCTAACTACCGTGGTACGAAGCCGCATCAACCCCGATTCACCCCCATCCTCCATCATCTCTTTTTTCATCTTCTACCACCATCTGTGCTTCAAATTCGTCCTTTGTTGCAACAGTTTTCTTCTTTACAGCAGAATTCCAAGCTTCGGCGGAGCACCACGCACAAGTCGTAGCTCGAATCGACCCAAAACTTCGGGGTTTTGGAGCATACCCCTGGCCGACCAGGGCCAAGGAGAACTTTTCCGCAATCGACGCCCCCTCGCACGTGCGGCTAGGTACCTGCGCATGTGCGAGCACCCAAGGCCCGCTGTCCACACGCGGGAACAGTCTTTTGGATTAGGTTTTTGTCCTCTTTTACCCTCTCATACCTATTTTTCATAAACCCTAACCCTAGATTGCGTTTTTCCTAATTTATTTGTCCATTTTCTCATCCTAGGGTTCCTTGAATTGAAATTGGGGAATCCCTTGGATTAGGGACTGATTCTTATGCATGTGTGGTTGATTTCTATTTCCCTTTGAGCATTGTTTGGTTCATAATTTTTATTGATCTAGTCCTAACCCGTGTAGGCCTGGACCCGTACAGATTTCCCTTTGCTTGAATGTTTGGACTTTTGTGTGGGATGTGGAATTTTATGTTATTATTTTTGAATTAGTATGATCTAAGCCTGAAATCTTGCATATCATATTCCAATTTCATGTCCTGCATTAAGATCTTTCTCACCTTCTTGTTCCCAATTCAAAAGATCATGATAAACCTAAAATTTTAACCCGACTTGCAACTTTCTTAGCTATCTGCTTAGCATTCCTATACAATTCAAAAGTTTCATTATTTATAATCCATTTTCTAGCTTTGAAACATGAACATTTCTCATTAATAGTTTTTTGTACATTGTCATTCCACCACCAAGTTTCCTTATATGATTGGCTTTTCCCTCTTCATACTCTTAAAACATCTTTCGCCACTTTCCTATTGTACTTGGCCATCTCATTCCACATAACATCATCTACTTCTTCCTCAACATTCCACTTTCCTTCTTTCATCTATTTATTTATGAATAACATTGATTTCCCCAGTGTTGTCGTATGCGATCATATAAGCACTAATGCAATTGCATATGCCATTCTGGAGCATATGCTATAGTGAGATATGCGATTTTATGAACATTGAACATTTTGCCATAGCATATGTGATTATGCCATCGCTTATGTGATAAAAAATAAAAATAAAAATTGTAACTTTTTTGTGGCAATTGTGTGATGGCATATGCAATTGTGTGATCACATATGTGCATAGCGCCTTGGGTCACATACAATCGCTTATGCTATTTGACAACAATAATTCTCTCGCTAACCTTGAATAATTGGAATAGGGCTTAGATGATGATGATTGTTCTCTTCTTTTAAATTCCACCACCTAGTTTTAAGCAACTATTAATTTCACTACCTTTCTTCCATCTCTTAATGCAAACATCCATAACCATTAACCTCTATGGCACAATCAAGCTCTCTTTTGGTATAACCTTACTATACTTACATATTAATCGTTTTGTCTGCATAAGTAAAAATCCAATCTTCGTTTTCTAGCATTAGTTAGTTCATCCCTAACCTCTCATAATCATCTCTTGATTCCATCGTCTAACCCTACCTACAACCAATGTTGTCAAGTGCGATCGCATAAGCGCATAATGCCATACATATGTATAGCGTACGATCACATATCGCATTATGTGATCGCATAATGGCATATACGATCACACAAACTCCAACAGTCAGAAATCTGACCATTGGAGCATTTTTTTGGAGCTTCTGCCTATAAAAAGGCACTCCCCCCTTCTCCATTTGCAACATATCTTCACTAAAGCTCTCATACATTCTCTTGCTCTCATTACATCATTCTAAAGCCCTCCGTTCTCTCTTAGAGTCTTAATCTCTTCCATAATCTCTCTTAGCCTTAGTCTCTATTTTCACTTGAAGGCAATCAAGAAGCAAGAAGAAGACTCACTACATACACTACCCAGTGTTCGAGTTGTCGGTATTGCTACAGGTTTCGCTGGCCAGAGATAAAGATATAATATCGTTATCGCCGATAATATCGCCAATAACCGGAAATGCAGGGAAAAAAGGGGGAAACATGGAAAAAATGGTGGAATTTTTCAATGAAACTTCAGGACATGCCTAAATACACATATTTACATATTCAGGAATGAAAAAATTACAAAAAGAATGCATTAAATTAGAAGTTTCCATTTAATGGGGGCCAAAAGGCATGCATTGCCGTAAGAAATCACTCGAATAGTAACCAAAATAAGTTTATATAATACAAATGCAAGCTTACAACAATTAAGACATGCAAAAGTAAATGAATTGAAAAAAATACACATTTCTGGCCATGTTTCATCCCCACATGGAGTGACGAGGTGGCTCGTAATACACATGCACATGCACTAAAAAATGATATACATCGTATGTATTAATTCAAATTTAACCGTCTAAACTTTGGACCCTCCAAAAATCAGATTATTTGAACAATCCAAGATGTTGATTTATGGACACTTGTTTGTTGAGATAAGACCATTGGATGCTTTTCATTTCTAACCATCCAATAAAGGTCCACCAATCTGATAGATAGACAACCAAATCACAGTAATTTTTGGTTCATGATACATTTAAACTAGCAGACAGAACTTGGACGGTTTTAATTTGAATTATTTGTATGATAAGATGAAGTGAAAACACAAATTTCAGCTTGATCTACGTTCGTTCAACACTGTTTCCTGTAATGTGGTCCACTTGAGATTGGGATATACCTCATTTTCGGTCTCATACCCTAAAATGGTCTAGAAAAATAGATGGACGGTGTTGATACAACACATACAGCAGGGTGGGGCCTACAGAACTTGGTGACTTCACCTCGGTAGCAAGTCTCCCTACTAAACCTGCCAACAACTAATCAGCGTCCGGGGAGAATTTCTTTCCTGCACTGGGATGCTACGTGGGGCCCACCATAATGTTTCTAAAAAATCCACCCCGTTCATCCGTTTTTTAAGATCATTTTAGGACATCAGACAAAAAATCATGTGGATCCAAAACTCAAGGCAGCCACACAAGAAGAAATAGTGGAGATTCAGTGACCACCGTTTAAACATAATTGACCACTCATTTGGGCCTACCTTGAATGTATGTGGTATATCCACGCCGTCCATCCATTTTTCCATCTAATTTAAGGGGTTGAGCCCAAAATTGATTCATATCCAAAGATTAAGTAGGTCATACCACTGTAAACAGTGGGGATAATGATTTCCACCGTTGAAACCTTTTTAGGCCCCACAGTGATGTTTATTTTTCATCCAACCTGTTCATAAGATCATACAGACATGGATGAAGGGAAAACACAAATATAAGCTTGATCCAAAACTTCTGTGGCCCTCCAAATATTTTTCAACGGTAGACATTCAATTCAACTGTTTCTTATGGTGTGGCCCATTTGAACATTGGATATGCCTCATTTTTTTCGTCAAGGCCTACAATTATATGTTAAAATGTATGGACGGAGTGGATAAAATAAATAAATCATGGTGGGCCTCACATGCGGTGGCCAGTGGAAGGGGCTGCCTTTATACACACGCGGATTGGCAAACTAATCGTGTGTTTTCCTAGTACATCTGGATGTGTTGATATACGCTAGGTCGAGGTTATAACCGTTGGATCCGTGGTCATGCTCTATGATCCAGACCGTCTAGAGGAATGGACCATTTTGGATTGGGTATAACCAATACTGAAACTCACAGATTGAAATATATTAACACTTTTTTATTTAACCGTTTTCTTTAAATAGGGACCGTGTACTTAACCATTGTTTAATTGGGCCATTTATTGGAAGATTAGGATCTTCCCATCTTGAAGATTTTAGGGGAAACTACCTTCATACATGTGTTTCCTCACATCAACCGTTTAGATCCAAGGATTTGACCCACATCCAACAGTTCTAGTACCAACGTACATATCTAGATATATCATATATCGCTGAATGCTCACCTGCGAACCAGTTCGTACGTAACTGATGCGAACTTTTTGGTGGGCCCATCATACATGATGAGAGTCCAAAATCTAAACGGTCCACGTGATGCAGCACCCCATGAAACCTATAAGGCCCAATTTTTACTTTGACCCAAAACTTTGGTGAGCCATGAAAGAAGAAAACTGTTTCATCCCTTGATTTGCATTTCTCTTTTCTATAGCCCACCAGAGTTTTAGATCAGCATGAAATTTGTCCCTATGAGGTTTCATGTGATTCCGCATCACATGGACCGTCCGGATTACACTCCCATGACACGTGTACAAAGGTGCGCATGTGCATAGGTGAGCATGCCTCATCATATATCCTTGTTGTACTCAACTCGATGAAACAGAACCAGATATATCTACTACCTTCGGGCTGGTTTTTCTTTAAGAAAAAAAAAAAACCTAAAATTTCTTGGAAGAGAGATCGCCGCCGAAGAAATGCGGTTTTTGAAAGAGGGTTGATGCCGAAGAAAGGGGATTTTCATACCTGCAAATCGAACGGAATGTCTGCAACCGGCGTTGTTGATCGAGGCGTTCTTCCGAGCTCCGACTTCCGATCAACAAGTAGGCGATCTTCTCAATTCCAATATTTTTTCCGATTTTTTGAAAGAAGGGTTTTCTTAGTTCCAATATTTTTTTCCGATTTTTTGAAAGAGGGGTTTTCTCAGCTATTTATTGGATTTATGGGTTGTTGGCTACAGTTTTCCCGTGATAGGGATCGTGGTTGGTAGCTACAGTGTGATAATTTCGATATTATCGGCGATAATCCAAGATTTTCGTCAATATCTCCGATTTTTCACCGATATCTGCAATATTTCGCCAATAATCCGAATAGAAACGAAATAATGGGGTATCGGTATAGCTAGACTAACGACTAGCGATACCGATATTATCAGCGATATTTCGATAATATCGCCGATAATTTAAACACTGACAGTACCTACCTACTTTTTTCATTCTTTTTCATTCTCTTTTATTTTCTTATTCACTCTCTCTCTCTTCTCTAATCCATTATCTAATTCTCTAATCTATTTCTCTCTATTCTCTTATTCTAATCTATATTCTAATCTCTTATTTTAATCTTTATTCTAACTTTGTGATCTATTCTTGATTTCTTTCATTAGATTTATCATTTATCAAGACACAAAAGACTCAAGAGACTCAACTAGCCGACTCGAGAGAATCAACTAGCCAACTCAAGAGTCAAGTGGCAAGCACACTCAAGAGTCAAGTCAACCAATATTCAATTTTATTTTGTTTCATTGTAATTTCTAAATTGTAATTGTACGAGTGTTTGTGTTTGTGGCTCATTCATTCATTCTTAATTTCCACTTTCAACTTTCAAGTTTTTAGTTTCTAGTTTCTTGTTTATTTCTAGTTTCAACTTTCTTTCAACTTTCAAGTTTTTAGTTTCTTGTTTGTTTCTAGTTTATTTCTAGTTTCAACTTTGTAGTTTTTAGTTTCTACTCATTTACAATATCAAGCATCAAGATTCAAGACTGTGATCTCTCACTCCCCAATTGTTAACTCCACGACCATAGTGACACTCTCTAGTCTCTCCCTCTCTCTACATCGGTATTATTTACTAGTTACTTAGTACCTATTGGCCAGTAGTTAGTACTTAAACCTTACTTGTTAGTATTTAACTAGTAGTTGTTTCATACTTTCATTGTTTGTCTAAGACTCTAATACACACATATTCATACGATAGCACACTACAGTTACTACTCTACCCTACTACATAGTGTCATCATGTCTTCTTCCCAATCTTCTACTTAAAGCCAAAGTCAAATGACCCAGGTTAGAAGTACGTACACTATCAAAGTGCCGATGAAAAGTCCCTAGTGTGTGATCTATGTGGATTCATAAGTTGCGGTGGTATTGGTCGGCATAAACAGCACCTTGTGCATGCATTGGGAGCAAATGCAAGAGCATGTCCCAATGTTACTCCAGAGACCCATAGGGAAATCATAGAATACATGAACAAGCATGCTCAGAAAAAAAAAAAAAAAAAAAAAAAAAAAAAAAAAAAAAAAAAAAAAGACATCGGCTATACAAGAGGAATTTATGGAGAGAGAAGCATATGAGGACATCATAGTAAATTTGGATGAATCTATACCACCTACATCCACAGGGCGATCTAGACCGACAGCTGAAAGAGCCTATGGGCAAAGGCCTATAGATAGGTGGTGTAGACCACATCCGGAAGATGTAGTTGACCAAATGGGTAAGGGCAAAGGACCCCCCCAAACCACTTTAGAAAACCGATATAAGAATAAAAGAAAAACCACGATTCAGTACTGATGCGGAGGCATCTTGGTGTGATTCCAAGGATGCATCATATCTCCACATTGGGGTAGGGTGGCCCACAAGGTGGGGTCTATGAGATGCAAAATGGCCACGAAACGAGGCCCACTATGGGACCGTGCGATTCAGGGACCTGTGCGAAGCAGGGGTTGCCCACAAGGAGGTTTCACCCAGGTTTGCCTACATATAAGGGATAAATCAGTCCTTTCCCATTAGCTCTGGAGCTTTTGGTGTGATGGTCGGTTGTCCACTATCAGAATGGTATTAGAGTGGGAGCCCAGTGTACGAGTCTCCTCACTGGCATGGGTGGATAATGCGGGGGCATTTTGGTGTGATTCCAATGATGCACCATATCTCCACCTTGGGATGGGGTGTCCGCTATCAAGTACATTGCAAAGTGGCTATATCAAGCTAGTGTAACTTTTAACATAGTGAAAACGAAGAGTTTCAAAGTAATGGTTAAAGCTATAGGTCAATTTGGACCTAGCTTGAAACCCCCTTCCTATCATGAAGTGAGGGAGAGTTGCCTAAAAAAGAGGTGGAGTTTACTAGAAACTTAATCTCCGAATACCAAAAAAAAAAAAAAAAGTTGGAAAATAGCCGATGGATGGACCGATAGATCTGGTCGAACATTGATAAATTTTCTTGTAAATTGTCCAACTAGGACAATGTTTTTAAAGTCCATGGATGCATCGGCTCATTCCCACACAGGCGATTATTTATTCAAATTTTTAGATAGCGTAGTTGTTAAGGTATGAGAGGAATATATTGTCCAAGTTATCACAGACAACACGACTAATTATATAGTTGTCGGTCACCTTCTTATGGAGAAGAGGCGACGTTTATTTTGAAAACCATGAGCGACACATTGTGTTGATTTAATGTTAAAAGATATAAGTATATAATATCTTAAAGTAATTGCTAAGGCTAGGAGAATCACGGCTTTTATGTACAAGTATGCAATTCTTCTCCATCACATGAGAAACCACCTTAGGTGCAACTTGCTTCATCCAGCCATGACCCGATTTGCAACAGCTTTCTTAATACTACAAAGATTAACTTCAAAGAAAGCTACACTTAGGTCATTTGTAGTGTTAACTGATTGGAATAATGGACCATGATCAAAGAAGAACGAGGGAAAGTTAGTCCAACAAACCATTCTTTAGGACTTTGGTCAAGAGAGATTACTTTCCAGCATATACGTATGAAATTGCCAAGTATGCAATTCTACAAAGTTTTACAACTTACAACGTAAGAAGTCTAAGGGGGTGTTTGGCATCTCTACAAATATGACCTTACTGGCTTATTTCTAAAAAAATAAGCTTTTAAACTGTTTGGTAAAAGTCCAGTTAGAGTGTTTATCTGTTTAGCAAGTAGCAAATAAGCACTGATTTTATAAGTTGGAGAGGGGTTACTTCTTGAAATGAGTTTAAGCGGGTAGACATGTTGGACTAATATTTAGACAAGTTTGTACTTGAACTTTCCAAGTAATTCCCACCCCACATGATGAATGGTCCACATTAAAAGTGGGCCCACATAATGCACGATCACATCAAAAGTGAGCCCCACATGATGGATGGCCTACATCAAGGTGTGGCCCTAGATGATGGACAATCCACATCAAGTAGGCCCTACCTAATGGATGGTCCACATCAAAGGTGGGGCCCACATGGTGGATGGTGGACATTTGAATGTGGGACCACATGATGGTTGGTTGACATGAACGGTAGGCCCACACGATGAATGACCCACATTGTAGGATGGACCCCACATGATGGATGGTCCACGGCAAAGGTGGGACGTACATGATGGACAGCGGACATCAAAGGTGGGTCCCACAACTATTTTAACTCTCATTCATTTCGTCTTCTAACTCCAATACTCTTAGCTATCAATATTCATATATTCTGTGTGGTAAGACCAATCCTATTTTTCTAGACTAGCTTCTTTACCTGCACATGTCAAGAATGGACCAAACATATATAGTCTAGGCCTATAAAAACACAAGGAAAATAACATATGGATCTTTTTTCCCTTTTTTCCTTTTTCCAAAATATGTGTAATATAATATATTACACTGAAAATCAATATTATAGCACAATATAATAATGTCTTTTTTATTGCAATAAATCAAAACACATAGGATCTGGTTGCATGTGGGTTGACACAATCGAATCAGATATGATTAGCCCATTCCCTTTGTTGCAAGTGGGAGACAACATGATATCAATTGAAAAGAAGCGCCCTTCTAATTAACATGTTTCCACCTCAGCAGGGGTATCTTAGACAAACAAAACAACAAGTTTGTTCTAACTTTTGTAAACCCCCTACCCATCCAAAAAGGCCCTTACTTAATGCTAACATGGTTTTTGAGAACCTCCACTTTAGCCAAGTCAATGTGCTTATGACTAGCGTAATTCAAAGTCAACCTTAAGACCAAAGAACAAGTCCAGTTTCAGGATTTTGACACCATTCTCGAAAACAGCAAGCAGATATTGATAATCCTTGATTTTCTGAGTCAATCCTAATACCATGGTTTACATAGAGGCACAATTACTCTTCTGCAATAAAAAGGGAAAAAATCTATGAAAAGCAACCAATTAAAGCATGATCAACTTATTTCATGATAAAGAGCAATGACTCCTTTGGCTAATTTAAAATCACAGGAATCAAATGGTTTCTACAAAAAGACTTATATATTTAGACAAAAAGCAGTACTTCATCTTACAGTGCAGCAATAGCAACCATTCACAGGAGAAAGAACACAAACACATTAAAGTTACTTAAACACTGAGGGGTTTACCGGGCGTGGTGAGGCCGACCTTGACCTTGACCTCGATCTGCATATTTAAGAACGAAGAATACTGAGATGAAAATCCCATGAAAATGTCATGGACATGAAAAAGCCATATCAATATGGTATTTTGTGTATATGAAGGTTACAGAACCAACCATTCGAAGCACCACATACCTGGACAGTTTGGCAGGAGATGCAGATCTAGATCTTGATGAAACAGATTTGGAAGCTGATCTAGATGGAGAACGTTCTAATGACTTGCTGCAGGAAAAAAAAAAAAAAAAAAAAAGGCCATCATAGAGAATGTCACAAAGGCATACGATGTAAGTTGGATTCCAGATCAAATTCCTAAATGCATTGTTATACCTCTTCCGTCTTGGACTTCTGCTCTTACTAGGGCTCCTACTACGGCTCCTACTGTGGCTGCGGCTGTGGCTTCTCGGTACACTCCCTTCATAGCGTTTCACCTGTCTCAATAAAGATACAAATTAGTCCTTGAGAAAAAAGACAACTTGCCTATCTCAATAAAGATACAAATTAGTCCTTGAGAAAAAAGACAACTTGCATGAGTTCATTAAAATGTTTATCATAATAATGAAGACTTTTTTGTGTTCATAAACTATTGTTGCATGGGATCTCTTTTACTCTACCATTCCTTCTGAAACAAGGTCAAAATGAATCTTCATCTGGTGGAGCAGCCAATTAAGTGACCAATAAGAATCAAGATCCAGCACAAATCTAGATCATAGAAAAACACAGGCAGTGCAAGTCCATATGTATTGCACTCAACATGTTCATCTCACTTAGTACAAGTGCTGAATAGTCAAAACAGGAGAAGCCAGTTATCAAGTAAAAAAATCCACTATCTAAATGGTGGAACCAAACTTTGATGGGACACTTGGTGGAAATTTGGACCCAACTGAGGGTTTCATGAGAGATAACAAGGTGGAGATGAACCTGGATTCTCTTGTCCAGAAGGGTTTGTACATTCATGTGAACTAAAAGCTCTGGCCCTGAGGGAATCTAGGAGGAACTTTCATCTTTTTTGGGGATCATCAATAGTGGAAGGAGATTCACTCAAAGCAACCATATGGGCACCATCAAGAGATTATAAACCATGCAAGCTTTCAATCATTATCAGAGAGATTCTGGATTTCAGGTCTAGATTAAATATTGCATTCTATCATTATAACGAGAAGTTTCATGCTAAGTGGGTTCATCTAGACATCAACTGTTCACAATTTCCCTTTCATGGGTAGCATGCAATAGATTTGCTACGGTGTAGTGTGCAGCCTGACCATGTTAGCATCTGAATCTTGTTGGTAATCTTGAGCAGAAAACTGCTAGTGCATGAGCCCTCATGTGCGTGGGTGCGTAGTGGTTTGCCTGGCAACTGCCCCACCACAACCCTACTTCGTCTACTAGCTCCTTGGGGAACGCATGTAAAAGTTGGTTTGGGGGTCAACATCAGGTGGGACTGTGCTAGCATCTGAATCTTGTTGGTAATCATATATCGATAAGTTCCCTGCTATTTTGAGCAGAAAACTGCTAGTGCATGACCTCTCATGTGTGTGGGTGCCTGGTGGTTTGCCTGGCAACTGCCCCCTCCACAACCCTACTTCGTGTACTAGCCCCTTGGGGGATGCATGTAAAAGTTGGTTTGGGGGTCAATATCAGGTGGGACTGTGCTAGCATGTGGGTGGTGTCAATCTGGGCCCATGGCAAAAGTCCGGATAAAAAGAGAAGGGTCATCTGGTGGGCAGTCAATTGTGCAACTTTTGCCAATGTACCATTTAAAAGCCAACCCCAAATTGCTGGGAAAAAGATGATGGTGTACAGACATGCGTGCGCACATGTGAACATATCCACGCACCCACCAAACACATGCACGCACACGACAAGACAGACAGGGAAGGAGGGAGAGACTATCAGAAAACTTACTCGAATATAAGCCCGTGAGAAAGGATTCCTAAATTCGGTGTCATCAAGTTTTCGAATCTGATGAGAGAAAACATTAAATTAGGAACATGCACTAAAACGCCAGAATAGGCAGAACCAAGTATGGCTACTTACAGCATATTTCATATCATCGTAATTAGTATAATCAACAAGACCCATTGTTCCTGAAACCACATAGAACCACTTCAGTACAAGCATATAGATGATTTGAACATGCCACAAGGACAGATTATATATTAAACCAACATTCATCAACTGATCTTTAACTAGGCCAAAATCAGTTGGCAACCTATGCCTTCTTATTTATTTGTTTTGAACAGGTTGAGAAGCTTCCACTTGTTTACATGTAATTGTAGCTACATACATCCAGGGGCAAATAACCATTTTCTTGAATAGTTGAATGAGTAAATTTATGAAACAGTATGATAATGCAAGCATGTTGCTCGGAGCACTTGTTTGTTGATTGTACTGGTATGCATATAATCTTCTCCACACAAGTATGGACATGTGCTAGCCTGCTACATGCCATTGATTATGTGATTTAATTAAATAATTGGCCAAACTATAATCCTTAATAGGCTACGTGGTGTTTTGGGCCTGTATTCTTTCGCATTTTTGGGCCTTTTTAATAAAATTTCCGTTCTCTCTCATACATATATAATCCTTGATAATCCAAGAAAGAAAGGATGCTTTGGTTAAATGTCTAGTTAAATACGTGTGACCACTGCACGTGCGTGCTGGAGAAGATTAAATAATTGACCAAATTATAATGCTCAAGAAGCCCAAAAAAAGAAAGAAAAGGGTGAATGGTTTTTTAAGAGCCAGAGAAGACTACACTGGAGGGGTTTTCTTTCTTTCCTTTTTCTTTTTTGCAAGTGTACTCATGGGATTTTATAAAGGGCCATGGACCATAAAAGCATGAATTAACACAGCATTGTCATCGTCATCATCGTAACCTTTTCCCAGCTATTTGGAGTCAGCTTTATGAATCATAGTTCATGAATTATTCGTCTCTATCCTTGAAAAGTAAACATGCCTTCATATCCACTCTCACCACAGTGATCCTACTCCTTTTTAGGCCTTTCCACCATCCTCTTTTCAGGCCCTTCAACCAAAATTGGTTTTTTTTGCACATGGTTGAACCATCTTAATGGGTCCCCATCACTTTCTCTTATATTTGAATGACCATATTCTTGATCATACCATTCTAATCTCTTCCCACATGCAAAAAATAACAATAACTGCAACAACTGCTGCTGCTATGACAAAAAAGAGCCTATTGCAAGTGACCCTCTCAACACTCAGCGATCAGGGCCCAAGGGAAAGCATAAAAACAAACCAGAAGCAGAAGCAAGGGTACGATTAAATAACCTCCATTCTTCCTTCAGACCTGCTTCCATCCAGTGTACCAACATAGGCAAGTAGTAACCAATATATTTTTCAATTGGTTACTATTTTGTTTCCTTGAGTTTCTACTCATCATCTATTTTGGGATCTACTATGACATGTAGCTATTTGTGCACAATATTTAATGAAAGAGAAGGAGATGAATACTAACGGGCCTTCTGGACAAGAGGCATAACACCATGGTTTTTATACTTCATTATAAAAATATCCGCTTTGGACTAAATATTTGTACATTGAAGTATTTAACTTGCTTTTTTATCAAAACTACATTCGTAACATGCTTTTGACTTTTCAGCACCTAAATGCAATGTTAAAAGTATATACAGGGAGTAGCATGGTATACGCCATACGTAATATTTCAGTATAAACGGGAAGTATTTGTAAATTGAAGTATTTGGCGTACTTTTTTATCGAAACTACATTCATAAAACACCCTTTGACTTTTCAGTGTTGAAAAAATATATGGAGTACCATGGTATTACCCCATCCCAATGACCCCTAAACCTGCACAAAAATGTATATATGGAAAATGACAGATACTCGTGCACAGGAACAAGGAAAGGAGTGATAGAAGCATTTGGAACACAAGGGAGAGATTATTAGATATGGATAGGCATCAGGCATGACAATGGCATGTTATATGGCATCCTCTTAAAAATAAAGAAGTCAATGAGCTAATCTTATGTAATTTCTTGCTTTCTTACGTAGCTTTAAATAATTATATGTATAGGCTGTAAATGATAGATATTTGCTTAAGGGAGTGTATCTTTAGGCTTCTTGTGGACCAAAAAGAGTCGCGGCCATATAATGAATGTGTCCATATAACGGCAATCATGAACAAGAACTTAGGCAAAGCACATCATCACAGACAATCAACCGTTATGAATTGTAACAGATATGACAAAGCATACCATCACGATCACGAAAAACTTGAGCAAAACACACATCCCCGGCCTTCCTCATGTGATCCTGAAATAAATTTACCACAAATCAGATAGATGCCACGGCATCAGACTCAATGTATTAAGTAATTACGCACCTTCAAATCTTGCCACGAAGCAGACGAAGGCAATCCCCGAACAATAACTAAAAAGTTAAACAGAACAGTCAGGGACCACCAACTTTATGTCCAAAACAAAAACAAAGGCTTGGGAGCACGTGAAAGTAGTCACACTTACAAGTCACAACAAACAACAAATGCCATTCTTCTTTTTTTCAAATAATGCAAAAAATAAAATAAAAAAATTTGTAGAAACATTATGAATGTACCTCGATATTCTGAATGATGTGATACTCCACTAAATCGTCCACCCCCTCCACTGCTATAACTACTTCGACGATCAAGTGATGATGACTGCCCTCTTCCACCATGAGCAAGCTCAACCTGCAACAAGAACTGAATGAGAACCAACCAAAGTATGATATTAGACCTCAGGATGTAGAAGAAAATTCCAGATACCCTTAAATGATAACCATCAAAGCTGTACCCATCCCGACCCCTGATTGCATCTTCAGCATCCCTAGCATTCTCAAACTGCAAATAAACAGAAGTGCAACAGCGAGCAAAAAATGACCAAAAGGTCATGTTAGGTAAATAAATAAATAAATAACGATAAACAACCATATATCATGGTGTGAATATATACCTCCACAAAACAATAGCTAGGAGGGCGAGGTGGAATCTTCAATTCAACGTTCACTATATGGCCATACTGCAGCCATAAAAAACAAGATAATCAGATATGCAAATAACCAGCTCTTTCTAAACTTTTGAAGAACACTATCTCAACAATGTGGCCAAACTGCACAATAGTCATCACTTCTCAAAAAAGAAAAAAAGAATAACCATCACCAACATCCGACATTCTTAACTAGCAGAAAGGACATTCAAAATTTTAGCATGAGAAGAAATCAACCAAAATAGATTGAGTAGCTTGGAGCAATTGTAATTATTAAATGCTGAACTAAACTGAAATCATTTCAACCCTGGAAATTTAAAGTAGATACAAAACATGTTGATCATGCACTTACTAGAAAGATTCAAGAGAAGGAACCCAACAATTATTCCTTCATTCAGAGGTAAAAAATAAATTAATAAGATAATAGCCTAATGACAGTAGTGATGGCTTCTCACTTGACAAGTAACATAACTTTCAATTCCATTAGCAAACATATAGTTTCATCAAGGATTGACCCAAATCACAATATCCTACGCAATTTGTGAGCCACTTCATTTTGATTTATATTGCAATTTACTCCAGATTGCTAATAGAAAGTACTAATCAATAGCTGGGATGAAAAGTTCGCCCCTGCAAACCTGTTTTCTGCAACTTGCAGCCCAGTTCACCAGAAGATACTATCCAGGTTTTTCTAGTTTACAAGGCCATTCACCATGAATCAAAATCCAGATAGGCAAAATATGGCTAAACCTTTTCTTCTGTCATTGAAAGGCTAGACCATACTGGCAAAAGAATATTGGCAATATGGTCTAGCCATTCATCATTGATGTATTAAAAAAAAAAAAAAAAAAAAAAAATGGCAAAAGAACTATCGGTACTTTTGTTGGCTAATTGTTATCTTTCTAGACCAAGATTTAATTTCATTGGAACATCTAGTGTTGTGGCATATTAAAGAGAAAAAATACATTATTTAATATGGTCAATGTGCTAAATATATTAGCAAAGGAAATCCCAATAATACTTATAGAGAGCTTAATCCAAAATTATGGGTGAACGATATTATGAAAGGCAGATATAACCAGTGTTCGAAATATCGGTATCGCGTTATGTATCGCATCCTTGGGATATAAATACATCTCAGTTATCGCACGGTATATATCATTTGTATCGGGTAATTTATTGCACTTTTTGGGGAACATGGGGAAACATTGGGAAAATGGTTGAATTTTTCAATAAAACTTCAAGAATTGTTAAAAAAAGACCTTAATACACACTTTTAAATCATAACATCTCAAAAAAAGAAGTGCACATCATCTCAAAACAGAAGTGCACATAATAGGTTTCCTTTGTATAGGGCCCTAAGCTATGCGCTGTCTGACTGAACTAACGCAACTATATTCAAATTGAATGCATAACATTTAGAGTGTATGTGATGATCATTTCATCAAACACTCCTAAATAATTTGAAATTAGGTCTCAATTGACAACTGGATGAAGGGAAATTAAAAAATATATTTTAATAACTTTTATTAATTTTAATTTAAAATGAATTTTATTTTCTGAAAATTGACAAGGACTTAACAAATCAGCAGATCAGCCCTCATACATGCTTGATTTCATGTTTGGAGTGCAACATTGCAAGCAATGTGGGAGAAATTAGGGAAATTTCAAAATTTCCCTAATTTTCCCCAAATCGAACCACCTACATTCAAATTTCGAAATTAGAGTGTATGTGATGGTCATTTCATCAAATACTCCTAAATACTTCTAAATTAGTCTCAATTGACAGCTGGTTGAAGGAAAATTTCGAGAGAAAAAAATGGAGAACATGAAGAACCAATGGATATCTAAATACAAGCTCCAACTCCATGATTTTTCATGCGAAACCTGAAGAACCAATGGATTTGCAACCATTTGACACTGATTTAACATAATTTCAACAAAAAAAGGATCGAAAATTGAAAATGCTCACTAAATTGAACATATAGGATATATCGCACCACTTGTATGTTTCGTATCACACAGGTGGGATATAAGATATATCATGGGATATATCGGCCGATATCTTCGATATTTAAAACATTGGATATAACTTCTATGGTTAGAGTAATTTTCCTGAACAACATCGTCATCATAGCCTCGTACCAAGTATTTGGGGTAGGGCTTTACAAATCATGTTTTGCCAATCATAATTGAAATGTGAATTCTCATGATCGCCATGCGAAAGTTCTACGACTAATTCCCACTTGGGATCAGCTCTTCTCCTTTACCCATGCTTTAGACAGTTTGGCACATCACTTCTAGGTGGAGCCCATAACTTTTTATGAATATAATTGATAAACTATGAGCATATACAAAGGATGATACAACCCATCCACGTGGACATTAATGTCCTCCCGTGTCGCATTCCATGCAAATGGGACATATATAATGGCTTGAACCAGCTATATCTTGGACTCCACCATGGATTGGCCACAGACCGGCAATGTTGTCAAATCACATAAAAGCGCATAAACCATCAGCCTAGGATGATTGCTTATGCCATTGTATAATTGCATAAGCGAGCTGATGGCTTCTTCTTTTTTTGATAATTAAAAAATTGGTAAAAAAAAATAGGAAAAAATAAAATAAAAATTTAAGAAAAACTGCGTATAATTACTACTAGTGATTGGATTGGGTTTATTTACCTATTTTATTGTAGTTTGACTATTAGGCCATCTATATGTTGAGTTATATTATATTATATATAATAAAACAAATTTAAATACACAACAAGTTACACTAAGAAAGAATTAACTATTGAAAACTACAAATATAGAAATTGTATTGATAACTTGAATCTTGATGAGTTGATGCATACAATACAACTTACAACTTACAACTTATTACAATCTACAAGAAACATGAATGTTGGCCATTATGCCATGGCATACGACTAAAGTATGCCATGATTATGCAATTACGCCATCACATAATCATGGCATACTTCCTGCATGGCATAAGCAATTTGAGCCACGGTATGTAATTATGCGATCGCATATGACAACACTGCGGAGTAGTAATTAATTCGATCAGATGATCTTAACCCTCTGATAAATGAAGATCCTCCAAATAGATGTGCAATGTTGCAAGTATTCCTTTCTTTATTCTAAGCTCCTGAGTCTCTAAATTAGTTCCAAAAGGACTACTCTTAAACAGATTAATTCTCAACCATAACACCACCTCATAACAGCATAAAATGTCCCTACAACCTCAAGCTTCAAAGACAACCATCTCCAAACAAGAGACTATCATCTGCATATTGAATATGAGTTTAGGGGCATAGGACTCCATTGATGTGCATACCATTGATGAGACCATAGTTTAAGGCTCTCTTTAACATTTTGTTGAGACTTTGGTAACAATCATAAATTTTTATTTTTATTTTTAAGGCATTAGATCTCCTTGTTGAATCCCTTTCTAACCCTTGAAACAGTGTTTTAAATAGCTATAGTGTTGCGTAGCATTTAGCCATCTGTAGTGTGTAGCATATGTTACACGATACTTCTATTTTTTATTTAAAAATATGATAAATAGTAAGGAAAAAAAAAACATAAAAATGCCTAAAAGATGATTCGTTTTTCAAGAATAAGCATATTCAAACAAGTCATTAATTATCATTTATCAAAAACCAATCCACATGTAAAACAAATCAATTCATTATCACATCAACAATTTTCTAAGCAAACCACATTAATTAATAATGTCTAAATAAAACCACAAGTCACAAGTATGAAAAGAAATTAATATCCCATAGGTTAAGAGTATTAAGTACAAAATACAAAATACAATTATCACTTATAATTAATTAATATATATATATATATGTAGCGTACGTTACAACACTACATATGCTATGCCCCTTGTAGCTAGGGCTATACACGAGCAGAGTTAGCACGGTTAGCTCGCTCGACTCAACTCGACTCGAAAAAGCTCGATTCGACTCGATTCGAAACTGAGTTCGAGCTCGAAAAAATTTCGAACCGAGTTCGAGCTTGCCCAAGCTCGACTCGACTCGAATTGAACCCAACTCGAATCAAACTCGGATCAAACCAGTTTGGTGACTCGGTTACTTTGATATTGTTGTTGCTCACCAAGTGTTTGATGAAATGACTCAATGAAGTGTGGCTAGTGGCAAGGAAGGTACGTATATGAAACAAATACCCTTTTTTCTTGATTTTTATGTTGCTTACAAGGTGTTTGATGAAATACCAGTAAAACCACTATTATTGTTTTACATACAGTGAGATTTTGAAGGTACAGTTCATATGTTTGTGAAAATGTTGCACAGGCGAACTCGGCTCGATCTTGGCTCGAACATGGCTCAAACTGGCCCAAGCTGTTGACCGAACCAAGCCGAGCTGGCCAGTCAGGCTTGAGGACCGAGCCGAGCCGAGTTCGATCTGGGGTTAGCAAGTGGCCGAGCCGAGTCGAGTTCTGTCAAGCTCGACTCGTGTACACCTCTACTTGTAGCATACGTTACCGGGGATTACACCATTTGCTAACGCTACGTAGCATCGACTCGTAGATATGCTACAAACACTACCACTACACTGCAGACACTATTCAAAACATTGCCTTGAAGTAATCCACTAGCATACCATTGACCAAGACTAGGGATGTATATCGAGTCGAACCGAGTCGAGTTGGGCTCATCTCGACTCGGCTCGGCCACTAGCTGACCTCAGCTCAAACTCAGATCGGCTCGGTCCTCGAGCCTGACTGGCCAGCTCGGCTCTGTTCGGTCAGCAGCTCAGGCCAGTTCGAGCCATGTTCGAGCCAAGATCGAGCCAAGTTCGCCTATGCAGCATTTTCACAAACACGTGGACTGCACCTTCAAATTCTCAGTGAATGTAAAACACCAGCATCGGTTTTATAGGTATTTCATCAAACACCTTGTAAGCAACATCAAAATCAAGAAAAAATGGGATTTGTTTGATGAAACATACCTTCCTTGCAGCCAGCTGACACTTCCTTGAGTCATTTCATCAAACACTTGGTGAGCAACATCAATATCAAAGTAACCAAGTCACCAAACTGGTTCGATCCGAGTTCAATTCGAGTTGGGTTCGATCCGAGTCAAGTCGAGCTCAGGCAAGCTCGAACTCGGTTCAAAATTTTTAGGATTTTGTATCTCTATTGTATCTCTCTTCAATTACACAGATCCATTTCTGAAATAATCATGATCTTGTTCTTCTTTCTGTGAGATAGCAAATACCCATTGCTTTGTTTTTTGTTTTGCATTTACTTCAATTACACAAATTCATTTCTGAAAATTCCAACTAAAACATCAGAGAATACCCATTTCTTCTTCTTTTTCTATTATTTTACTTATATGAATGGAAGATTCGCAGAAATTACTGCTTTTCGATGTAAGATAACAAGTACCCATTTATTCTCTTTCTTTGTTATCTTACATCAATGACAAGACCCGTCTCAGAAAGAGCTTCAGTGGAAGCTGGATCCAGCTCAAAAGCCAATGAAAACACCAACCCAGGAAAGGGTCAGTAGAAGCCTGGGCCATGGCCATGGCCTCCAAAGATTGAACCATTCATCCCAAACACCACCGATTACAATCCAAGAGAATTGAAATCTTGGGCGAAGAGAACCGGTTTCAATTCTAACTTTTCTGGGGAGACCATTAGCAGCATCAGCATCAGAGAGAGGAGCTGGTCGGCGGGTCGGGCGGGTTCTTTTTTCAAACAAAGGGGGAACTGGAAACGGGTAGATGCTATGGTTATTTAACTTTTTATACAACTTAACCGAGTCGATCCGAGTCGAGCAGGGTTCGAGCTATATAACGAACCGAGTCGAGTCGAGCTGGGGCCAGCTTGAACTCATTTTCGAACTCTAAAAAACCAACTCGACTCAGATCGAACTCAACTTCAAACCGAATCGATTCAAGCTTTTTCGAGCCGAGTCAAGCGAGTTGACCGAGCTAGCTCGGTTCGTGTACACCCCTAACCAAGACCGAGAACCACGCAAAAGGCATGATCTAATCCATCTTCTCCATTTACCCATTAGAGAGTCGAGGAAATTCCGGTTAAAGCAATCGTAAGCTAATGCAGGGGCAATTTCACACCGGGTTCGAGTGGGGTAGCCTGTGGGATACGGGGACACACTCGAGGTGGGCGGCCCGTGTGAGGCGGGTGGCTCGTGTGAGGCAATACCCATGTGATTTGAGGCCTACGATGGAGGTTCGGCCGAGGTCCTAAACCATGCGATGTGGGGCCTAGGCTATGAGATTAAAGGATTAATTCACCATGCTCTAACAATTCGAGCTTTTAAAGCAAGTGGTTAATTGCCCTGCATCAAAGTGGTATCAGAACGAGAGGTCTCGTGTTCACCGGGGGTGATTAATGCAGAAGCATTTTCACACCGAGCTCGAGTGGGGTAGCCTATGGGATGAGGGGACACACTCGGGGTGAGCGGCTCATGTGAGGCGATGCCCATGTAATTTGGGGCCCACGAGGGGGGGTTCGGCTAAGGTCCTAACCCATGCAATATGGGGCCTGGGCTATGAGATAAATGGATCAATTCGTCATGCTCTAACACTTCGAGCTTTTAGAGCAAGTGGTTAATTGTCCTACATCATAAACCTTCTCCATGCCAATCTTGAGAAGGAACCCCCTAATAGCCTTCTTCAACAGGGTTATACACATATGGTCCAAGCTTCCACAGAATGAATTTCAGCAACCGCTTACCTGCTTGCTTGTATATGTTGTAGATACCATATCAGCCAAAAGACATGCATATGCCTGAATGGTGGAACGCAGTGTTACCTAGACTCTTCCACTTTCAAGGATTTTGTCGTGCCGACACTTGGGGACACTTGAACACTCCTGGATACGACATGGCACTACAAATTTTGTACATACAAAGTGTCCTAGTGATCTCATTGACAAGTGATTTTCGTGTTGGACACTTTAAATGAGCTGTCCAAACTTTTTTTGACACAAATATTTTGTTTCACCTTCCTCTTTTTTACGTAATTCTTTTGTCAAGCCAAAGATCTCTCACTGTTAGCCCTCAAGCCTGCCTCCATTCTCTTGTTCTTGAAGAGTACCAGCATGGACTTCCTCTCTCTCTAGATTCCAGTTCACTTTCCACTATAGATAATTAGGTACCATGACCAACATAACAAAAAAATGCTTTGTTGTTCTTTTTTTTTTCTTTTGTTTATCTGTTTCAGTTCTAATATTTTAACAGAACAAGTGATGTTCATAAGAATTACTATTTCCTAAGATTATCATCTGTGATTTTTTATGTTTTGTTAATCAATCATTTGTTAGTTTGAACTACCAGTAATTTATTTCTATTGGAACTAGGTGAATATTCTTTCCAATTTACTTCAACTTTAATGTTTTCATTATTCCATTTATTTTGATGTATTTACTTAAATTATTATTTATTTGTGAATGGAAGTGTCCCCATGCCTAGATATTTTAAGTTTGCCATGCCAGACGCTTTAGGACACTTTGGCACTTGGCACCCATGCCACATGTAACAATGGTG
Organism: Magnolia changhungtana; assembly: GCA_030180095.1. NCBI lineage: Eukaryota > Viridiplantae > Streptophyta > Magnoliopsida > Magnoliales > Magnoliaceae > Magnolia > Magnolia changhungtana. The sequence continues at coordinate 2,186,424 of JASAUF010000502.1, read as the reverse complement.
GAACGAATATGCAGGTTTCTGTCCACAGACAAGTTCCACTCCAAAGAACTATCTAAACCCTGACAATGTTGCCTCACCTCCATAGACTGGATGTGTGAACTGCAAACTATTAAATTGAAAAAGATATATTTGTAAAATGAGTAGACTGAATCTAGTGAATCTAGAAACATGACCAATAACTCCAACAAACTAAATGAATTGGAACTAATGGACTAAGTGAACCAAAAGTAATATTGAGGAAACCAGGAAAACAAGACTACCCTATCAAACCAGGACCACTGCACATGCCAGCTAAATGCAGACCATAAATCAGGATCTAGAAGTATCCCCTATTCATCAACATGATGTGGTCTTTCTCAATCTGACATTATTGCATTTCAAACGCATATGAATACAGTATATACTAGGAAATTTTGAAGACCTGAAGCTACCCCTAGCCAGGCAATCAAATAGAGAAATCTCAATAAAATAATAAAAAGCCAAAGAAACTCTAAAAGCATGCAACGCTCAAAACTCATGCATGATATGGAACAAAATAACTTTTTTTTTAAAAGGCTATATTTTTGTTCTCAATGATAAACGCTAAAAGTTGCTGTCCTTTAGTCTAGCATGCACGTGATGACATAAGAGCCAAAAAAAAAAAAAAAAAATCAGCAAATCAGACATCAGTTCATTCTGGTTATGAAGGGCATGATCATCTATTTTCAGTAAAAGCAGAAGCAAAACGACTAACCATGACACTCAGTGATGACTGATGATGGAAATTTCATGTGGCACTAAAGAACATGTCAAAGACAGTGGCAAATTCAAACCTTGTAGAATAAATCTTCAACTTCCCGCTCTCGTATATCCCCAGGCAAGTTACCCACATATATAGTGCGAGAATAACGACCACTCATTGCCACTATTGAAAAAGGCTGAACAAGTCTATCTGCATAAAAAATAATTATCAAGATGCAATCCTCTCACAATTTAACAATGGAACCCAATCTATGGAGACATATTTCTCTACACCATGGACTCTGTTCGATGAGAAGATAATTAAACCAAACCCAAAAACAATGAGGCAAACCAAGATAGCAATCCTTGCTGTGTGGGTGCTACTCCACAAGCTCCATTGCTCATTTCCTCCAAGAGGCTCCACAGCTATATAATAAATTTGAAATAAATATTGATCCAGTCATCCTCTTTTCTGATTTTGAGTGTAGAAGACCCGAGCATATGCAAGAACCTCCATTTCTCAAAATACCCATGACTCCACCCCAACTTCTCCCACTCCCTCCCTACATCCCTATGTTCAGCTGCAAAGCTCTTATTTCTCCCAGCTCCTTTCATCTATCATAAAGAAAGTGTCGATGTTATGGGATATAACGATATTGGCAAAAGATCTATCCATTTACCTTAGCCAGCTTCCTTCAAAAGTGCATTGAAGGAAACAGGCCTGGAAAATACACAATATATATGAGCCTCAGTTTTCTGCAGATTGTGTGGAACTGCTTATAACTGTTACTCTCGTCGCCTACATGGGTAAAGGTAACGAGAACAGAATTTTCTGGGCCTCTGAACCAGTTTTGTTGAGAAAAATGGCACAAATAAGCAATTTTTGACACTCGATGGAAGAAACATATTAGGTTCTCCAGTTTTGCCAAAATTACATTATCTGATATCCAAGGAAACAATCCATTTCTTGTCCCTTCTGCTCATGGTTTCAGGAGCAAATGGCCAACAACCTATGAGCTACAGAAAATGCTAGGTACAAGTGTAATTGTGATTGGAGAGTAATGTGAATCTTACTTGCACATCTTACTTGTAGCACATGTGGACAGGGTACTTGTGATAAGATTCAAACAGTTCATCAGGCACACGTACCTGGGATGGGACCATACCAAATAGGAACCGGCCAGGCAGTCTAACTGCTGAATTTGACGATTGGATGTCCACATGTCACAACTTGCAAGTAAAGGTGGGCAGGTAAGATCAAGATTGTGGCTATTTTGGGTTCCATTTGGGTAGGGGATCCCACAAATTGGGATTAGGCCAATACCCGATTTTGGCAGGCCTCAAGCACCACATGCAAGAGCCATCATGCTAAATCAGCTCTTTCCTCCGCTTAATTGTAATTATGGAAATCTTAAAAAAAACACACCAATACTGGCAATTACGCGGAAAAACATCGGTTTTGTGTGGAGAATCTGACTTGGAGGGCACGGATCCCACCAAAAACAGGATCCCATGTCCTTGAGCATCTAATGATTTCTATATCACGTCTTCTTAAATTAGATAGGACTTCATTAGTGATTCGTCTCAAAAGAATGATCATAGTGATGCAATTGTCGAGTTAAGGATTCAAAGGGAAAGGCATGCAAATGGCCCTTTGGTGCAACTAAAATTACCAAATGGCCATCAAAAGGCTCTCCATTTGGGAGAAGTGGAAAGCCCATCCTACATTGGGCGGAACCAGTACCCAATTGCCGTTGGGGTCGTTTCTTGTATGACAAGAAAGAAGCTCAATGGAAATTTGGGCAAATACCCATTCCACCCAATGGGGTTTAAGAATGGCACCCCAAACATGTTATTGAGACATTGATTCTGGTTTAAACATGATTGCGCTACTTACATGTTAACAATAGTTGTATACCTTTGAGCCTAACAAGAAGACGTTTGCACAAATATGGAACTATCACGAGCATGGAAACAATTTTGGCACATTCTTCTTTTTTTTTCCTTCTCTTTTTCTTTTTCTTCTTCTTCTTCTTCTTCTTCTTTTTCTTCTTCTTCTTCTTTTTTTTTTTTTTTTTTTTTGAGAATTTGGCATTATCCATTGCTTAAGTTTGTTCTCAACAATCACTTGCAAACACTTTGCATTATGACTCTTACAATGCAATAAGACAAAACCAAGCAAGCTCTGAAATACTAGAATATGATGTCTATTTGTTTCCTAGGCTTTACAAGGCCCCCTTCAAAATTATACCAAGAATCAACATGGATATTATTCGAATTAAATATTTTGACTTTCAACTCACCATCTAAGGCATGGAATTTCAAAAGAAGAAGAAAAAAGGATTGGTTATTTTAGAATTCCTACCTAAGTAGAACTTCAAGAGTCATTCATGAAACATTGTATCTGATCGGATAGGAATGCCTCTTTCAGAACAATATGAGTGTTGTTTCGTAATCTTGGTACAGTGAGTAGAAAACCCAAAAGGCAAGAAGAACTCTTATTGCGGCCAGAGCCAAACACGGCCTCAATACATGAAAAGGCTGGAAATCAGGCAAGCGATGCCTCGTCCACCTTACAAATGGGCAATGTGGCATACGTGCATCCGTATCCAAATCACGAGACCCAGTGTGAATGGAGTGTTGCCCAGAAAGCAGACCGATCAGAATCCCAGTGAGTCAGTGACTATTAAATGGATGGTTAAGGGGCCGTTTGGATACCTGTAAATGGTTTTAAGTGGTAAATGATTTACAGGCGACAGCCTGTCCTGTTTGGCCGTAACCCGTAAATTATTTACATGTAAATGATTGTTTGTGTTTGGATAGCCTGTAAATTGTTCAAGTCCTGTAAATGGAGAGCCAGTCTTTCCATTTATAGCCGTTTGGCTGTAAATGGAGCGCCTGTAAATGAAATCACAGCTTTTTGCCTGTAAATCAAACTGTAAATGATTTATTTTTCAGCATCCAAACACAGACTGTAGACCATTTACCTGTAAATCACTGTACTAAAAGGGGAACGATCAACCGTCCAGATTCAACATGCAAAATCCAACGGTTAACATCATCAAAACGCCGCAGTTTTCAGCTTATGCTCCATCCAGAATAGGGCAACGGTTTGGATGATCCAGATTGGCGTGCATGTATACCACGTGTACGGGGGAAGAGATGCAGTTTTCACATCTCAACATTTTCAAGACTACAATGAAAAGAGAAAACAGCTATAATAAAGCACCGATATGTCGTCCAGTTATTTGTCTCACATAATAAAGAAGCGAGGTAAACATCTACAGATCAAAGAACAGACGAGATATGAACTACAACAGTAAAACCTAAGAAAAGGTTTTTAAAAAAAACCGTGAAATAGAGAATACCGAGAAACGTATACCAGAGAAATCGTTTGCTGTATTTGCTTTTCCTTCGTACGGACCGATGTTTTGTTAGTTGAGTTCGACGAGGAAGAAGATAGCTGAGTTAGGGTTTTGGGGGGTCGAAGCGGGAATGAGGAGAAAATAGGAGGCCCGAAGGGGAGATTTTGATGATTGTATAGGCCGCGCGCTACCTTAATTGATAGTCCCAAACGATTAGCTGACCCCCGATCTGCGGATGCGTGACTTCGGCCCTCATTCTCATGCAGGCCAATGATCCAGTGCTCTTGGAGTGGAGCAAGTTATGGTGCTCACAGTTGCATAGGAGCAATTTTAGTTCCCGTCGCAATGATCCACACCGTTTACTATGTTCAGCATACCTTTCAATGCCTACAAACAAAATCATCCTCAACGGATGATCCAGTCCATCAATAAGTTAGCACTGTTTTCTTTATAGCCAGCTATTTTCCAAATCATGGATGGATGGTTAGGATTTTCCAGCAAACACGATAGTGCAGTTTGCTGACGGGTACGATTTTGGGAATTTGGTAAGGTACACTTATTCCATGATTCATGTTGTTAATACGATGAGCTTTTTGGCTGTCAATTGATGACCAGACCCACGGTTACCCAAACAAACCGACCGTATAATGGCCCTGTTTTGATTTAATGGACTCGTTAAGAAATTCGGCTGGGTTTAACGATAACACTAAGCAATTAAAGAATTCTGCCATGATTTTTATATCAATTGCTAATATTCAAATAAAAATTGAAGATCTACAATGAATATACATAAAAAGATATTAATAAAAATCTAATATATTAATATATATATGGAGAAGAATTAATGAGAATAATGGATAATGTTATTATTCCCTGATGTAGGTGATCAATCAATAGTAGTTTGCCAACAAGCAAATAATGTCTAGCAAATGTCAAAGACTTGGTTAAAATATCAATAATATGACACCACATGAAGGAGTGAAATAAGCCCCTACTAAATAAAAATCGAATGAAATGACAATCAACCTAGCTGTACTTTGTCATTCTTTCATGAAAATAAGGATTGAGTGCTATCTGAACAGCATTGGTGTTATCAACATGCAATGGAATTCGGGTAGCAAGAGGAATCCCAAATTTTGAAAAGTAATTCACATAACCAAACAATTTCACATGGAAATAAGACATTGCTCTATATTCACCCTCTGTGCATGCTTAACTTAGAGTCATTTGGTTACTTCTTGCCCTTGCATGAGATAAGTAAGTGCCAAGAAATAATCAATATCCCGTAGTATATCGTGCTAAGAAACAATCAATATCCCATAGTATATCATGCCAAGAAACAAGCAATATCCCATAGTTGATCAGTGCGTGAGAGCATGTCATGCCCCATCAACATTGACATAGGCAACAAGCTTAAGAGATGTAGATGAATAAAACAATGATCGATCTGTGGTGCTCATCAAGTATCGAATAATCCTCAAGATAGTTGTCATATGTGAGGTATGAGATTTCTTCAACAAACTGGCTAAGAACTTGTATAGCATAGGCGATGTCAGGTCTATTCATTGTTAAGTAATCAAGACTACCTACCAGGCGACGGTATAGGGTAGACCGCTGCTGTAAGTGTACTCATTCTTACACTCATATTTGTCAATCATGTGAACTGTCATGTCAAGTAATCCGATGAGCTCTTGGAAAAAGAAGATCGAAGACACAATTGGAGCAGAAGAATCAAGCAACACTCAAAAGGTAAAAAAGATGCTTTTATCCTTAAAATAAACTTATACCCCTTAGATGATCTTGACCCAAATAAGAAAACATCAGTTAGATCATCCCTTTAAGCCATAAAAAGTTCACAAATCATATCTCCTTAGATTTGGCTTTAGTAGGTTCAAAGTTGTTAAAAGAATTGCAGGACAAGAACTTAAACAGGAGAATTTGTCTCAACTTTGGTTGGAGTAGGTGCCACCGAATGGCATTTTCGGTCCCATCGAAGAAACCTTTAGTGCCACCGAAAGAGACCAAAACAGTCCAGCAACATTTGGAGTTAATTCGATCCCACCAATATGATATTCGGTCTCGCTGATTACAACCGAAGACAATCATCGGTGCCACTGAAAGTGATCAAAATCGACCAGCAACTTTAGGACTTAATCAGTGCCATCGAGAGTTAATTCGATCCCACCGATGATAGTTCGATGCGACCGAACGATCCCTCGGTAGGACCAAAATATATTCGTTATAGATTCGTTGGGACTTTTTCTCTATAAAATGATCACCCAGAACTTTATAAAAATGATGGATTAAGGCATCCTAGAGTCCCTAGTGCATCCCCAGCTTACCCTAGTTATCCTAAACTATATCCATATGAGATTCATGTTCTTTTCATTGTGATTCATCATCTCAATGAGCATTCAAAGCTCTTATTAATAAAGAACATGATCTTAAGCCTTCACTAGAGTATCGAGACCAAATCTATTAGTATATTATTAGTCTCTATCATACTTCAGTGCATCCATCAGTTGAATCCCTTAGGAAATCCACTTGCTATCAAGTTATAGGAGATTCAACCTACTCACGTTACCTTGTATACCTTAAAAAGAACAACATATGCAAGGAAATCTTGTGAAGCTGAAACATCAGATCAACCACAACATCGTGATCGGGGTCAGAGAGTTGATTGAAGCCCAACACAACAAAGATCAAGCAACCTACAAGCTACATCAAGAAGGGCTCATCCACTTATAAAGTAAGTATAAGAGTAGAAAGAGTCTGAAACCTATTCCTTGTGTAGGATTTGGTTTCAAAGTTTGTTCGCAAATTCGCTAAGATCTTTTATAGGCCTCCAAAGGGAGAATACGTATAGTGTCCTTATGTAGGACTCGATATCTTGTATAGGTATGTGTGATAGCCTTGTGTAGGCTTAATCAAGTGCCTTGTGTAGGCATGTGTTATTACCTTATGTAGGCAGATACCTTGTGTAGGTATGTATGATTGCCTTGTGTAGGCATGATTAATTGTCTTGTGCAAGTTATACCTTGTATAGGTTGTAAAGGTTTGAGGTAAACCTAATTTAAAACCTCTCATGGTGAAATCCGGTACACTCTAGGAGAGAGTGAGTCTGTCGGGAGTGGAGTAGGCATTTAACCAAACCACTATACATGCTTGTGTTTGGAATTGTCATTTGTGCATTTACTTAATTCATACTTATATGATTAGATATGTATGCATGATAAGATGAATGCTTAGGATTGATAAGTAGGATATTCCATTCACCATATTCACCATGTTATAGACTAGTTGATGATTGATATATCTTTAGAAGTCTATAAGATTGAATCCTCTATTGGCTTGGAAGCCTTTAAAGTTTCATTGCTTTGCTTAGTTTAATCCGAGATTAGTTTAAGCCTAACAAGAAGGATTTTTAAATTGGCATATTTATTGAAAGGTCCTATTCACCCCACTCTAGGACCTTAGTCATACATTCATACTTCAGTATTAGTGGTCTAAAGTGCAATTTCAATTGATATCAAAGCGGATTCCTCTGGAAAGGTTTAACAACCTACAGATAGATCTTGACTGAAGTTAAAATTATGAGCAAAGGAGAGGGACCATCAGTCTCATGGCCACCTATCTTTAATAGTTCAAATTATGTATATCGGAAGGCAGGAATGATCTATTTTCTGTAATCTCTGGATCATAAAATTTGGGAGGTTGTTGAAAATGGATATGTTACACCAACTGATCAAATGATACTCGAAAATGTCATAACAATCTCTAGACCAAAACCAAAAGAGCTGTGGACTCAATCTGATAAAGAAATGAGAATGTGTGAAGCTAAAGCCATAAATGTTATTTATTATGGAGTCTCACAAGAGGTGTTCAATCAGATAAGCATGTGTGTAAACTCAAAAGTAGCATGGGAGATATTAGAAACTACCCATGAAGGAACTAACACAGTAAAAATGTCAAGGTTGCAACTCTTGACATCCCAATTTGAACACATAAAGATGGATGAAGATGAGACATTCATGGAGTTTTTCACAAGGCTAAATGGCATATATAACTCCATGTGGAGACTTGGGGAGAGAATTCCGGTATCCAAAATTTGTAGGAAAATTCTGAGATCCTTGCCGGAACGTTTTAACTTCAAAGTCACTACCATTGAAGAATATAGGAATATAGAAGAAAGTAGAAGAACTAGTAGGTTCCTTACAAACTTTTGAACTACACTTCAAACCACCCACAAAATTCAAAAATAACGTTCTCAAAACCTCTAAAAACATGAATACAATAGAAGAAGAAGAAGATAATGAGAATGAAGATGGAGATGAGGAGGTTGCCCTCCTAACTAAAAAAATTTAAAAATTATTTAATAGGAACCATGAGAGACCATACAATAACAAAGGAGCTTAACTGGACCACAAGGGCCAAACAAGCAAAACCTTCAACAAGTCCAAAGAGCTTCAATGTTACAATCGTAGAAAATATGGTCACATCTCCACGAAATGTCCTACAAAAAAGTCTAAAGGGAAAGCAATGGTAGCCACTTAGGATGATATTGAAGACTCTAATTCAAATTCAAGTGAGTTAGAAAGTGATGAAGACAAAAAATCATTAAAAATTCTCTTAGCTTCCACCACTTCAATCATTCCGAAGAAACTGGAAGAGGAAAAAGAACTTGATCTTGAGAGAATTAAAAATGGGAGAGGAACTACTATTAAAAGTATAACCTTTGATAATCTGATCAAGAAAATTGAACTTTTAGAACTGAAAGTTGAGAAATTAAAAAGAGAAAACATAAATTTAAAACTAGAAGTAAAAAATTCTAATCGTACAACAGAACTAACCCGAAAATTCACTCAAAGTAATGAGAAGTTTGAGAAACTCCTAGGCATTGGTAGAATGCCCAAAAATATGACAGGCCTAGGATATGAATCAAACTATTTCTCTACCTCATCAAAGATGACAAATTCAACTACTCTAAACCATACAAATTTAATTGAATCGTCATGTAACGCCCTGAAAATTGGGGGTCGAGCAAAGCTCAGCTCCCGAGTTCCAACTCATCACTTATGCAACACAGATAATGATAATTATGATGAGAGCATTGAAACATGAATGGGACTATAACAAAACAGCACATCATACTCCAGAGATAGTTAAATTTACAAGTGGAAGACTGCGATAAATATGTAAAATATATAAACAGTGGTGAGTCTCCAGAGTGTGATAATGTTACCAGGTTAATTCATTATAAGTATAATTTCAAATTATACCAAGTTGTGTAAGGTCATCTAGTCAATATCCTAGAAAACCCCGTCGATCAGGACACGGCTCACAGGAACCCGCCTGAAACTGCATAAAGGAGGAATCCTCCTCATCCTCATAAAAGTTTGGCTCCGCTTCGCAGCATCGCCATCATCTGAAACTCAAACAAGTCTGGTTGGTGTGAACAACACCATCCCGTAACGTGGGAGTGAGTGATCAACTCAGTGGAACAATAAAGCATAGGTTAACATGTTATCAATTCAGTCAAGCAGTAATGATAAAGCAGTACAATCAAACAATTCTAAATACTCTTATTAATGCAAGTATGGAATGCAGTCATGATACATGCCCTCACCGACATACTCCCTCATGCGACACCATCTTACGTTCGCGGCATGCTTTCATTCCTCAGTGCTCCACATCTTCCAGGCACATGCAGTGCGATGATGAGCATGATTATCGAGTTGTTATTAGTCCATTTTAAACAGCAGGACTGGGAAACTAAGGTATCTCCCTTGTATCATTCCCAAACATGATCCATTATAGGGTCGTCAAACCTAGATAATCTCATACGATAGTGTGGTTCTAGGGCACTGCAAAGGCTGTCAGGGCTGTTACACGTAATTGTTACACACTCCCCCATCACCTTTTTAACAGTTCATCACTAAATGATACAGGCCTAGTTCATACTCTATTCACCGCGGAAAAACTCGTCGCCTCACCGCAAATTCAGAGTATGCTCGAGGTCACTACAAAGGGCTCGTCACCAATCAATGTAGGCCGACAGCTCGAATATAGTGTCCAATACCACCATAATCGGCTCACGAGTTTGGTTGCTTAATGGACACTACGGGGAGGCACGTGGCCCCAATGTAGGCCGACAGCTCGACCACGGTATCCCATACCACCATGCCCGGCTCATGAGTCTTAGCGAATCGAGGTACCATGGTTAACGGGATTTCACTGGTAAGTTTGGTACCCTAGGTTCAAGCAGAGGCGTCCAAACATGGTGAACATACATAAGACAGATCGGGTTGCTTGACGAGCTCGGCTAGCTCGAGCGTACGACAAGTTGAACGCCATGAAGTGCATAAGCACTTCGCGTGGCCAACCACTATCATCAACCGAAGTACGACTCGGGTTCGTCGAACACATCTCACGTGGCGAAATGAATCATAACCACGAACTCGAGTCTGGTACCGATTGTCTGGACTATAATCATAGTCCCAATTGCAATCAATCCTTTTTCAGAAGCATGTGGAGTAAAGTATAATAAACAAAGTAATTCAAGCATGTTAACAAACATGTCATAAAGCATGTTACAAAGCACAATGTACATAAGAAATACAAACACATATAGTTCATAGTAAGCGATTAAATTAAACAACCATCATGGAGAAAATCATATACATTTCTAAGGTAGTTGAGAATCCCATCTCAACACCTACCTAAGCATATTATCTAAGCACTTATTCTTACAAGCATTTTCACAAACACTTAGAATACACTATTTTAACATACATAGTATATATTAGCAAAAACATGTATTTGGCGAACCCTCTCGCCAAGTAAGTGTTATACACATATATAATATGTTCATACAACAAATAATCATGGCAAATACATTTCCAAAATTTATACGTATACGGTACTTTCTACAAATACCTAGAATACACAAAATTCCATATTCTTCGTATTTAATCGAAACGGAAAACAGACAACACTCTGTAAATGTGCAACTGCATGCAGATCATGAATCTATCATTATCTGACATTGAAAGTGTTGAAAACCATAACCTATGCACCTAAAGTCTACACCTTTTGTCATAGAATCGTAACGAATCCGATAGGTTTGCTAAGCTCTCGTATTCGACAGTTTGGTAACCTATAGAATGAAATAGGTTAGCTATTCCATAACCTACAACTATCAAAACCCCAAATTAGGTTAGGGTTAGGGTTTCTTACCTAGAAACGAAGCTGGAATCGTCGGGAAAGCGATTAGAATGAGGTGGTTGAACACGTATAGCAGCAGGGAAGCATGGCAGGGAGATGTTCCCACTTCTCTCATACTTTCTCTCTCTTTTCTCTCTTCTCAATTCTCAAATTCGTGTGGCTGAATGAGAGAGGGTTTTAAGGTCCTTATATAGCCTAAAAACTCACCAAATTAGACTTCAGGTTAAGGTATATTTAGGTTATATCCAAAGTGGGTCAGTTCCAGCTCAACGGAGCACTTCTGGCGGTCCCTTTTCTGTGTGCGGTCGGACATAAGCTCACTAACACTGGATCTAGGTATGGCTAAGTTTTCGTTTCAGTCAGGATTCCAGATCGCAAATGGCGGACCAGTTTCAGTTCAACGGTCAATAGATCTCGATCAGAGATTCCGAGTACATGGATATGTTTGGGGAAATATCGCTGATCCGAGGGTGTAATTTGGCCTGATTCTGACGGTCTGGTTGCTTAATAATGATCCGCAAGTGACAAGTCTCAGATTTCATAAATTTGTATTTTATTTTTAATTAATTTCACATTTCTCACACTCCTCACTCTGGGCTCAAGCGAATAGCGCTGGGACACTATCTGGATTTGATTTCTGAGATGGTTGTCAAGCCCAGTAAGGCGGTCCTAATTCCTTAACTTCGTGTTAATCGGACTTCCGACATGCGGTCTAGATCTGATACGGAGTTTCGATATGCTCCCGAGAGCAGCCGGGTAATGAGATTGATCCTAGATTTTAGGGTAATGTAGCGTCAATGATTCTATAAGTTTTGGGTCTTGTAGATCGTATTTAAAGTGATTGGTGCTAATTTCACAGGTACTATAGTTTAACACTGGCTAATTCTTACCTAATTTCTAAAGGATTTAGTCCTAAGTAATTTCTGTTTGAGGTGGTACCTGGGCCTTTGTAGTTTGTATATAAAGTGATCCAAGTTATACTACTTAGCTAGTTTAAGATAGTGGCTAGAGTGAAAGTACTTAGAAAAATTGAAAGAACAAGGTGGTGAAGGGTGGGATTTGTGAAGGAAATGGTTCAACAAGTGATTTTAGATTATAGGATTGGGTTCTGACAGGTTAATAAGGTGTTAGGATCGACCCATTGCCTAAGAACATCTAACTCCAAGTTGACAAAAATCCAGGATGTTACACGTCATGCCATCACTATGGAAAGATATGACACTACAAATGGGAATGCCCTATATCCAAAAATCCTTATGCTACTTCCAAGACAAATCTTAAAGTCACATCCAAATCATTTGTAAGTCACTCAGAGAAATATTCTTCTGGCTTAAAGAAAATGGTTACCAAATGGGTAACGCAAAACAAATACAAGTGCCCTGAAAATAACTCGGGCCCTTGTAACAACTGCTTCAAGTCAATCAACGAGTCACCTTGACCCATCTTTTGAAACTCCTTGCAATGGGTCATGTACTTTAAAAGGGAGATGTTGATAGTAAAAGCGAGCCATAAAAATTCTGAGGATTGATCAAAGAAATTGGTCAAGAAGTAAATCCCAGTTACATAAAATTGATTCAAGAACATTAAATAGCATATTCCTTTTAGGATTAATTTACAAACTAATTCTTGACTAATAGCGTTATTATATATAGAGTTTAATTGAGTTAAATTTATATATCAGAGGATCATGCCTCCTATGTGAGCTCCATTGGTAAATTAGAGGATTCTTGCCTCTGAATTGGACACATAGTTAAATCAAAGGATTAAGCCTTATGTTTGCTTTGAATGTTAGATTTGAGGATTCTTGGCCTCTAGTCATTTTCACGATTCCATTTAAGATCATCACTACTTCACGTATTATGGAATCCAACCTTAGAACACAATATATATATATATAGGAAAATTTGCTTTTGCATTTTTTTTTTTTTTTTTTTGTGTTCCTAGGACGTTTCAGTCCAACTGAACTTACGTTCGGTCCCATCGAAATCGAACTGTGATTGGGTATTTAAATACCCTCACTTAAGTGCGCTTCTTGAAATATCATTTCTTCTCTACGTTTCTAAGTTCGGCTAGAGGCTTCTAACTGAACCCAACTATCTAAGGTAATTCTTTTTGCTATTTTCATTCCTTCACTCACATTTCTTGATTGTTTATTCCTTCGGTTGTCCTGTCCTTACAAGTCTTGCTTCTATCATGGACAATTCAGAATCAACCTCCCCGAGTGAAGGTCGATCTAAGAAAAAAAAAAACATGAAATTAGAGAAACATCTAGGTATAAATAGAAAATCTGTGCCACAAAGCGAGGGCGAACCACATACCAAACCTCTAGACTTGTAAACCTTAGTCCATCCAGACCAATACCACTAAGACCCATTACATCCAGGTTCTTGAAAAGGAAGATGGTCTGTGAAAGAAATGTGGATTTAGATTCTCTTAAAAGATTCAATGTCTAGGACATACTCTCTCGTTGAGGATGGTTGCCCATTTTGACATTTGGGGGGCCTGTAAATGAAAATCTGGTTCGATCTTTTCTATCACATTGCTCATAATCTATGGACAAGGACTCCATGTGTTTTGAAGTTGGTTGCGAAGGTCGAATGGTTAAGATTACTCCATATCGTATATCAACAATCACAAAGGTACCACTATACTCCGAACAACCTGTTAAACTTCAATTGCCCACAAAATAAAAAAGGGTTGTTTGGACCAAATTTCTATGCAATGGACAGAATGTACCTTGACATCATGGTAATGCGCTGCAGGCCACCAACATATTGCATGATTTCCGTATTCTCCATCTCATTTGTATTTCAAATGTCTATCCTCGATGCGATAATCATACCGAACTCACGACATTCATGGTGGAGACTCTTTACAACATTGGAAAAGGAGAGCCTGTATGTTTATCCACATTGATATATGACCAGATAATCTCAGCTTTCGAATCCAACTCCACAGTAATACCATTTGGGCATTTGTTGTGTAAACTGGCTCGTCAATGTGGGTTCAGCGAAGCTGATGGTACATCTCTATCGGCACCAAAATTCACTGCACAAAGTATTAGGAAGATGAATCTCTTCTCGGTGCATGAATCTGGTGGTCCGATATCTGAAGAAGAAGGAAATCGGGACAAGGCAGACGATGCTGCTCAGGAAGCTACTGACACTCGACTGCCACCCACTGCACCTACAGCCCCTGCCTCTACGGATAACACTCTTGTATGCATTAAGGAGCAACAAATGCAAATTCTGAAGCATCAGTCCTGACTCAAGCAGATGGTGCAGTCGATGGGTGAGGCACTCCACTCACTTCAAAGGACGATATAGTAGATTATGACGTGTTTGTCTTATCAACAGGATGATGTCATGGAGCGTGGCCGATCTCAATCGATTTAATCTTTGTGTGTATGCTGTGAATTTTTAGATATTAAAATTTATAACTGGATATATTTTGAACTTGAATAGTTTGGTCTTTAAAGTAGACATCTAAAGTGTAAGACCCGTATCCTAGCCCATTCCATTCCATTGGCTTCCGTAGTCCTCTTTGTCAAATTCTGGCAACCCACGACCTGTAACCGGCATTTGCACATGACCCTGAGTAGTACCCTATTAATTTGAGTCGACTCAACCTGAGACTCATACCCTAACGACTGCACCATCGCCGTGTCTCGTGCGCTGAGTCGATACCTGGGCCAGGAGATGTAGGCCCACGTTCAGTTTGAGGAAAAACATCGCACTTTGTAAAACTCAAGAGAACATATCAAATCAATCAATCAAGTACACATCAAAGGTCAAGTACATATCCCATCACTCCCTTACCAAAGTAACCCATCCCTTATATGTCAAGTACACATCACCCATCACTCACTCACCCATCCCTCTCTCTCTCTCTCTCTTACATCCCATCCTCTCTCTCTCATTTCAAACTCCATCTCCCAAGTAACCAAGGGAGAGTGGACGTTCATGGCTTCCAAGGAGAGGAGAGCTTTGTGTGGCCCACCTTTCTACCTCCCATCTCCACCATCTAAAGTCCATCTCGACAATTGAATCGCACCCCTTGGAGCTCTAGATCGCATTGGCAGAACGAGGAAGAGGAGATCAAAGGTGGGTGTTCATTTCATTTGATTTTGATGTAGGATCCACATGATTTGAGACCCACTTGATGTATGCATTGTATAGGGAGGGCCCATAATGGCGGGGTCCCCCCCCCCTCCCTCTCTCTCTCTCTTTTGATGCCATGTGGCCCACTATGAATGATCCACGTTGTCCATTTTGTGGGCCACATCGCTGTCCAAGTGGAAACCCACCTACTGGCATGTCTGATCCAGACCGTCCAGATGATGTGGGGCCGACCATGATGTGTGTGTTGTATCTACACCCTCCATCCAAGGGGCCCACGTGATATATGTGTTTTATCCTTGCCATCCAAGGGCCCCACACGATGTATTTATTTTACCCCTGACCATCCAAGACAGTGGGCTTGCTGTGATGCAGGTGTGATATCCACCGTCCATCCAGCCTTGGGGAGAATGAGGCAGATTCAAATCTTAGGTGGAGTACACCGTCCACCGTCCAGACAAGCTGGACTTGGATGCTCACCATGATGTAAGTGTTTTCATCCCCACCATCCAGATAGTCTGGATGTGGGACAACCTTGATGTACGTGCTTGATCTAGGCCATCCATGTGGCGTGTAGACCCCATTTACACCGTTCGTCAGGCAAGTGTTCATGCTCTGGACGTTAGCTGCAAGCATTTGATAGATTAGTAATATATATACAAATATATATAAAATATTATATAATATGATATATATATATATATATATATATATTCATACATATCTGGTGGGCCCCACATGGTACCCACCTACTGATTTAAAATATTATATGATATTATATATAGCTGGTATATTGACGTTAGCAGTGGGGCTGAGATCCAGACCGTTCGCCCATTTTTTTTGCTGGTGGGCCACGTGTGTGAACCCCACCATGATGCATGCATTATAACCCACCGTCCATCATCTGGATAGTGGGCCAGTTCACCCACCATTTATATAGCTGCTATAGGCATCAACAGTTCTGTGGGCCCATCATGATGTATGTGATCCAACCATCCATTGAGGACCCACCTTAATGTAAATATTTCATATCCTCACCGTCCATACACAGGACGGTGGGACCCATGTAATGTATGTGATTTACGTCCAGACCATCCATCTGGACGGTGGGCAGCAGGCCTGGATCTTAAATAAATAAAATATTTTATATAATATAATATATATGATATATATATATATAACACATATCTAGTGACCTCACGTGGGAATCCACCTGCTGTGGGGCCAACCGTGATGTATTTGCCATCTAATATGTCCATCCATATACACAGACGTGGGGCCCACCTTGTTGGATGCCTTGCATCCACATGTGTTGGGCCCCACCTCGATTTATGTGTTCAGCTGTCCATCTGGACGATTCATGTGGTGGACCCGCCTTTGATGTGTTTTTAATCCAAGCCGTCCACCTGTTTTACCTGCATGGGACCACCATGATGTATTTATTTCATTCACACCATCCAAATTGTGCCGACAAGTCTTCACAATGTTTGACGGTCTTTGTCCAATGTTTGACGATCGATTTACATGTCCAATGTTTGACAAGGCCGATTTACATTTACATAGGCAATGTTTGGACGGTGCTGTCATGCCAGGCACCCCATGATGTATGTGTTTCATGTAGGTCGTTCATCTTCAGGCCCATCTGCAGTGTGCAGGGCCCACCTGTTAGGTATTTGAGGCCCATGTGATGGGGCCCACTTATATATTTGAAGCCCATGTCATGCGGCCCAAGTGATATGTATTAGACCCATGACAAGTGGCTCACTATGATGTATATTAGGCCCAGGTATGTGGCCCACCTATGAAGTATATTTGAGGCCCACTTGTGATGTATTCGAGGCCCATGGGCGAGGCCCAATGTGATGTATTCGAGGCCCATGGGCAAGGCCTGATGTGATGTATATGTGGCCCATTGTGATTGTATGTGGCTCATTGAAATTGTATGTGGCCCATTGTGATTGTATGAGGCCCGTTGTGATGTATTTGTGGCCATTGATGAGGCCCGAGGTGATGTATTTAAGGCCCAGTGTGATGTATATTAGGCCCTTGTGTGAGGCCATAAGCCCACTATGATGTTTGGCTCTATGTGGGCTACTCCTTGGGAGCGATGTTAGTTGAATGTCCACATTGATGGGCAATGATGGTTAAATGTCCACATTGTGACCTTCCCTTAAGCCGATTGTTGAGGCCGATTCTGATTCCAATTGTCGAGGCCAATTCCTCGATTCCGACTCCTATTGTCGAGGCTGATTCCGATTCCGAGTGTCGAGGCCGATTGTTGAGGCTGATTCTGATTCCAATTGTCGAGGCCGATTTCGATTGTCGATACCAATTTCAATTGTCGATACCGATTCCGATTGTCGAGGCCCAATAAGATGCATATGTGACCCATATTTGAGGCCCGTTGTGATGTGTATTCAGCCTGTGTTTAAGTCCCAACGTGATGTATATGAGGCCTATATGATGAGGCCCATTGTGATGCATTTGAGGGCCAGGTGATAGAGCCCATTGTGATATATGTTAGGCCCATGTGAAAGGCCCATCGTGATGTGTATTAAGCTCTTAAGTGAGGCCCATGGTGTTGTATATTTGGCCCTTGTGTGAGGTCATGGGTCCACTGTATGTTAGGCTCTATATGGGCCATTCCTTGGGGACAATGTTGGTTAAATGTCCACATTGTCGAAGTCGATTGTCGATGCCAGTTATTGATACCGATTATGAGTATATGACAGCATAACATCATGATACATGCCCATACGTATCATCTACATGTTTGTTATGAGATATGATTGACCATTGCATATACCATAGTGTCAGTTGTTATGAGACTCCCTGATAGGCGGAGATTGTCTCACATGAGCGCACGGTATGCGCAGTATTGATGCATAACTGGATTGTATGACTCATGCATCTTGCAATGTATGCTGTGATTATTATACGCCCTAACGACATCAAGGCCGTAGTCTCCACAGGCATATCGTGGATGGTCAGATAGGACACCAGAAATCTGTTCTACACAAGATAGTATAGATATCCCTGGGTGAAAGTACTAGAACCCTTTTAGTTCCAGAGGTTGCTCCAACATCTAGATCGAGTGGATGCATGAGCGCATGAGGGCCGTATACTGTTAGGCCGTATCTCCCACTGTGTCGTGGTCGGTTGGAAGGGGATACGGCCTTACCTACCCGAGAGAAGGGGGCAATGCTAGGTTGAGTCTGACCACCTTGAGGAATGGGTCCGCTATCAAAGAGTCAAGCCCGATATTGGCAGGTGGATAGTGAGGTCACTTCCACTCACCTTGTTACATGCGATGGGGTGGCAATTTGGTTTGGAGTGTATTAGACCTCGGTAATTTTTCAGAGAGGAACCGTACTGATATGTGGACTTATTGAGCAGGAGTTACATACTCATTCATTCATTCATTCACTATCCACTCGGGCTGGTGGTGCACAACTATTTGTTACGTGTACCTTCGTAATGGTTAGGATTTCAGTTGGGGCGCGCGACTAACCTGAGATCAGGAGTTTACCACATTGAGTCTGACTATCCAAATTTAGGTATGGGACTGGTTTGGATAGAAGTCACTTGTGGTGGACCCCGTGGCTTGCGATACTACATACTATCATCCCCACTTCACACTTCAGCTTGGTTATTTCACTCGCATCGCATATTGCATTGCATCCTCAACCCATAGTATTTGGCTCCGCATTGTATAGCTAATCTACATTTCCTCAATATATGATATTGGTTTATTATATTTTTGCATCGCATTATTTGGATAAGGCTGATGGTATTTATGAGCATATCAGCATAATTCTTACTCTGATTACTCTGATATTGCTTACTTGGCACTTACTTTGTGCACACACTTTCACCACCCTCTAAGCTTTCTATAAGCTTATGTACGATAGATGCGAGTAAGTGGCGTTAGGTTGCAGCAACGTGGAGCTTGGAGCATGCAGCTGACTTCTGGAGCTTTGATTTCGATATATGTATTTTCCTTTCAGCATTGTATTCAAATGTTTATATTAGTGGATATGTGATGATAATGTTGCCTTTGTGATTTGGGTAAACTTGTGGTTATGCTTCTTATGAGATAAATATATGTTAGAAAATCCTCCTTGTAGGATCCCAGGATCGGAATCTGGCGAATGGGCGCTGGGAGCCGAGAATGGGGTACTACGGAGGCTGTCGGCACCAGATTCGACAATAAGGAATTTTGTGAGCCTGATTTCTGAGTTTGGGGTGTGACATAAAGAACTCACTATATGCTTTATATGTGCTTAATTGAAAAATCTGAGATTTAAACCTCATTTTATTTTAGGGTACAAGCTCCTTTCAAGTTCATTTATTATCTTGTCTTTGCTTATTGTTTTTAACATATGATTTCAGTACAACATGGTTAAGGACAAAGGCAAGGCACATGCAAGAGGACAAACCTCCTCTAGAAGAGTTAACAATTGTCCTTCTCGTTACTCAAATCCTACAGCCATGGCTATGGCGAATGAAATAGTCTTTGATCATTTGGTCAGATCTCTCCTCATAGAATCATACGGGACTGACATCTATCTAGGATCAATTGGGTGGCATAATATACTTTACCTAGGAGGAGAGGTTCAATATGACCTCATTCATCAATTTTTGAATGCTTACCACGACACTCAGGATGATCCTCCATTTATTAGCATCTGTTTCATGAACACAACCAAGGAGATCACTCCTTTGATGCTGAGCCAACTTTTGAGCCTTAAAGTCACACACATCTCACCAACTAAACGTTCCCTAAACCATCTAGGTGCTTGGGGTGAAGTGACTAGAATCCTGTGTGATGGCTCAACAATTCCTAGGAACAAAAGAAACTACCTATCTTCCTCGCATTTGGACTCAACCACGAAAGTGCTCCACAATATTATGAGCACCAATGCGTATCCATGCGAAGTTTTCAGAGATATGCTCTCTCCATTTGTTTTGAATATTTTATACGATATTTTTCAGGGAGTTGAAATATGCTTACCCACTCTCATTTTGAGATAATTAATCCTAGTTGTCAATGACATTCACCGCACCAGCCTCCCCTTTCCAAGCGTTATTTGCAAACTCTCCAAATTCCTAGGATTGCCACCTACCCATGATACAGTATATCCCATGGTGTGCTTTACGAAGGAAACTCTAATCCAGTTAAATGTGTTTCCACCTACACTTGAGGACAACCATGAATGCAGGAACGAAGATGATGCTCAAAGCACGCCCATGGCTCTGGACTCGTGTCGCACCTTAGTGCTTGCTCCAAGTCCATTCTCAGTTAACATTGGGCACTTCCTTCGCCAAAATGATCCAGTTTGTCATCTTCTTGAAGGACAATCCAATATGGAAGCTCACTTCTGGCAATGTGAGAATTGTCTCTCCAAGATTGAACTGCATCTTGATCCTCTTCAATACACTAGGGAGCACATCACGGAGCTACTCCTTACTCGCCATTCTCATATTCCTTCTTATGAGGGTGGACCTTACAGATGATGTTTCAAAGAGATCTATGCTGATGCTGCATCATGATACTGATTGCTTGCCTTCGAGTGCAGAGGTTCGCAAGTAATATCTCGTAAATACAGGGTCGATCCCACAGGGAGATGAATTGTGAGAAGGAGAAAATTAAATATAAAACAAACTAAGTAATAAAAATTAAACAGATGATTTGATTTTGGGAGTTTTGAATGAATGTAATTCAACTGAATTAAAATAACACCCAAGCTTCAAAGTTCCACACATAGGTTAATGTTCTAAAATCATGATGACTTGGATAATACAACTAGGATCCGAGCACTATGGTCGGCTTAATCGGAAAATAAAACAATTTAAACATTTTAAATAAATGATATAAAAGATTAGAAAATCATTAATTTACACCAT
Source organism: Magnolia changhungtana (assembly GCA_030180095.1). Classification (NCBI taxonomy): domain Eukaryota; kingdom Viridiplantae; phylum Streptophyta; class Magnoliopsida; order Magnoliales; family Magnoliaceae; genus Magnolia; species Magnolia changhungtana. The sequence continues at coordinate 2,165,090 of JASAUF010000502.1, read as the reverse complement.
TGATATATATTCTCAAGCGCCGGTAATTTTAAGAATTCATATCTATAAGATAATGAATATCAAAGAAATGTAATAGGTTGAGAACCTCTCCTATCTAGGAAATCTAATTGATACAGGGTAAGCCTATCCATCAATGTGGATCTCATATGATAGAAATATATAGATCTCACATGAGGATCAAAAATTAAACCTAAACAATTGTAACATGCATACACCATTCATCTCATCATTAAAAATAATCAATCATTAAAACTATGAAAACATTAAACTAATATGCTTTCCTTCAAGCTTGGGCTAGAGGGAACTTAGAAAAACATAACTAAAATATAAAAAGAAAGTAACATGAAAGAATAAACATCTAAAAGTTTGTAAATAAAAATAAATTAAAATTATAAAACTCTCTAAAAATCCTAGATCTTGTTTTGGAATACCTTGAATGATGCTTAGAAATGCCTTGGGAAGCCCTATTTATAAGTGGGAACTCCAACTTTAGCACCAAGTTGGAAAACTTTATAAACTGCCTCAAATTTATGCAGTTTATTAAAAAAGACTTTATTTTGTATAGTTTTTCAAAATAGACTTCAGAGTTTTAGAATACATTTTTTCAGGACGATTTCAAGATTCTTCACTTCAAATCTTTGATTCTCTTCATTCTTCACTTAGTTTTCTTGAATCTTTGGCATGCGAATTCTTCAATCTTGGTCTCCTAAGATCCATCCCTTGCCTTAGTGATTCTCAAGCATCAAATCCATGCTTTTAGCACCCTTTTCAATCCAAGCTCTTAAATTCACCTTACAACACAAACATAAGTAAAATAGAACATTAAGATGATTCATGTTCATAAAACCAAGATATAAATGGAGGAAATTATGCAGTATTTGAGTCTTAACAGATACTCTTTATTTTGGATGTTTATACCCCTAAGGGCTTGGTATTTGGATGATGATGATGAAAGTGCACCTACTTGTGCCCTGGTTTGTCAAGTTACGTGAATGGTGGGTCAGACTGTCTACAGAGCTCGATAGGAAGATTATTTCAAGCGTCTGCCTCAACCGGATGTGTGAAAGCTCGAAATAGGTAAATCATAGTTTCACATCCCATGTCTCAAAACACTAGGTGATTAAAACTCTTAAAATAAGATAGACATCTTAGGGTTTTTGTGGTGAAAAAACTTTTTCAAAATAGGAAAATCTCTATGTTTTTCTCGCCTTGTCGATCTTACCAAAACACCCTCGATACGATCGACCTGCACTGTAGATGTCCTCGATACATGAACGATATTATTGATAAGAGGACAAAAAATGTCCAGCAACTAAATGATCATCTAAACGAATTTATCGATGTATTGATACACTTATTGATATCATCGATAAAAACACTAAATATGTCCAGCAACTTCACAACATAACTGGACGAATTATCGATGTATCGATACACATATCGATATCATTGATATTCAAATCTCGAGACCATCGAGAGTGGCTCGATAAGATCGACAGGTGGATTTTCGGCGCCCCTGTTTTTTAAAGAAAATCGCAAAATTCTTCAATAGCATCGATGCTCTTCCGATATGATCTGAATTCAAATATCGATAAGATCGGAGATCCATTGATGATATCGATTGTGGGTGCGCATTTCTTATAGCAGATATTTCAGGTTATTTTTAACTATGATCGGGGGCCCTTCGATTGAATCGATATTCAAATATCAATGATATCGGCACCAGGTCGATTGCATCGAATTAGGACACAAATCGTCCAACAAGCTTAAAGTCAAATCCACTATATTTATCGATGCATCGACTCTGATATCGATATCATCGACATTCAAATTCCGATGATTTCGATGGTTCCCCCAATCATTCATAAAAACTTGAAATATCTCAAAGTCAAGTCTCTCTCATTTTTCATGTGTCGATCAATCGATCTTGTCATCGATAGAATCGGAGTTTGAAATCCGATGACATCGACAATTGTTTCGATTCATCGACCAATTGGCAAGAAGTTTCAAAAGCGTATGACATTGAGTCTGAGTCATCGAGCAGACCATCGATGTTATCGAGAGTATACGCTCGATGATATCGAACCTACTCAATGATATCGAACTCTGTCATAAATGTGACCGTTTTATATTCGTTGGAGCTTTTTGCCTATATATAGAGGACTTGTCTTTTGTTGTTGTAAGAGAGAAAAGAGAGAGCTTTTGTGTGTTTCAACTTACATCTTATACCCTAAGCCCTTTCTCTCGGGGGAGTTCATCCTCCAATCCACCCTCACCATTGATATTCAATAGAGTGGATTGGGGAATGAACTTTCGCATTCAAGGATCCTTCAGCTACTACCTTAATGGCAAATCATTGAGCTAGGATGCCTTGAATGCATAAGAGTGAAACTACTCTACCTTCCTTATAGAAAAACCTTTAGAGAGTAGGATTCCATCTCAACCTTGACCCAACCCTAAGCCTAGTTTTGGTATATCTTTTGTGTTGTGGATCAAGGAAGCAGAAGACTCTTCGTCAACAAGGAGGAGGAGATCTTCGGCGTTGTGCTTAATGGGACTCATCAACTTATTCGTAAGTATTTAGAGTCCAAAGGACACTTGTGATCATTCCTTTCTAGGTTTGGGTCTTAAGTGGTTCTCACCCTTTGAAGCCCTCGTAGGAGGCTTCCGGCGGGAGTGTACACTGAGGGTGCGTTGTGTGGACCCTTGCTCTATGGAGAGCATAAACATCTAGTTAGGAGTGAACCAGTGAAACTCCAGGGTTAGAGGCGAACCGAGTAGAAACCTCTGAGTGCGTTGTGTGGACCCTTGCTCTATGGAGAGTATAAACATCTTGTTAGGGGTGAACCAGTAAAACTTCAGGGTTAGAGGTGAATCGAGTAGAAACCTCCGTATAAAGGTTAAAGGTGAACCTGATTTAAAACCTTAGGTTTGAGGTGAACCCTGGGAAACCTCCTTAGTGAAATCCGGTACACTCAAGGGTTGAGTGTGACAGTCGGGAGTAGAGTAGACTTATCGTCAAACTACTATAAAATGACTGTATTTGTGATTGTTGTTCTATATGTGTGATTCATGATAATGCATTCATATTTATATATCTGAACACATCTCACACACATACACAGTCACATCCAATATAGACTAAGTTGCATATTGCTATATCTTAATTAGTTTATGATTGGATCCTCTACCTGGCTTGGTAGCTAGTAGAGTTATATTTGAGTAATCCTGAAAATTGTATACATGATAGGATTAGAGTGATATGATTTTTAATATAACTCATAAATCTTTAAAAAGTCCTATTAACCCCCCTCTAGGAGATATTGGCATATTCCAACTTCAACTCAAGCGGTCTTCACCCCTATTTCAGATGATATTACCCACGCTTGGGGTAGTTATTTTGATTAACTCTAGTGGTTTAATGATGATAATTTTGCGTATCATTCATCCTGGTGATTGTTATATCTCTTTCCTGATATGATATTTTTCACATAATGTTCACATGAATTCTGCTTCTACATTCTGAACTTAAGTGGTTTTACTATTCTTCCTTTAAACTACATTTAATGATCACATTCATACTTCAATTTTATTAGGTTATTTTGTTAATTACCCTTTGCCAATGACTGACAAAAAGGGGGAGAACTATACGGTTGCTCCATGCCCCATGTGTATTTGTGTCTTCTATATCCCATATTGTAGGTTGATCACGGAAGACATTTAGGGGGAGTATTACTACATGTCATTAGTATCTTAGAGTTGTAAATTTTCAAATTTGACATGTAATTTTTAATTATTTTAATATGTCATCGGTATGGACCATGACATTGTCATAGGTTAGTTTATTTTTGTCACGTAATTGATAAAGGGGGAGATTGTAAGTGCACCCATTCCTACACTCCTATTTGTCAAAAACGTGAACTGTCATGTCAAGTAGTCCGATGAGCCCTTAAAAAAAGAAGATAAAATACATAACTGGAGCAGAAAAATTAAGCAACACTCGAAAGGTAAAAAGATGCTCTTATCCTCAAAATAAACTTATACCTATTAGATGATCTTAACCCAAATAATAAAATATCAGTTAGATCATCCCTTTAAGCCATAAAAAGTTCACAAATCCTATCTCCTTAGATTTGGCTTTAGTAGGTTCAAAGCTATTGAAAGAATTACAAGACAAGAACTTAAACAGGAAAATCTGTCTCAACTTCGGTTGGAGTAAGTGCCACCAAATGGCATCTTCGGTGCCATCGAAAGAGACCAAAATAGTCCAGCAACATTTAGAGTTAATTCGGTTCCACCAATATGATATTCGATCTCACCGATTGCAACCGAAGACAATCATCGGTGCCACCGAAAGTTATCAAAATCGACCAGCAACTTTAGGACTTAATTCGGTGCCACCGAGAGTTAATTCAGTCTCACCGATGATAGTTCGATGCAACCGAATGATCCCTCGGTAGAACCGAAATATAACCATTATAGATCCGTTGAGACTTTATAGATCCGTTGAGACTTTTTCTCTATAAAAGGATCACCCGGAACTTTATGAAAATAATGGATTAAGGCATCTTATAATCCCTAGTGCATCCCAAGCTTACCCTAGCCATCTTAGAATATATCCATATGGGATTCATGTTCTTTACATTGTGATTCATCGTCTCAATGAGCATTCAAAGCTCTTATTAATGAAGAATATGATCTCAAGCCTTCACTAGAGTATTAAGACCAAATTTATTGGTATATTCTTAGTTTCTATCATACTCTAGTGCATCCATCAGTTGAATTCCCTAGGAAATCCACTTACCATCAAGTTATAAGAGATTCAACCCACTCACATTACCTTATTTACCTTAAAAGGAACAACATATGCAAGGAAATCAATCGTGAAGCTGAAATATCAAATCAACCACAACATTGTGATCGAGGGAGCATCAGGGAGCTGATTAAAGCCCAACGCAACAGAAATCAAGCAACCTACAAGCTACATCAAGAAGGACTCATCCACTTATAAAGTAAGTACGAGAGTCTAATGAGTATGAAACCTATTCCTTGTGTAGGATTTAGTTTCAGAGTTTGTTCACAAACTCGCTGAGACCTTTTGTAAGCTTCCGACGGGATAATACGTATAATGTCCTTGTGTAGGTATGTATGATATCCTTGTGTAGGCTTGATCGAGTGCCTTATGTAGGCATGTGTTATTGCCTTATGTAGGTAGATACCTTGTGTAGGTAGATACCTTGTGTAGGTATGTATGATCGCCTTGTGTAGGTATGATTGATTGCCTTGTGTAGGCTATAACTTGTGTAGGTTGTAAAGGTTTGAGGTAAACTTGATTTAAAACCTCTCATAGTGAAATCCGGTACACTCTAGGAGAGAGTGTGTCTATCGGGAATGGAGTAGGCATTTATCCGAACCACTATACATGCTTGTGTTTGGAATTGTTATTTGTGCATTTACTTAATTCATGCTTATATGATTAGATATGTATGCATGATAACATAAATGCTTAGGATTGATAAGTAGCATATTCCATTCACCATGTTCACCATGCTATTGACTATTTGATGATTGATATATCTTTAGAAGTCTATAAGATTGGATCCTCTATTTGCTTAGAAGTCTTTAGAGTTTGATTACTTTGCTTAGTTTAATCCGAGATTAGTTTAAGTCTTACAAGAAGGATTTTTAAATTGGCATATTTATTGAAAGGTCCTATTCACCCCCCCTCTAGGACCTTAGTCATACATTCATACTTTAGTATCAACGATCTAAACCGCAATTTTAGCTCCAAGAAGTCATGTAACACCTCGTACTTTTCAGTACTTGGGTGTTACCATTAGAATTTAATTTAGTATAAACACAACCTGATGTGTTTGAACGTTCGGCCTCATCCTAGCTTGAATTGATAGTTGAGAGTAATCTTTGTCCATTAACTAACCTATCCATCCACAAATTTCCAAGATGGGCCATCATGTCATCCCAAAATCGAATCATACACCATCGATCTTGGGTCGTAAATCACGAGATTTGTCGTCCACTACACCTATGATGACTCAATGATCAATCCACACCTAAAACCATGCAATTCAGCTGATAAATACTTAAGTAACCATCTAATCCCACTTAAGATTCCCTTAGAAACCTTAAGTGTCACTAATAACCAAGTTAAAAATTGATCTGACTGTAGATTGATCGTTACCAACCATAAATTAGTGCATCCATCCATTGATTTTCGATATGGACCATCACACCACCAAATGGACCTACTTTTGGAGTTTTAATCTCCTTGACAAATATATCAAACCATCCATTGCCTATGCTTAAACTTTGGATCATCGAATCCATCAATCCTTAGCATTAGAAATGGGGCATGAATGATACAAGATTGTATTATAGAAATTGGGCCTCAAATCCAACCATAAATCACTCGACAGACAGTCCTTGTGCTCCTAAAATCCTCGGATCAGCGATGATTAGGTCTAAGAAACAATCCGACCATCGAATTGACTAAAATTAATAAAATGACTCAAATTGATCGAGTATGGCCCACATGAGCTTTGGATCAACCCCATTCTTAGACTCAGGACCCTATACATATGAAGGGATCAAATGGACGGAGCAGATCCATCAAAAACATCCATGTGGGACCCACTTTATGGAGTGCATCTACATAGCCGATGCACACTCGTTGTGCACTGGACCGAGAAACTTAGTCAAATCGGGTTTGACCCGATGAAAGTGGTAAGAAAGCAGGGGGCTTTCTCGCCATCAGCACCTTTAAGCGGACAACGTCCGTTTGGATGTGATAAGGCCCACCATCATGGATCAGTCCCCTGATCTGAACCGTCCATCATGATTGGGGCAGAGATTCTAACCCCACCCTGACTATTCTCACTCAATGAGGCACTTGTACAAGATCACTAACCAGACCACAAATTGAGTGTGTGTGGCTAACTTTTCTGAAAGTGGAAACTGTTAATGCCTCGCTGGCGATCTGCAACAGCCTGTCTCATTCGATCGCAGCTCTCCACCTTAGCAAATCTCAGCCCTTCAAAGTAGGGCTTCTTCAGCTATTGCTTGAGGTCTTCCATTACCGTCGCATGTCGAACCCAAGCCCATTAAGCAAAATCATTAATCACCATCCGTTTAGAGGGTCCCACAGTGATCATGGGACCTATCTACACCATCCATGTGCTTTAGATCGATGGATGGGCCACTCGATCAAAATTTGCCATGATTATGGCCATCATCTTCTACGGTTGTCCAGAAAACCCACCACCCTCTAGTGGGCCCCATCATCTGATCTAGGACAACCATTCAATGGGCCATAGCATCAAGACTCCATCTGTGGCTCTAGATTACTACCATGCCAGTGCAGTTAGGTTAGATCACCTCAAAACTCATCAAGGTGGTGTAATTAATCTCGTAACTAATCCCGTGCTTAGTTGAAACTAGAGCTCTAGAAATAGGTTAGAAAGGCCATATAAACTCTACCTTTTAGGGTAGCCATTGTCTTTAAAAAATGAGAAAGAGAGAGAGAGAGAGAACTGAGAGCACTGCTCTCTTCCTGCCGCATTGTAGCAAGTTGGGCTTTGTCCTGACTCTGTCCTTGCCCTTCTGGGAAAAGGGAGAGAAAGAAAGAATAGAGAAAAGAGAGGAAGGTAGAGGAGAGAAAGGAAGACACGAGAGAGGCGGAGTAGGGTCATGTGCACTGTGCTGCTGCTTGAGTCTGGTCTGGCGTATCTGCTCGATTCACTGCCTCACTAGCTTGACTTGGTTGGGTTGTAGGGTGGAGCTGATGGTTCTTGCAGTAGAAGAAAAGAAGAGAGGAAGGCAGAGGGAGAAAGGAGGAAACCAGAGAAAAGAGGGAGAAGAGAGGGTAGAAAGTGGGTTCGAGTGGCAACCCTGACTCACTGCCAAGTTGACTTGAGCTCGGACCTGGTTCGAGTTGGAGGTTTTGCTGGATGTTCCAGCCTAAGGGAAATGTAAGAGAGAAAGAAGGAAAAGAAAGGGAGCTTGGGTGTGGCTGTTGTCGAGTCAAGTTCGAGTCGACTCGCTGACTGACACGGTTGCTGTAACATTAGGAGTGGTTGGTCGTCATGGGCTGGTTTGCTGGGTTTAGAGAGGAAAAAGAAAAGAAAAGGAAAAAGATATAAGAAATGAAAGGAAGCAGAAGATAGAGAGAGAAGGGTTTGAGTGGTTTTGCACCTACTGAGTCAACTCAGTTGAATTGTCTGGCCGACTCGAATGATCTATGTGTGTGGAGTTGAGTTGACCTAGTTCGGGTCGAGTTGGTTCAAGATGGGGCAGGCAAACTGAGTCAACTTAACTCAGTTTAGCAAGGTATGCCTAGTTCCTTCATTTTAGGGTTCTAATATTATTTTGAATTAAAATAATTTATTCTTGAATCTTTAAGTGGGATGTAGGAATTGTATATTCCAAGCACTACTCTAGAATCTTATAATCGAGTTGAGTTGTGAATCAAGACGTTTAAAGAGATTGAAATTTTCCTCTGAACACTTGGAACATTGGAACCTCTACTTGAAGGTGAGGACTTATCCTTTGAGCTTCCCACTTAAATTCATCAATTTGAACATAGATGATGTTTGATTTCTCTTATTAAGTTATTTATATCACTATTAAATATGCTAATTTATTGTGCAATTATTTTGTGTTAGATGATAGATATACCTCTTTAATTTTTATAACCATGGATAATTTGATTGTCGCATGTTACCTCCAGTCATAAAACTTGCTACAAGTTACTACTTGTGATACTTGATGAATTGAAATTAATTTGTTATGGACTCACCATCTTGCTGTCTCTATTTGACTTATGCGGCCTTGATCACACATTTGTCTTACACGGCTTGGATCGCAGATTTGCCCTTGTGGCTTTGATGGATATTGGTGCCCTTTTGTTTTAAATCCTATATCATAGTCTGTACCATTCCGTAGACTCTCGCAATCCTCCCTGTCGAATTTTGGTAACTTACGATCTGTAAACAGCATTTGCGGGTGACCCTAAGTCGCATCCCATATATCTGAGTCAACTCAACTCAAGACTTGTACCCTAACGACTGCATCGTCACCACAGTTCGAACATCGCATGTCGCGCGCTGATGCGATACTTAGACCATTAGTTGTGGGCTCGCGTTTATTTCGAGAAAAATGTCTTGTGTTGCAAATCCCAAGAGAATCTCTACCCAAACATCACATCAATCAATCAAATACAAGCAAGTACACAACCCATCCCTCTCTTACTAATAAAGCATGACACCCATCTCTCTCCCATTCTAAAAGTTAACTCTCATGTCCCCTCTCTTACATCACCCATCCTTTCCTTACACCCATCGCATCCCCTTTCATCCCTTCACATCTCCTCTTCCTCTCATTCTCTCTTCCATTTCCAAGCAACTTAAGAGAGTGGACGTCTAAGTAATTCCCAAGGAGAGAAGAACCTAGGTGTGGCCCTCTCCCTACCACCCAATCTCCCATCCTAGCCATCCATACTTCATCATCCTCCATCAAAATCAAAGCCAAGGAGCTAAGGAAGCCAATGGATCAAGAAGGAGTGCAATCGGTGGGTGATTTTAGAATATTCACTGTTGATTTTCATTTGAGGGCCCACTTGTGATGAGACTCATTTTGATGTATGTGTTGTAAATAAAGAGGGGCCCATAGTGGCAAGGTCCCTCCACTACACCGTCTCTCTCTCTCTCTCTCTTTCCCTCCCTCTCTCTCTCTCTCTCTCTCTCTCTCTCTCTCTCCTTTTCCTGATTGTATGGCCCACCTATGAAGTATGTATCATATCCATGTCATCCATGCATTGGGCCCACCTTGTTGGACTGTCCAGCAGACGGGATTGCTGCCAGTCCATCTGGACAGGCCCGGATGAAGGAAAACACAAATATCAGCCGATCCAAATCTTTGGTGGGCTACCTCGTGGACCCACCTTTGATGTATGTGGTGTACCCATACCATTCATACCCTAAATGGTGGGTCCCGCGCAGCTATTTAGCTGCTGTATTACGTCAGCAAGTTCCGTGGGTCCTACCAGCTGCACAACTGATGTATTAACATCAGTAGTTCCATGGTTTGATCATGAGGCATGTGTTATATCCAAACTGTCCATTTGTATGGACGTCAACAAGTTCTGTGGGTCCAGTCATGAGGTATATGTTATATCCCAACCGTTCGTACATGTGGGACCCACCACGTGTTGCACGTGTGGAGGTGGGGACCACCAGGTGTATGCGTTGTATATCACACCGTCCATTCCTGGACGGGATAGGTGGGAGCTCAGCATGATGTATTTGTACATCCACGCTTTTTCGATTCATTTGGCAACTATGGGCCCACCCCACGTGTTGTACGTGTGGGGGTGGGGCCCACCTTACACGTGCTGCATGTGTGGGGGTGGGGCCCACCTTGTATGTATATATTATGTATCCAGGCCGTCTGTCCAGCTGGATGTGGACACCCTACCATGATGTATGTGTTCTCCATGCTGTCCATCTGTTTTGGTAATGTGTGGGACCACCCCACACGTGCTGCACGTGTGAGGGGTGGGGCCCACCTTGATTTATGTATTCTATATTCACACTGTCCACCTGGGAGGCATGGGGTGGGGCCCTCCTTGATGAATGTATTCTATATCCAACCATCCATCTGGACGGTGCTGGTGGGGCCATATCATGATATATGTGTTGAGATTTCCACCGTTCATGATATATGTGTTGAGATTTCCACCGTCCATCCCTGAACGGTGGTGCCACGTGGGACCAGTAGTGATGTATGGGTCTTATCCACACCGTCCAGCACCCTAGATGGTGGGACCCACCCCATGTGTGTCTTGTATATCTAGCCGCCTTCCATTCCTTGGAGTGAGGCCCATTGTGATGTATTCGAGGCCCATGGTATGTGGCCCATTGTGAGGTATTTGAGGCCCAGGTATAAGGCCCATTGTGATGCATCTGAGGCCCGTGGATGTGTCCCATTCTAATGTGTTTGAGGCCCATGAGATATGGCCCAATGTGGTGTACATGTGAGGTCCATTGTGATGTATTTGTGGACCATCTAGCGAGGCCTATTGTGATGTGTTTGTGGCCCATTTGGTGAGGCCCGATGTGACATATATATGGCCCATGTGTGAGGCCCAATGTGATGTATATATGGCCCATATGATGAGGCCCATTATGATGTATGACAGGCCCATTTGGTGAAGCCCAATGTAATGTATATGAAGCCTTTATGTAAGGCTATGGGCCCACTATATGTTTGGCTCCATAAGGGCCACTCCTTGGGAGCAATGTTGGTTAAATGTCCACATTGATGGGCAATGATGGTTAGATGTCCACATTGTGACCTTCCCTTAGACCTTGATTAGGCCTATTCTCATTCTCCCATAGTGGCCACCCCAAAATGATGGGCCCCCACTAATATTAGTATGACCCATCTCACTTTATTGGGCTAACCACAAACTGTTGGGCCCCATTATTGTTGATTCTGTCATGCCTTGAAGACTTGTCTAAGTCCTTAAGCCCGCCTTGTGCTTATTGGGCCCTTAGGAAGCCCATATTTGCTACATGATGGGATGGTTAAGGAAGCCCATTCCCTTGTTCTTAGGCCCATCCTTGATATGGGGAGAGTTCATCATCATCGTATAACATGCTTTATGATTCATGCCCATGCACATCATATGTATGCTTGATATGAGGAGTGATTGATCATAGCATATGCCATTGGGCAGACTGTTTATGGGACTCCTAGAGAAACGGAGTTGCCTCACATGAGTGCGCGGAATGTGCAGAATTGATGCATGAATGGATTGTGTAATTCATGCACTTCGCATTGTGTGATACGATTATTGTACTCCCTAGGGACGTCAGGGCTGTGGCCTCCACGGGTATATCGTGGATAGTTGGATTGGACACCAAGAATACTGTTACTAGCATTAGGGCACCATAGATATCCCTGGATGAAAATTTCTAAACCCGATGGTACCAGAGGATGACTCCAACATCGAGACCAAATGGATGCATAAGCGCATAAGGGCTGTATACCAGTAGGTTGCATCTCCTACTGTGTCATGGTCGGTTGGAAGGGGGTGTGGCCTTATCCGCCTGAGGGTAGGGGCAATGCTAAGCTGAGTCTAACTAGCTCGTAAATGGGTCCGCTATCGACGGGCCGGGCTGATATTGGTAGGCGGATAGTGAGGTCTCTTTCACTTGCATGGTTGCTCATCTAGTGGGCGACGATATGGTGTATAGTGTACTAGACCCCAATGAATATATAAATTGTATTTATATAAGGATTCAAATGAGATTTGGTATGCTTGAGTTGCACCTCACATATGACATTGGTCCTCTAGGCCTTGCATCGCATAACCTTGGTATGGCTGATAACGATCATGCCTCGCATCGCACGGCCTTGGTATGACTGATAACATTCATGCCTTGCATCTCATAGCTTTAGTACAACTAATGACATTCATGGACTTAGTAGCATTTTCGCATTACTCTGATATTGCATACTTTCATTGCTACCGTGCGCACACACTTTCACCACCCTCCAAGCTTTCTATAAGCTTATGCATGATTGATGCATGCAGGTGACGTTATGCCATAGCTAAGTAGGAGCAGGAACGTGCTACAAAGCTTCTAGAGTTTTATTATTATTATCATTATATTTTCATTTATGCGCATTATACTTAAAGTTTTTTTTATCATAGTGAAAATGTGATGGAGTTGTTGGTTGTTGTTTGTAGGTTATGCTTATGGTTATACTTATTACGAATCAAATTCATATTCAAAATCCTCCTTGTAGGATCCCAGGATTGGAACCTGGTATATAGGTGCCAGGAACCGAGAATGGGGTACTACGGAGGCTGTCGGCGCCGGATTCAATGATTAAAAATTTTGTGAGCTCGGTTTCCAAGTTTGGGGCATGACATTTGTGGCTTGTTGGTTATATTCTCATATCTTGTTGATTTTCGGGTCATTTTACGGAGTTCGTTATGATTTTCGGTTGAAGCTAAAGTTCGCTTGTCGATTTTTTAGCCATCTTATGGTGTTCATACGATTTTCGAATGACGCCGAAGTTTCCCTATTGATTCTCTCTTCATCTCGTGGAGTTCAGTCATACTGTGATTTTCGGGAGAGCTGAAGTTCACTTATCGATTTTCTAGCCATCTTGCGTAGTTCATGTACGATATGATTTTCAGGTGAAGTAGAGGTTTATATATTGATTTTTTTAGTGATCTTGCGGTGTTCAGTTGTACCATGATTTCTAGTTGGAGTTGAAGTTCGCTTATCAATTTTCTATCCATCTTGCGGTGTTTACGTACGGTATGATTTTCGGGTGAAGTAGAGATTTGTATATTGATTTTCTAGCCATCTTGCGGTGTTCAGTCGTACCATGATTTTCAGGTGAAGCTGAAGTTGGATTATCGATTTTTTAGCCATTTTGCGGTGTTCATGTACGATATGATTTCTAGTTGGTTTAGAGTTTGTATGTTAATTATCTCTTCATCTTGTGGAGTTCAGTCGTACCATGATATCTGGGTGGAGTTGAAGTTCGCTTATCGATTTTCTATCTATCTTATAGAATTCACGTATGATATGATTTTTGGATAAAGTAGATATTTGTATGTTGACTCTCTCTTCATTTTCCGGAGTTCAGTCATACCATGATTTTCAGGTGGAGTTGAAGTTCACTTATCAATTTTCTAGCCATCTTGGGGGATTCACGTACGAAATAGTTTCTGGGTGAAGTAGAGGGTTAAAGGTTGATTTTCTATTCACCTTACGGATTTCACTTATACCATGATTTCCAGTTGGAGCTGAAGTTCACTTATTGATTTTTTAGCCATCTCGCAAAGTTCACATACAATGTGATTTTCGGGTGCAATAGAAAGTCGAATGATTAAGTATTTGATTATCTGGACATATTTTCTTGCATCGCGATTGCTAGTATATTTTGTTTATGATGAGATTATGTTGATTGGCTTAATTTTTTAGTATATGATCATAATTATGAATTGCCCTGCTTAATATATCTATTCTCATGACTTGCGATCTATACTGGATTATGAATGATGAGTGTGCAATTTTAAAGAGTATTACTCACTGCGATAGCCATTGATGCTATCAAACCGTAATAGTTGATACAGCTGTAGAGCGAGCCGATACCATTTACTAGGTCGCCAGAGCAGATCGGGTAGCTGAGGAGCTAGACGCGGTCCCTACTGCCCATGTTGAGCTCCATCATTAGTTAATGGATTTCTATCTTTATTTAATGAACTTTGTTATTTGGGATTGTATAAGTCCTGTACGGTCGCTACATTTGGAGTTTTGTGATGATCAGAATATTTTCATATAATGCATAGTTTATTCTGCCAACATTTGCTGCTAACTCTGATTAATGATAAGCGGTTCAAATTTTCACTAAATTTTAAAGGCTAACACTCGGGTTTTTGGAGAACGAGTCATATACTCAGGTTCTAAGTCACCATCTTGTTTATCACATTTAACATTTAATTCCATTAGTGTTTCAATGGTCTTGTTATTAGAAAGCTTAACAATATTGATGAGGTCCTGAGTATACTTTCTCAGGCTAACGAGTATACCGCGATTGGTATGAGTAGAGTTGTAGATAAGTCGAGTTAGCTCGGTCGATATTGATGAGGTCCTGAGTATACTTTCTCGGGCTAACGAGTATACCGTGATTGGTACGAGTAGAGTTATACATAAGTCAAGTTGGCTCGGTTAGCTCGCTCGACTTAACTCGAAAAAGTTCGACTAGCCTTAGCTTAAAATTAGATTCGGACCAAGTCGAGCTGGTTTTTAGAGCTCGAACATTTTTTGAGCCGAGTTCGAGCTTGCTTGAGCTCGACTGGACTTAGCTCAAACCTCAACTTAAATAGACTTAATGACTCGGTTATTTTATTTTGATGTTGCTTGCCAAGTGTTTGATGAAATGACTCAACAAAGTATTGTTTTGGATGTGTACATTCTGTGCAAAATCAGTCGGTGGCAAGTAAGGAATGGATATGAAACAAATCACTATTTAAAAAAAATTACACTATGGAACTACCCTCATATTTTGTTTTTTTATGCTGCTTGTTGAGTGTTTGATGAAATATTTGTGAGCCGTTGTTATTGTTTTGCATTTTATGAAAGATTGAATGTGCATTATATGTGTTTGAGAAGATGTCTCACAGGCTTGAACTCGGCTTGAACTAGCCTAAGCTGTTGACCGAACCGAGTCAAGATAGCTAGTTAGGCTTGAAGACCGAGTCGAGCCAAGTTTGAGCTAGGGTTACCTGTTGGCCGAACTGAGCTGAGCTGTGCCAAGCTCAACTCAATTCGACTCATCTATAACTCTAGGTATGAGAAACTTGTAATCCGAGGAAGCATGTAAGAGTTCCTGGATCTTTCATGTGGAAGGATAACTGAATAACCTTTAGAAACTCGGCTATACCTGTCACTCCAAACTAAGAGCAAAACATTAACATATAAAAGAAAGATCACAAGTCCGCATGAGGAAGATTGTATGAGCAATGAATGTCACACCCGAAAATCCGAGTATAGAGTGTGCATCCTCAGACCCGAGTTTTAGGTTGTAACTCGTACACAGTGTACTAACTTTATTTGTTGATTAATTTAATTAGAGATGAGAATTACATTCATTCTAAGTTCCATCCAATTTCATTGAATTCCAACCACGCATACATAATACTAAAGACCAATTAACCATGCATATATAAATCTTCACGACCATTAAAATAACATGAATCTCCAACGTCATTCATTTATTATAGCGTCATACTATTAATTTGTTTATTCCAAACTCACATTGTCTCAATCAAATAAATGTAAATAATTTCTTAAAATCTTATAATTAATACAAATACGCATTATACACCTATCAAACTATCCTAGCAAATAAATCAGAAATTTAGGAATAGTTTAATGCTGTCAATTCATCTTCAGACAAGTACGACCACTTTTCATATGGGTCGTGTTCATGTGCGATTGCTCTTTCTGGTTCCTGCGCCACATCATTTGCTAACGGCTCATCTGTATATTTTTTCTATCAATAAAAAGGTAAGTTGGCCAGGCTTAATGAAATAATCCAGCATGATTCATGATCATAGTAATTAAAATAATACAAAGTATAGAATGCAAAAATGTATGCACAATGATATTGATGTAAATTGTGTATGAATGCATCAAATGGGATGATCGTCTATTTGCTTGGGTTGGAGATCATCAACTCGCATCCACTGGTTGGGTTGGTCTCCACCTTTCGATAGGCTTAGGCATTGCCCACATCTGGTAATGCTCTACCATGATTGACATTTCTTCTAAGGAGGGGCCCTAGAATCGACCATGTATTATGCAAATGCAATGAATGATTGATGAAATATGAATGCATCATTTTTATAATTGCCACAATTACTTATCTTAATTAGAACATTTAATATACAATTGTCATAATTCATGCAATTCGGAACAGATTAGCATGTGATTTACCATAGTATACATTCATAGTAGTTAAATCATGAAACACGTTGGGTTATTCACCTAAGTCTAGTAGCATAAAATCTATAAGGTAACGAGGCTGGTTTGAATTTAGAAATCTTATCAATTATATTCACAACATTATTATTCATCAGGTTATATTACACGGTGGGGGCCACATTTGATTAACATCCTAAGTGGCTAAGCCCTAAATGATTAAATATGTTCATTAAATTCAATTATTAAAATTTAGATTTTTTTTTTCTTTTTTAAGATTCTGAAATTGAATGACAAATGATTGATCGAGGTGGCCCACTGAATGATTGGATCATCCAAATTCTCGAGGTCTTGGTATAATTTACCTCTACACATTAGATGAATGGTGTAAATCTAACCACGTATACACGATGGCCCATCTCGACCTTCTACACCAAGTGATACTAACACTTGCACAGAAAGTTAAACTTTACTTTTTAACACTTTCATATCTAACTAGTGTGGCCCATCCGATGGTCAAATCGATCTGAAAGTTAGGGCCCTTGTATATTTTGGCCTTAGGGATCGTATGATCCATACATATCTATTCTGATTGACCAGATGCACACCAATTAATCTCTGCAACAATAAACTTTTGCATTAAATTTTAGACTTCCATCATCTTTATATCGTATATACCCATAGATCAATGCAATGGACGTGTGGCCGATCCACACCGTTCACTGTATAGATCAAGTCAAATTACATTAAATGCATACAAATTAATGAAATAATTGATAATAAAATTACTGGATCTAAGTTCTCCAAAATCCATACTCTCTTCATTTCTTAGTTGTCGTAGGGTGCCTTTTTATTAATATTTAAGTTGAAGTATAACTTCTCTTACAACACACTCCTTAAAAGAAAGGCTCATTTGAGGGATTGAGAGATACAGGGAGGGTTAGATACAGGGAGGGTTAGATGTATATATAAGGGAGAAAGATTATGGATAAAGATAAGATAAGGAATAAGATAAGAGATAAGATAGAGATAGAGATGTAATAAGAAAATTTCTTTATTATTTTTTAAGGGCGTTACAATGAGGAATCATAACCACTCTGTTAAAACCTTACACCGGTCATAACCTCGCGAAACCATTAAAACAATGCATGAGGTGCTTGTTTTAGCCCATATAATGCTTTTCAAAGTTTGCAGACCAAATTATTCGGACCATGTTCAAATCATGAGGTTGAGCCACATACATAGTTTCTTATAATCTCTATGAATGATAACATTCTTTATATCCATCTGTTAGATAGGCTAACTACAAGATGCAACAACTGCAAGAAGAGTGAGAACAATCTTCATCTTCGTAATTGGAACAAATGTCTCCTTGTAGTCAATGCCATATTATTGTTTATAGTCTTGGGCAACGAGATGAGTTTTTTATCGATCAAGAGAGCCATCAGATTTTAGCTTGATAAAATATACCCATTTACTTCCAGTCACTTGTTGACCAGGTAGGTGAGGAACAAGATCTTATGTATGATTATCTGTTAGAGCTTTTTATTCTTCGACCATAGCATCCCTCCAACATTAGTGTGCAAAAACCTGAGAATATGACGTAAGGATAGATACAGACTCGAGTCCAGGAAACATTAAGCAAATGAGTCAATTAAGAGGATGTGATATACAAGTGGATCGACACACTTTTGCAAGTGAATGATGACTACAGGTTGAGCAGCAATAGTAGGAGGGGGAGGCGCTTCTTGCTCTTGTTGTTGATAAGCCTGCATAGGAGCTAGAGTCACATGGGAAACAGGTGGTATATCAAGAAACCATGTTAGCCTACTATAACCATTGTTTCGACAAGAAAGCAAATGCGTTTGGTTTGGGAGATTATCTTATTTAAGTATAACAAAGAGAATGAATATGGATCAATCATCATCATATTATTACTGAATTCATTTACACCCCTTTAATATCCCTTGATTCTAAAATAGGCTAAAATAACAAGTTACAATTAACAAGTTTTATATGTCCAATCTCAAATCTGGCAGCATCTTGACACTATTTTAGTCATCTTTTAATACTTAGGAGGAATTGCTGAATTGATCAACCAATCTTCAATAAGATAGAAATTTCGGCAGCATTCCGGCGCTATTTTGATCATCTCTTGGTACTTAGGAGGAACTTCTTCTTTTCAAAGAAGGGCTTGGAGAGATGAAGGCTGAACTTGAATGCTTCCTGCAATTCTAATATCACACTTGGCTGAATCATGATTTAGTTGCTCGACCCGTGCAACCAATAGACGCATTGCACGATCCGCGCAACCAATAACTCCTTACGCGATCCGCACAACCAATAGACCCGTTGCACGACCCGCGCAACCGGCCCTTTCTCTACCTTCAGTCGCTCTGCTCTGCTCTCCGAAATCTTCCATCCTCAAATGAGAGGGGGAATGAGATATTTATAGGTACTTCACACGTGCCAATCCTCGATTCTTGTACCTTCTTACAATCTTTCTTTTGTTGATTGCACGATCCGCGCAACAGTGTTTACTGGTTGCGTGACTCATGCAACGGATTTCCTTAGTTACGCAACCCATGCAATCATGCCTTTTTGTTGAGCAACCCACGTGATAGACTTCACGACCCATGCAATTATGCTTTTTGGTTGCATGATCCGCGCAACGGAGCTTCTTTGTTGTGCGATCCGCGCAACTAACCAAACTATTCTCTTCATCTTATGTTTAGTTTTCATTCTTGAATCTTTCTCCCCTTCATGATTTTTATGCTCCAACAGATGCCTCCTTGATTTGTTCTTTGTTCTAAAGAATTAGGATCAATCCTTTTTTCTTCCAACATGTCCCTTGACCGTTGCGCGACCTGTGCAACGCCTACCCAAGTACAGACTCGCCCCAAACCTCTATAAATATCCGGACTTTGTTCATTTCCTCATCCTTCCATTCTGCAGTGTTGCTCTTGCGAAAAAAAATTCTTCCTCACGCAACTGATACTCATTGCGCGACTCGCGCAACAACTCCTTCGTCGCGCAAGGTTTTTTAACCGTTACGCTGCCCGCACAATGATTAATTTGTTATGCGACCCGCGCAACACCCGGTTGGTTGTGCGATCTGTGCAACTACCACTTTAGTAATTCTACTCAATCTTAGCACAATTTCCCTTCATTTAATCATGGCTCGAACCAAAAGAACTTTTACTGTCATCGCTCCTTCTTCTGACCAACCTCACACCGAGAGCTACCAAATACTGAAGCTTATCAGATGATAACTCCTCAATCAATAGAATTACTGTCTTCTCCAGTTCAAACCCCGCATAAGTGATTTAAGACGACCGCCAGACGGCCTGCTTACATAAAGGAGCCAGTACTCCCCACATTTGACTTTACCACACGTATTGAATCATTATCGTCTCCTATCCACACGGCTATCGCCAAGGGCGATCTGAAAATGCCTCCAAGGTACGGTCGTGAGTACAACTGGGATGAATGGTTGAAGACCACAACACATTATCCGACAATCAGTTAATAGCCGTCTGCTAGAGAAGATACCCCGCCTCTTTCCAAACCCAAGAAGCATCATCGAAACAAAGCCCAAGAATTTCAAGAGAAGATTAAGGAACACAATAGAAAGAAACTCCACAATTCTTGGGAGTTTGTCCGGGCTGTTCAGGGTGTCATTCAATTTGATAACCCCTATAAACAAGGCATCATCAAAATTCTGATCAACCTTCACCGCCATCATTCTATGTTGGTCTGCGAACCCAAGGATCACCTCATTGTGAAAGATTAGCCTACATAAAGTCTTGGTCGTTCAAGGAGCCAAGACTATTAGAAGACATTTTGCAACCACCAAGACCTTGACAGAAAACAGGCGATATTCATCCCATGATATTCCTTGTTCCCTCTTATGATGTTCATAGCCTCCATCCAACCTGTTTTAATGAGACACTCAGGCAACGTTTCAGTCATCGCCCTTTTATTTGGAGTCTGGAGGAATTTAGGACAAGGGGCCTTCTGACTCCTCGCAACTATTATTCTGAGTGGGCTACTGCAGTTTTGGCGAAGCATGCTACGACGTTGTCGAAGATTGGCATCTTCCATGCGATAGAAGCTACATCTTCTGCAAAGAACCTTCTATCTTGAAGGCATTCCTCAACTATTGGTGTCCTTCCACCAATTCCTTCTATCTTCCTGAGGGTGAAATGAGTATCACACTCTGGGATATTCACAGGATTTGCGGCTTACCAATAACCGGCAAGTTCCTTAATAAATTTGTTCCCACTAATGCGGAATTCGCTTTCGTCTCCTCTCCTGATCGTATCCCCTCCATTTCGGAGTCGACTACCAAACTTTTCAGGGAGATGTCAAAATTCCCGAGTATCCACAAGATTCCCCCCATGCAGTGGCTAGCTCACTT
Organism: Magnolia changhungtana; assembly: GCA_030180095.1. NCBI lineage: Eukaryota > Viridiplantae > Streptophyta > Magnoliopsida > Magnoliales > Magnoliaceae > Magnolia > Magnolia changhungtana. The sequence goes on along the minus strand of JASAUF010000502.1, from coordinate 2,144,147 downwards.
TAGCAGAGCTTTAAAGTAATTCTTTTCTTCTCTAATCTCTCTTTTTGGTGACTTGATATATGTGTACATAATTATAATTTCATTTACCTATCTCTTCTGGTTTACTGGCAGTCATTCACGAGAACTCGAACGTCTCCAAAAGAGTATAAGAGGTCATGCTGAATACTCTGTATATGGGGAACTGGCAGCATTTATCGTATACTGGCTAAGTATGGTGGTCTTCCCCAGTTTTAAATCAGCAGATGTTATTCGTCCTTCATTATTTGCTGTTGCAGGTGCCATGGCCGAAGGAACCAAGTATTCTCTTGCCTTGCCCATTCTTTGTTCAATCTATAGAGGTTTCGGAGAGATTGTGTGCCATATAAAAAGTCCCTCTGTCAGTTTTGCTCCAACTTACATGCCGCGGCATTACTTCCTGGGTTGGCTTGGCGTCTACTTCCCCTGGAGTTTTGAAGCACTAGAAAAAGCTTATGTTCACCCTTCCAAAGTTCCTCTCTACTTCTTCCAGAAGAGATCTATGGAAAAAAGGTCTTACGACTGGGCAAAAGATGCTATTTCCTCGGATGACAAGATTAATTATTTTCACTTCGGCCTACCTTGTTACATTGTTGATACGGAGAAGGCAGACACAAAATCGCTTTCTCCAGCAAAGAGAGGATTCTTTATATCGATCAGATCGTGCAGTCTTCCACTAAGAGAAGGGACCGAATTCTGGTAAGAGCCGTATTACCCTAGTCGCTTTGCCCGTCAATTTGGTTTTGATCAGGCTGTGCTAGAAGATTGCAGACTAGTGACTAGAAGAATGCAAAGTTACGGGACCAACCCTTTTAACTGGGCGATGATTTGGAAGCAATTATTGGGTCGAGCCAATTCTTCATTCATCATTCCAGGGTGTGATCGTATCCCGAGAGCATCATACAACCATATGAGATAGTGGGTACACCAGTCATACTTGGTCAGAAAAAGTCTGCCAGTGTCTAGACCCGTATTGCTTCCACCTCCCGTGCTTAAAGGTCGCATCATCAAAGCGGGAGTTGGTTTTATCACAGAGACCAGTCATGCCCCTACTGCCTGTCATCACAATATTCAGATTTCCATGGACAAACCCATTCGTGAAATAAAACCTGAAATACCCTTGAAGGATGGATGACATGCGGTGATATTCACGAATTTGAACAAATCCCTCTCCATTGTTCACAACAAAGAACTGCTGAAGAGGCTTTCCTTCATCCAGATGATATTGCCAATCCTCAGGATTGACCCTCTTCTTCTATTCATCCTCAGCAACAGCCGATTCCTTCTCCCACTTCCAAGACCAATCTTTCTCGACAGCAGTCAACTCCCTCTCCTGTCTTCAGGACCGACGTTCCTCATCAACAGCCAACTTCTTCTCTGATGACGAGGTCTCATACACGCGCTCAAGCTTCTCCACAGGGAGAGACTACTGTTACTACTCCTCCGGTTTCGGCTACTGTAGATATTCAACCAAAAAGCTCTCAATCTCTTCCCTCTAAAGGAAAACAGGTTGTTGTCGAAGAGTCAAGCACAAAAGACACTGTTGGAGAAGACTCAACTTCTTCGTCTGAATATACTTCCTTTGAAGAAAGCGATATAGGAGGAGAGGGTCAGGAGAATGACCATGAGGAGGGAGAAGTGGATATCAGTGGCGAAGATGATATAATCGCGGCAGATGTTCCCACTAATGAAGAACATATTCTTTCAACTTCTGAGGCCGTTCGTGCAAAGATTTCTTCTATGGCAAGGGAAGAGGAAGAACCACTAGACTATGGAGAATATGGATATTCACTATGTAAGGAAGTCTTGATATTGCTATTTACTTTTGTCTTTCTTTATTTCTTATCTTACGCATCTTATTTCAGGTGATCATGTTGCAAATATGGAAGTAGATAGTGCTTCTCCTCTGGATTTGCCCCCTGTTGTACCAACAGCCTCACCAAAATCCTTAATACCTTCGCGAGCAGTGACACGCGGGATTGCTTTTTTAGAGGAGTCAACTGATTTACCCACTCCTACCCTTGTTGCTTCAAGTGCTGGACGCGAAACGGTTTTTTCGGTGGGGTCAACTGTTCTGCCCACCTCTACCACTGTCACTTTGAGTACCAAAGCTAGGGCTCCATCTTTTGCTGAGATGGTAGTACCTAATCCTCCCCTTGCTGGAGAGACACAATTGCCCGCTATTCCAACACTAGTGGAAGATATTTCCTTTTCTTTGTTTACACTTTCTTAGATTACCTGCACATAAAACTTCTACTATAACTTTATATTTCTTAATAGGAGATTTACCACAAAGTGGTGCAGCAAGTTCTGGCTCTATCGGCACTTCACTAAATGTGCCATCTCTTGAGAAGATTTCTGGATACAAATTGGCATTAATCAGAAACTCCATATTGGCGATTGTTGAGATATTCAAGGATCCTGCTCAATGGTCCGATTTGACTGCTGCTTTAGATGTCCTGGATAGTGCAGCACGAATGGCTAAAGTTGATGTTTCCTCTGTTCGCGATGCCCTCCTCAGGTTTTATAACTCAACAACTGCTCTGTCCTTAGTTGAAGCCGTGATTACACCACCTGAGCTTTTGGAATACAAGAAGCAGCTCGCATATTCTAAAGAGAACGTTTCTCGGCTTGCTCCGATCGTATCTTGTCATGATCAAGAACACTTATCTCTGCGAGAGCGATTGAAGGCTTTTACTGATAATAAAATAGCTATCCAAGATCGCATTTCTCTCTTGAAGCAAGAAATATCTCAACTAGAGAAGCAAAGTTCAGAGGAGGATCTGAACATTGAGAGAGTGTAAGAGCAAATAGATTGTAGTTTTCATTCCATGGATTCTGAAAGATCCGAACTGATTAAGAATGAAGAACTGATTGCTTCTTTGGAGGAAAAGTTAGCTGGCATCTCAGATCCTGCAAGAATAATTTTGTCTGCCAGACTGGAACATGCAACTGCACATGTTAAATTTCAAGAAAGTTTGTAGTAGTATTTGGCAATACTAGGCATTACAGTAGAATTTTGAAATGTGTAACTTCAGTACATTGTATTTTGCTACTGTGAATATAATGCTCATTTTGATTACTGCTTATGCTTTTTGTGTTATCCTTTTATGCTTTGTTAGTAAAGGATTTCCTAAATGATCCTTATCTTAATTGGCGGGATTAAGTTTCAATTTAGTTAGTCACACACAATTTAAGCTCTTGAGTAGTGGAGCATACACAGTGTCTTAGACTCTTGCGTAATGGCGTCGGGTGGTCTCATGTGATGGCCTCTGTAACTCTTATGAGTTTACTGGACTTCTCACTACCTAGGGAGTTCACAAACTGCGGTCCATCAGAGGGGCCTAGTGAAGCTACCGGGGCCATGAACTTAGTTAGAATTACACACAGGGTTGGCCACGGTAACTCTCTAAAGTTCACAGAGCTCACAAGGCGACCTTTGGGGTAGCAAATCCCGGGCTACCAGTTCGTCAATGAGTAGGTTGAAGCCCTTCCTCATGAGTTAGTACTGGAATCAAGCCAAAGATCTTGGGGGTCTTATGCATAGTTAGCCTATCTATGGACATGGCCAAAGAGCTCACACTGCAGCCCCCTTTTTCTTTGTCTGCAAGGTCAAGCCCATTCACAGGAGGGCATTTTCGTCCGTTCCTCGTGACGCTGCCGGAAAGCTATACAGACGGCATTGGTCTTATGCGTGACTGGCCTTTGAGGATTTCTTAGCTTTTTAGGCTTTTAATCACTGGCTTCGTCAGCTGCCCCTATAAGTATGCTTACGATAGCCTTCATGGGCTTTTTAGGGCCACTAGCTTTTCACTGCTGCCTAAATGGTGAAAATGATAGATCTTATGCGTAGCTGGCCCTTTTAAGGCTTGGCCTTTTAGGGCTTGACTAGACTGCCTTATAATGCCTTTAAAGACAATAATAAGTATGATCATTGCTGCTGTGGGAATGATATACATCTTCGCCTGAAATTGATGCGTCACTGCTTCTACTAATATCTTCAAGAAGATCTATTTGTATTGTTTATAATATATTAGCTTAGTGATGATATCAATTTCGGCAATCTGAACTCCCTTAGTCTGATGATGTTCACTTTCGGTTCGCGACACTTGTCAATACATAGTCTTGATATGCTCACAAATTCCTTATTTATTTATTCATCTATCAATACATTGTCATGGTTCTGTCCATTCTTGCCCCCTTTTGATATAGAATCATTATGCTGATAATATTCTTGATCAAAATCAGTAAAGTCTTCAGGGATGATATCTTTTTATGAAGCGAGCATTGACCGGTATACTTATACCTTGCTCGTCTTGATTTACCACTCTATATGCGCCATTAGAATATACTTCTTTAATTATGTAAGGTCCATCCCATTTAGGCTCGAATTTGCCCCCTATTTTTCGGTGATCACTATGGGTCTTTTTAGCATCAACACCATATCCCCTTTTTTAAAAGAGCGATATTTAACGCGTTTATCGAAGGCGGCCGATATTCTTGCTTGATATAATGGCTCATTTCTGTTGCTCAAGAAATCTAACTCTTTCAGCCTTATTTTTGCATTTTCATATTCTGTTATAGACTGATGTACTACCACTCTAAGTGACGCTACTTGTATCTCAATCAGGATCACTGCTTCTATGCCATAAACCAATGAATACGGCGTTGCTTTCGTAACTGTCCGGTGAGTGGTTCTGTATGCCCATAATGCTTCTTCTAACCTTTCATCCCAATCATGTCTGTTCCTTGTCACTGTTTTCTTCAGTATCTTGATTATTGTTTTATTAAACGCATAATTCATTGGCTGGTGGATAGTAAGGTGTCGAAAACGAATGACAAATACTGAATTTCTGGCATAACTTTTCCATGCCTCTGTTTTTGAAGGGAGTACTGTTATCTGTAACAATCTTCTTTGGAATACCATGACGGTATATTATCGCGTGCCGGATGAAGTTCACTACATTCTTTTCTTTGAATTGCGTAAAGCAACCGCTTCTGTCCACTTGGAGAAAGAGTCTGTCGCTGCCAAGATATACTGCTTTCCTTTGGATGAAGACGAATTTATAGGACTAATGATGTCGAGTCCCCAGACTGAGAAGGGCCAAGAGGTGACTGATTGATGTAAATCTTCTGGGCAGACGTGTATAACATCTCCATGAATCTGACATTCATGACACCACTTCGCATAATCTATTGCATCTTTGAACATAGAAGGCCAATAATATCCCATTCGATGTATTCGATGGAATAAGTTTCGTCCTGCCTGACCACCCCGCATTACCTAGAATGTGCTTCCCGTAACATCTGATTTCCTTCTTGTTCGTCTAAACACCATAACAGCATTCCATTATAAGATCTTCTGTACAATATTTCACCGCATATGATGAATCTGCTTGACCGTTGTTTAACTTGCTGTTTCTGTATTGGCTCTTTTGGCAGGATGTTGTATTTGAGATAATCGATGAAAGACTGATGCCAATCGTTTGTCGTTATCTCTAAACATGATACAGGAAGGGTTTCAATGACTTCTTCAATGATCTCTGAAGATGGTAAAAATCTTCTCTCTTCTATAGTTATTTAGAGAGGGCTTCTATTTGGGCATGACAAAGCTACTGCTAGGCTGGCCAAAGCATCTGCTCTTACATTCTCAGATCGCGGTATATGCTTAACTTCCACATGACAGAATTGTTCCAGTAATTGCTGTGCTCTTCGACAATATGGTAAAAGTTCTTGCTTCCTTACCTCAAATCCAGTTGTCAATTGATTTATAATTAATTTAGAATCCCTAAAAATATACGGCATTCTTATCTTCATTTCTTGAGCCATTTCTATTCCAATAATGAGAGCTCTGTATTCAGCCTCATTATTTGTCCATGTGGCAGTCAACGTGAAGGAGTACGGTAGCGAGTCGCCTTAAGGAGTGATGAATATTATCCCTGCCCCCACTCTTAATGCTCGAGCGGCGCCGTCAAAATACATCTGCCACGAGCTTTGTGCTTCTGACAACATGACTTGTTCATCTGGGAAGTCATCAGTAATAATTTCACATACTGCTACAGGATGTGTCGCAAGAAAATCTGCCACTGCTAGTCCTTTTGTTGCCTTCGTTGGCTCGTACGTAATGTCATATTTTGAAAGCGACAACATTCATTTGGCTAATCTTTCAGACAACATTGGCCTTGTCATCAAAAACTTTATAGGATCTGCCCTTGAGATCAAAGTTATGCTGTAAGAGAGACAATAATGTCTTAATTTTTGTACCACAAATACCAATGCCAGACACTCTTTCTCAATTGGGGAATAGTTGCATTCTGTACCTATCAGAGTTCGGCTTAAATAATAAAGAGCAGTTTCTTTTCTAGTTTCATTCACCTGAGCCAATAAGGCTCCTAAAGAACCCTCTGCCGCAGAGATATATAAAATAAATGGCTTCCCTTTTATTGGAGCTGATAATACTGGCGACTGTTTCAGTAAATCTTTGATCAAGTCAAATACATTCTGGCAAGCTTGGTCCTACACAAATTTCGTGTCTTTCTTCATCAAATGAGAAAACGACTGACATATTCCTGCTAAATTTGAAATAAAGCGGCAAATGTATGCCAACTTTCCTTGTAAACTTTTCAATTCTTTTAGCATTTTTGGTGGTGGCATATTTTGAATAGCTCAGACTTTTCCTGGATCAATTTCAATGCCTCTATGCCGAACAACAAAACCAAGAAATTTACCTGAGAATACTGTAAATGCCCATTTGGCTGGATTCATCTTCAGCTGTTTCTTTCTGAGCCGGTGGAAAACTGAAACCAAATGTTCACGATGTTGCTAATGATTTTTTGATCTGACCACCAGATCATCAACATAACATTCAACATGTTTGTGCATCATGTCTTAGAAAATATTCTTCATCGCCCTTTGATATGTTGCCCTAGCGTTTTTGAGACCAAATAGCATAACTTTATAGCAATAAATTCCCAATGACATCCTGAACGCCGTCACTTGTTCATCCTCAGGTGCCATTTTAATCTGATTATATCCTGCATAGCCGTCCATAAAGGACATGATAGCATACTGAGTTGTACTATCAATTAATAATTCAGTTATCGGGAGAGAAAAATCATCTTTCGGACATACTTCATTTAGATCTTTGAAGTCAATGCACACCATGACTTGTCCGTTTTTCTTTTTCACAGGGACAATGTTTGATATCCATTTGGGGTATTTGACCTTCCTGATGAATCCCACCTTTACTAACTTATTCACTTCTTCTTCTATTAGAGGAACCAAATCTGGATGGAATCGTCTCTGCGCTTGTTTGACTGGTTTTTTCTCATTAGATATATTTAATCGATACACCGCTACTAAAGGTTTTAAGCCAGGCATCTCTGCATATGTCTAAGCAAAAACATCTCTATTCTCTTTGAGAAGCCGTACATATTCCTCAGACTCTTGTTCAGAAAGGCTGGTGCTGATAAATGTGTTCCTTGGCTCTTCCTCTGTCCCCAGATTTATTTCTCACAAATTATCTATCGTGAGTTGCCCCCCATCTTCTATTTGTTTTAGAGCCATTTCAGGGTATTCAATTGTCTTGGGATTCTCTTCTGATGACTGCATGGCCGTGACTGTATTCACCGATGATTTTGCCCCCAATCCTCGAGACTTCTTTCTCTTTTCCTGACTAACCCCAATGGGAATTTGAATTCCTTTTCTATGATTTAGACCAGTGGGTTCTTCGTAATCAAAACCCATACTTTTCATGATCTTCTTGCTCACCTGACTATATTTTTCGAGATCTTGTGGCATGAGCTTACTGTGATATACATTACTCTTGGTTCCTTCTCCGACCCTTGCTTCTTCTGCGGCGTAAAACTCTATTGGTTCTTGATGTTTTGCGCTGGCCTTAACCTGAAATCTTCCTGGGGCAATCAGAAATGGTTTATTTCTTTTAACATGTGGCAACGGCATTATATAATTGGATTGTAAAATTCTCAATTGTTCGTGAGATGATAGGGTTAACGGCGGCTGCCCTGGTTGTCTCAGATGCTTTGGAACAAAATAAAATTTCTTCTTTGTTTCTGTGGTTTTGGACAATTCTACCCTTTCTTCTTCAACCTCATTTACCGTGATGTCCCTCAAGACTCTGCTTTCATCATTCTCTTTATCCTTTTCAGCGAATCCTTTATAGTAGCTGGTGTTCGCGAAGAAAGACTAGGCTTCCATGTATGGCTTTGCGTCGGCCATTACTTTATACTGCATCCCATTTTTACAGTACTTGAAACATTGATGCAGGGTAGAAGGTATAATGCTATATTGATGTATCCAAGGCCTACCTAACAGAAGATTGTACGTTGTCACAGCATTTATAACGTGGCACACAACATCAGTTGTTAATTCTCCCACTTGTAGTGTTACTGTAATCTTACCGAGTGCACGTTGTCCATCTTGATTAAAGCCCTATATCATCATTCCACTAGGGCGTAGGTCCGAGCAACGATACCCTAATTTTCCCAACATTGAGAGCGGTAAAAGGTTTACAGTAGACCCATTATCTATCATTCCGTTTGACCTTTTTCCTGTGTATGTGACCTTCTATCATCAGTGGCCTATTGTGCTTTTCTTCACAGATCAAATCATCATCAGAAAAGGAAATGACTAGGAATCAATTCTCTTGCTCCTCGTACTCTTCACATTCTAACTCTGCTAATAAGGTTTCCCTAATATCTTGATTAGACAATGCTTGAACTAAATTCTGTCGGAACTCTTCTGACAATTTGAGAGCATCATAGATGTTTAATCGAGTCGGTATGCCCTTCAAATGGCTTACCACATCATAGGTCACCTTTGCTGCCTTACTCTTTTCCTCTTCTTTATTAACATTGTTTTGCTTTTTAATGAATTCTTTCCTTGTGACACTGGACTTTTGCTTTGCCGGGCTTAACATTTTCTTTCCTGATCTTAGTGTGATTACTGCTATCTTTTTCGTCGTACCACTGTTTCCTTTCTCTTTCATACTCTGTATCCTTTCTTAGATCGTGGACGTGTTTACTGTAGCCATTGCGCTTCTATCTTTCTCTTTTCCAATTACTATTTCTCCTCTATCCATCATTCGCTGTATTATGCACTTCAATGTATAGCAGTTTTCTGTTGGATGTCCCACCAGATGATGATAGCGACAAAAGTCTCTCTCTCTGGTTTTCGTCACATCTTCAGGGCGTTTGAGTTCTGGTAATTCAAGCGTGCAGGCCTTCAACAGTTGGGTCATCATTGGAATGACATGTTCTTTATCGAATGCGAATCCCTCATGAGAATTGAGCATCCTGGACCTCTTCCCACTGCATCTATTTCTTGATTGGTTCCATTCTTCTTTTCGTTTCGGCCTCTTTTCCCTTACATCCCGGGCATCTTTGCTTCTTTTATCATGATCAATGGTGGTTACGACCATTCTGCTGGGCATTCTCCTAGCCGTTTCAAGGTGGAATGCTGCATCTTACGGGTCATCAATTCTAGAGTATGGGCCTTGGTAGCCAAGTTACGAAAAGTCCTGATATCGGCACTGCTGAGTCTGAACACGATTCCTGTTTCCATGGAATTTAAACACATTTTGATTTGTTCCTTTTCCTCTGACAATTGTCTACACGAGCTCCCAACGTCTTCCACCTATCTATGAACTTTTCTACAGGTTCTCCTTCTTTCTGCCACACAGAGGCTAATTCTATAATACTGACATCTCATTCTGAGGAGAAGAAATTTGACATGAATGCGTCCTCCATTTGCTCCCAAGTATGCATGGATCCCAGGGCTAAACTGGAATACCATCGAAATGCCTTGTGCGTCAGTGAGGACCCGAACAATTGTAAGTAATACTGCGGTATCATAGAGAAATTTCCTATACTGGTAATGAAATGCATTAAGTGTTCTTCAGGCGACCCCTCTCCATTAAACTTTTGAAAGTCTGGCTGTTTGAAGTTAGCTGGAAAGGGTATATCTTCTACCTCCCTCGGGTAAGGTGTTTGGTGTCTAAAACGGCCCGTATTTTCACGCTCTCTCTCTCTCTCTCTATTCTCACAGCTTCTTCGATGACTTGCCTCACTTCGTCTTGTGTCACGGTTCTCGTGGCTGGGATAGACCCTCTTGATCCCACCCCTTCTGGTTGAGAGCTTATGGGCTGGTTTTCTTGTTCATTTATTGGCGGAGCTACTATCTGAGCTATATTAAGTGATAGAGTTGCCAAGACTTCCCTAAGGTGCCTGCATTCTTCTATTAATGTCCTTTGCGTTTCCGCCATTGCATTCACACGCTCTTCTGTAGTCCGCATATCATCTTGATTTATCCCAGCCATATATACTGCGGCCTCTCCCCTCTTCGGCGCAGCTGTAATTGGAGTGGAGCAGGAATATGTTGATGTAATAGGGCTTACGCAGAGAGGAAAGGAAGAAGTCTTGTTCGACTTTTGTACACTCCTGGTGCTATTGATCGATTGGGGCGACGTACACATCGGTGAACTTTCTTGGGGTGACACGGGTATCGACGAGCTTGCCATCAATGCTTTGCCTTTCTGCTCTTTTGTCCATTTGGCTCGTGGAGTAATCAACGCTGGGAAGTCACGTAACGTGAACTGCGGAATCGCTCGTTCAGGGTATATTACAGGAGGGGCGAGCTCAAGATTTTTTCTAGCTACTTTGTGTGTTACTGGCCCTCTGACTCTTGATGAAGACATATTTGTTCTAGGGCTTCTTGAGTTTTGTATTCTTATCCTATGAGACGTTACAATAGTCCATTCTTTATTGCCTTCCAGTGGTTGAGGTGAAGCAGATACAATCCCAGCTGTCATTCGAGCCATGTATTCTGAAGTTTAATCCGGTATGTATTCTATTATGAATCTGGTTGGGATGAAGCGGAAGCTCACTTTCCTTGCAGAAATTACCATCGGTCGTATTTCGTAATTGGATTCAGAAACTTCCTGAGATGAGAAACAACCATAATTAGTATTTGATTAGTCAGATAACCTATCTTAGAGATGAAGGGGAAGGATGTTCACCAGCAGAGTCGTCATTTTGTTTCGACAAGAAAACAAATGTGTTTAGTTTGGGAGATTATCTTATTTGAGTATAACAAAGAGAATGAATATGGATCAATCATCATATTATTATTACTGAATTCATTTACACCCCTTTAATATCCCTTGATTCTAAGATAGGCTAAAATAACAAGTTACAATTAACAAGTTTTATATGTCCAATCTCAAAAATGGCAGCATCTTGACGCTATTTTAATCATCTCCTAATACTTAGGAGAAATTGTTGAATTGATCAGCCAATCTTCAATAAGATAGAAATTTCGGCAGCATTCCGGCGCTATTTTGATCATCTCCTGGTACTTAGGAGGAACTTCTTCTTTCCAAAGAAGGGCTTGGAGAGATGAAGGCTGAACATGAATGCTTCCTGCAATTCTAATATCGCACTTGGCTGAATCATGATTTAGTTGCGTGACCCGCGCAACCAATAGACGTATTGCGCGATCCGCGCAACCAATAACTCCTTACGCGATCCGCGCAACCAATAGACTCGTTGCATGACCCGCGCAACCGACCCTTTCTCTACCTTCAGTCACTCTGCTTTGCTCTCCGAAATCTTTTATCCTCAAATGAGAGGGGGAATGGGGTATTTATAAGTACTTCACATGTGCAAATCCTCGATTCTTGTACCTTCTTACAGTCTTTCTTTTGTTGATTGCTCGATTCGCGCAACAGTGTTTACTGGTTGCATGACCCGTGCAACGGATTTCCTTAGTTGTGCAACCAGCGCAATCATGCCTTCTTGTTGCGCGACCCGCGTGATAGACTTTCGTGAATGCACGACCTGCGCAATCATGCTTTCTGGTTGCACGATCCGTGCAACGGAGCTTCTTTGTTGCGTGATCCGCGTAACTCACCAAACTTTTCTCTTCATCTTATGTCCAGTTTTCATTCTTGAATCTTTCTCCCCTTCATGATTTTTTTGCTCCAACAACCATCTAATTTATTTTTTGAAGTTCGTAAATTTGGAGAATGGAATGGAATATGTTCTAAGAAGAAAACATTTCTCAAAAAATGAACTCGACATGCATGAGGGTCATGACAACGACAACCCTTATGAGTGTCTCCGAATCCAAGATACATACAGTAGATAGAATTTGTAAAAAGTTTATTTCGCTCATGTGGTGAAAAATGAACATAACAAATACATCCAAAGACATGAAAAATGAGTAAGTAGGTAAAGAATAAAAGAGAACAAAATGAGGAGAATTATCATTAAGAACTTTAGTTGGAATGTGGTTTATAAGATAGACAAAGTGTAACAACGCTTCAGCCTAGAAGATACGTAGAACAAATGTCTCTGTCATGAAGGTATTGGTTGTTTCAACAATGCATCGATTCTTTCGTTTAGCATTCCAATTTTGTTGAGGTGTGTCAGGACAAGTCTTTTGATGAACAGCTGCTCCGAATTGTAAGTATGCCACAAACTCTAATGATATATTCTCTCCCCCTGAAGTTGATAAAAGAACCTTGATCTTTTTCTCGAACTATGTGGTAACCATAAAATAGAATTGTTGAAACAATGTAAACACTTGTAATTTGGAGTGCATGAAATATATCTACGTATATCAGGAAAAATAAGGGATGGCCCCCAAACATCAATATGCACAATTTCAAAAGGAGCAGTAGATTGATAAGTAATGAGAGAAAAATGCATAGATTTACTCTTAGATAAACAACACGAATAGCAAGAGATATCAAGAGATGATTTATTAACTTTGAATTTATTTATAATACCGGAAGAAAACAAATGAGAAAGTTTATCAGATTGTGAATGACCAAGATGATAATGCTAAAGTTTTTACACTTTATTTACATGAATGATATTATTAGACGATGGTAAAAAAAAAAAAAAACAATGAACCGGAGTAACAGAACTATCAAACTCCAAAAAGAAGAGTCGTCCTTTCCTTCTATCCCTCCTAACTACTTCCTTGTTGTCATATCTTGCACAAAACAACAAGTCAAGAAGAAAATTACTACACATTGGTTTTGGGCTAACTGACCCACATATATAAGATTAACATACAAGTTTGGTATATGAAAAACATCATACAAAGTAAATGTTCGATGTGGAGAAGGAGAGAAGCATAGGGACACAACAGAGGAAATTGATAACTTAGTTCCATTTGCAGTTGGGATGACTTAAATACTTTTGTATGGTTGAACATTGCGAAGGTCAGATGCAACACCTGTCAAGTGGTTGGAAGCACCAGAATCAAGATATCAAGGAGACCGACATGAGGTACCTGATAGGTTGGCCACGAATAAAGCCTGAATGATCTATTGAATCATATCAAGAGTGAGAGGACTAGTAGCAGTGGTAGCAGATGAGTCATCATTCATGGTTATGTATGTTTTTCCTCTAGCCTTTTTTCTTTTTTCTTTTTGCACTTATGAATGTTATGGCCACAAATTCCGCATAAGTCACATAAAGGATTGACTTTACAAGATGCAATAAGGTGGTCAAATTTCTTACACCAATGACACAAGACACAAGACATGTCACATCTCCCTAATAATGCCAAAATGACTAATTTCAATGTAGAAGAGAGTTGGGATGTATAGCTTTGAGACGTTGTTCTTTTGCCAATTAGTCAGACATCATGGCACTCATGATAGAGATTGGACTGCGGTTGAGTAACGCCACTCAATAATGCTCAAAATTAGGGCGTAGTTTCATGAGAAACTATCGAACACGAATGCGCTCTCGCATATTCTGGAAGATGGTGATGACATCTGATTTGAGCCAATCCATATTCTACCTATACAACCGAGCATTATTGCTCTACTTATAGATCATTTTAAGTGATCCCACATTGATTCTGTGGTTTGATGAGGAGTTAAACCCATAGCAATTGTCTTCTCAATTGAGTCTAATATCAATGTGATAATCTTTCCGTTCTTTATTTTCCAATCAACCATATCTCTTGGCTGATTTATTATATAAATAAGATACGTACTATCAACTATACCCTACAATCCATGTCCTCGAAGAAATTTCTCAAAGTGAATGGACCAAAGTTCATAATTTTTACCACCAAAGGTACAATGAAAAGAAATCTCTCGATCCATGATATATGTGAGCAAACTAAAAATGCATTGAAGATTCAAATGTGAGATGTACTTGGCAATGGATGGATGGTGGTTACCAACCACTATTAAAGTGATAAAATGGTCCACAAATCGTGGCCACACATATCCAACAAGAAAGAGAAATGGTGTGGGTCCTTAACAACACTTGCCAACAATGTCAGCCAAAGTAGAGAGAAAATCGGAAACAAATAGGGATGATAACCCTTGAGCAACAATAATTAGTTGATGAAGGAGCTTTTAATATGGAGGGATGAAAACACGAATGGAAAAGTCCCAACAGCAATATGCGGTAAGACGGGACTATAACAAAAATTGGTCCAAGTGGGGTTGTTATCCAGAACGTTTGCAATGGTAATAGGGTTTTGAGCACCTGATGGAGGATTTAGGCGGATGTTGGTTATGACAAATACAATAAGGGTTATGGTACAAATAGGGTGTTGGCAATGATGGCAGTGCTTCCTAACAACGATGGATCTGTAATAGCGACAGATCAAGAGATGGTGTTGGTGACGCCGGATTGAATGAAGATCAAGAAAAGGGTAGCAATTTGCAGATATGTGTTACCAATGAGAGGACAACCAACAAATGGGTTGACGGTGATGGTGGTGGTGATGGTATGCTGGCGATGTGTGTAGTGGCAGTTTGGGGAGATGGACAAATGGGTGGATGGGTTTGGATAGGGTCATGGCAGTTGGTGCATGATCGGGATTGGTGGTGCGGTTTAGGGATGGAATTGGGGATGGTGTTTGGGGTTTTGATGAAGTGCAAAGGGTCTATAGCCATGGGGAAGATGAGGGCATCGGAGATGCGGGTTGGGGGTTTTTCATTGGGAATATAGGTTAACTCAGATGTGTGAAGGTGTATTTCTCAAGAGTTGCGAGAATGGCAGATTTGCAATTGTCAAGAGCGACAACATCGGATCTGAACAATGATGGTGTTTCATGATGTAAGTGAAAATAAGAGGGTTGGCATCGTGCGACGGCGAAGACTGTGAACGCGACGAGATGATGACAAGCGGCAACGGAGGTCGTTGAAACACATAAACCCTATAATCAACTCTCTGATACCATGATAACACTAGGAATTTGGAGAATTCTCCTGTCATTTTCATATCAATTGCTCTAACCTAAATAAGGTTTATATAGAAGTGTACAATGAGTATACATGGAAAGATATTAATGAAAATCTAATCTATTGATATACATGAAAGGAGAATCAAGGAGGATAATGGATAATGGTTATCATTTAGGTCTCACCTTTTGGACCTAGTTCAAATTTTGGCCTAATTAGGTTCAAGCCGGGTCCATTATATGGCCCCATTAAAGTTAGGTTGGGTTGGATCTAGTTAGTCTTGATAGTAAATTTATACATATTTAATATATTTTGATTATTTTGGTTTTAAAAATGATGTTTACTCAACCATATTCATCTAAGAGAACCCCTTTACACGCCAAGAGCATGTGTGTATGATCTATTCTTTTTATTAGATGGACCCAACCATGTAAATGTTCTTATTTGTCTCAAAACTAGTTCGAGAGTTAGGTGCTATTTGGTAAACTGAAAAATATAGTCTGAAAATTAATTTATATGCTAAAAACTTTAAATATAAAATTTTAATACATTTAACTAATGAAAATTCTGTTTGGTAATTTATCTGAAAAAAGTCATGATATATGACATTAAATACTTTTTGCACAAAAAAAATTTGTTTGGTAAACATAAATAATATATGTTTGAAAATTGGTAATTTATCATATTTGTTCCCATTGTCTTAATTTCTATCTTATGTAGAGTATGAGACAAAGCGTGCTAGTGCCATGTCACCAAATTTGGTACACTTAATGCACAATTCACATGCATCTCTCAGACATAATTCTTTGATTGATAGATCATGTACTATATGATTCTTGATAAAATAATCATAACCATTTAATTTGTGTCCTTGAATTGGACAACTAATAAGAGAGACACAACAATAATATTTATTTATTTATTATTATTTCATGGACCATCTACAGTGGGCCTTACGTCGATGATATTATTGATCATGAAACCAATGAGCTCACCTGTACAAACACAATCTGAGATATGACTCAGATGAAGCATCATATAATTCCTGTTGTTTAAAATATGACTCATGCTTTAGTAGAGCATCATATTTATTAAGAATTAATTCTGGCAAATGGGTCCAAGCCAAAACACATATGCAAAAACAATCTAAAAATAAGGTGGCCTACCCTACATTATGTATGGAATCCACCCCGTTTAAAAACAAGGTGGCCCAAAAATGAGGTTGATCCAAATCTCATGTGGACCACACCACAGGAAACTATGGTAATTGAACACTCACAATTAAAAACTTCTAGGGTACAGGTCACGTGTGGCCTGTGCCACCGTTAGATGGCATACAAATACAATAGTGGGCTACAAAAAGGTAGCAACAATGAGTATCATTGTTTCCACTATTTCTAGTGGTGTGGCCCACCTAGATTTGGATCTATCTTATTTTTGGGACTAGGCTCTAAAATAAGTTGGAGAAACAGATGGATGGTGTGGATTCAACATATACATCTTGGTGGGTCCCATGAATGGGCCCACACTCGCTAAATTGTTCAAGGACCAGGGCCCAGTGGAGGATGCCTACCTCCACTGTTCCCAATGGTGCAGTCTACCTGAGATCTGGATCTCCCTTGTTTTTGGGACCTGCCCTAAAATGACTTGAAGAAGAGGATGGACGGCATGGATGAAACAGACGCACTAAGGTGGACCCCACTAGTGGCCCACTGGCTGGTTGTAGAACGGGGGCAGTGCCCCTAGCCCACTGTTTCTTATGGTGCAGTCCACCTGAGATCAGGATCTTACTTATTTTTGGGCCTTGGGCCTAATACGGTGGGGTCCACGAGTGGGACCCCTCTCCTTGCCTAAAGAGGGCTCCCGCCACCCTCATGTCACTAGACAGGAGCGCCCATGCACGTGAATGGGGCCCACACTGGGATGATTTGCTCCATCCATCCTACTGGCCAGCTCTCAGGTTCCACGGCATACACACATCATAGTGGGACTTAGAAAGTTTCAACAGTGGGTATCACCACCATCAATTTTTTCTATGGTGTGGTCCGCCCGATATCTGGATCTAGCTCAAATTTTAGGCTCTAGCCCTAAAATGATATGAAAAAATAAATGGATGGTGTGGATTATATATATATATATATAATATTATTATCTAGGTGGGGTCTAAGTTTTAGATTAATTCTGACCTTAGTATTTGTCTTTAATCATATATGTATGATCTAAAGAATATGTTGGATGGTAAATAAATATCATGGTGGGCCATAAGGTGGTCCACCTTGTGACAATGTGTGATTCACGCTTATTCATAGCGTGGCCCACTTGTGGGCCCCACAACATTTCATCAAGAATATAGAAGGAGAAAGAAAAAGGAAAAAAGAAAAGAAGTGCGAGATCCGGTTGTCGAGTAGCCCCTTGCCATTATGGGGTCCACCATATACTTTATACAAATATAAGGTGGGTTCCACCCTTGTGGGCCCACTAAAATGAAAGAAAATAAGAAAAATGGAGAGTTTGTCCTCCCTTACAGTCACAATGACGTTGAACAGCCGAATTGGGTTGGATCATCGATCAGACATCTTGGATGGACCTATCTCCTCCTAGACTCCTCTAACCCTCAAAACTCCCTACGAGCTTTCTATAATCTCTATTAAACATTCTACCTCAAGCACTCTCTCCTAAACAGTCTCTTAAATACTCCCTTTCTCAAGCACTTTCTCTTCTCTCTAAAATCTCTTTCTAATTTTCTCTAAATTTTGTTTCTCTCTTTAATCTCTTCTCTCTTTTCTTCTCACTCTCACTTATTAGGAAAATTATTGACATGAGGGGGGTTTGAGAGCTTTGTGGTAGGACTTTTTTGATAGAAATGAAAATAAGAAAAGATGGATGGATAGAATGGGGAGAGGGAAAGAGAGAGGGGAGTGGCTTAACATGGGCAAAGGTATGGGTGAGAGATGGGAGGCATGGGCTTGTTTAACTAATGAGGAAAGAGAATGAAAGATGAATATGATTGATGGGGTGATAGATGAGTTGATGGATTGATTGGACTACCTCAGGATTTGTGCAAGTGGGGCCTATGTCACATGTGCGTTGCGTGGTCCTCAGATTGCACAAAAATTACAATTTCTAATCTAAGTGTCACAATGAAATGTGCCACACGGCGTTGGAATCACAACACCTGCACGGTCACCAAGGTACAAGTATCGGGTAATTGTGGTACTGAAATAGGGTTACGATCGAAGCTCACCAATTTGGTCTGCTTGGAATGTGCCGGCACCGAAAACAAACTGTACAATTGGTCTCATATGGTTATGGGTCTTACAATAGTCCATCAACAAGCTGTAATTTTTAGAGATAATTCACCTCGACACTTAAGTCTGGCTGAAGACTGGTCCAGTGCCACTGAAGGATAGTTCGATGCAACCTAAGGGAGACAGTAACTTCAAAAGAAATTTGGGAAAATTCAGTTGCAACCGAGAAACTAATTCGGTGGGATTGAGGTGATGTTTAGTATAATTGAAGCGTAACCAAAGTGTATAAAAATTGAAGTCAGTGTGAATTTTTCCTATTTAAAGGGGTGTTCTAATCCTTCTTAAGTGTGAATTAAGGTAGAGGAGAGACCTAGGAGTTATGAAGCTTTTTCGGAATCATCCTTCCTTCTCAATCCTTCAATTTTAATTTGTATTTTTCTAGTTTTTCTTTATGTTTTGTTTAAGATGTTAGTCACGCTCAGCTAATCTCTCAGCTAAGGTTAAGGGATGAACCTTTTAATGGATATTTGATGTTTTATTCGTTTCTTCAATGAAAGTTAAGATTTTTATGTTGAATTATGATTATATATGATTGAATTCCTAGATTGAGGAATGAATCAATTTGTAAAGTTGTTCAATCTATTGTCACCTCCGAGTACATTAGATACTTTCAAATCCTTACGACGTGTTTACCAAAATTTTCATGAGTGATCAAGCCTATCATGATTCTAATTTAGGTTGGATGTTTTTGATTGATGTTAATGTGTTATTTTTTGATTAGAACATATTAGAATCTAGTTCTAGTTGAGTTATTAACTCGAGAACACAAATTGAATTTAAAGTTTATAGATCGGGAATTCTTAAATCTTTAGTCATTTTTATAACTATTTCTATAACTCATCTATTCTGTTGGATTAAAAAATCAGACCAATCATTTTTCTTAATATAAGTTCTTACCATATTCTCACCAAATTCCATGTGAATCGATCTCTGTCTTACTGAGTTATTACTATATTGCAACCCTATGCTTGAGGTTGTCAACCCTTAAGCTCGATCATGGCCCTTGGGGATTACTGGGTGCATTTGTAGTTAGTCCATTTCTGCAACTGAGATTCAGATGATTTCACCAATCGAGAGTGTAGGAGTTATAATTTGGTGCACTAAAAGGGCATTAATATACGTTAATAGCATTCACTTGAGCATGCAATACCTCCTAAAAAGTGGGGATTGTAGGAAAATCCTTAAGTTAGGTGAGAATCGCTTTCAGAAATACCACATACGGTTTCAACGACCTCAATGGGTTGGATCGCTTCCTTCCTAAGTTCATTGGCATTAATTTTCCTTATGAGACCCACCAACCTTGCATTATCATCGTCTTCCTCTTTGAGCACATGTTTCCCTTCTCTTTTGGCACTGCCTTGGGATTGCTAGTTGGGTTGGATGTGTCGGGCCCGTATCCTAGTCCGTACCGTTCCTTAGACTTTCGCGGTCCTCCCAGTCGAATTCCGACAAACTGCGACCCTAAGTCGCACATTGTCATCCCGAGTCTACTCGACCTAAAACTTATACCCTAGTGACCATGTCGACACCGCAGTTCCAACGCCGTGTCGGCACGCCAATGCGATACACAAGCTAGGAGTTGTAGGCCCGTGTTTATTTCGAAGAAACACCATGCGTTGTGAATTCCGAGAGAATCTTTACAACCCATCACATCAATTAATCAAGTACACATCCTATCACAAGTACAAGCAGCCCATCCCTCTCCCATTCCCAAAGTCAACTCTCTCTCTCTCTCTCCACCCATCCCTTTCTTACACTCACCCATCACCCATCACTCACTCTTACATCACCTCTCTCTCTCTCTCTCTCTCTCTCTTATTTTCTCACTCCATTCAAGCAATTCTCAAGGAGAGGAAACATCCATGAGAGGAGTCAATTGTGGCCCACTCCCTACGCCAAGATCTCTCATCTTCACCATTCAAATCTCATCAACTTCCATCAAAGGGAAAGCTATGGAGTTTAGGAGTCCATGGAGCTAAAGAAGAAGACGATAGGTGGGTGTTTTTAGCAATAGATCTTGATTTTTTTATGTAGGGCCCACATGATTTGGGACCCATCTTGATGTATGCATGTACATGGAGGAGCTCATAGTAGCGGAGCCCCTCCCTTCCATCATGCCTCTCTCTCTCTCTCCCTCTCTCTTTTTTTCATGTTGTGGCCCACCTAAGGAGTATGTATTTTAAGGAGAATGTATTTTATCCATGCCGTCCAAATTGTGTGGACCCACCTTGATCTGTATGTGTGACTACATCATCTAGCAGCTAGGACGGTGGGTCTCACATGGAGTTCTTATCTGTCCGTCCATTAAATGAACATACAGGGGCTGGATGTTTGGAAAAAAAATAAAATAAATAAATAAGTATATATATTATAAACGTACATGTGGTGGGCCCCACGTGGGACTCACCTGATGTGAGAATCGGATTGACTTGTGTACCTCAGCAGCTACAAAGCTACTGTAAGTGACGTCACCAAGCTCTATGGGTCCCATCCGCCATCTGCACCATCCATTTACATGGACGTTAGATAGTGGGGCCAACCATGATGCATGGGCTCCATCTGAACCATCCGTGCAGTGGACCACACCATGATATATGTGTTTCATCTCCACCATCCAGATTGATGGACGCTGGGACTACACCATAATGTAAGTGCTTTATCCGTGTCGTCCATCTGTGCAGGACCCACATGATGCATGTGTTTATCTATACCGTCCATCCACCCCAGTAGCAACATGGCTGTTATCATGATGTCACCAAGCTTTGAGGGTCCCACTATGGCATGTATTTCATCCCACCATCCATCTAAACGGTGGGGACCTTCTTGATATAAGTGTTATATCCCAATCGTCCATTGGACGGTGGGGATTAACCAGCTATATAACTGATGTAATAATGTCATCAAGTTCCGTGGGACTCACCAGATGTATGGGTTTCATCCACGTCAACCGTCCAATCTGTGGACTGAGCATGGGCATGCTTTATATCCCAGTCGTCCATATGCTTTTGGACGGTGGGCCAGCAGCTCTCGTAGCCGCTGTACACATCAGAAAGCTTTGTGGGTCTGATATATGTATGTGTTACATCCAAACCGTCCACCTGTTTGGACAACAATAAGGTCCGATCAAGTGGGACCCACCTTGGTGTATAAGTTGTTATATCCAAACTATCTATCAGGTGGACCACACTGCAAACAGTGGAGGATTGAACGTCTGCCATTGCACCCTTTTAGGAGCACATAAGTTCTGGATCAATATGATATTGTTTTTCCTCTTAATTCAGGTCTTTGTGACTGTATGAACGGATTGGATGGAAAATAACGTTATGGTGGACCCTGGGAATTTTAAAGGGTGGAAATCATTATCTCCACTACTATTTGTGGTATGGTCCAGATGATCTTCCGATATGATTCAATTCTTGTGGGAAATGCTCTTAAATGACCTTTTAAAATAAATGAATGGTGTAGATTGGTATGGCCCATGTGATGTGACCCACTTAAGGTGTATGAGGCCCATTGGTGCGGCCTATTGATGCGACCCACTAGAGGTATATAAGGCCCATTGGTACCGCTCATTGATGTGGCCCACTTGGGGTATATGAGGCCCATTAGTGCGACCCGTTGATGTGGCCCACTTGAGGTATATGAGGTCCATTGGCGCGACCCATTGATGCGGCCCACTTGATGTATATGAGGCCCATTGGCGTGACCCATTGATGCGGCCCACTTGATGTATATGAGGCCCATTGGCGCGACCCATCGATGCAGCCCACTTGATGTATATGAGGCCCATTGATGCGGCCCACTTGATGTATATGAGGCCCGTTGGCACGACCCATTGATACGGCCCACTTGATGTATATGTGGCCCTTGAGTGAGGCCCATGGTGATGTATATTAAGCTCTTGTGCGAGGCCATGAGCCCACTGTATGCTTGACTCTATGTGGGCCACTCCTTGGGAGTAATGTTGGTTAAATGTCCACATTGATGGGCAATGATGGGTAAATGTCCACATTATACCTTCCCTTAGGCCCTTTGTTAGGCCGATTATTGAGGCCGATTATTGAGGCCGATTGTTGATGCCAGTTATCGATACTGATTATGAGTATGTGACAGCATAGCATCATGATACATGCCCATATGCATCATCCGTATGTTTGTTATGAGATGTGGATGACTATTGCATATGCCGTAGGGCAGGTTGTTTAGGGAACTCCCTGATAGGCAGAGTCGTCCCCACATGAGCACGGTATGCGCATGATTGATGTATGATTAGACTGTGCTGTTTGGTTTCACCTCTAGATGGTGTGAGTGGATCTGTGACTCATGCATCTCACATTTTGAGATATGACTATTGTACGCCCTAGCGACATCAGGGTCGTGGCCTCCACAGGCATATCGCGGATGGCCAGATGGGACACCGAAAATCTTTTTCTACATGGGGTGCCATAGATGTCCCTAGGTGAAAGTCCTTAAACCTTTGTGGCCAAGAGACACTCTAACATCTAGACCAAGTGGATACATGAGCACGCGAGTGCTGAATACCAGTAGGCTGCATCTCCCACTGTGTCATGGTCGGTTGGAAGGGGATGTGGCCTTACCTGTCCAAGGGTAGGGGGCATAGCTAGGTTGAGTTTGAAAAGCTCGTAAATGGATTCACTATCGACGTGCTGGGTAGATATTGGCTGATTACTGGCCACGCGGATAGTGAGGTGTCTTCCACTTGCATGATTGCGCGTCTAGTAGGCGGTGATCACGTGTAGAGTGTACTAGACCCCGGTGATGATCCCAGAGATGTACAGTACTGACATGTGAACTTATTGAGCAGGAGTTGCATATTCAGCATTTTACTCATTCATTCACTATTCACTCGAATTGGTGGTTCGTAACTAATTGATATGTGTACTTTCGCGATGGCCAGGATTTTGGTTGGGGCGCGTGACCAACCTGAGGTCAGGAGTTCACCACATTGAGTCTATCTATCCAAATTTAGGTATGAGACTGGTTTGGATAGAAGTCCCTTGTGATAGACCTCATAGCCTGCGATACTACGTATTATCACCCCGACTTCACACTCCAGCTTTATCATTTTATTCGCACCTCATATTATATTACATCTGCGGCATATGGTATTTGGGTTGCTATGTTTTCACATTTATAAGGCCTAGATGAGGTTGACGGTATTCGTGGATTCGTCAGGATTTGCATATTGCACGGAATCCTCAGTATTCGATGTTTGGCATATTATGTCTCCACATTGCATAATTGATCTACATTTCTTCCTCAGTATATGATATTGGCTTATTATATTTTTGCATTGCATAGCCTGGATAAGGCTGATGGTATTTATGGACTTACCAACATGTTTCCGCATTACTCCGATATTGTATACTTGGCACTTACCTTGCGCACACACTTACACCACCCTCTAAGCTTTCTATAAGGTTATACACGATAGATGTGTGCAGGTGACATTAGGTTACAACAATATTGAGCTTGGAGCGTACAGCGGTCTTCTGGAGCTTTAATTTTCGATATATGTATATTTCCCTTTCAGCACTGTATTCAAATGTTTATATTAGTGGATATGTGATAATGATGTTTCCTTTGTGATTTGGGTAAGCTTGTGGTTATGCTTCTCACGAGATAAACGTATGTTGAAAATCCTCCTTGTAGGATCCTAGAATTGAAAATCTGGTGTATGGGTGCTGGAAGCCGAGAATGGGGTACTACGGAGGTTGTCAGTACCTGATTTGGCGATCAAAAATTTTGTGAGCCCGGTTTCCGAGTTTGGGGCGTGACAGAATATGTCCAATGATTAGGCATTTTTAGCTAACATGTCAAAGTAATCCCAGGCCTCTTTCGGATTCTTACTCATATATTCGTCATTACACATCATCTATATAAATTGGTGCATGTTTGAGCTTAGTCCATTATTAAAAAAAGCTAATCACCCAGCAAATCTCATAGCCATGGTGTGCGTAAGCGAGAAGTAAGTCTTTGAACCATTCCCAATACTGGAAAAAAGTTTCATCTCCTTTTAAAGAGAAGTTCATAATGTCACACCCGAGAGTGTTGATTTTATAAACTAGGAAGAACTCTTTGGGGAACTCCCAGGTCATTTCGACCCTGTGCCAATAAATTTTGGCCTTAAGGAGTGAAGCCATGATTTGGCCTTCTCATTTACACAGAATAGAAATAGCTTCAATCTAATTACACCAATAAGAACATTTTTAAAGTGTATGGTTGCAACAATTTCTTCAAAATCTTTTAGGTGCAAGTATAGACTGTCTGAATCAAGTCCATAGAATTTAGGGAGTAATTGGATGACCCCTGGTTTAAAATCCACATTTCCTGCGTTGGTTGAAAAAATCATGCAAGAATGCATACTTGTTCTTACCGGTTGTAAATAATCATGTAAAGTTTAAATTGGTGGAACTTGGTGTACCTCATTCTCATCACGCATTGTCCTAATTGATAGTGTGTTTCGCACAGGATACTTATCAAAATTTTGTTCAGTTTCAGCCATACTTCCAAAAGATGTTTAAGGAGTATTCATGTGTTTTCTAACTCATCGATGAATTGTAAGCCCATCGACCAAATCTCCTCTACTTAAAAGTCTCAGTGTATGATCCCTTACCCAATTAGGCATGAACCACACAAAACCTTAACTCTATAATCTAACCTAAAGTCCTACAACAAAATAAAAATTATACAATAATTAAGGAAGTAAGTAGAATGAGTGACGAATGATATTACCAATACAGAAGAACTAGAACTAAATATCCTACGAACAAAAACAAGCAAACGATATTAGTAATGTTAGAAAATATGACATATAATAAACCTTAGAAAAAAAAATGAAATTAGAAAACCTACAAAAAAAACCTTAGGCTAGAAAAAGCCAAAAAAAAATAGAAAAACCTAACCTAAAACAAAAATTAAACCTATAAAACCTAAACCTAATTGTGTTTAATGCCACTTCCCGACAACATCGCCAAAAACTTAATCGAACCAAGGGTTGACAACCCTAAGTGTAGGACTGCGATGTAGTAATAACTTGGCAATATAGAGTTCGAATTCTCAAGGAATGGGAAACACAAACAGAGCTAATCTAAAGGTAATGATTTATCTTGGTTTTTAATCCAACGAATAGGTTAAGGTAAAAATAAACAATAAAAATGATTAAGGATCTAGGAATCCACTCATACCAATTATAATATCTAATTCACTGATTCAACTCTTATAACTCAACTGGAATCGAAGTCCTATTATATCCAATCAGAAGATAATTCTATTAAATTAATAATCAACACTAATAAAAACATGAATTCAATTGAACGATTCTCTCATGAAGCATTTGGATCTTAATCGTATGGAATTAAGATAATAAAAAACACATGGAGGCGACAATAGATGAATTAATTATATAAATTAATTTCTTCTTTAATTAAGCTAAGTAATTGCCCATTTAAAACATCCACTGTAACCATAGTTCACAACAAATCAAGGAAATAAATAATTTAAAACTTTCATAAATTAAATTCAAACCAATTCAATCTAATATCATCATTCAAACCATTATTGTTGAATCAAATAAATTAAATATTGTAATTAACTACAAGCTTCATCTATTAGCTTTGAGATTACCTTAGCATGGCTAATATCTTAGAACAAAAACAAAAGAAAAACATAAATGACAAATTAGAACTGAATGATTGAGGAAGAAGGACGACTCCATGGAAGCTCCGTCACCCCTAGGTCTCTCTCCCAAGCCCTAATTTGTATCTAAAACTATCTAACATACTACTTCAAAAATGAAAAAATCGCATTGACTTTGGACTGATTCCAAATTTCTGCACTTTTATTACCCTTTGATCGCACCAATGATAGCCTTCAGTCACACCAACATCGCTTCGATCACACCTAAGTGGTCTCTCAATTGCAGCCGAATTTTCTCAAAATATATCTAAAGTCTCTGTCTCCTTTAGGTCACACCAAACCTTCATTCTGTGGCACTGAATGTATCTTTGGTCACACCTAAGTGTCAAATCGAATTAACTCTAAAAATCACTAATTCTTACTAGACTATATTGGTACTTTCGGTTGGACTGAACAAACCTTAGGTGTGACCGAACAGTCTATTATTTCTATTATTGAACTATGTGATTTTTCAGCTTTTTCTTCATCATTTTTAATTAGTTTTATCGGATCTTTGGTGCTTGAATTCTTCAATATTGTCCTCTAAACTCCAATTCTTCATTGCCTTTAAGCTTGATATCTTTTTGAGTTTTAAATTATCTTTTTGATTACATATTCATCTTTGAATTTAAAATCGCCTCGCATGTAAAAACATATCTATTTAGATTAATTAAATACTTAAATTCAACCAAAATTAGTATAATTGAGAAGATAAATATAAAATATTTAAGCGTTATTAGTGAGCCACAAACATATTCGAAAATAGAACTGAAAAGATGCTTCTGTGGGTTCACGGCTGTCCAATTAAAATGAACGGATCAAATCGGCGAAGAGGTGGGCCAAATTTTAGTTTTGGGTGAGCCCTCATGCCTTTTTAAAATTACCTTTCACATTTTGAGACGAGAACCTATCGTAAGATGGGCAACTGTGGCAGAGGGATATTTTCGTCATCCAAAAAATGAAAAGATAAATTAAAGGCTACAATTCCTTAAGTCTAGTCTGTACGGTCCTACAATGACCACGTCACCTTATGGGGCCACTTGGACCGAAAACTGCAATCCCCCTCATAATTACATATGAGTTCGGGCATAAAAAAAGAAAAGAAAAGATGGCCCTCCTTGATGTCTATGTTAAATCCATGCCGTCCCACCATTTTTCCAGCTTATTTTAAGGCACAAGCCCAAAAATAAGGTATATCCAAATCTCAGTTGGAATAGACCACATGAAAATGTGGTTACTGAATGCCCACATTGAAAACTTCATGAGGTCACAAAAGTTTTGGATGAAGTTGATATTTTTGTTTTCCCTTCATCTAGGTCTGTGTGACGTAATCAACGGGTTGGATAGAAAATAAACATTACAGTGGGCCCTATGAAATTTTTAGTGGTATGCATTCAAAGTAGTATGCATTCAATCACCATTGTTTTCCTGTAGGCTGTAGTGTGGTAGACTTGAGATTTAGATCTACTTCATTTTGGACCGTGCCCTAGAATAATATGAAAAAACTGATGGTCACCTCATTTTTCACTAATGTTTTCATTTCCATTCAAATTGGAAATAAGTAATTTGATTGGTATGATCCACATCATCAGGCTTATATTCTTCATATAGCATTTAGACCGAATGACTATGAAATTATGTTGATACTTCCACATCTTATAGGTAATGTAGGAGGATGATTCCGTACTACAGTTCGGTGGAGGAACTTTAGGACACCCTTGGGGAAATGCACCTGGTGCAGTAGCTAATCGGGTGGCGTTAGAAGCGTGTGTACAAGCTCGTAATGAGGGACGTGATCTTGCTAGTCAAGGTAATGAAATTATCCGTGAAGCTAGCAAATGGAGCCCTGAACTAGCTGCTGCTTGTGAGGTATGGAAGGATCGTCACAGAAGCAACACCTAGGTCGATGTGTTAATTAATGTAGGAAAGTTCTATGGACTCTTTCAAAATGTACGTGTTATATCCACACCATCCATTTATTTTTCTATTTCATTACGGAGAGCATGAGCCTGAAAATGAGGCAGATATAAGGCTCTAGTGGACCACACTACAAAAACAACCACCGAAAAGCTTTTAAAGATGGGTGTTTAATCACCACTCTTCCGTATCAGATGGTACACCTGATATTTAGATCTATTTCAGTTTTTTAGACCATGTCCTAAGATGCCGATTAGATACTGAAAGTTTGAGTAGCGAGACTTGCTACTGAAGTGACGTCACCAAGTTCTGTGGGACCCACAGATGTATGTGTTGTATTCACACCATCCATCCATTTGAAGAGGTCATTTTAAGGCATGAGATAAAGAATGAGTCATATCCAAATTTAGAGTGGACCCCGCTGCAGAAAACAGTGGGAAGAGTGATGCCCACCATTGAAACCTTCTTAAGGTTTCATGTTTATCTGAGATCCGATATGTTCTTAAACTGTGACAGACATGAAATAAGGAAAACAGAAATTTCAGCTTTATCGAGAACTTTTGGTTGTTATAAATTTTTAATGGTGGGCGTCACTCTCTCCATTGTTTTCTGTGATGGGTCCATTCGACCTTCTTTATCTGATTCATTCTTTGTATCATGCTATAAATTGATCTCCAAATGAATGAACGGTGTAGATGCAACACATACATCATGATAGGTCCCACATAATTTGGTGGCGTCACTTCGGGAGCCAGTCTCACTGCTTAACCTGTCAGTAGCCAATCCGCGTCCCATGTCATGATACGGTAAAAAGTGACGAACGACTTGAATATACAAGTTACAACACGTGCATCTAGGCGGCCCCAAATAGTCGGTAAAACAGGCACCAGCATGTTACCTGTACCTGCTCATCTCTGCATGTTATTCGGACTGTGTGCCACAACACTTAATAGGTGCCTGCCATGTTTACATGGTAAAGTTCTATTCCCCATCATAGTGTATATGTCATATCAGCACCTTCCCTCCACTTTTTCAGGCCATCTAAGGCATGTACTAAAAACATAGGGAATCCAAATCTGAAATTGACCCCACCACATAAAATAATAGAGATTGAATACCTACCATTGAAACCGTCTCCAGGCCACAAAAGTTCAGCTGGTATTTACGTTTTTCCTTCATCCAGGCCTATTTGAACCTATGAAAAGATTTGATGGCAAATAAACATCACATTGGGCCTTAGAAACATTTCAATGGTGAGCATTATTAAATCACAAGTTTCTATGGTGTGGTCCACTTAAGTCTTGATGTTTGCCTCAATTTTTAGATCTTGCCCTAAAATGATATGGTAAAATGGATGGAAGGCATGTATATAACACATATATCATGATGGGACCAAAGAACTTTGGGTAGCTTTGTGAAAACCTGTGCCGAAGTAAGATAAAACTATTTAACTCAAAATCACTTACCTTATTTCGTATTAAATTTTAAGTTGGAGGAAAACTTAAACAAATGTTTTTTCAGTAAAAATTTAAATTAAATAATTAAAATTTTGAATTTACCAAATGCAATGAATCAAGGAAATTCACCCAAAACAGTCCATTTTTAGTGATGAGTGAAAATAAGTTTCACCAAACAGACCCTTAGATCTAAAGACTAGATGGATGTCAAAACCAATTAATTCTAGTCCCCAGTCTCCAAGAACTGAACCAGGATCCAAAAGGGTCCAAACCCAGTTAACTTGGGTCTGGGTACCATAAAAGCAAACCAAACTCCTTTAATTCACAACCTTAGTTTAGCCCCACAATAAGTGGGGAAGCCTTAAAAGGACCATGCATTGAAAATCAGAGCCATCAATGGGCCAGATCCCGGTGGATCCCCTGGGCTTGTGGCATGGGCTTATTTAGTTTGGGTCTTGCCAGGCTCAGGTCTTGATTTTAGGACGGAACTAGACCCTTTTAGGTCTAGCACCCCTTGAGCAACTTTCAAGTATTTGGACCCATATAGTCTAACACCCATTTTAGGACAGAACTAGACGCATGTATATGTGCCAATTTGACATTACATGGCATTAAAGGGGCATTTGGATTAGAAGTTACTTAAAATAAGCTTCTCATGCCTTAAGTAACTTATCTTGATTTCTACTTATTAAACTGAAGTGATTAAGTAACTTTAAATAAAAAAGCTACTTATAATTTTATAATTGATCATAAACCAAGCTTAATTATCCCAAATAAGTTACTTTATCTACTGCTTAAGTAGAGAAAAGTAACACTGGTCAATAGCTCAAGTGGTAGATTGAGTGAAAGATACCTTGTTTCAACACCGAGGTTTTGGTATCGATCCCTAGTGGGGGTGGCTAACAAAGTAGTGTCAATGACAGTGGGGTGTATTAACAAGCTAACAAAAAAAAAAAAAAACTTATTTAGTGGTATCCAAACAGGCCCTAAGAGACAGTGGGTAAGTGATCCTTGCTGTTGATATTAATGTAACATTAACATGGAAATTAAACAGGCCCAAACAAGATCTAGGCGGATGCACACCCATTAAAATTGAGTCAGGCCCATCGGTGAGTTGAGTTGAACCGAGTTAGGGCTGACCCGACTTGATCTAGTTTTGAAATAAACCTGACCCCACCTCGACCCGACTCATTACCAAGTCCAGCATGCCTGACCTGATCTGAGTCTGGGTCTGGCCTGGACTAATTTGGACCAAGTCTGACTCGATCACAAGTACCGAGTCAAGTCGGGTGAGGCGGGTATCCATGGGCTAAAATCATAACTCAAAACCTAGGTGCGCTTGCCGGAATTGTAGTCTCTTCAACTATACAGCATCTTAGATCTAAAATGTCAAACCCTTTTTTTTTTTTTTTTAATAATATTTATGTACAAGTAAAGTTTGGGATTGAGTCGAGTCAGTATTGAGTTAGATTTCAGGTCATGTCAAGTGAAGCTACCGGGTAACCCGAACTAAACTCAGTTTGAGTTCAGATTGGATGAAGTCTACTCGGTTTGGATTGACTCACCCACGCGGTTCAAATTGAGTAGGGTCAAGAAGAGTCGGATGAGTTGCCCAGCTCTAGTTGGCACGCTATTTTAATGGGATTACTAATTGGCCTGACTCATGCTCTGCCCTTTTGATTTGGCAGGACATTTAGGCTCCCTTTCACGAGGGCTTGAAAGCATGTGGGTGCAAATGGTCGTGAATGAGAAACAACCGTTTTCAAAATCATGGTGAACTATGTCAATGGAGCCTAGCCCCATTTGGCCAAGACTCCTGTGGTTGCGGTCAGTGAAAAGGGATTACGTCTCAACTTCAAGCTTAGAAAGCTGCTGAAGTTGATGAATGGTGGAAAGAACGGCTTGGGTCCACTCATGAGCTGGAGAGCAAGTAGCCCATTATCATAATTTTACATAACGAGAAATGCTCCATTGCTACGAAGGCACCGTAAGTAGCAGGGAAGCGGATTAGCTGGTGTACCTCACACAAACTATATAGCAGCTGCAGGTACGTGTCATGCAAAGGGAAGCGGATTGGCTGGTGTACCTCACACCAGCTATGTAGCTACTGTATTGACGTCAGTGAGTTTCATGTGTCTGGTCATGAGGTATATCCCAACCGTAAGTTCTCTGTGTCTGGTCATGAGGTATATCCAAACCATCAGTAACACCCGGCTCATTTAGAACAGTCCTGTTTGCATGACCTCCAAATTTCAGGGTGTTACACCGTTCATCCATTTGATGAGCTCGTTTTAATGCTTGAGACAAAAAATGAGATAGAGATCCAACTATCAAGTGGACCACACTTTAAAAAGCAGCGGGGGATTGAATGTCTACCATTGAAACCCTTTTTGTGGTCACAAAAGTTTTGGATCAATATGAAATTTATTTTTCCACTTAATTAAGGTTTTTTTTGACCTTATGAACAGATTGGATGGAAAATAAATGTTATGGTGGGCCCTATAAATTTTTTGACGGTGAAAATAATTATCTCCACTCCTATTTGTAGTGTGGTCCAGATGATTTATGGATATGATTTGTTTTTTGGTATAATGGCCTAAAGTGATCACTAAAGATAGGTGAACAGTTTAGATATAATAAATACATCACTGTAGGGCCCATGTAACTTTGATCTCCTTTGAACCGTTTATACAACTCAGAGCTCGGAGCATTAATGCTTGTCTTTGCACGACACCCACCGACAATGGCTACATAGCTGGTGTGAAGTACACCAGCCAATCTACTTCCTTTTACAAAGACAATACTGATGCTCCTCGACCTCTGGATTGTATTACCAGTTCAAAGGTGATCAAAGTTACATGGGCTCTATAGTGATATATTTATTATATGAACAGCATGTATTTATTTTTAGACATCATTTTAGAGCATTATTCAGCAAATGAATCATATTGAAAGATCATCTAAGACCACACCATAAATAGCAGCGGTGATACCGTTAAACAAATTTTAGAGCCCACCATAAAGGTTATTTGACATCCAATCTATTCATAAGGTCAAAAATACCTGTATGATATTGATCCAAAATCATTTTCACCGTTAAACAAATTTTAAAGCCTACCATAAAGTTTATTTGACATTCAATCTATTCATAAGGTCAAAAATACCTATATGATATTGATCCAAAACTTCTGTTACCCCAGAAAGGGTTTCAATGGTAATGGTTAAATGTCCCACTGGTTTTTGCTGTGTGGTCCACTTGATAGTTAGATCTATCTTATTTTTTGTCTCAGGCCTTAAAGACGAGCTGACAAAATGTATGGATGGTTTGGACACAACACATACCTTATGACCAGACCCACGTAACTTGCTGATGTGAATACAACAGCTATATATCCGGTCTGAGTTACATTAGCCAATCCGCCCCTTGATGCTCCTAGCTGTCTAAGTTCAGTTAATCCAATCAACCAAATCTGAACTATCTATAATGTCGGGAACAAAATTCTCAAGCTAATGTAAAAATAAATAAATAAAAAAACAAGGCACTGATTGAATGATCCAATTCATCCTTAAATTAGGACTTATTTTCTGTGAGCGTCCTTTTCTCCTGGCCATGGATGGGATGGCCACGATTGCCTAGCAAAAGTGATTCTTAATAATCACAAGCAATTTATGAAAATCTCTAACGAATAGATGGATCAGATTTTTGATTGGACCTATTTTTATATAAATGATCTTAACCCTCTAATTTAAAAACAATGGTCGATATTTTTTAGACTGGTGTGATCTTTACTTGATAGACCACTAAATATGTGTTTGACCTAATGAACGGTCTAGATCAATGGATTGGACAGTCCAAGTGCCCCATCCAACTAAATGCAACTAGGACTGCTATGCGAGCACTGGAGCAATGATAACTACTGTAATTCACAATAGTTATATAATTAAAAATAGCAAGGTGCAGGCCCTGAGATATTTCTCAGGCCTGACAGCGGCCGTTCCGGCCGTGGGATTTGGCATTCCACCAAGATATGTTTATTCATGTAGGGCAGGAAAGACCTCGTCCATTGGCATTTTTTGTAGTGTTAATCAGATCTGAAATTTAGGACTTTCCAGAATATATACGGACCTGAAAAAAGGCAGTGGCCCAATCTATTTCAAGAATCAACGATCTTAACTTAAAGCTCATGCTCTGGGCAGCAAGTG
Source organism: Magnolia changhungtana (assembly GCA_030180095.1). NCBI lineage: Eukaryota > Viridiplantae > Streptophyta > Magnoliopsida > Magnoliales > Magnoliaceae > Magnolia > Magnolia changhungtana. The sequence continues at coordinate 2,110,311 of JASAUF010000502.1, read as the reverse complement.
AGCCATTCATTTCTCACGGACTAAAATCAGGCCCGAAATGAGGCCTGCAGACGTCAGACACAGTACTGACATATTCATATCTTGTGCACGACAATCAGGACGGATGAATGAGGAAATCGCGGCGTTTCTAAAATGGCATTGAAGCCTGGCCCATTAACTTCTGTTGCCTATACATCAGTCTGGAACGACACGAGACAGTTGTCTGTTGAAATAGGACCGTTTGATAGTTTTCAATTTTTAACCATTCAATGTCTAGATAATCACATAATCATAAATTTTGAATATGACAAGCTTAAGCAAAGATCCTTAGTTTGGACAGTTTAATTTCACTTGCTTGTATAGCACGCATGTGATTTCTAAGTGATTGTGTATCATCCATCACTCTGCCAGAGCATCAAAATATTTTCCCTCGTCCATTCTGCAAAAGATGCTCGGCAGTTCAAAATTGAGTTTTTTTTCACCGTACGCTTCACTTATAAACCACTACTTAGGGTACGGTGTACTTTTAGCAGACAAAAATACCTCTGCCAATCCTTTCGCAAGCGGACGGCTGGTGTGCGAAGACGAGCGCTGACACTCTCCCAGCTACACATTGTACGAATGAGCTCCACAGTTTCGTAGCTTTAATTTTAAGCCAGCTACTTCACGTGCGGTGTACTTGTAGCAGACCAAAATTCTTCCGCCGTTCCTTTAGCAAGCGGATCGGCTTGTGTGTAAAAACGAGCGCTGACACTCCTCGAGCTCCATATCGTACGAATGGGCACCATAGTTATTTATTTAGTATATCCCGTCCCTTCTACGAAAGAAGCTCAGGCAATTCAAAATTAAAATTTTTTCTACTGTACACTTTATTTTTAAGCCACTTAGTATACGGTATACTTTTAGCATACCAAAATACTTTTGCCGATCGTTTTGGAAGCAGATCGGCTGGTGCGTGAAGACGTGCGCTGACACTCCTCGAGCTCCAAATTGTATGAATGAGCTCAATAGTTATGTACTGATTATACCCTGTCCATTCTACAAATGATGCTCAGGAAATTCAAAATTGAGTTTTTTCCTACTATACGCCTCACTTTTAAGCCACCTACCTAGTGTAGGGTGTACTTTTAGCTGACCAAAATACTTCTGTCATTCCTTTTGGAAGCAAATTGGCTGGTGTGCGAAGACAAGCGCTCGCACTCCTCAAGCTCCAAATTGTATGAATGGGCTCCACAGTTATGCATTTATTATATCTTGTCCATTTTGCAAAAGATGCTCAGGTAGTTCAAAATTAAGTTTTTTCCCACTGTATGTTTTACTTTTAAGCCACCTACTTAGTATACGGCGTACTTTTAGCATACCAAAATACCTTTGCCATTCCTTTTGCAAGCAGATCGGCTGGTGTGTGAAGACGAGTGCTGACACTCCTTGAGCTCCAAATTGTATGAATGGGCTCCCCAGTTATGTATTTATTATATCTCGTCCATTCTACAAAAGATGCTTAGGCAGTTCAAAATTAAGTTTTTTCCTACTGTACGCTTCACCTTTAAGCCACCTACTTAGTGTACGGTGTACTTTTAGCATACCAAAATACCTCTGCAGTTCCTTTCGCAAGTGGATCGGTTGGTGTGTGAAGTCGAGTGCTGACACTCCTCGAGCTCCAAATTGTATGAATGGGCTCCACAGTTATGTATTTATTATATCTCATCTATTCTACAAAAGATGCTCAGGCAGTTCAAAATTAAGGTTTTTCCTACTGTATGCTTCACTTTTAAGCCATCTACTTAATGTACAGTGTACTTTTAGCAGACCAACATACCTCTGCCGTTCCTTTCGGAAGCGGATTGACTGGTGTGTGAAGACGAGCACTGACACTCCTCGAGCTCCAAATTGTACAAATGGGCTCCACAGTTATGTATTTATTATATCTCCTCCATTCTGCAAAAGACGCTCAGGCAGTTCAAAATTGAGTTTTTTCCTACTGTACGCTTCACTTTTAAGCCACCTACTTAGTGTACGGTGTACTTTTAACAGACCAAAATACCTCTATCGTTCCTTTCGGAAGCGGATTGGCTAGTGTACGAAGTCGAGCGCTAACACTTCAAGCCATCTCCAAGTTGTACGAATAGGCTCTACAATTATGTATTTATTATATCCACAATGTTCATCCATATTTCGATATTGTTTTAGAGCATTATAAAAAAAAAAAAAGAATCATATCCAAAGATCAACTGGACCACACCACAAATAGCAGTGGGGATATTGATTTTCACCGTTAAAAATTCCGTAGGGTCCACCATAACATTTATTTTCCATCCAATCTATTCATAAGGTTACAAAGACCTGATGAAGAGGAAAAACAAATTTCATATTGATCTAAAACTTTTGTGACCCCGAAAAGGGTTTCAATGGTAGACGTTCAATCCCTCACTACTTTTACAGTGTGGTCCACTTGATAGTTAGATCTGTCTTATTTTTCGTCTTAAGCCATAATACGAGCTCACCAAATGGATGGACGGTTTGGATATAACACATACCTCATGATAAGACCCACAAAACTTGCTGACGTCAATACACCAGCTATATATCTGGTGTGCGGTACACCAGCCAATCCGCTTTCATTCCTTTCACGGCGGTACTACTGCCGGTCTGGAGGTACTGCCGCCTGGACTGTCCAGCGGGCGGTGGTAGTACGGCTGGTCTGGTGGTAGTGCCGCAGTCCCCTTAGACTTTTGCATTCCAATATGGTTAGGATTGCACAATAAAAATGATTCTTTAGGACCATATCCGACCCCAGATAGGGTCCAACAAATAGATGGATTTGATTGTTGATACATGCTAATTCCACAAACAATCCTGACCGTCCATCTTATAGGTTGTTGATTGAATGATGTACTTACACTGCCAGGAAACTTGTCCAATTCAAAGCCAGCCATTCCAATAATAGCATGAACGGGTGCACTGTAGTTACTGTGATCATAGGTGTCCACTCCATCTTTATCTTTTGTAGGCATGGCCTTGCACTCTTTTCAGTACACCACACATGTTCTCTCGTAGTTGTGTACATGCCCAAACAAAACGAGGTCCACCTTAAAAAAAAGAGATTATGGTCCTTTGGGTTTGTTGATTTGGACGGTCTGGATGCTTTTGGATGCACAAGTGAATAGAATTGCGAAAGCTAGAGTCGTGCCCTCCCACGTGGGCAAGTACATGCATTGCGCCATTGTGTGTTGGAATTTGTGCTGCGGAATCACATAGAGATGGATCTAGGATAGCAATCCAAGAGCACTAAGCAAATGCAAGAGAACACAAAGATTTAACGTGAAAAACCCTTTCGGGAAAAGCCCACGGCACAAAGCGACAAAATTCCACTATGAAAGAAGAGATTACAAAGATAGAGAACTTACCCAGCTTGAGAAATCCTCAGACCTCACATTTCTCACCCCTTGAAACCTTAGAGCCCTCTTTTAAAAACCCTAGAATCCTTTTAAAAATCTTAGAATGCCTTAGAATCCCTTAGAATCCCTCTTAGTCCCATATACAAACTTTTTATAGCTTTAGAAAGGAACCAAAATGGAATAGGAAACAAATTTTGCAAAATCTGCGTTTCCGCAGAAAATCTGCGTAAAACCTTTGACAACATCGAACTAGCTTCGTTGTCATTGAAAAATGATAAAATATGTCCAGTGAGCAGGGACGAAAATTTGAAAAATACTCGATGGCATCGACCGGCTTTAATGTCATCGAACTCTCATTGACAAATTTAAGACATCTGTCAGCAACAATCTCCACCATGTCTTCAATCTTCAAATGTGTAGCTTCTTATCCTCTTCTCTTATCTCTGCCTTGCAACATAGCTTCATCAACGTTTCTCGTGCACACTCCGTCGTCCTTTTATGTCATCGCCAAGCCCAGAGAAGTTGTACAGAACTTGAACTTCTTCGTAGGAATGGCCCTGGTGAGCATGTCTGCCGGATTCACGCTGGTATGAATCTTCTCCAGTGTTACGCCTTCTTCTTCAAGCAATTGTTAGATAAAGTGGTGACGAACATCAATGTGTTTAGTACAAGAGTGATAAATGAAAATTTTAGCCAAATTGATAGTGCTCTCGCTATCATAGTTAATCGGCACAGGCTCTTACTAAAGTCCTTGTAAGTGCTATGTTGTAGATCTAGCACCCTGTCTTATCAAATTTTGTAGTGCCAAACCACATTGGAGTGATTGACTTGTTTTGATAGATGGAAAGTTTACCTTCATACGAAGATGAGTTTCAAGTCATCTACATTAACATCAAGTGCTACAACAACTTCAAGTCAATGTACATGTTCAACTGCTAGAACAAGTTCAAGTTCAAGAAGTGCAAGTACAACTTCAAGTCCAAATGCATAAGTATACAAGCTCAAGCTCAAATTTCAAGTATACAAGCTCAAGCTCAAGGTTCAAGTATACAAGCTCAAGCTCAAGTTTCAAGCATACAAGATCAAGCTTCATGTACTTCAAAGTATACTATCTACCGAAGCGACTGATGTTACAAGTTCAATGCTCACATTTAAGGTATACATGACCCTAGAAAGACCTCAGGCTTAGGTCATTAATGTTGCATATTTAAATTGGGTCAATGTACTTATTTTAGGCTTTGCTTCGACTAGTCCTAGTCATTGTTCGACTAGTCCAGGCACTGGCTCGACCAGTCCAGGATTTTTTTCGACCAGTCTAGAAATTTACTCAATTTTTCGGATAAGTTTGGTTAGTCTTCGACCAGTCAAGCAGCCTGCTCGACCGGTCGTGGAGACTGGCTTGACTAGTTGAGCAGGGCTCGACTCGAACTTCAGCAAGGTCATTTTGACCCACTCGACCAGTCGAGTGCTATTCTTGACCAGTTGAGAAGGCCATTCGACTAGTTGAGAAAGCCACTTCGCCAGTCGAGGGTCTGTTTTATCCGATCGTGTCAGAAAATTTAAAAATTGGTTGTTACCAGGACCAGTCAAGGCAGAACTTAGACCAGTCGAGGGAACCAAATTACAACCTATAAATAAAGGACTTTTCTCAGATTTTTTCATGCATTTCAAGCCAATTCAAGCCACCATTCTGAGAGATAAGTCCCCAATATTGTAAAGTTATTATACGGTATTTAAGATTATTTTATATAGCTTTTTGGTTTTGAATTTCTTGATTTCTTGTTGTTCAATCTTATTTGATAAAAAGGGAATTGTGCTTTAACCCCTTTTTTAGATCTAAGAAATTGAATCCAAGTAGCCAAAGGTTGGATTTAATTTAAAATTCATTTAGACCTAGAACCCTTTCATTTGTAAGATAGAACTTTAAACATCTACATCTACAAAGAAGTGGTTATCGAAGAAGAACCTTCAGATAAGTATTTTTACAATTTTCTATATTTGGTTTGAGAGATTTAGCCAAAAAAATCTCCTTTTTGGTTTTGATTGAGATCAGCCAGGAAAATCTCAGCGTGGAGTTTTTGATTGTGTAAGCCCAATTGAAAAACACATCTGTAAAGGTTTTAAGGTGAACCTTAGAAAACCTTATTTCATAGTGAAAGCCAATACCAAGTGGATTGTGGATATTGGAAGTGGAGTAGGTGTGGCTATTTGCGAACAGTTGGTGTATACACTGAACCACTATAATTCTTGGAGTTATGGTAGATGTTGTATTTGATATTTGTATGTGAATGCTTGTATCTGTTTTATGTACTTGTGGTGAATGTTGTAATAGCTAGATTTGTTTTTTTTTTGCTTTTGTATCGGTTTGAGTTTTTGATACTTATCGAAGTTCTAGAAATCAGGTTGTCCTACCATAAATCTTGGTTTTTGGTGTAAGGTTGTCCTTAGAACAACGTTTGTATCAACCTCTTAAGACTAGTGCATTTGAGGTTACTATTTATTTCAGCTATTTGTATTTATTTTTTTGCATTTCATTTTTATTTGGCATAGTCCTATTCACCCCCCCCTCTAGGACTGAGAGCTCGCCCTTTTCAAGTGGTATCAGAGACTAATAGCTCATTCCATTGGATTTATTTCCTGAACTAATCGATCTCAAGCTCACAATATGTCAAATTTTGATAACCTTTCTATTACTAGGCCACCACTGTTTGATGGCTCCAATTATGCTTATTGGATGAGTTCAAAAAAATTATATCTTATGATACTGCAAAATAAGCTTGGGACATCCTTGAAATGACACATGAGGGAACAACTATTGTCAAAAAGTCTAAAGTTCAGATCCCTATCACTAGGTTTGAGGAAATTCGTATGGAAGAAAATGAATCATTCATGGACTTTTATACAAAACTAAATGACATAGTTAACTCTATGTGGGGTCTTGGAGATAGCATCCCAGAAAGCAAAGTTTGTGCAAAAATACTATGATCACTTCCTGAGAGATTCAATTCCAAGGTGATTGTCATTCAGGAGCTTAAAGACACTAATAATATGAGGGTGGAGGAACTTGTTGGTTCACTTCAAACCTATGAGTTGAATTTCAAAGTTGTAAGTCTATAGCCTTTAAATAATCCAAATGTATTTCTCAAGATAGTAATAATTCTAATTGTGAAAACTCAGAGGATGATATGGCCTTATTAGCTAAAAAGTTTTATAAGATTTTTAAAAGTAAGAAGAGATTTGATTTTCAAAAACCCTCTGAGAAGAAAAATGGTAAAACTAAAAACCGAAATCTCTAAAAGATAGTCAGTGCTTCAACTACCATGAATATGGGCATTTGGCAAATAACTGTCTAAAAAGCTAAAAAGAAAAGGCATATTAGCCACATGGAATGAATCATCCTGCTCTGAAGCTTCTTCTGAGTCAGATGATTCAGATCCCGAATCTACAAGTGAAGTCAAGGCTTTAATGACTCTAGCTAGAGTCACTTCCATAGATAGTTGCGATACTTCTAAATATGAAAATCTGATAAGTGACCTTGAAAATAAAGATGATTTTCAGGATGCCTATAATGCCCTATACAGGGAGAGTTGTAAGATAGCTGTCAAGCTTAAACTTCAGAAAGAGAAATTTCTAAAATAAAAAGAGGATTTTGAAAACTCTATTTTAGAAAAGTCGCACATTTCTGATTGTTTTGAAAAAGTAAAATATGACTTAAATTTCAAAACATCTGAACTAGAAAAACTAAGATCAGATAATGAGAAACTAAAACTTGAAGTTTCTTCCCTCTTGAGTTCAAAGGATACATGGAGGTATGCCCAGAGAGGCCCTTGAAAAGTTACTAACCGCATCTAGAAAATGTGGAGATAGATCGGGTCTGGGTTATGATAAAAACATGCCTCTGAAAAACAAGAATGTAACTCCTAGGTTTGTTAAAGGAGAATCCTCCAACTCAAAGGGAAAAGGCTTGAATCAAAACAGCTTTAAAAAACCAAAAACTTTTCAAGCTCCCAAAGTTAATGCCAACCATATCAACCTTAGAAATCAAAATTATAACCCTTTAGCTGAGAAGATTGTGGACTTACTCAAGGAGCTTCTCAAATCTAACTGAAATGTGAGAGTTAATAATAATTGTAAACGAATGAAAACCAACAGTGCTCTAAAACCCAAAATGATAATGAAATGGGTTCCTAAGGTTACTTGTCTGGTTGCCCACACCGCCTTCAAGGCTTCGAGTCAATCAAAGTGGTACCTAGACAGTGGTTGCTCAAGACACATGATAAGTGACCAAGATTTGTTCACCGACTATAAAGAAATGACTGATGGGTTAGTCACATTTGGTGATGGTAGCAACTGTAAAATAATTGGCCAAGGTACGGTTCAACTTTTTAACCTTCCTCCTTTTGAAAATGTTTTATTTGTAGAAGGTCTTAAGCACAATCTTTTGAGTTTTCAAATATGCGATAACAAACACAGTGTTAAATTCACTAATCAAGGATGCGAGATCTCAAATGAGAAAGGTTGTGTGATATTGAATAGTTGAAGAACATCTGAGAATTGCTATATTATAAGTGATTCTAACTCGTCTAAATTATCTTGTTACATGGTCCAAACCAATGAGACCGAATTATGACACAAATTCCTTGGACATGTAAACTACAAGAATTTATATAAGCTGAGTAAGGCCGATGTAATAAGAGGTCTATCCAAATTGAAGAAAATTGATAAAATATGTGGCGAATGTCAAATTGAAAAACAAACAAGGAGTAGTCACAAGAAAGTGAACTCCTTTGCCACATCTAAACCCCCTGAACTTCTCCACATGGATCTTGTTGGACCAACCAGAATAGATTGTTGAGGTGGAAAGAAGTATTTTCTGGTAATTGTGGATGTTTTACCAGATTTATGTGGGTATTATTCATGAGAGAAAAATCCGAAACTTTCGATGAAGTGAAAAAGATACTTAAGCATATCCAAACTGAGAAAGAAATGAATATTACTGAGATCCGAAGCGATCACGGATCAGAGTTTCAAAATAGTAATTTTGAGAAGTTTTGTAGCGATCATGGAATATCGCATAAGTTTTCAGCTCCTAAGACACCTCAACAAAATGGGGTTGTTGAAAGGAAAAATAGAGTGTTTCAAGAAATGGCTAATGTAATGTTGAATAACATGAAGTTACCTAAAAATCCATGGGTTGAAGCTGTTAACACTGCATGCTATATAATAAACCAAGTTTACATCAGAAAATCAAAAGATAAAACAACTTATGAACTATGGTTTAATAAGAAACCCACAGTCAAATACTTTCGAGTTTTTTGGAAGTAAGTGCTATATTTTACGTAACCGTGAAAATTTAGGGAAGTTCGACATTAAAAGTGACGAAGGGATTTTCTTAGGATATGCTCTAAATAGTCGAGCGTATCGAGTTCTCAACAAGAGAACTGGTGTCATTCAGGAGTCCATAAATGTGGTTATTGATGATCATCTGAATTCACCAACTACCAGTTTAGAAGATGATGAAGTCAATATAATAGAAAAACCTAACTCCTCATCTTGTCAAACCAACACTGAACTACGATTAATCAAAGACCATCCTACTGATCAAATACTAGATAACCCTCTCACTGGTGTGTGTACTCGAAGACAATTAGAAAACATATGTAATTATGTGTGTTTTACTTCTTAAATTGAGCCGGCCAATGTAAAAGAGGCACTCACTGATGAAATTTGAATAGTTGCCATGCAAGATGAACTGAATCAATTCATTAAGAATGATGTGTGGTATTTGGTTCCAAGACCATCTAATAAACATATTATAGGAACCAAGTGAATTTTTAAAAATAAATCTGATGAGTTAGGGAATATAATAAGAAACAAGGCTAGACTGGTTGTACAAGGGTATACTCAGATAAAATGTGTCGATTATGATGAAACCTTTGCCCCAGTAGCTCGTCTTGAATCCATCAGATTATTCATATCCATTGCATGTTTCAAGAAGTTTAAAATTTATCAAATGGATGTCAAAAGTGCATTCTTAAATGGTGATTTATATGAAGAGGTTTATGTTGAACAACTTAAGGGTTTTGAAGACCTTAAACACTCTGATCATGTGTATCGCCTTAAAAAGGCACTTTATGGTTTGATACAAGCTCCTAGGGTATGGTATGAGAAATTGACTAAGTTTTTACTAAGTCAAGACTTCGCTATAGAGAGTATTGATAAAACTCTGTTTGTTAAGAAACATAATGATCACATACTTATAGTACAGATATATGTTGATGATATTATCTATGGTTTTACATGCTTTAACCTATCTGCTGAGTTTGCAGAGTTGATGAAGTCCAAATTCGAAATGAGTATGGTGGGAGAACTGAATTACTTTTTAGGTCTACAAGTGAAGCAACTTAAAGACAGTATTTTCATTTCTCAAACCAAGTATGCCTTAAACTTGGTCAAGAAATTTAGATTTGAGAGTGGTAAAAACTTTGATACTCCTATGAGTACAACTCTTAAGCTTTCTAAAGATGCAACAGGTAAAAGTGTAGATCCTTGGTTGTATCGTAGTATGACTGGTAGTTTATTATATTTAGCTGCGAGCCGACCTGATATAGCATTCAGCGTAGGTATCTGTGCTAGATATCAATCAGATCCTAAGGAATCTCACCTTATAGCTGTCAAGCAAATTATTAGATATGTCGCAAGTTCGGTTAATCTAGGCCTATGGTATGCACATGATTCTAATGTTCAATTAACTGGATATACAGATGCTGATTGGGCTGGGAATATAGATAATAGAAAGTGTACTAGTCCTAGATGTTTTATGTTGGGAACTGTTTAGTTTCTTAGCATAGCAAGAAACAAAGTTCCATATCTCTATCCACAACTGAGGCTAAATATATTGTAGCCAGAAATGCTTGTACCCAGCTGGTGTGGATGAAAAGAATGGTCAATGACTATGGTATTACGCAAGATACAATGGTATTGTATTGCGATAATTCCAACACAATCAATATTTCTAAGAATCCCATCCAGCATTCTCGTACCAAACATATTGACATTCGGTATCATTATATTCAGGAATTAGTAGAAGAAAAAATTATTTCATTGGATTATGTGTAAACAGAAAATCAACTTACGAACATATTTACTAAATGTCTTGACAAAAATAGGTTTTCTAAATTAAAAATGGATATTTGTATGCACAATTCAAACTGAGATTATCATGTTTGCATGCTTTATTTTTGTTTATTTTTATGCAAATTATTTTGAATTAAATTGTATAAAATATGCATTTTTTGTGCTTGCACGACCGGTCGAGAACATACTCGACCAGCTGTAGCACGACCAGTCGAGCATGTACTCGACCAGTCGTGGTGCACGGTTGGAAGCCCCTTTTTAGTGAGAAAAATACTTTTTTTTTCTCCATATTCCTCATCTTTCTCACTTGCTCTTTCTCCAACCCGTCGAGCCCATCTTCGATTCGTGTAAGTAAGTGCTTCATTTTCAATTTCCTTTCGGATTTAGGTTCCTTGAATCTCACATTGCTAGATTCTTTCTTTTACTTGATCTTTTCTTGTGGTTTGTTGGGTCTTTTTGTGAAAAATCTGTTGGGTTTGAACCCCTTGACTTCTTTGTTGAATTTTCTTATTTATCTTTGCAATGGAAGGCCGTCCGGTTAAGAAAACTAGAGCTTCTTCTTTAAGGACCACTCGTGTTAGGGTGCGAACCCTACGACCTCCCGGAGATGACCTCGAATATGTGCGGGATTTACGTCATCGAGAGGTCATTATTGAGCGGAAAGTTAACTCAAACCATCTTGTTCAATTTCATATTATTCCTCTCCTTGTTGCTATAGGATGGGAGAACATTCTAAATTGGGGTGGATCTGCATACCGCTCCATTGCGCAAGCCATGTTCTCTTGTATTAGCGACGTCTCTATTGATGAATTAATCTTCACAATCACATTTAGAGAAGGTCTATACAAAGTCAATCGGTACATTATTGTTGACCTACTTGATGTCAATATAAATGACGATGGTATACTTATATCGGTTTTAGCCGAGAGAATAACTGAATCATAAAAACGTCTCTTGACTCGCAAACCGTGTAATATGGATTCGGAATAGAATTCAGGGAATGTGTAAGTGCTATGTTTTCTAGCTCTTATGATTGTCAAATTTTGTAGTGTCAAAACCTCTTGGAATCTGTATCTTGTTTAGTTCATCTTCTTATTCAAGATTATACAATTTAAGTACAAGTTCAAGATGTTCCAATTCAAGATTCAAGCATCACAAGTATAAGAGATATACAAGTTCAAGTACAAAATCAAGTGATAGTTCAAGGTTTCAAAGCTTCTACTATGTCAAGATAATGTGCTTTACTTTGAAACTCAAAGCTTAAGGTGAAATACAACTCACAAGTACTTCAAGTTCAAGCTTCAAAGTACGTTAAGATATCAAGCTTCATGAACTTCAAGATCAACTATCAACTGAAGCGAATGATGATTCAATGTTCAAATATCACTTATAAGGTATGTAAGACCCTAGATTGACCATAGGTTAGGTCATATTGAATGCATACTTAAAGTGGGTCACTATATAAGTGTATGGCTATTTCTTGACCAGTCTTAGTGTATGTTCGACTAGTTCTAGTACTGGCTCGACCAGTTTAAGAAATTTCTCGACCAGTCCAAGGCTTGTTACTAATTTTTGAAATTTTTTGTTGGATCCTCGACCAGTCCTGAAGACTGCTTGACTAGTCGAGTGAACAGTACTCGACTGGTTGAGCAGGCTCGACTCAAAGTCCAGCAACCAAATTGGGTCCCACACGACCAGTTGAGAGCAGGGCTTGACCGGTCGTGTAGGCCACTCGACCAGTCGTGGAACGATCTTATCTTATCGCGCCCTTTTTTAAAAAAAAATTCTTGTTGGTCCTTTGACCAGTCGAGCTGACTTTGGGCCAGTCAAGTGAACAGTTTCTGCACTTATAAATAGAGCACGATTTTCAAAGTTTTTCATTCGATTTAAGCAAAATCAAGACATCACTCTGAGAGATAAGTTAGTGATATTCTTAAGCTATTTTGTGCTCATTTAATATTCTCTTTAATTTAGGTTTTTGCATTTAATTTTGAGATTCTACATTCCAATCTTATTTGAAGAAGGGATATAAGTTTTCCCCTTTCTTGGAATTAAAATCAAATCAAGAAAACCCAAGGTGTTTTAATCTAAAAATCATTTAGAACTTAGAACCTTTTCATAAGTAAGTGTGGACATTGAACATCTACATTGAACATCTACTTCGAATTGGTTCTTCCGGGTTTCATCAAAGGAGAATATCCAGATAAGTATTTCACATTTCTGTAAATCTATTTTTGTTTTTTTTGAGATTGTGCCAGAAAAATCTCTTTCTTTTTGGTTTGTCTGAGGTGATCCAGAAAACTTAGAGTGTAGGGTTTTTGAATTGTGTAAGCCCACTTGAAAGACACAATTGTGAAGGTTTTAAGTGAATCTTGAAAAACCTATTTTATAGTGAACGCCAATATCTACTGTGTGAGGATATTGGGAGTGGAGTAGTTGTGTGGCTGTTTTTCTAAATGGTTGGTGAACACACAAGCGAACCACTATAATTTCTGGTCTTGTGGTGGATGATTGATTGTGGCTTTGTATAAATGTTGTAATTTCTTTTTAAGCCTTTACGGAGAATGTTGTAATCTCTTTTATGCAAGTGTGGGAATGCTGTAATAAGCTTAGTTTATTTTCTTTGCTATTTTTATTCTTTATTCCTCTATATTAGTTTGAGATTTTGATACACAGACCGTTCTAGGAATCAAGTTGTCCTACCATAAGCCATTGGCTTTTTGTGTAAGGTTATCCTTAGAACAACATCTGTATCAACCTCTCAATACTTGTACATTTGAGGTTATTATTCATTTCTGCTTTGTGGGATTGTTTAATGCTATCTTTATTTATATCTGTTTAATTCCACATTGAATTTTTTAATTTGGCATAGTCCTATTCACCCCACCCCCCCTTCAGGACTCTTAGCTCGGCCTTTTCAGCATGTGCTCTGGGCTAACCAAATGTTGCCCAAATACAGAGTTTTGCATCGCATCTTTATTTCCAATGTTTATCCCCGATCTGGAAATAAGGCTGAATTGACATATTTTATGGTTCGTATTCTTTATTCTATAGTGTCTGCTAATCCGTGTGTCTTCCCTCTTTAATCTATTATATCATTATTCAATTTCGACTTCATCTAGGTCATAACTATATTCCCTATGCGTATTTGATGACCGCACTTGCTCTACACTGCAATGTGGTCATGCCACCTGCTGAAGCTTCTATTATGCTTCTTCCATTCAACAATTCAAACATCAACAAGATGAACTTGAAGCTTACTCCTGGTTAAAGGGATGTGGAAGCAGAGGAAGTTGGAGAGGAAGATGCGTTGCCAACTGACACTATGATGGACCATATCTTTCATGAATTAGAAGAAGATGATGTTGAGACTGATCCTAATTTTCAGCCTTCTGACTTTGATGAGCGCTTTCGCACCTTAGAGAAGAAGGTGGATGGATTGAAGATATCCCAAGATAGTCAAATGAAATATATGCGCAAGTAGTTTAGACGCATTACAAAGGGATTACATCAGATTGATCCGTCCATTCCACCTCCCTCTTCATCTGGTTCGGATTAACTTTCTTTATATTTAATTTTGGACATGTATTAATGCTTAACTCTTTACTTTCACTTATTGACTATTTTGACATTTGGACATGTATAACTATATAATGTTGATACTTTACTTAAGTATGTTTTAAGCTGTTAGCTTTCACTCTCTTTCTCATACTCTTCACATACTTTATAACCACAATTACATATTTCAATCTTTTCTTCCTTTGTCATTTTTTGCCAAAAAGTGGGAGAATTTATGTATTATGATGCTTAATTTTAGTATTATGGTGTGCTTATGTATAATTGATGGTGGATGTAGAGTAATGCATGTCTAATGCATGTATATGTGGCATGTATGTGATTTTTTTTTTTTTTTTTGGATATGTATCTGTTTATACAGGTCTCTACAAATCACTCAGCTCAAATTGAGGGGAAATTTTTGAAAGTTTGATTATATGATGAAGTTTGTGAATCTGTGTATTTTGAATAGGTTAATCTTCTAAGTTGGTTTTGTCATAAATTTGATGAAGGGAGAGATTGTAAGTGCTATGTTGTAGATCTAGCACCCCGTATTGTCAAATTTTTTAGTGCTAAACTACTTTTGAGTGATTGACTTGTTTTGATAGATGGAAAGTTCACCTTCATATGAAGATGAGTTTCAAGTCATCTACATCAACATCAAGTGCTACGACAACTTCAAGTCAATGTGCATTTTCAACTGCTAGAACAAGTTCAAGTTCAAGAAGTGCAAGTACAACTTCAAGTCCAAATGCATAAGTATACAAGCTCAAGCTTAAGTTTCAAGTATACAAGCTCAAGCTTAGGGCTCAAGTATACAAGCTCAAGCTCAAGTTTTAAGCATATAAGATCAAGCTTCATGTACTTCAAAGTATATTATCTACCGAAGCGACCGATGTTACAAGTTCAATGCTCACATTTAAGGTATACATGACCTTAGAAAGACCTTATACTTCGGTCATTAATGTTGTATATTTAAATTGGGTCAATATACTTATTTTAGGCTTTGCTTCAACCAGTTATAGTCATTGTTCGACTAGTCTAGGCACTGGTTCGACCAGTCCAGGATTTTTCTTGACCAATCTAGAAATTTACTCAATTTTTCAGATAAGTTTGGTTAGTCTTTGACCAGTCAAGTACCCTGCTCGATCGGTCGTGGAGACTAGTTCGACCAGTTGAGCAGGGCTTGACTCGAACTCCAGCAAGGTGATTTTGACCCACTCGACCAGTCGAGAAGTCCACTTGACCAGTCGAGAAAGCCACTCGACCAGTCGAGGGTCTGTTTTATCCGATTGTAAGACCCGTATCCTAGCTCGTACCGTTTCGTAAACTTCCGCAGTCCTCCCACTCGAATTTCGACGACCCGCGACGCGTAGATAACATTGACGCATGCTTTTGAGTCACATCCTATAAACCCAAGCTGACTCAAACCGAGACCTATGTCATTACAACCGCGCTGTCGCTGCGGTTCCTACGATGCGTCTCGTGCGTCAATGCGACGCTCAGATTATGAGATTTGGCCCGCGCATTATCTCGGCCGTTGATCGCTTGATCGTGGGACCCACTTATTCATGTTGTTGTACTTCCCTAGAAATATAATTACTATGATGTCACCCTAGGGGTGACATCACCCTACCCTACCCCTAACCCTAACTCCTTACAAGCAACCACCCCTTCCCTTTTCCCCATTAGTCAAACTCATTAATTTCCATCACATCTCTCTCTCTCTCTCCTATCTCTCTCTCTCCCTCTCTCTTTCTTTTTCATCTTTTTTTCCCTCCATTGTTGCAAGCTTGGGACGTCCAAGCAACCCTAAAAAAAAAAATCTATCCATCTCCCATCCAATCTCCCTACTAATCCTGCCCACTAAACCCCATCTCGACCGTTAAATCAATTCCTTGGAGCTCTAAGATTGATTGGAGGAAGGAGGAGTTCAAGATCTTGAGGTGGGTGCTTCTCTCTCTCTCTCCTTCTCATTTTTTTTGTGTGTGATGTGTGACCCACTTGGATGGACCCCACCTTGAGGTATGTTTTATCCAAACCGTTCAAGGCATGTGGACCCTACCTTATGGTGGTGGAAATGCACGAGTATTAGATCGATTCAAATCAGGTAGGCTACGTTCATGTGGGACCCAGCTTGATGAATATGGGCCACGTCTGTTCGGAACCACCGCAGTGTTTATCCATACCCTCCAGCGTCCAGAGACGCTGGACGTGTATATGGGTTGGGTTTATGGAGCGCGTGTAATGACATGGTGTGTACTAACAGCAAAAAAAAAAAAAAGAGAAAAGAAAAAGAGAAGATTTGAAGTTAGGGGTGGGTCGCTCATGCGGGCCCCACCTTGATGCATGTACTTGATCCAAACCGTCCATCCTTCTCCTCAGATCATTTTAGGTGTTGAGCCGAAAACTGAACTAAATCTAAATCTCTGGTAGGCCACACCTTTGGAAATATTATTTTAATAGTAATATATTGTTAGGGGCCGCTGTGATGTTATGTGCATCAGAACTTGTCCAAATTAGACTCATTTGAACTGTCCCGAGCCCAGGAATCCAACCTATGGACCGGATCGTCCTGATGTGGGCCCTACCTATGAAAAACTATAAGAAAACAAGAAAATCAAAAAAAAAAAAAAAAAAAAACAAACAGCAATGTCATTGACGCTGTTGCTGTCAGCGTACAAATGACGCTGCAGCAACCTGCGTCAGCTGCTGGATGCTGGAGCAATGGTGGCCCCCACTACAGGTCCCACCTTGATGTATTTCAAACATCTTAACCGTCCATTTGATGGGTCCCCTTTGTTTTATGAGGTATCCCAAAAATCAACTACATACGTAACTTAAGTGGGCCATACCATTTAAAATTATGCGAATATATGCCTCAAACATATAAAAATCACTTTCTGGGGCCATCTAATTTTTGGATGTGGTTGAAACTTGGTCTGACCCTTCATTCAAGTGGGACACCCACAGTGGGTGGGCTGGATTTGTGAACCACATCTGACTGATGTGTTAGATGTTTGACAAACATGAACGGTGGGCCCCACATGGGACCTACAATGATGTATGTGTTTTATAGACACCGTCCATGGCCGTGGACGGTGTAGCCACCATGTCCGCACCGTCCACAGCACTGGACGGTGGGACCCACCGAGATGTACGTGTTCTATCCATGTCATCGACCATTGATCAGGTGGCCCATATCACAGGAAACAGCGTGGAATTGAACGTCTGCCGTTTGAAACCCTTCTACCCTGGGTAGATATGAAATTTGTTTTTACTTCATCCAGGTCCTTGTGACCGTATGGACAGGTTATGGTGGGACCCACCTTGAATGCATATGTTCTATATCAACGCCATCCTTCCGGTTCAGCACCAGGATGTGGGACCCTAGCAGCAGACGGCTGCTAAATTGACGTCAGCAAGTCCTGAGGGTCCCACCTTTGTTGTGTGTATTGTATGTCCGCCTCCTGTCCATTTCACATGGCCTACCTCACACGTGTAGATGGGATCTACGTTGATGTACTTATCATATCTGCACCGTCCAGACTTTCCGGACGGTGGCCACACCTTGATGTAAATGCTTTATATCTACGTGGTCTATCTGATTTCGCTGGAACCCTCTCGCTGACGTGCTGTGGCCGAGTACGTGGGAGCCACCATGATGTACATGTCTCATCCCTGCCATCCATGTGGACGTGGGGCCCATGTATTGTATATCCAAACTGTTTATTTGTGGGCTCCACCACCTACTTAGCTGTTGTACTAGCGTCAGCAGATCAGTGGTCCTGATCATTAGGTTTGTGTATATTTAAACTGTCCATTTGGACTGTAGGCTGGCAAGCCACACCAACTATATGGCTGCTGTATTGATGTCAGCAAGCCGTGGGGCCCACATGAGTTATGTGTTAATCTAAACTGTCCATCGGAGGGCCCCACCGTCTATATTACTGTTGTAGTTGACGTCAACAAGTTCCGTGGGGACCACCAGATATGTGTTGTATACTCACGCCATTCATCCATTTTGTGGGAACCACCGTGAGGTATGTGTTCATCTAGGCCGTTCGGCCATCTACCCCACCGTGATATATGTATTTCATCAACGCCATTCATCTACTTTCTATGGTGTGGGGCGTACTGAGATGTACGTGTATATATTCACACCATCCATTTGGACGGTGCTGATTGGAGCCGACCTTGATGTATGTGGCCTTCCATGATACATGTGTCGTATTCACACCGTCTATCCATTTGGATGGATGTGTGGTCCGCTTTGATTTCTTTATTTAATATCCACACCATTCAGATAGTCCTGGACAAAGTTTGGACAGTGCCGATCATTTTAGTGAACCATGTACCCCCCTACGATAGTGTACAGTGATACACACGATACACCTACAACTATTGAAATGAATTTTGGTGTAATCCAAGCCCACTTTAGGCCCATTGGTGCGGCCTATCCTTGAGGCTCATCATGATGTATTTTTTTTAGCCCATGTGTGGGGCCCACCTGTTTATATTTTAGCCCATGTGACAGCGCCCACCTACCTTGTATTTAAGGCTCATATGATGGGGCCCACCTGCTTGAATCTGAAGTCTATGGGCAAGGCCCATTGTGATATATATTAGGCCCATAATGCATGACCCATTTGATGTATATAAGATCCATGTGTAGGGCCCGCATGCTATGTGTTTGCGGCCCATGTGCAGGGCCCACCTGTCGTGTATATGAGACCCATTAATGCGGTCCACTTGATGTATATTGAGGTCCATAGGTCGTAGCCCATTATGATGTATTTGAGGACCATGGGTCGTGGCCCATGGTGATGTATATTAGGCCCGTGTATTCGACCCATTATGATGTATATTAGACCCTTGTATGAGGCTGTGGGCCCATTATATGTTCAGTTCTAGGTGGAGCAATGTTGGTTAAATGCCCACATTGATGGGCAATGATGATTTAATATCCACATCGTGACCTTCCCTTAAGCCTTGATCGACCGATCATCGAGGCTGAGTCTGATTGACGTGACCGATTTACCGATTCTGATTATGGATCGATCGATTCTGATTATCATGACCGATTGCCGATCCCGATTGACGTGACCGATTTGCCAATTCTGATTATTGTCCGATCCTGATTGTCGTGGCCAATTGCCGATTCCACTTGACGTGACTGATTTACTGATTATGATTCTAGGCCGATTCCGATTGTCGAGGCCGAGTATCGAGGTCGATTCCAAGTGTCGATTTCGATTGCCAAGGCCGATTGTCGAGATCTATATGATGTATATGCGCCCCATAGTTAAGGCCCATTGTGATCAATTCATGGTCTATGGGCAAGGCCCATTGTGATATGTATTAGGCCCATAATGCATGACCCATTTGACGTATTCGAGACCCATGTGTAGGGACCACATGTCATGTATTTGAGGCCTATGAGTAAAGCTCATCTGTTGTGTATATGTGGCCCTTGAGTAAGGCCCATTGTGTTGTATATTAGGCCCTTTGTGCGAGGCCATGGGCCCACTATATGTTTGGCCCTATAAGGGCCAATCCTTGGGAGCAATGTTGGTTAAATGTCCACATTATAGAGGTTGATTGTTGATGATGGTTATTGATACTGATTATGAGTATGTGACAGCATCATGATACATGCCCATATGCATCATCTACATGTTTGTTATGAGACGTGGTTGATCATTGCATATGTCATTGAGCATGTTGTTATGAGACTCCCTGATAGGCAGAGGTTATCTCACATGAGCGCACGGTATGCGTAGGATTGATGCATGACTGAATTTTATGATTCATGCATATTGCATTATGATTGCTGTACGCCCTAGCGACATCAGGGCTGTAGGCTCCACAGGCGTATCGTGGATGGCCAGAGGGGACACCGAAAATGTTTGATTTTAGCATACGGGCGCCATAGATGTCCCTGGGTGAAAATCCCTAAACCTCCGTGGTTAGGAGACTCCCCAACGTCGAGACCGAGTGGATACATGAGCGCCCGAGTGCCGAATACCAGGAGGCTGCGTCTCCCACTGTGTCGTGGTCGGTTGGGAGGGGGTGTGGCCTTACCCGCCCGAGCGTAGGGGGCATTGCTAGGCTGAGTCTAACCAGCTCGAGGAATGGGTCCGCTATCGACGTGCCGGATAGGTATTGGCGGACTATTGGCCAGGCGGATAGTGAGGTTTCTTACGCTCACTTGGACTGTGCGGCTGGGAGAGCGGCAGTGTCATTTGGAGTGTACTAAACCCCGGTGATGATCCCAGAGAGGAACCGTACTGATATGTGGACTTATTGAGTAGGAGTTGCATACTCACGCATTCATTTCATTCACTATCCACTCGGGCTGGTGGTGTACAACTAATTGTTGTGTACTTTCTCATGGCCAGGATTTCGATTTGGCGCGCGACTAACTTGAGATCAGGAGTTTACCACAGTGAGTCTGACTATTCAAATTTAGGTATGGAACTGGTTTGGATAGAAGTCCCTTGTGATGGACCCCATAGCCTGCGATATTACGTACTATCATCCCGACTTCACTCCAGCATAGTCATTTCATTCGCACCGCATATTACGTTGTATCCGCAGTACTTAGCATTTTTGGGTTGCCATGTTTCTGTATTGATATGACCATTAGCATTTATGCCTTGCATCGCATAGCCTTTGTACGGCTGAAGGCGACTTATCAGTATATTTCTGCTTGTTTCGATATTGTATGATTTATGACATTGCATCCTCGGCATCTAATATTTGGCTTTCTTTGACTCCTCATTTGTATAACTGAATTACATTGCATTCTCTGACATTGTATGACTCACGGACTGCCAGTATTTTCGCTTACTCTGATTACTTTGATTACTCTGATTACTCTGATATTGCTTACTTGGCACTTACCTTGTGCACACACTTACACCACCCTCTAAGCTTTCTATAAGCTTATGCACGATAGATGCGTGCAGGTGATGTTAGGTTGCAGCAGCATTGAGCTTGGAGCGTGCAGCGGACTTATGGAGTTTTGATTTTTTTTGTCATATGTATTTTCCTTTCTGTACTGTATTTAACAGTTTATATTAGTGGATAAGCGATGATGATGTTGCCTTTATGATTTGAGTATTCTTATGGTTATGCTTATTACGAGATAAATGTACACTGAAAAAAAATAATCCTCCTTGTAGGATCCCAGGATCGGAATCTGGCGCATAGGCGCTAGGAACCGAGAATGGGGTACTACGGAGGCTGTCGGCACCGGATTCGGCGATCGGGGTTCTTGTGATTCCGATCTTCGGGTTTGGGGCGTGACACCGATCGCGTTAGAAATTTTGAAAATTGGTTGCTGTCAGGACCAGTCGAGGCAGACCTTAGACCAGTCGAGGGAACCGAATTGTAGCCTATAATGTAATGCCCCGTGTTTTTAGGACCCGAGTATATGACCTGTTTCCCAAAAACCCGAGTGTTAACCTTGAAAATTCAGTGTAAATGTGAACCGCTTATCATTAATCAGAGTTAACAGCAACGAAGTTAGAGTAAACCATACATTAAATAAAAACATTCCAACCACAATGAAAATTCAAAAGTAGCACCCATACAGGACTTATACAATCTCAAATACAAAGTTCATATAAGTAAAAAACAGGAATCGATTAACTAGTGATGGAGCTCAATATGGGCTGCAGGGACCCCGTCTAGCTCCTCAGCTACCCGATCTGCTTTAGCAACCTAGTGAATAGCATTGACTCGCCCTATACCTACATCAACTATTACAGTTTGATAGCGTCAATGGCTATCGCAGTGAGGAGCACCTTCTAAGATTACGCACTCATCATTCATAATCCATTACAGATAGCAAAACATAAGATTAGATATATTAAATAGGGCATTTCATAATCATACTCATATATTCAAAAATTAAACCAATCAATAGAATCTCATCATAAGTAAAAGGTAACGGCAATCACAATATAAGGGAATGCATCCAGATAGTCAAATAATCAATCATAGGACTTTCAATTGCACCCGAAATCACATTGTACATGAACTCCGCAAGATGGCTAGAAAATCGATAAATGAACTTCAGCTCCACCCGGAGATCATGGTACAAGCGAAATCCATAAGGTGAACAAAAAATCAACCTTTAAACCTTTACTTCACCTAGGAATCGCATCGTACGTGAACTCCGTAAGATGACTAGAAAATCGATAAACGAACTTCAGCTCCACTCAAAAATCATGGTATGACTAGACTCCGCGAAATGAAGAGACAATCAACATACAACCCTTTGCTTCACCTGGAAATCGTATCATATGTGAATACCGAAGATGACTAGAAAATTAATAAACAAACTTCAGCTCCACCTGAAAATCACCATACGACTGAACACCGTAAGATGAAGAAAGTACCAACATAGGAATCTCGGCGTCATTCAAAAATCGTATGAACTCGCAAGATCGCTAGGAAATCGACGAACGAACTTCAGATCCACCTAGAAAGCATAATGAACTTCGTATAATGGCCCAAAAATCAACAAGATGTAGAAATATATCCATTAAACCACGAAGGGCACCAATGACCCATCAAAGCCACAAGGGAAAATAAGCGATCCAAGCCGTGAAGGGCAAATGTGGACCGCAAGAAAATAAGTCTAAGGTAAGTTCGATTCAATTCATCATTTAAGCGCAAGTGGTAGCATATAATTAATTAATACATATACCATAAAGGATAACATGTTATCATCGAATCATTCATGCATGTTATAATTTAAAGAGATATGTTCATTATCTACCACAGGAATCAGGTGCACAACACATTATCCTCTTCACACATTCACGTAAGAAGCTAAGTAATAAAAATCAAGTAACTTATAGGACGCTAAATGGAAAGGATTAAGGCATCGTCTATGGTTAATGAATTTAAGTGGGAAGCTCAAAGGGTGAGTCCTCACCTCGATTTTGATTGGAATGGTTTCAACTCGGATCACCTTCACTAGTATGAATCTAGCATGGTTGGAAATCTAGATGAGGACAAGGATGTAAATATGTAATTTCCACAGGATAAGAATTTAATAATTAAAATTCTTCTAAAGGCTAATATATAAGGTTTTAACTCACCATAGATGAATGTCTTCCTTGATTCGGATTTCTATGGTTAGTTACTGGTCCAACACGTATGATTGATTACCTAGAATTATTTTCCACCCCAAGAGTTTGTATTAGTGCTCTCAAGACCACTAATCTGCCTGAGTTATGGTAAGTGAGAAAGTTTGCAGGAGTCCTTCTACATGTGAATTGGGCCAGGTTTGACCCAACAATCAAGGTCCTAACTGGGCCTGATTTGGCCCAAGGTTAGGTCAGGGCTTATTGGCTTGGCCCTTTTGTGTG
Source organism: Magnolia changhungtana (assembly GCA_030180095.1). Taxonomy (NCBI): domain Eukaryota; kingdom Viridiplantae; phylum Streptophyta; class Magnoliopsida; order Magnoliales; family Magnoliaceae; genus Magnolia; species Magnolia changhungtana. Next base: position 2,086,856 of record JASAUF010000502.1, on the reverse strand, counting down.
GCCCCAATGGGACTGGACCTAGTCCAGGCCCATTGTGTGGCTGACTTGGTACAGGCCCTTGTGCAGTTTGGCCTGATTTCTGGCCTAGACTTAGGTTGATTCCAGCCCAACATATGGCCCATCTGAGACCATTTTTCAGCTCATCTCATGGCCCAATTGAGGCCTGCTTTTCAGCTTGATTGAAGGCCCAGCTGAGGCCTATGTTCAGCTCAAATCAAGGCCCCACTAGTGGGACGTTTGCAGCCCAAATCAGGGCCCTGCTGATGGATGTTTTCAGCCCCCTTCATGGCCTAATGAAGGCCCGATTTCGGACCTGTTTGTGGCCCCCAATTCAGATGCAGGGCGTGGCCCACTTCTCAGCTAGTTTGGCTCTGGCCCAGCTTGTGCGGCCCACTGAGCTTACTCAGGTGAGGCACGCTGTGATATGTGGAGTGGCCCACTGATATGTTTCTCAGGTGCGGTAGCTGGTTGGCATCGAGAAGAATGGTAATAGAGGATGCTGTTCTCTCTCTCTCTCTCTTTATTCTCCTTTTTTCTTTTGTTTCTCTCCAAACTAACCTGAATCGAGTTTGGACCTTCCTAGATGCAAGTAGGACTCGACTCGATAGCACCAGCAGCACTGTTGAATGAAGAAAACCGTCGAGGAAGACGAGCTCCTCTAATTGTGGATCTTGACTCAGTGGGTATTCCTTCAAACGGGGGCTTCTAGGCGACTCTTGTGCATCTGCTGAAGCTTAAGGAATCTTGAAATTGAAGCTCCGAGATGATTTTTCTGGTAGTTTCATGGCAGGAAGGTTTCCAGTTATTTCCTCTTACAGCCGCAATAAAATGAGGGATCCCCACTGCTATTCGATCCTCTCTCATTTTTAGTTGCCCTCAACTCTCCCAGCACCGTCGAATCGAAGTTAAACGACTTGGATTCATTCCGTGGCAAGGAGAAACTATCGGCGCAATGAAACCAGCGTCAGTTTCCACTGACAGCCCTAGCCTGCTTGAAAACGGATGGTCGGGATGAGCTCATTCCAATGGTTAGGATGAAGGGAGAGCTTTTCACACAGATTCGTCCAACTGGAAAAGCAAGAAAACGGATTTCTTTCCATTTTTAGAAATAATTGTGTTTGTTAGTCTAATTTGTGGCTGAATTTGTGTACACGTGTGTAATCCAATGGCTGAAACTGGGTAGGGATTTATCCTCTCTATGTCCTCTACAAGATGGACGGTTTGGATTGGTCGAGCCAACTACGGAGGTGGGACATAGAGTAACGCACGGGGACTGCTCATTTTAAAAAAATGTGGGCAGGAAATGCTGGAGAGAATTCTCCATTTTGGGAGATATTGGGTCAAACCCGGATTGACTGGGTTTCCAATCCAGTGCACGGCGAGTGTGCACTTATTTTGCACATGCACCACGTGAAGTGGGGTCCACCATGAGGATCTGGATTGATCCACTCCGTTCGTTCATCTTGGCGGCTCATATTAGGGTCTAGCTTAAAGGATGAGGCAGATTCAAGGCTTAGGTGGGCCATACATTAAAGTCTTGGCCTATGACTGAGGATTCTTGCTGATCTGATGGTCAGATCATACCCAATTCGTATATTCAACAGTTAAAAAGAGTCTAAGGGGGCGCTCAACTAGAAATCAACTGCTGGATTTAGGGATTAGATGACTCAATACGTATTTATAATATTAATTCCCATTATTATGATATTTTTAATAATTTTATTACCACTATTATTATTATTGTTGTTATTATTATTATTATTATTATTATTATTATTAGTTGTAATAGTATTTCCAATTTCTTATACCTTTCTCTAATTATTTGTGGGTCACACAACATTTATTCTTAGGGTTCGAACTATGATTCTGTCCATTCGACGATCTGATCAATTCCAAACCTGACCATTAGTGATCCTTAGAGTTTTATGTTGACGGTGGATGGTCTAATTTGTCTATTGAGGTGATTTATAGGGATGGATCACCCAAACACCGATCGTTAGAGGTCCACTAATGTGTCTACCCAAAATCTAGCCTGACTGTCAGCTTCCAACAGCTTAATATGGGCTACCAGTTTGACTATGAGGTAGACCCATAACCCAAGTGGGCCTTATCAAGTGGGTACCTGTTTTAACTATTGATTTCTACTGATCTGATGGGTAGATCGATTCCAATTGCACATTAAGGGTTCTGTGGTCTAATAGCTATTCGTATGGTCATTAATAATAGGGTTTATAGCCTTTTCAACCATTCAATCCTAAATTAAATCCTGAGTGGTTCCTAGGGCCTGATTAGTGATTCGATTCATCTAATGAGATGATCGAGATAGGTTTAGGGATAATGTGACGACCTGTTTTTGGAAACCAATGGGTGGACGACTTATTCTTTGGACCAGTGTTATCCCATTGGTCATATCTAAGTTGGGTCGTATGGCTTAGGTGTAGATTACCATTCGAGCTACCAAGGATGCGCTAAATAAGAGGTGGCGTAACTTATGTCCTAAAGGATGTGACGACTTCTCCTGATAATTAACAGATGGATGGGTTGGTCTATCCCAACCATTAGGTCAAGCCAAGATGAGGGCGAACGTAGGCGAACATTCATATACATCATATTGCGCTTAAACTGAATTTGATCTTCCTGGTAACACCTGAGTATTGAAATGTATGGGGTGTTACATATAAATAGAGGACTTTTCTTAGATTTTTTCATTCATTCCAAGCCAATTCAAGCCACTACTCTGAGAGATAAGTCTCCGCTATTGTGAAGCTATTATACGGCATTTAAGATTATTTTATATAGCTTTTTGGTTTTGAATTTCTTGATCTCTTGTTGTTCAATCTTATTTGATAAAAAAGGAATTGTACTTTAACCCTTTTTGAGATCCAAGAAATTGAATCCAAGTAGATAAAGGTTGGATTTAATTTAAAATTCATCTAGACCTACAACCCTTTCATTTGTGAGATAGAACTTTGAACATCTACATCTATAAAGAAGTGGTTCTACTGGCTACATTGAAGAAGAATCTTTAGATAAGTATTTTTACAATTTTCTGTATTTAGTTTGAGAGATTCAGTCAGAAAAATCTCCTTTTTGGTTTGTGAGATTTCGCCAGAAAAATCTCATTTTTGGTTTTGACTGAGATCATCTAGGAAAATCTCAGCGTGGGTTTTTTTATTATGTAAGCCCAATTGAAAAATACATCTGTAAAGGTTGTAAGGTGAACCTTGGAAAACCTTCTTTCATAGTGAAAGCCAATACCACATGAGTTGCGGATATTGGGAGTGGAGTAGGTGTGGCTGTTTGTGAACAGTTGGTATACACATCGAACCAATATAATTCTTAGAGTTGTGGTGGATGTTGTATTTGATATTTGTGTTGAATGCTTGTATCTGTTTTATATACTTGTGGTGAATGTTATAATAGCTAGATTTGTTTCTTTTGTCTCTGTATAGGTTTGAGTTTTTGATACTTACCAAAGTTCTAGAAATTAGGTTGTCCTACCATAAACCTTAGTTTTTGGTGTAAGGCTGTCCTTGGAACAACGTTTGTATCAACCTCTCAAGACTAGTGTATTTGAGGTTACTATTTATTTAAGTTATTTGCATTTATTTTCTGTGTTTCATTTTTATTTGGCATAGTCCTATTCACCCCCTAGGACTGAGAGCTCGTCCTTTTTCAGTCTCAACTGATTTATCATGCCTCTTAACCAAACACCTTCCTTAAACGCTTCCGTCACTGCCATATATTCTGCTTCGGTCGTGCAAAGAGCCACCATAGATTGAAGCTTCGACATCCAACTAATTGCTCCACCCGCTAGTACAAACAAGTATCCTGAAGTGAACTTTATAGAATCCACACTGCCTGCATAGTCTGAATCCACATATCCTACCAACTTTGCTCCTATCTTCTCAAAAGTTAAGACGTAGTCTTTCATACCTCGAATGTATTAAAGTAGCCATTTCACACTTTCCAATGTTGCTTGTCAGGGTTTGACATGTATCTGCTCACAACACCGACTGCCCGTGAAATATCTGGTATCGTACAGACTATGGCATACATTAAACTGCTAATCGCATTTGAATAAGGCACATGAGACATAACCTGCTTTTCCTCATTTGATTTAGGACATTGTTCTGAGGAAAGCTTGAAGTGAGCCACGTGGGGAACACTTACTGGCTTTGTCTGGTCCATCCCATACTTGATTAGCACCTTTTAAAGGTATTCTGCCTGTGATAACTAAAGTCTTCTCCTCTTCCTATCTCTATGAATATTTATGTTGAGAAACCTTTTTGCAGCCCCTAGATCTTTCATCTCGAATGTCCTTGAGAGTTGAATCTTCAGTACGTTGATTTCTGACATATCATGACAGGCGATCAACATATCATTAACATACAATACTAGGATGATGAATTTGTCATCACTCAGTGTCTTATAATAGACACAATGATAGTATTCACTCCGAGTAAATTTCTGACTCACACTACAAGAAATATGGTTTTTACCGACAAAATTTTTTTTCGTAGGTAAAGATGACTTTTACCGACGAAAATTATTTTCGTAGGCAAAAGTTTGCTTTTACCGACGAAATTTAATTTCGTAGGTAAAAGTCATCTTTACCTATGAAACTTTTCGTAGGTAAAGAGTGTTTTGAATTTTTAAAAGAAAAAAATATCGAAAAGTTTACTTTTACCTACGAAATATAATTTCATAGGTAAAAGCCACCTTTACTGATGAAACTGTTCGTAGGTAAAGGGTGTTTTGAATTTTTGAAAAAACCAAAAATTGAAAAGTTTACTTTTACCTACGAAAGTAAATTTCGTAGGTAAAAGTCATCTTTACCTACGAAAGTTTTCGTAGGTAAAGGGTGTTTTGAATTTTTGAACAAACAAAAAATCGAAAAGTTTACTTTTACCTACAAATTATAATTTCTTAGGTAAAAGTCATATTTACCTACGAAAATTTTCGTAGGTAAAGGATGTTTTGAATTTTAAAAAAAATCCAAAATCAAAAAGTTTACTTTTACCTGCGAAATATAATTTCGTAGGTAAAAGTCATCTTTACCAACGAAACTTTTCATAGGTAAAGGGTGTTTTGAATTTTAAACAAAAATTGAAAACTTTACTTTTACCTACGAAATATTATTTCGTAGCTACAAGTCATCTTTACCTACGAACATGTTCGTAGGTAAAGGGTATTTTGAATTTTTCGATTACTTTTCCTTATGAAATATAAATTCGTAGGTAAAAGCCATCTTTACTGACGAAACTTCTCGTAGGTAAAGGGTATTTTGAATTTTTGAAAAAAACCAAAAATTGAAAAGTTTACTTTTACCTACCAAAGGTTTCGTAGGTAAAAAAACGTGTATAAAACTTTTACATACGACTATTTTCGTAGGTAAAAAACGTGTATGAGACTTTTGTCTATGAAATATTTTGTAGGTAAAAATATTATATTTAAACGTTGTGGAGACCTTTACCTACAAAATTATTTGTAGGGAAAAAAACGTGTATGAGCATAGTTTAGACTTTGGCGTATGAAAATGTTCGTAGGCAGAATTTTACCTACGAAATATTTCGTAGGGAAAAAATGTAGATAAAACCTTTACCTACGAAATATTTCGTAGGTAAAAGTCTCTTCTTTTTTTCCCAATTTTCCAACTTAAAATTCCTGATATACACCTGTTACAATATAGTTCATCATATTCTTCTTGATATACACCTGTTATATAATATATTTCATCATATTTACATTCACATCCATCTAAACCTAAACTACGTAAATCCATCCAAACATAAACTACATCCATCCAAACACAAACAATCTTATCCACATGACATTTATCCACGCATAAATACATATAAGTTTAAGATCATAAATAAAATTCAAAAAATTATTCATAGCCTTAGGGAATTGAGAATAGGTTAAGGTTTAGGTTTAGGAAATCGGGTTTGGGTTCGGGATCGGGTTTAGGTTTGGTTTTTCAACTTTAGGTTTAGGTTTAGGTTAGGGAGTTGAGATTAGGATTAGGTGTAGGTTTAGGTTTAGGGATTTGAGAATACATTTAGGTTTTAGGTTTAGGTTTAGATTTTAGGTTATAGGTTATAGGTTTAGGTTAAGGTTAAGGTTAAGGTTAGGTTATAGGTTATAGCTTAAGGTTTAGGTCATAGGTTTTGGTTTAGGTTAAGGTTATAGGTTTAAGTTAGGTTAAGGTTTAGGTTTAGGTTATAGGTTTAGGTTTAGGATATAAGTTATAGCCTTAGGGAATTGAGAATAGGTTAAGGTTTAAGTTTAGGAAATTGGGTTCGGGTTCGGGATCGGGTTTACGTTTGGGTTTTCAAGTTTAAGTTTGGGTTTTCAAGAATAGGTTTGGGTTTTTCAAGTTTAGGTTTAGGTTTTTAAGTTTAGGTTTAGGTTAGGGAGTTGAGATTAGGATTAGGTATAGGTTTATGCTTAGGGATTTGAGAATACATTTAGGTTTTAGGTTTAGGTTTAGATTTTAGTTTTATGTTATAAGTTATAGCTTTAGGGAATTGAGAATAGGTTAAGGTTTAGGTTTAGAAAATTGAGTTCGGGTTTGGGTTTGGGATCGGGTGTAGGTTTGGGTTTCCAAGTTTAGGTTTAGGTTTAGGTTAAGGAGTTGAGATTAGGATTAGGTGTAGGTTTAGGTTTAGGGATTTGAGAATACATTTAGGTTTTAGGTTTAGGTTTAGATTTTAGGTTATAGGTTAAGGTTTAGATTTTAGGTTTAGGTTAAGGTTAAGGTTAGGTTATAGGTTATAGGTTAAGGTTTAGGTCATAGGTTTTAGTTTAGGTTAAGGTTATAGGTTTAGGTTTAGGTTAAAGGTTTAGGTTATAAGTTATAGCTTTAGGGAATTGAGAATAGGTTAATGTTTAGGTTTAGAAAATCGGGTTCGGGTTTGGGATCGGGTTTAGGTTTAGGTTTTCAAGTTTAGCTTTAGGTTTAGGTTAGGGAGTTGAGATTAGGATTAGGTGTAGGTTTAGGTTTAGGGATTTGAGAATACATTTAGGTTTTAAGTTTAGATTATAGGTTAAGGTTTAGGTTTTAGGTTTAGGTTAAGGTTAAGGTTAGGTTATTGGTTATAAGTTTAGGTTATAGGTTATATGTTATAGATTTTGGTTTAGGTTAAGGTTATAGGTTTAAGTTTATGTTTTAGGTTTAGATTATAAGTTTAAGTTTAGGTTATAAGTTATAGCTTTAGGGAATTGAGAATACGTTAAGGTTTAGGTTTAGGATTCGGGATCGGGTTTAGGTATGGATTTTCAAGAGTAGGTTTGGGTTTTTCAAGTTTAGGTTTAGGTTTTCAAGTTTAGGTTTAGGTTTAGGTTAGGGAGTTGAGATTAGGTCTAGGTGTAGGTTTAGGTTTAGGGATTTGAGAATACATTTAGGTTTTAGGTTTACAGGTTTTAGGTTTAGGTTATAAGTTATAGCTTTAGGGAATTGATAATTGGTTAAGGTTTAGGTTTAAGAAATCGTGTTCGGGTTCGGGTTCGGGATGGGGTTTAGGTTTGTGTTTTCTAGTTTAGTTTTAGCTTTAGGTTAGGGAGTTGAGATTAGGATTAGGTGTAGGTTTAGGTTTAGGGATTTGAGAATACATTTAGGTTTTAGGTTTAGGTTTAGATTTTAGGTTATAGGTTAAGGTTTAGGTTTTAGGTTTAGGTTAATGTTAAGGTTAGGTTATAGGTTTTAGCTTAAGGTTTAGGTCATAGGTTTTGGTTTAGGTTAAGGTTATAGGTTTAAGTTTAGGTTATAGGTTTAGGTTATAAGTTATAGCTTTAGGGAATTGAGAATAGGTTAAAGTTTAGGTTTAGGAAATCGGGTTCGGGTTTCGGATCGGGTTTAGGTTTGGGTTTTCAAGTTTAGGTTTAGGTTTAGGTTAGGGAGTTGAGATTAGGATTAGGTGTAGGTTTAGGTTTAGGGATTTGAGAATAGATTTGGGTTATAGGTTTAGGTTATAGGTTAAGGTTTAAGTTATAGGTTTAGGTTAAGGTTAATGTTAGGTTATAGGTTATAAGTTTAGGTTATAGGTTATAGGTCATAGGTTTTGGTTTAGGTTTAGGTTAAGCTTTAGGTTTATGTTTTAGGTTTAGTTTATAGGTTTAAGGTTAGGTTATAAGTTATAGCTTTAGGGAATTGAGAATACGTTAAGGTTTAGGTTTAGGAAATCAAGTTCGGGTTTAGGTTTGGGTTTTCTAGTTTAGGTTTGTGTTTTCAAGAGTTGGTTTGGGTTTTTCAAGTTTAGGTTTAGGTTTTCAAGTTTACGTTTAGGTTTAGGTTAGGGAGTTGAGATTAGGATTAGATGTTGGTTTAGGTTTAGGGATTTGAGAATACATTTAGGTTTTAGGTTTAGGTTTAGGTTTTATGTTTAGGTTATACGTTATAGCTTTAGGGAATTGAGAATAGGTTAAGGTTTAGGTTTAGGAAATCGGGTTCGGGTTCGGGTTTGGGATGGGGTTTAGGTTTGAATTTTCTAGTTTAGTTTTAGCTTTAGGTTAGGGAGTTGAGATTAGGATTAGGTGTAAGTTTAGGTTTAGGGATTTGAGAATACATTTAGGTTTTAGGTTTAGATTTAGATTTTAGGTTATAGGTTAAGGTTTAGGTTTTAGGTTTAGGTTAAGGTTAAGGTTAGGTTATAGGTTATAGGTTAAGGTTTAGGTCATAGGTTTTGGTTTAGGTTAACGTTATAGGTTTAGGTTTAGGTTATAGGTTTAGGTTATAAGTTATAGCTTTAGGGAATTGAGAATAGGTTAAGGTTTAGGTTTAGAAATCGGGTTCGGGTTTGGGATCGGGTTTAGGTTTGGGTTTACAAGTTTAGGTTTAGGTTTAGGTTAGGGAGTTGAGATTAGGATTAGGTGTAGGTTTAGGTTTAGGGATTTGAGAATACATTTAGGTTTTAGGATAAGGTTAAGGTCAAGGTTAGGTTATAGGTCATAGGTTTTGGTTTAGATTAAGGTTATAGGTTTAGGTTTAGGTTAAGCTTTAGGTTTAGGTTATAGGTTTAGGTTATAGGTTTAAGTTTAGGTTATAAGTTATAGCTTTAGGGAATTGAAAATAGGTTAAGGTTTAAGTTTATAGAATCGGGTTCGGGTTCGGGATGGGGTTTAGGTTTGGGTTTTTAAGAGTAGGCTTGGGATTTTCAAGTTTAGGTTTAGGTTTTCAAGTTTAGGTTTAGGTTTAGGTTAGGAGTTGAGATTCGGATTAGGTGTAGGTTTAGGTTTAGGTTTAGGTTAGGGAGTTGAGATTAGGATTAGGTGTAGGTTTAGGTTTAGGGATTTGAGAATACATTTAGGTTTTAGGTTTAGGTTATAAGTTATAGCTTTAGGGAATTGAGAATAGGTTAAGGTTTAGGTTTAGGAAATCGGGTTCGGGTTAGGGTTCGGGATGGGGTTTAGGTTTGGGTTTTCAAGTTTAGGTTTAGCTTTAGGTTAGGGAGTTGAGATTAGGATTAGGTGTAGGTTTAGGTTTAGGAATTTGAGAATACATTTAGGTTTTAGGTTTAGGTTTAGATTTTAGGTTATAGGTTAAGGTTGAGGTTTTAGGTTTAGGTTAAGGTTAAGGTTAGGTTATATGTTATAGGTTAAGGTTTAGGTCATAGGTTTTGGTTTAGGTTAAGGTTATAGGTTTAGGTTTAGGTTATTGGTTTAGGTTAGAAGTTATAACTTTAGGGAATTGAGAATAGGTTAAGGTTTAGGTTTAGGAAATCGGGTTCGGGTTTGGGATCGGGTTTAGGTTTGGGTTTTCAAGTTTAGGTTTAGGTTTAGGTTAGGGAGTTGAGATTAGGATTAGGTGTAGGTTTAGGTTTAGGGATTTGAGAATACATTTAGGTTTTAGGTTTAGGTTATAGGTTAAGGTTTAGGTTTTAGGTTTAGGTTAAGGGTAAGGTTAGGTTATAGGTTATAAGTTTAGGTTATAGGTTATAGGTCATAGGTTTTGGTTTAGGTTTAGCTTAAGCTTTAGGTTTATGTTTTAGGTTTAGGTTATAGGTTTAAGTTTAGGTTATAAGTTATAGCTTTAGGAAATTGAGAATACGTTAAGGTTTAGGTTTAGGAAATCGGGTTCGGGTTCGGGATCGGGTTTAGGTTTGGGTTTTCAAGTTTAGGTTTGGATTTTCAAGAGTAGGTTTGGATTTTTTAAGTTTAGGTTTAGGTTTTCAAGTTTAGGTTTAGGTTTAGGTTAGGGAGTTGAGATTAGGATTAGGTGAAGGTTTAGGTTTAGGGATTTGAGAATACATTTAGGTTTTATGTTTAGGTTTAGGTTTTATGTTTAGGTTATAAGTTATAGCTTTAGGGAATTGAGAATAGGTTAAGGTTTAGGTTTAGGAAATCGTGTTCCGTTCGGGTTCGGATGGGGTTTAAGTTTGGGTTTTCTAGTTTAGTTTTAGCTTTAGGTTAGGGAGTTGAGATTAGGATTAGGTGTAGGTTTAGGTTTAGGGATTTGAGAATACATTTAGGTTTTAGGTTTAGGTTTAGATTTTAGGTTATAGGTTAAGGTTTAGGTTTTAGGTTTAGGTTAAGGTTAAGGTTAGGTTATAGGTTATAGGTTAAGGTTTAGGTCATAGGTTTTGGTTTAGGTTAAGGTTATAGGTTATAGGTTTAGGTTATAAGTTATAGTTTTAGGGAATTGAGAATAGGTTAAGGTTTAGGTTTAGGAAATCGGGTTCGGGTTTGGGATCGGGTTTAGGTTTGGGTTTTCATGTTTAGGTTTAGGTTTAGGTTAGGGAGTTGAGATTAGGATTAGGTGTAGGTTTAAGTTTAGGGATTTGAGAATACATTTAGGTTATAGGTTTAGGTTATAGGTTAAGGTTTAGGTTTTAGGTTTAGGTTAAGTTAAGTTTAGTTTATAGGTTATAAGTTTAGGTTATAGGTTATAGGTCGTAGGTTTTGGTTTAGATTAAGGTTATAGGTTTAGGTTTAGGTTAAGCTTTAGGTTATAAGTTATAGCTTTAGGGAATTGAGAATAGGTTAAGGTTTAGGTTTATGAAATCGGGTTCGGGTTCGGGATCGTGTTTAGGTTTGGGTTGTCAAGTTTAGGTTTGGGTTTTTAAGAGTAGGTTTTGGGTTTTTCAAATTTAGGTTTAGGTTTTCAAGTTTAGGTTTAGGTTTAGGTTAGGGAGATGAGAATAGGATTAGGTGTAGGTTTAGGTTTAGGGATTTGAGAATACATTTAGGTTTTAGGTTTAGGTTTAGGTTTTAGGCTTAGGTTATAAGTTATAGCTTTAGGGAATTGAGAATAGGTTAAGGTTTAGGTTTAAGAAATCGGGTTTGGGTTGGGGTTTAGGTTTGGGTTTTCAAGTTTAGGTTTAGCTTTAGGTTAGGGAGTTGAGATTAGGATTAAGTGTAGGTTTAGGTTTAGGGATTTGAGAATACATTTAGGTTTTAGGTTTAGGTTTAGATTTTAGGTTATAGGTTAAGGTTGAGGTTTTAGGTTTAGGTTAAGGTTAAGGTTAGGTTATAGGTTATAGGTTAAGGTTTAGGTCATAGGTTTTAGTTTAGGTTAAGGTTACAGGTTTAGGTTTAGGTTAAGGTTTAGGTTATAGGTTTAGGTTATAAGTTATAGCTTTAGGGAATCGAGAATAGGTTAAGGTTTAGGTTTAGGAAATCGGGTTCGGGTTCGGTATCAGTTTTAGGATTGGTTTTCAAGTTTAGGTTTAGGTTTAAGTTAGGGAGTTGAGATTAGGATTAGGTGTAGGTTTAGGTTTAGGGATTTGAGAATACATTTAGGTTTTAGGTTTAGGTTATAGGTTAAGGTTTAGATTTTAGGCTTAGGTTAAGGTTAAGGTTAGGTTATCGGTTATAAGTTTAGGTTATAGGTTATAGGCTAAGGTTTAGGTCATAGGTTTTAGTTTTGGTTAAGGTTATAGGTTTAGGTTTAGGTTATAGGTTTAGGTTTAGGGAATTGAGAATAGGTTAAGGTTTAGGTTTAGGAAATCGGGTTCGTGTTCTGGTTTAGGTTTGGGTTTTCAAGTTTTGGTTAGGGAGTTGAGATTAGGATTGGGTGTAGGTTTAGGTTTAGGGATTTGAGAATACATTTAGGTTTTAGGTTTAGGTTTTAGGTTTAGGTTTAGGTTATAGCTTTAGGGAATTGAGAATAGGTTAAGGTTTAGGTTTAGGAAATCAGGTTCGGGTTTGGGTTCGGGACCAGGTTTAGGTTTGGGTTTTCAAGTTTGGGTTTAGGTTTAGGTTAGGGAGTTGAGATTAGGATTAGGTGTAGGTTTAAGTTTAGGGATTTGAGAATACATTTAGGTTTTAGGTTTAGGTTATAGGTTAAGGTTTAAGTTTTAGGTTTAGGTTAGGTTATAGGTTATACGTTTAGGTTGTAAGTTATAGGTTATAGGCTAAGATTTAGGTCATAGGTATTGGTTTAGGTTTAGGTTAAGGTTATAGGTTTAGGTTAAGGTTATAAGTTATAGCTTTAGGGAATTCTGAATAGGTTAAGGTTCAGGTTTAGGAAATCGGGTTCGGGTTCGGGATCAGGTTTAAGTTTGGGTTTTCAAGTTTAGGTTTGGGTTTTCAAGAGTAGGTTTGGGTTTTTCAAGTTTAGGTTTAGGTTTTCAAGTTTAGGTTTAGGTTTTCAAGCTTAGGTTTAGGTTTAGGTTAGGGAGTTGAGATTAGGATTAGGTGTAGGTTTAGGTTTAGGGATTTGAGAATACATTTAGGTTTTAGGTTTTGGTTATAAGTTATAGCTTTAGGGAATTGAGATTAGGTTGAGGTTTAGGTTTAGGAAATTGGGTTCGGGTTCGGGATCGGGATCAGGTTTAGGTTTGGGTTTTCAAGTTTAGGTTTAGGTTTAAGTTAGGGAGTTAGGATTAGGATTAGATGTATGTTTATGTTTAGGTTATATGTTATAGCTTTAGGGAATTGAGAATAGGTTTAGGGTGTGGTCCCTGCAGATATAGATATAAACACGGCCTGTCCAAATGGCCAGGTCTCTTCAATGTTATCCATAGGAAATGGACAGCTTCATCATGGTCATAATAGCGGTTCCCACCTTCCAGGGACCCCCGCTCATCCAGATAGCTCCGACGCACATTCGGGTCTGCTCCATTAATTTCAAGTAAATACATAAACACGGCCTGTCTAAATAGCCTAGCCACTCCAATGCTGTCCATAGGAAATGGACAACTTCATCATTGTCATAACAGCGGTTCCCACCTTCCAGGGATGCCCGCTCAACATCCGAATGCTCCGACACACATCCAGGTCTGCTCCATCAATTTCGAGGAACTACATAAACACGACCTGTCCAAATGGCCAGGCCACTCCAATGTTGTCTATAGGAAATGGATAGCTTCATCATGATCATAATAGCGGTTCCTACCTTCCAGGGACCCCGCTCATCATCCGAATAGCTCCGACGCACATCCGGGTCTGCTCCATCAATTTCGAGCAACAAAAGGCAATGAAACAATATGTACTTAGCAATCAAGGAATAAATAGGTTATACTGAAATTGCTATTAAATAGAATCAGAAACCAAAATGGTAGGAACCATTATTAATTTTTTTATCCCATTTATTAAGGGCACATTTGATTTGATTCCACCAAATGTGCAACCAAAATAACCCAAGCCAAATGCTAAGATAACCAAAATGTGCCTCTTCAAGAATCAATGAGGCACCACTCAACTTCAACAATGGCTGACTACAAGATATTGTAAGTTTGTAAGCATTGGATTTTGCCTTAATAAATATCTTAATCTTTCAAAAAAAGAAAAGTGAAAAAGAAGAAAAAAGAAAAAGGGCTAGAATACCTTCTCAGTGCTATTATCCATCTTTCATTTCCTTGACCATATGACCATCTTTTAGATTTAAAACCTTCAGAGTTGATGTCATGTTGTTATATGATGGAGATTAGTCTTAATTTTTTGTCGATATTTAGGAAGGAGAACAGCGGTTGAGGAAAATTGCACTCAATATTTCTAAAGACGTGAAGAAGTTTTGGGAAGTTACAACGTACACACATCAGAGGGTAGCCCATGTTAAATAATGCATCAAGTGGTAAGAAAGTGTAGTACCTGTTTCACTCTTTGCAACACATCTATTACAGGAATGGCTAAGTAGCCAGGAAGATGATGTTGGAACTATGGATGTTGACGAATCTTCGGAATTATCATTAGGTGATCAAATCACTTGCTGCAACAGACAAATGGCTAGGAAGGGTGCATTTTCCACTCTGATGACAAAGAAGGTAACAAGCATATAAAACAACTTGCATCTAAAAATACTGCATGTATTAAAACAACAAGCATTTTCCAATCTTGTTTCTTTCTTAGCATGCATAGACAACATCAGCAGATCTTTAACTGTATCTTAGCAACAGTATCCACAGATTTTGTAGTTTCAGTCTTAAAGAATTTAGTTTAGCTAAGAGGAAGTGACAAAAAATAATGATGAAACCTTAGCATTCATGGCGAGAAGTAGCTGAAAAATATCACCACGAGGGATATTTGCATTAACTCAATACAACTCCAAGCGAAAATGAAAATAGGCTAAAGATTAAACAGCTAGGACCTTCCAATTTGGAGATCTTAGGCAAGGCCCATTTGATCAACACACTAGATCACCAAACCCTGGATACCACATTTTCAAACTGAAGACCTGAAGATGCTATGGATACCCTCAGTTTAGGATCATGTCATTTGTCTCGAATGAAGTTCTACCTAGAACTATTACACCCTTTAGCAAGGATATCAAGAAAACCAAACAAAAGGCGAACACGAAGGACAATAACATTAGATTGCAATCTAATTTGAAACCTAACAATAAGTCATTTGGGGAACGAGGGTAAAAGCTTACAATCTAGTATTAATGGCACTTTGGCAAAATTTGTATTGATAGGGACTACATGGCTATAAATATGCAATATGAGGAAGGGTTATAAACAAAGAAAAAAGCGGCAATCTAATGCATGGGAGCATTTTGGGAACAAATGGTGCAAACTTTCAAGCTAATGGATGAAGGGCTATAAGAAAATTGAAAGAAAGAGTAAGAATAGTTGATGAAAAAAGTGCACAAAAGATAGTTCAAAGTACCTGATATTGAGCCGTTATCTCCATATAGAACACTTTCACCTTGATTTTCATTTGTCACCATAATTATAAGCACATCTATATCTGGAGGAATGCAAACATTAGAGCTAGTTCATGCCATAATTTGATAAACAAGGACTATTTAAATGATAAAAGAAAATTTTGAATCATAAAAGAATCTAAAAATATCCCTCACTGAATCAATGTACATGCAACATCAATTTTGTTTATTCAAGTAGGAATTAATGAACTGATCCTACACAATGAAACAACTTTTAGTAGTGCATTTAAGAACTAAAAAAGTTGAATATTGAATCATATAGACTTAACTATCTGATTTAGTTAGAACATAGATTATAGAAGAGTTAACAAAATAGTGCTTCTTTGAGATAGGTTGAATTCAAGTTCAATGTGAACTTGAGAGTATTAGAGCCTGAAGACAAAAACACTTGGGAGCAGGCTAATAAACCAATGTACATTCAATTGAAAAGTGGTTAGACTGGATTGAATTTTTTATCCATATGTTGTTCTTGACATCCATTCAAGAAGCAAGCAAAGAAAACCCCAATATGTAATCCACTAGCTCCAATCGCATTATTGTAGTAATCACTTGTTCCCTAAGAAGTCGTTTGGATGCATGGACAACTCACTTAAAACAAAGATATCCTTGTCAAAGGAGCCTGAATTGTCCTTGCATGTAGTATTCACTTAAGCTTATACATTTGGACAAGGTAGTCCAAAAAAATGAATATGTTGTTAATGAGGGTACGCTGGAATCCAGCTATATAAGACAAGTGTCCAAAAAAATGTTCTCCAATACACATCCATAATTGCAAGCATAGTCTAAATATGGGTTAATATCATTCTCTTCTATTTGGCTACAAAACATACAGGTCACAATGGTGTTTTCTTTAATGGTGTTTTAACAGTTAAATTCTATAGGTTACAAGTTTGTTAAGACTCAAGCAACGATTACAAAGCGTGAACTGCAAATGCAATACATGTTACACTTTGCAATCACAAACATGATGTATAGATACAAGTATCAATCAACTGGTAGTTTGGTATCATCAACTATCAAGTTTAAGTTCTGAGGCATTAGTAATAAGAGGTACTGTCAAATACTACTCAAAGATGCACATAGTTATAGGCTGGCTCAAGGCCATCATCGACATAGGGTAATGGTTCTCAAAACGTAATAACATATTCATTGAGACCAAAAATATGATGTAGTGTCTTACATAGCCCAGAATTGTGAAAATCAAGAATTTTCGATGGTAATGCCTTTTGAGGATCTTAATTTAATGGAGGCAATCATAATAATGCAGGCAGTTTGAGAATGGGACCACATCCAATTCTGATTTTTGACAATCCTCTTCAAGTTTTAACAAAAGAAAAACGACCAAGCATGAAATCAACGAGAGGAGAGGAGAGAAATACCTGCTGCAATGGCCCCTCGCTGCTGAAATGGCTGTCGATGTGTAAATGGGTTTGGCTCCCTCCCTTTTTTGGATCAGAGAGAGAGAGAGAGAGAGAGAGAGAGAGAGAGAGAGAGAGAGAGAGAGAGAGAGAGAGAGAGAGAGAGAGAGAGAGATGATTGGACCTGATGAGGGCACCCGAGAGAGAGAGAGGGGATGGAGAGCATTAGAGAGAGAGAGAGAGAGATGGAGAGGAATAGGGCACAAGAGTGAGAGAAGGGGGGATAGAGAGGAATAGAGAGAGAGAGAGAGAGAGAGAGAGAGAGAGAGAGAGAGAGAGAGAGAGAGAGAGAGAGAGAGAGGATGGAGAGGAATAGGGCACGAGAGTGAGAGAAGTGGGGATAGAGAGGAATAGAGAGAGAGAGGGTCGGGAGAGCGTTTATGCGCTGACGTTGCTCGTGCTCCGAGTTGTATGAACGGTTTAAAGGATGTCAAAGTTAAATGGCCCCCACTGTGATGCGTGTTGGCCATCAACACCGTGCATTTGATGGGCCCTCTTTAAATTATGGGATATCCCAAAAATCAGACGTATATAGAACTTAGGTGGGCCATACCATCTAAAATCATGTGAAGAAATGGCTCAAACATATAAAAGCACGATAGTCGGGCCCACCTGAAATTTTGATGCATATGAAACTTGGTCTGATTCCTCATCCAAGTGGGACACACATAATGGATGGTCTGGATTTGTGAACCACATCTCGGTGGGCCCAACAAATGATTATGAATATTTTAATGGTGGGTAACCCATCTCAACTTTTGTACGTGGTGTGGCCCAAAAATGTCACGAATTGTCTTGATTTTTAAGCCTCAGGCCCATCATGGAATGGTACATCTGACTGATGGGGTAGATGTTCGACACCAGTGACCAAGTCTAGGAGCCCCACCATGTTTTAATTGCAAAATTCACTCTGTTAATCAAATTTTATACTTGATGTTAGGTCCTGAGGTTAAAAAAATCAACTAGATCCACAAATTAAATGGGCCACACCACATGAAATGATGTAAATGGGATGTCAACCATATATAGGTTTGTTTGTGCATGGGCCAGCATGTGGTATATATTTAATCAACTCCATTAATCAAGTTTACATTTCTAGGAAGCTCTTTCACAATTTGTGTTCAATCCAATCTCCACCATAGACATTTGTGCGATCTTGATCACAACTAATTAGTTGATGGAGCCATCTGGTTAGGCTTTCTTGCCATGAATTTGGTGAGGGACACAATTTGAGGTACCACCATATACATGTATAGTTCATCTCAAGTGCTGGGCCATGGCCCAACTCTTTTCAGCATGAACGGCTAATTGTCTAAGATGTAGCACATATACAGTGATTAGAATTTTTGGTCTGGTGGGCCATAGGTGCCCTAATTGCCTTATATGTATAATTTTTTTTACTTAAGGAAGCTGCTAATGATTTTCTCAAGGACTGACTTGACCTGATGATCTTTACAAAATCTCATTCTATGTGAATGGGGCTTTGGTGGATCCTTGACTATGGGCCATGGTAGGCCCCACGGTCAGGGATCCACCTAATCCGTGTCCATTCTCTGTGCATCTTTTTCTTTGAGGAAGTTGCCGATGATTTTCTTGTAGTATGGTTGGCCGAAAGGATGCGTTCTTCGCTTGACTTGCCGACCTTTGCATGAAAGGATATTAAAAATAAAATAAAAATTGAAAAACTCCCTTCCTGTCTAGGTACATAAACAATGGTACACTTACAATAATTTAAAAGTAGTGATACAGATAGCCACCAACCTGTAGGGCCCACCGAAGTTGGGAAATGATAATATCTTGCTAGTTGCTATCTCCTGAAATTTCCAATATCTCGTGATGAGATGACTACGTACATTTTTACCAATTGGCATGGCCCATTAGATGGACAGACTGGATCACCACATGCACATTTAGCACCAGAACAAGGACCTGGCAAGTTACAACATTTTTGGATAGATGCCACTACCTTAACCATTCACTCATTCATACAATTAGAAACAAGCCATGGTGTTATAATCACACCGGTCGGATGATCATAATCCTTTGAATGGAGCCAATTTGCTAACAACCATCCATTGTTTGTGAGCCATAATTCATATGGTGCCCCTATCCATAATTGACAATGGACCTGGATGGCTTCCAGCATAACCATTGATTAGCGTTGTCCAAGGGCCCAGGCTCGGTTAGTCTGTTCTCATGTTTTGAACTACAGGTGACAATGTATTGGGTCAGCTAGCAAGTTAACAGACCTGAGCTGTTCCTAATGAAGGTTGGAGTAAGCCAAATGGGTATGGGTCTGAGTAGGGTTGAACCATATCCAACCTAACCCAACCCAGCCATATAAATAACAAATGTGATGGGCTAGATGAACCAATCCAGCCCAGACCATATAGCCCAATGTTCCATTAAAGTTTGGGTCTCACTATTCCCGTTCTCACCGTTTTCCTGTAGTATGACCCACTTCGACAATGGATCTATCTCAGTTTTTAGATCTCATTCTATCATGGTTCGGAGAACATGATGGACGGAGTATATATTACACTGTCATCGTAGTTGGCCCACATTAATTCATATCTTCTTTTGTTTTCTCTGCATTCATATCTTCTTGATATTATGAACATGTTGGATGTCAAATAAACATTACTATGCGCCCAAGGAAGGTATCAATGGTGGAAATCATTATTCCACACTGTTTCGTGTGGCATGGTCCACTTGAGTCTTGGATCAATTTACCGAAAATATGGGATCATTGGCTTGTTCATTCATTTTTCAATTTCATTTTGGAGAACTATCCAAAAAATTATTCATATCCAAAGATTAATTAAATGAACCACATCACAAATAAGGAGAACAAATTGGTTGCTCCCCCTGACACCATCCAATGGCTTGTGGTTGGTGCTCTGTGGGCCCTTCCCTAACGTATGTGTTTAATCCATGCCGTCCATCTATTTTTAAAAATCATCTTTCATCATAACACAAAAAATGAGGCATATCCCAATATGAAATGGACCACATTAATAGGAAACAGTGTTGAATGAGCGTCAACCATTTCAAACATTTCGGAGGCCATAAAAGTCTCGGATCAAGATGATTTTTGGTTTTCCCCTTTATCTAGGCCTGTATGACCTAATCAACAGATTGAATGTCAAATAAAAAGTAAAGTGGGCCTTAGGAGGGTTTTAATGATGGATAACCAATTATTATTGTTTTTATGTGGTGTGGTCGGCCTGATATTTATTTACCCAACAATGGTTGGTGGTGGGTGCTCTATGGGCTCCACCATGATGTATGTGTTTCATCCATGCCGTCCATCTATTTTTATAGATCATTTTATGATATGAGAGAAAAATGAGGTATATCTAAATCTCAAGTGGACCACATTACAGAAAAAAGTGTTGGATGAACGTTGACCATGAAAAATGTTTTGGGGGCCATAAAAGTTTTGGATCAAGCTGATATTTATTGTTTCCCTTCATCCGGGTCTTTATGACCTAATCAACATATTAGATTTCAAATAAATAGTACAGTGGGCCTTAGGAGGATTTCAATAGTGGATATCCAACCATTATTGATTTCCTATGGTGTAGTCCACCTGAGATTTGTATACCTATCATTTTTTGTACTAAGCCCTAAAATGATCTCTAAAAATAGATGAATGGAATGGATGAAACACATACATCATGGTGGGGCCCACAGAGCACCCACCACCAGTAGCCAATCCGCCTCCCAAATTTGGGCGCTCGCTCAAAATAGAGCCGCGCCCAAAATTAGGGATTTCATACGGTCTCTCTCTCTCTCTCTCTCTCTCTCTCTCTCTTCTCTCTCTCTCCGTTCCTATTTAGAGCATTCCCTAAACCCTTCTTTCCCTAATCATCTGTCTACCTCCTGATCTCTGCTCCATCTCTCTTTCTCCTCCCTCTCTCTCCAATGCCTCAGCCGTGAAGAAACAGAGGCCGTGAATGCCCTCTTCTCTCTCTCTCCATTGCAACAGCCGTGAATCTCCTATCCGAAGAAACTCATGCCGTGAAGCTCCTCTCCAGAGGTTTGATATCTTTTTCTATTTGTATCTCTTTTCCTGTCTTTTAGATTTGATATACGCTGTCATTTGTGTAGAATTTCTTTGCCGTACATGCCTTGGGCCACACCATAGAGATTACCTGGGGCGTGGTCCACTTATCAGTTGAGAAACCCGACGAAATCAATGGACAGAGGATGGTCTGACTCAATGTATGGGTTTGGCCCCCCTAATGAGTGGATTCGTTTGGTTTTCTCCATGGTTCAAATGTTCTACACAAGTGCCATGCTTGATTGAACGAAAGCATTATATGTGAAAGTTCTCGTACAATGTTGTATGTGAAAATTTCTCTATATTGACTGTTTGATCACTGACGGTGTCTAGAAATTATTTTTTTCCATGGATTTTTTCCTTCATTAATTTTTTTATATATTTTTTTTATTTCATTTATTTTTAGTAATTTGAGAGTTTGAGAATGATATTTGATGACATTGTTACATTCAAATAATGAAAGTTGATTGAAAAATAATGTAGGTTCTTTGCTGTTGAATTTGAATTGGTGCCGAGAATTTGTGGGCCCCGTACAGCAGCGAACATAAAATTGTCCACCAACGCCTAGGATTCTGTACATGTGGGGCCTGTTTGGTGTTCTAGACTGTTGTTCTGCTATGTCCCACTATTAATGGGGGATTCCCTCAAATTTCTCTTCAATCAGGATGTTCGTTGAGACTTGCTAGTCCTGTATGCACCTTGATGAAATATATCTGAGCCATGCGCAAATCTGTATGCACCTTGATGAAATGGCTTGCTAGTCTTGTATGCACCTCAAATTCTCTTTTTAAGCTTAAAATTTGATTAGTCCACACACACAGATTTCCAGCAAAAGGAAGAAGAAAGAAAGACAATTTTGTGGCGGTGTGGTCCACTTGAGATTTAAATATGACTCTTTTTTAGGCTTTTGCCCTAAAATAATGATCCAAGTGAATGGACCACATGGCTAAAATACATGCATCATTGTGGGGTCCACCGAGCACCGTCCAGATCTCTAATACATAATTACCATTAACTAAAATGAGACGAAGTCATTTTTAAGTGGCTGCCAAACAGGGCCTTGGGTTTTGGTCAAAACCTCAGTAAAAGTTTCTGCATGTTTTGAAGGAAATAAAGAAATGAAGTTTAGGCCATTAAACAAAGGTAAACCATGTTGATAGAAACCAATCTACTTAGGCCCCTGTTTGGTAGACACCTACAAACAAGTTCATCTCATTTTAGTTTACCGCCATAATGTATCAGAGGTCATGTTTTCTATTACATAGTTACTGTTATTATGAACTCATTATTCATTATAGATCTAGATTTCTAATACATAATTAGTCTTAACTAAAATGAAATGACCTCATTTTTAGGTGCCTTCTTGGAACTAACCATGATATTCATATGCCCTCCTAATCATTCATATAATTATCACCTCTCAAATAAACTGCAGGAATAAATATCATTATGATATTTATCCCCACTTTTCGTGTGGCATAGCTCACATAAGTTTTGAGTATACTTGATTTTTAGAATTTTGTCCTACTGTAGTTTTTCAAAACAGATGTATTCCTGTTTTTTAGAATTGTCCTACTGTAATTTTTCAAAATAGATGAGCAGAGTTAATTTATCACGGACATCTCTATGGGCCCCCACACAACCCCGAGCAGAGACATCACATTGAATCCACTCTAGATTTCAAATCAATTTGGGTGTGTACCCTGTCATTCTTGTTTTAGGCCCACGAAAGCACATACAACTGCATTGTATGTGGTGATATCGCTATGTACCGGATACTACCTGCTGGCTTTAGATAAACATCAAGCCATTGTTTTTTAGTGGGAAGGAAAGATAAAACTGTTTCGTATCTGACAATACTTACCAGCTCCGCCCTTGATGCCCATGCATCTAGCCATTGAATATCTGGCCCTTACGTGATTGAACGGACTATTATTTTATTTCCTCTCCAACTCAATTAAATTTTCATATGGGAGTTCTTTTCCTTAGGTTCATCCATGGTGGGGCCCATTCAACCAACGAATACATATTAACCCCATGTGCAAAACTCGAGTAAAATTGTACATATTCTCGCGTCGAGCATCGTATGGTAGATCTTAATTCAAATGAAAGGTAGTGGTGGCCACCAGAGGTTCATTCCCTCACCCTACACCTATTAAAAAAATATGTTATAATGTGTTATTCATATCACTAGATCCAGGCTTTGGCAATAGACAAAAGTAAGGATCCAGGGTGTTTAAAAAACAACAGTTGCCATGGCAGAATAGTCTATCTATATAAGCCACATCCGGAAATCCCTTAGCTGGATAGATCTGTCTAAAATAGCCTATCCAAACAACTTTGATGGTAACCAAATGGGCACTAAAAGTCCCAATGAGTTCTGGAATTGGTTTTTTCAGAAATTTTCTAGTAGAGAAACCTAGCAACTGTAGCTACCTCAGTCGAAATGATTGTGGACTCATCATCTCTTACATAGAATTATATAATGTCTATTCTCGAAGGCTAACTACTTGAAGATTAACAACTAATTCTCAAACAATTAATTCTCTTACATAGAATTATATAATGTCTATTCTTTTCAGATGTTCTTTTTTCCAACTAAAATCAACACTATTTTAGGGTTTGAAATGTGCTTTTCTGGTGGTTAAGGTTTTGATCTTTGTAGAAAGGGCGCTTTGGTTTTCTAGATTTCGTCTTTTTCTTCTTCTTCTCATGCATGGTGTGAGTTGAAAGAGAAGGGGAAGAAGAGTAATGAAAGGAGGCGAGCATCATGTTCTGATAGCTTGTGTTGTTTTGGCGATGCTTTTCTTCGTTCTGAGTTGTCTATCTGTTTCCATACTCTGGGTTGTGAATTGGCACCCATGGTGAATTTATAGGTATGGTCCCCCCGGGTATATTCCAGTTCATCCATGCGATTATGTGTGTCATTTTTAAAGCCATATCTCATTCTGTGACTTGATTTGTGTCCATCCGCATTGGCCAAATGCATAATGCTGACGATCTTCATGACTTGTTTTATTGTTGTTGCTTCCGAGGCAATATTCCCCCTCTCTTAATTCTAGCTCAATTTCAGTGGCTGAGTCTGTAATTTTTAAGATCCATGTGCCTGGCGATACTGCGCAGTATTTAGGTGACCTTACATGGATTTTTTAAATTTAAAACTGAGGGCGAAATGCCTTAAGGATGGGCATTTAGGTGCCATTACATTTATTTTTAGCTTTAAGAGCAGGAAAATGCCTCTTGGATAGGCATTTAGGTGTGTTTACTCCAATTTTTACCTTGACAAGTGGGAATATGCCACAGGGATACAAATTTACATGCCGGCATATTGATTTTTAGCTTGAAAAGTGATGAAAATGCATCAAGGAAATGCATTTAGCTTCTCTTACATGATTTTTATCTTGAAAAGATGTGACATTTTCATCAAGGATGGGCACTTAGGCTCCCTTACATAAATTTTTTATCCTGAACAATGGGTTAAATGCCTCAAGGATAGGCATTTACATGCCCTTGCCAGAATTTTTAACTTGAATAGAGAGCAAAATGCCTCAAGAATAGCCTGTGGCTTTACCATGATTTTTATCTTGAAAAGTAGGCAAAACACTACAAGGATGGGCAGTTAGGCACCCTTATTTGAATTTTTAGCCTGAAAAGTGGAATAATGCTTTAAGGATAGGCATTTGTGTGTGTGTGTGTGTGTGTGTTTTTTTTTTTTTTTTTTTTTTTTTTTTTTTTTGTGTTTGGTTTGTCTACTAATGTTCAGTACTTCAATACAATAAGTTGTTTCTGTAATGCTTGAGATGTATTAATACTTTATCTATGTTTGGATGTAATATGCTCATTCAAAGTGAAACAATTATTTAGAGTGTAGGCTCTAGAGGAGGTCTACAATGCTTCACCGGGGAGTTTACATAGGTCCGTGAACAAAGCTGCCCAACAGGTGCAGGTGCATGTCACAATCCCGCCTTCCTTACCCAAAATTCAGGTCAGTCTAACTCTTATCATTTGATAAGCCATATATATAGATTAAATGTTGACTGTCCATTTCTTTAGCATACATTTAGCTCACCTAGTTTGACACCAACCTAATTCTTGGACCTGAGCATATTTTCTAGGTGAAGTTTGCTAAGCCCACACATGGGTAGAACCTTCTGCAACAACATACAGTCGCATGTACTAATATAACATAAGGTACGAGAACAAAACTTTCCATTCAAATATTGCACCAATTGCAAAAGTAGTGTTTTCCCAACATGAAATAAAAATAGATGCACAAGACATTGAACACATAAGCTATCTTTTTTGTCCATTTGGTGCATTTGTTTGGCTTTTCCAAATCTACCAATCTATGGGTCACACATTGTAATATCTTACTGGTTAGATGTTTCTGAGTGCCCAAAAATAGTTGGATAACAAGTTTGAGAAAGGCCCACTCATTCAATGGTTGGGATCATAATGTGGGGTAATTTGAAGATAATTCTCACGTTTGAAATGTCCATGTCATATTTCGCATTTTACTCCAGTGTTACAAACTTGAGATTTAAAACTTTCTGAAAGAAAGTTGATAATTGAATACTATCTGTTTTGGAGGCTATGTATTGCTAATTTTGTTCAGGCCATGACTGTCCAATAGGTTTGAGGCACCTATGGATCTAAAGAAACAGCGGGAAAGATTAATATTTGAACAAAAGTATGGGGAAGCATTCACTTCAGCCCATGAATTGTTGGATGTTTATTTAGTTTTTAGATAATGCAGATTTTGCTTAGTTTTTTAGAGTTTATAATTGAGAAGATGAGCATGTGCTCTTGAAGTATTGTCTCTCTCTCTCTCTCTCTTATGACATCTCATCCTTATCTTTTTCTATATTTTTAGTTCTTCAATTTTACTGCATAACTTTTTTGTATGATGATATTCGTTGTAGGAAGCTATTCGTTGGGGGTACTGATTATCTTCTCAAAGCTACTGCTCATCCAAACACCATAAATGTACAGGTTGCTTTTTCTTTTTCTCTAATTTTTTTTGGGGTTGGATTTGCTTTCTTTTTCTTTTTTCTCATGTGGGATCTCTGTTTCTTTTCAGAAAAAAGCTGTTTAATTTGTATTTTCAATTTGTTTGGGATTTTTTATTTTTTTTTGGATTTCTTCCCTGGATTTTTCCAGCCGTTATTGGAATGTTGGTTTCTGGTTCCTATAATGTTTTGGAGTTTTTTTTTAGAAGAAAAGAGGAATAAGAGCCAAAAAGCTTTTTTTTTTTTTTTTTTTTTGGTTGTTGAAGATTTTAAGCAATGAAAATGGTTTTTGGGATTTTTATAGGGCTTGAAAGAAAGAGAAGCAGAGAAAACAGAGCAATGCGAGTTTTTATTTTTGGTTACAGGTGGGTGATGCTAACAAGGATCATGCATGTTGAACACAATGAAGTCTGGAAAAACACATGCTATAGTTATATGACACATGCACAGATCGACACATCACATTTTAATGCAACTTGGTTATCAAGGCAATGGTTAATCACATTTTGATGCTGTTTGGTTATCTGGAGCATTTTTATATGAATAGTAACTTTGTTACTGAAAAATGTGGATCTTTAGCATTGATTAGAGAAGTGCTTATATTTTTTAACAAAACCAGATGGTTATTGGTCTTGTACATTTAATAGTTGAGAGTTTTGTCTATGGCGACACAAAAACAAAGAGCAAATCTGGACTGGACCTGAGTCAGCAATGAAATCTGAACATCTGACAGGTGAGAAACCTCGTTTGGGGATCGACTGATGAGCCATTCTGATTATGCACACACTTGTATCAAGTCGGATGTTGGATTTGTTCAATGAATATAGCTTTTGCGCCACAAGCTTAAGACAACGATTTCTACAATTTATTCAGTTTGACTTGAGTCAATTTATATCCAAGTTGGGGGAGTTGAGATGTTACTCTTTGAGATGATGAAGCCTGTGCTAGAGGTTGTCAGAAAAGCATTCTTGAGAGAAAAGCTCCTCCAACCTTCCATTTTCTGATTGAAATGAGGGAAAGGAAATATTGGGTCACGCATCGGGTACGTCAACAATTAGGACCACAATTTGGATGGCCTGAAGTGACATCCATTGATGCCACATGTACAGTGGATTAGTCTTCTCCACCATTTGAAGTAAATGGTGGAAAATACAGTTGTGTAACCCATAAAAAAACATGGCTTCAAACTTTGATATTCTCAGCATCTATGTACTCTATTTACATTTCATTCATTTGCACTCTATTTATGAATTATTAGCTCTAGATATGGGTCTTTTCCTATCTAAAAGTAAAAGAACTCATGTTATATGTTTGTCATTGGCTCATTGCACACATTTGTTTAGAATATTTCGAGACATGATCATGGGTGATAATCCTTGCATCTTATTTGATTCTTTTAATCTATGCAGACTGAAATGAGTGTTGATATGTTGCTCCACGGTAAAAAGCCCTTGGTTGAGGTAATGATATCAAAACCTCCATACCCAGCACTACATTACGCATTTACTTTAAACATATGGCTAGAATAGGCTTTTGACAAATTGTTCGAAAACTAGGAATGCAAATTCACCTTGGTTGACCGATGAGTCAAAACTTGATCATGGGTATAAGTGAAGGTACAGTTACTAATTGTTGTATTGGTTCCCATTAATAAGGAGATTGATAAATCATAAACACGCCTTAAACACGTAAGGTTGTCCCTGAACAAATTTCTTAGGCCAACATCACATTTTTGCCTTATTTTCTATGGCCTTCATCAGACTAATGCCTAAGTTAAAATATGATGAAATATATTACATAACAGGTGTATATATATCAGTAAGAATATGATCAAATATATTGTAACAAGTGTATAAGTTGTGTAAGTATTTTTACCTACGATTTTATTCGTAGCTAATAGTTTTGTAAATATTTTTACCTACGAATTAATTCGTAGGTAAAACTTTTGTAAATTTTTTTGCTACGAAAATATTCATAGGTGTTTTGTAAATATTTTAACTACGGACTATGAATAAGTTTTGTAAAATTTTCGGCTACGAAAATCTTGGTAGGTAAAAGTTTTGTAAATATTTTTAGCTACGAGAATATTTGTAGGTAAAAGTTTTGTAATAATTTTTCCCTACGAAAAATTCGTAGGTAAAAGTGTTGTAAATATTTTTAGCTACGAAAATATTTGTAGGTATAAGTCTTGAAAATATTTTTACCTATGAAAATATTCGTAGGTAAAAAGTTTTGTTAATATTTTTACCTACAAAAATATGAAAATATTTTTACTTACGAAAATAAAAAATTCATAGGTAAAAGTTTTGTAAATCTTTTTAGCTACGAAAATAATCGTAGGTAAAAAGATTTGTCAATATTTTTGCCTACGAAAAAAACTGTTGGTAAAAGATTTTACTTACAAAACAAAATCGTTGGCAAAAGTCTTATCGTTGCCAACGAAATTTTTTTTTCATTGGTAAAAGTTTTTCTCCTCGGTCTTTTAGCGACGAAATTACTGACGAAAATATTCATCGGAAAAAGTTTTTACATAAGAAAAAAAAGCTTTTACCTACGAAAATTTTCGTAGGTAAAAGTGTCTTTTCTTGTTGTGTCAACATGAAAGAATCAAATTTTTTATACCACTGCCTAGGTGACTGTTTTAGGCCATATAATGACATCATTAACCTATAAATCCTTTTCTCTGCCCCTTTAATTTCGTAGCCCTCTGGTTGCTTCATGTAGATCTGGTCTTCCAACTCCTCGTACAGGATTGCAGTGTTGACATCCATATGCTCCAGCTCGAGATCATATTAGGCAACCAGCGCCAACACAAATCTGATAGACACATGCTTAACCTCCAGTGTGGATATCTCTGTGAAATTGATTCATTCTCTCTGAGCACCCTTCGCTACTAATTTAGCTTTGTATCTATCCTGTTTTCTTTTAAATAACCACTTGCATCTGATTGCTTTTTCGCCCATCGGAAGTTCCACCAGCTCTCATGTGTGATTTTAGTGCAACGAGTTCATCTCATCGTCCATATCTGCCTTCCACTTTTTTCCATCAAGCTCGCTAAGAGCCTCCTGAATGGTAGATGGGTCCCCCTCATCTGTAACAAGGGCATCTTTCCGGTAACCTATAGTCACGTGGTGGGTTTCTTCTCCCAGGTGGTTGCTCTACCTGCTCTTGTACCTCTGTCTGTCATCTGTGTCAATCTGGATACATACGATCAACCTTTTTGGTTCATCTTGCTCCTCTTAATCATTCTTGTGGAATAGGGAGCTTTCATCGAACTTGACGTCATGGCTAGTGATGACCTTGCGTCTGACCTTGTCGAATAACCTATAACCTTTCACACCAATACCATAGCCAATAAAAATCTACTTTTTGGCTCTATAGTCTAGCTTATCTCTCTCAACTGATGGTACATGAGAGTAAGCCTCATAATCAAATATGCGCAAATCTTAGTAGTTTGCTTATGACCACTTCATACTTCCTCTGGGATTTTACATTCAATTGTCATAGAAGGAGACCGGTTCACCAAATAGTAAGCTATGTTAATAGCCTTAGTCCATAAGTCCTTGCCCTACAAAGTATTACTTAACATGCATTGGGCCTTCTCTAAGAGAGTTCGATTCATTTGCTCAGCCACACCGTTTTGTTTGGGCGTGTGGTGCACTATGTTGTGCCTAATGATCCCTTCATCCTTGTAATATTTATTAAACTCAGTGGAAGTGAATTCTTCACCATTATCAGTCCTTAAAATCTTTATTTTTTGTCCTGACTATTTTTCCATTATTGCCTTCCATCATTTGAATATGGTGAAAACTCTGAATTTATGTTTCATGAAGTAAACCCAAACTTTCTTGGAGTAGTTGTCAATGAATGAAACAAACCATGACGACTCCCCAATAGAAACCTATGGCGATGACTCCTATACGTCAGAGTGCACATAATCAAGCATTCCCTTACATACATGTTTTTTAGTTTTAAAAGATAATCTAGATTGTTTACCATATATACAATGCTCGTATATATCTAAATTAGAATTTTTTAAAAATAAAATTAAACAACGATCAGATAGTACCTTCCTGCCCCGCTTGCTCATGTAGCCTAGACGAGCATGCCACATACGTAAAGACATGAAATCTTCAATAGTTGCTGCTGCTGCACCTGCTAAAGTGCTCCTAATCAACTTATAAAGGTTTTTATATATTTGCGCTCTCATAACCACGAGTGCCCCTTTTGAAACTTTAAGGACACCATCAATACTAGTGAACTTGCACCCTATAGCCTCGAGTGTACCGAGAGAAATCAGACTTTTCTTCATATCAGAAACGTGCTTGAGATCAGTCAGGATATACTCCATCCCATCAAACATCTGAATGTTCACACCAATAGCCACAACATTACAGGCATTGTCATTACCTATAGGTATTGACATTACAGGGAGTTGAGATTAGGATTAGGTGTAGGTTTAGGTTTAGGGAATTGAGTTTAGGTAATAGGTTTAAGGAAAGGTTAGGTTTAGGTTATAAGTTTTGGGATTTGAGAATAGTTTTAGGTTATAAGTATAGGTTTAGGTTAGGTTATAGGTTAACGTTTAGGGATTTGAGTTTAGGTTATAGGTTTAGGTTTAGGTCTAGGTTTTAGTTTAGGTTATAGGTTTTGGGATTTGAGAATGAGTTCGGGTTTAAGTTTTAGGTTTTGGTTTTGGTTTAGGTTATAGGTTTTGATTTAGGTTATAGGTCATAGGTTTTAGTTTAGGTTATAGGTTTTGGGATTTAAGAATGGGTTTAAGTTTTAGTTTTCAAGTTTAGGTTTTTGGATTTGAGAATGGGTTATAGGTTTAGGTTATAGGTTATAGGTTTAGGTTTAGGAAATCGGGTTCATGTTCTGGATTGGGTTTAAGTTTTAGTTTTCAAGTTTAGGTTTAGGTTTAGGTTAGGGAGTTGAGATTAGAATTAGGTATAGGTTTAGCTTTAGGTAATTGAGTTTAGGTTATAGGTTTTGAGATTTGGGAATAGTTTTAGGTTATAAGTATAGGTTTAGGTTAGGTTATCGGTTAAGGTTTAGGGATTTGAGTTTAGGTTATAGGTTTAGGTCTAGGTTTTGGTTTAGGTTATAGGCTTTAGGTTAAGGTTAAGGTTTAGGTTTAGGTTATAGGTTTTGGGATTTGAGAATGGGTTTGGGTTTAGGTTATAGGTTATGGTTTTGGTTTAGGTTTAGGTTATAGGTTTTGGATTTGAGAATGGGTTATGGTTTAGGTTTAGGAAATCGGGTTCATGTTCGGGCTTGGGTTTAAGTTTGGGTTTTCAAGTTTAGGTTTAGGTTTAGGTTAGGGAGTTGAGATTAGGATTAGGTGTAGGTTTAGCTTTAGGAATTAAGTTTAGGTTATAGGTTTAGGGAAAGGTTAGGTTTAGGTTATAGGTTTTAGGATTTGGGAATAGTTTTAAGTTATAAGTATAAGTGGGTTAGGTTATAGGTTAAGGTTTAGGGATTTGAGTTTAGGTTATAGGTTAAGGTTTAGGTTTAGGGAATTGAGTTTAGGTTAAGGTTTAGGGAAAGGTTAGGTTTAAGTTATAGGTTTTGGATTTGAGAATGGGTTCAGTGTTTAGGTTATAGGTTTTGGTTTTGGTTTAGGTTATAGGTTATAGGTTTATGCTAAGGTTTTGGTTTAGGTTATAGGTTTTGGGATTTGAGAATGAGTTCGGGTTTAGGTTATAGGTTTTGATTTTGGTTTATCTTATAGGTTATAGGTTATAGGTTTAGGTTTAGGTTATAAGTTTTGGGATTTGAGAATGGGTTCGGGTTTAGGTTATAGGTTTGGTTTTGGTTTAGGTTATAGGTTTTGGTTTAGGTTTTAGGTTTTGGGATTTGAGAATGGGTTCGGGTTTAGGTTATAGGTTTTGGTTTTGGTTTAGGTTATAGGTTTTGGGATTTGAGAATGGGTTTGGGTTTAGGTTATAGGTTTTGGTTTTGGTTTAGGTTATAGGTTTTGGGATTTGAGAATGGGTTTGGGTTTAGGTTATAGGTTTTGGTTTTGGTTTAGGTTTAGGTTATAGGTTTTTAGATTTGAGAATGGGTTATGGTTTAGGTTTAGGAAATCGTGTCCTGTGTTCTGGGATTGGGTTTAAGTTTGGGTTTTCAAGTTTAGGTTTAGGTTTAGGTTAGGGAGTTGAGATTAGGATTAGGTGTAGGTTTAGCTTTAGGAATTGAGTTTAGGTTATAGGTTTAGGGAAAGGTTAGGTTTAGGTTATAGGTTTTAGGATTTGGGAATAGTTTTAGGTTATAAGTATAGGTTTAGGTTAGGTTATAGGTTAAGGTTTAGGGATTTGAGTTTAGGTTATAGGATTAGGTTTAGGTTTAGGTTTAGGGATTTGAGTTTAGGTTATGGGTTTAGGTTTAGGTTTGGGTTTTGAGATTTGAGAATGGGTTCGGGTTTAGGTTATAGGTTTTGGTTTCGGTTTCCAAGTGATAGGTTTTGGGATTTGATAATGGGTTCGTCTTTAGGTTATAGGTTTTGGTTTTGGTTTAGGTTATAGGTTTTGATTTAGGTTTAGGTTATAGGTTTTGATTTAGGTTATAGGTTAACGATTTAGGTTAAGGTTTAGGTTTAGGCTATAGGTTTTTGGATTTGAGAATGGGTTCGGGTTTAGGCTATAGGTTTTGGTTTTGGTTTTGGTTTAGGTTATAGGTTTTGGTTTAGGTTATAGGTTATAGGTTTAGGTTTAGGTTATAGGTTATAGGATTTGAGAATGGGTTCGGGTTTTGATTTTGGTTTTGGTTATAGGTTATAGATTTAGGTTTTGGTTTTGATATAGGTTATAAGTTATAGGTTTAGGTTAAGGTTTAGGTTTAGGTATAGGTTTAGGTTTAAGTTTAGGTTTTGGGATTTGAGAATGGGTTCGGCTTAGGTTATAGGTTTCAATTTAGGTTATAGGTTTTGAGATATGAGAATGGGTTCGGGTTGAGGTTATAGGTTATGGTTTTGGTATAGGTTATAGGTTTTGGGATTTGAGAATGAGTTCGGGTTTAGGTTACGGTGCTTTGGTTTAGGTTTATGTTTAGGTTTTAGGTTTTGGATTTGAGAATGGGTTTGGGTTTAGGTTATAGGTTTTGGTTTTGGTTTAGGTTATTGGATTTGGGATTTGAGAATGGGCTCTGGATTTAGGTTATAGGTTATGGTTTTGGTTTAGGTTTAGGTTATAGGTTTTTGGATTTGAGAATGGGTTATGGTTTAGGTTTAGAAATCGGGTTCACTTCCTGGGATTGGTTTAAGTTTGGGTTTTCAAGTTTAGGTTTAGGTTTAGGTTAGGGAGTTGAGATTAGGATTAGGTGTACGCTTAGCTTTAGGGAATTGAGTTTAGGTTATAGGTTTAGGGAAAGGATAGGTTTAGGTTATAGGTCTTGGGATTTGGGAATAGTTTTAGGTTATAAGTATAGGTTAGGTTAGGTTATAGGTTAAGGTTTAGGATTTGAGTTTAGGTTATAGGATTAGGTTTAGGTTTAGGTTTAGGATTTGAGTTTAGGTTATAGGTTTAGGTTTGGGTTTTGGGATTTGAGAATGGGTTCGGCTTTAGGTTATAGGTTTTGGTTTCGGTTTAGGTTATAGGTTTTGAGATTTGATAATGGGTTCGTGTTTAGGTTATAGGTTTTGGTTTTGGTTTAGGTTTAGGTTATAGTTTTGATTTAGGTTATAGGTTAACCGTTTAGGTTAAGGTTTAGGTTTAGGCTATAGGTTTTGGATTTGAGAATGGGTTCGGGTTTAGCCAGCTATAGGTTTTGGTTTTGGTTTTCGTTTAGGTTATAGGTTTTGGTTTAGGTTTTAGGTTTTAGGTTTAGGTTTAGGTTTAGGTTTAGGTTTAGGTTATAGGTTATAGGATTTGAGAATGGGTTCGGGTTTAGGTTTGGTTTTGGTTTTGGTTTAGGTTATAGGTTATAGGTTTAGGTTATAGGTTTAGGTTTTGGTTTTGATTTAGGTTATAGGTTATAGGTTTAGGTTAAGGTTTAGGTTTAGGTTTAGGGTTTTGGTTTTGGTTTAGGTTATAGGTTTTGGGATTTGAGAATGGGTTCGGGTTTAGGTTATAGGTTTAGGTTAAGGTTTCGGTTTAGGTTATAGGCTTTGGGATATGAGAATGGGTTCGGGTTAAGGTTATAGGTTTTAGTTTTGGTTTTGGTTATAGGTTTTGGGATTTGATAATGGGTTCGGGTTTAGGTTATAGGTTTTGGTTTTAGTTTAGGTTATAGGTTTTGGTTTAGGTTTTAGGTTTTGGGATTTGAGAATGGGTTCGGGTTTAGGTTATTGGTTTTGGTTTGGTTTAGGTTATAGGTTTTGGGATTTGAGAATGGATTCGGGTTTAGGTTATAGGTTTTGGTTTTGGTTTAGGTTTAGGTTATAGGTTTTGGATTTGAGAATGGGTTATGGTTTAGGTTTAGGAAATCGGTTTCGTGTTTGGGATTGGGTTTAAGTTTGGGTTTTCAAGTTTAGGTTTAGGTTTAGGTTAGGGAGTTGAGATTAGGATTAGGTGTAGGTTTAGCTTTAGGGAATTGAGTTTAGGTTATAGGTTTAGGGAAAGGTTAGGTTTAGGTAATAGGTTTTGGGATTTAGGAATAGTTTTAGGTTATAAGTATAGGTTTAGGTTAAGTTATAGGTTAAGGTTTAGGGATTTGAGTTTAGGTTATAGGATTAGGTTTAGGTTTAGGTTTAGGGATTTGAGTTTAGGTTATAGGTTTAGGTTTGGGTTTTGGGATTTGAGAATGGGTTCGGGTTTAGGTTATAGGTTTTGGTTTCGGTTTAGGTTATAGGTTTTGGGATTTTATAATGGGTTCATGTTTAGGTTATAGGTTTTGGGATTTTATAATGGGTTCATGTTTATGTTATAGGTTTTGGTTATAGGTTTTGATTTAGGTTATAGGTTAAAGGTTTAGGTTAAGGTTTAGGTTTAGGCTATAGGTTTTTGGATTTGAGAATGGGTTCGGCTTAGGCTATAGGTTTTGGTTTTGGTTTTAGTTTTGGTTTAGGTTATAGGTTTTAGGTTTAGGTTTAGGTTTAGGTTTAGGTTATAGGTTATAGGATTTGAGAATGGGTTCGGCTTAGGTTTAGGTTTTGGTTTTGGTTTAGGTTTAGGTTTTAGGTTTAGGTTTTGGTTTTGATTTAGGTTATAGGTTTTAGGTTTAGGTTAAGGTTTAGGTTTAGGTTTAGGTTTAGGTTTTGGTTTTGGTTTAGGTTTAGGTTATAGGTTTTGGGATTTGAGAATGGGTTCCTTTAGGTTATAGGTTTAGGTTAAGGTTTCAGTTTAGGTTATAGGTTTTGGGATATGAGATTGGGTTCGGGTTGAGGTAATAGGTTTTAGTTTTGGTTTAGGTTATAGGTTTTGAGATTTGAGAATGGGTTCGGGTTTAGGTTATAGGTTTTGATTTTGGTTTAGGTTTAGGTTTTAGGTTTTGGGATTTAAGAATGGGTTCGGGTTTAGGTTATTGGTTTTGGTTTTGGTTTAGGTTATAGGTTTTGGGATTTGAGAATGGATTTGGGTTTAGGTTATGGGTTTTGATTTTGGTTTAGGTTTAGGTTATAGGTTTTGGATTTCTAATGGGTTATGGTTTAGGTTTAGAAATCTTGTTCTGTGTTCGGATTGGGTTTAAGTTTGGGTTTTCAAGTCTAGGTTTAGGTTTAGGTTAGGGAGTTGAGATTAGGATTAGGTGTAGTTTTAGCTTTAGGAATTGAGTTTAGGTTATAGGTTTAGGAAAGGTTAGGTTTAGGTTATAGGTTTTGGGATTTGGCAATAGTTTTAGGTTATAAGTATAGGTTTAGGTTAGGTTATAGGTTAAGGTTTAGGGATTTGAGTTTAGGTTATAGGATTAGGTTTAGGTTTAGGTTTAGGATTTGAGTTTAGGTTATAGGTTTAGGTTTAGGTTTTAGGTTTAGGTTTGGGTTTTAGAATTTGAGAATGGGTTCTGGTTTAGGTTATAGGTTTTGGTTTCGGTTTAGGTGATGTGTTTTGGGATTTGATAATGGGTTCGTGTTTAGGTTATAGGTTTTGGTTTTGGTTTAGGTTATAGGTTTTGATTTAAGTTATAAGATAACGGTTTAGGTTAAGGTTTAGGTTTAGGCTATAGGTCTTTGGATTTGAGAATGGGTTCGGGTTTAGGCTATAGGTTTT
Organism: Magnolia changhungtana; assembly: GCA_030180095.1. Classification (NCBI taxonomy): domain Eukaryota; kingdom Viridiplantae; phylum Streptophyta; class Magnoliopsida; order Magnoliales; family Magnoliaceae; genus Magnolia; species Magnolia changhungtana. Next base: position 2,051,112 of record JASAUF010000502.1, on the reverse strand, counting down.
GGTTTTGGTTTAGCTTATAGGTTTTGGTTTAGGTTATAGGTTTTAGGTTTAGGTTTAGGTTTAGGTTTAGGTTATAGGTTATAGGATTTGAGAATGGGTTCGGGTTTAGGTTTTGGTTTAGGTTATAGGTTATAGGTTTAGGTTTTATGTTTAGGTTTTGGTTTTGATTTAGGTTATAGGTTTAGGTTAAGGTTTAGGTTTAGGTTTAGGTTTAGGTTTAGGTTTAGGTTTTGGTTTTGGTTTGGCCATAGGTTTTGGGATTTGAGAATGGGTTCGGGTTTAGGTTAAGGTTTCGGTTTAGGTTATAGGTTTTGGGATATGAGAATGGGTTCTTGGCCGAGGTTATAGGTTTTGGTTTTGGTTTAGGTTATAGGTTTTGAGATTTGAGAATGGGTTCGGGTTTAGGTTATAGGTTTTGGTTTTGGTTTAGGTTTAGGTTATAGGTTATAGGTTTTGAGAATGGGTTCGAGTTTAGGTTATAGGTTTTGGTTTTAGTTTAAGTTTAGGTTTTGGATTTGAGAATAGGTTATGCTTTAGGTTTAGAAATCGGGTTTAGGTTCCTGGGATTGGGTTTAAGTTTGGGTTTTCAAGTTTTGGTTTAGGTTTAGGTTAGGGAGTTGAGATTAGGATTAGGTGTAGGTTTAGCTTTAGGGAATTGAGTTTAGGTTATAGGTTTAGGAAAAGGTTAGGTTTAGGTTATAAGTTTTGGGATTTAGGAATAGTTTTAGGTTATAAGTATAGGTTTAGGTTAGGTTATAGGTTAAGGTTTAGGGATTTGAGTTTAGGTTATAGGATTAGGTTTAGGGATTTGAGTTTAGGTTATAGGTTTAGGTTTAAGTTATAGGTTTAGGTTTGGGTTTTGGGATTTGAGAATGGGTTCGGGTGTAGGTTATAGGTTTCGCTTTGGTTTAGGTTATAGGTTTTGGGATTTGATAATGGGTTCGTGTTTAGGTTATAGGTTTTGGTTTTGGTTTAGGTTATAGGTTTTGATTTAGGTTATAGGTTAACAGTTTAGGTTAAGGTTTAGGTTTAGGCTATAAGTTTTTGGATTTGAGAATGGGTTCAGGTTTAGGCTATAGGTTTTGGTTTAGGTTATAGGTTTTAGGTTTAGGTTTAGGTTTAGGTTATAGGTTATAGGATTTGAGAATGGCTTCGGGTTTAGGATATAGGTTTTAGTTTTTGTCACGCCCCAAACTAGGAGACCAGGCTCACAAGATTCCTGATCGCCGAATCCGGCGCCGACAGCCTCCGTAGTACCCCATTCTCGGCTCCCGGCACCCATATACCAGGTTCCGATCCTAGGATGCTACAAGGAGGATTTCTAATAATCCATTTGATTCGTAATGAGCATAACCAAGCATAACCCACGAACAATAACCACAAGAACACCATCACAAAATTCACTATGAACAAAAACTTTGAATACAGTGCGTATAAAGAGAAATACAAGATAGTGGTAATATCAAAACTCCAAAAGCTCGGCGGCACGCTCCAACTGCGGCGAGACTACAACTACGTCCTGGCGTCGCTTGCACGCATCAATCGTGTATAAGCTTATAGAAAGCTTAGAGGGCGGTGTAAGTGTGTGCAAACGTGCTCAGAATGTAATGCCGGAGTAATGCGGAATCATGCTGATGAGTACGTAAATGCAACCATCCGTACCAAGGCTATGCAGTACAAGATGTGAATGCTATCGGCCATACCAAGGCCATGCGATGTAATATGTAAGTCAAGCATGCCAATCCTCATATCAATGCAACTCCTCACTAGAGCATCAAATCAGTACGGTTCTCAGTATGGATAATCACCGGGGTTCAGTACACTCCAAATGGCAGTCTCTCTCCAAGCAGCACAGTCCAAGTGAGCATAAGAAACCTCACTATCCGTCTGGCCAATAGTCAGCCAATACCCATCCGACATGTCGATAGCGAACCCATTTCTGAGCTGGTCAAACTCAGCCTAGTAATGCCCCCTGCTCTCAGGCGAGTAAGGCCACCACTCTTTTCCAACCGACCACGGCACAGTGGGAGATGCGGCCTCATGGTATTCGGCCCTCGTGTGCTCATATATCACTCGGTCTTGACGTTGGAGTCATCCTCTGGTACCATCGGGTTCAGGGACTCTCACCCAAGGACATCTATGGCGCCCCAATTGCTTAGAACAAGATTTTTTCGGTATCCAACCAGCCACCCACGATATATCTGTGGAGGCTATGGCCTTGATGTCGCTAGGGCATATCACAATCACACAGATGCAAATGCATGAACCATACTACCAATCATGCAACCATCCTGCATGAAGCACGCGCTCATGTAGGGCAACTCCGCCTATCAGGGAGCCCGTAAACAGTCAGCCCGAAGGCATATGCTATGATCAGACACTCCTCATCTCAAGCATACATATGATGCGTATGATCATGAATCATGGGGCTTTGCTAAATATGTTAGAAAGCAGTAAACTATCCTCTCAATGAAGATGGGCCTAGATGGCCTACAAGAAACAGATACGGGCCTATCAGTGGCCTTAGGGAGAGTTATAATGTGGACATCGAACCAACATTACTCGTACAATGTGGACGTCATACCAACATTGTCCCCAAGGCTCGGTTCACCTCAAATGCCATTAAATAAATCCTGGTGGAATCACATATTGCAATGTGCCTTAGGTACATCCCACCAGGCCTCAAATGCATCAAATGGGCCGTATCTCATGGGCCTTATATTCATCAAGTGGGCCACCTTAATGAGCCTCACCAATGGGCCTTAGGTTCATTGCAATGGGTCATTACCCATGGGCCTTAGGGTGCATTAAAAATGAGCTCAATCACATAAACTTTACGTGTATCAAATGGGCCCAATCACATAGGCCTTATATATTCCAAGTGGGCCTCAACAATGGACCACAAATACCTCAAATGGGCCTCATAACGTGGACCTATATACATGCCAAGATGGGCCTAAATACATGAGCCCATATGCATCCAAGTGGGCCACGTGTGAAGCCCACCAAAATGTTTATTTTACTATCCAATCTGCTGATAAGGCCACATGAATAGGGGGCCCACCATAATATTTATTTTCCATCCACCTGTTGATAAGGCCATGTGGTAAGGGGCCCACCAAAATGTTTATTTGAAATCCAACCCATTCATAAGGTCACGGGACTAGGGCCCACCGTGATATTCATTTGCCATCAAACCTGTTTATAAGGTCACACGTGACCTGGGCCCACGGCCAGTGAGCCCACCATAATGTTTATTTGCCAACCGACCCACTCACGAGGTCACGTGGACCTTGGGCAGGGCCCACTGTAATGTTTATATACCGTCCACCGTTTATAAGGTCACTTGGACCCGGGTGGGTGGGGCCCACCGAAATGTGGTTCACAAATCCAGTCCACCCATTATGTGTGTCCCACCTGTCTGACCGTTCAGACCAAGTTTCAGTGGCATCCAAATTCCAGGTAGGCCCCACCAAGTGATTTTATATGTTTCAGACATGTCTTCACATGATTTTAGATGGTATGGCCCACCTGAGTTCCGTATACGGCTGATTTTTGGGGCAGGACCCTTTTTAGAAGGGGGACCCACAATGGACGGTCTTGATGTCCGAAACGCATCATGGTGGGGCCCACAACTAGGGCCCGTGGGTCAGCCCAGATTGTCCGCCCAGCGCGAAGGCAGTTACTGCGGCGTCTGCTGGCAGCAAAGAACGTCTCGACGCTGCTTTGCCCTTTTTTTTTATAGATGGGACCCACATTAGCTAGATCTGCTCCGTCTATTGTCTGAGTCCCACAAAATTAGGGGTCCACACCAAGTTTCAGGTGGGTCTAAGCTTCTTGTGGACCCCAACAATCATTTTTTTAAAGTTTTAACGGAAATACTAGCATTCTCAACTCCACGGCCCGCTTAAAAATGGGATCATTTTTTTTAAAATTTGTGGATCAACTTCATACATCAAGGTTGGGCTGTATGAGCACACCTACCTGCAAAAAGTAAATTTTTTTTTTTGCACTTCATAATAGTACACACCTACAAGTCATGCACTTCTAATAACCACCTACGTCCAACGTCTCTGGACGCTGGACGGTTTGGATAAACACTGCATCATGGTGGGTCCCACATGTACGTGGCCCACCATCATGTAATATACATATATATTAATATAATATTAATACAAAATACATATAATAAATTATATAACATGTGGGGCTTCCCACCATCTCAAAAATGGATGATGGATGTCTCCTAAAAATGCAGTGGGCCACACCAATGACGAATGGAGTGGACTTAACATGATTTGGTGGGACCCACTTCATTCTAGGGAGAGAGAGAGAGAGAGAGAGAGAGAGAGAGAGAGAGAGAGAGAGAGAGAGAGAGAGAGAAACGGTGATAGAGAGGAGGGACCGCGCCAATATGGGCCCTCCATTGATACAATACATAGATCAAAATGGGTCCCACCAACAAGTGGGCCCTTAAATGGAAATCAACGGTGGATCACCCACCTTGTTGGCCTCCTCCTTGCTCCCTTGCACTCCAATGCTCCTTTGCTTGACTTTTAATGGTGGATGATGGACTTTTGATGGTGTGGATGAGAGATGAGAGGGGTGGGGAAAGTGGGCCACACTAGTTGCTCTTGGAATGCTTGGGAAAGCTTGGAACGTATGGAGCTTTGTTGCTTGGAGGGATTTGAGAAAAAATGAGGGAGAGAGAGAGAAGTGATGGGAGATATGGATGGAAGGGATGGGTGGAGTGGTGTTGTAATTAATGATGTATGGTTAGGTTTGAAAATGTGAAAAAGGAGGAATGGTGAGGGGAGGGAGAGTTTGACTTGTGGGAAAAGGGAGAGAGGCCACTTGTACTTGTTGTTGGGTGAGGTGGCATGGAGGTAAGGTGGTGTACTTGACTTGATTGATGGGACATCTCATAGAGATTCCCTCGAAATTCGCAACGTGCGGCGTTTCTTCGAACCAAACGCTGATTGACATCTTCCCACCTAGGTATCGGTTCGGTGCGTGAGTCGCGGCGTTGGAACCGTGACGACGGCGCGGTCGCCAAGTACGAGTTTTGGATCGAGCCGCCTTCGGTAGGAAGGACTCGGCTTAAGATCACGCGCAATGTCGGATATGAGTCGAGAATTGCCGGAATTCAACCGGAAGGATCGCGAAAACCGACGGAACAGTACAGTCTACGATACGGGTCTTACAGTTTTGGTTTAGGTTATAGGTTTTGATTTAGGTTTTAGGTTTAGGTTTTAGTTTTGATTTAGGTTATAAGTTATAGGTTTAGGTTAAGGTTTATATTATTAGTTTTTGGATTTGAGAATAGGTTCGGGTTTAGGTTAAAGGTGTGGTCCCTGCAAATACAAATATAAACATGGCCTGTCCAAATGGCCAAGCCCTTCCAATGCCGTCCATATGAAATGGACAGCTTCTTCATGGTCATAATAGCGGTTCCCACCTTCCAGGGACTCCCGCTCATCCGGATAGCTCCGACGCACATCCGGGTCTGCTCTATTAATTTCCAGCAAATATATAAATACGGCCTGTCCAAATGGCCAGGCCCCTCCAATGCCGTCCATAGGAAATGGACAGCTTCATCATGGTTATAACAGCGGTTCCCACCTTTCAGGGACCCTTGCTCTTCCGGATAGCTCTGACGCACATCCGGGCCTGCTCCATCAATTTCGAGAAGCGGTTCATAAATACGGTCTGTCCAAATGGCTAGGCCACTCCAATCATGTGCATTCTTGACAAGAGACGTACCAGATGCTTGAATCTGAAATATGCTTTTACACATAAAATGGAATTGGGAATCGCTTCTCAAAACCGCAGACTATTTTATTTTGAAACTCGTTCATCTCACCTGAAAACAAAGGAAGAAAAGTGCCTCCGATTATGAAAGAAAGAAAGAAAAAAAAACAGAACATTCAAAATCAAAATCACCTACATATCCAACCAACAATGCAGATGTTAGTTGGTCCATAAAACCCTCAAAATTGATAGACAACTGCCATAATTTTTCCATGCAGAGAAAATTTAAAATAAAACCAACATTAAGGGATCATTTGGTTGCTCCAAAATATCATGAAAGTACATGGTCAATCAGTATAGTTTGAAGAGGAGTGTTGCCAAAATCAAAGGGAATGCCCACCATTAGGCAAAATTGAAGAGGACCATTACCAAAATTAATTAAATTTACTGCATAAATTTCCATAACAATTGCATAAATTTCCATCTTTAAGAATTTTAGTTTGGGAAATAAATCTGAATTACTCGTATGGTACTAAGAAAATGATACCAGAAAATGCCAACTGAATTAAATAGATATTCCATATTTAGCAAGAACAGTTTAATGAACTAATCATCAATGAGTATTAGTAGCTAGTTGCCCACCTCTTGCTTTTGTCCCAATTTTATATATTCTGGCACATCGTCAACAGCAACTAAAGCCGGTTCACAGAGTTTTATCGCTGTAGGTAGATCCTTTAAATGCCCCCACTTAGGCTACTTCGTCTCTATGTCATGGCACTCAAATAAGCTTGGTCTGTTCAATGTGTGCCACATGAGAATGAAGAAAATGAATGGTTGGCCAAAAGTGATCAGCAATCCACACTCAATGCATACTTGTCACAAAAGACATTATATTTTTCAAGAACACAACATTTGCAACAGGACCCATGAGACAAATGGTTCAGATTGCCTTAACTATAGCTCCTTATTAGAAGTACTTTTTGTTCCTTTTTAGTTCTTTTCCTGGTGGAATGTTTGTTTGAAACTTGTAATTCTTATCAAGGTCGTGTTTGTTGTTGACCAGGAACTGTGGATCCTGTTTCACAAAAATTTTGGAATCCCTTGCCACATGATTATCTTCTTTACAAAGTTATGAACTATTTGTTTCTTGCTTTGTTAGTTTTTTTTCTTTTGTTTTCTTTTTTAATGCTAGTGGTGGATGGCACCACTGAGAAGTATGTAGAAATGAAAAAGAAAAGGATACACCTATTGAGCGAGGGGCACATCCACCTTATTCCCCGAAAGCTGTCACAAAATACCATGCAACAGAATAAAAAATCTCAATGCAATGACTAATATCTTGAAAAAAATCTACAAACCTATTTTATTTGATATTCAAACTTCTTCAATTTGCACCATTAGCCTGCTGACATTAACAGATTAGCTAAAAAGAAAAACATGACGGCATAGTTTTGAAAAATTATAAAGCATGGGATGATATATATTAACTATGAGGGAAGGCTTAACACCTATTGATTGATTGTCACAAAAGACCTTAAACTTTTCACAACAAGCCAGACCAAATTACAAAGCTCTGTACCTTAAGCTTGATGAACCTCCAACGAAAAAAATCCAATCCCCTCAAGAAACAACTTCTGTGCATGGAGTCTTTGACCAGATTTTCATTTTTTTAACCATTGACTAATCACCACAAAGATGAGAAAAAGGCATCCATAGCTTAAAAGAAAAAAAAACCAAGATGAAAATTTTGCGGGAATTTTTCAAAAAGAAAAAGAAAAAGAAAAAAAAAACAAAGACTAGTTCTGAGTAAAAGAGAATCACAGAAGTTGAATTGATGAAGACCACCTGTTCTTTTGATGTGACCATTGTCTTTGGAGCATTGGGAAGGACCTTCTGACTGCACTTCATTCTTATCCATCTGTTCTCATTGGTTTATGATGCAGGAGTTTCTAGATTTCATGTATCAAGGCCATCAATAACAAATCATTATGTGCATCAAAGAATAAACTAAATTGGAAATAAACATAGAAACAATAGATTTTATTCTTTCATCCAATATAAACTTCTCCAATCACTCCAACTGTCTACCCCTTGAGTAAATTACCAGCAAACCTATTAAAAACAAGAACCCAATTAATGAATTTATGTTGGCTATGTTTGGGCTGCATTTGAATGCACTAATTAATTGAATTGCAAAAATCCATTAAACATAGTGAAAATGACAAAATTGCAATTAACTTCCCTGGTTCTACAATGAAGGCAAGACCAAAATCTAATTATGATAGTTTTCAAGTTGAACTTGTACTACAAAAATGTTAGTTTCCAATTAACTTGAGATCACCTAATAGTTCCTAAGTATGAAAATGAGAACTTTAAGGGCATGGAACTTGCCTTTGCAATATACCAGTTATCTTTCGGTACGAACACAAAAGCCTGCCATGAATTGTCTTCCTGTTGCCCATGTGAATTTACCCAATTCTCCGTGTATATTTGCATTCAACAAATTGCGTAATTAGCTATTGCATGAGAAATACATTTCTGGCTCTCTTTTGGTCATTGATTTCTTTTATGAGTGGAGAAATACTTTTCTAGGCCTTTTGGCTAAGATCAAGTATAGCATTTGTTCTTATCAGTTGCATGGGTAGTGGAAGGAGAAACTTATAGTAGATATGTAACATCTCCCATCTCCTTTAAGCTTCAAGAGAAAATAAGGTGCACTAGAACTGCACCAACATAAGGAGATATTGTGGTTTTTGGATGCAAGACATGGATTGCATGATATTTTTATTGTGAAAATAATTTCTTATGATGTTTGGGATCTAGTAAGTTTTGTTATGGTAATATAAACATAAGAAGAAATTCAACCCCTTGGTGTAAAAGGTGTAGGTATGGTGAAACACGTGTATGTATATAGAGTGGGGGCCTACCACTGATTTGTGTCGAGGTCCACCCAAGTTTTAGATTGGCCTGATTTTTTATTTTTTTTTTTGTGTGTGCCATCATCTGGGGCAGGTGTTTCATATCAATAGATGGGATGGCATACACAACATGGTGGGCCCTCTATTAAAATTAAGGGTGGGAATCCCCTCTTAACTGTTCCTACTTGTGTGGCCTGCCTGAGTCATGGATAGGCCCGTGTTTTTTTGGCCCATGGCCAAATGGCGTGCAAGATGGTTGGAGTGGTTCAGTTCTTAACTTTCTCTGTTCAGCATCCACGGAGTAAAAGGATTGCAAAAAAAAAAGCTTCTGTTGCCTTTGTTTTTTCAAAGAGTTATGCTTGCACTCCGAGAACCGAATCTGTCATTTGTTAGGAAGGACCAATATCCAAAAACTTCATCTCAGCCAAAGCTACTAATGAAAACAGGGTCAAGAAAAATGCAGACTGAGTCAATGGATCACGCATGAAAGATATGAAACATCAAATATACCATCATTAGCATTGTACTAACAAATGAACTCAGAGAAAATTCAGGACTGATCTGATTTCAAATGCATCTGATGCTAAGTAACTAAAGAGATGAGAAAGAAAAGAATCTTGAAGAAATCGGCCAGAAATTGGCCAGAAATGACAATGTATGTATCATGCATGAAAGATACAAAACATCAAATATAATCATCAGCATTGTAGTATGACTTATTTGATTTCAAACGGCACTGATGCTGAGTAACTAAAGAGATGAGATGGAAAAGAATCTTGAAGGAAATCATGGCTAGAAATGAGAATGTCTCTACACAAATGAGATATTGAGTGAAGAAAATTAAAGAAAAGCAATTAGATCTAAAGACTGCGAAATGGCTAAGATCCCAATGCATACATTTTTTTTTTACAACAAAAACATAATTTCTCATTTTCTATATGTAAAAGTTCAAACCACGCCTCTGTAAGTGTCTAGACACCACATACAGCAAATCTCCTTCCAGCAATGAGAAACTCCTAACAATCAACAGCCATAAACATATGAACAAGGAAAAGAACCCCAAAAAAATAGAAAATTCTAATAGTGGAAACATCTATAGCACTTGTCTAGACATGAACAAGCCCATTGCTGATCTGCTTGACTCTCAATGTTAGATATATCAGCACCATTGTTCCCATGCTTGATTGTTAAAACTGTAGTGACACAAATGAAGGTGGGATCAGTTCAAGATGGAAGAGAAGAGAACTATTCTCCTCGAATTGAATGAAGCAGACCACTTGTATCTCCGCCATTTGTTATTAGTTGTATCATACCCCCTCTTGTTATTACATTTGTCTTTAGAAGTTCACCTCAGTAATGTTACACTGTGATCTATTAAAAATTGCATCATTTTCCCACCCAATTGTAGACTGCTCTTAATTGACAAAGCACTGTTTAGTGGCGCCTCGCTTCTCATTGGGCTACCAACAGTTTCATCGTTGATTTTAGGAGTTTCTAAACATCTATCTTGCATCTGTACAACCACACAACACAATTAACATTTGTCAACACTTTCTATCTGCAAATCGATGTGATTGCTGCAATTCCAGTGGACATTCGAGCATGGCTGACTTTCAGATGGATATGGAACTTCCAAGAAACTTAAGAAAGTTAGCTGTGATGGACTCTCTGGACTGATATTGCCTTTCTCAAGCACCCCTGAGATTCCATAGAAACCCTAGCCCTATTGGGAACTGCCATAGGGGCATGTTAAATTTACTAGAATAGAAGCTTCATCCAGAAGAACTGGGAGAACATCTAAACAATAAGAATGGGTGGCGGCATCTGCCCCGGGCTTCAATAGTGGAATGCTCGAACAACATCTAAGAGGGAACTCATGGCTTCTTTCAGCAATCCCCTTTTCATTCGGGCAAACCACCATTGCAAGAAGAAGCTGCGCACAACAGAGAGAGATGGCTGCAGCAGATCCCAATGCATACATAAATAAAGATGTACACATGAAATTTGATATACATATATAGTACATTGTGAAGTTTCTTTTAGAAAAGTTATAGCAATAGAGCTTTTCTTTTATGCCATGTACTAAAAAACCCAGCTCAGGGGAATACAACAGGGTTCTCCATAATACAACAAGTTTGGGCCGTTTGGGATTTTATCAAGCATAAAAGGTGCCAAAGAATAACATAACCAATTTTTTTTTAAAAAAATGACTGATGTAAACTATACAGATTTAATCATTTACAACTCATTTTATAACCTATAGTAATACACAAAATCTGAAGAAAAAAAAATTGATTGAATTGATGAACAAAAATTATGTATAGAGAAAGAGGACCTGTAAATCTTCAGGGATAAATTTGTGCTTTATGGAGAGATCCATTGCACGCTTTTTTTTTCTTTTTTCTTTTTAATCATGCCGATCACAATATTGTATTTTAACTCCTCTTGGGTCATCACATACAGATCCGTTAGACTGTAATTATTTCAAAAAGCATCCACCTGGCTACAAACATTAGGCCCCATTAGGAATGATGATCTCACCTTCTACTCCGTAGCCTCCAATCGTGCAGGCGGTTCTGCTTCTTTCAGTTTTTCCAATGCTGAGATACACTCATCGACGGATTTGTAGAGGCTGTTAACCTGTTGGGAAATAGCATTGTGGGCGATCTTGTAATCCCTATGTAGGATGTAAAGACCCAAAACAGAAGCCGTTGCAGCTCCTGCGAAGAAGGATGCTAACCTCACCCTCAGCACGTACCCCATCCTTTCTTCCCCTTCCAAAATTCCGATTTTCCTGACTCACGATCAGAGGGGCTGTTTGGATGCCTGCTCTGACCTAATGTCTCCTTCTCCCTCTCTCAGCATGTCCTTCCCTCTCTCTCACTCTCTCTCTCAGCGTCCCCTTCTGTCTCTCTGCTCTAGCAGGGGAAGCCCTAACCCTTATTGTTCTTCTTTTTTATTTTTTCCTCTCCATTTTTTTCTCTTGAGATCCATTGCAAGCTTGAGGTGCATGTTCGTGGGGTCGATGATCTCACGAGGCAGGTGGGCTAGGGCTTCCGTTCTCGCTTCCTTGTACAAGAAAGAAAAGAAGAGCAAGGGTTTTCTTACCTGGAGCGGGAGCTATTTTTTTGGGTGCCGATGCGGTAGGAATTAAGACGGACGGTCTTGTTGGAAGCTACGTGGGGCCTACCATGATGTATGTGGTTCATCCACACCATCCATTCATTTTAAAATATACTTTTAGGGCATGGTCCAAAAAATAAGGCAAGTTGAAGGCCCAAGTTGACCACACCACATATAATGGTGGGAACTTAATCTCCACTATTTCCTACCATGTGGTCCACTTAAAACTTCTATCTGCCTCATTTTTTGTGCTCATACCCTAAAATGAGCTTTCAAAATGGATAGATGGCTTAGATAAAACACGTGCATTGCAATGGGCCCCTTAGGTCCCCTTACAGTGGTGAGCTTGTAGCTTTTAGCTACAGATTGAAGCATCTTATAACTACGAATTAAATCCATAGCAATATAGCTACGGTTTATATCCGTAGCAAAAGAGTCTCATAGTCCGTAGCCTTTGCTCATTTTTTTGGTAGTGATGCTTTTATGTTATTCCTTGTTTAGGGTGGCGGTGTGTAATCTTAGCGGAATATCATACTGAGTTGGTCACTCATTCATCAATATTCAACCGTATAGAGGACACAGGAATAAAGGGAGTTGCAGAGGAGCCGGAGATGACGGAGGTCGAGGAGGAGGCTTACAACGAAGAGCCATACCAGGAGGCAGCTGCTTATTTTGGATTGAATCAGTAGTCTTTTACTTATTAACATTTCATTTCATGTTGAGGATTAAGGTTTTGTATATGGGCCCCAGTTGAGTGGCCCATGATATTACTACTATTTGGGTTTTATCTATACTACGCTTGATTACGCTAATCATACTTTGATTTGGGTTTGATCATCCTTTTGTTTATTAGTTAACACCTGGGTTTTCAAGAGACGAGTGTTATACTCGGGTCTCGAAAACCGGGGCGTTACAAGTTGGTATCAGAGCGGAGTATGAGACAAACTAGCTGTGGGACCAGCTTACAAACCTTAAAGGGTTAACTTAGACAAAACTTATAAATCCTCCCTTAGAAAAATAGATAGGATGAATGAACGTAGGAACAGAACACTTAGGCCCCTCATTAGCAGAATGAACAACTTAGAATTTCTTGAGAAATGATAAGTTAGTTACCTGAACTTAGAAACAAGAACCTTAGCTCCCTTGGGGAATCCAAACCAAAAAGTGTTGACTAAATAAGGGACTTCTTTGCCATGCAACTACTAAAAATTTTTCCCTTATAATGTTTCATACTAGTTAGGAACTGTCCATCGCCCTCCTGTTCCTGAACACGAAATCTGATCTCATAGGAGGCCATACCACCTACGACGTGGTCACGTCGGGCCCACACGGTCGACGTTCACCCCATTCCATCGACCGAGCGAGAAAGGGAGCGCAGCCCTATACACCAGGCCTTCCGCCAGGAGTGGCAAATAGGGACACAAGGTCGGAAGTTGTAGGAGACTCTCCCTCTCCTTAAATCTTTGCATCAGGGCTGCCATCACCACACTTCGGGCAATGGACACCATCAGTTGAGCCCTCAGCCAACATGTACGAGGATACACCAATGGGAACTGCCACTTTTACGGCCTTTGCGTAGATGGCAGCAACAATGCAGCAGCAGCAAGCTACCTTCATGCAGCAACAGTAAGACTTGCACGCTTTAATGATGGAGACTCTGTGAAGTCATGGAGGAGCGCCCCGTGATACAGAGGCGCGAGGCACCGACATATTCAATCATTTTTTAAGGCTCCGCCCACCGACTTTCAGAGGAGCACCTAACCCGGTTCAGGCCAAACATTGGCTGGCACGGATTGCCAAGATGATGGGACCGTCGGAGTGCTCCAATGCTCAAAATGTCAACTGGGCCACGTACCTGCTTGAGGGAGAGGCCGAGAACTGGTAGAAAAGTGTATAAAGAAGCGTGCCAATTGTGTACGTCTGGACCTGGGCTGGCTTTAAAATAAAGTTCCTGAAAAAGTATTTTCCCTGGTCATGTCGAAGCGAGAAGATTGCACAATTCCTGAAGTTAGAACAAGGGAGCCGAACAGTCGCCCAATACGAGGCGAAGTTCGATGAGCTATCACGATACGTACCTAAGGCCCTCGAGCATGAGGAATATAAACTAGAGAAGTTCAAAGAAGGACTGAAGCCTGGGATATAATCTCGGCTATGCACCTGGGATTTCGGAGATTTCTCAGAATTGGTCGATAAAGCAATGCGGGTGGAAAAAGACTTTGAACGCATCGTTCGCTCCCGCCAACCGACTCGGGACGCCTCATTCTGACCAAGGCAACCTCCTCCTGCCCCACCTGTTCCAATGGGGAGGTTCAGGCCACTACTTGAGCGAGCTCCGCCCCTACCTTCAGGCGGAAGCTGTGACTACTACGGTAGACCCAACCACACCTCCCGGACTTGCTTCAAACGAATGAGGGATCAGGGTATTCCACTTCCGGGAAATCGACTGCCATAGTACCAAGCGGTGGCAAGGGCAGCGCCCAGGCCTCAACAACCCAGACAGGGCCCCCACATCAGCAAAGGGCTCCCCCAGTGCGAGTATATGTTGTTGCCGCCACAAAGGCTGAACAGGACCCCCTCCAGACCATTCATGGTACCGCCCATATTAACGGTACCCCTGTACTCACCTTATTTGATTCTAGTGTAGCTCTATTTTTCATTGATTCTGTAATTGCATCTAAATTAGAACTGAACATAACTCGAATGCATGCTCCCTTAGTTGTAGCATCCCCGATGGGTAAATTTATAGAAACAGATAAAATGTGTAGAGCATGTCCCATCACGCTCACAAATCGTGAGGCTTCTGTAGACCTAATTATCATGCCGATCAAGCAGTTTGACATCATCCTCGAGATGGACTGGCTCACGTTGGTGCGTGCAGTCATGGATTGTCCCAACAAAACAGTGACAATATCCATCCCAGGGCATGCCTCCTTCACTTTGAAAGGAGGGGGCAGACGCAGAGAGTTCGAGAGCTTGCAGTCTCTAGAGGAAGCCGAGTCAGCAGAAGTCACTATCAGTCGGATACCAGTAGTCCGAGATTTCTCCGAAGTATTCCAAGAAATACTAGAGCTACTCTCTAGAAGAGCAATAGACTTCTGCATCGACCTCAAGCTAGGGACTGCTCCTATATCACTCCCTCCATTTCGCATGCCTCCTTACGAGATGGAGGAGTTGAGGAGTCAGATAGATGAGCTGCTCACTCAAGGCTTTATCCATCCCAGTGTTTCTCTCTGGGGAGCACCGGTCCTCTTTGTCAAGAAGAAGGACGGGTCGATGTATCTCTGTATAGACTATAGGAGACTGAATGATGTAACGATCAAGAACATATATCCCCTACCGCATATCAACGATCTATTTGATCAGTTGAAAGACGCCAAGTACTTCTCTAAAATAGACTTGCATTCAGGATATCACCAGCTGAGGATCAGGGATGAGGACATTACGAAAACAGCCTTCAGAACTCGTTATGGGCATTACAAGTTCCTGGTCATGTCTTTTGGTCTCACGAACGCTTCGATAGTTTTTATGGACCTCATGAACTGAGTTTTCATGCCTTACCTAGACCGGTTCATGATCGTGTTCATTGATGATATCTTAGTTTATTCCAAGAACCACGAAGAGCATGAACAGCATCTGCGTACAGTCCTAAATACGTTAAAGGATAACTAACTGTATGCCAAGTTGTCTAAATGCGAGTTCTGGGAGCAGGAGGTAAAAATTTTAGGGCATGTGGTAAAGGCAGAAGGGATAGCGGTCGATCCATCTAAGGTAGAAGCAGTGTCTAAATGGGAGCAGCCCACTATAGTGACTGAGGTTCGAAGTTTCCTGGGTATGGTCGGGTACTACCGATGCTTTATTAAGGAATTCTCTCGAATCGCGCGACCACTCACATAACTGACAAAGAAGAATGCCCTATTCACATGGGATGAGAATACATAGGCAGCATTTCAGGAGTTGAAGATGAAAAGGCCAAGCTATATGTCCTAGAGGGGGGGGGTCAATAGGACTATGTCAAATTTAAAATAAAATCAGCGGAACTAAAGTAAATCAATACCCTTACACTTATGAATCAATTCACAATGCTAAATATAAATCACCTTGATAAATAATTATTGAGAGATTGATACAAATTCAGTTCTAAGGACAACCTTACACCATAATAAACAAGGGCTTATGGTAGGACAACCTTATTTCTAGAACCTCTTTTGAATCAAGAACTCAATGTTAATATAAGTAAATGAAATAGCAAGGAATTGAAAATAAATGCAGAAGTAAAGATCTAAATTATTACAACAATCCCCACACTTGCTTGAAAATGTAAATAGTTACAACATTCACATCCACTTGTACATTCCACACAATCAAATGATAAAAGATATGAAAATTAAGCAAGCATTTAATCCACAAGACAAAGAGTTATAGTGGTTCGCCTGTGTGTACACCAACTGTTTTACAACAGCCACACAGAATGCTACTCCACTCCTAATATCCTCACACAGGGGATATTAGCGTTCACTATCAAATAGGTTTTCTCAGGTTCACCAAAAACCTTTACAATTGTGTTTTTTTTTCACTTGGGCTTACACAATTCAAAAACCCCTTTTTCTGAGTTTTCTGGTTTTCCTCAGACAACCAATACAATGAGATTTTTCTGGCTCAACCTCAAACAAAACCAGTACAATGAGATTTTTCTGGCTCAACCTCAAACAACCAAAAATAAATGAATTTTACTGAGAATTGTAAAATACCTGGATTTCTCCTTTAGCGAAATTCTAGAGAACCAATCGGAGTAGATGATTGAATGTCAAAGTTCAATTTCCAATACTCACATTCAAGGTTCTAAATTCTAATAGATTTTAGATTTAACTTGTTGGGCATAGCAATATTTGATTTTGATTCCAAGAAGAAGGAATAATATAATTCCTCTTTTCAAATAAGATTGGAATAGAGAAACAAAATCAAATTAAATAAGCTAGCAAAAAGGAATATTAAATAAGCACAATTTAGCTTAAAATAAACACAGACTTATCTCAGAGTGATTACTTGAAAATTCTTGAAATGGAATGGAGTTGAGGATGTAAAAACTCTGAATTTCGTGTTCAATTTATAGAAGA
This sequence comes from Magnolia changhungtana, assembly GCA_030180095.1. Lineage (NCBI taxonomy): Eukaryota > Viridiplantae > Streptophyta > Magnoliopsida > Magnoliales > Magnoliaceae > Magnolia > Magnolia changhungtana. The sequence goes on along the minus strand of JASAUF010000502.1, from coordinate 2,034,206 downwards.
AAAAATCGTTCCTACGACTGGTCTTAGAAACCTAGGACTGGTCGTAGCTCTAACAGATTTTTGAAAAATTGAGCGCGATCTTTGAAAGCCGTTCCACGACTGGTCGTGAGTACCCTACGACTGGTCGTGGGTCACCTACGACTGGTCGTAGATACCTACGACTGGTCGTAGGACCATGAATTGTATTGCTGGATATTGAGTCGTAGCTCCACGACTGATCGTGGACAAGTCGAAGCCAACCTACGACCGGTCGAAGGACCTCCAGGACTGGTCGTGGGCGTTCCAAAAAATCCGAAAAATCTTCAACAACTTAGGACTGATCGTGGAATTTCTTGGACTAGTCGAACCAATGCTAGGACTGGTCGAACAAGAGCTAGGACTGGTCGAACAAGAGCTAGGACTGGTCTTGGAATAGACCAAACTTATGTAAAATTAATATTTGATTTATGTATCCAAAATGACCTACTTAAAGGGTCAACCTAAGGTCATTCAAACCTGAAACATGTCGTATGGATATTGAACTTCAACCATTCAACGAATGTAGATTGTTTGAACCTATATCAGACTTGAAATCTTGAACTTTGTTGTAGCTTCAAACTTGAGATCTTTATCAGCATAACAACTACTTCATGCATTGCTTATTAGTCTTGAAGTCATGAGTCGTTCTCTAAGACTTGAACATCAACATAGTAGCTTCTTAAACTTCAACATCTTGAGCTTCAACTTGTAACATCTTGAAGAGTTCGACTTATAGCTTCTTGAAGTATTTAAACAGTGTCTTGAATAAAAATCATCATACAAGCATAAGACACAGATAGATGTTTTGACACATCAAAATTTGACAACCAAAGGAGTATGAGACCATAACCCTTACAATCTCCCCCTTTGTCAAATTTGTGACAAAACACTCAAGTAATAATACTTCCAATAGACATAAGAGAAGTACAAAGCATGCACAGATGTATAGACATGATAAGCAATGTATAGACATGATAAGCAATAATCATTTTCCCATAACTCTTGAGATAATCATTTTCCCATAACTCTTGAGATAATCATTTTCCCATAACTCTTGAGAAGTTTAACTCCCCCTGAGTAATACATAGAGAAGTTTAACATGACATCATAGAGAAGTTTAACATGACATCAAAATTTTGCCAAAATTTTACCAAACCTCTCCCCCTTTTTGTCACAAAATGACAAAGGAAGAAGAACAGTAATGAAATTAGTAGTTGAAGCAAGAGAAAATTGTGCATAAACAAAAAAAAGTTTTGAGATGCATGCTAATATCAGTAAATATTACAGACCCGAAAGAAAAAAAAATTCAGTCAGAACCAGAAGAGGGTGCAGGATTAGAAGGATCAATTTTGTGTAAACCCTTAGCAATTCGCCTCATATATTTACGCATATAAGAAAATTGTGTGTCTTGAGTAACACGAATTTGAGCCACCTGCTCTTGAAGAGAATTCAATCTTTCATCAAAATCAGAAGGCTGAAAATCAGGATCATCAGCCGAGTCTGACTCAAGTTCTTCAAATAAGTCATCCATATTCACGTCTTCAGGAAGATCACTAGCTTCAAAGATTACTAGCTTCAAAGACCACAAGCTACAAAGATCCACTTGGCCTCTAGCCAAATCTAAAGTCATCTTATTAAGATTGGAATTATTAAAAGGGAGATGGTGGATGGGTTTTTCTCTAGTAGGCATAGCTATGAGCATATGATTTGCTAACATAGTCAATAAATAACCAAAGGGTATATCACTATGTCCAGGATGGTGACGCGACAGAATAATGGAATGACAGATTAAAGAAGGAAGACATATTTTAGCACCAGAGACAACAGAATGCAAAACACGAACCATAAAAGCAGTGAGTTCGGTTTTATTACCAGAACATGGATAAAGATTTGAAATGAATATCTTATGAAGTACTCTGTGTCTGGGTAACAAATACCTTGAGGGAAGTGTATGACCTTTATGAGTCCAATGAACATCCATATTACATAAATCTCTAGTAAGCATTCGTCGTTCAGATTCTGAGAGACTATCATGTAAAATATTAATTGGAATGCTTTCATCATTGATAGGTATTTCCATAATGTCTGCAATCAAATGTCGATCTACTACAAACAAACCTTCTTGAGTATCAACTTTAAAAGTTAAATTCTCAAGAGAAAAATCACAGATACATGCAAACATGGATTGGGCAATGGACTGGTATGCAGCTCCACCCCAATGTAAGATGTTATCCCATCCCACAGATTCCAACAAAGAAGGAATACCAAAAGAAGCAATGTGATTGACATTAACATGACGTTCAACAATTACATTACGCATACGCAAATCTCGAGCATCAGTAGGATCATTTTCAGGAGAGCGAAGATGACGTTGAACAATAGAAGCTGATCTAGAAGAAGATGGACCTCGAGTAGTTTTCTTTTTACCTCTAGCATCCATTTTCAAAGAAGGATTACAAGGAAACAACAAGTTGGAAGAAATGAGGTTTAAGTAAAACAGATTTTTCAAGATAAAACCCCAAAACCTGCAATGAATGATCAAATAGATTCCACAAACATGAGTTTTGAAACACTAATAGCAAGAATCTACAAAAAAAATGCAAAAGAACCACTAACCTTGAAGAACAATGAAGGTGGGTTGGGGCAGTCGTAGCTAGAACCGTTGGAGAGAAATGAAGAAATGAAGAAGAAGACAAAAATCCCCAATTTTAAGTGAAATCCGAGATTTACGACAGGTCGTGTACGTGTTCGACCTAAGGGTACGACCGGTCGTGTATTCTCACGACAGGTCGAGTACGACAAAATTTGCAATTTTTTTTTATTAAAATAATTTCAAATTTAAGCAAATAAAACATCAAACTTATGTACATTATGATACACAAAATCATGCAAACTTAATTTAAATTGCACATACCGAGATCAAATTTTAATTTATTAAACCTGCTTCATCGAGTGGTTTAGTGAAAATGTCCGCAAGTTGAATCTCTATTGGAATGTAATCCAAATTTATTAATTTTTCTTCCACTAATTCACGAATGTAATGAAATCTAATGTCAATATGCTTAGTACGTGAATGCCGAATCGATTTTTAGAGATATTTATTGACCGAATTATCACAAAATAAAATCATAGAATCTTGAGTAATTCCATAATCGCTTAACATTCGCTTCATCCAAACAAGTTGAGTACATGCATTTCCAAAGAAGAATGTATTCAAATTTCAAGCTTGATAGCGATATAGAACTTTGCTTCTTGCTAAACCAAGAAACAAGACAATTTCCAATGTAGAAACAACCACCACTGGTTGATTTCCTATCATCTATGTTTCCAAATTTCGACAAGATCTGCATCTGCATTCTAATTGAACATTAGTCTCATGTGGATACCAGAGACCCAATTTAGTAGAACTTGCGACATAACGCATAATCCGCTTAACAGCAGTTAAGTGAGATTCTTTAGGATTTGATTGATAACGAGCACAAATACCAACACTCAAAGCAATATCTGGTCTACTAGCAGTTAGATAAAGTAAACGCCAATCAAACTACGATACAATTTAGGATCCACATCATTACTTGTAGAGTCTTTTGAGAGTCTTACACTTGTACTCATAGGAGTATCAAAATTTTTACCTTTCTCAAATCCAAATTTCTTAATTAAACTCTGAGCATATTTGGTTTGAGAAATAAAAATTCCATCAGGTTGTTGTTTTACTTGCAATCCTAGGAAATAGTTTAATTCTCCAACCATGCTCATTTCGAATTTAGACTTCATCAAATCAAGCAAACTCAACAAATCATGTTAGTACAAAGTTGATCCATAAATAATATCGTCAACATATATTTGAACCATTAGAATATCATCGTTATGTTTCTTAACAAAGAGCGTCTTATCAACACACCCCATCCGAAAATTATGACTCAAGAAAACTTAGTCGCTTTTTCGTACCATGCTCGGGAGCTTGTTTCGCACCATAGAGAGCTTTCTTAAGACGATACACATGATCAAGAAATTTAGGATCTTCAAACCCCGTAGGTTGTTCAACATATACCTCTTCATGTAAATCACCATTCGAAAGGCACTCTTTACATCCATTTGATAAATTTTAATTTTCCTAAAACATGCAATGGAGATAAAAGTCTGATTGATTCAAGACGAGCTACAGTGGGCAAATGTTTCATTATAGTCAATACCTTCAATTTGTGTATATCCCCGTACAACTAGTCTTGCTTTATTTCGAATAATATTTCCTAGGTCATCAGATTTGTTTTTGAAAATCCATTTTGTTCCAATAATATGTTTGTCTTTAGGTCTAGGAACAAGTTGCCAGACATCATTTCTGACAAACTGATTAAGTTCTTCTTGCATCGCAAGAATCCAATTTTCATCAGAAAGTGCTTCTTTTACGTTACCCGGTTCAATCTGGGATGTAAAGCATACGTAGTTACATATGTCCTCTAATTGTCTACGAGTGCGCACACCAATGAGAGGGTTTCCAAGTATTTGAGAAGTTGGATGATCTTTAACAAATCCTTAATTCAGATTAGTTTCACTTGATGAAATTTCTTGTTTTTCAAGTATAAGAACTTCATCATTATCTAAACTAGGACAGTGTCTTCAAAAGATCGTCAATCACAACATTTATTGACTCTTGAATCACACCGGTCCCGTTGTTCAACACGATAAGCACGACCGTTTAAAGAATAACCTAAAAGATCCCTTCATCACTTTTAGTGTCGAATTTTCCCAAATTTTCACGGTCACGCAAAATATAGCACTTGTCACGCCAAAAACTCGAAAATATTTGATGAAAGCTTTTTCTCAAACCACATTTCATAAGCCGTTTTATTATTAGATTTACAAATATAAACACGGTTAATAATGTAGCAGGCTGTATTCACCGCTTCAGCCCAGAGATTCCTAGGAAGCTTCATGCTATTTAACATAACACTTCCCATTTCTTGAAGCACTCTATTCTTCCTCTCGACAATTCCATTTTGTTGAGGAGTTTTAGGTGTTTGAGAATTCATGCGATATTCCCTGATCGCTACAAAATTTCTCAAAACCACTATTTTCGAATTCGATCCATGATCACTACGGATCTTGTCTTGACTTGAGAACATTTTTCAGATCGAATCCGTTTTATAATCTTTTTCACTTCATCAAGGGTTTCTGATTTATCTCTCAAGAATGAAACCCAAGTGTATCTTGTATAATCATCTACAATAACTAAGATGTACTTTTTGCCACCTCGACTTTCCGTTCTTGTTGGTCCTATAAGATCCATATGGAGAAGCTCGAGTGGTCTTGTGGTGATATTGGAGTTCACCTTTTTGTGAGAGCTCCTAGTTGTTTACCATACTAGCATTCACCACAAATCTTGTCTACTTTTTGCATTTTAGGTAGACCTTTAATTAGTTCACTTTTGCTCAATCTGTATAAATTTCGGTAGTGTACATGTCCAAGGCGTTTATGCCATAAATCGATCTCATCGGTATGGACCATATAGCACGTTTGATTAGATGAGCTACTATTGCTTACTATATAGCGCTTTGAAGTTCTACGACCGCTTAATATTACGAACCCTTCTCATTTGTAATTTCACAACCTTGATTAGAAAATTTAATATTATGGTTGTTATCGCATATTTGAGATATGCTCAACAGTTGTGTTTTAAACCCTCAACATATAACACATTTTTAAATAAGGGAAGGTTATAGAGTTGGACCGTACTTTGCCAATTATCTTGCAGCTTGCTACCATCACCAAATGTGACCGACCCATCACCATATCTTTAAGATCGGTGAATAGAGCTTTGTCGCATTCATATGTCCGGAGCATCCACTGCCTAGGTACCATTTTGAATGGCTTGTAGCTTTGAAAGCGGTGTGAGCAACCAAACAAGTAACCTTGGGAACCCATTTCAAGATCATTTTGGGTTTAGGAGAATAATTGGTCTTCTTTTGTTTATAGTTATAAGAGTGACCTACAGAGTTAGATTTTAATAGCTCCTTAAGTAAATCAATAATTTTTTCAGCTAGCGGGTTTTGAATCTGATTTTTGAAATTTATATAGCTGCTTTTGTGTTTTTGAAAGGTTTTTGTATTTTTTAAAAAAACTTGATTAGTACCTTTTCCTTTTGAGTTAGAAGTCTCTCCTTTCACAAAAATGGAAGGAGCATTCTTCTGTTTAGGAGATGTATTTTTATCAAAGCTCAACCCGGATCGATCACCACATTTTCTTGATCCGGATAATAATTTCTCTAATTTTGGATCACCTTGGGCATATCTCCATGTGTCCTTCAAACTCAAAAGAGAAGATACTTCATTTTTAAGTTTCTCATTTTCAGATTTTAAATTTTCAATTAGGGAGGTTTTGAATTCTTGATCACACTTTGATTTTTTAAAACAATCAAATTTGAGATTTTTCTAAAACAAGGGTTTCAAAACATTCTTTAAGTTTAAAAACTTTTCTTTTTGAAGTTTAAGTTTGACAAAGAATTTTACAACTTTCCTTATATAAGGCATTATAAGCATCTTGAAGATCTTCATCATTTTCATGATCACTATCCAAATTTTCTTCACTTGTAGAATCATCGTGATCCGAAAAGGTAAACTTGGCTAGAGTCATAAGGGCCTTAAATTCACGCTCGACTCGGTTTAATTTTCTCGATTCAAAGAGGCTTCAATCGAGACGATTCATCCCAAGTAGCCAACATACCCTTCCTTTTGGATCTGTCCTTTTAGGACATTTGTTTGCTAAATGCCCATATTCTTGACAGCTTGTAACATTGACTATCTTTCAATGATTTCCAAGTTTTAGACTTAGGTTTAGAACGTTTCTTTTCATTTGCCTTTTGAAAGTCGACTCTTTTCTTACTTTTGAAAATCTTATAAAACTTTTTCGCCAAAGGGCCATATCATCTTCGACTTTTCTCAATCAATTTTCTTGATTAATACTTTTAGATGACTTCAAAGCAATAGACTTACCTTTAGGAGCTTTAAAACTTAATTCATAGGTTTGCAAAGAACCAACTAATTCTTCTACCTTCATATTGTCCGTATCACGAAGTTCCCGGATTGCGGTTACCTTTGAATTGAACCGTTCAGAAGAGAGCGTAGTATTTTTGCACACACTTTACTTTCTCGAGATCTTTTCACCAAGACCCCACATAGAGTTTACAATGTCATTCAATCTAGTGTAAAAGTCCATAAACATTTCATTTTCCTCCATATGAATTTCTTCAAATTTAGTTGTGAGGAGTTGGACTTTAGATTTCTTGACAATTGATGTACCTTCGTGTGTCATTTCTAAAATATCCCAGGCTTGCTTTGCAAATCACAGATATGATTCTTTTGAACTCATCCTAGGTGATAGTGCGCAAGTGATTGCATTAGTGCTTTAGCATTAGCACTACTCTCATTTTTCTGAAGTGTGGTCCATTGGAAATATGGTGTAATTTTCATAGATTTTGAACCATCAACACCAATTACTTCCATGGTAGGAGGATTCCATTCAGCACTGTGGCTAGCCACACACTTTCATCCATTGATCCGAGGAAGATTCTCATTCTGCTTTCCAATAGGCATAGTTGGAGCCATCAAAAGGTGGAGGCCTAGTAACTGAAAGGCTATCAAAATTTGACATCTTTTTATATAGCTTAGATCGTTAGCTCAGAAATAAATCCAAATAAAAAGCAACAAAAATGAGCTATTAGGCTCGATACCACTTGAAAAGGCCAAGCTATATGTCCTAGAGGGGGGGGGGGGTGAATAGGACTATGTCAAATTTAAAATAAAATCAGCGGAACTAAAGTAAATCAATACCCTTACACTTATGAATCAATTCACAATGCTAAATATAAATCACCTTGATAAATAATTATTGAGAGATTGATACAAATTCAGTTCTAAGGACAACCTTACACCATAATAAACAAGGGCTTATGGTAGGACAACCTTATTTCTAGAACCTCTTTTGAATCAAGAACTCAATGTTAATATAAGTAAATGAAATAGCAAGGAATTGAAAATAAATGCGTATAAAGATCTAAATTATTACAACAATCCCCACACTTGCTTGAAAATGTAAATAGTTACAACATTCACATCCACTTGTACATTCCACACAATCAAATGATAAAAGATATGAAAATTAAGCAAGCATTCAATCCACAAGACAAAGAGTTATAGTGGTTCGCCTGTGTGTACACCAACTGTTTTACAACAGCCACACAGAATGCTACTCCACTCCTAATATCCTCACATAGGGGATATTAGCGTTCACTATCAAATAGGTTTTCTCAGGTTCACCAAAAACCTTTACAATTGTGTTTTTTTTTTACTTGGGCTTACACAATTCAAAAACCCCTTTTTCTGAGTTTTCTGGTTTTCCTCAGACAACCAATACAATGAGATTTTTCTGGCTCAACCTCAAACAAAACCAGTATAATGAGATTTTTCTGGCTCAACCTCAAACAAACCAAAAATAAATGAATTTTACAGAATTATAAAATACCTGGATTTCTCCTTTAGCGAAGCCCAGTAGAACCAATCGAAGTAGATGATTGAATGTCAAAGTTCAATTTCCAATACTCACATTCAAGGTTCTAAATTCTAATAGATTTTAGATTTAACTTGTTGGGCGTAGCAATATTTGATTTTGATTCCAAGAAGAAGGAATAATATAATTCCTCTTTTCAAATAAGATTGGAATAGAGAAACAAAATCAAATTAAATAAGCTAGCAAAAAGGAATATTAAATAAGCACAATTTAGCTTAAAATAAACACAGACTTATCTCGAGTGATTACTTGAAAATTCTTGAAATGGAATGGAGTTGAGGATGTAAAAACTCAATTTCGTGTTCAATTTATAGAAGAAAAAATCGTTCCTACGACTGGTCTTAGAAACCTAGACTGGTCGTAGCTCTAATGATTTTTGAAAAATTGAGCGCGATCTTTGAAAGCCGTTCCACGACTGGTCGTGAGTACCCTACGACTGGTCGTGGGTCACCTACGACTGGTCGTAGATACCTACGACTGGTCGTAGGACCATGAATTGTATTGCTGGATATTGAGTCGTAGCTCCACGACTGATCGTGGACAAGTCGAAGCCAACCTACGACCGGTCGAAGGACCTCCAGATCGGTCGTGGGCGTTCCAAAAAATCCGAAAAATCTTCAACAACTTAGGACTGATCGTGGAATTTCTTGGACTAGTCGAACCAATGCTAGGACTGGTCGAACAAGAGCTAGGACTGGTCTTGGAATAGACCAAACTTATGTAAAATTAATATTTGATTTATGTATCCAAAATGACCTACTTAAAGGGTCAACCTAAGGTCATTCAAACCTGAAACATGTCGTATGGATATTGAACTTCAACCATTCAACGAATGTAGATTGTTTGAACCTATATCAGGCTTGAAATCTTGAACTTTGTTGTAGCTTCAAACTTGAGATCTTTATCAGCATAACAACTACTTCATGCATTGCTTATTAGTCTTGAAGTCATGAGTCGTTCTCTAAGACTTGAACATCAACATAGTAGCTTCTTAAACTTCAACATCTTGAGCTTCAACTTGTAACATCTTGAAGAGTTCGACTTATAGCTTCTTGAAGTATTTAAACAGTGTCTTGAATAAAAATCATCATACAAGCACAAGACATAGATAGATGTTTTGACACATCAAAATTTGACAACCAAAGGAGTATGAGACCATAACCCTTACAGAAGATGAGATTAACTTTTGCGCCGGTGCTCACTCTTCCACAAGAAGGAGAGGAGTTCGTGGTATATAGCGATGCCTCGAAGTTGGGCCTCGGTTGCGTTCTAATGCAGAATGATAAGGTAATCACCTATGCCTCTCGCCAATTGAAGAAGCACGAGGAAAATTACCTGACTCACGACCTAGAATTAGCCGAGGCATTACTTGTATGGGGAGTATTTCCACTTATTCTGTGACCACAAAGCCTGAAATACATATTCACGCAAAAGGACTTGAACATGTGCCAGCGTCGGTGAATGGAAACTCTTAAAGACTTCTACTTCAAAATCTCCTACCACCCTGGCAAAGCGAACTCCGTGGCTGACGCTCTAAGTCGGAAGAAGAAGCACGAGCTAGTAGCCACCCTGATGATTAAGGAGTGGAACATGATGAAATTCGTACAGGACTTCGATATCCAACTCACCCTCGACTAACTTGATGCCTACGTAGCTCTGTTAACTGTAGAACCAACCCTGGTCCGACACATGATCTCCGTACAAGACCAAGATGAAGGACTCGTTAAAATAAAAGAAAGGTGCAAGAAAGGAGAAATGCCTGACTGGAGGGTTGGTGACGATGGTGGTCTTCGATATCAGGGACGAGTATGTGTTCCAAACAACGCCGAATTAAGAAAAGAAGTAATGATAGAAGCCCACCATTCTTAGTTAGCCATCCACCCAGGAAGCATGAAAATGTACAACAATGTAAAGAGGCAGTACTGGTGGAGCAATATGAAGAGGGACATCGCCAACTTTGTAGCAAAATGCATGGTGTTCCAGAAGATCAAGGCCGAGCATCGCAAACCTGCTGGCCTCCTTAAGCCACTACCCCTGGCAGAATGGAAGTGGGATAACATTTCTATGGACTTTATATCTGGTCTTCCTAAGACGCAGATGAAGCATGACTCGATCTGGGTCATTGTCGATAGGTTGACAAAGGCTGCTAGATTCCTCTTGATCCGCACGACAGACTCCACCGATAGCTTGGCAAAGTTATACATTCGGGAAGTCGTGTGATCCTATGGAGTTCCGAGGGAAATTATTTCAGATCGGGACTCCAGATTTACTTCTGCCTTCTGGAAGAGACTGCAGGAAGAATTGGGCACAGAGCTCAAGTTCAGTACGACGTTCCACCCTCAAATAGACGGGCAGACTGAGAGGGTGAACCAGATCTTAGAAGATATTCTGAGAGCATGCGTCTTAGACTTTCAGGGCAACTGGGATGATCACCTGCCGCTAGCAAAATTCGCATACAATAATAGTTTCCAGTCCAGCATAGGCATGGCACCGTATGAAGCTCTCTATGGTCGCCCTTGTCGAGCCCCTCAGTGTTGGGCAGAAATAGGAGAAAGAAGCTTGTTAGGTCCAGACTTGGTTCAGGCTACTACTCAGGTCATCGACGTGGTCAGAAAATGTCTGCGCACCGCCTAGAGCAGACAGAAGAGCTATGCGGATAACCAATGTCGTAACATGGAATTTACAGTTGGTGACCACATATTTCTAAAGGTGTCACCTATGAAGGGTCTGATGAGGTTTGGACAGAAGGGAAAACTAGCACCACGTTTCATCGAACCCTTCGAGATCTTAGATCGTGTGGGAGCTGTGGCATCCGCCTTGCACTACCTACTGCGCTGGCTAGTATTCACAATGTCTTCCACATATCCATGCTGAAGAAATACACGCCAGACGAGTCGCACATCGTTAGTTGGGAGCAGATCAAGCTGACAGATAATGCCTCCTACACCAAGGAACCTATCCGTATCTTGGACCACAAGGAGCAGGTCCTACAGACGAAGACTATACCCCTAGTCAAGGTTCTTTGGTCACATCATGGGGAGGAAGAAGCGTCATGGGAACGAGAAGCAGAAGTTAGGGAAAAGTACCCTCACCTATTTAGTGACACACCTCAGGTAATTTCGAGGGCGAATTTTTTTTTTAGGGGGGTAAACTGTAACACCCCGTACCTTTAGTATACGAGTGTTACTTCTTAAACCCATACTAAACTAAAAACCAATTTGGGTTAACTAAGAACTTGAACTCGACATACACAGGACAGAGATTTCGATCGACATTAAAGCCATTCGACAAGGTCTCTAAGAGTCAGCACACGCCCTACAACAATCGGGAAGGTAAGGTTACTCGCACACTCTAAGGTTGAAGCCATTACGTTAATAAATATTGTTACAAAGCACTTGTCACCAACACTTGAGGATTAGTCGGCAACAAACGAAGCCTTCATTATAACTAGTACCCTATATTAACCGTTGAAAAAGTTTATCGGGCCCACCTGACAGACGGATCATGTCATATGGGCTAGTGATGGCCTAAGGATGTACGTAACAGACCACCTGGGACTCACCATCGACCCAAAATGGGCCAGGGTCCCTATGAAGGGTTCCCAATGCTGATGAACGGTGTGGATTATAACGTTAACATTCCAGTGGGTCCCGGCATGGCGCATGCACAACAGAAACCAAGTGTGTGCGAGGTGCACCACATCCTCTCCTTGGTCAAGCAGGTCTTGACGGACTCCTCTTGAAAATGAAAATATCTCCCGCCAACGGATATTTTAAACCGACCCACTTCAAGCTCCTAGGTGACCCACCACAGCCACTTTTTGAGCATTTTGAACCGTTTAAATTCTTGGTGGGACCCGCACAATCATAATGGTATAGCCGTTTGATCATCTGAATTCGAACGAAGGAGATTGAACCCCACCATTCAATCCATGCCAAAAATGACCTGACCCAAGAGCCTACGGTGAGGAGAGAAAGAGACCGCCCTTCCTCTTAGGGAAGGACGATTCTCAGCCATCCAAAAAGGAGGGTAATCTCAGCCGTTCTCTCCCTCTCACTTCCTCTATAAGACGGGCCCTGTAGCCCTAGAAATTTAAGGAAGAAAGAAGAGTAAAGAGAGTGTGAAAGAGAAACGCAAACAGAGAGACCGACCCCTATTTCTGCTAAGTAAGCCTTCTCTCCTTTCCATTCCCTGTAATTACAAGAAACCAGGGTGTTGGACGCTAGAGTCAAGCCAAGCAATGGCTCTACTCCAGGTTACAACACAGTCGAGTCAGCACCACCACGGGTGCCCATTGAGTGCTGTTTTGAGCTCTCAGTAGAGCTTCAAAACAAGCTGAAGAATGGAGCCAAACAACGACCGGAACTAGGCCGGGACCAAGCCAATCAATGGCTGTCGATCCTACTGAAAATCCAGCGGCAATGGATCCCTGCTTCTGTTCAAGAGCTAAGCCGAACAGTGGCTCTGTTCGGACTAAGCACCCACCCAAGTATAACCCATGTTTCGGGTCAGGACCCGGCCAAATAATGGCCGTGCGTTGAGCTATATACAGACCGAGAGCAGAGTCATACTCGAGGCTTGTTCTCACGTTAAAGAGCTGGTGGGCACAGTACGAATACCGTGGGCCACCTTGCTGCATATCCACACCGCTCACCGTCTTCCTCTTAAGATTCCGACCGTTAATGATAAGCTTTGATCGTCTAGTGATGCAGCCCGCCTAGATAATCAAGCCTCAAGAGAAGCCGAACGGTCTTCTTTCGGTCACCATAGAGACCATGTGGATGTGCATGGCCAGGAAAGATCAACCTATCTTTGGACAGTTTTCCTCCCTTTACTTGATGAATGGTTCAGATCCTCTATGAGGGTGGCCTACAACGAGGGAACGAAACCTCTGTCGACCCTGTCGACTCTGTGAAATCGAAATGGCGGGTGGTCTGGCTCTTAGGCCCTGCATAAAACGCAGGTGGGCCTCACCAACGTTAGTGGGTTGACGCTAATTGTGAGCCTTGTGCTGACCGTGGGCCCCACCAAATAAGGGTGGGTTGCTCTAGTGTTAGGCCACCATGGGCCAATTGAGTTGGACCGTCCATCAGGGACTCAATATCCAGCAAAGAAGCCCCTGGGCCAGATGTTCTAAAGTGACATCCAGCGCTGGCATTAGTAGAAATGAAAGAAAAAAAAGAGAGATATATAATAATATATATACCTGCCAACCTGTTTACATGCAAAAATTTTGAGATCTCAACGTAGCTGATGATTCTGGAAAATCTGACCGGTCCACATGGAGCAGAACCTCATAAAACCCCTTAGTTTCAAAGCTTACTTTAAACTGAAACTTCGGTTCGCCATGAGAAATACAAACAGTTTCTTCCTTTGATTTGCAGTTATCTTTGCTATGGCCCATCGGAATCTTATATCAGGGTGAAAGTTCACCCCTGGGGTTTCTTGAGATTACACATCTTATGGACAGTTCGGATTCAATACCCATGCTCATGTGGGACCCACCTGTGAAAAGAAACAAATAGTGTATGTGTGAAACTGTCCAGCAACGCTCACCTGCCAATCAGTCCACGTGAATTGATTGAAAAATATTGAGATCTCATCATGACTGATGAGTCTGGAAGATCTGAGCGGTCCACTTGGAGCAGGACCTCATAAAACCCCTTGGTCCCAATTTTTACCTTGAACCAAAACTTCGGTGGGCCATGATTAATGTAAACAATTTCTACCCTTGAAATTACATTTTTCTTTGCTCTGGTCCACCGGAACATTATATCAGGGTAAAATTTTAACCCTAAGGTTTCTCGAGATTCCATGTCTCATGAACCGTTCAGATTCAACACCCAAGTCACATGTATAAAGAAACGCACGTGTCCAGATGCATAGTTAGGCCTGCCTCATATATTCATGCATGGTAAGTTCTGCATGCGTGAAACCCACCTCTTACGTATATTCAACGTGGGCCGTCCAAGGTCTGGACGTAGTCCACCTTGGGCATATCCAGACCGTCCATCCATTTGGTTGGTGGACCACACATGTGGGCCCCACATTGATATACATATCACGTATGTGTGGGCCCATGTGGAACTCACGCATGTGTGAAGCCATGTTGTTTTACGTACATTAAAAATGTACCATTTGCTATAGTTATAACATACCATATAATGCCAATATGATATACATACTGTATACATAGGTATACTAGGTGATATATCTTTAATCTATATGATGTGTACATACATACCATATAATGCCAATATGATATACATGTTGTATACGCTGGTGTACTAGATCGACGATTTATCTATAAGGTATATGATGTATACATATATACCATATAATATTCACCACATATACATAGATATACCAGGCAATGTATATATCATATATATAGTGTGCAAGCTCCTCTCTAGGGTGGTGGCCACATATGGAGGCCCCACCACGAGGTAGATATTTATTTACACGATCTGTGCAATGAATTCCACCAACTAGATAAAGTATATATTGAGCCCACCTATTGGGACGGATATTGTCGGGCCTGTACTCCTCTCAAACAAGCGCCAGACCATCATGATTAGGGCCATTCAACCAACCATGACATCCTAGAATTTTAGGACTTATCAACTAATGCAAGGGATGTCTCCAGGAATTTGTTCAAGTGACCCAGAGACTTTAGCTCCTCGAGAAGGCTTACACCAAAGAACACCCTACAACGTATCTGGTGATGATTTCTTCCCCTTAAGCTTTCCACCCTTAACTAGACCAGAAATGATAGTTTTATTAATGTAAATAGCTAGCTAGACTAATGATAAACTGTGTGTAGAAATAAACTGTATTCACTTGAGTTATCTGCTAAACATGAAAATTCTCATGCTTACTATTGGCTAGATTCTTGAACTGCCTAGGTAAATAATCTAGTCATTTATGTCATGTATATTCAGTTGTTGTGTATTGATAGGAATACATGTGTTGTTCCTTATCCTCATTTCATATCATAATATATGCTGCTATGACACACGTACTGCTAAAATCTCTCCACGGGAAGTCCTAGGAAAGGAGAGTCCGTGTTTAGGGTGTAACTAGATTGGTTGTGACATAAGTAGACCCCTGACATGGAGGTTGTGGTTATAGTACTTGACCACGGGATTTTACCATCCATGTGTGGTTTCACCTAACTGACTTGGGATAGAATTCATAACCCTTTCAAATTCCGTCGTTTACTCGTCTTTGAACCATTCATGCCGACATGTTTAAAATGCCACTTTTGGTAATTTCAACATTTCACCCCTAGTCAGCATTGGCAGTAGCCCCTTTACATTAAATTGATTGACTACATGTTAGTGGGTGCTACACATCCCTAAGACGGTAGCCTCATGGGCCGGGGATGGTGGTAATGGGACACTATGCCCGAGCTGTCGGCCTACGCTGGGCTACAAGCTCCCCATAGTGACCGTGAGCTTACTTAAAATGGCCGAGTGTAATTGGATTAATAATGGACTAGCTAATCATGCATACATCGTATAGACCAGCATCTATTGCTATCGTACGTGGGGTACGTATTGCTTCCGACTGGATGATATTTTCCCAAGTTCTATGATTGCATGGGCGGCGGCCCACTGTCTGCATGGATGAGCATCCCCGGGGCGTGAACGCATTCCATACATCCATGTACTTAATAAGACTGCATCTACTGTGTTTTGAATTATCTGTATGCTTTTATGTTATTCCTTGTTTAGGGCGGCGGTGTATAATCTTAGCAGAAGATCATACTGAGTTGGCCATTCATTCATTAATATTCAACCGTACAGAGGACACAGGAATAGAAGGAGTTGCAGAGGAGTCGGAGATGACGGAGGTCGAGGAGAAGGCTTACAACGAAGAGTCGTACTAGGAGGCGGTTGCTTATTTTAGATTGAATCAGTAGTCTTTTACTTATTAACATTTCATTTCATGTTAAGGATTAAGGTTTTGTATATGGGCCCCAGCTGAGTGGCCCAGGATATTATTACTGTTTGGGTTTTATCTATACTACGCTTGATTCCGCTAATCGTACTTTGATTTGAGTTTGATCATCCTTTTGTTTATCAGTTAACACTTGGGTTTTCAAGAGACGAGTGTTATACTCGGGTCTCGAAAACCAGGGCGTTACAGTTCGTGTCATGTATAAGGTACCCTCTCTATTATTAAGGCCTGTTTGGATACCACAAGATAACTTACTTTTTAACTTATGTTGAGTTATTATTATTATTTTAACTTTAGTTAATTTGGCAAGTATGATTGTAAATATAACTTACCTACTACAAGCTGGACTATCCACATCAAAGGGGGCTCCCACAATGGATGGTCCATATCAAAGGTGGGCTTTACATGAGTTGAATTTCACACTTCATTCAGTTCATGGTGAATTTCATTCATTTATTTACTTCACGGTCAATTTCATTCACTTCGTTTCACAGTCAATTTCATTCACTTTGTGGTAAATTTTAATCAGTTCGCGGTGAATTTCATTCACTTCTTGGTCAATTTCATTCACTTCATTCACTTCGCGGTGAATTTCATTCACTTCGCCATCAATTTTATTCACTTTGCGGTCAATTTCATTCACTTCGTGGTCAATTTCATTCACTTTGCAGTTAATTTTAATCAGTTCATGGTCAATTTCATTCACTTTGCGGTTAATTTCATTCACTTCGAGATCAATTTCAATCAGTTTGTCGTCAATTTTATTCACTTTGCAGTCAATTTTATTCAATTCATAGTGAATTTCATTCACTTCGCGGTCAATTTCTTTCACTTTGTGGTGAATTACCTTCACTTCATGGTCAATTTTATTCACTTCATTCACTTCGCGGTGAATTTCATTCACTTCATGGTCATTTTCATTCACTTCGCGGTCAATTTCATTCAATTTAGGGGCTGTTTGATTTTTAATTTCCCCGGTAAATACATGAAAATAAGTAATTATTACTTACTCCACCTGTTTGAAATTAGCCAGGAATTACGTTTCAAAAATCAGTCCATACAAACCCTGTTGTTGTTGATTTAAATATGTGGGCCCCACCATGATATATGTGAGTTATCCAACCATCCATCCTTTTAAAAAATACATTTTAAGGCATGAGCCCAAAAATTAAGAAAATCAAAAGCTCAAGTGGACCACACCTTAGGAAACAATTATTATTAAGACGTCAATGGTTGATTTGTCATCCAACCTGGGCCCACATTTATGTTTATTTGTCATCCAACCTGTTCATAAGGTCACACAGTCATGGATAAAGTGGAAACAAAAATATCAGTTTGATTTAAAACTTCTGGGGTCCTCAAGAAGCTTTTAATTGTAGGAGTTCAATTCCCATTGTTTCCTGTGGTGTGGTCCACTTGATCTTTGGATCTACCTCATTTTTTGGCTCATGCCCCAATATGAGTTGGCTAAAGGGATGGACGGTGTGGATAAGACACAAACATCATGGTGGGTCCCATGATTTAATATTTTTCTCCTCAGGTGATGTGAGGAGTGCTATAAATGAAAGGTGGCGGTTAACATCACCTTGGAAATCCAACCAGAAATACAAGGGTAAATAATTATTATCCATTTACCTTGAATTACCTCTGTGATTAAAAAATTAAACAAGCCCTTCACGGTGAATTTCATTCACTTTGCAGTCAATTTCATTCGCTTCGCAGTCAATTTCATTCGCTTCGCGGTCAATTTCATTCAATTCATTTACTTTGCAGTCAATTTCATTCAATTCGTGGTGAACTTCATTCACTTCGCGGTGAATTTCACTCACTTCGCGGTGATTTTCATTCACTTCATGGTGAATTTCACTTATTCACGGTGAAGTTCACTCACTTCGCGGTCAATTTCACTCACTTCGCGGTGAGTTTCAATCACTTCGCGGTCAATTTCACTCACTTCGCGGTGAGTTTCAATCACTTCGCGGTCAATTTCACTTACTTCGCGGTGAATTTTATTCACTATAAGGATAAATTTGACTCACTTCGCAGTGATTTTCATTCACTTCGTGGTGAATTTCATTCACTATAAGGATGAATTTGACTCACTTATGGAATTTAGTGTGCGCAGCCCGATGTAGTGTGTTGGGTCACTAAAGTAGCTTGTCTTACCCCAAAATCATGTGGTACATCCGACAACTCATTTCGGTTTGCGAGATACGTCCGTTTAAAGTTATGACGATCCAGATCATCTCTACTTCCTATCGGGCCTCTTTCTGGTCCACCTCGACCATGGAACGAACCATATGGGAGTCGTATTTGGAAAGAGGAGGAAGAATGAAATAGAATAAAATTAACTTCGACATAATCTGATCCTTTGACGCCCAAATGTGCTACCACCGTCTCCGATCGGTCACTCTTTGGCCCATTTGAGGTTTAAGTAGACTTTAGATGGGATCCACCCAACAATTTGAGTGCAAAAGGCTAGTGTGGGGGTGGCCCACCCAACATAGTCCCACATTTAGTAATAGGTGGGACCCACATGCGTTTAGAGTTTACCTTGCCTTTCGTGCTTTCTAATGGCTACAGTTATAATCCGTAGCCATAGGGAATGACAACTTTCAGGAATTATGTTTATGATAAAGCAGGGGCATTTTGGTCCAGTAAAAGTGCGATGTATAACAGTGAATTAGTTTGGTAAGGTAAGTTTGGACAGGCGTAATAAGGTAGGTGGCTTAAAAGTGAGGCATACAATAGGAAAAAAACTCTTTCAAAATTGGCAATGCATCATGCTGACATTACCGTGCCGCAGCATCTGGTGTCAGTGAAAAACTTCCATAGTTTAGCAGAGCAGGAGGGATGATGCAAAGGCATTTAGAAATGACATAAAACCATCTGAAGTAGGTTTTTCAGTTTAGATGTATCATGACTTAGATTATGCTTATTTAGTTATCTGACTATAAGATTGGTGGACATTTATTGGGTGGTAAAAAATGAAAAATAGCCAACGATCCTATTTGGACAAACTAGTGTTAGGAATCAAAGATTAAGATTGTCTAACAAATCTGATTGACAAAATTTCCTATATTCATTTACAGCCATCTAACTTTTCATAACAACATCGATTCACCTTAATGGTGGGTGAGAGATGTGATTTGGTGGATCTTACCTTAAGGTTATTCATATGATTAATAACTCAAATCTATCAAAATTGAGGCAAATCCAAATCTTAAATAGACAGTACCATAGGAAACAATGGGAATTGAATGCCGACCATTCAAAACTTCTTAAGGGCCATGAAAGTTATGGATTAAGTTGATAATCATGTTTTTCCTGTGTTCAACTCTATGTGATCTTGTGAACAAGTTTCATGGCAAATAAACATTATCGTGGGCCCTAGGAAGGTTTCAACAGTGAGTGTTATTATCCCCAGTGCTTCTTGTGCTATAGTCTACTTGAACTTTGAATGTGCATCATTTTTGGGTTCATGCCCTAAAATGATATGGCGAAATGAATGAATGTGGTAGATAAAACACATACATCATGGTGGGGCTTATAGAGCTTTTCCACATATACACATACCGACATGGGTGCTATGTTTTACACTATTCAATCCGAGTCCATAATTCACGTACTAGTCTTGCACCAATGCTTATGTGGGGCTACTATGTTGTCTCTATGTCGTCCAACTAGCAAATTATATGATCTAACACCTATCCCATGGTCCAGTGGACACAACCTCCTGAAAGCCTCTAGATTCACGTGGGAGCCAAGAAGGTTGGATTAGCCTAATTATCAGGGTGTCTATCTCTTGGTGGACAACTTTACAGGACTAGTTGGATGAGGTTGGTGGGCTCAAAACAAAACCCCTGAGAAACTAATCTTATTTTACAAAGATTTGTAGATTTTTTTTTGCGAGAAATAGTTAATATTTTGGATTTCAGGGAAATCTAAGAGCACTAAGGTATTACCGCCTTGTCATAATCAACTGTTCGTAAAGAATCCCAGGGGAATTAACAAAACGGTGCTATCAAATTGAGACCATGACAACAGTCCTTTGAGGCCCATGTTATATACAAAATTAAATGGTATGGATTGCATTATATGGAATTAACACCATTATTATACAATTAACACCATCATTATACAATGATTGTATGTTTGAAAATACCATGGTATTATACCATACAATCCCACATTGGGGATTAAATTCTTTCTTTGGAAAAACATGGTACTAAGCGTTTGGTGGATCATGGAATTGCAATCAACGATCAAATTTCATAACTGATGCTAGTCACCTGTATCCATATGCAACTAATTTCACATATAAAGGGCGCATATAGATGAACGGTGTGGATAAAACATATACATCAACGTGGGGCTCACAGATGTAGTGGATTTCCATAAGAAATCCCGCATTATGTCCCATTGGGTTATTATACTTGTATTCATCCAATCTTTTCCTTTGTTTCCAAATGCTGATGGAATTTGCACGAGACCAAATACAATTCCATCCAACCTAATCTGATATAGAGCGGGTCGCGGACAGTTTCATGGCCAAGAAGGATTAGAAAAGGCCCGGTCGATGACAGAACTGATCTAGACCGTCAGAACTTAAAATGGACATACCCTATATGATTTTGGGGGTAGGACGAGCTACTCTAGCCACCCAACCCACGTCGAATTTGTGAAATACCATCAGATCGACGGTTAAATTCATGTTTTAATTTCATTTTTACTATTTATAGTAAGTTTTAGTTTGAGTATAACTCTTCATCCGTTGGGCTTTAGGAGTTGCACCCAACATGAAAAGTGCTTATAATAATTAGGAGAAGAGCGTGGTGAAGCCAAATAGAACACTTCCTATTTTTGGCCGAAAACCATGTGCATTAGTAGGAATCACGACCATCTATAAATAGTAAGTCATGAATTCTAGGAGTTTTTGTTATAGTTTAATTCTGAAACTTTTTCCATGGCTTAGTATCCCTATTTAAAGGGGCGTAATCTCATTTTTAAAATTTTTATTATTATTATCAATCAAATTATTTCAAATTTCTTAGAATTATTTATATTTTCTTCTTCCCGTGGATTCGAGATTTCTCTTTAAGGAGTTCAGAGAAGTTTCGTGGATTCAAAACAGTTATCCCCCTGAGGAAGACAGTGCTCGACCTCTACACGTCCTTCCCTGCATCAGTTTGGTATTAGAGTGAAGCTTTTTCTTGGATCTATGTCTTCTAATGACGGGTTGGGTAACAATCATGTGGACGGTGCTCCAGGGAATTATCCTTTAACGGCGGCGACTTTTGAAGCAGCGCAACGAGATAATCGATAAGTCATGCGAGGGATGCAGAATACTATTGAGTACATGATAGATCGCATAATGGAGACCCTAGGGCCACTCCGTGTTCTTAGCAGCGATCTGCCACCAACAATTGCTGGAACTCATAATCGGCCTGATCGCAGGATGATACTTGAGGTGAACCAACGGGTCATTCCTGAGGAAGGGGAATCTAGCGACGAGGAGGTTGATAACATGATCCTCCAACATTCCAGACAAGGTAATGATCGAGCAGATCGGTCAGATCGAGAGTTCGGGATGAAGGTTGATATCCCTAGTTTCAATGGCCAACTTCACATTGAGGATTTCCTTAATTGGCTTTCTGAAGTCGAGTGATTCTTTAATTATATGGAAATTCCTCAAACGAAGAAGGTCAAACTTGTGGTCTACAAGTTGAAGGGTAGAGCTTCAGCTTGGTGAGAGCAACTACAACTTGCACGGACGAGACAAATAAAAGCACCAATCCACACATGACAGCGGATGAAGCAGCTACTATGCATACGAATTTTTCCTAGCGATTACGATCATGTACTATTCCAACAATACCAAAATTGTCGGCAGGGTAGTCAGTTGGTGAGAGATTATGCAGAAGAATTTTACTGCTTAACAGCGCGCAATGATTTGGTTGAAACTGAATTGCAGCAAGTCGCCCGATTCAACGATGGATTGCGTATGGCGATCCAGGATCGGGTCTCGATGAAATCCGTTTGGATGATGAATTATGCAATTAAGTTAGCTACCTGAGAAGAAGCGTAACTTAAACGTCCCAATATATGGACCTATCCTACCGCTAGGGTCACCGTGGTGGGTCCGCCTCAGGGAGCTCTACAGCCTAAAGGGAAGAAGCCTGTAGAAGCACGCAGTCAACCTCCTACACCCATAAACTGAGATCAGAGAAACGGGCAAGGTAGGCCCTAAAGGGGCGTATCGACTGCTACTGGTCCAAGCAGGATCTCGAACCCCTATTCTCGGCCAAGACTTAAAAATTACTTTCGTTGTGGCCAATTGGGTTGCCTATCAAATACTTGTCCCCAACGACAAGTAATGAATCTCGCCATCAATAATGGTAGTGCTGAAAACACTGATGAAGATCCAGATGTTGAGGAACTGGAACAAGCCATAGAAGACGAGGTAGATGAGATAGGTTGGGTTTAGCATGATCATGGTGAGTCACTTGTCATATGGCGATTATTGTATGTGTTGAGGAAAGATGTACACCCACAATGACATAACATCTTTCGAACTAGGCGTACAGTGAATTGAAAAGTCTGCGATATGATCATCGACAATGGAAGTAGCTAGAACATCATCTTCAGGGTAATGGTAGAAAAATTGTAATTGAAAACGGAGCATCATCCCTGTCCATATACGATCAGTTGGATCAAGAAGGTCAATGAGACGAATAAAACTGAACAATGCACCATTTCCTTTTTAATTAACAAACATTATAAAGATGAAGTAGTATGCGATGTAAACTCAATGAGAATGAAGTCAAATCCACAGGGAATGGGGAACACGGTTTAGAACTAATCTAAATTTAACTTGGTTGTCTGGATTTTTAATCCAGCGAGATAAAAAAGAGTTTTGAATAATAAAGATAAAAAACTAAGGATCTAAGAATCCACTTATATAATCTCAATATTAATCTACTTGATTCAATGATAACTCGATTGGAATCGAAGTCCTATCTTATCTAATCGGATGATAGAGCGGTTAAAACATAATTTAAACTTTCATTAGATTAGTTCCCTTATGAAGCACCAATGTGATGATCGCAGGGAATTTAACCATCTACCATGCTCATGAGACAATGGTAAATCATGAATTTTATAGATCACACAATTGCAAAATAGATAAGAATATATTAAAAGCTTTCTAAGCATCTACTGTAATTGGAGTTACAATAAACCTCAGAAAACTACAAATATTCCTTTATTCAAACTAGAAATCAATGAAAGTTCAACATAAACTTTAATCAAAGTAAGATAAACAACAAAATAAAATATAAGCTTCATCCCTTAGCCTTAGCTAAGAGATTAGCTTAACAAGACTAACATCCTAGAGGAAACTAAAAAGATAAACTAGAACCTGTGAAAAAATCGAAGTGGAAGAACATTATCGGCGCTCCCCCTTGGCCTTCTATCTCTTTCCAAACCCTAGAAGATGATTTAAAATAGCTTAGGGAATCCTTCAAATAGTTTTTTAACTTGAACTTTTGCACCGCCTCGAAAGAGTTCGCAAACCGCCTCAAATTTACACACTTTGTGCATCTTCGATGGCATCGATGCCATCGAATAATCTTTGATTGCACCTTCGATACATCGAACTGTCTTTAATTCCATCGAAATTTGTTTAGAATTGTCCAACGAGTTGAGCCCAAAATTTATAAATTGTCGATGCCATCGAGGTCTATTTTTAAAATTATTTTAGGACTTTCTCTTTTAGACTTGGAGTTTTAGAATATCATTTTTCTGGCCAATTTTCAGGATTCCTTTTCTTCACTTCAAACTTTCGATTCTCTTCATTCATCACTTGGTTTCTTTAGATCTTTGGTATGTGAATTCTTCATTAATGACTTCCAAATCTCCAATTCTTCATTATCCTCTTTTAAGCTCTAAATCCATCCTTTTAAGGGCATATTCATCATAAGTTTTTGAATCACTTCACATGATAAAAATATATATAATTAAATCAAATTATCAATTAAATGCTAGGAAAAATAATGTAATCGAAGGGTTAAATATGTAATATTTGTGTTTCAACACATCCCATAACTAGCATTTTGCTAGTCCTGAGCAAAACATGAGAAAGATATTTCGAAAACCAATGTATAATTTCCATAAGCTTAAGCGGTTTTAAAAATAATCCATATTATAGAAATCTAAAATACGTTAATGTTGAGTAATACTTTCTCCTAAACTCTAACACTTGGTAAATGTCTCAATCAAGTTCAAAGAATTAATCCTATAATTAGAAAAATTCTAAACATTAAGTTTCATGAGTGTATAGTGAAGTTTAGACTTATCACAACTAAAGGTTCAATTCTCTATTTTCATGATAACATTGATAATCAAAAGAGTTCAAGATAATCAAAACCAAAACCAAAACTTGCCTTACAATTCAATACTCTATTCTTCCAACTTTTTATTTTTCCATCAATGGCTTTCACACTATTTCATTTTTTTCTTCTTTTCAACAGTTCTTAATGAACTTTAATAGGTAGTCCTTTTCGATGACAACTATTTTTTTACAGAGTATTTTCTTTTTCTCACTTTTGTTTTCTTATTTTCTTTTCATTGAACATGATGGGTAAATTCCCCAGGTTTAGTTCCTATCATTCTTAATAATCATCAAGTTAACAATTCAATATCAAACTTATACTTTAATGTGTAAGCTAGATATGATATGTGAAATCATGAATAAATCAATGTTTAAAAATTCAAATTAAGAGATTAGAAACTTCAAACTTAATTTTAAAATCTATCAAATAACTAGAATCTAAGAGTCAAGAATCATTAACATTAAGTATCTTATCATTATAATATATGAATTATCTTTAAAATCACTTAAATTCACAAAAAGTTTCATTTTTTTTATATATAAATTTATAGCTCAAAATTTTAACAATTTTGCTCAAATCGGAAGAATTTTCAAGGGAAACCTACCCCCAACTTAAAATCTGCATTGTCCTCAATATATAAACATATGCAATAAGAGCAAAATTGAGAGCAATGAAAATAAAAGGAAGTAGATGAAGAGTACCAATGAAGGGAAAACAATCTTCCAATGAAATGTGGTTCTAGCAAAGAAACTAAACTGTGAAAAGCAAACTAATCCTAAGAACGTAATAAATTCTAATCTTAAACTAGGAAAGAAGGAGAAAACTACTCAATCATGTAGTAAGGTTCCTCATCCGGCCAGTATCTTGATAAATTTCTCAGTAGATTTCTCAACAAGATTATCCAAAAGTCATTTCTGCAGTAGGCTTGGATGCCATGGAGCATGAATGTCAAGAGAAATTTATGAACCTCAACAAAAGAATTTCTTTTAATTCCCCAAGGTATCCAAAGTGGATAACATTCACTTGTGACAGAAAGTTTTTAATGTTAGTACACCATGGTGAATCAGAGAATACAATTACGTGAAATTCAGAAAAATTCTCATTAGGCAGTATAGTCTCAACACATTTCAAAGTTCCAGACTTCCGTTTAAGTTTTAGCTCCTCCACTTCTAATGGTAAGTATTCAGGATTAATGGAAGTGAGCTCTTTAGAAAAATGATTCCCTCGATTAGTATCAACTACCGATGTATTTTCTCGCAAGGCATCCACTATGTCTTTAATAATGTAATCATTAAAATTTTCAAAGTGTGCCAAACAATCTTCTAAAAAGTTAAGAAATTCAGTTGAGAGGAGCTCATTCTTCACATTGGAATCATGCGTGTCATATGAGTGGAGTGGGTTAACATCACTATGTTTGAAAATTAACTTTGCCTCTCGACCATTAACTTGGACTGTCATTGATATCGATTCTTCGGAAAAATGAACCGTATACTCATGAATATAATCCAACTCATCATCATCTTAATTTAAGTATACTCCACAAGAGAGTTCAAATCACTCTCCTCGTATTGTGTTTCTAGATTGGGCTGAGGTTGAGATAAACTAGTCTCTTCCTTATCAATAAGGCGCAACCGACATTCTTGAATGTGAGATTCAATCATCTCTAATAGTTTTCTAATGGCTGCGAATGAATGTGTGACATGTTAGTTGAATTGTGCTTGAGCATCTATGTATTTCTGAAGTGCGTCCTCTTCAATTGGTTCTGGTTGGATCTCATAAGTAGGGGATCTAAGAGAGTAGTCACTAGAATCCATGATTGGTACACACTCCAATATAAACTCTGTTTTTTCCACAAATTAAAGTCATATGAGTCATATGTGGGAGTATTTGATGGTTGTTGGTATGTGTTATCACCCATAATATAATCGCACATTGTTTTCTTAACAGGTGGATGATAATTGTTCTCCCTCATATGATCACGTATTGATTTCTTAACAAGTGGATGATAATCGTTCTCCCTTATATGATCACATATTGATTTCTTAACAGGTGGAGCATCATATCCTAGTCGATTCTCAATCATAGTTTCAGTAAATTTTTAAGACAGGTTGTCTCCTAACATAATTATTTGACAGCCCTTTACGATATCTCTCGTCTTCTAGAAGTATATTAGAGTATTCATGTGTCCACTCTTGCACGAACATGATGAAACCCTAATTCTGAATCTAATCCTAAAATAAATTCCTATAAAAAAATCCTACAGCAATATTGAAAACAAGTAGGTGGATTAAGGAAAAATTTTACCAGAAAAGATGAACTAGAATGAAAATCCTATAAAATAAAAATAAAAAATAATGTTAGTAATGTTAGAAAAATTTAGAAAACAAGAAAAATCTAACCTAAAACAACAATAAAACCTTTAAAAAAAAAAAACTAAACCTAATCGTGTTCAGTACCATTCCCCGGCAACGACACTAAAAACTTGTTCACAACCCCAAGTACAGGGCCGCAATGTAGTAATAACTCTGTGAGAATGAGGTCGAATCCACAAGGAATGGGGAACACAGTTTAGAACTAATCTAAATCTAACTTGGTTGTCTGGGTTTTTAATCCAGCGAGATAAAAAAGAGTTTGAATAATAAAAATAAAAAACTAAGGATCCAGGAATCCACTTATTGCAATCTCGATATTAATCTACTTGATTCAATGATAACTCGATTGGAATTGAAGTCCTATCCTATCCAATCGAATGATAAAGCGGTTAAAACAGAATCTAAACTTTCATTGGATTAGTTCCCTCATGAAGCACCAATGTGATGATCGCAAGGAATTCAACCATCTGCCATACCCAGGAGATAATGGTAAATCATGAATTTTATAGATCACACAATTGCAAAATAGGTAAGAAGATATTAAAAGCTTTCCAAGCATCTACTGTAATTGGAGTCACAACAAACCACATAAAACTAGAAATATTCCTTTATTCAAACTAGAAATCAATGGAAGTTCAACATAAACTTGAATTAAAGTAAGATAAACATCAAAATAAACTATAAGCTTCATCCCTTAGCCTTAGCTAAGAGATTAGCCTAACAAGACTAACATCCTAGAAAAAACTAAAATAAATCAATTAGAACCCATGAAGAAATCGAAGAGGAAGAACGTTGTCGGTGCTCCACCTTGGCCTTTTCTCCATTTCAAAACCCTAGAAGATGATTTGGAATAGCTTAGGGACTCATTTAATTAGTTTTGCAACTCAAACTTTCGCACTACCTTGAAAAAGTTTGCAAATCGTCTCAAATTTATGCACTCTCCGCATTTTCGATGACAAACTTTGATGCCATTAAACAGTCTTTGATTTCACTTTGGATGCATTGAACTATTTTTAATTTCATCAAAATTTGTCCAGAACTGTTCAGCGAGTTGAGCCCAAAATTCGTAAATTGTCGATGCCATCGAAGTCTAGTTTTGGAATTATTTTAGGACTTTATCTTTTAGACTCGGAGTTTTAGAATATCATTTTTCTGGCCAATTTTCAAGATTCATTTTCTTCACTTCAAACTTTCGATTCTATTCATTCATCACTTGGTTTTCTTAGATCATTGGCATATGAATTCTTCATTAATGACTTCCAAATCTTCAATTCTTCATTATTTTCTTTTGAGCTCTAAATCCATCGTTTTAAGCGCATATTCATCATAATCTTCCGAATTACCTCGCATGAAAAAACATATATAATTAAATCAAATCATCAATTAAATGCCAGAAAAAATAATGTAATTGAAGGGTTAAATATGTAAAATTTGAATCTCAACAGTTGATATGGAGGCATGTCGCATACTACTCGGTCAACTATGGAAATTCGACCATGACGCCACTCATAAAGGGTGAGATAATGTGTATATTTTCATCAAAGACGACCGAAAAACCATAGTAGCCCCTATAAATCAAGAGGGGCCACCCAAAACTTTTAAATTGGAGGGGCGTTTTTTCTTAACCATACAAGACTTTGTAGAGGAATCCAAAGAAACAGGATAGGCATATGCCTAATTGTAAAGGGGAAAGAACTTAATCCCATCATCATCCCTAAGAAATTAAAACCCTTGTTGTATGAGTTTAAAGAAATTTAGCTCGATGACCTTCCCGATGAATTGCCTCCCATGCTAGATATCCAGTACCATATCGACATTATCTTTGGGTCTAGCTTACCCAATCGTCCTCACTATCGGATGAGTCCGAGGGAGTGCAAAATTTTGCAGGGGCAAGTGGAGGAATTGATCTGTAAGGGTCTTATTCTATAAAGCATGAGCTCATGCGCCGTACCGGCTCTATTAACTCCTAAAAAAGATGGGAGTTGGCGCATGTGCATTGACAGCCGTGTCATCAACAAAATCACCATAAAATATAGGTTTCTTATAACACGGCTGGATGATGTGTTGGATATGCTTGAGGGCATAAAATTATTCTCTAAATTGGACCTAAGGAGCGGCTACCATCATATTCAAATATGACCAGGTGATGAATGGAAGACGGCTTTTAAGACCAAGGATGAGTTATACGAATGAATGATCATGCCCTTCTATTTTTCGAACGTACCTAGCACATTCATGAGGTTGATGAATCAAGTTCTGAAACAATTCATTGAGCGATTTGTTGTGGTTTATTTCGATGATATTTTGATATATAGTCGAGATGAAGCCACCCATATGAAACACCTCAAGAAGGTCCTTCAAGTGCTCACTAAAAATAAATTGTTTCTCAATTTTTTTTAAAAATGCAGCTTCATGACTGATAGCCTATTGTTTTTGGACTTTATCGTGACATCCACAGGCATTCGGATGAATGATGAAAATGTGAAGATAATCAAGGAATGGCTAGTTCCCACCAACATTCACGAGGTACATAGTTTTCATGAACTAGTAACATTTTATCATCGCCTATTTAGCTTCACCACGCTATTCTCTTAATTATTCTAAGCACTTTTCATGTTGTACGCAACTCCTAAAGCCCAACGGATGAGGTGTTATACAAAAACTAAAACTTACTATAAATAGTAAAAATGAAATTAAAACATGAATTCAACCATCGATCTAATGGTATTTTTCAAAATCGACGTGGGTTGGGTGGTTAAAGTAGCTCGTCCTACCCCAAAATCATCTATAGTACGCCCGATGGCTCATTCTGGTTTGCCCGATGTATGTTTTAAGTTATGACGGTCCGGATCACTTCTGTCGTCGACCGGGCCTTTTCTGATCCATCTTGGCCATGAAACTGTCCGCGACCCGCTCTACATCATAATCTCAGGTTCGAATGTGTCATTATTGTCCCATTTGAACACACTAATATACTCGATGAGTACATCTCTCAAATTGCCAAGATCTATCTATTTATACTCATTTTTGGCAAACCTACGTAGACCAATGAGATGCTCAACATTACACGTTAAATGATCCATAAAATATTACTCGTGGACCGCTAGCATTGTTTACACATGATCTGGTGTGCCCATATCAAATGGTCTAAAAGACACCACATGGCAACCATGTCTCATGTGTTGTAAATGACATCAAGTTTTATTAAAGAAAGTCTTTCTTTCTCAACATTAAATGCTAGAATATAATCAAGCATATCTCTTGTACATATGGCCGCATGTGATAAGCTAAACTGACATTGTAACGCCCCGGATTTTTACCAACCTGGGATTAGATGACCTTAGGCAATGGGTCGATCGTAATACCTCATTAACTTATCAGAACTGAATCCCAAAGTCTAAAGCCGCCTTTGAACTCATTTCCTTCACGAACCTCACCCTTCATCACCTTGATCTTCCAATTTTTCTAATAACTTTCACCCTAGACACTATCTTAAACTAGCTAAGTAGTATAACTTGGATCACTTTATATACAAACTCCAAAGGCCTGAGTACCACCTCGACCAGAATTCACTTAGGACTAAATCCTTTAGAAATGAGACAAAGTAACTAGGTGTGAAACCAGATTAGCTACGAATTCCGTTAGGATCGCTTTAAATACGATCTGCAAGACCCAAAAGTTGCAGTATCATTGGCGCTAGGTTACCCTAAAGTTTAGAACCAAACTCATTTCTCGTCTGCTCTCGGGAATGAAACGAAACTTCGTATTAGGTCTAGATCGCACATCGGGAGTCCGATTAACCCGAAGCTAAGGAACTAGGACCGCCCCACTGGGCTTAACAATCATCTCAAAAATCAGCTCCATCCGATGTCCCACGGCCATTCGTTTCGATTCGGAGCGAGGGAGTGTGAAAAACACTATTCCCATCCAAAAATAAATATCTGGAATAGTGATCTGGCATCATTCGTTGACGCGTCAGTATTAAGCAACCTGACCGTCAGAATCAGACCAAATTACACCCTCGGATTAAGAAAAATTTCAGGAACATTTACATGTACTTGGAATTTCGGATCGTGGCCCACTGACCGTTGAACTGAAAGTGGTCCGCCACGTGCGATCTGGGAATCCGATCGAGTCGAAAACGTAATCCCACATAGATCCATAGGTGGTGAGCTTAAGTCTGATGTTTGGCTCAAGGAGGGCTACCAGAACCTCTCTTTTGAGCTGGAAAAGTGACGAATATCCTATATTAGCAGTAACCCTTGAACCTGAGTCTATTTTCGGAATATTTTAGGCTATAAAAGGACCTTAAACCCTCTCCCATTCCAGCCATACGAATTTGGATTTGAGAGAGGAAAAAGAGAGAGAAAGTGAGGGAGATGTGGGAGAAATTCCCTACTGCTGTTCCCTGCCGCTATTCGGCCTACACCGCCCTGTTCTAGGCGCTTTCCCGGCGTTTTCCGTCCCATTTGAAGGTAAGAAACCCTAACCCTAGGTCTGATTTGTGGTGGGATCGATGTGGGTTGCGTAACAACTAACCGATTCCGCTCTTTAGGTTAGAAATCTCCCGTATACGGAAGTTCTTCTACCCTTGCTGATTCGTTTCGTTTCCAAAGGCAAAGGTGAGGACTTTAAGTGTATAGGTTATGGTTTTCAACGCTTTCAATGTCAGATAATGGTAGATTCATGATCTGCTTGCAATTGCACATGTACAAAGTGCTTTCCGTTTCCTGTTTTGATTAACGGTGTGAAATATGGAATTTCACATATTCTAGGTATACGTAGAAATACCGTATACGTATTTTTTTTGGATAAATGCTTGACATGTTTATTTAATGTATGATTATATAATATATGAATAAAATAATAGTTTGGCGAAAGGAACCGCCAAAATATATGTTCACTTGTAAATGCGACGTATGTTGAAATTACGTATTTTAGAAATACCGTATACGTATTTCTTTTGGAATAATGTTTGACATATTTATTTAATGTATGATTATACAATACATGATTAAAATACTAGTTTGGCGAAAGGAATCGCCGTAATCTATGTTCCTTTGTAAACACTATGTATGTCGAAATTGGGTATACGAGAAAGTACCCTATACGTATAAAATTTGCTGACGTGATTTCCATGTTTAATTGCTGTATGAATATGATGTATATGTATAAAATACTAGTTTGGTAAAGGGACGATCCTAGTATACATTTCTCTAGCATACGTCATGTATGTTGAAATATTGCATTCCAAGTGTTGGTGAAATCACTTGCGAGTGTAAGTGCGTAAGTGTTAGAATCTTAGGTAGGTGCTGAGATGGGATTCTCGGCTACCTTAGAGTCACATATGACACTCTCCATGTGGTTGTTCACTCTAACCACTCGCCTACGAAATTTAAGTATTTGTATCCCTATTTACATAATGCTTTATAACATGCTTTTGAACATGCTTTGTGACTTGTTTATTAACATGCTTCATGTTATGCTTTATAATATGCTTGCTAGTGTTCTTGAATTACCATGTTATCATGCCGTATTTCACATGCTATGGTTAGGATTTGACTGAGCTTGGGACTATGTTCATAGTCCAGGCATCCGGTATCAGACTTGAAGATGTGGTTGGGATTCGTTCCGCCACGCATGATGTGTTGGCGAACCCGTGTCGTACTTCGGTTGGCGATAGTGGTTGGCCACACGAGGTGCTTCTGCGCCTCATATCGCCCAACTTGTTGTGCGCTCGAGCTAGCCGAACACGTCAAGTAAACCGTGTGTCTTATGTATGTTCACCATGTTTGGTCGCTAATGCTTGAACCTAGGGTACCAAACTTACCAGTGATAATCCCGTTAACCATGGTACCTCGATCCGCTAAGACTCATGAGCCGGGCATGGTGGTATGAGACACCGTGGTCGAGCTGTCGGCCTACGCTGGGGCTACGTGCCTCCCCGTAGTGACCAGTGAGCAACTCAACTCGTGAGCCGATTATGGTGGTATGGGACACTATATTCGCGCTGTCGGCCTACACCGATAAGGTGATGGGGGAGTGGTGCAACCTTTGTGCGTAATGCCCCACAGCGTACTTTGTAGTGACCGCGAGCATATTCTCGAAGTTGCGGCGTGCCTTAGGGTTCGCCGCGATATATAGAGTATGAACTAGGCCTGTTTCTTTATAGTTTGTATAGTGATGAATCGTTTAAGGGGTGATGGAGGAGTGGTGCAACCTTTGTGCGTAATGACCACAGCGGCCTCTCGCAGGTGACCTAGAAAACACACCATCGTCGATATTAACTAGGGTGACGACCCTAGATTGGATCATGTTTGGATATGATACAAGGGAGGTACCTTAGTTTCCCAATCCTGGCATTGTTTGAAATGGACTAATTAAAAACTCAGTAATCATGCTCATCATGCATCGCATGTGCCTGGAAGATGTGGAGCACTGTGGGATGTAAGCATGCGCGAACGTGAGATGGTGTCGCATGAGGGAGTATGTCGGTGAGGGCATCCATCATACCTGCATTCATACTTGCATTAATCAGAGTAATTAGGAGTGCTTGATTTACTGCTTTATCATTACTGCTTGACTGCACTGATAACATGTTAACTTATGCCTTATTGTTCCACTGAGTTAGCTACTCACTCCCACGTTACGGGACGGTGTTGTACACACCAAACAGATTTGTTGAGTTTCAGGTGATGGCGATGCTTGTGAAGCAGAGCCGGACTACTTATAAGGTGATGAGGAGGAGTTCTCCTATCATGAAATTCTCTGGCGGGTCTCTGAAGACCTGGTACTGTATTGTCGGGGCTGTGGTACTGGGGATAGAAGACATTACACGCCATCACATTAGGTATATTTTAGAACTGTCCTTGTAATTATTTAACCTGGTAATGTTATCACACTCTGGAGACTCATCATAGTTTATATATTTTATCTATCTATCATAGTCTTCCGCTTGCAAATTTAACTGTCTCTGGAGTATGATATGTTGTTTTGGCTTAATCTCACTCATGTTCAATGCACGAATACAGTCAACATTCAATCATCATTCATTTTGTTGCATAAGTGATGTTCTGGAACTCGGGAGTTGAGTTTATGCTCGACCCCCGATTTTCAGGGCGTTACAGACATAGAAGAATCGATGAGATTTCTATAGCTGATTATCTAGATCCTTCACGTTGGTAAAGACTATATAATGCCATCGCCTCTTAGAAGCCTATAAAAGCAGCAATCAATCGAAAAAGAGTTCGAAGCCCCATGTCAAACATATCTATCTACATGTCTACTTTACATTCATGCCTATTTTACTTTTTATTTATTTAATTTTTATAGCTTACTTCATTACTTCCCAATGACTCTCGTTATATTACGTTTATCTTAGGAATAGATTAAATATCTGCAACCTTAAGTTACTAGATATCCATATCCATCTGAGTTCCGATTTAATTGTTCATATCCCGGTCATTTTCTGTTGACCATCTACGTAGATGGTCTGTTTTGATAGGAGCATTAGGTATTTATCCTACTTATCGCTTCAATTAGATTGTAAAGTACGACACTTGTAGCATGGCCAATTCGATCAATATCCTTTGAGTTAAGAATACTTTGGCACATCATGCACACAAGTACTTCCAATCCAAGCCCTCAGTCACACAATTGCCCTTTGACTGATTGAATGAGGAATTTAGGAGCAACACTATCCAACACTGGAATTGCCATCTCAAATTCCTCCATTTCATTGGGCGAACCAATGCACATGATTTGTTACATATCATCAATGAACTACTTGAAATAACCTAGGCCACCAATAGTTCAAGGGGGTCCTAGAGTTTCCAGATCCAGCTTATCTAGTTCAGGTCTCATTTTTAGGATTCAGACGCAGATGGGATCAATCTTCGAAACTATGGACTAACCACCGAGTCTTTGGGCCTTAGTTTGGGATGAGGTCCATGTTAAATGATGGCATTTACATGGTTGGTCACACCTAAATGGTTAGATTAGATTAGTGAAAGGGTGCCACTTTGACACATACACGGTGCAAAGGCTCCTCCATGTCTGTGGCTTAGACACCCAATTCCATCGCCAGAATAATTTACATGCATGTCTGAGCACCAACACATAATATATAGTATAACATCACTCTGAAAATTAACCGAACCCAACCCAGACCCGGGCCTGACCAGATTTTAGGCCAAGTCCAATATGTTAGATCTGACCTGAACTTGACTAAACCCATTTTTAACCACACTAGAACGACAGAGCCCAATCCGAGCCAATTTTTTAAATGAATCCTCGAAATTGGGCGTATACCCATTCAAATTGAGTCAGGCCCATCAGATATCAACTGGCCCAGGTACCCATTAACAGCCCTAATAATCCATCGATTGGAGGATTATGATTGGATTTTTGGAAATTACACACCCACAGTGGAACCTATCCTATGGACGACTCAGACCATCATGTTCCCACATTTACAGGGAACCATGAGTATCAAATTGGACATTTTAATGGTGGTATATGGAAAACTGTAGCTTGATAACTTGGATTAGTTGAAACGGTATTTTAGTGGGTTTGCTAATGGGCTGGGTTCATGGTCGGCCCATTTTGATTTGGCGATTCCCTTGCATGGTAAACGGATTGGCTACTCCCCCTGCCACCGGCCAATGGCTGGTGGTCGGTGCTCTGCCGTCTATCTATTTTTCTAGATCATTTTATGGTATAAGGACAAAAATGAGGTATATCCCAATCTCAACTAGACCATATTACAGGAAACTTTGTTGAATGAATGTCGACCATTAAAAACTTTTTGGAGGCTATAAAAGTTTTGGATCAAGCTGATCTTTGATTTTTTTTATTTTTTTTTTTCCCTTCATCTGGGTCTGTATGACCTAATCAACAGATTGGATGTCAAATAATCAGTACAGTGGGCCTTAGGAGGATTTTAATGGTGGTGTCACTATTATTTTCGTGTGGTGTGGTCCATCTGATATTTATATCCATCTTATTTTTCGGATCAATCCCTAAAATAATATGTAAAAATGGATGAAACACGTACATCATGGTGGGGCCCACGGAGCACCGACCACCAGCCACTGGCCTGGTGGCAGGAGGAGCAGCCAATCCGTTCTCCCTTGCACGAGAGCTTGAACGCATGTGGACGTAAATCTGTACTTGGTGGGCGCATTTACTTCCTGTACTTGAAAAATCAGGCTAAAAAATGGCACGTCTGAGTAGAAAGTTGCTGAAGTTGATAAATGGTGGAAAGAAGGGCTCGGATTGATTTGGGTCTGACCTGAGTAGCCACTCATGATTTGGAGAGCAAGTAGATTATCATGGTTTTACCCAGTGAGAAATGCTTCATTTCTCTCATGGCATTGTAAGTTGTTGTGTTCCCAGTTGCCAAAGTTCAGTTAGTCTAATTAATCAATACGAACTGTCCATTATGTCTGAATAAATTTCTAAGCCTACCATGCAAAAATTAAAAATGCACAGATTGAATGATGCAATCCATCATTAACTTAGGCTTATTTTCTTTAAGTGTCATTTTTTCGAGGTTATGGATGGGATGGTTATGATTTCGTAACAAAAGTGACTCTTTCAAATCATAAGCAATCCATGATGATCTTTAATAAATAGATGTATCAAATTGTTGAATGGACTTATTTTTATGTAAATGATCTTAACGGTCTGAACTAAAGACTATTGATAGAATTAATGGATAATTTTTATTGGATTGCTGTGATTCTTGCATGGTAGACCACTAAATATGCTTTTAACTTAATGAACGGTCTAGATCAATGGAGTGGACACTCCGAATGCACCTGTGCAACTAAGATTACTCTGTGAGGAATGGATCATTTCTCTATAATTATCAATGATAGGTACGATAATTCAACATCGTTGTCTTATCTCTTATGGGTTTAGGTACCATGCGCTCGAGCTGACGATAAGCTCCCGTGAGGTCGAGTAGTGTGGGCTCCACCGTGATGCGTGTCGACCATCAACACCGTGTATTTGATGGTTCCCTTTTAAATTATGATATATCCCAAAAATCAGCCGTATACGGAACTCAGGTGGGCCATACCATCTAAAATCATGTGAAGACATGCCAAAAATATATAAAAGCACCTGATGGGGCCTACATGAGTTTTGAATGCTGCTGAAACTTGGTCTGTACCCTCATCCAAGTGGGACACACATAATGGATGGGCTGGATTTGCAAACCACATCTCGGTGGGCCCAAAAAAGTCCCATGAATGTTTTAATGGTGCACGGCCCTTCTCCACTTCTGTATGTGGTGTGGCCCAAAAAGTCACGGATTGTCTTGATTTTTGAGACCTAGACCCACGATGGAATGGTGCATCTGACTGATGGGTTAGATGTTCGAAACACATCATGGTGGGGCCCACACAGCTCGACATCATGGGACGTTCCCATCCGCTCGAGCGCATAGTACTTTATGATGATGATTCTGATAATAAAAAATGATTCTGAAAACGGCCATTCCGGCTGTGGGATTTCGCATCCCACCAAGATGCGTTTATTCATGTAGGGCGGGAGAGACCTCGTCCATTAGTATTTTTGTAGCGTCGCCAATAGACTGGAAGAGAACTCGGCCATCCATGCATGCGGGCCTGAAAAAGGCAGAGGCCAATCTCTTTCAAGAACCAAGGGTCTTAAATTGAAGGTAATGCTCTGGGCACGAACTGGGCGCCCATTCATTTATCATATACTAAAATGAGGCCAAGGGGACATCTGGCCAGCAATGTCAGACACAATCCTGACACATTCATATCTCATGCACGACAATCGCAGCGTTTCTAATATTGGCATTGAAGCCCGTTCCATTTATTTCTGTTGCTCCTGGATCAGGCTCGAGCACCACGAGGCACT
The DNA here is from genome assembly GCA_030180095.1 of Magnolia changhungtana. Taxonomy (NCBI): domain Eukaryota; kingdom Viridiplantae; phylum Streptophyta; class Magnoliopsida; order Magnoliales; family Magnoliaceae; genus Magnolia; species Magnolia changhungtana. The sequence goes on along the minus strand of JASAUF010000502.1, from coordinate 1,996,006 downwards.
TTGGAATTGTTCCACTCCATTTCTGTCCGATCCTTCCAGAGTCATTTAAGAAAGTGACGTGTGTAATTTTATAAAAATTGTATGCAACATCTATAAAGATATTTAAAGATAGTTTTATAGTAATACAAATAGTGTTTATCGAGCTCCAACATCTACAAAGTAAATATTATCGGGCTGAACATGATGAAGTTAATAAGAAAGCTTGGAGCAGTTATTAAGGCAAGCGACGAGGTAAAAAGAAAAGTCTTCCAAAGGTCACTAATACTGAAACAGTTATAATAACAATATGGGAAGCATCCAAATATATGGTTTAAGGCTATCAATAGTAAGGAAATCTAACAGGATAAGGGGTCTCATAACAATCAAATTAAATCAAATTTATCTTTTATTTACTTTGTGCTGCTTAGCATTATCGGGCATTTACATTCCTTAGTGTAATAAGTAAGATTAATTAACTGTTAATCTTAGCTGTAATTTCGGTTTACACATACACGCTGGACTTAGTTCAAATATCAAGCAAGTTCTATATTTAGAAATGCAATTTGTAGTTGTTTTTCAAGGTCGAGTATAAGAATTTTCTCTTTGTTTGATTTGTATAGAAAAAGTTTTTCGTACGGATGTCAAATGTGTAACTTATTTTTAAAAGACGAACTCCATCTTTTTATGATCATCTTAAATAATACTTTGCAAGTGGTTGAATAGGCAGTCGATCTTGTTCAATCTTGGTCATATATGATCGATTCCAACGTATTGACCTATCTTGATGCTTGGGGTTTTAATTGTTTGGCTTGAATCAAGCTACACATTCAATTCTAACACACCGCACAAATCACATGACTGAAATTGAAACCTAGAGATGACAAAACAACCCTAACTTCTGATTATAGACAGTTGTCTGTTGAAATAGAATAGTTGGATAATTTTCATTTTTAACCATTCGGTGGTTAGATAATTAGATAATTACAGGCTTATGCTAGTATCCATAATTTGGAAAGTTTAAGTTCAGTTGCTTGTATACTATGCATGGAATTTCTTAGTAAGTGCTCATGTATCATCCATCACAGTGCCAGAGTATCAAAATATCTCTCATCACATGGTGCAAAAGATTATCAGATACTTCAAAATAGGTAATGATGCATCCTGCTAGCGCTACGGCACGACAACAATTGACATATAAGCTAGTGGTGCACATGGAACTGATAGAGCTGGTAAATCGGACTAGAACTAGGATTGTTCACGAGTTGAGCTAGCTCGAAAAGGTTACTCGACTTGTCTCGAGTCGGCTCGGATTGACTCAACTTGAAAGGCCGACTCGGGGCAAGTCAAGCTTTGTTTCTAAAGCTTGAGTGACTTCGACCATGGTGCATTTCAACTTGACTCAACTCGAAGCTCAAGCTCAACTTGACTCGAAGAATATATTTTAATATTATATATTATATATTATATTAATATTAAATGTATATAATATATATATTAAGTTAAAAAACTTTAATAAGTTAAAACTTAAAAGTTTTTACTTTTTACTAAAAAACCCTACCCGACCCTACCCTACCCTACCCTACCCTACCCATCCCCATTCCCTTTCTTTCTTCCTTCCCTTACCCTACCGAGCACGAGTAGACGCCGTAACCTGCATGGACGCACCCAGCATGGCAGCTCGACCAACTGCTCCTCTCTATCTCTCTCTTTCTCTCATTCTCTCGATTTCTCCGAGCAACCCATGCAACCCACTCGTCGACTTCGAGCAACCCGCGCCCAATCCATGACATATGAACAAGCTCGACTCGACTCGAGGTACACTCGACTTGACTCGAACCACTAGCTCGACTCGACCACCATGGCAAACAAGCCAAGTTTCAATGTCGAGCTTGAGTATAGCATGGACGAATCGAGCCGAGCTTGGCCCACCTCGACTTGACACGGCTCGATATATAGCCTTAACTGGAACCGACCAAACCGTATGGTTTGGTCCAGTTCTAAAGTGCACTTGTTTCGGTTCTGGTTCTAAAAATCAAAGAACCGATTAGTTCGGTTCGGTTCTCGGTTTGGGATATGTAGAACCGAACCGAACCGTGGATTCGAATTGTGGAGCCGAACCAGGATTGGACCATATATTTCAAACTATTCATCTCCCGTCAGTCTTCACACACCGCCCCCCTACTGCAGTGCTGCAGCTACTCCAATCCATTATTCTTCTTCTTCTTCTTCTTCTTCTTCTTCTTCTTCTTCTTCTTCTCTCTCTCTCTCTCTCTCTCTCTCTCTCTCTCTCTCTCTCTCTCTCTCTCCCACGAGACAACCACCTTCGCCCGCCCTTCGGTCGGCGATCACCGCTCGACGCTCCTCTCTCTCAATTGCTGCGAGCCTCGTCCTACGACGCTGGCTGGTACTCTCTCTCTCTCTCTGGGCTGGATTATAAAAAGCCTAAAACTGTAAAATCGATCCAGAACCGAACCAGTTTTAACAGTCCCGTTCCAGTTCAGTTCTAGGGTGTTAACTGTAAGGTTCCAGTTCCGATTTTCCTGAAACCGTTAGGAATAGTTTGGTTCGAGTTTCACCCTAGAACCAGACCGAACCGACCCATGTGCACCCCTAATATAGACTTAGTGTCACGAACCGAACTCGGAAACCGGGCTCACAAAATTTCCGATCGCCAAATCCAGCGTCGACAGGCTCTGTAGTACCCCATTCTCGGCTCTCGGCACCCATATACCAGGTTCTGATCCTGGGATGCTACAAGGAGGGTTTCTAATAATCAATTTGATTCGTAATAAGCATAACCACAAGCATAACCCACGAACAATAACCACAAGAACACCATCACAAAATCCACTATGATCAAAAACTTTTAAGTACAAGGCGTAAGAAAGGGAAATACAATATACTGAAAATGACAAAAACTCCAAAAGCTCTGCTGTACGCTCCAACTTCGGCGAGACTACGGCTGTGTCCTGGCATCACCTGCACGCATCAATCATGCATAAGCTTATAAAAAGCTTAGAGGGTGGTGTAAGTGTGTGCGCAATATGAGCGTGCTCAAAATGCAAGGTCAGAGTAATGCGGAAATAAGCTGATGAGTACATGAATGCAGTCAGCTGTACCAAGGCTATGCGGTGCGAGATATGAATACTATCGGTCATGTCAAGGCCATGCGATGCATAATGCAAGTCAAGCATGTCAATCCACATAGCAATGCAACTCCTCACTAGAGCATCAAATCAGTTCGGTTCTTAGTCTGGATAATCACTGGGGTTCAGTACACTCCAAATAACACTGTCTCTCTCCTAGCATCACAGTCCAAGTGAGCGTAAGAAACCTCATTATCCGCCTGACCAATAGTCTACCAACATCTATCCGGTAAGTCGATAGCGAACCCATTTTCGAGCTGGTCAAACTCAGCCTAGTAATGTCCCCTTCTCTCGGGCGAGTATGGCCACACCCCTTTCTAACTGACCACGACACAGTGGGAGACGCGACCTCATGGTATTCGGCCCTCGTGCGCTCATATATCCACTTGGTCTCGACATTGGAGTCATCCTCTGGTACCATCGGGTTCAGGGACTTTCACCCAGGGACATCTATGGCGCCCCAATTACTTAGAACACGATTTTAAGTATCCAACCAGCCACCCACGGTGTATCTGTGGAGGCTATGGCCCTGATGTCGCTAGGGTATCTCACAATCACACAAATGTAAGTGCATGTATCACACTATCAGTCATGCAACCATCCTGCGTGAGGCACGCGCTTAAGTAGGCAACTCCGCCTATCAGGGAGCCCATAAACAGTCTGCCTGAAGGCATATGCTATGATCAGTCACTCCTCATGCCAAGCATACATATGATGTGTATGATCATGAATCATGTATTAAACATGTTATATAGTGATGGGCTTGTGCATAACGGATATGGGCCTAGACGGCCTACTCACTATAAGTATGGGCCTATCAGTGGGCCTTAGGGAGAGTGACAATGCGGACATTTAACCAACATTACCTTTACAATGTGGACGTCAAACCATCATTGCTCCTAAGGTATAGCCCACTATAAAGATCATATCATATACCATGGTGGAATCACACTACAATGGGCCTTATGTACGCCTTATTGGGCCTCGACCCATGGGCCTCATATATATCAAAGTGGGCCTCGACAACGGGCCACTATTACATCAAGATGGGCCTAGTCACTTTGGGCTTTGCACACGTCACAATGGGCCTTATACAATTCAAGGTGGGCCTCAATAATGGGCCTTGAAATAATCTCCAAAATGGTTGGACGGTTGGGATGCAACACATGCATCATGGTAGGTCCCATAGGGATGGAAGGCATAGATAAATCACATACTCCATGGTGGAGGTCCACACTGATGAAAGGTGTTGACATAATACATACATAAGTGGGTCCCATGTGGGGCCCACCATAATGTTTATTTTCCATCCAAACTGGGGCCCAACATAATGTTTATTTTCCATCCAAACTGGGGCCCAACATGATGTTTACTTGATATCTAACTGTTCATAAGGTCACGTGGACCAGGGTAGGGCCCACCGTGATATTTATTTTCCATACAACCTATTGAAAGGGTCACATGACCATGGGGCCCACTGGAATATTTATTTGCAATCCAATCTATGCATAAGGTCACGTGGACCTTGGGTAGGGCCCACTGTAATGTTTATTTGCCACCCAACCCATTGATTGGGTCACACGGTGAGGGAGGGGGCCCATCGTAATATTTATTTTTCATTCAACCTGTTTATAAGGTCACGTGGGCCTGGGGTGGGCCTGGGGCCCATCGTGAATGTGGTTCACAGATCCAGTCCACCCATTATGTGTGTCCCACCTGGCTGAGGGTTCAGACCAAGTTATAGCCACATCCAAACTTCAGGTAGGCCCCACCAAGTGTTTTTATATGTTTAGGCATGTCTTCACATGATTTTAGATGGTATGGCCCACCTAAGTTCCATATACGGCTAATTTTTGGGACAGGCCCTTATTAGAAGGAGGGCTCCATGATGGACGGTATTGATGTTCGAAATGCATCATGGTGGAGCCCACAGCTGGGCCGTGAGGGCCCAACCCATCCATCCGCCCGCTAGGCAGCCAACGCAGGCGCTTCCTGCGCCTGTCAGCAGTAGCGCTGCTGCTTTTTTTTCCTAGGTGGGACCCACATTATCCAGATCTACTCCATCCATTGCATGTGTCCCACAATATTAGGAGTCCAAATGAAGTTTCAGGTGGGTCCAAGCTTCTTGTGGACCCCAGCAATAATTTTTCCAAGTTTTGAACGGAAAATACTAGAATTCTCAATGCCACAGTCCGCCAGAAAATGGGATCAGCTTCATTTTTCGGCTCAACACCTAAAATGAGTTGGAGAACAGAATGGATGACGTGGATCAGCCTCATACATCAAGGTGGGGCCTGCATGAGCAGCCCACCCCAAAAGCAATTTTTTTTTTTTAGTTAGCTTGTAAGTACACACCCATGTCAGCACACAACACTCCATGCTAGCCACCTTCACGTCCAGCATCTCTGGACGCTGGACAGTATACACACAGGCCTCATGGTGGGTCCCACATGCACGTGGCCCACCATACATATTTATATATATAGTATAATATTAATATATATTATAATAATATAATATAATATACTACTACATACATATATATATATATATATGTATATATGAAGGGTGGATTTAACCTGAAATGCGGTGGACCACACCGTCTGATGGATGGAGTGGATTTAACATAATTTGGTGGGGCCCACAACATTCAAGGGGAAAAGAAAGAAAGAGAGAGAGATAGAGAAAGAGACAAGAGACAAAAGACGGTGATGGTGGGGCCCTGTCACTATGGGCCCCACATGATACGATTCATACATAAAAAATGGGTCCCACCAACAAGTGGCCCTAAGAAAAGAAATTTAACGGTGGATCACCTACCTCTTGCACTCCTCCTTGCTCCCCTAGCCTCCTATGCTCCTTAGCTCGTCTTTTAACGGTAGATGATGGACTTTTGATGGTGGGGATGGTGGATCAATGGTTGAGATGAGAGATAAGAAGGTAGGGAAAGTGGGCCACACTTGATGTTGTTGTTTGGGAGAGAAGAAGGTTAGACGTGGGATACTTAGGAGATTTGAGAAATGAGAAAGAAAAATGGGTGATGGGATGATATGGATGGGATGATGTAGGGAAGGGGATGGGTGGTATGGGTGAGTTTGATTTTTTTTTTTGTAAAGAGGGATGGGTTTGTTTGAAAACTTATAAATGAGGGGTGGTGAGAGGAGAGAGAGAGTTGACTTTTGAAAAGGGAGGGATGGGTTGTTGTACTCATGCATGGTGTGTACTTGACATGATTTGATGGGACATCTCGTAGAGATTTCCTCATAATTCACAACGTGCGGTGTTTCTTCGAAATGAACATAGACTGACATCTTCTATCCTGGATATCGGTTCGGTGCGCGAGTCGCGGCATTGGAACCGCGGCGACGGCACGGTCATCAAGGTACGAGTTTTGGATCGAGCCGCCTTCGGTAGGCAGGACTCGGCTTAAGATCGCGCGCAACGTCGAATACGAGTGGAGAATTGCCAGAATTCGACCGGAAGGATCACGGAAGCCTATGGAACGGTACGGTCTAGGGTAGAGGTCTTACACTTAGCGTCTGTGAAGAACTTCGATACTCTGGCAGAGTGTGAGGGATGATACAAAGGCATTTAGAAATTTCTTTAAACCATCTAAAGCATGGTATACACAGGCACTTAGAAATTACTTAATTAAACCATATAAAGCATGGTTGGCAGTTTAGATGGGTCATGATTAAAAAATTCTGCTTATTTGATTGTCTGATTACAAGATTAATAGAAATTTATTGGACGATCAAAAAATGAAAAGATTTTACGGTCGTATTCACACATACTAGTGTCCACGAATCTAAGATTAGGACTGTTTAATAAATCTGATTTTGGAATTACGACTTAGTGAGAGTGTGCTCCACATTTCATTCTATTTAATTCGAATTAATTCATACCACGTGTACAATTTGAGTTATTGTGTACCAAGCGTCATACGCTCCCGAGTATCTTATAACTCCCTTGGAGTGAAACTCATCCTCGCCATGTCCTTACACATGGTAGCACCATTTTCAACACTGGACGGGGATTGGGTACTACCTTCGCCTGTCCCTAGCTATCAACTGGCAGGAGCTCTGAGGGGCCACCGTGTTGTATATGGGTTTTATCTACACCGTCTATCCATTTTTCATATCATTTTAGAGTACAAGACAAAAAATGAGGCAGTTATAAGGCTCAAGTAGGCCCCCCGTGGAGATTAAATACTTAGTCTAAAACTTTTTAGAGCCACAAAAGTTTTGGATCATGCTGATAGTTGTATTTTCTCTTCATCCATATCTATTTGACCCTATGAACAGACTGGATGGCAATTAACTATAGAGCTGCGCATTGAATTGAGTTGGACCGAGTTAGTGTTGACTTGACTCGATCCAGTTTTGAAATAGGCCTAACCTGAACTCGACTAGACTCGGTATTGAGTCCAGCATGCCTAAACTGATTCGAATCCGGGTTTGGCCTGGACTAATTTGGATCGAGTCTGACCAGTAAAAAGTACCGAGTTGGTTCAAGTTGGCACTGATTTGGATTGAGAGATAAGGGAGGGAGGGAGTGGAGAGGAGAGAGAGAGAGAGAGAGAGAGAGAGAGAGAGAGAGAGAGAGAGAGAGAGAGAGAGAGAGAGAGAGAGAGAGAGAGGAGGGTGGTGATGGTGGTGGGTGGCTTGGAAGAGGAGGAGGATGAGGGAGGAAGAGAGAGTTTGAGATCAGGTCAGGGTGGAGTCAGTTACAACAAATAAGGTTAGAAATATTTAAAAATTAGGGTTTTTTTTATTAAATATATACTCAAATCCAAGTCGAGTCAGTTTCAGATTGAGTCGATTATGACCGGATCGAGTTTCATGTCGAGTTATTGGGTAATTCAAACTTTACGCGGTTTGAGTTTGGATTGGGCGAAGCCTACTTGGTTCGGACCAACTCACCCATTCGGTTCGAATCAAGTCGAATCTGAACGAGTCTAACAAGTCGAGTCATCCCGTGCCCAAGTCTAATTAACCATCATGGTGGGCCCAAGAAAGTTTCAACAGTAGGTGTCATTATCACTGTTGCTTCTTGTGGTGTAGTCCACTTGAGCCTAGTATATGCATAATTTTTAGGTTTGTATACTGGAGTGATACCGAAAAATGGATGGACGGTGCGGATAAAATCTATATCATGGTGGCCCCTGAGAGCCGGAGTAGTAACCTATCTGGTTCCTTCAACACTGTAGTGGCCCATACTCATTACTTGTGCCATCATGCATTGCCATCCAGTCCATCTAAATAGTCTAAATAGTGGGGGAGCATTGTGGATGGTGGATCTGTCAAAAATGCAATTGGTGGCTATAAAATAGATGGTTAAAAGAAAAATAATAATAATAATAACAGTCACTACGTGAAAAATGGAAAGAAATGACAGATTTAGAGACGGTTTTGGACTGTCTTTAAAATTGCTTGGTTTAAAGACGCTTTAGAGACGGCCGTAAACCGTCTCTAAAATTGTAGACGGCCCCTGACCGTCCTTAATAGTCTTAAAAATTTGACCGTCCACAAATCATTTAAGACGGTCGTTGACCGTCTTATATAGGTCATCTGAGAAAATCATTGGCCGTCCGCATTAGAGACGGTCCTTGACCGTCTTATATGAGGTCATCTGAGACGGTCATTGGCCGTCTGCATTAGAGATGGTCATTGGCCGTCTTTTACTTGCAATTTGAGACTGTCAAAGACCGTCCCTATTAGAGACGGTCCTTAGCCGTCTTATAGCCCTGTCAAAGATCGTCTCTATTAGAGACGGCCCTAGACCGTCTCTATTAGAGACGGTCCTAAACCGTCTCTAATGCTCAATTATGGCACTCAAACAAATTATGAATTTCAAAAAAAAAAGAGTTAAGAAACTTAGAAAAATAATTAACAATGTTTAAGAAAAATTTAAAATTTAAAAAAAAAAAAAAAATTGTTGATAATTTTGAAAAAAAAAATTTCAATAAAAAAATGATATTTTGAAAAAGAAAATTTTAAAAATTAAACAAAATTGTGAAAATTTTGACAAATTGAAAAAAATATATATTTTTTTAAAAAAGGAAAACTAGATTTTGTATTTTGACAAGAAAAATTGAAAAGTTATATATAATAAAAGTGAGATTTAAAAAAAGAAAATTTAAGAAATTAAACAAAATTGTGAAAAAATTGACAAATTGTAAAAAAAAATATTTAAAAAAAAAAAAGAAAACTAGACTTTGTATTTTGACAAGAAAAATTGAAAAGTTATATATAACAAAAGTGAGATTAAAAAAATGATATTTAAAAAATTAAACAAAATTGTGAAAAAATTGACAAATCATAAAAATATATATTTTTTAAAAAAGAAAACTAGATTTTGTATTTTGACAAGAAATATTAAAAAGTTATATAACAAAAGTGAGATTTAAAAAATGATATTTTGAAAAAGAAAATTAAAAAAATTAAACAAAATTGTGAAAAAATTGACAAATTGTAAAAAAAATATATAATTTTAAAAAAAGAAAACTAGATTTTGTATTTTGACAAGAAAAATTAAAAAGTTATATAACAAAGTGAGATTTTAAAAATGATATTTTGAAAAAGAAAATTTAAAAAATTAAACAAAATTGCGAAAAAATTGACAAATTGTAAAAAATATATATTTTTTAAAAAAGAAAACTAAATTTTGTATTTCGACAAGAAAAATTGAAAAATTAGATAACAAAAATGAGATTTTGATGATGTGTTGTATATCCTTGCTGCTCCTATGTTTCTCCAACCCATTTTTGGGCTGGGTAATAATGTAAAAATGTTTTAATTTTTTAAAAATTTTGTCGGTAAAAATGTGTGTGCGTGCGCGTATATATATATATATATATATATATATATATATATATATATATATATATAGTTTTTATATCATATGAATGAAAATTTTTTTATATATATAATTAAAAGGTAATATTTAAATGATTTGTAATATCACATGAAAAAGAATATTGAAAAGTTTAGAAATTTTAACTATGTTTAAGAAAAATTTTGAGAACAAAATAATGCTTTTGAAGAAAAAAATCGGCATTTTGAAATTTTCGAAAAAAAAATTAAAATATGAGAAAATGTTTGAGATTTTGAAAATAAAAATTCAAAATTTATATTTTAAATATTTTTGAAATATTTTATAATAAAAATGATATTTAGTTAAAAGAGTAAAGAAAATATACACTTTGAAAAAAAAATTTGTTAAATTTATTTGTGAAAAATAAAATTACTAAATTATTAGGCACATCCACTAATTGAACTTTTAATCATTTTTGGACAATCTAATCAGTTCAAATTGAAGAGTAAATAACTTCATATGTTCAAATCAAATTTCACTGAAATTGTTGATCAATCTTGTGTGCCCAATATCTTTCTCATATGTAGCCTAATTGAGGCGAGTAATTAGTCAAATTGAGAGTATTGATCAGTAAAATAGAGTGAATGGACCAAACATGTAAAATGGGCCAAATATTCTGGTTAAAATTATGACCCAACTTACTGACCTCGTGAGAACCTAAGAATTGATGTTAGTAAGTTTTGTGGGCCCCATCATGATGTGTGTCGAATATCAACACCGTGGATTTGATGTGTCCCCTTTAAGTTATAAGATATCTCAAAAATCATCGGTAAATGAAACTCAAGTGGGCTATACCATTTAAAACTATGTGAAGACATCCTAAAAAATATAAAAGCACTTGGGGCCCACATGAGTTTTGGATGCGGTTGAAACTTGGTCTGACCCCTCATCCAAGTGGGACACACATAATGAGTGGGTTGGATATGTGAATCACATTTAGGCAGGCCCAATATATGATTATGAATGTTTTAAGGAAACCCTTCTCTACTACATTTTGGTGAGTTACTCGTTACTTTTACCAGAGTAAACTTTGTGGGGTCCACTGTTATTTATTTATTTTATCCACTCCATTCATCCATGCTAACAGATAATTTGAGGTTTAAAGAACAAAAAGGAAGCATATTCAAAGCACAAGTGGGCCACACCACAGGAAATAGTGTGATTGAACCTCCACCATTTAAAATATCTTGGAGGCCATAGAAGTTTTGGATTAAGCTGATGTTTGTGTTTTCCATTCATTCATATGTTTTTGATATTATGAACAACCTTTAACCGTTTTTGGATAATCCAATCAGTCTAAATTGAAAAGAAAATAACTTCAGATGTTTAAATCAAAATTCATTCAGCTGTGTATGTGTTTAATCCATGTCGTCCATCATGATGTATGTGTTTAATCCATGTCATTCATCTATTTTTAAACATCATCTTATGGCATGAGACCAAAAATGAGGCATATCCCAATTTGAAATGGACCACATTACGAGAAATAGTGTTGAATGAGCGTCAACCATTTAAAACATTTTGGGGGCCATAAAAGTTTTGAATTAAGATGATTTTTTTTTCCCCTCTTCATCTAAGCCTGTATGACCTAATAAAAAGATTGGATGTCAATTAAAGAGTACAGTGGGCCTTACATAGGATTTTAATGATGAATATCCAATCACTATTATTTTCATGTGGTGTGGTCCACCTGATATTTATATACCTCTCAATTTTGGGCCCCACCATGATATGTGTTTTATATCCACACCTTCCATTCATTTGGAGAGATCATTTTAGGGCAATATCCAAAGATAAATCCAACTTGTATCTAATCCGCATCCGACAACTCTCTCTCGCCCTAATCCTCTGGAAGCGGATTGCGTACTGAGTAACTCAGTACCCTTATTGTAGCGAGTAAATTGTGTGGGGTTTACTGTTATTTATTTATTTTATCCACTCCATTAATCTATATTAACGGATAATTTTAGGGCGTGATCCCAAAAACGAAGCAAATTAAAATCTCAAGTGGACTACAGTACAGGAAATAGTTTGATTGAACATCTACCATTGAAAATTTTTTAGAGGCCAAAGAAGTTTTGGATCAAGCTGATGTTTGTGCTTTCTCTTCATCCATGGCGTCCATTCATTTTTCAAGATAATTTTAGTGGTTGAGTCTAAAATAAAAGTATTCTCAAAACTCAAATGGACCACACGATAAGAAACAATGAGAATAATGACTTCCACCATTGAAACCATGCTAGGGCCCATAGTGATTTTTATTTGTTATCCAACCTATTCATAAGATTACACAGAGATGGATGAAGGTAAAAAAAAATAAATATCAGCTTATACAAAACTTCAATTCAGTGGGCCCAAGAAATTTTCAACAGTATAATTTCAATTCACACTGTTTCTCGTGGTGAGGTCCACTTGAGATTTGGATATATCTAATTTTTAGGATCAAGCCATGCAATTATCTACTAAAATGGATGTACGGGGTAGATAAAATATACAAATCACGGTGGACCCCACAGAGTTTACTCAGTACTCTCGCCATGGGATAAGATTAATGCCACGCTTACTCAAGGATTAGGTGGGATGGGATTCAAAAAAACATAATTATTACCCATGGCAGGGATTGTCCCCTCTTGCCATGGGATAAGATTAATGCCATGCATTGTTAATAATACGGTGGTACATTGAATGGATATACCCACAATCATTTGAAATTACTAAGAATAACACACATGTGTTATATCTAAACCGTTCATTTGTTTTGTAACCTCATTGTATGGCATGGGCCTCAAAATGAGGTATATCCAAAACTTATGTGGCCCCAGAGAAGTTTTCAACGGTTAGTATTCAATCCCCATTGCTTTCTATGGTAGGGTCCACTTAAGGTTTAGATTTACCTTTTTTTGACCCATACTCTAAAATAATCTCGATAAATGGGTGGACGGTGTGGATATAGCCCACACATCATGGCAGGGCCTACACAACTTGCTAACATTGAGTGAAAGTGGCACAGGTTTCAATGCAATTCCATTTAATGTAATTTCAAGCTTTGCCATCCTTGGATACGGATTGGCTACTCCTCGTGAGACCAGCCCCGTGGGTGGTGGTCAGTGCTCTCTGGGCCCCACTATGATGTACATGTTTCATCCATTCCGTTAATCCATTTTTACATATCATTTTATGACTTTATAAAAAAATTATAGGGATATAAATCTTAGGTGGGCCACACCACAGGAGAAAAATAATGAATGGATATTCACCATTAAAATCCTCCTAAGGCCCACTGTACTGTTTATTTGACATCCAATCTATTGATTTGGTCATAAAGACCCAGATGAAGGGAAAAAATAAATATCAGCTTAATCCAAAACTTTTATGGCCCCTAAAACGCTTTTAATGGTCAAAATTCATTCAACACTGTTTCCAGTAATGTGGCCCACTTGAGATTTAGATATACTTCATTTTTTTTAACATGTCATAAAATGATATATAACAATAGATGGACGGCATGGATGACACATACATCATGGTGGCCCCACAGAGCACTGACCAGTGTCAGGGGAAGTAGCCAATCCGTTCCCTGAATGAATCCCATACCACCTAATCCCTTCTAATCCCATAGCCCAAACAGGCCCTTACCGTCACTACACAATCCGCTTCCCTCTCTCTCAGTACGCAATTCGCTCTCCCTCCCTCCCTCTCTCGTCGGTAGCAGATCCGCGTCCCCCTCTCCTCTCTCTCGCCTCCTCTTCTCCCTCCCTCTCCCTCTCTCTCTCTCTCTCTCTCTCTCTCTCTCTCTCTCTCTCTCTCTTAAACCGCGCATCGGTAGCTAATCCGCATCCCCCTCTCAACCTGTCAGTAGCTAATCCGCGCCCCCTCTCCTCTCTCTCTCGCCCTCCTCTTTCTACTCCAAACGCTAACCCATCATCCACCAACAATGTCCATAGTCTTCCCCATCTGCAGTAGTAGCGGATCTCGTCCCAATGCATGGCCGCCTAACCTCCATCAACAACAGCTACTATCACAAGAGGCTTCTCGTCCCTCGTTGTCAACAACAGCCACCATCAAATCGAAGGTACTCTCTTGATCTCTCTTCCTTCATCTCTGTCTATCTCACTTCCCCTTTCGATTTGGGGATTTTAGGGCTTACAGATTTGGGGATTTTAGGGCTTACAGATTTTGGGGATTTTAGGGCTTACAGATTTGGGGATTTTAGGGCTTACAGATTTTAGGGATTTTAGGCTTACAAATTTGGGGATTTTAGGGCTTACAGATTTTGGGAATTTTAGGGCTTACAGATTTGGGGATTTTAGGGCCCCAAGAATATCATGTGCAGATAAAAGCCCCTATTGTATCATATCTTAGCCGTTATTGGGAAAAAAATGGTCTTTTGAAAATAGAGGTTGTTGTTTCACATGCATTTTTCATGACATAACAAATGTAGAGTGACCCTCCTGTCTAAATTAGCTGTTACCACTGGTGTTTTCTAAACCTTCACTCTTTTTTATTTGGTATTTATTAAATACGTTTTAAATCAAGTTATGAACCAGTATTAGTTGTCCATTTGTCTCATGGATATAATCCACCTAATGAGCAGAGTGGTCTGAGTTTTTTTGGCTAGAATGTCTACAAGGAGAATGAAAAGAAATTGTTGTTGGATTGTAATAGTGGGTAGTAGGGCAACTGGAAAGTTAACTGCTCGATATGGAATCCTTGAGCAAGGGTAAATTCTTGCATTTGGCGGCCATGGAAAAGGTAAGAAATGGATTCCAGCTCAAAGAATCCAGGGAAATGAATTCCCTCCCAACTGTCATATTGTTTAAAAATCATGTTGAAAAATGATGCCAACACACTTCAACAGAATCACATTCCCAGTTAGTTCCTCAACAGTTTTTGGTTTCCTACCAATTACATTGGTACTTGCCAAACATGACTGAGAATTGATTTCTCAGAGAATTGGTTTCCTGGAAGCAAATTCTTTAGTAGCATTTAAATTCCACGCTGTCAAACGAACCCTAAAGAATGTCGTTGGCTGGCGAAACCATAGGGCATTCTGCTTCTCTTGTTAGGTCTGAATCTTTATATTGGGGATGCCTTGTCCCTTTGTGTAATATTTTCTTCCTTTCTTGAAATAATATCTGTTTATTCATGCCATAAAGATGGTTTGTCTATTCCAGAAGTTGTTAGGAGGCTTAATTAGTGGGTGGCCCCTTTGTCACGTTGCACCTGATTTCCTGTGTCCGTGTTTCTGGTTGTTTGGTTGAACTATTTGTTTCTTTACGAGATGTGCAAAACCGATTGGCAGTAAGTCATCATCATCATCTAAGCCTTGTCCCAACTAATTGGGCTGACCACATGAATCCTTTTCTGCCATTCTACTCCATCAGGGGCCATAACTTTGGTTATCCTATAGGTCATCAAGTCTTTTCTTACTACCTCTACCCATGTCCTTTTGGGCCTCTTCCCCTTGCCATTTTAGAGCCTTCAACTTGTACCAACTCACTCCTAACCGGCACAGTTCTTGGTCTCCATTTTACATGACCAAATCATCCAAGTCAACCTTCCCTCATCTTATTACCTATTGGTGATGATACTCCTGAATCCTCGAATGCGTTTGTTTTAATTCTATCAATCCTTGTTTTGCCACTCATCCATCTCAACATTCTTGTTTCAGCTACACATCACACTGTGTACATTTTGTTCCTTAACTGCGCAACAGTCATAAATCATTGCTGGTCTTATAGCCACCCTATAAAGTATCCCTTTTACCATGAGTGGTACAAGATGATCACATAAAACTCCAGAGACACATCTCCATTCCTTCAACCTTGTTTGAATTTTATGGGCAACATCCTTCTCAATCTCTCCACTTATGAATTCCTGACCCAAGATATTGATAAATATAAAAAAGCAAAATAGTATGAACTAATAACAGTTCTAGTGTAGACATATATCAATGGTTTAGAATACAGCTGAAAATGAGGGTACCACATAATACCCAGTTTCGTTGAGGTACCAGGCCAAACATGATGCGAGGATGGAGTTTACACTCATTATGGGAGTATTAAATGTGGTTTTGATACTCTGCCATGTTGCAGTATCATAGGATGAAGCTGGATTGCAATTTTTTGCTTCCCTCATCACAATGAAATTCTTATTTAGCTTGTTGCTACATGGAGTCGTGGAAACAGCGTATCTGTATGGTAAGAATAACTTGGAAATCAAGTTTATAGCCATGGACATACTTGCTTGAGTCTCCTCCTGAAGGTTGCATTGTAGGAGGCACATATAAATGAGCCTGAGAAGTAGGCTTCTACCTGTCTTGTGTATGAATCCATATTTTCCTATTAGGGAATCTGGCTTCTTCTTCTTCTTCTTCTTTCCATCAATTTAGTTCAAAATTTGTGTCTATTTTTATTGATTTTGATAATGGGTTTGTGATTTCTCTCTTATTTACTCAATTATTCTCTTTTGTTAATTTATCATGTTTGTGTGTTCTTATATTTGTTTGATGTTTGTCACCACTAGTTTCAAGGCCTGAAGAGACTGCACCTCTCAAATCTCCCATACAGAGAAAAGCCCCTCCTATTCCACCTCCTGGATTCTATCCTCAGCATGTGATGGACCGTGACCAATATGCTTCTATGGTTCCCTCACCTGGTTTGTCGTTCTTTTCTTTTCTTTTCTTTATTAATTTATGTATTATGAGTGCATCATTACCTGATTTTATTTAAATGATCTTGATAATCCATTTTATTTAAATGTACAGACCCGGATATGCGTCGGAGCTATCCGGATGGATGATGAATGTGTTTGCGAATGTAAATGAAAATAAAAAACTTATAATATATATATATATGTTATCAATGGAGGATACCTTGTTTAGGGGGACATGAAATTCTTGTAGCTTATGGTATGGTGCCCCAATATTGGTTGTATGTTACTAGTATGTAGTAGATAATACTAGGTTCAATAGTAGATAATACTAGAGAATACCTAAACCTAAACCTAAACCTACACTTATAACTTATAACCTAAACCTAAACTTAAAACCCAAACGTAAACCCGATCTCGAACCCGAACCCGGACCCGATTTTCTAAACCTAAACCTTAACGTATTCTCAAATCCCTAAATTTAAATCGACACTTAATCCTAAGCTCAACTCCATAACCTAAACCTAAACCTAAACTTGAAAACCCAAACCTAAACCCGATCCCAAACCCGATTTCCTAAACCTAAACTTATAACCTTAACCTAAACCTATTCTCAAACCTGATCTCAAACCCGAACCTGATTTCCTAAGCCTAAACCTTTACCTATTCTCAATTCCCTAAACCATAACCTAAACCAAAACCTATGACCTAAAACCTTATCCTTAACCTATAACCTAAACTTATAACCTATAACCTAACCTTAACCTAAACCTTAACCTATAACCTGAAACCTAAAACTAAATGTATTCTCAATTCCCTAAACCTAAACCTACACCTAATCCTAATCTCAACTACCTAACCTAAACCTAAACCTAAACTTGAAAACCCAAACCCAGTTTCTTAAACCTAAACCTTAACCTATTCTCAAATCCCTAAACTTATAGCTTATAACCTAAACCTAAACCTAAACCTTAACCTTAACCTAAACCTATAACCTAAACCTTAACCTTAACCGAAACCTATAACCTAAACCTAAACCAATAATCTAAATGTGTTCTCAAATCCCTAAACCTAAACCTACACCTACACCTAATCCTAATCTCAACTCCCTAACCTAAACCTAAACCTAAACTTGAAAACCCAAACCTAAACCCGATACTGAACTTGAACCTGATTTCCTAAACCTAAACTTAAAACCCAAACGTAAACCCGATCTCGAACCCAAACCCAAACCCGATCTTCTAAACCTAAACCTTAACGTATTCTCAAATCCCTAAATTTAAATCGACACTTAATCCTAATCTCAACTCCCTAACCTAAACCTAAACCTAAACTTGAAAACCCAAACCTAAACCCAATCCCGAACCCGATTTCCTAAACCTAAACTTATAATCTTAACCTAAACCTATTCTCAAACCCGATCTCAAACCCGAACCTGATTTCCTAAACCTAAACCTTTACCTATTCTCAATTCCCTAAACCATAACCTAAACCAAACCTTATGACCTAAAACCCTAACCTTAACCTATAACCTAAACTTATAGCCTATAACCTAACCTTAACCTAAACCTTAACCTATAACTTGAAACCTAAAACTAAATGTATTCTCAATTCCCTAAACCTAAACCTACACCTAACCTAATCTCAACTCCCTAACCTAAACCTAAACCTACACCTAATCCTAATCTCAACTCCCTAACCTAAACCTAAACCTAAACTTGAAAACCCAAACCTAAACCCAATCCCGAACCCAAACCCAATTTCTTAAACCTAAACCTTAACCTATTCTCAAATCCCTAAACCTATAGCTTATAACCTAAACCTAAACCTTAACCTTAACCTAAACCTATAACCTAAACCTTAACCTTAACCTAAACCTATAACCTAAACCTAAACCAATAATCTAAATGTGTTCTCAAATCCCTAAACCTAAACCTACACCTACACCTAATCCTAATTTCAACTCCCTAACCTAAACCTAAACCTAAACTTGAAAACCCAAACCTAAACCCGATCTCGAACTCAACCCGATTTCCGAAACCTAAACCGTAACCTATTCTCAATTTCACCTAAACCTATAGCTTATAACCTAAATCTAAACCTAAACCTAAACCTAAACCTAACACCTAAATGTATTCTCAAATCCCTAAACCTAAACCTACACCTAATCCTAATCTCAACTCCCTAACCTAAACCTAAACCTAAACTTCAAAACCCAAACCTAAGCTCGATCCCGAACCTGAACCCGATTTTCAAAACCTAAACCTTAACCTATTCTCAATTCCCTAAACCTATAGCTTATAACCTAAACCTAAACCTAAACCTATAGCCTAACCTAAACCTAAACCTAAAACCTAAATGTATTCTCAAATCCCTAAACCTAAACCTACACCTAATCCTAATCTCAACTCCCTAACCTAAACCTAAACATAAACTTGAAAACCCAAACATAAACCCGAACCCAAACCCGAACCCGATTTCCTAAACCAAAACCTTAAACTATTTTCAATTCCTTAAACCTATAACTTATAACCCAAACCTAAACCTAAACCTAAACCTAAATCTAAACCTATAACCTAAACCTAAACCTAAACCTAAAACCTATATGTATTCTCAAATCCCCAAACCTAAACCTACATAACCTAAACCTAAAACTAAACTTGAAAACCCAAACCTAAACCCGATCCCGAACCCGAACCCGATTTCCTAAACCAAAACCTTAACCTATTCTCAATTCCCTAAACCTATAGCTTATAACCTAAACTTAAACCTAAATCTAAACCTATAACCTAAACCTAAACCTAAACCTAAAACCTAAATGTATTCTTCAATCCCCAAACCTAAACCTACATAACCTAAACCTAAACCTAAACTTGAAAACCCAAACCTAAACCCGATCCTGAACCCGAACCGATTTCCTAAATCTAAACCTTTACCTATTCTCAATTCCCTAAACCTATAGCTTATAACCTAATCTTAAACCTAAACCAAAACCTAAACCTAAACCTACAACCTTAACCTAAACCTAAACCTATGACCTAAAACCTCAACCTATAACCTATAACCTAAACTTATAACCTATAACCTAACCTTAACCTAAACCTTAACCTATAACCTAAAACCTAAACTTAAACCCAAAACTAAATGTATTCCTAAATCCCTAAACCTAAACCTACACCTAATCCTAATCTCAACACCCTAACCTAAACCTAAACCTAAACTTGAAAACCCAAACCTAAACCTGATCCCGAACCCGAAACCGATTTCCTAAACCTAAAGCTTTACCTATTCTCAAGTCTCTAAACCTAAACCTTAACCTAAACCTAAACCTAAACCAAAACCTTAACGTAAACATAAACCTAAACCTATAACCTTAACCTAAACCAAAACCTATGACCTAAAACCTTAAGCTATAACCTATAACCTAAACTTATAACCTATAACCTAAACCTTAACTTATGACCTAAAATCTAAAACTAAATGTATTCTCAAATCCGTAAACCTAAACCTACACCTAATCCTAATCTCAACTCCCTAACCTAAACCTAAACTTAAACTTGAAAACCCAAACATAAACCCGATCCCGAACCCGAACCCGATTTCCCAAACCTAAACCTTAATCTATTCTCAATTCCCTAAACCTATAGCTTATAACCTAAACCTAAACCTAAACCTAAAACCTAAATGTATTCTTAAATCCCTAAACCTAAACCTAAACCTACACCTAATCCTAATCTCAACTCCCTAACCTAAACCTAAACCTAAACTTGAAAACCCAAACCTAAACCCGAACCCGAACCCGATTTCCTAAACCTAAACCTTTACCTATTCTCAATTCCCTAAACCTATAGCTTATAACCTAACCCTAAACCTTAACCTAAACCAATACCTTAAACTAAACCTAAACCTAAACCTATAACCTTAACGTAAACCAAAACCTATGACCTAAAACCTTAACCTATAACCTATAACCTAAACTTATAACATATAACCTAACCTTAAACTAAACCTTAACCTATAACCTAAAACCTAAACCTAAACCTAAAACTAAATGTATTCTCAAATCCCTAAACCTAAACCTACACCTAATCCTAATCTCAACTCCCAACCTAAACCTAAACTTGAAAACCTAAACCCAAACCCGATCCCGAACCCGAACTCGATTTCTAAACCTAAACCTTTACCTATTCTCAATTCCCTAAACCTAAACCTTAACCTAAACCTAAACCTTTACCTATTCTCAATTCCTAAACCTAAACCTTAACCTAAACCTAAACCTAAACCTACACCTATAACCTTAACCTAAACCAAAACCTATGACCTAAAACCTTAACCTATAACCTAAACTTATAACCTATAACCTAACCTTAACCTAAACCTTAACCTATAACCTCGAAACCTAAAACTAAATGTATTCTCAAATCCCTAAACCTAAAACTACACCTAATTCTAATCTCAACTCCCTAACCTAAACCTAAACCTAAACTTGAAAACCTAAACCTAAACTTGAAAACCTAAACCCAAACCCGATCCCGAACCCGAACCCGATTTCCTAAACCTAAACCTTTACATATTCTCAATTCCTAAACCTAAACCTTAACCTAAACCTAAACCTAAACCTACACCTATAACCTTAACCTAAACCAAAACCTATGACCTAAAACCTTAACCTATAACCTATGACCTAAAACCTTAACCTATAACCTAAACTTATAACCTATAACCTAACCTTAACCTAAACCTTAACCTATAACCTGAAATCTAAAACTAAATGTATTCTCAAATCCCAATTCCCTAAACCTACACCTAATCCTAATCTCAACTCCCTAACCTAAACCTAAACCTGAACTTAAGAACCCAAACATAAACCCGATCGCGAATCCGAACCCAATTTCCTAAACCTAAACCTTAACCTATTCTCAATTCCCTAAACCTAAACCTACACCAAATCCCAATCTTAACTCCCTAACCTAAACCTAAACCTAAACATGAAAACCCAAGCCTAAACCCGAACCCGAACCCGATTTCCTAAACCTAAACCTTAACCTATTCTCAATTCCTTAAACCTATAGCTTATAACATAAACCTAAACCTAAAACCTAAATGTATTCTCAAATCCATGAACCTAAACCTACACCTAATCCTAATCTCAACTCCCTAACCTAAACCTAAACCTAAACTTAAAAACCCAACCTAAACCCGATCCCGAACCCGAACCCGAACCCAATTTCCTAAACCTAAACCTTTACCTATTCTCAATTCCCTAAACCTATAGCTTATAACCTAAAACTAAACCTAAACCTATAAACTTAACCTAAACCAAAACCTATAACCTATAACCTAAACTTATAACCTATAACCTAACCTTAACCTAAACCTTAACCTAAACCTAAAACCTAAACCTAAACCTAAAACTAAATGTATTCTCAAATCCTTAAACCTAAACCTACACCTAATCCTAATCTCAACTCCCTAACCTAAACCTAAACCTAAACTTGAAAACCCAATCCTAAACCCGATCCCAAACCCGAACCCGATTTCTTAAACCTAAACCTTTAACCTATTCTCAATTCCCTAAACCTATAGCTTATAACCTAAACCTAAACTTAAACCTAAACCTTAACCTAAACCTATAACCTATAACCTAAACCTAAACCTAAAACTAAATGTATTCTCAAATCCCTAAACTTAAACCTACACCTAATCTTAATCCTAATCTCAACTCCCTAACCTAAACCTAAACCTAAACTTGAAAACCCAAACCTAAACCCGATCCCAAACTCGAACACGATTTCCTAAACCTAAACCTTAACCTATTCTCAATTCCCTAAACCTATAGCTTATAACCTAAACCTAAACCTAAACCTTAACCTAAACCTATAACCTATAACCTAAACCTAAACCAATAATCTAAATGTATTCTCAAATCCCTAAACCTAAACTTATACCTAATCCTAATCTCGACTCCCTAACATAAACCTAAACCTAAACCTCAAAACCCAAACCTAAACCCGATCCCGAACCCGAACCCGATTTTCTAAACCTTAACTTATTCTCAATTCCCTAAACCTTAACCTATAACCTAACCTAAACCTAAACCTAAACCTATATCTTGCACTTATAACCTAAAACTAAGCCTAAAACCTAAACCTAAAACCGATCGCCCTAATAGGATTGAGATGGCTCTGATGGATGTACACAAACAAGCCACTGCAAACCTACAAAGTGGAGATAAGAAGAAACATCTCCAATTGCTTATTATCATATTACCTGACATGAGTGGTTCATATGGTGAGTGCAAACAAGACCCTAAATCCTAGAGATGGAATGAATTAACTAAAGCATTTTGTTTTCTGATTTTGTAGGAAAGATAAAACGTGTTTGCGAAACGGAGTTGGGCATAGTGTCGCGGTGTTGCCAACCGAGACGGGCATCCAGAGTCAATAAACAGTATCTCGAAAATGTTGCCTTAAAAATTAATGTCAAGGTTTGTGATTCTTTGAAGTTGTTGAACTTTGAATGTCTGATGTGTTTCTTCTTTTGCCTCTTTTGAAGTTGTTCTCGGCACAGCCGCATCGGCAGGAGCTGATAAGAGATCTTTTTCAAGTTGTGCACGATCCTCAGAAAGGTTCTATGAACAAAGGGATGATCCGGTAAGTCTTTTTCTCCTCTGTTTTTGTATGATCTTTGATGCAAGTGTTTGAATTCAGTTTTTAAAGAATATCTATGGTATTTGGCAGAAAACAACTGATTGCATTCAGGCAAGCAACGGGACAGAAGCCTCATTGCATCATATTCTATAGGTAATTCTTCACCTCGGGAGTCTCTATAGAGTATGGATATTATGATTTAGTCTTGGTTTTTGTTGGATGAGAAACTGTTTGGTATTTTGGCTCATGATTTGGAGTTTTGCAGGGTTGGTGTGAGCGTATTTATGCATGGATGAATGTAATGTGGATAAGATTGTTTGTGTTTGGATGGATATAGTTTATGTTTGGATGAATGTAGTTTATGTTTGGATGGATTTATGTAGTTTGGGTTTAGATGGATGTGAATGTGAATATGATGAAATATATTATATAACAGGTATATCAGGAAGAATACGATGTTGTAACAGGTGTATATTAGGAAGAATATGATATTGTAATAGGTGTGTATTGTTTGTGTTTGGATGGATGTAGTTTTTATTTGGATGAATGTAGTTTTTGTTTGGATAAATTTACGTAGTTGGGTTTAGATGATGTGAATGTGAATATGATGGAATATATTATATAACATGTATATATCAGGAAGAATATGATGTTGTAACAGGTGTATATCAGGAAGAATATGATATGAACAAGTGTATATGCAAATACGAGTCGGCTGAAGACCGTCCTTTTAAAGGACGGTTCACGACCGTCCTTTTCAGGCTTATAAGAGACGGTCCATGACCGTCCTTTTCAGACACATAAGAGACGATTTGTGACCGTCCTTTTCCAGCTTATAAGAGAGTCTATGACCGTCTTTTTCAGGTCATACGAGACGGTCTATAACCGTCCTTTTTATTGACGGTCATAGGCCATCCTTTTTACGGACGGTCAGAGACCGTCCTTTTCAGCTCCATGTAAGTCCCCTACTTACATACCATTATAGACGGTCTATGACCGTCCTTTTTTAGAGACAGTCCATGACCGTCCTTCTTTAGAGAGTTTATGGCCATCCTTTAAAAAATACGACACGTCAAAATTTGACGGCCGTTGTGACGGTCCAGGACCGTCCTTTTTGGCCTTTTGAGATGGTTTTCAACCGTCCTTTTTTCGCTGTTTTGGCGTAGTGAGTTAGTGGTCCAAATTAAGTGACGAAGATCAGATGGTCGGACATCGTTCACTCAGTATCAAATTCTGGTTACACTATAAAAATCAAGTCAGGACTTTGGCTGATCTGAACTTCCATGTAATTGTACGCCATGTGTCTGCTTTTACGATGGTGGTGAACTATCACAGGATTCTATGCTCTTTCATTTACTACAATGTAAAGGTTAAATCCATGTGTGGAAAGTTGCTGAAGTTGATGGGTAATAAAAAAGAACGGCTTTGATCTGGTTTGGGTCCACGAGAGGAACAACCTTGTTTTTTGTGACGTTTGTCAAAGGGAGAGAGAGAGAGAGAGAGAGAGAGAGAGAGAGAGAGGTATCATGATTTGATATCTAATCATCAATAATAATTATGGTAAATCTAGATGCTTGCACAAACAAATTATAATCATTGATCGACCAGACAGTAGGAAGACACATAGCTTTTGAATCTTCACCATACATGTGGTGCAAGGAAGACAAGGGCATAAAAGTTACAATTATTCATGATTTTTTTTGTTTAAATGACATTTGCCTACGTAGAAAGCTGGCCCACATTGGAGCCGCCATTGGGCCCTCATTCCCACATTTATGAAACATCCAATCACTTTTTTTTTTTGCTTAATTAAATATAAATCCTAAAGTTAAAAATAAAAAATTAAATGAAATCTTGAAATCATGATGCAGGGATGGACGTGATAAGGTTGATCACCATGTCTTTCCCAATAGGATAAATACCTTGAATTCACGGAAAAAAAAATTTGAAATAAATTAGAAATTCAAAAACTGTTTTATTGGTGATAAAATGATTTTACAATACTTTAAATAGTGATACAAAACGTTGGAAGAAGTTTCACAATATAAATAGTAAACTTATTATTTATAAACGGTCATAATTCCTATTAGACTTCATGGTTTTCGGCCAAAAATAGAAAGTGTCCTGTTTAGCTTAACCATGATTTTTCTAAGCACTTTTCATGTTGTACACAACTTCGAAAGCTCAAAGGATGAAGAGTTATAATAAAACTAAAACTTATTATAAATAGTAAAAATGAAAATAAATGGATTTTTAACCGTTGATCTGATGGAATCTCACAAATTGGTGTGGGCAATCCATAATAGTGAAGTTGGGTGGCTAAAGTAACTTCTTTTGCACAAAATCATATATTATATGTCAAATAAATCATTTCGATTTGCGATATACACTTATTTTAAGGTTTTGACGGTCTGGATCACTTCCACCTCCTATCGGACCTTCTCTAATCCATCTTGGACATGAAAGTGTCCCTGACTAGCTTTACATCAAATTAGCTCCAATATTTTGAGCCTGGCTTTATTTTATCATCTTCCAAAATTTACCAACCTTTGGTATTTATTTTTTCTTTCTTTCTTTAATGACAATACTACTCATGCTCATTTATAACTATCCAATATTTCATGAGGTCATTGACTCACATCAATGTTAGGTGAGGTATGTGATACGGATTTTACCATTTTAGAAGGTGATCCACTGTTCTATCAAAAGTTCTGATTTGATATTTGACCAATCAGCTTTGCTTAAAGGATTCATCCGACTGTCGGATTTCAACAAAAAAAAAGGTACGTGGATCAGAGGCTAAGATTCTTCCATCAGTGCGATTCAATGGTTAGTTGAACTTGAGTTAGCAATGGTAGGTTCCACTTCATTTGAATGCACGTGTATCAGGTGTCATAAGTTAACGGAATATCACCCTATAAGTTATTTATGATTTACTCCCAGGCCTAAATTCTTACAACAGCGTTTTACGTGCACCTGAAACGCCGGGGCTTGTTGGCCCCAACTTGTTGTATGTGTAAAATCCACTCTGTCCAAAAGGTTCTATCTAAATTCTAGTGCTTAATGCAAACAAATTAGCAAGATCTATAACTTAGGTGTGCCACAATGTAAGGAACAATGTGACAGGATGTTGTGCAAGCTGCCCTATGCACATGTAAGACCCATATCCTAGCTCGTACTGTTCTGTAGACTTCCACGGTCCTCTCGGTCGAATTCCGACAACCTTCGACCTTTATTTGACATTTGCGCACGACCCTAAGTTACACGTCGTCAACCTGTGTTGACTCGACCCGAGACTTGTACCAGAATGACAGTGCAATCGCCGCGATTCCGATGCCGCATCTCGTGCGCTGAAGCGATACCTAGGCCAGGAGATGTGGGCCGGCATTCAATTCAAGGAAGACGCCGCACGTTGTGAATTCCGAGAGAATCTCTACGACATGTCACAACAATTAATAAATGTACAAATTAAGTACAATTCATACCCTACCCATCCCTCTCTCACATAAAGTCAACAACACCCTTACTCATCCCATTCCTTTCTCACCAACAAGTCAACAAGCACCATACCCTCCATTTACTACACCACTCCCCCCCCCCCCCTCTCTCTCTCTCTCTCTCATTTCTCATTTCTCATTTCCTCCCAAGAGCATCCCAATGTCCAAGTAAGCTCCCATGGGAGAGAGCTTGTGTGGCCCACTTTTCTATCTCCCATCTCCACCATCCAAGTTTGATCCCAACCGTTGGAATTGTTCATTTGGAGCTCTAGCATGCATTGGCGGAAGAAGGAAGGAGAGAGAGAGATCTAAGGTGGGTGAATCTTTATTGTTTGTGGGTGCTTCTCTCTCTCTCCCTTTCTATATTTTTCTCTCTCCTTGATGATGGCCCACCCATGATGTATGAAGGTCATCCATGCTATCCATCAAACAGGCCAGCCATTGCTGTCCTACCAACCACCTAACCATTTCTGGGCGATCGGCCACACAGGCTTAGATGAAGGGAAAACACGGATATTAATAGTGTGTGGGGTGGCCCACCGCGTGGACCCCACCTTGATGGATGTGTAGTACACCCACACCGTCCTGAGCCAAATCCTGACGGGCAGATCTAACAGCCCAAACAGGGCAAATTCACCTGCTGCTAGAATAGCACCCAACAGCTGTTGAATCGGCTGCATGATATTGGGTTTTTATCCATTTCACCCATCCATCGTGTGGCCCACCGCATGGACCCCACTTCCTTGTACATGCAGTACATCCAGACCGTCCATCTGTGGTGCCCGCCCATGATTTATGTGTTGCTCCCACACCGTCCAGCAAAAGACGGTGCTGGGGCACCTTGATGTAAATGCTTTATCAATGCCGTCCATCTATTTGCACCATACGTGGGACCCACCTCACACGTGCTGGCCCACTTGACGATGTGTTGAATGTTCGCACCATACATGGGTCCCACATGGAAGTTATCTAGACCGTCTGTCAATTGGACGTCCAGGGACGTTTGAGCACAATGTAATAATAAATATGGGAAAGGTTCTGTACGGTCGAGCTGATGGGCAGTCCCCATGAGGTCGAGCTATGTGGGCCCCACCATGATGTCTGTTGAACATCTACCCACTCAGTTATATGCCCCATTCAATGTTAGGCCCTGAGGAAAAAAAATCAAGTTAATCTGTGACCTACGCGGGCCACACCACATACAGAAGTTGAGAGGGGTTACCCCATTAAAACATTCATAACCATTTTTTTTTTGCCCAACCGTGATGTGATTAACAAATCCAGCCCATCCAATATGTGTGTGCCATTTGAATGAGGGATCAGACCAAGTTTCAGACGCATCCAAATTTCAGGTGGGCCCCACCAAGTGTTTTTATATGTTTTAGGCATGTCTTCACATGATTTTAGATGGTATGGCCCGATTTTTGAGATATCCCATGATTTAAAGGGGACCTATCAAATCTACGGTGTTGATGTTTAACACACATCACAGTGGGATGTAGCTGTTGATTGTGTCAGCACGTTCTGTTGATTCATCTGGCGTATGTGTTAAATCCACATCGTCCAGCAGGGCCAGCAGCCCAGCCGTCCAGCAGCAAGCTGCAGTGGGGCCACTGATGTGTTTGTTATATTCACACCGTTTATCAATGGAGCGTGGGCCCCACTGATGTTGTATTCCATCCATACTGTCCATCACATGGACCCAGTTCACGTGTGGCATCCACAGCCCTTTAAATGTATGTATTTTATTCAGCCGTCCATCATTGGACGCTGAATGCTGCTGACCTGCAAAACCCAAAAATAAAAATAAAAATAAAATTATATATATATATATATTACATAAACATGTATATCACCACGTGCACCCACATGATATATGCGTTTCATCGACTCCATCTATCCCTGGCCACGAGCCAGGGACTGAGGCATATTCAAATCTCTGGTGGGCCACCACGTGGACCTCACCATGATGTATGATATATCTGCACCGTCCAGTTGCTGGACGGTGCTGTGTAGGCCCCACCTTATATGTATGTATTGTACCTGCACCATCCATGCACTGGCTCACCTAGATGTATTTGTTATATCCAAAACCGTCTGTCTACTTGGAGACGGTGGGGCCCGCTGCTGTCTCACGTCAGCAGGTTATGTGGCCCCACCATGATGTATGTGTTGTATTAAAAGCGTCCATCCATTTGGCAAGCTCCTCTTAAGGTTTGGGACAGAAATGAGGCAGATCCGTGTATCAGGTGGACCACACTGCATAAATTAGTGGTGGTTTAAATGTCCACAATTGCATCGTTTAGGGATCACAAAGGTTCTGGATCAATGTGATATTTGTTTTTCCTTTTAGTTCAAGCACTATCCATTCATGGTGCCTAGCTCATGGGCACTGTTTAAGGCCCATTTAATGTATATGAAGCCCATTGGCACGACCCATTGGTGCGGCCCATCCATGAGGCCCATTGAGATGTATTTGCGGCCCATATGATGTGGCCCATTGTGATGTATCTCCAGCCCAATTGGTAAAGCCCAATAAGATGTATTTTCGACCCATATGGTGTGGCCATTATGATGTTTTTGTAGCCCATTTAATTAGGCCCATTATGATGTGCATTAGGCACATGGGTTGTGGCCCATGCAATGTATTCCCATGTGCAGGGCCCACCTATTGTGTTACTTGTGTATGTAGCCCTTGTGTGTGGCCCATTATGATGTATATTAGGCCTTTACGTGAGGCCATGGGTCCACTCTACATTTGACTCTATGTGATTAGTCACTCCTTAGGAGTAATGTTGGTTGAATGTCCACATTGATGGGCCATGATTGCTTAATGTCTACATTGTGACCTTCTCTTAAGCCTGGTTAGGCCCATTCTCAACATTCTCTAGTGGGTTAACACAAACGAATGGGCCCCATTGATATTGCTTGGACCATCATTGGTCGTCCATCTATGGATTTCACCTTGCGTCGAGATCGATTACTCACTTTGATTCTGATTGTCGAGGTCGATTCCGATTACCATGACCAATTGTTGATACCGATTGTCATGACCGATTGCCGATTCTGAATATCGATCGAGGTCGATTACCATGACTGATTGCTAATACCGATTATCGTGACTGATTGCCAATTCCGATGATCAATCGAGGCTGATTACCATGACCAATTGTTGATACCATTTATCGTGACCGATTGTCGATTCTGAATATCGATCAAGGCCGATTATTATGACCAATTACTGATACCGATTATCGCGACCGATTGCCGAATTTGAATATCGATCGAGGCTAATTATCGTGGACGATTGTCGATTCCGATTGTCGAGACCCAATGTGATGTATATGCGACTTGTAGTTGAGGCCCACTGTGATGTATATTCGGCCCGTGTTTTAAGCCTAATGTGATGAATATGAGGTCCATTGTGATGCATTTGAGGGCCAGGGATGGAGCCCATTGTGATGCATGTTAGGCCCATGTGAAAGGCCCATCGTGATGTGTAGTAAGCTCTTGAGAGAGGCCCATGGTTTTGTATAATTGGCCCTTGTGTGAGGTCATGAGTTCACTATATGTTAGGATCCATGAAGGCCATTCCTTGGGGGCAATGTTGGTTAAATGTCCACATTGTCGAGGTCAATTGTCGATGCCAATTATTGATATTGATTATGAGTATGTGACAGCATAACATCATGATACATGCCCATATGCATCATCTGCATGTTTGTTATGAGACGTGGTTGATCATTGCATATGTCATTGAGCGTGTTGTTATGAGACTCCTTGATAGGCGGAGGTTATCCCACATGAGCGCACGCTATGCGCAGGATTGATGCATAACTGGATTATATGACTCATGCATCTTGCATTGTGTGCTGTGATTATTATACGCCCTAGTGACATCAGGGTCATAGCCTCCACAGGCATATCGTGGATGGCCAGAGGGGACACCGAAAATATTTGGTTCTAGCATACGGGCACCATAGATGTCCCTGGGTAAAAATCTCTAAACCTCCATGGCCAGGAGACGTCCCAACGTCGAGACCGAGTGGATACATGAGCGCCTGAGTGCCGAATACCAGGAGGTCGCGTCTCCCACTGTGTCGTGGTTGGTTGGGAGAGGGTGTGGCCTTACCCGCCCGAGGGTAGGGAGCATTGCTAGGCTGAGTTTGACCAACTCGTAAATGAGTCCGCTATAGACATGCTGGGTAGATATTGGCTGACTACTGGCTAGGTGGATAGTGAGGTCTCTCCCACTTGCATGGTTGCACATCCAGTAGGCGACGATTGTATGTTGAGTGTACTAGACCCCGGTGATGATCTCAGAGATGAACCGTACTAATATGTGGACTTATTGAGAGTTACATACTCATTCATTCATTCATTTACTATCCACTCGGGCTAGTGGTGCGCAACTATTTGTTACGTGTACCTTTGCATGGCTAGGATTTTGGTTGGGCGCGCGACTAACCTGAGATAAGGAGTTTACCACATCGAGTCTGACTATCCAAATTTAGGTATGAGACTGGTTTAGATAGAAGTCCCTTGTGATGGACTCCATAACCTACGATACTACGTATTATCATTCCGACTTCACACTCCAACATGGTCATTCCATTCGCACCGCATATTGCATTACACCCACGACATATGATATTTTGAGTTACTGTGTTTCTGCATTTATATGGTCTAGATACGATTGACGCTACTCGTGGACTCATCAGGAATTACATACTGCATCGCATCCTCAGCATTTGATATTTGACTCTTTATGACTCCTCATTTGCATAGTTGTTTTATATTGCGTATTCTGATATTTATTGACTCATGGACTTGTCCGTATTTCCGCTTACTATGTTATCATATAATTATGATCTTGCCAGTATTTCTGTTTACTTTAATAATTCCTGCTTTTGTTAGTATTTCTGCTTACTCTGGTAATTCATGATCTTATTAGTAATTCTGCTTATTCCGATATTGTACGATTTATAGATTACCAGTATTTTCGGTACTGTATGATGATGACATTGTATTGAATACTTGGCACTTACCTTGTACACACACACTTACACCACCCTCTAAGCTTTTTAAAAGCTTATGCACGATAGATGCGTGCAAGTGATGTTAGGTTGTAGCAGTGTTGAGCTTGGAGCATGTAGCGGTCTTCTGGAGTTTGATTTTTGATATATGTATTTCTTTTTCAGCATTGTATTCAAATAATTATATTAGTGGATATGTGATGATGATGTTGCCTTTATGATTTAGGTATACTTGTGGTTATGCTTATTACGAGATAAATATAAGTTGGAAAAAAAATCCTCCTAGTAGGATTCCAGGATTAGAATCTGGCGTATGGATGCTAGGAGCCGAGAATGTGGTACTACGGAGGTTGTCGGTACCAGATTCGATGATCGAGATCCTTGTGAATTTGATCTCTGGGTTTGGGGCGTGACAGCACGCATCCACTTGGTTCTCTTGGCGGCGCAGTTTCCAAAAGTATGATTGTTTTCCTTGGCTTGCTTTCATTTTTCTTGGTAAAATGTTTTTTCTAAGGGTGGTAGAATGATGCGTTCGAATGTCTTGAGTATTTTGAAGTCGCCACTAACCAGAATAATACTTCAGAATTCGCGATTAGATAGAGTCCACAAAATTACTTAGAGAGTGAGAAGTCCGAACAATTTTCGACTCAAATGACTCTTAAATTGACTCTTAAATTGGGTGCGTATTAACAAGCTAACCCATTAAAAAAAAAGTGACTCTTAAATTGGTCTGAACATTGGATTTTGGATAAGGGTCTTAATTACGGAAAAGGAATGGGTGAGGCACCTTTTTCTAGCCATACCAGGCAAGGTATTTACTTTACAGGACTTTTTTTATTATATATATTCAAGAAAACTTCTAACAATATGCAAACAAGACTTTTTATATCATGATACAAGGCCTAGGTAAGCGAAAATTATTAGAATGAAAACAAAATAAAATTGTGAGTGGGTGTAGACGTGCGAGGCATGTGCGGAATGAAATACGACTTGATTCGAGATGTGAGAGAGATAAGGGATATCAGACACTCTTTTATTTACAAAAAAAAAATAATCAGACATCCCGAGTTCTAATGCTACTCATTGACTTTGGCTTTATTTCGACTTTTGATTTATAAATTGGAAGAGTAGAGGCAGATAGTATTTGCCCTGATACCTCATGGAGGTATTCTGGTTTGTATGATTAATGGAAAAAGGAAAATGGAACTTTGCCGTGAAGTCAACTTTGAGAATCTAGTCAAATGGATCTCTTCTACCACATTCCCTCTTTGCTTCTTTGCAACCTCATAATTCACTGCTGTCTTTATTTTTAATCCTCTCTCTCTAGCCCTCTCCCTCTATCTACTCGTAGAGGTGCCCTTTAAATAGCTGTTGTGTGTGTGAATCGGTTGTTGATCTGGACAATCCTTACGAGGGATGCGAATTTAATGCTAACATAGTCTATTGAGTGTTGCAATATTGAGAACAATTTTGCATTGTTTTAGTTTACGTGGTCCATAAAAGTTTTATATCAACCTAATATTTTATATACCATTCAAATAAGGATTCCCGCCGGATGGAAAGACTGGATTTACATATACAACATGGTGGGCCTCACAAAGCTTAGACGTTTAATACTCAACCATGACAATACTTTAAAAAACCGTTAAGGTAACCGAGAGCCACATGATTGGAACCAGTGACTTTCACAGCTAGGTACCCTCCATCAGATACAATACCTCATTTTAACCATAAAACCTAAGAATTATGATATTCTATAACATAGTAGCCCACACCATAAGCAATAGTTGGGATGGACCGCCCACCATTATTTTTGTGTTGGGAATACTCCAGTTAGAGTTGGGCATCGAGTTGAGTCAGACCGAGTTAGGGCTGAGTCGACTCGATCCAGTTTTGAAATAGGGCTGAGTCGACTCGATCCAGTTTTGAAATAGGCCTGACTCGAACTCGATCCGACTTCATACCGAGTCTAGCATGCTTGACTTAATTCGAGTTTAGTCTGGCTTAGACTGATCTGGACTGAGTCTGATCCAGTCAGAAGTACCGAGTTGGGTCGAGTTGGCACCGAGTTGGATTGAGAGATGAGGGACAGAGGGAGTGGAGAGGAGAGAGGAGGAGGAGGAGGAGGGTGATGGTGGTGGGTGGTTGTCGGGCTTGGAAGAGTAAGAGGAGGAGGGAGTAGAGAGGAGAGAGAGGAGAAGGAGGAGGAGGAGGAGGGTGATGGTGGTGGGTGGTTGCCGGGCTTGGAAGAGGAGGAGGATGAGGGAGGGAGAGAGAGAGGTTGGGATCAGGTTGGCTAGGGTTAGATAGTTAGGTCGAGTCGAGTTTCGGATCGAGTTGAGTCTAACCGGATCGAGTTTCGGGTCGAGTCGGATCGAGTTATTAGGTAATTCGAACTTGACTCAGTTTGAGTTTGGATTGGGTGAAGCTTGCTCGGTTTGGACTGACTCATCCATTCGGTTCGAGTCGAATCGGATCGGACCTGAGTCGGATGAGTCGAGTTAGCCAAATCGGGTTGTCCCGTGCCCACCTCTAACTGTAGTATTTATATGCCATCCAATTCATTTATATGATTTGCCTCGTGAGGTTGAAAGAATTCCCAAACATTATAGTATTTCAAAATTCAAGTCGTCAAATAAAATATGAATTTAGAGATTTTAAGTGTAATTTTATGGGGTGGCCAACTTTAGTGTTGAATCAACCTGACTTTTAGAATGACCGAGAATTTTCGCTCACTTAGAAAGATGGTCCTCATGAAGGTTGTCATTAGAACCTCATTTGTACCATACGCAGAATGCATATTAGCAGACCAGACAGTATATATTAAGGAAGCATACTCATCAAGTGAGGCATACATATATGGAGGAATGCTCACCTGCGCACCAGTTCTCACGAGAACTCGTGAGAACTTATTCAAAACTCATCACACGTGATGTGGGCCTAAAATCTGAATTGTCCATGTATTGCAATACCTCATAAAACCCCCAAGGCCCGACTTTCACTATGATCCAAAACTTTGGTGGGCCATGGAAAAAGAAAACAGTTTCCTCCCTTGATTTGTTGATCTCTTTTGTCATGGCCCACCAAAGTTTTGGATAAGAGTAAAAGTTGGGACACGAGGGTTTCATGGGGTGTTACATCATATGGATCGTTCAAATTTTGGGACCACATCACAGTGATAAGTTCTAAAAAAGTTGTCACAAGTTGTAGTGAGAATTGGGGTGCACAAGTGAGCATTCCTCTGCATACATGTAGAAGTTGGACCGTTCAAACTCTTTTTTATCCCTAACCATTTTGTTAGAATTGTGGTCTGCCCGCAGGCCATTATTATCATTCATATATGGCATGTTTATGTTGTACACTATATGTGATAGTTGTGATGTGGAGGGTCGTATTCTCCTTTGGCCATAGTGACAATCTTGTTTTTAGCAATTTATCATCTAGTAAATTTCTTGAGAGATTTTCAGATTTTGAGGGTTTTTCTCTATATATTTTAAATAAATCTCATTAAAAACAAAAAATAATAATAATAAAATTAAGAATATTTATTATAAAAAATTAAAATTTTGAAATCTATATTGATATAATTAGTTGTTCAATTTTTACTATTTCTTGAATAAATGTGGGGATAAAAATATTCTATTTAAAATCTGGATATATTTTGAAAATAGCTCAACAATTTTATGATATTATTGTTTAGTTTGAAAATCTTGGCATATTTTGCACCCTCGGCTGTTACACCTATATAGTTGCCCCTTAAAATTGATTTTATCTCAATTTTATTAATATTAATTATCTATTAAAGGCCATTATTTATATAAATTGTGGGTTAACAAGATTATTTTTAATTCTTAAGGGCTAGATTAGATGCTTATAAGTTATATTAATTATAAAGAGCTTACTGGTATTGCTATTCAATCCGGACGTTTGGCCACAGGTCTTACGAACAATCCAAATTCAATCAAATGTGTGCGATTAAGAATAGTGTCAAGCGTGCTAGAGCCATCTTTGACTCAAATTGATTGAACGGTTGTGACTTCAGGTATCAAACTAGCCCGATTAAAATTAGACATTTGAATATTGATGTAATTATTTGGTCACCAATTGTTAAAGTGATCAAACGATTTTAGAAGAAGAGGGTTAGTTCTTCATAATGAGATATTTTTACCCTGAGTTAATGACTTTTCTCTTAACGGATACAATGTATCAAGTTTATTGGTGAATTAATAATGGACGGATAAGATTAAAAAATAAGGTTAATAATTCATTTTTTTTTATTTGAGTATAAGAATAGTACAATTTACGGAAGAGAAAAATAAACTATGTAAAGAAGAAAATAAATACGTATGGCTGCTTGTGCTGGTAAAATTACCTTGGAAATATCAGACGGTCATGAGCCGGTCGTGGTGTGAAGTCAGTAGGATGTGATTGATGATTTGCTAAATAAGGACTCGATAATCAGGGATCTGATGACGATGGTTATGTATATTTAAGTTACTCTGACAATGGCACTAACATTAATAGATTTAAACTAAACTAAAGATTTCAAACTTACTACGGCGTGGTTGGACGGAAGCGTAATATCTAAGTTAAAGAAGCTAAACTAATGATAAGTAATATTGTGCTATAAAGAGATTGATTGTGTGAGATGATGGCTCGGAGCTCTTCTTCAATTACTTCATTTATAGGCATTGGGAAGTGGTGAACGCATTATAGTTTTTGCATAATGAGATATTTGAATAATTAGCCATGTGAATCTCCTTAATTCTCTATATAAACATAGTCCATTGTATCAAGCCACGTGTACAAGAGATCATATAAGTCTCTCGCTATTTCGGTTGTGCATACGAAGGTTTACTAGAGTCTCCACATCACTGGACTCTTGCATAGTAAATTTTGTTAGAGCCTCATGTCACTAGGCTCTTGCATCTGCCAGAGTTATTTTTCACAAAAATCTAACATTAAATGCTCCTATAAGTACATATATCTAATCTCTCCTGTTGAAGTTTATTTACACCGCGTATGGCATGACTATCATACAAGTCTTTCAAACCGTTTGATCTAGTCGTGATCGACCGGGTGTTAACAACTAGTAACTCACAAATGGTATTTGGATAGAAAATTTCACCCCAGTTATGAGCGGTAGGTCACAACAAATGTTTGAGAAAAATAAATTATTGCACCTACCTTTGAATATTTCCATTAAAACTCACATTTAAGTATAACTTGCGCCTTACCACTTAAAAAGTAATAAGAATCCAGACAACTTCACATTGGTAGGTGAAGTAAATGTTCGAGAAAAGGAAATTATTACACTTACCTTTAAATCTTTTTTACACTCAAACCCACTTTAAAGTGTAACTTGCGTACAACTTAAAAAGTAACAAGGATCTAACAACTTCGCATTTACTTGCATTAATATCTAATGTTTGGTGTAACCACACGCACCCTACCAAAATCTCTATTCCATGATAACTACTTGCAAAAACGAGATGGGCTCATTCTCAAGAGGCAACCAAACAAGGCTTTAAACAATCTACCTGCCATATCTTCTCTTCACTCGTGAGATCCACACCATCGAATTTTAATGCCACCAGGTCTCACCTCCAACTACAGTACTATATATCACCCCACACGTGCCAATGTAACACAGACGTCTGTTTAATATCCAGGCCGTTCATCAGGAGGGCCACATGTATTTGTGCCCTGGCCTAAAAATTAGGCAGCTTGCTGAATGGGTGGGCCATATATGGACTAAAAAGAAATGGTTGAAAAAGTTGTCTACGGTCCATATTCAACGGATATGTGGGGCCCATTCAATCAGCTGCCTATCCTGATTTTGGGGCCAGCCTGTTAAGTCCACTAGCCTGAAAACGATTCTCTCAACGAGAAAACATCCAAGTGAACGCACTAGCATGGATTTTGGAACCATTAGCGCCGTCCGTCTGTTTCATACACGTGGGCCCACCTAATGAGCCAACCTGTCTAATTTTCTGAAAGAAACATGTAACCCACCTAATGAGCCAACCTGTCTAATTTTCTGAAAGAAACATGTAGCCCACCTAATGAGCCAACCTGTATAATTTTCTGAAAGAAACATTTACATGCTGTGATCCACCTGGAGTGGACGTAGATTTCCTGTGAAAGCCTTTAGCAGGGAGTTCCCGCACAAGGATGCGGGGTGGGGCCCACCGATATGTTTGTAAGAAATCTCCCGGTTCATCCGTTTTTCGAACTTATTTTAAGATACTCGACCAAAAATGAGTTGGATCCAAAACCTAAGTGGGCCACACGAGATAAAACGGTGAGGATTTAGCGAGAACCGTTGAAATATTCTTGTGGCCATAAAAGCTGTTTGACTTTTTTTTTTTTTTTTTCCACTTCATCCCAGTGGTAATGATCTTACAAACGGTTTCTATGGCGTATAAACATCAACGTGGAACCGAAGAAGCTTTCAAGTGTAGGTATTTCTTTCTCCAATCATCGGACTTGAGTTTTGGGTCCACCTCATTTTTGCTAGGTTCTTCTAAAATGAGTTTTAAAAACGGATGAACTCCACCCAACATACTTACATAAGAACTTAATGCTTTTGCAGTAAATCTACGTCTAGGGTGGTACACGAGCCAAACTAGCTTGAAAAGCACACTCGGCTTGGCTCGATCTAGCTCGAC
This sequence comes from Magnolia changhungtana, assembly GCA_030180095.1. Classification (NCBI taxonomy): domain Eukaryota; kingdom Viridiplantae; phylum Streptophyta; class Magnoliopsida; order Magnoliales; family Magnoliaceae; genus Magnolia; species Magnolia changhungtana. The sequence continues at coordinate 1,957,500 of JASAUF010000502.1, read as the reverse complement.
TCTACTCGAACGACAATTTGAGGCGAGTCAAGCTTCATATGACGTAACTCATTTTGAAAACAAGCTAAGTTCAAACACAGTAGAGCTTGACTCGACTCACTCGAACCCGGCTCAGCTCGAAGCTCGAGTTCGGCTCGACTCGAATATATATTATATTATATTATATAATATTATATTTATTATATTATTAAAAAAAAAAAAAAACTTAAACCATACCCTATTCGTCCGTCCTTTTTGCTCGACTTGTCTTAGCCATACAACCTGGACTCGTCCGAGCTCTCATCTCTCTCTCTCTCTCTCTCTCTCTCTCTCTCTCTCTCTCTCTCTCTATATATATATATATATATATTATATTTATCTATTAGGTTGTTGGGTTGAGTCAGTGCGGGTTGGGTGTTGGGTTGGGTTGGATTGGGAGCAGACTCGACTCATTTAAGGCCATTTATCGGCTTAGAAATGTAAATGGCCTTAAATGGGTTCTGCATGGAAATCACCATGAAGTGAAGGGAGTTGACCGTGAAATGCATGGAAATGACCGTGAAGTGAAGCGAATTGACTGTGAAATGCATGAAATGACCGTCGAATGAAACAGAATTACCGAGATTAACCGTGAAATGCATGAAAATGACCATGAAGTGAAGGGAATTGACCGTGAAATGTATGCAAATGACCATGAAGTGAAGGAAAATGTCCGTGAAATGCATGGAAATGACCGTGAATCAAAACGAAATCGCCGGGATTGACCGTGAAACACATGGAAATGACCGTGAAGTGAAGGGAATTGACCGTGAAATGCATGGAAATGACCGTGAAGTGAAGGGAATTGACCGTGAAATGTATAGAAATGACCGTGAAATGAAACAGAATTGTCGGGGTTGACCTTGAAATGCATGAAAATGACCATGAAATGAAGGGAATTGAGCGTGAAATGCATGGAAATGACCATGAAGTGAAGGGAATTGACCGTGAAATGCTTGGAAATGACAGTGAATCAAAACAGAATCACTGGGATTGACCGCGAAATGCATGGAAATGACCGTAAAGTGAAGCAAATTGACCATGAAATGCATGGAAATGACCGTGAAGTGAAGGAAATTGACAGTAAAATGCATGAAAATGACCGTGAATCAAAACAGAATCGCCGGGATTGACCATGAAATGCATGGAAATGACCGTGAAGTGAAGCGAATTGACTATAAAATGCATGGAAATGACCGTGAAGTGAAGGGAATTTACTGTGAAATGCATGTAAATGACCATGAATCAAAACGGAATGCTAGGATTGACCGTGAAATGCATGGAAATGACTGTGAAGTATAGGGAAATGACCGTGAAGTGCATGGAAATGACCGTGAAGTGAAGGGAATTGATCGTGAAATGCATGGAAATGACCGTGAATGATAACGGAATCGCCAGGATTGACCGTGAAATGCATGGAAATGACCGTGAAGTGAAGCGAATTGACCGTGAAATGCATGAAAATGACCGTGAAGTGAAGGGAAATGACCGTGAAATGCATGGAAATGACCATGAATCAAATCGGAATCACCGGGATTGACCATGAAACACATGGAAATGACCGTGAAGTGAAGGGAATTGATCATGAAATGCATGGAAATGACCATGAAGTGAAGGGTATTGACCGTGAACTACATGGAAGTGACCGTGAATCAAAACAGAATCGCCGGGATTGACCGTGAAATGCATGGAAATGACTGTGAAGTGAAGGGAATTGACCGTGAAATGCATGGAAATGACCGTGAAGTGAAGCGAATTGACCATGAAGTGCATGGAAATGACTGTGAAATGAAATGGAATTGTCAGGATTGACCGTGAAATGCATGAAAATGACCATGCTGTGAAGGGAATTGACCATGAAATGCATGGAAATGACCGTAAAGTGAAGGGAATTAACCGTGAAATGCATGGAAATGACCATGAATCAAAACGGAATCACCGGGATTGACCGTGAAATGCATGGAAATGACCGTGAAGTGAAGCAAATTGACCGTGAAATGCATGGAAATGACCGTGAAGTGAAGGGAATTGACCGTAAAATGCTTGGAAATGACCGTGAATCAAAACGGAATTGCCGAGATTGACCGTGAAATGCATGGAAATGACGTGAAGTGAAGCGAAATGACCATGAAATGCATGGAAATGACCATTAAGTGAAGGGAATTGACCATGAAATGCATGGAAATAACCGTGAATCAAAATGAATTGTCAAGATTGACCGTGAAATGCATGGAAATGACCGTAAATTGTAGGGGAATGATCGTGAAGTGCATGAAAATGACCATGAAGTCAAAGGAATTGACCATGAAATGCATGGAAATGACCGTGAATCATAACGGAAACGCCAGGATTGAACGTGAAATGCATGGAAATGACCATGAAGTGTAGCGAATTGATCGTGAAATGTATGAAAATGATCGTGAAGTGAAGGCAATTGACCACGAAATGCATGGAAATGACCTTGAATCAAAACAGAATTGCTGGGATTGACCGTGAAATGCATGGAAATGACCGTGAAGTGAAGGGAATTGACCGTGAAATGCATGGAAATGACCGTGAAATGAAACGGAATTGCCAGGATTGACCGTGAAATGCATGAAAATGACCGTGAAGTGAAGGGAATTGACCGTGAAATGCATGGAAATGACCGTGAATCAAAACGGAATTGCCAGGATTAACCGTGAAATGCATGGAATTGATCGTGAAGTAAATAAAATGAATGAAATTGACCTCAAACTGATTGAAATTGATCGTGAAGTGAATGAAATGGATTTTCGACCATGGACCTGATAGAATCTTGAAAAATAACCAGTTTGGTTGGCTAAAGTAGCTTCTCCTGCCCCAAAATAATATAGGGTACGTCAAGTAACTAATTTTGGTTTAGAAGATATTCTTGTAAAATGAATAAAGAAAGAAATGAAAAAAAGAGAGAAATTATTTGTTTATATGCCTATATATACATATTTATATAAATATGTATTAGAGAAAATTGTAGGTAGAATAAAGTTCTCCATGTAAAAAAATAAAAATTTAAAAAATTTAAAAAAAATTCATAGACTAGCACAGACTACAGTTATTGCTACGGTTATAATCCATAGCCATTGGTAAAATAACCTCTTCGATGTGTATCGAAAATTGTAGGATTTTTGAGGCAAACTAGCTAGACAGTGCTGGACCTTTTTCGATTAATCGAAAGACCTTCAATACATATCGAAGGACCTTCGATACATATAATAGGACATAATGAAACGGCAGGGGCTACGGTTATAGCTACGGTTATAATCCGTAGCAATAGAAAACCCGTTAGCCATAATTCCTGATTTTTTTTAATTTATTATTATTATTATTATTATTATTTTGCTGTTATAATCCCCACTGCTTTTTGTAGGTCCTATTATGAGGTATGTTTTATATCCCAACCGTCCATCTATTTGACAAACTCGTATTACGGCTTGAGACGAAAAATAAGACAGATCTAGCTATCAAATGGACCACACTGTAAAAGGCTGTGGAGGATTGAACGTCTACCATTGAAACTCTTTTAGGGGTCACAGAAGTTCTGGATCATTATTAAATTTGTTTTTCCTCTTCATCCCGGTCTTTGTGACCTTATAAATAGATTGGATGGAAATTAAATGTTATGGTGGGCCCTACAAAAGTTTTAAGGGTGAAAATCAATTTTCCGCTCTTTGTGGTGTGGTCCAGTTGATCTTTGGATATGATTTTTTTTTGATAATGCTCCGAAATGATCTCGAAATATGGATGAACGTTGTGGATATAATAAATACGTAACTGTGGGCCCATGTAACTTTGATATCTTTTGAACCGTTCGTACAACTCGGAATTCGAGGAGCGTCAGCGCTCGGTCTTCTTGCACCGCCGATCCGCTTGAAGGAAAAAGCAGGGCCAGTCCGTACATCTGGGGCTTATTTTTGAAAGGTAAAAAATGAGCCTTAAATGGGTCGTACAGTTGTAGATTTCTCAAATAAAAATCTGTATGTGGCCAATGGCTTTGAGGCGGCCTACCTTGTTAAGAGGAGTTATACTCTGCTAGAGTACGGTGGATCCTGGGCAGGCACAACATTCACCATACACGTGTCACATATATAAACCAATCAAGACCATTCCAACCACGAGATCCTCAACCATACATCATCCAAATTTTACTCTAGTGGGAAAATCATACTTTTACGAGCAGTGTCATCAAATGGACAGTAGAAAGAAAAAGGCAAACGGCCTAAATTCAACGTGAAAAACAGAGTGAGTCGTCCACTCTTTTGATTATTGGGACATATCTATCCACAGTGGGGAATGATTTGAACGATCTGGATGAACATATGCATCCACCTGCATTGTGATGCATGCCTTCTCTCTTCTTATTCTTTCCAGTTCCGTGCAATACACGGATTATCTTACGTGGTAATATATAGGGCTGTTCACGAGTTAAGCTAGCTCGAAAAACTCGCACAACTTGGCTCGAGTCAGCTTGGATTGACTTGGCTTGAACGACCGATTCGGGCTGAGTCAATCTAATTATTTGAGGTTTGAGCCGAGTTCGACCAGGGGGCATTTCAGCTCAACTCGACTCGAACTCAAACTCGACTCAACTCGACTTGAAGGTCGAATCCGAACTCGACTCGGCTCGATTAATAAATATATTAAAGTTGTGGGGAATGCGGACAAAGTTGAAGTGGGATTCCTTTACTTTCACCCCAACAATAAAGAATTTGATGTTAGTGTTGACGATCTTTTGAATCCAAAATGGTATATTGTATGGAGCACTCATATGAATAGACATATCCTTCCTGAATATGTTGTGAGCAACAAGTCCTCAAATCATCTGCAAGGTAATGGAAACTGCGCTTTTGTTTGAACAGCAACAATATAGGTGGGTCCCACTTTTTTATGGTCCCAGGCCTGTTCAAAATCCTATCCATTGGAAAGTATAGCCTTGATGATGGGTAATTCAGAACATACAATTGAGGATGCTTTTGGGTCATGGTTCTTCTATCATAAGGTCCACACAGATGGATTTTCTGGACTGCTAAAAGATGGACTACACCCTATTTCAGTTGCCGGGCTAAACCAAAAATGAATTTCGCTTGGTGGAGCGTCATGTAAAATGTATCTTTAAAATTTTTTTATTTAACTTCTCTTCTGAATCAATGGAGGAGGATCAAGAACAGAATCCATCTCACCCAACAAGCTCGAGCTCGACTCGAGGTAAACTCGACTTAACTCGAACCACTAGCTCGACTCGAACTCAACTCAACAGCTTTGGCAAACAAGCCAAGCTTCAATGTTGATCTAGAGGCTGAGCTCGATCTCGAGTACAGCATGGACAAGCCGAGACAAGCTTGGCCCACCTCGACTCGACTTGGCTCAATGCCCACCCTTAGTAATACACCTATAACACTGCGAGAGTGCAGAATTGAAAAGGCCAAGCTATATGTCCTTGGGGGGGGGGTGAATAGGACAACGCCAAATTAAAAATAATTCCAGTGAAATTGAATAAAGAGATAGCTAAATAAAGTAAATTAATTCACAACGCTAAAATGAAATACAACCTCAATTAATAAGTATTGAGAGGTTGATACAAAAGTTGTTCTAAAGACAACCTTACACCAAAAACCAAAGTTTATGGTAAGACAACCTTATTTCTAGAAAGGTCTTTGTATCAAGAACTCAAACCAAAGAGGAATAAATATATTCAAAATATACTGAGGAATAAAATTTAATCTTAAATATTGATTGTTCTAAGGACAACCTTGCATCATAAAAATAGCAGGACAACCTTACTAGAACAAGTAGAGAAACTGAAGCTCAAACAAACAAAGGAATAGCAAAAGATAGATTGCGGGAATATAAATCTAAACTATTACAATATTCCTCACTGAGCTTGAAATAAAATAATTACAACATTCACATCCACATACATTCCACAAATGTATAATCAAATATAGGAAAATGAAGCACACATCCATACAACATAAAGAGTTATAGTGGTTCACCTGTGTGTACACCAACTGTTCAACAACAGCCACACAGAATGCTACTCCACTCTTAATATCCTCACACAAGGAATATTAGCGTTCACTATCAAATAGGTTTTCACAGGTTCACCCAAAACCTTCACAATTGTGTCTTTTCAAAGGGCTCACACAATTCAAAAACCCTCACTTCTGAGTTTTCTGGCTCTCCTCAGATAATCAACAACTTTGAGATTTTTCTGGCTTAACCTCAAATAAAACTAAAATACAGTAAATTACAAAATGTAAAATACCTATTTTTCTTCTTTGATGTAGCAGCCCGGAAGAACCAAGTCAGAGTAGAGATTTGAATGTCAAAGTTCAATGTCCAATACTCACTATGAAAAGATTCTAAGTTCTAATAGATTTTAAATTAAAACACATGGGCTAGCTTTAATTGATTTTGATTCTAGAAAAAGGAAAACAACATTTCCTCTTTTCAAATCAGATTGGAATACAAGAAACAAAATCAATTAAAAAGCTAAAGAAAGAAAATATTAAATATGCACACTTAGCTTAAATGGAGCACAAACGAATCTCTCATAAGACCGAATTAAATTAGTATGATTTTCTTATTTTATTCTGAGATTCTTAATTTATAGGTGATCAAATCACGTCTTCGACTGGTCTTAAGTCACTACGACTGGTCGTAGGACCAACCGATATTTGAAAATTCGAGCGTGATAGGATAAGGCAGTTTCACGACTGGTTGTAGGTAGTCTACAACTGGTTGAAGGACACTTTCGACTGGTCGAAGGTTTCTCACAACTGGTCGAAGCAAGTCGAATTTCATCGCTGGACTTTGAATCGTAGGTCTACGATGGATCGAACAATCAGTCGACACTGTTCATACAACTAGTCGAACAGACTCCAGGACTGGTTGAAGCTTAACTAAAAATTTTGAATTTTTTCAACAAACATACGATTGGTCCAGGCAAATCTTAGACAGGTCGAAACAATGCTAGGACTAGTCGAACAAAGTCTAGGACTAGTCTTAGAACAGACCAAACTCACTTATATAAAATATATGGATTATGTATCCAAAATGGCCTACTCTAAAGGTCAACTTAAGGTCAATCATACCTCAATAGTGAAGTAAGGACATTGAAACTTAAAGATGAATGACCTTGAGCATTACGAAGCTTAAGCTTGAGATTTTGATGTAGTTTGAACTTGAAAGCATCTAGAAATCTTGAGTCTTGAACTAAGTCTTACCACATTGTTGAGTCTTCTTGACTTGTGAACATAGCTTGTCTATCGAAGCTGATCTTGTGAGAATTTTGTCTTGAATTGTCATACCATTTGTAGAGTTTTGTTCTTCACATATGCAAGCTTCATAACAAGATACATACAGTGTCTTTTGGCACCTCAAATTTGACAATATAGATAAGCTATCAACTATAGCACTTACAATCTCCCCCTTTGTCAAATTAGTGACAAAATACTCTTACAAGATATATTTCACAAAATAGAATATTTAAATCATGCACCAGTCAATAACGAATCATGCACCAATTAATATCAACTAGCACATATACATAAGAATGATCCTGCAAATCAATTCAACATATATTCATATATTCTCTGCACTCTCCACACATACTCCCCTGAGTATAACATATATCCATTAACCATTAAACATCTATTCATTCTCCTCCTTTTTGGCACAATAGGACAAAGGAAGCACATAACAAATATCTGAGGAGAAAATAATTAAAAAGATATAGGAGAGGTAACAGGACAAGATATGAAAAATAGCATAAGCAACACACATAATTCATAAACTGAACGAAGTCAGAGATAGCTACAATCTCAAAAATCAGTTAATAAAGTTATTACAGACTGGTAAACATAAAAGAACTAATCTGAACCAGATGAAGGAGCAGGAATGGAAGGATCAAATTAATACATGCCCTTGTTCAAGCACCTAAGATATTTGCGCATAAACTTGAACTGTAAATCATGGGCAACAGACATGTTTTCCATCTTAATATTCATATTATCAACCTTCTCCTCCAAATCACTCAAACGCACATCAAAGTCTGATGGCGCATAATCAGAGTCATTTGCAGAATCAGAATCAAGTTCTTCAAAAATATCATCCATGTTAATATCATCAGAAGGAAGATCAGCAGCTTCTTCCTCATGTTCAGTTTCACCACCAACATTACCAACCCCTTAACCAGGAAGCATATTCAGCTTCATCTTATTAAGGTTAGAATTATTAAATATAAGATGATGGATAGGAGCTTCTTCAATAGGCATGTCGACTAACATATGCGTAGCCAACACAGTCATTAAATAAGCAAAAGGAATGTCACTGTGACCTGGATGGAGTCAAAACTAAATAATGTGGTGACAAATCAAGGATGGTAAACAAATATATGCACCTCTGGCAACAGCATGAAGAACACGAACCATGAAGGACGTCAATTCAGATTTATTACCAGATCGAGGATACAAGTTAGACAAAAAGATTTTATGAAGAATTCTGTATTTGGGTAACAAAAACTTTGAAGGGAGCGCATTTCCTTTATGAGTTCATTGAGCATCTAAATTGCATAAATCTCTAGTGAGCGTGCGTTTTTCAGTGACTGAGAGTTTATCAGATAAGTTATGGATAGGAATGCCCTCGTCATTCATAGGAATATCCATAAGAGCTGAAATCAAATGACGATCAACGTCAAATAGTCTTTCTCTTGTGGCTATTGAAAAAGTTAAAATTTCCAATGAAAAATTACTTATGCATGCGAACATGGACTGTGTAATAGACCGGTATGCTGGCCCACCCTAATGCAATAAGTTATACCAACCTATAGTTTGAAGAATGAGAAGGATATCAAATGGGGCAACATGATTAACACCAACTCGATGTTCCACAATAAAATTATGCAATCTGATGTCCCGAACATAAGACGGATCATCATTGGAGGCACGAAGATGATGCTTAGTAAGAGGAATAGATTTGGAAGAAGATGGACTACGGGATGTTGTCTTTCTACTTCTAGAAGCCATTTGCAACAAAGATTTCAAGGAAACAAACAGTTGCAAAGGATTGAGAATGGGTTTTCTAAAATCAGGTTTTAGAGAAGAAAAACCCCAAATCTCAATGAAATTTAAAATAGACAACTTCAAGAAGAAAATAGAAACAAACTTGACACAAATCCACAAGAAATAAGCAAATGGAACACTAACCTTGAAGGATTTGGAAGGTGGGTTCGTCTGGTCGGACGTCGGCTAGTCGGAGAGGAAAGTTGAAATAAGGAAGAAATGAAAGTTTCTCCAATTTAAGCCAATTACCGTGATCTACGACTGGTCGTGGGTTATCATCGACCGGTCGTGCCATGACAGGTTGAGGAAATCCTTGACTGGTCGAACATCACCAAAAAATCTGCTATTATGCATATTTCCCAAAAATTAAAATTTATATTAGCAAATATATACAATATGATACAAATAGGCATAAATAATCAATTAAGAATGCACATGCCAAGATCAAATATCATTTTGTTAAACCTGCTTTTGTAGAGCGGTTTAGTAAAAAATTAGCACGTTGATTCTCTGTAGGGATATAATCCAAAGATATAACTTTTCTTCTACTAATTCACGAATATAATGAAATCTGATGTCAATGTGCTTAGTACGAGAATGCTGAATTGGATTTTTCAAAATATTTATGGCACTGGTATTATTATAATATAATAACATAAAATCCTATTTAATTCCATAATCACTTAGCATACGATTCATCCAAACAAGCTGTGTATACGCATTACCTGCTGCGATATATTTAGCTTTAGCAGTTGAGAGTAATATAGAACTTTGTTTCTTGCTAAGCCAAGAAACTAAACAGTTTCCAATATAAAAATAACCACCACTGGTAGATTTTCTATCATCAAGATTACCAGCCCAGTCAGCATCCGAATACCCAGCTAATTGAACACTAATGTCATGAGGATACTAGAGACCAAGATTAAACAGTACTTGCGACATATCGCATAATTCGTTTAACAGCAATTAAATGTGATTCTTTAGGATCGTTGATATTTACAAAATACCAACACTTAAAAGCGATTTCTAACAAAATACAACAAACTACCAATCATACTCCGATATAATTTTGGATCCACATTTTTACCTACAAAATCTTTTGAGAGTTTCAAGGTTGTACTCATAGGACTATCAAAATCCTATATTCTCAAATCCAAATCTCTTAATCAAATTCATAGCATATTTAGATTGAGAGATGAACATTCCATCAGGTCGTTGTTTTACTTGTAACCCAAGGAAATAATTCAATTCCCTAACCATGCTCATTTCAAGCTGAGATTTCATCAAATCTGCAAACTCAATAGTTATGTCAGTACAGGTAGATCTATAAATAATATCATCAATGTAGATTTGAACTATTGAGATATCCTCGTTATACTTCTTAACAAACAATGTTTTATTAACACTTCCCATTTGAAAGTTATGACTGAGTAAAAACATAGTTGATTTCTCGTACCATGCTCTAGGAGCTTATTTTAGACCATAGAGAGCTTTTTTGAGATGGTATACATGATCAGTAAACTTAGGGTCTTCAAACCGCATAGGTTGTTCAACATATACTTCTTCATGTAAATTGTCATTCAAAAAGGCACTCTTTACATCCATTTAAAAAATTTTAAACTTTTTAAATGTTGAGGGTCGAATATTGCATGTTAGACCCCATTTATTGCCTGGATTTACGTACATAATATTGTTTAACGTCCAGGTTTAACTATGTTCATGATATAGGGTATATTTGAGAGCTTGGATTACAAAAAGGTGCTAAACGCATGGAATTAACGTTCTGATGATGCCAAGGTAAGGGACGAACTCCAGGGGACCAAGATCGATGGATTTACACGTCAGAGATCTGAGAAAATCAAGCCGTTCACATTAAAGAGGCCTGAAAGCCTTCCAAAACGTAAGATTACAGAGTTCCCACCATCTGATCGGATCCAAACTTCATACATGACCTGAGGACCACGAATTAACCGTACATGTCAAATTTTATCCGTTTGATGCCTGTGGAAGTGGCTCAATGGTCAGATCAGCCCATGGATTATTGATTTGACGCCCACCTGACATCTGGGTATGCTTCAATTTTGGTTTCAACTCATTAAATGAGCTGAAAAAATGGATGAATGGTACAGATTTCACACTAACATCAGAGTGGGGCCTATCCTTATCACGCCAATGCATCAAACCGTGTGCACCGGCATTGCATCGGGCCATGAAAACCGGTCAAAACACGTTTGACCGTGAAATCCCACCAAAAGCGGGACTTCTGTTGCTCGTTTCACTCCATGAACAGAGACTGACTGCTGACGATGGGTGGGCCATCAAGATCGATCCGAAGAACAGATCGGAACCGTCCATGAGAATCCCTCGGTCCCTCTCATTTACGCCATGGTGACAGAATGAAAGAAGGCAATGGAGATCAGTTTTTCTACCGTTCAAATGCGAAATGGACGGTTGAATTTAAACTCCATGGGCTACATTGACATGGACCCAGAATCGTCCATGCCTGACCGATTCTTCGAGGGGAATGCAATGAACGGCTTAAATTTCTCCAAACTGCATCGAAGTGGACCCCACCAGCCCACAACAAAGAGAGCTCGCAGGCTCTGTTTGCGCATCTGAGAAAACCGGCCCACCGATCTCAATCACGTTCGGATTAGTGATCCGAACCGTTCAATGTGTAAATGATTGAAAAAATCCCCCAAAGACGTTGTAGTTTTGGACGAGATGCAAGAAAAAGTGGAGTTAGGAGGCCCCGATTCTGACGGTGTAAAGGAGTTGCGCATCTTTTCCGCACCGACTTCAGCTGTACATGCAGTGTGGAAAACCTCTGCACCGACTCCTGTTCAACACAAAACTGAACTCTAGCAGCTATATTAACAAGAGAATGGGGAGAACAAAGGGCATCTACGGCTGGGGGGATCAGATCTAAGGAGAGCTTGAAGTCAGAGACAGAGGGAGTGGTTCTTCTAGAGTTTTTCTTTATTTTTATTTTATCTTATTTTATTCTTATGTGTTCTAGCCTCATCATGTCAGGCTAAACCTCTTAGCTAGGGTTAAGAGCTAAAGCTTGTAACGTGATGGGAGACTTGTTACTTATGCCTTTTGTTTAGACTGAACCGATGTTGATTTGAGTTTAAGGGAATATTTTTAGTTTTTAATGGTTTGTTGTGACTAAAATTACAATGGGTCTGCAATAGCTTTTTACATGTTCCTTTCCTTTTTTATGTTTATAACGTCAGGAAGCCCTGTTGTTCACCATCGTCTCCTGGGCATGGTTGGATAACGGTACCCTTCCTAACCTTCATATCATGTTAATTGATTGGTACTTCATATCATGGTTTGGTAATGGAATCCATTCTAATTCATATCCCTTTCATCTCTTGAAAACTATATCAAGTAAGTTCAGTTTGATTTCCATGGTTACATTCTTCAACTGGATGCAGATGGGACTCTAAGTCCAGTTGAGTTCTTGATGTAGGTATAGGATCTCCCTAATCTCTACAAGTGGATCCTCTGAATCCCTAGTTTTCTTTTCCTGAATTCTCTAAATTTTAGATAAATACTTCACCATTACTCCTTAAATTTATTTGATTGAGATTTCGTCTTAGTCTAGTTTTAGTTCTACGTAGTTTCAGATAACGTATAGGGTTCAGTCCCTTGGGATTTGACCTCGGTCTCATCGAGTTTATTACTACATCACAACCCTATACTTGGGGAGTGAATACTAAAGCATGCAATGGATATAAAAAGTCCGATTGATTCAAGACGAGTAACCAGGGCAAAGGTTTCATCATAATCAATACCTTCAATTTGAGTGTATCCTTGAACAACTAATCTTGCCTTATTTCGAGTGATATTTCCAAGCTCATCAAACTTATTTTTAAAAATTGATTTTGTTCTGATAATATGTTTATCTTTAGGTCTAGGAACAAGATACCAGACATCATTTTGAACAAATTGATTAAGTTCTTCTTGCATAGCAACTATCTAGTTTTCATCAGCAAGAGCTTCTTTTACGTTAGATGGTTCCATCTAGGATGTAAAACATATGTAATTACATATATCCTCAAGTTGTCTACGGGTACAAACACCAGTGAGAGGGTTTCCAAGAACTGTGGTTGGATGATCTTTAATAGTCCTTAGTTCAGAATCAGTCTGATTAGATGAAGTATCAGGGTTATCAATTACAAAAACTTCATCATTATCTGAACTTGAGACAAGTGTGTTTAAGTGATCATCAATGACCACATTGATGGACTCTTGAATCACACCGGTCCTTTTGTTCAAAACCCTATAAGCTCAACTGTTTAAAGAATATCCTAGAAAGATCCCTTCATCACTCTTAGTATCAAACTTTCTCAGATTTTCACGATCTCATAAAATATAGCACTTGCTGTCAAAAACTCGAAAGTATTTGACAGTAGGCTTTCTATCAAACCACATTTCGTAAGCCATTTTATTATTACCTTTACAAGTGTAAACACGGTTAATGATATAGGAAGCTGTATTGACTGCTTTAGCCTAAAGATTTTTAAGGAGCTTCATACTATTCAACATTACAGTTCCCATTTCTTGAAGCACTCTATTTTTTCTTTCTGCAATTTTATTTTGTTGAAGAGTTTTGGGTGCAGAGAATTCATGCGATATTCCCTGATCATTACAGAATATCTCAAAACTGCTATTCTCAAACTCAGATCCATGATCGCTACGGATCTTACAAACTTGAGAACCTTTTTCAGTTTGGATCCGTTTGAGAATCTTTTTAACTTCATCAAGGGTTTCTGATTTATCCCTTAAGAAGGCTACCCAAGTGAATCTTAAAAAATCATCCTCGATTACCAAGATGTATTTTTTGCCACCTCGACTCTCCATTCTGGTAGGTCCTATAAGATCCATATGGAGATGCTCGAGTGGTCTTGATGTGACATTGGAGTTCACCTTTTTGTGAGAGCTCCTTGTTTGCTTGTCATACTGGCATTCACCACATATCTAGTCTACATTTTGTAATTTAGGTAGACTTCTTATTAGTTCTCCCTTGCTTAATCTATATAAATTACCGTAGTGTACATGTCTAAGGCATTTATGTCCTAATTCAGTTTCATCGGTATGGACAATGTAACACGATTGATTAGATGAGCTACCATCGCTTACAATATAACAGTTTTTAGAAGTCCTGCAACCAGTTAATATTACAGAACCCTTTTTGTTCAAGATTTCACAACCTTTATTAGAAAATTTCACGCTGTGATTGTTATCGCATATTTGAGATATGCTTAACAGGTTGTGTTTTAGCCCCTCCACATATAAAACATTCTTAAAGAAGAGAAGGTCATAGAGTTGAACCGTACCTTGGCCAGTAATCTTGCAATTGCTACCATCACCAAATGTGACTGAACCATCAGTCATGTCTTTGAGATCAGTGAATAAACCTTTATTACCAGTCATATGCCTTGAGCATCCACTGTCTAAGTACCATTTAGAATGGCTTGTAGCTTTGAAAGCAATGTGGGCAACCAAGCAAGTAACTTTAGGAACCCATTTCATTACTGTTTTGAGTTTAGGAGTATAGTTGGTCTTCTTGTATTTGTAATTTTTGTATGAGTGACCCACTGAGTTAGATTTTAAGAGCTCCTAAAGCAAATCAACTGTTTTTTCAGCTGAAAGATTTTAGTTTTGATTTTTGTAAATGATATGGTTACCTCTGGTTTTGAAAGATTGAAAAGTTTTAACATTTTTAGAAAACTTTTGACTTGAAATTTCTCTTTTGAGTTAGAGGATTCTCCTTTTACAAACTTAAGAGGAGTATTCTTCTATTTAGGAGGAATATTTTTGTCGTAACCCAAACCGGATTGGTTGCCACATTTTCTTGATCCAGTTAAAATTTTTTCTAATTTAGGATCACCTTAGGCATACCTCCATGTATCCTTTAAACTCAAAAGGGAAGATTCTTCAAGTTTAAGTTTATCATTTTCAGATTTCAGATTTTCAATAAGGGTGGTTTTGAAATCTAGATCACATTTGCATTTTTCAAAACAATCTGAAAGATGAGATTTTTCTAAAATAAGAGACTCAAATCTTTCTCTAAGCCCTGAAAACCTTTCTTTTTGAAGTTTTAGTTTTACGACAATTTTACAACTTTCCTTGTATAGGGCATTATAAGCATCTTGAAGATCTTCTTCATTATCATGATTATTATTCAGATTTTCTTCACTAGTTGAATCATCATGATCTGAAAAAGTGAACTTGGCTAGAGTCATAAGGGCCTTAACTTCATTGCCTGACTCGTTTTCAAAATCTTCTAATTCAGAAGAGGCTTCAGTGCCAGAAGATACATCCCAAGTATCCAACATTCCTTTCTTTTTAGGTTTGTCCTTTTTAGGACACTTGTTTGCTAGATGCCCATATTCTTGGCAATTGTAACATTGACAATCTTTCAAAGATTTCCAAGATTTAGATCTAGATTTAGATCTTTTCTTATCATTTGATTTTTGAAAATCAACCTTCTTTTTACTTTTGAAAATCTTGTAAAACGTTTTTACTAAAAGAGCCATATTGTCTTCGGAATTTTCAAAATCAGAATTTTCTTGAGAAATACATTTAGAAGACTTAAGGGCTATTGATTTACCTTTAGGAGCTTTAAAAGACAACTCGTAGGTCTGTAAAGACCCAACCAACTCTTCTACCTTCATATTGTCCGTATCACGAAGTTCTTGGATCATGGTTACCTTGGAATTGAGTCGTTCAGGTAGTGAGCGTAGTATCTTTGCACACACTTTACTTTCTGGGATTTTATCGCCAAGACCCCACATGGAGTTTACAATGTCAGTTAATCTAGTGTAGAAGTCCATAAACATTTCATTTTCCTCCATATGAATTTTTTCAAATTTGGTTGTGAGGAGTTGGACTTTAGATTTTTTGACAATTGAAGTACCCTCGTGTGTCATTTCTAATATATCCCAAGCTTGCTTTGTAGTATCACAGGATATGATTCTTTTGAACTCATCTGGTAATAGTCCGCAAGTGATTGCATTTAGTGCTTTTGCATTGGCACTACTCTCACTCTTCTGAAGAGTGGTCCATGAGAAAAATGGTGTTACTCTCATTGATTTTGAACCATCGATTCCAGTCACTTCAGTGGTAGGTGGGTTCCATTCAGTCACTGTGGCAAGCCACACATTTTCATCTATGGATTTGAGGAAGATCCTCATCCTGGCTTTCTAATATGCATAGTTGGAGCCATCAAAGGGTGGAGGCCTAGTGACTGAAAGGTTATAAAAATTTGACATCTTATATATAACTTAGATCGTTAGCTTAGGAATTGAATCCAAATAATAAAGCAATTAAAACAAGCTATTAGGCTCTGACACCACTTGAAAAGGCCAAGCTATATATCTTAGAGGGGGGGGGGGATAGGACAACGCCAAATTTAAAATAATTACAGTGGAATTGAATAAAGAGATAGCCAAATAAAGTAAATCAATTCACAACGCTGAAATGAAATACAACCTCAATTAACAAGTATTGAGTGGTTGATACAAAAGTTGTTCTAAGGACAACCTTACACCAAAAACCAAAGTTTATGGTAGGACAGCCTTATTTCTAGAAAGGTCTTTGTATTAAGAACTCAAACCAAAGAGGAATAAATATATTCAAACTATACTGAGGAATAAAATGTAATCACAAATATTAATTGTTCTAAGGACAACCTTACTAGAACAAGTAGAGAAACTGAAGCTCAAACAAATAAAGGAATAATAAAAGATAAATTGCGGGAATATAAATCTAAACTATTACAACATTCCTCACTGAGCTTGAAATAAAATGATTACAACATTCACATCCACATACATTCCACAAATGTATAATCAAATATAGGAAAATGAAGCACACATCCACACAACACAAAGAGTTATAGTGGTTCGCCTATGTGTACACCAACTGTTCAACAACATCCACACAGAATGCTACTCCACTCCTAATATCCTCACACAGGGGATATTAGCATTCACTATCAAATAGGTTTTCACAGGTTCACCCAAAACCTTCACAATTGTGTCTTTTCAAAGGGCTTACACAATTCAAAAACCCTCACTTCTGAGTTTTCTGGCTCTCCTCAGATAACCAACAACTTTGAGATTTTTCTGGCTTAACCTCAAATAAAACTAAAATACAGTAAATTACAAAATGTGAAATACCTGTTTTTCTTCTTTGATGTAGCAGCGTGGAAGAACCAAGTCAGAGTAGAGATTTGAATGTCAAAGTTCAATGTCCAATACTCACTATGAAATGGTTCTAAGTTCTAATAGATTTTAAATTAAAACACATGGGCTAGCTTTAATTGATTTTGATTCTAGAAAAAGGAAAACAACACTTCCTCTTTTCAGATCAAATTGGGATACAAGAAACAAAATCAATTAAAAAGCTAAAGAAAGAAAATATTAAATATGCACACTTAGCTTAAATGGAGCAAAGACGAATCTCTCAGAAGGCCGAATTAAATTAGCTTGATTTTCTTATTTTATTCTGAGATTCGTGCTCAATTTATAGGTGATCAAATCACGTCTTCGATTGGTCATAAGTCGCTACGACTGGTCATAGGACCAACTGATATTTGAAAATTCGAGCGCAATAGGATAAGGCAATTTCACGACTGGTCGTAGGTAGTCTATGACTGGTCGAAGGACACCTTCGACTAGTCGAAGGTTTCTCACGACTAGTCAAAGCAAGTTAATTTTCATCGCTGGACTTTGAGTCATAGGTCTATGACGGGTTGAACAATCAGTCGACACTGTTCATACGACTAGTCGAACAGACTCTAGGGCTGGTCGAAGCTTAACTAAAAATTCTAAATTTTTTCAACAAACTTACGACTAGTCCAGGCAAATCGTAGACAAGTCGAAATAGTGCTAGGACTAGTCGAACAAAGACCAAGACTAGTCTTAGAACAAACTAAACTCACTTATAGAAAACATATTAATTATGTATCTAAAATGGCCTACTCTAAAGGTCAACCTAAGGTCAATCATACCTCAATAGTGAAGTAAAGACATTAAAACTTAAAGATGAAAGACCTTGAGCATTATGAAGCTTGAGCTTGAGATCTTGATGTAGTTTGAACTTGAAAGCATCTACAAATCTTGAGTCTTGAACTAAGTTTTTCCACATTGTTGAGTCTTCTTGACTCGTGAACATAGCTTGTCTATCGAAGTTGATCTTATGAGAATTTTGTCTTGACTTGTCATACCATTTGTAGAGCTTTGTTCTTCACATAAGCAAACTTCATAACAAGATACATATAGTGTCTTTTGGCACCTTAAATTTGACAATATAGAGAAGCTATCAACTATAGCACTTATAAGAATGCAGGTTGATTTTTAGATATTGTAGGTGCCTCCGTCTAGGGCTATTCACTAGTTAAGTCAGCTCGAAAAACTCGCTCGACTCGGCTCGAGTCAGCTCGGATTGACTCTACTTGAATGGCCAATTCGAGCTGAGTCAAGCTGATTTTTTGAAGCTCAAGTTGAGTTCGAGCCGAGTTCGACCAAGGGCCATTTCAACTCGACTCGACTCGAAGCTCGACTCATTTCATTTAATGATTATATTAATAAATATTATATATATATATTAAATATATTATATAATATATATAATATAAATATAACTATATTAGTTTAAAAAACAAAACTCCCTAACACTGCTTGTCGCCATACCCCAACCCTAGCCTCTCTTTCTCCTTTCTTCTCTTTCTTTTCTTCCCTCTACCCAGCCGTTGCCTGGTACCTGACCAACGATCCATCGCCCTAATGCTGCTCGCACGGCCATCCCTCCACCGGACCACCACCACTTATCTACAGGTACAAAAGCTGATGCAATGTATTTTCACTACCCACCATGGCTACAAAACTCATTTATGGTCAATCTCCATATATGAAGTTTTGTATAGATCGACTCTTTTTCCCCCATCAAAGCATCCAATTATAGTTCTATGCATGATTTTAGATAGAAGACTTGTAAAGTAACCATCCAGAATCATTTGCCAGAAGTTCCTCCATAGTGCCAACATGTTGCATGTTGCAATTGCCTTATCCGAAATATTTACGCTTTTAGCACACATGATCTCTTAGGGAATACGATCACAATATCCGAAATATTCACGCTTTTTGCACACATGATCTATTGGGGAATACGATCACAATATCTGAAATATATACGCTTTTTGCACACATGATCTGTTGGAGAATATGATCATAATATGTTCGAGCATTTGACAATTACCATATTTATGCTTTTTGCACACAGCTTGAAAAACTCTCTCGACTTGGTCTAAATCCCAAATTCCAGCTTGGTCCATTGGTCAGGTGGGCCACACTTAAAGGAAAAATGGGAGACATGGGGGAGGGGGACAGCTCGCCTAGCGGACTAACAAGTGGAATACAGGTTCCAAAATTTTAATAACTTAACATATGATGATATGAACAAGCTCGAGCTCGACTTGAGGTAAACTCGACTCGACTCGAACCACTAGCTCGACTCAAACTCGACTCGACAGCTTTGGTAAACAAGCCAAGCTTCAATGTTGAGCTCAAGGCCGAGCTCGAGCTCGAGCTCAAACTCGAGTACACCATGGACAAGCCGAGCCGAGCTTGACCCACCTTGACTCGACTCGGCTCGATGCCCACCTCTCCATCCACGCCACAAGCATGTTTAAGAGACGGAAAAGTTGCACCTATGATAAGGTAATCCAGACCACTTTTGTGTTGCGCCAAACCTATATCCATCTGTACCATATAAGCTTTAAATGCAATTTGAATTATTCAAACGATATGAGAATATGTATTAGATGAAGCTAATGGCCTATTTGGGAGCGTGGATTTGGAACCCCATTAGGAACCCCCTGGATTTGAAATTTTCCTATTGTGTTTGCCACCTTGGATTAGGAATCAATTTTAATCCAAAAGTAGCTATGCATAGTATATTTACAAGGGCTTGAATTTAATTACTAAATTAACTTTAATATCTCTAATTAGTGAACATATGTGATGTTTGACACAATTATTATAATAAGTCCTCTGAAATATATGATTTACCAAAAAATGATGAAATTCCAAGTCTCGGATGGGCCATAAGCACATAATCATGTTTGTGAGTGAATAACCAAAGATTTTTAAAAGTTGATTTACACGAACAATATTGTTGATCATCATATTAAAGTAATTATAGTGATGCAATTGATAATCAAATTGTTTTGGGACATCATTAGTGGGCCATGTGCCCAATAGAATAATAGTCCGATGACATACATGTTACATATGCAACTCTTGGAAGGATTTTAGATGTAATCCAAGCTCTCACCAGGAATTTCAAACCGCTAGTTACTTTATGCTGCCTAACAAGTAGGGGATTTCAAATCCTCTCCAATCTCCCCAAATCCATGGTGCCAAACGACCCCTAAGGGCATTCAGGAGATTGAAAAATGAAGCTAACTTTTGAGGTAGAGTTTAGATTTTATCTAAAAAAGCACTAGAAGCTTAGATTTCAACCACGACATGTTTTTGGCCAATTTTACCCTTGCACAATGGCACGAAAAGACATATCTTAAGTTTTTTCTAAGGGCATTTCTGTCTTTTAATTACTTCTAGTGAGTAGTCCACTCCCGCCTCTTGAGTTTTTTTAAGGCATTTTTGTCTTTCAATTCCTTAGAACATGTAGCTCACTCTTACCTCCTTCAAGACACCCCACCCAAAGTGAGACTAAAGTACTCTTTAGACTTTAGCTTAACTTTGATTCAATCATTTCCGAGTAATTTGAGGGCCATTGAAAATCCAATCAATCAAATGGGTAGGACTTTCGACATGTCACAAATGGACCTGATCGGCAAATCTATAACCTAATAAATCAAATATTGGTCGATCATCCAACTTTGGAAAATCTTATCTAAACAACCAAGGGATTTGAAATCCACTCAAATCCCCCCAAATCCATGGTGCCAAACAACCCCTAAGGGCATCTATGAGATTGAAAAATGAAGGTGACTTTTGAGGTAGAGTTCGGATTTTATCTAAAAAAGCACCAAAAGCTTATATTTCAACCACGACATGCTTTTGGCCAATTTTACCCTTCACAGTGGCATGAAGAGACGTAGCTTAAGTTATTTTGTAAGGGTATTTTTGTCTTTTCAATTACTTCTGGTGAGTAGTCTACTCCTGCCTCTTGAGTATTTTTAGGGCATTTTTGTCTGTCAACTCCTTACAACGAGTAGCTCACTCTTGCCTCCTTCAAGACGCCCACCCCACCTAAAGTGAGATTAAAGTACTCTTCAGACTTTAGCTTAGCTTTGATAAATTCATTTTCGAGTAATTTGAAGGCCATTGAAAATCCAATTAATCAACTGGGCAGGACTTTCGACATGTCAGAGAAACAATCAACGTACCTAATCGACAAATCTATAACCTAACAAATCAAATATTAGTCAATCATCCAGCTCCTCTGGAAAATCTTATTTAAACACCTCAAAGTTGTCTCTTATTCAACCCATAAAACATTAAAAATTTAAACGGGCCTAATAGTAAAGGTCCTCAGCATCTCTCAGAAGTAACCAATAGACACAATTAAAAAAAAAACTAAAATAATAAAAAAGTAAGTTCGCGATGAGTCGATGGTGACATCATCATCCCTACTTTCATTTTTCATTCTCAGAGGTGTCAATGAGCCTATTTTGTCCAATAAAAAGGTGCCACGTGGACCTTCAACCCTCCATAAGTTGAGAACCATATTTCACACTTTTTATCTAACTAGGATTTATATCCGAACCCTACAAACGCCGAAATCTAAAAAGAAGAAAAGTGTCCATTATCGGAACCGACGGTCTCGGTCTATAAATGTAGTGTTGCAATAGCCATTTGGGGACTAGTAAAAGAGAGGGAGGGCCTTATGGACAGAGAGAAAGAACAGATGAAGGACTAAGAGAGTGACGTCAAGGGGGTACTCTTAAGACTTCAGAGATTCTTGGTTGACGACGAGACCCTGCCTGACTAAGAAGACCAGGCCTAGAAAGAAAAGTCCACTAAAGAAGACAACAAAATCAATAATAGGGTTGTAATCAGGGATATTCGACCATTTCTTTTGCATGAAAAGGGCATCTGATCTTCCCATTTTCTCATCACTTCTTAATAAAGTTAAGATCACATTCCACTTTAAAATTCTTAATATATTTGCATCATCTACTTACACTTTTATTTTCTTTCTTTTACATCTCCTTTTTCTTTATTATATTTGCTTACCCGGAGTCATTTGACTACGTGAAGTAAGGTTAGGATCTTTTTTATTTTTTTTACTTTCTCTTGCCCAGCCCCTTGTGCGTTACGTGAATCATGGATAAATATATAATGCCGAAATTCAGTTGAATCCCCTAAAAAAACCCATAAAATCCCAAGAAGTAGAGACTGCACATCATGCAGGTGAAAAGTGGTGGCCCTTAGAATCTACGGTCCCAAACTAACCCCATGAGTCACATGAGTTGGAGAGTATTAGGATTCCCTAACCCTTAAGCAATTCTACAGTTTTTAGTTGGCCAAAGACTCTAAGTTTCATTTAACTAGTGGTGACTTTAAACCAAATGTACTTCTATATTTGAGTCAACACCCCAATCACTCTAATTGTATAAAACCAAACCAAAATGAGAGAGAGAGAGAGCGCCGAGGAAGTGTGGGCATCATTTGCGATTGTGCAGAGGTGTTCACACATGATGAACACTTAGACAAACTGTAAATTAGATTATCCACATTCATATAAAGCTAGAAGCATTTGAATTTTGAGGATGAATTTTTTTGTAAGGGAGATAGACTGTAACACCCTAGACTTTTCAATACTTGGTTATTGAAAGTCCATGCGTGTTACAATGAAAATTTAACTTATATGCATGTCGGTAGATAACCTACACTTAAAATTTTTAGAAAATCACATGCACACTATAATAAACCTTGTACCACCGCATATATTTGTATGCAAGATTGTTTATCAAATCAACCCTTGAAATGACTCATCATCATTAGATTGAGATATATGATCCCCCACTTCAATTCTGGACCATCAGATCATAGTAAACTAACTATCAAATCTTGATATCTACTCATATATTTGTACACAGGATTGTTTATCAAATAAACCGTTAAAATGACTCATCATCATTAGATTGAGATATCCGATCGCCCACTTCAATTCTAGACCATCATCATAGTAAACTAACTATCAAATCTTCATATCTACTCATACATGCATCTAATTGAGAGTTTGATCCATTCATTCCACTTGTTACCCAAGTATATGCTTAACCTACCATCCAAATTATTATATAAAGATTTAACATATGTGTACAAGTTACTTGAAATCTAACGTTGTATAGGCCTACCCATTTAGTTTACGAAACCGACTATATAATAACTCATATACATGGTTAGGTCATAACCATCTGATTATCTTGATTATAGCTCATTACCTAATCATCCATCACATTTGTATCCACCAACTGGACCATCCAAACACCAAAGTAAACTATCCATTTTAAAGTTTATAGGTTATGCTTCAACTTCACTAGTTAGTTCTCACATAGGATGTATATATACATTTTTTTGGACCACAGAGTCACATAATTCATTAAAATACATTTTAAGCACCGTTAAGAGATCAATGTCCAAATTTATTCCGTAGAACGAGTGCAAACATTAGCGGGTCGTGGTGAAGTTTTGCCCCAATCGAATGGTGCATTTAGACTCTATGGACGGTGGAAGTTTTGATCAAGAAAGTAAAAAATGGAGATTTGTAACACCCTGTACTTCTTAGTACACGGGTCTTACCTAATAACCTAAATTATGGAACCACTCATCATCATTCCAGCCTAAATTTGACAATTAGAAGTAATCTTCATCTATGGATCAAGCCATCCATCCGCTAATTTTCAAGAAGGACCATCACATCATCAGGTCCACCATTCTTTAGACCCAAAGTACTTAATCTGCTTATCGATCAACTATTGATAACAATCAAATCATTATAGTTGAAAACAATCATTAAAATCCTTTACATTGAGGCAACAACCCTTAGAAACCTGATGTTAAGGTTTAGGACTGATCCGACCATTGAAGTTGAAAATCGATTGAGACTAAGACCTTACATCACTGGATGAGGAGTTTAACCATCAAAATCACCCATTAAGCTCATTTAGATACTTCAAAGGATTCCTCGACAAGTGACGATCTGTTTTGAAATAATCAAGCTGTTCAAACTCATGATTGTGCGTTCAATTGAAACGCAGGATCAGCGAATCATAGAAATAATGGTTAATTTTCTTCTAAATTGGATTGCATACCCTTATAACCGTTGATGATCAATGCAATTAGACAAATGCTCGACAATTTAATATTATTCAACAAATAGACCTTAAAATTGTCCATTAGTTAAATACTAGTTCATGTTACAAGCTCATTTAGCCACTAGATTGACCATCTAACAGTCCATTATGGACCATGAAGCGTCTTGACCATCTGAACAACTTCTTGGGGCTTTTGACCATTACAGTTTGAATTGAAATTAATCCAACCATTGGACTGATATAAATCAATAGAATGAGATAAGGAAACACTGGATATGGCCCACCTAAGCTTTGAATCTGCCTGATTCTTGGTCAAAGGCTTTGATTGAGCCCTCCAAATGGAATGGATGGAGTGGATATACTAAGTACATCCCTATGGACCCCACCAAAGAGGTGTGTGTGCACCATCTGTGTGTGCGGCCTTACACCAGAACCGTTCATGCAGTTTTGACCGCGCTGACCCGATAACACATGAAAAAGTGAGGATTTTTCTCTCTTTTCCCCCCGAGCGAGATTCGAATAGACTGTCTCCATTCTCGCTGATCATGGCCCACCATTGAAGATTTGAGTCGTCCATCATACTCCAGACAGACTGCCGACCAAAACCCTATAAATATCACATGTGGGAGCACGTGTATGTGAGCACAAACCCCAGCATAATAGAAGCCTTCATGCAACATTTTTTGAAAATGGGAGTTTCCATTTTCTTCTTACTGTTGCCTCGCTAGCAATCCGAGTCAGGATTCTTTGCATCATCTCAACCCTTCATTTAGGAAAATCCTAGCCCTAGAAACTAGGTTGTTATAAAAAGAAAGAGAGAGAGGAGCTGCGGAAGGAATCTTCCTACTTTTGTGCCGGCACAATCCCATCCACTCCCGCCTTTAACAACCTCTCCAAATGCATCCTGGCCCTAGAAACTAGGGCGTTCTCAAACATCCTGCTTGGAGATCTCACACGAGATCTCCTTCTTGCGGGAAAACCGCTCGAGGAAGAATATCTCGAGACCCATCGAGATATTGTCCATCACTGTCCGAAAGCTAGGTCCCACAATGATCATTGATCAAATCCAAACCATCCATATGCCTCAGATCAAGAGATCAGCCTCCGATGAGATTTTACCATGATCAGCCACACCTTCTTCTCCAACCGGCTAGTGAAACACTTCACCTTACATGGGACCTTGATCATTGATCCGAGTGGTCCATTGGATAGGTCAGGACCCCAAAGATCATCCATAACAACAAATTTTGACCATTCAAATGATCTATAAAGAGATCATTAACCATATCTCTTTGTTAATCTGGATTAGCGGGCGCGACAGTAACTAATCGGTCGATTATGAGCCGATCCTTCTAGGCTTCCATAAGGAATAGCCTCTTTGATTTTAGGGCAACTGATTCAAAAGGGAGAAAAGAGAAAAATAAAGAGAGAGAAATAGAGAAGAAGGAATTGGACTCGATCCTTCTCTATTTCTCTTTATTTGTGGAGTCGCACCGCACCGAGTCCACTCATCCGAGTCTATGCGAGATAGGGTGAGTTGCATTGAGTCCAGTTACTGCACAATGACAGTAGAAGAAGGAAGAAGAATGGAGAGAGAGGAAAGAGAAGAGAAAGAGAAAGAAGATGGAAGGAGAAAGAGAGCACCATCCATTTGACTACTGCACTGAGTCACTCGACTTGATTGGAATCAATGTAAATTAGGGCCGAGTCTCGTGTCTCAAGTCCTCTTAATAGAAAGAAAGAAAGAAAGAGAAGCTAGAGGAGAAGAATGAGAGAAGTGAGGGTGTGAGCAAGTTAGATTGCAAGCCGCTGACGGGTTTGGGAGTGTGACTCGCTACCCAGTTGTGGCTTGCTGACTCGGCCGTCCTTCATCGAGTTTAACTGAGTTGAGCCGGGTCAGGCTCTAATGTCCATGGCTGGAGTTCCACCAGAAGAGGGAGTAGGAAGAAGAGGAGGAAGAAAGAAGAGGGAAAGAAGCCCAAGTGACTCATCTGAGTCGACTCTTTGAGTCAGCTAGGGATTGGGCCTGATGTATCGGTTGTGATTCAGCTAGTTAGATTCCTACATGCACCCTTGCTTAAGTCCATGGGCTAAACTCATTCAACATGAGCTTGGCAAGTTGTTGCAAATAACGAACCACCTAGTTCTGACTCAATAATATGCATGCACCTAGGATTATAAAGGAACTGAGTTAGATTCTTCGTCCTTCTACTGTGCGGAACCAATACTCCACTTCAACTCATCAGGTAATCTTTTGCCCTGATGTGAATTTGATTAATCTTGAGATATTTTAGATGGGAACCCATGTTGAGTTGACTTAATTAGATCAATGAGTTCAGTTGGCCCATCCCTGACTGTTGTAATCTACCTAGAGACTTGTTATTATATTGTTAAAACATCTATACTCCGCTATATCCATAGTAAACTCAATTTCGAGCTAAGTTAATTAACAGGGTTAACTCCCTTAGGTTTGGGAGTGACTGAGATGATTAACTAATAGTAGCTTTTGAGTCAACAATGTAACAATTGGTCTTGATAGTGCAGGCCGAGTTTGAACTCAGTCGATCTAAATAGTGTGAGTTAAAACTAAGAATGTGGGGATTCTTACTTTAAAATGATCAAAATTAATATGATTAGACCATATTGTTGTAGTGAATCCCATTCTTTTTAATCTCCATGATTAGCTAATGTGCAATTATTCGAATCAGCTGTATATTTAGGGTGGATTTGATCGTGATCAAATACTCGTATCCTAAAACCACTCTTGAATGGAAGTTCAATTTAAAAGGTGAGGATCACCCTTCAAGCTTTTTTACGTCATAATAGTTAGGTTAGTTCATTTTGTTTGTTGATTACTTAATTTAGTACAATGTGAAAATAATAATGAATGTTAGTTCCATTTGAGTAATCCTTTACAAATGTAACATGTTTAGATTTAATTCAAGTAATTTAACATGCTATGAATCTCTAGTATCCCTATTTTGATTTAAGATGTGTGTTTTATATGTGTAAGTGCTAATAACATTGTACGTGACTTGTTCTACCACTTGTGTTTGCATGATAGTGTTTGTAGGAAATCCTCGAACTAGTGGCCATTTGTGTAATGGATTAAAAAAATGTACATTGTAGACTTACCACCTTGTGGATCATTTGGGCCTATGTGGATTTTAGGGAATAATCCCTTCTTATCACACCATTAAATGAAATATTTGGCCTTTATGGCTTTTATGGAATAATCGCCCCATGTGGATTTTAGGGAATAATCCCTTCTTATCACACCATTAAATGAAATATTTGGCCTTTATGGCTTTTATGGAATAATCGCCCCATGTGGCTATTATGGATTTTATTTGTAGAACTTTGCGATGGTAATTTCCATTTATTGAACAACGATTGGCCACTAGTTGACGAGGTCACCTTTAAAATATTTTATGTTGTTAGATTCCTATAAGTTGAGGATGTTGACATGGGATACTATGCCAAGTTGTTGGCCTGTGCTGGTTAACGAACCCTCACATTGATCTCTAAGTTTACATAAATTAGCTGGTTGCAACTGGAATAATAATGATTGGGCTAATCATTCATTTCATGGCATACGTACTTTACCGGGTGGTCGATACAAGACATGGGGTTTTCTTAGGTCACTACGGCCTGTATCGTAGAGTATTTTACCTGGTGATCCTAAGTTTTCGTTGCGCACATTCGACAACCATGGGCCGACCTTTTCGCATAAGCTTTTTTGGGTGTCTATTTTCCTTGAATGTACATAAAATACTTTTCTAGGAAGTTAGGCTACCTTGGGTGTCCTTATTGTGTGGTCTTTTCTGGGAGTCTAGTTCTCTTAGGGCGTACCTTTGAGTACTTTTCCAGATGGCTAGTTCTCCTTGGGCGACTTTTTACTAGCTGGATGTGCATCCCCAGGTCTGTGAACAAGTCCATGCATCCATGCATTTAAACAAGATTATCTTGTGTAATTTATTTAATGAATGCGTATCTGATGAACCTTATCTGATTTCCAAGATAATTATTGTGTAATATTTGTTATACACTGTCTTTGATAACTATGCTTAATTATCTTGATAATATGATAAATCTTTGGGGTTATACCTCACAAGGATAGCCATTGACGCTATCAAACCATAATCAGTGTGCAGGAGAGGCAGAGGATGCGCATGCTTGTGATCGTGTGGAATAGGAGGTGCAGACGATCTTGCGACCTTCTATTCCTAATTTCATTTGTGTTTAAATTTGTACTTTCATGTTTTGTAAAATGTTAAAACATTAGTTTGTATAAGTTTTTAGGTAACCACTTAAAATTTTGGTTATGTATATTTGGACTCCCTCTTATACTTGATTTGTTTCTATTTGGCTAGTTTACCAACTCTGATAAAGAAAAAAAATGTACATGGAATTTGGGTATCTTTAAAGGTTAACACTCAGATTTTTTGAAAATGAATAGTATACTCGAGTTTCGGGAACTGGGGTGTTACAAGATTAGAGAAATGCCTAGTGACATTATTTCATAAGAGAGAAAATAAAGAAAGAAAGAAATTGTTGATGTTTTTCAATCTCGGTCATGTGATTAGTGTCGACGTGCCAGAATTGAATGTGTGGCTTAATTAAAACTAAACAACTAAGATCCCAAGCATCCACATAGGCAAATACATTGGGAATTGTCCGTATATAACCGAGTTCTAATAAGATCGGTCACCTATTCAGCCACTTGTACAACATTGCTTAAGCTGATTAGGCGATAGTTAGAGGGTGAGTTTCATCGTCTGAAAATGGGTCACGCCTCTGCCTTCCGTAGGAAATGAATTTTTCTCTCCAATATAGAAAAATAAAAAGGAAATTCTTATGGTCGACTATGGAGAAAAATTGCAGAACACCTCCCTGGATGGAGAACTTCGCTTAATACTCGAACTGAATCCAGCATATGAGCGTAAACTCGAATTGCAGCTAAAGTTAACAACTAATTGATTAATGCTACATATTACACTAAGGAATATAAATGGCAGGTAAAGGTAACGATTGCACTAGGGAATGTAAATGACTTATATAGATAAGGATTACACTAAGGAATGTAAATGATAGATAATTGAAAGATAGCTTTGGTTTGGTTTGGTTTGTATGGGATGTCTTCTTCTATTGACTGACTTCATTATTTATATATAGTACTGGATCGCTTATCTAGATGCTTCCCATGTTCTGACAGTTGTTATAACTGTTTTAACACTACTTGTTTTCCTTTCTTTTAACCCTACCATATATCTTGGTACCCGCTTTAACACAACCACTCTTCGCTCAACCACTTTCTCTTAATGGATGACGTGGCGCTGCTCGATAAACACGACCTGTATTATTGCAAACTCCCCTCTGTATATCTTTGAAGATCTTCAAATACAACACACAACTGCCTCGAATTACATGTAACCTTTCTTAATTGGCTCTTGTAGGAATTGACAGAAATATGGATGAACCTTGCCTCCCACGTCGCTTGGCCTTTAGGTAGAAGGTGAAAGCGAAGTATGACCCCTCGTAAATGTAGTCGTCCTTTGAACCACGTCTCAACGCTTCATCTACCGTCTCTGATCGATATAATTTCGAATCTCAATTCTGATTTCCAATTTTCAAGTATAGGGTTATTCTCATGGCAACTCGTGTACAAGCATCATACTAAATGAGAAATTAATGATGACCTAATTAATGTACTATATTTTTGGCCGATATATACCTCATTTTTAAAATATTCTTCCACTTTTCACACTTTCCTCTTTATTCATTCATCTCCAAAACTCAATCTAACCTTCCCGTTCTAGAAATGGCAACTTCCTCGTCTTCTATTCCTCGAACCTTCCAACAAGACGATCCAATAGATGTCTTAGATGGCCTCTCTGAGAAGTTTTCCAACAAAATTATCTTCAAATCACCAATCGAAGATTACTACTGCTTGGGACCAGCTTTCTTTCTTAGAGTCGAGCTTGATGAAATTCGTTCACTGGATCATTCTTTTTGAAATCCCCTGGCAAAACAATATTAATTCAATCTAAATCAATCCTAAAACCCTCCAACGCTCTAAAGAATCCATGATCCTAGCTAAAACCCCTACTAAGATGGGAAGATTGGTTTGACCGTGTCGTTGCCCAATGTGAAACTGCTTGGAGAGAGTCCGACATCTATGAATGGATCAAACTGTCACTGTATGATTATTCATCAGATCCTCCTCTTCTTACCGCAGCGTCGACGTTTTAGAGCCCATCCACCAACACATTTATCTTCAGATGTGGTCCTATGAGTCCTATGATTTTGGACATCTTTGTTCTCACTCAACTACTTACCTTCAGTGAGGCAGTCTTCTCAGGATTCACTCAGAATGAACCAAGATATTTCACCGATAAGGATGGAAAAGCCTATTCACTCTTCATACAATTGTACTGCAAACATGAACACCGAGTAAAGTATGAAGAACACAACTTTCTTGTTGCTCTAGATTTGTTGTCATTTGCTCTATATAAATGCTCTCCATATCACCACTGAGTACATCTAGCTGGCTGAGGTGCTCACATAGGGTATAAAACTTGCCCTTGCGCCTTTACAAAGGCATTTATAAAGTAAACTCCAAAGGTCTATTTCTCGATGGATGACCACTATGGCTTCTCCAAATGTGGATATATTAATACTTCCGCTCTACTCTTATACATTCTACCATCCCTTCCAATATTGTTTATACTTCTTATTGTCACCATGTTATTCATTTTCTTCAGGAGATCCACACATTTTCTAATTATATGGACTAATTAATTTCTCTTAGTAAAGGTAAACATCACCAAACTTTTACCCCTTTCTACCTCAAAGAATTCAACCCAGCTTGGTTCATAGGCTGTTATAAAGATAATGATGAACAATCAACATCTCAAATGATTCTCTCCCTGGAAAGTACCCTCATCTATAGGGATCTTCCCTATGAAGGTACTATAAATACTGGAAAAAAATGCCAAGGCCAGAATCGAGTAGTATTGTTTAAATTTGCTTGCTTGATAATTCGGTCTCATCCAATGTCTCCTTTCCCATTCATTCAGAAAACTTGCAATCACGCCTTTTCTCTCGGCCGATTGCCGATCAAATCAATATTTATCACTCCATTCATTCTGCTTTCCAGTCTACTAGCATGGCTTTTAAGCTACTTGGCTTCCCAAACCAACCCCAAATAATGAATCCTTTCTTTGACTCGTGGGATAGCCATTACAACTGACTGGTTAATAAATCTCCCTAGCTAGCTCATCACCGCTCAGCTCTATTCCTCAATGGAGTTACCGCGGGAAAAGAAGAGAGCGACATCCTAATTGGCCATAACTTCGAGTCTAAAAATAAATAAACCAAAGAATATGCCGACCAATGCCACAACTACAACAACTCTTGTGAACGGGACAACTCTAAAACTAAAATGCTAAAAAGTTACAGTGAGAGGACATGTTCTCCAAAAATCTCTGCCTCGGCCATCTTCATCTACTCCCAATAGGATTCTCAATTTGGGAACTCCTCTCGGTCTAGCTCCACAATCTCTTACTTCAGTCATTGCTTGCATTGGCTCGACTCCATAACCAACACCAACGAGTCAACCAACATTGATCACAACATGCGGACAAAAGTAATCAGGTATTTCCTCAACCAATGTTATGTCTTCTTTTAAAATATATTCAAAACCAAATACTGGTCATGGCACTCCGTTGAAGACTACACCAAGAAAATTGAGTAAGGCCTCAAATATCATAAAGACACTCATTATAATCGATGCTGGAATAAATGGTGGCGGGATAGGGAGAGATTGAATGATCTTAATCTCACTTTTAACAAAAAAAATATGTTACTCCATATCACCCCAATCTGCCACCATTTCGATTTAGGTGGATGTTATTTTCATTTTCATACATGTTCACATCTTTCTTATCGTTTTATTTCTAACTCCTCTCTTATTGTAGTTACTTGGGAGGTGTTAGCCATAGAGAAGCAAGTTATTCAACAACCAATGCTTTAGCAAGTCAAACAAATGATCGAAATCATCAAGGCAACAGAGGTGCAAGCTACTGATTTCGAAGGGACAATAAGCAACAAACCCCTTTGTAAGTGATATAATGTTCAAAGCATGCTTCACACCTTGTTTGTCAAATTTCGTTTAGTCAAAACATCATAACAAGTGATCTTCAAGTTGGTTCAAGATCAAGGTTCAAGCTCAAGCTCAAGTTGAAGACCAAGCTCAAGCTCAAGTTGAAGATCAAGCTCAAACTCAAGATGAAAAACCAAGCTCAAGCTCAAGCTCAAGTTGAAGATCAAGCTCGATCTACTAAAGTTCTAGTAGAAGATCAAGCTTCATAGAGAAGTTCAAGTCTTTAATATACTCCAAGTCTACGAAGTTCAGTCCATACAGGTATTATAAACCCTAAAAAGACCTTAGGTTTAGGTGCTTTTAAAATATATTTAAATTTTAGGTTTTTATACTTGTTATTAGTTGAGTTTCGACCAGCCTAAGTTTTGGCTCAACTAGCCTAAGAATTTCTCGACCAGTCCTAGTTCTGACCGGAATAAAACAAAATTTTTGTTGCTCCTTCGACCAGTCGAGTGGACTCCTTGACCAGTCTAAGGACCCTCTTCGACCAGTCGAGCGTTCCTCAACTCGAAGTCCAACAACAAATTCAGTTCAGATTTAGGCTCTTTCGACCAGTTGAAGACCATGTTCGACCAGTTGAACACGACCTTTGACCAGTCGAAGATTCATTAGATCTTATCCCGCTCAAATCTGAAAATCTATTAAAACTAAATCCGGTGCTTAGACGAGTCGAAGACTGTCTTAGACGAGTTATTAATCCTTCTGCAAGAGAGAGAGAAGCCTCAGTTATTATCAAGCTATCAAATGATATTTATAAATCATTTTATAATTTTTTTTGTTTAATTTCTTAATCTCTAATTCTATCATTCTGATTCTAAAAAAAGGGGGAATACTCTTCTTTTTGAGATTCAAAGAAATTAATACAAGTAGCCATTGTTTTAAACCTAATTAAAATTAATAGAACCCTGAACCTTTTTTATCGGACTGAACATTGAATATTCGACATTCAAGAAAAGCGGTTCTATGGCTATAACTTCTTCTACGGTGAAGATAAGTATACATTTATATTTTGTATTTGGTTTTTTCTAAGATAGCCAAAAAATCTCAGTATTGGTTTCACTGAGATAAGCCGAAAAATCTCACTGAGGGGTTTCTTTATTTGTAATAGCCTGGTAAAATCACAACTGTATCAGGTTTTAAGGTGATCTTGTGAAAACCTTATTCATAGTGAAAGCCAAGATTACGCAGTTAGGAATCTTGGGAGTGAAGTAGGTGTGGCTGTTTAAGAACAGTTGTTGACACACCGAACCACTATAATTCTTGGTGTTATGGTGAATGCCTTTATTATTTTTGTGGTGAATGGTTGTAATTCTTTTTATGCTAAAGTGGTGAATGTTTGTAATAATTAGTTTTTATTACTCTCGCTCAGTTTGAAATTTTGATTCTTATCAAATTCGTAAAATAAGGTTGTCCTACGAATCAGCTTAAATCAACGTTTCAATACTAGTGTGATTGAGATCTCTAATTTATTTATTATTCAACACTTTATTCGATTATTTTGCATAGTCCTATTCACCCCCCCCCCCCGGGACTTTTTAAGCTCACCTTTTCACCCTTCATCCTCATCTTGCCTTGGAAACCGTGGTCATCGACACAGAACCTGCATACCTAGTCAAACATCTTCAAATGCCAACCATTATTATCCTTCAAGAAGATGAAGAAAATGAAGATGAGGGATAAACGCCCAATGACTTTGACTCACCAGAGTTCTAAAAGAGAATCATCTTCGTAATCCACTCCAACATCTACTCAACATCTTTATCTAATTGTGGAACCTCTTCCTAATGTTCGATTGAGTGTAGCATGCAAGGTTACCATCTTTGGTTAGACTCAGACAACAGAAATTCAGGCGGCCAGTGTATCTGTTCCTGGATCAGAACAAATGCCTGATCAAGCGCCGCACTCAATTGATGGTAGTCCAACATCTCCTGATAATATTGAAGACATCCTTTCTTCTTTCTAACAAACTCTTAGCAACGATATCTCCATAGTCGAGTCTCCTATGCCCCCTATCAAGCTACATCAACTTAAAGATGAAATCTAGGCAATTGTATGCTTGGGGTTAAAGGAAGCTATGTCATCTGGGTTGATCGAGAGTCTCTCCGATCTTATCAACCACTTCTAAATCCTCTCGCTCTCAGACGAAGGTCGCATGGCCAAACTTCCACCACGTAGAGAATTTTAAGCTCTCATAAAAGAGCATCGTGAGCTTCACATCATGATCGAGCAACTTGAGTTTGAACAATTGAGTAGAACTTCTCAAGTGACTACAGTTAGTGACATTGCAAAGAAGCTTTAGACCGAGCATGAATAATTAAAGAAATTTGAAGACAAGATGGAAGATATGAGCATACAAATTGTTGCTTTGAAAGTATAGTTAGAGATGTTGAAAAGATCTTTCAATGAGATGATCAAGGCAAGAGATCAGAAGAGAAAAACCATAAAGAAACTGGCCGATTTTACTCGATCACGAATGAAGACAATTGGAAAAATGAGGTGCATGGCCATGAAACATCAGGCAACTCTAGGCAAGGGAAATGATCGACAGAAGAAAGTAAAAGATGAGATCATTTGTATGAGTGGGTGACTTCATAGGCTCCCTCTCCATATGTTTGTTTTAGTAGGAGTACTATGCATTTTTCCTAGGTGGTTTTTATTGTAAGTTGTTGGGGTTGTGGTTGTGTTAGTGGTTGCAAAACTTGTTGTGGTTGAGGCAGATGGGGTTGATATCTTTATTAGGGTTACTAACACTAGTATTGCTTGTATTGTTGACGTCCTTATTGAGGAGCATATTGGTTGCCTTGGGCTTAAGGCAGCGATGTTGTTTACTTCGGTTTGACGTTGGATGGAACTATTTTTGTTCCCGTTTCGTATGATTGCTTGCCTCCAATTGCAAAGGTTCGTAAGTAATATCCTGTGAATACAGGGTCGGATGAATTGCGAGAAGGAAAAAATCAAATGCAAAACAAACGAGGTAATAAAAACTAAAACCGATGATTTGATTTTGGAATTTTTGAATGGACGTAATTCAACTGAATAAAATAACACCCAAGCTTCAAAGTTCCACACATAGGTTAATGTTCCAAAATCATGATGACTTGGGTAACACAACTAGGATTTGATCACTATGGTCAGCCTCATCGGAAAA
This sequence comes from Magnolia changhungtana, assembly GCA_030180095.1. Lineage (NCBI taxonomy): Eukaryota > Viridiplantae > Streptophyta > Magnoliopsida > Magnoliales > Magnoliaceae > Magnolia > Magnolia changhungtana. The sequence continues at coordinate 1,921,723 of JASAUF010000502.1, read as the reverse complement.
TAAAACAGTTTAAATATTTTAATAAATGATATAAAAAATTAGAAAATTATGGATTTGCACCATTGACATATATTCTCAAGCGCCAGTGATTTTAAGTATTTAATATTTATAGGATAATGAATATCAAAGAAATATAACAAGTTAAGAACCTCTCCTATCTAGGAAATCTGATTGATTCAGGGCAAGCCTATCTATCAATATAGATCTCATATGATGGAAACATATGGATCTCACAAGAAGATAAAAAAACAAAACCTAAATAATAGATAACATGCATACAGCATTCTTCTCATCATTAAAACAATCAATCATCATAACTTAAAGAAATATTAAACCCATGTACTTCCCTTCTAGCTTGGGCTAGAGGGAACTTAGAAAAACATAACTAGAATAGAGAAAGAAATAAACAAGAAAAAATAAATGCAAATAGAAAAAATCTAAAAGAAAAAAAATAATTTATAAAACTTAAATAAAATTGAAATCTCTTTAAAAACCCTAAACTTTGTTCTTGAATGCTTTGAATGATGTTTAGGAATGCCCTAGGAAGCCCTATTTATAAGTAGGGAACTCCAATTTCCGTACAAAGTTAAAAACCCTAGAAATCGCCTCAAATATAAGTATTTTTCCCAAAATAAACTTCTCGCTGCACAGTTCATTTAAAACAGACTTTCTGCTGCGTAGTTTTCTAAAATAAACTTCACAGCTTAAGAATACACTTTTTCAGGACGATTTCAGGATTCTTCACTTCAAATCTTCAATTCTCTTCATTTCTCACTTGGTTTTCTTGGATATTTGGCATGTGAATTCTTCAATCTTGGTCTCCTAAGATCCATCCCTTGCCTTGGTGATTTTCGAGAATCAAATTCATGCTTTTAACACCCTTTTTCAATCCAAGCACTTAAATTCACCTTGCAACACATGCATGAGTAAAATAAAACATTAAGCGGATTTATGTTCATAAAACCAAGATATAAATGGGAAAAATTATACAATAGTTGAGTCTTAACACACACCCCAACTAGCATTTTGCTAGTCCTGAGCAAAATAAGTGAAGAAAAATAAAAATAAAAATAAAAACTAATTTTATAAATAAAATTAAAATGGTAAAAAATCTAACTACACCACTTTCGCAGGTAATCTCGATTGCATTTAACATATGCAACAGGCCTTTAAACCCCTAGGTTTCCCCTAGTGGACAAGTTATAGTCTCGCGAGGGTTTCCAGAAATGTTACCCATAAACATTAAAAACATGAAAAATAGTTCAACACTCAGAAATTTATACAATTATGCCTCCATTCATCATATGAATTCCAAAATAAAATAATACTTACCCTAAGTCTGAAGTTAGTTAGAATCTCAATTTCCTAATTCATTACATCCTTGAGTTCAGAGACCTAATCAAAATTTAGAATAGTTATGATCCAATATCCTTAGGTGCTCCGTGACACTAATCTAACTTTGAAAAATATGCATGTTCTCTATCCTAACTCCTTTCAATCATTCCAAGAATATGAAATCTCTAGTTATCTCATTTTCTTCATGTCATTTCTTCCTTTATCATCATATCCTCATTATTATAGACCACCCCTAGATGAAGATTCCCACCGGATTTGTTTCATAATCTAAGGTATCGTACTTGTAATGGTAACAGTAATGAATACTTAGGTATCCTTACTCCGAATTACTGACACGATTGTTATGGTCATTGCATTCATGCTCTATAATAAAAATTTCTTTTTTCCATCACTCTTTTTTTTTCCTTCAATATTCTCTCCTTTAAGCATATATCAATGGTACTAGTTCATTCAACCTTGTTTGAATCAAAAGTTGTTATTCTAGTTCACATATCATATTCCTCACTTATCGGTACATCAAATTATAACTCACTTTAAACTAGTGATTAGATAATTGAACTCAAGTCTATAATTTTCAGTTATCAAATTTTCGACTACTATCGACCTAGACTAAGTATTAACTTTGCCTTTGGAATTCGCATAATATCATGTTCACATTCTTGTATATATTATTTTAAAAATGTTGAAAAAATTTCCCCATAAACCTTTAAAAAAAAAAAAAAAAAAAAACTGAAACCTAAAAAAAAAATAATAATAATAATAACAAAAACTAAAAAAAAAAAAAAACTCACATGGATAACTATCCACACCCCCAACCTAAAATCTACATTATCCCCAATGTAATGATAATGTAATGTAAAGAACAATAAAAATAAAAGAAAGGGTGGATAGTACCTGCCATGAAAAACTCACCTGCTAGGTGACACCAAAAAAATTGAATATGATACAAATCCTACACAAATGCTCTGTCAAACTAGGAGCATCAATCTGAATATTCTGGCTCATGAAGAGGGAAGGACTCCTCTCCTAAATGAAAGTTTTTCACATAAGGCTTCAATCTTTGACAATTAACCTTGTACACATTACCATTACGTGGATTCTTAATTTCAACAGCCCCATGAGTATAAACATTCTTCACAATGAAGGGGCCTATCCATCTTGATCTTAACTTTCCTGGAAAGAACTGGAGATGAGAATTGTACAATAGGACCTTTTGCTGAGGTTCAAAATTCTTCCTCAGGATATTTTTGTCATGAAAAGCTTTAGTCCTCTCTTCGTAGATTTTAGAATTTTCATAGGAGTCTCTCCTCAGCTCCTCTGATTCATTCAACTCTAATTTCCTTTGTCCACTTGCTTGGTTCATATCAAAGTTTAATTTCTTTATTGCCCAGTAGGCTCTATGTTCCAATTCCATAGGCAAATGGCAAGCCTTCCCATACACCAATCTATATGGAGACATTCCAATCGGGGTCTTATAAGCAGTCCTACAAGCCCATAAAGCGTCGAATATTCTGACCAATCCTTCCTATTTGGCCTTATAGTTTTCTTTAAAATGTGTTTGATTTCCCGATTAGAAATCTCAGCTTGTCCACACGTTTGTAGGTAGTATGTGGTGCTCACTTTATGCTTGATGCCATATTTCTTCATCAAAGCCTCAAATGTTCTATTGCAAAAGTGAGACCCGCCATCACTAATGATAGCCTTTAGAGTTCCAAATCTAGAAAAAAATATTTTCATTGAGGAATCGTATGACCACTTTGTTGTCATTGGTCCTACTTGGAATTGCCTCAATCCACTTTGAAACATAGTCCACACCAACCAATATATAAAAAAATCCAAAAGAAGATGGAAATGGGCCCATAAAATCAATACACCAACAATAAAAAATCTCCAATGGTAAAATTGGGGATAAAGGCATCATGTTGCGTCGGGACACTCTTCCCAACCTTTAACATTTATCACAAGCAACACAGAAAGCATGAGTATCTTTAAACATGGTAGGCCAGTAAAAATCACACTGAAGGATTTTTACAGTGATTTTCTTAGCAGAAAAATGGCCACCACATGCTTCCATGTGACAAAAAGAAATAACACTCTTAACTTCATCCTCTGGGACACAACGTTTAAAAATTTGATCAGTCCCATATTTATATAAATACAGGTCATCCCAGAAGAAGTTCCTAACCTCAGTTTCAAAACGTTTCCTATCTTGTGACTTCCAATGATATGACATTTTTCCTGTTACAAGATAGTTCACTATATCTGCATACCAAGGCAATTTGGAGATCACAAATAATCGTTCATCAGGAAAAGTGTCTTGGATATTCATCTCCTCAATGGAATCATCTAACACCAATCTGGAAAGGTGATCGACCACTACGTTTTCTACTCATTTATTATCTTTTATCTCTAAGTCAAATTCTTAGAGTAGGAGGATCAATCTCAAAAGTCTCGACTCTACATCCTTTTTAGATAATAAATATTTCAAAGCCGAGTGGTTCGTGAAAATGACACTTTAGATCCCAACAAGTAGGACATAAACTTATCTAAAGTAAAAACAACTACAAGTAACTCTTTTTCAGTTGTTGAGTAGTTTACTTGGGCCAAGTTTAGATTTCTACTCACATAGTGAATAACGTAGGGCCGTTTATCTTTTCTTTGGCCCAAAACAGCCCCTATGGCATAATCACTTACATCGCACATTAGTTCAAAAGGAAGTGTCCAATCTGGTGGACGCATAGAGGTGCAGTGGTAAGGGATGATTTAATTTTATTAAAAGCACTTACATACTCATCTGTCCACTTAAATGGAACATCCATTTGAAGAAGATTAGTCAAGGGTCTAGTAATGGCACTAAAGTCCTTGATGAATCTTCTATAGAAACCAGCGTGCCTTAGAAGTGATCTAATATCTCTAACAGTTCAGGAGATAGGTAGATTAGCAATAATGTCGAGTTTTGAACGATCTACCTCGATTCCATTTTTGAAGATAACATGACCCAAAACAATTTCCTTTTGAACCATGAAATGACATTTCTCCCAATTTAAGACAGGGTGTTTCTCTTCACACCTAGACAAAATAAGAGATAAATTGTTGAGGCAATACTCAAAACTACTCTCAAATACAGAGAAGTCGTCTATGAAAACCTCAAGAAACTTCCCAACCATATTTGAAAAAATACTTAACATACACCGTTGGAAAGTTGTTGGAGCATTACACAATCCAAATGGCATCCGTTTAAAAGCAAATGTGCCAAATGGACAAGTGAACGTGGTTTTCTCTTGGTCTTCCAGGGCTATCTTTATTTGATTATATCCGGAATATCCATCAAGAAAACTATAGAAGGAGTGACCTGTTACCCTCTCTAAAACTTGATCAATGAATAATAAAGGGAGATGAGCCTTCTTTGTAACCTGGTTCAATTTTCTATAGTCAATGCAAACATGCCAACCTGTGGTGACACATGTTGGTATGAGTTCATTATTAGAATTCTACACAATAATTATTCTGGATTTCTTTGAGACTACTTGAGTTGGACTCACCCAAACACTATCAGATATTGGGTAGATAATTCCTACATCCAATAATTTGATCACCTCATTTTTTACAACTTCCATCATGTTTGGATTGAGACGCCTTTAAGGTTGTCTAATTGGTTTGGCGTCCTCATCGAGGTGGATCCGATGGGTGCATATGGAAGGGCTTATACCCTTGATGTTAGAAATGGCCCAGCCCAAGGCTCCTTTGTGGTCCCTTAGAATATTCAACAATTTAATCTCTTGATCTTTATCTAAAAATGAAGAGATCACCACAAGATAAGTTTTATTTTCACCTAAGTATACATACTTAAACTCATTTGGTAGTGGTTTTAAATTAAGCTTTGAAATATTGGTTGATGATGGCAGAGGTCACGAGTCCTCTATAGATAGGATTTGAGTGCGCGGTCTCCATTGGTACATACCAATGTCCTGGGTGGTAGTGCTCTCATTATCATCACAAATTTCAGCAAGCACGTTTTCTAAATCAGAATTTTTCAAGTCCCCAATGACTTGAATCAATTCCTCAGTCAGATTAGGTTCCAATTCTTCTTCTTCTATCAAGCAGTCTATGAAATTCAGCTCATGGATTTCATTATTATCAATGGGCTACTTACATAGATTGAAAATATTTAGTTTTAGAATCATGTTACCAAACGACAAGTTCATCATTCCATTCCTACAATTTATGATTGCATTTGAAGTTGCTAGGAATGGGCGGCCTAAAATGATGGGAACTTGAGCGCTAGCGTTTACACATAGTTCAGTGTCTAGTACAATAAAATCCACGAGGAAGTAAAATTTCTCCACTCGGACTAGTACGTCCTCTAAAATTTCCCTTGGTACCTAAATGGAGCGGTTAGCGAGTTGGAGTGTAATCGTGGTTGGTTTAAGCTCACTAACCCCATTTGTTTATAAACCAAATAAGGTACTAAGTTGACACTTGCACCCAAATCTAGCAAAGCATGCTCAATTTGAAAATTCACAATAATACAAGGAATAGTGGGACTTCCCGGGTCTTTGTATTTGGGTACAACCCTTTATTGAATGATAGCGCTCACTTTCTCGGTAAGGAAGGCCTTTCTGTGCACATTTAATTTCATCTTTATAGTGCACAAGTCATTGAGATATTTAGCATATGATGGAATTTGTCTAATGGCATTAAACAGTGGAATATTGACTGTAACCTTTTGTAGCAATCCAACACCTTTTGATATTTCATGGGGACAGTCGGATTTCGAAGTCTAGATGAGAATGGAACTGGAGCTCATATGACTTTGTCTCTTTATCCTTTTATTGTTGCGACTTTTGAACCATAGCCGGTTCATCATTTTCTTGAGACAGTGGCTCATCCTCTGGTATTTCTACCGGTTGTATTATCTTGTTATCGACCTCTTTTCCACTTCTCAAGGTAATGATGGCCTTAGCTTGTTCATAATGTAGCTCACTTAGATTTGAGTCTCCAATGAAATGTATGTTTCTAAGGTTTGACATAGGTTGAGAAGGAAGGGTGCCTTTTTTTCCTAGCATTTAGTTGAGTCTCAATCCTAGCCATAGCTATCTTTAATTCTTAATTTGATTGGATTAGAAACTGATTCATTTGAGCTTGAGAGTTCATGAATGCGGTCAATGCATCCTCCACAGATGATCGCTTTGGCGGGGGCACATATGGTGCATTGTTAGGTGCCCTAAAGAAGTTATTTTATGGAGGCATTTGAGATGCATTAGCCGCATTAATTTTTGGTCCATTCCTCCAACTAAGATTAGGATGATTACGCCAATTTGGATTATACGTGTTTCCCATTGGTTGCATAACTGACCTTTGGTAGTTATTTATAGCATTTGCTTGATCATGCTTATGCGTGATATTTTGTACAACTGAGATTATTGGATAATTTTTTGTGTTATGGTCTGTACCACCACAAATGCTACAAAAATTACCTAAGGAAGTGTTTTCTTTAACCATATCAACCTTCCTAATTTCTAAGGCTTCGACCTTTCTAGCCAATGCAATGAATTTCGCATTAAGGTCGTCTTCTTCTCTTAGGACATACATCCCCGCTTTCTCTCTAGGAATGGGTCTAGTTTAGTCTGATTTAGCAGAGACATCCCATGTCTGCATATTCTTTGCTAACATATCTAGAAAATCCCAAGCCTCATTGTGATCTTTGTCAAGAAAGGTTCCACCACACATCATCTCTATGAACTGACGGGTATCTATGGTGAGCCCATTTCGGAACGCATCAATCACATGCCATAGTTCATAACCATGATGTTGACAAGTAATTAGAAGGTCTTTGAAGCACTCCCAAGCTTGAAAAAATAGTTCAATCCCCTTTTGGGAAAATGACATGATTTCTTATTTTAGTGCATTTGTTTTGTGCTCAGGAAAGAACTTTTTCAAAAACTCTCTACTTAAGGCTTGCCATGAAGTGACAGTATTAGGTCTTAGAGAGTTGAGCCATGCTTTGGCCCGATCCTTTAGAGAAAATAAGAATAACCTAAACTTAAATACATCCCTATTACCATTATTTACTTGTAACGTTGCAATTACTTCCTCAAAGTCCGTGAGATGCAAGTAGGGGCTTTCAGAATCTAAGCCATGAAATTCAGGAATCAATTGAATCACACCTAGTTTAAAATCAATGTTCCCTATGTGAGCAGGGAATAATATGCAAGATGATCAAGTTGATCTCTCAGGGTGTAAATGTTCACGTAAAGTCTGTGGTTGGTTTAATACATTCCTATGAACTTCATTTTCATCCTCAAGAGGTGGATTAAGTTAATTTTCTCTATTTTCATTTATAGTTGAATCTGGCAGATTTGGATTTGGATTATCAAGTGGGTCTGCCATGGAATCCAAGTGATGTTGAGTGCCTCTTCTAAGTGAATGATCAAGGCCTGCAACTAGTCCGCCTTCGGAAGAGGGTCAATTGTTTTGATCCCTACTCCAACGGGACATAAACCATCCACACCACACAACAAATATTACTAATTCAAATAGCAAGTATGATACTTAAAATAAAAATAAAAACTTAACCAACAACCCAGGCGGCAGGGCCAACCATGAGGGTTCAGTTAACAAAGCAAAAATAAATCAATAACCCAGGCGGCAGGGCCGACCATGAGGGTTCAATCCACAAAATAATAATAATAATAATAATAATAATAATAATAATAATAATAATAATAATTAATAAATAAGTAAAACTAATGCAAAAATTAAACTATGCTAATCTGAAAAATAGATTCAGCGGATGATCTTTGTGATCAAACAGCAACTGTAGGACAACCATAACACTTGGGTGATAAAATCCCAAGCAGGGCAACCTTATGTCATAGTTAATGCTTAAAAGACCCAACTGAATTTATTTTCAAAGAAAAAAGAAATTAAAAGAAAAAAAATCTACAGAAAATTTAGAAGGTGTAGAAGAGAACTTACCTTAGGACAAAACTTATCTTAGTTATCTCGCATAGATCTGATCTCTCTAAGTCTCTCCTCGGCAACGGCGCCAAAAACTTGATCACTTGTCTACAAGTGCAGAGGTTCGTAAGTAATATCCTGTGAATACAGGGTCGATCCCATAAGGAGATGAATTGCGAGAAGGAAAAAATCAAATGCAAAACAAACTAGGTAATAAAAACTAAAACTGATGATTTGATTTTGGAATTTTTGAATGGATGTAATTCAACTGAATAAAATAACACCCAAGCTTCAAAGTTCCACACATAGGTTAATGTTCCAAAATCATGATGACTTGGATAACACAACTAGGATCTGATCACTATGGTCAGCTTAAACGGAAAATAAAATAGTTTAAATATTTTAATAAATGATATAAAAAATTAGAAAATCATGGATTTGCACCATTGACATATATTCTCAAGCGCCAGTGATTTTAAGTATTAAATATCTATAGGATAATGAATATCAAAGAAATATAACAGGTTGAGAACCTCTCCTATCTAGGAAATCTGATTGATTCAGGGTAAGCCTATCTATCAATATGGATCTTATATGATGGAAACATATGGATCTCACAAGAGGATAAAAAATAAAACCTAAATAATAGATAACATGCATACACCATTCTTCTCATCATTAAAACAATCAAGCATCATAACTTAAAGAAATATTAAACCTATGTACTTCCCTTCTAGCTTGGGCTAAAGGGAACTTAGAAAAATATAACTAATATAGAGAAAGAAATAAAAAAGAAAAAATAAATGCAAATAGAAAAAATCTAAAAGAAAAATACAATTTATAAAACTTAAATAAAATTGAAAACTCTTTAAAAACCCTAAACTTTGCTCTTGAATGCTTTGAATGATATTTAGGAATGCCCGAGGAAGCCCTATTTATAAGTAGGGAACTCTAATTTTTGTACAAAGTTGAAAATTCCTAGAAATTGCCTCAAATATACGTATTTTCCTAAAATAAACTTCTCGCTGCATAGTTCATTTAAAACAGACTTCTTGCTGTGTAGTTTCCCAAAATAAACTTCACAGCTTCAGAATACACTTTTTCAGGACGATTTCAGGATTCTTCACTTCAAATCTTCAATTCTCTTCATTCCTCACTTGGTTTTCTTGGATATTTGGCATGTGAATTCTTCAATCTTGGTCTCCTAAGATCCATCCCTTGCCTTGGTGATTTTTGAGAATCAAATTCATGCTTTGAACACCCTTTTTCAATTCAAGCACTTAAATTCACCTTGCAACACATACATGAGTAAAATAGAGTATTAAGCGGATTCATGTTCATAAAACCAAGATATAAATGGGAAAAATTATACAATATTTGAGTCTTAACATCGTACTCTGCAGGTTTTCCTTCAACCTTGCTTCGCTTGACTAGGGTTGCCTAATGAGGCCAAGGGGAGCTCATCCCACCCCGTATTCTAGCTTCAACTTATTCCTCGATGCGGATGATTTGAGTGAAGTTCGTGTAAGGGAATAAGATCAGGTACCTAAAAATACTCGGGTTTATCGAGTGGATGATCATGGAGATCTGCTCTTCGTCATTGATGGGGGTTCTCATTCTAGTGGCCATGCTCACTAATGTCCTATGTAAAAACTCAGACAACTTGCTAGACATATCTGAGTTACCTACTCGATTCCATTGAAAGGTTTTCAATGGCGATGCCATCGAAAACTCATTTAGGTCTCCTTGATGGGATCGAGCAACACTCGAAATCACTATTTTAGGTGAATGATTTCACAGCAGCTTCGCACCTCTTCTATCCTTACTTATCATGTTTTAATTAGATTTCTAAGGCTAAGGAATGATCAACAAGGTTTACCTATTAAGCCAAGATCATCTAAAGGTTGAAGAGTTGTTTTGGGTCAATGGTTAGGGTTATCAAAGCACCTCATTGACATGTTCTTTCCTCTTTGATACTCTTGGCCTCTTGTGTCTTCGGCCTTTAGCTTCTATAGGCTCAACCTACTACCTGACACATAGACTCATGTGATTGACAAATAAGATGCACTAACAAAATTGGACTCGACATTGACCCCTATTATGGGCATCCACCAGTGCTTGTCCTGGGCTTCCGGTCAGAGAAGTTTTTGTTGCTGAAAATTTATTTGAAATCCTAGTTGTGAGATTGTTTGGAAGTTGACTTGAAATTTCAATTATGGTATTGTTTTAAAATTGACTCCCATTTATGGGATGATATTAAAAGAAATTCCCCATGGTCGAGGGTTGTGCTGACTGACATTAGAAGCCCTATGCAGAATTCGATAGTTTTGTTTGAACTGAACTGGATGTTAGATGGAAAATTGAAGCTGGTGATTGTTTATTCTGAGCTAGGCCAACCTGGTTTTTGGCTGAGGTGGCTTGGACTTGCAGGAGACGGAGGAGCATCTCCTTTGATCTTGCATTACTATTATGCTACGTGCTAGGTCTTGATGCATGGTGTTGAGGTTGATTCTGCTTGTTGTTGTTAGGGAGGATAGAATTTTGGCAATTTGAGGGCGACAAAGGAATGAGTTTACTCATGATCTGCCATGGTGGCACGGGATCAGGTATGGATAGGGCTGTGAAAGCAGGTTTTGGTTTAACGATGTCTGGCTCGAATGGGGCGTAATGGTTTTAGTTTTTTTTTTCCATCCCTTTTGGGGTTTTTCAGGATTTGACATGAATGTTAAATGCGTATGTAAATGCGCGAGAATTGTTGATCCTCAAGGATTCATGAGATGTTGTTTTTCAAGTCAGCCATGATTAGTAGGACTAGCACTTCCCCATTAGAGTCATCATTTTGTGGATGCTAGATCGCATACGGATCAGGCTCATGTATGTCTTTTCGGGGGCTTTTACTCGTATAAGAGGGGTGTTATATTTGACTGGAGTCCCCACTAGCTAATTTAATTTGATTCCACGGTCGGCTAAACCTTGTATAAGCGTTAAGAGAGAGAATTCAAGAATTTAAGTTGATTGGGAATTGGTCGATGGGTTGGATGGTTGTGTTACAAGGATCAGGTTGAGTGGCTCATATTAGGGTCTTGATGACACAAGTAGCTAAAGGCTTGCTGAATTGGGACAGACTTGGGTTGGACCCCTTTCTTCGTACTCTTACTTTTCCTTGGTAGCGGGATGGAAGATGAGAAGCTAAAGGAGGTTTGAGGGACTTAGGGGAGTTATGGATGCTTAAGGTGTGTTGAAATTTAAAGGGGAGGGGACTGTTATAGCCTCAAACCCAGTTTTCATGTAATTCTTGGCAATTCCAGGGTTTAAAAGGGGTTGGATGGCCTGGTTTTGAGATTGCCACATGATAAGATCTCCATGGTTGGATTGGGTGGGATGGATTATAATTTTGGTTCAAGGGAGGGGCACTAAGGTCTTTACATTTTCCCACGTGATCACCTCTCGGAAAGGAGAGACTAGGCTACATGCGTTGCACCTCTCCCTGCCAAGGCAGGGGAGTTGCCATGTGCCAAACGACGCCCAGGGTGTCAGAGCTCACTGTTTTGGCAGATGAGCACCCACACATGTATATTGCATTTGGTTTCCTAGGTGTTAGGTTGTTGGGACTCCAAAAATTAATAGACTTGGTTATGAGTTGGTTTGACATGATAAGATGAGTTGAAGGGGTAAGTTGACCAAGTGAGTCGACTCAACCGGGTGAGTTTAATGGGGTTTTGAGTGAATTTAACTTGGTGAGTTAGGTTGGGTTGACTGAGTCTTGGCTGGGTTTTGACTGAGTCAAGTTTAGTTGGATTTTAACTAAGTTTTATTAGGTTCTAGGGTTAGGATTTTATAACACCCCGAAAATCAGGGGTCGAGCAAAGCTCAACTCTCGAGTTCCAACGCATCACTTATGCAACATAGATAATGATGTTTAAATATTGTCCATATTAGTGCATTAAACATAAGTGGGATTACACTCCAGAGTTAATGTAATTAAGCAAACGGAAGACTGAGATAGGTATATCAAGTATATGTACGGGTTTCATAACCTCCACAGTATGATCATGTAGTCGGACTGAATATATACATATTTTTGCTTCAAAATATACAAAATATCAAAATGTAAATGTTCAACTAATCCAATATTCATGTAATCTCATCGAAGCAGTGCGAGGTTTACATAGACCCACCTGAGAGCTGCATGTAGGAGAACTCCCCCTCCTCGTTAATGAAATCTGGCTCTGTCGCAAAAGCCTTGTCGTAACCTGCATCTAAATCAGAGTTTGGTTGGTGTTTTAAAACACCGTCCCAGAGTGAGAGTGAGTGATCAACTCAGTGGTACTATAAGGCAAAGGTTAACATGTTATCAATTCAATCAAGCAGTAATGATAAAATAAAACAGCAATCACTTCTTAATTACTCTTGTTAATGCAGGAATGATATGTAGTAATGATGCATGCCCTCGCCTGCACTCCCTCAGCGACTTCATCTCATGATTGTGCATCGCAAACTCCCTAAAAGTGCGCTTCCTCGCCAAAGCACATGTAATGCGGTGCATGGTCGTGTTAGCCAAGTAATTTATTAGGCTTATTCATACAGCAGATTCGGGAAGCTAAGGTACCTCCCTTTTTATCATTTACCCAAGTAAGGATTCATCTAGGGTTGTCAATCCTAGTTAACTACATACGATAGGCAAGTTGTAGGGCATCACCCCTGATGAAAATAGTGGATATGCAAGTTTAAGAGTTTACACTCGAGGTCGCTACGGGAAGCTTGTCACCTAAGCGTAGGCTTAATTTATACTCGAGGTCACTACGGAAGGCTCATCACCTGAACGTAGGCCGACAGCTCGAATATGGTGTCCCATACACTACCATATTCGGCTCACGAGTTTGGATTACTCACTGGTCACTATGGGGAGGCTCGTCACTCCAGCGTAGGCCGACAGCTCGACCACAATGTCCCATACACCACCATGCCCAGCTCATGAGTCTTAGCGGATCTTGGTACCATAGTTAAACAGGCTTTACATTGGTAAGCGGTACCTTAGATTCAAACAGTAGTGTCCATACATGGTAAACACACAATAGGCTAATTCGGTTCTTTGATACACGCGATTGGTACAAGCGCATGTTGTATTGATCGACATAGAGCGCGTAAGCACTCCGCGTGGCCTAACCACTATCAACAATCACCATATAGCTCGGATTCATCGAATGAATCTAATGTGGCAAAACTAGTTCGGCCACTCAATCAGGAACCGTTACCGATTACCTGGACTGCGTAGTAGTCCCAATCATAATCAAATGCAAGAGGTAATCACATATGTTAATCATAATAGCATTTAACGAACAATTCAAGCATAATTCACATTTAAGCATTTTACCAAACACATGGGACAAGTTATTATACATATGCATTTCATCCATAAATCACATAGCTGCAATTTACATTATATGAAGGAAACTACAATTATGGATAAGGTAGTCGAGAATCTCATCTCAACACCCTCGTTGAAAGTGATTTATCAAACAATTTCTCATTCAGACATTTTATCAAACACTTAGACTTTATAATATTATATATAAAAACTAAATTAGTTATAGCATATATTACGACAAGTCCTTTCATAAAGGAGTTATCACACATACTTCAAACATGTATTCTAGATTAATAGTCATGGTAAGCATAAATCATAATTTCACTTTCATTTAAACCTTTCAACAAACACCTGAAATGCATTATATAATCACATAATTCACACGCATGTATAGTTTATCGAATTCATCGTAACTAAGAGCATATGGCAGCAATCAAGTTAGACATAAATCATTGTTGACATTGAAAGCCTTGAAAACCATAACCTAAACGTTTATAGTCTGCGCTTTTCATCGGATTCCTAGTCTTGAACTCAGTTCGAATCCTATGTTCCTATATACAGAACAACGGTACCTAAACATCGAAATAGGTTAGCTATTTTATCGATTCCTCTATTTGGATTCCTAAAATACGATTAGGGTTAGGATTTCTTACCCAAGTCGTAGTCGAAGATGAATGTGTAGCGAGGTGGGGTGGTAAATCGAGGTGTGGAGTCGTGGGAATGAATCCCAGTAACGATCTCCCTATCTCACTCTTTGCTCCTCACTCTTTTCTCCTCTTTTCTCTCTTCCCTCTCCTAGGGTTAGAGAAATTCGTATGGAATGAGAGAGGGGTGGTTTAAGGTCTTTAAATAGGCCCGAAAGTGAAGTCAATAGCCTCAGGGCCATGGTATGCTTAGGTTATAGCCAAAGGGTGATTGTTGTTGATAAATAAGGCCCTTAGGAAGGTCCATTTCTCACCTAAGTCATGGAGCAAGTTTCCTGACAATGGATCTATGCCAAGACTATGTTTATGGTGTGATTTGACAAACTGATCGGCCGAGAAGGACCTGTACCAAATCAACGGTCGCCGTTACCCAATCAGGGCCACAAGTATACCAATAAGAGCAGGAAAATTTCTCTGATCCATGGGTGTAGTTGCGTCAGAATCTGACGGTCTGAAGTCTTCAATTTCACCCGCAAGTGAACGATCTAATTCACTTAAGTTCTGGTTCATTTTCTAAAGATATTCGCGTTTCTCACATACTTCGCTCATGGCTCGAGTTGTGCGTTTCTAGATACTATTTGGACTCAATTCCCGCGATAGTTGTCCAGCTCAGTAAGGCGGTCATAACCTTATAGTTTCATGGTAATCGGACTTTCGACGTGTGGTCCAGGTCTGATACGGAGTTTCAATGTGCTCCCGAGAGCAACTGGGTTTTAGGATTTCTCCTAGGTTTTTAAGTAACGTTGAGTTAGTGATTTTAATGGTTTTGGGTCTTGCGGTTCGTATAGATAGTGGTTCAATCTAACCCACCGATTAGTTTAGTTTAGTACTTAATTAATTTTCGTCTAATTTCCATAGTATCCGGTCTTTAAGGATTTCTGCCTGAGGTGGTAATCGGGTCTTTATACGGATTTTTCCGAGACGTTACAGATTTAGAGTTAGGTTTGTGTTAAGATTTAGGTTAGGGTTTGGTGGAGTCAGCTCGATCTACCTTAATCAACTGGTCAACTTGATTAGGTGTTTACAGAGATTCATACACTTATTCCCTTACACATGTAAAAACACTATGTATGAAACTACTTAAGACACTACTCTACATAATAAAGTGAGCCATACACATGAGGATAGACCATCTATATTCCTAACATTTCATAGGCTATCAGACAAATCATTCTAATCGGATGATCCAATCCATCTTTCATTTGGACTTGTTATCTACAGCCATCTTCTTCCAAGCCACGAATGGGATGATTACTATTGCCTAAATGAAAGCGATTGTTAAGTAATCCATGATAGGCACCAACAAATAGATGGATTAATTCGTTGGTTGGTCCATATAAATACCATCGATCGAATGGTTCATGTTTCTTGGACCTTTGTGATATTGTTTGGATGGTAGCCCATGAAATGCGGGCTGAATCTAAAGAACAGTCTACATCAATAGATTAAACTGTTTTAAGTGTTTCAATGTAACTAACAGCACTATATCTTATACTCTGAGAACACTGGAGTATCTCTCTTCTTGCAATATCTTAATTGGAAGAGATCTCTTAAATGTTCAAAACATGGTGTAAATTCTCTCTATTAATAGCACATCACCAAGACACCTAAAGAGGAATGTCTCTTTCCTTTGTAGAAAATCTCTTCAATAGTCACAGCTTTCAGAGCCATTTTTGAGAATGAAAGATCATAACCTTGACTTTTCTTGGTTGAATGTGAACCATTCCCTTAATTCTCTTCATAACCATTGATCGGTTATGACCGTCCAGTGTCCATCGACAGTTGGACCCAACTACCCAATGGTCTGGATTAGAAGCACTAACCCCACCCTTCTAAATTGAGATTCCTGAGTATACTATGCAATTACTGGAAAACACTTCACGTGACTATAGAACCCAGGACAAAAGGCACTCCACTACGCCACGGAACATGCGCGGGCAACACTCGAGCTCCTATTTTTGGAATAAAGCAACCTTTATTTCTGTGTTATCTATGTGGACCCTGACAAACGGTCCTCCCTCACATGTAGCTAGCTAGGTAGGCAAAATCCAGAAAAAAGAGACGTCGTCAAGCTGGAATGGCAAATCGCTGGCGTAAGCTACTCGGGTCTGTCGCGATGGACATACATTAGTTCATTGCTTACGTTCGCTTCACGTCGTTGGCGTACATGTAACTCGAGTAAATCTGATTAATTTGATGTCCTTGTCGTCTGGTTAGTGGACATCTAAATGGACGGTTAAGATGAAAAGATTCAATAATCCATATTCAATAACTGAGTTCCAATTAATAAAAGATTAGGATCATTCAAGCAATCAGATCTTGGTTTTGTGGCCTATCTCCTGTAGGTCCTACGATTTGGACGGTTTAATTTGAGTTGAAGGTATGTCAAGAAGATATCATAGATTGGAAGATCCTACCCATCAATCTTTAGGTCTTTAAATTGACTGTTAACTATTTGTTTCCAGACCAAATATTGAACGGATAGGATTGTTCTATGGTGAAGTTTTTGCAGAATTTGATCCATCTACAGTAAAGGCAAAAGATCAAAGGACTGGATCGCTAAACCACGGGCCCACTTTCAAAAACTCCAATATCCTCTCGTGAGGATCATATATCCAATTTGCATCCTTCAAAAGAAGATGTAACTAATAATGTAATTAGTCCATATTTAAAGGGATAGTTTAATGATGCCCCACTAACCAGATGGACGGTTTAGATTCACTTCCACGAAAGCCAGTCACAATGAATAAAACGCGATGGACCTTACTTCAAAACCGATGAATGAAACGGTAAAAGCCATGTGCGCCGAAAGGCTACGAACCGACGCGAGAAAAAGAAAGCTGCAGCTTTATGCTCCGTAGCATAAAAGCGCAGGTACTCTTAACTAAAGGCATGAGAAACCTTTGTTGCTTTGGCTGATAGTTAGGCTTTATTGGCATTAAATTAGAATTTATGCAAGTTGCATATGGGTGAACTCAATCCAAGCCGTCCAAATAGTGGGCCACTGAAAAATCACACTGCAATGACGTATTAACTTGGAGATCTCTTGCATAAAATGGACGGTTAATGTTAGTGAAAGATCCAAACTCGAAAAGTAAATACACATTCATCAAGCATCAGGATTTCTCGATCAATCTCATTTTGGAGTTATAAGATGTATACACAAGGTACTTTAGCTGTTTTAAGATGAGTTTCCCAAGTGCCACGCGTACAGGTTTTGAGGTCATGCGTATGAAACAAATACTCTGCCAGAGTATCAAATCCTTTCCATCTGAGAAAGAGAGAGAAAGTACTGTTGAAAAGAGTCGATCTTAACTCTTAACTATTAATAGCGCGAGCAGATTAGGTGAGACCCCGGACCCACCCAAAACAGTGCGGCCCTTACCGTGGGCCAGAAAGATGTATTTATTCTGTATCCACGCCGTCCATCCGTTTTTCAAGATTATTTGATGGGATTTCCTAAAAATTAAGCGGATACAATTATCAGGTGGACCACCTAAGAATTTTTTAATGGTAGGGTGTTGAATAACCACTGTTTCTAATGGTATGGCCCATTGATTATTGGATCTGCTTATTTTTTGGGATAATGCTCTAAAATGATCTGAAAAAACGTATGGACAGTGTGGATACAGAATATATTCATCAAGGTGAGCCTCATGGTAAGGGGCAAACCGTCTTGGGTGAGTCGGAGGTCTCACTTAATCCGCTTCCCTGAATAGCAGGCTATTTTTGGCAGGAAAAAATTAGCACGGTAGATGAGTCCGCACGACACCCTTTTTGTCTTTCGGTCTACACGCCCGAAAACTAATCTCACCAAAGGCATTGGCAATTTTTAGGTCATGGACATTGAGATTTTTTTTTAATGAAAATATTCCCGCTAGTTAGGATAAGCAACCAAAAAAAAAAGTAGGGGTATTTATATCTTCCTAGGTTCGTCCATACAAACAGTTGTTTACTTTGGTGCTTAAGGTCTTTTTGTCCAATTAAAAAAGGCCGGTCGTATGTTAGGTCTATACGACACAAAATCCCGAATGATCAAACCAGTCCGCTACTACACACGTAAGAATACATGCCAGCATTGCATACTGAAACATGAAAGACCTCACCGAGTAGATTTTATTGACCAAGATGAGTGTGGTCCATTTAATAATCGTGCTGTGATAGTAGAAATTAGTGAAAGGGCTAAACAACCTCAGATAATTTTTTAACACCTAAAATTTTGTTAAAGGTTGGTTTAAATCAATATGTTGTTCTTCTCCACGTTAGGCATAATTAACGATCCATACTTAATGATCAGGGCCTAATTTCGAGAGAATTATGTAGTTAGAATAGGCAAACGGTTAGATAAATTTTGGTGATTGATCGATGGTGGAAAAATCCTAAATCTAAAATTTCACCTTTTGTACCAAAAAGAAAGAACTGTCTTCAACATTCAACGGTGTAGGATCATAGATCGGGGTCTAAATTTTGTATAACTTCGTAATCATATAAGACCAAAGTTTGGTCCGAATTTGAGTTACGACGGACTGTAGAAAGTGGTTAAATCGAAAGATCTAGATTTATCAGGAGTTGGTAAGCCTCGAAAGGATAATTTCGCGCCTAAGGAAAAGCCTACCAAAGTGTAGTTTTCATATTTCACACTTGGTCCATATGATGGACAATCGAAGTCGTTCATATAAAAGGAAATATCCTATTACGACTACCCACGAGGTTTCTTCACTCGATGGACACCAAAAATCAACAGTTAAGGGGCTGATTTGTTAATTGGGTCACTTTTACAATAATCTAAGGATCAAAATTTGACAAGTATAGTTAATTTATGATACATAGGCATAGTATAAAATCTTACATTAAATGGATCCCGGGAACCATGTGATCTACAATTCAAGGGTCTAAGTTAATGACATTTTCATAATTATTACTAATATGAGAGTTTTGAGAAATCTAATGGTTCTACATGGTTATAAGCACGTTTCTAAGTACTTCTTACAAAAGAACTTATATCTAAATCATTATGAATAAAGAATTATTCACCAAATTAATTAAGGAAATGTACATATATCAACCAACATGTTAAAATTAGAAAAACTTGATAGTTAGTACTGTGATCATGTATGTAAGTGGGTGTACGGTCAGTTTTGAAAACGGATGATCACAAGTGGATTTTTAGACTGATCCGAAGGCAAAACATTTTTACCGATAGATTTAAGTAACTTGTTCACATGTATAAGTGTCTCGGATTGTAGTTTTGATGGTGGGTTAAACATATTCATAGGTGGTGAACAAGATGAACGGATCAGAATCTTAATTTGATATGTGTACGATTGGATGCTGAGATCAAATAGCTAGTTTACTATGATCAGGTGGTCCAAACTCAGAGTGGATGGTCAGATAGCTTTACCTAGCGATGAATAGTTGATTGAACGGTTGGTTATAGTGGACAAGTGAGAATACTTGGGTATATTATGATCCTATCTCAAAATCAACGGTCAGATGGCTTGATCTATGAATGGAGATTATTTCCAACAGTCAGATTCTTGTTGGAGAACGGATGTAATATTAAGATAGCTAAATTGGTATCGTACACATATACATAATAAGTTAAATTTCATGATAACACTTGAGAACTTTCAGTACTCGGGTATTGAAAAGTTCGGGGTGTTACAGTCTTGATCTCTTTCTGACTCCTTGTGTAAGATTTCCTAGTGACAAACTGCTATGATCTCTTTAAGGTCTTTCACAAGGATCGTGAGTTGATTTTTCCAAATCAGAATAAAGCGGAAGATGCTCTATTTGAAGGTTTACTCACACTATGAGGAAACTCTGGGATTTTCAGTTAATGGTTCTTTATACCTGCAAGCATACGAACGGTCTAGATCTCATCGTTAGACGGTTGGATCAAATGAATGGGTCTCGTAAGAATCGTAAGAAGTTTAGCTACAGAAGTTGGAGAGAAGGTTTCGAATGCTCCTTCCACGTGGGAGAGAATTTCGGTTTTTCTTATTCAAGTCATAACGCATAAAAGATGGACGATTATGATTATTCAAATGGACAGTGTAGATCTGGTCAGGCAGCTCCCACGGTTTGAGCCTTGATCGGTTTTCCAAAAAGAAAATCAAAGAGAAAAGTCCTTATTCGAATAGGTTGGATGTTTTTGTAAATTTCAGTGCTTCATGCATGGTACACATATGTATGGATGTAATTTGTACATGAAAATATTCAAAGTCAGGTTTCACTTGGTCGAAAACCATGGTGCTCAATGGCTCATCCAATGAGTGGCGTAGATCATCGAAAATCGACCCCGATAACTTATTTTTTTGATTGAATGGCTAGAGTTAGATTTTAATGGCTTGATTGCCTCTAAAATCACAATTCGAGGTCCATGAGATTCCTTTAGGATTTTCGAAGTGTAGACATTACATCGTTACTCCATATCAATCGCTAGATTGCATTCCATTAAGTGTAGGAGCACGGTTTAGGATCTATGCATGTTTATTGTGACCTATCTAGGTTTAGAAAGTGGAGAATCTAGAGAATTCTTCTTAGATAGGTTGAATCCTTTGAAACTCTATCTAAAAGCAGTCTAATATGAGAAATAAATCATTAAATTTGTTGGGGGTTGTTCTGTAACGCCCTGAAAATCGGGGGTCGAGTATGAACTCAACTCCCGAGTTCCAACGCATCACTTATGCAACATACACAATGATGGTTAAATGTTGTCTGAGTTAGAGCAATAAACATGAATGAGATTATACCAAAACAGTAAATCATACTCCAGTTCAATTGTATAAAGGCAAGCGGAAGACTGAAATTTTATATTCAAAGTATGTAAAGTAACAAAATTTTGTGAACTCCAGAGTATGAGTACTAACTGAGTACCAATATACATGTATTGTTTCTAAGTCAAAAATTCAAAATACAATCCCGTAGATAAGCCCTGGAATCCCGGCGATGGAGTTGGCCTAAGCATAGCCGTCAGAGTACTGCATAAAGGAGAACTCATCCTGATCCTCCTCGAAGTCGGGCTCCGGCTCCTGAACCGAGGCACCATCTATACTGCGACCAGTCGGTGGGTGTTGCAAACACCGTCCCGTAACGTGGGAGTGAGTAGCTAACTCAGTGGAACAATAAAGCATAGGTTAACATGTTATCAATTCAATCAAGCAGTAATGATAAAGCAGTACAAATCAAACAATTCTAACTACTCTTATTAAGTACGAAAATGAAATGACATGATGCTGTATGCCCTTGCCAAACCACCCTCAAGCGACATCATCTTACGTTCGCGAATGCTTAACTCCCTCAGTGCGCCACATCTACTAAGCACATGCGGTGTGATGATGATCATGATTACCGAGTTATTATTAGTCCATTTCAAACAGTAGTATTGGGAAACTAAGGTACCTCCCTTGTATCATTCCCAAACATGATCCATTCTAGGGTCGTCAATCCTAGCTATTCTCATACGATATTATGGTTTGAGAAGCGTAGTGAAGGCATCGCAAAGGGCTCGTCACCCGTCAGCGTGATACTGAGATCTCACCGTATGCGACTCAATTCTTGGGCCGTCGGCTCAAGTACAGGTCTCACCGTACTTGGCTCAATCACTAGCCGTCAGCTCGAGTACAGGTCTCACCGTACTCGGCTCAACTCATACTCTAGTTGCTGTGAAAGACTCGTCGCCAATCACAGACACTTGGAGTATACTCAAAGATACTACGGAGGACTCGTCGCCCGTCAGCATGAGCACAGGTCTCACCGTACTCGGCTCTCGTCGTAAGTATCGACAGCTCGAATACAGTGTCCCATACCACCGTATTCGGCTCACGAGTTTAGTTGCGCAATGGTCACTACGGGGAGGCACATGACCCCAGCGTAGGCCGACAGCGCGTGTCCCATACCACCATGTCCGGCTCATGCGTCTTAGCGGATTGAGGTACCATGGTTAACGGGATCGCCACTGGTAAGTTTGGTACCCTAGGTTCAAGCAGTAGCGACCAAACATGGTGAACACACATATACACTTCGGTTTACTTGACGAGCCTGACTAGCTCGAGCGCACCACAAGTTGGGCGATATGGAGCGCAAAAGCACTCCGTGTGGCCAACCACTATCGCCAACCGAAGTACGACTCGGGTTCACCAGACACATCCTTTGTGGCGACATGCATCTCAGCCACAATCTCAAGTCTGGTACCGAATGTTTGGACTATAGGCATAGTCCCAAACTCAAACAGTTCTCATCAATAGCATGTGGAGTAAAGCATGATAAACAAGCAATACAAGCATGTTAGCAGGCATGTTATAAAGCATGAAGTAAAACATGAAGTAAAGCATGTTGGAAAGCATGTTGTAAAGCACTATACACATAGGGATACAATTACATACACATCACAAGTGAGTGGTTATAGCGAACCACCGCATGGAGGGGATCCTACATGTCTCTAAGGGAGTTGGGAATCCCATATCAGCACTTCTCTAAGGCACTAACACTCAAGCATTTACACACACAAGCATCTACACAAACACTTAGAATACACTATTCCAACATACATGATGTATGTTAGCAAAATACGTGTTAGGGCTGTCCCTTCGCCACGTGAGTATTTTACCCATGTATATCATAATCATACAGCAAATAATCATTTCAATTGTATTTCCAAAATTCACACATATGCGGTATTTCTAGAATACACAATTTCAACATACTAGGCATTTACAAGCGAACATGTATTTCAGCGATTCCTTTCGCCAAACTAGTATTTTATCCATATATTATATAATCATACATTAAATAAACATGTCAAACATTTTTCCAAAAAAAATACGTATACGGTATTTCTACGTATACCTAAAGTATGTGAAATTCCATATTCTACAACGTTAATCGAAACAGGAAACGGAAAGCACTTTGTACATGTGCATTTACATACAGATCATGAATCTATCATTATCGACATTGAAAGCGTTGAAAACCGTAACTTATACACTTAAAGTCCTCACGTTTGTCCTTGGAATCACAACGAATCAGCAAGGGTCGTTGAGCTTACATATACGGGAGTTTTCTAGCCTAAAGAGCGAAATCGGTTAGCCTTTACATAACCTACAATGAACTTACATCAAATCAGACCTAGGGTTAGGGTTTCTTACCTTCAAACGGAATGGATACCGCCGAGAAAATACCTGGAAAGGAGCGGTGTAGGCTGTGCGACAACCAAAAGCAGTAGGAGGAAGATCACCCACAAATTCCAAGCTCTTCTCTCTTTTTCTCTCTCTCTCTAGGGTTTTATCCCAAATTCGTATGGCTGTGAGAGGGGCTATTCTAAGCTCCTTTTATAGCCAAAAACATTCCCAAAATAGACTCGGTTCAAGGGTTATTGCTAATATAGGATATTCGTCACTTTTCCAGCTCAAAAGAGAGGTTCGGTAGCCCTCCTTGAGCCAAACGTCGACTTAAGCTCACCACCTATGGATCTATGTGGGATTACGTTTTCGACTCGATCGGATTCCCGGATCGCACGTGAAGGACCACTTTCGATTCGACGGTCATGGGCCACGATCGAGAAATTCCAAGTACATATAAATGTTCTGAAATTTTTCTTAATCCGAGGGTGTAATTTGGTCGGATTCGACGGTCAGGGTTGCTTATCTTGACGCGTATGCGAAAGGTGCCGATCACTATTCACGATATTTATTTTGGGATGGGAATAGTGTTTTTCACACACCCTCGCTCGGATCGAAACGAATGGCCGTGGGACATCGGTTGGACCTGATTTTTGAGATGATTGTCAAGCCCGGTGAGGCGGTCCTAGTTCCTTAGCCGTGTTAATCGGACTCCCGATGTGCGATCTAGACCTAATCTGAAGTTTCGTTTCATTCCCGAGAGCAGCCGGGAAATGAGTTTGGTTCTAAACTTTAGGGTAACCTAGAGTCACTTGTTTTGCAAGTTTCGGGTCTTGCAGATCGTATTTAAAGCGATCCCAACGGATCACATGGCTAAACGAGTTTAGCACTTAGTTAACTTTGTTAACTTTCTAAAGGATTTAATCCTAATTAATTTCTGGTCGAGGTGGTACTCGAGCCAACGTACAGAAATTTACGGGTCGTTACATGTTCATAGATCACGATGGTTGTTGCTATGCGATTTTCAGGTGGGCCATCCAATAGATATAATGGGAAATCTGATGGACGATGGATCTTGTGAGTTAGGTCCTAAAATTAAGTATGTAGAGTTCAATTGGATTAACGAGTTATTGTCTAAAATTTCATTATGATTAGGTTATTAGAAATAGGCTTTCTAAGATTCAATGTCAGGAATGTACATATATACTATACAAAGCTTAGGACGATTAATGGTACATACTTAACCATTAGAATTGGATATCAACGGTAGTTTAAGCCTATACGAGCATGACGAACATGATAAATGGATTAGATTCGCAAATCAAGGCATGTATGTACAAGTATGATGATCTCATGATTGATTAAGTACAATTTAATGGTCCAAAATCAAAGTGGATGGTCAAATATCTTTAGGTATACAAAGTTTCTAAAGCACACACGTTTACACACATGAGAGAGCACTTGTGTACCTACTTGTGCTTGTAAAATTTTAAAATATTACACAAACAGTCTCCAAATTAGTTGATTCTAAGGTCATTTGAAAGTTTGTTAAATTATTTTTCCAATGAACATAAGATAATCCCGATCCGACATGTGTTGAGGGAGTTATGACCGTTTTCATGGGACCGTGTGATGTATTGTCTAAACTATGATCGTTGTTTTGTCTAAATTGCAATATGGACTTTGGGCCCAATTTTGAATGTTTAAATGGGGTCTATATGAGATCATTTTAAAGCAATTTCATCGAATTTTCTTTCCTGATTGTGATTTGGACACAAACAATCTCCAAATCCCAATCTGACATATAACAAGAGAGTTATGACCGTTTTCATAAGACCAAACCATGCTGGAAAAACAGCGGTCCTGATTTTCCACAATTGAGATTTGGATTATCATGATTTTTCGCGATTAAGATTTGGTTGATTGTGGATCAACTAAATCTTGATCGTGAAAAATTGAGATCACTATTTTTCAAGATTTGTGCGGTTCCACAAAAATGGTCATAACACTCTCACTATAAGTTAAATCAAGGTGATCTTATGCTCATTAGAAAGTAATTCGACGAACTTTTAAATTGCTTTAAAATTAGTTCATTTGGAGACCGTTTGACTTGTCAATAGTGGGCCCCAAGTTAAAATTACAATTTGGACAAATTAGAGATTGCGGTTTGGACAATGCATCACGTAATCTCATAAAAAAAATAGTCATAACTTCCTCGTTACAGGTCAAATTGTGCTGATTTTATACTCGTTGGAAAGATAATTCAACGAACTTTCAAGTGGATTTACAATCAACTCATTTGGAAACCGTTTAACCTTTCAATAGTGGTCCCAAATTCCTAATTGTGATTTGGACAATGCTTATATCACAGTTTGGACTATGCTGCATGGTCCCATGAAAACCGTCATAACTCACTCATTATAGGTCAAATTAGGGTCATTTTATACTCGTTAGAAAGATAATTCGACAAATTTTCAATTGTCTATGGAATCAGCTCATTTAGTGATTGTTTGACCTATTAAAAGTATGCCCAAAGTCTAAATTATAATTTTGACAAAAACTGATTACAAATTGGACAATGCATCACGCAGTCCCACGAAAACGATTATAATTCTCTTATTACATGTTGAATCAGGGTGATCTTATGCTCATTGGAAAAATAACTTAATGAAGTTTTAAATGGCTTTAAAATTAAATCGTTTAGAGAATGTTTAACCTTTCAAAAGTAGGCCCAAAATTTAAATTGTGATTTGGACAACGCTAAGATTTTGATTTAGACTGTATCATACAGTCTCATGGAAACGTTCATAACTCACTCATTACAATTGAAATAGGGTGATCTTATACTCTTTGGAAAGATAATTCGATGATCTTTCAAATAATTTTGAAATCATTTCATTAGGAGACAATTTAACCTTTTAAATGTGGACCCAAAACAATAATCGCGGTTTGAGTAATGCATCACACGGTCTCACGAAAATGCTCATAATTTTCTTTTTACAAGTCGAATCAAGACGATCTTAGACTTGTTGGACAGATAATTTAACAAAATTTCAAATAGAGTCGGAATAATCTTATTTAGGTACCACTTGACTTTTCAAAACTGAGCCCAAAAGCTAACTTTTGAGAACAAATCAATCTCAGCATAATTTTTTGAAGAAATAAGAAGAATCTATCTTCTGAAAGTGTAGGTTTTGATATTTCTCCTCTCATTATATCAGTTCTTCTTGATGGAGATTTTCTCCTCATTGTTAGGATTGATGAAATCGAACAGGTTTCGATATCATCGATAATTGTAGGATTTTTTAGTGCTGGTCGCTGGACAGTTTTTTAGTCCTGTCGATATCATCGAGAGACTTTCAGATGATATCGAGGCTGTCATCGAGAGTGGCTCGATGACATCGATAATGTTGGAATTTCCACCCCTGGTTGCTGGACAGTTTTTTGTCCTGTTCCGATATCATCGAGAGACCTTCAGATGATATCGAGGCTATCATCAAGAGTGGCTCGATGACATCGATAAGTTCCGTAGATGCGATTGCGGAAACGCAGATTTTGTAAATTTTATTTCCTATTTGGATCCTACCTCTTACTATTCTTATATAAAGGGGTGTATCCGAGATTGGGGTATATTTCTAGGGTATTCTAAGTTTCCTAAAGGTTTTCTAGGAGAGCTTAGGGTTATTAAAGGTGAGAGAAAGAGAGAGAAAGAAAGAGAGAGAGGAAGCTTGCGGAAGGGAGGCTATGCTCGTAGAGGTGATCTACCATATCTCAGTGCTTCCACATCCTCGTAATCGGTGAGATCTCTCCGTCTTCTTTGTTTCTCTTATTTTTTATCCACTCCTGTGTGAGTGAAGAAGGTTTGATATAAGCGGTGTGTGCTTGTGATCGGTTGTAACATTCTGCTTTATAGTGGATTGTTGATGTGGACAAGATCCCGTGGTTTTTACCTCTTTGAGGGTTTTCCACGTAAAAATCCCTGGTGTGGTGTGGTTTATGTTTTGATTCGATTCATTGCATTATTATTCCATAATTCTGGTTTATTTTGGGAGGCTAGATCCTAAGGTTTTGTGTAAGGCACCCAATAAAGTAATATTAAAGCTAAGTTCATTGAACGGGTAGGATCAGTTTTGAATTATGGAAGGTGGCTCATCAAGGATGATCAACCTCAATGGTTTTAACTGGACCATATGGAAGGCTAAGATGGAGGACTTGCTTTATTGCAAGGACCTATATTCTCCAATATTAGGCATATCAGCAAAATCCAAGGATATGGCTGATGATGATTGGAAGAAGATGGACTGATAGGCGGTGGTGTTTATTAGACAATGGTTGATGATTCTGTGTTCCACCATGTGTCTATAGAAACCTCGGCCGCTAGCCTATGGCTGAAATTACAAGAGCTGTACGAGAGGAAGACAGCCGGTAATAAAATTTTTCTGATAAGATGACTTGTGAATCTCAAGTTTAAGGATGGTGGTTCTGTGGCCGATCACATGAATGAGGTCAATAATATAGTGAACCAACTCTCCTCTATGAAAATGGTCATGGATAATGAATTGCAGGCTTTGTTATTGCTTAGTTCATTGCCTGACAGTTGGGAGACATTGGTGGTGTCTCTAAGTAACTTTGCGCCAGACAGAAAGATATCCATGGAACAGGTTACTAGCTATCTCTTCAATGAGGAAGTCTCGGGGGTCTACTCAGCAAGAGGCTCTTGTGACACAGGAACGGGGGAGAGGAAAGAATAGGAAGGGCGGGAAGGCCTGAGATAAATCAAGAGGCAAGTCAAGTAATAGAAAAGATGTTGATTGTTGGAACTATGGCAAGAAGGGCCACTACAAGCATGAATGTCGTGGTAAGAAGAACGATAAGAAAGGAAAAAGGAAGGAAGATGAATCAGATTCCACTGTGGTCGCTTCAAATGGCGACGTTGTAGTTATTCTTTCTGCAGATCATGATGTACGTCTCATGGCTACGAGTCAGGGCACCGACTAGGTGATAGACTCGGAAGCTTCTTTTCATGCGACTCTACGCAAGGACTTCTTCACAAGCTACAAGTCAGGTGACTATGGGATTGTGAAGATGGGAAATTCATGCATATCAAAAATCGTGGGAGTCGGTGATATTTATGTGAAGACCGATGTGGGCTGCACATTAGTTCTTAGAGATGTAAGACATATCCCAGACCTTCACCTCAACTTGATATCGACGGGAAGGTTAGATGATGATGGCTATGAAAGCCAGTTTGCTGGTGGGCGATGGAAGCTCATCAAGGGTTCATTAATCGTGGCCAGAAGAAAGAAGTGTTGCACCCTTTACAAGGCAAGTGTCAGTATGTGCAAGGGTGGGTTGAACGCATCGGAAGATTCAGCTATTGACATGTGGCACAGGCGTATAGGCCACATGAGTGAAAAAGGGCTTCAGCTACTAGCGAAGAAGCGGCCCCTTCCAGACATGACAGGTACACCTCTCAAAACCTGTCTTGATTGTTTATCAGGGAAACAACATAGAGTTTCATTTGTTAAATCTACTTCTCATGTTAATAAAGTGCATGCATTAGATTTGGTTTATTCTGATGTTTGTGGTCCTGTGAGGATAAAAACCTTGGGTGGGGTATTGTATTTTGTCACTTTTATTATGATGCATCTAGGAGAGTTTGGATTTATGCTTTGAAATCCAAGGATGAGGTCTTTGGTGTGTTTAAATTGTTTCATGCTATGGTTGAGAGAGAGACAGGTAGACCATTGAAGTGCATTCGCACTGATAATGGTAGTGAATACATTGGCGACTTTCATGAGTACTGCAAGTCCCTGGGTATACGGCATGAACAGACGGTTCCTAAGACCCCCCAACATAATGGTGTAGCTGAGCGAATGAATTGCACCATTATTGCCCAAGATGTTCTAGGGAGAAGTAATGCACACGGCAGTATATTTAATAAACAAGACTCCATCAGCCCCGTTGAATGGAGAAGTACCTGAGAAGGTGTGGACTGGACAGGATCCATCATACAATTATCTCAGAGTATTTGGATACAGGACATCCATTTATGTACCAAAGGATGAGAGGTCCAAGCTCGATATGAAGATCAGACAGTGTGTATTCTTAGGGTATGGTGACGAAAATTTGGTTACAAGTTATGGGATCCGACCGAGAGGAAGCTTGTCAGGAGCAGAGATGTGGTGTTCTTTGAAGATCAGTGTATAGAAGACATTGATAAGCCAGAGAAGAATCAGCCTAGTTCAAGTGAGCTAGAGGACATGGATTCGGTTACTCCTCCCGTGGTGCCTGATGATGGGGGAGTACAGCAAGGTGCAGAGGACGAAGGAGTTCCTTCAGAAGATGGACCAGGGGAGCAGCCCCCACTTGATCCATCTGTTGAGCCACAAGTGAGGAGGTCATCTAGGGACAGACAGTCGTCCAAAACATTATGCTCATTGATGGGGGAGAGCCAGAAGATTATTCTGAGGCCCTAGCCGACGAGCATAAGGAGGAGTGGTTGAAAGTTATGCAAGAGGAGATAAAATCCTTGCATAAGAACCACACCTATGATATAGTGAAACTGCCTGAGGGCAAGAAAGCTTTGAGCAACAAGTGGGTGTTTAGAAAGAAGATTGAGTAGAAGAATTCACAGATGAGGTTTAAGGCCAAACTTGTGGTGAAAGGGTTTGGTCAAAGGAAAGCATAGACTTCGAAGAGATATTCTCACTAGTGGTGAAGATGGCATCCATACGGGTGTTGCTTGGGTTACCGGCTAGCATGGATCTAGAGATAGAGCAGTTAGATGTTAAAACTACATTTCTCCATGGTGACCTGGAAGAAGAGATCTACACGCACCAACCAGAGGGGTTCGAAGGAGCATATGGTGTGTAGGCTGAGGAAGAGCTTGTATGGGTTAAAACAAGCTGCACAGCAATGGTATAAGAAGTTCGACTCGTTTATGTTACAGCATGAGTATGATAGAATGGAGTCGGACCACTGTGTGTTTACGCGCAAGTTCTCATATGGTGATTTCTTAGTTCTGCTCTTATACATTAATGACATGCTCATCATGGGAAAAAACATCAAGAAGATCGACCGGCTGAAACAGGAGTTGGGCAAGTCTTTTGCGATAAAAGACTTGGGCCTGGCTAAACATATCCTAGGAATGGAGATAACCCGTGATGTATGTGTAAAGCTTTGGGTCACAAGAGCGGTATATTGAGAAAGTCCTAGAGTGGTTCAATATGAATACAGCGAAGCCGGTCAGTACTCCACTGGATGGTCACTTCAAATTGAGCGACAGGCAGTGTCCCAAGATGAAGGCAGAGGTAGAAGAGATGCAGAAGATACCCTACATGTCAGCTGTAGGAAGTTTGATGTATACTATAGTGTATACATGCCTAAACATAGCATATGCGGTTGGTGTTGTCAGCCGGTATCTTTTTAATCCTAGCAAAGAGCATTGGGCAGCGGTGAAATAGATACTGCGGTATCTAAGAGGCTCATCCTGTCACGCCCCGAACTCGGGAACCGGGCTCACAAGATTCCCGATCGCCGAATCCGGCGCCGACAGCCTCCGTAGTACCCCATTCTCGGCTCCCGGCACCCATATACCAGGTTCCGATCCCGGGATGCTATAAGGAGGATTTCTAATATCAATTTGATTCGTAATGAGCATAACCAAGCATAACCCACGAACAATAATTACAAGAACACCATCACAAAATTTACTATGAATAAAAACTTTGAGTACAGTGCATATAAAGGAAAATACAAGATAGTGGTAATATCAAAACTCCAAAAGCTCGGTGGCACGCTCCAACAACGGCGAGACTACAGCTGCGTCCTGGCGTCACCTACACGCATCAATCGTGCATAAGCTTATAGAAAGCTTAGAGGGCGGTGTAAGTATGTGTGAACATGCTCAGAATGCAATGCCGGAGTAATGCGGAATCATGCTGATGAGTACGAAATGCAACTAGCCGTACCAAGGCTATGCAGTACAAGATGTGAATGCTATCGGTCATACCAAGGCCATGCGATGCAATATATAAGTCAAGCATGTCAATCCTCATACCAATGCAACTCCTCACTAGAGCATCTAATCAGCACGGTTCTTAGTATGGATAATCACTGGGGTTCAGTACACTCCAAATGGCACTGTCTCTCTCCAAGCAGCACAGTCCAAGTGAGCGTAAGAAACCTCACTATCCGCCTGGCCAATAGTCAGCCAATACCTATCCGGCACGTCGATAGCGAACCCATTTCCGAGCTGGTCAAACTCAGCCTAGTAATGCCCCTGCTCTCGGGTGAGTAAGGCCACCACTCCTTTCCAACCGACCACGACACAGTGGGAGACGCGGCCTCATGGTATTCGGCCCTCGTGCGATCATATATCCACTCGGTCTCGACGTTGGAGTCATTCTCTGGTACCATTGAGTTCAGAGACTCTCACCCAGGGATATCTGTGGCACCCCAATTGCTTAGAACAAGATCTTTCTGGTATCCAACTAGCCACCCACGATACATCTGTGGAGGCTATGGCCCTGATGTTGCTAGGGTATATCACAATCACACAGATGCAAATGCATGAACCATACTAACAATCATGCAACCATCCTTCGTGAAGCACGCGCTTATGTAGGGCAACTCCGCCTATCAGGAAGCCCGTAAACAGTTTGCCCGAAGGCATATGCTATGATCAGACACTCCTTATCTCAAGCATACATATGATGCGTATGATCATGAATCATGGGGCTGTGCTAAACATGTTATAAAGCAATAAACTATCCTCTCAATGAAGATGGGCCTAGATGGCCTACATGAAACAGATACGGGCCTATCAGTGGCCTTAGGGAGAGTTATAATGTGGACATCGAACCAACATTACTCGTACAATGTGGACGTCAAACCAACATTGTCCCCAAGGCTCGGCTCACCTCAAATACCATTAAATAAATCCTGGTAGAATTACACATTGCAATGTGCCTTAGGTACATCCCACCGGGCCTCAAATGCATCAAATGGGCCGTATCTCATGGGCCTTATATTCATCAAGTGGGCTACCTTAATGAGCCTCACCAATGGGCCTTAGGTTCATTGCAATGGGTCATTACCCATGGGCCTTAGAGTGCATTAAAAATGAGCTCAATCACATAAACTTTACGTGTATCAAATGGGCCTAATCACATAGGCCTTATATATTCCAAGTGGGCCTCAACAATGGACCACAAATACCTCAAATGGGCCTCATAACGTGGACCTATATACATGCCAAGATGGGCCTAAATACATGAGCCCATAAATATCCAAGAGGGCCTTAATAATGGGCCCAAAAAAATACATCAAGATGGGCCTAAGTATATGGGCCCATATGCATCCAAGTGGGCCACGTGTGAAGCCCACCAACATATTTATTTTACTATCCAATCTGCTAATAAGGCCACATGAATAGGGGGCCCACCATAATATTTATTTTCCATCCACCTGTTGATAAGGCCATGTGGCAAGGGGCCCACCAAAATGTTTATTTGAAATCCAACCCATTCATAACGTCACGGGACTAGGGCCCACCGTGATATTCATTTGCCATCAAACCTGTTTATAAGGTCACACGTGACCTGCGCCCACGGCCAGTGAGCCCACCATAATGTTTAGTTGCCAACCGACCCACTCACGAGGTCACGTGGACCTTGGGCAGGGCCCACTGTAATGTTTATATATCGTCCACCGTTTATAAGGTCACTTGGACCTGGGTGGGTGAGGCCCACCGAAATGTGGTTCACAAATCCAGTCCACCCATTATGTGTGTCCCACCTGTCTGACCATTCAGACCAAGTTTCAGTGGCATCCAAATTCCAGGTAGGCCCCACCAAATGATTTTATATGTTTCAGACATGTCTTCACATGATTTTAGATGGTATGGCCCACCTGAGTTCCGTATACGGCTGATTTTTGGGGCAGGACCCTTTTTAGAAGGGGGACCCACAATGGACGGTCTTGATGTCCGAAACGCATCATGGTGGGGCCCACAACTAGGACCGGTGGGTCAGCCCAGATCGTCCGCCTGCTGGCGCAAGCAACCAGCAACAGCGTCTGACGTTGCTGCCCTTTTTTTTATTATTAGATGGGACCCACATTAGCTAGATCCGCTCCGTCTATTGTCTGAGTCCCACAAAATTAGGAGTCCACACCAAGTTTCAAGTGGGTCCAAGCTTCTTATGGACCCCAACAATCATTTTTTAAAATGTTTTAACAGAAATACTAGCATTCTTAACTCCACGGCCCGCTATAAAATGGGATCGACTTCATTTTTCGGCTCAACGCCTAAAATGAGCTGAAGAATGGAATGGACGGCGTGGATCAGCTTCATACATCAAGGTGGGGCCTGCATGAGCAACCCACCTCAAAAGTAAAAGAAAATTTTTGTTTGGTTAGCTTGCGAGTACACACCCATGCAGTACACGCACTCCGTAATAACCACCTACGTCCAGCGTCTCTGGACGCTGGACGGTTTGGATAAACACTGCATCATGGTGGGTCCCACATGTACGTGGCCCACCATCATGTAATATACATATATATTAATATAATATTAATACAAAATACATATAATAAATTATATAACATGTGGGGCTTCCCACCATCTCAAAAATGGATGATGGATGTCTCCTAAAAATGTAGTGGGCCACACCAATGACGAATGGAGTGGACTTAACATGATTTGGTGGGACCCACTTCATTATAGGGAGAGAAAAAGAGAGAGAGAGAGAGAGAGAGAGAGAGAAATGGTGATAGAGAGGAGGGACCCCGCCAATATGGGCCCTCCATTGATACAATACATAGATCAAAATGGGTCCCACCAACAAGTGGGCCCTTAAATGGAAATCAACGGTGGATCACCCACCTTGTTGGCCTCCTCCTTGCTCCCTTAGGCTTCTTAGCTCCTAGCCTCCTCTTTCAATGGTGGTTGATGATGATCCAACTGTTGAGATGGGAGATGTGAGAGTAGGGGAAAGTGGGCCACACTTGGAGAGGGAGAAAGTTTGGAACGTATGGAGCTTTGTTGCTTGGAGGGATTTGAGAAAAAAATGAGGGAGAGAGAGAGAGAGAAGTAATGGGAGATATGGATGGAAGGGATGGGTGGAGTGGTGTTGTAATTAATGATGTATGGTTATGTTTGAAAATGTGAAAAAGGAGGAATGGTGAGGGGAGGGAGAGGTTTGACTTGTGGGAAAAGGGAGAGAGGCCACTTGTACTTGTTGTTGGGTGAGGTGGCATGGAGGTAAGGTAATGTACTTGACTTGATTAATGGGACATCTCGTAGAGATTCCCTCGAGATTCGCAACATGCGGTGTTTCTTCGAACCGAACGTAGACTGGCATCTTTCCACCTAGGTATCGGTTCGGTCCGCGAGTCGCGACGTTGGAACCGCGGCGACGGCGCGGTCGCCAAGGTACGAGTTTCGGATCGAGCCGCCTTCGGTAGGCAGGACTCGGCTTAAGATCGCGCGCAACGTCGGATATGAGTCGAGAATTGCCGGAATTCAACCGGAAGGATCGCGAAAACCGACGGAACAGTACGGTCTACGATACGGGTCTTACAACTCTCCCCTCCAAATAAAAATTTTATCCTCGAAATTTAATCTATCATCGCAAGTGAACATAACTCATAATAAAAGGGAAAATAAGGCATCATAATATAAAATTGAAGACAGTATACAAGATACAGCACATGATCAATCATCAAAGAGATGGGGATAGCGCTCCCGAATCTCAGCCTCGCGCTCCCAAGATGCCTCATCAACAGAATGATGACCCCACTGAACTTTCACCAAGGGAATGACCTTGGTCCAGAGGACCTGCTCCTTCCGATCAAGGATACGAACTGGCTGCTCAATGTAAGAAGCGTCCTCACGAACCTCCAACGGCTGCCAATCGATAACAAGGACTATGTCTGACCCACACTTCCTTAACATAGAGACGTGGAAAACGTTATGGACGTCAGACAACTGCGGTGGTAAGGCAAGCCGATAGGCCACAGCGCCAATGCGCCTAGTGATCTCAAAAGGTCCTATGAATCTCGGGGCAAGCTTGCCCTTCGCTCCAAATCGAACTACGCCCTTCATGGGTGAGACCTTGAGATACACATGGTCCCCTACATCAAACTCCAAGGGACGACGTCGGCGATCAGCAAAACTCTTCTGCCGACTCTGAGCTGTACGCATCCTCTGTCTGATGATATCAATAGCCTCTGAAGTCTCCTGCACAAGCTCGGGACCTAGGAGACGCCACTCTCCAACTTCGGTCCAACAACTCGGAGATCTGCACGGTCTGTCATACAATGCCTCAAAAGGAGTCATGCCAATGGTCGCCTGATAGCTGTTGTTGTATGCGAACTCAGCCAATCGTAGATGCTCATCCCAGCTACCACCGAAGTCAATCGCACAGGCCCGAAGCATATCCTCAAGGATCTGGTTGACCCTCTCGGTCTGGCCATCGGTCTGCGGATGATACGCGGTACTGATATGCAAATTAGTCCCCATCGCTCTCTGAAAGCTCCCCCAAAACTGAGACGTGAACCTCGAATCTCGGTCAGAAACGATCGAGACTGGAATGCCATGCAGTCTCACAATCTCCTCGATAAATAACCTCGCAAGCCGGTCCATAGACCAGGTCGCATGCATCGCGAGAAAATGTGCCGACTTCGTTAGACGATCCACAACAACCCAAATGGCGTCATGACCGCGCTGAATCCTCGGCAAGCCCATAATGAAATCTGTCGACACGTGCTCCCACTTCCACATCGAGACGCTCAACGACTGCAATAGACCAGGAGGTCTCTGATGATCGGCCTTGACACGCTGGCATGTGTCACACTCGGCCACAAAACTGGTAATCTGGCGCTTCATCCCTGCCCAGAAATATTGTCTCCTCATATCATGATACACTTCGTCGAGCCAATGTGGATAGAAAACCGCGATCGATGTGCCTCAGTCATAAGATCCCCGCGCAAGTCTGGAATATCCGGGACACATAATCGGCCTCTGAAGCGAAGTCCACCATCAATACCCATCTGCCAATCTGTCTGACTCTCAGATGCTGCCTCTGCTTGGTAATCCTGTAACGACTCATCTGTCTATTGAGCCTCGATCACCCTTGCGACAAGAAAGGGTTGAATCGACAGGCTCGATAGCTGAACGATAGAAGACTGCAGACCAAAATCGAAGTCATACTCTGCGATATCCTTGAGCATCCTCCACTCCTGAATCATCAAGTGTGCCACCAGTCCTCGTGGCTGACGGCTGAGGGATCCGCCACCACGTTTGCCTTACCTGAGTGGTACTGGAGGTCAAAATCATAGTCTTTCAGAAGCTCCATCCAGCATCTCTGTCTCATGTTCAGCTCGGACTGAGAGAATAGATACTTCAAGCTCTTGTGGTCAGAGAAGAGCTCGAACCTGACCCCATAGAGATAGTGTCTCCACACCTTTAGTGCGAAGACGACTGTTGCCAGCTCCAGATCATGCGTGGGGTAGTTCAGCTCATGGACCTTGGTGACGAGAGCGCGAAGGCTACGGTTTGTCATGCTTGCATCGAGACAAAGACACCAATCCAATACGCAAAGCATCAGTAAATACAACGAATCCATCACTCCCAGAAGGAAAAGTGAGGACAGGAGCGGACGTCAGACGGTCCTTCAACTCCATAAATGCTCGCTGGCATGCATCAGTCCAAACAAAATTTATGCCCTTCCGAGTCAACCTGGTCATCGGGGCAGCAATACGGGAAAAGCCCTCAATAAAACGCCGATAATAGCCCGCCAAACTAAGGAAACTGCGGATCTCGGACGCAGTCGTGGGCTGGTTCCACTGACGCACTGCCTCAACCTTCGAGGGGTCCACTGCGACACCCTCCCTCGTCACCACGTGACCAAGGAACTTCACCTCCTCCTGCCAGAACTCGCACTTCTCCAGCTTCGCATGTAGCTGGTGGGCACGGAGGGTCTGCAATGCGATCTCCAGATGCTGCATATGATCCTCACGAGTCCTCGAATATATTAGAATGTCGTCGATGAAGACCACAACAAACTGATCGAGATATGGACGGAAGACCTCGTTCATCAATTGCATAAAGACCGCGGGTGCATTGGTCAGTCCAAAGGACATGACCTGAAACTCAAAATGACCATAGCGCGTCCTGAAAGCTGTCTTCGAGATGTCCTCCTCTCAGACACGAAATCTGATGATAACAGGAACGTAGGTCAATCTTCGAGAAGAACTGTGCACCCTGCAGCTGATCAAATAAATCGTCTATCCTCGGGAGTGGGTACTTATTCTTAATCGTGACCCGGTTGAGCTCGCGGTAGTCGACGCAGAGCCTCAACGAGCCATCCTTCTTCCTGACGAAGAGTACCTGTGCTCCCTAAGGTGAACTACTCGGACGAATAAATCCTAACCCACGCAACTCGTCCAACTGTCGCTGTAACTCGCGTAACTCCATCGGTGTCATACGGTACGGGGCCTTCGAGATAGGCACGGTACCGGGCACAAGATCAATCCCGAACTCAATATGGCGTCGAGGCGGCAGTCCCGGAATCTCCTGAAACACGTCGGGGAAGTCGCAGACAATCGGAATATGATCAATACAATCGACAACGGGCTCCACAACGGCGCAAGACATCAAGCATGACAACGACTCTCCTCGGGGCTCGGCAACAAACTGAAACTGCGGCAAGCCGGGTATGCAGAACGTGACTGTACTCACGGAACAGTCCATGATGGCGTGGTACTCGGCAAGCCAATCCATGCCCAAGATAACGTCGAAATCTGTCATCGGCAGTACAAATAAGTCAGTAGGTAAGAATATATCACCGACCAGAATAGGGCAAGACGGACAGAAACGGGCCAATACTGTAGTCTTCCCTAAAGGCGTCGATACGGTCAATCCCTCGCTAGAAGACTCGGTCGGCAATCCAGTCGATCGACGAAAACCCTCAGACATAAATGAGTGCGAAGCGCCGGAATCGAATAATACTCGTGCGATGCATGAGGAGACTGGAAGTATACCCTCTATGACTCCTCCGAAAGTCTGGGGGTCCTACTGAACTGCATAGAACCTGGCCTAAGCTGGCTGGGGAGGTGCCTTTCTCCTCTGAGGTCCCTGGTCTTCTTCTTGCCTCTGTGGTGGCCTATGCTGCTGTCTTTGCTACTGCTGGGGTCTCGGTGGCTAAGGTGGCTGAGGTCGCCTTGATGGGGCCGCTCTTCTTGCTGTCTTTGAGGTCTTTGTTGTGGTCGCGGCTGTCCTGGAGACTGTTGTGGCCCTCTAGACTACTGCAGATGAGGACAGGGGCACTCAGATATGCGGTGTCCAGAACCGCCACATCCAAAACACGTCCATGGAAACAGCTGCTGGGGTGGTGCAGAAGGTGCCGTCTTGTGATGCTGCTTTAGTCTTCTTGGTGTCACTTGGTCTTCTTGGTACTCTAGCAGGTAGATGACCCCTATACCTCTGTGGTCATCGATGCTGCTGAGAGCTACTGGACTGGGCTGGCCTCTTCCGGCCTCTCCTCTGATCTCTATCGCTATGAGAGTTAGCCCACTTAGTCTCGTAGATCTAGGCCTTTCATACTACCGCCTGAAAGGTCAGGAGCTCGTGCCCAATAACACGTCCTTGAAGACAGAAACGTAAGCCGCTCTCAAAACGGCGGGCCTTTCGCCCCTCATCATCAACCATATATGGCGCAAACCGTGACAGCACCACGAAGCGAGCTGCGTACTGCGCCACGGACATATCTCTCTGTACTAGAGTCTCGAACTCTCGTGCCCTCTGACGACGAATGTGATCAGGGAAGTACTGCTCCTCGAATCGGCTGATGAAATCCTCCCATGTCCAGACATGATCGGGTCCTGCAACGCGGGTAACAGAGGTCCACCAGTGCTTTGCCTCACCCTGGAAAAGGAATATGGCCAATCGGACTCGCTGCTCGGTCGTAAATGACATAATATCAAAAATCTTCTCTACATCGGAGCTTCATCTCTCAGCTGCTGACGGATCTGGCTCGCCCTGAAATTGTGGAGGATCCATCCGTCTGAACTCGCGAAGAAGGGCACTCGCGCGCTCCTGCTCTGCCTGAGTTATAGAAACAACTGGGCGTCTGCCCTGCCCCTGAAGTGCAGCTATCACAGCCTGTAACATCTGTTGTAACTGCGATGCGCTAACAGGCACGGTCGGATCCGCACCGGCATCAGGTGGAGGAACATCATCCTCAGGAAATGGAGCAGGGATCTCTAACGGTAGAATAGGAGGCACAAGTGGTAAAGCTGGAGCCTCAGGTGGTGAATCGGGGTGCGCTCAGGTCGCTCTCCAAGGCTTCATGTCATATGGAAAAGATAAGGCGCCAATAAATTTCGAGAATCGCGAGTTAGGGAAGTCAATCGGAAGGTTTCGCACTTGGAACCTAACCGCCTTGAACTCATAGCAAACATGTGATGCCGTTCTCGGTTATTCCCAAGTTATGCTCTGATACCTACTTCTGTCACGCCCCGAACTCGGGAACCGGGCTCACAAGATTCTCGATCACCGAATTCGGCGCCAACAGCCTCCGTAGTACCCCATTCTCGGCTCCCGGCACCCATATACCAGGTTCCGATCCTGGGATGCTATAAGGAGGATTTCTAATATCAATTTGATTCGTAATGAGCATAACCAAGCATAACCCACGAACAATAACCACAAGAACATCATCACAAAATTCACTATGAACAAAAACTTTGAGTACAGTGCATATAAAGAGAAATACAAGATAGTGATAATATCAAAACTCCAAAAGCTCGGCGGCATACTCCAACAACGGCGAGACTACAGCTGCGTCCTGGCGTCACCTTCACGCATCAATCATTCATAAGCTTATAGAAAGCTTAGAGGGCAGTGTAAGTGTGTGCGAACGTGCTCAGAATGCAATGCCGGAGTAATGCGGAATCATGCTGATGAGTACGAAATGCAACTAGCCATACCAAGGCTATGCAGTACAAGATGTGAATGCTATCGGCCATACCAAGGCCATGCGATGCAATATGTAAGTCAAGCATGTCAATCCTCATACCAATGCAACTCCTCACTAGAGCATCAAATCAATATGGTTCTCAGTATGAAAATCACCGGGGTTCAGTACACTCCAAATGGCACTGTCTCTCTCCAAGAAGCACAGTCCAAGTGAGCGTAAGGAACCTCACTATCCGCCTGACCAATAGTCAGCCAATACCTATCCGGCAGGTCGATAGTGAACTCATTTCCGAGCTGGTCAAACTCAGCCTAGTAATGCCCCCTGCTCTCGGGCGAGTAAGGCCACCACTCCTTTCCAACCGACCATGACATAGTGGGAGACGCGGCCTCATGGTATTCGGCCCTCGTGCGCTCATATATCCACTCGGTCTTGACGTTGGAGTCATCCTCTGGTACCATCGAGTTCAAGGACTCTCACCCAAGGACATCTATGACGCCCCAATTGCTTAGAACAAGATTTTTCTGGTATCCAACCAGCCACCCACGATATATCTGTGGAGGCTATGGCCCTGATGTCGCTAGGGCATATCACTATCACACAAATGCAAATGCATGAACCACACTACCAATCATGCAACCATCCTGCGTGAAGCACGCGCTCATGTAGGGCAACTCCGCCTATCAGGGAGCCCGTAAACAGTCTACCCGAAGGCATATGCCATGATCAGACACTCCTCATCTCAAGCATACATATGATGCGTATGATCATGAATCATGGGGCTGTGCTAAACATGTTATAAAGCAATAAACTATCCTCTCAATGAAGATGGGCCTAGATGGCCTACATGAAACAGATACGGGCCTATCAGTGGCCTTAGGGAGAGTTATAATGTGGACATCGAACCAACATTACTCGTACAATGTGGACGTCAAACCAACATTGTCCCCAAGGCTCGGCTCACCTCAAATACCATTAAATAAATCCTGGTGGAATCACACATTGCAATGTGCCTTAGGTACATCCCACCGGGCCTCAAATGCATCAAATGGGCCGTATCTCATGGGCCTTATATTCATCAAGTGGGCCACCTTAATGAGCCTCACCAATGGGCCTTAGGTTCATTGCAATGGGTCATTACCCATGGGCCTTAGAGTGCATTAAAAATGAGCTCAATCACATAAACTTTACGTGTATCAAATGGGCCTAATCACATAGGCCTTATATATTCCAAGTGGGCCTCAACAATGGACCACAAATACCTCAAATGGGCCTCATAACGTGGACCTATATACATGCCAAGATGGGCCTAAATATATGAGCCCATAAATATCCAAGAGGGCCTTAATAATGGGCCCAAAAAAATACATCAAGATGGGCCTAAGTATATGGGCCCATATGCATCCAAGTGGGCCACGTGTGAAGCCCACCAACATGTTTATTTTACTATCCAATCTGCTGATAAGGCCACATGAATAGGGGGCTCACCATAATATTTATTTTCCATCCACCTGTTGATAAGGCCATGTGGCAAGGGGGCCACCAAAATGTTTATTTGAAATCCAACCCATTCATAACGTCACGGGACTAGGGCCCACCGTGATATTCATTTGCCATCAAACCTGTTTATAAGGTCACACGTGACCTGCGCCCACGGCCAGTGAGCCCACCATAATGTTTATTTGCCAACCGACCCACTCACGAGGTCACGTGGACCTTGGGCAGGGCCCACTGTAATGTTTATATACCGTCCACCGTTTATAAGGTCACTTGGACTTGGGTGGGTGGGGCCCACCGAAATGTGGTTCACAAATTCAGTCCACCCATTATGTGTGTCCCACCTGTCTGACCGTTCAGACCTAGTTTCAACGGCATCCAAATTCCAGGTAGGCCCCACCAAATGATTTTATATGTTTCAGACATGTCTTCACATGATTTTAGATGGTATGGCCCACCTGAGTTCCGTATACGGCTGATTTTTGGGGCAGGACCCTTTTTAGAAGGGGGACCCACAATGGACGGTCTTGATGTCTGAAGCGCATCATGGTGAGGCCCACAACTAGGGCCCGTGGGTCATCCCAGATCGTCCGCCCGCCTGGCGCAGGCAACCAGCAGCAGCGTCTAACGCTGCTGCCCTTTTTTTATTAGATGGGACCCACATTAGCTAGATCCGCTCCGTCTATTGTCTGAGTCCCACAAAATTAGGAGTCCACACCAAGTTTCAGGTGGGTCCAAGCTTCTTGTGGACCCCAACAATCATTTTTTTAAAGTTTTAACGGAAATACTAGCATTCTCAACTCCACGGCCCGCTATAAAATGGGATCGGCTTCATTTTTCGGCTCAACGCCTAAAATGAGCTGAAGAACGGAATGGACGGCGTGGATCAGCTTCATACATCAAGGTGGGGCCTGCATGAGCAGCCCACCTCAAAAGTAAAAAAAAAAAATTTGTTTGGTTAGCTTGCGAGTACACACCCATGCAGTACACGCACTCTGTAATAACCACCTACGTCCAGCGTCTCTAGACGCTGGACGGTTTGGATAAACACTGCATCATGGTGGGTCCCACATGTACGTGGCCCACCATCATGTAATATACATATATATTAATATAATATTAATACAAAATATATATAATAAATTATATAACATGTGGGGCTTCCCACCATCTCAAAAATGAATGATGGATGTCTCCTAAAAATGTAGTGGGCCACACCAATGACGAATGGAGTGGACTTAACATGATTTGGTGGGACCCACTTCATTATAGGGAGAGAAAGAGAGAGAGAGAGAGAGAGAGAGAGAGAAACGGTGATAGAGAGGAGTGACCCCGCCAATATGGGCCCTCCATTGATACAATACATAGATCAAAATGGGTCCCACCAACAAGTGGGCCCTTAAATGGAAATCAACGGTGGATCACCCACCTTGTTGGCCTCCTCCTTGCTCCCTTAGGCTTCTTAGCTCCTAGCCTCCTCTTTCAATGGTGGTTGATGATGATCCAACGGTTGAGATGGGAGATGTGAGAGTAGGGGAAAGTGGGCCACACTTGGAGAGGGAGAGAGTTTGGAACGTATGGGGCTTTGTTGCTTGGAGGGATTTGAGAAAAAAAATGAGGGAGAGAAAGAGAAGTAATGGGAGATATGGATGGAAGGGATGGGTGGAGTGGTGTTGTAATTAATGATGTATGGTTAGGTTTGAAAATGTGAAAAAGGAGGAATGGTGAGGGGAGGGAGAGGTTTGACTTGTGGGAAAAGGGAGAGAGGCCACTTGTACTTGTTATTGGGTGAGGTGGCATGGAGGTAAGGTAGTGTACTTGACTTGATTGATGGGACATCTCGTAGAGATTCCCTCGAGATTCGCAACATGTGGCATTTCTTCGAACCGAACGCATACTGGCATCTTCCCACCTAGGTATCGGTTCGGTCCGCGAGTCACGGTGTTGGAACCGCGGCGACGGCGCAGTCGTCAAGGTACGAGTTTCGCATCAAGCCGCCTTCGGTAGGCAGGACTCGGCTTAAGATCGCGCGCAACGTCGGATATGAGTCGAGAATTGCCGAAATTCAACCGGAAGGATCGCGAAAACTGACGGAACATTACGGTCTACGATACGGGTCTTACACATCCTGGTCGAGCCTATGCTATGGTGATGGAAAACCTGTATTAGAGGGCTACACAGAT
This sequence comes from Magnolia changhungtana, assembly GCA_030180095.1. Taxonomy (NCBI): domain Eukaryota; kingdom Viridiplantae; phylum Streptophyta; class Magnoliopsida; order Magnoliales; family Magnoliaceae; genus Magnolia; species Magnolia changhungtana. The sequence goes on along the minus strand of JASAUF010000502.1, from coordinate 1,877,548 downwards.
GCAGATATGGCAGGTGACATAGACTCCAGGAAGTCTACATCGGGGTTCATGTTCACGCTTGCAGGGGGAGCGGTTTCTTGGCAGAGCAAGCTACAGAAGGTCGTAGCATTGTCGACAACAGAGGCCAAGTACATTGTAGTTACAGAGGCATGTAAAGAGATACTTTGGATGAAGAGGTTCCTATAGGAACTTAGCCTGAAGCAGAAGCAGCACGTGGTCTATTGCGATAGTCAAAGTGTTATACACTTGAGCAAGAATCCAAGTCAACACTCCAAGTTGAAGCACATAGAGATTTGGTATCACTAGATTAGGGATACTTTGGAACAGAAGGTGTTACAGCTTGAGAAGGTCCACATGAACAATAATGGGTCAGACATGATGACCAAGGCATTGCTCAAGGGCAAGTTTGAGGTTTGTAGAAACCGGGCTGGCTTGAAGAAGGTGGATTCCTCCTGAGTCGAAAAAGGGGAGATTTGATGGAGATTTTCTCCTCATTGTTGGGATCGATGAAATCGAACAGGTTTCAATATCATCGATAATTGCAGGATTTTTTAGTACTGGTCGCTGGACAGTTTTTTGGTCCTATCGATATCATCGAGAGACTTTTAAATGATATCGAGGCTGTCATCGAGAGTGGCTCGATGACATCGATAATTGTTGGAATTTTCACCCCTGATTGCTGGACAGTTTTTGGTCCTGTTCCGATATCATTGAGAGACCTTCAGATGATTCGAGGCTATCATCGAGAGTGGCTCGATGACATCGATAAGTTCCGCAGATGCGATTGTAGAAACACAGATTTTGTGAATTTTGTTTCCTATTTGGATCCTACCTCTTTCTATTCTTATATAAAGGGGTATATCTGGGATTGGGGTGTATTCTAGGGTATTCTAAGTTTCCTAAAGGTTTTCTAGGAGGGCTTAGGCTTATCAAAGGTGAGAGAGAGAGAGAGAGAGAGAGAAAGAGAGAGGAAGCTTATGGAAGGGAGGCTATGCTCATTGGGGTGATCTATCATATCTCAATGCTTCCACGTCCTCGTAATCGGTGAGATCTCTCCGTCTTCTTTGTTTCGCTTATTGTTTATCCACTCCTGCGTGAGTGAAGAAGGTTTGATCCAAGCGGTGTGTGCTTGTGATCAGTTGTAATGTCCTGCTTTATAGTAGATTGTTGATGTGGACAAGATCCCGTGGTTTTTACCACTTTGAGGGTTTTCCACGTAAAAATCCCTGGTGTGGTGTGGTTTATGTTTTGATTTAGTTCATTGAATTATTATTCCATAATTCTGGTTTGTTTCGGGAGGCTAGATCCTAAGGTTTTGTGTAAGGCACCCAACACTTCCCAAGCAGAACAAATTGAGCATAATATTTATAGTATGAAAAAGTACTAATCTTTTAAATTTGGAGTTTTTTTTTTTTGTTTAAATATCTTTTCTTGCCTTATATTTGTTTCTTGATAAATGACCCATTTAAGAAAAATCTCTTGAAATAAGAAAAATTCATCCTTTAAAAGTAGAGTATTTGTAATTTTTTTCGCATAATTTTCTCTCATTATTTTCCCTAATAAGTCTAATTCAACATAATAAGTAACAACAAGAGCAAGAACCCATTTTTATGAGGCGTGAGTTTCTCCTAACGAGTTTGTCAAATAATTATATATATATATATATATATATATATATATATATATATATATATATATATATATATATGAGAAATGCTCACACACAACTAGTTGGACCGTGAGTTTTGGTCCATCTAGTTGGGCATTTAATGCTAATTAATGTTGAGAGAGAGGGGCATTTTCTTTACATTAGCCTTTTAAGAGGCCTTTTGAAAATGATCTCTAACTTGGGTGAGCCCCACTGTGCTGTTAATGTAAAATCCACCTTGACTATCACGTGTGTCACCCCATGTTAGATCTAAGAATAGGAAATCAACTCCATCCATGGTTCAAGTGGACCACACAATTGAAAATAGTGTTTAAAAAAAGCTCACCTTTTAAAATAATTCCTTTCATGAGGCACACTTAAATCCAGTATAGGCCTGATTTTTGAGTTCCATACCTAGCTTTTGATGTGACATTTAATGGTTGGAATGGATTTCACTTACTCATGATCATGGGTACTGTAAAAATCAAAGGTAGATGTCTCTCCCTCTACCTTTTCTATTGGTGTGTCCTACCTAAATTAAAAGTCATCCTAATATTTTGTCTCTAGATGTAGAATAAGATCACACATTTGACGGTTGTAGTGGATCTAACATGCACGTCAAGACATCATGGTGGGCCTAATAAAAATAAGGTTAGACATTCCTCTTCCACCGTTAAGCTTCTTCCAGCTTCCTTATAATTTTTTAAAAAAAAAAAAAAAAAAAAAAAAAAAAAAGGAGCCATGTTAGGAAAAATATCAAGAGTGGATTAAGTGCAGTCCATTGCTTACGCAACACAGTTTGTCCGTAACCATGTCACCCACCTTCATGTATGTATTGTATATCCATGCGGTCCATTGGTTTTTTCGGCTCATTTTAGAACATTGATCTAAAAATGAACCAAAGACATCATGGTCTCCTGCACGTCATGCTGCACGGAGCTTAAATACGAGCTCGTATAAGAGCCATTAGATCCCCTTCATTGGTTGGGATTCAGCAGCCGTGCGCAGGAGAGAGTCTCCATAGAGATGACTCGCACGACAATTTTTTCAGCGTCTCACGGGCTCCTCCCAAAGTGACATCACCAAGTTCTATGGGCCACACCACGATGTATGTTTTATATCTACACCGTCCATTCATTTGGAGAGACCATATTACGGCATGATCCAAAAAATGAATCAGATCCATAGCTCGAGAGGACCCCACCACAAAAACAATGGGGAGAGTTACACCCACCGTTAAAAAGTTCTGTGGGCCACGACAGTTTTCGTTCAGGCAAATATTTCTATTTTCCTTCTTTCATGTCTGCTTTAACACATGATCCCCCTCATCGGTTGGGATTCAGCAACCATGAGAAGGATAAAAATCACATTCATCACGATGGGCCCACCGTCAGGATCGCACCCACCTTTGCCAACGTCTAATCCGAACGGTTCATGATCATGATGATCACCCCGATGCCTCCTGCCTGTTTGACTACATTGCCCTTCTCTACACTACTGATTAATCCAGCGGTGCAGTGACGATCTTTCCTGTTACTTTTATAGGATCAAGGGACCCTGGTCGATAGTACTCGGCATCGCGAGCCGTTGAATTGGCGGATACAGCATCAATGGATGTGACGATGGATACGATTTGTTGGCAGGAAGGGCTGTTGTCAAGTGGCTCTGTCCCTTGATGCACTTGTTATTGCCGAGTTGGATGTATGATGGGAATTCCCAGTCCATTGTACTAGCACCCACAGTCATGATCCAAGGCGCTACATTTGCAACCGTACCATTACGTGGGCCTGAGTTCCCACCCGCGCAGACGACGGGGATACCGTTCATGATAACATGGAGCGATCCTACATTGATGCCACTTCTAAAGTAATCAATGGGTGGCACAGCAAGGGAGACGGATGTCACATTGACACCATCGTGAATAGCGGCATCAAAGGCTACGATGATGTCTGCGTGGGAGCAGGTGGACCAGCAGACTTTTTATGCAGTCACACGAGCATTGGGTGATCCGCCTTTTACTGTACTGTTGCCATAAGTGAAGATGTTTGCTCCGTAGACGAAGCCACCGCCAGTTGTTGAGAGGGTGTGTGTCCCATGGCCATCGGTGTCACGTGCCAAATAAACGGCTTGGATGACCAATAAACATTACAGTGTGCCAGTTGTTGAGAGGGTGTGGGTCCCATGGCCATCGATGTCACGTGCCAGATGACAAAAAACATTACGGTGTATTAACACCGTCCATACATTTGGAATAAACATTACCAACTTCTATGGGCCCACCATGATGTATGTGTTGTATCAACACCATCCATACATTTAGAGAGATTATTTTAGAGCATGGTTCAAAGAACGAGGCAAATCCAAGGCTTGGGTGGACCCCACCATAGAAAACAGGGATGAGAGTGACACCCACCGTTGAAACCTTCTGAAGTTCTACCATGATGTTTATTTAAGATCCCACATGTTCATGTGTTAAAGCAGACATGAAAGAAGGAAAGCAGAAATATTTGCCTGATTATAAACTGTCATGGCCCTCTGAACTTTTTAACAGTGGGTGTCACTCTCCCCACTGTTTTTTGTGGTAGGGTCCTCTTAAGCTATGGATCTGATTCATTTTTTGGATCATGCCGTAATATGGTCTCTCCAAATGAATGGACGGTGTAGATACAAAACATACATTATGGTGTGGCCCACAGAACTTGGTGACATCACTTCAGGAGGAGCCCGTGAAACGCTGAAAAAACTATCGCGCGAGTCTTCTCTACGAAGACTCTCTCCTGCGCACGGCTGCTGAATCCCAACCGATGAAGGAGATCTAACAGCTCTTATACGAACTCGTATTTAAGCTCCATGCAGCATGTTGCGCAGGAAACCAAGACATATATATATATATATATATATATATATATATATATATATATATATAGGGAAAAGGTACTGTGCGCTCCAGCATAAAGCGGTCGTCCGTGCGGTCGAGCTGATGTGGGCCCCACCGTGATGCCGTTCGAAAATCTATCCCCTTAGTCAGATGCACCAAAATCAGCCGAGCCAAAGGTCCGGAGCTCCAAAGACGAGCCCACACCATACGAAAATCAAATCAATCCACGTGAACTCGTGGGCCATACCATCGGAAAAACATAAGTATACACGCAAAACATGTAAAAGCACTTGGTGGGCCCCATCCGAGTTGTGATACCACTTAAAACTTGGTCTAAAATTATATCCAAGTGGGACACACATGATGGACCAAGTGTTGATCATCAAAAACGTCTCGAAAGGTCCCCACAAATGGTTTTGAATGTTTTTGGTGCACGACCCCTCTCATGTTTTCGATGGTGTGGCCCACAAAAGTCACCGATTGATTTGATTTTCAACCGTGTGGGCCCACCCTGGGCTCATGCATCTAGTGGACGGTGTGGATCTTCGAACGGCATCACGGTGGGGCCCACACAGCTCGACCTCATGGACGACCGCTTTACGCTCGAGCGCATAGTACCTTTTCCCTATATATATATATATATATATATATATATATATATATATATATATAGGGAAAAGGTACTATGCGCTCGAGCGTAAAGCGGTCGTCCATGAGGTCGAGCTGTGTGGGCCCCACCGTGATGCCGTTCGAAGATCCACACCGTCCACCAGATGCACCATTCCATAGTGGGCCTGGACAGTCCAAAATCAGGTCAATCTGTGACTCAGGTGGGCCACACCATCTAAAGCCATAAGTATACATGCCAAAAACATATAAAAGCACTGGTGGGACCCACTTGAGTTTTCCGTGCACCTGAAACTTGGTATGAACCCTCATTCAAGTGGGACACACATAATGGATGGGCTGGATTTGCAAAACACATCTCGGTGGGCCCTCAAAAATGGTTATGAATGTTTTAATGGTGCACGGCCCCTCTGCACTTCTGTATGTGGTGTGGCCCACTAAAGTCACGGATTGACTTGATTTTGGGCCGTCCAGGCCCACCATGGAATGGTACATCTGGTGGACGGTGTTGATGTTCGAAAGGCATCACGGTGGGGCCCACCCAGCTCGACCTCACGGACGACCGCTTTACGATCGAGCGGATAGTACCTTTTCCCATATATATATATATATATATATATATATATATATATATATATATATTAATTGTGATTATGAGCATTTTTGTACGAGAAAAAGACAAAGTCCCACCGGATAATAATAATAATAATGTTTTGAGAGCTGAGCGATTGTGGTGCTCCAATGGAACAATGAAAGTACTTGGATAATAACCCTACATAATTTCCCAACAACACATTTCCATTATTTGTCTCCACTTGGGCCCACATGAAGGTATGCTCCATTATTGCCGGCGTCCATCTTCTCCAAGCTACCATAAATGAGGTATGACTCATTGATCATGACTTCCAAGATAATCCAATGATTTGTTTACTGGAGTTTAATGTCAACCATTGAAAACTCTCTTCTTTTTTTCTTCTTTTTTTCCAGCGTTCTACGTTTATCTACAAATGATTATGGTGGTAGCAATCCCTTCAGCATACAGTTCTCAGGTGGCCTGTATAACTTAGCCTCCGAAACATGGACAATCATGATCATTGGAAGATCACATGCTGGTGATCCCCATGTGACTCCATGCATGAAATCAGCTGTTTTGTCCATCCGTCCAATGGGCCAGTAGATCGGTCTTGTAACAAAAACTGTATTTTTAAGATGATCTTAATCAACAAAAATACTAGCGAATATATATAAACCGTTGCCCATCCACTGACCACTTTGCCTTTTCATCAACTATTTTGCAACTCACTTGCCAAGCAGTTGATACCGTGCTTGGATCATAACCCGGAGGCAGGCATATTAGATGGACGGTTTAGATCTTGCTCACGTATGCATTCGCTGCCTGTAGGGAGGTGACTACTAGACAGTTCTCTATAGGCCCACCATGATATATGTCTTTTATCCACGCCGTTCTTATATTTTTCCCGATTATTTTAGGCTATGAGCCGAAATACGATGCAAATCCAAATCTCAAGGACCACACCACAATAAAACAGTGGTGATTGAGCGCCTACCATTAAAAATAAGTGAAGCCTGGTAAATGTCTCGAAGCCAAGGTTTAGTTTCGTCATCATCAATCAATTCGGGTCCTACCGTGAGAGTTCACCACCCTTTTCAAAATAGCAGATTTATTCACCGTACAAGCGGCCTACTGTAGTGTTTATTTACCGTCCAACATTAGGTCCCGTAGACATGGACAGGGAAGACACAAATATCAGCTTCATTCAAAACTTGTATAGATTTTAAAGGCAGTACGATTTTAATCACCGTTGTTTACATGGTATGGTCAACCCGAGATTTACTTCATTTTTTAACTCATGCCTTAAAATGACCTATTAAAAATGAACATCATAGTTAAAACACATACCAAATCCTCATAGAGGGGAGTGGATTAGGTAAGACATTGCCTTATTGTTATATTTATTCTATATCCATATCATACATCTGTTTTTTTTAATTACTTTAGAGCATGAACTAAAAATTATTATTTTCTAGCATGATCGCCCATATTACAATATTTATTTTATATCCACACCATCCATCGGTTTTTTCAACATTATTTTAGAGCATGAACTAAAAAAATATTATTTTATAAAATGACCTAAAACATAAAGCATATCAAGTTCTCAGGTGGACCATACCTCATGGAAACACAGCGATTGTCCATTAATAAGTCATAAAAGTTTTGGATAAGGTAATTTTTTTTTTTTTGGAACATCCATACTCATGTGACCATATGTACAGGTTTGATGACAAATAAACAGTAAGGAAATATTACATTTCTCCCTAATAAGTTTTCGATGGTAGGGTATTCAATCACCAGTGTTTGATATGGTATGGTACACCTGAGTTTTGGATCTGCTTTATTAGTGGGTTTATCTAAAATTACTTAGGAAAACGGATGAACACCAAGGTGAAATGACTACGTATGTAGCTAATTGACCGGAAATACATAAATGACCGTGAAGTAAAGGGAATCGACCGGTGAAATGCAATGGAAATGACCGTGAATCAAACTAATCACGGATCGACCGTGGAAACGATGAAAATGACCGTGAAGTGAAGCGCCACAATCGCGGAAGTGAAGCGATTGACCGTGAAATGCATGGAAATGACTCGAAGTGAAGTCTAAGTTCCTACGCTGGGAACCTAGGTCTTTACTCTTGCTCGGGTGGTAGGCTTTCAGGAGTTTCAACTCAACGTCAAGGGTTCAAGTACCCATAGGTGGTGAAATTCCACCGGCCTGAGCGTGTGGGGGTGTGTGTGCGTGTGTAAAAAAAAAAAGAAAAAACCCCTGAGTGGGCTATCTTGATGTTGGTTAGAAATCAACTCCGTTCATCCATTATTTGAGCTAATTTTATTAAAAGAAGCAAAAATGAGGAAAATCAAAGGCTTAAATGGGCCGCACTAAAGGAAAAAGGTGGGTAAAAAAATTACTACTGTTGAAACCTCCCAAGGTTGACAGAGATGTTTACATGCCATCCATACGGTTAATAAAGTCATTCCTAATGTGATGAACTGAAAACACAAATATTAGATTGATTCAAAACTTCCATGGCCCACAAATATTTCAACTGTCAGCAATCAATAGTCACGTTTTCAGCCCACTTAAGTATTGGATCCGGTTCATTTTAAGATATATGTAATAAAGTGGGATTAAAAGACGAATGGATGGGATGAATTTATTACAAACATTACGGTGGGGCCCAGCTAGGTTAATTAATTGCCGAGGGATTTACTGCCAAAGGCCTTCGCAGTAAATCCGCGTCTTCCGCTCCAAGGGACGCGGTTAGCGTACGACAGAGTCAGTAGCTGCCTGGCTACTGACAGTGCTCTGTTAGCCCCACATTGAATTTTAGTTTTATCGAATCCTTTCATTTATTTTTCCAGATCATTATATAGCAAGAGACCGAAAATGAGGGAGATCCAAATCTCAAGTGCACCACACTTTAAGAAAACAGCGGCAATTGAATGCTAACCATTAAATACTTCCTAAGACTCATCGTAATGTTTATTTGTCATCCAACCTGTTGATTAGGTCACGCATACCTGTGAGAAGATAAAAAACAAATATCACCTTAATCCAAAACTTTTGTTGCCCCTGAGAAGTTTTTAACGGTAAGTTTTCAATCAGCTCTCTGTTCTATGGTGTGGTCCATATGAGACTTAGATCTACCTCACTTTTATGATACTGCCATAAAATAGTTTGGAAAAATAGATAGAAGGTGTGGATAGGATGCATACATCATGATAGGCCCACGGAACACCATCAATGGTCACCTTGCTACCGAAGCTGTCAGTACGCAATCCGCGTCTATACTCAATATGCTGTTGGACGATCACATGTCTTATCGTCTTTAACTCGTCTTTTCTTTGGTTTTTACCTAAAGGGAGCTGGGACAACCCACCCGTCTTTTCGGCGCGCCTAAAGGAAATTTGAATATAGAGCAGATTCGGGAGCACTGTCATACGGTAGAGCTATCTATCTACAATACATTACGTAGGTGATGTATCAATCGTGACGGTCCAATCAGTGGGCCCAATTACTCTTAATTCCTCCGTTGATGAATTTGGGCTATCCGATTGTTTTGTAGACTACTATCTATTTGGAGATCACTTATCAGATGGATAAGATCATCTAATATCTGTTTAATCGGAATGATTTACCATCCAACGGTGCAAAATGGTCAGACATTTACGTGTAGCGAGGATCAAAGTAGATAAAGCGGAACCGAGAAAAGAGAAAAAGTACATGTGAAAAAAGGGAGGGGATTGAGTGTTATTCGGGTAACACGGTTGTGGGTGTTACCCTGACCGTATGGAGCCCACCTTGATGAATTTAATGTATATCCACGTTGTTCATCCGTTTTTCCATTTCATTTTAAGATTTAATCCTAAAACTTAAGGAGATCATCCAAATATTAGGTTAACCATGACATGGAAACTGATTCTATTGACCATTAAAAAGTTATTGTGAGCCATAAAAGTTTTAGATCAAGCTTATCTTTGTATTTTACCTTCATTTATGTCTTTTTGACCTTATCAATAGGTTGGATGGAAAATAAACATTATAGTGGGCCCTAAATGGGCCATAGGAGGTTTTTAATGGTGGTCATTAAATCACAACTGTTTCATACGGTGTAGTCCACCTGGTATTTTGATTTGATTAAAATTTAGGGTCATATTCTAAAATGACCTGAAAAATTAGATGGATGGCGTGGGCTGGGCATACACAACATTCTTCAAGGGTGGGCCCAACCGGTTAGAGTAACATCAAGAGAATCTGGATTAAGTGAGATTTGGACTCACCCAAGATGGTGTGACCTTTACCGTGGTTCCTTCTTATGTATGTATTATGTATCCATTCCATATGTCTGTTTTTCCAAATCATTTTAGTGCATTATCTCAAAAATGAAATAAATTTAATTATTAGGTGGACCATACCATAGGATATAAAACAATGGTACTGATTTACTTGATAATTAAATTTGCTTCATTTTTGAAACAATGCCCTAAGATGATGTCTATAAACAAATAAATAATGTAAATATAGAATACATACATCAAAGTGGGCACACATGGTAACTGTCTTGAGTAAAGCTAGGGTCTCACCTAATCCACTCTCATCGGACTGCTTGGGAAATGGGACCCCACATGTGCCAAGGTTGGTATTGTGGATGCATGGTAGGTGTTTGGTGTGCCACCGAGATGTTTGTGTTGGTGGGCGCTTGGTGGGCCCACCCTGATGTTTGTGTTTTTATCAGGGTCACCCCTCCTTTCTAGAGTACGAGACAAAAATGATATAAATTCATATTTTACGTGGACAGCACCATATGAAATATTAGTGATTGAAGATTGAATGGGCACCATTAAAAACTCATTGAGAGCTATAAAAGTTTTGTATCAAGCTAATTTTTGAGTTTTTCCTCGTTCCATGTTTTTGTGATCTAATCAACGTAAACATTACAGCAGGCAGTTTTCAATGGTGGGCGTTCATTCACTGTTATTTCCTTTGGTGTTGTCCACTGTATATTTGGATTTACTTTATTTTTGGATCATTCCTTTAGAAAAAGACTTAAAATGGATGAAAGGCTTGGATAAAACACATGCATCATGGTTGCCCACGGAGCACTTGCCAGAACAACTTGATGCTGACAGATGAGGTTCTGTGATTGATCCATGCGTCAGAGGTGGAGATGATAATCTCAATTTGAAGGAGTTATTTGATACACCACTAAGGTGTTAACCTTACCATGTGGAACCACCTTGATGAAGATGTTATGTATCCACAAATCTCCAGTGGACTGCATCACTGGAAAAAGTGGCAAATGATTATTAAAATTTTATCGTAGACTACAAAAGTTTTAGATGAAACTGATATTTGCATTTTACCTTCATCCATGTTTGTTTGACCCTAAAAGGGAGCAGATGCGTTACCCGAATAACACATTAATGAGTGTTATCTTTGTTGGGATTTGTTCTGCAGAATCACACAGAGGTGGATCTAAGATACCAATCCAAGAGCACCAAGCAAACATAAAAGAATACAAAGATTTAACGTGGAAAACTTTTTCGGAAAGAAATTATTTTACAAAGCGATAGAAATCTACTACAAAAACATACCCTTTGAAAATCCTAAAATCCTTTTAAAAATCCTTAGAATACCTTTAGAAAGCCTTAGCCTACTTTAGAATGGCCCTAGTGACTCCTATTTATAGTTTAAGAACCTTCACTTTCGCACTTCCCTAAAACCGTCTCAAATTTATGCAGTCCGCGAACAATCCGGTCGAACCTGTCCTTCGACTGGTCGAAGACCTCGAGAATTCCAAATACATTATTATTAGACTTTGAGCCGAACTTTTTAGGGCTAGTCGAACTTTTCCAAATTTAAGACATCTATTAATAACAATCATTATTATGTGGAGCTGTAACGCCTTGAAAATCGGGGGTCGTGCATAGACTCGACTCCCGAGTTCCCGAGTGTCACTTATCATGCATTTATGGTTTTTTTTTTTTATGATTAATCAAATTTAACTTCACAATTTGGAATTACCTGAAGCACGAAGCACAATCACACCAGTCTACTGAAATGAAGGATATCTCACATATATACAAGTCCAAAATAATAAAGGGTCGCCCAAAGCGTTGCCCAACATAACAATAAAAGAAGGTTATGTCCAAAAAGAGTAAAGCTGAGCCCGCGGCTCAGCAAATCCAAATTCAGCCCGATCAAGCCAATAGAGAGCCACCCATCAGCTGCAAGTAGGAGAGTCCATCCTCCTCATCCAAGCTCGCCTCGCCAAGCTCCTCATGCCCCGAGTCACCTGCATCTATGAATGGGTCTGGTTGGTGTTTTAAAACACTGTCCCAGAGTGGGAGTGAGTGATCAACTCAGTGTGAACTATTGGTCTCAAGTTACATCAATTGTAATATGAACTTAATGAAAAGCAGACAATCATCAACACCTAATAACTCTTATTTAAAATGCATGCATGCAGGATGATATGATGCATGCCCTCGCCATAACACTCCCTCAAGCGACTCCATCTAACGATCGCATATGACAACACTCCCTCAGAGCGACCTCGACTTTCGAGTCGGCACCCTAACTAATGCGTGCAATGCGATCGTGTTAGCCGAGTTATTAGTTAAGTCCATTCATCCGGGAGGTTGGGAATTCTGATTCACCCTACGTATCAATGCCCTAAACTGGTTGCGAGGCCAAGACCCCATCAACGCGTGAGGCCGAGACCTCGCGGTCCGTGATCCCGTCGGGTTCCTCATCCCCGACACCAAGCACATGAGGAGTGCCGAAAGGAAGGGATCGCTCGCGGTCACTACGGGGAGGCGCGATACCCCAGCGTAGGCCAACAGCTTGGACATAGTGTCCCATTCCACCATGCCTGGCTCACGAGGCTGTGGACCAATTGCAAGTGGATTTTTGATGGGTTACAACGGTTATAGGGTGGTTCAAGTTCCATACGTATGTGAGCAAACATGGTTAACATACAGGATTTGTCAGTAAGTAGACTAAACCGAACGAGTCAGGCGAGCACGAGATGAACGACATCGGGTACTAGACCCATGCAGTCGAACTGCTGCCTCCCATACGCACTCGTCCGACTTACGTGGTTAGTCTTAGGGTAGTCCAACCAATCGGATTACCGTCTAACCTCAAGTTCCCGACAATCTAAGGGTTTGACGATGAGATATAGCATACCAACATCAAGCTTATCAACCAACATTTCATTGTCATGTTGCATACATTCCACTATACAAGTCTATTTACCTAACAAGCATGATAAATTAGTGGAAACAAGTGTATGTGTGTGCCGTGGGTTAGAGAGGAAGCTAGGCACTTCCAACATTTCAAGGGATCAACCACACACAAGAGTCAAGATTCCTATGCACTATGAAGTTACTCATTGTAGGAAACAATCACAAACAAGAACATGAAGTCATCATAAGCCAAAATAACATATGAGGGATAAGATCAACATCAACAAAGAGTTAAGCATGTAAATCCATGTAGTTTCAATAAACACTCAGTCCTAGATTCCTCTAGATTTTTCAATACCACAACCAAGCAACCAAAATCATTAGACCCATACTATAAATGGTATTAGGCCACCTAAGATCAATAGTCCGCACCTTCGGGTCATTGGAGATTCGGAAAAACGACCTAGGAGTGTGGATTTCGGGGTCGATCAGGCGGAATCCCTAAAATACCCATTTGCATGTTAGCATTCCATGTAATCTACCCTCCACATGAGGGGTTTCAAGAAAAAATGGGTGATGGATCTTACCTAGATGATCAATGGAGCAATTCTTGTGGTTGTGGTGAAAGGATTTCCCTTGGAGAAGGGCTAGGGAGATGCAAGACCGGCTTCATTGGGCCCCACCTCGATTCTAGGGTCCACTCTCCTTCTTCCTCTCTTCCTCCTTTCTCCTTTCTCTCTTTTCTCTCTTCTCTCTTTCTCCTTTCTAGGGCAAAATTCGTATGGGGAGAGGGGTGCCCAAAAGAAACCCTTTTTATAATGTCAGATATGGTGCAAATGGCCCCAAGCTTCCACAATTTCCTAAAATAGACCTATGGGACTCCTATTGGTGTTGGGGTGGCCCTAACACCCCTCTGGCCACCAAATTTGGTGTGTAGGAGCCTTATAGCCCGACTAGGGTCCATGCAAAAATTGAGGACGAACGGATGAACGGATATATGATCTGAGAAGGCGTTTCCGACCCTTAAATGGCCCTGTGGGGGCCATTCTAATTGATGGAGCATTTCTAGTGGCCCTCTGGCCATGAAATTTATAGGATAAGTGGTCCATGGCCCGATGAAGGGCCATACAAAATTTGAAAACGATCGAATATGAGGTTTGGTCGTACGAGTCCGATTCGCGATCAACCGTCACCATACCACGATCGGGTCCCAGAGTTAGTGGACGGGTGTAGGAAAATACATTAGACTTTCACCATAAACGTAGAAGAGATCCGACGGCTGGAAAGCCCAGAGTTTCAATTTTTTTTAATTCCAAGTGCCAGATCCCAATGCTGCCATTGGCGGGGCGCATTGGGCAAGTGCCAGATGACACTTCTGGGTGTCCACTGGGTTCACGGCCCGCGATGGACCACAAGCCCAGTGAGGCCAACGGCTCCCCCAAGTTTTATATTTTTCTGACCTTTCTCAGTCGCTGTATGGCCCACACAGCCCGTCTTTAAGTGTAAACAGTCATCTGGCTTAGCGGCCTGCACCAGGCCTTATCACGGCCTATCTGGTCTATTAAATTGGGCTAATCTTGGATTAATTAACTCGTGTATAAGCTAACGTTGAGTGCTATTGGTCAGTACGTGATAGTATAAGTTAATTAAAAATATCAAGGATTTTTGGAAATCCAAAATAGTGAAAATCCGGAATGTTACAGGAGCCCACCTTGATGAATGTGTTGGAGCCCACCTTGATGAACGTGTTGTCTTTCCATGCCACCCATTTGCTTTTTTAGCTCATTATTTTACTGAGATTTGAATCTACTTAATTGTTTGGACCACTCTTAAAATAGGTTGAATGAGTCACATTATTAAGGTGGGCCCCACAATAAGGGTAAGGACGCGAATTAGCTACTGACAAGTTGAGCAGCAAGAGTCGCTACTGAAGTAACATCACCAAGTACTCTATGGATCCCACCATCATGTATGGATCATATCCACACCGTCCATCCACTTGTATAGATCATTTTAGGGTTGATCCAAAGAATGAGGCAGATCCAAAGCTCTAGTTGATCCCACCACAGAAAACAGTGGAGAGAGTGACACCCACGGTTGAAACATTCTTAAAGTCCACGGTGATGTTTATTTGAGATCCAACCTGTTCATAAGTTAACACAGACATTAAAGAACTGAAAACACAAATATCAGCTTGATCAAAAACTTTTTTGGCCTTTAAAAGTATTTAATGGTGGGTGTCAATCTTTCCACTATTTTCTGTGGATTGACTCGTTCTTTAGCTAATGCCCTAAAATGGTCTCTCCAAATGAATGGCCAGTGTGGATATGACACATAAATCATGGTGGGACCCACATAACTTGGTGACGTCACTTGAGTCTCAATACTCAGACCTGTCAGCGTCCACAGGGTAACAACTAATCCACCTTCGGTGGGGGCTTCATATGCAGTTATTCAAAATGGCACGTGAAGTTACTATAGCCAGAAGATATGTGTCGCCCATAGAGATTTTTGCAACAAATCCACTCTGTCCATAGTTTTTCATGGCCATACATAACAAGATATAAGAGTGAAAGGAAGAGAAATAGGGATGCAATTCATGTATTGAATTGAGTACGGAAAAATACTCATATAAAGATATCATACAAGCTATTTTTAGAGAGATCTAATAATTATATAAAATTTAGTTATGCTAAGATTAGAAAAAAAGAAAAATCTCTTACCACTGTATAAGATTATACAGGCTAATAAAGAGTCCAGATATCAGGAAAATTCAAATTTCATGTTAACCACACCAAAAGAGATTGGTCACTCACCATTGAAAACCTTTTTGGGGGCTATAGAAGCTTTATACAAGGATTATATTTCTGCATACAGTTCATCTGAATAGTAGCAATCTTATGAACGGTTTGGATGGCATAAAAACACCAAATTCATTTCCAGGAAGGGTCCCACGTTGGGCTACTGTACTACTGGTATTTAGAAATCGATGTACAATTCGTGTACCTTCGTGCATCACAAGAAGATTCTGTGATCGAAAGTTAGGTGAGGCTCACTGTTATGTTTGCAAGAAATCAATTCCGTTCATCCATTTTTTCTGCTCATATTAATGACATAATATCATAAATGAGACTATTAAAAACTTAAGTGGGCTGCACAGCAGAAATGCCGGTGGAGAAAAATGCCTACCATTGGAACTTTCCAAAAACCAGCTCGGCAAGCTAGAACTCTTCTTGAAATTTTTTTGAGGTAAAAAATTAAAAAAAAAAATCAGCTTGAACGGAGTTGAATTGAGCTTTTTTGAGTCAAGTCGAGCAAGCTAATTGAGCTAAACTCAGTTCCATATACAGCTTTATTTGTCATTCAAATTATTTATTAGTCAATCCCATTGAGATGAACAAAATACACGAAAATTTTAGCATGATACAAAAACTTGGGGCCTATTTCAAAGTGTGGATTTGGAGCTTTATGGATTTGAAATCCTCCCAGTGTGTTTGGCACCCTGGATTGTGAATTAACTTTAATCCAAAAGTAGCAATGCATGGTATACTTATAAGGGTTTTAATATAATTACTAAATCAACATTAATATATCTAATTAGTGAGATATGTAATTTTTGACACAATAGTTGTAATAAGCCCATTGAAATATATGCTTTGTCTGAAAATGGTGAAATTCCAAGTCCCAGATGGACTACAAGCACAAGATCATGTCTGGGTGACTAATTAACGATTTTTAATTGTTAATTTACATAGACAATGTTTGGACGATATTGATCATCATTAGTGGGCCATGTGCCCAATAGAATAATAGTATAGTGACACATGTTATAAATGTAACTATTTAAATTATTTTAGGTATAATCCAAACTCTCACAGTGGATTTCCAACCTCTCTTTGAAGAGTTTTAACACACGTGCACACACCCCCACGTACTCATGCTAGTGGAATTTCACTACCTATAGGTTCTCGGACCCTTGACCAGAGTTAAAACTCATAGCAAGCATTTTACTCATTAATATTTTCTCTCGTATAACCCACTTGAGTTTTCAAGTCAACTTCTCACAAATATCAGGGTGTGACCCCACATAACCTCTAAGTTCATGCATTTCCTTGTCGGCGATCCGCCTTCCGTCAAAATCTGCATACGTAGGAACGTAGCTCGAATTAAACCAACTAAATTATAGAATCCACATTCCTCGTGTCACAATCCTATATTTTTTAAAAAAAATAAACAATTCTAACCTCTGATACGTGGACACGTGTTTGTTGACATGGTACCATTGCATATTTTCATTTTTTACCGTCCAGTAACTGTCCACTGATCTAATAGTCAGATGATCAAATAATCCTGCATTTTGGTTCATGATACATCCATATAGGGACCCATAATTTGGACGGTTCAATCGAACTTTACCTTCATCCAACGACACGTATTCAATTTCCAAGTGCATATCACTCTCTGCTGGAATATCAAAGTTCTTCACAAACTCCAGAACATGACGCACCAAAATCTGCTTGTTTTAAATTGAATATATTCTCTGTTGAGTGCAGCTGCACTGCTGGCTTCTGCTAACGTGTGCCGTGGGTCCACGTTAACAAACAGCACCATGCACCAGCTCTTTTTAGAGAAGAAAGAAGAGAGAATAAAAGAAGGAGAGAGAGAGAGAGCTGTCAGAAGCTCCGAG
The DNA here is from genome assembly GCA_030180095.1 of Magnolia changhungtana. Taxonomy (NCBI): domain Eukaryota; kingdom Viridiplantae; phylum Streptophyta; class Magnoliopsida; order Magnoliales; family Magnoliaceae; genus Magnolia; species Magnolia changhungtana. Next base: position 1,859,935 of record JASAUF010000502.1, on the reverse strand, counting down.
ACTGAAAAAGGGTAACGGCTGTTAACGGCGTATCCGTTTCACCACGTGATCTCCTGAAGTAGATGAATGGAGCATGCGTCAAGATTCTAGCCGACAACATCTCTAGACATTAACGGCATACCTGACGGCGTTTAAATCACTCCCTCACGCCTGCCTATCTCTCCCTCAACTGACGGAGATATCTTCTCTTACAAGCATACATGGCAAAGTACGGATTCATCAGCTCCTCTTCTCTTCTCCTCCTTCTCCTTTCAGGTATCTCCCCCTTCTCTCTGCTCCATTTTTTCCGGCGGAATCGTACATTTTCCGGCGATATCTGACATTTCCAAGCAGGTTTTACCATCACAGCATCCTCAGCTCCGATCGGCATCAACTACGGCCAGATTGCCGACAACCTCCCCTCGCCGGAATCCGTCGTCCCCCTCCTCCGCTCCATCGGCGTCGGCAAGGTGAAGCTCTACGACACCGATCCCCGCGTCCTCCGCGCATTCGCCGACACCGGAATCGAATTCGTCGTCGGCCTCGCCAACGAATGCCTGTCCAAGGTCCGCGACCCGTCGAAAGCTGTGAACTGGATTAAATCAAACGTCGTTCCCTACCTCCCGGCTACTAAGATCACGTCGATCACCGTGGGAAATGAGATCCTGACCAGCAACGACACGGCCATGATAGAGGACCTCCTCCCTGCGATGAAGGGCATGCAATCCGCGCTCCAAACCCTAGGCTTGTCGAAGCAGATCACAATCACGACCGCCCATTCCCTGGCTGTGCTCCAGACCTCGTATCCACCGTCCGCCGGATCGTTCCGTAGCGATATGGTGCCCTACATTTCACCAATCCTCAACTTCCATGCCAAAACCGGGTCCCAGTTCTTGATAAACGCCTATCCCTATTTCGCATATAAGGCGAATCCGAAGCAGGTCCAGCTCGATTTCGTGCTGTTCCAGCCAAACAGAGGCGTCATCGATCCGGTCTCGAATCTCAAGTACGACAACATGCTTTTCGCTCAGATCGACGCGGTGTACGCCGCACTGGCAACATTGGGGTATGGACGGCTGAGATTGCAGATATCGGAGACAGGGTGGCCGTCGAAGGGGGATGAGAACGAGGCGGGGGCCACCTTGGAGAATGCTAGGAAATACAATGGGAATTTGATGAGAGTGATGATGGAGAAGAAGGGAACGCCGATGCGGCCAAAGGATGAATTGGATGTGTATGTCTTTGCTCTGTTCAATGAGAATTTGAAAACCGGGCCCACTTCGGAGAGGAATTACGGGCTGTTCAAGCCCGACGGAACGCCCGCATATCAGTTGGGAATTGGGGCTGTTAATGACAGTAGCAGCGTCGACGGTAATGGAGGTTCTGGTGGAGATGTAGGTGTAGGAGCAGTTACGCCGTCGCCGGAGGGTACGACGACTGGGTATTTTACCATCTCAGCTGCTGAGGTAATTTCTGCAACTTGGTCCTTTTTCTCTGGTTTGGGAATTGAGATCATCTTCCTTCTTTCTTTCTTTTACCTGGTCTGTAGTGGTCTAACGTGCGCCTGGGGTGTGAATTGAAAAGGAGGCTTTAAACATGGGACAGCATATTGGAAGGGATTATTTTACGGAGGAATATGATTGAAGGGCCCACCAAACCTTACCTGTGCTGCTGTCTTTTTCTTTTGCCTGAACTGTTCCTATTGTGGACCACATGGAAGATGGGACGTATTGAAAATATCCCTGGATGGCTGAAATTTTTGCTGTTGGATGTGGACCATTTGCATGTCACTATCAATTTGGAGGACCCAATTGGGGGGGGCATGGCCCACAAGATTAATGGGATAGGTCTCCCCCACCTGTAGCATTGCTGGAGTGGACAAGTTGCTGATTTAGACCAAACATGCTATAATAATTCTTAGTTATGTTTGCTCTTGTTAGGTGCCATCCAAGGAACAGATCCTAGTTAAGGGTGCAATTTGGGAGGGTTGGGTTAGGTCAGGTTGGAGGGTCAGCCCAAGCCCGACCTGACCTGAAAACTGAGCTGGCAACCGGACCTAACTCGGATTCCAACTGCCTAACCCAAATCCAATGGGACTTCCTCTGCACTCGACTCAATTTGACCAACCTGACCCAACCCAACCCAACCCAAATATGGATGCCCGATGGTGTGCTGAGTAACTATAGAATATTGAGTAAACTTTGTGGGGCCCACCATGATGTCTGTGTCTTATCCACGAGTTTTACCAACTAATTTTAGGGCATCAGTCCAAAATTGAAGCATATCTAAAGCTCAAGTGGACCGTGGTTATAATGATGTCCACCGTTCAAACCTTCCTAGTGCCTGCAGTGATGTTTATTTGTAATCCAACCTGTTCATAAGGTCACACAGACACGGACTAAGGGTACGAACAAATATCATCTTGATCCAAAACTTCTGTGGCCCCCCAAAAGTTTTCAACGACAGCATCAATTCCCACTGTTTCCTGTGGCGTGGTCCACTTGAGCTTTGGGTATACTTCAATTTTGGACTCATGCCCTAAATGAGCTGGTAAAATGGATGAACAGCATGGATAAGAGACATACATCATGGTGGGCCTCACAGAGTTTACTCAGTACACTATAAGAAAATTGAGTTCCTTGGTACGCAATCTGCATCCCCAAATACATGTGATTATTCACAAACCTAACTCAAATTAGCTCAACTGGAACCCAACCCAGTTTCAAATTGGGTTGGTGTTTTCTAACCCAAACCTGATCCGAGGACCTTCTTGGGTTGGCATTTTCCAACCCACACCTGACCCAAGGACCTTGAGTAGCCAACATGACCTGACCCCTTGGATTGGGTTTCGATTGACCTGAACCCACGTAACCCTAACCCTAACCTTATAGTGCGATTCAAACGACTCGTTGTGAACCTAAAGCGGGAGTGGGAGAAGTCATCAAATCCTGATAGTAGTAGTTTGCATACAGTGGTAAATAAATATTTTTTTAAAACCTGACATGTGATGATATGGGATGTCAAATCATCTATGGAAGCTACTAAAATGTTTGTTAGATTGTTTTTGAATTGTACTGATATGATTATTGCAATTACTGGTTGTAGGGGAAATTGCAATTGGGTGGAGTTGGGCTTTGCTTGCAGCAAGGAGTGCTTTGGGCCTGCCTGAGTTTGATTCTACTATTTTTCTGAATTCTGGGTTTTCTGAGAAATGAATGGAAAGAGATTGCTCCTACGTTGCATGCAGATCATGCTGCAGGTAGGATAGATTATCTTCGATTAGATTAGATTAGATTAGATTAGGAGAGAGAGAGAGAGAGAGAGATCAACCACATTTTATTCTTGTTAGTCTCATGAATTTCCTTTGTATGCTTATCATTATTGTTGTCGTTAGGAGATTAGGGATTGTACTAATTAAAATCAATAGCACCCCTAAGAGGGTTACAATCTTTCTTATTCATTTCTCATCTCGTTCTCATATTGCCCATAGTTTGATCAGGTTGATCAGATCTGGACTGTCAGGTAAGGGACACTGATCATTTCATGGACTGCCATGCATAAATCAAGCCAATCAGATTAACTGATCTGTCTATAAGTTGTCATGGCCTTCTTAATAGTAACCCGTTTTCATATCAATTCATTGGATTGTTGGGACCGACGGTATGCCAGAAGCTCCCACCAACAACATGCTTTCGGTTCATGCATCCAAATTTTAATAAACAATCTTGATCTTTTATTTTTCAGATGGCTTGATCAGCCTGGCTGTTGTGATTTTCTTAATGTGAGCTGGAAATCAGATTCAGGATTGCTTGCCATGCTCCAGCTTTAATTCACTCTGTCGTGGTCTCAAATTGGCAATGCCACAGGATTAAGACTCATGATGTTTGCCCTCCATCCCAAGCAGTGTTTGAAAAACTGGACGGACTGGAACTGGTACCCAGCTTTGGACTGGAGTCGTTAAGTCAGACAGGTTTTCTAAAAGCAGAAATGTTTGGAAAAAAAAATGCCAATCTAATTTTCAGGAATGAAATTACCTCCGAATGTGTAACCACGTTCGTCTTCTTTGTTGCACCAAAACATGGATGAAGATGAAGGAAAACTCACTTGAGGTAATGATTCTCAACCACAAGGGAAATTAGGGTTTTATGGAAGAGAAGATTTATTTAATGCTAACCTTGAGAGGAGAGAAGTATCTCAAATAAAAGCTCTACACCAATATTTAGAAAATTTGCAATTATGTACTAACTCTAATATCTTTTTTATAGTATGGTGGTAATCAGGTATACCAAATTATCGCACCTCTTTCTAATAAGGTAGATCCAGTTTGACACCTCTGAGAGTACAAACCTCCTTAGGGGATAGGATCGTAACAAATCTACAAGTGAACTAGAAATGGTTTGTCTTAATTTCCAACCACTTGTTCTAAATAGTTGTCCTTGTTACACTCAATCGATCATCTTTAATTCAACGTGAGTATCTTTGCAAATTTAATCGATTAAAACTCATTAAAAATATTAATATAATAATATATAACAATTCATAATTAAATATGACACTATTTAATACATTCAAGCATTCAAAATCTTAATATAATCCAATGAATAAATATATACAATGTCAGGAACATTCCAATAGACCACCATTCACAAGTCTTAACATTTGTTCTACCAACCGTTGGATGATTCAACATAGAAGGTCAGGAACTAATTTAATTATATCACGGTGCAGTGACAAATGGTTGAACCTGTTTAACCAGCAGTCCAAAAGTGACAAATGGTTGAACCTGTTTAACCAGCCGTCCGAAACAGTGTGGACCGACCGAAAGACCCTGGTCCGGTTTTAAAACATGGTAGAAAAGTGATGGGATCGCTTCTCCTTTAATTCAATATTCAGCTGGTCAAGAAGTACTCGAACCTCGGAGTTGTGATTTGAGACGACCACTTTTTTCTCAAACCTAGGAAAAAGTAAAAGAAAAAGGAGTGGGGTCCTCTATTGGCGGGAACCCAATGCCTCCTCCTCACCTCGAAAGGCAACCGGACATGGTGGACCCTTGTTTCTACAATTCTACAAACAAACAAACGCCTTTGGTTTTCACATGCATTAGCAGGTTATCGGGCCGGGTACATCACACAGTCAACTTGCGTCAATGTAGAATGTTTATGCAGTATCCAAGTCGTTGAACAGGTAAGCCTCACCATGTATGTTGTGTGATCCAAAATCATGATGGTCGATGTTGCAAAACTTGCATGAAACATGGATTCTGATGGTATTCGTTGAGATGTTAGATGAAGGGAATATTTGAGGTTCGCTTTTAAGGGTGATCTAGCCCAAAATTTAAACAAGCCTGCAAATCTGGTAGTGACTGATCTTACACTAAAATACATTTTCATTAGTAAAACAAAAAGAAGTGGGAAAATAAATGAGATGTCTGATATTAGATGCAGTCAGATATAGGAGGAGGTGGATGGGTCGTAGTCTATAAAAGTTGCTGAACCATCCAAGGGGCAGTTAGAATGGTAAATTGTTAGTCCCAAAGTTTGACAAACAAATGGCCATTAATCAGAGGTTATGATGAACTAATTAATCAATCCGATGTTTGGGGCTTGAACCATCTGGAGTGGGCCACACATAAAATTTTCTCATTCAGTTACGTAATCTATGTGACTGGAAGAAAACCACAACCTTATCTCCAACCTGAACAAACATGGTACCATATCACACCTGAAAACCCACTCCTAAGGGTTATAAATTCACCACACAACATCTACATGAGCAAAAAGATCAAATGGCCATATAAAAAATTTTGAAAAAAAAAAAAAAAAAAGTTTTAAAATCTCATAATATAAACCCAATGTACCACAATTCACATGTTATGTATCACATCAAAAAGACTCCAATGTCCTTAAAAATGTCCTACAAATAATTCAATGTACCCTCGTCCAAACCTGAAACTGGTTTCATTAATGCTCATCGTACCATTAACATTCATGCTAAGCCTTTTGCTTTTCTCCAGACCTATTCCACACACGATGTAATACATGCGGTGCTATGGCATCCAATTACATTTGAGAAAAGTAACCCTTCCCTCAATAAATAACCTAACCGTTTACAAAGCAATACACACCACCGAGCTAGGGTGGAGATTCTCCCTTCAAAACGCAATGAATAAAACTGATCACCTACAGGCATCGTTGCACCACTTGTGGTCCATACATCTTTCCCACCAAAATGCTGAATCTGTTCATGAAAAAGGTAGGCCCACCATGAAGATCCCTATTATCAATCATCAAGCTGAATGGCTACCTAGGCACACAACTCCTGTATGTTGAGTCTCACTCTCCATTGATTCCAGCATTAAGGCCCACCCAATGAGAAGACGTGATTTTGGCCTGTTGATCTTCACGACAGGGCATACCGTTTTCAAGGTACTGATGTCTAGTGCAAGTGGCATGTTGATGGAAAATAATATATGTTCGTGCAAGTTTTGGTATCTTGTCCATGGCTGATCAGACATCTAAACAATAATGCCTATTACAATAGGATAAACAAAAGCAGTCAGATGAATCGACAAAAAATGCATCTACTCAGAAAATTAAATAAAATAGGAAGTCACTGCTATTCTAATTATTTCTTGACCATGATCGCTATACCCCCGAATGCCAACGCATCAAAATTTCAATCCCAAGAAAAAACAAGTCGCTGCCCAATCTATCTGCACCCCTTCCAAACAAAAAGATTTATATGTTCTAGCAGATCAGTGGAAGATCAAATCAATAAGGTTCTCCATAGCTGTAGCTACCACACTACTACCAGCAGCCGCATGTCTTGTGAATATTTGCACAGCATTGTGGAGGACTTGTCTCTCTCTTCATCAGATCAGGGGCACCATACCAAAAAAAAATGCAGATTGCAACTGTTCAACGACTTGGAGAACTGGCTCCGGATGGCTGTCCTGCACCTGGTTCAACTTTAACTCGTCTATAGAACAGCACATAAGCAGCTGAGGTCTTTATGGCCTCCTCACCTACTTGTGAAACATGGCTGTCATCAAAATCATACCATCTGTTCTCATTTACAAGCTGCGCAGCCAACACAGAAACAAGATGATTTATGAGTAAACGATACATCCTAATCTAAGAGTTTAACGCCTTGAAGAGAATAATTCACTCAAATAGATTGGCTCTGCAGTGAGGAATGAAAGCTTTTCTGTGGAGTCCATTTAGGGAAATTTGTGCAAATGAGAGGGATGGAGAGTACGATCATCAGGGGGCTACACATGCAGGATGAAAATCAGTGTTACTAGACACTACTTTCGGGTTTTGCAGTGTGACACTTGGGGACACTTGGACATTCCCTTGGGCATAACACTTCAAAAGTTGAACAGACAAAGTTTCCTAGCAATGTCATCGGAAAGTAATGCATGGTAGACTCTTGAGGTGTCAAAAACACGTTCTCCTCAAAGCCTTCATTTTTTCTCTCCTCGCCCTCAAGCTATCCTCCATTTATGCCGTTGAAGAAACTACTAGTAAAAACTTCCTATCTACCTCTTAATCCCTAGATTTAGTTCATTATACATTACAAAACACCTTGACCCACATAACAAAAAGACAAGCTAGTAAAAACTTCCTATCTACCTCTTAATCCCTAGATTTAGTTCATTATTACATTACAGACACCTTGACCCACATAACAAAAAGACAGGCTTTGTTGTTCCTTTTGCTTGTTCTTCTGTTGAGGCTCTATAATTTTTATAAGATAATCAAGTGACTTTCATGCAAACTACTCTTTCTTGAGATGATTGTGTGATCTTTTTTTATGTTTTGTGAATTAATTATTAGTTGTGAATTTCACAAGAAGTACTGCTTATTGAGATGATTATGTGTGAATTTTCTATGTTTTGTTAACTAATTTTTCCTATTTAGATTACTGGCAATCGGATTTTATTGGGCACATGTGGAATTTCTTTATAATTTCTGTTCTTCAATTTTCTTCATTTAATCACAAGATTATTTATTTATGTTCCAGAAGAGTCTAGAGACTACCATGCTGGACACTTTGTCACTTGGTCCTCGACCCATGTGTCTAGGTAACACTGATGAAAATGGGCAGTTAAAATTTCAACCAACCAACGCCAAGCATTGAAATAATACCCATCACACCTAATGAGCAAGCTGCCCTGGTTACTGGGTTCACCAAGGTGCATGCTTGATAAACAGCCCCAATCTTACACCTGTTCCCATGAAGCCCGTTCTCCATCATATTCATGCAACTATCTCTGGCATTTCTCAGCGAACTTGAAGGCTTTTTGTAACCAACTTCCCCCAAAATTTAAGGAAACCAAAAGATCAAAAAAGATTAAACCTTATGAGTCATTACCTTGACGTAAGCAGAATAGTGACCACCTCCTAAGCCACCATAATGATTGCTCACCGCATAGAGTTCATACACATGAGATTGAGGAGCCCCACCCTTATGCTTTACATACTTGCTTAAGTCAAGATTATTAATCGGGAAGTTCACAAAGGTGTCAAGTTTGTTCTTCAAATACCGGCTGTAAGAAAATCGCTTTAGGTGAACAACTAGAATTTCTGGCAACCTCCATAAGTCCAGTTTCTTGGTAGCTTGCCTATGTTCCTTACAGGTAGGACAGTACCTACATTGCCATAATCAGATATGGAAATGAGTATGAGCATAATAGGCAGAGATGAATTTCCCTGAAAATTATGAGTTTTAAAGGCAGAGATGAATTTCCCTGAAAATAATGAGTTTTAAAGGCAGAGATGAATTTCCCTGAAAATAATACAGAGTTTAAAGGAGGAGATGAATTTCCCTGAAAATAATATGCAGTTTAAAGGCAGAGAAGATTTCCCTGAAAATAATACAGAGTTTAAAGGCAGAGAATACTGACCACATATCATCAGGTCCCAAAGGTTCCTCCTTCAAGAACGCTTCCAGGCATGAAAATAAGGAGATTGCTTCCTGCCGTGTCTTCTTCATCGTGTATCCGGATTTGAGAACCTCAGGCAGATCCTCAAGGAAGCTGAAGTCATATAACTCAAATTCTCTATCTGACCAATCCAACAAAACCTTTATGACTGCATCAGGTCTGATTGGGGAATCATTTTCAATAGGGATTCTGCTCAAACCCTTTTCATCAGTCGACCAAAGGTGAAAGCCCAGATCCTCACTAGGACTTTGTTCTAATTCCTTGTCGAATATGGAGCAATCCTTAGGACTGGAACAAGGTTCGTAATTCTCCATCGGGCTGTCGGCATCAACTACTACACTAGAGCCATTTTCCTTCCCGGTCTTGACATGATTTGGAGGTGGGAATTCTTTTCTTCGCAAAAGTGGTGCAAGCACAGATCTCACTGCAGCTTGAATATCACTGCCAGTTTGTACATCCTCTCCTAAACAAGACACAAGTGGGGTTCCCAGAAGTTCCCGGTATCCACCATTCTGCAGGTCTGATGTGCTTCTGAAGCAGGCAAGTAATGGGAAATATTAGTAAAAATCGAACACAAGAAATAAGTCTTGCAGGTTACGCATACAATCCAAGTATGTGTATATATATATATATATATATATATATATATATATATATATATATATATATATATATATATATATATATATATATATATATAGGGAAAACGTACTATGCACTCGAGCTCACGATAAGCTCCCGTGAGGTCGAGCTGTGTAGGCCCCACCGTGATGCGTGTTGACCATCAACACCATGCATTTGATGGGTCCCCTTTAAATTATGAGATATCCCAAAAATCAGCCGTATACGGAACTCAGGTGGGCCATACCATCTAAAATCATGTGAAGACATGCCAAAAACATATAAAAGCACTTAGTGGGGCCCACCTGAAATTTGCATGCGTCTGAAACTTGGTCTGAACCCTCATCCAAGTGGGACACACATAATGGATGGGCTGGATTTGCAAACCACATCTCGGTGGGCCCAAAAAATGATTATGAATGTTTTAATGGTGCACGGCCCCTCTCAACTTCTGTATATGGTGTGGCCCACACAAGTAACGTATTGACTTGATTTTTGAGACCTAGGCCCACGATGGAATGGTGCATCTGACTGATGGGATGTTCGAAACGCATCACGGTGGGGCCCACACAGCTCGACCTCATGGGACGTTCCCATCAGCTCGAGCACATAGTACCTTTTCCCATATATATATATAGTCATGCTCCCCTGCGCACCTACGCACGTGTGCACCTTCGCACACGTGCCATGGGTGTCTAATCTGAACGGTCCATGTGATGTGGAATCCCATGAAACCTCATGTGACGAATTTTCACCCCGATCTAAAATTCTGGTGGGCCATAGCAAAGAGAAATGCAAATCAAGGGAGGAAACTGTTTTCATTTTTTCATGGCCCATCAAAGTTTTAGATCAAAGTAAAACTTGGGTGTGGGGGGTTTCATGAGGTGCTACTTCACATGAATGGTTCAGATTTTGGATCCACATCACGTATGATGGGTTCTCACAAAAGTTCGTACGTAATAGGTACGAACTGGTTCGCAGGTGAGCATTTCCGTGTGTGTGTGTGTGTATATATATATGTCATAGAATTAAGCTCAGATATTTCTCACAATTACAAAAGCTGGAGCATGAATCATGGCTGAAACTAACACCAAGGAAGCCAAGAACATGTAAACAGTGAATAAATATGTTGACTAGTCCTGAATATATATGAAATTTACACTCCTGAAATGCTGAGAGGGTAAAAAAGCAAATGAACCCTTTGGATTTAGTTACAGCAGAAAAATAAAAACCATTGGACGACCATGGAATGAATCAGCTACACACATGCAACACACAAAAACTCACAGGAACACCCAGGAAAGAGTCAGCTAAGAAACACAATCAAAGAACTGAACTACCAGGAAATGAGGCCGAATGATGTGCGGATGATGTCAAACCTATCCAACAGCTTAGACGCACCATGAAGACCACTCAGCACAAAAATCAGGCCAATCCAATCATCAGGTGGGACCAGTGTTTTAAATAGCGGTAGCGTGATGCATAGCGCTCAGCCCTCTATAGCGTGTAGCGTAAATACGTAGCGTGTAGTGTAAGCTACACGATACTTCTGTTTTTTAATTTAAAAGTAAGATAAATATAATAAATAGTGAAAAAAAAAAAAAGGAAAAAAATTATAAAAATGCCTAAAAGATGATTCATTTTATCAATTTTAAGCATGTTCAAAAAAGTTATTAGTTATCATTTATCAAAAGCCAATCCACATATATAAGCCAAATCAAATAATTATCACATGAACAACTTTCTAAGCAAACCACTTTAATTAATAATGTCTAATTGAAACCACAAGTTACAATTATGAAAAGAAATAAAAATCCCATAGGTTAAAAGTATCAAGTATAATATAAGTGTCACATTCTTTAACATTAAAAACAAAGAAAATGTGAAAAAAAAAATAAATTTAAAAATAGTAAAAAAAATACATTGTAGCTTACGATACGGACGCTACACACTACATGGTTGTAGCTTACGCTATGACCCTTGTAGCGTACGCTACTTGGGACGCTACGTAGCGCTACGGCCACGCTACGCTACATAGCGTACCCTACGGGCGCTATTTGAAACACTGGGTGGGACAGGTGAATTTGAGGATTATTTGGCATCAACACATTGTTTCTATGGTGTGCGCCCCAATGTTACCCAAAAAAAAAAAAAAAACACAGAACTCCCTATTTCCTATTCCATGTGAATTATGGGTCATTTGCAATCTAGATAACTAATTTTAGTGACCCAAAATTATGGCTCTTTATCCTTATTATTGATTAAGTTAATGCAAATTTCTATTTACAATCTACAAGATTTATACTTTTATTTAATGAGATATAATATAGCATTAAAAATGCGGGTCTATAAGAATAACATTCATCATTTCATATATAAATTACAATATATATAAAACCATATTGCACCTCCTATCATTGTTGGAATGATGCACATGATCTTACCCCTAGTGTACCACGTATTGGAGGTAGCATACCGCATACTAATTCCCGTATCATGTACCAAAGCGACCCACAATCCAGGTAACCTTAGCGTGCCCACCTGATAATTGAACTGGACCTAGCACACATCATGGTTGTTGGATGGGTTGGATGTCATCCACACAATGCAGACCCCATAACAACTCAGTACCACCACTAAGAGTGGTAGTTCAGATACCATGTGATCGTTTTCACACACACACACACACACACACACACACACACGGAGATGGATCTAAGAGTTACCTTTCCCTCCTCACATGAAGTACTTCTAGTCTTGGCAATTTCTCACGCTTTATAGGAAGTCTATAGGCTACGATACGATCATCATCCTTTATCCCCGCTAATGGCTCAGAAGGATTGTCTAGGTATCGATATATTCGATGACTATAAACCTGGCAAGTGGAAATCTACTGCTTCAGAAACCATAGAGAACAACTGAATCGAACCTTGTGAAAAAATCACAGGGAAAAAAAAAAAGACATTGGTAATGTAAATTATACCTCTGCAAGCAATATACTTTCATCAATCCTCAAGCAACATTCAGAGCTCAAAACCTGAGTAAGATCTTTACAACAACCATGCTTTGGCACACTTACAGTAAAAGGCATGGGAAGAGCACTTCCATCTCCATAGAATACAGTAACTGTCATTGTCCGTTTGGCCGTTGACGGTAATGGCAATGACAAGTACATGAAGGGATCAAAGGTTACTGAAACTTTGCTACAATTTGGGCAGACCAAGGTTGATTTATATTGACCCTGAGAAGATTGCCAATCAGTACAAGTGGTTAGAAACAAAAGAAATCTATTATTTTCTTTTCAACTCAAATAAAAATCAGAATCCAATGCAGCATGCACTTGACATAAAACTGGAAAATAAAATTCTGGTATCAAAACCCCAACAAGTTAGATCTCCAAGAAAGTACTCAGAAAAACTACAAATGAAACTTCGGTACAATTTGTGCAGACCAAGGTTGATTTATACTGACCCTGAGAAGATTGCCAATCAGTACAAGTGGTTAGAAAGAATAGAAATCTATTAATTTCTTTTCAACTCGAATAAAAATCAGAATCCAATGCAACATGCACTTGACATAAAACAGGAAAATAAAATTCTGGTATCAAAACCACAACAAGTTAGATCTCCAAGAAAGTTCTCAGAAAAACTACAAATGCTTTCAGTCTGCACGATGTTTGTTTCCTATCAGAAATTTGAGGCCAAGTTCCTTGTTTGTACCAAACATGGAAGTTCCCTGATCACACCAAATCTATACATGTGGGGCCCATTGGTTGGTTTTATCCAAGACATTGATCTGAGCACCCCCATCAAGGATTTTTTGGGGCCCATGGTTCGTTCATCCAAGCCATATTGATCTGATCACGCCCATCATGGATGGGCATGCCCAAAAAATCTCTTGAATTGGTCAATTCTAACCTTTCCATTGTTGGTATGTAAATACATGGTTAGGAATAAATGCACCAACAGTCCACATACAACAAGTTTGGTTTTATCCAAGCCATTGGTCCGATGGCACCCCATCATAGATGGCCATGCCCAAAAAATCTCTTCATTAAATACAAATGAGGATTTTCAGGTAGTAAGATTTACTGAGTTGCTGTAGGCAAACTCGACTTGGGCTAGAGCCAAGTTCCACTTAGATACATTGTCGCTTATGACATTCCTCAAGAGGTAACCAAGGCTCATATTAACTAGCTCAATTTAGCCGTCATTTTGAGAACTAAAGCTTAGTCCCCAATCGCTTCCATAAAGTGCGCCAAAAGTGGCCCACAAAATTTGAATCATGGTCCAAAGTTCTTGTTTTCAGTACCTAGTAAAGTTGCACAATTTCTATGAAAAATATGTTGGCAATATGTGTAGCATCCATTGTCCTTTTACATGGAATAAAGTGGGCTATCTTCGAAAAACGGTCCACCACAACAAAACCCTTTGAGTCTTAGGACCCAGAATAAAGTCCATAGAAATATCGACCCATTTTTTAACTGGAACAGGAAGCGGTGTATAAAGGCTGATATTCTACACATGACCTTTGGAGACTTGACATCAGCAACATCGTACTACGAACCGTTCAACATCATGGCATATGCGAGGCCAGTATTATTTTTAATCCACCATGGCCAATGTTTTATCTCGCCCAAAGTGACCACCTTGTCCTCCGTGTAGCCCAGATAGGATCTTATCTCACAACAATCCTTTCAGAATACATAGGCGAGAACCCTCGAATAGATATTCATCATGTGAGATGAATTCACTTGTGAGATGAATTCACACTTTGGATCTCCGCCATCCACACACTTGTCAAGTATTTTGCAAAAATTGAGGTCTTTTTTATATTGTCCTTTTAATACCTCAAATCCGCTGACCTCCACAGTGAGAGTTCCTAGTAAAACCACCCTCCTAAAAGGGTCTGCCACTTTGGTCTAACTTCCAGCTTTACGGTGCAAAAGGAAAGTATATTCTTGTAGAAAGTCATCCACTTCGCATGATGAGCATTCAACTACTTTTGGAAGTTGAAATATCTAAACGCCTCATGAGCCAAGAATAGAATGAATCAAGTAACATCTCTAATGCCATAATGCCAGGACCACTGTATAGAATTTGAATTCATATGTGGAGTAGTTATTTCGCATATCATTAAGCTTCTCGCTAAAAAAAGCGATCGGCTTCCCTTCCTGACTCAACACCGCACCAATGCCTACATTTGAAGCGTCGATTTCTACTTCAATGATTATCAAAATCCGGAAGTGCAAGAACTAGAGCTTCTGTCATTTCTTTTTTATGGCACTGAAGCTTCAATCCATTGCTTAGTCTATTCAAACTTGCCTCCCCATATGCAATCAATGACAAGTGCAATGATAGTGCTGAAATTTCGGATAAATCTCTAGTAAAATGTCGCGAAGCGATGGAAAGAATAAACCTCCAAAAGGGTTTGTAGGGTGTGCCATTCCACAATGGCTTGATTTTTTTCTTGATCAACCTTAATCCCTTTTGCAAATACAATATATCCAAAAAAAACACAACAATCAAGGGTCCTTACTCTTGGTCGGGTGGTAAACGCTCAACAGTTTCAACTCCCAGTCAAGGGTTCGAGTACCCATAGGTGGTGAAATTCCACCAGCGTGAGTGTGTGGGGCATGTGTGCTTGTGTCAAAAAAAAATAATAATAATAATAATAATAATAAGGAATTATCACTTTTTCAAGTTAAAAAATAGTAACTCCCTCCATAGTAAATTAAATATTTGTCGTAAATGATCAAGATGAACAGATGAATCAGGACTAAAAACAAAAATATCATCAAAATAGACAACTAAGAACTTTCCCATAAAGGCGCGGAGTACCTCTGTCATTAACCTCATGAAACTGCTCGGCGCATTTGAAAGGCCGAATGGCATGATAAGCCACCCATACAATCCATCTCGGGTCTCAAATGCAATTTTCCATTCATCTCCAGCCACATACTTATCGGATGATATTCGGTGCTTAGGTCAATCTTTGAAAAGACCTTTGCACCATGTAGCATCTCCAGCATATCGTCTAAGTGAGAATTATGAAACCAACACTTAATACCAATTTGATTGATCGCACGATTACCCATGCACATCCTCCAAGATTAATCTTTCTAGAAGTTAATAATGTAGGAACAACACATGGTGGCATGCTTTCTCGAATTAAAAAGGAAATTTCTACACAGGCCCACAGGATGAGTGAATCATCTTGATCGTCAAGCTAGAGTGTTGACACTATGACCACCTTTTAGAATATTCCAAGATGTGCCAGCTTGGCAAATGTCGTGCCATGTAGAGGATCTTAGTTCTACTACATACATGTGGAAAGAGCAAACGCCAAGATAATTAAAGGAATTTTTTAGGACAATTTCCAAATTAAGTAATGTTTCAACAACAGAATTTTTCTAATAAGCATCTAAAATAACTATGCATGTGGGCATAAATGTGACCGATACATTACCTCCACTGGCCAATAATGGTATGTGTCCCTGATGCTTGTCTGCCACCAAGATGTGGCAAACATGAATGGTGATAGGAGAGAGTCATTGGTTATCCAACGGACTATGCTATCAATGCCTCAGGTGGTTGATAAGGAGTGATGGCTGCGACACAATATCTTGCACACCATTTGTACTTCTAGTGGGAAGCTATGCACCACTTTGGTGGAGAAGGGGAGCAATGAGAGCATTGTCTCTCAAGAAGTGGATAAGTAAAAACTCAAAGAATATAAGCACATGGTGACATGCTTTCTAAATTGTGACTTTAATAATGTCACAAGCATAAGTCGTGGGTAGGAACTTCCTTTCTAACTTCTTTTTTATCTTTTTTTCAAGAATTTATTTTCTTCTTACGACAGATTCATTCGGCTTAGAAATCATCCCACCATGCTAACACGTGACCAGAAAACTTCACTACTGCTAACTTCACCTTTTGATTATCCATGATTTCCTTGTACTGGAATACCTTTTCCACCTTACTTAACCAATCAATGAAGTTGTCAACATGCAACTGGCCATGGAATTACGAAATTCCTACCTTAATTCTAGGCTCCCTATCACATTCCAACAATCGAAGGATTCGATCATTGTGTCTTCACAAACTAGGGCCGCCCATTATTGATTAGGACCTTGGTGGAGACCTCCCCCGACATCTCCACGTGCACCAACTTCGGTCTCTGGATTCCCTCCAAGCCGAAGCTCTCCCACTTGATTAGTTAGATTGCCTACCATATGCGTGACCAGTGTTCAAATTGTCGGCGAAATGTCGATAATATCGACGATACTATCGGTGTCGCCAGCCCTGTGACACCGAAAACCCCTTTTTTCGTTTCTCTCCTAGTTGTCGGCGAAATATCGGCGAAATATCGACGATTTTTTTGATATGGGCGATATTATCGGGGCTGCGTGAATAAATCGGAAGAAAAATCGGAATATCGGGGCTGAAATTGCGTGAATATGTAAAAATCGGGGAAAAAATTGAGAGTGATTTACGTACCTGGTTAATCGGAAATCGGAACAGAAGGATCTTCTCGAATCTCGATCAACAAAGCTGGTAGGGATTTGAAATCTCCCGCAGAACCCTTCGCATCTCACCGTCTTCCCGCAAAACCCTCTGTAGCGTTTTTTTTTTTTTTTTTTGGTTTTTCCCTCCAGCGAAAAACCCTCTCGCAGCGAAAAACCGGTTTTTGTGGGAAATCGGTTACCGAGTACGCTCTTATCGTACTGACTAAACTCAGTTGGGCCCACCTTGGATGTATGTGGTCCATCTACGCCGTCCATCTGTTTTTCCATCCACTTTAAGGTATTGAGCCCAAAATTGAAGCAAATCCAAAGATCAAGTGGATCATACCATACAAAATGGTGGGTATAATGGTTTCAACCGTTGAAACCTTTCTAGGCCCCACCATGATGTATGTATTTTATCCATTCTGTTCTTCCATTTTTAAGGATCATTTTAGGGCTTTATCCCAAAATCGAGAGGGATACGAATCTCGGTGGACCACACCACAAGAAAATAATAGTGATTGGATATCCACCATTTAAATCCTCCTAAGGGCCACTGTATTGTTTATTTGACATCCAATCTGTTAATTAGGCCATACAGGCCCAGATGAAGGGAAAAAACAAAGATCAGCTTGATCCAAAACTTTTATGGCCCCCAAAAAGTTTTTAATGGTCTAAGTTCATTCAACACTGCTTCCTGTAATGTGGTCCAATTGAGATTAGTATATACCTCATTTTTTTTATCATACCATAAAACGATTTATAAAAATAGATAGATGACATGGATGAAACACATAAATCTTGGTGGGGCCTACAGAGCACTAACGACCACCATCATCACCAAGGGCGATAGCCAAAATGGGTGGGCGCGCGGATCAGGTACCACCCGGTCCGTTCGAAGCTCGGTACAGGGGGAGGATCTAAGGGCCACCGAGGGGCCACCGTGATGTATAAATCTTATCCACACCGTTCATACATTTTTAGAGATCATTTTAGGGGCTGAGGCCAAAATTAAAGTATATCGAAAGCTCAAGTAGACCATGCCACAGGAAACAGTGGAAGTATTGATTTCCACTGTTGAAACCTTTCTGAGGCTCCCAATGATGTTTATTTTTCATCCAAACTGTTAATAACATCAAAAAGATATGGATGAAAGGAAAACACAAATATCATCTTTGTGTAAAACTTACGTAGCCACCAAGAACTTTTCAACAGTAGAATTCAATTCACACTGTTTCCGATGGTGTGTTCCATTTGAGATTTGGATATTCTTAATATTTGGTTTAAAGATATAAATTTATATGATAAAATGGATGGACGGCGTTGATACCGTGCATGAATGACGGTGGGCCCCACAGAGTTTATTCAGTACCCCTTGTGTACTAAGTTATCCGAAGTGGACTGGTTGGTGTAACACAAACCAGTGTGTTGACGTCACCAAGTTCTATGGGTCCCATCATGAGGTATGAGTTATATCCAAACCGTCCTTCCACTTGGTGAGCTCTTCGTAAGTCTTGATCTTAAAAATAAGACAGATCCAAAAATCAAGTGGACCACACTGTAAAAAGCAGTGGAGGATTGAACACCCTGCCATTGATACCTTTTTTGGGTTCACATAAATTTTGATGTGGGAGAGTTTTGGTGCATGAAGCATCGGTGCTGAGGCCCATCATATAAACAGTTTGGATCACCGAATCATGGGACACCATAGAATTACAAACTGAAAGAAAAATAAAATAAAATCTGAAAATTGGTCAAGAGTACAAATTCAATGGGCAAAATCAAACAATTAAGATCAACTGGATCTATGCACTTCCATCTGTAATTTGTGTACATTAAGGAGCTCAAATGGCACTATATGTACCAGCATGGCAAATTGAGATGAGATCCAATCCATCCATTATGTGGTCCACTTGAGCTTTGGACATCCTTTTGCCCCTATTAAATGGAAACTTATCATTTAATGCATTCTTTTTGTAATTTTTTTATTCCTCAATATGTAAATATGTGTATTCAGGCATGTCCTGAAGTTTCACTGAAAAATTCCACCATTTTCTCCATGTTTCCACTATTTCCCCTGCATTTCTGGTTATCGGCGATATTATCGGCGATAACGATATTATATCTTTATCTCTGCCCAGCGAAACTTGTAGCGATACCGACAACTCGAACATTGTGCGTGACAAGATCTACTCCTTTGTAAATGTGCATCTCGCACAAACTCTTCTAGTGTCACCTCCTTCAAGCCATAAGGAGATAATGTGGAGTTGGCAGATCCCCAACAATCACCTGTTCTAACACCAAAATGGTGAAACCCGATTATCGATTCAATGAAATCTCGATACCTTTAAAAAAAAAACGTACACCCACAAGAATAATGGAGTAGAGAGTGAGAGAACTTTATTGATATCAACCTTCTTCTCTTTTGAAAAAAAAAGAAAAAAGAAAAAAGAAAAAGAAAAAAGAAAAAGAAAAAAAGTCACACTAAGAAAATTTCGAATATCCAACTCCAACACCACCCTCCCCTTTTAGAGACGCTAAATGAATCTTTAATTAAAAACCTCCCAAATAGGGATTGATTTCAAATCAATCATAATTTATTTCAAACCAAACTAATCTATCTAAGATGGTGAAAACCTTATAATATTAAAATCAAACAAAGAAAATAATCCTAATCACATCTCCAAATCAGCCTCGTACCTTCAATCACATTAATCACATATTCAATCATATCTTTAAATCAGGCACATATCTCCCAAAAAATAGTAAATTGCAATCATTGATTTAGAACCCCATATCTGTAAATACGCAACCAAAAAATCAGCACATGTTGGGCTCTACAGTGGGCTATGGGCCTACAGTGAGCCTAGATGGGCTATGGGCCTGCATCACTTTGAGCCACACCAACGAGTCCGGATATGAAGACAACAAAATACTTGATAGCCTCGTGGATAAGATAATGAACTCTTCCTCTAGCAAATTCTTGGGGGGGGGGTGCGCTCCAAGACACCTTGGATCTTAAGGCCGAGTAGCAAAGATTGATAAAGACGTCCACATTCAGGGACAAATTCACCAACCTCGGGAATTCTTCACACAGCCTCCTCCTCTTGCCCAACCAAACATTCTTCCAGAACCTAAAACCCCTCTCCCCTCCCCTACAAAGAACCCCACCCCCTCCTCGAATCTCTCGAATCTTTTCCCACACTCGAGATAGCCTTCCACACCCCCATCACCCTATATACGAAAGACTTCTTGGTCCACCGGCCCCTTTATTTAAAGGGGCAAGGGGAGTTTAAAAACTCAACGAGGATACTTGACTCAGTTCAAGTGGATTGCCAGTAC
Organism: Magnolia changhungtana; assembly: GCA_030180095.1. NCBI lineage: Eukaryota > Viridiplantae > Streptophyta > Magnoliopsida > Magnoliales > Magnoliaceae > Magnolia > Magnolia changhungtana. The sequence goes on along the minus strand of JASAUF010000502.1, from coordinate 1,839,536 downwards.
ACTCGGTATAAAACTTGTCACAATCGATTTGATTCATGTTTTTCAGATTTTCTGTCATTTCCCAGATTTCTTAAGATTTTTTCGTCCTCTACATCTATTTTGATTTACATATTAAATAATATTTTTTATAATCAAATAGTTATTAATACTGTTTCCAGATCAAGTTTTTCCTAGTTTTCTGTTGTCTTTGGGTCTAACCAACTCAATGGACTTTTGAGTTGAGTGGAATTTTTGGGTTTTCTAACAATGATTAAAACAAATAAACCGCAGTTGTACCAAGATGTATAATGGACTTGTACCACCATTTATCTCAGCCTAGGCTACAAACGGAAAGTGATCATCCACGTAATAAAAAAATGGCAGATAGCGCGTCTTATTATTTCACCTTGCAAGAAGAAATAGCAATGGGGAACTATATGTCTAATAGAAATATCAAGGTGGCAACAAGTTTTTAATGAGATCATCTGATTATATGCTTAAATTGCAAATAGCGTTCACACAGTTATTCCATAAAACCAGCTACCGTGCAAAATAAGATATACAAAAAGCAAAAGCACACATAGACCCACTCACTTGGCAAACATCCACAATAATGGAATCATTTCGAGCTTTGTGATTTCTCCAACACTCGTCTGCAAACTCCTCATCAGGACGACCATTTGCATCTTTAGTTTCAATATAGGGCTTGTCTTTGACACGATTCAAATCTTCATGCAACCCGTCCAATAAAAAAGCAAGAAGTTCCTAGAAAGAGGCACAAAATTAAATCATGTAAAGCAAAGAATACAAGTAAAGACAAAATATTAATAAGTAAACACTCAAAAACTTGTTATTGAACATCCATACAATTTAATGACCACACTTAGTTTTCTCTATATCTCCTTCTCTTTCACTAATTTCTTACACTCATTGACTTGTTTTCTGATATCATTTACTCAGAGATATGGAAACAGTATTCACATTCTCAAAGTATGTGGATGGTAATACTAACTTGAGAATCGTGCTGGTTATACCCACTGAACTGGGGAGCAAACCGAGCAAGTTTTCCTTTAAAAGCACGTGGTGCAATTGGTATCCTCCCAGGAGACCACAATTTCCTCAATAACTCTCCAAATGCTATTGCAAGCTCACCCTGCATAGCTACTACAATATATTAGAAGCCTTCTAAGAATATACAATCGGGCAAGTATTGAAAAAACTCTACAATACAAAAAATAGTAAATGACAATGAGAAGAGTATCATACTTTCAATCCCAAAGGATTCCACCGATTGATCTCCTCACTGTAATCCTGCATAAAGTACTCAACCAGTGGGGGTGTATGAACTAAGCACTGAAGGGCACTGTTCATAAAGCAAGTGTTGCCGAGGTTCTGCAATCCATTTAATCCTCCACCATCTCCTTTGGTGCTAGTGCTAGTGCTCAGAAGTTCACGCCCATCTTCCGTATCCCTTTGTGTCGAATTCAAAATACCCCCATAAAAGTTAGATCCATATCCTGTTGAATAACCATTGGACATGGTAGGGCCTCCAGCAATTGTTGTGGATGACCTTGAAGGTTCTATGGGTACCAAAGCTAATCCATTTCCCGTTGAGTCCAAGCCAGAACCAGATGGCCAAAACCCATCAACCTCTACTTCCAAAAGAATCTGCACAAATAAACATGTTAACAGAGTAACCAAATAAAGAATCTGCACAAATAAACATGTTAACAGAGTAACCAAATAAACAAATATGAGCAACTGAATCTACAAATCTAAGTGGGGCAAAAGTCATCCCTTCAAACATTGTGTGCAATTTCCCAGGAATAACTCTTGGAAAAGTTGAATTTAGGAGAAAGACAAGAACAACTATACACAATTAGACTTTTGAACCCCTCAAATTCAATGCACTTAATAACTAACAAAAGAGGACAGATCGAGACTCTCCATGGAGTAGCATATTGTAGAAAATCAGAAATAGAAAAGGGACCGTTTGGATAGCAGTAAATGGGGGTAAATGAAGGGAGTTGGGAGTACATAGTATTTTAAGTGTTTAGATAGAAGTAAATGCATGCAAATGAAATGAAATGGAAGTAAATGGGCTTGTAAATGAAATCCTCCCTACGAGAGAGGATTTAAAAGTAAATGGGGTGAAATGCCTTTTGAGCTCCCTCGGAGAGTTGTGTGACTAAATAAAGATGGCGTTACGCATGTGTCCACCATACACATGACATGCTAGTGCGGCTCCAAAACCATCCAAATACCGGCTACATCAATAAAATCACACCAATAAAATGTTCCAAACCGTCTACAGGTTGACCATCTAAATGGACAGTCAAAAAGCTTTGGCAAGTTCTTGTTTGTGGACCATTCGAGGCTCAAGATTTTTTTATTTTTGGCTAAATTATATATTTCAATGGGCTTTTTACAATCAATCTATTAAATATCACATATGTAATTTGAGATATTAAAGTTGATTTGGGATATCACACATGTTACTGTGAATATATTGAAAAAATCCAATGCATTCAAAATCCTCCCATTTACTCATATCCAAACAAAATATTTGGATTTTAAATGCATTTCATTTACTCCCATCCAAACACACATGCTGAGTAAGTCATTTACTCTCAATTCTATTTCCCATTTACCTCAATTTACAAGCTCCCAAACAAGCCCTAAACTGTTGAATAGCAAAGTCCAGCCCACTTGTATTTAGAAATGGTAACCCCTTCTATTTAATAAAGATTTAGGGTTAGGTTACAGATTATCTCTCTTCCTATACCCTTTCTCCCCTTACACCACCCCTCTCTCTCTCTCCTTCTCCTCCTTTCATTACAAAATCACGTGGTATTGGAGCGAAACGGTCTCTGATTGTTCCAACAACTACAGTCAATTCAATCTCCTCTCCAGCGTTCCTATCCCTTGGTGCATCTCTCGATAGCCGTTTTGATTGTGTAAAGGCCTTCATCTCCTCTGTTTTTTTATTGCAGAACTACTAGGGTTCTGCATAACTGTTGGCTGTTAATGGCGTAAGACGTTGCCGTGTCTTCCTTTCTCCAAGAACCGTTGGATCCAGATTTGTTAAGGAGGCTGGATGTTTCTGCACACAATCCGATCGGTGTGATTGTTAGATTCAGATCTGTTGAAAATCTACCCGCTTCCTACTATCTTCATCATCAATGTTCTGATTTCGACGTTGGTGGCATTGCTGCATATGGTGGTGATGACCTCTTCTTCGTCATCGGTTTGCCATTAAAACCGTTGATCCTTTATCACTGTTGGAGATTATGTTGGCCATTAAATCCGCCGCTTCCCTGCTGTAACACATCCCCGCAGTGAGGTCCCACCGTTTGTGACCCATCTAGAACTGCAAGATCTGCTCACCGTTAGATCTGCTATTGATCCGTGAACGCTGGATTCATGATCCATTGCCGTCTTCTTCCTACCAGCTACCGGAAAGAAAGAAGAATCTGATCCGCCATTCCCATCACTATGACCATACCTTGATGGGGTCCACCAACTTATTTGCTGAAGGTTTGCTGGAGACATGTTTGCTACACGTGTTTGTTGGGGTCCACCAGATTCACTGATATAAACGTATCTATTGTGAGGCCATACAGTTGCTGGATGTTTGCTGGATACGAGTTCAACACATGGCTACAAAGTGGAATCCTCCAACAAGGCCAATTTCCATGGGCCAATATCATCAAGAATCATCATCACCATCTGTTGCATCTCACTTGCTGACAGTCAGTTTCTGCATCATCATCGGCCAATTAACTTAGTTGATCAGAACATGTATTACATGGTCCAGGACCATAAGACATGTATTAGTCCATCTTATCCAAAATTGAACAAGTCCATCTATTTAGGATCTATTGCAGCAGATTTCTCTATTGTGTAAGGTATGTTTGGACATTCTGCATTTGTATTGTAGCCGCTGCAGTTTGTGGCCCACCTGTTTGGACGTTCCTCATGAGGACCATTGCTGTGGCTGGCCCAACACGTCACACTATTAGCTTTGTCCTATTACTTGTGCATTGTTTTGCTGGATAATCATTGGTTTGCTATTGCCGATGGATTCCAAGGCTGAGAGTAAATATGAGAACTTGCACATTTCATCTGTCAAACTGCATGGTGTAGATAATTATTTACCCTGGGCCCACTCAGTTACAATTTTTCTACAGTCAAAACGTAAATGTATGCATCTTACTGAGAGATTCCCTGGTAAAAAATCTGACACCTTTTCCAAATGTAAAGAAGATGACTATCAAGTGATGAGCTGGCTCTTCCATGCAATGGAAGAGCCTGTCTATCATAACGTATTCCATCTATCATAACGTACCGGAATAGTTCAAAAGAGATATGGGATAGTCTAATAACAGTGTTCCACAAAGAAAAATATCCAAGGACTTTACGATATCTTTCAGGAATTTCAAACAATTAAGCAAGGAGATAATTTGCATGAGCATTGTGCTCGCTTTCTTGGATTAGCTGATGAGTGGAATCTCCATCATCCGTTCACTGAAAACTTGGCGCAACAGCAACATCAACGCAAGGAGATTTTGGTTGCATTGTTTCTTGCTAGTGTTGGCCCAACTCAGATTATGGGAAGTGAACATGTTCCATCCCTCTGCGATGTATTTGCCCAGCTTCTTCGTGTTTCCACACCCACCCTCCCTATATCGCTACCCTACTATTTCCTAGTCATCTGACAATGCGGCACTACTTACTAATGTGAGCAATGCACATGATGGGCACACACCTTCTCGAGGAAGCCGGGGAGGGGGCTGAGGTCGTGGATGGGCAAATGGACAACCACGATTCTGTGTTTACTTGAAAAAGACAAATCATACAGTTGATAAGTGCCGGAACCTGCTTGGCTGCTTCGGAAGCATAAATCTTCACAATTTATTGTCTGTACAGTTTTGCACAATATTTATCCTCTGCAGGAATCACTCACCAAACTTTGTGTACATACAACCCTCAGTAAAATGGGGTGGCAGAATGGAAGATCCTACACCTATTAGAGATCGCTCGTTCCTTATTAACTCACATGAATGTTCTGAAACGTTTTTGGAGTTATGCCATATTAATTGCCTGCTACCTCGTTAAAACGCAAACCTCGTTTGTTCTTCATGGGGCCACCCCATTTTCGGTTTAATTTCCTGGAAAGCAGTCCTTCCCATTACCACCCAATGTCTTTGAATGCACTGCATTTGTACGTAAATTAGGTGTCCATATTGATGACACCCAATGATAAACTTGACACACGTGCCTTTAGGTGTTTATTCCTTGAATACTCACACACCCAAAAGGGATATCAGTGCAAGGATCCCGTCGATCAGCATGTCTATGTTAGTGTTTATGTCACTGTTTTCGAGGATATGCCATACTTCTCTATCCCTGTTTTGGATAATGATCTGGTTGTCGGTTGTCCCCAACTCTAATGCCACTCCTCAACCATCTCATATTCCCTACATCACTCGTGGGACAGAGTATGGGACGCGTACTCCTACCGAACCATCATCGCCAATATCAACTGGGGTCCCTAAGAATCTCATTGTGTCTTACTTACCTTCTGACTTAGATCTTCCCATTGCCTTCCAGAAAGGTACTCATTCATGCACTCTTCATCCAATTTCCCATTACGTGTCTTACCATCGGCTTCATCCTTCCTTTTGTTCTTTTGCCATGGCCCTATCACGTGATGTGGCCCTCACATCTCATCATGATGCCTTGGCACACCCTGGCTGGAAGAAGGTGATGGAAGATGAGATCTCCGCCATGCATCGCACTAGCAAGTGGACATTGGTGCCTCTACCTCCTGGAAAATGAGCCAGTTGGATGGCGGTGGGTGTATACAGTAAAATACCAGCAAGATGGTTTGGTTGATTGCCTCAAGGCTCGCGTCGTGGCAAAAGGATACGCTCAGACCATTGGTTTGGACTACAAGACTTTGATTTGGAGGCTGATTCTCCCCACTGTTTGGTGGTCGGTCTGGCTTGAGAGAAACAATAGATGCTTTACAAATGTTTCTTCCTCGGCCGAGTCCGTTTCCCTCAAAGCAGCGTCCATGGTGGTTGAGTGGACCTCCTATTCGGATTCTCTACGGGAACAAGATTTTTGTTTTCTTGTTGCTTAAGGGCCGACGCTATCTCAGCATCTGCTCTTCTTTTCTTTCAGCTGTTTTTTTCTGTGTTTGTTTTTTCCTGTTTTTTGTTTGTTTTTCTCCTTTTGTTGTTGGTTTTTGCTTGGGGTTTAATGAATCTCGTTGCCTTTTAAAAAAAAAAAAAAAAATTGTTGATGTCTCTTGCAACCAACAAGTCCTAGCCCCTATACCAGCTTGATGTCAAGAACGGCTTACTCGATGGTGATGTTAATGAGGGAGTGTATATGGAGCAACTCTGGGGTTGTTTACCCAGGGGGAGACTAGGAAAGCATGCAGGCTGTGCAAAGCGATTTATGGGCTTAAGCAATCTCCTTGGGCATGGTTCAAAAATTTTAGTTGCATGCTTTTTTATTTTGGATTTTATCGATGAAGGGGCATGGTGATCCTTATTGTCTATGTTGAATCTGATGATATTATTGTCTCAGGCAGTGATGTCGAAGGAATAACCGCAGCTAAACATTACATCTTGCAACATTTCAAATCAAGGACCTTGGTCCCTTAAAGTATTTCCTTGGAACTGAGGTAGCAAGGTCCACCTCTAGGATCATGTATCTCAAAGAAAGAACATGCTTGACCTGCTGCATAAGACTGGGTTAATGGGATGTAAGCCTTGCGACACTCCAATTGATCCAAACGTAAAACTAGCTGAAAGCCAGGGAGAGCTTCTTGAAGAATCAGAACAGTATAAAAGACTGGTAGGCAAGCTCATATATCTTACAGCTACACGACCTGATATCTCTTTTGCAGTTGGAATGGCCAGCAGATTTATGCACCAACTACATACTCATCACTGGGATGTCATTCTACAAATTTTTCGCTTCTTAAAGGGCAAACCTAGCAAGGGTCTCATCTCATGTATAGAAGAAATGGACACCTCCATGTCAAAGTATATGTAGATGCAGATTGGGCTGGATCCATGGCAGATAGAAGATCTACCTCCGAGTATTGCACATTCGTTGGAGGAAACCTCATAACATTGAGAAGCAAGAAGCAAAGTGTTGTTGTTAGATCTGGTGCTGAAGCGGAATACCGTGCAATGGGTCATGCAGTTTGTGAACACTTGTGGATTAGTTCTCTCCTTAAAAAAATCTGGCTTCTTATGGGAACTCAATGACTATATTGTGACAACCAGGTAACAACCCACATTGCCAATAATCCAGTCTTTCATGAGAGGACAAAGCACACTGATGTCGACTGCCACTTCATTCAGGAAAAAGTTACATCAAATGAAATGGTTATGGAACGTGGATCCTTCCAAGGACCAGCTGGGCATAATTAACATATGCTCCAGCTTGAGGAGTGTAGAAAATCAGGAATAGAATAAGTTTTTGAATAGCAAAGTCCGGTCCACGATGGAAGCCCATTAGACCTAACATGAGCCACACACGGTTTAGAAATGCTGAGCCCTTGTATTTAATAAAGATTTAGCATTAGGGTAGAGATCATCTCTCTTCCTATAGCCTCTCTCCTTACGTTACCTCTCTCTCTTTCTCATTCTCCTTCTCCTTCTTTCATTGCAAAATCACACATATAATTACAAAAATCCAATACAAAGGGAAACAAAAGAAACTACAAACTGAATTAGGGTAACCACATGACTAAATTGGCCCAATTACCTATATGCACGACTCTTTAACAGTTTCAGTCATCCAAGTTCATAACATGCATAAATTTATGAGAGTAATGACACTAAATAAGCAACATATCTAAACAATCAATGAAAAGTAGAGGCAAATTTTACAAATAATCATCCTGAACAATGGATATCGCTCAATCATCTGTGAAAGATGTTAATTACATCAGTCATCAAAGGATACACTAATCTAAGCCAACACCAAAAACAGTATAACGTGAGTTGAAAGTTTGAACTGCTCACATATGTATAGATGGTAGAGATGTTAATGAGCCCACATTAATAATGAAGAAACGAGACACATTCAAATAAGTAATAGACTGTACACATAAATGTGGAATGGTTCAGTGAACCCCAATGGATATCTATGTCATAAATCAAATGTAGATAATATATATCTCGCTCATCATAGTACAGATCTTGTCAAGGTCTTTCATCACTACACAAATCAAGGAATAGAAGAGACTACTGACAAATGATAATACCATGTAGATATCTACTCAAAAGTTAATTTGAAGCATGAAACCATAAAGTATAAAATTATAATTAAATAAATCAAGAAAATACCCTGAGTTTGCAACCAAAATCATTCAAAGGGCAACAAATTAAATTCCAAAAAAAAAGAGGCACCAGGCCTACATTTTCCACTTCCAAGGCCTACATTTTCCATATGCTATCATCATTTCATAAAACAACAGGCAAACTCATGTATCAATATGTTAACCATAAAAAGGAATAATTTTTTTTTTATCCATAACCTAATATAAAACATGGGCACACTATGCAGAATACTCACATGTTGGTCCATCTGCAAATGAGCATCTTCTAGCGTCCGGTTGAAATCAGTCAATAGCTCTTGTTTCTTCTTGTTGAAGTAGTCCCAAATCCGAACCTGTAGATTTCAAAAAGAAGAAGAATAAGAAAAGAACTGAATCTAGTCATTTGGGGTGATATATAAAAGAATTGTAAAACCAAAATCATGAGACATGCCTTCTCCTGCTCTAGCTTCAAAAGGGTGCACACTCTGTTGTAAAGCTCACGTACGGAAGCCTGAAAAGGTAAAATCATTTAAGAAAAATGAACATATAGCTAATCTAACAGAATTTACATAATGTGTTAGCAGTCTCAAATTGTTGGTTCAACCTCACAATGAAAATGATAAGAAGGATTATAGAAAATTCACATAAAAGCTGAGGCCACCTGTATCTTGCTCAAAATATTGATGAAATTTTATGCATGATGCAATAATATCAGTGAAGATGTCTGATTGGCACATGGAGCATTAATTTAAGAGCAGCAAGGAGAAAATATTGCTAAAGCCAGTGAGTCAGCAGATTTTTCTCAATGCCTACTTCTGAAGTAATCTTTTGAAAACGTGACTAATTCATTCATCATCATCATCACCATGTAAAACGTGTCCCAACAAAATGGGATCGGCAAGCTAAGTTAATTCATTGAAAACAGAAAAAGAAAGATACAAAGATACAAAAAGCAGAAGGTGATCATATCGTGACCCTGCATCGAGGCTAACTACAACAGAAAAAACAAAGAAACCAAGGAGAGATTTAAACACAGCATCTACAGCGAAATCTCCAAGAATAATCACCCGAAAACAATCATCTCCCAATTTTTGTTATTTTTAGGTCTTGCACTACCAATAGTGTGAAAGAATCTTTTATTTTTATCCCCTTCTTTTAGCCAGGTGGCTCCAAGGTATCCCGTATCAGTATCGGTTGGCGTAATGGTGCCCTCCAAAACCGATACGGATACGGGGGTGTAACGGCGATACAGGGGCGTAACGGCCCGTAACGGCGCAAATTTATTTTTTTTTGCCAAAAAAATATTAAAAAATATGGATTAAATCCGAAATATTCTAAGCATTCCAAATATGCATTCATTTATAAATTGAAACATGTTTATGGTGGTGTAACGGTCCACTCTTTGGTGAGAAGTTGTATCGGACTGTCTGATGAATTTATGAACCAGATAACCTGAATTTGACTACAAAATTTATATATTTAATTTTCTAACTATCTACTATCAATAATAGATATATTAGAATGAATGTAATATGAAAATACCTTACATTAGGTGTTTGCAATTATTTTTGAGGGATTTCTCGAACATACCTGTGCACGTGACTGTAATTCCTGTCTATGACCTGTCATCCTCAAGTCAAGAATATTATAAAATGCACATTAACATGTTCTACTATGATTAACACATCACATGGCATGATTAAAACAACAAAACAATCATTAAAAAATGATTTTTCGAATTAAAAAAAAAACGGCCATAATTAATGCGTAAATAGAAAAAAATTATTTTAAAAAAAATATAAAACGACACCCCAAATCTATAAAATGTACATTAACATGTTCTACTATGATTAACACATCACATGGCATAATTAAAACAGCAAAACAATCATTAAAAAAATTATTTTTCGAATTTTAAAAAAAAGGGCCATAATTAATGCGTAAAAGTAAATAGAAAAAAAATATTTTTTAAAAATATAAAATGACACTCCAAATCTGTAAAATGCACATTAACATGTTCTACTATGATTAACACATCACATGGCATGATTAAAAAAGCAAAACATATTTAAAAAAAGTATAAATAAATTTTTTGACGAATTTCTGAAAAATGGCCCACCGAGCTTCGATTTAAGAAAATCCGTAATAAAATGTGTTTTTATCTCAAATACCAAGCCAAGATTGGTCGAAAATAGTAGTAGAAGGATTGAGTGAGAGTTTGGAAGCAAATGGTTTCAAAAATAGTGAAAAACGGAGCTTAAAAAGCAAAAAAAATGTGACCGTTATCTGACCGTTACGGGCTAGCCGTTACGGGTCAGTAACGGCCGTTACGCCCGTAACAGGCCCGTATCGGCCGATACGGGCACAAAATATGGAAACGGCCGATACGGCCCTGAAACGCGTAACAGGGACCACCGTTACCGATAACAGCCGATACGTATCTGATTTGGGATACCTTGGGTGCCTCTCAAGCATTGTCTCCATTTAATTTCCTCCTCCTTGAGATGGCTTGAGTAACCTTGTGATAACTTCAGCCTTTAGCCTTCTCTTATGCCGAGAGCTCCAAAATTTCTGTCTTCATATCAAGAGCCTGAATTCCCTTTAAAAACTTGTCCAACTTTGTTTCCCTCCCTCCCAACACTTCCCTTTTCTAATCCACAATTTCATTCATCAACTTGAGTTTTTGGGACAACCGGAACCGAGCAAACCCTTAACTTCAAACAAACTCCACCAACCTTTGAAACCTGTCCACCTCAAACCAGGCAAGCTCAAAGCGGAACAGCTTAGGGCCCCAACTCTTTGTCTCAACTAACAGAAAACAGGGTACTGGTCCGACACTAGTTTTAGCAATGGTTCAAAGAAAGCAGGCCGAAACCTCTCCATTCGTGCCGACAAGACAAGGAACTTGTCCACTCTAGACATGATTAGCTTAACCTACCCATTAGACCATGTGATTTTCCCTCATTCATCAACAAATCAACTAGCTCATGCTTACTTACCAATTAGTAAAAAAATAAAAAATCTTTCATGCTTCAAGAAATACCTCACCACCAGACTTCTCTAATGAAATCAAATAACATTAAAATCCCCACCCAAACACTAGGGAAGATCAAACCAACCTCTAACAGAATCAAACTCATTACCCCCTTCTACCTGCTTGAGTAGGACCATAAACTATTGTAAAGTACCACCTGAATCCAAAAATAGCATCCTAGGCTAACAACATCCCCCTCGCCGAACCCACAAAACTAAACTCCGCCCAATCTTTTAACTTCAAACCCTAAAAGGAATCCATTATCCTTCTCATGGTGTGCAAAAACGGTTACGTATAGGCCGTAACGGCTGATACGTAACGGTAACGGTGGGAACCGTTACGCGTTTCGGAGTCGTATCGGCCGTTACCCAATTTTGTACCCGTATCGGCCGTTACGGGGCATAACGGCCGTTACGGGCTGTTACAGGCCCGTATCGGCCGAATAATAGTAACTTTTTTTTTTTCATTTTAAGCTTTGTTTTTGCTGTTTTTTTAAAACCTCTTGCTTCCAAACTGTTTCTCACTCCTACTACTAATTTCGACCAACCTTGGCTAGGTATTTGAGATAAAAACACATTATATTATGGATTTTCTTGAATCAAAACTCGGTGAGCCATTTTTCAGAAATTCATCAAAAACAGGTATTTATACTTTTTTTTAATATGTTTTGCTGTTTTAATCATACCATATGATGTGTTAATCATAGTAGAACACGTTAATGTGCATTTTACAAATTTGGGGTGCCATTTAATATTTTTTTTCTATTTTTTTCTATTTACGCATGAATTTTGGCCCCTTTTTTTAAAATTCGAAAAATCAATTTTTAATGGTTGTTTTGCTGTTTTAATCATGCCATTTGATGTGTTGTTAACCATAGTATAACATGTTAATGTGCATTTTACAAATTTGGGGTGCCATGTTATATTTATTTTTTTTCTATTTACGCATTTATTTTGGCCCTTTTTTTGAAAATTCAAAAAATCATTTTTTAATGATTCTTTTGTTGTTTTAATGATGTCATATGATGTGTTAATCATAGTAGAACATGTTAATGTGCATTTTACAGATTTGGGATGCCATTTTATATATATTTTTATATTTTTTTCTTTACGCATGAATTTTGGCCCCTTTTTATAAAATTCGAAAAATCAATTTTTAATAGTTGTTTTGCTGTTTTAATCATGCCATATGATGTATGCATCATAGTAGAACATGTTAATGTGCATTTTACATATTTGGGGTGCCATTTTATATTTTTTTTTTTACATTTTTTTCTATTTACGCATTTATTTTGGCCCTTTTTTTGAAAATTCGAAAAATCATTTTTTAATGATTCTTTTGCTGTTATCATCATGCCATATGATGTGTTAATCATAGTAGAACATGTTAATGTGCATTTTACATATTTGGGGTGCCATTTTATATATATTTTTATTTTTTTCTATTTACGCATTTATTTTCCTTTTTTTGAAAATTCGAAAAATCATTTTTTAATAATTCTTTTGCTGTTTTAATGATGCCATATGATGTGATAATCATAGTAGAACATGTTAATGTGCATTTTACATATTTGGGGTACCATTTTATATATTTTTTTCTATTTACGCATTTATTTTGGCCCTTTTTTGAAAATTCGAAAAATCATTTTTTAATAATTCTTTTGTTGTTTTAATTATGTCATATGATGTGATAATCATAGTAGAACATGTTAATGTGCATTTTACATATTTGGGGTGCCATTTTATATTTTTTTAAATATTTTTTTCTATTTACGCATGAATTTTGGCCCTCAAAAATAATTGCAAACACCTAAATGTAAGATATTTTCATATTACATTCATTCTAATATATCTATCATTGATAGTAGATAATTAGAAAATTAAATATATGAATTTTATACTCAAATTCAGGTTATCTGGTTCATAAATTCATCAGACAGTCCGATACAACTTCTCACCAAAGAGTGGACTGTTACACCACCATAAACATGTTCCAATTTATAAATGAATGCATATTTGAAATGCTTAGAATATTCTGAATTTAATCCATATTTTTTCATATTTTTTTGACAAAAAAAAATTTTTGCGTCGTTACGCCCCCGTATCCGTATCGGTTTTGGAGGGCACCGTTACGCCAACCGATACCGATACGGGACACCTTGATCCTTCCATGAACTGACTAAAGCTGAGATTCCTAAAAGAAGATAACCTGAGCTTTCCACTTGCAACAAACATCCTTTTATCTTTTCCCTTTTTTGAGGACATCCCAAGTCCCTCACATCCTAACACAAGATCTTCATTTTGGAAAACATCTACCCCTTCTTAGCCTGGCCTCAAGATCAGACTTAAATCAAGGACAAGGCTAACCAGTTCCCGATGACCTCTGGGTGATCTCGACGTCTTTTTTCAAACTTTGTCGTAGAAATGACCGTGCCTCGATCTTTCACAAACTGAAAAAGAGAATAATAGTTCTCAATACTATCACCGAAAGTGACCCACACCTAGTATATCGCAACCCTTAGCTGCTTCCTCTATGTCGACACCACTTGAACCATGACCAGGTCTTCCACAACAAACTAAAGAACCTCCATAGGGGAGGCAACCCAAGATCCCCAAAGCCATCTAAAGAGGAGCGACATCGAGGGCCTCCCTTAGCTCGCATCCTCCCCCCAGCTTTGAACCCCACCAACACGCCAGTTGGTGCCAAAGCCGACTCAATTACCAAAGAAGAAGAAGCCATCATCCCTTTAGAGTCATATGAGACTTTAGCCAGAATCCCTTGAAGACTAGCTTCCATCCTTCTCAGAGAGAGATGAGGCAAGCATCCACCAAGCTCGAACTAAAGAGACGTCCGTATAGGTTTGAACTCTGTGAAGGCAGCCAAAGTCAAGATAGTCAAATATAGGCACGTGACAGTTTTTTAAACAATTGCCACACGTGACCAGATCAAAACCCACATGAGGCTCATCGGACGCATGCCACCACTCTATCTCGATCTCATCGACCCCAACACGTGGCAAGGTTGCTGCATGGATGAGCACTGCCTCCCGCCACTCTTTGAACACATGTCACCATGCCTCGTCATCGAGATGCTAACAATGGCATCCTCCAAACCTCAAGCCTCCTACACAGGCATCCGAGCTAGCCCACATGGAGTAACACTGCTACCCTCTACCAAAGATGTTTACTAAGCCAAAAGCCTCCCTTCACGAGCCTGTGCCATATCCTCCCAAGCTAGAACATCGTCCAAGCCTCCCTCAAACGTGCCACACGACACCCTCAAGGAGCCTTGGCCATCAATCGACCCATCAATCGCAACAACATCTATAACTGCCTCTGCTGGTACGCTTCTTGACATGCCACATGTCAACACGCTATCATCACCTGGGCTAACTGTCGTGCACAATGCCCTTCGAAGGCCTCCACGTCTTCCTCATGTCACTTAATGATATGTGGGACCACCGAAAAGATGCTCCCTCATCTGTCATTGCTAACCTTGAAGTGCTCCAAGGAGGAGCTCTAATAGCGGCCTCCCCCAACCTTTCTCCTAAACACTTCCCCTCCAACCCTAGCACCTCTTTCACTACATTTACCTCCACCTTAACCTCTCGTACCTAGATCAAAACCCTTTCAAGCACAACAACTAATTTTTCTTCTTGATGAATATTCAGGCCACCCTGATCTCCGCCCCTACCTCTGTAGTTGGATCCAACAGCATTGTCTCACCAATACAATGATCGATAAGGGCAAAGGTTTCCAAAAACCACGGCTCCAATGGGATGCCCCAAACTTGGTACTAGTCCCACACAAAGATCGTATCGTCCTCACATTGCTGGAGTCGAACCACCGCCACCTCTACGAAAATGGCTCCCACTATCAAGATTCGATTAAGCTCCGATTGGGGTTTGAAGGATACCCAAAACCTCTGTATTTGATAGGTACCTAAGATAGAAATCTCCCTCCTCAGCACCCCCGCTTTCTAGCACCAACGATTCCACCTCCTCTATTATTGTCCCGACTTTCACCTCGGCCATCAGACTCTGCTACAAAACCCCCCAAGCATTATCAACTACCTTTGGATAGACCTGCACCACTGGCCCCCCGACTGACATCTCCTTCCACTACCACTTCTCCCTGCTCGGCTCCTGCCTTCAGAGTCTTCCCTTAGCTTCCCCTCTCCTTACTCTCATCCAAACACCATGCACAGCCATGTCCCTGAAGGACTGAGAAGAATACAACACTTAATCAAACCCTTTGGCCCCCTTTGTATCTTCAGACATTCCCTTTTCGACATTTTTAGCCACCACCTTCCTCACAATTTAGTAGTTAACTCTCAGGACCATACTTGGCCCGTCAGATTTACAACTCCCTCCCTTCGAACTTTTTCGAGTGAAGTGTAGTTGCCACCTTCGAGACATCCTCTGCCTTTCTCATTCAATTTAAAGCAAAGCCCCTGATCTTCCCTGAATCCCTAGCCCTAAGAATCACCACCTCCTAGACCTTCTCTCCCTTCCAAATACCCTTTTGAAGTTGAGCTATAACCACCCCTCCAAGAAGTTTTCCACAAGAGGATGGGAAGCACAGTGAGAGGCCCAGGGGAGGAGACCCCACCACCCTAAACCACTCTTCACATGACCTAGCCCCCACAGGATTGCTTCCCCTACCTCGGCCCCCATTTCCAAAAGCTCCTCCACCAATGGCCTCCTCCAACAACACTTCCTTTCGCTTGCTTCTACTAGATGTCCAAGAACCCCCATCACTTCTAACCCCCCTACCTCCTGCCTACTTGTAGCCCTCCCGCCTTCCCCCCTGCTTTACTTCCGTATTTGCCCTCTTCTTACCTTCGTCACAACCCCCGCCAATGATGTATACCATCTACTACACCTCCCAGCAACGAACTCAGCCTATAGGGAGCCCCCTTCCCCTCGAAATTCTCTCCTTACATGCCTCGATCCTCCCTGCTAGTGAGCAACTCAAGAATAGAACCTGCTCTTATCTCGCATTCTCACCCTTGTCGAGCATGAATACCCTAAAAGATATCTCCCTCTCATCTGCATAGGAGATCGCACTCTCATTTGTCACACTTGCTTAGCAAGGATCTTCCCATTGATTTCGTTGCCAAATGGAAATGTGAAATGTTCTTTTCCTTGGTAAATGATTATGAGATTTGCTCTCCCCATCATCTAAATGTGTCCAAAGGAGCACATTCCACACAATGAAACCCCACATGGATTCATAGTGATCCATGACCTTAGCCTCTTTATTAATATTTAATTGCTAAAGAGAATAGTGATGGGAAACAAATTGCCAATTGCACAATGCCAAAATCCCAAGCCAAACATTCTTCCAAAATCAAATGCTATCACGGTGACACACCACAAGTCATGTCCCTTCCTTTGGCAAGCTACCAACTTTCTTGAGGATTCACCTACCCACATGCTCTTCTAATACAACTAATAGCATTCCAAACATTCCGCCTCCTGCAGTACCATATTTCTAGAAAATGACTCCAGTCTCCACAAGGCTTCCAATTCTTCCCCACATTTGTACCACCATTTACCAACAAGGGCCCAATTTCAAAATAATTTCAGCACATGGTAATTATATTTCTATGCAAAATTATGCTTGCATTTTGATTATTGTCAACCAAGACTATGTGAATAAGCTTTTGAGTAAGCTAAGGCATCAATAAACTGAAAAAGGAAACCAAACGACGATATAAACCTAGATGAGTCAACGAGAATGCAACTTGCCTTAGGGGATATCCAGTTGTTATTAAGCCGAGTCCACAAGGTACAAATTGTTCAATACAAAATGTGATGGGGACATCAGAGTACCTACTTGGGTGTACTAGAGACAGATACGACCACCCGCATCAGCGCAACTTTCTTTGTGGATGGGAGACGAGTTCCAAATGGGGCCCACCGTGCCATTTTGAAGACCTCACATGCATTGAACGTGCATCAGGAAAACCCCACTTTGGGACGATACATGTGGGCTACTTAGAAAATCATTTTAGTCATAAGATTTTTATTTCGTGTCGATCCGACCGTTGGATCTCGTCGATCAGGCCATCGGGCCACCAGATATTTCAGATCTGGGCTCATTGGATTCTGATCTTGCTTTCCTTACGTTTTTGTTATTTTTAGGAGTTATTTGATGATTGAGATTGATAATAAATGTTTTAGTTTCCTTATTTTGGATGATGAGCCACTTAAGTGAGTGGCATAGTTGTAATTATACTGATTTTTAATTCCGAATTTTTAATAAGAAAAGCACAAGGGAGGCGGAGTTCAACCCTAGTGGAGATTTGAGAAGAAAAAAGAAGAGAGAACCTCTCTTGTGTGAAGGAATTTTCCTCCTTATTTTCTAGGGCTTTTAATAAACACTCACTTCCAATTAAATTGTGGAATGGTAGAATCTTGTTTGGTGGTGGATTCCCAAAGTTACATCTTTCCTCTTTCTCTTCTTCGAAATGTATTCTTCTCCTTCTTCTCGTCTTCCTCTTTTCCCTTCCATTACAACCTTCTATACCCTAAAATTTCAATTTCCTCTTTTTCCCAATTTTAAAAAAAACCTTAATTCCAAAATCTCCATTTCCCATGAACCCAAAATTTCCAAATTTCAAATTTTCCCCTTCCTAACCCTAATCATAAAACCTACAAATATGTCACTTGAGTGTGAAACGTGCCTATGCTAAATTGGAAGTTCTATCCTTCCATTGAGCCTAATTTTAATTGATTTATGTGATTTCTTAGCATGCGGGCATGTGATTTAGGTTAAATTAGATTTTATTTCCTATTATTTACTCTTAATTACTTGGTGGGTTAGCATATTTTGTTAATTGAATTACTTTATGGACTCTTTCATAATCTCCACGTTGCATGCTAACATTAAATCATGTGTCCTTCATCAAAATGGAGCACGTCTACTGTAGAAAACCAAGTAGGAACAGTAGCTGCAATGGATTATAGGACATTTTGTACGTGTGAATGAGTACCTCAGCATAAGTGAAACCAATAAACCATCATATACAAAAAAATTCCTCAACTCAAAAAGCCTCACAACCAGAGAGATTTTAGGCATGGACTCGGTCCGTGGTAAAATCATCTGTAAAGACATGGATAAATCATATCTGATCTTGTTATTTGTGATCCTTCACTGTATCACTGGCTGTTTTCTAGCAACATTTGGAGAGGTACTGTGGCTGTCAATTAACTCATATTTGTGCCTAGGGGTTTACGAATGTAGCTCATAAAAATGCAACAAAGAATTATAAAAGTCAACAATACTGCGAAGTCCAATTTTATTGTTTTTATTAAGCATGGCAAGTAGGAGAAAACTCAATTGGTATCCATAGCAACATCCAAAGAATTCTTCCAGTCAATATCAACTTGATTGGACAGAGATCTCCAACTAAATAAGACATTTTTTTTCAATTGACTATTTCATTCAATGGAATCAAACAAGAACAAGAGGAACAGAAGTTCTGATACAAGTAGAAGACCGCAAAACTCCTTTAGACAAAGAATCCAATAAATGCTCCTTGCACATTCTAGGTAAACGAAATGTTTACCCTTGACGAGATGAGGTGGATTTTCATTAAATATAGACACAAGCTCACACAGGCCACCTTGGCCAATGTGAGTCCACAATAACAAAGTCGCCTTCTGCAATAATTGGCACGGTGAACTTACATGGGAATAGATGAAGCCTTGCTACCAGGGAGAAAGCTTCCACCATAGAAGCATCACCCACTCCTACAGGCCCAGAAAACACAACACAACTGAACCTTTACCATCTCTTATGACACAGCTTATACTACGAGGGTTTGCATTTCCAAGAGACAAAGAGTTTTTTTTTCTTCTTTTTCTTTTTTTGAAAGATGAGAAATTTATTGAAAGGCAAAAAACAAGGAAGACAAAGCACTCAAAAGAAACGAACAAAGAAAGCAGAAAAAAGAAAAGAGAACTAATAACACGAAACTGCTCCACAGCAGCTCCAATAGAGGAAGAGTTGAGCTTCCAGATGACAGAAGGAGGAGAATGGCACCTACAGGCCACTTTGTCTGCACCTAGGAGATGTTTCCTCCTTTGTCAGTCCAAGGTACACAGTCCCTAGAATTCCAGTGGCATTAAAGCCCAACTGATAAGGCAGCTTTTGATTCATCCACGTTCCAAATGGAGACTTCCCTCCCCATGAAAATCTGCCTGTTCCTTTCTTTCTAACTTCCCAACATTGGTAATGGAAAGCATCTTGGACAGAATCCCTCCCACAACCTTAAATGGTCCACTTCCCTAGCACATCATGTTCTCTTCACCGTGCTGTGGAAAACCCACTTCATTCTTTCAACAACAACAACAACAAAAGAAAAGAAAAAGAAAAAGAAAAAAAAAAAAAGAAGAAAAAGAAAACCCACTTCGTCGCAAATGAGTTCCAGAAACAACTCCATATCCTACAAGCCTCTTTGTCAATAAGCATGACATCATGCTTATAAGAAAATGTTGTCATTACTTGTATGAAAAATAACTAGAAATGCCAGACTGGTGCTACGAGACAGATGATATTGCATTCAGATTAGAACCATCTACCTAAATTTCACCAAACATTTTATTTATAATCCAAATACTTGGCCTAGAACCAGCTCTTTGGGGTTGGCTTTACAGATCCTTCTTTACCAATAAGAAATCCCATTCAAAGATGGCTGCCTACCTGACATCAACCTCTTTCACAAGGGCCTGGAACCAGCTGGTACATTGCTATCAGGTGATGTTCGTGCAATAAAGTTGTTGTTATTGTTATTACTTACTAATTGCTATTAACTTTTTTGGTGAGTACTCATTTTGATTATCTAGGAAGTTTTTCTGTAAAGTATCATCATTCATCACCGAACTTAACCATTCTGTGAGCCTTCACAGTGCTGAAGCCTCTGGCTCTAATGTACCAATATCCACAGATATTGCCATTGCATCCAAGCCTTCCACCACATTACTCCCCATAACTTCCTAAGAATAAACTTGTTCCTGGACTAAAGGAACTCCAATATTGTTCATGTCTTTCACAAATTCCAGAAGACTAGTTTGGAGTTTGCACGTTATAAAATATGGGTGCTCTTGTTGAAATTAGGACTGAAATCTGTTGACAAGTTTCAGAATAACCTAACATTGTGCTTTCCAAGTTAAGCTACAAATTGATCTAGAATCAAAATCTGTTGCATATATGTAGACCATTAACTCAAGCAGTATTCTGAAATCGTTAAAGAATCAGAGAAATGGTTTTTTGTACTCAGAAACTTCCTTTCCACAAATAGGCAAAATCACAACAAATAAGAAGTATACTCTTCAAAATTATGCACTCGACCACACAACCGTACAAAGTCAATGCTTGGAAACATGTTTATACATTCCACTAAGATAACCTAACATAGGTAAGCAATAAACATCACAACTCCCATGAAGCTACATATTCTAAATTTCTAATCTCTAGTAGTCAGATAAACTCTTTGTTTGCATTGGAAAATTCAGAGAAGTAAACATTATAAGGCAGCAGAAAACCACCCCTAAACTCAAGTCTAGGATAGAGAGGATTTTCTAAAAACATTTTCTATGTGTGAACATCATGCTTGACAAACTTTAAAAATAAAAATAAAAATTATTAATAATAAAGATTTTTTTAAAAAAAAAAAAAAAAGAATGAAAGATAGGAAGTACCCTTTTACTTATCCGGATGACTGATTGGGTGTTGTCTCTAGCATCAATTAGTTGAAGAGAAAGGGGGAAAACCTCAACAATAAAACCCTTCCGAAAAACACCCTGGGAAATTAGCTTTCGAGGTATTGCAGGTCCTCCAGTGTACCTGAAACAAAATACCAAAGAGTAGCCATGAACAATCAAATGATAGCAAAAGTACAAAAGAAACACATATGATTGTACCAGATTCTGTCTGTATCTCAATTTATACCAATAACAATTTTAAACTTGAAACAAGTGAATGAGAACATAGCGACAGCGAATATCCAAAGGAGCTTTAGCAATACACAAGCTAAGCATCAAAAACAAAATATAGGCACCATTTAACTACATCAGCCATCATCATAGCCTTGACCCAGATATTTAGGGTTCGCTTTACAAATCTCGTTTTGCCAATTAGTCCTACAAATTACACCAGCTGCCTGCCTAATCCTCATTTCCTTGGCTTGGGACCAGTTAAAGCATCATTAATAGGTGGACCTACAGTAACTACATATAATCAATGTTCGAAATATCGGTATCACTACAAGTTTCGCTGACCAGGGATATGGAAATAATAGATATCGCTAATAACCAGAAATGTGGGGAAACATGGGAAAAATGGTGGACTTTTCAGCGAAACTTCAGGAGATGTTAAAATAGACATATTTGCATTTTAGAAATAAAAAAATTGTAAAAAGAATGCATACATAACAAGTTTCCATTTAATGAGGCCTTAAAAGCATGTGTTGTTGCAAGAAATCAATCCAACCATCCCATCCAGCCTATATAACCATCCAACCTTTCATCCAAACATCCATCGATATTGCAAAATATCAACAACATATGATATTTCACCAAGGAATCATCAACAATTGGAAAGAAAACGAAAGATTGTTGTCTCAATATCGCGCATGTTGCGATATCGATAATATCGAGATATTATCAATATTATCAAATGACAAATTGAACACTACTTACAACCATGTGTCCATGAAAAAAATTGAAATAAAAATTTACTATTAAAATATCGTCAATACACTTATGATAGAAGCATTACCTAGCATTTTCATAGTCGAAATATTGGCGATACATTGGCGATATTGATGCATTGGCAATACAAGCGACACCTAGAATTTACATAGTTGAAAATATTGGTGATTACATTAGTGATATTGATACGTTGGCGATACTTAGTGATACATTGCTAATACATGGAATTTCTGATACTACTAGCATTATCGATATCGCTACCAGTGTTATCGGTATCGCTAAGCTGGAAATAAAGATAATATCAAAGATATTCCGATAATATCGGAGATCATTTAAACACTGCATATAATACAAAATTGTAGCCTCAAAACCACCAATCAAGTTCAACAAAACATCCTAAACTAATGGCTAGCATACCAGTGAAGTTGATTTGGAAGACCCTCATCATACTGTTAAGTGGTATAAGTTGCTGAGAATGGAAAGATTTCTGAGACAAACTGGTGGATGGGTTATGGGAGTGATAGGGTTAAGGTTTAGAAGCTTCTGGGTGGCTGGCTGATTATGAGCGGTTTTGGGTGGAGAAGGGGATATTCTTGGAGGGTGGATTGATGCCATGGTTAAAGGAAAAAGTTAAGAAAGTTAGTAGAAAGAAAAATTGGACATTGGCAGTCAACATTGCTTGCAGTTTTATGGTCTATTCGGCTGACAGGGAAAACGGATGCTTTAAAAACTGCAGCGAGCCCTTTGGTAGCATTATCAGGAAAATTTTCCTTCTAATCGAGGAATGGGTTCCATGATTCCTGGGTTTTGGGATGGCTGCGGCCTCTTGAATTTTGTACTTTCTTTTCTTTCATGCTGTTTCACTGCCTTTTGGCTTCTTTAATAAAATATCAATTCTTAACACCAAAAAAAAAAAAAAAATTGGGAGCAAAGAAGCATGCAAAGGAGAGAGAGAGAGAGAGAGAGAGAGAGAGAGAGAGAAGCAACTGAGACACCATACGCAAATGTCTCATGAGGAATGAATACCATTCAAGGAGCTTCTTCCAGACTTCTTGAGGAACCAAAACATAATCATGTCCTTCCTCCAGCAATCTACGAAGCTCCAGTTCATTACCATCACCTTCCATTCCATTCAACACTAGATCAGAATTATCAATCTGTCCCGGTCTATGCCGGTTTGAAAGGGACCCATTCATGTGATGAGAGCTACTACAATGCTCATCAATTGAACAGCCATTCTCATCTTGTCTTACATATTCCTGCCAATCCCTCCACCACCTGCAAAATTAACATCCAACAACAAAAAAACCAATGGAAAGGTTTCAGAATACCTTTCCTAGAAAATGAAACAAAGGCATCTGAAGTGATTTTGAATTTCACCCTATCTTTTTCAACAAAGGCAGTGGAGAAAGAAGAAATATCAGGAATTTATGACATACAGTAAAGAGGAATTATATGATACTTAACCCAAGGGTATGTAAAGTATCTTATTCCTTGTCTGTACGTGTGGGCCCCGTGGTTGAGTAATCCAGACCCCTTTCACAAGCTTAGATGGATGGACCATGGCCCAAAAATCTCTCTAATCGGACAATCCCAACCCTTGGTGTCCGAAAATAGACAGTTCAGAAAGAATGCAGCAACAGTCCTCATGTAACGGGAAGAAGGCCAAAGATTTTAGGCCTAATATCTTCCAAATTGGGATAATCTTTTAGGTCAGATTAACCACCCATATCATCAAACTGTGGCCCACACTGGCAGGAACTCATGCCAGAGGACACCATTCACTCCTCAGACTGCGGAGAGTATGATTCATCGATAGAAATCAGATATAAATCGAAACAATGTTCTCTATAAGGAAGAGAAACTCCTCAGAATCGACCTATAAAAAATAAATCTGTCGACTAGAGATTGATCGCGATTCGATCCCAAAACAATCCATTGAACACAAGCATGCATCTGATGCAGATATTGAGTCAATCCATCAAAATCGAACAAACACAGACCAAAAGAACATATGGATACATGAATCCTAACAACGATCCGTAATAATTCCACATGCAGATCTAATACCTGTTAGAGACGACGAAATACAAGTTCCCTTCCTTCGAATTAGATTCCGCCACTTCTGTCAATTCCTTGATTATTCGCCTCTCTTCCTCCGGAGTGCACGGCAAGCAGCTCTCCTCATTCTCCATCAGGAAACCCGAACCTGGAATCGTCATCGTTGATCCCAAGCCGATTTCAATCGATCCAAAAGAATCAACGAACAAATTGATATTCTAATGGAAAGATACGATTTTGATCCCGGTACCGTTGGAGGGATGGGAAAAATAACAGTCGAGATGGGCGGTAGAGATGGATAGGGAGAGCGGGATTTTTGGAAACCCTATAAAGAGAGGGATTTTGAGGGAATTTGGGGGAAATGAGGGAGAGCGAGAGAGATAGAGAGGGGCGAGAGAGAGAGAGGGGCGAGAGAAGAAGACGAGAGAAATACGATTTTCTTTTCTTTCTTTCTTTCACCGTTTGGTGTATTTGATTTCTTCGGCTTTTCAACTGTCCCTCTCTCTCTCTCTCACTTGAATCACGCGTTCTAGGAGAGGAGAGAGGGCCAGAATCCTCTACAACCGGTTTTTGGGGACTCGGACTCCGTAGTTACCCCTCCAATACCAAACTCGGTACTTGTGAGAACCTCCGTGGACCCCAACATGATGTATGTGTATTATCCACGCCGTCCATCCATTTTTACATGTCATTTTAGGGATGATCCCTAAAAAACTAGAGATCCAAATCTCAAATGGACCATACCAAGGAAACAGTGGGGATTAAATGGCTTCCATTGAAAACTTCTTGTGGGCCACAGAAGTTTTGGATCAAGATGATTTTTATTTTTCCCTTAATACAGGTTTATTTTAGTTCATGAATAGGTTAGATGGAAAATAAACATCTCAGTAGACCTTAAGAAGGTTTCAACGGTGGATGGACGCCACTAGCCTCACTCTTCCTATGGTGTGGTCCACCTGAGCTTTATATCTACCTCATTTTTGAGCTCATACCATGAAATAGACTCACAACATGAATGGGATGGCGTGGCAAATTCACACAAATCATGGTAGGTCCCACGGAGCTTTTCCGGAGGTTGGAAGGCCACTACCGAATCCGAGTCCCTTTTTTTTAAGCCAGCGACAACAGCACCCGAGCTTCGTGGTCCCACCTTTTCCTGTTTTTTCATCACCGTCCATCAGGTGCGGAGCTCGACGTCCGGATCTGCGGCCAAAGAACGTATAGATCCACTAATAGCAGCGCTACGCCACAGAACAATGGGATGGGGACACAAACAATGAAAACCTTCCGGATGATACGTGGATCCCACCATATAGTGTACATGCCATCCAAACCATTTCATCTGGTGATGATAGCTAGGAAGAAATAAAAATCCAAAACTTAGCCCGATCCAAGACTCAGATGGACCACGCAGAGTAAATTTACAGATTTTAGCCGTGATTATACATTGTTCTCCGTCTCGTGGCCCACCCGACTTATGGATCGGCCTGAATTTTTTGTTTACCTCGCCAAAATAACGGGATTCACATGATGGACGGAGTAAATCTCAAAAACACGACACGATAGGTCCCACATGGCTCGGGTGCTGTAGCCGGTGGGTGGAACACCTGTTGTATAGGAGCCGCTCAAGTGAAAAATTTGCTGAGTCGAAGGTTTGCTCGAATACATCCGACGTATTACAACAACAATCGTCGGGACTCTAGCGTTGAATTTGAGCCTGATTTCAATGATGCAAACCGCGTATTTGACAATAATCTTCTTGGATGGTTACTTCAAGAAAAAAAATCTCATAGTTAAATACCTTAACCCATTGATTATATAAAAGTTTTTCTGACGGTTAAAATTTTAGGCAAAATATCAAAAGTTTCAAAGGTTGAAATATTTCAAATAAGAGCTTTTATTTATCAAATTTTTAGTATACAATGGAAGATTTATCATATAAACGGTTTCGATCAATGGAATATGACCACAATTCAAAGTGTAAAGTCCCGACGTATGCCATTTGAATACGTCAGGATGTAATCGAGAAAACCTTGCTGACATGACAAAACATTTAAAACGATTTTTGGGAGAGAAGCGATAGCGTACATTCGGAAGCAACAAAATCTGTGATCCATCTGACGGAAACGATTGGGACTCAAGGATCGGACGGTGGAAGCGTCCTCATGTATTGGACCGAAAACTACCGTGATTTCATTATTCAAGTAGTCGATCTGTGATCAACGGTTGGAATGAAAAGTGCATACAAATTAGAGGCTAGGATTGTTGAACCAATATGATTTTGGGAAACCGACCTACCCAAAGTGGGTAACGTGACGGCTTATCTTCGAGCTAATCTGCGCAGCGTGTACGTTTTGTAAGTGCCTGTGTATCCCCATCACAGTCTACCAGAGTATCAAATGACTCCTGGCGGGTCTGCTACTCCAAACTGCTAAAATGGTGGGATCTACTGTTTGGCCTCAGCATCAAATTCGGATTGATTTGCAAAATAGTAACCGCTGATTAATAGATTTCGCTTTGATCATCCATTTTATATCCATCATACAACAGTTCGATTTATTCATAAAGTGTGATTTTTGGTTTGTGGCACAGCAAAAGTGGGGCATATGATTTGGATGGTTTAGATCTTAGTGCTTGTCCACCTTGTATACAATGGTGGTGCACATGTGTATGGATTAGCAGCTTGCTTGAGCACGAAGTTGTTGATGCAAAAAACTAGTGCACCCTTTTTGGATCCTTTACCTGCACGTGAAGAAGACAAGGAGGAATCTAGCTAGAGCCGGGACCCTCCGATGCTAATGCCAGGACTAGGATGGTATTAAAGGGCTCTAAGTGAGAGTTTTTGCATACCTTTCACTCTCAAAGTCTTTCATATTTATAGGAAGGGGAGGATCCCATCGTGTGAGGATTCTTTTCCTGATATCTTGGGGATTCGGTGCCAATCCAATTTTGGACTCTAGCCGATCTCGAGATCTTTGGGATCGGGGATCTTTTTACAGGATTTTCGGGAAGGTGTTCTATTTTACACCGTTTCTACCTTACTCGGATCAGGTCTGGCCGACTCTACTGATGAGCTAGTCTCGACTGGCTATAAAAGGTAGAGTCACTTGCCCTCTGTTGGATGAGATGAAACTGATCCATAATCAGTGTGCTTTCTTAATTTGATTGTTGACTCTGTAACCGACCTCAAAATGGGTCGATTTTATGGTTGGTCGCATGGCTTCTGAGCTTTGGGCCTTAGTCGGCCTCTTTGGATGTTGTGCCTTGTTTATCGAGTCAACTTTATGCGGCTCATGAATTATGCCTTATGGTTCTGGACTTTGTAAGTCTCGGTCAAGATGCGCTCCTTATAATCCGAGCTAAGTCTCTCCTTTAGGCTTTTGATATGTTAACCTTGGTCAGGCTTGTTGCCTCAGAATTTCGGGCGGTGTCAATAGAGTTGGTTCATTCTATAGCCGAGCCTTTAGACTTGTTCTATTTTTCCCCAACAGTAAGCCCCCTACTCCTTACATTAACTTTGTTGACGCTAAGGAGTAGAGAGTTGTTAAGTCGACTTGAGTTGGGACCAACTTTATGATGGAGCATTTATTGCTTGCAAGCATTCTGTATCGTCCAGAACATGCGCTGGTTCATTGCTCGAGGCCTCATGAGCAGGAAGCCGCCAGAACGTCTTTTCACCTTATGGGAGCCGGACACGTGGCGGGAATGGCACTCATGTCTAGGGGTGCACACGGGTCGATTTGGTCCTCGGTAAACCGCAGAACCGTTCTAACGTTCTAGGATTTTCGAACCGAACCGAACCGTTAGCACACTAGAACGAACCAAGCCGAACCGTGAAAACCGGTTCGGTTCCGGATCGGTTCCACGGTTCTAAAATTTTCAAATATGGAAAAGCAGATATCCCCATCTTTCCTCACTTTCTGTTGAAAAGGGAAACGTCCCTTGGGACGTTTTTGAGCACCCTACATGATAGACGGTTCAGATCGCGAAAAGGGATGAGGGGTGGGGCCCACTGTCAAAACCTAATCCATGCACGTACGTCCCTGGACGTTTTTTTTTGTATGGTTTCGATATTTTGAAAAAAAAATAAGTGGGGCCCACTTCTGATGGCATTCTCGGAGATCTACTCCGCTCATCCTCTTCGTAGTAACGACTAACATGTAAGAAGAGGTGGGGACCACGGTTCCACGATTCGGGTCGGTTCTACCTGCCCCTAAACCGGAACCGAACCGTATCCAACGGTTCTTGTAATTTTGGAACCAGAACCGGACCAAACCGGACCGATCCAACGGTTCCGGTCCGGTTCCACGGTTCTACCGGTTAAATGTGCACCCCTACTCATGTCGTCCAAAGCGCGCAACGTGTCAAGCGGGGAAGTCGAAGCAGGTGTCGACTCAACTCCCCCTTAAATGCTCTTGCCACATGGTAGGGCTATAAAAGAGAGAGCGGGATGCACTTCTCCCATTTTCACACTCACGTTTTCCTCCCGTTTTTCACTTCCACTGTTTCTGTCGTTTTCCGTCATTTTCGTCTTCCGTTTCTGACTATTCCAGATAGTATATCTCATCAATGAATTTAGCCTTGAAGAGCTTGCTGACCTCTTCTTCAATGATGGCGTACCTTTCAGGGTCGAGTGTCGCCGCTTCTGTCGGATCGGTCGGTAAGTAGGGTCAATATTGAGGCGATGAGTCATCACCAAAGGATCGATCCCAGGCATATCTTCATGGCTCCAATCAAATGCGTCAGCATACCGTTGAAATAGAGATACCAACTTTTCTTTCAGGACGATTGCAGAGACGAGCCAATCCGAATCGTTTTGGACTCTTCTGTCTCGACCAAAGGTATTGGAATGAGGTCCTCTGCCAGTTGACCTCACTCGTGGGTCTCAGCCCAAGGGTCAAATGATTCAATCGTGGTTACCTCGGCTGGAGCTTTTACGGCCATCGCATAGCAGCACCTTACGTCATGTTGATCACCTTTGACGTCTCCTACTCCCGACTCGGTTGAAATTTCATGGAGAGATGGTACGTCGACACGATAGCTTGGAGAAGACATAGAGAAGGTCGACCGAGGATGGCGTTATATACTGATGGTTGCTCGATTATCAGAAAGTCAACCATAACCATCGCCTGATGCGGGGAATTTTCGACAGTAAGCGGCAATGAAATGACTCCTTCAGGAAGGATTTGTCCACCCGAGAATCTGATCAACGGAGTTCGAATCGGACGCAATGTCGATCACTCGACGCCCATTTTATCGAATGCTTGAACAAACAATACGTTTATAGATGATCCTGTATCGACGAGAATGCGGAACACTTTACGGTTTGCTGTGGTGAGGGTGACAACTAAGGCGTCAATACCTCGGGCGTCTTAATCGATAAATGATATACAATACTTTTCCTTTTTTCCTTTATTTTGAAGGTCAAGCTAAAATCAAGATTACGGACTCAGGTCGATTAACGTTTCTTGCATAATTTTTTCGAGCGTTGTTCGAGTCACCTCCGCCTCGGGGACCACCGACAATAGTTCAGATTTCTTCTATGTGTCGGTTGTCACCCGAGCGTTCTTCCGTCGTCCCAGTTCTTTTGACATGTTTTCTAAGACGGCCTTCTCGAATGAGTCTCTCAATTTCTTCTTTCAAATGATAGCAATCACTCGTATTGTGCCTATGATCATGATGATAATGGCAATATGTCACGCCCCAAACCCGGAAATTGGACTCATAGGAATCCCGATCGCTGAATCCGGTGCTGACAGCCTCCGTAATACCCCAATCTCGGCTCTCAGCACCCATACCCCAGGTTCTGATCCTGGGATCCTACAAGGAGGATTTTTCCAACGTACATTTATCTCATAAGAAGCATAACCACAAGTATAACCAAATCACAAAGGCAACATCATCATCACATATCCACTAATATAAACATTTGAATACAATGCTGAAAGGAAAATACATATATCAAAAATCAAAGCTCCAGAAGACCGCTGCACGCTCCTTGTTCAACGCTACTACAACCTAATGCCACTTGCATGCGTCTATCGTGCATAAGCTTATAGAAAGCTTAGAGGGTGGTGAAAGTGTGTGCACAAGATAAGTGGCAAGTATTTAATAAAATGTCATAATCATACAATGTCGGAAATATTGTCAAGATCATGAATCATACGATATCAGAGTAAAGGAAAACATATTGGTAAGTCCACGAGTCATACAATATCAAAGTACGCAATGCAGATCATAATGAGTAAATATCATATACCGAGGATGCAATGCAATATGCAAATCCTGATGAGTCCATAAATACTGTCAGTCGTATCTAGGCTATATAAATGCAGAAACATGGTAATCCAAAATGCTAAATGCCGCGGATGCAATGCAATATGCGGTGCGAATGAAATGACCAAGCTGGAGTGAAGTCGGGATGATAGTACGTAGTATCGCAGGCTATGGGGTCCATCACAAGAGACTTCTTTCCAAACCAGTCCCATACCTAAATTTGGATTGTCAGACTCAATGTGATAGACTCTTGATCTCAGGTTAGTCGCGTGCCCAACCGAAATCATTGCCACACGAATGTACACAACAATTAGTTGCACACCACCAGCCCGAGTGGATAGTGAATAATGAATGAATGGTTAAAATGCTGAGTATGCAACTCCTACTCAATAAGTCCATATATCAATATTGTACATCTCTGGGATCATCAACAGAGTTTAGTACACTCCAAGCTGGCTACCGCCCTGGCCGGCCGTGTAGCCCAGCGAGTGGAAAAAACCTCACTACCTGCCTTCCAGTAGTATACCAATGCCTACCCGACTTGTCAATAGTAGACCTATTTAGGAGCTAGTCAAACTCAGCCTAGCTTACAGACCCCTCACTCAGGTGGATAAGGCCACACCCCCTCCCAACCGACCATGACATAGTGGGAGACGCAGCCTACTGGTACTCGGCACTCGGGCGCTCATGTATCCACTTGGTCTAAACGTTGGGGCGTCTCTTGGCCTCGGAGGTTTAGGGACTTTCATCCACGGACATCCAAAGTGTCCAGATGCTTGAACAAAATATTTTCGGTGTCCCATCTAACCATCCACGACATGCCGGTGGAGGCTACGACCCTGATGTCGCTAGGGCATACAGTAGTTACAATCACACAATGCAAGATGCATGAGTCATGTAGTCCAATCATGTATCAATCCTGTGCATACTATGCGCTCATGTAGGATAACTCCACCTATCCGGGAGTCCCATAAATCATCTATACTATGGCATATGCAATGGTCAATCATATCTTATAATAAACATGTAAATGATACGTATGGGCATGTATCATGATGTTATGTTGTCTTTACTCATAATCGGTATCAATAACCGGTATCATCAATCGGCCTCAACAATGTGGACATTTAACCAACATTGCCCCCAAGGAATGGCCCACATAGAGCCTAACAATGACCTCACGCAAGGGCCTAATATACAACACCATAGGCCTTACTCAAGAGCTTAATACACATCATGATGGGCCTCTCACATGGGCCTAATATACATTACAATGGGCTCCATCGCCCGACCCTCAAATGCATGAGCTTAATACACATCACGATGGGCCTCTCACATAGGTCTCATATATATCACATTGGGCCTTAAACACGGGCTGAATACACATCATAACGGGCCTCAAATACGGACCGCATATACATCACATTAGGCCTCGATAATCGACCTCGATATTCGGCCTCGACAATTGGAATCGAGCTCGACAATCAGAATTGGCCTATACAATCGGCCTCAATAATCGAAATCGGCCTCACCAATTGGCCTCGACAATAAGAATCGACCTCGATAATCGGAATCGGCATCGACAATTGGCCTCAACAATCGAAATCGGCCTCGACAATCGGAATCGACCTTAACAATCAGAATCGGCCTCGATAATCAGAATCGACCTCGATAATCAGAATCAGCCTCAACAATCAGCCTTGATAATCAGAATCAGCCTCGATAATCAGTCTCGACAATCAGAATCGGCCTCAACAATCGGAATCGCCCTCGACAATCAGAATCGGCCTCAACAATAGGCCTCGACAATCGGAATCGACCTCAATAATCAGAATCAGCCTCTGCAATTGGCCTCAACCATCGGAATCGGCCTCGATAATCAGAATCGGCCTTGATAATCAGAATCGACCTCAACAATCGAAATTGGCCTAAGGGGAGGTCACAATGTGGACATTTAACCATCATTGCTCCCAAGGGGTGGCCCACATAAAGCCAAACGTATCGTGGGCCCATGACCTCATACAAGGGCCTAATATACATCATAATGGTCCACACTATACACCATATCGGGCCTGGCCAAATGGGCCACAAATATATTACAACGGGCCACATACCTGGGCCTATATACATCTTATGGGCCGAAAATGCATCACAATGGACCTTATCGCACAGGCTTTAAATGCATAACAGGTGGGCCTATCTCACGGACCTAATATACATTACGATGAGCCGCATACACGGGCCTAACACACATCACTATGGGCTGCTCACATGGGCCGAAAATACATCTCATTGGGCCTTACTAAATGGGCTGAAAATATATCGCAATGGGCCTCATCAATGGGCCTCATATACATCAGGTGGGTTACATCAATGGGCCGCACCAATGGGCAATGGGTGGGCCCCGCACATGCAGCAAATGGGTCACAATTACATCATAATAAGGCGGACCCTGCACAGCCAGCAGGTGGGCCTGCACCTTCCAAATGGGCCCACCAAATGAACAGCATGGATACATATATCATGGTGTCCCACGAGGCTGGGTACGACGCAGATGAAACAGATGGATGGTATGGCTAAAATACATACATCACGGTGGGCCATACGTCCATCAAAATGGACAGACGGTGTGAATACAACACATTCATCAAGGCAGGACTCATACATCAAGGTGCGTCCACCTACTGTGATGGACGGTGGGAATATAAAATACATGCAATCAAGGTGGTCCACGTACTGTATAGCACTTGCATCAGGGTGGTCCACCGTCCTTGATGAATGGTGCGAAAGCAAAACAGGTGGACGGCTTGGGTGTAAAACAGATGGACGTCGTGAATGAAACACATATATCACGGTGGCCCCGAGCTGCTGCTGCATGGTCAGCAAATTATCAAGGTGGGCCCCACATGCTGTGCATGGACAACACATTATCAAGGTGGGCCCCACATGTTTTGCATGGACAACACATACAATGGATACAATAAGGTGGGTCCCACCCGTCTAGCACATGGATGGTGTGGATACAAGATACATACATCATGACTGGATCTGCACGCCCCATTAATGGACGGTGCAGATGCCAAAACACACCACTGTGGAGCCCCACATGATGGATGGCTAGAGTGGATGCCACGTACATCACGGTGAGACCCCACCGTCCCACCCATGGACGGTGTGGATACAAATCATGTACATTAAGGTGGGCCCACCCTGCCAATGGATGGACGGTGTGGTATATCCCATACATCATGATGAAATACATCAGGTGGGTCCCACGTGGGGCCTACCAGATATATAAATATATATGATTGTATATTATATATATTAATTATTATTATTATTACTTTACATATCCAGTGGTCCCCACACGTCCAGCGTTTGGACGTGTGGAACTACAAAATATACATCGTTGTGGGGCCCTGATCTGGACAGTCTGTGCATTAGATGGTTGCCACGTCCAGACCCTAGACGGTTTGGGTATAACACAAACATCACTGTGCAATCCCACTGTCCAAAAATCTGGATGGTGGAGATAAAACACATATATTATGGTATGGTCCATGGCTCAGATGGACGGATAGCATGGACGCAATCCACATGTGTGGCCCACCTCAGCTCAAAGTGGGGCTGGTATTTGCGTTTTCTCTTCATCTGGGCTTGTCCAGATGGCAGCCAGGTGGACCCACTCGGCGGACGTCATGGATAAAATACATACATCACAGTGGGTCCACGATCGGTGTGGATCTAGTGGGCCACGCCCATCACAAGTGAGATGGAGAGAGAGAGAGAGAGATCGATGAGAAGGGGAGGGACCTCGCCACTATGGGCCCTCCCTTTACAATGCATACATCAAGATGGGTCCCACTATAAGTGGGCCCTTAAATCACAAAATCAAAAACATAAAATCACCCACCATTCTTGCTTCTTGGACTTCTTCTTCCACCGATGCCTCCTAGAGCTCCATGAAATACATTTCAATGGTCGAGATGAAGCTTGGATGGTGGAGATGGGAGGTAGGAAGGTGGGTCACACTAACTTCTTCATGGAATCCATAGACATTGGGTGCTTGGATTGTTTAGCAGATGGAGTGAGAAATGAGAGAGAGGGTTGTAAGGAGAGAGAGGGATGGGTGAGTAATGGGGTGTGATGGGTGAGATATGGGTGATGGGTGATGGATGTGTACTTGGTTGTAAAAGAGAGTTGACTTTAGGGAGGGGTGATTGTACTTGGGGATGTGATAGAGTACTTGACATTAGATGTGATTGATGGGACATCCTCTTAGGATTTGCGACGCGCGGTATTTTCCTCAAACTGAATGCAGACCCACATCTCCTCGCCTGGGTGTCGGATTAGCGCACGAGATGTGGCATTGGAACTACGGCGATGACACGTTCGCAAGGGTACAAGTTTTGAGTCAAGCCAACTTTAATATACGGGTTACGACTTAGGATCCCGCGCAAACATTGATAACAGATCGCGGGTCGCCGGAATTTAACTAGGAGGACTGCGGAAGCCTACAGAACAGTACGGGATAGGACACGAGTCTCACATAATACTTATTCTTACTTTGTAGGTTCGGATTGCTTTCGAGTCTATCAAGCCAGTTGAGGAATCCTTCGCCATTGATTTCTATCAATACCTGCTCCTGTGGCTTATTGAGCAGAGTGTACGTTGAGAATTTGTGGCCAAGCCGCTAACCCGACCTATGTTCGTCACGGGACCGATCTTCTTTACGCTTTTTACCACTAGTTGAGTCAACTTCCTTTTTTGTTGACTCTTTGGCCGGGGCTTTTGCATTTTGAGCAGCCTCACGCAGGATTCGAGTTTCTTCGGTGTCCGCATACTTATCCGACCAAGCCATGAATTCAGCTAGAGTAGTAGGCGGGTTCTTGTCCAAGGATGTAAGAAACGGCCTATCTCTGATGCCTTGTATGATTGAGTTAAGGGCTGTCTCGTTCGAATGTTTTTGGACTTTGAGCGACTAGAAGTTAAAGTGTTTGATATAATCCTTCGATAGTTCTCCCTCTTTTTGAATTATATGTTCAAGTGCGCATATGGCTTCAACTTTTTCTTCCCACTGATGAAATTGGTGAGGAAAGCGTCACTGAGCTCTGTGAACGAGCTGATGGACTTTGGCCTTAACTATTTGAAATAAAGTTGAGCTATGTCGGCTAAAGTGAGGGAGAAGGCTCGACACATCACAACGTCCTAGGCATCGTGCAATTCCATATAAGTCCGAAAGGACTCGATGTGCTCGGTTGGATCGGTTTTACCGGTGAAGGGCGTGGTATGAGGAAGGCGAAATCATTCTGGTAGCCGAGCTTGCATAATTTCTTATGTGAACGGGGATGCCTTCGCCTCAGGCCTCATCTGATTTTCATTGCAGTTTTACTTCATATCTGCGATCTCCTCCCGTACTTCCTTTCGCAGGTCCTGTATATTAACTTTCCAGGGTTCGTCGCTGTCAGTCGTACCCTCGACCGGGGGTCTGATGCACCTTCTCCGATCTATTTCATGTCGAAGATCGGTGGCAGGCAGTGGGGTGGTCAAGGAATGAGAGGGTGCGAGCTCGGCCGGACCCTGGTGTTGACTTTGCTGAGGAACAGATCATGGAGCAACAAGCTGAGCATCGACAAATTGTCGTGGGGCGTTTGCCCAACCATCATCATGCTGGGGCAGCTGAACTTGCTGGCGATGGATCTGTTTCAGCATTTGCTTCATGTAGTTCAAATCGGTTCTGAGTTCCTAGACCTCCTTATCTAACCGTCCGTGTCCCTGGTTCCGTTGAATATGCTTGGTCGAAACGGAGGTTGCCGGATGGGCCGCGGAATCTTGTCGATTATCAGGTCAGTTCTGGGCCCCTTGGGCTCCATTCGTACCCGGCGAGCCTTCTGTCACCGGCAGTCCAGTGACAGCGACCTCATTAGGCTCGTTTTAGACGGTTCTCCTTGTTCTTGTCATTGGAGGTCTATTTGAAGCTTTTCGAGAGAGCTAAAGAAAAATGACTTTTCATATCGTTTCCCACAAACGGTGTTAAACTGTTGATGCAAAAAATTGGTGCGCCCTTCTTGGATCCTTTACCTACACAGGAAGAAGACAAGGAAGACCCTAGTTAGAGTCGGAGACCCTTCGATGCCAAAGTCATGACTAGGATCGTATTAAAGGGTTATAGGAGAGAGTTTTTGCGTACCTTTCACTCTCAAAGTCTTTCATATTTATAGGAAGGGGAGGATCCCATTATGTCAGGATTCTTTTCCTGATATCTTGGGAATTCGGTGCCAATCTAATTTTGGACTCCAGCCGAACCAGAGATCTTCGGGATCGGGGATCTTTTTATTGGATGTTCGGGAAGGTGTTATATTTTACACCATTTCTTGGTCGACTCTGCTGATGAGCGAGTCTCGGCTGGCTATAAAAGGTAGAGTCAATTGCCCTCTATCGGATGAGATGATACTAATCCATAATCAGTGTGCTTTCTTAATCCGATTGCTGACTCTATAACCGACCTCAAAATTGGTTGGTTTTATGGTTGGTCACGTGGCTTCTGAGCTTTTGGCCGTAGTCCGCCTCTTTAGACGTCATTGCCTCATTTATCGAGTTAACTTCATGCATCTCATGCATTATGCCTTATGGTTCTGGACTTTGTAAGTCTCGATTAAGATGCGTTCCTTATAATCTGAGCTAAGTCTCTCCTTTAGGCTTTTGATTTGCTAGCCTCGGTCAGGCTTGTTGCCTCGGAATTCCGGGCAGTGTCAGTAGAGTTGGTCCATTCCATAGCCGAGCCTTTAAACTTGTTCTATTTTTCCCCAAAAAAACTTTTTATTGCGTGAAAAAACTGGGCAATTAGAAGGTAGAGGTTTACTCGAATGGAAGCAGATGGTTTGGTGTACCACACACCACTGACTCCAATTGGTGTGGTTACTTGTTGTGCAAAGACGAGCGCTGACGCTGCTCAAGCCAAGCCCGAGTTGTAGAGCAGTTCAAATGAGATCAAAGTTACATGGCCCATAATAATGTATTTATTATATCCACGCCGTTTAGGAAGAGGATTGGTTGGTGTACCACACATCACTGATCTAACTGGTGTGTTGATGTCACCAAGTTATGTGGGTCCCATCATGAGGTATGTGTTATATTCAAATCATACGTGGGTCCCATCATGAGGTATGTGGGTCCCATCATGAGGTATGTGCTATATTCAAATCCTACGTCTATTTGGCAAGTTTGTCCTAAGGCTTAAGCTGAAAAATGAGATAGATCCAACTATCAAATGGACCACACTGTAAAAAACAGTGAGGAATTTAACGTCTACCATTGAAACCCTTTCGGAGGGTCACAGAAGATTTGGATCAATATGATGTTTGTTTTTCCTCTTCATTATGATATTTGTTTTTCCTCTTCATCCAGTTATATATGACCCACTGAACTTGGTGACGTCAACACACCAACCAAATTGATGTTTTGTGGTATAATTGGGCATCAAGTCGAGTTAGACTAAGTTAGGGCTGACCCGACTCAATGCGAAATCCAGCATGCCTGACCCGATTCGAGTTCGGGTCTAACCTGGACTAACTCGAACCAAGTCCAACCCGGTCACAAGTACCGAGTCGAGTCAGCACCAAGTTGGGTCAAGTCAGCACCAACCTGGTCACACACTCCTCAAGCTCTGTGGGATGAAATCATAGCTCAGAACTTAGGTGCACCTGTCGAAATTGCAGTCTCTCCATCAGCTACATAGCATCTCGGATCTGAAAATGTCAAATTCGGATTTTTTTATATGTACGAGTTGGGTTTCGGATCAAGTTAAATCAGTACCAAATCGGATTTTAAGTCGAGTTACTAGGTGATCCGAACTCAACTCGATTTGAGTTCAGATTGTAAGAAGTCTACTCTGCTCAGATTGACTCACCCACTTGGTTTGGGTCGAGTCAAGTCTGAACGAGTTAGACAAGTTGAGTCTGCTAACTCAAGTCGTCTCATGCCCAACTCTATGTGTGGTACACCAGCTAATCCACTTCATACTCAAATAAACCCAACGTATTATATTACCATACGCCAAGACCATATCATTTAGATTGGAGGTGTCAAGCCGAATAGAATGTTGCACGTGGTTGCCTCAAAAATCTTCTAGACGAGGATGTTTGGCTCAAATCAGTGGTTCATTAAATGTGTCTGTGTCGAGTATGCCGATGTGAATGCAGTTCGAATTGAACCCAATGCCTTATGACCCATGTATAAAATAGATGAGTTAAGATCGGATATAGGAAAATCAGCCGACCACTTAACCATAGATTGTGTTGAATCATGCGAGTAACGAATAAAATGGTTAATACTGAAAATTCACACGTGGTGTAATGGGATTACCACGGTTGTGCTATAGAAGCTGCGCGAGGCTACGAAATGAAGGTTATGTCCTAGAGGGGGTGATTAGGAACAAATAAAATTTTCATATTTTAAACCGCAATTGCCTACTTAAGCTAATATGTAAATTAAGTCAAGAAACGTAATTAACTCTAAGGTTTCCAAGCCAATAGAGGGTCCAGTCACATAGACTACAAATGACATGACAAGTAAGCAACTAGTTTATAAACATGATAGTGTGCATGTGTGTGTGCGATGTGCTAACTATCAACTCCTAACATTCATCTAATCATGCATTCATATAATTAAATATTCACCACATACAATCTAAAAAACAAGCATGTATAGTGGCTCGGTTTCCCTACTCCACTCCCGACGGATGCACTCAACCCATAAGTGTATCGGAGGTTTTAAATTAAGTTGACTTCTAACCTTTACAATCCTACAAAAGGATCGGCTTCTACAAGAGACTTTACGTGGTTTTCCATAGGCTCGCCATGAACATTAGTCCTATACAAGAACCTACTGACGTACACTCTCATTGGAGGCTCCCGTAAGAGACTTTAGTTGGTTTTCTATTGGCTAACTAACAACCTCAGCCCTAATCTAATGACCTATGTTTACTCCCGCCGAAGGCTCCCAGAGAGACTAACATGTACGCGCCCATATCCAGTGGCTTACACAAGAACTAGATTTAGGCCCGACACAAGAATTCGGATTTAGGCTCTACACGATAGACGAAGTCCTACATAAGAACCTAGTCAAGTTTGGTAATTCCAACTCTACACTCAATCATACATAAGGAAGGAGTGTACCCAGACTCTTACACTTGACAACTTACTTGTTGGTTGAGCCCCTTTTGTAACGCCTTCTCGGGTTGCTTAATCGATGCTCTCCGATGCTTCATTCAACTCTCATTTTCTCCCTCAATCATGATGTCGTTGCTTTGCCAAGGCTTCATCTCTAAGATTAAAACACATTGCAAGTAGTGCTCTTCTGAAGTGGCCAAGGTAATGAGAGGTTAGTTGAGTCTCATACAACTAATGAAAAGTTGTAATTCCTAGGGAATTTAACTAGATGAGTCTTCTAGAGAATTTAGATAATGGTATACCTATAGAGGTTGAGTTTAATCTCTAAAAAATGGTGGAGTTCAAGCTCATCTTTAAGGTGTAAGTTGAAATCCTCATTACAGTATTAATCTCAATGGAGATGACTTAGAACTCATAGGTTTAGAGGCTTAGGATAAGAGATATAATCATGGAATCACTAAAGCTTCTACTACACCAAACATTCATCATTATACCTAAGAACCAAATGCCTTTTATAAGGAGTTTGAGCTCAAACGGGAAAAAAAAATAAAAAATGAGAGATAACGGCTCTTTTGATGGGGATCAAGTGGTCTTCAATGCCATCGAGGTGAAGCTTCAATGTCATCGAAGGGTACCTCGATGCCATCAAGAAAATCAGATAATATGATTAATTCTTGTTGGACATATCTGAATTACTTATTCGATACCATTAAGTAGTCTTCGATGCCATCAATGTGAACATTCGATGCAATCGAAGGAGACCTTGATACCATCGAGAAAATCTGATAAAATGATCAATTCTTGCTGGACATATCTGAATTATTAACTCGATGCCAATGAGGGGATCTTTGATCCATCGAGGTTTGCTCGATGAAATTAAGCACCACTTGAAAGACTGTTGTTTTGGACGTATGATTTCACAGTAGCTTTGCACCTCTTCTAGCCTTACTTATCATGTTCCAATTAGGTTTCTAAAGCTAATGGATGATCAACAAGGTCTACCTACTAAGTCAATATCATTTAGAGGTTTAAAAGTGGTTTTGGGTCAAGAGTTAAGATCACAAAGGCACATCTTTTATTTGTTCTTTTCTCCGTGATGCTCTTATCCACTTGTATCTTCGGTCTTAAGCTTCCAGAGGCTTAATTGGCTACATGACACATAGACACATGTGATTGACAAACAAGATGCACAAATCAGTGCATTAACATGTACTTCTAATGAGTTCTTTTTTTTTAAATAACTTTTAATTAAGCGTGTGCTAGCTTATATTATTTAATATTAAGATATTATGACTTAAAAAAATAAAATTAGGCTAACCAATGAAATTAATAATGTAAATGCATTCACAGTCAGCTAAAAATAAAACAACAAAAAAGAATAATTGATGATAATTTGTTTATCTAATGAAATATTAGGCTTTATAGATAAGAAAGTTGCCAGACATGAAAGCCAGATCACTTGCTTAGTTGCTTCGTGACAAGAAAGTCGTTGAAAATGACAATTTGTTCGTCACGTGGCTAGGTTTTGTTATGTGAGACAATCATAGTTCGAGGAAAGTGGGTGGACATCTATTCACCAGATAAGGCTTCATGATTAAAAAATTGTTGTGGCGACTACCTGTTCGTCGCGCAGGACCGGCTTTTATAGCTAAAGGTCCAATGCTAGGCGGATCGTCAAAAGTTTATTCATCAATCAATTGGGCTTTGTGGTAGGATGATCCTTGGAAAACAACTGTCTGTTTATTACACTATATGTTGAGCTTCACAGGCGAGTCGGTCATGGTTAGGATCAATCATTCATCACTTAGCCATGTACTTCATGAGAGGAAGGTCAATGGGGTGATAACTTGTTCGTTGCTTCAGATCCTCGCTTCATGGTGATTAGTCTTGAGAACAACTATTTGTCCATTACTTAAATCCCGACTCCGTGGATAAGGTTGTCATGAAATGACCATGTGTTCAACGCTCACTAGGAGCTCGTGGCAAGGTAGTCATAGTTAAATGGAAGTCTATTCGTCACTTTGGTCAAGCTTCACAGTGAGATGGTCAACCGGAATCTCTAGGCACATCGCAAGATAACTCTATTGTCCATCCATTGAGGCCTAAAGATCTTCCTAGGTTTAATGACATGATCATAAACACAGGGTGCCAACTAACATATCTAATCTAATAAATTTGGGCTAGTTTGCAATATTACACTGGCTTACAATGGAGGAGTTAGATTGAATAATAATAATAAATATCTATGGCAGATGGAGGATAGTCAGGGTTGCACTAAAACGAGTAATGTTATATTGTATAGGAGTGGCATAGGCCCTAAGCTTTTCATTCCCTTCTAAATTTATAGAAGTACAAGGTGGTTTGTTAAAGACGTGTATTGGGATCGGTCTTGGAGATCTCATATGGATTGATTGGTCAATTAGCAAAAACATAGCTAATTATACTTCAAACTCAAGATGAGTCTTCTAGACCTTCAAGCAACCAATCATCTAGCAAGCTAGCTAATCATATTTCTATCTTGAATTGAGACTTCATGATCTTTGCAGGATCAGCTTGCTTCTGGATGTGAGCAGCCAATCACATTTTACAATGTGTTGTTGTTAGCAGTCACTACCTTAACTAATAGTGTGTATTAAAGCTTTCCACTTATAGCTCCACATATGTGCAACTACTTGAATTTTGCCATGTGTGAGAAGAAGAATCACCACCAACTAAAATAGTGGCTGTGAGTGTCCTTGTTAGGCCATTATGGAGCCTATGGCCTTTCTTGTTTTCCCATGTATCATACAATAACTTTTGCTCAAGCTCGATGACACGTGTCACATGGCATCAACTTTCGTTGTGCTTCACAGTCTCCTCTTGCCATTCACATCGACTATAAGAATTTTATCTTGATCTCTCATACAATCATGCCACCACTTGTCAGCTTAGTAGCCCTCGAATCTGCTCAGATTAGGTGTAAAAAGTGGGAAATCTTAGACTTTTAAATCATTGGCTGACAAATCAATGATCATGGCAAAGGTCCATATTTATTAGAAAAAATTAAATAATAACAGGGGCTTTGTGGAGCCCTCTGTGATGTCTGGGTTTTATCCATGTTGTGCATCAATTTTTTTCATATCATTTAGGGCACAAGCCTAAAAATGAGGCAAATTCAAAGCTCAAGTGGACCACACCACATGAAGAAGCCATCATTCAAACTTCCAAAGGCCCGCTTTGATGTTTATTTTCCATCCAACCCATTGATAAGGTCACATAAACCTAAATGAAGGGAAAATACAAATGTCAGCTTGATCTAAAACGTTTATGGCCCCCAAGTTTTTAATAGTAGTTGTTCAATCCATATTATGTGGACCACTTGAACTTGGGATTTGCCCCATTTTTGGGATCGGAGCCTAAAATCATTTGAAAAAAATGGATGAACGGTATGGATAAAACCCATATATCAGAGTGAACCCCACATAGCCCTTGCCTAGACTAATTCCAATATGACGCAAATTGTTATGCTCTAACCAGAGAAGTTGCAATAGTCAGAAGCTATGTGGGGGTCCGCAAAGATGCCTGTGAGAAATCCATTCCATCCATTAGTATCTTAAACTCACATAATGATCAGACTCAAAAAATTGAGCAGATTGAAAACTCATGTAGGTTACATGACTAGAAATAGTGGTAATGTAAATGTCAACAGTTGAAAACTTCTTGGAGCCCACTGTGATACTTATATGCCATCCAAACTGTTCATTATGTTATTAACATTGGTATAAATTGTAGGCACAAATGCCATCATAATTAAAAACATATGTGGCCCTAATAAAGTTTCCAATGGTAGGCATTCAATCCATGTTGTTTTACGTCATGTGTCCCACACAAGCTTTAGATTTGCTTGATTTTTGGAGTCCAGTCCTATCGTAAGGTTGAGAAACTAATGGACAAAGTGGATTTCTTACAGTCATATCTGTGGACCCCACATAGCTTCCAACCACAAGAACTCTAGGGCACTGGCAATTGCATCAATTTCAATCAGAAAGTTCATTTATTGGTAGTCTTCAATTTTAAAAAATATAATTTGGTGCCATGTTAAGGTAGTTAATACTCGTGCATACGTCTACCATGAATCTAAGCCCCCCCGGTAGGTCTAACTTAAAATGTCAAATCAACCCAACAATATAATAGGAGCAAATTGGCTTGACTTTGGGCACAAAGATATTTTTGTGCTCGGAGTTTTGTCGAGCTCATAGAGATGTTCGTGAAAAATATACTATGTTCATCTCTTTTGAAAGACCACAATAAGACAGTATTTTAAAAATCAAGGGGATCCAAAACTCACGAGGGCCATACCACACAAAACAGTGGGGATTGAACGCTCGACAATGACAAATTTTTTGTATTAGGATGATATTTGTTCCTACAGTTTATCTAAGTGATAATAATTTCATGAATAATTTGGATGGCATATAAGCATCATGGTCAGCTCTAAGAAGGTTTCAACGGTGGGTGCTGTTATTCCCACGGTTTTGTTGGTGTGGCTCACCTGAGTTTTAAATTGCTTGATTTTTAAAATCATATCCTATTGTGGTCTTTCATAATAGAGGGATAGAGTGAATTTTTCACAAACATTTCTGTGGACCC
Organism: Magnolia changhungtana; assembly: GCA_030180095.1. Classification (NCBI taxonomy): domain Eukaryota; kingdom Viridiplantae; phylum Streptophyta; class Magnoliopsida; order Magnoliales; family Magnoliaceae; genus Magnolia; species Magnolia changhungtana. The sequence goes on along the minus strand of JASAUF010000502.1, from coordinate 1,795,320 downwards.
CACACAACCCCGGTTACAAAGATATCTCTATGCCCGGGGTCATAGGCAATCTACTCCCCAATCTAACCATCTGGTTTTTACCTTTTGAGTTTGAAACAATCATTCATTTATGGCCAACTAAATGAATAGTTAGGATCATCTGATTATATTTTTGGGCCATTTCAAAATGGGGAGTTAATTAATACTAGGAAGGAATAGAGGTTAATAACTAGAAACTTATAATTTGTACAAGTTTTTATATTGACTCAAATTAACCTCCCAAAATGCAAAACTAGTTATAAATAGATTGTTACATGAAGATTCATGGACACACGTTAGCTCGATTTGTAACATTAACTGTTTTTAATTTCCACCATCCATAAATGTGCACCATCACAATATCACTACATGAAAATGTTAAAATTCGACAGCCTAAAATCATCGAATTTTAAAAAATTTGTTGGATGTAGGTAGCGAAAATAGCTGTTGAATGTTTGGAAGTCGAAAACCAAATTCGATGGTGCGAAACTGTCAAATTCTTTTTGGCAGGCTGGAGGGAGCCGTTGAATGAGGATACGGTCGAATAAATATTTGACGACCCGATGCCTTCATTATGGAGCCCATTTTTGGTAGACTTAGGCCATCAAATTTGGTTTCTTTGGTCATCGCATTTTATTTGTATATTGATATAACAACAAAATTTAGTGAATTTAGAGCCTCAGGGCCATGGTTATGCCCGTACACATGATAAACATATTTTAATATAATCTAAAATCACCATAATCCACTATTTTTTTCCAAATTAAATAAAATATAATTAATAATTCAAATCATATAAAATATAATTTATTCGAGGAACAATAGTTTAAGCTATTAATAAAATTCATAAGATGATTTAGTTGCGTGGGAATGAAAAATCAATACAAAGGAAAAGTTTTGAAAAGGGCGATCTTAATAGTCCCAAAAGGGGGGTGAATAGGACTATGTCAAATAAAAATTTAAAGCATTGAAATAATAAATAAATCAGAATAAAAAAGAAATCTCAATAGCATTAGTATTGAAAAATTGATTCAAACTTAGTTCGTAGGACAACCTTACACCAAAAATAAAGTTTTAGGTAGGACAACCTGATTTTATGAACGTTTGTAAGGATCAAGACTTCAAACCAAGCAAGAGATAATAAACCTATTTATTACAAACATTCACTACTTGTGCAGAAATAAAATTACAATTATTTACCATGGATACAAAAATTAAACATTTACCACAACACCAAGAGTTATAGTGGTTCGGTGTGTACACCAATTGTTCTCAAACAGCCACACCTACTCAACTCCTAATAATCACAACCCACGTGATATTGACATTCACCAAAAATAAGATTTTCACAAGTTCACCTTAAAACCTTACACAATTGTGATTTTAAAAGGATTATCACAAACGAAAACCCCACGCTGAGATTTTCTGGCTATCTCAGTCAAAACCAATACATGAGATTTTATGGCTATATCAAAGAAACCAAAATACAAAGAGTAGAAATGTACTTATCTTCTCATTGAAGACATTCTTGATGTAACCTGTAAAACCGCTTTGCTTAAAGTAGAATGTTCAATGTCCAGTAACACAAACAAGGGTTCTAGGTTCTAGATTGATTTTAAATTAATTTAAACCAAAGGTTACTTGTTTGAATTCCTCAAGATCTCAAAGAAGAGCCATTACTCTCTTTAAAAAATAAGATTCATGAAAAGAGATCAAGGAATTAAAACAAAAAGCTATTTAAACAGAATATTAAAATACCATGCAAGAGCTTGAAGATAGTGGGGACCTCTCTCTCTCTCTTGGTGAAGGCTTTTCTTAGCTTGAATGAATAATTTCGGAATGAGAGAATGCTTCTATTTATAGTTAGAAATGTTGTTTCTTCGACTCGTCTAAGATCTAACAAAATTTTAAATTTTAGGCGTGATCGGATAAAACTGTTCTTCGACTAGTCGAAGGCCCTGCGCGACTTATCGAGGGCCCTGCTAGACTAGTAGATCATGGGCTTCGACTGGTCGAGGGTGTCAAAATATAGTTGTTGGACTTCGAGTCGAGGAACCCTCGACTGGTCGAAGGACCCTCTTCGACTATTCGAGGAAGCAATGGAAAAATCCACTTTTTGCATTTTGAACTTAGACTAGTCAAAAATTTCTTAGACTGGACGAGCCACAACTTAGACTAGTCAAACCAAAGCCTAGACTAGTCAAAGTTAAGCCTATATAAAGTATAAAAACCCATATATGATTATATTTTGAAAGGACCTAAGCCTAAGGTCTTTCTAGAGTCTATTATACCTGAAAAGCGTAAACATTGAAGTAGCTTGAACTTCTCAAAACTTGTTCTTGAATATTTAATAGAGCTTGAAGTAGGAGTTTGAACTTCTACTAGTCTTTAGTAGAACTTGAACTTTCTTCATCCATCTTGATTCTCTTGAAGGTAAACTTTCCATCTTCTTGATTCTCTTGAAGGTGAACTTTCTATCTTGAATCTCTTAAAGGTAAACTTTTCATCTTGAATCTCTTTGTATGAACCATATCATAAGTTATTTTATCTCATCGAAATTTGACAAACAAGACTGTGGTTATACATTATATCACTTATAAGTTTAACTGAAGTTTATCTAGATATTAGAATCATTGCATTATTTTCTATGTTCTATGAAACAATGATGAAGTAGATGTATTGCATCTCTCTATATTATTTACATTATTCTTACCAGAATAAATGTTTCTTCCACCACCATCATTTGACTGAGGCAATTCAGTTACAAGGTTTACATTCAGAAACAATATTGAGTTTGAATCTTCAAACAGTATTAGTAGAGAGATTTTCAATCAAAAAATTATAATCTAATCGATGTGAAGTTTTCAACAGTAACTTCATAATATACATCCATTAAAAAAAAACATTTAACTATGGTAGTTATTTAACATTAAGTCATAAAGATTGGGACATAAAAGATCAGAAGAGTATAATTTCATATACTGTACTTTTTTAACGAGTAATAAAATTTATTAAAAATGAACCGAAGGAAAATGTAACTTATTTGGAATGGACATCTTTTATAAAAGCAACAAAGTCTACTAGCTTTTCTTCTTTGTTTGTGATGTAGTGTCAAGTTGTTTTCTTTCCTCACCTTTTGGTGGCCCTCTAAACAAATTTTCAATTCTCTCTAAAAAAATATAACTTCTTATTAAGATGTAAACTAGCACCGTAACTATTTCATATGAGGGTTTGAGTTAATTTTTTTACCGGACTCTTCATAACCAAGGAGAGAGTTGTTCATAACCCCAAGTGTAGGGTCGCGATGTAGTAATGACCCAGTGAGAATGAGGTCGAATCCACAGGGAATGGGGAACACAATTTAAAACTAATATAAGTCTAACTTGGTTGGTCTGGGTTTTTAATCTAACGATTTAGAAAAGGTTTTGAAATAATAAAGATAAAAGACTAAGGATCTAAGAGTCCACCTATAGAAATCTTAATATTCAATCTACTTGATTCAATGATAACTCAATTGGAATCGAAGTCCTATCCTATCCAATCGGATAGTGGAGCGGTTAAAACAGAATCTGAACTTTCATTGAATTATTTCCCAAATATCTGTCTACTTGCAATGATGGTAGGGAATTCAATCATACACCATGCTCAGGAGATGATGGTGAATAACAACTTATACACATCACACAATTTAAAATAAATAAGAAGATATTCAAAGTTCTCACAACATCTACTGTAATTGGAGCCACAATAAACCATAGAAAACTGAAAATATTCCTTAAATCAAACTAGATATCAATGAAGTTCAACACAAACTTGTATCAAAGCAAATTAAACATCAAAATAAACTACATATTTCATCTCTTAGCCTTAGCTAAGAGATTAACCTGAGAAGACTAACATCCTAGAAGAAAAATAAATAGATCAACTAGAACATGAAGAAATGAAAGTTGAAGAACGTTGTCGGCACTCCACATAGGCCTTCTCTCCCTTTTCAAACCTTAGAAGATGCTTTGGAATGTCTTATGGACTCCTATTTATAGTTTTGAAATTCCAACTTTCGCACCAACTTGGAGATTTCACAAACAGACCTTGGATTTATGCACTTTTGTTATGTTTCAGTCGGATCAAAGTCATGTCTGAAAAATCTGTACAAAATATGTCAAATTTTGGTTGGACCAAAGTTGGCTCAGGTCGGACCAAGTCAAGCTAAAGGTTGAGCCGAATTAATTCTGAAAATCATAATTTCTTGCTGGACTGTTTTGTGCGATTTTGGTCGGACCGAACTTGGCTTCGATCGAATCGAACTGGACTCTTTTTTTTTTTTTTTTTTTTTCTATTGTGGACTTTGTAATCTTTCCAGTCCTTTCTCCTCCTTTGCACTTAATTTTCTTGGATCTTCGGCATGTGAATTCTTCATTAATGACTTTAAAATCTCCAAATCTTCGTTGCCTTGTTTTGAGCTCTAAATCCATCATTTTAAGCGCATATTCATCATAAGCTTCTGAATCACCTCACATGACAAAAACGTATATAATTAAATTAAATTATCAATTAAATTCCAGAAAAACTAATGTAATTGAAGGGTTAAATATGCAATATTTGAGTCTCAACAAGAGTTGCCTACATACTTATTATCGTGATAAGATCAAGTCATTATAGTTAGATATGAACACAAACTAAGACAGCTCTGTTAGCTCGCTCGGTTCGGCCTAATTCAGCTCAACTTAGTTTGGCTCGAACAACCTGTTTGAGCCAAGTCGAGCCAGAAATCCCAACTTACTTCAAAAGTGAGCCAAGCTCGAGCTATATGCTACTCGATTTGGTTTAACTTGAACCTTAGCTCGGTTCGGTCTAATTCGGCTCAGTTTGGCTCGACCAAGTATGAAGGGTCAGTTAATATTTCTTGTTTGTGCCTTTGATTTAATCATGTTGGATGCGATTGCTTGATCTTTAACTAAGTTAAATCAACTAGAGTCTCAGTTGTAAAGAGTTTTTTATTAGTTTAAAAACGAGTTCTGGATTGTGCGATTACACCAATAATATGTGTTTTTTCCTGTGCTCAATTGTTGTTGTGTTGATAATTGTAACTAAGTTGAGTCAACCCATCTCTTAAGTTTTAAATCGGGTCACTGAATCGCTGATTCAATGCGATCTTTCTTTTTCATGTTGTAATTGATCCAATTTAGACCAATGGAACCTAAGTTCTTTTGAGTTATTGCCGATTGGGCTGAGTCATCAGCTCAGTGAGTTAACTATTTGCTTTCATTTTTGCCTAAACTCAATGGAGGATTAAATCAGGGTCATTCTAAATCCTTAATGGTCTGATTGTAGGGGAACCTATTCTCCTAATTCGAATTTAGCCTCTTCTAATGATCCAGGTTGAAGAAATTGTATCTCATCATAATGAATTTGAGGATTTTTTCCCAAATCTTCATTTCTCTTTATTGGTTAAGGAGGGTCTTTCTTAGAGGTGATGATTCACCCTTCAAGCTTTCATTCATTATAATAATTACATTAGTTTATTTTCATTTGTCTTTCATGTTTGACTTATTACTTATGTTTAGTTTATATGAATGATCTAGCTTCATTTAACTCTATGCATGTTTTACGATGTGACTTGAATTATGCATGGTGTACATTGTAGAATTGATATGCTTTATAGTGTAGAATTGTCTCTCTAATCTAGTTAAGTAAACAATCTTATTTGTATATTGTTGATACACTTGTAAGTTAATAGAAGTGATGTTTGTTTGTATTTGGAGGGTTGAATGGATTGTGGTTTGGTTTGACACTTGGTTATACTAATGATTTGTATTGGAAATATAATATTATATGTTGATGGATATGTATATTAGAGGTTACTTGAACTAGTGGTCGGTTGTGAATGAATTAAATATTACTTAGTCATAGACATACCATCTCATAGATTATTTATGCCAATATGTCTTATGAATTGTATTATTTTGTTATGTCCTTGAAGGATTTGGTGCCAATGTGGCTTGTTGGGATGACTCTTTTTGTTGAAACTATATCCGGACTTATGATGGTAACATCTATGTATTGAATCATAAGTGGCCACTAGTTACAGAGGTTCTTATAAATGGAATACTTTCAATTTTTTATTTTACCATAATTATTTATAATCATTTGAGTATGTTAGAATCTTACTTGTTAAAGTCTCATGATATGGGGATGGTAGTATGGTACACTATGCCCGAGCCGTCGACCTATGCTGGGTGACTAGCCCCCATAGTGACCTTTGAGCTTCTCTGATATGATGTTTGTAAATTAAACTAATAACGGTTAGGTTAATCATGCATACATGGCACATGGGCATTATCGGGTGTCTAGTTGACTATTTGAAAGACTATTATTGTACTATTCGAATGACCCTTTTTATATCTTGAATGGGTCGACTATTTGAAAGACCTATTCTCTTGCATGAATGAGCGAACTGTTTAAAAGGTCCATTCATATGTTTAGCTGGATGTAAATTCCTAAGATGATTACATTCATACATCCATGTATTAATCAAGATTAAATTGACGATTGAACATTATAGTTATTTGTGTTATATTTGTGAGTGGATTGTATCTTCTTGTGTTATACTTGAATTATAGTTTGGATGTGTGATTGTTTGTATTGTACTGGTGAGTTGTGAATTGCAATTTAGATATTATAGTTTTGCATTCTATTTGTAAAGTGTGGATTATGTCTTCTCAAGATGTGCATGTTGTATCCTCTTATATTTTACTTATAAAGTACATTTTTGTATTATACTTTTGAAGTGCAGATTGAATATTATACTTCACTGAATTTATTTGAATATTATTCTTAACTATTGTAATTCCTTGGTAATCTTAGGGGGGTATATCTCATTGTGATATCCATTAATGTTATCAAAACATATTCAGTTGGTGTAGGATACGTAGATGTTGTGTAGGTTGGTGCTCACATGGAACACGAGGAGTTGTCTGATATTGCAGCTTAGATTTGTTACTTTTTAGATTTCTTTCATATTTACTTTAGTATATTCTTGTGAATTTATGTATTTGAGTCATTGGTTTGTATAAACCCTTTGGGCAGCTACTTATATAAGTTGGACATTTATATATGTTGAGATATATATTTTAGACATTCCTTTTATGCGTGCTTTTTTTCTCTTTTCGATGCGATGCTCATTTTAAAAAATTACTGTGAAATGCGGGCTATCCTTGAAGGTAAACACCCAAGATTTCAGAAAACGAGTACTAAATTCAGATTACGAAATTCGAAGTGTTACATATACACATAAAAGATATCCAATTAAATCTTAACAACATGTAACAGGCGTATAAAAACTCAGATAACCAACAACTAAAATTCATCCCTTACCAACTTATAACTTAATCTGTCGGGATCCGTCATGTACTATAATGTCTTACAGTAAAGTGAGATATGAGGAGTTACAAGTTGGACCTCATGGAAATAACTATTTACACATCCTATAAAATCACGTAATGAATATCTTTACCAAACTAACACAGTAATATCTACTACATACTAATAACATATAAGCAATATTATGGCACCATACTATAGGCTTCAAAAATTTCACATCCCCTAAAAAATGAATAATCTGGGGATAACACACACACACACACACACATAATTAGTTGTTAAGTGCCCATGCTCAATAATAACTATCATTCATCATCTAAATTCCTAAACCGTAAATCCAAACTGTAAATTTGAAACCCTAAAACCTAAATCGTCAACACTAGACCCTAGGCCTAACCCTATACGCTAAACCCTAAACCTCAAATCTAAACTCAAAACTCTAACCTAATCCCTAAAACCCTAAAACTCAAACCCTAAACTATAAACCCTAAAACTAAACCCTAAATCTCATACCTCAATCCCAAACCCTAAACCTAAAAGCCAAAAATCCTAAACCCTAAACCCCAAACCCCAAACCCAAAACCCTAAACTCTAAACCCTATTGTAAAATTCATGTAACAAATTCATATAGATAACTGGTCACCCAAGTATCTCAAGTTCACAAACGTAAGCAGGCCTCACAATATCACAATTTCATGCGAATAAGTGGGCCGCCAAAAATCATGAACATCACATAGTGTAGTGGTCGCACATCCATCACCAATTCATGTAACCAGGTGGGCCACCGAGTTTCACGAACTTAGATAGTTTGGTGGCCACATATTTACTACAATTTGACTTAGGCAAGTGGGCCGCAACATTTTAGACTAGGCAGATAGAAAATACATGCATCAAAGTGGACCCTTAAAATTTTTCCACTATTGGCGTTCAATTTCCCACTATTCAAATAAGCAACTAGTCTATAATAGTGTATATTTGTGTGTGCAACTATCACCACTTGGTAATCAATTAATCATGTATACATAATTAAATAGTTGAATATATAAGCATAAATAAACAAGTGTGCAAATTATAATCTCAAACACAATCATATATAGTGACTCGGCTAATTACCTACTCTACTCTCGACGGATGCATTCAACCCATGAGTGTACCAGATTTTACTATCGGAGGTTTTAAATCAAATTCACATCTAACCTTTATAGTCCTATATAAGGACTTTACAATTTAGGCCCTACACAAGAGCCATGGTCTTGCACAAGAACCTGAGAATTTAAGCGCTACACAAGAGCTAAGGTCCTACAGAAGAACCTGGTGCAGATACGCTTGCCGGAGGCTCCTGTAAGAGACCTTGGTTGGTTTTTCTTAGGCTAACCAAAAACCTTGGTCCTACACAAGAATTAGATTTAGGTCGTAAACAAGGACCAAGGTCCTACTCAAGAACATAGTCCAGTTTGGTAATTAAACTCGTACACTCAAACCTACACAAGGAAGGAGTGTATATGGACTCTACAAATGACAACCTTACTTGTTGGATTTGAGCCCTATTGACGTGCCTTCTTGAGTATCTTGATTGTCGCTCTCTCGTGCTACAATTAGCTTCTTGTTGCTTCCTCGATCATGTTGTCGTTGCTTCGCCAAGGCTTCAGCTCCACGATCAAACACCTTACATGTAGAGTTCCTATGCGATGACCAAGGTGATGGGAGGTTTGGTTGCATCTCCTATAATTAATGAAAAATTAAGATGCCTAGGGTATTCACCTAGATGGACACTCTAGAGTTGGATAGACACTATACTCTAGAAAAGGCTTGAGATCATGATTTTCTTGAAGAGGAGCTTGGAATGCTCATTAGAGTGATGAATCACTAATAAGAGAGCATGAATCACATTAAAATAGAGTCTAAGATGTTTGGTAGAGCTTGAGATGCATTAGGGTCTCTAAAATACCAAAATCCATCATATATGTATAGATCCGGATGCTAGATTTATAAAAGAAAAGCTCCAATGGATCTTTAACGACTAATTTTTTATTGCACTGAGGGATTCTTCGGTTGCATCGAAATATTTTCGGTTGCACTAAATTATATTTCGATCGGACCGAATTCTGACCGAAAGCTACTGGATAGTTTTGGTCACTTTCGCTTGGATCGAGCTTAACCTTCAGTCGAACTGAACTTGAGCTTTGACTAGACCGAGTGTAGATGAAGGTGGGACTGGATTATTCTGTTTTATTGTTGTCCTGTTTTGGTCAGCTTTGATCAGACCAAAGTTACCTTCGATCACAACGAGTCTAGTCGAAGGCCAGTTCAGCTAGAGTTGAATTAGCCAATTTTCAAGTATGAATTTACTGTATCATTTTCGCTAGTTTCAATTGGACTAAAGAGTCCTTCAATGGGACCGAAAGTTACTGAATTTTTGTAGTTGCTTCAGCAACTTTAAACCTCTTGAGCCAATATAATAGTATATGTTTTAGGCTCCTATGGTTTATGAGATGATCACTAAAGCTTTTACTAATTTGGTCCCTAAGATCATTTAAAGGTGTGTTGTTTTTAATCTATAATTAGGGTCACTAAGGCACTACTTTTACCTGTTTAATGGTCCTTAATGTTTTTGCTCCACTTATGTCTTTGGTCTTCACTTTGCAATGGCTCATCCGACTAAGTGACACAATGACTCACGTGATTGACAAATAGGGTGCATAAATCAATGCACTTACAAATCCCTTTTGACCTCCTTGTTGAGGAACTTCAAAAGGCCTTTGTTAATATTTTTTAATAGTGTTCTTGAAAATGAACAATTCTTTGTGGAGTGATTTTTGAAACTGTTCTATTTATAATATTCTTATTTTTTCAACTCTTCAGCGGATGAAATCTTCTGTTATTCTGATAGCTTAATAAACTTGACCTCCAAGAGGAGGTCGAAAATCTCATCAGCCATGGAGATGTTAGAAGAATACTACTTCAAGAACTCAAAACTATTCTTTTAAGGGTTCATCCAAGTGGGGGTTTGAGCCTTTGTTCGTTTTAATGCAGACATTTGTACGACCATTTACCCACCACTTCCAAGATGACAAACTGCTAATTAAGGTCATGGCAATATGTGCCTTGTGAAGATTCATTCTCTGATTCTCTTCTTGGAGAATCCACCCATAATGGGTGGCTCGGCCTAATAGCTGAAATAAGTCTCCAAAGTACATTCCCACAAACTTCTTGGAAAGCTCGAACTCCATATGCCGTCAAGGGTGAGTTTGGAAAATCTGGTCTCAGGTAGGATCACGAAATACCGGTTCTTGGCTCTCTTGAACTGAGTAATAAATTGCTTGGCCGATTCCCAAGCAATTGTTAAAGCCTAGATAAATTGACAATGGAAACCACATGCTCCATTTGGTGAAACTGCATATGGAATCTTTCCTCTATCTCAAGTCAAGTTTGGATTGAATTAGGTGAAAGATGTATGTGCTAAGTAAAGTCCACTCCTATCAAGGAGTTAACAAACAACATGAGTTTCAAAAAGCCATGGGCTTCACCACATTGCATGGTAAATTGACTGATATACTTGATAATGGTTTATTCATTCTCTCCGCGGAAGAGAATGAACTCAAGGACCCTAAACCCCCAGGTGGTTCAAAATATTGATAAACCCAGTAAGGATAGGGCTTCCGATAAATTGGTTGAGCAACTCGTTGACCGTTAATCTAGACACCACACTCCTATATGAGTCCAGTGACATCATAAAGAATGAGAGGGTGTTGTGGTTGCACAGGATATTGCCTTTGCTCCACTTGATTTCCAGCCACCAGGGTTGAGAGATAGAAGTTTACCCCCAAGTATCTCAACCCTCTAGTAGCTCCATTATGTTGTCAGTACTACAAGAGGTTACCTCCTGTGTATTTGGCTCTAATGTAGTAATTTTGCGATATCGGCAGTATGGGCAGTCGCCTCTTAAGCTGCTCAGAGTTTTCGTGGAATCCTCCCCCCCCCCCAAGAGATATGGCATTCTGGGACTTTGCAAATTCCTGCTAGCCCTTTTGTCGATCATTTCAGTTGTTTCTCCTTGCCATCACTGGAGGTGGTATATGACAGCCTTGAGGTTAATATCGACTGACCCTTGTGGGGTGTTTAATGTAGTTCCACTGGGAAATTGTTAAAAGGGTTGAAGGTTCTGAAATTGCGGTAGAACTGCTTGAGTAAAATATGACTTTTCAAAATTTTATTTTCTTATAACACCAAACAATGCCTGACTTTAAGAAAGATAAGTAGGGCAAAATAACTCTATGGCTTCCAAGCCAATAGAGGGTCCAAACACATAGGCTACTCAAGATTTACATGTAAAGCAACTAGCCTATGGAGATAGTGTATGTGAAAGTGTGTGGGATGTGATTCCTATAAATGCTTAGACATTTACTTAATTATGTATCATAATAATCATTTGATAGACATAAACATAATTAGATCAATGTACAAAGAGCAATCCCAAATACAATCATATATAGTGGTTCGGCTACTTGCCTACTTTACTCCTGACTGACGCACTCTCTCATAGAGTGTACCGGATTTCACTATCCAATAGTTTAAATCAGGTTAACTATGAACCTTCACAACCTACACAACATTAACTAAGGAGCCTACACAAGACAACCTTAGATTCCTACACAAAGCGACAAGTCCTACATAAGGACACAACTAGGAGCCTACACAATGCAATACGTCCTACACAAGGACAACACCTCCTATAGAAGGACAACGTATTCTCCCGTCGGAAGCCTACAAAAGTTCTTGACGAGTTTGTTAACTCAAAATCTGAATCTCAATCCCATACAAGGAAAGGGCTTTAGACTCGATGAACTCTATATACTTACAAGTGAGTGAGTCCCTTTCTCGCACAATCTGAAGATGATCTTCTTGTTGACGAAGAGTCTTCAGCTCCCTTGAACCACAACCACTTCTGATGCTTCGATCAATGCTCTGAGGTTATAAGGTTTAGGGTTTTGTCTGATCTTCTCTTTTAAATGATATGATTTAAATACATAGAGAAGATTTTCATGAGCTAAGCATTCAAGAGTTTTAGCACAATGATTTGCCTATGAAGGGTGCTACTGAAAACTCAATGAATGCCAGAGTTCACGATTCAATCCAAGCAATGAAGTTATGAGTAGATGCTTGTGCAAAGGATTGAATGATGAACTCTAATGAGAAAGAGAGACTGGGGATGTGGGTATTAACTCTTGCAACAACTCTCTCAAACTCTCTTAAATTATAGCTCCTTTTACAAGAGGATGTGTATTTATAAGGTTGAAATCCTAATGGTTAAAAAACGGGCAGAAATCTAACATCGTCGATGCCATCGAAGGGTATTCGATGCCATCAAAATTTGAATTTCGATTTCATTAATCCTTCTCCAATTGTATTGACCTTTTACACAAGATATTTATTTAGGTGTAGGTCTGATTCTCTCTGATCTTATCGACCACTTTTCGATGTCATCGACGTGCACTTTGATTCTCGAAGAAATAAGCCCAAGGTCGATTTAATCGAAGTGGGTTTGATGTCATCAAAACTTAAGTTCAATGTCATGGAACTGCATTTGATGCAATCGATAATTCTCAGCATTTGTTCAGTTTATTGCTGGACTATATGGGCTTGGTTTTGATGCAATCGAACCAAGTTCGATTCCATCGAAGATGTCCTCGATTGCATCTCGATGCAATCGTCAAGACCTTTGTTTTACTTGTTTAGTTCATACTTCCTCTAATACTCAAAGTGCTAGCAACCCAATCTTATCAGAAGATTTTCAAAGTGGTAAGGGTAAGTTAGGTTCTTTTGGAGGTATATACCTGGCAGGGTTTGTTTTGGGAAGATGAGGCTTAGTTTAACTTTTAATCATAATCGTATGCCTTCCTCTTGATGAGTCTTGAGCTTGATGTCTTCATCTTGGGACTAACTTGACTAATAAACTCAATACTCACGTATATTGACAAACAAGGGCATTTTCGTTTGTTGCAAATCTCCTTACATGTCATAGATGTGATTTACGACTTCTACTAGGATATTATTTGGTCAGAAGTGATTTACGACTTCTACTAGGATATTATTTGGTCGAGAAGAGGATCTCGCATCCACGTCGACTGATTCCACTTGGTGTTCTTCATCTTTTGTCTCTCCTATAACCACAGGGAGACTATTAGCCATTGTTTTCATTTTACCAATTATATCACTTTATTGAGAAATTCCCAAGTTAGCACACTATGTCCCACTAGGCGTGCCAAAAAATATTATTATTATTCAATCTACATGTGTGGCCACACATGTTACCAATCATAAATAGTGTTGGGCGTGTAAGAGTTATAACAACTTAAATCAATTGAACACTTGTGACCCCAGGCCCCAAACTAATTGGATTATGATCAGACTTGTGAAGGTTGATCTAACTATTTAGCTACCAATATTATAGAGATTAAGCGATTTAAAATCAGAGAGTTAGTCCTTTAAAATTAGATATTTTACCTTGTAGTAAGGACTTTTCTTTCAACGGTAATAAAGTTTTTTAGGTTTTATAGTAATGCGATGATGAATGATTAAAATAAAAAATTAAGAATGAATCATTGATTTCATTAATCAAGAAAAATGAGTAGTACAATTAGCGAAGAAAAATTCAATTAAGCAAAGAAACAAAAAGATAATTACCTACAACTGACTATGTGGACAGACCAACTAAAGTGTGTAGTTTGCAGGACGTGACCAGTGTGATTTGCAAAATAAGAACTCAGTGATTGGTGGGATTCGACAACAGAGGTTGTTGATATATAATCTACTCCTAAGTCGTACTATATTGATGGTGCTGGAGAGTAGTAAATTTAAGCTAAACTATAGATTTCAGACTTGCTACAACGTGGCTGAACAGAAGTGGAATATCTAAGCTAAGAAGCTAAAAACTAGGGCAGACAGTGTTGCGTCGTAGATATTGACTAGTTATGTGTGGCGAGGGCTTGGAGCTCTTCGTTGAATACTACTTTTATACGTTTGGAGAGGTGGTGACTTTGCTGAGGTTTCCTTACTGGTCCTCAAATGTGAGTCGGTCGTGTTGTAGCAGGATTCAAATTCTTTATGCCATCACAATATGATTTTCTTCTAATTCTAGAAAGAATTTCTTTCTAAACTTCAAGAAAGCTCTAGTACGTTTCCATTTCTAGAATGATTGTGTGAGATGACCTTGTTGTGCATATCCTATATTGCGAGATATCTGTCATCGACCGGATTTTAAGTAACTTCTTACATATGTTGCAGGTTAACTTGTGTAACGGTCACATGTCTTTAAACAATGTTCTTCTTCTATTTTAACCGCGGACGTGCAAACAAATTTGAGCCATTCTGCTTTTAGCAGGCCATGTATTGCTGAAGGATATGGATAAGAGATTTCTCGAAGCACAAGTACGATTTGAGTCCCATCGTTCATATGTAAGTGCCCACACAAGAATATTGCTCATTGGGCAATGCGGAATGCGATATGCCAAGTGTAACATCAAAGGGAATAAGGGTGATGGGACTCCAATGATAGGTTTGTGTAATGGTCGACCGTGGTGTTTATCTTTCATCAAACTCATCCACTAAGTTTGAGTCACAGTGGCGACAAAAATCAGCCTCATCTAATCATACATTATGCCAATTTGTGTGGCTTATCTTAGCTTTTCACTGAGCTGATCTTTTACATCTATGGTGAACATAGTGGTTCTCAACTGATGGACAGAGTGAATTCCACACATACGACATGGTGGTATGTGTGTGGAATCCACTGAGCTTAGGTGTTAGTGTAAAATAGGCGTTGTAGATGACTCCCTTCCTATCTTATTTTTTCCAGCATCAAGGGTCCACTGCTTAATAATCTGGAAATTTACGAAGCACCTTCGACTTTTAAAAAAGTTACTAGAACTGCCCAAAATGGATCTTGCCTGCTTCACTTCGAAGTAAAACGAGAAATGCAATAGGCTATTTGCGCAAGGAGAGATCCAAGAGTTGATTCGTAGTGACACGTGATAACTTCACATGCTTGACATAATCCACTCCGTTCATCATGTGGGCCCACCATCAAAATGGATTCTCTTCTGATCTTCTTCGAAGATATGCTTTTATATTTACGTTAATTTGTGAATGGTTATTGGTAAGTCCGATTTACCTTTTTCATGCATAAGCTGTTTCAGGTTAGTGGTCATCTGATCAGATGATTCTAAGAACATGTGTAATCTGCAGTGAACTTATTCGACGGTCTACATTCATCGTAGGTGTGGGTCCACTTGGTCAATAGAGACTTCACACATAAACCGCGAAGAAGTCTCACTTCCTCGCGGCTCATTGCTTCCCACTATCTCCACTAATGTAAAGAGAGGCCTTCACTTCATGAGCCACTTTCCATGTGCTCACAACGCACGCGTGCCGTTTAGCATACGTGTCTAATTTATAGGCCACTAGTCGTGGGGCCATTTTGGGTGGATGCCGCAGCTTAAAACATCAAACTCATCCATTCATCAGGTGGGCCACACGTGTTCGAAAGGACAGCAAAAAATCAGCCAATGGTCTACATTCAACATCGCACACCAAATGCATAGACTGGCCTGGGCAACTACATGGAAATCGGATTGCGTACTGAGTTACTCAGTACGCTTTTTTCATACTAAGTAAACTCAGTTGGGCTACTATGAATGAATGTGGTCATCCACGCAGTCCATCCTTTTTTCCAGATCATTTTAGTGGTTGATTCCAAAATAGAAGTACGCACTAATCTTAAGTGGACTACACCAAAGGAAACAGTGGGAATAATGATTTCCACCCTAGAAATATTTCTAGGGCCCACAGTAATGTTTATTTGTCATCCAACCTGTTCATAAGATCACAAAGACTTGGATTAAGGTAAAACATAAATACACAAATATGGGCTTGATCTAAAATTTTTGTGGGCCTCAAGAAATTTTCAACAGTAAATTTTCAATTAACAATGTTTCCCGTGTTGAGGTCCACCTGAGATTTGGAAATACTGCATTTTTGGGCTTAAGGGCTCAAATTCTTTGTTAAAATGGATGGATGGAGTAGATAAAATATGTAAATCACAGTGGACCCTGTAGAGTTTACTCAGTACACTAAGCGTACTGATTTACTCAGTACGCAATCCACTTCCCACTACAGGGGCCTGATGAGTTGCTAGGATCTCAAAAATTCCCAAGACGTGGATAAGAAGGGAGTGTGTGGAAAGTGATTCCCTACTCAAACCTTTTCTATCTGGCCATCTATTTAACTACAACATCACAAGCTTACTCATTTTGATTGATCTTTTATTAGAAATGACCAATGGCTAGTGATGGACAGAATGCACAGAGGTCATGAGTTCGAGAAAGATGTGCAGAAGAACTGTTCTCTTATACGACTAAAAGATAGTCGAAAATCCAACCTGTTAGACAATAAGTGACTCCATTTGATGAGTGGCTTTCTGATCTAATTTCAAAATAAGGTAATCCTCAACCAATTGGACAAGTTAGATATCATATGCACATGAAAGGTTGGAAAGTATTGACGTGGGTAGATTGTATATAACATTCCAAATTTTCACGGCTAGAGTTTGCACTCGTGCCCGAGAAAAATCGGGTGTTAATAATATATAAATTGGATGTTTTAAAAATTGCACCTTATTATTTTTATTTTTATTTCATTTAGATCACATCCAGATATATTCATGAAGGTAACATTCATGAGAATAAAATCGATTATATTGATTATTTCAATCAGAGTAAAAGAATTCAGTAAATAATCAAATGCCCTCTCAATAGGAGCTTATTACATTTATCGAGTTTGCAGCGGAAGTATAAAACTAAATCAGAAAACTATCTTCTTATTCTTTCAGTAAATCTTCCATAGGGAGATGATCCTCCAGGTCTTCAATTTGTACATCACCTACATCATCTGTATGGTTAGAGACGGTTAACGCCCTACTCATAGTGATAACTATTCTTTAAAATTAACAATAATTCAAGAGATTCATAAAAGCAATGTAACGGTTCTGATACGTTCCGTACTCCACAACTACGAGAGGTATCAATATGCGCAAACCTACATGAGATGCATGCCTAGCAAAGTATATGTGGTTCATCACACTTAGCGATCACACAATGTGAAAATTGATTTAGAGTTATCTGGCTCACCCCGCATCCCATTCTACGGAGATTCGCTGGCGTGTCTCACGTCTAATATGGATTTACACAGTTATCCCAAGACGACGCAACACATGACTAAGTGAATTATGTGACACGATTTGTTTATGGAGTGACTATTTGCGACACCCAATCCCGGAGGTGATGTAACATGCATTACAAATTACTTACATCGATTTGTCCACCACTACCCATGATACATGAAATTATGTGTCGCCCCAGGGGCCGCTACTGAAAATGCACTACGTCCACGATATTTATTTGATTGCTATAAGGGGATTCCCAACATAGTACTTACACCAAAGAGAGAATCTATTGAATTATGAGAGCTTTGAAATTCCAAGACATTCTCCAAGCCATAAAGGTAAATAACACAAGGCTAACTTAATAAAAGAGATGAGTAGCAATGACTAACTCAACAAAGAGGAGGGTGGCAATGGCCAACTCAACAAAGAGAAGAGTAGTAATGGCTAACTCAACAAGGAGGAGAGTGGCAATGACCAACTCAAAAAAAGGATAGTAGCAAGGGTTAACTCAATAAAATTAGTAAAGGCAAGGGCAAGGCTTGTTGTCACGCCCCGAAAATCGGAACCCCAGTTGGCCACGCCCAGACCCGAATTTCAGGACTGTGAGTTGTATTTAAATAAAATATACATCGCAACCCACATTATTTCATGCATTTTCAAGGCAATCAGAGCAACTAAAAGGATACTAATCATTGTCATTAAATATTATCCACTAATTAATCCTTAAATTTTTAATTACATTGACATAAAAAAAAATAATAATATCATACATTGAATTTTAATTAATTTATAAATAAAAAATATAAAAATATAAAAGTCTTCAATCTTGTCCAACCGGTTCTTCATATACAAACCCTACAAAATAGTTTATATGGGTGTGAGCGCGACGGCTCGTAGGGTCACATCCTTCTCAAAATTGAAAATTTTACATTAACACAAATAAAACTCAATAATACAAATATAATTAATTAAGAGTATTGAATCGTTATTGTACATGACAACAATAATAATTTATTTTTCATAATAACAAAATAAGACAATGCCGTTATCTAAAATCATTTTTGGTTCAATCCAGGGCAGAGCACCCGTGTGTGTTGATCCTTTTAGGGAATGACCCGATGTTGATCCTTTTAGGGAATGACCCTTGGTAGAGTACCAGGTGAATAAACTTTTAGAATAAATACCCAGGGTAAAGCACTCGTATGTGTTGATCCTTTTAGGGAATTGCCCAGGGTAGAGCACCCGTGTCGATCATTTAATTAACAGTGATCAAATGAATTTATTTCACATATTAGAAATCAAATAAATGCATCTACATCACTTAAAATCAAAATCAAATAATTTAAATCAACAATAAAATATAAATAATCAATGTAATCAAATATATATACTAATATAGTCTTTTCAATCGTGAAGATCACCTACCCTGGTGTGTTGAGTGGAGGTTAAATGGCATAGTTTGAACATTGCAGATTGGAGATGGATCCAATGAATAGTCGAGATTTTCCAATTTATAAGTTGGCTCGAAAACGGAAAGAGAAAGGAGGAAAAATCGGAGAGATTTCAATCTGTGTGAATTGCATTATGGAAGCCTTTCAAATCCCTTACTGCAACGGAAGCTAGGTGGGTCCAACGAGATGTTTGTGAGAAATTCATTCCATCCAGCTACTTTGTCAGGTTGTAATAATACATGATTCTAAAGGTAAGGCAGATTTGGAATTTAGGTGCGCCATAAGACTGGAAACAGTGAGGTTGAATACTTGCCGTTAAAATTTTCTTGGGTTGATAGTGAGTGTCCTGGATTATTTGGTGGGTTCCGCCAATGAAGAATGGTGGAAGAGGAAAGAGGAGAGTTTAAATGGGAGAGAAAATTGGGGAGAGAGGTTAGGTTGTGTGGTGAGAGGAGTGAGAGATGGGGTTGGTTACGGTGAGATGAGTGACACGTCACTTTGTTTTGTCTTGTTTCTTTTATTTTTTAGAGTGGGCCCCACAGGAATGATGTGACAGATCCACACCGTTCATCAGTTTTGTTAGATAATGTTAGGACATGGCCAAGGAAATGAGGTAGATTCAAGGTTTAAGTGGGCTACACCAAAAGAAAAAAATGGGATATAGTTCCCACCGTTAAAAAAAAAAATGGACGTGTTGTTACACTTGTATCCATCGCCCCACATAAAAATAATGAAGATCACTAGTAATTATCATACTATAATCCCAAAGGGTAAATAATTGTTGATGATAAATTAACAATTGCAAAGAGAGAATCATAGTAACACGAGAATGGGTAAAAGGCAAGATAATTCATATCAACTTAAATTAAAGTAAGATTAAAGGAAAAACCCTCACCTTTACTAGTATGATAGTCCACTACCAAAGTTATAAGTCCAGGTGTAAATTTTTTCCTAAATCACATGAATGGCTAAGATTTTACTAAGGTTCAGTTTTTGATGATGCTAAAGTCCAGACTTATGTGGTTAATTTTAAAAATGTAAACTACCTTAGTAAAGAGGTGGGTGTCTTACCTTATTTAGTTCCAGAATTTCGATCCAACAGCCTAGGTCCAAGTGCACTCAAGTGTTAAGTCGACCTGAATTCTCCTCCTCCTTCTTGGCTTGGATAGAGACTTTGGACGGACTAGGACCTCATGTCATCTAGTATTAACCGAGTTAACTCGGTTTAACGCTCGAGCTCCCTCTCTACTCGACCGAGTCTGTAACTCGGTATGGCAACGAGTCGCCAGTAGGACTCTCTCTCTCTCTCTCTCTCTCTCTCTCTCTCTCTCGCTGTAGCTGGGTGGCTAGCCAGGATCACTTCAATCGAACCCAGTTCTTGCTGGATTCTAGCAAGTCTAGGCGCTGGTCTCAACATTTGAGTCTCTTTACTCTCTCTTCTTTCTCTCTCGTTTCTCCCTCTTTCGACTTCACTATTTCCTCTCTCTTTGGTCCTAAGTTGTTATGACCACTTTCCTTACATAGGGGGAGTTTTATAGTGCTTTCTAAGAGGCTAGAAGGTTCATGCGTAAGGATGAGTGCCATGGTTGCGCAGGCTAATATTAACGCGAAATTTTTTCTTTCTTTTTTATGATTAGTTAATTTCTTTCGTGAGGGTTTCTAGTGAGGATTTTTGTAACGACCCGTAAATTTCCGTACAAGGGCTCGAGTATCACCTCGACCAGAAATCATTTAGGATTAAATCCTTTAGAAATTTAACAAAGTTAACTAAGTGCTAAACTATATTAGCCATGAAATCCGTTAGAATCGCTTTAAATACGATCTGCAAGACCCAAAACTTGTAGAATCATTGACGCTAGGTTGCCCTAAAGTCTAGGATTAAACTCATTTCCCGACTACTCTCGGGAACGAATTGAAACTCCGTATTAGGTCTAGACCGTACATCGGAAATCCGATTAACACGAAGTTAAGGAACTAGGACCGCCTCACTGGGCTCGATAACCATCTTGGAAATCAGGTCCAGACGATGTCTCACGGCCATTCGCTTGAGTCCGGAGCGAGGGAGTGTGAAAACCACTATTTCCTTTACAAAATAAATATCTTTAATAGTGATCTGGCACCATTCGCTTACGGATCAGTATTAAGCAACTAGACCGTCAGAATCAGACCAAATTACACCCTCAGATCAGGAAAAATTTCAGGAACATTTACATGTACTTAAAATTTTGGATCGTGGCCCACTGACCGTTGAACTGAAAATGGTCCGCCACGTGTGATTTGGAAATCCGACCGAGACGAAAATGTAATCCCACGTGGATCCATGAGTTGTGAGCTTAAGTCTGACGTTTGGCTCAAGGGGGGCCGCCAGAACCCTCTTTTGAGCTGGAACAACGCCGAAATGCTTATAATAGACGTACCTCTCGAACCGGAGTCTATTCCGGAGAGGTTTTAGGCTATATAAGGGCCTTAGAACAGCCCCTCTCACAGCCATACGAATTTGGGATAAAACTCTAGAGAGAGAGAGAGAGAAAAAAAGAGAGAGAAAGCTTGGGATTTGTGGGAGCACATTCCTCCTACTGCTTTCGATCATCACACGGGCTGCACCGCCTCTTTCCAGACGCTTTCCCGGCGATACCGACTCCGTTTTAAGGTAATAAACCCTAACCCTAGACCTGTTTTGAGGTGTATAGGCTACAGGTTATGAAATAGCTAACCGATTTCACTCTTTAGGCTAGAAAACTCCCGAATACGGAAGCTCCTCAACCCTTGTCGATCCTTTGAGATTCCAAGAAGCAAGGTGAGGACTTTAGGTGTATAGGTTACGGTTTTCAACGCTTTCAATGTCAGATAATGATAGATTCATGATCTGCATGCAATTGCACATGTACAAAGTGCTTTCCGTTTTCTGTTTCGATTAGAATTGTAGAATATGGAATTTCACATACTCTAGGTATTTGTATAAAATACCGTATACGTATTTTTTTTGGAAATGTGTTTGACATGTTTATTTGTCATATGGATGTATGGTATATGGATAAAATACTTATTTGGCGAAAGGATTCGCCTAAATACATGTTTACTAATAAACACTATGTATGTAGAAATACGGTATTGTAAGAAGTACCGTATACATGTATATCTTAGCGAGGTGTTTGTCATGATTAATTGTTGTATAAATATATTATGTGCGTATAAAATATTTGCTTGGCGAAAGGAATCGCCGTAATACCGGTTCCCTTATATACACTATGTATGTTGAAATTGGGTATCCTAGAAAATACCCCATACGTATAAATTTTGGTGATGTAATTGTCATGATTATTTCTTTGTATGAATATGATATATACGTATAAAATATTAGTTTGATAAAAAAACAGTCTAATACACATTCCTCTAACATACGTCATGTATGTTGAAATAGTGCATTCCAAGTGTTTGTGAAATTGCTTGAGAGTGTAAATGCTTAAGTGTTAGTGCCTTAGGTAGATGCTGAGATGGAATTCTCAACTACCTTCGAGTCATGTATGATACCCTTCATGTGGTTGTTTACTCTAACCACTCACTTATGAAATATATGTATTTGTATCCCTATTTGTATAGTGCTCTATAACATGCTTTTTAACATGCTTTGTAACTTGTTTCATAACATGCTTTATAACATGCTTTATAACATGATTGCTAGTGTGCTTGAATTACCTTGTTTATCATGCTTTACTTCACATGCTATGGTTGGGAATTGATTGAGCTTGGGACTATGTCCATAGTCCAGACATCCGGTATCAGGCTTGGAGTTGTGGTTGAGATTCATTTTGCCACACATGATGTGTTGGCAAACCCGTGTCGTACTTCGGTTGGCGATAGTAGTTGGCCACACGAGGTGCTTCTGTGCTTCATATCGCCCAACTTGTTGTGCGCTCGAGCCAGCCGAACACGTCAAGTAACCCGTGTGTCTTATGTATGTTCACCATGTTTGGTCGCTAATGTTTGAACCTAGGACACCAAACTTACCAGTGAGAATCCCGTTAACCATGGTACCTCGATCCGCTAAGACTCATGAGCCGGGCATGGTGGTATGGGACACCGTGGTCGTCGCTGCCCCATATTGTCGGCCTCTATTTGGGACTACATGCCTCCCCGTAGTGACCAGTGAGCACCTTAACTCGTGAGCCGATTATGGTGGTATGTGACACTATATTCACGCTGTCGGCCTACATTGATAAGGTGATGGGGGAGTGGTGTAACCTTTGTGCGTAATAGCCCTGGCAGCCTCTGCAGTGACCTAGAAAATACACCATCGTCTGATATTAACTAGGACTGACGACCCTAGAATGGATCATGTTTGGGAATGATACAAGGGAGGTACCTTAGTTTCCCAATCTGTTTGTATGAAATGGACTAATTAAAAACTTCGGTAATCATGCTCATCATGCATTGCATGTGCCTGGAAGATGTGGAGCACTGTGGGATGAAAGCATGCCGCGAGCGTGAGATGGTGTCGCATGAGGGAGTATGTCAGTGAGGGCATCCATCACACCTGCATTCATACTTGCATTAATAAGAGTAAGTAGGAGTGTTTGATTTACTGCTTTATCATTACTGCTTGACTGCATTGATAACATGTTAACCTATGCTTTATGGTTCCACTGAGTTAGCTACTCACTCCCACGTTACGGGACGGTGTTGCGCACACCAACCAGACTCTGTCTCAGGTTTAGGCGAGCCGACGACTCGGAGGCGAGCTGATTATGACGAGGACCGGGAGGAGTTCTCGTATATGCGATTCTCGGCGGCTTTGACTAGGGCCGCCGGAGGTGACTCGGGGATTGTATTTAGTTTTATTTTTGACGTTTTATTTATAAAACGGACATGTATATGGTGACTCGAGATGGATTCATATTCCGGAGAATGAAACGTTTATTTTGTTTCTTTACATACATATATATATAGTTCGGTCTTAGCTTGCTTTTATACAATTGATCTGGAGTATGAATTCTTGTTTTTGGTATAATCTCATTCATGTTTATTGCTCTAACACAGACAACATTTAAACATCATTAATTATGTTGCATAAGTGATGCGTTGGAACTCGGGAGTTGAGTTACACTCGACCCCCGATTTTCAGGGCGTTACAATTTTAGGGATGAATAATGATTAGGAGTCCCACCAAATGGATGTCTTTTATCTTTTTTCGGGGCCCTCTTGTGTTATCCTGATTGTGGTTCAAAACGAAGAGGATGATGTGTGTTATCATGGCAGGTTCCACTCCATTATGTTTTCCTTTGAACGAGACTTGCTGAATGGTCTAGATTGAGCAATAAAAGCTTGAGGATCCTAAACATCAGAGGTCTACAATGATTTAACTGGTGAGTTCTACAAAACCATTGTGGCATTTTCTGCATGTCTACATGATCCGAACCTGAAATTTTTGGCATTTCCAGCACAACGAGACTCTCCAATCCTCCTCAGAATTCTTTTGTTGGAGTCGGAACTGCCTTCTTTGAAGATTTTACGGTCTGGATCAGCAGGAGATCTGAGGTGGATGATTGGTACAGGGAGGATTTCTTGTGCAGTTTGTGGGCTGGTTTCGTATCCTAGTAGATCTTGGCGTCATGGGGGTTATTCCGATTTCTTAGTGTTTTGGATTGGGATTGGATCTCCCTCAATGGAGATTGAAGGATCATATTCCCTCTGAATTGTCAGTTCGAGATTGGTGGCATGATCTTCTTGCTCGTCCGGGACTTCGCTATCGTGAGCGGAAAAAGTGTGGTTGTTGATTCAACTGCTGGGTCGAGTGGGGTCCACTTACGGTGTGTCTTCGAGAAATTCACACCCTTCATTAGCTTCCTCACCTCATGTTGACCTATGGGCCCGAATTTGAGGTGGATCTGTTGATTGGGTGGCCTGCATATGGAGTGGAGAGATGGGATAAAACCCATTGGTGCAATTATAATGCCCTGAACTTTTCAATACTTGAGCATTGAAAGTTCTCGAGTGTTACCATGAAATTTAACATAATATGTACGTGTGTATGACACCAATCTAACTATCCTTACCGTACATCTATTCCCTGACACGAATCTAACCTTTGAGAACAATCTCCATCCATAAACCAAGTCATCCGACTGTTGATCATGTGGTTCGATACATGTATAATCCCCTAACTAAAATCAACGAATAACCTTTCATCCATAATGATTTAGATATAAGTTTTTTTTATAAGAATTACTTAGAAACGTGTCTACAACCATGTAGAACTATTAGATTTCATAAAACTCTTAGATCAACAATAATTACGAAAATGCCATTAACTTAGACCCCTGAATTCTAGATCACATGGTTTCCATGATCCGCTCAATGTGAAAATTTGTACTATGACTATTTATCATGAATTAACCATACATGTCGAATTTCAACCCTTAGATCATTGTAAAATAGCCCAATGGACAAATCAACTTGTAACCGTCGATTTTGATTTCCATCACGTGAAGAAACTACGTAGATAATCATAGTGGATATTTCCCTTCATATGAACGGAGCGGATTCGCTTGAAAACATCACAAGCAGACCCCACTTACAATGAATGTGCACAACGCACGCGCACCAGCAGGACACCAAGTTAGAAGTCGGGTTAAACTCTGGTTGACCCGACGCTATTCGAAAGCAAGAGAGGGAGAGTCCCCCGCCGCACGCAAGAAACAGACTGTCCGTTTGGGTCGAATCTGGGCCCACCATCTTGGACCATATCCTTGATCAAAACCGTTCGTCCGACAGCTGGGTCAATTCCGAGAAATCCTGAGTTTGTTTCATGTGATGAAGAATCCACATGAAGGCACAAATCCAGCTTCAGCCCAACTGAGCGTGGGAGGGAAGTTTGGAAACGGAAACCTTTTCGGCTCACCTCGCTGACAATCCACATCAGCTATTGGATGGAAACCATCCCAACCATCCGACCTACACCAAGGAGCGATCCGACCTCAGTTATGATCGCCAGAAAACTTAGGAGATCTCCACGATTCCAGAAGCAAGAATCCCTCCGCAAGACGTTTCACCAAGAAGCCAGCCGCATTCCAGGGACTTCCCCGCCTGAACCTAGGAACTCCGCTCCAATTAGAGCCGCCGATCCTTGGGGACAGGATTTCCGACCCTGTCCACGTTAGCAGTGGAAGGAAGAAAGAGTGCGGAGAGACCGACACTCTACGATTTCCGCAAGTAACCGCAAAATCCGGCAAATCACATCTAAATCAGACCTCCTTGCAGGGCCACCTTTGATTAGTTGATGGGATCATCTAGCTCCCAAGAACGTGATCCCAGCTTCCCATCTGTGGACCCCATCCAAAGACAATCCAAATCTGTGAGAAAAAAAACGGAGGAGAGATGGAGAAGAACTTCAAATAGACTTCCGCGCACTACAAGAAAAGGGGGCTTTAGCCTCGGTTCAAAACAGTGGCTAAAAAGGTTAAAAACTGAGGCTAAAGCCTTTAGCCTCAGTTTTGCCTCAGTTATCCGAAGCAAGGTTGAAACCCCCGTGGCTAAAGGCTTTAACCTCAGTTTTAGCAACCGAGGCTAAAATGACTTTTATAGCCTCGGTTCTTCAAAGTGAGGCTAAAAGAACCTTTTTAGCTTCGGTTTTTACGAAATGAGGCTAAATCAAAATTTTAGCCTCCATTGTTTCTAAGTGAGACTAAATCCAAATGTTAGCCTCAATTGCTTCCAACCAAGACTAAATCTATTTTTAACCTCGGTTCTCAACAACCGAGGCTAAATCCTTTAGCCACGGAAATTTCAGCCTTGGTTCTCAACAACCGAGGCTAAATCCATGCCTCGGTTATAAGTTGAGGCTAAAAATGTTTAATGTTTTTAAATATTTATTTAAACTACTAATCCATTCATTCAATCCACTCATCAAAGGAAGATGCGAGAAACAGGACTCAAACAATACAACAAAGAATCGACCACCAAACAACAGATTATGCAGTATCATCAACAACTCCCATTAAAGGAGAAAAGAAAAAGGCCTCTCTCTGCTCTTTTCGATTAATGACATGATAGCTCTACTTGAAAATTCCCTAACCTCTATCACTTAAAAAGGACAACGGAGGAAAAAAAAAATGAAAATCGAAATATGATGGAACTCGGATCTATGGTTTGCCATCATGCTTTATTGTCTCCAATCGCCTCCCTTTAGCGTAAGACAAACCATCGGATCATCGAATTTCTCGGTCTTCCCAAAGAATACCTCAATCTATAACAAGTAAGAACAAAAACATTAAAGCGCAAACATCAGTGTATGCAAACAGCTACCTTCCAAAAATAAAAAGTAAACGGGAGTCTAGTTGTTGAGATCAAGTAACTAGTGTACCCAAAAATAAAAAATAAAAATAAAAAAAGGTATCAGTTTAACTGAAAATGCACCCAAATAAATTGAACGTACCCTATATGAAATCTTGACACCACCCCATCAACACCACCCTCAGCTCCCGATATATATATGTCGAGGATCTGAAAATGGAAAAAATGGTACTGATCATTCGAGAAATTTCCTTTAAATGCTTCGTTAACTCCAACCGCTTTCCTTGTAGCATCAAATCGTATTGTTTCTTTGCTTCTATTAGTGTGTTTTCACCATGGCAAGTGATGCACGAATCAAGACACATCCAATAGTTGAGAAAAAATTCGGTGAATAAAAAGAAATAAAAAATTAGAAGAAGAATCAATTAGCTCTAAGTTTTTTTTAAAAAAAACCTCTGCTCTTTGCTCCTCCAACAGCTTATGTTTCTCCTCAAATTGCATATGGAGACATTCCTTCTCATCATTAAGAGCAACAAAGATAGCACTCAAACTATCAGCCTGTGCCAAAATTCATCGAAACCTCCATTTCCATGCTTGAGATAGAAAGACTGATCAAGAATCGACGAACACTAACATCAGCATCTGCAACAACAGCAATTAGAAGTTTCTCCACAATCTGCAGAAAGCTCACCCTGCCAGCATCCTCTGACACGGACAGTGAGTCAGACACTAAGTCAAACGAGTCATGGGGACAGCTCCCCTCCACCCCCACAAACCTCTTCAATCATCTTTGCTACTTGGCCCATCCTCAGCTGTTGATCGGACACCCCACCAAAGTGCACACCATTGCAATCTGTGGCATCTCCACCATCTGTGGATCAAACACCTCTGCCATCCATTCCTCCCTCACTACCAACTGGACCCAACTTGGAAGGTCCATGATGGTCCCACCGCCTGCATTGTCCGTCAATGACAGGCACTTGCCCATAAGCAGCTCGAGCAGCAGCACACCGAAAGCATACACAACTTCTGGCCATTGGATGTTACTGCCATTGCAGAGAAGACAGACCAAAGTCAGAGGTGTGCATTGCCAGCCTTGTTGGGAAGGACGTTGATAGATTTGATGTTGCCATGGGAGAGCTTTGGCTGAAAAAAAAAAAAAAAAGTTTCATCATTACATCTGCAGTCCAACCAAAAAGAACCTGAAAATAAAAAAGTTATCAACCTTTGTCTATCTCCGCCAAAGTGTTTACTATTCTTGTCGGTGAAGTTTGGGAGATTGAGAAGAAATGCTTATCCGTCTACAATCAACCTTATGCCCTGAGCGCCAATGCATGACCTAAAAGAAAACTATATTTTTTTGGCATTGATTCCAAGGAAAACTAAGCCAAATTGATTCACAGACTCGTGAATACCTGATGTTTCTCAGAGCAATATCGTGCTCTCCTGCAACTACTACAAAGCTTCTCTCCTTTCCATGTGCCACACCAACAACAGAGTGCAGCTAAAACAAACCACATGAGAGTAATGAGATCATAAAAAGAATGTAAAATGAATGCAAATGAATGTGTGTCCACGTTATATGTACAAATCTTCACCATGCTTGCACGCATTCAAACTACTTTATCAATCGACATAGTTATCAGCAAGAAGATCAATCATATACCTATAAACCAAAAGCTACGAAAACGAGCATTGGAATGCGTAGGGGTAAAAATAAAAATAAAAGCAAATCTAGAGTTAGCGTTACGCTTCAATTGTAACATAAATTACGTAGTAATGGTTTGAATTTACTCGGGAAAAAGATCAAGAATGTAAGCAATGCAAAAAAAACAAGAAGAAGAAGAAGAAGAAGTCGATTACCTTCGGCTCCGGATGGTTTATCACCCCATCATGCTTTGGAAGATTGCTTGAGTAGAATGTATTAGAGCGAGGTAGGCGGCAACGGAAAACCTTCACACTTAGAAACCATCCAAGCATCGAGCAAGGGAATTCAAAGAACAATGAGAATCAATTTTGACTCTTAAGTGTGATAGTTTCCCATTACTGCGAGATGGCTTCTCGTGTTTGCGCTTCCATTGCTCGTCTTTGGTCTTGGAGGAGGCAAGTCATAGATGTGCACATGAATATGAATAATGTCCGATGAAAAGCGATTCCTTCTCGAAATTGGTGCATAAACCTTCCATGCAATGAAAATAGTAAAAATAAAATAAAGTCTATCAAGAGAATGTTATTCCTTTTCTTTTTCCAGTTCCCCTTTCTCATGTGCAAGTTCCATCGGTTCTGTTTCCCTAAAATGCACCCAAATAAATAACTGAAAATTCCCCTATTAACACTAAGAAGAAAGCAGTGTCAATGAGAAAAATGGGAAGAGGTATTGCATAAATAAGATGTTCTTCATGTTCGGTTACTTAAAAGGTGGAAATAATACGATAATAGAACTCGCAACAAACTATGACAGTCTACCTTCTAATAACTATGACAGATTATGGGGCCTATTGCTTGGCCTGAAAATTACATTGTGTTGATTATAAGATCCTAAGCATTGCCTTCAAATGGATGGCTAGAGAAAAATCGAC
Source organism: Magnolia changhungtana (assembly GCA_030180095.1). NCBI lineage: Eukaryota > Viridiplantae > Streptophyta > Magnoliopsida > Magnoliales > Magnoliaceae > Magnolia > Magnolia changhungtana. The sequence goes on along the minus strand of JASAUF010000502.1, from coordinate 1,765,384 downwards.
CAGTGATTCAAATTTGCATGCACAGACGGCCTGAAATCAGGTCGGCCTTGTCATTGCCTGGTGCTTGACATGTACATTGATGCTCCCATCCATATACAATCAATCTTGTTGTTATGTGAACCACTGATTTTAGTCACTAATGCATGCACAGTGAGGCCCACATGATGAAATGACCCACATCCGCAGGAATGGAGGTCCCACAATTTTATTTTCAATTGCTAACTAAAATGACAGTGGGCTTTGTAAATTGCTGTAGTTCTGTGAATTGCTGACTAAATTTACTTCTTTTTTTTTTGAATTGCTAACTAAAATGACCGTTAGCTTTGTGAATTGCTGACTAAAACAACAGTAGCTTTTGCAAGTTGCTCATGAGAAACAGAAGAAAATTAATAAACAAGATATCTTCTTAAAAAGACAATGGATTGAAATTTGCTTAAAGGCTACTTGGCATACCTTGTCTTGTAGGTTTTTATTGCTCATATCTCTTGCCTTCATCTTCAATTCTAGACCGTAAATGCTCTCTTCCATCCTCTTAATATGCATGTCCTTGCTCTTAATATCTTGCTTTGCCTTCTCAACCTAACGTAACAAGATTTAGTATGAGACGTCTCTTTCAGGCAAATACCAAAAAGAGCAATGGGTAGATGAAACCGATTCTGTAAAAATACACCTACCTTAAGTTGATGAGGAAAAAAAATACTGGGACCCACGTACCAATGTGTGACGTGTGTGTGAGATCTAGGCCATTCATCAGGTGGGGCTCCTCATGTCTGTCTGTTTGTGGCTCAAATGTCGGTGCAGCACAGTCATCACGGGGCCCAACATGCCCAAAGAGACGGACAGTTAAAAAGAAGATCCACAGCCCACAGTCAGTTTACATGTGAAGCGGTTTGGCCCATATCATATGTAAAACTGCCCAGGATTTTGCACGTGTTGCATTGGCACATGGGAGGGACCCATCTCTAAAGCTAACATGAAAATGTTCTGAAGAAAATCATCAATGGCCACTGGACTGAAACTGACTATGCTGTAAAAACCTTAAAGACTTTTAGATGAGCACTGAATACAGGAAAGCAAGTCACTCCGATATGTAGTACAGGAACAGCTAAAACAAAACCCATCTCTAAAGCTAACATGAAAAGCTTGTTCTACAACTCTGCTCATGCAGCACACTGGTTTTTGTATGGAATCCAACCATCCAGAAGCATCTCCCCACCAAGAAAGTGGGAGACACCAAAAGTAAGGCCAATCCAAAATCATGTATGGGAGACACCAAAAGTAAGGCCAATCCAAAATCTGTTCACAGGTTGAAATGGAATTACCAAAAAAAAAAAAAAATGCTTCACGGAGGTTGAAATGAATAGAAACACAATAACTAAACTGCAAAGATCCTGAGTTTAGCTCTAGGAGAAACTGAAAATCTACATATATTCCACACACAAACAAATTAGCAGTGTATGGGACTAAATTTAGAACTGGTGCAGGAATGAGAAAAAGAAAAAAGCAACAACTATTTCAATCTCAAGAAACTCTATTTTCATCTTTAGGACTGCCTTACTTCAGCCAAAGCACACTATCCATGCTAACAGTACAATCAAGACCACTTGATTCAAACCTTGAATAATTCCTAAATGATCTCAGTGATTGCATGTCAGTTTGATTCTTACCAGTTCAACTAATTCATGGTGTAAATGAATCAGAATAAGAAACACAATAACTCGAGAACATTACAAAATAGCAACCATGCATTCCGACTAAACAAGAAATAAAATTTAGGGGGTCAAAATTTACCTGATTAACTATCCGATTTTTGATAAGGGTGTCAAGCTCTTCATCTCCCTGGATCGTAAGCTGCAGATGCCTCGGAGTGATACGTTTCACCTTCAGATCCTTGCTTGCGTTCCTGCCTCGGCTCCAAAGACCTCTGCAATCGGATACTCTAAGATGGTGCCGAGTACACAAAGAAGAGTAGCTCCCACTCTTCCATTGGGCGCAATTCGCGACTTCGGTGACGATGAATACTTGGCATCGCCCACAAACCTACATCCAGGGAGTAGTATTGCATTTCTTCTTTGTGTGTACATATACTTGGCATCCGCCCATCACCTTCCTCTGTGGGCGACTATGCCCTTTGCTTAGAGGCACAAGTGTGAAGCCTTACCATTGGCCTCTAAATTCCTTACTTGTTCTTCAACATTCTTCTTTGGTAGTCCCGTCTGCTAACTGTTCTGGGGAAGAAAAGACACATTGGGCCGAGAATCGAGAGGTGGAGGAGCAATGAGAGAACTTCACGAGGAAGGAGGAGTAAAGTAAAGAAAGGCAGGAGGTGATTACCAAGAAGTAACACATTAGTTCTTGAAAGTTTGCTGATATCGAAGTCAACATAATAACCATTACAAGCCACTAGCTAATGGAGTGCATTAGCAAACAAAGCACGAAGCAAAAAAAAGCATGGCCCACCTTTTTCCAATCTGCAACCCTCATTTCAAGACAGACTCTTGGATTCTTTCACATGTCAAACACATAAATACACATAAATACGATTTGACCTGAAACAGAAAGGATCAACTATTCAGTGATGGTGAACTATAAAAAACAAAGGGATCACAAAACCCATGATGGTGAACTACAAAAAACTCATGAAATGTAATAAAACATAAATATACATGTAAAATATCACATATAAATGAATCTCAGCAAAAAACTACCTATTGATTCTTCGGAACCTTCGACTGAGGTCCCTCAGCCTCAGGTCTATCCCTAGGAGTGGATACTGAGTCAGCCTCTACATTTAGTACATTGCCCGAAGTTTGGTCCGTTGCAGCTAATGAGTTCATAGTATCTCTCATTCGTGCCATCATCTGCTCCGTTATTCGCTCTGTCATCCGTTGCTCCATCTGCTCCGTTATTCGCTCTGTCATCCATTGCTTCATCTGCTCTAGATGCTTAGCCATCTGTTCTTTCATCCGCTCCTCCACCAGTTGCTCTACCCGCTCATTCATGTGTCGTCGCAACTCATCAATCTCCCCCTGAGTTCTGCAATGGTATTTCTCGTGCCCCATAACGTGGAAGCTGTGGGACCTAACCCCATCATGCTGGTCCCAATATCTGGGATAAAAGATCGTCTCGGTCAGTGCTACTCTGAGAGGACTCAGCAGTTTGAGTTGCCCGTAACTCCTCGATCATTTCCTGCAGTGTAGAAAAACATTAAATAAGTTGTTCAATATCATGACTTAATGAAAAATATTAATTGAGATGTCAATGATTGATAAATTTCTACATACAATAACATGAGCCGACTCCTCATTCACAACACTCCCATCTTTCTTCCGATGGGTCGTTATGAACAACGTTGCCGATCAGAGACTCTCCACCAAGATTCTTTGCCCGCTTTTTCCATGTAAAAACAAATAAGTTGGTAACAATCATATTAAAGCAGAATAATGGCATTTCAAGTTTAAAAATCAAAGAAGAATTTACCTCTTCTTCACGCACTTGAGCAAAGCTCCTTGAGCCGGCAGTGTGGGCCATATGATGCTTGTTGCGGTTGATTTTATTCCTTTGAGTGCGGGCCTATAATGTGACATAGTAAAATAACTAAATTTTAATATAAATAACAATATACACCAACATGGATATAATTTTTCTTTATGTTTAATTTTTACCTGTCCTTCATCACTTGACCAATAGGTGACGAGCCACTTCCAGTGTGTTGGCTCCACTCGATCAGGACAGTGAGCTAGTCGTTCCTCATTAGTCAAATATCGGTTGTAGTGTTCTTTTTTTAACCTCTTCTTCCACTCTTTCCATGAAGCTCCGATGGACCTCATTACCCAATTTCGACGCTCCTTGTCGATATTCCACTTGATCTGCAATACATCAATTATCGATTATACTTAGTATACAAAATACAAAAAGAGTAATTGAATTTTTGATTTCATATTACCTTCACTTCATTCCAAATATTGTTCTTGTTAGATAGTGGCACATGATGCCAACTATCGTGATCAAGAGGTGCTAAGCGCCCATTCCTAGATAAAATGCCCAGCCACCTTGTAAATTCGGTGTACTTATGTCCAATGGGCTGCCCATATTTATTCCAATTGATATTCAATTTGCTTATTGGGTGGCAAGTTAAGCCACCTCACGATGATTTGTAGGGCCTTGAAATCGTCTATTATGAATACCACCCTCTTTATGAAACAAAAGAATAGATATGAGCATTCTAAATATTTGAAATATAATATCTACATTTAATTAAATCAAGAGCGAACAAAACTATAAAAGTAACAAGCTTAACTTCACTTCACTTAAATTATATATTTATATACCCGAAGTCGGTCTTTGACTATCTCGAACTCTGTCCGACCGGCCGGTGGTCGGGACCGGGTCCATAAAGCTCGAATGATGATGATCGGAGGTTGACATCTTCATTTCCTTCACAATATGAAAATAATATATGTAATGAGATTGGAGTTAACCAAATAATTGTGAGCATAAAAAAAAAAAAAAAGCATGCATCACATTTGTGTTAGGCATCAATACCTAATCATCAGATTCCGACCCAGAATTGTGGTCCTCTTTAATCAAATTAGATAAGTTTTGTGGAGTGTCAACTTCGTTTCCCTCCACATCCGCCCTATCCCAACTCACATTATCATCATTGGCAAGCATAGTCACTTCCAATGCATGATTAATGCAAGGCAAGCTCTGAAGGTATGTATCATTATCAACAAACGAATCATTCATGCCCATTTCGAACAAATCCCTTGGTTTTGACCTGATAACAACATGCCAATCACGATCTATGGGATCGGGGACATAGAATACTTTGTTGTACTTGGGTTGCTTAAGACATATGGTTCATCATACAGTTCACCAATTATGCCATAATTGTTTGAAATTCACGAGCGTGAACCCAAATTCATCCTTCTTGATTCCCCTGCCCTGAGTTCTTACATCCACCCAATCACACCTAAATAATACAACTTTCTTGGACCCACAATAATCCAACTCGATAATGTCTGTTAAAACACCATAGTAATCCACATCCCCTATAACAGGGTTTCTATCACTTGTACTTGCAAAGCTTGATGTCTTTGCCATCACTACAACTCCACTATTCTGTGTTTTCAAGTCCTTCTCGCGGTCTCTTGTACGAAACATGAAACCATTAATGATGTATCCTTTAAATCTTCTTGCAACAGTGTTAGGGCCCCGAGCCAGGCTTCTAACTTCTTTCGGAACTTGATCATTCCCAACATGGTCCACATGCTTCCCAAGCCAATCTGGAAACTTTTCATTATGGATGCGTTCTAGGAGCCTCGGTGCTCTTCGGGCATCTCCTTCTTAATCACTTTCTTGTGTTCACTGCATTTTATTCAATTCGATGAATAAGTTATAAACAAGTGAGATTCTTATGAATTATCGTTACAAATAAAACTACTCTTACTCAATGAATGGTGCGACCGCATTGGTGTTGAACAACACATATTTATGTGCCTGTCTTATCAACATATTCGATAATAAACACGTCAATCTTTCCCAATGGACGACCTACTTGCCGCATCCCTAAAGTCCTCATTTCAATCGGTCTGTTGAATCTTGTCTCAACACCATGTAAGTACCGAGAGCAGAATGTTAGGCATTCTTCAGCTAGGTACCCTCTCGCAATCGAACCCTCGGCGACTTCTTTTTCGAACGTAGGACTTTAGTCTCTGTAGGTACCTATAGTCACATAATAGACATATAAGTATACATGATTTTATCTATTACAACAAGATAAATGAAAGTTCATATTGAGACCTTAAAACACACCTTTCAATTGGGTACATCCAGCGGTACTGTACTGGCCCAGCTAACATTGCCTCGTTGGCTAAATGTATAGGCAAATGCACCATGATATCAAAGAATGACGGCGGAAAGATCCTCTCTAAATGGCAAAGCGTTAAAGCAATCTGAGATTCAAGAAACTTAAAATCCTGCATCCGGCCAACCTTGGAACACAAATCTCTAAAGAATCCGCTTAATTCAATTAGGATTGAGCTCACGTTTGGAGGTAATGTCCTTCGCACGGCGATCGGAAGTATTTGTTGCATCAAAACATGAGTGTCATGACTCTTGAGTCCTAAAATCTTCTTCATTTTGAGATTGGTACATCGTGAGATATTACTCGCATAGCCATCTGGTACCTTCATGTTCTTTATGACTCTGCAGAAATCATCCTTCTCCTTATTCGCCATTGTAAAGCACGGAGGCAAATATGTTTTGCCTGATGGTCTCTGCTTTGGGTGAAGTGTCCGTCTTATCTTCATTTCTTGGAGGTCCAGACGAGACTTCACATTGTCCTTTGTCTTCCCATCAATGTTCAACAACGTCCCAAGAACATTGTCGCATACATTCTTCTCGATGTGCATCACATCAAGGCTGTGACGCAACATATTACCTGCCCAGTATGGTAAATCGAAGAAGATACTTCTCTTCTTCCAACAAGATGCCTTTCCCTTTTCCTTATTATTGTCTCGATTTCTCTTCTTTTCAACTTTGGTATCAAACTTCTTTCCAAATATTATGTTAATTTTGCTCACTTGAGCTAACACTTCATTTCCAGACAGTTGTTTTGACACCTCTCTCAACTCCAGCTTTCCATTAAAGTTCCTTTTATCATGTCTATACCTATGATCTCTATCCAAGAATCGACGATGACCCATGTAACAAAACTTATGGCTATGTGTCAACCACTGGGACTCTGTGTCCTTATTGCAGTTAGGACAAGCGAGCTTACCTTTTGTGCTCCATCCTGACAACATTGCATATCCAGGGAAGTCACTAATAGTCCATAACAAAGCAGCACGCATTCGAAAATTCAACTTCGATAATGCATCGTAAGTGTCGACACCGACCTCCCACAATTTAAGCAATTCTTCTATCAATGGTTGTAGATACACGTCGATATTATTGCCAACACCATGAGGGCCTGGTATAAGTAGAGACATCATGATGTAAGGCTGCTTCATGCACATCCATGGTGGTAAATTGTACGGCATCAAAACAACAGGCCATGTGCTATGAGCAATACTCATCGTCCCGAAGGGATTGAATCCATCAGTTGCTAACCCAAGCCTGACATTACGACTATCACATGAAAAATTCGGGTGTTGCTCGTCAAAAGATTTCCATACAGGAGAATCAGCAGGATGTCTCATGCACTCATCATTGGTTCGTCCCTTGTCATGCCATCTCATGTTTTTAGCTGTTTGTGCTTCCATAAATAATCTTTGTAACCTTGGTATCAATGGAAAATGCCACAATGTCTTTGCTGGAATCTTCTTAACTTTGGAGGGAATAGTTGTTGCCTCATCGTCATTAGAATTATGTTCCGTCGTTTTCCATCTAGATATACCACACACACCACATGACTCATCGTTCACATTAGTCTTCCAATACAACCGCAATCATTGGGGCATGCATCGATCTTGTTATAACTGAGGCCCAGTTCTTTAATAATCTTCTTGGTCTCATAAAAGGAACTCGGCAACGTCTCACCCTCAGGGAGTGCTTCTTTCAACAATTCAAGCAACATAGTGAATGACTTGTTGCTCCATCCATTTAAGCACTTAAGTTGATACATTCGAACAACAAAAGAGAGTTTCGTGAACTTCTTACATCCCGGTACAAGGCTTGTTCGGCGTCTTGCAACAACCTGAAAAATCTTTCAGCTTCAGGATTCGGTTCCTCTTGTATTGGCTCCTGTGATGGCAACTCAGTCGGCATGTCATCCACACCTGATATTCCAAACACATCATGCAACAATCCATGCATGTCATCATGTGGAGGCATATCATCATGTGTACTAGTTGCAGGGCCGGAAGTCGATGAAGAAGACGCCTCCCCATGGAACACCCAACGGGTGTAATTCGGCATAATTCCCTCACACACAAGATGATCTACCACTTCTTTATGAGCACGCCAAAAGAGGTTGGCGCACTTTACACATGGACATAAGATCTTCCCCTCGCTAGCAGCATTGTTGAATGCAAACTCAATGAATTCCTTCATGCCCTTAACATATTCCAAGCTCACCCTATATTGTCCAAGGAAACAAAGGGAACTCTTAAAACAATGCAACTTTACAAGGAATCCAAATTCGAAGGAGAAAGTATTGCTCAACACATTACCTTGACTTTTGCATCCAGCTCTTATCCATCACTTGTATCCAACTTTGAACAAATGCAATACTCTGCCCAAAATTCATGTCAATCCACTGTAGTTATTACTCTACTCAACATTGGTCCTGCTACTATCTTATATTCTAGTATAAATTGGTCGCCAAGGCTTCAGGACTTCTCTAGAGTCACCAACACATCCCTTGGCTACTACTAAGGAGCACGGGAAGTGTTACCTCTTCTATCAAATGGGCATGTTGTTTTAAAGAAATTTAAATAATTAACCTCGTATATCTAATATATACTAGTAACATACAAGCTTGCAATGTTTGAAATATTTATGTATATTTGTTATCTCTTTATTGTTTTATTGTAACCAATTTAATATTTATTGAGAAGATGAGAAGGTGATTAAGATGAGAAGGTGATTAAGATGAGAAGATGTTCATTTTCCATCCAACCCGTTCATTTACCATCACAAGAGCCTCCTTGGAGTAGAAGGACATACCCCGAAATAAATAATAACCAACGTCAAATTCCTTCTTTAGGGAGTTTTGTCGAATCCATGAGGGATAAACAGTAGAAATAATTTCTAATAAATTTGAAATAAAGTAACTGATGATAAAAGAAAAAATGAAATTATAATCAATTAAATAACGAGATCAAATCTAAGACGGAGTTTTACACTCAAACTCCTTAAAAATGTGACATACTGTAAAATAGTAAAATTCATTGCCATTGCTACAACCTTCTGTAATTCTCTCTCTAATACTAAGATTAGATTAAGATGAGAAGGTGATTACTGTAGTTTGGCTAGAGCTGGTGTTTGCACTAAGTGATCCTCATGGTGAGGCCAACCTACTGGGAAGATTGGATTTCGCAAGCACTTAACAAACAGGTAGGAAGTTATCTACTTAGTGCACAGTCCAACTAATTGGACTTGTCACTTGAGACATTCTCTTTTTTAATATATCGGTCCTAAACAACGTTCACCCTTGATTTCTTAGGGTCCCACCATGATGTGTTTGTGAAATATGCTTGGACCATTCAATATGTAATCAAGGTCATAAAAAAGTGACCTTGATTATTTACAAGGCCTACCTTGAAGTCTATGCCAGATCCACTCAATTCCATCTAATTGGATGTGTAATCCCACGTTAGGCTTAGGGATAAAAAAAAAAAAAAAAAAAAAAAAATCTGTTTGACATGTGATTCAGGTGGACCACACCGAATAAAATAGTTGGGAGAGACATCCAACCTTGATTTTTATAGGGCCCACTGTGATGATTATGTGCTGTCACTCTAACCATTCTGCACCAAAATTTAGGCCTAGGTCCCAAAGGTTAAACTTATGCATGATTTAAATGGGCCACACCAAGGGAAACAATTTGGAGGGTGGGCATTGCCTAGACATTGTTTCCAATCATTATCTGGCCCAAGGATGGGGCTCAGGATTAAAATGCAGGCCCTTTCTTCAATTATGTCGGGCTTGGACTGTGTGCAGCCATGCCCAAATGCGGCTCGGCCTGCCTATGACTATTAGAAGGGTAATCCTATAATAAGAAAGAAACTTAGGGCATGTTTACAAATTGGCAGCAAGGGCAAGTTGTTGTGTTGGGTGGGGCCCATCAGATGCGTCATCCTATTTTAGATTCAGGAGCCAAAAGTCAGCTCCATCCATTGTTCAGGTAAACTACACGATTATAAAGAGTAAACATGCAACTTTTTCTCTTGCTGTAGCCTGCCTAAATAATGTTATGGGCCTAAATGTTGGGCCTAGGGTGTTTGTTGTCCGCTGTTTATTAGAAGTGAGACTACGTTTCTACCATGGCAACCTAATTTCTTTTTCCATATGCTGTGAGATTATACCCATGTGTATGCCAATCCGGACTACGTTTCAAGTTGTTAGTCCAACCACAAACCTCCTGTTGGAGATAATTTCCAACTTTTGTCATGCAATCCATCGAACCTTAGGTGGACCCACACACCTAATGCAAAATAATATCAATCCACTCCCTCACGTGGACCACACTTGTATTTCGTTATTTATCAACCACTATACATTATTTTGATAAGTGCATGAGTCCACTCTTCACGTGGACCACACTTTCAAGATTTATATTTTATTATTTATCAACCACCTTGGCCCACCCGATAAATGCATAAGGTGATTTCAATACAAGATATTTTATTATTTATAAGGTTGATTTCAGTACAAGATGATATTTTGTTATTTATCAACAACTATACATTATTTCATATATTATGGCCCACCTAATAATGGTGAGGATGAGAGACCAATTAGTAGGGGTTGAATGTCGCATGCACATGACAGGTTGCAATTTTTTCTTCTCTTTTCAAATTTAGAGTCGTCCTCCACACTGACTGATCTTCAAGAGATCTCACCATTAATTACTTTCGATCTTCTTTACAATGGTCCACCCAAAGGATAACTTCAAACTTTTCATGTGCATGTGACTTCAATCCATCAACTGGTGCCACCAGATTATATTGTGTAGAAATCTATCTGCATCCACTTATCATGTAAGCCATATTTAATAATAATAATTTTACTAGGTGGGCCATGACTTATGGTCCAACATTAATAGACTTGAGACAAATAATAATTTTAAAAGCATGACTATCAACCATCACTCTATGTCAGAGTACCAAATAATAATTCATTAAAAGAAACATGACACATACATGTATTTGTACACAAATCATGCTACATTGGCATATAATGCAGATAGACATGCATGTATGGAATCTCATAAAGGATCTTCTTCATATATTGATAGCAAAAACATACAAGATGATAGCATATAATACATCTATTACATTATTTATAGATTAAAAAATCTAACTCAACTAGGTTAGATTAACTCCAAAACTAAATCAAGTTTTAGTCAATGTGGTACTGATGCAATGCTCCAAAGCTATTTAAATTTGTGTTTTTCATGCTTGCAATAGAAACTATAAAAAACTGAGGACTTAATGAAATTGCAAGAGAACACAAGAGAGTGGATGATAAAACCTGTATTACATCGTAAAAGAGAAGATTACGGTTCAAGAGTCGGTCTCAAATGAGGAGTTTAACTAATTTACATCAATAATCAAGATTATTCCAAATGACATTGATCCAATAATAAAAAAAAATTCTCTAAAAAGCTTCTAAATGATTCAACACTAATTACAGCAATATTTTTTGGTGTGGATATCGAAAAAAGGACCACAAAATCTAGATTGGGATCTAATGATTATGGTGTATTTTAGAAACCATTCATGCTGGGATTGCACACATCCTTCGTATTAAATAAATGTAATTGGTTACAATAAAACAATAAAGAGATAACAAATATACATAAATATTTGAAACATTGCAATCTTCTATTTAATAAACATCCAATTTACTATGAGACAATGTGAACATAAACCATAGTAGAGATAGCATTTTACGAAATTTCAAGCAACCAGTATGAGGGATTTTTTTTTATTTTTTTTCTGCATGTGTCTAAAATCTCATTCCTAGAATAAATATCCATCAGAAATATGCACATATAAAAATGCACTACGTTCTACCATATTAGACTTATCTGGCATAGAAAATGCGCTGCTAGACATAACTTTTTTTTAGATATACTTTTAGATAAATCTCTAAAATCTAAATACAAAAACCTAAATTACAACTTAAATTAGCAAGAATCGAAACAAAATCCAATGAAATCTCTAAGAATAAAGAGACAAGAGTTGGATCAAGATTAAAACAAATCAAGCACTAGAAATCAAGAAAAAATTACAAAAACCAAACCCTAAGTGGAAAATTTTGGAGAAATGAGAGGGGGAAGCATACCTGATTGAAAGTTAAAACCCTTCCTCTGTCCTCAAAAAATGCCAACTGTAAATCTGAGTAACTTCTTCAAATGAATAATCAAACTGAGAAAAAAAATCGAAAAGAAGGGCAATATGCATCATCAGCTTAAAACAAAAATAAAAAAGCAAAGCTCTAAACAATGAGATCCAAAAGGAAAATAGATCTATCAGCAAGAATCGGATCAAAATCCAACGAAATCTCTCAGAATCGAGAGACATAAGCTAGATTCATATTAAAATAGATTAAGCACTAAAAATTGAGAAAAAAAAAACCATAAGTAGAAAAAAATTGGAAAAAAGCTCACCGTCTTTTGAGGATCTGATGATCGGAGAGAGAGAGAGAGAGAGAGAGAGAGAGAGAGAGAGAGAGAGAGAGAGAGAGAGAGAGAGACGGTAGATTTGATGAAGACGAGAAAAATATTGGAGAAGACAGAGAGAAGAGCTAGGGTTCACTTCGGTGAGGAGCTGCAATCGGTGTATATGCCCCTTGTTTTTCTAGCCTTCGCACCGAAATCAAAATGGAGGAGCAGATTTCGCACTGAGAACAGGGTTTTGCTCTCGGATCGAACACCAAACCCTAATCGGCCGATATTGCAACGTTGCAAAACCGCTCAAATCCAAAGTGAATGAGCTAGAAACGACAGTGATTTTCCACTTCTGAGCAAGATTTCAAAGTGAAATCAAGAAAAAAAACTCCTCAAATCGAACCAAAAAACGTGGAAATTGGATTTTGAACAGCGAAATGGGGAAAACGCACGAAAATGAGAGATTTCTGCCCCGATTTTTTATTTTCGAGAGAATTTCAGTTGAGAAATCAGTAGGGAAAAAAAACAGAGAGAGAGAATGAGTACCTGAAATCGGCGAAGAGATTGCTGGTGTGGAGGACAGAATTTCCTTTCGGAGCTGAGGGATTTTGAGAGAGAGCTGAGGGATTTTGAGAGATTTTGAGAGAGAGCTGAGGGATTTTGAGAGAGAGCTGAGGGAGCTGAGGGATTTTGAGAAAGAGATGAGGGAATTTTCTTTTATAGCTCGTCTAATGGAAGGCAACATTTTTCCGTGTCATTGTTGTACACGTGCCATATATGAACTAGATCGAAACCGTTCATTAGATAAATCAACTAGTACGGAACCATATTCCATAGATCACACTATCTAGATAATCCTAGCCCTTTAATAGTTGTAACACAAATGGAATTGAAAGGTCCATTTAATAAATGGTTAGGATATCTAATCGGAAACAAGTTTTGACTAGTGGTCAGTCAACAACAAATCCCGCATGATGGATTGTCATGATATCATGTCAATTTGCCACGTGTATGGTCCACGCTCTGGCCTGTGGATTAGCTCTAGACTACATATCTTTCAGCCTCATAACTAATCCTTAAATTAAGGGGATTTATGTATTTGATACTCTAATAGAATACAACGCATGATACGCTGCCAGTCAAGAAATTATACAATGGCGTAGACTAAGTCACAGTCTCAAGTCAGATGATTAGTTGAATAGTTCTAACACCTGCACACTGTAGGAGAAGTGGAGAAGGGCTAAAGTGCAACCAGTTTGACCACAGGTCATGGTCCACTGAGTGTAAAAATTCTAACTTGCTGATTGCATGGAACATCCAACCCATTAGATAGATTAGAACCACCGTGAAGAACACTTCATGTAAAAATCATTCCCATCCAGTGATCAAATAGACCACATTTATTTTTTTATTTTTATCAATGGCTACACGTTGCTTTCTATGGTATGGCTCATTTGATGATTGGATAGGGCTAAAAAGTAGACCTTTCACCTCGGTTCCTATGCAAGTGAGGTTAAAAAGTAGACCTTTCGCCTCGGTTCCTAGTAACTAAGGCTAAAAAGTAGACCTTTCGCCTCGGTTCCTATGCAAGTGAGGTTAAAAAGTAGACCTTTCACCTCGGTCCTAGCAACTGAGGCTAAAAAGTAGACCTTTCGTCTCGATTCCTATGTGACTGGGGCTAAAAAGTAGGCCTTTCGCCTCGGTTCCTATGCAACTGAGGCTAAAAAGTAGACCTTTTGCCTTGGTTCCTAGCAATTGAGGCTAAAAAGTAGACCTTTCGCCTCGGTTCCTATGTAACTGAGGCTAAAAAGTAGACCTTTCGCCTCGGTTCCTATGCAAGTGAGGCTAAAAAGTAGACTTTTCGCCTCGGTTCCCATGCAACTGAGGCTAAAAAGTAAGCCTTTCACCTCGGTTCCTATGCAAGTGAGGCTAAAAAGTAGACCTTTCGCCTCGGTTCCTATGCAACTGAGGCTAAAAAGTAGACCTTTCGCCTTGGTTCCTAGCAATTGAGGCTAAAAAGTAGACCTTTCGCCTCGGTTCCTATGTAACTGAGGCTAAAAAGTAGACCTTTCGCCTCGGTTCCTATGCAAGTGAGGCTAAAAAGTAGACTTTTCGCCTCGGTTCCCATGCAACTGAGGCTAAAAAGTAAGCCTTTCACCTCGGTTCCTATGCAAGTGAGGCTAAAAAGTGAGACCTTTCGCCTCGGTTCCTATGCAACCGAGGCTGAAAAAAGTAGACCTTTCGCCTCGGTTCCTAGCAATTGAGGCTAAAAGTAGACCTTTCGCCTCGGTTCCTATGTAACCGAGGCTGTGGTAGACCTTTCGCCTCGGTTCCTATGCAAGTGAGGCTAAAAAAGTATACCTTTCACCTCGGTTATTTAGCAATTGAGGCTAAAAGTAGACCTTTCACCTCGGTTCCTATGCAACCGAGGTTAAAAATAGACCTTTCGCCTCGGTTCCTATGCAAGTGAGGCTGTGGTATACCTTTCGCCTCGGTTCCTAGCAACCGAGGCTAAAAGTAGACTTTTTTTTCGGTTTTTATGGAACCGAGGCTGTGCAGACCTTTCGCCTCGGTTCTTATGCGACCGAGGCTAAAAAGTAGACTTTTAGCCTCAGTTATTTAGCAACTGAGGTGAAAAATGAACTTTTAGCCTCAGTTCCATAGCAACCGAGGTTAAAAAATACATTTAGCCTCCATTTTTTCAATTGAGGCTAAAAAATTGAGGCTAAAGGCCTACTTTCTTGTAGTGGCGCATGGCAATACGCAGCCGATCGCGCAAGGTGTTCTCCATATAACTTGCGCAAGAAAGATTCAGGGGTCCAGATTTGGTATAAATGCCACACTCCCCATGCTGGAAAACACATCCACAAAAAAAGAAAGAAAGAAAGATAGGAGAGAGGTCACACGCCCCATGCTGGAAAACACATCCACAAGAAAGAAAGAAAGAAAGATAGGAGAGAGGCCACACGCCCCATGCTGGAAAACACATCCACAAGAAAGAAAGAGAGAGAGAGAGAGAGAGAGAGAGAGAGAGAGAGAGAGAGAGAGAGAGAGAGAGAGAGAGAGAGAGAGAGAGCTGAGTCACGACTCACTGAATTGGAGGTTAAGATCGTGTCCAAGTCGAATCTAACATCTTAGAGGTAAGAAGATCTCTAGACTTATTTCTCCATAGAGATCCTTAGATAAATCTAAACTTCCAATGCAATGGTTATAGATTGGGTTCGAGCTGAGTCAAACTAATAAGTTGACTCAACAAGTGAAATTACTGAATTTTGAGTTTTATTAACTAAGGATGATTACTGATTAAGGTAGATCACTCATCTACTAATAACCCTATGTTAGATCCAAATCTAAAATCACTACCATTTTATTCCTAACTTTAAACTTAAATCTTAGGCAAAATCCTACCCTTTGATCTTAGTCATTAAAGTCATCTGATGTAGCGATCTAATCCCATGAATTATTTAAAATAATGGTAGAATTCAATCATAACGGCGTATACACAGAACTATAACAACACTCAAGAGCGATTCGACATTAAAGTTGAGGGTTTTATTCCTTTAAGCTTGCTTGATTTAAGATATTATTATCCTGCCATATACAAGCTTTCATGACACTATGATATTCTCTACAATTATTTAATTTATCATCAATACTTATTTACCCTTTTGGAAATCATGATTCAGTTTACATTCTCTATCAATGAAGTGATGTGTTAAATGTATCATAACTAGTGAATCAAATATTTTATCGTGATGTAATGCATTACGGGTAGCAGCCTTTTTGGTTGGCATGTAATTCCATGGGTTTTTTGGCATGGTGCATAATCGATGTAAGTAAATCATCATGCGTGTTATGTCACTTCTCAGGATAGGATGTCGCAAATAGTCACTCCATGAACACATCGTGTTACGTATATCCCTCAATCACATTGTTGTGTCGTCTTGAGATGCTCGTATAAATCCACATCAACGTTGGATGCGCTGATGAATATCTGTAGTGTGAGAATGCGGGTCAAGCTTAATATTATGAACTATTTTCCACATTGTGACAGTGATCACTACGTAGATGAGCCACACATACTTTCCTAGGTATACATTTAAGTATATTGTTTGCGCATACTGATATCTCTCATAGTGGTGGAGTACGTGACGTATCAGATCCCTTATATTATTTTTATGAATCTCTTAAATTATTGTTAATCTTAAAGGATAACCATCACTACGAGTAGGGCGTTAACCCTATCCAACCGTATAGATGATGCAGATGATGTACAGATTAAAGACCTAAAGGACTATCTCCCTATGGAAGATTATGCTGAAAGAATATGAAGATAGTTTTATACTTTTGCTGTAAACTCGATAACTGTAATCAGCTTTCATTGAGAGGGCATTTGATTATTTACTGAATTCTTTTACTCTAATGAAATAATCAATATAGTCGATTTTATTCTCATGAATGTTACCTTCATGAATGTATATGAATGTGATCTAAATGAAAAAAAAATGAGATGTGATTTTTAAAGCATCCGATTTATACATTATTAACACCCAGTTTTCTCGGGCACGAGTATAAACTCTGGTCATGAAAATTCAGGGCATTACAATAATGCTTTCACCACCAGCTTTAGCATTGTGCGGAGTCTGCGTGTTTGTTGGGAATTGGTGGTGTCCAGTATGATGTTTGTTTGAGTAATCCACTCCGTTGATCAGGGTTGCAGAGTTATTTTCCTCTAGGGGCTCAAATATGAACCAGATCTGAGCCTTAGATTGGCTTATCTTGAAAAATATCATAACAGGTGTTAAAACAGACCTAATTTTAATTAACGGTCCATAGTTAATGATCGGGGCCCAATTTTGGGAAGAATGTATAGTCAATATAGGTAAATATTTGGACAAATTTTGGTGGTTGATGGATGATGGGAAAAACTTAAATCTAAAATATTACCTTTTACGTCAAAAGGAAGGAACCGGCTTCAACGTTCATCGGCGTCGGATCATAGATCGGGGTCCAAATTTTGTATGATATCATAGTCATGTGAGACCAAGGTGTGGTCCAAGTTTGAGTTGTGATGGACGATAAGAAGTGATTAGATCTGAAGATCTAGGTTTATACAGAGTTGATAAGCCCTAAAAGGATAACTTGGTGGATAAGTAAAAGCCTACTAAGGTGGGGTCTTCATATTCCACCATTTGCCAGTATGATGGCGAATTTAGTCGTTCATATGAAGGAAAATATCCTATTATGACTACCCACGAGGTTTCTTCACTCGATGGACACCAAAATCAATGGTTATAGGTTGATTTGTCAATTGGGTGACTTTTACAATGATCCAAGTGCTGAAATTCGACGTGTATGGTTAATTTATGATAGATAGGCACGATATAAACTTTTACATGAAACGGATCATGGGAACTATGTGTTTTGAAATTCGAGGGTTTAGGTTAATGGTATTTTTATAATTATTGATAATCTAAGAGTTTTGGAAATATAATGGTTCTATATGGTTATAGGCACATTTTAAAGCAATTTTTACAAAATAACGTATATCTAAATCATTATGAATAAAGAGTTATTTACCAAATTAATCAACGGAATGTACATGTATCAAACCACATGATGGATGGTTAGATGGCATGTTCAAAATAGGAAATCTTGATGGTTAGTAATCTAGTCATGTATATAGGTAGGTATATGATCAGTTTTGTAAGTAGATGATTGTAAGTAGGTTTACTTGGACATATGATGATCTTGTCTTAAAATCAACGGTCGGATGGCTTGATCTATGGATGAAGATTATTCTTAACTGTCATATTCATGTTGAAGAATATATATAAGGTCAGGATAGCTAGATTGGTATCATACACGTGTACATATTAAGTTAAATTTTATGGTAACACCTTGAACTTTTCAATACTCTTGTCAAAAACCAATTGGACTTGAGAACTTGCGTTTTGGTAGCTTATGGGTGAGAGATCTAGATCATTCATTAAGCATGTCATATATCAGAAATCAGGCCATTAGACTCTTCAATTGAGCCACATATGTATATATAAATTTGGATTAGTGAACTATTTCCAACCTCATATTTTTCTACAAATGTTTAACCTCTTTAAACTTTGGATTAATATTATTTTGGGTCTAGCATATGTTATAGTGTACTCTACCTAGTGAATGTCCAAGTCTCTAACATGTGTACCATCCTACACTGAAAACTAGGCACGACATGAGTGTTATTTTGCATACCCCACATCCTATCAAAACATGTGCTTTAGTCCTATCACCTAACATGTCCAATTATTTTTAATTAATTCTTATCAAAGTATAAGTTAAATAAATTAATAAATAAATTCATTATTGTTGTGTGTTTGTAATAAAAATAAATTTTAAAAATAAAAGTTATTTTTAGAAAGTAAATAAATATATTAATTATTTAAACTTTCCATAAATAGTGTGTATAGCCAGTCGGTAATAGAAGGGTTTTTTTGCTTCTGCAACTAGAATTCAAATCTCCTCAAGGATGGTGCGAAGCACCGTCTGCGCTCTCATGCGCGGTGTGGGTTGTAAGGCTGCTTGGGCGCTCATATGCATGTGGGACATATGCCATGTGTCGCTCATGCGGTAACATTTTTAAATTGTTGGATGACCTTTTTCTGTCTAAATAAGTACATAAATAACCGTCATAGAACAAAGGGTTATGTCCTTTCATGAAAGGATGTTGTTTACTATGAATGGGTGTGGATGTCTTGAAGAGGCACTTTGGTATCTTTATGGGAAGAACTCCATGATTTGATCTCTTACTATGTTGAGTTCATTGTATCCTGGAGACAATTTGCAGATTTCCTTTATTTGCACTTACTGGAACTACCAAAAAAATGGCAGCAAATCTGTCTTGAGAAATTGACTATTTAAGTTGAGCTTTGAACCTGATAGATCTGATTGTCTCATTATATTTTTTTCTCTATCTTCTTTATGTTCTAGATTGTTAATTTCCAACATTTAAGATGGATTTAACTCTAGTAATAAGGGAGGCCATTCATTCCATTTTAGTTATGAATCAAAATTTTATTCGACTGGATCGTTTCGACGGTCAATTCTTCTCAAAATGGCAATAGAAAATGCTTTTCTTTCTGACAACTCTCAAGTTATCATATATCCTTGACAATGAACTGCCTTCTCCATCCAAGCCAAAAGACGACGACTCAGAATAAACAAAGGCGGAATAGAGGAATAGGAAGGATGACGATTTTCTGTGCAAAGGTCATATCCTAAACGCCCTCTCTAACTCCATCTATAACTCATATCGTAAAATATCCTCTGCCAAAGACCTTTGGACAAAATTAGATCAAAAATATAAAACTGAAGATGTCAATACTCAGAAATTTCTGATCGAAAATTATGTCCACTTCAAGTTTAAAAATGATCAGCCAATTTTCTCCCAAGTAACCGAACTTCAAAACTTAACTAATGAATTAAAGATTTATAGTATAGATCTTTTTTAAGAATTCCTGGTCGCTATAGTAATAGCAAAATTACCCTCATCATGGTTTGATTATAAAAAGAAACTGAAATATGATGAGAAGAAGTTCACTCTTGAAGGGCTTCGATGACATCTTCGTATAGAAGAAGAGTCCAAAAACTGAGACATGAGAGAAAATTCTTTGAAAAATCATTCTAAAGCACATATAGAAGAAGTGGACAAGCGAAAATTTCAAAACTCTAAATCCATTCTCCCAGAAAAGGATATAGAGTTTAAGAAAAATGGAAAGAAAAAGGATAAGTGTTACTTTTGCAATAAGCCAAGACACTACATAAAGGAATGTCGACACAGAAATAAGCAATTGAAAGCTCATACTAATATTGCAGAAGACCAACTTGTAACAATGATTATTGAAGCCAACACAGTAATATCTGATGGTGGATGGTGGCTAGATACTGGTGCAACCATTCACGTATCAAAGGACTGAAACATCTTCAAGACCTATGAAGGTATTACAAATAGAAAAGAGGTGAAGATGGGTAATAACGTTCGTACGAATGTTGTTGGAAAAGGAACAATGGAGCTTCAGTTTACATCAAGCAAAAGGCTGATACTAACAAATGTATTATATGTACCTGACATGTCTAAAAATCTAGTGTCAGGTGATCTTCTCAATAAGAGATTACTTAAAATTGTGTTTAAGTCTAATAAGTTGGTTATCACCAAAAATGGTATGTTTATAAGCAAAGGATATTCATGTAATGCTATGCTTAAATTGAATATCAATAATAATAATGATGTTTCCATTTATATAGTGGATTTTATTTCTTTATGGCATGTTATATTAGGTCATGTTAATTATTACTCAATGAAAATAATGATAATCTTATAATTTTTACTAAAACAAGGAATAAAACAAGAAAAGAAATGTGATGTGTGTGCTCATTCTAAAATAATAAGAAAACCCTTTACAAGTGGTATCAGAAAATCACAACCCTTGGAGTTAATTCCGATATCTGTGATTTAATAACACCTTAACTCGTGGTGGAAAAAGATATTTTATTATATTTATCGATAATTTTACTAGATTTTCTTATGTATACTTGATAAAATCTAAAGATGAAGCTTTTGAAATGTTTAAGCTTTATAAGTTCGAAGTGAAAAATTAGTTGAGTACAAAGATCAAATCCCTCAAAAGTGATAGAGGGGGTGAGTACTTTTCTAATGAATTCAACTACTTCTGTGAATCAAATGGTATAATCCATGAATTTACTGCTCCTTACACACCTCAACAAAATGGCCTAGCAGAATGCAAAAATAGGACATTAGTTGAGATGATGAACTGTATGATAATAAATTCTAGATTATCACTGAATTTGTGAGGGGAAGCATTGTTAATGGTAAACCGTATACTAAATGCTATCCCACACAAAAAATTAGATGTATCCTCATATGAATTGTGGAAAAAAGAAGAAACCTAGTCTTCATTACTACAAAGTACGGGGAAGTATAGCAGAAGTCAGGATAATTGATTCTAAAAGAATAAAATTAGGTTCTAGAGGAATCAGGTGTGCCTTTGTGGGTTATGGAATTAATAGTCCCGTGTATAGATTTTTGGTTTTGGAACAATCTACTTTTACAGACATGAATATGATTATAGAGTCTAGGAATGCTATATTTTTTGAAAATACAGTATACAAAGATTATATGAATAATCATACAAAAAGGCAGGTTGATGAAAATATAGTAGAACCAATGAATGAAGAACCTAACAGCATTCTTAATAAATCTAATACTCATTCAGAAGGAAACGAACCAAGGAGATCAAAAAGGGAAGAAAAGAAACATCTTTTGGCCCAGATTTTTATATGTTCCTTATAAAATGAGATATAAATGAAATAAGAAAATAGATAACTCTACCACTAAGTATTGAAGGTGATCCTTCAACACTTAGTAGAGCTCTCTCATTTCTTGATGTACAGTTTTGGAGGGAAGCCATTGACGATGAAATGGATTCCATAGTTTCAAATAACACTTGGTGTTTGGTCGATCTTCTACTAGATTCAAAGCCTATACGATGTAAGCGAATTTTCTAAAGAAAGTTTAATCCTGATGGAACCATAAATAAATGTAAAGCTCAATTGATAGCCAAAGGATTTAGACAAAAGGAGGGTATCGATTTTTTCAATACATATGCTCCTATTGCTCGTATATCTACCATTAGGACTTTAATTGTTATTGCAGCAATTCAATACTTAGTAATCCATCAAATGGATGTTAAAATGACATTCTTAAATGGTAATCTAGATGAGAAAGTCTATATGGAACAACCTGAAGGGTTTGTTCAACCTGGGCAAGAGAAGAAAGTGTGTAAACTGGTCAAATATTTCTATGGGCTCAAGCATGCTCCTAAGCAATGGCATGCGAAGTTTGACTAAGTAGTTCAATCTAATGGTTTTTATAAGTGCTATAGTTTATATCCCTTTCTGTTGTCAAATGTGTGATGCCAAAGACACTGGTATGCAACTTGCTATGTGAAGCTTTACTCAAGATCAAACAAAGATCCACTCAAGATCAACTTTGATGAACAAGCAATGCTCACAAGTGCAAAGAATAAAGTTCTACTCAAGTTCAACTGTGATTGACAAGTATTGCTCTCAAGTCAAGACATTGCAAGATGTCAAGAAGCTTACAAGTTTGATCGTAAAAAACTCAAGATTCTTTCAAGGATTAGTTACAACAAGACTTCAAGGTTTACTACTTTCAAAGGTCACTTGTCCTTAAGCTTCAATGTCCTTACTTCACGATTGAGGTTTGACTGACCTTAGGTTGACCTTTAGAGTAGGCCATTTTGGATACATAAGTCATATGTTTGATTTACGTGAGTTTGGTCAGTTCTAAGACTAGTCCTAGACTTTATTCGACTAGTCCTAGCACTGCTTCGACTTGTCTAAGAAATTCCTGGATCAGTCGTAAGTTTGTTACAAAATTCGGATATTTTCTGTTTGGTTTCGACTAGTCCTGGGGTCTGTTCGACTAGTCGAAGGAATAGTGTTGAATGTATCTAAGACTAGTCGTAAACCTACGACTCAAAGTCTAGCGTTGAAATTCGGATCCTACGACCAGTCGAAGGAGACCTACGACCAGTCGAATAATACCTTCGACCAGTCGTGAAACGGTCAAATCTTATCACGCCCAAATTTTCAAATATTTATTGGTTCTACGACCAATCGAAGAACTCCCTAAACCATTCGAAGGCGTGATTTACTCACCTATAAATAGAGCACGAATCTCAGAAGAAATCATTGAATTCAAGCTAATTTAATTCGACCTTCTGAGAGATAATTCTGTGTTCCATCAAGCTAAGTGTGCTTATTTAATATTTTCTTTCTTTAGCTTTATTTGATTGATTTTGTTTGTAGCATTCTAATCTTATATGAAAAGAGGAATTGCTGTTTTCCTTCTTTTTGAATCAAAATCAATTAAAGCTAGCTCGTTGTTTTTATTTAAAGCTATTAGAACCTAGAACCATTATAAAGTGAGTATTGGACATTGATCTTGGACATTCAAATCTCTACTCCAATTTGGTTCTTTTGGGCTGCTACAACGAAGGGGATAATCAGGTATTTTACATTTGGTGTAAATTCTGTTTAGTTTTCTTTTGAGATTCGCTAGAAAAATCTCATTGTATTGGTTATCTGATGAGAGCCAGAAAACTCAGAAGTGGAGTTTTTTTTAATTATGTAAGTGTAACGCCGTGAAAATCGGGGGTTGAGTATGAAATCAACTCCCGAGTTCCAACGCATCACTTATGCAACATACACAATGATGGTTAAATGTTGTCTGAGTTAGAGCAATAAACATGAATGAGATTATACCAAAACAAGAAATCATACTCAAATCAATTGTATAAAGACAAGCGGAAGATCCGAAATTTTATATTCAAAGTATGTAAAGTAACAAAATTCTGTGAACTCCAGAGTATGAGTACTAACCGAGTACCAATATACATGTATTGTTTCTAAGTCAAAAATCAAAATACAATTAGTAGATAAGCCTGGGATCCTCAAGCGATGCGATCGGCCTAAGCATAGCCGTCAGTATCGCATAAAGGAGAACTCATCCCGATTCTCCTCGAAGTTGGGCTCCGCTCCCGAACCGAGGCACCATCTATACTGCGCGACAGAGTCCGGTGGGTGTTGCAAACACCGTCCCGTAACGTGGGAGTGAGTAGCTAACTCAAAGTGGAACAATAAAGCATAGGTTAACATGTTATCAATTCAATCAAGCAGTAATGATAAAGCAGTACAAATCAAACAATTCTAACTACTCTTATTAAGTGCGAAAATGAAATGACATGATGCTGTATGCCCTTGCCAAACCACCCTCAAGCGACATCATCTTACGTTCGCGAATGCTTAACTCCCTCAGTGCGCCACATCTACTAAGCACATGCGGTACGATGATGATCATGATTACCGAGTTATTATTAGTCCATTTCAAACAGCAGTATTGGGAAACTAAGGTACCTCCCTTGTATCATTCCTAAACATGATCCATTCTAGGGTCGTCAATCCTAGTTAATCTCATACGATATTATGGTTCGAGAAGCATAGTGAAGGCATCGCAAAGGGCTCGTCACCCGTCAGCATGGATACAGATCTCACCGTATGCGGCTCAATTGCTGGCCGTCAGCTCAAGTACAGGTCTCACCGTACTCGGCTCAATCACTAGCCGTCAGCTCGAGTACAGGTCTCACCGTACTCGGCTCAACTCATACTCTAGTTCTTTGTGAAAGACTCGTCGCCAATCACAGACACTTGGAGTATACTCGAAGATACTACGGAGGACTCGTCGCCGTCAAAGACGAGCACGGGTCTCACCGTACTCGGCTCTCGCCGCCAGTATGTATCGACAAATCGAATATAGTGTCCCATACCACCATAATCGGCTCACGAGTTTGGTTGCGCAATGGTCACTACGGGGAGGCACATGGCCCAAAGATAGGTCGACAGCTCGACCACGGTGTCCTATACCACCATGCCCGGCTCATGCGTCTTAGCGGATCGAGGTACCATGGTTAACGGATCGCCACTTGGTAAGTTTGGTACCCTAGGTTCAAGCAAGAATTTGGTGAACACACATATACACTTCGGTTTACTTGACGAGCCTGACTAGCTCAAGCGCACCACAAGTTGGGCGATATGGAGCGCAAAAGCACTCCGTGTGGCCAACCACTATCGCCAACCGAAATACGACTCGGGTTCGCCAGACACATCCTTTGTGGCGACATGGATCTCAGCCACAACCTCAAGTCTGGTACCGAATGTTTGGACTATAGGCATAGTCCCAAACTCAAACAGTTCTCATCAATAACATGTGGAGTAAAGCATGATAAACAAGCAATACAAGCATGTTAGCAGGCATGTTATAAAGCATGAAGTAAAGCATGTTGTAAAGCATGTTGTAAAACACTATACACATAGGGATACAATTACATACACATCACAAGTGAGTGGTTATAGCGAACCACCACATGGAGGGGATCCTACATATCTCTAAGGGAGTCGGGAATCCCATATCAGCACCTCTCTAAGGCACTAACACTCAAGCATTTACACACACAAGCATCTACGCAAACACTTAGAATACACTATTCCAACATACATGATGTATGTTAGCAAGATACGTGTTAGTCATCCTTCGCCACGTGAGTATTTTACCCATGTATATCATAATCATACAGCAAATAATCATTACAATTGTATTTCCAAAATTCACACATGCGGTATTTCTAGAATACACAATTTCAACATACTAGGCATTTATAAGCGAACATGTATTTCAGCGATTCCTTTCGCCAAACTAGTATTTTATCCATATATTATATAATCATACATTAAATAAACATGTCAAACATTTTTTCAAAAAAAATATGTATACGGTATTTCTACGTATACCTAGAGTATGTGAATTCCATATTCTACAACGTTAATCGAAACAGAAACTTTTGTACATGTGCATTTACATGCAGATCATGAATCTATCATTATCTGACATTGAAAGTGTTGAAAACCGTAACTTATACACTTAAAGTCCTCACCTTTGCCCTTGGAATCACAACGAATCAGCAAGGGTTGTTGAGCTTCTGTATACGGGAGTTTTCTAGCCTAAAGAGCGAAATCGGTTAGCCTTTACATAACCTACAACGAACTTACATCAAATCAGACCTAGGGTTAGGGTTTCTTACCTTCAAACGGAATGGATACCGCCGAAAAAATACCTGGAAAGGAGCGGTGTAGGACGTGCAACAACCGAAAGCAGTAGGAGGAAGATCACCCACAAATTCCAAGCTCTTCTCTCTCTTTTCTCTCTCTCTCTCTAGGATTTTATCCCAAATTCGTATGGCTGTGAGAGGGGCTGTTCTAAGCTCCTTTTATAGCTAAAAATATTCCCAAAATAGACTCAGGTTCAAGGGTTACTGCTAATATAGGATATTCGTCACTTTTCCAACTTTCAAAAGAGAGGTTCTGGTAGCCCTCCTTGAGCCAAATGTCAGACTTAAGCTCACCACCTATGGATCTATGTGGGATTACGTTTTTGACTCGATCGGATTCCCAGATCGCACGTGGCGGACCACGGTCAGTGGGCCACGATCAGAAATTCCAAGTACATGTAAATGTTCCTGAAATTTTTCTTAATCCGAGGGTGTAATATGGTCGGATTCGATGGTCAGTCGTTATTATCACGACGTGCAAGCGAAAGGTGCGATCACTATTCCCGATATTTATTTTGGGATGGGAATAGTATTTTCACATACCCTCGCTCCGGATCGAAACGAATGGCCGTGGGACATCGGTTGGACTGATTTTTGAGATGATTGTCAAGCCCAAAGAGGCGGTCCTAGTTCCTTAGCCGTGTTAATCGGACTCCCAGATGTGCGATCTAGACCTAATACGAAGTTTCGTTTCATTCCCGAAGCACCGTGGAAATGAGTTTGGTTCTAAACTTTAGGGTAACCTAGAGTCACTTGTTTTGCAAGTTTTGGGTCTTGCAGATCGTATTTAAAGCGATCCCAACGGATCACATGGCTAAACGAGTTTAGCGCTTAGTTAACTTTGTTAACTTTCTAAAGGATTTAATCCTAATTAATTTCTGGTCGAGGTGGTACTCGAGCCAACGTACGGAAATTTACGGGTCGTTACAGTAAGCCCACAGATAAAGACACAATTGTGAAGGTTTTTAGGTGAACCTGGGAAAACCTATTTTTGTTAGTGAACGCTAATATCCCCTGTGTGAGGATGTTAGGAGTGGAGTAGCTGTGTGGCTGTTGTTGAACAGTTGGTGTACACACAGGCGAACCACTATAATCCCTTGTATTTTGTGGTTGTGTGATATTCATTTCATATCTTTAATTATTCAGTGTGGGATGTATATGTGGATGTAAATGTTGTAATCATTTCGTTTCAAGCTCAGTGGTGAATGTTGTAAGATTTATATTTTTGCAATTTATCACTTACTATTACTTTATTGGTTTGAGCTTCTGTTTCTATATTTGTTCTAGAAATAAGGTTGTCCTACTGCAAACTTTGGTTTTTGGTGTAAGGTTGTCCTTAGAACAATTTTTGATTGCTTTCCGTTCCTATACTGCAATTCAAGTTTAGTAATTTAAATTCTTATTCTTTATTCCGCTGTATACTTTATTTAAATTTGACATAGTCCTATTCACCCCCCCTTAGGACTTATAGCTTGGCCATTTCAAGTGGTATCAAAGTCTAATAGCTCATTCTTATTGCTTTATATTTGGATTTATTTCCTGAGCTAACGATCTAAGCTATTTATATATAATATGTCAAATTTTGATAGCCTATCAGTCACTAGGCCTCCACCTTTCGATGGCTCCAATTATGCCTATTGGAAAGCCAGGATAAGGATCTTCGAAAGTGTGTGGCTAGCCACAGTGAATGATTGGACCCCTCCTACCACTGAAGTAACTGGTGTTTATGGTTCAAAAACAACAAAAATAACGGCTTATTTTTCTTGGACCACACTTCATAAAAGTGAGAGTAGTGCAAATGCTAAAGCACTAAATATAATTACATGTGCACTATCACCGGATGAATTTAAAAGAATTATATCCTGTGATTCTGCAAAATAAGCTTGGGATATATTGGAAATGACACACGAGGGTACATCAATTGTCAAGAAATCTAAGATACAAATCCTTACAACTAAATTTGAGGAAATACGTATGGAAGAAAATGATATATTCATGGACTTCTATACCAGATTGAATGACATTGTAAACTCTATGTGGGGTCTAGGCGATAAAATCTCAGAAAGCAAGATATGTGCTAAAATACTACTCTCACTTCTCGAACAGTTCAATTCTAAAGTAACCGCAATCCAGGAACTTCGTGATACGGATAATATAAAGGTTGAGGAATTAGTTGGATCTTTACAAACTTATGAGTTAAACTTTAAAGCTCCTAAAAGTAAATCCATTGCCCTCAAATCTAGTAAAGGTATTTCTCAAGAAAACTCGAATTTAGAAAATTCTGAAGACGATATGGCTCTTTTAGCAAAGAAATTTTACAAGATTTTCAAAAGCAAGAAAAGGGTAGATCTTCAAAAATCAAATGATAAGAAAATATCTAAACTTAGATCCAAAAATTGGAAGTCTTTGAAAGATAGTCAATGTTACAACTGCCAAGAGTATGGACACTTAACAAATAAATGTCCTAAAAAGGACAAACCGAAAAGAAAGGGCATGTTGGCTATATGGGATGAATCATCTGATTCTGAAGCTTCTTCTGAATCAGAAGATTCTGAAACTGAGTCGGGCAATGAAGTTAAAGCCCTTATGACTCTAGCCAAATTTACATTTTCAAATAATGATTCAACAAGTGAAGAAAATTTGAACAGTGAATGTGAAAATGAAGAAGATCTTCAAGATGCTTATAACGGCCTATATAAGGAAAGTTGTAAAATTGCTGTCAAACTTAAACTTCAAAAAGAAAATTTTTTTAAACTCAAAGAATGTTTTGAACCACTTGTTTTAGAAAAATCCCAAATTTCAGATTGTTTTGAAAAATCAAAATGTGATTTAAAATTCAAAACCTCCGTGATTGAAAATCTGAAATCTGAAAATGAGAAACTAAAAAATGAAGTATCTTCTCTTCTAAGTTTAAAGGACACATGGAGATATGCCCAAGGTGATCCAAAGTTAGAAAAATTATTATTCGGATCAAGAAAATATGGCGATCGATCTGGGTTAGGCTATGACAAGAATATATCTTCTAAACAAAAGTATACTTCTCCCAAGTTTGTGAAAGGAGAGTCCTCAAACTCAAAAGGGAAAAGTACTTACCAAGGTTTTTCTAAAACTTTTCAAAAACCTAAAAGCAGCCATGTTAATTTTAAAAATCAGAACTGAAACCCTCTTGCTGAAAAGATAGTTGATTTACTTAAGGAGCTCTTAAAATCTTACTCAGTAGGTCATTCTTACAACATCAGATAGAAGAAGACTAACTATACTTTTAAACCCAAAACAGTTCTGAAATGGGTTCCTAAAGTTGCCTGCTTGGTTGCTCACACCGCTTTCAAAGCAACATGACATTCAAAGTGGTACCTAGATAGTGGATGCTCCAGGTATATGACTGGTGATAAAAGTTTGTTCACCGATCTCGAAGACATGAGTGATGGTTTAGTCACATTTGGTGATGGCAGCAACTGCAAGATTATGGGCCAAGGTACGGTTCATCTCTATAACCTTCCTTTGTTTAAAAATGTTTTATATGTAGAAGGTTTGAAACATAACTTGCTTAGTATATCTCAAATATGCGATAATAACCATAGTATACGATTTTCTAATCAAAGCTGTGAGATTCTAAACAACAAGGGTTCAGTAATACTAACTAGACGTAGAACCTCTGAAAACTGCTATATTGTTAGCGAATCCAGCTCATCTAATCAATCATATTACATGGTCTATACAAACGAGAATGATTTATGGCACAAACGTCTTGGACATGTACACTACCGAAATCTATATAGATTGAACAAACGGGAACTTATAAGAGGTTTACCCAAATTGTAAAATTAGATAAAATATATGGTGAATGCCAGATTGGCAAACAAACAAGGAACTCACACAAAAAGGTGAATTCCAATACCACATCAAGACCACTCGAGCTTCTCCATATGAATCTAGTAGGACCTACCAGGACGGAAAGTCGAGGTGGCAAAAAATATATCTTGGTAATTGTAAATGACTTTACCAGATATACCTGGGTAATCTTCTTAAGGGACAAATCTGAAACCCTTGAAGAAGTAAGAAAAGTTCTCAAAAGGATTCAAATTGAAAAAGGTTTTCAAATCAGTAAGATATGTAGTGATCATGGATCTGAATTTGAGAATAGCGGTTTGAGAAGTTCTGTAATGACTAGGGAATATTACATGAATTCTCAGCACCCAAAACTCCACAACAAAATGGTATAGTGGAAAGGAAAAACAGAGTACTTCAAGAAATGGCTAATGTCATGTTGAATAGCATGAAGCGCTCTAAGAATCTTTGGGCTGAAGCAGTCAATACAGCTTGCTATATTATTAATCGAGTTTACACTAGTAAAAGTAATAATAAAACAGCCTATGAAATGTGGTTCGATAGAAAGCCTACTGTCAAATATTTTCAAATTTTTGGCAGCAAGTGCTATATTTTACGAGATTGTGAAAATCTGGGAAAGTTTGATACGAAGAGTGATGAAGGGATATTTTTAGGATATTCTTTAAACAGTAGTGCTTATAGGGTACTGAACAAAAGGACCGGTGTGATTCAAGAGTCCATTAATGTGGTCATTGATGATCACTTAAACACACCAATCTCAAGTTTAGATAATGATGAAATTCTTGTAACAGATAAACCTGATACTTCATCTAATCAGACTGATTCTGAACTAAGGACTGTTAAAGATCATCCAACTACACAGATTCTTGGAAACCCTCTCACTGGTGTTCGTACTCATAGACAACTTGAAGATATATGTAATTACGCATGTTTTACATCCCAGATAGAACCATCTAACATAAAAGAAGCTCTTGCTAATGAAAACTGATTGTTGCGATGCAAGAAGAGCTTAACCAATTTGTGAGAAATGATGTTTGGTATTTCATACCTAGACCTAAAGATAAACACATCATTGAAACCAAATAGATTTTCAAAAATAAGTCTAATGAGCTTGGTAATATAATTAGAAATAAGGCTAGGTTAGTGGTACAAGGTTACACTCAAATTGAAGGTATTGACTATGATGAAACCTTTGCACCAGTAGCCCGTCTTGAATCAATTAGACTCTTTATATCCATTGCATGTTTTAGAAAGTTCAAGATTTATCAAATGGATGTAAAAAGTGCATTTTTAAATGGCGATTTGCATGAGGAAGTCTATGTTGAACAACCAATGGGTTTTGAAGACCCCATTGGTATGAGAAACTAACAAAGTTTCTATTAAGCCATAATTTTCAAATGAGATGTGTTGATAAAATACTGTTTATTAGAAAACATAATGCGCACTTCTTATTAGTACAAATCTATGTTGATGATATCATTTATGGATCTACCTGTACTGACATGCCTATTGAGTTTACAGATTTGATGAAATCTCAGTTTGAAATGAGCATGGTTGGGGAATTGAATTATTTCCTTGGGTTGCAAGTAAAGCAACAACCTGATGGAATGTTCATATCTCAATTTAAGTATGCTATGAAGCTAATTAAGAGATTTGGATTTGAGAATGGTAAGAATTTCGATACTCCTATGAGTACAACTTTGAAACTCTCAAAAGATTCTGCAGGTAAAAATGTAGATCCGAAATTGTATCGAAGTATGATTGGTAGTTTACTATATTTAACTGCTAGCAGATATAATATTTCCCTAAGTGTTGGTATTTGCACTAGATTATCAATTTGATCCAAAAGAATTGCACTTGACTGCTGTCAAGCGGATTATTAGATATGTCGCAAGTACTGTTAATCTTGGTCTCTGGTATCTCATGAGATAAATGTTCAATTAGCTGGATACTCGGATGTTGACTGGGCTGATAATCTAGATGATAGAAAATCAACCAGTGATGGTTGCTTTTATATCGAAAATTGTTTAGTTTCCTGGATTAGCAAGAAACAAAATTCTATATCACTTTCTACAGCTGAAGCTGAGTATATCGCTGCTGGTAATGCATGTACACAGCTTGTTTGGATGCAATGAATGCTAAGTGATTATGGAATTAAACAGGATTCTATGTTATTACATTGTGATAATTTCAGTGCCATAAATATTTCAAAAAATTCTATTCAGCATTCTTGTACTAAGCATATTGACATTAGATTTCATTATATTAGGGAATTAGTAGAAGAAAAAGTTATATCTCTGGAATATATCCCTACCGAGGATCAACGAGCTGACATTTTCATTAAACTGCTTGACAAATGCAGGCTTAACAAAATGAAATTTGATCTTGGCATGTGCATTTTAAAATGATTATTTATGCCTACTTGTATCATAGTATATATATTTGCTAGTTTGAATTTCAATTTTTTGGTCATTATGCAAGAAATCTGAATTTTTGGCCGATACTCGACCAGTCGTAAATATCCACGACCAGTCGTAGTTCGACCGGTCGTACATATCCACGACCAGTCGTAGATCGCGGTAAATCACTTAAAAATTGGGGATTTCACTTTCTTCCTCATTCCGTTTTCACTCTCTAAGGAGTCGAGCCTCGACTAGTCGAACCCATTGTTACATTTCTTCAAGGTTAGTGCTCCATTTATGTTTTTCTTGCAGATCTGTGTCTAGATTGCTTCCTTTTCTCTCTTGAGCTTTCTATTTTGGATTTCATTGTGATTTGAGGTTTTTCGCTTGCAAAATCTGATTTGAGCAAACTTTCTTCTTAAACCTTTGTAACTTCTTCTTTTCTTGAAATCTTTGTTGCAAATGGCTTCTAGAGGAAAGAAAATAACAACCCGTGGTCTGTCTTCTTCTTCCAGATCAGCCCAGATTTCTAAACGGCATCTTCAGCCTCCCGATGATGATCCATCTTATGTTCGGGACATCAGATTATGCAATGTTATTGTTGAACTCCCTGTTTTCATTGATCATGTTGCACCTTTTGACATCCTTCCTATGCTTAAATCTGTAGGTTGGGATAACTTATTACATTGGGGTGGGCCAGCATATCGGTCCATTGCCCAATCCATGTTTGTAAGTATTAGTGCTTTTTCATTGGATGTGTTAACATTTAAAATATCTACTAGAGAAGGGCCTTTTGACGTTGATCGTCATTTAATTTCTGCTCTTATGGACATTCCAGTGAATGATGAATGTATTCTTATTCATAATTTTTCTGATAAACCCTCAGTTTCTGAAAAACGTATGCTCACTAGAGACTTGTGCAACATGGATGTTCATTGGACTAATAAAGGAAATGCGCTTCCCATAAGGTATTTGTTACCTAAATACAGAGTTCTCCACAAAATCTTTGTGTCAATCTGTATCCTCATTCGGGAATAAAACCAATTTGACATCATATATGGTTCGTGTTATTCATGCTGTTGTCAGTGGTACTCAGATTTGTTTACCATCCTTAATCTGTCATTTCATTATTTAGTTTAGACTTCATCCGGGTCACAGTGACATTCCTTTTGCCTATTTGATGACTGTGTTGGCTAAACATATGTCAGTCGATATGTCGGTTGGAGAGGCACCTATCCATCATCTGATTTTCAACAATTCTAATATCAATAAGATGAAGCTGGATTTTCATCCTGACCAAGGTGATGGTAGTGGTCATGCTGAACATGAGGGAGAAGCTAGTGATCTTCCTTCTGATGAGATAAATATGGATGACATCTTTGAAGAACATGAATCTGATTCTACGAATGATTCAGATTTTGTACCATCTGATGTTGATGCACGTCTGAGTGCATTGGAGGATAAAGTTGATAATATAAATGTTAAGATGGAAAACATGTCTGTTGTTCATGATTTACAATTCAAGTATGTGCGCAAATATCTTAGGCACTTGAACAAGGGGATGCATACACTTAATCCATCTATCCCTGCTCCTTTTGGTTCAGATTAGTGTTTAAGTTGTTCAAGTTGTAATAACTTTACTACTATGGTGTTCGCTTTGCTTATACTCAGTATTTACTTTATGCGAGTTAATTATGCTTTTATCTTTTATCTCATATATTTGTTCCTTATTTTCCTTTGTCCTCTTATGACAAAAAGAGGGAGAATGGATATGTCTCACTTGTTTCGTTTGGATATGTTGTATTCAGGGGGAGTGTTGTATGTCTTATAATGACACGTATGGAGAATGGATATGTTGAATATTTACATATTTGCAGGTTCATATTAACTGCGCCAGTTGTTGACAACTGGTGCATGATTCGTTACACATATATTCTGTGTTCTGTAAACATATCTTGGTAATGTGTTTTATAACTAATTTGACAAAGGGGGAGATTGTAAGTGCTATAGTTTATATCCCTTTCTATTGTCAAATGTGTGGTGCCAAAGAGACTGGTATGTAACTTGCTATGTGAAGCTCTACTCAAGATCAACTTTGATGAACAAGCAATGCTCACAAGTGCAAAGAAGAAAGTTCTACTCAAGTTTAACTGTGATTAACAAGTATTGCTCTCAAGTCAAGACATTAGAAGATATCAAGAAGCTTACAAGTTCGATCGTAAAAAACTCAAGATACTTTCAAGGATTAGCTACAATAAGACTTCAAGGTTTGCTACTTTCAAAGGTCACTTGTCCTTAAGTTTCAATGTCCTTACTTCACGATTGAGGTTTAACTGACCTTAGGTTAACCTTTATAGTAGGCCATTTTGGATACATAAGTCATATGTTTGATTTACGTGAGTTTGGTCAGTTCTAAGACTAGTCCTAGACTTTATTCGACTAGTCCTAGCACTGCCTGTCTAAGAAATTTCTGGATCAGTCGTAAGTTTGTTACAAAATTTGGATATTTTCTGTTTGACTTCGACTAGTCCTGGGGTCTGTTCGACTAGTCGAAGGAACAGTGTCGACTGTATCTAAGACCAGTCGTAAACCTATGATTCAAAGTCCAGCGCCGAAATTCGAATCCTACGGCCAGTCGAAGGAGACCTACGACCAGTCGAAGGATATTTTCGACCAGTCGTGAAACGGTCAAATCTTATCGCGCCCGAGTTTTCAAATATTTGTTGGTTCTATGACCAGTCGAAGAACTTCCTAGACCAGTCGAAGACGTGATTTGCTCACCTATAAATAGAGCACAAATCTTAGAAGAAATCATTGAATTCAAGTTAATTTAATTCGGCCTTCTGAGAGATAATTCTGTGCTCCATCAAAGCTAAGTGTGCTTATTTAATATTCTCTTTCTTTAGCTTTATTTGATCAATTTTGTTTCTAGCATTCCAATCTTATATGAAAAGAGGAATTGTTGTTTTCCTTCTTTTAAAATCAAAATCAATTAAAGCTAGCCCGTTGTTTTTAATTTAAAAGCTATTAGAACCTAGAACCATTATAAAGTGAGTATTGGACATTGATCTTGGACATTCAAATCTCTACTCCAATTTGGTTCTTTTGGGCTGCTATAACGAAGGGGATAATCAGGTATTTTACATTTGGTGTAAATTCTGTTTGATTTTCTTTTGAGATTCGCTAGAAAAATCTCATTGTATTGGTTATCTGAGGAGAGCTAGAAAATTCAGAAGTGGGGTTTTTTTAATTGTGTAAGCCCACTGATAAAGACACAATTGTGAAGGCTTTTAGGTGAACCTAGAAAAACCTATTTTTCTTAGTGAACACTAATATCCCCTATGTGAGGATATTAGGAGTGGAGTAGCTGTGTGGCTGTTGTTGAACAGTTGGTGTACACACAGGCGAACCACTATAATACCTTGTGTTTTGTGGTTGTGTGATATTCATTTCATATCTTTAATTATTCAGTGTGGGATATATATGTGGATGTAAATGTTGTAATCATTTCGTTTCAAGCTCAGTGGTGAATGTTGTAATAGTTAGATTTATATTTTTGTAATTTATCGATTGCTATTACTTTATTGGTTTGAGCTTCTGTTTCTATATTTATTCTAGAAATAAGGTTGTCCTACCATAAACTTTAGTTTTTGGTGTAAGGTTGTCCTTAGAACAATTTTTGATTGCTTTCCATTCCTATACTGTAATTCAAGTTTAGTGATTTAAATTCTTATTCTTTATTCCGCCGTATACTTTATTTAAATTTGGCATAGTCCTATTCACTCCCCCCTCTAGGACTTATAGCTTGGCCATTTCAGTTTTAGAGTAAACCAAGCAGATAAATGCATATATATTGAAGGTCAAATTATTATATGCTTGTATGTAGATGATATGCTAATATCTGGACCAAATGTGGATTGTGTGAAAGAAACTAAAAAGTTTCTAAGTACTAACTTCGATATGAAGGATATGGGTAAAGCCGATGTAACATTAGGTATCAAGATTTATAATCATAATGATAGAATAGCCTTAACATAATCTGTCACGCCCCGAACTCGGAACCTGGTATATGGGTGCCGGGAGCCGAGAATGGGGTACTACAGAGGCTGTCGACGCCGGATTCGGCGATCGAGAATTTTGTAAACCCCGGTGATTATCCTAAATGAGAACTATACTGATATATGATGAGGATTGGCATGCTTGAGCTGCATCTTGTATCGCATGGTCTTGACATGACCAATAGCATTTATATCTTGCTCCGCATAGCCTTGGTATGGCTGATTGATTCATGTAATTATCAGCATGATCTCGCATTACCCTGACCTTGCATTCTGAGCAAGCTTATATCGCACACACACTTACACCGCCCTCTAAGCTTTCTATAAGCTTATGCACGATTGATGCGTATAGGTGACGCTAGGATGCAGCCGTAGCTTCGCTGCAGTTAGAGCGTGCAGTCAAGCTTATGGAGTTTTGTTATTATTACCATCTTGTATTTCCCCTTTTATATGCATTGTACTCAAAGTTTTTGATCATAGTGGATTTTGGGATGTTCTTGTGGTTATTGTTTGTGGGTTATGCTTGTGGTTATGCTCATTACGAATCAAATTGATTATTAGAAATCCTCTTTGTAGCATCCCAGGATCAGAACCTAGTATATGGGTGCCGGGAGCAAAAAATGGGGTACTACGGAGGCTGTCGGTGCCGGATTCGGCGATCGGGAATTTCGTGAGCCCGGATTCCGAGTTCGGGGTGTAACACAATCTCATTATATAGAAAAAAGTGTTAAAGAAGTTTAACTACTATGATGGTAAACCGGTTTCAACCCCATTTAATCCAAGTTTTAAATTAGTTAAAAATATTGGTAGATGTAAAGCACAACAAGAATATGCTAGTGTTATTAGAAATTTAATGTATGCAATGAATTACACTAGACCCGATATAACATTCATTATAGGAATGCTAAGCAGGTATACCAGTAATCCAGGACAAGTACATTGGAATGCAATATCAAGAGTTTTGAAGTATTTAAAAGGAATCACAGATTATGGACTGCGTTATAAGTCGTATCCCATTGTACTTGAAGGGTACATCGATACAAGTTGGAATGTAGATAGTATAAAATTTAAATCTACAAGTGGCTGGATATTCACTCTTGGATGAAGAGCAATATCATAGGCATCGAAGAAACAAATGTGCATATCTCACTCTACATTGGAAAGTAAGTTTATAGCACTTGGTGCTACTTGTAAAGAATGAGAATGATTAAGATACCTACTAATGAAATTCCCGTATAGGCCAAAACTTACGACTGTCATATCTATCTTTTATGATAGTCAGGCTACTCTTTGTCTGTAACACCCTGAATTTTCACAGCCAGAGTTTGTACTCGTGCCCAAGAAAACTGGGTGTTAATAATGTATAAATTGGATGCTTTAAAAATCGCACATTATTATTATTATTTTCATTTAGATCACATCCAGATACATTTATGAACGTAACATTCACAAGAATAAAATCGACTGTATTGATTATTTTATCAGAGTAAAAGAATTTAATAAATAATCAAATGTCCTTTCAATGAGAGCTCGTTACATTCATCGAGTTTGCAGCGAAAGTATAAAACTAAATCATAAAACTATCTTCTTATTCTTTCGGCATAATCTTCCTTAGGAAGATGATCCTCTATGTCTTTAATCTGTACATCACCCACATCATTTGTACGGTTGGAGAGGGTCAACTCCCTACTGTTCACTCCCCAAGTATAGGGTTGTGATGTAGTAATAAACTCGGTAAGACCGAGGTCGAATCCACAGGGACTGAAACCTGTACGCAATCTGAAACTAACTAGAACTAGAACTAGGCTAAGATGAAATCTAAACTGATTGTAATTTGAAGAATAATTGTGAGATATTAATATAAAAGTTAAGGAATTTAGAAATAGGAAACTAGGGATTCAGAGGATCCACTTGTAGAGATCAGGGAGATCTTATGCCTACTTCAAGAATCATGGAAATTAAACTGACCTGACGTTGATATAGTTTTCAAGAGATGAGAGGTATATGAATTAGAATGGATTCCATCACCAATACCATGCCCAAGAGACAAAGTAAATAACAGAATTAAACTAATTAATAACCAATCAACATGATATGAAGGTTAGGAAGGGTACTGACATCCAACCATGCCCAGGAGACGATGGTGAACAACAGGGCTTCCTGACATCATAAACATAAAAAGGGCAACGAAAATATTCAAAGTCATCGCAGACCCATTGTAATTTCAGTCACAACAGACCATTAAGAACTAAAAATATTTCCATAATAAAATTAAATCAAAAATCCATTCAGTCTAAACAAAAAGGCATAAGCAAAGTGTCCCCCATCATGCTACAAGCTTCACCTCTTAGCCCTAGCTAAGAGGTTTAGCCTATCATAAACATAAACATGGTGAGGCTAAAAGTCTCTCAAAAATAATAAAGAAGAAAAAAAATAAAATAATAATAATAATAATAAATTAAATAGAAAAGAAACAAAAAAACTCCCAGCCGGCTGCCTGTGTTTCACGTCCACATCAAGCCAAGATGCCCTTTCTCTCTCTCCCTCTCTCTCCTTTATAGAATTCCGGAAGTGGTGGCTAGAGTCGGTGCGTCTGCCTCTCTTTCGCAGTTTGTTTGTAACAGAGCCGGACTCCCTGTTTCACGCAGAAAAATCGCAATTACAGCTTGCGTATGTCAGCTTGCGTTGAACCCTGTGGGGCCCACAATCAGTGTCTTGCGGGAAATCCACCACGTCCATTGCGTTTTCCTTGAAAAACCTTTCGGGAAAGGCTGATTTGTCTTGAGTTTGATGCGGCCCATTGTACCTGAGCTTCCCGTCATCTATCTTGCGTTGGATCATGATTTACGCATGTGTGCGTGCATGAGGACAGAAGAAGACCTTGGCAAGGGTCTTGGCCACCATTCAGAGCAAACAGATGGTTCAGATCGTTCGTTTGGACGATGGATGTGGCCCACTGTGATCAGCCGCAGGCTCTGTTACGGAACAGAGCCTCTACCGCTGCCTCTGTGATGAATGGTGGCCCATTAATCGGCGTCAGGAAGAGAATCCGTTCCGTACATTGTACTTTACTCGAAAAACCAGTAAAGATAGACTAGTTTCATATTGGATTAGGTGTGGTCCACCGAATTTCTCATTTCACCGTTAATCATCCGTTTTAACAGCTGAAATCAGATCTCCATTATCTTCCGAGATTACGCCACCTAGGAGATGTTCACGCCCTCCCTCTGGACACGTTTAACGGTTCCGATCAGTATAATTGATGATGGGTGGACCCCACTGAGAGAGACCGGCGGTTTCCTTCCTCCGTAAGGAGACGGGTCAGCTTACGCTGACCGATTCTATGGCATGCGGTGTATGTCTGGTGCACGCATACTCTGTGCACATGCGTTGCGTGTGTGGGTCCCACGGTGATGTTCATGAGAAATCCTCTCCGACCATCTGATTTATCATATCATTCTAAGCATTAAGAACAAAAGCGAAGCATATCCAGGTAGCAGGTGGGCCCCATATTGACGATCGGTGGGCTGATTTATCCATTTGGCCACTTCCACAGAGATCTAGGAGTTGGAATTCAATGTGTATGGTTAATTTATGATCCTTAGTCCATATATAAATTTTGGAGCCGATCAGATGGTGAGAACCCATTGATCTTGCATTCCGGATGACATTCAGGCCTCTTTAACGTGAACGACTTGTCTTCCTCGAATCTCTGACATGTAAATCTATCAATCTTGGTCCCCTGGAGTCCGTCCCTTGCCTTGGCAGCTTCAAAGCGTCAAATCCACACTTTTAGTGCTCTTTTACAATCAAAGCTCCTAAATTCAACCTGCAGCATAAACACGATTAAGTCGGCCTTTAAACAATATTATGTTCGTAAATCCAGACAGTAACTAGGGTCTGATATGCACTATTTGACCCTCAACACCTACTCATAGCGATGGTTATCCTTTAAGATTAACAATAATTCAAGAGATTATAAAAAGATATATAAGGGTTCTGCTATGTCACTTACTCCCCCACTAAGAGTGGTATCAGTATGCACAAATAACCTACATGAGATGCATGCCTAGCAAAGTGTGTGCGGCTCATCGTACATAGTGATAATCTCAATGTGAAATATGATTTATGGAAACCCGGCTC
Organism: Magnolia changhungtana; assembly: GCA_030180095.1. Lineage (NCBI taxonomy): Eukaryota > Viridiplantae > Streptophyta > Magnoliopsida > Magnoliales > Magnoliaceae > Magnolia > Magnolia changhungtana. The sequence goes on along the minus strand of JASAUF010000502.1, from coordinate 1,724,832 downwards.
GCCCCGCATCCCATAACTATGGAGATTCGCTAGTGTTCAACATTAACGTAGATTAATGTGAACATCTCAAGGCGACACAATAATGCGATTAAGGGATTTACGTAACAGGATGTGTTTATGAAGTGACTATTTACAACATCCAATCCCGAGAAGTGATGTAACATGCATGGCGATTTACTTACATCAATTGTGTACCACGCCAACCAACCCACGGAATTACGTGCCGACCAAGAGGGCTGCTTCTCGTAACGCATTACGTCCACAATAAATATTTGAATCACTAGTTGTGATATCTCTTAACACATCACTTGCATTGATAGAGGGATAAATTAAATTACGGGAATTTTGAAAATCCAAGACACGTGCCCAAACCTAAAAAGAAAGTAGCACAAGACTAATATAATAAAGGAGAAGAATAACAATGACTAACTCAACAAAGAGGAGAGTGCCAATGACTAACTCAATAAAGAGGAGAGTAGCAATGACTAACTCAACAAAGAGGAGAGTGGCAATGGCCAACTCAACAAAGAGGAGAGTGGTAATGGCCAACTCAATAAAGAGAAGAGTAGCAAGGCTAACTCAGCAAAATTGATAAGGGCAAGGGCAAGGCTTGTATCCATCGCCCCATATAAATTCATAAAGATCATTCGTAATTAACATCATACCATAATCCCCAAAGGATAAATAATTGTTGATAATAAATTAAACAATTGCAGAGAGAAAATCATGAGAACAGGTAAAAGGTAAGATAATTCATACCAACTTAAATCAAAGTAAGCTTAAAGGATAAAACCCTCACCTTTGGATCTTGATGTCTCCCTCACGTTGTTAGATCTGAGTCCTTTACGTTCCAAATCTAGTAGAATATGATCCATCTAATTAGGTTATTGTACTGTTTAGAAAAATAGGGTTAGGTTGTGGTTTAGGCTAGGATCAGAGTGAGTAATCGATTAAGCAACTGATCAAGCCCTATTTTAATCAATGCTTCACTAAGTTAATATAAAATTTTAAGATCAATACCTTTGATCTTCATAAGTAGTAAGGGATTCAGATGATCTTACTTAACAATCACAGGATCTGAAACCATGCGTGACCCTGACTTATTGCTGGACTCAATCCGATCCTGAACCCGAGTCGACGACTCGGTGGATTGTGGTTGTGGCACCAGCACTTCGTCAGTAGCTGGTAGTCATTGTTGCCCCTATTTCTTCTCTCTCCTTCTTCCTTTCTTGTTTCTTCTTTCTCTTCCACTCTCTTTCTCTCGCTATAGCTAGGTGACTGGCCAGCTTGGTGCGACAGTAGCAGCCGCACTTCTCCCTCTCATTTTTCTTTCTTTCTTTCCTTCTCCTGTTGTGTTTCTCTCCAGTCATCGGACGAGGGAGAATTTATAGAGTGTAAGAACTCCAGACCTTTTGTGCGTAGCTCTTGCGTAGCAGAGAAAGACGAAGGGCTCCCTTATGCACTCCTTATTTGTGTAACCAAGAAAACAGAATAGCGTGATTGTTGTCCGCACTAAACAGGTCTCCTTTCATATTTCATCTTCCTTCTTTCGTGGATCGAATCGGATCCGTAAGGGTCACTATCTGAAGGGCTTGGGTCTTCTGATGGAGCCATTCTTCACCATCGATAGCATCATCTTTGCTAAGGAAGATGACCCATCTTCAATGGCGAATAGTCCCTTGTCTCGTATTCATTCGAGTGGTCTCTTCTAGACGGTTTAAACCTATCCACTGGTGTTGGTTGGGCCATAAGATCGAGCGTCCGATTGTCTTGGTGGGCGTCCTCCTTGTGAACGAAATTTTCACGCGTTGCGGTTCGTCCCCGAGGAAAGCGGCGGATGCTACACTCCTACCACTTTCTTTCCGCTAATGTGGAAGGGATCAGAAATCCCTCCCCTTTATTTTGGACGGCCCAGATCAAAGCCAGATAGCTCTCTCCACATTTCCTATGCAGAAGAATTTGAAACCATATTGGTTTCTTAGCATTGTTTGCGGAGGGATTTGTGACAGAAATCTGCTTGGCTGCTTGATTGGGTTTGGTTTGAAAGAGGTTAGGTTTGGTCGAATTTATCTTATGGACATGTTGGACAGTTCAGATCATCTAGATGGATGATCATGGTGGACCATAACACATCCCAATGGACGATGCCTGTTCGATTTTTGAATGGCGGGAGAAAACTCTCTTTCTTTTTAAATTTGTCAAGTCAAACCAGGTTTGACCCGATTTCTAGCTCAGTGTACCACTGGTGCACGTGTACCGTGCACATTCAGAGTTGATTGTGGGGCCCACAGTGATGTTTTTGTGAAATCTACTCCGTCCATTCGTTTTCTTCGGTGCAAATGGGGCCCCTGGTCAGAGATCAGGCAGGTCTAAAGCTCAAGTGGGCCACCCTCAAGTGGATATTTATTTTAAGCATTGATTTTGCTGATCTAAGGGTTGAAATTTGACATGTATGGTTTATTTATGATATATTGGCATGGTGCAAAATTTCACATTAAGCGAATCGTGGGAACCATATGATCTAGAATTCAAGAGTTTAAGTTATCGACATTTTCGTAATTATTGCTGATATGAGAGTTTTGTGAAATCTAATGGTTCTATATGGTTATATGCACATTTATGAACAATTCTTACAAAAGAACTTACATCTAAATCATTATGGATGAAGGGTTATTCGCTGATTTAGTTAGGGGAATGTACATGTATCAAACCACATGATCAACGGTCAGATGACTTGATTTGTGGATGGAGACTGTTCTCAAGGGTCGGAGGATGGATGTAGGGTTATGACACTGGATTGGTATCGTACACATGTACATATTATGTTAAATTCCATGGTAACACTCGAGAACTTTCAATACTTGGGTATTGAAAAGTTCGGTGTGTTACATTGTTGTGCTATGAATAAGAATTATAATGGTAAGTCTAGAAATGTAGGTCTAAGGCATAACTTTGTTAAAAGATTGCTCAGAGATGGAGTAATTATAGTGGAATTTGTTAAATTCATCATGAACTTAGCAGATCCATTGACAAAAGGTTTATCAAGAGATCAAATAAGAAGAACCACTAAACGAATGGGACTAAGATCTATAAAGATATAACTTTCACTATTGATGACAACCCTACATAAGTTTTGAAATATATACTAGGTTCAAAGGGACAAACAAGTCAAGTATGTGACTGAAACATGCATTAGAAATAAATTGAGTATTATTCCTAAAACTCTAGTGCTTGGTTTCTGCATTTTATAGGAGGCTGAATACTAACTCTTAATATGTCTATAAGCAGACTTTTCTGAGATGAAGCAAAATCATCTTTGATAGATCTACCTATATGAGTAGAGAAGTGGGGCCGCTTTTGAAGAGATTGGGATCGTCTCTATAATACTTATGAAATTTGGATACGCATAAGGCCATAAATGTGCAAACATTTAGATCACCAGTTATATATGAATAGATGTGTGTTATGTTTTCGGTGAGTCATATAAGGTCCTTAGTTCAAGACTAGTGGGTCACTAAGTACCTGACAAAACCCTGATATGTATACACTAAAGTAAAGGTTCAAATCCATAAGATAACTTTATGTATGCACCTGTTTATACTGATATGCTATTCGTTATACTATTTGGTTTTATTTTTGAGATTGCGGGGAATTGTTGTGTTTTTGTAATAAAAATATATTTCAAAAATAAAAGTTATTTTTTGAAAGTAAATAAATATATTAATTATTTAAACTTTTCATAAATAGTGTGTATAACTAGTTAGTAAGAGAACGAGTTTTTGTTTCTGCAACCAAGGTTCAAATCTCCTCAAGGATGATGCGAAGCACCATCCGCGCTCGCGTGCGCGGTGTGAGCTGTAGGGCTGCTTGGACACTTTTATAATTAGGTGCACTTAGCACTTCACACGTGCGCATCGTTGCATAGAGCCAAAAGAGCCCTAGTCTTTTTGGCATGTGGTTCAAATTTTTTGGCCATGGTGTAACTTGACTACCCTGAAGTATTATTAACCTTAGTATTGATTGAGAGTGGCTGTGACATGGTTGTACATGTGGGACATATGCCATGTGTCGCTGATGTGGCAACAATTTTAAACTATTGGATGACCTTTTTCTATCTAAATAGGTACAAAAATAACTGTCATAAAACAAATGGTCATGTCCTTTCATGAAAGGATGTTGTTTGCTATGAACGGGTGTGGATGTTTTGAAGAGACACTTTGGTATCTCTACCGGAAGAACTCCATGACCATTTAATTGATATAAATCCTAGATATTATAATTCAGAAAAGTATTCTTCTCTCTCTATTGTGTAGTACTCTCAAATCTGACCTCTTTCTACACCCAGATCCATAGCTCAACTAGCAGACTGAGTGGATATACCCTGTTTCAACACTTGAGGTCTTGGTATCGATCCCTAGTGGGGGTGGCTAACATGGAGTGTGCGTACTGACATGAGTGTGTACTAACAAGCTAACCTAAAAATAAAAAAATAATAAATAATAAAATAAAATAAAATCTGACCTCTTACTGTGTTTTTTCAATACATTTCAAAGGCATATCGGTGTCAAAACTAGAGATCTATTCAACACTTAAATGTATAAATTTTCATGTTGAAATTCAGATTGAGAGTTTATTGTATCTTGAAGATAATTTGCAGATTTCCTTCTTTTGTACTTGCTAGAACTACTAGAAAAAGGGGAGCAAATCTGTCTTGAGAAATTGACTATTCAAGTTGGGTCTTGAACCCGATAGATTTGATTGTCTCATTACATTTTTTCTCTATCCTCTTTGTGTTCTAGATTGTTAATTTCCAACAATTGTGTATCGCGCGCTAGAGCTGGTGTGTGCATGCTCACATCGATTAAAGACAGAGCAAGCATTTTAGAATGAAAATTTTATAAATGTACCTTTTGCAAGGGTTTTAAGATTTAGCCAACCGTTTTAAAATAGTGAGAGAGATTCACCCATTGGATTTTGTTGCACACTGTGTGCACAAAATCTATTACTTTTTATAATTTTTTCAACTCTTAGGGCGTGTTTGGATTCACGTTTTGGTTGTATTGTATTGTATTCGGTACTGTTCACGTATACGTTGGTGATTATTCAGAATACATCTAGCGGAGACGTGCCACAAACCAATGTTTGGATAGGCCGTATTACACGCTGCATGTATACACCACCATGTTAGATCAATGTTTGGAAACGAACGGATAAGGGCCAGACGATGTATATACATATACGCATTCATAGTCTGTGTACTATGAAGCATATTGCTACATGCTCAGACTTATTTCCATCTCAAACTGGGCCCAGTCAGACATATTGGAAGGATCATGACAATTCATGAGTTATCACCCTATTCACATGGCGACTTTAACGACATCGATGTTGTATCCAATGGCACATTTTCACAAAAACAAAATTATCATGGTGAAAATCAAATAATAGTGAATATATGTCACTATTTGGAAATTTCAAAAAAGACATAAAATTTGTTAAAATACTTCAATAACCTGGTGAATGTGTCAATGTCTATCCAACTCCTTATGAATTTCACAGTTAGGGGTTGCACGAGATAACAACAGAATTATCCATCATGTTTTACCAAAAAAACCACATGACAAAAACAAAAAATAACGAAAAAAAAAAAAAAAAACCAAAAAAAAATAAAATGTTTACATCATAAAGAAAGAAAAAAAACAAAACAAAAACCAGTACGTAACATTTTCATGTCTGTCAGCCATACAAATACTTAGAACCAACAAAACAACCTGAAACCAGCATAAAAAAGCAACAATCCAAGCAGGACACGAAGAAGCAGAGCCATGAAAGATTTGTTAGCGACTTCATCAACAGGCAACCTCTCAGCTAGGCCATTAAAACGGAAATTCTTGGAGCCGATTATGAGTCGATCGCTGCTGAACGAATGCCAAGCCGCTTGCCCATTGGCCCATGGTGAGGGACGATTTGATTCACGATCACCGGCCGTTCCAGTTTTATGTCGCGTAGTTCGATCGGTGAAAGAAGCCTACTTATATATATATATATATATATATATATATATATATATATATATATAGCAAACAGTAAATAATTTCACTCACCAAGATGATATAATGCGAACATTAACCTACAAACCTGATACTCATTCCAAGCTTTCGTAGCATCTTCGAAAGTCTTGAACGACTTGTGCCTGCATCCACTAAGTCCGTGTACTTAGGCGTTGCATGCATCCCATGTTGTATAGATCCTCGGATTCCTCCCCATAAAGATCACATAATATTTTCACTGCATCCCGCTGCAAGACGTAATAAATGCCTTTACCAGTAGGATATCTGAAATGACTAAGAAAACTTACCTTAAAACTGATTATAAGAAAATTGCTTCTTTCTAATGCCTCTAGTTACGCTATCTAACGTTCATATTACCAGAGTTCCGAAGATATTGACAACAAATTATTGGGATGCAGAATCAGGTTTCTATATGATCCCTACAGCCACCTTTACAAATTCATTAATATGTCTAAGCGTTGTATATCTCAGAAATAATATGAGTGAGGAAAAGAGAGTATCAATGACAATTAGCCACATATTCTCAAGAGAAAACTGCTACCAAGCTCTTGCTCAGAGCTAAACAACCCACCAAATTCATCTTCAGTATGTGAAGGTTTGGGTAGTCTGAGTGAGTTCGGTTAAACAAAACTGTTACCGAGCTCTTGCAATCGCAGCAAATATAAATGACGATTACCTTAAAAAATATAGAAGAAGTAGAGTAACATTCAACTTTGTTTAGGCCATTCTCAAATAAATTAATCAGTTAACTTTAATCCCAGCTGATTTCAGCATTACTCTCAAGACCAGCAACCTGATTAAAACCAATGTACAGCAGAGATGAATGAAAACAGCATCTCACTGACATACCAGGTAATTGACATAAAATCAGTTAACTTTAATCCAGTTCGAAATTAGGAAATCATGTCAAGACCAGCAACCTCATTAACACCAATGTACAACAGAGATGAAGGAAAACAACATCACTCTGACATACCAGTTAATCAGTTAACTTTAATCCCAGCTGATTTCAGTATCAATTTCAAGACCAGTAACCTGATTAAAGCCAATGTACAGCAGAGATGAATGAAAACAGCATCACTCTGACACACCAGTTAATCAGTTAACTTTAATCCCAATTGTTTTCAGTATAACTTTCAAGACCATCAACTTGATTAAAACCAATGTATAGCAGATATGAAATGAAAACATCATCACATTGACATACCAGATAGGTGACAAAAAATCAGTAAGACATAATACCATTCACTGTCCCGATCACTGGTTTAAAACTAATGACATAAGACCAAATTGAAATGTACCTTAATGATCAAGACAAGAAGGGGAGATTGGAACAGAAATAGTACATAGGCTAGAGTCTCAACCTGCAAGTATCAACTATAGTTTCATCATGCAAGTAGTATCATTACAAAATAATGGTAACAACTTTTCAAACAGTTAAACGGATCGATTCATACCAATAATAAAATTAGCAATCTTTGCTCCAAAGAAAGATATGTATCATCCAATGTATATAAAATGTTAACAAATCTAAGATGAGCCATGACAGGCTCGGGGAAAAGACGAGAATACAACAAATCATCCAAAAAAACTGTTGATGACCACAAAAAGAAAAAAAGTCAACTGATATGAGCCATCACCACCACATTCTCAATCCACAACACAACGAGGAAGGACCACTTTCTCTATCCATTCCTTCCTGCGTTCATTACCCATTTTTATAAAATACCCAGCACTGACTACATCAGTTTGCATGAACCTTGTAGCACGGAGTTGGTCTTTCGGAGAAAGACCATCCACCTCTTCCAGGATACTCAGCAACCGCTGAACACGTGTCATGGTTTTACCTTGACCCAATGTAATAGTCAGATTGTTCACGGCTTCAGCCTTATCGCCGATTAGTTCACTCGGCCTAGTCCTCCGCCCACGACTTACCTCACTTCCCTCTCTGCAGCTATGACGAGAACCGGAAGTGGATTCTATTAGGCTTTTGTTAGCACGTTTTGCCCGATTTAAGAAGGATCCATCACCACCTCGAACTCGTGGGTGGTGGGGGAGCCTCCGGTCTTCCTCGTCAGAGGATGACAAACGTACTGTCTGGGAAGTCCCCTCATCCGAGAGATCGTCAGAGTCAATCTCGTCACGGCTGCGCCTCTTCCCTGATATCGGAGAGGAATATGCCGTACTAGCAAATTCACCGTGGGCTTGGTCATTGCCAAACATGAACGCGAGGTCGTCCCATCTTTCGATATGTTTACCTCGCACCCGTTCGGTGTAGGGGTGTGTCTGTACAGCCAAAGAAAAATGTTTTCATGAATTTGGTAAAATCAAATTAAACAAAGTTTAAGAGCAACTGTGCGTGAAGATCATAACGCTATATATCCATCCCACACTTCCTCTGTAGCAACAACCATCTTGTTCTGATCGTCCCATCCAAAACCCGAGGCGTTGAGCATATCTTTTATTGCCTAATACAGCCTCTTTAGGGTCCGTAAATGATTGGAAATATGATGGTTTTCGAGCAAAATGCCACAAGTGTCGTAAATCACTTGAATCGTGGCCTTGTATGCTTCGGGTTTAAACCTGATGTCAGTTTTCAGTCCTAGGTTGACTTGTTCAACCAACCCATCCACCATTGTGTTATCCATGTTCTCAGTCCATTAAAGCCTACTTACTTTACGAGGACCGACTACACTACGCCTTGGTTGGGATACACCTTTCGGGGATGGCCCTTTGCGGGACGGTGTATGCTTTTTCGTAGGCATACCTATTACTACAGTTGGTGAACCCGGGGAAGGGTTTGAAGTAACACCCTTTTTCGAAGGTGATGGCACGACATCTCTGGTTCTCGGGTCCTTGGCAGTACTCCTTAGAAAATTCATAAAATCTATAAGCAGAACAAATAAATAGAGATATAACAGCTACAGTCAAGTAATGCAGTGTAGTAATGACTCATAGGCAAGCATTATGACATTCATCATGAATATTAAAGACAATATCCCAAACTTGGTGAAATTAGGTACAAATATTCCTGCTTTCGAGTAAGCGGATCATTACAAGTATTATCAAATATTAGTACATTGTCTTGTACATGGAAGGCTATCATTCCACATTCTCTCAACAATCTCGTCTCTCTTCCTTGTCCACTCGTCACGAGCACGATCCGTCAACCGAGCTAAGGCTTGGCCTTCATTTACTGAGGTTACATATACAGGGAATGGCGGAACATCCTCTGCACTGTCCCCATTGTCCTCAACTACCTCAGTAAATCCATCATCACCACTCACACGAATGAAATTATGAAGGACACAACAAGCTATAACAATTTTTACTTGCATTTTGAACTTGAACTGAGGAGGAGTACGTAGAATTGGGAAGCGATTTTTTAACAGGCCAAATGAACGCTCTGTGACATTTCGCAACTGTGCGTGACGATAATTGAAAAGTTCATTCTTATTGACAGGCTTTCTTCCAGTACGAAACTCGTTCAGGTGATATCGGACACCTCGATAAGGTGCCATAAAACCAGGCACATGTGCATATCCAGCGTCAACAACGTAATATTTTCTTACACAGTGGAAGATATGTTTTAGATAGCTATCACACATAATTACCTACAGAAAGAACAATCATCCCTTATACACAATTACCATGTGGAATAAGAAAATAGTCAGGGCGACGAGTGAGTGCATTTTGTAGCACATGAGCATCGGATGCGGATCCATCCCAACCAACAAGCACATATACAAATTTCATATCAAAAGTACATGCGGCCATAACATTCTGTGACAGATATCCCTTCCTATTTCTGAAAGTAGAGCTATTTTCTTTAGGCAAATAAGCCAGGATATGGGTACCATCTAGGGCCCCGATGCAGTCTTACAATCAGAAGTGTGACATTTGATCAGTTCGAATATTAACATTCAACTTATAAGTTATGTATTTCTCCAACTTATATTCCAGTTTACCTGGAAATATGAACTCCACAAAGGATTGTCGAAAATTTCCTTGGGTGTGTGTAAACCAGGAAACCTCACGTACTCGGGATATAGGCCGATTATAGCATCCAGCACGCTGCTAAAGTGTCGGCTCACTGTCTCACCAGATCGTCACACGATTACGTACGTTATGTCCGACAGTATAAAGAAACATGACAACCTGCTCCTCCAAGCTTACTCTCCTGCTATTGGAAAGTAATTCCCGATCCTTCAACAACGAACATAATTCAAAAAACTTGTCCCTCCCCATCCTTAGCTGCGCAAGACACTGAGTATCGCTCTTACGTATTATTCGGCTTATGAACCTATCCCTCTCAATGTGGCTCTCATTGGGTTTAGCTTTTATACAGTAACAGCGATAATATTCAGCCGCTCCCATTACAATTACCGCAGCTACAATGGTGGTTATGGCAGTGGTTATTTCACTCTCATTCCAATCACTGCCAGATGATCTATCATTGAAATTTTCCGAGCTTTCGGAAGCCATGTCAATTTTAAGGGTACTGGAGATGTGATCTGAATGACAATTAGAAGAAAATGTAAATTTGCATAGTATTTAAACATGTGTACATACTACTTCCATATCATACATACTACACTTGTTTATTAGTGTAGGGGCAAATTTTTTGTTGTCTTTTTCTTGTAGGACCTTTTAATTTAAAATTGCATAAAAACTGATTAGTACATGCTCGTCACTGATCAGATTGGTACATCCCATCTGATAACAACAGAATTCGTAGAAGTATTTATAAGTTACAAATAACAGATTTCATAGTTGTTTCTAACATCAGTTCTATGGAACAACCACATGACTGATTTTTTTTTTTTTTTCAGATTTTATTATATTTCTTCGTTTTTTATTTTTTCCTATCTGTTGATCTGTACTGAGAGATGGAAACTGGTTACATCAACTGATTCATGTGCAGAAAGTTAGACACAACGCATGAATCATTTGATACATCCATCAGTTAATGCATGTAGTAGACAAGAAGCAGGACACAGCCTACAGTTTTCAAACCCCTCAAACTCAGACTGAACCATGAAACATGTAATGGTCAGATAGTGCAAATGTTGAGTATGTACTGTATGTCAACAGAGTACGATGTATATACAGCTGGTTAGACAATATGTTATTGAACATTTTATACATGAATGTCTCAATAACCATAAAAACACCAGACTGAAAATGTAACAGCAGATCTCACGACAGAGTTAGTGGAAGAGTATTGCAACACCTTAACCAAGATTGATACATCAAACATGTACAACATAAGAAGGCACCAATGTAAAGAGACATAAATGTGTCAGAGTAAGCGATTGTTCATGCCTACAACAGGATTATGAGAAAATAAAAGAAATTACTACTTGCTGTTTCCCGAATGAAACAGACAAACACCTCAATAACCACCGGTTGCGTCACTGAGATATTTCAGAACAACGAAGCAAATTATTGATCGAGAAAGACACCTCAATAAACATCGGGACCGCTATGAGATAATGCTTACTCCCTAAGAACGAAAGGTTCAAAGACAACAAGTGAAATAAGGAATGGTTTTGGGCATATCAGAGAAACGTGAGCGAACGATTCATATATACAGACACCACCCGTATATGGCCTTCTGCAAACAGATGGGTGTCATGCAACCATCCTTTCCAGTCTTCCACCGTGCAGTGACAATCTTTTATCAAACCTGATTTTCGATTCGTCGGGGGAAGATTGCCCCACCTTCGTCCGTATACGCATAGAGATGGAAAATAGGGTGTATACGGTGACGGTGTATACGCCTGACCGTGATAGAGGTAGAATCTTATCACGGTAAAGGGCGCTGGTAAACTCCATGGCCGATTTCCAGAGGAGGGAGGATCTTACCTGATCCAAGTGCACTGCGCAGTGCGATTAGATGCACGAACACCCTTGCTGCAACGAGGAAGGTGGCAGCAAGGCACTGAACATGCTGTTGGATGTAGTATGTCTAACGGAGCGAGAAATTCGGGTTCAGGACCGACATGCAGGGTAGGGGAGAAGGTTTACCGAGACGAAGGAGTACTGGAATGACCATTCTCCTTCCTATCTTCAGTGAAATGGTGAGTTTTAATGTCATTTCGAATTTCAATACGATGCAACTATGAGACGGGACTACGTGGTGCAGAGCCGCCAGCCTATACTATCCTACGGATGGCGAGAAGTGGTTCTCGAACATATATTCGTGCGTGGAATGCGTCGCCCGCTGTTCCTAACCAAACGCATGACATGTCACATCAACAAGCTAAATATGATACTATACGCTCCCTACCGTGAATCCAAACACGCCCTTAGGGTGTTAGGCATCTTGTATGCATCTTGTATTTGAGGGAATTTGAAATGATTTAGGAGATTTTGTCCAAATCCATCATTTCGCAACATAGCTTTAAAGGTAAATGATATATATAGTTTTTGTGTTTTGAAATGTCTCCTTGATTCCAATGTAAGTAGAATGAAATGCCTTTTTTACTATTTTTTTAAGGCTGAAGAGTTGCATATGTATGACAAAAGTGTTGTTAGGCTGTTAATATGTTATAAATGTGGTACGCTAATGATACTCTTAAAGAATTTAAGTATCAACTACATCACTAAAAGCATACCAATACAATAATTTGAATTGTCCAAATTTAGCCACATAAATGGATGGTTAAGAAGCATTAGCAATTCTACGTTTGTAGACAACTTGGGGCTCAAAATTTTCTCAATTTTGACCAAAGTATATGTTCCAAGAGATAATTTATTACAATCACTCTATCAAATATCACATATATACACTAATTTGAGATATTAAAGATAGTTTAGCTAATCAAATTTAGATTCTTGTGAAGATATTAAAGTTAGTTTAGTTAATCAAATTCAGATTTTTGTAAAGATATTAAAGAATTTTAATGCATATCAATTATAGGGAGCTATACACAGATTTAAATTTTAGTGTATTTCAATTATAAGTTGCTAAATACAACTAAAAATTTAAAATCACCTTGATTCTAGTATAATTATGATTTGAATTGCTACGTGTATTTCTAGTAGAAGCTCTCCAATGGGTCCTTATAAGTTCAATCGAGCATTTATTGGACTTATGGGTCCACATGTTGAGATGGTCGTATGATTGGAGCTGTCCGTATTTTCTTTACTATCAAGATTAATCAATTGAATCAATTGTCCCATAATAATGCTTCAGTGATTATCTGGCCTCCGATTTTACAGTTGTATCTGATTCATTGAAATTTTTTCTTTTCATTGTTGAAAATCAACTCCACGTAGTGATAGTGACAACATACATTATAAAATTTTAAGGTGGGCCAATAGAGTACACAACCTCGACAGTTCAGACCACCTAGCATGTGGGCCCATGTGCGGCAACACAACTAGCACTATGACTCGAGGAAGCAAAACGAAGTCCTTTCGGTAGTTTCTAGAAGAAACGAGAGCTTGCTTAGTTGCGTGGCAAAAAAGCATGCTCATTCTTCATCACTTGTTTTAGATCACGCTGACGGATAAAAGTTCTATGCATTCCCGTCCCCTGGTTCCAAGTGATAAACGTATCGTCTGATTAGGACCGTTGTTCTGGTGGGCCACCATGAGGACAGGTGATATCCAAAAAGATAAAGGATTCAATGGTGATAGCAATCTGATTAGTGGTCTTGAAAAGGAACGGTTATCACAATGGCCACGTTCAACTATCAAAACTCGTAAAGATAGGGTAGTTGGAGTTCGTCCGATTGTCTTGAGGTATGGATGGATGTTTCTCTCAGCCGCGGGTTAGGTGAGTCCCGTGTAACAGCTTAGTGGGTGAGTCCCACGTAGATGTATGTGTAGTACATCCACGCCGTCCATCCATTTTTTCAGCTCATTTTTGGGCATGAGCCCAAAAATAAAGTATATCTAAATCTCGGGTGAACCACACCAAACTATCAATGAACACCCACCATTAAAACTTCCTAGATCCAATTTAATATTTATTTTCCATCAAATCAAAACACAAATATCAGCTTAATTCAAAACTTTCATGGCCCAAAAAAGTTTTTAACGGCCATTTACAACTATTTCATGTTATGTGGTCCATCTGAGAATTAGATCTTCTTACATTTTTCTTACCCATGAAATGGTCTTTTAAAAAGGATATACAATACACCACGGTCAGGGACTCGGCCACTAATCCACGCTCCTCGTGCTTTTAAGTGAAGGTTTGGTACGATACATCGTCACCAACTCTACTCTTACGTCAGGATTGTAGCCCTTGACGTGGGGTTATTTTTAAATGATCCAAACCCTTCAAACGGTGGGTCTCGGTGTGAAATGAATGATGAATGGCTCCCCAATTTTAGTAATTATTTCAGCCTTTTATTATTTAACTCTTTCTCTTGGGCTTGAGCCAGTTTCATGGGCTATTTATAATATCTTTGATTTCCGAAGACTTTGGGTATTCCTATCGGGAGATTCTATGATATAAACGGTTTGGATTATTGAGACACATGACCCAGATTCAACGGCTACAGACCGGTCATATAGAGAGTCGGTCCCAGCAAACCTCCTTTACAAAAGACCTTTTAGGACGTTTCCGCCAGCTCATGTAAGGATCCGATCGTACTGGACGCAGATCGCCTGCGAAAGTCTTCCGCAGGAAGTCTTCCTGCGACATGAAGCTAGGTGGGGCCCACCGTGACGTTTGTAATAAATCCACTCCGTCCATCCGTTTTTCTACATAATGTTAGATCGCATGTGCAAAATTAAGTAGATCCAACCGTCAACTGCGCCACAAGACATGTGAAAGTAGGTAGAAAATTTTCTGCTGCTGAAACCTCACTGGAGTCCGCCATCATGTTCATGTGACATTCATAAGCTCATTAAGTCATTCCTACTTGGATGTGCACATGTCCCAACATGATATGTAAAAACGAATGGACGGCGTGGATTTCTCACAAATAAGACAGTGGCCCACCTAGTTTCGGGTCACCGTAAGGACGCGGATTGCGTCCTCGCCACGCCCGTCTCCAGCTGGGAACGGGCAGGAGCTTTGAGTGGCTACCTTGATGTATGGGTCTTATCCACACCGTCCATCCATTTTTTCTTATCATTTTAGATTATTGGCCCAAAACTGACGCAGATCCAAGAAAGATGTGGACTGCACAATGGGGATTAAACTCTTACCGTTGAAATCTTTTTGGGGCCATGGAAGTTTTGGATGGTGATGGTATTTGTGTTTTATCTTGATCCAGGTCTATGTAACTTTATAGTCTATGTAACTTTATAAATAGGTTGGATGGCAAATAAACTTCATGGTGGTTTCAACGGTGAAAATCATTATCACCGCTTCTTCCTGTGATGTGGTCCACTCGAGCCTTATATCTTCTTAAATTTTGGGCTCTTAATCTAAAATGATACGAAAAAAATGAATGGACGGTGTGGATAAGACACATGCATCACGGTGGCAACTCAATGCTCTTGCCTGTTCCCAGCTGGAGACCCGCGAGGTAGGACGCAGGCCGCGTCCTTCACGTAGGTTCTACGAAATGCTTTAGCAGGTAATCCGCGGACGCCCTGCGAAAGCCTTTCGCAGGAAGTTCCAGCGCAAGGATGCTAGGTGGTGCCACCACCATTGTTTTTGGGAAATGTACTCCGTTCATCCGTTTTCGCAAGATATTTTTAAGACAAAATACAAAAAACGAAGTGCACTCCGAGACTCAAGTTGGCCACACGAGAGGAAACAGTAGGGATTCAGTTAGAACCGTTGAAACGTTCTTATGACTATAAAAGCTTTGTTTCAAGCTAATTTTTTTGTATTTTCACTTCATCTTTATGTTAATAACCTTATAAACGGTTTGGATGGCATATAAACATCAAGGTGGAGCCCAAGAAGGTTTCAATGGTAGGTATTTCTTTCCCCAATTTTCCCTCTTGTGTGGCCCACTTTAGTTTTGGATCCACTTCGTTTTTAGTCGATTTTCCTAAAATGAGCTCACCAAACGGATGAACGGAGTAAGTTTCTTAAAAATATGGTGGTGGCCCACACAGCATTCTTGCGCAGGAATCCGCGTCCGTAATCCGTGTTCATTCATTCCACGTATTGCTGGGACGCGGATTGCGTCCTACCCCCGCCCAGACGGTCCAGGCAGAGATCTGTGGGGCCCACCGTAATGTTAGTGTTTTTATCCACGCCGTTAATCGCTTTTATCAGACCATTTTAAATTATAATTCTAAAAATGAGGTAGGTCCACAGCTCCAGTCGACCCCACCAAAGGAAGCTGCAGTGATAATGACACCCACCGTTGAAACCTTTTTAAGGGCCACTGTGATTTTTTATTTTTTTATATATTTTTATATTTTTTTACCATTGAACCTATTAATAAGTTCATGTTGACGTGAATGAAGTGAAAACATGAATATAAGCTTGATCCCAAACTTCTCCAGCTCCTAAGAACTTTTTAATGGTGGACGTTCAATCCCCACTTTGTGGTCCATTGGAGCTGTGTGTCTAAGTCATTTTTGGGAACTTACCTTAAACTGATCTGAGAAAAGAGATGAATGGCGTGGATAAAACACTTACATCACGCTGGGACCCACAGAGCCCTGCCGGGCGGGGGTAGGACGCAATCCGCGTCCGTATTGCTGTAAACAGGCTGGATTCGGTCGGCTCCTATACCGTCCATACCTATTCACGTCTCGCCGTGTCTACGACAGTCGGGTTACTGTGAGTTAGAAAACTTTATCTCTTGCTCCAGGAATTTTTATTTATTTAATTTTTTCTTTTTTAATTTTATATTTATTTATTTATTATTATTTTTTTACGCACCACTCACACATCAGTGTAATTTCCCCATAATGGGTACTATGGGTACTCGAACGACCTCCTGTTGATAATCATGCATGTAAATTTACTATTAAAACTAATTAAGCTTGGCCTATTATTTTTTACTCTACCTGGTCTCACCAAATGGGTTGAAACCCACTAACACCCTAATTTTAACTAGCGGAAAAGGTGAGTCCGGAACTGAACGGGTTTAATAAATGGAACCTGACTTGTTAGAAATAGGACATGCCTAATGGGAAGGTATTTAAATTTTTCTTAGAAATTGTATGCGAACAGCAATTAAACTGTTCAAATTCGTTTTACTCACCAAGTTTAAGGCATGAATCCAAAAATGAATCACATCTAATGCTGAAGGGTACTGTACTATAGAAAACAGTGGTAATTAAACGGCAAGAAACTTTTGGAGCTTTGAAAGCTTTCGATCGGGCTAATATGTAGTTTTCCTTCGTCCAAGTTTAAGTGACCTTACCAACAGGTTGGATGACAAATGAGCATTATGGTGAGACCTTTGTGTAGGTCCAAGTTATTTTATCAGCAAGTTGGATGACAAATAAACATCATGGAGGGCCTTACAAAGGTTTCAATTGTGAGTGTCATTATTCACACTATTTCTTGTTATTATTGGTGGTCGATTTTTTGCTATAAGTGTGTGTGTGTGTGTGTGTTAGAACTGGATTTGCGGCTCCATTCAAATCGAACAATTATGACCCCAAGCACCAAGATAGTCATACACGTAGTGTATGATCGAGATATGATGAGATCGAACGCCTATTTAGCCACTCTTTTAATGTGTAAAAAAGATCGGGCGATATTCGGAGGGTGGGTTTCATTATCCGATAATGGATTGTACTTTTCTCTTCCGTATAAAAGGACTTTTCGATACAAATAAAGTAAAATAAGAAAGTAATTCTTACAGTTGCAAAACATCCTCTCGAGTAAATAATTATATCCAGTGTACGAGCGTAGACTTAAATTACAAATCAGATTACCAGCTACTTAATTAACGCTATGAATTATACTATGGAATGTAAACAACATGCTGAAAGTAAATGATTACACTAAGAAATATAATTTCCTTAATAAAGAAATTAAATGATTACACTATGGAATGTAAATTGACTGATAAATTGAAAGGATAATTAAAAGGTAATGTTTGTTTTGATTAGGTTGGTATGAGACGAATTCTTCATGCTAAATTCCTTTGTTATTTATAGTTTTAATCCGATCATTTGAATTTTTCTCACGTTCTAATAGTTGTTATAATCATTCATTGCTACCTAGCTTCCTCTATTTCTTTTTTTTTTTTGCCATCTGTTCTGTAATTGCTCCTTAACGATTGGTTATTTATCAGTTGCTTAGATAGTCCCTGCTATTGTAATCCAAGAAATCTTTTCAAATCTTCAAATATGCGGATTTGTACATATCACACGTAATCCATTCTAATTGACTCTCATAAGGGATGGTTATCACAGAGATGAACAATTATGTGGTCAGTTAATCTTCACATTTGTTGCATTTTCTGGTTGAAGCCCTAGAGTAACCTTGGAAAATTAGAAAGAAAATGTGATCCACTTAAGCTTTAAATATGTTAAATTCTCTAGTTGAAGCTCTGAAATAACCTTGAAAAACTGGAGTGAAAATGTGAATATAAAACTAGGGGTGCACATTTAACCGGTAGAACCATGGAACCGGACCAGAACCGACCAAACGGTCCGTTTTGGTCCGGTTCTAGAGTGCACCGGTTCCGGTTCCTGTTCCAAAAATCAAAGAATCGGTTACATCGGTTCGGTTCTCGGTTTGGGGCTATGTAGAACCGAACCGAACCGTGAACCGATCCGTAGAACAAAACCATGGATCCGATCCATAGAACCGAACCGTGGAACCGAACCTAGAACTGAACTTGGAACCGAATCAAGAACTCTTTGTTGTTTCCATATTTGACTCATGATTTATGGTTTATAATGCATAATTTAATTATTTTCATAAATGTAATTTTGTACACCTTATACAATATCTAAACCATTCATCAAATGGACCACAACATGGATGGACATGGGCTTGCAATTGGGCTGGATTATAAAAAGCCCAAAACCGTGGAACCGATCTGGAACCGAACCAGTTTTAACGGTTCGGTTCCGGTTTGGTTCTAGGGTGTCAACGGTCCGGTTCCGGTTCCAAATATCATAGAACCGTTGGGAACGGTTCGGTTTCGATTTCACCCCAGAACCGGACCAAACCGACCCGTGTGCACCCCTATATAAAACATATAAGCAACACTTAAATCTGCATTCTAACTGACTCATGTTTTCCACGTGTATAATTTCTATGAGTATCATCTAATTCGCCTCTTGCTAAAACACCTCTTTTTTTTTTTTCCTTTTAAAAAAAAAAAAATAATTTAAAGCAAGTGAAGCCGTTGGATATGGAGTCTTCAACTATACAAACCGTTTATATGGTGGGCCACACCGTGAATTAGGATACCCCTAAAATAATTGAATATTTCTGCACTCTGATCATTTAACCCTTGCCATTTGAATAGGGACCGGTTAAAAGTCTCTTTTAACCGTTGTTTTTCAGGCCATTGATAGGATCTTCACTTCCTGAAAATTTGTTTGGGTAACCCTCCACCTCATGGTCCATCATATAAACGGTTTCGATAATTGAAACATGACCCTGATATATCTGATTTTATGACCGTTACATTGGACCGTGATAGTGTCTTTCCTAATCAGTTATTTGTAGGCTGATCCGAGGGTTAAAATTATCTTAATCTAAGAGAATTTAGGCATCTCCAATCGATTGAGGATTCCTTCATATCAACGGTCAGGATCTCCGAACCAAGGCCTTACTGGACAATCAGAATCCATGACCACCCCTTCTGCACAAAGACAAAAGTAGTCGAGTTTTGTCCAATTGTATGACTCACTTTCAAGCCACCCCCACCTTTGTCGTTACCTCCAAACTTAGTTTACCAAGCTAAGACCATGCTATACGGACCACTTTTCAATGGACCAAAAAACCCTTGCTTCATCGGAAACGCAACTTCGAAAACGGTTATTTCCCTCACACTGTTTCACCCTAGCAGTAAAACCATCATTTTTTTTTTCTTCTTACCTCTTTGTGATCGTCCACCCTGACAGAAAAACTCTCATTTTCTGATTTCTTCTCTCCTCTTTGTGATTATCCATCCTAGCAGTAAAATCTCCATTTTTTAAAAAAATTTCTTCTCTCCCTTTTGTGATCATCTACTCTAGCAATAAAATCTCCATTTTTGGTATATTTTTCTTTGGTCGAGAATACACTTGCCACATACGTCATTTTTTACTTTTGTCAACCGAAGATAGGACGAAAATGGTGCCCCCATCAAAGAAGCTACGGATGGTAGGTATATTTCAAATTCTTGACTTCATCATGTGGACCCCCACCATATTTTCTATGATATATTTGCACCGTCCACAATCCAATTATTTTATTTAAACATTTTAGGGCATGTCTCGAAAAATAAGGCAAATTCAATGCTCAAATGGCCCAACTTTGAGGCTTTTTTAAACAAAGAACGAAAATCGAAGTGAAATTGAACAAAGACCGAGGATCGACTAAAGTTGATCACGAACTGAATTAAATTGATCGCAAACTGAGTTAAATTGACCATGAATTGAGTGAAATTGATCGAGGCCTAAGTGAAATTAACCAAGGACTACTTGAAATTAACATCTTGACCAAGAACTGAGTCAAATTGACCGATAACTGCTTGGAATTGACCGACAACTTCATGAGCGAGTTTTCAATCAATTTCACTCACTTATCGGTCAATTTCACCAAATTAAGCAAGTTCTCGATCAATTTCAATCAGTTATCGGTTAGTTTCACGATGTTTGTGGTCAATTTCACTAAGTTCTCGGTCATTTTCATTTGAGGCTCGGTCAATTTAACTGAGTCCTCTGTCAATTTCACGATGTTCATAGTCAATTTAACTCAGTTGAAGACGTCAATTTTAAGTAGTTATTGGCAGTTTCACTTCGTCGTCCGTCAATTTCACTCAGTTCGCGGTTAATTTCACTCAGTTCGCGGTCAATGGCTTATGTTCGGCTCGGTGAATTTCGCAATATTCGGGGTCAATTTAACTAATGTTCGACTCGGTCATTTTCATACTAGGGTCAGTCAATTTCATTTGAGGCTCGGTTAATTTGCGGTCAATTTCACTCAGTTCGCGGTCAATGGCTTATGTTAAGCTCGGTGAATTTCATAATATTTGCAGTCAATTTCACTCATGTTCGACTCGGTCATTTTCATGCTAGAGTTGCTCAATTTCATGTGAGGCTCGTTGAATTTCATGTTAAGCACGGTCAATTTCATTTGAGGCTTAGTTAATTTCTTTCATGAAACTGACTAAGCCGAACATGAAATTCACCGAGCCTCACTTGAAATTTATCGAGCTTCACATATAATTGACCGAGGGTAACATGAAATTGACCGAACGTAGCATGAAAATGACCGAGCCTCAAATGAAAATGACCGAGCTGAGCATGAAATTCACTGAGCCGAACATGAATTTCATTAGGGAATATCGCCGACTAACAATATTCTCATGTAGTTCTTGATCAACTTATATATTCTCATGAAGTTCTTGATCGTAAATTTCAAGTTAGGCTCAGTCAATTTCAAGTTAGGCTTGGTGAATTTGATGTAAAGCTCGATTAATTTCATGTTAAGCTCAGTGAATTTCATCTTTGTCTCGGTCAATTTTAAATTGGGCATGGTCAATTTCATGTTAGGCTCGGTCAATTTCAAGTTCAGCTTGGTCAATTTCATGTTAGGCTCGGTCAATTTCATGTTAAGCTCAATAATAATCATGTTAGGGTTGGTGAATTTCATGTTCTCCTTGTTCACTTTCATGTTAAGCTCGGTCAATTTCATGTTTGCCTCGGTCAATTTCATGTTAAGGTCGGTGAATTTCAAGTTAGGCTTGGTCAATTTCTTGTTGGGTCGGTGATTTTCATGTTTGGCTCGGTCAATTTCATGTTAGTCTTAGTGAATCTCATGTTCGCCTCGGTTAATTTCATGATCGCCTCGGTCAATTTCATGTTAGGGTCGTTCTATTTCATTTTAAGCCAGGTGAATTTCAAGTTAGGCTCGGTGAATTTCAAGTTAGGCTCGGTCAATTTCATGTTAGGATCGGTCAATTTCAAGTTCGGTTCGGTCAATTTCATCCAACCTACATAGTACTCTTGCAATTCGATTCAAACCAGATAGGTCCTATGGCCCATTGCGAATGGATAAAGTCAACATAAATATCCAACCAGTCATTATAAGACTTATACACTCCATTAGAAAGCCGGGGGGGGGGGGGCTAGTGGCACATGTGTGACATCGAAGCCATATTCAGATGGGCCACCATATAAAAGCTCTTTGCGGTGAATTTCTCTCACTTAACAGTCAAGTTCACTCTCTTCGCGAAAGTGAGTGAAATTCACCACGAAGGGCATCTACATGGTGGCCTATCTGAATATGGCTTGGATGTCACACATGTGCCACTAGCATGTGAATGGTTCCCTTTCACACATGTTTGATGCATGGCCTAATTGGTTGACAAGCCCCCTCACTTCGCGGTCAAGTTCACTCACTTCGTGGTAAATTTCATTCATTTCTGGGTCAATTGCACTCACTTCCCGGTCAATTTCGCTCATTTCACAGTCAAGTTCACTCACTTTGCGGTCAAGTTCACTCACTTTGCAGTGAATTTCACTCACTTTGCGGTCAAATTCAATGAGCCTAATGTGAAATTCAACGAGCCTAACGTGAAATTCAACGAGCCTAACGTGAAATTCAACGAGCCTAATATGAAATTCAACTAGCCTAATGTGAAATTCAACGAGCCTAACATGAAATTCACCGAGCCGAACATGAAATTCATAATATTAACAACTTCTATAGTGATTAACTACATGGGTTTAAAGTTTTCAAGTTTGAGTTGAGAAGAATGCTGGGGCAGCCTAATTAAGCTAAAACTTAATATTTATACTAAAAATGAAAATAAAATAGGTTTTTGGCCATCTATCTGATGGAATCTAGAAAATTTGTTAGGTTGGCTGGCTCGATCAGCTTCTCCTACCCCAAAATCATATATGATATGTCAAAAAAATCATTCCAGTTTACAACATGTGATTGTTTTAAGGTCAAACAGACATGCAGCAAGTCGGGTTGACCTCTACTTACTGCTTGTCTGTCCAACCTTAAAACAATCATATGTTGCAAATCAGAATGAGTTTTTTGACATATCATATATGATTTTGGGGTAGGAGAAGCTGATTTACCCAACCAACCTATCATATTTGCGAGATTCCATCAGATCAATGGCTGAAAGCCCATTTTATTTATTTTTTACTATAAATATTAAGTTTTAGTTCGATTAGGCTGCCCTAGCATTCTTCTCTCTCTCTCTCTCTCTCTCTCTCTCTCTTCTTTTTTTTTTAACACACCCCCACACACTCACACTCGTGGAATTTCACCACCTATGGGTACTCGAACCTTTGACCGGTCTTCTCAACTCAAACTTGAAAACTTTAAACCCATATAGTTAATTACTATAGAAGATGTTAATATTGTAAATTTCATGTTAGGCTCGTTGAATTTCGCGTTAGGCTCGTTGAATTTCATGTTAGGCTCGTTGAATTTCATGTTAGGCTCGCTCAATTTCACGTTAGGCTCGCTCAATTTCACATAAGGCTCGCTCAATTTCACATTAGGCTCGTTGAATTTCACGTTAGGCTCGTTGAATTTCATTTTAGGCTCGTTAAATTTCACGTTAGACTCATTGAATTTGACCAAGAAGTGACTGAAATTGACCGTGAAGTGATTGAAATTGATCGTGAAGTAAGTGAAATTGACTACGAAGTGAGTGAACTTGACCGAGAAGTGAGTGAAATTTATCATGAAGTGAGTGAACTTGACCGAGGAGTGAAACTCTCCGCGAAGTGAGTGAACTGGATCGGGAAGTGATTAAAATTCACCGCGAAGTGATTGAAATTTACCACGAAGTGAGTGAACTTAACCGCAAAGTGAGTGAAATTGACCGCGAAGTGAGTGAAATTGATCGAGAAGTGAGTGAAATTGAAATTGACGAAGAAGTGAGTGAAATTGACTAGAAGTGAGTGAACTTGACCGTGAAGTGAGTGAAATTCACCGCAAAGTAAGTGGTCTTGACTGCGAAGTGAGTGAAATTCACCGCGAAGTGAGTGAACTTGAACATAAAGTAAGTGAAATTCACCGCGAAGTGAGTGAACTTGACCTCGAAGTGAGTGAAATTCACCGCGAAGTGAGTGAACTTAACCGAGAAGTGAGTGAAATCGACCAAGAAGTGAGTGAACTTGACCGAGAAGTGAGTGAAATTCACCAAGCTTCACATGAAATTCACCGAGCCTAACTTGAAATTGACCCAGCTAAACTTGAAATTGACCAACCTTCATATGAAATTGACCGAGCTTCAAATGAAATTCACCAAGCTTCACATGAAATTGATGTTTTCCTCGTTGAATTTCATGTTGGCCTTACTCAATTTCCTTTGAGACTTGTTGAATTTCATATAACTAGGTGGTTAGGGAGCAAGATGGGGTCGACCGGGTCCAGTCCGGGTTAACCCCGACTAGCTGCATGTCTAACCTTAAAATATTTGTATGTTGCAAATCGGAATGAGTTTTTCGACATATCATATATGATTTTGGGGTAGGAGAAGCTAATTTAGCTAACCAACCTATTGATGGCTGAAAGTCCATTTTATTTTTGTTTTTACTATAAATATTAAGTTTTATTTCGATTAGGCTGCCCCGTCATTCTTCTCAACTCAAACTTGAAAAATTTTAAGAAACTAAAGGCAACGATTCACACGATGCATGGGCAGGAGGATGTAAATCATGGGTTCAAAGTTTTCAAGTTTGAGTTGAAAGAGGGGATCCAAAGTACACCAAAGCAATTTAATAATACTCATAAACGTAAGAGATACCAAAGAGAAGGTAAGTAGTCTCATGTTTACCTCACTCAAATGTCATGTTTGTCTCGTTGAATTTCATGTTAGGATTACTCAATTTCATGGTAGGATCGTTCAATTTCACGTTAGGCTCGGTGAATTTTAAGTTAGGTTCGGTAAATTTTAAGTTAGGCTCGGTTAATTGCATGTTAGGCTTGGTCAATTTCAAGTTAGGCTCGATGAATTTCATGGTATGCTCTTTCAATTTCACGTTAGGCTCGGTCAATTTCACATTAGGCTCGTTCAATTTCACGTTAGGCTTAGTGAATTTCACGTTAGGCTCGATGAATTTCATGTTAGGCTAAGTGAATTTCAAGTTAGTCTTGTTGAATTTCATTTTTGTCAATGGCTACTGTTATAATCCGTACCCATAAGTTTCACGTGAGGGATGTAACAACTTTCATAAATTTAATTTCTTAAATAGTAGGGGCATTTTGGTCCAATAAAAATGTGCCGTACAAAAGGTTCTTAGTTTGGTAAAGTAAGTTAGGAGGGGCAGAGAAAGGACGGCTTAAAAGCGAGATATATAGTTGGAAAAACTCAGTGGATTAGGTGCGGTCCTGGCCTCACTCAAATACGGTGCAGCCCTTACCGTGTGGCTCACCTACATGTATTTATTCTATATCCACGCCATTCATCCGTTTTTTCAGATCATTTTATGATACTAAACTAAAAACGAAGAAGATCCAAATCTCACGTGGACCATAGTACAGGAAAAAGTGATGATTGAATATTCTACCATTAAAAACTTCCTAGGGCCATCATAATTTTTCCTAATGATTACTTTCCATCCAAACCGTTGATAAGGTCACATAAACCTGGACAAAGGGAAAAAACAAATATCAGATTAATTCAAAATTTATGTGGCCCATTAATGGTCAATGACCAGTGTTTCCTATGGCGTAGCCCATTGGACCTGCTTCAGTTTTTCTGGATAAAGCCATAAAATGATATTAAAAAACTAATGGATGGCGTGGATATAGAACACATACATCAGGGTGCGCCCCACGGTAATGGCCGAACCTAATCCGCTCCATAGCTTTTGGTGCGCAAAGGACGCTGCGCGCGACCTCGCACGTGCTAGAAAGACTTGTTTGTTTAGACCGTCCATTATTTCCTTTCATGCATCGTCTACTTAAACATTGACTATCTGAATTTTCAATGGGTTCACATATGGTGGGTCCCACCTGATGCACGGCTGAGATGTAGAACGTACATGCATGTTAGACCAGCATTAATAGCCGCGTAGATCGAGGTGGAAGGATATCACACGGGTGGTAGTCTGTGGGCTCATGATGATGTATGTTTTGTATCCACGCCGTCCATCCATTTGGAGAGATCATTTTAGGGAAATAACCAAAGAATGAGTCTAATCCAAATCTCCAGTGGACCACACAACAGAAAACAGTGGGGAGAGTGACGCTCACCATTAAAAATTTCTAAGGCCCGTAAAAGTTTTCGATCAAGCTGATACTGTGTTTACCCTTCTTTCATGTCTGTGTTAACCTGTGAATATATTGGATTTCAAATAAACATCATGGTGAGCCTTAGAAGGTTTCAACGGTGGAAATCACTCTCCCCACTGTTTTCTTTGGCGGGTCTATTAAAGCTTTGGATCTGCCTCATTCTTTGGATCATGCCTAAAATGATATCTCCAAATGGATGGACGGTGTGGATATAATGCATACATTATAGTGGCCCCACAGAACTTGGTGACGTCACTTCAGTAGCAAGTCTCGCTACTGAAACTGTAAGTAGCCCATCCGCGTCCGGTTTGACTTCGCAACCATGACAGGCAGGTATTCACATGCATCCCAAGTGTTATGCGTTGTGCCTCCAGCATCCCACGTGAACACATGCATGAAAGACTAGCGGAAGGAGGTTTGCTGGAAAGCCTAGACTACATCGTCTTTTAGCCTTTGCATGTAAGATAACTTCTTAATTATCTAAGCCGTTTATACGGTGGGCTTTTGTTTTTGTTTTTTTTTGGGTTGATAGGTGGACATAGGCAAGTGGGCCCCACTGGTGGGCAATCACAATGGGTGGGTCTTATGTGTTTAGGTCTCTTCCGACCTCTCCTTTTCAGTTGTATTTCAAATTTAAATTTGAATTTGGTTTTAGACGGGAAGATAGGGATAAGACCAGATAATTTCTAGTCTCATCCAAAACTCCCACCCTTTCCTAGAAATAAGATAAGGCTCTCTCGTCCAAATATATGAAAAATAATAAGAGTAAAAAGGATGAATAGTGGTACATAAATAATTGTCCATTTAGCTTGTCCTTGGGATGATCTAAACCATAGATCGTGATCCGGGGCCATATATATTGTAGAATCAGAGGGGTGATTAATCTGCTTTATTAGTGAATAGGCGGGCCACTGGATCTGGACCGTTCATCTTCGGCTTTGTGAAAGTTCCATATCGTGTAAACCGTCAGATCTTAAGGGCTCACACTTTTGCACCCACCCACTAGTGATTGCTCATCAGTTTCTGTTTCCACCGTTTAAAGCATTGTCTAGCGAACGGTTCGATTTTGGGTAACTCAGCAGAAGCATTTACTGTTACGGTAGCCATAGTATATGTAATTCAACAATTCGATTTCAAGATTGTTGGAATATTTTGTTGAATTAATAAACTATTAAAAATCAATAACCAAAAAGAAAAAGAAAATTAACGATAGAAAACTTATATATTTGAGTCAAGGCGTGACGTAAGTCACTCGGCTTGAAATCGAATTTGCTCCGCTTGGGCAGTGTCCTAAGTGCAACAGGTTTCCAGAGCAATCGACCTCTAGGATACAATGACTATGACCAGGTCCCAGTGGTGCACTCACTGTACGCGGGCTCGAACCACTTGCAGTTTAACCCGAAAGTGCTGAGTTAACTCAGCGATGAACTCAGCAACAACAAAAATCTAATGGCCGGGTTGGATTTTTCAGTTGCGGCCCCACCTGTGAAAAACTACAGGAAATCAAAAAAATAAAAAATAAAAAAATAAAGCAGCAGTAACAGCAGCGTCTACTGCTGCCATCCTGAGGATGGCGTCCTCTGCGCACAGACGAGAAGGCAGGGACCCACGGTCCTAGCTGTGGGCCCCACCATGATGTGTGTTACCATCCACACCATGCATTGGGTGGGCCTCCCTCCTGGCTATGGGCCACCCAAAAATCAGTCGTATTCAGATCTCAGGTGGCCCACGTTGTAAGAAATAGTGAGGATCGAACGTCTGCCATTGAGACCCTTTTTGGGGTCAGAAGTTTGGATCAATATGAAATTTGTTTTTCCTCCTCAATCCAAGTCCACGTGACCTTATGAACAGTTTGGATGGCAGATAAATGTTATGGTGGGCCCCAGGTCCACGTGACCTTATCAACAGATTGGAGGAAAATAAACGTGACAGTGGGCCCTAGGTCCATGTGACCTTATCACCAGGTTGGGGTGCAAATAAACATTATGGTGGGCCCCAGGTACGTGTGACCTTATCAATAAATTGGGTGGAAAACAAACATTATGGTGGGCCCCATGTTTCTGTGACCTTGTCAATGGGCTAGATGGGAAAATAAACGTTATGGTGGGCCTCACATGGGACCCATTGATGTATGTATTATGATCCACACATTCCATTAGTGTGGGCCCCACCATGAGGTATGTACCTCATCTATGCCGTCCATCCTTCCCATCCCTATGGGATCCACCATGATGCATGTGTTGCATCCAAGCCGTTCAACCATTTTGAAAGCACGTCTTAAGACTTGAGACTAAAAATAAGACAAATCTATAGTTCAAGTAGACCCCTACCTTGTGTTATGTGTTGTACACACATGTGACACGTGTGATAGTGGGACCCATGTGAGCTCTGTTTCATCCACACTGTCAGCACATGCACCAGTGGGATGGCCCATCACGTGGAAATCCACCATGATGAAAGTGTTTTGTCTATGCCACTCATGCCGTCCATCTGTTGAAAGACCCACCGTGATGTATGTTTTGTAATCCACACCATCCACATATCTGGACGGTGTTGGACAATGTTTGGATGGTGCTGTCCAATATTTGGATGTGCTGATTTGCATGGACAACGTTTGGATGGTGCCGATTTACATGAATAATGTTTGGATGATGCTGATTTACCTGAGTAAAGTTTGGACAGTGCTGATCATTGTTAGTGGGCCATGTGCCCCATGGAATGATAGTGTGCAATGATACACATGTTACACCTACAACTATTGAAATGATTTTGGTGCGGGCCATGTGATGAGGCCCACCTTGATGTATTTTGTGGCCCATTTGCCCGACCCACTTTGATTTATTTTGTGGCCCATTTGCCGGGCCCACTTTGATGTATTTTGTGGCCCATTTGTCAGGCCCACTTTGGTGTACTTTGTGGCCCATATGTTAAGCCCACTTTGATGTATTTTGTGGCCCATTTGATCCACTTCGAGTACTGCCCACCTTGATGTATTTCGTGATCCATTCGAGGTGCCCACCTTGATATACTTGTAACCCACCCGTGTGGCCTACCTTGATAGATTTATGGGGCTCATTAGTACGGCCCACTTGTTGTACATGAGGCCCATTGGTGCGGCCCATTAACACTGCCCAACTTGATATGATGAGGCCTAGGTGCAGAGCCCACCTGTTATGTATATTAGGCCTATGTGCAGGGTTTGCATGTTATGTATTTGTGGCCTTTTGGCGTGACCCATTGAGTTGTATGCTAGGTCCATATAGTGTGGTCCATTTGATGTATGTGAGGTCCATGTGTTGCGGCCCATTGAGATGTATTTTTGGCGCATATGTCGTGGCCCATTGTGATGTATTTGAGGCCCATGAGCAGGGCCCACCTGTTGTGTATATGAGGCCCTAAGAAGTGGCCCAATGTGATGCACATATAGCCCTTGCATGAGGCCCATTGCGATATATATTAGTCCTTTGTGTGAGGCCACGGGCCCACTGTATGTTCGGCCCTATGTGGGCCACTCCTTGGGAGCAATGTTGGTTGAATGTCCACATTGATGGGCAATGATGGTTTAATGTCTACATTATGACCTTTCCTTAAGCCTTTACCGATCGATCATTGAGGACGATTCCGATTGTCATGGCTGATTGCCGATTCCGATTGACGAGACCGATTTACCGATTTTGATTATCGATCGATTTCAATTGTCGTGACCGATTGTCAATTGACGAGACCGATTTACCGATTCTGACTATCAAGGTCGATTCCAATTGTCATGGCTGATTGCTGATTTCGATTGACAAGACCGATTTGCCCATTCTGATTATCGATCGATTTCGATTATTGTGACCGATTACCGATTGACGAGACCGATTTGCTGATTCTGACTATCGATCGATCCCGATTGTCATGGCCGATTGCCGATTTCGATTGATGAGAATGATTTGCCGATTCTGATTATCGATCGATTTCGATTGTCGTGACCGATTACCGATTGACGAGACCGATTTACCGATTCTGAGTATCGATCGATCCCGATTGTTATGGCCGATTGCCGATTCCGATTGATGAGAACGATTTGCCGATTCTGATTATCGATCGATTTCGATTGTTGTGACCGATTGCCGATTGACGAGACTGATTTGCCGATTCTGAGCATCGATCGATCCCGATTGTCATGGCCGATTGCCAATTCCGATTGATGAGACCGATTTCTTGATTTTGATTATCGATCGATTTCGATTGTCGTGATCGATTGCTAATTGACGTGTCTAATTTGCCGATTTCGATTATCGATCGATTCCGATGGTCGAGGCCAAGTATTGAGGTCGATTCCGATTTGTCGAGGCCGATTGTATAGGCCGATTCTGATTGTCGAGGTCGAGTATTGAGGCCTATGTGAGAGGCCCATCGAGATGTGTATTAAGTTCTTGAGTAAGGCCCATGATGTTGTATATTCGGCCCTTGTGCAAGGCCATGAGTTCACTATATGTTAGGCTCTATGTGGGCCATTCCTTAGGGGCAATGTTGGTTAAATGTCCATATTATCGAGGACGATTGTTGATACCGATTAGGAGTATGTGACAGCATAGCATCATGATACATGCCCATACATATCATCTATATGTTTGTTATGAGATGTGGTTGACCATTGCAGATGCCATTCGACAGGTTGTTATGAGACTCCCTGATAGGTGGAGGTTATCTCACATGAGCGCGGTATGCGCAGGATTAATGCATGACTGGATTGTATGACTCATGCAACTTGCATTGTGTATTGTGATTACTGTACGCCCTAGCGACATCAGGGCGTGGCCCCTACAGGCATATCATGGATGGCCAGATGGGACACTGAAAATGTTTGGTTCTAGCATACAGGCACCATAGATGTCCCTGGGTGAAATCCCTAAACCTCCGTGGCCAGAAGGCGACACAACGTTGAGACCGAGTAGATATATATGAGCACACGAGAGCCGTATACTAGTAGGCCGCATCTCCCACTGTGTCGTGGTCGGTTAGGAGGGGGCGTGACCTTACCCACCT
Source organism: Magnolia changhungtana (assembly GCA_030180095.1). Lineage (NCBI taxonomy): Eukaryota > Viridiplantae > Streptophyta > Magnoliopsida > Magnoliales > Magnoliaceae > Magnolia > Magnolia changhungtana. The sequence goes on along the minus strand of JASAUF010000502.1, from coordinate 1,693,407 downwards.
GAGTGAGGGGGCAATATTTAGGTTGAGTTTGACCAGCTTGAGGAATGGGTCCGTTATCGACGAGCTGAGCCTGATATTGGCAGGCGAATAGTGAGGTCTCTTTCACTTACCCAGTTGTGCGCTCGGATAGGGGCGGTAAGCTGGCGTAGAGTGTAGTAGACCCTGGTGATGATCCCAGAGAGGAATCGTATTGATATGTAGACTTACTGAGCTGAAGTTGCATATTCATTCATTCATTATCCACTCGGGCTGGTGGTGCGCAACTATTTGTTACGTGTATCTTCGCAATGGTCAGGATTTCGGTTGGGGCGTGCGACTAACCTGAGATCAGGAGTTTACCACATTGAGTCTGACTATCCAAATTTAGGTATGGGACTAGTTTGGATAGAAGTCCCTTGTGATGGACCCCATAGCCTGTGATACTACGTACTATCATCCCGACTTCACACTTCATCATGGTCATTCCATTCGCACCGCGTATTGCATTGCATCCGCAACATTTAGCATTTTGGGTGCTACGTTTCTACATTTATATGGCCTAGATACGGCTGACGGTATTCGTGGATTCATTAGGATTTGCATATTGCATTGCATCATCGGCATCTGATATTTGGCTTGTTTCTCCACGTTGCATAGCCGATCTATATTGCTTCACCAATATATGATATTATTTTTATTATATTTCTGCATCGCATAGCCTGAATAAGGCTGATGGTATTTATGGGCCTATCAACATGTTTTCGCATTACCCCGATATCGTATGATTTATGATCTTGCCAGTATTTCTAATACTGTATGATTTATGGGCTTATCAGTATTTTTGCTTACTTTGATTACTCTGATATTGCTTACTTGACACTTACCTCGTGCACACACTTATATCACCCTCTAAGCTTTCTATAAGCTTATACATGATAGATGCGTGCAGGTGATGTTAGGTTGCAGCAGTGTTGAGCTTGGAGCGTGCAGCGGTCTTCTGGAGCTTGATTTTCAATTTATGTATGTCTCTTTCAGCATTGTACTCAAATGATTATATTAGTGGATATGTGATGATGATGTTGCCTTTGTGAATTTGGTAATCTTGTGGTTATGTTTATTGTGACTTAAATGTACAAAAAAAAAATCCTCATCACAGGATCTCAGGATCGGAATCTGGCGTATGGACGCTAGGAGCCGAGAATGGGATACTACGGAGGCTGTCAGCACCGGATACTACGGATGCTGTCAGCACCGGATTCAGCGATTGGGATTCCTGTGAATCCGATTTCCCTGTTTGGGGCGTGACAGAAGTTGGTATCAGAGCATAACTTAGGAATACCTGAGGATAACATCACATACCTGCTGATAGCTACCTTGCACTCTATGATCATTGAGAACTTATAATGATTAGATCCTCGAGTTCGAATAACTTAGAGATTTTCTGATATAGCTCCCTACCGTTGAGATTATGAGGCTGCATAGTATTCCAGTTTCGATTGTTTCTAATCCAAGATCCGAGGTTCAGTAAAGCCATCATAGTACTGATAAGGCGTCTTGGGAGCGCGATGCTGAGGTTCGTGGCCGTTATCCCCATCTCTTGGGTGTTAGATGATGTTGGTATGTTGTGTTCTGATTATAACTCTAACGATAGGATTTCCCACCCTTGTGAACTCTGTATTGATTGAGTCGTGTTTTAAATTTTGAGGACAAAATTTTTATTAGGAGGGGAGAGTTGTAAGGCCTGCATCCTAGCCCGTATTGTTCCGTAGGATTCTGCGGTCCTCCCGGTCGAATTTCGGTGACTCGCGATCTGTAATCGACAGTTGCGCGTGACCCTAAGTCGTATCCCATTTTCCAGAGTCGGCTCGACCCGAGACCTGTACCCTTGTGACTGCGTCGTCGCTGTGGCGATACCCAGGCTGGGAGATGTGAGCCTGCGTTCGGTTCGAGAAAATGCCCCGCATTACAAATACCGAGGAAATCTCTACAACATGTCAAATTAATCCCATCAATCAAGCAAGTACCATATTACATCACTCCCATCACTCACACCCATCCCCAAGTACAACTACCCATCTCCAAAAATCAACTTTCCATCACTTCACCCATCTCTCTCCCCATCACTACATCACTCACATCACCTCTCTCTCTCTCTCATCTCTTTCTCATTTCTCTTCCAAGCTCCATGGGAGCAACTCCAACGTCCCAACCTCCATGAGATAAGCATTGTGTGGCCCACTCCCTACCACTCAATCCAACCCTTCAAAGTCCATCTCGACCGTTGAATCGCACCCCTTGGAGCTCTAGGTCGTATTGGCGGAAGAAGGAAGAGAAGATCAAAGGTGGGTGTTCATTTCATTTGATTTTGATGTTGGGTCCACATGATTTGGGACCCACTTGATGTATGCATCGTATTAGAAGGGCCCGTAGTGGTGGGGTCCCTCCATCTCTCTCTCTCTCTCTCTCTCTCTCTATTTTCCTTCCCTTAGAATGAAGTGGGCCCCACCGAATTGTGTTAAATCTACTCCATCCATCAGATGGTGTGGCCCACCACATTCAAGGAGATCCGACGTCCACTGATGGGAAGGTGGGAAATCCCACCCGTTAGGCCAAAATATATATAATATAATTATAAATATATATGTATATACATACATGTATGTGCATGCTGGTGGGCCACATTCATGTGGGACCCACCATGACGCACGTGTTATATCCATGCCGTCCAGCGTCCCTGGACGCTGGACGTGCTACAGGGAGCGGCTAACCTGGAGGTGTGTTCTGACATGGGTGTGTACAAACAAAGCTAACAAAAAAAATTACTTTTGGGGTGGGCTGCTCATGTAAGCCCCACCTTGATGTATGTAGATAATCCACGCCGTCCATTTCGTTGCTTAGCCCATTTTAGGCGTTGAGCCGAAATTTGAGACCAATCTGATAATCAGGAGGGCCATACCATAGGAAATAGCAGTACTAAAATGGCTAAGCTATATGTCTTAGGGGGGTGAATAGAACTATGCCAAATTTTAAGATCAATACAACGGAATTAGCTGAAATAGATAGCCAAATACAATTCGCAATGCTGAAATGAAAGGCACCCTCAAAATTCAAGTCTTGAGAGGTTGATACAAACATTGTTCTAAGGATAACCTTACACCAAAAACCAAGGGTTTATGGTAGGACAACCTGATTTCTAGAAAAGTCTTTGTATTAAGAGCTCAAACTGAAGAGGAATAAATAAATGATCTCAAACCACAATGGAGAATAAAATGCAACCTCAAATACTAGTTGTTCTAAGGACAACCATGCACCATAAAAATGTTAGGGCAACCTTACTAGAACAAATAAAGAAACTGAATCTCAAAACCAACAGAGGAATAACAAGAAATAAATTCTAAACTATTACAACATTCACATCCACATATACATCCCACAAATGAATAATCAAATATAGGAAAATAAAGCACACATCCACACAAAACAAAGGGTAATAGTGGTTCGCCTGTGTGTACACCAACTGTTCAACAACAGCCACACAGCTACTCCACTCCTAATATCCTCACACATGGGATATCAGTGTTCACTATCAAAGATAGGTTTTCCAGGTTCACCTAAAACCTTCACAATTGTGTCTTTCTCTGTGGGCTTACACAATAGAAAAAACCCCACTTCTGAGTTTTCCTAGCTCTCCTCAGATAACCAATACAATGAGATTTTTCTGGCAAATCTCAAAAGAAAACCAAATAAAGTAAATTACACAAAATGTAAAATACCTGAATTTCTTCTTTGTTGTAGCAGCCTGGAAGAACCAGATCAGAGTAGAGATTCGAATGTCCAAGTTCAATATCCAATACTCACTTTACAATGGTTCTAGGTTCTAATTGATTTTAAATTAAACCAAATGGGCTAGCTTTAATTGATTTTGATTCCAGAAAAAGGAAAGCAACACTTCCTCTTTTCAGATCAGATTGTAATACATGAAACAAAATCAATTTAAAAAGCTAAAGAAAGAAAATATTAAATATGCACACTTAGCTTAAATGGAGCACAGACTTACCTCTCAGATGGCCGAATTAAATTAGCTTGAATTACTTCTTTTATTCTGAGATTCGTGCTCTATTTATAGGTGAGCAAATCACGTCTTCGACTGATCCATAAGTCGCTACGACTGGTCGTAGGACCAACGGAAATTTGAAAATTCGAGCGCGATAAGATAAGGCAGTTTCACGACTGGTCATAGGTAGTCTACGACTGGTCGAAGACACCTTCGACTGGTCGAAGGTTGTTCACGACTAATCGAAGTAAGTTGAATTTCAACACTATAGTTTGAGTCGTAGGTCTACGACAGGTCGAAGAAGCAGTCGACACTGTTCATACGACTAGTCGAACAGACCCCAGGACTGGTCGAAGCTTAATAGAAAATTTTGAATTTTTGTAACAAACTTACGACTGGTCCAGACAAATCTTAGACAGGTTGAAACAATGCTAGGACTAGTCGAACAAAGTTCAGGACTAGTCTTAGAACAGACTAAACTCACTTATGTAAAACATATGAATTATGTATCCGAAATGACCTACTCTAAAGGTCAACCTAAGGTCAAACATACCTTAATAGTGAAGTAAGGACATTGAAATTTAGACGAGTGACCTTGAGCATAATGAAGCTTGAGATCTTGGTGTAGCTTGAACTTGAAAGCTTCTTGAGATCTTAGCTTGAACTAAGTCGAACATTCTCACATTCTCGAGTCTTGACTTGTGAACATTGCTTTTCACATTCTCGAGTCTTGACTTGTGAACATTGCTTGTCTATCGAAGCTGATCTTGTGAGACTTTTGTCTTGACTTGACATATCATGAGTAAAGCTTTGTTCTTCACATATGCAAGCTTCATTCATAACAAGATACATACAGTGTCTTTGGCACCACAAATTTGATAATATAGTGAGGCTATCAACTATAGCACTTACAATCTCCCCCTTTGTCAAATTAGTGACAACACACTTACAAGATATATTTCATAAATCAGAATATCTGGTTAAAGAATCATACAACAACCGACACACATTCATAATAGCATGAACCTGCAAATCAATTCAACATTTATTCCACCTTTGCATATACTCCCCCTAAGTAGCATACATCTCATAATGCCAAACCATTCTCCCCCCTTTTGTCACAATAGGACAAAGGAAGCAATGAACAAATAGTTGAGGAGTTAAAATAAGAGACTGAAAAAGATAGGATATATGAGAAAATAGGATAAATAATACATATAATCCATAAACAGAGATAAGTCAAAAGTAGCAACAATCTCACAAACAGAGAGAGAATAGAAAAATAAAGTTATTACGGTCCAGTAAAATAGAATGAACTAATCTGAACCAGATGAAGGAGCAGGGATGGAAGTATCAAGTTGATGCATGCCCTTGTTTAAGTGTCTAAGATATTTGTGCATATATTTAAACTGTAAATCATGGGCAACATTCATGTTATCTATCTTAACATTCATATTTTCAACCTTCTCCTCCAATCCACGCAAACGCGCATCAAATTCAGATGGTTCGTAATCAGGATCATTTGCCGAATCAGATTCAAGTTCTTCAAACATATCATCCATGTTAATATCATCAGGTGGAAGATTATCAGCTTCTTCCTCATGTCCAGCATCGGCACCACTATTACCATACCCTTGACTAGGAAGCATATCCAGCTTTATCTTATTAAGGTTAGAATTGTTAAATATCAAATGATGGATAGGGGCTTCTCCAACAGGCACGTCGACTAACATATGTGTAGCCAACATAGTCATCAAATAAGTAAAAGGGATGTCACTGTGGCCTGGATGGAGTCAAAAATGAATAATGGAGTGACAAATCAAGGATGGTAAACAAAGATGAGCACCTCTGGCAACATTATGAAGAACATGAACCATGAAAGACGTTAATTCAAATTTATTACCAGATCAAAGATATAAGTTAGACACAAAGATCTTGTGAAGAATTCTGTATTTGGGTAACAAAAACCTTGAGGGAAGCACATTCCCTTTATGTGTCCATTGAACATCCAAATTGCATAGATCTCTAATGAGCATACGTTTTTCAGTTACTGATGGTTTTTCAGATAAGTTATGAATAAGAATGCCCTCATCATTCATAGGAATTTCCATAAGAGCTGAAATCAAATGACGATCAACATCAAATGGTCCTTCTCTCATGGCTATCTTAAATGTTAAATTTTTCAATGAAAAAGTACTTATGCATGCGAACATGGACTGGGCAATGGACTGGTATGCTGGCCCACTTCAATAGAATAAGTTATCCCAACCTACAGCTTGAAGAATAGGAAGGATATCATATGGAGTAACATGATCAATAGAAACAGGACGTTCTATAATAACATTCCTCAATCGAATGTCCCGTACATAAGAAAGATCTTCTTCGCAGAACCGAAGATGACGCTTGGTAAGAGGAGTAGATTTGGAAGAAGATGGACCACAAGATGTTGTCTTTCTACCTCTAAATGCCATTTGCAACATGGATTTTAAGGAAACAAAGAGTTGCAAAGGATTGAGAAGTGGGTTTTCTCAAATCAGATTAGGGTATAGAAAAACCCCAAATCTCAACAAAATTTGAAATAGATAACATCAAGAGAGAAATAGAAGTAATCTAGACACAAATCTACAAGAAAAATGTAAATGGAGCACTAACCTTGAAGATTTTGAAAGATGGGTTCGATTGGTTGGGCGACGGTTCGTTGGAGAGAGAAGAAGAAATGAGGAAGAAAGTGATTTTCTCCAAATTTAAGTCAATCGCCGTGATCTACGACTGGTCATGGGTTTTCTTTGACCGGTCATTCCACGATAGGTCGAGGAAATCCTCGACTGGTCGAGTACCACCAAAAATCAAATATCTTGCATATTCTCAAAGAATGAAATCTAAACAAGCAAATATATACAATATAATATAAATAGGCATAAATGATCATTTTAGAATGCACATGCCAAGATCAAATTTCATTTTGTTAAACCTGCTTTTGTCGAGCAGTTTAGTGAAAATGTCAGCACGTTGATTCTCGGTAGAGATATATTCTAAAGATATAACTTTTTCTTCTACTAATTCACGAATATAGTGAAATCTAATGTCAATATGCTTAGTACGAGAATGTTGAATAGGATTTTTTGAAATATTTATGGCACTGGAATTATCACAATATAATAACATAGAATTCTGTTTAATTTCATAATCACTTAGCATACGCTTCATCCAAACAAGCTACGTACACGCATTACCAGCTACGATATATTCAGCTTTAGCAGTAGAGAGTGATATAGAACTTTGTTTCTTGCTAAACCAAGAAACTAAACAGTTTTCGATATAAAAACAACTACCATTGGTTGATTTTCTATCATCAAAATTACCAGCCCAGTCAGCATCCAAGTACCCAGCTAATTGAACACTAGTCTCATGTGGATACTAGAGACCGAGATTAACAGTACTTGCGACATATCTTATAATCCCCTTGACAGTAGTCAAGTGCGATTCTTTAAGATCAGATTGATATCTAGCGCAAATACCAACACTTAGAGCGATATCGGGTCTACTAGCAGTTAAATACAGTAAACTACTAATCATACTCCGATATAATTTTGGATCCACATTTTTACCTCTAGAGTATTTTGAGAGTTTCAAAGTTGTATTCATAGGAGTATCAAAATTCTTACCATTTTTAAATCCAAATCTTTTAATCAAATTCATAGCATATTTAGATTGAGAAGTGAACATTCCATCAGGTTGTTGTTTTACTTGCAACTCGAAGAAATAATTCAATTCCCCAACCATTCTCATTTCAAACTGAGATTTCATCAAATCTGCAAACTCAATAGTCATGTCAGTACTGGTAGATCCATAAATGATATCATCAACATAAATTTGTAATAATAAAATGTGATCATTATGTTTTTTAATAAACAGAGTTTTATCAACACATCCCATTTGAAAATTATGGCATAATAGAAACTTTGTTAGTTTCTCGTACCTTGCCCTAGGAGCTTGTGTTTAAATCGTAAAGTGCCTTTTTAAGGTGATACACATGATCAGTATTTTTGGGGTCTTCAAAACCCATCGGTTGTTCAACATAGACTTCTTCATGCAGATCACCATTTAAAAAAGCACTTTTCACATCCATTTGGTAAATCTTAAATTTTCTAAAACACACAATGGATATAAACAGTCTAATTGATTCAAGACGTGCTACTGGTGCGAAGGTTTTACTATAAACAATACCTTCAATTTGAGTGTAACCTTGTACCACTAGCCTAGCCTTGTTTCTTATTATATTGCCAAGCTCGTCAGACTTATTTTTAAAAATCCATTTGGTTCCAATGATGTGTTTATCTTTAGGTCTAGGTACAAGATACCAAACATCATTTCTTACAAATTGGTTAAGTTCTTCTTGCATCGCAACAATCCAGTTTTCATCAGCAAGAGCTTCTTTTACGTTAAATGGTTCTGTTTGGGATGTAAAACATACATAATTACATATATCCTCAAGTTGTTTACCGGTACGAACACCAGTGAGAGGGTTTTTAAGAATCTGTGTAGTTGGATGATCTTTAACAGTCCTCAATTCAGAATTAGTCTGATTAGATGAAGTATCAGGTTTATTAATTACAAGAACTTCATCATTATATAGACTTGAGGCTGGAGTGTTTAAGCGATCATCAATGACCACATTGATGGACTCTTGAATCACACCAGACCTTTTGTTCAGAACCCTATAAGCTCGACTGTTTAAAGAATATTGTAAAAAGATCCCCTCATCACTCTTCGCATCAAACTTTCCCAGATTTTCATGATCTCGTAAAATATAGCACTTGCTGCTAAAAACTCAAAAGTATTTGACAGTAGGCTTTTTATCGAACCACATTTCATAAGCCGTTTTATTATTACCTTTACTAGTGTAAACCCGGTTAATAATATAGCAAGTTGTATTCACTGCTTCAGCCTAAAGATTCTTAGAGAGCTTCATGCTATTCAATATGACATCAGCCATTTCTTGAAACACTCTGTTTTTCCTTTTAACTATACCATTTTGTTGTAGAGTTTTGGGCGCTGAGAATTCATGTAATATTCCCTGGTTACTACAGAACTTCTCAAAACTTCTATTCTCAAATTCAAATCCATGATCACTATGAATCTTATTGATTTGAGAACCTTTTCCAGTTTGAATCCTTTTGAAAACTTTTCTTTCTTCTTCAAAGGTTTCAGATTTGTCCCTTAAGAAGACTACCCAAGTGTATCTGGTAAAATCATCTACAATTACTAGGATATATCTTTTGCCACCTTGACTCTCCGTCCTAGTAGGTCCTATCAGATCTATATGGAGAAGCTCGAGTGGTCTTAATGTGGCATTGGAGTTCACCTTTTGTGTGAGTTCCTTGTTTGTTTGTCAATTTAGCATTCACCACATATTTTATCTAATTTTTGTAGTTTGATTAAACCTCTTATAAGTTCCTGTTTGCTCAATCTATATAGATTTCGGTAGTTTACATGTCCAAGACGTTTGTGCCACAAATCAGTCTCGTCTGTATGGACCATGTAACAGATTGATTAGATGAGCTGGATACGCTAACAATATAGCAGTTTTCAGATGTTCTTCGTCCAGTTAGTATTACTGAACCCTTGTTGTTTAGAATCGCACAGTTTTGATTGAAAAACTTTACACTGTGGTTATTGTCGCATATTTGAGATATGCTAAGCAAGTTATGTTTTAGACCTTCAACATATAAAACATTCTTGAACAAAGGTTATGAAGTTGAACCGTACCTTGGCCCATAATCTTGCAGTTGCTCCCATCACCAAAAGTGACTGAACCATCAGTCATGTCTTTGAGATCGGTGAATAAACCTTTGTCACTAGTCATATGCCTTGAGCATCCACTGTCTAGGTACCACTTGAATGGCTTGTAGCTTTGAAAGCTGCATGGCAACCAAGCCCTTTGGAACCCATTTCATAACCGTTTTGGGTTTAGGTGGATAGTTGGACTTCTTTCATTTGTAAGAGTTATAAGTATGACCTAGTGAGTTAGACTTTAGAAGCTCCTTAAGTAAATCAACTATCTTTTCAGCCAAAGGATTTTGGTTTTGTATTTTATAGTTGATATAGTTTTTAGGTTTTTGAAAAGATTTAGGGATTTTAGAAAATATTCGATCTTTCCCTTTTGAGATTAAGGTCTCTCCCTTTACGAACTTAGGAGGAGTGTTCTTTGTTTAAGGAGGAACGTAGCCCAGACCGGATCGATCGCCGCATTTTCTTGATCCTGATTAGAGTTTTTCTAGTTTAGGATCACCTTGGGCATATTTTCAGGTTTCCTTTAAACTCAAGAGAGAAGAGACTTCCTATTTTAGATGTTCATTTTCAGATTTAAGATTTTCAACCTGGGAGGTTTTAAAATCCAAATCGCATTTTGTCTTTTCAAAACGGTCTGAAATGTATGATGCTATGAATGTCTTTTCATGCACCATACATCCAACTCCTAACCTTTACTTTCATGAAATTTGAAATTTTCATGTATTGTTGAGGAAAGAGTTTATGAATCAAGATTCTTTTATTCTCACAATAGCCCAACGAATGAGCAAAAAAATTAATGAATATCGATCCGGGATATTGTAGTTAAATATTTACAATGACAATAATTATTGATCCACGATTTAAGATGAAGTTGTTGGAGTATAGCTTCTTACAAATGTTTGGAAGTGAAGCCCAAGCTCATATTATTGGAATTAAAGAAACTATCCATGCTCTTTATAAAGAGTATATGACCTATTCCATCCACACGGAGCAAAATCTGCCAAGGTCGGTGTGGAGTGTGAAATATTGTATATTGCCCCCTTGTTATGCATTGGTTTTATGAATATGGATGTGCTTAATTGATCTAATTACATATGTTTTCTCTTGCGAGGTAATTTTGAGAGCTAAGGAGAAAATGATGCTTAAAGCATGGATTTAATGTTCAAAGGATTACCAAGTAAAAGATTGGATCTGTGGAGGTCAAGATTGAAGAATTCAAGAGTTCAAGATCTAAGGAAACCAAGTAAGAAAGAAAATTGAAGTTGCAAAGTGTAGAAAATTGGAAGTGTTGAAATCATAAGTTCGATACCATCAATGACACCTTCGATGTCATTGAAGTAAGTGTTTAATGATATCGAAGCCACTTCGATCTCATCGTAAAAATCATAAAATCAACAATTTCTTGCTTGACAATTTTTGTTTTCACCTAGACTCTTCAATGGGACTTTGATGCCATTGAATCTGCGATAGCTATAGAAATTTGAGTCAGTTTTGAAGTCGGTGTGAATCAAGATTCCTTAAAGAGATGTTTTAGGAGTTTCTAAGTATGATTAGGGTAAAATGAGTAGAGCAAGGAGTTGTGGTGCTTCAAAGAATCCTCTCTCTCATTTAATCCTTCGATTCTAGTTGGTTTTTATATTTTTCTGTTTATGTTTTAGTTCAATCATGTTTATGACCGATTAATCTCTTAGCTAAGACTAAGTGATGAAGCTTGTAATTAATTTAATACTTAGTTTATTAGATTCAATAACATTATTTTGAATGATGATATTAGATTGATTTGGTTTTGGATTTATTTTAAAATCTTTGACTTGTTCATGTATGGATTTGTTTTGCATTCCGGGTACAATGAATGCTTTGATTTAACAATTGTTTAGATGAATTAAAGAAGGATTCAATCTATATAATTGATTAATTTAATGTCGCCTATGGGTGCTTTAGATGCTTTCGATTCCCTATGATTGACATCTGAATGTTTCACGAGAGAATCAATCAATTGAAATCATATTCTTATTAATGTTTATGAATGTTTTAACTGAATCATCTTCTGATAGGATAGAATATGACTTCGATTCCAATTGAGTTATCCATTAAATCAGTAAATCGAATATCGAGATTACTATGAGTAGATTCCCAGATCCTCAGTCTTTTATTAATTTATTTTAAAACTCTTCCTAAATAGATGGATTAAAAACCCAGACCAACACATTAAATTTAGAATAGTTTTAGACCGTGTTCCCCATTCCTTGTGGATTCGACCTCGGTCTCACTCAGTTATTACTACATCGCGACCCTGCACTTGGGGTTCGTGAACAGTTGGGAAGTGTTTCGTATGGCGTGAATGATGGGTTTAATGCATTAGAAGGATATGACCAATATATTTCTTCACAATCAAATAACTCATGCATAAAATTTAAACTTGATCAAAATTTAGAGGGGCTTGTGTTTCCTCAAAATAGCCAAGAAGAATTTAGTATATTGAGTTGGTGGAAGTTAAATACACCAAAGTATCTTACTCTAGCGAATATGGCTTGGGACATTCTGGCCATTCCTATAACAACAGTTTCTTCAGAAACGGCATTTAACACCAGAGGTAGAGTACTTGATAAATAATGTAGCTTATTGCTTCCTGACATCGTGGAAGCCTTGATTTGCAGTCAAGATTGGTTTCGAAATAGATTGGGCAATTGATAGAGGTAATGAGACTAAACTTTAAATAACTTTTATTCATATTATTTATAATCATTTAGTTTAAATTGTATTTATTATATTGAGTGAAACTAATACTTTAAAATGCACTTGAACATATTATGCAATTCGAAGGCATATTCATGATCATTTGTGAAGGCATTGGAAGATTTTGTAGATAATACGTAGTTTTTTTTTTTTTTTAATCATTTGTGAGGCCATGTGTATACTATTCACAAAATTACAAGATGATTTGAACAATTATTTCTTCATGCTTTTTTGTCTTAGTAAAGGTGAGCTGACCTTGTTATATTCTTGATTCCTTATATCCTTAATGGGCTATTGTTCGAGAGTTGATCAACATGCATGAGAGAAAAAATGAATCAAATATTAGTTTTGAGGAAGAAAAGTGGAAGAATTGTTGACTTAGGTTTCATTTTTTTTGTGGCCAAATTATCCATATCAACTTGTTTTTTTCCTTTTATGTTATATAACTACTGAGATGAAAAATTATACAGATTCTGATACGTTAGAACATGAATAGTCCCAATGCGCCAGTATGTGCAAGTGAGCCAATGTTTAGGTGATCTAGACCATTGCCGTATAAATGGTTTCTTAAAGAAAATACAGCTACCACTTGGAGAAGGGAAAAAAGATTTCATAATATTTCCTCTTTTGTTTGCTACTATTGATGCTATTTACTTTTACAGACTAGAAACTGTTGTTCTGGATCTAGTAGCAGATGGCAATGCTGGTTTGCAGAAATAAAAATCATTTTATCACTTGGATAAGGTATTTTCAACACTTAAAACATAATTATTTGCTTACTTAAAAGTATTGTAAAAATTGTGTAGTTTTGATTTACTTTGGTTTTAGATATGTAAAAACTACATCAAGTTTACATTGGTTTTTTGGTTTTTAAATTTTTATGGTTTCCATAATAAGAAAAGATAACAAACATATTTTGATAGGTGTTCTTCAACATCAAGAAGCTCAATGCTCATAAGCAATCCCTTGAGGTATGTGTGTGTGGGCTAATGAAAAACTTATGAAAGATAACTAACTCTCGATCTTACATGCTTGCACAACTGTGCCATCCATAGGATGTTGGGGATTTGAGCTGTGGAATCACACAGATCTAGATTTAGGATAGCAATCCAATAACGTCAAGCAATCACAAGAGAACACAAAGATTTAATGTGGAAAACCCTTGCGGGAAAAAACCATGGCACAAAGCGACAGAAATCCACTATGAAATAGAAATTACAAGAGAGAGGACTTACTTGATTCGAACAACCTCGAATCTCACCCTTGCTACATCCTTTGATAACCCTAGAACCCTTTAGGAACCCTTGAAAAACTTTCAGAAAGCTTTAAAATATATTAAAATAGCCCTAGGGATCCCTATTTATAGTTTAGGAAACTCCACTTACGCACCTAGTCTGGAAAAGTTCAAAAACTACCTCAAATTTCCGCGCGCAGGATCTGTGTAACCTCAACTAGTCGAGCTGAGGCCTCGACTGGTTGAGGAACCCCCTCGACCGGTCGAGCCATCCCCTCGACTGGTCGAGCGGCCCGAACACCAAAAACATGTGCTCGCTGGACTTTGAGTCGAGCAGTACTCGACTAGTCGAGCAGCTCCCTCGACCGGTCGAGCCTGACCCTTAACCGGTCGAGCAACCCAAAAAAATAGATTGAAGGCTTCTGACAACAATCTCCACCAAGTCTTCAATCTTTAACCGTGTAGCTCCTTGACTTCTTTTCTTATCTCTTCATCGCATCATAGCTTCAATCAACGCTTCTCGTGCACACTTCGTCCTTCTTTTACGCCATCGCTAAGCCCAGAGAAGTTGAACAAAACTTGAAATTCTTTGTAGGAACGACCTTGGTGAGCATGTCTGCTGAATTCACGCTGGTATGAATCTTCTCCAGTGTTACGCCTCCTTCCTTAAGCACCTGTCGGATAAAGTGGTGACTAACATCAATGTGTTTAGTATGTGAGTGATAAACAGAATTTTTAGCCAAATTGATAGCGCTCTCGCTATCACAGTTAACCGGCACAGCCTCATGTTGAAGTCCCAACTGATTTATCATGCCTCTGAGCTAAACACCTTCTTTAAACGCTTCTGTCACTGCCATATATTCTGCTTCGGTCATGGAAATAGCCACCATGGACTGAAGCTTCGACATCCAACTAATTGCTCCACTCGCTAGTACAAATGAGTATCCTGAAGTAGACTTCCTGGATCTATTCTGCCTACGTATTCAGAATCCACATACCATACCAACTTTGTCCCTGTTTTCTCAAAAGTTAAGACGTAATCTTTCATACCTCGAATGTATCGAAGTAGCCATTTCACCGCTTCCTAATGTTGCTTACCGAGGTTTGACATGTATCTGCTTACAACACCGACTGCCTGTGAAATATCTGGTCTCGTACAGACCATGACATACATTAAATTGTCAACCGTATTTGAATAAAGCACATAAGACATAACTTACTTTTCCTCATTTGATTTAGGACAATGTTCTGAGGAAAGCTTGAAGTGAACCACGTGGGGAACGATCACCGGCTTTGCTTGGTCTATCCCATATTTGATTAACACATTTTCAAGGTATTCTTCCTGTGATAACCAAAGCCTGCTCTTCTTCCTATCTCTATGAATATCTATGCCGAGAACCCTCTTTGCAGCCTCCAGATCTTTCATCTCGAATGTCCCTGATAACTAAGTGTTCAGTACGTTGATTTCAGACATATCATGACAGGCGATTAACATATCATCAACATATAGTACTAAGATGATAAATTTTTCATCACTCAGTGTCTTGTAATAGACATAGTGATCGTATTCACTCCGAGTAGATTTCCGACTCACCATGAAAGAATCAAATTTTTTATATTACTGCCTAGGCGACTGTTTCAGGCCGTACAACAACCTCATTAACTTACAAACCTTTTTCTCCGCCCCTTAACTTTGTAGCCCTCTGGTTGCTTCATGTAGATCTGTTGTTCCAATTCCCCGTGCAGGAATGCAGTCTTCACATCCACCTGTTCCAGTTCAAGATCGTATTAGGCAACCAGCGCCAACACGAGTCTGATAGATACCTCCTTAACTACCGGCGCGAATATCTCTGTGATGTCGATTCCTTCTCTCTGAACATAACCCTTCGCTACCAACCTTGCTTTATATCTATCCTGTTTTCTTTTTAATAACCACTTGTATCTGATCACTTTTAGGCCCACAGGAATCCTCACCAGCTCCCACGTGTAATTTTTTGCAATGAGTTCATCTCATTGTCCATAGCTGCCTTTCACTTTTCTGCATCAGGCTCATCAAGAGCCTCCTGAATAGTAGATGGGTCCCCCTCATCTGTAATGAGGGCATATACAATATTAGAGTCGTCCCTGTGTCTTGCCGATAACTTGCGATCGCACGGTGGATTCCTTCTCACAGGTGGCCACTCCACCTGATCTTGTACCTTTGTCTTCGCATCTATTTTTACCTGAGTATTATCTGTGTCAATTTGGATATCTATGAACACCCTCTCTGGTTCGTCTTTCTCCTTTTGATCATTCTTGCGAAATAGGGAGCTTTCATCGAATCTGACGTCACGGCTAGTGATGACCTTGCGTGTGACCTTGTCGAATAACCTGTAATCTTTCATACCAATGCCATAGCCAACAAAGATATACTTTTTAGCCCTATGGTCTAGCTTATCTCTCTCAGCTGACGGTACATGAGAGTAAGCTTCACAATAAAATATGCGTAGATCTGAGTAGTCGATTTTCTGACCACTCCATACTTCCTCTAGGATTTTACATTCAATTGTCGTTAAAGGCGATCGGTTCACCAAATAACAAGCCATGTTAACGGCCTCTGTCCATAAGTCCTTGCCCAACGCAGCATTACTTAACATGCATTTGGCCTCTCTAGGAGAGTCCAATTCAAGCGTTCAGCCACACCGTTTTGTTTACCTGATGATCCTTTCATCCTTGCAATACTCATTAAACTCAGTGGAAGTAAATTCTTCACCATTGTCAGTCCTTAAGATGCAGGAAGAGAATTCAACAATATACATGACTGTTCCTCATCTTTGACCACTTCCTCTATATCTAGCAATTTGCATATCAATTTATTAAAGTTGTTTATATAGGCTTCTAGATCTCCATCTTCTGCCATCTTGAAGGTATAACATTATAACTTCAAGTGTAGGCGATTTTCAGAGGACTTCTTCGCATAGATGTTCTCTAACTTCACCCATAAACTAGCCCTCAAAACATTATAAAGAACCTTATCCGTGAGACATAAACGGATAAAGGCTAAAGCATTACTATTAAGGTTTTCCCATTCATCATCTTTCATGATAGATTTCTGCTCCTCAAAAGCCTTAATCTCGCCTTGCTTGGTTAACAGGCTAATCATTTTAACCTTCCATAACTCAAAATTATTTTTGCCTAAGTATTTCTCAATATCAAACTTGTCATTTCCCATTATTACTAATCCTATAGATTCAAATCTGTAACCCAACGATTGCTCCGATACCACTTGTTGGGGATTTGATCTGTGGAATCACACAGATCTAGATCTAGGATAGCAATCCAATAACTTTAAGCAATCACAAGAGAACACAAAGATTTAACGTGGAAAACCCTTGCGGGAAAAAACCACAGCACAAAGTGACAGAAATCCACCATGAAATATAAATTACAAGAGAGAGGACTTACCCGATTCGAACAACCTCGAATCTCACCCTTGCTACACCCTTTGATAACCCTAGAACCCTTTAGGAACCCTTGGAAAACTTTTAGAAAGCTTTAGAATATATTAAAATAGCCCTAGGGACCCCTATTTATAGTTTAGGAAACTCCACTTACGCACCTAGTCCGGAAAAGCCCGGAAACCGCCTCAAATTTACGCGGTCCATGTAGGACCTGCGTAACCTTGACTAGTCGAGCGGCCCGGATACTAAAAACATGTGTTCGCTGGACTTTGAGTCGAGCAGTGCTCGACTAGTCGAGCCGAGACCGCCTCAAATTTACACGGTCCGCGTAGGATTTGTATAACCTCGACTAGTCGAGCTGAGGCCTCGACCGGTCGAGCGGCCCAGACACTAAAAACATGTGCTCGCTGGACTTTGAGTTGAGTAGTACTCGACTAGTCGAGCAGTTCCCTCGACCGGTCGAGGAACCCAAAAAAACAGATTGAAGGCTTCTGACAACATAGGATAGATATTTGACTTCTTAATATATGAGGTCTGTTTACTATAAAATCTAGGGTCCAACTTTAGAACTTTTGATGGATCGGATTAAACCTCTAAATGCAAATTTTAATGGCTTTCAAAACCAGGAATAACATGAGCTCAAAATAAATTGTGCAAGTGCAAGTAATATGTTTTGATTTAGATGGATATTAATAGCAAATATAAAATGACTTGATTCTTTAAATGGATTGATAATAGATGGCCAAATGAAAACAGTCAATCACGTAAATTAAAAAGGATAAATGGTTAATATCAGATATTAAAAACTTTTGGTAAATCTGAAAAGTAAAAGATAACTTATCTAAAGTGGGTCTCACTTTAGATAATAGATGGCCATGAGGACTTGTTAATGAGTCATGGTGCGAAGATGGGGCTTGTTATTGATTATTGGATTTATGGTTTTGATTGTGGAGAGTAATGGTGGAAGTTGTAGTGATTGGATGGTTATGATGATCTGATCAAAGGAATTTTCATACAATGGTTATGATGATCAGATTGTGGGCGCATTGTTTAGTGATCTAACCAATCAATACGATACAAAGGCACTTAAAAATTGCATACAGGTCAAAAATAAAATGTCCATAGTTTCTAGTTTAAATGAATAAGGAACCAAAAATGCCATTTCCCATTTCCATGACTATTTCTAATTTGATCATGAAATGAAATGTTGATCCATCAACGTGAATGTGTTCTGATCAGTGAAGTGGTATCATACTATAATTGGGTGTCTCCATTTAGGTCACCATTTTGTACGGTCTAGATTTATCTTTCCGGGATCCAGGCTGTTAATTGGTGGGCGCCGTACTTCAGATCTATAATTGGGTGTCTCCATTCAGACCTTCTGTTGCATATGAACCGTTGGCTATATTTTATTTTTAGTCATCCATTTGTAGGGAAAATATTTTTAAAAAACCATCTGCAGGGAAAAGATAGGATATCTGAGACTGTCAGGTGGGGTAGATTGCCACACATCAACAGCCCTAGTATTGTGCTGGAAATCAGATTGCACTGGGTCAGGTTGGGTTTGGGCTTGTGTTAAAAAATACGGGTTGGGCTTGGACAAAGCTTGGCCCTACCCTAACCTGGGCCATTAATAACCCTACCTAAAACTCTAACTTGTCCTTATTTATCTGATCCTATCCCAAAGGAGAGAAGAGCTAGCCTTGGACGTCCTCATCCCATGGGCCTGTGGGGCGTGAAGAAAAAAAGAGAGTTTGAAAGAAAGAGAGGAGATCCACTCCACCCTTTTCTATCATCCTCATGTGTGTTCCACTTTTGTGAATAGTGTATATCTTCTTAGCACCTACCAGAGGATTAGACATTAGGATATCTTGATTCTCTAGTACTGTAATAAATCAAAGAGAGACTCGTTAGTTTAAGAGATAGGCATAATAGACATCTCCACTTACACATCGCGTGCAGGTGTGATCCCCATTGTTTATATATTGTTATATTGTAGAATTTTGATACTATTACAAATGAGTATTTTAGGGATGGGTCTCATAATCAAATTGTATTGTATTGTATTTCGATGCATTTCTACGCTAAGGACCAAACGAAGCAGTATTAGAGCGGTCTTGTTTCACAATATCAGTTGATTTCTAATTAGATCCAGAAAATCCAATGACATTTCTTATGGATGGAATCAGACAGATTGTTGTCCTCTAAATGTGTATCGAACTTATTTTTGTTCTGCGTCGATTGAATTTCTGGATTGAGAGATCTAGTATGTTGAAGTTGACCCTATCAGGCGTGTCCTTTTGGGATCTGATTTTCTTTTTACACTTGAGATCACAATGTTTGAGTGATTTGTTTTTCTTAATTTTTCACATGATGATTTTATGTTTATTGCACTATTGATTGATGATCTTAGATTACACAGAGATGATGTGGATGGCCATGGTGGGAGACCCAACATATTAAATGTCTCACGTTGTATTTATTTATGAGAGATAGCCATAATCTCTTATGATTTTAAGAGCGGCATCCTAAATCTTATAATGACCAAGAGGTACATCATGGTGGGCCTGGATTAATCAAGAAGGCCATGATGATATAAGATCTGTGGTCATGCGTTCTACACTATTCATGCGAATCTATGAGTGTTTCAAATATAGGGAACAAGATAGATAGAGTGGATTTGAGGTAAGAGGCCTGTAGTGGAGCCCACCATACAGACAACTTTTGTGCAGTTTTGCGAGGTGTGAAGGGTATCATACGCGCCTCATTTTCTTAGTGTGCAAGGCACCTTGGAGTTCTCCTTTAGTCTCTCCTCATCTCTCTATCTCTCCCTCTTTTAGTAGTTTCCTAACTATAATGTCCTAATTATGTTCTAATTGAAAAAAATTAGTTTCATAATTTCTCTCTGTCCTGGAATATTTTCTAAAATATAGAATTTTGTGGGACCCACTTGTACAAAGAGATCTAATATGTTTGTTCGTGGCATGTGTGTGCAACTAGAAGCGGGCCCATCCATGATTGGTGTGGCGCCCACTTGGGATGTGGGGCATGTGAGATTATAGGGCCTTAATATGGGGTAATATGAGGTGGACCCCACACCCCTCCCATATTGAAAATTGCATATGAGGCTCACCTGTTTGGTCATATGTTGCTTACACTCCAGACCTTACTGGACTTTTGGACAGTCAGCTTGCAGCTCATTTTGACCTAGTTTTTTATGTCCGATGGTAAAAGTATACCATTCATCTGAAAGTACTTATTGATACTCTTGAAAAGAGCGATCCCAAACCTGAATTGGACAACGGATGGCCGAGATCTAGTTGAACAAGTTGGGTGTCCAGGTGCATACGTCACCCAATTCAAGATGATGCCCGGTGACTTGCAGCCCACTTTCGGGAAATTTGATAGTGTCCTTTGGAGAATAAAATTCAATGAGATTGTGATCTTGAGCGTCAGCTTCGAAACGTGAGGTCATTTGCTCTAATATGAGTTCGGACCGCCAAGTTATTGGACCAATAAGATCGACTCTCCATTGTTCGAGCAATGGCCTACGTTGGGCAGGCCATATCTCAAGATCTAAGAATTAGATTGAGATGAAAAAAATTTTCTGATTAATTTTTGAACATTCATTCTGATCTAATCGTAAAATTTATTAACAGCCTGAGTTTCCTAAAATCGTTTTGATCATATCCGTCAGATCTAAAGTTAAATTGGGCCCAAACTTGAACATTGGCCTAATTTTCATGTTCTGAAGAATTCTGTTGACTCAGGTTAGTTTATGGGGTGCTTGATCATGGAGATCCGATCAGATCATTCCATGAACCTTGGTTGGTCATTTTGAGCAGTTGATTCATGTAGAATTGATGATCATGTGCATGATTGTATGCATCTCTGTTTGATTTGCGATTAGTGACCACACATGTGACATATATGGGGCCCACACACCCTTGGTGGATGATGGCACCACATGTCCAGTCGTGTGAGGCCCTTATTTTGATAAGCCTGCCAATGCGATCATGAGAGCTGCTTGTTCTATCGGATTTCTATTCGATCGCTCGGTTGTAGGCTTGGCTAAAGCAAGGTGAATTGATGGAGTGATGATCTGACCCTGGACAGTGAGTGTTGTGGTCATTGGATCGCCTTATATCTCTCTTTTATGCGAACCATAAGTATTGGATGGTTTTGATTGCTTGTGCTTAATTGGACCGTATCCCACCCACTAGTGGGCCATTTGGTCCCATATTGCACAGGGAAGTGTTATTTCTTGTGATGAAGCCTCTGGATGCTTAGGATCTAAGTATTGATTATTAGATCTATACCGAGTGAAATATGGACCATTGGATCCTTGGTAAATTAATCTCACAGTTAGAGATTGGATCGAGCTATAACTTGATAGTTGGCCCAAGTTTAATATGGGGAACACACTTGATGGTCCATATTGAGTAGTGGGAGGTTCGATCATGCACTTCTCTGATCATATCAACCCCTATCTTGTGGATGATGGTTCGCGGGTTGTGTTAGACCCTGTCATGACGATCCCATGAATGTTGATGTGAGTTGTGTCCCAAAGTCTTACAAATGTCTACTATACCCTGGTCGCATAGGTGGATGTTCGACCCAATGCATAAGGGAGGGCAACATAATACAAATAGAAGCCTTGAGGCTAGCATACGATTATTTTACATGCTTGTTGTTGTATGAAATCTGCTTCAACCATTAGATGTCAAGCCATAATTTAGACATAGGGTTAGAAAATTAGTCTCATCTGTAATTCAAGTGGGCCACACTAAGGGAAGCAATTTAGAGGGTGAGCATTGTCTTGTACACTGTTTCCAATCATGTAGTCCACCTAAACAATGGATGGGCTAATTTTTATACCCCAAGTCTAACATGCCTTGATGCACCTAGCGGCCGGAGTGAATTTTACATAAGCATCGTGGAGGGGTCCACTCAACCCTCCGACCATTTGTTCTCACGAGTCCACCTGATTGGGTGTTAAAGAAGGTAACATAATATAGTGGATTAATAATTATTTGATTAATGAGGCAAGATTTTGAAAACCTTTTTGAAAAGGTATTAGAGTGTAGTTTTGATATTAATCAAGTGATTGTTTGTAAAATTTTCTTAAAAATTATTTGGATTGAACAAATCTCAACCTTCATATTTATGACAGTAAAAAGGAAAACACAGCATCAGTCCACATCCAAATGGAAATTACCCGAGATAGGGTAACTCATGGTGGTGGAACTAGCAATGGATATCCAATTATATAACCTATGGCCTGGGGTTGAAACTCTTGTGAGTCTACCATCGGGGTATGAATTGTTGTACCTTATTTTATGGCTATTATGAGAAAGTCAATAAGAAGTGACGCGTAGCATTGTATGAGGAATAATAAGTGAATAAAAAGGATATTCATGGATTTGGAGTGTCTTTTTTTTTTTTTTTTTTGGATTACGGTTGGCGTAAAGCTAGTTTTGCATGTTAGTAGATGATCAATGGAGTATTGTGGTCAATTACAATAAACATAGTTGAGCCATTTAAGATATAAAAGGCGACTGAGGGCAACCAAAGCAAAATCTTGGTTAACAAAAGTGAATTGAGTGATCAAGAGGTGTTCAGAAGTAGAATAGAATATGAAAAGTCACAAAAGAATGATCTAAATAAGAGAAGAATCTATAATAATAATCTACAACAAAACTCTATAAATAGCAAGAAAATCAACATAGCAAATGGTCTCACACCAATCAAACCAAACAAATCTACCAGTTTACTTTATCTTGGCCCATGTTTAAGAATAATGATAATCAAGTAATAGTAATTCTTAGCCATAATCGTTGGTTTTAATCAAAGTTTACGCTCGTACATTAGATTTGTTCTTTTAAGAGATGCATTCTTGCAATTGTTTTTAGTGATGATCGTGAGTTTTTCGTTTGATTTGATTTGCATTGATATTTTGAAAGTCATTTCTTGTGGAAGGCACAAAGTAACTTATATTCAAAGGAAGAACCCTAACATCCGGTTATCACATGATCATTATCAAATATTGCAAGTTACTGAGTAAGCGATTGATCTTCTCATAATTTAGTCATATACTTTCATATTGGATATATTTGCTTATTTTGACCCTTGGGGTCAAAGTTGATCGGTTTGAATCAAACCACTGTATCGAATCCGACATGCCCACATAATAGAAAACAAACTGAGCAACCAACATGAGCAAGGACTTAATTTAAACTCTTACCGAAGCAAGTTTTCATATAAATAATATATAATTTGTACTATGTAGCTCATTATGTTGCGGAAATTGTTAATTTAATGTGTTAAACAAAAGAACACTAAACTGTAAGGCTTATGATCAGAGATATGACGAAGTTAAACATGATTTCTAAGGTTATTAAATCATCGAAGCTCTTTGGAAAACTAATCTCAGAAGCTCGAGTTAGTACTCACCTTAGGTAGAGTGCTTTATGTCATACACAAACCTTCTCCACTTGAACCTAACCTAAAGTATATAGATGAGCCCCTAATGATCTCTTCCAAGTTTACCAAACTGAAAAGAGATAATAAGGTACCTAACGTGTACATGTGGCTATTATCTATGATGTGCTCCATAAACAAGTATGGAATATGATTGAGGTTATAGACATATGTTTATGCCTGAAGGGTTTGTTTAGTGCCCAAGTCCTTGAGAAGCAATTGTATTCTATGAAACTTGAGTAAGGGATTTCATCAATGAGCACATTGTAAGGATGCTTGAATTGACCACTGAATTAAAAATGATTGGAATGTCAAAGTAAATTAAAAAAAAAAAAAAACCCTGAAGAGTTTGGACATCGTCCTAATAAGAAAAACAAAGGGAAGGATAAGGGCATGTATGATAATGGATGTTACCACTGTGGGAAACTGGGTCTTTTAAGGCTAAGTCTAACACCTTACTATAAGCGACTCACTCGGGAGGCCAATGGAGGAATGTCTCTCTCCGCTCACCTTCCATGGATCCCGAGGTATGACGAATCATCTAATAGACCACTAACCTGCTTGTATAGAAAGCCAGAGGAACAAAATGAAAAGTGAAGCAGAGGAAGAGCGTGCATTAACCAGGAGCAAGAGGGTATCATAAGCATAGTATGATGGGAGTAGAGTAGCTCTTGATGAGGATTTGATATTAAGTCTTCGACCCTCACGATCTACTCGATTTTATAAACTTGTTTTGTGGACCGTCCATCCACTCCATATGAGTCAAATAATTTATGATTGTTCATCTTATATATATGATTTTTCTTCATTAGTTGTACTCTACAATTATCATTATTCTCTTATGAATTGTATGGGTATGTGTGATTGACTATAGATATCTCCACTCTCTAAGTTATCTCATCTTAGGGAAAATTGACATTGAATTCCAGCCAAGACTTGAGAGAGATACTATACAAGCATCAATAGAATTCCACTAAAGGCATATGCATACTTATTAGTAATGTAGCCTAATGTGATGACTAACTAGTTGAATTTAGGATGGGCACAATATGTTGTCAATCAGGTATATGGTGTCATGCCCCAAACTCAAAAATCGGGCTCACAAAATCCCCGATCACCAAATCCGGCGCCGACAACCTCCGTAGTACTCCATTCTTAGCTCCTGGCTCCTAGCACCAAACACCAGGTTTCGATCCTTGGATCCTACAAAGAGGATTTACATATCATAAGTCTGTTCAAATCAGCATACCCAAGATCATAACCATAGGAAATAACTGCAAGAACAATATTACAAAATCCACTAAGAATTAAAACTTTACAATACAAGCTGGAATAGAAAAGGTACAATAGTGGATAATAATAACTCTAAAAGAGACATGGCTCCACAGTAAGCTCTTGCTCTAGCGCTTGCTACAGCGTCCACCTACACGCATCAATCATGCATAAGCTTATAGAAAGCTTAGAGGGTGGTGTAAGTGTGTACAAGACAAGTGTCAAGGGTCCCATATCAGAGAATGCGAAAAAGCTGGTAAAACTATGAATATCATCAATACTATCAGCCATACCAAGGCTATGTTATACCAAATATGAATGCTATCAGCCGTCACAAGGCTATGTAATGCAACATATGAGTACTGGGCGCCATACCAAGGCGATGCAATAAGAGGCCTACATAGCCAAATGCTATATGTAAGGTGCAATGCAATTATGTCAGCCCTCATATCAAGTCCACATATCAATATAATTCCTCTCAAGGAAGCCACCGGGATCAAAATACACTACATGCTGACTGCCGCCTCCCTAGCTGTACAGAGTAGCGAGCGTAAGAGACCTCACTACCCACATGTGCACAACCAATCACCAACAAGGCTCGTTGATAGCGGACTCATTTACGAGCTAGTCAAACTCAGCCTAACTTAAATGCCCTCTCACTCGGGCGGATAAGGTCACACCCATTTCCAACCGACCACATTACAGTAGGAGACACGGCCTCAAGGTGTAGGCACCGGTGCTCATATTTCCACTTGGTCTAGATGTTGGACCGTCTCCTAGTACCATGAAGGTTTTGGGACTTTCACCCAAGGACATCCTAAGTGCCCATAGTGCTCAAGATAATATTTCTAGTGTCCAAATCTAGTCATCCACGTTATGCCTGTGGAGGTTACAACCCTGATGAAGTTAGGACGAATATTTATGCAATACAAATGCAAGATGCATGAATCACGCCAGTTAACCTTGCATCAGTCCTGCGCATCCAGCGCTCATATAGGGCACTCCATATCTCCAGAAGTCTCATAGAAACAATCTACCTAATGGCATGAGTCATGATCAGTCAATCCATGCTCCAAACATACATATGATGTACATGGATGAGTCGTGAAGATAACTAAGTATGAGACGATAATGTACTCTCCTCTTACCATGGTTAAGTCTAGGTACTTAGACAAATCATCAAAATGAAAGATACATACTACTAATGGGGGTCCAATGATTTGGGATAGCCCACAAGGTCTAAGTAAGCCATACTACAAGCCTAAGGGTTAGGAACGGGCCTAAACAATGTCTAAGGTGGACCTCCAACCACCAAGGATGAGAATGGACCTAACAAATAGGCCTAAGGTGGACATTCAATCACCAATGGGCCTAGAGGGGTCCACAATAGGAACATTTAACCAATATTATCTCCAAGAAGGTGGCCCAATCAAGATAACTAACTAAACCAAGGCCCAAGGCCCAAAAACTACTATAAAAGTATAATGGGCAGACATACATTCACATTATAATACATAATGGGCCTTAAGAGAATGACTCAAAGTCCTCATGAATATCATGGACACAAAATATAGCCCAAGTACCATCATTATGGGCCAAATGGAGCATTTATGGCCCAACCCACATATGCCACCGGAGCCATGCATTAAATGGATCAAATGGGCAGCCTATAAGCCCAAGGATACAAGGCCAAGGCCCAAATTATTTATGTGGGCCTCTCAACATCAGCCCATGACTTGGCTAGGCCTAACCAACAAGTTATAAAGTGGGACTTGACTTGGCTAGGCCTAACCTCCATAGTACCCTATTCTTGACTATGGGGCATTCAAGATTTATTTGCTTAAGTTGGGCTCATAGATAGCTCATTGGGCCCATAACACAATAAGGTCAGCCCTTGCAGAATACTGGGCTCAAATGGAGGGTTTCCAGCCCATCTAGGCCTATTGGACCATAAAAATCTGGTTCATACATGGTCCACATTGTACCCATGGAATGGGCCTCATAATGCATCAATTAAGCCTAGAAATATGACTCAAAAATAGACTGGATATGTGTATACTTAACACTCCATTTGGTGGGCCACACACCCCAATATAAATCATACAACTTTTAGTATATTGTTGGACTTTCAGCCCACCCAGCTTCCTAGGCTTGCTGAGGTCCAGCAGGTGGGATTTATAGAAGAAAATAGATCTAGCGGTGGTTCTTAATAATCATAGTGGGCCCCAACAGATGGAAAGCATGGATACATCACTCAAAAGAAGGTGGGCCTGCTGCTGGACTACAAGTTCAGCACTACCACCAACGAGCTAGACGTCCAGGTGGGCTTGGGCGTCCCAGGACCTGGACGGCCTAGAACACATACATTAAAGCGGGCTCCATGAGGTGGACGTCTCTCCAGGGAGTGGTCCACACATCAGTGGTCCACCCCTAGAGAGGACGGCCTAGATAAACACATACATCCAATGGGCCTCAAGGTGGAAGGCTAGCCCACACCCTTAGGCGTCCCAAGGATGGGACGACTGGCCCATCTGGAGGTCCAAGTGGTCCCCACTTTGGGACGTCCCCCCAGGTGTTGGTCCCTTACTAAGTGGGTCACACAATGGATGGAAGGTTAGGATAAAAATAAACTCAAAGGTGGGCCTAAGGTGGGGTGGATGGTTAGCCTATTGCCGTACATTCAGCCCATCTCGTATTGATGGTATTCATGGTCTTGCCAACTTTTCCGCATTCTCTGATATTGGACCATTGACACATGTCCTGTATATACTTACACCACCCTCTAAGCTTTCTATAAGCTTATGCACGATTGATTCGTGCAAGTGACGCTATGCTGTAGCAAGCGTTGGAGCAAGAGCTTGCTATGGAGCCATCTCTCTATTGGAGTTATTATTATCCATCATTGTACCTTTTTTATTCCAGCTTGTATTATAAAGTTTTAATTCTTAGTGGATTTTATAATATTGTTCTTGCAGTTATTTTCTATGGTTATGATCTTGGGTATGCTGATTTGAGACAGACTTGTGATATGTAAATCTTCCTTGTAGGATCCCAGGATCGGAACCTGGTGTATGGGTGTTAGGAGCCAAGAATAGGGTACTATGGAGGCTGTTGGCATTGGATTCGGCGATTGGAGATTTTGTGAGCCTGATTTTTGAGTTTGGGGTGTGACATATGGCACCACCTAGTTTTTTCAACATTCATCAGATAACTAATGGTGATGAGAATTATTGTTTTAGATGCATAATTGGTTGATGCATAGTGATTCGATTTTAAGATAACTTTCATGTTTACCTGGCATGTATGTTTGTGATAATTATATGACATATTCTATCTCGTCTAAACGTGACCATTATGTGACAAGATAATTATATGTATCATCATAGTCTATATCACTTATGTGTTTCCTGCCTATATGATTGGATTGAAGATGTTGCTTAGATGATTCCAATCAAAGGTATAACTAACAAATTTGAATTGTTGGGATTACTCTTACTTGCTCATTAGATTTCCTTAATTGGATCCTTACTCATGCATCGGTGGTGACTTGTAAGAGGTTCAACACGAGGTCATGGGTTCGAGTACCCCTTGTGGTGAAATCCTACTGTGGTGTGTGTGTGTGTGTGTGTGTGTGTGTGTGTTCTTTTATTTTTTTAAAAAAATTCTTTCTTAGTCATTATGAGCATGTTATGACTTTAGACATGTCTTAGTCAGTAAGAGAAAATTGACATAATGATAAACTCTTGTATGGTGATTGATAACTATCCTTATGGATGGATGTGCTTCTTGTGAATGTATCTCAAATATCGCGAATGTATAATGTCACTTCTATGGTAGCATTGTTAGTTTGGCATGTGATGTGTCTATGATTCTATGATGATCCTGGTGTACAATGTGCATTGTATCTATTGTTTATGAAAAGGATCAATTAAGTTCTTAAGTGACCTATGGTTGTCAGGTGATCTAATCTCCGATCACAATGATAAATGGCATAAGAGATGGTTTGATAACTATGGGAACCAGATGCACCTAGCTAAGTGTCACACAATGGAAGCTACCATTAAAGAGGCTGAATGGACTTTATTGCCGATCGGTATAATCCTCTAGCTAAAAAGTCATGTGTGCTTGCTTGGTGCGAGCATGTATTGGTTTTAAGGTAAATGGGAGATTGTTGGAGTCAGTGCCTTGGAAAACCATTCATATACCCTAATCCACTAGCTACGTGGATGTGATTGGGTAGATCTCATCCATTAATCATAGTGACCATGGGTCCTAGATTGGACATGTGTTATGCCTTAGACAGATTTAGTTTTACTATGATCTTGTGATGATTAGGTTTGTTGAGGAGTGATTCCTCTTATAGTCCTTAGGAACTTGAGATTGAACATTACGATCATTGACCTAGGAAAGTCATGGTCCATGGATCTCAGTAACCTGTTAGACCATGATCATCACGGGTACATAGGACACACCTATTGACATCAGTTCATAAGATGTACGGTCATCTTATGTGAGGGGATTGACTTAGATCAGGATGGATAATCTCTACCATCAAGAGTTGACTTGGTGTCAATTTATGTCTTGCCCTTACCCTACACAAGAGTCTGAGTGTGCTATGAACAAAGGATCTAGGTTCGGACCTTTAGTCACTCACATTATTAGATCGAGATCAAGTTAATAATCCGAGGGCTCATTAGCTTGGACTATGACATAAGATTAGGACTTAATGATGCATGAAAGATGATTTGATCATTAGACCTAAGGATGTCGAAGAATCATAATCTTGATCAGTTAGCTTTGGCTCTTCCTGTGAGGTCCATGTAGGAGGCCAATAATGTAGACGTAGCTAAACACTTCCATCAATAGCCATTGTTTCTTACACATGTCAGCAAGGGATCCACTGGTTTGTCTAAGAACATGTTTATGAATTTGATATAGATAGATCAGGGATTCATTAAGTGATTTTTTCATTGGGCCCAACATTCTGAATATTTTAATCAATTGATTTTAATCGTTGAAGTTTTATTTTTACCGTTAAAATTACTTTGGTCATATTTGATAACAACTTGATGACACAAATCTGATTATCCACTTCTAATTGGTATGGGATACAATTACTGGTAGATACACCATGGTAGTTAAGGAATTGAATTATGAGTGTATGCATGGATGAGGTAGATTGACGGGCTTCCTTCATAATAGGTTACACCAAAGTCTGTAAGGTGGCAGTGCACCGTACTAAATGTGTTAGTGCACTTATTTGTGTATCTTATTTATCAATCACATAAGTCCTTATGTCATGTAGTCGGTTGAGCCTTTAGAAGCTGAAAACTGAAGACACGAGAATACAAGAGCATCAATGAACAAAGAATAGGTGAATGAGGTGCCTTGGTGACTCTAATGTTGAGGGTCAAATATTGCATATTAGACCCCAATTTTTGCCTAGAATTACGAGCATAGTACTATTTAACGACCCGATTTGATCGTGTTAATGTCGTGAACATCGTCATCATCCTCTGAGTTGCTGCCGTTATTGAAAAAGATGTTTGACTCCAATGTCAAATTTCCAAAAGACATAGTCATGACACTATTCCTGCAATTGATAAATGCATTTGACGTGGCAAGGAATGGGTGACCAAGAATGACGAGAATCTGAGTGCTGATGTTATTGATGGGTTCGGTGTCCAAGATGATAAAATCTACAGGGTAGTAAAATCTATCGACTTGGACTAACACATCCTCAATAATCCCTCTTGGTACACGAACAGTTCGATCGGCAAGTTGTAGTGTGGTTAGGGTGGGTTTTAACTCACCCAACCCTAACTGTTTGTATACCGAGTAGGGAATCAGATTGACGCTCGCTCCTAAGTCAAGAAGTGCGTGATCAATTCGATGGTTCCCGATTACACATGATATGGTTGGGCTACCGGGATCCTTGAATTTCTGCGGCACGTCTTGCTTCAGGATGGCACTCACTTTCTCAGTTAAGAAAATCTTCTTTTGAATACTCTGTCATCTTTTGGTCGTGCAGAGGTTTTTCAGAAATTTTGTATATGAAGGAACCTATTTTACGACATCAAGTAGAGAAATGTTGACTTTCACTTGTTTCAACACCTCCAGAATATCCTGAGAGTTAGAAAGATATTTTGGTGCAACCAATCGTTGGGGGAACGGAGCAACTGGCTTCTCTAGAAGTTCCGGTTCTAATTTTTGTTGGACATCACTAGATCCATCATTATTGTCCTCTTCTGGTTCTTGAGGCTTTTCGGGCCTAACCGGAAGGGTTTTATCAATGATCTTCCCACTCCTAAGAGTGGTGATGGATTTAGCGTGCCCCATTTGATTTGAAGAGCTGGGATCATTTATCTCGTATTACGGTTTAGGATTGGGGAGCGGTTGTGCAGGGAGCATCCCCTTTTCTATAACCGTCATAAGAGAATCTATCTTTTGCATAAAGTCCCGCATTGTCTGGGCCAACTCTTGCATGGAATTTTGAACCGGTTCTTCTTGAGGTTTCCTCTGATTTGGATTTTGATTAAAGAAACTTTGAGGGGTAGCAGTTTGTCCATTCCTCCAACTAAAATTTGGATGATTTCTCCAACCAGGATTATATGTGTTAGAAGTAGATCCATTGAAAGGTCTTTGATCGTTATTTACGGCATTAGCTTGCTCATTCAACACTCCTCGAAAAGCAGATATTGTAGGACAATTTTTAGTTGTGTGAATGTTGCAATCACAGATGCCGCAAACAATTTCATTAACCTTATCCTTCTTTCCTTCCATGGCCTCGACTCTTCATATGAGATTAGTCACTTTAAAATTTACATCATCCTCTTCTTTCAGGAGATACACTCCACCTTTCTCCTTAGATTGAGTTGGCCTAGACGTGGTGTTTGATTTTGGGTAATGGTCCCAAGATTGTGCATTTTCGGCAAGTCTATCGAGATAATCCCATACCTCATCGACCTCTTTATTCATGAATTCTCCATTACATATTGTCTCGACCAGTTGGCGCATGGAAGATGTCAGTTCATCATAGAAAAATTTGTAATGCGCCACATTTCAAAACCGTGTTGTGGGCATGAACTGACAAGATCCTTGAACCTTTCCCAACATTAGTAGAATGTTTCATCTTCCTTTTGGGCGAAGTTCATGATTGCTTTTCTGAGGGTAATCGTTTTATGGTGTGGGAAAATTTTCTTTATGAATTCCCTCTGCATATCATTCCATGTGCCAATGGATTTAGGACACAGTGAATGTAACCACGTCTTAGCCTTCTCTTTCAAGGAAAAAGGAAAGAGTTTCAGCCTGATTGTATCCTCGGATACATTGGGAAAGTATAAGATGGCTATAATCTCATCGAACTTTTTCAAATGTAAGTACGGGCTTTCTGATTCAAGCCCATGGAATTTAGGAAGGAGTTGGATCACTCCTGGCTTGATGTCCATATGTCCTGTGTTTTCAGAAAAAATCATGCATGAGGGAGTGCTCACCCCCGCCGGTTGTAAATAATCCCGTAAAGTACGAGGCGGGGGTGCTTGATGCACCTCATTCTCATCATGTGCTTCCTCATCCATATGTTGAGGTAATGCTTGAGGTTGATTTGCAGCCATAACCTCAATTAACTCAGGGAAATTCGAGCAGTGTCTAATCCTGCGATGGACAGTCAACCCCTCAACTAATCCTCCTTCAGTCAAGAGATGTCGAGTGCTGTCATGGGCCCACTTGAGCATGAAACACTCGCAGCCCTTAGTCAAATCCTAAACCTAATCCTAAGAAAGAAAATGAAAATCTAGAAAGAAAGAGAGGGTTGGAAGGAAGTTACCAAATTGGAGTCCCTAAGCTAAAGACCTGCAAAACAAAACAAAATAAGTTAGTTTCTAATAGAAGAAGTTTCTAAAGCAAACCAAATCTAAAGAGTTAGAAAATCAGAAAGAGTTTTCCAAATTAGAAGTTCTATCTTAACAACCTACAGAATAGGAGATAAGTTAGTTCTATGAATCAAATAGAAAATAAAATTAAAATTAGTAAAATCCTAATCTTAAACTAACTCTAAATCCAATTAATTTCGGAAAATCGTAGCCGTCAACCCTTAAGAATCGCGCTTAAAACTTGTTCACTCCCAAGTATAAGGTTGTGATGTAGTAATAAAACTCGGTAAGACCAGGTCGAATCCCAAGGGACCGAAACACATGTACGTTATCTGAAATTTACCGAACTAGAACTAGACTAAGATGAATTCTAAATCAGATGAATTTTGAGGAATAATAGTGAAATAGTAATGTAAAACTTAAGAGAATTCAAAAGAAGGGAACTAGGGATTCGGAGGATCCACTTGTAGAGGTCGGGGAGAACTACACTTGTTTCATGAAATTCAACTGAACTTCCTTTGATATAATTTTCAAGAGATGAAAGGTATATAAATTAGAATGGATTTCATCACCAAACCATGTCCGTGAGACAAAGTAAACAATAGAATTAAACTAATTACTAACCAATCAACATGTTATGAAAGTTAGGAAAGGTACCGTCATCCAACCATGCCCAGGAGACGATGGTAAACAACAGGGCTTCCTGACGTCATAAACATCAAAAGGAAAAGGAAATACTCAAAGCCATTGCAGACCCATTGTAATTTCAGTCACAACAGACCATTAAAGACTAAAAATATTCCCATAATACTCAAACCAATATCAAATTCGGTTCATGAATTTAAATTAAAGGCAATTAATAGAATCCCCCATCTCACTACAAGCTTCACCTCTTAGCCCTAACTAAGAGGTTTAGCCTAGCATGGATAGGCTATACATCTTTAAAAAAAATAAATAAGGAAAACAAGTAGAAAAACTTAACTGTTCCTCTCTCTCTCTCTCGGCCGATCCACGATCAAGCCCCAAGCCAAGCTGCTCCAGATGATGATGCCCCCACGTTCTCTCTCTGTCTTCGTTTTATAGAGCCTGGGAGGATGGTCAGTTTTTACGCAGCTAGTGCGTAAGAACAGTCATGCGAAAACACGTTGCGAACAGTCCTTATAACTGTCCGCTCTTATTGATTAGTGGGCCCTATTATTGAAGCCAACTTGGGAATCCACTCCGTTTATTGGAAAGGTGTCGAAAAACTGGTCGGGAAGTGACGGTTCTTGACTGATTTCAGTGTGATCCATGGAATTTTTCTTACACCGTTCATCTTCCTTTTAGACGGTGGAAAACCGATTGTCGTTGTTTCTTGAAATTCTGCCATCTAGGCTCGGCTGATAAGGATCTTGGGCTTCGGGTGGATGGTCCGGATCAATCATACAATCAATGCCTTGGTCACACAGTGGCCCGCAAAACCAGACGGTTTTCGGTTTTGAAACAGAGTTTGCGCACGCTGTCTGCGCTGTGGTGATGGTGGGCCCTATGATCGGATTCAAATGGGGAATCCACTCCGTTCAATGGATGCGAGACGAAATTTCAGTCAAGCGTGACCGTTTTTTGAATTGTATTCGTGTGGCCCACCAGATCTCCTACTCCACCGTCGGTCTTCCATTCGGACTGCCAAAATTCGATCTCTGATATATTTTAAAATTCTTTCACCTAGGCGAAGGTCACTGGGACCTTTGGAATCGGTTGGACGGTTTAGATCAAACCTTGAACAGTGATTGTGGCCCACCTGAAACCATCCGTTAGCTCCTGTTGCAAACGGTGAAGACATTGTCTCCTTTTCGAAGAAGGACGTCGGTCAGCGCCTGCTGACCGACTTGAATTCTTATGGTGCTCGTCCGTTGTGTGTGAGTGTGATGCACACATTGTAAGTGGGGCCCACTGAAGTGTTGTTTCAGTAAATCCAAACCGCCCGTTCATTGTGTCATCACGTTTAAAAGGGTTGTGACCAAAGTTGAAGCATACCCCAATATCAGGTGGGCCCAAAATTAGTGATTTGAGGGCTGATCTATCCGTTGGGCTGCTTTCACAAGGATCCAATAGCCAAAATTCGACGTGTACGGTTAATTTATGGTCCTCAGACCATGTATGAAGTTTCGAGCCGAACGGATGGTGGGAACCCTGTGATCTTGCATTATGTACCAATTTCAGGCCACTTGAGCTTTAGTTTCTTGATTTTCTCGGGTCTCTGGAGTGTAAATTTGTCGATCTTGGTCCCCTAGGGTCCATCCCATACTTTTGTGAAATCTGATCATTAAATCTCGGCTGTTAGCATCTTTTTCAGTCCACGCTTACAAATGTACCTTGCATCACAAACACGATCAAATCGGGTCGTTAAATAGTACTATGCTCGTAATTCTAGGTAAAAACTAGGGTCTAATATGCAATATTTGACCCTCAACATCTAACCCTTAACTCAAAACAACCTTTGAACTTCTAGATGATCTTGACTTGATAAGTAAACATTGTTGATCATCCCTTAGCCTTAAAAAACTAATTAGAACATGATAAGTAAGGCTAGAAGAGGTGCGAAGCTACTATGAAAACATACACCCGAAACAACAGTTTTCGAGTGATGCTCGATCCTATCGAGTAGACCTCGAGGGGTCTTCGATAATATCAAAGATCTCCTTGATAGCATCAAACAGAGAGTCAGATATATCCAGTAAGAATTGATAATTTTATTTTATTTTCTCGATAGCATTGAGCTCTCCTTCGATGACATCGAAGCTTCACTTTTATGGCATCGAAGACCACTCAATATCATCAAATAGGTAACTCAAATATGTCCAGAAAGAAATATATCATATTATCTGATTTTCTTGATGGCATCAACAGAGCCATTATTTTTCCGTTTTTTTACCGTTGAAACTAGAACTTTTTATAAAGGGAATTTGGTTCTTAGGCATTCTTATAGTTTTTTTGTGCAATAAAAGCTTAGGTTATTTCATAATCATATCCCTCGTCCCAAGCCTCTAAATCAAAGAGTTTTAAGTCATCTTTCTTGAGATTAATACTCTAATGAGGATTCCAACCTCCATCTTGAAGATATGCTTGAATCTTCTATTTTCTAGATATTAGACTCAACCTCTATAGGCATACCATTGTCTAAATTCTCTAGAAGGCTCATCTAGGTGAATCCCCTGAGAAACATAACTTTTCATTAGTTATAAGAGATTCAACCAACCTCCCATCACATTGGTCACCTCAAGGAGCACTATATGCAAGGTGTTTGATCTTAGATATGATGTATTGGTAAAGCATCGGCATCATGATCGAGAGAGTATCGATCAAGCAACCCAAGACGGTGCTACAAAAGGGGCTCAATTCGATAAGTTATCAAGTTTAGGAGTCTGTATATTCTCCTTCCTTATGTAGGATTGAAGGTAAAAATTTGTGACCCAAATTCGACTAGGTTCTTATATAGGACCTTGACTCTTGTGTATAGTCTAAATTCAGGTTCTTGTGTAAGACCTTGGCTCTTATGTAGGGCCTAAATACAGGTTCTTGTGTGAGACCTTAGCTCTTATGTAGGACTTTGACTCTTATGTAGGGTCTAAATTCAGGTTCTTGTATGAGACCTTAGCTCTTGTGTAGGACCTTAGATCTTGTGTACAGCCTAAATCCATGTTCTTATGTAAGATATTGACTCTTGTGTGTAGCTTAAATCAAGTCCTTATATAGGCCACCGGACATGGGTGTGTACGTGTTAGTCTCCATGGGAGCATCCGGCGGGAGTAAACGTAGGTCTTTGAACTAAAACTGTGGTTGTTGGTTAGTTTCAAGTGTGAAATATTATATATTTTTTCCTATTTATACATTGATTTTATAAATATGATGGTGCTTAATCGATCTAATTATGCATGTTTTCATGTGCGAGGTGATTTCAAGAGCGTAAGGTGAAATCGATCTCAAAATGAAGATTTATACTCAAAAGATTACTAAATGAAAATTTGGAGATTTAGAAGTCATTAATGAAGAACTCACATGTCAAAGATCCAAGAAAACTAAGTGAGGAATGAAGAAAATCGAAAATTTGAAGTAAAGAAAAAAGAAAATGAATCCTAAAAATTGTCATAAAAAAACATATTCCTGAAAATTATCCCGAAAAAATATATTCTGAAACTCCGAGTCTAAAAAATGAAAGTTCTAAAAGTCTATTTTGAAAAATTGCGCAGAGTGCATAAATTTGAGGTGGTTTCTAGATTTTCCAACTTGGTGCAAAAGTTAGAGTTCCACAACTATAAATAGGACTCCTTAGGATGCTCCAAAGCATCTTCTAGGGTTGAAAAGGTCTTAAGGAGCATAACACAAGGGTGGAGCAGCCGTCAAAGAGTTTTTCTTCTTCTCTAGTTTATTTTTCATGCTTTGTTTAAGAGATTTGGTTTCAATCATGTCTATGGTTGACTAAACCTCTTAGCTAAGGCTAAGAGGTGAAGCTTGTAGCATGCTTAGATAATTATCTTGTTTTGATTCTTGTTCTTATTGAACCTCATTGATTTATAGTTTGATATTAAAGGAATATTTTCAGTTTTTTATGATTTATTGTGACTCAAATTACAATAGATGTTGTGATAGCTTTGGATATCTTCTTTTCCTGTTTTGAGATTGTGAGATTAATAAATCATGTTGTTCACCATCGTCTCTTGGGCATGGTAAGGTAATGGAATCCCTTCCAATCATCACAATTCTCCTCCATTGAGAATTAGGTCAATGAAAAGTTCATATTTGATTTAAATTGTTTTATCTTCCAATTGGATAGAATATGACTCCAATTCCAATTGTGTTCCTTGAATCAAGTAAGGTAGCATCTTGATAGCTACAAGTGGATCCTTGGCACCCTAGTTCCCACTTTTAAATTCATAAGTTTTAATCAACATTATTTACCATTACTCTCAATTATTCAGATTTCAATTTAGATCTTTTTCCAGTTCTAATTATTTTCAGAATACATACAAGTTTAGTCCCTGTGGATTCGACCTTGGTCTCACCGAGTTATTACTACATCGCAACCCTACACTTGGGGTTGTGAACAGTTAGCCTACGGAAAACCAACTAAAGTATCTTACGAGAGTGTCCGATGGGAGTGTACATCAGTAAGTTTTTGTGTAGGACCAATGTTTGTGGCGAACCTATAGAAAACCACATAAAGTCTCTTATAGGAGTCATTCTTTGTGTAAGATTATAAAGGTTAAAGGTTAACCTGATTTAAAACCTTCGATGGTGAAATCTGATACACTCACGGGTTGAGTGCATCTCCGGGTGTGGAGTAGAGAAATCAAACCACTATATATGCTTGTGTTTGAAATTGTCATTTGCGCACTTGTTAAATTATGCTTACGTGATTAAATGTCTAATTATTTGTATACATGATTAGATGAATGTTGCAGCTTGATAATATTAGCATATCCCACATGCACACATTC
Organism: Magnolia changhungtana; assembly: GCA_030180095.1. Taxonomy (NCBI): domain Eukaryota; kingdom Viridiplantae; phylum Streptophyta; class Magnoliopsida; order Magnoliales; family Magnoliaceae; genus Magnolia; species Magnolia changhungtana. Next base: position 1,655,071 of record JASAUF010000502.1, on the reverse strand, counting down.
ACACTATCATGTCTATATACTAGTTGCTTAATTGGCATATCATTTATAGTCTATGTGATTGGATTCTCTATTGGCTTGGAAGCCTTATGGCCAATTGTCTTGGTTAGCTTAAGTTACATATTAATTTAAGTTAGCAATTATGATTTAAAAGATGAAATTTTTTTAATTGGTCCTAATCATCCCCCTCTCTCCTCTAAAACATAGCCTTCATTCCTTAACTTTGCCAAGTTTTTGCACACACAGCCGTGATAATTTCATTACACCATAGGTGAATTTTCAAAATGTACCCCTAAAACCCTAACTCCTTATTTATATGATCATCCCAAAGAAGAATATATCTAGCTTTGGGCATCCCCGCCCTATGTGACACGTGAGTATGATGAAAAAGAGAAAAAGTTTTAAAGGATAAAATAATATGATCCACTCATTCTCATGTATGGTCTACTTTTGTGTATGGTATACGTCTTCTTCAATACCTACTAGATGATTAGATGTTATGCCATCTTAATTCTCTAGTATTGGAATAGATCAGGGAGATATTAATTAACTTAGGAGATTAGCATCGCATGCAAGTATGATCTCCACAACTTATATATATATATATATATATATATATATATATTATATATATATATATATAATATATATATATATATATATATATATATGGGAAAAGGTTCGATGCTGTCGAGTTCATGGGAACTTTCCATGAGGTTGAGCTGTGTGGGCCTCATCGTGATGTATGTCGAACATTCCCATATATGCGATCAAGCTCATGGGAACTTCCCATGAGGTCGAGCTGTGTGGGCCCCACCATGATGTGTGTCGAACATCAACACGGTGCATTTGATGGGTCCCCTTTAAATTATGGGATATCCCAAAAATCAGCTGTACATGGAACTCAGGTGGGCCATATCATTTAAAATCATGTGAAGACATGCCTAAAACATATAAAAGCACTTGGTGGGGCCCACCTGAAATTTGGATGCATCTAAAACTTGGTCTGACCCCTCATCCAAGTGGGACACACATAATGGATGGGCTGGATTTGTGAACCACATCTCGGTGGGCCCAACAAATGATTATGAATGTTTTAATGGAGGGTAACCCCTATCAACTTTTGTATGTGGTGTGGCCCACACAAGTCACGGATTGACTTGATTTTTAAGCCCTAGGCCCACCATGGAATGGTGCATCTGACTGACGGGGTAGATGTTCAACACACATCACGGTGGGGCCCACACAGCTCGACCTCATGGGAAGTTCCCATGAGCTCGATACATAGAACCTTTTCCATATATATATATATATATAGAGAGAGAGAGAGAGAGTAATGGTCACCTGCGAACCATCCCGCAGGATACCTTAGTGCGGTCCAATTCCCACCACAAGAGACCCTTGCGCAGGCGTTGATTGGTTAGCAACTACTAAATTTGTGGCACCACTATGATATATGTTTTGTATCCACGCCATCCATCCATATGGAGAGATCATTTTAGGGTGAAATCCAAAGAATGAGTGAAATCCAAAGCTCCAGTGGACTCCACTACAGAAAACAGTGGGGAGGGTGACGCCACCATTAAAAACTTCTAAAGGCCATAAAAAGTTTTCGATCAAGCTTATATTTATATTTTCCCTTCTTTAAAAATGGGTGAACGGAATGGAAGAAACACATACATCATGGTGGGGCCCATAGAGCACTGACCAATTTGTACAGGCAATCAGATCGCGTACTAAGTTACTCGGTATGCTCTTATCGCTCTTATCGTACTGGGTAAACAAAGTTGGGCCACATTGAATGTATGTGGTCTATCTAGACCATCCATTCGTTTTTCCATCTAATTTAAGGGGTTAAGCCCAAAATTGACACATATCCAAAGATCAAGTGGATCATACCACTGGAAACAGTGGGGATAATGATTTCCACCGTTGAAACCTTTCTAGGCCCCACAGTGATGTTTATTTTTCATCCAACCTATTCATAAGATCATACAGACATGGATGAAAGGAAAAAAATAAATATAAGCTTGATCCAAAACTTTCGTGGCCCTCCAAGTATTTTTCAACGGTAGACATTCAATTCAATGGTCCATTTGAACATTGGATATACCTTATTTTTTGGTTCAAGTACTAAAATTATCTATTAAAATGTATGAACGGAGTGGATAAAATAAATAAACCATGGTGGACCTCACAAATTTTACTCAGTACGCTAAGCGTGGTTAGTTACTCACCACGCAATCCGCATCCATACACCGGAGCTTGCTCTACGGAAGTGACATCACCAAGTTATGTGGACCCTACTATGATGTATGTGTTATACCCACAATGTCCATCCATTTGAAGATATTATTTTAAGCCATGAGCTAGAGAATGAGGCAGATCCAAAGCTTTAGTGGACCCCACCACAAAAAAAGAAAAAAGAAAAAGAAAAAGAGGGAAGATTGATGCACACAGTTGGAACCTTTCTAAGGCCCACCATGATTTTTTTTTTTTTTTTTTTTTAATTCAACCTGTTCAAAAGTTAACAAAGACATTAAAGAAGGGAATATATAAATATAAGCTTGATCGAAAACTTTTTGTGGCCTTTAGAAGTTTTTAACGGTGGCGTCACTCTCCCCACTATTTTATGTAGTGGGTTCCACTGGAGCTTTGGAAGTCACTCTTTCTTTGGATTTCACCCTAAAATAATCTCTTCAAATGAATGAATGGTGTGGATACAAAACATATATCATGGTGGGGCCACAAATTCAATAGCAATCTCGCTAGTCAGCCTGTCAGTAGCCAATCCGCGCCCGCACAAGGGTGTCTCGCGGTGGGAATTGGACCGCACCAAGGTATCATGCAGGATGGTTCGCAGGAGACTATTACTCTATATATATATATATATATATATATATATATATATATATATTTGATATTATTACAAATGCAAATTCCTTGGATGGTTCATCATTTATCATGACAAATGCATGCAAATGGGTAATAATTATTTACCAAGGAAAATTCATATAAGTTGGGGTTTCTAGGTTCACAATTTCACAAAAAATTGTGAGTAAGAATGAAATACACAAAATCAATGGAGCCCTCCATGATGTATGCATTTGATCCCGTCCATTCGTTTTATTAAGCTCATGCCCTAAAATGAAGCAAATCTAAATGAAGCAAATCTAAAGTGCATGTGGACCACACTACATACTACAGGGGAATTAAACACCTACCGTTGAAAACTTCATAGGGGCCACAATAGTTTGGGATCAAGTTGATATTCGTATAAATAAATGAATAAATTATTTTATTTTTTTTTTTTAAAAAAAAAAACCCTTATCCATGTACTAAACATAGATTAAAAGTAATCGTTATCCATTTACCAGCATTTACCATGGTAAAGGAGTAATCAAATCAGGCCCTTAGGGACGCAACACGTCCCCCTACCCAAGCTCCCCATGGTGTGGCCATCTGAGTTTTGGATTAGGCTGATTTTTGGGCTCTGGGCCTAACATGAGGGGCATCTGATGGATGGGTTGGATGGCATTGACACATCACAGTGGGCCTTAAATAGCTCAACCATATCGGCACTCAGAATCTATATAATCATTCCTCGCATTCCATCATCGATAAAGTCACATCATATCTCATCTGCACTGATTGGAAATCTGACACAGCAATAACATGGGTGGGCCGAGTAACGATCCCACAATGCAGATTTTGTCCATTGAGTGTAGACTGCTGTTTCTAACCACCACTTTAAGGCCACTAATCAGATGGCTGGGGTCGACTTGCTTAATTACTGATCTCCACTGACCACGTACACATGACTATTAACTCAAATCCATGATGAAGCAACTGATGCTACATAATTGAAAATTTCTCTCTAACACCATGAACAATCTCATAAAGTATAACGTCCAGCTCAACTTGCACATCGAAGCTTTAATGCTGAGCATCCCATTCCATTGAATGTGGCCCATTGTTTCTAACAAATTATTCCCAAGGCCACTAATCAGATGGCTACGAGCATCCAATCCTCGGGATTTCCAAGCAATCTCACATCCAAATTGCAGCAAGCTGGAAGAACATGAACATCATTTATACACCTAAATCATTGATCGTCTTCAGGTATCAGTTGATGAAGCAACTACACACAATCTGCATTACAGCAGAAAGCAACCACCAGAGAGTTCACAACCACCTCTGGTGTCTTTCCTTGAATGTGACCCATTGTTTCTAACAAATTAATCCTAGGGCCACTAATCGGACGGCTATGATCACCTAATCCTTGCAATTTCCAAAAACTCTCCCAACCAAGTTGCAGGAAGTTGGAGGAACATGAACATTTACAAGCCCCAATCCTCAATCCTCTTCAAGCATCAGTTGCTGAAGCAAATCCACACAATCTGCATCGCAGCAGAATACAGTCGCTAGAGAGTTAAACAGTTCTAGCAACTTTCCTTGAATGTGGCCCACTGTCTCTAACAAACTAACCTCAAGGCCACTGATGGGACAATTAGAATCACCCAATTGCTGCAATTTCCAAGCATCAGTTGCTTCCAATTTCCTATCCTTGATCCTATTCAAGCATCAGTTGCCGAAGCAAATCCACACAATCTGCATCGCAGCAGGATGCAGTCGCTAGAGAGTTAAACAGTTCTGGCAACTTTCCATGAATGTGGCCCACAGTCTCTAACAAACTAACTTCGAGGCCACTGATCGGACAATTAGAATCACTCAATTGCTGCAATTTCCAAGCAATCTCCCATCCAAATTGCAGCAATTTGAAAGACATGAAGATCATTTATACACCCAAAGCCTCAGTCCTCTTCAAGTATCATCTGGGGAAGTAACTCCACACAATCAGCATCGCAGCAGAATGCAGCCACCAGAGAGTTCCACACAAACACCTCAGGCGTCTTTCCTTGGCTGACCATCTCATCTAGCCACAGCACAGCCTCATATCTCCTACCCATCATGCATAGCCCACTGACTAGCCTATTGAAAGTAGCCTTACAAGGCCAACACCTTCTGTCCACCATCCTCTCGATTATACGTCCTGCCTCAATGAACCGTCCTTCACAGCAAAACCCATCGACCAAAATCTCATACGTCATCTGATCTGCCACACATCCCACCTGCCTGCCCATCCTCTCCAAATACCCAACAGCCTGCATTTACATCCCTGCCTTACAAAGGCCTCCCATCACTGCATTATACGTCCTCACTGTGGGAACGCAATTCTTCTCCATCATCTCCTCTTCCACCACCTTTGCTGCATCTCCTGCCCTCCCATCTCTACACAATGCCGCTATCTTTGCTTCGTACATCAAAACCGATGGCCTAAACCCTCTTTCACACATCTCATCGAACAGTCGATCTGCATCCTCAATCTTCCCCTCGGAGTAAAGATCAACAATTACAGCACTATAGCTCGCCCAACTCGGAACCCCACCTGTAACCAAAGCATCATTGATCAAACCCTTAACTGCATCCAAACTCCCATGGCCCGCAAAATCAGCCCCAAGATCTGGCACCCGACACCAACGCTTGGGAGACTTCAATCCCTTCCTCAAAACCTTCCCAAGTATCCTCTCAGCCTCTTCGAACTCCCCACGATCACAGAGAGCTTCAAGAAGAATCCTATAAACAACAACATCAGCGCCACACCCCTTCTACGAGATCCTCCAGAACATTAGAGTAAAGCAGGTGGACCGCATCGTCTAATCTCCCATCATCACATAATCCCTTCATCAGAATCCGATACGTGTCCCGATCGGGGCAGCAGCACTGCTCTGTCATTTCCACAAACACCCGAAGCGCAAGATCGGAACGGTTCATCCTACAAAGAGCAGCGACCAGCAGATTAAAAGACTGAATCCCCATCTTGACCTCCCATCTATTGGAATTCTCCAAATAGAGGCTATATGCATTTTCAAGATCCCCTTCTGAAAGCATTATCTGCAGAAGCATATTGAAGGAACGAGTCCAATTCACGCAATTGAACTGCGGGATACTGGCGAACAGCTCGATGGCATCATCGAGGCGGCGCGCTTTGGCGAAGGCTCTGATTACGTCGGCAAAGGTGGAGTCCTTGCACTGGCAGGAATCGGATTTCATCTGGTAGAGGACGTGCTTCATGTGGGTGAGATGGTTGGAGCTGGCGAGGATGGAGATGATGGTGGCGTAGACAGGACCGTTGTGATGGTAGGTGGTGGGGAACCTGGTTTTGGCCTTGTTGAAGATGTAGAGGGCAGTGACGGGGTTCTTCTGGAGGCGGATGAGGTGGGCCACGTGGATGGGGTTGAGATGCCTCGGCCATCGGATGCTGCTCATGGAAGATGACTGATGATGATGATGTGCAGTTGCTGAGAGAAAGAGGAAGGTCTTTACATAGGACCGTCAACGGGTACCCGATGTTACCAATATCAACGAATCAGATCCAATTTTCAAAACCGTTTAGAAATCGGCTTTCAAGTGTTACTATTTTGGAGTTTGGACCCGACTAAATTGGTCGAGGAATTGGAATTGCCAAGATTGCCTGCGACACTAAGCTACCTGGTCGAGGGCCCAAAAATGAGGCAGATCCAAAACTAAGGTGGTCCGCACGATATTAAAAACCGGGAAGGGAAATCACTACCGTTGAAACGTCTCTGAGTCCACCGTGATGTTTATTCACCATCCATACCGTTCATAAGGTCATTCCTAGCTACTTACTGGGATGAGCTGAGAATTTTCCTATATTTTGATGTAATTACCTTAATGTGGTGTGGTGAGATTTCAAAACCTTGGCAGTCTTGAAAATCACGTAATTATCATTTCCGATGCGTATTTTATGTGCCGTATGGAGATCAGGTGCAGTTGGGTTGAAGTGAAGAATGGCATTCAGGTCTTCGTAACTGCTGACTGATCGCATCCTGAGATGGGTGAGATTTATGGGCTCTCAATGGACTCAATAATACATGCTTGAAGGATGATCCACATTATTAAATAGGAGTTATATGATGCTCGAGCCAAAAAAGATGTACTTAAGTGATTCAGGTCAATTTGTACGATTGAGCAGTTGGTAAAAAGGTAGTCTAGACTAGAGCTGTATAGGAACCAGGGTGGCTCGGTTAGCTCGCTGGATTCAACTTGGTTCGAAACTGAGTTTGAGCTGAGTCGAGCTAATTTTTTGAGCTTGAAAAATTTTGAGCTAAGTTCAAGCTTGCCCGAGCTCGACTCGACTCGATTCGGTATTGAGCTCGGACCCAACTTGGTTGAACTTAGTTCGAAAATTTGACCGGGTATATATCCCAAATGTGTTAAGTTAGAAAACCCTAAACCCTGCAGTGCCCGACTCCTCTTTCCCTTTCTAAACCCTCCACTTCCAACGCTCGACTTCTCTTTCTCTCCTCTATCTCTGTTCTTCAGCCCGATCGAGTGGCCGGCAGCCATTGCCACTCCTCTTCCTCTCCTCCCTCTGTTCTCCAGTGTTCGATCAAGCGGCCAGCAACCACTGGCCCATTGCCACTCCTCTTCCTCTCCTCCCTCCGTTCTCCAGCATCCAATCAAGCAGCCGGCATCAACTTGAAGGTAAACTCTCATCTCTTCTCCCTCTCTTATCACTTGCATTGCTTTCAGTCGGGCTGTGGTGACTGACGAGCAGCGTCCGTCCAATTAACGGACCCCACCCGACCACTAGCCCATTGTATATGGCCCAATCAAACGGTTAGACCCCACCTGACCACTGGCCATGTGGCCCTAGTTCATTCGGACAGTCGGACGCCTCCCGACCAGTAGCCCGGTGGCTGTGGCCCACTCGTACAGTCAAATTGGCCATGGGCAAAGTGGATTTGTTGCCACAAAATAATCTTATCTATCAATCGATAGACAAATAAATTTACAAGTGGTTAATGGTATACATCCAAGTTTAATTTTTCTGAATAGTCCTTATTTTTGTTTTCCATGCCCAAATTAAATACATCATTTTAAAAATTTTGAGAAAAATGAAAGATAATTATCCTCTTTATAAAGTGCCCCACTTATGTCAATGTAACATATGCTCAACATGTGTAGTCATCCATCTTAAAAGTGACATACATGTTTCATTTAACATATGTTATCACTTATCTTTTAGTGACACATATTTTAATGTGCGACACAATCCAATGTGCTATGTACAATATGTACCACTCTTATGTTCTAATACCTTTGTATGCTATTTATGATATTGAGCTACATTTGCAAATATGCCATTTTCTATTGTGTCACGTGTTGCCATCTGTCTTTAAGCGCTTTACATATTCCATATACGTATATTAACATGTCATATGTGGAGTGTATAACTATCTATCTTAAAGCATTTTCCAATCCAACATGCTATTTGTAATTGTTAAGTTGTTTTTGAGTTAATTTGTTAAATTGAGATATTATTTTTTTTGTTAAATATAAGTGTTAATTTGTTAATTTGTTAAGTTGTTTTTTAGTTAAATTATTTTAAATTTGTTAAATTGTGAGATATTTTTTTTAAAATAGATTGTAAGGAATAAGGATAGATAATCAGTACCCATTTGAGGATTTCTATGTTGTCAAACATAAATATAGTATGTTCTTTGAGACATAGAAATTCTCAAATTGTTCTATTTTTGAACAGTTCAGGGTTAGATAGATTGTAATGTCTTCATTTATTCTAATTTGAATGTATATGCCTATTCTAGTTTCGTCTCTCCTTTTTCTCTCTGGATATATTTCCTGCATTTATTTTCATTGTCAAATGTCCACACTTTGTATTGATGCTTGACATGGGAATCAAATACATGATAAATATATTCTAGAGAGATAAGGGAAGATGTTGCTAGAATTTTGACGTGACATTTAAATTAAAAATGAAGACATTACAATCTATCCAACTTTGAATGGGTGACTGATATAGACAGTTAGGCAAGTATACTCGTCTAGATATTGGTAAGCATTACATCCTTCAATTCTATAGAACGGTGTAGTGAAGATTACAACATACCAAGAACTTTGTTTTATAGATGACTAGTGAAGAGGAAACATTAAATACCCCCAGCGTGGGTGCATCAGCTACATCTCATCTTTTTGTAGAGAGAGACACGTCTTCAACTGTAGGCAAAGGAAATAAGAGATCAACGGTGTGCGATGACTTTGAAGAAGTCACAGTTAATGGTGTATTGAATATCAAGTGTATTCATTGCAAGTCATTATACAGTAAGAATCCAGGGGAGATCAACAATACATTTAAATAGACATAAGCAAAATTATTCTAAGAGACCAAGACTCCCACCTTCAGGCCAACAATTGTTGTCATTTACCAAGTTAGAAGGGGACGACTCACAAGGCGTAGTATCCGCTCATAAGTTTGATAAAGAAAAGCTGAAAGAGTAGTAGCTAGATTAGTAATACTAGAAGAAAAACCTTTCAGAATGATAGAAAGTAAAGGGTTTAGGTCTTTCTGTCAATTCCTTAACCCTCAAGCTGAGAATGTCTCACGCGTTACTGTGCAGAGAGAGTGCATGAAGATGTACACAAACGAGAAGATGAAACTGAAAGAAGTGTTAGCTTCAGTATTCAGAATAAGTTTGACGTTTAATTTATGGATGAGATCTAATCAAATAAAATGATACATTTCATTAACCGCACATTACGTAAATAAAGATTGAAAACTCTGCAAGAGAATTTTGAACTTCCTTCATCTTCCTCCTCCCCATACTAGTTTACTTATTTCAGATTGCATATACAGTTGTTTACAATACTGGGGCATTGAGAAGAAAATTTCAGTAATAACTTTAGACAATATTTCAGCAAATGACAATGCAATTTCATGTTTACGTAACCAGTTCAGGGCAACCAGAAATTTAGTTTTTGATGGAAAAATATTTCAGGTCAGATGTTGTGCCCATATTCTAAACTTGATTGTACACGACGAGCTGAAAACAATTGACCACACTGTAGAGAACATAAGAGAAAGTGTGAAATATATAAAGGGGTCGCCGTCGAGACTGTGTACGTATGGAAGTCATTATCCAACGTTTGAATGTGTCATCTAAAAAAATATTAAAGTTAGATGTATGTACACATTAGAATTCGACTTATGAAATGTTAAATATGGCAATGAAATTACAGCTTGCATTTTTCGAATATGCGGCGCATGACAAAATGTATTTTTGGTTGCCAAGCGCAGATGATTGGATCAAAGCAAAATAAGTTCACAACTTTTTCAAAGTTTTTAACAACTACATTGATTTTTTTTGGAAATAAGTATCTAATTGCAAATCTGTTTCTTCCGTTTCTTTGGAAGATTAAGGATGCTCTATAAAAAAAAATGTCAGTGCAGGTCCAGATTTTATACGACATATGACAATTGGTATGTAAATGAAGTTTGAAAATTACTCGGACGAATGTCATTTGTTGATGTCCTTGGCAATTGCTCTTGATCCTCGTTGTAATATGAGCTTAGTCAAGTTTATTTTTATAAATATTTATTCTGCTGAAAGAGCGGTAACGGAAACTTTCAAGGTTCGTCAAACACTCGAAGATTTGTACAGTTCGTATGCTACTACTTTACCTACAGCAGGTGTTAAAGAAGGTAAAGATACGAATGTTTCTATAACTGATGATGACAATATGTTAAATGAATATGTATTACTTAACATAAGAATGAATAGGAGTTTAGACTAAAGAATCAGAGCTGAAATTGTACCTGAATAAGTTAATTGTAAAGCTATCCGACTTTGATGTTTTGTAATGGTGGAAGACGAGGATCAGTAAATCAAAATACCCTACAAGATATATTATTAATACCAATTTCAACAGTGGCATCAGAATCCGCATTTAGCACTGGGAGTAGGGTTATGAGCAAGTATTGAAGCTCACTTTCATAAAAAATAGTTGAAGCATTAATTTGTACAGAAGATTGGTTACGTCTAATATGGGGAGGAGATGATATTAATAATGAGGAAGATGAAGAGATCGAGATTCATAACGAGACTCTACCTACAACAACAACTACATGAAGGCGTTTATCAATTATTTTCTTTTTTGTTGAAACTTAAATGCTATGTAATATTATTTAACTTGAAAGTGGTACAATATAAGTCTATGAGACTGTGATATTTATTTACTCATTATTGTTTGTTTGTTTGTTTTTTTGTTTTTTAATAGATTCATATTGCTTTTATTTTGTTCTTATATCAAGTTCAAATTATTTATCAACATTCTATTTTTATTTTTATATATATATAAAATTAAGTGTAGATATATCGTCATCTGAACCATCGACCAACATTTGAAACTACGCTTCCGTAATCGAATCGCCACCAAAGTCTGGAAGAACAAAGATTGTGTGTGGTTTGTGTAGTGTAAAGTTTGTGAACAAGACTAATCGGTTTCGGTTACACTTGTCACGTCGAGATGGTAATGCAAAATCGCGCCCCAATGCCCCAAAGGATGTCCAAATTCTTTTTCAGACCATTTTAAATTCAAATAAGAAACCTTTCACTCCATCCAAACCCTTTGAATTCGGTACATGAATAACTTCCATGAAAGAGGCAGAGAAGGAAGCCAGATTAAAAGCTTTGGAGGAAGAACAACTCCAACTCTCCTTAGAACATAGTATGGAAGAGGTTTCTAGACTTCAGCGATATCCTCCAAGATAACATGATGTTAAAGCAGGATCGAACACGAGCAACAAAAAGAAGAATAGTAACAAATTCAATACAAATCTTCACGTAAAGAAAGTTTAATAAATCTAGTTCAAATTATAAAAGAGCACGAAAGAAATATTTTTTCACCTTTTAACTCAGAAGAGGTAAACCAATATGTATATGAAAAATTAGATAATAGTTCGATTGATCGGATGATGATATGAGAACTTATAATTATGTGTCAGGAACTAGAAAGTTATCCTCCTATGGAGGATATTAGTTGTAATTTGTGAACAATGTAATTATCGAAGCTTTATAATCGTAATTTATACATTTTATATATTTTATTGTTTTGTTTCACTTCAAACTCGAATTTGAAATCGAATTCAAATTCGAATCAAACTCACTATATAACTCGAACTTAGCTCGAAAACTTGAACTCTGCTCGAACTAGACCGATTTGCTGACCGAGCCAAGCCGAGCTGCCAATACACCTCTAGTATAGACCGTTGATGAGATGGAGCCCACCATAAATCTACCATCTCCAAACGTTGACAATTGAAAATCCGGGAGAAAGGAGGCTGTGATTCGTTTATTAAAATAAAATAAAAAAGAACAAGAAAAAAAATACAGCTCTGGCGCCTAGGCAACGAATCTGAAGTTCTGTGGAACATCATCGTCAAAGGAAAATATGGCTCCTTTGCAGGTAGGGGTGTACACAAACCGGGCTAGCCCGGTTAGCTCGCTCGACTCGGCCTGAAAAAGTCCGACTCGGCCCGACTCGAAACTGAGTTCAGGTCGAGACGGGCCATTTTTCTCAACCCGAAACTGAGTTCGGGCCGAGTTCAGATAGGGCCCAATTCGGCCCAACTCGGTCCGAAACCCGACTCAACCCGACCCGACTCGACTCGGCCCAACCCGGCCCGACCAGACTCAAGACCATTTATATGGTGGGCCTCACCGTACATATGACGTAACAAAAGAAACTCGTAGAAATGTTTAAACCCTTTTGCCAATATGGCAATTTTGTGGGACATCTGAGCTGTTTATAAGGTGGTCCCCACCTTGGAGATGGCCATGAGCAAAATTCATGCTGATCCAGTAATCAGATGGGCCGACTGTTATACAAAAACAATAGATGCTTTAAATAAAATTGCCGGCATTGCAGATTCAATGTGCTGCCACCTGATAAGTGCACAGGCCTATTTTGCACATGATCTTCACCGTAGAGGCCACCTTGTGGATGATCATATGTTCCATTGTGTACTAGCATGGCATGTGTGTTGTGTCTATGGGACATTGGCTGAAGAGAAACTTTGATAGTCTGGTGAAGTGTGACCATCTCTGCATTCATACACTCAAATAGAACTGCTCAAATAGTGGACCCCACTAGATGGTCTATAACCCAAAATCCATACAATCCTAATGGGTCAATTGGCAAGTATCTATTGGATGGTTAAAACGAAAAATCGTGAACAGTTGCCAAATTCAACAAACAAGGTAGGATCATCTAATCAACATGATTTTAGCAATATGCCCCATCTATAGTGGGTCCCACTATTTGAACTGTTTGGATATTGCTATAAGTGTGCCATGTGTACCATGGAAGTGCATGCTTCTGGCATTTGTAACTGGCTCGAACTTGGCCCGAACTCGCCCCATTGCTGCCGGGCTGGGTTCGGGCTGAACATATTGGTCCAGTGACCGGGCTAGGCCGGGTTGAACCTAGTTCGACCCGGATCGACCCTTGTACACCCCTATCTGTAGGTGGTTGGTGGACTGGTGGCACCTCATTATACAGAGCCTCTTTTGTCTGGAAAGGCATCCTGCGTCATAAAACTGCAGTGCTTTTAAATATAGGCTTTGTTCTGGGCAATGGAACAAGAATCATGTTCTGGGAAGATCAGTGGATAGGCGATTACACTCTCAGTAGTAGATTTCTGGGTATCTTTAGAATTGCTGCCAATAAAGACAGCATGATAGCTAGCAACTATTCCTACTCGGAAACACTGGGGTTTGCGAAATTAACTGTATCAGAAATCTGAGGGATCGGGAGGTGATCGAATATGTCGATCTGCTTCAATGTCTCTCTACTGTTTCGTTGGATGCTTCCTCTCTCGACAAACTCATCTGGAATCGCCACAGGTTCGGTAATTTTTCGGTAAAATCGTGGATGCTTCCTCTCTCGACAAACTCATTTGGAATCGCCACAGGTTTGGTAATTTTTCGGTAAAATCGTTAAACATGCTTCTGACTCTCAACTCTTCCTCCTCGTCGCAGATCTCCCGTCTTTTGGAAAACTGCATCTCCTCCCAAGTTCATTTCTTTTCGTTGGCTTATATCTATGAACCGGATCCTTACGATCGACAATCTCAGGAAGCGTGGGATGCAACTTGTTAATATTTGCCGCTGTTGCATGCATGATGAAGAGTGGACCAAAAGAGTAGACCATCTTTTGGTCCACTGTCCTTTTACCTAGATTCAATTTTGTTGATTGCATTCCTTCCTCTGCCGCATCCTTGCTGGCAGTTTGGCACAGCCACAACCTTGGTAAAGTGAAATCCAGAATCTGGAGAACGGCAATTATTGCAATTTGGTGGGCTGTTTGGATGGAAAGGAATGAGAGTTTTAATGACTCTCAGGCTACGGCTAAATCTGTGGGATCCTTTGCCAAAAACTTGGTTTTTGAACGGGTGACGAACGTAATGGGATTAAAAGACTGTAATCTTGTTTTTTTAGGCTCTTAGTTTGCCTGGGGTCTGCCATCTCAGCAGTCCTTTTTGTATGCTTCTTTCTTTTAATATATTTTCTTCGTTAAAAGCAGCAGCAGATTTTGGCCCCCAAAAAAAAATAGAGACCATTCCATCTAACTTGAAATTCCTCCAGCCTTTTACAATCTTTCAAATCGCTGGCAAAAATATGCCCCAAAAACAGCTTAAATAAATGGTCTTAAAATACAAATTAATTTACACTAGTATTACACTTGCCACCCCAGAATCTATTAACAGGGCATCCCCCAATTCCCATGCAGAATAACACAGCCCTTCCGATGTTTTCAGCATATCCCTGAACGGTCGAGCTGCACCAATCTGCCATTGATGGGACTACCAGAACTTCTCACACCGCTTTGAGACCAGAGGCTTTCTCTAGTCATGCAAACCATCTGATAGGGGCACATCCTGAAGTGGCTGATGCGCAGACAATAAATTACAATGATCTACAGCTGCTCATTATACTTCTCATCGTCCCAGTCAGGTGACTTCCGCACCATTCGGGACATGAGAAGGAACCCAAATCTACAACCTACACCATTCCATTCTCATCTGAGCTGGAAGTAGAGGCATCACTTGCAAAGGTGGCTATTCTACCTCCCTGACTCTCATCCTCACTAAAGATGCCCTCAGTGCCGTCGCTCGAATGAGAATACACCCCAAAATCGTCATCTGCTGACGCTTCTGCCTTTTGCCTCCTCCTGACCTCCTTCAAGCCTCTACCTTGTAGCGTCAGTCGTCTGCGCTTCCGGGCCTTCCTTTTGCCCTTGGGAAAGTCCTCCTGTTGTGACTTGACATTCTTGTCTTCTACAGGCTTCATAACTCTGTCTTTAGCATCTTCAGTCTCAGATTCTACAGGATCAGCATCAAGCTTGCGTCTCTTCCTGCTGGAATTGGTCTGAAACATATATATACTCCCATTCAGATATGCTAACTTTAAAGCAGATTTAAGATCTAACGGCAACACTAGCAACAGACATCCAGTAATTTTCTTTACATTGTTAATGACAAATCAGCTAGTGATGTTTTTTTTAAAAAAAAAAAAAAACAATGAAAGATAAGAATTTATTAAAAAGGCAGCAAGAGCCACGCAACCAACTATACAGACTCAGGGGAAACAAACGACTGCAGAAATAGGGCTTTGCCAAGCCCACATGTTTAAAAATCAGCTAATGCACCCACCACCATACACACCAGAATGGCAGACTGGTGCATTATCCAAGCCATCCATCATGTGGGCCTCGCCATGTAGATGCTACACAAAAGATACAGATGGTCCACTCAGTGGGTGTGCCATGATATCATAACCATACTCTGTTCAGTTAATTATGGCCAATCAAGCTAGTGGACCAACCAGATACTTGGGATAGGGAATCTACAAAGGGGCACCCTTTTTTTTTTTTTAAGATAAAAGGATTCATTTAAAGCTTAGGGGAAGGGAAATCCCATCATGAGATCGAAGAGTATGTTGCCCTGCTGGATTGGATTCAACAAGTCAAAGATAGATATGGAAAGTGAAGATACGTTAGAGTGGAAGCATCACAAATCAAAAGTCTTCTCGGTCAAATCTTTCTATAGGTGCATCAAAAAAGTTACTGCAAAGAAAGAAGAGACTCATACCGACAAGGTTTGGAAGTACCAAGCTCCTCCAAAGATTGTGGGGTTTGTCTGGCTAGTGGCTAAGGAAAGAGTTCTTACGATGGACAATTTGAGGAAAAGAGGGATGATATTACAAACGTTTGTCTATGCTGCATGTCTAGCGAGGAATCGGTGGACCATCTTTTCATCCGCTGCCCCTACATTAGCTGTATATGGCCAGACATTTTATCTCGCTTTGATATTGCATGGGCTGCCCCTAGCTCGACAGGTAATCTTCTAAAGGCTTGGCACGGTTCTTCGCTGGGTAAGAGTAGGACAAAGCTATGGAGAATGTCTCTTCTCGCAGTTTGGTGGGCAGTTTGGGAAGAAAGAAATGGTAGATGCTTTAACGGGACATCAAATTCGGCAGATCATGTTGCCACAAGAGCTAGACTTTTAGTAGTTGAATGGGCGGTTAATGTCGATAAGTTAAAGGGTTGTAATTTACTTTTCTTAGGTACATAGGTGTGGCGGTTTCGCTATCTCAGCGGTGCTGCCCTGTATCCTTTGTTTGCTTTGTTCTCTATCTATCTATTAATATATCTCGTAACTTCTCAAAAAAAAAAAAAAAAAAAAAAAGTCCCATACAGAGATAGAGGTGCAATGCCCCCAGAAGAAGCAAGATTACCAACAATCAGATTATGATCCCTGGATGAAGGGTCAAACGAAATGTTTAATGTCCCAACTAGAGATTTGAGCATACGATTCAATTCCACAGATGATGCCGAACACCAACCCCTTTGGCCCAACAACAATCATCCATTCAGGCACCTCTGCAGCTATAGAAATATGCCCAAACTGATTTCGAATCATTCGAACAGCCTCTCTAGCGGCGATTGTACATAGGGGCACCCTTCTGATGGATGGCTTGGATAGTGCACCTCTCTGCCATGCTGGCATGTGGTGGCATGCCCATTAGCCAACTTGTAAAACTTGACCAAGATTCTCCCTTCCTCCCTCCCTGGGTGGGCCTGGGCTCGGGCTCAAGCATCTAGCCTGTTTATAACCAGACTTGGTAATATACTGGCCCAGCCCAGGCCTCCAGTTGACAGCCCTAAGCAGTAACATAGAAGTTATAAACTAAAGTGAACATGTAAATCATTAAAAGACTGCCTTGTCTGCAAACCTTGGGCCCACGATCAATAAGCTGAGCCAATTCATTCCGGTTCTTCAAGCAATCAAGAACAGCCTGTGAGTGAGTTGAGTATGCATATGGCTCTCCATTATGTTTCCTTAAGTTATTCCAGTGCTGCAAGGGGAGACAAAAAGAGAGTGAAACATCAACAAACATGGTGAGGAAAAAAGCCTAAATCAGATGTATGGATGCAACCATACTGGAAGGACAGCATTGCACAGTTCATCATCCGTCATGCGCTTGCCCTTGCTAATGATCTCTGCAATCAAGACTGCAAACAACACAACAGATTCAAGGGTTAGAACTATTGATTGCAGGAATGAAAAGAAGAAGATGAAACTCTTATACGACAGGCAATCACAACTTGAACCACACATTCAACGGACAGAACCAGAACCTATTATGAGGTGGGTACCTGGTAGAGTGCGGGCAACTCCACCCACATCATCATCCGACATATCCCTAGGTGAGCTACGAATGGATGGTAGGTTCTGGTCATTAGACCCTACAGGGGGAGGAGGGTTTGCAACAGGAGTGGAGGGAACAAGCATGATCCTCTTGGCAGAAGCTACACCATCAGGAGACCTGTTGCGTGCATCCTTCTTAGTCAAACCATCTGTTGTGAAGGCAGAATCTTGACGTTTGTTGTCAGGGGAAGGCGGTAATCTGTTCATCTTTTTAGATTCATCGGCCTGATCCCGGGAATTGCGAGAGTTATCTTTGCATGCCTCTTCCTTAGTTTTTCTCCTCGAAACCTATAAAATGAATTTCAATACAGATAAGTTGTCCTGGATCAAGCAAATTAAACAGCCTAATTATGTCAAAGGTTGCAAATATTGTTTCAAGTCTTCTGGGAATGAATCTGTAAAAGAAAAAAGGCAATCATTACCGAAATATGATCCTTCCCTCCAGAACTGGATGGGCGTTTCGCAAGCATGCTTGTAGCTGATGGGGAAACCAACTGTGGAACGCTACCTGCATGGCGCATGCGCGGAACACGAGGAACTCTAGGGGAGCTGTTGAGTTCTTGATGCAATAGCAAGGCGAGCTGCCAAAACAGTGAAGGATTTGAGTTAGGAAAAGAAATAGCATAAGCAGCAGTAGTAAGCCTGCACTCTGGGTCCTTACTCTTGCTCAGGTGGTAGACTCTCAGGAGTTTCAACTCCCGGTCAAGGGTTCGAGTACCCATAGGTGGTGAAATTCCAATAGCTTGAGTGTGTGAGGTGTGTGTGCGTGTGTTAAAAAATAAAATAAAATAAAATAAAATAAAAGCCTGCACTCACCTCTTCGTCACTTAGTGTTGCAGAAGCATTAACGGGTGCTGGAGGGGGCATTGAAGGGCTGTGATTAATTACTTTCGATGATGGATGAGAAGATGATGGGCTTATCTTTTCGTTCTTTGAGCCTGGAGCTGTATGTTTGCTTTGTGAAGCACCTTGGACCTGTGATGAAACTGAATGCTCCGCTGAACCTGAAGAAATCACTGCATTCTGTGTCAAAGATGCTTTAGCAGATGGACAAAGCACCTGTTCCTTGGCATCCGAAGCAGAATGCTTGGAAGTGGAGGTAGCATGTGAAATCCTGTTTGTCTGTGATGTTTTGGGTCCACTTGCTGGGCTTTTCACTCGGTTTTTTACTGAAGCTCGTGGCACCTCTTGCTTGCTTTCATCTCTGAGTGCATCAGATGCTGCATTGTCTTTCTTACGGTCAGTGGATGACTTCACTTTCACCCGCTGCTTAGAAAAATGGATGGACTTGACACTTGGTGGGGATGGAGTAGTGACTGATTTATAAGTACTGGAAACAGATGACTTTGAAACCATGCCACTGGATGAAGCTGATGAAGATTTTCCAACACCTACGACCAGTCTACGCAAGCTCGGTGCTGGAAGGCTCGGGTTCATGCCTCCTGATTTTGATGTCTCTTCGAGATATCTGGCAACATGCCTAGATTTTAGAGAACCTTCTTGCACTGTCAAGGGCCCAGCCAAATCATCTGACTCCTGTCTGCACCGATGAGGCTCAACTGGTATAGAAAGCATTCCCTCTGCAGTATTATCATTGTTGTGACTACCTACTGCTTCTGACTCCCTCTCAGTACCCTTTGATTTGTGCTCCACAGATAATGAACTGCTTGCAGTCGGATCATGCACCTGAAGATTCTCTGAGACATTCACTGGAGATGTCCCCAAACGTTGAGGTGAGTGCCTCACAAGATCCAGCTTTCCATCACAAACAGGAGAAGGCACCAATTCCGAAGACCCTGTAGCTTGGTTGTCCTCTACTTCCCCTTTTGCTTTAACATTAGTCCATAAAGAGACCAAAGAAATTGCACCATTCGAGTCTTGAAGCATGCGAGGGCTGTGCAGGCCTTGAGGAGTGCTCCTCAGATAACCAACAGGAGGCTTCGTCTCTGAGTCCACTGCAACACTGGAAGAACCTCCACTTAAGTCCCCCATATTTTGGCTTTCATCTTTAACACCATTTAAACCATCGGCAGCTGTGTTGCCATCCTAATAAAATAAGACAAAACTGTTACTTCATAAAAGGAGGTGCAAAAAACAACAGCAAAGAACAAAGAAAATGATACTTGTCGATTAACATAGCCAGGATCATCAATACAACCCTTTAAAACAACCACATTAGATCATACTAAAGTAAAAGAGATACTGTTATTTAGAGAAATGGCTTTTAATCAGGGTGAGAAGAAAACCATGCATGGTAAAAAGTGCCGGAGATGTGTAGCCAAAAAAACAACTTTCGGTATATGTAGGTACTTCAGGTAGGCGCAGAGATTCCCACAAAAGATAGCTCTAGAACTTGAAAAGGTAGTATATCTGCAGAGCCATTTACTTACCGTTAAATCATAGACACTCTAATCAGGTCTGCATTTTGTTAATGTGTTTGGTGCTTGTGTTAAATTTCTAAGGCTTCAAGTGGTATCTTTTTTTTCCTTTCTTTTTTAAAAAGGAACTCGGAGGAACTGACACCGAGGGGTCTAAGGAGGTAGACAAGCGCACTCGAAAGGCTTCAAGTGGTTTGCTAGCTCCGCACGCTCTTTACATGGCACATGCAGCCACCTTGCAAGTGTGTGAGATATCCGAGCAAAGCATGAGGTGGCCCCCACCGCAAAGATGAACATATGCAAAAATCAGGATAGTCCACTGGTTGAGCAGGCCACATGCGTATGTTGAATCAACTGTGGACCTTTGGCAAGTTTTATTAAACTATTCATTCCTTCCACATAGGGGTGGCCCACCTGATTCATGGCCTAGCTGGGATTTTGTGTACGTTCATCTTCATTGAAGGGTGACACTGCCTGTGGGTGTGCCACACAAACACCCAGGAGCGGATCTCGCAATCTGTCTAAACAGTGAACTGCGCTCCATGACCTATCCAATCAGTGAAGTGGACACCAGAAACAGTCTGATCATAGAATTGGGCCCACAATCTGTTCAATCAGTGAAGTGGACACCAGAAACAGTCTGATCATAGAATTGGGCCCACAATCTGTTCAATCAGTGATCTAGGCACCACAATCTGTACAGATAGTTATGTCAACCAATGGTGATCTGATTAATCTATGAACCCCACAAGGAGATGCAATTGATCCTTGGGCCCACGCGGACACCAGAAACAGTTTGATCAGGGAATTTGGTCCATGATCCATTCAATCAGTGATTTATGCCCCAGAATTTGTACAGAGTTATGTCACCCAATGGTAGTCTGATTAATTCATGTACCCCACAAAATGATGTAATTGATCTTTGGGCCCATGTGGTCCATGCTACTAGAACTATTCTTTGCTGTTATTCTTTAGACGACAAATTCATTAAGCACCCAAAGAAGCAAAACGAAAAAATGAGAAAAGATGAAGGGTGAGCCTCACGCCGCAAAACAAGCTACACAAAAAATACAAGGTGAGGCACCCAAGGCGAAACAATCATGCGGGTGAAAAATGATTAACCCAAACCTTCATAACATTGACAAGGATATTCCAGCAAATTCAGGTGGTGCTATGACCCATACAAAGGTCATGAAGGCATTAGAATCTGAAGAAGACATTGTTCCTTCGAATTCACGAGTTATTCTCTAAGCTAGCATTTAGTCAATTACTTATCAGGCGAGTTTACTTTCAGAGTTTTTGTCACTGATCGTTGTAGGCAATTTTTATAGGACCAAATGATCTTCAAAGGATGGTAATGTAAAGTAAAATAGCAATTTTTATGTTTTCCTCTCAATAGCGTTTGCGAAAGCAATTAAGGAAACGGGTGGCCAAATTCCTGTGATGTCTCATCAAAGTAAATCAGAGAAATACAGCCGAATCCAAGCTGTGGGTTTCCTTGTGATATGATTTCAGCCGATTCGACCATTTGACTATCGTGTAGTGGCACAGCGCATGGCTTGATATACACCACTGCCCCTAGTAACTACAACATGAGAACTCCTCCAAAACGCCTCCTCATCTCTCTTTCCCTCCTCACCACTGCAACACCAACAGAATCCTCATCCCTCTCGTCCTTCTTCCTTCTGTGTGGGGAAGTACCGGTTCGAGAATGTATTCCAGTGGTGCAAATTACTGCTGCGGTCGCATCTACAACCATTTGATTTCTGGTTGAAGGGGGGTGAGACACTATCGTCTTAGGTCCGTCTACTTCCATTTCCATATTCAGCAGTATCCCTGACATTTTTACGTCCCTTCTGCATGCTATGAATCCCCTTTGAAGCTTATAACAGAGTTTGCTTGGTTCCGGAAAATCATCTGACTCCTTCCTCGCGCTGACAGATTATCCTCCTTCAAGAAGTGAGTGCAACTGATCACCATATCTTGTGGACAACTACCTTCCACCATTTGTCTGCTCAACAAGAAGGTGAATACAAGTTGATCACAAATCAGACTGGTTTCCCTTGTTCCTCTCCTTCCCTGATGCTCCATTAACCCCTTATCAATGCAAGATTCATGGTGTGTAAACTGCGGGACAGTGCAGCTGCCTTGCATGTCAGTTTCATACAAATCATATCCACAATTTGGGTGTTTTGCACTATTTTCAGATGGAGCATGCAATGCATCATCCTTGTTTCCGACAATTGATCAAGAAGTTGTAGACATTATGTACATTGCTGTAGATTTCTACTGTTCTCTGTTTCATCGCCACAGAGTATTGTGTGCATCAAGCATGACAGTTTCGACAGTCGAGGCGTAACCTTTAGATGGTGCGTGCCAATGCCACTATTGGCATCGCTTTCTGATGTAGAGCGGGTCACAGACACTTTCATGACCAAGATGGACCAGAGAAGGCCCGATCGGAGGTGGAAGTCATTAAGACAGTTAGAACCTTAAAACAGACATATCTTGCAAACCAGAATGAGTTACTCGACGTACCATGTATGATTTTGGGGTAGGACGAGCTACTTTAGCCAACCAACCTGGCTATGCCGGGTTGCCCATGCCGAATTTGTGAGATTCCATCATATCAACGGTCGAATTCCATGTTTATTTCCATTTTTACTATTTTTAGTAAGTTTTAGTTTGATTATTACTCTTCATCCGTTGGGCTTTAGGAGTTGTGTCCAACATGAAAAGTGCTTAGAATAATTAGGAGAATAACGTAGTTAAGCCATATAGGACACTTACTATAAAAAGTAAATTTACTATTCATAGTAAGTTACGAATTTTAGGGAGTTTTAGTTGTAGTTTAATTCCATAACTTCTTCCAAGGCTTGGTATCCCTATTTAAAGGGTTGTAGACTCATTTATTTCAATCAATCAATCAATTTACGAATTTTCATGAACACTATTTCTATTTTCTTGCTTTTTCCTCGTGGATTCGAGTAGTCTCTGTGAGGAGTCCAGAGAAGCTTCGTAGATTTGAAGTAGTTATCCTTGAGGAAGACGGTGATCGACCTCATCACGTTCATCCCTGCATCACATTCCCTAGTGGATGTCTTGCAAGTTATGCACAGATCATGCATCAACCAGTAGCCATTGACGAGGACAAAATACCCCTTTGCTGGAGCCTACATAGGAGAACCTTGCTTCGTGGGTTGTATGGTGTTACTCATTGCATGACATTCCACTGCTCACTAAGCCCTTCATCACCAAACACTGTCAGTTGATGCATGATAATCAACCATTTGTACAAGTCTTTTAAAACAATACACCCCTGAACAATAAAGAATATGTGTTTAATCATGCCATTACAGATACATGTTTGACAAAACTGAGTGCATTGATGACCTTTTGTGCGGTCAGGGACCACACGGATGTCGCCCCTAACCTAGAAGAGATTGCATGCATACATTCATGCAACCTATTGCTTGGATGGCAGGAGTCTTGTGTATCTCTTACACCCTTGCAAAATGTTCACAGTGTACATGTTTACCGGCCTCGATCATTCACAGGTTCTTAATATGTATTTCGTCTGTCAAAATGTTGGGAAAACATGTGGGAAATGGATTTCAGGCGGTCACCCTATACGTATTGCTAATGTCCTCCTAATCTGCACATGGGTTTCTATCTTGCTCATCAAATCACCTCCCACAGTTTCAACAATCATAAAGAGATGAATACTGGTATTTGAGACTTAACCCATTCCAATTATGTCTACATTAAGTCCTACAACCAGGAAAGCAACATATTCAGCATTATCCAATAAAAAGATAAAAGTTGTCAGAGACCACATCTTGTTGACAAGTTGGCAATGGCTGCAGAATTAGAACTGAAGAATGCTTGGGTGCAATAGCAACTTTAAGTTAATCATGCTCGTGGGAAATGCTGAACTGGCAATTTTGGGCAAAATTCATGAAATAAGCCACCTTAGTGTGATTCAACCAGAAACTGCACCAACTGTCTGCAATCTGTGAAGACCCGAAAATCACGTATTACACATGATGATTAACACATTTTCAAACGGATTATGTCTCCCTACCCAAATATTTTTCATTTGCTGTCAATTCTCTTTCCTTCACATCAGTTGTAATCTATGCTTCTTGTTATGTTCACAATGGCCTGTGCTGAGAACAGCCAAATCTCAAACCTTTTAGCACTTAGTTATGTAGTAATACTCAATGTCCAATGACTTTGTTACATACTGGTATATCCATTGTCAGCATTACTTTCCCCTATTTTGCAGTACAGATGTAGTCGATAACTTGATATTCAATTGAAATCAATGTATTGAACTATAGTTTTCCGCATGCAGCATACATACCTGACTGTACACTCTGCAAAAATTGATAAATGATATACATTAATTACTAATAACTGTTGCCTAACTGTACACATTCTCATGTTGAAGAAATAATGGTTGAATGTAAAGCCGACAAGGAGGTAGCTGCAGCCGCCACAACAATGGCAGCTACTGCTTGTATGATGACAATCATTGAGTATTGTCGCAGCCACATGACTAAAGCACCATCCAGACGAGGGAACCTAGAATGAAGCAAATTCATTAACAATATTATTAGGAAGAATGACACTAACTGTATGGCCCAACTACGGATGAATAGGGCACATTCTCCCAACTTTGTAATTTGTTGAGAGAGAAACATCATGCATAATACCAAGAGGATGAGTCTAGAAGAACAAGTTGTTCTATTTTTTCACACAATTGGACATAATGTCCAAAATTTGTTCAAATCCAAATTGGAGTGTCTACTTTGCGGTAACACAAGCAGTCAATAGCATTTTGTTAGTTGCTTTGTTGTAATCTAGTAGTACGCTAATGTTTAGTAATACTCTATCTAGGGACTGTATTTGTGTTGTAGATGGACCCATTAGTAGCTTTCCTCCCCACACATCGGAATCCAAGCATCTGTAATAGGAAGGGGTTCATCTGCCAAAATGTACTAGATGCTTGCTCATTCAATATGAAATTTGTACATTCTAGCTAGAGGGAGTAGATCTACATCGGATGCCTGTGTTCTACAAAGTGCCCTCGCTTGTAAATTGGACTCGCTGTCTATACCAAATGGTACATACGCTACGGTGGGCATAACAGTGCCCACCGTTATGGATACACTCAATCAGCATAACAACCGATACAGGGGGTGTAACAGCTGATATGCCCTTTGTATCGGTCGATTTTTATTTTTATTTTTTATTTTTTGCTCCAAAAAATCAAGAATTTTTTAAAAAATGTAAATATTCCAAATATTCATTCGTTTATAGTTTTGAATATGTTTATGGTAGTGTAACAGTCCAATCTTTGGTAAGAATGTTGTATCGGGCTATCTGATGAATTTATGAACCCGACTACCTTGAATTGACTGCAAATCTTTTATATTTAATTATTTAACTATATAATATCAATATAAATTCATTAGAATGAATGTAATACCAAAACATGTCATATTTGCAAGTTTTACAATTATTTATAGTATTGGTGTATTACATACCTCGTAACTCACGTACATTTCATTTCAACATACAAAGTCTAGGGACTGTTATGTCATATTATGTAATTCATATACCTAACAATTTAATATCATTTCCCCCAATAGAACTTTTTAAAATAATAATAATAATAATTTGAAATTAGATTCGGGTGAATAGTATTGCCAATTTGGGGCTAATTTGGCGGACCATTCGATGCCCCAAATCTACTTCAAATTCATGCAATCTATTGGCACCAATCCCACTAATGGATTGGTGGACATTTGTTGAACAATGAAGAATGAAAAATATCAAATGGTTCTATATACAAAAACAAGTGTCCACAAATTAATAGGAAAATCGTTCCAACAATTTAATTTTGGGATTGTGACTTAGCAACAATGATCTCATAGTTTAATTGATGAATTTTGAGTTAATGTATGCCTCAAATACAATTTTTTAGGGCCATATACGTGGGGCCCACCTCAATGTATTTATTGTATATCCATGTTGTCCATCCGTTTTGCCAACTCATTTTAGGATTAAAAAATGAGGCAGATCCATATCTCAGATGGACCACTAGTGGGTAAGGCCTTGAATGTGGGGCCCACCTCGATGTACAGATTACACAAGGATCCAAATCCTTGTCTAATCAAGAGTCCAGGCCAAAGCTTTCCTAAAGATTCTCTCCTCTGAGACTTGCTTGTTTTCGAAGCACCTCATATTCCTCTCTCCCCAAATCGCCCAGCTGACGTTTAAGGTTGTTAAAAGGACCCCCAAATCTGCCTCGCAAACAGACAGTGAATGAAGGGGTGATCCACCATTTCCTCAGCCCTCATGCATTGTAAACAGACATTGGGAAGCCCCATACCCCTTTTTCTAAGATTGTCGACAGTAAGGATTCTATTTTGACTTACCTACCAAACAAATGCCAACACCTTAGGAGGAGCACCATACTTCCAGAATCGGTAATTGAATGAGGGGGGCGTGGCAGGAGTTGCTAACTTCTTGTAAAAGGATCGGACTTAAAAGCAACCAGATTTTTTATCATAATTGTTACGCTTTTCCTCACAAACCACCCCCCCTATAGAGGTAAATCACCTCTTCATCCACCCAGCTCTAATTCTATAGAAAACATCTACACCTCTACAAGGCATGAATGAAGTGTTAAGTTTGTTTAAAGAGGATCTCAAAGAAAACATGTTTCTTGTTTCTAGAAATTGAGCACAATAAATTTGAGGAAGAAAACAGGGATTTTTTAATGCAAATGCCAAGTTCACTACTCCTCAACCACTTTCTCCCATCATATCATGGAATGTTAAAGGTCACCCCAATATCTTGTTGCCCAATGAGCAAAATGTGTGTGCGAGTGTTAACTTTATCGCATTTTGTCCTTATGTTGTTCGTTACGAGCTTGTTTTCCAATGATTGTCTCGAAGAGAATACCATAGAAAGTTAATTATTTAAAATCAAGATAGTTTTGTACAAGTATGTGGTTAGCTTTGTACAAATCTAAAGTACATACCATCATCATCATAGCCTTGTCCTAGCTATTTGTGGTTGACTCTATCAATCTCACATGCATGCAAAGCATAAACAGGATAGTTTTGTACAAGTATGTGGTTAGCTTTGTACAAATCTAAAGTACATACCATCATCATCATAGCCTTGTCCTAGCTATTTGTGGTTGACTCTATCAATCTCACGTGCATGCAAAGCATAAACAGAAGTGAACAACAAAAATGGAGGATGCTTTCAAGATAATATATAAATAAAGAACATCTTCTAGAAAAATAGAATGACAAATATGTCAAACCTGTAATTCTCAAGAATATTGAAATAGTAACGGTGATGGTGGTTTGTCTCAAAAAGTAATGGTGGTGATGGTGATGGAGAGAGAGAGGGCATACGAAAGCATACCTCTTGCTTTATGGAAGCCCTTGCAACATCATCTTCCTCCATTGGAGATACTGTGAAAGCATCTACTGTCGGAGAAATCCTAATACTTGCAGAATCTTGTTGCTCAATATTCACTAACTTTATCAATGTCTCTGGTGGAAAACCATTTCCACATACCTCACTAGAGAATACCTCAGCAGGTGCCTTAGCCAATGATATAGGCTTGAGAACATCATTATTATTGGATGCTTCAAGTTGACTGTTGGAGTTGGGCTCTGCTAGTATAGTTTCCTTTTGATCTTCATTCTTTAAGTCTTGAATATCTGCAACCTTCAAAGGCCCCTCTTGGAACTCCAATGTATGAGCATCACCAGCAGGCGTAGAAGCTGCAGATATAATAAAGTAAGAATCTAAAAATCATGAAGTTCAAACCTTAAAGAGATATTCAAAATGACAAATAATCATTCCATGACTAACGTAAAAGAAGATATGATTTTTTTTCAATAACTGGGTGTCTACTTTTGGATGCACTACAGAATTGAATTTTTATAAGTTCAATATTAACTTTAGGGCCTGTTTGGATACAAGAATGTGGGAAAGGAAAACACTTTCCTGAGTTGATGTTTCTTGCTGTTTGGCTTGAAAAGAAAGTAAAGGATTCGCAGAGTATTCATCATAATCTAAGCCTTATCCCAGCTAATTGCGGTCAGCTGTGAGAAAAGATGTGGCTAAAGTTTGACACCAATTGCCAACCTAGTGCAACCTCAACCAGTAATGAGAGAGCAAAACTCGCAACAGCGGAAGATATATGGTGACCGTTGTCTAATGAATTTGGGATTGATGTTTGCTTCCCAAACAGCAGCCCTTTCTGCAATCGAGGGCTATAGTGCTGGAAAAGGTAATCATTAATCAATTTACTTAACTATGTTCGCACCATGAACCCCCCATACCCAAAAAGGCCCCAGTTTATATTCATGGAATGAGCTAAAAATCACAATTATGTTACTTACAAGTTGGACTCGAAAGGAACATACTGCAAATTGAGACGACTCCATCACTATGAATGATCAGATGATTATGGTCAGACAGGTGATCATATTTTCAGCTTTTCCATTCTATGGAACAACATATTGCAATTTAATTCAATGGTGCATCCAAACACATCCTAAACATGCACAGATTGAAGAATGCAATTGCAGACAGACCACTCACCTCTCTTCCTGTCATCTGCCTCTTTATCAGAACTCCTTGCCTTTTTCTTCCCACTCCGTTCTTTCAGTCCCCCTGACTCTTCCTTCTTCCGTTTCCCTAAATGAACCCCAACTGGCCGAAGCTGGTTCCTCTCCCTCTTTGCCCAATTCTGCATCCGTCCGCCGCACGAACCACCCTTCACGCCCTCCTGTCTCTTTTCCTTTGGAGAAGACTTCCTCTCACACTCTGCTCCATCAACCAAACTTCTCAAACCACTGATCGTCTCCACAGGAGGCGCATACGGAATAATCTCTTTTGACAAAGAGAACAAAACATCTGCCCCTCTATCCACCGGATTCTCATTCTCCTCCTCAGGCCCTGCAACACTGGACTCGAGCCTCTTCTTCTCCTCCCAGCAAGGGAACTCCCTGTACTGAAAATTAAACTTCTTAGGCACATAGCCCGTGCACTTCCACAGCTCTGACGTGAAAACAGATGACAAGTTCTGAAACAAAGAGGGGTCACCGCCAGGCATGCCCTGGACATGGACCCGCTCCTCCATGGGAATATCGGTCCAGAGCCTGAAAGGGCGCCGAGACGAGACCGGCACTGCGGGCGGGCGCACGCACACTGTCTTGTTAGGGAGCTCAACCAGCAGCTGTGCAACCTCTGTCTCCTCGCTGTTGTCGTTGCTCCTGCCCTTCTTCTTCTTGCACTTGTCGCAGGCAAATGACGTTTCCCCCTTGACAAAGCGGGAGCACCGCGTGTGGACCCACACGCCGCACTCGTCGCAGTTCACCATCTCCTCACCGTCGTCGTAATTGACCCCGCAGGCGCAATCCACCGTCCACGACCCGTCGCCCCAGTCGTCTGGGGGATCGGATATTGGAAGCCGGTGGTGAGAACGACCTTTCATAATGATGGTTTCTGCTTTCTATCGCTAACTTCCAAACCCTAAATACATCTGCATATCATAAATAGAGAAAGCCTAGCCCTAACCCTAATTTCAGAAGCCAGAGATTGAAGCCCTAAAACGTAATTCTCGAGAAGTTTCATGGTTTTTCCGTCCATTTTCGATCTTAAGCACTGAAACTGAGAATTAGAAACAGGAATCGATTTCATTGAAGAAGACTTACCGGGAAATCGATTTTCTTTCTTGAGAAATTTGCGTGGAAAGATGAGAAAAATCGGAGCGATTTTTGCATCTTCTGGGCGATTTTTGGGCGATTTTGTCTTTCCTCCTTCGCGTACTTCTCTGTTTCTGGCTTCGTTTCCAACCGTTCGGAGCGATGTGGAAGAAGTGGGAAAGTTGAAAGAGCTGCTGCCATCTCTGTCCACACGTAAATGACTTCTCGCACACGGAGGAGCGGAACCGAAGAATTCATAGGTGCTATTTGAGGATACGTTGGCGTCCGAGGAGCTGGATAGGCTTAACGGCTTGGCTCCAGAGAGAGATGAGAATGGGGCTCCGCGTCTACACGTGCTGCTGTTGTACTTACACATGTATGAGATCTAGTCTCTTATTAAACTGACTCCGTGTACGTTAGCTGGCGCTCGATAAGTCAGCCACACGCGTGCATGGAATTTTAACAATTGGTGATTTCCTATTTCTATTTGATGGGTATGAGCTGTTTATTTTCCAGCGAGTTGGCAATGAGATGCCCTTACACGGAGGCGGATTGCCTTCCAAGCACCTCCGCTCGGAAGTTGGTGCGCCCGCTGTGATGTTTGTGCTAGGCTATTTTTTTTTGTGTTTGCAGTTAATTATCAGTGGAAAGGACCTTGCGAGCAGCTTGGACGGCATATCAACATTAAAGTAGGACTTAAGAAGATTTCAGAGCTGGGCATTCTTTTACGCCATGGGCTAAAAAAGTGAGGTGTGTCCGGTCTCAAGTGGACCACACTACAAGAAATAGTGGTGATTGAACACCGCTCATTAAAAACTTCTCAGGGCCACTATATTTTTGTTCTAATGTTTATTTGCCATTTAACTTGTTTGTTAGGGGACAAATGCCTAAATAAAGGGAAAACACAACTATCAGCTTGGTCCAAAAATTTTTGCAATCTTAGAAAGTTAGTTTTTAATGGTGGCTGTTGATGACTAAATCTGAGCGGTTCTCCACTCTGACTCGTGAACTCCGAACTACTTCATCACCTCAAGCCTGCACACTAGCAACAAGCAAAGGAGACCCTGGCTAAGCTAGGGGACCCTTCGATGCCTAAGTCAGGTCAAGGGAATCTGGGTCTAAATTGGAGAGTAATGGGAGAGTGCAAGATATTGCGTACCTGTACAATGGGGTCTCTGTATTTATATCTGACTATCGGATGGTCTGGGTCCGTTAATCTCGGCACGATTCGCTCAATCAGTGAGATTTTCGAATCGTGGAGATATTGTCCGTAATCCAAGGATCGTGTAGCGTATCGTGCGTATATGCGGACGAAACAATCGGTCATGTCCGCTTAAGGTAGTTTCCTAGTTTAACGCATGGAGCGTCCACGTTCCACCTCGGCCTCGGCTCGAGACTTCCGGCTAAAGAGATCTTGACTAGCATGCACATCGGCCTTCACCATTGATTTGTTAAACAAGAATCGTGTCCTGAGTCCAAGCCGAGCTCCAGCCTGGGCTTAGGATGAACTTGCCTTTCTTGTCTGTTGGGCATTCTGGAGGTCTCCCCTAAGAGTCTCAAGGTGGGTGGCGAACGTAACCCGTCGAGTCGAGGCTCCCAGCGACGGGTGTCACAGACGTGAGTGGTTAAGTCATCTGTTTCTAGTCGGACAATAGCAGGACGGTTTGAGATCTCACAAGTAGGTTCTTGTATGACCTTTATACCAACTGTCTTAGTCTTGGAATACCCTGAGCTGATAACCTCAGAGCTGAAGTTCCGCGTAAGCCGAGCCAAGCATCCTCCTTCAGATCAGTCTTGTCTTACTCTTATGTATCTGATCCGATTAGTATTGCGTCAGCCCTTAGAATAATAGTGGCTCGAATCTTCTTATAACAGAAGCCCCCTACTCTTCGAGTTTGGACACGGACTCGAAGAGTGATCATATACGGAAGATCAACCGTTTCCTCCGTCTCGTCTTCCATGCGTGCGGTTGCAATTATGACTCATGTGTTGAAGGGACGCGTCCTCGACATTTTTCATCCATGGGTTAATCTCCGCTAGGCACGTGGCGACGGTTAAGATTTCGTATAATTGTTAGGCCTATGGGTGGCTGCCACGTATGTCGTGGGAGACGTTTGAATGACGCTTTCCCTGCTCGAGCACCGCTTCCACTGCTCTAAGCTCGTAATCCTATTCCAAAGGCACGCAGTGTGACAGGGGTTGAACCAGTGACCTACAGCCACGTATGCCCCTAGAGTCGGCTCCCAACGGTTCGGTGGTGGCCATTATGTTTCGTCATTAATGCAGAGATTCTTCTTGGGCTATATAATTCTCAGCGTCTTTGGAAACGTTTCTTACTTCAGTATTTTGAGTTCGTGTTCCCTGATGAGGCAATTTTCGGTGAGGGCGATTCCGGCTGATTCGACGCTCCCGGCGAGGCGATTCGACCAATCAGGGGTTTGACAGCAAAGGCGATTCTCAGTGACCGTCCGATGAGTCTTCTTTCCTTCTAGCGTTTCTCTTCCCTGCGAGATGTCGTTTGACCTGGAGATGGTCCAAGACGATTATGATAATTCTGAGCCGGGAAGCTCAGATGATAGGAGGGGGGCATCAGAAGGCCCCTTGGAAGTTGTGCCTCTATACCCTCCGCCTCGAAGAAACAAGGAGACAGGGGCTTGGACTCGCCGGGTAGGCAAGAAGAAGCCGCCTGAGCCCCCCAAGACTTATTTTCAGGGGCAGGGGAGATGCCAGCGAGCGAACGGGCCTCGGAGGCTGTCCCCGGAGGCTCTGTGCTGACGGAGTCCCAGATGGGGTGGATCCGCTCGGAGTTTGAGATCCCGAACTTCGTTTAGATAAGGGCGCTAGAGCTCCTTGACACCCCCTGGGCTCCTGCTGAGGAAGAAGTCCCCATTTTTCTCTGCACATTGCAATGTGGGCTCCGACTCCCCATGCACCCTTTCGTCCGCTCCCTGACTGCTTACCTGGGACTAGCTCCCGATCAATTTTCCCCCAATGCTTGGAGGGTTCTTATCTCTTCCTTCATCATTTGACGTCAAGTCGAGAATCTCGAGCTGACACCAGAGGAGTTAATAAGTCTAACTTGGTCAAGCACGATAGCCATAAGCTATGGTACTACTTCGTGACCCAAGGCATCAAAGGTTCGGGGCTGATCATGAATCTTCTGTCCTCTAATAAGGATTGAAAAAATAAATGGTTCTGGGCTTCGAGCAAATGGGAGGCGCCGACGGTGGAGCTTGGAAACTTGGCGATTCAGGTTCCCACCCAATTCACTACACCAGGTCGGACCCTACACGCTTTTTTTTATACCCCTCTCCCTTCTGTTGTAGTCGGACCAAGGTTTTCCTTTTATTCCTATAGATTTTCCGAGATGTTCACCTCTTTTCACCTTGGACCAGAAAAATCAAGTCGCCAAGGCAAGGGCGCATTCGGGAGAACTTCGCTCCTAGTCAGACCTGATCACAGCCGCTAATCTTCACTGGTCTGGGTTTTGCAAGTCCGAGCCTCTCCCTACCTCCTTCAATAAGTTTCTCATGCCTTCAGCTCGTTTCTCAGGTGTCTCTTCCCTCGGAATGACTAAACTTCCTAGCTCATTGCTGATTCGTTATTTTTCATGCAGGCATGGCCAAGGCTTCTGGGTCCCAGAGGAGGAAGGCTGCCCCGACCATTGACGAAATTTTAAGGGCCGAGTCCCAAACGAAGACAACCGTTCAGAGGAGGCATGCGGCTCCTCACGGCGAGGGCCCCTCGGCCCCAGTTGTTATTGTTGCAGCTCCTGCCGCGGCTTCAATTCCTGTAGCTGCAGCTCCGACTACAACGCCTATTGCGGCTGAGGCCGCTGCTGTCGATGCTCTAGCATCATTCCCTCCTCCTGCCACTGCCCCTAGGGTCATTGGAACACCTCCCGCAGTCCTCGAGCCCTGCATAGCCGTTCCCTCCACATCCGAACATGAAGAAGTCGTTCTGATGGCTAATGCCATACTTTTCCCTCCCGAGGTCGGAAATGATCTCGGGGCCGAGGTTCAGGCCTTAGTAGGCAGCAGGACTGGAGCTGAGGAAGTAATGGGATCGGCTCAGGTGGGGACAAGCGGAGTGAGGTTTTGTAACATCTCAAAAAATCCGTGCAAAGACCTGAGTATCACCTCAGACAGAAATTCTTAATGACCGAATCCTTTAGAAATTAGATAAAAATTAACTAAGTAATAAACTAAATAATCAGTAGAATTAGCTTGAACCGCTATCTATACGAACCGCAAGACCCAAAACCATTAGAATTGCTAGCTCAACATTACCCAAGAACCTAGGAGAAATCCTAAAACCCAATTGCTCTCGAGAGCACATCGAAACTCCATATTAGACCTGAACCGCGTGTTGAAAGTCCGATTACCGCGAAACTATAAGGTTATGACCGCCTTATTGGGCTTGATAACCATTGCAGGAATCGGTCCAAATGGTATCCAGAAAAGCACAACTTAAGCTTTGAGCGAAGTGTGTGAGAAACGTGAATATCTTTGGAAAATGAACTTAACTTAAGTGATTTGGGTCATTCGCTTGCGAGCGAAATTGGAGACTTCGGACCATCAAATTCTGACCTAAATACACCCATGGGTCAGGGAAATTTCACTGCTCATATCGGTATACTTGTGGCCCTGATCGAGGAACGACGACCGTTGATCTGATTCGGGTCCTTCACGACTGATTCGTTTGTCAGATCATACCATAAACACAGTCCTGTCATAGATCCATTATCAGGGAATTTGGGGCCTCCAGATGAGTCCATTTACCCAAAATAGACGCCCTTTGGCTATAACCTAAGTATACCATGGCCCTAGGGCCATTAACATCAGTTTTGGGCCTATATAATGCCCTTAAACCACCCCTCTCTCATTCCATACGAATTCTCTAACCCTAGGAGAGAGAAGAGAGAAAAGAGGAGGAAAGAGTGAGGAGAAGAGAGAGAGAGAGAGAGACCGTTGCTGGGATTTACTCCCACCACTCCACGTACTGAATCACCTCCCCACCATCGCTACACCGTTAATTTCAGATACGATTTGGGTAAGAAATCCTAACCCTGATCTCGTTTTAGGATTCCAAATAGAGGAATCAACGTAATAGCTAACCTATTTCGTGATTTAGGTAGCCGTTGTGCTGTAGACGGAACCGTAGTGTACGAACCGAGTTCGTAACGAGCAAACCGACGAAAGGTGCGGACTATAAACGTTTAGGTTATGGTTTTCAAGGCTTTCAATGTCAACAATAATTTATGTCTGACTTGATTGCTGTCATATGATTTTAGTTACGATGTATTCGATAAACTACGCATGTGTGTGAACTATGTGAATATAAAAAGCATTCCAAGTATTTGTCGAAATGTTTCAATGAAAGTGAAATTATGATTTATGTTTGCCATGATTATTAACCTAGAATACATGTTTGTTGTGTGTAGAACAACTCCTTTATGAAAGGATTTGCCATAATATATGTTGTAACTAATTTAGTTTATGTATATAGTATTATGTAGTCTAAGTGTTTGATGAAATGTCTGAATGAGAAATTGTTTGATAAATTGCTTCCAACAAGGGCATTGAGAGGGGAGTCTCAACTACCTTATCCATATTTGTAGTTTCCTTCACATAGTGTAAATTGCTGCTATGTGATTTAGGGATGAAATGCATATGTATGATAACATGTTCTATATGTTTGATAAAAAATGATTATTGTATTTGAATTGTTTGTTAAATGTTGTTATGATTATCAGATGTATCTACTTATTGCATTTGAGTATGATTGGGACTACTACATAGTACAAGCAATCGGTAACGATTCCCGATGGAGTGGCCGAACTAGTTTCGCTACATTAGATACTTTTGATGAATCTGAGCCGTACGGTGATTGTCGACAATGGTTAGGCTATGCGGAGTGCTCACGCGCTCTATGCCGACCAATCTAACGTGCACTCGTACCAATTGCACTTGTCAATTAACCCGATTGGCCTATTGTGTGTTTACCATGTATGGACACTACTGTTTGAATCTAAGGTACCACCTACTAATGTAAAGCTCATTTAACTATGGTACCAAGATCTACTAAAACTCATGAGCCGGACATGGTGGTGTATGGGACACCGCAGTCAAGCTGTCGGCCCAAGCTGAGGTGTCGAGCCTCCCCGTAGTGACCAGTGCGCAACCCAAACTCGTGAGCCGAATATGGTGGTGTATGGGACACCGCATTCGAGCTGTCGGCCTACGTTCAGGTGATAAGCCTCCCGTAGTGACCTCGAGTATAAAATAGGCCTATGCTGACGGTGACGAGCCTCTCCGTAGTGACCTCGAGTGTAAACTCATGAACTTACTTATCCAATGCTTTTCATCAGAGGTGATGCCCTACAACTTGCCTATCGTATGTGATTAACTATGATTGATGACCCTAGATGGATCATTGTTTGGGTAAGTGATATAAAGGGAGGTACCTTAGCTTCCTGAATCTGTTGTATGAATAAGCCTAATAAATTACTTGGCTAACACGACCATGCACCGCATTGCATGTACTTTGGCGAGAAAGCGCACGTTTAGGGAGTTTGTCATGCGTGACCGTGAGACGAAGTCGCTGAGGGAGTACAGGCGAGGGCATGTATCATTACGCATATCATTCTTGCATTAACAAGAGTACTTAGGACATGATTGTTGTACTACTTAATCATTACTGCTTGACTGAATTGATAACATGTTAACCGTTGCCTTATAGTCTACTGAGTTCATCACTCAGTCTCACTCTAGGACAGTGTTTTAAAACACCAACTAGACTCTGATTTAGATGCAGGATATGCCGAGGCTTTCGTGGCGGAGCCGGACTTCTTCGACGAGGAGGAGTTCTCCTACTCAGCTATCAGGAGGGTATCTGTAGACCTTGTTCTGATTTGACGGGATTACAGGGTTACATGAATTAGTTAGACAGTTACATTTTGATATTTTATAAATTTTGGAACAAACACATGTATATATTCAACTCGATAGCGCATTCATACTCTGTAGGTTGTGAAACACATTATATTCTATATATTTATCCCAGTCTTCCGCTTGCTTAATTTGATTATCTCTGGAGTATGATATATTGTTTTAGTATAATCCCACTCATGTTTAATGCACTAATATGGACAACATTCAAACATCCTCATCCATATTGCATGAAGTGATGCACCGGATCTCGGGAGTTGAGCCTTACTTGACCCTCGATTTTTGGGGTGTTACAAGTTGGTATCAAAGCATGATTTAGATTAAACCGAACCTGGGTTATGGTAAAACGATGCTCATTAACGCATTTTGACTTAGGTGGGGGCGATAAAACGTAGAAACAGTCGTAGGATCCCAAGTTTCACCAACGGGCGAAAGCGACCGTTGGACATAGCACGTATGCAACTGAGACCATGTAAAATGATCTCAATTCCTTCTTAGGCCGTCAAACGATGAGTTCAGACTACTACACAACAAATCCCCAACTTGAAACACGTAAAAAGGCGTGAATATGTGCGAAATGGGGTGAGAAAACGCATCTCACGGTCGAGGGGTGCCAAACCACGCAAATTGGTGGGACCCAAGGGGTCCCCCGCATATTTCCGGCACCCCGGGAGGGAGGTGGCCACCGCCCAGGGGCAGCGGCACCCTTCACACATCTTTGTGTGGGCCACCCTATTTCCTCCATTTGCTTCATTTCTTCCATTTTCAAGCTCCTAAACCCTCCAAACCCCTCAAAAATCTGATTTTTTCTTCCAAATCCCTCTCCCATACACACCAAACTTCATCTTCTTCCATATCTTCCTTTCCCTTCATTTTTCTCAAACCCATTTCATACAACTCCCCATCTTCCCTATTACCCACCTATTTGAGCACAAAGCCTACATCTTTGTGTCTCATAACTCTCAAACTTTCAAAATCCACCCTATCCTCAAGAATTTTCAATTCCATGGCTCTTTTGAGCTAGTGGCTGCCATCTTTTTACTTTCCACACTCCTTTCTCTCATGGGGAAGAGAAGGGCGTCCACAGATGAAGTTGGGCCTACCCGCCCAACCCATCTGAGGAAGAAAGCGAGCGTAAAAGCAAGTACAAGCGTCACACAAGAGCAATGGACGAAGCGGGATCTTGATCCCCATATTCCACTCGAAAGAGTTCTACCAGCGGGCATCGGACATGGTAAGTTCGTGGCCATAAGGTTGTGTTTGAAGCACATGTGGATGAGAGGCTATTTGGGTTATATCCGGTAATGGACCTCTTGTTGGACTCCAGGTGGAGTCCCATATTTGAATGCATGACTCATACGTGCGAGAGCACTATCGAAGCCTTCTATGCCCACATTCGAGATCCACTACTGGATCTTCTACAGTTCACTATTTTCGTTGGAAGGTGGGAAGCAATAGGCAATGTGGATGTGATGGCCCGAATTATGGGAATTGCACATGGTGAAGTGCATGCTAGTGAATCTCATCTCAAGAGTATGCGAGAAAGAGATCGTCGCACGCGGTTTCTTTATGGACGACTGGTTCACTGGAAGCGAGGCAATTACCTCCCATCGACTAAATTGACAAATAATTTCTGCCTGCTCCATCACATATTCACATATAATGTGTATCCTAGGTGGGGCAATCGTACCGAATACACTCGTTTGATGGTGGACTTCCTGTATAGAGTAGGGCAGGGAGACAAGTTGTGTCTGCTTACGTTCGCCCTACTACAAATAATACAGACCGCGCGTGCTGTTAGGAGAGATGTTTCACTCCCATTTAGCCGACTTATATGTAAGATTGCTCGTGAGTTTGGCTACAGACTTAACATTTTGAGCTTGCGCCGATCCACTTCATTAATGACACTATGCTCAACAACATGGAATTGACCCTCGACAACGTCAAGCCCGACTCGACGAGAGTGGGGATTAGATAAAAGAGGACAGTGAAGAGGAAGGAAGTAATGAAATAGAGGAAGAGAGTAATGAAGAAGAGGAAGAAAATGAAATAGAAGAAGGAAGTGAGGAAGAAGAGGAGGAAGCCCAGGATTCAGATGGGGGGCCTCCTACTGCTACACCTGAGCACTGCCATGATCGGGCCGCATTAGAAGCCCGCCTGGCTCAGATTGAGGAAAACCAGACCGCCTTGAGACAAGAGGTCAATGAGACCCAGGCCGAAATGAAGCAAAAGCTTAAAGAGAGTCAAGCTTACATGAAGCAAAGATTTAAGAAGATGTCTCACACTCTGAAGGCCTTCCAGTGTTATATGCAGAACAAGGGTGCTCCTCCACCATCACCAGATTCAAACGGCTAGTCATACGGTGCAGTCGTATTTTAGTTTGCTTGTTTCTAGTTTTCTTTTGTAATAGCCTTGGTAGGCTTGGTTGGTTGTTAGTGTGTTTAGTGTTTAAAACTTGTGTTAGAATATCTCACATGCATCTTCTGTCATGATCCATGTAAGACTACATCTCATGTGTTGTGACGATTTTGGTTAAATGAAATGCATGAAGCTTCTTTTGATTTGGAATTTGAATTATGTTTGGATGAGTGTCTGTTATTATGCTAAATCTTACATGGGTTACACCCTATGTTATATATAGGGAATGCCACCAAAGAGCGCTCGGAACACTGCACGTCTCGTACTTGGCGGATCATTTGACAGGGCACCTCCCCTAAGCGATAGCCACACGGACCCTACTTTGGGCCCTGATAGTGACGCCTGCCAGATTCTTAGCCGGCCACTGGCCCCACAAATGGGCCAACACTTAGTGCACCACCGGTTTTAGAACAGAACCGTGCGTCCTCATCGACGCCACACATGGCTCATGCAGCTCCTCCTCCTGATAGGTTGGAGTAGATGATGCTCTAATGCAGCAACAGCATCAAGTTTGGACCACAATTACGGCGGCCCTTGCCCAAAACATGAATGTGGTCCCGCTTACACCACTTGTGCAGCCTGCTGGAAATATGAATACCAACAGTTTATTTGAGCGCTTTCAGCGTTTCCGACCTCCCACCTTTGCAGGTACTTATAGGCCCGAGTAGGCCGAATACTGGCTCGACCGCATCTCTAAGATGCTGAAGCCGCTGCACTGCACTGAAGCAGAGCAGGTAGAGTTGGTTATGTACATGTTCGAGAAGGAGGTCAGTCTTTGGTGGGACAGCATCCTAACAACAGTTACCCCTGGATATGTATGGACATGGTATGCGTTTGAGACCCACTTTCATGGAAAACACTTCCCCCTCACTTATCGTAATGAAAAGGAGGGTGAGTTTCTTCGCCTCTGACAGGGAGGGATGACCATGGCAGAGTATGAGAACCGCTTCACAAAGCTAGCCAGATATACTCCTTTGATACTAGGAGACGAGCCGATGAAGATGCGGTGATTTTCTGAGGATCTGCGGCCTGAAATCCGCACGAAGATTTGTTGCACTAGCATTCCCAACTATGTTAAGTTAGTGAGCATGTCCCTGCGAGCTGAGCAAGATGGAGACAGACTATCCCATACACGTGTGCCCATGGGCCCGAGGCCCCTACCTGACTTGCTGAACCGACCATTCCTCGGCAAGAGGGCACGTGCAAATTCGCCTCCCAGTCTTATGGCTCCACTGACTCAGCAGAGGCGATCTGATCTATGGTGTATCTACTGTAAGAAGTTGGGCTATACAAACACTTATAACTTTACTAAGATGAGGGATAACGACTTTACGCCGCCTTATACAATCCATTTCAGCTCCACCTCTACGATCAACACCATTAGCACAGCCTTCTTACAGACCAAATGTACCTCGAAATAGGCCACCTCAACGGCCTATGGCAGCACAACTGAATCGTCTTCAGCAAGCTCGTGTGCACTCACTTGCAACTGAAGCA
This sequence comes from Magnolia changhungtana, assembly GCA_030180095.1. Taxonomy (NCBI): domain Eukaryota; kingdom Viridiplantae; phylum Streptophyta; class Magnoliopsida; order Magnoliales; family Magnoliaceae; genus Magnolia; species Magnolia changhungtana. The sequence goes on along the minus strand of JASAUF010000502.1, from coordinate 1,614,432 downwards.
TCTGAGTTAACAACCGTAGCACTATTGGCTTTCGAAGTCATAACACATATCCAAGGTACACCAGTCTTCCTATTGGTGGACACCGGGTCCACTATCTCGATAATATCATGTGCAGCAGTTAAGCGACTAGTGTTGAAAACTACTCCTATGATTGACTCCTTACAGCCACGGGAACTTTTTCAGACTCTACCAATATTTGTAAGGGTTGCTCAATAGACTTAGGAAGTAGAACAATACTCGTTGACCTGATCGTGGCCCCGATATGTCATTACGATGTCATCCTCGGTATGGATTGGCTCACCGAGATGAAGGCAGAGATTGATTGCGATACTAGATTGATGACAACACATGCACCTGAGGGCATGACCTTTACTTTCCCAATTCAGGTTAGTTGGTACTATCACATTAGTTATTATGCTACCTTGCTAGAAAATGTTGATGGCCCGACACTTAGGGACACGCCCGTAGTCCAAGATTTTATGGACATGTTTAGAACGATACCTAGACTACCTCCTCAGCGTGAGATCGACTTTACTATCAACCTTATAGCTGGTGCGACACCCATTTCTCTACCAACGTATAGCATGCCTTTATGTGAAATAGAGGAGCTGAGGAGACAGATCGATGATCTGTTGGATGCAAGTTTCATATGACCGAGTGTATCTCCATAGGGAGCACCTGTGTTGTTTGTGAAGAAGAAGGACGGATCGCTACGATTGTATATTGATTATCGCAGGTTGAACCAAGTGACAGTGAAGAACAAGTATCCCTTGCCCAGGATAGATGTTCTGTTTGACCAGTTGAAAGGGGCACAGTATTTCTTAAAGATCGACTTGTAGTCTGGATATCATCAGTTGCCCGTCAAGGATGAAGACGTGTAGAAGACAACATTCAGGACTAGTTTTGAGCACTACGAATTCCTTGTGATGTCATTTGGACTCACAAATGCACCGGCAGTGTTCATGGACCTCATGAATCGGGTGTTTCGGCCGTACCTGTATAGGTTCATCATCGTATTTATAGATGTCATTTTGATGTACTCTAGGAGCCGAAAGGATCACGAAGAGCACCTGCGAGCAGTCTTTGATACTCTCAGGAAGAACCAGTTACTTGCTTAATACAAGAAATGTGACTTCTGGAAAGGAGAAGTCAAGTTCCTGGGACATGTGGTGTCCAAGGAAGGTATCACTGTGGACCTTGCTAAAGTGACCGCAGTTCAGGACTAGGAGCAGCCCGGTTTGGTTACAGAGGTGAGGAGTTTCTTGGGACTTACTGGCTACTATTGTCGATTCATTAAAGATTTTTCTAAGATAGCCAGATCGTTGTCTCAGCTTACTCGAAAGGATCTTAAGTTTGTCTGGAATGAGAAGGCAGAAACAGCCTTTCAAGAATTGAAGGACAAGTTGACGTCCGCACCCATGATAGTATTGCTAGAGCAAGGGGTCAGATATACGATATATACCGACACATCTCGTGTTGGTTTGGGTTGTGTTCTTATGCAGAAGGACAAAGTGATCACCTATGCCTCACGACAATTGAGGAAGCACGTAGAAAACTACCCTATGCATGACCTGAAATTTGCAGCAGTTAACTTTGCATTAAAGCTCTGGAGACATTACCTCTACGGAGAGGAGTTTGAGCTCTTTTGTGACCATAAGAGCCTCAAGTACATATTCACGCAGAGGGACCTGAATATGAGGCAGCGGCGATGGATGGAAACCTTGAAAGACTTCAAGTTTGAGGTCTCCTACCATCTTGGTAAGGCTAACCTTGAGGCAGATGCGTTGAGCCGCAAGAAGACAATAGAATATGCGGCTCCGCTAATGATTGAAGAATGGAACATGGTAAAGTTTGTCTGAGACTTCGAACAAAAGTTACTGTAGAGGAGTCGTTCGTGAGCGTCGCACATATTCGTATACAACCACTTATTGATGACCGGATCATTGTGGCTCAGAGAGAAGATGAAGGTTGGTGAAGATGAGAAAACGAGTTGGTGACGATGAAGACTCTGAATGGAGAGTTGGTTCGGATGAGGGCTTACGTTATCGTGGTCGCCTATGCGTCCCGAATCTTCATGACTTGAGAAAGGAAGTTCTCGAGGCTGCTCACAATTCGAAGATGGCGATGCATCCTGATAGTACAAAGATGTATTGAGATATGAAGCGTTCATACTAATGGGACAACATGAAGGCCCACATAGCAGATTTTGTATTCCCTTGTCTCACATGCCAGTAGGTCAAGGACGAGCATTGCCGATCTCCTGGATTGCTTCAGCCCATGTCCGTAGCTGAATAAAAGTAAGATTTCATATCTATGGATTTCATTTTTGGGTTACCGAAGACAAGGAAGGGACACGACTCTATTTGGGTGATTGTGGACCGATTGATGAAATCAGCTCATTTTCTCCCAATTAAAGTTTCAAACTCAGTAGATGATTTGGCCAAGCTGTACATTAAGGAGATTGTACGTCTCCATGGAGTACCTATGGAGATTGTGTCGAATCGAGACATGAGATTCATGTCTATCTTCTAGACTCGAATTCAGGAAACAATGGGAGTGAAACCGGAGTTTAGTACCGCGTTCCACCTACAGACTGACGGGCAGACGGAACGAGTAAATCAGGGTTAGAAGACATGTTGTGGGCATGTATGCTCGATTTTAAAGATAGTTGGGATGACTGTCTTCCCTATACAGAGTTCGCTTATAACAACAGCTTTTAAGCGAGCATTGGCATGGCTCCCTACGAGGCATTATATGGGCACCCATGTCGAGCACCCCATTGTTGGGCAGAAGTTGGTGAGAGAAGCCTGATTGGCCCATATTTAGTACAGGTGACCTTTGAGAAGATTGACATTATCAGGCGTCGACTTCTTGCAGCACAGAGCAGACAGAAGAGTTACGCTGATACACAATGGCGTCAATTGAATTCGAGGTTGGGGACCATGTATTTCTTAAGGTTTTTCCAATGAAGGGAGTTCTTCATTTTGGTAAGAAGGGAAAGCTTACGCTGTGATTCATTGGCCCATTCCAGATTTTAGACTGAGTGGGTGTGGTAGCATACCGCCTCGCCTTGCTTACACCACTCGCAGGCGTGCACAACGTATTTCATGTATCAATGCTGAAGAAATACGTTCCTGATCCTACTCACATTATCAAGTGGGAGCAGGTGCACCTGAGTGAAGATGCTACATACGTACTTCGACCAACACGTATCCTGGATAGGAAGGAGTAAGTGTTGTGCACCAAAGTTATCCCTCTTGTGAAAGTATTATGGACACACCACACTGAGGAAAAGGCGACTGGGGAAACAGAAGCCGAAGTCCGTAAGAACTACCCTCAGATTCTCGAGGAGTACGAAAAGGTACTAATTTCGAGGACGAAAATTTTCTTTAAGGGTGGTAAATTGTAACATCTCGAAAAAATCCATACAAAGACCTGAGTACCACCTCAGACAGAAATTCTTAATGACCGAATCCTTTAGAAATTAGACAAAAATTAATTAAGTACTAAACTAAATAATCAGTGAAATTAGCTTGAATCACTATCTATACGAACTGCAAGACCCAAAACCATTAGAATCGCTAACTCAACATTACCCAAGAATCTAGGAGAAATCCCAAAACTCAATTGCTCTCGAGAGTACATTGAAACTTCGTATCGGACCTGGACCACGTGTAAAAAGTCTGATTACCACGAAACTATAAGGTTATGACCGCCTTATTGGGCTTGACAACCATCACGGGAATTGAGCCCAAATGGTATCCAGAAACGAACAACTTGAGCCTTGAGCGAAGTGTGTGAGAAACGCGAATATATTTGGAAAATGAACTCAACTTAAGTGATTTGAGTCATTCGCTTGTGGGCGAAATCGGAGACTTCGGACCGTCAGATTCTGACCCAAATACACCCATGGGTCAGGGAAATTTCGCTCCTCATATCCATATACTTGTGGCCCTGATTGAGGAATGACGATTGTTGATCTGATTTGGGTCCTTCACGCTGATCTATTTGTTAGATCACACCATAAACATAGTCCTGTCGTAGATCCATTATCAGGGAATTTACTCCATGACTTAGGTGAGAAAGGGGCCTCCAGATGAGTCATATTTGCCCGAAACAGACGCCCTTTGGCTATAACCTAAGTATACCATGGCCCTAGGGCTATTGACATCAGTTTTGGGCCTATATAATGCCCTTAAACCACCCATCTCGTTCCATATGAATTCTCTAATCCTAGGAGAGAGAATAGATAAAAGAGGAGGAAAGAGAGATCGTTGCTAGGATTTACTCCCACCACTCCACGTACTGAATCACCTCCCCACCATCGTTACACCGTCGATTCTAGATATGATTTGGGTAAGAAATCCTAACCCTGATCTCGTTTTAGGAATCCAAATAGAGAAATCAACGTAATAACTAACCTATTTCATGATTTAGGTAGTTGTTGTGCTGTAGATGGAAGCGTAGTGTACGAACCGAGTTCGTAACGAGCAAACCGACGAAAGGTACGGACTATAAACATTTAGGTTATGGTTTTCAAGGCTTTAAATGTCAGCAATGATTTATGTCTGACTTGATTACTGCCATACGATCTTAGTTACGATGTATTCGATAAACTACGCATGTGTGTGAACTATGTGAATATAAAATACATTTCAAGTGTTTGTCGAAATGTTTCAATGAAAGTGAAATTATGATTTATGCTTGCCATGATTATTAACCTAGAATACATGTTTGTTGTGTGTAGGACAACTCCTTTATGAAAGGATTTGCCATAATATATGTTGTAACTAATTTAGTTTATGTATATAGTATTATGTAGTCTAAGTGTTTGATGAAATGTCTGAATGAGAAATTATTTGATTTGAGAGAGGAGTCTTAACTACCTTATCCATATTTGTAGTTCTATGTGTTTAATAAAATGCTCAAATGATTATTGTATTTGAATTGTTTGTTAAATATTGTTATGATTATCACATGTATCTACTTATTGCATTTGAGTATGATTGGGACTACTACATAGTTCAGGCAATCGATAACGGTTCCCAATGGAGTGGCCGAACTAGTTTCGCCACATTAGATACGTTTGATGAATTCGAGCCGTACGGTGATTGTCGACAGTGGTTAGGCCACGGGGAGTGCTCACGCGCTCCATGTCGACCAATTCAACGTGCACTCGTACCAATCGCACTTATCAATTAACCCGATTGTCCTATTATGTGTTTACCATGTATGGACACTACTGTTTGAATCTGAGGTACCACCTACTAATGTAAAGCCCGTTTAACTATGGTACAAAGATCCGCTAAGACTCATGAGTTGGACATGGTGGTGTTTGAGACACCGTGGTTGAGTTGTCGGCCTACGTTAGGGTGACGAGCCTCCCTGTAGTGATCAGTGAGCAACCCAAACTCGTGAGCCGAATATGGTGGTGTATGTGACACCGTATTCGAGCTGTCGGCCTACGTTCAGGTGACGAGCCTCCCGTAGTGACCTTCAGTATAAAATAGGCATACGCTAATGGTGACGAGCTTCTCTGTAATGACCTCAAGTGTAAACTCGTGAACTTACCTATCTATTGCTTTTCATCAGGGGTGATGCCCTACAACTTGCCTATCATATGTGATTAACTAAGATTGACGACCCTAGATGGATCATTGTTTGGGTAAGTGATGTAAAGGGAGGTACCTTAGCTTACCGAATCTGCTCTATGAATAAGCCTAATAAATTACTTGGCTAACACGACCATGCACCGCATTGCATGTGCTTTAGCGAGGAAGCACACATTTAAGGAGTTTTTCATGCGCGACCGTGAGATGAGGTCACTGAAGGAGTGCTGGCAAGGGCATGCATCATTACGCATATCATTCCTGTATTAATAAGAGTACTTAGGACATGATTGTCGTACTGCTTAATCATTATTGCTTGACTGAATTGATAACATGTTAACCTTTGCCTTATAGTACCACTGAGTTGATCACTCACTCCCACTATGGGAAGGTGTTTTAAAACACCAACTAGACTCTGATTTAGATGTAGGATATGCCGAGGCTTTCGTGACGGAGCCGGACTTCTTCGACGAGGAGTTCTCCTATATTCAGCAATCAGGCGGGTCTCTATAGACCTTGTTCTGATTCGATGGGATTACAGGGTTACATGGATTAGTTGGACAGTTATATTTTGATATTTTGTAAATTTTGGAACAAACACATGTATATATTCAGCCCAATAGCACGTTCATACTTTGGAGGTTGTGAAACACATATATATTCTATATATCTATCCCTGTCTTCCGCTTGCTTAATTTAATTATCTTTGGAGTATGATATGCTGTTTTAGGATAATCCCACTCATGTTTAATGCACTAATATGGAGAAAATTCAAACATCCTCATCTATATTACATGAAGTGATGCACCGGATCTCGGGAGTTGAGCCTTGCTCGACCCTCGATTTTCGAGGTGTTACAGGAGCTAGGACATCACATGTCCTGCTTGGTCCGCTGGGATTCCAAGCACGCTCAGAGGAAGAGATAGCCAGCCTTCTCACCAAATCAAACGAGTCTTTCATCAATGACATGACCTCTGTCTTCTACCGGGTACTTCTATATTAATTTTGCTTGTCTTCAGTTTTTGCTGCATTCGGATACTTATTCTTTATTTTTTATCCAGTCTGTCCTGAGACTCCTCGTAACTTGGGAGAGATTGCGGGAGTCCATGAGGAAGGATACTGAGGTGGAAGCTCTCAGGAACAAGGCCGGGATCCTACGAGACGAGGCCACCTTCCTCTGGATGGAACATGTAGAATTATGTCGGCAACTTGATGACGTGAGGACTCGGGAGCTTCAGATACTTGGGGTCATGAGTGATCTCGAAGCCCGATGCGGTGTTGCTGCCGCCGAGCTGACCCAGGCCAGGGCCTATGCAGACTCGCTTACCTAGGAAAATGCCCGATTAGGGGAAGTGCTGGAGCGGACCAGATCCGAGGCTATGGAAGAATAGAGTCGAGCCATCTTCCGGGCAAAGGAGGCTCAACGAGCTGAGGACTAGGCCTCCCTGGCCGTGGCGATGGCTGCTGCAGTGAATGCCTTCAAAGCTTCAGAGGAGAGGGTCGCTGAAGCTACTAAGTTTTACAACTGTGGCGTCGACGCTTGTATTGAAGCGGTCTGGGATTTGTATTCGGACCTCAACTTGAAAACCTCTGTTACCCGAAGAAGTAGGAGAGAAACCCTCTGAAGATGTTCGCCCGGATCAGGCCCTCGACTTCCAAGCTCCTCCTCCTCCAACTGCCTAATTTTTAATATTTCTTTTTTATGACTTTTCTGAACTTTAATTTTTTTGTTGAATGATTTGATGGATAATATTTTTTTTGACCCTCTGCAGAGGGCGTGTGGATGATGATTTTTTCTTATATGTTAATCCGTAGTCAGTTCTTGGATTGTTGATTGTTGGATTGATTTGTCGATAGGTCGTTCTACTTTGGGGCATTGCCGAGCTGATACCTTAACGGGTCAGTTCGCCTCAATGCTGTTTTGCAAACTTCAAACTTTTTGGTATTGCTATTGCTAAGTCCGGATCCCTAGGGGATCGGCTCATCCCACGATTGGCGAGCAACTCTTAATCTGTCGATTGGTCGGGCGACGATCCGGCTCCTCTGTTAGGGGGTCGGGTGTCACGCCCCAAACTCAAAAACCGGGCTCACAAAATTCCCGATCGCCAAATCCAGCGCCGACAGCCTCCGTAGGACCCCATTCTCGGCTCCCAGCGCCCATACGCTATGTTCCGATCCTGGGATGCTACAAGGAGGATTTCTAATAATCAATTTAATTCATAATAAGCATAACTACAAGCATAACCCACGAACAATAACCACAAGAACACCATCACAAAATCCACTATGAACAAAAACTTTAAATACAAGGCGTAAGAAAGGAAAATACAAAATAGTGCTAATAACAAAACTCCGAGCTTTTGCCTTTGCACACTCCAATCGCGACGAGACTACGGGCGCGTCTGGCGTCCGCACGCATCAATCGTGCATAAGCTTATAGAAAGCTTAGAGGGTGGTGTAAGTGTGTGCGCAATATGAGCGTGCTCAGAATGCAGGGTCAGAGTAATGCGGAATCGTGCCAATGAGTACATGAATGCAGTCAGTCGTACCAAGGCTATGCAGTACAAGATATGAGTGCAATCGGCCATACCAAGACCATGCGATGCAAGATGCAGCTCAAGCATGCCAATCCTCATGTCAATACAATTATCAGTCTGGATAATCACCGGGGTCTAGTACACTCTACGCCAGCTTGCCGTCCCTATCCGGACGCACAACTGGAAGAGCGAAAGAGACCTCACTATCCGCCTGCCAATATCGGGCCCGGCTCGTCGATAGCGGACCGATTCCTCAAGCTGGTCAAACTCAACCTAGAATTGCCCCTCACTCGGGCGGGTAAGGTCACACCCCTTTCCAACCGACCACGACACAGTGGGAGACGCGGCCTCCTAGTATTCGGCCCTCATGCGCTCGTACATCCACTCGGTGCCCGGACGTTGGAGTCATCCTCTGGTACCATCGGGTTTAGGATTTTCACCCATGGACATCTATGGCGCCCGTATGCTAGAACCAAACATTTCCTAGTATTCAATCTAGCCACCCACGATGTGTCTCAGTGGAGGCTATGGCCTGGTGTCGCTAGGGCATACAAGAACTACAATCACACAATGCAAGTGCATGAGTCACACTACCACCATGCAACAGTCCCGTAAACCATGCGCTCATGCGTGGGCAACTCCGCCTATCGTGGAGCCCGTAATAGCTTTCAAGGCATATGCTATGATCAGTCACCCCTCATCTCAAGCATGCATATGATGCGTATGATCATGAATGATGAGATTATACTAAGCATTTTATAAAGTAATGAACTATCTTTTCAACGCAGATGGGCATAGACGGCTTACACACAACAAGTACGGGCCTAACAATGGGCCCTAAGGAGAGTCACAATGCGGACATTTAACCAACATTGTACTTACAATGTGGACGTCAAACCAACATTTCTCCCAAGGCATAGCCCACCATAGAGTATCATTACACAAACCATAGGGAATCACATATTGCAATGGATCGATACACAACTCATTGAGCCTTGACCCAAAGTCCTCAAATACATCAGATGGGCTGCCTCACATGGGCCTTTCATAAATCAAGTGGGCCGCATTAGTGGACCCCATGTACATTGCAATAGGCCATATCCCATGGGCCTTTAAATACATCAATGGGCCGAATCACATGGGCCTTATATATATACCAAGGTGGGCCTCAACAATGGCCACAAATACATTAATATGAGCCCCATCACATGGGCCTCACATATGCACTAAGGTGGGCCTAATCACATGGATCAAATGGGCCAAACCACCATTAAAATTCCCAAGGCCCGCCATAATGTATATATTACATAATATAATATATTAGTGATATATATAATACATATAATATATACAATATAATATAAATAATATATACATGTACATATACATATACATATACATATACCCATATATACATATATATACACACACATATATATATGGAAAAAAAAGCACAATGAGCTCGAGCTGACGTTCAGCTCCCATGAGGTCGAGCTAAGTGGGACCTACCGTTGATGTTTGTCAAACATCCAACCCATCAGTCAGATTCACCATTCAATGGTGGGCCAAGATCTCAAAAATCAAGTCAATCCGTTACTTGTGTGGGCCGCACCAAATACAACAGTTGAGGGCGGCTACCCTCCATTACAACATTCATAATCATTTATCAGGCCCACCGGCATGGGGTTTACAAATCCAGCCCACCCATCGTGGGTGCCCCACTGGAATGAGGGGTCAGACCAAGTTTCAGCAGCGTGAGAAACTCAGGTGGGGTCCACCGTCCACAACAGTGGACGGTGTGCGTGAACACATACATAACAGAGGGCTCCACCGTCCGCTGGACGGTGGTAATATAACACATACATTAATGTGGGCTCCACGTGGGGCCCACCATAACGTTTTCTTTCCATCCGGACCGTTGATAAGGTCACACGGACCTGGATGAAGAGGATGAACAAATTTCATCATGATCCAAAACTTCGGTGGACCGAAAATGGATTTCAAAGGTAGAGTTCAATCACCGCTGTTTCTTGTGGTGTGGACCGCCTGAGATCTGGATCAAGATGATTTTTGGAGGGGACCTACTTCAGGGGGTGGTCCACCTCATGGACGGTGTGGATACGAAATATACATCATGGTGGGGCCCACGGTAGGAGACCCGTGGCCTACCCGTCCGCCCAACAAGTAGGCAGCTGGCCGTCAAGCCCCCGTCTGACAAGAAGAATGCGGCAGGCTTCAGTTTTTTTTTTTTTTTTTTTTTGAAATCTTTTTTTTTTAGTTTTTTTTACGTGTGGGGCCCTCATTAGTGAAATCAGCTTCAGCCGTTGGTCCCCATGGCTCATAACAAGGCCATCAAGCCCAATATTGGGTATGTTTTGGCGTTTAGAAAAGTTAAAGTACTTTTAAATGGTAGAAATTACTCTTTGCTAAGGTAGGGCCCACCTGTTTCTAGGACCAGTCTCATTTTTCGGTTCAACGCCTAAAATGAGTTGGGGAAGAGGATGGACGGCATAGATCGAATATATACATCAAGGTGGTGCCTACACAAGTGGCCCACCCCATAGGCTTGAAATCAAGCTTATATTGGTTTTCATGTCCAGCGTCCCTGACGCCGGACGACGTCTTTGTCATACATGAACTTAAAGGTGGGCCTCCGCTCCTATGTGGTCGTCACATGTTTAAGTGATGTGGAACAACACATATAAAGTGGGCCTCACCTACAAATGACTTGGGTCTAATACTTGCTTCGTGGTGGGGTCCATCCAAGTGGGCCACATGGCCACATCATCACACACAAAAAATAAAAAAAAAGAGAGAGAAATAGAGAGAGAGGCGGGACACGCATGATGGAGGGCTCCGCCATTATGAGCCCTCCTTTATAAGCAATCATACATCGAGTGGGTCCCATTGCATGTGGGCCCACCAAATCAAGAATCAACGGTGGAGATCCTTTCTCCACCAAATGTAAGGTCTTAGATGACCCTATCTCTATAAGGAAAATAAACATCATGATGGGGTCCATGGAGAATGGCCCCATCATGGAATGATCATGAGGATCAAGGTGGTCCATCGACCACATCAAGGGTCCAAAGTGAGATCCATACCATTGATCGGTAGGCCTCACTTGGCCCATCATAAAAATATGGAAACTAGCCTATAGAAGCACCCACCGATTGATCTCTTCGGTCCGTTGGAATGCCACCCTCCTTGTGCTCCTCTTTGATGGTGGAGATGAGAAATGGATGGTTAGGATGATGGGTTTTGGAATGGGAAAGGTGGGCCACACAAACTCTCTTTTCTCACTTGGAAGCCATGGACGTGTGGGCTATCTCCTTGCTTGGAAATGGTGTGAGAAAAGAGGGAGAGAGAGAGAGTTGTAAGGAGAGAGGGATGGGAGATATGAGGTGAGTGATGTGAGGTGATGGATGTGGTACTTGACTAGGTATGGGTGTGTAAGAGAGAGGGTAAGAAAGAGTTGACTTTGGAGAGAGAAAGCATGGGTTGCTTGTACTTGACATTGAAGTGATTGATTGATTGATGTGATTGATTGATTGATGGGATTGATTTGACATTGTGTAGAGATTCTCTCGGGATTGAGAAAGCGCGGCGTTTCTTCGAAATAAACGCCGGCTCACATCTTCTGGTCAGGGTATCGGATTGGTGCGTGAGTCGCGGCGTTGGAACCGCGGCGACGGTGCGGTCGCAATGATATAGGTCTCGGATTAAACCGACTCGAATCTAAAGGATACGACTTACGATCGATCGCAACGTTGATTATCAGTCGCGGATTGCCGGACTTCGACGGAAATGATCGCAGGATTCATCGGAACAGTACGAACTAGGATACGGGTCTTACATCGGGTCATCTATTGGCTTTTCCCCTGACTAATAGGGGATGCCTTGTCGAATTTTTCATGGGATAACATTCTAACCCCTCCTTTAAGGGATCAGTTCGTTCAGTCCGCCCCCTCATATGAGAGGCAACTTTTTGTTAGTAGATAATCCATACGTGTAGACAGGAAGAGATGTGCATTTCATTGAGAGCCTTAAAGGCTAGTCGCTCGGAGGTGTACATTTATTGAGAGCCTTAAAGGCTAGTCGCTTGGAGGCGCACATTTATTGAGGGTCTTAAAAGCCATTCCATCAAGGATAGTAGACTTTTAGGTGCTCAACATTCCAGGGGTGGGGGAGTTGGCGGCCCTCAAGATCTTCTAAGTGGTAGGAGCCCGATTTAGTCAATCAGATCACATGGTAAGGCCCTTCCCAGTTAGGCCCAAGTGCCCCAACTTCCGGCTCAGCGGTGTTCTGAAAAACTTAGCGAAGGATTAAGTCTCTTGGACGAAACCGCCTGATCTTGACCTTAGAATTGTAAAATCGTGCCACCTGTTGATGTCGAGCAGCGACCCAGAGTCTGGAGATGTCTTTGGCTTCTTCAAGTAGATCTGGGTTAGCTGCGATCTGCTCGGCATTATGATTTTCTTGATAATTTCTGACCTGAGATGTAGGGAGGCTGATTTCGACTGGCACCATTGCTTTTGAGCCATAGGACAACGAAAATGGAGTCTCCCTAGTAGACGACTGAGCTGTGGTCCTGTAGGCCCACAAGACGAATGGGAGCTCCTCGGCCCAATTGCCTTTTGCTTTCTTCAACTTTGTCTTAAGATGATGTTTGATGACTTTATTAATTGCTTCCACTTATCCATTGGATTGTAGGTGTCAAGGCGAAGAATACATGTTTGTGATGTCGAGCCCCTAACACATGCATCGGAACTTGTCATTATTAAACTGCTTGCTGTTATCGGACACAATGGTACGTGGAACTCCAAACCGACAGATGATGTTTTTCCAGACGAAATCAATCACCTTCTGTTGTGTGATTTTTTTACGGGCTCGGCCTCGGCCCACTGAACGGACGGCCACAGACCGCTCATGGGAGTCATTTTCACTTCAGGTTGCCTCGGTACAGCCGCATAGTGCTGATATTTGTCGCACCTTTGAACAAAGTTCTTTGAGTCTTCCCTGAGGGTTGACCAAAAATATCCTTGTCGGCGTATCTTCAGGGCCAGGGCTTGGCTGCCAGAGTGATTTCTGCAAATTCCTTCATGAATCTCCTGAATCACATAGTCTGCCTCGTCGGGTTGGAGGCACCTGACGTAAGGCTGAGAATGCCCTTTCTTATATAGCGTACTGTCCAGGACAATGTACCGCGCCACTCTGACCCTCAAGCGCCTGGCTTCCAGCCTATCTGAGGGGACTTCACCAGATGTGAGGTACTTGTAAATCGGGTCCATCCAACTCAGGGTACCTTCTACCAAATTAACCGTTTTCTTCTCTGTCTGGTCGATGCTCGGATATTCTATGAATTCCACGGGAATAACTCGCGGGATTTTTCCTTCTGTGGTGGAGGCTAGCTTTACTAGGGCATCGACCCATGAATTTTCTGCCCTTGGGATCTGACATATAGTGCAACTCTAAAATCTTTCAATCAACTTTCTTGCCTTGTCCAAATAAGCAATCATCCTCGTCTCCTTGGCCTCGTACTCAGTGGAGATGTGTATCACTACTAGTTGAGAATCGCATCGGACCTGGAGGGACTGGACTCCCAGACTAGCCGCCAGTCTGAGTCTTGCTAGCAGGGCCTCGTACTCCACTTCATTGTTTGAGGCTTTGAAACCGAGTTTGATTGCATACTGGATGGAGGTGGAATCAAGTGCGATTAGGAAGACTCCTGCTCCGGCACGCCTGGCGTTGGATGACCCATCTACATAGCGGACCCATCCTGGTTCTGATACCGTCTCGGGATTACGTGGGGGATCAAGCGAAGGAGTCTTCTTGACCTCTGTACTGATCTGTTCCTCCTCAGGGGTGGTGAATTCTGTAATGAAATTGGCTACGGCTTGGCCCTTGATTGCTGTCCTCGGTCGGAACTGGATGTCGAACTCCTCGAGTTCGATGGCCCACTTGGTCAACTGACCCGACACTTCGGGCCTCTGAGGACTTGCTTCAGGGGAGAATCGGCCAGCACCACGATGGAATGAGCTTGGAAGTATTGACGTAATCTCCGAGCTGAGATGACAAGACTGAGCGCTAGCTTCTCTAGAGTCGAATATCTTGTCTCGGCAGGCACCATGGCCTTGCTCACGTAATACACAGGATGTTGCTTACCCCTACCTCTCTAATCAGGGCTGATTTGACAGCTGCGGCCAAGACTGCAAGGTATAAGAACAAGGGTTCTCCTTTTTCGGGCTTAGACAGTAGGGGTGGTGAACCTAAATACTGCTTGAGCTACTAAAAGGCTTGTTCGCATTCCAACGTCCATTCTGCCTTCTTATGACCCTTCAACTGTTGAAAAAAGGGAAGACATTTGTCTGTAGCTCTAGATATAAGCCGCCCGAGCGCTGCTACTCGCCCGATGGGGCATTATATTTCTTTGACAGTCCAAGGCGAGTTCATGTCGAGGAGTGTTTTGATCTTGTCAGGGTTCGCTTCGATACCCCTTTGACTAACCTGAAAACCGATGAATTTGCCTGAGCCGACTCCAAAGGTGCACTTCGCGGGGTTCAGCTTCATCTGGTATTCTCGAAGGATGGTGAAAGTTTCTCCAAGATTTGTCAAGTGATTGGATGCCTTGACGCTTTTTACTAGCATGTCGTTGACATATACTTCCATGGTATGTCCGATTTACTTGGCAAACATCTGATTCACTAGCCTTTGATACGTGGCCCTAGCATTTTTCAGGCCAAACAGCATGACCCGGTAACAGTAGGGTCCCTTGTCTATGGCAAAGGTAGTCTTTTGCCTATCTAGGGGATGCATCGCCATCTGGTTATACCCGGAGTAAGCATCAAGAAGGAAAGTAGTTCGTGCCCTGCTGTGTTGTCCACCAGCTGATTAATCTGAGGCAATGGGAAGCTATCCTTCGGACATGCCTTATTCAGATCCGAGTAATCTACGCAGACCCACCATTTCCCATTGGTTTTCTTAACGAGGACCACATTTGCAATCCAATCGGAATAAAGCACCTCCTCTATGAAGTCTGCGTCGAGCAGAATGGAGACTTCGTCGGCTATGGTTTCGTACTGCTCGGCATCGAACAATCTCCTTTTCTGTTTTATTGATTTGTGATCTGGATCTACATTCAGTCGGTGGACCATGACATCCGGAGAGATCTCGAGCATATCTCTGTGCGACCATACAAAGACATCTTTGTACTGCTTCAGTAAGGCTAGTATTTCGGACAGTTGCTCAGGGTTTAATAATGTTCCGAGCTGAACAGTTCTGCTTGGGTATGCCTCATCGAGCGGTACTTTCTCCAGGTCTTCCACAGATGAGTCCTTCAAGGGGCTTTTGGGATCCCTCAGAGATCACTCTTTCTCCAGCAAAGCCATGTAGAGGGGTCTTCACAGGTCTGAGGTGCGACCTTAGAATCCCTATTCTTTCGAAAGCCTCAGGGTAGATCACCAGGATGCGGTACACCTTACGGTTGGCTATGGTCATAGTGACCACTAAGGCATCATCGTGTGGATGTTGGATCTCACACGCATCGTCTTCCGAGAAGGTCATACTGCACGGACTGACCCGGAGTTCTTTGCTCGGACTCTCGGTCAGGTGGACGTAGTGTTCGGGATCAGACTTTCGAGAATGGCTTTTCGAGCTCTGTTAGAATCTCCTCCACCTGATGAGCCACTAAAGATCGTGCGAATCTCGACTGGCTCTTCTGTGGTGTTATTCGGCTGTTCTTGCCCTCGCTCTTCTTTCCGAGCGGTTCTTTCTCCCTTAGCGTATCGGCGCAGATGTCCCTTACAAATAAGGGTCTCGATCTCGTCCTTGAGATCCATGCAATTAGCTGTGTTGTGGCTGTGATCCCGATGGAAGTGGCAGTACTTACGTTTGTCTCGATGATCTAGGTCAGCCCTCATACAAACAGGCTAATTCAGAAGCTTGTGCCCTCTGATGTCTAATAAAATTTGCTCGGTTGACGTGTTGAGGGGGGTGTAGGAACGGAATTTACCCACTGGTTTTCTACTCGGACGACGATCGTGAGGGGCACGGTCGTCTAGTCCTTTGTTAGATGGCTAAGGTTCTTCGTTCCTTGGCCTCTTCCCCTTACCAGTCGACTTTGTCACTTGAACATTTTTACGACCGTTGGAGAATTCCTCAGCGTTAGTATACTTCTGAGCTCTAACGACGAGGTTGGCTAACGTTTTCGGTGGATTCTTTCCAATGGAGAAAGTGAACTTTTCCTCTTTTAGGCTGCTGAACATGGCAGCGAGTGTCATCTTGTCGTCGTAGTCTTCTACCTGTAATGCTGCCTCATTGAAGCGACCAATGTAGTCCTTTAATGACTCCTTAAGCTCTTGCTTGATGGCGAATAGGTGAGTATTGGGCTTCCGACTCTTCTTACTGCTTATGAATTGGGTAAGGAATAATCGGCTCAGTCCTAATGGAATTGGGTTTAAGCTGACGGTACCAACTCCGAGCGGATCCTGTGAGTGTGATTGAGAATCCCCTGCACATCATCACGTCCGTCACTGTCTGGA
The DNA here is from genome assembly GCA_030180095.1 of Magnolia changhungtana. Taxonomy (NCBI): domain Eukaryota; kingdom Viridiplantae; phylum Streptophyta; class Magnoliopsida; order Magnoliales; family Magnoliaceae; genus Magnolia; species Magnolia changhungtana. The sequence continues at coordinate 1,597,746 of JASAUF010000502.1, read as the reverse complement.
TTTGCATCCACGAACAATAAGCCTCCACATGCTCAGATGGGTCACCAGACCCAGAGTATTGGATGACAGGAGGTATCCGGAACCTCTGTGGCATAACCTCGTCCATGATTGCAAAGGTGAAGGGAGACTTGGTCTCTTCCATCATTGCTTGAACAGCAGTGGGAACTGACGACGGTGGTTGCTTCTTTTCTAGCGTCAGAATTTTGTTGTTGAGCTTCGCGAACCGTGTTTCCCAAAAATCTTCATTCTCAGCTACTATCACTTGGGTGTTTTCTATTTCGAGAGTCCTCCTTCCCCTCCTCCATTCCAGCTTGTGGCGGAGGTCCGTCGGTGCCAGGGCCAAGGTGACTGAGGCGTTCGTCGGAGCTCGACTTAGTGTGTTCCGAGCCGAAACTCGGATTTGGGTCAGGGGAGGATTCTGAACCGAAGCCAGTGCCCAATGGGGTTGATGATGGGGCCCCTCGGGTCTTGTACTCCTCAGCGCAGAATGAGCTTCCACAACCTGACCAATCTGCTCAGGAACAAGGTTTTCCTGAGCAGGATGTGGTTGCGGCTCCTATCGCTGTTTCATCTAGTTGATTTCGTCATGCAGGGCTTGTATCTCACTCTACATCGTCTGATACTTGCTTGCTCGATTGCGAGAACGCTGGGAAGGCCCTGGTGCTGATTCGACGTGAAGTAGCGAAGAGGAATGGGTCTGCTCATTTTACTCTGGTTCCGCAGCTACTACTTTCTTCTTTCCTCTTCCCATTACGCTTGAGAATAGGAACCTGACCTTTCGTATCAAATTCCCACAGACGACACCAAAAATGTTGATGGCTAAATCTAAGCGACTCTTCACTCTGACTCGTGAACTCTGAACTGCTTCGTCACCTCAAGCCTGCACACTAGCAACAAGCAAAGGAGACCCTAACTATGCTGAGGGACCCTCCGATGCCTAAGTCAGGTTAAGGAAATCTGGGTCTAAGTTGGAGAGTAATGAGAGAGTACAAGATATTGCATACTTGTAGCAATGGGGCCTCATTGTATTTATACCTGACTATTGGACGATCTAGGTCCGTTAATCTCGGCATGATTCACTCAATCAGTGAGATTTTTGGATCGTGGAGATATTACCCGTAATCTAGGGATCGTGTAGCGTATCGTGCGTATCTGTGGATGAAACAATTGGTCATGTCCACTTAAGGTAGTTTCCTAGTTTAAAACATGGAGCATCCACGTTCCGCCTCGGCCTCGGCTCGGGACTTCCAGCTGAAGAGATCCTGACTAGTGTGCAAATTGGCCTTCACCGTTGATTTGTTAAACGAGGATCGTGTCCTGAGTCCGAGCCAAGCTCCAGCCTGGGCTTAGGATGGACTCGGCCTTTCTTGTTTGCTGGGCATTCTGGAGGTCTCCTCTGAGAGTCCCGAGGCGGGTGGAGGACGTAACCCGTCGAGTCGAGGTTCCCAGCGACGGGTGTCACAGACGTGAGTGGTTAAGTCATTTGTTTCTAGTCGGACAATAGCAGGACGGTTTGAGATCTCACAAGTAGGTTCTGGTATGACCTTTATATCGTCTTAGTCTTGGAATACCCTGAGCTGATAACCTCAGAGCTGAAGTTCCGCGTAAGCCGAGTCGAGCATCCTCCTTCAGATCAGTCTTGTCTTACTCTTGTGTATCCGATCCGATTAGTATTGTGTCGGGCCTTGGAATAAAAGTGGCTCGGATCTTCCCATAACAGAAGCCCCCTACACTTCGAGTTTGGACACGGACTAGGAGAGTGATCATATACGGAAGATCAACCGCTTCCTCCGTCTCATCTTCCATGCGTGCGGTTGCAATTATGACTCCTGTGTTGAAGGGACGCGTCCTCGGCATTTTTCATCCACGGGTTAATCTCCGTCAGGCACATGGCGATAGTTAAGATTTCATATAATTGTTGAGCCTATGGGTGGCTGCCACGTATGTCGTGGGAGATGTTTGAACAACGCTTCCCCTGCTCTAGTGCCGCTTCTACTGCTCTAAGCTCGTAATCCAATGCCAGAGGCACGCGGCCTAGCAGGGGTTGAACCAGTGACTTGCAACCACGTATGCCCCTGGAGTCTGCTGGCAACGGTTTGTTGGCAGCCATTATGTTTCGCCATTAATGCAGTGATTCTTCTTGGGTTATATAATTTTTAGCTTCTTCGGAAATGCTTCTTACTTCAGCATTTTGAGTTCGTGTCCCCTGAGGAGGTGATTTTCGGCGAGGGCGATTCCGGCTGATTCGACGCTCCCAGCGAGGCGATTCTGATCGATCAGGGGTTTGACGGCAAAGGCGATTCCTGATGACCATCCGGTGAGTCTTCTTTTCTTCTAGCGTTTCTCTTCCCCGCGAGATGTCGTCTGACTTGGAGATGGTCCGAGACAATTATGATGATTCCAAGCCGGGAAGCTCGGATGATAGGAGGGGGGCATCAGAAGGCCCCATGAAAGTTGTGCCTCTATACAATAATTCCACATTCCACATAAAGTTAAGCATTCAATAAGAGGAATCTACGAGGGTCCAAGTATACATATATTAGGGCTGAATCAATTAAAAATTATAGACTAAACAATGCTCAAAGGATAGTAGATTCATCCACACATGCAAAGGATTATTTTCCAATCCAAGAGATTCTCACGTTTCAATTCGGAAAAACCTAAGGTTTCAAAAGTGGAATAAAACTTAAGGATTTGAGATAATCTCGGATTAGGGTTATGGAAACAAGGCAAAAGAGGAGTGAAATAGAGACGAGAGGGAACCTGTGATCAGCCTGCACGTGTGGACAGTAAACCGACCTAACGCACGTGCGTGGATGGCGGCCTGCACGTGTGCGGCCCACAAATTTAGAATCGGCCAGCTAGGGCTTGGTCGGCCAGGGATGGGCCACATTTGAAACGACCTACCCAAAGACACAATATTGTCCGCTTTACCCAGAGGGCTCACGACTTTGTTCTCGGGGTTGCCCCCAAAACGCGTTGTATCATTAAGGTGCGAACCCCACATATAACCACCACAACTTCTTACAACTCTTCCAATGTGGGACACGTTCAACCCCCACTGTGTACATAGTAGCCTGCCAGCATAGTAGCCTACCAACCACTGGTAGCTTGCTCAAGCCCTTAGGCCCCGCCCACATCAGCATCTGCCCATGTGTGCCCTCTCATATGTGCAGCAGTGACGGGGCGTCGCAATATCCCCCACCGAGAGCAGAGCTGTCCTCGACTTTGATACCATATGAAACGACCCACCCAAGGACACAATATTGTCCGCTTTGCCCAGAGGGCTCACAGCTTTGTTCTCAGGGTTGCCCCCAAAATGCGTTATATCCTTAAGGTGCGAACCCCACATATAACCACTACAACTTCCTACGACTCTTCCGATGTGGAACAAGTTCAACCTCCACTGCATACACGGTAGCCTGCCGGCACAGTAGCCTGCCAACCACTGGTAGCTATCCCAGGCCCTTAGGCCCCGCCCACATTAGCATCCGCCCACGTGTGCCCGCCCACATGTGCAACAGTGACGGGGCGTTGCAACCTTCCCTCTAAATTTCAGGCCAAACGGATGATCGATTTGAACACGGTGTTCTGCCGAAGTTTCAGCCCTCCTGCAAGGCCAGATTCTGAAAATCTAATGTAGGGGAAAGATTAGCTGCAAATGTGGGTGGATTTGATGAGGGAATGATTATAGAAAATGAGGAATATGAAGGGTAGGAGATAGGGTGATTTGGGATGGGTTTCGTACTCAATTAGGTTTCCACAACTCAAAAAATTAGAGAAGAAGGAAAACACAGAATTTTATTAATCATCTTCAATGAAAAAACCCTACAAGGGGTTGCCTAATTATAAGAAAAACATATACCCCAAAAGTCGCGTTATGTGCGCATACTATTACTTAAAGACGAAGTAATAAAAAATAACAACTAATCAATGCAATTTAAATTATTCATGATGTTCCTAATAATGGTAGTAAGCAAAACTCAAAGTCCTAGGTCACCTAGGGTAGTGGGCCACGATCATGAGATCCAATAATAGGATCCACATGATGATTAGGTCCACCCCAAGGAACCAAAACACAGTCCTCTAAATAGGAGGCCCTCCATGGATGTCGTCATCGATCCAGATCGAAGGTGGGACCCTCCTCCTTACGTACGTGTGTAAGGGGGGCATGCGTGTGCGTGAGATGTCCCCATCAATTCTCCTCGGCTGCGAAGATTTCACTACTAGTGAAACAAAACTCCTGAACCGCTCCAAGATGTCAGGATCAAGTCTCTGAAGCTCATCCTCAATGAGTCATGTGCTATCTGAAGTTGCACGTGACTTCCACTTGACCAGGAACTTTTGAAATTCATCGTCTTACGTGGATATTATCTGATGGTCCAAAATATCCTCTATCTCCTCTTTAGGTGTGGGAACAGTAAGTATGAGAGGTAGAGGCTGAGAAGATGAGTTAGGAGGGGGCCATGGATCAAGGGAAAGGTCTGGGGAATCAAGATGATTATGTGACAAGTTGGACAATGTATGAGTGGTCCCTTGAAATGCAATTAGATCCTCTACATTAAATGTGAAACTAATTCTCATGGAAGGTGGAAGATCTTCCACATACGCATTGATACCTTTTTATTTTATAATTTTGAATGGTCCAGCGTTACGCGCATGTAATTTAAGAATGGCCCTAGGGGTACCAGTCTGGCCTGATGCGGACCATCACAGAGTCCCCTACATTGAATTCCTTGAATCATTTATATTGGTCAGCAGAAATTTTGTAATGTTCATTACTAGTATTGATCTTTCGCCTGATTTCTTGATGTAATGAATGAATGTGATGTGCGAAAGACTCTGCAGACTCTGATGGCCTATGAGGCAGGGACATAGGGACAAGATCAATGGGCTTCCTAGGTTTATAACCAGTAACGACTTCAAAAGGACTTAAACCTGTGGATCTATTGACAGAACTATTAAATGCAAACTCGGTAATAGGTAATACAATGTCTCACGTCCTGGTGTACTTCCCCACTAAACACCTGAGCAAATTTTCCAGACTCCTATTGACCACCTCAGATAGGTTTGGTAGAGTCGCCCTAAGGACTAAATCAATGGCATGTTATATATCCCTCATAGGGGGAAGCTCATCCGGTAGATTGAAAAGGTCAGGCTATATGTCCTAGGGGGGAGGGGGGAATAGGACTATGCCAAATTTAAAATAATTACAGCAGAATTTAAATAATCAAATAGCCAAATAAAGTAAATCAATTCACAATTCTGAAATGAATAACAACCTCAATAAACACGTATTGAGAGATTGATATAAAAGTTGTTCTAAGGACAACTTTACACCAAAAACCAAAGTTTATGGTAGGACAACCTGATTTCTAGAAAAGTCTTTGTATCAAGAACTCAAACTTTAGAGGAATAAACAAATTGAAACTATACTGAGGAATAGAATGCAATTTCAAATATTGATTATTCTAAGGACAACCATGCACCATAAAAATGGCAGGGCAACCTTACTAGAACAATTAGAGAATCTAAAGTTCAAACAAATAAAGGAATAGATTGCAGAAATATAAATCTAAATTATTACAACGTCCCCCACTGAGCTTGAAATAAGATGATTACAACATTTACATCCACATACATTCCACAAAAGAATAATCAAAGATAGGAAAATAAAACACACATCCACACAACACAGAGAGTTATAGTGGTTCGCCTGTGTGTACACCAACTGTTCAACAACAGCCACACAGAATGCTACTCCACTCCTAATATCCTCACACAGGCGATATTAGCGTTCACTATCAAATAGGTTTTCCCAGGTTCACCTAAAACCTTCACAATTATGTCTTTTTCAAAGGGCTTACACAATTCAAAAAACCCTCTTGTTGAGTTTTCCTGGCTCTCCTCAGACAACCAATACAATGAGATTTTTCTGGCTTAACCTCAAATAAAACCAAATAAAGTAAATTATACAAATTGTAAAATACCTATTTTTCTTCTTTGTTGTAGCAGCCCGGAAGAACCAAGTCAGAGTAGAGATTTGAATGTCAAAGTTCAATGTCTAATACTCACTATATAATGGTTCTAGATTCTAATAGATTTTAAATTAAAACAAATGGGCTAGCTTGAATTGATTTTGATTCCAGTAAAAGGAAAATAAAACTTCCTCTTTACAGATTAGATTGGAATGCAAGAAACAAAATCAATTAACAAAGCTAAAGAAAGAGAATATTAAATAAGCACACTTAGCTTTAAACGGAGCACAGATTTATCTCTCAGAAGGCCGAATTAAATTAGCTTGAATAGTGTATTTAATTCTGAGATTCATGCTCTATTTATAGGTGAATAATTCACATCTTCGACTGGTCTTAAGTCGCTACGACTGGTCGTAGATCCAACAGAAATTTGAAAATTCGAGCGCGATAAGTTAAGACGGTTTCACGACTGGTCGTAGGTCACCTTCAACTGGTCGAAGGTCACACACGACTGGTCGAAGGTCACACACAACTGGTCGAAGCTAAGGGCAAATCATTGCTGTAGTTTGAGTTGAAGGTCTACGACTGATCGAAGAACCAGTCGACACTGTTCCTATGACTAGTCAAACAGTCCCAAGGACTAGTCGAAGCCTAACAGAAAAATTTTGAATTTTGCAACAAACTTACGACTGATCCAAGAAAACTTTAGATAGGTCGAAGCAGTGCTAGGACTAGTCGAACAAAGTCTAGGACTAGTCTTAGAATAGGCCAAACTCTCTTATATAAAATATATGAATTATATCCAAAATAGCCTACTCTAAAGGTCAACCTACGGTCAGTCATACCTCAATAGTGAAGTAAGGACATTGGAACTTAAAGACACGTGACCTTGAAAGTAGTGAAGCTTGAAGTCTTGATGTAGTTCAAACTTGAGATCTTGAAATTGAACTTGAAAGCTTCTTGCATTATCCTTGTCTTTGAATTAAGTAGAACAAACTCACTTCCTCGAGTCTTGACTTGTGAGCAGTGCTTGTCCATCAAAGTTGATCTTGAGTAGAGCTTTGATCTTCACATATGCAAGCTTCCTAATAGTGTCTTTGGCACCATAAATTTGACAGCAAAAAGGGCTATAAACAATAACACTTACATAGATCATCAGGAAAGACATCACGAAACTCATTCATTACCGGAATGGCCTCAGTGGGTAACTCTACACTAACCTTTGGTGCACTTTCCCTAGCTACAAGGGTGTACACCATCGAGTCTGACTCAATCTCTCGCTCAAAGTCTTTAGTATTTAGAATATGGAGAGGCTTAGACTTTTACTTCGATTCCTCAACCAACCTCAAGTGATAAGAGGTTAACCACTTGATACCAATTTGATGCAGGGCAATTAACTACATGCTCTAAAAGCTCAAACTGTTAGAGTATGATGAATTAATCCCTTTATCTCATAGCCTAGGCCCCAAATCTTATGGGTTAGGACCTCGGCCGAACCCCCCTCATGGGCCCTAAATCACATGGGCCGCCGACGCCGAGTGTGTCCCCGCATCCCATGGGCTACCACACTCGAGCCCGGTGTGAAATGTGCATTAATCACTCTCAGTGAGGAGTCTCGAACATGAGACCTCCCTCGTGGGCCCCAGATCACATGGGTCACTCACCCCGAGTGTGTCGCCGCATCCCACGGGCTACCCCACTCGAGCTTGGTGTGAAAATGCCCCTGCATTAATTGATACTAATTTGATGTAGAACAATTAACCACTTACTCTAAAAGCTCGAACTGTTAGAGCATGGTGAATTAATCCCTTTATCTGATAGCCCAGGCCCCACATCTCATGGGTTATGACCTCGGCTAAACCCCCCCTCCCCCTCCCCCCTGTGGGCCCTAAATCACATAGGTACCACCTCACACAGGCCGCCCACCCCGAGTGTGTCCCCGCATCCCACTGGTTACCCCACTCAAGCCTGGTATGAAATGCGCATTAATCACCCCTGGTGAGGAGTTTTGAACATGATACCTCCCCCGTGGGCCCCGCCCACCCCGAGTGTTCCGCTGCATCTCACATGCGACCCCATTGGAGCCCAGCGTGAAAATGCCCCTGCATTATTACCATTAAAAACTTCCCATAGGCCATCGTAATTCTAGATCAAGCTAATACATGTATTTTCTCTTTGTCCATGGTTGGGTGACTTTATGGACTAGTTGGATGGTAGATAAACAATACGATGGGCTTTTAAGAAGTTTTCAATGATAAGCATTTAATTTCCGCCATTTTCTATAATGTAGTTCACTTAAGCTTTGGATCTGTCTCATTTTTTTTTTCTCATGTCCTAAAATGATCTTAAAGAAATGGATGAACAACCCAATTGAAACACATACATCATGGTGGGACCCACGCTAAGAGCCCATCAGGCATAAAACCATAAAATTCCGACCACAATGTTTATCTAACCTCTATTGTTGCTCTGTTTTCGGCTGTATGTATGCGGGCATGCCAAAATTAAATTTGCGGCTAAATTTAAACCGAACAACTATGAACCTAAGCACCGAGATAGGCAAACACATAGTGTACAACCGCGATCTTATGACATCAATCGCCTATTTAGCCACTCGCTCAATGTGTAAATAGGATCAGACGATATTCAGAGAGTGAGGTTCGTCATTTGATGATGGGTTACACCTTTGTTTTCCGTACGAAATGACTTTTCAATATAGATAAAATGAAATAAGAAGTGAATTCTTACAATCGGTCATGAAGAACAGTTGTAAAAAATCTCTCCTGATACAGAATTGAATCCGGCATGATAGAATAGACTCAATTACAACTAAAATTATCAGCTACTTGAGTAATGCTACGGATTACATTATGAAATGTAAACAGTATGCTGAAAGTAAAGGATTACACTAATGAATGTAACTTACTTGGCTATCAGCTACTTGAGTAATGCTACAAATTAAATTATGAAATGTAAATAACAAGCTGAAAGTAAAGGATTACATTAATTAATGTAACTTACTTGGCAAGAAAAGTAAAGTGATTACACTACGGAATGTAATTGACTAATAATTGAAAGATAATGTTTGGTTTGATTTGGTTAGTATGATAATTATTTCTTGTTGAATACATTTTCTATTTATAGCCTTGATCTGGCCATCTTAATCATTTTCACATTCTGATGGTTACCATAACCATTCAGCACTACTCGGTTTCCTCTGTTTCTTCTTCCACCATCCTGTAACCGTTTCTTCACGATTGTTATTCCATTAATCTCTTAAACAATTACATGACATTGTTTAATATGTTTCAGCTGTATTACCAATAAATCTTCTTCATGCATCTTTGCAAATCTTCAAATACACCATGCAAATCCATATGGATCACACATAACCTATTTTGATTGGTTCTCAAGATGACAATGATGAGGATGAACAACCTCCACTCTATAAATCATTCTCTTGTTCACTTTAGGATGTAAATTCAAAAACTTTGGCAAAACCATAACTAGAGTAATCTATATCACAAGAAATAAATGTTGAACACTTAAGGGCTATTTGATTTTCTAATTGAAGTGGTAATTCAAGGTAAATGGGCAATAATTATTTACCTTTGAATTTCCATCTGCATTTTCCAAGTGATGTTGACATTCACTTTCATTTGTGGGGCCCACCATGATATACATGTCTTATCAACACCGTTCATCCCTTTAGTCCGCTCATTTTAGGGCATGAACCGAAAAATAAGGCAGATCTAAAGCTCAAGTGGACCACACAGAAAAAAAACAATAGGAATTGAGCTTCTATCATTGAAAGTTTTTTGAGGGCCCTAGAAGTTTTGGATTAATCCCATATTTTTTTCTCCCTTTCTCTATGACTCTGTGACCTCACGAACAGGTTGGATGAAAAATAAAAATCAATGTGGGCCCGAGGGAGAAAATAGCTTACAACGGTTGACATCTTTACAATCTTTCTTTCTTAAGGTGTGGCACACCTGACCTTGAGATTTGTCTCATTTTTGGACTCATAATCTAAAATGTGCCGTTAAAAAGGTTGGATGGTGTGGATAAGTTACATACATCACGATGAGGCCCACAAATTTAAATCAATAATAACATGGTTTTTGTGGACCGATTTTCGGGATGTAATTCCTTGCCTATATCAAACAGGAGAAGTTAGTCATAATTACTTTTTTGCAGGTATTTACTAAAAAAGTTAAAAATCAAACAGCCACTTCAGGTCTCATAAATCTTTAATTTTGCTGACACGTGTTGTTTCTTCATCCCGTCCAATTTAACTTGGATGTCATTCAAATATGGAGTCCAGATCCTATGTTTGAAACGAGCATAAATTTCCTACTATTTGCAATGTGATTGGGCCATATCATCGGTGATTATATGGCTCAATAGCAGTGCAGAAAATCGGGAAATCTCTGATCCTGTCTAACGGAGGATCCGGATTCATAAATATAGCCGTGGGCACAGTACATTTCAGTGGTGGGCATTTAATCCCACCGTTTTCTAATGGTGCGCGTAACCGAAACATTGGATCTGGCTCGTTCTGGGACCCACCCTAACAACCAATGTACAAAGTGGATGTCATCGCGTACAAGCAATTCGCATCCTCGTACACGTGCATTACCTTGGAGCGTGTCGGATGCCTTTTGTACAGTAACGGAGGACGAGTCAGATTCCGCTGGCTTCCAAATCCCGGAAATCAATCTACCTGAAGATGCTAATAAGTTCGGTGGTCCGCGGGGTAGTGTGCGAGACTACACTGGCTGAGGCGATTCGCGCCAGGAAATATAGAGCCTGCTATTCGCAGCACATGTACCAATATGGCACAGATTTCCAGTATATGGCCATTAGGAGATGGGGGCCACCATGGAGGCCGGAACATGCGCTGGCCAAAAGTCAGGACCGGTGACTCGTGGCAAACACATGAATAAGGACATCTAAGCCATATAAGAGGTGGACCCATGGTGAACAACAGCTATTACTGCGGGGAAAAAAACAAAACAAAGAAGCTGATTGGTCCACCGTTAGGCAGGCAACACTCTATAAGGAGGGCTTAAAACAGATCTACGGACGGTCTGATTCCATAGACCCTTGTGCTTCACCACCAAGAAAATTACTATACCTAAGAACCTACCGGGCTGGGGAGTGACTCGCGTAACATCTAAGTCAGTCCATCAATTTTCGCCGGGTTACGTTCGTTTGTGCTCCCATCAAAGAGGCAGCTATAAAAGTCAAGGGATTCGGAGGAGTCCACGAGACATCCAGTCTGTGGGTTCCACCATGACACACACACAAAATATATATATATATATATAACTCTCAATGAGGTCGAGATGTGTGGGCCCCACCATGATGTATGTCGAACATCAACACCGTGCATTTGATGCATCCCCTTTAAATTATGGGATATACCAAAAATCAACCGGAACTCCAGTGGGCCATACTATCTAAAATCATGTGAAGACATGCCTAAAACATATAAAAGCACTTGGTGGGGCCCACCTGAAATTTGGATGCGTCTGAAACTTGGTATGACCCCTCATCCAAGTGGGACACACATAATGGATGGGCTGGATTTGTGAATCACATCTCGGTGGGCCTAAAAAATTATTATGAATGTTTTAATGGAGGGAAACCCCTTTCAACTTTTGTATGTGGTGCGGCCCATACAAGTAATGGATTGACTTGATTTTTAAGCCCTGGGCCCACCATGGAATGGTGCATCTAACTGATGGAGTAGATGTTCGACACGCATTATGGTGGGGCCCACACAGCTCGACCTCATGGGGAGTTACCATGAGCTCGACTCTATAGAACCTTTTCCATATATATATATATATATATATATATATAGAGAGAGAGAGAGAGAGAGAGAGAGAGAGAGAGAGAGAGAGAGAGAGAGAGTAATGGTCTCCTACGAACCATCCCACACGCTAACTTGGTGCGGTCCAATTCCCACCGCAACGAGGAAATTGGATTGTGTACTGAGTAAACTTTGTTGGGCCCACTATAAATTGATGTGGTCTATACATGCCATCCATCCGTTTTTCAAGCGCATTTTAATGGTTGAGACCAAAATTGAATTATTTCCCATGCTCAAGTGGACCATAGAACAAGAAACATTGGGAATAATAATTTCCACTGTTGAAACCTTTCTAGGGTCTACAGTGATGTTTATTTGTCATCCGGCCTATTCATAAGATCACACGGATATGGATGAAAGGAAAACACAAACATCAGATTGTTCCAAAACTTGTGGACCCCAAGAAAAGTTTCAACGGTTGACATTCAATTCACATTGTTTCCTGTGGTGTGGCCCACTTGAGCTTTGGTTATACTTCATTTTCGGGCTTAAGCCATAAAATTATCTATTAAAATGGATGTAATGAGTGGATAGAATATATAAATCACGGTGGGCCCCACAGAGTTTACTCAGTACACAATTCCTTCCCTTCAGGAGACCTGGGCACAGATTGGCTATTGACAGGTTGAGCAGTGACGTCACCAAATTCTGTCGCCGCACCATGAGATATGTTTTGTATCCACGCCGTCCATCCATCTAGAGAGATCATTTTAGGGTAATATCCAAAGGATGAGTCACATCCAAAGCTCCAGTGGACCCCATCGCAGAAAACAGTGGGGAGAGTAACGCCACTATTAAAAACTTCTAAAGGCCACAAAAGTTTTCGATCAAGCTTATATTTGTATTTTCCCTTCTCTTTAATGTCTTTGTTAACTTTTGAATAGGTTGGATTTCGAAAAAACATCATGGTGGGCCTTAGAAAGGTTTCAATGGTAGCCATCAAGCTTCCCGCTGTTTTCTATGGTGGGGTCCACTAAAGCTTTGGATCTGCCTCATGGCTTAAAATAATATCTCCAAATGGATGGATGTTGTAGATACAACACATACATCATAGTGGGGTCCACAGAACTTAGTGATGTCACTTTAGTAGCTAGTCTCCCTACTCAACCCGTCAGTATCTAATCCGCGTACCCTTTGTCAGTATCTAATCCCTACTTAACGGTGGCTCACTCTCCCCACGGTTTTTTGCGGTGGGGTCCACTGGAGCTTTAGATGTGACTCATTCTTTGGATATTAACCTAAAATGATCTCTCCAGATGGATGGACGGCGTGGATACAAAACATATATCATGGTGGGGCCAAAAATTTGGTGACGTCGCTTCTCAACCTGTCAATAGCCAATCTACGCCCAGGTCTCTTGCGGGGAAGCGGATTGCGTACTGAGTAAACTCTGTGGGGCCCACTGTGATTTATATATTCCATCCACTCCTTACATCCATTTTAACAGATAATTTTAATGCTTAGACCCAAAAATTAAGTATATCCAAAGCTCAAGTGGGCCACACCATGGGAAACAGTGTGAATTGAATGTCAACCGTTGACAATTTTCTTGGAGTCCACAAGTTTTGGATCAATATGATATTTGTGTTTTCCTTTCATCCATATTTGTGTTATCTTATGAACAGGTCGGATGACAAATAAACATCACTGTAGACCCTAGAAAGGTTTCAACAGTGGAAATTATTATTCATGATGTTTCCTGTTCTATGGTCCACTTGAGCATTGGAAATGATTCAATTTTGGTCTCAACCATTAAAATGCGCTTGAAAAATGGATTGACGGCATGGATAGACCACATCCATTTACAGTGGGCCTAATAGAGTTTGCTCAATACACAATCCGTTTGCGGTGGGAATTGGACCGCACCAAGGTAGCATGCGGGATGGTTCGCAGGAGACCATTACTATATATATATATATATATATATATATATATATATATATATATATATATATATATATATGGAAAAGGTTCTATCCAGTCGAGCTCATGGGAACTGCTCATGAGGTCGAGCTGTGTGGGCCCACTATGATGTAGTGTAAATGTTATCTTGTAAATCTAACACCCGGAGTTGTTAAATTTTGTTGTGCGAAACTACTTAGAATCTGTATCTTGTTTTGATGAGATGGATAGATTAACTTCATGCATTGTGAGTCATCTTCGTCATTGCCAAACTTTTCTACGTATTCGAGTTGAAGAACGTTGTCGAAGTTCAAGGATTACAAGTTCAAGTGTAAGAACAAAAGTTCAAGGCTCAAGTTCAAGTTGAAAGCTCATTGTTACTACTTTAAAGAATGAAGAACTCAAGCCCTAGCTCAAGCTCAAGTTCAAGATTTGGAACACAAGCTTCATTATTTCAAGTGAATGAGTTACCGAAGCGATCGGTGTTTCGATGGTTTAAACTCACAAACAAAGTATGGATGACCCTAGATTGACCATAGGTTAGGTCATATTCATTGCATATTTTATTTGGGTCATTACATAAGTTTATAGGTCATTTCCTCAACTAGTCTTAGTCTTTGTTCGACTAGTCCAAGCACTAGCTCGACCAGTCCAAGAAGTTTGTCGACCAGTCTAAGATTTGTTGTGAATTTTTGAAATTTTCTGTTGGACTCTCGAACAGTTGAGGAGACTGCTTGACCAGTCGTGCAGTGTTTGACTCTAAGTCCGGCAAGATTTTTTGGTCCCACTCGACCAGTCGAGTGCATTGCTCGACCAGTCGAGCAGGCCACTCGACCAGTTGAGTAACGATCTTATCTTATCGTGCTAGTAATTTTGAAATGTGGTTGGTCCTTCGACCAGTCGAACCGACCCTTAGACTAGTCGAGTGAAAAGTATTTTCACTTACAAATAGAGGACGAATTTCAGAGTTTTTCATTTATTCCAAGCATAATCAAGCCATCACTCTGAGAGATAGGTTCCTGCATTTCTTAAGCTATATTGTGTTCATTTTAGATTTTCTTAAATAGCTTTTTGTATTTGATTTTGTGATCTCCATTCAATTCTATTTCATTAAAGAAGGGAATTGTGATTTTACCCTCTTTGAAATCAAAATCAAATCAAGCTAGCCCAGGTTGATTTAATCTAAAAATCATTTAGACCTAGAACCATTTCATTTGTGAGACTGGACATTGAACATCTTCGTCTACATCGGATTGGTTCTATCGGGCTTCATCAGAAGGAGAATCTTTAGATAAGTATAATTTAATTTTGTGTATCTTTTGTGGTTTGTGAGATTCAGCCAGGAAAATCTTATTTTTGGTTTTGTCTGAGATAAGCTAGAAAATCTCAGAGTGTGGGGTTTTTGTAATTGTGTAAGCCCATCTAAAAACACAATTGTGAAGGTTTTAAGGTGAACCTTGGAAAACCTTATTTGATAGTGAAAGCCAATATCCTGTGGGAGAGGATATTGGGAACGAAGTAGTTGTGTGGCTGTTTTTCAAACAGTTGGTGTACACACACGGACCACTATAATTCTCAGTTTTTAGTGGATAATGTTGTAATTTCCTTTTATGCACTAGTGGTGAATGTTGTAATAATTTAGATTATTTCCTTTGCCTCTTTCTAAGTTTGAGTTTTTGATACTTACAAACGTTCTAGAAATCAGGTTGTCCTACCATAAACCTTGGTTTTTGGTGTAAGGTTGTCCTTAGAACTCAGTTTGTATCAACCTCTCAATACTTGTGCATTTGAGGTTGCTTATAATTGTGCTATCTATCTTTGTTTGTCTTTGTAATTTCGCATTTATTTTTTAATTTGGAAGTCCTATTCACCCCCCCCCCCCCCCCACTTTTAAGCTCGGCCTTTTCAAGTGGTATCAAAGCCTAATAGCTCATTTTTATTATTTGGATTCATTTTCTGAGCGAACCGATCTGAGCTTATAAGATGTCAAATTTTGATAGCCTCTTGATTACTAGGCCTCCACCTTTTGATGGCTCTAATTATGCCTATTGGAAAACCAGAATGAGGATTTTTTTGAGGTCCATAAATGAGAGCGTGTGGCAGGCCATAGTGACAAAATGGAACCACCTACATCTGAAGTTCTAGGCACTAATGAAACTAAGTCTGTTGTAGTTATACCTTATTATTCATGGACCACTCTTCAGAAAAATGAGAGTAGTGCCAATGCAAAGGCTTTAAATGCAATCACTTGCGCACTATTACCAGATGAATTCAAAAGAATTATATCTCGTGATACTGCAAAGCAAGCTTGAGATATTCTAGAAATGACACACGAGGGTACGACTATATTCAAGAAATCTAAACTTCAAATCCTCACCACTAGGTTTGAGGAAATATGTATGGAAAAAAGTGAAACTTTCATGGAATTCTATACTAAGTTAAATGACATAGTCAACTCTATGAGGAGACTTGGTGATAACATCGCAGACAGTAAAGTCTGTGCAAAGATACTATGCTCATTGCCTGATAGGTTCAATTCTAAGGTGACTCCCATTCAGGAACTTCGTGATACGGATAACATGCAGGTTGAAGAACTTGTTGGTTCTTTACAAACCTACTAGTTAAATTTTAAGACTCCTAAAGGTAAGTCCATAGCCCTTAAGTCTTCAAAAAATATTTCTTAAGATAATGCTGGAAATTCTGATTGTGAAAATTCTGAAGATAATATGGCACTATTAGCCAAGAAGTTTTACAAAATTTTCAAAAGCAAAAAGAGAATAGATTTTCAAAGACCTTTTGAAAAGAAAAAGAGTAGATCTAAAAATTAGAAATCTATTAAAGACAACCAATGCTTCAACTGCCATGAATACGGGCATCGGGCAAACAAATGTCTAAAGAGGGACAAACCTAAAAAGAAAAGGTATATTGGTTACATGGGATGAATCGTCTTTGCTCTGAAGCATCTTTTGAGTCAGATGATTCTGAACCTGAGTCTACTAATGATGTCAAGGCCTTAATGACTCTAGCCAGAGTCACTTCCTCAGACAGTTGTAATTCAACTTATGATGAAAATCTGAGAAGCGACCATGAAAACGATGATAATTTACAAGATGCCTATAATGCCCTATACAAGGAGAGTTGTAAGATAGTTGTAAAACTAAAACTTCAAAAAGAAAAGTTTTTAAAACTAAAAGAAGATTTTGATAATCTAGTTTTAGAAAAATTGCATCTTTCTAATTATTTTGAAAAAACTAAGTGTGATTTAGATTTCAAAACATCCCAAATCGAAAATCTAAAATTTAAAAATGAAAAACTAAAACTAGAACTCTTGAGTTTGAAGGATACTTGGAGGTATGCCCAGGGTGATCCTAAACTAGAAAAATTGTTAATTGGATAGATCTGGTCTGGGCTACGATAAGAATACGCCTCTTAAATGTAAGCCAACTCCTCCTAAGTTTGTTAAAGGGGAGTCCTCTAACTCAAAAGGGAAAAGTCTGAATCAAAATAGTTTTAAAAATCTTAAAAATTTTCAGGCTATGAAACCTAAAAGCAACCATATCAATTATAGAAATCAGAATCATAACTCCTTAGATGAGAAAATTGTAGATTTACTCAAGGAGCTTCTAAAATCTAACTTGAATGGTTGAATATATAATAACTACAAGAGTAGAAAAGCAACAATGCTCCAAAACCTAAAACCGTAAGAAAATGGGTCCCTAAGGTTGCTTGTCTGGTTGCCCACACCGCTTTCAAGGCTTCGAGTCAATCAAAGTGGTACCTAGACAGTGGTTGCTCTAGACACATGACAGGTGACAAAGATTTGTTCACCAATCTCAAAGATATGACTGATGGTTCAGTCACTTTCGGTGATGGTAGCAATTGCAGAATTGTTGGCCAAGGTATGGTTCAACTCTTTAATCTTCCTCCATTTGAGAATGTTTTGTTTGTAGAGAGCCTTAAGCATAATCTCTTAAGCATTTCTCAAATTCGTGATAATAAACATAGCGTTAAATTCACCAACAAGGGTGTAAGATTTCTAATGAGAATGGTTCTGTGATATTAACTGGTCGCAGAATATTTGAGAACTGATATATAGTTAGTAATTTGAGCTCGTCTAAGTTATCGGGTTACATGGTCCAAACCAATGAGACCGATCTATGGCATAAACGCCTATGACATGTACACTACCATAATCTTTATAGACCGAGTAAAGGTGATGTAATAAGTGGTCTGCCCAAGTTAAAGAAAATGGATAAAATTTGTGGCGAATGTCAGATTGGAAAACAAACTAGGAGTGCTCACAAGAAAGTGAACTCTAGTGCCACATCCAAACTCTCCTTGAACTCCTCACATGGATCTCATTAGACCTACTAGAATGGAGAGTTGAGGTGGAAAGAAATATATTCTGGTAATAGTGGATGACTTTTCCAGGTTTACATGGGTAGTTTTCATGAGAGAGAAATCCGAAACCTCGATGAAGTGAAAAGGATACTCAAGCGTATCCAAACTGAGAAGGAATCACATGTTACTAAAATACAAAGTGATCATGGATTCAAATTTGATAATAGCAGTTTTGAGGAGTTCTATAGTGATCACGGGATGTCACATGAATTTTTTGCTCCTAAAACACCTCAACAGAATGGGGTTGTTGGAAGAAAAAATCATGTGCTTCAAGAGATGGTAATGTTATGTTAAATAGCATGAAACTTCCTAAAAATCTTCGGGCTGAAGCTATGAACACTGCTTGTTATATTATTAACCATGTATATACTAAAAAAATCAAATAATAAGACTTCATATGAAATGTGGTTCAATAAGAAGCCCACAGTCAAATACTTTCGAGTTTTTGGCAGTAAATGCTATATTCTACGTGACCGGAAAAATTTGAAAAAATTCGACACTAAAAGTGACGAGGGTATTTTCCTAGGATATGCGCTAAACAGTCGAGCGTATCGTGTTATCAATAAGAGGACCGGTGTAATTTAGGAATCCATTAATGTGGTTATAGATGATTACCTGAATGCACCTGTCTCTAGTTTAGAAGATGATGAAGTCTCATTATTTGATAAACCAAACTCTTCATCTAGTCAAAATGACACTGAACTGCGATCAGTTAAAGACCAACGATTAAATACTTGGGAACCCTCTCACTCGTGTGCGCACTCGTAGACAACTAGAAAACATATGTAACTATGTGTGCTTCACTTTCCAGGTTGAGCCGGCCAATGTAAAAGAAGCACTTATTGATGAAAACTGGATTGTAGCTATGTAAGATGAACTTAATTAATTTGTAAGAAACGATGTATGGCATTTGGTTCCTAGACCTGATGATAAACATATAATTGGAACTAAGTGGATCTTTAAAAATAAGTCTGATGAATTAGGTAATATTATAAGAAACAAGGCTAGACTGGTTGTACAAGGGAACACTCAGATAGTAGACATCGATTATGATGAAACCTTTACCCCAGTAGCTCGTCTTGAATCTATCAAACTATTCATATCCATTACTTGTTACAAAAATTTCAAAATCTATCAGATGAATGTCAAGAGTGCTTTCTTGAACGGTGATCTGCATGAGGAAATATATGTAGAACAGCCTAAGGGTTTTCAAAACCCTAAACATACTAATCATGTTTATTGCCTGAAAAAAGCACTCTACGAATTAAAACAAGCTCCCAGGGCATGGTACGAAAAGTTGACTAAGTTTCTACTAAGTCATAATTTTGTAATGGAGTGTTGATAAGACACTGTTTATAAAGAAACACAATGATCACATTCTAATAGTACAGATATAAGTTGACGACATTATCTATGGATTTACTAGTTCTAATATGCCTGTTGAGTTTGCAGAATTGATGAAGTCCAAGTTTGAAATGAGCATGGTAGGAGAATTGAACTACTTTTTAGGTCTACAAGTGAAACAGCTTGCTGATGGGATCTTTATTTCTCAAACCAAGTATGGTCTAAACTTGGTGAAAAAGTTTGGATTTAAGAGCGGTAAAAACTTCGATACTCCTATGAGTATGACACTTAAGCTCTCTAAGGATTCAACAGGTAAAAGTGTAGATCTTAAGTTATATCACGGTATGATAGGTAGTTTATTATATTTAACTGCGAGGTATTTGTGCTAGGTATCAATTTGATCCTAAAGAATCCCACCTGATTGTTGTCAAGCGTATTTTGAGATATGTCGCAAGTTCGACTAATCTTGGCCTTTGGTATCCACATGATACTAATGTTCAACTAGCTGGTTATACGGATGCTGATTAGGCTAGTAATATTGATGACAGTAAGTCTACCAGCAGTGGATGTTTTTATGCCGGGAACTGCTTAGTTTCATGGCATAGTAAGAAACAGAGTTCCGTATTACTATCCACAGCTGAGGCTGAATATATTGCAACTGGTAATGCATGCACTCAGCTTGTTTGGATGAAGAGGATGTTAAATGATTACAGATTTGCGTAAGATTTTATGGTTTTGTATTACAATAACTCTAGTGCAATTAACATCTCTAAAAATCCAATCCAACATTCACGAACTAAGCATATTGACATTTGTAACACCCCGAAAATCAAGGATCGAGCAAAGGCTCAACTCCCGAGATCCGTCGCATCACTTATGCAACATAGAAAATGATAATTAAATGTTGTCCGTATCAGTGTATTAAACATGAATGGGATTACACTAAATCAGCATACCATACTCCAGAGATAATTAAGTTACGCAAGCAGAAGACTGTGATAGATATATATAAAGCATATAAGTGGTTGTAAGTCCCCAGAGTATGAACATGTCACCAGGTTAAATAATTACATGTATAATTCCAAAATACACAAAATGATAAAGTGTAATGTCATCCATCCATATACCTGTAACTTCGATATGCAACTTCAGGTCTACATAGACCCGCCAGAGAGTTGCATGTAGGAGAACTCCTCCTCGTCATCATAGAAGACAGGCTCCATCTCGTAAGCCTCATCATCACCTGAAACTAAAATAAGGTCTGGTTGGTGTTTTAAAATACTGTCCTAGAGTGGGAGTGAGTGATCAACTCAGTGGAGTTATAAGGCAAAGGTTAACATGTTATCAATTCAGTCAAGCAATAATGATAAAGCAGTATAACAATCATGTCCTAAGTACTCTTGTTAATATAAGAATGGTATGTATTAATGATGCATGCCCTCACCTACACTCCCTCTGCGACATCATCTCACGATCGCGTATGCTAACTCCCACAGTGCTCAACACTCACACCAAAGGCACATGCAATGTGGTGCATGGTCGTGTTAGCCAAGTTCTTACTTAGACTTATTCATACATCAGGTTTGGAAAGCTAAGGTACCTCCCTTTATATCATCGTCCCAAATAATGATCCATCCAGGGTCGTCAATCCTAGTTAATCACATACGATAGGCAAGTTCACGAGTTTACACTGTAGGTCGCTGCGGGAGGCTCGTCACCTGAGTGTAGGCTTAATTCACACTCGAGGTTACTACGAGAGGCTCGTCACCTGATCGTAGGCCTATTTTATACTCGAGGTCACTACAGGAAGGCTCGTTACCTTAGTGTAGGTCGACAGATCGAATACAGTGTCCCATACCACTGTATTCATCTCACGAGTTTGTGTTGCTCAATGGACACTACGGGGAGGCTCGTCACCACAGCGTAGGCTGACAGCTCGACCATGGTGTCCCATACCACCATGCCTAGCTCATGAGTCTTAGCAGATCATGGTACCAAGGTTAAAACGGGCTTTACATTAGTAAGTGATACCTTAGATTCAAATAGTAGCATCCATACATGGTGAACATACATTAGGTCAATCGGGTACTTGACAAGCTCGACTGGTATGAGTATACGTTGAATTAATCGACATGGAGCACGTAAGTACTCCGCGTGGCCTAACTATTGCCGACAAACAGCGTACGACTCGGATTCATCGAACATGTCTTGTGTGGCGAAACGACCTTTGCCACTAATTTGGGAATCATTACCAATTGCCGGAACTACTTTAACGTCCCAGATTTTTGCCAACTTGGAGTTAGACGTCCTTAGGCAATGGGTTCATAATACCTTATTGACTTCTTAGAACTCAATCCCAAAGTCACAAATCCCCCTTTTAACCCATTTCCTTCAAAATCTCACCTTTCACCACCTTATTCTTCAATTTTTTCTAAATACTTTCATATTAGACATTAATCCTAAATTTTAAATAATGAAACTAAAATTTACTATAAATAGTGAATACATAAATAAAATGGGTTTTTGACCATTAACCTAATGGAATCTCACAAAATAAATAGGCTATTTCGATAGATCAGCTTCTCCTACCCCAAAATCATATATTGCACGTCAAATAACTCATTCCAGTTTGTAAAATACACCCGTTTCAAATATCGGGTGGCGAAACCACCACCAGACAGGACAGCGGACCACGATGCCATCGCGCCGACTGCGAGGCCTCGCCGGTGCACTCTCGCTGCAATTTATTATAGTTTTCGACCGACTTCAAAAAGTCATATCTCTCTTGTTATAACTCCAAATTAGGTAATTCAAAAGCCAGATTGAAGATTAATAAGTCTAGTTTCATATAAAAATAAGTGAAACATATAATAAAAATTTTAATATAGTTAAATCTAGGTTGATGTGACAACTATCTAAAAATTATTAGTTTGGACAGCTGCTACTTCTAAAATTTTTAGAATTTTTCTACAACACGAAATCTAATAAAATTTGGTAGAGATGAAGTATACTTGATGAAGAACTACTAGAAAAATAATTAAAATAATATACTAACTAAAAATGCCAAGAAGGGATATAGAACTACCTTAGGACCTTATTGTGTCGTAATTAGAACGGAATTTAGTTAAGTACTAACTAAACAATCAATGGATTTGGCTTGAGCCACTTTCTATATAAACTACAAGACTCAAACCCATTAAAATCACTAACCCAATATTACTTAAAAACCTAGGGGCAATCTCAAAACCCAGTTGCTCTCGAGAGCACATTGGAACTCCGTATCGAACCTAGACCATGCGTCGAAAGTCCAACGACGTGAAATTATAGGCTTATGACCGCCTTATTGGGCTTAACAACCATCACGAGAATTGAGTCTAAATAGTATTAAAAAATGCACAACTTGAGACCTAAGAGAAGTGTGTGGGAAACTCGAATATCTTTAAAAAATGAACTCAAACTTAAGTAAATTGGACCGTTCGCTTGCAGGCCAAATTTAAGTTTTCAGACCATCAGTTTCTGACCTAATTATACCCTTAGATCAGAAAATTTTTCCTACACATGTCAGTGTACTTGTGGCCTTGATTGAGTGATGATAGCCGTTGAACTGAAACGGGTCCTCCACGGTCAATCCACAAATTCGATCAGATTGAAATCTTAACCTGGCTTAGATCCATTGTCAGGGAACTTGCCCCAGACTGTATGCAAGCAATGGACCTCCAGATGGGTTCCGTTGTCCTAAAACAACCACCCTTTGGCTATAACCTAAGTATATCATAGCCCTGGGGCCATTGACATCAGTTCTAGGCTTATAAATAGCCCTTAAACCACCCCATTCCCATTCCATACATTTTTCTCTAAACCCTAGGAGAGAGAAGAGAGAAAAGAGAGGAAAATAGTAAGGAGAAAAGGGAGAGTCTGGGAGATCGTTGTTGGGATTCTCTCCCACAACTCCAAGTGCTGATTCACCTCCCCACCATCGCTACACAATCATCTTCGGTTACGATTTAGGTAAAAAATGCTAACCCTATGAAAGGTGCGGACTATAAATGTTTAGGTTATGGTTTTTAAGGCTTTCAATGTCAGCTAATGATTTATGTCTGACTTGATTGCTACTATATGATCTTAGTTATGATGTGTTCGATAAATAATACATGTGTGTGAACTATCTGAATATATAACGTATTCCATGTATTTATTGAAATGTTTGAATGAAATTGCTATCATGATTTGTGCTTGCCATGACTATTAACCTAGAATATATGATTGTTGTATGCATGACAACTCCTTTGTGAAAGGATTTGCCATAATATATGCGATAAATAATTTAGTTCATATACGCGGTAATGTGTAGTCTAAGTGTTTGATAAAATGTCTGAATGAGAAATTGTCTGATGAATTGTATTTATTAAGGGCGTTGAGATAGAATTCTCAACTACCTTATCTAGATGTATAATTTCCTTCATGCAGTATTAATTTCAACTACATGATTTAAGTATAAAATGCATATGTATAATAACATGCTTTATGTGTTTGATAAAATGTCAGAATGAGATATTGTTTGATGAATTATATTTAATAAGGGTGTTGAGATAGAATTCTCATTTACCTTATCTATATGTATAATTTCCTTCATGTAATCTTAATTTTAGCTATGCAATTAATGGATGAATTGAAATGTTCGGTAGCATGTTCAATATTTTGATGAAATGCTCTAATGAGTGTTGTACTTGGATTGTTTATTAAATGCCTATATGATTATCACATGTCTCCACATGCTGCATTTGAGTATGATTGAGACTACTACATAGTCCAGGCAATCGGTAACAATTCATGTTTGAGTGGCCGAGCTAGTCTCGCCACAGTGGATGAGTTCGATGAATCCGAGCCATACGATGATTGTCAACAGTGGTTAGGCCACGCGGAGTGCTTACACGCTCCATGCTGATCAATTTAACGTGCGCTCGTACCAATCGCACTTATCGAATAACCCAATTGGCCTATTGTGTGTTTATCATGTATAGACAATATTGCTTGAATCTAAGGTATCACTTACCGATACAAACCCGTTTCAACCATAGTACAAAGATTCGCTAAGACTCATGAGCCGGGTATGGTGATATAGGACATCGTGGTCAAGCTGTCGACCTACGCTGGGGTGACGAGCCTCCCCATAGTGACCAGTGAGTTACCCAAACTCATGAGCCGAATACTGTGGTATGGGACACTGTATTCGAGCTATCGGCCTAAACTAAGGTGACGAGCCTTCCCATAGTGACCTCGAGTATAAATAAGGCCTACCTCGGCACAGCCTGGCTACGGTCCCAGCGTGGGTTGGGGTGTACCGTCTGATCCAGACCCCATTCGAAAATAGCGCTCTAGTTGGTAGAGCATTAGTGGAGTGACCTTGAGTATAAAATAGGCCTACGCTGAGGTGACGAGCCTCTCCATAGCGACCTGAACTTGCCTATCCACTGCTTTTCAAATCAGGGGTGATGTTGCCCTATAACTTGCCCATCGTATGTGATTAACTAGGATTGACAAACCTAGATGGATCATCATTTGGGTAAATGATACAAAAGGAGGTACATTAGCTTCCCAAATCTGCTCTATGAATATGCCTAATAAATTACTTGGCTAACACGACCATGCACCCCATTGCATGTGCTTTGGCGAGGAAGCACACATGTCCAGAATGGTGTATGCGCGATCGTGAGATGATGTCATTGAGGGAGTGTAGGTGAGGGCATGCATCATTTCCGCATATCATCCTTGTATTAATAAGAGTACTTAGGACTTGATTGCTATTCTGATTTATCATTACTGCTTGACCGAATTGATAACATGTTAACCTTTGCTTTATAGTTCCACTGAATTAGCTACTCATTCCCACATGGGATGGTGTTTCAAAACACCAACCAGACTCTGTTGTAGATGCAAGTAATGATGAGTCTATACAGTTGAAATGGACGTCATGGACGAGGAGGAGAAATTCTCCTATGTTCAGCTATCAGGCGGGTCTTCGTAGACCTTGTTCTGATTCGATGAGATTATAGGGTTACACGGATTAGTTGGACAGTTACACTTTGGTATTTTGTAAATTTTGAAATCATACATGTACGTATTCAACTCTGTTACATTATCATACTCTGGAAGCAGATAACCACTTATCTCAATACGTATATTATAGTCTTCCGCTTGCTAAATTACATTATCTCTGGAGTATGATATGCTGTTTTAGTATAATCCCACTCATGTTTAATGCACTAATATGGACAACATTTAATCATCATTATTTATGTTGCATAAGTGATGCGTTGGAACTCAAGAGTTGAGCTTTGCTCGACCCTCGATTTTCAAGGTGTTACAACTACGCAGTAGTCCCAATCATATTCATACACAAGAGGCATTCATTAGTGATAGTCAAACAGCATGTGACAACCAACTTCAGTATAAATCTCATTTAAGCATTTTAACAAACACATCATGTAAGACCTGTATCCTAGTCCGTACCGTTCCAAAGGCTTCCACAATCTTTTCGGTCGAATTTCGGCAACCCTCGACCTGTATCTGACGTTTGCGCGCGATCCTAAGCCGAGTCCTGCATACCGAAGCCGGCTCGAACCAAAATCTATATCTTGGCGACCGCGTCGTCGCTGCGGTTCTAACGCTGTGACTCGCGCACCGAACCGATACCCAGGCTAGAAGATGTAGGCCCGCGTTTATTTCGAGGAAAACGCCGCACGTGCAAATTTTCAGAGAATCTCTACGACCTATCCCATCAATCAATCAATCAATCAATGTTAAGTACAAGTCAAGTACAACAACCCATACCCTATCCTTACCTCTCTATTACACAAACTACCCCAAAGTCAACCCTCACATCACTTCATCCATCACTCAACCCATCACCATCCTTATCATCCCATCACTTCTCTCTCTCCCTCATTTCTCAAAAATCTCTCCCAAGCAACATCCCACGTCCAAGCTCCCTCTCTCCCAAACCACAAGTGTGGCCCACCCTCTCATCTCTCATCCACACCATCAAAACCCCATCTACCTCCATCAAACTCAAAGGCAAGGAGCTAAGGAGGCTAGGGGAGCAAGAAAGAGGCCTAGAAGTGGGTGATCCACTGTTAATTTCCATTAAGGGCCCACTTATGATGGGACCCATTTTGTGTATGTGTTTGTGATTAAAGAGGGACCCATAGTGACAGGGTCTCTCCACTCCACCGATCTCTCTCTCTATCTCTCTCTCTCTCTCTCTCTTTTTCGATTGTTGATGGGCCACCCGATGATATGTGTATTGTATCCATGCTATCCATTTAGTGGACCACAGTATAACCCACTAGTGGAGCCCACCTTGCTGTCCAAACCTGGATGGAAGGAAAAACATAAACATCATGTTGGTCCAGATCAAGTGGGCCACGTCCCAGTGGGACCCACCATGATGCTGGTATTGTATCCACTGTCCAGCATCCAGGGACGCTAGACGTGGGTCCAAGTGATGTGTGTAGCTATCATGGGGTGCGTGTACTGACATGGGTGTGTACTAACAAAGCTAACAAAAAGAAAAAAATGCTTTTGGGGTGGGCCGCTCATGTAGGCCCCACCTTAATGTATGTATATAATCCACGACGTCTATCCCGTTTCCCAGATCATTTTAGGCGTTAAACCGAAAAATGCAGTTAAATCCGAGTATCTGGTGGACCATATCTTAGAAAATAGTGGTATTTACCATTAAAAATCCACCTGATGATCCTATACACCAAAATACCTCTGATATTAGACTCGTTTGGCTTGTCTTAAGCCGTAGAAACGAGTGGACGGAGTGGATTTTGTTGATGTGGGCCCCACCTAAGAGAAACCCTAAGAAAACATAAAACAAAAAAAAAATAAAATTAGGCAGCAGTAGGCGTGTTGCTGCTGCTGACACACCAGAGGATGCCCAGCGTCCTACGCTAGATGTTGGCATGCATGGGCGGGTTGGGACCCACGGCCCCAGTTGCGGACCCCACCATGATGTGTGTCGACCATCAACACCTTGCATTTGGTGGGCCCTCCTCCCAGCTGTGGAACACCCAAAAATTAGCCGCATACGCGACTCAGGTGGCCCACATCACAAGGAACAGTGTTGGGTTGAACGTCTACCATTGAAACCCTTTATGGGTCATGGTAGTTTTGTATCAATATGAAATTTGTTTTTTCTCAATCCAAGTCCATGAACCTTATCAACCGGTTGGATGGAAAATAAACATCACCGTGGACCCCAAGGTCCACGTGACCTTATCAACAGATTGGAGGAAAATAAACATTTTGGTGGGCCCTAGGTCCACGTGACCTTATGAATAGTTTAGATTGCAAAAGAAACATTACAGTGGGTCCAGGTTAGGTGGAAAAAAAACATTACAGTGGGCCCAGGTTGGGTGGAAAATAAACATTACTGTAGGCCCCCTGGTCTGAGTGACCTTATCAATGGGTTGGATGGAAAATAAACATTATGATAGACCCCACATGGGACCCACTGATGTATGTATTGTATCCAGACTTATCCAGACCTTCCATTAGTGTGGGACCCGCCATGAGGTATGTACCTCATCTATGTCATCCATCCTTTCCATCCCTATGGGATCCCCCATGATGCATGTGTTGCATCCAACCGTCCAACCATTTTTGAAAGATAATTTTTAGGCTTGAGACCAAAATAAGATAGATCTATTTATCATGTGGACCACACTCTCCATCCAAACTGTCCAACCATTGAAATCCTTGGGACCTTATGATCAGGTTGAATGGGAAATAAATGTTACGGCGGGCCTTGAGAATTTTAATAGTGGTAATTATTATCACCACTTATATTGGGTGCGGCCCGGTTGTTATACATGGGGCCCATTGACGTAGCCCATTTGATATGCATATGGCCCATGTGATTAGGCCCATCTTGATGTGCATGTGGCCCATTGTTGAGGCCCACCTTGGATTGTATAAGGCCCAGTGTGACGTATGCAAGGCCCATGTGATTAGGCCCAACTTGATGTATTTATGGCCTGCCCACTAAGGCCCACTTTGATATATATGAGACCCATGGTATGAGGCCCATTTGATATATCTGAGGCCCTTGGGTCGAGGCCCAATGAGATGTACATAAGGCCCATCGTAATATGTGATTCCTCCATGGTTTATGTAATATGTTCATGGCAGGCCATGCCTTGGGAGCAATGATGGTTTAACATCCACATTGTAGAGAATAATGTTGGTTAAATTTTCGCATTATAACTCTCCTTAGGGCCCATTGATAGGCCCATGCTTGTAGCGTGTAGGCTATCTAGGCCCATCTTCGTTATGAATGGAGTCCATCATTATATAACATGTTTAGTATAGATCCATGACTCATGATCATACACATCATACGTATGCTTGATATGAGGAGTGACTGATCATAACATATGCGCTCGGACAGATTTTTATGGGCTCCCTGATAAGCGGAGTTGCCCTACATGAGCGCGTGGTACGCGTATGGCTGTTGCATGACTGGTAGTGTGATTCATACACTTGCATTTATATGATTGTGATTGTTGTATGCCCTAGCGACATCAGGGCCATAGCCTCCACAGACACATCGTGGGTGGCTGGATTGGATACCGAAAATACTGTTTATAGCATCGGGGCGCCATAGATGTCCTTGGGTGAAAATCCCTGAACCCAATGGTACCAGAGGATGATTAAAACTTCGAGACCGAGTGGATGCACGGGCGCGCGAGGGCCGTATACTAGTAGGCCGTGTCTCCCATTGACTCATGGTCAGTTGGAAAGAGGTGTGACCTTACCCGCCTGAGTGAGGGGGCAATTTCTAGGTTGAGTTTGACCAGCTTGAAGAATCGGTCCGTTATCAATGAGCCGGGCCCGATATTGGCAGGTGGATAGTGAGGTCTTTTCCACTCTCCCAGTTGTGTGTTCGGATAGGGGCGGCAAGCTGGCGTAGAATGTAGTAGACCCCGGTGATTATCCAGAATGAGAACTGTATTGATATTTGATGAGCTGTATGAGGATTGGCATGCTTGAGCTGCATCTCGCATTGTATGGTCTTGACATGACCGATAACATTCATATCTTGCACCGCATAGCCTTGGTACGGCTGACTGCATTCATGTACTCATCAGCATGTTTCCACATTACTCTGACCTTACATTCTGAGCACGCTTGTATTGCGCACATACTTACACCACCCTCTAAGATTTCTGTAAGCTTATGCACGATTGATGCGTGCAGTGACGCCAGGACGCAGCAGTAGAATAGTGGCAGCAGGAGCATACAGTCATGCTTTTGGAGTTTCAGTTATTAGTACTATCTTGTATTTTCTTTCATATGCATTGTACTTAAAAGTTTTTTATCATAGTGAATTTTGTGATGGTGTTCTTGTGGTTATTGTTCGTGGGTTATGCTCATGGTTATGCTCATTACAAATCAAATTGATGATTAGAAATCCTCTTTGTAGCATTCCAGGATCAGAACCTGGTGTATGAGTGCCGGGAGCTGAGAATGGGGTACTACGGAGGCTGTCGGCGCCGGATTCGGTGATCGAGAATTTTGTGAGCCTAGTTTTCGAGTTCAGGGCGTGACACATCGTACACATATTGGCATACATAGGCATTTCATCCATAAAACATGTAGTAGTAAGATAGGTTACATGAAGGAAACTGTAACTATAGATAAGGTAATTGAGAATCCTATCTCAACACCCTCATTAAATACATTTCAGCCAACATTTTCTCATTCAGGCATTTTATCAAACACTTAGACTACACATATCAACATACATGTAATAAATTAGTTATAACCTATATTATAGCAAATCCTTTCATAAAGGAGTTGTCACCCGTACAACAATCATGTATTCTCAAACAACAATCATGGAAAACACAAATTATAATTCCATGTTCATACAGACATTTCAACAAACACATGGAATGCATTAATTTTAACACAGTTCATATATATGTGTAAAACACAAAAAATATCGTATCTAAGCACATGTGACAGCAATCAAGTCAGTCATAAATCATTAACTGACATTGAAAGCCTTGAAAACTATAACCTAAACATTTATAGTCTACACCTTTTGTCGGTAAACCGATTACGAACTCGGTTCGTACACTACGCCTTTGTTTACGGCACAATAGCTGCCTAAATTAATGAAATAGGTTAGCTATTTCACTAATTCCTTTATTTAAATCCCTAAAACAAATTAGGGTTAGGATTTCTTACCTAAAAATGGATTTGGATTCGCTGGTGTAGCGATACAAATAGGATGATTTGGCACATGGAGCGGTGAGAATCAATCCCAACAACTATCTCTCACATTCTCTCTCTTCTCCTCACTCTTTCCTCCTCCTTTCTCTCTTCTCTGTCCTAGGGTTTTGAAATTCGTATAGAATAAGAGAGGGGTGGGTTAAGGCCCTTATATAGGCTCATAACTGATGTCAATGGCCCCAGGGCCATGGTATACTTAGGTTATAGCCAAAAGTCGTCTGTTTCGGGCCAACGGAGCCCATCTGAAGGTCCATGTTTCATGTACGGTTTGGAGAAAGTTCCCTGGCAATGGATCTATGCCAGGTTAAGATTTCAGTCTGATCAGATTAGTGGATCGACCGTGGAGGACCAGTTTCAGTTCAACGGTCATCGTCAATCGATCAGGGCCACAAGTACATTGACCTGCGTAGGAAAATTTTCCTGATCCAAGGGTCTAGTTGGGTCAGAATCTGATGGTCAAAAATATTAAATTTGGCCTACAAGTGAACGACCCAATTCACTTAAATCTGAGTTCATTTTCTAAAGATATTCGCGTCTTTTCATGCACTTTACTCAAGGCACTAGTTATGCATTTCTGGACACTATTCGGGCTCGATTCCCGTGATGGTTGTCAAGCCCAGCAAGGCGGTCATGACTGTATAGTTTCACGGTAATCGGACTTTTGACGCGCGGTCCAGGTCCGATACGGAGTTTCAATATGCTCCCATGAGCAACTGGGTTTTGAGATTGATCCTACGTTTTTAGGTAATGTAGAGTTAGTGATTCTAATAGTTTTGGGTCTTGCAGTTTGTATAGAAAGTGGTTCAAGCTAATCTACCGATTAATTCAATTTAGTACTTAATTAATTTTTGTCTAATTTCTAAATGATTCGATACTTAGTGATTTCTGTCTGAGGTGATACTCGGGTCTTTGTACGGATTTTTTCGAGACGTTACAATCTATCCCCCTTAAAGAAAAATTTTGTCATCGAAATTAGTACCTTTTCGTACTCCTCGAGAATCTGAGGGTAGTTCTTACGGACTTCGGCTTCTGTTTCCCAAGTAGCCTCTTCCTCAGTGTGATACGTTCATAATACCTTCACAAGCGGAATAACCTTATTGCACAACACTTGTTCCTTCCTATCCAAAATACTCGTCGGTCGCAGTACATAAGTAGCATCCTCACTCAACTATACCTGCTCCCATATGATAATGTGGGAAGGGTCAGGGACGTATTTCTTCAACATCGATACGTGAAATACGTTGTTCATGCCTATGAGTAGTGTGGACAAAGCGAGGTGGTATGCTACCACACCCACTCGATCTAAAATCTGGAACAGACCGATAAATTGAGGCATGAGTTTCCCCTTCTTGCCGAATCGAAGGACTCCCTTCATTGGAAAAACCTTCAGGAATACATGGTCTCCAACCTCAAACTCTAGCGGTCGCCGTCTCGTATCGGCGTAACTCTTCTGTCTACTCTGTGCTGTAAGAAGTCGATGTCTGATAATGTCGATCTTCTCTGAGGTCGCTTGCACTAACTCTGGGCCAATCAGACTCTTCTCGCCAACATCTGCCCAGCAACGCAGTGCTTGACATGGATGCCCATACAGTGCCTCATAGGGAGCCATGCCAATACTCGCCTGAAAGCTTTTATTATAAGCGAACTCAGCATAAGGAAGACAGTCATCCCAACTGTCCTTGAAATCAAGCACATAAGCTCGTAACATATCCTCTAACACCTGATTCACTCGTTCCGTCTGCCCATTCGTCTGTGGGTAGAACGCGGTGCTAAACTTCAATTTCATACTCATCGCTTCCTGGATGCGAGTCCAGAAGATGGATGTGAATCACGTGTCTCAGTCCGACACGATCTCAGTGAGGCAGTGGCGATGGATGGAAACCTTAAAGGACTTCAAGTTCGAGGTCTCCTATCAGCCTGGCAAGGCCAACCTTGTGGCAGACGCGTTGAGTCGTAAGAAGATGATAACATTTGCAGCTCCGCTGATGATACAAGAATGAAATATGGTCGAGTTTATGTGAGACTTCTAGCAGAAGCTTACAGTAGAAGAGCCATTTGAGAGCGTCGCACACGTTCATGTGCAGCCACTCATTGATGACATGATCATTGCGGCTCAGAAAGATAATGGACTGTTGGCAAAGATGAGAGAGTAGGTGAGCGACAATGAATACTCGGAATGGAGAGTTGGTATGGATGGAGGTTTACGTTATCGTGGCCACCTATGTGTCCCAAATCTTCATGAGTTCTAAGTCTTCCTTGATATTAACACTCAAATGAGGATGTCAACCTCTACCTTGAAGATGAGCTTGAACTCTACCAGTTTCTAGAGATTAGACTCAACCACTATAGGTATACCATTGTCTAAATCCTCTAGAAGACCCATTTACGTGAATACCTTAGGAATTACAATTTTTCATTAGTTGTAGGAGATTCAACCAACATCACATCACCTTGGTTACCTCAAGGGAGTATCACATTTAAGGTGATTGATCTTCGAGCTAAAGAATTGGCAAAACATGAACATCACGATCAGGGGAGCAAGGGGGAGCTGATTGCAGCTGATTTGAGTGTAGAGTTTGAGTTGCCAAACTCAATTAGGTTATTGTATAGGACCTAAATCCTAGGCTCTCGTGTAAGGCCAAATCCATCGGACATGAGGGAATATGTGTTAGTCTCTGTGGGAGCCTCCAGCGAGAGTAAACGTAAGTCTTAAGATTAAGACCAAGGTTGTTAGTTAGCCGATAGAAAACCAACTAAAGTCTCTTTTAGAAGCCTCCGACGGGAGTGTATATTAGTAGGTTCTTGTGTAGGATTGAGGTTTATGGCAAGCCTATGGAAAACCATGTAAAGTCTCCTGAGGGAGACGATCCTTATGTAAGATTGTAAAGGTTAGAGGTCAACCTGATTTAAATCCTTTGATAGTGAAATTTGGTACACACTCACGGGTTGAGTGTACCTGCCGGGAGTGGATTAGAAAAATTGAACCATTATATATGTTTATATTTGGGATTGTATTTGAACACTTGTTTAATTATACTTATATAGTGAATGTTTAATTATATACATGTATGATTTGATGAATACTAAGAGTTAATAGTTAGCACATCTCACACACACATGTACGCTATCATGTTTATAGAGTAGTAGCTTAATTGACATATCATTTATAGTCTATGTGATTGGACCCTCTATTGGTTTGGAAGCCTTAGAGTTAATTGTCTTACTTAGCTTAATTTGCATATTAGCTTAAGTAGACAATTGTTGTTTAAAAAGATAAAAAAAAATTATTTGGTCATAATAACCCCCCTCTAGGACATAGCCTTCATTCCGTAGCCCCCACATAGCTTCCATAATACAACCATGGTAATTCCATTACACCACATGTGAATTTTCAATTAGTATTAAAGTAGGTAGCTCTTGAAGGATTTAACTGCCTTGAGCTGATCCAAGGGGCTTAAGAATAATGTCTACCCAAGAGGGGGTGCCATCACGCGACTACCATTTTTTTACGGGTCTAACTACGCCTATTTGAACAAGGATGGACAATGAACATGAAACAAGTCATGGTTAATGGTAAACCATTAGCGTTCCCAAATATAAATCCAAATGGAGTACCAATGAGAGAGCGCAGTATACCTATGATGCCAAAGCTCTTAATGTTATTTCCTGTGCGGTTTTTCCCAATGAATTTAAATGCATTTGCACATGTGACATAGGGAAGAGGCGTGGGACATATTGAAAATTTCCAGCGAGGGAATTAGTACCGTAAAAGGATCGAAGCTTCAGCTATCTGACCCATTTAAAAAACTTAAAATAGAAGAGTCTGAAACTTTCATGAAATTCTACTCTAAATTGAATAATATTTACAATTTCATGTGGGGTTTATGAGAGAGGATTCCATAAGGGTGTATATATAGAAAATACTTAGATCCCTAACGGATGGTTCACTCCAAAGATAACTTCGATAGAAGAGTGTAGGAACATAGATGAGATGAAAGTAGAAGAACCCGTAGGTTCCCTATAAACATTCAAATTACACCTTAAGTCCTCCTCTAGAGCAAAGAAATTACCTGTCCTCAAAACATCTCACAGTTATTCACATGAACATAAAGTTATTAAATCTAAAAGTGATGATGAGGAATTATCTAAAAAATTTAAGAAATTCCTTAAGCTTAGTAGAGGAAAGAGTCGTGACAAGAAGGATAAGATGATTGAGAAGCTTAAAGGAAAATATGTTAAACCACCTAAGTCAGTTCAATATTACAACTGTGAGGGTTATTAACATCTTGTCCCCGATTGTCCTAGCAAAACAAGATATAAAGGCAAGGCTATGATGGTAATATGTGATGATATGGAGGAGTCTAAATCTACTTCAGAAGACTCCTCTAGTGTTGAAGACCTTACTCACTTACGTGTCTTATCGACTCACACCACAACATCCCTCCCTAGAGATTCGGGAGACCATAACACCTCAAGAAGGTGATCTTAGAAGGCCCATTAAGCTGAAAAGTTAAATCAGAGGATCAAGCCTCATTTTTGAGCATAATGGTAAATATGAGAATTAATCCTCATTTGCATTGATAGTTTAAGCTTTAAATGTGCTAAATTTTGGTATCACATGTTTTAGCATAGACTATCATTGGTCATTCTAATTTTAATTGGTATATCTTTTGAATGACCATAATTAGCATGCTCCATATTCTTAATGATTATATGCACCCTTTAAACCCATGTTAGTATGTGCCTCGTAATTAATAAATCTATGACTTATTGAGTAGTTTCATGCTATGTTTTTATTTGTATAATTATTAGAACTAACTCTTTGTCAAATACCGATAAAAAAGGGAAAGATCAAGTCCCACTAGAACAATGAATTCTATTTTGCAGGAATTGATAAGATAATGGGAGCAATTATGGGGAGCATTGCAAGTGTTACATGTTCTAGTGTATCGAGTTGTAAATCATTTATATTTTCATGTAATATTTTGAGTTATTTTGGTATATTATTAATATGAACTATGACATGGTCTAGGTTAGTTTTTTGTCATGGAATTGACAAAGGGAGAGATTGTTAGTGTATTAATTTGTGTATCTTGTTTGTCAATTACATGAGTCCTTATATCATGTAATTGGTTGAGACTCTGAAAGCTAAAGACTGAAGATACAAGATGACAGAAGTATCAAGGAGCAAAGAACAGGTAAATGATGTGCCTTTGTGACCTTACCTCTTGACCCTAAACAACCCTTGAACATTTATATGATCTTGGCTTAATACGTAAACCTTGTTGATCATCCCTTAGCCTTAGAAACCTAATTGAAACATGATAAGTAAGACTAGAAGAGGTACAAAGCTGTTATGAAATCATACGCCTAAAACAACAGATTTTGAATTCAACTTGATCCCATCGAGCAGACCTCGAAGAATATTCGATGACATCGAAGACCACTCGATAGAATCAAGTAGGTAACTTGGATATGTTCATTAAGTTATCTGAGTTTCTCAATGGAATCGAGGAACCTTCGATGACATCAAAGGATACCCTCGATGCCATCGAAGCCGTACTTAATGCCATTGAAAGAGCTGCTATCAATTCATTTTTTGACTGTTGGTACTCAAACTTTTTATAAAGGGCATTTGGTTCTTGGGCATTTTCATAGATTTTTGGTGCAATAGAGTTTAGGTGATTCTATAATTATATCCCTCATCCTAAGTCTCTAAATCAATGAGTTCTAAGTTATTTTCTTTAAGATTAACACTTAAATGAGAATTTCAACCTCCACCTTGAAGATGAACTTGAACTCTACCAGTTTCTAGAGATTAGACTTAACCGCTATAGACATACTATTGTCTAAATCCTCTTGAAGACCCATATAGGTGAGTCTCCTAGGAATTACAACTTTCATTTAGTTGTAGGAGATTCAGCTAACTTCCCATTACCTTTGTCATCTCGGGGGAGCATCACATGTAAGTCATTAATATTTTAACCGAAGCATTATCAAAACATCGACTTCTCGATTAGGGGAGCAAATGGGAGCTAGTTGAAGCACGGGAAAGTATCGATCAAGCAACCTAAGACATCGTTACAAAATGGGCTCAATCCGACAAGTTATCAATTGTAAGAGTTCGAGTACACTCCTTCCTTTTGTAAGATTGAGTGTAGAGTTTGAATTGCCAAACTTGATTAGGTTATTGTGTAGGACCTTGGTTCTTATGTATGACCTAAATCCTAGGTGCATGTGTAGGGCTGAACACTGGACACGGGTGCACTTAGTCTTCGTGAGAGCCTCCGCCGGGAGTAAACGTAGGTTCTTGGATTGGGATTGAAGTTGTTGGTTAATCGATAGAAAACCAAATAAAGTCTCTTTTGGGAGCCTCCTACAGGAGTGTACATCAATAAGTTCTTTTGTAGGACCGAGGTTCGTGGTGAGCTTATGGAAAACCACATAAAGTCTGTTGAGGGAGCTGGTCCTTATATAAGATTGTAAAGGTTAAAGGTCAACCTGATTTAAATCTTCCGATAGTGAAATCCGGTATACTCATGAGTTGAGTGAGTCCACTGAGAGTGGAGTAGGGAAATTGAACCACTATATATGCTTGTATTTGGGATTGTATTTGAGCATTTGTTTAATTATGCTTATGTAGTGAATGTTTGATGATATGCATGCATGATTAGATGAATGCTAGGAGTTTATAGTTAGCACATCCTACATACACATGTACACTATCATGTTTATAGACTATTAGCTTAATTGATATATCATTTGTAGTCTATGTGATTGGACTCTCTATTAGCTTGGAAGCCTTAGAGTTAATGGTCTTACTTAGCTTAATTTGCATATTAGCTTAAGTAGGCAATTATGGTTTAAAAAGATGAAAATTTTATTGGTCCTAATCACCCCCCTCTAGGACAACATTCATTTCATAGCCCTGCATAGCTTCCACAATATAATCATGGTAATCCCATTACTCCACATGTGAATTTTCATTTTCTACTTCCGTACGACTATTGAATACTTCACTTTGTTGACCAAGGTTTTGTCTTGGTTTCCCTCTCGGTTAACCTTCTAGATGACTCTTGGCTGCTTGGTTTGCTTTTGAATTCCTTTCAACAACTCATTATCTTGTTATCCTGTCAGTTTTGATTCCTTAAAAAGCATTCCAATGATCCTTGAAGATCTTTAGCATGTTATATCTTTTCCTTACTATAACACATATCCTTTACAATTGGGTTTTTCAAGAACGGTAAAAAATAGGGTACGACATTGCCCCCCACATCGCTTCGCCATTAGTAAAAGGTGAATGTGATGTTAATTCATTATTTGACACAATAAATGTAATTACTCGACCATACGAAAACATCAACTTCAACCATCTTGATCGAAAATAGCAAATTCGGCCTTCTTTGTCGAATTCGGCATTCTTGGTCGAAAAATGGTAATTCAGCCATCTTAGTTGAATTCAACCATCTTGATCGGGAAACAACAAATTCAGTTGGTCGAACTCCACCCTCTTAATTGAGAAACAACAAAATCGGTTGTGACAATAGAGATTATTGGTCAATCCATTCCGAATATGACTTATGGTTGACTAAGGTAATAATACAGTCATGAACTTAGCATGCTACTTCTTGAACCATTTAAATAATTTGGTCACGATTCAAATAGCGTGATTCAACCATTAGAGGTGGTTAAGGGCCAACCTGGTTTTGTCTTCCATGAAACAGTGAACTCGACGATTTGGTCACCCCAGGTATATCCCAGTTTCCTTCTTCAGAAACAAAATTTCTAACGGACAGGGGAGCATTCCATCCATCTTGGATTGGAACAGGAGGTGTGTTTCGCTACAAGGGGGGTATCGATGGTGGTTGAGCCATGTTACCGACAAAACTTCCTTCGGCATTATATCGCATCACTGTAAGTACTCTTTCGTTAATAATGGCCATTAATTGATGTATGACTTCGGTTTGGTTAGCCATCCATATGTTAACATTCTCGGTTTGAACATGGA
This sequence comes from Magnolia changhungtana, assembly GCA_030180095.1. Lineage (NCBI taxonomy): Eukaryota > Viridiplantae > Streptophyta > Magnoliopsida > Magnoliales > Magnoliaceae > Magnolia > Magnolia changhungtana. The sequence goes on along the minus strand of JASAUF010000502.1, from coordinate 1,558,928 downwards.
ATTGGTAGCTTGAGTGGGTACCAACTCTACTTGAGCTCTCCTATATTCATGATCATGCTGAATACTCAGTTGCACATCCCGAAGTCCGACCGTTATCTCTTTAAGAGAAACAGTCTGAGAGGTCGATGCCCATTCTTGGTTGATAGTATTGAGTATCGGATTAGTGTTTAAATTTAATAATTCAGGGGTCGTTTAAACCAACACGTCCTCGATCGGAGGTGGTGCAGCTAGTGTTGAGGGTTTAGCCACAATAATTCAATTACTCCATTTATTCATATTTTTGACTGGTAAGTTCGCAATGCCACACTGGTAAATAAGTTAGAGAATAAGTCCCACCGGATGTGCCAAGAAATGTTGTTGTTATTTTAATCTCGGTCATGCGATTAGTGCGGGTGTGCCATAATTGAATGTGTGACTCAATTCAAATCGAATAACTATGACCCAAGCACTAAGATAGGCAAATACATTAGAAATTGACCGTATATGACCGAGATCGAATAAGATCGGTAACCTATTCAGCCACTTGCATAGCATTGCTTAAGACAATCGGGTGATTGTCAGAGGGTGGGATTCATTCTCTGAAAATGGGTCACACATTTGCCTTATGTATGAAAGGACTTTTTCTTTTCAATACAGATAAAATAAAAGGAAAATTTTTATAGTTGGCTGCTGAGAACAACAATAGAATGCCTCTCTGGATGGAGAACCTTGCTTGATACTTGAACTGAATCCAACGTATGAGCGTAGACTCGAATTACAGCTAAAGTTAATAGCTACTTTGATTATTTTTATGAATTACACTAAGGAGTATAAATATCAGATACAAGCTAAAGATTACACTAAGGAATATAAATGACCGATACTTGAAAGATAGATTTGGTTTGGTTGGTTGGTATGAGACGCCTTCTTCTGTTGAATTCCCTTGCTATTTATAGCTTTAAACTGAACATTTGGATGCTTCTCACAATATAACGGTTGTTATAACCGTTTTAGCACACATGACCTTCTGGAGACTTTATTTTAAACTTGCTACCTGTCCTAGTAACCATTTTAGGCTTCCTCACCGACTCGACCACTCTCGCTTTGTGGATAACGAGCAACGCTCGATAGACACTAGTTGTATACCCGCAAAATCCTCTTTGAGTATCTCTGCAGATCTTGGATACACCATGATGTCCCTTTATGATTGGATTTCGTTGGAACGAACAGAAATATGGTATAATAACAGTAGTCAAAAAATCTTTTTAGATTCTTCTTTTTTTTTAGATCCTTGTAGTATTTTTTTTTCTTTTTGAGTGTTCCTCTTCTCTTTTACATTTCTTCTTGTTGATTGTTTTTCTTCTCTTAACTAAGCCTTGTTTTTTTGTCATTAATCGATCATTGACCATACATCGGTCGCGTCTCTTTTGTCGGTTACTCGTCCGCGCTTCACTCGACCGCTCTCCACATCTTTCCATTTTGACCATTGACCAAGCTTTTTGGCCGTATTCCATTTCTTAGCTTCCTTTGGCCTCTCGGTTTGCTTCTAAATACCTTTTAGCCACTCGGTTTACTTCTAGACGCCTATCAGCCACTTTTTCCAGTTCCGTACAACTATTAATCGTTTTACTTTGTTGATCAAGGTTTTGTCTTATTTAGCCTTTAAGTTGACCTTTGGAATAACTCTTGGCAGCTTAGTTTCATTTAAATTCCTTTCAACTATTGCATGTCTTATCATCCCATCAGTTATATAATTTTAAAAACATTCCAAATATTTTTGAAGATCTTTAACATGCTATATCTTTTTTTTTTTTGTTATATAACACGTTCTTTTAAATTGATTATAATAAATAAATAAATAATAGGATACAACAAAAGGAAGTTAAATTAAATGGTCAAGATACGTGGTGGTTTCGAAGCATCATCAAGCAAAATTTACGCTTATTTTATCTTCCACCGTAAGAGTGATAGGCATTTATTGTGTGGTCCAATATGAAAAATATTCAACAGTCCAGTTTCAACGAACAAGTGCCCATGAATCATAGTTTAGGATTATTTAACCAATCCGGCTATGGAATAACAACTTGCCAACAATGGGTTCCACGATTTAATCAGCTTAATTTGAGTTAATGTTTGCCATGTGTACAATTTCTGGGCGTCTGCTTCTCAAGCGTCATGCCCGCTTGAGAATCATATAACTCCGGTACAAAATGCCAAAAAGTTCATTTCTATTTTTGGAAGGGCATTGCCTGTGACCCTGTTGACAGAGATATTCTTTGTGAGGCTCACAGAGATGTCCGTGACAAAGACACTCCGTTCATCTGTTTTGAAAGACCACGGTAGATCAAGAATTTAAAATTTAGGCAGATCCAAAACTCAGGTGGGCCACACCAAATGAAACATTACAAATGGAAATTATTGAAACTTTCCTGGAGCTGACCGTGATGTTTGTATGCCATCTAAACCGTTCATATGGTTATTACTACTCAGGTAAACGGTAGAACAAATATCATACTGGTACAAAACTTGTCATCCGTAGGTGTTCAATCCTCACTGTTTCCTGTGGTAGGCACACATGAGCTTTGGATCTGCTACAGAGTTTTCGGATTGGATACTGACAAGCTACTATGGACCCCACCATGATGCATGTGTCGTATCTGTACCGTCCAACCATTTGTAGAAATCTTTTAATGGCATTACAAAGATGCTGAGATAGATCTAAATTTCAAGCGACCCACCACAGAAAACCATGGGAGCCACCGTTGAAACATTTATGTGGCCTACAGTGATGTATTTTTGAGATCCATCTTATTCATAAGTTAACATAAAGATAGATGAAGTGAAAACAAAAATATCAACTTCATCGAAAACTACTGTGGCCCCTATGAAGTCTTGAAGGTGGATGTCACTGTCCCCACTATTTTCTATGGTGGGGTCACTTGAACTTTAGATCTATCTCATTATCTCTATAATGCCATAAAATGATCTCTAAAAATGGTTGGACGGTATGGATACAATACATGCATCATGGTGGGATCCACTGGTTGGCCGGTATGGATACAATACATGCATCATAGTGACTAACTTTGTCAGTATCCAATCCATGCCCTATATTTATGTCCTACTGCCTTAAAAGGGTGCGCATTGCATTAACTATGACAGGTTGAGTAGCGATACTTGCTACCGAAGTAACGTCACCAAATTATGTGGGTCCTACCATGATGAATGTTTTGTATCCTGATTGCCCATCTATTTGAAGAGACCATTTTAAGGCCCAAGTTAAAGAATGAGTGAAATCTAAAGCTCAAGTGGACCCCACCACAAAATACAGTGGAGAGGGTGATGCCTACCGTTAAAAACTTCTAAAGGCCAGGGAAGTTTTCGAACAAGCTAATATTTGTGTTTTCCCTTCTTTGACATCTGTGATGACTTATGAACAAGTAGGATCTCAAATAAACATCATGATGGACCTTAGGAAGGTTTCAAACGTGCGGGCTTACGTCACCCTCTTTGCAGTTTTCTGTGTTGGGTCCACTATAGCTTTGGATCTACCTCATTCTTTGGCTCATGCCCTGAAATGATATCTCCGAACGGATGGACAGTGCCGATACAACACATGCATCATGGTAGGACCCACTAAACTTAGTGATGTCACTTTAGTAACGAGTCTCGCTACTCAAGGTGTCAGTAGCTAATGGCCGGTCTTTAAAAACAGAGAGACCGAGTGGATGTGTCACATACATATCTTTGGGTTCCATAAAGCCCCGACAAAGGAAGCGGATTGGCTGGTGTACCACACACCACCAACCAAGATGGTGTGTTGAGGTCACTAAGTTTTATGGGTGCCATCATGATGTATGTGTGATATCCAAACCATACATCCATTTGGCGAGCTCTTCGTAAGGCTTGAGCTGAAAAATAAGACAAATCCAATAATCAAGTGGACCACACTGCAAAAAGAAGCAAGGGATTGAAGATCTACCATTGAAACCCTTTTAGGATCACGAAAGTTTTGGAACAATATGATATTTTTTTCCTCTTCATTTAGATCCGTGTGACCTTATGAAAAAAATATATCAAAAATAAATATTATTGTAGGCCCTATAAATATTTTAATGGTGAGAATTGGAGCTAGGCAGAATTCGACCCGATCTGAACCGAACCGAAGGCCTGGATCGGTGCTGTTCGAATATGACCACTCTGATCCGATTGTACATCGAATCGAGTTCGGATCGTTGTCAATCCGAACCGATCCGATCCGATTTGGTTGGGTACTATATAAGTAATACTTTTTATTTTTATTTTTTTACTATCCGCCTCACCTGAACGAAGCCTTAATCCCTCCCTTCTCTTTCACCCACCCATCTCTCCTCCTTTCTCTCCCCTCCTTCTTTCTCTCCTCATTTCTCTCCTCATTTCTCTCCTTCTTTCTCTCCCTCTCTCTCCCGATCTTGATTCAGCTCGATCCGACTCGGTTCGGTTTCCCTGACCGAATCGGACTCGATTCGGGTCAGGCCAATAAGGATTCAGATTGGATTGAGTCAGCCCTACTGGACTCGGTCCCGAATCGAATTGAGTTCTAGTTAGGTTTTTGGAAAAATCGGATCGAGTCGAGTTGGACCCAATTCGGTCCGACTTGACTCGATGCCCACCTCTAGTGAGAATCATGGTACCCACTGCTATTGTCCCACTACTATTTATAATGTGGTCCACTTAAACTTTGGATATTAATAATTTTTGGTCGTGTTCTAAAATGATCTTGTCGATGCCAAATGGATCAATAGCATGGATATAATAAATATATCATTGTGGGGTCCATTGTAACTTTAATCTCCTTTGAACCATTCATACAACTCGAAGCTCACAGAGCGGATTGGCTGGTGTACCACACCACCGACTTGGCTCGTGTGTATGTGCTGTGCAAAGACGAACGTTAACGCTCCTCGATCTCCTGTAGCAAGTTACGTGGCCCCACAATGATGTATTCATTATATCCACACCGTTCATTTATTTGGAGACATTATTTCAGAACATTAGCCCAAAAATGAGTCATATAATATACAAAGATCAAGTAGACTACACCACAAATAACAGTGAGACAATGATTCTCACCGTTAAAACATTCATAGGGCCCACCATAATGTTTATTTTCCATCCAATTCATTCATAAGATCACACGGACTTGGATGAAGAAGAAAAACAAATATTATATTGATCCAAAACTTCTATGACCTCCAAAAGGATTTCAATGGTAGACTTTTAATCCCCCGTTGCCTTTTGCAGTGTAGTCCACTTGATCTTTGGATCTGTCTTATTTTTAGGCTCAATTCTTTCAATGATCTCTCGAAATGTTACCTCATGGTGGGACCCACATAACTTAGTGATGTCAACACTCCAGCCAGGTCGGTGGTGTGGTCCACCAGCCAATCCGCTTCCTATATTCGGGACGCGGATTAGATACTGACAAGGTCAGTAGCCATACCGCTGCTAAAGTGACGTCACCAAGCTCTGTGGACCTCACCATGATGCGTGTGTTGTATCCATACTGTCCAACCATTTGTAGAGATCGTTTTATAGCATTAGAAAAAAAATGATATAGATCTAAAGTTAAAGTGGACCCACCACAGAAAATTGTGGAAGTAGTCACACCCACCGTTGAAACATTTATAGGGCCCACCATGATGTATTTTTAAGATCCAAGCTATTCATAAGTTAACATAGAGATAGATGAAGTGAAAAAAAAAATTATAAGTTTGATCGGAAACTTCCGTGGCTCCTAAGAAGTTTTGAACGGTGGATGTCATTGTCCCCACTGTTTTCTATGGTGGGGTCCACTTGAACTTTAGATCTATTTCATTCCTTTTCCCATGCCATAAAACGACCTCTACAAATGGATGGACGGTATGGATACAACACATGCATCATGGTGGGTCCACATAGCTTGGTGACCTCACTTCGGTAGCAATTTAGCCACTGACCTTGTCAGTATCTAATCCGCGTCCCTATATTCGCACCACACGTATCCACAACAGCCAGGTCGGTGGTGTATCGTACACCAGCTAATCCGCTTCCCCGGCTAAGGAATATCTCTGTGCCCGGCGTCACAGGCAATCCGCTTCCTTACCTTTTCGGGGAGTTATTTGATACTCCGGCTGTATGAGTTGAAACACAGGCACTTAGAAATTGCAAATGTGACAAACATTAACTCAATTTAAACCGTCTGAATTGTGGATACAACTGTCTCGAAGTCATATACCTTAAATTTTGATTTGGTTATACAATCCTAACATCCGATTTAGGGACACTTCTTTGATTGAAAAGAACCATTAGATATTTCTCATTTTCAACCGCCCGTAAATGTCCACCAATCCAATACTCATATAATTAAAACATCTTAGTTTTTCCTTCATGATATGTCTAAGCGTCGAACTATTTTCTGAACATTTTACTTTTAATTATTTGCATGCCACGTATGAAAATTTTCTGAGTGACCTCTAAGAGCCTGCGTATCATCATCAAACTCTGCCAGAGTATCAAAGTTTTGGCTTTATTTCACGTGTGATTTGTGGAAGGAATATGCTTTCAAATGCGAATAAGATGCATGTATGGCAAATGTACAATTTGCAGCTTGGGAGATGGTACGGTACATCGGTAAGAACGGAAACAAGGTAGATTCATCTTGATATTTTTATACGTAGTAGGGTTATGTGTCAATCAAGACTGTCCATCTAGTGGGGCATACTATGGATGGTAGTTGGTTCTGGACATATATAGAAGGGATGATCCTAGCCATCTGAAAAGTAGCCTTCAAATCGACGGTGCTCAAGAAAGACAGTAAGGTTAACATGAAACGCTGGGAAGTGAAGAAAACTGATGGCTACGATCATTTCCCAAGTGTGGTTTCTAAAATATAGGCCATCAGTAATAAGACCCACCAGATGAACAGTCCAGATTGACGGATCACCCTTCCACTTGTACTGTATACAGATGGCTATGCCGATACTCCCATTCTTCCGGCTATATACCGCATCATCTCCCCTTGCAGCTTTCATGTTACGAACAACGGCAGACTCTATCCAGACTAGAGCCGTCAATGGGCCATGCCTGGGTTTGGCTTCGGCCCATATTTTGAACTGTTCGGGTCGGCCCTATTCAAAATTTTGATTTTGTCAGAACCTAACCATTGACAGCCCTAACCCAGAACTTGTAAATTGGGGCCCACGAAAAATTTCTTTAGGGATTATTCTAACCATCGAATGGCTGTCCATTAAATGAATGATCAAATGGAAAGTGGGCAGCCCTAAATTCAACGGCCAAAATACAATGACTATAGATAGACTGGTTTTAATGTGATTGTGGGGCAATGCGCCATGTTCCTTAACTGGGCCCACATTGTGGACAATCTAGAAGCGCACACATGCATTCCAGATGTGGCATGGATTCAAAGCTGTTAGGCATGCATATTCCACGTGTATTGTCCATGCAAGTCTGTCGGCTGACTGCGCCAATCTCAACATGAGGCCTAGCTTCTTCTGGGCTTAAAACCAAAATCCAGGCCTGGGTCCAGACCGCAGGCTTATAAGGTGATGCTAAGGCCCATTTGTGGGAACCATAAACAGTGTAGATTCAGGCTCGAGGTGGGCCCAACAGACCTTTTGAATGTGGACTGGACCAGCCGGATTATCCATAAAGCCCAAACATCCAGCTCACTCTTGATTGACACACCGCATAAAAACTAAAATCAAGCTGGTCCATTTCAAGATGGGCTGGCCCATGTGGATGATTTGTCACAGTTCTATAAATCATGTCAAACGCTTTCTAAACAATAAAGATCAAAGAAACCGTTAAAAGTTAGGAGAAAGGGAAACTACATTTTTGCACCATTTCACCTTAAAAAGTGTAAATGTGGATTTGCCACGATCATCCATGTGCGCCAATCTAGATCATCCAATGATGCGTGGATAAGGGATGTGTCTACACCTGTTTTTGGCCCACTTATGTGAGTAATGAGATACTGCCACATGTTGGCACTATGCGCTGAATGATAGGTGAAATTTTACTCGTGCCCTCCATTATTTAGACTTGATCTGTTGTGCTCAGATCAAATGATCTAGAAAACGCCACGTGGCAGCCATGCCATGTGTGGTGTAGATGAGGAGTTAGAAAGATGCACTTGAGAGAGAAAATTAAATGCCAAAGTTATATCAAAAGTGTTACTTACTAATGCCAAAGCCAAGTGATCTGAGGATTACAACAATTTTCCAACGTGTGAGTCCATATACGTGAAGACTTCAGTCAACACACACAGTATATATCGCTTGTACACATGGCCGTACACAATATGGCATGCTGGTGTAGAAAAATCAAGGAGATTTCTATCGTCGATCATCCAAATTCTTGACGATGCTGAAGACTATGTAAGGTCATCGCCTTCCAAAAGCCTATATAAATAATACTATACGAAGAGCTCACGGACTCATGTCATTACAACCAAGCCTAGCTTTATCTATCCATCCACCATGGATATTTATATTTATCTTTTTTTACTATATTTTAGTTTAGCACACCCTATAGATGCTCATAGCATGGGACCCCTTAGTTTTAATTCTTAGTTTATATTGAAATTACATGTATTATCTACTACAATACCTGTGGAAGCTTGATGGAGCTTAGAATTACGGCTAAGTCATGGGAGCTTAGAATATGATCACTTTAAAAATCTTTGTTCAATTATCTAATTTACCAATCAAAACTAATAAGGTAAATTAACACTAAAGATTTCAAACCAAAGTTGGTCCAATCACATAGACTATAAATAATATAAAAATTAAGTAACTAGTTTATAAAAAATAGTGAACTTGTGTGTGCTTATAGATTAAGTGTTTAGCATACAATCTAATTTAAACATTCATATGATTTAATTAATTAAACACATAAGCATGAATAAAATTATGCTAAAATGATAATCACAAACACAAATATATTTAGTGGTTCGGTTTTCCTGCTCCACTTCTAGTAGATGCACTCTCCTCGAGTGTATCAATATACACTATGTTATGAGTTTTCAATAGGTTCACCCCATAACCTTTACAGCCCTACACAAGGACCTAACGCACATACACTTCCGTGTCGAAGGAACACGTTTACACTTATATCAATAGTTCCCGTAAGAGACTGAAATTGCACGTGGTGAGCCCACAAGCTATACGAGAAAGCTTGTCGGAGCTGCAGAATAAAGGTTATGTTATAGAGGGGGATGATTATGATAAAATAAAATTTCAGCCAATTAAAACAAAATTGATTAACTTAAACTAATATTCAAATTAAACTGAGTAAGGTAATGTAACACTAAGGCTTCCAAGCGAATAGTGGGTCCTATCGCATAGATTACAATGGATGTGGCAACTACTCTATAAACATGATAGTATATGTGTGTGTGTGGGACGTGCTACCTATCAACTAATAACATTCATTGAATCATGCATACATATTGTTATGAGAAATGTAGTCTGACCACTATTATCTCGGCTCGGCGATATTACCATTGGTGGAAGTAAAGTATAACTGATATCCAACCCTATAAGAACAGTTATGAACAATATCGAGCTTCTGTTCGATAGTAGTCTGCTGAAGGACGAGAGATCCCTCAGTCTAGGAGCTGCCTGGACGAGTAGTCTAGATAGCATTCTCCGCAGGCTCAACCAACCGACGAGGCTCGACGCAAAGCTCGATACAAGTGAACCCGACTCAAAGACATCCTAGACAATATAATGGTTAGCTTGACTCGAACAATCCTCGGTTGGAGTCAACACTGGTTGGACTGTCCTCAGCCGATTAGGAAGGCTAAATCAACTCCAATAACGCATGATGGTGTAATATCCGGTGCACGATCTTAGTATAATTGCCAACATCGCCGGTCATGCACGTCCTGCCTAATGGCTGAGACCTATAATGACGGACCACAACTCCTATGAATATTATAAATGAGGAGCCCACTCATAAGGACAGACATGTACGCAAAATCTCTCACCCAAAACCCCTCTACACTATTAGACCCAGATTCCTGGCCTAACTTTAGCACCAGAGGGTCCCTTGATCTAGCCACTGTCTCCATTGCCTTTCTCCCATTGTGCAAGTGCTTGGAAGGTCGACTGCTCGGTGAGGGTGGACCAGATTTTTGCATCAACACATATAAATTAATATTCATCACATAAACAAACTATATAAGCGCTCAAAGATAACTCCAAACATAAGCATGCATAGTGGTTCGACTTTCCTACACCACTTTCGGCAGATGCACTCAACCCATGAGTGTACTGGATTTCACTATCGGATGTTTTAAATTAGGTTTACCTCTAACCTTTACAATCTTATACAAGAACTGGCTCCCTCGGAGACTTGCATGGTTTTCTATGACTTGCCACAAACCTTGGTCCTACATAATAATCTACCAAGTGTTACTCCCGCTGGAGGCTGATGCAAGTGACTTGAATTGGTTTTCTATTAGCTAACCAATAACCTTGGTCCTATTCCACAGACCTACGTTTACTCCTGTCAGAGGTTCCCTCGGAGATTAACACGTACAGACTCGTGTCTGATGGCCTACATAAGGACTTTGATCTATACAAGAACCAATGTTCTACATAAGAACCTAGTCTAGTTTGGCAATCAAACTCTTATACTCAATCCTACACAAGGAATGAATGTACATGTACTTACTCGATGATCCTTACTTATCGAATTGAGCCTCATTGATGCGTCGTCTTGGGTTGCTTGATCGATTCTCTTTTATGCTTCGATCAACTTCATTTTGTTTCCCCGATCATGATGTCAATGATTTGTTAATGCTTCAGCTCCAAGATCGACACTTTATATGTAGTACTCATTTGAGATAACTAATGTGATAGGAGATTGGGTGTATCTTCCATAATTAATGTAAGGTTATAATCCTAAAAGATTCACCTAGATAGGTGTTCTAGAGAGTTTAGATAAAGATTTGACTATGTGTTCAAGTCTAATCTCTAGAATAAGGTGGATATCAAGTTCATCTTCAATATTAAGGATGGATTTCAAGTGATAAATCACATGAAAGACAACTTAGATTTCATGGACTTAGAGGCTTAGGATGATGGATATGATCATAGAATCAACGAGGCTTCTATTGCACCAAAACTCATTCAAATGCTCAAGAATCGAATGCCCTATATATAAAGTTTGAGGTCCTATAGTAAAAAAAAAATGGGCAGAAAATGGCTTTATCAATGGCAACAAGTGTGCCTTCGATGACATTGAAAAAATTGAGTTTCCAACTGAAATGTTGTTAGACAATTTACACACAACTATCTAATGCCATCGAGTGGTCTTCAATGGCATTGAGGGAATCCTTCGATGGGTCCTCAATGTCATCGGGGAACTCAGATAAAAAATCACTTATCCATTGTAAAGATTTGAGTTACCTACTCAATTTCATCGAGTGGTATTTGATGCCATCGATGACCCCTCGATGAGATCGAGCGCCACTCGAAAGTCCTTTGTTTTAAGCATATGATTTCACAACAGCTTTGCATCTCTTATAACCTTATTTATCATGTTCCAATTAAGCTCCTAATGTTAAGGTATGATCAACACTGTTTACTTATAAGGTTAAAGATCATCTAGAGGTTCAAAAGGTTGTTTTGGGTCAATGGTTAGGGTCACCAAGGCATCTCATGTACATGTTCTTTATTCCTTGATGCTTATGTCATCTTATGCTTTTGGTCTTCAGCTTCCAAAGGCTCAAGTAACTACATGATACATAGAATCACGTGATTGATAAACAAGATGCAAAAATCAATGCAGTGACATATACTTTAGTTGGTTTTATATCGGCTAATTAACAATCACTAGTGGTTTTAATCTAAGGCATTTCTTTTTGCTCCCACCGAAGGCTCACACGAAAACTAACACGTACATGATTGTCTTTAGTAATTATAGTCTTAATCCAAAGCCCTACATACACTCCCACCGGAAGCTCTCCAAGGAGAATAACACATACACATCCATATTTAGTGAATTCGGCCATACACAAGAGCCTAAGTCCTACTGAAGAACTTATTTGACTTTAGGTCACAAACTCTACACTCGATCACACACAAGGGAAGAGTGTGTGGAGTTAAAAAAATGACAATCTTACTTACCAGATTGAGCCCCATTAATGCTCTGTCTTGAGATGCTTCTTTAATGCCTTTTCGTGCTTGAATCCGCTTCTCTATTGCTCGCATGTTTGATGATGCCAATGGTTCAATTCCATGAACAAACACCTTACATATGATGCCCTAATGAGGTGATCAAGGTGGTGGGATGATGGTGGAATCTCCTATAACTAAATGGATAGTTTTTTTCAAGAGGGATTCAAAGAGATGAGTATTCTAAGGAATTTAGACAAGGATTTGACTATATGTTCATGTATAATCTCTAGAATAAGGGAGAGATTAAGTTCATCTTCATAATCGAGATTATAATCCTTATTAGAGTGTTAAAGCTCAAAAAGAAGACTTGAATATATTTTATTTTAGAGACTTAGGATGAAGGATATGAGTGGAGAATCACCCAGGCTTTTATTGCATAAAAAACCCATTGAAATGTCCAATATCTTAATGCCTTTTATATAGATTTCGGTTTGCAATGACTATAACATAGGAAGAAAATGACATCCTCAATCAATTGGACTTTATTGATTTAGGCTGAAAAATTCGCCGGATAATTTTGGCCATGTTTAATCGATCGAGCATTACATGGAAGGTTGTTATTTCGGACAGTTTGATTTACAACAGCTTTGCAACTCTTTTAGTTTATCTTATCATGTTACAATTTGGCTCCTGAGGCTATGGAATGATCAATCAAATATTTATCTATTAAGGTTATGATCATTTAGAGGCTATGTTCTTTTAAATCTGATGTTAGGGTTACTAAAGCACCTCAATTTACCTGTCTTCACTTCCTTGATGTTCCAAGTCTTCATGTGTCTTCGATCTTCAGCTTTCAAGGGCTCAATCGACTCACTGACACATGGACTCACGTGATTGATAAATAGGTGCACAAATTAGTGTACTAACAAATCCCTCCACCATTCATTCACGTCATTCATTTAGATCGCAAGGACGATCGCTCAGTTTCGAACGGAAGGCTACGTGGCTTTCCTGCTACATGTTAGGTGATTCCATCAGCCATCTTGTCGTGAAGTTTGGTCCACACTAGAAGATGAATGAGTAGTTGATTCATGACCATCTCGCTACATGCTTGGTTGCTACCAAGACCACGAACAGGCTGTCACCTCACCGTTCATCTTGCAACGGAACCTGGTTCTGGTCGAGTAACGAACAGATTGTCGAAGATTCCGTCAGAGGCTTATACAAGGACTTACCCATGTACTCAACCATGTTGGTGGCTCCCACAAGAGACTTTAGTTGATTTTCTATCTGCTAACCAACAACCACTAACGGTCCTAATTGAAGACCCTATGTACACTCCCGCTGGAGGCTACCCATAGAGACTAACATGTACAAACCTATGTCTGAAAATTTGGTCCTACACAAGAGCCCAATTCCTATATAAGAACTTACCAAGTTTGGGTCACAAACTCTTACACTCAATCCTACACAAGGAAGGAATGTATGTGAACTTTTACAAATGACAACTTACTTGTCGGATTGAGCCCATTTGTAGCGTCTTGCTTAAAATGCTTCTTTAATTCTCTCTCATGTATGAATCAGCTTCTCAATTGCTTTCCTGATCATTGATGTTGATGATTCAGCTTCTACAAATGTTGTCCTTGCATGTGATATGCTAATAAGGTGATCAAGGCAAGGGAGGTGGTAGAATCTTTTACAACTAATGGATAGTTGATTTTTTAGTGGATTCACCTAGATGGGTCTCCTAAATGATTTAGACAAGAATATACCAATATCTTAGTATCTAATCTCTAGAGAATAGTAGAGATCAAGAGCATCTTTGTAATGGATGTTGGAATCCTCATTAGAGTGGTAATCTCAAGGAAGATGACTTGAATCTCATAGAATTAAGGCAATAACATGATGGATATGAGTGTGGAATCACCTAAGCTTTAAATGTATCAAAAATCCATCTAAATGCCTAAGAACTGAATGCCCGTTTTATAGAGTTCGTATCGCAACCACTATAAAATGGCTAGTTAACGACTCTGTCGATAGGATCGATGAGATTGAAGGTCATTCGATAGGATCATATTGTCCACCGATCCCATCGAGAAAATTTAAGAATTTTCTGTATGGTTGTTAGACTATTTCTTTAATCACATCGAACTAGTTTTTGATGCCATTGAGACCCATCTAAAGACTGTCGATAATATCGATGACTACTCAAAAGCTACTATTTTGGGCTATTTATTTTATTCCAACTTATTATATTTCAATTTGACTCCTAAGATTATGTGATGATCAATCAATGTTTACCTATAAAGGTTATGATCATCTAGAGGCTAAGGTTGTTTTGGGTATAAGGTTAGGGTTATGAATGCACCTCATTTACCCATTTTTTACTCTTTGATGCTCTATGTCTCCTTATATCTTCGATCTTCAACTTCCAAGAGCTTAACTGACTACATAACATATGAAGTCATGTGATTGACAAAATAGGTGCACAAATAAGTGCACTAACAGCTAGATTACCATCTGAAAGCACAAATAAGTGCACTAACAGCTAGATTACCATCTGAAAAGATGTAACATTAAATTTTTAGCTTTCCCATAAATCACATTTTTTGATATAATAAATCCTCCAAAGAGACAACTATAAAGCATATTTTATGTGATGTTAGAGTAGAACCTACTGATAGTAGTGTTCTAAAACTAAAACTAAATAAAGTATAAAAGAAAAAAAAAAGAAAATGGATTTTGGAGAATGTGCATTATGGAAAAGGAATAGGTTTGAACTATGGCTTTGGGGTTTGAAATGAAATGGAATAAATAAAAAGATCAAAGAAGAGAGAAATCTCGGGTGAGGATTTTGGCTTGGTAGGTTGAGAAGGAAGGGAAAAGACAGATATTCTTTGCTTTAAAGAGTGAAGGTCAGGGATAGAAGGCTCTACCTCTGGCCCTTCCTCCCTTTCTGTCTCTCTTCATTTCTCTGTCTTAAACTTCCTTTGAGTCTAATCCCACCATTTTTTTTCTTCTTTTTTTCCTTCTGATTTTTTCTCAGCATGGAGCCGCCTCAAATTGGCTTTTATAGAGGGACACACAAGGGTGTTTTGGTAGGTTCAGTTTTGTCGAGCCACTGTTTGAAAGTCGCTGATTTGGCATAAAGTAAGGTTCATAGAAACCAAAGCACAATTGAAGGGTGGTGAAGCTGTGATTGGTCCAGAGCAACAAAACTCACAACCGGCCATAAGATAGCCTATTTTGATCAAACCCGGCCACAAGGTGGCTGTTCTTGATCAATGGCCCCTTTTTTGAGCTGGCTCCTGTTCGCAACCCGACTTGGCCTGTCAGTTCTTTATTGAGTATGTTTTCAACCATGTATGTGTTCTGATCAAGGGTTAAATGAAGTCAATAGCCAAACTTAGGGCGTGTTTGTTAACAATGAAAATTTTCACTTAATATGGAATCTGGAAAGCCATCGATGTTTAGCGGTGTTTGTTAACGCCGATCGAGGAAAGCGCTCCATTATTTTTTGTCAAAATTTTTCGGGGAAGGAGGTATAACTTAATGGTGAATATAGAAAGTGCTCCGCAAATATATTTTAAAAATCCAATATTACCCCGTGCGAACAAAGATTTTCTTGTCTATCGTAATAAATAACCCAACTTTTAACGTGTGACACTTTTTTGGGCCCGCCATGATTTATGTGTTACATCCACACCGTCCATCAACTTTTTTATATCATTTTAAAGCATGATCCTAAAAAATATGCACATCCAAAGTTCAAGTTGACCACACCACAAAAAGTAGTGGGAATGGAACGACTACTATTAAAACCTTCCTGAGGTCCATTGTGAGATTATTTGTCATCTAACTTCTTTATAAGGTCACATAGACCTGGATGAAGAGAAAACACAAAAATCAGCTTGATCAGAGCTT
This sequence comes from Magnolia changhungtana, assembly GCA_030180095.1. NCBI lineage: Eukaryota > Viridiplantae > Streptophyta > Magnoliopsida > Magnoliales > Magnoliaceae > Magnolia > Magnolia changhungtana. The sequence continues at coordinate 1,542,858 of JASAUF010000502.1, read as the reverse complement.
TCTGTGGCCCTAAGATGTTTTCAACGGTAGGCACCTAATTCCCACTGTTTCCTATAATGTTGCCTACATGATTTGCATGGCTTTTGCTATTATTCCCTAAAATGATATGGAAAAATGGATGGACGGTGTGGATAAAACATATACATCACTATACACCCCACAAAGCCCTAGACGGGATTGTCTGTCTCTAGCTAGATCCTGATGGGGGTAGTACCGAATCCCTGCCCGGATTTACTGGGAAAGTGGATCATGTGGTGTGCCATAAGCCAACTTCTATTTTGTGTTGACGTCACCAAGTTTTGTGGGGCCCACTATGATGTATGTGTTATATTTATATCGTTCATCTATTTGGCGAGATTAGCATAGAGCATGAGCCTAAAAATGAGTCATATTAAAAGCTCAAGTGGACCATGCCACAAAAAGCAGTGGGGAAAATGATTCATAGGGTCCATGATGTTTATTTTCCATCCAAATTGTTCATAAGGTCATACAGACCTGGATGAAGGGAAAAAACCAAATATCATATTGTAACACCCTGGATTTTTGCCAGTTGGGAATTGAATGTCCTTGGGCAGTACCTTTAATTTATCGACTTGAGTGCATGTCCGTGTGTGTATTTGCACATGTTTGGGACTAAAAGGATTGACCTTGGATCCACAAAAATCGCCTGATTGAGTGAAATTTGAGAATTTTAAAGAATATGGACAGTAAGGTTTGGTTGCATCGAGCAAACTGGGACAACTGGGGCAACACTACTCGTTTGCACTGAGAAACAGAGCAACGGAGCAAATTTGAACAACAGGGTTCGGTTGACTGGTCGCAACCGAGTAACTCTATTCGGCAACATTCCGCACATTCGGATTTTGACAGTTTCAGTGCACTGACTTAAAAAATTCATATTTATTTTTCTATAACTCCGATTGACGTGATTTCAAAAAACATGAAATGTAATGAATTTTGGTAGAAATAAAGTAGACCTGATGATGAACTACTAAAATAATAAAAATAATCTAATAATTAAAAGTACTAAAATTATTATATGAAATAGATCTATTGAAACTGAAAATTTCTGCAACTACACGTTGCCGATGAATCATGTATATCTTTTTCATCTTAGAGTTTTTGTATTCGATGTCTTCTTAGGAATTACTTTTAGTAATACTAGAAATCATCCTATTTAATTAAATTAATATTTTCTATTTTTTAGCATATTTTACTAATTCAGATAGCTTCGAGTATAATTGAATTATTGTTCTTGATTAGGTTGAAGTTGAGTTACCATTTTAACTAATTGTGGGTAGGCCATACTATGAATTTAGCTAATCCAAACCCCAATCATTGTGCATGAGAAATCTCGCTGGCCACTTTATCTTGAAAATGCCCAGATATATCACACGTTAGTGTCCCGCTAGACTTGAAACTATAAAATAATGACCGCCTTACTGGGCTTGACGTCCATCTTGGATGTCGAGCCAGGATAGTGTCTAGAATCGCTCAACTTGGACCAAAGGCTGGGTGCATCGTGCATGGGATGTGCAAATGCCCTAGGCAGAAACCTGAAATTTAAGTGAATTGGGCTCTTTGCTCTTTTGTGAAGTTGCAACTTTTCAACCGTTTGGTTTCAAACAAACTCGATGTGTGAGTTAAGGATATTTCCTCACACATATCCGTATAGTCGCGGCTCCGATCGATCATTGATTACCGTCCATCGCAAGTGGGGTCCCCACGGCTAATCGGAACATCCGATTGCCATTCGGTTGTGATGAAACGTATATCCTATAGTGAGGCACCCGCCTCATAGTGTAGATAAGTCAGTGGGCCCTTGGAAGGCCCTATAAGTCGAAAACAACATCCCCTAGGGCAAGTTTATTAGAGAAAGGGTCACCGAAGTTATTTATGCACATTCTGGCACTATAAATAGCCTCCCATTTTCACTCTCTCACTCCCATACGAATTTTGAGTTGTAAGAAAGGGAGAGGGAGAAGAGAGAAGGGAGAAGGTGTGAGAGAGGGATTGGTTTGGAGGATCCGGCGGTGACATCGCCACACCACACCGCATTACTAGACTATCACCGGTAATGATTTGAGGTAAGTAGTAAACTCTTTCATGAAGATTTTCCTTTGAGAATCGAATGCATGAGGCCTTACAAACTATTTGTCTTGAGATAAGACGCCGGTGAGCCATTAGGATTGGAAACCCTCTTTCATTTCTGTCATTTCTCGAAAATCCTATTACTATGGCTTAATCATGCTAGGACTTAGGGTCTCAAAAATGGATTAGGAGCGACTCATGCTACTGTGAGAGCTGTATTTGGGCATGATCCCGTGTGAATGCTGTAGTATGCCAATCTCGGGCCCTAACTCGTCGAATCGAGTTGTGATTTGCTCGAACTAAGTTAGGTAAAACCCTTAACCCTTTGTTAAAACCTAATTATATTAAAACTCACATCACTAATGATGAAATTATTGATGAATTAGAGTTTGGAGCATTTTCCCCAAATTCCCGACGCTAGGCCCACATTCAAGTTAAGGATTTTGACTTTAAGGTGAAGATCTACCCCCAAGTTTCTACTTGGTATTTTAGAATAATTAAATGTATTTATTTGTTGATTGATTGATAACATGCTCGATGAAATGCTTGAATGATATGAAACTCTTAATATTATAAAATTCTCGGATGTTGAATTCTTAGAAATACTGGGATGATTGAATTGTATTGTTGTGGTGGATCTAGCTTCGTAAATTATTTAAATATCTGGATAGCCCACTTTAAGGAGGCTATCCTAGGCTTATATGGCCGATTGGAGTTGAACATAGACGATCAGCAGTAGTTGAAGTTACGCAGGATACTTTGCACCCAATGCCGGTTTGCCTAGGGTCCTCCGCAGTTGATCGCATCAGTCTAATGCAAGCTCGATCATTCTTGTGCATGGTGATTGCATAACATTCAATAGAATCTGAGATACCACCGTTACCATTGATTTGGTCTACTTATAACCATTAGTGCGTTACGATCTCCAAAGACTCATGAGCCGAGATGGTGGTACGGGACACTGTGTTCGAACTGTTGGCCTATGCTGGAGTGACGAGCCTCCCTATAGTGACTATTAAGCACTGATAGAGGTGATAAAATGTTGTTTGAACGACTCTCGTCAAATTACCGGGTCGATGGTTCTGTGCCAGAGTATCGTTCGAACGACCGGGCGTGAGTGGAATTAGGTGATGAGTCCTTTCCTTTGTATTGATTTAGTATTGAGTGACAAGTTCGCACCTCTGAATTGCTGGTTCATACTCGGTATTGGGTGATGACCCGTACCTTGTTGATGCCATAATTTGGATCAAGGGACATTGGTGATGAGCTGCCATATGCCACAATGAACCACGTGATCCGGATAATGACTCGTAATATAATGGCGGTATCCTAGTTTCGCCAACCTACTGTATGAATTAAGACTAATAATCACTTGGCTAATCATGCGTATCCTAGAATAGGTTGCGATTTGGTGTTGGAGTCACTTGTAATGGAGTGTTGGCATTTGCAAAATATGCGTGGAAATCGCTTGTGAGGGAGTGTTAGATCGTGAGGAGCATGCATCATTTCATCATTGCATTAATATACTTACCAAATAGATTAGAAAACTGTTTGTTTGTTATGCTATCATTACTTCCGATCTGTTGTGTTGGTAACATGTGTAACTTGTTTAGTAATTGTGCATTAAGGATTACATGATTGAGTGTATAATATTATTAGTATGTATTTGTTGTGAACTTGCTAATCATTAAAATGTCCCAAGTAACAATCTTGGAGATATTTCTTCACTATATTGGCGTTTGTCGCCTCTTATTTGACATATGCAAATAACTCAGGAATATGACTAGTCGGTGGTGAGCTTGGAGTGCCCAATAGATCTTTAGCTTCTTCCCGATTGGTAGTTGTTCTTCTATCTCTATTATAATTATTGTGATTTGTATAATTCTCATATGGGCGGTCGCCACTTTTGTAACTGTAATTTCTAGGTGTTAGTCCTATATTGTTGGATGTTGCTATATCTACTTCACTTTAGTTCTACTAAATTGAAATGCGTTACTTTAATTATTTATGTGTGAAATAAATATGAATTTGAATCAGGACACATGTGAATTTTATTAAGTTAACACCCGGAAACTCGGGATCGTAGTATTTATACTCAAGTGCCAATTTTTGGGGTATTACATAGATGGGTCCAAAACTTCTATGACTCTCAAGAAAGTTTCAATGGTACATGTTCAGTCCCCACTGCTTTCTGAAATTTGGTCTACTTGTGCTTTGGATCTATCTCAATTTTGGGCTTAGGCCTTAAAACGTTCTCACCAAATGGATGGACAGTTTGGATATAACACATACATCATGGTAGGGCCCACTAAACTTGTTAATTGACATCAACACACAGCAGCGGTCACCTAATTGGCTCCCCATGTGGATTGCCTACTAACGCTATAGTAGGGAGCATGCTATTGGACAGGGCCCCACCATGATGTATGTGTTTTATCCATGTTGTCCTTCTATTTTTCCAAATCATTTTATGGCATGAGCCCAAAATTGAGACATCCAAATATAAAGTGGACCACACCACAAGAAAACAATGGTGATTGAACACCCATCATTAAAAGCTTATAGGGCTCACTGTAATGTTTATTTACCATCCAATGTGTTCATTAGGTCACACATACCTGGATGAAGGGAAAACACAAATATCAACTTCATCCAAAACTTTTGAGGTCCCTAAGAAGCTTTTAATGGTGGGTGTTCAATCACCACTCCACATGAAATTTGGACCTTCCTCAATTTTGGGATCATCCCCTATAATGATATGGAAAAACGGATGGACGGTGTGGATATAAAACACATACATTATGATGTGGGCCACACAACACCATCCAATAGCTAGGGGCTACTAACATTGTCAGTACGCAATCTGGATCCGCTCACGTGGGTGGGACTCCTGACTGTGGAGCCCACTGTGATGTTTGTGACTATATCCATGTTGTCCATTAGTATCAAAAGCTCATTCTTAGGCCTGATCCAAAAAAATGAAGCAGATCCAAATCTTAGATGGACCATAGTACACGAAACAATGGTAAATGACAATTAAAATTTTTTCGTGGGCCATGAAAGCTTTGTATTAAGATGATATTTATGTGGTCTCTTCATATAGGTCTTTTTGACATTATCAATAGTTTATATGGAAAATAAACATTTTGGTGGAATCCATGAAGCTTTTAATGGTAGGGATTCAATCACGACTTTTCCCATGGAGACAGGTGCAAATGTGTCAAATTAACATATTTCAGTACTCCGGACGTTAGTTAACAAACAGGTTATTCTAGACTCAATACGTAATTTTCTGACTTCAGACTCAACTTCAGATTTAACAAACAGGCCCTTAGCCATTCGAATAAACATGGATGTCTGCAGTGGCTAAAGACAACCTCAGGCATAGCTCATTACTTTCGAAGGTAGAATATGCTTGAGCCCATGTGTCCATAAACTATTCTATCATCTAGAGAACCATAACATGTCTATAAGAAAATTGCTGACGAATCAGTGGTTTTGAGCTGCAGTCATTCGGATTAACAGTCAGGTACGATTTAGAACGAGGACTTGACCATGATATGTAGGGTATTCTTAAGAATATATGTGAATGTAATGGGCCATTGACATGACCATTTGATGCGTTTGGATTGCCACAATCTTTGATAATGAGCATGTAAACATTTTTAGCTTTCTGGATCTACAGTGCTTGTAGGGCTGTCAATGGGGCCGGGCCTGATGTTGGTCTCGGCCCATATTTTAAACTCTTTTGGACCGGGCTGTCAGGCTGATTGTGGTAGGCCCAAGCCCGGCCCATTGACACCACTACATGTAGAATATGACTCTTAGGCCTAAAAAGGTTAGAGAAACTTACGACCTGCTTTCTTACGAGGCAACACCACTCCCTTCAATCTTTAATTCCAGCATTATTTTCAACAAGTCAATTCCAATCGACTCCTCCCACCTCGGACCAAATTCTATTCTAATACACTCCATATACACACTCCCCCAGTAATAAGAGCTAGTCTCAATTTAAAGAACATACTCTCCGTAAGTTTTGTAGGGCCCACCATAATGTATGTGTTATATTCACTCCATCCATTTGGCAAATCCAAAGCTTAAAAGGACCACACCACAAGAAACACTGGATCAAATGTCCACCATTAAAAACTTCTTTAAAGCTGCAAAAGTTATGGATCATCCTAACATTTGTGTTTCCCTTTATTTAGATTGAAAACACCTTATGAAGAGTCCTGATGGCATATAAACATCACAATGGGACTTAGGAAGGTTTTTAAGATTGGGTGTCTACATCTCCATTATTTCTTGCACTTGATGTATTGCCTCACTGGAAGACTCTCTAGAGTTTCAACACAAGGTCACAGGTCTGAGCATCCCTTGTATTGTGAGTGGACGAGAGTGTGTGGGGTGGGTGTGCGTGTGTGAGGGTATGAGTGCTTGAGTGTGTAGGGGAACGGTGAGTGTGTGTAAAAAAATCTCCTTATTTCTTATGGTGGGGATTGCTGGAGCTTTATATCTCATGTTTGGGCTTATGCCCATAAGGGCTTGTTTGGAACAAGGAATAGGTGGGATTTAGTGGTATGGAATTGCATTTGGTTTATACAAATTTCATATGGCATTTGAAAAAGATAGGAAGTATTAGATTAATTCAGGTATCATATCATCTCGCTCTAGAGGAGACCTAGCAGGATTTCTAATATATTTTGAAATCGACTACATATGTTAGCCCTTCATTAATGCATGTGTTTTATCCACATGTGCCCTTTACGTGTGACAATCCAATTGCATATATATACAAGTGACTGCTATCAATTATGAAACTTGGTCTCTGGATCTTAAATCTATTGTCCACCAAGCAAGGCTTCACTGAATAAAGTGGTTTTTTTTAAAAGAATTTCATCCCAAGTATGAGATTGACAACCAAAATACCACGATATTTCCAACAAGTAATCATTGTGCAATATCCATGTTAATTCCACCTAATGTAATTTAACACTATTTCCCTGCAACTTTGCGTATGAAAAATCTGAAAAGGAACCATTTTTTCTTCCAATTAATCATGTACTGCCTTTTTTTTTTTTTTTTTTTTTCAGGAAATCCGATTTCCTTGTGCAAGTGGTATACAATTCGTTGGGTGTCTCTACACAATGCTTAAGCTTTAGCTTGCATGAGGGGAGCCATGGCTTAGTGATCCACACCATTGAAACAATGGCCCTCAAATTCGATGGATCATGCACCAAAAATTTGCTAGGCTGTACTCTACAATAGATGTGTGGGCATGAAATATTGCTGAATTTTCTTTTCTTTTTTGAACTGTCCATTCGCTGGCCACTCCAGTGTGTGACTCAGCTACTTGATCAGTGAACCATGGCACCACCTTTAAAAACTGAGCCAGAGGTACCGAACCACCCAGGATAATAATGTTTGGGTTGTTTGGGTGCTTGTCGATGCAACATCTCTATGGGCCCTGTTACTGTAACGTATGTATTCCAATCAGTGCAAAAGCTATGACAAAACAAATTGTTCACCTGACATGAAGATAAAGTTGGATAAACTTTTGGATGTACTATCAAAATTAATTGACAATCAATGGCCCTCTGGTACCCTATTTCTAGCCATACAGAGAAAAACAATTGGAGATTGACATGTGTCATTGTACAATGGATATGAAAAGGTTAAAAAAGATTTTTAAAGATTTGGAACACCTTTTGCGAGATTATATATGTATAAGGTAAGAATGGTCAACAAAATGTTATGGTTGATGTACGGGAGTGCACTCAAGTTATTTAAAGCCTGCTTGGCTGGGTAGATTGAACGGGATTAGGAAGGATGAGATCTATTTTAAGGTAACGATGGCTATGTTAGTGGATTAGTTTAAGATCCACGGTATTGCTGTATCTCGGGACAAAATGGTAGGTCTGTTTGCGATGTATTGCTTATTCCAGGATCACGTAAGTGTGTTCCATTTGGCCGGGCATGGGATGACATGAAATCTGATGGGTGCAAACAACGTGCCCGTTTGGGCAGGTTGGGTCTACGTGGGGCGGGATTGATCGTGTTTTAACAAATGGGCACAAACATAATGCCCGTCCGGGTAAGGCTTTCTGGGGCCCACAGTGATGTAAGTGTCTTATCCACGCCGTACATCGCTGTACTCAAATCATGTAAATATATTATCTGAAAAATGAAGCAGGTCCATAGCTCCAGTGGACCACACCAAAGGAAGCTGCGGTGATAATGACACCACAGTTGAAACCTTTCCAAGGGCCACCCTTATTTTGTTTGTTAACATCCAATCTATTAAGCAGGTCATCTAGATACGGTTAAAGTGAAAACACAAATATCAGAAAGTGATCTGAAACTTCTCTAGCTCTAAGGAAGTTTTCAACGGTGGACATTCATTATCACCGCAGTCAGGCCGCGTAAGACCTGTACTTGACTCATTTTGAGGATAATACCTTGAAATTTTATGAGAGAAATGGTTAACAGCGTGGATAAAACACCTACACGGTGGGCCCCACAGAGTCCTGCTTGGACGGATTAGCGTTCGGGCGGGGTAAGACGCAATCCGCATCCGTTTAAAATGGGTTTGCAATGGACCGCACAATCTGAAACAGTATTATCCAAGCCGTCCAATATCACTAATGCAGGGAGGACTTGGTGTCTTACAAGATAAAGAATGTGGTCCACATATCCAATGGACCACACCATTCTCATTTTGGGGCATTATAATCATATGCACGTGTAGTAGGTAGTTCAACGAACGACGCAAAATGTAATGTGAAGGTCGCCAAATTTGGACCGTCCAATGTAACTGCCCAGGTCGTTTATGAAAAGTTAGGCAAATAATGGGTGTTGTCCAAATATCCAGTGGACCACACCAAATGATTAGGCCCCCAATAAAAAAACACTCTCACGTGTATCAGGTCCACATATCCAGTGGACCACATCAAATGACAATGGTGTGAGACAAAATTATCAACAAGGTGAAGCAGTCGATAATATAAATGATTTTCACGGCCCATTTGGCCGATATATCCCAAGTCAAGCACTATACAATAACAGAAATAAATATGTAATATTCATTCAGTTACAGAACCAGTAATATCTAGAATTTAAAAATAATAAACAAGGCAAAGAAAAGAACCACGATGGTAACCAGAAGTGCACAGAATCTCTCTCCAACTGATGGGGTAGGATCATCAGTCGACGTGGCCCTGGAAACCATGGCCCGGGTCGTCTGGGTCGTCTGTTGGATAGATGAAGTCGAAGAATGGTGGATGTTAACCTCATCAGAATATGCGGTAACCTGAACCACAGGAGATTCTGTGCGAGGTCTCGACTGTGCACTAGGCTTACTGAAGTGACCATCCCAACATGCAATAGCTTCCTTCCAGTTCTTGAAGGCTCGGTGTCTCCCTCCGCTATGTCCCTCGACCTCCAATCTAGCATCGTCCCATGTCAGATATATACTTGGCCGACGACCTAACAAGACAACATAGTACTTTTCTTTTGTCATATGTATTGACATGTCTATTATTGGCATGAGATTCGTGTATTGGAATAGGATCGCGTTTAAAAAAACATGCATTATTGTTCGACCAAGAAAAAAAATACAAAGAAAAGTACTAAATTAAAAAAACTCGTAAGTACGTACCCTTTCTCCAAACAAAGTGTGTAGTCCTATCTGTCTTAATGTGCATAAGACAGGTATGTGATTACATATATTAAAGATGTTAAATAACAAAAAATAGTCGTCACCACATCATTCATAATGGTATACATTGTATACAACATATATAAATCCAAAAAAAAAAAAAAAAAACCATCATCATGTCTATAAGAGTTATTACATGCTCAGAAAGAAACAAATCAACAGAACCAGGGACCAGACCTAACACCTGTATCACCAAAGTTATCGCGGAGTGTTTTCTTCAACCACTTGAAGCGGTGCTCAGGTCGAAGACTGACAAAGAATGATGCCAGTTTCTCGTCCCTACTCAAGAGCTGACCAACTTCGATAAACCCTGAGTTGGTCAACCCTTACACCTCTTCCAGAACGTCAAGTACTTTACTAGTATGATTCACTTCTTTACCGATGCGAAAATCACACATGGCCTCTGCAACGGTCTTAAGAGAGGTGCCGAGTACATCACAAGGACGAGGATGACGCATACATTTCTTTGATGTGGTCCCACCTCGGCAACCATTGGAATCGGAAGTGCGAGTAGGAGTGCCACGGAAGACGCGATTTTCCATTGAAGGAGTGTCCGACGAAAATGGAGTGGTCCCTGTGGAGTCTGCTACGTGATCCTCTGAGAGGTCAATAGTATCGTCAAGATCATCTTTAAGGTCTCTTCATGCCTCATTGAATCTCATTGAATCCGAGATGATGATGCAGCCATACTCCTATTTCCTTGCACATAGCGTCCCGTAGCCTGGTCAGATCCGACGATAACTGCAAGGTCATCCATTCTATTGATACGTTTCCCGCAGAGTCTTTTAGCATGCGGGTGAGACTGCAGCCGTAGAAGACAGTTATAAGTCAACAAATAGTAGATATTTATTTAAGTGTTATTAAACCATGAATAATGGGTGATAATTTTCATTAAACTCTACTTTTTGAAATCTTACCCTAAGGTATTTCTCCCAGACTTCATCAGGAGCCATGACCACCATCTGCTCATTGTCCCATCCAAACCCGGTGGCTGCCAACATGTCCTTCACGGTATTATATTTTCTCTTATAATACATCATCCGATTCTGCACATTCTACCAGTTGACGACTAAGTCTGTATGTTTTGTCACCTGTGAGGCCCGTATCCTAGATTGTACCATTCTGTAGGCTTTCGCGGTCCTCCCAGTGGAATTTTAGCGATCCGCAACGTGAAGATAACAGTTGCGTGTGACCCTGAGTCGTATCTCATATTCTAGAGTTGGCTCGACCGGATACTTGTACCCTTGCGACCACGCCGTCGCCTCGTCTCGCGTGCCAAGGTGATACCTAGGTCAGGAGATGTGGGCTCGTGTTCAGCTCAAGAAAAATGCCGCGCTTTGCAAAACCTAAGAGAAACTTTCAAATCAATCTCATCAATCAAGTACATATCATACATCAAATGTCAAGTACAACACCATCCCCAAAGTCAACTCTCTCTTACAACCCTTACCTATCAAGTACACCCATCACTCACACTCATCACTCACCCATCTCTCTCTCTCTTACAACATCTCTCTCTCATTCTCCCAAGCAACCCAACATCCAAGCATTTCCATGGGAGAAAAGGAAAAGCTAGTATGGCCCCACCTTCCTACCACCCAATCTCACCATCCTAAGTCCATCTCAACCGTTAAAATTCATCCAGTGGAGCTCTAGCATGCATTAGCGGAAGAAGGAAGAAGAGATCTAAGGTGGGTGCTTTCCTATGATTAGATTTATATGTTTTTGCTTGGATTTGATGATTTAAGGGCCCACTTGTGGTGGGACCCATCTTGATGTATGCATTGTATCATGGAGGAGCTCATAGTGGTGGAGCTCCTCCCATCATCACCATTCTATCTCTCCCTCTCTCCCTCCCTCCCTCCCTCCCTCTCTCTCTCTCTCTCTCTCTCTCTCTGATGTGTGGCCCACCTGATGTACACGGCACATCCAGACCGTCTAGGGCAAACAGGCCCACCGTGATGTATTTTATCCATGCTGGCCACCCATGGGGCCCACCTTGCTAAACGTCCAAGTGTGGTCGGACGGTCCAAAGCCGCTGCACCGTCAGTCCAATAACTTGGATGAATGGAAAATATAAATATCAGCTTTATTCAAAGCTGTGGTGGGCCACACGTGTGGACCCACCTTGATGATGTGTTGGATCCACACCGTCCAAGCAAGGACGGTGGGTCCCAAGCAGTATGCAGCGTTGCTGCATTATCGTCAGCAAGTTCTATGACCCCCATCACGAGGTATGTGATATATCCATACCGTCCGTCCACTTTCCTTAGATGTGGGGCCCCACCTCACACACACGACACGTGTGAGGGTGGGGCCACCTTATGCATGTATTCTGCATCTGCACCATCCAGTACTCTGGACGGTGGGACCCCCCAACCATGATGTATGTATTTCATACATACCGTCCATCCATTTTTCATATAGTGTGGGGCCCACCCCACACATGTGGCACATGTGGGGGTGGGACCCACTTTGATGTATGTATTGTATCTCCACACAGTCCATCTGGACAGTGCTAGATGGGCCGCACCAGATGTATGGGTCTTATCCAGACTGTCCTTTGTCTAGGACGGTGGGACCCACCCTGCACGTGTGCACGTGTGGGGTGTGGGGCCTGCCCAACGCGATGTATGTCTTATATCCACACCCGTCCATCTAGACAGGTGATGTGGGACGCCTTTGAGATGTGTGGTTTAAATCCACACCGTCCGTCCAGAGCGTCCAGAGGGTCTGAACGCTGGACTCTTTCTAGATATAATATTATATTATATACATATTTATATATATATATATATATATATATGTATGTATATGGTGGGCCCCATGTGGGACCCACCTGTTGGACGATTGGATGGTGTACGCACACACCAACTGTATAGCTGTTGTATGACGTCTGCAAATTCTGTAGGTCCCATCCTGTGGTATGAGTTATTCCTACACCGTCCATCTAATGGTGGACCCCACCATGATGTCAGTGTTTTATCTACACCATCCATCAGGGATGGTGTGACCCGTTGACGTGTGGGTTTTGATCTACACCGTCCACCCATAAAATCAGGCAGATTTAAATATCAGGTGGGGCCTACCATGCTGTATCCAGCACGTGTGGACACCACCATGATGTATTTATTTCATCCACATCGTCCAGATTGTACTGGACGGTGCTGGACAATGTTTAGACAATGCTGATTTACTTGGACAATGTTTAGACGGTGTCGTGGGCTCCACCGCGATGTATGTTGTACCCACGCTGCCCATCTGGTGGGGCCCATTTGCTGTGTATGCGGGGCTCACCTGTTATGTATATTAGGCCCATGTGATAGGGCCCACCTTGGTGTACATATTCTATATTCACACCATCCACCTTTGGACGGTGCCACGTGGGGCTTACCATTGATGCATGTATTGTATATCTATGCTGTTCATTTGTGCGGCCTACCATGATGTGTATGTTGCATGCACACGGTTCATCCACTTTTTTAGGCCCATTGGTGCGGCCCATGACATGCGGCCATTGTGATGTGTATTAAGCCCATGTCATGTGGCCCATCGTGATGTATATTAGGCCCAGGTATGAGGCCCGTTGTGATGTATTTGAGGCTCAGGTATGTGGCCTGTTGTAATGTATTTATGGCCCATTTGATGAGACCCATTGTGATGTATTTGTGGCCCGTATGGTGAGGCCCGATGTGGTATATTTGTGGCCCTTGAGTAAGGCCCAATACGATGAATGTGCGGACCGATGTAATGTGTGATTTCACTATAATATATGTAATGATGTTTATGTGGGCCACTGCTTGGGAGCGATGTTGGTTAAATGTCCACATTGATGGGCAATGATGGTTAGATATCCACATTGTGACCTTCCCTTGGGCCCATTGTGAGGCTCATTCTTGTTATGAGTAAGCTGTCTAGGCCCATCCTTGATATGAGGAGGGTATACCATCATCTTATAACATGCTTCATATAGCTTCACAATCCATGCCCATGCGCATCATATGTATGCTTGATATGAAGAGTAATTGATCATAGCACATGTTATTGGCCAGATTATTATGGGGCTCCATAATAGGAGGAGTTGTCCACATGGGCGCGCGGTACGCGCAGGATTACTACATGACTGGATAGTGTGGCTCACTCATCTCACATGGCGTGACATGATCACCGTACACCTTAGCAACATCAGGGTCATAGCCTCCGCAGGCATGTCGTGGATAGCCAAATGGGAAACCGAAAATCTTTTCCACATGGGATGCTATAGATATTCCTAGGTGAAAGTCCCTAAATCCTCTTAGTTCCAGATGTTGTTCCAACGTCTAGACCAAGTGTATGCATGAGCATATGAGAGCCATATACCATTAGGTTGTGTCTCCCACTATGTTGTGGTCGGTTGGAAGGGGGTGCGGCCTTACCTGCTCAAGAGGAGGGGGCAAAGTTAGGCTGAGTTTGACCAGCTCGAGGAATGGGTCCGCTATTGACTAGCCGGGCCCGATATTGGCAGGCGGATAGTGAGGTCTCTTCCACTTACCTTGTTGGGCGCGATGGGGTAGCAATCTAGTTTGGAGTGTACCAGACCCCGGTGATGATCCCAGAGATGTACGGTGTTGATATGTGGACTTATTGAGTATGAGTTGTATATTCAGCATCTTACTCATTCATTCATTCACTATCCACTCGGGCTGGTGGTGCACAACTAATTTGATATGTGTACCTTCGCAATGGCCAGGATTTCGGTTAGGCACGCGATTAACATGAGATTAAGAGTTTACCATATTGAGTCTGATTATCCAAATTTAGGTATGTGACTGGTTTGGATAGAAGTCCCTTATGGTGGACCCCGTAGCCTGCAATACTACGTACTATCATCCCTACTTCACACTTCAGTTTGGTCATTTCATTCGCATCGCATATTACATTATATCCTCAGTAGATGATATTTAGCTTGCTATGTCTCCGCATTGCATAGTTAATTTACATTTCTTCCTCAGTATATGATATTGGCTTATTGTGTTTTTGTATCGCATAACATGCATAAGGCTGATAGTACTTATGGACTTACCAGTATTTTCGCTTACTCTGATATTTACATACTTGGCACTTTTCTTGTGCACACACTTACACCACCTTCTAAGCTTTCTATAAGCTTATGCACAATAGATGTATGCAGGTGGCGTTAGGTCGCAGTAGCGTTGAGCTTGGAGCATGCAGCAAATTCCTGGAGCTTTGATTTTGACATATGTATTTCCCTTTTAGAATTGTATTCAAATGTTTATATTAGTGGATATATGATGATGATGTTGCTTTTATGATTTGGGTAAACTTGTGGTTATGCTTCTTATGAGACAAATTCATGTTGAAAATCCTCCTTATAGGATCCCAGGATCAGAATCTAGCGCGCTAGGAGCCAAGAATGGGGTACTACAGAGGCTGTCAACACCGGATTTGGCAATCGAGAATTTTGTGAGCCTGGTTTCTGAGTTTGGGGCGTGATATCACTTTTTCAGCAGTTGTTTGGTAGGCCTCCCGCTTGAAACTATTATCAGCTTTATGTCCCAATGCAACCTGTTCGAGCAAGGTATCGAATAGAACATAATCCATAGCTCTAGTCCATTTGATTTTCAGGGCTTGAGACAGAGGCTCGGCAAGGGATTTTATTCACCTCCCCAAGTATAGGGTTGCAATATAGTAATAATCTCGATAAGACTGAGGTCGAATCCATAGGGACTGAACTTTGTACGTAATATAAAAGTAATTAGAACTAGAATTAGACGAAGATGTAATCTAAACCAGAAGAATAATGGTGAAGTATTAAACTAAAACTTGTAAAATTCAAAGGTGGGAAGTTAGGGTGCCAAGGATCCACTTGTAGTAATCAGGGAGATCTATGCTTAATTCATAAACACAACTGGATTTAGAATCCCATCTTCATCCAGTTGGAAGATATATCATTAAAATCCAAATCCGAACTTCCCTTAATCTAGTTTTCAATAGAAGATAGGTATGAGAATTAGAATTGATTCCATCACAAAACTATGCCCATGAGACAAAGCAAACAACAGAATTTAATCAATCCACAACCAATCTACGAGACTTATGAACGTTAGGAAGGATTCCATCATCCAACCATGTCCATGAGACAATGGTGACCAACAGGGTTCCTAATGTCATAATCTCAATAATGAAAAGAACATGCTCAAAGCTATCGTAGAATATCTGTTGTAATTTAACTCACAACAAACCATTAAGAACTAAAAGCATTCCTTATAATCAAACTAGAATCAAAATCAGTTCAACTTAACATGAATCAAACCATAGACACCCCATCAAGCTACAAGCTTCACCTCTTAGCCTTAGCTAAGAGGTTTAGCTGCTTATAAACATGATTAGGCTAAAATCTCTTAGAAAAGAAAAACATAAACTCAACAGAAATTAAGAAAGATGAAGCAAACTCTAGACAACCACTCCACGTCCTCTCTCTCTCCCTTCTCTTTCTCCTCGCTCACATCGCAGGATGATCTTTCCTCTCTCTTTTCTTCTCCTTTTATAGAGAATAGGGGCGGTGGAATGGCTGAAGTCGGTGGGAGCATTTTTACGCACCTCCTTACGCATGTTGTCATGCCCCGAATCCGGTACCTGTGTATATCCGACCTCGATTCTGTATCCGAAGGTATGACTTATGTTTTGTATGTTTACATTTCATAATCTACACATATATTGACAAAATGATCTCATTCATAAAATATAAAAATCCAAAATTTGAATAATCAAACATTTATTTAAAGAAGAATAAAATGTCTATGTTCTGACTATTCAAGATTACCATCAAACTCATGTCATTGTCATGCTTTCATACTATACTTAATGTTCATTACACTTATTTAGAAAATGGTAAGGAAACAAAAATAAATAAAAGAAAATCTCTTTAAGCTCCTCCATGAGATCCTAATCCTGAATTTTTAAAATCCCAACAGGGTAAGCTGCGAAGCCTAGTGAGTAATCTCAACACAAGTTTCAAAATAACCTCATATAACATGAATAAAAATATATTAAAAGATATAATACCTATTTAGGTGAAACAACAAATGAGGAGATTTAATAAACAAGATATTTCAATGTAAATTCAAAGAAAAATGAATGAATGAAATTAACATATGCTTATTCCATAATAACATGTACGGTTTATTCTTTTTAACACCAGGGCCAGTTTATACTGGTTGGCCACCACCCGCGCTAATACAACACCTAGCCTGGCAATGGGAACCTCTAGCATGACATGCTCACCCATCCAAAGGGCGCTTGGTGAGGGACCAATTTGTATGTTAACTGGTCAGACTACTACCCTACCGAACCTGACAGTGGGAACCTTTTGCAATCCTGACATGCTCACCCACTCAAAGAGTATGGTAGAGGTTCTAAAAAGTATTAGTTGAGTTTCTGGGACTTTCAACCCAAGGGTCTTGATCGCCCCACCTATTTACACTTTAGGGATTTTCAACCCAGAGGACTTGATCGCCTCACCTATTTTCTGGTGTTTCATAACTATTTTAATGATGCATGATTTTAATATTGTATAAATCAAATATTTCTAAATATCTTCAATGACCACTATTCTTTGATCAATCCATAATACTTGATGTACATGATTTGTCAAACTAAAAACAATTTTTTTAATCAATATAAATTATACGTAGATAATTAAAATTTTACGTAAAAATAAAATAAACATTCAACGTAATCTATTAAATCTTGGTTAACATACAACATAAAAGTAAACATGTAACATGATTTATTAAATCTTGATTAAAAAGATAAACATGCAACATGATTTATACGATTTAAGAATCTATAAAATATATATATATATATATATATATATATATATATATATATATATATATATATATAAACTCAAGATTTTGCAATAATTTTAACAAAACAAATCTAAATGCAAATAAATGAAATTTTTTGAAAGATGGGATTAACAATAAGACTAAAACTTCAATTAAAGCATATTAAAGCAATAACAACTTAAAAAATTAATTTAAACAACATTTTAAGAAGCAGGGTAAGTAATTATATCAAATATGGCAACTTAAAAAGAACATCTAATATGGTAATTTTGTATTATAAGTACAAATGAATTAACAAATAAAATGAATTAAATTAAATTATATAAAGTTTTCATAAATATCAAGTGGGAGAGACTCACTTTTTTCTTAGAAAGAATTTTCTTTTCTTTTCTTTTCTTCCTCTCTCTTCCTTTTTCTTTCTCTTCTTTTCTTTCCTCCTTTTTCTCTCTCTTCTTTCTCTCCCTCTTTCCAACGTAAATGAACAGCAACACTCCCTTATATTTTTATTTATTTATTTATTATTATTATTTTTTTTATATCTCTCTCTCTTCTCTCTCTCTCTCTCCTCACTTCTCACTTTCTCTCTTCATCTCACGTGTAGCAACCCAACTTCCCACATTCACACCTAGTGAATAGTCACCCCTCCCTCTTTACAGTGCCTTTTAACACACGTTGCACAAGCAAAACACTTCACATGCATTTATGCTTCCGTTATTGCATTTCTTTTCATCACCTTTTTCTTTTCTTTTTATGTTTTTAGTTGCAACGTGGGCAGGTTAAATGCACACATGCACCATGCATCTCATGTGCACCGCATGCATGTGACACATGTATGTGTAAGCTATGATGCATGCATGGGCTACTTGTGTGTGCATGAGAGGTATGTATGTGATGTATTTGGTGTATGTGTGTAGTTGTGATGTATTCAATGGTGCATAAGTGTATGATGTAGATGGATGGACAGATCAATGTATGCATGGATGGACGGATAGATATATGGTTCAATGGTGCATAAGTGTATGATGTAGATGGATGGACAAATCAATGTATGCATGGATGGACGGATAGATATATGGTTAGATGAGTTGTTCTATGATCGATGTATAGACTCCAAGATATACTTACGGATGGATAGGTAGGATTGTAGGTGGCCACATGACCAATATGATGGATGGTCAGTTCAGATGCAAGGGCAAGTGTTCTGATGATTTCAGCATATGGACGGTTTAATGGTTGTATCGTTGGATGGATGGATAAATGTATGGTTGGATTTATTAGTTAATGATCAGCTGGATCAGATATGTCTATATCGATGGTTGAGATTGAACCAGTTGATCTTGTAGATCAACGGTCATATCGGACTAATTGGGTACGTCGATCAATGGTTAAAATTTGACGGTCAAGATTTATTTGGGTTATTACACATGCCCAGCCAAGAAACGCAACCCGACTGCGTTTGGACAGAATTTTCGGCCGGAAGATGTCCCACGTACTGATTTTGGCTCCATGGTTGGGGTTAAGATCCCCTTCCCATGCTATTAGACTGTTCGGATCAAAGATCTGATCAGGATCTGGGCCGTACAACTCTCCACATTGTCTGATTTTCCCGAACGTACGTAAGTTGCAAAAAAAATTGTGCTAACGTGTTCGGTGGGCCCCATAGTGATGTTTTCGGAAGAATCCACCGCGTTCATTAGATTCCCGACGAAATTTCGGTCGGAAAGGAGTGGTTTTGGTCGAGTTTTGGTGCAGCCCACTGTATCAAATCACCCCGCCGTTCATCCTGCGTTTGACGGTGATCTACATGTGTACGCATGTATGAGACTAAAAGGAGAGCATGAGTACCGTCGTGGCCACCCCTTGAGCGAATGGACGGTTCAGATCTTCCAACGGAACAATCATGGTGGCCCACTGAGCACGCCTGACGATTGTGCGTCCACCTGCTGTCTGCTTGCACGAGAAGAGTCGGATCAGCCCGACTTTGACCGAGCTAACCAATCGGTGTGGCTCGCGTGCAGACGTGCTATGTACACGCACATCCTTAAGTGGAGCCCACTTTGATGTTTACGCAAAATCTGCTCCTTCCATCCATTTTGCCACCTCATTTATGGGGTTAAGACAAAAACTGAAGCCTATACAGATATTAGGTGGGCCCCAGATTAGTGTTTTATGGGCTGATCTGTCTATTGGGCCACTTCCACCACGATCCAGTTACTGAAATTCGACGTGTTTGGTTAATTTAGGGTCCTCAAGCCAGATATAAAGTTTCGAGCCAAATGGATGGTGGGAACCCTATGATCTTGCATTCAGGATGACTTTCAGGCCTTTTTATTGTTGATCACTTGATTTTCTCAAATCTTTAGGGTGTAAATTCTTCGATCTCGGTCCCCTAAGATTTATCCTTTGCCTTGGTGATTCTTAAGCATCATATCCATGCTTTTAGCACTATTTTTAGTCTAAGCTCTTAAATTCACCTTGTAACACAAACATGATTAAAATAGGACGTTAAACATTATCATGTTCATAAAACCAAGTAATAAATGGGGTTTAATATGTAATATTTGACCCTCAACACAATCCCCAACCAACATTTTGCTAGTCCCGAGCAAAGTCTTCGAAAATAATTTGAGAACCGTAGGATAAATTTTTATAAACTCAAGAAGTTTTTGAAAAGCAACCTAGATTATAAAGTTCCAAGATACATCAATGTTGGGCATTACCTTCTCCTAAACTCAAGCGCATGGTAAAGTTCATAGTCAAGTTCAAAGTATTAATCCATCGATTAGAACAATTCTAAATATTAAATTCCATGGGTGTATAGTGTAACCTTGACTTATCATCATTAAGAGTCCAATCTTCAATTTTCATAATAAGATTGATAATCGAACAGAGCATTCCTAGATAGCCCAACCTAAACCGAAACTTGCCTTACAGTTCAACCTTCTTATTTTTCCAGCTTTCGATTTTTCCATCGATGGCTTTACGCTATGTCAACCTTTTTAAAGATCTTTAACAGGTAGCCATTTTCGATAACAACTATTTTTTAGCTGAGTATTCTCTTTTTTCAATGAACATGATGGACAAATTCCCCAAGTTGGCTCCTTCCATGCTTAGTGATTATTAGGTTAATAATTCAATATCGAACTGAAACCTTAATGTATAAGCTAGATGTGACATGTGAAATCATGACTCAATCAATGTTTGAGACTTTTAATCATGGATTACTAATTCGAACTTAACTATGAAATCTAACAAGCAACTGAACCCAAGAGTTATAAATCACCAACATTAAGTATCTTATACTTCTAAATTAAATATGGCCATCAAAATTACTTCGAATTAATAAAAAATTCTAAAATTTTTTTATAAATTTTTCACAATTTTTGCTCAAGACTAAGAAAACATTGATTAAGTAACCTAATCTCCCATCCCCAACCTAAAATCTACATTGTCCTCAATGTAAAAGACATAAGCATGCAATGCATATGTGACAACGAGAGTAAAGGAGAAATGATAGAAAGATAGTACCTGACTAGGAAATTGAACGCCTTTTTTTTCAAAGAGATCTCAGCGTGAAGGTGGGTCAGTACAAGAGTGAAACCAACAAAAGCAAACTATCCTGAAATAACTAGAAAGCAACCTATCCTAATAGCATAAAACCGACTATCCTAGAATAACAAAAAGTAAACTACCCAAGTCCTATGAAAGCAGTAAACCTACCTATACCTCTATCAGACTAGGAGATCAATCCTGGTAAACAGGATCATTCAGAGGCATGGACATGTCCTCTGAATCAAATTTGTCAACAAATGGCTTTAATTGATGTCTATTTACTTTAAACTCATTGCCATTGTCTAGATTCCGAATCTCAATAGCCCCATGAGGATAAACATTGATAACAGTGAATGGGTCGATACAACGAGATCGAAGCTTACTCGGAAAGAGATGTAACTGAGAATTATACAAAATGACTTTTTGACTTAGCGTGAATGATTTTCGCAAAATGTGTAGGTCATGAAACGCCTTCATCTTGTCCTTGTAAATTCCCGAGCTCTCGTACGCATCGTTTCGGATTTCTTCAAGTTCATTTAACTGAAGTTTGCGTAGTGAGCCAGCGTTGTCTAAATTGAAATTCAGATTTTTTATTACCCAGTAGGCTCTATGTTCCAACTCCACAGGCACCTGGCAGACCTTCCCATAGACAATTCTAAAGAGAGACATTCCAATAGGAGTCTTAAATGCAGTATGGTAAGCCCATAAAGCACCGGTCAATCGGATTGACCAATCCTTACAGTCAGGGTTAACCATCTTTTCCAAGATATGTTTAATCTCCCTATTAGAAATCTCAGCTTGCCCACTTGTTTGTGGGTGGTATGGAGAAATACTATATTTCTTCATTAAATTCTCGAATGGTCTATTACAAAAATGTGAGCCCCCATCATTAATGATGGCTCGGGGTGTTCCGAACCGAGAAAAGATGTTCTCTTTTAAGAATTTAATGACCGTTCGATGGTCATTATTCCGGCACAGAATCGCTTTGACCCATTTAGTGACATAGTATACGGTGAGCAAAATAGATAAATTTCCAAAGGATTGGGGGAATGGTCCCACGAAATCGATGCCCTAACGATCAAATACCTTTATGATAAGAATGGGGTTCAAGGGCATTATATTTCGATGGGACAATACTCTCAATTTCTAACAATGCTCACAAGCCTTGCAAAACTCATGTGTGTCCCTGAACATAGTAGGCTAGTAAAATCCACACTGCAGAATCTTGGCTGTGGTCTTTTTAGCAGAAAAGTGACCACCACAGGCCTGAGAGTAACAAAGGGAGATGACACTCTAATGCTCATCATCTGACACACATCTCCTTAAGATTTGGTCTGGGCAATATTTAAACAGATATGGATTATCCTAGAAGAATTGTGCACCTCGGTAAAAAATTTCTTCTTATCTTGTGTAGTCCAATGTGTCGGTGTGAAGCCTGTGACAAGATAATTGGCAATATTAGCGAACCAAGGTAAATGGGAGACTTTGAATAATTATTTGTCAGGGAACATGTCATTAACATGTGCCGTCTCAAGGGAATTAGAGGAATTAAGGTGGGAAAGATGATCAGCCACTACGTTCTCTACTTCCTTTTTATCCTTTATTTCTAAATCAAATTCTTGGAGTACAAGGATCCATCTTATTATGTAGGGCTTAACATCATTCTTAGAAAGAAGATACTTGAGTGCCGCATGATTTGTATAAACGATGATCTTGGATCCGATCAAGTAGGACCTAAATTTGTCCAAAACGAATACTACGGCTAAGAGTTCCTTTTCCGTAGTTGAGTAGTTCACTTGGGTAGGATTTAGAGTTCTACTTGCGTAATGCAATAACGTAAGGCTTCTTTTCTTTTCTCTGGCCTAAAACTGCCCCAAGAGTATAGTCAGACTCGGTGGCTACATGATAGGTGCATGATAGGTGCAGTGGTCAACATACCCTTAAGCTTAGTAAAAGCTTCCTGGCATTGCTCAGTCCACTTGTATGGTGCATCCTTTTGAAGTAGATTACATAAAGGATGAGAGAAGAGACTGAAGTCCTTTATAAATCTTTTGTAAAACCTAGCGTGTCCTAAGAAGGATCACACATCTCGTATGCTCTTGGGTGGAGGTAGGTTAGAGATAAGATTAATTTTTGCCTCATTTACCTCGATTCCTTTGGACAAGATGATATGTCCAAGGACAATTTCCTTACGAACCATGAAATGACACTTCTCCCAATTAAGTACCAAATTCTTTTCTTCACATCTTTTCAACACACATTTAAGACTCTCTAAGCACTCGCTGAAAGATGGACCGAAGACAGAGAAATTGTCCATGAAGACCTCTAGATATTGCCCCACTATATCAGAAAAAATACTCATCCTGCATCGCTGAAAAGTGGCGGGGGCATTACATAGTCATAATGGCATCCTTCGGTAAGCAAAGGTGCCGTAAGGACATGTAAATGTAATCTTTTCTTGATCTTCAGGGATTATCTCTATCTAATTGTATGTCGAATACTCGTCAAGGAAACAGTTATAGGAATGACCAGTTAGCCTTTCCAAAATTTGATCGATGAAGGGCAAAGGAAAGTGGTCCTTCCTCATGATGGTATTCAACTTCCTGTAGTCAATGTACATTCTTCAACTAGTAGTAACTCAAGTTGGCACAAGTTCATTATTGGTATTGGCTACGATGGTGATTCCGAACTTCTTAGGAACAACCTGAGTTGGACTCACCCACTGACTATCGGATATAGGGTATATAATACTCACATCCAATAGTTTAAGAACCTCTGCTTTAACCACTTCTTTCCTGTTTAGATTTAGTCTACGTTGTGATTGTCGAGAAGTCTTCGCATTATCCTCAAGATAAATGCGGTGAGTACAAATCGAATGGTCAATTCCCTTGAGGTCCACAATCGTCCATCCAAGGGCTCCCTTATGCTCAATGAGAGTAGATATGAGTATACTCTCATGTTCTTGCTCAAGGTGGGATGAAATCACCACCAGGTATGTCTCATCTTAACTTAAATAAATATATTTTAAATCAGAGGATAGAGGTTTTAGGTCAAGCTTCAGTGCCTTGAGGTTAGACGGCAAAGGTACTTCTTCAGTTTGAGGCAATTCTGCAAATTGTGGCCTCCGTCGATTAACTTCAAGTACTGGCGCAGTGTTAAGCATGGCAACCATCTCCCTAATCATGTCATCATCAAAATCATGGGAGTAGGCCAGGCACGTCTCTAGAGGATTAGAGGATAAGGTCAAGGGCGTTCTATCTTCCACGAAGGAGTCATCCATGTTAATATCGTGGAAATCGTCATCATCCTCTAACCGTCTGCCTGTGTTGAAAAAGATATTTAACTCCAATGTCATATTCCCAAAAGACATACTTATAACTCCATTCCTTCAATTGATAATTGCGTTTGAAGTAGCAAGGAATGGGCGACCAAGAATGACGGAAATCTGAGTGCTCATGTTACTGTTGGGTTCAGTATCCAGGATGATAAAATCTATGGGGTAGTAGAATCTGTCAACCTGGACCAACACATCTTCAATTATCCCTCTTGGTACATGAATAGAGCGATCAACAAGTTGTAGTGTGGTTAGGGTGGGTTTTAATTCACTCAAACCTAATTGTTTGTACACCGAGTATGGAATTAGATTTACACTCGCTCCTAAGTCAAGAAGTACGTGCTCAATTCGGTAGTTCCCGATTACACATGGTACAGTTGGGCTACCAGAATCCTTGAATTTCTGTGACACATCTTACTTTTAGGATGACACTCACTTTCTCAGTCAAGAAGATTTTCTTTTGAATATTTTACCGTCTTTTAGTTGTTCACAAGTCTTTCAGGAATTTAACATATGAAGGTATTTGTTTTACGATATCAAGTAGAGGAATATTGACCTTCACTTGTTTCAACACCTCTAGAATGTCCTGAGAGTTAGAGAAAGGTTTTGGTGCCACCAACTGTTGGGGAAATGGAGCAACTGGCTTGTCTTGAAGTTCTGGTTCTAATTCTTGAGCAGTACTAGGTCTATCATTGTTGTCCTCTTTCGGGTCCTTAGGCTTTTCAGCCCTTACCGGAATAGATTTGTCGATTATTTTTCCACTCCTAAGAGCGGTGATAGACTTAGCTTGCTCCATCTGATTTGAAGAGCTTGGATCACTTATCTCATATTGTGGTTTGGGATTGGGGAAAGGTTGGGCTGGAAGCATCCCTTTTTCCCCAATTGAATTTTTTGTCTCACGCCCTTGTATGCCCTTTGAAATGTCTTGAAGGGTTTACAATATACCCTGAGTGATTGGTTTTGAATATGTTTTAGAACTGTATCCTCTTGAGGTTTCACTTGATTTGGAATTTGATTGAAAAAACCTTGAGGGGTCGCAGTTTGTCCATTCCTCCAATTAAAGTTTGGATGATTTCTCCAACTAGGATTGTATGTATTAGAGGTAGGTCCATTGAAAGGTCTTTGGTAATTGTTCACGACATTAGATTGCTCATTCAACACTTCTTGAAAGGCAAGTATTGTTAGACAATTTTCAGTTTTGTGAACATTGCAAGCACAAATGCCGCAAATAATTTCCTTATCCTTATCCATCTTTAATTTCATGGCCTCGAGTTTCTTGGTGAGATAAGCCATTTTAACATTAATATCATCGTCCTCTTTCAGGAGATACATTCCACCCCTCTCCTTAGATTGAGTCGGCCTAGACAGGGTACTTGGTTTTGGGTATGTGTCCCATGATTGTGCGTTTTCAGCAAGTCTATCTAAGTAGTCCCACACATCATCGACATTTTTATTCATGAATTCCTCATTACACATTGTCTCGACCAATTGGCGTATGGAAGATGTCAAACCATCATAAAAGAAGGGTGTAATGCTCCACATTTTAAATCCGTGTTGTGGACATGAACTGACAAGATCCTTAAACCGCTCCCAACGTTGAAAGAATGTTTCATCCTCCTTTTGGGCGAAGTTCATGATTGACTTTCTAAGGGTGTTCGTTTTATGATGTGGAAAATTTTTCTATATGAACTCCCTTATCATATCATTCCATGTGCTAATAGATCGAGGACATAGTGCATGCAACCACGTCTTAACTTTCTCTTTTAAAGAAAAGGGAAAGAGTTTCAGCCTGACCATGTCATCAGACATGTTAGGAAAGTACAAAGTGGCTATGATCTCATCAAGCTCTTTCAGGTGTAAGTATGGATTTTCTGACTCAAGCCCATGAAATTTAGTAAGGAGTTGGATCACTCATGGCTTGATATCCATGTGTCCCATATTCTCTGAAAAAACTATGCATGAGAGTATGCTCACCCCCGCCGGTTGTAAATAATCTCGTAAAGTACTAGGCGAGGGTGCCTGATGCACCTCATTCTCATCCTGGACTTCCCCAACCCGAGGTTGAGGTTGTCTTTCTGGTTGATTGGCTAATTGATTTGCAACCATAACCTCAATTAATCTGGGGATCTCGAGCGGTGTCTAGTCCTGCGATGGATAGTTAACCCCTCAACTAATCCTCCTTCAATCAAGAGACGTCGAGTGTTGTCACGGACCCACTTGGGAATGAAACACTCGCAGCCCTCAATTCAGATTCTAAACCTAAACCTAAAAAAGAAGAAAATAAATAGAAATCTAGAAAGAAAGAGGAGAGTTAGAAAAAAGTTACCAAATTAGAAGTTCCAATGTTAAGATCCTGCAAAAGAAAACAAAAGAAATTAGTTTCTAAAAATAGAAATTCTAAAGTTAGAAAGTTCCTAAAATAGAAAGTAAACTAGATTCCAAAAAAAGAAGAAGAAAATTTTCTTTAAAAAAAATAGAAAGTTTCTAAAACAAATTAGGAAAGTTCTAAACCTAAAATTAGAAAGTACTTTAGTTTCTAAAAATAAAAGAAAACCTAGAATTAGAAAGTACGTAAGAATAGAAAATAAAACCCTAATCCTAAAAATAGAAAAATAGAAAGATTAGAAAGATATTACTAATTTAGAAAGTCTAACTCGAGGTCCTATAAAATAGGAAAGTTAGTTTCTAAAAATCAAATAGAAAAACCTAAACTTAGAATTAAAAACTAGAAAAACCTTAATCTTAACCTAATTCTAAAAGTAGTTAATCTTAGAAAAACGTAACCGTCAGTCCTCGACAACGACATCAAAAACTTGTTCACCACCCCAAGTATAGGGTTGCGATGTAGTAATAATCTCGGTAAGACTGAGGTCAAATCCATAGGGACTGAACCTTGTACGTAATCTGAAAGTAACCAGAACTAGAACTAGATGAAGATGTAATCTAAACTAGAAGAATAATGGTGAAGTATTAAACTAAAACTTGTAAAATTTAAAGGTGGGAAACTAGGGTGCCAAGGATCCACTCGTAGCAAGCAGGGAGATCTATGCTTGATTCATAAACACAACTGGATTTAGAATCCCATCTTCATCTAGTTGGAAGATTTATCATTAAAATCCAAATCTGAACTTCCCTTGATCTAGTTTTCAATAGAAGATAGGTATGAGAATTAGAATTAATTCCATCACAAAACCATGCCCATGAGACAAAGAAAACAACAGAATTTAACCAATCCACAACCAATCTACGAGACTTATGAACTTTAGGAAGGATTCCATCATCTAACCATGTCCATGAGACGATGGTGACCAACAGGGTTCCTAATGTCATAATCTCAATAATGAAAAGAACATGCTCAAAGCTATCGTAGATCCATTATAATTTAAGTCACAATAAACCATTAAGAAATAAAAGCATTCCTTATAATCAAACTAGAATAAAAATCAGTTCAACTTAACATAAATCGAACCATAGACACTCCATCACGCTACAAGCTTCATCTCTTAGCCCTAGCTCAGAGGTTTAGCCACTCATAACATGATTAGCTAAAATCTCTTAGAAAAGAAAAACATAAACTCAACAGAAAATAAGAAAGAGGAAGCAAACTCTAGACAACCACTTCACGTCCTCTCTCGCTCCCTTCTCTTTCTCCTCCTTGCTCACATCCTAGGATGACCTTTCCTCTCTCTTTTCTTCTCCTTTTATAGAGAATAGGGGCGGTGGAATGGCTAGAGTCGGTGGGAGTATTTTTACGCAACTCCTTACGCATGCACCGCCAAGAAACGTAACTCAACTGCGTTTGGATGGAATTTTCGGCTAGAAGATGTCCCACGGACTGATTTTGGCTCCATGGTTGGGGTTAAGATCCCCTTCCCAAGCTTTTGGACAATTTGGATCAAAGATCCGATCATGATCTGGGTCGTACAACTCCCTGCACCGTCCGATTCTTTCGGTCGTGCGTAAGTTACGAAAAAACCTGCGCTAACGTGTTCGGTGGGCCCCACAGTGATGTTTTCGGAGAAATTCACCCCATTCATTGGATTCCTGGTGAAATTTCAGTCAAAAAGGAGTGGTTTTGGTTGAGTTTTGGTGCGGCCTACTGTATCAAATCACCCCGCCGTTCATCCTGCACTTGACGGTGATATGCGCGTGTACGCGTGCATAAGACCAAAAGGAGAGCATAGGTATGGTCGTGGATGCCCCCTGAGCGAATGGACGGTTCAGATCATCCAACGGAGTGATCATGGTGACCCACTGAGCACGCCCGGTGATCGTGCATCCACTCGCTGTCTGCTTGCGCAAGAAGAGTCGGGTCAGCCCGACTTTGACCGGCCTGACAGACCGGTGTGGCTCACGTGGCAACATGCGAAGTACACGCACATCCTAAAGTGGGGCCCACTATGATGTTTACACAAAATTCACTCCGTCCATCTATTTTGCCACCTCATTTAAGGGGTTGAGACCAAAATCGAAGCATATCTAGATATCAGGTGGGCCTCAAATCAGTGTTTTATGGGATGATTTATCCGTTGGGACACTTCCACAAGGATCTAATAGTTAAAATTCGACGTGTTTAGTTAATTTAGGGTCCTCAGGCCAAATATAAAGTTTCAACCCAAACGGATAGTGAGAACCTTGCGATCTTGCATTCAGGACGACTTTCAGAACTCTTTATCATTGATCACTTGATTTTCTTAGATCTTTGGGGTGTAAATTCTTCGATCTCGGTCTCCTAAGATCCGTCATTTACCTTGGTGATTCTTGAGCGTCATATTCATGCTTTTAACACCCTTTTTCAGTCTAAGCTCTTAAATTCACCTTGCAACACAAACATGATTAAAATAGGACGTTAAACATTTTCATGTTCGTAAAACCAAGTAATAACTGGGGTCTAATATGTAATATTTAACCCTCAACAGATTTCACCGTCTTCCCGCGTGGAGAGCATCGAGTGGGCACCACTGGTGTTTTAACCGGTGATTGCATCGGTGTCGATGTATCATTGGACCAGAAGTATGCCATTCCACCTACGAATGCAGCACATGTCAAGTATAGTTGATGTTTTGCAAATGTCAACCGATTTCGTGAGAATTTACATGACGAAAGCAGGAATATTCAGAAATTCAAAACTCAATACTTATTTGGAATTAACCCTGACATTGTTGGGAGAACATAATTCCATTGTTAGGTACTTAATATTACAGGAAACTAAATATTGTCAACTTTGTAAGGAACATTGCATGAAATTAAAAATAAAAATTCGACTATCTACTCCTACTATTCTGATGCGCATCTGCCCATATTCAGGTTGCAATATCATCATGCACTCGAATCCACGCATCCTTCTCTCGCTTAGTAACTCGCAGCAACAATTGCCTCTCATCATTTGTCAATGCCTCATGTGGTGTTGGGTTACTCTCCCCATCAGTAAAAGATATACCAGCGTCTTCTCGATCCTGATGTTGGGTTACTCTCCCCATTAGTAAAAGATATACCAGCGTCTTCTCGATCCTGATGTTGGGTTACTCTCCCCATCAGTAAAAGATATACCAGCGTCTTCTCGATCCTGATGTTGGGTTACTCTCCCCATCAGTAAAAGATATACCAGCGTCTTCTCAATCCTGATGAGACTCATGTTCGGTTCGTATGAAATTATGTAACACACAGTAGGCTATCACAATTTTAACTTGTGTGTAGAATTCATACTGTACAGCGCTCTTCAAAATGAAAAATCTGCCTTTTATAACACCAAAGCAATGCTCAATTGCATTGTGCAATTGTGCATGTCGATAATTAAACAGCTCCTTCATGTTGGCAGGTTCTCTCCTGGTTCAATACTCCTGTAAGTTGTATCGAATGCCCTGGTATGGAGCCATAAAACTGGGTGAATGAGCATATCCAGTGTTGACAACATAATATTTTCCTACACATTTGAATGAATGTTCCATTAAGTGGACAATCGAAGATTTCATAAGTATGAATTAGATGGGCAATCTTTGAATAGATAACCAATACCATGTGAGACAAGTAAAGGATCATCTGATCGGGTCAACGCGTTGTGTAGCACCCTCGCATCTGAAGCAGAACCCTCCCAATTGGCCAATACATATATAAAATTCATATCAAATGAACATGTCGCTAGTACGTTTTGAGATAGGACCCCTTTCTGATTGCAGAAGCTCGCATGGTCGATTGTTTATACATGAGCAGGAATGTGTGTACCATCAATTGTACCGACGCAATCCTAAATTTATTTAATCAAATTTCGTTTAGGCAAAAGGTGTGAATGGAGGGAAGTGAAAAATGATATATATAAATCCGCCATAAATGGAAATAATACTTGAAAGTAAGCAGCCCAATTTAAATTTGTTTGGATCTTAGAGGGCGTTTCTGATCCGGTCTGTTTAACGAACTTGGGTTACATTGATACAAATGCATCTAATACACGGTGAAAGTGACGACTCACGATTTCACCTGATCGAATGAATCTGTGACCTATTACCCGATTTCGAACATTATGCCCCAACGTGTGTAGGAATATAACTAGTTGTTCTTCAAGCCTCACACTACGAGTATCACGTAGTTGTGTCTTCTCGCGTAGCTTGCATGCACATGGATCCGTTATGCAAGCTTCGAATACTTAAAGCACTTCCTGACATGCTGCAATAACTTATCTTCATCGTTCATCAATAGGACTCTATCGTAAACTTCAGACATGATCTTGACAGCTTTGCTTGATGGGCTTGACTTCAGGCTTTATAGCAGATGGTGCATGATTAGTTCTACATTCGATCTGGGTAAGGCTTCATAAGAGAACCCAAAGTTAGATAGCCCCGGGCCTCAAGAATTCTGTTATTGTCTACTAGTATTTAGGAGGCGAGGATCTCTTGATGTGTACTGTTCTAGGGAGCTCAAGGGATCCCAAGTTTACAATTTCAAAATGATTCGTGATGACATTGGTCTGTACATAGTTCAAAGAATGTCTCTTAATTCATCCTGAGTTGTGTGATACAATCCCTGTCACTAGCCCGAATGGTAGAGTTGGTGAACCTCGTTCGCTCATTATCCCCATGATGAGCCGGTTGTTTAAACACGTATACGCGACAGTATTCCCCAATAGCTACTACACAAGCTGTCATCGCTTGAACAACAATAGACCTCTCCATCTCTTCGTCCTCTTCATTTTCCATCGCCAATTGATAACCTACACTTGTAGGTACGAATGTGTTTTAAATATATATCCTAAATCACTGGTTTACACTATATTAATATTCCAAGATGTCCAAGACGTACCTATATTGGGAGGGTTCTGTTATTTACGTTATATTAATATATCTTAAATCTATATTATGAACATAGATTCATACTGTACATGTGTGGGCCAGATTTACTGAAAATCCAAGACATCCACCACATTATGAAACTGAACCTAGATTGAAACCGTACATTTATTCAAAAAGTATGTTACCTGCGAATTTGAAAGAAACTAAAAGTGAAAATGAACATAGATCCAAACAGAACATCATTTAAGGCCAAATTTAGCAAATTATCCAAGACGTCCATCACGTTATCTGACTGAATCTAACACTGAAGCTAAACATAGATTAAAACTGTACATGTATTGTAACGCCCCGACTTTTCAGGACCCGAGTACACGACCCGTTTTCCAAAAACCCGAGTGTTAACCTAAAAGGATGGTCAAATATTTTTTTTCTTTTATCAGAGTAAGCAGATGAGCGTAGAATAGACAAGTAAGCATAAAGGAAAATCTTCATTTACATTTAGGATATACAAGAAGATGCCCATAATGACTTTATACAAAACAATGTCTCGATATAACAAATACAAGAATCCACATGATTTACTACATGAAAAATAACATAAGAATGTAAACATAAGCCGCAACATCGAGCAGCTCCGCGAGGTAGATACAACCATGGAACCCTGACACTTGTACTCGGCTCCACGTCAGCCTGAACCTGAAAGTCACTTAAGCCACCTATGCTACCTGTACGGTTATATATTTGATGGATGAGTGGCCAACTCAATGTAAACTCCCCTTAAGATTACACACTGCCGCATTAGGTAAGAAATAGTATAAAACATCCAGACAACCAAAATAGAGTAAATGCAGTCTTATTAAGTGCATGGATATATGAAATGCGTTCACGCCCCGGGGATGCTCATCTGTGCAGACAGGGCTGCCGCCCATGCAATCATCTGACCTGGGAAACATCATTCAGTTGGAACATCGAACTCGGGACACATCATCCAGTCGGAACGATAGGTACATCACGTACGATAACAATAGATGCTGGTCTGTGCGATGTATGCATGATTAGCCAGTCCATTATTAATCCAATTACACACAGTCATTTTAAATAAGCTCATGGTCAGTACAGGGAGCTTGTGGCCCAGCGTAGGCCGACGGCTCGGGCATAATGTCCCATGACCACCATCCCCGACCCACGAGACTACCACCTTAGAATATTTAATAGTACCCCGTCAACTAGTGGCCAATCATATTACAATATATGGGACTTACCATCGCATGGTTGTATAGTATAAAACATTCAACCCATATAGAGAAAATACTAGAACAAAGCCACATAGGGCAATATCAAAGTAGGCCACATAGGGTGAGTATCAGAACCATGCGATAAAAGACCATCCTTGAAAACCATTGGACACAACAACTGTGGATGGTAGGCCCACATCAATGATCCATCTAGACCACACTAAGTAACCACCAAGTCGACGATCCATTACGATCACAACTAGTCAAGTTACATCCCAAGTATGGGTGTACGTTCATATGTGGGAGTTTTCCACTAATGTGCCAGTTTAAGTTCCATAAGCAATCCACAAAAATAAATTCACAAGCATGAATAATTATACAGGATAATCGTAAAGCATGTAATACAACAATTCAATTTTTACCAGCTAACACATGTGATTATAAAGAGATATATCAATTATGAATTTAAATAAAAACTATAACTTAAGCTAATGAGAAGATGGAAAGCTCAAGGGGAAGAATCATCACCTTATACTTTGAACTACCTACCAGTGTTGCTAGAGGATGTGTGTTTCCTTAGAATCAATCACTACATAAATCAGGAACTTGTACGATAAGATCTGAGCTCCACACACTATACCTAGGGTTTTGATTACTTTTAGGGTTTTGGTATAGAGTTAGGGCTTCATCCTAGGGTTTAGTCATAGACTTTAGATTCTAGGATTTGAATTAAGTTATCATTATTATCATTACCGTACCATGGTCAATAATATCCATGATAGGGGTGTTAATCCATCCATATTAATGATGAGTGTTCTTAAGTTCATATTTAAATGTACCGACATTATCAAGTGTTCCATGATGACTAATAATTCATTAAGTAATAGAGGTACTAAAAATAGGATATTTTCTAATAGTAAAATGACTAATGATAATAATCATATTACAAGAAATACACCAATCCCATAAGGAAAATGATAATATTTCCTAATGATAATAATCATAACTGTAAATAATGAATCTAGTCTTGGTAATAGATTTTATGATCTACCATTAAATAAAATACCATTATTTGATAATTACAATTTCATTTACCATAACTAGGTTATATAGTAGACTTTGATCCTACCACAATTTGTGAGAATTTACCATTAGATCCAACCTAACTTACTATCTACATTTTGAGTATTGGCCTAGGGTTTTGATCTTGGATTCAATTTCTAATTGATGTAGTAATGATATTAATCATATCATTTGACTAAAAATAATAATCTAACAATGGCTAAACAACAACAACACTAATTATTTCATTATAATGTTAATTATAGTTTCTAGTCAATGACATTAAAGTAACCTTAATGACCATCACAGATAGGAATAATAACAACATTATTGATAACCAACGTAACTTGATTAGTGAAAAGAGATGAAAAACCTCACCTATGTTGACTTCTTCTTCTTCTCCTTTCTATTCTTTTCTACCCACTTGAGTTGACTGTTCTTTGGCCGACCTACAACCCAAACTCTCCTTGCTTTCCTTCTTCTTCTTCTCCTTTCTATTCTTTTCTACCCACTCGTTCTTCTTCTTCTACTTCTCTTTTTTTTTTTTTGTTTCACGTCCAAAGAACACCAACCCAACCCGTTGTTGGACTGACACCAAACTCCCGGTGTAACCTCTTCTCTTACTTTCTCTCCTCTCATTTTCCGAGAACCGGGCTTGGACACCTGACCCAACCCGAACTGCGGCTCGGCCATTGCTCAAACCTCAACTCATCTCTCTCTCTCTCTCTCTCTCTCTCTCTTTTCTTTCTTCCCTCTTGTTTTCTTTTGGCTCGAGCGACTTTTTTCTTTCATTCTCTCTCCATGATCCTCGTTCTTCTTCTAGCCTTCTTCTCTTCTTTTTTTTTCTTTTGTTTCTTCCTCTTTCCTTCCCTACAACTTTTTTGGTCGATTTTCCGCAGAACTTTAGCATGAACACCAACCCTCCAACCCGAACTCGGTCGTTTTATGAAAGACAGTTTCCGTTTCTGGAAACTATGTTTTTGTATGGTGTAACGACCCGTAAATTTCCGTACGTTGGTTCGAGTACCACCTCGACTCGTAAATCAATTAGGATTAAATCCTTTAGAAATTTAACAAAGTTAACTAAGTACTAAACTCGATTAGTAATGTAACAGACCCACTTGCAAAACTACTCTCCTTCCTCACACTCTTCTCTTACTTTCTCTCCCTCTCATTTTCTCAAAATCGAGTCCATCCGAGTCTCGAACCTGGGCTTGGACTCATCTCAAAATAAATATCGTGAAATCACAACCCGAACTCACACCAAATTACACCCTCGGATTCAAAATTTCAGAACATTTACATGTTGTTTCGCGTTGTGGCATCAACTCAAACCATCCCACATAGTCTCTCATTCTCACTTCTTCCTTATCATCCTCCCTCTTCCTCTTTCTTTCTCCTCTTTTCTATTTCTCTAAAACCCTAGGGGTCTCAGAAAAGAGAGAGAAGAGCTTGAGATTTGTGGGAGACTCTCCTCGATTCAACTCGATTTTTCTCGTCCATTCCGTTTGAAGGTAAGATCCAAGTTGGCTCGAGCGACTCGAACGGAAAAGGAACGACAGCCTTCCAAAGGCAAAGGTGAGCTTTAAGGATTGTAACGCTTTCAATGTCGGCAACTTCTCCTCCAATCCTTCCGGACCACATACTTTAGGATGGTTAGTTTGGAAATGTGTTTGACATGTTTAATTGTCCATGAAGCTTTGGGGGCGTGAGGTTTTGAAGTTGGGAGAGGATTCGCGGTGGGTTCGGACTTGGATGCTCTCATACTAGAAAATACCCTAAGTTTTTTGCTGGAAGGTCATGGGCGTTTGGATAAAACTAGTTGTTGAAATAGTGCATTCCAAGTGTTGCTCGATCCTCACTCACTTTAGAGTCACATATGACATCCTCCATATTTTCCCAAAACTCACCTATGTTGGATGAGATTTGGATGGCTTCATGATATGATATGATCGCTAGTGTTCTTGATCCATGTTATCATGCCGTATTTCACATGCTATGGTTAGGACTTGATGAGCTTGGGAATAGTCCAGCATCCCAGATCGACGTGAAGTTGGGTTGGGAGGTGATGTTTGGCGAACCCGCATCGTACTTTTTGGCGATAGTGGTTGGCCACAAGAGGTGCTTTCTGCCTTCATATCGCCCAACTTGTTGTGCGCTCGAGCTCAAGTAACCCGTGTGTCTTATGTATGTTCACCATGTTTGGTCAATGTTTGAACCTGGACCAAACTTACCAAGCAAAATGAACCATGGTACCTCGATCCGAGATTTCTCCATTGGGACACCGTGTCTAGATGAGCCTTTGCCAGTGAGCTCATGCGGTATCACTATATTCGCGCCGACATTGATAAGGTGATGGGGGAGTGGTTTTGCGTAATGCTCGGCACCACTGGCGACCCTTTGTAAAGACAGCTCGCCTGTTTATATAGAGTATGAACTAGGCTGTTTACGTAACTATGTTTTTGTATGGTCTAGGATGTGATGGAGGAGTGTATGGTCTACTTCTCTGCAGGTGACCTAGAAATTTATGCACGCATGCCTAATGGATCATGTTTGGGATGAGAGGCCCACTAGGTTTTAGTCATGCCCACCATCGCATTGCTAAGTGTGGAGCGGATGGATGCGAGATGGTGTCGCATGAGAGTATGCCTCGGTGAGGGCATCCATCATACCGAATCCTCATGGTGGGCCATTTTGCTTTATTAAAATCGTATTGATAACATGATAACTTATGCCTTAATGTTCCACCGTCTCACTCCCACGATACGGACGGTCACCAAATGAAAGGAGGAGAGAGATTTCTCTTTTAATAGAAATGGCGGCCGACTAGGTCGCCAGGATCGACTGGTTCTACAGGGATTGTACCTAGTTTATTTTTGACATTTTGATTATAAACAGAAATGTATATGGAGACTCGGGATTCATACTCTGGAGAATGAAACGTTTATTTTGTTTCTTTACACATATATATACGTGCTCATTCATGTTTATTGCTCTAACATAGGCAACATTCAAACATCATTAAATATGTTGGTGGTTGTGGTGCACTCGCACCGAGTGTAGGCACGCCCACCGTGATGATCGAGATAGATCCACTCCTCATGGTCCATTATGTTTTATAACTTAATTGGGCCATCTAGACTCATGCACTTCGACGGTGGTTGTGGTGCACTGCACGAGATGAGGTAGATCCAATGCTCAGGCGGGTCGTGTTAATTGAATAAGGATTTACAAGTGTCTCTAGTGACGATCCCATGGCCGGATCTTCCCGAGATCGAACGTCAACGGTTAAAAGGGTCATATTGGCTGTTCGTATGTCTTTTGTAATGAGTGGCTACCCAAAGACTAATATTAATACAAATTTTTATTATTTTTATATATTACTTATAATTATAATATTTAAAAATCTCACACATATATATAAATATAATTTTAACATTAACATATCATTAATTACATGGTGTTGTTTACACATTCATTCATATACATAATTCATAATGCAAAATATCATATTTATTCCATTAAATTATCTAATGACTTTTGTATACATACAGATATAAAAATATTCACTGCTACATTATTATATAAAATTTAATTTCATGTCGTGAAATTATTATTCCTTATGTTTATTTATTATAATATTATTTTTATAATATTTATATACATTAAATACGTACATATCATTTTAGCATAAAATTTTAAATCTTTACAAAGTACATATGTTTCATAGTGCATATATTTAGGTTGCATTATTTACATACATATTTATATTAAATTAATCTACATGGTAACACCCGAGTACGGGAAAGTACGGGGTGTTACATGTATTCAATCCGCATGCTACATTAGAGTTTATTTTTTTCACATAAACTGAAAATGAACATAGATCCAAACAGAACATCATTCAAGGCCAGATTTACAGAAAATCCAAGTCCTCCATCACATTCTAAGATGGAATTTAAAACTGATTCGGTATGTATAGATTGAATGCATGCACAAAATCAAAATATGTCAGAAAGTGAAACCGAATCTCAAAATGTATTCAAAATGCATGCAACAACCAATTTTGAAAGAAAGTGAAACTAAAAATGAACATAGATCTAAATAGAACATAGATTCATACCATTTTCAAAATGCATGCTACATCCGAATCTGAAAGAAACTGAAACTGAAAATTAACATAATCTATTCAGTTTCCATCTTTCGACAAGTTTACTGACATTCCAAGTCGCCCATCACATTCAGAGACTGAAACTAAATTTGAAACTGAACATAGATTCAAACTGTACATGTATTCAAAATGCATGCACAGAAATAAATATGTCAGAAAGTGAAACCGAATCTGAACATACAAAATTAGAGATCATAGATTCATCAACTTAATGGGAAATCCAACTATTTCCATCACATTGTCTGTCCCTACTCAACTAACACTGAACCTACATGAAACTATACATGTATTTAGACTGCATGCTCCATCAAAATCTGTCAGAAAGAGAATCTGAATATGAAGATACATTATTAGAGAACATAGATTCACCAGATTAAAGGAAAATCCCACAGTTCCCATCTCACTGTCTACCCCTACTCAATTGATACTTACACTACATTCAAACTGTACATGTATTTAAAATGCAGACCCCATCAAAATCTGTCAGCAAGTGAAACTGAATGTAGAACACACATCATTAGAGAACAAAGATTCACCTGTTTAAAGTTGTATCCAAGTCTTGCATCACATTGTTTTTGAAAAATAAACTGTAACTGACCCTCGATTCAAACTATACATGAATTTAAGATGTACAAGCCATGCATCTACTCTTTCAGTTACTGGAACTGAATATGAACATAAATCCAAAGAGATAGGCATAGGTTCACCAAATTTACTAAAAATCCAAGCCTTCCAATGACATTGTTTCTGGAAATCCAACAGAAACTGAACCTTTCTTCGAAATGTACATTCATTCTTACTGAACATGCTACTTCTCAAACTTTTGGTTGGGAACCTCAGGTTGGGTCCTCTTGAGGTTGGGTAGGGCTCATGTTGACCCTCAACTCGACCCATCAACCTGAGCCCAACCTGCCTGAGTTGCACCCCTAGATTCACTTGCATGGAGAGATGCATCAGAACAAGCATATGTGGATGCACAAGAATACAAAACAAACATATAGAAGCTATAGAACAATAGCTATGAAACACATTAGGGAGAATAGTTTTGACAGTAAACTAAGGAAAATATATTTGCTAGGAGTAACAAACAACAACTACACTTGCTAATCTATACGTAGAAGAAGCTACCTATAAACTAGTATGCAAATAAGCCAAACAACATGTTGCAAAGACCTAAATTTTTACTAAACACGCTAGCCCTCAGATTTTGTCTGAATTTGAAACCGAATCTAAACGAAACTGAACCCAGATTCAAGCTGTAATTGTATTCGTAAGGCAAATACATGCTCCATCAATTTTTATCTGAAAATGAATTTGAAACTGAACATATATAACTCAAACCGAACATATAATCTTTTGATTGAGAATGCATGTTCCATCTCATTGGTTCTGAATATAGATTCAAACTCGCCTGTCCAATATTGTCTGAAAATGCCTGTTTCAGGAATTTATTTCTAAAATAGACACTGAAACTTAAACACCTCAGTTTTAGAAAATGAAAGTTTATGGGTCACAACATCATTTTCTTATCTTACATAAGGAAATCCAAAGGCTACCTTGTAACGCCCCGATTTTTCAGGACCCGAGTACACGATCCATTTCCCAAAAACCCGAGTGTTAACCTAAAAGGATGGTCAAATATTTTTTTTTTCTTTTATCAGAGTAAGCAGATGAGCGTAGAATGGACAAGTAAGCATAAAGGAAAATCTTTATTTACATTTAGGATATACAAGAAGATGCCCATAATGACTTTATACAAACCAATGTCTCAATATAACAAATACAAGAATCTACATGATTTAGTACATGAAAAATAACATAAGAATGTAAACATAAGCAGCAAGATCGCGCAGCTCCTTGAAGTAGATACAACTATGGAACCCTGACACTTGTACTCGGCTCCACGTCAACCTGAACCTGAAAGTCACTTAAGCCACCTGTGCTACCTATACGATTATATATTTGATGGATGAGCGACCAACTCAGTGTGAACTCCCCTCAAGATTACACACCGCCGCATTAAGTAAGAAATAGTATAAAATATTCAGACAACCAAAATAGAGTAAATGCAGTCTTATTAAGTGCATGGATGTATGTAATGCGTTCACTCCCCGGGGATGCTCATCCGTGCGGACAGGACCGTTGCCCATGCAATCATCGAACCTGGGAAACATCATCCAGTCGGAACATCGAACCCGGGACACATCATCTAGTCGGAACGATATGTACATCACATACGATAGCAATAAATGCTAGTCTGTGTGATGTATGCATGATTAGCCAGTCCATTATTAATCCAATTACACTCAGTCATTTTAAATAAGCTCACGGTCACTACGGAGAGCTTGTGGCCCAGCGTAGGCTGACGACTCGGGCATAGTGTCCCATGACCACCATCCCCGGCCTATGAGACTACCACCTTAAGATGTTTAATAGTACCCCGTCGACTAGTGGCCAATCATATTACAATATATGGGACTTACCATCACATGGTTGTACAGTATAAAACATTCAACCCATATAGGGAAAATACTAGAACAAAGCTACATAAGGCGATATCAAAGTAGGCCACATAGGGCGAGTATCAGAACCATGCGATAAAAGACCATCCTTAAAAACCATTGGACACAACAACCCTGGACGGTAGGCCCACATCAATGATTCATCTAGACCACACTCAGTAACCACCAAGTCGACGGTCCATTACGATCACAACTAGTCAAGTTACATCCCAAGTATGGGTGTACATTCATATGTGGGAGTTTTTCACTAATGTACCAGTTTAAGTACCATAAGCAATCCACAAGCATGAATAATTATACAGGATAATCGTAAAGCATGTAATACAGCAATTCAATTTTTACCAGCTAACACATATGATTATAAAGAGATATATCAATTATGAATTTAAATAAAAACTATAACTTAAGCTAATGAGAAGATGGAAAGCTCAAGGGGAAGAATCATCACTTTATACTTTGAACTGCCTACCAGTGTTGCTAGAGGATGCGTGTTTCCTTAGAATCAATCCCTATCATAAATCAGGAACTTGTACGATAAGATCCGAGCTCCACACACTATACCTAGGGTTTTGATTACTTTTAGGGTTTTGGTATAGAGTTAGGGCTTCATCCTAGGGTTTAGTCATAGACTTTAGATTCTAGGATTTGAATTAAGTTATCATTATTGTCATTATCGTACCATGGTCAATAATATCCATGATAGGGGTGTTAATCCATCCATATTAATGATGAGGGTTCTTAAGTTCATATTTAAATGTACCGACATTATCAAGTGTTCCATGATGACTAATAATTCATTAAGTAATAGAGGTACTAAAAATAAGATATTTTCTAATTGTAAAATGACTAATGATAATAATCATATTACAAGAAATACACCAATCCCATAAGGAAAATGATAATATTTCCTAATGATAATAATCATAACTGTAAATAATGAATCTAGTCTTGGTAATAGATTTTATGACCTACCATTAAATAAAATACCATTATTTGATAACTACAATTTCGTTTACCATAACTAGGTTATATAGTAGACTTTGATCCTACCACAATTTGTGAGATTTTACCATTAGATCCAACCTAACTTACTATCTACATTTTGAGTATTGGCCTAGGGTTTTGATCTTGGATTCAATTTCTAATTGATGTAGTAACGATATTAATCATATCATTTG
This sequence comes from Magnolia changhungtana, assembly GCA_030180095.1. NCBI lineage: Eukaryota > Viridiplantae > Streptophyta > Magnoliopsida > Magnoliales > Magnoliaceae > Magnolia > Magnolia changhungtana. The sequence continues at coordinate 1,500,860 of JASAUF010000502.1, read as the reverse complement.
ACTAAAAATAATAATCTAACAATGGCTAAACAACAATAACACTAATTATTTCATTATAATGTTAATTATAGTTTATAGTCAATGACATTAAAGTAACCTTAATCACCATCACAGATAGGAATAATAACAACATTATTGATAACCAACGTAACTTGATTGGTGAAAAGAGATGAAAAACCTCACCTATGTTGACTCGGTTTGAGTTAAGTTGACTCGGCAGCGACCTACAACCCAAACTCTCCTTGCTTTCCTTCTTCTTCTTCTCCTTTCTATTCTTTTCTACTCACTCAGCCCACACGTCCAACAACGTTGCTAGGATCGAACCACCTAACTTGCTTTGACAAAGAACTTCGACCCACGCGGCTCGGCTTGGCCCGCAATTCACCTCTCTCTCTTTCTCTCTTTCTTCCCTCTTGTTTTCTTTTTCTTTCTTTCATTCTCTTTGTGATCCTCGTTCTTCTTCTATCTTCTCTTTTTTTCTTTTGTTTCTTCCTCTTTCCTTACAACTCTGGTCAGCAAGAACACCAACCCAACCTGAACTCGGTCGGGTCAGTGTAGTGCGATAGCCCACAACTCGGTGCTGTGTAACAGCCGCACCTACTCTCCTTCCCACACTCTTCTCTTACTTTCTCTCCCTCTCATTTTCTGAGAAGTCTCGAACTGGGCTTGGACTCAGTGAAATCACAACCTGAACTCACAGCGAGTCAAGCAGGTTGTGCGTTGCGGCATCAACTCAAACCATCTGTCTCTCATTCTCACTTCTTCCTTATCATCCTCCCTCTTCCTCTTTCTTTCTCCTCTTTTCTATTTCTCTGGGGTCTCAGCAGACTCTCTGATTCAACTCGATTTCGTCCTGATCCAAGTTGGCTCGAGCGACTCGAACGGAAAAGGAGACAGCTCCAATGGCGGATTGTAAACGGCAACTTCTCCCTCCAATCCAGACCCTAGGGATGGTTAGTTTGGACTCCATGAAGCTCAGGGGCGTGAGGTTTTGAAGCTTGGGAGAGGATTCGCTGGTGGGTTCAGACTTGGAAGCTCTCAGCCAAGTTTTGTTGGAAGGTCATGGGCAGTGGATAAAACTAGTTGCTGCTCGATCCTCACTCACTTTAAGCTGCCCTATATTTTCCCAAAACCGTTGGATGAGATTTGGATGGCTCGGATTGAATACTGCTATCCAGCTTTCTGGAAACAGTTGGCGGAAGGGAGGTTTTGGGCATCGGTTTTCACAGACAGACCCTTAGCACGCGAGCAATGAATGGACGGTCGAGATTTCTCCATTAGGGACGGTCTAGATGAGCCTTTGCAGGCTCATGCGGATCGCCGACAGGTTTTACGAAAGACAGTTTCCGTTTCTGGAAACTATGTTTTTGTATGGTCTAGTATGGTCTACTTGCACCGACATTTATGCACGCATGCCTACACGTCTGCATGAGAGGCCCACTAGGTTTTAGTCAGGCCCACCTTCTAAGTCGGATGGACGGTTCAGATCAGCTCACGGAATCCTCATGGTGGGCCACTGATTAAAATCGCGAATGCTCGTCTGCTCGCTGCTGAAATGAAAGGAGGAGAGAGATTTCTCTTTTAATAGAAATGGCGGGTCAGCGCTGGGCAGACTAGCGCTGGACATCTCGTGCACTTCGTGCACGGGTGGTTGTGGTGCACTCGCACCGAGTGTAGGGCCCACCGTGATGATCGAGATAGATCCACTCCGTCCATTATGTTTTATAACTTAATTGGGCCATCTAGACCAGAGATGAGGTAGATCCAATGCTCAGGCGGGTCGTGTTAATTGAACAAGGATTTATAAGTGTCTCTAGTGACGATCCGATGGTTGGATCTTCCCGAGATCGAACGTCAACGGTTAAAAGGGTCATATTGGCTGTTCGTATGTCTTTTGTAATGAGTGGCTACCCAAAGACTAATATTAATACAAATTTTTATTATTTTTATATATTACTTATAATTATAATATTTAAAAATCTCACACATATATATAAATATAATTTTAACATTAACATATCATTAATTACATGGTGTTGTTTACACATTCATTCATATACATAACTCAAAATGCAAAATATCATATTTAATTAAAATTATATTTGTATTCGATAATATTGTTAAATAATGTACAATTCCATTAAATTATCTAATGACTTTTGTTGATATAAAAATATTCACTGCTACATTATTATTTAAAATTTAATTTCATGTCGTGAAATTATTATTCCTTATGTTTATTTATTATAATATTATTTTTGTAATATTTATATACATTAAATACGTACATATCATTTTAGCATGAAATTTTAAATCTTTACAAAGTACATATGTTTCATAGTGCATATATTTAGGTTGCATTATTTACATATATATATTTATATTAAATTAATCTACATGGTAACACTCGAGTACTGGAAAGTACGGGGTGTTAAAATATACCCCCCTTAAAGAGAATTTTGTCCCCAAAATCCAGTGCTTCTATTATGATTAGTGATGATGATAATATTTATTATTTTCCTACATGTACAAACGTATGCCACTAGGCGCCCAAAACTGCGGTCATTACATACCTCATTATATTCAGTTGAATATGAAGCTATAGTTGTAATACCAACCATTTTATAAGACACCTCAAGAAACAGATCAACAGGGATTTGACAAAATCAATCAATGTCTTACATTCAACTATAGAAGATGGTGGAATGGCAGTACCTAGTCTGCGAAATAAGATCACACCATAGCTTTGAGGTCCTTACTCAAATAGCTCTGTCATGTAAATCACAAAGACAGTAGGTTACTGTCGTTACAACAACTCCTCACAATCTGATGGGCCACATAGAAGATTATCATCCTGGAATCCTGATCATCTACAACTTGCGGCTATTTGGGCATGAAGAGGAAATCCCGAATCCATGGTAGCCAACCCTGAGACAATGATCTCAGAGGGCCTGTTTCACTGTTGAAAACACGGGTAGATGATCAGGCTAAAAAATCTCTATCTGCCCCTCTCAGAAAACAGAAAACACCCAGATTTTCTGGAAAAATGACCATAAACACATGAACATCATGGTATTTCATAGTCGGACATGAGGAAGAAGACCTACCTCAGTGCAAAAAATCTGTCAGCTTGCGATGACAACACCCCTTCACCCAATCAGCTCCGCGACCAACATGCAGCCTTAAATAACATCCAATTTCGCGCCAAAGAAATCTATCCCCGCCATCTCTCCCACCAACGCACTACCAACCATCCCATCCCGCAGTCTGTACGATGGACTACGAAAGACAAAGGGATAGGCTCGATGAAGGATTAGAGAGAGGACGACGAATCCAAGGAGGGATTTCACAATCCCTTTGCATCTCGTTTGAAACCGTCACTCGACGTAAGACAACTCTTATTCATCGCCGCCCAAACAGGCAAGTAATGAGGATAGGAGGGATTTTACAATCTTATCCCTCCTAATGCTATAGGCCAAACACGCCCTTAAGAATATGAAGGGCGACATAACCAAAACAAAACTTTGGCCGATGAGAAGCGTTTGGAAGAGAAAAATTTACAAAGGAGAAACGTAACAAGAAAATGATTTAGAGAGGCTTTTCGACTACTGTGATTGTTGCAATAATGAAAGAAGTATATGAATGAATACGCTATAATAGAACTCTATAAATAGTAGAGGAATGTGATGAAGAAAAGATATCTACACAACAATCTAATCCAATAAAACAAACAAACTTATTTATTGATATTTTATCTTAGCTTATCCTACGATTGACGATAATTTAGTAGTGATAATTTTTAGCTACAATTCTCAGTTGTAATCAAAGTCTATGCTCATAGATGGATTTGTTTCTCTATCCAATATCAAAAGACGCATTCTTGCAGTCGTTATCAGTGATTGATTGTGAGTTTTTCCTTTTATTTGATTTGCACTGATATTCTAAAAGTTCTTTATTGTGTAAGGCACAAAGTAACTCATCTTTGGAGGAAGAACCCCTCTCTCCGATTATCGCCTAATCATTATAAACTTCTGCAAGTGGCTAAGTAAGCGACCAACCTTCTCGTCATATATGCTCATATTAAAGGTATCTGCTTATTTTGAAGCTTAGGGTCAACGTTGCTCGATTTGGATCGAGCCGCTATATCGATTATGGCACACCCATATAATTAAAAACAAACTGTGCATCCAATAGGTCTGTTGTAATGGTGTGGCCCACTCATTGAGTAGATTGGACCAAAATTTTATTTTAGGTGACAATCATAGATATTCCACACTCATGGCATGATGGCAAGAAAGAAAAGGTTGTATCATAAAAGGCTTGACCAAGCCAAACATGGGCCTAGCACAATAGGCCCAAGCCCAAGATAAAACTGGTTGGGCTGGGCCCAGCCCATCAAAAAATTGATAAAATCCCTATTCCTACTTGCAATTTATAATATTTATAGTCTATACAATCAAGTAGGCCACACATGCATAAATTCTAGAAGAATGAAATCCACGGTCTACATTCTAGATGAATAGGATATAACATAGGTACATATAAAGTCAGGTTGGACTAGCCCATAATGACTTTAGCCCAAGCCCAAGCCCAAGCCCAAGCCCAATCTAAAAATTGATCACGCCATGCATGCAAGGCTTAAGCTCAGACGAAGGTGTAGTGGAGTCTGCTACGTGTTCCATTGCCCTAACTTAAGATACAACCATTCAATTGAATTTTTTTCTCCCTCTTATTTTTTTAATACACATTAGGAAGGCATGCTTCATATGTCACACCTCATACATGGCTATTAGGCAACCATGTGCAGGATTCAAACCATTCATGTAACATGTGGGCCCATTTTTCTAAATGTATATTTCTTTGTGCTTGTGTGGCCCACTTGATCAATGATGGATTTGATCAATTTGTCCAGTCCGGTTATCAGGTTACTGGGCTGACGTGACCAGTTTTTTCTGGGCTCATATTGGGCCTTGGCCCATCCAGGCTTAGGCTTATACGTTCTCCAATCGGCCCATGCTTGGGACGTGGCCCTAATAGTGTAAATCAGGGTCTAGCATGGTCCCAGACCAGGCCCATTTCCACCGCTACTTACGAATAGGTCGTTAATCATGGGCGGGGCTTCGGCTAAACTAGTGTCATTCAGAGGCTGGCCCGTATGCGAGCTTGAGAATAGTCCTATTCAGCTCAGGCCTGGGTCAGGCCTGTATCAAATCTAGGTTTGGGCTTGGCATGTTGGATAATGGGTGGCCCACACCATTATGATCCCAGATTACAGTGGACTATATATGGTGGATTCCATTTAGTGAAGAGGGTTTTTGCTAACTCAGGTCCGAGGCCGCACCATTTCATGGCTCCATATATAGTCTTCAACCAAAGACGCGCTGCCGAAGAACATTAAGGAACGGACTCGTTCAGCAGACTGTAGAGGCCCACGAGCCCGACCCACGAATCATTTCCTTGTTGCTGAAAAATCAGTCCAACATGGGCCTGTGTATATGTAAAGGCCCACTTATAGGTTTTGGCATAAAAGAAGAGGCCAGTCCAAGCCACTCAAATGAATCCGAATTTATACCTAGCGACCGATCCAGTGCCCCTGGATGCATAGGAAGTACCGTATCTCCATGTAATTACTATCCATGAAAGGCTCTAGGTGGAAAACCACAAGAAAAAGACAACGACCGTTAACCTTTGAATGTCGACAACCACCGTACTTTTGTATTTACCGTCGATTTTGAACTCAGTTGGTTGCTTGGACAGTTAGTTGATTCGCGTTGAATTTTAGCCATAGTTCATCAAGGACAGGAACAATGAGATGGACGGTATGGATCCATCACTCCATGGGCCATGTGCGAATTACTGCGGGACGGAATGAGAAATGCTCCAGTGCTCTCAGAGCGCTATATGTTATAGTGCTCCTATTTGCATTGTTTCAGGTTTACAGTCCAATCAATTGATCTGAACTGTCCATTAAGTCCATAATACATTGTTACGGCTACCATCCAAAGATTTCACTACTCAAAAGATCCAATCCGTCCTTGGGTTGGTCTTACTTTCTATGGCCATTCTATTTCTATGCCGTGGATGGGATGTCTACGTTTGCCTAAAAAAATGATTCTTTGGAATCATAAGCAACCCATGATCGTCTCTAGCAAATTGTGGATTAAACTTATTTTTTTAAAAAATGATCTTGACCGTCTATACTATAGACCATTGATCTAATGGTTAATACTTTTCAGATTGGTGTCATGCTTGCATGGTTTCCCACGAAATGTGTGTGGACCTGGTCAACTATCCAGATCAATGGATTTGATTGTCCAAGTGTCCCAAAAGTCAGGAGCACTGGAGAATCTGTCTACAATGATGTACTAGTTTATTAATCTTCTCTGTTTGGTTCTGTGGCCCACATTTTATCATGTCCTTTACAAAAAGATCACACATCCCTATCAGTTCATTGTGTCCTACCGTGGATGGCCCCCGTACAAAATCACACGATCATAGCATCCTAGCCACAAAAAACGGTGCCTTCAAATGCACGGTCCAGGTTTGCTGATTCCATATAGGTGCGTAGAGTCATACACATCCGCGTGCAGGCACGCATGCAAGTATGAAACACGTGTATGAGATCCGTGCTTTCCATAAGGTTGGAAAAAGAATGCTTAGGCCTTCTGCGTAAGATACCCAGACGATTTAACTCTTCAGGGGCCCACAAAATAGCAATTAAACTGGCGGTTTTCTCGCCGTTCATTTGATACGCCGATGCCCACCTGAGGTATGAGATGTCCTGAAATTATGCCGGAAAATCTGAACACTGCATCACACCTGATTGAAAGCTTAGATTTCAAGCGTGAACTGATTGGTGGGATAATCTGTTCGGTGTGATTTTCAACCGTACACCAGAATGGACATGTCCCACTAGATGGACAGCCTGTATCCGTAGACCAACTTGCCAGAGGTCAGGTTAGGTATTAGGTTGGAGACGATGGGATCCATGGCAGTGTTTTTAGATCACCTGCAAAGGGACGCGGATTGCGTCCTACACCACCCGTCTGTAGCCCCGAACGGGCAGTTCTGTGCGTGGGCACACCGTGATGTATCTGTACATCAAGCTGTTCATCCCTTTTCTCAGGCCATTTTAAGCAATAACTGAAAAAATGAGGCATATCAAACGCTCAAATGGACCACACCGTATATGACTCTTGCATTTAATGCAACCAAGCTTATTATTTGGTGTGGCCCATTTGAGCGTTGGATCTATATCATCTTTTTAATAATGTCTTAAAAATGATCTTAGAAAAAGGATGGACGGCTTGGACGCACAGATACATAACGGTAAGCCCGCCCACAGAACTGCCCGTTAACTGCCCGTTCGGGGCTAGAAACGGGCGGGGGTAGGATGCAGTCCGCCTCCCAAAGAAGATTCGGATTCGGTAGTGATCCGTACATTTTCCAGCTCATTTTACTGGTCGGTTTTGTGGGGCCCAAAATGATATATATGTTTTATCCATGCGGTCCATACATTTTTTCAGCTCATTTTACGGCATTAACCGAAAATAATACAGATCCAAATCTCAAATGTACCACACCACGGTAAACAGTGGTGATCAAACGTCCACCATTAAAAACTAATTGAGGGCCACAAAAGTTTTTGGTCAAGATGATATTTGTTTTCTTCCCTTCATCCAGGTCCTTGTGACCTTATCAACAGTATGGATGGCAAATAAACATTACAGTGGGGCCTAGGAAGTTTTTAATGTTAGGCATTCAATCACCACAATTTCCTGTGGTGTGGCCCACTTGTGATTTGTATTTATCTTCATTTCTTGGATTAATAACCTAAAATGATCTTTAAAAACAGATGGAAGGCATGGATGAAACACATACATCACTGTGGGGCCTACAGCACCGACCAGTCCTGAGACCTTGGCCCTAGAGGGGTTACTAAAGAATGTGAGTCCAGTACGAATTTGTTTCTCTACCAAACGATGCATCATGCATGTGGGGCCCACTTCCATATTCTGTATGATGTCCTCCAACCATGATAAACGAGCTAACTTTCAGGAGCGAAGTAGACGTACATCTATTTTATAGCGTTAGGTGGTTTTATGAATTATTTTTTTGTAGTTATCTTGATATTTTATGTACGGGTTTGTTATAATACATACCACGTGTAGCCATAAAAAGCAGCAACGCTATAGCCGTTGGATCTGGATCCTATTCAGTGATCCAACCGTTGATCTATCTCACGAAGGTGGCTGCCTCGGAAATGGATTGGCTACTCCCCCTGCCACCAGCCCGGTGGCTTGTGGTCGGTGCTCTTTGGACCCCACCGTGATGTATGTGTTTCATCCATGCCGTCCATCTATATTTCTAGATCATTTTACTGTATAAACCAAATATTAGAGGAATATAAATTTCAGATGGACCACACCACATGGAAACAATAGTGATTGGATATCCACCATTAAAATCATCCTAAGGCCCACTGTACTTTTTATTTGTCATCCAATATGTTGAGTGGGTCATAAAGACCCGGATGAAGGGAAAAAATAAAAATCAACTTCATCCGAAAACTTTTATGGCCCCAAAAAGTTTTTAATGGTCTACGTTCATTTGACACTGTTTCCTGTAACGTGGTCCAATTGAAATTGGGATATACTCATTTTTTGTCTCATGCTATAAAATGATCTAGAAAAATTGATGGACGGCATGGATGAAACACATACATCATGGTGGGGCCCGCAAAGCACCAACCGTCAGCCATTGGCTGGTGTCAGGGGGAGTAGCCAATCCGTCCCCGGCTGCCTCAAAATCTTTGCCATTGGAAAATCTTAAGACTTCCAAATTAATGGTCCACAACAAAAAATGTTAAATAATCAAAGTGCTAAAACGTATTCCAGAGTGAGACTTCTATTGTTGAGTTTGCACCATTGACTGTGAGGCCCATCTTTTAAACGGTTTGGATCAATGAACGTGACTTCCCAACTTATCCGAAACCCACATGCGTGTACGAGCCACTTCATGTACGGGCGAGCAAATGTTCCATGATAGTCAATCTGTCCATCATGTGGGTCCCACCAAATAGATTTGGTGATCCGGAAATCAGCTGCTCAGCTGTTCAGTTGAACCATAATGTTAGAAACTGGCAGGTGGCTTAGAAAAACTTGCCTAATTCTATTTTCATCCGTCTATTTTTTTATTTATTTATTTATTTATTATAAATTGTGGCTCACTTGCGGAGATGAAAGGCTTGATTTTTGTTCCAGAGCATTAAAACAATGGGATGCACTTGTTCAATGGTCCTGATGGGTAGATGAAATGGTCTCTGCATGCGTGTGGGCGTAGCTCCTAATTGAAAATTATTTCTAATGAGAATTTTGACAAGTACAATGTGGATTTGTTCGGTGGATCTTGTATGTATACAGTTGGACGAAAGGCAAAACGAATCTCCACCGTAGAAGAATATGTGGAGGAATTTCAAATCTCACATGTGTGTATGAAAAAGGTGCCACCATATCATTTGATTAGCCGGCTTATGTAGTGGGAGCGTGGACCCACATATTAGAGTTGCTCAACTGGTCTTGCCTCCCAATCAAAGTGGTTGTAGCCACCATTTTGATGTCTGTGCATAGGCTCGGTCGTTAGTCTGAACTCAAAAGTAAACGGAAATTTAATGAATCTCTTTCTTTCTACGGACGGTTTTAATTGACAAAGATTGGTTGTAGGCCATGCTTGACAATCGGGTAGGTTAGAATAGAAAGAATTCAAATATATGGATCAAAATTCAATATTGGCTTGTGTAATGAAGGAATGACCAAGGGAGCCCTTGTGTATTGTCCCAGGATTCAACTATATACATTTGTTTTTACTTGATTGATTTTCATTAAAATGTTGAAAGGTTAATGATTAATGCTGAAAGGTATTTCTCATTATTGTGGATATAATCATAAATTAACTTTTTAAAAAGAAATTAATTTACTAATTTAAAACAGAATGATGACCATTAATTTCTATAACTATATTTTGCAATCCAAATTGCCTAAGATACCATGTATTACCACATTGCAAATCATTTCATTTCCAACCTTTTTTAGCTTCCAAATATCCCAAAAAAGAAAAAGAAAAAGAAAAGATTTGATTGTAGCTTTATCTTGAATATTTTAAGTTGGTAACTATCAACTCTGTAAGGGAAAAAGGTTGTGCACTGGTAGTGCTCATGACCACGAACCAGTTCAAAAGGTACACGTCGCCATAATGCATGTCTAAGTCAATAATAAGGGAAAATGCATGTGGGTGTGTTCCCATGTGCCCACACAGTCTTACGTACAGTTACAAACATGGTGTTTGCACAAATGGGGGCTACATAAGCCACAATAAACATTTAACAACACAACTAATGGAGTTCACTTAGCTGGGAACTCCAAATTATAAATTTTCAAAATGTATGAAAAGGATAGAAACGGAGCACTCCACTCAAGCCTGCCTATCCGACAACTGGAAGTATAAAATGCCATCAACAGAGTCCACTATGTCTCATCTAATGTATTAGTCTCCTGCATCAGTAATAACATTTGATTGGTGTTTTAAAACACTTTCTCAGGTGGGAGTGAGCAGCTAACTTAGTAGTTTCATTAATTCTAAGTTGCTCATATTATTAACTGAATCGGCGCAGGTAATGATAAAGCAGGTAAACAACAATTTCCTAAATATGCTTGTTAAATGCATGTATGGAATTATAAAATGATGCATGCTCTTATAATCCAACACCCCCTCACAATGACTTCAATGCCTATTTCACAAATGCCAATACTCATTCACAAGTGACTTTAATGCCTATTTCACAAATGTCAACACTCTCTTATCATGCAACTACAATGCTAAATTTCAACAACCTAAACTAATGTAATGCAATTGATATGTATGTTTAGTCAAGTAGTTATTAAGTCCTGTTTATCCAGCATATTGGGGAAGTTAGAGTACTTGTATTTTATCATCAGTCTTAACCGGATCACTATGCTCAGAATGGTGATAGCAGCTCCTTGCCTAGTCTGACGGAACTTGCCACTAATTTTACATTTCAAGTTATTGGAAACTTGACCTAGTTTGATGTTGGGCTGACCTGAGCTAAGTTTGGCTAGCTAAACCTAGGGTCGGGCTGCCTAACTTCCTTAAATTTTCATATAAAATTTTCACAATATAAAGTTTGAAAGCCATGATCAAGTACTATATTCTATGGTCTTTTCTAAGGTCATTTTTGTCTATAGGTTCGCAAACACTTGATCTTTCACTTGGAATAATTCTAAACCTTCTATTATTGAGATGTTAAGTCGTGCTCTTGAAGTATTGTAGAGAACTGAAGTGTGCTAAAGATCCATATCGTATTTTGTCTACCAAATTTAACAACTACATTTGTGCTTAGAATATTAACACTTACAAATATTGTTTTCGTCTTATCAAATTTAATAAATTTTTTTTCCAATTTTGGCTAAGAATTTTCTTACATTTTCTTTCTCGAGTATATCTATGTGAATAGGTTTAAAAATGGAATGCCTTATGCTAATTAGACTTAACCTAAATGACCATTCTCACTCTTGATACTTGACCACTTTGGAGGCTGAGTTTACACTATGTGAAAATGTGAAAAATTTGACCATAAAATTCAACGGTTATGGGCCATCGAATAACATTTTAGTTATTTGACGACTCGTAGTGGTAGACTTTTTTAACTTGGAGCTAAAAAAAAAATAAGTGGCCAAATCCTACCCCATATCTCTCTCTATCCTCTTCTCTTATCTTCAAAGTTAGAAGGTGTTGGGGAAAAAAAAAAATCCAGAGAAATGTTTAGTATAAGAACTAGTTATGATCTTTAGGTGACCACATTTTCTCCTGAAGGGAGGGTTTTCCAGACCAAGTATGCCATGAAGGCCATCGATAACAATGGTCTGATCTTCTTCTTCTTTGTTCATTTGTTTTGTTTTTTCTTCTTCTTTAAATTTATTCTTATTTTTGTTTTCTCCTTTGAATTGGAGTTTTTATTTTCATTTGGTTATTATTATTATTTATTATTTTTTAATTTAATTTAATTTTTTAAAAGTTTTTGGGTTTCTCTTAATTGGGTAATTTTTTTTAAAAAGATTTTTCTTTGAATTTTTATTTGATTCTTTTAGGTAATGGGTTTTTTTCAATTGGGTTTTTTGTAGAGTTGATATTTACACCCTAGTTTTTTCTTACACACACTCTCTTTGTTATGCTATATATTATTTTTGCCTCTTTTGATTTTCATAGCAAGAGTTGATAATAATCAAGGAAAGGGGTGTGTGTGTCATTAATGGGGGGTGTAAATGTCATTTCCACTGTCATTTCATTGGAAGTTTATTCAGCGAATTCAGGGTCTGCCACATTTGTTATGCAGAGTTGTTTGGACAAGAACGCCCCTGCTTCTATGGGGAAAGAGGGATTTTATAGGGAGGGATCGTCGGAGAATGAGGTTTATGTCGATGCGTCGTTTGGAGAGAACGTTTTAGAGATTAATAGAAGAGAGACTTTGAAAAGGCCAAGCTCTAAGTCCTCACGGGGGGGGGGGGGGGATAGAACTATATGCTAAATAAAAAATAAATACAGAATACAAAGATATACAAAGATAGATAGCACAAATAAAAGAAACCTCAAATGCACTAGTCTTGAGAGGTTGATACAAACTGAGTTCTAAGGACAACCTAACACCAAAAACCAAAGGCTTATGGCAGGACAACCTTATTAGAACGTCGGTAAGTATAAAAAACTCAAACCAATAAAGATGCAAAGGAAATAAACTAAGTTATTACAACACTCGCCACAAGTGCATAAAACAAAATTACAACATTCATCACCACACATACATTACATCCATCCTCCAAACTCCGAGAATTATAGTGGTTCGTATGTGTACACCAACTGTTCACAAATAGCCACACAACTACTCCACTCCCAGTATCCACACCCACGGGATATTGGCTTTCACTAAAAAAATAAGATTTTTCTAAGGTTCACCTTAAAACCTTCACAATTGTGTCTTTCAAATGGGCTTACACAATTACAAAAACCCCACAATGAGTTTTCCCTGGCTGAATCTCACAAACCAAAAATGCAGAAAATTGAAATACTTATCTAAAGATTCCAATGTAGTCCGATAGAACCAATTTGATGTAGACGTAGATATTCAATGTCCAATCACAAATGAAATGGTTCTAAATCTAAATGATTTTAAAATTAAATCAACCTGGGGCTAGCTTGATTTGATTTTGATCTCAAAGGGGTAAATCACAATTCTCCTTTTTAATACAATAGAGTTGAATAGAGATCACAAAATCAAATATAAAAACCTATAAATAGAATCTAAAATGAAAAGTAATAGCTTCGCAATTTGCAGAAACTTATCTCTCAGAGTGATGACTTGATTAGGCTTGGAATGAATGAAAAACTCTGAGATTCATTCTCTATTTATAGGTTAAAATTCTGTTTCCTCGACTGGTCTAAGGGTCGGTTCGACTGGTCGAAGCACCAACCAATTTTCAAAAATTCTGGCATGATAAGATAAAATCGTTACTCGACTGGTTGAGTGGCCTACTCGACTGGTCGAGAGGGATCAGAAAAACTTGCTGAACTTTGAGTTGAGCACTGCACGACTGGTCGAGACTGTTTACTCGACTAGTCGAGCAGTGTCCACGAATGGTCGAGCTATAATAAAAAAAATTTCAAAAATTCTCAACAAATCTTAGACTGGTCGAGAAACACTTTGAGCTGGTCGAGCCAGTGCTTTGACTAGTTAAACAAAGGCTAGGACTAGTCAAAGAAAAGCCTATAAACTTAAACATTGACCCAAATTCAATATGCAATAAATATGACCTAACCTATGGTTAATCTGGGGTTATTCATACCTTAATTGTGAGTTTGAAACATCAAAACGTCGATTGTTTTCGATTACTTAAAGTACATGAAGCTTGTCCTTGAAGTCTTGAACTTGAGATAGACTTAAGGTAGTGATCTTGAACTTTAGCTTAAGCTTCGAACTTTTGTTCTTGTACTTGAGCATGTAGTCTTGAACTTTGTCAACGTTCTTCAACTTGAATATGCAAAAAAGTTCGACGATAATGTGGACAACTTGAAATGCATGAAGATGATCTTATCAAACTTATCAAAACATGATACAAATTCTAAATGGTTTGACACACCAAAATTTGACAAATTCAGTGCTGGATTTCTAATATAGCACTTACAATATCCCCCTTTGTCAAATTTGTGACAAAACCAATTAAAGAATCATGCATTAGAAATGCTACTATAACTCACTACAACTCCCCTACAATCCAATACTCCTCCTCAATCCAGGCGAAGTGATTTGTAGAGTACCTGTACTAATTAAATACATATCCAAAAACAATATATCTCCACAATCAATATATCGCCACAATCACACATCCCCAATGATCATCATATATATATATATATATATATATAATATATATATATATATATATATATATCATCAAGAATCATACCACATTTCTCCCCCCTTTGTCACAATATGACAAAGGAAAGAAAATAAAAGAGAGGATTGAAGAAAAAAGTTAAGAGAAGAATATGATTTAAGAGAGTAAATAACATAAACATGTCCATAGATTAGTATCAAAATATCAAAATAACAAAACATTTGATACCATGAAGCATAATAACATGTTCAAAATAGCATCATGAAGTATAAACCAAATATGTCCAAGTACTATTCAAGCATAAGTAAAGTTAAAAGTTATTATAAACCCAACATAAATAACAACTAGTCAAAACCAAAAGATGAAGTGGGAATAAATGGATCAATTTGATATAATCCCTTGTTAATACGCCGAAGGTATTTGCGCATATATTTGAATTAAGTCTCTTGGGATACATACAAACCTTTACCTTCTCCTCTAATATTCTCAACCGCTCATCAAAATCAGATGACTAATAATCAGGATCAGCCTTAGAATCAGATTCTAATTCATCAAAGATATTATCCATAATCACATCATCAGGGGGTAGTGCTTCTTTCTCTCCAGCTTCTTCAGTAGCACCTCCAACATCCCTATCAACTTGGCAAGGAGCCAATTTTAGATTCATCTTGTTAATGTTGGAATTGTTGAAGGGAAGATGGGAAATAGGAACTTCTCCAGTTGGCATGACCACTAGATAATGAGTAGCAAGGGTGGTCATCAAGTAAGCGAAATGAATATCGCTATGGCCCAGATGGAGACGAAATTGAATTATCATATAGAAAATTAAAGATGGAAGACACACTTGAGTACCAGAAATAACAGAGTGAAGAATGCACACCATGAAAGAAGTTAATTCAGTCTTGTTACCAGATCTCGAGTAAACATTCGAGATAAAGATACAATGAAGAACTCTGTATCTGGGTAACATATGATTGGATCGGAGCGCAATTCCGGAATTCCAATCCGAGTTCATGTTGCATAAATCTCTGGTTAACATTCGTTTTTCAGATTCAGTCAATCGTGTAACTAATGTAGATATTTGTATTCCTTCATCATTAATAGGAATATCCATCAAGTTAGAAATCAAGTGACGATTTACTGGAAATGTACCTTCTCTAAACATAATAGTGAAGGTTAAATCTTCAATAGACACATCACTAATTCATGCATACATGGCCTGGGCAATGAATCGATATGCAGGTTTGCCATAATTCAATATGTTAGCCCATCCTACAGCCACTAGGAGGGGAATAATATTGAAAGGACCCAAATGGTTGGAATTGACAGTCTGCTTAACAATGATGTTGCAGAGACGAATATCCCGCACATATTCTGCATCCTCTTCGGGTGGTCGAAGAGTACGCACCGAAATCGGTGTAAAATGGGAAGAAGGACCACGCCTGGTTCTCTTCTTATATCTACCTTCCATTGTAAAAAACAAAAATAAAATGCAAGAAGGACTTAAGAGTTTCATTCAAATTATATTTTTTGCTAGAAATGCAAAGAAACCACTAGAAATCTTACAATAAACCTTAAAATTAAGTAAATAGAAGTGCAAAGAACCAAAATCTGAAAGGAAAATGGAAAAGATGCACTAACCAAGTTGCAATCGAAGATAGGTTTGACCGGCTATGAAAGGAGCTATTGGAGAAGATGAAGAGAGTGAAGTGAAGGGAGTGAAGAAAAAGTGGTTTTACTCATCTTAAAAGCACCCTACATGCACTACTTGACTGGTCGTGTACATACTTGATTGGTCGTGTAGACCCAAAAATGTGCAATTTTTATTAATTTTTTAAATCCAATAAATTTGTAAAAATAACAATATACAATAGGATACATGAAGGCAAAATAATCTCAAATCACATTACACATACCAATATCCATTTTCAATTTAGCAAACTTGTTTCTGTGAAGTGACTTTGTGAAAATATCTGCAAGTTGATTTTCAGTTTGAACATAATCTAATGAAATAATTTTATCTTTCACCAATTAACGAATATAATGATATCTAATATCAATATACTTAGTTTGTGAATGTTGGATGGAATTTTTACAGATGTCAATCGCGCTAGAATTATCACAATAAAGAACCATAGTATCTTGTGCAAATCTATAGTTATTTAACATCCTTTTCATTAACATAAGCTGAGTATATGCATTTCTGGCTGCAATATATTCAGCCTCAGCTGTGGATAGCGAAACGGAACTTTGTTTCTTGCTATGCCATGAAACTAAACAGTTCCCGACATAAAAACATCTGCCACTAGTAGACTTTCGATCATCTATATTTCCTGCCTAGTCAGCATCCATATAACCAGCTAACTGAACATTATTATCATATGGATACCAAAGGTCGAGATTGGCTGAACTTACGACATATCTCATAATTCGCTTGACAGCAATCAGGTGAGATTCTTTAGGATCTGATTGATATCTAGCACAGATACCTACGATGAATGCTATGTTAGGTCAGATCGTAGTTAAATATAATAAGCTACTAATTATACTACGATACAACCTAAGATCTACATTTTTACCTATTGCATCCTTAGAGAGCTTAAGAGTTGTATTCATAGGAGTATCGAAGTTTTTGTTACTCTCAAAACCAAACTTCTTCACTAAGTTTAGAACATACTTGGTCTGAGAAATAAAAATCCAGTCTTCAAGTTGTTTCACTTGTAGACCTAAAAAGTAGTTCAGTTCTCTAACCATGCTCATTTCAAACTTGGACTTCATCAATTCTGCAAACTCAGTAGACAAGTTAGAACAAGTAGAGCCATAGATAATGTCATCAACATATATCTGTACTATAAGTATGTGATCATTGTGTTTCTTTACAAACAATGTCTTATCAACACTCCCCATTACAAAGTTATGGCTTAGTAAAAACTTAGTCAGCTTTTCATACCATGCTCTGGGAGCTTGTTTTAAACCATAGAGTGCCTTTTTCGGGCGATTAATATGATTTGTGTATTTAGGGTATTCAAAACGCTTAGGTTGTTCTACATATACTTCCTCATGTGAATCACCATTCAAGAAAGCACTCTTGACATCTATTTGATAGATTTTAAAGTTTTTGAAACAAGCAATGGATAAAATAATCTGATAGATTTAAGATGAGCTACTGGGGCAAAGGTTTCATCTTAATCGATGCCTTTTATCTGAGTGTACCCTTGTAAAACCAGTCTTGCCCTGTTTCTTATAATATTTCTTAATTCATCAGATATATTTTTAAAGATCCACTTAGTTCCAATTATATATTTATCATTAGGTCTAGGAACCAAATACGACACATCATTCCTTACAAATTGATTTAGTTCATCTTGCATAGCTACTATCCAGTTTTCATCAGTAAGTGCTTCTTTTAAATTGGCCGGCTCAATTTGAGAAGTGAAGCACACATAATTACAAATATTTTCTAATTGTCTTCGAGTGCGCACACCAGTGAGAGGGTTCCCAAGAATTTGATCAGTTGGATGGTTTTTAACTGACCGCAGTTCAGTGTCATTTTGACTGGATGAAGAGTCTGGTTTATCAAATATAAAGGCTTCATCATCTTCTGAACTAGAGACAGGTGTATTCAAATGATCATTTGTAACCACATTAATGGACTCTTGAATAACACTAGTTCTCTTGTTAAGAACTTGATATGCTCGACTATTTAGCGCATACCCTAGAAAAATCCTTTCGTCACTTTTAGTGTTGAACTTTCCTAAATTTTCACAGTCACGTAAAATATAGCATTTACTGCTAAAAACTCGAAAGTATTTGACTGTGGGCTTCTTATTGAACCATAGTTCATATGCAGTCCTATAATTTGATTTTCTAATATAAACACGGTTTATTTTATATCATGAAGTGTTAATAGCTTCAGCCCATAGATTTTTAGGTAATTTCATGCTATTTAACATAGCATTGGCCATTTCTTGAAGGACACAATTTTTCCTTTCAACAACCCCATTTTTTGAGGTGTCTTAAGTGAAGAAAATTCATGCGATATCCCGTGATCACTACAGAACTTCTCAAAATTGCTATTATCAAATTTCGATCCATGATCATTTCGGATTTTCGAAATATTTGATTCCTTCTTAGTTTGGATATGCTTGAGTATCCTTTTCACTTCATCAAGAGTTTCAAACTTCTCTCTCATAAAAGCTACCCATGTTTACCTGGTAAAGTCATCCACTATTACCAGAATGTATTTTTTACCATCTCGACTCTCTGTTCTAGTAGGTCCAATGAGATCCATGTGGATGAGTTCAAGGGGTTTGGATGTGACATTGGAGTTCACTTTCTTGTGAGTACTCCTAGTTTGTTTCCCAATCTGACATTCGCCATAAATTTTATCCATTTTCTTTAACTTGGGTAGACCTCTTATTAATTTGCCTTTGCTCAGTCTATAAATATTATGGTACTGTACATGTTGAAAAGGCTAAGCAAAACGTCCTAGGGTGGGTTGAATAGGTGTAACACCCCATAATTTCTACACTTGGGTGTACTATAGAAATCTAAATAATTTTATACATGTGTGAGAACACATGTAATTTGAACCACACACCTCCATCCAACTACCCTCAATCTAACCATCTTGACCATTAGATTCAGGCTATGACAACCACAACGTACTTGCAAGGTACTTCGAGCTAGCCCTTGACCTTTCAACCGAAGAGTACATCAACCTGATGTCCCAACCAGCAATCGTCATCCATAGATTGGAGCATCCCTCCATTGAATTTCAAGAAAGACTAACATGTTTTTAGGATCTCTATCTTCTTGATAAGTGGAATAAAACCATCCATTGTTAACAACAAACCCCTGATCATCAAACCCACCGCTTATCAAGCCACAATAACTAAGATTTATGATCCACACTCAACCATCACCTGAACACTTTAAGTAAACCAGATTATTAGTCATGAATTCTAACTCAGATGAAACTAGAAAACTCTAATGTCAATGACCAAGCCATCCAGCTATTGGATCGCTTAACATCACCATTTAAAAGCCCTAATTTTGTACTAAAGGTACCCCTGAATTAATGCAATCGTCATGGAACTGCTGGTATATATCACCAAATCCATCTATGGTTAGGCTCACATCACTCAATATGGAAATCCAACACTAACTTTCACAATCAAGTCATTCAATTACTAAATCCATCGCTAATTATCCTTTAAACAAATGTTGAAAACCTTGTACTCCAGTGGGAATTAGACTTGGAACATATCGACCATTGAAAAACACTTAAAACACTTGATATGACCCACCTGAGCTTTGAATATGCCTGATAGTTAATCAAAGGCTCTGATTGAGCCTTCCAAAACAAATGGACGGTGTGGATTTGCTCTGATCACCACCTGGACCCCACTTTTAAACCTCACGAGTACACGAATAGTGTGCTCCCACAATGCATGAGACCACGCCCCTAGTCAAACCAGAGCAGACCCATTATAAACCAAAATAACGGGATTTTTACCCATTTTCCTGCTGCGCCCACGTTTGAATCCAGCCATCCGTCCGTTTCAATGTGGGCCCACCATCTGAGATTGGATCAATGATCTGAATCGTCCATTGTGTCAACATGGAAATTCTGACTAGAACCCGGCTCTTCACGCCCATTACAATAATCACGTGTGACCACAACTACCTGCACAAATCGAGTTGTGCGGCTGGAATTTCCAAAGACGGAACCATTACGCCTTTTTGCTGCTAGGCTGGCTAACTACATGTGGGATTCCCTTAATCTCAGCCCTTCATGCGGAAACATCCCAGCCCTCCATTCTCTCCATTCTCTAAGGCTCCCATTGTAATGAAAAAGCTGCTGTAAGTGGAAAACTATTCCCATTTGAAAACCCTAACGACCATCCATCTGATGGGTCCCACAATGATGGGTGGTCCTATCCAAGCCATCTAGATGCCTCAGATCATGAGATAAAACCCTTGTTCGAAATATGCTATGGATGGTGAGTCATCTTCCTCGATCAGCTGTGAAAATTGCACATCAGCAGTGGCCATCAAACCTTGATCAATACTGACCTTTAGGTGAGCCAACATCCCAGGAACTCATCAGCACAAGTGGATTATGGCTATGCAAACTATTCAGGGAGAAATCAGTGGTATGAGAGACCCTGATGGCGAGTGTTCTCACCCACTCTGCTTTAAACCACACACTAATCTTTGGGATTAGTAGTGGAAAGGTCTAGAAATAGGAATGGCTATAAGTAGCCGCATGTTAGGGTGACTCCCAAGGAAAACTACAGAAGGAAATAGAAAGAGATTAGGGAGAAAGAGAAATACTGTTGCTGGGGCAAGTTACAAGTCATGTTGTAACTCGACTCAGTTGGGTTGCCTGTTTACTGAGGAGGAAATAGAAAGAGAGGAAAGAGCAGAGAGAGAGAAGTGAGATTGAGAGGGAAGGAGAAGGAATAGAGAGAAAAGAGAGGAGATAGAAAGAGAGAAAGCAGAGGAGCCTGTGAGATGAAGTAGCTGCTGGAACGAGTTTCTAGTCGGCTGTCTTACCTCAAAACAACATTCAGGTTCGAGTTCTGACAGACCCAGAGCAGAGCACGCTGTGTTCAGACCTTCCAGCAACTGGAAATCGTCCCTAGTTAGGTAACCATGCTCATTACTCCTTTGTTACCATCGGTTTCCACACTCTCGTCTGACTGTGTGCACAGTCACCTCAACTCGGTCATGAGTTGGGTGACTCAACACCTTTCCAGGGCAGAAATACCCGACCTGCTTCCATGGCAGTGGTTGGTTTTCCTACAGCTTCAACCTACACTCTGAATCAAGTTTTAGTTCGCTGCAACCTGCTGGTTATAGCACTTTTTGGGTCGAGTCACCACTGAGTCAGTGACTCAGGTACAATGCAAGAGAATATCTGACTCTACTGGGACTGAGAAACAACTCAGCGTCGTGAGTTAAGGCCCAATTAGGAGCAACCCAAAACCACCTATTTGATAACTGACTCGACCGGTTTCCTACCGTGTCGACCCTACACTCGTTAATGGGATGACTCTGTCAGTTTTCTAGCTGAGTCAAGCTGACTCCAACTAGTTGTGAAGGATTTTGAGAAGCATTGGGTTCAATGGACCTTTAATCTAACCCCGTGGCTAACAAAACCCTTGAAACAGACTCAACTAGTTATTAGTTGAGAACCCCAATCGAGTTAACTCGGTCGTGACTCATTGGTACCTTGTAACAGATCATCCAGGTACAACCAACAACTGATTACCTTAGAAGGCACTTCTTCCTTCAACTTGTTCAATCAAGATCTTTACACCCACATCTCACGACAAGAGGAACTTCCAATCTAGGTGAGGAATATCCCACATTGCTTCCTTCATGTCATTGAATTCCAAATTGGTTTTAAGCTTAAAGAGTAGAGAATTTTAGAATAGTGTAAATTTGATTTTCGCTCCATTTAACCTCTAGTTGATATTGATAATCATGAATTAATGTTTAAACCATATTGCTCAAATTTAATTTATAGGAATTTGCATTATACTCCTTATGCCTCATTTGTAAATACTTGATTACATGTACTAGTTATAACATGAGGTAAGAATCTCATTTCCAACCATCTTATAAATAGTATAATTGCCCCGTCACTTCTTATATATGCTAGGCACATTTTAATTTTGAATTTAATGCGTATGAAATTTTGGAATAATGTGAATAGTGATCTACTCCTTTTATTCCTATTTCGTAGCGATGAACATAAATTAATCCTATATGGATTAACCATGTGTACAGAACTTAGCCTTGTATTCTTTATGACACATTTGTGATTGTTTAAATATAGGTACACTTCTAGTAGTTATGACTTGAGCCTCCAACTTACATTTTATTTTGTATTATGAACTGTATGATGAGGAATATATAGTAATGTCCTCTTTTGTAAGAAATGTTGAATGAACTTTTAAACATTTCACATTTTTAACCATACTCAGATTGACATACTGCATTAGTGGGCCTTTACTTGAGCCTAGAGAAATTATTAGGATATATGATTGAGCTCATGTTTGATGCTTGATATCTGATTAAAAGACCTCAAGCTTAGTGATGTTTATGAGAGCAATCTTGTTAAATCTAACATGGTGCATAACATTCACGCATGACATATGAGCTTTTTCGAGTGCTCAATATAAGCCACACTCTATTCGATTTACTGAAAGTTCCAGCACTTCAGTTAAACTCACATATCATGTGCATTTGTGCCACCTTGGGCGCTCTTTCTTTACACGAGGCTTTTCTGGGATTAGACACTCCTCGGGCGTTCCCCGTGTATTTTATTAGGAGATATCTTTGGTCGCACTCACCTACATTATCTTTTTTGAGTGGCTAGTTCTCCTTGGGCGTACCTATGAGTATTTTTCCGGGTGACTAGTTTGCCTTAGGCAACCCTTTATTTTGACAGCTGGATGTGCATCCCCAGATCTGTGATTTGAACATACATTCATACATCCATACATTTACATTTAAATTCACATTATCCTCATATGATTGATTATGTTTGGTTTAAACTGTTTTGGAATGACATGGTATCCATGAATTCTTGCTGGAAAATTTCACCGAGTTTTCACTCACCCAATCGTGTGGTTGCACCAGATAGATGCATGTATGATGATAGGTGGAGACCACTATGACGAGATCCTAGGGGTGGCTGAGGTGGAGTTTGATGAGGAAGTACTCTATATGAATGTAGTTGAGCCATTGGAGCTCTAGGATTTGCTTGCTTTTGTACTTCAGATTTTGTATTACAATAGGACTATGAGATTTCATTTTTCTTTCCTACCTTGAGATTTCATTTTTCTTTCCTTTACTTGTATTGAACTCCCTTATTGTTACTCTTGATATTCTAGTTTACATGGTAGTCGCTTGGTTTACGTCATGAAATTTTCTACTGATTAGATGTAAAGTTGTTCACTTCATAGTGTAATACTCGGGTTCTCATACTCGAGCGATCGTCCTCGGGTTTTGAGAACTAGGGTGTTACAATAGGACTATGCCACATTAAAAACTAAATGCGGAGTTGAAAGAAAGATAGTACAATCAAATAATAAAGAAGTACAAGTAAATAACAACCTCAAATGTATTAGTCTTGAGAGGTTGATACAAACTTAGTTCTAAGGACAACCTAACACCAAAAACCTAAGGCTTATGGCAGGACAACCTTACTAGAACGTTTGTAAGTATCAAAAACCCAAACCAATAAAGAGGTAAAGGAAATAGTAAATAAAATAAACTAAGTTATTACAACATTACCACATGTGCATAAAATAAATTACACCATTTACCATAAATGCTTAAAATAAATTACAACATTCACACACATAAGCACATTCAATCATTCACCACAACTCTAGGAATTATAGCGGTTCGCTTGTGTGTATACCAATTATTAGAAAATAGCTACACAACTACTCCACTCCTAATATCCACTCCCTCAGGATATTAGCGTTCACTATGAAAAAGGTTTTCCAAGGTTCAACTTAAAACCTTCACAATTGTGTCTTTAGTTAGGCTTACACAATTACAAAAACCCCATACTCTTGAGATTTTCTGGATCACCTCAGACAAAACCAAAAAGAGATTTTTCTGGTATAGCCTCAAAAACCAAAAAGAGATACAAAATGTAAATGTACTTATCTGAAAATTCTCCTCTTGAAGAAGCCCGGTAGAACCAATTTGATGTAGACGAAGATGTTCAATGTCCAGTCTCACAGATGAAAAGGTTCTAGTTCTAAATAATTTTTAAATTAAATCAACCTGGGCTAGCTTGATTTGATTTTGATCTCAAGAAAGGGAAAATCACAAATCCCTTCTTAATATAAGATTGAAATAAAGATCAGAAAATCAAATTACAAAAGCTAGTTAAAGAGAATATAAAATGAGCACAATATAGCTTAATAAATTCACAAATTTATCTCTCAGAGTGGTGTCTTGATTTAGCTTTAATGAATGAATTAACTCTGAAATTAGTGCTCTATTTATTGGTTAAAATATTGTTCACTCGACTGGTCTAAGGGTCGGTTCGACTAGTCGAAGGACTAACAAAATTTCAAATTTTCTGGTGGGATAATATAACAAAATTTCAAAATTTCAAACTAAGACTAGTTGAGAAAATGACCTATAAACATATGAAATGACCCACGTAAAATATGCAATGAATATAGCTCAACCTATGGTCAATCTAGGGTCATCCATACCTTGTTTGTGAGTTGGAACAATTGAAACATCATTTACTTCAGAACCTTGAATTCTTATGATACGTGAAGCTTGAGTTCGATCTCTTAAACTTGAGCTTGAGTTATGCTTGAGTTCTTGAGTCTTTAGCGTACAGTATTTGAACTTCAAACTTGAACTTGAGTTCTTGAACTTTAGTTCTTGAATTTGAGCTTGAAACCCTAAACTTCAACAATCTTCTCTTCAACTTGAAAATGTAGGTAAGTTTGACGAAGATGCAGACAACTTTAAAATGCACGAACTTGATCAATTCAACTCAAAGCATGATACATATTCTAAATGGTTTGGCATAACAAAATTTAACAAATCTTTCGGTGCTAGATTTACACTATAACACCTACAATTTCCTCCTTTGTCAAATTTGTGACAAAACCAAATAAAGAATCATGCACCAATTATACACACAATGAAGAATCATGCATCAATAAAGAATCATGCACCATATGAGCAACAAATGATCAAAAAGTTCAACTCCCCATCATTCCATTACTCCCCCTCAATCCAGGAGAGGTGAATCGCAGAACCTATAAAAAAAAAAGTCCAAACCATATATATTCTATACATTCTATATTCCACAATCACACAATCATCTCCACGATTTTCCCCCTTTTTGTCACAATATCACAAAGGAAAGACATATAAAGATAAGAGAAGCAAATGAAATAAGATAGGAAATAGCATCACCATGATAATCAAAATATTAACGAAAGGCACAATAGCATGTCCACATACTAAAAAGTAAAAGTATGTCCAAGAAATATCCCAACACACAAAGAGTAGAAAGTATTAATACATGTTCAAAATGATATAAAGAGCTAATCAGATCTAGATGATGGAGGACCCTTGTTAATGCGCCTAAGATATTTGTGCATGTATTTAAATTAATTTTTCTGGGACACATGCAGACCCTCTACCCCTAAGGGATCGCAATCGCTCATTAAAGTCAGAAGGCTGAAAGTCTGGATCAGCCGCAGAGTCTGACTCATCAATCTCATCAAATAAGTCATTCATATTAACATCATCAGGAGGCAAAGCATTGTCCTCTTCAGTTGCTTCAGCAGCTCCTCCAGCACCCACATCAACTTGGCCAGGAGCTAACCTCATATTCATCTTATTAATGTTTGAGTTGTTGAAGGGAAGACGGTTAATGTGAGCTTCTTCAACATGCATAGCCACAAGACTATGGGTGGTGAAGACAGTTATAAGATCGGCAAATGGAATATCACTATGATTCGGATGGAGATGAAATTGAATGATAATGTAATAGATAAGAGATGGAAGACATACATGAACACCAGTAATAATAGAGTGAAGGATACGAGCCATGAAAGTAGTTAGCTTAGTTTTATTACCAGACCTAGGATAAACATTAGAAATGAAAATACGATGGAGAATCCTGTATCTGGGTAACATAAATTTGGAACTGAGCACATTTCCGGAATTCTATTCCACATTCATATTGCATAACACTCTCGTGAGCATTCATTTTTCTAATTCAGATGGTTTTGCCACTAAAGTAGAAATAATAATTCCATCATCATTAATTGGAAGATCCATCAATCCAGATATTAAGTGACGGTCTACATCAATAAAACCTTCTCTGGTTGTAATAGTAAAAGTCAGATTCTTAGTAGAGAAGTCACTTATGCAAGCAAACATGGCCTGCGCAATGGAACGGTATGCAGGACCACCCCAATTTAATATGTTAGCCCAACCTACAGTTTGAAGAAGGAGAACCATACCTAATGGTTCCAAATGATTAGAGTTGACCGTCCGTTCAACAATCACGTTGTGAAGACGAATATCCCGCACATACTCAGGGTCTTATTCGAGTGACCGAAAATGGCTCACCATGATTGAAGCGGAATGAGAAGAAGAGGGACCATGAGAGGATCTCTTCTTATTTCTACTTTCCATAGCAACAAGGAGTACAAGAAATACAAGCAATGCAAGAAGGGTAAGATGGGTTTCAAGTAAATCAGATTTTATGCTAAAAACCCTAATAAACCACCAAAGATCTTGAAATAAAGAACAAAATAAAGGAAATGGAAGTGCAAAGAACCTAAATCCACAAGGAAAACGAAAAAGATGCACTAACCATGAAGGAATCTAAGGTGGGTTCGACTGGTCGTGGTAGGGCTAGTTGGGGAAGATGAAATAAATGAAGAAAAAGTACTTTTTGCACAATAAAAGGCCCTAAGCCGGAGCTGGTCCACTGGTTGAGTGCCACGACTGGTCGAGTGTGTACTCGACTAGTCATGCACCACAAAAATTCTGCATTTTTTATATTTTTAAAATTTAAAAATTTATAAAAATAAATAAAATAAAAATATGCAATATATTACAAATAAACACATGCAATTTAGATCATATTGCACATACCCATATCCAATTTCAACTTAGCAGACTTGTTTTTGTCAAGCGGTTTTGTAAATATGCCTGCAAGTTGATTTTCAGTCCGAATATAATCCACAGAAATAATATTATCTTCTACCAATTTACAAATTTAATGATATCTAATGTCAATATGCTTAGTTCGTGAATGCTGAATAGGATTTTTAGAAATGTTAATTATCCTAGAATTGTCACAATACAACACCATAGAATCTTACATAAATTCATAATCACTTAACATCCTTTTCATCCATATAAGATGGGTGCATGCATTACCAGCTGCAATATACTCAGCCTCAGCTATAGAAAGTGATACGGAACTCTGTTTCTTACTATGCCATGAAACCAAACAGTTCTCGGCATAAAAACATCCACCACTGGTAGACTTGCGATCATCAATATTACCAGCCCAATCAGTATCCGAATAACTGGCTAATTGAATATTAGTATCATGAGGATACCAAAGACCAAGTTTGGCTGAACTTGTGACATATCTCAAAATGCGCTTTACAACAATTAGGTGGGACTCTTTAGGATCCAATTGATATATAGCACAAATTCCTATGCTGAATGCAATATCAGGTCAGCTCACAATTAAATATAATAAACTACCTATCATGCTGCGATACAACTTAGGATCTACACTTTTACCTGTCGAATCTTTAGAGAGTTTAAGTGTCATACTTATAGGAGTATCAAAATTTTTACCGCTCTCAAAACCAAACTTTTTCACCAAGTTTAGAGCATATTTGGTTTTAGAGATAAAAAACCCATCAGCAAGCTGTTTTACTTGCAAACCTAAGAAATAGTTCAGTTCTCCAACCATGCTCATTTCAAATTTGGATTTCATTAAATCTGCAAACTCAACAGTCATGTTAGAACAGGTAGATCCATAGATAATGTCATCAACATATATCTATACTATCAGTATGTGATCATTGTGTTTCTTTACAAAAAATGTTTTTTCAACACTCCCCATCACAAATTTATAACTTAGTAAAAACTTAGTCAATTTCTCATACCATGCCCTGGGAGCTTATTTTACTCCATAGAGTGCCTTTTTCAGGTGATAAACATGATCAGTATGTTTAGGGTTTTCAAAACCCGTAGGTTGTTCTACATATACTTCCTCATGTAGATCATCGTTCAAAAAAGCACTCTTAACATCCATTTGAAATTTTTTGAATTTTTTGTAACAAGCAATGGATATAAACAGTCTGATAGATTCAAGACAAGCTACTGGGGCAAAGGTTTCATCATAATCGATGTCTTCTATCTGAGTGTACCCTTGTACAACCAGTCTAGCCTTGTTTCTAATAATATTACCAAGTTCATCAGACTTATTTTTAAATATTCATTTAATTCTAATAATGTGTTTATCATTAGGTCTAGGAACTAAATACCATACATTATTCCTTACGAATTGATTAAGTTCATCTTGCATAGCTATTATCCAGTTTTCATCAGTAAGAGCTTCTTTTACATTGGTCGGCTCAATTTGGGATGTGAAGCACACATAATTACAAATGTTTTCTAATTGTCTACAAGTACACACACTATTGAGAGGATTCTCAAGAATTTGATCAGCTGGATGGTCTTTAACTAACCACAGTTTAGGGTCATTTTAACTAGATGAAGAGTCTGGTTTATCAAATAAAGAGACTTCATCATCTTCTAAATTTGAGATAGGTGTATCCAAGTAATCATCTATAACCACATTAATGGATTCTTGAATAACACCGGTCCTCTTGTTGAGAACACGATACGCTCGACTATTTAGCGCATATCCTAGGAAAATACCTTTGTCACTTTTAGTGTCGAATTTTCCCAGATTTTTTTGGTCACGTAAAATGTAGCACTTACTGCCAAAAACTTGAAAGTATTTAACAGTAGGCTTCTTATTGAACCAGAGTTCATATGCAATCTTATTATTAGACTTTCTAGTATAAACACAGTTAGTGATATAACACGCTCTGTTCACAGCTTCAACTTAAAGATTTTTAAGAAGTTTTATACTATTTACATTACATTGGCCATTTCTTGAAGTACCTGATTTTTTCTTTCAACAACTCCATTCTATTGAGGTGTCTTGGGTGCAGAATACTAATGTGATATTCCATGATCGCTACAGAACTTCTCAAAACTGCTATTATCAAATTCGAAACCATGATCAATACAGATTTTGGAGACGTGTGATTCCTTCTTAGTTTGGATACGCTTAAGTACCCTTTTCACTTCATCGAGAGTTTCAAATTTCTCTCTCATGAAAACTACCCATGTATACCTAGTAAAATCATCTACAATTACTAGAATATATTTCTTACCACCTTGACTCTTCGTTCTAGTCGATCCAACAAGATCCATGTGGAAGAGTTCAAGGGGTTTGGATGTGGCACAGGAGTTCACTTTCTTGTGAGCACTCCTTGTTTGTTTTCCAATCTCACATTCGCCATAAATTTTATCCAATTTTTTAATCTTGGGTAGACCTATTATTACTTCACCTTTGCTAAGTCTATAAAGACTACGGTAGTGTACATGTCCTAAGCATTTATGTCATAGTTCGGTCTTATTGGTTTGGACCATGTAACACAATAACTTAGACGAGCTTGAATCACTGACTATATAGCAGTTCTCAGATGTTCTACGACCAATTAATATCACAACACAATTCTCATTAGAAGTCTCACACCCTTGGTTGGTGAATTTAACGCTATGTTTGTTATCACAAATTTGAGAAATGCTTAAGAGATTATGCTTAAGGCCCTCTACAAACAACACATTCTCAAATGGAGGAAGATTAAAGAGTTGAACCGTACCTTGGCCAATAATTCTGCAGTTGCTACCATCACCAAATGTGACTGATCTATCAGTCATATCTTTAAGATTGATGAACAAATCTTTGTTACCTGTCATGTGTCTAGAGTAACCACTGTCTAGGTACCATTTTGATTGACTCGAAGCCTTGAAAGTGGTGTGGGCAACCAAACAAGTAACCTTAGGAACCCATTTCATTACAGTTTTGGGTTTTGGAGGATAGTTAGTTTTTCTATGCTTGTAGTTGTTGTATATTCTACCATTCAAGTTAGATTTTAGAAGCTCCTTGAGTAAATCCACAATTTTCTCAGCTAAGGGGTTATGATTCTGATTTCTATAATGGTTGATTTTAGGTTTCATAGCTTGAAAAGTTTTAGGATTTTTGAAACTATTTTGATTCAGACTTTTCCTTTTTGAGTTATTGGACTCCCCTTTAACAAACTTAGGAGGAGCGGACTTGCTTTTAGAAGGTCTATTTTTATCGTAGCCCCGACCAGATCTATCACCACATTTCTTTGATCCGGTTAGTTGTCTTTCTAGTTTAAAATCACCCTGGGCATACCTCCAAGTATCCTTTAAACTCAAGAGAGAAGAGACTTCTAGTTTTAGTTTTTCATTTGCAGATTTTAGGTTTTCAATTTGAGAAGTTTTAAAGTCTAAATCACACTTAGCTTTTTCAAAACAATCTGAAAAATGTGATTTTTCTAAGACTAGATTATCAAAATTTTCTTTTAATTTAAAAAACTTTTCTTTTTGAAGTTTTAATTTTGTAGCTATCTTATAACTTTCCCTGTATAGGGAATCATAGGCATCTTGTAAATCTCATCATTATCAGGTTCACTTCTCAGATTTTCTTCACTAGTTGGATCACAACTATCTGAGAAAGTGAATAAGGCTAGAGTCATTAAGGCTTTGACCTCATTAGTAGACTCAAGTTCAGAATCATTTGACACAAAAGAGGCTTCAAAGCAAGACGATTCATCCCATGTGGCTAACATGCCTTTCTTTTTAGATTTGTCCCTCTTTGGACATTTGTTTGCCAGATGCTCGTATTCATGACAGTTGAAAGATTGACTGTCTTTAATAGATTTTTAATTTTTAGATTTAGTCCTTTTCTTTTCAGAAGGTTTTTGAAAATCTACCCTCTTTTTACTTTTAAAAACTTTACAAAACTTCTTGGCTAATAGTGCCATATCATCTTTAAAGTTTTCAAAATCAGAATTACTAACATTTTTCATGAGAAATATTTTTAGAAGACTTAAGGGCGATGGACTTACCTTTAGGAGCCTTAAAGTTTAACTCGTAGGTTTGTAAAGAACCAACCAGCTCTTCAACCCTCATATTATCTGTATCATGAAGTTCCTGAATGGCAGTGACTTTTGAATTGAACCTATCAGGTAATGAGCGGAATATCTTTGCACAGACTTTGCTTTCTGTGATACTATCACCAAAAACCCACATAGAGTTGACTATGTCATTTAACTTAGTATAGAAGTCCATGAAAGTTTCACTTTCTTCCATATGTATTTTCTCAAACCGAGTGGTGAGGATTTGAAGTTTAGATTTCTAGACAATAGTTGTACCCTCGTGTGTCATTTCTATAATGTCCCAGACTTACTTTGCAGTATCCTAAGATATAATTCTTTTGAATTCATCCGGTGATAGTGCATAAGTGATTGCATTTAAAGTCTTTGCATTTGCATTACTCTCATTTTTCTGAAGTGTGGTACAAGAAAAATAAGGTGTAACCTTCATCGATTTGGTTCCATCAGTGCCTAAAACTTCAGTGGTAGGAGGGGTCCATCTAGTCACTGTGGCTTGCCACATACTCTTATCTATGGACCTTAAAAAGATCCTCATTCTGGCTTTCCAATAGGCAGAATTGAAGCCATTAAAAGGTGGAGGCCTAGTGATTGAGAGGCTATCAAAATTTGACATCTTATAAGCTCAGATCAATTAGCTCAGGAAATAAATCCAAATAAAAAGAAGCTATTAGGCTTTGATATCACTTGAAAAGGCCGAGCAAAACATCCTAGAGGGGGGTGAGTAGGACTATGCCAAATTAAAAAATAAATGCGAAATTGAAAGAAAGATAGCACAATCAAATAAAAAAGAAGTACAAGTAAATATCAACCTCAAATGTACTAGTCCTGAGAGTAGTTCCAAGGACAACCTAACACTAAATACCAAAGGCTTATGGTAGGAGAACCTTACTAGAACGTTTGTAAGTATCAAAAACTCAAACTAATAAAGAAGCAAAGGAAATAGCAAATAAAATAAATTAAGTTATTACAACATTCCCACATGTGCATCAAAATGAATTACACCATTCACCACAAATGCTTAAAATAAATTACAACATTCACACACATAAGCATATTCAATCATCCACCATAACTCCAGGAATTATAGTGGTTCGCTTATGTGTACACCAACTATTAGAAAACAGCCACACAACTACTCCACTCCTAATATCTACTCCCTCGGGATATTAGCGTTCACTATGAAAAAGGTTTTCCAAGGTTTAACTTAAAACCTTCATAATTATGTCTTTAGTTGGGCTTACACAATTACAAAAACCCCATACACTTTAAGATTTTTTGGATCACCTTAGACAAAACCAAAAAGAGATTTTTCTGGCATAACCTCAAAAACTAAAAAGAGATATATAAAATGTAAATGTACTTATCTAAAAATTCTCCTCTTGAAGAAGCCCGGTAGAACCAATCTGATGTAGACGAAGATGTTCAATGTCCAGTCTCACAGATGAAAAGGTTCTAGTTCTAAATAATTTTTAAATTAAATCAACCTGGGCTAGCTTGGTTTGATTTTGATCTCAAGAAAGGGGAAATCACAAGTCCCTTCTTAATGTAAGGTTGGAATAAAGATCAGAAAATCAAATTACAAAAGCTAATTAAAGAGAATATAAAATGAGCACAATATAGCTTAATAAATTCACAAACTTATCTCTCAGAGTGGTGTCTTGATTTAGCTTTAATAAATGAATAAACTCTGAAATTCGTGCTCTATTTATAGGTTAAAATATTGTTCACTCAACTGGTCTAAGGGTCGGTTCGACTGGTCGAAGGACCAACAAAATTTCAAATTTTCTGGTGGGAAAAGATAAGGTCGATACTCGATTGGTCGAGTGTCCTGCTTAACTAGTCGAGCAATGCACTCAACTGGTCGAGTGGGAGCAGAAAAGCTTGCTGGACTTCGAGTCGACCCCGCACGACCGGTTGAGCATTGTTCACTCGACTGGTCGAGCGGTCTCCAAGACTAGTCGAGAGTCTAACAGAAAATTTTGAAAATTCACAACAAACTTTGGACTGGTCGAGAAAACTCTTAAACTGGTCGAGCCAGAACTTGGAGTAGTTGAACAAGGACTAAGACTAGTCGAGAAAATGACCTATAAAAATATGAAATGACCCACGTAAAATATGCAGTGAATATGACTCAAGCTATGGTCAATCTAGGGTCATCCATACCTTGTTTGTGAGTTGGAACAATTGAAACATCATTTACTTCAAAATCTTGAATTCTTATGATACGTGAAGCTTGAGTTTGATCTCTTGAACTTGTGCTTGAGTTGCGCTTGAGTTCTTGAGTCTTTAGCGTATAATATTTGAACTTCAAACTTGAACTTGAGTTCTTGAACCTTAGTTCTTAAATTTGAGCTTGAAACCATAAACTTCAACAATCTTTTCTTTAACTTGAAAATGTAGGTAAGTTCGATAAAGACGCAGACAACTTTAAAATGCACGAACCTGATCAATTTAACTCAAAGCATGATACAAATTCTAAATGGTTTGGCACAACAAAATTTGACAACTCTTCTGGTACTAGATTTACACTATAACACTTACACATGTCCTAGGCGTTTATGTCATAAGTTAGTCTCATTGGTTTGGACCATGTAATACGATAACTTAGATGAGATCAAATCACAAACTATATAGGAATTTTCAGATGTTCTGCTACCAGTTAATATCACAGAACCTTTCTCATTAGAAATTTCACACCCTTACTTAGTGAATTTGATGTTATGTTTATTATCACAAATTTGAGAAATGCTTAAGAGATTATGCTTAAGGCCTTCTACAAACAAAACATTCTCAAAAGGAGGAAGATTGAAGAGTTGAACTGTACCTTGGCCAATAATTCAGCAGTTGCTGCCATCACTAAATGTGACTGAACTATCAGTCATATCTTTAAAGTTGGTGAACAAATCTTTGTCACCTGTCATGTGTCTAGAGCAACCACTGTCTAGGTACCACTTTGATTGACTTGTAGCCTTGAAAGCGGTGTGGGCAACCAAACAAGTAACCTTAGGGATCCATTTCATTACTGTTTTGGGTTTTGGAGCAATGTTGGTTTTTCTATGCTTGTAGTTGTTATACATTCTACCATTAGAGTTATATTTCAGAAGCTCCTTGAGTAGATCCATAATTTTCTTAGCTAAGGGGTTATAATTCTGATTTCTAAAATTAATATGATTATTTTTAGATTTAGTAGTAAGAAAAGTTTTTGGATTTTAAAAACCATTTTGATTAAGACTTTTCCCTTTTGAGTTAGAGGACTCCCCTTTAACAAACATAGGAGGAGTAAACTTACATTTTAGAGGCGTATTCTTATCATAGCCCAGACCATATATATCTCCACATTTCCTTGATCTGGTTAGCAATTTTTTTTTTTTTTTAAGTTTTGAATCACCTTAGGCATACCTCCAAGTATCCTTCAAACTTAAGAGAGAAGAGACTTTTGGTTTTAGTTTTTCATTTTCTGATTTTAGATTTTCAACTTAGGACCTTTTGAAATCTGAATCACATTTAGTCTTTTCAAAACAATCAGAAAGATGCGATTTTTCTAAAACAAGGTTTTCAAAATCTTCTTTTAACTTTAAAAACTTTTCTTTTTGAAGTTTAAGTTTTACCGCTATTTTACAACTTTCCCTGTATAGGGCATTATAGGCATCTTGTAAATCTTCATCGTTTTTAGGGTCACTCATCAGATTTTCATCATAAGTTGAATCACAACTCTCTAATCAAGTGACTCTAGCTAGAGTCATTAAGGCCTTGACCTCATTAAAAGATTCGGGTTCAGAATCATCAGACTCAGAAGAAGCTTCAGAGTAAGATTATTCATCCTTTGTGGCTAACATGCCTTTTCTCTTTGGCTTGTCCCTTTTTGGATACTTATTTGCCAAATACCTGTATTCATGGCAGTTGAAACATTGGTTGTCTTTAAGTGATTTCCAATTTTTAGATCTACCCTTTTTCTTCTGAGAGGGTTTTTGAAAATCAACTCTCTTTTTGCTTTTGAAAATTTTATAAAACTTCTTGGTTAATAGTGTCATATCATCCTTTGAATTTTCACAATCAGAATTACTAGAATTATTTTGATAAATACATTTAGATGACTTAAGGGCTATGGACTTACCTTTAGGAGCCTTGAAATTTAACTCACAAGTTTGTAAAGAACCAATAAGCTCTTCAACCCTCATATTATCCGTATCACGAAGTTCCTGAATGACAATGACATTAGAATTGAACCTTTCAGGCAATGAGCGCAATATCTTTGCACAAACTTTACTTTCTGGGATGCTATCTCTAAGACCTCACATTGAGTTGACTATGTCATTCAATTTAGTATAGAAGTCCATGAATGTTTCACTTTCTTCCATACGTATTTCCTCAAACCTAGTCATGAGGATTTGAAGTTTAGATTTCTTGACTATAGTCGTACCCTTGTGTGTCATTTCTACAATATCCCAAGCTTGCTTTGCAGTATCACAAGATATAATTCTTTTGAATTCATCCGGTGATAGTGTGCAAGTGATTACATTTAAAGCTTTGGCATTGACACTACTATCATTTTTCTGAAGAGTGATCCATAAATAATAAGGTGTAACTTTAACAGATTTAGTTCCATCAGTGCCTAGAACTTTAGACGTGCGTGGGTTCCATCTAGTCACCATGGCTTGCCACACGCTCTCATCGATGAGCCTAAAAAAGTTCCTCATCCTGGCTTTCCAATAAGCATAATTGGAGCCATCAAAAGGTGGAGGGCTAGTAATAGAGAGGCTATCAAAATTTGACATACTCAAGATCGATTAGCTCAAGAAATGAATCCAAATAAAAAATGAGCTATTAGGTTTTGATACCACTTGAAAAGGCCGAGCTCTAAGTCCTAGAGGGGGACATAGGACTATGCCAAATAAAAAATAAATGCGGAATATAAAGATATACAAAGATAGCTAGCACAAATAAAAAAGTAACCACAAATGCACTAGTCTTGAGAGGTTGATATAAACTGAGTTCTAAGGACAACCTAAAATAAAAAACTAAAGGCTTATGGCATGACAACCTTACTAGAACGTTGGTAAGTATCAAAAACTCAAACCAACAAAGAGGCAAAGGAAATAAACTAAGTTATTACAACATTCGCCACAAGTGCATAAAATGAAATTACAACATTCATCACCACATATACATCACATCCATCATCCAAACTTCGAGAATTATAGTGGTTCGTATGTGTACACCAACTGTTCGCAAACAGCCACATAACTACTCCACTCCTAGTATCCACACCCACAGGCTATTGGCTTTCACTAAGAAATAAGGTTTTCGAAGGTTCACTTTAAAACCTTCACAATTGTGTCTTTCAAATGGGCTTACACAATTACAAAAACCCCATAATGAGTTTTTCCTGGCTGAATCTCACAAGCTAAAAATGTAGAAAATTGAAATACTTATCTGAAGATTCCAATGTAGCCTGGTAGAACCAATTCGATGTAGGTATAGATATTCAATATCCAATCTCATAAATGAAAGGGTTCTAAGTCTAAATAATTTTTAAATTAAATCAACTTGAGGCTAGCTTGATTTGATTTTGATCTCAAAAGGGTAAATCACAATTCCCCCTTTTTAATACAATAGAGTTGAATAGAGATCACAAAATCAAATATAAAAAGCTATAAATAGAATCTAAAATGAAAAGTAATAGCTTCACAATTTGCAGGAACTTATCTCTCAGAGTGATGACTTGGTTAGGCTTGGAATGAATGAAAAACTTTGAGATTTGTCCTCTATTGATAGGTTAAAATTTTGTTCCCTCGACTAGTCTAAGGGTCGGTTCGACTGGTCGAAGCACTAACCAATTTTTAAAAATTTTGGCACGATAAGATAAACCTGTTACTCGACTGGTCGAGTGGCCTGCTCGACTGGTCGAGTGGGACTAGAAAAGCTTTATGGACTTTGAGTCGAGCACTGCACGATTGGTCGAGACTGTTCACTCGACTGGTCAAGCAGTGTCCACGACTGGTCGAGCCACAATTAAAAAATTTTCAAAAATTCTCAACAAATCTTGGATTGGTCGAGAAACACTTTGGACTGGTCGAGCCAGTGCTTGGACTAGTCAAACAAAGGCTAGGACTAGTTGAAGAAAAGCCTATAAACTTAAACATTGACCCAAATTCAATATGCAATAAATATGACCTAACCTATGGTCAATCTAGGGCATTCATACCTTGATTGTGATTTTGATATATCAAAACATCGATCGCTTTCGATTACTTGAAGTACATGAAGCTTGTCCTTGAAGTCTTGAACTTGAGCTAGACTTAAGGTAGTGATGTTAAAACTTTAGCTTGAGCTTCGTGTACTTGAGCTTGTAGTCTTGAACTTTGTCAATGTTCTTCAACTTGAATATGTAGAAAAGTTCGACGATGATGTGGATAACTTGAAACGCATGAAGATGATCTCATCAAACTTATTAAAACACGATCAAATTCTAAATGGTTTGGCACAACAAAATTTGACAAATCTGGGTGCTGGATTTCCAATATAGCACTTACAAACTTCCTTTTACTTTTGTGTTTCTATAAGTTTTTGAAAGAGGCCCTTTTAAAGGGTTTTATTTTTTCCTTTTTTATGTTTTAGGCTTTTAAATGCTTGGAGAAATTGGTATTCTATTGGTGGAGTTTCTAAAATTCTTTTGGGATTACGGTAGATTCAGAACTTTTGGAGATTAGATAAAATTTTCTAGTTGCAATCATGTATTATACAATGCTCGGGGCCAAATAGTGTACAAATAGTTGATATTGTGTGGCTAGGATCTTCTAATCTGGAGGATGTTTGGTGCATTGTCTTATTTGTCCATCTATGTTGAGGCATGCCATATTAATGTTTCGGATCTTTAAACCATGGCCTCTCCTTTTACGAACTTGAAACCCATACAATAATGCATAACCTTCTGGTCCAAGCATTGTATGATGCCTCATTGTTTAGAATCAAATCTACATATACACTTTGGTTCATGGAGGAATATGAGAATTGGGCATGGTTATTGCCATTCCTGGAATGGCTTTGGTTGTGAGGGATTGGATGCTTTCAACACTGATTGTTGGTATGACAAGTTAGTCTGTATTTCTTCCAGGACTCGGCCTTATCAGAAATATGTTAACTTGGACTAATTAATATTTTAAGGTGTTTTTGAAAAGTTATCTGGTAGACATCATTTCACAATTGAAGACAAGTAGACAACAATCAATTTTAAATATTTGTTGAAATGATATTAGCCCACTATATATTGCCATTATATGAAAACATGATATACCATGGCCACATCATTTCTTCTGCATAATGCCTTTTAGGAGTGTCTAGGATAGAGAAAAAATTTGATAACCAAACAAGGTACAATGGATTGCATATGGGGAATACAAGTAACTAAAATATAGTCCAAATTATAAGTCCCATTTTAGATGTATCATGAACAAAAAATTATGCTTATTTGATTATCTGACTGTGGGATTGATGGAAATTTGTTTGACAATTAAGTGTGCATGCCAGTCAGCTCATCAGGTGGGCCACCAAATGCATTAGTGAAAATTTGACCAACCATCACATTCATTAGATGTGTGGCCACTTGATGGTTAGGTTAGCATTATTGATTCAGCCATGATGCTACATGGTGGTCCCCAATTGATGAAACAACATGGAGTTTTCTATCGCCGGGGAGATAGGCATGAGGCAACTGGACTATTGTCTTCGACTCCTTATTGGTGCAAATTGAACCTTATGTCTTTCGTTCCTTGTATGTGTGTGTGTTTGTGTGTGTGTGTGTGAATAGACTAGGAAGGTGTTTGAATGATGGTGTGTAAGTGTAAAGTCTTGGAAAAATCTGTACAAAGACCCGAGTACCACCTCAGGCAGAAATCATAAAGGACCAAATCCATTAAAAATTAGGCAAGAGTTAACTAGTGTTAAACTAGATTTCATGTGAAATTAGCACTAATCACTTTAAATACGATCTGTAAGACCCAAAACTTGTAGAATCATTAACGCTAGGTTACCCTAAAATCTAGGATCAAACTTTATTCCCGGTGGCTCTCGGGAGCACATTGAAACTTCGTATCAGACGTGGACCACACGTCGAAAGTCTGATTACTACAAAATTATATAATTAACACCGTCTTACTGGACTTGACCACCACCTCGGAAATCAAGTCCAGATAGTATCCCGAAGCTATTCGCTTGAGCCCGGAGGAAAGTGTGTGAGAAACGTGAATATCTTTAGAATTAAACTCAAACTTAAGTAATCTGAGTCATTCCATTTGCGGAAAAGTTGTAAGGATTCAGACTGTCAAAATCTTACCTAATTACACCCTCAGATCGGGGGAAATTTCCCACACATGCCAGTGCACTTGTGGCCCCGATCGAGTACTGGTGATCGTTGAACTGAAACTGGTCCACCGCTGTCGATCTATAAATTCGATCGGACCGAAAACTTAACCTAACCTAGATCTAATGTCAGGGAGCTTAAGTCCGATCGCATGTAGAAAAGGGCCCCCCAGAAGTGCTCCGTTGGATCGGAACAAGCACCCTTTGGTTATAACCTAAGTATACCATGGCCATAGGGCCATTCCCATTAGTTCTGGGCCTATATAAGGGCTTAAACCCTCACTTTCTCACTCCATACGAATTCTCTAAACCCTAAGAGAGAGAGAAGAAAAGAAAGAGAAGGAAAGAGAGAGGAGTGAGAGAGAGTTGGAGTCACTCTTGGGATTCGATCCCTGCTACTCCACTTGCCTTACCACCACTTCCATATCGCTCTATTGGTGATACCAATCCTATTTTTAGGTTAAAAAACCTAACCCTACTCCGTTCTAGGGTTTCAAATAGTTGAAATGATGAAATAGCTAACCTAGTTTATGCTATAGGTTGCCATTCTGCCAGTGACAAAGACTACGTGTTTAAAACGAATCTGTTATGCGTTTACCGGCGTAAGGTGCAGACTATAAACGTATAGGTTATAGTTTTCAAGGCTTTCAATGTCGGTTAATGATTTATAATTGACGTGGGTGCTATTTCACATGCAAAATGTGTCGTCTGTTTCGCCTTACAATTATATATGAACTATGTGGAATATATTGTATTCTATGTATATGTTGAGATGTTTGAATACGTATGAAATTTGAAGTTTTGCTTAACATGATTATTTGTCGTGGATATATGCTTGTTATATATGTGACAACTCCTTAGTGAAAGGATTTGCCCTAAATCACGTCACGGCCAATATACGTTATATATGTTAAAGTGTGTAGCCCAAGTGTTTATGGAAATGATTAAATGAATATGGAACCCTGATTCATGCATGCCATGATTATCTGTTGTGGGTATATGCGTGTGGTATATGGGGCAACTCCTTAGTAAAAGGATTTGGCCTAATACATGTGTAATCAACATACATCATGTATGATGATGTATGTAGTCTAAGTGTTTGTGGAAATGTCTGAATGAACTAGTTGTTACTAAGAAGTACTTTGTATGTGGGTTAAGATATGAATCTCAGTTACCTTAATTATGTATATGATTTCCTCTATGTACATTACATTATGATGTCTGTTTTATTTATGGAATGAATGTGTGTGAAATCATATTTGTGTTACACTTTACAACATGCCCATATGATTGTAAGAATTAAATTATTTGTTTATTACTACTTTGACTGTCTCATGTGATTACTTGTTGAAATTGAATGAGGTTGGGACTATGATATAATCCAGGCAATCGGTAATAAGCCCTGATTTGGTGGTTGAGGTTGTTTTTGCCACCTTGGACGTGTTCAGTGAACCCGAGTCGTACATTGGTCGTCGGCAGTGGTTAGGCCACACGAAGTGCTCACGCGCTTCATGTCGATTGATTCGATGTGAGCTCGTACTAGTCAAGCTCGTCAAGTAACCCGATTTGCCTATTGTATGTT
Organism: Magnolia changhungtana; assembly: GCA_030180095.1. NCBI lineage: Eukaryota > Viridiplantae > Streptophyta > Magnoliopsida > Magnoliales > Magnoliaceae > Magnolia > Magnolia changhungtana. Next base: position 1,459,629 of record JASAUF010000502.1, on the reverse strand, counting down.
CACCATGTATGGACGCTAATGTTTGAACCTAAGGTACCAAACTCACCAGTGAAACCCCGTTAAACCATGGTACCTCGATCCACTATAACTTATGAGCCGGACATGGTGGTATGGGACACCATGATCGAGTTGTCGACCTACACCGGGGCGACAAGCCCGCCCGTAGTGACTAGTGAGCAACTAAAGCTCGTGAGCCGAATATGGTGGTATGGGACACTATATTCGAGCTGTCGACCTACACTGATAAGGTGACGAGCCCTTTGTGGTAACCTCAAGCACATACTCTAAACCTGCATTGAGGCGACGAGCCTTTCTGTAGTAATCAGAGTATAAACTAGGCCTGCACTGATCAGGTGACGAGCCCTTTGTAGCAACCTAGAACCACAACATCATATAAGAGTTACTAGGACTGATGACCCTATGATGGATCATTGTTTAGAAAATGACATAAGGGAGGTACCTTAGTTTCCCAATCCTGCTATATGAAAAGGACTAATAAGAACTTGGTAATCATGTGCAAACACCGCATTATGTGTGCGTTTGGTGTAGCAGGTCAAGCACTGAGGAAGGGTTGCATGCACGATCGTGAGATGAAGTCGCTGAGGGAGCGTAGGCAAGGGCATGCATCATTATTTCATATCATTCTCATATTAACAAGAGTACTTAGGACTTGATTGCTGTATTGTGTTATCATTACTGCTTGACTGAATTGATCACATGTTAACCTTTGCTTTATTGTTTCACTGAGTTGATCACTCACTCCCATGTTACGGGACGGTGTTTTAAACACCAACTAGACTCTGTCTTGATTTCAGATGGCGACATGACTCCTGAGGCGGAGCTAGACTTTTGTGATGACGAGGAGGCATTCTCGTACATGCAGTATTCAGGCGGGTTCATGTGAGCCGTTCTGAATCGATGGGGCTTCAGGGTTCATAATTTGTAGAGGACTACCATTCTGAATATTTTGTATTTTAATATAATACTTGTATTTATTGACCTGGCAACGCTTACATACTTTGGGGACTTGTACTGGTTTATACTGTTATATAACTCATTTCAATCTTCTGCTTGTGTATTACAACTGTCCCTAGATTATGTGTTGTTGTTTGGCTTAATCTCACTCATGTTTAATGCACTAACATGGACAACATTTAATCATCATTATCTATGTTGCATAAGTCTGATGAAAAAATTTGACAGTTTCAGGCTGTTAAATTGGGTTTCGACTTTTGAAAATTTGACAGCTAGTTTTGACACTTGTCTGATGAATTTTTGAAAATATAATGGTTTTAGGTTGTTAAATTTTGGCATTTTTCACATTGTGTTGATTTAGTGGGCTTGATAGGTTGGTCCTCTTTTAATGCTAACTTTACATACATATACCTAGAGTAATCTATAGAGTCTCCTTCAACTTTTGATAGTTAGCCAATAAGATGGAGAATATTGTTAGCTTGGGAGTAAATCAAAGCATCATTCATAACTGTGACACAGGTGTGAAAGCTCACATTAAAAGAGAATCTTGTTGAGTTAATTATGAATAAAGACTTCATCATACTAACCTTTTATTTAATCAATGGGGCAATCAACTAGATTATCTAAGATGACATGCCTAAATATCAAACTTGGTGTCAAACCTAGTGTATCATCATGATCTCTTTCTCTGGATTGAGATTGCAACATGCAAATAGTTCGTACAACATGAGTCTAGTTGAATGTCAACAACATGAGCCCAAAGGATCCAACACCTTTATGGCAAGATGGAGTACTTAATATCATGTTGTTAACATTATTTACCCCACCTCGTTTGGCTCCAACCAAATGGTGAATTCCTCTAAGTCAAACATTACCCGTTTTGAGACAAACACTATTGTATTGATTTTTAAGGCACAATGAAATTGCATAATGCGGTGCACTTTGAATATAAGAACTAGCAAGCTATCTCAATTATTAACACTTTAGTAAAATAAATTCATCTTCAAATCCTTAGAAACTATGATCCCATCCAATCCATTATCTGTAAGAACTCTATCTAGTGGGCCTTACTGATCAACAGTTTGGATGGTCATTCAGTTGGACTGGATGATTGAGTAGACCAGTGGGCCCCACTTCAGGTTATTCACTGCGCAACTATGATTGCGCAACAATGCGTATTAGGGCTGGAATGCTATAGCTATTTATACAAACAATAATTTAAGTCGAACTAGGACACAACAATGTGGAGTGTGGGAGAGGGAGTTTTGATGGGTTTCAAACTCCCCCTCCACAGTCTCTATATAAGACAGTTGGGTCCCTGATCCTACACCACGGCAAAATTCGAGTCCCATCTATAGTTTTGCAGAAAGGGTGTGAAGGAGAGAAAGGGTGTGAAGGAGAGGAAGATCATAGCTTTATCTTCTCTGGTATTTTATATAGAATATCTGGTATTTTATTCTTAGCAATGGCATCTCAGTTAGGTAAGCCATCTGACCCCTTTATTACCATGTCCTGTGCACATCTAGATCCGTGGGCCTATTCTGCATGTATGACAAATCCCACAGTTGGTATCAGAGCTACTGTGCAAAGGCATGGATGATCAGATTCAACTTCATCCATTAGAAATTCAAAATCAGTTTTTCGAATTCCCAAATTAGGGAAATTGGGGTTTCGAAATTCGAAACCCAATCCAGTTTATTAGGGATTTTCGAATCCCTGAATCCAGAAATTCAAATTAGTAATTTTGAATCCTTGTATCCAGCAATCGATAAGAGATTTCGAAAACCCGAATCCCTATTTGGGAATTTCATATTCTACTTACCATTAGAGACTTTGGATTTCGAATCTCAGATCGGTAATTAGGGGAAATCCATATTAGCCCCAAATCCAGATATTTAGGGATTTCGAAATCCCATCCAGTCAATTAGGGATTTCAGATCTACAACCCTAAATCCAGTTTCGATTAGGGATTTTCAAATCCCTAAATCCAAATTATGGTTTTCAATTTCATGTCTGAATCCCCAAATCAGAAAAAATTAGGGCTTTCATATTTGAATCCCCAAATTGAGAAAATTAGGGATTTTAATCCCAAATACAATAATTAGGGATTGCAAATCCCAACTCCCAAATTGGGAATTTCAGATCCCCATCCCCAATTCTAGATTCCGATTAGGGATTTTAGAACCCAGATCCCTAATCCAGTTACAATTAGAATTTTAAATCATTGATCCCCTATATTCATTCATGGATTAGGGATTTAAATCACATAATTAGGGATTGCAAGATCCAGTTTCTAGAGCTCAAATTGGAATTTGATAATCCCAAATTGGGGATTTTATGTACCCTGACCTGTATCTCTGGGAGATAGCCATGGATACAAGGCCTCTGCCATACTCTTGGTGAGTCGCAGCGTGTCTTCATCTCAGCAGGACTAGATTCCGGACACCTCCTTCATCTCATGCATCAATTGCTTCCTCCATTAGCATCGAGGTGTTGGAACCCTTCTTGTAACCACGATATGTCCATCGTCGAAGCCATGATCACCAGCACCGTGATCCCTCTTTGCGGTAGTCGTAATCGCCGAATAGAGAGATCCTTTTAGAAGATGCGGGTGGTGGAGCTCTCGCTTGATCTCAGACAGTAAAAAATGACTATGATTTGTGAATTTAGGTCGTGAACAACCTTTTTAGGAAACGGGCATTCGGACCTGAGTTTGTAATTTCGGGTCCGTCTCTGGACCTGCGATTAATTTCAGATATGAATTGGGCCAGATTCTTGGGCCTAATTCTAGGGCCTGTACCGGATCTCCAGATCTGGAGTGGACCTGAATTTTGGGCCTGATTGAATATGTGGGCCCATTATTCATATCCTGGCCATTCTAATCATACCGTAAGTGGGGCCCACCCATTGTGACTTATTTAAGGCCCCGATATCTTTATAGGCCCATTTATCCATGTATGTGGTCCACTAAATAATGTTCTATTATTTGATCTAAGCCATCTAGAAGTTCCATCACGAGCATATAGTCTAACTCATTCAGGAGGATATGGACCATCTAATTACTTTGATCATGAATTTTCATATATATTAAGACTTTGAACTTAACTGTTCAACTTATGAATAGCCCTACATGGATCTACCCGTCAAGTTACATAGTCCATTCTATCTGTCTATCATGAGAATGACAGGAGCTGGATTTAGTTATGTTCATTTGAACCAATGCAGATCAAATAAGAGTTCTGATTCGGCCTTATTATTGGACCATTACCCATCCTTAAGAGTTGATATGGACCATTGTAATATATGGTGTGAAACATTTCCGTTTGTTTCACTTTAAGGTCCCTTTATTTCCAAAAGGGTCAATACTAACTAACTTATGGGCCGCGTCAGACTAACTTAGATATAATCCAATTAGAGGCAGGATTGTAATTGCAATAATAAGTCTATATTTGTAGTGTTAGATTCGGTTGTATTAGCCACCATAGTGACCTCAATCGGTGAAAATTCTACAAGTATAGACTTGTAACATTGGTATAAGAAGGATTGCATACAGTTGCGTTTACATTTTCATGCATACAGTAATGAAAACACAAATGATTACCGTTTAGTAGACACGTGAACGGTTAAAGTAAATGGTGCTGGTAATGTAAAGCTGAAAGACTCATCTCACCCACAGGTGTTGAGTGTCTCAGATTTACATGACTTACATCACTTAGCTTCATGTTCAGGAGGATCACTAACATGTTATTATTACCACCCATAGGAAGAATGATGATGATGTAATAGATTCTCACTAGGATGAGATGGTTAGGCCCATCGTCATCTTGGATGATTCAGTTGATGCCTCCCTGAGTAATTAAATTGATTAACTTTGCCTGATATTTAGTTTTGTTCATGAATTGTTTTATGTAAAACAATATGCCAATGTGAGTATATTTTGCATTTAGTTCCCATCCTAACCGGATCGATTATGTTCAATAAAAAGGAGTCCATAAAGATAGTTCCGGGATGGTTACATTTGGAGATCACTTCAGAAAATTCTGAATCGTCAAAAACTTTTGAAAACAGTCAGAACATTGATCTTATAACCTCAAGATATGTACCTGGACATAATGGAAACAGAAGAGGAAACATGGTTCTAATGAGGGATCCTCAGGACCTCACAGTCCTCTAGGTTCTTCAGTTGAAAACTGACCTGGAAATGGATCGAGTCGCAAGCAGACTAAAGGGGATATTACTTCTTTTACAATAAGCCGAGCCATCAAAAGAAAGACTGTAAAGTATGATGAATGACTCATAAAGAAGGGTAATAATTCTGTTCCAGTTTGTTTTAAATTTAATCTAACTGATGTGTCAGTAGATTCTTGATGGATAGATTTGGAAACCATTATTTAGATATATACTTCTATACAAGACTTACTACAGACCAGGCTACCAACTGATGCAGAACACTCAGTATACATAGGCAATGGTGTCAAAGTCAACGTAGAGGCAATTAGAGTCTATAAACTTATATTAGAGTCAGTTTGTTTATTGAATTTGGTAGATACATTTTGTGTGCCTTTTATAAAGCGCAATCAGGTCTCTATTTCTCATTTGGATAAATTGGGATATTCATTCCAATTTGATAATAAAGGATTTAGTATTTACCTTAATTCGATTAAAGTCAACACAGACTCTATGGTAAGCAATCTATGCCAGTAAGACTTAATTGCCTCACACGTCTATAATGTTAATGACTTGTATGGAAATAAAGTAAGATCCAAGTGAAGGCTAGACTATGAGAATTCCTCCATATTGTGGCATAGGCGTCTATGTCTCATATCTCGTGAGAGATTGCATAAACTTGTGTGAGAAAGAATTCTACATTCTCTAGACTTCTCTGACTATAAGGTATGTATTGATTGCATAAAGGGAAAACAGAGTAGAACTAGAAAGAAAGGTGCAACCATGAGTATAGGTCTATTAGAGGTGATACATACAGACATTTGTGGACCATTCCCTATAGCATCATGGAGTGGACACAAATATTTTATTACATTTATAGATAACTACTCTCGTTTCCGGTATCTCTACCTTATTACTAAGAAGTTAGATGCCCTGGATGCTTTTAAGATTTATAAAGCTGAAGTTGAAAATCAACTCGATAAAAGGATTAAAGTTGTCAAATCTGACCATGGTGGTGAACATTATGGCAGATATGATGAATCAGGATGCAATCCAGGGCCGTTCACTAAATACTTGTAAGATTGTAGCATTGTCGCACAGTACACTATGCCTGGTACTCTGGGGCAGAATAGAGTGGTTGAGAGACGTAATCGCACCCTTATGGATATGGTGAGAAGTATGGTTAGCAATTCGACATTACCAGAATCTCTATGGAGTGATGCGATCAAAACCATAGTTCATATACTAAACAGGGTTCCTAGCAAAGCAGTAAGTAAAACTCCTTTTGAGTTGTAGAATGAGAGAAAGCCAAGTCTCCGATATCTACATGTTTGAGGTTGTCCTGCTGAAGCCAAAATTTATAACCCGCATGAAAAGAAGTTTGATCCTAGAATCGTAAGTTGTTTCTTCATTGGGTATCCAGAAAGACCAAAAGGCTATCGATTTAACTATCCTTCCTACTCTATCAGGATTGTTGAGACTGGGAATGCCAGATTCATTAAGGACACTAAAAACAGTAGGAGCACGAACATAAGAAATTTTGTATTTGAGGAACAAAGGACTGTGACTCCTGTCATAGTCAATCCAGATCACGTGGATATTAATGATGCAGTTGATTTTGCAGTCACTGCAGAACACCACGTAGAACCTCATATACAAACCACTGATGAAGAAAATGAAGATCAGACCTAACAAACTGAACCATTGAGAAGATCTGAAGGAGAGAGAAGGCCTGTAAATCGAGACGATTACATCGTATACTTACAGGAACACGACTTTGACATAGGGGTGGAAAAGGATCCCGAACCCTTTACACAAGTCAAATAAAGTGCTGATCTTTCTCGTTAGTTTGATGCCATGAAAGATGAGTTAAAATCCATGAAGGACAATAAAGTATGGGATCTTATAGAATTACCTACTGGAATAAGGCCGATTGGTTCTAAATGGATATTTAAAACTAAAAGGGATTCCAAGGGTAATGTCGAAAGGTATAAAGTCCGACTTGTTGCCAAGGGTTTTAACCAATGTAAGGGCATTGACTTTAAGGAGACTTTCTCACCAGTGTCTAAGAAAGACTCATTCAGGATCATAATGACTCTTGTAGCTCATATGGATTTAGAGTTACATCAGATGGATGTAAAGACTGCATTTCTCAATAGGGATCTGAATGAGAATGTGTACATATTGCAGCCCGAAGGTTTTGTAGTTATTGGCTTAGAACATTTAGTTTACAAACTTAAGAAGTCCATCTATGGGTTGAAACAGGCAGCGACAGTGGTACCTTAAGTTTCATGAAGTAATTTCCTCATATGGCTTTATAGAAAATACTGCAGATGAATGCATCTATATTAAACTAGTGGGAGTAAGTTCGTTATGATGATTTTGTATGTTGATGACATTCTGTTGGCTAACAGTGATACCAAGATGTTGAGTGACACCAAGCAATTCTTATCTCAAAGATTTGAAATGAAAGACCTTGGTGAAGCTTCTTACATTATCGGCACTGAGATTCGTCATGATAGAACACGTGGACTGCTTAGCCTGTCACAGAGGGCCTATATTACTAGGGTACTCGAAAGGTATGTCATGCAAAATTGTGCTTCAGGAAAGTCGCCCATGTGAAGGGCGACAAATTTGGTCTATTTCAGTGTCCAAAGAATGATTTGGAAAAGGATCGAATGAAAGAATTTTCGTACGCATCAGTAGTAGGGAGCATCATGTATGCTCAAGTCTATACACGATCGGACATTGCCTTTGTTGTTGGAATGTTGGGAAGATATCTATCTAATATAGGAATGGAACATTAGATAGCTGCAAAGAAAGTATTACGGTATCTTCAGAGAATGAAAGACTTCGGACTCACATACAGAAGATCTGATCAATTAGAGTTGATCTGATATTCAGATGCGAACGTCGTAGGCTGCATTGATACTAAGAATTCTACTTCAGGATACATCTTCATGATGGTGGAAGGAGCTGTGTCGTGAAAAAGCGTGAAATAATCTACCATAGCCTCATCCACTATGGAAGCTGAATTTATTGTCTGTCATGAGGCATCTAATCAGGCACTATGGTTGCAGAGTTTCTTTTTAAGTTTGCGGGTATTAGATCATATCCCGAAACCATTGAAAATATTTTACAATAATTTGGCCGCTATTTCTTTCTCTAGTAATACAAGCATTCGTCAAGGTCAAGGCATATCGACATCAAGTACCTTGTTGTAAAGGAAAGGGTTTAGAATCATCAAATGTCTGTGGAATTCATCACCCATAAGCAAATGATTGCAGATTCGCTCACTAAAGGGCTCTCTATCACACCATTTCAGGAGCATGTAACATCCATGGGAGTCATTGATCCCACAGATGTTTTCAGTTAGTGGGAGTTGAGCATACTTTGATTTTCACAGACACTTAGAGATCTCGTTTTATATAGTTTGTTTGGATAATTTTGATATAAAGCTTTATTTCTACTTCTCTATATATATGCGCAAATTTTGAGTAAGTAGAACTCCAGTGGTGTCTCGTTGGAGATAGGTAAAAGATTCAGGACCTCTTAAGGATAGACACATATTATCACACTAAAGTGTGTAATCCTTATACCACATTGCCAGTTCTTGATCTATGTCGTTAAGATTGAAAGTATTTATGATCGCGCTTAGACTCACTTCACCTAAATTGAATGTTGTGATGACTACCGCATTTCGATACTGACCGTCTTGATGGACCAGATTGAATAGCATTACTCATACTATCCAACTGTTTCATTGGTTAACCATTTAGATATTTTCTTAAAAGATCAAAATTTGTTTTCAAAATTATTCTATATGACTATCATTGACATTGCTCAATGAGGCCCAAGTGGAAAAATGTAAGAACTCTATCTAGTGGGCCTTACTGATCAACGGTTCGGATGATCAGTCAGTTGGATTGGATGATAGAGTAGACCAGTGGGCCCCACTTCAGGTGATTTGTTGCGCAACTATGATTGCGCAGCAGTGTGTATTAGGGTTAGAATGTTATAACTGTTTATGCAAATAGTAATTTGAGTCAAACTGTGACACAACAATGTGGACCGTTGGAGAGGGAGTTTTGATAGGTTTTAAACTCCCCCTCCACAGTCTCTATATAAGAGAGCTGGGTCCCCGATCCAACACCACAGCAGAATTTGAGTCCCATCTATAGTTTTGCAGAAAGGGTGTGAAGGAGAGGAAGATCCTAGCTTTATCTTCTCTGGTATTCTGTATAGAAGATTTGGTATTTTATTCTTAACAATGGCGTCTCAGTTAGGTAAGCCATCCGACCCCTTGATTACCATGTCCTGTGCACAGCTAGATCCGTGGGCACATTCCGCAAGTATGATAAATACCACATTATCCTAAATGAATATTCTCAATATCCTTAGACCAAGTGATGGTTAAACCTGATTACCGTAGTCACTACACTTTAATTTATTTAGTTTCTCTGGTAACTATTAATCCTTAAAATCTAGGAAGGGCTTGATGTCCAAGAATTGTGTTTAATGCCTTAGACAATGATGGGTTAATTATACTTAATTGACTATTATCACGCTTGACTAAATAGTTTTTAACACAAACTATCATTCATTTTGTTTGATGATGGGTTTAAATCTAGTGAACATGTCCCACTTGGTTCCTTTTAATTGAAATTATTAAAGTTTATACCATAACCTATTATGAATATAGATTATTACGACCCAAATAAGATTACGAGCTGAAAATTGGACCCTAAATAACCCAACAGAAATTGGCCTATAAAAGATTCATTAATACATGAAAAACCAAACATTATATCAATCTAGTCCTACAAATCAATGGCATAGACCCCTAATTCCTAGCTATATATGTGACAAAAAACATACTTGTGTGAGCCAACACTAATTAAGGTCTAAACAACCCACAACCATCAACAATTGGTGTATTATCAAAACATTAACGTAAACCATCAACTAACCCATAATTAAAGACTTAATTAGTGTATAAAAATCATCAAAATTTCAATTTCATTTAATAAGGATGTGTGTGTGTGTGTGTTTTAATTGTGCCCTGGAAAATCAATTTGTGCCTTGATCCAATAGTCATGTGGATATACTAGGGTTGATCTCAACTATTGATCTTGATGACCACAAGCTCTACTAGGAAATATGATTACCTTAAATAATATCTGATGTTGCCTTATACTTGTACAAAAGGGGTTATGTTAGAAGTTATTCCTTTAGTCTTTAGAAACATGATATTGGACATGATGGTCATTGATTGGGGAGAGTTGTGTTCCAGGATCTCAGTACTCTGTGAGACATGACCAACACAGGTACTTGGGACACATTCATAGACATCATGTTTTGAGATGTACGGTTATCCTTTATGAGGGGACTAACTTGGGTGAAGATGGAAGGTCTCTATCATTAGGAGTCGACTTGGTGTTGGTTGTGCTTTTGCCCTTATCCTACACAAACATGGAAGTGTAGTGTTCTATGGATATAAGATATTGGTGTTGGACATTTGGACACTTACATTAGAGGATTGAGTTCAAGTCAATTAGCCTTAACTATGACCATGTGATCAGGGACTTGAAGGTTGTGAACTCCACTTGTGGGACTTAGCCCTTCCATCCCGTCGTTATTCATCAGAGGAACATGGGGAGGTGTCTCACGTACTTGCCACTCTTTCGTTTTGGTGTAAGGTGTATATGATTGAATTATTTTCACCTTATTTCCTTAGTTGTGTAATTCCTTTCAAAGGTGGCTAGAAATGGTATGTTTGAATACTTTGAGTCATCATTATCTGATTTGGCTTATTCTTATTTGTGATTGGTTAGGGTCTGCAAGCTTACCTTGGGGTTGGGAGATCGTAAAATCCCCTGACCTGAAAAAGACTCTCATGCTTGGCTTACGACCGCAGAGGTTTGAGTAATGGTCATAGTTATAAAAGAGGAAGGGGTTAGGTAGCTTCTCCTTGCCATATTTCATACAGCCTTTACTTTAAGGGATATATGACTTTCAAGGGCATTTCAAACCTACAATGATAATGTTGGTCTAGCCATGCTTCATGTAGCCTTGTAGGAGGACTTTGCATGAAAAAGTAAAATAATTGCTAGCCTTGCTATGCAAAATCAAATGACCCGGACATATGAATAAAATAGATAAGTAGAAGTAAAAGAGTTAAAATGCATGAAGTGGTATATGGTATGTTGGGACATGCTAAAAGATGAGCTACAGATATCCTTTTGGGGGGGGTGAATAGGACAATGCCAATTCCTAATAAAAACTTGCAAAAATAATATTCTCAATTGCATAATGTATTGAAACCTTGATTCCAATTAATTCGTAGGACAACCTTCACCTATTATTTTAGGCAGGATAAGCTTATCTCTTGACGTCCTTGAAATCAATCTTTCAAAATAGTAAAAGGCACAAAATGAAATAAATCAATCACCATAAATGCACAAGGAGTTATAATGGTTCGGTGTTTAACACACACATACTCCACTCCCAAAATTATTACCCTCGTAATTTTGGCTTTACACTATATCAAGGTTTTCACAGGTTCACCTTAAAAACCTCTTACAATTCTTGTGATTTTCACGAGCTAACCACAAATCAAACCAACGAGATTTTTGGGCTATCTCCATCAAAACCCAAATAATAATAGTACTTATCTTCAGAAGACAAAGTGTCGATTTGAAGATATTTGATGAAGTCTAGGCTTCGATCAAGGTAGTGATCTTCTTTCTTAAATGTCGATGTAGCAGTGTATGGTCAACTAAAAAGAATATAGGGATCTATTGTATCTCAAGAAATATAAACCCTAAATACTGTAGATTCAATGCTCTATTTCTCAAGTAAAGTATAAATTATTCTCTAATTGCATTGACTTCAGAAAGGGAAATGAATAAGCTAGAATAAATAAGAATTACCATACAGAGAGCTTCGGGAGGACTTGAGTTTCTTTTTGACTTGTAGAAGATTTTTTAGTGAATTTCATTATACAAATGAATGAGAGAATGTCCTTATTTATAGCTAAAAGATTTAAAAATTTAGCCAGCTTAAGAATAGGTTTGGATGACCATATTTCAACGATTCTGTTCCAACAACTATCATATTGCGTGGGATAAGATTTATAAAAAATGTGGCTGACCGAATCGCTTTAAAATTCGAAAGTTCCATTGTTGGAAACTTGACCCATGACACCTTCAGGCTGGCCCAATGCCAAGTTGGGTTGGTTGAACCTAAAGCTGGGCTGGCCAAACTTGCAACAGATTTTCCATTTTGTTAAATTTGAAAACTTGGCCAAATCTAAAGTTAGGTTAGTCGAATTTAGTTAGGCTAGCCGAACGTTAGTGAATTTACACTATAAATTATACACTTTAAATATTTAAGGCCATGTTTAAAAAACGCTTAACCTAAGGTCTTTTCTAAGGTCATTCAACCTGTCCATGTCCATCCATCTGAAACATCCTGTTTATCAGGACGGACCTTCTAGTATGATGGAGGTCATTGTCAAGCCTGTATCCTAGTGATCATTCCATTCCGTTGGATTCTGCGATCCTCCCAGTTGAATTCCGACGACCCGCGACCTTTTGATTTCATTTACGCGTGACCCTGAATCCCATCCTATATACCCGAGTTGACTCAACCCGAGACCTATGCCATTGCGACCATACCGTCGCCGTGGTTCTGATGCCACGTCTCGTGTGCCAATCCAACATCTAGATCATGAGATGTGGACCACACATGATCATGGCCGTGGACCGCACGTTGCGGGACCCACCTAACCCATGACACACTTCCCTAGGTCATTATGAGGATGACATCACCCCTACACCTATCTACCCTACACCCTACTCCATAGCCTCTTACACCTTATAAGTAATTTTTTTTTTCTTCCCCATGAGCATGCCTCTTACAAGTCATGATGGCCTACCATCATCATTGCCTAGAAACTACCTCTCTCTCTCTCTCTTATCTCTCCCTCTCTCTTTCTCCTTCTTTATTTCCTCCATTAGCAACCTCCAACCATCCCAAGCTCCCTAAAAATCCAGCAACCTCAAGCTCCCTAATCCCCCATATCCAACCCTCCAAACCTCATCTCAACCATTAAATCGACCTCCTTGGAGCATTGGAAGCCATTGGTGGAAGGAGTTTAAGAATCCTAGGTGGGTGCCATATTTAGGGTAGATCTACATTCCTTCATTGATTTTCTTGCATAAGATCATGTAGGATCCACCAATCAATGGTGGGGATCCCATTTGACCCTTTGGATGTGGCCGATGGCCCATCCTTGATGCATGCATGATCCATGATGAGTCCATTCTCCATGGACCCCATCATGATATTTTTTTTTTTGAATCCGTGCCTTCTAAGTGTCATCTAGACCCCTCATTTGCATGGTGGGGATGGTATCTCTACCTCATATTATATATATATATATATATATTATGATGGCCATGCATATGATTGTATGGTGCAGATCTTGTGAGGGACTCATAGTGGCTGAGTCCCTCCTTCATTGGCCGTTCTCTCTCTCCTCTCTCTCTCTCTCTCTCTCTCTCTCTCTCTCTCTCTTCCTCTCCCTCTTTCTCTCTTCTTCTTATTTTGATGGTGATGATGATGTATATGGCTGGTGGGCCACGTGTACATGGGCTCCACTTGGTGGATGAAATACATCCAGACCGTCCAACCATGGAATGTCCAGTAGTAACACTGCTGGACTGTATGAAGGAAAACATCAATATCAGTTTGATCCAAAGTTTAGTGGGCCACATGTGTGTGGACCCACCATGATGTGTGTAGTGCACCCACACCGTTTGTCCAGCAGGGATGGAGGGTCCCACACAGTAGTGAGCTGCTGATTGACGTCAGCAAGTTCTGTGGGCCACTAAGATGTATGCATTCCTAGCCGTCCATCTATTGGGATGCTGGACAACACGCCCAGCAGCATATAGCTGCTGTACTGATGCAGCAAGATCTGTGGTCCCCATGTGGTATGGTTATATCCATGACCGTCCATCTGTTTGGACGTGGGACCCACCCACACGTGTGGGGTGGGACCCACCTTAGTGTTTGTATTCTACATTTGCACCGTCCATGGATTGGGACGGTGCTGTGGGCCCAGCATGATGTATGTGCTTTATTCACACCATACTTTTTAGGACGTGGGACCCACCCACACGTGCTGCACATGTGGGGTGGGCCCACCTTGATGTATGCAGTCTATATCCACACTGTCCACACCACAGGACGGTGGGACCCCACCATTATATATGTGTTTTATTCAGCCGTCCATCTAGGATGTGGCCCACCCCACATGTGTGGATGGGACCATCCTTGATGTGTATATTCTGTATTCACACCGTCCATCTGGGCGGTGTGTACATGTGCGATATGGGTTTTATCCCAGCCGTCCATCTGTTCTGCACGGGCGGGACCCACCTTGATGTATGTATTTCATATCCACATCATCTGTCCCTAGATGGTGTGCCATGGGACGCACCATGATGTATACTTTGTAACCACGCTATCCACATGTTTCTTGTCGTGGGTGGGGCCCACCTTAAGGCACATGTTGTATATGCATACCATCCATCTCTGGATGGTGACGGGCCCATGTGAAGTATGTGTTTCATCCAGACCATCGAGCAGCAGCTGGACACTGCTGGACATCAGGGCTAAAACGCCCACTGTTAAAAACCATCCGAGCCCCACTATGATGTTTGTGGGGGCCCAGCTGCTGGCCCATTGCTTGTTGGCCCACACACCAGTGGGACCCACTGTGCCATGTGTTTTATCTAGTCATCCAATAGCTGGACCGTCCGGCAGGGGTGGGATGCTGGCCCACCTTGTGGCATGTATTATACTCACAATGTTCATGTGGTGGGGCCCACCGTGATGTGCAAGGTCCATCTTGCAGGCCTATAATGATGTGTGTTCTATTTTCCTATTGCCTGTTTATGTTCTGGGCTATATGGGCTGCCCCATCAGGCCCACTCTATTGTATATGATACACACTCTACCCATCCCTTATGCCTAACCCATGGGCCCTTGTGTGTGGCCCAATATGAGATGTATTTGAGGCCTAAATATGAGGCCCATTATGATGAATTTGAGACTCATGAGATGTGGCCCATTGTGATGTGTTATGGCCATTGATGAGGCCCAAAGTGATGTATGTGAGGTCCATATGTGAAGGCCCAATTTGATGTGTATGAGTCTCATATGTGGGGCCCAATCTTATGTGTATGAGGCCCTTTTATAAGGTCATGGGCCCACTATATGTTTGGCTCTATGTGAGCCATTCTTAGGGAGTAATGTTGGTTAAATGTCCACATTGATTGGCAATGATGGTTAAATGTCCACATTATGACCTTCCCTTAGGCCTTGTTAGGCTCGTTCTCATCATTCTCTAGTGGGTTAACACAAATTATTGGGCCCTATTGATGTTGCATGGTCCATCATCGCCGTAGACGGATGGCTCTATGCTATCGAATTTGGTATGTCCATAGCTGAGGGCCGATCCTTATATTAAGGTTTAGATCAGCTGTTCATTTATGGACCCCGCCTTACATAAAGGCCGATTATCGATGCTGGTTATTGATATCGATTATGACTATGTGACAGCATAACATCATGATACATGCCTATACGCATCATCGCATGCTTGTTATGAGATGTGGTTGACCATTACATATGCCATTGAGTGTAAGACCTGTATCCTAGTCCGTACTGTTCCGTCAACTTCCGTGATCCTTATCGTCAAATTTTAGCAACCTGTGACATATAATCAACGTTGCGATTGACCCGAAGTTGTATCCTGTAAATTCATGTCGACTTAATCTAAGACTTGTATCATTGCGACCGCACCGTCGCCGCGTTTCTAACGCCGCGACTCGCGCACCGATCGGATACCCAGGTCGGAAGACGTGGGCCAGCGTTTATTTCGAAGAAACGCCGTGCTTTCTCGATCCCAAGAGAATCTCTACACAATGTCAAATCAATCAATCACATCAATCAATCAATCACTTCAATGTCAAGTACACATCACCTTTCTCCACAAGTAAAGCAACCCATGCTTTCTCTCACCAAAGTCAAACCATCTCTCACTTCACCCATCCCTCACCTCACATCACTCACCCATCACACCCATCACCTCTCCTTATCTCTCTCTCTCTCTCTCTCTCTCTCTCTCTCTCTCTCTTTCCATTCACATTTTCCAAGCAACCCCAAAGGAGAAAAAAAATCCCACGTTGGGAGCTCTTCCATGAGAGAAAACAAGCAAGTGTGAGGCCCACCTTTTCCATTCCAAAACCCTTCATCCTAGCCATCCATTTCCCATCTCCACCATCAAAGAGGAGCACAAGGAGATAGGCTTCCCAATGGACCAAGAAGATCAAGTGGTGGGTGCTTTGATAGGATAGATTTCTATGTTTTTATGATGGGCCAAGTGAGGCCTACCGATCAATGGTATGGATCTCACTTGGGACCCTAAGATGTGGCCAATGGCCCACTTTGATTACCGTTTGATGTATGATGGAATGCAAGGGAGGGCCCATAGTATCGGGGTCCCTCCATCACACGTG
Source organism: Magnolia changhungtana (assembly GCA_030180095.1). NCBI lineage: Eukaryota > Viridiplantae > Streptophyta > Magnoliopsida > Magnoliales > Magnoliaceae > Magnolia > Magnolia changhungtana. The sequence continues at coordinate 1,442,896 of JASAUF010000502.1, read as the reverse complement.
TGTCCCACTTTCTCTCTCTCTCTCTCTCTCTCTTTCATTTTTCTTTTCTTGTGATGTTATGATTGTGTGGCCCACTTGGATGGACCCCACAATAGGGCATGTATTGGATCCAAACCATCTTAGGTGGGGCCCACTTTACATACGTATTGTAACCACACCAACCTCCATGTGGTGGCCCACCTAAACCGGGCCCACCTCGAATGTATGTGTTCAGTCCAACCATCCAGCGTCCCTGGACGCTGGACGTGGGAAGGAAAACACAAATGTTGGCTTGATTTTCAAGCCTTGGAAGTGGGCCACTTGTATAGGACTCACCTTGATGTATGTGTTCAATCCACGCCGTCCATCCTATTTACCAGCTCATTTTAGGCGTTGGGCCGTAAAGTGGAGCTGATCCAACTTTCTCGTGGGCCATGCCTTAGCTAACAGTGATGTCCACCATTTAAAGACACCTAAATCTTTCTACACGCCGAAAAACACCCTATATTGGTCTTGATGGCCTGGTATTGGGCTATGGAAGCTAGTGGTTGGGGTGGATTTGACCAAAGTGGGCCCCACATGTGAAAAACCTTAGAAATAAGGGATTTCAAAAAAAAATAAACAAATAAATAGTAACATGTTGCTGCTGTCTCTGTCAGAGAGAGGATGCCTGGCGTCCTGACATCCACAAGCAGGGACCCACAGCTCTAGATGTGGGCCCCACCATGATGTTTCCTTTATCATCCAACCTGTTCATTAGGTGGGCCGCTTCTTGAAGTGGGCCCCCTATGAATTTCAGCCACATCCAGATCTCAGGTGGCCCACACCATAAGAAACAGCGGTGATTGAACTCTATCATTGAAGCCCTTTTGAGCCCACAGGAGTTTTGGATCAAGCTAAAATTTGTCTTTACCCTTCATCCAGGCCCGTGTGACCTTATGGATGGATTGGATGGCATATAAACAACATGGTGGGCCCCACCTGGAGCCCACAGTGATGTATGTGTTTAAATCCCACCGTCCGAGCCCACTGTAATATATTTGTTTTATCCCCACCATCTCCTGGACGGTGGGGGTGCATGTGTGTGCGTGCGTGTGTGGGTGTGCATGTGTGTGGATATATATATATATATATATATACACACACACACACATGGGGGTGGGCCTTCATGTGGGCCCACACCATGATGCATGTGCTGCATCCACTCTACCCATCCATTCTAAAAGCCCATTTTGAAGCATGGGCTGAAGAATGAGCTGGACCCATTGTTTGGTGGGCCCTACCCTTGATGCATGTGTTACATCCAAACGACCCAACCATTTGGCAAGCTTCTCTTAATGAGCTCAAGATTAAAAATAAGATAGATCTATAGTTCAAGTGGACCTCACCTTGGTATATATAAGGCCCAAGCGATTAGGCCCACCTTGACATAATTATGGCCCATTGCTGAGGCCACACCTTGATGTGTATTTGTGGCCGTTATTGAGGCCCACCTTGATGTGTATTTGTGGCCGTTATTGAGGCCCACCTTGATGTGTATTTGTGGCCGTTATTGAGGCCCACCTTGATGTGTATTTGTGGCCATTGTTGAGGCCCACCTTGTGTGTACTTGTGGCCATTGTTGAGGCCCACCTTAATGTGTACTTATGGCTATTGTTGAGGCCCATCTTGATGTGTATTTATGGCTATCGTTGAGGCCCACCTTGATGTACATAAGGCCCATGTGATTAGGCCCATTCGAGGTATTCGTGGCCCGTTGTTAAGGCCAACTTTGATATACATGAGACCCATATTACAAGGCCCATTGTGATGTATTCAAAGGCCCATGGGACATGGCCCATTACAATGTACTTAAGGCCCCTTAATGCGGCCCACTTGATTTATGAAAGGCCCATATGAGGTAGCCCATTTGATGTATTTGAGGACTTTGGGACGAGGCCCAATGAGATGTATATAGGTCCATTGTAATGTGTGATTCCCCATGGTTTGTGTAATGATATTATGGCAGACCGTGCCTTGGGAGCAATGTTGGTTTGATGTCCACATTGTAAGTACAATGTTGGTTAAATGTCCGCATTGTGACTCTCCCTAAGGTCCATTGATAGGCCCGTACTTGTTGTGTGTAAGCTGTTTATGCCCATCTGCGTTGTACAGATAGTTCATTACTTTATAACATGCTTAGTATAATCTCATCATTCATGCGCATACACATCATATGTATACTTGATATGAAAAATGTTTGATCATAGCATAAGCCATTGAGCTGAGACATTTACGGGACTCCTTATAAGACGGAGTGCCCCACTTGATCGCATGGTACGCGTGAGATTGCTACATGATTATACGGTGTGACTCATGCATCTCGCATATGTGTGACTTGATCACTGCACGCCCTAGCGACATCAGGGCCGTGGCTCCACAGGCACATCGTGGATGGCCGTATCGGATACCGAAAATACTTTGTTCTAGCACTGTGGGCACTTAGGATGTCCTTGGGTGAAAGTCCCAGAACCTTTTTGGTACCAGGGGATGCTCCAACGTCTAGACCGAGTGGATACACGAGCGCCCGAGTGCCGAATACCAGTAGGCCGCGTCTCCCACTGTGTCGTGGTCGGTTGGAAGGGGGTGTGGCCTTATCCGCCTGAGTGAGGGGGCTATAAGCTAGGCTGAGTTTGACCAGCTCGCAAATGTGTCCGCTATCGACTAGCCGGGTAGGTATTGGCAGACTACTGATTAGGTGAATAGTGTGGTCTCTTCCACTTGCTTGACTATGCAACTAGGGAGGAGGCAGTTAGTGTGAGGTATACTAGACCCTGGTGATATCCAGAGAGGAACTGTACTGATACGTGTACTTAATGAGTACTGGCACGCTTGCTTTGCATCTCGCATATGACATTTGGCTATATAGGCCTCGCATCACATGGTCTTGGTATGACCGATAGCATTCATGCCTTGCATTACATAGCTTTGGTATAGCTGATAGCATTCATGGACTTACCGCATATTCCCACATTACTCTGATATTGTACACATGGCACTTACCTTACACACACTTTCACCACCCTCTAAGCTTTTGTAAGCTTATGCACGATCGATGCGTGCAAGTGGCGTTAGGTTGCAGCAGCATTGAGCTCGAAGCGTGCAGCAGTCTTCTGGAGCTTTTGGAGTTTCTGTTACTTTCATTATATTATATTTTCCTTTCGTACACATTGTACTTAAAGTTTTTGATATGGTGGATATGTGGTGTTGTTATTTTATGACTTGGTTATACTTGTGGTTATGCTCCATTAAAAAAAAATTCATACTCAAAATCCTCCTTGTAGGATTCCAGGATCGTAATCTGGCATATGGGCACTGGGAGCCAAGAATGGGGTACTACGGAGGTTGTCAGTGCCAGATTCGGCGATCGAGAATTTTGTAAGCCCGGTTTCCTAGTTTAGGGCATGACATTGGGCAGGTTGTTTATAAGACTCCTTGATAGGTAGAGTCATCCCACATGAGTGCATGGTATGTGCAGGATTGATGCATGATTGGACTGTGTGACTCATGCATCTTGCATTATGTGTTGTGAATGCTTACCCCTTAGCAATATCAGGGCCACAGGCATATCGTGGATGGCAGTTTGGACACCGAAAATCTTCTCTTTACATAGGGCACGAAGGATGCCCCTAGGTGAAAGTCACTAAACCTGACGGTACCAGAAGACGCTCCAACATCAAGGCCGAGTTGATACATGAGGCCACAAGGGCCGAATAGTAGGTTGTCGTGTCTCTCACTATGTCGTGGTCGGTTGGAAGGGGGTGTGGCCTTACCCGCCCAAGGGAAGAGGGTAATTATTAGGCTGAGTATGACTAGCTCATAAATGGGTCCGCTATCGACGTGCTGGATAGATATTGGCTGACTATTGGCCAGGCGGATAGTGAGGTCTCTTCCGCTTGCATGGTCATTCGTTCAGTATAGGGCGACAATGTACTGTATAGTGTATTAGACCCCGGTGATTATCTAGAAAGAACTATATTGATATATGATGCTCTAGAGACAAGCTGGATTGATATGTGGATTGGTATGCTTGAGCTGCATCTTGCACATGACATTGGTTATGTAGGCCTTGCATCGTATGGCCTTGGTACGGCCAATAGCATTCATGCCTTGCAACGCATGGCCTTGATGTGGCTGATAGCATTCATACCTTGCATCAGCCTTGGTACGGCTGATGGCATTCATGTACTTACTAGTATATTCCGCATAGCCTCGGTACGGCATTCTGAGCACGCTTATATTGTGCACATACTTTCACCACCCTCTAAGCTTTCTATACGCTTATGCAAGATTGATGTGTGCAGGTGACATCTGGACGCAGCTGTAGGTTAGCAGGGCAGGAGCGTACAGTTGAGCTTCTAAAGATTTGTAATTATCATCATTGTACTTCCTTTATGCACATTGTACCTTAAAGTTTTTAATCATAGTGGATTTTGTGATGGAGTTCTAGTTATTGTTCGTGGGTTATGATTATGGTTATGCTGATTATGAAATCAGTTTATGATCTAAATCCTCCTTGTAGGGTCCTAGGATCGGAATCCAGTGTATGGGCGTTGAGAACTGAGAATAGGGTACTATGGAGGTTGTCGACGTCGGATTCGGTGATCAAAAATTTTGTGAGCCCAATTTTCGAATTTGGGGCATGATAGGAGTTAGTATCAGAGCATAACTTGAGAATAATTCAGGGCAACATCACATATCCGCAATGAGATTAGGACGATCAGGTCCCAAGTGCATATCTTTCTGATTTAGTTCCTTAATGTCCGAGCCTTCGAGGGTTCTCAAGGCTGATGGATGCCTTTGTTCTTTGATGTAAACCATGTCGCCTAGACGTGGCGCGTGAGGCACGAGAGGCACCCGAGGTGACCGAACTACCTGAGTGGCTCCCGCTCCACCACTTGAGGATCCCATTCCTCTACATGAGGTTCTTATTCCGCCTCCTGTAGTTCCCATTCCCCCGCCGGAGCCTCCTGTTCCCACGCCCGAGACCCATGTAGATCCTCCGCCCCCGCCTGAGATGAGTGCAGGCCCTACCATACCAGTTGGTGTGGAGCAGTTGCAGGCCATGTAAGAGTAGGGCATATGCCTCGCGGAGACCCCTGAGTCGACAGAGTAATTGCGCGCGAGCGCCTTGTTGAGAGATTTCCTTTAGCCCAATCCCCTACGATTCCAGGGAGAGCTTGATTCGACCGTAGCAGATAGATGACACTTCCGAGTGGAGAAGATGTTTGAGATTATGAGGTGCACGACCCAACAGCGGGTCCCTTTGGTTGCGTATTTGTTCGATGGTGAGGCCAAGCACTAGTGGACCTTTGTCACTTATGCTGTAGGAGCTGACTTCATCTGGACATGAGAGGACTTCATTGACCGATTCGACTGACAGTACTTCCTTGACCACATTCGTCGGCAGCGAGCATGGGAGTTCGAGACCCTGGTGTAGGGAGACATGACTGTGGCTCAGTATGCAGCCCATTTCGTGGCACTGTCGAGGTTTGCAATGTATTTTTTTAACGATGAGGAGCGAAAGGCCCACCGTTTTGAGAACGACTTGCGTTACGGCCTCCGTGGCCGTGTTATTGGACACGAGCTCTCAACCTTTGAGGGGGTAGTATGGAGGACTCAGATTTATGAGGCTAATTGGGCCGGTACGCAGAATGATCACGATCGGAGGAGAGACCGTAAGAGGCAGGCCCCCTTCGGTGGCCCCCAGCAGTAGCGGCATCGACAACGGTAGAGGTTCACGACCCACCGAGCACCAGCGGCACCTCCAGCACCACCCTAGAGGCCATTTGCAAGGATGTATTTTAGATGTAGTGGAGTAGGGCATCTTATGTAGGAGTGCCCTTACCCTCACTAGTAGCAATAGCCGGGAGCACCTCAGTAACCTCCATGGTAGCAGCGACCCCAGCCACCTCCGTCGTAGAGGCCTCAGCCATAGCCGAGACAGCAGTATGGGCCGCTGCAGCGTTAGCAGCATTAGTAGCACCCTCAAAGGGGACAGACACCTCCCTAGCCGGCTCAAGCTAGATTCTATGTAGCTCAACAAGACCTGCAATCCTCTAAAGGAGTTATGAAGGGTATTCTTCATGTCTCTGCATGCATTACTCAAGTTCTGTTCGATTCTGGTGCATCTCATTCTTTCATGTCTGAGGATTTTTACCGTTCGACTGGATTGGCGACAGTGTCTGCCCGTGAGGGATTGAACCATATAGACGCCCTTGGGGAAGACTACATTGCTAGGTCGATGTTGTTTGTCTTGCCCCGTCTTGGTCGAGGAGACCTTCTTACTCGCCGATTTGGTCATATTGTCGATGTCAGAGTTTGACGTCATGTTGGGCATAGATTGACTTGCTGAGTACCACACCGTTCTGAACTACTCTGTGAGACGGTCACATTCTGTATACCTAGATTGCAGCAGTTCCAGTTTATTGCCGAGCCCAGAGGAGAGTCATTATCTTATTTGATGTCGTGCACAGTATAGGAGCCAGTAGATATGAGCATTGATCAATTGCTAGTGGTCTATGATTTCCTCGATGTATTCCTGGAGATTTCAGGATTACCGTCACACCGGCATATTAAGTTTCAGATTGATCTTGTACCCAGTACCGTGCCTATCTCGAAGGCCCCGTATCGTATAACACCGATGGAGTTGTGGGAGCTGTAGCAACAGTTGGATGATTTTCCAGAGTTAGGCTTCATCGGTCCAAGCAATTCGCCGTGGGGAGTGTCAGCACTATTCGTCAGGAAGAAGGATGGCTCGTTGAGGATCTGCATGGATTACCGTGAGCTCAACCGGGTCATGATAAAAAATAAGTATCCGATCCTGAGGATTAATGATTTGTTTGATCAGCTGCGGGGTGCACAGTTCTTTTCAAAGATTGACCTGCAGTCCGGGTATCACCAGATTTGAGTCCGAGAGGAGGATATCCCGAAGACAGCTTTTAGGACACGCTACGATCACTTTGAGTTTCAAGTCATGTCCTTCGGAACGACCAATGCACTCGTGGTCTTCATGCAATTGATGAACGAGGTTTTTCGGCCTTATTTCGATCAGTTTATTGTGGTCTTCATCGACGACATTCTGATATATTCGAGGATGCGCGAGGACCACGAGTAGCATTTGGAGATCGCCTTGTAGACCCTCCTTGCCCACCAGCTTTATGCGAAGCTGGAGAAGTGTGAGTTTTGGTAGGAGGAGGTGAAGTTCCTCGATCACGTGGTGACAAGGGAGGGTATCGCAGTGGACCCCTCGAAGATTGATGCAGTGCGTTAGTGGGGTCAGCCCATGAACGCATCTGAGATCTGCAATTTCCTTGGTTTGGTGGGATATTATCGACGATTTATCGAGGGATTCTCCCGTATTGTAGCGTCGCCGACTAGGTTGACTTGGAAGGGCTTAGAGTTTGTGTGGAGTGACACCTATGAGCGAGCATTTGCAGAGCTGAAGGACTGCCTCACGTCCGCTCCTATCCCCACTCTTCCTTCTGGGAGTGAAGGCTTTGTCGTATTTACCGATGCTTTGCGAGTTAGTTTGGGTGCTGTCCTGATGCAGCACGAGAAGCCTGTAGCATATGTGTTTCGCTAGCTTAAGGTCAATGAGCTGAACTACCCCACACATGATTTGAAGCTGGCAGTAGTTGTCTTCGTATTAAAGGTGTGGAGGCACTATCTTTATAGGATCAGGTTCGATCTTTTCTCCGACCAAAAGAGCTTAAAGTATCTCTTCTCCTAGTCCGAGTTGAACATGAGGTAGAGACGTTAGATGTAGCTCCTGAAGGATTATGATTTTGATATCCAGTACCACCCGGGCAAGGCGAACTTGGTAGCGGATGCCCTTAGCTGTCAGCTACGAGGCCTGGTGGCGTACATGATGAATCAAGAGTGGAAGATGCTTGAGGATGTGTCAGCGTTCGACTTCGAGTTTAGATTGCAGTCTTCTATTGTGTAGTTATCGAGCCTGTCGATTCAACCCTTTCTTGTCACAAGGGTGATCAATGCTCAACAGGCAGATGAGTCATTACAGAGTTATCGGGCGGATGCAGCATTTAAGAGTCAATCAGATTGGCAGATTGGTTCTGATGGTGGACTTCATTTCAGAGGCCAATTATGTATCCAGGATATTCCAGAGTTGCGAAGAGATCTTATAACTGAGGCACATCGATCGTGGTTTTCTATCCACCCTGGCTCGACGAAGATGTATTGTGATATGAGGCGTCAGTATTTTTGGGTAGGGATGAAGTACAGATCGCTAGTTTTGTGGCCGAGTGTGATACATGCCAGTGTGTCAAGGCCAATCATCAGAGATCCACTGGTCCATTACAGCCGTTGAGCATCCTGATGTGGAAGTGGGAGCATGTATCCATCAATTTTATCATGGATTTGCCGAGGACTCACCGCGGTCATGACGCTATCTAGGTTGTCGTGGATTGTTTGATGAAGTCGGTACATTTTCTTATAATTCGTATGACCTGGCCTTTGGATCGACTTGCCAGATTGTTTATTGATGAGATCATGAGACTACATGGTGTTCCAGTTTCAATCATTTCTGACCGATACCAGAGGTTCACATCTCAGTTTTGGAGGAGCTTCTAGAAGACTATGGGGGTTTGCTTTGCAGTTCAGCACCGCGTATCATCTGCAGACCGATGGGCAGACTGAGAGGGTCAACTAGATCCTTGAGGATATGCTTCGTGCTTGTGTGATTGACTTCTCAGATAGCTAGGATGAGCATTTGCGCCTGGCTAAGTTTGCGTATAATAACAGCTATCAGGCGACTATTGGTATGGCTCCCTTTGAGGCTTTGTATGATAAGCCGTGTAGATCCCCCAGTTATTGGGCCGAGGTTGGAGAGTACCATGTCCTAGGCCCCGAACTTGTGCAACTGACGTCAGAGGTTATAGACATCATCAGGCAGAGGATGCACACAGCTTAGAGCCGGTAGAAGAGTTTTGTTGATTATCGACGTCATCCCTTAGAGTTTGCAGTTAGGGACAGTGTATCTCAAGGTCTCGTCCATGAAGGGCGTGGTTCGATTTGGAGCGTAGGGCAAGCTCGCCCCAAGGTTTATTGGACCTTTGGAGATCATTGGTGGCGTTGGCGACATGGCCTATAAGCTTGCTTTACCTTCTGAGTTGTCTGGCATCCACGATCTTTTCCATGTTTTTATGTTGCGGAAATGTGAGTCAAACACCATTCTGGTGATTGATTAGTAGCCGCTTGAGGTTCGTGAGGATGCTTCCTATATTAAGCAGCCAGTTTACATCCTTGATCGGAAGGAGCAGGTCCTCTGGACTAAGGTCATTCCTTTACTAAAGGTACAGTGGAGTCATCATTCTGTTGACGAGGCGTCTTGGGAGCACGAGGCTAAGATTAGAAAGCGTTATCCTCATTTGTTTGTAGATTAATTGTGTTTGTATTATGTCTTGTATTGCTTTGATTGTTATATATATGTGTGATGATGCTTTCTCTTCCCTTGCTTTCTTCTGCATGATAGTAAATTTTGAGGACGAAATTTTTATTAGGAGGGGAGGGCTGTCAGGCCCGTATCCTAGTGACCATTTAGTTCTGAAGGATCCCGTGGTCATTCCGATCAAATTTCAATGACCCCCAACCTTTTAATTTCATTTGCGTATGACCCTTAGTTCCATCCTGTAAACTGGAGTCAACTCAACCCGAGACCTATGCCATTGCGACCATGCCATCCCCGCGATTCTGACGCTGCATCTCTTACACCAATCCAACGTCTATATCATGAAATGTGGGCCGCGCATGATCATGGCCATGGACCACACGTTGCAGGACCCACCTAACCCATGGCACACTTCCTTAGGTCATTATGAGGATGATATCACCCCTACACCTAGCCACCCTACTACCCTACTCCATAGCCTCTTACATCTTAAAAGCAATGATTATTTTTTTCTTCCCCATGAGCATGCCTCTTACAAGTCATGATGGCCTACCATCATTATTGCCTAGAAACTACCTCTCTCTCTCTCTTTCTCTTTCTACATTTCCTCCATTAGCAACCTCCAACCGTCCCAAGTTCCCTAAAAATCCAGCAACCTCAAGCTCCCTAATCCCCCATATCCAACCCTCCAAACCTCATCTCGACCATTAAATTGACCTCTTTGGAGCATTAGAAGCCATTGGTGAAAGGAGTTCAAGAATCCTAGGTGGGTGTTATATTTAGGGTAGATCTCCATTCCTTCATTGATTTTCTTTCATAGGATCCTGTAGGACCCACCAATCAATGGTGGGAATCCCATTTGACCCTTTAGATATGGCCTTTGGCTCATCCTTGATGCATGCATGATCCATGATGGGTCCATTATCCATGAACCCCATCATGATGTTTTCTTTTTGAATCCATGCCTTCTAAGGGTCATCTAGACCCCTCATTTGCATGGTGGGGATGGTATCTCTACCTCATATATATATATATATATATATATATATATATATATATATGATGGGCCATGAATATGATTGTATGGTGTAGATCTTGTGAGGGACTCATAGTGGCTGAGTCCCTCCTTCATTGGCCACTCTCTCTCTCTCTCTCTCTCTCTCTCTCTCTCTCTCTCTCTCTTCCTCTCCCTCTTTCTCTCTTCTTCTTATTTTGATGGTGATGATGATGTATATGGCTGGTCGGCCACGTGTACATGGGCCCCACTTGGTGGATGAAATACATCCAAACCGTCCAACCATGGAATGTCCAGCAGCAACACTGTTGGACTGTACGAAGGAAAACATCAATATCAGTTTGATCCAAACTTTAGTGGGCCACATGTGCATGGACCCACCATGATGTACGTGTAGTGCACCCACATCGTCCATCCAGCAGGGATGGAGGGTCCAATGCAGCAGCGAGCTGCTGATTAACGTCAGCAAGTTCTGTGGGCCACTAAGATGTATGCATTCCTAGCCGTCCATTCGTTGGGAAGTTGGGCAGCACGCCCAACAACATATAGCTGTTGTACTGACGCGGTAAGTTCTGTAGTCCCCATGAGGTATGGTTATATCCATGACCGTCCATCTATTTGGACGTGGGACCCACCCACACGTGTGGGGTGGGACGCACCTTGATGTTTGTATTAATGTATGTGCTTTATTCACATCGTCCTTTTTAAGATGTGGGACACACCCACACGTGCTGCACGTGTGGGGTGGGCCCACCTTAATGTATGCAGTCTATATCCACACCATCCACACCATAGGACGGTGAGACCCCACCATTATATATGTGTTTTATTCAGCCATCCATCCGGGACGTGGCCCACCCCACACATGTTAGTGGGATCCTCCTTGATGTGTATATTCTGTATTCACACCGTCCATCTGGATGGTGTGATACACGTGTGATATGGGTTTTATCCCAGCCGTCCGTTCGTTTTGGACGGGTGAGGCCTACCTTGATGTACGTATTTCATATCCACACCATCCGTCCCTGGACGGTGTGCCGTGGGACGCACCATGATGTATGCTTTGCAGCCACACCATCCATATGTTTCCTACCATGGGTGGGGCCCACCTTAAGGCACGTGTTGTATATGCATACTGTAAGACCCGTATCCTAGTTCGTACTGTTCCGTCGACTTCCGCCATCCTTCCCGTCGAATTCCGGCAATCTGCGACGTTAATCAACATTTGTGATTGACCCTAAGTCGTATCTTGTAGAATTGAGTCGACTTAATCCGAGACCTGTATCGTTGCAACCGCACCGTCGCCGCGGTTCCAACGTGGCGACTCGCGCACCGATCCGATACCCAAGACGAAAGATGTGGGCCGACATTTTTTTTGAAGAAATGTCGCGCATTTGCAATCCCAAGGGAATCTCTACGGCATGTCCAATCAATCAATCAATCACTTTACGTCAAGTACACATCACCTTTCACCCCATCCCCAAGCAACCACCAAGTCAACTCTTTCTCACCCTCTCTCTTACACACCTATACCTAGTCAAGTACACATCACTCCATCACTCACATCTCCCATCTCTCACATCTCCTTACAACTCTCTCTCTGTCTCATTTCCCAACACAATTCCAAGACCAAGTAAGAGAGCTCACGTCCAAGCTTCCAAGTGAGAAAAGAGAGAGTTTGTGTGGCCCATTTTTCCTTCCCAAGATCTCCCATCCTAGCCATCCATCTCCCATCTTCCACCATCAAAGTGAAGCACAAGGAGATAGGCTTTCCAACGGACCAAGAAGATCAAGTGGTGGGTGCTTCTATAGGCTAGATTTCTGTGTTTTTATGATGGGCCAAGTGAGGCCTACCGATCAATGGCATGGATCACTTTGGACCCTAAGATATGGCCGATGGCCCACCTTGATTATCATTTGATGTATGATTGGATGTAAGGGAGGGCCCATAGTGTCGGGGTCCCTCCATCACACATGTGTCCCACTCTTTTCTCTCTCTCTCACTCTCTTTTTCATTTTCTTTCAAATGATGATAATGTGGCCATGTGGCCCACTTGGATGAACCCCACCATGAGGCATGTATTTTATCTAAGTCATCTCTAAGTGGCGCCCATTTCATATGTGTTGAACCCACACCATTCACCATTGGTGGTCCACCAGAGCAGGGCCCACCTTGAGCTATCCAGCATCCAGGGATGCTGGACGTCACTGGGAAAAAACACAAATATAAGCTTGGTTCCAAGCTCGTGGGGTGGACCACTTATATAGGCCCCACCTCGATGTATGGATTCAATCCATGCCGTCCATCCCATTTACCAACTCGTTTTAGGCGTTGAGCTGAAAAATGAAGTTGATCCGGGTATCTGGCGGGCCATAGCGTTGAAAACAATGGTCATTACCGTTGAAAAATCACCCAACGTTTCGTTGCTCCAAAATGTATTTAATATTGGGCTTGTATGACTTGCATTAAGCCATGGGACCCAACGGCTGGTCCGATTCACCTGATGCGGGCCCCACATGAGAAAAACCTCAAAAATATAGGTTTTTTTTAAAAAATAATAGAATAAAGAAGCACATTTGCCTCATTGCCAATGACAGAAAGACTGCAGATCAGTAGGCGGGCGGTTGGCGGCAAAGACCCACGGCTCCAGCCGTGGGCCCCACCTTGATGTTTATTTGATATCCAATCCGCTCATGTGGTGGGCCACCCCCTGAGGTGGGTCCCCTCCAAAAATCAACTTGATCCAGATCTTAGGTGGCCCACACCACAAGAAAGAGCAGTGATCGAACTCTACCAATGAAACCCTTTTTGGGGCCACGAAAGTTTTGAATCAATCTGATATTTGTTTTTCCTATTCATCCAGGTCTTCGTGACCTTATCAACAGGTTGAATGGTAAGTAAACATTATGTGGGCCCCACATGGGACCCACAGTGATGTATGTGTTGGTATCCCACCGTCCAGGCGGACGGTTGCGCCCACTGTGATGCGTATGGGTGTGTGCGTGTGTGTGTACATGTGTGTGCGTGTGTGTGCATGTATGCGTGTATACGTGCTTGTGTGTGTGTGTATATAATATTATATTATATATATAGTATTGTATATATATACTATTTATGAATTATATATATACCAGATGGTGGGCCTCTATGGGCCCCACCATGATGCATGTGTTGCTCCAACCCATCCAACCATTTTGAAAGATAATTTTGGAGGTTGAGTCCAAAATGAGATAGATCTAGGATTAGGTGGGCCACCTTATAGAAAGTAGTGAATTTGATTATCCACCATTAAAACCCTTGGGCCACCCATTTTGGACCAGTATGATATTTGCTTTTCCCTTTTAGGTCATTGTGACCTTATGATTAGATTGGATGGAAAATAAATACTATCGTGGGCCTTGGGATTTCAATGGTGGAAGTCATTATCACCACTTATGTAAGGCCCATGTTATGAGGCCCATTCGATGTATTTGTGGCCGTTATTGAGGCCCACCTTGATGTGTATTTGTGGCCGTTACTGAGGCCCACCTTGATGTGTATTTGTGGCCGTTACTGAGGCCCACCTTGATGTGTATTTGTGGCCGTTACTGAGGCCCACCTTGATGTATATAAGGCCCATGTGTTTAGGCCCATTCAATGTATTTATGGCCCATGTTACGAGGCCCATTGTGCTGTTTTCAAAGGCCCATGGGTTATGGCCCATTTCAATGTACATAAGGCCCATTAATGTGGCTCACTTGATTTATAGAAGGCCCATAAGATGCAGCCTATTTAATGTATCCAAGGCCTATGGGTCGAGGCCCAACGGGGTGTCCTTAGGGTCCATTACAATGTGTGATTTCCCCATGGTTTGTGTGTTGATATTAGGCGGGCCATGCCTTAGGAGCAATGTTGGTTTGACGTCCACATTGTGAGAAAATGTTGGTTAAATGTCCGCATTACAACTTTCCCTAGGGCCCATTAGTAAGCCCATACTTGTTGATAGTTCACTACTTTATAACGTGTTTAGTATAGCTCCATGATTCATACCCATATGCATCATTTGTATGCTTGATATGAGGAATGTTTGATCATAGTATAAGCCGTTGGGCTGAGACATTTACGAGACTCCTTATGAGACAGAGTGCCCCACATGATCGCATGGTATGCGTGAGATTACTGCATGATTGTACGGTATGACTCATGCATCTCGCATATGTGTGACTTGATCACTGCACGCCCTAGCGATATCAGGGTCGTGGCTCCACAGGCACATCATGGATGCCATATCAGATACCGAAACTACTTTGTTCTAGCACTGTGGGCACTTAGGATGTCCTTAGGTGAAAGTCCCCGAACCTTTTTGGTACTAAGGGATGCTCCAATGTCTAGACCGAGTAGATACATGAGCGCCTGAGTGTCGAATACCGGTAGGCCGCCTCTCCCACTATGTCGTGGTCGGTTGGAAGGGGGTGTGGCCTTATCCTCCTGAGTGAGGGGGCTATAAGTTAGGCTGAGTTTGACCAGCTCGTAAATGTATCCACTATCGACGAGCCGGGTAGTATTGGGCAGACTACTGGTCAGGCAGATAGTGTGGTCTCTTCCACTTGCTTGACTGTGTAGCTAGGGAGAACGCAATCAGTGTGAGGTGTATTAGACCCTGGTGATATCCAGAGAGGAACTGTACTGATATGTTTATTTGATGAGTACTGACTTGCTTTGCATCTTGCATATGACATTTGGCTACATAGGCCTCAAATCGTATGGTCTTGGTATGGCCAATAGCATTCATGCCTTGCATTACATAGCTTTGGTATAGCTGATAGCATTCATGGACTTACCACATATTTCTGCATTACTCTGATATTATACACTTGGCACTTGCCTTACACACACTTTCACTACTCTCTAAGCTTTTGTAAGCTTATATACGATAGATGCGTGCAACAGTCTTCTGGAGCTTTTGGAGTTTTCTTTGATATCTTCATATTGTATTTCCCTTTCTGCATTGTACTCAAAGTTTTTGTTATAATGGATATGTGGTGATGTTGTTTTGTGACTTGGTTATTCTTCTGGTTATGCTCCATTACATTACAAAAAAAAATTCATACTGAAAATCCTCCTTGTAGGATCCCAGGATCGGAATCTGGCGTATGGGCCCTTGAAGCCGAGAATGGGATACTACGGAGGCTGTCGACACCGGATTTGGTGATTGGAAATTTTGTGAGCCTGATTTCCGAGTTTAGGGCGTGACAGAAGTTGGTATTAGAGTATAACTTGGGAATACATGAGATCACATCATATATCTGCTATGAACTTAGAATGAATAGGTTCCGAGTCTGAATAACTTTGTAGTTTTTCGACATAGACTCTTGATGTTTCTGCCTTCGAGAAATCTCAAGGCTGATAGGCCCTTGTTCCTTCATGTAGGACGTGATGGCTAGAAGAGCGACCCGAGCAAATCCTGCTCCACCACCTGCGACTCCCACTTCACTACCTGCTACTTCTGCTCTACCACCCGTGAGTCCCGCTCTACCACCGGATATTCCTAATTTCTAGCCTATAGATGTCACTCCTTTACCTGAGACTGGTGTGGATCTAACCGTACCTGTGAGTGCCACCCAGGTACAGCAAATGCTTCAGGCGATGACTGCTATTCTTCAGGGGCAGAGCAGGCGTCCCACTGTTACACCAGCCGAGGCCGAGCAGGAGCATGCGAGCGCCCTTCTTAAGAACTTTTGACAGCACGATCCTCCATGTTTCTGGGGTGAGCCAGACCCTATTGTTACAAAGATATGGTGCTCCGAGGTGGAGAAGATATTCGACACCATGAGATGTACGACCTAGCAGTGAGTTACCTTAGCCGTGTTTCTTCTCCAGGGTGAGGCTCAGTATTGGTGGGCTTCTGTAGCCCGATCGGTAGCGGCCGATTTCATATGGACCTGGGAGGACTTTGTAGACCGGTTTGACCAGAAGTTCTTTCCTGATCATGTGCGGCAGCAATGCGCATTAGAGTTTGAGACTCTGATACAGGGAGACATGACTGTGTCCCAGTATGAGGCACGTTTCATCGTACTCTTGAGGTTTGCGACGTATCTTGTTGATGATGAGGGGCGGAAGGCTCGCCGTTTTGAGAACGGTTTGCGTCCTGCCCTCATGAGTCGTGTGATCGAACACATGCTTCTGACGTTTGAGCAGATCGTAGAGAGGGCCCAGATTTACTAGTCAGATTGGGCTAGTTTGCAGAGAGCCCGTGACCTGAGGGGAGATCAGAAGAGGAAGGAGTCCTCCAATAGCTCTCAGCCGTAGCAGCATTATTCACAGCAGCGACGCATGACCCGCCCAGCATTCCGAGCACCGGCAGTACCCCTAGCACCACCTTCGGGACCATTCACAGATACTTACTTTGGATGCGGTAGGACAGGACATTGCGTGCATGAGTGTCCCCATCCGCAGCAGCAGCAGTCGAGGGCACCGCATCCACCTCCACGATAGCCACCACAACATCAGCAGCCGAGGGCACTGTATCAGCCTCCACGACAGACCCCACAGCAGCAGCAGTGACCGCAACACCAACTTCCGGGACCTCCCCCACAGTAACAGAGACCTCAGAGGGGACCTGCACCTCCCCAACAGGCCTAGGGCAGATTTTATGCCGCATAGCAGGACCCTCAGTCATCAGGAGCAGTCGTCGACGATTCATGTGACTTAACTCCTACACTGTCTTCCTAGATTGTTCATGAATGAGGCGTCCTGAGAGTTAGAGCTTGAGATTTGTGGGCGTTATCCGTATCCCTTAGATGTTTAATCATAATGATATGCTGAAATTGTGATGTTTTGATTATACATGATGTTATGTTTCCTATTTCCTTATGAGTTATGTTTAGTTACGATGGTAATGTAAATTTCGAGGATGAAATTTTTATTAGGTGGGAAGAGCTATAAGACCCGTATCCTAGTTCATACTGTTCCGTCGACTTCCGCGATCCTTCCCGTCGAATTCCAGCAACCTGCGATGTTAATTAACGTTTGCGATCGACCCTAAGTCGTATCTTATAGAATTGAGTCGGCTTAATTTGAGACCTGCATCATTGTGACCGTACCATTGCCGCGGTTCCAACGCCGCGACTCGTGCACCGATCCGATACCCAAGCCAAAAGATGTGGGCATGCATTTATTTTGAAGAAACGTCGCGCATTTGCAATCCCAATGGAATCTCTACGGCATATCCAATCAATCAATCAATTAATCAATCACTTTATGTCAAGTACATATCACCTTTCACCCCATCCCCAAGAAACTACCAAGTCAACTCTTTCTCACCCTCTCTCTTACACACCCATACCTAGTCAAGTACACATCACTCCATCACTCACATCTCCCATCTCTCACATCTCCTTACAACTCTCTCTCTCTCTCATTTCCCAACACAATTCCAAGACCAAGCAAGAGAGCTCACGTCCAAGCTTCTAAGTGAGAAAAGTGAGAGTTTGTGTGGCCCACTTTCCCTTCCCAAGATCTCCCATCCTAGCAATCCATCTCCCATCTTCCACCATTAAAGTGAAGCACAAGGAGATAGGCTTTCCAACGGACTAAGAAGATTAAGTGGTGGGTGCTTCTATAGGCTAGATTTCTATGTTTTTATGATGGACCAAGTGAGGCCTACCGATCAATGGTATGGATCTCACTTTGGACCCTAAGATGTGGCTGATGGCCCACCTTGATTATCATTTGATGTATGATTGGATGTAAGGGAGGGCCCATAGTGTCGGGGCCCCTCCATCACACGTGTGTCCCACTCTTTTCTCTCTCTCTCTCTCTCACTCTCTTTTTCATTTTCTTTCAAATGATAATGATGTGGCCATGTGGCCCACTTGGATGAACCCCACCATGAGGCATGTATTGTATCTAAGTCATCTCTAAGTGGGGCCCATTTCATATGTGTTAAACCCACACCATTCACATTGCTGGTCCACCAGAGAAGGGCCCACCTTGAGCCGTCCATTGTCCAGGGATGCTGGACGTCACTGGGAAAAAAACACAAATATAGGCTTGGTTCCAAGCTCGTGGGGTGGACCACTTATATAAGCCCCACCTCGATGTATGGATTCAATCCATACCGTCCATCCTATTTACCAACTCGTTTTAGGCATTGAGCCAAAAAATGAAGTTGATCCAGGTATCTGGCAGGCCATAGCATTGAAAACAATGGTCGTTACCATTGAAAAATCACCCTACGTTTGGTTGCTCCAAAATATATTCAATATTAGGCTTGTATGACATGTATTAAGCCATGGGACCTAATGGTTGGGTCCGATTCACCTGATGTGGGCCCCACATGAGAAAAACCTCAAAAATATAGGTTTTCCAAAAAATATAATAAAATAAAGAAGCACATGGCCACCACTGCTTTGCTGCCTTGACGGCCCTACAAGGCTGCTATCGGCGGGCGGTTGGGCAGCAACCCACGGCTCCAGCCGTTGGCTCCACCTTGATGTTTATTTGACATCTAATCCGTTTATGTGGTGGGCCACCCCCTGAGGTGGGTCCCCTCCAAAAATCAACTTGATCCAGATCTCAGGTGGCCCACACCACAAGAAACAGCGGTGATTGAACTCTACCATTGAAACCCTTTTTGGGGCCACGGAAGTTTTGAATCAATCTGATATTTGTTTTTCCTATTCATCCAGGTCTTCGTGACCTTATCAACAGGTTGGATGGTAAGTAAACATTATGGTGGGCCCCACATGGGACCTACAGTGATGTATGTGTTGGTATCCCACCGTCCAGGCAAACGGTGGAGCCCACTGTGATGCATGTGTGTTTGTGCATGTGTGTGTGGATGTGTGTGTGCGTGTGTGTGCATGTGTGCGTGTATAAGAGCATGTGTGTGTGTGTATATATATATATAATATTATATTATATATATAGTATTGTATAAATATACTATTTATGAATTATATATATACCAGATGGTGGGCCTCTATGGGCCCCACCATGATGCATGTGTTGCTGCAACCCATCTAACCATTTTGAAAGATAATTTTGGAGCTTGAGTCCATAATGAGACAGATCTAGGATTAGGTGGGTCACCTTATAGAAAGTAGTGAATTTGATTGTCCACCATTAAAACCCTTGGGCCACCCATTTTGGACCAGTATGATATTTGATTTTCCTTTTTAGGTCATTGTGACCTTATGATCAGATTGGATGGGAAATAAATACTATCGTGGGCCTTGGGATTTCAATGGTGGAAGTCATTATCACCACTTATGTAAGGCCCATGTTATGGGGCCCATTCGATGTATTTGTGGCCGTTATTGAGGTCCACCTTGATGTGTATTTGTGGCCGTTACTGAGTCCCACCTTGATGTGTATTTGTGGCCGTTACTGAGGCCCACCTTGATGTATATATGGCCCATGTGTTTAGGCCCATTCAATGTATTTGTGGCCCATGTTACGAGGCCCATTGTGATATTTTCAAAGGCTCATGAGTTATGGCCCATTGCAATGTACATAAGGCCCATTAATGTGGCTCACTTGATTTATATAAAGCCCAAAAGATGCGGCCCATTTGATGAATCCAAGGCCTATGGGTCGAGGCCCAACGGGGTGTCCTTAGGGTCCATTACAATGTGTGATTTCCCCATGGTTTGTGTGTTGATATTAGGCGGGCCATGCCTTGTGAACAATGTTGGTTTGACGTCCACATTGTGAGAAAATGTTAGTTAAATGTCCGCATTACAACTCTCCCTAGGGCCCATTAGTAAGCCCATACTTGTTGATAGTTCACCACTTTATAACATGTTTAGTATAGCTCCATGATTCATACCCATACGCATCATTTGTATGCTTGATATGAGGAATGTTTGATCATAGCATAAGCCGTTGGGCTGAGACATTTACGGGACTCCTTATGAGACGGAGTGCCCCACATGATCGCGTGGTACGCGTGAGATTGTTGCATGATTGTACGGTGTGACTCATGCATCTCGCATATGTGTGACTTGATCACTGCACGCCCTAGCGACATCAGGGCCGTGGCTCCACAGGCACATCGTGGATGGCCGTATCGGATACCGAAAATACTTTGTTCTAGCACTGTGGGCACTTAGGATGTCCTTGGGTGAAAGTCCCAGAACCTTTTTCGTATAAGGGGATGCTCCAACGTCTAGACCGAGTGGATAAACGAGCGGCCGAGTGCCGAATACCAGTAGGCCGCATCTCCCACTGTGTCGTGATCGGTTGGAAGGGGGTGTGGCCTTATCCGCCTGAGTGAGGGGGTTATAATCTAGGCTGAGTTTGACCAGCTCGTAAATGTGTCCACTATCGACGAGCTAGGTAAGTATTGGCAGACTACTGGTCAGGTGGATAGTGTGGTCTCTTCCACTTGCTGACTGTGCAGCTAGGGAGGAGGCAGTCAGTGTGAGGTATATTAGACCCCGGTGATATCCAGAAAGGAACTGTACTGATATGTGTATTTGATGAGTACTGACATGCTTGCTTTGCATCTTGCATATGACATTTGAATACATTGGCTTCGCATCGCATGGTCTTGGTATGGCCGATAACATTCATGCCTTGCATTACATAGCTTTGGTATAGCTGATAGCATTCATGGACTTACCGCGTATTTTCACATTACTCTGATATTGTATACTTGGCACTCGCCTTACACACACTTTCACCACCCTCTAAGCTTTTGTAAGCTTATGCACGATAGATGCGTGCAGGTGGCTTTAGGTTGCAGCAGCATTGAGCTTGGAGCGTGCAGCAGTCTTCTGAAGCTTTTGGAGTTTTCTTTGATATCTTTATATTGTATTTCCCTTTCTGCATTGTACTCAAAGTTTTTGTTATAGTGGATATGTGGTGATATTGTTTTGTAACTTGGTTATGCTTGTGGTTATGCTCCATTACATTACAAAAAAAAATTCATACTGAAAATCCTCCTTGTAAGATCCCAAGATCGGAATCTGGCATATGGGCGTTGGAAGTCGAGAATGGGGTACTATAGAAGCTGTCGGTGCCGGATTCGGCGATCGGGTATTTTGTGAGCCCGGTTTCTGAGTTTGGGGCGTGACACATACCATCCATCTCTAGATGGTGTTGGGCCCACGTGAAGTATGTGTTTCATCCATACCGCCCAGCAGCAAATGGATGTTGTTGGACATCAGGGCTAAAACATCCACTGCTAAAAACCTTATGGGCCCCACTGTGATATTTATGGGGGCCCAGCTGCTGGCCCATTACTTGGTGGCCCACACACTAGTGGGACCCATTGTGCCATGTGTTTTATCTAGTTGTCCAATAGTTGGACCGTCTGGTAGGGGTGGGATGCTGGCCCACCTTGTGGCATGTATTATATTCACACTGTTCATGTGGTGAGGCTCACCGTGATGTACGAGGTTCATCGTGCAGGCCTACAATGATGTGTGTGTTCTATTTTCTTGCTGCCCCTTTATATTATGAGCTATATGAGCTGCCTCATCAAGCCCACTCTGTTATATATGATACACACTCTACCCATCCCTTGTGCCTAACCCATGGGCCCTTGTGTGTGGCCCAATATGAGATGTATTTAAGGCCTAGGTATGAGGCCCATTGTGATGAATTTGAGACCCATGAGATGTGGCACATTATGATGTGTTTGTGGCCATTGATGAGGTCCAAAGTGATGTATGTGAGGCCCAATCTGATGTGTATGAGGCCCATATGTGAAGGCCCAACTGATGTGTATGAGGGCCATACGTGAGGCTCAATCTTATGTGTATGAGGCCCTTGTGTAAGGCCATGGACCCACTATATGTTTGGCTCTATGTGAGTAATTCCTAGGGAGCAATGTTGGTTAAATGTCCACATTAATGGGCAATGATGGTTAAATGTCCACATTGTGACCTTCCCTTAGGCCTTGTTAGGCCTGTTCTCATCATTCTCTAGTGGGTTAACCCAAATCACTGAGCCCCGTTGCATGGTCCATCGTCACCGTAGACGGATGGCTCCGTGCTATCGAATTAGGTAATCCACGGTCGAGGGTTGATCTTTATATTAATGTTTAGATCGGCTGTTCATTTATGGACCCTGGCTTACATAAAGGCCGATTATCGATGCCAATTATGAGTATGTGATAACATAACATCATGATACACGCCCATATGCATCATCTGCATGCTTATTATGAGATGTGGTTGACCATTGAATAGGTCATTGGGTAGGTTGTTTATGAGAGTCCTTGATAGACAAAGTTGTCCTACATGAGCGCACGGTATGCAGAGGATTGATGCATGATTGGATTGTGTGACTCATGCATCTTGTATTATATGTTGTAATTTATGTACGTCCTAGCGATATCAGGGCCATAGCCTCCACAGGTATATTGTGGATGGCAGGTTTAGACACCGGAAATCTTCTCTTTATATGGGGCACGAAGGATGTCCCTGAATGAAAGTCCCTAAACCTGAGGGTACTGGAAGACACTCCAACATCGAGACCGAGTGGATATATGAGCGCACTAGGGCCGAATACCAGGAGGTCGTGTCTCCCACTGTGTCGTGGTCGGTTGGAAGGGGATGTGGCCTTACTCGCCCAAGGGGAGAGGACAATTGCTAGGCTGAGTATGACTAGCTTGTAAATGGGTCCGTATCGACGTGCCAGATAGATATTGGCTGATTATTGGCCAGGTGGATAGTGAGGTCTCTTCCACTTGCATGGTTGTGCATCCAGTGTAGGGCGGCAATGTGGTGTATAGTGTATTAGACCTCAGTGATTATCTAGAGAGAATTGTGTTGATATATGATGCTCTAGAGACGAGCTGGATTGATATGTGGATTGGTATGCTTGAGCTGCATCTTGTACATGACATTGGCTATGTAGGCCTTTCATCGTATGACCTTGGTGCAGCCAATAACATTCATGCTTTGTATCGCATGGCCTTGATGTAGCCGATAACATTCATGTCTTACATCACATAGCCTTGGTACGACTGATTGCATTCATGAACTTACCATGAACTTACCAGTATTTCCACATTACTCTGATATTGCATTCTTAGCACGCTTATATTGCGCACACACTTTTACTACCCTCTAAATTTTCTATAAGCTTATGCACAATTGATGCGTGTAGGTGACGCCAGGATGCAGTCGTAGCTTAGCAGGAGCAGGAGCGTGTAGTCGAGCTTCTGGAGATTTCTTATTATCCTCATTGTACTTCCTTTATGCACATTGTACCTTAAAGTTTTTTTATCATAGTGGATTTTGTGATGGAGTTCTGGTTATTATTCGTGGGTTATGCTTATAATAATGCTGATTATGAAACTAGTTAATGATCTAAATCCTTCTTGTAGGGTCCTAGGATTGAAATCCAGTGTATGGGCATTAGGAGCCGAGAATGGGGCACTATGGAGGCTATCAGCGCCAGATTTGGCGATCAGAAATTTTGTGACCCTGGTTTCCGAGTTTGGGGTGTGACAGTCATTCTATCCATTTACTGTCTTAGGTTTATGGTATAATATGTTAGGTTTTGTGTTAGTTTGTTTTGTCTAGTAGAAACTCCTTTATAAGATGGAGACTTCATTCAATTAATCTTCTTCAAGTACTCTCTCTTACTATTTCCTCTTTTATTATCATTATCTTATGTTATGATGCATTGTATATCTTTTTACATTGAGGATAAAGTAGATTTTAGGTTGAGGGTGAGATTTGATGTAATTTATCAGTATTTTCTTATTTTTTAAAAGAAATTAATTTACTGATTTACAACATAATGATGACCATTAATTTCTATAATTATATTTTGCAATATAAATTGCCTATAATACCATGTATTACCACAGTGGAAATCATTTCATTGCCAGCCATTTTTAGCATTCAAATATCAAAAAAAAAAAAGACTTGATTGTAGCTTTATCTTGAATACTTTAAGTTGGTAACTATCAACTCTATATGGGAAAAGGGTTCTTCACTGGTAGTGCGTATGACGATGAACTAATTCAAAAGGTACATGTCGTTATAATGCATGTCTAAGTCAATAATAAGGGAAATGTGTCACACCACAAAAATCAGCACCCAAGTATGGAGAATTTTATCCCAAGTTCTCGGGTACGAACCTAGCGAAAATGCATGTGGGTGAGTTCCCATGTGCCCACACAGTTTGGTTAACATTCACATATGATAAAAAAAAATAAAATCAGAGTAGCTGTATATCAGTGACTTCAAAAGTTAAGCAGAGATAAATAAACTCAGAGATATATGGCTAATATTAAAAACGTATAGTTACAAACATGATGTTCGCCTAAATGGGGGCTACACAAGCCACAATAAACATTTAACAACACAACTAATGGAGTTCACTTAGCTGGGAACTCCAAATTATAAATTCTCAAAATGTATGAAAAGGAGATAAGCGGAGCACTCCACCCAAGCCTGCCCATCCGACAACTAGAAGTACAGAACGCCATCAACAGAGTCCACTTTGTCTCATCTAATGTGTCAGTCTCCTACATCAGTAATAATGTTTAATTGGTGTTTTAAAACACCATTTCAGGTGGGAGTGAGTAGCTAACTTAGTGGTTCCATTAATTATAAGTTACTCATGTTATCAACTCAATCAGCGTAGGTAATGATAAAATAGTTAAATAACAATTTCCTAAATATGTTTGTTAAATGCACATATGGAATTATGAAATGATGCATGCTTTTATAATCCAACACTTCCTCACAAGTAACTTTAATGGCTATTTCATAAATGCCAACACTCCCTCATCACGCAACTACAACACTAAATTGCAACAACTTAAACTAACGTAATGCGATTGATATGTATGTTTGGCCAAGTAGTTATTAAGTCCTGTTTATCCAGCATATTGGGGAAGTTAGAGTACTTGCATTTTATCATCGGTCTCAACACCGTATCACTAGGCTCGGAATGGTCATAGAGGCTTCTTGCTTATGTCCCTTAATCTGTTTTGTGTTTGTCACTCCCAATCAAACACATACAATAGGTAAGTTGTTAATAACATTGCTCAGTAGACACTACGGGGAGACTCGTCACCCCAGTATAGGCTGACAACATGAACATGAGGTCTCGTACCACTATACTTGATTAATGAGTCTTGTGGATAGTATCACTAATGGTTATAAGTAGACTCATTCAATGGGAACTAGGTATATTAGATTCATTTGGTCATTGTCATAGCTTGTGAACATACACGATCAGTCGGCCCTTAGATTAATTTAATTAACCTAGGAGAACCCTGGCACAATTGGCATTGGGTGCAAACATCTCTCATAGTCCATCTACTATCGGTTGTCCGTGTTCGACATGGGTCGATCGAACAAACTAGGGTGGCCGACTAAACTTTGGCCACCCCTTAACTCAAACGATTTGCCGATTGACCCATCATTATAAGCAGTTCTAATAATCCACTAAGGATTAGCTAATTGTTTGACAATTATAATGATTTATGCATAAACTCTATGTTTAGCAACTTATTCATTCAAATATTTCATTAAACATGTGAGCATTAATAAGCACGTAATAGCACGATTTGTAATTATAATAGAAAAACAGAAATGTTATCACACATTGAGCCATTCACAACAAGTAATCATTAACTGAGACTCTCAAGGGTCGATAAACGGTAACTTAAGAATAATGGTCCGCACCTTATAGGATTTCATATGACCTCATCACGCTTAGGATTAGGGTTTTTAGGGGAAAATACCAGTTCATAATCAAATCAAAGGAAACTTAGGTAAGATTCATATAATCAAACATGAGGTAGTTTAACCAGGAGGTAGGAAGCATTTCTTACCTCCGATCGTGCATAAGGGTAGATTCGATTGAAGAAAATGGTAATAGCTTAGGTTTCATCAAAGGAATTCTGATGCAAGCAAACACCAATGACCTCACTCTCTTTCTCTATTCCTTTCTTTTTCTCTCTCTCCCTCTCTCTTTCACTTCAATTTATAGGGCAAATTTGTATGGAGAGAGGGGGCTCCCTATATATGGGGTTTATATAGTGCCATAAGTGGTGCAATTGGCCCCAATGGCCAAGGTTTTGGTGTATTGATCCTATGGGAGAGTGTTTTCAATGTTGGGGGTCCACTAGAGGGTATATGGGTCGATAAACATTGTAGGATAGTTGGCCCTAGTGATGATCTACGCATAAATATAATCGGCCCTCCATTTAGATACGTCGATTGACAAGTTAGTTAGAAGGTCACCGGTCATTAATCGGGGTTGTAGCTATAGGGATATGTGCAAGGTATTAACTTAGTTTAGTGCCTTAAATTTGGTCACGACCTAATGGTTCAAAAGTCACAACTTTGGCAAAGATCAGATACAAATAAGTTCTTGATTAATTTCAGAAATATTCACACATCTCATGCATTGCCTTTGCGAGTCCAAGTTGAGCGATTCGAGATGCGATCTTAGCTCAATGTCCCACTAAGGCAAATGTCTCTTTATAGTCTCGGATTTAGTCACCCACTAACAAGCGGTTTAGGGCTTGTTTGGATAATCATGGCATGTCTGGAATGAATTAGGTGGCGAGATTTCTTATATGCAATTATTAGAGTTTGGATTAGCTAAGTTTATAGTGTAGCCTATTTACAATTAGTAGAAATGGCGTCCAATACTAATCACCATAAACCATTGGTTCTTAGGATAAAAGAGTAATTAGGTCAGCTTGGTTTGTTAATTAAGATCTGATCTATAGTTGCCTCAACTTTACGTAGGTCTTTATTTAGTTACGGCTGTCTTGCTAGTCAGTGACAGGTTGGATAGATTTGGGGTCCTAGATGAATAAATCACAAGGTTAAACTTCAGGTTTAAGTGATTAGGCAGATTCGTTCGCTTCCTACTATTAATTAATCATATTTGTGTGGTTCTTTACCAGTAATACCCGCGTATAGGATAACATCAAGTGTTAAGGGTCAGTAAATGATAATATAAGCTAATTATACAAAAAAATTGAGGATGTTTTAAAATCCAAATAGCAAAAATTTGGGACATTACAAAATGTGTTTAAGACGTATATTAGGTGGGCCTCATGTGATCAATAATTTGGATAATTTGATTATTGGGTATTTGTGTTGAGATACAAGTGGGCCCCATAGAAGTTGTGATCATTTTAGATACGTAAGAGATAGTGCACTTGGACTTTATTACATATCCAGAGTGCTTCAAATAGACATATATTTTAGAGTATTTTAGTGAAGCATGGTCTCCAGTAGAGTTATGAACTCTTATAGTGTAGAGACTTTTAGAGGAGTAGTTGTGATGGGTTGAACTACTTCAGTTCTCTTTTCTATAAATATGGGTCTTGCACCTTTCATCAACATGTACTGAAAACCTAAGTTCCTTTGAAGCATTTTCAGAAGGGTATAATGTCACGCCCCAAACTCGGAAACCAGACTCATAAAATTTCCGATTGCCAAATCCGGTGCCGATAGCATCCGTAGTACCCCATTCTCAGCTCCTGGCACTCATATACCGGGTTCCGATCCTGGGATCCTACAAGGAGGATTTTTCAACATGAATTTATTCCGTAACAAGCATAGCCATAAGCATAACCCAGGAACAATAATCAAGACACCATCACAAAATCCACTATGATAAAAAACTTTAAGGTACAATGCGCATAAAGGGAAATACAATGACAATAATAACGGAAACTCCTAAAGCTCGACTATACGCTCCTACTCCTGGTAAGCTACTGCTGCGTCCTAGCGTCACCTGCATGCATCAATCATACATAAGCTTATAGAAAGCTTAGAGGGTATGTGCGCAAGATAAGCGTGCTCAGAATGCAATATCAGAGTAATGTGGAATATACTGGTAAGTCCATGAATGCTACCAGCCGTACTAAGGCTATGTGATACGAGGCATGAATGATATCGGCCACATCAAGGCTATGCGATGCAAGACATGAATGATATCGGCCATACCAAGGCTATGCGATGCAAGGCCTACATGGCCAATGTTATATGCGAGATGCAACTTAAGCATACTAGTCCTCATCTGAATCCGCATATTAATACAACTCAACTCTGGGATATCACCGAGGTCTAGTATACTTCACACTAGCTGTCACGACCCTAGCTGCGTAACTAAGTGAGTGAAAGAGACCTCACTACCCTCTTACCAATACCGGCCTGGCTCGTCGGTAGCGGACCCATTTACGAGCTGGTCAGACTTAGCCTAGTTATGCCTCCTCACTTAGGCGGATAAGGCCACACCCCCTCCCAACCGACCTCAACAAAGTGAGAGACGCGACCTACTGGTATACGGCCCTCATGCGTTCATGTATCCACTCAGTCTAGATGTTGGAGTCATCCTCTGGTACCATCGAGTTTAAAGACTTTCACCCAGGGATATCTTTCGCACCCCGTGTAAAGAGAAGATTTCTAGTGTCCAAACCTGCCATCCACGATATGCCTGTGGAGGCTATGGCCTTGATGTCGTTAGGGCGTACAATAATCACAACACCCAATGCAAAATGCATGAGTCACACAGTCCAATCATCATCAATCATGTGCATATTGTGTGCTCATGTGGGATGACTCTGCCTATCAGGGAGTCCCATAAACAACCTGCCCTAGGGCATATGCAATGGTCAACCACATCTCATAACAAACATGCAGATGATGCGTATGGGCATGTATCATGATGCTATGTTATCATATACTCATAATCGGCATTGATAACCAACCTATATACAAGGTGGGGTCCATAAATGGACAACCGATCTAAACCATAACATAAATATCAACCCTCAACTATGGATATACCAAATTCGATAGCACGGATCCCTCCGTCAACGGGGACGATGAACTCTCCTCATATTAAGGTTGGACCTAGGTGGCCTACCTATAATCCTGAGCATCCGGAACGGCTTCCTTCACCATACTATCATGTGGCCCGCTAGATGCCCTAAGGAGCCCAAATGAGTCCTAGATGGACTCCAAAATCAAAGCATTCCTACTAGCAACCAATGAGGGTCCAACATTTTGGGTTAGCCCAAAAAGAATAAATGGATCATGCAATATTAATGGGGCCCATCGATTTGGGTTAACCCACTTAGAGAATGATGAGAACGGGCCTAATAAGGCCTAAGAGATGGTCACAATGTGGACATTTAACCATCATTGACCATTAATGTGGACATTTAAACCAACATTGCTCCTAGGAGTGGCCCATACAGAGCCTAACATATAGTGGACCCATGCCTCACATACAACATTATAGGCCTCACATAAGAGCCCAATTTACATCACAATGGGCCTCACCATATGGGCCTCATATACATCATATTGGGCCTCATCAATGGGACATAAATACATCACATTGGGCCACACACAAGGGCCCATGTGTTAGGCACAAGGGCCCATGTGTTAGTCACAAGGGATGGGTAGTGACTGCATCACATACATCATAGTAGGCTTAATAGAGCAACCCACATAGTCCAGAAAATAAATGGACAACAAGGTCAATATACACATCAAGGTGGGCCTCAAAGATCAGCCCTATGGTCCAGAAAATTAGGTGGACAGATTGCCTATAATGCATACCTCAAGGTGGGCCTATTGCACCACCAAAATGG
Organism: Magnolia changhungtana; assembly: GCA_030180095.1. Taxonomy (NCBI): domain Eukaryota; kingdom Viridiplantae; phylum Streptophyta; class Magnoliopsida; order Magnoliales; family Magnoliaceae; genus Magnolia; species Magnolia changhungtana. Next base: position 1,412,871 of record JASAUF010000502.1, on the reverse strand, counting down.
GCCCAATGGGGCAACCTATAATTCAGGGAAAATGGATGGGCAGCCTGAATCATACATCATGGCGGGCTGTAAAAATGGACAGCATAGATATACAATACATGCATCACGGCAGGCCGCACAAATGGACAACATGGGTATACAATACATGCATCACGGTGAGCAGTAAAAATGGACAGCGTAGGTATACAATACATGCATCACGGCGGGCCGCACAAATGGACAGCATGGGTATACAATACTGAAAAGGCCGAGCTAAACATTCTAGAGGGGGGGAATAGGACTATGCCAAATTAAAAATAAATGCAAAATATAAAGATAAATAGCACAATCAAATAATAAAGAAGCACAAGTAAATAACAACCTCAAATGTACTAGTCTTGAGAGGTTAATATAAACTTAGTTCTAAGGACAACCTAACACCAAAAACCAGAGGCTTATGGTAGAGCAACCTTACTAGAACGTGTGTAAGTATCAAAAACCCAAACCAATAAAGAGGCAAAGAAAATAAACTAAGTTATTACAACATTCACCACAAGTGCATAAAATAAATTACACCATTCACCACAAATGCTCAAAGTAAATTACAACATTCACACATATAAGCACATTCAATCATCCACCATAACTCTAGGAATTATAGTGGTTCGTTTGTGTGTATACCAACTATTAGAAAACAGCCACACAACTACTCCACACCCATGGGATATTGGCTTTCACTATGAAAAAGGTTTTTTAATGTTCACCTTAAAACCTTCACAATTGTGTCTTTAGTTGGGCTTACATAATTACAAAACCCCACACTCTGAGATTTTCTGGATTACCTCAGACAAAACCAAAAATGAGATTTTCCTGGCACAACCTCACAAACCACAAAAGATATACAAAATGTAAATAGTACTTATCTGAAAATTCTCCTTCTGAAGAAACCCGGTAGAACCAATCCGATGTAAAAGAAGATGTTCAATGTCCAGCCTCACAAATGAAAAAGGTTCTAGTTCTAAATGATTTTTAATTAAATAAACCTGGGCTAGCTTGATTTGATTTTGATCTCAAGAAAGGGTAAAACACAAATCCCTTCTTAATATAAGATTGGAATGAAGATCACAAAATCAAATTACAAAAGCTAATAAAAAAAATCTAAAATGAGCACAATATAGCTTAATAAATTCACAAACTTATCTCTTAGAGTGGTGTCTTGATTTAGCTTAGAATGAATGAAAAAACTTTGAAATTCGTACTCTATTTATAGGTAAAAATACTGCTCACTCGATTGGTCTAAGGGTCAGTTCGACTGGTCGAAGGACCAACCACATTCCAAATTTTCTGGCACGATAAAATAAGATCGTTACTCAACTGGTTGAGTAGCTTACTCGACTGGTCGAGCAATGCACTCGACTGGTCGAGTTGGACCAGAAAAGCTTGTTGGACTTTGAGTCTAGCACTGCACGACCAGTCGAGCACTATTCACTCGACTAGTCGAGCAGTCTCCAGGACTGGTCAAGAGTCCAACAGAAAATTTCAAAAAATTTTAACAAACCTTTGACTGGTCGAGAAAACTCTTAGACTGGTCGAGCCAGTACTTGGACTAGTCAAACAAGGACTAAGACTAGTCGAGAAAATGACCTATAAACCTATGAAATGACCACATAAAATATGCAATGAATATGACTCAACCTATGGTCAATCTAGGGTCATCCATACCTTGTTTGTGAGTTAGAACAATTGAAACATCATTTGCTTCAGAACTTTGATTTCTTGTAATACGTGAAGCTTGAGTTCGATCTCTTGAACTTGAGCTTGAGTTATGCTTGAGTTCTTGAGTCTTTAACGTACAGTATTTGAACTTCAAACTTGAACTTGAATTCTTAAGCCTTAGTTCTTGAATTTGAGCTTGAAACCATGAACTTCAACAATCTTCTCTTCAACTTGAAAATGTAGGCAAGTTCGACGAAGATGCAGACAACTTTAAAATGCACGAACCTGATCAATTTAACTCAAAGCATGATACAAATTCTAAATGGTTTGGCACAACAAAATTGAACAACTCTTTAGTTGCTAGATTTACACTATAACATTTACAATCTCCCCCTTTATCAAATTTATGATAAAACTAAATAAAGAATTATGCACAATAAAGAATCATGTACCAATAAAGAATCATACACCAGTTATACGCATAATAACGAATCATGTACCATATGAGCAACAAATGATCAACAGTCTCGTCTCCCCCTCATTCCATTACTCCCCCTCAATCCACAAGAGGTGATATGCAAAACTCGTAAAAAAAAATAAAATTCATACAACCCTACATTCCATATTCCACAATCACACAATCATCTCCACAATTTCTTCCCCCTTTTGTCACAATATGACAAAGGAAAGACATCTAAAGATAAGAGATGTAAATGAAATAAGAGAGGAAAGAGAATCACCAAGACAATCATAATATCAACTTAAAGCATAATATCATGTCCACATAGTAAGAAGACAATCATAATATCAACTTAAAGCATAATATCATGTCCACATAGTATAAGACCAAGAATTATCCAAACGCACAAAGAGTAGAAAGAGTTAATACATGTCCAAAATAAAATAAAAAGCTAGTCAGATCCAGATGATGGAGCAGGAATAGATGGATCTATCTGATGTAGTCTCTTGTTAATGCGCCTAAGGTATTTGTGCATGTATTTGAATTGATTTTCCTGGGACACATGCAGACTTTCCACCTTTTCCTCTAGGGATCTCAAACGCTTATCAAAATTAGATGGTTGAAAATCTGGATCAGCCGTAGAATCTAAATCTATCTCATCAAGCAAGTCATTCATATTGACATCATCAGGAGGCAAAACATCTTCCTCTCCAGTTTCTTCAGCAACTCCTCCAACACCCCCATCAACTTGGCCAGGAGCTAACCTCAGATTCATCTTATTAATGTTTGAATTGTTGAAGGGAAGATGAGATATGGGAGCTTCTCCAACAGGCATAACCACAAGACTATGGGTAGCTAAGGCAGTCATAAGATATGCAAAAGGAATATCACTATGACCAGGATGGAGATGAAACTAAATGATAATGTAACAAATAAGAGATGGAAGACATACATGAACACCAGTAACAACTGAATGAAGGACGCGCACCATAAAAGACGTTAACTCAGTTTTGTTACCAGACCGAGGATATATATTTGAAATGAATATATGGTGAAAAACCATGTATCTGGGTAACATATATTTGGAACTGAACGTATTCCCAAAATTCCATTCCGCATTCATGTTGCACAACACTCTAGTTAGCATTCATTTTTCTAATTCAGATGGTTTTGCAACTAACGTAGAGATAAGTATTCCTTCATCATTCACTGGAATTTCCATCAATCTAGATATCAAGTGACAGTTTACATCAATAGGACCTTCTCTTGTTGTGACAACAAAAATTAAATTTTCAATAGAGAAGTCACTTATACAAGTAAACATGTCCTATGCAATGGACTGGTATGTAGGACCGCCCCAATTTAATATGTTAGCCCGTCCTACAGTTTGAAAGAGGGGAATAATGTTGAATGGTTCCAAATGATTTAAGTTAACAATCCACTCAACAATCATTAAGGAGACGAATATTCCGCACGTATTCGGGGTCTTCTTCAGGTGAACGAAGATGATGCACCGTAATTGATGCGGAATAGGAAGAAGGACTATGAGAGGCTCTCTTCTTATTTCTACCTTTCATAACACAAAGAATACAAGAAACACAAATAATGCAAGAAAGGAAATATGGATTTCAAGGAAATCAAAAAATTTGCTAGAAACCCCAATAAATCACAAAAAACCTTGAAATAAACTACGAAATCAAGGAAATAGAAGTGCAAAAAACCTAAATCCACAAGGAAAATGAAAAAGATGCACTAACTATAAAGGAATCGAAGGTGGGTTCGACCAGTTGTGGTAGGGCTGGTTGGGGAAGATGAAAAAAATGGAGGAAAAAGTGCTTTTTGCACATTAAAAAGTCTTAAACCTGAGCAACTCAATTGGTCGAGTACATACTCGACCGGTCATGCCATGACTGTTGAGTGTGTACTCGACTGGTCATGCACCTCATAAATTTTTTATTTTTCCATATTTTTTATATTTAAAAAATTATAAAAAATAAAAAATAAAAACATGCAATATAGTACAAATAAACACAAGCAATTTAGATCAAATTGCACATATCCAAATCCAATTTTAATTTAGCAAACCAGTTCTGTCAAGCAGTTTTGTAAAAATGTCTACAAAGTTAATTTTCAGTCTGAATATAATCCAAAGAAATAATCTTATCTTCTACTAATTCACGAATATAATGATATCTAATGTCAATATGCTTAGTTCGTGAATGCTTAAATGGATTTTTAGAAATGTTAATTGCGTTAGAATTGTCGCAATACAAAACCATAGAATCTTGCGCAAATCTGTAATCACTTAACATCCTCTTCATCCGTACAAGTTGGGTGCATGCATTACTGGCTGCAATATACTCAACCTCAGCTGTGGAAAGTGATACGAAACTCTTTTTCTTACTATGCCATAAAACTAGACAGTTCCCAACATAAAAACATCCACCGTTGGTAGACTTGCGGTCATCAATATTACTAGCCCAATCAGCATCCGAATAAGCGACTAATTGAACATTAGTATCATGAGGATACCAAAGGCCGAGTTTGACCAAACTTACGACATATCTCAAAATGCGCTTTACAGCAATCAGGTGGGACTCTTTAGGGTCCGATTGATATCTAGCACAGATTCCTATGCTTAATGCAATATCAGGTCGGCTCGTAATTAAATATAATAAACTACCTATCATGCTGCGATACAACTTAAGATCTACACTTTTACCTATCGAATCCTTAGAGAGTTTAAGTGTCATACTCATAGGAGTATCAAAAATTTTACTGCTCTCAAAACCAAACTTTTTCACTAAGTTTAGAGCATATTTGGTTTGAGAGATAAAGAACCCATCAGTAAGTTGTTTTACTTGCAAACCGAAGAAATAGTTTAGTTCTTCAATCATGCACATTTCAAATTTGGACTTCATTAAATCTGCAAACTCAACAGTCATGTTAGAACAGGTAGATTCATAGATAATGTCATCAACATATATTTGTACTATAAGTATGTGATCATTGTGTTTCTTTACCAAAAGTGTCTTATCAATACTCCCCATTATAAAGTTATGACTTAGTAAAAACTTAGTCAATTTCTCGTATAATGCCCTCGGAGCTTGTTTTAATCTGCCTTTTTTAGGTGATAAACATGATCAGTATGTTTAGGGTCTTCAAAACCCTTAGGTTGTTCAACATATACTTCCTCATGCAGATCACTGTTCAAGAAAGCACTCTTAACATCCATTCGATAAATTTTGAATTTTTTGTAACAAGCAATGGATATAAACAATTTGATAGATTCAAGACAAGCTACTGGGGCAAAAGTTTCATCATAATCGATGCCTTCTATCTGAGTGTACCCTTATACAACCAGTCTAGCCTTATTTCTTATAATATTACCAAGTTCATCAGACTTATTTTTAAAAATCCATTTAGTTCCAATAATATGTTTATCATCAGGTCTAGGAACTAAGTACCATACATCATTCCTTACGAATTGATATTAAGTTCTACGAATTGATTAAGTTCTTCTTGCATTGCTACTATCCAGTTTTCATCAGCAAGCGCTTCTTTTACGTTGGCCAGCTTAATCTGGGATGTGAAGCACACATAATTACAAATATTTTCTAATTGTCTATGAGTGCGCACACCAGTGAGAGGGTTTTCAAAAATTTGATTAATTGGATGGTCTGTAACTGGCCATTGTTCAGTGTCATTCTGACTGGATAAAGAGTCTGGTTTATCTAACAAAGAGACTTCATTATCTTCTGAACTTGAGACAGGTGTATTCAAGTGATCATCTATAACCACATTAATGGACTCTTGAATTACACCAGTCCTTTTGTTGAGAACATGATACGCTCAATTGTTTAGAGCATATCCTAAAAATATCCCTTCGTCACTTTTAGTGTCGAATTTTCTCAGATTTTCCCAGTCACGCGAAATGTAGCACTTGCTGCCAAAAACTCGAAAGTATTTGACAGTAGGCTTCTTATTGAACCATAGTTCATATGCAGTCTTATTATTAGATTTTCTAGTATAAACATAGTTAATGATATAACAAGCCATGTTCATTGCTTCAGCCCAAAGATTTTTAGGAAGTTTCATGCTATTTAATATCACATTAGCCATTTCTTGAAGTACTCGATTTTTTCTTTTAACTACCCCATTCTGTTGAGGTGTCTTGGGTGCAGAATACTCATACAATATTCCATGATCGCTACAGAACTTCTCAAAACTGCTATTATTAAATTTAGAACCATGATCACTACGGATTTTAGAGACATGTGATTCCTTCTTAGTTTGGATACACTTGAGTAACCTTTCCACTTCATCGAGAGTTTCTAATTTCTCTCTCATGAAAACTACTCATGTATATCTAGTAAAGTCATCTACTATAACCAGAATATATTTCTTACCTCCTCGACTTTCCGTTCTAGTCGGTCCAATGAGATCCATGTTGAGGAGTTCAAGGGGTTTGGATGTAGTACTGGAGTTCACTTTCTTGTGAGAACTCCTAGTTTATTTCCCAATTTGACATTCGCCACAGATTTTATCTAATTTCTTAATCTTAGGTAGACCTCTTATTACTTCATATTTTGATCAGTCTATTAGACGCTTGAAATAATCTTCCTATCAAGTTCAGCAGCCAGTCTGACTCACCACACACGTAACTTGACAAACCAGGGCACTAGCAGGTGCACTTTCAATATTAACCATCTTACTTTCCCCGTTGAATTTGACATCCAGGAAACGGACCTTTTCTAGAAAACCATGGATTTAAAACCATTAAATCCTTATCAGAAATCTGGGTGTATTAAACTAAATTGAATTATTACAATTCAATATCCAAACGCAAGGTTTCCATGAATTAGGCAAATGAATTCATTCTAACCCATTTTGTTGAATATCCAAACGTAAGGATTTATTATTTATTATTATTATTATTATTTTGTGATATGCAATAGCTTTTCAGAATTCATATGTAGGTGCATACTTGTGCTCATTCACATGGACTTTGACTATCTTTCTTAAAATTCTTTGGTTTTTCTAATTTTTATTTTTAATTTTGAATTTCTAGGCCCTAAAATAAGATTCGAGGTGCCGTCAATAATGCTAACAGAATCCTCCAGGTCAGATTGTTGATTGAACCTGATTTTATTTAAATGATCTTGATAATCCATCTTATTTAAATGAGCAGACCCGGATGTGCGTCAAAGCTATTCGGATGTTAAGCGGGGGTCCTTGGAATGTGGGAACCGCTATTATGACCATGATGAAGCTATCCATTTCCTATGGACAACATTGGAGTGGCTTGGCCATTTGGACAGGCTGTGTTTATATCTGTATTTGCTCGAAATTGATGGAGCAGACCCGGATGTGTGACGGAGCTATCCGGATGTTGAGCGGGGGTCCCTGGAAGGTGGGAACCGCTGTTATGACCATAATGAAGCTGTCCATTTCTTATGGACAGCATTGGAGTGACCTAGCCATTTGGACAGGCCGTGTTTATATTTGTACTTGCAGGGCCCACACCCTTAACCTATAACCTAAACCTATTCTCAAATCCTAAAACCTATAACTACAACCTAAACCTATAACCTACAACCTAAACCTAAACCTAAAACCCAAACATAAACCTGATCTCGAACCTGAACCTGATTTCCTAAACCTAAACCTTAACGTATTCTCAGATCCCTAAACCTAAACCTATAACCTAAACTCAATTCCCTAAACCTTAACCTATAATCTAACCTAAATCTAAACCTATAACCTACACTTATAACCTAAACCTAAACCTAAACCTAAACCTAAACCTAACCTAACCTTAAAACCTAAACCTAAACCTATACTTATAACCTAAACCTATTTTCAAATCCCAAAACCTATAACCTAAACCTAAACCTTAACCTAAACCTATAACCCAAAACCTAAACCTAAACCTACACTTATAACCTATATCCTAAACCTAAACCTAAAACCAAAACTTAAACCCGATCTCGAACAGAACCCGATTTCCTAAACTTAAAGCTTAACGTATTCTCAAATCCCTAAACCTAAACCTACACCTAATCCTAATCTCAACTCCCTAACCTAAACCTTAACCTAAACTTGAAAACCCAAACCTAAACCCGATCCCGAACCCAAACCCGAACCCGATTTCCTAAACCTAAACTTATAACCTTAACCTAAACTTATTCTCAAATCTCAAAACCTATAACCTAAACCTAAACCTATATAACCTTAACCTAAACCTAAAACTTAACCTATAAACCTAAACCTTAAACTATAACCTTAACTTTTAACCTAAACCTATAACCTAAACTCAATTTCCTAAACCTTAACCTATAACCTAACCTAAACCTAAACCTATATCCTGAACCCGATTTCTTAAATCTAAACCTTAACGTATTCTCAAATCCCTAAACGTAAACCTACACCTAGTCCTAATCTCAACTCCCTAACCTAAACCTAAACCTAAACTTGAAAATCCAAACCTAAACCCGATCCCAAACCTTAACCCGATTTCCTAAACCTAAACTTATAACCTTAACCTAAACCTATTCTCAAATCCCAAAACCTATAACCTAAACCTAAACCTATGTAACCTTAACCTAAACCTAAAACTTAACCTATAACCTAAACTTTAACCTATAAGCTTAACTTATAACCTAAACCTATAACCTAAACTCAATTTCCTAAACCTTAACCTATAACCTAACCTAAAACCTAAACCTATAACCCGAACCCGATTTCTTAAACCTAAACCTTAACGTATTCTCAAATCCCTAAACCTAAGCCTACACCTAATCCTAATCTCAACTCTCTAACCTAAACCTAAACCTAAACTTGAAAACCCAAACCTAAACCCATTTCCTAAACCTAAACTTATAACCTTAACCTAAACCTATTATCAAATCTCAAAACCTATAAACTAAACCTAAACCTATAACCTTAACCTAAACCTATTATCAAATGATCAAAACCTATAAACTAAACCTAAACCTATAACCTTAACCTAAACCTAAAACTTAACCTATAACCTAAACCTTAACCTATAACCTTAACCTAAACCTAAATCTTAACGTATTCTCAAATCCCTAAACCTAAACCTACACCTAATCCTAATCTCAACTCCTTAACCTAAGCCTAAACTTAAACTTGAAAACCCAAACCTAAACTCGATCCCAAACTCGAACCCGATTTCCTAAACCTAAACTTATAACCTTAACCTAAACCTATTCTCAAAGCTCAAAACCTATAAACTAAACCTAAACCTATAGCCTTAACCTAAACCTATAGCCTTAACCTAAACCTAAAACTTAACCTATAACCTAACCTTTAACCTATAACCTTAACCTAAACCTAAACCTAAACCTTAACGTATTCTCAAATCCCTAAACCTAAACCTACTCCTAATCCTAATCTCAACTCCCTAACCTAAACGTAAACCTAAACTTGAAAACCCAAACCTAAACCCGATCCCGAACCCGAACCCGATTTCCTAAACCTAAACTTACAACCTTAACCTAAACCTATTCTTAAATCCCAAAACCTATAACCTAAACCTAAACCTTAACCTATAACTCAATTTCCTAAACCGATAACCACACCTAAACCTAATTCCGAACTTGAACCCGATTTCCTAAACCTAAACTTATAGGTTATAGGTAAGGTTTAGGTTATAGGTTATAGGTTTTAGGTTTAGGTTTAGGTTTAGGATATTTTTGTTTATGATGTTAAACTTATATGTATTTATGCGTGAATGAATGTGATGTGGATAAGATTGTTTGTGTTTGGATGAATGTAGTTTTTGTTTGGATGGACTTACTAGTTTGGGTTTAGATGGATGTGAATATGAATATGATGAAATATATTATATAACAGTTGCATATCAGGATGAATATGATGAAATATATTGTAACAGGCGTATATCAAGAATTTTGTGCAATTTTTTTTTTTAAAGACTTTTAGCGACGAATATTTTCGTAGCTAAAAGTTTTGCAAAATATTTTTTGCGACGATAATTTTCGTAGCTAAAAGTTATGCTAATATTTTTTAGCGACGAAAATATTCGTAGCTAAAAGTTTTGCAAAATATGTTTTTTGTGGCTAAAAGTTTTGTAAAATATTTTTAGGGACGAAAATTTTCGTAGCTAAAAGGTATGCAAATATTTTTTAGCGACAAACATTTTCGTAGCTAAACGTTTTGCAAAATATTTTTAGCGATGAAACTTTTCTTAGCTAAAAGTTATGCAAATATTTTATAGCGACGAATATTTTCGTAGCTAAAAGTTTTGGAAAATATTTTCAGTGACAAAAATTTTCGTAGCTAAAAATATTTGCAAAATATTTTTGGTGACGAAAATTTACGTAGCTAAAAGTTTTGCAAAATAATTTTAGCGACAAAAATTTTCATAGATAAAAGTTTTACAAATAGTTTTAGCGACGAAAATTTTCATAGCTAAAAGTTATGCAAATATTTTTAGCGACGAAAATTTTGTTTGCCAAAAGTAATTTTAGCGACCAAAATTTTCGTCGCTAAAAAGCTTGCCTTTAGCGATGATTCAAACTTTTCACCGAGAAAACCCTACTGCCTCAATCTTTTAGCGACAAAAATTTTCGTCGCTAAAAGTTTTTAACTACGAAAATTTGGCTTTTAGCGACGAAAATTTTCGTCGCTAAAAGTGGGATTTCTTGTAGTGAGTCCCGATGTAAAAAAGAAACATCTAGGGTTTGCATCTGAATAGGAGAATAAGGAGAGAGCCTTACCTTTAAATCAACATATATGGGGTGTATGGGGTCTAACTTAGCCCATGAGTTGCTTCAATGTTGGCAACTCAGCGTGTCAACTCGGTGAGTCGACTTGTCTCAAGTTTCTTCTTTCTTCTTCTCTTCTTTCCTACTTTCTACTTTGATTTCCTTCTTTGCTTTTGTTTCTCTTCTCATAGAAGGTCCAACAACCGGTTGATAAAAACCGATGACTTAGCGAGTCACAACTCACCTACTTTTTTTCTTGATTCTTTATTCCTTCTCTTCCTTCTATTCTTCCTCCAATCTTTTCTTTTTTGTTGTAGTTTCTTCTTCCAAGGCATATTGTAGTGAAGGCTGGAGGCTGGAGGTGAACCATGCAACTATTTGACAACTCAATTTTAACTTCTCTCTCTCATTATCTCTATCACTTTCTTTCAATTCTCTCTCAATTTCTTTCGGTTCTCTTCTGTGAAATTTCACTTGTGGTGTAATGGGTTTACCACAGTTGTGTGTATAGAATCTTAGCAAAGCTAATAAATGAAGGCTATGTCCTGAAGGGGGGTGATTAGGACCAATAAAAAATTTCACCTTTTTTAAAACATAATTGCCTACCTTAAACTAATTTCCTTAAACTAATTTTCAATTAAACTAAGAAAGGCAATTTAACTCTAAGGCTTCCAAGCTAATAGAGAGTCCAATCACATAGACTACACATGATATGTCATTAAAAAACTAGTTTATAAAAAGATAGTGTGCATGTGTGTGTGGGATGTGCTAACTAACAACATCTAGCATTCATCTAATCATGCTTGCATATAATTAAGCAATCAACATATGGGCATAATTAAACAGATGCACCAATAACATTCCCAAACACAATAATGTATAGTAGTTCAATAACTTGCCTACTCCACTCTCGCCGGATGCACTCAACCCATGAGTGTACTGGATTTCAATGTTGAAGGTTTTAAATCAGGTTAACTTCTAACATTTACAACTCTACACATGGACTCTAAAATTTAAGCCCTACACAAGAGCCAAGGTCCTATACAAGAACCTGGATTTAGGACCTACATAAGGCCAAGGTACTACACAAGAACCCGGTACGAACACTCCCACCGGAGGCTCCCGCAAGAGACTTTAGCTAGTTTTCCTTAGGCTAACCAATAACCTCGATCCTACACAAGGTCTTACGTTTAATCTCGTCGGAGGCTCCTACGGAGACTGACATGCAAACACTCGTGTCGGGTAACCTACGTAAGGATTTACTTTAGGCCCTATACAAGAACCTAGGATTTAAGTTCTACACAAGAGCCAAGGTCATACACAAGAACCTAGGTCAAGTTTGGATCACAAACTCTTACCATCAATCCTACACAAGGAAAGAGAGTAAATGGACTCCTAAAATTGACAAGTTACTTGTTGGCTTGAGCCCCTTTTATAGCGCTTTCTTGGGTAGCTTGATCGTCACTCTCCCATGCTTCAATCTGCTCCCCCGATCATGATGTCACTGCTTTGCCAAGGCCTCAAATCCAAGATCAAACACCTTGCATATGATGCTCCTTTGAGGTGACCAAGGTGATGGGAGGTTGGTTGAATCTCCTACAACTAATGGAAAGTTATTTTTCTTAGGAGATTCACCTAGATGGGTCTTTTAGAAGATTTAGACAATGGGATGCCAAGATAGCTTAAGTCTAATCTCTAGAAAATGGAAGAGTTAAAGTACATCTTCAACGTGGAGGTTGGAATCATCATAAGAGTGTAAATCTCAAGGAAAATTGCTTATAACTCAATGGTATAGAGGCTTGAGATATGAACATGAATTCACCTAAGCTTCTATTGCCCTAAAAACTCATCATAATGCCTAAGAACCAAATACCCTTTATAAAAAAGTTTAAGTTTCAATGGTTAAAAAGTGGCTCTGTCGATGCCATCGAGAAAATCAAATAATCTTGCTAGACATATCTGACTTGCCTGTTTGATGCCATCGAACCTTTAATGTCATCAAAGATGGCCTCAATGCCATCGAGAAAATCATAATTTAAACATGATTTCTTGCTAGATAATTTTAACTCTCAATCGATGCCATCGAGGGGGCCTTCGATGACATCAAACTTACCTTTGATGTTATCAAAGGTGGCCTCCATGCCATTGAGAAAATCAGAATAAATATGATTTAGTTGCTAGACAATTCTGACTCTCGATTGATATCATCGAACAACCATCGAAAACTGTTGTTTTGGGCCTTTATTTTCACAGCAGCTTCGCACCTCTCCGACTCTTATTTATCATGTTCCACTTGGGTTTCTAAGGCTAAGAGATGATCAATTAGGTATTCCTATTAAGCTTATATAACTTGAGGTCTAAGGTTATTTTAGGTCAAGGGTTACGGTCACTAATGCACCTCTTTTGCCTGTTCTTTGCTCCTTGATGCTCTGTCTTCACTTGTGTCTTCAGTCTTCACTTTCCTAGGGCTCAACCGAGTTCATGACACAAGGACTCACGTGATTGAAAATTGGGTGCAAAAATTAATGTACTAACATTCTGATCTCTCTTTTTTATAATAAGGGGGTGCTTAAAACCTTTATAGGGATCTAAGATTTCGGAGCACAGTAGGAGTCGTGTTGATTTACATCTTGCGGTGCAGTTGTAATAGTGTAATTACCACGCTATTCGATTGAGTTTTCAGTTAACATTGACATGATTTGGTTTGATATAGGTGGTAGTTTGGTGATTGAATGATGACCATGAGGCCCATGTAATGTTCGTGTTAGATTCAAGATTGATGGTTGAATAGTGCCATATGGTCGAAGGGTTCATAGCGCGGATAATGAAAATGATAATGGTAGATTCCTCTCCCTCAGTTATTTTTTCTTCTGACACTTATGCATGATTTGGATTATGAAAAGGCAGAGTAAAACGTCCTAGAGGAGGGGTGAATAGGACTATGTCAAATTAAAATAAATGCGGAATACAAAGATAGATAGCACAATCAAATAATAAAATAACATAAGTAAATAGCAACCTCAAATGTACTAGTCTTAAGAGGTTGTTACAAACTTGTTATAAGGACAACCTAACACCAAAAACCAAAGGCTTATGGCAGGATAACTTTACTAGAACGTTTGTAAGTATCAAAAACTCAAACCAATAAAGAGACAAATGAAATAAACTAAGGTATTACAACATTCACTACAAGTGCATAAAGTAAATTACACCATTCACCACAAATGCATAAAGTAAATTACAACATTCACACACAAGTAAATTCAATCATCCACCACAACTCCAGGAATTATAGTGGTTTGTTTGTGCGTACACCAACTATTAAAAAAACAGCCACACAACTACTCCACTCCTAATATCCACTCCCTCGGGATATTAGCATTCACTATGAAAAAGGTTTTCCAAGGTTCACCTTAAAACCTTCACAATTGTGTCTTTAGATGGGCTTACACAATTACAAAAACTCCACACTCTGAGATTTTCTAAATTACCTCAGACAAAACTAAAATTGAGATTTTATGGCACAATCTCACAAACTACAAAAAATACATAAAGAATAAATGGTACTTATCTAGAGAATTCTCCTTCTGAAGAAGCCCGGTAGAACCAATCCGATGTAGATGAAGATGTTCAATGTCTAGTCTCACAAATGAAAGGTTCTAGATCTAAATGATTTTTAGATTAATTCAGCTTGGGCTAGCTTGATTTGATTTTGATCTCAAAGAGGGTGAAATCACAATTCTCTTCTTTAATGAAATTGAGTTGAATGGAGTTCACAAAATCAAATGCAAAAATCTATTTAAGAGAATTTAAAATGAAAACCATATAGCTTAAGAAGTAAAGGAACTTATCTCTCAGAGTAATGGCTTGATTTATCTTTGAATGAATGAAAAACTCTGAGATTCATCCATTATTTATAGGTGAAAATACTGTTCTCTCGACTGGTCTAAGGGTCGGTTAAACTGGTTAAAGGACCAACCAAATTTCAATATTTCTGGCGCGATAAGATAAGGTAATTACGCGACTGGTTGAGTGGCTTGCTCAACTGGTCGAGTGGCCTACTCGACTAGTCGAGCAATACACTCAACTGGTCGAGTAGGACCAAAAAACCTAGCTGGACTTTGAGTCGAGCCTGTACGACCGGTCGAGCACTGTTCACTCGACTGGTCAAGAAATCTCCACGACTGGTCGAGGGTCCAACAGAAAATTCTAAATTTTTGCAACAAATCTTGGATTGGTTGAAAAACTCTTGGACTGGTCTAACCAGAACTTGGACTAGTCGAACAAAGACTGGGATTGGTCGAGGAAATGACCTATAAACATATGAAATGACCCAAATAAAATATGTAATGAATATGACCTAACCTATGGTCAATCTAGGGTCATCCATACCTTGTTTGTGAGATTGAACAATTAAAACATTGTTCGCTCTGATAATTCACACACTTGAAATACTTGAAGCTTGTCTTCAAATATTGAACTTGAGCTAGAGTAAAGACTTGAGTTCTTGAGTCTTTAAAGTACTGAACTTGAAGATTAAACTTGAACTTGAGCCTTGAACTTGTACTTGTACTTAAGCTTAAAATCTTGAACTTTGACAATGCTTCTTCAACTTAAATACATAGAGAAGTTCGACGAAGACTTGGACAACTTTAAAATGCATGAAGTTGATCCATTCATCTCATCAATACATGATATAGATTCTAAATTATTTAGCACAACAAAATTTGACAACACTGGGTGCTAGTTTTACAATATAGCATTTACAGATTATCCCTAAGAAACTTATGAACATGAGAAATTTGAGCTCGGAGGCCATTCGATCAATGGTCATGCAATATCTTGCTTCAGGTCGTTGCGATGAAGTTTCAAGAGAACCGGGAGTTGATGTAATTTTTGGTGCCAGAGGCCTTCTCGTAATGCATCTGAGATTGCAAGATCACATTTAACATAGACAATTTAGATTAAGGAGTTTTCCAATCGTTGATGATAAGCTCCATGGCCCGGAAGAATCGAAGAGGAGAGCAGGGATCCATGCCGGCATTGAAGACACAGATTGCTTATGGATGATACAAGAGCTAAGTAGGGTCCACCTTGGTGTTTTAGATAAATCCAGTCCATTCATTTCTCTTGTTAGATCAAGATGGGAAATAGGGCTAAAGAATGAGGCAGATTTAAAACTCAAGCGGACCACGAGGTGGAAAATATTACAAGGAATTGTCTACCCTTAAAACTTTCTCGGATCCACATGTGATGGCCGAATAGTAGGCCTAGTAGGTGAACAGTTTGGATCCAGAGACTATATGCAATGGACATTGTAGATGGTGTAGATTAAGAGCTAATAAACAATATAACACCTTAAAAAATTGATTCACTTGTACTTTGCACAGGTTTAAGTTCTGTGGTGTTAAAAAATGTACTCAAGGCACAACTCCTTGTACTTTTCATTCATCATGTACTTTTGCATTCACGACAATAACCATTCACAAAAATAAAACAAACCACACTTTAAATCATATTCCATTTAAATATAAAAGTTTAACTGATTATTTAATGCTCACTCACGTGGGAACTTATTACAAAAGTTTACATTTGTAGAATGAAATGTAAATAACTAAACTTAAATTTAAATATCAGGGCCATTATGCCTGATCACTCAAAATAATCTTTCGTAAGGAGGAGATCATCACCTGTATCTTTAATTTGTACATTACATGCATTATATGTATAGTTGGAGAGGGTCAATGCACTACGCATAGTGATGATTGTCATTCAGGATTAACAAAAATTCAAGTAATTCATCATAGAGACAATATAAGGATTGCGATACACCTCGTCTTCCATCATTATGAGTGGTATTAGTATATGAAATAAATATACATGAATGCATGCATAGCAGAGTGTGTGCGGCTCATCACACATAGTGACCACCACATTGTGGAATATAATTTATAAATAATAAAAAAATGGCTCACTCTGCATCCCATAACTACGGAGATTCATCAGCTTGTCTGACACTACCATGGATTTATGTAATACCTCGAGACAACACCACTCGTGGATTGGAAGAATTACATTGCACAATTTGTTCATGGAGTAACTAATTACGACATTCAATCTCAGAAAAGTGATGTAACATGTGCTCGCAGATTACATACATCAATGTGTGCACCACTAAACAAATCCAATGATTAGGCGTCGACCAAGAGGGTCACTACCCAAAGCGCATTACATCAATAATACATATACAAGTCACTAGTAGCCCTTCAACATATCACTTGCATTAATAGATAACTAAATCAAACCATGAGAGTTTTGGAACTCCAAGACTCATGCCCAAGATATAAAAGAGAAAAATAACAATAAACTAGCTCAAGAGAAATAAAGGAAGAGGAGCAAAGCCAATTTATATAGAGTGACATTATGGTCAGTCTTGAAATTGGCGAAGGGCAATGCTTGTATTCATCACTCCACATGAATTCGCAAAATTCAGTATGATTAAAATCATAACTTAAACATAATTATCATATTGACAACAATTCATAATAATTTGTCACTTACTTTATAGATAACTACAGTAAAATCCTGTTAGGCAAAAGTAAGAGAAATTATGTATAAATCAACGTGAATTAGTGTAAGCTTAAAGGAATCCCCCACCTCTTGAGTCAGACCATTCTCAACCAAGGCTATATTTTTAAACACACTCCTTAAAATCAAATTTTATCTATATCACATAATTCGTATGGCTAGGATTCAAGATAGGGTTTGTTCTATTTTTGAGGTTAAATCCATACTATTTAATGATTAAAATATGAAATTAGGCTAGGGTATAACGTGGATGGGTAACTTGTCGTGTTCAGTGACTATTCCTAGGCCAAAAACGCTTCAACAAGTCTCTTTTCTGAGTTAACTCAGTTGGACTCATTAGTTAATCAATCTACACAGTTATGAGCTTCAAATTAAGTAGAACTCGATGCCTAACACAATTTAGAAGGGAGATTGGCACGATGGACTTACTTGCTAATGTGGCTGGCCAGAACTAACCCAAACCTGGCTTAACTCGTGCTGGAATCAATGGTTCCACTGAGTCAACTCGGTTCAGTGGGATCGATTCTTTCTCTCTTGTTTTTCTCTCTTATTTCCTCTCTCGCCTGTTCTTTCTTTTCCCAGTTTCTATATCTAAATTCCACACATATATGGAGATTTATAGTGTTTCAGACAACCCTTGCATAAAGAGAGAGAGAACTGAGTTGTTTAATCAATGTGCGGAGACACTCACACACGAACAGTGTGCTCTCAATGTAGGGAAGATCCTGATTCTTTGGTCCCGTTCATGGAAAGGATCTGAGGTGTTTTAAGGGATTTAGCAGTGACTATGAGCTCCACCTTATGGACATTCCTAATTTCTAGATCATGTTTTAAATAGATCATACAGTCGCCGACGAATCGGAGAAGACGATAGACACTTTAATGGAAGATTTGTGTTCATGGGGTTTTTCTTCATTCCACTGATTATGGACGGTTTAGATGGGTCATACGATGCCTGTGGACCCCACTTTTCAAAGCTTTAAGGTTGTTTGCCCATTGTGTTCGAAAGAAGAAACTTGTGGCCACCACTGTGCAAGTGGCCATGAAAACCAGGGTGAAACACGTTGTTTGTGTTGGTGTTTCGATTGGATTTGGGCTTTGAAGGATATTAGTGGGTCCCTCGATATAGAGCAGTTTTGATTTCACGAACTATGTGCCATCTCTCTCACCCACGAGAGATCGAAGAAGACGCATCATTGTTTCCCTCAATTCGTTATCTTGCGCAAATTCTTGCATGGATAGTTTTGGGTGGCCATGATCGGCTGTCTGGAGGGTTAAGATCTATCCAAGATCTATTACGGAGGATTCTCCTAGATTGTCAAAGAATCCATATTTGGTTAGAAGAGGAAACATGAAATTTTCTGTTTTGAATTCCTTTGCACACTCGTTAGAACTAGTTTCCGATTCGGGTTGTTGTTGGTTTCACACCATCTGATGCTTGATGGTCGAAGTGTCACAGTGATGATCTGATGGTGAAAATTATCCATCTGATGAGCATCTTAATGGTAGAGAACGGTTAGGTGATATCCAATGTTGAAACTTTCCTCCCGTACATGCTGGGTATACATATGATTTTTATATTTATAATTACAATACTGCCCCTTTTTATTATTGGGATTTCCACTGTCATTAATTAGCTCCTAACTACTTCATCCAAACGAGACAAAACTTCACCATCGGACATTATTTTGCATGCTATTTCAACCGGTTAAATTTGGGCCTGATCTCTTAAGGATGACCACAATGTCTTTTTTTTAATGGCTAACACACTCCATGATGCCTTTGTACATATCTAATCGAAAAGTTAACTGGTAGCCTGGACATATACCCTAAGATCTTCACAATGATCGATTTATCTCAATATTTAGATGACCCGTTTGGCAGGTTCAAATATGATGGAAAGTTAGATGGCATGCTAAAAATAAGAAAACTAGATGGTTAGTATCCTGATCATGTAAATGGATGTACGATCAGTTTCATAAACGAATCACCAGAAATGGTTCTTTTTTTTTTTTTTTGTGAGAACATCTTATAGTTTATTTAGTGAGCAAAAAATCTACATAATAATCTCGACTTTTCTAGACCCAAGTATAGGAAATCCAGGTTAATTACAGTCTCCTCCCCTAAAATAAATTTGTCCCTGAAATTCCCTTACTGTATACATCGACTTCGTTGAAGAGATGGGGTTCACCAGAAATGGTTCTTTTTTTTTTTTTTGTGAGAACATCTTATAGTTTATTTAGTAAGCAAAAAATCTACATAATAATCTCGACTTTTCTAGACCCAAGTATAGGAAATCCAGGTTAATTACAGTCTCCTCCCCTAAAATAAATTTGTCCCTGAAATTCCCTTACTGTATACATCGACTTCGTTGAAGAGATGGGGTTACTTCTCTTTCATCTCATCCTTACATTCCCATGTTGCTTCATCATCACCATGGTGTGACCAGAGAACTTGAAATTCCCTTCCATACTATCCAAGATTTGTATAGGCTCTTCTATGTAAGTAGCATTGTCCCTTAACTCTATGAGTCCCAGCTGACAACATTTGATACATCATGTTCATACTTCTTCAACATGAAAATATGTAAGAAATTGTGGACATTAGATAATTGATAAGGTAACACAAGGTGGTACACGACTTCTCCTATATGTTCCAATATTTCAAACGCACCAATATACCATGGTGCCAATTTGCCTTTCTTCCCGAAACGCATCATGTCTTTCATGAGAGACACCTTCAAGAATACATTATCTCCTTCGGCGAATTCAAGATCTCGGCGATGAGTGTCCGCATAGATTTTATGTCCACTCTGCGCGGCTTGGAGACGCTTTCTTATGATGTCAATCTTTTCAGAGGTAATTTGAACGATCTCTGGTCTTGGAACGATTTTCTCACCCACTTCTGCCCAACATGTGGTGCATGACAGGATATAGGCTCAAATGGATCCATGCCAAAGCTAGCTTGAAAACTATTGTTATATGAAAATTTGGCAAGATGAAGGTAATCATCCCAACTGACTTTAAAATCTAAGATGCATGCCCGTAACATGTCTTTTTGTATTTGCTCATCTAAGATTTAGAGAGGTTTTCAATGTGATCTGTAGCTTTGTTCAGAGATTCGAAGTGAACCGAGAGTCTCTGTTTGATATGATCATGGTTGGAATTCCATGGAATCGTAGGACATTTTTCATGTAGATTTCTGTCAGCTCGTTTATTGAGGCAGTGATGTGCATAGGAATGAAGTGAGTAGATTTGGTTAAATGGTCCACTACAACCCATATTGAGTCGTGATTTCTTCATTTGTTGGGAAGTCCTATTATGAATTCCATAGATATGGAGTCCCACTTCCACGAGGTATCTCCAATGGCTGTAATAAACCCATTGGTCTTCGATGCTCTACTTTGACCTATTGGCAAGTGAGGCACTTAACTACATACACGACTATCTCTCATTTGATGTTGTTCTACCAATAGTAACATTTCACATCGTGGTACATTTTGGTGCTCCCAGAGTGAATTGTCAATTTGGATCGGTGGGCCTCATCCAACACTACTTTCCCGAGTTCAGAGTCATCGGCTATACAACCTGTTACGATACCTGATTCTGTTGTCTGAGACAACACGCCATTTCGTGTCCCCACTTTCCTAGGCTATTAGATAATGCTCCTGTAGTTCCTCATCTTGACCTTGTGCCTTGATAATCTAGCGTATCAATGATGGTTCCACTGGTAGATTTTCCAAGGATGCATTCCCCTCATCCAAGCTTAGTTAGACATTAAAGTCCTTTATGAAGTCCAATATTTCCCATTATTTGATTGAGAGTGCGACTATTGTGTTGTGATCTTTCTTGTGACTGAGGGCATGGGACACCTCATTGGCCTTTCCTAGGTGGTAATGGATCTCGAACCTATAGTCTTTTAGAGTTTCCATCCACCTACGCTGGGGAGTATTTTGATCCTTTTGACCGAACATGTACTTGAGGTTCTTGTGATCTGTATGAAGCTTGAATTGCTCACCATATAAGTAATGTCTCCATATCTTGAGGGCAAAAACTACGGTTGTTAACTCAAGATCACGAGTTGGATAGTTCTGCTCATGTACCTTTAATTGTCAGGATGCATGCACTATCACCTTATCGTTCTACATAAGCACGCATCCAATCCTTTTCGTGAGGCATTTGTATATACTGTAAAAATTGCTCCTTCTTTAGGGAGAGTGAGCACAGGTATAACGTCTCGAAAAAATCCGTACAAAGACCCGAGTACCACCTCAGGCAGAAATCACTCAGGACCAAATCCTTTAGAAATTAGATGAAATTAAATCAGTGTTAAACTAGATTAGCTAAGAAATTCACTTGAACCACTTTAAATACGAACTGCAAGACCTAAAACTTGCAGAATCATCGACGCTACATTGCCCTATAATTTAGGATCAATCTCATTACCCAGCTGCTCTTGGGAGCATCACGAAACTCCGTATTGGACCTGGACTGCACGTTGAAAGTCCGATTACCGCGTAACTAAACGATTATGATCGCCTTACTGGGCTTGACAATCATCTCGAAAATCAAGTCCTGACTGTGTCCAGAAATGTACAACTTGAGCCTGGAGCGAAGTGTGAGAGAAACGTGAATATTTTTGGAAATAAAATCCAAACTTAAGTAAACTGAGACGTGTCGCTTGCAGGCCAAATATAAGGATTCAGACCATCAGAATCTGACCCAAATACAGCCTCGGATCAGGAGAAATTTTTCACATATGTCAGTGCACTTGTGGCCCTAATCAAGTACCGGTGACCGTTAAATTAGAACTGGTCCGCCACGGTCGATCTGTAAATCTAATCAGACCGAAAACTCAGCTTGACCTAGATCCAAGGTCAGGGAGCTTAAGTCCAACCACATGCAGAAAAGGGGCCTTCAGAAGTGCTCCGTTGAGCCAGAACGGAAGGATTTTGGATATAACCCAAGTATACCATGGCCCTGGGGCCATTGAGCTCACTTTTGAGCCTATATAAAGGGCTTAAACCCTCTCTCTCCCATACCATACGAATTTTGCAAACCCTAAAGGAGAAAAGAGAGAAAAGAGAAGAAGAAAGAGAGGAAGAGAGAGAGAGAGAGAAAGAAAGAGGCTGAGAGATAGTCGTAGGGATCATTCCCTGACGCTCCACATGCTTAACCACCATTCCTGCATCGCTATACGGGTGATACCGATCCTGTTCTTAGGTAAGAAAACCTAACCCTAATCTGCTTTAGGGTTTCAGATAGTGTAATAGGTGAATTAGCTAACCTATTCTCTGTCATATGTTGTTGTGGTGCCATAGACAAAGACTTAGCTTTCAAACTGAGTCCGTTACTCGTTTACAGGTGAAAGGTGTGGACTATAAATGTTTAGGTTATGATTTTCAAGGCTTTCAATGTCAGTTAATGATTTATGACTGACTTGATTGCTATCACATGCTTAGATACGACGTTTCCTGTGTTGTACACATATATATGAACTATGTTGAATATAGTGAATTCTAGGTGTTCATTGATATGATTGAATGAATATGGAATTTGGATCTATGCTTGCCATGATTATTAACCATGAATATATGCTTGTTGTGTTCGTGGCAACCCTTTTGAAAAAGGATTTGCCAGGATATATGTTGGAACTAGGCTAATGCATGTATGTTAAAGTGTGTAGTCTATGTGTTTGTTGAAATGTCTGAATGAACATGAAATTATAAGTTATGCCTGTCAGGTCTATGAAATGCTAATACATGTATTGTTGTGTGTGTGACAACTTGTTGGCAGGATTTGTCCACCTATATGTTATAACCAACATATGTTGTATATGTTGATAAGTGTAGTACAAGTGTTCGATAAAATGTCTGTATGAGTAGTTATTAGATGAACTATACTTAATAGGGTTGTTGGGATATGATTCCCAACTACCTTGGTTATATGCATAAATTCCTTCTAGTCACTGTAATCTAGATAGTGAGGTTTGTGTAGAATATGTATATGTAGAAAGGCATGTGATATGTGTTTCATTATACATTTAAATGTTTTTCATGTTTACATTGGTTGTTAAATGTTGTATGATTATCATATGTATATATTTCTCACATCAGAATGTGTTTGGGACTATGGTATAGTCCAGGCAATCGGTAACAGGCCCTGATTTGGTGGCTGAGGTTGTTTCGCCATGCAGGACGTGTTCGATGAATCCGAGTCGTACTTCGGTTGTCGACAATGGTTAGGCCACATGGAGTGCTTACACACTTCATGTCAATCGACCCGATGTGTTCTCGTACTAGTTGAGCTCGTCAAGTAACCTGATTGACCCGATGTATGTTCACCATGTATGGACGCTACTGCTTGAATCTAATGTACCAAACTCACCAATGAATCCCGTTAACCTTGGTACCTCGATCCACTAAGACTCATGAGCCAGACATTGTGGTATGGGATACCGTGGTCGAGCTGTCAGCTTACGCTGGGGCGATGAGCCTCCCCGTAGTGACCAGTGAGCAACACTGCCTCGTGAGCCGAATACGGTGGTATGGGACACTGTATTCGAGCTGTCGACCTACACTAATCAAGTGACGAGCCCTTTATAGTGACCTCAAGCATACTTTGAGACTGTGTTGAGGCGACGAGCCTTCCCGTAGCGACTAGAGTATAAACTAGGCCTACACTGATCAGGTGACAAGCCCTTTGTAGTGTCCTAGAACCGCAATATCGTATGATATTTACTAAGACTGACGACCCTAGAATGGATCATTGTTTGGAAAATAATATAAGGGAGGTACCTTAGATTCTCAAATCCTGCTATATGAATAAACCTAAGTAAGAACTTGACTAATCACGTGCATGCACTGCATTACGTGTGCCTTTGGTGTAGCAGGTCAGGTACTGAAGAAGGGTTACATGCCGCGATCGTGAGATGAAGTCGTCAAGGGAGCGTAGGTGAGGCCATGCATCATTATTTCATATCATTCTTGCATTAACAAGAGTACTTAGGATATGATTATTGTACTGTTTTATCATTACTGCTTAACTGAATTGATAACATGTCAACCTTTACTTTATAGTTCCACTAAGTTGATCACTCACTCCCATGTTATGAGATAGTGTTGTACACACCAACCAGACTATGTCTTAGCTGCAGGTGATGGCTCAGCCTACGAGGCGGAGCTGGACTTTGGGGATGATGAGGAGGCATTCTCCTACATGCAGTTTTCAGGCAACTTCATGTGAGTCGTGTCCTGATCGACGGGGATTTCTGGGATGTTGACTAGATGTCATTACACTTGCTATTTTGTCTTTTTGAAACACACATGTATATTCATTTTTGGTCCATTTTGGGATGTATACATGTATATATTTAATCTGGTAACATGTTCACACTCTGAAGACTTACAACAGTTTATATATTTTATATATTTATTGTAGTTCTTCCACTTACGTAATTTAACTGTCTCTGGAGTATGATATGTTGTTTTGGTATAATCTCACTCATGTTTAATGCACTAACACGGACAACATTTAATCATCATTATCTATGTTGCACAAGTGATGTGTTGGAACTCGGGAGTGGCGCTTATGCTCGACCCCCGATTTTTAGGGCGTTACAACAAGAGAAGAAGTTAAATTGTTCTTGATCTCCTGAAAATCCTCTTTATCCTTTTCATCAGAATTGAACCGTGCATTCTTCTTCATCGGATTTGTCAAGGTGGGAGCTATCTTGGAGAATTCATTGATGAAATGTCTATAGTAACCTACAAGACTAAGGAAGCTCCTGACTTTTGTGATTGTGGAGGGCTTGTCCCACTGAACTACAGCTTCAACTTTTATAGGATCGACTACTATGCCTTGTTGATTCACGACATGTCATAGGAATTTAACTTCTTCCTTTTATAAGTTGCACTTAGAGAGCTTGACATATAGTCGATTGTCTTTTAACATACCTAAGACTATTCGTAAATATTCTTCATGTTCTCTCTCACTTTGAGAATATATTAGGATGTCATCAATAAAGACTATAACGAACTGGTCTAGGTAAGGCCTAAAGACATGGTTCATTAAATCCATAAAAACTGCTGGGGTATTAGTGAGGCCAAAGGGCATTACTAAAAACTCATAGTACACATATCTCATCCTAAATGAGGTCTTGGGTATATCCTCATCCCTAATCCTTAACCAACGATATCTTAACCTTATATCAATCTTTGAGAAAAATTAGGCTCCTTTAAGTTGATAAAAAAAGGTCGTCTATGCAAGGAAGGGGATATTTGTTCTTTTATCATTGATCGGTTCAAGCGACGATAGTCGATACATAATCATAAAGATTCATCATTCTTCTTGATGAACAAAACCGGTGCACCCTAGGGAGATACGCTTAGCTAGATGAAACCTTGATCCAGTAGTTCTTTTATTTGTTTCTTAAGTTATGCCAACTCAATTAGCGCCATATGAAAGGTGGGCAGAGCTATCAGAGCGGTCCTGGCACTAAGTTAATGCCAAAGTCTACTTCTCTCCTGAGAGGCAAGCCCAATATTACCTGGAATACTTCAAGAAATTCTCTGACCACCAAAATTTGGCCCACAGAGACTTCTTTTAAGCCCATTACTTGTACCATGAATCTTCTTTCCTTTTTTCTTTGTAGTGTGACGGTGGGGTGTCCAAGCCGGGTGAAAGTGATCCTTCTAGCTCTACTTTCTAAGATTGCATTAGTTGAATCAAGCCAGTCCATCCTAAGGATCATATCAAATCTTTTCATGTTCAACATTAATAGGTTGGCAGCAATCTCGACATTGGCTATGGTGATGGGGCAATTTTTATAGTATTTGGTTAGTTCTACTATCCTCCCCAAGGACAAAGCTACTGTGATGGTTCCTTTAGGTATTTTTATTCTAGGTCAAA
This sequence comes from Magnolia changhungtana, assembly GCA_030180095.1. Taxonomy (NCBI): domain Eukaryota; kingdom Viridiplantae; phylum Streptophyta; class Magnoliopsida; order Magnoliales; family Magnoliaceae; genus Magnolia; species Magnolia changhungtana. The sequence continues at coordinate 1,386,469 of JASAUF010000502.1, read as the reverse complement.
ATGTTCTACCTTAATAGTTGAGAAAAAGGATAAGGTAGTTCCACAATCAAATAAAAGAATAACTGGAGCATCTTTGATAAGAGTCGTACCTTCCACCAAGCTGGGTGCTATCTTAAGGTCTTCGAATGACATCATAGCATAAAGACGGGCCTGAGGTTTATGATTGGGAGATAAGCTTCCTTATTTCTGGGGTATAGGTGGAGCGTCTTGCTACCTCTAAGCCGGAATGGGATGATCTTCATCTTTCATCATATAAAATAATTCTTCAACTCATGGCCATGCTTCTTACGGTAGTTGCAACTAATGGAATTATCCCACAACTTTTTTTTTGTTCAAGTGCAACATTTTGTTGTGGGGCAATCCTTGGCTTCTTATCCTGAGTCTGAGGCATGTTAAAGGGTGTCTTAAACTTCTTCCCCGGTTCGCATTGTTGCAGTCGGGCCTGTGCTCATCAATCATCATCCTTCTCAGCTCTGATGGCTTTATCTACTACATCGGTGTAGCATGGGAGATCCAGGCATCATAACTTGGAGTGAATTGAGGGTATCAGGCCATATTTAAACCTTTTAAGCTTGAAGTCTTCATCTTTAATTAGCTTAGGCTCATACCGTGATAATTCAAAAAATCTAGCCTCATACTGAGCCACAGTCATCTCACCTTGAGTCAGCTTAAGGAATTCAGGCATCTTCTCATCCCGATGACTTTGGGAAATACTTCTCAAAAAACTTCTTTTAAAAATCCACCCATGTCCATGTGTGACCCCAAGAACTGTTCTTTCTGTCACCTCCCACCATATAATGGCCTTGCCCTCGAACTTGTACTGGCTACAGAAACCTTTAGGTGGTCTAGACATCCCATTGTTTTCAACATCCTCTTAATCTATTTTGTCCAGTGTTCTGCCACCACTAAGTTAGGGCACCTGAGAAACTTGGAGGTCGCAGCATTAGAAACTTCTCCAGCATAGTAAACTCGTAGTGGTACTCAGGATGAGGTGGCACGGTTGGGACCACGGGAGTAGATGGCGCAGGAGGTGTTGTAGTCCTTAGGGAAAAGTTGTGAACTTGTTGTTGTAGATTATATAAGGTCTGCTAAGTCCTTTGCATAAACGACTCCATACGCCCAAGGATGGCATAGAGTGGCACCCATGTTTGTATGTCAGGGGGTGTTGGTCCTAGTGGTGGCCCTGAGATTGTAGTTTCTTGATTGGTTGCAGTTGGGGATGGTATACACTCCCCATTATGCGTATCTTAAGGGTCGTCATTCTTTGATGTGTGCTTTGAGTGGAATGAGGCCACAGAGTTGGCTCGGATAACCTTTTTCTTTACTTTGGGGGCCATGTCCTACATTTAAAGGGGAATTTGTTCAGGTGGTGGTTAACGTGTAACGGAGAGTTTCAAGGTAATGCTACACCTATTACATGCACATTGATTTGTTTTATTTTATTTTTTTCTAGAATTTTGAATGATAGTTACCCACTATTCAGAGTCAATTTTTTTTTATATATATTTTTTTTGTTATTTGGGGAACATAAAGGATGGTTACAGTGGGTCTAATCCCTTGTTGAACCTATGTTTTAGTGTTATTATTTATATGAAAATGTGTAAATTCTCCAAAAGTGTTTTTATCTTAACAACATTTTACTTCTAGAATTTTGATTTCTAATCCACTAATCAAAATTATTTGAAATTTAAAACTCATGTTCCAGACTTATTCCTGAGACTCAATAAAAAATTTTGAAGTAAGATCCCAACGTTTGGTTAGTATTTCATCCCTCTAAGGTGTAAAAGGGCTTGTTGTCTAGTCGCAACTTTCACATAATTTTGTGACTGTTTGATTTTTCTAGAATTTTTTGCAGGTCCAATCAAGATGAAATTTTAGAGGGAGATTTTTGGGTACATGAGTGAGTTACCAGAAAAGTTTCAAAAGTTTTTAATAACTCCACCTTTTAAAACCAGTGAAGGTTTCCTGAAATTTCATGTTTTTCGCCGAAATGACTAAAAATTTTAGAAATTTTGAAAAACCTCCAATTCTTGTTTGGGGAACCTATTTTTCTTACTTATTCTATTTCTAAGGTTAAATCCATACTATTTAATGATTAATATATGAAATTAGGCTAGGGTATAATGTGGATGGGTAACTTACTGTGTTCAACAACTATTCCTAGCCCAACAATGCTTCAACGAGTCTCTTTTCTCAGTTGACTCGGTTTAACTCGTAAGTTGATCAATTTACATAGTTATGAGCTTTGACTTGAGTGGAAATCGATGCCTAACATAAATTAGAAGGGTGATTGGCACGAGGGACTTACCTACTAACGTGGCTGGCTGGAACTAACCAAAACCTAGCTTAACTCGTCCACTGAGTCGACTCGGTTCAGTGGGAGCAATTCTTTCTCTCTCATTTCCTTTCTCTCTCTCCCTCGTTCTTTCTTTTCCCATTTTTTGTATTTAGATTCCATGGAGATATGGAGATTTATAATGTTTTGGACAACCCTTGCGTAATGGGAGAGAACCGACTTATTTAATCAATGTGCGGAGACACTCACATGCGAATAGTGTGCTCTCAACGCAAAGAAAATCTTGATTCTTTGGTCTCGTGCATGGAAAGGATTTGAGGTATTTTAAGGTATTTAGTAGTGACTATGAGGTCCACCTTATGGACATTCCTAATCTCTATATCATGTTTTAAATAGATCAAACGATTACCGATGAAATGGAGAAGACGATAGATGCTTTAATGGCAAATTTGTGTTCGTGGGGTTTTTCTTTGTTCCACTAATTATAGATGATTTAAATGGGTCATATGATGCTTGTGGACCCCACTTTTCAAAGTTCTCAGGGCGTTTGCCCACTGTGTTTAAAAGAAGAAACTTGTGGCTTCCACTATGCAAATAGCCATGAAAACCAGCGTGAAACACATTGTCCATGTTGGTGTTTCGATTGGATTTGGGCGGTGGAGGATATTAGTGGTCCCTCAATCTAGAGCGATTGTGATTTAACGAACAATGTGTCATCTCTCTCACCCATGAGAGATCAAAGATGACAACACATCATTGTTTCCCTCAAGCTGCTATCTTGTGCCAATTCTTACATGGACAATTTTTGGTGGCCATGATCAGCTATCTGAAGGGTTGAGATCAATCCAAGATCTATTGTAGAAGATTCTCCCAAATTGTCAAAGAATCCATATTTGGTTAGAAGAGGAAACATGAAGTTTTCCATCTTGAATCCATTTGCATGCTCACTAGAACTAGTTTTCGATTCGGGTTGTTGTTGGTTTCACACCATTTGATGCTCGATGGTTGAAGTATCACGGTGATGATCTAATTGTTGCAAAATGTTGATTTTAAATATATTTTAATAAAAAAATATTATATATATAAAGTGTTTGCAAAACACCTTTTTCATAGGTTTTGGGAATAGTCCCACATTGGAAAATGAAAAGAAGTTTTTTGGGTATATATGTGAAGAGTGGATTATTATAATACTTACCCACATGGTCCAAAGGAGAATGGAACTTGTGTGTTCAGTGCTGTAACGCCCTGAAAATTGGGGGTCGAGCATAACTCAACTCCCGAGTTCCAACGCATCACTTATGCAACATAGATAATGATAATTAAATGTTATCTGTGTTAGAGCAATAAACATGAGTGAGATTATACCAAAACAGTCATTCATTCTCCAGATCAATTGTATAAAGGCAAGCGGAAGACTGAACTGTATATATATATGTATGTAAAATAAACAAAATCATTTCATTCTCCAGAGTATGAACCCATCTGAGTCATCATATACATATATCTATTTAATGTTCAAAAAGTCAAAAAATACATCCAAGGATGTAATCCCAGCAAATCCCGTCGATCCGGCAGTCTAGTCGAAACCGCCAGAATACTACATAAATGAGAACTCATCCTGGTCCTCGTCATAGTTCGGCTCAGCTTCCTGAGTCGTCAGCTCATCTAAACCTGAGACAGAGTCTGGTTGGTGTGCACAACACCTTCCCGTAACGTGGGAGTGAGTAGCTAACTCAGTGGAACAATAAAGCATAGGTTAACATATTATCAATATAGTCAAGCAGTAATGATAAAGCAGTACAATCAAACACTCCTAACTACTCTTATTAATGCAAGTATGAATGCAGTCATGATGGATGCCCTCACCACACCCTCCCTCGTGCGACACCATCTTACGTTCGCGGCATGCTTTCATCCCTCAGTGCTCCACATCTTCCAGGCACATGCAATGCATGATGAGCATGATTACCAAGTTTTTATTAGTCCATTTCAAACAGCAGGATTGAGAAACTAAGGTACCTCCCTTGTATCATTCTCAAACATGATCCATTATAGGGTCATCAGTCCTAGTTAATCTCAGACGATGGTGCATTTTCTAGGTCACTGCAGAGGCTGCCAGGGCTGTTACGCACAAAGGTTACGCCACTCCCCTATCACCTCTTTAACGATTCATCATTATATAGAAATAGGCTCAGTTCATACTCTCTACACTGCGGCAAAACTCGTTACCTCACCGCAAATTCAGAGTATGCTCGAGGTCACTACAAAGGGTCATTTGTGGCCATTACGCACAAAGGTTACACCACTCCCCATCACCTTATTAATGTAAGCCGACAACACGAATATAGGGTCCCCATACGACCATAATCGGCTCACGAGTCCGTTGCTCACGGTCACTACGAGGAGGCGCGTGGCCCCAAAGATAAGCCGACGGCTCGACCACGGTGTCTCCATACCACCATGCCCGGCTCATGAGTCTTAGCGGATCGAGGTACCATGGTTAACGGATTCCACTGGTAAGTTTGGTACCCTAGGTTCAAGCAGTAGCGACCAAACATGGTGAACATATATTAGACATATCGGGTTACTTGACGAGCCTGACTAGCTCGAGCGCACAATCAGCTGAACGACATGAAGTGCACAAGCACTTTGCGTGGCCTAACCACTGTCGCCGACTAACATACGACTCGGGTTCATCAAACACATCCTACGTGGTGAAATGAATCTCAACCACGATCTCAAGTCTGGTACCGATTCTCTGGACTATAAACATAGTCCCAAACTCAATCAATCCTTATTCATAGCATGTGGAGTAAAGCATAATAAATAAAGTAATTAAAGCATGTTAACAAGTATGTCATAAAGCATGTTATAAAGCACTACATAAATAGGAATACAAACACATATATTGCACAAGTAAGCGGTTTAAGTAAACAACCTCATGGAGGAATCATACATGTCTCTAAGGTAGTTGAGAATCCCATCTCAACACCCACCTAAGGCATCATCATCCAAACACTTACTCACACAAGCATTTTCACAAACACTTAGCATACACTATTTCAACATACTTAGTGTATGTTAGCCAAACATGTATTAGGGCGAATTCTTTTGCTAAATAAGTATTTTATCCATATATCATATATTCATACAACAAATAATCATGTCAAACACATTTACAAAATATATACGTATACAGTATTTTCTATGAATACCTAGAATATGTAAAATTCCATATTCTAGGTCTTTAGTCGAAACAGAAATCAGAAAGTACTTTGTACATGTGCAATTGCATGCAGATCATAAATCTATCATTATCTGACATTAAAAGCGTTGAAAACCGTAACCTATACACCCAAAGTCCTCACCTTATACCGTAGAATCGTCACGAATCTGATAAGTTTGTTAAGTCTTCGTATTCGGCAGTTAGGTAGCCTAAAGAATGAAATAGGCTAGCTATTTCATAACCTACAACCCTTACAACTCCAAAGCTGATTAGGGTTAGGGTTTCTTACCTCAAAACGAAATCGGTATCGCCGGGAAAGAGGTAAGAACGGAGTGGTGGAGCTTGGGTAGTGGCAAGAAACAGTAACAGGGAGATTCTCCCACTTCTCTCACTCTTTCTCTCTCTTTTCTCACTTCTCTCTCTAGGGTTTCTCTCAAATTCGTATGGCTGTGAGAGAGAGTGTTCTAAGGTCCTTATATAGCCTAAAATCTCTCCAAACTAGACCTAATGTCAAGGTATACTTAGGTTATAACCAAAGTGGCATTGTTTCAGCTCAACAGAGGGTTTCTGGCGGGCCTCCTTGAGCCAAAGGTCGGACTTAAGCTCATCAACCTTGGATCCAGGTAATGTTAAGTTTTCGTTTCAGTCGGATACCCAGATCACGCGTGGCGGACCAGTTTCAGTTCAACGGTCAGCGGGTCTCGATCTGAAATTCCAAGTACATGGATATGCTAATGAAATTTTTCCTGATCCAAGGGTGTATTTGGGTCAGATTCTGATGGTCTGGTTGCTTACAAAATGACCGCAAGTAACAAGTCTCATATCACTATTCCAGATATTTATTTTGGAAAGAAAACAAGTGTTTTCACACTCCCTCGCTCCGGACTCAAGCGAACAGCCGTAGGACACTGGCTAGACTTGATTTTTGAGATGGTTGTCAAGCCCAGCGAGGCGGTCCTAACTCCTTAACCTCATATTATTCGGACTCCCGATGTGTGGTCCAGACCTGATACGGAGTTTCAAGGTGCTCCCGAGAGCAGACGAGTAATGAGTTTGATCCTAAATTTTTAGGGTAACCTAGCGTCAATGATTCTACAAGTTTTGGGTCTGTAGATCGTATTTAAAGTGATTCAAATGGATTTCATGGCTAATCTAGTTTAGCACTTGGTTAACTTTGTCAAATTTCTAAAGGATTTAATCCTAAGTGATTTCTAGTCGAGGTGGTACTCGAACCATTGTACGAAAATTTACGAGTCATTACAAGTGCGTAGCACAGGCTTAAGCTCGGTACGAGGGTGTGGGCATGTGAGACAGTGTGGCTGTAGAGGCGCTAGTGGCGTACTTTGCACTTCAAAAACTAGAGGACTGAATGAGAGTCTCTCTGAATATATAGAGGCTGAAATGTGACTGTTGCGGCAGAGGTGTAACTCCTCATGCAATTCATTGCAGAGCCATGCTGAAACTGCTGCATGGCTAGCCCAATAGCTAGAAATGGCTAGCCATCTCTCACAATAGTCAGCATGCAGCAACTGTAATGGGTCATGCACAACATCTAAAAACTGCTAATGAACGGGTAGTTTCTCAACAGCTAGAAAATGGATTAATGGGATCTATGTCCCTGGACCATAACTCCCAGCCACCATAACTTATATAAAGAGGGCCTGAATGCGTTTCCAAACCATCTCAACACACTCCAACAATACCCATATGAACCAGAGCCTCTCCTCTTCTATAGACCTAAATTCAGCAATACAGCAAGGTTGATCAGAACCATTGCCTAAAAATCAGACCAGCAGTGTGGTCTAGAATGGTTCAACTGAACCAGTAGCTGAAGAACAGACCAGTGGAGTGGTCTAATTCATAAAAGAATCTTCTTCTCTCTTTTTCTTCTGGGATTTTTCCTTTTTTCTGTATTTCTGTCAGACTGTGTAACAAAGTTCCATTAGTGGGCCTTCGTGTTTACTGAACGCAGACCCACATCAGGCTCGTCGTATCCTAGAAGTGGTTTGCCTGTAACCTTTCAGCATACTCAATTCACTTGAGTAGGGGCAGATAACGCTTTAAGGACAGTGTTCCAAACATGCTTCAGCCTGTCCTTATTTCGGATCAACTTAGATTTTTTATTTTCATATTTTATAGAAAATATTATTTCTGTAATTTTTCCAACAATCTTAAAGCGTTATTTCAAATCGATGAATCAGGACTTGATTCATCTAATGGAACCAACTTTATTAGATGGCAAGATAAGCTCGAATTTCTTATGACGGTGTTGAAGATCTACTACATCCTAAATCCAAGCTTGCAGCCATTGCCTGAAGCAACTGAAGCCAACACACCTGAACAAATTGTTGCCCACACCAAACGAGCTGAAGATGAACTTTGCGTCGTGGACACATTCTAAATGCGCTCTCCAACAGACTGTACGATCTGTACACAAACTTCATTAGCAAAAGAAATTTAAACCACTGTGGAGTTCAAGTACAAAGCTAAAGAAGAAGGTACCAAAAAGTTTCTAATTGCCAGGTATTTTGACTTTAACATGGTAGATAACAAACCACTACTATCCCAAATCCATGAACTACAACTAATATTAAATAAATTCAAAGCCATAAAGATTGATCTTCCTGAATCATTCCAAGTCGAGGCTATAATCACTAAACTGCCACCAATGTGGAAAGACTATAAAAAGAAGTTGTTGCATAAGACTGAAGACTACAAACTAGAACAAATCCAGAAACATCTCAGAATTGAGGAAGAAACCCCCAATCGCAATGAAAAGAATGACAACAGGAATTCCTCATCCAAGGTACACGCAGTTGAAAATACTAATAACAAGAATCCCGAGAAAGACGATTCTCTGAAACCCAATAAAGAAAAATTCAAGAAAAATGCTTAAAAAAAGAACGGAAAGTTCAAAGGCCCATGCCATGTCTGTGGAAAAAACGGGCACTATGCTCAAGTATGTCGATATTGCATGTCTAAAAAAGAGGCAAGTGCAATAGAAGAAGGCAATATTGTGGCTATGATCACTAAGGTGAATACTATCCAAGGAAAGGTTCCTGGTTGGTGGTATGATACTGCTGCTACTATATATGTGTGCTATGACAGATAAACCTTCAAAACCTATGAGGAATTGACCGATGGTCAAGAAGTCCAAATGGGTAATGAAGTCTGATTGAAGGTTGTTGGTAAAAGAATCGTCGAACTAATATTCACCTTTGGAAAGAAAGTGATTCTGACAAATGTCCTGCACGTCCCAGACATGAAGCAAAACTTAGTTTCTGGGAACCTTCTGGGTAAACCAGGAATAAGGGTGGTGTATGAGTTAGGAAAACTGATTCTATCTAAGAATAAGAACTTTGTCGGAAAGGAATATGCTTGTAATGGTATAGTCAGGTTTTCTCTGAATGAAAGTAGCACTGCATATATGGTTGAATTCGTTAGACTGTGGCATAATAGGCTAGCCCATATAAGGTATAGTACCTTGAAGTTCATGGTTAAGAATGGTTTAATCTCATACACGAAAAATTAAACCAATAAGTGTGAAGTGTGCGTACGATCGAAAATGACGAAGAAACCTTTTTTCAAGTGTTAAGAGATCGTTTCAAGTATTGGATCTTGTGTACAGTGATATCTGTGAGTTAAACAATATTCTTACTTGTGGAGGGAAAAAGTATTTCATAGCCTTTATTGATGATTACTCTAGATATGTATATATGTACCTATTAAAGAGCAAAGATGAAGCATTGAACATGTTTAAGGTATACAAATCAGAAGTAGAAAATCAACTAAATAAAGAAGATAAAAGTTCTCCGTAGCGATAGAGGTGGAGAATACTTCTTTAATGAATTGGATAACTTCTATGAAGAATATGAACTAATACATCAATATACTGCGTCGTACACACTTCAAAAAAATGAAATAGCAGAAAGGAATAATAGAACATTAGTAGAAATGGTCAACTCAATGCTAATCATAGTAAAGTTGCCACTGAGTCTATGGGGTGAGGCATTACTTGCAGCGCGTCATATACTCAAAGAATTCCATCTAAAAAATATAGAACATCTCCATATGAAATATGGAAAGATAGAAAACCTAACCTAGGATATCTTAAAGTGTGGGGATATCTTGTTTATTGCAGAACCCCTAATTAAAAAAAGAACTAAGTTAAGACCCAAAGCTATTAAGTGCGCCTTCGCAGGGTATGCACAAAATAGTAAAGCATATAAACTTCTAGATCTAGAGTCCAATATTATAATAGAATCAAGAATCGTTGAGTTCTTTGAAAACTCACTATCCTTGGAATCAAAGGATAATGAAGTCTAAACTCCTGATAGAGAACCAGATAGTTCAACTCCATAAATAGTGGAAGCTCCTGTTGAATCTCATATGAGTCAAAGGACAAGAAAAGAGAAGAGTCTAAGAGATGACTATATAGACTCTCAACGCATCTTTTCCATCTTGTAGAAGGAAATAGAGAAAATATTATAAGAAAAATACTTATAATAATGACTATAGAAGATTATCCTAAAACATATAAAGAGGTTATATTCTCTAGAGACTCAGCTTTCTGAAAAGAAGCTATAAATGATGAAATAGAATCCATAATGTCAAATCAAACATGGGAACCAGTTAACTTACTTCTAAGTTCTAGACCCATAAGTTGTAAGTGGGTATTTAGGAAGAAATATCACACTGATAGAACTATCCAAACCTTTAAAGCTTGACTAATAGCTAAGGGTTTTAGACAAAAAGAATAGATAGATTATTTTGACACATAATCTCCTGTAGCTAAGATAACATCCATTAAGATATTATTTGCGCTAGCTTCCATACATCATCTTCACATCTGCCAAATGGATGTAAAGACCGCGTTTCTGAATGGTGACCTCAATGAGGAGGTATACATGGAACAACCTTAAGGATTTGTTCTATCGGAAAATGAAAATAAAGTATGTAGATTAATCAAATCTCTGTATGGATTAAAATAAGCACCAAAATAATGGCCTGAAAAGTTTAATTCTAAAATATTATCTTATGGTTTCATGCATAATGTAGCTGATAAATGCATATATTCTAAATTAGATGGTAGCTGCATGATTATTATTTGTCTGTATGTTGATGACATGTTAATAATTAATAATAAAATAGAAGGTGTGACTGAAACAAATAGGTTTTTATCTTTCGTATTCAAAATGAAGGATCTTAGACAAGTAGATACCATTCTAAGTATTAAAATTAAACAACATTGTGGGGGTTATGCTTTGTGTCAATCTCATTATATTGAGAAGATACTAAACAAGTTCAACCATCTAAATATAAAAGAAGTAAAAACCCCATTTGATATAAGTATCAAGCTAAAAGAGAATAATGGAAGAATAGTTGCACAATTGAAATATGCGAGTGTAATAGGGAGTCATTATATGCTATGCAATGTACTAGACCTGATATCGCATATGCTGAGTAAACTTAGTAGGTTTACTGATAACTCAATACTGAACACTAGAATACAATTGTTAGAGTCATTGGTTATTTAAAAGTAACCAAAGACTTATGACTATTTTATTCAGAGTTTTCTGCCATATTAGAAGGATATACCGATGCGAGTTGGATATCGAATGCAAGGGACAACAAGTCTATTACAGGGTGGATATTCACCCTAGGAGGTACAGACATATCTTGGGGATTTAAGAAACAAACCTGCATAATGCATTCGACAATGAAGTCTGAATTTATAGCCCTGTCTGCAACAGGCAAAGAAGCTGAGTGGCTAAGGGATATTCTATTAGAAATCTCTTTCTTTGTAAAGCCTATATCAGTTGTGTCACTACATTATGATAGTGAAGCCATATTAGCTAGAGCCTATAACGGCACATATAATGGTAAGTCTAGACATAAATCTTCGACATAATTATGTCAGACAGTTAATTCAAGATGGAATCATTGCTATTTCATATGTGAAATCAAGCAATAACTTAGTAGACCATTTTACTAAACCTCTACCGAGAGAGGTAGTAAAGGTTACATCTAAAGAGATGGGGTTGAAACTCTTCAACTAAAGTTCCACCAGTGATGGTAACCCAACCTAAAGTCAGAAAATCTCTAATTTCAGGTTTAATGGGTAAAAAATAAGTTACTGATATATGGAAAGTTTTTTCAGCACTAAATTATACAAAAATCTCATCCATAATAGATAAGTGCTGAGTGTTACAAAAGAGGGTTGAGTCTTATAACTCTTAATGAAATTTAGTCTAAAGGACAAGTGTCTTATAGTAACGAAGACACTAAAAGGATTTCACCTATATAAACGTACAAATGGTGCTGTCTCTCATGAGAGTTAGGAGTTTTCTCTCAAGATCGTTCACAAAATAGGATAAGCACATGGCCATTAATTGTGCTGAGCAAGATTGTGGGAGCTCTAATTAACACATAGCGAATATGTGTGTGGCTTCTCCAGCTTTGTTATCTAGGAATAACTGGTTCAACACTATGGCTACCAGTTATTTTGATGGAGTTTTGAGATACTTACGCTAAGGGAAGATTAAAATCGAAAGATATCTTTCTTTATGCATATAAGCTATTTTATTCTGGTAGAAATATTTTTTTGAGAAAATATATTTTAAAAATCAAGTGGGGGATTGTTGCAAAATGTTGATTTTAAATATATTTTAATAATAAAAGATATTATATATACAAAAAGTGTTTGTAAAACACCTTTTTCGTGGGGTTTTAAAAATAGTCCCACATTGGAAAATGAGAAGAAGTTTTTTGGGTATATATGTGAAGAGTGGATTATTATAATACTTACCCACATGATCCAAAGGAGCATAGAACTTTCATGTTCCAGTGCATAGCACTGGAACACCCGAGCACGGGCTCGGGCACGGGCTTGATGTGAGGGCGTGGGCATGTGAGGCAGTGTGACTATAGAGGCGCTAGTGGCGCATTTGCACTTCGCACATCCGCATCGTGTCATAAAGGGCCACTCATTCGTAACCTTACGCAAACCAGAGTGAGACGTGTGTGAGTCGCGGTGCGACTAAGTGGCTAAGGTAGACGATTGGCTGGAAGAAAAACCTAGAGGACTGAATGAGAGTCCCTCTGAATATATAGAGGCTGAAATGTGACTGTTACAGTAGATGTGTAACTCCTCATGCAATTCATTACAGAGTCATGCTGAAACTGCTGCATGGCTAGCTCAACATCTAGAAACGGCTAGCCAACTCTCACAACAGTCAGCATGCAACAGCTATAATGGCTCATGCACAATAGCTAGAAACTGCCAATAACGGTTAGTTTCTTAACGATTAGAAAATGGATTAATGGGATTTATGTCCCTGGACCATAACCCCCAGCTACCATAGCCTATATAAAGAGGCCTGGATGGGTTTCCAAACCATCTCAACGCACTCCAGCAATACCCATATGAACCAGAGCCTCTCCTCTTCTACAGACCTAAATTCAACAATACAGTAAGGTTGATCAGAACCATTGCCTAAAAATCAGACCAGCGGTGTGGTCTAGAACGGTTCAACTGAACCAGTAGTTGAAGAATATGAAGAACAGACCAGTGCAATGGTCTAATTCATAAAAGAATCTTCTTCTCTCTTTTTCTTCTGGGATTTTTCTTTTTTTTTCTGTATTTCTGCCAGACTGTGTAATAGAGTTCCATTAATGGGCCTTCGTGTTTGTTGAACATAGACCCACATCAGGCTCGTCGTATCTTAGAAGCGGTTTGCCTGTAACCTTTCAGCATAATCAATTCACTTTAGTAGGGGCAAATAACGCTTTAAGGACAGCGTTCCAAACATGCTTCAGTCTATCCTTATTTTATATTAACTTAGATATTTGATTTTCATATTTTACAGAAAATATTATTTCCGTAATTTTTCCAACACTGATGGTGGAAATTGCCCATCTGATAAGAATCTTAATGGTAGGGAATGGTTAGGTGATATCCTGAAACCTTCATTAGGTATAAATATGACGTTTATATTTATAATTACAATTCTGCCCCTTTTTATTGTTGGGATTTCTACTATCATTAGCTCCTAACTGATTCGTCCAATTGAGATGAAACTTCACCATGAAACTTCACCACCGACTGTTATTTTGTACACTCTTTCAACTAGTTAAATTTGGGCCCTGATCCCTCAAGGACGACCAAAATACTTTTTTAAATGGCTAACACACTCCGATATCTAAAACAACATTTGTACACATCTAATCGAAAAGTTAACGGGTAATCTAGACATATACCCTAAGATCTTCACAATGATCTATTTATCCCGATATTTGGATGGCATAGCCTGTTTGGTGGGTTCAAATATGATGGACAATCAAATGACGTGCTAAAAATAAAGAAACTGGGTGGTTAGTATCCTGATCATATATGTTAGTGGATGTACGATTAATTTTGTAAACGGATCACTAGATATGGTCATTTTTATTGTGAGAATATCTTATAGTTTATTTAGTGAGAAAAAAATCTACTTAATAATATGGGCTTTCATATAAATCTGAGTTATTACAAACAATGGTTTTATCTTTAGATGATGAGACTCGATGAGTGGTTGGAAAGGACTGGACGATGGCAATGAATGATCTAGATGCACGAGGAATTTGAACTCTACAGTATATAATGTTTATCAATATGTTAGGGTAATGATGGAGGATTTAGAGTCATTGATGATCATATCTTGACGGTTTAGGTTAGATCTTTATTGATTTTCACGATAATGTGATGGTTTAGATCATGATCAAATGGTTGGATAGATTCATTTGTTTTGGCAGAGAAATCTTAATGGTTTGATTGGTGATAAGTGTGAGATGATAAGGAGGCACGTGATGAGTAGAAGGGTTTGTATGTGCATGTAGTTGTGAATGAGGTAGTTAGATAACAATTTCAACAATTATATTAGCTAGCACGTGGGTACTAGATAAGATGAACGACTTAGTGTTACAGATGGAAGTGCACATGAGCGGATGTCGAAGTTGGTTTATCATAATCGGGTGGTCCGCAAATGAAGTGGACTGTCAAATGTCTAAATTTAGTGATGGGTAACTATTTCAATGGTAAATTTGATGAAACATCAAGTACATAGGTATATAAGGGTTAAAAATCGTTTTCAAAGTGTATGTGTAAAGTGTGTGTACAAGTTTGCTAGTCTACGAACGTTTTACTTTAATTCGAAGAAGAAGAAAAATTACACCAAAAGGTACTCGTGATTCCACTCGTGCACCTACTCATGCACAGGAAATTTCAAGCTATTACATAACCTGAAAATTCACGCCCATTAGATGGGATACAGTGGAGATGACTCTGTCATACTCGAGTTCTTCCAACCTTATTGTATCATCTCTTGATTAGAGGTGTACACGAGTCGAGCTGAGCTTTGCCCAGCTTGTGCTCGACTCGGACGGCTCAAGTCCCAGCTCATGCTCGGCTCGTCGGCCTTCGAGCTTGGAACAGCAGCTCATGCTTGGCTCGGCCAATAGCTCAGTCCAATCCAAGCCGAGTTCGAGTTGAGTTTTCGAGTCGAGTTCGCCGGAAAAAATGGAGAGACTGGAGGAGATGACTCACTTTGAAAGAGGAGATCGTCTGGACAGATGTTGGAAGAAGAAATGTCGTCAGGCGGTGGAGAACGGCGAGTGTATTGGGCGAACCCACGGTCGATTTAGGTGAAAGGGAGGGAAAAATGGATTAGGGTCGGGCGATTTGGACGAAAGGAAAGGAGAAATGAGTTAGAGTTACTAGGTTGGGCGAGTAGGGTCGGGCGAATGAGGGGTTTTTTTTTTAATAAAAAATAAAAAATAAAAAAATAACCCTTATATATTCACTTAAAACTTGATCTGAGTCGAGTCCGAGCCGAGTCGAGCTCAATACCGAGTGGAGCTCAATACCAAGTCAAGCCGAGTCGAGCTAGGTTCAATTCAGACTCGACTCGAAATATTTTGAGCTCCCAAAAAAAAGGCTCGACTCAGTTCAAGCAGAGTTTTGATCCGAGCCGAGTCGAGCTTTTTCGAGCCAAGTCGAGCATGTGTTACGGAGCTGACTCTGCTCGTGTACTCTACTCTTGATTGTATTAAAGAGTGTAATTCCCATACTAATGGTTCAAATTGCTTGAGTTACTAGAAGCTCGGGCAGAGTTAAGGTTGACACTTAGTACTCGAAGATTATATTTGTGGCACGCATTAGTGAAATTAATTAAATTGCGGAATTGACTCCTGCAGAAAAAGTCCCAGAATTTGATACCAATAAGGTTGCGTGCACGTCCATCAACACTGTACATTGTGTGTGTACAGTTGGTTACCTGTTCATCTGGCGAACTCCACTGTGGGTGGGCCAGAAAGATTACATGAAAATCAGACGATCTTAACAATCAGATCTACACCATTTAAAGAGACAAATAAAAATAAGAATGGTTTAACTGTCCACTTCAAGTCCATTAACTGGAAAGTTAAGATTGCCCAATTAATATCATTTTGGGACTATATAAAAACTCCCAATGTGGTGCACTGAATGGAGGATCTGGATGGCCCTACGTCTAGCTACGTGTACAGTGACAATGCACACAAACTGAGCATTTACAATGCGTGTCACTGTTCCTCGGGACAACTCGTACCACGTCGGCCGAAGATGGTGATGTTACGAGAAGTGCATCAATTGCACTGGATGTGACGGGACCGGCAGCCTCACTGTAGGAGTATCGTTCAACACCTGAGATCTGTAGGTCCACTGGGATTACTTTTTTATAACATCCACTCCGTCCATCATTTTATACACCACAATTTATGAGATTAACTAATAAAATAGCCGGATCTAAGAATCAGGTGCGTCACACCATAGGAAATAGTGGGGATGTGACGCCCACCATATTATGGGGCTAACGTGTTGTTTACACGCTATTAAGGTGATCCCAACCAGATAGGCCACACCTAGAATTTATGGACGGAGTGGATGGCACTTACAAATCATGGTGGGTCCGCATAGCTTAGGCGGGTGCGATGGCCACACGTGGCAGCACGTTGGAGCTTTTCTTCGCATGAGGAGAATAGACACACCCGTGAATATCACTTCCTTCTCTCGTGGAAACGGATTGGCTACTCCCCCTGCCATCATCCCCGTGGCTGGGGGTCGGTTCTCTGTGGGCCCCACCATGATGTATATGTTTCATCCGTTCCTTTCATCCATTTTTACGGATCCTTTCAGGGCTTTACAGAAAAAAGGGAATAAAATGAGAGGGATATAAATCTAAGCGGGATCACACCACATGAAAACAACAGTGATTGGATATCCACCATTAAAATCCTCCTAAGGCCCACTTTAATACTTATTTGACATCCAATCTGTTGATTAGGTCATACAGACCCAGATGAAGGGATAAAACAAATATTATGATGATCCAAAACTTTTATGGCCCACAAAAAGTTTTTAATGGTCGACATTCATTAAACACCGTTTCCTTTAATGTGTTCCACTTGAGATTTTTATATACGTCATTTTTTTATATAATACAATAAAATGATCTAGAAAAATAGATGGACGGCGTAGATGAAACACATACATCATGGTGGGGCACACAGATCACCGACCATTAGCCATTGGCTGGTGGCAGGGGGAGTAGCCAATCCGTTTCCTTCTCTCGTATGCCCATTCTATACATGCCAGCCACTCTTTACTTGCCACGTATGCAGTCGCACATGTTATGCATGCCCGTCCACTTATATGATGCTCTGTTACGTGCCCTTGAGAATGACCTAGGTTCTTCGTGGCACAACCGCAAACTCAGCACAAATATATAAGATCAGGGCCATTCATCTTGCAGTAAATTATATGTATATCTATCTCAAAAGAGAAATTTGCGAGAATACGACCCATTTATGGCCCATTTAAGAGGCTAAGCCCACCTCATTTTCCCCTGCGAGAATACGCCCCAGCTGTACGGACGCCTTTCCAAAGGTCGAAAATGCCCCTGCTTTTTCCTTCAAGCGGGAAGACGAGCGCTGACGATCGTCGTACTCCGAGTTTTACGAACGGTTCAAAATAGATCAACGTTACATGGGCCCCACAGTTATGTATTTATTATATCCACAACGTTCATCCGTATTTCGAGATCATTTCGGAGCATTCTCCCAAAAAAAAAAAAATCATATCCAAAGATCAACTGGACCACACCCCAGAGCAGCACAAAATTGATTTTCACCGTTGAAACTTTTGTAGGGCCCACCGTAACATTTATTTTTCCATCCAATATATTCATAAGGTCACAAAGACCTGGATGAAGAGGAAAAACAAATTTCATAACGATCCAAAACCTCTGTGACCCCTAAAAGGGTTTCAATGGTAGACGTTCAATTCCCCACTGCCTTTTAAAGTGTGGTCTTTGTGACAGTTAGATCTGTCTTATTTTCCGTCTCAAGCCTTATTATGAGCTCGCCAAATAGATGTACGGTTTGGATATAACATGGACCTCATGACGAGACCCAAAAAATAACAAACGTTAAAAAGAAAAAAAAATAGATTTTTATTTTCTTGGATGCAGATATTTGAAATAGCCAAAGAGATTTGTCCGGGTTGGACGCGCCGAACTAGGATGCTCGCGCCACTCACTGCCCTATCTGGCGGGGGCACGCCAATCTGGTGTGGCCACGCTCATCTGATGACCCCTATAGCTACGGATTATAACCGTAGCCAAAACTGTAAAATGTGTCAATCTATGAAAAAAAATTTATTTATTTTATTTTATTTTTATTTTTTTACATGGAGAACTTCATTCTACCTACAATTTTCTCTAATACATATTTATATAAATATGTATACATAAGCATATAAAAAAAATTTCTCACATTTTTTTCATTTCTTTCTTTTTTCATTTAACAAGAATATCTTCTAAACCAAAATTAGTTACTTGACGTACCATATATGATTTTGGGGTAGGACAAGTTAATTTAGCCAACCAACCTAGTTATTTTTCAAGATTCCATCAGGTTGATGGTTGAAAATCCATTTCATTCACTTAACGGTCAATTTCAATCAGTTCGCGGTCAATTTCGCTCATTTCATTTACTTCGCGATCAATTACATGCATTTCACGGTCAATCCCGGTGATTCCGTTTTGATTTACAGTCATTTCCGTGCATTTCATGGTCAATTCTCTTCACTTCATGGTCATTTCCATGCATTTCATGGTCAATGCGCTTCACTTCACAGTCATTTTCATGCATTTCACGGTCAATCACGGCGATTACGTTTTGATTCACGGTCATTTCCATGCATTTCACGGTCAATTCGCTTCACTTTATAGTCATTTTCATGTATTTCATGATCAATCCCGGCGATTCTGTTTTGATTCACGGTCTTTTCCATGCATTTCATGGTTAATTCCCTTCACTTCACGGTCATTTCCACGCATTTCACGGTCAATTCGCTTCACTTCACGGTCATTTCCATGCATTTTACGGTCATTCCCGCCTATTCCATGTTGATTCACGGTCATTTCGACGCATTTCATGGTGAAGTGTAGCGATTGGACCGTGAAATGCGTGGAAATGACCGTGAAGTGAAGGGGCATGACTGTGAAATGCGCCGAAATGACCGTGAATCAGCACGAAATAGGTGGAAATGACCGTGATATGCATGGAAATGACCATGAAGTGAAGCGAATTGACCGTGAAATGCATGGAAATGACCGTGAAGTGAAGGGAATTGACCGTGAAATGCGCGGAAATGACCGTGAATCAACTCGGAATAGACGGGAATGACCGTGATTTCCATGCATATCACAATCATTCCTGCCTATTCCGTGTTGATTCACGGTCATTTCAATGCATTTCACGGTCATGCCCCTTCACTTCACGATCATTTCCGCGCATTTCACGGTCAATTCGCTTCACTTCACGGCCATTTCCATGATTTCACGGTCATTCCCACCTATTCCGTGTTGATTCACGATCATTTCGACGCATTTCACGGTGAAGTGTAGCGATTGGACTGTGAAATGCTCGGAAATGACCGTGAAGTGAAGGGGCATGACCGTGAAATGCGCCGAAATGACCGTGAATCAACACGGAATAGGTGGGAATGACCGTGATATGCATGGAAATGACTATAAAGTGAAGCGAATTGACGGTGAAATGCATGGAAATGACCGTGAAGTGAAGGGAATTGACCGTGAAATGCGCCGAAATGACCGTGAATCAACACGAATGAAATAGCGGAATGACCATGATTTCCATGCATATCACAATCATTCCCGCCTATTCCGTGTTGATTCACGGTCATTTCGACGCATTTCACAGTCATACCCCTTCACTTCACGATCATTTCTGTGCATTTCACGGTCAATTCGCTTCTCTTCACGGCCATTTCCATGCATTTCACGGTCATTCCCACCTATTCCGTGTTGATTCACGATCATTTCGACGCATTTCACGGTGAAGTGTAGCAATTTGACTGTGAAATGAGCGGAAATGACCATGAAGTGATGGGGCATGACCGTGAAATGCGCCGAAATGACCATGAATCAACACAGAATAGGTGGGAATGACCGTGATATGCATGGAAATGACCGTGAAGTGAAGCGAATTGACCGTGAAATGTATGGAAATGACTGTGAAGTGAAGGGGTATGACCGTGAAATGCGTCGAAATGACCGTGAATCAACACGAAATAGGCGGAAATGACTGTGATATATATGGAAATCACAGTCATTCCCGTCTATTCCGTGTTGATTCACAGTCATTTCGACGCATTTCACGGTCATGCCCCTTCACTTCACGATCATTTTCGCGCATTTCACGGTCAATTCGCTTTACTTCACGGTCATTTCCATGCATTTCACGGTCATTCCCGCCTATTCCATGTTGATTCACGGTCATTTCGACGCATTTCATGGTCATGCCCCTTCACTTCACGGTCATTTCCGCGCTTTTCACGGTCAATTCACTTCACTTCACGGTCATTTCCATGCATTTCATAGTCATTCCCGCCTATTCCGTGTTGATTCATGGTCATTTCGACGCATTTCACGGTGAAGTGTAGCGATTGGACCATGAAATGCACGGAAATGACCGTGAAGTGAAGGGGCATGACCGTGAAATGCGCTGAAATGACCGTGAATCAACACAGAATAGGTGGGAATGACCGTGATATGCATGGAAATGACCGTGAAGTGAAGCGAATTGACCATGAAATGCATGGAAATGACAGTGAAGTGAAGGGGTATGACCGTGAAATGCGTCGAAATGACCGTGAATCAACACGAAATAGGCAGGAATGACTGTGATATGTATGGAAATCACAGTCATTCCCGTCTATTCCGTGTTGATTCACGGTCATTTCGACGCATTTCACGGTCATGCCCCTTCACTTCACGATCATTTTCGAGCATTTCACGGTCAATTCGCTTCACTTCACGGTCATTTCCATGCATTTCACGGTCATTCCCGCCTATTTCGTGTTGATTCACGGTCATTTCGATGCATTTCACGGTCATGCCCCTTCACTTCACGGTCATTTCCACGCATTTCACGGTCAATTCACTTCACTTCACGGTCATTTCCATGCATTTCACGGTCATTCCCGCCTATTCCGTGTTGATTCACGGTCATTTCGACGCATTTCACGGTGAAGTGTAGCGATTGGACCGTGAAATGCGCGGAAATGACTGTGAAGTGAAGGGGCATGACCGTGAAATGCGCCGAAATGACCATGAATCAACACGGAATAGGTGGGAATGACCGTGATATGCATGGAAATGACCATGAAGTGAAGCGAATTGACCGTGAAATGCATGGAAATGACCGTGAAGTGAAGGGAATTGATCGTGAAATGCGCCGAAATGACCGTGAATCAACACGGAATGGACGGGAATGACCGTGATTTCCATGCATATCACAGTCATTCCCGCCTATTCCGTGTTGATTCACGGTCATTTCGACGCATTTCACGGTCATGCCCCTTCACTTCACGACCATTTTCGCGCATTTCACGGTCAATTCGCTTCACTTCACGGCCATTTCCATGCATTTCACGGTCATTCCCACCTATTCCGTGTTGATTCACGGTCATTTTGACGCATTTCACGGTGAAGTGTAGCGATTGGACCGTGAAATGTGCCGAAATGACCGTGAAGTGAAGGGGCATGACTGTGAAATGCGCCGAAATGACCGTGAATCAGCACGAAATAAGTGGAAATGACCGTGATATGCATGGAAATGACCATGAAGTGAAGCGAATTGACCGTGAAATGCATGGAAATGACCGTGAAGTGAAGGGAATTGACCGTGAAATGCGCGGAAATGACCGTGAATCAACTTCGGAATGAGACGGAATGACCGTGATTTCCATGCATATCACGATCATTCCCGCCTATTCCGTGTTGATTCACGGTCATTTCGGCATTTTCACGGTCATGCCCTTCACTTCACGGTCATTTCCGCGCATTTCACAGTCAACAATCGCTACACTTCACGGTCATTTCCATGCATTTCACGGTCATTCCCGCCTATTCCGTGTTGATTCACGGTCATTTCGACGCATTTCACGGTGAAGTGTAGTGATTGGACCGTGAAATGCGCGGAAATGACCGTGAAGTGAAGGGGCATGACCGTGAAATGCGCCGAAATGACCATGAATCAACACGGAATAGGTGGGAATGACCGTGATATGCATGGAAATGACCATGAAGTGAAGCGAATTGACCGTGAAATGCATGGAAATGACCGTGAAGTGAAGGGAATTGACCGTGAAATGCGCCGAAATGACCGTGAATCAACACGGAATGGACGGGAATGACCGTGATTTCCATGCATATCACAGTCATTCCCGCCTATTCCGTGTTGATTCACGGTCATTTCGACGCATTTCACGGTCATGCCCCTTCACTTCACGATCATTTCCGCGCATTTCACGGTCAATTCGCTTCACTTCACGGCCATTTCCATGCATTTCACGGTCATTCCCACCTATTCCGTGTTGATTCACGGTCATTTCGACGCATTTCACGGTGAAGTGTAGCGATTGGACCGTGAAATGCACGGAAATGATCGTGAAGTGAAGGAGCACGACCGTGAAATGCGCTGAAATGACCGTGAATCAACACGAAATAGGTGGGAATGACCGTGATATGCATGGAAATGACCATAAAGTGAAGCGAATTGACCGTGAAATGCATGGAAATGACCGTGAAGTGAAGGGAATTGACCGTGAAATGCGCCGAAATAACCGTGAATGGGATCAATTTTAAGGTAATGATGGTGATGTCAGTGGATTGTCTTAAGATCCATGGTATTGCTATATCCCAAGATCAGATCACCCGGTCTGTTTGGCACGCCCGGCCAATCCCGGATTTAATTTCCAATACCATCCAATCCCTTCCAATCCGCCTAGCCAAACGGGCCTTAAGGTAATGATGGTGGTGTCAGTGGATTGGTTTAAGATCCATGGGATTGCTATATCCCGGAACAAGTTCACTGGGTCTGTTTGGCACATCAGGCATATCCTGGGATTTTACCTTCCACTCCTTCCAACCAAGGGATAGGATCAATTTTAAGGTAATGATGGTGATGTCAGTGGATTGTTTTAAGATCCATGGGATTGCTTATATCCCGGGACAAGTTCACAAGGTCTGTTTGGCTCATCATGCATATCCCGGGATCTCGCAATCCCATTCCTCCTAATACCGTGGGATTGGTTTGGCCAAACAGACCTTAAAGGTAATGATGGTGATGTCAGGAGAAGCTACTTTAGCCAACCAACCTGGTTATTTTCCAAGATTCCATCAGGCCGATGGTCGAAAATCCATTTCATTCACTTAGCGGTCAATTTCATTCATGACCGTGAAGGGGCATGACTGTGAAATGCGCCGGAAATGACCGTGAAGTGCATGAAAATGAGCGTGAAGTGAGGCGAATGGACCATGAAATGCGCGGAAATGACCGTGAAGTGAAGGGGCATGACCATGAAATGCGCCAAAATGACCGTAAATCAACACGGAATCGGCGGGAATGACCGTGATATGCATGGAAATGACCATAAAGTGAAGTGATTGGACCAAATGCACGGAAATGACCGTCAAGTGAAGGGTCATGACCGTGAAATGCATCGAAATGACGATGAATTAACACGGAATAGGTGGGAATGACCATGATATGCATCGAAATGACCGTGAAGTGAAGCGATTAGACCGCAAAATGCGCGAAAATGACCGTGAAGTGAAGGGGCATGACCGTGAAATGCGCCAAAATGACCGTGAATAACACGGAAGAGGCGGCAATGACCGTGATATACATAGAAATGACCGTGAAGTGTAGTGATTGGACCATGAAATGCATGAAAATGACCGTGAAGTGAAGGGACGTGACCGTGAAATGCATCGAAATGACCGTGAATCAACACGAAATAGGCCGGATCAGGATCGGGTTTAGGTTTGGGTTTTCAAGTTTAGGTTTACATTTAGGTTAGAGAGTTGAGATTAGGATTAGGTGTAGGTTTAGGTTTAGGGATTTGAGAATACGTTCAGGTTTTAGGTTATAGGTTATAGGTTTAGGTTAAGGTTATAGGTTATAGGTTAGAGGTTAAGGTTTAGGTTTAGGTTTAGGCTTAGGTTTAGGGATTTAAGAATAAGTTTAGATTATAGGTTATAGGTTAAGGTTTAGGTTTAGGTTTAGGCTAAGGTTTAGGTTATAGATTATAGGTTATAGATTTAGGTAATTGAGAATAAGTTAAGGTTTAGGTTATAGGTTACAGGGTATAGGTTTATGTTTGGGTTTAGGTTATAGGTTAAAGGTTTAGGTTTTGGGATTTGAGAATAGGTTCAAGTTAAGGTAATAAGTTTAGGTTAAAGGTTTAGGTTAATGTTATAGGTTTAGGTTTAGGTTTAGGTTATAGGTTTAGATTTGAGAATAGGTTTAGGTTATAAGTATAGGTTTAGGTTAGATTGTAGGTTAAGGTTTAGGGAATTGAGTTTATGTTATATGTTTAGGTTATATGTTTAGGTTATAGGTTATAGGTTTAGGTTGTAGTTATAGGTTTTGGGATTTGAGAATAGATTTAGGTTATAAGTATAGGTTTAGGTTTAGGAATTCGGGTTCGGGTTCGGGTTTATGTTCGGGTTTAGGTTATAGGTTATAGGTTTATGTTAAGGTTTAGGTTTAAGTTATAGGTTTTGGGATTTGAGAATAGGTTTAGGTTAGGGCGTAGATTAAGGTTTGGGGAAATGACCGTGAAGTGAAGGGGCATGACCATGAAATGCGTCGAAATGACCGTGAATCAACCCGAAATAGGCGGGAATGACAGTGATATGCATGGAAATGATTGTGAAGTGAGGCGATTGGACCATGAAATGTGCGGAATTGACCGTGAAGTGAAGACGTGGGACCGCAAAATGCGTCGAAATGACCGTGAATCAACACGGAATATGCGGGAATGATCGTGATATGTATGGAAATAGGGGTGAAGTGAATCGATTGGACCGCGAAATACATGCAAGTGACCGTGAAGTGAAGACGTGGGACCGTGAAATACGTCGAAATGACCGTGAATCAACACAGAATATGTGGGAATGACCGTGATA
Organism: Magnolia changhungtana; assembly: GCA_030180095.1. Taxonomy (NCBI): domain Eukaryota; kingdom Viridiplantae; phylum Streptophyta; class Magnoliopsida; order Magnoliales; family Magnoliaceae; genus Magnolia; species Magnolia changhungtana. The sequence continues at coordinate 1,361,370 of JASAUF010000502.1, read as the reverse complement.
AGCATGAAAATGGGGGTGAAGTGAAGCGATTGGACCGCGAAATGCGCGGAAGTGACTGTGAAGTGAAGATGCGGGACCGCAAAATGTGTCGAAATGACCGTGAATCAACACGGAATATGCAGGAATGACCGTGATATACATGGAAATGGGGATGAAGTGAAGCGATTGGACCGCGAAATACACGGAAGTGACCGTGAAGTGAATACGCGGGACCGTGAAATGCGTCAAAATCACCGTGAATCAACACGGAATATGCGGGAATGACCGTGATATGCATGAAAATGATTGTGAAGTGAGGCGATTGGACCACGAAATGTGTGAAACTGACCGTAAAGTGAAGACGTGGGACCGCAAAATGCGTCAAAATCACCGTGAATCAACACGAAATATGCGGGAATGATCATGATATGCATGGAAATAGGGGTGAAGTGAAGCGACTGGACCGCGAAATGCACGGAAGTGACCGTGAAGTGAAGACGCGGGACCGTGAAATGCATCGAAATTACCGTGAATCAATACAGAATATGCGGGAATGATCGTGATATACATGGAAATGGGAGTGAAGTGAAGCGATTGGACCGCGAAATGCATGGAAGTGACCGTGAAGTGAAGACGTGGGACCGTGAAATACGTCGAAATCACCGTGAATTAACACGAAATATGCGGGAATGATCGTGATATGCATGAAAATGGGGGTGAAGTGAAGCGATTGCACCGCAAAATGCATGCGGCCAATACACGGTCATTTTTGTGCATTTCACTTCACAGTCACTTCCGTGTATTTTACAATCCAATCGCTTTACTTCACCCCCATTTCCATGCATATCACGGTCATTCCCGCATATTCTGTGTTGATTCACGGTCATTTTGACGCACTTCACGGTCCCGCGTCTTCACTTCACGGTCACTTCCACACATTTTACGGTCCAATCGCTTCACTTCACCCCCATTTTCATGCACATCACGGTCATTCCTGCATATTTCGTGTTGATTCACGGTCATTTCGACGCACTTCATGGTCCCGCGTCTTCACTTCACGGTCACTTCCGTGCATTTTACGGTCCAATCGCTTCACTTCAGCCCAATTTTCATGCATATCACGGTTATTCCTGCATATTTTGTGTTGATTTACGGTCATTTCGACACACTTCATGGTCCCGCGTCTTCACTTCACGGTCACTTCCGTGTATTTTACGTTCCAATCGCTTCACTTCACCCTCATTTCCATGCATATCACAGTCATTCCCGCATATTCCGTGTTGATTCACGGTCATTTCGACGCACTTCAAGGTCCAGCATCTTCACTTCACGGTCACTTCCACGCATTTTGGGGTCCAATCGCTTCACTCCACCCCCATTTTCATGCATATCACGGTCATTCCTGTATATTCTATGTTGATTCACAGTCATTTCGACACACTTCACGGTCTCGCGTCTTCTCTTCACGGTCACTTCCGCGCATTTCACGGTCCAATCGCTTCACTTCACCCCCATTTTCATGCTTATCACGGTCATTCCCACATATTCTGTGTTGATTCACGGTCATTTCGACGTATTTCATGGTCCCACGCCTTCACTTCACAGTCACTTCCGTGCATTTCGCGGTCCAATCGATTCACTTCACCCCTATTTCCATGCATATCACGATCATTCCCGCATATTCCGTCTTGATTCACGGTGATTTCGACGCATTTCGGGGTCCCGCGTCTTCACTTCACGGTCAGTTCCTCATATTTCGCGGTCCAATCGCCTCACTTCACAATCATTTCCATGCATATCACGGTCATTCTCGCCTATTCCGTATTGATTCACGGTCATGCCCCTTCACTTCACGGTCATTTCCCTAAACCTTAATCTACACCCTAACCTAAACCTATACTTATAACCCAAACCTATTCTCAAATCTCAAAACCTATAAGCTAAACTTAAACCTTAACATAAACCTATAACCTATAACCTAAATCCGAACATAAACCCGAACCCGAACCCGAATTCCTAAACCTAAACCTATACTTATAACCTAAATCTATTCTCAAATCCCAAAACCTATAACTACAACCTAAACCTTAACCTAAACCTATAACCTATAACCTAAACATATCACCGAAACTCAATTCCCTAAACCTTAACCTACAACCTAACCTAAACCTATACTTATAACCTAAACCTATTCTCAAATCTAAACCTATAACCTAAACCTAAACCTAAACCTATAACATTAACCTAAACTTATAACCTTAACCTAAACCTATTCTCAAATCCCAAAACCTAAACCTAAACCTTTAACCTATAACCTAAACGTATAACCTATAACCTAAACCCAAACCTAAACCTATACCCCAGTAACCTATAACCTAAACCTAAACCTTAACTTATTCTCAATTACCTAAATCTATAACCTATAATCTATAACCTAAACCTTAGCCTAAACCTAAACCTAAACCTAAACCTATAAACCTATAACCTATAACCTATAATCTAAACCTATTCTTAAATCCCTAAACCTATAACCTAAACTTAAATCTATAACCTATAACCTAAACCCAAACCTAAATCTATAACCTTAACCTAAACCTAAACCTAAACCTTAACCTATAACCTAAACCTAAACCTAAACCTAAACCTATAACCTATAACCTATAACCTTAACCTAAAGCTATAACCTATAACCTAAAACCTGAACGTATTCTCAAATCCCTAAACCTAAACCTACACCTAATCCTAATCTCAACTCCCTAACCTAAAGGTAAACCTAAACTTGAAAACCCAAACCTAAACCCGATCCTGATCCTGCCTATTCCGTGTTGATTCACGGTCATTTCGACGCATTTCACGGTCACGCCTCCTTCACTTCACGGTCATTTTCATGCATTTCTTGGTCCAATCACTACACTTCACGGTCATTTCCATGCATATCACGGTCATTACCGCCTCTTCCGTGTTAATTCACGGTCATTTCGGCGCATTTCACGGTCATGCCCCTTCACTTCATGGTCATTTTCGCACATTTCACGGTCTAATCGCTTCACTTCACGGTCATTTCCATGCATATCATGGTCATTCCCGCCTATTCTGTATTGATTCACGGTCATTTCGACGCATTTCATGGTTATGCCCCTTCACTTGACGGTCATTTCCGTGCATTTCACGGTCCAATCGCTTCACTTTATGGTCATTTCCATGCATATCACGGTCATTCCAGTCGATTCCGTGTTGATTCACGGTCATTTCGGCACATTTCACGGTCATGCCCCTTCATTTCACTGTCATTTCTGCGCATTTCATGGTCCATTCACCTCACTTCACGCTCATTTCCATGCACTTCACGCTCATTTCCGGCGCATTTCATAGTCATGCCCCTTCACTTCACGGTCATGAATAAAATTGACCGCTAAGTGAATGAAATGGATTTTCAACCATCGACCTGATGGAATCTTAGAAAATAACCAGGTTGGTTGGCTAAAGTAGCTTCTCCTACCCCAAAATCATATAGGATACATGAAGTAACTAATTTTAGTTTAGAAGATATTCTTGTCAAATGAATAAAGAAAGAAATGAAAAAGGGAAAAAAAAATTATATGCTTATATATACATATTTATATAAATATGTGTTAGAGAAAATTATTGGTAGAATAAAGTTTTCCATGTAAAAAAAAAAAAAAAAAAAAAAAACTTTAAAAAAAAAACTGCACTACGGTCAATGGCTACGGCTATAATCCGTAGCCATAGGGCCCGCCATTGGGCGTGGCCCCGCCAGACGGGCGCGGCCCCACCGGATAGGTCAGCGAGTGACGCGGCCGCGCGGGGGGCCGCTAGCTTGGCGCGCCCACCCTGGACAGGCCTCTTTAGCTACATATTTTTGTTGATTAAGCTACGGTTATAATCCGTAGCTAAAAATCTGTATCAAAAAAAATAAAATTCAGATTTTTTTATTCAATGTCGAATTTTTATTTTTTTTGGGTCCCATCATGAGGTCTATGTTATATCCAAACCGTCCATCTATTTGACGAACTCATATTAATGCTTGAGATGGAAAATAAGACAAATCTAACTATCAAGTGGACCACACTTTAAATGGCAGTGGGGAATTGAACGTCTACCATTTAAACCCTTTTAGTGGTTACAGAAGTTTTGGATCATTATTAAAAAAAATCTTCCTCTTCAACCAGGTATTTGTGACCTTATGAATAGATTGGATGGAATATAAATGTTATGGTGGGCCCTACAAAAGTTTCAACGGTGAAAATCAATTTTCTCACGCTCTTTGTGGTGTGGTCCAGTTGCTCTCTGGATATGATTTTTTTTTTTTTTGCATAATGCTTCGAAATGATCTCAAAATATGGATGAACGTTGTGGATATAATAAATACATAACTGTGGGGCCCATGTAACGTTGATCTCTTTTGAACCGTTCGTAGGAGTTCGAGGAGCGTCAACGCTGGTCTTCGAACACCTGCCGATCCGCTTGGAGGAAAAAGCAGGGGCATTTTCGACCTTTGGAAAGGCGTCCGTACAGCTGGGGCGTATTCTCGCAAGGGAAAATGAGGTGGGCTTAGCCTCCTAAATGGGCCATAAATGGGTCGTATTCTCGCAAATTTCTCATCTCAAAATTGAGAAGGCCAAAAGTAACAGCGGTCGCACTTATTTGCTGAACATGCATGGTTGGCCTTTTTTTCACCGTCGATTTTTTTTCTTTGGCTCTCGTTAATAATAAAAAAAAAATGTACAATGTCTCAGGCAAGTCATACTCAAGTGTGTCCCCCCTTACATGAATGGTCAAGATCCATCACAACTTTTCCATTTTGCCATGTGGAACGAAGACCGTCCAACCATCTCACCTGGTCAAATTCACCGTATCTAGAGCTGTACATGAGTCGAACCGAGTTGAGCTTGGCACAGCTCGACTCGGCTCGACCACTAGATGACCTAACTTGAACTTAGCTCGGCTTGGCCCTTGAGCTCGACCGTCGCCTCTGTGGGATTCACAAGCCTTCGAGCCGCTCAAGCCGAGTTCGAGCGTGTGCGGCATTTTCTCAAACACATGAAGTGCACCTTTAATTTATCACAGTATGCAAAACAATAGCAGTAGTTTACAGGTATTTCATCAAACACTTAGTAGGCAGCATCAAAATCAAGATACAAGGGTAGTTTTACCATGTAATGTTTTTTTTTGTAGTGATTTATTTCATATTCATATCTCCCTCGTCACTAGCCGATCCCGTGGAGAATGTATGCACCCGAAACAATACTTCGTTGAATCATTTCATTAAACACTTGGTGAGCAACATCAATATCAAAATAACTGAGTCACCGAACTGGTTCGATCCGAGTTCGATTCGAGTTGAGGTTTGATCCGAGTCGATTCGAGCTCAGACAAGCTCGTACTCAGCTCGAAATTTGTTGGAGCTCCAAAAATCAGCTCGACTCGGCTCAAACTTAGTTTCGAACTGAGTTGAATCGAGCTTTTCGATTTGAGTCGAGCGAGTTAACCGAGCTAACTCGGTTCGTGTACATCTCTAATTCACTTACCGCCGGTAGGATGGATGATCAGGGAGGGGATTAGGTGCGGCCCCCCAAGACGTACGGTGCAACACTTACTATGGGGCCTACCTTGATGTATGAATTGTACATCCATATAGTCCATCCGTTTTGGCAGATCTACTTAGTGTATGAGCCCAAAAATAAGGCAAATCTTAATCTCAAGTGAAACATATTTATAAAAAATAAATAAATAAATAAATAAATAAAACAGAAGCAATTGAACATTTCACTGTTAAAAACTCATTGGGGCCTACCATAATGTTTATTTGCCATCCAATCCATTGATAAGGCCAAGAAAAACCATGAATGAATGGAAAAAAGCAAATACCAGCTTGTTTTAAAATTTTGGTGGCTCATGCAAATTTTTTATATTAAATTACAATTGTTTCCTAGAGTATGGTCCACCTTAGATTTAGATTTTTATTTTTATTTTTAAATTCATGTTCTAAAATGATACATAAAAACAAACGGATGGCGTAGATGTACAATTTATATATCAAGGTGGGCTATAAGTGTACAAGCTGCACGTCTTGGGTGAAGTTGGAGTTATACCTGATCTACTCTAGGTGATCCATGCAAAATTTGTGACTTCCTAGTGCTAGTCTTCCAAATTTGTTTTGTATCATTTTCCATAACAAAGGCAACTTCTACAATGCATACATGATTTAAATACACGTTATTAAAAGATGAAATATATTACCTTAACTTACGCCTGGAACTTTTTTATTTCACCAATTAGTGTAATAGTGTATAAAATTGTGTAGTGATAACAAATTACTGATCTTCTAACAATATATGCATTTGAATGCTTTATTATATACTTTAGTATAATAATTACAAATTTCTTTACCTATCTCCTCATTACATCTGTATTATTCCATGTTTAAATGAGTGATGATAAAATCATAATGATTACACTTTCTCTTTAATTACCATGGTAATAGATAAAATGAACATGTCTAAGGAGTCATTTGGCATCGTGCATTTTGGAGGGTTTGAGGGTATTTCAAATCCCATTATATGTTTGGCACCATAAAGTAATAGGGGGTTTCAAATCCCCTACAAGAGGGGGTTTGAAATCCAAGGCAAAAGCTTGGATTACAACTAAAAAGCCTTTCAAGAGTTGCATATGTAATATGTGTGTTGCTATGTTATTAATTCATTGGATATCCCAAAATAATCATATTATCAATTGCATCACTATAATTACTTTAATATGATGATTTACGTCGTCCAAACATTGCCCATGTAAATCAATGGTTAAATTTTGTTTCTTAATCACTCGAATGTAACCTTTTACTTGTGGCCCATCCAGGACTTGGAATTCATCATTTTCGAGCAAAGTATATATTTCAACGGGCTTTTACAACTATTATTTCAAATGTTATAGGCATACACTAATTAGAGATATTAAAGTTGATTTAGTAATTAAATTCAAACCCTATAAATACACTATACATAACTATTCTTGGATGACTGTGGATTCTAAGTCCATGTTATTAATCAAATGTCTTAAATTTGGAAAAGTTCGACTAGTCCTAGAAAGTTCAGCTCAAAGTCCAGCAAGGAATTCCCAAGGTCTTTGACCAGTCAAGGGACAGGCTCGACGAGTCGAAGGTTACGTAGATGGTGCGCGGTTTGTGCACGAACTATGTACGTTTGAGGCAGTTTTTAGGGAGGTGAGTGGGGTTTCCTAAACTATAGATAGGAGTCACTAGAGCCTTTCTAAGGTATCCTAAGGCTTTCTAAAGGTATTCTAAGGGTTTATAGGGTTGCAAAGGGTGTAGTAAGGATGAGATTCGAGGTTGTTTAAATCGGGTAAGTCCTCTCTCTTTATAATTTATGCTTTCATTGTGGATTTCTGTCGCCTCGTGCCATGGTTTTTTCCTAAAAGGGTTTTCCACGTTAAATCTTTGTGTTCTCTTGTGTTTGCTTGGTACTCTTGGATTGTTATCATAGATCCATCTCTGTGTGATTCCACAGACCAAATCTTAACAAGTGATATCAGAGAAATCGTTGGGGCACGTATTTGAATCTGAGGGATTAACATCAATGGGAAGCACTAAGTTTGATATTGAGAAGTACTCAGGTAAAAATAATTTTGAGTTATGGAAGATTACGATGATTAGTCTATTAACCAAGCAAGGCAAAGCTAAGGCTCTTGAGGAACGAAAATCGACTATGAAGGATGAAGAATGGGAGACTCTTGATAGTAATGCTTTAGCCTCCATCTGTTTGTGTCTCACGGATGAGGTTCTCTACAATGTTATGAGGGAGAAAAATGGAGCTAAGTTATGGATGAAGTTAGAGGATGTCTATTCGAAAAAATCCTTTAAAAATCACCTACACTTAAAGTTATAGTGGTATAACTTCAAGATGACAAAGGGTGGAGATCTGGAAGCCCACATCAGTAACTTTAATAAATTGGTGTGCAAATTGCTAGATATAGAGAAAGTGATCAAAGATGAGGAACAAGAATGTATGTTGTTGAATTCTCTTCCGACATCATATGAGTCATTCAAGGATATAATGTGTGCTGCAAATAAAACTATGAGTGTCAACACCGTTATCTAGGCCCTTCAAGGGAAGGCCATGAGAAAGTTAAACGGCGACATGGGGATATCTTTCGATGCATTGATTACGAGGGGTAGGAATTCTGAGCAAGATATAGGATCTTCAAGGTCGATACCTAAGTCCATGGGCAAATGTAAAGGTAAGTTAAAGTGCTAGAATTGTGGAATGGAAGGACACATGAAGAAGGATTGTGTAAATCCTAAATCTAAGAGAGAAGAATCTGAGGCTTCGTACAAAGAGGCCAACGCTGTCACGTTAGATGGATCGAGTGGATATGATGATGATGTCTTATCTGTGTCTATGATTAGACGCTCATACAATGATCGTAAGGGCGAGTGAATTCTAGAAACAGCGGCATCTTTTCACATGACTCCTCATTAGAGTTGATTCGCCAGCTACAGGAAGTGCGATGGTGGATAGGTGTTTATGGGCAATGACAGTGCCTGCAATGTTATGACTGTTAGTACGGTGCACATCAAGATGTTTGATGGGACAGAGCATACCTTGGCTGAGGTGAGGCATGTTCCCAACATGAAGAAGAGCCTGATCTCTCTTGGTGTACTTGAGGCAAAAGGATGCAAGTTCACTGAACTTGATGGTGTCATAAAGTACCTAAGGGGGCACGGGTAATCGTGAAAGCACAACGACTCGGTAACATTTACAAGTTGATCGGGAGCACTTCAACAGGTGGAGTTGCAGTGGCTGTAGCTGATTTCACCTCTACACATGTGTGGCATGCTGGGTATGGCCACATGAGTGGGCAAGGCATGAAGGCTAAGACGCACGAACAAAGATACGAAGTAGGTGGAACAACCACCTATGAAAAGAACCACACAACATAATCGCAGGATATCGGCAAGATACATGGACGACTCTAATATCACATATGCTCTCGTTACAAGCGAGGGGGATCCATCTACTATTCATATGGCTTTAGGTGAGCCTGGTGCAGAGAAGTGGAAGGTGGCTATGGATGATGCGATTGACTCGTTGTACCAGATCGACACATGGGAGCTGCTGGAGCTTTCAGTGGGCCGAAAAGCAATTGGATGCAAGTGAATCTTCAAAAAGATACAACATAGATACAGAGTGAGGCTGGTAGTGAATGGTTATGCTCAGAAAGAAGGGATCGACTTCTTAGATATATTCATGCTGGCGGTATAACAGGTGTCTATTAGATTCATGTTGGCGTTGGTTGCCAAATACGATCTCGACCTGGAACAGATGGATGAGGAGACTGCACTTCTACATGAGAAATTAGAAAAATTGTTCTTCATGAAGCAACCAGAGCGGTTCGAAGTTAAAGGGGCTAAGAAAAAAGTTTGTAGAAGGTTGTGGTACGACCTGTCACCTAGGCAGTGGTACGTTCATCATCATGGAATTGTATGTTGATGATATGTTAATCGCCAGTAATGACATGTCTGAAATCAATGTACCGAAGACTCAGTTAAGTGGGACATTTGAGATAAAGGATCGGGGGGCTACAAAGATGGTTCTCGGCATTGATATTCATAGAGATTAGAAGAGGAGCAGGCTTTGGTAATTACAGGTAGAATACCTTGAGTAAGTATGTGATGGACCAGGCAAACTGATAAGCGTTCCCTACACGACTCTCTTCAATCTTTCCTCAAGACATGCCCCAAAACAAATGAGGAAAAGCAGGTGTTTCGACAAGAAACAAATGCATTTAGTTTGGGAAGATTATCTTATTTAATCATAACAAGGAAAATGTGTAGAGAACAATTATCATACTTATTCATACTGAGTTCGTTTACATCCTTTGATTTCTCTTGATTCTATAATAACATGTTCATAACACAAGAATTGAAAGAGTTTTAAATGTCAAATCTAGATGTCAAATTTGGCAACATTTCGTGTGATGCCCATATCCTAGCCCGTACCGTTCCGTAGGCCTCCACAATCCTCCCGGTCGAATTTTGGTGACCTACGATCTGTTATCGACGTTTGCGCACGATCCTGAGTCGTGTCCCATATAGCAAAGTCGGCTCGACCTGAAACTTGTACCCTTATGACCGCGCCATCGCCACGGTTCCAATGTCCCGTCTCGTGCGCTGAGGCAATACCTGCGCCAGGAGATGTGGACCCGCATTCAGTTCAAGGAAAATGCTGCGCATTGCAAATATTGAGGGAATCTCTACAACACATCACATCTATCCATCAATCAAATGTCAAGTACAACACCCATCCCCAAGTACAACCACCCCTCCCCAAAGTTAACTTTCTCTTACAACCAAGTACACCCATCCATCACTCACCATCCCTCTCCATCACTTCTCTCCCATCACCTCTCTCTCTCTCTCTCTCTCTCTCTCTCTCTCATTTCTCCATTCTCAAGCAACTCCCAAGAGAAGCCAATGTTCATGGCCTCCCAAGGGAGAGAGGAGGCTATGTGTGGCTCACTTCCTATCCCTCTCATCCTAGCCACTCAATTTTCATCTTCCACCATTAAAAGGAAGCCAAGGAGTAAAGGAAGCCATATGAGCCAAGAAGAAGGCCGATCAGTGGGTGATCCACCGTTGATTTTTTATTTTTAGGGCCCACTTGTTGTGAGACCCACTTGATGTATGCATTGTATAGGGAGGGTCCAATAGTGGCGGGGTCCCTCCCCTTCACGTTTCTCTCTCTCTTTCATTTTTCTTGTGGCGATGATGAAGCCGTGTGGCCCACCCGAATGGACCCCACCATGAGTATGTAATTTCATCCATGCTGTCCTGTTTGTGGGGCCCACCTGGCTCACCTTGCCGTCCATCTTGGACAAGCCCAGATGAAGGCAAATACAAATACTAGCTTAATACAGCTGGTGGGCCACACATGTGGGCCCACCAGATGTATGCATATCATCCTTGCTGTCCATCATCCATCGCTGGACGGTGGAGACCACATTATGTATGTGTTTTGTCTCACCGTCCATCAGGGACGGTGGGACCCACTGACGTGTGAGTTTTGATCCACACCGTCCAACATCAGGTATGGGCCACACGGATAAGGCAGATCCATATACAAGGTGGAGCACACCACGTGGGACCCACCTCTGTGGAAAGTCCATTGGCTGAGTCCATACAATAGCTATATTGCTGCTGCATTGACGTTACCAAGTTTTGTGAAATAGCGGTGGAGACAGCTTTAGTTGAAGTAGGAATATGCCAATATGTCCTAGAGGGGGGTGAATAGGACTTTTTAAAGTTTTTATAATTTATTTAAAATCCTATTACACTAATCCTAACAACATGCACATATTAGGATTACTCAAAAGTAACTCTATTGGCTTCCAAGCCTGGTAGAGATCTAATCACAAGCTATTTAAGAAGTGAACAATATGCAAACTAGTTTATGATAGATATGACAGTGTATGTGTGTGAGGTGTGATCTTAGATACTTAGATATGAAAATATTAAAGTAAATCACACAAACAGAAGAATAACAATCTCAAACACAGTTATTTTGATAGTGGTTCGACTACTTGTCTACTCCACTCCCGGTAAACGCACTCAACCCTTGAGTGTACCGGATTTCACTAAGGAGGTTTCACAGCGGTTCACCTCAAACCTAAGGTTTTAAATCAGGTTCACCTTCAACCTTTATAACCTACATTGAGGCTGACTGTTTATGCTCTCACGAGCAAGGGTCAACACAACGCACCCACTTTTAGGCACACTGGCCAAGGATCTTCCATAAGACCCTAACAGAGATTTTACTCGAATCACCTCGAACCTAAGGTTTTAAACAGGTTCACCTTCAACCAGATGTTTATACTCTCCACAAAGCAAGGGTCCACACAACGCACCCACCACGTACACTCCCGCCGGAAGCCTCCTACGAGGGCTTGTAAGGGTGAGAAACACCTAAGACTCAATCTGTAACACCCCGGATTTTTGCCAACCTGGGATTAGACGTCCTTAGGCAATGGATCAATCCTAATACAGGTTTAACTTCTTAAACGCTCAATTAAAGCCTCAAATCTCTTTTCAAACCATTTTCTTCACAAATCCCACCCTTCACTACCTTGTGCTTTCAATTTCTCAAAGCACCTTCACCCTAGACACTATCTTAAACTAGCTAAGTAGTATAACTTGGATCACTTTAGATACAAACTGCAAAGGACTAAATACTACCTCAGACGAAAATCACTTAGGATTAAATCCTTTAGAAATTTGACAAAGTTAACTAAGTGCTAAACTAGATTAGCCATGAAATCCATTTGAATCGATTTAAATACGATCTGCAAGACCCAAAACTTGTAGAATCATTGACGCTAGGTTACCCAAAAATCTAGGATCAAACTCATTACCCTACGCTCTCGGGAGCATCTCAAAACTCCGTATCTCGATCTGGACCGCACATCGGAGTCCGAACAATACGGGTTAAGGACTTAGGACCGCCTCGGCCGGGCTTGACAACCATCTCGAAATCAAATCCACCGATGTCCCATGGTACGTTCGCTTGAGTCCGGAGCGAGAGTGTGTGAAAAACACTATTCCCTTTACAAAATAAATATCCGGAATAGTGATCTAGCACCATTCGCTTGTGCATCAAGATAAGCAACCAGGGCACCGTCGAATCGACTAAATTACACCCTCGGATTAAGAAAAATTTCAGGAACATTTACATGTGCTTGGAATTTCGGATCGTGGCCCACCGACCGTTGAATCGAAAGTGGTCCGCCACGTGCGATCCGGGGAATTCGATCGAGTCGAAAAACGTAATCCCACATAGATCCATGTGTGGTGAGCTTAAGTCTCGACGTTTGGCTCAAGGAGGGCCACCAGAACCTCTCTTTTGAGCCGAAAAGTGATGAAATACCTATATTAGCAGTAACCCTTGAACCTGAGTCTATTTTAGGAAGGTTTTAGGCTATAAAAGGACCTTAAACCCTCTCCCATTCCAGCCATACGAATTTGGATTTGAGAGAGGGAAAAGAGAGAGAAAGTGAGGGAGATGTGGGAGGAATTCCTCTGTCATTGCATTCCTCGCCGCTATTCGGGCTCCACCGCCTGATTCTCATCGCTTTCCCGGCGATTTCAGCGTCGTTTCTAGGTAAGAAACCCTAACCCTAATCTGTTTTAGGGTTGTATAGGTTGTAGGTTATGAAATAGCTAACCTGTTTCGCTCTTTAGGCTGCCAAACTCCCGTATACGGAACCTTAGCGAACCTATCGACTCCGTTACGATTCTACGACACAAGGTGCGGACTTTAGGTGTATAGGTTATGGTTTTCAACGCTTTCAATGTCATATAATGATAGATTCATGATCTGCATGCAATTGCACATGTACAAAATGCTTTCCGTTTTCTGTTTCGATTAGAACTGTAGAATTTGGAAATTCACATACTCTAGGTATTCGTATAAAATACCGTATACGTATTTTTTTGAAAATGTGTTTGACATGTTTAATTATCGTATGGATATATGACGTATGGATAAAATACTTATTTGGCGAAAGGATTCGCCTAAATACATGTTTACTAATAAACACTATGTATGTAGAAATACGGTATTGTAAGAAGTACCGTATACATGTATATTTTAGTGCTGTGTTTGTCATGATTAATTGTCGTATAAATATATTATATGAGTATAAAACATTTGCTTGGCGAAGGGAATCGCCGTAATACATGTTTGCTTGTATACATTATGTATGTTGAAAATGCGTATTCTAGAAAATACTGTATACGTATAAATATTGGGAGATGAATTTATCATGATTATTTGCTGTAGTAATATATTATACATGGATAAAATACTCACTTGGCTAAGGGATAGCCCTAATACATGTTTTGCTAACATACACCATGTATGTTGTAATAGTTTATTCTAAGTGTTTGTGAAAATGATTGAATGAGTACCGAATTCTCATTCGTACTCGCCATGACTAGTTGTCATGGATTCATGATTGTTGTATTGGCGACACCCCTTTGACGAAAGGATTTGCCCTAAATCACGCCACGGCCAATATACACCATATATGCTAAAATGTGTGGCCCAAGTGTTTGTGGAAATGACTGAATGAATATGGAACTTGGATTCCTGCGTGCCATGACTATCCGTCATGGGTGTACACATGTTATGATTGGGGCAACTCCCTAGGGAAAGGATTTGGCCTAATGCCTATGTGATCGACATATGTCATGTATGTTGATGTATGTTTGTTTAAGTGTTTTTTGAAATATCTGAATGAGTAGTAGTTAACAAATTGTAATGTATAAGGGTGTTGAGATATGATTCTCAACCTCTTTTAACTATGTGTATGATCTCCTTGGATTGTTGTGTGATTAGGAATTGAACATGTATAAACTCATGCTTGTGTTGTGATTCATAACATGCTCAACTGGTTTATGATTATAACTATGTAATGCATATGTTTAAGTTTATATTTACGTTGTATGATCCGTCATGGGTGATGGGGGAGCGGAGCAATGAGTGCGTGCAACAGCCCTGGCAGCCCTAAACGGATAATACCATACCTTGATTGTATGAGTGAAATCTTGATCCATTACTACTTTATCATCTGCAAGTTATCATGTTTGGGGCTATGATTATAGTCCAGACAATCGGTACCAGAATTGAATTCGTGGCTGCGATTCATTTACCACGTGAGATGTGTTCGACGAACCCGAGTCGTACTTCGGTTGGCGATAGTGGTTGGCCACGCGAAGTGCTTATGCACTTCATGTCGTTCAACTTGTTGTGCGCTCGAGTTAGCCGAGCTCGACAAGTAACCCGATCTGTCTTATGTATGTTCACCATGTTTGGTCGCTACTGCCTGAACCTAGGGTACCAAACTTACCAGTGAAATCCCTTTTAACCATGGTACCTCGATCCGCTAAGACTCATGAGCCGGGCATGGTGGTATGGGACACCGTGGTCGAGCTATCGGCCTACACTGGGACCACGTGCCTCCCCGTAGTGACCAGTGAGCAACCAGACTCGTGAACCGATTATGGTGGTATGGGACACTATATTCGAGCTGTCGATACTTACGGCGAGAGCCGAGTATGGTGAGACCTGTACTCGTGCTGACGGGCGACAAGTCCTCTATAGTATCTTCGAATATACTCCAAGGTCTGTGATTGGCGACGAGTCTTTCACAGCAACTAGAGTATGAGTTGAGCCGAGTACGGTGAGACCTGTATTCGAGCTGACGGCTAGTGATTGAGCCGAGTACGGTGAGACCTGTACTCGAGCTGACGGTCAAGACCGAGCCGCATACTGATGAGATCTCAGTATCCGTGCTTGACGGGTGACGAGCCCTTTGTGATGCCTTCGCTACGCCTCTCAAACCATAATATCGTATGAGATTAACTAGACCGACGACCCTAGAATGGATCATGTTTGGGAATGATACAAGGGAGGTAACTTAGTTTCCCAATACTTCTTGTTTGAAATGGACTAATAATAACTCGGTAATCATGATCATCATCGCACCGCATGTGCTTAGTAGATGAGGCGCACTGAGGAGTTAAGCATTCGCGAACGTAAGATGATGTTGCATGAGGGTGGTTTGGCAAGGGCATACAACATCATGTCATTTCATTCTCGCACTTAATAAGAGTAGTTAGAATTGTTTGATTTGTATTGCTTTATCATTCTTGCTTGATTGAATTGATAACATGTTAACCTATGCTTTACTGTTCCACTGAGTTGATCACTCACTCCCACGTTACGGGACGGTGTTGTACACACCAACCGTTGTTGAATTTCGGATGATGGCGATGCTTATGAAGCGAGCCGGACTACTTCTATGGTGATGAGGAGGAGTTCTCCTATCATGTAACTCTCTGACGGTCTCTCAAGACCTGCACCGCATTGACGGGGCTATGGTACTTGGGATAGAAGATATTACACTTACACATTTGGTATATTTTAGAACTGTACTTGTACTTATTTAACCTAGTAATGTTATCACACTCTGGAGACTCATCACAGTTTATATATTTTATCTATCTATCATCGTCTTCCGCTTGCAATTTAACTATCTCTGGAGTATGATATGCTGTTTTGGCTTAATCTCACTCATGTTCAATGCACGAATACAGTCAACATTCAATCATCATTCATTTTGTTGCATAAGTGATGTTCTGGAACTCGGGAGTTGAGTTTATGCTCGACCCCCGATTTTCAGGGCGTTACACAATCCTAAAAAGGAATGATCACAAGTGTCCTCTGGACTTTAATAGCTTATAGATAACCAGATGAGACCCATTCAGCACATTGACGAAGATCTCCTCCTTTGTTAACGACGATTCTTCTCCTTCCTTGATCCGCAACTCAAATGATGTACCAGTACATGGCGACGGGTTGGGTCAAGGTTATGATAAAATCCTACTCTAAAAAGGTTTTCCTATAAGGAAGATAGAGCGATTTCAATCATCTATACATTCAAGGTATCCCATCTTAATGATTTGTCATTAAGGTAGTAGCTGGAGGATCCTTGAATGCGGAAGTTCATTCCCCAATCCACTCTATTGAATATCAATGATGAGGGTGGATTGGAGGATGAACTTCCCTGGGAAAATGGGCTTTAGGTATATGATCTAAGGTGAAACTCACAAAAGTACTCTCTTCTTTCTCTCCCAGCAATAATAGACAAGCCTTCTATATATAAGCAAAAGGTTCTAATGGATATAAAACGGTCACATTTATGACAGAGTTCGATATCATCGAGCGGGTTTGATATCATCAAGCGTATACTCTCGATTGCATCGACTAGCCGCTCGATGACACAAACTCAATGTCATACGCTTTTAAAACCTCTTGCCAGCTGGTCGATGGAATCGAAACAAGTGTCGATGACATCGGATTTCGAACTCCGATATAATCGATACTAGTATCGATTCATTGACATTTGAATCATGAGAGAGACTTGACATGAAATATTTCAGGTTTACAAGAATGATCGAGGGACCTTCGAGATCATCAGAATTTGAATGTCAATGATATCGATACACGTGTCGATGCATCGATAAATCCAACGGATTTTACTTTAAGCTTGCTGAAAAGTTTATGTCCCTGTTTGATGCAATTGAGACCATACAAATATTATCGACATTTGAATATCGATTCTATCGAGTGACCCCCGATCATAGATAAACCATCCTAAAATATTTTGCTAGAAGAACTTGGCGCCCAAGACAGATATCATCAAGGGCCCTCCGATATCATCGAGATTTGAACTTCGATGGTATCGAGGAGGCTTCGATATATCAATGCATATATGATATTCTTAAGAAAAAATAAGAGCACCGGAGATATGCCTGTCGATATTATCGAGTCACCTTCGATGGGCTTGAGATTTAAATATCGATAGGTTTATCGATATATCGATAAATCCATCCAGATATATATGTGGTTGTTGGAAACTTTTGTCCTCATTCCGATAATATCATTTAGGTATCAAGGACATCGACAGCATAGGTTGATCATATCGAGATGTGTATCAATAAAATCGACAAAGCAAGAAAACTTAGAGAATTTTCCTATTTTGAATAAAGCTTTCTTAACTTAAAACCATAAGATGTTCTAGTTTATTTTAAGGGTTTTATGTACCTGGTGTTTTGGGACAAGGGATGTGAGGCTTAAATTTACCTGTGGCGAGCTTACACACATCCCAGTTGAGGCAGACGCTTTAATTTATTTTCCTATGAGGCTCTGCAGTCTGACTGACTCAACACTCACGCTAATTGACAAACCAGGGCACTTTCAATCTCCCCCTTTGTCAATTACGTGACAAAATACTAAAACACTCTATAATAGCATCTAGACAAACACATCCTAAATTGTGTGTACATGCGTTTTATACAATTTTACAATTTTTAGTTCAACCATGTACACGGCGTAGATCTGCTCTCCCTGACTTCAAACTCCCCTTGTCTTGGTGCAGCTGCTCCCCCTTAAAACCTGCAACATAATTCCAATAGATACACAATTTTCCGTTCGGGGTGTTTGAACTATTCTCCCCCTTTTTGTCAGTCATTGACAACGATATAACAGTTAATATTGACTGAAGTGTGAAATACTTCGGAGAACCAACAGATATAGATGTATAAAGATTAAACCAGTTTTAAGCATACATCATTTTCAGACAGTATGGATGCATATCAGATTAGATAAAGCAGTGATATAACTGATAGCATAATCATTAAGAGACATCACATGCATTCCATATCAGATAAACTAGGGGATTTATGAACCGCGTTATAGCAGTAAAGATGAGAATTTCACTCAGCCATATACACAAAAATACATACCGCCACAGACAGTAGTAGATTAACAGTCATCCCAACTAACTAAACAAACCCATTCATGGGCATCCAAAAAGAACCATCAGTATTTGGCCCAAACCATGGGCATATACAACCAAAAACAGAAAATAAAACGTCAGCCTTTTGTAAGTTAGAGAGCTATCACATACACTCATAATAACGTAGAACATCTAAAAATATACTAATGTTCATACGTGGAAATCAGAGTGAAGTGTATGTGATAGCACCCAGAGACTAGTACTTATGGAGCCGAGGAAGATGGCATCGTATCATCACGACGACAGGTAAACAGCTCGACCAACTGTTGTACTGTTTGGTGCACTCCTTGGACCATACGTTCCAAAATAGTAAGTCTCTGGTGCACTGAGTGGATATCCTTTTAAATTGCCCCAATTCTATCTAGCTTAAATCGTTTGGCATACCCGGGCATTGAAGTTGATGGTGCATGATGAGGTCCAGAAGCTTCTTCTCCCGCCGTCTCAATTCCTTCCATCGAAGCGTCTCCTATCCCACCTTCTCTCTCTGCTTGAATATCTTCCTCTGGGTCCTCAGGATATTTATGAAACTTCAAATCCATCCTTCGAATGTTACTTTTGTTGAAGGTTTGGAGAGGAAGTACTGGATCACTAATAGTTAGGAATGTTATAGCATTGTAAATCGTATCTATGATCCAGGGATATGGTAAGTGAATGTCTCTAGCCCTATGAAAAGCATACACCAATTGATACATAATGAGGGTAGGCAGACAAATCATTATCATAATCATGAAGCCC
The DNA here is from genome assembly GCA_030180095.1 of Magnolia changhungtana. Classification (NCBI taxonomy): domain Eukaryota; kingdom Viridiplantae; phylum Streptophyta; class Magnoliopsida; order Magnoliales; family Magnoliaceae; genus Magnolia; species Magnolia changhungtana. Next base: position 1,342,203 of record JASAUF010000502.1, on the reverse strand, counting down.
GTGAGATCTGCCCTATTAGAGCCCCTAGAGTAAATGTTCAAAGCAAGAATACCATGTAAGACCCGATAACGTGGTTCCATGAATCTGACTTTTAGGGCATTCCCTTGGTGTCACTGGACATCACGATTATGACAGAGGAATTTGGTGACTCGGACCGAACTTCCATATTTTCCATGTCCATATCTGGGAGTCCTACAGGAGACAAGGTAAAATTGAATATCCCTGCAACAGACCCAGGAGTGATCAGCACATCATCACCATCGATGATTACGGTGATGGACGGAGGGTCAGATGTCGGAGAATGACAGGCAGCAAAGAAATTATAAGTCCGCTCAAGTTGATATGGTCCCTCAAAGTCGAGAACTGGTAACTAATCTATGGCGGCAAATAGAGGTTCCAGATTATATGGAATTAAGCAACTTTTGTCGACTTTCCTTTTGGGAATAACTTTTCTCCTGGTGAATTTTGCCAAGACCGGATTAACCTGCATCGGTGGAGGTGCCTGCGCCTCAGACTGGGATTCGCCACGCCTCAAGTGTTGCCTTGTGGGGGTCCCACGTTCCGGGGCCCTTGCCCTTCCTCTTAAAGCAAGCCCTTTTTGTTGGGCGGATCTCGAAGACTCCCCCTGTCCGGATGTTTTTTCTTTGTCTTTACCCATTCAAACAAAAAGAGGATTTGAAAACTTTGGGAAAGAGGACAAATTTCTTCTTTTAAAGAGACTGACAATACTTGACCAAAAAGTAAGATAGACTTTGGAATGGAAGAAATGGAAGAATAATACCAGTTTGAGGAGCTTCTGGGACCCACAGATAGACTTCCGGCCGAGGATTCGAGCAGAAGAAGAAAAACGGAAAGCCTTTTTTAGAAAAATAAAAATTTTCAGCTCGACCGCCTTTTATCGGGCGGCAGTCTTCGATTTTATCGAACTTACTTTCGATTATATCGATGATCCTCATTCGATGTTATTGATAATAGCTTCGATAATAGTCTCGATCATGTGACTTTCCACATTCAGAAGGGATGTCGATGATATTGACTGTTGATCGATTTGATCGATGAATGCTCATGAATTATCGACACTCATATCTAAGTTGAATGTTTTCAATTTTCAGCTTTTAGACAATCTTTCATGTATACTTTTAGTATGTAAATTTATCAATAGTATACACAACAAAATTTATAAAATCAAATGCACACATCAGAATTATAAACATTTGAATGTTTATATACCAACGATTGAGGTGAGGAACCTCAGATATATCATTTAGAGCTCAACAAAAATTGCATCATTTCAGCATATATCCAGATCTAGATGCACGACCTAGACTTGTTTTTCTATGCTTAGTACTTCTAGGCATCAGTCCTTTCTTTGCTTTTGATAATGTAACAGTGGTTGTTTGTGCGATGACCCTTCATTATTGATTTTCCTGATTGGTTTAGGATTTCGCATTCTTATTTGTTGAATTTGACCATATGCCCATTGTCACAGATTTGAGATATGCGTAGGAGATTATGTGTCAAACCTTTTATGCAGAAAGCATTCTCATTTTTAAGCAAATTAATCCCTTTTATGATTTCCTGTCCAGTTACTTTAGCAGTGGTTCCATCTCCATAGGTGACTATCCCATTATAAAGATCTGTATAGTTTGAAAGAAGGGATTTGTCACCTGTGACATGTCTTGAGCAACTACTGTCTAAGTACCACTTAGTATTCTTGCCTGTCAAAAGATTTGTGTGAGTAGCAAGGCAATTTTTCTTTTCTTTTATTACCCATTTTGTAACAGAATTTTTTGTTGTGGTAGTTTTAGCTTTCTCATTTGATTCACACACTTGCTTTAATGGTTCATTCATCCTGTTAGCTCTTATATTTCTTTTGGTAATACCAGATTTTTCTATTTGTGCTCCATATCCTGTTTTTGCTTCAGTTTGTTCATATCCTAAGCCATGTTTGTCCTTGTCAGATGTTCTCATACCTAAAAGTCTTTCTAACTTCTCACCATTTCGGAAAAACTTATAATTTGGCTTGGCAATTCTTCTGGACTCTTTTAGATCAAACAAGAGTGTATGATTTTCATTTTGAAGGAGCATATTTTTGTCTTTTAATTGCTCAACCCGTTTATTTAGTTTTTCGGACTCGGATTTAAGAAAGGAGTTAATTCTCTTGAGTCTATCATTATCTGAGTGACATTGTTGTAATTCATTGATTAGATGTGTATTAATTTCTAGAATTTTATCCAAATCTTTTTGCAGCAATTCCTTTTTATTCTCAGATATTCCAAGTCTTTTAACCACTTTGATGTTATGGATATAAAGTTGATTGTAAGCATCTTGTAGCTTGTTTTGTTCTTCCTCTTCTTCTTTTTCTGTTTCCTCATTATCTGACAGAAATGATTCAGTGGCTTGTGGTTCCTTCTCATTTTCAGTTTCAATGGGAATGATTGGAGTGGTGGAGACCATAAGAATTTTCAAGGATTTTTTGTCACCATCACTCTCTGAGTCACTGGATTCTGAGTTTGACTCTTTTGTATCATCCCATGTGGCAGCCATCGCCTTGCCCTTAGTTTTTCTGTTTGAGCATTCAGTAGATAGATGTCCATGTTTCTGACAAGCATAACATTGTGGTTCTTTGGTCTTTTTACCAAATTTGCCTATTGAAGGTCGGTTGTCCATCTTTCTTCCTCTAGTAGGACGACCACGATTCTTCTAAAAGAATTTTCTGAATCTTTGTGCCAGCAAAGCCACTTCCTCATCTTCACCATCTTTTTCACTTTCACTGTCCTCGTTTGTTGTTTTCTTTGAAGTTTTTAGGATAGTTGTTTTGGATTTAGGGATATATTTGAAGTATAGTTTAAAAGTTTGTAGGGAACCTACCAGTTCTTTTACTTTCATTTCATCAATATTCCTACACTCTTCAATGGTTGTTACTTTGGGATTAAACCGTTCTGGCAGTGATTTTAATATTTTCCTACAGATTTTAGGAACCGAAAATTTTTCTCCCAATCCACCCATCGAGTTGCAAATGATATTCAGCTTAGTGAAAAACTCCATAAAGGTCTCATGCTCTTCCATTCTGAGACTTTCGAACTGTAAAGTCACGAGTTGAAGTTTGGATCTCTTCATAGTGCTTGTGCTTTCATGGGTTGTTTCCAATAAATCCCATGCCTCCTTGGATATCCCACACATATTTATCTGATTGAATATATCCTGGGACATGACACAGTAAATGGCGTTCATTGCTTTAGCTTCAGCAGTTTGTCTTTCTTTATCGAACATCATTCACTTCTCTTTGGGTTTGGGTTTCGTGATGGTTGTGCCACTGTCAAGTACAATTTATTCAGTTAGTGGCACATATCCACTTTTAACTATATCCCAAACATCATGATCCAAAGATCTCAGAAAGTAGTGTATTCTAGCCTTCCAGTATGCATAATTTGATCCATCAAATACTGGATGTTTAGTGACTGATGAGCCCTCTCCTTTGGCCATATTCTCAACTTCAATCAAGATCACTCTCTAGGCGGTGAAGCCCTTAAAGAGAGACCCGCCCTGATACCAATTGAAATAGCAGTGGAGACCACTTTAGTTGAAGTAAGAATATGCCAATATGTCCTAGAGGGGGTGAATAGGACTTTTTAAAATTTTTATGATTTTTTTAAAATTCTATTACACTAATCCTAACAACATGCACATATTAGGATTACTCAAAAGTAACTCTACGGGCTTCCAAGCCTGGTAGAGGATCCAATCACAAACTATTTAAGAAGTGAACAATATGTTGAAAGTGCACATGCTAGTGCCCTAGTTTGTCAAGATACGTGAGTGGTGAGTCAGACTGGCTACAGAACTTGATAGGAAGATTATTTCAAGCGTCTGCCTCAACCGGATGTGTGGAAGCTCGCAATAGGTAAATCATAGCCTCACATCCCATGTCCCAAAATACCAGGTGATTAAAACCCTTAAAATAAGATAGACATCTTAAGGTTTTTTAGGAGATAAAACTTTTTCAAAATAGGAAAATCTCTATGTTTTTCTCGCCTTGTCGATCTTATCAAAACACCCTCGATATGATCGACCTGTTCTGTCAATGTCCTCAATACCTTAACGATATTATCGATGAGAGGACCAAAAGTGTCCAGTAACTAAATATTCATCTGAACGGATTTATCGATGTATCGATACACATCGATATCATCGACATAAGTGGAAATATGTCCAGCAACTTCATAACATATCTGGACAAATTATCGATGTATCGATACACCTATCGGTATCATCGATATTCAAATCTCGAGTTCATCGAGAGTGGCTCGATAAGATCGACAGACAGTTTTCCGGCGCTCCTGTTTTTAAAAGAAAATCTCAAAAGTCTTCGATTGCATCGATGCTCTTCCGATATGATCTGAATTCAAATGTCGATAACATCGGAAGCCCATCGATGATATCGATCGTGGGTGTGCATATCTTACAGCAGATATCTCAGGTTGTTTTTAACTATGATCGGGGGCCCTTCAATAGAATCGATATTCAAATATCGATGATATCGGCACCAGGTCGATTGCATCGAACAAGGACACAAATCGTCCAGCAAGTTTAAAGACAAATCCACTGGATTTATCGATGCATCGACTCTGATCTCGATATCATCGACATTCAAATTCTGATGATCTCGACGGTTCCTCCAATCATTCATGAAAACCTGAAATATCTCAAAGTCAAGTCTCTCTCATTTTTCAAGTGTCGATTAATCGAACCTGTCATCGATGGAATCGGAGTTCGAAATCAGATGACATCGACAATAGCTTCGATTCATCGACCTATTGGCAAGAAGTTTCAAAAGTGTATGACATCGAGTCCGAGTCATCGAGCAAACCATCGATGCTATCTAGAGTATACGCTTGATGATGTCAAACATGCTCGATGATATCGAACTCTGTCATAAATGTGACCGTTTTATATCCGTTGGAACTTTTTGCCTATATATAGAGGACTTGTCTTTTGTTGCTGTAAGAGAGAAAAGAGAGAGCTTTTGTGTGTTTCAACTTACATCTTATACCCTAGCCCTTTCTCTCGAGGGAGTTCATCCTCCAATCCACCCTCACCATTGATATTCAATAGAGTGGATTGGGGAATGAACTTTCGCATTCAAGGATCCTTCAGCTACTACCTTAATGGCAAATCATTAAGTTGGGATGCCTTGAATGTATAAGATTGGAACTATTCTACCTTCCTTATAGGTAAACCTTTAGAGAGTAGGGTTCTATCTTAACCTTGACCCAACCCTAAGCCTAGTCTTGGTATACCTTTCGTGTTACGGATCAAGGAAGCAGAAGACTCTTCGTCAACAAGGAGGAGGAGATCTTCGGCGTTGTGTTTAACGGGACTCATCAACTTATCTGTAAGTATCTAGAGTCCAAGAGGACACTTGCGATCATTCCTTTCTAGGATTGGGTCTTAAGTGGTTCTCACCCTTTGAAGTCCTCAAGGAGGCCTCCGGCGGGAGTGTACATGGTGGGTGTGTTGTGTGGACCCTTGCTCTGTGGAGAGCATAAACATCTGGTTAGGAGTGAACTAGTGAAACTCCAGGGTTAGAGATGAACCGAGTAGAAACCTTTGGGTGCATTGTGTGGACCCTTGCTCTACGGAGAATATAAACATCTGGTTAGGAGTGAACCAGTAAAACTCCAGTGTTAGAGGTGAACCGAGTAGAAACCTCCGTGTAAAGGTTGAAGATGAACCTGATTTAAAACCTTAGGTTTGAGGTGAACCCTGGGAAACCTCCTTAGTGAAATCCAGTACACTCAAGGGTTGAGTGCGATAGTTGGGAGTGGAGTAGACTTATCGTCGAACCATTATAAAATGACTGTGTTTATGATTGCTTTTCTATATGTGTGATTCATAACAATGCATTCATATTCATATATCTGATCACATCTCACACACATACACAGTCACATCCAACATAGACTAAGTTGCATATTGCTATATCTTGATTAGTTTGTGATTGGATCCTCTACCTAGTTTGGAAGCTAGTAGAGTTACATTTGAGTAATCCTGAAAATTGCATACATGATAGGATTAGAGTGATAGGATTTTTAATATAACTCATAAATCCTTAAAAAGTCCTATTCACCCCCCTCTAGGAGATATTGGCATATTCCGATTTCAACTCAAGCGGTCTTTATCGCTATTTCATATGCAAACTAGTTTTTGATGGATATGACTGTGTGTGTGTGAGGTGTGATCTCAGATACTTAGATATGAAAATATTAAAGTAAATCACACAAACAGAAGAATAGCAATCTCAAACATACTCATTTTTATAGTGGTTCGACTACTTGTCTACTCCACTCCTGGTAAACGCACTCAACCCTTAAGTGTACCGGATTTCACTAAGGAGGTTTCACAGCGGTTCACCTCAAACTTAAGGTTTTAAATCAAGTTCACCTTCAACCTTTACAACCTATACTGAGGCTGACTGTTTATGCTTTCATGAGCAAGGGTCAACACAACGCACCCACTTTTAGGCACACTGGCCAAGGATCTTCCATAAGACCCTAACGGAGGTTTCACTCGGATCACCTCGAACCTAAGGTTTTAAACAGGTTCACCTTCAACCGTATGTTTATGCTCTCCACAGAGCAAGGGTCCACACAACGCACCCACCACGTACACTCCCGCCGGAGGCCTCCTACGAGGGCTTGCAAGGGTGAGAAACACTTAAGACCCAATCCTAAAAAGGAATGATCACAAGTGTCCTCTGGACTCTAATAACTTACAGATAAGCAGATGAGCCCCATTCAGTACATTGAAGAAGATCTCCTCCTTTGTTGATGAAAAGTCTTCTCCTTCCTTGATCCGCAACTCAAATGATGTACCAGTACATGGCGACGGGTTCGATCAAGGTTATGATAAAATCTTACTCTCAAAAGGTTTTCCTATAAGGAAGATAGTGCGATTTCAATCATCTATGCATTCAAGGCATCCCAGCTTAATGATTTGCCATTAAGGTAGTAGTTGGAGAATCCTTAAATGTAGAAGTTCATTCCCCAATCCACTCTATTGAATATCAATGATGAGGGTGGATTGGAGGATGAACTTCCCTGAGAGAAAGGGCTTTAGGTATATGATCTAAGGTGTAACACACAAAAACACTCTCTTCTTGCTCTCCCAGCAATAATAGACAAGCCCTCTATATATAGGCAAAAGGTTCTAACAGATATAAAACGGTCACATTTATGACAGAGTTGTATATCATCGAGCGGGTTCGATATCATCGAGCGTATACTCTCGATTGCATCGACTGGCTGCTCGATGATGCAAATTCAATGTCATACGCTTTTGAAACTTCTTGCCAGCTGGTCGATGGAATCGAAACAAGTGTCGATGACATCGGATTTTGAACTCTGATACAATAGATACTAGTGTCGATTCATCGACACTTGAATAATGAGAGAGACTTGACATGAAATATTTCAGGTTTACAAGAATGATCGAGGGACCTTCAAGATCATCAGAATTTGAATGTCGATGATATCGATACCCGTGTCGATGCATCGATAAATCCAACGAATTTTACTTTAAGCTTACTGGACAGTTTATGTCCTTGTTTGATGCAATCGAGACCGTATAGATATTATCGACATTTGAATAATGATTCTAGCAAGTGACCCCCAATCATAGATAAACCATCCTGAAATATTTTGCCGGAAGAACTTAACGCCCAAGACCGATATCATCGAGAGCCCTCCGATATCATCAAGATTTGAACTTCGATCGTATCGAGGAGACTTCGATATATCGATGCATATATGATATTCTTAAGAAAAAATTGGTGCGCCGGAGATCTGCCTATCGATATTATTCAGTCACCTTCGATGGACTCGAGATTCAAATATCGATGATATCAATAGGTATATCGATACATCGATAAATCTGTCCAGATATAAATGTGGTTGTTAGACGCTTTTGTCCTCATTCCGATGATATCATTTAGGTATCGAGGACATCAACAGCACAAGTCGATCATATTGAGATGTGTATCGATAAAATCGACAAAGCAAGAAAACTTAGAGAATTTTCCTATTTTGAATAAAGTTTTCTTAACTTAAAACCTTAAGATGTTCTAGTTTATTTTAAGGGTTTTATGTACCTGGTGTTTTGGGACAAGGGATATGAAGCTTAAATTACCTGTGGCGAGCTTGCGCACATCTTGGTTGAGGCAGACGCTTTAATTTATCTTCCTATGAGGCTCTGCAGTTTGACTGACTCAACACTCATGCTAATTGACAAACCAGGGCACTTTCATTGTGAGTCTGACTGAGGTATGTATCATACCATACCATCCACCTATTTTTTTATGGGGCCACCCCACACGTTTGACACATGTTGGGTGGGACCCACCTTGATGCATGTATCTTGTATCTACACCGTCCTTCATTGGACAGTGCTGCTGGGGTACCATGATGCATGGGTTTTAATCCCACCCATCTGTCCATCTGGACCATGGACCACCCCATAATATATGTGTTTAATCACCACCGTCCAGATTGCTGGACGATGGGATGTAGCATGATGCATGCGCCTTATCAACACTATTAATCTGTGGAGCACACATGTGATGTATGTGCTATATATCCACGCCGTCCATTTATATGGGACCCACCTATGATGAACGTGTTTCATTCATGCCATCCTATTCAAGGACGTGGGTCCTACATGATATATGTGTTTGTAATGACTAGAAAAATCCCGTACAAAGGCCCGAGTACCACCTCAGGCAGAAATCACTCAGGACCAAATCCTTTAGAAATTAGATGAGGATTAACTAGTGTTAAACTAGATTACATACAAAATCCGCACTAATCACTTTAAATACGTTCTACAAGACCCAAAACTTATGGAATCGTTGACGCTACATTACCCAAAAATCTAGGATCAATATCATTACCCGGCTGCTCTTGGGAGCATCACGAAACTCCGTATCAAATCTGGACCGCACATCGAAAGTCTGAATAATACAAAGTTATAGAATTAGGACTGCCTTACTGGGCTTGATAACCATCTCGGAGATCAAATCTAGATAATGTCCCACGGCTATTCGCTTGAGCCCGGAGCGAGGAGTGTGAGAAAACATAGTTTTCTTTAGAAATTAAATCTAATTTAAATAATCTGAGACTTATTGCTTGCGGGCCAGATATAAGAAATTAGACCGTCAGAATCTGACCCAAATACACCCTCGGATCAGGAGAAATTTCATACATACGTCCGTGTACTTGTAACCCCGATCGAGTTTCAGTGATCATTGAACTGAAACCGGTCTGCTACGTGTGATCTAGGAACCCGACTGAAATGAAAACTTAACTCGACCTAGATCCAAGGTCAGTGAGCTTAAGTCCGACCTTTGGTTCAAGGGAGGCTCCAGAAGTGCTTCGTTGAGATGGAACAACCTCACTTTGGTTATAACCTAGGTATACCATGACCCTGGGTCTAATTTAGTGAGTTTTAAGCCTATATAAAGACCTTAAACCCTCTCTCATTCAACCCATACGAATTTGAAAGAAACCCTAGGAGAGAGAGAAAGTGTGAGAAGAGTGAGAGATTCTTCCTGATACTCTACCCTGTTATCCTACGTGCTTAACCATCACGATCTAATGGCTTTTCCAGCGATTCCGACTTCGTTCCTAACTAAGAAAACCTCACCCTAATCTATTCTAAGGTTTCCAATGTTGCAAGTAGCGAAATAGCTGACTCAACTCGTGATTTAGGTCATCATATCAACCTCGACGAAGACTTAACACTTCTGTCAAGTTCGTTACGCTTCTACAGCATAAGGTGCGGACTATAGATGCTTAGGTTATGGTTTTCAATGCTTTCAATGTCAGATAATGATAGATTCATGATCTGGGTATTATTTCACATGCAAAATGTGATGTTCATTTTGCGATTCAGTTACATATGTCAATTATGGCGTATAGTGTATTCTGTATATTTGTAGAAAATACCGTATACGTACAAATTTTGAAAGTATGTTTGCCATGATAAATTACTGTATGTACATGCTATATATAAGTGTAATACTTACTCGACGAAAGAATTCGCCCTAATACATGTTTTGGCTAATGTACGTTATGTATGTTAATAAGTGTATTCTAAGTGTTTGTGAAAATGCTTGTATGAGTAAGTACTTAGATGATTGTGCCTTAGGTAGGTGTTGAGATAGGATTCTCAACTACCTTAGAGATGTATATGATTTCCTCCATGATAGTTGTTTAATTTAATCGCTTGCTCATGAAATGTATGTGTCTATATTTCCTGTTTATATTGTGCTTCATAACATGCCTGTTAACATGTTTGAATTACTTGTTAGCTCTGCTTAGACTACTATACATGCTTGCTAGTTAAGGATTGAATGTGATTGGGGCTATGTGATAGTCCAGGCAATCGGTAACAGGCTTGAAGTCGTGGCTGAGATTCATTTGCTACGTAGGACGTGTTTGACAAACCCGAGTCGTGTGTTGGTCATCGGCAGTGGTTAGGCCACACGAAGTGCTTATGCACCTCATATCGATCGATGCAATGTGCGCTCGTGCTAGTCGAGCTCGTCAAGTAACCCGATTTGTCTAATGTATATTCACCATGTTTGGACACTACTGCTTGAACCTAAGGTACCAAACTTATCAATGTAACCCCATTAACCTTGGTACCTCGATCCGCTAAGACTCATGAGCCGGACATGGTGCTATGGGACACCGTGGTCAAGCTGTCAGCCTACGTTGAAGCCACAAGCCTCCCCGTAGTGACCAGTTAACAACCCAGACTCGTGAGCTGAATATGGTGGTATGGGACACTGTATTCGAGCTGTCGGCCTACACTGATAAGGTGATGAGGGAGTGGTGTAACGATTGCGTGTAACAGCCCTGACAGCCCTTTGTAGTGACCTCAAGCATACTCTGATCTGCAGAGAGGCGACGAGCCTTCCCATAGTAAACAGAGTATAAACTAGGCTTGTATTGATAAGGTGATGGGGGAGCGGTGCAATGAGTGCATGCAACAACCCTGACAGCCATTTACAGCGACCTAGAACCGCATCATTGTATGAGATTATCTAGGACTGACGACCCTAGAATAGATCATTATTTGGGAATGATATAAGGGAGGTACCTTAGTTTTCCAATACTGTTGTATGAAAAGGACTAATAACAACTCAGTAATCACACCATAACATAGCACTGCATGTGCCTGGAGTTATGGAGCTCTAAGAGATGAACGCATGCCGCGGACTAAGATGGTGTCACACGAGGGAGGTTTGGCGAGGGCATGCATCATGACTGCATTCCATACTTGCATTAATAAAAGTATTTAGGAGTGTTTGATTGTACTGCTTTATCATTACTGCTTGACTGAATTGATAACATGTTAACTTATACTTTATTGTTCCACTGAGTTAGCTACTCACTCCTACGTTACGGGATGGTATTCTAGACACCCACCAGACTCTGCCTTAGATGTAGGTATCAACAAGACTCAGGAGGCTGAGCCTGATTACTATGATGATTAGGATGAGTTCTCCTACATGCAGTTCTCTGGAGGCTTCGCTTAGGCCATTCAGATGACGGGACTACAGGGTTTACCATAATAGTTGTACCATTTTTTGGCATTTTAATTTTTGAAACTAATACATGTATATGGTGACTCAGTAAGGTGTTCATACTCTAGAGACCGATTGTGACCGTTTCTGGCTTTATATACATTTATATACATCTTTCAGTCTTCCGCTTGCGTTTTATAACTTGATCTGGAGTATGAATTACTGTTTTGGTATAATCCCACTCATGATTATTGCACTAACACAGACAACATTCAATCATAAGCATTTATGTTGCATAAGTGATGTTTTGGAACTCGGGTGTTAAGTTGCTAGTCGACCCCCGATATTCAGGGCATTACAGTGTTTCATTTATACAGTCCATCCATGGGACTCACCGTAATGTATGCATTGTATATCCAGCTGGTGGGGCCCATTCTAAGATTCATAAGGCCCACCCGCCTTGTATTTAAGGCCCATATGATGGGGCTCACCTGCTTGAATCTAAGGCCCATGGGCAAGGCCCATTGTGATGTATTCTTGGCCCATGGGCGAGGCCCATTGTGATATGTATTAGGCCCATGATGCGCAGCCCTTTTTATGTATTCGAGGCCTAGATACGTAGCCCATTTGATGCATATGAGACCCATGTGTAGGGCCCACAGATTATGTATTTGAGGCCCATGAGCAGGGCCCACCTGTTGTGGATATAGGGCCAATTAGTGCTGCCTATGTGTTGCGGGCCACTTGATGTATATTGGCCCATTGGTGTGGCCCATGTGTTACGGCCCACTTGATGTATATTGGCCTATTGGTGCGGCCCATGTGATACGACCCATTGTGATATATATTTGGGGCCCATGGGTTGAGGCCCATTGAGATGTATTTAAGGCCCATGTGTTGAGGCCCATTGACATGTATTTGGGGCCCATGGGTAGAGGCCATTGTGATATGATTGAGACCTATGCATATGGCCCAATGTGACCTAAATGAGGCCCATGAGTGTGGCCCAATGCGACATATATGTATTAGGCCCTTATGTGAGGCCATAGGCCCACTGTATGTTTGGCTCTATGTGGGCCACTCTTTAGGAGCAATGTTGGTTAAATGTCTATATAGATGGGCAATGATGGTTAAATGTCCTCATTGTGACCTTCCCTTAGGCCCTTTGTTAGGCCGATTATCGAGGCCGATTCCGATTATCTAGGTAGATTGTCGAGGACGATTTCGATTATCGACACCGATTTTGATTGTTGAGGCCGATTTCGATTATCAAGACCAATTCCGATTATCAAGTCTAATTCCTATTGTCCAGGCCGATTGTTGAGACCGATTTCGATTGTCAAGGCTGATTCCGATTGTCGAGGCCGATTCCGATTGTCGAGACCTATTCCGATTATCGAGGCCGATTTCAATTGTCGAGATCGATTCTGATTATCGAGGCAAATTCTGATTGTCTAAGCCGATTGTCGATACCAATTCCGATTGTCTAGGCTGATTCCGATTATCGAGGTCGATTCCAATTGTCGAGGCGATTATCGACGCTGATTCTGATTGTCGAGGTCGATTATCAATGTCGATTATGAGTATGTGACAGTATAACATCATGATACATGCCCATACGTATCATTTGCATATTTGTTATGAGATGTGATTGACCATTGCATATGTTATTGGGCATGTTGTTATGAGACTCCCTGATAGACGGAGATTGTCTCACTTGAGTACACGGTATGCGCAGGTTTGATTCATGACTGGATTGTATGACTCATGCATCTTGCATTGTGTATTATGATTACTGTATGCCCTAGCGACATCAGGGTCGTAGCCTCCACAGGCATATTGTGGATGGCCAGATGAGATACTAAAAATCTGTTACTAGCATCGAGCCGCCATAGATGGCCCTAGGTGAAAATCCTTAAACCCTCTTGGTACCAGAGGACGCCCTAGCACATGAAGACCGTATACTAGTAGGCCACATCTCCCACTGTGTCGTGTTCGGTTGGGAGGGGGTGTGGCCTTACTCGCCTGAGTGAGGGGGCAATATCTAGGTTGAGTTTGACCAGCTTGAGCAATGGGTCCGCTATCGACGAGTCGGGCCCGATATTGACAGGCGGATAGTGAGGTCTCTTCCACTTACCCAGTTGTGCACTCGGATAGGGACGACAAGCTGGCGTAGAGTATAATAGACTCTGGTGATGATCCTAAAGATGTACAGTACTGATATGTGGACTTATTGAGCAGGCATTGCATACTCATTCATTCACTATCCACTCAGGCTAGTGGTGCGCAACTATTTGTTACGTGTGCCATCACAATGGCTAGGATTTCGGTTGGGGCGCGTGACTAACATGAGATCAGGAGTTTACCACATTAAGTTTGACTATCCAAATTTAGGTATGGGACTGGTTTGGATAGAAGTCCCTTGTGGTGGACCCCGTAGCGTGTGATACTGCGTACTATCATCCTGACTGCACACTCCAGCTTAGTCATTTCATTCGCATCGCATATTGCATTACATCTGCAGGTATATGACATTTTGTGTTACTATGTTTCTACTCTTATATGGCCTAAACGGACTTAGCAGGGTTTATATATTACATTGTACCCTCGGCATCTGATATTTGGCTCTCTTTGACTCCTCATTTACATAGCTGATTTATATTGTGTACTCTGATATTGTATGACTCATGGACTTGTCAGTATTTCTACTTACTCTGATATTGTATGGTTCATGGACTTACCGGTATTTCTGTTTACTCTGATATTACATTCTGAGCACGTGTATACTGCTCACACACTTACACCACCCTCTAAGATTTTTATAAGCTTATGCATGATAGATATGTGCAGGTGACGTGATAATATAACCGAGCTGAGGCAGGAGCGTGCGGTTGAGCTTTTGGAGTTTTCTTTGATATCTCTATATTGTATTTCTCTTTCAGCATTGTACTCAAATGATTATATTAGTGGATATGTGGTGATGATGTTGTTCTTGTGATTTGGGTGTACTTGTCTTCTTATGAGACAAATTCATGTTGAAAATCCTCCTTGTAGGATCCCAAGATCAGAATCTAGCTTATAAGCGCTGGGAGCCAAGAATGGGGTACTACGGAGGCTATCGGCAATGGATTCAGTGATCGGGAATTTCTTGTGCCCGGTTTCTGAGTTTGGGGCGTGACATTTCAGCTTGTGATTTGATAATCTCATTGAGAGGAATGTTGTGTGGATCTGATCATCGGATCTCTCTTCCTTGAGCTCATGCTCCTATACCAAAAAAGAATCGAAGATCGTATTCCATTCGGCCATTTTGACAACATTTCGACTCTTGAATCATCCATTCCCACAAAACAACAAGGTGTTGCGCGGCCCTGGACAAAGCCTCTCTTCTCTTCTTCCTCTCTTTTCCTCTTGATACCTTCGAACTTCTCTTCTTCTCTGGAGCTCTGATCTTCTTCAAAATCTTTAGTGAGTGCAAATGAGAGGGGGAGTGAGGTATTTACAAGCCTTCAAACATGCGAACCCTCGATCTTTGTGCCATGGGGTCCACCTTCCATCGAAATCCAGCCATCTAACCTGTTCTGTCCAAACTTACACTATGCAGGTGCGCGCAATCTCCTATGCCATTTGTGCGGTCCTGTGTAACCAACATGGGTTGCGCGGGTCTGCGTAAACACTATGAATTCCTACTTTATTCTTCACTTTTCTTCACATATTTCTTTCTTATAATCTCCTTTTTCTGATTTATTATTGATCCTTTATTTTATGCCTCAACAGATGCCCCCTTAATCCTTTCTTTGTTCTTTAGAATAAAGAAGTAGGATCAATCTCTTCTATTTTTCCTTGTCTTTGGCTGTTTACGTGCACCAACGCAAAGGACAATCGGGTTCGTAATCGGGTCTCCACCCTCTATAAATACTAGAACCAATCCCTCATTCCTTACTTCCATTTTCTTACACTGAAGCTCTGCACGACTGAAGAATCTCCATGCAACTGCACGCCTTTGCGCTCACATTCTGCGCAACAGACATCTTGTCTACACAAAGCCTTTATATTTAGCGCTATTCTGTGTAACTGACTTTGGTTCTACGCACCGCGCAATCATCCCTTTTGTCTAGAAAATTTCCAAGTACTTAGGAACCCTGTGCCTTGAATCTTCCAAACATTGTATCTTCAAGACAACTCCAATACTCATCCTCTTCAGTTTACCATGGCCCGCACCAAGAGAACATTTCGCCTTGTTGAATCACCCATGGCACAACCTTCTCACCAAGATTTACCAAACCCATCTTCTTCGCACACCCCTGATCCTTCTTCGTCTCCACCCTTAGAACAACCGCAAAGGAAGCATTTCAAAACCACTAAAAAGTTCCCAGGTTACATAAAAGAGCCTGTCCTTCCCACATTTGACTTCATTGAGTGGATTGCCACATTGTCCTCTCCCATTCATAAAGCAATATCAATGGGCAAAATTGAACGACCTCCCTGACATGGCCGTGAGTTTGATTGGGAAGAATGGTTGAAATCAATGACCCATCTGCCAACCATTAGCCAAAAGCCACCTGCTAGAGAAGAAACTCCCCCTCCATCCAGATCAAAGAAACCTCACCGAAATAAGGCTAAAGAATTCTAAGAGAAGGTGAAGGAACACAACAAGAAGCAACTTCAAAATTCTTGGGAGATGGTCCGAGTTATCGAGGGTATCATGAAGTTTGATAACCCTCACAGGCAAGGCATGGTCGTCATTCCGCTAAACCTCCATCATCATCAATTCATTCTTAACTGCCTCGGATCAGATGGACGAGAAAAACTAGCGTATACGGTGTCCTGGGTATCGAAAGAACCTTACATTCTGGAAGGAACTCTGTTGGCAAAGAAACTCGGGTAGCAGATTGGCGAAGTCCACCCAATGATCTTCCTCGCTCCTTCTCATGACCCCCATACCTTATTCCCCACTCATTTCTACAAGACAATTCAACAACGTTTTAAAGACCACGAGTCACTTTGGGGCTAAAAAGAATTCAGAACTAGGGGTCTTCTAACTTCCCGCGCTTATTACTCGGACTGGGCTGCGGCGATCTTGGCAAATCATGCCAAGACATTGATTAAGATCGACATGTACAATGCGATAGAAGTCACTTTGTCATGCCCCAAACTTGGAAACCGGACTCACAAAATTCCTGATCTCCTAATCCGGCACTGACAGCCTCCGTAGTATCCCATTCTTGGCTCCTAACACTCATATGCCAGATTCTGATCTTGAGGTCCTACAAGGAGGATTTTCAGTGTGAATTTTTTTCGAACAGTTAATTTATTTAGGCGGTTACATATTTTATACATGGTATCAATGCATATCGAAGAGACGAACATGTTTAACATGTCACACATAATATGGTGCACCTGCTCAACAGTAATGAAGGAAACAATAGCAAACTCCAACAGCTTTTGCATGCATCCTGAAAAAGTGTAAGTCATATGTATGAGTAAACCACAGCTCGTGAGTTTACTACGTGCCAAGAGTAAAACACTTCTTATCAGGACGCTCTCGTAAAGACATCCAAAACAACCACAGGCATGTTATCAACCAATCGTTTTTATCATAGGTGAGTAGGTAATCAATTAAGCATGTCGTATAACTATATAGGTTATCATGAACATGACATCAATAATAGGCATGTCACTCAACAAGCGACCATGAATCATTAAAATAGTCAATCATCATGAACAAGATAATTAAATTCCATTTTCTACTATATGACATATGATGGAACGGTAATGACAGAGCTGGCGTGTGGAGTCGAGATGATAGTACATGGTATCGCAAGCTGTGGGGTTCATCACAATGGACTTTTATCCAAACCAGGCCCATACCTAAATTTGGATAGCTAGACTCAATGTGGTAAACTCCTGACCTCAGGTTAGTCACGTACCCAACCGAAATCATGGCCATAGCGAAGGTTTACATAATGATTTAGTTGCGTACCACCAGCCCGAGTGGATAGTGAATGAATGAATGAATTAGTCCAATGCTGAGCACGCAACTCCTACTTAGTAAGTCCACATATAACCACCATAACGCTTCTGATATGGGATAAGGTTTCGCCCCATTGTATCTATAGTAGCCTGTCAACCACTAGTAGCTCACCCAGACCCTTATGCCCTCCCCACATCAGCGTTCGCCCACATGTGCAACAGAGACAAGGCGTCATAATGTCAGTACCATTCATCTCTGAGATATCACTGGGGTCTAGTACAATGCTGTCAGTCATACTCAGGCTATGCTGTGCAAGGCCTACGTGGCTGATGTCATATGCAAGATGTAATGTAAGCATGCCAGTCCTCATCAAGATCCACATATCAGTACAGTTCATCTTTGGAATATCACCGTGGTCTAGTACACTCAATAGCAGCTTGCCGCCCCATCTAAGCACACAATTGGGTAAGTGAAAGAGACCTCACTATCCACCTGCCAATATCGGGTCCGGCTAGTCGATAGCGGACCCATTCCTCAAGCTAGGTTGGACTCAGCCTAGTCATTGCCCCCTCACTTATGTGGGTAAGGCCACACCCCCCTTCCAATCGATTATGACACGGTGGGAGACATGGCCTACTAGTATCCGACCCTCATACGTTCATGTATCCACTCGGTCTCAACGTTAGAGCATCCTCTGGTACCATAAGGGTTTAAGGACTTTCACCCTGGGACATTTATGATGCCTTTATGCTAGAACAAGTATTTTTAGTATCCAATCCTACCATCCACGCTATGCCTACGGAGGCTACGGCCCTAATGTCGCTAGGGCGTACAACAATTGAATCATACAATGCAAGGTGCATGAATCACACTATCCAATCATACATCAATCATGTGCATACTGCGTACTCATGTGGGGCAACTCTCTCTATCAAGGAGTTCCATAAACAATCTGCCCAATGGCATATGCTATGATCAATCACTCATCATAATAAGCATGCAAATGATGCGTATGGGCATGTATCATGATGCTATACTAAGTATATTCTCAGTGTATCCAACTAGACTAGGTACACTAGCATGACTATCAGATATAAACAATAATCAGCCTAAATATAAGAATAGCCAATGTGACGCGAGGTCCATATATTTAACTGTCTTCATAGCACACTTAGGCCCTATACGTCTTATGAATACTTAACAAATGGCAACCAGGGCTCCTATAGCACGCACATACCTAAAGTGCATAGGTTATGGTGGTACACAAGTTTTAACATGTATCATCATTATCATATATATCATTCAACATCAAATTTATCCTCATAACATGTATCATGCAATTATGTGCATAGAGTACATAACATATAGGGATTCACATGCATTATCAATATCATGGCAATTGTTCAATACTATCATTATACATGCCCTAGGCATTAGTTGTCTATCATGCATAAGGTTATCCTTATGTCCACCAACATCATTTATTTATCATCATACACACATCAAGCAAAACATAGTTATCTTGTCCACAATATCATCACGACAATCAATACATGCATTATTATCACTTGGATATTAAGCATAGTGGTCAACTAGCACATGTTGTCATCATGCATATAAGTATATAATATCATCATCATTACCATGAGGATCATTTTCACTTCATGATTAATATAAGAAATGTCATAACTAACACAAATAATTACTCATCCATCATCAATGCATATGCCATAATTCACCATCCATTAAATCATATTTATCATTTCAACCAACAACTCATAATCATCATTATCATCTTACAATACATGTATCATCATCTCACCCATCACTAAGTGCATCCCACCTAGTGTGACTTTCACACTGGACTTGAACTACATGCAAGGCATGGGGTCGTATAGGTCAAGTGTGAGTCCCATTTGGTGAACCAATAAACCAACCCAAGGGCATAAATGTCCAACCACAACGCTTTCAATGGTGTGGATCTAATTCCACAACTAAGTGGGCCTTACACATTCCACTGACTAAAAATAATACACAATCTCAAACATAAAGGATAACAGGCTAACATCTTTCATGTCATATATCATATCGGGCCCACTAGCCATATACACAACAAACCAAGAAAAGCCCAATTATCCTATTTATGCATTGTAAGTAGGTCGCTCTAAGCATGGTCCACTTGATTAGAGGTAATATGAAAAGTACGTTGCCCCAGTAGGCAATGGTCATGCCCAACAGGCTCAAGGAAGGTTACCATTGTGGGTTTCTCATTCCCCAACGATTTCTCTTAGTGTTGGGCCCACTTGGGCCTTAGGGTTGCATCATTTAAATGGGCCCAAGGCCACCTATATCTTAAGAGAACATTTGGACAACAAGATCCGTCCACTAAATATTTACAAGTTATACAACACCCATTTACAAAAGATGTCAGGTGGACCTCATTACATGAAAGGTAAGGACCATATAAGATAGCCTATACTAGATGGCCCACTTAAAGTTTTTAAGCCCAACAATATCTGAGAGTTATTTTTTAGAGTTTAGATGTCGCATTAAATACTTTGGGAAGGTGATGGACCCCATTGACGTGGCCCCACATAAATTTTAGATCAAATAGATTTTTACGCAAATGTTGGTTTCTAGCCATCTTCAATTGAGATTAATGATCATGTGGGACCCACATATGGTGGAAAGAAGGATCCATTTGGTAGCTCTACGTATGGGCTTTAAAAGGTATAAGGTGATCCCCATTGGTTTAGTGTATACAATTTACGGTGATGTCCCAAATATGGGTACTTGGAGAAACTGTGCAGGAAATATAGTGCAGAATTAGTTTTGGGTCAATCTTAAGTACATCCCATGATCACAGGGGACCACCTTTCAGTGTCCCATCAGGCGCCCTTGGTTGTACTATATATGTACTTAAAAAACAATAAGCTGGGACCGACTGGTTGTGCACACGTAATATTTAGTACAAGGCCAAACATAGGTATTTTAATTTTTTGCACAGAATTTTCTGCACAACTGTCTTGCCCCATTTTGGGATCCACTCCCTGATCATATGGGGTCTAATTTATCCCAATTAAAATATTATTTATCTATTCCTTGGTGTAGGTTAAATGTTCCAAGTGATAGTTTACTTATATCTCCAGCGTGTGGTCCACTACAGAGGCACAAAGTTGGTACAAAACACAAATAATCAGACAGTTTTCAGTAATGGGGTCTGTCACAACTTAGGGCCCAATTTCCAAACACTTAGGAAATTATTCCTGACAAAAAGGTGGGACATCCCAGGTCACTTATATAAGGATTAAACATCCCCCAAAGTTAGACCCTTAACTACAGAGTATGGGGCCCAGTACAAGGTGTCAAAGAGGCCTACATGCAATACAGTCAAGTACTTAGAAAATCAGCAAACAAAAAGTGCAAAGGAAATAAAATAGATCCAATGGTAAGTGAGGCCCATATGCTGGCAAACCATAGATAAAAGACACAAAAATATACATGGGTTTCCAGATTGGATGAACTCATAAAATGCATAAATCACAAGTGATCCCACACCCAAGTGGGTCAATAAGAGGATGAATGTTACGTACAACATATATCCAACACACACATCTAGTAGCACATGAAATATATTGATCAAATCTCTATGATCAGATTTTCGGTTGAAAAATCTGATCCAATGGATGGTTTAATAATACATCATTTAGGCTGTATATAGGTTTCCAACCATACAGAGCCTTGGATCCATCTATACCATACAAAACAATTTAAGATTTATCCTTATGGAAGTATCTATCAGTTCAGAATTTCATAAATTTTATCATGAAAGAATCTGATTATAAGGACCATACATATGATTATTTACTATCTCAAGTAAGTTAAGAACAAATATCAAATGCATTTGACGGTTGAAATCACAGATATCGACCACACAAGAATGGTCATAACAAGCCCCCAAATACATCTTTCATATAAGGCCAAGATCTCAGTCGTCCGAACTCCGATTGAGGCATATTATATACCATTGGAAAGCTGGTTCGATTTTCTATGAATTTAATGGAACATATATTTTTCATACATTCATTAAAGGAATTAAAAATGGGTCCATTTTAGGCAAATTGGAATCCTGCATGTGTTGCTAGATAGCAGCCAAGTAAACTTGATGTTACGGATGATTGGACCGTTGGAAGGCTATGAAATTTGGTCCAGAGTTAGTTCATATTGTGGTTCATATTATTCCTAAGTTTTAACTCCGATCTTGTCACGATTGATTTTATATGATTTTTAAAGCTTGCTGTCCATATACAAAAATAGGATTACATGTGAAGGGTGTGGACCATACTGACACGGGCCACTTTACTGGCCACCATAGCCATAAATATATGCACACAAGAAATCCACACCAGTGGAGCCCACACATATTAAGAAAATAAAAAGAGGAAGAAAGAAGAGGATACAGAGGATGGGAGGAGGGATGTCGACTTACCTCAATGGATGGATGGTTGGATGATGATGTGTGGTCCACTCCCTCTATGATTAATGGTGAGACACACCTTGGCCCCACTCTCTCTCACTCTCTCTAAAAATCTCAGAATTTTTTTAAGTATAAGAAAAGAATAAGTGCAAGAGAGCTCCTACTCTTATATAGGGAATTGATGCTTGAGGTGGCAAGATGATGTGACAAGTTTATGGGATCTTATTGGTGCTAAAAATGAGGTGGAAGGTGATGTATGGTATAAGTAGTGGATGAATGAGGTGGATGGTGCTAAGCATGCATTGGCCAAGGTGGAAAAAATCTAGACATGCATTGGCTAATGGATGGATAATGATTATGCGTTGTAAGTGATGCATGGTGAATGATGAAGTGGAGTGTTGCAATTGGTTGTTTGAAGTGATGTGGCATAAATCAAGACATACATTGGATGCATGTATATGATAAGGTGGATATGAACCATGATTAGTTTCTAAGGCATGGGCAGAGAGCTATTGATGAGTTTTGAGATAAAATCCAATTTTGTCATATAGTGTTTGTCTTATATGTGCTAGCTTCTTATTTTATCATGTAGCAATTGTCATATTTGTTGGTAATTTCCATGTTCAAAAAATGGGCTTTAGGCCCACATGGGCTCAAGTCCAATAGGCCTAGCATAATAAAGGTTGCTTGTGTTACTGGATACAAAATTTGGGCCTTACATTCGATGAGCCATATCTCACTAACGGAGTGTCAGATTGATGCGCGGTTTTTACCATTGCGATCGCAACGACGACGTGGTTTACATGATAGACGTCTCAAGATCATCTAGAACAAATCACTCTGGTGAGTTTTCTACGTGCACTAGGGTGCAATGTATGGTCTATCAATGGTGCGAGTTGGGACACGTGTGCACACGAGCGATGTTGTAAAAGACCGGGATCCCACATACTTCCCAATATTTCTATAAGGAGACTTCCATTTTGAAAGGCTTTCTCAACTATTGGTGCCCTACGACCAACTCCTTCCACCTTCCAGCAGAAGAGATGAGTATCACACTCTGGGATCTCCACCGGATTGTCGGCCTTCCACTGATGGGGAAATTCTATGACGAATTTGTTCCAACCAATGAAGATTTAACATTCATTTCTTCGCCTGGCCTAGTGGCCTCAATCTCATAAATGACCACGGAACTTTTCAGAGAATGTCCAAGTTCCCGAACATCCATAAGATCTCTCCCTTGCAATGGCTCATGCATTTCACTAAAGCCTTCTGGTGACTTTCCTCTTCATAAACCAATCACTTCTCATCGTATTTAGACTTTTTATACTTCTCACCATCTATTCTGTTTTTTGTGTTGTTGTGTTTTTTACAGATTCAGCGGTTGTCATTCCCAGGAATTAATGGATCTTTGCAAAAAGATAAAAGACCATGCGGAATATAGTCTTTTTGGAGAGTTCGCGGCTTTTTTGGTCTACTAGCTGAGTGTAGTAGTACTTCCCAGCTCAAAATGGGTGGATACTATTCGCCCTACTGTATTTGTTGTTGTTGTTGCTATGGCGGAAGGCCAAAAACACTCCCTAGCTCCTCCTGTCTTGTGTTCCATTTACAAAGCCTTCGGCAAGGTAGCGACTCATGTGAAAAGTCCCGCTACCAGAGCCTCTTCCACATACACCCCATGGATTTACTGCCTAGATGGGTATCTACTTCAAAGCTACGGAGAAAGCATACATTCACCCTGCGCACATTCCTCTATGGTTCTTCCAAAAGATACTTATGGCTAAAAGGTCATACAATTAGGTCGTTAACACAATCTTGGCAACCGACACAATCGACTTTTTCCAATTCTGCCTGTACCGATATACAGAGGATACGGATATGGTGGATACCGAATCACTCTCTCCAAGAGAAAGAGCATTCTACCTCTCTATTCAGTCTTGCAGTCTTCCACTGAGAGAAGCGGTAGAATTCTAGAGGGAACCTTACTATCCAAGCCGATTCGCCTGTCAGTTTGGCTTTGATCAAGCCATCCCAGAGGATTGGGACTGGTGACAAACAGGATGAGCAGCTACGGTACCGGTCCATATAATTGGGCAATGTATGGAAACAGCAGTCGAGTGGCTGCGTCAGATCTACTTTCATGATTCCACGCAATAACCTTACAATCCGTGCTTCAAATGGTTATATGAGGTGGTGGGTTCATCAGTCATACCTGGTTAATAAATGCTTACCGGTAACCCATCCGATCTGTATTTCTCCCCCAAAACTCAAGGATCACAGATTTGAAGAAGGAATCAGCCTTATACCGGAGGAGTCATGCGCCTTTCCCTGGTCAACTTTGTAAAAAAATATCTCTGGAAGAACCGATCCGTGAAAGAAAATGTGTCAATACTCTGGAAGGATGGATAGCTCATGGAATTGTTATGGATTTCGAAAAAGTCCCTTAAGATCGTTCTAACAGAGTAGTTGAAGACATTGCGGAAGTTCCTTCTCTAGTTCAAGAGAATATTACGGTAATTCAAGATGATCCAGTTCCTTCTCTTACTCCTCAACCTGCTCGTCCTAGTTCATCTTCTCCAATGACTAGATCCCGAGCACGCTCTCAGGCTTCCCCTTCTTCCCATCAAGAAGGAATTGCTCCTTTGACCTCTCCAAGCCCAGTTGATAAGGACCTTCAACTAGAAAGTAACAGAATTTCCCCTTCCAAAGGGAAGCAAGTTGTAATTGAGGAGATAGAGAAAGAATTAGAGGAAGAGAATTCACCCTTGTTATCTAATGGTACTGCTTCCGTAGAATATGACACTAAGGAAGATGATGAAGGGGCTGACGAAGATGATGATTTCGAAGAAGGAGAAGTTAATATCGATGATGAGGATGACACCATTATTGAAGGTGTTTCTACTGGCGAAGAACATCCTTCAACAATTCCTCAAAATATTAAAATCGAGACTCATCCTGATGCTGATATTCCTGCAAAAATTCCAACGATAATAGAAGAGGAAGATGAACCCTTAGATTATGGGGAGTACAGATACTTGCCAAGTAAGAAATTCTTGCAATTTTCATCATCATTTAATCTTTTGCTTGAAGTTATTATTTTTCATCATTATCATTATTTTCTTTGTTTTAGGTACTCATGCTATCAACGTTAGAACAAGCGATATTCCTTCTGAAGACGTTTCTCCTCCTGCACAATCGGTCTCAACAAGAATTCCTTTGGCTCCCCTTGTCACACCAAGGGTCGTAGCCCATGGAATTATTTTCCCAATAGAACCAGTGTACCTAGCAACTCCCACAACCATTGATTCTAGCACTGAGACTAGAGCCCCCTCATTTGCCGATATGATGGGACCTGGTCCTTCTTTTGTCAGAGAGATACAACCCCCTACCGCTCATACTCTTGCAGAAGGTATATTCATCCGCTTCTTTACCTGTACTTCTATATCATTTACTTTCCTAACTTTTATTATAACTTCCTTCTTTTATTATTTTACAGGAAATCCTCATTAAAGTGGCATAACCATCTCTGGTTCAGTTGCCACCGTATCCGATCTATTATCTTTTGAGAGAGTCCGTCTATACATGCTGACCTTAATGAGAAACTCCATGTTAGCGGCCATTCACATGTTTAAATGTCATGATCAATGGTTGGATCTGAACATTGCTATAGAACTCTTGGACGGCGCCACAAAGATTGCCAAAATCAATGTTTCCCTTTTGTACGACTCTCTCTTAAGATTCCATGATTCGGTGACTGCTCTAAAATCTGCAAAGAATGTAGTCATCGCTCCGGAGATTTTGGAATATGGGAGACGACTTGTGTCTTCCAAGGAGAAGGCTTCTTACATTACTTCTACCATTTCCGAATATGAAATCTGTCACCGATAATAAGATGGTTATTCAGAATCAAATTGCTCTTCTGAAGAAGGAAATTCTGCAATTGGAGATAAAGATTGCGAAGAAGAATTGAACATAACGAAGAGCCAAGAGAAGATGCAAGCCAACATTCATTCTGCTGATTCTGAGAGGTCTAAACTGATCAAGAATCAAGAAATAATTGCCTCTTTAGAGAGGAAGTTAGCCGGAATTCATGATCATGCAAGAATCATTTTTGAAGCTAAATCGAAACACATCGCAGCTCAAGTTCAGCTAAAAGAAGACTTGCAAAAATACCTAGCGGTGTTAGGCATGGTAGAAGAATTATAAGAGACTTTGTTTTGTTTTCCTCTCTTTTTTATGATCATATGTAATTTTCTCTTAATTTTCGAGATATATAAATGCATTGCGAGATGTTTTAAGATAATTGTTTCTTTGAAAGTCTTTGAATCACAGTTTACTTCAAGCACATATACTCATGCGATTATTTAACAAGATGTTATATTTCATCAAAGTATCAAAATGAAAATGATAGTTTATCATAATTGTTAGTATGGGACTTCCTATATGACTTTTGCTTTGATAGGCAAAACTAGGTTTCAGTTTAATTAGATTGCCACTTAGTTTAAGCTCTTGAGTAGTGGAGCAGTCACAATTTTTTAGACTCATGAGTAGTTAGAGTCGGGTCTCACGTAAATGGTCTCTGTAACTCTCAGAGTTCACTAGACTTATCACAGCCAGGGAGTTCATAAACTGCGATCCATCAGACGGGCCTAGTGAAGCTACCGGGGCCGTGAACTTGGTGGGATTTACGCACATGGTTGGCCACAGTAACTCTCTAGAGTTCACGGGGTGCGCAAGGCTACCTTAGGGTACCAAATCCAAGGCTGTTAGTCCATCAATGAGGGAGTATTTTATAGCAACCCTGTCCTCATGAGTTACTACTAAAATCAAGCCAGGGATCTGGGGGGTCTTACGCACGGTTGGCCTATCTATGGATAATGGCCAAAGAGTGCACACTGTAGCCCGCATTTTCTTCGTCTGTAAGGTCAGACTCATTCCCAGGAGGGCATTTTCTTCCTTCCCCGTGACGCTGTCGGAAGTCTATATAGACGGCATTGGTCTCACGCGTGATTGACTGTTGTGGATCTTTGGCCACTTAGGGCTTTTAGTTGTTAGCTCCATTTGTTGCCCGCATGGGTATGCATGTGATGGCCTATACGGGCTTTTTAGGGCTACTGGCTTCTCATTGCTGCTCGAATAACATATATATTGCCGATGATGGTACGCCTTATGCGTAGTTGGCCGTATAGGCTTAGCTAGACTGCCTTAAATGATAAGTTGCCATTGTCATCATGAAATTTATGTGTGGTTGGCCATATAGGCTTATCCCACTATCATGAATGGTGAATCAATAATTGGTACATCACCACCACTGATGATGTATTGATAACGTTCATGTTATGTTTAAAATAGTGTATTGGCTTGGCGATGATAACAATTTTAGTAAGGCTTGATTGATGACGACAGCGATAGTTGCTAATTTTAGTGATCATCATTGACACTTAGTAGTAGTTGATATTTGACGATAATCATCGATATATAGTCTTGATATGCTTGAGATTCACCCTTTATTCATTCGTACAAAGAAGAATACATGGCTTCACTTATTCTTACCCCTTTTTGATATAGAAGCATTATTTTGATAATCTTCTGGATCAAATCTGCATCGGTCTTCAAGGGTGATACTATTTAATGAAGCAAGCATTGACTGGTATACTGATACCCTATCCATCTTGATCCACAACTCTATACACTCCATTGGAATATACTTCGGTTTTATATATGGCCTATCCCATTTGGGTTCAAATTTGCCCCCTATCCTATAAGTGACCACTATCAGTCTCTTCATCATCATTACCATGTCACCTTTCTTGAAAGAGCAATGCTTAACTCTTTTGTCAAAGGGGGCAGAGATTCTTGCTTGATATAATTACAACCGCTACTGAGCTGCCAATCATTTTTCATCGAGTAAATCTAATTCTGCTAGCCTTATTCTTGCATTTTCATCATCTGTAA
This sequence comes from Magnolia changhungtana, assembly GCA_030180095.1. Lineage (NCBI taxonomy): Eukaryota > Viridiplantae > Streptophyta > Magnoliopsida > Magnoliales > Magnoliaceae > Magnolia > Magnolia changhungtana. The sequence continues at coordinate 1,314,216 of JASAUF010000502.1, read as the reverse complement.
TTGACTGATGCACTACAATTCTGAGTGATGAAACTTGTGTTTCAATCGAGATGACGGCCTCCACGCCATAAAGCAATGAATACAATGTAGCTTTTGTTGTCGTTCGGTGAGTAGTCATGGAAGCCCACAATGCTTCTTGCAACTTTTCGTCTTAATCGCGCATATTTCCAGTCACTGTTTTCTTCAGTATTTTCACGATCGTTTTGTTGAATGCCTCTACTAGTCCATTGGCTGGAGGATAGTAAGGTGTCGAGAATGAGTGGTGAATACTGAATTTCTGGCATAATTTTTTCATACCCCTATTCTTGAAAGGAGTACCATTATCAGTGTTGATTCTCTTCGGAATACCATGACGATATATTATCGCGTGTCGAACGAAATTGACAACATCCTTTTCTTTGACATTTCGTAATGCAATTGCTTCCGTCCATTTAGAGAAATAATCTGTTACTACCAGTATATAATGCTTTCCTTTGGATGAAGGTGGATTTATAGGACCAATAACATCGGTAATGACCTCACTAGTAGAAGTAGAAATAGGTTAAAGTGTTCTAGAGGGGGTTAAATAGGACTTTATAAAATTTTATGATGATTTAAAATTCCATTATCATAATCCTGATTTAACAAACAACTATCAAGATAAATCTAATTTAACTCTAATGGCTTCCAAGCCAAATAGAGGATCAAATCATAAGACTATCCAGTATTTAAACAGTATGCAATCTTAGTCTATGATGAGTGAACGATGCGACTCTGTGTGTGTGTGGGATGTGATTCTTATCAGTTCTAAATAATCATGTTAGCATGCTTTATGAGAACATTCAAAGTAAACACAAATAGTAAGGCTATTTGATTTAACAAACAACTATCAAGATGACCCCAATTTAACTCTAATGGCTTCTAAGCCAAATAGAGGATCCAATTATAAGACTATCCAGTATTTAAACAGTATGTAATCTTAGTCTATGATGAGTGAACGATGCGACTGTGTGTGTGGGGGGGATGTGATTCTTATCAGTTCTAAATAATCATATTAGCATGCTTTAAGAGAACATTCAAAGTAAATACAAATAGTAAGGCGAAAATATCAATCTCAAACACAGTCATTTATAGTGGTTTGGCTACTCCACTTCTTGTGGACGCACTCAACCCTTGAGTGTAAAGGATCTCACTAACAGAGGTTTTAAATTAGGTTCACCTCTAACCTTCACAACCTACACAAGGTCGACTCTAGAACCTACACAAGGAACATAGACATGTCTCCACAAGACACCAGTTTATTCCCCACACAGGAGCAAGGGTCAACACACTGCACCCAAGTTTTATGCTATACACACGAGCAAAGGATCCACACAAGGAACCTAACCTTTTAGGCCACACAGGCCAAGGATCTACACAAGGAACCTAACTTTCAAGCCACATAGGCCAAAGACCTATACTAAGGACGTAAGTTTATGCTCTATAAGGGCAAGGGTCAACACACTGCACCCACATGTACTCTCCCGTCGGAGGCCTCATATGAGGACTTGAAAGGGGTGAGAATCACTTGTGACCCAATCCTACACAAAGGAATGATCAGCATGGTCTCTGGACTCTAATGACTTATAAATAAGTAGATGAGCTCCATTAAGCGCGTTGATGAAGATCTCCTCCTTTGATGACGAAGAATCTTCAGCTCCCTTGAACCGCAACAATAATGATGCTCCAATGTATGGCGACGGGTTGAGTCAGGGTTATGTTGGTAATCACTCTATTAAATGATAATCATTGAAGAGACAGAGTAATTCCAAGATCTTAGGTATTTAAGGGATCTCAGCTCAATGATTTGCCATTAAGGTGGTAGCTAGAAGATCCTTGAATGCGGAAGTTCATTCCCCAATCCACTTTATTGAATATCAATGATGAGATGGATTAAAGGATGAACTCCCAGGAGAAAAAGGGCTTAGGGCAGATGATATGTAGTTACTCTCTCAAAGCTCTCTCTCTTTTTCTCAATACAGCAACCAAGAACGAGCTCTCCTTAAATAGACAAAAAGTTTCAATGGTAATGAGGATGTCGAATTCTGACTGAGTTCAATATCATCAGGCTTGCTTTGATATCATCGAACATATACTTTTGACGCTACCGAAGTAAGGTTCGATGATACAAACTCCACTGAAGTATATACTAGAAACTTTTTGTCAGAGGATCGATGTGATTAAGAGAGCGTTGATGTCATCGGAGTTTGAATTCTGATTTCATCGATAATCTGTTCGACACATCAATCATTTCTACATGATTTTCAAAAGAGCTTGTTGGACAATCTTTGATCCATTTTGATGATATCGAGCAGATATCGATTTCATCGCTATTTGAATTTCGATCATATTGAGACATCATCGATTCCGTGGTCATTTCCATATGGCTTACCTTGCAAGATTTCTAGAATAGTTTTGGCCAGGTTCGATCTCATCGATATACCTTTGATATCATTGAGATTTAAAATCTAATGACATCGAGTAGGGTTTCAAGCCCTCGATCTTTCTAGGTGATTTTCCTTTGAGGCTCGCTGGACAAAAACTTGACCGAATTCGATGATATTGAACTCATCTCGATATCATCGAAGTTTGAATTCAGATGATACTGAAGATGGTTCGATTACTCGAGTAATGTCAGGACATTTTCCAAAAGTTGTTGGACAAAGCTCAAGGTAATTCGATATCATCGATATTCATTCGATTTGATCGATATTTGAATGTCGATATCATCGAAATGTTTTTCAATTTATCGAACATATTGTACAAAATACTTTGTGGTTGCTAGACATGGAATGGTATAATTCGATGATATCGAGTGGTTGTTGATATCATCGATCGTGAGTGTTCGATGCCATTGATGAGCACTCCATATCATCGAATACGGTCTGAAAAACTTGGAAGATTTTCCTGTTATGAAATTCAAGTTTACAGACATTTGATCCTAGGTTGTTCTAATGTTTTTAAAGGCTTCATATACCTGAGTGTTTTGGGACATGGGATGTGAGGCTTAATTTACCTTTGACAAGCTCGAAGTGCACATCCAGTTGAGGCAATGACTTGAACGATCTTCTTCGGGGCTCACTTGACTCATTGACTGAATCCTCATGCTAATTGACAAACCAGGGCATTTTCAATCTTCCCCTTTGTCAATTATGTGACAAAACACCAGAAATCCTAGAACAACACCTGAACCAACATCCTAAATTATGTGTACAGGAACTTTACACAATTTTACAGATATGCTTTTTGAGTTCACACACAAAGTTGAAACATTCTGTAGTAGTTGCTCCCCCTATCTCCTTACAGCTGCTCCGCATAACACCTGTACCACCATACATACATAGATACACACAATTTTCCTCATGGTGGGATTTGTTCTCCCCCTTTTTGTCAGTCATTGACAAAGGTTAGCATATACCAATAACAGATCAAATGACTAAACTTGACAATTAATAAACTGGGGGAATTAAGGCAAAGGAGAGCTGAGATTTCTCAAAAGCAAATAGCAACATATCTTTTAAAAGTTAGAAATCACCAACCAACTCACAACCTCTACGGATATACAATAATTATCAAAAAAGCAATCACCATTTATACCATGCATTCCATAGATAAGGAGAATAAGACTCAAATAGATGATCAATGAATAATGTGAGCAGATAGACTTAGCAGAGAATAGGCATTAAATATATATATATAAACATTCAGTCATCAAAATATCTAAAAGAAACTACCCAAGCGTGACAGTATTTAAGCATAAAAAAAAAAAAAACAAACAATCCAAATATCCAGCCCAACCATGGGCACATGAAAACACAAGTATTTTCCTCATTTAGAGGACAACCACAAAACAGAACAATTAATGATAAAAAAGAAACTTGTTAGATTTTTCAATGTTAGCTGGCCACCACATACACTCACACGAACGTAGGGCATTCAAAAAGATACCCATGCCCTTACATATAGATGAGTAATCAGTGTATGTGATGGCATGAGAGCTATCAACACTATGGTGCTGGGGCCGATGAACATGGCGTCATGTCATCTCGATGGCACGTTATCAGATCAACGAGCTGCTGGACCGTGTGCTACACTTCAGACACCATTTTCTCTAAAGCCGAGAACCGCTCATCATGCTTTTCCAGCTTGTCCTCTATTCGAGTCATTCCATGCAATGTCGCCCCGACCCTATCTTGATGAAATTTGAATTGTTGGGTCTGTGTGGAATCGGTCGGAATTGGAACTGGCTGAGGCTCTTGTGGATCTCCTCCTGTTGGCGTTGCTTCTTCCCCCATCTCTCCTTCTCCATGAATTTCTTCCTCAAGCTGGCCTTCCGTATATGGATGAAACTTAAGGTCCATCTTTCGAATATTGACATTGTTGAAATGCTGTAGTGGAAGCTCAGGATCGTCTATCGTAGGAAGACCAATTGTATCGCATGAGACATGAATGATGTGAGGAAAAGGCAGATGGACTTCTCTGGAGGTGTGGATAACACTCGCCAACTAGTGAAGAATCAAAGTGGGCAGACATAACCTGATACCAGATGTAACACAGTACACGACCATGACCATGAACCCAGTAAGATCGGATCTATTCGTTCCTCTAGGGTACGCATTGGTAGAGAATATTCCGTGCAGGACTCGGTACTTAGGGTTCATATATTTGGCTTTCAATGCATTCCCTTGGAACCACGGGATATCTCTTTCCTGGCATAGGAACTTTATGATCTTAAAGCGAGTGATCGGGTTCTCAAGATCAAGATCAGACATGTCGACTAGAGACAAGGTAAGATTGAAAATGTTGACAATGGATTCCATAGTAATTTCAACGCTATCATCCTCGACAATGACAGTAATGGATGGTGGAACTAGAACTATAGAATGACAATATGTAAGAAAGCGGTAGGTCCTCTCATCATGACACGGACCTCCAAAATCTAGAACGGGTAGCCAATCGATCACATCCAACAAGGGTTCTAAATTGAAGGGTTTGATGCACTCCTTATCAACCCTTCGTTCATGCACCAGGTGCCTCCCAATGTATTTTTCAAGAATATGTGGTGAAAGGCCTACAACAGTAGGTGGGGATGCTGGTGCAGCGGCAGGAGCCTTACTATGTGACGTTTGTCGAGTCATGGTGCTCCGTTGGCGTGTTGAGGACCTCTAAACCAATGCCTTAGCCCTATCCTTTGGGGCTAGGGTTTTCTGTCTGGTAAGTCTGGAGGATTTCCCTACGACGGGTGCTTTTCCTTTGTCTTTACTCATTTGGACAACCAACAACTAAAAAGGGAATGATAGAGGAAAGGATTTTGATAAAAGACTGAAAGCTATGAGCACCAACAAGAGATTTTCCAACTGAAATCTGTCAACCAATCTAGAAAGACCTAAAATACTAAAGTATACCTTGAGGGATCAAGAGGATGTGTAAGAAATTACCGGATTTGAGTGATGTTAGACTGCTCATGGTAGAAAGAGGAAAAGAATGATCGGAGAGGATGAACCGCAAAGAGAGAAGTGAAAAGTAGATTTTTCCCTCTCGCCTGCTTTTTATCGGGCGGTGAACTTCGATATCATTGAGTTTGGATTCGATGATATCGATATGCCCCATTCAATGTTATCGAAGAGGTCTTCGATAACACTTTATAACATGTGACACTTCGGATTCTGAAGGATCGTCGATGATATCGATATCTATTCGATATAATTGAGGATTAGTCTGATTCATCGACTGACTTATCGAAGAGAAAAGTATGACATTGATTTGAGCACTTAGATGATCTTCCATATATGCATATGTATACACATCAAAATTTGTACAAAACATTGTGAAGCCAAAAATTATAAACACCTGCTATGTTTATGTGCAAAAAGAGTTTTGAAGGTATAGAAACCTTAGATATATCATGATAATTTCCAAAAGTGCATCATTTCACACATCCATCCATGTCTAGTTACCATGACCTGGAGTTGTTATCCTTGCTCAATTGACATTAGGCATATGGATCAACCTTCCCATTTCCTTTGATGACATAGCAGTGGTCATTAGTGCGAAGACCCTTCATAACTGATTTTCCTGATAGGTCAAGGATCTTGCACTCTAGCTTATTGAATGTAACTACATGCTTGTTTTCACATACTTGAGAAATGCTTAGAAGGTTGTGTGTTAGGCCTTCTACACAAAAGGCATTCTCATTTTTGAGCATCTCTAATCCAACAATATTTCCATGCCCTAATACCTTAGAGGTGTTTCCATCTCCAAAGGTGACTACCCCATTATCAAGATTTGAATAATTTGAGAGAAGGGATTTGTCACTCGTGACATGTCTTCAGCATCCGCTTTCTAAGTACCACTTAGCACTATTACCTGTTTTAAGATTTGAGTGAGTCACAAGGCAATTTTTCTTTCCCTTAACCACCCATTTTGTGGCAAGTTTTCGTGAGGATGGTTCTTTCATTTTGCTAGAAACTTGTTTGGGTACATTGGGTAACTGAATCACTTTTCCTTGTTTTATCAATAAATTTGTTTTCTAATTCAGTTAAGCCACCTGACTTAGCAGTTCCTCCATTTTCTTGGTCATTTTGGGTGGAGATGGATATGTCTTACCTTTGGGTATGAACCTCGGTGGACTCTTGACATTTTGTACTATTCTTCCAGTTGGTTTATATTTACCAGTAAAGTTCACACCAGAATCGGGACGAGTCCAATCAAAGGTATGACATTCAAATTTGTAATGTCCTAAATCTCCACATAAGTGACAAATATGATTAACCCTTGTATTACTTCCTGAAGCAGCTGTTTTCTTAGTTGTTGTTGCTGCAGGGGTAGGAATTGGTTTGAAATTTTCATATCCTAATCCCCTTTTGTCCTTTTGTGGTCTTCCCACTCCCAGAAGTTTTTCTAATTTTTCACTGCTTTAGGAGAATTTATAACTCAACTCAACAGAATTTTTTAGATTTTTCTGCATCAAATATGAGTGTGTGATTTTTATTCTTAAGACGCATGTTTTCATCTTTCAATGACTCAATCTGTTTGTTTAATTTCACCGACTCAGATTTTTGGAAATGAGTTGATTCTTTCAAGCCTATCATTATCTGAGTGGTATTGTTAAAGATCATTAATTATGTGTGTATTGGTTTCTAAAGTTTTATCTAGATCCATTTGCAGCAATTTATTCTTATTTTCACTAATCCCAAGTCTTTTAAGGATATGGATGTTATGTGTATAAAGTTGATTATAGGCATCCTGTAATTTATCCTTCTCTTCCTCTTCTTCTTCTTTTTCATCATCTAATGGAAATGTCTCTTCGATTCGAGGTTCATTAATTTCCTTGATTATCACTGGAATGTTTGTAGATGTGGAGGCCATGAGTATTTTCAAAGACTTTTGGTCTCCATCACTCTCTGAATCACTAAAGTATGAGTTTGATTCTTCAGTGTCATCCCAAGTGGTAGTCATGGCCTTTCCTTCATTTTCTGTTGGGGCATTCAGTAAACAAATGTCCAAATTTCCTACATTGTAACACTGAGGTTCTCTGGACTTTTTGGAAGGTTTCCTTATATTGTGCTTGTTGTCCATCTTTTTGCCTCTGTATGGCCGGCCAGGATTTCTGTCGAAAAAATTTTTGAACCTTTGAGCCAAGAGAGCTACTTCTTCATCCTCATTATCCTTTTCACTTTCCTCTTCCTCATTAGTGGTGTGCTTTGAAGTTTTGAGGACAGTATTTTTGGGTTTAGGAGTTTACTTGAAGAGTAGTTCAAATGTTTATAAGGAACCTACTAGTTCTTCTACTTTCATTGCATCCATGTTTCCACACTCTTCAATGGTTGTAACTTTCGAGTTGAACCATTCTGGTAAGGATCTCAGAATTTTCCAACAGATTTTCAGGACCGGAACATTTTCTCCTAATCCACCCATAGAATTGCAGATGATGTTCAGTTTTGTGAAGAATTCCATAAAGGTCGCATGATCTTCCATTCTGAGACTTTCAAACTGTGATGTTAGGAGCTGCAGTTTGGATCTTTTTACTGTGTTGGTTTCCTCATGAGTTGTTTCCAACAAGTCCCATGCTTCTTTAGAAGTTCCACACATACTGATCTGATTAAAGACTTCTTGGGACATAGCACAGTAAATGGCGTTCATTGCTTTTGCCTCTGTAGTCTGTTTTTCTTTGTCATGAGTAGAACACAACTCTTTGGGTTTTAGTTTAGATACGGTTGTGTCATCATCACGTACTACCTGATCGGTTGGAGGCACGTATCTGTTTTTAACAATGTCCCAAACATCATGATCCAAAGATCTCAGAAAGTAATGCATCCTAGCCTTTTAGTAAACATAGTTTGATACAGGAGGTCTAACTATAGATGAGCCCTCTCCTTTGGCCATATTTCCAACTTCAGTTAAGATCTCTCTCTAGGCGGTTAAGCCCTTAAGAGAGACCTGCTCTGATATCAATTGAAATTGTTATAATGACCGCACTAGCAGAAGTAGAAATAGGTCAAAGTGTCCTAGAGGGGGTGAATAGGACTTTATAAAATTTTATGATGATTTAAAATCCCATTATCATAATCTTGATTTAACAAACAACTATCAAGATGACCCCAATTTAACTTAATGACTTCCAAGCCAAATAGAGGATCCAATCATAAGACTATCCAGTATTTAAACAGTATGCGATCTTAGTCTATGATGAGTGAACGATGCGACTATGTGTGTATGTGGGATGTGATTCTTATTAGTTCTAAATAGTCATGTTAGCATGCTTTATGAGAACATTCAAAGTAAACACAAATAGTAAGGTGAAAATATCAATCCCAAACACAGTCGTTTATAGTGGTTCAGCTACGTGCTAACTCTACTTCTGGCGAACACACTCAACCCTTAAGTGTACCGAATCTCACTAACTGAGGTTTTAAATCAGGTTCACCTTTAACCTTCACAACCTACATAAGGTCGACTCTAGGACCTACACAAGGAACCTAGACATGTCGCCACGAGACACAAGTTTATACCCCACACAAGAGCAAGGGTCAACACACAGCACTCGAGTTTTATGCTCTACACATGAGCAAAATATCCACACAAGGAACCTAACCTTTTAGGCCACACAGGTCAAAGATCCACATAAGGAACCTAACTTTCAGGCCACAAAGGCCAAGGACCTACACTAAAGACCTAAGTTTATGCTCTAAAAGAGCAAAGGTCAACATACAACACCTACACGTACTCTCCCGTCGGAGGCCTCCTATGAGGACTTGAAAGGGGTAAGAATCACCTTGTAAGGGTTATGGTCTCATACTCCTTTGGTTGTCAAATTTTGATGTGTCAAAACATCTATCTGTGTCTTGTGCTTGTATGATGATTTTTATTCAAGACACTGTTTAAATACTTCAAGAAGCTATAAGTCGAACTCTTCAAGATGTTACAAGTTGAAGCTCAAGATGTTGAAGTTTAAGAAGCTACTATGTTGATGTTCAAGTCTTAGAGAACGACTCATGACTTCAAGACTAATAAGCAATGCATGAAGTAGTTGTTATGCTGATAAAGATCTCAAGTTTGAAGCTACAACAAAGTTCAAGATCTCAAGCCTGATATTGTTCAAGATTTCAAGCCTGATATAGGTTCAAACAATCTACATTCATTGAATGGTTGAAGTTCAATATCCATACGACATGTTTCAGGTTTGAATGACCTTAGGTTGACCCTTTAAGTAGGTCATTTTGGATACATAAATCAAATATTTATTTTACATAAGTTTGGTCTATTCCAAGACCAGATCCTAGCTCTTGTTCGACCGGTCCCAGCATTGGTTCGACTAGTCCAAGAAATTCCACGATCACCCTAAGTTGTTGACGATTTTTCGGATTTTTTGGAACGCCCACGACCGATCCTGGAGGTCCTTCGACCGGCCGTAGGTTGGCTTCGACTTGTCCACGATCGGTCGTGGAGCTACGACTCAATATCCAAAGAATACAATTCATGGTCCTACGACCGGTCGTAGGTGACCCACGACCGGTCGTAGGTGACTCACGACCGGTCCGTGGAACGGCTTTCAAAGATCGCGCTCAATTTTTCAAAAATTGTTAGAGCTACGACCGACCCTAGGTTTCTAAGACCAAAGTAGGAACGATTTTTTCTTCTATAAATTGAACACGAAATTGAGTTTTTACATCCTCAACTCCATTCCATTTCAAGAATTTTCAAGTAATCACTCTCGAGATAAGTCTGTGTTTATTTTAAGCTAAATTGTGCTTATTTAATATTCCTTTTTGCTAGCTTATTTAATTTGATTTTGTTTCTCTATTCCAATCTTATTTGAAAAGAGGAATTATATTATTCCTTCTTCTTGGAATCAAAATCAAATATTGCTACGCCCAACAAGTTAAATCTAAAATCTATTAGAATTTAGAACCTTATGAATGTGAGTATTGGAAATTGAACTTTGACATTCAATCATCTACTCCGATTGGTTCTACCGGGCTGCTAAAGGAGAAATCCAGGTATTTTACAATTCTGTAAAATTCATTTATTTTTGGTTTGTTTGAGGTTGAGCCAGAAAAATCTCATTATACTGGTTTTGTTTGAGGTTGAGCCAGAAAAATCTCATTGTATTGGTTGTCTGAGGAAAACCAGAAAACTCAGAAAAAGGGGTTTTTGAATTGTGTAAGCCCAAGTGAAAAAAAGACACAATTGTAAAGGTTTTTGGTGAACCTGAGAAAACCTATTTGATAGTGAACGCTAATATCCCCTATGTGAGGATATTAGGAGTGGAGTAGCATTCTCGTGTGGTCATGTAAAACAAGCTTGGTACACACAGGCGAACCACTATAACTCTTTGTCTTGTGGATTGAATGCTTGCTTAATTTTCATATCTTTTATCATTTGATTGTGTGGAATGTACAAGTGGATGTGAATGTTGTAACTATTTACATTTTCAAGCAAGTGTGGGGATTGTTGTAATAATTTAGATCTTTACTTCTGCATTTATTTTCAATTCCTTGCTATTTCATTTACTTATATTAACATTGAGTTCTTGATTCAAAAGAGGTTCTAGAAATAAGGTTGTCCTACCATAAGCCCTTGTTTATTATGGTGTAAGGTTGTCCTTAGAATCGAATTTGTATCAATCTCTCAATAATTATTTATCAAGGTGATTTATATTTAGCATTGTGAATTGATTCATAATTGTAAGGGTATTGATTTACTTTAGTTCCGATTTTATTTTAAATTTGACATAGTCCTATTCACCCCCCCCCCCCAGGACATATAGCTTGGCCTTTTCAAGTGGTATCGAGCCTAATAGCTCATTTTTGTTGCTTTTTATTTGGATTTATTTCCGAGCTAACGATCTAAGCTATATAAAAAGATGTCAAATTTTGATAGCCTTTCGCTTACTAGGCCTCCACCTTTTGATGGCTCCAACTATGCCTATTGGAAAGCCGAATGAGAATCTTCCTCGGATCAATGGATGAAAGTGTGTGGCTAGCCACAAGTGATCGAATGGAATCCTCCTACCATGGAAGTAACTCGGTGTTGATGGTTCAAAATCTATGAAAATTACACCATATTTCCAATGGACCACACTTCGAGAAAAATGAGAGTAGTGCTAATGCTAAAGCACTAAATGCAATCACTTACGCACTATCACCGGATGAGTTCAAAAGAATCATATCCTGTGATATCTTGCAAAGCAAGCCTGGGATATTTTAGAAATGACACACGAAGGTACATCAATTGTCAAGAAATCTAAAGTCCAACTCCTCACAACTAAATTTGAAGAAATTCATATGGAGGAAAATGAAATGTTTATGGACTTTTACACTAGATTGAATGACATTGTAAACTCTATGTGGGGTCTTGGCGAAAAGATCTCGAGAAAGTAAAGTGTGTGCAAAAATACTACGCTCTCTTCCCGAACGGTTCAATTCAAAGGTAACGCAATCCAGAACTTCGTGATACGGACAATATGAAGGTAGAAGAATTAGTTGGTTCTTTGCAAACCTATGAATTAAGTTTTAAAGCTCCTAAAGATAAGTCTATTGCTTTGAAGTCATCTAAAAGTATTACTCAAGAAAATTGATTCAAAAAAGTCAAGATGATATGGCCCTTTGGCGAAAAAGTTTTATAAGATTTTCAAAAGTAAGAAAAGAGTCGACTTTCAAAAGGCAAATGAAAAGAAACGTTCTAAACCTAAGTCTAAAACTTGGAAATCATTGAAAGATAGTCAATGTTACAACTGTCAAGAATATGGGCATTTAGCAAACAAATGTCCTAAAAAGGACAGATCCAAAAGGAAGGGTATGTTGGCTACTTGGGATGAATCGTCTGATTCTGAAGCCTCTTCTGAATCAGAAAATTGAAAAACCGAGTCAGCAAAGTGAACTTAAGGCCCTTATGACTCTAGCCAAGTTTACCTTTTCAGATCACGATGATTCTACAAGTGAAGAAAATTTGGATAGTGATCATGAAAATGATGAAGATCTTCAAGATGCTTATAATGCCTTATATAAGGAAAGTTGTAAAATTGCTGTCAAACTTAAACTTCAAAAAGAAAAGTTTTTAAACTTAAAGAATGTTTTGAAACCCTTGTTTTAGAAAAATCTCAAATTTCAGATTGTTTTGAAAAATCAAAGTGTGATCAAGAATTCAAAACCTCCCTAATTGAAAATTTAAAATCTGAAAATGAGAAACTTAAAAATGAAGTATCTTCTCTTTTGAGTTTGAAGGACACATGGAGATATGCCCAAGGTGATCCAAAATTAGAGAAATTATTATCCGGATCAAGAAAATGTGGTGATCGATCCGGGTTGGGCTTTGATAAAAATACATCTCCTAAACAGAAGAATGCTCCTTCCATTTTTGTGAAAGGAGAGACTTCTAACTCAAAAGGAAAAGGTACTAATCAAGTTTTTTTTAAAAATACAAAAACCTTTCAAAAACACAAAAGCAGCTATATAAATTTCAAAAATCGATTCAAAACCCGCTAGCTGAAAAAATTATTGATTTACTTAAGGAGCTATTAAAATCTAACTCTGTAGGTCACTCTTATAACTATAAACAAAAGAAGACCAATTATTCTCCTAAACCCAAAACAGTACTGAAATGGGTTCCCAAGGTTACTTGTTTGGTTGCTCACACTCGCTTTCAAAGCTACCACCATTCAAAATGGTACCTAGGCAAAGGATGCTCCAGGACATATGACAAAGACGAAAAACTCTATTCACCGATCTTAAAGATATGACCGATGGGTCACCACATTTGGTGATGGTAGCAACTAAGATAATTGGCAAAGGTACGGTCCAACTCTATAACCTTCCCTTATTTAAAAATGTGTTATATGTTGAGGTTTAAAACACAACCTGTTGAGCATATCTCAAATATGCGATAACAACCATAATGTTAAATTTTCTAATCAAGGTTGTGAAATTACAAATGAAAAGGGTTCTCAAATATTATCCGGTCGTAGAACTTCAAAACCGCTATATAGTAAGCAATAGTAGCTCATCTAATCAAACGTGCTATATGGTCCATACCGATGAGATCGATTTATGGCATAAACGCCTTGGACATGTACACTACCGAAATTTATACAGATTGAGCAAAAGTGAACTAATTAAAGGTCTACCTAAAATGCAAAAGTAGACAAGATTTGTGGTGAATACCAAGTATGGTAAACAAACTAGGAGCTCTCACAAAAAGGTGAACTCCAATATCACCACAAGACCACTCGAGCTTCTCCATATGGATCTTATAGGACCAACAAGAACGGAAAGTCGAGGTGGCAAAAGTACATCTTAGTTATTGTAGATGATTATACAAGATACACTTGGGTTTCATTCTTGAGAGATAAATCGAAACCCTTGATGAAGTGAAAAAGATTATAAAACGGATTCGATCTGAAAAATGTACTCAAGTCAAGAAGATCCGTAGTGATCATGGATCCGAATTCGAAAATAGCGGTTTGAGAAATTTTGTAGCGATCGTGAATATCGCATGAATTCTCAAAGACACCTAAAACTCCTCAACAAAATAGAATTGTCGAGAGGAAGAATAGAGTGCTTCAAGAAATGGGAAGTGTTATGTTAAATAGCATGAAGCTTCCTAGAATCTCTGAAATTTGAAGCGTGAATACACTGCTACATTATTAACCGTGTTTATATTTGTAAATCTAATAATAAAACGGCTTATGAAATGTGGTTTGAGAAAAAGCCTTCACAAATATTTTCGAGTTTTTGGCGACAAGTGCTATATTTTGCGTAACCTTAGTGAAAATTTGGGAAAATTCGACACTAAAAGTGATGAAGGGATCTTTTAGGTTATTCTTTAAACAATCGTGCTTATCGTGTTCGAACAACAGACCGGTGTGATTCAAGAGTCAATAAATGTTGTGATTGACGATCTTTTGAAGACACTGTCCCTAGTTTAGATAATGATGAAGTTCTTATACTTGAAAAACAAGAAATTTCATCAAGTGAAACTAATCTGAATTAAGGATCATGTAAAGATCATCCAACTTCTCAAATACTTGGAAACCCTCTCACTTTGGTGTGCGCACTCGTAGACAATTAGAGGACATATGTAACTACGTATGCTTTACATCCCAGTTGAACCAGGTAACGTAAAAGAAGCACTTTCGATGAAAATTGGATTCTTGCGATGCAAGAAGAACTTAATCGGTTGTCGAAATGATGTCCGTAACTTGTTCCTAGACCTAAAGACAAACATATTATTAGAACAAAATGGATTTTCAAAAACAAATCGATGACCTAGGAAATATTATTCAAATAAAGCAAGACTAGTTGTACAGGGATATACACAAATTGAAGGTATTGACTATAATGAAACATTTGCCCTCGTAGCTCGTCTTGAATCAATCGACTTTTTATCTCCATTGCATGTTTTAGGAAAATTAAAATTTATCAAATGGATGTAAAGAGTGCCTTTCTCGAATGGTGATTTACATGAAGAGGTATATGTTGAACAACCTACGGGGTTTGAAGATCCTAAATTTATCGATCATGTGTATCGTCTTAAGAAAGCTCTCTATGGTCCGAAACAAGCTCCCAGAGCATGAGTGCACGAAAAAGCCCACTAAGTTTTTACTTGAGTCATAATTTTCGGATGGGGTGTGTTGATAAGACGCTCTTTGTTAAGAAACATAACGATGATATTCTAATAGTTCAAATATATGTTGACGATATTATTTATGGATCAACCCGTACTAACATAATAAGTTGAGTTTGCAGATTTGATGAAGTCTAAATTCGAAATGAGCATGGTTGGAGAATTAAACTATTTCCTAGGATTGCAAGTAAAACAACAACTGATGGAATTTTATTTCTCAAACCAAATATGCTCGAGTTTAATTAAGAAATTTGGATTTGAGAAAGGTAAAAATTTTGATACTCCTATGAGTACAATCAGAAGACTCTCAAAAGACTCTACAGGTAATGATGTGGATCCTAAATTGTATCGTAGTTTGATTGGCGCTTTACTTTATCTAACTGCTAGTAGACCGATATTGCTTTGAGTGTTGGTATTTGTGCTCGTTATCAATCAAATCCTAAAGAATCTCACTTAAGCTATTTGTTAAGCGGATTATGCGTTATGTCGTAAGTTCTACTAAATTGGGTCTCTGGTATCCACATGAGACTAATGTTCAATTAGCCTGCAATGCAGAGATCTTGACCGGTAAATTTGGAAACATAGATGATAGGAAATCAACCAAAGGGTGGTTGTTTCTACATTGAAAATTGTCTTGTTTCTTGGTTTAGCAAGAAGCAAAGTTCTATATCGCTATCAATCAATTGGTTTGAATACATTCTTCTTTGAAATGCATGTACTCAACTTGTTTGGATGAAACTAATGATTGTTAAGCGATTATGGAATTACTCAAGATTCTATGATTTTATTTTGTGATAATTCCAGTGCAATAAATATCTCTAAAAATCCAGTTCAGCATTCACGTACTAAGTATATTGACATTAGATTTCATTACATTCGTGAATTAGTGGAAGAAAAATTAATAAATTTGGATTACATTCCAACCGAGATTCAACTTGCGGACATTTTCACTAAACCGCTCGACAAAAGCAGGTTTAATAAATTAAAATTTGATCTCGGTATGTGCAATTTAAATTGAGTTTGCATGATTTTGTGTATCATAATGTACATAAGTTTGATGTTTTATTTGCTTAAATTTGAAATTATTTTAATAAAAAAAATTACAAATTTTGTCGTACTCGACCTGTCGTGAGAATACACGACCGGTCGTGCCACGACCGGTCGAACACGTACACGACCTGTCGTAAATCTCGGGATTTCACTTAAAATTGGGGATTTTTGTCTTCTTCTTCATTTCTTCATTTCTCTCCAACGGTTCTAGCTACGACTGCCCCAACCCACATTCATTGTTCTTCAAGGTTAGTGGTTCTTTTGCATTTTTTTTGTAGATTCTTGCTATTAGTGTTTCAAAACTCATGTTTGTGGAATCTATTTGATCATTCATTGCAGGTTTTGGGGTTTTATCTTGAAAAATCTGTTTTACTTAAACCTCATTTCTTCCAACTTGTTGTTTCCTTGTAATCCTTCTTTGAAAATGGATGCTAGAGGTAAAAAGAAAACTACTCGAGGTCCATCTTCTTCTAGATCAGCTTTTATTGTTCAACATCATCTTCGCTCTCCTGAAAATGATCCTACTGATGCTCGAGATTTGCGTATGCGTAATGTAATTGTTGAACGTCATGTTAATGTCAATCACATTGCTTCTTTTGGTATTCCTTCTTTGTTAGAATCGTGGGATGGGATAACATCTTACATTGGGGTGGAGCTGCATACCAGGTCCATTGCCCAATCCATGTTTGCATGTATCGTGATTTTCTCTTGAGAATTTAACTTTTAAAGTTGATACTCAAGAAGGTTTGTTTGTAGTAGATCGACATTTGATTGCAGACATTATGGAAATACCTATCAATGATGAAAGCATTCCAATTAATATTTTACATGATAGTCTCTCAGAATCTGAACGACGAATGCTTACTAGAGATTTATGTAATATGGATGTTCATTGGACTCATAAAGGTCATACACTTCCCTCAAGGTATTTGTTACCCAGACACAGAGTACTTCATAAGATATTCATTTCAAATCTTTATCCACGTTCTGATAATAAAACCGAACTCACTGCTTTTATGGTTCGTGTTTTGCATTCTGTTGTCTCTGGTGCTAAAATATATCTTCCTTCTTTAATCTGTCATTCCATTATTCTGTCGCGTCACCATCCTGGACATAGTGATATACCCTTTGGTTATTTATTGACTATGTTAGCAAATCATATGCTCATAGCTATGCCTACTAGAGAAAAACCCATCCACCATCTCCCTTTTAATAATTCCAATCTTAATAAGATGACTTTAGATTTGGCTAGAGGCCAAGTGGATCTTGTAGCAGGATGGTCTTTGAAGCTAGTAATGCTGAAGCTAGTGATCTTCCTGAAGACGTGAATATGGATGACTTATTTGAAGAACTTGAGTCAGACTCGGCTGATGATCCTGATTTTCAGCCTTCTGATTTTGATGAAAGATTGAATTCTCTTCAAGAGCAGGTGGCTCAAATTCGTGTTACTCAAGACACACAATTTTCTTATATGCGTAAATATATGAGGCGAATTGCTAAGGGTTTACACAAAATTGATCCTTCTAATCCTGCACCCTCTTCTGGTTCTGACTGAATTTTTTTTCTTTCGGGTCTGTAATATTTACTGATATTAGCATGCATCTCAAAACTTTTTTTTTGTTTATGCACAATTTTCTCTTGCTTCAACTACTAATTTCATTACTGTTCTTCTTCCTTTGTCATTTTGTGACAAAAAGGGGGAGAGGTTTGGTAAACTTTTGGTGTGTGAACTTTGTCATTTTGATGTCATGTTAAACTTCTCTATGTATTACTCAGGGGGAGTTAAACTTCTCAAGAGTTATGGGAAAATGATTATTGCTTATCATGTCTATACATTGCTTATCATGTCTATACATCTGTGCATGCTTTGTACTTCTCTTATGTCTATTGGAAGTATTATTACTTGGGTGTTTTGTCACAAATTTGACAAAGGGGGAGATTGTAAGGGTTATGGTCTCATACTCCTTTGGTTGTCAAATTTTGATGTGTCAAAACATCTATCGTGTCTTGTGCTTGTATGATGATTTTTATTCAAGACACTTTGTTTAAATACTTCAAGAAGCTATAAGTCGAACTCTTCAAGATGTTACAAGTTGAAGCTCAAGATGTTGAAGTTTAAGAAGCTACTATGTTGATGTTCAAGTCTTAGAGAACGACTCATGACTTCAAGACTAATAAGCAATGCATGAAGTAGTTGTTATCTTTGATAAAGATCTCAAGTTTGAAGCTACAACAAAGTTCAAGATCTCAAGCCCGATATTGTTCAAGATTTCAAGCTGATATAGGTTCAAACAATCTACATTCGTTGAATGGTTGAAGTTCAATATCCATACGACATGTTTCAAGTTTGAATGACCTTAGGTTGACCCTTTAAGTAGGTCATTTTGGATACATAAATCAAATATTTATTTTACATAAGTTTGGTCTATTCCAAGACCAGTCCTAGCTCTTGTTCGACCAGTCCTAGCATTGGTTCGACTAGTCCAAGAAATTCCACGATCAGTCCTAAGTTGTTGAAGATTTTTCGGATTTTTTGAGTACGCCCACGACCAATCCTGGAGGTCCTTCGACCGGTCGTAGGTTGGCTTCGACTTGTCCACGATCAGTCGTGGAGCTACGACTCAATATCTAGCAATACAATTCATGGTCCTACGACCAGTCGTAGGTGACCCACGACCAGTCGTAGGTGACTCACGACCAGTCGTGGAACGGCTTTCAAAGATCGCGCTCAATTTTTCAAAAATCTGTTAGAGCTACGACCAGTCCTAGGTTTCTAAGACCAGTCGTAGGAACGATTTTTTCTTCTATAAATTGAACACGAAATTCAGAGTTTTTACATCCTCAACTCCATTCCATTTCAAGAATTTTCAAGTAATCACTCTGAGATAAGTCTGTGTTTATTTTAAGCTAAATTGTGCTTATTTAATATTCCTTTTTGCTAGCTTATTTAATTTGATTTTGTTTCTCTATTCCAATCTTATTTGAAAAGAGGAATTATATTATTCCTACTTCTTGGAATCAAAATCAAATATTGCTACTGTATGACAAGTTAAATCTAAAATCTATTAGAATTTAGAACCTTATGAATGTGAGTATTGGAAATTGAACTTTGACATTCAATCATCTACTCCGATTGGTTCTACTTAGAAATTTCTAAAGGAGAAATCCAGGTATTTTACAATTACAGTAAAATTCATTTATTTTGGTTTGTTTGAGGTTGAGCGAGAAAAATCTCATTATCTTGGTTTTGTTTGAGGTTGAGCGGAAAAATCTCATTGTATTGGTTGTCCGAGGAAAACCGAAAACTTCGAGAAAAAGGGGTTTTTGAATTGTGTAAGCCCAAGTGAAAAAAGACACAATCGTAAAGGTTTTGGTGAACCTGAGAAAACCTATTTGATAGTGAACGCTAATATCCCCATGTGTGAGGATATTAGGAGTGGAGTAACATTCTGTGTGGTACATTTGTAAAGCAGGTTGGTGTACACTATGGCGAACCACTATAACTCTTTGTCTTGTGGATTGAATGCTTGCTTAATTTTCATATCTTTTATCATTTGATTGTGTGGAATGTACAAGTGGATGTGAATGTTGTAACTATTTACATTTTCAAGCAAGTGTGGGGATTGTTGTAATAATTTAGATCTTTACTTCTGCATTTATTTTCAATTCCTTGCTATTTCATTTACTTATATTAACATTGAGTTCTTGATTCAAAAGAGGTTCTAGAAATAAGGTTGTCCTACCATAAGCCCTTGTTTATTATGGTGTAAGGTTGTCCTTAGAACTGAATTTGTATCAATCTCTCAATAATTATTTATCAAGGTGATTTATATTTAGCATTGTGAATTGATTCATAATTGTAAGGGTATTGATTTACTTTAGTTCCGCTGATTTTATTTTAAATTTGACATAGTCCTATTCACCCCCCCTCTAGGACATATAGCTTGGCCTTTTCACACCTGTGACCCAATCCTACACAAAGGAATGATCAGCAGGGTCTCTGGACTCTAATGACTTACAGATAAGTAGATGAGCCCCATTAAGCATGTTGATGAAGATCTCCTCCTTTGATGACGAAGAATCTTCAGCTCCCTTAAACCGTAACACCGTTGATGCTCCAATGCATGGTGACGGGTTGGGTCAGGGTTATGTTGGTAATTACTCTATTAAATGATAATCATCAAAGAGACAGAGTAATTCTAAGATCTTAGGCATTCAAGGGATCCCAGCTCAATGATTTGCCATTAAGGTGGTAGTTGGAAGATCCTTGAATGCGAAAGTTCATTCCCCAATCCACTCTATTGAATATAAATGATGAGGATGGATTGAAGGATGAACTCCCATGAGTAAAAGGGCTTAGGGTAGATGATATGTAGTTACTCTCTTAAAGCTCTCTCTCTTTTTCTCAATACAATAACCAAGAACAAGCTCTCCTTAAATAGACAAAAAGTTCCAACGATAATAAGGATGTCAAATTCTAACTGAGTTCGATATCATCGGGCTTACTTCGATATCATCAAACGTATACTTTCGATGCTACCGAAGCAATGTTCGATGATACAAACTCCACTAAAGTATATACTAGAAACTTTTTGTCAGAGGATTAATGTGATCAAGCGAGCGTCGACATCATCGGAGTTTGAATTCTGATTTCATCAACAATCTGTTCAATACATCGATCATTTCCACATGATTTTTAAAAGAGCTTGTTGGACAATCTTTGATCTATTTCGATGATATCGAGCAGATATTGATTTCATCGCTATTTCAATTTCGATCATATCGAGACATCAGCGATTCCTCGGTCATTTCCATATGGTTTTCCTTGCAAGATTTCTAGAATAGTTTTGTCCAGGTTCGATCTCATCGATATACCTTCGATATCATCGAGATTTGAAATCCGATGACATCGAGTAGGGTTTCAAGTCCTTAATCTTTCTAGGTGATTTTCCTTTGAGGCTCGCTGGATAAAAAGTTGACCGAATTCGATGATATCGAACTCATCTCAATATCATCGAAGTTTGAATTTAGATGATACCGAAGATAGTTCGATTACTCGAGTAATGTCAGGACATTTTCCAAAAGTTGTTGGATAAAGCTCAAGGTAATTTGATATCATCAATTTTCATTCGATTTGATCGATATTTGAATGTCGATATCATCAAAATATTTTTCGATTTATCGAACATATTGTCCAAAATACTTTTTGGTTGCTGGACATTGAATGGCCTAATTCGATGATATCGAGTGGTTGTCTATATCATCGATCATGAGTGTTCGATGCCATTAATGAGTACTTGATATCATTGAATACAGTCTGAAAAACTTGGAAGATTTTCCTGTTATGAAATTCAAGTTTACAGACATTTGATCCTAGGTTGTTCTAATGTTTTTAAAGGCTTCATATACCTGAGTGTTTTGGGACATGGGATGTGAGGCTTAATTACCTTTGACAAGCTCGGAGTGCACATCCAATTGAGGAAATGACTTGAATGATCTTCTTTGGGGTTCACTGGACTCATTGACTCAATCCTCACGCTAATTGACAAACCAGGGCACTTTCATAACTACCAAATCGTCCACATAATATTTAACATGTTTACGCATCATGTCTTGAAAGATATTCTGCATTGCCCTCTGATATGTTACTTCGGCATTCTTGAGACGAATAACATAACTTTATAACAATAAATTCCCAATGAAGTTTTGAACGTTGTTGCTTCTTCGTCTTCTGCAGCCATTCTTATTTAGTTATAACTGGCGTAGCCATCCATGAAGGATATGACAACATATTTCGTTGTACTATTGATTAGCAACTCGGTTATCGGCAAGGTAAAATCGTCTTTCAGACAAACTTCATTTCGATCTCTGAAGTCAACGGATACCCTGGTCTGCCCACTTTTCTTCTTTACCAAGATGACATTTGATATCCATTTAGGATAGTTAACCTCTCTGATGAACCCGACTTTTATTAGTTTGTTTATTTTTTCTTCTATCAAGGGGATCAGGTCCGGGTGAAATCGCCTTTGTGCTTGCTTAATCAGCCTCTTGTCTTTAGAAATGTTCAGCCGGTGCATTACTACTGACAGTTCTAGGCCTAACATTTCTGCATATGTCCAAGTGAAGACATCTTTATTCTCTTTTAAGAGTTTGACATACTGATTGGCTTCTTGTTCAAGGAGACTAGCGCTTATGAATGTATTCCATGGCTCTTCTTTCTCTCCCAAATTTATTTCTTGCAAACTGTCAATTGTCGGCTGCCCCCTGTCTTCTATCTGCCCCGGAGCTGTCTCAGGATGCTTGATTATTTTAGAATCTGTTTCTTTTACCTGGTCAACTGTAACCATATTCACTGAAGACTCTGCCCCCAATCCTCGAAATTTCTCTTGCTTTTTTTGATTGATTCCAATCGAGATTTGAATTCCTTTCCCATAATTTAGGCCAATTGGCTCTTCATAATCAAAACCTATGTTTTTCATGATTTTCCTCCTAGCTAGACTGTACTTCTTGAGATCTACAGATGTCAATTTTCCATAACCTGTGTTATTATCGGCCCTTTCTTCTGTTTTCTCTTCTGAAAGGGCGTAAAATTCGATCGACTCCTGGTACTTCGTGCTGGACTTGACATGAGATCTCTTCGGAATAGCCGGAAATGGTTTGTTCCTTTCAATCTTGTATGTAGCACACATGTAGTTTGGTTGTAAGATTTCAATTGTCGGTGATAATAGTGTTAACGATGGGTTGTCTGGTTGTCTCAGATGCTTGGTAAGAAGTAAAATTTATTTCTTGCTTTCGCCATCTCGGACGATTCTGTCTTTACAGCTTCTTCTCTTATCACCTTCATATGAGAATTTCCTGGGGCTCTATTTTCATCATTCTCATTTTCCTCATTTCTGGCGAACTCATCATAATAACTAGCGTCGACAAAGAAGGCTTTGGCTTCCGTGTACGGCCTTGCATTGGCTATTACTTTGTATTGTACCTCATCTTTGTAGTATTTAAAACACTGGTGTAGGGTGGAAGATATAATGCCATACTGATGCATCCATGGTCTACCCGAGAGAAGGTTATATGTAGTCACTGCATTGATGACATGGCAGACGACATTTGTAATTAACTCTCCTATTTCTAGTGTTACCGTAATTTTACCAAGCACGCGTTGCCCATCTTAATTAAAGCCATATATCATCATTCCACTAGGGAGTAAATTAGAACGATGATATCCCAGTTTATTCAGCATTGTTAACGGTAACAGATTCACCACAGACCCATTATCCAACATTATCCGCTTGACCTATTTATCGCGAATATGATCTACTATCATCAATGGTTTATTATGCCCTGTATCACAGGTTAAAATATCGTTGAAGAAGGAAACTACCGGCATACAATCCTCATGCTCTTCGCACTCTACGTTTTCCATGTCTATAAGCAACGTTTCTCTGACATCACGATTAGATAGAGCCTGAATCAGGCTTTGCCAAAAATCTTCTGATAATTTTAATACGTCGTAAATGCTTAATTAACCGAGCTGATATACCTTTCAAATGACTTACCACATCATAAGTCACTTTCCCTGTTTCATTCTTCTCTTCTTTTTTATCATTGTCAGGATAATTCTTGGTAACCTTTGCTTTTATTGTTTCAACTTTCTGTCTCGAAGGACTCATCACTCTTCTTCTTGATCGTAATGTGATTACTGTGACTTTGCCTGTAGTTTATGATATTCTTTCCCTATTCTCTCATGACTATTTTCTCGAGCAGTTAATACATTCACCGTTGCTTTTGCATCTCACTCTTTTTCTTTCCTAATTATTATCTCACCTCTATTTATCATTATATTATACACTTTAGTGTGAAACAATTTTTTGTTGGGTGTCCTACCAAGCGATGATAGCGACAAAAGTCTCTTTCTCTTATTTTTACTGCTTCTTCAGGGCGTTTGGATGGAGGTAATTCTATTGTGTTAGCCTTCAACAATTGGTTCATCATAGGAACTACATCTTCCTTTTCGAATGCGAACCCCCCATGAGAGTTAAGCGACCTAGGCCTTTTATCACCAAACTTACCTTTAGGACGATTTGACTCTTCTTTCTGCTCGGTCCTCTTTCCTCTCATTTCCCTTGTATCCTGACTTCTCTTTTCATGATCTACTGCATTTGTAATCAACCTATTGAGTCCTCTTTTAGCTATTTCATAGTGAAATGTTGGCATTTTCCTGATCATCAATTCTAAAGCATGAGCTTTTGTGGTTAAATCACGGAAAGTTTTAATATCAGCACCGGTTAGACTGAATTCGATTCTTGTCTCCATAGAGTTCAAGCACATCTTCACCTGCTCTTTCTCTTCCAGTAATTATTTACAAGAAGGTCCTAATGTCTTCCACCTGTCTATGAATTTCTCTACGTGTTCTCCTTCTCTCTCCCATACTGAGGCTAATTCTGTGATACTGACATCACGTTCTAACTAAAAGAAGTTTGACATTAAGGCGTCTTGCATCTGTTCCTAAGTTTGCATTGATCCTGGTGCCAAACTGGAGTACCATCGGAACGCCTTACCTGTCAAAGAGGAACCAAACAATGAAGGTAGTATTGTAGCACTGTAGAGAAGTTTCCCATGTTGGTAATGAAATGCATCAAATGTTCTTCTAGCGATTCGTCTTCATTGAATTTTTGGAAATCGGGATGCTTGAAATTGGCTGGAAAAGGAATATCTTCCACTTCTCTTGG
Organism: Magnolia changhungtana; assembly: GCA_030180095.1. Classification (NCBI taxonomy): domain Eukaryota; kingdom Viridiplantae; phylum Streptophyta; class Magnoliopsida; order Magnoliales; family Magnoliaceae; genus Magnolia; species Magnolia changhungtana. The sequence continues at coordinate 1,289,296 of JASAUF010000502.1, read as the reverse complement.
ATATGGTCTTTGATATCTGAACCTTTCGATATTCTCACGTTCTCTTTTTGTTCTAACAGCTTCTTCGACGACCTGTCGCACTTCCTCTTGAGTTATCGCCCTTGCTGCAGGAGCGGACCTGAGTGATCCTGCTCTTGGTGGCTGGGAGCCTTCAGGTTGTTGGTCCCATCCGTTCACGTTACCCATCATTAGAGGAGCTGTTATCTGAGCTACATTGTGCGCAAGAGTTGTTAAGGCCTCCCGAAGATTTCTGCATTCTTCCATTAACATTCTTTGCACTTGTGCCATTTCAACCATACAGTCCTCTGTAGTAGGCAGGGATCCTTGACTTGTTCTAGCCATGCACACGGTGGCCTCTCCATTCCCTGATGAAGCTGTAGTCGGGGTAGAATAGGAATATATCGATGCAATGGGGCTTACAAAAAGAGAAGTTTTGTTTGATTTTCATGTACTTCCACAGCAGTCGGTTAATTGGAGTGTGTAGGAGTTGGCGAGCTTGTCAGCAGTGACTTACCCTTCTGTTCTTTTGTCATTAAATCCTTATGGCAAGCAGGGCTGGGAAATCATGCAATGTTAGCGGAGAAACAGTTTTCCCTAGGTATATCGCTGGAGGAGCGAGTTCGGGGTTCTTTCTGACTATATTTCATGTTACCGACCCCCTAACTCTATGTGGAGATAAATTCACCCTGGTGATTACAATATTTCGGGCCCTCGTTCTTCGAGATACTATGTAAGGCTCATAGCGTAGAATGTACCGTTCCTTAGATTCCCGCAATCCTCCTGGTCGAATTTCGACAACCTGCGATGCGTAGATAGCATTTGTGCACGACCCTAAATCGCATCTTGTATATCTATGTCGACTCAACTTAAAACTTGTACCCTAACGACCGCGCCATTGCCGCGGTTTCAACGCCACGTCTCGCGCGCCGATGCGATAGCCAGGCCAGTAGTTATGGGCCCGCATTTATTTTAAGGAAAACGTTGAGCATTGCGAATCCCAAGAGAACCTATACAACCCATCACATCATCAATCAATCACAAGTCAAGTACACAACCTGTCCCTCTCTTACACAAGCCTTACCCAAACTCAACTCTCTCTCCCTCTCTCTCTCTCTCTCTCTCTCCACCCATCCCTCTCTCATCTAAAATTCAACCAAGCCCATACCCTCCATGTCATTTTCTTACAACATCTATTCCTTCCATCCTTTTCATCCCATCACCCTCTCTTCATCTCATTCAATCCCAAGCTTCCATGAGAGAAAAAAATTCTAAAGAGAGAAGAACTCAAGAGAAGGTCCACTCCATCCACCCAATCTCCCATCCTAGTCATCCAACCTTCATCATCCACCCTTAAAAAGCTAGCTTAGGAGCCAAGGAGTCCAAGGAGCTAAAGAAGGAGTGATATAGGTGGGTGATCTTGGAATTTCCACCCTTGATTTCTATTTGAGGGCCCACTTGTGATGGGACCCATTTGATGTATGTGTTGTAACACTTGGAGAGGAGCTCATAGTGGCGGAGCTCCTCCCTCACACACACGTCTCTCTCTCTCTCTCTCTCTCTCTCTCTCTCTCTCTTTATTGATGGCCCACCTTGATGATGGATGTATTCTATCCATGCTGTCCACTGAGTGGGCTCACCTGGCAGTCCGTTTGGATGGGTTTAATTGAAGGAAAACACAAATATCAGCTTTATCCCAAAGCTATGGTGGGCCACACGTGTGGACCCACCGATGATGCATGTGTTTCATTCATGTTATATGGGGCCAACAATGATGCACCATCCATCTGCTGGCTAGCCCACTGGCAGTTATACAGCTGCTGTATTTTTGCGTTAGCAAGCTTTGTGGGCTGATCATAAGGTATGGGTTATACCCATACAGTCCATCCACTTTTCTGGCAGCAGTTGGACCCACCCACAGTGTTGCATGTGTGGAGTGGGGCCCACCTTGATGTATATACTCTGTATCCACACCATCCAGAGAGCTGGACGGTGTTGTGTGGGATGCACCGTGATGTATGGGTTTAATCCCCACCGTCCGTCCAATACACAGACGTGGGACCCACTATAATATATGTGTTATATCCACCCGTCCATTTATGTGGGGACCACATGTGTGGGGCCTACCATGATGGATGTGTTGTATCCTCACCGTCCAGGGATGGGACAGTGGGAAGCAGATTGGCTGGTACATCTCACACCAGCAGAATAGTTGTTGTATTGACGTCTGCAAGATTCTGGGTCCCGTCTCCAGGTATGTGTTATACCGTCCATCAGTAAGGGTCCCACCTTGTACGTGTGTCCAGCACCATCCAGGCTACTGGCCGGTGGGACCCACCATTATATATGGATTTTATCCTAGTCGTCCGTCTATTCTGGACGGGCGGGGCTCACATTAATGTATGTATTATGAATCCACACCGTCCATCTGGACGGTGCAGTGTGGGCGCACCAGGATGTATGTGTTTCTCCCAGCCGTCCATCTGTCCAGGACAGTGGGACCCACTGCTGATGTATATGTGGCATCCATACCGTCCATCTACTGGACGAGCAGCATGGCTACTATATTGACGGCTGCAAGTTCTGTGGGTCTGATCATCAGGTATGTGTTATATCTGACCGTCCATTTGCTAGTGGTCCCATGTCAGCAGCTATGTGGGCCTGGTCATGAGGTAAGTGTTAATCCAAACCGTCCATCCACATGTAAATCGTCTTAAGGCCTGAGATGAAAATAAGACAGATCAGTCTATCAGGTGGACCACATTGCAAAGATCAGTGGAGGATGATCATCTACCATTGAAACCCGTTTGGGACCATAAAAAATTTTGAATTAATATGAAATTCATTTTTCTTGTTAATTCAGGTCTTTGTGACCTTATGAAACAGATTGGATGGAAATTAAACGTTATGGTGGGCCCGGTGAATTGTTAATAATGAAAATCATTATCTCCACTGCTACTTGTGGTATGGTCTAGATGATCTTTCGATATGATTCATTTTTGGGTAATGCTCTATAATAATCTCTAAGAATAGATGTATGGTGTAGATATAATAAAATGAAAATTTAGTGTGTGGGTCCCACCTTGATGTGATGTATATTGGGCCCAAATGAGAGGCCCATTATGATATGTTGGAGGCCGATGAGTTGTGGCCCATTGTGATGTATTCAAGGCCCATGGGATGTGACCCATTATGATGTATTTAAGCCCAGATATGAGGCCCATTGTGATGTATTCGAGGCCCATGGGACATAACCCGTTGTGATATATACAAGGCCCATATAATGAGGCCCGATGTGATGTATAGTGGCCTATATGATGAGGCCCGATGTGATGTATATAAGACCCATATGTTGAAGCCCATTGAAAAGTATATTAGGCCCTTGTATGAGGCCATAGGCCCCATTATATTTTAGGCTTTTTGTGGACCACTCCTTAGGAGCAATGTCGGTTAAATGTCCACATTGATGGGCAATGATGGTTAAATGTCCACATTGTGACCTTCCCTTAGACCTTTGTTAGACCGATTATCGATACCGATTATGAGTACGTGATAGTATAACATCATGACACATGCCCATACGCATCATCTGCATGCTTGATATGAGATATAGTTGACCATTGCATATGCTATTGGGCAGGTTGTTATAGGGCTCCCTGACAGGCAGAGCTGTCTCACATGAGTGCACGGTATGCGCAGGATTGATGTATGACTGGATTGTGTGACTCATGAATCTTGCATTGTGTGTTGTAAGTGTTGTACGCCCTAGCGATATCAGGGTCATACTCTCCACAGGCATATCGTAGAGGGCAAGATTGAACACTGAAAATCTTTTCTTTACATGGGGTACGATAGATGTCCCTGGGTGAAAGTCCCTAAACCTGACGGTACCAGAAGACGCTCTAACGTCGAGACCGAGTGGATACATAAGCGCACAAGGGCTGAATACCAGGAGACCGCGTCTCCCACTGTGTCGTGGTCGGTTGGAAGGGGGTGTGGCCTTACCCGCCCAAGGGTAGAGGGCAATTGCTAGGCTGAGTATGATCAGCTTGTAAATGGGTCCGCTATTGACGTGTCGAATAGGTATTGGAGGGCTATTGGCCAAGTGGATAGTGAGGTTTCTTACGCTCACTTGGATTGCGTGCCTGAGGAAGGGGCAGTGCCATTTGGAGTGTACTAAACACCGGTGATTATCTAGAGTGGAAAATGTACTGATATTTGATGCTCTAGTGATGAGTTGCATTAATATGCGGATTCGGATGAGGTCTAATATGCTTGAGTTGCATCTCGCATCGTGTGGCCTTAGTATGACCGACATCATTCATGCCTTACATCGCATGGCCTTGATGTGGTCAATAGTATTCATGTCTTACATCACATGGCCTTGATGTGGTCGATAACATTCATGTCTTGCATCGTATAGCCTTGGTACGGCTGATAGCATTCATGGACTTACCAGTATATTCCACATTACTCTGATATTGCATTCTGAGCACGCTTATATTGCGCACACACTCTCACCACCCTCTAAGCTTTTTATAAGCTTATGCACGATTGATACGTGCAGGTGACGCCAGGATGCAGCCATAGCTTAATAGGAGCAGGAACGTCTAGTCAAGCTTCAGGAGTTTTCGTTACTATTATCATTGTATTTCCTTTTATGCGTATTATACCTTAAAGTTTTTTTTTTATTATAGTGGATTTTGTGATGGTGTCTTGGTTATTGTTCATGGGTTATGCTTATGGTTATGCTTTTTACGGAATAAATTTATGCTAAAAAAAATCCTCCTTGTAGGATTCCAAGATTGGAACCTAGTATATGGGTGCCTGGAGCCCAGAATGGGGTACTATGGAGGTTATCAGCAACGGATTCGGCAATCAAGAATTTTGTGAGCCTGATTTTTGAGTTTGGGGCGTGACATGCTACGACAATCTAGTCATTATCACTTATGCTGGTGGCGAAGCAGATATAACTCCGACCATAGCTTGGGTTTTGTCATTCTTACTTGCAGTAGATTGGGCCTTATGCCCTGAAAGCTGATTTGTTGCATATTCCACTGCGAATCCAGTCACAATGAAATAGAAATTCACCTTCTTTGTTAGGTTTGCCATTGATCGTAACTTGCAATTTTATCTTCTTACCTTCAAACAAAATATGAAATCGTAATTAGTATTCGAATGATAAAACATTCTATCTTAGAGATGAAGGGGAGGATGTTCCCATTGAGAGTTGCCATTTTGGCATCGAGAAGACGCCAAAATATGATGAAAGTTCCTGTAACCTTCTCAATGTTAATCTTAAATAAGATAATGTCCCCAGCGGAGTTGCCATTTTGTTTCGACAAGAAACAAATGCATTTAGTTTGGAAAGATTCTCTTATTTAATCATAACAAGGAAAATGCAATCATCATATTTATTCATACTGAGTTCATTTACATCCTTTGATTTCCCTTGATTGTAAGATAACATGTTCAGAACACAAGAATTGAAAGAGTTTTAAATGTCAAATTTGGATCATGTGATTTGATCATCTCATTGAGAGGAATGTTGTGCAGATTTGATCATCGAATCTCTCTTCCTCGAGCTCATGCTCCTATACCAAAGGAGGATTGAAGATCGTATTCCATTAGGCCGTTTTGACAACATTTTAACTCTTGAATCATCCATTCCCGCGCAACAACGAGGTGTTGCGTGGACCTACACAAAGCCTCTCTTCTCTTCTTCCTTTCTTCTCCTCCTGATACCTTCGAACTTCTTTTCTTCTTTGGAGTTCTGATCTTCTTTAAAATCTTCAGCGAGTGCAAATGAGAGAGGGAGTGGGGTATTTATAGGCCTTCACACTTGTGAACTCTCGATCTTTGTACCATGGGGTCCACTTTCCATCGAAATCCAGCCATCTAACTTGTTTTGTCTAAACTGACACTATGCGGGTGCACGCAATCTCCTATGCCATTTGCGTGGTCCTGCGCAACCAGCATGGCTTGTGCGGGTCTGCACAAACACTATGAATTCTTGCTTTATTCTTCACATATTTCTTTATTCTAATATATATTTTTTGATTTATTCTTGATCCTTTATTTTATGCCTCAACAGAAGGATATGTCTCATGAGCCTTATTCGAACGCGGTTGACAGTGCATGCCATAGTCTGTATTATACCGGTTATTTCATAGGCAATCGGTGTTGCGAGTAAATACTCCAGCAAGCAACATTGGATGGCGGTGAGATGGTTGCTTCGATACATTCGAGGTACAGAAGACTACGTCTTTCTTTTGAGAAGACAAGAGTAAAGTTGGTATGGTATGTGAATTCAGATTATGTGGGTAGTATGGATTATAGAAAGTTAACTTCAGGTTACTCGTTTATACTAGCAGGTGGAGCAATTAGTTGGATGTTGAAGCTTCAGTCTGTGGTGACTCTTTCCACGACCGAAGCTGAATATATGACAGTGACAGAAGCGTTTAAAGAAGGTGTTTGGTTAAGAAGCATGATAAATTAGTTGGGGCTTCAACAGAAGGCCATGTTGGTTAATTGTGACAGTGAAAGCGTTATCAATTTGGATAAAAATTTTGTTTATTACTCACGTACTAAACACATTGATGTTCAGCACCACTTTATCCGACAAGTGCTTTAGAAAGGAGGCGTAACTCTGGAGAAGATTCACACCAGGGTGTATCCGAAAGATATGATCACCAATGTTGTTCCTGTAGAGAAGTTCAAGTTATGTGCAACTTCTTTGAGCTTGGCGATGGCATAAAAGGAGGACGGAGAGTGCACAAGAAGCAGTGATTGAAGCTATGATGTGATGCAGATATAAAAGAAGAGGTCAAAAAACTATATGGTAGATTGAAGACATGGTGGAGATTGTTGTTAATCAGATGTCTTAAATCTGAAAAAGTTCGACTAATCCTAGAAAGTTCGGCTTGAAATCCAGCAAGGAATTCTCGAGGTTTTCGACCAGTCGAGGGATGGGTTGACCAGTTGAAGGTTACGCAGATGGTGTGCGGTTTGTGCGCGGACTGCGTAAGTTTGAAGCGGTTTTTAGGGAGGTGCATAAGTGGGGTTTCCTAAACTATAAATAGGAATCCCTAGGGCCTTTTTAAGGTATCCTAAGGCTTTCTAAAGGTATTTTAAAGGTTTCTACAGGGGGTTCTAGGTTGCAAAGGGTGTAACAAGAGTGAGATTCGAGGTTGTTCGAATCGGGTCAGTCCCATCTATTTGTAATTTATGCTTTTAAAGTGGATTTTGGTTGCTTCATGCTATGGTTTTTTTCCTGAAAGGGTTTTCCATGTTAAATCTTTGTATTCTTTTGTGTTTACTTGGTGCTCTTGGATTGCTATCCTAGATCCATCTATGTGTGATTCCGCATAACAAACTCAATGGTACAAAGTGTCCAACACACTAAGAGAATTTCAAATCCAAGGGTTTCAAATTCAGAAGGTTACGAAGGGGTTCAAAATCAACGCTCCCAAATACACCTCCAGATAACCAACAAATGATTGATAGCCCAAAAGTTTGGTAAAAAAACGTTACTAATCATTTTTTCCTTCCAATGTAAGCACTAGTTCTCTTATTCTCAGCTATTGTAACTGCGTGGCGTTAACAATAGTCAGAATTTCTTGATCAAGGACACTTTAGAGATATACTCCATCCACATTGGCACTCCCAATTTGAATGATCTGGACACTTGTACAACAAAGACACGTCAGAGAACGATGAGTCAACACGACCTTTATAATGGTTCAAAACTAACATAAGTCAGCTAGTGACGACAAGAGGCTTGTTGCAGCTCACACAAATGCGCCAGCTAGAATATAAGTGTTCCTCTATATCCACGTTGCATTTCATCAAATCCAAACCGCCCAAATGTCAGGTCCACTTTATATCAGTCATAGCGTAAAAATTAGAATGAAAGAACTACTCTTAATTGATCGAATGATGCACATTTAATCGTCTGTGAATGGTAAACTATCCAAATTCAATAAAATGCCCGCAAATCAGAGCTACGAAATGTCCAATAAATTTAATTATCAGTGAATGATCAATCTACAGTGGGTCCTGCTATTTTGACGGTTTGGATTTGAAGTACGTGCACGTGTCTGTACACGAGACTCATACGAATCTTAACAACAATGTTGCATTTCAGAACCCAATTACAAATGGTATACCATGTTTGGGACTAGTCGCGCGTGTGGCGCATGTGCCAAAAAATCGGCACTCACGGATTGCATACTGAGCCTTCCAGTAGCGATTCGACGGTCCCTGTGGGGCCACCATGATGTATGTATACCCACATTGTTCATCTATTTTTATAAATCATTTTAAGGAGTAAGACCGCAAATGAGATACATCAAAAAATCAAGTCGACCACACCATAGGAAACAGTGGTGATTGAACGCTCACCATTAAAAACTTCTTGGAGATCACCAAAGTTTGGGATCAAGCTGATATTTGAATTTTCCCCTCACTATGATCTTTGTGACGTCATCAACAGGTTGGATGGCAAATAAACATTACATTGGACCGTAAGAAGTTTCCAACGGTGGGTCTTCATTTACAACTGTTTTCTCGTAGTGTGGTTCGCCTGAGAGTTGGACTCGCTCAATTTTGGAACTATACATTAAAATAATGATCCAAAATGGATAGACGGCGTGGATAAACATATACATCATTGTAGGCCCACAGAGCACCGTCCAGTAGCGATGGAGCTCCTGGCAGTGTCAGCATGCAATCCGCGTCCCATGCGCCATGCGGGAGACTGGGGACGTCTCAGATATGTGCCGGGTGACGGGTGTGACTCTGCGTGGCGGGCCGCTGCGAGGTGCAGCCCAACTTTAAAAAAAAAAAAAAAAAAACTGAAAAATGGTCTCCCATTTGTCTAGATCGACCTTCACGTGTACACATCCGATGATCCAATCAACCTGATTGTTGGGCAGATGATATAAACCGTTGGGCCCACTCGATGAATGGACACGATCTCGCACTCCAATGTCACCCTCGGATGTGACATGTTTCGGATTCTACCCGACCTTCGCTGCATGAAAGAGAAGGTCTCAATACCGCACGCGAACTTCGAGCAACGGTTGCAGGAGTCCATGCAACAAAAGCTCGGAGCCTGTGCAACCCAAGCTTTATGGTGCAAACCCTGATGCTTGTGTGTCATCCGTTCCGCTCATCATTTGCACCAGGTCACGTTTAGCAGACAGCCGAAAAATCAAGCCCATCCAAAACTCAAGTGGGCCACACTAGTTGGGATTGGATGCCAACGTGAAGGGAAATCAAATATCACCTAAATCCAAAACTTCAATGGGTCCAAAGATTGTTGCAATGGTGGGCATTACCGTCCCTACTTGTCCTGTAGTGTGGCCCACTTGATTTTTGGACATCCTTGCATGAACTGGCATGAACGATGGATGGAGGCGATGTCACGCATACATCATGGTGGGACGGAGGTTTCGTTACCCGGGAAATTCTGGTCCCTCAGTTCCTGCTCCCTGCCATCATCAGGTGGGGCACACCGTTCATGTGCCTGTGGCCCCAAATAATTAGGCCGGATGGAATCATACGGTGGTCTGCAGGTGCAGTTTAACCGTAGATCGCTGGCCATTTCTTTCAACGGTCCGTCTACTTGATGACCGAAGCAGCCTGATTCCGGGACCACGGCGCGTAAACGATGGGGTCCACCTGATGAACGCACGTGCGGATAGGCACACGCGCACGAGAGTAGGATCCGAAATGCTACTGTCGCGAGTAGCATTCCTCATTTCCCATTGTGAAAATATTGGGGCCTTCTTCCATTTCAGGACGTTGGCTGCGAAGGTCCAAAAAGGTGTAAAAGAGAGAAAACGGACGATCCCAAGAACTATCTCCAAATAAATATATATAAAAGAAAAATCCAAACTCCCTTTTTCCTCTTCCCATTTGCGGAGATCTTCATCCTCTTTCATCTTCTCTGCAGCGATCTTGACCTTCCATTCATGATCGATGGACATGATTTAGCCTGCAGGTACGGACCCTTCCGTTCTTCCGTTCTTCTTTTTCTTTCTTGTTTCTTTTTTGTTTTAATTGTTTTTTTAAAAAAAATTGTTTTTTCGTTTTAATTCAACGGCCGGATTTCCTTCATCGATCTGAAAGAAGTGGCAAAAACTCGAAATACAGATAATTTGAAGAGGAATCGTTCTCGCTGCGAGCTCCGATCATGGCCGTGGTTGATAATGCCGGCATCGATCGAGCGATGAACGTTGGATCGTCGAGTCGGAATTTCGAGGCGGCAGCTCCAAATGCCCATGGACCTGCTGACGTTGATCAGCCGAAGCCGAACCATCTAGGTGGTGGTGTCAGGATCGTTGACCCCAACATGCATCCGAGCTTCCATATGGTCCAGCAGTTGCAGCAGCTGGCAACACCTCCGGCTCACGTTAGCAACCACAAGCCCCAACAGGTGCAGCAGCAGAACATCGAGCAGGGGATGCAGCAGGTGGACGCGGTCGCCCGATCGAATGGCGTGGATTTGCAGAGGAATGGAGAGGTTGGCGGCAAGGGGTTCAAGCAGGATATGAGGGCTTTGGAGGAGCTCCTTTCGAAGCTGAATCCTATGGCAGAGGAGTTTGTCCCGCCGTCTCTTGTGGGCCATGGCCATGTATCCATTGGCGGGCTGTACTCTAACGGGTTTGCGATGATGCACCCCAACGGTGCCAATGGTGTGGGGCCTGGGAATGTAAACAATGGTAGACGGGTGGGGCCCATCACGTTTCCCTTCTGCTTTTGTTCCTTTATACAAATTAGATTTATGCTCTCATTCCTGATATGATGCCATGATCAGAGGAAGAATGGGTATGGTCAAGGGAAGCGGCGTATGAACAGCCGAACGAGTATGGCCCAGCGGGAAGAGATAATTAGGAGGACTGTTTATGTTTGTGACATCGATCAACAGGTACATTACATTGGCTTCTTTAGACCGTCTGTGAATGCTTGATTTGGTTGAATTGCAATATGTGTATGTCGATTCAACTGCACTGTGTTTGGGAGTACCCTCAACATTTTGAGGTTACACACAAGTGAAAAAAAGGCCTTGTTTGGAAATGATGGAAAAAGATTCCACATTGAATGGGCTGCTTGTTTTCTGTCAAACTGGCATGAGATATGGATTCCACTCAAATCCAGCTGCCAGTCAGATTTATGTGGTCTTTTTGCAGCAATCAGTTCTGCCCAGCTGCTATTTTAGAACTCCCAAATGTGTTCCAAAGTGGATTTGGACCAAAGTGGGGTTAGTCCCATTCCATTATTGATCTGTGTCTAGTCCCAAATTGAGATTATAATTGTTTCCTGTTCAACTTCAAATGCATGGACTCACAGCTATCTGTCATTGTGAAATTATGAACTAAAAATGGCGCCACTCTTGCATTGGTCATTTCTTCCATATTGAGTTAGATTATTTCAGTTCATTTGAATTGAGCATCCCAATGCAACCTTTTAACTTGATTTAAAATATGTTTTTCATGGCACAAATACTTGCATATGATTACCTTGCACAATGAATGTTATGACTTCAATTTTCTTCCGTTAGGAAATGCTATCATGTTACCTGCTTCATAGAAGTTATATGAAATATATCCTCCACATGGCAAGTATATATGGTGATTGGGTTTGTGTGCCGGTTGTCACTACATTGGTGAGCAATGAGCCAAAAATGACAGAGATTGGACTGTTCTGATCACCAATTTATGGCAAGTTTCGCTTGTTGAATGTGGATGGATGTTTGTATTTTGAGTTAACTGTACCTTTTCAGCCCACGGACCGGATGGCCACCCAATTGGATTGACTTGCCTTTTGGGTATGGTCAGTCCACCTGGTGACTACAAAACAATTGTCCTGATTACTGTACACATGTAACACACGTACAAGAAAGGCTTTTCACTGTGCACCCGATGAAACTCAATGGTGTCTATCTTTGTTGCATTCTTCCTTTGTCTAATTTTGTTTTTGTTGATGGTTTTTTTTTTTTTTTTTAAATTTTATTTCTCTAATTTCAGTATGTTTGATTTGGAACTTATAGCTGAAAAGTGCTGACATTCAATGCATTTCTTTGGGTATTTAGGTCACTGAAGAACAGCTTGCAGGGCTCTTCCAAAGTTGTGGACAGGCAATTCATATTTATGAATATTCTTTTATTTATTTTTTCTTCTGTTTCATTTTTGCTTCTTTTGGTTTGTTAGCCAAGTATTTATGTATCTCAATAAATTTTCGTTCATTGGAGTGAAGGTTGTTGACTGTCGCGTTTGTGGTGATCCGAATTCTGTTCTTCGTTTTGCTTTTATAGAGTTTACTGATGAGGGTAATTTTCGCTTCTCACTTAGACTAACATTGTGAATTCTGCTAAATCTTCTACTGTATATTTTGTAACAATGTTTATGTCTTTATTGGTTGTTGTGTTTTCAGAAGGTGCAAGGGCTGCTTTGAGTCTAGCTGGAACGATGCTTGGGTACTACCCAGTAAGGGTTCTGCCTTCAAAAACTGCAATTGCACCAGTTAACCCAACATTTTTGCCAAGGGTAAGAAAGTCCTGTGATCTATAATCACATCTGTTGTCCTACATAAAAGTGGTAGCTAATGCATTTTCCCTATTAGAAAAAGAATTATTAGAGGTCAGCGGTTCTGATAAGTTGATGGCTAACTGTCACTGTTGCTTTAGTCTGAAGATGAACGCGAAATGTGCGCAAGAACTATTTATTGTACAAATATTGATAAAAAGGTAAATACAAAATGATACATTGTTCTGCAATTGGATGCGTAAGTTAAGTCGTTTAATTTGTATATTCTTGTGGTGTAGGTTACACAAGCAGATGTTAAACTCTTCTTTGAGACTATATGCGGAGAGGTTTGTAATTGCTATTTTAACAAACTTGAGAGTTTCCTTTCGTTTTGAATTGTGTAGTTTGATCACAGAAATAACTGATGAGGCACATCTTGTATTGTGCAGGTTTATCGCTTGAGACTGCTAGGAGACTACCATCATTCAACCCGTATTGCTTTTGTTGAGTTTGTCATGGTAATTTATCCAGCTCTCTATATATACATTCTTAATATTGCTGTCCATATGTATCATTGGCTTGAAAAAACTTGTGTTGGCATATGGGAAATTGTGTCTGAGCTAATTATAGAGGGGCATCACTAAATGCCTGCATTTTTTTTAGGGTTATGTCTACAAGATCTGGAATGGCGGAACAGTATTTGTGTAGCCTATCCCAATTAGTTGGGATAAGGCTTAGATGATGATGGGAATGATGATGATGTCTACAAGATCTATATGTCACTTAGTTTTTTGATGTAACGGTCCTTACTTTTAGTCATGGTATTTTGACTATTGTTGTTGCTTTTACTGTGGCGCAAGCATATGATTTGAAGATACCATATTCTGATAAATACCAACTAGCCATCAAAAGAAAAGAATGGAGAGTCAGAGACTGTCATTAAGGTAATGGACAATTGTAGCCAACATACAAAGATTGTCTTGGTATACCATCTTTGGCCAAACAATCAGCTCAAGAGTACCCCTCTCTCCTACACTAGAGTGCCTGTCCACATTAATATTCCATTCTGCTAATGTTGTTGGGGCCTATTTGATGGTCGTTTTCGGCAGCTCACTATACTCGTTGTCACTGCAACTTCTATTCAAGTCTCAAGATTCTCGACATATATGACTTTGACTTCTTTCATCATGTGATCCCAATCCATGAAAAGAAATTAAATTTTCTGAAGGATATTTAGAGGCATCACCATATCCTTGGGCGTTCATCTGGTTCATTCTTTTTAGATACTCCAATGAATTGCATAGGAGAGCACTTCCAAAGGATTTTTCCTCTAGCCTTGGAGCGGCCGGCTCCTCACCCTTTGAAGAGATCAGCATCCAAACTCAGCTGAGCCAACAAATCCGAACAGATTAAGGAAGAATTGCCAAATATCGTGAGCTGTCTTGCAAAGAAGAAAAGGTGGTCCATGGTCATTTGTCTCTTCATCATATTTCCAACAGGAAATGGATATTCTGCAGAGACAGTTTCTTTCCAAATACTATCAAGATTGAGAATTTTATTACCTTTAACAAAAGGCTTTGACTTTGCGAGGCGTGGAAAAACCCCACACTTTGGTGCATATAGGGCAAGGTAGATTTTTTGGGCATAAAGCGATGAAGAAAACTCTAGAAGAAAAGGTTACATTTGGTGACGGGCCCCAAGTGCGTTTATCTACATCATTCACCAGCAAGGATGCTCTTTTGGGCACTTAGAAGCTCCTCAACCGTTGGTATTTCATAATTCCGAAGGTTTCTTCTAAACAAATGTCACCAAACGAACTACTGGAGAAGTGATCCACTCTTAGAAGACTAGTTACAGTGCTCAAAACAATTGATCTGAAGTTTCCATTAGGTCCATCACATATTCCATTGGATAGAATGCCCAATTGACACTGATAGGACGATTCTAACCACATGAAACAGCACCAATAAAATGGACAGTCAAGATCATTTATGTAAAAATATGTGCAAATTACAATTTGAATTTGATATGTATTACTCATGGTTTTTGTTAGAGAAGAATTTCTTTCTTTCTTAGGTTTGATTATGTTAGCCCTTGTGCCAAGATGATCTCAATGAGGCCCAGCTTGGAATAAGGGCTAACATAATCAAACCTAAGAAAGAAAGAAATTATTCTCTAACAGTTTTAAAGCTTCGCTCTTGTCAGGTCATACTAATCATCCCATCTATGATGGGGAAAATGGATGACTATAAAAAAGAAGGCCATCTTATGGATGGATTTAATCATCTAACCACTATGATTTTTCATGGTAGCACATGAATTGGGTGCATGACCTAATGTACGGTCCAAATCAATCTTTTGGACTGCCCAGGTGTCCCGATGCAACTACGAGCACTCCAACTTAACAGTGCTATGAAAGCACTATATAATTTCTAAATGCTAACTTCTCATGATCTTTCTTTTCATCATGTTAGGTGAGGGGCAAAAGATTTAGCGGGATTCATTAGCTTGGGAAGGGTTATAACCGCAGCTCCCTCCTGTGTCAAACTCTTATCCTATGTAATAACTGTTTTGTTTTTATCTCCTTTTCTTCATTCTTAATGAACTTTGAGTTATCGACAAAAAGGGCCATTTGGAAAGGCAGAACTCAGCATTCAACACTGGTCAGATAGAACAACCATACCACGAATATGGCTGATGCATGCTTAAGAACATATTGAAGCACAACATAAATATCAAAATAGGCGTTTTTCCAATTATTTGATTATGTGATTTTTATGGATTTTTTGGCTTAAAAAATAACTACCATACAACTGATATGGACACTGACATGTCTGATGCACACTGATTCATATTGGTTTTTGAGCCATCTGATACTTACAGGCGCCGATATTGATATTTAACTAAACCCCTCGGTTGCATTGAAAATTGAGGAAGTGGATGCACTATTAGGGTTATATTTTGAAGTATTTAAGCCCGTTGAGGTAAATTGGAGGGAGCTACTTGGTTCCTTGATGAGGAGGAGAGGGAAGGGTTGTTGAAGGGTAGGAAGCATGTTGGGAAGAACATTAATGGCACTCACAAGCTTCATAGTCTAATATCATGTATTAATTATGACAAGAAAGGATATCATAGATTGTTTGGATGTTAATGCCTTAATTAGGGTGCAGAATGTGGTTTCTTGTAGGTGAAGAACTTGTTTAATAGATCAATTATGAGATGATGTTTAATTGATTTGGATCATCATTTCATTTGGTGTGAAGTGGCTTGGGTTTTTAGTCTTTTTCCCCAGCTTATTGAGATAAGATTGGGTCATCCTGAGTTCGATTGTGGAGCTTGCAGATGTTAACCAAGAGGTAAAATCTTGTGGAGTATGCTCCTGCATATGGGGAATTTTGGAAGGACAAAACAATAGAACACAGAAGAGAAAATTAAGATTCATCCTAGGAAGTTGGGTCTCTCTTGGGAAATTTCCAGGGGATCTCTGCCTGATCTTCTTTGTGAATGGAGAGTAGTCAATGGTCATTGAAGATTATTGATTTACAAACTATTATAAACCTTAAAACTGTAAAATTAATAAACTATGTTCACACAATGCTTCTTGTCATCATGTTAGGCAAGCGACAAATGATGTAAGTGGATTCATTAGCTTTACAAGGGTTAACTGTTGTTGCTTCCTGTTGTTAGACACTTATACGTACCATGTTGTTTCTGTTTTTGTTGCAACTCCTTCTTCCTTCATAGTAAATTTTGACTTACTGAGAAAAAGGGGCCATTGTGTAAGTCAAAACTTATTATTCAACATTTGATAGGCAGCACCAACTGTACCACAAAACAGACCGATGCATACATAAGGATATATCGAAAACACGAAATCAATATCAAAACACATATTTTCCATTTTTTTAAAAGATAACTGAAATTTATTAAAAAAGAAACACAGAAAACAAAAAGCGAGACGCCGAGACGACGACTCAGCTAAAGCCCCATAAACTCCGGATTACAACCCTTCAACTTAGAAGCCGAGGAAGCCCATTCTATAACCAATGATCTAATCCTTTGGGAGATGGAAGTTACTGCCCTGTTGGAGTTATTAAAGCACCTTGCATTTCTTTCATCCCAAACAGCCCGCCAAATCGCCAACAAAGAAATTCCCGAAGGAGCAATCTTCTGACAACCAAGACTAACCCCATGCCAAGCCAACAAGCAGTGATCAACTGATCTAGGATGGCTCCACTTCTCTTCAAAACGCTCCAAGATACTAGCCCATATCTTGCTTAATCAGGGACAATGTAGGAAAAGATGATCGACCGTCTCTTCATTTTGCATGCACAAAGAGCAGACATTTGGAATCACCATACCTCTTTTCTGAAGATTATCCACCGTGAGAACTTTCTTTGTCGCCAAGAGCCACTTGAACTGTTGTGCGGATGCCTTGGATTCTTTGCAATCCGGGAGGTGAAGTAGGGCTCTGTCAGTTCGGCTGAATTGGGTGTCGGTTTGACTAATAGAGTATAGGTTTTCTCAGGAACAAAGCAGGTTCTATCGGTCGAAGTCGGTTCGACTGAAGGTGTCTATTGGCCCGATCAACAGTGCGGTCAGTCTGACCGATGGATGCTGTTTTACTTGCATGGTTTTGTGAAAGTCGGAGTATTTAAGTCCTATTTTGATTAGGGCTGAAGAGACGAGTGTTTTCTCTCATAGCGCAAGGGTTTTCCTGGGTGAGAGGGTTTTCTACACTTGTAAGGGCATGGGAAGAGACTTTTCTCAAGGGCTAGGATTTTTCTTAGGGTGTGCATTGCAGGGGGAGATCGGGTTGCTTTTGTAATTGGAGAAGGTGAGTGGTGTAACTTTAAGGTTTCAATTATAGTAAAGATCTCTGTCGCTTTGTGCCGTGGTTTTTTTTTTTTTCCCACAAGAGTTGTCCACGTAAAATCGTGTCTGTGATCACTTGTGTGGTTGTTTTCTATTTTAATTGTTCTATCTTCGTTGAACGTGCTTCTGCTAAGCGCATGATTGACAATGATATTAGATCTATATTTCTAATCCCTAGGGTTGATCCAGGTTTCGTGTGGGTTCAGAATTACAACAAAGTGGTATCGGAGTGTCAGGCTTAAGGACGTTTTGGAATTCAATGATGATTCTAGGGTCGAAGTTCGATATACAGAAATTCGATGGCAAGACGTTGTTGGAGACTAAATCGGAGAAGATGTTGAAAAACGACTAGAGCGAACTCGGGGAGAAGGCTATGAGCGTCATCTGTCTGTGCCTATCGGATGAAGTTATGTACAACGTTGTTAAAGAGGAATCAACCCTAGATATGTGGAAGAAACTAGAAAATCTATACATCGCAAAGCCCCTCACTAACAAGTTGTTTGTGAAGAAACAACTTTTGCGGGCTATGGATGAAGGATCCGATCTTCTAGATCATATGAACTCATTTACAAAGATATGCAACGAGTTGTTAAGGCTCGGAGAGACGATCAGGGATGAGATAAAGCATTACTACTTCTAGTATCGCTTCCTTCGTCATACAACCATCTCGTTACTACTGTGCTATATGGGAAGAGTACTCTGAAAAAGGAGGAAGTCACCGCGGCTCTCGTGTCTAACGAGTTGAGGAAGAAATCAAGTTATGAGGATTCTCTTTGGGGGGGGGGGGAGCGATAGGAAGAAGTCTAGCTCAATATTGAAGGCAAAGTATGGATGTTTCTACTGTGGTATGAAAGGGCACTTCAAGAGAGACAGTCAGAAATGGAAGGATGCCCTAGAAAGCAAGAATAATAAGAACACATGCGAATCAGCTAGCATAGTGCAAGCTCAGAAGGACCTCCTTTCGGTCTCCTTAGGTACGACCATACGAGTCATCTTACAGGTACATAGATACTTGATTCAGGATGTTCGTATCATATGTGCCTGAATGGGACTTGGTTTGGTATCTACAAGTCCTATGATAGTGGGAGTGTTTTGATGGGGAATGACGCTGCATGTAAGGCCATCAGAATAGGGACCATTAAGAGAAAGATGTTCGATGGAGTCGTACGAACTCTAGGTGATGTCAGGCATGTTTCGGATATGAAGAAGAACTTGATATCCTTAGGCGTTCTAGACTCAAACGGGTGCACATTCATTGCATTTGGCGGTGTAATCAAGGTCACCATAGATGCAATGGTGTTAATGAAGGACATAAGACGATGAATCTGTACAAGTTGGTTGGGAGCACGATTATAGGTGAGACTACTACCACTTCACCCGCAGAATTTGACACAGATGACACAAATCTGTTGCATATGCAGCTAGGGCATACGAGCAAGATGGGCATGATGAAACTCCATAAATGAAAACTGTTGAAGGGAGTTAAGGTGTGCAAGGTGGATTTCTGTGAGCATTGCATCTATGGAAAGTAGTGCAAGGTAAGGTTCAAGACTGCTACACATACTATCACCGGGGTGCTTGATTACATACATGCTGTTGTCTGTGGGCTAGTGACAGTACCGTCTAAGGGTGGAGCACGATACTTTGTGAGCTTCATTGACGATTACTTAAGGAAGGTTTGGGCCTATTTCTTGAAGCACTTATCTGAGGTGTTCGACAACTTCAATTAATGGAAGGCGGAAGTAGAGAAACAAATTGGGAGACATGTGAAGTGTCTTAGGTCAGATAAAGTACATAGTATAAAGAGGTGGAATTCATGGAATTCTGCAAGGAACAAGCCATCACAAGGCACTTCTCAACTTCAGGGACCCCACAACAGAACGAGGTGGCAAAGAGGATGTACAAAACTCTATTGGAGAGGGCGAGGAGTATGTGGTTGCATATGAGGTTGCCTAAAAGCTTTTGAGCATAAGCGGTTAACATGGCATGCTTTGTTGTGAATCGGTCACCATCGATAATGTTGGACTTCAAAGTGGCAGAGGAAGTCTGGACAGGCAACGACGTTGATTACTCAAGGATGAGGATCTTCGGGTGTCCAACATATTGCCACATGCAGAGTGGATGAAGGACAAAATCGGATCCCAAATCTATAAAGTGCATCTTTATCGGGTATGAGAAATGTGTTAAGGGTTACAATCTTTAGGATATAATTTCTTAAAAGGCGGTCATTAACAGAGATAATATGTTCGATGAGGCATCTATGTAGAAGGCCAACAAGGACGTTGCAAAGAAATCAGAAATCAGAAATACAGGTGAGGCAGAGAGATTGTCGGTGTAGGTTGAGCCAATTGAGCCGGTTACTGAAGGTGAAATTCAACAAGAGCAAGAAATTGACCAAAACAATTAGCATGATACCTAAAAGAATATAGCTAGGAACATAGAGAGACAAACCATTAGAGCCTCGGTTCAATATGGGTTCAATGATATGGTTTCTTTTGCATTGTTCACAGAGAGTGGAGTTCCCTCCACCTTTAAGAGGCTAAGTTTGGAAATGATGGCGACAAGTTGATGTCGGTTATGGTGGAGGAGATGGAATCTCTACTTAGGAATCAGACATAGAAGTTGGTGGAACTTTCAAAATGTCAAAGGGCTATAGGGTGCAAGTGGGTGTTTAGAAAGAAGAAAACACTAACAGAAAAAGAGGGCGAAAAGTTCAAGGCATAACTTGTAGCAAAATAGTACTCGTAGGGGGAATGAGTAGATTATAATGAAGTTTTCTCTCCGGTTGTGAAACATATGTCAATCAAAATGCTACTGGCTATGGTAGCGGAATCCAATGTGGAATTGGAGCAACTTGATGTGAAGATGGCATTCCTTCATGGGAACTTAGAGGAAGTTATTTACATGAACCAAAAGAATTCGAGGAGCTTGGTAAGGAAGATTGCATATGTAAGTTGAAGAAGTCATTGTATGGGCTAAAGTAGTCTCTGAGGCAGTGGTATAAGCGGTTTGATTCTTACATGGTGGAGATTGACTATAGCAGATGTGAGTGCGATTGCTTGGAATGTTTGGAATCTTTGGATAGGCCAAATGTTGTTAAAAAGATAATTGGGATATGCTAATTATGGATGTGGTTTCTTGTAGGCAAATGTTGTTAAAAAGGTAATTGGTATATGCTAATTATGGATGTGGTTTCTTGTAGGTGAAGAGCTTGTTTGGTATGTCAATTTCTTGATTAGAGTTGATTGCTGAAGGAATAGAAGAAAAGAATATTTGGTAGCCACCATCAAATTTATTTCATGTGAAAGAGAAAATCATGATCCATCTTCCAAATTTGGTCTTCTCTTCGGAAGTTTTTGAGGGAATATCCACCTTGATTGTCTTCATGACTGGAGGGCATTCATTTGATAGATCTATTACCTCATTGGGCTTGTTTGCTGTGAATCATCTTTTTATTCAGTTGGAAGCTTCTTGGGCTATTTGGTCTCTGTTTTCCTGCTGATTTGAGATACGAGTTTTTGTGAGGCTATTCAAGAGGTAAAATGTTGTGGAATACACTCCTGCATGTAATCACATGGAATTTTGGAAGGAACAGAACAATAGAATATTCATTAGCCTCCATCAAAATTTTTTCCTTACAAAGAGAAAAATCATGATCCATCTTATCAATTGACCTCTTTGGAAATTTTCAGGTGGATCTGCACCATGATCTTCTTCATGAGTTGGTAATGGTTATCGAGGATTATTAGAATTCCCCAAAGAGACCGACACCCCCTCCCCCTCTTGTATTGAGGGAATGGTGGATGCTCAATATTGATGGGGTAGTTCCAGTGCATCTAGCATTGCGGGTAGATATTATCTCATTGGATTGGGAGTCGTTTGTCTGGGAAGTTGACTCATGCAATGCAATTGCTTGGCCTTCCAAAAAATGCGCAGTTCCTTGGGAGCTATTATGTGCGCTACATCCATGGATATCTCTTCCCAATGTTCCTAGGGAAGCTAACTTGCATTGCCAATGCCAAGGGTTTCTAGATTTTCACTTTGTATTGGTGGATTGCTATCAAATGCCTTGATGGATATTTGCAAGCTTTTGCTTTCTTTTTTAAATAGAACTTTTGTTGCTGAATAAAATAAGAAAAAGAGATTCATGCTTTGGACAGGAAGGGGCAGGTTGTATCATCAGTGAGTAGAAAGTAAAGGGTGTCTGTTCAATAGTTTATTGGTTAGCGTTTTCAAATGAAGTTATGAAGGAGTTTAAAGAAAAGATGGTTTCGTTCCATGGGATCATGGGATGAAATTTAGATTAGATTCAAAATGCCTCAAAGAAGCAATTGCCTCGGAGAAAAAACAATTGAAATGGTGCTTTTATTGCAAATGATAGCATAATTCAAATTTTATAAGAGACATCTGACTCAATGCTCTCAGTCCTTTGGTTTTTCTGTGGTGTTCTCCTTGGTTTGTTGGGGCATAATTAAAGTGGAGTGATTGGAATTTTCAATAAGTTGTATGGAGCTTATATTGCAAAGATCTTGTGTCCCCCTCAATTTTAGAAAACGTATTGAAGTGTCTAAGGACTCTAGGCAGAGTTTTGACAAAGTTCTAGCTAAGGTGTATCCTTTATCATCTATAGGTATTTGGAGAATGCCATCTGATTTACCCAAGTAGGGTTCATGAGCAGTTGGCAAATTCTTAATGGTGCTTCGTGTATGTATTAGTCTGTGGATGTTCAGCATAGCCAGTGGATTTTGCTGTGGTGTTTAAGGTGGATGCGAAAAAGCTTGTGAATTTTGACTGCATTGATTACAATTTGTGATGCACCTAAAGTTCCTTTTGAAACTCCAATCTTTAAGTTGATCTCACCTGTTATATTGTTTGCCCAAGCTGCATAAGGATTTACTTTCAGCTGATTGAAGGTTTCAACTCTGGTTTCAAGATGGTCAATTTGCAGTTTTCTGATGATTCATTACCTTTCATGGGTGCATTCCTCGAGCAGTTGTAGTTATGCATTTTGGAGGTATTTAGAGGCTTAAGAGATCTCTTGGGAATAGCGGGTAAACATGGGGAAGGTTGTGTTGTGGGTGGGAGTGTGGATTCGGATATTCTCGAGGAGATTCAGATGTTTTATTGGTGTAGGTGGAATCCCTTCCAAAGTCTTGCTTGGCTCCTTTTTGTGTTGCAAAGACTTTTGGTTCTTATGGGATTTTGTGGTTGAAAGATTGAAAATAAGCTTTTGTTGTGGAGAGGTAAATCAATTTCTTTCAGTGTCATATGTCATAACATACTTATTCGGATTTTTATTGTATTTCCAACCTATTTTGTGCCTTTAGTTTGTTGGAGTGTAGTGGATCATTTAAAGTATCTTCAAGAGGATTCCTTGGAATGGGAACTAGGATGATTGGAAATTTCGTTTCGTAAACCAAGATGATGGTTTTAAGCCAAGAAGATTTGGAGGTTTTTGAATCCAATGATTAAAAATGGTGGGTGGGGCTCTTTTGAATAAGTAATTTGGAGAGGGAGGATTTGGTTTGGGTTTCATAAAGTGGGTTGGGATGTTAGAGGCGCATCTTGAATTCGTTGGATCCAAGAAGTGGAGGATGTTAGCGGGTGGTGGAATTCAAATCGGGATTTGATATAATGTAGGAAGGGGAAGAATCTTATGATGAATGTTGCCATTACTCTTTGTTGGGAAATTTGGGAAGAGCGCAATAAGATCTTTAACAATGTGATTGAACTGGTTCACAAGGTAGTAGAGAGAACAAAGTACAACAAAATAAAATAGGCTCATATTCCTGATTTTGGGGGGCTTGCTCGGTTTGACTTGTCCTTCTGTTGGTTATTGGTGGTAAATTTGGAAAAGTAAAGGGGCAAGGTGGTTTCGAAGAGGAAGAACCCACCAATTGGGTGGTGTAATTGAATTTTGATGGTCCTTGCTTGGGTAACCGGGGCTAGGTGGCATCGACAGAATTGTCCATGATGATGAAAGTCAAATTCATGTTTCCAACAGAACTACTGGGGTGTGGGACTCATTGGATGTGGAGAAGGTCCTAAGAGAGGGCATATGAATCTTTCAAAAAGAGTTCTTTGGACCTTTAATGATGAATGAGGAATTAGCAATGTAATCTTTTGGTAGCTAAGGGTCTTCAAGGCCATGTAAATTATCTTCAAATTTTTGTGACATAGGTGATACCGTGGCTAGGCTAAAGCCGCTAAACATTTCGTTTACGTATGTGAAAAGAGAGGCTAATTATTTGGCCTGACTTGTTGGCTAGAGAATGTGTCCTTTGGTCTTCACTTTGCATTAGGAATTCTTCCCTTTTCATAATCTTTTGATTTTTACAATCACCATTATTTCTAAGAAAGGAAAGAAAACGAAAGGAAAGAAGAAGAAAAAGATATGTAATACGTGGGTAGATAGATCCTCCACTCCATATGTTCAATTTTGTATTTTGGAAGATTGAATCCTTTCAGTGAATAAATATTGTTCTAAAAGGGATATGTTGAAATTTGTTGATTAAGTTGAAAAAAAGAGGGAATATATATATATATATATATATAATATATATATATATATATATATATATATATATATATATGGGAAATGGTATTATGAGGTTGACCTCATGGGAACTTCCCATGAGGTCAGCTGTGTGGGCCCCACCGTGATGCGTGTTGAGCATTAGCACCTTGCATTTGATGGGTCCCCATTAGGTTATGGGATATCCCAAAAATCAGCTATATATAGAACTCAGGTAGGACATCATCTAAAATCATGTGAAGACATGCCTAAAACATATCAAAGCACTTGGTGGGGTCCACCTGAGTTTTGGATGCAGCTGAAACTTGGTCTGACCCCTCATCCAAGTGGAACACACATAATGGATGGGCTGGATTTGTGAACCACATCTCGGTGGGCCCAATAAATGATCATGAATGTTTTAATAGGAGGGTAACCTCTCTCAACTGTTATATGTGGTGTGGCCCACCCAAGTCATGGATTTACTTGATTTTTAAGCCCATGGCCCACCATGGAATGATGTATCTGACTAATGGGGCCCACACAGCTTGACCTCATAGTACCATTTCCCTATATATATATATATGGAAATGCTCACACGCGAACCAGTTTGTACGTACTATGTACGAACTTTTTTGAGAACCCATCACACGTGATGTGGATTCAAAATTTGAACCGTTCATGTGAAGCAGCACCTCATGAAACCCCCCGGGCCCAAGTTTTACTTTGATCTAAAACTTTGATGGGCCATGAAAAATGAAAACAGTTTCCTCCCTTGATTTGCATCTCTTTGCTATGGCCCACCAGAATTTTAGATCGGGGTGAAAATTTGTCACATGAGGTTTCATGGGATTCCGCATCACATGGACCATTCAGATTAGACACCCATGGCACGTGTGCAAAGGTGCACACGTGCGTTGGTGCGCAGGGGAGCATGACTCTCTCTCTCTCTCTCTCTATATATATATATATATATATATATATATATATTCTCAAGTCCAACCGGTTGGACTACAATTTATAGTCCACCCAGCAAATAACTTCTATTCTATCATGTGCATGTGACATCCAACTGGTTGGACTATAAATTTTAGTCCACCCAACAAATAACTTCTATTCTATCATGTGCATGTGACATCCAACCGGTTGGACTACAATTTATAGTCCACCCAGTAGAGAGCTTCTATTCTATCATGTGCATGGGACATCCAACTCTTCCAGTAGGTTGTGCTGGCCATGAGGATCAACTTGCATAAAAATCAGCCACATCCATTCAATGTGTAGACCACACTTGTATCTTGTTATTCATCAATGGTTAGAAATTGTTTTCTATGGTACAATCCACCTGATGAATGGATAGGGCTGATTTTTGCACAAAATGATGATCCTCATGGCTTGCCCAACCCATACACACACACACACACACACACACACACACACACACATATATATGAGAGAGAGAGAGAGAGAGAGAGAGAGAGAGAGAGAGAGAGAGTCTCATTTTCTCACAACTACTTGTACATCCAACTAGTTCGCCTAATCTGAGGATTAATTAATGTTAATAAATGTATGTCCATTGGTCGGGTAGTAGCAGAGTTGTCTGTAAGCTTGACATGGAGGAAATTTTTGACCATGTTGACTGGAATTATTTGGATTATATGCTAGGTTGTCTTGGCTTTGGGTTGAGATGGCACATTTGGATTCATGTTTGCATTTTCTCTGTTAAGTTCTCTATTATAGTTAATGGTTCTCTTCTCCCAAAGGCTGTTTCCCTTCTTCTAGAGGATTGACGTAGGGTGGCCCGCTATCTCCTTTCTTGTTTGTTGTCGTTGCTGAAGGTCTTAGTAGGATGCTTGGTAAAGGTGAGTCGGCTGGTCTCTTCGATGGGTTTGAGGTGGTGAATTTTTGCCCTTATTTAGTTCGTGAATGATACTCTTTTCTTTTGCAAGGTTGAGGAGTCCATTGAAAACCTTTAAAAAATTGTCCACTGCTTTGAGGTTATCTCTAGCCTTAAGATTAACCTCTTTAAAAGTGAGATGCTTGGTATCAATATTTCCTCCCCTGCCTTGTGCTGTTTAGCGGATATTTTTTATTGCAAAGCATGCACCTTCCCCTCATTTTGTGGTCGTCCTCTTTGCATTGGGAAGCTTGCCAAGCATTTGTGGGATGTGGTCATTGAGTGTGTCGAGAGGAAGTTGGCCTCCTGGAAGTGTTGCACACTCTCCGTATGGGTTGGCTGACCCTATCGAAGCAACTCTTTTAAACCTCCCCTCCTACTTCCTCTCCCTGTTTTTCTTGCCTGAAGTTGGTTTTGATTAGGCTTGATAGGCTTAGTTGAGATTTTCTCTAAAATAGGTCCTCTGATATCCGTAAATTCCACCTTCTGAGTTGCCGAGGTTTGTAAGCCTTTTGTGGAAGGGGGTGCTGGTATCCAGGACTCGGTTGTGATAAACTCAACCCTTCTTGGCAATTGGATCTAGCAATTTGGTTTAGAGCCCAAATGCTAGTGGAGAGATATCATTACTAGTAAGTATGGTATTCATGATGGTGGTTGGTTTTCCAAACATTCCTCCCTCTATAGAGCCTTTGGTGTGTGAAAGGCTATAGCTATCTCGGGCCTCAAGTGCAAGAAGGGCTATCCTTCTCTCTTGGTAATGGATCCTTCATGCATTTCTTGTTGGATTGCTAGATCTCAGATAGGTTTCTCCACTCTCTCTTTCCTAGCTTGGCTCGAGTTGTTGTGGATAGGTTCATTTCTATTGTCAATTGTCTCTGATGTGGGTTTTGGAATTTGGTGCCCTCATTGTAGAAGAAATCTATCTGATTCGGAGATGGGGGGACTTCCTCAGTCTTCTGTAACTCTTGCAAGGTGTTCGACCATTCCTGACGGTCGGCGTTTCATTGTCATGGTCCCTGAATAGCTCTAGTAGATTCTTGATTTGCTCATTATTTAGACTCCTCAATGCCTCCCCCTCGGCCAGTAGGAGGTCCTTCCCCTTCTTCGCTTTGGTCTTATGGAGCTCCCTTGAAAGTAGCTACATTCGTTTGGCTTCTCGCTAGGGGGAGAATCCTCACCATTGACAATCTTTGAAAGCAAGGGATGGTTTTTGCCAAACTTTTGCTTGCTTTGTATGGACAATGCAGAATTTATCAACCGTTTCTTCCTCCACTGCCCCTTTGCTCATGGGATGTGGTTCGTTGTCTTAGCCTTCTTCAACACTCCTTGGATCATGCCTCTTAGTGCGGTGGATCTATTCTTTTCTTGGCATAGTGAAGGCGTTAGAAAGGATCTCAAATTGATTTGGCGCTTGACTATCGTTGTGGTTCTTTGCGCCATCTAGAGAGGAATGACCATTGTTTCTGGAATTCCTCCTCAATCCCTAGGGTGGCGGCCTCGATTTCTAGGGACGTCTTGGAGTGGTCATTATGTTTTTCAATCTTGGATCGTTGTATTCTTTCTTCTATCTTTCGGTTGTAGTATGCCTGCCTTGTTTGGGCTTTGGTTCTTGTATGTGATTGCCGTCTTGCTTTTTTAGTTTTGCTTCTTTCTTTTGTTCTTCCTGTATGTATTTTTGTGCATTATCTTTGCCTTTGACATTTTTCTTTAATAAAATTTCAATCTTAAAAAAATGTTTGGAGAGGAGTTATTTAAGGTCACTTTGTAAAAGAGGTGGACAACTTAGGTGGGCCCCACTGTGTTGTTAATGTTAAATCCACCCAGACCATCAAGTGCATCACCCTATGTTAGAGTCAGGGCTCAAAAATGAGCCCCATCCGTGATTTAGGTGGACCTCATGATTGGAAATAGTGTACAAGTGAAAGCTCATACTCTAAATTGTTTCCCTTGGCGTGGTCCACTTGAATCACGGATGGGCCTAACTTTTGGGCCTCAAGCCTAAGTTTTAGTGTGCCCGCCACTGGTTGGAATGGATTTCATATAATCATCACCATGGGCCTTGCTCTCTTCTAACTATTTCCCTTGGTGCGGCTTGCTTGAATCACAGAGGTCAGCCTGATTTTTTGGCTCTAGGCCCAACATGTGATTACACATCTAATGGTCAAAGTGGATCTCACATACACATGGGGGATAGCAATAAAAAATCAAGGGTGGGCGTTCGGTAATTTTTTTTTAATGAGGTCTTAAGTCCAACGGGCTGGACTATAGGTTAAGGTCCAACCTACAAATAAGTTCCAACCTTTCATGTGTATAAGACATCCAACCACTCTAATAGGTTGGTCTGTCATGAGCATCACCTTTTGGAAAACTCCGCAATAACCACTCATTGAGTGGACTATACTTGTGTGTAGCTATTTACCATTGGCTAAATGTTGTTTTATATGGTTTTGGACCACTTGATGTGTGAATACTATTGACCATTGTATTAGGTGATCCTTGTGGTGGGGCCAACTTGTTGGAAGGGCTGGATGTCTCATACCCTTAATACTTTAGAAGTTATCATATGGGTGGACTGTAGTTTGTGGTCCAATGAATTGGACTTAAGAACTCTTTTTGGGATATATCATTATTTTTTGGGAACGCGTGGGAGACGAACGTCTGTACCTGATTTTCGAAGTGATGTGTATGTGAGATCCACTCTAACCATTAGATGTGTAATGCCATGCTGGGCCCAGAGCCAAAAAAATCAGGTTGACCCATGATTCAGGTGGGCCACACCAATGGAAACAATTGGGAGAGAGACGTCAACCCTTGATTTTTATAGGGCCCACCATGATGAGTATGTGAAATCCACTCCAACCATTAGATGCTACATCAAAAGTTAGGCATGGGGCCCAAAAACAGGCCCATACGTGTTCTAAATGGGCCACACTTAGAGATACAGTTTGGAGGGTGATCTTTTCCCGGCATACTGTTTCCAATTGTGCCGTCCACTTGATCCACGAATGGGGCTAATTTTTTAGCCCTGGGTCTAACATGGGGTGATGCACCTGATGGTTAGGGTGGATTTCACATTAACACCGCCATGGGGCCTAAAAAGGCCAAGCTATATGTCCTGGGGGGGGGGGGTAAGGACTATGCCAAAATAAAATTTCACAGCGGAATTTAAATTGAAATACGATAGCCTTATAAACAGATAAATAAAGGACAGTACTTAAATAGATCAATGAACGGAAATGTAAAGCAATCTTAAATAAAGAGCTTGATACTAATGTTGTTCTAAGGACAACCTTTGCACCATAAAAACCAAGGGTTTATGGCAGGACAACTTTACTAGAACAAATTGAATATCAAAACTCAAACAGAAAGGAAATAAAGGAAATAACAAGAAATAAATTCTAAACTATTACAACATTCCCCACTTTGCTTGAAATGTAAATATTACAACATTCACATCCACATATATATTCCACACATCTGAATGATTAAAGATATAGAAATTAAGTAAACATTCAAATCACAAAACACACCGATATATAGTGGTTCGCCTGTGTGTTCACCAACTGTTACACAACAGCCACATAGCTTGCGACTCTACTCCTAATATCCTCACACAGGGGATATCAGCGTTCACTATGAAAATAGGTTTCACAGGTTCACCTAAAACCTTTACAATTGTGTCTTTTTAACTTGGGCTTACACAATCCAAAAACCCAAACTTTCTGAGTTTTCTGGCTCTCCTCAGATAACCAACACAATGAGATTTTTCTGGCGAATCTCAAACAAAACCAAAATAATGGAATTTACAATAAATGTAAAATACCTAGATTTCTCCTTTTGAGTAGCCTGGTAGAACCAATCAGAGTAGAAGTTCGAATCGACGTTCAATGTCCAATACTCACTTAAGAAATGGTTCTAGGTTCTAATTGATTTTAAATTAAACCAAATTGGGCGTAGCTCTATTTGATTTTGATTCCAAGAAGAAGGAATACAACAACTCCTCCTTTTCAAATAAGATTGGAATATAGGAATAAAATCAAATATAAATAAGCTAACAAAAGAGAATATTAAACAAGCACAGAGAAGCTTAAAATGAGCACTAACTTATCTCAGAGTGGAGGCTTGAGTTTTCTCAATTTAATCAATGAAAAACTTTGAAATTCGTACTCAATTTATAGTTGCAGAAATCGCGTCTACGACTGGTTGTGTGGCCACCACGACTGGTCGTAGGACGAACTGGATTTTGAAATTTTAAGCGCGATCTGGAAAAACCGTTCCACGACTGGTCGAAGGTAGTCCACGACCGGTCAAGTGCACTCTACGACTGGTCGTGAACCACCCACGATTGGTCGTGAGACACAAAGAATAGTCGCTAGAGTTTGAGTCGAAGAACTAGGACTTGTCGAAGGACGAGTCGTGACTATTCCTACGATTGGTCGAACAGTCTCCACGACTGGTCGTAGAATAACAAAAAAATTCTGAAAATCTTCAACAACTTAGGACTGGTCGTGGAATTTCTTGGACTGGTCGAACCAGTGCTAGGACTAGTCGAACAAGGTTCAAGACTAGTCTTAGAACAGACCAAATTCATGTAAAAAGATTCATCTTGAATTATGTATACAAAATGACCTACCCTAAGGTCAAACTAAGGTCTATCATACCTGGGACACGAAGTATGAACATTGAACTTCATTCTTTCAGATGATAGTTAACCTTTGAACTTTATAAAGCTTGAGATCTCTACTTGATGTAGCTTGATCTTGAGATCTTCGAAAGCTTGAAATTAAACTTCATCAATACTGAGTCTTGAAATGTTCTCTTGAGTCTTGAAATGCACTTGAGTCTTGAAATTCACTCTTCTTATCGATGTAACTCTGAACCTTAATGCTTACAGAAGAGGACAAAGTACATAATCTTGCATTTCTTGAATCAGAGCACCGTACATGTCTTGAACCATTGTGATGCAGTGTCTTGATCAAATATATATCAACATACAAACACAAAACACAGATAGAGGTTTTTGCACCACAAAAATTGACAATCAAAGGAGCATGAGACCATAGCACTTACAATCTCTCCCTTTGTCAAATTTGTGACAAAACACACTCCAATAATTCAATAAAATAAGAGAAGCACAACATGCACAACATGCACAATAACGAATCATGCACCAGTTATATAAGAGAACCAGTTACGACCCGGTCAACATAAATCATGAACCATGAACTAGTTGTCATTAAGTACAAACTCATTATTTATATACTCCTCCTGAGTAGCAGCACACATATCCAAAATATAACTACTCATATCCATAAGATATACTCCCCCTGAGTAGCAGCACACATATCCAAAATATAACTACTCATATCCATAAGTAATCAAACCAAAAGTTTCCGGAAGCTTCCAAAAGCCTTCTCCCCCTTTTTGTCACAATATGACAAATGAAGCAATAATTTAAAGGATAATAAATGGAGTAATAGATGGAGTAACTTGACAAAAGTAAAAGTTCACAATTCATTTACTAGTATAACTAAAAAGTCATCAAACCAAACATAGTGCACAATCCAACATAAGTATGAAAGATATTACATACCAAGAATGAAAACACTCAATCAGATCCTGAAGGAGCAGGAATGGTAGGATCAAGTTTATGCATTCCCTTGTTCAAGCCTAAGATACTTGCGTATATATTTAAACTGATGATCATGGGCAACATTCATATTCCCTACCTTCTCTTCTAATGCACGAAGACGAGCATCAAACTCAGATGGCTTATAGTCAGGATCATTTCCAGAATCCGATTCAAGTTCATCGAAAATATCATCCATATTCACATCATCAGAAGGAAGATCACCAGCTTCTTCATCCCTAGCTTCAGCTCTATCAACATCCACTTGGCCATGAGCCAATTCCAATTTCATTTTGTTAATATTCGAATGGTTAAAAATAAGATGATGGATGGGAGCCTCTCCAACAGGCATAGTGACTAGCATGTGATTAGCTACAACAGTCATGAGATACTATGACTTGGATGGAGACGAGACTGAATAATGGAATGACATATCAATGAAGGAAGGCAAACTTTAGAACTAGAAATGACAGTGCAAAACATGAACCATAAAGGCAGTTAATTCTGTCTTATTACTAGAACGAGGATACAGGTTAGAAATAAAAATTCTGTGAAGTACCCTGTATTTGGGTAACAAGTACCTTGCGGGGAGCGCATTCCCTTTATGAGTCCATTGCACATTCATATTACACAAATCTCTGGTTAGCATCCGCTTTTCAGATTCTGAGGGTTTTTCAGATAAATTATGAATAGGAATACCCTCCTCATTAACAGGAATATCCATCAACCCTGCAATCAGATGGCGGTCAACTTCAAATAGACCTTCTCCATTATCAATTTTAAAAGTTAAATTCTCAAAAGAGAACTCTGAGATACATGCAAACATGGCCTGTGCAATAGATTGGTATGCAGGCCCACCTCAATGTAAGATGTTATCCCAACCTACAGCTTGGAGAATAGGAAGAATACCAAAAGGAGCAATGTGTTCAATACAAACAGACCGTTCAACAATGACTTTGCGCATACGCAAATCTCGTATATTAGAGGGATCATCCTCAGGTGAACGAAGATGGCGCCTAGAGAGAGAAGCTGATCTAGAAAAAGATGGACCACGGGAAGTTTTCTTTTTCCCTCTGGCATCCATTATCAGAATGAAAATCAAAGGATCAAATAGATACTAAAGATGTGAAAAAGGGGTTTTGCTAGATCAGATTTTTCAAGAAAATGCCCCAAAATTGTAAAGAATCTTAAAACAGATTACTCCAATAGTGAAAATGAGGTAATAGGAACTAGAATCTATAAGGCACTAACCTTGAAGATCTAGGAAGGTGGGTACGACTAGTCGTGCCTCGACTCGTTGGAGAGGAAAAAGGAAATGAAGAAGATGAGATTTTCCCCAAATTAAAAAGATTCCAACGCGATACACGACTGGTTGAGGACTATTCTCGACCGGTCGTACCACGACTGGTCTAGCACTTCTTCGACTGGTCGTGTACCAATAAAAACAGGCATATTTCATAAAAATTGGAATTTTAAACCAACAAAATATCAAATATATATACATTATGATACACATATGCATGAATAATCGATTTAGAATGCACATACCGAGATTAAATTTCAATTTATTAAACCTGCTTTTGTCGAGCGGTTTAGTGAAAATGTCGGCAAGTTGAGTCTCGCTCGAAATATATTCCAATGATATTATTTTATCTTCCACTAATTCACGAATATAGTGATACCTAATGTCAATGTGCTTAGTACGTGAATGCTGGATTGGATTTTTTGATATATTTATAGCACTGGAATTATCACAATATAATATCATTGATTCCTGTGCAATTCCATAATCGCTTAACATACGTTTCATCCAAACAAGCTGAGTAAAGCATTTCCTGCTGCAATGTATTCAGCCTCAGCAGTTGAGAGCGCTATAGAACTTTGCTTCTTGCTAAACCAAGAAACCAAACAGTTTCCAATATAGAAACAACCACCACTGGTTGATTTTTTGTCATCAATATTACTAGCCCAATCAGCATCTGAGTACCCAACCAATTGAACACTAGTATCATATGGATACTAGAGACCCATTTTAGCAGAACTTGCGACATATTGCATAATCGGTTTGACAGCAGATAGATGTGACTTTTTAGGATCAGACTGATATCTAGTGCAAATCCCAACACTTAAAGCAATGTTAGGTCTACTAGCAGTTAAGTAAAGTAGGCTACCAATCATACTGCGATATAATTTAGGATCTATATTTTTGCCTGTAGAATCCTTTGAGAGTCTTAAAGTTGTACTCATAGGAGTATCAAAATTCTTACCATTCTTAAAACCGAACTTTTTAATTAAGTTCAGAGCATATTTTGTTTGAGAAATGAAAATGCCATCTGGTTGTTGTTTTACTTGCAACCCAAGAAAATAATTTAATTCCCCAACCATGCTCATTTCGAACTTAGATTTCATCAAATCTGCAAACTCAACAGTCATGTTAGTACAAGTCGATCTATAAATAATATCATCAACATAAATCTGAACCATTAAGATATCATTGTTATGTTTCTTAACAAAAAGCGTCTTATCGATACTACCCATTTGAAAATTATGACTTAGTAAAAACTTAGTCAATTTTTCGTACCATGCTCTAGGAGCTTGTTTTAAACCATATAGAGCTTTTTTAAGACAGTATACATGATCAGAAAACTTAGGGTCTTCAAACCCTGTAGGTTGTTTAACATATACTTCTTCATGAAGATCACCATTCAAAAAAGCACTCTTTACATCCATTTGATAAATTTTAAACTTTCTAAAGCATGCAATGGATATAAAAAGTCTGATTGATTCAAGGCGAGCAACCGGAGCAAAGGTTTCATCATAATCAATGCCTTCTATTTGAGTGTACCCTTGTATAACCAGTCTTGCCTTGTTTCGAATTATATTACCAAGTTCATCAGACTTATTTTTGAAAATCCACTTAGTTCCTATAATGTGTTTATCTTTAGGTATATGAATAAGATGCCAAACATCATTTCGAACAAACTGATTAAGTTCTTCCTGCATAGCAACTATCCAGTTTTCATTAGTAAGAGCTTCTTTTACGTTTACCGGTTCAATCTGAGATGTAAAGCACACGTAATTACATGTACTCTAGTTGTCTATGAGAGGATTTCCAAGAATTTGAGCGGTTGGATGATCTTTAACAGTCCTTAATTCAGAATTGTTTTGACTTGATGAAGTATCAGGTTTGTCAATTAGAAGAACTTCATCATTATCTGAACTTGGGGCAGGTGTATTCAAATGATCGTCTATGACCACATTTATTGATTCTTGAATAACACTGGTCCTTTTGTTCAGTACACGATATGCGCGACTGTTTAAAGAGTGTCCTAAAAAGATTCCTTCGTCACTTTTTGTGTCAAACTTACTCAGATTTTCATAGTCACACAAAATATAACACTTGCTACCAAAAACTCGAAAGTATTTGACAGTAGGCTTTTTATCGAACCACATTTCATAAGCGGTTTTATTATTAGATTTACATATATAAACCCGATTAATAACATAGCAGGCAGTATTCACTGCTTCAGCCCAAAGATTTTTAGGGAGCTTTATACTATTTAACATTACAGTTCCCATTTCTTGAAGCACTCTATTTTTCCTTTCCACAATTCTATTTTGTTGAGGAGTTTTGGATGCAGAGAATTCATGCGATATTCCTTGATCATTACAGAATTTCTCAAAACTGCTATTCTCGAACTTAGAACCATGATCACTACGGATCTTACAAACTTGAGAACATTTTTCAGTTTGGATCCGTTTAAGAATCCTCTTAACTTCATCAAGGGTTTCTGATTTATCCCTTAAGAAGGCTACCCAAGGAATCTAGAAAAATTATCCACGATTACCAAGATGTATTTTTTGCCACCTTGACTCTCCGTCCTGGTAGGTCCTATAAGATCCATATGGAGAAGCTCGAGTGGTCTTGATCTTGATGTGACATTGGAGTTCACCTTTTGTGAGAGCTCCTTGTTTGCTTGCCATACTGGCATTCACCACATATCTTGTCTACATTTTGTAATTTAGGTAGACCTCTTATTAGTTCTCCTTTGCTCAATCTGTATAAATTACGGTAGTGTACATGTCCAAGGCATTTATGCCATAATTCTGTTTCATCGGTATGGACAATGTAGCATGATTGATTAGATGAGCTACCATCGCCTACAATATAGCAGTTTTCAGAAGTCCTGCGACCAGTTAATATTACAGAATCCTTTTTGTTTAAGATTTCACAACCTTTATTAGAAAATTTCACGCTATGATTATTATCACATATTTGAGATATGCTTAATAGGCTGTGTTTTAGCCTCTCAACATATAAAACATTCTTAAATAAGGGGAGGTTATAGGGTTGAACCGTACCTTGGCCAATAATCTTGCAGTTGCTACCATCACCAAATGTGACTGACCCATCAGTCATATTTTTAAGATCGGTGAATAAAGCCTTGTCGCCTGTCATATGCCTTGAGCATCCACTGTCTAAGTACCACTTCGAATGACTTGAAGCTTTGAAAGCAGTGTGGGCAACCAAGCAACTTTAGGAACCCATTTCATTACTGTTTTGGGTTTAGGAGTATAGTTGGTCTCTTGAATTTGTAATTGATGTACGAGTGACCCACTGAGTTAGATTTTAAGAGCTCCTTAAGTAAATCAACTATTTTTTCAGCTAAAGGGTTTTGGTTTTGAGTTTTATAGTTGACATAATTGCTTTTAGGTTTTTGAAAAGTTTTAGCATTTTTAGAAAAACTTTGATTAATACTTTTCCCTTCTGAGTTAGAGGTTTCTCCTCTCACAAACTTAGGAGGAGTAATCTTCTGTTTAGAAGCTATATTCTTATCATAGCCCAACTCGGATCTATCGCCACATTTTCTAGATCCGGATAAAAGTTTTTCAAATTTCGGATCTCCTTGGGCATACCTCCATGTATCCCTTGAACTCAAAAGTGAAGAGTTTTAAAGCTTAAGTTTATCATTTTCAAATTTAAGATTTTCAATCAGGGAGGTTTTGAATTCTAAATCACATTTAGTTTTTTTAAAACAATCTAAAATATGGGATATTTTTCTAAAATAAGAGACTCAAAATTTTCTTTAAGTTTTAAAAACTTTTCTTTTTGAAGTTTTAGTTTAACGGCAATTTTACAACTTTCCTTGTATAGGGCATTGTAAGCATCTTGAAAATCTTCTTCATTTTCATGATCACTATTCATATTTTCTTCACTAGTTGAATCATCATGATCTGAAAAAGTGAACTTCGCTAGAGTCATAAGGGCTTTAACTTCATTGCTCGACTCGGTTTCAGAATCTTCTGATTCAGAAGAGGCTTCAAATTCAGAGGATTCATCCCAAGTAGCCAACATACCCTTCTTTTTGGATTTGTCCTTTTTAGGACACTTGTTTGCTAAATGCCCATATTCTTGGCAGTTGTAACATTGACTATCTTTCAAAGATTTCCAAGTTTTAGATTTAGGTTTAGATCTTTTCTTATCATTTGATTTTTGAAAATCAACCCTCTTTTTACTTTTGAAAATCTTTTAAAACTTTTTTACTAAAAGAGCCATATCGTCTTCAGAGTTTTCTAAATCGGAGTTTTCTTGAGAAATATGTTTAGAAGACTTAAGGGCAATAGATTTACCTTTAGGAGCTTTAAAAGTTAACTCGTAGGTTTGTAAAGACCCAACCAACTCTTCTACCCTCATATTGTCCGTATCACGAAGTTCCTGGATCGCGGTTACCTTAGAGTTGAACCGTTCAGGAAGTGAGCTTAGTATCTTTGCACACACTTTACTTTCTGGGATTTTATCGCCAAGACCCCACAGAGTTTACAATGTCATTTAATCTAGTGTAGAAGTCCATAAACATTTCATTTTCCTCCATATGAATTTCTTCAAATTTGGTTGTGAGGAGTTGGACTTTAGATTTTTTGACAATTGAAGTACCCTCGTATGTCATTTCTAATATATCCCAAGCTTGCTTTGCAGTACCACATGATATGATTCTTTTGAACTCATCCGGTGATAGTGTGCAAGTGATTGCATTTAGTGCTTTTGCATTGGCACTACTCTCACTTTTCTGAAGAGTGGTCCATGAGAAAAATGGTGTTACTCTCATTAATTTTGAACCATCGATACCAGTCACTTTAATGGTAGGTGGGTTCCATTCAGTCACTGTGGCAAGCCACACGCTCTCATCCATTGATTTGAGGAAAATCCTCATCTTGGCTTTCCAATAGGCATAGTTGGAGCCGTCAAAGGGTGGAGGCCTAGTGACTGAAAGGCTATCAAAATTTGACATCTTATATATAGCTAAGATCGTTAGCTTAGGAAATGAATCCAAAAATAAAGAATAAAAAATGAGCTATATGGCTCTGATACCACTTGAAAAGGCCAAGCTATATGTCGTGAATAGGACTAAGCCAAAATAAAATTTCAGAGCGGAATTTAAATTGAAATACGATAGCCTTATAAATAGATAAATAAAGGATAGTACTTTAAATAGATCAGTGAACGGAAATGTAAAGCAATCTTAAATAAAGAGCTTGATATTAATATTGTTCTAAGAATAACCTTTGCACCATAAAAACCAAGGGTTTATGGTAGGACAACCTTACTAGAACAAATTGAATATCAAAACTTAAATAGAAAGGAAATAAAGGAAATAACAAGAAATAAATTCTAAACTATTACAACATTTCCTACTTTGCTTGAAATGAAAATATTACAATATTCACATCCACATATACATTCCACACATTCGAATGATTAAAGATATAGAAATTAAGTAAACATTCAAATCACAAAACACACCGATATATTGTGGTTCGCCTGTGTGTTCACCAACTGTTAAACAACAGCCACGCAGCTTGCTACTCCACTCCTAATATCCTCACACAAGGGATATCAGCGTTCACTATGAAAATAGGTTTCACAGGTTCACCTAAAACCTTTACAATTTTGTCTTTTTTAACTTGGGCTTACACAATCCAAAAACCCACACTTTCCGAGTTTTCTAGCTCTCCTCAGATAACCAACACAATGAGATTTTTCCGGCGAATCTCAAACAAAACCAAAATAATGGAATTTACAATAAATGTAAAATACCTGGATTTCTCCTTTTGTAGCAGCCCGGTAGAACCAATCAGAGTAGAAGTTTGAATCAACGTTCAATGTCCAATACTCACTTAAGAAATAGTTCTAGGTTCTAATTGATTTTAAATTAAACCAAATTGGGCGTAGCTCTATTTGATTTTGATTCCAAGAAGAAGGAACATAGCAATTCCTCTTTTTCAAATAAGATTGGAATATAGGCATAAAATCAAATATAAATAAGCTAACAGAAGAGAATATTAAATAAGCACAGAGAAGCTTAAAATGAACACTAACTTATCTCAGAGTGGAGGCTTGAATTTTCTCAATTTAATCAATGAAAAACTCTGAAATTCGTACTCAATTTATAGTTGCAGAAATCGCGTCTATGACTGGTCATGTGGCCACCACGACTGGTCGTAGGACGAACTGCATTTTGAAATTTTAAGCGCGAGCTGGAAAAACCGTTCCATGACTGGTCGAAGGTAGTCCACGACCGGTCGAGTGCACTCTACGACTGGTCGTGAGACATAAAGAATAGTCGCTAGAGTTTGAGTCGAAGAACTAGGACTTGTCGAAAGACGAGTCGTGACTATTCCTACGACTGGTCGAACAGTTTCCACGACTGGTCGTAGAATAACAAAAAAATTCTGAAAATCTTCAACAACTTAGGACTGGTCGTGGAATTTCTTGGACTGGTTGAACCAGTGCTAGGATTAGTCGAACAAGGTCCAGGACTAATCTTAGAACAGACCAAATTCATGTAAAAAGATTCATCTTGAATTATGTATACAAAATGACCTATCCTAAGGTCAAACTAAGTTCTATCATACCTGGGACATGAAGTATGAAAATTGAACTTCATTCTTTCAGATGATAGTTAACCTTTGAACCTTATGAAGCTTGAGATCTCTACTTGATGTAGCTTGATCTTGAGATCTTCGAAAGCTTGAAATTAAACTTTATCAATACACTTTGAGTCTTGAAATGTACTCTTGAGTCTTGAAATGTACTCTTCTTATCGATGTAACTCTGAACCTTGATGCTTACAGAAGAGGACAAAGTACATAATCTTGCATTTCTTGAATCAGAGCACCGTACGTGTCTTGAACCATTGTGATGCAGTGTCTTGATCAAATATATATCAACATATAAACACAAGACACAGATAGAGGTTTTGGCACCATAAAATTTGACAATCAAAGGAGCATGAGACCATAACACTTACAGGGTCCACCCAAACTGCCGACCCCTTTTCCAAAGTGACTTGAAATAACTCCTCTCCGAACATTTATTCACATGAATTAATCCCTAAGTTGGGTGAATTAGTTGGACGTACTAGTTGTATGACCATTTCTTTTATATATGTGTGCGTGCGTGCGTGTGATAATCAAATAGTTTTATGATCCATTAGTTTTGGCTATAGATGATTTGTCTGCTCAACTACGGAAAAGAAATTCTAAAAGTAAAAGGAGCTTCTACTGTCATTCGTACTTGTTTAAGACCTAAAAATCTTAATGATATATGTTTTCTTTAGATGCATAATCTAATGAACTTCTGAAAAAAAAAATCCCATTTGTTATTGTAAAAAGTGAATCGATGGGGAAAATGAGGCGAGTAGGATCAGGTTTGGGCAGAATCTTTAGGTGGTGGTACTTAATTTTTCTCTTGTGCTTTGGAGGGTACCATCAATTCAAATTGTTAGTGCCATGGAATTCTTTTGGATACTTTTGGTTGGATGCTATATGGGGTGTGATGTTTAGGAGTTTGATCGAGTCAATTGATCCTTATTAAATATGCCAAGTTTAGGAGCTTGATGGAGGGGATTGGTCCCATTCATAACAGTTCTACCTTCAGCCAAAAATAAAAAAAAACCTACCAAAAAATGCTAATGATAGTAGGGTTAGAAAATGGGACTGGAGTGGCATTTTATTATCCCATCTTCAACATGTTGGTTGAATTATTTCTATTAGTAGTTGTAGGCTATTCTTGGGCCTCTTATTTTGGTCCTTGTTAGAGTTGTTACTTATTCTAGATAGGATGTATATTCTTTGGAAATGGTACCAGAGAAGGCGGTCATGGTCCCATTTTCTTCAGTGGTTGGTTGCATTTAAGGGCTAATGATATCTATTACTAGTTGAGGGCGATCCCAAGGCCTCTTAGGATTGGGAAGGGAGGAGGGAGAACTGTTATGATTGAACCCCCTTTAACATGCATGTCTTTGGTTCTTGGCTAGATGTGCCGTTTGTTCATTTGTTATAAACCAATCACCTTCCATTGCTCCTTTAAATGGTTAACCTGGGATTCTTGCCGTATTTTGGTACTGATTCATGTATGCCTCTGGTTGTTTATGGCAAGTTGGATATTAAGGTTATGGGAAATATTGTGCTTTTAAGTGATATAACCAAGAATATTGTTGGTCTTAGAGGATCAAATCCCCATCATAGTATGTGTTGTGTTGCTGCGCAAGGAGTTTTCTGATGTCACAATGTATGATCTTTATAGAGTTGGAATGCTGGAATAGGTCTTTGTGTATAATGGGGAAAATTTTGGGGAGATGG
Source organism: Magnolia changhungtana (assembly GCA_030180095.1). Taxonomy (NCBI): domain Eukaryota; kingdom Viridiplantae; phylum Streptophyta; class Magnoliopsida; order Magnoliales; family Magnoliaceae; genus Magnolia; species Magnolia changhungtana. The sequence continues at coordinate 1,248,212 of JASAUF010000502.1, read as the reverse complement.
AAGCTCTCACATACATGTTCTATAAATCTATTTTTGGATTGCAGGTGGAGGAGGTTGGACTATGGTAACCTCTCAAAGAAATATGAGGATGGTGGGCGAGGAAGGGCCTGAAGAAGGATTTACCTTGTTCAATATTAAAAGAATGGGGAGCTGGTTTTGTTCTGACCATTTTCAAGTACGAAAGACTTGAGAAATTTGTGATTTTGAGAAATAGAGACAGGTGAGTTGCGGAGGTTAGTTTTTGTTTAATGATGGTATGAACACATGGCTTGAAAGTCCACTGGTGTGTTGGATGGCCAAAATGTGGAATTCGATATATAGTCCATTTGCAAAATATGGAAGGGGACAAGTGGGAAGGAACTTGATGGATGCTCACCAAGGTTTTGATATGATGTAAGGAAATCCTAGAGTATTCTTTGGGCTTGGGTGTCCTTTACTAGGAGGCCTCAATGTTGATTGGCAAGGAAAGTTTGTCTTGGAAAAAACTTTAGAATGGAGAGGGTTATGGTGAATGATGCCATGGTCCTTGAGAAAAGGAGTTGTTAAAGGTCTACTTGGTCAGCATGGCACTATTGCTGATATATTCTCTCAATTAGTTGAAGAATTGCCAGATGGGTGAATTAAAAGTGTGGAATGGCTAATTCTAGATGGGGTGAGAAAGTCTCAGTGCTGTTAATGCTCCCATAAGAAGTGGAGGTAGACTGAGTGCTTCATGAAGTTGAGAGGTCGGAGAAGGCTTATTGTTTGAGATTGTCGATGGGGATAGAAATTGAGATTTTTAAGTACAATTTGTGGCTTAAGATTTGGGGGTGCGCCCCATGCTTGGGATGTTGAAACCTTAGAGCTGTGAGTGTAGCTGCGGTGTGGTGACGAAGTAGAGCGGAATGTGGTTTGTTGAGAAGAACCAAAGTTGGGAGGCTGAGTGTTATCGAAGATGGTAGTTTACCTTGGAGTTTTTGATCTCACCATAATTGAGCGTTGGGCTGCCTACTCGAAATGTCTATGCTGAGAGAGAGAGAGAGAGAGAGAGAGAGAGAGAGAGAGAGAGAGAGGGGGGGGGGGGGGAGAGAGAGAGAGAGAGTTGGGTAAATTGTTTGAGACTTGAGGAGAGAGAAAAAAATGCAAGGAGATCAAAGTAATAGGCATTGGGAAATTTAGGAGCTAGGGGGTTTGAGAGAGTGTGATGCTTGTGAATTTCTCTGGTTGGATTCTTTAAGAGGCACAAAGGCTTTAGAAAACTCAATTCTAGTGAATCGGTGTCTGCCTAGATTCTTTAAGAGGCACAAGGGCTTGAGACAAGGTGATTCTTTGCCATTCGTTTCTTCGCTTGTTTCTGAAAGCCTTAACTTCAATCTTTCGTGGGCTTCAGATCTGGCTCTCATTGGGCTTTTCGGTTGGTCATCCTTCTTTCGCAGGCTTCATTTTTGTGACTCATTGGTCTTTCTGTGCATGCTAGTCATAATGGCTGTAAATGCCATAACGGTTCATTATGAGGCTGATACAGGTTTTCTGGTTTTTTTTTTTTTTTTTTTTAATTTAAATTTTTTTTTTTTTTTTACAATAAAAAAGAGACCCTTAATGGCCGTTACGGCCGATATTGTAAAGGTAACGGTGCCGTTACAGAATACCTTGCCATGTAGTCAATGTATCACATCCAACATGTCCATTAGATGCATCCCCACATGTTATCTCTAGGTTTTGAAAATCATTTCGATCCAAAACTTTGGTGGGCCACAACATAGGGAACAAGGTGGGAGTGGACACACCATTGATTTTCACCATGGTCCAGCTGAGTTGAAGAACGGCTTGATTTTTGTCCTCACTCTTCATCCGGGGCAGATGAAGGTCCTGGATCCCCAGTAAACAACATGGGGGCCTTCCACTCAAATCAACGGTGGGCATCCCTTCTCAACTTGTCCCTTGTTCTGTGGCCCACCTGAGATTTTGTTGGGCCGATTTTGGGACCATGGGGTAATGTGAGACGACTCATCTGATGGATGGTCATATGTTGTGAATGCATCGCATGGGTCCCACATTTTTCCTGTAACACTGTAGCTTAGGGTGGTACTGGTACCATCCAATGGATGGTCATATGTTGTGAATGCCTCATCTTATATATATATATATATATATATATATATATATATATATATATATATAAATATAAAGTAATAAACATGTATTATATATTCTAGTAATGGAATAAGGTTTGCTAAGCCAATACGCATGTGAAAGAGCCCATTTATACTCCATGCATGTGTCAAAGCGGCACACGGTGTGTGTAATGTTCTTTGAAAGGTACATACGTATGTGTAATCTGATCCATTCATTGGTTGCTGGGTGTTAAGTGCTCATATTTGACGCAAACCTAACCCTAACCTGATTGGATCTAGGTCCTCGAAAAAGAGACCTGAACCTGGCATGATCTGAACCCGATCAAAATGGGTACAGCCATGCAGGAACTATAGGGCCCAACCCACCTGAACCCGACCCATTAACAGCCCTACTCAATTGTGAAGGTGAAGTACCTCAATGATATTCTCCAGTGTTTCGAAGCAATATCTGGTCGAAGGGTTAGTGTTGTCAGAATTACGATGGTTGGAATAGCAACAATGGATGGAGAAGTGCTGGTTTTGGCTGATTGGATACGGTGCAAAAGAATGGCGTTTCCTTTTTAAATATCTTGCTTTTCCAATCCTAGTTGCACGTGACCTTCCACCTAGCTGAGGCTCTTACTTCAAATCACGTTTCGGACTCATGCTCCTACTCCCACTCTCCAACCGTTTATATTTTCAAACCTTTTGAATAAAATATTCTTTCCCACTTTCACACCTGAATTTGTTGCTGCTTTTTTCATGCTTTATGCAACTATACTTTTGGTTGGGGCCGGGGGGAAATGCAATTGTGGCATCATTTGGGATCTAGTTCCATATCAAATGGGAAAGAGTTAGCGGCTTGGAAGAGAAGGTCCCTATCTTTCGGTGATAGAATTACGTTGATCAAATAATGAATTCTGTGGTACTGTTTATTTCTCTTTAATTCCACGGTGATGGGGGCTAGCAAGATTGAGCATTCAAGGCAACTTCTTGTGGCAATGATGGTATGCACAAGTTCCATATCATTAGTTTGGAGGAGGTTAGAAAGTAAAAAAAGAGGAGAGAATTGGAAATATTGTAAAAGAAACTGGGTGCTTCTTAGCAAATGATGGTAAAGGTTCAGAAAGGAGCTAGACATGCTTCTGGTGAATGTTATAGCTAGCCAGTATGGAGCATTTGAATGGGCATGGTGGTGCTTTTGACTATGAAAAGCAATTAGCAAATGGGGCAATGATATGGAGATGATAATCTGAATATCCCTTGCTGGGTTGGCAATGTTGTCGAAAATGGAGTACTAAGTTGATGATGGTGTCATTCTGGGAAAATATCTGGATTGGAGATGAGCTTCTTGCAGATCCTTTCTCTCATCTTTTGTTTTTCTGTGTGAATTAAGCCTGGCAAGGATTGTTATTAGGAAAGTGGGTATGTGGTGGTTTGGAACATTACTTTCTGGTGCAATCTCAATCTCATCAAATTATGAAATCACTTGCTTTGAGAGACTGATGGAAGAATTCTGAAATCACTTACTTGCCCTCGTTTTTAACACAGATGCACACAAATGACGGGAAGGGCAGTTAAAACATTTTCTCCTCTGTTTATATGTTTATACACACACACACACACACACACACACACACACACACACACACACACACACACACACACTGATCTTCTGAATCTCAAGTGGAATATCTTCTTGCAGGCTGAAAGTGCAATTGCTGCTCTTAACTGTAGCGGTGCGATTCTGGGATCCTTGCCGATAAGGTATGTTGTTAGACAGGATCCACATCTTTCTAGAATTCCTAATTGTGTAGGGCCTGTTAGGAATGGTCCCCTGAAATGTGTACAGGGGCATTTCCACCGCTCCTAATGAAAATGCATGATAACTGATCGAACCTGCTCGTCGCATTCTTGTGTTGGGGTGGATTTAACGGATGTGGGTGTTTAGCCCTCCTGCTATCTGCATTGATTGGGATATGCCAAACATAGCTATGCTTCTAGCAAATTCCTGTAGGGCGGACAATATTCCAGCTTATAAGCCATCTGTTTTGAAATTTCTTTTTGTTGGCAATGCATACAGGGTAAGCCCATCAAAGACACCAGTCCGCCCACGTGCGCCCCGCCCCCCGCCCATGCATTAAATCTTGCTGGTCATGTGAGGCTGCTAATGTTTCTCTCTCTCTCTCTATATACATATATATGCACATAGATTTTAAGGCATATTTCTTCTGGTATAGCCATTGCATTTTAGTTTTTGGTTGCATCATCATGGGGCGAGTCCTGAAAGCTAGGCGGAAACATGTAGAGTTGGTTGGAACTTTGAGGCTTTGGAAGTTCATCTTCTAGTGCACGTTCATCAGATGAACTTGTTTGGGGATGTCTGAAGAGAACTGGGGGGACGGCAAAGAACAGAAAACAAACAACTGTTTGGATGTTGTTTTCATTTACTAAGTTAATTTCGGCGACTAATCCAATCGTTGGTCGGTTGTTTTTATCATGCACTCATTTTGGTTTTTGAGTTTAATAGATCAATGGCTGTGTATATTTCAGTTAGGAGTCCTTTGCTATGCAATGACTTATTTGCCATTCTACTCTAATTTGTTTTGAAATTTGAAAATTGGGTTAGACTACTATGTTAGTTTAGCATCATTTTTTAAAATTGTGCTATCCTTGTGTGACTCATCCTCATCACATTGCCATTGATACTACAGACCATCCAAATCGTGGGTCCTATTTTGGATGGAGCATATTAATCGAGCAGTTGTTCCTATCCATCCTGTTAGTCTCTATCAAATGGATGGTTGAAAGTAAAATAGTGAATGTTCTATGCACAAGGTGAAAATTTCGATGGTCAATATTATCTTCTGGGTGCAATGTTTTTGGTTAGGCTCCATGCACAGTTGGGCAGTAGTTTTTACCATCTAGGTTGCTGTACAACTGCACCATGTGTACTGTTGAAGAGTCGCTGCCATTTTTTATTTTATTATAAATGGTACAAAACTAACAAAGACTCCTTCCCTTGAAATCATCTCCGAAAATGGAATACTTGAATTTAAGGAATGGTTTGGATTTTGGTATTTGATATGTATTGGCAATTATCATGGAATTCACGTGAATTGGAATCGATAGTTGTCTTTGGCAGCGTGTAATCAGAATTTACAGGAATCCATATATATGTGTTTGCCAAGCCTGCATTTGGAATGCGTAAGTGGAGATAGAGTGAGAGAGAGGATTGTGATTTGTGAATTGGTGGTAATTGGAATTAATGTGAAATGAAATTACATTTGCCATGGTTTGAAAAACATGCTCTTTTGGTGTATTTGATGTGAATTGAATTTCTATTCACATCAAGCAGGCTCTCCTAAATGCACCAATTACCACTAATCACATGCTCCCAAATGCGACTCCTAAGATGATTTTGAGGCAGTCTACTATTGGTCCCATGTGCCACTTGTTATAAAACGAGTACTTGGGAAAATCGTGAATTATTTTTGAATGTTTTTTAGAGAGAAAAAAAGAAATTCCCCGTCTATTATGCAAAATTTTGAATAATGCCCGACTTGTGCGTTACCTGCCGCCAAAGATTGAAAACCGAAACTCGGTCCATCGCCAGGTTGGTCTGTTTTGGCCCTATATTGGGCTCTGATACAGCCGCGTCATTTTTTAATACGAACTGGCTTCTGCTGATGCTTCAATCCTTGCTTGCAACTTGTATATGCAAAAGAGGAGGAGAAGAAGAAAAAAAAAACAGAAGCCAATTCTACCTGAATTGTTGGTGAATAGCTCACCATCTTGAACAAAGAACAAATGAATATTTTATATCGTTGGTTTTTTTTTTTTTTTTTTTTTTTTTTTTGAAAAAAATAAAAATAAAAATTTCTTCTTGAAAAGTCCCCAAATCCTAAAAATCCTATATCCACACTTTGTAACATATGATGTGAACCTAGGCCATCTGCATTGTTCATCTTATGGGTCTGATTTGGTGACCGTTGAATCGATGGTTGAGAAACGCTCTTGACATGACATGGTAAGCCGCTGATCATGATTTTGGAATGTGGTTCTCGTTGCATGTCTATATGCTTTATTTGTTGATGCATTCACGTGTAGATGATGATGGATGGCTGACCATTCTAGGTGCACGTCCACCTTTCTACTAGATAAGACGTTGTGGGGCCCACTATGATGTATGTGTTATATCCACACCGTTCATCTATCTGGAGAGATCATGTTAGGGCATAATCCAAAAAGATCCAAAGCTAAAGTGGACCCACCACAAAACAGTGGGGAGAATGCCAACCATTGGAACCTTCCTAAGGTCCACCATGATGTTTATTTGAGATCCAACCTGTTCATGCGTTAACGCACACATGAAAGAACGGAAAACACAAATATCAGCTTGATCGAGAAAACTTTTGTGGCCCTTGGAAGTTTTTAATGGTGGGCGTCTCTCTCCCCACTGTTTTCTGTGGTGGGGTCCACTAGAGCTTTGGATCTCACTCATTCTTTGGTTCATGCCTTAATATGATCTCTCTAAATGGATGGACGGTATGGATACAAAACACACATCATGACAAGCCCCACAGAACTTGGTGACGTCACTTCAGTAATGAGTCTCGCTGCTCAAACCTGTCAGTAGCTAAGTGCTTTGATGATGATTAGTTTAAATGCAGCATGCGATGCACCGAAAAATAATGCTGGTCCGCTGAAGGGCTGTTAATGGGCCAAGGAAAAATAAAATAAAATAGCATTTTGATTAAGCCAGGACCAGCAGAAGCCAACCAGGCCCAGCTTTTTGACTGCTCTGCTGCTGATCACACCGGTCACACAGGTCAAACTTGTGTGAGAAATATATGGGCGGCTAGAAAAGAAGTGCAACAGACAAACCAAATTCAAGCTACATGTGTGGCCCACACTAACATGAGAAAATTTTGATTCTACACTGGAGGGTGATGGATGATGCACAGGCACTTGGAAAAATTGCATGTGGAGTAACAAAATATTTTCAAATCAAACCGTCCAAAACATTTGTCCCACTTTTGATGTATCATTATCTAAAAATTACGGTAATGTGATTATCTGACTGTCAGATTGGTGGTCAATTATTGGACGGTTAAAATATTTCAACAAGAGAGTGTCCACGAATTAGAGGTTAGGAGTGTTTGAAACAATCTGATCTTGGGATTGTGAACTAACAACAGTGAGTTCCACAATTTGGTCAGTCTAATTTGAGTGAATGCATGTCCCACGTATAATTTCTGAGTGCGTGTGTATGCAGCTGGAGTATCAAATAACTTGCTTTTTGTACATAACAGTCTAACTAACCGTTTCTCAATTAGCTAGCAGCTTTTCGTGCCTATCCCAAGCTTTCCCTGCTAGCAATATAGCTGAGGGCTGGGATTGATTTTTGTAATAGAAACATATTCGGCAAACAGTTTCCTATAGGCTAGCCATCTGCAGACTGCAGTGGGCATCATATGCCATATTTGTTGTATGTAGGTGATTGTTCTGGAGAAAATCTCTGCAGCTTGGAATCTCCCAACGGCTACTCACCTCTCCTGTAGGCTTGCCATCTGCAGTGGGCCTATACCCTGGTGAATTTATCTTTAGGCGGTCCCTCTCCTATGCTGTGATTAATTCCATCAAGATTGGGTTTCCTTGTTTCAACCCTTACCTCTAAAATCATCTGGAGAGTTATATTTAAGATTGATATTCAAGGCGTGAGTGATGTCTTTCTATCACATTATATGGCCTTTTAAGACTAACTTTTGTTATGGTTGCAGATCTAGCTGTCCAAGTTCATAATGAGGATTGTTGGGCGGCTGTCAAGAATCCAGACTGCTCTTCTTGCAGCATGCGGTTTTTCATGTGTATATTGCACTGTCGGATATCATCTCTTCAGAGGATAGTGTTATGGAAAAATCTGAGCCGAACCCAACAAAGGCCTACTTGGGGAAGCCGACGAGCAGAGCTTCGGAGTAATAGCACTGCATCCGAGCCGACCGTTCTTCTAAACTACGGTTCTAAAACTAGGGTTGTGGAAGAGAGGCAGAGTGGGCCACACCAACATCGAAAACTCTCATTCGAAGAACTACGACCCTGGATTTGAAACTCTCATCCGAAGACCTACGGCCCCGGATCTTGGATCTGAGCTTTGACATCGGTCCAGGACTCGGAAGAAGGTATTACGCATCCGACCAGTGGGCCGGAGCCGGAGGTCTAGTACTCGATGCCAATATGAGTCTGAGATCCAAGCAAAATCAACTTGCTCATAGGCTCAGATGGCCGTGGACTAAGATCGGCTCAGATGCATAACATGGTCGAGTATCATGATGAGGGATCTATCCCAATAAGACACGTTGGAGACTTGTCCGGCGCACAATCTTAAGATAATGACCGACATTAGCGCACGCACAACTCCCGCATGATAGAAGAAATCATGCCGAGATTGACGGCCATGCTCCCTTTGATCCATAGGTATAAATAGGAGATGAAGCAATTGGAATATGTACGCAACATTTGGCACTCTAAACCACCAGTTACACTACTTACACCCAGATTCCTAGCCTGACTTTGGCATCGGAGGGTCCCCTGCTCTAGCTAGGGTCTCCTTTGTCATTCACTTGTGTAGGTTCACAGGGCTCGGAGCTAGCCGCCGGTGCTCAGTTGGAGAAGCCAAATTTTTGCATCAACATTTTGGCACCGTCTGTGGGATTCTATAACGAAAGACTTGATAGCTCTACAAAAATATGGTCAGAGGAAAGAAGAAAGCATTCCCAGTAGCAACCATGGAACCTGAGCCTAACGGGCAACCACGCTTGTCTTCGTTACTCCATGCTGAGTCGGCTCTGACAGGGCGGTCTCAACGGTCCCGAAACTGAGGAGGCAAATATAAAACCTTATAGAACAAGGTGCAAGTATTAGCGGACGAGATCAATCGGATGAAGCAATAACAGGGGCAACAACTACCTCTCCACCAAGAAGAGGTCACCTTAGTTGTAAGACCCGTATCCTAGCTCGTACTGTTCCGTAGACTTCCGCGGTCCTCCTGGTCGAATTCGGGCGACCCGCGACATGTAGACTTCATTTGTGTGAAACCTTGAGTCGCCTCCCGTATTCTAGAGTCGGCTCGACCTGAAACTTGTACCCTAGCGACCGGGCCGTCGCCGTATTTCCGATGCCGCTCTTGTACATCGATTCGATACCCTAGCTAGGAGATGTGGGCCCGCGTTCGGTTCGAGGAAAAATGCCGCACATTTGCAATCCCAAGAGAATCTCTACATGTCCCATCAATCAATCACTCAATTAATCAATCAATCACTCACGTCAAGTACAAGAGCAACCCCAAAGTTAACCCTCTCCCTCTCTCTCTCTTACACACCCATACACGTCAAGTACACCTATCAACTCACATCCATCACTCACACCCATCACCTCCCTTACAACCACCCCTTCTCTTTCTCTTTCTCTTCACATTTTCCAAGCAACCAAAGGAGTGCACGTCCAAGCACTCCAAGGAGAGAAAAAAATGTTGTGTGTGGCCCAGTTCCCATCCTAAGATCCATCATCCTAGCCCTTCATTTCTCATCATCTTCTATCAAATTGAGATACAAGGAGATCAGCGTTCCATTGGACCAAGAAGATCAAACGGTGGGTGTTTTATAAGTCTAGATTTTTATGTTTTGATGATGGGCCAAGTGGAGCCTACCGATTGATGATATGGATCTCACTTTGGACCCTAGATGTGGTCGATGGTCCACTATGATTCTCATGATCATTCCATGATAGGGTCATTCTCCATGGACCCCATCATGATGTTTACTTTTCTAAGTTTGAAAGAGGTCATCTAGACCTTCCATTTTGTTGGAGAAGGAATCTCCACCATTGATTCTTGATTTGGTTGGCCCACATGTATTGGGACCCACTTGATGTATGATTGAAATGCATAAAGGGAGGGCTCATAGTGGCGGAGCCCTCCATCACATGTGTCCCTCTCTCTCTCTCTCTCTCTCCCTCCTCTCTCCCTCTCTTTTTCATTTTTTTGGGATGTTGTGGCTGTGTGGCTCACTCGGATGGACCCCACCTTGATATATGTCTTACCCACACCATCCAACCTTTTGGTGGCCCACCTAGGCAGCACGTTTATAGGTGGGGCCCACCTGAGATATGTGTTGTATGCAAACCGTCCAGCGTCCAAGGACGCTGGACATGGCTTCACAATGGAGTGTGAACGGACAGTGTGGTGTACTGACAGCAAAACAAAAATATCAGTTTGATTTTAAAACGTGGGTGGATCGCTCATGCAGGTCCCATCTTGATGTATGAGTCTAATCCACGCCGTTCATTCCATTCCCCAGCTCATTTTAGACGTTGATTCGAAATATGAGGCCAATCTAATTATCTGGCGGGCCATGTCATAGAAAACAATGGTTTCTACCGTTAGAATCCATTAGGGCCCATTCTGATGTTTCTATAACTCAAAATACATCGCATATTTGGCTCATTTGGTCGGTCATGAGCCGTAGAATCCAATTGGTGGAGTGGATTCACTTGATGCGGGCCCCACGTAGGAAAAAACTTGAAAAAATAAAAATAAAAATAAAAAAAATAGGTGCGGCAGGCGTTGCTACTGCTCGTCTAGAGGACGCAGCAGCAGCGTCTTGCTGCTGCGCCGTGGATGGAAAGGGCTGGGGCATGGGTCCCAGTCGTGGGCCCCACCGTAATGTGTGTTGACATCAACACCGTGCATTTAATGGGCCCCCTTTTTAAACAGTGCCCCCCCCCTAAAAATCAGCCGTATATGCATCTCAGGTGGACTAGACTACAAGGAACAGTGGGATTGAACGTCAACCATTAAAACCTTCTGGTCCAGAGGTTTTGGAATAAATTAATATTTATTTATTTATTTTATTTGGTCCGTGTGACCTTATCAACAAATCAGATGGGAAATAAACCTCATGATGGGCCCTATGTGGGACCCACTTATGTCGTTTTTAAGCAGCAACGTTTGCCAGCTGCTGCTGCAATTGTAGTAGCAGCACGTGATGCACGTGTCATCCACAGTGTAAATGCACACCATCCATTTAGTTGGTGGGCCACGTGTGTGGACCCTAACATGATGCATGTGTTGTATTCATACCTTCCAACCATTTTGAGAGATCATTTTATGGCATGAGAGAAGAATGAGTCAGATCTAAAGTTCAAGTGGACCCTCACCATCTAAATAGTGGACAGTGACCTCCACCGTTCAAACTTCTAAAGGGCCACAATAGTTTTCAATAAAGCTAATATTTGTTTTCACTTCATCTATTACTATGTTAACTTATGAATAGGTTCGATCTCAAATACATACGGTGGGCCACACCGTGATGTGTCCATCTATTGATCAGGTGGACCACACCGGAAAATAGTGGAGGATTGAGCGTCTATCATTGAAATCCATTGGGGTCGCAGAAGTTCTGGATCAATAAGGAATTTGTTTTCCCTCTTAATCCAGGTCTTTAAGACCTTATGATTAGATTGGGTGGAAAATAAACTTTATGGTGGGCCTTGTGATTTGTTTAACAGTGAGAATTATTATCTCTAGTACTATTTGTGATATGGTCTAAATGATCCTTCAATATGATTCTTTATGAGGAGGTATGAGGCCCACCTTGATATATATGAGGCCCGTTGTTGAGGCCCACCTTGATATATAAGAGGCCCATGTGATGCAGCCCATCTGATGCATTTGAAACCCATGGGTTGAGGCCTAATGGGATGTATATAAGGTTCATTATAATAAGTGATTCTACCATGGTTTATGTAATGATGTTTATGGCGGGCTATGCCTTGGGAGCAATGATGGTTTGACATCTACATTGTAAGGATAATGTTGGTTAAATGTCCGCATTATGACTCTCTCTAGGGCCCATTGATAGGCCCATACGTATTGTGTGTAGGCCATCTAGGCCTATCCTCGTTGGAAGGATAGTTCATCACCATATAACATGCTTAGTATAGCTTCATAATTCATGCCCATACGTATGATATGTATACTTGATATGAAGAATGTCTGATCATAATATATACCATTTGGCAGATTATTTATGGGACTAACTGATAGGAGTTACCCACATGAGCGCGTGGTATGCGCAAGATTGCTACATGACTGACAGTGTGAGTCATGCATCTCGCATATGTGTGACATGATTGTTGCACGCCCTAGCGATATTAGGGCCGTGGCCTCCACAGGCATGTCACAGATAGTCAGACGGGACGCCGAAAATGTTTCATTCGAGCATCTGGGTACTTTGGATGTCCGTGGGTGAAAGTCCCTAAACCTCCAAGGCCAAAAGACCCTCCAATGTTTAGACCGAGTGGATTCATGAACGCCCAAGTGCCGAATACCAGTAAACCGCATCTCTCACTGTGTCGTGGTCGGTTGGGAAGGGGTGTGGCCTTATGCGCCCGAGTGAGGGGGCTGTAAGCTAGACTGAGTATGACCAGCTTGTAAATGGGTCTGCTATCGACGAGCTAGGTAGGTATTGATAGATTGCTGTCTAGGCAGATAGTGAGGTCTTTTCCACTCGCTGGTTGTATGGTTAGGGAGGCGGCAACCATTATGGAGTGTACTAGACCCCAGTGATAATCCCAGAGAGGAACCGTATTAATATGTGGACTTATTGAGCTGGAATTACATACTCATTCATTCATTCATTTACTATCCACTCGGGCTGGTGGTGCGCAACTATTTGTTAGTATACCTTCGCATGGCTAGGATTTCGATTGGGCGCGCGACTAACCTGAGATCAGGAGTTTACCACATTGAGTCTGACTATCCAAATTTAGGTATGAGACTGGTTTGGATAGAAGTCCCTTGTGTGGACCCCGTAGCCTGTGATACTACGTACTGTCATCCCGACCTCACACTCCAGTTTGGTCATTTCATTCACATCGCATATTGCATCCGCAAGCATATAACATTTTGGGTTGTTACGTTTTCTATATTTATATGGCCTAGATGGACTTAATAGGATTTACATATTGCATTGTACCCTCGACATCTGATATTTGGCTCTCTATGACTCTTCGTTTGCATAACTGATCTGTATTGCGTACTCTGATATCGTATGACTCATGGACTTGTCAGTATTTTCGCTTACTTTGATATCATATGATTCGTGATCTTGCCAGTATTTTCGATATTGTATGATTATGGTGTTGTATTTGTGTGCTTGACACTTATCTTGCACACACACTTTCACCACCCTCTAAGCTTTCTATAAGCTTATGCTCGATAGATGCGTGCAGGTGATGTCAGGTTGTAGTAGCGTTGAGCTTGGAGTGTGCAGCAGACTTTTTGGCTTTGATTTTTGACATACTTATTTCCCTTTCAGCATTGTATTCAAATGATTATATTAGTGGATATGTGATGATGATGTTGCCTTTGTGATTTGGGTAAAGTTATGGTTATGCTTCTTACGAGATAAATGTACGTAGGAAAATCCTCTTGGTAGGATCCCAGGATTGAAATCTGGCGTATGGGTGCTTGGAGTCGAGAATGGGGTACTACGGAGGCTATCGGCACCAGATTCGGCGATCGGAATTCCTGTGAGTCTGATTTTCAAGTTTGGGGCGTGACAGAAGATGGTATTAGAGCATAATTTGGGAGTACCTGAGGATAACATTACATATCTGCTGATAGCTACCCTTCACTCTATAATTGTTGAGAACCTAGAATGGTTAGATCCCCGAGTTCGAATAACTTAGAGATTTTCTGATATAGCTCCCTACTGTTAAAATTGTGAGGCTACATAGTATTCCATTTTCGATCATTTCTGATTCGGGATTCAAAGATTAGTGGGGTCATCATAATGATGAGGAGGCATCTTGGGAGCAAGAGGCTGAGATTCGTTGGCGTTATCCTTATCTCTTAGGTATATGATTATGTTGATATGTTGTGTTCTGATAGGATTTTCCTCCCTTGGTGAGCCCTGTATTGGTAGTATTATGATTTAAATTTTGGGGATGAAATTTTTATTAGGAGGGGAGAGTTGTAAGACCCGTATCCTAGCCTGTACTATTTCGTAGGCTTCCACGGTCCTCCAGGTCGAATTCCGGCGACCCGCGACACGTAAACTTCATTTGCGCGTAACCTTAAGTCACCTCCCGTAATCTAGAGTCGGCTCGACCCGAGACTTATACCCTACCGACCGCGCCGTTTCCGCGGTTCCGATGCCGTGTCTTGCACATCGATTCGATACCCTGGCCAGGAGATGTGGGTTCAAATTCGGTTCAAGGAAAAATGCCACACATTTGCAATCCCAAGAGAATCTTTATAACATGTCTCATCAATCAATCAATCAATCACCTCATGGAAAGTACAAGAACAACCCCAAAGTTAACCCTCTCCCTCTCTCTCTCTCTTATGCACCCATACATGTCAAGTACACCTATGAACTCACATCCATCACTCACACCCATCACCTCCCTTACAACCACCCCTTCTCTCTCTCTCTCTCTCTCTCTCTCTCTCTCTCTCTCTCTCTCTCTCTTCACATTTTTCAAGCAACTAAAGGAGTGCACGTCCGAACACTCCAAGGAGAGAAAAAAATGTTGTGTGTGGCCCACTTCGCATCCCAAGATCCATCATCCTAGCCCTTCATTTCTCATCATCTTTCATCAAATTGAGACACAAGGAGATCGGCATTCCATCGGACCAAGAAGATTAAACGGTGGGTGTTTTATAAGCCTAGATTTTTATGTTTTGATGATGGGCCAAGTGGGGCCTACCGATTGATGATATAGATCTCACTTTGGACCCTAGATGTGGCCGATGGTCCATTATGATTTCATGATCATTCCATGATGGGGTCATTCTCCATGGACCCCATCATGATGTTTACTTTTCTAAGTTTGAAAGAGGTCATCTCGACCTTCTATTTTGTTGGAGAAAGAATCTCCACCGTTGATTCTTGATTTAGTGGGCTCACATGTATTGTGACCCACTTGATGTATGATTAAAATGCATAAAGGGAGGGCTCATAGTGGCAGAACCCTCCATCACACATGCCCCTTTTTTTTTTTTCTCTCTATCTCCCTCTCTTTTTCATTTTTTTGGGATGTTGTGGCTGTGTGGCCCACTTAGATGGACTCCACCTTGATATATGTCTTACCCACACCATCCAACCTTTTGGTGGCCCACCTAGGCAGCACGTCTGTAGGTGGAGCCCACCTTGATGTATGAGTCTAATCCACGCCATCCATTCCATTCCCCAGCTCATTTTAGATGTTGAGCCGAAATATGAGGCCAATCCGATTATCTGGCGGGCCATGTCATAGTGGTTTCTACTGTTAGAATCCATTAGGGCCCATTCTAGTGTTTCTATAACTCAAAATACATCGCATATTGGGCTCATTTGGTCGGTCATGAGCCGTAGAATCTAATGGGTGGAGTGGATTCACCTGATGTGGGCCCCACGCAGGAAAAACCTTGAAAAAAAAAGAAAAAAGGGTGTAGCAGGCGCTGCTGTTGCTCGTCTAGAGGATGCTGCAGCAGCATCATGCTGTCTCACCGTGGATGGAAAGGGCTGGGGCATGGGTCCCAGCTGTGGGCCCCACCGTGATGTGTGTTGACATCAACACCATGCATTTGATGGGCCCCCTATTTAAACAGTGGGCCCCCCTAAAAATCAGCCGTATATGCATCTCAGGTGGACCACACTATAAGGAACAGTGGGATTGAACGTCAACCATTAAAACCTCTTGGTCCAAAGGTTTTGGAATAAATTAATATTATTTATTTATTTTATTTGGTCTATGTGACCTTATCAACAGATTAGATGGGAAATAAACCTTATGGTGGGCCCTACGTGGGACCCACCTATGTTGTTTTTAAGCAGCAGCCTTTGCCAGCTGCTACTGCAATTGCAGCAGCAGCACGTGATGCACGTGTTATCCACGGTGTAAATGCACACTGTCCATTTAGTTGGTGGGCCACGTGTGCGGACCCTACCATGATGCATGTGTTGTATCCATACCTTCTAACCATTTTGAGAGATCATTTTATGGCATGAGAGAAGAATGAGTCAGATCTAAAGTTCAAGTGGACCCCCACCATCTAAATAGTGGACAGTGACCTTCACCGTTCAAACTTCTAAAGGGCCACAGTAGTTTTCAATAAAGCTGATATTTGTTTTCACTTCATCTATCACTACGTTAACTTATGAATTAGTTCGATCTCAAATACATTACGGTGGACCACACCGTGATGTGTCCATCCATTGATCAGGTGGACCACATCGGAAAATAGTGGAGGATTGAGCGTCTATCAGTGAAACCCATTGGGGTCACAGAAGTTCTGGATCAATAAGGAATTTGTTTTCCCTCTTAATCTAGGTCTTTAAGACCTTATGATTAGATTGGGTGGAAAATAAACCTTATGGTGGGCCCTGTGATTTGTTTAACAGTGAGAATTATTATCTCCACTACTATTTGTGATATGGTCTAAATGATCCTTCATTAAGATTCTTTTTGAGGAGATATAAGGCCCACCTTGATATATATATGAGGCCCGTTGTTGAGGCCCACCTTGATATATATGAGGCCTGTTGTTGAGGCCCACCTTGATGTGTATAAGGCCTGTTGTTGAGGCCCACCTTGATGTGTATAAGGCCTGTTGTTGAGGCCCACCTTGATATATAAGAGGCCCATGTGATGCAGCCCATTTGATGCATTTGAGGCCCATGGGTCGAGGCCCAATGAGATGTATATAAGGTCCATTGTAATATGTGATTCCACCATGGTTTATGTAATGAAGTTTATGGTGGGCTATGCCTTGGGAGCAATGATGGTTTGACGTCCACATTGTAAGGATAATGTTGGTTAAATGCTCGCATTATAACTCTCTCTAGGGCCCATTGATAGGCCCATACTTATTGTGTGTAGGCCATTTAGGCCCATCCTCGTTGGAAGGATAGTTCATCACCATATAACATGTTTACTATAGCTCCATGATTCATGCCCATAGGCATCATATGTATGCTTGATATGAGGAATGTCTGATCATAGCATATACTATTGGGCAGATTATTTATGGGACTCGCTGATAGGAGTTACCCACATGAGCGCGTGGTGCGCACAAGATTGCTACATGACTGACGGTGTGACTCATGCGTCTCGCATATGTGTGACATGATTGTTGTATGCCCTATCGACATCAGGGCCGTGGCCTCCACAGGCATGTTGCGAATGGCCAGATGGGACACCGAAAATATTTGGTTCGAGCATCTGGGCACTTTGGATGTCTGTGGGTGAAAGTCCCTAAACCTCCGAGGCCAGGAGATGATCCAACGTCTAGACCGAGTGGATACATGACCGCCCGAGTGCCGAATACCAGTAGGCCACATCTCTCACTGTGTCGTGGTTGGTTGAGAGAGGGTGTTGCCTTATCCGCCCTAGTGAGGGGGCTGTAAGCTAGGCTGAGTATGACAAGCTCGTAAATGGGTCCGCTATCGACGAGCCGGGTAGGTATTGGCAGACTGCTGGCTAGGCGGATAGTGAGGTCTTTTCCACTCGCTGGTTGTGTGGCTCGGGAGGCGAGAGTCATTGTGAAGTGTACTAGACCTCGGTGATGATCCCAGAGAGGAACCGTACTGATATGTGGACTTATTTAGTAGAAATTGCATACTCATTCATTTATTCATTCACTATCCACTCGGGCTGGTGGTGCGCAACTATTTGTTACATGTACCTTCGCATGGCCAAGATTTTGGTTAAGGGCACGACTAACCTGAGATCAGGAGTTTACTATATTGAATTTGACTATCCAAATTTAGGTATGGGATTGGTTTGGATAGAAGTCCCTTGTGGTGGACCCCGTAGCTTGTGATACTATGTACTGTCATCCCGACCTTACACTCCAGCTTGATCATTTCATTCGCATCGCATATTGCATCTGCGGGCATATGGCATTTTGGGTTGTTATGTTTTCTGTACTTACATGGCCTAGACGGACTTAGCAGGATTTACATATTGCATTGTACCCTCGGCATCTGATATTTGGCTCTCTATGACTCTTCATTTGCATAACTGATCTGTATTGCATACTCCAATATTGTATGACTCATGGACTTGTCAGTATTTTCGTTTAATCTGATATCGTATGATTCGTGATCTTACCAGTATTTCTGATATTGTAGGATTACAGTGTTGTATTTGTGTGCTTGGCATTTATCTTGCGCACACACTTTCACAACCCTCTAAGCTTTCTATAAGCTTATGCACGATAGATGCGTGTAGGTGTATAAGTGCTATGATTTGATTCCTCTTTGATTGTCAAATTTTGTGTGTTAAAACGTCTCCGTATGTTGTGTGTTTGTATCTTGATAAATTTGTTCGAGACACCTCGTCAACACTTGAAGTCTAGCTCAAAGAATTCTTCAAGCTTTATGATAATTCAAGCTACAATATGAAGAGAGAACTCCGGGTCAAGACTCAAGTTCAAGTGCAAGTTCAAGATTCAAATCTAAATGCGGGACTCAAGTACAACTTAAAGTTACATTGAAGCTTCTGAAGTAGTCAAGCTACGTTGAGAAGAAATCAAGCTTCGTAAAGATCAAAGTCTAAGCAAATGAAGTGTTCAAATGTCCATACTTCATGTTCTAGGTTTGATAGACCATTAGATTGACCTTAGGGTAGGTCACTTTGGATACATAATCCAAATGAATAATATTATATGATTTTTGTCCACTTTAAGACCAGTCCTAGACCCTGTTCGACCAGTCCTAGTACTGTCTCGACCAGTCTAAGAAGTTTCAAGACCAGTCCTAAAATGGTTGCAATTTTTCAGTTTTCTTGGTTCAGCTACGACCAGTCTTGGAGTCTGCTCAACCGGTCGTGAGATGGTCTCAACTCGACCTTCGACCAGTCGTAAAGCTTCGACTCAAACTCCAGCGATTAAATCAAGTGTCGCACGACCAGTCGTAGAGGGGTCTCGTTTGGTCGTGGACTGCCTTCGACCAGTCGTGGACTACCTACGACCGGTCGTGAAACGGTCAGATGCGATCGCGCTAAAAAATTCAAAAATCAGTTTATTTCAAGACCAGTCGTGGTGACCCTAGGACCATTCGAAGACGAATTTCTTCTGCTATAATAACATACGAATTTCAGAGTTTTTCATTGAATATTGAGTGAACTCAAGGCTCCACTCTGAGATAAGTTTGTGTTTAAGTTTTAAGCTATTTTGTGCATAATTTCTTTCTCTTTTTGATAACTTATCTAATTTGATTTTGTTTCTGTATTCCAATCTAATTTGAAAAGAGGAATTGACATATTCCTTCTTCTTGGAATCAAAATCAAATATAGCTATACCCAACTAGTTTAAATTTAAAATCAATTAGAACTTAGAACCATATTAAAGTGAGTTGTGGACATTAAACTTCTATATTCAACGTCTACTCCACTTGGTTCTTCCGGGCAGCTACAAGAGGAGAAATCCAGGTATTTTACAATTCTGTAAATTCCATTAGTTTTTTATTTTTGTTTAGGATTCGCCAAAAAAATCTCAAATTGTGTGGTTATCTGAGGAGAGCCAGAAAACTCAGAAGTGTGGGTTTTTGGATTGTGTAAGCCCAAGTTAAAAAGACGCAATTGTAAAGGTTTTGGGTGACCTGTGAAAACCTATTTGATAGTGAATGCTAATATCCCCTGTGTGAGGATATTAGGAGTGGAGTAGCATTCTGTGTAGCTGTTGAAGAACAGTTGGTGTACACACAGACGAACCACTATAACTCTTTGTCTTGTGGATTGAATGCTTGCTTGATTTTCATATCTTTT
Source organism: Magnolia changhungtana (assembly GCA_030180095.1). Taxonomy (NCBI): domain Eukaryota; kingdom Viridiplantae; phylum Streptophyta; class Magnoliopsida; order Magnoliales; family Magnoliaceae; genus Magnolia; species Magnolia changhungtana. The sequence goes on along the minus strand of JASAUF010000502.1, from coordinate 1,228,302 downwards.
ATCATTCAATTGTATGGAATGTACATGTGGATGTGAATGTTGTAACAATTTACATTTCAAGCAAGTGTGGAGATTGTTGTAATAAATTAGATCTACATTTCTGCATTTAATTTCAATTCTCTGCTATTCATTTATCTTTATTAAAATTGAGTTCTTGATTCAAAAGAAGTTCTAGAAATAAGGTTGTCCTACCATAAGCCCTTGTTTATTATGGTGTAAGGTTGTCCTTAGAACTGAATTTGTATCAATCTCTCAATACTTATGTATTAAGGTGATTTAATTTCAGCATTGATAATTGATTTATAATTGTAAGGCTATTGATTAATTTATTCCGCTGATTTTATTTTTAATTTGGCATAGTCCTATTCACCCCCCCTCTAGGACATATAGCTTGGCCTTTTCAAGTGGTATCAGAGCCTAATAGCTCGTTCTTATTGTTCTTTTTTGGATTTATTTCCTGAGCTAACGATCTAAGCTATATTATTAAGATGTCAAATTTTGATAGCCTATCAGTCACTAGGCCTCCACCCTTTGATGGCTCCAACTATGCCTATTGGAAAGCCAGAATGAGGATCTTCCTCAAATCAATGGATGAGAGTGTGTGGCGAGCCACAGTGACCGAATGGAACTCTCCTACCATTGTAGTAGCTGAATCTGACGGTTCAAAAACTATGTCTGTACCTGCTTATTATTTGTGGACCACCCTTTAGAAAAGTGAGTATAGTGCCAATGCTAAAGCACTAAATGCAATCACTTGCGCATTATCACTGGATGAGTTCAAAAGAATTATATCCTGTAATACTGCAAAGCAAGCCTGGGATATACTAGAAATGACACACGAGGGTACATCAATTGTCAAAAAGTCTAAAGTCCAACTCCTCACAACCAAATTTGAAGAAATTCATATGGAGGAAAATGAAATGTTTATGGACTTTTACACTAGATTAAATGACATTGTAAACTCTATGTGGGGTCTTGGCGATAAAATTCCAGAAAGTAAAGTGTGTGCAAAGATACTACGCTCACTTCCTGAACGGTTCAATTCTAAAGTAACCGCGATCCAGGAACTTCGTGATACGGATAATATGAGGGTAGAAGAACTAGTTGGTTTTTTACAAACCTATGAATTAAATTTTAAAGCTCCTAAAGGTAAATCTATAGCTTTGAAACATTCTAAAGGTATTTCCCAAGAAAACTCAGATTTAGAAAATTCTGAAGACGATATGGCTCTTTTGGTGAAAAAGTTTTACAAAATTTTCAAAAGCACGAAAAGGGTCGACTTTCAAAAGGGAAATGAAAAGAAACGATCTAAACCTAAGTCCAAAACTTGGAAGTCTTTAAAAGATAGTTAGTGTTACAATTGCCAAGAGTATGGGCATTTAGCAAACAAATGTCCTAAAAAGGACAGACCCAGAAGGAAGGGTATGTTGGCTACTTGGGATGAATCATCTGATTTTGAAGCATCTTCTGAATTAGAAAATTCTGAAACCGAGTCGAGCAGTGAAGTTGAAGCCCTTATGACTCTAGCCAAGTTTACTTTTTCAGATCACGATGATTCAACAAGTGAAGAAAATTTGAATAGTGATTATGAAAATGAAGAAGATCTTCAAGATGCTTATAATGCCTTATATAAGGAAAGTTGTAAAATTGCTGTCAAACTTAAGCTTCAAAAAGAAAAGTTTTCTAAACTTAAAGAATATTTTGAAACTCTTGTTTTAGAAAAATCGCATATTTCAGATTGTTTGGAAAAATCAAAATGTGTTTTGGAATTCAAAACCTTGTTGATTGATGATTTGAAATCTGAAAATGAGAAACTTAAAAATGAAGTATCTTCTCTTCTAAGTTTGAAGGATACATGGAGATATGCCCAGGGTGATCCAAAGTTAGAAAAATTATTATCCAGATCAAGAAAATGTGGTGATAGATTTGGGTTGGGCTATGAGAAAAATACATCTCCTAAACAGAAGTATACTTTTCCCAACTTTGTGAAAGGAGAAACTTCTAACTCAAAAGGAAAAGGTACTAGTCAAGTTTTTTCTAAAAATACAAAAACTTTTTATAAACCTAAAAGCAGCTATACAAATTTTAAAAATCAGAACAGAAATCTTCTTGCTGAAAAAATAATTGACTTACTTAAGGAGCTACTAAAATCTAAATCAGTAGGTCATTCTTACAACATCAGACAAAAGAAGACCAACTATGTTCCTAAACCCAAAACAGTTATGAAATGGGTTCCTAAAGTTGCCTGCTTGATTGCCCACACTGCATTCAAAGCAACAAGCCATTCAAAATGGTACCTAGACAGTGGATGTTCCAGGCACATGACAGGTGATAAGGCTTTATTCACCGATCTAAAAGATATGACTGATGGATCAGTCACATTTGGTGATGGGAGCAACTGCAAGATTATTGGCCAAGGTACGGTTCAACTTTATAATCTTCCCTTATTTAAGAATGTTTTATATGTTGAGGGATTAAAACACAACTTGCTAAGCATATCTCAAATATGTGACAACAGCCATAGTGTTAAATTTTCTAATCAAGGTTGTGAGATTATTGATAAAAAGGGTTCTGTAATATTAACTGGTCACAGAATTTCTGAAAACTGCTATATAGTATGCAATGAAGCTCATTTAATCAAACATGTTACACGGTCCATACTGATGGGATAGAATTATGGCATAAACGTCTTGGACATGTACACTAGCGAAATTTGTACAGATTGAGCAAAGGAGAACTAATTAGAGGTCTACCTAAAGTACAAAATGTAGATAAAATATGTGGTGAATGTCAGTATGGTAAACAAACAAGGAGCTCTCACAAAAAGGTGAACTCCAATACCACATTTAGACTACTCGAGCTTCTCCATATGGATCTTATAGGACCAACCAGAACGGAAAGTCGAGGCGACAAAAAATACATCTTGGTTAATGTAGATGATTATACAAGATACACTTGGGTTTCATTCTTGAGGGACAAATCAGAAACCCTTGATGAAGTGAAAAAGATTATAAAACGGATCCAAACTGAAAAATGTTCTCAAGTTAGTAAGATCCGTAGTGATCATGGATCCGAGTTTGAAAATAGCGGTTTTGAGAAACTCTGTAGTGATCAGGGAATATCACATGAATTCTCTGCGCCCAAAACTCCACAACAAAATGGTATTGTGGAAAGAAAAAATAGAGTGCTTCAAGAAATGGAAAATGTTATGTTAAATAGCATGAAGCTCCCTAGAAATTTATGGGCTGAAGCAGTGAATACCGCCTGCTACATTATCAACCGTGTTTATATCTGCAAATCTAATAATAAAACGGCTTATGAAATGTGGTTTGAGAAAAAGCCTACTGTCAAATATTTTCAAATTTTTGGCAGCAAGTGCTATATTTTACGTGATCGTGAAAATCTGGGAAAGTTTGACACTAAAAGTGATGAAGAAATTTTCTTAGGATACTCTTTAAACAGTCGTGCATATCGTATTCTGAACAACAGGACTGGTGTGATTCAAGAGTCAATAAATGTAGTAATTGACGATCACTTGAACACACCTGCCCCTAGTTCAGATAATGATGAAGCTCTTATGTATGAAAAGCCAGATACTTCATCATGTAAAACTAATTCTGAATTAAGAACTGTTAAAGATAATCCAACTGATCAAATACTTGGAAACCCTCTCACTGGTGTGCGCACTCGTAGACAATTAGAGGACATATGTAACTACGTATGCTTTATATCCAAATAGAACCGGTTAACGTGAAAGAAGCACTTTCTGATGAAAACTAGACAGTTGCTATGCAGGAAGAACTTAATCAGTTTGTCAGAAATGATGTCTAGCACCTTGTTCTTAGACCTAAAGATTAACATATTATTGGAACAAAATGGATTTTCAAAAATAAGTCTGATGAATTGGGAAATATCATTCGAAACAAGGCAAGACTAGTTGTGCAAGGGTACACACAAATTGAAGGGATTGATTATGATGAAACTTTTGCCCCTATTGCTCGCCTTGAATCTATCAGACTTTTCATATCTATTGCATGTTTTAGAAAGTTTAGAATTTTTCAAATGGATGTAAAGAGCGCATTTTTGAATGACGACCTACATGAAGAGGTATATGTTGAACAACCGACTGGGTTTGAAGACCCTAAGCTTACCAATCATGTATACCGCCTTAAAAAGGCTCTCTATGGTCTGAAACAAGCTCCTAGAGCATGGTATGAAAAATTGACTAAGTTCTTACTAAGTCACAAGTTTCAGATGGGTAGTGTAGATAAGACGCTTTTTGTTAAGAAACATAACGATGATATCTTAATGGTTCAAATCTATGTTATGATATAATTTATGGATCAACTTATACTAACATGACTGTTGAGTTTGCAGATCTAATAAAATCTGAATTTGAAATGAGCATGGTTGGTGAATTAAATTATTTCCTAGGGTTGCAAGTAAAACAACAATCTGATGGAATTTTTATTTCACAAACTAAGTATGCATTAAACTTGATTAAAAGATTCCGATTTGAAAATGGTAAGAACTTTGATACTCCTATGAGTACAACTCTAAGACTCTCAAAAGACTTTACAGGTAAAGATGTAGATCCTAAATTGTATCGTAGTATGATAGGTAGCTTACTTTACTTAATGTTAAAGTAGACCCGATATTGCTTTAAGTGTTGGAATTTGTGCTAGATATCGCCTAATCCTAAAGAATCTCACTTAATCTAACATTAAACGAATTATTCGATATGTCGTAAGTTCGCTTAATCGGGTCTTTGGTATCCCTATGATTCTAGTGTTCAATTGGTGGGTATTCGGATCTTGATTGGGCGAAATATAGATGATAGAAAATCAACCAAATGGTAGTTGTTTTTACATTGAAACCGCCTGGTTTCTTGGTTTAGCAAGAAACAAAGTTCCATATCACTCTCAACTCTGAGGCCGAATATATTGCAGCAGAAAATGCTTGTACTCAGTTGGTTTGGATGAAACGTATGCTGAGTGATTATGGAATCGCACAAGACTCTATGGTTTTATACTGTGATAATTTCAGTGCGATAAACATTTCAAAAAACCCAATCCAGCATTCACGTACTAAGCATATTGACATTTAATTTCATTACATTCGTGAATTAGTAGAAGAAAAAATAATATCTTTAGAATATATTCCTACCGAGACTCAGCTTGTAGACATTTTCACTAAACCGCTCGACAAAAGCAGGTTTAACAAATTGAAATTTGATCTTAGTATGTGCAAATTTAAATAATTGATCATGCATTTTTGTATCATATTGTATATGGTGTTAATATGTTATTAATTTAAATTTTAAAATTTTGACAAAATTACATATTTTTTTTCTCTCTGGTCTAAGACTGGTCGAGAACGTGCTCGACCAGTCTTGATACGACCGGTCGAGTATATTCCAAGACCGGTCGTGCGCGCGATGCCCTTTTTAATTTGGAAAAAACTTGTTTCTTCTTCATTCCAACCCTCTTCACCAACGAGCCGAGCTTCAACTAGTCGAACCCTTGTGTTCGATTCCTCTAGGTTAGAGTGATTTTTCTTGTTTTCTTAGAGAATCTTAATCTTCACTCTTAATTTTCTTGATCATTGGTGTCTATTTCCTATAAATCTTCAACTTGTTGGGTTCTTCTGTTTTTTTTTGCTAAATCTAGAGAAACCCATCTCTATTTTCTTGAACTTTCTTTCATTTCTTCAAGAATATGGAATCTAGAGGTAAAAAGAAAATTCACAGAGGTGCATCTTCTTCTCGTTCAAATGCAATCACTAGACGTCATCTTAGGGATCCTAAAGATGATCCTCCGCATGTATGTGACCTGCGTATGCGTAATATTATTGTTGAAAAAGCTGTTGATTTAAATCATATTGCTCCATATGGTCTCCTTCCTCTCCTTCAATCTGTAGGTTGGGAAAAACATTTTATGCTGGGGTGAACCGGCATATCAGTCCATAGCACAAGCCATGGTTGCTTGTATATCTGACTTCTCTGCTGAGCAACTGACCTTTACTATTGATACTAGAGAAGGGCCGTTTCATGTTGATCGACATTTAATTTCCGGCCTTATGGATATTCAAGTAAATGATGATGGTGTTCATCCTAGTGCACTTGCTGAGAAAGTGTCAGAATCTGAAAAACGTATTTTTACTAGAGCTTTGTGCAATATGAATGCTCCATGGACTGTAAATGGAAATGCCCTTAAAACTAGATACTTGTTACCCAAATACAGAGTTTTGCATCGTTTCTTCACTTCTATTCTGTATCCCCGCTCTGAAAACAAGACTGAGTTGACTCTGTTTATGGTTCGTATTTTGTACTCGAGCTTTACTGGTGCTAACATCTGTCTGCCCTCCTTGATTTGTTCCTCTATCATACAAATTCGTAGTAATCCTGGTCATGGTGATATTCCTTTTGGATATCTGTTAAATGTATTAGCCACTCACATGTTAGTCGCTATGCCCATCGGTGAGGCTCCTATCAGACACCTCATATTTAACAATTCCAACCTGAATAAGATGAAGTTGGAGTTGGCTCATGGTCAAGTTGATATTGATGCGGGTGATGCTGCTGCTGAAGCTGAGATGGGTGTCGAAGGTGATGAGTTGCCGACCGATGATATTGACATGGATGATATTTTTAATGAAATTGATTCTGATTCTAGAAATGATCCAGACTTTGAACTATCTGATTTCAATGCACGTCTTAGTGCACTAGAGGAAAAAGTAGAACAGATGAATGTTGGCCACAATCAACGATTTAAAAATATACGCAAATATTTTAGGCGCTTACAGAAAAGCCTTCACCAATGTGATCCTAACACTCCTGCTCCATCATCTGGTTCCGATTGAGAATGTTTACTCTTTGGTCTGTAATAAGTTTACTATATTTCGTTCCTTGGTTGTGTGGATTACTGTCTTAAAACATCACTTGTTACTTCTTTTAATATGTACTCTGACTCACCTTGCAAACTTCCCTTGTTTTGTTATTTACTCTGCACTTTTTATTATTCTATCTTTCTGAGTTGATATCTCTAATTCTGTCTTTCATGTCCTATCTTTGTTTCTTCCTTTGTCATATTTTGACAAAAAGGGGGAGAATGTGTGCATTCTATTTATGAGATATGATTGATATGATGTATACCTGATATGATATATACCTACTCAGAGGACGTTGAGGTGTATTAACTCAGGGGGAATTGATTTTGTGTTGACAGGGGGAGTTGAGTTGTCTTAGTTAACAACTAGTGCATGATTCGTTATTATATAATGTGATGCTTATCTTACTGAAGTATGAGATGTGTTTTGTCACAAATTTGACAAAGGAGGAGATTGTAAGTGCTATGATTTGATTCCTCTTTGACTGTCAAAACGTCTCCATATGTTATGTGTTTGTATCTTGATAAATTTGTTCAAGACACCTCGTCAACACTTGAAGTCTAACTCAAAGAATGCTTTAAGCTTCATGATAATTCAAGCTACAATATAAAGAGAGAACTCCGGGTCAAGACTCAAGTTCAAGTGCAAGTTCAAGATTCAAATCTAAATGCGGGACTCAAGTACAACTTAAAGTTACATTGAAGCTTCTGAAGTAGTCAAGCTACATCGAGAAGAAATCAAGCTTCATAAAGATCAAAGTCTAAGAAAATGAAGTGTTCAAATGTCCATACTTCATGTTCCAGGTTTGATAGACCATTAGATTGACCTTAGGGTAGGTCACTTTGGATACATTATCCAAATGAATAGTATTACATGATTTTTGTCTACTCTAAGACCAGTCCTAGTACTGTCTCGACCAGTCTAAGAAGTTCCAAGACCAGTCCTAAAATGGTTGCAATTTTTTAGATTTCTTGGTTCGGCTACGACCAGTCCTGGAGTCTGCTCGACCGGTCGTGAGATGGTCTCGACTCGACCTTCGACCAGTCGTAAAGCTTCGACTCAAACTCCAGCGACTAAATCAAGTGTCGCACGACCAGTCGTCGAGGGGTCTCGTTTGGTCGTGGACTACCTTCGACCAGTCGTGGACAACCTACGACTGGTCGTGAAACGGTCAGATGCGATCGCGCTCAAAAATTTAAAAATCAGTTTATTTCAAGACCAGTCGTGGTGACCCTAGGACCAGTCGAAGACGAATTTCTTCTGCTATAAATAGCATACGAATTTCAGAGTTTTTCATTGAATATTAAGTGAATTCAAGGCTCCACTCTGAGATAAGTTTGTGTTTAAGTTTTAAGCTATTTTGTGCATAATTTCTTTCTCTTTTTGATAGCTTATCTAATTTAATTTTGTTTCTGTATTCCAATCTAATTTGAAAAGAGGAATTGACATATTCCTTCTTCTTGGAATCAAAATCAAATATAGCTACACCCAACTGGTTTAAATCTAAAATCAATTAGAACTTAGAACCATATTAAAGTGAGTTGTGGACATTAAACTTCTATATTCAACGTCTACTCCAATTGGTTCTTCCGGGCAGCTATAAGAGGAGAAATCTAGATATTTTACAATTCTGTAAATTCCATTAGTTTTTAGTTTTTGTTTGGGATTCGCCAGAAAAATCTCAAATTGTGTGGTTATCTGAGGAGAGCCAGAAAACTCAGAAGTGTAGGTTTTTGGATTGTGTAAGCCTAAGTTAAAAAGACACAATTGTAAAGGTTTTAGGTGAACCTGTGAAAACCTATTTGATAGTGAACGCTCCCTGTGTGAGGATATTAGGAGTGGAGCAGCATTCTGTGTGGCTGTTGAAGAACAATTGGTGTACACACAGGCGAACCACTATAACTCTTTGTCTTGTGGATTGAATGCTTGCTTAATTTTCATATCTTTTATCATTCAATTGTGTGGAATGTACATGTGGATGTGAATGTTGTAACAATTTATATTTCAAGCAAGTGTGGAGATTATTGTAATAAATTAGATCTACATTTCTGCATTTAATTTCAATTCTCTGTTATTCATTTATCTTTATTAAAATTGAGTTCTTGATTCAAAAGAAGTTCTAGAAATAAGGTTGTCCTACCATAAGCCCTTGTTTATTATGGTGTAAGGTTGTCCTTAGAACTGAATTTGTATCAATCTCTCAATACTTATGTATTAAGGTGATTTGATTTCAGCATTGATAATTGATTTATAATTGTAAGGCTATTGATTAATTTATTCTGCTGATTTTATTTTTAATTTGGCATAGTCCTATTCACCCCCCCCTCTAGGACATATAGCTTGGCCTTTTCAAGGTGGCATCAGGTTGCAGCAGCGTTGAGCTTGGAGCATGCAGTAGACTTTTCGGCTTTGACATATGTATTTCCCTTTCAGCACTGTATTCAAATGATTATATTAGTGGATATGTGATGATGATGTTGCCTTTGTGATTTGTGTAAACTTATGGTTATGCTTCTTACGAGATAAATGTATGTTGGAAAATCCTCTTGGTAGGATCCCAGGATTGGAATCTGGCGTATGGGCACTGGGAGTAAAGAATGGGGTACTACGAGGCTGTCAGCACAAGATTCGGCGATTGAGATTCCTGTGAGTCCAATTTTTGGGTTTGGAACGTGACACCAGTAGCAGTGGAAGAATCGGCGCTCGTAAGCTCGTGGGTCGGAGTGTCTCAAAACTTATCTGCTCGAGCTCCGAACCCTGCACGAAATGTAACGGCTCGACCCTCAAACCACTTGCCTTTCCAATTTTTGTTGGAGGTAGGGAGTCTGGTTATCAGGCCAGGGTACACGGAGGCCTGACTGAGAAATAGTTCCAGTACGGCTCAAACTTGTTGTGTTTGGCCTGATTCATAGCCAAGAACTCGTCCAGTGTTAGGTGTTGGTTCTTTATCTGATGTCAGAGAATGAGGGAGGAGACCAGAATCCGCTAGGCGTTCAGAGCCAACTGACCCGGAACCAGCTTTAGAAGTCCGGTCACCAGGCGCACGAATAGGTGGATGGGAAATTGAAGCCCGCATTGAAGGGCGCAAATGAATATTACGATGTCCCCATCGGCAGGAACACCTGGAGCGTCAAGAAAAGAAGGAGCTCGGATACGTACCGAGTCGGGAATTTGGTACTCGGTACGAAGTTGAGCTATCTAAGACTCGATTAGAACCGAGCCCTCAGGGACTATGGCTTCGGATCTACCTCCCGAAGGCCCGAACTTAGCCCTTCCTGCTGAATCCTGGGGTACCCTCTTTGATCCCGTGCCTCAGCTTTTGGCCCTCATACCCGTAGTCTTCTTAATCGGAGGATAGAGTGGTACTGCTTCCAAGAGACCTTCGGAGTCCGCTTGCTCCAAGTCTATGGTCTTTGGCTCGGAATCCTCGTTCACCGCTCGGACCTCTTAGACCTCGTCCGAGCTGTTTGACATAGTATTCTAAAAAGAAATGGAAAAGGAGTTTGGGAAGGAGAACTCATAAAGAACGGCCTTTCGAAAAGCTTCTCACTGCGCGAACTCTCAGAGAAAATGGAGCGTGGAGGAATGCAAATGAAGTAGGAGACTTCAAATGAGGACTAGGAGAGGTTAATATAACCGCTGCTAACCAAACGTAATCATGACAGACAACTGTCTCCAAAGCTGACACGGGTTGGTCACGGACCTGGTTGAACACGTAGAAGCAGGTAATTCGTACGGGCTGACTCTCTCCGAGCCGAATGCCATCAGTACTGAAACAACATTTATTGTATAGGCGGCCTCTCGCTTCCTGATGGACACGCGACAGTAGCCTACTCATCCCACCGATTCGAATCCTCAACCGTCACCACGCATCCACCATCCAGCAGCCAGAACTCAAAAAGCCACAACTGACGTACAACATGCGGATCCCGAAGCGTAATCATCACGATCATTCATTTCGACTTAGCTGACCCATCATCATGAATAAGAAGGCGGTTCATTTTCCCAGGCATTTACTCCTTGAGTCCAAACTCGGACACAAGGAGTCGGGGGCTTCTGTTATGGGAAAATCTGAGCCGAACCCAACAAAGGCCTTCTTGGGGAAGTTGAAGTGAGTTTCAATGATATATTTAGTATGGGATATGGATGATCAAATAGTGGATCATGAACTTGAGTGTTGTAGGCCTGATAAATGGTGGATTTGGCGAATTGAATCCCAATTTTAAGATGATTTAAGGGCAGGGCCTTCCATAGTTCACATTGAATGGTTTAAATGATTTCTAGGGCAGTGTAATTGCAACCTAAAGGTTGATTTTATAACCCCGATGGTTGAATTAGGGAAATCAAGTGTTGGAATGATCAAAGAAACATTGTGGATTTAATGAACGGTGGATCTCGTGGTTCAGAATTCTAAATCTAAGATGAATGATTAGATTTTTCTATCAAGGAGATGAAAATCTGAAAGTATGTTTCTTCGTTAATGTGGGGGTCCATCTTGAAAATCAATCAGTTGGATGACTTGACCTATGAATGAAAAGTGTTTTGATGGTTAGATTGATGCATGATTAAGTTTATATACTGATCTCGACGTTGATTGCATGGTTGGGATTATTTCATGGTTACAATGAAGATTGTTCATGTTAATTTAGGGCTAAAATCTATCTGAGGTGTTTAGCTGCGATATCACACGCCTCGATCGTGAGTTGAATAATTATTGATGGTGTAATCCCACGTTGAGAAGTCAAGGGTCGATCTAGGGAAGATTGATCTTGAATGAGTAGGTTAAGATGGGTGAATTGTGAGAGATTAAGTGATGTGTTAGTTATAGATTATGTGTTCTCACACACGCTTGTGCTAAATTTGATTTACCTGGTAACACCCGAGTACAGAAAAGTATAGGGTGTTATATTTAATTTGTCCATCAGTCTATGGGTGGTAGGCGTTGCTGAACTGAAGTTGTGTACTGAACCGTCTCTACAAAGTCTACCAAAAGTGGCTAATGAACTTCATGTCATGGTCAGAAGTAATGGTCTTGGAAACCCTGTGTAGCCGCACGACCTCTTTGAAGCATAGGTTTGCCATGTGTGTTGCGTTGAGAGTCTTCTTCTATAGGATAAAGTGCACCATTTTTGTGAAATGATTTAACACCATGAACACCGAATCCATGCCTTGTTGTGTTCGTGGGAGACTAAGTACAAAGTCCATAAATAAATCCTCTCAAGGATTGTCAGGCACATGTAATGGGATATAAAGGCTTATATTTTAAGACTGCCCCTTGGAGGTCTGATGTCACGCCCCAAACTCAAAAATCGGGCTCACAAAATTTCTGATCGCCAAATTCAGCGCCGACAGCCTCCGTAGTACCCCATTTTTGGCTCCCGACACCCATATACTAGGTTCCGATCCTGGAATCCTACAAGGAGGATTGTCAACATGAATTTGATTCGCAATAAGCATAACCATAAGCATAAGCCATAAAAATAACCAACAACATCATCACAAATCTACTAAGATAAAAAAACTTTCAGTACAATGCATAAGGGAAATATAATATCGATAATCAAAAGCTCCAAAAGTCGACTGTATGCTCCAAGCTCATTGCTGCTGTGGCATCCTAGCGTCACCTGGACGCATCAATCGCGTATAAGCTTATAAAAAGCTTAGAGGGTGGTGAAAGTGTGCGCGCACAATTTAAGCGTGCTCAGAATGCAATATTAGAGTAATGTACAATATGCTGGCGAAACCATGAGTACTATCAACCGTACTAAGGCTATGCGATGCAAGGCATGAATGCTATCGGCCATATTAAGGCCATGCGATGCAAGACGTGAATGATGTCGGCCATACCAAGGCCAAGCGATGCGCGATGCAACTCGAGCATACCAATCCTTATCCGAATCCACATATCAATGCAGCTCATCACTAGAGTATCAAATATCAGTATAGATCTCACTCTGGACAATCATCAGGGTCTAGTACACTCTACGCCAGCTTGCTGCCCCTATCCGAGCGCACAACTAGGTAAGTGGAAGAAATCTCACAATCCGCTTGCCAATATCGGGCCCTGGTTATTGATAGCAGACCCATTCCTCAAGCTGGTTAAACTCAACCTAGATATTGCCCCCTCACTCAAGCGGGTAAGGTCACACCCCTTTCCAACCGAGCACGAGACAGTGGGAGAAGCGGCCTACTGGTATATGGCCCTCGTGTGCTCATGTATCTACTTGGTCTCGACATTAGAGTCATCCTCTGGTACCATCGGGTTTAGGAATTTTCACCCAAGGACATCTATAATGCCCCGATGCTAGTAACAGTATTTTTGGTATCCAATCCGTCTCTCCACGATGTGCCTGTGGAGGCCACGGCCCTGATGTCGCTAGGACGTATAGTAACCACATCACACAATACAAGATGCATAAGTTATACAATCTAATCATGCATCAATCCTACGCGTACCATGTGCTCATGAGGGACAACATCGCCTATCAGGGAATCCCATAAACACTTACTAGAAGGCATATGCAATGGCCAACCTCATCTCATCATAAGTATGCAGATGATGCGTATGGGCATGTATCATGATGTTATGCTGTCACATACTCATAATCGGTATCGATAATCGGCGTCGATAATTGACCTATATACAAGGCGGGGTCCATAGATAAATAGTCTATCTAAACCATAATATAAAGATCGACCCTCGGCCGTGGATATATCAAATTCGGTAGCACGGAGCCATCCATCTACGGTGAGAATGGACCATGAAACATCAATGAGGCCTAATGATTTGAGTTAACCCACTAAGAGAATGATGAGAATGAGCCTAACAAGGCCTAAGGGAAGGTCACAATGTGGACATTTAACCATCATTGCCCATTAATGTAGGCATTTAACCAACATTGCTCCTAAGGAGTGGCCACATAGAGTCACACGTATAGTGGGCCCATGGCCTCACATAAGGGCCTAATATACATCACCATGGGCCTCACTCAAGGGCATAATATACATCACGATGGGCCTCACTCATGGGCCACATATGCATCACATTGGGCCTCGCTCATGGGCTTTATATACATCGCATCGGGCCTCATCATATGAGCCTCACATACATCAAATGGGCCGCAATACACAAGCCTCATATACATCAAATGGGTCACAATATATGGGCCTCATATACATCAAATGGACATCAATACATAGGCCTCATATACATCAAATGGGGCGCAACACATGGGCCGCAACAATGGGCATCCAACATATCATAATGGGCCTCATATTTGAGCCTCAATATATATCACATCAAGGTGGGACCCACACACTATATTTTCACTTTATTATATCTACACCATACATCTATTCTTAGAGATTATTATAGAGCATTACCCAAAAATGAATCATATCAAAAGATTATCTGGACCATACCACAAATAGCAGTGGAGATAATGATTTTCACTGTTAACAATTCACCGGGCTTGCCATAATGTTTATTTTCCAATCTGTTCATAAGGTCATAAAGACCTGAATTAAGAGGAAAGCAAATTCCATATTGATCCAGAACTTCTGGAACCCAAAACGGGTTTCAATGGTAGGCGTTCAATCCTCCATTGGTTTCTGCAGTGTGGTCCACCTGATATGCAGATCTTTCTTATTTTTAGTCTCAAGCCTTAAGATGAGCTAACCATCTGGATGGACGGTTTGGATGTAACACATACACCAGTGGGACCTACAGAACTTGCTGACGTTGATACAACAGCTAAGCTACTCTTGGGTGCAAGATGGATGGTCTGGATCTAACACATACCTCAGATCAGACCCACAGAGCTTGCTAATGTGAAATACAGTAGCAATACATCTGGTGGGGCCCATCAGATGGACGACTTAGATACATCATGATCAGAACACAGAACATTGCTAACGTCATGCAGCAGTTAGATAGCTGGTGGGACCCATAGATCTTGCTGCATCAAATGCAGCTGTAGCTACTGGTGGGACCCACAAAACTTGCTGACATTGGTACAACAGCTATTTGCTGTTGTGGGACCCACTGTCCAAGGTCTGACGGTGTGGATCTAACGCATATATCATGGTGGGCATCCACAGATGGATGGTGTGGAGGATACAATACATAAATCATGGCGGGTCCCACACACGTGGCCCACCAGTATCCACAGATGGATAGTGTGATGAAACACATATTAAAGTGGACCACACTGTCCTCAGCTGGATGGTGTGGAAATACATACATTCAAGGTGGGTCCCACGTCCTAGCTGGACGTGGAGACTCCACACGTGTAGGGGGGTCCCACGCCCTAGGACAGACGGTTGGATGTAACACATACCTCATGTCAGACCCCAGAACTTGCTGACTTCAATCCAACAACAACTGTGCTGCGTGGGACCCACCGTCTAGGGTCTGGACGGTGTGGACCCAACACACATCAAGGTGGGTCCACACATGTGGGACCCACTAGCTTTGGATTAAGCTGATATTGGTGTTTTCCTTCATCTTGGCTAGCCCAAATTGGGCAGCAAGGTGGGCCCCATTCACTGGACAGACAGCATGGATAAGAATGCATTACGGTGGGCTTGTTGGCCCTGAATGGTCTGGATGTGCCGTGCACATCAGGTGGGCCACACATCATCATCATCATCAAGAAAAAAAGAAAGAGAGAGAGAGAGAGGGAGAGAGAGAGAGAGAGACAACATACAATGGAGGGCTCCGCCACTATGAGCCCTCCCTTTCATGCATTACAACATGTACATCAAGTGGGTCCCAATACATGTGGGCCCACCGATAGAAATCAATGATGGAAATGCTAATATCACCCACCTATATCACTTCTTCTTTAGCTCATTGGACTCCTTGGCTCCTAAGCTAGCTCTTTAAGGGTAGATGATGAAGGTTGGATGGCTAGGATGGGAGATTGGGTGGTAGGGAGTGGGCCTTCTCTTGAGTTCCTCTCCTTAGAATTTTTTTTTCTTTCTCATAGAAGCTTGGGATGGAATGAGATGGAGAGAGAGGGTGATGGGATGAAAAGGATAGAAGGAATGGATGTTGTAAGAAAATGACATAGAGGGTATGGGCTTGGTTAAATTTTGGATGAGAGAGGGATGGATGGAGAGAGAGAGAGAGAGAGAGAGAGAGAGAGAGAGAGAGAGAGAGAGAGAGAGTTGACTTTGGGTAAGGCTTGTGTAAGAGAGGGATGCTACAAGAAACACCACTTTTAGCGACGAAAATTTTCGTCGCTAAAAGTCAAATTTTCGCAGCTAAAACCTTTTAGCGACGAAAATTTTCATCGCTAAAAGACCGATGTACAAGGCTTTTATCAGTGAAAAATTCAAATCGTAGCTAAATGCAAGCTTTTTAGCGACGAAAATTTTCGTCAGTTTTCGTCGCTAAACAAATTTTCCAAGACCTTTAGCGGCGAAAATTTTCGTAGCCAAAAAAATTTTCAAGACTTTTAGCAGCGAAACTTTTCGCCGCCAAAAAAACTTTCAAGACTTTTAGCAGCAAAAATTTTCGTCGCCAAAAAAATATCCAAGACTTTTTACCAGCGAAAAGTTTCGCTGCAAAAAAATAAAATTACAAGACTTTTAGCAGCGAAAATTTTCGCTGCCAAAAATATTTTCCAAGAGTTCCAAAAAATTTCAAGACTTTTAGTAGCGAAACTTTTCACTGCAAAAAACAATTTCCAAGACTTTTAACAGTGAAAATATTCATCGAAAAAAAAATTTCCAAGACTTTTAGCTGCGAAAATTTTCACTGCAAAAAAATTACAAGACTTTTAGCAGCGAAAATTTTCGTCACTAAAAAATGTACAAGACCTTTTAGCAACGAAACTTTTCACTACCAAAAGTTCGCTTCACTTTTGGCGACAAAAAAATTCGTCGCTAAACAAATTTTCACGACTTTTTGTAGCGAAAATTTTCGCTGCTACAATAATTCGTTCCACTTTTAGCGATGAAAATTTTCGTCGCTAAAAGTATCTTTTTTTATTTTTTTAAATATACAGCTCATAATTCCTGGTATACACCTGTTAACAATATATTTCATCATATTCATCCTGATATACACCTGTTATATAATATGTTTCATCATATTCACATTCACATCCAGCTAAACCCAAACCCAAACATAAACTACATTTATTTAAACACTAACAATCTTATCCGCATCACATTCATTCACGCATAAATACATATAAACTTAACATAATAAACAAATATACAAAAAATCACAAAGA
Organism: Magnolia changhungtana; assembly: GCA_030180095.1. Classification (NCBI taxonomy): domain Eukaryota; kingdom Viridiplantae; phylum Streptophyta; class Magnoliopsida; order Magnoliales; family Magnoliaceae; genus Magnolia; species Magnolia changhungtana. Next base: position 1,211,170 of record JASAUF010000502.1, on the reverse strand, counting down.
TGAAGGCGGAAGTGGTGGGGCATTGGTGGGTAAGCGTGTAGCAAAATCTGTAACATCTGCATCATCCATCGCTCATGCTCCACCCGCATCTCCTCCATCCTCCTCTCTTACTCCTCCCTTTGCCTTGCCAGATGATCCTCTATCCTCCTCTCCTACTCCTCCCTCTGCCTAACCAGATGATCCTCTATCCTCCTCTCCTGCTCCTCCCTCTTCCTCGCCAGCTCCTCCATCATCTTTCTCTCCTGCTCCTCCCTCTGCTTGTCTAGCCAATCTTTGATGTCATTGACGATGACCTGTAGCTGCTGAACCTCTCTCTCTGCAGTATCAGCTTGGCGTACGGCGCTGTTGCCAACGACGATTGATCTGTTGGAGGTAGCTCTAGCGGGTGCCATGAGCTTGGCACCATGGCTAAACCCACGCACATATCCAGAACGGGTGCCAAGCACCTGACTCAGGATCTCTGACTCACTCCGCTGAGTACCATTGGGAGTGGGCTGACTACGTAAGGTGTTCATCTCCTACTGTAATGAAAACATATAAATTTTCATAATAAATAATATTATTATAATTTAATGTAATTAAATTTTACAATGTAATGATTTTTACCCAAATCTCGCTGGCTCTAGGATGTACCCAAGATCCAGTCGTCTGCCGACAATGATTCCCTTTGTAGAAGTCTACTGGTCCGGGCTCCTAGCCAGTGACAGAATCTCGCTGCGTAATTAAAAGGATAATAGAGTTAATATAAATGCATGGAAAGAATATATAAACGTAATAATTACTAGTACTTTCTTACCATGTCGTGACGAAGTCGTATAAATGACTTTGGGCCAGCTACATGGTTCACTTCTAACTTTCCTCTGTTGTCAGAATTTATTTTGCTCCTTTTCTGAACACATTATTCATAATACATTGTTATTAATTACGAATTTAATTATTACATTAAGATATCGTAAATATGTAAATATTACCCAAAAAGAATCAGACGAAAATCTATCACAGCGTATCCGCCAGTCCTCATCGGTCACGTGCAGCGATGTGGACTGTACGACTTCCTTGTGGCTCACGCACCGCTTGTACTGCCAGTGTAACCTAGTGCGGTAATCCTTGAACCGCTCCTTCATCATGTCGTCGACGGCATGGGAGATGTGTGAAACACTCAAATTAAAGTCAAATTTATCCTCCAGTTTTTTAAATAACAGATTAAGGTAATAAACTTATTAAGAAAATAACTTAACAGTAAATAAACATTTATAAAATAAATTTTAATTTACTAAAATTTACCTGAAGGTGTTGACGGATGAGCCGCCGAACATCATCTGTCACGTCTCTCCAACGGGGGGTGGTGGGGGAAATCAGAGATCGGCATAAGACACCAACCTTTGACGTAAACAACATGGCATTGTTCCCAACAGGTTTAATGTAGTCCTGAGGAAACTCTACCGTCACCCTACCCTCATGCGTAAGTCGCTCTAAAAGTAACCCACCGTGGGCCCACGTCCTCGCCGGCTGGTAGATGACGCTGTTGCAAAAGAATTATGTAAGTCTAAACATAAACAAATCATTAAAAGAAATATGTCTAAACTTACATGCAGTGCCCAGTGTATGTGCGACTGAGGGATCAGACGCCTGCGATGCAATATGCGACGGCGATGCTGGCTCCGTCGCATTACAGGTAGAAGGGGTAGATCTAGTGCGCGAACAACGTACTCTCCCACCTAGTGCCATCACTGAATATGTGCGAGCTACGAACTTATAAATTTAAACAATGTCAATACAAGTGGAATATACTAAAACATTATACAAGTAGTGTTGACGGTACAATGCATTTGAGCTTATGCTCAGAGAGATGATTAAAATATGATTAGACCATTACACTATAATGCAAGCATAATATAATAAAACTGTAAACTTTAATCTATAACCATTAAAAATTCTATTACACATTGTCATTGTATATTAAATACACATATTTGTTATAATATGAAACAGCTTTGAGGTAAACTATCCGAAATACTCCCTGCGTAAGTTATCGTATACTTTAAAAGTGTATGTCATCCTGTGTGAAGCATTGGATATTTTTATAGCCAACATGACAGTCACAATAGGAGAAATCTGATCTCTCGGGACTCCATTCAGATGTGCAAGTGACAGAGTCGCATCTTCCATATCTCGTTTCCCATGGTTATATATCTCCATCAGCTCCAGAATTTCTTTGAGATAGTATAATCTTTCATCTGAGTCATCGTCAATATATTCCACTCTACACTCATCGACCAGACCGGGTATCTCTATGACCCTACCAGAAGAAGATAGGACCGAAACGTCCATCTGCAACAGCTGATGAAGTATGTTGCGTGCTTCTGCTATGCTCCGGTTTGAGGATGACATGATCAGAAATTGACTCAACTGTAAATGTGGATTATAAACAAGTCAATAAAAGGAATTAATCATGACTTGTAATTTTCACGTATACATGGAATACATAAATTATTTGAATTGAAAAATGACATGTAAATCATGTGTACATTTAATAATCGTCGTCTATATCACTATCGCTTAGGGCTATTTCTTCTTCACCATCACTATCGCTGATCAGTATTTCCTCCTCATCGTCTGCAATGTTGTCATCAATGAAACCGCTATCATCTCTAACAATGTCTTGTATTAATGAGGCATCAACATGATCAGGTGGCACATCATCTCTGTCTAATTGCACCACATCAATATCAATACTTGAATCAATCTTTGTATCCCTAGATGGCATGTCTTCTTGATATGCTTGTTCAATCCTAGACGTGTCATTTCTCCCGTCCTCGCTATTTTTAACTTCTAGTACAGGAACGTCAAATGCGTTCATGGGCTTTATTTTCTGCCCACGTGCCAAGAACCGTCTAACTTAGTGTCAGTGAGGTAAAATACTTGTTCAGCCTGACTGGTGAAGACAAGTGGGTTGTCCTTAAACCACTTCCGAGATAAATTTACACTCGTAAAGTTGTTGTCAGTCTGTATTCCTAACTTCTTATTTCCAATGTCCCACCAATCACATTTAAATAAATACACCTGCTTTCTTGTATAATAACTCAACTCAATAATATCAGTCAAAATGCCACAAAAGTCAATTTCATCCTCCTCATTTGTTCCTTTCACAACTACCTACTATTTTGCGTGGTCCTGTACTTTTCATATTCTTCAGTGTGGAATCGAATCCCATTTACAATATAACTTGTATATCTAGACACACGTCTATCAGGGCCACACGCCATTAAGTATAGTGCATCAGACGCATCCGTAGAGTTGCTTGTGCACAATGTCTTTATCTATTATCATGTACAAAATATAATTATTTAGTGATTTTCTTAGGTTGAAATAATGTGCAATATAATGAAAATTCTAAGTGTGGTGAGATACAATGTGAAATCTTACACGTTCGGTGAACCATTCTGAAAACTGATCCTGATGTATTCAATCATAATTTGTGAGGAATTTGGACTTCATCTCGTCTATATGTTCACTACAAATAAATGACACGTCGTCAGCAAGAAATATTAAGATCATCGTATGTAGGAATTATAATAATCGAGGGAAGACTTACTCTAAGTACGACTCTATTTCTTCACAATTATACAACACATACCACCGCGCCTTTGCTAGATCCCCAAGGTCTATATCTTGAAACGTCAGGGATCCTAAAGGACGAATGTTATGTGCAAATATAGATATGAGTCCTTGTTCATGCTCCTACCCTTCATCGGCATTCCGATCTTCTCGGTTGAATGTAGTCTCTATACCACAAAGATACATGGAGCAAAATATAAGGCACTCATTATCAATGTACGCTTCAGCCATCGACCCTTCCGGTCGTGCCTTATTCCTCACAAATTGTTTGAGTGTGTGAAGGTATCTGTACACAAAACCACTGTATTATACGTATGAAAACATATATATATGTAGTTTATGGAATGAATAAAAATTTTAATAGGTTCTACCACCTTTCGATCGGATACATCGAACGATATTGTACTGGGCCTGCAAGCTTCGCCTCGTGCGCTAAGTGAATCGCTAGGTGTACCATGACATCAAAAAACACAGGTGGAAATATTCTTTCAAGTTTGCAAAGGATTATGGCAATGTCCCTCTCCAGTCGTTTAATAACATCCACATTCAAGGATTTCGAACACAAATTCTTAAAGAATATCCCCAACTCAATCAGCGTCGCACTGATATCCTTGCTTAGAGTCCACGAATCACAACCAGCAGTAGGCGTTGTAGAAGGACGTGACAATCATGACTTTTCATTCTTGTTACCTTACAATCTGTAACATTTACGGGCCGAGATATGTTTGACGCATACCCATCGGGAAACTTCACGATCTTAACCATTCATATAACCACTTTCCCTCTAGTTTGGTCAACATGTAGCAGGCTGCTGGTATAGTATACGAATTTTCATGTGGTTGCAAGTGCAACTCTTTCCTTAAACCCATTTCTTGTAGATCCAATCGAGCCTTGAAACTGTCTTTTATTTTCTTCTCTATGTTCATCAATGTTCCGAAGACATTGTCACATATATTTTTCTCAATATGCATGACATCCAAGTTGTGTCACAATTTCAGATCACTCCAATAGGGCAACTCAAAAAAGATGCTCTTCTTCCTCCAGTTATAGTCCAATACTGTACGTTTCCTCTTCTTCAAGTGCGATACCTTACCAAATCTAACTTCTCTAATGTTACTCAGTTGTTGCATTACATCTTCTCCAGATAGCTCTTTTAGGGGTGGCCTATGATCTTGTTTGCCATCAAAGATCATCGTCTTCCTGCACCAACAATGATTACTCAAAAAGAAGCGATGATGGCCCATATAACACGTTTTTCTACCATGCTTCAATGACAATGAACAAGTCTCAATACCACATGTAGGACAAGCCAACTTGCCCTTCGTGCTCCACCCAGACAAATTTCTATATGTGGGAAAGTCATTTATTATCCACAAGACCGCCGCATGCAATCGAAATGTCTGTCCTGCAAATGTGTCATACGTGTGCACACCTTGACTTCACAATTCGTTTAATTCATCTACTAACGGTCGCAAGTACACATCAATGTCATTCTCAGGTGGCCTGGGTCCAAGAATAAGCAATGACATCATGAAAAATGACTCCTTCACAACCAAGGAGGTAAATTGTAGGGCATAAGTACCACTGACCATATACTCTATGAGCTACTCATATTACCAAATGGATTAAAACCATCACTTGCAAGACCTAGTCGAACATTGCCAGAATCCTCTGCAAACCAGTCATGTTACTTGTCAAAATTTTATCAGGCTTCAGAGTCCCCAGGGTGCCTCAGTGTACTATCATTATGAACATGTTTCTCCTTATGCCACCTCATATCTTCAGCCGTCTTACGAGACATAAACAATCTTTACAATCTGGGTTTCAATGGAAAGTATCTTAACACCTTTCGCCAGATTTTCTTATCCCTGGCTTTGCCATACTTCCACCTAGACTCTCCACATTCTTGACACTCTCCAGCATCCTTATGCTCTTTCTGATATAATAAACAATCATTTATACATGCATGTATGAGTTCATAACTAAGGCCCAAGTCTCGCATCAAGGATTTTGCCTCGTAATGGGACTTAGGCAATGTCTCACCATCCGACAATGCTTCTTTCAACAAATCTAGTAACATGTCGAACGATTTATTACTCTAACGATTTATTGTCTTCAAATGAAGTAACTTTGTAAGAAAATTCAACTTGGAGAAGTTCTTACACCTCAGATAAATTGGACGTTGCGCATCCCTCAACAACCTACTAAACTTTTCTGATTCGACATCACCCATTGGAGGAATATCTTAGCTACTACTTGTCGCTGCAAAATCAGTATCCGCAGTTGTTCCCCTAAACACATCCCCTATGATATCTTGTATTTCATCAACGTCTTCATCCTCGTCATCCAGCACAATTGGATCAACAATGACTTCAGTGGGCTCAACTCTATGGGTCATATCTTCACCATGATAGATCCACCAAGTGTAACCTTGGTCAATCCCAACTATGAACAAATCATCCTCTAATTTGTCTAAAGTCTTAAATATCATGTTCTTGCATTTTCGACATGGACACCTAATCCTATTCCTTGAATCTGCTCGATTTTGCGCAAATTCCATGAACTCTTCAACCCCTTGTTTATACAATGGGCCAAACCTATTCTTAGCTCACATCCAACTCTTATCCATGTCTACAATGAAAAGACTAAAGTCAGTTTATAGAAATAGCTTTAAGATTATGTTAGGTTATAGGTTTAGGTTATATTATATGTTTAGGATTTGATAATAGGTATAGTTTAGGTTTATCTTTACGTTATAAGTTTAAGTTAAGGTTATAAGTTTAGGTTAAGGTTGTAAGTATGGGATATAGGTTAAGGTTAAGGTATAGGTTTAGGTTATAAGTGTAGGTAATAGGTTTTGGGAAAGGTTAGGTTTAGGTTATAGGTTTTGGGATTTGAGAATAGTTTTAGGTTTTAAGTATAGGTTTAGGTTGGATTATAAGTTAAGGTTTAGGGATTTGAATTTAGGTTATAGGTTATGGGTTATAGGGTTAGGTTAGGGTTTAGGTAATAGGTTTAGGTTTTAGGTTTACGCTATAGGTTTAGGTTTAGAGATTTGGGTTCGGGTTCGGGTTTGGGATTGGGTTTAGGTTTAGTTTTAGGTTTAGGTTATAAGGTATAGGTTTAGGGAATTAAGAATTGGTTTAGGTTTAGGTTTATCGAATTGGGTTTGGGTTTAGGATCGGGTTTAGGTTTGGGTTTTCAAGTTTAAGCTTAGATTAAGGTTAAGAAGTTGAGATTAGGATTAGGTGTAGGTTTAAGTTTAGGGATTTGAAAATACACTTAGGTTTTAGGTTTAGGTTTAGGTCTTAGGTTATAGGTTAAGGTTTAGGTTTTAGGTTTAGGTGAATGTTAGGTAATAGGTTATAAGTTTAGGTTATAGGTAATAGGTTAAGGTTTTAGGTCGTAGGTTTTGGTTTAGGTTAAGGTTATATGTTTAGGTTAAGGTTTAGGTTTAGTTTTAAGTTCAGGTCTAGGTTTAGGTTATAAGGTATAGGTTTAGGGAATTGAGAATTGGTTTAGGTTTAGGTTTAGGGAATCGGGTTCGGTTTCGGGATCGGGTTTAGTTTTCGGTTTTCAAGTTTAAGCTTAGGTTTAGGTTAGGGAGTTGAGATTAGGATTAGGTATAGGTTTAGGTTTAGGGATTTGAGAATACATTTAGGTTTTAGGTTTAGGTTTAGGTCTTAGGTTATAGGTTAAGGTTTAGGTGTTAGGTTTAGGTGAATGTTAGGTAATAGGTTAAAAGTTTAGGTTATAGGTAATAGGTTAAGGTTTTAGGTCATAGGTTTTGGTTTAGGTTAAGGTCATAGGTTTAGGTTAAGGTTTAAGTTTAGTTTTAGGTTCAGGTTTAGGTTTAGGTTATAAGGTATTCGTTTAGAGAATTGAGAATTGGTTTAGGTTTACGTTTAGGGAATCGGGTTCGGGTTTAGGTTTGGGTTCTCAAGTTTAAGCTTAGGTTTAGGTTAGGGAGTTGAGATTAGGATTAGGTGTAGGTTCAGGTTTAGGGATTTGTAAATACATTTAGGTTTTAGGTTTAGGTTTAGGCCTTAGGTTATAGGTTAAGGTTTAGGTTTTAGGTTTAGGTGAATGTTAGGTAATAGGTTATAAGTTTAGGTTATAGGTAATAGGTTAAGGTTTTAGGTCATAGGTATTGGTTTAGGTTAAGGTTATATGTTTAGTTAAGGTTTAGGTTCGTTTATGTTATAAGGTATAGGTTTGTGGAATTGAGAATTGGTTTAGGTTTAGGTTTAAGGAATTGGGTTCGAGTTCTGGATCGGGTTTAGGTTTGAGTTTTCAAGTTTAAGCTTAGGTTTAGGTTAGGGAGTTGAGATTAGGTTAGGTGTAGGGATTTGAGAATACATTTAGGTTTTAGGTTTAGGTTTAGGTCTTAGGTTATAGGTTAAGTTTTAGGTTTTAGGTTTAGGTGAATGTTAGGTAGTAGGTTATAAGTTTAGGCTATAGGTAATAGGTTAAGGTTTTAGATCATAGGTTTTGGTTTAGGTTAAGGTTATAGCTTTAGATTAAGGTTTAGGTTCATGTTTAGGTTAGGTTATAAGGTATAGGTTTAGGGAATTGAGAATTGGTCTGGGTTTAGGTTTAGGGAATCGGGTTCAGGTTCGGGATCGGGTTTAGGTTCGGGTTTTCAAGTTTAAGCTTAGATTTAGGTTAAGGAGTTGAGATTAGGATTAGGTGTAGGTTTAGGTTTAGGGATTTGAGAATACATTTAGGTTTTAGGTTTAGGTTTAGGTTATAGGTTATAGGTTAAGGTTTAGGTTTTAGGTTTAGGTGAATGTTAGGTAATCGGTTATAAGTTTAGGTTATAGGTAATAGGTTAAGGTTTTAGGTCATGGGTTTTGGTTTAGGTTTAGGTTTTAGGTTTAGGTTAAGGTTTGGGTTTAGTTTTAGGTTCAGTTTTAGGTTTAGGTCATAAGGAATATGTTTAGGGAATTGAGAATTTGTTTGGGTTTAGGTTTAGGGAATCGGGTTTGGGTTCGGATCGGGTTTAGGTTTGGGTTTTCAAGTTTAAGCTTAGGTTTAGGTTAGGGAGTGGAGATTAGGATTAGGTGTAGTTTAGGTTTAGGGATTTGAGAATACATTTAGGTTTTAGGTTTAGGTTTAGGTCATAGGTTATAAGTTAATGTTTAGGTTTTAGGTTTAGGTGAATATTAGGTAATAGGTTATAAGTTTAGGTTTTAGGTAATAGGTTAAGGTTTTATGTCATAGGTTTTGGTTTAGGTTAAGGTTATAGGTTTAGGTTATAGGTTTAGGTTGAGTTTTAGAATCGTGTTTAGGTTTAGGTTATAACATATAAGTTTAGGGAATTGAGAATTGGTTTGGGTTTAGCTTTGGGAATTGGGTTCGGGTTCGGGATCCGGTTTAGGTTTGGGTTTTCAAGTTTAAGCTTAGGTTTAGGTTAGGGAGTTAAGATTAGGATTAGGTGTTGGTTTAGGTTTAGAGATTTGAGAATACATTTAGGTTTCAGGTTTAGGTTTAGGTCTTGGGTAATAGATTAAGGTTTAGGTGAATGTTAGGTAATAGGTTATAAGTTTAAGTTATAGGTAATAGTTTAAGGTTTTAGGTCATAGGTTTTGGTTTAGGTTAAGGTTATAGGTTTAGGTTTAGTTTTAGGTTCGAGTTTAGGTTTAGGTTATAAGGTAAAGGTTTAGGGAATTGAGAATTGGTTTGGGTTTAGGTTTAGGAATCGGTTCCTAGGTTCGGATCGGGTTTAGGTTTGGGTTTTGAAGTTTAAGCTTAGGTTTAGGTTAGGGAGTTAAGATTAGGATTAGGTGTAGGTTTAGGTTTAGGGATTTGAGAATACATTTAGGTTTAAGGTTTAGGTTTAGGTCTTAGGTTATAGGTTTAGGTTTAGGTTTTAGGTTTAAGTGAATGTTAGATAATAGGTTATGGGTAATAGGTTAAGGTTTTAGGTCACTAGGTTTTGGTTTAGGTTAAGGTTATAGGTTTAGGTTAAGGTTTAAGTTTGATTTTAGGTTGAGGTTTTGGTTTAGGTTATAAGTATAGGTTTAGGGAATTGAGAATTGGTTTGAGTTTAGGTTTAGGAATTAGGTTCTGGTTAAGATCCTTTTAGGTTTGGATTTTCTGGTTTTAGCTTAGGTTTAGGTTAGGGAGTTGAGATTAGGATTAGGTGTAGGTTTAGGTTTAGGGATTTGAGAATACATTTAGGTTTTAGGTTTAGGTTTATGTCTTGAGGTTATAAGTTAAGGTTTAGGTTTTAGGTTTAGGTGAATGTTAGGTAATAGGTTATAAGTTTTGGGTTATAGGTAATTGGTTAAGGTTTTGGTTTAGGTTAAGGTTATAGGTTTAGGTTTAGTTTTAGGTTCGGGTTTAGGTTGAGGTTATAAGGTATAGGTTTAGGGAATTGAGAATTGGTTTGGGTTTAGGTTTAAGGAATCGAGTTCGGGTTTGGGATCGGGTTTAAGTTTGAGTTTTCAAGTTTAAGCTTGGGTTTAGGTTAGGGAGTTGAGATAAGGATTAGGTGTAGGTTTAGTTTTAGTGTTTTGCGAATACATTTAGTTTTCAGGTTTAGGTTTAGGTCTTAGGTTATAGGTTAAGGTTTAAGTTTTAGGTTTAGGTGAATGTTAGGTATTAAGTTATAGGTTATAGGTTAAGGTTGTAGGTCATAGGTTTTGGTTTAGGTTAAGGTTATTGGTTTCGGTTTAATTTTAAGTTCAGGTTTATGTTGAGGTTATAACGTATAGGTTTAGGGAATTGAGAATTGGTTTGGGTTTAGGTTTAGGGAATCGGTTTCAGGTTCGGGATCGGGTTTAGGTTTGGGTTTTCAAGTTTTAGCTTAGGTTTAGGTTAAGGAGTTGAGATTAGGATTAGGTGTGGGTTTAGGTTTAGGGATTAGATAATACATTTAGGTTTTAGGTTTTGGTTTAGGTCTTAGGTTATAGGTTTATGTTTAGGTTTTACGTTTAGGTGAATGTTAGGTAATAGGTTATAAGTTTAGGTTATAGGTAATAGGTTAAGGTTTTAGGTCATAGGTTTTGGTTTAGGTTAAGGTTATAGGTTTACGTTAAGGTTTAGGTTTAGTTTTAGGTTCAGGTTTAGGTTTTGGTTATAAGGTATTGGTTTACTAATTGAGAATTGGTTTGGGTTTAGGTTTAGGAATCGGGTTCGGGTTCATGATTGGGTTTAGGTTTGGGTTTTCAATTTTAAGCTTAGGTTTAGGTTAGGGAGTTGAGATTAGGATTAGGTGTAGGTTTAGGTTTAGGGATTTGAGAATACATTTAGGTTTTAGGTTTAGGTTTAGGTCTTAGGTTATAGGTTAAGGTTTAGGTTTTAGGTTTAGGTGAATGTTAGGTAATAGTTTATAAGTTTAGGTTATAGGTAATAGGTTAAGGTTTTAGGTCATAGGTTTTGGTTTAGGTTAAGGTTTAGGTTTAGTTTTAGGTTCGTGTTTTGGTTTAGGTTATAAGGTATAGGTTTAGGGAATTGAGAATTGTTTTGGGTTTAGGTTTAGGAAATCGGGTTCGGGTTCGGAGATCGGGTTCAGTGTTTGGGTTTTCAAGTTTAAGCTTAGGTTTAGGTTAAGGAGTTGAGATTAGGATTAGGTGTGGGTTTAGGTTTAGGGATTTGAGAATACTTTTCGATTTTAGGTTTAGGTTTAGGTCTTAGGTTATAGGATAAGGTTTAGGTTTTTGGTTTAGGTGAATGTTAGGTAATAGGTTATAAGTTTAGGTTATAGGTAATAGGTTAAGGTTTTGGTTTAGGTTAAGGTTATAGGTTTTGGTTTAGTTTTAGGTTTAGGTTTAGGTTTAGGTTATAAGGTGCGGTTTTAGGAATTGAGAATTGGTTTGGGTTTAGGTTTAGGGAATCGGGTTCGGGTTCCAGATCGTGTTTAGGTTTGAGTTTTCAAGTTTAAGCTTAGTTTTAGGTTAGGAGTTGAGTTTAGGATTAGGTGTAGGTTTAGGCTTAGGGAATTGAGAATACATTTAGGTTTTAGGTTTAGGTTTAGGTCTTAGGTTATAGGTTAAGGTTTAGGTTTTAGGTTTAGGTGATTGTTAGGTAATAGGTTATAAGTTCAGTTACGGTGTAATACGTTATGGTTTTAGGTCATAGGTTTTGGTTTAGGTTAAGGTTATAAGTTTAGGTTAAGGTTTAGGTTTAGTTTTAAGTTCATGTTTAGGTTTAGGTTATAAGGTATATGTTTAGGGAATTGAGAATTGGTTTGGGTTTAGGTTTAGGGAATCGGGTTCGGGTTTGGGATCGGGTTTAGGTTTGGGTTTTGAAGTTTAAGCTTCGGTTTAGGTGAGGGAGTTGAGATTAGGATTAGGTGTGGGTTTAGGTTTAGGGATTTGATAATAAATTTAGGTTTTATGTTTAGGTTTAGGCCTTAGGTTATAGGTTAAGGTTTAGGTTTTAGGTTTAGGTGAATGTTAGGTAATAGGTTATAAGTTTAGATTATTGGTAATAGGTTAAGGTTTTAGGTCATTGGTTTTGGTTTAGGTTAAGGTTATAGGTTTAGGTTAAGGTTTAGGTTTTGTTTTAGGTTCGAGATTTAGGTTTAGGTTATAAGGTATAGGTTTAGGGAATTGAGAATTGGTTTGGGTTTAGGTTTAGGAATCGGGTTCGGGTTCGGGATCGGGTTTGGGTTTGGGTTTTCAAGTTTAAGCTTAGGTTTAGGTTAGGGAGTTGAGATTAGGATTAGGTGTAGGTTTAGGTTTAGGGATTTGAGAATACATTTAGGTTTTAGGTTTAGGTTTAGGTCTTAGGTTATAGGTTAAGGTTTAGGTTTTAGTTTTAGGTGAATGTTATGTAATAGGTTATAAGTTTAGGTTATAGGTAATAGGTTAAGGTTTTAGGTCATAGGTTTTGGTTTAGGTTAAGGTTATAGGTTTAGGTTAAGGTTTCGGTTTAGTTTTAGGTTCGGAGTTTAGGTTTAGGTTATAAGGTATATGTTTAGGGAATTGAGAATCGGTTTGGGATTAGGTTTAGGGAATTGGGTTCGGGTTTAGGTTTGGGTTTTTAGGTTTAAGCGTAAGTTTTTGTTAGGGAGTTGAGATTATGATTAGGTATAGGTTTAGGTTTAGGGATTCGAGAATACATTTCGGTTTTAGGTTTAAGTTTAGGTCTTAAGTTATAGGTTAAGGTTTAGGTGAATGTTAGGTAATAGGTTATAAGTTTAAGTTATAGGTAATAGGTTAAGGTTTTAGGTCATAGGTTTTGGTTTAGGATAAGGTTATGTTTAGATTAAGGTTTAAGTTTAGTTTTAGGTTCGCTTTAGGTTTAGGTTATAAGGTATAGGTTTAGGGAATTGAGAATTGGTTTGGGGTTTAGGTTTAGGGAAACGAGTTCGGGTTCGGATCGGGTTTAGTTTTGGGTTTTGATGTTTAAGCTTAGGTTTAGGTTAGGGAGTTGAGATTAGGATTAGGTGTAGGTTTAGGTTTAGGGATTTGAGAATACATTTAGGTTTTAGGTTTAGGTTTTGGTCTTAGGTTATAGGTTAATGTTTAGGTTTTAGGTTTAGGTGATTGTTAGGTAATCGGTTATAAGTTTAGGTTATAGGTAATCGGTTAAGGTTTTAGGTCATAGGTATTGGCTTAGGTTATGTTTATAGGTTTAGGTTAAGGTTTAGGTTTAGTTTCAGGTTCAGGTTTAGGTTTAGGTCATAAGGTATAGGTTTAGGGAATTGAGAATTGGTTTGGATTTAGGTTTAGGGAATCGGGCTTTGGTTCGGGATCGGGTTTAGGTTTGGGTTTTCAAGTTTAAGCTTAGGTTTAGGTTAGGGAGTTGTGATTAGGATTAGGTGTAGGTTTAGATTTAGGGATTTGAGAATACATTTAGGTTTTAAGTTTAGGTTTAGGTCTTAGGTTAGAGGTTAATGTTTAGGTTTTAGGTTTAGGTGAATGTTAGGTAATAGGTTATGAGTTTAGGTTATAAGTAATAGGTTAAGGTTTTAGGTCATAGGTTTGTTTTTAGGTTAAGGTTATAGGTTTAGGTTAAGTTTTAGGTTCAAGTTTAGGTTTAGGTTATAACGTATAGGTTTTGGGAATTGAGAATTGGTTTGGGTTTAGGTTTAGGGAAATGGGTTCGGGTTCGGGTTTAGGTTTGGGTTTTCAAGTTTAAGGTTAGGTTTAGGTTAGGGAGTTGAGATTAGGATTAGGTGTTGGTTTCAGTTTAGGGATTTAAGAATACATTTAGGTTTTAGGTTTAGGTTTAGGTCTTAGGTTATAGGTTAAGGTTTAGGTGAATGTTAGGTAATAGGTTATAAGTTTTGGTTATAGGCAATAGGTTAAGATTTTAGGTGAGAGGTTTTGGATTAGGTTAAGGTTATAGGTTTAGGTTAACGTTTAGGTTTAGTTTTAGGTTCAAAGTTTAGGTTTAGGTTATAAGGTATAGGTTTAGGGAATTGAGAATTGGTTTGGGTTTAGGTTTTGGGAATCATGTTCGTGTTTGGGATCGGGTTTAGTTTGGGTTTTCAATTTTAAGCTTTAGTTTAGGTTAGGGAGTTAATATTAGGATTAGGTGTAGGTTTAGGTTTAGGGATTTGAGAATACATTTAGGTTTTAGGTTTAGGTTGAGGTCGTAGGTTATAGGTTAAGGTTTAGGTTTTAGGTTTAGGTGAATGTTAGGAATAGGTTATAGGTAATAGGTTAGGGTTTTGGGTCATAGGTTTTGCTTTAGGTTAAGGTTATAAGTTTAGGTTAAGGTTTAGGTTTAGTTTTAGGTTCAGGTTTTAGTTTAGGTTATAAGGTATAGGTTTAGGGAATTGAGAAATGGTTTGGGTTTCGGTTTAGGGAAACGGGTTCGGTTCGGGATCGGGTTTAGGTTTGGATTTTCTGGTTTAAGCTTAAGTTTAGGTTAGGGAGTTGAGATTAGGATTAGGCGTACGTTTAGGTTTAGGGATTTGAGAATACATTTAGGTTTTAGGTTTAGATTTAGGTCTTAGGTTATAGGTTAAGGTTTAGGTTTTAGGTTTAGGTGAATGTTAGGTAATATGTTATAAGTATAGGTTATAGGTAATTGGTTAAGGTTTTGGTTTAGGTTAAGGTTATAGGTTTAGGTTTAGTTTTAGGTTCAGGTTTAGGTTTAGGTTATAAGGTATAGGTTTAGGGAATTGGGAATTGGTTTGGGTTTAGGTTTAGGGAATCGAGTTCAGGTTCGGGATCAGGTTTATGTTTGGGTTTTCAAGTATAAGCTTAGGTTTAGGTTAGGGAGTTGAGATTAGGATTAGGTGTAGGTTTAGGTTTAGGGATTTGGGAATACATTTAGGTTTTAGGTTTAGGTTTAGGTTTAGGTCTTAGGTTATAGGTTAAGGTTTAGGTTTTAGGTTTAGGTGAATGTTAGGTAATAGGTTATAAGTTTAGGTTGTAGGTTATAGGTTAAGGTTTTAGGTCATAGGTTTTGGTTTAGGTTAAGGTTATAGGTTTTGGTTTAGTTTTAAGTTCAAGTTTAGGTTTAGGTTATAAGGTATAGGTTTAGGGAATTGTGAATTGGTTTTGGGTTTAGGTTTAGGGAATCGGGTTCGGGTTCTGGATCGGGTTTAGGTTTGGGTTTTCAAGTTTAAGCTTAGGTTTAGGTTAGGGAGTTGAGATTAGGATTAGGTTTGGGTTTAGGTTTTGGGATTTGATAATACATTTAGGTTTTAGGTTTAGGTTTAGGTCTTAGGTTATAGGTTAAGGTTTAGGTTTTAGGTTTAGGTGAATCTTAGGTAATAGGTTGTAAGTTTAGGTTATAGGTAATAGGTTAAGGTTTTAGGTCATTGGTTTTGGTTTAGGTTAAGGTTATAGGTTTAGGTTAAGGTTTAGGTTTAGTTTTAGTTTCGTGTTATATGGTATATGTTTAGGGAAGTGAGAATTAGTTTGG
Source organism: Magnolia changhungtana (assembly GCA_030180095.1). Taxonomy (NCBI): domain Eukaryota; kingdom Viridiplantae; phylum Streptophyta; class Magnoliopsida; order Magnoliales; family Magnoliaceae; genus Magnolia; species Magnolia changhungtana. The sequence continues at coordinate 1,195,720 of JASAUF010000502.1, read as the reverse complement.
GTTTAGGTTTAGGGAATCGGTTCTGGTTCTGGATCGGGTTTAGGTTTTGGGTTTTGAAGTTTAAGCTTAGGTTTAGGTTAGGGAGTTGAGATTAGGATTAGGTGTAGGTTTAGGTTTAGGGATTTGGGAATACATTTATGTTTTAGGTTTAGGTTTAGGTCTTAGGTTATAGGTTAAGGTTTTGGTTTTAGGTTTAGGTGAATGTTAGGTAATAGGTTATAAGTTTAGGTTTTAGGTTATAGGTTAAGGTTTTAGGTCATAGGTTTTGGTTTAGGTTAAGGTTATAGGTTTTGGTTTAGTTTTAAGTTCGGGTTTAGGTTTAGATTATAAGGTATAGGTTTTGGGAATTGTGAATTGGTTTGGGTTTAGGTTTAGGGAATCGGGTTCTGGTTCGGGATCCAGTTTAGGTTTGGGTTTTCAAGTTTAAGCTTAGGTTTAAGTTAGGGAGTTGAGATTAGGATTAGGTTTGGGTTTAAGTTTTAGGATTTGATAATACATTTAGGTTTTAGGTTTAGGTTTAGGTCTTAGGTTATAGGTTAAGGTTTAGGTTTTAGGTTTAGGTTAATGTTAGATAATAGGTTATAAGTTTAGCTTATAGGCAATAGTTTAAGGTTTTATGTCTTAGGTTTTGGTTTAAGTTAAGGTTATAGGTTTAGGTTAAGGTTTAGGTTTAGTTTTAGTTTCGAGGTTTAGGTTTAGGTTATAAGGTATATGTTTAGGGAAGTGAGAATTGGTTTGGGTTTAGGTTTAGGAATCTGGTTCGGGTTCGGATCGGGTTTAGGTTTGGGTTTTGAAGTTTAAGTTTAGGTTTAGGTTAGGGAGTTGAGATTAGGATTAGGTGTAGGTTTAGGTTTGGGGATTTGAGAATACATTTAGGTTTTAGGTTTAGGTTTAGGTCTTAGGTTATAGGTCAAGGTTTAGGTTTTAGGTTTAGGTGAATGTTAGGTAATAGGTTATAAGCTTAGGTTATACCCACTTTTCAAAGTAATAGGTTAAGGTTTTAGGTCATTGGTTTTAGTTTAGGTTAAGGTTATAGGTTTAGGTTAATGTTTAGGTTTAGTTTTAGCTTTAGGGTTTGGTTTAGGTTATAAGGTATTGGTTTAGGGAATTGAGAATTGGTTTGGGTTTAGGTTTAGGGAATCGGTTCGGGTTAGGGTTCGTTTTTAGATTTGGGATTTCAGGTTTAAGCTTAGGTTATGGTTAGGGAGTTGAGATTAGGATTAGGTGTAGGTTTAGGTTTAGGGATTTGAGAATACATTTAGGTTTTAGGTTTAGGTTTAGGTCTTAGGTTATAGGTTAAGGTTTAGGTTTTAGGTTTAGGTGAATGTTAGGTAATAGGTTATCGCTTAAGGTTATAGATAATAGGATAAGGTTTTAGGTCATAGGTTTTGGTTTAGGTTAAGGTTATTTGTTTAGGTTAAGGTTTAGGTTTAGTTTAGGTTCGTGTTTTGGTTTAGGTTATAAGGTATATGTTTAGGGAATTGAGAATTGGTTTGGGTTTAGGTTTAGGAATTGGGTTCGGGTTGGGATCGGGTTTAGGTTTGGGTTTCGTGTTTAAGCTTAGTTTATGTTAGGGAGTTGAGATTAGGATTAGGTGTAGGTTTAGGTTTAGGGATTTGAGAATACATTTAGGTTTTAGGTTTGGGTTTAGGTCTTAGGTTATCGGTTAAGGTTTAGGTTTTAGGTTTAGTTGAATGTTAGGTAATGGGTTATAAGTTTAGGTTATAAGTAATAGGTTAAGGTTTTAGGTCATAGGTTTTGGTTTAGGTTAAGGTTATAAATTTTGGTTAAGGTTTAAGATTAGTTTCAAGTTCAGGTTTAGGTTTAGGTTATAACGTATAGGTTTAGGGAATTGAGAATTGGTTTGGGTTTAGGTTTAGGGAATCGGGTTCAGGTTCGGGATCGGGTTTAGGTTTGGGTTTTCAAGTTTAAGCTTAAGTTTAGGTTAGGGAGTTGAGATTAGGATTAGGTGTGGGTTTAAGTTTAGGGATTTGATAATACATTTAGGTTTTAGGTTTAGGTTTAGGTCTTAGGTTATAGGTTAAGGTTTAGGTTTTAGGTTTAAGTGAATGTTACGTAATAGGTTATAAGTTTAGGTTATAGGTAAGCGGTTAAGGTTTTAGGTCATAGGTTTTGGTTTAGGTTAAGGTTACTGGTTTAGGTTTTGTTTTAGGTTCAGTTTTGGCTTTAGGTTATAAGGTATAGGTTTAGGGAATTGAGAATTGGTTTGGGTTTAGGTTTTGGGAGTCGGGTTTGGGTTCGATATCGGGTTTAGGTTTGGGTTTTGAAGTTTAAGCTTAGGTTTAGGTTAGGAGTTAAGATTAGGATTAGGTGTAGGTTTAGGTTTAGGGATTTGAGAATACATTTAGGTTTTAGGTTTAGGTTTAGGTCTTAGGTTATAGGTTAAGGTTTAGGTTTTAGGTTTAGGTGAATGTTATGTAATAGGTTATAAGTTTAGGTTATAGGTAATAGGTTAAGGTTTTAGGTCATAGGTTTTGGTTTAGGTTAAGGTTATAGGTTTAGGTTTAGTTTTAGGTTCAGTTTTGGGTTTAGGTTACAAGGTATAGGTTTAAGAAATTGAGAATTGGTTTGGGTTTAGGTTTAGGGAATCGGGTTCGGGTTCGGGATCGGGTTTAGGTTTGGGTTTTCTAGTTTAAGCTTAAGTTTAGGTAAGGGAGTTGTGATTAGGATTAGGTGTAGTTTTAGGTTTTGGGATTTGAGAATACCTTTAGGTTTTTGGTTTAGGTTTAGGTCATAGGTTATAGGTTAAGGTTTAGGTTTTTGGTTTAGGTGAATGTTAGGTAATAGGTTATAAGTTTAGGTTTTATGTAATAGGTTAAGGTTTTAGGTCACTAGTTTTGGTTTAGGTTAAGGTTTTATACATCCTTATAGGTTAAGGTTTAGGTTTAGGATTTTTAGGTTTAGGTAAATTTAGGTTTAGGTTATAAGATATAGGTTTAAGGAATTGAGAACCGGCCTTTTTTGCAATAGGTTTATATTTGATTTTGATTCCAAGAAAATTCCTCTTTTCAAATAAGGTTGGTTTAGGTTTAGGATGATCTGTGGTCGGTTTTCGATCCATCGGGTTTAGGTTTTGGTTTTCAAGTTTATGCTTAGGTTTAGGTTTGGGAGTTGAGATTAGGATTAGGTGTAGGTTTTGGTTTAGGGATTTGATAATACATTTAGGTTTTAGGTTTAGGTTTAGGTCTTGAGGTTATAGGTTAAGGTTTAGGTTTTAGGTTTAGGTGAATGTTAGGTAATAGGTTATAAGTTTCGGTTATAGGTAATATTATTACGGTTTTATGTCATAAAGGTTTTGGTTTAGGTTCTGTAGATTGGTTATAGGTTTAGGTTAATATCAAAGGTTTAAGTTTAGTTTTGAGAGTTCGTTTTATGTTTAGGCTATAAGGTATAGGTTTAGGGAATTGAGAGTTGGTTTAGGTTTAGGTTTAGGGTTAATCGGGTTCGGGTTTGGAATCGGTTTTTAGGTTTGGGTTTTAAAGTTTAAGCTTAGGTTTAGGTTAGGGAGTTGAGATTAGGATTAGGTGTAGGTTTAGGTTTAGGGATTTGAGAATACATACATTGGGTTTTAGGTTTAAGTTTAGGTTATAGGTTATAGGTTATGGTTTAGGTTTTAGGTTTAAGTTTATTAAAGTTAGGTAATAGGTTATAAGTTTAGGTTATAGGTAATAGGTTAAGGTTTTAGGTCATAGGTTTTGATTTAGGTTAAGGTTATAGGTTTAGGTTAAGGTTTAGGTTTGAGTTTTAGTTTTAGGTTATAGGTTATAGGTTTAGGTTTTAGGTTTAGGCCAGCGAAAGTTAGGTAATAGGTTATAAGTTATAAGGTAATAGGTTAGAGAATTGAGAATTAGTTTGGGTTTAGGTTTATGGAATCAGGTTCAGGTTCGGGATCGGGTTTAGGTTTGGGTTCTCAAGTTTAAGCTTTGGTTTAGGTTTGGGAGTTGAGATTAGGATTAGGTGTAGGTTTAGGTTTAGGGATTTGAGAATACATTTACGTTTTAGGTTTAGGTTTAGGTCTTAGGTTATAGGTTAAGGTTTAGGTTTTAGGTTTAGGTGAATGTTAGGTACTAGGTTATAAGTTTAGGTTATAAGTAATAGGTTAAGGTTTTAGTTCATAGGTTTTGGTTTAGGTTAAGGTTATATGTTTAGGTTAAGGTTTAGGTTTAATTTTAGGTTCGGTTTAGGTTTAGGTTATAAGGTATATGTTTATGGAATTGAGAATTAGTTTGGGTTTAGGTTTAGGGAATCGGGTTCTTGTTCGGAATCGAGTTTTGGTTTGGGTTTTCATGGTTAAGCTTAGGTTTAGGTTAGGGAGTTGAGATTAGGATTAGGTGTGGGTTTAGGTTTAGGGATTTAATAATACATTTACGTTTTAGGTTTAGGTTTAGGTCTTAGGTTATAGGTTAAGGTTTAGGTTTTAGTTTTAGGTGAATATTTGGTAATAGGTTATATGTTTAGGTTATAGGTAATAGGTTAAGGTTTTAGGTCATAGGTTTTGGTTTAGGTTAAGGTTATAGGTTTAGGTTAAGGTTTAGGTTTAGTTTTAAGTTAAGGTTTAGGTTTAGGTTATAAGGTATATGTTTTGGGAATTGAGAATTGGTTTGGGTTTAGGTTTAGAGAATCGGGTTCGGGTTCAGGATCTAGTTTAGGTTTGGGTTTTCAGGTTTAAACTTAGGTTTAGGTTAGGGAGTTGAGATTAGGATTAGGCGTAGGTTTAGGTTTAAGGATTTGAGAATACATTTAGGTTTTATGTTTAGGTTTAGGTCTTAGGTTATAGGTTAAGGTTTAGGTTTTAGGTTTAGGTGAATGTTAGGTAATAGGTTATAAGTTTAGGTTATAGGTAATAGGTTAAGGTTTTAGGTCATAGGTTTTAATTTAGGTTAAGGTTTTATTTAGGTTTAGGTTTAGTTTGAGGTTCAGGTTTAGGTTTAGGTTATAATGTGTAGGTTTAGGGAGTTGAAAATTGGTTTGGGTTTAGGTTTAGGGAATCGGGTTCAGGTTCGGGATCTGGTTCAGGTTCGGGTTTTCAAGTTTAAGCTTAGGTTTAGGTTAGGGAGTTGAGATTAGGATTAGGTGTAGGTTTTGGTTTAGGGATTTGAGAATACATTTAGGTTTTAGGTTTAGGTTTAGGTCTTAGGTTATAGGTTAAGGTTTAGGTTTTAGGTTTAGGTGAATGTTAGGTAATAGGTTATAAGTTTAGGTTATAGGTAATAGGTTAAGGTTTTAGGTCATAGGTTTTGGTTTAGGTTAGGGTTATAGGTTTTGGTTAAGGTTTATGTTTAGTTTTAGGTTCAGGTTTTGGTTCAGGTTATAAGGTATAGGTTTAGAGAATTGACAATTGGTTTGGGTTTAGGTTTAGGGAATCGGGTTCGTGTTCGGGATCGAGTTTTGGTTTGGGTTTTCAAGTTTAAGCGTAGGTTTAGGTTAGGGAGTTGAGATTAGGATTAGGTGTCGGTTTAGGTTTAGGGATTTGAGAATACATTTAGGTTTTAGGTTTAGGTTTAGGTCTTAGGTTATAGGTTAAGGTTTAGGTTTTAGGTTTAGGTGAATGTTAGGTAATAGGTTATAAGTTTAGGTTATAGGTAATAGGTTAAGGTTTTAGGTCATAGGTTTAGGTTAAGGTTAAGGTTATAGGTTTAGGTTTAGTTTTAGGTTCAGGTTTAGGTTTAGGTTATAAGGTATAGGTTTAAGGAATTGAGAATTGATTTGGGTTTAGGTTTAGGGAATCGGGTTCGGGTTCGGGATCGTGTTTAGGTTTGGGTTTTCTAGTTTAAGCTTAAGTTTAGGTTAGGGAGTTGTGATTAGGATTAGGTGTAGTTTTAGGTTTAAGGATTTGAGAATACCTTTAGGTTTTTGGTTTAGGTTTAGGTCTTAGGTTATAGGTTAAGGTTTAAGTTTTAGGTTTAGGTGAATGTTAGGTAATAGGTTATAAGTTTAGGTTATAGGTTATATGTTAAGGTTTTAGGTCATAGCTTTTAGTTTAGGGAATCTGTTATAGGTTAAGGTTAAGGTCTAGGTGTAGGTTCAGTTTTAGGCTTTGAGAATTGGTTTAGGTTATAAGTATAGGTTTAGGTTGGGTTATAGGTTTAGGTTAAGGGTGTAGTACCTGCAAATACAGACATAAACACGGCCTGTCCAAATGGTCAGGCTCTTTCAATGCTGTCAATATGAAATGGACAGCTTCATCATGGTCATAATAGCGGTTCCCACCTTCCAGGGACCCCCGCTCATCCGGATAGCTCTGACGCACATCCAGGTCTGCTCCATCACTTCTAAGCTAATATAATTAAATCCTAAATTAGTTACTCATCCAAGGTTGGATAGATTGTAATACTTTCATATTCCCATTTAAACGTCCATGCTGAAAATTTGGCAGCATCTCCCCATGTCTCTCCAGATAAGTTGATCTTACGTTACATTCTGATGCCAAATATCTAAATCAATGTAAAGATATTTGACATTGGATATGGAACGAAAGAAACATATCCAGAGAGAAACGAGGAGATGGACTGCGGATCAGGCATGAACATTTAAATAGATTGTATGAAAGCATACTTTCCATCTAACCTTGAACTGTTCAAAATGGGACAATTTTAGCGATTTTTATGCCACCAAAAACACACCATATCTATGTATGGCCCCATAGAAATCCTCAAACGAGTAACTAATTATCTAACTTACAAATCTATAAATTATAAGTCACAACTATAAACTAACTAATCACAATAATAATTTAAGACAAACAAATGTAATATACAAGCTCATAAAGGTTTGCAAGGACAATTATAGGCAACAGAAGGTAATGGAACAATATAAGCTGCATTAGTAACAGAGGGAGATCATTCATCAAAGGGAGATCATTCATGTTAAGGGACGAACCTAAAAATGAGATTGATCCAAAGCCCAAGTTATCCTTTCTAAAAAAAAAAAGGGAAACGTGAACCATTGAGATCTTTCTAGAGCTGACCATGATGTTTATATGCCATCCAAACCATTTTAGAGGGTTATTACCACTCAAATAAATTATAGCCACAAATATCATACTGATACAAAACTTCCCTCACCCAAGGCATTTAATCCCCATTGTTAGGCACAAATATGATACTGACATAATACAAAATATAATGTGTCGAAAGGTTAGATAGCATGCTCATGCACCTCGGTTAATACTAGTCTAATCTCTCATGTTTGTTTTTCATTGGAGATATCCATAAATTTCCCAAATTGCACCGTAGTTAAATGAGGAAAAAAAAGATTATGCAAACAGTTTATCAAATGCCCTACAATTGCTATAATTCTCTTCCAAAGGATTCCTAGCTTGGCCAGTTATGAACTTTGAGACTTGCTAAATCCAAATCCAATGCAAATCCATGTATTTAAAAAATTTATGGATTTAGAAAATTCATAATCTCATTTCTCTAATTCCAAACATGTAAAGAAATGATGCCCGGTGCCTCCAAAATCACTATAGAGAAGATGGTGAATAATGGTTGTTTCTTTTTTCTTTCTTTCTCTTTAATCAAAGAACCAACTAACAATCCTCTACTAAGGGAAAATGCTATTTTGCTAAAAGCTTTAGCAGTCAGTCCCCGTGACTGGGCTTCTTCCTTTTTTCTTTTTTCTTTTTTCGTCAAATGCAACACTTCTCTCAATAAGGTTTTAAAATTCTTTTTTTTTTTAAAAATTCATTAGATCTAGATCATCCATTAGATTGACTCCATTCTTTATAACCTGCCTTGAAAAAATGATACTGATTGGATGATCCAATCCAAAAGTCAATGGCATGAGAAAATGGTGGGCAAGATTTTTTAGTATAAAACAGGTCCAATCATTTACGTTTAAAACCATCAGATATTGTTGTGAATGTTGCATAGTAAATGAAGAGTGGACCGCGCCTAATGGACGGCTCAGATAGGGACTGCTGATGGAGGACTAGTACAAATGCAAGAAGTTGATTGGTATTTGGCAAGGCTTCTAAACAAATGAGCCCACTGAATCATCTCTAAGCATCCCGTTATATTCATGGACTCATATTTGGTGGTGCTGCCAACGTTACCCCTGACAGTGTATTGTAATGTGCTGGCCCATCCTTTTGTATATTTTTATATCTATCCTTTTTTTACAGCTCATTTAAGGCTTGAACACAAGAAAGCAATAGATCCAAAGTTCAAGTGGACCACAACACAAGAAGCAGTCAAAACCTTTTTATATATATCCTTTTTCATTATTCTCATTGGCATAGCCCACCTCAATTTGTTATTGAGCCAACATTTCATACCTACAATCAACATACGAATTCCCACCTAATGAACCATGAAGTGGATTTTGCGTATAGAATATTTTGGGCCCACATAGTTGTTTTATAACCGGAATCCACTCCAATACCTATTTCATGTCTCGTTTCATTTGTAAGGTGAAACACCTAAGTTTTCTCATGCCCTCTAATTTTATATCTAAAATCCATTCTAATTATCAAGTTTTATCATTAATTTTAGGTCATGGGAATATAAATCAACTACATCCACAACTCAAGTCCATCACACCAAGGGGAACAATGGGGATGAGATGTTAATTAACCATAGGTTTTTATGCAGAGATCACTACGGTGTGCTTCTTTCATCAAACCTGATAATCTGGTGTAACTCACAAAGGTGAAGAGAAGAGAAAAAAAATACAATAATAATTATAAAAAAAAATTGTTCCATAGGAAAACAGAGGTGGACAACCCAGATTGAATATAAAGATTTTAGGACCTAATTTACATCATTCCCATTGGTGTGGCCCATAGCATTTTTATTGGGCTAATATTTTATATATACCATAAAAATAAAGTCTCTGATCACTTGATAGATAGAGTAGATTTACACATACAACATGGTAAGTTCTACATGGATTAGGTGTTTTTATGCAGGAAAGATAAAGCATCTTGTAGACAATTTCAGTTGGATCTTTAGGCCACGTTCAAGTTTTAGGTGCCACGTGGAAGATAAATTTAGAAGGGAACACAACCCTCGTGTACTGAAAGTTCATATGAGCAGAAGCTATGTAGGCCAATTGCAATTCCCGCATGGCATGCACCCATTTCATCCATTAATTTCACCAGCTCATGTTAGTACATGAATGCAAAATGATGCATGGATACCTCAGAGGAAATCATGAGAATTGAAAGCTCGCCACTGAACCCTTGACAGGGCCACATAAGCAATATTTTCAGTTCATTCATATGAGAATTAACCATCCGATCAATGGCCTCAAATATAGACAATCAAGATCACTTGTAAAAAGTAGGTGTAACCAAAGATTAAATTAGTCTATTTAATAGCTCCCATCATGGATTACTTATGGTTCTAACTATTCACTTCTATTAGGCAATTTTGACCATCCCATCCATGGGTTGGTAAAAACTAAGATGGCTAATAATAATAATAAGGCTGAATATATATAGGATGGATTGGATCATAGATCAGTCTCAGTTTTGCCGTGTAACCCTTGAAATGTGATCTAGACTTAGTGGATGGTTTAGATCATTCTAGTGGACTCAAATTTACCCAATGCAATTAGGACCACTAGAATTTGTATGGTTACAAGCACCATTATAACTATGAAGTAGTATCAAGATATCCTGAATCATTACCACAGGAAAGAGAGTTGTGCTGAGTCCTCCATCGTACATTTGAAACAGTGAACGCTTGTGGTGGGATGATTGGATTTCACTGGCTGAGCTTGCGCTAGGATAATGTAAGCTACTGCTAATTTTTGTCTTTTATTCATTTGTATACCACAATCAAACTCCATAGCTCTCGTCTTCACTATAATCCCCAACCTTACTTTCACACATTCTCTTTTCCAAGAAGACTGAAAAAGAAAACAGACTGGTAAAATTTGGAAGTGGGTTTTAGTAGAAAACCTCAAACTATCAACTTGGAATGGAAGTTAGTAGGGTAGAGTGATAATCGTGAAGAATTCATTGAAGAAAGCAATCGCCTCGAAAGAAGGCTTATCAATTCACTCTTCTAAGGCCTAACAATCATACTATTTCTTCAATCATGATCTGACCACTACCTTAATTCAAACCAAATAGGATGCATACAAGCCATCTACAAAATCCCAAATACACAACACAGCGATGCAGTTTAGGAGCTTAACTAGCTAAATGGAAAACTGTAAGTTCCACATGGTTGTCAATGCACGGTTTTGTTATTGAAATTCCATTTTCTAACATGCTCAACACACACACACACACACACACACACACACACACACACACACACACACACACTCAAACGTCCCTAAATCCCTAAATCCCAAAATCCCAAAATCCCCAAATCCCTAAATCCCCAAATCATTTCAATCGATATTGAGACAGAGAGAGATTAAGAGAGAGAAATACCTGTTTGAGTTGGAGCCCCGATTTATGTCAACCAAGCTTTAGAGGATGCGTGGAGAGAGGGCGTGGTGGAGAGAGAGAGAGCACCGAGAGAGACAGAGAGACAGAGAGAGAGGCGCGGTGGAGAGACGAGAGAGAGAGAGAGAGAGAGAGAGAGAGAGAGAGAGAGAGAGAGAGAGAGAGAGAGAGAGAGAGAGAGAGAGAGGGTGGTGGAGAGACGACCGTAGGGGATTTTAGGGCGCCAAAAATTGGAAAATGAGTGTGAGAGAGGGGGAAGAAATGAAAACGAGAGGTGGAAATTGGAATTTGGGGAAAAATTCCACCCATTGTGCGTTTTACACCGTTTAGGTTAAACGCGGGTTTGGCCTGTGGGCCCCACCATGATGTATGTGCTATATCCACACCGTCCATCTATTTTGAGATATCATTTTAAGTCATGAGCCAAAAAATGAAGGAGATAAAAATCTATAGTGGACCCCACCACAGAAAATAGTGGGAAGAGTGATTCCCACCGTTGAAACTGTCTTCCATTACTTTTTGGGCCCACCGAGATGTGGTTCAAAAATCCAGTCCATCCATTATGTGTGTGCCACTTGGAAGAGGGGTCATACCAAGTTTCAAATGCATAAAAATTTCATGTGGGGCCCACCAAGTGCTTTTATATGATTTAGGCATGTCTTCACATGATTTTAGATGGTATGGCCCACCGGAGTTCCGTCTACGGCTGATCTTTAGAGTAAAATCAAGAGAGAATGGAGTGCTAGAAAATTCAGCCTCTACTTTAAATGTTCTCTAATATCATGGTATTTCTTTATCATCTTGCATGTTACAGTGGTATATATTTCTTTACTCTTTGGAGGATCTCATGCTCTCCAATTAAAAGGCAAACTTTATGCAATATAACTATTTCACATCAATTGCATTTCTCAATATCCTAAAACAAACATGAAGGATGCATTTTTTAATTGTCAAATTACTTTTACAAACTATCATTTAACATTTGTCCTTATTTATAAACCTCGCCGAATGCCTCTTAGACTATATATAACACATCTTGCTTAACCGATTTGGTAGCCATCAATTGGATATCTGACCCAAGCCAAGTTGGGGCCATTTAGACGTAGGGTACAAATGGGTCATTGTTAATAGGCATCAATGGGGTCTTAGACTCAACTCGTTTAAAACCAGCATGGAAAAATGTCCTCAGTCTAAGTCAGGTCCAGGTCTGTGTTTCAGACCCATTTAAAAGCTAGTTCAGTATTTGAGACTTGATTAATTTAGGAATTTAGGTCAAATTTTCGGACTTAGGTCTACTCTATACTAAATGCCTATCTAGACCAACTCATTGTTAGGTTGGGTCAAATACAACGATTGACCTGACCCATTTGGAAGCCCAATTCAGATTGTGAGATCCATGCCATCCATCCATTTTTACATATCATATTAGGGCTTGATACCAAAAATGAGAGGGATATAAATCTCAGGTGGACCCCACCACATGAAAACAATAGTGATTGGATATTCACAATTAAAACCATCCTAAGGCCCACTGTACTTTTTATTTGACATCCAATTTGTTGATTAGGTCATACAGGCCCATATGAAGGGAAAACAAAATATTAGATTGATCAAAAACTTTATATGGCCAACAAAAGGTAATTGGAATTGAAAACAACACTTCTTATGGGCTATAGGTCATTGGTCGAGTCACCTTATGAACATGTCGGATAACAAATAAAAATCTTGATGGGACCTAGCTTTCTTTTATCACTACTTTTTTCTTATGGTGTGGCCCACTGGAGCTTTTTGTTTTTTTTTTTTTTTTTCAGGGGGGGGGGGGGGGGGGGGTTAGTACACAACCATCTCAGTAAACACACTCCATGTTAGCCACCCCCAGTCGGGACCGATGCCAAGACCTAAGTGTTGAAACGAGGTATCTCCACTCCGTTTGCCAGTTGAGCTATGGATCTGGGTGTCCCACTTGAGCCTTGGATTTGCCCGTTGTCAGGGATTTTACCTTAAAATACACTGCAGAAATGGATGGACAACGTAAATACATCACGGAGGGCCCCACATCTCACACATGTGTCCCTCTCTTGGACATGTACGGAAACCAGTCGTAGCATTCGGTATGGCCGTAAGCGCCACCTAAAAAAAAATAATAATGACAGAGTATTAAAAAGACGAACGTTCACATTCATGAATCACAAACTTGCCGATTCATTGATTCATGTGTATCAAAAATTTGAACCGCTGAAAAGGTAGGCCCCACCAGGAATATAACTTGACTCTAAAATCAGACCAATTCATTAATTAGGTAGTCCGCACCAATTCACGATTGACCTAACCCATTTGGAGGCCCAATTCAGATTGTGAGATCCATGCTGTCCATCCATTTTTGCATATCATATTAGGGCTTGATACCAAAAATGAGAGGGATATAAATCTCAGGTGGACCCCACCACATGAAAACAATAGTGATTGGATATCCACAATTAAAACCATCCTAAGGCTCACTGTACTTTTTATTTGACATCCAATTTGTTGATTAGGTCATACAGGCCCAGATGAAGTGAAAACAAAATATCAGATTGATCAAAAACTTTATATGGCCAACAAAAGGTTTTTAATGGTCGACACTCATTCAACACTGTTTCCTATAATGTGGTCCAATTGAGATTGGGATAAACCTCTTTTTTTTGTCTCATACCATAAAATGATATGGAAAAATAGATGGACAGTAGGGATGAAAAACATACATCATGGTGGGGCCCACAGAGCACCGACCACCAGCCCTTGCGCTGGTGTCAGCGCGAGTAGCCAATCCGTTTCATGAGAGAGAGACAAACTAGTCTCTCTCTCTCTGTCCTCTCTCACTCTCTCAATCTCTCTCTCTCTCTCTCTCTCTCTCTCTCTCTGTCGCGCACACCCTCTCTCTCTCTCAGTCCTCTCTCAACGGCGTTCTCTCTCTCTGTCTCTCTCGGTGCTCTCTCTCTCACTCTCGCGCACCCTCTCTCTCTCTCTTTCGGTCCTCTCTCAACCCCGCCCCCTCTCTCTCTCTCTCAATCGTACCCTCTCTCTCTCGGTCCTCTCTCACGCTCTCTCTCTCTCTCTCTCTCTCTCTCTCTCCTCAGAGCTCGGGAACCCTATTTTCAGCGTGGACTCGTGATCGGGGCTCCAACTCAAACAGGAAGTTGTTCTCTTCCTGCTGCAAAATCGGTTGATCGTGAGGTATCTCGCACTCTCTCTCTCTCTCAATCTCTCTCAATCTCGATTGAAACTAGTTGGGGATTTAGGGATTTGGGGATTTAGGGATTTAGGGATTTAGGGATTTAGGGATTTGGGGATTTAGGGATTTGGGGATTTAGGGATTTAAGCATTTAGGGATTTGGGGATTTAGGGATTTGGGGATTTGGGGATTTAGGGATTTGGGGATTTAGGGTAATCAGGTTTTCAGTTTGTATAAGTGGGGTCATGGTTCACTAATCCAGATCATCGGTCTGTTGTGCTGTGGATGGTGCACCATGGATGCACCAAACTAAAAAAATCTCCCAAGATTGAGAGATCCTAGCCACCAATCTGTAGTGCTTTTCAGTGAATGTGGATAGTTCCTCTTCAATACATATAACTGATGGATATCTTAATCACTCAAGCTGAACCTTAGCTGCTAAAAAAAGTAGGAAGTGGGTGTGGGAGTGGATGCAGATCCTAGAAGTAAATAACCATTTTCAAGCCCAAAGTTTGTTGGAATTGTGAGATTATGAAGTAGGAAAAAATGGTAGAAGATTTTTTTGCAACTATAGGGTGAGCTACAACACAATAGATGAATATATATATCTTGGCAACGAACATAACATGTAGATAGGATGAAATTTCTATTTTTGAACTAGAACGACATGTTTTTTATTTTTTGGATGATAGATTGTGAAATATGATAAGGTCACATAGAAGTGAATGAAGGGTAAAATATAAATATTAGCTTGATGACGTCAAGCAGTTTTAAGCAGTAGGCAATCAATCCTCACTATTTATGTGGTGTAGTCTTCTTAAGGATATGTGATTTGAATAAATTATTATTATTTTTTCCTTTCCTTTGAAAAAAGAAGAAGATCTAAATGAACTTATTTTGGATATACTAGTCAATCTCTACTTTTGAACATGGTGTGTTTGATGAAATTCATAAGAGGAGCCTAACCAATGTGGAGTGTAATGATTTGTGCGACTTAATCATTTCAATTGCTGAGTCTATATGATAATTTATCATGCCCGAAGATTCAAAGCATGTGGCCCATCCTATGTTAACGTCAAATCTCAAATGTGTTTGCTTGTGGTTGGCAAAGGGATTGAAGTGTGTATGGGCTTAGAAAATTTACAGAAAATTACTGGTGTAATTAGCAATCCAAACAGGCCTTACATGGCTCCATTGTTAATCAGGATGGTTCATCTAGTTGACCTTCATATGAATGGAGAGAACACTTAGTGGATGATTCTTACCATAATTTTTTTTTAGGTGACTTTGCTGCACTGAATGTTGGCGGTTAAAGACCACAAACTGGATGGCTTGGATCATTCCCTCCATGTGTTTTTCAATTCGCTTCCCATCTGTGTTAAGGCCTGATAATTAAACAATCTCTGCTAGGTGTACCTTAGAAGGAACACTGTCTCTACTATATTCAGGTTCTACTGCATCAACTGCATCAACTGCATTGTTTGACTTAGAATTATCCTTCATATGAAGAAGTTATTTTTGTCATTTGGTGAGTTTTGAAATGAAGGAATCAATTATAGTACCCTTCTCCATCTCCTTCAACACATACGTCTGATTTTACAGTTTCTGGACTGTGTATGAATTGCCACTTCATAGGGTATGCTCGTGAAGGAAATCATCAAGGATGGAATACGATTAGTTAACAAGGGTAGTTGCCCATTGATGTACGTAGCATTTATTTCGGTCCAATAAAGTCAATTCATCAGAATCCTTTGGGAACATTGAAAACCATAGACAAGAAATTGGTTTCCATAGAAATCTACTTTCTATATATGTTTGATATATATAAAAAAAGTAGCTATGGGAATCATTTTCCATTTCAAAGTTTTGCTTGAAAGAAAAAAACATGGCTATTAATTTCTTTCAAGAATATGTTAGTTATCGATTTTCACGGTTAGAAGAGAATTCATATCATTTTACTATTGACCTTCTAACATTTTCATAGAAAATAACTATGCTGAACAAAGAAGATAACATAACTTGAATTTATTTCCAGGGTTTTCTTGACAATAGGATTCATCATTCATCTATAATTTTCCTACCTTTCCAAACAAAGATAAAGGAAGGAAAAATGCAATTTTTATCCCATGTTTTTAAGGCACACACCTCTTTTTTCCACTTTTGGAAATGAAATAATACCAAGAGATAGAAAATGACACTGTATGCATCATTAACTAGGCATGTAAAAATCGTTTTAATAGACTAAATTTAGGAAAATTGGAGTTGTTTTGTACTCTAGCAAACAATGATGATTGGCTCAAACCTAAGGCCTCAGTCTTGAAACATGTCTTGTCTCCCATTGAGCTATGGGCTTGAATCTGAAGTGTACATTTTGGCATGGATGAACTTGAATTGAACCGTCCATATCGTAGGAACACCATGGATAGATTGGAATCTCAAATCCAGATTGTTTTGGTTATTGTAGAGTTTGATTAATGGACTTTTTTTGTTAAATTTTGATCATTGTACTGCATTTCAACCATCTATTATACTTCCAATGATCTAAAGTTAGAAGATCAAATTAGTGTAGATTTTAGTTTATGATCTATCTATTATACCTTCAAAGTAAGTTTGAGAAGATGATCTATGATATATATATATATATATATATATACTATGATATATATATATATATATATATATATATATATATATATATATATATATATATATATTGAAAACACAACACAGACATATACACAGACTTATGCTGTCATTATTTTCTAGGTAGGGATAAACATCAAGCAAATTCTCACTCCATTATGAATTTCCTTGCGCTCTTATACCTGTTTTTTACATTAGTAGACAGGATGAAGTGTTGCATCAGTAAACATACAGTTTGAAGGGATTCATTTGATATGCTTGTGGCAGCTATTCACATCCATGCATATGTATGATTATGTGAAAGCACAATTTGAAACAATTCATTCCATACACTTACAGGGTGTTAAAATCCATGCATGTGTATACGTGTAGCCAGACATTTATATTTCTCAATTGAAACCATCCAGATAAATAAGGCCCATTATAAGTCAGTGACAACTTGAAAATCATACCAACTGAATGATCTTAGGTGTCAAACTGTGGAAATCAAAAGGAATGGTAAATGAAAAAGAATAAGTGGTCTAAATTAGACAAACAAATGTCCAATATTGGTGAGTATCTGAAGAGATGGTGAGTATCTGCCATCCAAAATGAGGATTGCTATGGTAAGGAGAGGGTTGCCTGTCATAGTAGGCGGGAAGCAAAGGGGGCACCGTGATGTTTGTGAGAAATCAACGGATTGGGTTAAGACATGGATTAAAAAATGATGCCTTATTTTTTTTTCCTTATCTTATTTCTTTATGACCCGTATGAATGTAGTTTGATGGTTGTTATAGTCTATGTGGCTGTTTGGCTAGGGGTAGATCTTCTTTATGGGTTTTGCTTTCCCTATGTGCTGGTTCAGGATCACCATCATGGGCCCACATGTACAAATGATCCAAAGATTGGAACCGTTCATCATATGTGTAACTACCATATATGAGCTAATAGTGCAATGACAACACCCCAAGATTGACCCTGACATTTGATTTTGTCGAGTTAATGTGATCCATTTCAATTTAGCTTCACCAATCTCACATACGTATGTCTTAGCATGTGTGTCCATATATAGTCAAGACATGTTCTTGTATAAATGATAGTACACAACTACACATTATCCACAAATACTACACAAGGGATTTATATATATATATATATCTTACTACATATAGATTGTCACACCATTTTAATCCTTAGTTTTCAATGACAGGTGGGGTCCATGGTCCAATAATCCAAACCCATGCGTGTTTGTCCCAACAGCAGATGGACTACGCCCAACAATCTCCTCAATAGGAAATCCCAACCTATCAATTTTTGGCTTCTATATAAAGGGTTACATTATCTTCTCTCACTCATGTAATATTTCATGTTATAAAATTTTCAAGTAAATTGTACGAGGTTTATAGTAATCTTGGAGATTAGAAAATTTTCAAGTATGTGCATTTCGGTCTGAGTTATTTCTCTAATGACGATAGCCTTGGGAGGGTTGATACGAGGGATGGGTTGATTGCAAGAGGTTGATTAAAACTATATTGGGTTATCTTGCTGGTCCTGAAATCATTATGTCCGGCAAGATAACCCAATGCAGTTTTAATCAGGCCTCTTGATCCCTCGTATCAACCCTCCCAAGGCTATCGTGATTAGAGAAATAACTCAGACTGAAATGCACATACTTGGAAATTTTCTGCACTCTAAGATTATTATAAACCTCGTACAATTTACTTGAAATTTTCATCAGTTATAGGCCATATGGTATAAAGAGCTTGTCCGTCTCTACTAACCGAACATAAAACATGAACTCAATGGCAAATTTTCAGCCTATGACTCTTGTGTATATGCAGAAAAGCAATAGAAGTGGTTAATGCTTTTAATCATTCAATGTCCAACTACTATCCATTGTAGGGACTGCCTGATGAATAGTCTTTAAGATTGGTTTTCATTCATAAAAAAATAGATGCCTACCTTATTTTTAAATGTATTTGCTCGAAATTGATGGAGCAGACCCGGATGTGCGTCGGAGCTATCCGGAAGAGCGGGGGTCCCTGGAAGGTGGGAACCGCTGTTATGACCATGATGAAGCTGTCCATTTTCTATGAACAGCATTGGAAGGGCCTGGCCATTTGGACAGGCCGTATTTATGTATTTGGTTAAAATTAATGAAGCAGACCTGGATGTGCGTCGGAGCTATCCGGATGAGCGGGGGTCCCTGGAAGGTAGGAACCGCTGTTATGACCATGATGAAGCTGTCCATTTCCTATGGACAGCATTGGAAGGGCTTGGCTATTTGGACAGGCCGTATTTATGTATTTGCTCGAAATTAATGGAGCAGACCCAGATGTGCGTCGGAGTTATCCGAAAGAGCGGGGGTCCCTGGAAGGTGAGAACCACTGTTATGACCATGATGAAGCTATCCATTTCCTATGAACAGCATTGGAAGGGCTTGACCATTTAGACAAGGCATATTTATGTATTTGCTCAAAATTAATGGAGCAAACCCGGATGTGTGTCGGAGCTATCCGGATGAGTGAGGGTCCCTGGAAGGTGGGAACCACTGTTATGACTATGATGAAGCTGTCCATTTCCTATGGATAGCATTGGAAGGGCCTGGCCATTTGGACAGGCCGTGTTTATATTTGTATTTGCAGGGACCACACCCTTAACCTAAACCGAACCCACACCTGATTTCTTAAACCTAAACCTTAACCTATTCTCAATTCCCAATGCTATAACCTACAACATATAACCTAAACCTATAACCAAAACCAAAACCTATAACCTTAACCTAAACCAAAACCTATAACCTAAACCTTAACCTATAACCTATAACCTATAACCTATAACCTAAACTTATAACCTAAACATAAAACCAAAACCTAAAACCAAAACCTAAACCTATAACCTAAACCTATAAACTATAACCTAAACCTAAACCTAAACCTATTCTCAATTCCCAAAGCTATAACCTAAACCTAAACCTAACCTAAACCTATAACCTTAACCTATAACCTTAACATAAACCCAAAACCTAAACCTTAAACAAAACCTATAACCTTAACCTAAACCAAAACCTAAACTTATAACCTTAACATAAACCTAAAACCAAAACCTAAACCTATAACCTAAACCTATAAACTAAAACCAAAACCTAAACCTAAAACCTAAACCAAAACCTATAACCTTAACCTAAACAAAAACTTATAACCCAAACCTTAACCTATAACCTATAACCTAAACTTATAACCTTCACCTAAACTTATAACCTAAACCTATAAGCTAAAACCTAAACCTAAACTTAAAACCTAAATGTATTCTCAAATCCCTAAACCTAAACCTAATCCCAATCCAAATCTCAACTCCCCAACCTAAACCTAAACCTAAACTTCATAACCCGATCCTGAACCCGAACTCGATTTCTTAAACCTAAACCTTAACCTATTCTCAAATCCATAAACCTAAACCTACACCAAATTCCAATCTCAACTCCCTAACCTAAACCTAAACCTAAACATGAAAACCCAAGCCTAAACCCGATCCTGAAGCCGAACCCCATTTCCTAAACCTAAACCTTAATCTATTTTTAAATCCTAAACCTAAACCTACACCAAATCCTAATATCAACTCCCTAACCTAAACATAAACCTCAACTTGAAAACCCAAACCTAAACCCGATCCCGAACCAGAACCCGGTTTCCTAAACCTAAAGACTAACATATTCTCCATTCCCAAAGCTATAACCTATAACCTAAACCTAAACCTAAACCTAAACCTAAACTTAACCTATAACCTTAACCTATAACCTAAACCTAAAACCAAAACCTAAACTTATAACCTAAACCTATAAGTTAAAACCTAAACCTGAAACCTAAAATGTAAATGTATTCTCAAATCCCTAAATTTAAACCTACACCAAATCCTAATCTCAACTCCCTAACCTAAATCTAAACTTAAACTTGAAAACCCAAACCTAAACCCGATCCCGTACACGAACCCGCTTCTAAACCTAAACCTTAACCTATTCTCAATTCCCAAAGCTATAACGTATAACCTAAACCTAAACCGAACCTAAACCTATAACCTTAACCTAAACCTAAAACCAAAACCTAAACTTATAACCTAGACCTATAAGCTAAAACCTAAACCTAAACCTAAAACCTAATTGTATTCTCAAATCCCTAAACCTAAACCTAATCCCAATCCCAATCCCAATCTCAACTCTCCAACCTAAACCTAAACCTAAACTTCTAAACTCGATCCCGAACCCGAACCCGATTTCTAAACCTAAACCTTAACCTATTCTCAAATCCCTAAACCTAAACCTACACCAAATCCCAATCTCAACTCCCTAACCTAAACGTAAACCTAAACATGAAAACCCAAGCCTAAACCCAATCCCGAACCCGAACCCGATTTCCTAAACCTAAACCTTAACCTTAACCTATTCTCAATTTCCAAAGCTATAACCTATAACTTATAACCTAAACCTAAACCTAACCTAAACCTATAACCTTAACCTATAACCTTAACATAAACCCAAAACCTAAACCTTAACCAAAACCTATAACCTTAACCTAAACAAAAACCTTAAATTATAACCTTAACCTAAACCTAAAACCAAAACCTATAAACTAAAACCTAAACATAAACCTAAACCTAAACCAAAACCTATAACCTTAACCTAAACAAAAACCTATAACCTAAACTTTAACCTATAACCTATAACCTAAACTTATAGCCTTGACCTAAACCTATAAGCGTAAACCTAAACTTAAACCTAAAACCTAATTGTATTCTCAAATCCCTAAACCTAAACCTAATCCCAATCCCAATCTCAACTCCCCAACCTAAACCTAAACCTAAACTTCAAAACCCGATCCTAACACCGAACCCGATTTCCTAAACCTAAACCTAAAACCTAAACCTAAACCTAAACCTAAACCTACATCAAATCCTAATCTCAATTCCTAACCTAAACCTAAACCTAAACATGAAAACCCAAGCCTAAACCCGATCCCGAACCCAAACTCGATTTCCTAAACCTAAACCTTAACTTATTCTTAATTCCCGAAGCTATAACCTATAACCTAAACCTAAACCTAACCTAAACCTATAACCTTAACTTATAACCTTAACATAAACCCAAAACTTAAACCTAAACCTTAACCTAAACCAAAACCTATAACCTTAACCTAAACCAAAACACCAGAACCTAAACCTTAACCTAAACGTATAACCTTAACCTAAACCTAAAACCAAAACCTAAACCTATAACCTAAACCTATAAACTAAAACCTAAACCTAAACCTAAACCTATAACCTAAACCAAAACCTATAACCTTAACCTAAACAAAACCTATAACCTAAACCTTAACCTATAACCTATAACCTAAACTTATAACCTTAACCTAAACATAAAACCAAAACCTAAACCTATAAGCTAAAACCTAAACCTAAACCTTAACCTATTCTCAAATCCCTAAACCTAAACCTACACCTAATCCCAATCTCAACTCCTTAACCTAAACCTAAACTTAAACTTGAAAACCCAAGCCTAAACCCGATCCCGATCCCGAACCCGAACCCGATTTCCAAAACCTAAATCTTAACCTATTCTCAAATCCCTAAACCTAAACCTACACCAAATCCCAATCTCAACTCCCTAACCTAAACCTAAACCTAAACATGAAAACCTAAGCTTAAACCCGATCTAGAACCCGAACCCGATTTCCTAAACCTAAACCTTTACCTATTTTCAAATCCCTAAACTTAAACTTACACCAAATCCTAATCTCAACTCCCTAACCTAAACCTGAACTTGAAAACCAAAACCTAAACCCGATCCCGAACCCGAACCCAGTTTCCTAAACCTAAACCTTAACCTATTCTCAATTCCTAAGCTATAACCTATAACCTAAACCTAAACCTAACCTTAACCTATAACCTTAACCTATAACCTAAACCTAAAACTAAAACCAAAACCTATAACCTAAACCTATAAGCTAAAACCTAAACCTAAAACCTAAAACCTAAATGTATTCTCAAATCCCTAAACCTAAACCTACACCAAATCTTAATCATAACTCCCTAACCTAAACCTAAACCTAAAGTTGAAAATCCAAACCTAAACCCGATCCTGAACCCGAACCCGCTTTCTAAACCTAAACCTTAACCTATTCTCAATTCCCAAAGCTATAACCTATAACTTAAACCTAAACCGAACCTAAACCTATAACCTTAACCTATAACCTAAACCTATAACCTTAACCTAAACCTAAAACCAAAACATAAACCTGTAACCTAAACCTATAAGCTAAAACTTAAACCTAAACCTAAAACCTAAATGTATTCTCAAATCCATAAACCTAAACCTAATCCCAATCCCAATCTTAACTCTCTAACCTAAACGTCTAAACTCGATCCCGAACATGAACCCGATTTCCTAAACCTAATCCTTAACCTATTCTCAAATCCCTAAACCTAAACCTACAACAAATCCTAATCTCAACTCCCTAACCTAAACCTAAACCTAAACATGAAAACCCAAGCCTAAACCCGATCCCCAACCCGAACCCAATCTCCTAAACCTAAACCTTAAACTATTCTCAATTCCCAAAGCTATAACCTATAACCTATAACCTAAACCTAAACCTAACCTAAACCTAAACCTAACCTAAACCTATAACCTTAACATAAACCCAAAACCTAAACCTTAACCTAAACCAAAGCCTATAACCTTAACCTAAACCAAAACTCAGTAACCTAAACCTTAACCTAAACTTATAACCTTAACCTAAACCTAAAACCGTAACCTAAACCTATAACCTATAACCTAAAACCTAAACCTAAACCTAAACCTAAACTTATAACCTAAACCAAAACATATAACCTCAACCTAAACAAAAACCTATAACCTAAACCTTAACCTATAACCTATAACCTAAACTTATAACCTTAACCTAAACCTAAAACCAAAACCAAAACCTATAACCTAAACCTAAACCTATACCTAAACATTAACCTATTCTCAAATCCCTAAACCTAAACCTACACCTAATCCCAATCTCAACTCCCTAACCTAAACCTAAATGTAAATATGAAAACCCAAAGCCTAAACCAGATCCCGAACCTGAACCTGATTCCCTAAACCTAAACCTTAACTAATTCTCAATTCCCTAAACCTATAGCTTATAATTTAAACCTAAACCTTAACCTAAAACTAAACCTAAACCTATAACCTTAACCTAAACCAAAACCTATTACCTATAACCTAAACTTATAACCTATAACCTAACAGTAACCTAAACCTTAACCTATAACCTAAAACTTAAACCTAAACCTAAACCTAAAACCTAAATGTATTCTCAAATCCCTAAATCTAGACCTACACCTAATCCTAACCTCAACTCCATAACCTTAACCTTAGCTTAAACTTGAAAACCCAAACCTAAACCCGATCCCGAACCCAAACCCGATTTCCTAAACCCTAAACCCTAAACCTATTCTCAAATTCCAAAACCTATACTTATAACTTGAACCTAAACCTGGAGGAGCTGGCGAGGCAGAGGGAGGAGCAGGAGAGGAAGATAGAGGATCAACTGGCGAGGAAGAGGAGGATGGAGGAGGAGTTGGTGAGGCAGAGGGAGGAGCAGGTGTAACATTCCGGATTTTTTGCCAACCTGAAATTAGACGTCTTTAGGCGATGGGACAATCCTAACTCCTGTTTAACTTCTCAAACACTCAATTCAAGGGTCTTAAGTCCCTTCTTCAAACCATTCTCTTGAAAACCTCACTTTTTCTTCACAAATCTCACATTTCACTACCTCGTCCTTCAAAATTTTCTAAGTGCTTTCATATTAGACACAAATCTTAAAGTTTAGGTGATATTGATCAATACTTAACATAAAAATTACTATAAATAGTAAATAAATAAATAAAATAGGTTTTTAACCATTAACCTTTTGGAATCCCACGAAATAAGTAGGATACATGGACAGATCAGCTTCTCCTACCCCAAAAATATATATTGCACGTCGAATAACTCATCCCGGTTTGTAAAATACATCCATTTTATATATTGGATGGAAAAATCACCCCAAATAGGTCAGTGACCGGCGAGGGCATCGCCCGGTTGGCGAGGCCTCGCCAAAAGGCGGGCCTGGCAGGGCCGCAAGGGGGTAGTGGCCCGTTTTCGCCTACTTTTCCTGCGATTTTAGTCCGATTTTGAAAAGTCATATCTCCTTCGTTATAACTCCGATTTAGGTGATTCAAAAATCAGATTGAAACTTAATAAGTCTAGTTTTATATAAAAATAAGTAAAAAATATAATAAAATAATTAACATAGTTAAATATAGGTCATGGTGACAACTATCCGAAAGTCATTAGTTTGGACAGCTGCCGCTTCTAGAATTTTTAGAATTTTTCTACAACACTAAACCTAATGAAATTTGGTGGAGATGAAGTATACTTAATGATGAACTACTAGAAAAATAATTAAAATAATAGACCAACTAGAAATATCAGAAAGAGGCGTAGAACTTCCCTAGGACCGTATTCTATCATAATTAGGGCGAAATTTGGTTAAGTACTGAACTAAACAATCAGTAGAATTTGTTCGAATCACTTTAAATACGATCTGCAAGACCTAAAACTTGTAGAATCATCGATGCTACAGTGCCCTATAATCTAAGATCAATCTCATTACCCGGCTGCTCTCGGGAGCATCTCGAAACTCCATATCAGATCTGGACCGCACGTCGGAAGTCTGATTAACACGAAGTTAAGGAATTAGGACCGCCTCGCTGGGCTTGACAACCATCTCGGAAATCAAATTCAAACAGTGTTCCACGGCTGTTCGCTTAAGTCTGGAGCGAGAGAGTGTGAAAACACTTGTTTCTTTACAAAATAAATATCTTGAATAGTAATCTGACACCTCCCATTTGCGGATCAGTTTTAAGCAACCAGACCATCAGAATCAGACCAAATTACACCCTTAGATTAGGAGAAATTTCATACACATTTACATGTACTCGGAATCTCCGATCGAGATCCACTGTTGAATCGAAATCCCAGTGCGCCACGCGTGATCTGAAATCCCGACTGAAACGAAAACTTAATAAAACGTAGATCCGGTGTCGGTGAGCTTGAGTCCGACCTTTGGCTGAAGGAGGCCTGCCAGAAGTCCTCCGTTGAGCTGAAACAGGTCCGCTTTGGTTATAACATAAGTATACTTTGACCTGGAGTCTGTTTCAGGGAGTTTTTAGGCTATATAAGGACCTTAAACCCTCTCTCATTGCAGCCATACGAATTTGAGAAAACTCTAGGAGAGAAAGAGAGAAAAGAGAGAGAAAGTGTGGGAGATGTGGGAGCATCTCCCTGCCGTTGCTATACGTGTTCAACCACCCCTTTCTCATCGATTTCCTGGCGATCCCGGTATCGTTTCTAAGTAAGAAACCCTAACCCTAACCTTATTTGGGATGTTGATTGTTGTAGGTTATGCAATAGCTAACCTATTACATTCTATAGGTTGTCAAACTACCGTATATAAAAGCTTAGCAATTCTATCGACTCCGTTACGATTCTACGACAAAAGGTGCGGACTTTAAGTGTATAGGTTATGGTTTTCAACGCTTTCAATGT
The DNA here is from genome assembly GCA_030180095.1 of Magnolia changhungtana. NCBI lineage: Eukaryota > Viridiplantae > Streptophyta > Magnoliopsida > Magnoliales > Magnoliaceae > Magnolia > Magnolia changhungtana. The sequence continues at coordinate 1,169,827 of JASAUF010000502.1, read as the reverse complement.
CAGATAATGATAGATTCATGATCTGCATGCAATTGCACATGTACAAAGTGCTTTCCGATTTCTGTTTCGATTAAAGTTGTAGAATATGGAATTTTATATATTCTAGGTATTCGTAGAAAATACCGTATACGTATATTTTTTGGAAATGTGTTTGACATGATTATTTGTTGTATGGATATACGATATATGGATAAAATACTTATTTGGCGAAAGGATTCGCCTAAATACATGTTTTACTAATATACACTATGTATGTAGAAATACTGTATTGTAAAAGTACCGTATACATGTATATTTTAGAGATGTATTTGCCATGATTAATTGTTGTCTAAATATATTATGTGTACATAAAATACTTGCTTGGCGAAAGGATTCGCCCTAATACATGTTTGTTAACATACTCTATGTATGTTGAAATAGTGTATGTTAAGTGTTTGTGAAAATGCTTGTGTGAGCAAGTGTTTGAATGTTGATGCCTTAGGAAAGTGTTGAGATGGGATTCTCAACTACCCTAGAGACATGTATGATTACCTCCATGAGGTTGTTTACTTAAACCGCTTACTTGCAATATATGTGTTTGTATTCCTATTGACGTAGTGCTTTACAACATGCCTTATATCATACTTTATAACATGCCTACTAATATGTTTGAATTACTTTGTTTATCATGCTTTACTCCACTTGCTATGGATGACAATTGATTGTGTTTGGGGCTATGATTATAGTCCAGATAATCGGTACCAGAATTGAATTCGTGGCTGTGATTCATTTGCCATGTGAGATGTGTTCGACGAACTCGAGTCGTACTTTGGTTGGCGATAGTGGTTGGCCACGCGAAGTGCTTATGCACTTCATGTCGTTCAAATTGTTGTGCGCTCGAGCTAGCTGAGCTCGTCAAGTAACCCGATCTGTCTAATGTATGTTCACCATGTTTGGACGCTACTGTTTGAACCTAGGGTACCAAACTTACCAATGAAATCCCTTTTAACCATGGTACCTCGATCTGCTAAGACTCATGAGCCGGGCATGGTGGTATGGGACACCGTGGTCGAGCTGTCGGCCTACGCTGGGGCCACGTGCCTCCCCGTAGTGACCAGTGAGCAACCAGACTCGTGAGCCGATTATGGTGGTATGGGACACTATATTCGTGCTGTCGGCCTACATTGATAAGGTGATGGGGGAGTGGTGCAACGAATGCGACCAACAGCCACAGCGGCCACCTTTATAGTGACCTCGAGCATACTCAAATCGCGGTGAGCCTTAGAGTTTTGCCGCGGTATATAGAGTATGAACTAGGCTGTTTACGTATAGTGATGAATCGTTTAAGAGGTGATGGGGAGTGGTGTAACCTTTGTGCGTAATAGCCACAGCGGCAAATTTGCGGTGACCTAGAAAACACACCATCGTCGATATTAACTAGGGTGACGACCCTAGAATGGATCATGTTTGGGAATGATACAAGGGAGGTACCTTAGTTTCCCAATCCTGCTGTTTGAAATGGACTAATAACAACTCGGTAATCATGCTCACCATGCATTGCATGTGCCTAGAAGATGTGGAGCACCGAGGGAAGAAAGCATGCCGCGAACGTGAGATGGTGTCGCACGAGAGAGGGTGTGGTGAGGGCATACATCATGTCATTCATACTTGTATTAATAAGAGTAGTTAGAAGTGTTTGATTGTACTACTTTATCATTACTGCTTGACTGAGTCGATAACATGTTAACCTATGCTTTATTGTTCTACTGAGTTAGCTACTCACTCCCACGTTACGGGACGGTGTTTCGAACACCCACCAGACATTGTCTGATTTCAGATGGCGACGCTACTTCTGAGGTGGAGCCGGACCTTTGCAATGACTACGATGCCTGCTTGTATTGGTTGTCTTTTGACGGCTTCCTGTGAGCCGTGTCCTGATCGACGGGACTTTCTAGGATATTGACTAGAGGACCTTACACATTTGGTATATTTTAGGATTGTACTTGTAATTATTTAACCTGGTAATGTTATCACACTCTAGAGACTCATCATAGTTTATATATTTTATCTATCTATCACAGTCTTCCGCTTGCACATTTAACTGTCTCTGGAGTATGATATGCTGTTTTGGCTTAATCTCACTCATGTTCACTACTCTAATACAGTCAACATTCAATCATCATTCATTTTGTTGCATAGGTGATGTTCTGGAACTCGAGAGTTGAGTTACTACTCGACCCTCGATTTTCGGGATGTTACAGATGGTATCAGAGCGTGATTTGGATTAAACCGGACCTGGGTTATGGTCACACGACGCACTCTGACGCACTCTGACTTAGGAGGGAGCGACGGAATGTAGAAACAGTCTTTGGCATCCCTATTCCGTCCAACGGCTAGTTTGCTGAAAACGAATGCCGAAATTGAGTCTGTATTCAACCATGGTTGCACGGGTCGACCTTAAAATATTCCTAGGCCATCTATAAATAATTCTAGATTACAATCCACCTCACCCAAACCGTTGAAAAATCGGTAATGAGAGCGATGATGTTAACTATTCCGAATCCTTGGAGCTTCTCTGGACTCCTCACAGAGACTTCTCGAGTCTACGAGAAAAGAAAGCAGAAAGAAAAAAAAATAAATTCTAATAAATTTGAAATTGATTGATGAATAATTAAAAAAATGAGTTCACAACCCTTTAAATAGGAATACCAAATAATGGGAAAGAAATCAGAAATAAACTACAACTAAACTCCTAGAATTCGCGACTTACTATATAAGGTTGTGATGTCTACTAGTGTGCAATGTTTTCGGCCAAAAATAGTAAGTGTCCTATTTGGCTTCACCAAACCGTCGTCCTAATTATTCTAAGTCCTTTCCACGTTGGGCGCAACTCTTAAAGCCCAACGGATGAAGAGAAATCAAACTAAAACTAATATTTTAGTAAAACGAAATTGAAACAGGGAAACGACCATCAATCGGAGGGTTTTTTTTCACAATTTCGGGCTGCGTAACCCTGCATAGCTGGGTTGGTTGGCTTCATTAGCTCGTTCTACCCCAAATTCATATATTTTACGTCAGATAACTCATTCCGGATTGCAAGATACGTCCGATTGTCCCGAAACTACCCGAAATTGATCGAAATGGAGCACTTCCAGAGGGATCCAGGGTCGGACGACCCAGGATTTTTTGGAGCCCAGGGGGCCTGGGGGTCTCGCCTATGGGGCCCCCCTTTGAATTTTGGGAAGTTGGTCGGCGAGGCCCTCGCCCGGTCGGCGAGGCCTCGCCACTTTTTTTGCTGGGCCGGGCCCACGGTTCGGGCCGATGTCCTTTGGGGTCTAGTGGGACCCCCTGGTATAGGGGTCGTTCCTTAAAACACCTCTAATACCCTACTTCCTTCAGAAACCACCCCTCCAAGCTCCCTTTTCCCCTCCAAGTTGCTGCCCTCTCTCTCAAAACGCCCTTCCAAATGCTCAATCTCCCATTTTCGACCACCACCCATCCCTTTCCTTCGTGCACAGCAGTCCACACCCCCCTACCCATTTGATTCTCTCTCATTTCAGCCCCTACACCTTCCATTTCATCCCAAATTCGTGCACACCCCCTACCCCACTCCATCTTCTCATTTTCCTTCTTTATTCCCTATCAGTGGGGCCTCTACAAACCCTGTTAATACCCAAACTCGTGAAGAGTCAGCAACTCCAGCCCCTTTTCACCCTTTTGGGCCCGTTCGGCCAACTACATTAAGTGAGATTAGGTGGATGAAATTGTAAAAAGAAATAATAAATGTATGTGTAAGGTATTGTCCTTAGATTGGGTATATCCCATGTTTTCCGATACCATGTTTAGAATGTACGCAATTAAAAGTAAATTCCGAGATTTTCCTTCAAATTTCATTTAGAAATTCATCATCCTGGGATTTGGAACTCCCATCTCACACTTTCCCACACCAGGCTCACTTTCCAAAGCATATACCGTTAATTTTAATCCCCTCCCACCCTCCTACCAACCATGCCATTCTCAATCCTCAAGTGAGATTAGCAATGTAAGCCCATTTAATACAACTTAAGACCACTGGCCAAATAGTGTTGAAGTGATAAAGTCCCTTGATATACATTAACCCACCACACTCTGATAGCTTAAGCTTTTAGAGTAAACGGTTGTTTGACAAATAGACCCTTGGAGTTTGGGCCTAGAGCGGTGCTTCGACAAACCTGACAGTATAGGAAATCCAACAAATTAAGAACGTGAACTCTAGAACCCCCTTAGTTGGTTTGAGCATAGGTGAAGTGCTCGAGCGTAGCTACATTCAAGTTCGGGCAACTCAATTCCAATTAGACAATTTTGATCTTAAGTGATAAAATAATTTCTTATAATAGAAAGGGTATAAAATCATCTAGTGTATAAGCATAGACTTGGATTACGACTTGTGGATTACCGCTACTCCTAAATTAAGACTAGACTACCGGTTAGGCTAAGGAAAGTAAAAGACTAATTAATTATGCTAAGCTAATTGCATGATAGACTTAGTTAGTTGGCTTAAGTAGGTTGGAGCGAGACCCCGTTCCTTCGTTGAATCCCCTTGGTACTCATAGGCTTCTTTAATAACTCCTAGGAAAGTTGTTTGACGTAGAAACTAGTCACGCTTAGAGGAAACTGATATATCCTTTGGATTTAATGTTAGATCAAATCAATGCATCCCTTAGAATTACCTTCTCGAGGACTTATTACAACCGGGAACACGGAGTAGAGAAACGATATATATCAGCGAGGTATTCGCGGTTTGAATCGAATTCTCAATCCTGGTAGTGACCAATGAACCCTATGCTCTGATCAAGCAGAAGGTCGGGATCAACTAGGATTAGGAACTGATACGACGATTTTCTGTCCTGGCTAGGCAGAAGGTTCATGTATTCGACTCAGACCCACTACACAACTTTCCTTCCGTGTTGGCTCGACCACTTACAACCAAAAGTTTATAACTTTATCTTTGAGAAGTGTAAGAATATATAGCCAATAGAGATTTTTTCCTTTTAGGCTAAGGAATTTCCCAAGTGAGCAACAGACAGTTAGGAATTAGGTCCCAAATCACATGCCATGATGACATACATATTGTGCATATGAACGTAGAAAGATAGCCTGCCTGTTAGGCTTGACATGAGTACATAAGGTAGGTCAGGACCGTGATGATAGTCCTCCTTTGGTAGACTTAGGCATCTGGCCTCAAACTCACACCTGCCCCTGAAATCAACCACATTACCCATCATTTTTAGCTCCTTTCGATACCCATAGGTACCTATGTCATAATACACATCATCGATGAAAAGAAGACCAACGTAGTGGGAGATTGCATCCCATTTCATGTCAAGGATAGGTCCTAAATTACACCTTGTTCCGATATACGGAGCAGGACATAAATCTTGAGCCTTAAGGGTGAAAATTATGTTTTAAGGGGGGTAGAACATTATGAGCTCAATCTAGTTAGGTCACCTGTTACACCTCTTTGATCTGGGTGGCGCAGCAGAAGCGTGGTGGACCCTACCCCACTAGCCCAGGATCGAAACTGTGCTCGTTGAATACGAATATTATAGAAGCCCTAGCAAGTTCTACTATGAGAAATCGCTTTAGGATGATCTAGTAAGATTTGATTCACCATTTCCTTGGACATAGATAATAACAAGGACTCTCTTAGACCAATGGGCAACCCAAGAAATAGGACATTTGAACCTTTCAATGATGGACATTCCCTGCGTCTTTAGAGTGATCGTACCACGGAGTTACTGAAATATACAACTACGAAACATTCGCGGCTTGACCCAATTCTCAATCCTGTGCGACTACCAACAGGCTCACTGCTGACGAGCAGAAGACCAAGATCCACTAGGATTCGGAAGGGATACTATGAGCTTTCTACCTTAGCTCGGTAGATGATCGATGTATCGGGATCAAGCCCACTATAATCGTCTCTCCGTGCTGGTCAAACAATGAAGACAACTATCTTACTTTAATTTAGTGAGAATTGTCGTCAAGACTACATATAAGTAAAGAAATAAATTGTAGCAAACTATTAGGGTATGAGAAATGGATAAAGAAATATGTTTTAAGGAGGGTAGACTAAAATGAACCAGGCTAGTATATACCTTACCACGCGTAGTAACTCGAAATCAATAAGTCTTAGGCAAATGAAATAATAGAAATCTTTCCTTATTACCCTTAGGCAATTTCGGGGACGAAATTTTGTTTTAAGGGGGGTAGATTGTAACATCCTGAATTTTTCGCCAACCTGAAATTAGACGTCTTTAGGCGATGGGACAATCCTAACTCCGGTTTAACTTCTCAAACACTCAATTCAAGGGTCTTAAGTCCCTTCTTCAAACCATTCTCTTGAAAACCTCACTTTTTCTTCGCAAATCTCACATTTCACTACCTCGTCCTTCAAAATTTTTTAAGTGCTTTCATATTAGACACAAATCTTAAAGTTTAGGTGATATTGATCAATACTTAACCTAAAAATTACTATAAATAGTAAATAAATAAATAAAATAGGTTTTTAACCATTAACCTTTTGGAATCCCACGAAATAAGTAGGCTACATGGACAGATCAGCTTCTCCTACCCCAAAAACATATATTGCATGTCGAATAACTCATCCCGGTTTGTAAAATACATCCATTTTATATATTGGACAGAAAAATCACCCAAAATAGGTCAGTGACCGGCGAGGGCATCGCCCGGTTGGCGAGGCCTTGCCAAAAGGCGGGCCTGGCAGGGCCGCAAGGGGGCAGTGGCCCGTTTTCGCCTACTTTTCCTGCGATTTTGGTCCGATTTTGAAAAGTCATATCTCCTTCGTTATAACTCCGATTTAGGTGATTCAAAAACCAAATTAAATCTTAATAAGTCTAGTTTCCTATAAAAATAAGTAAAAAATATAATAAAATAATTAACATAGTTAAATATAGGTCATGGTGACAACTATCCGAAAGTCATTAGTTTGGACAACTGCCGCTTCTAGAATTTTTAGAATTTTTCTATAACACTAAACCTAATGAAATTTGGTGGAGATGAAGTATACTTGATGATGAACTACTAAAAAAATAATTAAAATAATAGACCAACTAGAAATGCCAGAAAGAGGCGTAAAACTTCCCTAGGACCATATTCTGTCATAATTAGGGCAGAATTTGGTTAAGTACTGAACTAAACAATCAGTAGAATTCGCTCGAATCACTTTAAATACGATCTGCAAGACTTAAAACATGTAGAATCATCGATGCTACAGTACCCTATAATCTAGGATCAATCTCATTACCCGGCTGCTCTCCGGAGCATCTCGAAACTCCATATCAGATCTGGACCGCACGTCGGAAGTCCGATTAACACGAAGTTAAGGAATTAGGACCGTCTCGCTGGGCTTGACAACCATCTCGGAAATCAAATTTAAACAGTGTTCCACGGCTGTTCGCTTGAGTCTGGAGCGAGAGAGTGTGAAAACACTTGTTTCTTTACAAAATAAATATCTTGAATAGTAATCTGGCACCTCTCATTTGCGGATCAGTTTTAAGCAACCAGACTGTCAGAATCAGACCAAATTACACCCTCGGATCAGGAGAAATTTCATACACATTTACATGTACTCGGAATCTCCGATCGAGATCCGCTGACCGTTGAACTGAAACTGGTCCGCCACACGTGATCTGGAATCCCGACCGAAACGAAAACTTAATAAAACATAGATCTGGTGTCGGTGAGCTTGAGTCCGACCTTTAGCTCAAGGAGGCCTGTCAGAAGTCCTCCGTTGAGCTGAAACAGGTCCGCTTTGGTTATAACATAAGTATACTTTGACCTGGAGTCTGTTTCAGGGAGTTTTTAGGCTATATAAGGACCTTAAACCCTCTCTTATTGCAGCCATACGAATTTGAGAAAACCCTAGGAGAGAAAGAGAGAAAAGAGAGAGAAAGTGTGGGAGATGTGGGAGCATCTCCCTGTCGCTGTTATACGTGTTCAACCACCCCTTTCTCATCGATTTCTTGGCGATCCCGGTATCGTTTCTAAGTAAGAAACCCTAACCCTAACCTTATGTGGGATGTTGATTGTTGTAGGTTATGAAATAGCTAACCTATTACATTCTATAGGTTGCCAAACTACCGTATATAAAAGCTTAGCAATTCTATCGACTCCGTTACGATTCTACGACAAAAGGTGCGGACTTTAGGTGTATAGGTTATGGTTTTCAACTCTTTCAATGTCAGATAATGATAGATTCATGATCTGCATGCAATTGCACATGTACAAAGTGCTTTCCGATTTCTGTTTCGATTAAAGTTGTAGAATATGAAATTTTACATATTCTAGGTATTCGTAGAAAATACCGTATACGTATATTTTTTGGAAATGTGTTTGACATGATTATTTGTTGTATGGATATACGATATATGGATAAAATACTTATTTGGCGAAAGAATTCGCCTAAATACATGTTTTACTAATATACACTATGTATGTAGAAATACTGTATTGTAAAAGTACCGTATACATGTATATTTTAGAGATGTGTTTGCCATGATTAATTGTTGTCTAAATATATTATGTGTACATAAAATACTTGCTTGGCGAAAGGATTCGCCCTAATACATGTTTGTTAACATACTCTATGTATGTTGAAATAGTGTATGTTAAGTGTTTGTGAAAATGCTTGTGTGAGCAAGTGTTTGAATGTTGATGCCTTAGGAGAGTGTTGAGATGGGATTCTCAACTACCCTAGAGACATGTATGATTACCTCCATGAGGTTGTTTACTTAAACCGCTTACTTGCAATATATGTGTTTGTATTCCTATTGACGTAGTGCTTTACAACATGCCTTATATCATGCTTTATAACATGCCTACTAGCATGTTTGAATTACTTTGTTTATCATGCTTTACTCCACATGCTATGGATGACAATTGATTGTGTTTGGGGCTATGATTATAGTCCAGACAATCGGTACCAGAATTGAATTTGTGGCTGTGATTCATTTGCCACGTGAGATGTGTTCGACGAACTCGAGTCGTACTTCGGTTGGCGATAGTGGTTGGCCACGCGAAGTGCTTATGCACTTCATGTCGTTCAACTTGTTGTGTGCTCGAGCTAGCCAAGCTCGTCCAGTAACCCGATCTGTCTAATGTATGTTTACCATGTTTGGACGCTACTGTTTGAACCTAGGGTACCAAACTTACCAGTGAAATCCCTTTTAACCATGGTACCTCGATCTGCTAAGACTCATGAGCCGGGCATGGTGGTATGGGACACCGTGGTCGAGTCGGCCTCCACTGGCCGGGGCCACGTGCCTCCCCGTAGTGACCAGTGAGCAACCAGACTCGTGAGCCGATTATGGTGGTATGGGACACTATATTCATGCTGTCGGCCTACATTGATAAGGTGATGGGGGAGTGGTGCAACGAATGTGAGCAACAGCCCTGGCAGCCCTTTGTAGTGACCTCGAGCATACTCTGAAATCGCGGTGAGCCTTAGAGTTTTGCCGCGGTATATAGAGTATGAACTAGGCCTGTTTCTGTATAGTGATGAATCGTTTAAGAGGTGATGGGGGAGTGGTGTAACCTTTGTGCATAACAACCACAGCGACCTTTGCAGTGACCTAGAAAACACACCATTGTCTGATATTAACTAGACTGACGACCCTAGAATGGATCATGTTTGGGAATGATACAAGGGAGGTACCTTAGTTTCCCAATCCTGCTGTTTGAAATGGACTAATAACAACTCGGTAATCATGCTCACCATGCATTGCATGTGCCTGGAAGATGTGGAGCACTGAGGGAAGAAAGCATGCCGCGAACGTGAGATGGTGTCGCACGAGGGAGGGTGTGGTGAGGGCATACATCATGTCATTCATACTTGCATTAATAAAAGTAGTTAGGAGTGTTTGATTGTACTGCTTTATCATTACTGCTTGACTGAGTCGATAACATGTTAACCTATGCTTTATTGTTCCACTGAGTTAGCTACTCACTCCCACGTTACGGGACGGTGTTTCGAACACCCACCAGACATTGTCTGATTTCAGATGGCGACGCTACTTCTGAGGCGGAGCCGGACCTTTGCAATGACTACGATGCCTGCTTGTATTGGTTGTCTTTTGACGGCTTCCTGTGAGCCGTGTCCTGATCGACGGGGCTTTCTGGGATATTGACTAGAGGACCTTACACATTTGGTATATTTTAGGATTGTACTTGTAATTATTTAACCTGGTAATGTTATCACACTCTGGAGACTCATCATAGTTTATATATTTTATCTATTTATCACAGTCTTCCGCTTGCAAATTTAACTGTCTCTGGAGTATGATATGCTGTTTTGGCTTAATCTCACTCATGTTCACTACTCTAATATAGTCAACATTCAATCATCATTCATTTTGTTGCATAAGTGATGTTCTGGAACTCGAGAGTTGAGTTACTACTCGACCCTCGATTTTCGGGATGTTACAGCAGGAGAGGAGGATGGTGGAGATGCGGGTGGAGCATGAGCGACGGATAATGGAGATGTTTCAGGCTTTCGTTGCACGCTTACCCACCGATGCCCCACCACCTCCGCCTTCATCTTTGTGATTTTTTGTTTATTTGTTTATGATATTAAGTTTAGATGTATTTATGCGTGAATGAATTTGATGCAGATAAGATTATTTTTGTTTGGATGAATGTAGTTTATGTAGTTTGGATTTAGAATGTGAATATGATGAAATGTGTATATCAGGATGAATATGATGGAATATATTGTTAACAGGTGTATATCAGGAATTTTGTATAGATTTTGAGTTGGAATATTTTTTTTTTAAAAGAAACTTTTAGCGATGAAAATTTTCGTCGCTAAAAGATATGTTAGTTTATTTTTAGCAGCGAAAGTTTTCATTGCTAAAAGTCTTGTACTGTACAAGACTTTTAGCAGCGAAAAGTTTCGCTGCTAAACATAGAAGAATTTTTTGTACAATTTTAGCGCTAAAAGTTGAAAATTTTTAGCAATGAAACTTTTCGCCGCTAAAAGTTTATGTAGTTTGGGTTTAGATGGATGTGAATGTGATTATGATGAAATGAATATGATGGAATATATTGTTAACAGGTGTATATCAGGAATTTTTTACGGATTTTGAGCTAGAATATATTTTTTTAAAAAGAAACTTTTAGCGACGAAAGTTTTCGTCGCTAAAAGATATGTTGGTTTATTTTTAGCAACGAAATATTTCGCCGCTAAAAGTCTTGTACAGTACAAGACTTTTAGCATCGACAAGTTTCGCTGCTAAAACAGGAGCATTTTTTTCAGTTTCAGAGCTAAAAGTTGAAAATTTTTAGTAGCGAAAAGTTTCACTGCTAAAATCTTATATAGTATTTTTTAGCGATGAACATTTTCGCCGCTAAAAGTTTATGTAGTTTGGGTTTAGAAACTTTTGGCGACAAAAAGTTTCGTTGCTAAAAGATATGTTAGTTAATTTTTAGCAGCGAAAGGTTTTGCTGCTAAAAACAGAAGAATTTTTTTGTAGAAATTGAGCGCTAAAAGTTGAATATTTTTAACAGCGAAAAGTTTCGCTGCTAAAAGTCTTGTACAGTATTTTTTTTAGCGACGAACATTTTCGCCGCTAAAAGTTTAAGAAAATGTTCCGAGTCTTTAGCGACAAAAAGTTTCGTCGCTAAAAGTCTCATACAGGATTTTTAGCTGCAAAAATTTTCATAGCTAAAAGTAATTTATTGGAAATGACAAAAACATGTTTAGAGCATTTAGCGAAAAAGTCTCATACAGGATTTTTAGCTATAAAAATTTTCGCAGCTAAAAGTAATTCATTCAGAGGCGGCGAAAAAATATGTGGAGCCTTTAGCGACGAAAACTTTCGTCGCTAAAAGTCTAATCCACGATTTTTAGCTGCGAAAATGTTCGTCGCTAAAAGTTAACTTTTAGCGACGAACAACTTTTAGCGACGAATAAATTGTTCGTCGCTAAAAGTGACTTTTAGCGATGAAAACGTGTTTCGTCGCTAAAAGTTTCATCGCTAAAAACCCTCTTTCTTGTAGTGGGATGAGTTGTGTACTTGACTTGTGATTGATTGATTGATGTGATGGGTTGTAGAGATTCTCTTAGGATTCGCAAGGCATGACGTTTTCCTCGAAATAAATGCAGGCCCATAACTCCTGGCCTGGGTATTGCATCGGTGCACAAGACACGATGCTGGAACCACTGTGACGACACTGTTGCTAGGATACAAGTTTCGAGTTGAACTGATTCGGGTTGATAGGGTGCGACTCAAGGTCACGCACAAATGCTATCTACGCATCGCGGGTTGGCGAAATTCGATCGGGAGTACCGCGGGATCTTAAGGAATGGTACGGACTATGATATGGGTCTTACATCTGAAAAATATGACAACGCTGCATTACTTTACCCACGTTACGTACCAATTGCAGCTAGTAATAGCACTCATCCGCAAGAGCCCGCGACTTGTCTTGCCCAAGGTGTCCACCAAGGCCACCTCCATGTAGCTCTTGAATAAAATGTTCCCTTAGAGAACTTTGGGGGATGTACGGTCGATTTCCTTTGAAGAAGAAACTATCTTGCATATGTAAGTCACTAGGATGACCTTCTGGCACCTCATCCATGCATCCTTGAAGTCCTTGTCCTTGACATACAATTTTTTGAGACAATCTAAGATGACCACCTCATTGTTCATTGTAACAAGTAGTGATGCACGACGGCTAAGTGCCTCAACCGCCTTGTTCTGCTGCCTTGAATTGTACTTTATAACGAACATGAATTCCTGCAAAAATACAACCCATCTAGCATGCACATGATTTACGTTAGCCTAACTATTAATAAACTTTAAGGCTTGATGGTCAATGTAGAGAACAAACTCTTTCTTAATAAGATAATGTCGCTAATGTCGCAGTGCTTGAACAATTGTGTATAACTCAAGCTCATTTGTTGACCACTTCTTTCGGGCTTCATTGAGTTTTTCGCTATAGAAAGCTAACGGTCTACTTTCCTATGATAAGACTTCTTCAATTTTAACGTATGAGGCATAACACTCAACCTTAAATATCTTGTCAAAATTGGGAAGAACCAAGACCATTGTTGTGGACAATCACTGCTTGATTTTAGTAAAGCTCTTGTTAGCATCATCGATCCACTAAAATGACACACTTTTCATGTAATCTTTAATAGGTGCATTCTTATCCATGCTGAAATTCTGCACGAATTAACGATAGAAGGTTTCCAACTTGTGGAAACTCTTCACTTTAAAAATGTTTATTGGGATCGACCATTCTCTAATGGCTCACACATTTTCATTGTCTAAACAGATGCCCATGGATGTCACAATAAATCCTATGAATAATAGGTTGTTCGTTAAAAAACTGAACTTCTTTAAGTTGAGGTACACCTTGTTAACTTATAAGACCAGTAACACTTGCCTGAGATGTTCCATGTGCTCCATCTGACCCTATCTATATATCAGGATGTCATCAAAATATACTACCACAAACTGGCCAATGAACGACTTCAATACTTGATTCATCAAACGTATAAAAGTGCTTGGCACGTTCGATAGACCGAAGGGAATGACCAGCCAGTCATACAACCATTCCTTGGTCTTGAATGCCGTTCTCCACTCATCATCGAGTCAGATACGAATCTGATGATACCTGCTCCTCAGATCTAGTTTAAAAAACACCATAACACTTTCTAACATATTAAGCATGTCGTCTAACCGCGGAATTGGAAACCGATATTTGATGGTAATCTTTTTAATTTTCCAACTGTCGACATACATGCGCCAGCTCCCATCTTTCTTAGGTGTTAAAAATCTAGCCTGATACATGGGCTCATGCTCTCTCTTAAAAGACCCTTATAGATCAATTTCTTTACTTGCCCCTGAAGTATCTCACACTGTTTTAGATTCATCCAATAGTGAGGGCGGTTGGGCAAGCTAGCCCTAGGGACAAGGTCTATGTGATGTTGGTTGTCCCTCATAGGGGGCAATCCATCCATCGGGTAAATATTCATGCCAAATTTCTTTGAATTCGTTAAGCAGCGTCCTTAAAATTGGAGGAATGTCTAAGGGCTATGATCCCTCGCCCTTTTACCACCACGGCGTACACTTCGCCAGTTTCCTTCGATTCCTCCACGAAATTCCGAATGGTTAAGATGGAGCTCCCCTCAACTTTAGAAGCTTCGGAGTGGTTCTCTGGTGCCATAGGGGCAAGAATCATCTTGCAAGCATCCTTGACGAAGACGTAAATGTTGTCTCGTCCTCGGTAGATCGTATTACGGTCTGATTGCCATGGTCGATTGAGTAACATATGATATGCTTTCATGTCGACCACATCACAAAGTACTTAATCCTTATAACTTCTATCAATTGAAAATGAGACAGTGCATTATTCAGTTACCTTGGTCTCATTCACCTTCTTTATCCAGCCAATTGAGTACGACAAAGGATGTTTTGTCATAGGTAGTCGCAACTTGTCCACCATCAGCTTTGAGACGATGTTCTCACTATTATCGTTGTCTATAATTCATTATAGACCTTGCCATTTATAGTACACCACGTATAAAATATATTGTGTCGCTGCCGGTGCATCTCCTTCCTTGGAGTGTATAATAGTCACCTCATGACCAAGCATTCGCCATGACCAACCATTCTTCATCATCAACTCCTTCCTTAGCGGCTTATTCATCTTCATCAATCAAGGGCCTTTTTCCACTGCATCACCTTCGGTTCCCCCTTCGTTAATGGCTAAGTGGGATGTGGGGCGTTGAGGGCAGGTGTTTGATAAGTGGCCCGGTTGGTCACAACGGTAACAAGTGTTTGGCCTTAGCCGACCATAAGGATTTGGGATCCTACTTGAACCTTCTGTAACGGGTGCTACACATTGAGGTTTAGATGGATCGCTCCCTATGTCATGGTTTGTGGTTGTAGGAGGTTGAAGACGTCCTCCTACTGGTTCCTTTCCTCGTGCTAACGCTGAATTTTGCATGGGACCCATTATCTCGGTCGAGTTGAAGGATAAGGCCGAGTAGTGACTCTCGAAAGATGTATTTTTGCCCTACTTGTCAATTGAATTGCCTCATCCACAGTCCCAACCAGGTGCAACTAAACTTGGTCCTGAATCGTTGATCGTAAACCACCTATAAATTGTGCTACCTTATGTGATTCGGTTTCTGACAAGTCATTCTGCATTCCCAACTGCTAGAATTTTTTGGTATAATATGTGACGGTTTGATTCCCCTGTCGGTAATTTTGGAACAATACATGCTCATAATTACTAGGGAGGAATCGTGATCGAAGAATGCGTCTCATCTATGGCCAGGATCGGATGGGCACCTTGTTCTATCAGGCACGTGAGAGTTGTAATTGCTACCACCATACAGAAGCACTAGATTTTAATTTGAATGCTACTAATTTCACCTTTCTATATTCGGACACGTTCATGTAATCAAATTATCGTTCTACTTCGGCTAACCAATCGAGAAAATCTTTTATATGTAATACGTCATTAAAACTAGGAAGTTTGGCTTTACCTTGATAGTCTCTTTCAGCAAAATCACTCGATCGCCTCCATGGACTGGTCGTTAGGCAAAGCTGCCATCGATGTCTTCGTCGTTGGAGCTCAACTCATCTGGGATAGCCCTACAATTCACCTCCAATAGTGCCTTACGAAAATCTGGGTTGTGCCGTACAACAACCATGGGCAGCTAAGCATCGCCTTGGGTTCAAGGCGAAATTAGTGTATTCGCAAGACGGTTAAGGGTTGTCTGCAGCCATTACATGGTCAACTGATTCACCTGGTGGAAAACTTCCATTCTTTCCAAGAGATAATGAATCTTTGGATCACCGTCCATGGGATTTTAGTCCATTCCTTCATTATTTAGCATCGGTCTAAAGGGTGTCCTTGCTCTGATACCAATTGACGCAGGGATAGACGTGATGAGGTCGATCATTGTCCTCCTCAAGGGGATAATTACTTCTAATCCATGGAGCTTCTCTGGACTCCTCACATAGATTCCTCGAATCCACGAGAAGAAATAGAAACTAGAAATAAATTCTAATAAATTTAAAAATAAATTGGTTGATGATAAAAATGAATTTACAACCCTTTAAATAGTAATACCAAACCTATGAAAAAGTTTCAGAATCAAACTCCAACTCGAACTCCCTAAAATTCGTGACTTACAATAAATAGTAAACTTACTATTTATAAACGGTCATGATTTCTACTATACTTCATGGTTTTCGGCCAAAAATAGCAAGTGCCCAATTTGGCCTAACCATGTTATTCTACTAAATTTTCTAAGCCCTTTTCATGTTGGGCACGACTCCTAAAGTTCAAAGGACCAAGAGTTATGATGAAACTAAAACTTATTATAAATATAAATAGTAAAAACGAAATTAAAAAGGATTTTCAACCATGGATCCGATGGAATCTCGCAAATTCGGCTTGGGCAACCCAGGGTTAGGTGGTTAAAGTAACTTTTCCTATCCAAAATCATATATGATACGTCAAATAACTTATTCCAGTTTGTGAGATATGCTTGTTTTAGGGTTCCAATGGTCTTATTCACTTCTGTCACCCATATGGCCTTCTCTGGTCTATCCTGGACATGAAAGTGTCCACGATCCATTCTACATCAGTTTTGTGAAATGCTTGAAATATTTTCCTTACATGTTGGATTCGTATTTTTATTTATTTATTATTTTTTGTGACTCAAGAGTTTATATATATATATATATATATATATATATATATATATATATATATATATATATATATATATATATATATATATATAAAGAGGGAATAAAACTCTTACCCTAGTTTTTTTTTTTTTTTTTTTTTTTTTAAATTTTTTTCCCTCCTACTTTATCGTCCTTTTGTTGTTTTTGTCTGACCAGTCAGTAAGGTGTTTTGATTCTCTCTCTCTCTCTCTCGGCCGCTGATGCGCATTCAGTTTCTGAGGCCAGACTTTTTTAGCTTGTGAGGAGCTCGGGCCAGGTTTGACTTTGGGCTCAAAAATTAGGTACGGGCTTGGAAAGAGCTTGGCCTGGCCCATTGATACCCTTTCCGAAAGTATGTGGCAAGTGGGCCCACGGCTCTGGAAGAGGGGAGAGCAGATTCGGTCAGGTCAGGGTAACGCTGACTTGCTGTGACCGTGGGCCCACCTTGACATATGTGTTGTAAACCCATGCCGTCCATCAGTTATGCCATATAATTTTAGAGCATTTCACTAAAAAAGGACATCCAAATGCCAGTTGCAACACACCACACCAAACATTAATGATTGACCATTAGAAACTTGTTAGGGACCACAAAAGTTTTGAATCAAGCTAATATTTGTGTTCTCTTCATCCAGGTCCGCCTGACCATGTTGGATGACAAATAAACATCATGGTCGGGCTTTAAGAAGTTTTTAATGGCGAGCATTCAATCAGCACTGATTCCTATGACGTGGTCTACTGAGATTTGGATCTTCTTCATTTCGGGGCTCTTGCCCTAAAATGAGCTCTCAAGACAGATGAGCATTATAGATATACAACACATATATCAAGGGGGCCCAATTACGGCCGACCGAACTCCGTGGTACCCCGACCTGACCAAATTGGCTCCCCGGGAAGGGTACGGTGTGGGCCTCACTTTCCGGGACGAATCTGATGATAACGACATCGGAAAGATGAGACAGCCGTCCAAACGGCTGCCTTCACTGAACATCTGGCTGTCCAGGCTTGGTTTGGCAGGGGTGGGACAGCCGGTGTACGTATCACGTGCTGGATCGTCTGGACTGTCCGGCCATCCAGGCTAGCAGCAGCAATTGGTAGGGCCCATTTTTGCAGTGTAGAACGTGAAATGATCACGTACGGGAACCGTACGTGAACTTGTCACACATTCCCATCCATCTCGCGGTGTGTACATACGCAGGATATGAAACGGGTTGGGTCCTGCCCTTGGACGCCGATTGGGAACTATCCCCGCCCGTCCCTATCTAGAAGCGGACAGGGGCTCTGTGTGGCCACCCTAATCCACGGGTTTCATCCATACCGTTCATCCATTTTTTCATATCGTTTTAGGCTGCAGACTTAAAATTAGAGGCAGAATCAGGGGCTCAAATGGACCACACCATATGAAACAACAGTTATAATGACACCCACCGTTGAAACCTCCTTGGGTCCACTGTGATGGTTACACACCAATTCAAAAGGTCTCGTGGACCTAAACAAAGGGAAAACAGATGATCTAAAACTTGTCTCTTAAGAAGTTTTCAACTGTAGGTGTTTAATTCCCACTGTAGGGTTTTCTCAGCTTACCCTAGAATGATATGGCAAAATGGATGAGAGTGTGGCCCCTTGTAGCCCCTGTCCGTCCATAGACAAGGACCATAGTACCCAATTCAAATATACAGGCTTTGAAAGTTGTTAGTTCAAGTATATACTTGAATTTAGGGAATGGAATGCTGTTGTAAGAATGAGCCACCACATAACATGTTTGAAAGTTGTTAGATTGAATATTTGATTGGGCTCATTTCTAAGTGGTTCAATCAAATCCCATCACATCAGGATTATGTCAAGCTGGTATAGGTAAGGAAGGTACAATTAGTATCCTTCAGACAAGTACCTAATGCTACCACCAACATCCATGGTGACATTATTTGGAGGAATTTAATTGGGTCACTGGCCATAAATGAAGCTACACAAGGCATGTTCGAAAAAATACTCAGCCAATATGTAAGATTTGATTAGGTGACAAGTTGTTATTGAAATGGGTCCATGTAAAAAAGAATGCAGATGGATAGAGTAGCATCTGCCTGTATAGAAGTCAGTATGCGGGTATGACATTACAGGATTTTATTAGACATAAGGCTGTTACAAGAGACTGAAGATAGAGCTACGCATAGCTTGTTTAAAAGTTGATCCGTTGGCAAACCCCAGAATGCAACCTCGAAGTTTAATCCTGCGACGTCGTCCAATCAGGGTAGTGCTCAATTTGCACTGACAAAGCAAGTTTGAAAGTAGTTTCATCACAATAGTACATGCCCAATTCAACTCAATCCAACTCCATTTGAAAGTTGTTAGAACCGTATCTACTAGAAATGAGCCTTTCAAATCTATTAGGGTTCAGCGACTCATCCCTTTCAAATCTACTGGTACATATCTTATCTCTGAAGGCAGCACGTGACCCAATTAAACCTTACAATAGGGCCATCAAATGCCCATAATGGCCAGGTCCGTGCAATCCACGGCTATCGTGGGAGTCACCAGAAAGGCGTCAAAGTCATGTTGACCATCTCGTAAGGTAATGACAGAAGGTAATGATAGAAGGTACACGTCTGGCTCATCTCATAAGTGTATTCACTTGTTTTTCATGCCAGGTGGTCTTCATGGTGGAACAGACTTACAGTGCATAGATTTCTTACACATGCAACACGTCTGGAGGAAAACAGGGCTGTATGTGAAAGTACTCACTCTATCCCGACTGCGTGTATCTGATCATTACTGGCACTAGGGGTATACACAAACCGGGCTAGCCCGGTTAGCTCGCTCGACCTGACCCGACCCGAAAAAGCTCGACTTGGCCTGACCTGGAACTGAGTTCGGGTCAGGACGGGCAAATTTTCTAGGCCCGAAAGTGAGTTCAGGCCGAGTTCGGATACCTCCCAGTTCGGCCCGACTCGGTCCGAAATCCGGCTCGCCCCGGCCCGACCCGTGTATGACTGTATTTAATTTGTATAAAATGTTTTATTTTATGCCTTGTCAAATATATGTAAATGTCATAACTAGTTAGATTTTTTGTGGAGTCTATAGTTCAACTATCTAAACCGTTGATCGAGGGCCTTGTAATGGTATGCGGATTACCTGCCAAAGCCCATCCCATGAACTTGCTGTAAGGTTCGAAACTGGCCCGAATTCGAAGGTTCGAAACTGGCCCGAACTCGGCCCGAACTCGTGCCGGGCCCGGTTCGGGCTGGAGATGTTGGTCCGATGACTAGGCCCGGTCGGGTTCGGGCCTTGTGTGGCTGTTGAACGGGCTGAGGACGGTTCGACTCGGCCCGACCCGTGTATACCCCTAACTGGCATACAAAGATACTGATAAAAAGGCTCGCAATGTGGGACCGCAACAGTCTACAAACCTGTTTTTAGGCAGCCCCTACAACATCCAAGCTCCGTGGGTCCACTATGTCCCATATGTAAAATCCGCTCCGTCCATCAGGTGAGAAATGTTATATTCACCTTACATACAAAAGATCACCTCAATAGAAAAATGCAGCTGGACAAGTAAATAGGAATAGGTGAAATTGCTCATAAACCTCTAAGTTCACGTGGTGTGTCCTGCTATGTTTTGAATCAAGAATAAATTTTGTATTTCTTCTTCATCCTCGTGAGATGTACCTGATTAATGGGTTTGAGATGAAAGATACCACGGTGGCCACATACACAAACCGATGGTTGGCATCCCATCCCTATTGTTCCTTGTGGTGTGGTCCACCCGTGCTTTGTATCTAGATGATCTTTGGCGCAAACATATGGAATCCAGGAAATCACATGATGGACGGAGTGGATTTTTCATACGCAGCATGGTGGGCCCAGAACATGGTCTTGGCCATAATAGATTGGGCCTGGTATTGGGTTTGAAAATAATAGGCAAGGTTTGAACACCGGCTAGAGGGCTTTGGCTGTCGATACATGGCCCACTTATGTTGGCGGTCCATACGCTGGGACAAGCTGTAGTCGGGCCCAAGAAATAAACCGGCTGGGCTTTTACTAGTCCTTGTTTTCAAGCCGGTGGCCCGTTTACGGCATTGATGTGAACCATTCATGTAAATTACTTCTCACTGAGTTGTTAGTGGGTCGGTTTTCCTTCAGCCTATCTCCACCTAACATGTTAGCAGAAAAAAGAATATGCTACAGGGTTACGGATCATTCATTCGGTGGGCCCTATGGAACATGGAATGACCATGGTAAAAAATAGGAAGAAAGATTAAAGAAAAAGAAAAAAAATGTGCGTTTGTAGGGATGAAATCATAATCTGTTGCCTTTTTTTTTTTCTTTACCACCATCCAATCGAATGAACTTTTTCCCACTAAACTAGTGAGTGGAACAGCATGATCTCCACACCAGGTCATCTTCATGGTAGAGCATAACTTATGAACGGCTCAGATCTCCTGCACGCACTAGGTTAGCACGTGTGTGCCCAGGTAAAGTTGTGCGGAGGGAGCTGGATGTGGGGGTAGAAGACCTCTTCCACCACCATTTGAACGTTTTTATACTTCCCAAGACACTAGGGCCCAACAGATGAACGTTATGGATACAGTACATGTGTGCCACATACGTGCGGCATCCTCCTTTATATCAGGGCTATCAATGGACAGGTTTGGCTTGTTGTGCTTCTAGAGGGGTAAATGTTGAGAAGAAATGAAAAGATACAAAAGAGCAAATGTTTTCGGTTGTCTAATCGATAGAATAAAGAGAGAAGCATTTGGAAAATGGAGCAGAAATTTATAAATAACAAAAAAATTAGCAAAGGAAAGAGTCTCATACCAATCCAACAAACCAATAAAATTTAACTTATCTTTCTTTATTGTAGCTAAGATCTATATTAAAAGTAGTGGTAATCTTTAGCTGTAATCCAAGTCTATGCTCTTATGCTGGAATATTTTCGGTTCCAATATAATCAATTCTACTTTCAGAAAGATATCTTACAGTTGCTCCTGCGACCAACCGTGAGTATTTCTTTTATGTTTGGTAGATCTCGTAGTTAAAAAGTCATTTTCTTCGGAAGGTAAGGTGCAACCCTCTTTAGATGAAGAACTCCACTATTCGACAATCGCCTGATCATCTTACAACAATCTTGTGAGAGTAGCTGAATAGGCGACCGATCTTCTCAGGTTTTGGTCATATACAATTGCATTCAATGTATCTGCCTATCTCGGAGCATGGGCTCAAAGTTGTTCAGTTTAAATTGAGTCGTACAATCAGTTTTTCCACGGCCGCACACACCACATGTGACCAAAACCAAATCGAGAGCCAACAATTTTTGGCATGCCCGATAAAATTGAAAACTACTTTGTTGCCATAAAATATCCATTGTGCACTGGCCATGCAATTTTGGCATACCCGGTGGGACATAAAACTACTTGGTGGCCATAAATATATTAGTGCAATATGAGCTGAAGAGGTTGTAACACTTCTGGGGTTAGTGAACCTCATGCACAAGAAGAGGAAACGGAAGTGCAATCAGTTGTTGCCGAACCTGGCACCCAATCCTCCAAATCAGGACATGACATTTTCATCTCGAACTAATCCTCTTGAGATAATGTCGGTTGGGCTACATGACATACAACTGGAGATTTAACATATTGCAGAACAATCACGAGCTTAGATAGAGCACTCATGAAATCAGGTTGAAGATTTTAACAGGTGGATAGCCAGTCAAACTGAGAGCTTGCATTGGATGATGGCTATTTTTGCTGAGAGATTGCTTGTTACCCCTCAACAAACTATGCTTAAACCTAGTGTCCCTTTTCGACAAAGTTTGTCTCAACAGTTTGCTAAGGGACAATAGGAAGTGTAGAATGTTCTTCCTTCTGTTGAGATCATATGATTTGAACGGGAGAAAAATAATTTCATTCCAGAGATTAGGAATCAGAGAATACTTGTGGGGCAACCCTTTCCTAAGAATATCTCTCACAATGGGGAAACAATACCTTGTAGGTCTGGAGCTACCTTTGATGGTCGAACCTTGTCATGTGGACTTTGATCAAAATTTTCAACTGGTCCAAGAAGTGGTAGACCAAGTTCTTGGCCGAACTAATACTCCCGTCTATCATAAACATTATCCTTGATAGATTGTGTTGAGTGTGAAATATTGTATATATTTTTTTCCTTATTATGCATTTGTTTTATAAGCATATATGTGCTTAATTAATCTAATTACATACGTTTTCTTATGTAAAGTGATTTGGTGAGTTAAGACAAAAAGAACGCTTAAAAAGAATATTTAATGCTAAAAAATGATAAAGTAAAGATATGGAGATTTTGAAGTCATTAATAAAGAATTGAAGTATAAAAAATCCAACTAAACCAAGTGCAAATGAGAGAAAAGACTGGAAAATCATAAAGTACATCAACAGAAATAACAGACTGATTGGTTCTACTTGAGGTTGGTTCGATTTAACCAAATGTGCACAGAACACTCTACTAAGAAACTGTAATTTTCAGAAATAATTCGGCTCAACACTTAGGTGCGATTAAAACCATGTTCGGTGCCACCGAAGAAGACTTTAGTGCAACTTGAGGCAGACAGAGACTTCAGATTTATTTTTGTGAAATTCGACTGCAATTGAGAGAAAATTTGGTATGACTAAAGGCATGTTCGATTGCAACCGAAGGTGACTATCGATGCGACCGAAGCGTAACAAAAGTGCGTAAAATTGAAGTCAGTTCCAAGTTAGTACAAATTTTTTCTATTTAAATGGATGAATCTATCATTCCAAAATATGAATTAAGGTAGAAGAGAGAGCAAAGAGTTGGGGAGCTTCCATGGAGTCCTCCTCTAATCTTTTGATTCTTCTTCTGTTTTTATGTTTTTCTTTTGAATTTTTAGTTCAATCATGTCTATGGTTTACTTTAATTTAACTAATTGATTTGATTGTTGAACAAATTAGTGATATTTGATTTGAATGAAGATATATTTTTACTTTAATTTGATCATTGCAAAGTAGTAACGAATGAGGTTGAATTTTTACAACTGTCCCAAGGCGCTCTTGAATTCGAACTCTATAAAAATTTTATTGGATCTTTATAATTTAACTAGAAAGATATCCCAGTATGAAGCCCTTCTTCAAGAGGGAATGAGGCAAAAAAAATTGTATGCCAAAACATACTATTATGATCTTAATTATGATGTGGTAGTGGCTGAAGTAGTGACAAAGCAGACATTCGTCTGTTCGGTGTTGGTCAAAGTAGAAATGACTGTGCCGGCCACACAGAAAGCTCAAAGGACATATACATTTAATATTACCTGGGCTGATGAGATCTTTAATTTAATGTTGGTTAAAAAGTTTATTAAAATCCTTATTAATCATAAAATACCTACGGTTAAAGAGTTGAAAAAGATCGAATATTATTAGTGGCATGGAACTTGGTCTCATTTTAAAGATAAGGTATCGATGTCCCAGAGGGGGGTGGATAGGACAATACCAAATTCTTTGAAATAAAGCGGAATAAATAATCTCAATTGCATAAAGTATTGAAATCTTGATTCTAAATAATTCGTAGAACAACCTTCACCTAGTATTTTAAGTAGGACAACCTTATATCATGATGTATTTGAAATCAAACTTTCAAACTGGCAAGAGACAATGAAATAAATATAGCATTCACTATAAAGATTGAAATAAACAATCACCACATAGGCACAAGGGGTTATAGTGGTTTGGTGCTTAAACCCACACCTACTCCACTACCAAAATTACTACCCTTGTAATTTTAGCTTTCACTATACGAAGGTTTTCACAGGTTCACTTTAACAACCTCTTACAGTTCTTGTGATTTTTATGGGCTATCATAACAAAACTCCTTTGTAATTTTCACGGGTCATCACAAATCAATCCACAAAGATTTTTGAGCTATCTCAAAAAAACCTATATAAAATAATGTAATTGACAATGCACTTATCTTCAAATGATGAATCGAATATATATTCGAAGATTGAAGTAGGGATCTTCTTTCTTGAGTATCGAGGATGCATTATATGATCAACTAGAAAGAGTAAAGGAATTTAATGTATTTTAAGGAATATAAACCCTAATGCTGCAAATTTAATTCTCTATTTCTTAAGTAGAGTATTGATTACTCTCTAATTCTATTTAAGATCAACTTAAGAAAGGGAATTGAATAAGCTAATTAATAAAAATTATAAATACCACACAAATAACTTGATGAGGACTTGAGCTTCTCTCTTAGTTGCAAAAGATTTTTAAGTGAATTTCATTATAAAATAGAATAAGAGAAGGTCCCATCAAATGTGACATCGAGAGCTCATGTAGAATTGCGTAAGTATGAAATTTGTTTTCTATTTTGATTATGATTCTCATGAAAGCTTATATAATGGGGTGTAATCGGGATTTGTGAGTATTAGAGGGCTTTCTAATTCGTTTATAGGGTTTCAAGGGCATAACTTGGCTTGTGAGGGAGATTCGAGGCTCGTTCGAATCAGTAATCTCTATCTCTTATAATTTTTTACTTTCATACTGCATTAATGTTGCTTTGTACCATAGTTTTTTTCCACAAGGGTTTTTCCACGTAAAATTTAGTTTGTTTGTGTTTGAACTTGGTTTTGCGATTGGAGTACCTTGTTTGATTCATCTCTGTGTGCTTCCGTAGTTCCCCAACAAGTGGTATCAGGGCTTAACATTGGGAAGTAGATTGGATCTGAAAGTATAGTATCAATGGCTTATAATACAAAGTTCAATGTTGAAAAATATTCTGGAAAAAATAATTTTGAGCTATGGAAGGTCAAGATGACCAGTCTCCTAGTTCAGTAAGGATTGGATGATACTCTCCTTAAAAAGTGACTCGAGTTTATGACAAATAATTATTAAAATAATAGATAAAAAAGTGAGAATCTCTATCCAATTGTGCTTAATAGATGAGGTCCTCTATAATGTCATGAGAGAAAAATGAAACAACTACATGGGTGAAGTTAGAGAACATCTATGTGAAGAATTCTCTAGAGAATTGCTTGTACTTGAAGCTTTAGTTATTCAATCTGAAGATTTGGGGGGGTTAATGTTGAGGCACACATTAGTAATTTTAACAAGTTAATTTGTAAATTGCTGGATGTGGAGGAAATTATGAAAGGCGAGGATCAAGTATGCATCCAGTTGAATTCTCTCCCGGCTTCGTCTGAGTTGTTCAAGGACTTGTTGTGCACTAGTAGAACTAACATTAACATCGTTATTGTCATCTCGACCCTTCAGTTGAAGGCAATAACAAAGAAAAAGTGGTGATGTAGATGCTTCTATTGATGCATTAGTTACGAGGGGGAGAAACTTTAGGATAGTGGATCTTCACAATCTAGATTCAAATCCAAAGGCAAGGGCAAAGGCAAGTTAAAATGCTGAAATTGTGGGATGTTCGGGCACCAGAAGAAGGTTGCACAAATCGTAAGGCAAGAAAAGAGAATTTAAAAAAATTATTCTAAGAAGGCTATGTAACACCACAAATTTTTCAATAATCGAGTATTGAAAATTTTTGAGTGTTACCATGAAATTTAATTTATTATATACATATGTATGTCACCAATTTAGCTATCCTAACATTACATCTATTCTCTAACCTGAATTTGACCGTTGGGAATAATCTTCATCCATAGATCAAGTCATCCGACCGTTGATTTTTTATGACAAGATCATCATATATCCAAGTATTCTCACTTTTTCATCATAACCAAACGTTCAATCAACTATTCCCCATTAGGTAAATATATTTGATCGTCCACTTTAGGTTTGGACCACCCAATCATGATAAACTAACTACCTGATCTCTATATCTACTCGTACACATATTGAATCAAGATGTTGATTCATTCATTTTGTTCACCACCTATGAATATGCTTAATCCACCATCAAGACTACAATTTGAGGAACTTACACATGTGAACGAGTCACTTGAATCTAATGATTAGGGGTGTACATCGAGTCGAGTTGGCCTCAGCTCGACTCGGCTTGAACACTGGCTGACCTAAGCTCGAAATCGGCTCGGCTCAGTCCTCGAGCTTGACTAGCCAGCTTGGCTCGGTTCGGTCAGCAGCTCGGGCTGAGTTCGAGCCAAGATCGAGCTGAGTTCACCATTGAGGCATTTCCACAAACAACTGAACTGCAACTTCAAAACCCCACTGTTTTACAAACAGAGGCAATGGTTTTACAAGTATTTTCTCAAACACCTTCTAAGTAACATTTAAAAAAAAAAAAAAAACAAAGAGAAAAAAGGTATTAGTTTCATGGATCAGCTCAAAATGTTGTTTGTAGAAGTAAGGCATGTGCGAGTTATATTGTGGTGTCTTTGGAGTTACCCTTAATCCACAGCACCAACTGGGGGGACCATGGCAAGAAGAGCGATCATGATCTCCGCGTTGCAAAGTACTTTCCCTTAGTAGAATATGTTTTTCTCTTTGTTCGTTAAACCCTCTACTGAGGGGTCAATCTCACTTCGAAGTCACCTTCAGACTTGTGTTCTGGCTTCTTGCTCCCTTGCGATTTATACTTGCAAAATCTTAAAACAGATGCTTCCGTGGTCCTGCACCCACTCAAATCTGCTGCTACTGCTTCTCTTTATGCTATGTTACTCTGTGTAACTATAGTTTCTCTAGTTGGCCTAACGTAAGAAAAGAAAAATGATCCTCTCTCTTTTCTTGGATGAATGCCTCATTGTTTTGTTGGAATGTATTACCTGATGTACATGCCTTCCTTGCCACTGGCCATATTTTGTTGAGTCATTTTATCAAACAGTTGGTGAGCAACATCAATGAAAAAATAACTGAGTCACCAAACTGGTTCGATCCGAGTTCGATTCGAGCTGGATTCGATCCGAGTCGAGTCGAGCTGGGGCCTGCTCGAACTTAACTCGAACTCATTTTCGAGCTAAAAAAATCAGCTCGACTCGGCTCGAACTCAGCTTCGAACCGAGTCGAATTGAGGTTTTTTGAGTTGAGTCGAGCGAGCTAACCGAGCTAGCTCGATTCGTGTACACCCCTACCAACGGTATACATGTTCTACCTCTTGATCACTCCAAAAACCTACTTGTGCTCATCCATTTACAAAACCAACTGTACAACCACCTACATACATGATCAGAGTACTGACCATCAAGTTTTCATATTTTTAACATGTCATTTGACCGTCCATCATATTTGGATATGCCAAACAGTCCGCCTAAATATCAGAATGAACTGCTTAATTCGAAGATCATAAGGTATATGCCACAACAACCGATTGACTGTTCACACCCCAAGTATAAGGTTGTGATGTAGTAATAATCTCGGTAAGACCGAGGTCGAATCCATAGGGATTGAACCTTGTACGTCATCTGAAAGTAACTAGAACTCAGAACTAGGCAAAGAATAAATCTAAATCTGGAATAATTTAGGAGGATAATGGTGAACTATTTAAACTAAAACTTGTAAAATTCAAAGGTGGGAAACCAGGGTACCAAGGATCCACTTGTAGAGATCAGAGAGATCTATGCTCAAATCATAAACACAAATGGAATCAGAGTCCTATCTTCATCCAGTTGGAAGATATTTCATTAAAAGCCAACATGAACTTCCTTTGATCCAATTTTCAAGAGAAGATAGGTATGAGAATTAGAATTGATTCCATCACAAAACCATGCCTATGAGACAAAGCAAACAACAAAATTTAGTCAATCCACATCCAATCTAAGGGATGTATGAATGTTAGGAAGGAATCCGTTATCCAACCATGCCCAGGAGACGATGGTGGACAATAGGGTTCCCAAATTCACAAACCCTATAATGCTAAAAACATGCTCAAAGCTATCACAAATCCATTGTAATTTATGTCACGACAAACCATTAAAAACTGAAAGCATTCCCATTAATCAAACTACAATCAAAGAGAATTTAAGTAACATGAATCAAAGCCGTAGAACCAATCCCATCACATTACAAGCTTCACCTCTTAGCCCTAGTTAAGAGGTTTAGCCTAACATAGACATGATGTCACTAAAAACCTCTTAGAAAAATAAAAACAAATAAGAAGAAAAGGAAGGAAAAACTCTTGATAGGTAGCCTTTCCATGTTTTCTCTCTCCCTTTCTCCCTCTTATGCTCCATGGCATCGCCATGCCTCCACGGCTGCCCCACACGTCCAAAGATAACCTCCAAGGATGCCCTTTACGTCCCATTCTCTCTCCTTATATAGAAGAAAGGATAGGTCGGTGGCTGGGAGCTTGTATGCAACTCCTTGTGCAGCCGTGAAAGAGAAAGCGTAACTATTTACATTTGAATTGAATTTCCGGAATGGTGGTCATCCCATCTTTCATTCTGATGTCATGGTTTTGGTCTTTTTGACCTGGGATTCCTTTGAACGGTTCGGATCATCCAACCGATTAAGGATGGTGGGCCATAACTCCCTGCAACTCCTGGATGCGTCCGGACGTTCATTTTAGAAAGTTTTTACATTGAAGTGTTCAGTGGGCCCTACGGTGATGTTCTTGGTGAAATCCACCCCGTTCATTGGATTACTGGCAAAATTTCAGTTAGAAAGGAGTCGTTTTGGTCAAGTTTTGGTGCGATCCACTGTATAAAATCAATTCACCGTCCATCCTGCATTTTCATGCGATCCACGTGTGTACGTTTTCATGGGGCCAAAAGGCCATCATGGATAGGGTCGTCCCTACCCATGAGAGTGAATGAACGATCCAGATCGTCTGTATGGATGAGGGGTGGGGGCCACTAGCGAATGTAGCGTCGGACAGGTGCGTTCGCTGGATGCTAGGCGCAAAAAAATTGGGTTGAGTTGGTCAGCGCATGCTGACCGACTTTATGGGATGCGTTGCATGGCCGGTGCACTTGTGCACCACGTGCGATCCATCGTGATGTATATAGAAAATCCGCTCCGACCATTCATTGTGCCACCCCATTTAAGGGTTTAAGACTAAAATTGAAGCATAACCAAGTATCAGGTGGGCCCCAAATCAGAGATTTATGGGATGATTTGTCCATTGGGCCACTTCTACAAGGATCCAATGGCTAAAATTTGATGTGTATGGTTAATTTATGGTCCTCAGGATATATATGAAGTTTCGAGTCAAACAGATGGTGGGAACCCTATGATCTTGCATTCTAAATGATTTTCGAGCCCGTTTAGCGTGAGTGGCGTAATTTTCTCAGATCTCTAGCATGTAAATTCTTCGATCTCGGTCCCCTGGGGTCCATCCCTTGCCTTGGTGACTTTAGAGCATTAAATCCATGCTTTTAGTACCCTTTTTCAGTCCAGGCTCCTAAATACACCTTTCATCACAAACACGATTAAAATAAGCTGTTAAACATTATCATGTTTATAAAATCAAGTAATTACTGGGGTCTAATATGGAATATTTGACCTTCAACACAATCCCCAACCAGCATTTTGCTAGTCCCGAGCAAAGTATGCGAAAAATAAGTTAAGAACTACAGGATAATTTTTATAAATTCAAGTGATTTTTGAACAACAATCTAGTCAATAAAATTCTAAGATTCATGAAGCTTGGGCATTACTTTCTCTTGGACTCAAGTGCATGGTAAACTGCATAGTCAAGTTCAAGGTATTAATCCACAACTTAGAAAATTTCTAAACATTAAGATCCATGAGTGTATAGTGTAATCTCGGCTTATCAACATTAAGATTCACTTCTCTATTTCATGATATCATTAGTAACCAATAAGAGAATTCATGACAACCAAAACTTAAACCAAAACCTGCCTCATAGATCATCTTACCAACTTTTGATTTTTCCAAAAAAATGACACCAAGGAGGGGAATCAAATCTTTACCTATAGGAAGCAAACCTATGGCAAAGACCAGTCACCCAACCCTTTCCGAATGTCAACCTTGGGGAATCGAACCTTCACCTATTGGGAGCAAACCTGTGGTGAAGATCATTCGCCCAACTCTTTCAATTATCTCAGGCTCCTTCCATGCTTAGTGAGTACCATGTTAATCCTTCAATATCGAACAAAAACCTCAATGTGTAAGCGAGATGTGACATGTGAAATCATGATTCAGTCAATGTTTAAAACTTCTAATCATGGGTTGATAATTCGAACTCAACTGTGGAATTTATCAGACAGTTAAATCCAAGAGACCTAAATCCCCAACACTCTGTATCTTATAATTCTACATCAATGATGGCCATCAAAATCACTTCGAATTCACAAGAATTTCCAGTAAAATTTTAAAAAATTTCACAAATTTGCTCAAGACCGAGAAAATACTGATTAGGTGACCTAATCGCTCACTCCCAACTAAAAATCTACGTTGTCCTCAATGTAAAAGAAATAAGCATGCAATGCACACGGGACAACTAAAGTAAAAGAGGGGTGATGGAAAGATAGTACCTGGATGAAAGAATCAAGAAGCTTTCCAAAGATATCAACGTGAGAGCGGGTCAGCACAAGAGAGAAACCAACAAAAGCAAACTATCCTAAAACAATGTAGAAAATAAACTACCCTAGTCCTATGAAAGAAGGAAACCTACCTATACCTCCATCAGACTAGGAGATCAATCCTGGTAAACAGGATCAGTCAGAGGCATGGACATGTCCTCTACATCAAATTTTTCGATAAATGGTTTTAGGCGATGTCCATTCACTTTAAACTCATTGACATTGTCTGGATTCTGAATCTCGACAGCCCCATGAGGATAAGTATTGATAATAGTAAAAGGGCCGGTCCATCGAGATCGAAGCTTACCCGAAAAGAGATATAATCGAGAATTATACAAAAGGACTTTCTAACCAGGCGTGAATGATTTCTGCAAAATATGTTGGTCATGAAATGCCTTCATCCTGTCCTTGTAAATTCTTAACTTCTCGTACTCGTCATTTCGGATTTCTTCGAGTTCATTCAACTGAAGTTTGCGTAGCGAGCCAACGTTGTCCAAATTGAAATTCAGCTTTTTGATCACCCAATAGGCTCTATGTTCCAACTCCACAGGCAAGTGGCAAGCCTTCCCATAGACAAGTCTAAAGGGAGACATTCCAATAGGGCTTTTAAAAGCAGTACGGTAGGCCCATAAGGCATCGGTCAATCGGATTGACCAATCCTTACGGTCAGGGTTAACCATTTTCTCCAAAATGTGTTTGATCTCCCAATTAAAAATCTTAGCTTGCCCATTTGTCTGTGGATGATATGGGGTGCTGACCTTGTGAGAGATACCATATTTCTTCATTAAGCTCTCGAATGGTCTATTACAAAAGTGTGAGCCCCCATCACTAATGATAGTACGAGGCGTTCCGAATTGGGATAGGATGTTCTCTTTGAGGAATTTAATGACCGTACAATGGTCATTACTTCGACACGGAATAGCTTTGATCCATTTAGTGACATAGTCTACAGTGAGCAAAATGTATAGATTTCCAAAAGATTGGGAGAATGGTCTCATGAAATCGATGCCCCAGTAATCAAATGCCTCTATGATAAGAATGAGATTTAAGGGCATCATATTTCGATGGGATAATGCTCCCAATTTCTGACAATGCTCACAAGCTTTGCAAAACTCATGAGTGTCCTTGAACATAGTGGGCCAGTACAAGCCACACTGCAGAATCTTGGCCGTGGTATTTTTAGCAGGAAAGTGACTACCACAGGCCTATGAGTGACAAAAGGAGATGACACTCTGATGCTCATCGTCTAGCACACATCTCCTTAAGATTTGGTCTGGACAATATTTAAACAAATATGGATCATCTTAGAAAAAGTTGTGCACCTTGGTGAAAAATTTCTTCTTATCTTGTGAAGTCCAATGCGTCGGTATGAAACCTATGGCAAGATAATTAGCAATACAATGAACTAAGGTGAATGAGAGATTTTGAACAACTATTCATCAGGGAACATGTCATTGATATGTGTTGTCTCAAGAGAATCAGAGAGAATAAGGCGAGAAAGATGGTCAGCCACTACATCCTCTACTCCCATTTCATCTTTTATTTCTAGGTCAAATTCTTGGAATAGGAGGTGAAATTACGGTAATGACCGCTTTAATCAAAGTGGGAATATGCAAAGATGTCCTAAGGGGGGGGGGGGGGGGGTAAATAGGACTTTTTAATATTTTATGATAATTTTAAAAACTTATTAACCCTATCCTGAATAAATATACAAGTATCAGGATTTCTTCAAAATAACTTTAATGACTTCCATGCCAAATAGAGGATCCAATCACAAAACTATTCAAAACATAAACAAGATGCATAACATAGTTCATGATGGATGTGAGTGTGTTTGAGGTGTGATTCTACTTAGTTCCAAATAATCATGTGTGCATATGCAATATGAGAATAATCAGAGAAATCACACAAACAGTAGAAATAAATGGCAATCTCAAACACAGTCGTTTTTATAGTGGTTCGACTTCGTGTCTACTCCACTTCCCGTGGACACACTCAACCCTTGAGTGTACTGGATCTCACTAACGGAGGTTTCAAATCAGGTTCACCTCAAACCAATACAACCTACACTAGGCTAACTCTAACGTGTCTCCATGACACAAGTTTATGCCCCTCATAGGAGCAAGGGTCAACACTCAGCACCCAAATTTTAGGCCATACAGGCTAAGGATCCACATAAGGAACCTACCAGTTTATTCTCCCATGAGCAAGGGTCAACACACAACACCTAGGTTTTAGACCACACAGGTCAAGGACTTACACAAGGACCTAAGTTTATGCTCTCCACAGAGCAAGGGTCAACACACAACACCCCCGCGTACACTCCCGTCAGAGGTCTCCTATGAGGACTTAAAGGGGTGAGAAGCACCTTTGACCCAATCCTACAAAAGGAATGATCACAAGGGTTCTCTAAACTCTAATGACTTATAGATAAGTAGATGAGCCCCATTAAGCATGTTGATGAAGATCTCCTCCTTTGATGATGAAGAATCTTCAGCTTCCTTGAACCGTAAATCAGTTGATGCTCCAATGTAAGGCAACGGGTTAGGTCAAGGTTATGATGAAATCCTACTCTCTCAAATATTTTCCTATATTAGAAACAGAGTCATTCCAATCATCTATGTATTTAACGTATCCCAGCTTAATGATTTGCCATTAAGATGGTAGCTGCAGGATCCTCGAATGCGGAAGTTCATTCCCCAATCCACTCTATTAAATATCAATGATGAGGGTGGATTGGAGGATGAACTCCCATGAGAGAAAAGGCTTAGGGTATATGATCTGGATTTAAACACTCAAAAGCTCTATCTATTTTCTCTACGAACAACTAAAGGCAAGCTCTCATTAAATAGGCAAAAAGTTCTAACAGATATAAA
The DNA here is from genome assembly GCA_030180095.1 of Magnolia changhungtana. Taxonomy (NCBI): domain Eukaryota; kingdom Viridiplantae; phylum Streptophyta; class Magnoliopsida; order Magnoliales; family Magnoliaceae; genus Magnolia; species Magnolia changhungtana. Next base: position 1,135,775 of record JASAUF010000502.1, on the reverse strand, counting down.
ACAGTCAAATTTTTTGTAGAGTTCGATATCATCGAGCAGGGTTCTATATCATTGAGTGTATACTCTTGATAGCATCGAATGGCCGCTCGATGATAGAAACTCAATCTGTCAAACGCTTTCGAAACAATTTTACCAACTGATCGAGGGAATCGAACATGTTTCGATGTCATCAGATTTCAAACTCCGATTTCATCAAAATGAGGTTCGATTCCTCGACATTTGAAAATGTGAGAGTAAGTGCCTTTGAAACTAAACAGGTATTTGATATGATCGAGCATCCCTCGATTTCATCGGAATTTGAATATCAATGATATCGATGACAATGTCGATTCATCGATATTTTTCAAGGAATTTTCCTATAAGCTTGCTGGACAGATTGTGTCTAATTTCGATGACATCGACCTTGTCTCGATATGATCGGTATTTGAATATCAATTTTAACGAGAGATCCTCGATACTTGAAATATTTTACCTGAATGCTTGCTGGATAGATTTGTGTCCCAATTCGATATTATCGAAGGTCCGTCGATATCATCGAGATTTGAATCTCGAGGATATCGAGGCTCTCTTCGATATATCGAGAATCACATGATTTGCCTTAGCAGTATATTGGACACAACTGACCAGATGTCGATTTTATCGAGATGTCTCGGTGGACTCGAGATTCAAAATTCGATGATATCGAATAGTCATCGATTTATCGATAATTCAGTCTAGAGTTCTTTGTAGTTGCTGGACATCTGAAGTCCTCAATTCGATATTATCAAGTGAGTTTTGAGGACATCGATAATATAGCTCGATTTCATTGAACCACGTATTAATAAATCGACAAAGGTAGAAAACTTATAGATTTTCCTGATTTCGTAAAATAGTTTTCTCACCTTAAACCCTAAGATGTTCTATCCATTTTTAAGGGTTTTATATACCTGGTGTTTGGGGACATGGGATGCGAGGCTAAGATTTACCTTTGATGAGTTCGGGCACACTTCCTGTTGAGGAAGACGCTTGAACAATCTTCCTATGGGGCTCACTTGTCTTGCTGACTCAACACTCATGCTAATTAACAAAGGAACTTTTAATCTCCCCCTTTGTCAATTACGTGACAAAACACCTTGAAGACCTAGAACAACATCTAGACCAACACCCTAAATTGTGTGTACATGAACTTCACACAAATTTACAAAGCTATTGAGTTCACACACACACATGAGTTCACACACACATGACTGTATCATTCAGTAGTAGCTGCTCCCCTTGTCTTCTTGCAGTTGCTCCCCCTAACACTCGTACCACCATTACAAATAGATACACACAATTTTTCGCTGTGGTGGGATTTGTTCTCCCCCTTTTTGTTAGTCATTGGCAAAGGGTAATATAACAATAGATGTTGATTGAAGTTGAAGCATATGGGAGAACCAATAGAGACCCAAATATTATCTCTAAAAAGCGTAATCAGTAAGAGACAGATGTAAGATAGATAATGACATCTCTTATAGAAAACATTTATGCATACCAGGTCAAGGGAGAGCTATGATTTTAATAGACAATAGCATTATAGGCATAAATCATAAAACCAATTCTCAATTGTTAAGGCATATGCAGAAGAGGATAATCACAATTGATACCAACATTTCATAGACTTTAGCACATAATATGGCATCAAATATATATGAATTATCAAACAACTACCAATAGAGATATCCAAAATAAAAACTGCCCAAGCTTGGTAGTATTGGAACATCCATCCCAAACCAACAGACACAAATATCTAGCCCATCCATGGGCTTACAAAAAAAGTATTTTCCTCACTCAGAGGATATCCAAAATCCATTAAACAAAACTGTTAGACCTGTCATGTTAGGTAGCCATCACATACACACATAGGAGCGTAAGGCATTCAAAAAGATATCCATGTCCATATGCTGAGATGAGTATCTGATGTATGTGACGACACGAAGACTGTTAATACTACGGTGGAGGGGTTGATGAAGACGGTGTTGTATTCTCTCATTGGCAAGTTATCAAATCAACTAGTTGCTGCACCGACTGCTGCACCCCAGCCACCGATCTTTCCAGAACAGTGAACCTTGCGTTCATTGTCTCCTTCATCTGAGTGACTTCTCACAACGTCGTTCTGATCCGATCTTGATATAGTTTGAATCTTTTAGCCTGCACAGGGTCGGATGGAGATAGAGCTTGCTGTGATTTGAGTGGATCTCCTTCGGCCAGTTCAAAAGGAATGCTTCAATCAGGTGGCTGTATGATAGGTGCACTAGTCAACATGCCTTTAAGCTTGGTGAAAGCTTCCTGATATGGCTCAGTCCACTAGTATGGTGCATCCTTTTAAAGTAGATTACATAGAGGACGAGAGATGAGACTAAAGTCGTTTATGAATCTTCTGTAAAACCCAGTGTGTCCTAAGAAGGATCGCATGTCCCGTATGTTCTTGGGTGGAGGTAGGTTAGAGATAAGATTGATTTTTGCCTTATCCACCTTGATTCCTTTGGATAAGATAATATGTCTAAGGACAATTCCCTTATGAACCATGAAATGACACTTCTCCCAATTAAGTACCAAGTTCTTTTCTTCACATCTTTTCAACACACATTTAAGACCTTCTAAGCACTCATTGAAAGATGGACCAAAGACAGAGAAATCATCCATGAAGACCTCTAGATATTGCCCCACCATGTCAGAAAAAATACTCATCATATATCGCTGAAAAGTGGCAAGGGCATTACATAGTTCGAATGGCATCCTTCGGTAAGCAAAGGTGTCATAGGGACATGTAAATGTGGTCCAGGAGCTATCTCTATCTGATTGTAGCCCGAATATCCATCATGAAATAGTAATAGGAATGACCAACTAACCTTTCCAAGATCTGATAATGAAGGGCAAAGGAAAGTAGTCCTTCCTCATAATGGTATTCAACTTCCTGTAGTCAATGCACATTCTCCAACTAGTAGTAACTCTAGTTGGCACGAGTTCATTATTGACATTGGCTACGATAGTGATTCCGGACTTCTTAGGAACTACCTAAGTTAGACTCACCCATTGACTATCAGATATAGGGTATATGATACTCACATCTAATAGTTTAAGAACCTCATCCTTAACCACTTCCTTCATGTTTGGATTTAGTCTATGTTACGATTGCCGAGTGGTCTTCTTATTATTCTCAAGATAAATATGGTGAGTACAAATCGAGGGTTCAATTCCCTTGAGGTCCGCAATCGTCCATCCAAGGGCCCCCTTATGCTCAATGAGAGTAGATATGAGCATACTCTCTTGTTCTTTTTAAAGATGGACAGAAATCACCACCAGGTATGTCTCATCTTGACTTAAATATACATATTTTAAATCAGAGGGCAAAGGTTTTAGGTCAAGCTTAGGTGGATTGAGGTTAGACGGCAGAGACACTTCATCTGTTTGGGAAAACTCTTCAAATAGTGGCCTCCACCGGTTAACTTTAAGTACCAGCACAGCATCAAGCATGATACACGTCTCCCTAATCATGTCATCATTTAAATTATGGGAGTGGGCCGGACACGTCTCTAGAGGATCAAAGGATAAGGTAAAGAGTGTCCTATCTTCCACGAAAGTATCAATTATGTTAATGTCGTGGAAATTGTTATTATCCTTTAACTGTTTGCCTGTGTTGAAAAAGATATTCATTTTTAATGTCATATTCCCGAAAGACATACTCATGACACCATTCTTGCAATTGATAATTGCGTTTGAGGTAGCAAGGAATGGGTGACCAAGAATGATGGGAATTTGAGTGCTCATATTACCGATGGGTTCGATATTCAAGATGATAAAATCTACAGGGTAGTAAAATCTATCGACCTGGACCAACACATCCTCAATTATCCCTCTTGGTACGCGAACAGAATGATCAGCAAGTTGTAGCTTGGTTTGGGTGAGTTTTAATTCACCAAAATCTAATTATTTGTATACCGCGTAGGGAATAAGATTGACACTCGCTCCTAAGTCAAGAAATATGTGCTCAATTCGATAGTCCTCGATTACATATGATATGGTTGGGCTACCGGGATCCTTGAATTTTTGCGGCACATCTTGCTTTAGGATGACACTCACTTTCTTAGTCAAGAAGATTTTCTTTTGAATATTCTGCTGTCTTTTGGTCGTACATAATGTAAGTGTTATAGTTTATATCCCTGTATGTTGTCAAATTAGTGGTGACAAAAACACTGTTATATAACTTGCATTAGTGAAGCTCTTTCTAAAGATCAACATTCATAAACAAGCAAAGCTCGCAACAAGCAAAGATTACAAGTACAAAGATCAACCTTGACAAAGATCAACCTTGACTTCAAGTATTTCTCTCAAGACAAGACTCAAGAATACAAGACTTCAAGAAGAGTACAAGACTTCAAGAAGAGTAGAAAGTAGTTCGTATAGAACTCAAGTCACTTTCGAGGTTGAGCTACGTCAAGACTTCAAGGCTTAAACTTCTAGGTCACTTGTTCCTAATGTTTTCAATGTCCTTACTCTTGATTGAGGTTTGAATGACCATAGGTTGACCTTAGAAGTAGGCCATTTTGGATATATAAGTCATATGTATATGACACTTGTGTTTGAGCAGATCGGGGACTTGTCCTAGGCTTTCTTCGACTAGTCCTAGCTTTGCTTCGACCAGTCTAAGAAATTCCTCGATCGGTCGTAAGTTTGTTACAAAATTCGTATAAATTCTGTTAGGCTTCGACCAGTCGAAGGAGGTCTTCGACCAGTTGAAGGAACAGTGTCGACTGCTTCTACGACCAGTCGTAAATCTTCGATTCAAAGTCCAGCGATAATTTACAAGGTCTTCGACCAGTAGAAGGAGACCTTCGACCAGTCGAAGGTGACCTACGACTAGTCGAAGAACGGTCAAAGCTTATCGCGCCCAATTTTTTTCAAATCTGTTATTTCTTCGACTAGTTGAAGAGCTCCTTAGACCAGTCGAAGATGCGATCTGCTCACCTATAAATAGAGCATGAAACTCAGAAGAATTCAAGCAATTAGTTAATCCATTCAAGCCAATCTTTGTCAAACTTCTGAGAGATAATTTTGTGCTCCATCTAAGCTAAGTGTGCTTATTTTATACTATCTTTCTTTAGCTTTATTTAATTGATTTTGTTTCTGCTATTCCAATCTAATTTGATAAGAGGAATTGTTATTCCCATCTTTGGAATCAAAATCAATTAAGACAAGCCCTAGTTGGTCTAATTTAAAATCTATTAGAACTAGAACCATTGTAATTGAGTACTGGACATTGAACTTGAACATTCAATCACTTACTCTGATTTGGTTCTACCGGGCTGCTACAACGAAGGAGTTAATCAGGTATTTTACGTTTAATTGTAAATTCCTTTTTGTTTTGGTTTCTTTCAAGATTTGCCAGAAAAATCTTGTTGTATTGGTTATCTGAGGAGAGCCAGGAAAACTCAGAAGTGGGGTTTTTTTTTTGTGTAAGCCCACAGACAAAGACACAATTGTAAAGGTTTTGGGTGAACCTGTGAAAACCTATTTTGTGAGTGAACGCTAATATCCCCTATGTGAGGATATTAGGAGTGGAGTAGCATTCTCGTGTGGTTATTGTTTAACAGTTGGTGAACACACAGAGAACCACTATAATCCCTTGTGTTGTGGTTGAATAATTTACATTTCTAATCTTTAATATTCATTTGTGGGATGTATGTGTGGTGGTGAATGTTGTAATCATTTAATTTAAGCATTGTGGGAATTTTGTAATAATTTAGAATTTACTTTCTGCTATTCCTTTATCTGCTTGAATTTAAATTCCTTTAAAGTTGTTCCAGCAAGGTTGCCCTGCCATTTTTATGGTGTATGGCTGTCCCTAGAACAATACATTTGTGATTACACTTTATTTCAATTTGTGCTTAATTCTGTATTCCTCTTTGGTTTGAGATTTGATACAAAGATCTTTCTAGAAATAAGGTTGTCCTTAGAATAACATTTGTATCAATCCCTCAAGATCAGATATTTGAGGTTGTTTTACTTTCCTGCATTGTGATTTATTTTGGCTATCATATTATTTTTTAATTCCGCTGTTATAACGTTTATTTGGCATAGTCCTATTCACCCCCCCTCTAGGACGTATAGCTAGGCCTTTTCAAGTGGTATCAGAGCCTAATAGCTCGTTCTTATTGCTATTTATTTGGATTTATTTCCTAAGCTAACGATCTAAGCTATTTAAAAAGATGTCAAATTTTGATAGCCTTTCAGTCACGAGGCCTCCACCATTTGATGGCTCCAACTATGCCTATTGGAAAGCCAGAATGAGAATCTTCCTAAAATCAATGGATGAGAGTGTGTGGCGAGCCACAGTAACTGAATGGAAAACTCCTACCATTGAAATAACTGAATCCGACGGTTTAAAAACTATGTTTATACCTGCTTATTATTTATGGACCACTCTTCAGAAAAGTGAGTATAGTGCCAATGCTAAAGCACTAAATGCAATCACTTGCGCACTATCACCGGATGAGTTCAAAAGAATTATATCCTGTGATACTGCGAAACAAGCCTGGGATATACTAGAAATGACACACGAGGGTACATCAATTGTCAAAAAGTTTAAAGTCCAACTCCTTACAACCAAATTTGAAGAAATTCATATGGAGCAAAATGAAATGTTTATGGACTTTTACACTAGACTAAATGACATTGTAAACTCAATGTGGGGTCTTAGCGATAAAATCCCAGAAAGTAAAGTGTGTGCAAAGATATTACGCTCACTTCCTGAACGGTTCAATTCTAAAGTAACCGCGATCTAGGAACTTCGTGATACGGATAATATGAGGGTAGAGGAATTAGTTGGTTCTTTACAAACCTACGAGTTAAACTTTAAAGCTCCTAAAGGTAAATCGATTGCTCTAAAATCCTCTAAATGTAATTCAGAAGAAAATTCTGATTCAGAAGATGATATGGCTCTTTTGGCTAAGAAATTCTACAAGATTTTTAAAAGCAAGAAAAGGGTTGATTTCCAAAAATCGAACGATAAAAAGAAATTTAGATCAAAATCTCAAAAATCTTTGAAAGATAGTCAATGTTACAACTGTCAAGAATATGGGCATTTGACAAATAGATGTCCCAAAAAGGACAAACCCAAGAAGAAGAGTATGTTGGCTACGTGGGATGAATCATCTGATTCTGAAACTTCTTCTGAATCAGAAGATTCTGAAACTGAGTTAGAGAATGAAGTTAAAGCACTTATGACTCTAGCCAAATTCACATTTTCAGATAATGACTCAACAAATGAAGAAAATCTGAGTAGTGAATATGAAAATGAAGATGATCTTCAAGATGCTTACAATGCCCTATACAAAGAAAGTTGTAAAATTGCTGTCAAACTTAAACTTCAAAAAGAAAAGTTTTCTAAACTCAAAGAATGTTTTGAATCACTTGTCTTAGAAAAATCACAAATTTCAGATTGTTTTGAAAAAACAAAATGCGATTTAGAATTCAAAAATTCTTTAATTGTTGGTTTGAAATCTGAGATTGAAAATCTCAAAAAAGAAGTATCTTCTCTTCTGAGTCAAAAGGATACATGGAAATATGCCCAAGGTGATCCAAAGTTAGAAAAACTCTTATCCGGATCAAGAAAATGTGGCGATCTATCCGGGCTGGGCTATGATAAAAATTTATCTCTTAAACAAAAGTATACTCCTCCTATGTTTGTGAAAGGAGAGTCCTCAAACTCAAAAAGAAAAAATGTTTATCAAGGTTTTTCTAAAAATCCAAAAACTCTTCAAAAACCTGGAAGCAGCCATGTCAACTTTAATCAGAGACGAAATCCACTAGCTGAAAAGATAGTAGATTTACTCAAGGAGCTCCTAAAATCTAACTCTATAGGTTATTTTTATAACTATAAACAAAAGAAGACCAACTATGTTCCTAAACCCAAAACAGTTATGAAATGGGTTCTAAAAGTCACCTGCTTGGTTGCTCACATTGCTTTCAAAGCAACAAGTCACTTAAAGTGGTACCTAGACAGTGGATGCTCCAGGCATATGACTGGTGACAAAGCTTTATTCACGGATCTAAAAGATATGACTGATGGTTCAGTCACATTTGGTGATGGTAGCAACTGCAAGATTATAGGCCAAGGTACGGTTCAACTTTTTAATCTTTCTGTATTTAAAAATGTTTTATATGTTGAAGGCCTAAAACATAACTTACTTAGCATATCTCAGATATGTGATAATAACCATAGTGTTCGGTTCTCTAATCAAAGCTGTGAGATACTAAATAATAAGGGTTCTGTAATATTAACTGGACGTAGAACGTCTGAAAATTGCTATATTATTAGCGAATCCAGCTCATCTAATCAAACATGTTACATGGTTCATACAAATGAGACTGATTTATGGCACAAACGTCTTGGACATGTTCATTATCGAAATTTATATAGATTGAGCAATCAAGAATTTATAAGAGGTTTACCCAAACTTCAGAAATTAGATAAAATATGTGGTGAATGCCAGATAGGCAAACAAACAAGGAACTCACACAAAAAGGTGAATTCAAATACCACATCAAAACCACTCGAACTTCTTCACATGGATCTAATTAGACCTACTAGAATGGAAAGTCGTGGTGGTAAAAAGTATATTCTGGTAATAGTTGATGACTTTACCAGATTCACTTGGGTAGTCTTCTTAAGGGATAAATCTGAAACCCTTAACGAAGTAAGAAAAGTTCTCAAAAGGATTCAAACTGAAAAATCTTCTCAAATCAGTAAGATTCGTAGTGATCATGGATCTGAATTTGAGAATAGCAATTTTGAGAAGTTCTGTACTGACCAAGGAATATTATATGAATTCTCAGCTCCCAAAACTCCACAACAAAATGGAATTGTGGAAAGAAAGAATAGGGTGCTTCAAGAAATGGCTAATGTCATGTTGAATAGCATGAAGCTCTCTAAAAATCTTTGGGCTGAAGCTGTAAATATAGCTTGCTATATTATTAACCGAGTTTATACTAGCAAAGATAATAATAAAACGGCTTACAAATTATGGTTCAACAAAAAGCCTACTGTCAAATACTTTCGAGTTTTTGGCAGCAAATGCTATATTTTACGTGATCGTGAAAATTTGGAAAAATTTGATACAAAGAGTGATGAAGGGATTTTTCTAGGATATTCCTTAAACAGTCGTGCTTATAGGGTTCTGAACAAAAGGACTGGTGTGATTCAAGAATCCATCAATGTTGTCATTGATGATCACTTAAATAAGCCAATCTCTAATTCAGATAATGATGAAGTTCTAATCATTAATAAACCCGATACTTCATCAAATCAGACTGAATTTGAATGGAGGACTGTTAAAGATCATCCAACCACTCAAATTCTTGAAAACCCTCTCACTGGTGTTCGCACCCGTAGACAACTTGAGGATTTATGTAATTATGTATGTTTTACATCCCAAATAGAACCATCCAATGTAAAAGAAGCTCTTACTGATGAGAACTGGATTGTTGCAATGTAAGAAGAACTTAATCAATTTGTAAGAAATGATGTTTGGTATCTCGTACCAAGACCTAAAGACAAATACATCATTGGAACAAAATGGATTTTTAAAAATAAGTCGGACGAAAGTGGAAATATAATTAGAAACAAGGCTAGACTAGTGGTACAAGGTTATACTCAAATAGAAGGAATTGATTTTGATGAAACTTTTGCACCAGTAGCACGTCTTAAATCTATCAGACTATTTATATCCATTGCATGTTTTAGAAAGATAAAAATATATCAAATGGATGTGAAAAGTGCTTTTCTAAATGGCGATTTACATGAAGAAGTATATGTTGAACAGCCGATGGGTTTTGAAGATCCTAAAAATACTGATCATGTGTATCGGCTTAAAAAGGCACTTTATGGATTAAAACAAGCACCTAGGGCATGGTATGAGAAACTAACAAAATTTCTTTTAAGTCACAATTTTCAAATGAGATCTGTTGATAAAACTCTATTTGTTAAAAAACATAATGACCATATCTTAATAGTACAGATTTATGTTGATGATATCATCTATGGATCAACTTGTACTAACTTACTACTGAGTTTGCAGACTTGATGAAATCACAGTTTGAAATGAGCATGGTTGGGGAATTAACTTATTTTCTTAGTTTGCAAGTTAAGCAGCAACCTGAAGGAATATTCATCTCTCAATCTAAGTATGCCTTGAATCTAATCAAGAGATTTGGATTTGAGAATGGCAAGAATTTCGATACTCCTATGAGTACTACCCTGAAACTCTCAAAAGACTCTAATGGTAAAAATATTGATTCAAAACTTTATTGGAGTATGATTGGTAGTTTGTTATATTTAACTGCTAGTAGACCTAATATTTCTTTAAGTGTTGGTATTTACGCAAGATTTCAATCTAATCCAAAAGAATCTCACTTGATTGCTGTTAAGCGGATTATTAGATATGTTGCAAGTACTATAAATCTTGGTCTCTGGTATCCTCATGAGACTAGTGTCCAACTTGCTGGGTACTCAGATGCTGATTGGGCTGGTAATCTAGATGATAGAAAATTAACCAGTGGTGGTTGCTTTTACATTGGAAATTGTTTAGTTTCTTGGTTTAGTAAGAAACAAAATTTTATATCACTTTCAACAAATTGGTTAGTCGAGTATATCGCAATTAATGCAATGCATGTACACACTTGTTTGGATGCAACGAATGCTAAGTGATTATGGAATTAAACAGATTCTATGTTATTGCATTGTGATAATTCCAAAGGCAATAAATATTTCAAAAAATCCTATTCAGCATTCTCGTACTAAGCACATTGACATTAGATTTCATTATATTAGGGAATTGGTAGAAGAAAAAGTTATATCTCTGGAATATATTTCTACTGAAGATCAGAGAGCTGATATTTTCACAAAACCTCTTGATAAAATTAGGTTTAATAAGATGAAATTTGATCTTGGCATGTGTATTTCAAAATGATTATTTATGCCTACGTGTATCATAGTGTTTATATTTGCTAGGTTTAATTCCATTTTCTTTAAAAATTGTAAGAAATATGTATTTCTGGACTTCCTTCGACCTGTCGTGAGTATACTCGACCAGTCGACCTACGACCGGTCGTAGATACCTACGACCAGTCGTAGATCTCAAAAATCACTTAAATTTGGAGATTTTTGCTTTCTTCCTCATTTCTTTTTTTCTCTCTAAGGAGCCGAGCTTCGACTTGTCGAACCCACCATTCTTGTTCTTCAAGGTTAGTGTTCCATTTTCGTTTTTCTTGCAAATCAGTGTCTAGATTGCTCTCTTTTCTAACTTGAAGCTTTCTATTTAGGATTTCATTGAAATTTGGGGATTTGATTTTGAAAAATCTGTTTTGAGTAAACCCATTTCTCAATCCTTTGCATTTTCTTATTTCCTTATTATTATTGCTGCATATGGCTTCTAGAGGTAGAAAATTTACTTCCCGTGGTCCTTCCTCTTCCTCCAGATTGACCAAACGTCATCTTCTTGAGCCTACTAATGATTCTTCTTCTGTTATAGACCTTAGAGCTCGTAATGTTATTGTTGAACATCCTATTGATATTAACCATATTGCACCTTTTGATATCCTTCCTTTGTTTGAAGCTGTAGGTTGGGTTAACTTATTGCATTGGGGTGAGCCTGCATACCGGTCCATTGCTCAATCCATGTTTACATGTATTAGTGACTTCTCACTGGATAATTTAACTTTTAAAATATCTACTAGTGAAGGGCCATTTGAAATTGATTGTCATTTAATTTCAGCCCTTATGGATATTCCCGTAAATGATGAGGGTATTCCTATTCATAATTTGACTGATAAACACTCTGTGTCTGAAGAGCGTATGCTCACTAGAGACTTGTACAATATGGATGTTCACTGGACTAAAAAAGGGGATGCGCTTCCCGCAAGGTATTTGTTACCCAAGTACTCCACAGAATCTTTGTGTCTAATTTGTATCCTCGGTCAGGTAATAAAACTGACTTGACCTCATTTATGGTACGTATTATTCATGCTATTTCCAGTGGTACTCAGATTTGTCTGCCTTCCTTAATCATCATTTCCTTCTTCAGTTTAGACTTCATCCTGGTCATAGTGACATCCCTTTTGGTTATTTAATGACTGTATTAGCTACACATATGTTGGTCGATATGCCAGTTAATGAGGCACCTATCCATCATCTGATTTTCAACAACTCTAATCTCAATAAGATGAAGCTAGAATTACTTCCTGAACAAGGTGGTAATGGTGGAGGTGCTGGTCATGAAGAAGCGGGGGATGACATTAATATGGATGATACCTTTGAGGAATTGGATTCTGATTCAACAAATGATTCAGATTTTGTACCATCTAATTTTGATGCACGTCTGAGTGCATTGGAGGGTAAAGTTAAAAATTTGAATGAAAAGATAGAAAACATGTCTGTTGCTCATGATTCTCAATTCAAGTACATGCGGAAATATCTTCGGCGATTAAACAAAGGCATGCACCAACTTGATCCCTCTATTCCTGCTCCGTCTTCTAGTTCTAATTCTGACTAGTCTATATGAGATTTTCTGGTTTGTAATAACTTTAAATCTTAGCACTGTGTCATCCGATTTGGAATTGGATACTATTTTTCTTTTCTGCTGGATATTTGTTTATTGTGATACTATGCTATTATCTCATATCTCATCTTATTTCCTCTCATATATCCCTTTATATTGTTATTTTATTTGTCATATTGTGACAAAAAGGGGGACAATGGTTATGTTACTTAGGGGGAGTATGTTTGGAATGTTTTAATGTTAGGAGTGATGTCAACTGGTTTATGTTTTCTCTAACTCTTCTCTAACTCAATTCGGTGATTCTACTTTTATCTTGGTTATACCTTGTTATATGTTTTGTCACTAATTTGACAAAGGGGGAGATTGTAAGTGCTATAGTTTATATCCCTATATGTTGTCAAATTAGTGGTGACAAAAACACTGTTATATAACTTGCATTAGTGAAGCTCTTTCTAAAGATCAACATTCATAAACAAGCAAAGCTCACAACAAGCAAAGATTACAAGTACAAAGATCAACCTTGACAAAGATCAACCTTGACTTCAAGTATTGCTCTCAAGACAAGACTCAAGAATACAAGACTTCAAGAAGAGTACAAGACTTCAAGAAGAGTAGAAAGTAGTTCGTATAGAACTTAAGTCACTTTCGAGGTTGAGCTACATCAAGACTTCAAGGCTTAAACTTCTAGGTCACTTATTCCTAATGTTTTCAATGTCCTTACTTCTTGATTGGGGTTTGAATGACCATAGGTTGACCTTAGAAGTAGGCCATTTTGGATATATAAGTCATATGTATATGACACTTGTGTTTGGGCAGTTCAGGGACTTGTCCTAGGCTTTCTTCAACTAGTCCTAGCTTTGCTTCGACCAGTCCAAGAAATTCCTCGATCGGTCGTAAGTTTGTTACAAAATTTGTATAAATTCTGTTAGGCTTCGACCAGTCGAAGGAGGTCTTTGACCAGTCGAAGGAACAGTGTCGACTGCTTCTACGACTAGTCATAAATCTTCGATTCAAAGTCCAGCGATAATTTACAAGGTCTTCGACCCGAGTCAGACTCTACGACCTGGTCCGAAGGAGACCTTCGACCAGTCAGTAGAACTGGTCAAAAGCTTATCGCGCCCGATTTTTTTCAAATCTGTTATTTCTTCGACTAGTTGAAGAGCTCCTTAGACCAGTCGAAGATGCGATCTGCTCACCTATAAATAGAGCATGAAACTCAGAAGAATTCAAGCAATTAGTTAATCCATTCAAGCCAATCTTTGTCAAACTTCTGAGAGATAATTTTGTGCTCCATCTAAGCTAAGTGTGCTTATTTTATACTCTCTTTCTTTAGCTTTATTTAATTGATTTTGTTTCTGCTATTCCAATCTAATTTGATAAGAGGAATTGTTATTCCCGTCTTTGAAATCAAAATCAATTAAGACAAGCCTTAGTTGGTCTAATTTAAAATCTATTAGAACTAGAACCATTGTAATTGAGTACTGGACATTGAACTTGAACATTCAATCACTTACTCTGATTTGGTTCTACCGGGCTGCTACAACGAAGGAGTTAATCAGGTATTTTACGTTTAATTGTAAATTCCTTCTGTTTTAGTTTCTTTCAAGATTTGCCATAAAAATCTTGTTGTATTGGTTATCCGAGGAGAGCCAGAAAACTCGAAGTGGGGTTTTTTTTTTTGTGTAAGCCCACGACAAAGACACAATTGTAAAGGTTTTGGGTGAACTGTGAAAACTTATTTTGTGAGTGAACGCTAATATCCCCTGTGTGAGGATATTAGAGTGGAGTAGCATTCTGTGGTCATTATTTAACAGCTTGGTGAACACACAAAGTAACCACTATAATCCCTTGTGTTGTGGTTGAATAATTTACATTTCTAATCTTTAATATTCATTTGTGGGATGTATGTGTGGTGGTGAATGTTGTAATCATTTAATTCAAGCATTGTGGGAATTTTGTAATAATTTAGAATTTACTTTCTGCTATTCCTTTATCTGCTTGAATTTAAATTTCCTTTAAAGTTGTTCCAGCAAGGTTGCCCTGTTATTTTTATGGTGTATGGCTGTCCCTAGAACAATACATTTGTGATTACACTTTATTTCAATTTGTGCTTAATTCTGTATTCCTCTTTGGTTTGAGATTTGATACAAAGATCTTTCTAGAAATAAGGTTGTCCTTAGAATAACATTTGTATCAATCCCTCAAGATCAGATGTTTGAGGTTGTTTTACTTTCCTGCATTGTGATTTATTTTGGCTATCATATTATTTTTTAATTCCGCTGTTATAACATTTATTTGGCATAGTCCTATTCACCCCCCCTCTAGGACGTATAGCTAGGCCTTTTCACATAAGTCTTTAAGGAATTTGGCATATGAAAGTATTTGTTTCATGGCATCAAGTAGAGGAATGTTGACCTTCACTTGTTTCAACACCTCTAGAATATCCTGAGAGTTAGAGAGAGGTTTTAGTGCACCCAACCGTTGGGGAAATGGAGTAACCGGCTTCCCTTGAGGTTCTAGTTCTAACTCTGGTGGGGCATGGCTAGATCCATCTTCTTTGTCCACTTCCAGGTCCTTAAGATTTTCAGCCCTAACCGGAATGGTTTTGTCAATGATCTTCCTACTTCTAAGAGTGGTGATGGATTTAGCTTGCTCCATCTGATTTGAAGAGCTTGGGTTGCTAACTTCATATTGTAATTTAGGATTGGGAAGAGGTTAAGCTGGGAAGCTCCCCTTGTTCCCAATCATATTTTCAGCCTTAAGTCCTTGTATCACTTTTGTAAGGTCTTGAAAGGCTTGTAGCATACCCCGATTGAAAAGCTCTTGCTTTTGAAAGTGTTTTAGAACCGAATCCTCTTGAGGTTTCTCTTGAGTTGGAATTTGATTTAGGAAACCTTGAGGTGTAGTGGTTTGTCTATTCCTCCAACTGAAGTTGGGATGATTTCTCCAACCAGGATTGTATGTGTTAGAGGTGGGCCCACTGAAAGGTCTTTAGTAATTGCTTACGATATTAGATTACTCATTCAGTACCTCTTGAAAGGCATATATAGTTAGGCAATTTTCAGTAGTGTGAATGTTGCAACCACAAATACTACAAACAATTTCCTTAGCCTTATCCTTCTTTAATTCCATGGCCTTGAGTTTTTTGGTAAGATTAGCCAATTTAGCATTGATATCATCATCCTTTCCACCCCTTTCCTTGGAATGAGTCGGCCTAAACGTAGTACTCGGTCTAGGGGAGATGTCCCATGATTGTGTGTTCTTAGCAAGCTTATCAAAGTAGTCCCACACCTCATCGACACCTTTATTCATAAATTCCCCATTACACATCGTCTCGACTAATTGGCGTATGAGAGATGTCAGTCCATCATAAGAAAAAATTTGTGATATGCCACGTTTCAAAACCATGTTGTGGGCATGAACTGACAAGATCCTTAAACCGCTCCCAACATTGGAAGAATGTTTCAACTTCCCTTTGGGCGAAGTTCATGATCGACTTTCTAAGGGTGTTCATCTTATGGTATGGGAAAATTTTCTTGATAAACTCCTTTGTCATGTCATTCCATCTTCCAATAGATCGAGGACGTAGTGAATGTAACCATGTCTTAACTTTCTCTTTCAAAGAAAAGGGAAAGAGTTTCAACCTGACCATGTCATCAGACATGTTAGGAAAGTATAAAGTAGCCATGATCTCATCAAACTCTTTTAGATGTAAATATGGATTTTTTGACTCAAGCCTATGAAATTTAGGAAGGAGTTGGATCACCCCTAACTTGATATCTGTGTGTCCTGCATTCTTAAGAAAAATCATGCATGAGGGCATACTCACCCCCGTCAGTTGTAAATAATCTCGTAAAGTACGAGGCGGGGGTGCTTGATGCACCTCATTCTCATCCTGGATGTCCTCCACCCTAGGTTGGGATAGAAAAGATTGATTTTCAGCCATCACTTCAATAAACTTAGGGGATTTCGAGCGGTGTCTAGTCCTGCGATGGATAGTCAACCCCTCAACCAATCCTCCTTCAGTCAAGAGACGTCGAGTGTTGTCACGAGCCCACTTGGGCATGAAACACTCATAGCCCTCAATTTAGATTCTAACCCTAATCCTAAGAAAGGAAATAAAAATCTAGAAAGAAAGAGAGGGTTGGAAAGAAGTTACCAAATATGAGTCCCTAAGTTAAAAACTTGCAAAACAAACCAAAACAAGTTAGTTTCTAAAAATAAAAGGTCTAAAAAATAGAAAGTAAGCTATTTTCTAAAAAAAAAGAAGAATTCTAAAGACAATAAAAAATAGAGAGTTAGTTTCTAAAAAGGAAAGTTTCTTAAACCTAGAAGCTAAGTTAGTTTCTAAAATAAAAAGAATTCTAGAATTAGAAAGTTTCTAAAATAGAAAACCTAATCCTAAAATTAGAAAGTAATGTTAATTTCTAAAAAAGAAAATTTTCTAAAACTAGAAAATAGAAAGTTACTTAAAGGAAGAGTCTAAATCTAAAATTAGAAAATGGAAAATTTTAAAAAAAGAAAGCCTAGAATTAGAAAATTTCTAAAATTAAAACCCTAATTCTAAAAATAAAAAAAAGTAGAGAAATTAGAAAGGGATTACCAAATTAGAAGTTTATGTCAGGATCCTACAAAACAAGAAAATAAGTTAGTTTCTAGAAATAAAACAGAAAAAATTCTAACTTAAAATTAGAAAAATCCTAATCTTAAACTAATCCCAAATCTAGTTAATCTCAGAAAAAGGTAACTGTCAATCCCCGGCAATGGCGCCAAAAACTTATTCACACCCCAAGTATAGGGTTGTGATGTAGTAATAATCTCGGTAAGATCGAGGTCGAATCCATAGGGACTGAACCTTGTATGTCATCTGAAAGTTACTAGAACTCAGAACTAGGCAAAGAATAAATCTAAATCTGGAATAATTCAAGAGGATAATGGTGAACTATTTAAACTAAAACTTGTAAAATTCAAAGGTGGGAAACTAGGGTGCCAAGGATCCACTTATAGAGATAAGAGAGATCTATGCTCGATTCATAAACACAATTGGAATCAGAGTCCTATCTTCATCCAGTTGGAAGATATTTCATTAAAAGCCAATCTCAACTTCCTTTGATCCAGTTTTCAAGAGAAGATAGGTATGAGAATTAAAATTGATTCCATCACAAAACCATGCCCATGAGACAAAGCAAACAACAAAATTTAGCCAATCCACATCCAATCTAAGGGATGTATGAATGTTAGAAAGGAATCTGTCATCCAACCATTACCAGGAGACGATGGTGGACAATAGGGTTCCCAAATTCACAAACCCTATAATGCTAAGAACATGCTCAAAGCTATCGCAGATCCTTTGTAAATTAAATCACAACAAACCATTAAAAACTGCAAGCATTCTTGTTAATCAAACTATAATCAAAGAGAGTTCAAGTAACGTGAATCAAAGCCGCAGAACCAATCCCATCACACTACAAGCTTCACCTCTTAGCCCTAGCTAAGAGGTTTAGCCTAACATAGACATGATGACACTAAAAACCTCTTAGAAAAATAAAAACAAATAAGAAGAAAAGGAAGGAAAAACTCTTGATAGGCAGCTTCTCCATGTTTTCTCTCCCTTGCTCCCTCTTATGCTGCACAGTCTCACCACCCCTCCACGGCTTCCACACACGTCCAAAGATAGCCTCCAAGGATGCCCTTTATGTCCCATTTTCTCTCCCTTATATAGAAGCAAGGATAGGTCGGTGGTTGGGAGCTTGTACGCAACTCCTTGTGCAACCGCGAAAGAGAAAGCGCAACTCTTTACATTTGAATTGAATTTTTGGAATGGTGGTCATCCCATGTGAGGCTCGTATCCTAGCCCGTACAGTTCTGTAGGCTTCCACGATCATCCCAGTCGAATTCCGGTGACCCGCGACACGTAGACTGTATTTACGCGCAACCCTGAGTCGTGTCCCGTATTCCAGAGTCAGATCGACTTGTGACTTGTACCATTGCGATCGCACCGTCACCGTGGTTCCAACGCCGTGTCTTACATACCGATCCGATACCCAGGTCAGAAGATATGGGACCGCGTTTAGTTCGAGGAAAAATACAGCACGTTTGCAATCCTAAGAGAATCTCTACAACATGTCCCATCAATCAATCAATCAATCAATCACCTCGTGTCAAGTACAAACAATCCCAAAGTCAACTCTCTCACCCTCTCTCTTACACACCCATACATGTCAAGTACAACTATCACCTCACATCACCCATCACACCCATCCCTCACTTCTCTTACATCACTCTCTCTCTCTCTTTCTCTTCACATTTTCTGAGCAAGCAAGGAGGTGCATGTCCAAGCTTTTTTAAGGAGAGAAAAAGAGTGTTGTGTGGCCCACTTCCCATCTTAAGATCTATCATCCTAGCCCTCATCCTCTTCATCAAAGTGAGACACAAGGAGCTCGGCATTCCATCGGACCAAGAAGATCGAACGGTGGGTTCTTCTATAGGCCTAGATTTCATTTTTTTGATGAAGGGCCAAGTAGGTCTTATCGATTGATAGTATGGATCTCACTTTGGACCCTAGATGTGGCCGGTGATCCACCTTGATTCCCATGATCATTCCATGATGGGGCTATTCTCCATAGACCCTATCATGATGTTTATTTTCCTTGCATGGATAGGGTCATCTAGACCTTACATTTGGATGGAGAAAGGATCTCCACCGTTAATTTTGATCGGTGGGCCCATATGTAATGGAACCCACTTATGTATGTTGTAAATCATGGAAGGGAGGGCCCATAGTGCCGGAGTCCCTCCATCATCACGTGTCTCTCCTTCTCCCTCTCTCTCCCTCTCTTTTTATTTTTGTGTGATGTGTGGCCCACTCGGATGGATCCGACTTTGATGTATGTCTTATCCACACCATTCAAGCCATGTGGACCCTACCTAGGGGTGATGGGAAAAACATAAGTATCAGATTGATCTAAATCAAGTGGGCCACGTCCATGTGGGACCCACCTTGATGAAACATTTATTCATGTTGTCCGTTTAGCATCCAGGGACGCTGGACGTGTTTTTTTTTTTTTTTTAAAGTGTGAACAAACAGTGGGATGTACTAATAGCAAAGGGCCGCTCATGCAGGCCCCACTTTAATGTATGAACCTAATCCACGCCGTCCATTCAATTACCTAGCTCATTTTAGACGTTAAGCTGAAAAATGGACCCAATCCAATTTTCTGGCGGGCCATAGCATAGAAAATATTGATTTTTTTTTAATCGTTAAAATCGACTAGGACCCACCTTGCACCAAAAGTACTACATATTGGTCTTGTTTGGTCTGTCTTGAGCCATGGAATGCAACGACTGGAGTGGATTCTTCTTATGCGGGCCCCACCTGCGAAAAACCATGAAATTTAAGATTTTTCAAAAAAAAATAATACAAGCCACAGCAGCAAGCGTTGCTAGGGACGATCAGCAGCATCCTGCACTATGGGTGAACAGGCAAGGACCATGGTCCCGATGTGGGCCCCACCATGATGTGTGTTGATCATCAACACCGTGGATTTGTTAGGTCCCCTCTGACCAGTGGGCCACCCTAAAAATCAACCATATACGAAGCTCGGGTGGCCCACGTCATAGGAAACAATATGATATTGAACGTCTGCCTTTGAAACCCATTTGGGTTTTTCTCAGAGGTTTTGGATTATTATGAAATTTGTTTTTTTCCATTAATTCAGGTCTTTGTGACCCTATGAACGGATTGGATGGAGAATAAATGTTACGGTGGGCCCCACGTGGGACCCACCTCTATGAAGTAGATTGGCTGAAGTAACATATAATAGCTATATAACTGCTGTATTTACACCAGCAAGTTCAGTGGGTCATCGGACTGTCCAGATCATGGGTCCCACGTGGGACTCCATGATGTATGCGTTCCATCTATGTTGTCCGTCCATGTACATGTTCGTGGGGCCAACCCTGATGGATGCCTTGCATCCACATGTGTGGGGGCCCCACCTTGATTTATATGTTTAGTCATCCATTTGGACGATTCATGTGGTGGACCCACCTTTGATGTGTTTTGACCCAAGCCGTCCACCCGTTGGCGAGCTCTTCTTTAGGCTTGAGACAAAATGAAGCAGAATTAATTCTTTGGTGGGCCATGTGCGTGGACCCCACCCTGATGTAAGTGTTTTATCCACATCATTCGTGGGCCACACCATGATGTAAGTGTTGTCTCCACCGTCCAGTGCAAGGATGGTGGGATTCCACTATGATGTATGCGTTTCTCCGCCCCGACCATACATTGGACGTGGCCCCACCATGGCAGCGTGTGAGGCCTACCTTGATTTAATGTATTGCATCTGCACCGTCTAATCCGTGGACGGTGGATGCGGATTGATTGGAGTACCTCACACCAGCTTGATAGCTGAGGTTTTTATGCAAGTCAGTTCTGTGAGGCCCACTTGATTTATGTGGTGTATTCCACGCCGCTCACCTATTTTTCATCCATGACTGTCCATTTGTGTGGCCGCCGTGATGAATGTATTGTATATCTATGCCGTCCATTGATGCGGCCCATTTGATATATACATGAGGCCTGTTGTTGAGGCCCACCTTAATATATATGAGGCCCATGTTATGAGGCCCATTGTGATGTATGCAAGGCCCATGGGTTATGGCCCATTGCAATGTATGTAAGTCCCAATTGGTACGGCCTATTCGATATATATATATATATATATATATATATATATATATATATATATATATATATATATATATATATATATGAGGCCCATGTGGTTAGGCCCATCTTGATGTATTTATGGCCTGTCCATTGAGGCCCACCTGTTGTATATATTTGAGGCCCATGTGTAGGGCCCACCTATTGTGTATTTAAAGCCCATGTGATGTAGCCCATGGTGATGTGTATTAGGCCCAAGTATGTGGCCAACCTGTGAAGTATATTTGAGGCCCACTTGCGACGTATTCGAGGCCCATGGGCGAGGCCCAATGTGATGTATTCGAGGCCCAGGGGCAAGGCCTGATGTGATGTATATATGGCTCATTGAGATTGTATAAGGCCCATGGGACGTGGCCCATTGTGATATATCCGAGGCCCATGGGCGTGGCCCATCGAGATGTATCTGAGGCCCATGGGCGTGACCCATTGTGATACGTTCGAGGCCCTTGTAGGAAGCCCAACGCAATATATGAGAGGCCCATGAATGAGGCCTAATGTGATGTATGTGTGGCCGTTACGTTGTGTATAAAATCCCTTATGTAGGCCACTCCTTGGGAGCAATGTTGGTTAGATGTCCACATTGATGTGCAATGATAGTTAGATGTCCTCATTATGACCTTCCCATAGGTTTTGTTAGGCCCATTCGTATCATTCTCTAAGTGGGTTAACCTAAATAAGTGGGCCCCATTCGCCATAGACAGATGACTCTGTGTCATCAGATTTGTTTTAACCACGGCCGTGGGCCGATCTTTATATTATGGTTGATCAGCTATCTATGTATGGACCCTGTCTTGTTTATATGCTGATTGTTGGTGCCGATTATTGATGCTGATTATCTGTGCCGATTGTCGAGGCCAATTGTTGACGCCTATTTCGATTGCCGAGGCCCATGTGATATATTTCCGACCCATATGATGAGGCTCGACTTGATGCATATTAGGCCCGTGTAAGCGGCCCATTGCAATGTATATTAAACCTATGAGATGCGACCCACTTGATGTATATGTGGCCCATGAGTGAGGCCCATCGTGATGTGTATTAAGCTCTTGAGTGAGGCCCATGGTGTTGTATATTTGGCCCTTATGTGAGGCCATGAGTCCACTGTATGTTAGGCTCTATATGGGCCATTCCTTGGGGGCAATGTTTGTTAAATGTCCACATTGTTAAGGTTGATTGTCGATGCCGGTTATTGATACCGATTATGAGTATGTGACCGCATAACATCATAATACATGCCTATGCATATCATCCGTATGTTTATTTTGAGATGTGGTTGACCATTGCATGTGTCATTGGGCAGGTTGTTATGTGACTCCCTGATAGTCGAATGTTATCTCACATGAGCACACGGTACGCGCAGGATTGATGCATGACTGGATTGTATGACTCATGCATCTTGTATTGTGTTGTGATTACTGTACGCCCTAGCGACATCAGGATCGTAGCCTCCACATGCATATCGTGGGTGGCCAGATGGGACATTGAAAATGTTTGGTTCGAGCATCGGGATGCCATAGATGGCCCTGGGTGAAAATCTCTAAAACCCACTTGGTACCAGAGGATGCCCCAACGTCGAGACCGAATGGATATACATGAGCGCCCGAGTGCCGAATACCAGGAGGCCGCGTCTCCCACTGTGTCATGGTCGGTTGGGAGGGAGTGTGGCCTTACCCGCCTGAGGGAGTATGCATAATTAGGCTGAGTTTGACCAGCTCGAGGAACGCGTCCGCTATCAACTAGCCGGGTAGGTATTGGCAGACTACTGGCCAGGCGGATAGTGAGGTCTCTTCCACTTACCCAGTTGTGCGCTTGATGGGGCGGCAGGTGGCGTGGAGTGTACTAGACCCCAGTGATGATCCCAGAGAGGAACCGTACTGATATGTGGACTTATTGAGCAGGAATTGCATGTTCATTAATTCATTCATTTACTATCCACTCGGGCTGGTGGTGGGCAACTATTTGTTACATGTACCTTCACATGGCCAGGATTTCGGTTGGGCGCACGACTAACTTAAGACCAGGAGTTTACCACATTGAGTCTGACTATCCAAATTTAGGTATGGGATTGGTTTGGATAGAAGTCCCTTGTGATGGACCCCGTAGCCTGCAATATTACGTACTATCATTCCGACCTCACACTCCTGCTTGGTCATTTCATTCGCATCGCATATTGCATTTCATCCACAGCATATGACATTTTGGATTACTACGTTTATGCACTTATGTAGCTTAGACGGACTTGGAAGGATCTGCATATTGCATTGCATCTGCAATATATGATATTCGGCTCATTATGATCTGCATTACATACTCTGATATTATATGACTCATGGACTTACCAGTATATTTTCACTTACTTTGATATCGTATGATTCATGATCTTATCAGTATTTCCGCTTATCCCGATGATGTATGATTTATGAGTTTTATTGATTACTTGACACTTATCTTGTGTACACACTTACACCACCCTCTAAGCTTTCTATAATCTTATGCACGATAGATGTGTGTAGGTGGTGTTAGGTTGTAGCAGTGTTGAGCTTGGAGCGTGCAGCGGTCCTCTGGTGTGATTTTTGATATATGTATTTCCCTTTCAGCATTGTACTCAAATGATTATATTAGTGGATTTATGATGATGATGTTGTTTTGTGACTTGGTTATGCTCCATTACAATTTTTTTTATTATACTGAAAACCTCCTGTAGGATCTTAGGATCGGAATCCGGCATATGCGCGCTGGGAGTCGAGAATGGGGTACTACGGAGGCTGTCGGCACCAAATTCGGCAATCGGGATTTTTGTGAGTCCAATCTTCGGGTTTGGGGTGTGACATCTTATCTTCCATTCTGACATCATGGTTTTGGTCTTTTTTGACCTGGGATTCCTCTGAATGGTTCAGATCATCCAACCGATCAAGGATGGTGGGCCACAACTCCCGGATGCTTCCGGACGTCCGTTTTAGAAAGTTTTTGCGCTGACGTGTTCAGTGGGCCCTAAAGTGATATTTTTGGTGAAATTCACCCCATTTATTAGATTCCTCGCAAAATTTCAGTCGGAAAGGAGTGGTTTTGGTCGAGTTTTGGTGCGGTCCACTGTATAAAATCAATTCGTCGTCCATCTTGCGTTTTCATGCGATCCACATGTGTAAGTTTTCATGGGGCCAAAAGGCCATCATGGATAGGGTCATCCCTACTCATAAGAGTGAATGAATGGTCCAGATCGTCTATATGGATGAGGGGTGGGGCCCACTAGTGAACGTAGCATCGAACGTGTGCATTCGCTGGCCGCAAGGCACAGAAAAATCGGGTTGAGTAGGTCAGCACATGTTGACTGACTTTATGGGATGCGGTGCACGGCTGGTGCACTTGTGCACCGTGCACACGAGTCCCACGTGCGATCCATCATGATGTGTATAGAAAATCCGCTCCGACCATTCATTGTGCCACCCCATTTAAGGGATTGAGACTAAAATTGAAGCATATCCAAGTATCAGGTGGGCCCCATATCAGCTGATATGTCCCTTGGGTCACTTCTACAAGGTTCCAATGGTTGAAATTTAACGTGTATGGTTAATTTATGGTCCTCAAGCTATATATGAAGTTTTGAACCGAACAGATGTTGGGAACCCTATGATCTTGCATTTTGAAAGATTTTCGGGCCCGTTTAGCATAAGTAGCGTGATTTTCTCGAATCTCTACCATGTTAGTTCTTTGATATTGATCCCCTGGGGTCCATCCCTTACCTTGGTGACTTCAGAGCATTAAATCCATGCTTCTAGTACCCTTTTTCAGTCCAGGTTCCTAAATACACCTTGCATCACAATCACGATTAAAATAAGTCGTTAAACAGTATCATGTTCATAAAATCAAGTAATTACTGGGGTCTAATATGTAATATTTGACTCTCAACATTGACTTCTTTATTAGATATATGAAAGCATTGATTTAGACCTTGGGGCTGTATAGCCCATTAAAAAGGCATCTTGGCATCTATAAGTGATCAAGGCCTAAAATGGGGTAATGGAAAGAGAATGAAAAATAAAGAATGTCTGTCAAATTTCAATGCATTTGGATGGTGTAGTCTGATGTTATGGAAGATGGAAGTTGGAGAAATAAAAGATGACAAAATTGTAAATACTTAATGCTATTAACATATACCCTTAAATTCTATATCACATAATTCTCATGATTAGTTTCATGTGAAATTTTATACCATACCTATTTGAAAATGCGAGTTTAAGAAGTCCTATAGAGGGGATGAATGGGACTATACTAAATAAAAATTAAGGTGCTGAAATAATAAATAAATCAGAAATCTTAATCACACTAGTATTGAAAAATTGATTCAAACTAGTTCGTAGGATAACCTTATTTCACAAACGTTTGTAAGAATCAAGATCTCAAACCAAGCAAGAGAAAATAAAGCTATTTATTACAAACATTCACCACTTTTGCATAAATAAAATTATAAACATTCTCCACAAATGCAAAAAGTAAACATTCACGACAACACCAAGAATTATAGTAGTTCGGAGTGTACAACAACTGTTCTCAAATAGCCACACCAACTTCACTCCTAATAATCACTATCCACATGATATTGGCTTTCACTATAAATAAGGTTTTCTCAGGATCACCTTAAAACTTGATACAGTTGTGATTTTAAAGGGCTATCATAAAAAAAAACTCTCATTGAGATTTTGTATCTATCTCAAGAAAACCAACAAATGAGATTTTTTGGCTATCTCAATAAAACCAAAATATTAAAAGCAGAATATACTTATCTTCTTCTTTGAAGATGTAATAGTCGATGTAGCCATATAATCACTTCTCTTGTAGTAGATTTGTTCAATGTTCAGTCATATAAACAAGGGTTCAAGGTTCTAGATTGATTTTAAATAAATTCAAATCGAAGGCTACTTGTTTGAATTCCTTAAGATCTTAAAGAAAAGTATTTTCTTTCTTTATAAAATAAAATTCAAAGCATAAGAGTTCAAGGAATTAAAACAAATAAGCTATTAAATTTTTTTAAATACCGTGTAATAGCTTGAGTATAATAAGGGCTTCTATCTCTCTCGATGATGAATTTGATGTACTTGAATTGTATTTTCAGATTGAGAGAAAACCTCTATTTATAGGCAGAAAACTTGTTGCTTCGACTCATCTAAGACAGTCTTTGACTCGTCTAAGAACCGGATTTTGTTCCAACAAATTTTCAAAATTGAGCGCGATAAGATAAAACAGAACTTCGATTGGTCGAGGGCCCTATTTGACTGGTCAAGGGTGCTAAAAATTTGAACTGATTTAGTTACTAGACTTCGAGTCAAGCAACCCTCGACTAGTCGAAGGTCCATCTTCGACTAGTTGAGCAGTCTGCTCGATTGGTCGAAGAAGAAATGGAAAAATCCATTTTTATGCATTTTAAACTAGGGCTGGTCGAAAATTCCTTAAACTAGTCGAGCCACAGCTTAGACTAGTCGAACCTTAGCTTAGACTAGTTGAACTTAAGCCTAACTTAAGTATAGAAACTCATTTAAGTTATGTTTTGAAAGTGCCTAAGCCTAGGATCTTTTTAGGATTTGTTATACCTGAAAAGACTAAACTTTGAAGTAGATTGGATGCTTGAACTTCATGGAACTTGTTCTTCTACTTGATTCTTCAATAGAGCTTGTAGTTGATGACAGAGCTTGATCTTCTAATAGAACTTTAGTAATACTTAAACTCAATCATCTTGAACTTCAGTAGAGTCTTGAATTTTTCATTTTAATCCACTACTTGACTTGAAGTAGAGTCTTAAACTTTCCATCCTGATCCACATTAGACAGACCACTTCATAAGCTATTTTGTCTAAACGAGATTTGACAAACAAAGGTATGCTTTATATAATATAGCACTTATAATCTCCCCCTTTATCAAATTCATGACAAAACACTTATTATTACAACAATTAGAATGATATCTTATATTGTTGATTCCATGTTGTAGAAGATTTGTTGTAGCTTTATTGAATGTGCAAAAAATCTATTTCTCCCCCATCCATGTATGTTTTTCCCTGTATTATGACATACATATTTTTCTATTCCAATGCTAATGAATACTCCAAGCATACGTAATTATCAACATTCATCAACATTCATATTATGCACATCAACATTCATTCATTCTACTCAGTAATAAGCAATCCTCTCCCCCTTTTTGTCACATTATGACAAAGAAAAGAATAATAATTCAACTAACCATATCAAAATCAGTAAAATCAAGAGATATGCATATAAACATGTTAAGTAAAGGGAGTTATAAAAAAGTTATCAATAAGCATTAAAGTGAGTAGAGTTTGAGAGACACACACAAAGTTAAAGTTATACAAACCAAATGTATTAAAAATGTAAAGTAGCCTAGTTGGATCCAGAGGAAGATGAAGGAGGTATGGAAGGATCAATCTAGTAAAGTCCTTTGGTAATGCGATGAAAGCACTTTCGCACGTATTTCATAAAAGATTTGTGACTTTCTGCTAGATTGTTTTGGGATACCTTCAACTCAACAACTTTTTCCTCCAATGATCTGAGCTGCTCATTGTTAAGTGTGAAATATTGTATATTTCTCCCTATTTATACCTTAGTTTTATAAACATGATAGTGCTTAATCGATTTAATTATGCATATTTTCATGTGCGAGGCGGTTTCAAAAGCTTAAGGTGAAATCGATGCCAAAAGGAAGATTTATGCTCAAAAGATTATTAACGAAGATTTGGAGATTTAGAACTCATTAATGAAGAATTTACATGCCAAAGATCCAAGAAAACCAAGTGAGGAATGAAGAGAATCAAAGATTTAAAGTGAAGAAAATGAATCCTGAAATTGTCCTGAAAACAAACATATTCCTGAAATTGTCTTGAAAAAGTATATTCTGAAACTCAAAGTCTATTTTAGCTATGCAGAGTGAATTATATTTTAGAAAACTTTGTAGAGTGGAGTTTAAATTAGCAAACTGCAGAGAGTGCGTAAATTTGAGGCGGTTTATAGATTTTTCCAACTAGGTGTGAAAGTTGGAGTTCCACAACTATAAATAGGACCCCTAGGATGCTCCAAAGCATCTTCTAAGGTTTAGAAAGGTCTCAAGGAATATAATAAAGGGGTGAAGTAGCTGCCAAAGAGTTTTTCTTCTTTCTTAGTTTATTTGTCATGATTTGTTTAAGAGATTTGGTTTCAATCATGTTTATGGTTGGCTATACTTTTTAGATGGGGCTAAGAGGTGAACCTTGTAGTGAGTTGGGATGTTTATTTTGCTTTGACTCTTGTTCTTATTGAACTTCATTGATTTCTAGTTTAATATAAAAGGAATATTTTCAGTTTTCTATGATTTATTGTGACTTAAATTACAATAGATATTGTGATAGCTTTGGATATCTTCTTTTCCTATTTTGAGATAGTGAGATTGGTAAATTCCATTATTCACCATCGTCTCCTGGGCATGGTAGGGTGATGAAATCCTTTCCAATCTTTACAATTCTCCTCCATTGAGAATTAAGTCAATGAAAAGTTTAGATTTAATTTAAATTGCTTTATCTTACAATTGGATAGGATAGGACTCCAATTCCAATTGTGTTTATTGAATCAAGCAAGATAGCATCTTAATAGCTACAAGTGGATCCTTAGCACCCTAGTTCCCACTTTTAATTGATAGTTTGAACATTATTCACAATTACTCTCTTTTATTCCAGAATTCAGATTTAGATCTTCTTCTAGTTCTAGTTTTTTCAAAATACGTATGAGTTTAGTCCCTGTGGATTAGACCTCGTTCTCACGAGTTATTACTACATTGCGACCCTATACTTGGGTTATGAACAAGTTTTTGGCACCGTTGTCAGGGATTACGGCTACGTTTTTCTGAAATTAATCGGTATTAGAATTAGATTAAGATTAGGGTTAAGTTTCTGCTTTGATTGTAGGTTAAGATTTTTTTTTTTTCTAAAATTATTTTTAGAAACTAACATTGTTTCTATTTTATAGGATTCCTAACATAGCAACTCGTATTTGATAATTTTGTTCTAATCCTCTCTCTTATTTTTTTTCGATCTCTTATTTGTTTTAGTTTTTACTAGTTTTCTTTTTAGGGTTAATTGTTTAGTTACTTGAGGGTTGTGCGTGTTTCATGCCCAAGTAGGTTCATGAGAACACTCAACGTCTCTTGAGTGAAGGAGGATTAGTCGAAGGGTTGCCTATCCATAAAAGGATTAGACACCACTTGAGATCCTCTCAGTTAATTGAAGTGATGACTGCAAATCAACCTTAACCTCAACCACCAGTTGAGGAAGTTTAAGATGAAAACGAGGTGCATAATGCACCGCCGCCTCGTACTCTACGTGATTATTTACAACCGATAGGGGTAAGTACACCTTCTTGAATGGTCTTTCCACTTAATGTAGGAAGCATGGATATCAAACCTGGAGTGATACAACTCCTTCCTAAGTTTCATGGACTAGATTCTAAAAGTCCATATTTGCACATCAATGAGTTTGATGAGATAGTCACTACATTACACTTTCCAAACTTGTCTGAGGACATTGTGCGACTTAAATTGTTTATTATTATTATTATTATTGAAAGAGAAGGCTAAGACGTGGATGCACTTTTTAAAGCCAAGATCCATTGGCACATGGGCCGAGATGACTTGGGAATTTCTCAAAAAATTTTTCTCGTTTCATAAAACTAACATTTTAAGGAAGACAATCGTGAACTTTGCCCAAAAAGAGGAAGAGACCTTCTTTCAATGCTAGGAAAGGTTCAAAGATCTCACGAATTCCTGTCCACATCATAGTTACGAAGTATGATGAACAATAAGATTTTTCTATAACGAATTAACTTAACCAATGTGTCAGTTCGTAGAGATGATGTGTAATGGTGAATTCATGAACAAAGAGGCCAATGATGCGTGGGATTACCTTGATCAATCGACGAAAAACGCACAATCGTGGAGCACCTCTCCAAGGCTCACCACTTCTAAGCCTATTCAATCAAAGGAAAGGGGAGAAACGTATGTTCTAAAAGAGGAAGATGATATGAGTGTAAGAGTGGCCAATCTCATAAGAAAAGTCGAGGCCATGAAACTTAAGAAGGCAGAACCTATCAAATTTGATAAGGCTGTGGAAGTTGTTTATGGTATTTGTGCTTGTAACATACATACAACTGAGAATTGCCCAACAATTTCTACTTTTTAAGAGATATTGAATGAGCAATCGAATGCCGTGAACAACTACTAAATACCTTTTAGAGGACCCACATCAAATACATATAATTTTAACTGGAGAAACCATCTAAATTTTAGTTGGAGGAATGGACAAATGGCTAACCCACAGGAGGCCCTTACTCAATTTTTAAATAAGAAGAGGCCTCAAGAGGATACGGTTCAAAAATTCATGCAAATCCAAGAGCTATTCAACCAGAATACGATACATGCATTCCAGGATATCAAAACAACAATGGGAATGTTTGCATCATTTATTCAAATGATTGAGTCATAGTTAGCGAGTGAGGAGAAAGGGATGCTTTTAGCCCAACTTCTCCCCAATCCAAAGCCATAATGTGAAATTAGTGACCTAAGCTTTTCAAATTAAATGGAGTAAGCTAAGTCTATCACCACTCTTAGGAGTGGAAAGACATTTGACAAATCTATTCTGGAAAGGACTGAAAAGCCTAAGGACCATGAAGAAGATAAGAATGATAGACCTAGCATTACTCCACATGGGTTAGAACCGAAACCTCAATGTAAGCCGATTGCGCCATTCCCTCAACGGTTGATTACAGCAAAACCTTTATCTAATTCTCAGGATATTCAAGATGTGCTTAAACAAGTGAAGGTCAACATCCCTCTATTGGATGCCGTTAAACAATTCCCTTCATATGCCAAATTTCTGAAAGATCTATGCACTACCAAAAGATGACAAAACATACAAAAGAAAATCTTTTTTTTTTTTTTTTATAGAAAAAGTGAGTGTCATCCTTAAGCAAGATGTGCCACAAAAATATGAAGATCCCAGTAGCCCAACCATTACTTGTGTAATTGGGAATTACCGGATTGAGCATGCACTTCTTGACTTGGGAGTGAGTGTAAATCTGATTCCTTACTCGGTATACGAACAACTGGATCTTGGTGAATTAAAACCTACCAGAACCACGTTATAACTTGCTGATCGAGGATGTGTTGGTCCAGGTTGTTAAATTCTACTACCCAATAGATTTTATTGTTCTGGATACTCAACCCATCGTGGATGTGAGCACTCAGATACTCGTCATTCTTGGTCGCCCATTCCTTGCTACATCAAATGTTATCATTAATTGTAGGAATGAGATTATAAATCCATCTTTCAGAAATATGACATTGGAACTTAACATCTTTTTCAATATGAGCAAACAGTCAAAGGATAATGACGATACCATGACATTAACATGATCGATTCTTTCGTGGAAGGTAAAGCACTTTTGACTCTATACTCTAACACTCTAGAGATGTGCTTGGCCCACTCACCCGATTTGGATGATGACATGATTAGGGAGATGAATGTCATGCTTGATGCTACGCCGGTACTTGAAGTTAACCGGCGGAGGCCACAACTTGAAGAATTACCCCAAACTAATGTAGTGCCTCTACCGTCTAGCCTCAAAGCGTCAAAGGTTGACATAAAACCTTTGCCCTCTAATATTAAATATGTCTATTTAGGTCAAGATGAGACATACCAGATGATGATTTCTTTCCACCTCGAGTAAGAACAGGAGAGTATGCTTATCTCTACTCTCATTGAGTATAAAGGAGCCCTTGGATGGTCGATTGAGGACCTCAAGGGAATTGACCCTTTGACTTGTACTCACCGCATTCATCTTGAGGATAATGCAAGAACCTTCTGACAACCATAACGCCGATTAAATCCAAATATGAAGAAAGTGGTTAAGGCCAAGGTACTTAAGTTGTTGGATGTGGGTATCATATACCCCATATTCGATAACCAATGGGTGAGTCCAACTCAGGTGGTTCCTAAGAAGTCTGGAATCACCATTGTATCTAATGCTAATAATGAACTTGTGCCAACTAGAGTTACTACTAGTTGGAGAATGTGCATTGACTATAGAAAGTTGAATACCGTCACGAGGAAGGACCACTTTCCTTTGCCCTTCATTGATCAAATCTTGGAAAGGCTAGCTGGTCACTTTTACTATTGCTTCTTTGATGGATAGTTGGGCTACAATCAGATAGAGATAGCCTTTGAAGATCAAGAAAAGAACACATTCACATGCCCCTTTGACACCTTTGCTTATTGAAGGATGTCATACGGACTGTGTAATGCCCCCGCTACTTTTCAGCGATGCATGTTGAGTATATTTTCTGATATGGTGGGGCAATATTTAGAGGTCATCATGGACGACTTCTCTATCTTTGGTCCATCCTTTAGTGAATGTTGGGAAATCTAAAAAATGTGCTGAAGTGATGTGAGGAAAAGAATTTAGTACCAAATTGGGAGAAGTGTCATTTCATGGTTCGTAAGGGAATTGTTCTTGGACATATCATCTCGTCCAAGGGAATTAAAGTAGATAAGGCTAAAATTGATCTTATCTCGAACCTACTTCCACCCAAGAGTATACGAGACGTGCGATCCTTCTTAGGACACGCTGGATTTTATAGACGATTCACAAAAGAATTTAGTCACCTCTCTCATCCTTTATACAATCTACTTCAAAAGGATGTACCATACGAGTGGACTGAGCAATGCCAGGAAGCTTTTACTAAGCTCAAGGGCATGTTAACTACCACACCTATCATGCAGCCACCCGATTGAAGCATTTCTTTTGAGATTGTATGTGACGCGTCTGACTATGTTATTGGGGCGATGTTAGGCCAAAGAAAAGAAAAGAAGCCCTAAGTTATTCACTATACAAGTAAAACTCTAAATCTTGGCCAAGTGAACTACTCTACTATGGAGAAGGAACTCTTCACCGTGGTGTTCGCTTTGAATAAATTTAGGTCCTACTTGATCGAATCCAAGATCATCATCTACACTAATCATGCAGCATTGAAGTACCTTCTCTCTAAGAATGATGCTAAGCCCCGCTTGGTAAGATGGATCCTCCTACTTCAAGAATTTGATTTGGAAATACGGGACAAAAAGGGAGTAAAGAACGTAGTGCTTGATCATCTTTTGAGACTTGATCTCCCCAATTCCCTTAAAATGCCACTTATAAATAATATGTTCCCTAATGAATAATTGTTTAAACTCTCCTAATTACCTTGGTTTGCTAACATTGTTAATTATCTTATCATAGGTTTCACGTCGACCCATTGGAATGCGCAAGATAAGAAAAAAATTTTCGCCAAGTTCGTAAGTTCTTCTGGGATGACCTGTATTTATTCAAATATTGCCCAGAACAAATTCTAAGGAGATGTGTGCCAGACAATGAACACCAAAGTGTCATCTCCTTTTGTCATCGTAAGCCTATGGTGGTTACTTTTTTACTAAAAAGACCACGACCAAAATTCTGCAATGCGGCTTTTACTTGCCCACTATGTTTAAGGACACTCATGAGTTTTGCAAAACTTGTGAGAGTTGTTAGAAATTGGGTGCATTGTCCCATCGAAATATGATGCCTCTGAACCCCATTCTTATCATTGAAGCATTTGATTGCTGGGGCATCGATTTCATGGGGCCATTCCCCCAATCCTTTAGAAATTTGTACATTTTTCTAGCAGTAGACTATGTCACTAAGTGGATCGAAGCGATCCCGTGCTAGAATAATGACCATCATAAGGTCATTCGATTTTTAAAAGAAAATATCCTTTCCCAGTTCGGAACCCCTCGGGCCATCATTAGTGATGAAGGTTCACACTTGTATGATATGCCATTTGAAAACTTAATGAAGAAATATGACATCTCTTATAAGGTGAGCACTCTATACCACCCGCTGACAAGTGGGCAAGCTGAGATTTCTAAGGAAATTAAACACATTCTGGAGAAAGCGGTTAACCTTGACCATAAGGATTGGTCAATCTGTTTGACCGATGGTTTATGGGCATACCATACAGCTTTTAAGACCCCTCATATGAATGTCTCCCTTTAGACTCGTCTATGGAAAAACTTGTCACTTTCTGTTAGGGTCAAATATTTCATATTAGACCCCAGTTATTATATGATTTTATGAACATGATAATGTTTAACATCCTATTTTAATAATGTTTGTGTTGCAAGGTGAATTTAAGAGCTTGGACTGAAAAAGGATGCTAAAAGCATAAATTTGATGCTCACAAATCACTAAGGCAAGGGATGGATCATAGGAAACAGAGATCGAAGAATTTACATGCCAAAGATCTGAGAAAATCAAGTGATTGAAGTAAAAAGGGCCTGAATGTTGTCCTGAATGCAAGATCAGAGGGTTCCCACCATCCGTTTGGTTCAAAACTTTATATATGGCCTAAGGACCCTAAATTAACCGTATACGTCAAAATTCAGCCCTTAGATCCCTATGGAAGTGGCCCAACGGATAGATCAGCCCATAGATCATTAATCTAGGGCCCACCTAATCTTTGGATATGCTTCAATATTGGTCTCAACCCCTTAAATTAGATGGAAAAATGGGTGAATGGAGCATATTTCTCATAAACATCATAGTAGACCCCACCTACTGATGTGTGCACACACAGTGCACGCACACCAGCCGTGCACCGGACCTGAGAGTCCGGTCAACGGCATGCTGACCTGATCTTTGTTTTTAAAAATGGAAAATCCCATTTCTTTTCCAATGTCTGCACGGTCGATGATTAGTGGGTCACCATCGTCGACCATTTGGACGATCTGAATCGTACAACATGTTCAGCGGGTGGGGCCGACTGTACCCATGATGGCCTTTTGGTCCCATGCACGTGTACACACGTAGATCGCCGTCAAATGTAGGATAAACAGCGGGGTGATTTGATACAATGGGCCGCACTAAAAGTCGACCAAAATCTCCCTTTTTTCGATTGAAATTTTCCCAGGAATCCAATGAACGGGGTGAATTTCTTCAAAAAAAATACTGTGGGGCCCACTGAGCATCTCAGTGCTGGAAAAATTGAGATTTTCGGGAGGTTGTGGCCCACCATCTCTGATCGGTTGGCTGATCCAAACCATCTAGATGATGCCCAGGCCAGGGCCGACCTGAGCCATGGAGAAAAACTGGGTTTTTCGGTGCTCCTATTGCCAAAAATGGGATCCAAATGCAAGCTTTTACGTTTCGCGACTGCGCAACGTGCATACAGGTTACGCACGACTTTTCTCCACCGACTCCAGCCCTTGTGCGTAAAAGCTAGGCACACCACCACCAGCCGACCTTCCTAATGTATAAAAGGAGAAGAGAGAGAGAGTGTGAAATTCATTCAAGAGTCTTGGGAGCTTGGACATGAGAAGCATAGAGAGAGAGAGAGAGACGAGGAGTCGGCTAGCCATCGATCCTTCTTCCCATCCTTCCTCTTTAGTTTATTTTCCTCTTCCCTTATCTTTTTAAGAGATCTTATTTTCGTCATCTCTATGATGAGCTAAACCTCTTAGTTAGGGCTAAAAGGTGTTGTTTGTAGCGTGATGGGGCATTGTTTATGGCTTTAATTCATGTTACACTGAACTATCTTTGATTTGGTTTGATTTTAAGGAATATTCATAGTTTTTAATGGTTTATCGTGACTTAAATTACAATGGATCTGTGATAGCTTTGAGTATGTTCTTTTCATTATTATGATTGTGAGCGTAGGAGCCCTGTTGTTCACCATCATCTCATGGACATGGTTGGATGATGGAATCCTTCCTAACATTCATAATTCTTTCAGATTGGTTAATTCTGTTGTTTACTTTGTCTCATGGGCATGGTTTTGTGATGAAATCAATTCTAATTCTCATACCTCTCATCTCTTAAAAACTGGATCAAAGGAAGTTCAAATTTGATTTTTAATGTTATATCCTCCAACTGGATGAAGATGGGACTCTAAGTCCAGTTGTGTTCATGAATCAAGTATAGATTTCCCTGATCTCTACAAGTGGATCCTTGGAAACCCTAGTTTCCCACCTTTGAATTTTACAAGTTTTAGTTAAAGTTATTCATCATTATTCTCTTAAATTCCTCTGGTTTTGGTTTACATCTTTGTCTAGTTCTAGTTCGAGTTACTTTTAGATTATGCACAAGGTTTAGTCCTTGTGGATTCGACCTTGGTCTCACCGAGATTATTACTACATCGCAGCCCTACACTTGGGGTTGTAAACAAGTTTTTGGCGCCGTTGCGAGGGATTGATGGTTACATTTTTCTGAGATTAATTGGTTTTAGAAGTAGGTTAAGATTAGAGTTTTTCTAGGTTTAGAGTTTTTCTGTTTGATTTTTAGAAACTAACCTAACTTTCTTGTTTTGTAGGACCCTGATATAGACTTTCTAAATTGATAATCTCTTTCTGATTTTTCTATTTTTTTTATTAGGTTTTATTTTCTATTCTTAGAAACTTTCTAATTCTAGGTTTTCTTTTATTTTTAGAAACTAACATACTTTATAATTTTAGGTTTAGAACTTTCTATTTTTTTATTTTTAGAAATTTTCTTTTTTTAGAAACTAGTTTACTTTCTATTTTACAAACTTTCTAACTTTAGAATTTCTATTTTTATAAACTAATTTTTTTTGTTTTCTTTTGCAAGATCTTAACATAGGAACTTCTAATTTGGTAACTTCCTTCTAACTGTTCCTCTACTTACTTTCCATATTTGCTATAGGATTTTATTTTTTTTGGATTAGGTTCAGGATTAGGGTTTCACTATGTATATGCACGAGTGAGAACGTCAATATGCTGAGATAGCTTTTGAGATTGTGAAAAAGTGTGAAGGGATGTATGATGATTATGATAGAAATCAATTTATGTCTCAAAACTTTTCTGAAACCATCATTGAAAACCGATCAGAATATACTACTCCATTGGTTAAGAAGTCCTTGTGCGATAATATGCAGGAGAACAATTACACCCCACTAATAGTACGTGAGTGTTGGGGTATCATAATTATGGGAGTGAGAGTTATTATCAACCATCGAATAAGAAGAAAACAATGAGAGATTATATTATGGCTGATAATATGTATCAATAACTATCATATTCTCCCACCTATGATTCATATGACTATGATCATTGGACACATCAACGTTGGAAGGATGAACCAGCAATGCATCATAGTGATAATTCTCTTGGGTCCTCTACCATTGAAATTCAACTAGAAATAATCCAAGAGAATTCAATTCAAAATTTCTTCCAAACTCTAGAGCTTAGCCAGTAAAATACACTTCAAAGACTGCAAGAACTTAGAAAAGATATTCAACAGTGGAGTTCACGTGATGTGGTTGTGGAGAACTCTGGAATTTGAAGTGAAGAGTTGGATTCCGTTAATGAGCATACGATTCAATTTCCCGATGAGTCAATCTCGATGACTGTTCAAAATAATGATTAAGAGATGTGGGTGTCTTTCAAATATAATGATGATGACACACTTCACTCACATGACACACTTGGTTTCAATAATGAGGGAGATGTTAGTTTCTTCAAACCTTAACCCAATTTAGGAGTAGAATGTGAGGGAAGCAATCCTATCCTAAGTGTATACTGCACTAAATTGGAAAATGATGAGTATTGGGATGACGATCTTGAATGTTCAGCCCAAATTTCCTTGGAATCAATCTCAAGTTTGGTCCAGGTCAATGATAAAGAAGTACACGAAGTTATCAGTCATAATGAGCTACTCTACTCATCTGACATGACTAATTTAAATGTGGAGGATGATCTCCTTACGATCAACCCTTCTAACTCGTGTGAGACCACTCCCCTGAATTGAATGATGATATGATTCGGGAGAGGGACGAGTTGCTCGATATGACTTTGGAATTTGAAACCACCTAGTTGAGGCCACCATCTAAGCTGTACACTTTAAACAATTTAATGCCTCTACTAAGTAGCTTCAATAAATAGAGTGTTCACATCAATGCTTCCCCTATTGATTTTCAATCTGTCTGTACAGGGTAAGATCAAGCGAGCATGCGTCCATCCACTTCCAGAAAAGATGAAATCCGTGGGCAGATCATCACAAGCTTCAATGTGGAAAATGAGTTACTTTCAACTGAATTTTCCAACTCTTTGGATGATTTCTTGGCACACTTTATAGATTCAAAGGATCCCATGATAAAGACATAGTGAATGCCTCACAAAACAATATCTCGGTAGTTATCATGGACAGAGAGAACCCTTATTCTGAAGCCCCTATTCCCTAGATCCTAAATGTCTACCATTAAGGGAGGAGAAGCTGGAAATTGAGCTAGAGTATGAAACTTTAAAATGTGTCGAGACTAGCTACATCACTTTCTGAGAATTTTTCTAAATTTCATCTATGTGTAGTCTCTGATTCACCATGGGGTACTAACTCTGAAACTTTTTATGTCATGGGCGAATCATATATACTTTGGACACCTCAGGAAATTAAAAGAAAACCTTATGCTGAGGTCCATAAATTTCTCTGAAAATTCATGCTCCAGGGCATCCAAGCCTATTGTAAAAAGGGCTTTTGAATGATCTTGTTGAGAAACCTACTGAGAAATTTATCAAGATATTGGCCGGAGGAGGAACCTTATAGCATGACTGAGTAGCTTTTCCCCTGCTTTCATAGGACTAGGGTAGTTTGATTTATGCCATTCTAGGATAATTAGCTTTATGCTGTTAGGATAGTTTGCTTTCCAAGTTGTTTTAGGATAGTTTGAAAGTGCTATGTTGATAAACCCTAAGTATTATCAAATTTTGGTGTGACAAACCAATTCAAGTTTGTATCTTGATTTATATCAAGCTTGTGCGTCTATTCACATTGAATCTTTGACGTTCGTTCTATTCGTGTTGAATCAATCTTGCCGATATATATGACCAACTTACCGAGATCTTCAAACTAGAAGAAAGTGAAGACTTTCATATATTAAGTGAAAACTTAGTTTTCAAGAACATCGCGGTTCAAGATCTGAAACTAGAAAAGTCTAAGAACTCAAGACCTAGTTGAAGATCATGTTTGGTATGTCGAGTTAAAACTTTGAAGATCACAAGAATTAAAGCTACTGAAGTGATTGATATATTAAGTGTTCATATGTTCTATCTCACAAGTAAGGTATGATCGACCTAGATTGACCTTAGATCATGATTAGATCATCTCATACTTTTGGTCCGTCATTTTGGTCATTTTATAAGTATAAAATTTTGTTCTTTCGACTAGCCGCGGCACTGGCTCGACCAGTCCTAGTATTTCCTTGACCAATTCAGGATTTGTTATGAATTTTTGAAAATTTTCTGTTGGTCTATGACCAGTCCTGAAAACTGTTCGACCAGTCGTGTGAATAGTGCTCGACCAGTGGTGCAATGCTCAACCCATTTTTCAGCATGTAATCTGGACACACACGACCAGTCGTGTGGTGTCCACAACCAGTCGAGCAAGCCACTTGACCAATTGTGGGACCCACAAGGCCAGTCGTGCCACTGAAAAATCTTATTGCGCCATAATTTTTGAAAATCTTTTTGGATAATGCCAGTCATAGTTAACCAAAGGCTAGTCATACGAACTGATTTTTCACCTATAAATAATGCTCAAATTTCAGAGTTTTCTATTCAATTCTTATCATTCTTAAGCAATCACTCTGGGTTTATTTTGAGTACATTCCAAGCTATTTTGTGCATATTTTAGATTCTTTAAAGTAGCTCTTATAATTTGATTTTGAATTGCTATTTCATTCTTATATTGAAAAGGGATATTCGATTTACCCTTTATTGAGATCA
This sequence comes from Magnolia changhungtana, assembly GCA_030180095.1. Classification (NCBI taxonomy): domain Eukaryota; kingdom Viridiplantae; phylum Streptophyta; class Magnoliopsida; order Magnoliales; family Magnoliaceae; genus Magnolia; species Magnolia changhungtana. Next base: position 1,095,637 of record JASAUF010000502.1, on the reverse strand, counting down.
AAATCAATACAAAGCCCTTATTGATTTAATTAAAAATCACCTAGACTTAGAATCTTATACACTTGTGAGACTGAACGTGGAACATCTACGTCGTCATCAAGTTCGTTCTACCGGGCTGCTTCAGAATCGTCATACAAATAAGTATTTTCTTTTCTGTAATTCAATTCCTTTTTGGTTTGTGAGATTGTTCTAGAAAATCTCATTTTTGGTTTGTCTGAGGTGATCCAGAAAACTCAAAACGTGGGGTTTTTGAATTGTGTAAGCCTACTTGAAAGACACAATTGTGAAGGTTTTAGGTGAACCTTAAAAAACCTATTTTGATTAGTGAACGCTAATATCCTGAGGGAGTAGATATTAGGAGTGGAGTAGTTGTTGTGGCTGTTGTTTAACAGTTGGTGTATACACAAGTGAACCACTATAATTCTTTGTGTTTGGTGGATGTGTGGTTTATTTCTTTATCTTTTATGTTATAAGATTGTGGGATGTATTTGTGGATGTGAATGTTGTAATCTTTACATTTCAGTATTGTGTGGTGAATGTTGTAATAGATTAGATTCTATTTCTTTCATTTCCTCTTCAGTTTGAGTTTTTGATACTCACTGTAAGGGTTATGGTCTCATACTCCTTTGGTTGTCAAATTTTGTTGTGTCAAAAAGCTACAAGTTGAACCTCAAGATGTTAAAGTTCAAAAAGCTACAAGTTGAAGCTCAAGATGTCAAAGCTCAAGATGTCGAAGTTAAAACTTCAAGCCTGATATTGTTCAAGATTTCAAGCCTGATATTGGTTCAAACAATCTACATTCGTTGAATGGTTGAAGTTCAATGTCCATATGACATATTTCAGGTTTGAATGACCTTAGGTTGACCCTTTAAGTAGGTCATTTTGGATACATAAATCAAATGTTTATTTTACATGAGCTTGGTCTGTTCCAAGACCAGCCCTAGCTCTTGTTCGACCAGGGCCCCAAGCATTGGTTCGACTAGTCCAAGAAATTCCACGACCAGGGCCCCAATAGTTGAAGATTTTTCGGATTTTTTTGGAACGCCCACGACCATCCCCGGAGGTCCTTCGACCGGCCGTAGGTTGGCTTCGACTGTCCACGATCGGGCCGTGGAGCTACGACCGAAAATCCAAAGAACCTATTTCATGGTCCTACGACCGGGCCGTAGAGTGACCCACGACCGGGCCGTAGGTGTCCCACGACCGGGGCCGTAGGGGTACACACGACCGGTCGTGGAACAACAAAGATCGCGTCAATTTTTCAAAAATTGTTAGAGCTACGACCAGTCTAGGTTTCTAAGACCACTCGTAGGAACGATTTTTTTTCTTCTATAAATTGAACACGAAATTCGTAGTTTTTACATCCGAACTCCATTCCTTTCAAGAATTTTCAAGTAATCACTCGAGATAAGTCTCGTGTTTATTTTAAGCTAAATTGTGCTTATTTAATATTCCTTTTTGCTAGCTTATTTAATTTGATTTTGTTTCTCTATTCCAATCTTATTTGAAAAGAGGAATTATCTTATTCCTTCTTCTTGAATCAAAATCAAATATAGCTACGCCCAACAAGTTAAATCTAAAATCTATTAGAATTTAGAACCCTATGAATGTGAGTATTGGAAATTGAACTTTGATATTCAATCATCTACTCCGATTGGTTCTACCGGGCTGCTAAAGGAGAAATCCGGTATTTTACAATTCTGTAAAATTCATTTATTTTTGTTTGTTTGAGGTTGAGCCGTAAAAATCTCATTATACTTGGTTTTGTTTGAGGTTGAGCCGTAAAAATCTCATTGTATTGGTTGTCCGAGGAAAACCAAAACTCGAGAAAAAGGGGTTTTTGAATTGTGTAAGCCCAAGTGAAAAAGACACAATTGTAAAGGTTTTTGGTGAACTCCGTGAAAACCTATTTGATAGTGAACGCTAATATCCCCCGTGAGGATATTAGAGTGAGTAGCATTTTTGTGTGGTCATTGTAAAAAGCTTGGTGTACATACAGCGAACCACTATAACTCTTTGTCTTGTGGATTGAATGCTTGCTTAATTTTCATATCTTTTATCATTCGATTGTGTGGAATGTACAAGTGGATGTGAATGTTGTAACTATTTACATTTTCAAGCAAGTGTGGGGATTGTTGTAATAATTTAGATCTTTACTTCGCATTTATTTTCAATTCCTTGCTATTTCATTTACTTATATTAACATTGAGTTCTTGATTCAAAAGAGGTTCTAGAAATAAGGTTGTCCTACCATAAGCCCTTGTTTATTATGGTGTAAGGTTGTCCTTAGAATCGAATTTGTATCAATCTCTCAATAATTATTTATCAAGGTGATTTATATTTAGCATTGTGAATTGATTCATTATTGTAAGGGTATTGATTTACTTTAGTTCCGCTGATTTATTTTTAAATTTGGCATAGTCCTATTCACCCCCCCTCTAGGACATATAGCTTGGCCTTTTCAAGTGGTATCAGAGCCTAATAGCTCATTTTTGTTGCTTTTTATTTGGATTTAATTCCTGAGCTAACGATCTAAGCTATATAAAAAGATGTCAAATTTTGATAGCCTTTCAGTTACTAGGCCTCCACCTTTTGATGGCTCCAACTATGCCTATTGGAAAGCCAGAATGAGAATCTTCCTCATCAATGGATGAAAGTGTGTGGCTAGCCACAAAGGATCGAATGGAATCCTCCTACCATGGAAGTAACTGGTGTTGATGGTTCAAAATCTATGAAAATTACACCATATTTCCAATGGACCACACTTCAGAAAAATGAGAGTAGTGCTAATGCTAAAGCACTAAATGCAATCACTTGCGCACTATCACCTGATGAGTTCAAAAGAATCATATCCTGTGATACTACAAAGCAAGCCTGGGATATTTTAGAAATGACACACGAAGGTACATCAATTGTCAAGAAATCTAAAGTCCAACTCCTCACAACTAAATTTGAAGAAATTCATATGGAGGAAAATGAAATGTTTATGGACTTTTACACTAGATTGAATGACATTGTAAACTCTATGTGGGGTCTTGGTGAAAAGATCTCAGAAAGTAAAGTGTGTGCAAAAATACTACGCTCTCTTCCTGAACGGTTCAATTCAAAGGTAACCGCAATCCAGGAACTTCGTGATACAGACAATATGAAGGTAGAAGAATTAGTTGGTTCTTTGCAAACCTATGAATTAAGTTTTAAAGCTCCTAAAGGTAAGTCTATTGCTTTGAAGTCATCTAAAAGTATTACTCAAGAAAATTCAGATTCAGAAAAGTCTGAAGATGATATGGCCCTTTTGGCAAAAAAGTTTTATAAGATTTTCAAAAGTAAGAAAAGAGTTGACTTTCAAAAGGCAAATGAAAAGAAACGTTCTAAACCTAAGTCTAAATCTTGGAAGTCATTGAAAGATAGTCAATGTTACAACTGTCAAGAATATGGGCATTTAGCAAACAAATGTCCTAAAAAGGACAGATCCAAAAGGAAGGGTATGTTGGCTACTTGGGATGAATCGTCTGATTCTGAAGCCTCTTCTGTCGAAAATTCAAATCGAAGTCAGCAGATGAACTTAAGGCCCTTATGACTCTAGCCAAGTTTACCTTTTCAGATCACGATGATTCAACAAGTGAAGAAAATTTGGATAGTGATCATGAAAATGATGAAGATCTACAAGATGCTTACAATGCCTTATATAAAGAAAGTTGTAAAATTATCACAAACTTAAACTTCAAAAAGAAAAGTTCTTTAAACTTAAAGAATGTTTTGAAATCCTTGTTTTAGAAAAATCTCAAATTTCAGATTGTTTTGAAAAATCAAAGTGTGATTTAGAATTCAAAACCTCTCTAGTTGAAAATTTGAAATCAAAATGAGAAACTTAAAGATGAAGTATCTTCTCTTTTGAGTTTGAAGGACACATGGAGATATGCCCAAGGTGATCCAAAATTAGAGAAATTATTATCCTGGATCAAGAAAATGTGGTGATCGATCCGGTTGGGCTTTGACAAAAACACATCTCCTAAACAAGAAATGCTCCTTCCATTTTTGTGAAAGGAGAGACTTCTAACTCAAAAGGAAAAGGTACTAATCAAGTTTTTTCTAAAAATACAAAAACCTTTCAAAAACACAAAAGCAAATATATAAATTTCAAAAATCGATTCAAACCCGCTAGCCGAAAAAATTATTGATTTACTTAAGGAGCTATTAAAATCTAACTCAAGAGGTCACTCTTATAACTATAAACAAAAGAAGACCAATTACTTCCTAAACCCAAAACAAGATCAAATGGGTTCCCAAGGTTACTTGTTTGGTTGCTCACACCGCTTTCAAAGCTACAAGCCATTCAAAATGGTACCTAGACAAGGGATGCTCCAGACATATGACAAAGCACAAAGCTCTATTCACCGATCTTAAAGATATGACTGATGGGTCACTCACATTTGGTGATGGTAGCAACTTGCAAGATAATTGGCAAAGGTACGGTCCAACTCTATAACCTTCCCTTATTTAAAAATGTGTTATATGTTGAGGGTTTAAAACACAACTTGTTGAGCATATCTCAAATATGCGATAACAACCATAATGTTAAATTTTCTAATCAAGGTTGTGAAATTACAAATGAAAAGGGTTCTCAGAATATTAACTGTCGCAGAACTTCAAAAACTATATATTGTAAGCAATGGTAGCTCATCTAATCAAACGTGCTACATGGTCCATACCGATGAGACAGATTTATGGCATAAACGCTTGGACATGTACACTACCGAAATTTATACAGATTGAGCAAAAGTGAACTAATAAAAGGTCTACCTAAAATGCAAAAAGTAGACAAGATCTGTGGTGAATGCCAAGATGGTAAACAAACTAGAGCTCTCACAAAAAGGTGAACTCCAATATCACCACAAGACCACTCGAGCTTCTCCATATGGATCTTATAGACCAACAAGAACGGAAAGTCGAGGTGGCAAAAAGTACATCTTAGTTATTGTAGATGATTATACAAGATACACTTGGGTTTCATTCTTGAAAGATAAATCGAAACCCTTGATGAAGTGAAAAAGATTATAAAACGGATTCAAACCGAAAAATGTTCTCAAGTCAAGAAGATCCGTAGTGATCATGGATCCGAATTTGAAAATAGCGGTTTTGAGAAATTTTGTAGCGATCGTGAATATCGCATGAATTCTCTCACCTAAAACTCCTCAACAAAATGGAATTGTCGAGAGGAAGAATAGAGTGCTTCAAGAAATGGGAAGTGTTATGTTAAATAGCATGAAGCTACCTAGGAATCTCTCAATCAAGCGTGAATACAACAATTTTCTACATTATTAACCGTGTTTATATTTGTAAATCTAATAATAAAACGGCTTATGAAATGTGGTTTGAGAAAAAGCCTTCACAAATATTTTCGAATTTTTTGGCAAAGAAGTGCTATATTTTATGGACCGTGAAAATTTGGGAAAATTCGACACTAAAAGTTATGAAGGGATCTTTTAGGTTATTCTTTAAACAAATGTGCTTATCGTGTTCTTCAACAACAGACCGGTGTGATTCAAGAGTCAATAAATGTTGTGATTGACGATCTTTTGAAGACACTGTCCCCTAGTTTAGATAATGATGAAGTTCTTATACTTGAAAAACAAGAAACTTCATCAAGTGAAACTAATCCCGAATTAAGGATCATAAAGATCATCCAACCTCTCAAATACTTGAAACCCTCTCACTGGTGTGCGCACTCGTAGACAATTAGAGGACATATGTAACTACGTATGCTTTACATCCCATTGAACCAGGTAACGTAAAAGAAGCACTTTCTCGATGAAAATTGGATTCTTGCGATGCAAGAAGAACTTAATCATTTGTCGAAATGATGTCCGCAACTTGTTCCTAGACCTAAAGATAAACATATTATTGGAACAAAATGGATTTTCAAAAACAAATCGATGAGCTTGGAAATATTATTCGAAATAAAGCAAGACTAGTTGTACAGGATATACACAAATCGAAGGTATTGACTATAATGAAACATTTGCCCTCAGTAGCTCGTCTTGAATCAATCGACTTTTTATCTCCATTGCATGTTTTAAGAAAATTAAAATTTATCAAATGGATGTTAAGAGTGCCTTTCAATGGTGATTTACATGAAGAGGTATATGTTGAACAACCTACAGTGGTTTGAAGATCCTAAATTTACTGATCATGTGTATCGTCTTAAGAAAGCTCTCATGGTCTCGAAACAAGCTCCCAGAGCATGGTACGAAAAATTGACTAAGTTTTTACCGAGTCATAACTTTCGAGATGGTGTGTTGATAAGACACTCTTTGTTAAGAAATATAACGATGATATTTTAATGGTTCAAATATATGTTGACGATATTATTTATGGATCAACCTCAGTACTAACTTGATTTGAGTTTGCATTTGATGAAGTCTAAATTCAAAATGAGCATGGTTAGAGAATTAAACTATTTCCTAGATTGCAAGTAAACAACAACCTGATGGAATATTTATTTCACAAACCAAATATGCTCGTAGTTTAATTAAAAAATTTGGATTTGAGAAAGGTAAAAATTTTGATACTCCAATGAGTACAATCAGTAAGACTCTCAAAAGACTCTACAGTAATGATGTGGATCCTAAATTGTATCGTAGTTTGATTGGTAGCTTACTTTATCTAATCGCTAGTAGACCGATATTGCTTTGAGTGTTGGTATTTGTGCTCGTTATCAATCAAATCCTAAAGAATCTCACTTAACTCGTTGCATTAAGCGGATTATGCGTTATGTCGCAAGTTCTACTAAATGGGTCTCTGGTATCCACATGAGACTAATGTTCAATTAGCCTGCACGCAGATGTCTTCGGGCCGAAACATTGATGATAGGAAATCAACCAAAGGGTGGTTGTTTCTACATTGGAAATTGTCTTGTTTCTTGGTTTAGCAAGAAGCAAAGTTCTATATCGCTATCAATCACTGAAGTCAATACATTGTCATTGAAATGCATGTACTCAACTTGTTTGGATGAAACGAATGTTAAGCGATTATGGAATTACTCAAGATTCTATGATTTTATTTTGTGATAATTCCAAGCAATAAATATCTCTAAAAATCCGATTCAAAGATTCACGCACTAAGCATATTGACATTAGATTTCATTACATTCGTGAATTAGTGGAAGAAAAATTAATAAATTTGGATTACATTCCAACCGAGATTCAACTTGCGGACATTTTCACTAAACCGCCGACAAAAGCCGCTTAATAAATTAAAATTTGATCTCGGTATGTGCAATTTAAATTGAGTTTGCATGATTTTGTGTATCATAAGTTTGATGTTTTATTTGCTTAAACTTGAAATTATTTAAAAAAAAATTGTAAATTTTTTGTCATACTCGACCTGTCGTGAGAATACACGACCGGTCATTACCATAACTTTGGTCGAACATGACGACACCGTCAGAAAGCACTGGATTTCACTTAAAATTGGGGATTTTAGTCTTCTTCTTCATTTCTTTATTTCTTTCCAACCGCCCTATATTACGCCCCAACCCATCTTCATTGTTTTTCAAGGTTAGTGATTCTTTTACATTTTTCTTGTAGATTCTTACTATTAGTGCTTCAAAACTCATGTTTGTGGAATCTATTTGATCATTGATTGCAGGATTTGGGGTTTTTCTCTTGAAAAATCATGTTCTATCTAAATCTCATTTCTTCTATCTTGCATCTTTTGTTTCCTTGAAATCTTTCTTTGAAAATGGATGCTAGAGGTAAAAGAAAACTACTCGAGGTCCATCTTCTTCTAGATCAACTTCTATTGTTCAACGTCATCTTCGTTCTCCACCGAAAATGATCCCACTACCGATGCTCGAGATTTGCGTATGCGTAATGTAATTGTTGAACGTCATGTTAATGTCAATCACATTGCTTCTTTTGGTATTCCTTCTTTGTTGGAATCAGGGATGGGATAACATCTTACATTGGGGTGGAGCCGCATACCAATCCATTGCCCAATCCATGTTTGCATGTATTCTGCGATTTTTCTCTTGAGAATTTAACTTTTAAAGTTGATACTCAAGAAGGTTTGTTTGTTGTAGATCGACATTTGATTGCGAGATATTATGGAAATACCTATCAATGATGAAAGCATTCCAATTAATATTTTACATGATAGTCTCTCGAATCAACGATGAATGCTTACTAGAGATTTATGTAATATGGATGTTCATTGGACTCATAAAGGTCATGTACTTCCCTCAAGGTATTTGTTACCCATACGTAGTACTTCATAAGATATTCATTTCAAATCTTTATCCACGTTTCGGTAACAAACCGAACTCACCGCTTTTATGGTTCGTGTTTTGCATTCTGTTGTCTCCTGGTGCTAAAATATGCCTCCCTTCTTTAATTTGTCATTCCATTATTCTCATCACGTCACCATCCTGGACATAGTGATATACCCTTTGGTTATTTACACTATGTTAGCAAATCATATGCTCATAGCCATGCCTACTAGAGAAAACCCATCCACCATCTCCTTTAATAATTCCAATCTTAATAAGATGACTTTAGATTTGGCTAGAGGCCAAGTGGATGTCTTTAGCATGGTGGTGAAGGTGTAATGCTTGAAGTTAGTGATCTTCCCGAGGATGTGAATATGGATGACTTATTTGAAGAACTTGAGTCGACTCTACGATGATCCCGATTTTCACCTTTTGATTTTGATGAAAGGTTGAATTCTCTTCAAGAGCAAAGTGGCTCAAATTCGTGTTACTCAAGACACACAATTTTCTTATATGCGTAATATATGAGGCGAATTGCTAAGGGATTACACAAAATTGATCCATCTAATCCTGCACCCTCTTAGGTTCCATTTGAATTTTTTTTTGGTCTAGTAATATTTTGATATTAGCTTGCATCTCAAAACCTTTTTGTTGGTTATGGACTATTTTTTTTGCTTCAACTCCTAATTGGTTATGCACATTTACTGTTTTTCTTCCTTTGTCATTTTGTGTCAAAAAGGGGGAGAAGTTTGGTGAATGTTATTGAATGATTATTAATTTTGTTGTGCTATTACTCAGGGGGAGTCCTATTACTCAGGGGGAGTTAAACTTCTCAAGAGTTATGGGAAAATGATTATTGCTTATCATGTCTATATATCTGTGCATGTTTCTCACCTCTTATGTCTCTTGGAAATATTATTACTTGGTGTTTTGTCACAAATTTGACAAAGGGGGAGATTGTAAGGGTTATGGTCTCATACTCCTTTGGTTGTCAAATTTTGTTGTGTCAAAAATACTTCAAGAAGCTACAAGTTGAAGCTCAAGATGTTAAAGTTCAAAAAGCTACAAGTTGAAGCTCAAGATGTCAAAGCTCAAGATGTCGAAGTTAAAACTTCAAGCCTGATATTGTTCAAGATTTCAAGCCTGATATTGGTTCAAACAATCTACATTCGTTGAATGGTTGGAGTTCAATGTCCATACGACATATTTCAGTTTGAATGACCTTAGGTGACCTTTTAAGTAGGTCATTTTGGATACATAAATCAAATGTTTATTTTACATGAGCTTGGTCTGTTTCCAAGACCAGTCTAGCTCTTGTTCGACCAATCCTAGCATTGGTTCGACTAGTCCAAGAAATTCCACGACCAAATTCCCTAATTAGTTGAAGATTTTTCGGATTTTTGAACGCCCACGACCGATCCCGAGGTCCTTCGACCGGTCGTAGGTTGGCTTCGACTGTCTCACGATCATCGTGGGAGCTACGACCGAAAATCCAAGAACCTATTTCATGGTCCTACGACCAGTCGTAGATGACCCGACGATGGTCGTAGGTGTCCCACGACTCGGTCGTAGGGTACACACGACCGGGCGTGGAACGGCTTTCAAAGATTATTCAATTTTTCAAAAATTGTTGAGCTACGACCGGTCCCAGGTTTCTAAGACCAATCGTAGGAACGATTTTTTTTCTTCTATAAATTGAACACGAAATTCGAGTTTTTACATCCGAACTCCATTCCTTTCAAGAATTTTCAAGTAATCACTCGAGATAAGTCTCGTGTTTATTTTAAGCTAAATTGTGCTTATTTAATATTCCTTTTTGCTAGCTTATTTAATTTGATTTTGTTTCTCTATTCCAATCTTATTTGAAAAGAGGAATTATCTTATTCCTTCTTCTTGGAATCAAAATCAAATATAGCTACGCCCAACAAGTTAAATCTAAAATCTATTAGAATTTAGAACCCTATGAATGTGAGTATTGGAAATTGAACTTTGATATTCAATCATCTACTCCGATTGGTTCTACCGGGCTGCTAAAGGAGAAATCCAGGTATTTTACAATTCTGTAAAATTCATTTATTTTTGGTTTGTTTGAGGTTGAGCCAGAAAAATCTCATTATACTGGTTTTGTTTGAGGTTGAGCCAGAAAAATCTCATTGTATTGGTTGTCTGAGGAAAACCAGAAAACTCAGAAAAAGGGGTTTTTGAATTGTGTAAGCCCAAGTGAAAAAGACACAATTGTAAAGGTTTTTGGTGAACCTGTGAAAACTTATTTGATAGTGAACGCTAATATCCCCATGTGAGGATATTAGGAGTGGAGTAGCATTTTTGTGTGGTCATTTGTAAAACAGTTGGTGTACACAAAGTAACCACTATAACTCTTTGTCTTGTGGATTGAATGCTTGCTTAATTTTCATATCTTTTATCATTCGATTGTGTGGAATGTACAAGTGGATGTGAATGTTGTAACTATTTACATTTTCAAGCAAGTGTGGGGATTGTTGTAATAATTTAGATCTTTATACTGCATTTATTTTCAATTCCTTGCTATTTCATTTACTTATATTAACATTGAGTTCTTGATTCAAAAGAGGTTCTAGAAATAAGGTTGTCCTACCATAAGCCCTTGTTTATTATGGTGTAAGGTTGTCCTTAGAACTGAATTTGTATCAATCTCTCAATAATTATTTATCAAGGTGATTTATATTTAGCATTGTGAATTGATTCATTATTGTAAGGGTATTGATTTACTTTAGTTCCGCTGATTTATTTTTAAATTTGGCATAGTCCTATTCACCCCCCCTCTAGGACATATAGCTTGGCCTTTTCACTCACCCACATTCTAGTAAGGTTGTCCTGCCATAAACCATTAGTTTTTGGTGCAGGTTGTCCTTAGAACCAAGTTTGTATCAACCTCTCAATACTTGATTTTTGAGGTTGTTATTTCCTTTGGTTATTTGCATTTCATTTTCACCCCCCCCCCCTCTAGGACATATAGCTCGGCCTTTTCAAGTGGTATCAGAGCCTAATAGCTTGTTTATTTCGATTTAATTCCTGAGCTAACCGATCTGAGGTTTTAAGATGTCAATTTTTGATAGCCTTTCTATCACTAGGCCTCCACCTTTTGATGGCTCTAAGAATGAGAATATTCTTGAGGTCTATTGATGAGAATGTGTGGCAATCTACAGTAACTAAATGGACTCCACCTACTGTTGAAGTTCTAGGCCTTGATGGAACTAAAACTCTAAAAGTTGCTCCTTATAGCACTTAGACCACTCTTCAGAGAACTGAGAGTAATGCCAATGCCAAGGCTTTAAATGCAATTACTTATGCACTATCACCAGATGAATTCAAGAGAATTATATCTTGTGATACTGTAAAATAAGCCTGAGATATCTTAGAAATGACACACGAGGCTATGACTACTGTCAAGAAATCTAAACTACAAATCCTCACCACTAGGTTTGAGGAAATATGCATGGAAGAAAGTGAAACATTCATGGACTTCTATACTAAGTTGAATGACATAGTCAACTCTATGTAAGGTCTTGGAGATATCATCCCAGAAAGCAAAGTCCGTGCAAAGATACTACGCTCACTACCTGAAATGTTCAATTTGAAAGTCACGACCATTCAGGAACTTCGTGATACAGACCATATGCAGGTTGAAGAACTGGTTAGTTTTTTACAAACCTACGAGTTAAACTTTAAAGCTCCGAAAGGTAAATCTATCGCCCTTAAATCTTCTAAAAGTATTTCTCATGAAAATAACATTTCTGATTTAGAAACTTCTGAAGATGATATGGCCCTTCTAGCTAAAAAGTTTTACAAGATTTTCAAAAGTAAAAAGAGGGTTAATGTTCAAAAACCTATTGAAAAGAAAAGATCAAGATCTAAAAATTGAAAATCTTTAAAAGACATCCAATGCTACAACTACCATAAATATGGGCATCTAGTAAACAAACGTCCTAAAAATGACAAACCTAAAAAAAGAAAGGTATGTTGGCTACATGGGATGAATCTTCCTGCTCTGAGGCCTCTTTTGAGTCAGAAGATTATGAAACCGAGTTGGGTAATGATGTTAAAGCCCTAATGACTCTAGCCAAGTTCACTTTCTCAGATAATGATACAACCAGTGAAGAAAATCTGGGAAGTGATCATGAGAATGAAGAAGATCTTCAGGATGCTTATGATGCCCTATACAGGGAAAGTTGTAAAATAGCTGTTAAATTAAAACTTCAGAAAGAAAAGTTTTTAAAATTGAAAGAGAATTTTGATAATCTGGTTTTGGAAAAATCACACCTTTCAGATTGCTTTGAAAAAACTAAGTGTGACTTAGATTTCAAAACATCCCAAGTTGAAAACTTAAAATCTGAAAATGAAAACCTTAAATTATAAGTCTCTTCACTTTTGAGTTTGAAGGACACATGAAAGTATGCCCAACGTGACCCTAAATTAAAAATTTTTCTATCTGGATCCAGAAAATGTGGTGATCGATTTGGATTGGGCTACGATAAAAATACTCCTCCTAAATATAAGAATACTTCTCCTAAATTTGTTAAAGGAGAGTCTTCTAACTCAAAATGGAAAAGTCTGAATCAAAATATTTATAAAACGACTAAAACATTTCAGTCCTTAAATCCTAAAAAGAACCATATCAACTATAAAAATCAGAATTATAATCCTTTAGCTGAGAAAATTGTAGACTTGCTTAAGGAGCTCTTAAAATCTAACTCAGTGGGTAAGACGTATAACAATTATAATCAGAAGAAGACCAACTATGTTCCTAAACACAAAACTGTAATGAAATGGGTCCCTAAGGTTGCTTGTTTGGTTGCCTACACCGCATTAAAGCCACGAGCCATTCAAAGTAGTACCTGGATAGTGGTTGCTCCAGACATATGACAGGTGACAAAAGTTTGTTCACTAGTCTTAAAGACATGACTGATGGTTCAGTTACATTCGGTAATGGTAGCAACTGCAAAATTGTTGGCCAAGGTACGGTTCAACTCCCTAACCTCCCTCTATTTGAGAATGTTTTATATGTAGAAGGTTTAAAACATAATTTATTAAGCATTTCTTAAATTTATGATAATAATCACAATGTAAAGTTTTCAAACCAAAAGTGTGAAATCTTAAATAAGAATGGTTATATAATATTAACTAGTCACAGAACTTCTGAGAATTGCTATATAGTTAGTGACTCAAGCTCATCTAAGCTATCGTGTTACATGGTCCATACTAATGAGACTGAACTATGGCATAATTTGAAATGAGCATGGTTGGAGAACTAAATTATTGATTGTTATATAATTAACCATGTTTATATTAGAAAATCTAACAATAAAATGGCTTATGAGATGTGGTTTGATAAGAAGCCTTCTGTCAAATGCTTTCAAGTTTTCGACAGTAAATGCTATATCTTGCATCAACATTTGGGTAAATTTGACACCAAATGTAATGAAGGGATATTTTTAGGATATGCTCTGAATAGTCGAGCATATCAGGTACTTAATAAGAGGACCGGTGTAATACAAGAATCTATTAATGTGTTCATTGATGATCATTTGAACACACCTCTCTCAAGTTCAGAAGATGATGATGCTCTTCTAATTGATAAACCAGACTCTTCATCTAATCAAAATAACACTGAACTACGATCAAATAAAGATCATCCTACTGATCAAATCCTTGGAAATCCCCTCACTGGTGTATGCACTCGTAAACAATTAGAAGATATGTGTAACTACGTGTGCTTTACATCTCAGATGGAACCGGCTAACTTAAAAGAAGCCCTTATTGATGAAAACTGGATTGTTGCTATGCAAGAAGAGCTCAATCAGTTTATAAGAAATGATGTTTGGTATTTAGTTCCAAGACCAACTGATAAACATATTATTGGAACAAAATTGATTTTTAAGAATAAGTATGATGAACTTGGTAACATAATTAGAAACAAGGCTAGGTTGGTTATACAAGGGTACACTCAAATTGAAGGTATTGATTGTGATGAAACCTTTGCTCCAGTAGCTCGTCTTGAATCAATCGGACTGTTTATATCCATTGTGTGCTTTAAAAAATTCAAAATATATCTAATGGATGTTAAGAGTGCATTTTTAAATGGTGATTTGCATGAAGAAGTATACGTTCAACAACCAAAGGGTTTTGAAGACCCTAAGCATGCTAATCATGTTTATTGCCTAAAAAAGGAACTCTATGGATTGAAACAAGCTCCCAGGGCATGGTATGAGAAATTAACTAAATTCTTGTTAAGTCATGAATTTGTTATGGGGAGTGTAGATAAAACATTATTTGTTAAGAAACATAAAGATCATATTTTAATTGTGCAAATCTATGTTGATGACATTATCTATGGATCTACCTGTGCTAACATGACTGTTGAGTTTGCAGATCTTATGAAGTCCAAATTTGAAATGAGCATGGTTGGAGAACTAAATTATTTCCTAGGGTTGCAATTCAACCAACTTCCTGATAGATTCTTCATCTCTCAAACCAAATATGATCTGAACTTAGTTAAAAGGTTCAGATTTGAGAGTGAGAAGATTTTTGATACTCCAATGTGTACCACTCTGAAACTCTCTAAGGATTCAATAAGTAAGAGTGTGGATCCTAAGGTATATCGCAGTATGATAGGAAGTTTACTTTATTTAATTGCGAGTCGACCGGATATTGCTTTTAATGTTGGAATTTGTGCTAGATACTAATCGGACCCTAAAGAGTCCTACTTGATTGCTGTTAAGCGAATTTTGCGATATGTCGGCTAATCTTGGTCTCTGGTATCCACATGTTAGTAGTGTGTAATTAGCTGGTTACATGGATGCTGATTGGGCTGGTAACATTGATGATCATAAATTAACCAGTGGTGGTTGTTTCTATGTCGGAAACTGTTTAGTTTCCTGGCGAAGTAAGAAACAAAGTTCTGTATCGCTCTCCACTGCTGAGGCTGAATATATTGTTGTACGTAAAGCAGGCACTCAGCTCGTATGGATGAAGAGAATGCTAATCGATTATAGAATTGTACAAGAATCTATGATGTTATATTGTGATAACACAAGCACAATTAATATATCTAAAAATCCTATTCAGCATTCACGAACCAAATACATTGACATAAGGTATCATTATATTCATGAATTGGTGGAAGAAAAGATAATTTCATTAGAATATATTCAGACCGCGAATTAACTAGCTGACATATTCGCAAAACCACTCACAAAAATCGGTTTACAAAATTGAAATTTAATCTTGGTATGTGAAATATGAACTGATGATATATGCTCATTTGTATCATAATGTCTATATATATTATTTAACAATTTTATTTTATTTAAATATATGCAAAATTGCACATTTTCTGTGTTACACGACTAGTCAAGTACACACTCAACCAGTCTTGGCACGACCTGTCGAGTATGTACACGACCAGTCGTGAAACATGTGAATTGGGTTTTTATTTGGGAAAAAGTCATTTCTCTTCATTTCTTTCTTCTTCTCCATCAAGCCCAACCACGACCGGTCGAACCCATCTCTGATTACTCTCCGGTTAGTGCTTCATTTTTATTTCCTTTTGGATTAAGTTCTTTAATCATCCTTAATCTTGATTTTGCTTCTTGTTTCAAGATTTATGGTGGTTTGCAAGTGTTTCTTCCTTAAAATCTGATTTGCTTGGAATCCTTTCATTCCTTTTTGCAAACCTTTGTTTCCTTGTTTTCTTGTGACAGTGGAAGGAAGAAGTAGGAAGAGAACCACTCGTGGTCCTTCTTCTTCCCGTTTCGCACCCATTACCATGCGTCACCTTCGGCCTCGCGAAGAGGATCCTGAGAATATGCGGGATTTCCGTCTTATAAATGCTATTGTTGAGCGTGTTGTCATTGTTGATCATCTTGAGTGCTTTAACATTTTTCCTCTCCTTCAAATTGTAGGATGGAAAAATATATTATCTTGGGGCGGTCCTACATACCGATCCATTGCGCAGGGCATGTATGCTTGCAATACTAAGTTCTCTCAAGATGATTTAACATTTACTGTGTCAGCTAGAGAAAGTCCAATTAAGGTAGACCGTCATTTGATTTCAACAATCATGGATATACCTATTGTTGATGACAGTGTACCTATATCAACTTTACAAGCTAAACCTTCTAAAATTGCTAAACAATTGATTACGAGGGTTCTCTGTAACAAGAATATAGAATGGAACGATGATACTGCGCTTAGTTCCAAATATATGTTGCCCAGATACGGGGTCTTGCATTGGATTTTTATTTTAAATGTTTATCCTCATTCAGGTAACAAGACTGAGCCAATCTCTTTTATGGTACGCATTATGCATTTTGTTGTAACTGGCATCCATATCTGTCTTCATTCTCTTATCTGTTATCATATTATTCAGTTTTGACTCCATCCTGGTCATAGCGATATTCCTTTCGCTTATCGTATGAATGCCTTAGCTAATCATGCTTTGATAGTTATGCCCGTTGGAGAAGGTTCTATTAATCTCTGTCCATTTAACCACTCTAATATTAACAAGATGAACTTGGACTTGACACCTGGTCAAGTTGATGGGAATGCTGAAGGAGATGAAGAATCTAAAGAAGCTGATGCTTTACCTCAAGAAGACGTTAATATGGATGATTTATTTGATGAACTTGAATCAGATTCTGAGGCTGACCCTGATTATCAGTCTTCTGATTTCGATGAGAGGTTGCATACTCTTAAGGAACAAGTGACTCAAATTCGTGTAACCCAGTATTCTAAATTTGCTTATATGCACAAATATATGAGGCGCATTAATAAAGGTTTACATCAAATTGATCCATCTATTCTTGCTCCCACTTCAGGATCTGATTAGTTTTGTTTTGATTTGATGGTATCTGTAATAACTTTATTCTAACTCTTTTCCCTATGACTGCTTGGATAATTTTGTTTAAACTCTTATCTATTCAGTTTAGATACTTTGTTTTATTTGATTTGGATGAGTAGTTATTAATTCTACTTGCTCTCTTATTATCTTCCTTTATCATTATTCGCTTTCTTTGTCATGTTGTGACAAAAAGGGAGAGAACATTGTTGAATGATATGAGGATAATGATATGACGATGATGATGAAATGTGGTTAATATATATATATATATATATATATATATATATATATATATATATATATATATATATATATATGCAGAGAGTAGTGGATTAAGGGGGAAAGTTTATTATTGTGCATGATATCATAATATGTTTGTGCAATGTGTTGTTTGAATATCTATTCCATACTGTAATTTTGGTTTTCTCACAAATTT
The DNA here is from genome assembly GCA_030180095.1 of Magnolia changhungtana. Lineage (NCBI taxonomy): Eukaryota > Viridiplantae > Streptophyta > Magnoliopsida > Magnoliales > Magnoliaceae > Magnolia > Magnolia changhungtana. Next base: position 1,078,057 of record JASAUF010000502.1, on the reverse strand, counting down.
GACAAAGGGGGAGATTGAAAGTGCTATGTTGATAAACCCTAAGTATTATCAAATTTTGTTGTGCAAACTAATTTAAGTTTGTATCTTGATTTGTATCAAGATTGTGCATCTGTTCACATTGAATCTTCGACGTTTGTTCTATTCGTACTGAATCTATCTTGCCGATATCTACGATGAACTTACCGAGATCTTCAAACTAGAAGAAAGTGAAGACTTTCATATATTGAGTAAAGACTTAGTTTTCAAGAATATTGCGGTTCAAGATCTGGAACCAGAAAAGTCTAAGAACTCAAGACCTAGTTGAAGATCATGTTTGGTATGTCGAGTTCAACCTTTAAAGATCGCAAGAATTAAAGCTACTGAAGTGATCGATATATTAAGTGTTCATATGTTCTATCTCACGAGTATAGTATGATTGGCCTAGATTGACTTTAGATCATGATTTGGATCATCTCATACTTTCGGTCAGTCATTTGGTCATTTTATAAGTGTAAAATTCTGTTATTTCAACTAGCCCTAGCACTGGCTCGACCAGTCTAGGATTTGTTATGAATTTTCAGAATTTTTCCGTTGGTCTATGACCAGTCCTGGAAACTGCTCGACTAGTCATGTGAATAATGCTCGACCAGTCGTGCAATGCTCGACTTGTTTTCCAATGTGTAATCTAAATCACACGACCAATCGTGTGGTATCCACGACCAGTCGAGCAAGCTACTTGACCAGTCGTGGGACCCACAAGGCTAGTAGTGCAACTGAAAAATCTTATCGCGCCAGTATTTTTGAAAATCTGTTTAGATAAGGCCAGTCATAGCTAACTAAAGGCCAGTCGTGCGAACCAATTTTTCACCTATAAATAGTGCTCGAATTTCAGAGTTTTATATTCAATTCTTATCATTCTTAAGCAATTACTCTGAGTTTATTTCGAGTACTCTAAGCTATTTTATGCATATTTTAGATTCTTTAAAGTAGCTCTTGTAATTTGATTTTGAATCTTTATTCCATTATTATATTGAAAATGGATATTCGATTTACCCTTTATTGAGATCAAAATCAACACAAAGCCCTTGTTAATTTAATTAAAAATCATCTAGACTTAAAACCTTATACACTTGTGAGACTGAACATTGAACATTTACATCGTCATCAAGTTCGTTCTACTGGGCTGCTTCAGAATCGTCATACAAATAAGTATTTTCTTTTCTGTAATTCAATTCCTTTTTAATTTGTCTGAGGTGATCTATAAAACTTGGAATGTGGGATTTTTTTAATTGTGTAAGCCCACTTGAAAGACACAATTGTGAAGGTTTTAGGTGAACCTTGAAAAACCTATTTTGATTAGTGAACGCTAATATCCCGAGGGAGTGGATATTAGGAGTGGAGTAGTTGTGTGGCTGTTGTTTAACAGTTGGTGTACACATAAGTGAACCACTATAATTCTTTGTGTTTGGTGAATGTGTGGTTTATTTCTTTATCTTTTATGATCTAAGATTGTGGGATGTATTTGTGGATGTGAATGTTGTAATCTTTATATTTCAGCATTGTGTGGTGAATGTTGTAATAGATTAGATTCTATTTCTTTCATTTCCTCTCCAGTTTGAGTTTTTGATACTCACCCACGTTCTAGTAAGGTTGTCCTGCCATAAACCATTGGTTTTTGGTGTCAGGTTGTCCTTAGAACCAAGTTTGTATCAACCTCTCAATACTTGATTTTTGAGGTTGTTATTAACTTTAGTTATTTACATTTCATTTAGCTATCTATTTATTTATATTCTGCTTATTAGGTACTATCTTTCCATTACTTCTCCTTCAATTTCGTTGTCTCACGTGCATTGCATGCGTATATCTTTTCCATTGAGGATAATGTAGATTTTAGGTTCGGGATGGGATATTAGGTTAACTAATTAGTATTTTCTTGGTCTTAAGCAAAAAAAAAAATTTATGAATTTTTTTTTAAAAATATTTTTCTAGAAATTCGAAGTGATTTTGAAGGCCACCCTTGATTTTAGAAGTATAAGATACTTAATGGTGGTGATTTATGACTCTTGGATTCAGTTACCTGTTAGATTTTATAGTTAGGTTCGAATTATTAATCAATGATTAGAAGTTTTAAACATTGATTGAGTCATGATCTCACATGTCACATTTAGCTTACACATTAATGTTTTAATTTGATATTAAATTGATAACTTGATGATTATTAAGCATGGAAGGAACCAACCTGGGGAATTTTTCCATCATGTTTAAATGAGAAGAATTAGAAAAAAAAAAGGAATACCTAGCTAAAAATCAGTTGTCGTCGAAAACAGCTACGCGTTAAAGATCTTTAAAAAGGTTGTCATAGCGTGAAAGCCATCGATGGAAAAATCAAAAGCTGGAAGAATAAAAAGGCTGAACTGTAAGACAAGTTTCGATTTAGGTTGGGTTATCCAGGAATGCTCTGTTTAATTATCAATGTTATCATGAAAATTGACGATTGGACTCTTAATGATGATAAGTCGAGGGTAGAATTGTTCTAATCGATGGATTAATACTTTGAACTTGACCATGAAGTTTACCATGTGCTTGAATTTAAGAGAAGGTAATGCTAAACATTAATGCATCTTAGAATTCTAGTATGCAGATTGTTTTTCAAAAATCACTAAAGTTTATAGAAATTGTCCTGTAATTCTTAAAATATTTTTCGCATACTTTGCTCGGGACTAGCAAAATGCTAGTTGGGGATTGTGTTGAGGGTCAAATATTGCATATTAGACCCCAATTATTACATGATTTTATGAACATGATAATGTTTAATGCCCTATTTTAATCATGTTTGTGTTGTAAGGTGAATTTAAGAGCTTTGACTGAAAAAAGATGCTAAAAGCATGAATTTGATGCTCACAAATCACCAAGGTAAGGGACGGAATGTAGGAGACCGAGATCGAAGAATTTATATGCCAAAGATTCGAGAAAATCAAGTGATTGAAGTAAAAAGGGACTGAAATTCATCCTGAATGCAAGATCACAGGGTTCCCACCATCCGTTTGGCTCAAAACTTTATATCTGACCTGTGGACCCTAAATTAATCATACACGTCAAAATTCAGCCCTTGGATCCCTGTGGAAGTAGCCCAATGGACAGATCAGCCCATAAATCATCGATCTGGGGCCCACCTGATCTTTGGTTATGCTTCAATTTTGGTCTCAACCCCTTAAATTAGATGGTAAAATGGGTTAATGGAGCGAATTTCCCATAAACATCATAGTGGATCCCACCTACTGTTGTGCGCACACACAGTGCATGCACACCAGCCGTGCACCGGACTGGAGAGTCCGGTCAACGGCATGCAAACCCGATCTTTATTTTTAAAAATTGAAAATCCTATTTCTTTTCCATCGTCCACATGATTGATGATCAGTGGGCCACCATCGTCGAACGTTAGACGATCTGAACCATCCAATGTGTTCAAAGGGTGGGGTTGACCGTACCCATGGTGGCCTTTTGGTCCCATGCAACACACGCAGATCGCTGTCAAATGAAGGAAGAATGGTGGGGTGATTTGATACAGTGTGCCACACTAAAAGTTGACCAAAACCATCCTTTTCAAACCGAAATTTCACCCAGAATCTAATGAATGGGGTGGATATCTCTGAAAACAATACTGTGGGGCCCACCGAGCATCTCAGCATAGGTTGAAACTAAGATCGCGCGTCCAGGAAAACTGAGATTTTCGGGAGGTTGTGGCCCACCATCTCTGATTGGTTAGCTGATCCAAACCATCCAGAGATGCCCATGCCAAGGCCGACCCTAGCCATAGAGAAAAATTGGTTTTTTCGGTGCTCTGCTTGCCAAAAATAAGATCCAAATGGAAGCTTTTGCATTTTGTGGCTGCGCAACGTGCATACAGGTTACGCACTACTTCTCTCCACAGACTCTAGCCCTTGTGCGTAAAAGCTACACACACCACCACCAGCCGACCTTCCTAATGTATAAAAGGAGAAGAGAGAGAGTGTGAAATTCATTTAAGAGTCTTGGGAGCTTGGACACGAGAAGCATAGAGAGAGAGAGAGAGAGACGGGGAGTCGGCTAGCCATCGATCCTTCTTCCCATCCTTCCTCTTTAGTTTATTTTTCTCTTCCCTTATCTTTTTAAGAGATCTTATTTTTGTCATCTCTATGATGAGCTAAACCTCTTAGTTAGGGCTAAAAGGTGTTGTTTGTAGCGTGATGGGGCGTTGTTTATGGCTTTGATTCATGTTATGTTGAACTATCTTTGATTTGGTTTGATTATAAGGAATATTCATAGTTTTTAATGGTTTATCGTGACTTAAATTACAATGGATCTGTGATAGCTTTGAGTATGTTCTTTTCATTATTATGATTGTGAGCGTAGGAGTCCTGTTGTTCACCATCGTCTCATAGACATGGTTGGATGATGGAATCCTTCCTAACGTTCATAATTCTTTCAGATTGGTTGTGGATTGGTTAAATTCTATTGTTTACTTTGTCTCATGGGCATGGTTTTATAATGGAATCAATTTTAATTCTCATACCTCTCATCTGTTGAAAACTGGATCAAAGGAAGTTCATATTTGATTCTTAATGTTATATCCTCCAACTGGATGAAGATGGGACTCTAAATCCAGTTGTGTTCATGAATCCAACATAGATTTCCCTGATCTCTACAAGTGGATCTGTGGAAACCCTAATTTTCCACCTTTGAATTGTACAAGTTTTAGTTAAAGTTATTCATCATTATTCTCTTAAATTCCTCTGGTTTAGATTACATATTCGCCTAGTTCTACTTCGAGTTACTTTCAGATTACATATAAGGTTCAGTCCATGTGGATTCGACTTTGGTCTCACCGAGATTATTTCTACATCGTAGCCTTACACTTGGGGTTGTGAACACTTTCCTGTAGAGTTAGAACATAGAGCCTACTGGGCTATCAAAAATTTGAACTTCAATTTGGACAACACGGGTTCACTTTGTAAACTACAGTTGAATGAACTTGAGGAAATCCGGAACGACACATATGAGAACTCAAGAATTTACAAGGACAGGATGAAGGTGTTCCACGATAGGAACATCCTTCGGAAATAATTCATAACTGGTCAAAAAGTTCTTCTGTATAATTCTCAGTTACACCTTTTTCCGGGTAAACTCTGATCTCGATGAACCGACCCTTTCACTGTTACTAATGTCTATCCACATGGAGCCATTGAGATAAAAAAATCCAATGAATGACCATGTTTTAAAAGTGAACGGACAACATTTAAAGCCATTTGTTGAGAAATTTTACTCAGATGACATGTCCATTCGTCTAACTAATCTTATAACCATGATTGATCTACTAGTCTAATGGAGGTGTAGTTAGCTTTATTGCTTTCATAGGATTTAGGATTATGATAGTTTTCTTTCAGTTTATTTGAGTCTTTGTGCTAACCTATCTTCACATTGAGAACCTTGGAAAAGCTTCAATCTCCTTTCTTTAGTTACTACCTTTCCACTACTTCTCATTTCTTGTCATTGTTTCATATACATTGCATGCTTATATATATATTTTTTACATTGAGGACAATGTAGATTTTAGGTTGGGGGTGTGGATTAGGTAAACTAATACTGTTTTCTGAGTTCTGAGCAATTATTTTTTGAAATTTTCAATGTTTTAAGTTAAAATCTGTTTGGAAAATGATAAATTATATATGTAAAGAATGTTTTGAGTATGATGATAAGATTGAGATTAAATTTTGAATTTTTAGAGTTTGATCAACTAAGTAATTTATCACCTACAATTCTTGCATTTAATTGATTAAGAAGAAGTTTGAATATCATGTTAATCTAAGTCACAAGATATGTTTAAGATGCTTTCTGTGAATTATGCTAGAATTTCTGATTGTTAGTATGTGAAGCATTGATAAATGATTGTGAATTAAGTCTGGAGAATTTTATCCACATTAAAAGATGAAAAAAAACTAGCTAAAAAAATAGTGAGATCGACAAAAAGGTCATATATGATAAAAAGACTGGAAAAGAATGAAAAGACTATAAAAGAATGCAAGAGAATGGAAAGTCTAAAAAGAATGAATAAATAAAAAAAGAGACCGTTGATATAAAATCAAAAACTGAAAAAAGAAGGAAAAGGGGATAAGTTCAGAATCAGTACTTGATTATTTAATTAATTTTGAGGTAATGATCATGGCTAATATTATGTAATAATAGTATACTTTTATGGAAAGTAAATTGAAATTCACGAAGCACATTGAGAAAACTTGATATATGAACTTATGCTCTAGATTGATTGATGAATAATCTATTTAATTGATTGCTCACTTGATTTGGCTCTAGGTTTACAAATTTTCACTCTCACTTCTTTGGATTATACTCAATATACTTATTTACACAAATGATTATTTTCTTGAAGAACTTTGAACATTGAGAATTGAAGATCACTTCATGCATGTTTTGCTCAGGACTAGCAAAATGTTGGTTTAGGGGTGTGTTTAGTGTGAAATATTGCATATTTCTCCCTATTTATACCTTGGTTTTATAAACATGAAAGTGCGTAATCGATTTAATTATACATGTTTTCATGTGCGAGGTGGTTTCGAGAGCTTAAGGTGAAATTTATGCCAAAAGGAAGATTTATGCTCAAAAGATTATTAAATGAAAATTTAGAGATTTGGAAGTCATTAATGAAGAATTCACATACCAAAGATCTAAGAAAACCAAATGAGGAATAAAGAGAATCAAAGATTTGAAGTGAAGAGAAGAAATCCTGAAATTGTCCTGAAAACAAACATATTCCTCAAATTGTCTTGAAAAAGTATATTCTAAAACTCGGAGTCTATTTTAGCTGTGCAGAGTGAAGTATATTTTGAGAAAATGCGCAGAGTAAAGTTTAATTTAGCAAACTGCGGAGAGTGCATAAATTTGAGGCAGTTTCTAGATTTTTTTCAACTAAGTACAAAAGTTGGAGTTCCACAACTATAAATAGGACCCCCTAGGATTCTCCAAACCATCTTCTAAGGTTTGGAAAGGTCTCGAGGAGCATAACAAAGTGGTGGAGTAGCCGCTAAGGAGTTTTTCTTCTTCCCTAGTTTATTTTTCATACTTTGTTTAAGAGATTTGGTTTCAATTATGTTTATGGTTGGCTAAACCTCTTAGGTAGGGCTAAGAAGTGAAGCTTGTACTGTGTTGGGATGTTTATTTTACTTTGACTGTTGTTCTTATTGAACTTTATTGATTTCTAATTTGATATTAAAGGAATATTTTTAGTTTTCTATGATTTATTGTGACCCAAATTATAATAGATGTTGTGATAGTTTTAGATATCTTCTTTTCCTATTTTCAGATAGTGAGATTAGTAAATCCCATTGTTCGCCATCGTCTCCTGGGCATGGTAAGGTGATGGAATACCTTCCAATCTTCACAATTCTCCTCCATTGAGAATTAGGTCAATGAAAAGTTCAGATTTAATTTAAATTGCTTTATCTTCTAATTGGATAGGATATGACTCTAATTCCAATTGCGTTTATTGAATCAAGCAAGGTAGCATCTTAATATAAGTGGATCCTTGGCACCCTAGTTCCCACCTTTAATTGATAGTTTAAACATTATTCACAATTACTCTCTTTTATTCCAGAATTCAGGCTTAGATCTTCTTCTAGTTCTAGTTCTTTTCAGAATACATACAAGTTTAGTCCCTGTGGATTCGACCTCGTTCACACGAGTTATTACTACATCGTGACCCTACACTTGGGGTTATGAACACTCATCAACCTGGGAAGGTTGATAGTCTGGATCAGCTGCATCATTCGACTCATCAAGCTCAGTAAATATGTCGTCCATGGATGTGTCATCTGGTATAGGAGTGTCTTCTTCTTCTTCTCCTTCATCTCGCTTGCAGGGAAGGAACACCAAGTTCATTTTATGTATATTTGTATTATCAAAGGGTAATTCCGACTCTGGTGCCTCAATCGTAGGAATGACAATATTGTAATAAAATGTAATGCAAGTTATGAGATAGGCGAAAGGAATCGACCCATGACTAGGATGGATACAGAATTGGATAATCAAATAACACATTAAAGAAGGAAGACAAATAGGAATACTAGACACAACAGAGTAAAGGACATGAGTTACGAAGGAAGTAAGTTCAGACTTATTCCTAAATCATGGATACACATTGGACGTAAATATGCGATGTAAGACTCTGTATTTAGGAAGCATCTGGTTAGCACGGAAGGCATTAGCATCACTCCAGCGTCAAAGTGACCTAATTTGTGAGTGATCTCTCGTCGCTCAGTATGTGTCATTTTCTCAACAAGAGTGGCAATGAGAATGTCATCATCATTGACATTTACGTTAAGCAAACTTGAAATCACGTGGTGATCAATAGGGATTGTCCCTTCTCGAAAATTAATTGTAAATGTCAGATTTTGAAGGGACTTATTGCTTATGGATGCGTACATGCCTTGCGTTATGGAGCGGTAAGCCATTCCCCCCCAGCCGAGAATATTTTCCCAACTTATAGTAGTAAGGATAGGCAAAAGTTAAAATGGTGAAATATGGTCTACATTCATAGTCTTTCAATAATAATTTTCCTAGTGCAGAAATCCCTAACATACTCCGAATCTTCTTCGGGAGATTTTAGGGTTCTCATCCTAATGGGCGTTAACCTAGAAGAGGAGCCGCTAGGCCCTTGCAAGTAGCCTTCCTCTTAGTACAATGCTCCATATTGAGATTATCAAAGAGAAGATTAAAGAAGATCGTTGGGTTGAGACTAGAGCAGTTTTTTTTTTTATAAAAAACCCACTAAAGAAAGGTTGTAAATCACACATACACCATAAATAGAAAATAAACTAGCAAAGTGGAACCCATATCTAGAAGGAAAATGAAAATAAACCACTTAGAATGAAGATTTAGAGATGGGTTCATCGAGAGAAGCATTAGCTAGTCGAGGAAGAATGTGAAAAATGAAGTAAAAAAGTGTTTTTCCCTGTTTTAATGAGCAAACCCGCACACCTTGACCGGTTGAGTATGGTCCTTGACCCGTCGAAGGTCGATAAAAAAATATATTTTATATTTAAAATTTAAAATTTTATTTACATGTTTTGCATTTAAACATTATAAACATAAAAAAATGCATAAATAACATGATAAATTAATTAAAAGTACACAAACCAATATCATGCTTTAATTTGGAATATTTATTCCTGTCGAATGGTTTGGTCATTATGTCTGCAAGCTGCTTTTTAGTTTGAATATATTCTAATGAAATACTCTTATCCTCAACTAATTCTCGAATATAATGATATCGAATGTCGATATGTTTCATACGAGAATGTTGAATAGGATTCTTTGAAATATTAATTGCGCTTGAGTTATCACAATATAATGTCATTGTATCTTGCGCAATCCCATAATGGCTAACATCCTTTTCATTCAGATTAGTTGGGTGTTAGCATTACCAGCTGCGATATATTCGGCTTCAGCTGTTGAGAGTGATACAAAATTTTATCTCTTGCTGAGCTAGGAAATTAAACAATTCCATATGTAGAAACATCCACCACTGGTAGATTTTCTATTGTCGATGTTTCCTTTCCAATTTGCGGTATATCTGATAAGTTGTACAGTTGTATCATGCGGATACCATAGACCTAAGTTAGCAGTACTTGCGACATATCTAATTATCTGTTTAACAGCGATTAGATGTGATTCCTTAGGATCAGATTAATATCTAGTACATACTCCAACACTAAAAGCAATATTAGGTCTACTAGCAATTAAGTATAGAAGACTACTAATTATACTCTGATATAGACGAGAGTCTATACCTTTACCTGATTTATCCTTAGAAAGTTTTAGAGTTATACTCATAGGAGTATCAAACTTTTTTCCATTCTCAAATCCAAATTTCTTTACAAGATTTAAGGCATACTTGGTTTGTGAGATGAATATACCATCTTCCTGTTGTTTTACTTGTAATCCAAGAAAATAATTTAGTTCTCTAACCATACTCATTTCAAACTTAGATTTCATCAGATCTGCAAACTTAATGGACAAGTTAGTGCATGTAGATCTGTAAATAATATCATCAACATAGATATGTACTATCAATATATGTTCATTATATTTCTTGACAAATAAGGTTTTATCAACACTTCACATGATAAAGTTGTGACTAAGTAAGAATTTTGTCAACCTTTTGTACCATGCTCTGGGAGCTTGTTTTAAACTATAAAGTGTCTTTTTAAAATGGTACACATGATCTGAAAGTTTAGGGCTGTGAGACTCGACCCAAGTTCGCATGTGTGCATGTGTATGTGTGTGAGTATACATCTCGTCCATTTTGGTCCCGCGGTCCTACTGGTTAAATTCCAGCGACCCGTGACCTTCGGGTAGTGTTTGCGGTCATCCTTGAGTCTAGTCACATATACCCGACTCGGATCGACCCGAGACCTATGCCATTGCGTTCGCATCGTCGGCGCGGTTCCAACGCCGCGTCTCATGCATGATTCCGACATGTGCATCTTGTAATATCGACTCGAGCATTCTTGGCCCTTGATCATGATCATGTGGCCCACTTGGGAGTAGTGCATGTGGCCCCACTCCCTTTTTGCACAAGTTCCAACACACCACACACACGCACACACTACCTAAATCCCATCTTCTACACCACCCACTACCCAGACTACCCATCCCTACTCCAAGCCTATGAGTCTATGAGCATTGTTTATATCACCCTAGCATTATGATGGAGTTGCCTATCCTAGGAGAGAGAACTCATGATGACTCTCTCCCTCTCTCTCTTTTCTAGCAATTTCTCTCCTCTCGCTCTCATTTCTCTCTACTCTAATTCTCTCATTTCCTCTCCCATTTGCAAAACATCCAGCCCCTTCTTCCCTCTTTTCCAGCCCATTTTCTTCCCATCTCCCCTCCATCTCACCATCATAAACTCATCTTGGCCATAGAATCATAACCGTTAGAGCTTGAGGTTCTTAATAATGGTAGTAGCTTGAAGATCCAAGAGGTGGGTGCTTCTTTATGGTGTAAATTTAATTTTTATAGTGTAGATCCCTTCTTTTCTTCTTAAGGGGAGTGTAGGACGCACCAATCAATGGTGGAGATCCCACACGTTCCCATAGGTGTGGCCAAATGGCTCACCTTAAGCATGCATATCCCATGCATGGGGCTTTCCTCTATGGACCCCATCATGGTGGATCCTTTGATTTCTTTGCATGATGAGGTCATCTAGACCTTAGGATCATGGTGAGAATGGTATCCCCACCATCCATTTCAATTTTTAGCCATTGATGTGTGAGATTAATGTTGTAGATGTAGATCTATGTATGATGTGTGGTTGGATTACCTTTAGAAGGGTTCAATAGTGACGGAGCCCTTTCCATATGACCCATATGTATCATCTGTATAAATTGATTGCATTGTATGGTAGCCATTGAGGGATAAAGTTTCATCCCTTGTGCACAATGGGTGCTTGAAGCTTATGCATGATCTATATGTGTGACTCATGTATTGACATCGCATTTCATGATAATACCGCCCTTGCTTTATCAGAACCTTGCCTCCATAGGGATATTCATGGATGGCTGGATGTGTGGACACTGGAAATGATACTTAAGCATACCGGTTACATAAGATGCCCATAGGTGAAATTTTCAAAACTTCCATGGTACTAAGGATCAGCCCCAACGCCATGACCGACTGGAAGCTATGAGTGCATGAGGGCCTTATACCATTAGGTTGCGACTCTCACTATCGTGTAGTCGGTTGGGTAAGGATGTGGCCTTATCCACCTGTGAGGGAGGGCACTATTAGCCTGAGTCTGACCAGCTCGTGAAATGGGTCCGCTCCCGTCGAGCCCTGTTGGTGATTGGTTGTCCATAGGCAGGTAGTGAGGTCTCTTACACTCGTTTGACTATGCGGGGTCTGTAGAGCAGTAGTCATCCAGTAGTGTAATGGACTCCAGTGATTTCCATATAATTGGAAATGTACTTGATATGTGGATTGGTTATGAGCACTAGCATTACTTTGCATCATATTCGCATCGACTGGATAAGCCCCTTCATGCATTACCTTGGTATGACATCCAATATTCATTGCATCGTATTCATGATAAGCCTTGGTAAGGCTAGTGATATTGTCATTGAGCATGTTCCTCTTCTTATACCTCCTACTATTCTTCTGTGCACCATTGTCACACACTTTCATCACCCTCCAAGCTTCTATAAGCTCATGCATGATTAATGCGTGTAGGAGATCTTAGGCAGGCATTGTAGCAGCAGAGTTTGGATTAGAACTGAGCTTGAGGACCCAGTGTTGTAGACTTTTCTTCCCTTCTTCTATTATCTTATGTATGTCCTTTAGGACCTTATGGATATTTGTAAAAGTTTAAATTCATAGTGGACTTTGTGGTGTGTGCCTTTATTATTCTTAGATATACTTGTTGTGATCTTGGGTATGCTCATATTGGTAATGATTATAGTGTTATGGAAATCCTACTTGTAGGATCACCAGATCGGAACCTGCTTTAGGAGCCGAGAATGGGGTACTATGGAGGCTGTTGCCGCCAAAACCAGCTATCGGGTTCCTTGTGAATCTGGTTACCAAGTCTGGGGCATGACAAGGGTCCTCAAAACCCTTAGGTTGTTTAACATATACCTCTTCATGTAGATCGTCATTTCGAAATGTACTTTTGATATCCATTTTATATATTTTGAACTTCTTATAGTAAGCAATTGGCAAGCAATTGGAATAAATAATCTAATGGATTCAAGGCGCACAACCGGTGGAAAGGTTTCATTATAGTCAATTCCTTCTATCTGAGTGTAACCTTGTACAACTAGTCATGCCTTGTTTCTAATGATATTCCTTATTTAATCAGATTTGTTCTTAAAATTCCATTTAGTTCTGATTATATGTTTATCAGAAGGTCTAGTAACCAAGTACCAAACATCATTTCTGAGGAGCTGATTTAACTCTTCTTGCATAGTCAATATCTAATTTTAATCAATAAGTGCTTCTTTTACATTTTCCGGTTCAATTTGAGACATGAAGTAGACATAATTACAGATATTTTCTAATTGTCTTCTTGTCTGAACACCAGTATAAGGGTTACCCAATATCTGATCAGTCGGATGGTCTTTGACTAATCTTAATTCAGTATTATCTAATTTAGATGAAGAGTTAGGTTTATCTATAATGTTGAGTATATCATCATCTTGACTTGGTGTGGGTGTGATCAGGTGATCATCAATTAATATGTTAAAAGATTCCTGAATCACCCATGTTCTTCTGTTAAGAACATGATATGCTCGACTATTTAGAGCATAACCCAAGAATATTCCCTCATCACTCTTGGCTTCGAACTTCTCCAAATTTTTTCGGTCACATAAAATGAAACATTTACTTCCGAAAGTTCGAAAGTATTTGATGGTCGGCTTCTTATTAAACCATAATTCATATGCTGTTTTATCTTTAACTTTTCTAACATACACACGGTTTATAATGTACCAAGCAGTATTAACAGCTTCAGCCCATAAGTTTTTCGGTAAGTTCATGCTATTTAACATTACATTTGCCATTTCCCGTAATACTCTGTTCTTTCTTTCAACAACTTCATTCTTTTGAAATGTTTTAGGAGCAGAGAACTCATGTGATATACCATGGTCTGTACAATACTTTTCAAAATTGCTATTTTCAAACTCAGTACTATGATCACTTCTGATTTTGATCACATGTACTTCTTTTTTAGTCTAAATTCGTTTTAGAATTTTTCTGACTTCATCAAGAGTCTTTGATTTCTCTCTTAAGAAGGCTACGAAGTATATATGGTAAAATCATCAACAATAACCAGAAAATACTTCTTTCCACCTCTACTCTCCATTCTCGTTGGTCTTACCAAGTCCATATGGAGTAGTTCAAGAGGTTTGGTTGTGGCTAAGGAGTTCACTTTCTTATGACTACTACTAATTTGCTTGCTAATCGAACATACGCCACAAATTTTTTCTATCCTTTTTAATTTGGGTAAGCCACGAATATGATCTCTCTTGCTCAATTTATAAAGATCTCTAAAGTTAACATGTCCAAGACATTTATGCCATAGTTCAATTTCATCTGTTTGGACCATGTAACATGAATAGTTAGAAGAACATGAGTCATTAATAATGTAGCAATTTTCAGAAGTCCTACGACCATTTAATATCACACTTCTCTTCTCATTTGTAATCTCACATCCGTGATTTATAAATTTTACACAATGTTTGTTATCACAGATTTGAGATATGCTTAAGAGGTTATGTTTTAGACCATTAATATACAGTACATTCTCAAAGGGAGGAAGATTAGAGAGTTGAACAATACCTTAGTCTATGATTCTGCAGTTGTTACCATCAACGAAAGTAACTGAGCCGTCGTTTACTTCTTTGAAGTCGGTGAATATCGCTTTATCACCTATCATATGTCTTGAACATCTACTATCTAGGTACCATTTTGAATGGCTAGTGGCTTTGAAGGTTGTGTGGGCAATAAGACATGTAACCTTTGGATCCATTTCATTATGGTTCTGGGTTTAGGAGTTCCATTGGATTTTCTCTGTTTTTGGGAGTTGTAATTTCTCCACTTTCTATTAACTTCGATTTCATCTGAGTTGGATTTTAGAAGCTCTTTGAGTAAGTCTACGATTTTTTTAGTTAAAGGTGATTTATTATATCTTTGATTTCTATGGTTGATGGCATTTGAGTTATTTTTAGGAACTTGAAGAGGTTTTGAATTTTTGAAATCATTTCGACCAAAATTTCTCAAATTCTTACCTTTAGAGTTTGAGGATTCTCCTCTTACAAATGTAGGAGGTGTATCTTTATTTTTCAAGGAATCATTCTTGATATAGCCCAGACCTAACTTATCAGCACATTTCCTTAATGAGGTTAACAATTTTTTTAGTTTTGGGTCTCCGTGGGTATATCTCCAAGTATCTTTAGAACTCAAAAGGGAAGAAACTTCGAGTTTTAGTTTCTCATTTTCAGTTCTGAGTTTTTGTAATTCTGAGGTTTTGAAATTTAAATCTAGTTTTATTTTTTCAAAACAATCTGAAAGATGAAATTTTTCTAAAACAATGTTTTCAAGTTCTTCTTTTAATTTGACATATTTTTCTCTTTGAATTTTCAGTTTGATAACAATTTTACATCTTTCCCTGTATAGGGCATTACAGGCGTCTTGAAGATCATCTTCATTTTCATTTTCAGGGTCACTCCTGAGATTTTTATAGTCATATATATTACAACTATCTGAGGAGGTGACTCTGCCTATAGTCATAAGGGCTTTCACATCATTTGTATTTTGTTGTTCTGATTCATTAGACTCAGAATAACTTTCACAGCCAGATGATTCATCCCAAGTAGCTATCATGCCCTTTCTTTTTGACTTATCCCTTTTAGGACATTTATTTGTTAAGTGCCTGTATTCATGATAGTTGAAACACTGACTGTCTTTTATTTTAGATTTTCAAAACTTAGATTTTCCTTTTCTTTTGTCAGATGATTTTTGAAAATCTGAACTTTTTTTTGTTTTTGAAAATTCTATAAAATTTCTTAGCTAGTAATGTCATATCATCTCCTATATCTTCAAAATCAGAATTAGCATAGTTGTCTTTTGAAACAGATTTAGAAGATTTAAGAGCAATAGACTTACCTTTAGGAGCTTTAAAATTTAACTCATATGTTTAAAGAGAGACAACTAACTCCTCAACTTTCATATTATCAGTATCTCTTAATTCTTGAATGACAGTAATCTTAGAGTTGAATCTATCAAGAAGACATCACAATATTTTTGTACAGACCTTGCTTTCTAGGATTCCATCTTCTCGAATCCACATGGAATTTACTATATCATTTAGTTTTGTATAAAAGTCAATGAATGTTTCATTTTTTTTCCATACGAATCTCCTCAAATCTAGTAGTGAGGAGTTGAACTTTTGATTTCTTGACTATAGTAGTTCCTTCATCTGTCATTTCAAGAATATCCCAAGCTTGTTTAGCTGTATTGCATGAAATAATTCTTTTGAATCTATCAGGTAATAGAGCACAAGTTATGGCATTTAAGGCCTTAACATTAAAATTGCTTTCACTTTTTTGAGATCCAATCCATAAGTAGAAAGTAATTTCTCTCATGGACTTGGTTCCATCTTCGGCTATTACCTCAGTCATAGGAGGTTTCCATTTGGTTACAGTGGCTTGCCACATGGTTTCATTTAAGGATTATAGAAAAATCCTCATTCTGGCTTTCCAGTATGTATAGTTAGAGCCATTAAAAGGTGGTGGTTTGGTAATAAACAAGTTATCGAAATTTGACATTATAAAAGCTATAGATCTTTTAACTCAAGGAATTTAATCCAAAAAAATGAGCAACTTAGCTCTAATACCACTTGAAAAGGCGAGCTTAAGAAGTCCTAGAGGGGGAGAGGGGGTGAATAAGACTATGCCAAATAAAAATTAAAATGCTGAAATAATAAATAAATCAGTAATCTTAATCGCACTAGAATTGAAAATTTGATTCAAAGTAGTTCATAGGACAACCTTCACCCAAAACAAGTTTAGGTAGGACAACCTTATTTCACGAACGTTTGTAAGAATCAAGATCTTAAACCAAGCAAGAGAAAATAAAGCTATTTATTATAAACATTCACCACTTTTGCATAAATAAAATTACAAACATTCTCCATAAATGCAAAAAGTAAACATGCACCACAACACCAAGAATTATAGTGGTTCGGTGTGTACAACAACTATTCTCAAACAGCCACACATACTCCACTTCCAATAATCACTATCCACGTGATATTGGCTTTCACTATAAATAAGGTTTTCTCAGGGTTACCTTAAAACCTGATACAGTTGTGATTTTAAAGGGCTATAATTTTATTATTTAAAAAAAAAAACCCTCACTGAGATTTTTCGGCTATCTCAATAAAACCAAAATATTAAAAGCAGAATATACTTATCTTCTCCTTTGAAGATGTAACAGTCGATGTAGCCGTAGAACCGCTTCTCTTGTATTAGATTTGTTCAATGTTCAGTAACATAGACCGCTTCTCTTGTATTAGATTTGTTCAATGTTCAGTAACATAGACAAGGGTTCAAGGTTCTAGATTGATTTTAAATAAATTCAAACCAAAGGCTACTTGTTTGAATTCCTTAAGATCTCAAAGAAGAGTATTTACTCTCTTTATAAAATAAAATTCAAAGCATAAGAAATCAAGGACTTAAAACAAATAAGCTATTAAAAATTTCTAAATATTGTGCAATAGCTTGAGTATAATAGGGGCTTCTATCTCTCTTGATGATGGATTTGATGTACTTGAATTGTATTTTTGGATTGAGAGAAAGCCACTATTTTAGGCAAAAAAGTTGTTGCTTCGACTGGTCTAAGACAGTCTTCGACTTGTCTAAGAACGGGATTCCGCTCCAACAAATTTTTAAACTTGAGCACGATAAGATAAAATAGAACTTTGACTGGTCAAAGGCCCTGCTTAACTGGTCGATGGCCCTATTTGACTAGTAGAGTATGGTCTTCGACTAGTCGAGGGTGCTAAAAATCTAAATTGATTTGGTTGCTGGACTTCGAGTCGAGCAACCCTCGACTAGTCGAAGAAGTAACGAAAAAATCCATTTTTTTGCATTTTAAACTAAGACTGGTCAAAAATTCCTTAGACTAGTCGAGCCACAGCTTAGACTAATCGAACATTAGCTTAGACTAGTCGAACTTAAGCCTAACACAAGTATAGAAACCCATTTAAGTTATGTTTTGAAAGTACCTAAGCCTAGGGTCTTTCTAGGGTTTGTTATACCTGAAAAGACTGAACTTTGAAGTAGATTACATGCTTGAACTTCATGGAACTTGTTCTTCTACTTGATTCTTTAATAGAGCTTGTAGTTGATGACAGAGTTTGATCTTCTACTAGAACTTTAGTAAAACTTGAACTCAATCATCTTGAACTTCAGTAAAGTCTTGAACTCACTACTTGACTTGAAGTAGAGTCTTCAACTTTCCATCTTGATCCACATTAGATGGACCACTTCATAAGCTGTTTTATCTAAATGAGATTTGACAAACGAAGGTGTGTTTTATACAATATAGCACTTACACTGTTTATCATAAATTAACCATACATATCGAATTTTAACCCTTATATCATTGTAAAAGTGGCCCAATTAGCAAATTAGCCCCTTAATCGTTGATTTTGGTGTTCATCAAGTGAGGAAAGCTTGTGGATATTTGTAGTAGGATATTTCCCTCCATATGAATGACTTTGATTGCCCATCATATGGACCCAGTGTAAAGCGTGAGGACCCCACCTTAGTAGGCTTTTCCTTATGCATGAAGTAAGTCGTTTTGGACTTTTCCTGAAGCGTGAAGTAAGCCGTTTGAGGCTTATCAACTCTTCCTCCGATTGACCCACATTATACTGTCAATCACAACTTAAATTTGGACCACAATTTGGCTTCATATGACTACGATATCATACAAAATGATCTCGATCTATAATACTACACCGTTGAATGATGATTGCCTTGACTCCAATTTCATCCTTTTGGTGCAAAAGGTAAAATTTCATATTTAGGTCTTTAACACAATTGATTAACCATCAACTTTTGTTCAACTGTTTGCTTATCTTGACTACACATTTCTCCCAAAATTGGGCCCTGATCATTAAGTGTAGACCGTCAATTGAGATTATGTTCTTTTTGATACCCGTTAAGAGAATTTTCAAGATAGGCCAATCTAAATTTTGGATCATCAAGAAAATTATATATCCCAACTCTATTCAATGACACAAACATACTAAACAAATTAGATTTAAAGAAAGATCGCTTGAAAAGGTCAAATTGGAGAAACCCAATCCAAGTGGGATGTAAAACACATGCCCACTCCTTTATAAAAGGCGTGTACGTCGCTTCTCCACTTACACGCCCAATTTTCCAATGCCCAAGAAAGAGAGAGGGAGAAAGAGAAAGAGAAAGAGAGAGAGAGAGAGAGCCTATACGCCATCATTCCCTTCCTTCTCCACACAGATGGTGTCTCCCTCTTACTTAAGCGATGTCGTGGTTCATGTAAAAGTTTTCCTATATCAAGATTTAGGTTTAAATCTAAGGCTAAGGTGAGGGATTCCTCTAAACTTATACTAATTTAAGTTGATATGATTTATCTTATTTTTATATACTTTCATATTACTGTGATTTTCCATGCAATTGATTGATGGATCGTTATAAATTATTTATCCTTTTAGGAATTATGGTTAAGGTATGATTTTAATTATGCAAGATTTTTATGAATTTATGTGGAGTGATGGTACAAACCTTGCCCTTTGCCAATTTTGAAAGCGACGCGTGCTTCCACTCTATATTGAGTTATCCTTTTACTCATCTGTCCTTATTTTTGTTGAGTTAGCTTACTTGTTACTCTTCTCTCTTATTGAGTTAGCTTATTACTACTCTTCTCCTTTATTAGGTCAGCCTTATGCTACCTCCCTTTATGTCTTGGGCATGTGTCTCAAAATTTCAAAACCCTCATGGTTCAACTAATTTCTCTATTGATGCAAGTGATGTGTTATAAGCCTCATATATAGTGGTTTATATATATTATCGTGGACATAATGCATTTTGAGTAGTGACCTTCTTGGTCGGCACGTAATCCCATGAGTTGGGTAGTGATGCACAATCGATGTAAGTAAATTGCCATGCATGTTACTTCACTTCTCGATATTTGATGTTGCAAATAGTCACTCCATGAACAAATCATGTCACGTAAATATTCCAATCGCGTTGTTGTGTCGCCTTGAAATGTTCACATAAATCCACGTTAACGTTTGACACATTGACGAATCTCCGTAGTATGGGATGTGAGGTGAGCTAGGTTTTCTATGAACTATATTCTACATTGTAATGACTATTATGTATGATGGACTACACACACTATGCAAGGCATGCATTCATGTAGATTGGTTGCGCATACCAATACCACTCATAGTGGTGGAGTACGAGATGTATCAGAACCCTCACATTATTCTTATGAATCTCTTGAATTATTGTTAATCTTAAATGATAACCATCACTATGAGTAGGGCATTGACCCTCTCTAACCATATAGATATTGCAGGCGAATTACAGGTTGATGATATGACCAATAATCATTCTATGGAAGATTCTTTCAAAAAGAAAAGAAGAAAGATAACACCACGAATTCTTTTATTTATTTTTCGCTGTAAACTTTCATAATACAATAAGCTCCCATTGAGAAGACATTAAAGAATTATTTGTATGCTTTTTTACTCTAATGGAATAATCAATACAATCAATTTTATTCTTGTGAATGGTTACCTTAGTGAATGTAACTGGATTGGATTTATCTATAAAAAAAAAGGTATGATTTTAAAGCATCTAATTTTTACATTATTAACACTCAAAATTCTGGGGCACGAGTATGTACTCGGGTCGCGAAAATTCTGCGCATTACAGGCTAACACAGGAGAATTAAGTGAGGAAATGAACGATAGTAATGTGCTCACCACATCAAAATCAAGTACTTCGATGAAAAATGGATTTTAGATACATGGGCTTTATATCACATGACCCCTCATCGGAATTGGTTCACTATTTACAATTAGCACGATAGTGGCTAGGTATTTATGGGCAATGATAATGTCTATAATGTAATTGGGGTTAGATCGGTGCGCATTAAGATGTTTGATGACATGGAGCGCATCTTGACCGAGGTGAGACACGGTCCTGATCTGAGGAAGATCCTGATATCTCTAGGATAACTCGAGGCACTTAGGTGCAGATTCGCTAGCTTTGATCGTCTCCTTAAAGTTTTAAATGGGGCACTTGTAGTCATGAAGGCACAACGGAACAAAAAACTTTATAGGTTAATCAGGAGCACTTTATCAAATGGAGTTGCAACGTCTATAGCGAATTCCATGTCTGCATGTATGTAGCATGCATGCTTGGGTCACATGAGCGAGTAGGGAATAAAGGTACTTTTTAACCATTATTTAATTCCAGTCTCTAAAAGTATTGATTTTAATATATGTGAGCATTGTATATATGGTAAATATTTAAAGTTATCTTTTAAGTCTGGTAAACATGTTTGTAAGGGTGTTACTACAATACAACCCTACACTTGAGGTTATGAACATGTTGGCACTAGTTGCCAAATGCGATCTCGAGTTGGAGAAAATGGATAAGAAAACTGCCTTCCTGTATGGGGAATTGGAAGAGTAAATCTACATGAAGCAACTTGAATGTTATGAAATACAAAGGGCAGAGAATAAGCTTTGCAGATTAAAGAGGTTGACAGTCACCTTCGTAGTGGTATAAAGAATTTCATTCTTTCATAGTGAGTTAGAGGTTTACTAGGAGTGAATATGATCATTGTATCTATTATAAAACACTGAGTAATGGAAAATTCATTATCTTAGTTTGTATGTCAACGTCATGCTTATCACTAGTCATAGCATGTCTAAGATCGACTTACTAAAAACTCAATTATCAGGGACATTTGAGATGAAAGATCTAAGGGCTGCAAAGAGGATTCTTGACATTGACATATACAAAGATAGGAAGAGGAGCAGGCTATGGTTATTTTAGGCTGAATACTTTGAGAATGTATTGATGAAGTATGAAATGGACAAGGTAAAGTCAATCAATGTTCCCCACACTGCTCACTTCAAGCTATCTCCAGAACAATGTACTAAAATTGATAAAGAAAAGAAAGATATGTCTCGTGTGCCTTATTCTAGTACAGTTGGCAGCTTAATGTATGTCATGATTTGTATGAGACCAGATATTTCATATCCATTGGGTGTTGTTAGTAGATACATGTCTAACCCCCGTAAGAAACATTAGGAAGTAATGAAATGGCTACTTTGATACATTCGAGGTATGCAGGAGTATGTCTAATATTTTGAGAAATCAAGGGCCAAATTTGTAGGCTTCAAGGGCCAAATTAATAGCTATGTGGATTCTGATTACGCGGGTAGTGTGGACAATAGAAGGTCGACTTCCACTTACTCATTTGTACTAGTAGGTGGAGTAATCAGTTGGATGTTGAAGCTTCAGTTTGTGGTGCCACTTTCCATAACCGAAGCTGAGTGCATGACGGTAACAGGGGCATTCAAAGAAGGTGTTTGGTTGAGAGGGATGATAAATCAGTTGAGAATTTAGTAGGAGGTCATGCCGGTTAATTGTGATAGTGAAAGTATGATCAATTTGGCTAAAAACTTTGTTTATCATTCACGTACTAAATATATTGATGTGTGTCACCATTTTATCTGACAAGTACTTGAGGAAGGAGGCGTGACTCTAAAAAAAATTCACACGAACATGAATCTGGCTGACATACTCACTAAGGTGGTTCCTATAAAGAAGTTCAAGTTCTTTGCAACTTCTCCAGGCTTGGCGAAAGCATAAAAGGAAGACAGAGTATACACGAGAAGCGACGGTGGAGCTATGATGCAAGGAAGAATAAGAGATGAGGAAAAGAAGCTATGAAGAATAGATATTGAAGACATGATGGAGATTGTTGTTGATGTCTCAAATCTGTAAACGGCAAGGTCTGTTGATGCCATCGACAGACCACTCAATGTCATCAAGCAGACGTCAATGTCAATGGAAGATGCTCGATGCCATCGGAAAAATATGAAAAATTCATGTTTTATTGCTGAAACATTTTGGTGCTTTACTCGATGCCATCGAAGGAGTTCAATCCCACTAAAGTCCCATTGAAGGTGTCATCGAGTGAGTGTGCAAAATTACGTAAGTGCAGAATTTGTTTCTTATTTCGATTGTGATTCTCATAGAAGCTTATATAATGGGGTGTAATTGAGATTTGGGAGTATAAAGGGCTTCCTAATTCATTCCACTACAAAAAAAAGAGGGTTTTTAGCGACGAAACTTTTAGCGATGAAATGCATTTTCGTCGCCAAAAGTCACTTTTAGCAACGAAATAAATTTTCATTGCTAAAAGTGAGATTTTAGCGACGAAAGTTTTGGTAGCTAAAACTAGTGCATTAGACTTTTAGCGACGAAAATTTTCGCCGTTAAATGCTACGAACATTTTATTACGAAGTGGAATAAATTTCTTTTAGCTGCAAAAATTTTCGCAGCTAAAAATACTGTATGAGACTTTTAGCGACGAAACTTTTCGTTGCAAAAGACTCTAAACATTGTCTTAAACTTTTAGCGGTGAAACTTTTCGCGGCTAAAAGTCTTGTACTGTACAAGACTTTTAGCAGCAACAATTTTCGCTGCTAAAACTAAAGTATCATATCTTTTAGCGACGAAAAGTTTCATCGCCAAAAGTTTCTTTTTAAAAAATTTATTCTAGTTCAAAATACGTACAAAATTCCTGATATACTCCTGTTAACAATATATTCCATCATATTCATCCTGATATACACATTTCATCATATTCACATTCACATTAATCTAAACCCAAACAACATAAACTTTTAGCGTAAAAATGTTAAATCATTAAAAATACTATACAAGACTTTTAGCAGCGAAAATTTTCGCTGCTAAAAATATTTTCCAAAAGATTTTAGCAGCGAAAATATTTGCGGCAAAATAAAATTTCCAAGACTATTAGCTGTGAAAATTTTCACCGCAAAAAAATTTCAAAGACTTTAGCAGCGAAAATTTTCACTGCAAAAAAAACATTTCCAAGAATTTTTAGCAGCGAAAACTTTTGCTGCTAAAAAATCATTCCACTTTTAGCGACGAAAATTTTCATCGCTAAAAGTCTTTTTTTTTTTAATATACAGCTCAAAATTCCACACAAAATTCCTGATATACACCTGTTAACAATATATTTCATCATATTCATCCTAATATACACCTGTTATATAATATATTTCATCATATTGACATTCACATCCAGCTAAACCCAAACCCAAACATAAACTACATTCATCCAAACACAAACAATCTTATCTGCATCACATTCATTCACGCATAAATACATATAAATTTAACATAAACAAATAAACAAAAAATCACAAAGATGAAGGCGGAGGTGGTGGGGCATCGGTGGGTAAGCGTGTAGTGAAAGCCTGAAACATCTTCGTCATCCGTCGCTCATGCTCCACCCGCATCTCCTACATCCTCCTCTCATGCTCCTCCCTCTGCCTCACCAACTCCTCCTCCATCCTCCTCTGCCTCGCGAGCTGATCCTCTATCCTCCTCTCCTACTCCTCCCTCTGCCTCGCCAGCTCCTCCAGGTTTAGGTTTAGGTTTAGGTTTAGGTTCAGGTTATAAGTATAGGTTTTGGGATTTGAGAATAAGTTTAGGGTTTAGGGTTTAGGGTTTAGGAAATTGGGTTTAGGTTTGGGTTTCAAGTTTAAGCTTAGGTTAAGGTTAGGGAGTTGAGATTAGGATTAGGTGTAGGTTTAGGTTTAGGGATTTAAGAATACATTTAGGTTTTAAGTTTAGGTTTAGGTTTTAGGTTATAGGTTAAGGTTTAGGTTTTAGGTTTAGGTTACTGTTAGGTTATAGGTTATAAGTTTAGGTTATAGGTTATAGGTTTAGGTTATAGGTTATAAGTTTAGGTTACTGAGTTTAGTTTTGGTTTTAAGTTTAGGTTAAGGTTATAGGTTTAGGTTCGATTTAGGTTTAAGTTATGGGTTATAGCTTTGGGAATTGAGAATAGGTTAAGGTTTAGGTTTAAGAAACTGGGTTTGGGTTTGGGATCGGGTTGAGGTTTAGGTTTTCAAGTTTAGGTTTAGGTTTAGGTTAGGGAGTTGAGATTAGGATTTGGTGTAGGTTTAGGTTGAGGGATTTGAGAATACATTTAGGTTATAGGTTTTAAGTTTAGGTTTTAGCTTATAGGTTTAGGTTATAGGTTTTGGTTTTGGTTTTGGTTTTAGGTTTAGGTTATAGGTTAAGGTTAGGTTTAAGTTAAGGTTATAGGTTATAGCTTTGGGAATTGAGAATAGGTTATGGTTTAGGTTTAGAAGCCGGGTTCGGGTTCGGGATCGGAGTTTAGGTTTGGGTTTTCAAGTTCGGGTTTAGGTTTAGGTTAGGGAGTTGAGATTAAGATTTGGTGTAGGTTTAGATTTAGGGATTTGAAAATAGGTAAAGGTTTAGGTTTAGAAATCGGGTTCGGGTTCGGATCGGGTTTAGGCTTGGGTTTTCATGTTTAGGTTTAGGTTTAGGTTAGGGAGTTGAGATTGGGATTTGGTGTAGGTTTAGGTTTAGGGATTTGAGAATAGGTTAACGTTAAGGTTTAGGTTTAGAAATTGGGTTCGGGTTCGGGATCGGGTTTAGGCTTGGGTTTTCATGTTTAGGTTTAGGTTTAGGTTAGGGAATTGAGATTGGGATTAGGTGTAGGTTTAGGTTTAGGGATTTGAGAATAGGTTAAGGTTTAGGTATAGGTTAAGGTATAGGTTTAGGTTTAGGTCTTTAAGCATATAGGTTTAGGTTTTAGTTTTAGGTTTAGGTTAAGGTTATAAGTTATAGGTTAAGGTTTAGGTTATAGGTTTTGTTTAGGTTGAGGTTATAGGTTTTGGTTTAGGTTATAGGTTTAGGTTTAGGTTTTTGTTTAGGTTGAGGTTATAGGTTTTGGTTTAGGTTATAGGTTTAGGTTTAGGTTTCAATTTATAGGTTATTGTTTAGGTTGAGGTTATAGGTTTTGGTTTAGGTTATAGGTTTAGGTTTAAGTTTTAGTTTATAGGTTTAGGTTCTGGTTTTAGGTTTAGGTTAAGGTTATAAGTTTAGGTTACGGTTTTGGTTTAGGTTTAGGTTATAGGCTTTGGTTTAGGTTAAGGTTTAGGTTTTGGGTTTAGGTTAAGGTTATAGGTTAAGGTTATAGGTTTAGGTTAGGTTTAGGTTAAGTTATAGGTTATAGGTTATAGCTTTGGGAATTGAGAATAGGTTAAAGTTTAGGTTTAGGAAACTGGGTTCGGGTTCGGGATCGGGTTTAGGTTTGGGTTTTCCAGATTAGGTTTAGGTTTAGGTTAGGGAGTCGTGATTAGGATTTGGTGTAGGTTTAGGTTTAGGGATTTGAGAATACATTTAGGTTTTAGGTTTTAGGTTTAGGTTTTAGGTTATAGGTTTAGGTTATAAGTTTTGGTTTTGGTTTTAGGTTTAGGTTATAGGTTAAGGTTATAGGTTATAGCTTTGGGAATTGAGAATAGGTTAAGGTTTAGGTTTAGGAAACTGGGTTTGGGTTCGGGATTGGGTTTAGGTTTGAGTTTTCAAGTTCGGGTTTAGGTTTAGGTTAGGGAGTTGAGATTAGGACTTGGTGTAGGTTTAGGTTGAGGGATTTGAAAATAGGTAAAGGTTTAGGTTTAGGAAATCGGGTTCGGGTTCGGATTGGGTTTAGGCTTGGGTTTTCATGTTTAAGTTTAGGTTTAGGTTAGGGAGTTGAGATTGTGATTTGGTGTAGGTTTAGGTTTAGGGATTTGAGAATAGGTTAAGGTTAAGGTTTAGGTTTAGAAATCGGGTTCGGGTTCGGGATTGGGTTTAGGCTTGGGTTTTCATGTTTAGGTTTAGGTTTAGGTTAGGAATTGAGATTGGGTTTTGGTGTAGGTTTAGGTTTTGGTTTTAGGTTTAGGTTTAGGTTTAGGAAATCGAGTTCGGGTTCGGGATCGGGTTTTGAAGTTTAGGTTTAGGTTTAGGTTGGGAGTTGAGATTGGGATGGGGATTAGGTTTAGGTTTAGGGATTTGAGAATACATTTAGGTTTTAGGTTTAGGTTTAGGTTTTAGCTTATAGGTTTAAGTTATAGGTTTTGGTCAAGGTTATAAGTTTAGGTTATAGGTTATAGGTTAAGGTTTAGATTATAGGTTTTTGTTTAGGTTAAGGTTATAGGTTTTGGTTTAGGTTATAGGTTTAGGTTTAGGTTTAGGTTATAGTTTATAAGTTTAGGTTATAGGTTTAGGTTTTGGTTTTAGGTTTAGGTTAAGGTTATAAGTTAAGGTTTTTGTTTAGGTTAAGGTTATAGGTTTTGGTTAAGGTTTAGTTTTTGGGTTTATGTTAAGGTTATAAGTTTAGGTTATAGGTTATAGGTTATAGGTTTTAGCTTATAGGTTTAGGTTTTAACTTATAGGTTTAGGTTTTAGCTTATAGGTTTAGGTTAAGGTTATATGTTTGGGTTAAGGTTATAGCTTTTGGTTTAGGTTATAGGTTTAGGATTAGGTTTAGGTCTAAGTTTTAGTTTATAGGTTTAGGTTATAGGTTTAAGTTTTGGTTTTAGGTTTAGGTTAAGGTTATAAGTCTAGGTTTAGGTTTAAGTTACATGTTTTGATTTAGGCTAAGGTTATAGGTTTTGGTTTTGGTTAAGGTTTAGGTTTTTAGTTTATGTTAAGGTTATAGGTTAAGGTTATAGGTTTAGGTTTAGGTCATAGGTTATAGGTTATAGCTTCAGGAATTGAGAATATGTTAAGGTTTAGCTTTAGGAAATCGAGTTTGGGTTCGGGATCGGGTTTAGGCTTGGGTTTTTAAGTTTAGGTTTAGGTTTAGGTTAGGGAGTTGAGATTGGGATTAGGTGTAGGTTTAGGTTTAGGGATTTGAGAATACATTTAGGTTTTAGGTTCGGTTTAGGTTTAGGTTTATGTTATGGATTATAGGTTAAGTTTAGGTTAAGGTTTTAGGTTTAGGTTTAGGTTATAAGTGTCGGTTATAGGTTTAGGTTTAAGTTAGGTTATAGGTTATAACTTTAGTGAATTGAGAATAGGTTAAGGTCTAGGTTTAGAAATCGGGTTCGGATTCGAGATCGGGTTTAGGTTTGGGTTTTCAAGTTTAGGGTTAGGTTTAGGTTAGGGAGTTGAGATTAGGATTAGGTGTAGGTTTAAGTTTGGAGATTTGAGAATACATTTAGGTTTTAGGTTTAGGAAATCGGGTTCGGAATCGGAATCGGGATCGGGTTTAGGCTTGGGTTTTCATGTTTAGGTTTAGGTTTAGGTTAAGGAGTTGAGATTGGGATTAGGTGTAGGTTTAGGTTTAGGGTTTTGAGAATATATTTAGGGCCCATTTGGCTGGACTGATTGGAAGGGATTGGATGGTATTGGAAGGGATTGGAAGTTAAATCCCGGGATTGGCTTGGCGTGCCAAACAGACTGGGTGATCTTATCTCGGGATATATCAATCTCATGGATCTTAAGACAATCCACTGACAACACCATCACTACCTTTAAATCCCATCCAGCTCCACCCTAATCCCTTCAAATTTGCCTGGGATAGGTTTAGGTCGAGGGATTGGAAGGGATGGGAAGGTTTAATCCTGAGATTGGTTGGGCGTGCCAAACAGACTCCATATAGCAATCCTGAGATATAGCAATCCCATGGATCTTAAGACAATGCACTGACAACACCATCATTGCCTTGAAATCCATGCCATCCACCTTAATACCATTTAATCCCTTCCAATCCACCCGTCCAAACAGGCCCTTAGGTTTTAGGTTTAGGTTATAGTTTATAGGTTTAGGTTTTGGTTTTGGTTTTAGGTTTAGGTTATAGTTTATAGGTTTAGGTTTTGGTTTTGGTTTTAGGTTTAGGTTAAGGTTATAAGTTTAGGTTATAGGTTTAGGTTTGAATTAAAGTTATAGGTTTAGGTTTAAGTTAAAGTTTAGGGATTCGGTTTCGGGTTCGGGTTTAGGTTATAGGTTTTGGTTTAGGTTATGATTATAAGTTTAGAATAACGTTTAGGTTTAGGTTATGGGTTTTGGGATTAGAGAATAGGTTTAGGTTATAAGTATAGTTTTAGGTTGGGTTATAGGTTAAGGTTTAGGGATTTGAGTTTAAGTTAAGGTTTAGGTTTAGGTTATAAGTATAGGTTTTGGGATTTGAGAAAAGGTTTAGGTTATAAGTATAGGTTTAGGTTAAAGTTGTAAGTTTAGGTTTAGGTTATAAGTATAGGTTATAGGTTAAGGTTTTTGTTTAGGTTTAGGTTATAAGTATAAGTTTAGGGATTTGAGATAGGTTTAGGTTAAGGTTATAAGTTTGGGTTAAGGTTATAAGTATAGGTTTAGGTTATAGGTATAGGTTTAGGTTTAGGTTATAGGTATAGGTTTAAGTTTAGATTTATGTTTAGGTTAAGGTTTAGGTTAAGGTTTAGGTTAAAGGTTTTGGTTTAGGGTTAGGGGTGTGGTACCTGCAAATACAGATATAAACACGGCCTGTCCAAATGGCCAGGCCCCTCAAATGCTATCCATAGGAAATGGACAGCTTCATCATGGTCATAACAGCAGTTCCCACCTTCTAGGGACCCCCGCTCATCCGGATAGCTCCGACACACATCCGGGTCTGCTCCATTAATCTCGAGCAAATACATAAATACGGTCTGTCCAAATGGCCAGGCCCTTTCAATGTTGTCCATAGGAAATGGACAGCTTCATCATGGTCATAACAGCGGTTCTCACCTTCCAGGGACCCCCGCTCATCCGGATAGCTCTAACGCATATTCGGGTCTGCTCCATTAATCTCGAGCAAATACATAAATACGGTCTGTCCAAATGGCCAGGCCCTTTCAATGTTGTCCATAGGAAATGGACAACTTCATCATGGTCATAACAGCGGTTCTCACCTTCCAGGGACTCCCGCTCATCCGGATAGCTCCAACGCATATTCGGGTCTGCACCATTAATCTCGAGTAAATACATAAATACGGCCTATCCAAATGGTCAGGCCCTTCCAATGTTGTCCATAGGAAATGGACAGCTTCATCATGGTCATAACAGCGGTTCCCACCTTCCAGGGAGCCCCGCTCTTCCAGATAGCTCCGACGCACATCCGGGTTTGCCCCATCAATGTCGAGCAAATACATTTAAAAACAAGGTAGGCATCTATTTTTTTATGAATGAAAACCAATCTTGAAGACTATTCATCAGGCAGTCCCTACAATGGATAGTAGTTGGACATTGAATAATTAAAAGCATTAACCACTTTTATTGCTTTTTTACATATACACAAGATTCATAGGCTGAAAATTTGCCATTGAGTTCGTGTTTTATGTTTGGTTAGTAGAGACGGACAATCTTTTTATACCATATGACCTACAACTGATGAAAATTTCAAGTAAATTGTACGAGGTTTATAATAATCTTAGAGATTAGAAAATTTCCAAGTATGTGCATTTCAGTCTGAGTTATTTCTCTAATCATGATAGCCTTGGGAGGGTTGATACGAGGGATGAGTTTATTGCAAGAGGCCTGATTAAAACTGTATTGGGTTATCTTGCCGGACATAATCATTTCAGGACCAGCAAGATAACCCAATATAGTTTTAATCGGCCTCTTGCAATCAACCCATCCCTCGTATCAACCCTCTCAAGGCTATCGTCATTAGAGAAATAACTCAGATTGAAATGCACATACTTGAAAATTTTCTAATCTCCAAGATTACTGTAAACCTCGTACAATTTACTTGAAAATTTTATAATGTGAAATAGTACATGAGTGAGAGAAGACAACGTAACCTTTTATATAGAAGCCAGAAATTGATAGGTTGGGACTGTCCTATCGAGGAGATTGTTGAGCGTAGTCCATCTGCTATTGGGACAAACATGCATGGGTTTGGATTATTGAACCATAGACCCCATCTGTCATTGAAAACCAATGATTAAAATAGTGTGACAATCTATATGTAGTAAGATATATATATATATATATAAATCCCTTGTGTAGTATTTGTGGATTATGCATTTGTGGATAATGTGTAGTTGTGTACTATCATTTATACAAGAACATGTCTTGACTATATATGGACACACATGCTAAGACATACGTATGTGAGATTGGTGAAGCTAAATTGAAATAGATCACATTAACTCTACACTAATTTGATAGATCATGAACTAAAATCTACACTAATTTGATCTTCTAACTTCAGATCATTGGAAGTATAATAGATGGTTGAAATGCAGTACAATAATCAAAATTCAACAAAAAAATGTCCATTAATCAAACTCTACAATAACCAAAACAATCTAGATTTGAGATTCCAATCTATCCACGGTGTTCCTATGATATGGACGGTTCAATTCAAGTTCATCCATGCCAAAATGTACACTTCAGATTTAAGCCCATAGCTCAATGGGAGACAAGACATGTTTCAAGACTGAGGCCTTAGGTTTGAGCCAATCATCATTTTTGCTAGAGTACAAAACAACTCCAATTTGTAGGTATTTAGTCTATGAAAACGAAAACTACATGCCTAGTTAATGATGCATACAGTGTCATTTTCTATCTCTTGGTATTATTTCATTTCCAAAAGTGGAAAAAAGAGGTGTGTGCCTTAAAAACATGGCCCCACTTATACAAACTGACCGATGATCTGGATCAGTGAACCATCCAGATGGAGTTCCCATAAAAATAGAAACAAAATAAGATATAAAATAAGCCCCACTTATACAACTAGGGCCTAACCACATAAAAATAAAATAAAAAACCAATGGGGTTCCCATAAGCACAACCCCATTTGGGTCAGGTTGCATGAGACTTCAGCCCAGTCCAACACAACCAGATCAAATCATGGATTTTTAACCCCAAGCCCAAGCCCAATCCAACCTCAACCGACCCCACCCATGTTATTGGTTGGGTCAATTGGGTTGTCGTCGACCCCAACCAACTTTGCACCCCTAATTGATATTAATTATGAATAAGTTCTCATACGCAACTAGTTGTAGATGAGAAAACATGCAACTAGCTCTTTGTGGGGCCCACCAAAGGGTATTTATATTTAGAACATCTAATCCACCTGACAAGGTTGCCTATCATGAAAATAGGATGGACCCAATAGTCATTTGAGCCACGCAATGGAAAATAAACAACTGCATTTGCAACTAGTTGTAGGTGAGAAATCTATCAAATAAGCTTCAGCCATAATGAGGGCCACCGCCAAAGGAATCTTCAGGTGGCACGTGGCAGTAGCGGGGCCTTCTATCACCTTATCCTTTAGGGAGTGTTTTACCTGGGTAATATGTCAGTGAGTGTTTTACTAACCATAGGGCTCACATTGATGTATGTATTTTATATCCATGTCGTACATAATCTTTTCAAGCTCATTTTAAGACATGATTGAAAAAAATAAGAAATCAAGCTGATCCAAATCTCAAGTGGACCACAACATAAGAAGTAATGGTCATTGAATGCCTGCCATTAAAATTTTCTTCCTGCCATTAAAATTTTCTTAGGACCCATCGTAATGTTTATTTTCTATCCAAACTTGTTGATAAGGTTTGAGGTCATACAGACCTGGATGAAAGGAAAACACAAATATTATCTTGATCCAAAACTTTTGTAGCCCCCAAGAAGATTTTAGTGGTGGGCATTGAATCCTTACTGTGTGGTCTATCTGAGTTTTGGATCTAACTCCTTCTTAGGATCATGCCATAAAATGATCTGGTGCATCCATGGTGCACCATCCACAGCACAACAGACCAATGATCTGGATCAGTGAACCATGGCCCCACTTATACAAACTGAAAACTTGATTACTCAAAATCCCCAAATCCCTAAATCCCCAAATCCCTAAATCCCTAAATCCCCAACTAGTTTCAATCGAGATTGAGAGAGATTGAGAGAGATTGAGAGAGAGAGAGAGTGAGAGATACCTCACGGCCAACCGATTTTGCAGCAGGAAGAGAACAACTTCCTATTTGAGTTGGAGCCCTGATCACGAGTCCACGCCGAAAATAGGGTTCCCGAGCTCTGAGGGGGGGGAGAGAGAGAGAGAGAGAGAGAGAGAGAGAGAGAGAGAGGGTGCGGTTAAGAGAGGACCGAGAGAGAGAGAGAGAGAGAGAGAGAGGGGTGCGGTCATTGATCCTGGTCATTGATTTAACATGCAAGCTGATAATTTTTAGTTATCTAATCACCATTCGCATTCAAGATTGAGCTATTTTATCTGGATAGAGTCAGTAGACTGGTTGTGATTCGACAAGATCAAATCAGGTATACATCTATCAAATCCGTAATAGTTAGCTTGATTGCATGATTTATGTTATGAAATTAACGGCATGCACCCAAATGTTTATAACTGATAAGAAAAAAGAAAAAGAAAAAAGGAGTCACTGCTATGATCTTAGGAAGACTACAATTGAGGTTATGAGTTTATGGGGAAGGATATTATGCACTTTATACATGTGAACTTGGTCCACCTATATGAGATCTAGAACATTCATCCAACAGTCCCTGCCATGGATGGATTATAGCCCAAAAAAATCAAATCAACACCAAGCATTTAACTGGAGGATTTTTTAGGATTCCTTGTGTGTGGCTAAAAAGAAATCAACCAACAGTCCAATGGGTATCATCTTTGAGATACAACCATCTATTGCACAATGCAAGAGATGAACAGTGGATCTCCTATATGTGTTGCTGCATGTACAAGGACAGAGTTCCTGATTTCTAAGAAAAAAATAAAGTTACTAAGATTCATATCCTTTCTCACAATATAAACAGCTAGATTCAATCCAACTAGCATACACGAAATCACATTTTAGCTCTTTGAGATCCCTAGCGCGGTCGTATCAAATGAATGTCGCTCAAGCATGATGAAAGATGCAATATTGTAAAAGGATGGAAGCAAAATGCCCGTGCATATGAACAAGTGCACACACAAAACTGCAATGCCCGCGCATACCCAATTTCCTCACACATTTGCACTGCACTTCTCTGATAATTGAATGATAATAGAAAATTAAAGTTATCTTTTAAGAAAAGATAATAGCAGATTAAAGTGTTGACTTTAAGATCAAAACAGTGAAGGGAAAGCACAAGAACATGACCAATAATAATACCACACATTTTGCTAAGCAAAGGTGTGGACTCGGATCCTAGCATGCACCTATGTGGTTACATGTCCTTAGGCAGCATGTGTTTTTGCTCCATGCTTAAGATCTAAATGCCCATGCCAAATAGTCAGGCCAGTCTAATCATCAGGTGTGCCTCGTCAGTTAGATAGCCTAGTCAAAAAATTAAGACCGTTCTAAACAGTAGTGGTCCACACTATCCACAAAATGAAAATAATAGCCAACGGTCTAAATTCAAAACATGCATGTTGGTCCACCTGATGATTAGATCAGCTATTTAGGTGCAGGTATATGTATGTGGACTGACCTGATGAACAGCTTTCGATCTCATACATGCATGCAAGTCAGCACACCTTCCATGTTGATGGGCATGATTGAGACACGTGTGGATTCTCATACCATATATCACATTCACAACTTTAGGAGCAGCCTTGTCCTATCAGGATGAACTAGTCTCAACTCCACAGAAGAAGAATTCAAGACAATTTCTCTCGAGGCTTTTTTTTCTTTCAAATGAAAAGAAGGCTATTTCAAAATACACTACACAGACACATACAAAGCCTAAAACAAGGATAGATAGTCCAAAGATATGATGCCATATGGTCAGTGTAAAAATCAAAATCTGCTAATCTGTCACACAAAAGATTTGCTTCCCACTGAACATCTAAAATCCAGCAGAGGAATGAACAGTTCCATGTATTGGATGGGATTCCATGAAAACAAAGCACTTAATAAGTTCAGAAACTGGTTAAATGAAACGAAAACAAAAACATCCAGAAGCAAGATAGCTAATCAGTGGCAAACAATGAAATAAACAGCCAATCTTCACACAATGACGTAAAAATAAATAAAAATAATAATTTAAAAAAACAATGAACAAGCAGCCATCCATTTGTTTCATACAGAGTGACCAGCAGTCACCATCTTATCTTTTGGCCAGGGCATCTACATGTCATGACTCACCTTATCAATAGCTAGGATGTTCAAGACATGCCAGATTGGCACATGTGAAGGAGTGTAGAGGGGCCAAGGCTATGCAAACATGTGAAATTAGCAAACCTCTTCTCAGGGCTCTCTTCTTGTTACAATAATCGCTTACATGTAATGATTCTTATTTTACTATGCCAGACTCCTAACAAGAACCATTTAATTAATCAAAATCTTCCACCTTTTTTCCCATGAAAAGCATTGCATTGCATGTGATATTTGTAGGTTGTCCAATCAAAAAGAAAAGAAGAAGATATGATAATAATCCAAACAACTAATGCATTATAATCCATGTCAATTAATTAGACCAGAGTTCCTGTTTCACGGCCTTCATTATTGGTATCATGTGAAAAGAGTGTAGAAGTATGAAATAAAATTCTTCTTACCTACCGATTTACTTAAAGAAGTTGAAACCACAGAAAACACAATGACCGTGTGGCCATGTACCCACAAAGGAAACCTCATCCCCTCATGGACAATACCAACCTGCATTTAGTAGCAATTTACATTTAATGGTAAGTCATCATAAATTCGCAGCAACAAACCCATAGAGAATGATGAACAAGGTCAATAGCACCGGATGCTCATAAGCCACAAAACATGGATCTAGATGTGTATTAGTTTATAGATGAACTAGATAGCCATGTTTGGCGGTAATTGATAATTGGTAATCTAGACTGGGATATATTTGTACAAAAAAAAAGAAGAAGAAGAAAGTCGGCAAGCATTGAACATTTAGATCAACATTTTCAGGAGAAAATAAAATGAAGAAAATCGTTTTGCATTTATACGGGTATGTTTGGACAACACCTAAAACACTATCCAATAAAATCAGAAATCCTTAATTCTGGTTGGATCCTCAGATCCCAAAAATCCTAAAATCCCCAAATCCCTAATTTGTAAAATCAGAAAAAGCCCAATTCGGGGTCCACATTCAAATCTGTAAGCCCTAAAATCCCCAAATCCGCGGTAGACTGGAAAAAAAAATCCAAACTCCTTAACTATGGATCTAACAGTACAATCACTTTGCGGAAGTAAGCTCGATGATATAGTCTCCTAATTCAAGACAAATCAAATGACACACGAAAGTATTTTACGGAAGTAAGCTAAATAAATTTTTTAAAAAATAAAAATAAAAACCGATCATGTAATGCTGAAGATGAATCGAAATACCCACAAGCCTCTGATCACTTTGGATTGGAAGTGCACCTACCTGCTCTGACCCAGCATCTGCTTCTCCCTCTCTAAGCGTCTCCTTCGATCTCTCTCCCTCTCAGCATCTCTTTCCCTCTCTCTCTCTCTCTGTAACATCCCAAAAAATCGAGGGTCGAGTAGTAACTCAACTCTCGAGTTTCAGAACATCACTTATGCAACATAGATAGTGATGGTTAAATATTGTCTGTGTTAGTACAATAAACATGAGTGAGATTCTACCAAAAACAGTAATTCATACTCCAGATCCATGTATAAAGCGTAAGCGGAAGACTGAAAGGTATATATAGATATATATAAAATAAAACATTCTCGATCTCCAGAGTATGAATACTAACTGAGTCACCGTATATATATATATATATATATATATATATATATATATATATGTTGGTTCTGAATCAAAATGTCAAAATAGTACAACTGAAATTGTCAACCCTGTAGCCCCGTAGCACTGGACAGCCTATGCGAAGCCTCCAACGAACTGCATGTAGGAGAACTCCTGATCGTCATAGACGTCGGGCTCAGTCTCCTGTGCTCCAGTAATACCTGCATCTGATACAGGGCCTGGTGGGTGTTTTAAAACACCATCCCGTAACATGAGAGTGAGTAACTAACTTAGTGGAACAATAAAGCATAGGTTAACATGTTACCAATACAGTCAAGCAGTAATGATAAAGCAGTACAATCAAACACTCCTAACTACTCTTATTAATGCAAGTATGAATGCTATCATGATCGATGCCCTCACCACACCCTCCCTCGTGCGACACCATTTTACGTTCGTGGCATGCTTTCATCCATCAGTGCTCCACATCTTCCAGGCACATGCAATGCATGATGAGCATGATTACCGAGTTGTTATTAGTCCATTTCAAATAGCAGGATTAGGAAACTAAGGTACCTCCCTTGTATCATTCCCAAACATGATCCATTCTAGGGTCATCAGTCCTAGTTAGTCTCAGACGATGGTGTGTTTTCTAGGTCACTGTAAAGGCTGTCAAGGCTGTTACGTACAAAGGTTACACCACTCCCCGATCACCTCTTTAACAATTCATCACTATACAGAAACAGGCCTAGTTTATACTCTATATACCGCGGTTAAAACTCTAAGGCTCACCGCGATTTCAGAGTATGCTCGAGGTTACTCCACCAATGTCCTACCAACTGGCAGTCTATTTTCGAAGCCCGACTAGTCCACTTATTGACAATGGGACTCGGATGCAACCCGACTGGGGACCACAACCAGGCTACCCCAGTGTAGGCCGATAGCTCGAATATAGTGTCCCATACCACCATAATCGGCTCACGAGTCTGGTTGCTCACTGGTCACTATGGGGAGGTACGTGGCCCCAGCATAGGCCGACAGCTCGACCACAGTGTCCCATACCACCATGCCCGACTCATGAGTCTTAGCGGATCGAGGTACCATGGTTAACGGGATTCCACTAGTAAGTTCGGTACCCTAGGTTCAAGCAGTAGCGTCCAAACATGTTGAACATACATTAGATATATCGGGTTACTTGACGAGCCTAACTAGCTCGAGCGCACGATCAACTGAACGATATGAAGTGCATAAGCACTTCACGTGGTCTAACCACTGTCACCAGCTGACGTATGACTCGGGTTCATCAAACACATCCTACGTGGTGACATGAAACTCAACCACGATCTCAAGTCTAATACCGATTGTCTTGACTATAGACATAGTCCCAAACTCAATCAAATCTTATTAGTAGCATGTGGAGTAAAGCATGATAAACAAGTAATTCAAGCATGTTAGTAAGCATGTCATAAAGCATGTTATAAAGCATGTTATAAAGCATGTTGTAATGCACTACATAAATAGGAATACAAACACATATATTGCAATAGTAAATGGTTTAAGTAAACAACCTCATGGAGGAAATCATATATGTCTCTAAGGTAGTTGAGAATCCCATCTCAATATCCTCCTAAGGCATCAACATCCCAACACTTACTCACACAAGCATTTCCACAAACACATAACATACACTATTTCAACATACTTAGTGTATGTTAGCAAACGTATATTAGGGCGAATCCTTTCGCCAAGCAAGTATTTTATGCATACATAATATATTTATACAACAATTAATCATGGCAAACACATCTCTAAAATATACATGTATACGGTACTTTTTACAATACAGTATTTCTACATACATAGTGTATATTAGTAAAACATGTATTTGGGCGAATCCTTTCGCCAAATAAGTATTTTATCCATATATCGTATATCCATACAACAAATAATCATGTCAAACACATTTCTAAAAAATATACGAATACAGTATTTTCTACGAATACCTAGAATATGTAAAATTCCATATTCTATAACTTTAATCGAAACAGAAAACGGAAAGCACTTTGTACATGTGCAATTGCATGCAGATCATAAATCTATCATTATCTGACATTGAAAGCGTTGAAAACCGTAACCTATACACCTAAAGTCCTCACCTTTTATCGTAGAATCGTAACGAAGTCAATAGGTTTGCCAAGCTTCCGTATTCGGCAGTTTGGTAACCTATAGAATGGAATAGGTTAGCTATTTCATAACCTACAACCCTTACAACTCCAAAATAGGTTACGGTTAGGGTTTCTTACCTAGAAACGGAGTCGGTATCGCCGGAAAAGCGATGAGAAACAGGTGGTGCAGCTTGTGTGGTGGCAGGGATCGATAGTAGGGAGGTTCTCCTACTTCTCTCACTCTTTCTCTCTCTTTTCTCTCCTCTCAAATCCAAATTCGTATGACTGAAATGGGAGAGGGTTTAAGGTCCTTATATAGCCTAAAATGTCTCCAAAATAGACTTAAGGTTAAGGTATACTTGGGTTTTGTCAAAAGGGCACCTGTTTCAGCTCAACGGAGCATTTCTGGCGGGCCCCCTTGAGCCAAAGGTCAGACTTAAGCTCATCGACACCGGATCTATGTTTAGTTAAGTTTTCGTTTTGGTCAGATTCCCAGATCACGCGTGGCAGACAAGTTTCAGTTCAACGATCAGTGGATCTCGATCGGAGATTCCAAGTACATGTAAATGTTTAGGAAATTTTTCCTGATCCGAGGATGTATTTGGGTCAGATTCTGATGGTCTGGTAGCTTACAAATTGACCGCAAGTAACAAGTCTTAGATCACTATTCCAGATATTTATTTTGTAAAGGAATTTTGTGTTTTCACACTCCTTCGCTCTGGACTTAAGCGAACAGCCGTGGGATACTGTTTGGGTCTGATTTTCGAGATGATTGTCAAGCCCAGCGAGGTGGTCCTAAGTCCTTAACCTCGTATTATTCGGACTCCCGATGTGCGGTCCAGACCTAATACGAAGTTTCAACATGCTCCCGAGAGCAGTCGGGTAATGAGTTTGATCCAAGATTTTTGGGTAACCTAGCGTCAATGATTCTACAAGTTTTGGGTCTTGCAGATCGTATTTAAAGCGATTTAAATGGATTTCATGGCTAATCTAGTTTAGCACTTAGTTAACTTTGTCAAATTTCTAAAGGATTTAATCCTAAGTGATTTCCGTCTGAGTTGGTATTTAGTCCTTTGTAGTTTGTATATAGAGTGATCCAAGTTGTACTACTTAGCTAGTTTAAGATAGTGTCTAGGGTGAAAGTACTTAGGAAAAATTGAAAGATCAAGGTGGTGAAGGGTGGGATTTGTGAAGGAAATGGTTTTGAAAAGGGATTTGAGACTTTAATTGAGTGTTTGAGAAGTTAGACCGGTGTTAGGATTGACCCATCGCCTAAGGACGTCTAATTCCAGGTTGGGAAAAAAATCCGGGCTGTTACACTCTCTCTCTCTCTCGTCTTAGCGTCTCCTTCCCTCTCTCTCTCTCTCTCTCTCTCTCTCTCTCTCTCTCTCTCTCTCTCTCTCTCTCTCTCTGAGCGTCCCCTTCCCTCTCTCCGCTCTGGCAAGGGAAGCCCTAACCTTCTCATATTTTTGCTTTTTTATTTTTTCCTCTCCTTCATGTTTTATTCTTTTGCGTGAGTGCGGAACGGGGCTGTTTAGCGTGGAGGTTTCAGATGCCTAACTATGGGGCCCACAGTGATGTACTTTTCTTACATCCACACCGTCCATCCGTATTGAAAGCTCATTTTAAGAGATGATCAAAAAAATGAAGTGACCCAAATCTCAAGTGGGCCACACAACAAGAAACAATCTCAACTAAATTCCTACCATTAAAAACATCACGGGTCCACTTAAATTTTTATTTGCCATCCAACGAAGCGGTTTGCTTAGGGAGTTTTTTCCCAGATAATTTTAGGAATTGAAGCATATATAATTTTCAAATGGACCACACCATAGGAAATAATGGACTTGAACTTATACCATTAAAAATTTCTTAGGGCCACGTAAGTTTTGGATCAAGCTTAAATTTTTGTTTACCATACATATGTTTGTATAATCTTATAAACTAGTTAGATGACAAATAAACATTCCTGTCAGGCCTAGAAAGGTTTCATAAGTGGAAATCATTATTCTAATTGTCCCGTGGTATGATCCACTTCAATTTTGTATATGCGCCAATTTTGGGCTTAACCCCTTAAATTAGATGGAAAAACAGATGGACGGCATGGATAGACCACATATGTTCAAGGTGGGCCCGACTAAGTTTACTCGGTGTGATAAGAGCATACCAAGTAACTCAGTACTCAATCCAATTTACCATCTAACCTATTGACAATGAAATCAGATCTTTTATCGTACCGAGTAAACTTAGTTGGCCCATGATAAATGTATATGATTGAGACCAAAATTGAAGTAATCCAGAGCTCAAGTGGATCATACCACATGAAACAGTGGGAATATAATGATTACATTTGCATTAATGGAAATTAACATTATTATTGGATAATGATTATATGTCTAGAAATACTATGGTTTCCCAAACATTTTCATTTCATGTTTGGGATCAGAATTGAAAACACCGCATCACCGAGTTTGGTGAGGGACACAATTTGAAGAACCACCATAGACATGTATGGTTCATCTCAAGTGTTGGGCCAGGGCCCAACTCTCTTCAGCATAAACGACTAATTATCTTAAATGTAGCACACATACAGTGATTATAATTCTTGGTCTGGTGGGCCATAGATGCCCTAATTTTTTGATATGTGTAATTTTTTTACTTAAGGAAGCTGTTGGTGATTTTCTCAAGGACTGACTTGACCTGATGATCTTTACGAAATCTCATTCTATGTGAATGGGGCTTTGGTGGATCCTTGACTATGGGGCATGGTGGGCCCCACAGTCAGGGATCCACCTAATCCGTGTCCATTCTCTGTGCATCTTTTTCTTTGAATAATTGAAGTTAGTAAGTTTTGTGGGCCCCATCATAATGTGTGTCAAACATCAATACCGTAGATTTGATGTGTCCCCTTTAGGTATGAGATATCTCAAAAATCATCAGTAAACAAAACTCAAGTGGGTCATTCCATTTAAAACTATATGAAGACATCCTAACAAATATAAAAGCACTTGATGGGACCCACATGAGTTTTGGATGCGGCTGAAACTTAGTCTGACCCCTCATCTAAGTGGGACACACATACTGAGTGGGTTGGATATGTGAATCACATTTAGGCAAGCCCAATATAATAAGTTGGAACTAATGCTTAAGTTGACCACAAAGTGGGGATTGAATGCTCACCATTACAAACTTGTTGGGACCTGTACCTGTAGAAGTTTCCGATCAAGTTAATATTTGTGTTTTCACTTCGTCCGGGTCTACATGACCTTGTGAATAGGTTGGTGTGTTGAAAAAACCATCATGGTGGCCCTTTCAAAGGTTTTAACTGTGTGCATCATTATCATTGATGCTTCCTTTGGTGTGGTTTACTGGAGCTGTGTATTTAGATGTACAATTTTTGCATACTACTGTATATAGATGTAATAAAATAGATTAACAGTGTGGATAAAGTCATTACATGATGGTGGG
Source organism: Magnolia changhungtana (assembly GCA_030180095.1). Classification (NCBI taxonomy): domain Eukaryota; kingdom Viridiplantae; phylum Streptophyta; class Magnoliopsida; order Magnoliales; family Magnoliaceae; genus Magnolia; species Magnolia changhungtana. Next base: position 1,036,098 of record JASAUF010000502.1, on the reverse strand, counting down.
CCCCATAAAGCCCTGACAGGCCAATCATGGTCCGGATGGGGGTAGGACGCAGGCCAGTTCCATCTCTGTAGCTAACAGAAATGGATTGGCTACTCCCCCTGCCACCAGCTCTGTAGCTGGTGGTCAGTGCTCTGGGGGCCCCACCATCATGTATGTGTTTCATCCATTCTGTTCATCCATTTTTTACATATCATTTTATGACTTGATCTCAAACATGAGATGGATATAAATCTCATGTGGACAATAACACATGAAAACAATAGTGATTGGATATCCACCATTAAAATCCTCTTAAGGCCCATTAGACTGTTTATTATCATAGATTAGGAAGATCGAAGGCTTAAGTGGACCACACGGTAAGAAACAATAGAGATAAAATCACATGTGATCCCTATAATGTGGTCCACTTGGCCCTTTAGTATAACTCATTTTTGGTATTATGTAATAAAAGTAAGTATTAAAATGTACGGACGACATGGCAAACCAAATACATCATGGTGGCCCCATGTAGCCTCTAATGGGACCGTCCAATACCCAATTCACTGCCAAAATGGGTGCCCAATTCGAAAACAAATTGTCTACTTCCCCTGCCACCAGCCATTGGCTAGTGGTCGGTGCTCTGTGGGCCCCACCATTACAAATTTATAAGAAACGGTGTTGAATGAACATTACAAGAAAAAATGAGGTATAATTCAATCTCAAGTGGACCACATTACAAGAAATAGTGTAGAATGAACATTGACCATTAAAAACGTTTTGGGGACTATAAGGGGTCGTTTGGCACCGTGGATTGGAGGGGATTGGAGGGGGTTTCAAATCCCTTGGTTGTTTGGCAGCATAAAGCAACTGGGGATTGCCAATCCAGGGGGTTTCCAATCCCCTCTTTGAGGGGGTTTGTAATCCACGGTGAGAGTTTGGATTACACTTAAAATCATTTCAATAGTTGCAGGTGTAAATGTATGTCACTGTACACTGTCATTCTATTGGGCATATGGCTTACTAATGAAGATCAGCATCGTCCAAACATTGTTCATGTAGATCAGCATCGTCCAAACATTGTCCAGCACCGTTCAAACATTGTCCATATTAATCAACGATTAAAAATTGTTGGTTAGTCACTCAGACATGATCTTATACTTGTGGTTTATCCGAGACTTCAAATTTCACCATTTTCAGGCAAAACATATATTTTAGCGGGTTTATCACAAGCATAGTGTCAAAAATTATATATCTCACTAATTGGGGATATTAAGTAATTAAATTCAAACCCCTATAAATATATCATGTATAGGTATTTTTGAATTAAAGTTGATTCACACTCCAAGGTGCCAAACACACCGGGAGGATTGCCAATCCAGGGGGTTTCCAATACTGGGGGTTGCGAATCCAGGGGGTTCCAAATCCACGCTCCCAAACAAGCCCTAAAAGTTTTGGATCAGTCTGATATTTATTTTTTCCCTTCATCTGGGTCTTTATGACATAATCAACAGATTAGATGTCAAATAAACAGTACAGTGGGCCTTGGGAGGATTTTAATGATGGATATCCAATCATTATTGTTTTCCTGTGGTGTGGACCACCTAAGATTTATATCCTTATCATTTTTTATAAAAATCCCTAAAATGATATGTAAAAATGGATGAACGGAATGGATGAAACACATACATCATGGTGGGCCCACAGAGCACTGACCATCAGCCATGGGAGGGTGAGTAGCCAATCCGTCTCCGCCCAATTCATGCCAAAAGTTTGAGCACGCGCCCAAAAAAAACCTAAACCTATCTCTCCATTTCTTCGTTCCCTTATTCCCTCTATCTCTCGCCCGATCTCTGCTCCCTATTCCTCTCTCTCTCTCTCTCTCTCTCTCTCTCTCTCTCTCTCTCTCTCTCTCTCGATCTTCGTCCCGATCTCCTTTCCCTTTCTCTCTCAAGCCATTCAGGCAGAGGAAGCAAAAGAAGAAAGTAGAAGACAAGGTTTGTCTCTCTATCTCTCTCTCTCTCTCTGTGGTTCTCGGAGCTCTGTTCTGCTGTACCCATCAATTTGTTTTTGGATTTCTGATCTCTTCTGTAACATGGGTGGTGCTGGTTTAGGCAGTACTAGGGTGGTGCTGGTTTAGGTGGACCCAGCCCAAAAGGGTGGTGCTGGTTTAGGTGGTACTAGGGTTTGAACTGGTATGATGTGTTTCCTCCACAAAAAAAAAAAAAAAAAAAAAAAACAAAAACACCCTTACTCCAGATTCAATGGAGATGGGGTCATCTACTAGATGGTGCATCATGATATACAAACAACACGTGCTTCTGTATGGTAGTCAATGCACAATGTATATTGTTTTTCATGGTAGCATGACACCTTTCTCAATTTTTGATATGCTGTGCACATTCAAGCACCTACATCTTTAATTTTTTCAATAGACAGCATGGTTTATTGTAAACTCTGGGGCAAGCTGTGTATTGATCTATAGTTTATGTTCTTCAGTAATATATGTAATTTTGTTTTCAGTTTTAGCAAGTAAAGTGTATATGGAAGGCGTCGTTAAAAAAGCTTCTAATATGCAATATTGGGAGCTTTGGAATCATCGTAAATCGAATCCGTAATTTGAATCGAAGAGACAAAGAAATCGAAAATAAACCGGTATCACCGCCATTATTATGAACGTGAACCTATTTCTCATTGCTAGTATTCTATATATACCTCTGTTCTCTTCTCTCTCTCTCTCTCTCTCTCTCTCTCTCTCTCTCTCTCTCTCTCTCTCTCGTGGAATTTGATGACTCGGATTATAGAACCGGGAAGGCATTTCAATGCCCTTGAGTTCAATAAATTTGGTGACAACAACGAGTTTCTATGAGGCGAGAGAACGGTTAGTAGTTCGGACCCTTCGAGGTATGAAAAAAAAATCTCCCATTTTCGATAATAGAATAGAGAATCGTCATCGGTTTCTGATAATAGATTTTCAAACAAACACCTTAATTGAGGAATTTCAGAGAAATCATACTTGGTTTTGGATACATTTCTTCTAAAGAGAAAATCTTACATGTATGAAGAACCAGGATTATGTGTACACCTATCTCCCACCTATCAAAGATGGTGGGTAGGAATTCCTACATATTTCAAAATGGATTGGCGGAGTCCACCCTTCTTCAAATGCTTCTTGAATTCCTAATCACTCTTTTGACAATAGGAGATAGGTGTAGTACAAAGATCCTTGGTATACATTGTGTGCCAAACCTGGTTGAATTTTTATAAATAAAATGTTTATTGAGGATGAAAGAAATATACAAGCATGAAGGGCAAAGCTTGTCCAATGTATAGAAGTGGTCCATCTAAGCTTGCCCAATACATGAAGGCGGGCTATTTCATTAGTCTGATGGAAAATATAACTGAAAGAGATCTCGAGGCCATTAGATAAATGCAAGCTATCATCAGTCATACATCCCATCCTCCATGGGTATTGGATCCTATCTATCCAATGTCCATGTAATGCCATTGAGAGAGTCACCTTCTACAAAGATATGATAACATGCGAATTTCAAAAGATTTTTACACCTATCACAGTGCATGGGCCTCAGCTTCTTTTGAGTCTAGATTAAAGTTTCTATTTTTTTATCATTGAAAATATTCAGAGCAATGGTTCAGGACAGCAAAATGCATTGATGGTGTATTTGAATTCTTATATTTGAGATTGGACGGAATGGTCACTTGCCCAGATTTCCATTGACCTTATTTCTTGACCTACAAGGAATGATCTCAATGGCAATTAGAGGTTGCCTCGGTAGAAAACCCTCTCCTTATGATTTGGTGGCAATTTGCCTGCCCTTCCAGGCAAAGTGTTAAGCTGCCTCGAGCCCAAGTAACATAACGTCAACTATGAAGTGTGATACCATTCTGTCTATTTTCCATATGATTTCAACTTCCTTAATAGGGTTATTTCTTCTAATCATTTCTTGTATTTCTCTGCAGGCAAATTTAGTCTTTGCATAGTTTATACAACACAATGAATTCACAATTAGCAGTGGCTGAGCAACTCTCTGATTGCCTCTCAACACGAGGGATTTCTTGTAGTGTTTGCGTGTGGATCATACAATGGATAGCCTACAAATGGAAATCTAACAACAAATATTTGAATGAGCAAATGGTCCTCATTCAATGGGCAGAAACTCATCACTTAGCCAGGATTTAGCAATTTGATTTTGGGTATCCTAAAAATGGTGGGCCCCACAGAATTAACAGTTTAGATCTCTTACATGCATGCCAATGTGTGTGCTTGTAAATCAAGGGCAGCACATTTTGTGACACACAAGTATAACCCTTTATTTTTTTACTTTTTTTTTTCCCTTATGTGAAGGCGAGGATGGATTAAATGAAGTGGAACTATCTACCATGTCAGAGTCAACAATGCTCAACTCAGGAAACTCTTTCCCTTTTTTTCTTTTTTTTTTTTTTTTTTGCAGAATAGCTTTGGCAGATGAAGCACGGTGGTGAAACTTGAAGTTACAACTTATCTTTTTATTTTTTGTTTTTGCTTCTTATTTAGTTGGAGGCAATGATCTTGTATCCTGTATAACACGAATCTGTACATAAACCACCTCTACCATCTGACAATGCACATACTCCTTGACTATGGATGGGCATCTAATTGGTGAATTTTAGGCATTGTCATCCAATAGGTGGCCATTAATTTCATTATCCAGATTCATAGGCATATGCAATAGTTGGACAGGGGAGATGGCTTACATATAGAGGTTCATGCATAGTTTACAATTTATACTTTGTACAGTTATAACTATAACTGCATTTTGATGTCCTAGTGGATTTTAATTAGTTCAAGCCCTATTTGGCAGACACCTAAGGATGAGTTTATCTCATTTTATTTATTTAACAGTAATTATATATTTGAAATCTTCATCTCTATTACATAATTACTGTTAACTAAAATGAGATGAATTCATTTCTAGGCATCTACCAAACAAGGCCTTAGTCTTCATATCATGGGACTAGGCTCCAAACTGCAATTACATTACTTTCAAGTTGGTCTTGAAAAGAAGGTGCTCTACTTTGAGGGTTGCTTCTTCAATATGAATACTAGAAAACACCTACAGTTTGTTCATTTCCTTGCAAATGAACTGAGTGTTTACAGCTCAACTCATGGAGAATTTATCATCTTGTTTTTCTTGTTTCCCAAAACGACCATGTGCCACAACTCTGAATGTAAATCAATGTTTTTCAAGGAAAACTGTGGAAGTGGAAATCAATTTCCAGTTTTCCAAAGATAAATATGTTCTTACAAACAGTGGAAAATGTCACATTTGTGGAAATCAATTTCATTTCCATGGTTTTTTTTTTTCCATAGGATTCCACCAATCCAAACAATCCCTTGTTTCTTCCTCCTTGCAAATGTGGTCATTTTCGGAAACCCATTCCTTGTTTGATCCATTTGTTAGTTTAGTAGGACTACTAAGGCCCGCCACATTTCATTTGTCACTAAAATATTTTTATCTAATTCCTGTTTGTAGGATTTTAGCCTAATGGGCAAGCTCCAATCTCGTGTACCGATAGGCCAGTGCTGCCACAGTTTCGTGACAATGACTTCAAAATTGAAGAGTTCTCACCTCCATGACTAAGTTGGGACAGATGAAATTCCTTTAGTCATCAATGCTTTTAGAGTTGCTTTGCAAGGAATGCCATAGAAGCGTGTATGATATTCATTCCATACACAACATGAGAAAAGAATTTCAAAATTCCACAAATTCAGGTTTGTTATACATTCATCCTCAATCAAGAGTTATGGCATGTCACTCCATCATGGATGGGACCTAGCTTAGTAATTGTTCACAACCATTGATAATAGTTCATGTTATTGCTCAGGTTTTCGTTGTTACTAGATTAAATTGGCGGTGCAGTGTGAGTGACGAGTGGTTTGCTATTGGAGATTCTCTAATTATAACAGGTCCTTGGTCAAGTGATTGATCTCCTTCACTAGAATATTAGATAATTTTCTATACCATGAATGAGCACAACTTTTAAGAATAGAGTGAGATTGTTGCATATACTAAGCTTTGATTACTTCATTGTGACTAGACAACAAATATATTCCATGCATCCATGATCTGGGTACTCAGGCTCTGATTTTGTGGTGTTGAATAGTGTCATGTTGAACAGAGAAGGAACTTGGACTTTGAAATGCAATTACCATTTTTTCTTGGAAGGGAAGGAATATTACAGAATGCCTACAATACAAAAAAAAAAAAAAAAAAAAAAGAAGAAGAAGAAGAAGAAAAGATTGCAGGTTTCAGTGAAATATGACTTTGTGCATCTTTGAATGTTGAAACTTGTAGGATTTCACTTGGGATCAATTGGATTGTATTGCCTTGCATTTGTTTCTCCCAATATCGAGGTCTACATAAAGTCTGGGATCTCTACTTGTGGGCCCAGTTGAATCATACAAGCTGGGATGTTATACTTGGTTATGTGAAAAGTAGGACCCACCATTTTATGATCAATTCAGAAATCTGACAATCGCCGAATTTCTACACAACTACAAGAATTTCATAGATTTTTTACTACCCAAAAAAAGAGTTTTTCATTCAAAGTTTCAAACTTTTCGATTCTTCAAGTAGGAGATTATTAAAAAAAATCCTCACAGGTTATTAACATGATTAATAGAACCAAATAAATGGGTTGGTATCATTTATACAGGTTGGCTATTAAGAAGAGTAAGTCCAACTTGGGTTGTTGCCTATCATGTCCCCTTGTCAACGCTTGTGAATTAATAATAATAATCTTTTTTTCCATCATGATCAGGGATTTTGGTGTCTACAGTTGACACGAAGGATGAATCCAAGGGCTATCTCATTACAAAAGCAAAGGTGGGAATTGTTAATGCTAGTTTTTAATATTTATCATGTCAGATTAATCATCCTTACAACCTTTTTTTTTTCTTTTCTTTCTTTTTTCTCATTGGAAGTGATCAATTTTCTTCTTTTCTTATTTGAAGTGATCAAAATCAATTACCCATGCTTTTTTAACCAGCATGGTTGATTATTTTTACGATTTTATCAAACTGCCTCCGTTTATTTCAGAAAGATACAAGCATATGTAATTCTTTTTTTTTTTTTATGCTACACTAGTTACATGATCTTTGAATCCAGACTCCCGTTTACTTTTTATTTTTGGGAGGTATACATATGCTTTTTTACTGTTTGTGTAGTATGTGGAAATCTCATTTTCTTCTTACAATACTCACCCTGTTTCTAGTGTCAAGAATCTAAGTTATGGAAAGCCAAAGTCTAATCCATCCTGTTTTGTGCTATCCAAACAACAAAAATCATCCCATCAAAGGAAAACCCTCCAATCCATCTTGTTTTGTGCAGCTTAGGAAACGTGTGATTGGCCAAGATGATGCCGTCAATGCCACCTCTCCCACATTGGGCTGAAGGACCCTGATAGAAACCATTGTAGCAATGTTATTCTGTGGCCCAACTGGAGTTTGGAAGACTGAAGGACCCAGGTTATTTTTTTTAATACAATATATGCTTGAAGGATTACCTTGTAGCTGAAGATTTTCACTTCATGTTTCCATTTCAACCAAACCTCACTAACCAAACTTGGGTTTCCAATTTCCAAGCATGCCATGAGAATTCCACATACTCTCATGATTCTCTGCTGCTTCTAGAGATGTCTCTATATAACAAGAAATGGGCTCAAATGGCCAAAACCATAATGTCATTTGCATATCCAAGACTGGAATTATATCATTTCCTTTCCTCTTGTAATAAGTTAAATGCGTATGGGGAAATGAATCAAAACATGTATATGATGAGTTAATAAGGAGAAAAAATTGGGGAATCTTCTTTCAAAGGAACTTTTTAGAGCTTATCTTAGGAAGGTTCCTTTAAACGAAGATTCATGGGCTGGTTTTAGCCAAAGCAATGCTAATGAATAGGCACTAAAGCAGTATGATAAAGAATCCATGAAGATAGCAATCCTAAAAAGGATGAAGAAACTTTCAAAGAGCAGGTAGCCTGATTGTCACTCTCACATATATTTCTTTTGTTTTCTTTTAAAATCCTATGTTTCTGTGTGTCCTGTGGGAGCATCTTATTCTGTTTAATGCTTGTTTCCAATTCTTTTTAGTCATGTTAAACTTCAATTCTGTTTTAGGTTTCTTTCTTGCTTGGAAATTAAATAGTTCTATTTGTTTCTTAAGGTAGATTTAACCCTTTCACTAAAAAAGAATTTACTGTGCAACTCGAAGAGGCTGCTATCCACTTTCTAATTTTCATTGTATTTTAAATGAGTCAAGTTATATCTTGTGTATTATTCTCCTCTTCGGTACTCCAGGTAAATCACTTTATTATTGTAGAGGAATTTTCAAAAATAGTAACAATCAATCTGGTTTCTTTGCCTGTGTTATTGATGCTACTTTCATATGGCTCATTTGAGTGTGTGTGGTCTCTAGTGTTCAAACAATCGATAATTCAAAATAGAAAAAAAAATGAATCTAGTTATGTATCGATACATTAAAGCAACTCACAAGACTAACTTAAAACCTTTTTGCAATCATCAGGATGGACTTATACGCTGCTACAGATTTCATCGGCTCAACATGTGTTTCCTTCATATGACACATGTATCTCTTAGGTTCTAGAGTTGCTAATGGTCTAAGAAGCCCTTTAAAATTAGTGATCTAGCTGAAAAGTTACACATTTTTCTTAGTCACTGTCATATTTTAAAGAGATCCATGGTTCTGACTTCTATAGCTTCAAAAAGTTAGGCTGATTGGAATTTTCTTTTCACTTTCAGATTAAAAGATGCTTCGATGTTGTTAGTTGCTGGTGAACAGAGAAGTCATAGGGAAGACCTAATACATTGCTCTATGCTTCTCAGTTCTTCAGTTTGTTTGCCACTTATGAGACATCTAAATCACAATCATCTAAGCCTTATCCCAACTAATTGGTGTTGGCTTCTGAGACATCTAAATAAACAATGAAAATTACACATGTGCTACACCAACCAAGTCTTTAGAACTTGCCAAAACCTAGTGGACTTGGTTTCGCTAAGGAACAAATTGATAGCTCCCTTTGAAATATATATGTTTCAGGATGAGTTGCTATGTGACAGGTGGCAGTTTTAACTAACAGAGCCACAAACTTACATATTCCTAACTACCCAAGTCTCCCATCTCAGTTGATGTGCCAGGTTCATAATGTTACACTACATGCATGTTTTAACTCATACCCAATCTCCCATTAGTCTTTATGTTTCCCTTAGTAGATGCTCTCTAATAATTGTCTGGTTGCATCTATTGCTTAGAACTACAAGCAGAGAGAGATGCTGATGAGATTTAGACCCAAGCGACTCTTCAGCCGGTGAACTCTATAAGCAGAATTTGTTGTTAATGTTGATTGAATTATGTCTCCCCTTGTGATATTTGATCTTAGAAGCTCACAACAATTTTCATTTGTGTAATGCTCGTGCCCTTGTTGGCAAACAATTCTCTGCACAGGGGTTATGAAATTCCCCTTGGATGGGAAGCAGATTTTACTTATTTATGATTCTTTTCCATGTGCTGGCTTCTTTACATGCTCAACCAAGACTCGGTGAGTTTGGTATCCCTAATTCAGTGGTTTGTACAAGATTTTATATAGGTATTTAATAAATTTAAGTTGACTCAACATATTTTCAATTGTGCTTAGGTCAGGAAGCTATTAGATTCTTTATGAGTTTTTGTAAATGAAGATAAGAGGATTGATCTTAACAGTATGGTCGTCATGAACATAGACAGAAAATGCTTGCAATGAATGTTTATGAGTACTTGATAATTTTGGAGTCCTTGGTTAGGGTTTGGGCTGAAAGTACGAGTGTTGGAGCCGACGCTTTCGGAGTCCGAACTCATTCTTTTGAAAAATAGAAAAATGGGAATATTAGTAAATATGGATTTTCTTGTTAAGAAGAAAATGGAAGATGGATTGAAAAAACATAAAAGAGATTTTTTTTTTCTTCTTTTTTGCTTCAAGAGAGAGACGGAGAGGTGAGAGTGGGGAAATCGAGGGAGATAGTGGGGGAATGAAGTGGCCGCGTGAGTGTAGTTTGGTTTGAATGACATTTCGCATGTGTGGCATGCATTTCTTTTAAGACAGTAATCAGATTTTAATGAAGACAATTGAATTACATAGGCAACTGTTTAATGTAGGGAACTTCTCTGAAAATGTTATTCTGATAACTAACCTAATGAGAGTAATTTGTGGTTCAATTTCTGGACCAATCTCTCTATCATATTCAAAGAAATTCATATTTTTCTTCGTGTTTCTTACATGGTTCTCTGTCCCATTTTTGTTTGACTTGAAAGTAAAGGTGATGCATCTTCTTATTTATTCGATCATGGAATGCAGGATGTTGCCGTTACGGTTCTTACAGATCAAGACTTTCATGAGGATCAACTGAAGGACTTTCTAAGGGAGGTATGCATTTGAAACATTGCTAATAATGTTATTTAAAACTGTACCCATTTATGTATCCGAATGTGCGTCGGAGCTATCCGGATGTTGAGCGGGGGTCCATGGAAGGTGGGAACTGCTGTTATGACCATGATGAAGCTATCTATTTTCTACGGACAACATTGGAGTGGCCTGGCCATTTTGACAAGCCGTGTTTATATACATATTTATTTGAAATTAATGGAGCAGACCCGGATGTGCGTCGGAGCTATCCGGATGAGCGGGGGTCTCTGGAAGGTGGGAATCGCTGTTATGACCATGATGAAGCTGTCCATTTCCTATGGACAGTGTTGGACGGGCCTGGTATTTGCAAGGACCACACCCTTAACCTATAACCTAAATCTATTCTCAAATCCCAAAACCTATAACTACAACCTAAACCTTAACCTAAACCTATAACCTAAACTCAATTCCCTAAACTTTAACCAAAAACCTAAACTTATACTTATAACCTGAACCTATTCTCAAATCCCAAAACCTATAACCTAAACCTTAACCTAAACCTACAACCTATAACCTGAACCTATAACCTAAACTCAATTCCCTAAACCTTAACCTATAACCTAAGTTAAACCTATACTTATAACCTCAACCTATTCTCAAATCCCAAAACCTATAACTATAACCTAAACCTTAACCAAAAACCTATAACCTATAACAAAACCTATAACTTAAACTCACTTTCCTAAACCTTAACCTACACCCTAACCTAAACCAATACTCCTAAACCTATTCTCAAAACCCAAAACCTATAACCTAAACCTAAACCTTAACCTAAACCTATAACCTATAACCTGAACCTAAACCTAAACTCAATTCCCTAAACCTTAACCTATAACCCAAACCTAAACCTATGACCTTAACCTAAACCTAAAACTTAACCTATAACCTAAACTTATAACCTAAACTCAATTTCCTAAACTTTATACCTATAACCTAACCAAAACCTAACACCTAAAATGTATTCTCAAATCCCTAAACCTAAACCTACACCTAATCCCAATCTCAACTCCCTAACTTAAACCTAAACCTAAACTTGAAAACCTAAACCTAAACCCGAACCCGATTTCTTAAACCTAAACTTATAACCTTAACCTAAACCTATTCTCAAATCCCAAAACCTATAACCTTAACATAAAACCTATAACTTAACCTATAACCTAAACCTTAACTTATAACCTTAATTTATAACCTAAACCTATAACCTAAACTCAATTTCCTAAACCTTAACCTATTACCTAACCTAAACCTAAACTTATAATCCGAACCCGGTTTCCTAAACCTAAACCTTAACGTATTCTCAAATCCCTAAACTTAAACCTACACCTAATCCTAATCTCAACTCTCTAACCTAAACTTGAAAACCCAAACTTAAACCCGATCCCGAACCCGAACCGATTTCCTAAACCTAAACTTATAACCTTAACCTAAACCTATTCTAAAATACCAAAACCTATAACCTCGACCTAAACCTATAACCTTAACCTAAACCTAAAACTTAACTTATAACCTTAACTTAAAACCTAAACCTATAACCTAAACTCAATTTCCTAACCCTTAACCTATAACCTAACCTAAACCTAAGCCTATAACCCGAACCCAATTTCCTAAACCTAAACCTTAACGTATTCTCAAATCCCTAAACCTAAACCTACACCTAATCCTAATCTCAGCTCCCTAACCTAAACCTAAACCTAAACTTGAAAACCCAAACCTAAACCCAATCCAGAACCCGACCCGATTTCCTAAACCTAAACTTATAACCTTAACCTAAACCTATTTTCAAATCCCAAAATTTATAACCTCAACCTAAACCTATAACCTTAACCTAAACCTAAAACTTAACCTATAACCTAAACCTTAACCTATAACCTTAACTTATAACCTAAACTCAATTTTTAAACCTTAACCTATAACCTAACCTAAACCTAAACCTATAACCCGATCCCGATTTCTTAAACCTAAACCTTAACGTATTCTTAAATCCCTAAACCTAAACCTACACCTAATCCTAATCTCAACTCCATAACCTAAACTTGAAACCCAAACCCAAACCCGATCCCGAACCCGAACCCGATTTCCTAAACCTAAACTTATAACCTTAACCTAAACCTATTCTCAAATCCCAAAACCTATAACCTCAATCGAAACCTATAACCTTAACCTAAACCTAAAACTTAACCTATAACCTAAACCTTAACCTATAACCCAAATTCGATTTCCTAAACCTAAACCTTAACGTATTCTCAAATCCCTAAACCTAAACCTACACCTAAACCTAATCTCAACTCCCTAACCTAAAACTTAAACCTAAACTTGAAAATCCAAACCCAAACCCGATCCCGATCCCGAACCCATTTTCCTAAACCTAAACTTATAACCTTAACCTAAACCTAAACCTATATAACCTTAACCTAAACCTAAACCTAAAACTTAACCTATAACCTAATCCTTAACCTATAACCTTAACTTATAACCTAAACCTATAACCTAAACTCAATTTCCTAAACCTTAACCTATAACCTAACCTAAACCTAAACCTATAACCCGAACCCGATTTCCTAAACCTACACCTAATCCTAATCTCAACTCCCTAACCACACTTAAACCCGATCTCGAATCTGAACCCCATTTCCAAAACCTAAACTTATAGGTTATAGGTTATAGGTTAAGGTTAAAGTTTTAAGTTTAACGTTTAGGTTATAGGTTTTAGGTTTAGGGTATTTTTGTTTATGATGTTAAGCTTATATGTATTTATGCGTGAATGAATGTGATGCGGATAAGATTGTTTATGTTTGGATGAATGTAGTTTATGTTTGGGTTTGGGTTTAGATGGATGTGAATGTGAATATGATGAAATATATTGTATAACAGGTGTATATTAGGATGAATATAATGAAATATATTGTTAACAGGTGTATATCAGGAATTTTGTGCAGAATTTTGAGCTGTATATTAAAAAAAAAAAAGAGACTTTTAGCGACGAAAATTTTCGTAGCTAAAAGTTTAAAAGTTTTGTAATTTATTTTTAGCAGCAAAAATTTTCGCTGCTAAAAAGTCTTGGAAGTTTTTTTTGGCAGCGAAACTTTTCACTGCTAAAAAGTCTTGAAAGTTTTTTTGGCAGCGAAAAGTTTCACTGCTAAAAGTCATGGGAATTTAGTTTGGCAGCGTAACTTTTCGCTACTAAAAGTCTTGGAAATATTTTGTAGCGATGAAAATATTCGCTGCTAAAAGTCATGGAATTTTTTTTGGCAGCGAAGATTTTCGCTGCTAAAAGTTTTCGAAATTTTGCTGCTAAAAGTCTTGGGTATTTTTTTTGCGGCGAATATTTTCACTGCTAAAAAGTCATGGGAATTTTTTTTGCTGCCAAAAGTCTTGGAAATTATTTTGGCAACGAAAATTTTCGCTGCTAAAAGTCTTTGAAAATATTTTTGGCAACGAAAATTTTCGTCACTAAAAAGCTTACATTTAGCAGCGATTTCCTTTTTTCGCCGATAAAACCCTTCTACACCGGTCTTTTAGCAATGAATTTAGCGACGAAAATTTTCGTCGCTAGCAGTTTGTAACTGCAAAAATTTGACTTTTAGCAACGAAAATTTTCATCGCTAAAAGTGGTATTTCTTGTAGTGGTCCTAGGTTTTAAGGGTATAGCTTGGCTTATGAGGGAGATTCGAGCTTGTTTGAATCAGTAATCTCTCTCTCTTGTAATTTTCTGTTTTCATAGTGCATTACAGTCACATTGTGCATTGATTTTTTCCCATAAGGTTTTTTCCACATAAAATTCGGTTTATTTGTATTTGAACTTGGTTGTGTGATTATAGTACTTTGTTTGATTCATCTCTATGTGCTTCTGTGGTTCCCCAACATAACTTTTACTAATAAAAAAAAAAGTAAGAGCCAATACCTGTCACGTGTTGGCACATGAACTATGTCAATGTTCTTTTTAACTTCTTTTAGTGATTATTGTAATATATTCTTAAAAAGAGAAAGTACAACATTTTCTCATCTACACACATATCGTCTTACTAAGATCCCATAAATATAGGGTCCATGGTTTAATGATCCAAACGTAGATCCAGTGTGAGACCCGACCCGAGTTCACATGTGTACATGTGTGTGTAAGTATGCATTCTATCCACCTTGGTCCCACGGTCCTACCAGTCAAATCTTGATGACCCGTGACCCTTGGATAGTGTTTGTGGTCATCCGTGAGTCCCATCATGAAGACCCGACTCAGATCGAGTTGAGACCTATGCCATTGCGACCGCTTTGTCGTTGCGGTTCCGACTTTGTGTCTTGTGTGTCCATCCGGCGTGTAGATCATAAGTTGTGTGCATTTCATTTTCTAAGCCCTTGATCATGATCATGTGGCCCACCTAGGGGTGGTGTGCACGGATTTCTAGGTAGGTCCCATCTCTTGGAACTATTTTCAACACATACCAACCACACACTACATAAACCCCATTTCTACACCACCCACTACCTACACACTACCCATCCCTACCCCAACCCTACAAGTTTATGAACTTTGTTTATATCACCCTACTTTTCATGATGGATTTCCCTATCTAAGGTGAGAGAGCTCATGATTACTCTCCCTCTCTCTCTATCTTTTCTAGTAAATTTTCGTCCCTCCCTCTCATTTTCTCTCTACTCTCTTCTCTCCTTCTTTCTCTCTTGCAAAAAAATAAATAAATTCAGCCTCATTTTCCCTCTTTTCCAGCCCCTTCTCCTCCTTTTACCCCTCAATCCCTCCATTGAAAACTCATCTTAACTTTTCATCTTGCTTCCTTGGACAATTAGAAGCTTGGAGTGGAGTTTTGATAGAGATCTTAAGGTGGGTGTGCATGTAATTGCAAAAATTCAGATTTCTTCCATTTCTTACTTGTTTTCCTTTCTTTTTTTTTATGTTGAAACTTGTGGGGCCCATCAAATGATGGTGGTAGCCCCTAAGATTTCATGCATAGGGCTCATAGCCCATGCAAGGGGCCATTCTTCATGGACCCCTACATGGCTTTTCCCTCCTTGATCAGAGATCTATAGGTCATTTAGATCCTTGATCCTTAGTGGAGATTGCATCTTCACCATAGATCTCAAGTAGAAATCCTATGATCATGTAGATCTTGTATATCTTGTGATAGTGGAATGTGGTGCATGAGTGATGAGGGGAAGAGCCTCAATGTGGCGGAGACACTTCCCTTGTGGCCGAATCCTTATTTTTCTTTGTTGATAACCTTCTGATCATGAGTGTGTGGCCCACCTTATGGACCAAAAATATCCAAACCATCCATGGAGGGTGGACGTCCATGACAGTACACCCTTGGACGTTGGAGCCCCCTTATCTACCTATATGGGGCACATGCAAGGGGTATTTTATAATGGGAAGGGTCTGGATGTTTGTGGGACCCACTGGGGTAGCCCATACCATGATTTTCTTGGATTAAATCCCATTTTAAATAGCTTTTATATTTATTTATTTTCAATCATATGTTGCTGTCCAAAACTATCTGGACAAATTTTTGGGTCATTTTGAGGCCAAATTTTTGGGCATTTGGAGGGGTGTCTGGTCCCATGTAATATATGTTTCTTGAAGGTGTGGACCCCACCTATAATCATGCCAAATTTTAGCCCCATCTGACCTTCATTGGGGTCCCAAAGGTGTGGTCCAAGTGAGGTGGACAGTCTGGATTTTCTGCACTGTTCCAACAACATTCCACCCTGGACAGGTTGGAATTCTAAAATTTATTAAAATATTTTTGGGTGTCTAAAAATTATGAAAATTTATAAAAAGGTTTATCACTCATGTTAGGACCAACCTACAAAATTTTGAGGCCAATGGACGCCTGTACACACCATGGTGGTGGCTGGACCGGGCCACTATAATATTGTGTCCAGATCAGTCCGATTTTCATGAAATTTTGATTTATTTAAATGAATTAAAATATTTATAGAAGTTCAAAAGTTTTAAAATTTTTTAAGGGTATGGTACACTCATGGTAGGACATACCTACCAAATTTCAAGACCAATGGACCCCTGTGAACACTGTGGAGAGGGCCGGACTGGCCCACCACATTGGGACATTCACGTCTGTCTGATTTTTTGAATAGACTATTTTGTTTAAATCAATTAAAATACTTAGGAATATTCAAAAATTATAAAATTTTGTAGGGGTGTGGCCCACATATGGAAGTGTCACTTTATAAAATTTCAGACCCAACTGACCCAATTTGGGCATCCAAAAGAATGGACCATGATGGTTGGACTGCCAGATTTTTCTGTTGTGCAGTCGAGCAATATGCCTTGATAAAAACCATAATTCAAAAATGTTTTCTCTAATGGTGAGCCATCTTTTTGGATTTCCTCTTATTGTATGCATAATGAGGGACCTTAGCCCTCAATTCCCAAAGTTTTAGAGGCCCTGAACCCACTCTAATGGAGTGCTCAAATTTAGGACAGCAACATGCATTGCAGAAATTTCATATACATTATTGTCCCCTTTGTTATTTCAGAACTTTTGGGCCCCAGCCCATTGGGTTTGTGTATGATTAGTTAGGGACCCATCCCTGATGTTCTAGGGCCCATTGAGGCCATGATTATGGAGACCCAGATTGGGCTGGAATATCCCAGCTTGGCCTAGCCATATGTTGGGCTAACTTCCACCATTTTGATGGACTTATGGGTTGAGATAAGGGTGGTATTGGGCCCTTGGTTGCCCACTTAGATTGTTAGTTGTTGGGCTGATGTAGTGGGGCTCATTTCACCCAACTTAAACTTATTTTTAAGCCGCATTTTTTTGTGCTCATGGGCTGCCCATTAAGTTCAACTGAATGTATGAGTCCTATAACCATTGGGACTTAGGCCTTGGGCCTTGATTCCCCTCCTTGGGCCCATGTTGTTGAAGGTAGTATTGGACCATTTTTCGCATGCCTTTATGCAGGGATTATGTATGTGGTTTGGATGTAGGCCTTGGGCCTTATAACTCTATGGATTATAATTGGTTATCCCTTGGGGAAATGTTGGTTAAATGTCCCCATTATGGACCCTTCTAAGTATGGTTGAATGCCCACCTTAATCTCTTGCTAGGCCCATCTCTATATTATTTAGGCCCATAGCTTCTATGCTTAGTCTCATGGGCTACCCTAGGTAAATGGGGCCCCACTAGAGGTTGTATTCCTTATGAGGAATTGGTTAAGTACCTAGACCCTTCATGGTTAGGTACAGAGTTCATCTTCACCTCATTGGCACCCATATTCATCTTCATGGGCTACTCCTATACGCATTATATGCATGCTTGGTTGAGGTATGATTGGTCATGGTTGTGCCATTGTGTAGGATATGTTGGTATCTCCTCGAGAGATGGATGCTTGGGATTGATGTATGGGTGATTGTGTGATTCATGTATCTGACATTGCATAGCTTGTGGATATCCGCCCTTACTTCATCAGGGCCTTGCCTCTACAAGGGTATTCCTGGATGGTCGTATGTGTGGACGCCGAAAATATTAATTAAGCATACCGGGTGCATAGTATGCCCATGAGTGAAATTTTTAAAACTTTCCTGGTACCAAGGATCTACTCAAACGCCGTGACCAGGTGGAATACATAAGCGCACGAGGACCTTATACCGTTAGGCCTTGACTCACACTGTCGTGTAGTCGGTTGGATAGAGGTATGGCCTTACCTGCCTGGTGTGTAGGGGGCATTGCTAGGCTGAGTCTGACCAGCTCGTAAATGGGTCCGCTACCGTCAGCCTTGCTAATGATTGGCTGTCCATAGGCAGGTAGTAAGGTTTCTTACGTTCATTTGACTGTGCGGGGTCTATAGAGCGGCAGTCATTCAACAGTGTAATGGACCCCGGTGATTTCCTTATGATAAAAAATGTACTTGACTTGTGGTCTAGATATGAGCACTGGCATTACTTGCATCGCATTAGCATTAGCTGTACATGCCCCTTTATGCATTGCCTTAGTATGGCACCCAGTACTCATTGCATCTTATTCATGATAAGCCTGGGTAAGGCTAGTGATATCCTCATTGATCATGCTTCTCTCCTTGTATTTCCTACTACTCTTCTGTGCACCAATATCACACACCTACACCACCCTCTAAGCTTCTATAAGCTTATGCACGATTGATGCGTGCAGGTGATTCTAAGCAAGCATCATAGCAGCAGAGCGTGGGGTAGAGCTGAGCATTTGAGGACTCCAGTGTTGTCGACCTTTCTCTCCTTTCTTTTTTATCTCATGTATGTCCTTTTGAACCTTATAGATGATTGCAAAAGTTTAAATTTATAGTGAATTTTGTGATGTGTGCCTTTGTTATTCTCAGATGTTCTTGCTGTGATCTTGGGTATGCTCGTATTGGTAATAATTATATTTTTATGAAAAATTCTCCTTGTAGGATCCCAAGATCAGAACTTACCTCGGGAGCCGAGAATGGGGTACTATGGAGTCTATTACGGCCAGAACCGGCCACCGGGTTCCTTGTGATTTCGGTTACCGAGTCTGGGGCATGACAGGAATTGGTATCAGAGCATAACAAGTAATTCTGAAATAACTCAGGATAACATCGCATGTCTGCTAAGAACATGGGGCAAATAGTGTCCCGAGATTCTTCCTTTCGCTCCGTATTGAGCCTATAATTGTCTTGATTCCTTGCATCGTCATTATTTTACAGACGATGCCACGTGGTCATGACATCTGTAGTCATGGCGTCCATAGTCGTGGTGCCCGTGGACGAGGCACCCGAGGTAGCCATCCTAATCGAGCACATCCTGCTCCCATTATTGAGGATCCAATTCCTGAGGTCCCGATCCGGCCTGTTCCTCCAGTTGAGCCCGTAGCACCCGTACCTCCAGTAGATCTGGTTCCCCCACCTATCCCCCCTTCTCAGCCTGTTGTTCCAGTTTCGGAGGCTCGTGCTCCGCCGGCCGCACCTGTGCCTCCGCCTAAGGCGAGTGCCGCCCTTGCCTTTCTGATAGTACCTATAGGAGTTGAGTATTTCCAGCAACTGATGTAGTTGGTTGCCACCACATTGCAGACCCATCAGCCAGCTACCACTGAGGTTTTCGGGCAGTCTGACTTACCGTGTGCTAGTGTGATAGCCCGAGAGTTCTGGCAGCATGATCCCCCGAGGTTTAATGGTGATCCTGACCCTTCTACAGCTGAAGCTTGGTGCACTGAGGTTGCGAGGATTTTTGACACTATTCAGTGTCCTACAGATCAGAGAGTATCCCTTGCCACCTACCTTCTTCAGGGTGAGGCCTATCACTGGTGGTCATCCGTGTCCAGGATGGTCAGGTCTCAATTCGTTTGGACATGGGAGGAGTTCGTGACCCGCTTCGACCAGAAGTTCTTCCCTGAGCATGTTCAGATCCAGCGGGCGATTGAGTTTGAGACCCTAGTGCAGGGCAATATTCTATATCTCGGTATAAGACCCGTTTCTTAGCCTTATCTAGATTTGCTCCTCATCTCGCTAGCGATGAGAAGATGAGGGCCCATCGTTTTGTGACTGGTTTGCACCCTACCCTTCGTAGCCGTGTGGTAGGACACTATTTGGAGACATTCAACCAGGTCATCTATCGGGCACTGGTTTATGAGGAGGACTACGCTATGACCCAGAGGTCGAGAGAGCAGAGTTCCAGTGGAGACCGGAAGAGGAGAGCACCAGCCAGCAGTTTCAGGCAGTACCATCAGCAGAGATGGAGGGGCAGATCAGGATTTTAGTAGTCTGCGGTTTAGACAGTAGCTTCTTCATCATCATCGGCACCGCTAGCCACTTCATCTTCCGACCCCTTTTTCTAATGTATGCTTCAGCTGTGGACAGGCCGAGCATCGAAAGCGTGAGTGCCCTCTCCCCATTTATCAGCAGAGGCCACCGCAGTTACCTCCTCTTCGTCCTCCTCAGCAGTAGCAGAGAGCTCAGCTTCCACTCGCCGCTCCTAGGGCTCCTCCTCATCAGTAGAGGCAGCTAGGGAGACCTCCTCAGTAGCGACAGTAGTAGCAGAGACAGGAGCAGTAGAGACAGTAGCAGCCGCAACACCAGTATAGGGGATATCCGTATGTTGTTTGATCCCTGGGTCCAGTATATATAGCAGCCCTGTAGTATCAGACTCAGGACCCTCAGTCTTTCGGGTTACTTCCCCTACCAGCTCAGGGCCGCTTTAATTCCGAGCCCCATGCGCCAGGCCAGGACCCACAGTCATCGACCGGTGGAGTCATTGAGGGTATTCTTCTTGTTTCCTCTGCATTGCTCATGTTTTGTTTGATTCTGGTGCTTCCCATTCTTGTGGCTGAGCAGTTTTATTGATTGGCCGGTATTCTGTCGGAGGCCGTGTCCGTGGCCTTGGCCGTTTCAACTCCCATGGGAAAGTTCGTTATGTTGACCCATCGGCGTCCTTCTTGCCCGGTGTTGGTGGGGAAGATGTTTCTTCCCGCCGACCTGTTCGTGATGCAAATGACAGGTTTTAATGTTATTCGGGGTATGGACTAGCTTACGGAGTATCGTTCCGTCTTAGACTGTGTCGCGAGGATAGTCACATTTCACATTCCAGGCTTACCAATATTCCAGTTCGTCGCCGAGCCCAGAGGAGAGCTGTTATCTAGTTTATTAGCTTCGGTCATTGAAGATTTTGTGGCAGAGAGTATTGAGTAGCTGCCAGTTGTTTGTGAGTACCCGAATGTGTTTCAAGAGATTCTGGGTTTACCGCCGCGTCGGCAGGTGGAGTTTCAGATTGATTTAGTGCCCAGTACTGCGCCTATCTCAAAGGCCACCTACCGGATGGCACCGTTGGAGTTGAGGGAACTGCAGGAGCAGTTGGATGAGCTCCAGGAGTTAGTTTTTATTCATCCCAGTAGTTTGCCTTAGGGAGCCCCAGTGTTATTTGTAAAGAAGAAGGATGGTTCGTTGCGACTCTGTGTGGACTATCGCGAGCTCAACAGAGTCACCATTAAGAACCGATACCCACTTCCCCATATTAATGATCTATTCGATCAGTTGCAGGGTGTACAGTATATTTCCAAGATAGACTTGTGTTCTAGTTACCATAAGATTTGGGTCCGAGAGAAGGACATTCTGAAGATGGCTTTCCGAACACGCTATGGTCACTTTGAGTTTCTGGTCATGTCATTCAGACTGACCAACGCACCCGCTGTATTCATACAGCTGATGAACAAGGTTTTTCGGCCGTTCCTCGATCAGTTCATGGTGGTATTCATTGATGAAATTCTTGTATATTCGAGGACCCGAGAGGAAAATGTTGAGCACCTGCGGATTGTGCTTGAGACCATCCGTACCCACCAACTGTATGCGAAGCTGGAGAAGTGCAAGTTTTGGCAGGAGGAGATGAAGTTCCCCGGTCATATGGTAATGAGGGAGGGTGTCGTTGTGGACCCCTTGAAGGTTTATGCAGTGCGTAGTGGGGCCAGCCCACGAACACATCCGAGATTCGCAGCTTCCTTGGTCTAGTGGGATATTATCGACGGTTTATCGAGGGTTTATCCCATATTACAACACCACTGACCCGGTTGATGCGAAAAGGTGTCGAGTTCGTCTGGAGTGACGCCTACGAGGAGACATTTATGGAGTTGAAGGACCGCATCACGTCCGCTCTTGTCCTCACCCTTCCTGATGGGAGTGAGGGTTTTATTGTTTTTACTTGGCTTGGGTGCTGTGCTGATGTAGCATGGGAAGCCAGTGGCGTATGCCTCACACCAACTCAAGGTCCATGAGCTGAACTACCCCGTTCATGATTTGGAGCTTGCAGCAGTTATCTTCACACTGAAGGTATGGAGGCATTATCTATATGGGGTCAGGTTTGAGCTTTTCTTGGATCATAAGAGCTTGAAGTATCTATTTTCGCAGTCCGAGTTGAACCTGGGATAGAAGCGATGGATGGAGTTGCTGAAAGATTATGATTTTGACCTTCAGTATCACTCGGGCAAGGCAAACGTGGCAGTGGACGTGCTCAGCCGTCAGCCACGGGGCCTGGTGGCACATATGATGGTTCAACAGTGGTAGATGCGCGAGGATGTTTCAGAGTATGACTTTGAGTTCGGCCTGCAGTCTTCCATTGTTTAGAGCTTATCGATTCAACCCTCTCTGGTGGCCAGGGTGATTGAGGCTCAACAGATGGACGAGTCACTTCAGGAGTACCGAGCAAAGGTCGCCTCCATGGAGCAGTCAGACTGGCTGATCGGTTCTGATGGTGGTTATGCTTTAGAGGCTGATTGTGTGTCCCGGACATGCCAGAGTTGCGTCGTGATCTGATGACCGAGGCACACCGATCGAGACTTACTATCCACCCAGGCTCCACGAAGATGTATCGTGACATGAGGAGGCAGTACTTCTGACAGGGAATGAAGCACCAGATTACGAGTTTTGTGACTGAGTGGGACACATGTCAGTGTGTCAAGGCCGATCATCAGAGACTCCCTAGTCCCTTGCAGCCATTGAGTGTTCCAGAGTGGAAGTGGGAGCATGTATCAATGGACTTTATCGCAGGTTTCCCGATGACTCAGCGCGGTCACGATACCATTTGAGTTATCGTTGATTGTCTGACGAAATCGACTCATTTCATTCCAGTGCGTGCTTCCTGGTCTATGGACCGGTTGGCGATGATATTCATTGAGGAGATAGTGAGACTGCACGGCGTCCTAGTTTCGATTGTTTCAGACCAAGACTCTAGGTTTACATCTCAGTTTTAGAGGAGTTTCCAGTAGACGTTGGAGGTCACTTTGCATCTTAGCACCGCTTATCATCCGCAGATGGATGGGTAGACCGAAAGGGTCAACCAGATCCTTGAGGATATGCTCAGGGCTTATGTGATCGACTTTGTGGGAAGTTGGTATGAGCATATGTGCCTCGCCGAGTATGTGTACAACAATAGTTATCAGGCGACTATCGACATGGCTTCTTTTGAGGAACTTTATGGCAGACCATGCAGATCTCCTAGTTGTTGGACCGAAGTTGGAGAGTGTCGTCTCTTAGGTCCCGAGCTTGTGCTACAGACATCGGAGGCTAGTGATGTTATCAGGCAGAAGATGCGCACAGCTTAGAGCTGACATAAGAGTTTTACTGATCGTCGACATCGACCCCTCGAGTTCGCGATCGGGGACATGATATATCTCAAGGTCTCGCCTATGAAGGGTGTGGTTCGTTTTGGTGTGAAGGGCAAGCTCGCCCCTAGATTTATTGGACCTTTTGATATTACCGAGCGCGTGGGCGCTGTGACCTATAGGCTTGCCTTACCCCATGAGTTGTCCACGATCCACGACGTGTTCCCATGATTGATCGGCAGCCACTTGAGGTCCATGAGGATGCTTCCTATATTGAGTAGCCGATTCGTATTCTTGATCGAAAGGAGCAGTTCCTCAGGACCAAAGTCATTCCCTTAGTGAAAGAGCAATGGGGTCATCATTCGGAGGTCGAGGTGTCTTGGGAACGCGAGGCCGAGGTTAGAGAGCGTTATCCCCATTTGTTTGATGACTGATTGCTTGTATTGCATTCTCTTGAGATTGATGATTGATATATGTATGATGATGTTATGCATTTTGTTGTTCCGATTTTGTCAATTTCGAGGATAAAATTTCTTGTTGGTGGGGAGGATTGTGAGACCCGACCCGAGTTCGAATGTGTGCATGTGTGTGTAAGTATGCATTCCATCCACCTGGGTCCCGCGGTCCTACTGGTCGAATCCTAGCAACCCGTGACCCTTAGATAGTATTTGCCGTCATCCGTGAGTCCCATCATGAAGACCCGACTGGGATCGAGTTGAGACCTATTCCATTGCGACCGCTTCGCCGTTGCGGTTACGACGCCACGTCTTGTGCGTCCATCAGGCGTGTTGATCATAAGTTGTGTACATTTCATTTTCTAAGCCCTTGATCATGATCATGTGGCCCACTTAGGGGTGGTGTGCATGAATTTCTAGGTAGGTCCCATCTCTTGGAACTATTTCCAACATACACCACCCACACACTACCTAAACCCCATCCTTTACACCACCCACTACCCACACACTACCCATCCCTACCCCATACCTATAAGTCTATGAACTTTGTTTATATCACCCTACTTTTCATGATGGGTTTCCCTATCCAAGGTAAGAGAGCTCATGATTACTCTCCCTCTCTCTCTCTCTCTTTTCTAGCAAATTTCCATACTCTCCCTCTCATTTTTTCTCTACTCTCTTCTCTCCTTCTTTCTCTCTTACAAAAAAAAATAAAATAAAATAAAAAAATCCACCCCCTTTTTTCCTCTTTTCCATCTCCTACTCCTCCTTTTCCCCCTCAATCCCTCCATTGAAAACCCATCTCAACCATTCATCTTGCTTCCTTAGACAGTTAGAAGCTTGAAGTGGAGTTTTGATAGAAATCTTAAAGTGGTTGTGCATTGAATTGCAAAAATTCATATTTCTTCCATTTCTTACATGTTCTTCCTTTCTTTTTTTTTTTATGTTGAAGCTTGTGGGGCCCATCAAATGATGGTGGTGGCCCCCAAGATTTCATGCATGGGACTCATAGCCCATCTTACTTGCATGTTCCATGCAAAGGGGTCATTCTTCATGGACCCCTACATGGCTTTTCCTTCCTTGATCAGGGATCTTTAGATCGTCTAGACCTTTGATCCTTGGTGGAGATTGCATCTCCACCATAGATCTCAAGTAGAAATCCTATGGTCATGTAGATCTTGAATATCTTGTGTAGTGAAATGTGTGTGCATGAGTGATGAGGGGAAGGGCCTCAATGTGGCGGAGACCCTTCCCTTGTAGCCGAATCCTTATTTTCCTTTGTTGATAACCTGTTGATCATGAGTGTGTGGCCCACCTTGTAGACCAAAAATATCCAGACCATCCATGGAGGGTGGACGTCCATGACAGTCCACCCTTGGACGTTGGAGCCCCCTTATCTACCTATATGGGGCACATGCAAGGGGTATTTTGTAATGGGAAGGGTATGGATATTTGTGGGATCCACTGGGGTGGTCCATACCATGATTTTCTTTGATTAAATCCCCTTTTAATTAATGTTTATATTTATCTGTTTTCAGTCATATGTTGCTGTCCAGAACTATCTAGACAGATTTTTGGGTCATTTTGAGGCCAAATTTTTAGGCATTTGGAGGGGTGTTTGGTCCCATGTAATATCTGTTTCTTGAAGGTGTGGACGCCACCTATAATCATGCCAAATTTCAGCCCCATATGACCTTCATTGGGGTCCCAAAGGTGTAGTCCAAGTGAGGTGGACAGTCTGGATTTTCTACATTGTTCCAGCAACATTCCACCCTGGATAAGTTGGAATTCTGAAATTTATTAAAATACTTTTAGGTATCTAAAAATTATGAAAATTTACAGGGAGGTCAACCACTCATGTTAGGACCCACCTACAAAATTTTGGGGCTAATGGATGCCTGTACACACCATGGTGGTGGCTGGACCAGCCCACTATAATATGGTGTCCAGATCGGTCCGATTTTCATGACAAATTGATTTATTTAAATGAATTAAAATATTTATAGATGCCCAAAAATTCTTAAATTTGTTATGGGTGTGTTCCACTCATGGTAGGACCTACTTACCAAATTTTAGGGCTAATGGACCCCTGTGTACACCGTGACGAGGGCTGGACTGGCCCACCACGTTGGGACGTCTAGGTCTGTCTGATTTTTTGGACAGACTGGTTTGTTTAAATTAATTAAAATACTTAGGAATATTTAAAAATTCTAAAATATTGTGGGGGTGTGGCCCACCTATGAAAGTGTCACTCTGTAAAATTTTAACCTCAAATGACCCCATTTGGGCATCCAAAAGAATGGGCCATGATGGTTGGACTACCAGATTTTTCTGTTGTGCAGTCCAGCAATATGCCTTGATAAAAACTATAATTCAAAAATGTTTCCTCTGATGGTGGGCCACCTTTTTGGGTTTCCTTTTATTGTATGCATGATGAGGGACCTTGGCCCTCAATTCCCAGAGTTTTAGAGGCCCTGGACCCACTCTAATGGAGTGCCCAAATTTAGGACAACAACATGCATTGCAGAAATTTTGTGTACATTATTGTCCCCTTTGTTATTTCAGAACTTTTGGGCCCCAGTCCATTGGGCTTTGTATATGATTAGTTGGGGACCCATCCCTGCTGTTCTAGGGCCCATTGGGGCCATGATTATGGGGCCCACCATATTGAGAAAATTGGGCATTTATTTCTCCCTTATATTTTAGAATACTCTTGGGCTTAATTAATGCCTTTTTGGGTCTCCATTGATGTTCATTTGTGGGATACAAATATAAACTAGATTTTGGGACTTTCTAGTGGGTCTAGATTGGATTGGAACATCCCAGCTTGGCCTAGCCATATGTTGGGCTGACTTCCACC
Organism: Magnolia changhungtana; assembly: GCA_030180095.1. Taxonomy (NCBI): domain Eukaryota; kingdom Viridiplantae; phylum Streptophyta; class Magnoliopsida; order Magnoliales; family Magnoliaceae; genus Magnolia; species Magnolia changhungtana. Next base: position 1,009,235 of record JASAUF010000502.1, on the reverse strand, counting down.
ATTTTGATGGACTTATGGGTTGAGATAAGGGTGGTATTGGGCCCTTGGTTGCCTACTTAGATTGCTAGTTATTGAGCTAATATAGTGGGACCCATTTCACCCAACTTAAACTTATTTTTAAGTCGCGTTTTGTGTGCTCATGGGCTGCCCATTAAGTTCAACTGAATGTATGAGTCCTATGGCCATTGGGACTTGGGCCTTGGGCCTTAATTCCCCTCCTTGGGCCCATATTGTTGAAGGTAATATTGGACCATTTTTCTCATGCCTTTATGCGAGGATTATGTATGTGGTTTGGATGTAGGCCTTGGGCCTTATAACTCTATGGATTATAGTTGGTTATCCCATAGGGAAATGGTGGTTAAATGTCCCCATTATGGACCCTTCTAAGTGTGGTTGAATGCCCACCTTAATCTCTTGCTAGGCCCATCTCTATATTATTTAGGCCCATAGCTTCTATGCTTAGTCTCGTGGGCTACCCTAGGTAAATGGGGCCCCACTAGAGGTTGTATTCCTTATGAGGAATTGGTTAAGTACCTAAACCCTTCATGGTTAGGTAAAGAGTTCATCTTCACCTCATTTGCACCCATATTCATCTTCATGGCCCACTCTTATACGCATCATATGTATGCTTGGTTGAGGTATGATTGGTCATAGTTGTGCCATTATTTAGGACATGTTGGTATCTCCCCGAGAAATGAATGCTTGGGATTGATGCATGGGTGATTGTATGATTCATGCATCTGGTATTGAATAGCTTGTGGATATCCACCCTTATTTCATCAGGGCCTTGCCTCCACAGGGGTATTCATGGATGGTCGTATGTGTGGACACCGAAAATATTAGTTGAGCATACCGGGTGCATAAAATGCTCATGGGTGAAATTTCTAAAACTTTCATGCTACTAAGGATCTGCTCCAATGCCGTGACCGGGAGGAATACATGAGCGCATGAGGGCCTTATACCGTTAGGCCGCGACTCCCACTGTCGTGTAGTCGGTCGGATAGGGGTGTGGCCTTACCTGCCTGGTGTGTAGGGAGCATTGCTAGGCTGAGTCTGACCAGCTCGTAAATGGGTCCACTACTGTCAGGCCTTACTAGTGATTGGCTATCTACAGGCGGGTAGTGAGATCTTTTACGCTCGTTTGACTATACGGGGTCTGTAGAGCGGTAGTCATTCAGCAGTGTAATGGACCCCGGTGATTTTCTTATGATAAAAAATGTACTTAACTTGTAGTTTGGATATGAGCACTGGCATTACTTACATCACATTAGCATTGGCTGTATAAGCCCCTTCATGCATTGCTTTAGTATGGCACCCAGTACTCATTGCATCTTATTCATGATAAGCCTGGGTAAAGCTAGTGATATCCTCATTGATCATGCTTCTCTCCTTGTATCTCCTACTACTCTTTTGTGTACCATTATCACATACCTACACCACCCTCTAAGCTTCTATAAGCTTATGCACGATTGACACGTGCAGGAGATTCTAAGCAAGCGTCGTAGCAGCTGAGCGTGAAGTAAAGCTGAGCATTTGAGGACTCCAGTGTTGCCAACCTTTCTCTCCTTTCCTTTTTATCTAATGTATGTCCTTTTGGACCTTATGGATGATTGTAAAATTTCAATTTATAGTGGATTTTGTGATGTGTGCCTTTGTTATTCTCAGATATTCTTGTTGTGATCTTCGGTATGCCCGTATTGGTAATGATTATATTGTTATGAAAAATCCTCCTTGTAGGATCCCAGGAGCGGAACCTGCCTCAGGAGCCGAGAATGGGGTACTATGGAAGCTGTTACGGCCAGAACTGGCCACCGGGTTCCTTGTGATTCCGGTTACCGAGTCTGGGGCATGACATCTAGTGGAACACGTGGTGAATGTATGCTTCCTCGAAGATCTTCTTATCCACAAGATATAACTCTTTTTCATGCTTGACGACGAACCAAACAACCCACCAACAAGCAATACTCTCATCTATTCCTTCAACAAAAGATGATAGACGTCTTCCATCATAAATTCATCATCCCCATCAACTTCTCACTTAATTGTAATCGGTTTCGAATTGGCACCCGAAAACTACGAACGCACGTTTGGTAAAAGGGAGATAAACTACAGTAACCTGATCTTATCATGATGATAAGTATGTAGGTAATTCTCTCTTTGATTACGAAGAGTCCGGTAAAAATAAATAAATCAAACTCCCACTATGAACTAGTTACAGTGCTAGTCTACTTTTTAATAACAAAATACATTTTTTCTTAGAGAGAACTGAAATTTTGTTAAGAGGGTTGCCAAAAGGCGTGAAAGGAAAGCATCCTGACACTACGTCATAAACAAAGAAAAAATGTTAGTAGACTTTACTGCTTTTACAAAAGATGTCCACTTTGAACAAGTTACATTTTGCTTTGATATTTTTTTACTAAATGTTATTGCTTACTAAAAAAAATTACATAGATTGAACTATACTCTTTTGATCTTTTATGTCGCAATCTTTATAACTTAATTGTTAAATCATTACTATATTCAAATTTTATTTATTTATTTATTTATTTATTGAATGTATAGTCTAAAGTTTACTGTTGAAAACTTCAAATAGATTAAATTATACTCTTTTGATTGAAAACCTCTCTGTGGATACTATTGATGATTCAAACTCAATGTTGTTTCTGAATGTAAACGTTGCATCTTAATTGCCTCGGTCAGATGCTAGTAGTGGAAGGAATATTTATTCTAAAAAGGAGAATGGAATCAATACAGACCGAGGCAATACATCCACTTCATTACCTGTTTCACACGACACAAAAAATAACGCATAGATTACAATATCTAGGTAAACTTTAATAAAACTTTTTCTTTGCATTGATTTTTCATTCCCACACAACTAAATCATCTTATAAATTTTTCTAATAGTTTAAAATAGTTGTTCCTTGAATAAATTATATTTTATTTTATTTGAAAAAAAAAATAGTAAATTACGGTGATTTGAAATTATATTAAAATGTATTTATCAGGTGCATGTCGAGATATCACCATAGCCATGAGGCTCTAAACTCACCAAATTCCGTTTAGAAACAAAATTTGACAGCTGTTTGGGCTAAAAAGCAAATTCGACAGCCCAAACCTGTCAAATTCTGGGCTCCAAAGATAAATTGGACTGCCCAAGGCCACTGAAAATGGACTCCAGAACGATGGCCCCAATCCATTGAATATTTATTCAACCATATCCTCATTTGTCAGCTCCCTCTGGGCGGATGAAAGGTATTGGACGATTTCGAAGTATTGAATTTGATTTTCAACTTTCAAAATTCAACAGCGGCTTTTGTAAGTTTATTAAATAAATGCGTCATTAATAAGTCTAAATAGTATTATTTTAAGAAGAGTTCCTTGTATTTTTCCCGTTTAGCCCACTTGTAGGCATGGCCCAGTTATTAGAACCGTACCTCCATCTTCTCTGCACTAGCATTACCATGAGCAATCAATGATCTAGCCATGGTTCGGGGACGTTCTTAACCTCTCGGTTTTGAATTTGAATGCCGACCATTGAACTTTATTTTTCTCATGGTCATGGTAAGAAACATGGCGTTTTCAATTTTATTGTGGACCGTATAGAATATAGACAGTTTTAATCATCATACCATCTCAGCATGTGGGCTCCACTCCAGTGGGGCTACACATGCTCTTGGTCCTGAATACCGACAAAGGCAAAACGAACTCTTTTAAAAATGACAGCGAACTGATAAAACAGACAGTAAACAGTAACAGCGTAAGAGAAGGAAAAGGAGGCCTCACTTTTCATAATAAATAAATAAAGAGAAGGTTTTGCAGTCCAACAGATTTGACCAGTTTCATTCATCCTAGCTACATTGGACACTTAGACAGTCCAAACCGTTAATCCAAAATGCTCATTAGGTCCAAGGCACATTTAATAGATTACCATGAAAACAACACATTAATCTCGCAAATATTAACTATTTCATTAATGGCCCTTAATTTGGATGGTCAGGATTGTTTTATACAATAATAGGTCTAATCAAGAATTTGGTGCATCTATTTGTTAAGGGTCACTGTGGATTGCTTATGATTACAAGAATTACTTTTGTTAGGTAATAGTGACCATTCCATCCGCGGCTTGGAAAAATGTATGGCTGTAGAAAACAGCCCAAGTCAAGGATGGATTGGATCATCCGATCAGTGCAATTTTTTCCTATTAGTCCATTGAATGTGTTCTCAACGTAATAGACAGTTCAGATCGATTGATTGGACTGTCCAAGTGAACCAGTGCAACTAAGAGAACTATAACTTAAGAGGGCTCTGGTGCACTGGATCATTAATCAATAAAGAAACATACCACCAATCAAGGTAGTTTTCTCCCAAGCATATCTATATTTGTTAATTTAAAAGGTCATGCACATGAGTTACTGGAAGCATGGTAACAGCTCTTGCTGTCATCGTTTCTCAGCCCATAAATTTCTGGGGAGATTTTCAAATTTTAAGGTATTTGTTGGGATATTATAGGGAAAATCTTGACAAAATTAAAATTATAAATATTTATTATAAATTAATAAATATATTTAAAAACTATATATATATATATATATATATATATATATATAACAAATTCTTGTAGTTTTTATTATTATTATTATTATTTTTATTTTTATTTTTTTTTAAAGTTCGCGACAAAAGCGAAATATTTTAAAATCTTCTGATATTTTGAAAATCTGGCATGCTTGAGTAAATTAGGTGAATCTCAAAATTTCAGCCATATTTGTCAAACTGATTGAAAGAATTCAAGAGGTGGGTTGAATTTTGTGCAGCTGGTTGTATATGGCATCCAACTCATGTAGCAAGGACGCTTAAAAAATCGGGGCGATTCAATCGTCAGATGGGCCACCTATGTGAATTTAGAGGTTTTGGTGGGACCGAAATCCTTACTAAGCACATGTTCGAGACACTGTACGACACCGGGGCTCTGTGGGCCCACTTTGTTGTGCGTGGGACATCCCCTCTGTCCATCATATGTATCCTTTGATATTAGCATTGAAACAAAAGCATCACACCCATCCACAACTCAGGTGGGCTGCACCAAAGCAAACAATTAGTAGACCCTAAACTTGAATTTTAGCGTGGAGCCCACTATGGTGTGTTTCTTCTGTCAAGTCCGGTCATGCTTCTCATAAGGGTGAATGGACACAACAAAATCTATCCTATTCAAAAACTTAGGCGAGCTACACTCAGCGCTTGTTTGTTAACATTGATTTTTTGCACTTAATGCAGAATTGGGAGAATGTTATGCGTTTAGTGGTGTTTGTTAATGCATCATTAATGCGGAAGAAGGAAAGCGCTAAGTGATTTTTTTACTGAATTTTTTCTGTGATAGGAGTCTGCCTTAATGGTCAGTGAATTTTTCATTAAACAAAAAATTTTGCTTCCCAAATATATAATCCCTTTTCAAGTTACAACGGCAATATTTTTTCTTTAAATTGTTTCCGCGTGACAAAATAACTTTTAACCTGTGAAACTTCTTTATGCTCCACCGTGATGTATGTGTTTCATTCATTCCATTCATCCATTTTTAAAGATCATTTTAGGGCTTGATACCAAAAATGAGAGTTATATAAATCTCAGGTGGACCATACCACAGGAAAACAATAGTGATTGGATATCCACCATCAAAATTCTCCTAAGGCCCAATGTATTGTTTATTTGACATCCAATTTGTTGATTAGGTCATGTAGACCTAGATGAATGGAAAAAACAAAGATCGTCATGATCCAAAACTTTTATGGCCCCCAAAAAGTTTTTAATGGTCGACATTCATTCAACACTGTTTTCCTGTAATGTGATCCACTTGAGATTAGGATATACTTCATTTTTGGTCTCATACCATAAAATGATCTAAAAACATAGATGGACGGCATGGATGAAACACATACATCATGGTGGGCCCACATAGCACTGACCATTAACCATTGGCTGGTGGTAGGGGAGTGGCCCATCTGTTTCTGCGAACGCGGATTGGACACCGACAGGTTGAGTAGCGAGACACGCTATTGAAGTTAGGTCACCAAGTTATGTGGGCCCCATCATGATGTATGTTTTGTATCCACGCCGTCCATCCATTTGGAAATATAATTTTAGGTAAAGATTTAAAGAATGAGTCAAATCCAAAGCTCCAGTGGACCTCTCCACAGAAAACAGTGGCGAGAGTGATGCCCACCATTAAAAACTTATATAGGCCACAAAAGTTTTTCATCAAGCTGATATTTGTTTTTTCCCTTCTTTCATGTCTGTGTTAACTTGTGAACAAGTTAGATTTCAAATAAAAATCACGGTGAGCCTTAGGGAGGTTTCAATGGTAGGCATCAATCTCGCCACTGTTTTTTGTGGTGGGGTCAACTACATATTTGGATCGCTTATTCTTTAACTCATGCTCTAAAATTAAATCTCCACACAGATGAATGGTGTAGATAAAGCACATACATCATAGTGTGGGCCCATGGAACTTGATGACGTTGAATCTTGCTATTCAACCTATCAGTAGCTAATCCACGTCCAACTAGGATGCGGATTGGTAGCAGCTATATAGCTATATAGCTGCTGTATCGACGTCAGCAAATTCCGTGGGTCCCATCACGAGGTATGTGTTATATCCAAACCATCCATCCATTTGGCGAGCTCGTATTAAAGCTTGAGGCGAAAAATAAGCTACGAAAAGCAGCGGGGGATTGAACTTCTACCATTGAAACCCTTTTTGGGGTCACAGAAGTTTTAGATAATATGATTTTTTTTCCCCCTCTTAATACAGGTATTTCTGACCTTATGAACATATTGGATGGAAAATAAACTTAAATAGGCCACGGAAGTTTTGGATCAATATATTTTCACTTCATCCAATTGGGAATGACCTTATAAATAGTTTGGATAGCATATAAATATAAGGTGGGCCTTATTTGATGGTTTTGTTGCTACTGGTGTTCAATCCTATACAACACATAGTGACAATCTTCCCACTAAGAAGAATTGAGGGCTTTATGATGATATTTTAGTTTTTTATTAAGTATTTTAGTTTATTTGAATTAAATATAATGATTTTATTTTCATTTAATGAAAAATAATTTCTTTATAATGTAAAACATTTCCAAACGAGAAATAGGGGCAAATGTGTCAAATTAACATATTTCACACATTTAAGATGTTTGTTAACAAATACTTTGTTTCAGATTTAGTACTTAATTTTTAAACTTCAGCCATAATTATCAAACAAGTTTTTTTACTTCAGATTTCAAATTCAGGTTGTAGATTTCAGATTCAGGCTTTGTATTTCAGATTCGGTCTTTAGACTTCAGATTTAACAAATAGGGCCTTAGCGAAATTAGTGGTTTAGGCATGATTTTCCGATGCTTCCCATAGTATAATCCACTTGAGTCTTTTATCAAGTTGTTTTCTCCTTGTGGACTGATTAGATGTTATATGCACAACAAGATGGACCCATAGGGCTTAGGTGTTGGTAAAGGACAACGCACTACAACAATTCAGTCTTTTCGCGACAAGTCAACTTGTCGCTAAAAACTCCAAACTCGTCGCTAAAAACTTTTAGCGACGACTATGCTCGTCGCTACATTTGATGTAGATACGCCGTCACTAATTCTATTTAGCGACGAAAACAGCAACTCGTCGCCAATAACTAAAGCTGTACACAAGTCGAGTCGAGTCGAGTATCGCCCTACTCGTATTTGGCTCTTAACACCCGAGTGTTGCTCGTACTCGACTCTACTCGGCCAATGAGCAGGGCCCCCCTGCTCGTACTTTACTCGCCCAAGTACGAACCGAGTACGAGTAGAGTCGAGTCCGAGTACGAGCACACGAGTTGAGTACCGAGTGTGAGTTTTCGAGGCGAGTTCGAGTCCGAGTTTGAATTTGAGCCCAATTCGAGTAGGGTTTTCGAGTAACGAGTTCGAGCTTTGAGCTAAGTCCGAGTACGAGCACACGAGTTGCTTCATTTTCCAATTTAAATACTACGCAGAAATTCCTGCAGCATCTCTCCTTATCTCTCCAGAATATATGAATCTTGTATTTGATTCTCATGTCAATCATCAACACAAAGTGTGGACATTTGATGACGGAAATAAATACATGAAATATATCCAGAGAGGAAAAGGAGAGACGTAACCAGAACAGGCATATGCATTTAAATTGGAATAAATGAAGACATTACAATCTATCTAACCCTGAACTGTCCAAAAGGGACAGCAATTTATATGCATCCAAGAACACACTGAATTTATGTCTGGCAACATAGAAATCCTCAAATGGGCAACTGATTATCCTATACTACAAGTCTACAACTAGAATAATATAAATAATTCATATCTATGCCAAATATTTAGGAAAAATACAAATATCAGGTTAATCCCAAAATTATATTAAACGAATTCTATATTAACACAAATATATTAACAACTGATTAACAAATTCTATATTAACAAAAATATCAGGTTAACGCAAATATATTAACAACTGATATCAAGTTAACACAAATATATTAACACAAATATCAGGTTAACACAAATATATTAACAAATATCAGGTTAACACAAATATATTAACAGTTATATTAACAAATATCAGGTTAACACAAATATATTAACAAATATCAGGTTAACACAAATACATTAACAACTGATTAACAAATTCTATATTAACACAAATATGAAATATATTAACAACTGATTAACAAAATTATATTAAACAAATTCTATATTAACAACTGATTATCCATTGAATATTTAGGGAAAACACAAATATCAGGTTAATCCCAAAATTATGTTAAACAAATTCTATATTAACATATATTAAACAATTTCTAAAAATAAAAAATAAAAAATCCACACATTACCGGGCGAGCTGGGCAGGAACGACCGGCAGCTGCGTGCAGGGCAGGGCGATGACGAGTGGCAGCCTGGCAGGGACGATTTTAAACCGGACGACTGGCAGGGATGAGCTCCGTCAACGGACAGGCCGCAGGGACGAGCGGCAGGGTCTAGCACCGCCGGACAGGGGACAGGGGACAAGGGCGAGTGTGAGAGAGAGAGGGGGAAGAAAAGGGACGACCGGAGTCTGGACGAGTTCTGGAAGAGGGAGGGGAGAGAGAGAGGGGGGTTTTTTTTTCAAACGGGCGGGAAGAAGGGTTTAGGCACTCGCTGGTTGAAAATGACGGGAGGGTGGGGTAGGGTTTTTTGGGACAGGGGCGAGTGAGAGAGAGAGAGAGAGAGAGAGAAGAGAAGAAGAAGAAGAGGGAGTACCGGAGTCCGGACGAGCGCTGGAAGAGGGAGGGGAGAGAGAGAGGGGGTTTTTTTTCAAATGGGTGGGAAGAAGGGTTTGGGTGCTCGCTGGTTGAAAATGACAGATGGGTGGGGTAGGGTTTTTTAGGCACTCGGCTACTCGCTCTGGTTGAAAATGAAAAACGGGTGGGTGGGTAGGGTTTTTTGGGGCGGGCTTATATATAGAGGAACGAGTCGAGTACCTCTAGACTCGTACTCTACTCGTTATGTAAACGAGTCGTGGAAACCCGCTCGTACTCGGCTCTAACTCAGACGAGTCAAGTACGAGTCGAGTATGAGTCGAGTCGAGCGAGTACTCGAGCCTTAGTCTGCTCGTGTACAGCTCTACCAATAACTCAACTATTTGCGATGACCTAATAACTTGTCGCAAAATATATTTAATTAGCGACGACTTGACACGTTGCCATTGCATATCATAAAACGTCGCTAAATATGAGACTCGTTGTGAATAAAAACGTGTTGCAACGACTGTGCTCGTTGCCACGTTTGATGCAGATACGGCGTCACTAATTCTATTTAGCGACGAAAACGGCAACTCGTCGCCAATAACTCAACTATTTGCGACGACCTAATAACTTGTCACAAAATATAGTTAATTAGCGACGAGTTGACACGTCGCCATTGCATATCGTAAAATGTCGCTAAATATGAGACTCATCACGAATAAAGACGTGTTGCGACGAGTCCTCGTCGTCGCTAAAAATGTTTAGTGACGACTGTGCTCGTCGCCATGTTTGATACAGATACGGCGTCACTAATTCTATTTAACGACGAAAACGATAACTCGTCGCCAATAACTCAACTATTTGTGACGACCTAATAACTTGTCGCGAATATAGTTAATTAGCGACGAGTTGATACGTCGCTATTGCATATCGTAAAACGTTGTTAAATATGAGACTCGTTGCGAATAAAAACGTGTTGCGACGAGTCCTCTCATTGCTAATAAACCCAAATTTGTCACAAAAAGTTTTTTGCGGCGAGTGTTGTTTGTCGCCAATGTTGTTGTAAATAATAATGATTTGCGACAACTTAATACAGTGTCGCTAAATAAAGCTTATTTGCAACGAGTTTACACGTCGCCATTGCATATAAAGTCGTTGCGAATAAAAACGTTTTAGTGACAAATTCTATTTAATGACAAAAGCAACAAGTCGTCGCTAATGATTTAATTATTTACCATGACTTAACAACTTGTCACAAAATATTAGCGATGAGTTAACATGTCACCATTACATATCACAAAATGACATCAATTTTTTTGTTTGAACTAACTTAATCAAACAAAATAACCTGTATTAATCAATATTCATCATCATCCATTGAAATATAAAAAGTAATGAGATTAAATAAAATAATTAAATTTATAATTATCCAGAACATAAAAAAAAGTACACATGTCCAAATTGTCCAATAAAAATAAATAATAAAAAAAAGAAATGTGCGTCATCGATAATGTGGTGCGGCATGGGAAGATAACACCAATCTTCAGAAAAATCTGCTGAATTTTGTGATGTGCACGTCAAGTCGTCAACACAGCTCAGCAGCTTGGATACAAATTGCGTAGTGAGCAACTCACTACACTTAGTGTACAGAGTGAAGTCTATGAGGTCCATCCATTCATCTCATACAATCATCCAAACATCCATCAATCCATCTATCCAACCATTCCATCTATCTATATATCCAGTCATCCAAACATCCAACCATACATCCATTCATCCAACCATCCAACCATACTATCCATCCATCCATCCGACCATCTCGATCATACATCTAATCATCCCATCAATCATTAAAACATCCATCCATCCATACCATCTATCCATCAAACATGGTTAATCTTGTGATTATCGGTGATGTGCAACATTCGATTGTTAATTGGAGACTTAATGAAGTGATGCACAATGATTTCTACCGTTCGATAAAGGATTGGAGGTTGATCGGATGGTCAACAACACTTTCTATATATCGTTTGATTGTTGATTGGAGATCGATCAAGCGATTGTCGATGTGCACCATTCTATCATCAATAGGAAAATTGATAATAAGATTTATGTTGATTTGTATCGTTCAATCATTAATTGGAGGTTCATTAGATGTTGATCATCACTTCGTGTCATCCGATTTGTTGATTAAGAAGTCGATCGACCGATCATCAGTAATGTGCACTGTTCGATCGTCGATCAGGAACTTAATGAGGTAATATACATTGGTTTCCACCGTTTAATTGATGAGCACACAGACAGATGAAGGAAAACTATTCATAAAAGTACACATGCAGATAATTTAAGATGTTATTGCAAATACTCTACCCTTTCACAATAAAACTACATTCATCGTAAAAAGATTCAGTAGGTATATGTCGCAATGAGATAACCTGGTCGTCGCTAAAACAAACTATCTGCAGGGACTTTTGTGTCGTTGCAAAAAATAACGTCTTAAAAACGTCGACTATTTGCGATGATTTACAATGTTGTTACAAATACTCTAACATTTTGCAATGAAACTACGTTCGTCGGATAAAGTTTCAGTTTGTATTTATCGCAACGAGTTAACCTGGTCGTCTCTAAAATAGACTATTTACAGTGACTTTCGTATCATGGCAAAAAATAATGTTTTTCCACGACACTCAATTCGTCGCATAATAGAAACTCGTGGCGAAACGACTTTTTCGCCATGTAATTTTTTTGGAAGAAATTGGTGGAAAACGTTTTAGCGACGATAATTATAGCTCATCGCAAAAATGTCAACTATTTGCGATGATTTACAATGTTGTTACAAATACTCTAACATTTTGCAATGAAACTACGTTCGTCGCAAACGGTTTCAATTTATATTTGTCGCAACAAATTAACCTAGTCGCCGCTAAAACAGACTATTGCAGCGGCTTTCATGTCCTAGCAAAAAATAATGTTTTGCCACGACACTCAATTCGTCACATAAAGTGGACATTAGCGATGACCATAGAAACGCGTGACGAAACGACTTTCCCGCCATGTAATTTTTCTGGGAGAAATTGGTGGGAAATGTTTTATCGACGATAATTATTGCTCGTTGTAAAAACGTCGACTATTTGCGATGATTTACAATGTTGTTGCAAATACTCTAATATTTTGCAACGAAATTATGTTCGTCGCAAAAGGTTTCAGTTTGTAGTTGTCGCAACGAGTGAACCTAGTCGTCACTAAAACAGACTATTTGCAGCGACTTGTGTGTGGTGGCAAAAAATAATCTTTTACAACGACACTCAATTCGTCGCATAAAGTGAACATTAGCGATGACCATAGAAACACGTGGCGAAATGACTTTCCCGCAATGTAATTTTCCTGGGAAAAATTGGTGGAAAACGTTTTAACAACGATAATTATAGTTTGTTGTAAAAATGTCGACTGTTTGCAATGATTTACAATGTTGTTGCAAATACTCTAATATTTTGCAATGAAAGTACGTTCGTCGTAAAAGGTTTCAATTTGTATTTGTCGCAACGAGTTAACCTAGTCGTCGCTAAAACCGACTATTTGCAGCGACTTTCATGTCGTGGCAAAAAATAATATTTTGCCACGACACTCAATTCATCGCATAAAGTGGTCATTAGAGATTACCATAGAAATGCGTGACGAAACGTCTTTCCCGCCATGTAATTTTCCTGGGAGAAATTGGTGGAAAATGTTTTAGCGACGATACTTATATCTCGTCGCAAAAACGTCGACTAATTGCGATGATTTACAATGTTGTTGCAAATACTCTATATTTTGCAATAAAACTACGTTCGTCGCAAAAGGTTTCAGTTTGTATTTGTCGCAACGAGTTAATCTGGTTGTCGCTAAAACAGACTATTTGCAGCAACTTTCGTGTCATAGCAAAAAATATTGTTTTGCCATAACACTCAATTCGTCGCATAAAGTGGACATTAGCGATGACCATAAAATTGCGTGGTGAAATGTCTTTCCCGCCATGTAATTTTTCCGAGAGAAATTGGTGGGAAACGTTTTAGCGACGATAATTATAGCTCGTTGCAAACATGTTGACTATTTGCGATGATTTATAATGTTGTTGCAAATACTCTAATATTTCGCAATGAAACTACGTTCATCGCAAAATGTATAATTCTGTATTTTTTACAATGGGTTGAACTAGTCATTGCAAAAGCTACTATTTGCGACAACTTTTGTGTCGTTGTAAAAAACTTTTTTTTACGACACTTAATTTGTCACAAAAAGTGGCTATTAGCGATGACTGGTTAAGATCGTTGTAAAAAATTCATACGAAAACTTTTTGCGACAAGTTTTGCGACGATAATTGAAGCTCGTCGCAAAAAAGTTAACTATTATCGACGATTTAAACTGTCATCGTAAATAATCTATTTTTTCGCAACGACTTAAAATGTCGTTGTAAAAAATTGCATTTCGCAATGAAATTAGACTCGTCGCTAAGCAATGAAATTAGACTCGTCGATAAAAAAAATCATTGCAAAAAGTCTAATTTGTTGTAGTGGTAAAATAATTATACAATGATTATTTTCATGACCATCTATTAAAACATAGAATTTAATTTTCATTATTATTATGAAAAGGTGTAATTGTCTCATGGAATTCAAGCTTTTCTTTATCACTCAGGCGTTTCAAATGGTCATATTATAGAAAATCATTTTTCCTTTGAAATTGCTTTTCATGGAATCCTTTACATTCAAATTTGCTTAGGTGGCATAACTTTAACTTTTAACACTAAAAATAAGAACCTATTCCCGTCACGTGTGGGCATGTGAATGCATTGCCAATGTTCTTTTGGCTTCTATCAGTGATTATTGTAATCCGTTGCTAAAAAGAGGAAGTACGGCATTTGTTGATCACCCCCACTATAGCCTTGCTATGATTCTTTAAATATAGGGCTCATGGTTTAATGATCCAAACCGTAGATCTGGTGGACCCATGGCAAATATGTATGCTCTCTTAGAGATCTTGCAAGATATCAACCATTTAACATAGATATATGTGAATGGTGCGGAAATGAGAAATCGAATGCCTATATATATATATATATATATATATATATATATATATATATATATATATATATATATATATATATATATTATGGCATACAAATTACAAAAACATCCATAACATAATTATGATAAATATAAAATTACAGTATAATAATAAATAGATGGCTATGAGGGAAAATAGAAGGAACATCTACATTCATTAGAAAAATAGTAAAATATTGAACGGTCTGGATCATTCAATCCTTTTGGATCATGGAACCATGGGACCTCTTGTGCTAACGAGAAGGATACTGTAATTCTCCCGTTATAGAGTGACCCCTTGAGACGGGTTGCATTCAATAAATGCAACACAGCTGAGCCCGATCACAGGTAGTTGCACTAAAGTATGCTAATTAACAAGCTAATTACAAAAAAAAAAAAAAAAAAAAATAGTTTTCATTCGACGCTACTAAGGAAAGTAAGAAAGTTATAATTAAACAATGATTATTTTCAAAAGCATTATTAAAATATAATTTTTATTTTAATGGTTATATTTAGACTGAAGTGAAAATATATAATGATTGTGTTGTAGCATAACTATAACTTTTACCAATAGAAAAAAGTAAGAACCTGTATCCGTCATGTGTCCGCATGTGAATGCGAAACCAATGTTCTTTCTAGCTTCTATTATATAGTGATTATTGTAATCTGTTGGTTTTTTTTAAAAAGTACGGCATTTGCTCATCGCCACACATATAGCCTTGGTAATAATCTTTAAATACCGGGCCGTGGTTTACTTATCCAAACCATAGATCTGATGAGACCCATGGAAAATGTATGCTCCCTCCGAAGATCTTGCTAGATATTAACACTTCAAGATGTACGTGAATAGTGTAGAAATGAGGGATCGAATGCCTTTATATATATATATATATATATATATATATTTGTGTGTGTGTGTGGAGTTGAATTACAAAAAAGCCCATAAGCATGATTGCAATAAATATATACATACAGTGTACATATTAATAAATAGTAGGGTTGTCAACGGGCCAAACCTGAGGTAGGTCATGGCCTGTATTCTGAACTGCAATAGTGTCATGCCCCGAACTCGGAGACCGGGCTCACAAAATTCCCGATCGCCGAATTCGGCGCCAACAGCCTCCGTAGTACCCCATTCTCGGCTCCCGGCACCCATATACCAGGTTCCGATCCTGGGATGCTATAAGGAGGATTTCTAATAATCCATTTGATTCGTAATGAGCATAACCACAAGCATAACCCACGAACAATAACCACAAGAACACCATCACAAATTCCACTATGAACAAAAACTTTAAGTACAATGCGTAGAAAAGGAAAATACAAGATAGTGCTAATAACAAAACTCCAGAAGTTCGGCTGCATGCTCCAACTGCAGCGAGACTACGGCTGCGTCCTGGCGTCACCTGCACCCATCAATCGTGCATAAGCTTATAAAAAACTTAGAGGGTGGTGTAAGTGTGTGCGAACGTGCTAAGAATGCAAAGTCAGAGTAATGCGGAATCATGCTGATGAGTACGTAAATGCAACCAGCCGTACCAAGCTATGCAGCACAAGATATAAATGCTATCGGCCATAACAAGGCCATGCGATTCAACATGTAGGTCAAGCATGCCAACCCTCATACCAATGCAACTCCTCACTAAAGCACCAAATCAGTACGGTTCTCAGTATGGATAATCACCAGGGTTCAGTACACTCCAAATGACACAGTCTCTCTCCAAGCAGCACAGTCCAAGTGAGCATAAGAAACCTGACTATCCGCCCGGCCAATAGTCAGCCAATACCTATCCGGCACGTCGATAGCGAACCCATTTCCGAGCTGGTCAAACTCAACCTAGTAATGACCCCTGCTCTCGGGTGAGTAAGGCCACCACTCCTTTCCAACCGACCACGACACAGTGGGAGACGCGACCTTCTGGTATTCGGCCCTCGTGCGCTCGTATATCCACTCGGTCTCGACGTTGGAGTCATCCTCTGGTACCATCGGGTTCAGGGACTCTCACCCAGGGACATCTATGGCGCCCCAATTGCTTAGAACAAGATTTTTCGGTATCCAACCAACCACCCACGATATATCTGTGGAGGCTATGGCCCTGATGTCGCTAGGGCATATCACAATCACACAGATGCAAGTACATGAATCATACTACCAGACATGCATCAATCCTGTGCATACCGTGTGCTCATGTAGGGCAACTCCGCATATCAGGGATCCCATAAATGATCTGCCCGTAGGTATATGCTATGATCAGTCACTCTCCATATCAAGCATACATATGATACGTATGATAATGAATTATGGATCTATACTAATCATGATATAAAATGATGAGTCTGTGCAAAGCGAAGATGGCCTAGACGGCCAATACACTATGAGTACGGGCCTGTCAGTGGGCCTCAGGGAGAGTGGTGGTGCGGACCTTTAACCGACACCGACCATGCAATGTGGACGTCAAACCATCATTGCTCCCAAGGTATAGCCTGCTACAAACATCATTATATACACCACGGGGAATCACACATTGTAATGGATATAGTTGCACTCCATTGGGCCTTAGGTAAATCAAATGGGCCGTATCATAAGGGCCTTGTATATATCCAAGTGGGCCTCAATATCGGGCCTTATACATACCAAAGTGGGCCTCGGTGGATGGCCCACTAATACGCTAAGATGGACCTCATCACATGGCCTAAAAAGATCTCAAAAAAAATGATTGGTCGGTTTGGATGAAACCCATACATCATGCTAGGTCCCGTCGGGATGGAAGGTATAGATAAATCACAAACATTCAGTGTCCTAAGCAGGGCCCACCATAATGTTTATTTTTCACTTATCCTAGGGACCAACTTAATGTTTATTTGCTATCCAAATTGGTGCCCAAAACAGTATTTATTTATCATTCAAATGGGGGCCCACAAAATGGTTACTTTCCAACCCAAACAGGAGCCCAAATAATGTTTATTTTTCATCCAAACGGGACCCAATATAATATTTATTTTTCGTACAAAGTGGGGCCCGCATAATGTTTATTTTCTATCTAAAGTTGGGGCCCAATCTAGTATTTATTATTGCCATTCAAATGGGCCCAACATAATGTCTATTTTACATACAACCTATTGATAGGGTCATATGACCATGGGGCCCACCATGATATTTAATTTCCGTCCAGTCTGTTCATAAGGTCACAAAGACCTGACCTTAGAGGAAAACAAATATCATATTGGTCTAAAACTTCTGTAACCCAAAATGGAGTTTCAATGGTAGGCATTCATCATTGCTGTTTTCTACGGTGTGGTCCACCTAGTATTGGATCTGTCTTATTTTTAGTTTCAAGCCTTAAAATGGGCTTCCAAAATGGTTGGAGGGCTTGGATGCAACACATGCATCATGGTGGGTCCATAAATGAACGGTGTGGATGACACAGGTGGAGCCACAGAGCTTGGTAATGCCAATCCAGTGGCCGCTGTAGTGAGATACACCAGCCGTCCCACCCTGGGACGGCACAGGGTATAATACATACATAAGTGGGTTCCATGTGGGGCCCACCATAATGTTTATCTTCCATCTAAGCCTTTGACAAGGTCACACGGACCCTGATGAAGAGGAAAAACAAATTTCATATTGATCTAAAACTTTTGTGATACCCAGAAGGGTTTTAAAGGCCGACGTTCAATCACACTATTTCCTGCTATGTGGGTCATCTGAGATTAGGATCTACCTCATTATTGGGCTCATGCCTTAAAATGATCTGACAAAATAGATGGACGGAGTAGATGACACGCATACATCATGGTGGGGCCCACGGCAGGAGCCGTGGGTCTGCCTCTACCGTCTGCACGCAGCCGCAGGCGCGGCCTGCGTCCTCTGTCAGCAGCAGCAGCATCCACTGCTGATGTTGTTTTATAATTTTTTTTTATTGGGGTCCACCGAGATGTGATTCACAATCCAGCCCACCCATTATGTGTGTCCCACTTGTTTGGCCGTCCAGACCGAGTTTCAGCTGCATCCAAACTTCAGGTGGGTCCCACTAAGTACTTTTATATGTTTTAGCATGTCTTCACATAGTTTTAGAGGGTATGGCCCACCCGGTGATCAGATCACCTTAAAACTTTGGCTCAACACCTAAAATGATGCAAGGGTTGGGATGGATGGCTTGGATCATGCACAAACATCAAGGTGGGGCCTGTATGGGCGGCCCACTCTAAAAGGTATTTTTTTTGTTAGCTTGCAAGTACACACCCATGCAGTACACGCACTCCAAGCTAGCCGCTTCACGTCTAGTGTCTCTGGACGCTGGATGGTGTACACACGGGCCTCATGGTGGGTCCCACATACACAGACCTCATGGTGGGTCCCACATGCACGTGGCCCACCATGCATATATATATATATTAATATATATTATAATAATATAATATAATATACTACTACATACATATATATATATGTATATATGAAGGGTGGGTTTCACCTGAAATGCGGTGGACCACACCGTCTGATGGATGGAGTGGATTTAACATAATTTGGTGGGGCCCACAACATTCAAGGGGAAAAGAAAGAAAGAGAAAGATAGAGAAAGAAACAAGAGACAAAAGACGGTGATGGTGGGCCCCGCCACTATGGGTCCCACATGATACAATTCATACATAAAAAATGGGTCCCACCAATAAGTGGCCTTAAGAAAAGAAATTTAACGATGGATCACCCACCTATCTTCCTTCTTCTTGCTCCCCTAGCTTCCTTAGCTCCTTGCCTTCAAGTTTGACAGTTGTAGATGATGATTGGAAGGTTGAGATAGAGGATGAGAAGGTGGGAAGAGTGGGTCACACTTGGAGTTGGGGGTGAGGAGCTTGGACGTATGGAGTTTAGGTTGCTTTGGATTGAGTTGTGAGAAATGAGAGAAAATGAGAAATGATGGATTAAATGGATGGATGGAGTGGTGTATGTAAGGAAAGGTATGGGTTTGTTTGAAAATGTGAAAAAGAGGAGTGGTGAGGTGAGGGAGAGGTTTGACTTGTGGGAAAAGGGAGAGAGGCCACTAGTACTTGTTGTTGGGTGAGGTGGCATGAAGATAAGGTGGTGTACTTGACTTAATTTGATGGGACATCTCGTAGAGATTCCCTCGAGATTCGCAACGTGCGGTGTTTCTTCGAACCGAACGCAGACCGACATCTTCTACCCTGGGTATCGGATCGGTGCGTGAGTTGCGTCGTTGGAACCACGGCGATGGCGCAGTCGCCAAGGTACGAGTTTCGGATCGAGCCGTCTTCGGTAGGCAGAACTCGGCTTAGAATCATGCGCAAACGTTGGAACGGGTCGATGGTTGCCCGAATTCGACCGGTAGGATCGCGGAAGCCTACAAAATGGTATGATCTAGGGTACAGGTCTTATAAATAGACTGGCCCTATTCAAGATTCTGATTTTTCAGGCCGAACCTGGCCTATTGACACCCTAAATAAGTAGACGACAAGCAGGGAAAATGGATGAAACATCCACATTCATGAGAGAAAAGGTAAAATATTAAATATCCTAGATATTTCAATCCGTTTGGATCACAAAACCACATACCTCATGGGCTAATGAGAAGGATAGCATAATTCTTCTTCATTAAAAGGTTGAGAACATCCCATCTGAGAGTTCTCTAGACCATGAGTAAGGTGGATTTTACGAAAGTGGATCACATTACGTATAAGCATGAGTTGTAGTGATGCGCTATATTCCATGCACGAGAGTTACCTCGTGTACCTCGTGTACGTAAAGGGGGTGTACCTGTATCTACCAGTAAGGCACTAATGCAAGGGATGACTTTATGTAAATGAGATCCATTCCATACATTAGGCTTGTTGATGCAAAAAAACCTGATACACCTCCTTCTTCGTTGGCTACCTACACAAGGGAGATGTAAAGGGGAACCTCCGATGCTTAAGTCAGTGACTGGACAAGAAAGGAGGTCTTTTTGAGGTGTTTTCTGCGTACCTTTTATCTTGGAGATGTCCTTCTTTTATAGGGATGGGAGGTCCCGTCGTGCACGGATTCTGTGCCAATAATCTCAGAGATTTGATTTGATTGCAATCTATTTACGGACACTTCCCGATTCCGAGGTTTCAGGGTCGGGAATCCTTTTACAAGATTTTTGGGATGGTATTTATGTTTACACCATCTATCTATTGCTCGGCTCAGCCTTGACCGACTCTAATAAGATGAGTCTCGGCTGTCTACAAGGATAGGGCTTTTTGCCTTCTGTCGATGAAATAGAATCGGTTATAGTCGATGAAATAGAATCGGTCTATAACCGATTCCCCTTTTTAGTTCAATAGCTGATACTATAACTGACCTAATATGAGTCGGCTTTATGGTCGGTCAGGTGACTTCTAGCCTTCGGACCTTAATTAGTCCCCTTTAGACATGGCTAGCTCATAATCCGAGTCAACTTTATGCGTCTTATATATTTTACCTATAGCTCTTGACTCTTTAAGTCTCGATCGCGATTCATTTCCTGCAATCCGAGCTAAGTCTCCCCTATATGCTTCGTCTTGTCTCGGTCTAACCTGTTGCCCCGGACCCCCGGGCAGTGTCAGAAGAGTTGGTCCATTCCATAACCGGGTCTCCGGACTTGTCATATTTTTGTCCAACAGTAAGCCCCCTTACTCCTCGTGTCAACCGTATTGACACTGAGGAGTAACAAATATCTAAGTCGGTTTGCGATAGAGATCGGGGTTATGATGGAGTATTTAATACTCTTTTGGTCGTTCTTAACATGCGCCGGTCCGTTGCTCGAGGCCGCACGAGCCAACAGTCGTCAGAGCATTTTTCTCGCTTATCAGTGCTGGACACATGGCGAGGGTGATGATGGCGTCAGTCAGCATGCGACACGTGTTGGGCGGGGGAGTTAAAACAAGCATCGATTCGACTCCTCCTTAAATGCCTCTGCCACGTTGTAGGGCTATAATAGGAGGAGCGGGAGCCTCTTCCCCATTTTTGTGCGTTAGCTCCTTCTTCTCCCGATTTCTCTCCTTCGCTGTCGCCATTTTCCCTACTATTTTTATCTTCCTTTTCCTTTTTGCTTCCCCGTCTATGTGCTTTTTGCCTCTCCGGTGAGTTTTTTCTCTCTCCCTTTTCTTTTCAATCTTAATGCAATACATTCTTCAAGTCCCCGGGAGGGGATTTTTGGTGATGAGGATGAAACGAGACATCTCTGGAATGTCTTGGAATCGCCCTCATTGCTGTCAGAGATGACGATTGGCGCTAATAAAGCTTTCCAGTTCTCTAAAAGAGTGTCTGGGACTTCAGCGGAATGTCCTACTTCTATAGGTCTTTCTAGGGAAGACTTAGAGGAAGAGGATGAGGAGTTTGAGGAAACCACTGAGTCTATTCCTCTTAGAAGATTGGTATGGGCCATTGAATCGACATATGAGAAAGGGGAGGCTGTCGAGGGAGGGGAGGCCGGAGACGAACAAAGGGGTCCGATCCTTTCGGTCTTAACTGAGGTTGATTTGGACAGAATTCGAGTTGGGTACCATGTCCCCGACTCAGTTATTCTTCGTCTCCCCCTCCCGAGTGAATTACCCGACCATCCTCCTGCTCGGATGGTCGCGATTTTTCAAGTCGCTATGTAATGTGGCTTGCGTCTACCCCTTCAACCCGTTGCTGGAGATTTTCTTTCCCGACTCTGAATCGCCCCCAGACAGATAGCTCCAAACAGGTGGAGGAACTTGTTCGGGTGTTCGGTACTGTGGGCTGAGACAGAGCAACCTCCACTGACTATCGACGAGTTCCTCTATCTGTACCAAGTATGGCCAAACTCTCAACAGCCCGGCTGGTACTTCCTATGCGCTTGGCGGAACAAGGGCGGTTCTTTGATAACCGACCCTCCTACCTCCAACAAACACTGGAGAGAGAGATGGTTCTGGGCTTGCGGTCGCTGGAAGACTGCAGAGTCTGGGCTCTTCGAACCTTGTGTTCCTCGGGCACTCTCTGAAGCAAGTGACTCAGCTTATCCTTTCTCTGTATTTTCTTGCTATGATATTCCTGAGTCTGACTGAATGTGTTCTGCAGATACTCCTAAGAAAAGGCCGATCCTAGAAGCCGGTGCTCTAGCTCGGATTAAGGATCTGAAGGCGCTAAGTCTGGAGGATCGGTCTCGGAAGACACTTCTTCAGCCAGAGTGTCTTCTTCTCTCAGGCTTAGACTCGACCATGACAGGTATCCCCTGGTTGTTCTGAAGCATTCTTCCTGGATTTTATTTAACTCTGTGTTTTGTCTGATATAGAGATGGCTAAACCTCGGCCCCTTCTGAAACCAGCTTCCAAGATGAAGGCTCCTCCGAGGTTGGCGCTTCTGTCGGAGACTCGGCCTTCGAAGAAGCCAAAGACGGCCCCAAAGGCTAAGGAGCCATCCTCCCCGGTCGCCCCTGCCTCGGTCGTCCCGACTGTGGTCATACTCTCTGACCCAAAAGAGAGGGCGGAAGAGGTGGACATGGTTCTTGCCGAGCCTCAGATGGCTCCTAAGCCAGGACCCGTTGCAAAGCGGGTCTCGGAACTGAGAGAGGAGCAGAGAGGGGAGACCTCATGGGGGAGATGACTCAATAGGAGCTTTCGACCCTTCAGCGCGATGTGTCGGCCATGGTCCCTTAGGCCATCTCTCATGGGGGAGAGAAGGATTATGCTGGCCTCCGTAGCTTCCCCTCGAGGCGGGTTCATGCTCATGCGGTGAAGGTGTTGCTTGAGGTAACGTCTTTGGTTTTTGCTGTCTTAAGTAGCTTCACATTCGTCTTGGCAACTTAGTTCTAACCTCAAGTTTTCTTTTTGCAGTTTGCCCCTTGCGTGCTTAGGGGTAGCTCGGATCTTGCTGATGCTGAAAAGCGAGTCATTGAGCTGGAGGCGCAGCTTGAAGGTGCTATGAAACAGGTTAGCTTTCTGTTGGGTGATTTGGGTCTTGCCAAAAAGGCTACTAAGGATGCCAAAGCTGAGTGTGCCCGCATGACCTTGCTACTGAAAGAGGCTCAAGAGGAGAGTCGGCGAGCCCTTCAAGCTCATGCCTCCTGCAGGGATAAGCTAGGCCGGGTCAAGGCTGAGGCCGGGGCAGCTATTGAACAAGCTAAAGATGAGGCTAAGGACCAAGCCATACATGCCTTCCTTGAGTCCCAAGAGTTTTCGGATGAGAGGGACCGCTTGTATCAGAGTGGGTACATAGCTCGTATCCAGCTAATGAAGCAATCTTTTCCCGACTTTGATCTCTCGAGATTTTAAGAAGATGCTTCTGGGTCTGAAGGTCCGGAGATCGAGGCTGCCAGGTCTGCTGATGCTACAGCTAGTATCGAGGTCGAGTCCGAGGTAGCTCCAGAGGTTGCTCTAAGTGGTGGTAGTAGCTGAGCCTGAGCCACCTCCTTAGTTAGCTCTTGATGAACCTTGGAGCTTGATTTTTGGCACTCATACCAGCACTTCAAGTAGACCAAGCTTCAAGGTTGGGGCTAGTATGATGTCAAGCATACATTGTGGCCAACTACTTTTGTTCTTATCTTTATAATTTTGTCAATGTAATGTCGAAGCAAGATGTAACTCGATGTAACAATCGTACTGACGAATGAATATACTTGATTTTCTTTTATTCATTTTGACTCAGTTTACATGCTTGTTATCTTTAAGTCTTCTTACGTATTAAGTTAGTTGACCTAAGGATAGTATATCTTTAGATGCTCGACATTCCAAGGGTGAGGTAGCAATCGCCTGGCTAAGTCTTCCGATCGATACGTTCTAGGTCGGATGGTGCTTAAAATGATATAGGGTCCTTCCCAATTGGGTCCCAGTGTGCTCGCGCCAACTTCTTTGATATTGAGGAACATTTTTCGGAGGACCATGTCTCGACTAAAAAATGCCTGACCTTGACTCGAGCATTGTAGAACCGAGCTACTTGTTGCTGCCGAGCCACCATTCGTAGCCGAGCTCTTTCCCTTTGTTTGTCCACAAGATCGAGTCTAAGGGCTAAGAGTTCTTCATTATCCTCTTCTTTAAATGAACTGACTCGGACTGAAGGCAACTCGATCTCGACTGAGGTGATGGCTTCCGAGCCATAAGCAAGGGAGAAAGGAGTTTCTCCCGTAGCGGTTCGAACCGTGGTTTGGTATGCCCACAGTATCTTTGAGAGTTCTTCAGCCCATGTTCCTTTGGCTCGGTCGAGCTTGATTCAAAGATGCTGTTTGATGATTTTATTGACCGCCTTAACCTGTCCGTTCGTCTGAGGATGATGGGACGATGAATACACATTTTTAATCCCATGATTATCGCACATATCTCAATAGCTCTTATTGTCGAACTGCTTCCCATTGTCAGTAATAATAGTCCAAGGTATCCCGAACCAACCGACAATATTTTTCCATACAAAGTCCGTGATTTTCTATTTAGCTATCCTCACCAATGGCTCTGTCTCGGCCCACTTTGTGAAATAGTCCACTGCTATGACAACAAACTTGGTCTGGCCTTTCCCCATAGGGAGTGGTCCAATGATGTCAATTCTCCATTGCGCAAAGGGCCAAGGACCGGTCATAGGAGTCAGCTCCTTCGGGGGTTGCCTCGGAATGGCCGCGAACCGTTGGCATTTATCGCACCTTTGGATGAGCTTACGAGCGTCGTGCTGGATGGTCGGCCAGTAGTATCCTTGACGTAAGACCTTGTGCGCTAGTGATCGCCCTCCTGAGTGGTTTCCACAGATCCCTTCATTGATCTCTTATAGCATGTAGTTGGGTTCATCGGAATTTAGTCATCGTAACAACGGAGCATAGAAACCTTTTTTATATAGCATCCCATTAAGAATGGTGTAACGAGAAGCTAGGATTTTCAATCGTCGAGCCTCGGCACGTTCTTCGGACAACTCTCCATTGTCGAGATATTGGACGATTGGGTCGAGCTAAGTATGTTTCGAATCAATTGTGTGTACGATCAAGCTAACCGAGTCGGTAATACTTGGCTTAGTGATGTATTTGATTGGAACGGACCTGGGTATGTCGTCTTCGTCGACAGAGACAAGTTTTGCTAGTAGATCGGCTTTGGTGTTTTCTGTCCGAGGGATCTGAGTAACCATACACTGTTGAAATCCATTGATTAAATCTTTGGCATTCTCCATATATGCTTTCAATTACTCTTTACGTGTTTGATACACACCAGTAACTTGATTGACGACCAATTGTGAATCGCTGAAAATGTTAAGATGAGTAACACCCAAACTGGCTGCGAGTCGAAGGCCGAGCAATAAAGCTTCATATTCCGCTGTATTGTTCAAAGCTTGAAATCCAAGTCTTAAGACATACTGCATGTAGGTTTGATCGGGAGTTTCCAAGACGACTCCTGCCCCGCTTGCCTTAGAGTTGGAGGAGCCGTCGACGTACAACTTCCAGGGGATTGGGTCAGGCGCTGACTCAGGAGAAGCTATCGTCGATTCCTCAATAGGCTCGGTAGCATGCTCAGTCATTGGATCGGCTTATGGTGTCACTTCAGTAATGAAGTCAGCCACGACTTGCCCTTTGATTGCTACTTTCAGTTTGTATTGAATGTCGAATTCACTGAGTTCGATTGCCCACTTTATAAGTCGGCCGGATGCTTCCGATTTCTGAAGGATCTGGTGTAGTGGGAGGTCGGTCATAACGACAATGGTATGAGCTTGAAAGTATGGCCGAAGTCGTCACGAGGAAACTACAAGGACTAAGGCCACTTTTTTCAAGAGTGGATATCTTGTCTCTGCCGGTAATAGTGCTTTGCTGATGTAATAGACCGGCAGTTGCTTACTTTCGTGCTCTTGTATCAAAGCTGAGCTTACTGCTGCATCGGACACTGCGAGATACAACAACAGAGCTTCCCTTAGATCGGGTTTCGATAAGAGAGGTGGAGATCCGAGATAAGACTTCAATTGCTGGAACGCTGCTTCGCACTCTTCCGTCCAATCAACTGTTTGTCGTCCCTTCAGTTGTTTAAAGAATCGGAGGCATTTATCGGTAGCTCGGGAGAGGAAGCGGTTGAGTGTGGCTACTTGTCCGGTCAGCCTTTGTATGTCCTTAACTGTTTTCGGAGATTCCATGTCGAGTAATGCCTTGATTTTCTCCGGATTTGCCTCGATCCCTCGTTGACTAACCAGGAATCCGAGGAACTTTTTCGGGCTTACGCCAAAGGCACACTTGCTCGGATTCAACTTCATTTGGAACTTGCGTAAGATTAGGAACATTTCTTCTAGGTCGGCTATATGGTTGGCCGAGTGTATACTCTTGACGAGCATGTCGTCAATGTATACTTTCATGGTTCGGTCGATTTGCGGAGCAAATATTTTGTTCACTAATCTTTGATAAGTCGCCCTAGCATTTTGCAAACCAAACTACATCACACGATAACAATAAAGACCCTTGTCAATGACAAAGGTGGCCTTTGATTGTATCTTGAATAAGCATCTATAAAGCTAAGGAGTTCTTGCCCTACCGTGCTATCCACCAGCTGATCAATCCTCGGAAGAGGAAAACTATCCTTTGGGCTGGCTTTGTTTAGGTTGGTATAGTCAATACAGATTCGCCACTTTCCATTGGCTTTCTTCGCAAGTACGACATTAGCTACCCATTCTGGGGTAGTATATCTCTTCTACGAATTTGGTCTTGAGGTTGCTAACCTCTTCTTCAATGATAATGTACCTTTCAGGGCCAAGCGGGCGTCGCTTCTGTCGGATCGGCTGGTAGGTCGGATCGATGTTGAGTTGGTGAGTTATCACCGAAGGATCGATCCCTGACATATCCTCATGACTCCATGCAAATACATCAGTGTATCGTCGGAGCAAGGCTATCAAATTGTCTTTCAGGGGTGATTGCAAAGACGAGCCAATTGCATCATTTTAGATTTATCTGTCTGGACCAAAGGTACTGAGATAAGGTCTTCCACTGATTATCCTCGTTTGTGGGTTTCGACCCAAGGATCCAGTAACTCGATCATGGATACCTCGGCTGGAGCTTTTACAGCTGTCGCGTAGTAACATCTTAGGTCTTACTGATCTCCTTTGACGACTCCTACTCCCAACTCAGTCGAAAATTTCATGGAGAGGTGGTATGTAGACACCACAGCTTGGAGGAGACTTAGAGAGGGTCGGCCGAGTATAGCATTATAAAATGATGACTGATCAACTATCAGAAAGTCGGCCATTACTGTCATCTGATGTGGAGGGTTCCCGGCAGTAAGAGGCAACAGGATGATTCCTTCGGGGAGTGTCTGTCCACCTAAGAATCCGATCAATGGGGTACGAACTGAACGTAATGTCGATCGTTTAACTCCCATTTTGTTGAACGCTTGAGTAAACAGCACGTCCGCAGATAATCCTGTGTCAACGAGTATGCGGAACACCCTTCGGTTCGCGATGGTGAGAGTGATGACTAATGCATCATCATGGGGATGATGAATGCCTCAAGCATCTTCATCGGTGAACGAGATACAGTATTTTTCTCCCTTCTTTTCTTTTGAAGGTCGAGCTATGATCAGGATCTTGGACTCGAGTCGATTGATGCTCCTAGCATGATTTTTCCGAGCATTGTTTGAGTCGCCTCTGCCTCAGGGACCACTGACAATAGTTCGGATTTCCTCCGTGGGTTGGTTGTCACCCAGGCGTTCTTCCGCCGTTTTGGTTCTTTCGACGTCTTCTCTGAGTAGGCCTTCTCGGATGAGTCTTTTAATATCTTCTTTCAGATGAAAACAATCACTTGTATTATGCCCATGATCGCGATGATAGTGGCAATACTTATCCTTATTTCGTCGGTTCGGATTGCTTCGGAGTTTATCTGGCCAATTAACGAATTCCTCACTTTTAATCTCCATTAAAACCTACTCTTAAGGTTTGTTGAGTGGAGTATAGGTTGAAAACTTTCGGTCGAGCCGTTTTTCCGATTTAAGTTCATCGCGCATTCGATCGTCCTTACACTTTTTTCCTCCGGCCGAATCAACTTCCTTTTTGGCTAACTCTTTGGTCGGGGCTTTTGCACTCTAGGTGGCCTCACGCAAGTTCTATGTTTCCTCAGCGTCTGCGTACTTATCCGACCGAGTCATGAACTCATCCAGAGTCATAGGTGGATTCTTGTCCAAGGATGTCAGAAACGGCTTGTCCTTAACGCCTTGCATGATTAAATTGAGTGCTTTCTCCTCTGAATATTTTCGAACTTAGAGCGACTCAAAATTGAAACGCTTGATGTAGTCTTTCAGTAGCTCTCCTTCCCTCTAAACTATGTTGTTCAGATGTGCAGGGGGCTTCAACTTCTCCTTCTTACCAATGAAATTGATGAGGAATGCATCACTGAGCTCTGCAAATGAGCTAATGGACTTTGGTTTCAGCTGTTTGAAACAAAGTCGAGCTACGTCGGTTAAGGTGAGGAAAAAGGCTCGGCACATCACGGCATCCGAGGCATCATGCAACTCCATGTATATTCGAAAGCCTTTGATGTGTTCAGTCGGGTCAGTTTTACCGGTGAAAGGAGTAATCTGTGGAAGAAAAAAACGTTCTGGTAGCCGAGCCTGTATTACTTCCTCCACAAACGAAGATGCCTTTGTTTTGGGCCTGGTTTGATGTGCATCCCGACTCTGCTTCATGTCTGCAATTTCTTCCTGCACTTCTCTCCTGAAGTCCTGGAGATCGGCTTTCTAGGGCTCGTTGCTTTCTGCCATTCCCTCGACCGGAGGTCGGCCGCGCCTCCACCGATTTATCTCATGACGGAGATCGGTGGGGGGTAGCATGGCAGTCACGGAATGAGCGGGAGTTGGCTCGGACAGACCGTGGGGCTAACTTCGCTAAGGGACCGATCGCGGAGCGATAGGCTTAGGGTCAATAACTTGTCGTGGGACGTTCACCACCTGAGCATAGGGCTGAACTTACTGTCGATCCATCTGCTCCAACATTTATTTCATAACGTTTATGTCGAATCTGAGTTCCTGGACCTCTTTATCCAATCGCCCATTGCCTCGGTTCCGCTGGGTATTTCTTGTCGCAGTAGAGGATGCTGGACAAGCAGCAGAATCCTGGCGGTTGTCGGGTTGATTCTGAGCTCCTTGGGCTGAGCTCGCACCCGGTGGCCCAATGACAATGGCCTCATTTGACTCTTCTTGGACCGTTCTTCTAGTTCTCTCCATTAGATCGCGTTTACAGCGTCTGGATAGAGCGTAGAAAATGACTTTTTGTACCGTTTCCCACAGATGACGCCAATCTGTTGATGCAAAAAACCTGATACACCTCCTTCCTTGTTAGCTACCTGCACAAGGGAGATGTAAAGGGGACCCTGGCTAGAGCCAGTGAACCTCTGATGCTTAAGTCAGTGACTGGACAAGAAAGGAGGTCTTTTTGAGGTGTTTTCTACGTACCTTTTATCTTGGCGATGTCCTTCGTGCAGGGATGGGAGGTCCCGTCGTGCAGGGATTCTCTATCGATAATCTCAGAGATTTGATTTAATCGCAATCTGTTTACGGATACATCCCGATCCCTAGGTTTTCAGGGTTCAGAATCCTTTTACAAGATTTTCGGGACAGTATTTATGTTTACACCATCTATCTATTGCTCAGCTCGGCCTTGACCGACTCTAGTAAAAGATGAGTCTTGGCTGGCTGCAAGGATAGGGCTTTTTGCCTTCTGTCGGATGAAACAAAATCAATCTATAACCGATTCTCCTTCTTAGTCCGATAGCCGATATTATAACCGACCTAATATGAGTCGGTTTTACGGTTGGTCAAGTGACTTCTAGCCTTCGGACCTTAATTGGTCCCCTTTAGACATGGCTGGCTCATAATCCGAGTCAACTTTATGTGTCTTATATATTTTGCCTATAGCTCTGGACTCTTTAAGTCTCGGTCGGGATTCATTTCCTGCAATCCGAGCTAAGTCTCCCCTTTAGGCTTCGTCTTGTCTCGGTCTGACCTGTTGCCCCGGACCCCCGGGCAGTGTCAGTAGAGTTGGTCCATTCCATAACTGGGTCTTCGTACTTGTCATATTTTTCCCCAATAAGGCTCAATACTATGATTTTGGCATTGATTTCAAAATTCAGCTAATCCAAAACTAAAGTAGTCCATGGATTATGAAATAGTGGTTTAGGCATGATTTTCTGCTGTTTTCCGCGGTATAGCTCATTTATTGTATGGAGTTATTTTTTGCTCTGTGTGACGAGCATTAGACAATGCACAGACAATGCACCTAGTGAACCAAGTAAATGTTATGTGCACAACAAGATGGATCCTATAGAGTAGAGCTGACAATGGTCCAATTTGATGTGGTTGTCCATTGCTTTCTAAGGTGTGCCCATTTCATGGAGCTTAAATTTTGGGCATTTATTTGCCATGATAGAGCCAACCTTTGACGGGTTGGATTCAATACATGCAACACAGTTGATCCCAAACATAGCTAGTTGCATGAAATTCTCATATAGAAACCGAGTCAACTGACGTTAGAATTGTGCAATTAGAGTTGTGCAAGTATATTTGAATGCATGAAAAAGAAAAAGAAGTGAAATAATTATACAATGGTTATTTCTTTGAGCATTTTATTAAAACATGAATTTTATTTTTAAGGATATTATTTAAATAGCAGTGAATTTTTTTTTAAACCTTAATTATGAAAAGGGTGTAATGTTTATTTTGTGGAATACATGATTTTCTTTATCATTCAAAAGTTTTAAATAGTGACATCATGGAAAAATCATTTTTCCTTTTCAATTGTTTCCATGGATTCCCTTACCTTCAAACTAGGCCTAAATGGCATAACTAGGCCTAAATGCCATATTTTGTCAATGTTCTTTCTAGCTACTATTAATGGGTTTTTTAATCCGTTGTCAACCGGTCGTGAGCCCTGCTCGACCGGTTGAAGGCTGGTCTTGACCAGTCGTAGGAGTCGAGCCTTGGCACGACTCAAAAAAGTCCAGTGACTTTGGGTTATTTTTCTCCGGGGTGCTCGACCGGTCGTGGGAGGTGCTCGCCTAGTCTTGGGTGGCTCTCGACCGGTCGAAGGTTCGTCATGACCAGTCGTAGTTACGCAGATTCGTTCCACAATTTTGCGAGGATTTCGTGTCGCAAGTCCTTTCGCAACTGGGATGCGGAAAGGAGTTTTCTAAAACCTTAAATAGGAGGTACCTAGGGTTTTCTAAGTACGACAAGAGGATTTTCTAAAGATTTACAAGGGATTTGCTAAAGGGTTTAGGGCTATCAAAAGTGAGAGAGAGAAAAAAAAAAAGAGAGAGGAAGCTTATAGAAGGGAGATTATGCTCGTGGAGGTTATCTACTATGCAATCTATATCTCAGCGCTTCTATGTCCTCGTAATCGGTAAGATCTCTTCGTTTTTCTTTGTTTATCTCATTGTTTATCCACTCATGCGTGAGTGAAGAAGTTTGTAACGTCCTACTTCATAGTGGATTGTTGATCTGGACGAGGTCCCATGGTTTTTTTCCTCTTTGAGGGTTTTCCACGTAAAAATCTCTTGTGTGGTGTGTGATTGATGCATTAATTATTTTCATTACTTTATTATCCATAATTCTAGTTTGTTCTGGAGGGCTAGATCCTAAGGTTTTGTGCAAGGCCCCAACAAAGTGGTATTAGAGCTAAGTTCATTGAACGGGTATGATCGGTTTTGAATTATGGAAGGTGGCTCATCAAGGATGGTCAGCCTCAATGGTTCCAACTAGACCATATGGAAGGCTAAGATGGAGGACTTACTTTATTGTAAGGACCTATATTCTCCAATTTTAGGCATATCAAAATCCAAGTATATGACTGATGATGATTGGAAGAAGATGGACCGTAAGGCGGTGGAGTTTATTAGACAATAGTTGGATGATTCTGTATTCCACTATGTGTCTACAGAAACCTCAGTCACTAGCCTATGGCTGAAATTACAAGGGCTGTATGAGAGAAAGACAGCTAGTAATCAGATTTTTCTGATAAGGTAACTTGTGAATCTCAAGTTCAAAGATGGTGGTTCTGTGGCCAAGCACATGAATGAGGTCAGTAATATAGTGAACTAACTCTCCTCTATGAAGATGGTTCTAGATGATGAATTGCAGGCTTTACTATTACTTAGTTCATTACCTGACAATTAGGAGACATTGGTAGTGTCTCTAAGTAACTCTGTGCCAGATGAAAAGATATCCATGGAACAGGTAACTAACTGTCTCTTTAATGAAGAGACAAGGAGGAAGTCTCAGGGGTCTACTCAGCAAGAGGCTCTTGTGATACAGGAACGAAGGAGAGGAAAGAACGGGAAGGGTGGGAAGGCCCGAGATAAATCAAGAGGCAAGTTGAGTAATAAAAAGGATGTTGATTGCTGAAATTGTGGCAAGAAGGGCCACTACAAACATAAATGTCGTGGTAAGAAGAACGACAAGAAAGGAAAAGGGAAGGAAGATGA
This sequence comes from Magnolia changhungtana, assembly GCA_030180095.1. NCBI lineage: Eukaryota > Viridiplantae > Streptophyta > Magnoliopsida > Magnoliales > Magnoliaceae > Magnolia > Magnolia changhungtana. Next base: position 976,473 of record JASAUF010000502.1, on the reverse strand, counting down.
ATCAGATTCCACTGCGGTCGCTTCAGATGGCGACGTTGTAGTTATTCTTTCTGCAGATCATGATGTATGTCTCACGGCTACGAGTCAGTACACCGACTGGGTGATAGACTCAAGAGATTCTTTTCATGCGACTCCACGCAGGGACTTCTTCACAAGCTATAAGTCAGGTGACTATGGGACTATGAAGATGGAAAATTCTGGCGTATCAAAAATCATGGGAGTTGGTGATATTTGTGTGAAGACCAATGTGGGCTGCACATTGGTTCTCAGGGATGTAAGGCATATCCCCGACCTTAGCCTCAACTTGATGTTGACGGGAAGGTTGGATGATGATGGCTATGAAAGCCGGTTAGCTGGTGGGCGATGGAAGCTCATCAAGGATTCATTGATCATGGCCAGAGGAAAGAAGTGTTGCACCCTTTACAAAGTAAGTGTCAGTATGTGCAAGGGTGGGTTGAACGCAGCGGAAGATTTAACTATTGACATGTGGCACAGGCGTCTAGGCCACATGAGTGAAAAAGGGCTTCAGCTACTAGCAAGGAAGCGGCTCCTTCCAAACATGACAGGTACACCTCTAAAAACCTGTCTTGATTGTTTATCAGGGAAACAACATAGAGTTTCATTTATTAAATCTGTTTCTCATGTTAATAAAGTGCATGCATTAGATTTGGTTTATTCTGATGTTTATGGTCCTATGAGGACAAAAACCTTGGGTGGGGCATTGTATTTTATTACTTTTATAGATGATGCATCTAGGAGGGTTTGGGTTTATGCTTTGAAATCTAAGGACTAGGTCTTTGGTATGTTTAAATTGTTTCATGCTATGGTCGAGAGAGACTGGTAGACCATTGAAGTGCATCCGCACTGACAATGGTGGTGAATACATTGGCGACTTTCATGAGTATTGTAAGTCCCTGAGTATATGGCATGAATAGACGGTTCCCAAGACCCTCCAACAAAATGGTGTAGTTGAGCGAATGAATCGCACCATTGTAAAGAGAATCAGATGCATGTTATCCCATGCGAAATTGCCCAAGACATTCTGGAGAGAAGCAATGCTCATGGCAGTGTATTTGATAAACAGGTATCCATCAGCCCCATTGAATGGAGAAGTACCTGAGAAGGTGTGGACTGGACAGGATCAATCGTACAGTTATCTCAGGGTGTTTGGATGCAGGGCATCCGATCACGTACCAAAGAATGAGAGGTCCAAGCTCGATATGAAGATCAAGATTGTGGGATTGTGGGATCCGACCAAGAGGAAGCTTGTTAGGAGCAGAGATGTGATTTTCTTTGAAGATCAGTATATAGAAGACCTTGGTAAGCCAAAGAAGAGCCAGCCTAGTTCAGGTGAGCTAGAGGACATGGATCTGGTTACTCTTCCCGTGGTGCCTGATGATGGGGGAGTACAACAAGGTACAGAGAACAAGGGAGTTCCTTTAGAAGATGGATCAGGGGAGTAGCCCCCACTTGATCCACCTGTTGAGCCACAGGTGAGGAGGTCATCTAGGGACAGACAGCCGTCCAAAAGGTACTCGCCGCATGAGTACATTATGCTCACTGATGGGGGAGAGCCAGAAGATTATTCTGAGGCCGTAGCCGACAAGCATAAGGGGGAGTGGTTGAAAGCTATGCAAGAGGAGATGAAATCCTTGCATAAGAACCACACCTATGATATGGTGAAACTGCTTAAGGGCAAGAAAGCTCTGAGCAACAAGTGGCTATTTAGAAAGAAGATTGAATAGAAGAATTCACAGACGAGGTTCAAGGCCAGACTTGGGGTGAAAGGGTTTGGTTAGAGGAAAGGCATAGACTTCGAGGAGATATTCTCACCAGTGATGAAGATGACATCCATACGGGTGTTGCTTGGGTTGGCGGCTAGCATAGATCTGGATATAGAGCAGTTAGATGTTAAAACTGCCTTTCTCCATGGTGACCTGGAAGAAGAGTACATGTACCAACCAGAAGGGTTCGAAGTCAAGGGCAAAGAGCATATGGTGTGTAGACTGAGGAAGAGCTTGTATGGGCTGAAACAAGCTCCACGGCAATGGTACAAAAAGTTCGATTCGTTCATGTTACAGCATGGGTATGACAGAACGGAGTCGGACCATTGTGTTCTCACGCGCAAGTTCTCAGATGGTGATTTCTTAGTTCTGCTCTTATACGTTGATGACATGCTCATCATGGGAAAAGACATCAAGAAGATCGACAGGCTGAAACAGGAGCTGGGCAAGTCTTTTGGAATGAAAGACTTGGGCTCGACTAAATAGATCCTAAGAATGGAGATAACCCATGACAGAAGTAGCAGAAAGCTCTAGCTGTCACAAGAGCGGTATATTGAGAAAGTTCTAGAGCGGTTCAATATGAATACAACGAAGCCGGTCAGTGCTCCACTAGATGGTTACTTTAAATTGAGTGACAGATAGTGTCCCAAGATAAAGGCAAAGGTGGAAGAGATGCAAAAGATACCCTACGCGTCAGTTGTAGGAAGTTTAATGTATGTTATAGTATGTACACGCCCAGACATAGCATATGCGGTTGGTGTTGTTAGCCGGTATCTTGTCAATCCTGGTAAAGAGCCTTGGGCGGTGGTGAAATGGATACTGTGGTATCTAAGAGGCTCATCCAGGTTGAGCCTATGCTATGGTGATAGTAAACCTGTGTTAGAGGGCTACACAAATGCAGATATGGCAGGTGACGTAGACTCTAGGAAGTCTAAATCGGGGTTCATGTTCACATTTTACAGGGGGAGCGGTTTCCTGGCAGAGCAAGCTACAGAAGGTCGTAGCGTTGTCGACGACATAGGCCGAGTACATTGCAGTCACAGAGGCATATAAAGAGATGCTTTGGATGAAGAGGTTCCTACAAGAACTTAGCCTAAAGCAGGAAGAGCACATGGTCTATTGCGATAGTCAAAGTGTTATACACTTGAGCAAGAATCCAAGCCAGCATTCCAAGTCGAAGCACATAGAGATTCGGTATCACTGGATCAGGGATACTTTGGAAAAGAAGGTGTTACAACTTGAGAAGGTCCACACGGACGATAATGAGTCAAACATGATGACCAAGGCTTTGCTTAAGGGCAAGTTTGAGGTTTGTAGAAACCTGGATGGCTTGAAGAACGTGTATCCCTCCTGGGTCAAAAAGGAGAGATTTGATGGATTTTTTGACCCGTTGTTGATCGGTCGTGAGCCCTGCTCGACCGGTCGAAGGATGGTCTCGACCAGTCGTAAGAGTCGAGTCGTGGCACGACTCAAAGTCCAGCAACTTTTGGCTATTTTTCTCCAGGGTGCTCGACCGGTCGTGAAAAGTGCTCGACGGGTCGTCGGTGGCTCTCGACCGGTCGAAGGTTTGTCACAACCAGTCATAGTTATGCAGATTCGTTCCGCGATTTTGCGCGGATTTCGTGTCACAAGTCCTTTCGCAACTGGGACGTGGAAAGGAGTTTCTTAAAACCTTAAATAGGAGGTACCTAGGATTTTCTAAGTATGACAAGAGGGTTTCCTAAAGCTTTACAAGGGATTTGCTAAAGGGTTTAGGGCTATCAAAGGTGAGAGAGAGAGAGAGAAGAAGCTTATAGAAGGGAGATTATGCTCGTGGAGATTATCTACTGTGCAATCTATATCTCAGCACTTCTATATCCTCGTAATCGGTAAAATCTCTCCGTTTTTCTTTGTTTCTCTCATTGTTTATCCACTCCTACGTGAGTGAAGAAGTTTGTAACGTTCTACTTCATAGTGGATTGTTGATCTAGATGAGGTCCCGTGGTTTTTTTTCCTTTTTGAGGGTTTTCCACGTAAAAATCTCTTGTGTGTGATTGATGCATCAATTATTTTCATTGCTTTATTATCCATAATTCTGGTTTGTTCTAGAGGGCTAGATCCTAAGGTTTTGTGCAAGGCCCCCAAAATCTATCAGTGATTATTGTAATCTATTCGTTAAAAAAAAAAAGTATAGCATTTGCTCATCCGCACACAATATATATATATATATATATATATATATATATATCTTGCTAAGTTTCCGTAAATACAAGGCCCATGGTTTAATGATCCAAATGTAGATACGGTGGAACACATAGTGAATGCATGCTGCCTCGAAGATTTCTTGCTTGCAAGATATTAGCCCTTTATCATGGATGCATGTGAATAAATGACTACGAGGGGAAATAGAGTGAGTGTCGCCCTCGTGTGCTAACGAGCAAGAGACGAGATCATCCAATCCGAGAGTTCTGTGGACCATAGGCAATGTGGGTTCCACAAACGTGGATTCCATCATGTATGCATATGAGTTGCAATGATGAGTTGTTTACAATGTGCTAGGGTTAACGAAAGCGAGAGCGGTAGCTCATTTGGGTAAAAAGAGTTTACCTACCAGAGGCACTCAGGGAATGACTTCATGTATATGAGATTGATTTCATACATTAGGCTCACTACTCCGTTCTTGGCATCGATTCCGAAAATCCAGCTGATCCAAGCTCAAGTGAGCCCTCAGTTTCGAAATAGTAGCGTGACTTTTGGTGTGTTACTTCATCCTAATGAGGCACATGGATTGAATACCATGTAACCCTATGGTGAGCCCAGCACTATTAATGGTGGGCATCCCATCCCAACTGTTCCCAGCCTGCCTGAGTACTGCATTGGCTGATTTTTTGATTGGACAAATAATATTAGGCATCACACCTAATGGACAGGATGAATTAGATAAATATGCAACCATATACCTATGTGAGTAATATTAGTGCAGTACTGAGAAGAAAAAGCAATCTATGCCATATGTGACTATATTAGCAAAATGGAGAATAGTAAACTTTAATACATTAGAAAGGACTTTCAAAATATGTGAGGTTATGGAATTTCGAAGTCTGCATGCTTATCAATGGACGGTTTAGATTTTATCCATTCTAATAGAGAAGTGGAAATTTTATATGCACTGTTCATTCATGCCCTTTTTTTTGTTTTTTTTTTTTTGCATGTGAGTATCCACACCCTTCCTACCCTTTAGCAAGCCAACGACTGCTCTTATCTCTCTCTGTGTTGCTACACCGTCTTTCTCTCTGTGTCTGTATCTAACTGTCGTCCTTTTCTCATCTCTCCCTTCGTCTCTACATAAGTTGCACATGCCATGCCCCACTAGCAAAATTTACTTAAAATAATTTCTGTCCTTCTCCCATCATAGACCCACATGACTTGATAATTTATTAAGTGTTTGACAAATACAAACCCTCCTTTTCCGCTATACGCCAAAAAGCCCCTTCCCATTTCCAACAGCACTCTTTGTTTTTTGAAATGGTTCGAAAAACAACACCTGCAGTTAGTTGAATGGATGGAAAAGCCTAACCGCATTTAGTTAGCATTTTTTAAAATGACTAAATTGTCCCTTCAAATACCTGACTCTTTTACCAAAACCCATTCAACCATTTTCACCCGCCCTTTCACCATTTTACCAAACCCTAGGCCTAATACCAACCATTCACCAGGCCCTAACAGATCTCTCTCTCTCTCTCTCTCTCTCTCTCTCCAAGCCATTCATCAGGTTAGTCGATCTGTTATCTTTATGCAGATGTTCTTGCACAAAAATAACAGTTGTTCACTCAGCAAGAATGCCATGATTTTAGAAATAGGCGGACCGGTTAGAAATCTCCAGCTATGTTTTTCACACCTCTACAATTTAACAAGCTGACTAACCTAATTCTTGCGCCAGGGAATCCATATAATGGCACACGTCAGGTAGACTGGATTTCATACTTATGTGACATGAAGGCACGTGTCTTTTTACCCATGTTGGGCTGTCAGCGGATACTTGCACCTTCCGGTGACTAATGGACATGACCTGGTTTTAAGGGTCCAATCTCACCTTTTGGGACCCATTTAAATTTAAGTGGGGTTCATCAACTTGGACTCAATTAAAATCAGGTTGGATGGAATCATTTAGTGTCAATAATAATATTTGTATGTATGTGTTGTGTGGTTCTGTTTTCTGTTGTATGTGTGTGGGTGTGCCAGAATTGAAATTGCGGTTTAATTCAAACCAAACAACTATGACCCCAAGCACTAAGATAAGTAGACACATAGGAATTATTTTTTATGTTTTCTTATTTAAATTATACTTAACAATGCGATGGTGTGAAATCTTGAGGGGAATTCTCACTGAGCTAGCCACTCATGATTTGAATATATAATTGTACCGATGGTATAAGTGATATGAATGATACTCATATTCAGACTGATAAGGAGCAACGTACAAATATCAAGGATATACGGCCATATCTGTCCTCAAGAGAAGTGGCGTGATCTTGCAGTTCAAGTCTAGCTGTATTTTATTTTATTTCATACCTTAAAGTAAGCCCTATGGGCAGCCACTCGTATATCTTGAATGTGTATGACAAACTTTACTTTATGCTTAATTTGTTTCAATTCCACTCAAATGCGTACTTGTAACGACCCGTAAATTTTCGTACGTTGGCTCGAGTACCACCTCGACCAGAAATTAATTAGGATTAAATCCTTTAGAAATTTAACAAAGTTAACTAAGTGCAAAACTCGATTAGCCATGAAATCCGTTGGGATCGCTTTAAATACGATCTGCAAGACCCAAAACTTGCAAAATCAGTGACTCTAGTTTACCCTAAAGTTTAGAACCAAACTCATTTCCTACCGCTTCTCGAATGAAACGAAACTTCGTATTAGGTCTAGATCGCACATCGGAAGTCCGATTAACACAAAGCTAAGGAACTAGGAACGCCTCACTGGGCTTGACAATCATCTCTAAAATCAGGTCCAGCCGATGTCCCACGGCCATTCGTTTCGATTCGGAGCGAGGGTGTGTGAAAAACACTATTCCCATTCCAAAATAAATATCAGGAATAGTGATCTGGCACCATTCGTTTACGCGTCAGTATTAAGCAACCTGACCGTCAGAATCAGACCAAATTACACCCTCGGATTAAGAAAAATTTCAGGAATATTTACATGTACTTGGAATTTCGGATCGTGGCCCACTGACCGTTGAACTGAAAGTGGTCCGCCACGTGCGATCTGGGAATCCGATCGAGTCGAAAACGTAATCCCACATAGATCCATGTGTGGTGAGCTTAAGTCTGACGTTTGGCTCAAGGGGGCCACCAGAAACACTCATTTGAGCTGGAAAAGTGACGAAATACCTATATAAGCAATAACCCTTGAACCTGAGCCTATTTTGGGAAGGGTTTTGGCTATAAAAGGAGCTTAGAACAGCCCCTCTCACAGCCATACGAATTTGGGATAAAACCCTAGAGAGAGAGAGAGAGAAAAGAGAGAGAAGAGCTTGGGATTTGTGGGAGATCTTCCTCCTACTGCTTTCATTCATCACACGGCCTACACCGCTTCCTTCCAGGCGTTTTTCCGGCGGTATCCACTCCGTTTGAAGGTGAGAAACCCTAACCCTAGGTCTGATTTGAAGTAGGAAGGTTGTAAGTTGTGTAAAGACTAACCGATTCCGCTCTTTAGGCTAGAAAACTCCCGTATACGGAAGCTTAACAACCCTTGCTGATTCGTTGTGATTCCAAGGGCAAAGGTGAGGACTTTAAGTGTATAAGTTACGCTTTTCAACGCTTTCAATGTCGATAATGGTAGATTCATGATCTGCATGCAATGCACATGTACAAAGTGCTTTCCGTTTCCTGTTTCGATTAACGTTGTAGAATATGGAATTTCACATACTCTAGGTATACGTAGAAATACCGTATACGTATTTTTTTGGGAAAATGTTTGACATGTTTATTTAATGTATGATTATATGATATATGGATAAAATACTAATTTGGCGAAAGGAATCATTTGAAACACATGTTCACTTGTAAATGCTACGTATGTTGAAATTGTGTATTCTAGAAATACCGTATACGTATTTTTTTTGGAAAAATGTTTGACATGTTTATTTAATGTATGATTATACAATATATGGATAAAATACTAGTTTGGCGAAAGGAATCGCCGTAATATATGTTCGCTTGTAAACACTATGTATGTTGAAATTGTGTATTCTAGAAATACCGCATATGTGTAAATTTTGGAAGTGTAATTGTCATGATTATTTGTTGTATGAATATGGTATACGCGGATAAAATAACCGCTTGGCGAAAGAATAGCCCTAATACGCATTTGCTAACATACGTCATGTATGTGTATGTTGGAATAGCGCACTCTAAGTGTTTGTGTAAATGCTTGTGTGTGAAAAAGCTTGAGTGTTAGTGCCTTAGATAGGCGCTGATATGGAATTCCCGACTACCTTAGAGACATGTAGGATCCCCTCCATGTGGTGGTTCGCTATAACCACTCACTTGTGATGTGTATGTAATTGTATCCCTACTTGTATAGTGCTTTATAACATGCTTTACAACATGTTTTACTTCATGCTTTATTTCATGCTTTATAACATGCCTGCTAACATGCTTGTATTAGTTCGTTATCATGCTTTACTCCACATGCTATTGATGAGATCTGTTTGAGTTTGGGACTAAGTCTATAGTCCAAACATTCGGTACCAGACTTGAGATTGTGGCTGAGACTCATGTCGCCACAAAGGATGTGTCTGGCGAACCCGAGTCATACTTCGGTTGGCGATAGTGGTTGGCCACACGGAGTGCCTTTGCGCTCCATATCGCCCAACTTGTGGTGCGCTCGAGCTAGTTAGGCTCGTCAAGTAAACCGATATGTGTATGTGTGTTCAACATGTTTGGTCGCTACTGCTTGAACCTAGGGTACCAAACTTACCAGTGGCGATCCCGTTAACCATGGTACCTCGATCCGCTAAGACGCATGAGCCGGCATGGTGGTATGGGACACCGTGGTCGAGCCGTCGCCCACGCCCCAGGGCCATGTGCCTCCCGTAGTGACCATTGCGCAACCAAACTCGTGAGCCGAATACGGTGGTATGGGACACTGTATTCGAGCTGTCGATACTTACGGCGAGAGCCGAGTACGGTGAGACCTGTGCTCGTGCTGACGGGCGACGAGTCCTCCGTAGTATCTTCGAGTATACTCCAAGTGTCTGTGATTGGCGACGAGTCTTTCACAGCAACTAGAGTATGAGTTGAGCCGAGTACGGTGAGACCTGTACTCGAGCTGACGGCTAGTGATTGAGCCGAGTACGGTGAGACCTGTACTTGAGCTGACGGCCAGCAATTGAGCCGCATACGGTGAGATCTGTATCCGCGCTGACGGGTGACGAGCCCTTTGCGATGCCTTCACTACGCTTCTCAAACCATAATATCGTATGAGATTAGCTAGGATTGACGACCCTATAATGGATCATGTTTGGGAATGATACAAGGGAGGTACCTTAGTTTCCCAATACTGCTGGTTGAAATGGACTAATAATAACTCGGTAATCATGATCATCATCACACCGCATGTGCTTAGTAGATGTGGCGCACTGAGGGAGTTAAGCATTCGCGAACGTAAGATGATGTCGCTTGAGGGTGGTTTGGCAAGGGCATACAGCATCATGTCATTTCATTTTCGCACTTAATAAGAGTAGTTAGAATTGTTTGATTTGTACTGCTTTATCATTACTGCTTGATTGAATTGATAACATGTTAACCTATGCTTTATTGTTCCACTGAGTTAGCTACTCACTCCCACGACGGGACGGTGTTTGCAACACCCACCGACTGTCAGGTATAGATGGTGCCTCGGTTCGGGAGCCGAGTCCCGACTTCGAGGAGGATCGGGATGAGTTCTCCTTTATGCGACTGACGGATATGCTTAGGCCGACTGTATTGCGGGGATTCCAGGGCTTATCTACGGAATTGTATTTTGATTTTTGACTTAGAAACAATACATGTATATTGGTACTCAGTTAGTACTCATACTCGGGAGTTCACAAAATTTTGTTACTTTACATACTTTGAATATAAAATTTCAGTCTTCCGCTTGCCTTTATACAATTGAACTGGAGTATGATTTATCTTTTTTGGTATAATCTCATTCATGTTTATTGCTCTAACTCAGACAACATTTAACCATCATTGTGTATGTTGCATAAGTGATGCGTTGGAACTCGGGAGTTGAGTTCATACTCGACCCCCGATTTTCAGGGCGTTACAAGTTGGTATTAGAGCATAATTTTGATTAAACCGGACCTGAGTTATGTCCCCACTACGTACGCTGACGTGTTACAACCTAGGAGGGTGCGCAAAAATATAGAACAGTCTTAGGGTCTCCCGATTTCACCGTTCGGCGAAATTCAAAAAAAAAAGACGCGTTGATCGAGTTTGTACTCGATCCTGACCGCACATACGGATTCTAAATCACTTCTAAACCGTCTATCGACGTGTCCAGGTCACTATCCACCCAAAACCAGTCGTTAAAAATCAGAAAAAATCGGTTTAGTTCAGAAATTTCTCGAAACCAACCGTTCGGGAGCTAAACTGAGTCGGGGGCCCCTCCACGTTAATACACTAAGCCTCCAAATCACCCTGGGCATGTGGGAAACAGGTCCCCACCGCGGCGGCGCGGTTCCGGCCAAGTCCGGCACAAGGACGACAATGGGTCCCGGTGGGCCATCTCGAGTGGGGCTGGTCGGGGTTGGTCGGCCCGACCTCCTCTACCCCCTGGCACGTGCGAAATTCCTATAGGTTTAGGTTTTAAGGGGCTGGAGCACCCTTCTCCCTCATTTCTTCCTTTCCAAGCACCTCCAAACCCCATTTTCAATTTTTCTTTAAACCCATCCCTTCAAACCTTACAATCTTCCATTTTCTTTCATAACCCACACACCCCAACCTTCCACAACAGCCCTAGCCTCCTCCTTTCCCCATTTTCTCAAGTTGGAGCTCTCATACCCCTCATTGGAGCTTAAAATCGGGTAATCTCCTAACCCATTCCATTTTCTTCTTGTTTCTCCTTCATTTCCTACCTCTAGTGCCCCTTCTACACCTATTGTATTGTTGCTTGTGGTGGATCAAAGAGATCAGCCCCTTTTTCCCCATTTTGGCATTTTTTCATGGCCCTCTTTGGTGTGGTGGCGACTATTTTCTCCATTTCCTCCATCCTATCTCTCATGGGAAAGAGGAAGACCGCGGCTGATGACGCCGGCCCAAGTAGGCCAGCCCATTCCCGAAGAAGATCCGACGTTGGGGCCGGCACTAGCACCGTGCCGGGAGTTTAGGTCGAAGCGAGACCGAATCCTGACCATCCCGTCGAAATGCTTATCCGATAGCGTTGAATATGGGCGCCGCGGCCGCAAGGTTGTGTTTGAAGCTCATGTGGATGAAAGGATGTTCGGGCTACACCCACTGATGGATCACTTGGTGGATATCGGATGGAATTCTATATTTGAAGGCGAGTCTCCCGCATGTGAGAACACGGTTCGCACCTCCTACTGGAGATGTAGGTACATGTGGTTTACTCGAGCGGTTTCAGCGCTTGAGGCCTCCCTCATTTATGGGTTCTCACAGACCCGAGGAGGCAGAGTTTTGGCTTGACCGCATCTCTAAGATGCTACGGATGCTTCACTGTTCAGAGGCAGAGCAGGTCGAGCTGGCTTCCTTCATGTTTGAGAGGGAGGCCACTTTATGGTGGGACAGTGTGCTGCGGACGATCGCAGTGGATTACGTGTGGACCTGAGAGGCCTTCGAGTTTCAGTTCCACGAGAAATACTACCCGCAGACTTATCGGCACGAGCGGGAGGATGAGTTCCTACGCCTCAGGCAGGGAGGCATGACGATTACGGAGTACGAGCACCGCTTCACAGAGTTGGGCCGCTTTGTCCCGACTATACTGGTGGATGAGCAGATGCGGATGCGTCGTTTTTCCTTGGGTTTGCGACCGGAGATACGGTCGAAGATATGCTGCCTCAGTATACCTACCTACGCAGCACTGGTCCACATGTCTATAACGGCCGAGTAGGATGTGGACCGATTGGCCAGATCGCGTGGTGCTATAGTTGCGAGGCCACGCCAGGATTTACAGAGCAGGCCTATCTTAGGCAAGAGGCCTCGTGCTGATTCGCCCTCCAGGGCCGCAACACCAGTTGTTCCTGTGAGACGCCCGTTGGTGACCTGCACGTATTGCAGGAAACCAGGACACCCTGCTGAGAGTTGCTTCTCGCGTATGAGGGCTAGTGGATTTGCACCACCGCAGAGATTGGATCGCCCTTATCCACAGGCCATATCAGCTCCACCGCTACAGACTGCTCCTGCACATCCTTCCTTTCGACCTCTTGTGTCGCGCTTCAGGCCGCCACAGCGACCCTTAGCTCCTCAGCCGAACCGTCAGCAGCAGGCTCGCGTACATACTCTTGTTGCCAAGGCACCTGAGATGTCGATCTCGGCTCCGACGGCTTTTGAGGGTACGGCTTATATTCATGGTACTCCCGTTTCTTTATTGGTGGACACTGGGTCCACTACTTCTATTATTTCTTGTGGGGCGATTAAATGTCTATCTTTGCCTACGATTCCCACAAAGGGAATGAGACTCACTACGACCACTGGGACCTTTTCGGATGTCACACGGTTATGCGAGGGTTGCTCGATAGTTTTGGGTAGCAGCACAGTGCTCGTCGACCTTATTGTTGCTCCACTATGGCACTACGACGTTATCCTTGGTATGGATTGGCTTGCCAGGATGAGGGCGGAGATAGATTGCGATACTCGGATCGTGACGGCCTATGGACCTGACGGCACAGCTTTTACGTTTCCAGTGCAGGTCAGTTGGCCCTGCCGTGTTGATTGTTATGCTGCTTTACTTGTGCCGATTGATGGTCCGACATTGGAAGGTACGCCGGTGGTTCGGAAATTTGTTGGTGTGTTTAAGACTATCCCTGGTTTACCTCCTCGGCGCGAAATTGATTTTACGATTGATCTTACGCCTGGTGCGATGCCCATCTCGTTGCCGACTTATCGTATGCCTCCATGTGAGATGGAGGAGCTGCGGAGACAGATTGACGAGCTTGTAGAGAAGGGCTTTATACGGCCTAGTGTGTCTCCTTGGGGAGCACCTGTACTATTTGTGAAGAAGAAGGACGGGTCGCTACGGTTGTGTATTGATTACCGTAGGTTGAACCAGGTCACGGTGAAGAACAAGTATCCTTTGCCCAGGATAGATGATCTGTTCGATCAGTTGAGAGGGGCGAAGTATTTCTCGAAGATTGATCTTCAGTCGGGGTACCACCAGTTGCGCGTGAGAGAGGAGGACGTGCAGAAGACAGCCTTCAGGACGTGCTTTGGGCACTATGAGTTCTTGGTGATGTCGTTCGGCCTCACGAACGCACCAGCCGTGTTCATGGATCTGATGAACCGGGTATTTCGGCCTTTCCTTTACCGATTCGTCATCGTCTTTATTGATGACATTTTGATATACCCTACGAGTCGGGAGGAGCATGAGGAGCACTTGAGAGCGGTGTTGGGTACACCTGGAGAAGAACCAGTTGTTCGCACAATACAAGAAGTGCGACTTCGCGGAGGAAGTCAAGTTCCTGGGACATGTAGTGTCCAAGGATGGGATAGAAAGGACCTTGCTAAGGTAGCGCGGTTTAGGATTGGGCAAGAAATTGAATTGGTTACTGAGGTGAGGAGTTTCCTTAGTCTGGCTGGGTATTACAGACGCTTCATTCAGGATTTCTCGAAGATCGTCAGGCCATTGTCTCAGTTGACTCGGAAGGACCTGAAGTTCGCCTGAAATGAGAAGGCGGAGGTAGCTTTTAAGGAGCTAAAGGACAAGTTGACGTCCGCCCCTGTGCTAGTATTGCTAGAGCAAGGGGAGAAATACACGATATATACTGATGCGTCTCGCGTTGGTTTGGGTTGTGTTCTGATGCAGAAGGATAGGGTGATTTCGTATGCCTCGAGACAATTAAGGAAGCACGAGGAGAATTACCCTACACATGACCTGAGTTGGCGGTAAATCATCTTTGCATTGAAGCTCTGGAGACATTACCTTTACGGAGAGGAGTTCGAGCTTTTCTGCGATCACAAGAGCCTTAAGTACATATTCACACAGCGAGACTTGAATATGAGACAACGCCGATGGATGGAGACCTTGAAGGACTTCAAGTTCGAGGTTTCCTACCATCCTGGCAAGGCGAACCTTGTGGCAGACGCGTTGAGCCGCAAAAAGGTGATAGCTTTTGCGGCACCATTGATGATAGCCGAGTGGGACATGGTGGAGTTCGTACGGGACTTCGAGCAGAGACTCACTGTCGAGGAGCCATTTGAGTGTGTTGCGCACGTTCGGGTGCGACCACTTATTGACGACAGGATTGTTGAGGCCCAGGAGGGCGATATACGGCTGTCTGAGCTTCGAGAGCAGGCTAGCGACGCCGAGGATTCCGAGTGGAGGGTTGGTTCTGATGGAGGTCTACGATTCCGTGGCCGCCTATGCGTTCCTGATGTGCCTGACTTGAGACGCGAGCTTCTCGAGTCTGCCCATAACTCGAAGCTTGCGATGCATCCTGGTAGCACGAAGATGTACCAGGATATGAGACGGACATATTGGTGGGATAACATGAAGGCCCACATTGCTGAGTATGTGTCTCGATGTCTGACGTGCCAGCAGGTCAAGGCAGAACATCGCCGACCTCCTGGACTGCTTCAGCCCATGCCCATAGCAGAGTGGAAGTGGGACTTCATCTCCATGGATTTCATATCCGGGCTGCCGAAGACGAGGAAGGGACACGATTCCATTTGGGTGATTGTGGACCGGTTGACCAAATCGGCCCATTTCCTCCCTATCAGAGTTACGAACTCTGCAGACGAGCTGGCTAGATTGTACATCAGAGAGATTGTCCGTCTGCATGGAGTTCCATTAGAGATCGTGTCGGACAGAGACACGCGGTTCACATCCATCTTCTGGACTCGTATCCAGGAGGCGATGGGTGTGAAGTTGAAGTTCAGTACGGCGTTTCATCCTCAGACGATGGGCGAGAGAGCGGGTGAATCAGATTCTGGAGGATATGTTGTGAGCATGTGTATTGGACTTCAAGGACAGCTGGGATGACTGTCTTCCATACGCAGAGTTCGCCTACAACAACAGATTCCAGGCGACTATTGGCATGGCGCCATATGAGGCTCTATATGGTCGACCTTGTAGGGCACCGCACTGTTGGGCAGAGGTTGGAGAGCGTAGTCTGATTGGCCCAGAGTTGGTACAGGCGACTACAGAGAAGGTCAATATTATCAGGCGTCGATTACTTACAGCGCAGAGCAGGCAGAAGAGTTACGCCGATACGAGGCGGCGACCGCTGGAGTTCGAGGTCGGGGATCATGTGTTCCTTCGAGTTTCCCCTATGAAGGGAGTCCTTCGGTTTGGGAAGAAGGGGAAGCTCACACCGAGGTTTATCGGTCCATTTCAGATACTGGATCGAGTGGGTGATGTGGCGTATCGTCTCGCTTTGCCCACACCACTTGCGTCTGTACACAACGTATTTCATGTATCTATGCTGAAGAAGTACGTTCCTGATCCTTCGCATATCATCAGATGGGAGCAGGTACAGTTGAGCGAGGATGCTACATATGAGTTGCGCCCGACGCGCATCCTTGACAGGAAGGAGCAGGTACTGCGTAGTAAGGTCATCCCACTTGTGAAGGTACTTTGGACACATCATTCCGAGGAGGAAGCTACTTGGGAGACTGAGGCCGAGGTCAGGAAGAACTACCCTCAGATTCTCGAGGAATATGAAAAGGTATAAATTTCGAGGACGAAATTTTTTGTTTAAGGGGGGTAGATTGTAACGACCCGTAAATTTCCGTACATTGGCTCGAGTACCACCTCGACCAGAAATTAATTAGGATTAAATCCTTTAGAAATTTAACAAAGTTAACTAAGTGCAAAACTCGATTAGCCATGAAATCCATTGGGATCGCTTTAAATACGATCTGCAAGACCCAAAACTTGCAAAATCAGTGACTCTAGTTTACCCTAAAGTTTAGAACCAAACTCATTTCCCGGCTGCTCTCGGGAATGAAACGAAACTTCGTATTAGGTCTAGATCGCACATCGGAAGTCCGATTAACACGAAGCTAAGGAACTAGGACCGCCTCACTGGGCTTGACAATCATCTCTAAAATCAGGTCCAGCCGATGTCCCACGGCCATTCGTTTCGATTCGGAGCGAGCGTGTGTGAAAAATACTATTCTCATTCCAAAATAAATATCAGGAATAGTGATTTACTCGCACCATTCGTTTACGCGTCAGTATTAAGCAACCTGACCGTCAGAATCAGACCAAATTACACCCTCGGATTAAGAAAAATTTCAGGAACATTTACATGTACTTGGAATTTCGGATCGTGGCCCACTGACCGTTGAACTGAAAGTGGTCCGCCACGTGCGATCTAGGAATCCGATCGAGTCGAAAACGTAATCCCACATAGATCCATGTGTGGTGAGCTTAAGTCTGACGTTTGGCTCAAGGGGGGCCACCAGAAACACTCATTTGAGCTGGAAAAGTGACGAAATACCTATATAAGCAATAACCCTTGAACCTGAGCCTATTTTGGGAAGGGTTTTGGCTATAAAAGGAGCTTAGAACAGCCCCTCTCACAGCCATACGAATTTGGGATAAAACCCTAGAGAGAGAGAGAAAAGAGAGAGAAGAGCTTGGGATTTGTGGGAGATCTTCCTCCTACTGCTTTCATTCATCACACGGCCTACACCGCTTCCTTCCGAGCATTTTCGGCGGTATCCACTCCATTTAAGGTGAGAAACCCTAACCCTAGGTCGATTTGAAGTAGGAAGGTTGTAGGTTGTGTAAAGACTAACCGATTCCGCTCTTTAGGCTAGAAAACTCCCCGTATACGGAAGCTTAACAACCCTTGGCTTGATTCGTTGTGATTCCAAGGGCAAAGGTGAGGACTTTAAGTGTATAAGTTACGGTTTTCAACGCTTTCAATGTCGATAATGGTAGATTCATGATCTGCATGCAATTGCACATGTACAAAGTGCTTTCCATTTCCTGTTTCGATTAACGTTGTAGAATATGGAATTTCACATACTCTAGGTATACGTAGAAATACCGTATACGTATTTTTTTTGGAAAAATGTTTGAAATGTTTATTTAATGTATGATTATATGATATATGGATAAAATTCTAATTTGGTGAAAGGAATCGCTGAAACACATGTTCACTTGTAAATGCTACGTATGTTGAAATTGTGTATTCTAGAAATACCGTATACGTATTTTTTTGTAAAAATGTTTGACATGTTTATTTAATGTATGATTATACAATATATGGATAAAATACTAGTTTGGCGAAAGGAATCGCCGTAATATATGTTCGCTTGTAAACACTATGTATGTTGAAATTGTGTATTCTAGAAATACCACATATGTGTAAATTTTGGAAGTGTAATTGTCATGATTATTTGTTGTATGAATATGGTATACGCGGATAAAATAACTGCTTGGTGAAAGAATAGCCCTAATACGCATTTGCTAACATACGTCATGTATGTTGGAATAGCGCACTCTAAGTGTTTGTGTAAATGCTTGTGTGTGAAAAAGCTTGAGTGTTAGTGCCTTAGATAGGCGCTGATATGGAATTCCCGACTACCTTAGAGACATGTAGGATCCCCTCCATGTGGTGGTTCGCTATAACCACTCACTTGTGATGTGTATGTAATTGTATCCCTACTTGTATAGTGCTTTATAATATGCTTTACAACATGCTTTACTTCATGCTTTATTTCATGCTTTATAACATGCCTGCTAACATGCTTGTATTACTTCGTTATCATGCTTTACTCCACATGCTATTGATGAGATCTGTTTGAGTTTGGGACTAAGTCTATAGTCCAAACATTCGGTACCAGACTTGAGATTGTGGCTGAGACTCATGTCGCCACAAAGGATGTGTCTGGCGAACCCGAGTCGTACTTCGGTTAGCGATAGTGGTTGGCCACACGGAGTGCTTTTGCGCTCCATATCGCCCAACTTGTGGTGCGCTCGAGCTAGTCAGGCTCGTCAAGTAAACCGATATGTGTATGTGTGTTCACCATGTTTGGTCGCTACTGCTTGAACCTAGGGTACCAAACTTACCAGTGGCGATCCCGTTAACCATGGTACCTTGATCCGCTAAGACGCATGAGCTGGACATGGTGGTATGGGACACCGTGGTCAAGCTGTCGGCCTACGCTGGGGCCATGTGCCTCCCCGTAGTGACCATTGCGCAACTAAACTCGTGAGCCGAATACGGTGGTATGGGACACTGTATTCGAGCTGTCGATACTTACGGCGAGAGCCGAGTACGGTGAGACCTGTGCTCGTGCTAACGGGCGACGAGTCCTCCGTAGTATCTTCGAGTATACTCCAAGTGTCTGTGATTGGCGACGAGTCTTTCACAGCAACTAGAGTATGAGTTGAGCCGAGTACGGTGAGACCTGTACTCGAGCTGACGGCTAGTGATTGAGCCGAGTACGGTGAGACCTGTACTTGAGCTGACGGCCAACAATTGAGCCGCATACGGTGAGATCTGTATCCGCGCTGACGGGTGACGAGCCCTTTGCGATGCCTTCACTACGCTTCTCAAAACATAATATCGTATGAGATTAGCTAGGATTGACGACCCTATAATGGATCATGTTTGGGAATGATACAAGGGAGGTACCTTAGTTTCCCAATACTGCTGGTTGAAATGGACTAATAATAACTCGGTAATCATGATCATCATCACCCTGCATGTGCTTAGTAGATGTGGCGCACTGAGGGAGTTAAGCATTCGCGAACGTAAGATGATGTCGCTTGAGGGTGGTTTGGCAAGGGCATACAGCATCATGTCATTTCATTTTCGCACTTAATAAGAGTAGTTAGAATTGTTTGATTTGTACTGCTTTATCATTACTGCTTGATTGAATTGATAACATGTTAACCTATGCTTTATTGTTCCACTGAGTTAGCTACTCACTCCCACGTTACGGGACGGTATTTGCAACACCCACCAGACTCTGTCGCAGGTATAGATGGTGCCTCGGTTTAGGAGCCGGAGCCCGACTTCGAGGAGGATCAGGATGAGTTCTCCTTTATGCAGTACTCTGACGGATATGCTTAGGCCGACTGTATCGCGGGGATTCCAGGGCTTATCTACGGAATTGTATTTTGATTTTTGACTTAGAAATAATACATGTATATTGGTACTCAGTTAGTACTCATACTCTGGAGTTCACAAAATTTTGTTACTTTACATACTTTGAATATAAAATTTCAGTCTTCCGCTTGCCTTTATACAATTGAACTGAGTATGATTTAATTGTTTTGGTATAATCTCATTCATGTTTATTACTCTAACTCAGACAACATTTAACCATCATTGTGTATGTTGCATAAGTGATGCGTTGGAACTCGGGAGTTGAGTTCATACTCGACCCCCGATTTTCAGGGCGTTACAGTACTTTTGAAAAATACAAGAAAAAAATATGTCAAATTTGGACTATCTTTAAAAGTTAACACTCCAGATTTATGAAAATGAGTAATATATATACTAAGTTACAAAAAACAAGGTCTTACAAATTATGCCACATTCATGGACGCGGATTGCACACTACACTGCCAACAACAAGATGGTGGCCCCACATTGATGCGCGTGTTTATCCATGCCATCCATTGAATTTTCTAGCTCATATAGTATAGAAGCCCAAAAATAAAATAGATCTAAATCTCAAGTGCACCACACCACATGAAAGAGTGGTAGTTAAAATTTTCTTAAGGCACACGAAAGTTTTATATCAAGCTGATATTTGTGTTTTATCTTCAGCCATGTCTGTGTGACTAATAAACAGGTTGAACAATAAGTCGTAGGAAGCTTTTAATGGTGGGTGTTCAATCACCACTATTTTCATATGGTGTGGTACACCTAATATATATGCTTCATTTTTATGTTCATCCCCTAAAATAATGATCCAAAATGGATGGATGGCATGGATAAAACACATACCATTGTGTAATCCACAAAACACCTTCTGGTAGCAACATCCTCATTGGCACTGTCAATGTGTGATCCACATCCCACCTTCAAAGTCTATATGAGTACTGCAGATGGATCGTACTCATGCACATGGCGGATGATTAGTACGTGTACAAAAGATCCCTCGGTATTAGGAGGGATGGGATCACCTTAATCCCACCGTCCATCCCACGTGGCTATTTGGGGCGCATATATTCCGCAGCGAACGTATATGTCGGTGGGATTGAGAAATCGCTCTCGGGATTGCCTGCCATCCCACGCTGCGACCTCGAGCCCATCCCATGGAAACCTCTCCCATCCCGCGTATGGACCGACGGGATCGAGCGATGGCAGCGGTCAGGAAGTTGCTGGAGATGGCGGGAGATCATCATTCTCGTGCGAATCCGATAAGCGTACAAATACCCGCCTTCCATAAAGTCTTCGTCCCTATGAGTTTCATCTGAGGGATTGCTTGTGGAAAGTATGCGTTCATTTTCCTCTGAAGGGAAGCCTCTATCTACGCTTCTTTCATAATCGCATTTGAAATTCATGTGTTAACAGGCCCCTCATGCTTTCATGATTGGGGATTTCTTCATGCATGTATGGTCCAGCTATCAATTTCTCCTAGAAATTGAGGCTTCTACCTCATGCACATTGTCATCTCCGGTTTCAGATTTTAATGTCTTCTGGACGAGGTTGTTGGCGGATTTCACTATTGATGCCTTCCTCTAAGGGGTATTGGTCCCTGCATGTATGCATGCTCTTATGGATTGAAGCTTCCCATTTAGGGGTTTTGCTACTTGCATGTTCTGCTACCGGATTTCAATGTTGATGCATTACTCTAGCTGTTTTCCTCCTTACACGTTTATTCCATTATGGTTTTATACTTTCCATTTAGGGGTTTTGCTACCTGTGTGTCTTATTTGGTAGATTTGAAAATCTTAACTCCTTCCTCTACGGGATTTTTTGATCCTTGCAAGTTAATTCCTAGAATGATTTAAAAGCCATAATTTGGGGGTTTTGCGATCTGGATGTTGTCATTATCCTTCTCCGTCCAAAATAGTCTCTCCTGGACTGTTTTCTGGCTTGGTATTTTCCAGCGTCCGACTACAGATTCATGCCCTGAGGTGGGTGATGATAGAGATGAAATCGGGCAATTTTTATTGTGATTCTTGGGCATCATAAATGTATTTGTGATATGATTTTCGTGTTTCTAATGTCATTGTTGTAATCCATTAGGCAATGAAGCACTTATGGATTCCCACCATCGATACTGATTCAGTTTTCTTTTGTTTTATTTTCATCCATCTCTCCCTCTCTATTTTATAATGTCCATGTACATGTGGTGCAACAACTATTGTTGGAGGCGTTCTTTTCGAATTGGACATATTCTACTGCTTGCTATGATCCATCCATTTGAATATACATGTGGTGCTCTATGTAGATCTTTGATCTATATTTCTCTACAAACCTCAAAGTAAATGAATTGTTTGTCCATTCTTATCTTCTATTATAAATCAACGAGCTATATTTTAAAGCTGTGTATTGTTGTAACAAATGTATAGATACCTGATGAATTGATTGTCCAGATTTTGTGAGCCACACAAGTATGAGGCATGTTTTTTTTTTTTTCTTATTTTGTTTTGTTTCATCAGAGTTCCTGTTAAAATGTCATGGGTAGCTATGCTCCTCATAATGCAATTGAGTGACATTCATTTCATACATGAAAAGGATGGGGATCTCAAGTATCTAAAACATGAGTTCTTGTAACGCAACTTGGAATGAATCCCTCGTTGTTTATATTGTGAGAGAGGTTATGAATCACAGAATGTAAGACCCGTATCCTAGTTCGTACTGTTCCGATGAATCCTGCGATCCTTTCGGTCGAAGTCCGGCAATCCGCGACTGATAATCGATATTGCGCACGACCGTAAGTTGTATCCTTTAGATTCGAGTCGGTTTAATCCGAGACCTGTGTCATTGCAACCGCACCGTTACCGCGGTTCCAATGCCACGACTCACACACCGATCCTATACCCTGACCAGAAGATGCGGGCCGACGTTTATTTCGAAGAAACGCCGCGCTTTTACGATCCCGAGAGAATCTCTACAACATGTCAAATCAATCCCATCAATCAATCAATCACATCAATCAATCAATCACTTCAATGTCAAGTACACATCACCTTTCTCCACAAGTAAAGCAACCCATGCTTTCTCTCACCAAAGTCAAACCATCTCTCACTTCACCCATCCCTCACCTCACATCACTCACCCATCACCTCTCCTTATCTCTCTCTCCCTCTCTCTTCCCATTCACATTTTCCAAGCAACCCCAAAGGAGAAAGAAAAATCCCACGTTGGGAGCTCTTCCATGAGAGAAAACAAGCAAGTGTGAGGCCCACCTTTTCCATTCCAAAACCCTTCATCCTAACCATCCATTTTTCATCTCCACCATCAAAGAGGAGCACAAGGAGAAAGGCTTCCCAACGGACCAAGAAGATCAAGTGGTGGGTGCTTATTAGGCTAGTTTTTCATGTTTTCATGGTGGACCAAGTGAGGCCTACCGATCAATGGTATGGATCTCACTTGGGACCCTAAGATGTGGCCAATGGCCCACTTTGATTACCGTTTGATGTATGATGGAATGCAAGGGAGGGCCCATAGTATCGGGGTCCCTCCATCACACGTGTGTCCCACTTTCTCTCTCTCTCTCTCTCTTTCATTTTTCTTTTCTTATGATGTTATGATTGTGTGGCCCACTTGGATGGACCCCACAATGGAGCATGCTTTGGATCCAAACCATCTAAAGGTGGGGCCCACTTTACATATGTATTGTAACCACACCACCTCACCATGTGTGGCCCACCTATAAAGGGCCTACCTTAAATGCATTGCACGCCCAAACAAAGGGAAGAGAGTCCAGGGACTCTCTAGACGTTTAAAACAAAATACAAATATCAGCCTTTCTAAGGCATTGGAAGTGGGTCACTTGTATAGGACCCACCTTGATGTATGTGTTCAATCCACGCCGTCCATCCTATTTACCAGCTCATTTTAGGCGTTGGGCCGCAAAGTGGAGTTGATCCAAATTTCTCGTGGGCCATGCCTTAGCTAATAGTGATGTTCACCGTTTAAAGACACATAATTTTTTTCTACACACCGAAAAATACCCTATATTGGTCTTGATGGACTGGTATTGGGCTATGGAAGCCAGTGGTTGGGGTGGATTTGACCGAAGCAGGCCCCACATGAGAAAGACCTTAGAAATAAAGGATTTCAAAAAAAAAAAAAAAAAAATAGCGGCGATTCTTCTTGTCTCTGACAGAGAGAGGACGCCTGGCGTCCTAGGCATCCACAAGCAGGGACCCACGGCTCTAGCTGTGGGCCCCACCATGATGTATTTATTATATCTACTCCGTCCATTTGGTGGGCCACGTCCTGAGGTGACCCCCCTCCAAGTTTCAGCATGATCCAGATCTCAGGCGGCCCACACCATAAGAAACAGCGGTGATTGAACTCTACCATTGAAACCCTTTCTGCCACAGAAGTTTCAGATCAAGCCGAAATTTGTTTTTCCCCTTCATCCTGGCCCGTGTGACCTTATGGATGGATTGGATGGCAGATAAGCAACATGGTGGGCCCCACCTGGAGCCCACAGTGATGTATGTGTTTAAATCCCACCGTCCAGGCGGACGGTGGGAGCCCACTGTGATATATTTATTTTATCCCCACCGTCCCCTGGACGGTGGGGGTGCACGTGTGTGCATGCGTGTGTGTGTGCGTGTGTGAGTGCATGCGTGTGTGTGCGTGTGTGAGTGCACATGTGTGCGGGTGTGTGCTTGTATGGGGTTGTGTGTGTGTATATATATATATATTGTATATTATATATATATATATACTATATTTTATATAATATACCTGATAATGGGCCTCTATGGGCCCCACCATGATGCTTGTATTGCATCCAAACCATCCACCCATTTTTATAGCTAATGGTTGTTCCACTTCATCTATCCCTATGTTAACTTAGGTACGGGTTGGATGGGAAATATACGTTATGGTGGGCCTTAGGAAATTTAAATGATGGAAATCATTATCACTACTTATGTAAGGCCCATGTTATGGGGCCCATTTGATGAAATTGTGGCCGTCATTGAGGCCCACCTTGATGTGTATTTGTGGCCATTGTTGGGGCCCACTTTGATGTACATAAAGCCCATGTGATTAGGCCCATTCGAGGTATTCGTGGCCCGTTGTTAAGTCCAACTTTGATATATATGAGAACCATGTTACAAGGCCCATTGTGATGTTTTCAAAGGCCCATGGGACATGGCCCATTGCAATGTACTTAAGGCCCGTTGATGCGGCCCACTTGATTTATGAAAGGCCCATATGAGGCAGCCCATTTGATGTATTTGAGGACTTTGGGTCGAGGCCCAATGAGATGTGTATAGGTCCATTGCAATGTGTGATTCCCCATGGTTCGTGTAATGATGTTTATGACGGACCGTGCCTTGGGAGCAATGTTGGTTTGACGTCCACATTGCAAGTATAGTGTTAGTTAAATGTCCACATTATAACTCTCCCATTGGACCCGTTAATAGGCCCATACTGGTTATGTGTAAGCCGTCTAGGCCCATCTTCGGTATAAGGATAGTTCATTACTTTATAACATGCTTAGTACACTTCTATGATTCATGTGCATACGCATCATATGTATGCTTGATATGAGGAATGATTGATCATAGCATAAGCCATTGTGCTGAGGCATTTACGGGACCCCTTATGAGACGGAGTACCCCACATGATCGCGTGGTACGCGTGAGATTGCTGCATGATTGTACGGTGTGACTCATGCATCTTGCATATGTGTGACTTGATCACTGCACGCCCTAGCGACATCAGGGCCGTGGCTCCACAGGCACATTGTGGATGGCCGTATCGGATACCGGAAATACTTTGTTCTAGCACTGTGGGCACTTAGGATGTCCTTGGGTGAAAGTCCCAGAACCTTTTTGGTACCAGGAGTTGCTCCAACGTCTAGACCGAGTGGATACACGAGCGCCCGAGTGCCGAATACCAGTAGGCCGCGTCTCCCACTGTGTCGTGGTCGGTTGGAAGGGGGTGTGGCCTTATCCGCCTGAGTGAGGGGGCTATAAGCTAGGCTGAGTTTGACCAGCTCACAAATGTGTCCGCTATCGATGAGCCGGGTAGGTATTGGCAGACTACTGGTCAGGCGGATAGTGTGGTCTCTTCCACTTGCTTGACTGTGCAGCTAGGGAGGAGGCAGTCAGTGTGAGGTGTATTAGACCCCGGTGATATCCAGAGAGGAACTGTACTGATATGTGTACTTGATGAGTACTGGCACGCTTGCTTTGCATCTCGCATATGACATTTGGCTACATAGGCCTCGCATCGCATGGCCTTGGTATGGCCGATAGCATTCATGTCTTGCATCACATAGCTTTATTATAGCTGATAGCATTCATGGACTTACCGCATATTTCCGCATTACTCTGATATCGTATACTTGGCACTTGCCTTACACACACTTTCACCACCCTCTAAGCTTTTGTAAGCTTATGCACGATAGATGCGTGCAGATGGCGTTAGGTTGCAGCAGCGTTGAGCTCGGAGGGTGCAACAGTCTTCTGGGGCTTTTTGGAGTTTTCTTTGATATCATTATATTGTATTTTCCTTCCCGCATTGTACTTAAAAGTTTTTGATATAGTGGATATGTGGTGTTGTTGTTTTGTGACTTGGCTTTGCTTGTAGTTATGCTCCATTACAAAAAAAAATTTTCATGCTGAAAATCCTCCTTGTAGGATCCCAGGATCGGAATCTGGCGTATGGGCGCTGGGAGCCGAGAATGAGGTACTACGGAGGCTGTCAGCGTCGGATTCGGCGATTGGGAATTTTGTGAGCCCGGTTTCCGAGTTTGGGGCGTGACACAGAAACTTTGTTTTTTCCAGAGACAAAGGAACTCTGTCATTGTACATGCAGCAACCCTCTGCCCTTATGCATGCTAGGAACGTATATATGATTTGGAACAACTAACAAACTGAAATGTAATGTCAGTACCATTTACAAAACACTGAAGCAGTTTCAGATTTCATATGTCAGAATCACTGGAGAGACTGTTTTAGTTGTGAATCACACCAACTTTGTTATTTCTTAACAAATCAGAAATTCTTCCATTGTACATGCAGCAACACAAATAGGATTTTAATTGTATAACAGTTTCTGTTGCTATAGATGTTGTGATTCAGTTTCAGAATGGAAACAGATTCAGATATAGTTTGCATAGGTATGTATGTTTAGTTTCAGATCAGCCTCATATTCAAATTTGAGATCCAACTTGCACTGGTATATATGTATAGTCCTAATTTCACATCTGATTTCAGTTTCAGGTATTTTATTGTATATTTGGTCCAAATGAACTTACCAACCTAAATCATGGCCTAGCTTACTCTATTTCGTGGAATATGTTGATGTTGAAGTGTGTATATATACATTTGATATCTTGTTTCCAATATAGCAACTTGTCATGTGAGTCTCGAATAACAAGTGGTTGATGGGAACTGACAGTGGGTGTAGTAACAAGGTAACAAAAAAAAAAACAACAACTGTGAGGTGTTTTATTTTGTTTTATGTAAAAGATCCCTGCATGTCTGTTTTTCTATCCATTTTTTTCCTGATTCCTTTGCCTTTCTTTCTTTTGACTCTCTTGTTTGAAGAATTAAAGGACTCGATTCACTCCGTAGCATGTTCTTTATTTGATCCGATTTGATTGGTTCCAAAGGGAGTTTTGATTAGATACGTGGATTCCTGTGAATTTTGCAATAATTATTTCGATGGTGGTGTAAAGAGCTTGGCTTTCTTTTCGAATCTATTGCTCTTTTGTGCAGAATTTATTTTATTTTATTTTAAAGAACCTAACTCGTGGTTGGTTTGTTTTGATTGGATTTGAATTGAGTTTTGATCGATTCAAGAAATTATGCATGAAACAGCTAGAAGGCATGTAGGTCTTTAAAATAAAATAAAATAAAAAAGCAAGTTTGATTGGATTTGAATCATATTATGTTTTGATTCATCGGCTCTTTGTCAATTACATATAAGAGCGCTCTCTTTTGCTAATATCTTTTTGCGGTGCAAGGTTAACAAAATCCCCATTTCATTTGGTTTGATTTTATAGGTTTTGAACTGGGATTTGGTCAGATTCATGAATGGAATTTTTTTATTAGTTTGGTGGGAGGAGGGGGTGGTTGACTGATCTATTTGCCACGGTTTACTCCTAAAAAGCTAAAGCACTCCATATGTTTTCTTAGTTTCATGTTACGGGATTGGGTCTGCTCAGGTTCCATTGGTTACAAAACAAAATTCACACAATAGTGTCGAACTCTTTATGGGTCTGCGTGCTGTTAATATTTTGTTGATAGCTCATCTTTTAAAAAAAAAAACAAGAAGAAAACTTTGTTGATACGATTGGCGCATTGGATCATGATGATGTTCAGTTCTGGTGCATGGGGTTATGGTTGGAATCTTGGATCTGTACTGAATGGACTCAGATGGGATTTTGACTTGCCAAGATCTGAGAATAGTGCTGGTATATCTAGGGATATTTGCTACAACATTTTTTGGTTATACTTCAATCGTGTGCAAGCTTCATTTCTCTGTGTTGGAGTTGGATATTCAAAAGTCCGTTTACTCCTAATTTGCTATTATATTTCCGTAGTTTCAGGTTACGAGATCTACTACTTTGATTAAAAGGCGAAATTCTCCACACACGGCCTACTTTCAGTTGATATCCAGGTATGTACCACATCTGAACTTTAAATCTGGTATTCTTTTTGGTATTAGACGTAAAAGATTAAGCTTATTTGCCTACGAAGTGGTCTACACTTGCATTGAGTTAGACTGTTGTTGTCCATCAATTCCAATATTCTGGCACACCTAAGGAGGAGACTTGATTTTTTTTCTCGGTGATCTTAATGGTGGGGCCCATCATTGATCAATTCGCTGCACATAATTCATACTAAATTGACTAAAATCAAATTGATTTAAATACCCCAAACTCTAGTTAATAGAAATTTACACACTTTTCAATTGAGCTGTCATTATATTTCTACTAAGGGGTAGCTAGGACATTGTGCCAAACAAAATTTTCTTTTAAGACCCATCTACAATGGGTCCATATGATTTAGTTTGAATTACATGCATGTCATCTATGTCATGTGTACAATTTCCAGTACAAACCAGTACACCAGGGAGCATGTTCCATTGCAAGTCTGGTAGTTAGAATACAAGAGAAGTTTCATAACTCATGTAAGAGGTTTGCTCTATTACATGTTTAGATATTGCAATAGATAGGCTAGGACTTTATCCACTGAAAATAGAACAGGCTGAATGACCAAAATCATCTTAGTTGACAGGTTGTTGTTCTATTGGGAATACCCAAATATTTTTCATATTGAATATTTAAAGCTTTTGGCTATGCAATTGGCGTGGGTACTACTTTCATTTTCAAAGTAAAAGAGCCGAATTTCACCTGAGGACATAATTCAAGAGATCTTAGCTGTTATCTTTATATTATATAAGGTGAGAAACATGGTGGTATAAATGGTTTGATAGAAATCCTTCTCATTTATTTACTATGAATGGGCACTCCTACTTTTAAGGGGAGGATTGTGACCTAGCCAGAGAAGAACATGCATTAGATCCAACTCATTCATTAAATGAACGGCTACATTCTCACCTCGAATCCTAAAATTCAGAGTACCCTATCACTGTGTGGTCCCGTCGTGATGTAAGTTTTTTATAACTTATAAAATCCATCAGGGTAGGTGCACATTTAGATCTGGAATAGACAGTTCAAAGGAAGAAGAGAGGGAAAGGGCTATTGTCATGCAAGTGATGGCATCTTATGTAGCAGCTGTAGGGGAATACTGTTATGTATATATGTTCAGACAACTGGCGCGACACGAAGATGATGAACGGGCGAGGTGCATCAACTCTATCATTTGGGCGACAAAAGTGGATTGTATAGCTCAACTCAGGATGAGTCAAGATGCTTTCTTTGAGTTATGTACTACACTTCACGAGAAGACACATTTGCGTGACACCTGTCATGTCAGTCTCGAAGAACAGGCGGTTATGTTCCTTCATACAGTTGGCCATAATGTTCGCAATAAGGTCATATGGCACAGATTTATTCGATTCGGGGAAACTGTTAGCCGTCACTTTAACCGTGTTTTGGATTCTATTGTATCATTATACCCAGAGTTGTTAAACAGCCAAGCTCAGAAACACCACCCGAGATTCAGACGAATATTAGTTAGGCTCCATACTTTCTGGTATCAATTTCAATGACAATCAATGTATATGTACGTTGCTATACTCATGCCCTGAATAACAATTCCGACCCTAAAATAAATTTGACATAATGTACATAGGACTGTGTTGGTGCAATTGACGGGACACATACACTGGCTCTGGTCTAGTCTGCAGATCATGCGAGCTTCCGCAATTGAAAATAATTCCTCTCATAAAATGTACTCGCGACATGCTCATTTGACATGAATTTTCTTTACATATTAGCTAGTTGGGAGGGTTCAGCCTCGGATGCGCGGGTGTTATACAATGCTCTGACCTGATCAGATGATCCATTACATGTCTCGCATGGTACTGGTTATATCTCTCCTAGATTACCCATCCATTTCATATTCATAAAATATTCGAGTGTCCATTTGATGGAACATTCATTTAAATGTGTAGGGAAATACTATGCTGTCGACGCTGCATATGCGCATTCACCCAGTTTTATGGCTTCATACCGCGGTGTGCGATACCACTTACAAGAGTATCGAACCAGGAGAGCGCCTACGAATATGAAGGAGTTGTTTAATTACCAACATGCACAATTACGTAATGCAATCGAGCATTGTTTTGGTCTAATGAAAAACAGATTTCCCATATTGAAGACGACCATTCCGTATGAGTTTCACACTTAAGTGAAAATTGTTGTAGCGTGCTGCGTTCTACACAATTTCATATGATCCGTACTTCAGTCTCGTGACGATGGATCTTTTCCTGTAGAGGAGAGTAACCCAACACGTCATGAGGTGTCAACAAATGACGAAAGGCAATGGTTGATACGCGTCACTTAATAAGAAAAGGATGCTTGGAATCATATGCGGGATGATATTGCTGCTCGAATGTGGGCAGATGAGCAACAGAATAGTAGGAGTAGATAGTCAATTTACTTTTACTTCTCCCTTTTGCAATTTTACCTACAAACTGAACAATACTTACATCCTCGTAATATACATTACTTAAATATGGAAATATAGCTATGTTGCACATGGATGCACCATATTTTTGCTCAACAATGTCTCATATTCTCAGTAGAAGAAGATTGACTTTGAACGTAATTAATGTGTACTTGACATGTGCTACATGCATAGGTGACATGGCAGACCCAAGGTCTAATGATAGTTCAACACCGACACAATCACTGCTTAGGACACCTGTGATGCCAACACGAAGTTCACCACGTGGGAAGACAGTCAAATCCCTCGCTGAGCCTCTGTCTCGAGCGGCTAAAATAAAATGGAGTGCAGAAATGGATCAAGTGCTTTTCGACGTCCTGCTAGAATAGGTTGCTTTGGGATGTAAGGAAAATAATGGTTTCAAGAGGGAAGCCTACTAAGTAACAACAGAAGAAGTCATGAAGCATACGGACATACCTGTCAACTGACAGAATGTGCAGAACCGTCTGAGGTATTACAAGCGTGAATATATTGCCATCAGGGACATGCTAGTAGCTAGTGGGTTTGGATGGGATAATGAGTGCATGGTCGTTACAGCCCCTGATGAGGTCTGGGAGGATTACCTGACGGTATGATTTATATAAATGCATCATCCATCAGACATTCACAAACCCATCAATCGAATATATTTCTCCTAACTTACAACTATATTTTACGGTTGCAGTCTCACCCGCGTGCTACACATCTACGTGGGAAAAGGATTGAGAGAATGGATGACCTTACGGTCATCGTCGGCTCCGATCAAGCAACTGGACGATATGTGCAAAGAAGTACGACTATGACCACGTCATCCTCTAAGATTCAGCGAGATCTCAATGAGTCCTGGAGAGATGCTGAAGATGATCTGGAGGATACCATTGACCTCTCTTAGGACCACATAGCGGACTCGTCAGGCAAAAATTTTTCCTCAGATACTCCATCAATGGGAAGACGTGGAACCCGTGGCACTCCTAGTCGGACTCCAGAGTCTAACTGTAACCGAGATGGGGGTGCATCAAAGAAAGGTATGCGGCCTCCTTGTCCCTGCGATGTACTCGGCAGATCCCTTAATACCGTTGCAGAGGCTATGCACGATTTTAGCTTCGGCAAGGAGGTAAATCGTACTATAAAGGTACTCAATGTTCTTAAGGAGGTGCAATGACCAACTCAGAATTTATCGAAGTTGGGCAACTATTGAGCAGGGACAAGAAGCTGGCATTATTTTTTGTCAGTCTTCAACCCAAGAGGCGTGTTGAGTGGCTGAGGAGAACACTCCACAAGAATGATCTCAATGCAGGAGTTGGGTCGGTCTGACATGCTCTTACCCGTCGTTATGTTGATCTATTGTTTTATGGGACTATAATAACTTTTTATACGCTGGGGACTATTTGTTTGATGTTTTTTTTTTTTGGATGTTTGCATGACACAATTGGTATATCATGTATACCAATTTGATAGGTGTGGTAATAGACTGATTTTCTGGTTTAATATATTTTATATATGTTCCGCCACATGCTTGTTGCTCAGCACATTAAGACAGATGGAGCCACACACATCGTATGGACGAAGGGTACATATTATTAGTTATTTAAAATTCAAATCCTCTGATCGTATTTTTGATTTATTTTTCATGGGACAAGTTTCTGTATTTAGTATATACACATTTAGACTTGCTGCACCTTGAACATGGTACTAATATACATTTCAATGCAGATGGCAAAGGAGAAATACTATGTTGTTTTCATGGGTCGTCGACCGGGCATTTATCTGATGTGGGACGATGCTAGGCTGGAGGTTGAAGGATGCAGCGGAGGGAGACACCGGGCATTCAAGAATTGGAGGGAAGCGATTTCCTGTTGGGAGAGTTACCTCGGTGGGACTGGTGCACAATTGCGGCCTGCAACAGAAACTCATGTGGTTCATGTTACTGCACAGTTAGACGAGGTCGACATCCATCGTTCGTCGACTTCGTCTATCCATCAATCGACCCATGGCAGGGTTTCCAAGTCCACGATGACTGATGATCTTGCCCCATCCTGTGGAGAGAGTTTCTGTGGACTTTTGATTGGCATTCTCGTTATTTTCTTCGCCCTGCTTATCATTATTAAATTCTAGCTGTAGAGGTTCTGTAACATAATGAATATTATTTTTTGGTTCTCTTTTTTTAAGGGGAGTTTGATTGTATGTTTCCTTAGCTTTCTTTAGCTTTATCTCAGATTGTATGTTTTTTTTTAGCTATCTTTCATTGCAGATCTACCTTAGATTGTATGGGATTTTATATATGCAGATTGTATTGTTTTTTTTATGGAGGGAGTAACCCTTACGACAGCATGGTGGGGCCCACATAAGACCATTGCAGCGGGAACGGATTGGCTACTCCCCCTGACACCAGCCATTGGCTGGTGGTCGGTGATCCATGGGGCCCACCATGATGTATGTGTGTCATCCATGACCTCCATATATTTTTATATATCATTTTATGATATGATAAAAAAATGAAGCACATCTCAATCTCAGGTGGACGACATTACAGGAAACAGTGTTGAATGAATTTTGACCATTAAAAAAGTTTTGGGGGCCATTAAAGAAACATGGATTTCGGGATATTTATTTTTACCCTTCATCTGTGTCTTCTTGACCATATCAACAGATTGGATGTCAAGTAAACAGTACAGTGGGCCTTAAGGAGGATTTTAATTGTGAATATCTCACGGGATTTTTTGTCCTGTGGTGTGGCCCGCCTAAGATTTTTATCCCTATCGTATTTTGTATCAAGTTCAAAATGATCTGTAAAAATGGTTGAACAGATGGGATGAAACACGTACATCATGGTGGGACCCATAGAGCACCGACCACCAGCCATAGGGCTGGTGTCAGGGGGAGTAGCCAATCCATTCCCCATTGCAACGGACGTCAACCCCATGTTGGAAATCCTGGGATGGGATCTGCCTGCCCAAACGGAGTGGGTGTAAATTTGGGAGGGATTGCTGCAATCCCACGGCTAACCAAACAGGCCCTATATGTACATTTCGTGGGATATGGCCCACATACCATGGACGACCCAAACAGACCCACCATTTCCATCCCGGGATTGGTCCATCCCAAGGGATTCCCAACAGTCCACTGACACCACCATCATTACCTTAAATTTGATCCCATCCCTCCTAATACCATGGGATCTGCCCAGCCAAACAGGCCCTTAGGGTGTAAATATTAGCCCTTGAAATAGAATACATCCATTTTAATTAAAGGATATTTTATGAATTTGAAAATGTTGTTAATATCTATAAGGTGGTTTAGATTTCACCTACAAATGCTAAGAAATTATTTTACCCACCACAGAAAAGTTATTTTTCCTTGAAACATCTCTCTCTAATCTCTCCTTCTCTCCCATGCATTGCACATGTCATACCCATTAGTGAATTTGCATGATACTTCTACAAAAAAGATGGATGATAATAGCGCTCAATTGTTTTCACCTATGTAGAAGTGGTTATAGCCCTCAAATCACACTGATCATCCGATACTAATAAGTTAAAACTAGATCACTTAGGGCTTGTTTGGATACCACCAAATAAGTTACTTTTTCCAATTATAGTAGTAGATAAGTAACTTATTTCAGATAAGTTTGGCTTATGATTAGTTATAAGTACGTTTTTTACTTAAAAGTACTTAATCACTTCAATTAAATCTTTTTTTTTTTTAGCTTTTCTACTTTTCATAAGTTATTGAAGAGAGGCATATGAGAGACGTAATAGAAGAGAAGTTGATAAGCAGGTTGTTTATCAAACATACTTATGTTCTTAATAAGTACAAAACTAAGATAAGTTACTTTTAATGTAAGTAATTTATCTTAAGCAACTTAGATACCATCAAATAAGTTAGTTTTTTCTATTTACAATAGTAGATAAGTAAGGGTTTATAATTAGTTATAAGTATTTTTTTTTTACTTAAAATTACTTAAGCATTTTGTTTAATTTTTTTTTATAGCTTTTTCACTTTTTATAAGTTGTTGAAGAGAGGCATAGGATACACCAAAGAGTGGAGAAGCTAATAAGTAGGTTGTATACCAAATATACTTATCTTCTTAATAAGTAAAAAATAAGGTAAGTTACTTGCGGCATAGGTAACTAATCTTAAGCAACTTACCATTCAAACATGTCCCTCATGGAAGGTTAAAATGGGCCTTCTCATCAACCTACATCTAAGGTGCATATATATATAGGAAAAGGTACCATGCGCTCGATCGCATGTTACCTTCCCATAAGGTCGAGTGATGGCGTCAGTTATTCGTTGGATGGTAAAAATTTTAAACAAACGGGGAGATTTCATAGGAAAACTGGAGAAACAAAACCAGTGCAACCAGTTATTAAAATACCTCTCTCTCTCTCTCTCTCTCTCTCTCTCTCTCTCTCTCTCTCTCTCTCTCTCTCTCTCTCTCTCTCTTGCGCGCTCGTATTTTCTTCAAAAGCCTTGCTCTCGAAACCTTCCTAAGGTCCACTATGAAGTTTATCTGAGAAAGAAGGGAAAACACAAATTTCATCTCGATCGAAAACTTTTGTGGCCCTTAGAAATTTTTAATGGTGGGCGTCACTCTATCCACTATTTTCTTTGGTGTGTCCATTCGAGCTTTGGATCTGACTCATTCTTTGTCTCATGCCTTAAATTGATATCTCCAAGTGAATGGACAGTATGGATATAACACATACATCATGGTGGGTCCCACAGAACTTGGTGACGTAACCTGTCCGTAGCTAATCAGCGTATAGGGACGCGGATTTCCTGCGAAAGCCTTTCGCAGGATGTTCCTATGCTGGAAACTTAGGTTGGGCCCACATTGATGTTTGTGAGAAATCCACCCCGTCCATCCATTTTTTGAGCTCATTTTAGGACATGAGGCCAAAATTTAGCCATATCCAATACTCAAATGTGCTGCACTAGAGGAAAAGTTGGTAGGGAAATTCTTACCATTGAAACCTCCCTGGGTCAACAGTAATGTTTATATGTTATCAATATCGTCAATAACGTCATTCCTACTGGGATTAACTAAAAAAACAAATATTAGCCTGATTCAAAACTTTTGTGGCCCTACGAATATTTCAATTGTGGACCTTCAATCCTCACGTTTTAGGCCCACTTGAATATTGGATACCGCTCATTTTTGGCTTCACGTCCTAAAATGATCTAAAAAAAAATGGATAGACAAGATAGATTTCTTATAAATATCACGGTGGGTCCCACTTAGGTTTCCAGTGCAAGAACTACCTACGAAAGGCTTTCGCAGGAAGTTCCTTCGTTGGAAACTTAGGTTGGGCCCACATTGATGTTTGTGAAAAATCCACCCCGTCCATCCATTTTTTGAGCTCATTTTAGGACATGAGGCCAAAATTTAGCCGTATCCAATACTCAAATGTGCTGCACTAAAGGAAAAGTGGGTAGGGAAATTCCTACCGTTGAAACCTCCCTGGGTCAACAGTGATGTTTATATGCCATCCATACCGTTAATAACGTCATTCCTACTGGGATTAATTGAAAAAACAAATATTAGCTTGATTCAAAACTTTTGTGGCCCTACGAATATTTCAATTATGGACGTTCAATCCTCACATTTTAGGCCTACTTGAGTATTGGATACGGCTCATTTTGGCATCACGTCCTAAAATTATCTCAAAAAATGGATGAACGAGATAGATTTCTTACAAACATCACGATGGGCCCCACTTAGGTTTCCAGTGCAGGAACTACCTGCAAAAGGCTTTCGCAGGTGGTTCCTGCGATGGAAACTTAGGTTGGGCTCGCATTGATGTTTTTGAGAAATCCACCCCATCCATCCATTTTTTGAGCTCATTTTAGGACATGAGGCCAAAATTTAGCCGTATCCAATACTCAAATGTGCTACACTAAAGGAAAAGTGGCTAGGGAAATTCCTACCGTTGAAACCTCCCTGGGTCAACGGTGATGTTTATATGTCATCCATACAGTTAATAACGTCATTCCTACTGGGATTAACTAAAAAAACAAATATTAGCCTGATTCAAAACTTTTGTGGCCCTACGAATATTTCAATTGTGGACGTTCAATCCTCACGTTTTAGGCCCACTTGAGTAGTGGATACGGCTCATTTTTGGTTTCACATCCTAAAATGATCTCAAAAACAGATGGACAAGATAGATTTCTTACAAACATCACGGTGGGCCCCACTTAGGTTTCCAGTGCATGAACTACCTGCGAAAGGCTTTCGCAAGAAGTTCCTATGCTGGAAACTTAGGTTGGGCCCACATTGATGTTTGTGAGAAATCCACCCCATCTATCCGTATTTTGATCTCATTTTAGGAGATGAGGCCAAAATTTAGCCATATCCATTACTCAATTGTGTTGCACTAAAGTTAAAGTGGGTAGGCCTATCGTTGAAACCTCCCTGGGTCAACGGTAATGTTCATATGCCATCCATACTGTTAATAACATCATGCCTACTGGGATTAACTGAAAAAACAATTATTAACCTGATTAAAAACTTTTGTGGCCTACGAATATTTCAATTGTGGATGTTCAATCCTCATGTTTTAGGCCCACTTGAGTATTGGATATGGCTCATTTTTGGCTTCACATCCTAAAATGATCTCAAAAAATGGATGGACGAGATAGATTTCTTACAAACATCACGGTAGGCCCCACTTAGGTTTCCAGTGCAGGAATTACCTGCGAAAGGCTTTCGCATGAAATCCGCGTCCAGCGTCCCACTAGTGTTGGAGGGAAGCGGATTGGCTAGTGTACCACACATCAGCTATATAGCTGGTGTAGACACGTGTCGTGTGAAGATGAACGCCGATGCTCCTCGAGCTCCGAGTTGTACGAACAGTTCAAAGGAGATTAAAGGTACCTGGCCCCACAATGATGTATTTATTATATCCACACCGCTCATCCATTTTTTGAGATCATTTTAGAGCATTAGACAAAAATGAATCATATCGAAATCTCAAATGGACCACACCAAAAATAGCAACGAGGATAATGATTTTCACCGTTAAAAAATTCGTAGGGTCCACTAAAACGTTTATTTTCCATCCAATCTGTTAATAAGGTCACAAATACATAGATGAAGAGGAAAAACAAATTTCATATTGAACAGAAACTTCTGTGACCCCTAAAAGGGTTTCAATGGTAGACGTTCAATATTCCACTGCTTTTTGCAGTGTGGTCCAATTGAGTGTTATATCTGTCTTATTTTTCAGTTCAAGCCTTAAGACATGCTCGTAAAATGGATACAGTTTAGATATAACACATACCTCATGATGGGACCCACAAAACTTGTTGACGTCAATACACGAGCTATATAGTTGATGTGTGGTACACCAGCCAATCTGCTTCCGTGTTGGAGTCCATTAGGCCTTTTAATATGGAAGTGGATGTACACGGATTAGATACTATCAGGTTGAGTAGCGAGTCGACTACTGTAGTTATGTCACTAAGTTCTGTGGGCCCCATTATAATGTATGTGTTGTATCCACACCATCCATCCATTTTGAGATATCATTTTAGGGCATGAGCTAAAGAATGAGGCAGATAAAAAGTTGTAGTGGACCCCACCACAGAAAATCGTGGGGAGAGTGATTTCCACCGTTGAAACTATCCCAAGGCCCACCATAATGTTTATTTGAGATCCAACCTTTTCAAAAGTTAAAAAAGACATGAAATATGAGAAAACACAAGTATCAGCTTGATCTAAAACTTTTGTGGCCTTTAGAAGTTTTTAATGGTGGGCGTCACTGTCCCCACTCTTTTTTGTGCTGGGGTCCACTGGAGGTTTGGATTTAACTCATTCTTTGCATATTGCCCTAAAATAATCTCTCCAAATGGATGGAACGTGTGGATACAAAACATACATCATGGTGGGGCCCACCGAACTTGGTGACGTCACTTCAGTAGCGAGTCTCGCTACTTAACTTGTCAGTATCTAATCCGCACTCGAAGTGGATAGAAATAGTCTGAATTGAACTTCTATCGTGGAGAAATTCTGGAGGTGGTCAAGGTTGCACTGTGTTCGGTAAGGGCTACCTATAGTGTTTTGTGAGAAATCCACCCCGTCCATCAATTTTTGGAGATCATTTTAGAACATAGGGCCAAAAATGAGCCAGATCTAAGACTCAAGTGGGCCACACTAAAGGAAAAGGTGGGTAGGGAAATTCCTACCGTTGAAACCTACCTGGGTCGAAAGTGATGTTTCAATTGCATCCATACCGTTCATAACAATATTCCTATTGAGATGAACTGAAAACACAAATATTAATATCCTAATTTAAAACTTTTGTGGCCCCATGAATATTTCAACTGTGGACGTTCAATCCTCACATTTCGGCCCATTTGAGTCTTGGATCCGGCTCATTTTTGGCCTCTTATCCTAAAATGATATGGAAAAATGGATGGAAATGGTGGATTTTAAATTTTAAAAAAAAAATAAAAAAAAAACCCCACAATATGCCCCACCTAGGTTTCTAACACAAGGCTTTTTCAGAAAATACGCATGAGAGAGATAGAGGTGGAGGGGTATTTTAATAACAGGTTTCACCATTTTCTTTATCCAGTTTCCCTATAAAATCTCACCATTTATTTTAAATTTTTATCATCCAATCAATAACATGTTGCCAGCACTCGACCTCATGGGAAGGTAACATACAGTCGAGCACATAGTACTTTTTCCACACACACACACACACACACACACACACACACACACACACACACACACACACACATATATATATATATATATATCTGCGTGGAGATTTTATACGAGTTTTTCATATGAGCGGTTAGATTATACTCACGGCTGGGATTCACCAGCTGTGAGAACGAGAGAGCCTCCAAAATAATGACTCACGGCGATACTTTCGCACTCTCATGGGATTGCATGTCGTACACAGCTCGAAAGCTATTGGACGGTGCTCTTTGGTTCAATCATGATATACCTGTTTTATCCATGTCGTTCATCTAATTTTTCAGATCATTTTCAAGCATGAGCTCAAAAACAAAGTAGATCCAAATCTCAAATGGACCTCACCATAAGAAAACAGTTGTGATTGAACAGTACCCATTGTCAAAAACTTCCTAGGGCCCACTATAATGTTTATTTGTCATCCAACCTGTTCGTTAGGTCACACAGACATGCATGATGAGAAAATAAAAATATCCAATTCATCCAAATTAAACTTGTGGCCCTCAAGAAGTTTTTAATAGTGGGCCAATGATTCTCATCGTTAAAACATTTGTAGGGCCCACCATAACATTTACTTTCCATCCAATCTGTTCATCAGGTCACACAGATCTGGATGAAAAGAAAAAATAAATATTATATTAATCCATGATTTTTGTGAGCCCGAAAAGGGTTTCAATGGTAGGCGTTCAATACCCCACTGCTTTTTATAGTGTGGTCCACTTAGTTTTTGGACTTGTCTTATTTTTCGGCTCAAGTATTAAGAGTAGATCACCAAGTGGATGGACGGTTTGGATATAACTCATACCTCATGATGGGACCCACATAACTTGGTGATGTCAACACACCAGCCACATCGGTGGTGTGTGCTACACTAGCCAATCCGCTTCCTTCACACACACACACAATGAAATTGGATTGCCTACTGAGTTACTCGGTGCACTTTTATCATTCTACGTAGACTCTGTTGGGACCACCGTAAATGTATGTGGTTTATCCACACCGTCCATCAGTTTTTTCATCTCATTTCAAGGGTTGAGCCCAAAATTGAAGCATGTTCAAAGCTTAAGTGGACCATACCACAGGAAACAATGGAAATAATGATTTCCACAGTTGAAACTTTTCTAGGGCCCACAATAATGTTTATTTGTCATCCAACTTGTTCATAAGATCACAAAGATATGGATGAAGAGAAAAATACAAATATTAGCTTGATACATAACTTCTATGGCCCCAAGTATTTTTCAATGGTATTCATTTAATTCGCATTGTTTCCTGTGATGTGGTCCACTTGAGGTTTGGATATATTTATTTTTGGTCTCATGCTCTAAAATTATCTGTTAAAATAGATGTGCGAAGTGGATAGAATACATAGATCACAGTGGGCCTCACTGCAGGCAACGAAAATGATGGTGGAGCGATTGGTGTGATCTGATGACTTTTATTCCAATGCGAATAAATGTTGCATGTGTGCGTCATGCTTCATGTGGTGTAGTCCACTTGAGCGTCCGATGTACCTCATTTTTGGGCTCAATGCACTAAAATAATCTATCCAAAAATATGGACGGTGTGGATAAAACATATAGATCACATTGGGCCCCAAAGAGGCACCACTAGAACCGTCCATCTCTAGCTGGGTTCGGTGAAACCAAATTGCATACTGAGTTACAAAGTAGGCTTTTATAATGTTGAGCAAAACTATGTTGGGCTCACCATGCATGTGTGTCGTTTATCCACACCGTCCATCCATTTTTCCAGCTCATTTTATGGGTTGAACCCAAAATTGAAGCATATCCAAAGCTCAAGTGGAGCACACCACAAGAAACGGTGTAAATTGAATGTCCGCCTTTGAAATATTCTTCTGGCCAGAGAAGTTTTAGCTCAAGCCGATATTTGTGTTATCCATGTCTGTGTAATCTTATCTAGTAAATTAGATGAATGGAGTAGATAAAATAGGTAAATTATAGTGAGCCCCACAGAATTTACTCAGTACGGTAAGTGTACTTGGTTACTCATTACATAATGAGCTTCCGTCCTGATGAGAGTGGTACCTATGCATCCAGGGGACACGGATTGCCTTTTGAGGCAGCGTCACCAGATGGCTATTACAGGGTACTTTGTGGGCCCCACCATGATGTACATGTTTAATCCATGCCGTCCATTCTTTTTGAATGCTTATTTTAAGGCATGACCTAAAAACGAGGTATATCCAAATCTCAAATGGACCACACCACAAGAAACAATGGTGATTCAACGCTCACTGTTAAAAACTTCTTAAGGGCCATAAGTTTTGGATGAAATTGATTTTTTTTGTTTTCTGATCATCCTAAGACTTTGTGACCTAATGAACAGACTGGATGGCAAATAAACCCTACAGTGGACCCTACGAAGTTTTTAACTATGGGTGTTTATGTAGCATTGTTTTCCTGTGGTGTGGTTCATTTGAGATTTGGATCTACCTTTTTTTTTTTGCTAATGTTAAAAAATGATCTAAAAAATTAGATGAACGGCATGAATAAAATACACACATCATGATCGGCCCATAGAGCACCGTCCAGTGGTTACCTAACTGCGTCATGCCATTCCCGTGAGCGCGAGGAGTCTCGCCGCGAGTCGTACTTTTCGAGACTCTCTTATTCACAATGTCGTTGAATCCCAGCCGTGAGTGTAATCTAACAACTCACATGAATGCTCGCATGAAAGCTCCGTGCGGCCTTGTGCGCAGGAGATAGGTACTCTCTCTCTCTCTCTATATATATATATATGGGAAACTCTCTATATATATATATATATATATGGGAAAAGGTACTATGCGCTCGAGCGTAAAGCGGTCGTCCATGAGGTCAAGCTGGGTGGGCCCCACCGTGATGCCTTTCGAACATCAACACCGTCCACCAGATGTACCATTCCATAGTGGGCCTGGACGGCCCAAAATCAAGTCAATCCGTGACTTTAGTAGGCCACACCACATACAGAAGTCTTAGGATGATCAGAAAACAAAAAAATCAATTTCATCCAAAACTTATAGCCGAAAATATCAGCTCCCTAAATAGCTTGAGGATTTAATGTACTCATGTTGAATACGGTGGATCGTAAGTGTGTGCATATCCACTGTACATGTGACATGCATGTACATCAATGCATATTCCATATCGTCAGGGTTGTGGATCCCACACGGAATGTGGCCATGTCCAAAATCATACTAGACAGTACTTTCTGATTTGTGGTCATCACATTGGCCGTTAAAAAGAATGATCGACGGCCTAACTTCACTTACATGCAGGTTGATGATGCACACGCACGGTCTACGGTGCCAATGCTATATATGCTGTGGTATAATGCGATTTGCGAAAGGCAGCGATTATCTACAGCCACACGAATTGAAAGCACACCCATACTTTCTACTTTTGGTCCGAAGTCCGTCCCTTTTGTGAAATTTACCACTGTACGACCCATTTATGGCCCATTTATCCGTTGTTTACCTGACCAGAATAAGCCCCATCTGTACGGACGCCTTCCCAAAGGTCGAAAATGCCCTTGCTTTCTCCTTCAAGCAGATTGGCTGGTGCTCGAAGACGAGCGCTGACGCTCCTCGAACTCCATGTTGTACGAACAGTTCAAAACAAATCAAAGTTACATGACCCACAGTTATGTATTTATTATATCCACAACGCTCATCCATATTTCGAAAACATTTCGGAGCATATTTTATATATATATATATATATATATATATATATATATATATATATATAAAATATCCAAATATCAACTAGACCACACCACAGAGAGCAACAGAAAATTGATTCTCACGGTTGAAACTTTTGTAGGGCTCACCATAACATTTATTTTACATCTAATCTATTCATAAGGTCACAAAGACCTGGATGAACAGGCAAAACAAATTTCATAATGATCCAAAACTTCTGTGACCCCTAAAAGGGTTTCAACAATAGACGTTCAAAGTATAATGATAATGTCGTAAGCTACGATCAGCCATATGGCTACGGATTATAACCATAGCTATCGTTACCCTAATCCATAGCTATAAAGGAGAATCTGGGGTGGGCTCGCCGAACTAGCGGCCCCCATGCCAGTTGCTGGCCTGTTCAGCGGGGCCACGCCCATCTAAGGCCCCTATGGCTACGAATTATAACCGTAGCCATAAACAGACTACCGTGACAACAATCTGTGCATTTTTTTAAATTTTTTTTATTTACATGAAGAACTTTATTCTACCTATAATTTTCTCTAACACATTTATATAAATATGTATATACAAGCATATAAAAAAAAAATTCTCTCTCTCTCTCTTTTTTTTTTTTTTTTCATTTCTTCCTTATTCAATTAACAAGAATATCTTCTAAACTAAAATTAGTTACTTGATGTACCCTATATGATTTTGGGGTAGGAGAAGCTACTTTAACCAACTAACCTGGTTATTGTCCAAGATTCCATTAGGTCGATGGTTGAAAATCCATTTCATTCACTTAGCGGCCAATTTCATTCATTTCATTTACTTCGTGATCAATTCCATGCATTTCACGGTCAATCCCGGCAATTCCGTTTTGATTCACGGTCATTTCCATGCATTTCACGGTCAATTCCCTTCACTTCACGGTCATTTTTATACATTTCACGGTCATTTCCCTACACTTTACGGTCATTTCCATACATTTCACGGTCAATCCCGGCGATTCCGTTTTGATTCACGGTCATTTCCATGCATTTCACTGTCAATTCCTTTCACTTCACGATCATTTTCATGCATTTCACGGTCAATTCGCTTCACTTCACGGTCATTTCCATGCATTTCATGGTCAATCCTGACGATTCCGTTTTGATTCACGATCATTTCTATGCATTTCACGGTCAATTCCCTTCACTTCACAGTCATTTCCATGCATTTCACAGTCAATCCTGGCGAATCCGTTTTGATTCATGGTCATTTCCATGCATTTCACGGTCAATTCTCTTCACTTCACGGTCATTTCCACAAATTTCATGGTCAATTCGTTTCACTTCACGGTCATTTCCATGCATTTCACGGTCATTCCC
Source organism: Magnolia changhungtana (assembly GCA_030180095.1). Lineage (NCBI taxonomy): Eukaryota > Viridiplantae > Streptophyta > Magnoliopsida > Magnoliales > Magnoliaceae > Magnolia > Magnolia changhungtana. The sequence continues at coordinate 932,478 of JASAUF010000502.1, read as the reverse complement.
GGCGATTCCGTGTTGATTCACGGTCATTTCCATGCATTTCACGATCAATTTCCTTCACTTCACGGTCATTTCCACAAATTTCACAGTCAATTCGCTTCACTTCATGGTCATTTCCATGCATTTCATGGTCATTCCCGACGATTCCGTGTTGATTGATGGTCATTTCCACGCATTTCACGGTCAATTCCCTTCACTTCATGGTCATTTCCATGCATTTCACAGTCAATTCGTTTCACTTCACGGTCATTTCCATGCATTTCACGGTCATTCCCGGCGATTCCATGTTGATTTACGGTCATTTCCATGCATTTCACAGTCAATTTGCTTCACTTCATGGTCATTTCCATGCATTTCACAGACATTCTCGGCGATTCTGTGTTGATTCACGGTCACTTCTACGCATTTCATGGTCAATTCCCGTCACTTAACGGTCAATTCACGTCACTTCACGATCATTTCCATGCATTTCACAGTCAATTTCCTTCAGTTCGTGGTCATTTTCACGCATTTTATGGTTATTTCCGACGTGGAAATGACTGTGAATCAACACGGAATCGCCGGGAATGACTGTGAAATGCGTGGACATGACCGTGAAGTGAAGGGAATTGACCGTGAAATGTGTGGAGATGACCGTGAATCAACACGGAATCACCAGGAAGGACCGTGAAATGTGTGGAAATGACTGTGAATCAACACGGAATCGCCGAAAATGACCGTGAAATGCGTGGAAATGACTGTAAATCAACACGGAATCGCCGGGAATGACTGTCAAATGCATGAAAATGACCGTGAAGTGAAGCGAATTGACTGTGAAATGCGTGGAATTGACCGTGAAGTGAAGGGAATTGACCGTGAAATGCATGGAAATGACCGTGAATCAACATGGAATTGTCGGGAATGACCGTGAAATGCATGGAAATGACCGTGAAGTGAAGCGAATTGACCGTGAAATGCGTAGAAATGACCGTGAAGTGAAGGGAATTTACCGTGAAATACGTGGAAATGACCGTGAATCAACACGAAATCGCCGGGAATGACTGTGAAATGCATGAAAATGGCCATGAAGTGAAGTGAATTGACCGTGAAATGCATGAAAATCACCGTGAAGTGAAGGGAATTGACCGTGAAATACACGGAAATGACCGTGAATCAATACGGAATCGCCAGGAATGACAGTGAAAAGCATGGAAATGACCGTGAAGTGAAGTGAATTGACCATGAAATGCGAGGAAATGACTGTGAAGTGAAGGGAATTGACTGTGAAATGCGTGGAAATAACCGTGAATCAACATGGAATCGCTGGTAATGACTGTGAAATGCATGAAAATGACTGTGAAGTGAAGTGAATTGACAATGAAATGCGTGGAAATGACCGTGAAGTGAAGGGAATTGACCATGAAATGCTTGGAAATGACCGTAAATCAACACGGAATCGCTGGGAATGACCGTGAAATGCATAGAAATGACTGTGAAATGAAGCGAATTGACCGTGAAATTTGTGAAAATGATCGTGAAGTGAAGGGAATTGACCGTGAAATGCATTGAAATGACTGTGAATCAACACGGAATCGCCGGGAATCACCGTGAAATGCACGGAAATGACTATGAAGTGAAGCGAATTGACTGTGAAATGTGTGGAATTGACCGTGAAGTGAAGGGAATTGACTGTGAAATGCATGGAAATGGCCGTGAATCAAAACAGAATCGTCGGGATTGACCATGAAATGCATAGAATTGATAACGAAGTAAATAAAATGAATGAAATTGACCACTAAGTGAATGAAATGGATTTTCGACCTTCTACCTGATGGAATCTTGGAAAATAACCAAGTTAGTTGGTTAAAGTAGCTTCTCCTACCCCAAAATCATATAGGGTATATCAAGTAACTAGTTTTAGTTTAGAAGATATTCTTATTAAATGAATAAAGAAAGAAATGAAAAAAAAAAGAGAATTTTTTTTATATGCTTATATATACATATTTATATAAATATGTGTTAGAGAAAATTATAGGTAGAATAAAGTTTTCCATGTAAAAAAAAAATAAAATGCACAAACTGATGTCACGGTAGTCTGTTTATGGCTACGGTTATAATCCGTAGACATAGGGGTCGCCATATAGGCGTGTCCCCTCCAGATCGGCGTGGCCCCGTTGGACAGGCCAGTAACTGGAGTGAGGGCCGCTAGTTCGTTGAGCCCACCCCGGATAGTCTTCTATGGTTATGGATTATGGTATCTATGGCTATGGTTATAATTCGTAGCCATATGTCTGACCGTAACTTACAACATTACCATTCTACTTTGAACATCTACAGTTGAAAACCTTTTACGGGTCACGGAAGTTTTGGATCATTATGAAATTTGTTTTTCCTGTTCATCCAGGTCTCTGTGACCTCATGAGTAGATTGGATGGATGGAAAATAAATGTTATGGTGGGCCCTACAAAAGTTTCAACAGTGAAAAACAATTTTCTGTTACTTCTTGTAGTGTGTTGATCTTTGGAAATGATTTATTTTTTGATAATGCTCCGAAATGATCCTGGATGAACGTTGTGGATATAATAAATACATAGCTGTGGGGCCATGTAACTTTGATTTCTTTTGAACCGTTCGTACAACTTGGAGTTCGAGAGCACCAGCCGATCTGCTTGAAGGAAAAAAGCACGGGCATTTTCGACCTTTGGCATGGCGTCCGTACAGCTGGGGCTTATTCTGGTCCAGTAAAAAGCGGTGGGCTTCAACGGGTAAATGGGCCGTAAATGGGTCGTACAGTGGTAAATTTCGGGTCCTTTTTTTTTTTTTCTTATTCTTTTCGCTTGTACTATTGCATTTTCAAAAATAAGAGCGTAGGTGGACGCGGTGGTCTGATGTGTGGGGTCCACCTTCTTGTATGTTTTTTTTTATCCACGCCATCAAGGTGTGCCCCACAGCGCCCAACACATTACAGGGGTTGGGTTGGTAACATCACCTAATCCACGTCCAAGCACTACTGTTTCCTGTGATGTGGTTCACTTGAGTTTCAGATCTGCTTCGTTTTTGATTGATGCCATAAAATGAGCTGGAAAAACAGGTGGACGGCGCGGATATAAAACACATATATCCAGGTGGGCCTCACACATCACCACACCACCGCTCTACCCCATCCCCGTCCGAACGGGTGCATTCATCAATCGGTGTGTCCGAAGACTTTAATCCGTTTTGCGAAATTGATAAAAAGGCATGCACTGTGAAACGATAATCACACCGGTCAATAACCGTACATGTGGTCCACCTGCAAAATATCTGGACTGTTTATCTATTGCACCCTACATTTGATAGGCCATGACAGAAAATCTCACCTGTCAGTTGATACCTAGCCATTGATGGCGAAATTTCCGCTTATTGAATATGGACTGCGATTTTGACATTTTCCTGAATTTCGTTTGGAATCCTATACAGTCCTCCCATTAGTGGCTAAGATCATCCCTTTTTCTTTTTCCAGGTGAGCCCCTATTCCATAGCAGGGTCCCATGGATGAAAGGTCTTCGTCCACTCAAAATAAAGGAAGAAAAAAAAAAAAAAAAAACGCAAAACCTTCGACACATGGTTAAAAGACTCGGCGACTCGGACCAACTGATTAGACATGGTCGAGTGGGCTGTGTGGACCAGGACGAGTTGGTAAAGACTCGGATAAGTGGGGCGCGGGTTACGTGGATTCCCTAATCCACCTAAATGGGTGGATCTCTTACTGTGGGGCCTACCGTGATGTATGTGTCTTACATCCAGGCCGTTCATCTGTTTTGAAAGATTATTTTATGGCATGATCCAAGAAATGAAGCATATCAAAATCGTAGGTGGACCCACCAGAGTAAACAGCTGTGGGTCAATAACCACCAATAAAAACTTCTTGGTAGCCGCTGGAGTGTTTATTTGCCATCCAAGCTGTTGATAATATGACAAAGACTTGAACGAAGGGACCGTGCATACAACATCTCGTGGCCTACAAAGAAATTTTTAAAGGTCAATCACCACTGTTTACTGTGATGCAGTCCACCTGAGATTTGAGTCTCCTTCATTGTTGGGATCATGCCTTGAACGAGATGTAAAAATGAATAGACAACGTGGATATGAGACAAATACATCACGGGCCGGGGGGCCCGACAGTCAGTGATCCACCCACCTAGGTGGATGGGGGACCACCGAAGCCGTGCCGGGCAAGTCATCATATATCCTAATTGGGAGCGGATTAGCTGGTGGACCACATTGATGAATGTATTTCATATCCTTGCTTTCCATCGGTTTTTTCAGCTGATTTAAGGACATTATCTCAAAACTTAAGCAGATCCAACTCTCTGGTGGATCATACCGCTGTAAAAAGTGGTGGCTGACCATTAAAAGCTTTTTGTAGACCACAAAAGTTTTGAATCAAGTTAATCCTTGTATTTTTCCCATCATCTAATTCTGTTAGACCTCATCAATGGGTTGGATGGTAAATAAAGATTACGGATCTGCTTACGGTGGGCCTTAGAAAGTTTTTAATGGTGAGCATTCAATCATCAGTGATTCTTGTGGTGTGATGCACTTGAGATTTAGATATGTTTAAATTTTGAGAGTTTGTCATAAAATGAGCTATAAAAACGGATGGACGGAGTGGATATACAACATATGATCAAGGTAGGCCCTACGTTAAGGGTAACACCTAATCACTGTCCATCTCAATTTAGGCCACTGTGGAAGAGTTACATCCTCTTCGTCCATCCGTTATGCCAACTAATGTCAATACACGAGCTCAAAAATCAATGTCAATACACAAGCTCAAAAATCACACCACATTGAAAACTCAAATGGAACACCATGAGAAACATGGGATTAAATTCCCACCATTGAAACCTTCTTAAGCTCATGGAAGCTTTGGATTAGGGTTTTTTATTTATTTATTTTTTTATTTTTTACACACACGCACACACACCCCCACACACTCATGCCACACGCACGCACACCGTGGGATTAGGTTGATATTTATGTTTTTATATGAAAATAACCATATGAAAGGATTGGATGCATGGTATATAAAATATTATGTTAGAACATTGTTGGTGTTTCCATCCCCCACTGTTTTCGTAATGTGGCCCATTTTTGTTTTGGATCTTACCTCATTTTTGTCTCATGCTTGCCAAACAGATGAACAAAACGAATCTCACGTGGACTTGCGGTGGGCCACAAAGCTTACAAGGGCAATGTTACAAGAAATTCCACATGATGGTTTCTTTCAGCAGTTATATATCATGGGCCTACCATGACTATCCTAAGACCACCGACCGACACGTAGCATGGTAGGAGAGAGAGGGGTAAGTGTAGCAGAGGGAGATGGAGAGACAAAAGAGGAAACAGGTTCAACCTGGTCAATTTTGCCATATCATCCAATTCTCACCTAACTTGGACGAGCTGGCTCGACTTACCCTCTTATTTTAGACTATTTAATAGTCTAAATTAACCACTCATGGTCTTGAACCGACTTGGGTGCCTTCCACTTGGACTCGGACGGGTCTTAAGACCATGACCTGCAACCGTATGTATCAAAATCCTATGAAAGGTTCACCATGTTGTTTTTGTGGTATCGACTCTATATATCAAATGCCGGAGTGGATTAGGTGCGGCCCGGACTCACCTAAGACTGTCGGGCCACCTTGATGTATGTATTCTACGCCCATGCTGTTTATATGTTTTTCCATATCATTATAGGGCATGAGTTTAAAAATGACGTGGATCCAAAACTTTAGTGGACCATATTATAGGAAACAGAGGTGATTGAACACTCCACCATTAAAACTTCTTAGGGCCCACTCTAATGTTTCGTAATATTTGTTTACCATCCAACCTGTTGATAAGGTCACACAAATCTAGATGAATTTTTTTTAAAAATTTTTTTTTTAAAAAAAAGAATATCAACTTGATCCAAAACTTTTGTGTCCCACAAATTTTTTAATGGTTAGTCACCACTATTTCCTATGAAATGGATCATGTGAGATTTGAATTTACTTCATTTTTTTAGTTTGAAATGATTTGGAAAATCAGATGGATGGAGTAGATGTAGAATACATACATCAAGGTGGGCCCTCCCATCAAATGTACTCGTTATTAAGTTCTATAAAAGAAAGAAAAATAAAATTATCACGTAATCATTTGTCTTTGGGCTATAAATACCTATTTTTAAACTTTTTTTTTTTTATAGAATTACATGTCTTTTCAAAATACAGATACACCCGACTCCGATGCAGGTTTTAATTAATGAATGATTAGTAAAAGTGGTCATTAGGTGAGAAATATACATTTTCATTCCTTAAGAGTGGGTGAAAATTGTTCGTACTGGGAAGTTTGGTGAGGCTTACTGTGATGTTTATGTGACATCTATTTCGTCCATCCTCCCAGAGAGCTCTTGGATGGATGTGAGGCTATAATAATAATAAAAAAATTAGTTGCACCCCAAATTTAGGTGAACATCACCACAGGAAATGGTGAGAGTGAACACACATCATTCAAAATACCATTGCCCAAGTCTTCATATGGTGGCCTACCCAAGTGTTGAATTTTCTTAGTTTTTGGGCTCATGCCATTCCATCACTCACCAATCGGATGGAAGGAATATATGTTATAAAAGTATCATTAGTGGACCACTCAATATGGACTAGTTGGAATTAAACACTAGGGTTGAAACTTTCTAGGAGCCACAAAAGTTTTGGATCGAGCTGATACTTGGGTTTTCCATTAATGCAGGTCATGTAATCTTATGAATTGGTCAGATGGCAAATAAACATCGCAATGGCTTGTAGGAAGGTTTAAATGGTGGATGCAATTATTCCAACTGTTTCCTACCGTGTGGACCACTTGAGCTTTGAATCTCCCTGCCTTTCGGCCCATGCCCTAAAATGAGTTGGCAAAATAGATAGATGGCATGGATAAATTAAAATGCATACATCATTGTGGGTCCCACTTGTAAAAATGGGAATGAAATCCATTGCGACACCTGTCGCCTTCTCTCTCTCTCTCTCTTTCTCTCTCTCTCTCTCTCTCTCTCTCTCTCTCTCTCTCTCTCTCTCTCTCTTGTTGGGGGCCTTGCACAAAACCTTAGGATCTAGCCTCCCAAAACAAACCAGAATTATGGAATAATAAAGCAATGAAATAAATCAAAGCATAAACCACACGACACCAGGGAATTTTACGTGGAAAACCCTCAAAGAGGTAAAAACTACGGGACCTCGTCCAGATCAATAATCCACAATAAAGCAGAACGTTACAACCAATCACAAGCACACACCGCTTGGATCAAACCTTCTTCACTCACGCGGGAGTGGATAAATAATAAGAGAAACAAAGAAGAATGGAGAGATCTCACCGATCACGAGGACGTAGAAGCGCTGAGATGTGGACTGCGAAGTAGATCACCTCTACGAACAAAATCTCTCTTCTACAAACTTTCTCTCTCTCTTTCTCTCTCTCACTTTTTGATAGCCCTAAGCCATCCTACAAAACCTTTAGGAAACTTAGAATGCCCTGGAATACACCCCAATCCCGCATACACTCCTTTTTATAAGAACAGAAAGAGGTAGAATCCAAATAGGAAACAAAATCCGCAAAATCTGCGTTTCCGCAATCGCATTTACGGAACTCGTTGATGATATCGAAGGTCTCTCGATAACAGCTTCGATATCATCTGAAGGTCTCTCGATAATATCGAGACGGGATAAAAAACTGTCCAGCGACCCAGGGGTGAAAATTCCAACAATTATCGATGTCATCGAGCCACTCTCAATGATAGCCTCGATATCATCTGAAGGTCTTTCGATGATATCGACAGGACCAAAAAACTGTCTAGCAACCAGAGATGGAAAATTCTGCAATTATCGATGATATCGAAATCTGTTCGATTTCATAGATCCCAACAATGAGGAGAAAAATCTCCATCAAATCTCCCCCCTTTCGACTCAGGAGGAGTTCACCTTCTTCAAGCTAGTCTGGTTTCTACAAACCTCAAACTTGCCCTTGAGTAAAGCCTTGGTCATCATGTCTGACCCATTATCATCCGTGTGTACCGTCTCAAGCTATAACACCTCCTGTTCCAAAATATCTCTGATCCAGTGATACTGAACCTCTATGTGCTTCGACTTGGAGTGCTGACTTGGATTCTTGCTCAAGTGTATAGCACTTTGGCTATCGTAATAGACCACGTGCTGCTCCTGCTTCAGGCTAAGTTTCTATAGGAACCTCTTCATCAAAAGCATATCTTTACATGCCTCTGTGACTGCAATGTACTCGGCCTCTGTCGTCGACAATGCTACGATCTTCTGTAGCTTACTCTGCCAAGAAACCACTTCCCCTGCAAACGTGAACATGAACTCCGATGTAGACTTCCTAGAGTCTATGTCGCCTGCCATATCTGTATCTGTGTAGCCCTCTAACACAAGTTTTCCGTCACCATAGCATATGCTCAACCTGGATGAGCCTCTTAGATACCGCAATATCCATTTCACCATAGGTGTGGTTCTTACGTAAGGATTCCATCTCCTGTTGCATATATAGCTTTCAACCACTCCCCCTTATGTTTGTCAGCTAGGGCCTCAAAATAATCTTCTGGCTCTCCCCCATCGGTTAACATAATGTACTCATGCAGCGAGTACCTCTTGGATGGCTGTCTGTCCCTAGATGACCTCCTCACCTGTGGCTCAACAGGTGGATCAAGTGGGGGCTGCTCCCCTGGTCCATCTTCTAAAAGAACTCCCTCGTCCTCTGCACATTGCTGTATTTTTCCGTCATCAGGCACCACCGGAGGAATAACCGGATCCATGTCCTCTAACTCACCTGCACTAAGCTGGTTCTTCTCTGGCTTACCAATGTCTTCTATACACTGATCTTCAAGAAAACCACATTTCTACTCCTGACGAGCTTCATCTCGGTCGGATCCCACAATCTGTAACCGAATTTTTCATCACCGTACCCTAAGAACACACACTGCATGATATTCATATCGAGCTTGGACCTCTCATCCTTTGGTACATGAACGGATGCCCTGCATCCAAACACCTTGGGATAACTGTATGATAGATCCTGTCTAGTCCACACCTTCTCAGGCACTTCTCCATTCAACGGGGCTGATGGAGACCTGTTTATCAAATACACTGCCGTGTGCATTGCTTCTCCCCAGAACATCTTGGGCAATTTCGCATGGGATAACATGCATCTGATTCTCTCAATAATGGTGCGATTCATTCACTCAGTTACACCATTATGCTGGGGGGTCTTGGGAACCATTTGTTCATGCTGTATACCCAGGGACTTGCAGTACTCATGAAAGTCGCCAATGTATTCACCACCATTATCAGTGCGGATGCACTTCAATGATCTACTTGTCTCTCTCTCGACCATAGCATTAAACAATTTAAACACACCAAAGACCTCGTCCTTGGATTTCAAAGCATAAACCCAAACTCTCCTAGAGGCATCATCTATAAAAATAACAAAATACAATGCTCCACCCAAGGTTTTTGTCCTCATAGGACTACAAACATCAGAATAAACCAAATCAAATGCATGCACTTTATTAATATGAGAAGTTTTAATAAATGAAACTCTATGTTGTTTCCCTGATAAACAATCAAGACAGGTTTTAAGAGGTGTACCTGTCACGTCTGGAAGGAGCTGCTTCCTCGCTAATAGTTGAAGCCATTTTTCACTCATGTCACCTAGACGCCTGTGCCACATGTCAATAGCTGAATTTTCTACTGCGTTCAATCCACCCTTGCACATACTGACACTTTCCTTGTAAAGGGTGTAACACTTCTTTCCTCTGGCAACGATCAACGAACCCTTGATGAGCTTCCATCGCCCACCAGTAAACTGACTTTCATAGCCATCATCATCCAACCTTCCCGTCGACATCAAGTTGAGGCGAAGGTCTGGGATATGCCTCACATCCCTGAGAACCAATGTGCATCCCACATCGGTCTTTACACAAATATCACCGACTCACACGATTTTTGATACGCCAGAATTTTCCATCATTACAGTCCCATAGTCACCTGACTTGTAGCTTGTGAAGAAGTCCCTACGTGGAGTCACATGAAAAGAAGCTCCCGAGTCTATCACCTAGTCGGTATCCTAACCCGTAACCGTGAGATATTCATCGTGATCTGCTGAAAGAATAATTACAATGTCGCCATCTGAAGTGACCGCAATAGAATCTGATTAATTTTCCTTTCCTTTTCCTTTCTTGTCGTTCTTCTTACTACGACATTCATGCTTATAGTGGCCCTTATTGCCACAATTTTAGCAATCAACATCCTTTCTGTTACTCGACTTGCCTCTTGATTTATCTCGGGCCTTCCCGCCCTTCCTGTTCTTTATTCTCCCCTGTTCTTGTGTTATAAGGGCCTCTTACTGAGTAGACCCCTGAGACTTCCTCCTTGTCTCCTCATTGAAGAGACAATTGGTTACCTGTTCCATGGATATCTTTCCATCTGGTACGGAGTTACTTAGAGACACCACCAATGTCTCCCAACTGTCAGGCAATAAACTAAACAATAGTAAAGTCTGCAATTCATCATTCAGAACCATCTTCATAGAGGAGAGTTGGTTCACTATATTACTGACCTCATTCATGTGGTCGGCCACAGAATCACCATCTTTGAACTTGAGATTCACAAGTCACCTTATCAGAAAAATCTTATTACCAGCTGTCTTACTCTTATACAGCCCTTATAATTTCAGCAATAGGCAGCGGCTGGGGTTTCTATAGACACATAGTGGAACACAGAATCATCCAACCATTGTCTAATAAACTCCACCGCCTTCCGGTCCATCTTCTTCCAATCATCATCAGACATATTCTTGGATTTTGCTGATATGCCTAAAATTGGAGAATATAGGTCCTTGCAATAAAGCAAGTCTTCCATCTTAGCCTTCCATATGGTCCAGTTAGAACCATTGAGGCTGATCAACCTTGATGAGCCACCTTCCATAATTCAAAACCGATCCTACCCGTTCAATGAACTTAGCTTTGATACCACTTTGTTTGGGGCCTTGCACAAAACCTTAGGATTTAGCCTCCCGAAACAAACCATAATTATGGAATAATTGTTCACTCCCCAAGTATAGGGTTGTGATGTAGTAATAATCTCGGTAAGACCGAGGTTGAATCCACTGGGACTGAAACCTGTACGTGATCTGAAACCAACTAGAACTAGAACTAGACCAAGATGAAATCTAAATCAATTATAATTTGAGGAATAATGGTGAAATAATTAACTAAACTTAAGAGAATTCAGAGGAAGAAACTAGGGATTCAGAGGATCCACTTGTAGAGATCAGGAAGAACTACTCTTGATTCATGAAATCAACTGAACCGCCATTGATATAGTTTTCAAGAGATGAAGGGTATATGAATTAGATATGATTCCATCACAAATCCATGCCCATGAGACAAGGTAATCAACAAAACTTAAACCAATCCATAACCAATCAGAAGATGTGTGAATGTTAGGAAGAATTCCATCATCCAACCATGTCCAAGGGGCAATGGTGAACAACAGGGTTTCCTGATTTCACAATCAAAATATGAAGAAGAATGAAATACTCAAAGCCATCGCAGATCTATTGTAATTTAAGTCACAACAAATCATTAAAAACTATGATTATTTCAATTAATCAAACTAAAACCAAACGTCAGGTTCATAACCATAAATCAACACCATAGAATCGGTCCCATCACGCCACTAAGCTTCACCTCTTAGCCCTAGCTAAGAGGTTTAGCCACACATGGATGGGCTAGATCTCATCAAAAATTTGAGAAGAAAAGCATAACCAAAGAAAAAACAACAAAACTCTTTCTTCTCTCCCTGTCTTTTTCTCTCTCACATGAGATTCTTCCTCCAAGGCCTTTTATGCCTGCTCCCCAAGTCCAAAAACTCTTTTAATAGCTGCTGGAGTGGAGAAAATCGGATTTAGAAAGCTGTCGCACGCGCAACGAAAGTCTTTTGCAACCAAGTTCGGGGCCACGAAACACGACACTTTCCTCGCTCAAATTCCAAAACAACACCGTCCCTTAGGACTTTCTTGGGTCCTCTACATGATGAAAGGTTCAGATCTACCATATGATCAAAGATGGTGGCCCACAATCACCTGGAAAACCAGATTTCTTAATATGTGCGAAACCTTTCGCACCCTTTCGCTGTCGTGATCGGTGGGCCCCATAGAAGTATTTTTCTGGGAAATCCACCCCGTCCATTGCATTCAGAACGAAATTTCAGTTAAGAATAGGTGGTTTTGAATGTCCATTGACTCGGCCCAGAGAAGAAATCACGAAAAGATCAGTTTTGAACATTGCAGGGCAGTCCGTTTGTGGCCTCTGTACCTCACACGTGTGCATGCATGGGTGTAAAGTATCAGCATGGTTTTGAAGCTTTCGAACCCCTCTACACGATGGACGGCTTGGATCAGCCGTACGAGTGACGAGTGGGGTCCACAAACTCCCGCAAAAACGGACAGCGTCCGTTCGCAGAAAAACGGAAATTTCCGTTTTGAAATTTGAAAACCGGACGCTGACGTATTCGGTGGTCCCCACAGTGATATATTCGTGGAAATCCGACCCGTTCATTGGATTCCTGGCGCAATTTCAGTCAGGAAGGAGTAGTTTCCATGGAGTTTTTGTGCGGTCCACTGTATAAATTAATTCACCGTCCATCTGGCGTTTTTCGACGATCCACGTGCTTTCGTATGCATGGGACCAAAAGTCCACCTAGGCGAGGGTCATGCCCCCCCTCTCGACACAACAGACGGTACTGATCTTTACTTCAGTCGACGAGTGGGCCCCACTACGCAGAATCGGCGCCGTGGGAGAAGACGCTGTGCGTCTTTACGCTTTTACGAAGGAGCGTCGGTCAGCGGGCGCTGACCGACCTCGGTTGCACCGGTGCGGTGCGGGAGCGCACGTGTGCCGTATGCACACTTCTCACACACAGGGCCTGCCGTGATGTTTACGAGAAATCTACACCGTCCATCCTCTTTCTCATATTATTTTACCCGTAAATACCAAAGTTTAGGCAGTTCCAAATATCAGGTGGGCCCCAAATTAGAGATTAATGGACTGATCTATCCGTTGGACCATTTTTCGAGATCTTCAATGGCTGAAATTTAATATGTACGGTTAATTTATGGCCCCCATCACATGTATGAAGTTTCGAGTCAATCGGATGGCGGGAACCATGTGATTTTGCATTTTACACCAATTTCAGGCTTCTTTAACGTGAACGGCTTGATTTTCTCGGATCCTTGGCTTGTAAATTCTTCAATATCGGTCCTCTGGAGTCCGTCCCTTGCTGTGGTGATTTCAGAGCATCAAATACACACTTTTAGCACCTTTTTGTAGTTCACACTTGCAAATGTACCTTACATCACAAACACGATTAAATTAGGCTTTTAAACGATGGCATATTCATAAATCTGGTAATAACAGGAGTCTAATATGTAATATTTGACCCTCAACACAACCCCCAACCAGTATTTTGCTAGTCCCGAGCAAAATATGCGAAAAATAAGTTGAAAATTACAGGACAATTCTTATGAACTGGAGTGACTTTCACAAAATAATTCAGATACGAGACTTTTAAGTTTCATGAATATTGGACCTTACTCTCTCCTAGACTCAAACACACGGTAAACTTCATAATCAAGTTCAAAGTATTAGTCCCTCAATTAGAACAATCCTAAACATTGAGTTCCACAGGTGTAAAGTGTAATCTCGACTTTCAACATTAATATTCAATTCTCTATTTCAGGATATCGTTGGTAACCAACAAGAGAGTTCATGATAACCAAAACTTGCCTTAAAGATCATCTTTTCATTCCTTCAGCTTTTAATTTTTTTTATTTTTTTATTTTATTATTATTTTTTTATTTATTTAAAAGTAACACCCAGAAGGGAATCAAGTCCTCACCTATAGGGAGCAAACCTATGGTGAAGACTATATACCCACATTTTCATATGTCATCCATGGGAAGTTAAATCCTCGCCTATAGGGAGCAAACCTATGGTGAAGACTATTCGCCCAAACCTAAGTATTTTCTTTTCCTTCAATTCTTCTTTTTTTATCATGATAGGCAAATTTTCTAGTTGGTTCCTTCTATGTTTTACCGATCACCAAATTAACCCTTCAGTTTCAAACTGAAATCTTAATGTGTAAGCGAGATGTGACATGTGAAATCATGACTCAATCAATGTTTAAAACCTCTAACCATGGACTAACAATTTAAATTTGACTGTGAGATCTAACCGATAATTGAATCTAAGAGTCATAAATCACTAACATGGTTGTTAAAAATCACTTCAAATTCACAAGAAACTCTAGAAAAATTAAAAATTTTCACAATTTTTGCTCAAGACCAAGAAAACACTGATTAGACAACCTAATCTCCCACCCCCAACCTAAAATCTACATTGTCCTCAATGTGAAAGATGTAAGCATGCCATGTACATGGGATAACGTAAGTAAAAGAGAAGTGATGGAAAGATAGTACCTGGACGAAGTTCTCAAGAGGCTTTCCAAAGATATCTATGTAAGAGCGGGTCAGCACAAGAGAGAAACCAACAAAAATAATAAAAATAAAATCCTACCTATACCACTTTCGCAGGTACTCTCGATTGCATTTAGCGTATGCAACAAGCCTTTAAACCCCTAGGTTTCCCTTAGAGGACGAGTTGTAGTCTCGTGAGAGTTTGCAGCAATGTTACCCACAAACATTCAACTAACTAACTAGGAAAATTAAATGGAATGAAAAGCTGGGTTGCCTCCCAGGAAGCGCTAAGTTTACCGTCTATCAGCCAGACTAAAGAAACTACCCTAATCCTATGAAAGCAGGGGAAAGACTACTCAGTAACGCCACAAGGTTCCTCTTCCGGCCAATATCTAGATAAATTTCTCAATAGGTTTCTCAACACGATCATCCAAAAGCCCTTTTTGCAATAGGCTTTGATGCCCTGAAGCATGAATGGCCAGAGAAACTTATGTACCTCAATAAAAATTTGTCGTTGATCCGCCTGAGGTATCCGAAGTATATATGATTCACCTGTGTCAGAAAAAGTTTCAAAGTTAGTATCCCATGGTGAATCAAAGACTACAGGTAGATAAAATTCAGAAAAATTTTCGAAAAGTAATGTAGTCTCAATGCATTCCGAAGTTCCATGCTTCGGTTCAATTTTCAGCTCCTCTTCCTTTAGTGGTAAACATTCGAGTGCAGGGAAGGAGGGGCTTCAGAGTGAGGGTTCTCTCGGTCAGTGATGACTACCGAGATGTTATCTTGCAAGGCATCCACTTTTTCTTTTGACATGAGATCGTTTGAATCTGCAAAGTGTGCCAAGCAATCATCCAAAAAGTTGGGAAGTTCGGCTAAACGTGACTTATTTTCCATGTTGGAGCTCGTGATGATCTGTCTAAGGAATCCATCATCCTTGAAAGTGGATGGAGGTACGCTCTCTTGCTCCAGTCCTGCACAGAAAGATTGAAAATCAATAGGGGAAGCATCGATGTGGTCACTCTGTTCATTAAAACTACTCAATCGAGGTGTTGAATTGTAAAAATTTGACAGTTCAGATGGTGACCTCAACTGGGTGGTTTCAACTTCAAGAGTCATATTAAGTGGCTCGTCCATCTCCCGCATTATATCATCATTCAATTCAGGGGAGTGGTCTAAACATGCATTACAAGGGTTGGAAGGGTTAGTTGAAATTGGTTCATTCTCCACATTCAAATCAGTCATGTCAGACAGGTGGAGTAGATCATTATGGTTGACAACTTTCTGAACCTCTTGATCATTGGCAGGGGCCACACTTGAGATTGAATCCCAATACTCATCATTGTCAAGTTCCGTGCAATGTGTTCTTGGGATGGGATCACATTCCTCACATTCTATTCCTGGATTGGGTTGAGGTTTGAATAAACTAACATCTACCGCATCAGTGTAATCATGTGTATTATGTGAGTGAAGTGTGTCACTATTATTATATTTAAAAGACACCCACGTCTCTTGATCATTCCTTTGGACAGTCATCGAGATCGAATCATCGGGAAATTGAACCATCTGCTCATTAATGGAATCCAATTCCTCATTCATAATTTCAGTTTCTGCCACAAGCGAATTATGATAACCTTCTTCACATTGTGCTTCTAGATTGAGATGAGACTGGGATAACCTAGCCTCTTCCTTCTCCATAAGATGTGACTGAATGATTGGAATTGAGGATTTGAGCAATTCGCATGATTGTATGACAAGTTGATTGAATTGCTCTTGTGCTTTTATGAGCTTCTGAAGTGAATCCTCTTGGATTGTTTCTGATTGAGTTTCAAAGGTAGAGGACCCAAGAGAATTATCACTATGATATATAGCTAGTTCAGCTTCCTGACATTGATGTTTCCATTGATTATAGTCATACAGATCATAGGTGGGACAATCTGATGGTTGGTAATACTTATTATCACTCATAATATAATCACGCATTGTTTTCTTTTTCTCAGATGGGTGATAATAATTCTCACTCCCATAGTTATGATAACCCCAATACTCACGTACTGTCCGTGGGGTGGAATTGTTCTCCCGTATATGATCGCGTAAGGACTTCTTAACCGATGGAGTGTTATGCTTAGGTCGGTTCTCGATGATTGTTTCGGGAAAATTTTGAGGCATAGGTGGATGTCTATCATCATTATCATACATCCATTCGCACTGTTTCGCATGCTCAAAAGCTATCTCAGCATATTGACGTTCCCACTCGTACATATACATGGTGAAACCCTCAATCTGAATCTAATCCTAATAAAAATAGAAGAAAAGATCTTACAGCGGTATGGAAAGTAAGAGGATGAGAAGTTAGAACGAATGTACCAATTGAGAAGTTCCTATGTTAAGATACTGCAAAAGAAAACAAAAGAGATTAGCTTCTAAAATAAAAAGTCTAAAGTTAGAAAGTTCCTACAATTGAAATAGAAAATTAGTTTCTAAAAAGGAAAATTCCGTACCTAGAAAGTTTCTAAAATAGAAAATCTAAACCTAAAAATAGAAAAAAATTCTAAAAAATAAACTACTTCC
The DNA here is from genome assembly GCA_030180095.1 of Magnolia changhungtana. NCBI lineage: Eukaryota > Viridiplantae > Streptophyta > Magnoliopsida > Magnoliales > Magnoliaceae > Magnolia > Magnolia changhungtana. The sequence goes on along the minus strand of JASAUF010000502.1, from coordinate 915,372 downwards.
TAAAAAGGAAAGTTTCTAAAAATAAAATAAAGGAAAGATGAGTTAGTTTCTAAAATTGGAAAGAGTCTCTAAAAAGGAAACTAACTGACCTAGTTTTTAAAAACAAAAGAGGAAAGTTCTAAAAATAAATTAGTTCCTAAAAATAAAATAAATTCTAAAAAATAATTAGGAAAGTTCAAAGCCTAAAGTTAGAAAGTTCTAAATTAGAAATCCTAATCCTAAAATGGAAAGTAATGTTAGTTTCTAAAAAAGGGAAAAAAAATTCTAAAATAAATAAAGGCCTAGAAATAGAAAATTTCTAAAAATAGAAAGTTAGTTTCTAAAAAAAAGGAAACCTAGAATAAGAAAGTTTCTAAAACTAAAATCCTAATTCTAAAAGTAGAAAACAGAAAGGCTAGAAATTTAGAAAGAGATTACCAATTTAAGAAGTATATGTCAGAATCCTACAAAAGAGGAAACAGGTTAGTTCTAGAAATAAAAAAAATAAAATAAAATCTAAAACTAAAGTTAGTAAAATCCTAATCTTAATATAATTCTAAAACCAATTAATTTCAAAATTACGTAGCCGTCATGGTCCCAATGCACTAATCCTTGGCGCTAAAAACTTGTTCACTCCCCAAGTATAGGGTTGTGATGTAGTAATAATCTCGGTAAGACCGAGGTTGAATCCACTGGGACTGAAACCTGTACGTGATCTGAAACCAACTAGAACTAGAACTAGACCAAGATGAAATCTAAATCAATTATAATTTGAGGAATAATGGTGAAATAATTAACTAAACTTAAGAGAATTCAGAGGAAGAAACTAGGGATTCAGAGGATCCACTTGTAGAGATCAGGAAGAACTACTCTTGATTCATGAAATCAACTGAACCGCCATTGATATAGTTTTCAAGAGATGAAGGGTATATGAATTAGATATGATTCCATCACAAATCCATGCCCATGAGACAAGGTAATCAACAAAACTTAAACCAATCCATAACCAATCAGAAGATGTGTGAATGTTAGGAAGAATTCCATCATCCAACCATGTCCAAGGGGCAATGGTGAACAACAGGGTTTCCTGATTTCACAATCAAAATATGAAGAAGAATGAAATACTCAAAGCCATCGCAGATCTATTGTAATTTAAGTCACAACAAATCATTAAAAACTATGATTATTTCAATTAATCAAACTAAAACCAAACGTCAGTTCATAACCATAAATCAACACCATAGAATCGGTCCCATCACGCCACAAGCTTCACCTCTTAGCCCTAGCTAAGAGGTTTAGCCACACATGGATGGGCTAGATCTCATCAGAAATTTGAGAAGAAAAGCATAACCAAAGAAAAAACAACAAAACTCTTTCTTCTCTCCCTGTCTTTTTCTCTCTCACATGAGATTCTTCCTCCAAGGCCTTTTATGCCTGCTCCCCAAGTCCAAAAACTCTTTTAATAGCTGCTGGAGTGGAGAAAATCGGATTTAGAAAGCTGTCGCACGCGCAACGAAAGTCTTTTTGCAACCAAGTTCGGGGCCACGAAACACGACACTTTCCTCGCTCAAATTCCAAAACAACACCGTCCCTTAGGACTTTCTTGGGTCCTCTACATGATGAAAGGTTCAGATCTACCATATGATCAAAGATGGTGGCCCACAATCGCCTGGAAAACCAGATTTCTTAATATGTGCGAAACCTTTCGCACCCTTTCGCTGTCGTGATCGGTGGGCCCCATAGAAGTATTTTTCTGGGAAATCCACCCCGTCCATTGCATTCAGAACGAAATTTCAGTCAAGAATGGGTGGTTTTGAATGTCCATTGACGCGGCCCAGAGAAGAAATCACGAAAAGATCAGTTTTGAACATTGCAGGGCAGTCCATTTGTGGCCTCTGTACCTCACACGTGTGCACGCATGGGTGTAAAGTATCAGCATGGTTTTGAAGCTTTCGAACCCCTCTACACGATGGACGGCTTGGATCAGCCGTACTAGTGAGTGGGGTCCACAAACTCCCGCAAAAACGGACAGCGTCCGTTCGCAGAAAAACGGAAATTTCCGTTTTAAAATTTGAAAACCGGACGCTGACGTATTCGGTGGTCCCCACAGTGATATATTCGTGGAAATCCGACCCGTTCATTGGATTCCTGGCACAATTTCAGTCAGGAAGGAGTAGTTTCCATGGAGTTTTGTGCGGTCCACTATATAAATTAATTCACCGTCCATCGGCGTTTTTCGACGATCCACGTGCTTTCGTATGCATGGGACCAAAAGTCCACCTAGGCGAGGTCATGCCCCCTCTCGACACAACGTACAGCATCGATCTTTACTTTAGTCGACGAGTGGGCCCCACTACGCGAACTGGTGCCGTGGGAGAAGACGCTGTGCGTCTTTACGCTTTTTACGAAGGAGCGTCGGTCAGCGGGCGCTGACCGACCCTCGGTGCACCGGTGCGGTGCGGGAGCGCACGTGTGCCGTATGCACACTTCTCACACACAGGGCCTGCCGTGATGTTTACGAGAAATCTACACCGTCCATCCTCTTTCTCATATTATTTTACCCGTAAATACCAAAGTTTAGGCAGTTCCAAATATCAGGTGGGCCCCAAATTAGAGATTAATGGGCTGATCTATCCGTTGGACCATTTTTCGAGATCTTCAATGGCTGAAATTTAATATGTACGGTTAATTTATGGCCCCCATCACATGTATGAAGTTTCGAGTCAATCGGATGGCGGGAACCATGTGATCTTGCATTTTACACCAATTTCAGGCTTCTTTAACGTGAACGGCTTGATTTTCTCGGATCCTTGGCGTGTAAATTCTTCAATATCGGTCCTCTGGAGTCCGTCCCTTGCTGTGGTGATTTCAGAGCATCAAATACACACTTTTAGCACCTTTTTGTAGTTCACACTTGCAAATGTACCTTACATCACAAACACGATTAAATTAGGCTTTTAAACGATGGCATGTTCATAAATCTGGTAATAACAGGAGTCTAATATGTAATATTTGACCCTCAACAATAATAAAGCAATGAAATAAATCAAAGCATAAACCACAAGACACCAAGGATTTTTACATGGAAAACTCTTAAAGAGGTAAAAACCACGGGACCTCATCCAGATCAACAATCCACTATAAAGCAGAACGTTACAACCGATCACAAGCACACACCACTTGGATCAAACCTTCTTCACTCACGCAGGAGTGGATAAATAATAAGAGAAACAAAGAAGAATGGAGAGATCTCACCGATCACGAGGACGTAAAAGGGCTGAGACGTGGACTGCAAAGTAAATCACCTCTACAAGCAGAATCTCCCTCCTACAAGCTTCCTCTCTCTCTTTCTCTCTCTCTCTCTCTCTCTCTCACCTTTTGATAGCCCTAAGCCCTCTAGAAAACCTTTAGGAAACTTAGAATGCCCTGGAATACACCCCAATCCCGCATACACCCCTTTTTATAAGAATAGAAAGATGTAGAATCCAAATAGGAAACAAAATCCGCAAAATCCGTGTTTCCACAATTGCATCTGCAGAACTTGTCGATGATATTAAAGGTCTCTTGATAACAGCTTTGATATCATTTGAAGGTCTCTCGATGATATCGAGATGGGACAAAAAACTATCCAGCGACCAGGGGTGGAAATTTCAACAATTATCGATGCCATCGAGCCACTCTCGATGACAGCCTCGATATCATCTGAAGGTCTCTCGATGATATCGACAGGACTAAAAAACTGTCCAGCATCCAGCAGTGAAAAATCCTGCAATTATCGATGATATCGAAACCTGTTCGATTTCATCGATCCCAACAATGAGGAGAAAAATCTCCATCATCTCTCTCTCTCTCTCTCTCTCTCTCTCTCTCTCTCTCTATCTCGTATTCCATAATTGAACCCACCATTGTTGGCCTAACTATGATGTTTGTGATAAATCCACCCTTAAGGGTGGCTCAAACATAAGGTAGATCCAAAACTTAGTAGTAAATGGTGGAGATTGAATAGCCACTGTTAAAACACTCAACACTCACTATATGAGAAATCCACTATGTTTATTAGTTTCACCGGATCATCTTAGGGGGTGAGCCTAAAAATGAAACAAATTTAAAACTGTAGTCAAACACAAGGTAAGAAATAATGGGTATTGAATGCCCACCTTTGAAGAACTTGGATCCATCATGGTGCTCTCTATCTCTCTCTCATTCGAGCATTTAGAAATGTTAGAAATGTAAAAAAACTCGTGGGGCCCATCGAAAAATCTATCCTATCCACTAGTTTCATACCATCATTTTAGGGGGTGGGCCAAAAAATAGGTAATCCAAAAGTCAAATGGACCACAAAACAATCAATGGGTATTGAACTCAGCAAGCTGAAACAGTCATGGTGCCCATGTTATATTTAGAAGAAATCTATATGTCCATTTCATTTAAGGGCATGACCCCAAAATTGAGGCCTATCTATAAAACTTAAGTGGGCTGCATGACAGGCATAACCGCAAATTAAATGACCACTGCTCAAACACTCAGGGCCACCGTGATGTTTCTGCAAAATCTATTCCATCTACCAGTTTCACCATTTAGGGAGATTGAGTGTTTTAGGGCACAATCCCTAGGGCACAACCCCTAAAAATGAGTAGATCCATAACTCAAGTGGACCATACCGTAGGAAACCATGGGAATTAAATGCTTATCGTTGAAACACACGTGGCCCAGTAATGGGCCCATACAGAAGTTTTGAATCAGCCTACTACTATTTTCATGTTTTTGGTTTCCCTTATTACCGATTTTCCATAGCAAGGTGGACCCTTGAGAGGTTTTAATGGTAAGTTAAGGATGTGGATTAGCTACAGACGGCTTAAGTAGCTATCTCGCCACCGAAGTGAGGTCACCAAGTTCTGTGGCCCCGCCATGGTGTATGTGTTGTATCCACACCGTCCAACCATTTGGCAGGATCACTTTATTGCATGACTCCAAAAACGAAGTAGATCCAAAGCTCAAGTGGACCCCGCCACAGAAAACAGTGTCGATTGAACACCTACCATTAAAAACTTCGGCCACAAGTTTCCGATCAAACTGATATTTGTGCCGTCCCTTTGTCTATGTCTATGTGAACTTATGAACAAGTTGAATCTCAAATAAACATCACGGTGGGCCCTAGGAAGGTTCCAACGGTAGGCGTCCCTGTCCCCACTGTTTTCTGTCGTGGGTTCACTTAGCTTTCGATCTGATTCATTTTTTTCCTCACGCCCTAAAATGATCTCACCAAATGGATGGACGGTGTGGATACAACACATACATCATGGTGGGTCCTATTGGAGCCGTCCGTAGCTAATCCGCGTCTGTAGGGTAAGGGGTGGATTTCTGAAAAAATAAACATCGTGGTGGCCCCCACTTTCATCACGAGGATCGCGGCCATTGCCGGTTGACTGACTATCGTGAAAAAGGCGCTTCTACGAGAGTAGGCATGCAATAATCCAACCCCCTGCTTCCCCGAGCTTTCCCCACCATTAAAAAAAAACAAAAAAAAAAAAAAAAAAAAAAAAAAAAACAAACCAACAATCTCTATCCACAGATCGGTAGGCTACGGCACGGAAAACCAACCATGTTTAATTGTTCCCTGCGTTGCAGCCCACTTCAATTTTATATCGGGCTTATTTTTAATAGGTACCGTCAAAATACGGAGGTGAACCTGATGAACGGAGTGGATTTTGTGTCGCAGAAAACATGGTGGCCCCAAAGACCACGAGTGTTGTTGCCGCTGTCTAAAACACTGGACTCCAGTTCCAATAAAATCAATTTATATTCCTTTCTATTTATACCCCTACAGTACGACTATTCTGTACTATTGAAATTTCAAAAATAGAAATATCGGTGCTGCTAGGGTCATCACACCCTGCAATCCGCGTCCGTCTAAATAACGGCTACCATGTAGCAACGTACCCGCCGTTTAGTGCACTCTCGGGTCATGCGTTTACAGGATTCAAGCCCTTTTTCAGGTGGACCCCTCCAAGTAGGTTCCCTGGTTCAGCGATCAGGTCCGCCCATCTTTGTCATAGGATGGACTCATCGTTGTTGTTGTGGAAAATGTTTTGATTAAAAAATATTTTTAAATAAAAAATACATAAATATACATATAATGTTTCTTAAAACGTGGTTTTTGGTGTTTTGGGAATAGTGCCGTATGGGAAAGTAGAGAAGAAAATCTTGGTGTGGAGTACCTTATTATTTGCTCGGTGAATCAGTGGAGTAGCGAGACTTGCGCATTCCAGTACGAACAAACGCACATGTCGGGCACGGGCACAATCTTGAGCTTGGACCGAGGGCATGGGCATGTGAGACAGTATAGTTGTAGAGGCGCTAGTGATACACTTTTTACTTTGCACTTGCACATGTCACAGATGGGTCGCTCCCTTGCGACTTTACGCGAGCCGGTGCAATAATGATATGGGTATGGTAGTTGGAGTGTTGTGGATCAAAGGTATGAGGGAGACTTGTTTGCCTTATATAAGGGCTGAAATTAGTTATTTAAGAGGTGGTGTAACTGCTCATGTAGTAATAAACCAGACAATACAGAAACTGTTGCATGTGGCTAGCCCAATAGTTAGAAACGACTAGTCATTGAGTCTAAACGACTAGCATGTAGCTGATATTTCCACATGCAAAACGGTTAGAAATTGCCAGATAATAACTAGTTTCTCACCAACAGCAAAAAACGGTCTTTTGGAGTAATGACCCTAGACCAAAACGTCCAGCAACCCTAGCCTATATAAACAGAGCTTGGGTGGTTAATTGGACCATCACCAACCACTCGAACTACTCTCTCATACGAACCAACCAGTAACAACTCAGTGTTCTTTGATCAACCAGTAAGGTTCAATATGAACATTAAGCATTAGCCAGCAAGTCCTCGAGAAACAAACCAGTGTAGTGGTCTAAGCCAACAATTTCTTTTCTGACTCTCTCTGATTTGAGAATTTTTTTTTTTCTTTAAGTTTTTTATTTAGCAGCAAAATGCGTACACAGAGTTCCATTAATGGTTTCTTCGTGCTTACTGAATGCAGAACCATTCTAGAAACTATTTGCCTGCAACCTATCAGCAGTCTCAATTACTTTGAGAAGGGGCGAATAACACTTTAAGGACAATGTGATCACACGCGCTTCAGCCTATCCTTAATATTTTTCAGTTTCTTTTATTATTTTATAGAAATTACAAATATGTAATTTGAGAATCTCGGGTTTGTAACAATCTTAAAGCATTATTACTATGGAAACCGAATGAGTATTCTCCATCAAACTGATGAACCATGATCTGATTCGTCTTGATCGGTTCAACGAAACCAAATTTACAAGATAGCAAGACAAGATAACGTTTCTCCTGATGGCCTTAAAGATTTACTACATCTTAAATCCAATTTTTCAGTTGCTACTTATGACAATAGACAAGGACACACCTGAATAGATTGTTGCATGTAATAAACAAGTTGAAGATGAACTCATGTGTTGTGGACACATACTAAACGCGCTCTCTACCCGGGTGTATGATCTTTACACACAAATCTAAAAGAAATTTGGACCATCCTAGAATTCAAATACAAGGCTGAAGATTAATGTACCAAAAAGTTCCAAATAACTAGGTACTTCAACTATAATATGGTAGATAATAAACTGATGTTGCCCAAATCCAAGAATTGCAACTAATTGTTAATAAAATTAAGGCTATTAAAATTGATATTCCTGAATCATTCAAAGTTAGGGTTATTATCACAAAATTAACCCTAATGTGGAAAGACTACATGAAGAAGTTGCTGCATAAAATTGATGACTACATGTTGGAACGGATCTAGAAATATTTGCGGACTAAGGAAAAATCCCGCAACTACGATAAGAAAGATGAAAATAAGAATTCATGTCTAAAGTACATGCAGTAGAAACACCCAAAATAAGAATTCAGAAAAGGACGATTCCCTGAAACCCAATAAAGAGAAATTCAAGAAAATGCAGAAGAAGAATGAAAAGTTTAAAGGCCCTTGCCATGTCTGTGAAAAAATTGGACATTATGCTCATATTTTCCAATTTCAAAAATTAAAGAAAGAAGCAAGTATAATGGAGGGCGACATAGTGGCCATGATCACTGAGGTTAACATGATCTAAGGCAAAGTCCCTGGTTTGTGGTATGATACGGCTACAAATGTACATGTCTACAACAATAGGCCAGCCTTCAAAACCTATAAGGTTATGGCTAATGGTTAGGAAGTTTAAATGGGTAATGAAATCTAATCAAAGGTTGTAGGAAAAAGAATCGTGGAGTTAGTGTTTACCTCTAAAAAGAATGTAATCTTGACAAATGTGTTGCACATCCCAGACATGTGATGAAACTTAGTTTCATGTGATATTGTGGGAAAACCTGGAATACGGGTAGTGTACGAGTCAGGCAAGTTGATTCTATCAAAGAATGAGAATTTCGTTAGAAAGAGATATACTTTTAACAGAATTATTAAGTTTTCATTAAATGAAAGTAGCACTTCTACGTATATAATTGAATTTGTAACACTATGGCATGGTAGATTAGCACATATAGGATATAATACCTTAAAATTCATGGCTAAGAATGGTTTAATTTCATACATTGATAATGAGAATGATAAATATGAAGTGTTCGTACAATCCAAAATGACAAGAAAATCATTTTTAAGCGTTGAGAGATCATCGCAAGTATTGGATCTTGTGCATACTAATATATATGAGTTGAACGACATTCTTATTCGTGGAGATAGAATGTACTTCATAATTTGTATTGACGATTGGTTTAGATACATGTATGTATACCTATTAAAGAAGAAAGATAAAGCGCTAAATATGTTCAAAATATATAAAGGAAAATAGAAAATCAAGTAAATAAGAAAATAAAAATTGTTCATAGTGATGAAGAGGGAGAATACTTCTCGAGTGAATTCTCTAACTTCTATGAAGAACATAGATTAATACACACTATGACAAAACGGTGTAGCAAAAAAAAAGAATAATACCTTAATAGAGATGGTAAACTCAATGTTAATTTAAGCAAAGTTGCCACTAAGTTTATGGGGTAATGTAACGCCCTGAAAATCGGGGGTCGAGCATAAACTCAACTCCCGAGTTCCAGAACATCAATTATGCAACAAAATGAATGATGATTGAATGTTGACTGTATTCGTGCATTGAACATGAGTGAGATTAAGCCAAAACAGCATATCATACTCAGAGACAATTAAATTTGCAAGAAGCTTAGATAGATAAAATATATAAACTATAATGAGTCTCCGTAGTGTGATAACGTTACTGTGTTAAATGATTACAAGTACGGTTCTAAAATATACCTAATGTGAGGAAGTGTAATGTCTCTATCCCAAATACCATAGCCCCAGTCAATACATCCAGGGTCTTGAGAGACCCGTCACATGATAAGAGAACTCCTCCTCATCACCATAGAATTCCTTCTAAAGCATCGCCATCATCATCGAAGTAAAACTTTGGTGTGTACAACACCGTCACATGCGTATGGGAGTGAGTAGCTATCGAAAATAAAACATAGGTTAACATGCTATCAAATCAATCAAGCGGTAATGATAAAGCAAGACAAAGTATGCTGATAACATGTCTTTTGTATGCCCTTGCCAAACCACCTCAGCGACATCATCTTACGTTCGCAGCTTACTCCCTCGGTGCGCCACATCTACAAAGCACATGCGGTGCGATGATGCTCATGATTACCAAGTTTTTATTAGTCCATTTCAACCAAAACTAAGTTCCCTTATATCATTCCCAAACATGATCCATTCTAGGGTCGTCAAAATCTATACGATATTATGGTTTGAGAAGCGTAGTTAAGGCATCGCACTCGTCACCCGTCATATGAGATCTCAAAATTCTTGGCCGTCAGTCAATATCTCATAACATATCTAATCATGAGTAGACTTAAATTTAACATTATACTCATACTCTAGTTATTCTATAATCACGAGATGTTGAAGATTCTTTAACCGTACTATCTCGGCCGTAAGTATCGACAACTCGAATATAGTGTCCCATACCACCATAATCGGCTCCCGAGTTTGGTTGCGCAATGGTCACTACTGGAGGCACATGACCCCAAAGCATAAAAACGACTCGACCACGGTGTCCCATACCACCATGCCCGGCTCATCGTCTTAATCGAGGTACCATGGTTAGGGATCGCCATGTAAGCTTCCACAAGGTGAACATACATATACACATATCGGTTTGCTTGAGCGAACCTCATTGATGGAGCGCAGTGATAAGAATTAAAAACAGTCTTGACTCGCCACAACCGCAAGTGTACCGAATGTTTGGATATAGACTTTTAGTGTATCTTTTTATAAAGCATGTTGTAAAGCATGTTGTAAAGCATGTTATAAAGAAATACACATAGGGATACAATTACATCGCATCACAAGTGAGTGGTTATAGCGAACCACCGCATGGAGGGGACCTACATGTCTCTAAGGAAGTCGGAATTTATCAAAGCCTATCTAAGAGACTAACACCTTTTAAAGCTTTTACGCACACAAGCATGTACACCAAACACTTAGAGTGCTTGATTCCAACATACATAAATGTTAGCAATTTCAACGTAGATTCTTTTGCCAAGCGGTTATTTTATCCATGCGCATACCATATTCATACGACAAATAATCATGACAATTACACTTCCAAAATTTATACATATGGATTTTTTTTGAATACACTACATAGTTTTACAAGAACATAGATTACTGGCTATTCCTTTCGCTCTATTGTATAATCATATATTAAATAAACATGTCAACCATTATTCCAAAAAATTACGTATACGATTTAGAATACACAATTTCAACATCACGTAACATTTACAAGTGAACATGTATTTTGGCGATTCCTTACCTAAACTAGTATTTTATTCATATATTATATATTCATACATTAAATAAATATGTCAAACATTTTCCCAAAAAAAAATACGTATCAGGTATTTCTACGTATACCTAGAGTATGTGAAAATCATTTTACAACGTTAATCGAAACAGAAAAGGAAAGCACTTTGTACATGTGCATTTACACGCCATCATGAATCTATCATTATCGACATTGAAACGTTGAAAACCGTAACTTATACACTAAAGTCCTCACCTTTGCCTTTTGAAACGTCGAATCAAGAGGTAGAAGAACTTTCATTATACGGAGATTTCTAGCCTAAAGAGCGGAATCGGTTAGTCGTTACACATCCCACATCGATTCTACCTCCTAGGGTTAGGGTTTCTTACCTTCAAATGGGATGGATCTGCCTGAAAGAATAGTTGTAATAATTCAAAGCGATAGGAGGAAGATCTCCCACAAATCCCAAACTATTCTCCCTCTTTTCTCTCTCTCTCTCTGGGTTAAAATCCCAAATTCGTATGGCTTGAGAGGGGGCTGTTCTAAGCCCTTTTATAGCCATCAAATTAGACTCCGATTCAAGGGGTATTGCTAATATAGGATATTCGTCATTTTCCACTCAAGGGAGGTTCTGGTGGCCCTCCTTGAGCAAACGTACTTAATCTATGGATCTACGTGGGATTATATTTTTGACATAACCATCGGATTCCCGGATCGGACGTGGCGGAATACATTGACGGGTCAAAATCTACTATCGAAATTCCAAGTACATGTAAATGTTCTGAAATTTTTCTTAATCCGAAATTTGGTCCGATTCGACTACGGGTTGCTTAATACATGAGGCTATTCCGAAGGAATGGGAAATATATAAACATCGGATGGAGCCGATTTTTGAGATGATTGAAAATCGGACTCCCGATGTGCGATCTAGACTACGAGTTTCGTTTCATTCCCGAAGCGACGGGAAATGAGGTTCTAAACTTTAGGGTAACCTAACGTCAATGATTACGCAACTTTTGGGTCTTGCGACCGAGTGAAGCGATCTCCTTCACGCATCTAATCGTGCATTAAATTTCTAAAGAAAGCTTGAGGTAGAGGCCTGGTGTTTGTATATGAGGTGATCAAGTTATGATACAACTAGTTTAAGATAGTGTCTAGTTTTTAGACTTTGGGATTCGGATTAGAAGTATTAGGATCGACCCATTGCTAAGGGCGAAAGCAAACTTGCAGGCGTGTCACATCTTAAATAGAATTCCTTCTAATAAAAGTAAAACTTCACCATATGAGGTATGAAAAGGTAGATAACCTAGCCTAAAGTATCTTAAAGTATGGGGGTATTATGCTTATTGCAAGACTCTTGATCCCAAAAGAACTAAGTTAGAACCTAAAGCTATCAAGTGCACCTTTCTAGGGTATGCACAAAATAACAATGCCTATAAACTCCTAGACTTAGAATTTAACATTATAATATAATCCAGAGATGTTGAGTTCTTTAAAAACTTACTATCATTGGAGTCAAAGGATAATGAAGTCCAAACTCCCAGAAGAGAACCAATGAGTAAAGCTCCACAAGAAGTGCGAACCTCATATGAGCCAAATGATAAGAATTAAAAAAGTCTTGACTCTGAACAGATAGACTCTTAGTGTATCTTTTTTCATCTTGTAGGAGGTGATAGAAAGAATGTTATCAGAAAGATACCTATAGTAGTGACTATAAAAGATAACCCTAAAACCTTTAGTGGTGTTATCTTCTAGAGACTCAACTTTTTGGAAGGAATCCATTAACGATGAGATAGAATCAATAGTGTCAAATCAAAAATAGGAACTAGTGACTTACCTCTAGGTTCTAAACCCATAGGATGTAAGAGGGTATTTAAGAATGTCACACCCCGGATTCGGTGACCGGACTCACAAGGAACCCTATAGCTAGTTCTGGACGCAACAGCCTCTGTAGTACTCCATTCTCAGCTCTTGAGACAGGTTCCGATCCTGGGATCCTACAAAGAGGATTTCTATATCATATATCTGATTCAATCGATCATACCCAAGATCATAGCAAGTAAATCTCAGAAACATAACCATAAGAAATACATTGCAAAATCTACTACGAATTAAAACTTTACAGGTACATGAGGCTTAAAGGAAAATATATAATATCAGAAGGGGGAAAGAAAGGTCTGCAACTAGTCCTCAGCTCGCGCCAATCCAATGCCCCACCGCTACTGCACCGACCTAGGATCTCCTTCACGCATCAATCGTGCATAAGCTTATAGAAAGCTTAGAGGGTGGTGAAGGTGTGCGACAATGGTGTTTAGAAGAAGATAAGAGAGAATGCAGAAGGAAACATGAATGATACTAGCCATACCGAGGCTAAACTATGAATGTAGTAAGCTGTACCCAGGGCTATGTAATGTAATACATGAGTACTGGGCGTCATACCAAGGCGATGTAACATAAGGCTTATACAGCTGATGTCAATGCAATGCGAAGTAATTTCAGTCATCATATCCAATCCACACATTAAGTACAATTCCATCATAAGGAATCCACCGAGGTCAAGTACACTGTAGGATGACTACCGCTCTCCAAGACTCACATAGTCAAACAACCGTAGGAGACCTCACTACCTGCCTATGGACAGTCAATCACCTGTGAGGCTCAATGGTAGCGGACCCATTTACGAGCTAGTCAGACTCAGCCTAACTATGCTCCTCTCACTGAGGCGGGTAAGGTCAAACCCCATCTCAACCCACCTCGCAACAGTGGGAGTCGTGGCCTAACGGTATAAGGCACTCGGGCGCTCATGATTTCCACTCTATCTCGGCGTTGAGGCATCTCCTCGGTATTGTGAAGGTTTATGGGCTTTCACCCGGGAACATCCTATGCATCTCAAATGCTCAAGTATTATTTTCGGTGTCCACACACGGTCATCCACGATATACCTGTGGAGGCTACGGCTCTGATGAAACAAGGGTGGATATCCACATGCTATGCAATGCTAGATGCATGAATCACACAATCACCCATGCATTAACTTAAGCATCCATCGTGCTCAAGAGGAAAAAACTCTATCCCTCGGGGAGATACCAACATGTCCTACACAATGGAACAACCATGACCAATCATACCTCAACTAAGCATACATATGATGCGTATGAGAGTGGGCCATGAAGATGAATAGGGGTGCCAATGAGGTGAAGATGAACTCTCTACCTAAACATGAAGGGTCTAGGTACTTAACCAATTCCTCATAAGGAATACAACCTCTAGTGGGGGTCCATTTACCTGGGGTAGCCCACAAGACTAAGCGTACAAGCTACGGGCTTAAATAATATAGAGATGGGCCTAACAAGAGATTAAGGTGGGTATTCGACCACACTTAGAGGGGTCTATAAGGGGACATTCAACCACCATTTCTCCAAGGCATCCAACCACAACCATACAGCTAAGAGGCCTAAGGCCCACATCCGAACCACATACACAAGTCCCATAAAAAGCATAAGGAAAGGGCCAATACTACCATCAACAATCATGGGCCTAAGGAGGGAAATCAAGGCCCAATGCCCAAGTCCCAATAGCCATAGGACCCATACATTTAATTGAACTTAATGGGCAGCCCATGAGCACAAAAACATGACCCAAAAATAAGTCTAAGTTGGGTGAAATGGCCCCCACTACATCAGCCCAATAATTAGCAATTTAAGCGGGCAACCAAGGGCCTAATACCACCCTTATCTCAGCCCATAAGTCCATCAAAATGGTGGAAGTCAGCCCAACATATGGCTAGGCCAAGCTGGGACGTTCCAGCCCCCACTGGGCCTACTAGGAAGTCTCAAAATCTGGTCTATACTTGTAACGCCCTGACTTTTCGGGACCCGAGTGTTAACCTTAAAGGATGGTCAAATTCGAGTGTACATTTTTTTTTCATTCATCAGAGTAAATAAATGAGAGTAGTGTGGAGAAATCGACATAAAGGAAAATTTTATTATCATTTAAATATACAAGGAGCTGCCCATAATAACACAAACCAATGTTTCCAAAATTAATAAATACAAGATTGACATGATTCAATACATGAAGAATAACAGAAAGCATATAAATATAAGCCGTAAGATCACACAACTCCTCCAGGAAAATATAGTCATGCATCCCTGGTGATCGTACTCTGCTCCTCATCAAGTCTGAGCATGCATATAACTTAAGCCACTTGCACTACCTGTACGGTTGTATATTTGATGGATAAGTGACCAACTCAGTGTGAATTCCCCTCAAGATTACACACTGCCGCATTAGGTAAGAAATAATATAAAATATCCAGACAACCGAAATAGAGTAAATCCAGTCTTATTAGATGCATGGATGTATGAATGCAATCATGGACCCGGGAAAAACATCCAGACAGTCTGTGCCCCGGGAAAAACATCCAGACGGGCTATGCCTCGGGAAAAACTCCAGACAGGCAATGTGGTCGTCACCCAAGGATGTGACTGGTCATCAATGTAACACTCGGCATAATCACATGGGCATGAAGATCCAAGTCATCATCATAAATCGAATAACTAGTCATAAGCATAACATTCAGCGTAATCGCAAGGCAGAGTGATCCAAATCATCGAAAATATGCCATGTATGCATAATTTGCCAACCCATTATTAGTCCAATTGCAACTAGCCAATTTAAATAAGCTCACAGTCACTATGAGGAGCACATGGCCCAGCGTAGGCCGATGGTTTAGGCATGGTATCTCATGACTATCATCCCCGGCCCATGAGGATACCATCTTGGGATGTTTAATAGAAATCCATCGACTAGTGGCCAATCATATTATAGTATATAGGGCCTACCATCACATGGTTGCATAGTATAAAACATCGAACCCATATAGGAAAAATATCAAAACAGAACCATATAGGGTGAGTATTAAAATATGCCACATAGGGTGAATATCAAAACCATACGATGAAAACCATCCTTAAAAATCATTGGGCACAAAAACCTTGAATGGTAGGCCCACATCAATGACCCATCTAGACCATCACCCAATAGGCAATAATCACCAAGTCAAAGGTCCATTACGACCACAACTAGTTAAGTTACATCCCAAGTATGGGTGTACATTCATATGTGGGAATTTTCCACTAATGTACCAGTTTTAAGTTTCATAAGCGATCTACAAAAAGAACACAAGCATGAACAATTATACAAGATAATCATAAAACATGAAATACAACAATTCAATTTCCACCAAATAACACATGTGATTATAAAGGGAGATATCAATTATGAATTTAAATAAAAACTATAACTTAAGCTAATGAGAAGATGGAAAGCTAAAGGGGAAGAATCATCACCTTATACTTTGAATCGCCTTCTAGTATCGCTAAGTACTTGCGCCCTCAGAATTGTATCCTACCACAAATCATGAACTTGAATAATTAGGTCCAAGTTCTAATCATTACCTAGGGTTGAAGATCATAGCCTAGGGTCATCTTTTAGGGTTTTAATGTGGAATTAGGGTTTTCACCCTAGAGTTTAGGTTTAGGCTAGATTTTTAAGGCTGAACCCTAGTGGTGTGTAATTATTTATAATGTTAATTTAATAGTTATAAAACATTTACTAACATTAGTGTTATAGTTAATATTAGTTAATAATCATTATGATAATAATTAATACTATGATATACTATCTATGATAAGACAACGCATTAACATTTAATGATGGTATCATTTTAATTTCTTGTATACAATAACTATCATTAGAATAGATAATTTACTAATGGTCATGCATCTTAATATTTAACAACCCTATTAATAATGGAAATGGTAACAATGTTAATTTGATAATTAGAAATTAATTGTTAACATTAGTGTTACAATTAACATTAGTTAATGTAGCAAAATAATCATTATGGTGACACTAACTACTATCCAAATGAATATTTAAGAATAATAAATAGGATACTACTATTTAATAATTGTAATTTGTTTATAATAGACAGTTATAACACAAATAATGTACTAATGTTCTAAATGGAAATCCCAATGCAATATATGAGAGGAAACGCACCTATAGTTGGTTCGACTCGCATCAACTCAGTTTAGTACCCGAGTTGACTCGGCTCAACCCAACTCTCCCTCGCTCTCTCTTTCTTCTTCTCCTTCCTTCCTTCTTCTCTTCCTTTTACTGGAACGTCCAGCCACACCTGGACTAGACCCAGGCTCCACTCGACTCAGCCCAACTGAGTTGACCTAACTCACTGATCAGTGAGTCAACTCAGCTCGGTCAACTCAGTGCTTCCAAGCACCCCCATTCCTCTCTCTATTCTCTTCCTCATTCCCTTTCTTTCCTCCTTCCCTCTTCACTCTCTCCCTCTGGCCATCAGTAGTAGGACCGAACCCATCCCAAACCTGACTAGACTAAGTCAGCAACTCGATGGGTTGGGTAACATCATGGTGCAATTGCACCACACGCGCCCTCCCACTCTCTGGTTCTCTGTTCTCTCACTTTCTTCTCTCGGAGCCAAACGCCAGCAAGTTGCTGGGATGAACCAAACCTGACCTAGCTGGGACAGGCCCAACTCAGTGAATCGGCCCAAACTCGGCTCAGTCCGAGCTACTGCCCGGTAGAGCAGACGCTCCTGCCCTCACTCTCTCAATTCTTTCTCTTTTCTTTCTCTTTTCTTCCTTTCTTTCTTTCTCTCACACTTCTCTCCATCTGCTTCTCCTTTACTCTGCTGCTGCTGTAGGTCCAACGACACCAACCGAACGTCCAGGGATGATCCAGCTCGTCCTAGCCGGCACCTCACGATGGTGGAGAAGAGTGCTGTTAATGGCAGACTCTCTCCCAGTGCTTTCTTCTTCAATCCGACAACTGGGAGGGTTCATATGACTGTAATGGAGCCCGTAGAATGAAGATTTCGAAGCTTCCGGGAGGATTTGGCAGTGGGTTCGAATGGAGCAAGCTTCGGCCAATTTTCTCTCGAGCAGTTGTAGGAAAAGGAGATAAGGCGTGTTGCTGAGAAGAGATGTTTTTCCCCTCTTCTTATAGGAAAACCTAACATCTCAAGGCCATTGGATCTTCAACGAGCGTCCCAGATTAAATCTGGTGGAAACCGGCTTTCAAATCTGCTGGCAGGAATTGAAATCGGCGCTGGTTTCGTTTGGAATGCCCTAGACAATTGGATGGCCGAAATCTTTCCTAAATGAAAGGCTGAGATTGAAAATGGAGGGAGCACGCTGATCGCCCTTGTGGCAGCGGTGAAGATTTCTATTTCTGGAAATTTTTGTATTTGTAGGGCCTGTTTGCCCCGTAAACTGTGCCCACACACGCGCACTTCAACACATGATATGAGTTGGGTTTTGGTGGGGCCCAAGCCCCGGACATGATGGACGGATCAGATCTCCCATCTAATCTGAGATGGTGGGCCCCAACGCGTCCCAAACGGATGTTGTCCATCGGCTGGCGCAACGAGAGAGAGAGAGAGAGAGAGAGAGAGAGAGAGAGAGAGAGATCATGTAAGTGCTATGATTTGATTCCTCTTTGATTGTCAAATTTTTTGTGTCAAAACTTCTCCGTATGTCGTGTGTTTATATCTTGATAAATTTATTTGAGACACCTCGTCAACACTTGAAGTCTAGCTCAAAGAATTTTTTAAGCAAGTGTGGGGATTGTTGTAATAAATTAGATCTATATTTTTGCATTTAATTTCAATTCTTTTCTATTCATTTATTTATATTAAAATTGAGTTCTTGATCCAAAAGATGTTCTAGAAATAAGGTTGTCCTACCATAAGCCCTTGTTTATTATGGTGTAAGGTTGTCCTTAGAACTGAATTTGTATCAATCTCTCAATACTTATTTATTAAGGTGATTTGATTTTAGCATTGTGAATTGATTTATAATTGTAAGGCTATTGATTTATTTTATTCCGCTGATTTTATTTTAATTTGGCATAGTCCTATTCACCCCCCCTCTAGGACATATAGCTTGGCCTTTTCAAGTGGTATCAAAGCCTAATAGCTCATTCTTATTTTTTTTTTTTTGGATTTATTTCCTGAGCTAACGATCAAAGCTATATTAATAAGATGTCAAATTTTGATAGCCTATTAGTCACTAGGCCTCCACCCTTTGATGGCTTCAACTATGCCTATTGGAAAGCCAGAATAAGGATCTTCCTCAAATCAATGGATGATAGTGTGTGGCGAGCCACAGTGACCGAATGGAACTCTCCTACCATTGAAGTAACTGAATCTGACGGTTCAAAAACTGTGTCTGCTGCATACCTTTATTATTTATGGACCACCCTTCAGAAAAGTGAGTATAGTGCCAATGCTAAAGCACTAAATGCAATCACTTGCGCACTATCACCAGATGAGTTCAAAAGAATTATATTCTATAATATTACAAAGCAAGCCTAGGATATACTAGAAATGACATACGAGGGTACATCAATTGTCAAAAAGTCTAAAGTCTAACTCCTCACAACCAAATTTGAAGAAATTCATATGGAGGAAAATGAAATGTTTATGGACTTTTACACTAGACTAAATGACATTGTAAACTCTATGTGGGGTCTTGGCGATAAAATTTCAGAAAGTAAAGTGTGTGCAAAGATATTACGCTCACTTCCTGAACGGTTCAATTCTAAAGTAACCGCGATCCAGGAACTTCGTGATATGGATAATATGAGGGTAGAAGAACTAGTTGGTTCTTTACAAACCTATGAATTAAATTTTAAAGCTCCTAAAGGTAAATCTATAACTTTGAAATATTCTAAAGGTATTTCTTAAGAAAACTCAGATTTAGAAAATTCTAAAGATGATATGGCTCTTTTGGCGAAAAAGTTTTATAAAATTTTCAAAAGCAAGAAAAGGGTCGACTTTCAAAAGGGAAATGAAAAGAAACGATCTAAACCTAAGTCCAAAACTTGGAAGTCTTTGAAAGACAGTCAGTGTTATAACTGACAAGAGTATGGGCATTTAGCAAACAAATGTCCTAAAAAGGACAGACCCAGAAGGAAGGTATGTTAGCTACTTGGGATGAATCGTCTGATTCTGAAGCATCTTTTGAATCAGAAAATTCTAAAACCGAGTCGGGCAGTGAAGTTAAAGCCCTTATGACTCTAGCCAAGTTTACTTTTTTAGCTCATGATGATTCAACAAGTGAGGAAAATTTGAATAGTGATTATGAAAATGAAGAAGACCTTCAAGATGCTTATAATGCCTTATATAAGGAAAGTTGTAAAATTGCTGTCAAACTTAAGCTTCAAAAAGAAAAGTTTTCTAAACTCAAAGAATGTTTTGAAACTCTTGCTTTAGAAAAATCGCATATTTCAGATTGTTTTGAAAAATCAAAATGTGATTTAGAATTCAAAACCTCCTTGATTAATGATTTGAAATCTGAAAATGAGAAACTTAAAAATGAAGTTATCTTCTCTTGTGAGTTTGAAGGATACATGGAGATATGCCCAGGGTAATCCAAAGTTAGAAAAATTATTATCCGGATCAAGAAAATGTGGCGATAGATCCGGGTTGGGCTATCAGAAAAATACATCTCCAAAACAGAAGTATACCTCTCCCAACTTTATGAAAGGAGAAACTTCTAACTCAAAAGGAGAAGGTACTAGTCAAGTTTTTTCTAAAAATATAAAAACTTTTCATAAACCTAAAAGCAGCTACATAAATTTTAAAAATCAGAACAGAAATCCTCTTGCTGAAAAAATAATTGATTTACTTAAGGAGCTCTTAAAATCTAACTCAGTAGGTCATTCTTACAACTTCAGACAAAAGAAGACCAACTATGTTCCTAAACCCAAAACAGTTATGAAATGGGTTCCTAAAGTTGCCTGCTTGGTTGCCCACACTGCGTTCAAAGCAACAGGCCATTCAAAATGGTACCTAGACAGTGGATGTTCCAGGCATATGATAGGTGACAAGGCTTTATTCACCGATCTAAAAGATATGACTGATGGATCAGTCACATTTGGTGATGGTAGCAACTGCAAGATTATTGGCCAATGTACGGTTCAACTTTATAATCTTCTCTTATTTAAGAATGTTTTATATGTTGAGTGATTAAAACACAACCTGTTAAGCATATCTCAAATATGTGACAACAACCATAGTGTTAAATTTTCTAATCAAGGTTGTGAGATTATAGATAAAAAGGGTTCTGTAATATTAACTGGTCGCAGAACCTCTGAAAACTGCTATATAGTATGTAATGGAAGCTCATTTAATCAAACGTGTTACATGGTCCATACTGATGAGACAGAATTATAGCATAAACGCCTTAGACATGTACACTACCGAAATTTGTATAGATTGAGCAAAGGAGAACTAATTAGAGGTCTACCTAAAGTGCAAAAAGTAGACAAAAATGTGGTGAATGCCAGTATGGTAAACAAACGAGGAGCTCTCACAAAAAGGTGAACTCCAATACCACATCTAGACCACTCGAGCTTCTCCATATGAATCTTATAGGACCAATACATCTTGGTTATCGTAGATGATTATACATGATACACTTGGGTTTCATTCTTGAGGGACAAATCAGAAACCCTTGATGAAGTGAAAAAGATTATAAAATGGATCCAAACTGAAAAATGTTCTCAAGTTAGTAAGATCCGTAGTGATCATGGATCCGAGTTTGAAAATAGCGGTTTTGAGAAACTCTGTAGCGATCAGGGAATATCACATGAATTCTTTGCGCCCAAAACCCCACAAAAAATGGTATTGTGGAAAATAGAGTGCTTTAAGAAATGGAAAATGTTATGTTAAATAGCATGAAACTCCCTAGAAATTTATGGGTTGAAGTAGTGAATACCACCTGCTACATTATCAACCGTGTTTATATTTGCAAATCTAATAATAAAACGGCTTATGAAATGTGGTTTGAGAAAAAGCCTACTGTCAAATATTTTCAAATTTTTGGCAGCAAGTGTTATATTTTACGTGACCGTGAAAATTTGGGAAAGTTTGACACTAAAAGTGATGAAGGAATCTTTTTAGGATATTCTTTAAATAGTCATGCATATCGTGTTTTGAACAACAGGACCGGTGTGATTCAAGAGTCAATAAATGTTGTAATTGACTATCATTTGAATACACCTGCCCCTAGTTCAGATAATGATGAAGTTCTTATACTTGAAAAACTAGAAACTTCATCAAGTGAATCTAATTCTGAATTTAGGACTGTTAAAGATCATCGAACTTCTCAAATACTTGAAAACCCTCTCACTGGTGTGCACACTCGTAGACAATTAGAGGACATATGTAACTATGTATACTTTACATCCTAGATAGAACCGGTTAACTGAAAGAAGCACTTTTTGATGAAAACTGGACAGATTGCGATGCGGGAAGAACTTAATCAGTTTGTCAGAAATGATGTCTGGTACCTTATTCCTAGACCTAAAGATAAACATATTATTGGAACAAAATGGATTTTCAAAAACAAGTCTGATGAACTTGGAAATATTATTCGAAATAAAGAAAGGTTAATTGTACAGGGGTACACACAAATTGAAGGTATTGATTATGATGAAACAGTTGCCCCAGTTGCTAGCCTTGAATCGATCAGACTTTTCATATCTATTGCATGTTTTAGAAAGTTTAGAATTTTCAAATGGATGTAAAGAGTGCCTTTTTGAATGACGACTTACATGAAGAGGTATATGTTGAACAACCGACTGGGTTTGAAGGCCCTAAGCTTACCAATCATGTATATCGCCTTAAAAAGGCTCTCTATGGTCTAAAACAAGCTCCTAGAGCATGGTATGAAAAATTGACTAAGTTTGTACTAAGTCACAAGTTTCAGATGGGTAGTGTCGATAAGACGCTCTTTGTTAAGAAACATAACGATGATATCTTAATGGTTCAAATCTATATTGATGATATAATTTATGGATCAACTTATACTAACATGACTGTTGAGTTTGCAAATCTAATGAAATCTGAATTCGAAATGAGCATGGTTGGTGAATTAAATTATTTCCTAGGGTTACAAGTAAAACAGCAATCTGATGGAATTTTTATTTCACAAACTAAGTATGCATTAAACTTGATTAAGAGATTCGGATTTGAAAATGGTAAGAACTTTGATACTCCTATGAGTACAACTCTAAGACTCTCAAAAGACTCTACAGGTAAAGATGTAGATCCTAAATTGTATCGTAGTATGATAGGTAGCTTACTTTACCTAACTACAAGTAGACCTGATATTGCTTTAAGTGTTGGAATTTGCGCTAGATATCAGTCTAATTCTAAAGAATCTCACTTTACTGTTGTTAAACGAATTATTCGATATGTCGCAAGTTCAGTTAATCTGGGTCTTTAGTATCCTTATGATACTAGTATTCAATTGGCTGGGTATTCGGATGCTGATTAGGCAGGAAATATAGATGATAGAAAATCAACCAGCGGTGGTTGTTTTTACATTGGAAACTGTCTGGTTTCTTGGTTTAGCAAGAAGCAAAGTTCCATATCACTCTTAACTGCTGAGGCCGAATATATTGTAGCAGGAAATGCATGTACTCAGTTGGTTTAGATCAAACGTATGCTGAGTGATTATGGAATCGCACAAGGCTCTATGGTTTTATACTGTGATAATTCCAGTGCGATAAACATTTCAAAAAACCCAATCCAGCATTCACGTACTAAGCACATTGACACTCGGTTTCATTATATTCGTGAATTAGTGGAATAAAAAATAGTATCTTTAGAATATATTCCTACCGAGAATCAGCTTGCTGACATTTTCACTAAACCGCTCGACAAAAGCAGGTTTAACAAATTGAAATTTGATCTTGGTATGTGCAATTTTAAATGATTGATCATGCATATTTGTATCATATTGTATATAATGTTAATATGTTTAAATTTAAAATTCTGTGAAAATTGCATATTTTTTTTCTGGTCTAAGACCGGTCGAGAACGTGCTCGACCAGTCTTACTACGATCGGTTGAGTATGTCACAAGACTGGTCGTGCGTGTGGTGATCTTTTTAATTTGGGGAAAACTTGTTTCCTCTTCATTCTAACCTTCTTCACCAACGAGCCGAGCTTCGACTAGTCGAACCCTTATGTTCGATTCCTCCAGGTTAGAGTGATTTTTCTTGTTTTCTTGGAGAATCTTAATCTTTACTCTTAATTTTCTTGATCATTGTTGTTTATTTCTTATAAATCTTCAACTTTTTGGGTTCTTCTTCCTTTTTGTTGAATCTAGAGAAACCCATCTCTATTTTCTTGAACTTTCTTTCATTTCTTCAAGAATATGGAATCTAGAGGTAAAAAGAAAATTCATAGAGGTGCATCTTCTTCTCGTTCAAATGCAATCACTAGACGTCATCTTAGGGATCCTGAAGATGATCCTACGCATGTACGTGACCTGCGTATGCGCAATGTTATTGTTAAGAAAGCTGTTAGTTTAAATCATATTGCTCCTTACGGTCTCCTTCCTCTCCTTCAATCTGTAGGATGGAAAAACATTTTACGCTGGGGCGGACCGGCATATCAGTCCATAACACAGGCCATGGTTGCATGCATATCTGACTTCTCTGCTGAGCAACTGACTTTTACTATTGATACTAGAGAAGGGCCGTTTCATGTTGATCGACACTTAATTTTCGGCCTTATGGATATTCAAGTAAATGATGATGGTGTTCATCCTAGCGCACTTATTGAGAAAGTGTCAGAATCAGAAAAATGTATTTTTACTAGAGCATTGTGTAACATGAATGCACCATGGACTGCAAATGGAAATGCCCTTAAAACCAGATACTTGTTACCCAAATACAGAGTTTTACATCGTATCTTCACTTCTAATCTGTATCCCCGCTCTGGAAACAAGACTGAGTTGACTCTGTTTATGGTTTGTATTTTGTACTCTATCGTTACTGGTAATAATATCTGTTTGCCCTCCTTGATTTGTTCCTCTATCATACAAATTCGTAGTCATCCTGGTCATGGTGATATTCCATTTGGATATCTGTTAAATATATTAGCCACTCACATGTTAGTGGCTATGCCCGTTGGTGAGGCTCCTATCCAACACCTCATATTTAACAATTCCAACCTGAATAAAATGAAGTTGGGTTTGGCTCCTGGTTAAGTTGATGTTGATGCGGGTGATGCTGCTGCTGAAGCTGAGATGGGTATCGAAGGTGATGAGTTGCCGGCAGATGATATTGACATGGATGATATTTTTAATGAAATTGATTCTGATTCTGGAAATGATCCAGACTTTGAACCATCTAATTTCAATGCACGTCTTAGTGCATTAGAGGAAAAGGTAGAACAGATGAATGTTGGCCACAATCAACAATTTAAAAATATGCGCAAATATTTTAGGCGCTTACAAAATAGCCTTCATCAAAGTGATCCTAACATTTCTGCTCCATCTTCTGGTTCCGATTGAGAATGTTTAATTTTTGGTCTGTAACAAGTTTACTAAGTTTCTTTCCTTAGTTGTGTGGATTACTGTCTTAAAACATCATTTGTTAACTCTTTTAATATGTACTCTGACTCACCTTGCTTACTTCTTTGGATTTGTTCCTCACTCTGCACTTTTTATCATTCTATCTTTCTGAGTTGCTATCTCTATTTCTATCTTTCATGTCCTATCTTTGTTTCTTCCTTTGTCATATTTTGACAAAAAGGGGGAGAATGTGTGCATTCTATTATGGAGAATGATTGATATGATGGAGAATGATTGATATGATGTATACCTATTATGGAGAATGATTGATATGATGTATACCTACTTAGAGGGAGTTGAGGTGTATTAACTCAGGGGGAGTTGAGTTGTCTCAGTTGTCTCAGTTGCTTGTTTTATGACAACTGGTGCATGATTTGTTATTATATAATGTGATGCTTATCTTATTGAAGTATGAGAAGTGTTTTGTCACAAATTTGACAAAGAGGGAGATTGTAAGTGCTATGATTTGATACTTCTTTGATTGTCAAATTTTGTGTGTCAAAACTTCTCTGTATGTCGTGTGTTTATAACTTGATAAATTTGTTCGAGACACCTTGTCAACACTTGAAGTCTAGCTCAAAGAATTTTTCAAGCAAGTGTGGGGATTGTTGTAATAAATTAGATCTATATTTCTGCATTTAATTTCAATTCTTTGCTATTCATTTATTTTTTTTAAAATTGAGTTCTTGATCCAAAAGATGTTCTAGAAATAAGGTTGTCCTACCATAAGCCCTTGTTTATTATGGTGTAAGGTTGTCCTTAGAACTGAATTTGTATCAATCTCTTAATACTTATTTATTAAGGTGATTTGATTTCAGTATTGTGAATTGATTTATAATTGTAAGGCTATTGATTTATTTTATTCCGCTGATTTTATTTTAATTTGGCATAGTCCTATCACCCCCCCTCTAGGACATATAGCTTGGCCTTTTCAGATCTCCTATTTCGGGAGAACACGTTTGACCACCACAGCGGTCTGGTGCACTGCATGTGTACACGCCTTGTGCACACGCATCATATGGGTGGGGTCCACAGTGATGTTAGAGAGAAATCCACACCATCCATTCTTCTAGGGAGTTCCAACAAAGGGTCTTGACCATTAATCAGCTGATCTAAGGTATAGGTGGGGCCCACGACTTGTTTTGTAGTCCTAAGGGTGGTTTCTCGCCAACTTAGTGGTCGGATGATGCCTAGGTTGGACTTCAACGGCTAAAAGATCCTAATGGCCCATTTGTAAGGCTTTCGCCATATATTACTAACCGATACTATTATTAATATAATTTTTATTATTCTTGTATGTTACTTATAATTACGCTATATTTAGAATCTCATACATACATATATATATATATATGTATATATAAATATAATTTTAAACACTAACATGCTACCATATACGTGCTATTGACCACCTATCTATTAAGATATAATTTAATTATATATTATAGAATTATTATTCCTTATATTTATTTAATATAATATTATTTTCATAATATTTTATATATAGTAAATACATACATATCAATCCATTACAATACATTTTCATACATTCTTCATAATAGGTAAATTATCAAAATACATTTATACTTTCTTTCTTCCTATGTTTGTGTAACATTTATAATGTAATAAATAGATAAGATAATATGCTTAGTATATGTATTGTTTGACTATTGGGTGGTTTGATATGTGGATATGGATCACCTTCGATGGTCAGATTTAAACTAGGATGCACATGAATGTCTACTAAGCTAGGTTTGCATCCGACTAAGTCAGTTTATATAGTAACACTCGAGTACGGGAGAGTACGGGGTGTTACAATACTTGGGTCCACAAAAGACCATCAAAAGGTAGCCCAACTATGCATTAGTTAAGCCCAAGAAAATTTCAGATATAAGTGTGCATCATGTACCCCAAATTTCTCAATATGGTGGGCCCCACATCTAATGCAATTTTAATCAAAACAATGTTCATTTGGGGCCCTTGCTGGATTTTCAGCCCACCCAACTACTTGGGCCTGCTGAAGCCTAGAAACTTGTTACAATATATGGAAATCATTATTATAAGGGCCAACAATATTTACAGGGGGCCCCACCAGATGAAGAAAAAGGGGTGTCACACAAAACAGGTGGGGTTGTTCTTGCCTTTCATGAAGCTTGCAAGAGCCAGGCTTTCGGTCAGAGGCCGAGGCGGCTGGGCCACATACATTTAACGAGGTGGGCTCCACATGTCCCCATGGTGGGCCCCACAGGGGACGTCCACCTAGGGTGGACCCAACCTCCACATGGGCCACTCAAAAATGGGGAACGACGTGGACGAAACATACATCATAGTGGGCCAGCACGTTGGACAGCCAGCCATACTGGATGTCCACCAGCTAGATGTCCAGTAAGGCTTGCTGGTCTAGCTGGTTGGCCCCACAAACATGGCCCAATGGGCCTCCAGAGACATCAAAGGTGGGCCCCAAAAATCATGCACAAGTCTAGTGTGTTGGGGCTTAAAATCTGCTGCAAACACAAAGAGGATAGCAAGGTATGAAAGAAATTTCTGCAATGCATGTTGTTGTCCTAAATTTGGGCACTCCATCAAAGTGGGTTCAGGGCCTCTAAAATTGTGGAAATTGAGGGCCAAGGTCCCTCATCATGTATATAATAAGAGGGAGTCCATAAAGGTGGGCCACCATCAGTGGAAATATTTTTGAATTAAGGTTTTTATGAGACAATGTTGCTGGACTGTACAGCAGAAAATCTGGCAGTCCACCCATATTGGCCCACTCTTTTAGAGGCCCAAATGAGATCAGTTAAGGGTGAAATTTGGCATGCTTATAGGTGGGGTCTACATATTCAAGAAACATGTATTACATGGGACCAAACACCCCACTAAAAGTCTAAAAATTTGGCCTCAAGATCAACCAAAAATTTGTCCAGACAATTATGGATAGCAACATATAACTGAAAATAAATAAATATAAACACTATTTAAAAGAGGATTTAATCCAAGAAAATCATGATATGGACCACCCCAGAGGGCCCCACAAACATCCAGACCCTTACTATTATCTAAACCCCTTTGCATGTGCCCCTTATAGGTGCATTTTGGGGCCACACGTCCAAGGGTGGACTGTCATGGACGTTCACCCTCCATGGACAGTCTGGATATTTTTAGTCCACAAGGTGGGCCACACACTCATGATCAAAAGGTTATCAACAAGGGAAAATAAAGGTTTGGCACAAGGGAAGGGCCTCTGCCACATTGAGGCCCTTCCCCTCATCACACATGCATACACATTCCACTATCACAAGATATACAAGAGCTACATGATCATAGGATTTCTACTTGAGATCTATGGTGGAGATGCAATCTCCACCAAGGATCAAGGGTCTAGATGACCCAAAGATCCCTGATCAAAGAAAGAAGAAGCAATAAAGGGGGATGAAGAATGGCCCCTTGCATGAAACATGCATGCAAATGTAGGGTGGGTTATGAGCCACATCCATGGAGTCTTGGGGCCACCACCATCACTTGATGGGCCCCACAAGCTCCAACATGAAAGGAAGGATGAAGAACAACTAAGATACAAGGAAATATAAAATTTGAAACTACATGCAACCCACCTTAGAGATCAAACTCCAAAGCTACACCACTAAGATTTACAAGCTCCAAGGAAGATGATTCTAAGGGTGAGATGGGTTAAGGAAGGTTGGATTAGAGGGTATTTGGGAGAGAAATGGCTGGAAAATATGGAGGGGTGGGGATGTTTGAGGGCGTACTAGCAAGAGGAGAGAAGAGAGGGTTTATGAAGTTGTAGCTAGAAAAACAATGTACTGATTGTCTCTCTCACCTAGGATAGAGAAATGAATCATTAGCTAGGGAGATACAACTAAAGCTCATAGGGTAGGGTAGGCTCTAGATATAGGGTTGTAGGCTTTCTAGAAACCCTAGGCATAGGCATGACATCCCACACCACATGGGAAAACATGTGAAGCTAGGACGGGGTCCACCATCCACACATCAATGGTCCATATCGAGCGTGATGTTCACTCCCCAAGTATAGGGTTGTGATGTAGTAATAAACTCGGTAAGATCGAGGTCGAATCCCACGAGGACTGGTCGTCACAATTTAAATCTGTGATTCTCCTTAACTAATCCAACAATTAATGTAGCGAATTACTAACACAAATTTATGGAAAATAACTATTGAGAATAAGGAAGAAAATTCAATCAGAGAGAGCACTAGGACTTTCGAATCCACCCCTAATTATCCTAACCCTTATTTTGTCTGTTAATTCACTTTAATTTAGATTGATCTAACTTATCTAGAGAAAGCATAATCTGTGTCCTTAATCGGGCATACAGATTGTCTAATTCCTTCAAGCAATGCCATGAATAACATATCTCATGTCCTTTGTTGGGCACATGGAATATACCGTTCATTAAAGCACCCTGTCTCTTCCTCTATAGGAACCTATTCATAATCAGACACAAGTACCTAGCATAAGCATCCAGACCACATCCATGCATAGACTCTGATCAAAGTTGATAGATGGAGAAGTATGGAATTTAAAACAATCAAGCACACTAGGGAAAGAAACAAATCAATCTAATTAAAGTAAAATCAACATAGAACAATGGATGTTCAAATTAAGGGTTTCATCTCACCCTCTAGCCGAGAGATTAGTTTCCCATAAAATCCATTAAACAGATGGATAAATAAAATTCATAAAAAACATCAAACCAATTTCTCTCTTTCTTCTTTCTTCTCTTTCTTCTCTCCTTTGCTTTAGATCTGGAATTCTCCACTTTTTCAATGCCCTTCCTCATGTTTTGCAACTCTTTTTATAGCTGATGGAGTGGCTGGAGTGGTGAAAATTGGATTTGGGAAGCTTCGCACGCGCAGCAAAAAACCTTTTCGCAGCCCAAGTTCGGGACCTCAAAACACCATACTTTCCTCGTTCAAATTCCAACAAACACCGTCCCTTAGGACTTTCTTGGGTCCTCTACATGATGGACGGTTCAGATCTGCCATATGATCAAAGATGGTGGCCCACAACCACCTGAAAAACCGGATTTCCAAATTGTGCGAAACCTTTCGCACCCTTTTCGCTGTCGTGATCGGTGGGCCCCACGAAATGTTTTCTGGGAAATCCACCCCGTCCATTGCATTCGGAACGAAATTTCACCAAGAATGGGTAGTTTTGAATGTACAATGATGCACCAGAGAAGAAAACACAAAAAGATCGATTTGGACGTTGCAGACGACCCTTTTGTGGCCTCTCGTGCCGCACATGTGTGCACGCATGGGTATAAAGTATTACCATGGTTTTGAAGTCCTCGAGCCCATCTTCAAGATGGACGGTTCGGATCATCCGTCACGGTGATGAGTGGGGCCCACTAGCGTCCCGCAAAACGGACAAATGGCACGTCCGTTCGCCGCCAGAGAAAACGAAGGAAGAAGGTCCTTCTTTCCTTTTTTTTTTTCTTCGGTCAGAGACGGTCACACCGTCATCCATTTGTCGTGCACGGCTAGTGCATTTGTGCACTATACACACCCGTCTCATGTGGGGTCCACATATGATATTCGTGATAAATCTGATCCATCCATTTAATTGTTCTCCCGTTTAAGGCATTGAATCCGAATTTTAGGCATATCCAGATAGCGAGTGTGGGTCCCACTTAATGAATTAAGGGGCCGATCTGGTCATTGGCTACTTCCCTAGTGATCCGAGGGAAATTTGAAATGTACGGTTAATTTATGTCCCTAATCCCATATATAAAGTTTCGAGCCAATTGGATGGAGGGAACCATGTGATCTTGCATTTTGTACCAATTTCGAGTGCCTCTTTAAACGTGAACGGCCGATTTCCTCGGGTCCCGTGCATGTAAATTCTTCAATATTGGTCCTCTGGAGTCCATCCCGTGCTCGGTAATTCCTGGGAGAGTCAAATCCATGCTTTTAACATCATTTTTCAATACACGCTCCTAATTTCATCCTGTAATAAAAACACAATTAAAATATGGCATTAAGCATTATTATGTACGTAAAATCAGGTAATAGTCGGGGTCTAATATGCAATATTCGACCCTCATCACGTGACCCATAACTTGCGATGTACACATCGGTTTCATGCAGGGGACACAACGCCGATGCAGACGCAATGGCATAGGTTTCTGGTCGATCCGAGTCGGGTCAATGTGATCGGACTTAAAGATGACTGCAAACACTATCCGTACATCGTGGGTTGCTGGGATTCGACCGGTAGGACTGCGGACCTAAAGGAATGGCGTACACACTTGGGTTAGGGTCTTACAAGGAAGAAATATCACACTGATGGGACTATTCAATCTTTTAAAGTTAGATTAGAAGATAAGAGGTTTAGACGAAAAGAAGGGATAGATTATTTTGAAACATATTCTTTAGTAGATAAAATAACATCCATTGAGATTTTATTTGTGCTAGTATCCATACATCATCTTCACATCCATCAAATGGATGTAAAGACAGCTTTTTTGAATGGTGACCTTAATGAGGAGGTATACATGGAACAACCCGAAGGGTTCATTCTATCAGGAAATGAGAAGAAAGTTTGTAAAATGATTAATCTCTATATAAACTAAAACAAGCACTTAAATAGTGGCATGAAAAGTTTGATTCAAAAATACTATCTCATGATTTCATACATAATATAGCTAATAAATGCATATATATTCTAAAGTTAGTGGTAACTATATAACTATTATTTGTCTGTATGTTGATGATATGTTAATAATAAGTAATAAAATGGAAGATGTAACTAGAACAAAAAAGTTTTCGTCTCCTGTATTTAAAATGAAGGATCTTAGACAAGTGAATACCATCCTAGGTATCAAAGTTAAAAAATATGGTAGGGGTTATGTATTGTGTTAATCTCATTACATTGAAAAGATATTAAATAAGTTTAACCATCTAAAAATAAAAGAGGTAAAAACTCCATTTGATTCAAGTATCAAGCTGAATGAGAATAATAGAAGAGAAATTACACAACTTGAATATGCAAGTGCTATAGGCAGTCTAATGTATGCTATTCAATGTATTAGACCAAAAGTTACATATGCTATGAGTAAACTCAGTAGGTTTACTAGCAATCATACTGTGGGACACTAGAATGTTATTAGTAGAGTTCTTGGTTACTTAAAAGCAACTTAAGACTTAGGGTTATTTTACTCAGAGCTACCTGCAATATTAGAAGGATATATCGATGTGAGTTAGATATCAAGTGCAGGGGACAACAAGTCCATTCAGGGTGGGTATTCATCTTAAGAGGTACAGTTGTGCCTTGGCGATCCAAGAAACAAACTTGCATAGCTCATTTGACTATGGAGTCTGAGTTTATAGCCTTGGCTATGACAGACAAAGAGGCTGAGTGGCTAAGGAATTTTTAATTAGAAATCGCTTTATATGTGAAGCTTATATCAGCTATGTCACTATATTTTGATACTAAAGCCACATTAGCCAAAGCCTATAATGATACTTATAATGAAAAGTCTAGACATATAAGTTTATGATATGATTATGGGAGACAATTGATTCAAGATGGAATCATTGCAATTTTTTATGTGAAATCAAGTAATAACTTATCTAATACTTTTGTTAAACCTCTAACGAAAGAAGTAGTAAAGGCAACATTTAAAAGGATGGGGTTGAAACTCTTCAACTAAAGTTCTATTAGTGATGGAAACCCAACATAAAATTAGAAAATCTCTAAATTTGGGTCAATGGGTAAAAATAAGTTACTGATATGTGGAAAGTTTTATCATTAAAATTAAAATGAATTTTATCTATATAGATAATGTTGTGTGTTACAGATATAGGGTTAAGTCTTAGAACTCTTAATGAAATCCAGTTTAAAAGGACAAGTCTCTTAATAGTAGCAGTGACATTGCAAGGATTTCACCAATATGAACATAGAGATGGTACTGTCTCTCATGAGAGTTAGATTTTCTCTCGAGATCATTCATGAAATAGGGTAAGCACATGACCATTAATGCTGTTGAGCAAGATTTGTGGAAACTCTAATAGCATAGTGAATATATATGTGGTTTCTCGACTCTATTATCTAGGAATAAATGGTTCAAAGCTGTAGGTACCAGAAATTTCAATAGAACTCTGAGATACTTATACTAAGGAAATATTCAAATTAAAAGATATCTTTATGTATATTAGTTGTGTCTAATCTAGCAGATGTTTTTTCTTTGAAAGTAATTTTCAATTAAGTGGGGGATTGTTGTAGAAAATGTTTTGATTAAAAAATATTTAAAAAATGCATATAAATACATATAATGTTTGTTAAAGCTTGGTTTTTCAGTGTTTTGGGAATAGTCCCATATCGAGAAGTAGAGAAGAAAATCTTTGGTTTATAAGTAGGGTGTTGAGTACCTTACTATTCGCTTGGTGAATTCATGGAGTACCGAGACTCTAGCGCTCTAGTGGGAACACACACGGACGGGCTTAGGCTTGAGCTCAGGCATGGGCATGAGCACGAGTACGGTCATAGTCTAGGGCTCGGTTTGGTGACTTGGGCATGTGAGGCAATGTGGTTGTAGAGGAACTAGTGGCGCACTTTGCACTTTGCACTTCGCACATGTCACAGATGGGTCACTCCCTCACGACCTTACGTGAGCCGGTATGATAGTGGCTATGTGTTCACAACCCCAAGTGTAGGATCACGATGTAGTAATAACCTCGGTGAGACTGAGGTCAAATCCACAGGGACTAATATCATGAGTAATTCTAAAAGCAACTAGAAGAAGAACTAGAAAAGGATATGAATCTAAATTTGGAATTAAAGGGAGTAATTGTGAAGTGTGTAATTAGAAACTTAAGAATTCAAAGGTGGGAACTAGCATTTTCAAGGATCCACTTGTAGAGATCAGGGAGATCTATGCTTGATTCAAGGACACAACTGGAATCAGAGTCCCATCTTATCCAATTGGAAGATATCTCAGTAAAACCAAATTTGAACTTCCTTTGACCTAATTCTCAATGGATGACAGGTGTGAGAACTGGAAGTGATCCCATCACAAAACCATACCCAGGAGACAAGGCAAATAACATGATTTACCAATCCCACAACCAACATGGGAGAAGTGTGAAAGTTAGGAAGGATTCCATCATCCAACCATGCCCAAGGGACGATGGTGAACAATAAGATTCCATCATCCAATCATCTAAATTTGAACTTCCTTTGACCTAATTCTTAATGGATGAGAGGTGTGAGAACTTAAAGTGATCCCATCACAAAACCATGCCCAGGAGACAAGGCAAATAACATGATTTACCAATCCCACAACCAACATGGGAGAAGTGTGAAAGTTAAGAAGGATTCCATTATCCAACCATGCCCAAGGGACGATGGTGAACAACAAGATTTGCTAATTCCACAATCTCAATACAAGAAAAGAACATACTCAAAGTTATCGCAGATCTATTGCAATTTGAGTCACAACAAACCATTAAAAACTGAAAGTATTTCTTACATATCAAACTAAAATCAAAGATAGTTCAACTTAAACATGAATCAAAGCAATAGAAAACATCCCATCACAGTATAAGTTTCACCTCTTAGCCCTAGCTAAGAGGTTTAGCCAACCATAGACATGATTGAACTAAAATCTCTTAAGAAAAGCATAAAAATGACTAAGGAAGAGTAAGAAAAACTCTTGGCGACGGCTTCTCCACTCTTTTGCTTCACTCCTCAAACCCTAAAAGATCCCTAGGAACATCCTAGAGAGTCCTATTTATAGTCGTGGAACTCCAACTTTCGCACCTAGTTGGAAAACTCTAAAAAACGCCTCAAATTTATGCAGTTTTTCAAAATAGACTTCACTCTGCGTAATTTCACAGAATGACTCAGAGTTTCAGAATATGCTTCTTTAGGATAATTTAAAGAATATGTTTGTTTTTAGGACAATTTCAGGATTCATTTTCTTCGCTTCAAATATTTGATTCTCTTCATTCCTCACTTGGTTTTCTTGGATCTTTGCATGTGAATTCTTCAATCTTCGTCTCCTAAGATCCATCCCTTGCCTTGGTGATTATTGAGCATAAAATTCATGCTTTTAGTACCCTTTTCAATCTAAGCTCTTAAATTCACATTGCAACACAAACATGAGTAAAATAAAACATTTAGCACTATCATATTCATAAAACTAAGAAATAAATAGGGGATAATATGTAATATTTGACCCTCAACACAATCCCCAATTAGCATTTTGCTAGTCCCGAGCAAAGTATACATGAAATAAATCTCAATGCTTAATGTCCCAAGCCCCTCCAGGAAAACAATCTTTTGTACACTCAAGTATAAATGAGTAGAATTAAGATATAAAAGTGGGGTTTTGAAAACTTAGAGCTGAATCACATAAGCAACCATTCAAGTAAATTCTTTGTCCATTAAATCGAGCATAATTTACATATCAAGTTTTTAATGTGCTCAGTGAAAATCAACTTACTTCTTGTACGAATACTATTAGTTCATTATGTTAGCCATACTCATCACTTTAAGATCAGTTTGAAACTCAAGTACTGATTTCAAACTTATCCCCTTTTCCTTCTTTTTCCAGTATTTAATTTTATATCGACGGTCAATTTTTATTCATTCTTTTTATTTTTGCATTCTTTTCTATATTTTTCATTCTTTTTATTCTTTTTCATGACCTCATTATCGATCTTTTGTTTTTTTTTTTTTTTAACTAGTTCTTTTCTTCTTTTAAGGTGGGTAAAATTCTCCAGACTCGATTCTCACCATCTATCAATGATTCACATATTAACAATAAGAACTTCTAGCATGTCTTAAAGAAGACAAATTGAATGTGTATTATGATCAAGATTAACATGATATTCAAACTATCTCTTAATCAATTGAGCGCAAGAACTTATGTGATAGATTACTTAGTTAATCAAACTCCAACAATCCAAAATTCAATCTTTATTTTTATCATACCCAACGCATTCTCAAGTACACAATTCATTGCTTCCCAAAGAGTTTTTAACTTGAAACATTAAAAAATTTTTAAATTTTGTTCAAAACTGAGAAAACACTGATTAGTTCTCCTAATCCCCTATCCCCAACCAAAAAATCTACATTGTCATCAATGTAAAAGAAATAAGCATGTAATGCAAAAGAGGCAATGAAAAGAGAAGGGAAGTGATGGAAAGGTAATACCTGAAGAAGGAATTTTGAAGCTTTTCGAATGGTCTTAGTGTGAAGATGGGTTAGCACAAAAATTAAACTAACAGAAAGTAAACTATCCTAAACAGCGGAAAACAAACTATCCTAATCCTATATCATATGAAAGCAAATAAATTTACCTATACCTCCGTCAGACTAGGAGGTCAATCATGGTAAACAGGGTCAATCAGAGGTATTGTCATGTCCTCTGAATCAATTTTTTTAACAAATGGCTTTAAATGATGTCCATTTACTTTGAATTCATTTCCATTATTTGGATTTCAAATCTCGATAGCCCCATGAGGATAAACATTAGTAATAGTGAAAGGGTCGATCCAACGAGATCAGAGTTTACCTGGAAAGAGATGTAATCAAGAATTGTATAAAAGG
This sequence comes from Magnolia changhungtana, assembly GCA_030180095.1. NCBI lineage: Eukaryota > Viridiplantae > Streptophyta > Magnoliopsida > Magnoliales > Magnoliaceae > Magnolia > Magnolia changhungtana. The sequence goes on along the minus strand of JASAUF010000502.1, from coordinate 878,415 downwards.
ACCTTCTGACCCAGTGTGAATGATTTCCGAAGAATGTGTTGGTCATGAAACACTTTTATTTTGTCCTTGTAAATTCTCGAGTTCTCGTATGTATCGTTCCAGATTTCCTCAAGTTCATTCAATTGAAGTTTGCGCAACGAGCCAGCATTGTCCAAATTAAAGTTCAGATTTATAATCGCCCAATAAGCCCTATGTTCCATGTAAGGCCCTATCCTAGTCCGTACTGTTCCTTAAACTTCCGCGATCCTCCCCGTCGAATTTCGGCAACCCACAACCTGTAATTGGTATTTGTGCACGACCCTAAGTAGCTTCCCATATATCTGAGTCAACTCGACCCAAGACTTGTACTATTGTGACCGCGTCATCACCGCGGTTCCAATGCCGCATCTTGCACATCGATCCGATACCCAGGCTATGAGTTGTGCGTCTGCGTTTATTTCGAAGAAGCGCTGCATATTACGAATCCCGAGAGAATCTCTACCCAATCCATCACATCAATTAATCAAGTACTAGTCAAGTACACATCCCATCACAACTCATCCTTCTCTTACACAAGCCATCCCCAAAGTCAACTCCTCTCTCTCTCTCTCTTCACCCATCCCTTTCTTACACACATCCCATCCCTTTCATCCCATCACATTCTCTCTCCCTCTCATTCTCTCCACCATTTTCCAAGCAACCAAGGAGTGGATGTCCAAGCAATTCCCAAGGAGAGAAAGAGCCAATGTAGCCCACTTCCTACCCCTCCAAATCTCTCATCCCAGCCCTTCAATCTTCATCATCCTCCGTCTAAGTTGAAGTCAAGGAGCTTAGCATTCCAAGGAGCTTAGAAGAAGTGGAATCAGTGCGTGATTTATAGGATTAGATTGTGTTTTTGATAATGGGCCAAGTGAGGCCTATTGATTGATGGTATGGATCTCACTTTGGACCCTAGGTGTGGCCTATAGCCCACCATGATTCATATGTTCATCCCATGATGGGGCCATTCTACATGGACCCCATCATGATATTTATTTTTTCCATTGTGAAAAGGTCATCTAGACCTTGCATTTTTGGTGGAAAAGGGATCTCCACCGTTGATTTTTACGATTTTGGGCCCACATGATTTGGGACCCATTTTGATGTATATATTGTATTTACATGGCCCACCTAGGGAGGGCTCATAGTGGCGGAGCCCCTCCCCTCCATCGCACGCCGTCTCTCTCTCTCTCTCTCTCTCTTTCCCTGTTGCGGCCAACAATGATTAAAGGATTAGATCCACACCGTCCGATCATGTGGCCCATTATATGTGGGGCCCACCTTAATGACGTATTGCATCCAGCACGTGGGACCCACCATGCTATGGAAGCGGATTGGCTGGTGCACCTTACGACAACTATATAGTTATTGTATTGACATCAACAAGTTATGTGGGTCTGATCATGAGGTATGTGTTATATCTACATCGGCCACCTGACTGGATGGTGGACCCACGTACACGTGTGGAGTCCAGCACCGTCTAGTAGGGACGGTGGGACCCCACCAAGATTTATGTGTATATTCACACCAACCCACCTCATGTATGTATTCTAGTCACGCTATCCATCTGTTTTTTGGACTTGGGACCCCCCTACACGTGCTGCACGTGTGGGGGGTGGGGCCCACCTTGAGGTGTGTTTGTATATTCACACTGTTCATTCCTGAACGGTGATATGAGGCCTACCTTGATGATATGTGTGCATGTGTATTGTCCAGTCCCTGGACAGTGGAACCCACTGTGAGACCCGACCCGAGTTCGCACGTGTGCATGTGTGTGTGTGAGTATGTATTCCATCCATTTTGGTCCCGTGGTCCTACCGGCCGAATTTCGGCTACCCAAAACTTTCGGTTAGCATTTATGGTCTTCCTCGAGTCCAATCACATAGACCTAACCCAGATCAACCAAATTTAGTGCCATAGTGACTGCATCATCACTGCGGTTCCAACGACGCGTCTTGTGTGGCAATCCGAGTTGTAGATCATGAGTTGTGGGCCGTGCTCATTCTAAGCTATTGATCGTGATTGTGGGGCCCACCTAGGATTTTGTACAAACCCCTAAGCATATATTTCATCTCCCTATCCATCATTAGGGTAGGTAGCTTAGACTAGGTTGCTAGCCCCTTCCTAGCTTGCTAGTAATGATGAGTTCTATTATTAAGAGAGCTCCTTTTTCTCGACCCCATGTAAAAGTACCTTTTCACTCTTCCCCAATCTGAATTTTTATGAAATTTCTCTTCTTTAGGGAGAGAGAGACCATCAAATCCCTCTTTTCTTGCAAATGTAATCATCCCTTTGAATCTAGCAAATGCATCTCATTCCTCTCTCTTCTTCTCTTTCTCTCTATCTCTCCCTCTCCTCTCCCTCTTGCAAGCTTCCAACACTCCAGCCCCCTTCTCCTCCATTTCCCCTCAAGCCATCTATCAAAATCACATCTCACCCCTTCAACCTTGCTTGCTTGGAGCCTTAGAAGCTTGGAGTGGAGTTTTGATAGATCCTGAGGTGGGTGATTCATAGGATTAGTCTCTTTCCTTTCCTCTTGTATGAATCTTTTTCATTTGATTGGGAGTGTGTAGGACCCACCAGTCAATGGTGGAGGTCCTACATGACTCCATGAGTGTGGCCAACAACCCACTTTATGCATGCATGATTGCCATGATGGGGACATTCTCCATGGACCCCATCATGAGATTTTCCTTTGATTTATAGGTTTGTGGGTCATCTAGACCCTTTATCCTTGGTGTAGATGGCATCTCCACCATTGTATTTTGATTAGAAGATGCATGCATGGGTAGATCTTATAATCCCATCAATATAGTGATATGTGTAGTTTGTGATGAAGGGAAGGGCCTCAATATGGCGGAGCTCCTCCCTTGTGGCTGATTCTTACTCTTCTTTTATTGGTCTATTATTCTCAGATGTGTGTGGCCCACCTTGTGGCCTGGAAGTATCTAGACCATCCAAAGAGAGTGGAAGCCCATGTCTGTCCTCTCTATGAACATAGGTGCCCCATTTGCTCCTTTTTGGACACATGCAATGGCTTTTGTGGTATGGATTTGGTCTGAATATTTGTGGGGCCCACTGAGGTGGACCACAAATCAAATTCCATAGGGTGATTTCCCTTATTTTGGTTCCTATGCTCATTTTATTTCATGTGCATGTTGTTGCCCAGAAATTTTTTGGACAGATTTTTGTTGGACTTTGGGCTTGAATTTGGGACTGATTGGGGGACCTTTTGTACCCATAAAATATATTTTTATGAAAGTTGTGGATCTTATCTTGATGTCCCCCAAATTTCAGCCCCATCTGACCTTCATTGGGGTCCCAAAGGTGTGATCTAAGTGAGGTGAACAGTCTGGATTTTCTGCACTGTTCCAGCAATATTCCACCCTGGACAGGTTGGAATTCCAAAATTTATTAAAATACTTTTGGGTGTCTAAAAATTCTAAAAATTTATAAGAAGGTGTCCCACGCATGGTAGGACTCACCTACAAAATTTTAAGGCCAATGGACACATGTACACACCGTGTCTAGATCCGTCCAATTTTCAGGATAGATTGATTTCTTTATATTAATTAAAATATTTTTAGATGTCCAAAAATTTTGAAATTTTTTGGAGGTATGGTTTACTCATGGTAGGACCAACCTACAAAATTTTAAGTCCAATAGATCCCTGTGTACACCGTGGCGAGGGTCGTACTGGCCCACCACGTTGGGATGTCCAGGTCTATCCGATTTTCTGGACAGACTATTTTGTTTAAATTAATTAAAATACTTAGGAATATCTAAAAATTTTAAAATTTTATGGGGGTGTGGCCCACCTATGAAAATATCACTCTATAAAATTTTAGACCCAACGGATATTTGATCTGGCCGTGGTGCAGCCTGGAGTGGCTAGCTAGGCAGGGACGCCTAGGCTGGGGTGTCTAGCTTAGGCTAGCCGTCCAGCCTACTTTGTGGGCCCACCTTGATGTGTTGTATACTCCACCACCCATCCAGGTGGGGTCCTTCGGATATTTATCATCCCCCTTTTATTTAGTATTCAATTGGGGCCCATTGGGTGGATTTTTGGGCCAAATACCCCAAGCCCATAGGGTTGCCTACACATGGGATATCCTTGCCTAAGGCTACTGCTGGGCTTGCATTCCAACGGCCTGACCCACTTTATATATATGTTGCATATCTTCTCTCATCTGGTGGGGCCCACAGTGATGTGTGTGGGCCATCAGGGATTAAATATACTATGAAATATTTTTATTGTTGGACTCCAACCAACCCAGAAATTTCGGTGGGCTGGAATTTGGCATTGAGCCCAATAATTGTTACCTATAAATGTTCTTTTGGGAAAATATGGCCCAATAGATTTGAGGAGGATTTAAGTCAGTATCTTACCATTTTATTTTTATTTTTGGGCTTAATTAGTACACTTTTAAGGCCCACCTTAAATGGGTTTTATTAGAACAATATTCATAGTTGGCTATTGGGTTTCCTAGGCCTAATGTTTTGAAACTTCCTTGATAGACCCCTGACCTTTGGGCCTATATTTAATACACTATTATGATGAATTTTATGGGCCAAAATACTCAGGTAGTTGGGCCCTTGCTTGTCCATTAAAGTAAACCATACTTGGGTTGAGATGTGGGGCCCAACTTACTTGTTTTAAATATAAGGATCACCCATATGTTGGAATAAGTGAACTCATGATCTTTATGGTTGGGCCCAACCTTGCTTGAGGGCCCACCATATTGCCTATGTGTTGGGCTTTGAATATAAGCCCACTAGGCCATGGATTGCCTTAGGCCTTGGGCCTTAGTTCATGTTCGAGTAGTGTCAGGCTACCTCTTTGGAACCAGTTGAGGTTGGATGTCCTCCTGTGTGATCATAAGGTAGGCCCATGGGTTTTTCTATGGATGGTTAAAGGCTCACCATATACCTTAGGCCATTTGTTTAAGGCTCAATATGTATATATGTGGAACCTACCTTAACGCATGTTTGGTGCAGGCCATTCAAGCCTTGGTCGCCCAATTGTGGATGCACTCCCTGCCTTGGGTTGCTGCTGGATTCGCAATCTAGTAACAGGCCCACTTGATCTTTTCATGATATATACACACTCTCCATCTGGTGGGGTCCCCCAGTGGATATAGTTGGCCTTCATGAGATTATTCTCACATAGTTAACTAATTTCTGGACCTTAGCAGATCTAGGAAGTCAAGCGGGCCAAAAGTTTATCAAAGGGCCTTAAATATACATTGTTATGGTTGAAACTTTATTGGACATGGGACCCACCATATTGAGAACTTGTGTGTGTGTTTCATACTTATATTTTATAATCCTTGGGCTTAATTAATGCATTCTTTTGGGTCGCCTTTAGTGATCACATGAGGACCCCATCTTAGATCAGATTTTTGGGGCATCCCATGGGCCCAGAGTGGGTTGGGACGTCCCATCTTGGCCCAACCATATATTGAGCCAACTTCCACCATTTTAATGGACTTGTGGGCTAAGATAAGGATAGTATTGGGCCCTTGGTTGCCCACTTAAATTGCTAGTTATTGGGCTGATGTAGTTGGGCCCATTTCATCATCCAAACTTAAACTTATTTTTAGGCCATATACTGTGTACGCGGACTGCTCACCAAGTCCAACTTAATGCATGGATTCTATGGCTATTGGAAATTGAGCCTTGGGCCTTAATTTCCCTCTTGGGGCTCATATTGTTAAAAGTAGTATTATATCTTTTAATGGCTTATTATGAGGAATATATATATGTGGTTACCTTTATTTTTATTTTAAATGTAGGCATTGGGCCTTCTATTGATATAGTTCATGGTTGATATGCCTTTTTGGGGAATGGTGGTTAAATGACCTCATTATGGACCCCTTTAGGCCCGATTGTATTTAAGAGTGATTGGATACTCATCTTAGATGCTTACTAGGCTCATTTCTATATTACTTGGACCCGTAGATTGTATACTTAGTCTTGTGGGCTACCCTAGGTAAATGGGCCCCCACTAGAAGTTGGATTTCCTTAAGGATATTGTCTAAGTACCTAGTCTTGGTCCCTTCTTGAATATGAGGATGTAATATACATTGTATATCACTATATAGTGTGATTAAATTCATCCTCATGACCCAGGTACATCATTATATGCTTGGTTGATACTGTGTGTGTGGTCATATTGTGCTATTGGGTATTGCATGTTACCTTCTCCGAAGGACGTAGTATTTCCTCTTGAGCACGTTGGATACTTGGAATTGATGCATAGTTGATTGTGTGATTCATGCATCTGACATTGCATAACATATGGACAATTATCGCCCTTGCTTCATCAGGACTGTAGCCTCCATAATTACATCGTGGATGGCCATGTTTGGACACCGGAAATGTTACTTGAGCATACCAGGTGCATAGGATGCCCATGAGTGAATTCTCAAAACTTCCATGGTACCAAGGATCTGCTCCAGCGCCGTGACCAGGTGGAATATATGATTGCACGAGGGCCTTATACCATTAAGCCGTGACTCCCACTGTGGTGTAGTCGGTTGGATAGAGGTGTGGCCTTACTCGCCTGATGTAAGAGGGCATTACTAGGCTGAGTCTGACCAGCTCATGAATGGGTCCGCTACCATCAGGCCTTGCTAGTGATTGACTGTCCATAGACAGACAGTGAGGTCTCTTACGTTCTTTTGACTATGCGGGGTCTGTAGAGCGGCAGTCATCCAGCAGTGTAATGGACCCCGGTGATTTTCTTATGATGGAAATGTACTTGATATGTGGATTGGATATGAGCACTGACATTACTTCACATTGCATTTACATCGGCTGTGTAAGCCTCATAATACATTACAGTACTCATATTGCATTACAGTACTCATCGCATTACAGTACTCATTGCATTATATAGCCTTGGTATGGCTTCCTCCATTATCGTACTGCCTTGGTATAGTTTCTTGCATTCAAGATCGCCTTGGTAAAGCTAGTGGTATTGGTATTGATCATGACTCCTTTCTGCATTCTCTATCTTCTTCTAAGCACCATTGTCACACACTTTCACCACCCTCTAAGCTTTCTATAAGCTTATGCACGATTGATGTATGCAGAAGATCCTAGGTAGGCGTCTCAATGACAGAGTTTGGATTAGAGCCGAGCTTGAGGACCCAGTGTTATAGACTTCCTTTCTTCCTTCTATTATCTTATGTATCTCCTTTTGGACCTTATGGATACTTGTAAAAGTTTAAATTCATAGTGGATTTTGTGATGTGTGCCTTTATTATTCTAAGATTTACTTGCTGTGATCTTGGGTATGCTCGTATTGGAATGACTATACTGTTATGGAAATCCTCCTTGTAAGATCCCAGGATCGAAACTTGCCTCAGGAGCCGAGAATGGGGTACTACGGAGGCTGTTGCGACCAGAACCGGCCATCGGGTTCCTTGTGAGTCCGGTTACCGAGTCTGGAGCGTGACACCCACATGATGTAAGTGTTGTATCCACTCCATCCGTTCATGGACCCCACCCGATGTTGGTGTTTAATCCAAACTGTCCAGTAAGGACCCACCCATGATATATATGTTGTACATCCACGCCGTCCGTCTGACCATCTCAGGGCGGTGGGACTCACCCTGATGTATGTGTTCCATATCCACGCTGGCCATCAGTGGTGGGGCCCATTTTTGTGATGCAATAGGCCCACCATGATGTATGTTGTATCCAGGCCGCCCAACTTAGGCCCATTTTGCAGGCCACTATGTTGTATATGTTCTAATACTCATGCTGCCCATTTATTTTCTGGACTTTATGGGTTGCCCCATCAGGCCCACTATGATGTATGTGATGCACTCACTATCCATCCCTTGTGCCTAGCCCATGGGCCCTTGTGTGAGGCCCAATATGATGTATTTATGGCCCTTGTGTGAGGCCCAACATGATGTATATGTGGCCCATTTGGTGAGGCCTAATGTGATGCATGTGAGGCCCTTGTATGAGGCCCAATGTGATGTATTTAAGGCCCATGAATGTGGCCATTGTGATGTATTTGAAGCCGATGGATGTGACCCATTGTGATGTATTTGAGGCCGATGGATGTGGCTATTGTGATGTATTTGAGGCTCATGGGATGTGGCCCATTATGATGTATTTGAGGCCAATGAGATATGACCCAATGTGATGTACATGTGAGGCCCATTGTGATGTCTATGAGGCCCTTGAGCGAGGCCCATTGAGATGTATGTGAGGCCCTTGTGTGAGGCCCAATGTGATGTATATGAGGCTCAATTGTGATATGTGATTCCACCATGATGTTTATGATGCCCATTCATCTTCCTAGTTGGTATTATAATGGGCCATGCCTTGGGAGCAATAATGGTTAAATGTCCACATTGTAAGGGAAATGGTGGTTAAATGTCCGCATTGTAACCTTCCCTAAGGCCCGTTGTTAGGCTCATTCTCATCTTCCCTTAGTGGGCTAACCCAAATCATTGGGCCCCTATAATTGTTAGGCCCATTCTTGATATGAGTAAGCCGTCTAGGCCCATCCTTGTTATAAGGAGAGTTCATCATCGTATAACATGCTTAGTATGACTTCATGATACATGCCCATATGCATCATATGTATGCTTGATACGAGGAGTGACTGATCATAACATGTGTCAGACCCTTAACCTAGTATCCGTTCTATTCCGATAGGTCCCGCGGTCCTTCCAGTCAAAATTCTGACGACTCGCAACCTGTAGGTAGCATTTGCGATCATTCATAAGTTCTGTCCTATAAACCTGAACCGATTCAACCCGAAACCTATGCCATTACGACTACATTATCGTCGCGGTTCCAATGCCGCGTCTCGTGCGCCAATCCGCGGTGTAGATCTAAAGATGTACCCCACGCCATATTTGGGCCATTGATTATGATGCGGGACCATCCGGTGCTTGTACATGTTTTCTTAGGTGGACCCATTCTAGTTACATTATTTCCCATGAGAGCTTTAGTCAACTCTCTCTTACAAGCCATCATGGGTTTTTCTTCCAAAAAAGGCATGATTATCTTACATTGCTATCATTACCTTCTCTATAACACTCCATCTTCTTCTCATTTCCCTCATTTCTCTCCTATAGCAATCCATGAGAGAGCCCTTGGACATCCATGAGAACCCATTCCTCCAGCCCCTTCCAAGCTAAATCTCTTCCAATCTAACCCTCTAAAACCCATCCTCACCATTGGAGCTATAGAACCTATAAGGCTAGAAGAAGGAAGATCTTAGACGTGGGTGTCTTCTATAGTTAGATCTCTCTCTTTCCCTCCTTTCACTTCTTTTTTTTTATAATGATGATAATATGTGTGTGTGGCCCACCTGATGAGATCAATAATCTGGACTGTCCAAATTTTCTAGACGTCCAGTGAATGGGCCCACCTTGCTTCCTATTTTTGGGTCAGCCATGATGAAGGGAAATAATAAATATCAGCTGATCCAAGGCGGTGGGTCCCACATGTGTGGACCCACCTCATGCATCTATTATACCTGGGTCGTCCATCTACTGGACGGCTAGCAGCTGTAGCTGCTGTCTGGTGTCAACAAGTTCCATGGGTTTTTGCATGAGGTATGTGCTACATCTATACCGCCCATCCATGGCGTGGGGCTTACCTTGATGACACACATGGCCCACCTTGTGGGGCCACCATGATGCATATGATTTATTTGCACCGTCCAGCTCGCTGGAAGGTGGGGAACCCACCTTGATTTATGTGTTCTGTACCCACACCGTTTAGATCTAGACGGTGTTATGTGGGATGCACTGTGATATATGGGTCTGATCAGCACCGTCCAGCACTCTTGACGGTGGGACCCACCTTATGTATATGTTGTATATCCAGTACGTCCATCCAGTTCAGATCATTTTAGGTCAGGGCCCACCTTGTCGTCCAGTGGACAGGGCCCACCTGGCTGTCTGTTGAGGATAGGACTGGACAAAGGAAAATACAAATATCATTTTAATCCAAACTCTGGTGGGCCACGTACACGTGGACCCACCTGATGAATGTAATATATCCACACCATCTAGCATTTTTAGGACGTGTCTCATCCAGACCATCCAGATCATGGGGCTTGCCATGATGTAAGTGTTGTATTCACACCACCCACTCGTGTTGATTGAACCACCCTGATGTATGTAATCTATATCCACCACCTATCCCATTTTCCAGATCATTTAGGGTTTGAACCAAGGTGGGCCAGTGTGCAGTAGATTGCTGGCTACTATCCACCTGGACACCGCTGATTTGGGCCAACAACCCACCTGTTGATGGTATATGGGGTCGGCTCATCTCCTGCGCAACCCACAACTAAGTGGGACCCACCATGATGTGTTACATCTACACTGTCCATCCCAATTCTTAAGGCCATGGGCCTGGAGTGAGGCAGATCCAAATCTTAACTGTTCCTCACTGTAGCAGCAGTAGGGACTGGCGCCCAACCTTGGAACTTTTTGGGTCTCACTGAGATGTTTGTGGAAGGCCAGTAGTAGGCCCATCTTCCTAGGTGGCCCACACTCTTGTGAGACCCACCATGCATGTTCTTTATCTAGGCCGTTCATCTGTGGGAACGCCCAAGTGGGGCCAGTGGTCCAGCAACCTGTTGGACCTACCATGATGTATATGTTTATCCATGCCGTTCAGCCATTAGATGGCCCACCAGGACTCGACCCACTTCCCAGCTGGACCGGCCCACTGATGAGGCCACCTTATGTATATGTAACATCCAGGATGTCCACTTGTGGGCCCACCATGTTGCCTGTCCATTTAGACAGGCCTGGGTGAAGGGAAAAAATATAAATATCAGCCTGTGTCCAAGCTGGTGGGCCACCACATTGATCACCTCAATGCATACGTTATATCCTCGCCTGCCTTGATGTATGTTTTTGTCCACTCCACCCACAGGACGTGGACCCCACATAGTGTATGTGCTTCATCTAGCCGTCCAACCTCTTGGACGTCCAGCAATAGCTGGGACACTGCTGGATTAAAAATCCAGCAGCAGGCCCACCTTTATGTATGCATTTTATTCTATGTAGATTAGTGGATGGGGCCCCCATTAGTGCCTTGTAAGGCCCACCTCCCATCTAATTAAAGAGGGCTAGATTGTCCAGATTTCTGGACGTCCAGCAGGCCCAGATGGGCTGGATGTCTAGCCTTAGAAACCACTCTAATGTATGTGCTACCCATCCATTTTGGTGGACTGTGTGGGCTATTTTGTAAGCCACTATAGTGAATGTGTTGAACACCTGGCCCAATTATTTTTCGGAGCCTATGGGCTGCCCAAAGAGGCCCATCATGATGGATGTGCCAGATGTACCTTGCCCAACCATTTTCCTGGGTTAAGGACTGTTCCCTGCAGGCCCACCATGATAAATGTGTGTTACACACATTGTCCCTTTATCCTTAGGGCCGTGGGCCGCATTGCCTTGTGAGGCCCACCATGAGTTATGTGTATATGCATGCTACCCATCTATTTTTCTGGGCCATGGGCTGCCCCATGAGGCCCATTATGATGTATGTGATTCAGTGCATGCTTCCCATCTATTCTTCTGGGCCATAGGCTGTCCCATGAGGCCTATGTGATGAGCGCAATGTGATGTATGTGATGCCCATGGGATGTGGCCCAATATGATGTATGTGAAGCCCATGGGATGTGGCCCAATGTGATGTGTGTGAAGCCCATGAGATGTGGCCCAATGTGATGTGTGTGAAGCCCATGGGATGTGGCCCAATATGATGTGTGTGAACCCATGGGATGTGACCCAATGAGATATATGTGTGGCCCATATGTGTGGCCCAATATGAAGTTTGTGTGACCCATATGTGCGGCCCAATATGATTATGTGAGGTCCATATGTGTGGCCCATTGTAATGTTTGAGAGGCCCATATGATGAGGCCCACTATGATATATGAGAGGCTTATGTGGTGAGGCCATAATGATGTATAAGATAATATGAGAGAAGTTCATATTATTCCTAGCCATTTGAGGGCTATGGGCTATTTCATTAGGCCCTTATGCGAGGCTCATTATGTTATGTATGAGGTCCATGTGTGAGACCATGGGCCCACTATAGGTTTGACTCTATGTGGGCCACTCCTTGGGGGCAATGTTGGTTAAATGTCCACATTGATGGGCAACGATGGTTAGATGTCCACATTATGACCTTCCCTTAGGCCTTTGTTAGGCCCATTCTCATCATTCTCTAAGTGGGTTGACCCTAATCATTGGACCCCATTGATAATTGCATGATCCATTTATTATATTAGGCTAATCCAAGATGTTGGGCCCCCATTGGTTGCTTGTAGGATTATTTCTTTTAATACACATCACGATGGGCCTCTCACATGGGCCTAATATACATCACAACGGGCTCAATCGCTTAGCCTCAAATGCACCATAATGCGCCTCATCACATAGGCCTCATATACATCACGTTAGGCCCTAAACACAGGCTGAATACACATCACAATGGGCCTCAAATACGAGCCGCGTATGCATCACATTAGGCCTCGACAATCGGCCTCAATATTCGACCTCAACAATCGGAATCGACATCGACAATCGGAATCGGCCTCGATACTTAGCCTCGACCATCGGAATCGGCCTCGATACTTAGCCTCGACCATCGGAATCAGCCTCGACAATCGAAATCGGCCTATACAATTGGCCTCGATAATCAGAATCAACCTTGATACTCGGCCTTGACAATCGGAATCGGCCTATATAATCGGCCTCAACAATCGAAATCGGCATCGATAATCAGAATCGGCCTCGACAATCGGAATTGGCCTCAACAATCAGCCTCGGCAATTAGAATCGGCCTCGACAATCAGCCTTGACAATTGAAATCGGACTCAACAATCGACCTCGACAACCAGCCTCGACAATCAGAATCGGCCTCTATAGTCAGAATCGACCTTGATAATCAGAATTGGCCTCGACAATCAAAATCAGCCTCGACAATCAGCCTCGACAATCAGAATTGGCCTCGATAATCAGAATCGGCCTTGATAATCGGAATCGGTAATCGATCTCGGCATAGGGCGGGTCCATAGATGGATGGTCAATAATGGACCAAGCAATATTAATGAGGCCCATTCGTTTGGGTTAACCCACCAGAGAATGATGAGAATGGGCCTGACCAGGCCTAAGGGAAGGTCACAATGTGGACATTTAACCATCACTACCCATCAATGTGGACATTCAACCAACATTGCTCCCAAGGACTGGCCCACATAAGGTCAAACATATAGTGGGCCCATGCCTCACACAAGGGCATAATATACATTGCAAAGGGCCACATCCCATAGGCCTTAAATATATCACAATGGGTCTCTACCCATGGGCTCCAAATGCATCACAATGGGCCTTAATCCATGGGCCCCAATTATATCACATTGGGCCTCAACCCATGGGCTCCAAATACATCACAATGGGCCTCAACCCTTGGGCCCTAAATATATCACAATGGGCCTCAACCCATGGGCCCCAAATACATTACAATGGGCCTTAATGAATGGGCCATAAATACATCATATTGGGCCTCATACAAGGGACTTATATACATCACATCGGGCCCTTCCAAATGGGCCCCAAATACATCACAACGAGCCTCATCAAATGGGCCCCAAATACATCCAATGGGCCATATCAAATGGGCCACAACAACTACACCATTCATCCATCTATAGAGATCATTTTTAGAGCATTATCCAAACAAATGAATTATATCAAAAGATCATCTAGACTATACCACAAACAACAGTGGTGATAAGGATTTCCACTATTAAAATTTAGAGGGCCCACCATAGTGTTTATCTTCCATCCAGTCAGTTCATAAGGTCATAAAGTCCTGAATTGAGAGGAAAAACAAATATCATATTGGTCCAAAATTTCTGTAACCTAAAGGGGTTTCAATGGTAGACATTCAATACCACTGATCATGCAGTGTGGTCCACTTGATAGATCTGCCTCATTGGGATGGACGGTGCGGATGAAAGGTGGGTTCGACGTCTATCAATTGGACAGTACGGATGAAACACATATTTTTAGTGGGGTCCATAACTGGACGATGTGGAGCAAACCTACATCATAGTGGTGTCCACAGCACCGTCCAGATGACGGACGGTCTGGAGATAACACTTACATCATAGCAGGCCACACATGTGGTAGGGATACAAAATATGCACATCATGGTGGGGCCCACGTTTTGGGTGTAGCACGTCTTTAGGGTGGGCCCCACGCTGGCAAAATAGACAGACAGTGTGGATATAAAAAACTTACATCAAGGGGGTGGCCAACACGTCAGATGGATGGATGGTTTGGATGAAATATATCCATCAGTGGTGTCCCCATCTACCACCGTCCAGATGGATGGATGGATAAAACACATACAACGAGCCTCACGACACCATCCAGATCCATCTGGACAGTGCTGATGCTCAACATAAAAGGTGGGTCCCACGTGGGAGTAGCTCACCCAATACACTTTATAATATAATATATTATAATATATATATAACCAATATAATATATATATATATATATACACATTATATAGATATAAAAAGGTGGCTATCCATATCCACCGTCCAGGCCTTGGACGTCTAGACGGTGTGGATGCAAGGAACGTACATCAAGGTGGTCATGTGGTGTGGCCCACCAGAGTTTTAGATCAGTAGATATTTGTGTTTTTTCGTCCAGCGTCCAGCGTCTAATCTGGACTGATGGTTCAAATATACCACATACCTCATGATGACCCACAGACCTTGCTGACACTGAACAACAGTAGCAGGAGGTGGGGTCCACATAGATGAATGGTCTGGATGATCAGACCCCACCTGCTGACATCAATACATCAGCTAAATAGCTGCTAGGACCCACTGTCCGCAGACGGTGTGTAAAATACATACATTACAGTGGGTCCACCATCTTAGACTGATGGACGGAATGGACATAGAATAAATACATCAAGGTGGGCCACGTCCATGCCTTGGATGGCCTGGCCCACAACTTGTCATCAAGTGGGCCACAAACTTCATCAACATAAAAAAAGAAAATGAGTAAAAGGGAGGGAGGGAGAAGGAGAGAAAAGAGAGAGATCGGATGGTGATGGATAGAGCTGGGCATCAGACCTTGTCGGATTGGATTGGGTCTGACTCGATCCGATCCAAAATCTCAGCAGCTTGACCTAAACTCGATCTGATTCAGGACCAAGTCCGGGTCACCTAAGTCGAACCGATTTGAATGGTACATGGCCTGAACCAATCCGAGTCCAACTCGGTTAGGAAAACTGAGTCGGATCGGATTGGGAAAGGTTCAGATATCCTTGCTGCTATTTTCGGTGTGGTCCATTTGAGCTTTAGATGTGTTTTTTTTTTCAAATGCTTTAAAATGATCACGACAAATGGATAAACGGTATGTATATAATAAATACATCATTGTGGGGCCCATGTAATTTTGATCTCATTTGAGCCATTCGTACAACTTAGAGCTCGAGGTGTAGGCTTGACGCCCACAACACGAAAGTGCAATCTTAAGGTGCACTTTGCTATATTGACATTAGCAAGTTCTATGGGTCTGATGATGGGGTATGTGTTATATCCAAACCGTCCATTCATTTGGCAAGCTCGTCTTAAGCTTGATATAAAAAATTAAAAAGATCTAACTATCAAGTGAGCCACATGAATAATATAACAGTGAAAATCATTATCTCTGCTACTATTTGTGGTGTGGTCTAGATGATCTTTGGATAATATTCATTTTTTGGATAATGCTCTATAATGATCTCTAAAAATATAAGAATAGTGTAGATATAATAAATACATCACTGTGGGGACCATATAACTTTGATCTCCTTTGAACCATTCGTACAACTCAGAGCTCGAGGCGTAGGCTTGACGTGCACAGCACGAAAGTGCATATTGAGGTGCACTTTGCTGTATTTACGTTAGCAAATTCTATGGGTCTGATCATGGGGTATATGTTATATCCAAACCGTCCATTCATTTGGCAAGCCCGTCTTAAGTCTTGGGACAAAAAAGAAGAAAGATATAAATATTAGGAGGACCACATGAACTGTTTAATTTTAACAGTGAAAATCATCATCTATGCTGCTATTTGTGGTGTGGTCTAGATGATCTTTGGATATTATTCATTTTTTGGATAATGCTCTATAATGATCTCTAAAAATATATGAACAATGTAGATATAATAAATACATCACTGTGGGGCCCATATAACTTTGATCTCATTTGAACTATTTGTACAACTCGGAGCTCAAGGAGAGTCAGTACCTGTCTTTCGCACAGACGTGGATTGCGTCCTACCCCCGCCCATCTCTAGCCCCGAATGGGCGGTTCGGTGGGCAAGCCCACCTTGATGTATCTGTACATCCAAGCTGTCCATACCTTTTCTAAAATCATTTTAAGGCATGACCGTAAAAATGAGGAAGTTCCAGCACTTAAGTTGAGCACACAAAATAATAAGCTTGGTTCCCTTAAATGTACAAAGCATTAAATGCCAGTTGCATTAAATGCCATAGTCATATATGGTGTGGTCCATTTGAGCATTGGATCTGCCTTATTTTTGCGGTCATGCATTAAAATGTTCTTAGAAAATGGTTGAACGGCTTGGATGTACAGATACATCACGGTGGGCCTGCCCACAGAACTGCCCATTCGGGGCTAGAGATGGCGGGGGTAGGATGCAATCCACATCCCTTTCGCACGACACGTACCTATGGCTACAACTACAAGCCTACAGGCTACAACTATACCTACACCTACATGTACCTATAACAAAAGGAACTCGGTGCACTGTGGACCCCACCATGATGTATGTGTTTCATCCATTCCATCCATCTATTTTTTCCATATCATTTTATCTTAAGAAACCAAAAATCAGGTTTATCCCAATATCAAGTGGATCACATTAAAGGAAACAGTGTTCAATGAGCGTCGACCATTAAAAAACTTTTGGAGGCCATAAAAGTTTTCAATAAAGCTGATCTTTATTTATTCCCTTCATCTGGGCCATAATGACCTAATCAACAGATTGGATATCAAATAAAAAGTATAGTGGGCCTTAGGAGAATTTTAATGATGGATATCCAATCACTATTATTTTCCTGTGGTGCGATCGACCTAAGATTTATATTCCTCTCATTTTTGGGATCAAGACCTAAAATGATCTTTAAAAATGGATGAAACACATATATCATGGTGGGGCCCACAGAGCACTCAACACCAGCCACGGGGCTGGTGGCAGGGGGAGTAGCCGAGTAGCCAATCCGTTCCCTTTGAATATAGTTCTCTCTCGTGAAAGCTCTCTCTCTCAAGAAAGCTTTATCTCTCATGGATGCTATCTCTTGCTGAAAATGAAAGGTCTCCCTCAATTGTATGATATCATTGTCCCTGTTAATGCATGTGGTTTATCTGTTCCGGATCGAGTCGGATTGAATCGGATCGGATTCATTCAGGCCGGGTTTCGAATCGGATCGGTCCAGATTGACTACAATCCGAACCCGATCCAAAAAACATTCGGATCTCAATGGCCCAGCTCGATCCGCACTGATCCAGGCCATCGGTTCGAATTGGATCGGGTCAGATCCACTAGATCAGGTCAGACATGCCCATCTCTAGTGATGGAGGGACCTCGCCACTATGGACCCCTCCAGGAGATATTAACCATATGTTAAATGGGTCTCACCACAAGTGGGCCCTAAAATCATCAAATCTAAGTAATAAGTCATAATTCAAATCCTAGAAAAACACCCACCATTGGATCTTGGACTCTTCCTTCCACTGATGAGTTTTAGAGCTCCAAGGGATGTATTTCAACGGTTGAGATTAATTTTAGAGGGTGTGGATGGGAGATAGGAAGAGGGCCACATAAAGCTCTCTCATGGGGCTTACTTGGTCATGGGTTGCTTAGAGAATGAGAGAGAGAGAGAGGTGATGGGAGAGAGGGATGGTGAGTGATGGATGAGTGTACTTGGTTGTAAGAGAGAGTTGACTTTAAGGGAGGGGTGGTTGTACTTAGGGATGGGACATGATTGATTGATGTGTACTCGATTGATGGGACATTTTTCTTAGGTTTTGTAAAGCGTGGTGTTTTCCTCGAACTAAATGCGGGCCCACATCTCTTGGCACGAGTATCGCCTCAGTGCTTGAGACGACATCAGAACTATAGCGACGGTGCGGTCGTAAGGGTACAAGTCTCGGGTTGAGCCATCTCTGGAATACGGGATATAACTCAGGATCACGTGCAAATACCGGTTAAAGATCACGGGTTGCTAGAATTCGACCGGGAGGATCGCAGAAGCCTATGAAATGGTACGAGATAGGATACGGGTCTCACAGTTATGATTCTACATTACGTGGTATTTTTGAACTTACCAGTATGCTTCCATATTACTTTGATATTGCACCCTGAGCACGCTTATATTGCACACATACTTGCACTACCCTCAGATTTCTATAAGCTTATGCTCGATAGATGGTGCAGGTGACGTTAGGATGCAGTCGATGCTGAGGCAGGAACATGCGACAGAGCTTCTGGAGTTTTAGATACTTATCTTGTATTTCCCTTTCGCATTGTACTCAAAGCTTTTGATTATAGTGGATATGTGGTGAGGTTGTTATTTGTATTTGGGTTATGCTTATGGTTATGCTCCGTAAAAAAAACAAAAAAATATAATATATTTATATTGAAAATCCTCCTTGTAGGATCCCAGGATAAAAACTCTGGCATATGAGTGTCGGGAGCCGAGAATTGGGTACTACAGAGGCTGTCGGAGCCGGATTCGGCGATCGAAAATTTCGTGAGCCCGGTTTCCAAGTTTGAGGCATGACAGGAGTTGGTATCAGAGCATAACTTGGGAATACCTGAGGATAACATCACATATCTGCTATGAGCTTAGGGCGAGTAGGTCCGGAGTGTATAACCTTCTGATTTAATCCCCTATTATGTGTGCCTTTGAGGGTTCTCAAGGCTGATAGACCCCTTCTTCCCTCTTTTCTTATTTGTCCTGGTTATAGTAAATTTTGAGGATGAAATTTTTTGAAGGAGGGGAGAGCTGTTAGACCTTTAACCTGGTATCCGTTCTATTCCAATAGGTCCCACGGTCATTCCAGTGGAAATTTCGGTGACCCGCAACCTATAGGTAGCATTTGCGATCATCCCTAAGTTCCGCCTTGTAAACCGAACTGATTCAATCTGAAACCTATGCCATTGCAATCAGATCGTCGCCGAGGTTCCAACGTCGCATCTTGTTCACCCATCCGAGGTGTAGATCCAAAGATGTACCTCACGCCATATTTGGGCCATTGATCATGATGTGGGAACCACCTGATGCTTGTACATGTTCTCCTAGGTGGACCCACCCTAGTTGCATCATTTCCCATGAGAGCTTTTTCATCTCTCTCTTACAAGCCATCATGGGTTTTCTTCCCAAAAAGGCATGATTATCTTACATTGCTATCATTACCTTCTCTATAACACTCCATCTTCTTCTCATTTCACTCATTTCTCTCCTTTAATAATCCATGAGAGAGCCCTCGGATGTCCATGAGAACCCATTCCTCTAAACCCTTCCAAGCTAGATCTCTCCCAATCTAACCCTCTAAAACCTATCCTCACCATTGGAGCTATAGAACCTAAGGCTAGAAGAAGAAGGAAGATCTTAGAGGTGAGTGTCTTCTATGGTTAGATCTCTCTCTTTCCCTCCTCCTTTCACTTCTTTCTTTTATAATGATGATAATATGTGTGTGTGGCCCACTTGATGAGATCAATAATGATGATAATATGTGTGTGTGACCTACCATGATGTATATGTTTATCTATGCCATTCAGCCATTAGATGGCCCACCAGGACTTGGCCCACTTTCGAGCTGGACCGGCCCACTGATGTGGGCACCTTATGTATATGTAACATCCAGACCGTCCACTTGTGGGCCTGCCATGCTGCCTGTCTGTTTGGACAAGCCTGGGTGAATGAAAAAAAACTATAAATATCAGCCTGTGTCTAAGCTGGTGGGCCACCACGTGGATCACCTCAATGCATATGTTGTATCCTCGCCCGCCTTAATGTATGTTTCTGTCCACACCACCCATAGGACGTGGACCCCACATGGTGCATGTGCTTCATCTAGCACTCCAGCCTCTTGGACGTCCAGCAATAGCTGGGACACTGCTGGATTAACAATCCAGCAGCCCACCTTTATGTATGCATTTTATTCTATTTTGATTAGTGGATAGGGCCCCCATTAGTACCTTGTAAGGTGCACCTCCCATTTGATTAAAGAGGGCCAGACTGTCCAGATTTCTGGACGTCCAGCAGGCCCAGATGGGCTGGATGTCCAGCCTTAGAAACCACTCTAATGTATGTGCTACCCATCCATTATGGTGGACTGTGTGGGATATTTTGTAAGCCACTATGGTGAATGTGTTGAACACCTGGCCCAATTATTTTTTATGGGCTGCCCAAAGAGGCCCATCATGATGGATGTTTTAGATGTACCTTGCCCAACCATTTTCCTCTGCTAAGGACTGCTCCCTGCAGGCCCACCAGGATAAATGTGTGTTACACACACTGTCCCTTTATCCTTAGGGCTGTGGGCCCCATTGCCTTGTGAGGCCCACCATGATAAATGTGTGTTACACACACTGTCCCTTTATCCTTAGGGTCGTTGGCCCCATTACCTTGTGAGGCCCACCATGAGTTGTGTATATACATGCTGCCCATCTATTTTTCTGGGCCATCTATTCTTCTGGGCTATGGGCTGTCCCAAGAGGCCTATGTGATGAGCGCAATGTGATGTGGCCTAATATGATGTATGTGAAGCCCATGGGATGTGGCCCAATGTGATGTATGTGAAGCCCATGGGATGTGACCCAATGAGATATATGTGTGGCCCATATGTACGGCCCAATATGAAGTTTGTGTGGCCCATATGTGCAGCCCAATATGACTATGTGAGGCCCATATGTGTGGCCCATTGTAATGTTTGAGAGGCCCATATGATGAGGCCCACTGTGATATATGAGAGGCTCATGTAGTGAGGCCATAATGATGTATAAGATAACATGAGAGAAGTCCATATTATTCCCAGCCATTTGAGGGCTATGGGCTGTTTTATTAGGCCTTTATGCGAGGCTTATTATTTTATGTATTGAAAAGGCCAAGTTATATGTCCTAGAGGGGGGTGAATAGGATTATGCCAAATAAAAATTAATAAGTGGAATATAAATAATAAGATAGCCAAATGAATTGCAAATAACCAAAGGAAATAACAACCTCAAAAATCAAGTATTGAGAGGTTGATACAAACTTGGTTCTAAGGACAACCTAACACCAAAAACCAATGGTTTATGGCAGGACAACCTTACTAGAATGTGAGTAAGTATAAAAAACTCAAACTGAAGAGGATATGAAAGAAATAGAAACTATTCTATTACAACTTTCACCACACCATGCTGAAATGTAAAGATTACAACATTCACATCCACTAATACATCCCACAATCTTAAATCATAAAAGATAAAGAAATAAACCACACATCCATCAAACATAAAGAATTATCTGGTGGACCCACGTGCACGTGTGGTCCACCTGCTTAGCATCAGCTGATCTTTGTATTTTTCTCTTCATTCAGGACTACCCAAAACGAGCAGCAAGTGGACAGCAAGGTGGCTGCCACTGATCGATGGTGTGGATCTACTCCATTCTCCAAGGTGGGCAACAATAGGAAAGAGAGAGAGAGAGATAGAGAGACGTGTGAAGGGGAAGGACCCCGCCACTATGGGCCCTCCCTACACTTAATACCAAGCATACATCAAGTGGGTCCCACCATAAGTGGGCCCACAGATAAAAATTAATGGAGGAAATTTCAAGATCACCCACCTATTGCACTCCTTCTTGGTCCCTTGGCTTCCTTAATTCCTATGCTCAACCTTTGATAGTGGATGATGAAGTTTGGATGGTAGAGATGAGGGTTTTTGGGGTAGGGAAGTGGGCCATACCTAACATCTCCTTGGGAGGCTTGGACGATTGGTCTCTTAGTTGCTTGGGAGTGAAGAGAGAGAATGACAGAGAGAGAGAGGTGATGGGATGAAAAGGTGATGGAGTGATGATGATGGGTGTAAGGAAGGGATGGGTGGAGAGAGAGAGAGAGAGAGAGAGAGAGAGAGAGAGAGAGAGAGAGAGAGAGAGAGAGAGAGAGAGAGAGAGAGTTGACTTTGGGAATGGGAGAGATATGGGTAGGAATGGGTTGCTTGTACTTGTGATAGGATGTGTATTTGATTGATTGATGTAATAAGTTGTAGAGTTTCTCTTGGTATTTGCAATGGGCAGTGTTTTCTTCGAAATAAACCCGGGCCCACAACTCATGGCCTGGGTATTGTATCGGCACGCGAGATGCATTATTGGAATCGCGGCGACGACGTGGTCGCTAGGATACAAGTTAGCCAACTCAAATCTTTGGGATTCGACTTAGGGTCATGCGCAAACACCGATTACAGGTCGCGGGTGGTCGAAATTCGACCAGGAGGACCGCGGGAGTCTAAGGAATGGTACAGTTTAGGATACGGCCCTTACAGCTAGGATTGTCCTAATCGATCCATATGGTAGAAAATAAGAATTTACATTCCATCTTGAGTTCGATTGCACCAATAATCAAGTCGAATATGAAACTTTAATAATTGGTTTAAAGATGTTGACCAATTTGATTGTAAAAGATGTATTAGTTATGGGCCATTCCTTATTAGTAATAAACTAATTAATTAGTTTGTTTAATTGTACAGGTGTTGTTCTACAGTCGTATCATCTTTTGGTGACATAATTGCTAAGTAAATTTGATAAAGTCGAGTTAAAACATATAACTCGAGAAAACAATATTGATGCAAATGAAATGACATAGTTAACATTGGGGCTTCAAATTACCCAAGGATTTGAAGGAAGAATGGTGATTGTTCAAAGGAAGTCATTATTCTCAGTTTTTCAAAGGGAACTGACCGATGAAATTTACCAGGTTGAGATGAGTAATGATGACTGAAGAGCTCCAATCATAGAATATCTTTTATCTCAACAGACAAAGGTCAGTCGAAACATTGGGAGGATGATTATAAATTATGTATTGATAGATAAGGAACTATATTGAAAATGGGTCGATGGAGTATTGTTGTAATGTGTAAGAAAAAAGGAATCTATGTTAGGTATGAGCAAAGTGGATGAAGAAATTTGTGGAGCATACCAGGTCAGAAGAAAAATGAGGCTTAAAATTCAATGATATGGGCATTTCTAGCCAAGCATGTTAGCTGATTATAACCAATATGCTAAAGGGTGTGAAGCATGTTAAAAACATGGGCTGATACAACATGTGCCCATGACCAAATTGTATCATATTGTCAAACATTGGCCATTCCGAGGATGGGCCATTGATTTGATAGAGAAAACGTATCCTACTTTGTCTAAAGGGCATAGTTTTATTATTGTAACGACTGATTACTTCATCAAATGGGCAAAAGTAAAACCTATGTTAGGAACATATCATCGAGAAATTATTGAGTTCATAGACTCATGTAATTCATCAGTTTGGAATTCCTGAATAAATCATTATGAACCGAGGAGCAACATTTTCATTCAAGTAGGTCAAGGCAATTGTCAATTAGTATAAAATCAAACTATTTCATTTATCACCTTACTATGCTTAGGCCAACGACTAGGCCAAGGTTAATAACAAGGTCATCAAAAATATTTTACAGAAAATAATTGATGGGAATTCCGAACAATGGCATATTAAGTTGTCAGAAGCTCTTCGGGCTTATTGTAACTTGTTTCGAAAAAACATATGGATGAGTCTGTAACTGTTATGTTTTCAAGCACCTATGATTGTCAAAATTTATAGTGCCAAAACCTCTTGGAATCTATATCTTGTGTACCTCATCTACATATTCAAGATCATGCAATTCATGTACAAGAACAAAGGTCTTTACCTCGAGAACTTCAAATGCAAGAATAAGAGATTCACAAGTTCAAGTACAACATCAAGTGATAGTTCAAAGTTTCAAGCTTCAAAGTACTTTAAGTTCAAGCTTCAAAGCACTTCAAGATTTCAAGCTTTAAGTACTTCAAGATCAACTATCAACTAAAGAAAATGATGATTCAATGTTCAATTATCACTTATAAGGTATGTAAGAACCTAGATTGACCATAGGTTAGGTTATATTGATTGCATACTTAAATTGGGTCACTATATACTTCTCTAGGCTATTTCTCAACTAGTCTTAGCCTATGTTCGACTAGTTCTAGTACTAGCTCGACTAGTCCAAGAAATTCTTTGGCCAGTCTAAGGTTTATTTCTAACTTTTAGGATTTTTTGTTAGATCTTCGATTTGTCCTGGAAACTGCTCGACCAGTCAACTGAACAATGCTCGACCAGTCAAGTAGGCTCGACTCAAAGTCCAGCAACTAAATTGGGTCCCACACAACCAGTCGAGTGCAAGGTTCGACCAATCGTGGATGCCACTTGACCAGTCAAGCAAGCCACTCGACTAGTCGTGGAACGGTTTCATCTTATCGTGCCCGAAATTTCAAAATTTTGTTAGTCCTTCGACCAGTCGAGTTGTCCTCTGGACCAGTCGAGTGAATAATTTTTGCACTTATAAATAGAGCACGATTTTTAGATTTTTTTTATTGCATTAAAAAAAATCAAGACACCACTCTCAGAAATAAGTTTGTGATATTTTTAAGGTATTTAGTGCTCATTTTATATTCTCTTTAATTAGCTTTTTTGCATTTGATTTTGAGATTCTACATTCTAATCTTATTTGAAGAAGGGATTGAAGTTTTCCCCTTTTTTGGAATCAAAATCAAATCAAGCAAGCCCAAGGTGATTTAATCTAAAATTCCTTTAGAACTTAGAACCTTTTCATAAGTGAGTGTGAACATTGAACATCTACGTTAAACATCTACTTCGAATTAGTTCTACCAGGCTTCATCAAATGAGAATATCCAGATAAGTATTTTACAATTTTTGTTTTTGGTTTTATTGAGATTATGCTAGGAAAAATCTCTTTCTTTTTGGTTTGTCTGAGGTGATCTAGAAAACTCAGAGTGTTGGGTTTTTAAATTGTGTAAGCCCACTTGAGAGAGATAATTGTGAAGGTTTTCGGTGAACTTTGAAAAGCCTATTGCATAGTGAACCCTAATATCCATTGTGTGAGGATATTGGGAGTAGAGTAGTTGTGTGGCTATTTTTCTAAGTAGTTGGTGTACACACAAGCGAGCCACTATAGTTTCTGGTCTTGTGGTGATTGATTGATTGTGGCTTTCTGTGAATGTTGTAATTTTCTTGTATGCATTTGTGAAAGAATGTTTTAATCTTTTTATGTAAGTGTGGGAATGTTGTAATAGCTTAGTTTATTTTCTTTGCTATTTATTCCTCTGTATCAGTTTGAGATTTTGATACACAGACCTTTCTAGGAATCAGGTTGTCCTACCATAAACCATTGGTTTTTTATGTAAAGTTGTCTTTAAAACAACTTCTGTATCAACCTCTCAATACTTGTACTTCTGAGGTTGTTATTCATTTCTGCTTTGTGGGATTGTTTAATACTATCTTCATTTATATTTATTTAAATTTCACATTTAATTTTTAATTTGGCATAGTCCTATTCACACTCCCTTCCCCCTCTAGGACTCTTAGCTCGGCCTTTTCAAGTAGTATCAAAGCCTAATAGCTCACTTTATTTATTTTTTTGGATTAATTTCCTGAGCTAATCGATCTTAGCTTTTTAAAATGTCAAATTTTGATAGCCTTTTAGTCACTAGGCCTCCACCATTTAACGGCTCCAATTATGCCTATGGGAAAGCAAGAATAAGGATTTTCTTAAAATCCATGGATGAGAGCGTGTGGCAAGCCACAGTGACCAATTGGATCCCTCCTACCACAGAAGTGACCGATACTGATGGATCTAAAATGATAAAAGTCTCACCTTATTTTTCTTGGTCCACTCTTCAGAAAAGTGAGAGTAGTGCCAATGTAAAGGCTTTAAATGCAATCACTTGCACACCATCACCGGATGAATTCAAGAGAATTATATCCTGTGATACTGTAAAGCAAGCTCGGGATATTTTAGAAATGACATATGAGGGAACAACAATTGTCAAGAAATCTAAAGTACAAATCCTCACAACCAAACTTGAGGAAATACGTATGAAAGAAAGTGAAACTTTCATGAACTTCTATACAAGATTGAATGACATTGTCAACTCTATGTGGGGTCTTGATGATAGAATTCTAGAAAGTAAAGTCTGTACAAAGATACTGCGCTCATTGCCTGAACGATTCAATTCAAAGGTGACCGCGATCCAGGAACTTCGTGATATGGATAATATGAGGGTAGAAGAATTGGTTAGTTCTTTATAAACCTATGAGTTAAACTTTAAAACTCCTAAAGGTAAATCCATCGCCCTTAAGTCTTCTAAAAATATTTCTTAAGAAAATAACAATTCTGATTTAGAAAATTCTGAAGATGATATGACCCTTTTAGCTAAAAAGTTTTATAAGATTTTCAAAAGTAAAAAGAGGATTTGTAAAAACCTACTGAAAAGAAAAGATCTAGATCTAAAACTTGGAAAATTTTAAAAGATAGCTAATGTTACAATTGACATGAATATGGGTATCTAGTAAACAAATGTCCTAAAAAGGACAAACCTAAAGATAAAGGTATGTTGGCTACATGGGATGAATCTTCTGACTCAGAAGCTTCTTTAAGTCAGAAGATTCTGAAACCGAGTCGGGTAATGATGTTAAAGCCCTAATGATTCTAACCAAGTCCACGAATAGTGATCATGAAAATGAAGAAGATCTTCAAGATGCTTATGATACCCTAAACAAGGAAAGTTGTAAAATTACTATAAAGCTAAAACTTCAAAAAGAAAAGTTTTCAAAACTAAAAGAAAATTTTGATAATCTAGTCTTAGGAAAATCTCACATTTCAGATTACTTTGAAAAAACTAAGTACGACTTAGATTTCAAAACCTCCCTAGTTAAAAACCTAAAATTTGAAAATGAAAAACTAAAACTAGAAGTCTATTCACTTTTGAGTTAAAAAGACACATGGAGGTATGCCCAAGGTGATCCCAATTTAGAAAAACTCTTATCCGGATCCAAAAAATGTGGCAATCGATCTGGATTGGGCTATGACAAAAGTATTCCTCCCAAACATAAGAATACTCCACCCAAATTTGTGAGAGGAGAGTCTTCAAACTCAAAAGAGAAAGGTCTAAATTGAAATTATTTTAAAAATGCTAAGACTTTTCAAATCTTAAAACCTAAAAGTAACCATATCAACTCTAAAAATCAAAATCGAAACCCTTTAGCTGAGAAAATTGTTGACTTACTTAAGGAGCTCTTACAATCTAACTCAGTGGGTTGGTCTTATAACAACTACAAACATAAGAAGACCAACTATACTCCTAAACTCAAAAGTGTAATGAAATGGGTTCCTAAGGTTACTTGTTTGGTTGCCCACACTGCTTTCAAAGCTTCAAACCATTCAAAGTGGTACCTAGACAGTGGTTGCTCCAGACACATAACAGGTGATAAAGGACTGTTCACTAATCTTAAAGACATGACTGATGGTTCAGTCACATTCGGTGATGTTAGCAACTGCAGAATTGTTGGTCAAGGTATGGTTCAACTCTTTAACCTCCCTCTATTTGAGAATGTTTTATATGTAAAAGGGTTAAAACATAATTTATTAAGCATCTCTTAAATATGTGATAATAATCATAGTGTAAAATTTACTAACCAAGGGTGTGAAATTTTAAATAAAAATGATTCAGTAATATTAACTGGTCGCAGAACTTCTAAAAACTGCTACATTATTTATGATTCAAGCTCATCTAATTTATCATGTTACATGGTCCATACCGATGAGACCGAATTATGGTATAAATGCCTCAGACATGTACACTACCATAACTTGTATAAATTGAGTAAAAGAGAGTTGGTAAGAGGTTTACTCAAAATACAGAAAGTAGATAAAATATGTGGCGAATGCCAGATTGGCAAACAAATCAGGAATACTCACAAAAAAGTGAACTTCAATGGCACATCTAAACCACTCGAACTTCTTCACATGGATCTCATTAGACTAACTAGAACGAAGAGTCGAGGTGGCAAGAAGTATATTCTAGTAATTATTAATGACTTTACCAGGTACACTTGGGTGGTCTTCTTGAGAGAGAAATCAGAAACTCTCGATGAAGTAAAGAGGATACTTAAACGTATCCAAACAAAAAAAGAATCACAAGTCTCTAAGATCTGTAGTGATCATGGTTTGGAATTTGAAATAGCGGTTTGGAGAAGTTTTGTAATGATCAGGGAATATCATATGAATATTCTACACCCAAAACACCACAACAAAATGGTATAGTGGAAAGGAAAAATAGAGTGCTTCAAGAAATGACAAATGTAATGCTAAATAGTATGAAGCTTCCTAAAAATCTTTGGGCTGAAGTCATTACAGCTTGCTATATAATTAACCGCATTTATACTAGAAAATCAAATGGTAAAATGGCTTATGAAATGTAGTTTGATAAGAAGCCTACTGTCAAATACTTTCGATTTTTTGGTAGCAAGTGCTACATCTTGCGTGATCGAGAAAATCTGGGTAAGTTTAACACCAAAAGTGATATTTTTAAGGTATGCTCTAAATAGTCGAGCGTATCGGGTTCTTAACAAGAGGACTGGTGTAATTCAAGAGTCTATTAATGTAGTTATAGATGATCACTTGAATACACTTGTCTCAAGTTTAGAAAATGTAGTTCTTTTAATTGATAAACCAGACTCTTCATCAAGTCAAAGTAACACTGAACTAAGGACAATTAAAGACCATCCTTCTAATCAAATCCTTGGAAACCCTCTCACTGGTGTGCACACTCGTAAACAACTTGAAGATGTGTAACTATGTGTGCTTTACATCTTAGATAGAACCGGCTAACGTAAAAGAAGTTCTTACTGATGAAAACTGGATTATAGCGATGCAAGAAGAGCTTAATCAATTCGTAAGAAATGATGTGTGGTACTTAGTTCTAAGACCAAAAGATAAACACATTATCGGAACAAAATGGATTTTCAAAAATAAGTCTAATGAACTTGGTAATATTATTAGAAACAAGGCTAGGCTGGTTGTACAAGGGTACACTCAAATAGAAGGCATCGATTATGATGAGACCTTTACCCCAATAGCTCGTATTAAATCAATTAGACTATTTATATCCATCGATTGCTTTAGAAAGTTCAAAATATACCAAATGGATGTAAAGAGTGCATTCTTAAACGACGATTTGTATGAAGAAGTGTATGTTGAACAACCAACGGGTTTTGAAGACCCTAAGCATGCTAATCATGTCTACCGCCTTAAAAAGACATTCTCTGGTTTGAAACAAGCTCCCACGACATGGTATGAAAAGTTGACTAAGTTTCTACTAAGTCATAACTTTATAATGGGAAGTGTTGATAAGACATTGTTTGTAAAGAAACATAATGATCACATACTAATAGTGCAAATCTATGTTGATGATATTATCTATAGATCTACCTGTGCTAACATGACAGTTGAGTTTGCAGATCTTATGAAGTCTAAATTTGAAATGAGCATGACTGAGAACTAAACTATTTCCTAGGGTTGTAAGTCAAATAGCTACCCGATGGTTTCTTTATCTCTCAAACCAAATATGCTCTGAACTTAGTTAAAAAGTTCAAATTTAAGAGTGGGAAAAATTTTGATACTCCAATGAGTACTACTCTAAAATTCTCTAAGGATTCAACAGGTAAATGTGTAAATCCTAAGTTGTTTTGCAGTATGATTGGTAGTTTACTTTATTTAACTGCGAGCCGACCTGATATTGCATTTAGTGTAGAAATTTGTACTAGATATCAGTTTGACCCTAAAGAGTCTCATCTAATTGCTGTTAAGCGTATTTTGCGATATGTCGCTAGTTCAGCAAATCTTGGTCTATGTTATCTACATGATACTAGTGTGCAATTAGCTAGTTACACAGATGTTGATTGAGCTGGTAACATTGATGATCGTAATCAACCAGTGGTGGTTGTTTCTATGTAGGGAGCTATTTAGTTTCTTGGCTAAGTAAGAAACAAAGTTCTATATCGCTCTCAACAGCTGAGGCTAAATATATTGCTACTGGTAATGCATGCACTCAACTTGTGTGGATGAAAAGAATGTTGAGCGATTACGGAATTGCACAAGAATCATGATTTTATATTGTGATAATTCAAGCGCAGTTAATATCTCTAAAAATCCAATTCAACATTCACGAACTAAGCATATTGACATTAGATATCACTATATTCATGAATTAGTGGAAGATAAAACAATTTCTTTGGATTATATTCCAACCGAGATTCAACTAGTTGACATATTCACAAAACCGCTCAACAAAAGCAGGTTTGCAAAATTGAAATTTGATCTTGGTATGTGCAATATGAACTGATGATTTATATCTTTTTGTATCATAATGTATATATTTTTATTTTGAAATTTTTCAGAATTTAAAATTTATGAAAAACTGTAAATTTTGTGAGGTGCACGACCGGTCGAGCATGTACTCGGCCCATCGTGAAACATGGGTTTGACCTTTTATTTGAAAAAAAATCACTTTTTCTTCATTTGGGTCTTCTCCTCCAACGAGCCCTACTTCGACTGGTCGAACCCATCTTTAATTCCTCCATGGTTAGTACGTTTTTTTCAATTTTCTTGTAGATTTAAGTCCTTTGCACTTCCTTTTCTTTATTTGTGTAGTTTATTTCATGCTTTATGATTGTTTTGAGGGTTTTCTATCAAAAATTCGATCTTATAGAAACCCTTCTTGCCTCTTTTGCAATCTCTTTATTCCTTACTTTCTTTATTGCAAATGGATGGTAAAACTAAGAAGAAAGGATCTCATGGTCCTTCAACTCATTTGGCTCCTATCACGATACGCCACCTTCAGTTGCTCAAGAAAGATCCTAGTTATGTGAAGAATATTCGATTGCACAATGTGATAGTAGAACGAACTGTTAATCCTGATCATTTGGCACCGTTTGATGTTGTTCCTCTCCTTCAGTCTGTAGGATGGGATAACATATTGCATTGGGGTGGACCTGCATAACACTCCATTGCGCAGGCTATGTATGCTTGCATTACTAATTTTTCTACTGAGAATCTGACATGTATTATTACGACCAGAGAAGGTCCAGTTGATGTGGACCGTCATCTTATTTTTAGGTTAATGGATATACCTGTCAATGACGAAGGTATTCCCATTAATTCTCTTGTGAACAAACCTTCCAAATTTGAGAAGCATATGCTCACTAGAGATTTATGTAATATAGATGTGGAATGGAGTACTAGAAATGCACTCGCCTCCAAGTTTTTGTTACCTAGATACAAAATCCTTCATAGGATTTTCATTTCAAATGTCTATCCTCGATCTGGTAACAAAATTAAGCTTACTATATTCATGGTTTGTATTATCCATTCTATCATTTCTAGAGTCTCTGTATGTCTTCCTTCTCTGATTTGTCATAGCATAATTCAGTTCAGTCTCCACCCAGGTCACAGTGACATACCTTTTGCTTATCTTATGACTGTGTTAGCCACCGTGTTAGTCACCCATAGTTTAGTGGCTATGCCTGTTGGGGAAGCTCCCATTAATCATCTACCCTTCAACAATTCTAACATTAACAAGATGAATTTGAAGTTGGCCCTAGGCCAAGTTGATGCAGGTACTTGTGGAGCTAAGGAAGCACATGAAGAGGAAGGTGATTTGCCTCCAGATGATGTCAATATGGATGACATTTTTGATGAACTTGAATCTGATTCTACTGGTGATCCTGATTATCAGCCATCTGATTATGATGCGTATTTGCGCTCACTTGAGGAGAAGGTTGAAGGTAAGCATGTGTCCCAAGAAATTCAATTTAAATATATGTGCAAATATCTTAGGCGCATTAACAAGGTACTTCATCAAATTGATCCTACCATACCTACTCCTTCTTCTGGTTTGGATTAGTTTTTGAGTATTTGATATGTAATAACTTTTACTACTTGAATTTCTCTTATATTATGTGTTTGGACATGCTTACTGAGTATTATGGACTTAGTTATCCGGTTAACTTAATCATATCTTCTCTTTTTACTCATTTATTTTTTATTTCTTTCCTTATTTTTCTTTCTTCCATTATCATTTATTAGTTCTTTCCTTCGTCATATTGTCACAAAAAGGGGGAAGAATTTTATCATGCCTATTTCATTATGATAAATGTGTGAAGAATGTGGAAAGGTAGCTTTTTTTTTACTATATGTTATTAAGGGGGAGTTTTGATGAGTATTGATATGAGTTTTGAAGCATATTGATTTGACCAGGTTGAAACTGGTGCATGATTCTTTATTGTGCATGTATGATATTTTTATTTTGTTTTGTCACAAATTTGACAAAGGGGGAGATTGTAACTTATATGTTTTCTAACTCCTATGATTGTCAAATTTTATAGTGCCAAAACCTCTTGGAATCTGTATCTTGTGTACCTCATCTACATATTCAAGATCATGCAATTCATGTACAAGAACAAAGGTCTTTACCTCAAGAACTTCAAATGCAAGAACAAGAGATTCACAAGTTCAAGTACAACATCAAGTGATAGTTCAAAGTTTCAAGCTTCAAAGTACTTCAAGTTCAAGCTTCAAGGCACTTCAAGTACTTCAAGATCAACTATCGTCTGAAGTAAATGACGATTCAATGTTCAAATATCACTTATAAGGTATGTAAGACCCTAGATTGACCATAGGTTAGGTCATATTGATTACATACTTAAATTGGGTCATTATATACTTCTTTAGGTTGTTTCTCGACTAGTCTTAGCCTATGTTCAACTAGTCCTAGTACTGGCTTGACCAGTCCAACAAAATTTCTCCACCAGTCCAAGGTTTGTTTTTAATTTTTGAGATTTTTTGTTGAATCTTCGACTTGTCCTGCAAACTGCTCGACTAGTCGAGTGAACAGTGCTCGACCAGTCGAGCAGGCTCGACTCAAAGTCCAGCAACTAAATCGGGTCCCACACGATCAGTCGGGTGCAAGGTTCGACTAGTTGTGAAGGTCACTTAACCAGTCAAGCAAGCCACTTGACAAGTCATGGAACGGTTTTATCTTATCACGCCTGAAATTTTAAAATTTTGTTGGCCCTTTGACCAGTCAAGCTATCCCCTAGACCAGTCGAGTGAACAGTTTCTGTACTTATAAATACAGCACGATTTTCAGAGTTTTCATTGAATTCAAGCAAAATCAAGACACCACTCTTAGAGATAAGTTTGTGATATTCTTAAGCTATTTAGTGCTCATTTTATATTCTCTTTAATTAGCTTTTTTGCATTTGATTTTGAGATTCTACATTCCAATCTTATTTGAAGAAGGGATTGAAGTTTTCCCCTTTCTTGGAATCAAAATCAAATCAAGCAAGCCCAAGGTGATTTAATCTAAAATTCATTTAGAACTTAGAACCTTTCCATAAGTGAGTGTGAACATTGAACATCTACGTTGAACATCTATTTCAAATTAGTTTTACCAGGCTTCATCAAAGGAGAATATCTTGATAAGTATTTTACAATTTCTGTTTTTGGTTTTATTGAGATTGTGCTAGAAAAAATCTCTTTCTTTTCGGTTTGTCTGAGGTGATCCAGAAAACTCAGAGTGTGGGGTTTTTGAATTGTGTAAGCCCACTTGAAGACACAATTGTGAAGGTTTTCGGTGAACCTTGAAAAACCTATTGCATAGTGAACGCTAATATCCACTATGTGAGGATATTAGGAGTTGAGTAGTTGTATGGCTATTTTTCTAAATAGTTGGTGTACACACAAGCGAGCCACTATAATTTCTGGTCATGTGGTGATTGATTGATTGTGGCTTTCTGTGAATGTTGTAATTTCCTTTTATGCATTTGTGAAAAAATGTTGTAATCTTTTTATGTTAAGTGTGGGAATGTTGTAATAACTTAGTTTATTTTCTTTGCTATTTATTTATTTATTCCTCTGTATCATTTTGAGATTTTGATACACTGACCTTTTTAGGAATTAGGTTGTCCTACCATAAACCATTGGTTTCTGGTGTAAGGTTGTCCTTAGAACAACATCTGTATTAACCTCTCAATACTTGTACTTCTGAGGCTATTATTCATTTATACTTTATGGGATTGTTTAATGCTATCTTCATTTATATTTGTTTAAATTCCACATTTAATTTTTAATTTGGCATAGTCCTATTCACCTCCTCCCCCCTCCTTTAGGACTCTTAGCTCAGCCTTTTCAGAGTCCATTATATTACCTGTGGAGGTGACTGTTCCATCATTACGGGTAGCCTATCAGAATTACTTGACCCCATCCGAGTTCACAGAGGCTATGCTGGTTGAACTTAAGGATTTAGACGAAATATGACTAAAGGTCTTAAATTCCATTATGACAAACAAGGCCAGAGTTGCTCGAACATTCAATAAGAAAGTGAAAAAGTAGGCTTTCAGAGAAGACAATATGATTTGGAAAGTGATATTGCCTCTTGAAACTAAGGATATTGAGTTTCGTAAATGGTCGCATACATGGGATGGACCATTCACAGTGATAAAAGTTTCATCTAAATGAGCTTATTGTTGAGGGTCAAATATTGCATATAAGACCCTAGCTATCATATGGTTTTATGTACATGATAATATTTAAATGATCTACTTTAATCATGTTTTTGTTGCAAGGTGAATTTAAGAAGCTTGGACTGAAAAGGGTGCTAAAAGCATGAATTTAATGCTCACAAATCACCAAGGCAAGGGACGAATCTTAGGGGACCGAGATCGAAGAATTCACACGCCATAAATCTGAGAAAACTCAGTGATTGAAGTAAAAGGGGCCAGAAAATCATCCTGAATGCAAGATCACAGGGTACCCACCATCCGTTTGGCTCAAAACTTTATAAGAGGCCTGAAGACCCTAAATTAACCGTACACGTCAAAATTCAACCCTTAGATCATTATCAAAGTGGTCTAACGGACAAGATTAGCGATAAATCATTAATTTGGGGCCCACATGACATCTGGATATGCTTCAATTTTGGTCTTAACCCCTTAAATTGGATGGAGGAGAGGATGAATGGAGTAGATTTATCAAAAACATCACCATGGGACCTACTTGTGTGATGCGTGTGCACCACAAGTGCACAACCAAGTCGTAACGTACCCAGACCTCGGTTAAAGATCGGGTTGACCCGATCTCTTACGCAAATCAGTGAATAGACGTCCACTGGGACCTGTGATGGCCCACCACCGTCCATCATCTCAATGATTCGGACCGTTGATTCGATCCAAGGGGTGGCCACGACCCTAGCCATAGAGTCCTTTTGGTCCCATGCACATGTACACACACAGATCATCGTCAAACGCAGGATGAATGGTAGGAAGATTTGATACAGTAGGCCACACCAAACTTGACCAAAACCATCCCTTTCTGACTGAAATCTCACCAAGAATCCAATAGACGGGGTGAATTTCTTTGAAAACGTCACTGTGGGGCCCACCGAGCATCTCAGCGCAGGTTGATATGCAAGATCGCGCGTCCGGACGTTTGGCCCTCCGTGGTCCGTTGTGTGATTGTGAATCACTGGACTGTTGATCTAAACCGTCCACAAGCTCCAAAGGGTGGTCATGACCCCAACTATGAAGTCAGAACAAAGTTTAGGGACATCAGCCGTCCCAAAACATTTTCATACACAAGACTATTTACTTTTTTCCTTCGCTACGCACGGTTGCTGCGTAAAATACCACCGACCTGGGATGGTTATAAAAGAGGGAGAGAAAGGGATGTGAAACATAGATATGGACATGGGAGGAACGGACGTGAAGAGAGAGAGAGAGAGAGAGAGAGAGAGAGAGAGAGAGGTGAACACCGGCGGCAACAAGAGGAGTCCTTATTTCTTCTCAATTTTCCTTCTTTAATGTTTTTTAAAGGATTTTGCCTAATCATGATTATGATAGGCTAAACCTCTTAGTTAAGGCTAAGAGGTGAAGCTTGTAGTGTGATGAGTTGTTTCTATGCTTTGATTCATGCTTTATTCAACTCTCTTGGATTCTGGTTTGATTATGAAGGAATATTCATAGTTTTTAATGGTTTATTGTGACTTAAATTACAATGGATCTGTGATAGC
This sequence comes from Magnolia changhungtana, assembly GCA_030180095.1. Classification (NCBI taxonomy): domain Eukaryota; kingdom Viridiplantae; phylum Streptophyta; class Magnoliopsida; order Magnoliales; family Magnoliaceae; genus Magnolia; species Magnolia changhungtana. The sequence continues at coordinate 842,124 of JASAUF010000502.1, read as the reverse complement.
TTTGAGTATGTTCTTTTCATTATTATGATTGTGAAGTTAGGAAGCCCTGTTGTTCACCATCGTCTCATGGACATGGTTGGATGATGATCCTTTCTAACGTTCATAACTCTTTCAGATTGGTTGTGGATTGGTTAAATTCTGTTGTTTGCTTTGTCTCAAGGGCATAGTTTTGTGATAGAATCAATTCTAATTCTCATACCTCTCATTTCTTGAAAACTGGATCAAAGGAAGTTCATATTTCGATTTTAATGATATATCTTCGAACTGGATAAAGATGGGACTCTAAATCCAGTTGTATTTATGATTCAAGCAGAGATCTCCCTGATTGCTACAAGTGGATCCTTGGAAACCCTAGTTTCCATCTTTTGAATTTTATAAGCTTTAGTTAATTAATTCACCATTACTCTCTTAAATTTTCCTAATTTAGATTACATCATCTTCTAGTTCTAGTTCAAGTTACTCTCAGATTACATACAAGGTTCAGTCCCTATGGATTCGACCTCGGTCTTACTGAGATTATTACTACATCGCGACCCTATCTTAGGGTTGTGAACAAGATTTTAGCACCGTTGCCGGGGAATGACGGTTGCGTTTTTTTGAGATTAACTAGTTATAAAATTAAGTTAAGATTAGGATTTTTCTAGGTTTAGGGTTTTCCTATTTGATTTTTAGAAACTAACCTAACTTTCTTGTTTTGTATGACCATAATATAGAACCATAATATAGACTTTCTAAATTGGTAATCTCTTTCTAATTTTTCTATTTTAAGGATTAGGGTTTTATTTTCTATTCTTCGAAACTTTCTAATTTTAGGTTTTCTTTTATTTTTAAAAATTGACGTACTTTCTAATTTTAGGTTTAGAACTTTCCAAATTTGTTTTTAGAAACTTTCTATTTTTATTTTTTTTAGAAATTTTCCTTTTTTAGAAATAGTTTACTTTCTATTTTAGGAACTTTCTAACTTTAGAATTTCTATTTTTAGAAACTAATTTCTTTTGTTTTCTTTTGCAGGATCTTAAAATAGGAACTTCTAATTTGGTAACTTCCTTCTAACTTTTCCTCTACTTACTTTCCATATTTGTTGTAGGATTTTTTAGGATTAGGTTCAGGGTTAGGGTTTCACCAAGTATATGCATGAGTGGTAACGTTAATATGCTGAGATAGCTTTTGAGAATGCGAAAAAGTGTGAAGCGATGTATGATGATTATGATAGAAATCAACCTATGTCTCAAAACTTTTTTGAAACCATCATTGAAAACCGACCAGAATATACTGCTTCACTGGTTAAAAAGTCCATACGCGATCATATTTGGGAGAATAATTACACCTCACTGACAGTATGTGAGTGTTGGGGTTATCATAATTATGGGAATGAGAATTCTTATCAACCATCAGATTAGAAGAAAACAGTGAGAGGCTATATTATGGGTGATAGCATGTATCAACAACCATCAGATTTTCCCACTTATGGTCCGTATGACTATGATTAGTGGAAACATCAAAATTGGGAAGATGAACCATCAATACACCCTAATGAACATTCTCTTAAGTCTTCTACCTTTGAAACCCAATCAGAAACGATACAAGAGGAGTCACTTCATGGTAACATATATGATTTTTCAGGCCTTAGAAAAATGATAGAAGTGCTTGCAATGCGCATCGATAAGACATTGGAGGCTCATTTTTCCCAACTACATCTCAATCGAGAAGCACAATGCGAGGAAAATGATCGTAACTCGCTTTTGAAGAACTCTGGAATTTGAAATGAAGAGTTGGATTATGTTAATGAGCATATGGTTCAATTCCCCGAAGAGTCAATCTCAATGACGGTTCAAAAGAATGATCAAGAGACGTGGGTGTCTTTCAAATATAATGATGATGACACACTTCACTCACATGACACACTTGGTTCCAATGATGAGGGAGAGGTTAGTTTATTCAAACCTCAACCCAATTTAGAAAGAAAATGTGAGGAAAGAGATCCCATCCCAAGTGTGTATTGCATTGAATTAGAAAATGATGAGTATTGGGATGACAATCATGAATGTATAGCCTAAATTCCCTTGGAATCAATCTCAAATTTGGTTCAGGTCAGTGGTCAAGAAGTACACGAAGTGATCAGTCATAAGGATCTACTCCACTCATCTGACATGTCTGATTTAAATGTGGAGGATGAGCCCCTTATAATCGACCATTCTAACTCTTGTGAGACATATTTGGACCACTCCCCTGAATTAAATGATGATATGATTCGGGAGAGGGACAAGTTGCTCAATATGACTCTAAAATTTGAAACCACCCAGTTGAGGCCACCATCCGAGCTGTACACTTTTGACGATTCCATGTCTCTACTGAGTAGCTTCAATGAATAGAGTGTTCATATTAATGCTTCCCCTATTCATTTCTAATATGTTTGTGCAGACAGAGAACAAGAGAGCATGTGTCCATCCACTTCCAGAGACAATGGAATCCTTGGGCAGATCGTCATAAACTTTAATGTGAAGAATGAGCCACTCTCAGCTGAATTTCTCAACTCTTTAGATGATTGCTTGGCACACTTTGCCGATTTAAACGATCCTATGATAAAAAAACATATGCCTTGCAAGACAACAACTCGGTAGTTGTCACTAACTGAGAGAACCCCTGTCCTGAAACCCTTCCTTCCATAGATCATGAATGCTTACTATCATAGGAGGAAGAGCTGACAATTGAACTGAAGTTTGACACTTCGGAATGTGTTGAGGCTACATCATCCTCTGAAAATTTTTCTGAATTCTGTCTACCTATAGTCTCTGATTCGTCATACAGTACTAACATTGAAACTTTTTCTGTCATAGGTGAATCATATATACTTTGGATACCTCAGGTGACGCAACGACAAATTTTTGATGAGGTCCATAAATTTCTCTAGAAATTCATACTCTAGGGCATCCAAGCCTATTGCAAAAAGGGCTTTTGGATGTCTCGTTGAGAAACCTACTGAAAAATTTATCAAGATATCGGCCGGAGGAGGAACCTTGTGGCATGATTGAGTAGCTTTTTCCCTGTTTTTCTAGTTTAGGATTAGTTTATTGCTTTCATGTTATGTCTAAGATAGTCGGCTTTATGCCGTTAGGATAGTTTGCTTTCTAGTTGCTCTAGGATAGTTTGCTTTTTGTTGGTTTCACTCTTATGCTGACCCACTTTCACACTGAGATATCTTTGGAAAAAGCTTCTTAACTCCTTCATCAGGTACTATCTTTCCATCATTTTTCCTTTACTTTCGTTGTCTCATGTGCATTACATGCTTATATCTTTACATTGAGGATAATGCAGATTTTAGGTTAGGGATTGGAGATTAGTGGGAGATTAGGTTACCTAATCAGTGTTTTCTCAGTTTTGAGCAAAAATTGTAAAATTTTTGAATTTTTTTTTTTTGAAAATTCTTGTGAATTTGAAGTGATTTTGAAGGCCATCTTTGATTTAGAAGTATAAAATACGTATTGTTTGTAATTTACGACTCTTGGATTCAGTTATCTATTAGATTTCACAGTTAAGTTCGAATTAGTAATCCATGATTAGAAGTTTTAAACATTGATTGAGTCATGATTTCACTTGTCACATCTAGTTTACACATGAAGGTTTCAGTTCGATATTTTATTATTAACCTGGTAATCACTAAGCATGGAAGGAACCAACCCGGGGAAGTTGTCCATCATGTTCATTGAATAAAAAATAAAAAAGAGAATACCCAGCTAAAAAATAGTTGTGTTCTAAAACGACTACTTGTTAAAGATCTTTAAAAAGGTTGACACATTGTGAAGCCATCGATGGAAAAAAAGGCTGAACTTTAAGGCAAGTTTCAGTTTAGGTTGGGTTATCCAAGAATGCTCTATTTGAGTATCAATGTTATCATGAAAATTGACGATTGAACTCTTAATGATGATAAGCCGAGATTACACTATACACCTATGGAACTCAATGTTTAGAGTTGTTATAATCGATGGATTAATACATTGAACTCGACTATGAAGTTTACCGTGCGCTTGAGTCCAGGAGAAAGTAATGCCAACATTCATGAATCTTAGAATTCTAGTATCTGGATTGTTTTTCAAAAATCACTCGAGTTTATAGAATTTGTCCCATAATTCTCAAAATACTTTTCGCATACTTTGCTCGGGACTAGAAAAATGCTAGTTGGAGATTGTGTTGAGGGTTAAATATTACATATTAGACCCCAGTTATCACATGGTTTTACATACTTGATAATACTTAAACGATATACTTTAATAGTGTTTTTGCTGCAAAGTGAATTTAAGAAGCTTGGACTAAAAAGGGTGCTAAAGGCATGGATTTAACACTCACAAATCACCAAGGCAAGGGATGGATCTTAAGGGACCAAGATCAAAGAATTTACACGCCAAAAATTTGAGAAAACTCAGTGATTGAAGTAAAAGGGGCCTGAAAATCGTCCTGAATGCAAGATCACAGGGTTCCCACCATCTGTTTGGCTTGAAACTTTATAAGAGGCCTAAAGACCCCAAATTAACTGTACATGTCGAAATTCAGCCCTTAGATCATTGTGGAAGTGGTCCAAAGGATAAGATCAGCCATAAATCGCTAATTTGGGGCCCACCTGATATCTGAATATGCTTCAATTTTGGTCTCAACCCCTTAAATTGGATGAAGGAGAGGATGAACAGAGTAGATTTATCAAAAACATCACTGTGGGACCTACCCGTGTAATGTGTGTGCACCACAGGTGCACAGCCGAGCCGCACCAGACCCAGACCCTAGTCAAAGATCGGGTTGACCCAATCTCTTACGCAGAGCAGCGGACGGACGGTGGTGGACTTGTGATGGCCCACCACCATCCATCATCTCAATGATCCAGATCGTCCATTCGATCCAGAGGGTGGCCACGACCCTAGCCATGGAGTCCTTTTGGTCCTATGCACGTGTACATACATAAATCACCATTAAACGCAGGATGAACGGTGGAAAGATTTAATACAGTGGGTTGCACCAAACTCAACCAAAACCACCCCTTTCCGACCGAAATCTTGCCAGGAATCCAATGGACGGGGTGGATTTCTTTGAAAATGTCACTGTGGGGCCTACCGAGCATCTCAGTGTAGGTTAATATGCAAGATCGCGCGTTCAGACGTCCGGCCCTCCGTGGTCCATTGTGTGATCGTGGAGACGGCCGGACCATTGATCTGAACCATCCATAAGCTCCAGAGGGTGGTCATGACCTCAACCATGAAGTCAGAACCAAGTTTAGGGACATAAGTCGTCTCAAAACGTTTTCATATGTAAGACTATTTATGTTTTTCCTTCATTGTGCACTGTTACAGTGTAAAATACCACCGACCTGGGATGGTTATAAAAGAGGGAGAGAAGGGACGTGAAACACAGATCTAGACGTGAAGAGAGGGAAAGAGAGAGGTGGACGCTGGCGGCAACAAGAGGAGTCCTTTCTTCTCAGTTTTCTTTCTTTAATGTTTTTTAAGGGATTTTTCCTAAGCATGATTATGATAGGCTAAACCTTTTATCTAGGGCTAAGAGGTGAAGCTTGTAGTGTGATGGGTTGTTTCTATGATTTGATTCATGCTTTATTCAACTCTCTTGGATTCTAGTTTGATTATGAATGAATATTCGTAGTTTTTAATGGTTTATTATGACTTAAATTACAATGGATCTGCGATAGCTTTGAGTATGTTCTTTTCATTATTATGATTGTGAAGTTAGGAAGCCCTGCTATTCACCATCATCTCATGGACATGGTTGGATGATAAAATCCTTTCTAACATTCATAACTCTTTTAGATTGGTTGTGGATTAGTTAAATTCTATTATTTGCTTTGTCTCATGGGCATGGTTTTGTGATAGAATCAATTATAATTCTTATGCCTCTCATCTCTTGAAAACTGGATTAAAGGAAGTTCAGATTTGTATTTTAATGATATATCTTCCAACTGGATGAAGATGGGTCTTTAAATCCAGTTGTATTTATGAATCAAGTATAGATCTCCCTGATTGCTACAAGTGGATCCTTGGAAACCCTAGTTTTCCACCTTTGAATTTTACAAGCTTTAGTTAATTAATTCACCATTACTCTCTTAAATTTTCCTAATTTAGATTACATTTTCTTCTAGTTCTAGTTCGAGTTACTCTCAGATTATGTATAAGGTTCAGTCCCTGTGGATTCGACTTTGGTCTTATCGAGATTATTACAACATTGCGACCTTATACTTGGGGTTGTGAACATTTATATCCTTTGTATTCTTGATGGAAAGATAGTAAAAAAATTAGATACATGATTGATTTTAAAAAGAATATCATCTCAGTCTATGGGAGATATGGAAAGATCTGGACAACCGATGGTTAGAATGGTCATAAATGATAATTGTTCAAAAGACAAAAGTAAGTGGACATATATTCTATTATAAGGTTGGGAATAGTAACAAAACATGGTCGATGGGACAATTACATATCTTTATTTATATATTTAAAAAAAAGAGAGAGAGAAAAGGAAGGACTCAGCCGGAATGTAACTTAGGCATAAGCAACCTTCATCTCATCAAATTCCTTGGTGGTACATTCCCTAATGAGTTTAGCTATTTGCCTTTGAACCTTCCAAGGTTCTTCACTTTCTAGATATAGTTGAGGAAGTGCAAGACTTGGTTGATGCAGCAACCGATGACATCGACTTTGTGCTCTACCTCTCTCTTTCGTTCACCACTCTCAAGTGAACGAGCTTAATATAGATCGATCTAAGAGTTAATAAAGTTTAGAAGAGTTTGGGAGTAATTCGAGCACCTTCAAAGGTAGATGCACTTGGTCTCCTGGAGGTCGTCATTAACTTCTTTATGCTATACCTTCAGAGTTCTTAGCATCACTTTGTAAAAATGATGTTGTCAAGTCCAGTGCATGCGGTTATACTAGGCCTAATCGTATTAATCAAAGTGCATGTTCGTTTCAACTGTGAATGGCAGCATGCTCATTTGCATAAGCATCGAGAATTTCTAAATCCTTTTAGGCAACGAAGTATGCATTGTCGATATTTTAAAGTTTAGTTAAAGCATCTAACAATTCTTTTAAAGGAACATCAGTCCTTCCATTCATTTGAAGGTCACAAACGAAAGAATAAATGTTGTACTGAAGGGTGGAGTGAGCAAAAGCATCAATGTCTAGGGAAATGATTTACCTCAAGAAAGCCTGAGCTCGATCAATAAGAATATAGGTACAATAGCCATTGATAAGAGAAAGCAAAATCTTTTGAAGATTGAAAAGTAAAGAAATTTGAGTGCATATGGGAGAAGACACAAATGACTCCTTTATATAGGCACTCAGAATGGATAGTCACACCCGAGGACGAGGCATTGTGATTGTTGAAGTGCCCCATTAATGGCATGAAATGTTTCTTAGGAAGAGGGAATGGATGGGAGCACTTCTCATGTATGTGTCATGTCATTGTTAGTGCTTATGCTTAAGCACAACTAGGATTATCTGAAAGTGCCCTGGTTTGTCAAGTTACGTGCATGTTGAGTCAGATTGTCTACAGAGCCTGATAGGAAGATCAATTTAAGCGTCTTCCTCAACTGGATGTGTACAAGCTCGCCACAGTAAATTTAAAGCCTCGCATCCCATGTCCCAAAACACCAGGTGAATAAAACCCTTAAAAATAAGTTAGAAAATCATAGGGTTTTAAGGTGAGAAAACTTTTTCAAAACAGGAAAATCTCTAAGTTTTTCTTGCCTTGTCGATTTTATCGAAACACCCTCAATATGATTGACCTGCGCTGTCGAGTCCTTGATGCTTCATCGATACCATTGGAAAGAGGACCAAATATGTCCAGCAACCTCACAACATATCTGGATGAATTATTGATGTATCGATACACATATCGATACCATTAATACTCAAATCTCGAGCCCATTAAAGTGGCTCAATAAGATTGATAAGAAGACTTTCGGCGCCCCTGTTTTTTTAAAGAAAATTTTAAATTCCTTCGATATATCGATATGCTTTCCAATATGATCTGAAATCAAATATCGATAAGATCAGAAGTCCATCGATGATATCGACCGTGGGCGCGTATTTCTTCCAGTAGATATTTCAGGTTGGTTTTAACTTTAATCGGGGGCCATTCAAGGAAATCGATATTCATATGTCGATGATATCGAGGTCGGGTCAATTGCATCGAAACTGGACACAAACTGTCCAACAAGCTTACTGGTAAACCTATAGGATTTATCAATGTATCGACACTGCCTTCGATATCATCGATATACAAATTCCGATGACATCGGCTGACCCTCGATCATTTCTTAAAAACCTGAAATACTTCTAGTCAAGTCTCTCTCATTTTTTCAAGTGTCGATAGATAGAACCTATCATCGATGAAATCGGAGTTCGAAATTCGATGACATCGACAGTTGTTTCAATTCATCGACCAGCTGGCAAAAGGTTTCAAAAGTGTATAACTTTGAGTTTGAGTCATCAACTAGACCATCGATGCTATCAAGAGTATACGCTCAATGAAATCAAACCGACTCAATGATATCGAACTCAGTCATAAATGTGACCGTTTTATATCTATTGAAACCTTTGCCTATGTATAGAAGACTTGTCTATTGTTGTTGGGAGAGAAAGTAGAGAGAGCTTTTGAGTGTTTAACCTTAGATCATATACCCAAAGCCCTTTCTCTCAAGAAAGTTCATCCTCCAATCCACCCTCACCATTGATATTCAATAGAGTAGATTGGGGAATGAACTTCTTCATTCAAGGATCCTCCAGCTACTACCTTAATGGTAAATCATTAAGCTGGGATGTCTTGAATGCATAAGATTGGAATCACTCTATCTTCCTGATAGAAAAATATTTTGAGAGTAGGATTCCATCTTGACCTTGACCCAACCCTAAGCCGAGTATTGGTATATTATTTTGTGTTGCGGATCAAGGGTGCAGAAGACTCTTTGTCAACAAGGAGGAGGAGATCTTCGGCATTGTGCTAAACGGGACTCATCAACTTATTTGTAAGTATCTAGAGTCCAAGAGGACACTTGTGATCATTCCTTTTTAGGATTGGGTCTTAAGTGGTTCTCACCCTTTGAAGTCCTCAAGGAGGCCTCCGGCAGGAGTGTATGTGGTGGCTGCGTTGTGTGAACCCTTGCTCTATGGAGAGTATAAACATCTGGTTAAAGGTGAACCAGCAAAACCTTAGGTTTGAGGTCAACCGTTGTGAAACCTCGGGTTTAAGGTGAATCGTGTAGAAACCTCCAGTAGAGTCTTATGGAAGATCCTTGGCCAGTGTGCCTAAAAGCGGGTGCGTTATGTTGACCCTTACTCGTGAGAGCATAAATAGTTAGCCTCAGTGTAGGTTGTCAAGGTTGAAGGTGAACCTGATTTAAAACCTTAGGTTTGAGGTGAACAGCTGTGAAACCTCCTTAGTGAAATCCAGTACACTTAATAGTTGAGTGCGGTTACCGGTAGTGGAGTAGACAAGTAGTTGAACTACTATAAAAATGACTGTGTTTGTGATTGCTCTTCTTCTGCATGTGTGATTTATGTCAATGCATTCATATTTATATATAATCACACCTCACACACATTCACAGTCATATCCATCATAAACTAAGTTATATATTGCTACCTCTTGAATAGTTTGTGATTGGATCCTCTACCAGGCTTGGAAGCCAGTAGAGTTACATTTGAGTAATCCTAATATGTGTCTGTTGTTAGGATTAGTGTATTAGGATTTTAAAATAAATCATAAAAACTTTTAAAAGCCCTATTCACCCCCCTCTAGGACATATTGGCGTATTCCTTCTTCAACTAGTGCGGTCTTCGCCGCAATTTCATTATCATATTTTGTAGTCCTAAGAGAAGAACAAGCACTCATGAAGATATTCTTCGATAATTCAAGAATATTTGTGAAATGACTTGATCAAGCATCTCAATGAAGACTCAACATCTTCAAGCATAAAAATAAATGGTTTGAAGATCGAAACATTCCATATGAGTCAACCATCTGGTGGTATAACCTTAGATTGGCCTTAGGTTAGATGTATTTCACATAGCATCATAATGAACAATATTTAAGTAAAAACACACTCAGGTTAGGCTAGCCAGACATCTAGTTCGCCTGCCTAACTGCCTTCAGCTAACCCAGCATAATTTGGGCAAGTTTACAGATTGGCATTGATTTTATGCGGTAGGTTCGGCCAGCCGAACATGTCCGCTCGACCAGCCCAACTATGTTCGGTCGAGTTTCCAGTGCGTAATCTCTTTAGATCTCAAAGAGATTTGGCCAGCCGAACCCTATGCTCGGCCAGCTGAATCGTAGCTAAGCCAGTCGCATTTTTGAAAGATCGTATCCCGTGAAATCTAAAGATCCGTTGGAACGCAATAGTTGGAATTTGGCCAACCGAACTTAAAATCGGGCCAGCCAAATTTCCAAATCCTTTAGATATAAATAGAGGCATTCTCTTACTCAATTAACACATGAAATTCATTGAGAAAATTCTTCAGAGCAGAAGAGAAAGCTAGGTTCTTCTTAAGCTATTTGTATGGTAATTATAACATTTGTTTAGCTTATTTAATTTTCTTTCTCAGGATAATTTTAATCATTTTTTAATAGAGTGATCAATACTTTACTTGAAATTCAAGAGAATAGAATTTGCAGCTATTAGGGTTTTTGTTTATTGAAAACACATTAAATCTCTATATTCTTTTTGGGTTGAACTCATACACGGCTTCATCAATATCCCAAGAAAGAAGATCGTTGTAATCAGGCTACATTAACGTCTTTGCTTGCCATTTTTAGATAAGTACTGTATTTATATTTATTTCATTTTTTTTGAGATAACCTGAAAATCTCAGCGGGTTGGTTTGTGGTAATCCCATGAAAATCACAAAGAAAGTTTTGTTATGATAGCCTGTGAAAATCATAAGAACTGTATAAGGTTGTTAAGGTGACCCTATGAAAACTTTGAAATAGTCAAAGCTAAAATTACGAGGGTAGTAATTTTAAGAGTGGAGTAGGTGTGGATTTAAGCATTGAATCATTATAATTCCTCTGTGCATTGTGGTGATTGTTTTTGTTATTTATATGCCTATTTTGTGATTAATTATCTCTTGTTAAGTTTAATATTTTGATTTCAAAGATGTCGTGAAATAAGGTTGTCCTGCCTAAATCTTTTAGGTGAAGGTTGTCTTACGACCTATTTGATATCGAGAATTCAATACTCTAAGCAATTAAGCATAATTCTTTTATTATTCCGCATTGTATCGAAATATTTGGTATTGTCCTATTCACCCCTCCTTTAGAACATTTATAGCTCGTCCTTTCAATTTGTATCAAAAAGAGGTTGCTCTTTTTGGGATTAACATCCTACAGCTAGACCGAGAGCTATTAGAATGTCGAATTTCGATAGTCTATCCATTTTCAGGCCACTACCCTTTGATGGCTCAAACTATTCTTATTGGAAGGCAAGGATGGGGATTTTCCTCAAGTCCATTGATGAAAGTGTGTGGCAAGCCACTATGACCAAATGGATCCCTCCAATGATGATAGTGGCTAAAAATAGAACCACATACATGAAAGAAATCACTAATACTTTTTGGACGACAATTCAGAAAAGTGAAAGTAGTGCCCTTAATGTTATTACTTGTGCTTTATCAGCAGATGAATTTAAAAGAATCATTTCTTGTGATACAACAAAACAAGCATGGGATATTCTCAAAATGATACATAAAGGGACTAACATTGTCAAAAAGCCTAAGATTCAAATCCTCACAATAAAGTTTGAGGAAATCCATATGGAAGAAAATGAATCATTCATGGACTTCTATACGCAACTAAATGACATTGTTAACTTTATGTGGGGTCTTGGAGAAAAAGTCCCTCAAAGCAAAGTGTGGGCGAAAATACTACTATCACTTCTTAACAGGTTCAATTATAAAGTCATTGCGATTTAAGAATTGAGGGATACCAATGCTATGAATGTAGAGGAATTAGTTGGATCTTTACAAACTTATGAGTTGAATTCCAAAGCTCCTAAGAACAAGTCCATATCCCTTAAATCTTCTAAATCTAAATCTAAATCTAAAGACAGATTCTGAAAATGATGAGAATGAGGATGATATGGCTATGATGGTTAAAAAGTTTTATAAAATTTTTAAAAATAAAAATAGATCAGATTTTCAAAAGCCTTTTGACAAAAGAAAAGGAAACTCAAATGTTTGGAAATCAAAATCTAAAGGTACCGATTACTTCAAGTGTTCTGAATTTGGGTATGTAGCTTCAAAATGTCTTAAGAAGGATAAATCCAGAAGAAGAGGCATGATTGCCACTTGGGATGAATCATCAAAATTTGAATTCAATTCAGAAACTGATGAATCAGACCAAGAAACTAAGAAAGATCAAAAGGCCTTCATGACCATAACTAGAATCACTTCCAGATGAATATGAAACTTTTGACTATGAAATCCCTGGAAGTGATTTTGAAAATGAAGATCTTCAAATCGCTTATGATGCCCTATATAAAGAAAGTTGTAAGATTACGGCTAAACTGAAAATTCGAAAAGAAAACTTTGCTAATATGAAATTAGAACTTGAAAAATCAGTTTTGGAAAAATCTTATTTTTCTGATTGTTTTAAGAAAAACCAAACTAGATTTAAGTTTGAAAATTTCTGAAATTTAAAATTTCAAAACAGAAAATAAGAATTTAAAATTAGAAGTTGCTTCTTTTAAGACTTCAAAAGATACTTAGACATACACCGAAGGTGACCAGAGACTTGAAAAATTATTAACTGCATCTCGACGAAGTAGCGACAAATCTGGCTTGGGATATTTCAAGAGTCACACTGAAAAATCTAAAAATTTCGCTCCTAGATTTGTAAAAGGTGAATCTTCGTAGAAACTATAAAGGAAGTAAAGAAGAATGAAAATACTTTTTTAAAAAACTTCTAATCTAAAAATTAAGGCCATCTATCATAAATATCAAAGGAAAAATAATAATCCACCTCTAATAGATAAGATAGTGGACTTACTTAAATAGTTGTTGAAATCCAACTCAAGAAATAATAGAGTAAGTAGAAACAAGGAAAACTCTTACTCTCAAACACAGTGAATAATAAGAGATCCTCTTAAACCCAAAACCATAATGAAATGGGTTCTATAAGAAAAGTGTCTTGTTATGCTCACAGCTTTCAAACCAAGTAGTCATTCAAGATGGTACCTGTATAGTGGATGTTCTAGACATGTGACAAGTGATAAGGCGATTCTGTCAGACATCGATCAAATCAATTGTAAGACCCGTATTCTAGATCGTATTGTTTCGTCGACTTCCACGATCCTTCCCGTCGAATTTCGGCAACTTACGACCTATAATCGACATTTGCACACGACCCAAAGTCGTATCCCATAGATTAGAGTTGGCTTAATCCGAGACTTGTACCATTGCAACCGCACTGTTGCCGCGGTTTTGACGCTGCGTATTACCCGCCAAGGCGATACCTAGGTCAGAAGATGTGGGCCCACGTTCAGTTCGAGGAAAATGCCCCGTGTTTGCAATCCCAAGAGAATCTCTACAACCCATCCTATCAATCACTAAATCAATTAATCAATCACCTCATGTCAAGTACAAGAGCAACCCATGCTTTCTTTCTCCACAAGTCAAGCAATCTACCCTAAAAGTTAATAAATCTCTCAGCTCACCCATCATTCACCTCACATCCATCACTCATAACCATCACTTCTCTTACAACCACCCCTCTCTCTCCCATTTCTCAACACAAATTTCAAGAAAGCAAAGTGGTGGATGTCCATGATTTTCCGAGAGAGAAAGTGAGATGTGTGTGACCACTTCCTACCCCAAAATCCTTCATCCTAGCCATTCCTTTCTCATCACCCTCCATCAAAGTGAGACACAAGAAGATCGGCATTCCATCGAACCAAGAAGATCAAATAGTGGGTGTTTCTATAGGCCTAGATTGCATAGTTTTGATGATGGGCCGAGTGGGGCCTACCGATTAATGGTATGGATCTCACTTTGGACCCTAGGTGTGGTTGATGGCCCACCTTGATTCTCATGATCATTCCATGATGGGGCCATTCTCTATGGACCCCACATGATGTCTATTTCCCTTGCATGGATAGGGTCATCTAGACCTTCCATTTCGATGGAGAAAGGATCTCCACCGTTGATTTTGATCGGTGGGCCCATATAAAATGGGACCCACTTGATGTATGTTGTAAATCATGCAAGGGAGGGCCCATAGTGTCGGGGTCCATCCATCATCACGTCTCTCTCTCTCTCTCTCTCTCTCTCTCTCTCCTTCCTTTATTTATTTTGTGGCCCACATGATGAGCGTATGTGGTGTCCAAACCGTCTATCAAGTGGACCCCATGGTCGTCCAAGCCATGCGGGCCCTACCCTTGGTGATGGGAAGACACAAATATCAGATTGATCAAGTGGGCCACATCCATGTGGGACCACCTTGATATTTACATCCATGTCCAGCATCCCTAGATGTTGGACGTTGTGAAGGAAGTGGGTGTATTAACAAAAAAAAATTAGCTATTTGGGTGGGCCACTCATATGGGCCCCACCTTGATGTATGAACCCAATTCATGCTGTCCATTCCATTTCCCAGCCCGTTTTAGACTTTGAACTGAAAAATGAACCCAATCCGATTTTCTGGCGGGCCATAGAATAGAAAATATTGATTTTTACCGTTAAAAATCGACTAGGACCCACCTTGAGCCAAAACATATCGAATATTGGGCTTGTTTGGTCGGTCTTAAGCCATGAAATGCAATGGCTGGAGTGGATTCACCTGTCTCGGGCCCCATATAGGAAAAACCATAAAAAAAAATAAGTTTTTCAAAAAAAAAAAAATAGCATGCAGCACCCGCTGTTGCTGGATGCAACAGCAGGACACTGCTGCGTTTGGCGGGCGGGTAGGGACCACGGTCCCAGCCATGGTCCCCACTTTGATATGTGTAGAACATCCACACCGTGCATTTGTTGGGTCCCCTTTGGGATAGTAGGCACCCCAAAAATTAGCCATATATATAACTCAGGTGGCCCATGTCACAGGGAGTAGTGGGATTGAACGATTACTATTGAAACCCTTTTCGGTTGTCACAGAAGTTTTGGATCATTATGAAATTTGTTTTCCTCTTCAAATCCCCTTTGTTTTCCTCTTCAAATCTGGATTGGATGGTATTTAAACATTATGGTGGGCCCCACGTGGGACCCACTGATGTGTGTATTACATCTCACACCTCCCCACGTGAGAGTGGGACGACTGGTGTACCTCACTCCAACTTCATAGCTGCTGGTAGTGGCGACACCAAGTTTTGTGGACTCCCATCTATTTCACCTATGCCGTCCATCCCTATGGGACCCACCATGATGCATGTGTTGCATCCAAACCGTCCAGCCTTTTGGCAAGCTCATTTTAAGGCTTGGAACAAAATAAGACAGGTCTATTTATCAAGTGGACCACATGACACTATGAGCATTGAACGTCTACCATTGAAATTCCCTTGGTATGATAGAAATTCTGGATCAACATGAAATTTGTTTTTTCCTCTTAATTCAGGTCCATGTGATCTTCTGATCAGATTGGATAAAAAATTAATAAACTTTATGGTGGGCCGTGGGAATCTTAATGGTGGAAATCATTATCACCACTTATATTTGGGTGTGACCCATTTGATATACATGAGGCCCATTGGTGTGGCCCATTTGATATACATAAGGCCCATGTGATTAGGCCCATCTTAATGTATTTGTGGCCCTTGTTGAGGCCCACCTTGGTATATATATGAGGCCCATATGATTAGGTCCATCTTGATGTAGTTATGGCCCATCCATTGAGGCCCAACTTGATATATATAAGGCCCGAGTCATGAGGCCCATTTGATGTATTGGAGGCCCATGGGTCGAGGCCTAATGGGATGCACACAAGTCCATTACAATGTGTGATTCTACCATAGTTTATGTAATGATGTTTATGGCGGGCTATGCCTTGGGAGCAATGATGGTTTGACGTCCACATTGTAAAATAATATTGGTTTAATGTCTGCATTATAAATCTCCCTAGGGCCCATTGATAGGCCCATACTTGTTGTGTGTAGGCCGTCTAGCCCCATCTTCATTGTGAGGATAATTCATCACCTTATAACATGCTTAATGTAACTAAATAACTCATGCCCATACGCATCATATGTATGCTTGATATAAGTAGTGACTGATCATTGCATATGCCATTGGGCAGATTATTTATGGGACTCATTGGTAGGAGTTACCCACATGAGCGAGTAGTACGCCCGAGATTGCTGCATGACTGGACAATGTGACTCATGCATCTTGCATATGTGTGACATGATCATTGTACGCCCTAGTGACATCAGGGTCGTGGCTCCACAGGCACACTATTGATGGCCCTATCGGATACCGAAAATACTTGGTTCTAGCACTGTGGGCAATTAAGATGTCCTTGGGTGAAAGTCCCAGAACCTTTTTGGTACCAGGAGATGCTCCAACGTCTAGGTCAAGTAGATACAGGAGTGCAGGAGTGCCGAATACCAGTAGGCCGCGTCTCCCACTATGTCGTGGTCAGTTGGAAAGGGGGTGTGGCCTATCCGCCCAAGTGAGGGGGTTGTAAGCTAGGCTGAGTTTGACTAGCTCGCAAATGAGTCCGTTATTAATGATCTAGGTAGGTATTGACAGACTATTGGTCAGGCGGATAGTGTGGTCTTTTCCACTTGTTGGGTTGTGTGGCTAGGCAGGCGGCCGTCAGTGTGAAGTGTATTAGACCCCGGTGATATCCCAGAGAGAAAATATATTGATATGTGTATCTGATGAGGACTGGCATTCTTGTATTGCATCTTGCATATGACATTCAACTACGTAGGCCTCGCATTGCATCGATGTGATCGATAACATTCATATCTTGCATTGTACGGCCTTGGTATGGTCGATAGCATTCATGCCTTGCATCACATAGCTTTGGTAGAGCTGATAACATTCATGGACTTACCCACATATTTCTGCATTACTCTGATACTGCATACTTGGCACTCGCCGTGTACACACACTTATACCACCCTCTAAGCTTTTGTAAACTTATATACGACCGTTGCATGTAGGTGTCATTGGACAGTAGCAGCGATGAGACAGGAGTGCGCATCTAATCATTTTAGAGCTTTTTGATCACCTTGTATTTCCCTTTCCGCATTGTACTTAAATTTTTGATATAGTAGATATGTGGTGATGTTGTTTTTTGACTTGGTTATGCTTGTGGTTATGCTCCATTACAAAAAAAAATATACTGAAAATCCTATTTGTAGGATCCCAGGATCGAAATCTGGCATATGCGTGTCAGGATTTGAGAATGGGGCACTATGGTGGCTGTAGGAGCTGGATTCGGCGATCTGGAATTTTGTGAGCCCGGTTTCCGAGTTTGGGGCGTAACAGAAGTTGGTATCAGAGCATAACTTGGGAATACCTGAGGATCACATCACATATTTACTATGAATTTAGAATGAATAGGTTCTGAATCCGAATGACTTAGCGATTTTCTGACATAGACCCTTAACGTTTATGCCTTTGAGAATTCTCAAGGCTGATAGGTTATTGTTCCTTCCTGTAGGACATGCCGCCTAGAAGAATGACCCGAGCGAATCTCACTCCACCACCTGCGACTCCCGCTCCACCACCTGTGACTCCCGATCTACCACTTGCGAATCCCGTTCCACCACCGGATATTCCTGCTTTCCAACATGAGGATGTCACTCCTTTACCCAAGATCGGTGCGGATTCGACCTTACCTGTGAGTGCCGCCCAGCTACAGTAGATGATACAGGCGATGACCGCTATTCTTCAGGGGCAGAGTAGGCATCCCATTGTTATACCAGCCGAGGTAGAGCAGGAGTGTACGAGCGCCCTTCTCAAGGACTTCTGACACCCTACGTTTCCAGGGCGACCAAACCCTACTACAGCAAAGATATGCTGCTCCAAGGTGGAGAAGATATTCGACACCATGAGATGTACAACCCAGCAGTGAGTCCCATTAGTTGTATTTCTTCTCCAAGGTATGGTTCAGCATTATTGGGCATCTGTCGCCCGATCATTGGCGGCCGATTTCGTGTAGACCTAGGGGGACTTTGCAGACTGGTTTGACCGAAAGTTCTTTCTCGAGCATGTGCGACAGCAGCGCGCATTAGAGTTTGAGATTCTAGTCCAGGGAGACATGACTGTCCCAGTATGAGGCACGTTTTGTCGCACTATCGAGATTTGCGACGTATCTTGTTGAAGATGAGGGGTAGAAGGCCCACCGTTTTGAGAACGGTTTGCGTCCTACCCTCAGGACCCGTGTGATCGGACACATGCTTTAGACATTTAAGTATATTGTGGAGAGGGCCTAGATCTAAGAATCAGATTGGGCCAGTTTGCATAGGGCTCGTGACCAGAGAGGAGATCAGAAGAGGAAGACGCCCTCTTATGGTTCCCAACAGCAGCAACATCATCCACAACAGTGACGCACGACCTGCCCAGCATTCCGAGCATCAGTGGCACCCCCAGCACCACCTCCAGGACCATTTTTAGGTATCTACTTTAGGTGCAGTAGGACAAGACATCGTAGGCACGAGTGTCCATATCCGCAGTAGCAGTGGCCGAGGGCACCGTATCAGCCTCCGCGACAGCCCCCACAACAGCAGCAGCGACCACAACACCAGCCTCTAGGACCACCCCCGCAGCAGTAGAGGCAGCAGATCAGGCCACCACTGTAGCAACAACAACAACAGAGACCTCAGAGGGGACCTGCACCTCCCCAGGGCAGATTTATACCACCCAGCAGGACCCTCAGTCATCAGGAGGAGTCGAGGGTACTCTCCCTGTTTATGCATGCATTACACGTGTATTATTTGATTCTGGTGCATCGCATTTCTTTGTGGCCAATATTTTTGCCGATCGACCGATTTGCCGATGGAGTCTACCCGAGAGGGTTTGTCAGTATCGATACCTTGGGGAAGACTACAGTGTTAGACCGATTTTTCTCATCTTGCCTCATTTTGATTGGGGATATCTTTTTACTTACCGACCTGTTCGTATTACTGATGTCCGAGTTTGATGTCATCCTGGGCATGGATTGGCTTGCCGAGTACCATGCCATATTGGACTGCTCCGCGAGGACAGTCAGGTTCTGTATACCCGGCGTGCGAGAGTTCTAGTTTGTTGTCGAGCTCAGAGGAGAGCAGCTTTCTTACCGTTATTGTGTGCCGTTGAGGAGTCAGCTACTTTGAGTATCAACCAGCTACCAGTCGTTTGTTGTTTTCCTGATGTGTTTTAGGAGATTCTGGGGTTACCACCTCATCGGCACAATGAGTTTCAGATTGATCTCCTGCCCAGTACCGCGCCTATTTCGAAGGCCCCGTATTATATAGCACCGTTAGAGTTGTGGGAACTGCAGAAGCAGTTGGACGAGTCGCACAAGTTAGGCTTTATCCGTCCGAGTAGTTCACCGTGGGGAGTACTGGTACTCTTCGTGAAGAAGAAGGTTGGCTCGTTGAGGCTTTGCATAGATTACCGCGAGCTCGACATGATCACGATCAAGAACAAGTACCCGCTTCTGAGGATCGATGATTTGTTTGATCAGCTACAAGAGGCTCTCTTCTTTTAGAAGATAGACTTGCGGTCTGGTTATCAACAGGTTTGAGTCCGAGATGAGGATATCCAGAAGACAACTTTCAGGTCCCGCTATGGTCATTTTGAGTTCCAAGTCATGTCTTCCGGACTAACCAATGCGCCTGTGGTATTCATGCAGTTGATGAATGAGGTCTTCCGTCCGTATCTCGATCAGTTTGTCGTAGTCTTCATTGACGACATTCTGATATATTCGAGGACCCGAGAGGAGCATGAATGACATTTGGAGATTGCATTGTAGACCCTCCATGCACACCAGTTTTACGCAAAACTGGAGAAGTGCGACTTCTAGCAGGAGGAGGTGAAGTTCCTCGGTCATGTGATGACGAGGTAGGGTGTCGCAGTGGACCCCTCGAAGATTGATACTGTTCGACAGTGGGACCAACCCACGAACGCATCTGAGATCCACAGTTTCCTTGGTTTGGCGGGCTACTACCGATGTTTTATTAAGGGATTCTCTCGTATTACAGCCCCGTTAACCAGGTTGACCCGGAAGGGTGCTAAGTTCGTTTGGAGTGACGCTTGTGAGCAGACATTTATGGAGCTAAAGGACCGCCTCACTTCCACTCCTTTCCTCACTCTTCCCTCTGGGAGTGATGGATTTTTTGTATTCACCGATGCCTCGCGAGTTGGCTTGGGTGCTGTCCTGATGCGGCACAAGAATCCGGTAGCTTATGCGTGTCGCCAGCTCAAGGGCCATGAGCAGAACTACCCCACGCATGATTTGGAGCTGGCAGTAGTTGTCTTTGCCCTGAAGGTGTGGAGTGTAAGAACCGTATCCTAGTCCGTACTGTTCCATAGGCTTCTGCGATCCTTCCGGTCGAATTCTGGCAATCCTCGACCCGTATCCGACATTTACGCACGATCCCAAGTAGAGACCTGCATGCCAAAGTCAGCTTGAACCAAAACCTGTGCCTTGGCGACCGTGCCGTCGCCGCGATTCCAACGCTGTGACTCGCGCACCGACCCGATACCCAAGCTAAAAGATGTCGGCCCACGTTGATTTCGAGGAAAAACATCATGCGTTGCGAACTTCGAGGGAATCTCTACAACATGTCCCATCATCAATCAATGTCAAGTACACACCAACCCAAGTACAACAACCCATACCCTATCCTTACCTCTCTCTTACACAAGCTACCCAAAGTCAACCATTACATCACTTCATCCTCTCTCTACCCATCCCTTTCTTACAACACATCACTTCATCCATCACCCATCACACCTCACCCCAACCCTTTTCACCATCACATCTCTCTCTTCCTCATTTCTCAAAAATCTCTCCAAGCAACAAACTCTCACACATCTGAGCTTCTCCCTCCCAAATGCCAAGTGTGGCCCACTTTCCCTACTCTCTCATCTCCTATCTCAATCATTGATCTATCATCTACCACCATCAAAAGAGAAGGCAAGGAGCTAAGGAGGCTAAGGGAGCAAGAAGGAGGCCTAGAGGTGGGTGATCCACCATTGATTCTAATTTTAAGGGCCCATTTGTTGTGGGACCCACTTGATGTATGCATTATATTTGGGAGGACCCAAGAGTGGCGGGGTCCCTCCCCTTCACGTGTCATTCTCACTCTCTCTCTCTATCCTTCCCCTAGAATGAAGTGGGCCCCACTGAATCGCGTTAAATCTATTCCATCCATCAAACGGTGTGGCCCACCACATTCTAGGTGAAATCCATTGTCGATTTTTGGGATGGTGGGAAGTCTCACATGCTATATAATATATTATATTTATTATTAATATTATATTAATATATATATATGCATGGTGGTGGGCCACGTACATGTGGGACCCACCATGGTGCATGTGTTGTATCAACACTGTCCAACGTCCAGGGACACTGGACGTGCAGCCATAGAAGGGTGTGGCTAACGTGGAGTATGTGCACTGACATGGGTGTGTACTTGCAAGTTAACAAAAAAGAAAAGAAAGAAGAAATGGTGGGCCACTCATGCAGGCCCCACCTCGATGCATGTACTTAATCCAAGCCGTCCATACTTTTCTTCAGACCATTTTAGGCGTTGAGCTAAAAAATGAGGGCAATCTGATCATCGGGCAAACCATAGTATAGCAAGTAGTGTTTCTACCATTGAAATACTCCTTGATGTTTCAGTACGCCAAAACCCATCCAATATTGGGCTTGACAGGTTGGTATTGGGCCACAAAAACCAATGGCTGGGATGGATCCATGTGGTGTGGACCCTATCACAGACAAACCACAAAAAAATCCATTTTTTTAAAGAAACAACAGTTGGTGCTGTTGTTGCAGACGCACGCATGCAGCGCCTACACCTGGCGGACGGACGGCATGGCAGGGACCCACGGTCCTAGCCGTGGGCCCCACCATGATGTGTGTCTACCATCAACACCTTGCAATTGGTGGGCCCTCCTCCCAACTGTGGGCCACCCAAAAAATCAGTCGTATTCGGATCTCAGGTGGCCTACATCACAAGAAACAGTGGGTTGGATGCCTACCATTGAAACCCTCTGGGGTCAGAAGTTTTGGATCAATATGAAATTTATTTTTCCTCAATCCAGGTCTGTGTGATCTCATCAGCCGGTTGGATGGAAACAAACATCACCGTGGGCCCCTGGTCCACGTGACCTTATGAGTAGTTTGGGTTGCAAATAAACATTACAGGGGGCCCTAGGTCCACATGACCTTGTGAACAGTTTGAATGGCATTTAAATATTACAGTGGGCCCCAGGTTGGGTGTAAAATAAACATTTTGGTGGGCGCCCATGTCTGTGTGGCCTTGTCAACAGGCTAGGTGGGAATTATACGTTATGGTGAGCCCCACATGAGACCCACTAATGTATGTATTGTATTCACACCTTCCATTGTGTGGGCCCCACCATGAGATATGTACTTCATCTATGCCCTCCATCCTTTCCATCCCTATGGGACCCACCCTGATGCACATGTTACATCCAAATCGTCCAACCTTTGGCAAGTTCATTTTAAGGCTTGAGACTAAAAATAAGACAGATCTAGGATCAGGTGGACCACATTATAGAAAATAGTTGGTTTGAACGTACACCATTAAACCCTTAAAATTTTTAATGGTGAAAATCCTTATCACCACTTATATTTGGGTGTGGCCTATTTGATATACGCATGGCCCATTGTTGAGGCCCACCTTGAACTATATAAGGCCCATTAAGATGTATGCAAGACCCATGGGTTATGGCCCATTGATACGGCCCATTTGATGTACTTAAGGCCCAATGGGAAGTATTTAGGCCCATTGCAATGTGTGATTCCTCTATGGTGTATATAATGATGTTTACAACGGGCTATGCCTTGGGAGCAATGATGGTTTGGCGTCTACATTATATGTATGATGTTAGTTAGATGTCCGTATTATCACTCTTCCTAAGGCCCATTGATAGGCCCATACTTATAATATGTAGGCCGTCTAGGCCTATTTTCGCTATGTACAAAGTCCACATTATATAACATGTTTAGTATAGATCCATGATTCATGATCATATGCATCATATGTATGCTTGATATGAGGAGTGACTGATCATAGCATATGCCCTCGGGCAGATTGTTTATGGGCTCCCTAATAGGCAGAGTTGCTCTACATGAGCGCGTGATACACGTAGGACTGTTGCATGACTGGTGGTGTGACTCATGTACTTGCATGTGTGATTGTGGTTACTGTATGCCCTAGCGTTATCAGGGCCATAGCCTCCACAGATACATCGTGGATGGCCGGATTGAATACCGAAAATACTGTTCTAGCATCAGGGCGCCATAGATATCCCTAGGTGAAAATTCCTAAACCCAATGGTACCAGAGGATGACTCCAACGTCGGGACTGAGTGGATACATGAACGCATGAGGGTCGTATACCAGTAGGCCGCGTCTCCCACTGTGTCGACGTCGGTTGAAAAGGGGTGTGACCTTAACCGCATGAGTGAGGGGGCAATTTCTAGGTTGAGTTTGATCAGCTTGAGGAATCGGTCCGCTAACGACGAGCAAGGCCCGATATTGGTAGGTGGATAGTAAGGTCTCTTCCACTCTCCCAGTTGTGCGTTCGGATAGGGGCGGCAAGCTGGCATAGAGTGTACTAGACCCCGGTGATTATCCAAACTGAGAACTGTACTGATATATGATGAGGATTGGCATGCTTGAGTTACATCTTACACACATGGTCTTGACATGACCGATAGCATTTATATCTTGCACTGCATAGCCTTGGTACGGCTGATTTCATTCATGTACTCATCAGCACGATTTCGAATTACTCTGATCTTACATTCTGAGCATGCTCATATTGCGCACACACTTACACCACCCTCTAAGCTTTCTATAAGCTTATGCACGATTGATGCGTGCAGGTGACGTCAGGACGTAGCCGTAGTATAGTAGCAATAGGAGCATGCTGTCGAGCTTTTGGAGTTTTCTTTATTTGCATTATCCTGTATTTCCGTTCAGACGCATTGTACTCAAAATTTTTTTTTATAATCATAGTGGATTTTGTGATGGTGTTTTTGTGGTTATTGTTCATGGGTTATGCTTATGGTTATGCTCATTACAAATTAAATTGATGATTAAAAATTCTCCTTTTAGTATCCCAGGATCGGAACCTGGTGTATGGGTGCTGGGAGCCGAGAATGGGGTACTACAAAGGCTGTCGGTGCTGAATTCGGTGATCGAGAATTTTGTGAGCCCTGTTTCTAAGTTCAAGGCATGATGGAAGTTGGTATCAGAGCATAACTTGGAAATAACCAAGAACAACATCACGTGTTTGCTATGAGTCTAGGATGATTAGGTTCCGAGTGCGTAACCTTCCGATTGAGTTCCCTAACGTGCGATTTGCAAGGTTGATTAACATCTTTATTCTTCCTATAGGACATGCCGTGCAAGCCAGTGACCCGTTCGACTCCCGCTCTACCACCTGAGGCTCTAGCTTTACCACCTACGCCTCCCATTTCACCACCAGAGATCCCTGCTTCCCTGCTTGAGGATGATGTTCCTCCACCTGAGGCTGGTACGGATCCTACCGTACCTGTGAGTGCCTCGCAGTTACAGCAAATGTTACAGGCTGTGACTACTGCGCTTAAGGTGCAGGGCAGGCGCCTAGTTATTTCTCCAACCAGGCTGAGCAGGAGCGAGCGAGCGCCCTTCTTCGTGAGTTCAGACAGCTCGATCCTCCACGTTTCCAGGGCGAGCCAGACCCGATTACAGCTGAGAGATGGTGCTCCGATGTGGAGAAGATCTTCAATACTATGTCATGTACAACCGAGCAGCGAGTGCGGTTGGCAGTGTTTCTTCTCCAGGGGGAGGTCGAGCATTGGTGGACCTCCGTTACCCGCATCGCAGGACCTGATCATGTCTGGACATAGGAGGACTTTATTGACCGATTCAAGGAGCAGTACTTCCCCGACCATATCCGTCGTCAGAGAGTGTTAGAGTTCAAGACCCTGGTGTAGGGGGACATGACCGTTTCATAGTACGTAGATTGTTTTGTAGCGCTATCAAGGTTTGCACCGCATATGGTTGATGATGAGGGGTGGAAGGCCCTCCATTTCAAGAATGGCTTACGTTACGGTCTTCGAGGCCGTGTCATTGGGCATAAGCTCCCGACTTTCCAAGCAGTAGTGCCTAGGGCTCAAATTTATGAGACTGAGTGGGCTGGCACACAAGCCGACCGAGATCAGAGGAGGGGTCAAAAGAGGCAGCCCCCTCCAATAGTTCCCAGCATCATCAACGACCGCAAAGATACAGGAGCCACCCATCTGCCAGAGTACCAGCAGCACCATCGACACCCCCAGTAGCACCACTCGAGAGACAGCTTTCTGACACTTGCTATTGATGCGGTGGGATAGGACCCCATAGGTGGGTGTGTCCCCAACCTCAGCATCAACAGCCGAGAGCACCACAAAGAAATTTCCACGGTGAGAGAGTACCGTAACGTTCCTGCTCATGCGAAGAAGAATAACAGATTCCACCACCGAGGCCCCTCAAGAAGAAGATCGGACACCGGCCTCCTAAACCTGCAGCGGCGGCAGAGCGCGATTCTCAAGTGCCTCAGCGACATCAGCAGCAGCAACATCCTCAGGAGAGCTGTAAGACCCGTATCTTAGACAATACCGTTTCGTTAACTTTCGCGATCCTTCCCATTGAATTTTGGTAACTTTCGACTTATAATAGACATTTGCGCATGACCTTAAGTCCTATCTCGTAGAATGGAGTTGGCTTAATCCGAGACTTGTACCATTGCGACCGCTTCATCGTATGGTTATGACGCAGCGTATTATGCTCCGAGGCAATACCCAGGTCAAAAAATGTGGGCCCGCATTCAGTTCGAAGAAAACATCGCGCGTTTGCAATCTCAAGAGAATCTCTACAACCCATCCCATCAATCACTGAATTAATTAATCAATCACCTCATGTTAAGTACAAGAGCAACCCATGCTTTCTTTCTCTACAAGTCAAGCAATCTACCCCAAAAGTCAACAAATCTCTCACCTCACCCATCACTCACCTCACATCCATCGCTCACCTCGCATCCATTACTCACAACCATCACTTCTCTTACAACCACCTCTCTCTCTCTCTCTCTCATTTCTTAGCACAAATTCCAAGCAATCAAAATGGTGGATGTCCATGGTTTTCCAAGAGAGAAACTGAGATGTGTGTGACCCACTTCCCACCCCAAAATCCTTCATCCTAGCCATTCCTTTCTCATCACCCTCCATCAAAGTGAGACTCAAGGAGATCGACATTCCATCGAACCAAGAAGATCAAACGGTAAGTGTTTCTATAGGCCTAGATTACATGGTTTTGATGATGGGCCAAGTGGGGCCTACCGATTGATGGTATGGATCTCGCTTTGGACCCTAGGTGTAACCGATGGCCAACCTTGATTCTCATGATCATTCCATGATGGGGCCATTCTCCATGGACCCCATCATGATGTTTATTTTCCGTGCATGGATTGGGTCATCTAGACCTTCCCTTTCGGTGGAGAAAGGATCTCCACCATTGATTTTTATCGGTGGGCCCATATGAAATGGGACCCACTTGATGTATGTTGTAAATCATCTAAGGGAGGGCCCATAGTGTCGGGGTCCCTCCATCATCACGTGTCTCTCTCTCTCCTTCCTTTATTTATTTTATGGCCCACATGATAAGTGTATGTGGTGTCCAAATTGTCCATCAAGTGGACCCCATGGCTGACCAAGCCATGCGTGCCCTACCCTTGGCGATGGGAAGACACAAATATCAAATTAATCAAGTGGGCCACGTCCACATGGGACTCACCTTGATATTTACGTCCACGTCCAACATCCTTGGACACTAGACGTTGTGAAGGAAGTGAGTGTACTAATAAAAAAAATTAACTATTTGGGTGGGCCACTCATCTAGGCCCCACCTTGATGAATGAACCCAATCCACACCATCCATTCCATTCCCCAGCTCATTTTAGGCATTGAGCTGAAAAATGAACCCAATCTGATTTTCTGGCATGCTATAACATAGAAAATATTGATTTTTACCTTTAAAAATCGACTAGGACCCACCTTGAGCCAAAACATACCGAATATTAGGCTTGTTTGGTCGGTCTTAAGCCATGAAATGCAATGGCTGGAGTGGATTCACCTAATGTAGGCCCCACATACGAAAAACCACAAAAAAAATAAGTTTTTTTTTTTAAAAATAGCATAGAGCGCCTGCTACTGCTGGACGCTGCAGCAGGATCCTGCTGCGTTTGGCGGGTAGGCAGGGACCACGGTGCCTTCCGTGGGCCCCACTGTGATGTGTGTAGAACATCCACACCATGCATTTGTTGGGTCCCCTTTGGGACAATTCCCCCCCCCCCACACACACACAAAAAAAAAAATAATAATAATAATAAAAAATCAGCCATATATACAGCTCAGGTGGCCCACGTCACAGGGAGCAGTGAGATTGAACGACTGCCATTGAAACACTTTTGGGTTGTCAAGGAAGTTTTAAATCATTATGAAATTTGTTTTCCTCTTCAAATCCGGGTCTGTGTGACCTTACCAACAGCTTGGATGGTACATAAACATTATGGTGGGCCCCACGTGGGACCCATTGATGTGTGTATTGCATCCCACACCTCCCCACATGGGAGTGGGACGGCTAGTGTACCTCACTCCAGCTTCATAGCTGCTGGTAGTGGCATCACCAATTTCTGTGTACTCCCATCTGTTTCACCTATGTTGTCCATCCCTATACGACCCACCATGATGCATGTGTTGAATATAAACTGTCCAACCTTTTGGTAAGCTCATTTTAAGGCTTGGAACAAAATAAGACAGGTCTATTTATCAATTGGACCACACGACACTGTGAGCATTGAACGTCTACCATTGAAATCCCCTTGATATGATAGAAATTCTGGATCAACATGAAATTTGTATTTTTCCTCTTAATTTAGGTCCATGTGACCTTATTATCAGATTGGTTAATAAATAAATAAATGCTATGGTGGGCCTTGGGAATCTTAATGGTGGAAATCATTATCACCACTTGTATTTGGGTGTGACCCATTTAATATACATGGGGCCCATTGGTGTAGCCCATTTGATATACATAAGGCCCATGTCATTGGGCCCATCTTGATGTATTTGTGGCCTGTTGTTGAGGCCTACCTTAGTATATATATGAGGCCCAAGTCATGAGGCCCATTTGATGTATTGGAGGCCCATGGGTCGAGGCCCAATGGGATATACACAAGTCCATTACAATGTGTGAATCTACCATGGTTTATGTAATGATGTTTATGATGGGATATGCCTTGGGAGCAATGATGGTTTGACATCCACATTGTAAGAATAATGTTGGTTTAATGTCCGCATTATAAATCTCCCTAGGGCCCATTGATAGGACCATACTTGTTGTGCGTAGGCCATCTAGGCTCATCTTCGTTGTGAGGATAATTCATCACCTTATAACATGCTTAGTGTAACTCCATGACTCATGCCCATACGCATCATATATATGCTTGATATGAGTAATGACTAATCATTGCATATGCCATTGGGCAGATTATTTACAGGACTCATTGGAAGGAGTTACCCACATGAGCCCGTGGTACGCGCGAGATTGGTGCATGACTGGACAGTGTGACTGATGCATCTCGCATATGGTAACATGATCATTGTACGCCCTAGGGCCATGGCTCCACAGGCACACTGTGGATGGCCGTATCAGATACCAAAAATACTTAGTTCTAGCACTATGGGCACTTAGGATGTCCTTGGGTGAAAGTCCCAGAACTTTTTTGGTACCAGGATATGCTCCAACATCTAAAATGAGTGGATACATGAGCGCAGGAGTGTCGAATACCAGTAGGTCGCATCTCTCACTATGTCGTGATCAGTTGGAAGGGGGTGTGACTTTATCCACCCAAGTGAGGGGGTTGTAAGCTAGGCTAAGTTTAACCAGCTTGCAAATGAGTCCGCTGTCGACAAACCGAGTAGTATTGACAGAATACTGGTGACGCGGATAGTGTGGCCTTTTCCACTTGCTAGATTGTGCGGCTAGGGAGGCGGTAGTCAGCGTGAAGTGTATTAGACCTCAGTGATATCCCAGAGGAAAACTGTACTGATATGTGTATTTGATGAGGACTGGCATGCTTGTATTGTATCTCGCATATGACATTTGGCTACATAGGCCTCACAATGCAT
This sequence comes from Magnolia changhungtana, assembly GCA_030180095.1. Taxonomy (NCBI): domain Eukaryota; kingdom Viridiplantae; phylum Streptophyta; class Magnoliopsida; order Magnoliales; family Magnoliaceae; genus Magnolia; species Magnolia changhungtana. The sequence goes on along the minus strand of JASAUF010000502.1, from coordinate 812,737 downwards.
CGGTATGGCTAATAGCATTCATGTCTAGCATCACATGGCCTTAGTATGGTTAATAGCATTCATGTCTTGCATCACATAACTTTAGTACAACTAATAGCATTCATGGACTTACCAGCATATTTCTGCATTACTCTGATACTGCATACTTGGCACTTGCCATGCGCACACACTTACACCACCCTCTTAGCTTTTGTAAACTTATGCACGACCGTTGCATGCAGGTGTCATTGGACAGGAGCAGCGGTGAGGCAGGAGTGCCATCTGATCATTTTGTAGCTTTTTTATCACCTTGTATTTCCATTTTCGCATTGTACTTAAAGTTTTTGATATAGTATATATGTGGTGATGTTGTTTTGTGACTTGGTTATGCTTGTGGTTATGCTCCATTACAAAAAAAAAAAATCATACTAAAAATTCTCCTTGTAGGATCGTAGGATCGGAATCTAGCATATGAGTGCCAGGATTCGACGATCGGGAATTTTATGAGCCCGGTTTCCGAGTTTAGGGCGTGACATCGATGGAGGCTTAGTGGCATTCGAAGATGGTAGCTACTACATGATCATCGAAAGAGGTAATGTAAAACTTCCAAACCTATCTATCTTTAAAGATGTCTTATATGTTGAAGGTTTAAAACATAATTTGCTAAGCATTTCTCAAATATGTAATAATAATTACAGTGTTAAATTTTCAGATCACAGATGTGAGACAATTAATAATCAAGGCCATATACTATTAAATGGTCAAAGAACCTCTGAAAATTGCTATATCATTGATGACTCTTATTCTTCAACTCACTCTTGTTACATGGTCCAAACAGATGAAACTGAATTGTGGCATCAACATCTTAGACATGTAAATTATAGAGATGTATATAAATTAAGTAAGAGAGATTATCTTCGAGGTTTACCCAAACTAAAATTTTTTTAGAAAAAAGTATGTGGTGTCGGCCAAATAGGAAAACAAATTAGGAGTAGTCACAAAAAGCTGAACTCCTTAGCCACAACAAGACCTCTTGAACTACTCTATATGAACATAGTTGGACCAACTCGAATGGAGAGTAGAGGTGGTAAGAAATACTTTCTAGTTGTAGTTGATGACTACACTAGATACACTTGGGTAGCCTTCTCAAGAGAAAAGTTAGATGCTTTTGACAAAGTCAAAAGTTATTTAAACGCATCTAGACTGAAAAAGAACTATCAGTGAACAGAATAAGAAGTGATAATGGCACTGAATTTAAAAATAGTAATTTCGAAAAGTTCTATAATAACCATGGAATATTACATGAATTTTCTACTCCTAAAACTCCACAACAAAATGATGTTGCGAGAGGAAAAACAGAGTTCTACAAGAAATGGGGATGTTATGCTTAACATTTAAGAAAATAGCAAAATATCTATTAGCTGAAGCTGTTAATATCACTTGTTATATTATTAATCGAGTTTATATAAGAGCATACAAAAATAAAACGCCCTATGAACTTTGATTTAATAAAAAACCTTCTATAAAATGTTTTCATACTTTCAGAAGCAAATGGTTCATTTTACGAGATTGAGAACATTTGGGAAATTTTGAAGCAAAAAGTGATGAGGGTATATTTTTCGGGTATGCTCTAAATAGTAGAGCATATCGTGTCTTGAATAAAAGGACTGGGCTGATACATGAATCTATAAATGTTGTTATCGATGATCAAACTATCACTCCTAATTATGATCATGATGATGAAATTACTATTCTTAATCAATCTGAATCATCATCAAAATCAGATCCAACTGTGAATAAATAAGTCAAAGATCATCCGACAAATCAAATACTCGGTAATGTTCACACTGGTGTACAAATAAGAAGACAATTGGAAAACATATGCAATCATGTGTGCTTCAATTCCTAGATAGAACCTGCTAATGTAAATGAAGCCCTTGCTAATGAAAATTGGATTTTGGCTATGCAAGATGAATTGAATCAATTTATCAAAAAAGATGTTTGGCATTGAGCTCCTAGACCATCTGACAAACATATGAATGGAACCAAATGGATCTTCAAAAATAAATCTGATGAATTGGGTAATATTATAAGAAGTAAAGCACGATTGGTTGTATAAGGGTATACTCAAATTGAAGGAATTAACTATGATGAGACCTTTGCTCCAGTTGCTCGATTTGAATCCATCAAGTTATTTATTTCCATCGTATGTCATAAAAATTTTAAAATATACCAAATGTATGTTAAGAGTGCCTTCTTGAACAGTGACTTAAATGAGAATTTTATGTACAACAACCTAAAGGGTTTAAAGATCCTAAACTTCCTAACAACAATGTATACCATCTTAAAAAGGCTCTGTATGGCTTAAAACAAGTACTAAAAGTATGGTATGAAAAACTAACTAAATTTCTTCTTAATCAAAACTTTAAAATGGGAAGTGTTGATAAAACCCTGTTTATTAAAAAAAATTATATATATAATGAAGATATGTTGATTGTTCAAATATATGTAGATGATATTATCTATGGATCAATAAATACTAACATTTCCTCTAAGTTTGCAGATTCGATAAAATTAGAATTTAAAATGAGTATGGTTGGTGAGCTAAATTATTTCCTTGTTCTCCAAGTGAAATAGCTTAAGGATGGGATATTTATCTCTCAAACCAAATATGCGATGAATCTTATTAAGAAATTTGGCTTTAATAATGGTAAAAAATTTTAAATACCCATGGCTACAACACTCAAACTGTCTAAAGATGATTCAGGTAAAAGTGTTGAACCGCATCTTTACTGTACATGATTGGTAGTTTATTATATTTAACTACCAATAGACCTGATATTTGTTTTAGTGTAAGCATATATGCTAGATATTAATCTAACCCAAAAGAATCTCATTTATCTGCGGTTAAAAGAATAATCAGATATGTTGTTAGCACTGCTAATTTGGGCTTATAGTATCCTCATGATACATCATTACATATTGCTGGATATATTGTAAGGCTCGTGTCCTAGCACTATGCTGTTCCTTAGACTCACACGATGCTCCCGGTTGAATTTCGGCGACCTACGACCTGTAAACAATGTTTGCGCATGACCTTAAGTAGCATCCCATAGATCCAAGTTGACTCGACCCAAAACCTGCGCCATTACAATCGTGTCGTCACCGCATCATGCACGCCAATGTGAAGCCTAGGCTAGGAGATATGACCCATGTATAATCCCGGCTATACACCGCGCATTGCGAGACCGTAGGATTCCAGGTAGAAAAAGAATCTCCACAAGCCATCATTACCATAACATCACCCTACCTATCCTAGCCTGCCCTAGCCTAAGATGACATCATCCCTAGCCCACGCATGCCTTAAAAGTAATAATGGCTAGCATGCCTCTCCCTCCCCATGCCTTCTTACAAGTCATCATGATACCCCATCATTATCTCCTCTCCCTACACTACCCCTCTCTCTCTCCCATTCTCTACCATTCTCCTCCATTGCAACCCAACGTCCAAGTAAGGGAAGGAGAGAACCTAACACCCCATCCCATCTTCCACCTTTGATCCCATCATCCAACCATTAGAACCTCATCTTCCTCCATTAAAAGTGAAGCTTAGGAGCTTGGGATTGCTAGGAAGCTTGAAGGAGAAGAGGTGGGTGCTTCTTTAGGGCAGATCTCACCATTTTCATGCATGGGGAAAGTGGGACCCACCAATCAATGGTGGGGATCCCGTCTTGGTCCCTAGGTGTGGCCAATGGCCCACTATGATTGCATGCATGTATCCATAGTGGGGCCATTTTCCATAGACCCCACCATGATTCTTCCTTGTTGCTTAGCATGTAAGGGTCATTTGGACCATTGGTTTTGTGATGGGGATGGCATCCCCAACTTGTTGCCTTGTTTTACATGATTCAAATGCAAGGAAAGAAAATATAAATATCGGTTTGATCTAGATGTGTGTGGCCCATCCAGGTGGACCCTACCTTGATGCATGTGTTTTAAATCCTTGCTATCTAGCAATTTGGACAGCGTGCTGTCCATTTTTCCCACCTGCATGACCGGTCAGTCATGTTGGGATGGGTGAATGGAAAACACATTATCAGCTTGATTCTTCGGTTGGAGTGAGGTTGCCCACTGACGTGTGGACCCCACCTTATTATATGTTTGAATCCATGCTATCTAGCCATGGGAGACCGCCCCTAGTGTGGGCTCAGCAAGCCTGGAGGGTCCAATTACTGGTACCATCCAGTAGGTCTGAATGAAGGGAAAATGCAAATGTCAACTTGATTGTAAGACAGGTGGGCCACTCACGTGGACCCCACCTTGTTGTGCATGTGAGAGATGCACACCATCCATCCATTTCTTCCATATTCAGTAGGCCCTGGGCCCAACCCGGGGGCAGATCCAACACCCAATCTGAGCCAGCAACTTAGTCGTCCCACCATCTGCTGGACCGGCCATGATGTATATGTTTTATCCTCTTCCTCCATCTATTTTGTGGCCCACTTAACTGGGACCCACCTCAAGAAAATATGTGATATCCAGGCCACCCATCTATAGGACGCCCAAAGCTAGGCCAGTAGTCCAATGGGGCTGACCATCCAAGTTGCTGGGCCACCTTAATGTTTGTATTATATCCACGTCGTTCCCTATTTTTATGGCCCACATGAAAGAGGCCCACCCTCTGGTGGGACGTTTGCAGGTGGGGCCCACTTTATGTTTTACCCCAGCCGCCCAGACCCTTTGGATGTCCAACAGGTTGGGACGCTGCTGGACTGGCCCTCCAGCAGTAGGCCCACCCTGATGTATGTGTTGTATCCATGTTGTTCATTTGGTGGGGCCCACAGTGACATTTATGGGCCACCATGAATTATGTATTTCATCTAGATAGTCCATCTACTGGACATCCAGTAGGTCTAGAAAGTTGGGAGGGCTGGACGTCTAATAAGGGCCGAACTTGCTATATGATATTGCCCTTTGTAAAGTTGGGAGGTCTACCATGTTGAAAGTGTAATGTATACACACTATTCCTCCATTTTTCTGAGATCATGGACCCCCATCAAAACCTTGTAAGGCCCACCTTCCATCTACATCAATGAGGACCAGACCATCCAGATTTCTGGACTTCCAATAGGCCCAGATGGGCTGGACGTCTAGCATTGAGCCCACTTTGTTGTACATACATGCTGCCCATCCATTTTGCTGGATCATGGGCTGACTTGTAAGGCCCACTATGATGTATGTGTTGTATGTACCCTGCCCATCTATTTTTCTGGGCCATGGGCTGCCCCATGAGACCCATTATGATGTATGTGTTGCACATGCTGCCCATCTATTTTGTTGGATTATATGGGCTTTCCCAAGAGGCCCATCATGATGTATGTGATTATATTCATGTTGCTCATCCATTATCCAGATTGTATCAGGGCCATAGGTCCCATTGTACGTTAGATTCTATGATAGGGCCGCCCTCTAGGAGCAATGGTGGTTAAATGTCCACGTTGTAAACTCCCTAGGACCCATTGCTAAGCCCATTCCCCATCTATCCTTATTAGGCTATCCCAATTTATTGGGCCCCCATTGATATTACCATGATCCATCTCACCATATTGGGCTAACCCCAAACCGTTGGGTCCCCATTGATGCTAGTGGGATTATCCAAACGTTGAAGCCCACCTTGTGTGCTTACTGGGCCCCATAAGAAAGCCCAATTTACTATATGATAGGGTGGATGAGGAAGCCCTCTTATTGTACTTAGGCTTATCCTCTTGACTCCCTTTATGTATGTAACATCGGGTTAATTTATCCTCTGTTTAGAGCATATCTTGATGTTTGGATTAGATACCCATCCTTCTGTGGACCCCACCATAAATACAAGCCAATTATTATTTATGTCTAATAATCATGCTTAGTATACATCATGATACATGCCCATACGCATCATTTGGATGCCTGTTATGAGGATTAATTGATCATAGCATATGTCGTTGGGCTGAGATGTTTGTGGGACTTCCTGAGAGACGGAGTTACCCCACATGAGTGCACAGTACGCGCAGGTTTGATGCATGACTGGATGGTGTGACTCATGAATCTCGCATTCTGTGTGATATGATCACTATACGCCCTAGCGACATCAAGGTCGTGGCCTCCATAGGCATATCGTGGATGGCAGGATTAGATACCGAAAATGTTTTGGTTCTAGCACTGGGGCACTTAGGATGTCCTTGGGTGAAAGTCCCTAAACCCTTATGGTACTAGGAGGTTGCTCCAACGTCAACACTGAGTGAATACATGAGCGCCCGAGTGCCAAATACCGGTAGTTCGCATCTCCTACTGTGTCATGGTCGGTTAGAAGGGGGTGTGACCTTACCCTCCCCGGTGAAGGGGGCACAGCTAGGTTGAGTTTAACCAGATCGAAACTGTGTCTGCTACTGATGAGCCAGGTAGATATTGGCAGACTACTAGCCAGGCAGGTAGTGAGGTCTCTTCCACTTGCCTAGTTGTGCACTTGGAGTAGGGCGACATTCTAGTGTATAGTGTACTAGACCCCAATGATATTCCAAAGATGAACTGTACTAATATATGGATCCAGTTAAGGACTGGTGTGCTTGCGTTGCATCTTGCATATGACATTTGGCTACGTAGGCCTTGCATCGCATAGCCTTGGTACGACTGATAGCATTCATTCTGATATTGTATGCTTGGCAGCATGTACTTACCAGCATTTTCTCATTCATGGATTTGCCTGCATTTTTTGCATCATTCTGATATTGTATGCTTGGCACATGTATTGCGCACATGCTTATACCACCCTCTAAGCTTCTTATAAGCTTATGCACAACCATTGCATGCAGGCGACGCTAGGATGCAACCAAGCTGAGGCAGGAGCGTGCAGTGATATTTTTTGAGTTGTGATATATACTTATACTTCCCTTACGCATTGTACTCAAACGCTTTAATTATAGTGGATATGTGGTAATGTTATTTTTTTGATTTGGTTATGCTTATGGTTTTGCTTCCCTTTACAATTTTTTTAAATACTAAAAATTCTCCTTATAGGATCCTAGGATCGGAATCTGGTATATGAGTGTCGGGAGCCGAGAATGGGGTACTATGGAGGTTGTCGGCGTCGGATTTAAGAGGTTGTCGGCGCCGGATTTAACGATCGAGAATTTTGTGAGCTCTGTTTCCGAGTTTGGGGCGAGACAAGAGTTAGTATCAAAGTATAACTTGGGAATACATAAGGATAACATCATATGTCTGCTATGAACTCAGAATGGTTAGGTCCCCGAGATTGATAAATTAGCAACCTTTTGATATAGTTCCCTAACGTGTGTACCTTCGAGAGTTCTCAAGGCTGATAGGCCCCTTATTCCCTCTTATAAGACATGGCGCCTAAGCGAGCGACCTGACCGACTCCTGCTCCCCCACCTCAGACTCTCGCTCCCTCGCCTGAGATTCCCATTCCCCCACCTGAGACTTCTACACCCCTCTCTGAGACTAGCGTAGCCCCGACCGTGCCCTCGAGTGCAGATCAGCTCCAAAAGATGCTACAGGCCATGACCGCCGTCCTTCAGGGGCAAGGGAGGTGACTCGCTGAGATACCCACATAGGCAGAGCAGGAGCGCACGAGCGTCCTTCTACGAGAATTCATATAACTTGATCCCCAGTCCTTCGAGGGAGAGCCTGACCTGACAGCGGCAGAGAGATGGTGATCCCGAGTGGAGAAGATATTTGACACCATGAGGTGCTCGACCGAGCATCGAGTCCCGTTGGCAATGTTTCTACTTTAAGGCGAGGTCGAGCACTGGTGGGCATCGATCGCCCGAGTGGCAGGAGCTGATTTTGTATGGACTTGGGCAAATTTTATTAACCTATTCGATTAGAAGTTTTTCCCTGACCACGTCCGACAACAGCGTGCACTTGAATTTGAGACTCTTTTGCAGGGGGACATAACAATGTCCCAGTATAAAGCCCACTTCGTCATACTGTCGAGATTCGTAATGTATCTAGTTAATGATGAGGGGTAAAAGGCCCGCCGTTTTGAGAACGGCTTACGTTTTGTCCTCAGGAGCCGTGTCGTCAGTCACATGCTCCCGACTTTTGAGCAGGTAGTACAGAGGGCCCAAGTATATGAGGCAGAGTGGGCCGATTTGTAGAGGGTCCATGACCATAAAGGAGACCGGAAGAGGAAGGCCCCCTCTGGTAGCTCCTAGCAGCATCGACCACGGTAGAGGCGCACGGGCCACCCAGCCTTCCGAGAAACAGTAGCACCTCCAATACCACCTCCGAGGCAATTCACTAATGCCTGTTATGAATACGATGAGACAGGGCACCGTACATGGGAATGTCCCTGCCCTTAACAACAGCAGTAGCGGCCGAGAGCACCGCAGCATCCTCCACCACAGCAGCAGCGACAGCAGCTCCTACCACCAAGGCCCCCACAGCAGTACTAGCAACATCAGCCTTCAAGACCGCAATAGCAAAGGCAGGAGTTTCAGTCGCCACAACAGCAACGACCTCAGAAGAGACATGCGCCTCCCTAGCCAGCTAAGGGCAGATTTTACATAGCACAGTAGGACCCTCAGTCATCAGGGGGAGTCATCGAGGGTACCCTTCCTGTTTCTACATGCATAGCTTGTGTTTTGTTTGATTCTGGTGCATCGCATTCCTTTATGTTTGAGGATTTCTACCGATCGACTGATTTGCCATTAGAGTATACTCGTGAGGGATTGAGAGTATCGAGGCCCTTAGGGAAGACTACAGTGCTAGGTTGATTTTGTTCATCTTACCCTGTTTTGGTTGAGGAGATCTTTTTGTCTACTGATCTATTTATGTTGCCGATGTCAGAGTTTGATGCCATCCTTGGCATGAATTGACTCGCCTAGTATCATGCCATCTTGGATTGCTCTGCGAGGACAGTCACGTTTTGTATACTCAGCACGCCACAGTTCCAGTTTATAGCCAAGCCTAGAGGAGAGCAGCTTTCTTGCTTGATGTCGTATGCCATTGAGGAGTCAGTTACTTTAGGTATCAACTAGCCGCGGGTCAACTGTGATTTTCTCGATGTGTTCTAGGAGATTCTGGTATTACCGCCTCGTCAACATATCGAGTTTCAGATTGATCTTATGCCCGGTACCGTGCCTATCTCAAAGGCCCTGTATCGTATGACACTGTTGGAGTTGTAGGAACTGCAAAAGTAATTGGACGAGTTGTGCGAGCTAAGCTTCATCTGTCCGAGCAGTTCACCATGGGGAGCGCCTGTACTCTTCGTAAGGAAGAAGGATGACTAGTTGAGGCTTTGTGTGGATTACCACGAGCTCAACAAGGTCACGATTAAGAGCAAGTACCCACTTTCGAGGATCGATGATTTATTTGATCAGTTGCAGGGGGCGCAGTTTTTTTTGAAGATGGACCTGCGGTTCGGTTATCATCAGATTTGGGTCCGAGAGGAGGATATTCCAAAGACAGCATTCAAGATGCGTTATGATCATTTTGAGGTTCAGGTCATGCCCTTCGGACTAACAAATGCGCCCGTAGTATTCATGCAGTTGATGAATGAGGTCTTCTGTCCATATCTCGATCAGTTAGTTCTGGTATTCATCGACAACATCCTGATACATTCGAGGACCCGTGAGGAGCATGAGCATCATTTAGAGATCGCTTTGCAGACCCTCCGTGCACACTAGCTTTATGCGAAGCTAGAGAAGTGTGAGTTTTGGTAGGAGGAGGTGAAGTTTCTCGGTCATGTAGTGACGAGGCAGGGTATCGCAGTGGACCCTTCAAAGATAAATGCAGTACGTTAGTGGGGCCAGCCTGCGAATATATCTGAAATCCGTAGTTTCCTTAGTTTGGCGGGCTACTACTGATAATTCATTGAGGGATTCTCCCGTATTGTAGCCCCGTTGACCAGATTGACTGAGAAGGCGCTAAGTTTGTGTGGAGTGATGCATGTAAGTTGGCATATACAGAGTTGAAGGACTGTCTTACATCCGTACCTATCCTCACTCTTCCCTTTGGGAGTGAAGGATTTGTGGCTTTCACGGATGCCTTAAATATTAGTTTGGGTGTTGTCTTGATGCAGCATGAGAATCCAGTGGCCTATGCGTCTTGCCAGCTCAAGGTCCATGAGCTGAACTACCTCACGCATGATTTAGAGTTGGCTATAGTTGTCTTCGCACTGAAGGTGTGGAGGCACTATCTTTATGGGTTAGGTTCGAGCTCTTCTCTAACTACAAGAGCTTGAAGTATCTATTCTTACAGTCCGATTTGAATATGAGACAAAGACGTTGGATGGAGCTCCTGAAGGACTACGATTTTGATCTTCAGTACCACCCTGGCAAGGTGAACATGGTGGTGGATGCTCTTAGCCATCAGCCACGAGGCTTGGTGGCACATATGATGGTCCAGGAGTGAAGGATGCTCGAGGATATAGTAGAGTATGACTTTGAGTTGGGTCTGTAGTCTTCTATCGTGTAGTTATCGAACTTGTCGATTCAACCCTCTTGTCGTAAGGGTGATCGAGGCTTAGCAGACAAATGAGTCATTACAAGATTATCGAGTAGAGGCAGCATCTGAGAGCCAGTCAGCTTGGTATATTGGTTCTGATGGTGGACTTCATTTTAGAGGTTGATTATGTGTCCCGGATGTTCTAGAGTTGCGCATAGATCTTATGACCGAGGCATATTGATCGAGGTTTTCTATCCACCTCGGCTCGACGAAATGTACCGCGACATGAAGAGGTAGTATTTTTGGGTGAGGATGAAGTGTTAGATCACCAGTTTTGTGGTCGAGTGTAACACGTGCCAACATGTTAAGGCTGATCATCAGAGACCCCCAAGTCCATTACAGCCATTGAGCATCCTGTTGTGGAAGTGGGAGCACATATTCATGGATTTTATCATGGGTTTGCTAAGGACTTAGTGTGGTCACAACGTCATCTGGGTTGTCGTGGATTGTCTGACGAAGTTAACACATTTTCTCGCGATTCGTGCGACCTAGCCTTTGGACTGGAATGTCAGATTATTCCTTAATGAGATTGAGACTACACGGTGTTCCAATTTTGATCATTTCTAACCGAGACCTGTGGTTCACATCACAGTTTTGAAGGAGCTTTCAGAAAGCGATGGGGTCTACCTTGCAGTTCAATACCATATATCATCCGCAGACCGACGGGCAGATCGAGAGGGCTAACCAGATCCTTGAGGATATGCTTCGGGCTTACATGATTGACTTTTTGGGTAGCTGGGATGAGCATTTACGCCGGGTTGAGTTCGCATATAATAACAGCTATCAGGCGACCATTAGCATGGCTCCCTTTGAGGCATTGTATGGCAGGTCATGTAAGTCCCCCAGTTATTGGAAGGGGGTTGGAGAGCACAGTCTCTTAGGTCCTGAGCTTATACAGTAAACTTCAGAGGTCATCGATATCATCAGGCAGAGGATGCACACAGCTCAAAGCTAACAAAATAGTTTTACTGATCGTCGACGTCGTCCCTTGGAGTTTGTAGTTGGGGACCATGTGTATCTCAAGGTCTCACCCATGAAGGGTGTGGTTCGATTTAGAACGAAGGACAAGCTTGCCCTAAGATTTATTGGGCCTTTTAAGATCACTGGGCACGTTGACGTCATAACCTATAGGTTTGCCTTGCCGCCTCATTTGTATAGCATCCACAATGTTTTCCATATTTTTATGTTGTGGAACTGTGAGTCAGACATTATTCCTGTGATTGATTGACAGCCGTTAGAGGTCCACGAGGACATTTCCTACATTGAGTAGCCGATTCATATCGTTAATTGTAAGGAGCATGTCCTTAAGCGTCTTGGGAGAGCGAGGCTGAGATTTGAGAGCGTTATCCCCATCTGTTTGTTGATTGATTGTACTTTATATTATATTTCTTATATATATATATATATGATGCCATGTTCCCTCTTTCCTTTTTTTTTGTTCTGCATCGTAGTGTAAATTTTGAGAACAAAATTTTTATTAGGAGGGGAGAGCTGTAAGGCCCGTGTCCTAGTACCATGTCGTTCATTAGACTCCCGCGATCCTCCAGGTCAAATTTCGGTGACCTGCGACCTATAGACAATGTTTGCACACAACCTTAAGTCATATCTCATAGATCCGAGTTGACTCGACCTGAAACCTGTGCCATAACGACCGCGTCGTCGCAGCAGTTCCAATGCCGCGTCCACCGCGATTCCTGGGCTAGGAGATATGACCCGCGTATAATCCCGGCCATACACCGCGCATTACGGGTCAGTAGGATTCCAGGTAGAAAAAGAATCTCCACAAGCCACCATTACCATGACATCACCCTACCTATCCTAGCCTACCTTAGCATAGAATGACATCATCCCTAGCCCACTCATGCCTTACAAGTAATAATGGCTAGCATGCCTCTCCCTCCCCATGCCTTCTTACAAGCCATCATGACACCCCATCATTATCTCCCTACACTACCCCTCTCTCTCCCATTCTCTACCATTCTCCTCCATTGCAACCCAACGTCCAAGCAAGGGAAGGAGAGAACCCAACACCCCAGCCCATCTTCCCCTTTCGATCCTATCATCCAACCATTGAAACCTCATCTTTCTCCATTAAAAGTGAAGCTTAGGAACTTGGGATTGCTAGGAAGCTTGAAGGAGAAGAGGTGGGTGCTTCTTTAGGGTAGATCTCTCCATTTTCATGCATGGGGCAAGTGGGACCCACCAATCAATGGTGGGGATCCCATCTTGGTCCCTAAGTGTGGCCAATGGCCCACTATGATTGCATGCATGTATCCATGGTGGGGCCATTCTCCATGGACCCCACCATGATGCTTCCTTGTTGCTTAGCATGTAAGGGTCATTTAGACCCTTAGTTTTGTGGTGGTGATGACATCCCCACCTTGCTACCCTGTTTTACATGATTCAAATGCAAGGAAAAAAAATATATAAATATCAGTTTGATCTGGATGTGTGCGGCCCATCCAGGTGGACCCTACCTTGATGTATGTGTTTTAAATCCTTGATTTCCAGCAATCTGGACAACATGCAGGCATGGGTGAATGGAAAGCACATTATTAGGTTGATTGTTCAGTTGGAGTGGGGTGGCCCACTAACGTGTGGACCCCACCTTGTTGTATGTTTGAATCCATGCTGTATAGCCATGGGAGACCGCCCCTGGTGTGGGCCCAATAAGCCTGGACGGTCCGATTGCTAGTACCGTTTGGCAGGTCTGAACGAAGGGAAAAAGCAAATGTCAGCTTGATTGTGGGACTGGTGGGCCACTCACGTGGACCCCACCTTGCTGTGCATGTGAGAGATGCACACCGTCCATCCATTTCTTCCATATTCAGCAGGCCATGGGCCCAACCCGGAGATAGATCCAATGCCCAATTTGGGCTAGCAGCCTGGCCGTCCAGCCATCTGCTGGACTAGCTATGATGTATATGTTTTATCCTCTTCATCCATCTGGTTTGTAGCCCACCTAATTGGGACCCACCTAATGAAAATATGTGATATCCAGGCCACCGATCTGTAGGACGCCCTAAGCTAGATCAGCAGTCCAACGGGGCTGACTATCCAAGCTGCTGGGCCACCTTGATATTTGTATTATATCCATGTTGTTCCCTATTTTTATGGCCCACCTGGACTGGGCCCACCCTCTAGTGGGACGTTTGCAGGTGGGGCCCGCTTTGTGTATGTTTCACCCCATCCGCCCAGCCCCTTTGGACTTCCAGTAGGGTCGGGACGCTGCTGGACTGGCCATCCAGCAGCACGCCCACCCTGATGTATGTGTTATATCCATGTTATTCATCTGGTGGGGCCCACTGTGTCACGCCCCAAACCCAGAGATCGGATTCACAGGAATCCCGATTGCCGAATTCGGTACCGACAGCCTCCGTTGTACCCCATTCTCGGCTCCTAGCGTCCATACGCCAGATTCTGATCATGGGATCCCACAAGGAGGATTTTTTTTTTTTTTTACATTTATCTCGAAATAAGCATAACCACAAGTATACCCAAATTATAAAGGCAACATCATCATCACATATCCACTAATATAATCATTTGAGTATAATGCTGAAAAGAAAATACATAAATAAAAAATCAAGCTCCAGAAGACCGCTACACTCTCCAAGCTCAACACTGCTGCAACCTAACATCACTTGCACGCATCTATCGTGTATAAGCTTATAGAAAGCTTAGAGGGTGGTGTAAGTGTGTGCACAAGGTAAGTGCCTAGTATTCAACGTAATGTCATAATCATACAATGTTGAAATAGGCGCAAGATCATGAATTATCAAAGTAAGCTACTATACTGACAAGATAAAGAATTATTAAGGTAAACAGAAATACGGATAAAATCATAAATCATACGATAACAGAGTGAGCAAAAATACTGACAATTCCATGAGTAAATTAATATCAGAATACGCAATATAGAACAACTATGAGGAGTCATAAAGAGTCAGATATCAGATGTCGAGGATGCGATGTAATATGTAATTCCTGATGAGACCACGAATAGCATCAGCCGTATCCAAACCATATAAATGCAGAAACACAGTAACCCAAAATGTCATATGCTGTGGATATAATGCAATATGCAGTACGAATAGAATGACCATGCTGGAGTGTGAAGTCAGGATGGTAGTACGTGGTATCGCAGGCTATGGGGTCCATCATAAGAGACTTCTATCCAAACCAGTGCCATACCTAAATTTGGATAGTCAGACTCGATATGGTAAACTCCTGATCTCAGGTTAGTCGCGCGCCCCAACCGAAATCCTAACCATTACGAAGGTACACGTAATAAATAGTTGCACACCACCAGCCCAAGTGGATAGTGAATGCATGAATGAGTATGCAACTCCTATCTAATAAGTCTACATATTAGTATGGTTCATCTCTAGGATCATCACCGGGGTTTAGTACACTCCAAATGGCACTGCCCCTCTCTCAGCAGCACAGTCCAAGTGAGCGTAAGAAACCTCACTATCTGCTTGGCCAATAGTCTGTCAATACCTATCCGACACATCGATAGTGGAGCCATTCGCGAGCTAGTCAAACTCAGCCTAATATTGCCCCCTACCCTCGGGCGGGTAAGGCCACACTCCCTCCCAACCGACCACGACACAGTGGAAGATACGGCCTCCTGGTATTCGACACTTGGGCGCTCATGTATCCACTTGGTCTCGACGTTAGGGGCGTCTCCTGGCCACAGAGGTTTAAGGATTTTCACTCAGGGACATCTATGGTGCCCGCATGCTAGAACCAAACATTTTTGGTGTCCCATCTGGCCATCCACGATATGCCTGTGGAGGCGACGACCCTAATGTCACTAGGATGTACAGTAATCACAACATGTAATGCATGATGCATGAGTCATACAATCTAATCATGCATCAATCCTGCGCATACCATGCGCTCGTGTGAGATAACCTCCGCCTATCTACGAGTCTCATAACCTGCCCAATGACATATGCAATGGTCAACCACATCCCATAACAAACATGCAGATGCTGCGTATGGGCATGTATCATGATGCTATGTTGTCGCATACTCATAACCTGTATTAATATCCAACAACAACGATTGGCCTCGACAATGTATACATTTAACCACATTGCCCCCAAGGAATGGCTCACATAGAGCCTAACATATAGTAGACCCATGGCCTCACACAAGGACCTAATACACAACATAATTGTAACGCCCTGAAAATCGGGGGTCGAGCATAAACTCAACTCCCGAGTTCCAGAACATCACTTATGCAGCAAAATGAATGATGATTGAATGTTAACTGTATTTGTGCATTGAACATGAGTGAGATTAAGCCAAAACAGCATATCATACTCCAGAGACAATTAAATTACAAGCGGAAGACTATGATAGATATATATAATATAAAAACAGTGGTGAGTCTCCAGAGTGTGATAAAGTTACCAGGTTAGATAATTATAAGTAAATTATACCAAGTTGTGTAGTATGATCTAGTTAACATCCCTGTAGCCCCGACAATCAAGGTACGGCTCTCACGAAGCCGCCAGATACAGCATATACGAGAAAACATTCTCGTCGTCATAGAAGTCCGGCTCCGCCTCAGAAGTAGCGTCGCCATCTGCAATCAGACAAAGTCTGGTGGGTGTTCGAAACACCGTCCCGTAACGTGGGAGTGAGTGAACAACTCAGTGGAACAATAAAGCATAGGTTAACATGTTATCGACTCAGTCAAGCAGTAATGATAAAGCAGTACAAATCAAACAATTCTATCTACTCTTATTAAGTATGAGAATGAAATGACATGATGCTGTATGCCCTTGCCAAACCACCCTCATGCGACATCATCTTACGTTTGCGAATGCTTGACTCCCTCAGTGCGCCACATCTACTAAGCACATGCGGTGCGATGATGATCATGATTACCGAGTTATTATTAGTCCATTTCAAACAACAGTATTGGGAAACTAAGGTACCTCCCTTGTACCATTCTCAAACATGATCCATTCTAGGGTCGTCAGTCCTAGTTAATCTCATACGATATTATGGTTTGAGAGGCGTAGCGAAGGCATCACAAAGGGCTCGTCACCCGTCAGCACGGATACAGATCTCACCATATGCGGCTCAATTGTTGACCGTCAGCTCGAGTACAGGTCTCACCGTACTCGGCTCAATCACTAGCCGTCAGCTCGAATACAGGTCTCACAGTACTCGGCTCAACTCATACTCTAGTTGCTGTGAAAGACTCGTCGCCAATCACAGACCTTGGAGTATACTCGAAGATACTAGAGAGGACTCGTCGCCCGTCAGCACGAGTACAGGTCTCACCGTAATCGGCTCTCGCCGTAAGTATCGACAGCTCGAATATAGTGTCCCATACCACCATAATCGGCTCACGAGTCTAGTTGCTCACTTTGGTCACTACGGGAGGCACGTGGCCCCGGCGTGGCCGACGGCTCGACCACGGTGTCCCATACCACCATGCCCGGCTCATGAGTCTTAGCGGATCGAGGTACCATGGTTAAAAGGGATTTCACTTCGTAAGTTTGGTACCCTAGGTTCAAGCGATGGCGACCAAACATGGTGAACATACATAAGACAGTCGGGTTACTTGACGAGCTCACTGGCTCGAGCGCACAACAAGTTGAACGACATGAAGTGCATAAGTACTTCGCGTGGCCAACCACTATCGCCAACCGAAGTACGACTCGGGTTCGTCGAACACATCTCACGTGGCAAATGAATCGTAACCACGAATTCAATTACAGTACCAATTATGTGGACTATAATCATAGCCCCAAACATGATAACTTGCGATAGATAAAGCGAGAATGGATCAAGATTCCACTCATACAATCAAGGTATGGTATTATCCATTTAGGGTGCTGTACATTGCCACGCACTTTCGTTGCTCCGTTCCCCCATCACCCATGACGGATCATACAACGTAAATATAAATTTAAACATATGCATTACATAGTTATAATCATAAAGCAGTTGAGCATGTTATGAATCACAACACAAGCATGAGTTTATACATGTTTAATTCCTAATCACACAACAATCCAAGGAGATCATACACATAGTTAAAAGAGGTTGAGAATCATATCTCAACACCCTTAAACATTATAATTTGCTAACTACTACTCATTCAGACATTTCAAGAAACACTTAAACAAACTTGCATCAACATACATGACATATGTCGATCACATAGGCATTAGGCCAAATCCTTTCACTAGGGAGTTGCCCCAATCATAACACGCGTACACCCACGACGGATAGTCATGGCAAGCAGGAATCCAAGTTCCATATTCATTCAGTCATTTCCACAAATACTTGGGCCACACATTTTAGCATATATGGTGTCTATTGGCCGTGGCGTGATTTAGGGCAAATCCTTTCGTCAAAAGGGTATCGCCAATACAACAATCATGAATCCATGACAATTAGTCATGGCGAGCACGAATGCGAATTTTATACTCATTCAGTCATTTTCACAAACACTTAGAATACACTAATACAACATACATGGTGTATGTTAGCAAAACATGTATTAGGGCTATCCTTTAGTCAAGTGAGTATTTTATCCATGTATAATATATTACTACAGCAAATAATCATGATAAATGCATCTCCAAAATTTATACGTATCTGATATTTTCTAGAATACGCATTTTCAACATACATAATTGTATACAAGCAAACATGTATTACTGGCGATTCCCTTCGCCAAGCAATTATTTTATATGCACATAATATATTTATACGACGATTAATCATGACAAACACATCGCTAAAATATACATGTATACGGTACTTCTTACAATACCGTATTTCTACATACATAGTGTTTATTAGTAAACATGTATTTAGGCGAATCCTTTCGCCAAATAAGTATTTTATCCATACGTCATATATCCATACGACAAATAAACATGTCAAACACATTTCCATAAAAAATACGTATACGGTATTTTATACGAATACCTAGAGTATGTGAAATTCCAAATTCTACAATTCTAATCGAAACTGAAAACGGAAAGCACTTTGTACATGTGCAATTGCATGCGATCATGAATCTATCATTATCGACATTGAAAGCGTTGAAAACCGTAACCTATACACCTAAAGTCCGCACCTTGTGTCGTAGAATCGTAACGGAGTTGATAGGTTCGCTAAGCTTACAATATACGGGAGTTTGGCAACCTATGGAACGAAATACGTTAGCTATTTCATAACCTACAACCTAAACAATCCTAAAACAGGTTAGGGTTAGGGTTTCTTACCTAGAAACGACGCCGAATCGCCGGGAAAGCGATGAGAATCAGGCGGTGGAGCCCGAATAGCGGCGAGGAACAGACGGGAGTTCCTCCCACATCTCCCTCACTTTCTCTCTCTTTTCTCTCTCTCAAATCCAAATTCGTATGGCTGGAATGGGAGAGGGTTTAAGGTCCTTTTATAGCCTCAAACCTTCCCAAAATAGACTCAGGTTCAAGGGTTACTGCTATTATAAGCATTTCGGCGATGTTCCAGCTCAAAAGAGTATTTCTGGTGGCCCCCCTTGAGCCAAACGTCAGACTTAAGCTCACCACACATGGATCTATGTGGGATTACGTTTTCGACTCGATCGAATTCCCGATCGCACGTGGCGGACCACTTTCGATTCAACGGTCGGTGGGCCACGATCCGAAATTCCAAGCACATGTAAATGTTCCCAAATTTTTCTTAATCCGAGGGTGTAATTTAGTCGATTCGGCGGTTTGCTTATCTTGATGCGCAAGCGAATGGTGCGATCACTATTCCAGATATTTATTTTGTAAAGGGAATAGTGTTTTTCACACACCCTCGCTCCGGATCCAAACGAATGGCCGTGGGACATCGGCTGGACCTGATTTTTGAGATGATTGTCAAGCCCAGTGAGGCGGTCCTAGTTCCTTAGCTTCGTGTTAATCGGACTTCCGATGTGCGGTCCAGATCAGATACGGAGTTTCGAGATGCTCCCGAGAGCAGCCGGGTAATGAGTTTGATCTTAAATTTTTGGGTAACCTAGCGTCAATGATTCTACAAGTTTTGGGTCTTGCAGATCGTATTTAAAGCGATTCAAATGGATTTCATGGCTAATCTAGTTTAGCACTTAGTTAACTTTGTCAAATTTCTAAAGGATTTAATCCTAAGTGATTTCCGTCTGAGGTAGTATTTAGTCCTTTACAGTTTGTATCTAAAGTGATCCAAGTTATACTACTTAACTAGTTTAAGATAGTGTCTAGGGTGAAGGTGCTTTGAGAAATTGAAAGCACAAGGTAGAGAAGGGTGAGATTTGTGAAGAAAATGGTTTGAAAAGAGATTTGAGGCTTTAATTGAGCGTTTAAGAGGTTAAACCTGTATTAGGATTGATCCATTGCCTAAGGACGTCTAATCCCAGGTTGGCAAAAATCTGGGGTGTTATAATCTACCCCCCTTAAAACAAAATTTCGTCCCCGAAATTGGCTAAGGGTAATAAGGGAAGATTTCTATTATTTCATTTGCCTAAGACTTATTAATTCCAAGTTTCTACGCGTGGTAGGGTACATACCAGCTGGTTCATTTTAGTCTACCCCCCTTAAAACTTAATTCTTTATCCATTTCTCATACCCTGATGGTTTGCTACCATTTATTTCTTTACCTATTTGGAGTCTCGACGACAATTTCCACAATTTAGAGTAAGTTGTTTTCATTGTTTGACCAACACGGAGAGACGGTAATAGTGGGCTCGATCTCGATACATCGATCATCTACCGGGCCAGGGTAGGAAGCTCATCGTATCCCTTCCGAATCCTAGTGGATCCCAGTCGTCCGCTCGTCACCAAGAGAGTCCATCGGTAGTCACCCGGATTGGGAATTGGGTCAAGCCGCAAAAACTTCGCAGTTGTAGATGTCAGTAACTCCGTAGTCCGATCACTCTCTAAGAGTAGGGAATGTCCATCATTGAAAGGCTCAAATTGTTTATTCTAAGGTTGCCCTTTAGGTCTTAGTCTAAGAGAGTCCTCGATATTATCTATGTCCAAGGAAAGGGTGAATCAAATCTTACTAGATCATCCTAAAACATTTTCTCATAGTAGAACTTACTAGGGCTTCTATAATGTTCGTATTTATCGAGCACCGTTTCGATCCTGGGCCAGTGGGGTAGGGTCCACCACGTTTCCGCTGCGCCACCCAGGTCAAAGAGGTGTATTAGGTGACCTAACTAGAGCGGGTTCATCATGTTCTACCCCCCTTAAAATTTATTTTCGCCCTCAAGGCTCAAGAGCTATGTCCTGATCCGTATGTCGAACAAGGTGTAATTTATAACCTATCTTTGACATGAAACGGGAAATACATTGGTCTGCCTTTCATCGACGATGTGTACTATAGCATTAATACCTATGGGTATCGAGGAGCTAAAAATGACGGGTAATGTGGTTGATGTCAGGGGCAGGTGTGAGTTTGAGGCAAGATGCCTAATCCTACCAAGGGGTTTTATCGTGGCCCAGACTTATCCTATTTAATCATGTCTAGTTTAATAGGCATGCTATCTTTCTACGGTCATAAACATAATATGTATGTCGACATGGCATGCGACTTGGGACCTAATTCCTAACTATTTGTTGCCCATTTGGGTAATTCCTTGGGCCTAAAAGACAAAGTCTCTATTGGCTATATGTTCTTAACACTTCTCGAAGACGAAGTTATAAACTTTAGTTGTAAGTGGTCGTCGCCAACACGGAAGGAATGTTGTGTAGTGGGTCCGAGTCGGATACATGGACCTCCTCCGCCTAGCTAAAATAGAAAGTTGCCATATCATTCCTTAATCCTAGTCGATCCCGACCTTCTGCTTGATCAGAGCATAGGGTTCATTGGTCACTACCAGGATTGAGGATTCAATTCAAACCGCGAATACCTCGCTTATATGTAGTTTCTCTACTCCGTGTTCCCGATTGTACTAAGTCCTTGAGAAGGAAATTCTAAGGGATGTATTGATTGGACCTAACATTGAATCCAAGGGATATATAGGTTTTCTCTAATCGTGAATAGTTTCTACGTCAAACAAGCTCCCTAAGAGTTAATAAGGAAGCCTAAAGTATTAAGGGGATTCAACAACGGAACGGGGTCTCGCTCCAACCTATTCAAGCCAACTAACTACGTCTATCACTCAATTATCTTAACATTGTTAGTCGTTTACATTTCTTAATCTAATCAATGACCTAGGCTCAACTTATGAGCAAATGATAATCCACTAGTTGTAATCTAAAGTCTATGCTTATACACCGATGATTTTATACCCTTTCTAAATAAAGAAATTATTTTATCGCCTAGGGTCAAAGTTGTCTGATTGGAATTGGGTTTGGAACTCGAATTTAACTACGCACGAGCATTTCACATATGTTCATACTAGCTAAGAAGATCCTAAGGGTCACATTATAAATTTGTTGGGTTTCCTATATGGTCAAGTCTGTCGAAATCCAGGAGCAACGCTCTTGGTCCAAAACTCTAAGAGTCTATTTGTCAAACAACCATTTACTCTAAAAGCTTAAGCTATCAGAGTGTGGTGGGTTAATGTGTATCAAGGGACTTTATCACTGCATCACTACTTGGCCAATGGTCTTAAGTTGTATTAAAATGAGACTGTATTGCTAATCCCACTTCAGGATTGGGAATGGCATATTTGGCAGGAGGGTGGGCGGGGATTAAAATTACTTTATAGGCTTTGGAAAATGAGGATTGTGTTGGAAAGTGTGAGATGGGATTTCCATATCCCACGATGAGGAATTTCTAAGTGTAATTTGAAAGAAAATTTCGGGATTTACGTTTAACTGCCTACACTCCAAATATGGTATTGAAAAACATGGGATGCACCCAAATCCTATGAGATCGAGAAAATGGCCGTAACCAATTCGAATAGGGCCATGGAAAGGGAATGAAAAGTGAAGGGGAGAGAAAGTAAGGGTTGGAGGTTTGTTCCTCCATGAGTTTGAGCCTCAACAAAGATTTTAAAGGCCCCAACGGGCAGGGATTGAAGGAGGAAAATGAGTAGATGGGATGGGTTGAGAGCTTACCCGAATTTGAGCTCCAAATGAGGCATGTAAGTGCTCAAATGAAAGAGAATGGAGAAGGTAGGGGGTATGTTATGTTGTAATCGTTGGAGGAGGATGTATGGTTGGACATGAAACAGCATAATGGGCGATTGGAGTGGAGGTTTGAGAGAGAAAAATCAGAAATGGAGGTTTGGGCGTTTGGAAGGGGTGATGTGAGAGAGAGGGGAGCTCCAGCCCCCAAAATCCTAAACCTTAGGCCAAACCGCGCGTGCCACGTGGTAGGGGAGGTCGGGCCGACCAACCCCAGCCCCGGCCCCACACCAGATGGGCCACCGGACCGCGGTCCGCCGCCGGAACCGCGGCTCCACCGCGGTCCGCCTTGGCCGGAACCGCGCCGCCGCGGTGGGGCCCTGTTCAGCATGCTCCCAGGGTGTCAGAAACACCCTGGTTCGACCCTGGGTCCCATCAGATTTAAGTGGGGAGACCCCCGACTCCGATTTGCTCCATTTCGGGTATTTTCGGGACAATCAGACATATCTTGCAATCCGGAATGAGTTATCTGATGTAAAATATATGAATTTGGGGTAGAACGAGCTAATGAAGCCAACCAACCCAGCTATGCTGGGTTGTGAAGCCCGAAATTGTGAAAAAAACCTCCGATTGACAGTCATTTCCCCGTTTTAATTTCGTTTTACTAAAATAGTAATTTTTAGTTTAATTACTCTTCATCCATTGGGCTTTAGGAGTTGCGCTCATCGCGTAAAGAGCTTAGAATAATTAGGAGAATGGTTTGGTGAAGCCAAATAGGACACTTATTATTCTTGGTACGAAAACTTTGCGCACTGGTAGACATCACCACCTTATGGTAAGTCGCGAATTCTAGGAGTTTTAGTTGTAGTTTGTTTCTGATTTCTTTACCATTGCTTGGTATTCCTATTTAAAGGGTTGTGAACTCAATTTTTGTAGTCATTTATTAATCAATTCGAATTAATTAGAATTTATTTCTACTTTCTGCTTTTCTTTTCTCGTGGATTTGGGAAGTCTCTGTAAGGAGTCCAGAGAAGCTCTGAGGATTCGGAGTAGTTATCCTCATCGCGTTTATCCCGTATTCTATCTATTTTCAACGGTTGGGGTGAGGTGGATTGTAATCTAGACTCTTTAATAGACGGCCTAGGAATATTATGAGGTCGACCCGTGCGACCAAGGGTTAATACGTACTTGATTTCGGCGTTTGCTTTCAGCGAACTAGCCGTTGGACGGAGCAGGGATGCCTAAGATTGTTTCTACATTCCGTCGCTCCCTCCTAAGTCAAAGTGCGTCAGTGTGCGTCGTGTGACCATAACCCAGGTCCGGTTTAATCCAAATCATGCTCTAATACCAACTTGTAACGCCCTGAAAATCGGGGGTCGAGCATAAACTCAACTCCCGAGTTCCAGAACATCACTTATGCAACAAAATGAATGATGATTGAATGTTAACTGTATTTGTGCATTGAACATGAGTGAGATTAAGCCAAAACAGCATATCATACTCCAGAGACAATTAAATTACAAGCGGAAGACTATGATAGATATATATAATATAAAAACAGTGGTGAGTCTCCAGAGTGTGATAAAGTTACCAAGTTAGATAATTACAAGTAAATTATACCAAGTTGTGTAGTATGATCTAGTTAACATCCCTGTAGCCCCGACAATCAAGGTACGGCTCTCACGAAGCCGCCAGATACAGCATATACGAGAAAACATTCTCGTCGTCATAGAAGTCCGGCTCCGCCTCAGAAGTAGCGTCGCTATCTGCAATCAGACAAAGTCTGGTGGGTGTTCGAAACACCGTCCCGTAACGTGGGAGTGAGTGATCAACTCAGTGGAACAATAAAGCATAGGTTAACATGTTATCGACTCAGTCAAGCAGTAATGATAAAGCAGTACAAATCAAACAATTCTATCTACTCTTATTAAGTGCGAGAATGAAATGACATGATGCTGTATGCCCTTGCCAAACCACCCTCATGCGACATCATCTTACGTTTGCGAATGCTTGACTCCCTCAGTGCGCCACATCTACTAAGCACATGCGGTGCGATGATGATCATGATTACCGAGTTATTATTAGTCCATTTCAAACAGCAGTATTGGGAAACTAAGGTACCTCCCTTGTATCATTCCCAAACATGATCCATTCTAGGGTCGTCAGTCCTAGTTAATCTCATACGATATTATGGTTTGAGAGGCGTAGCGAAGGCATCACAAATGGCTCGTCACCCGTCAGCACGGATACAGATCTCACCGTATGCGGCTCAATTGTTGACCGTCAGCTCGAGTACAGGTCTCATTGTACTCGGCTCAATCACTAGCCGTCAGCTCGAATACAGGTCTCACCGTACTCGGCTCAACTCATACTCTAGTTGCTGTGAAAGACTCGTCGCCAATCACAGACCTTGGAGTATACTCGAAGATACTACAGAAGACTCGTCGCCCATCAGCACGAGTACAGGTCTCACCGTACTCGGCTCTCACCGTAAGTATCAATAGCTCGAATATAGTGTCTCATACCACCATAATCGGCTCACGAGTCTAGTTGCTCACTGGTCACTACGGGGAGGCACGTGGCCCCGAGCGTGGCCAGAATGGCTCGACCACGGTGTCCCATACCACCATGCCCGGCTCATGAGTCTTAGCGGATCGAGGTACCATGGTTAAAAGGGATTTCACTGGTAAGTTTGGTACCCTAGGTTCAAGCAAGATGCGACCAAACATGGTGAACATACATAAGACAGATCGGGTTACTTGACGAGCTCGGCTAGCTCGAGCGCACAACAAGTTGAACGACATGAAGTGCATAAGCACTTCGCGTGGCCAACCACTATCGCCAACCGAAGTACGACTCGGGTTCATCGAGCACATCTTACGTGGCAAATGAATCGCAACCATGAATTCAATTCTGGTACCAATTGTCTGGACTATAATCATAGCTCCAAACATAATAACTTGCAGATAGATAAAGCAGTAATGGATCAAGATTCCACTCATACATTCAAGGTATGATATTATCCGTTTAGGGCTGCCAGGGCTGTTGCATGCACTCGTTGCTCCGCTCCCCCATCACCCATGACGGATCATACAACGTAAATATAAATTTAAACATATGCATTACATAGTTATAATCATAAAGCAGTTGAGCATGTTATGAATCACAACACAAGCATGAGTTTATACATGTTCAATTCCTAATCACACAACAATCCAAGGAGATCATACACATAGTTAAAAGAGGTTGAGAATCATATCTCAACACCCTTAAACATTATAATTTGCTAACTACTACTCATTCAGACATTTCAAGAAATACTTAAACAAACATGCATCAACATACATGACATATGTCGATCACATAGGCATTATGCCAAATCCTTTCACTAGGGAGTTGCCCCAATCATAACACGCGTACACCCACGACGGATAGTCATGGCAAGCAGGAATCCAAGTTCCATATTCATTCAGTCATTTCCACAAACACTTGGGCCACACATTTTAGCATATATGGTGTCTATTGGCCGTGGCATGATTTAGGGCAAATCCTTTCATCAAAAGGGTATCGCCAATACAACAATCATGAATCCATGACAATTAGTCATGGCGAGCACGAATGAAGATTCTATACTCATTCAGTCATTTTCACAAACACTTAGAATACACTAATACAACATACATGGTGTATGTTAGTAAAACATGTATTAGGGCTATCCTTTAGCCAAGTGAGTATTTTATCCATGTATAATATATTACTACAGCAAATAATCATGATAAATGCATCTCCAAAATTTATACGTATACAGTATTTTTTAGAATACGCATTTTCAACATACATACTGTATACAAGCAAACATGTATTACGACGATTCCCTTCGCCAAGCAATTATTTTATATGCACATAATATATTTATACGATGATTAATCATGACAAACACATCGCTAAAATATACATGTATACGGTACTTCTTACAATACCGTATTTCTACATACATAGTGTTTATTAGTAAACATGTATTTAGGCGAATCCTTTCGCCAAATAAGTATTTTATCCATACGTCATATATCCATACGACAAATAAACATGTCAAACACATTTCCATAAAAAATACGTATACGGTATTTTATACGAATACCTAGAGTATGTGAAATTCTAAATTCTACAATTCTAATCGAAACTGAAAACGGAAAGCACTTTGTACATGTGAAATTGCATGCAGATCATGAATCTATCATTATTTGACATTGAAAGCGTTGAAAACTGTAACCTATACACCTAAAGTCCGCACCTTGTGTCGTAGAATCGTAACGGAGTTGATAGGTTCGCTAAGCTTCCGTATACGGGAGTTTGGCAACCTATGGAACGAAATACGTTAGCTATTTCATAACCTACAACCTAAACAACCCTAAAACAAGTTAGGGTTAGGGTTTCTTACCTAGAAACGACGCCGGAATCGCCGGGAAAGCGATGAGAATCGGGCGGTGGAGCCCGAATAGCGGGAATGCCAGCGGCGAGGAGTTCCTCCCACATCTCCCTCACTTTCTCTCTCTTTTCTCTCTCTCAAATCCAAATTCGTATGGCTGGAATGGGAGAGGGTTTAAGGTCCTTTTATAGCCTCAAACCTTCCCAAAATAGACTCAGGTTCAAGGGTTACTGCTATTATAAGCATTTCGGCGATGTTCCAGCTCAAAAGAGTATTTCTGGTGGCCCCCCTTGAGCCAAACGTCAGACTTAAGCTCACCACACATGGATCTATGTGGGATTACGTTTTTGACTCGATCGGATTCCCAGATCGCACGTGGCGGACCACTTTCAGTTCAACGGTCAGTGGGCCACGATCCGAAATTCCAAGCACATGTAAATGTTCCTGAAATTTTTCTTAATCCGAGGGTGTAATTTAGTCTGATTCTGACGGTCTGGTTGCTTAATACTGATGCGCAAGCGAATGGTGCCAGATCACTATTCCATATATTTATTTTGTAAAGGGAATAGTGTTTTTCACACACCCTCGCTCCGGATCCAAACGAATGGCCGTGGGACATCGGCTGGACCTGATTTTTGAGATGATTGTCAAGCCCAGTGAGGCGGTCCTAGTTCCTTAGCTTCGTGTTAATCGGACTTCCGATGTGCGGTCCAGATCAGATACGGAGTTTCGAGATGCTCCCGAGAGCAGCCGGGTAATGAGTTTGATCCTAGATTTTTGGGTAACCTAGCGTCAATGATTCTACAAGTTTTAGGTCTTGCAGATTGTATTTAAAGCGATTCAAATGGATTTCATGGCTAATCTAGTTTAGCACTTAGTTAACTTTGTCAAATTTCTAAAGGATTTAATCCTAAGTGATTTCCGTCTGAGGTAGTATTTAGTCCTTTGCAGTTTGTATCTAAAGTGATCCAAGTTATACTACTTAACTAGTTTAAGATAGTGTCTAGGGTGAAGGTGCTTTGAGAAATTGAAAGCACAAGGTAGAGAAGGGTGGGATTTGTGAAGAAAATGGTTTGAAAAGAGATTTGAGGCTTTAATTGAGCGTTTAAGAGGTTAAACCTGTATTAGGATTGATCCATTGCCTAAGGACGTCTAATCCCAGGTTGGCAAAAATCCGGGGTGTTACAATAATGGGCCTTACTCAAGGGTCACAGATATACACAACAGGTGGGCCCTGCTCATAGGCCTCAAATACACGACATGTGGGCCCTGCACATGGGTCTCAAATACATCAAATGGGCCATGCATCATGGGCCTAATACATATCCTAATGGGCCTTTCCCATAGGCCACAAATACATCACAGTGGGCCTCGACAAATCGGAATTGGCCTCGATACTCGGCCTCGACAATCGGAATCGATCGATAATCAGAATCAATAAATCGGTCACTTCAATTGGCAATCGACTACGATCGGTAATCAGTCACGATAATCGGCCCTGATCGGTAATTAGCACCGATAAACATCACATAAGTAAGGCGGGGTCCATAGGTGAACAACCGATCACCCATAATATAAAGATCGGCCCTCGACCGTGGTTCTATCAAACCTGATAGCGCGAACCCATCCGTCTATGACGAATGGGGCCCACTTATTTGGGTAAACCCACTAAGAGATTGATGAGAATGGGCCTAACAAGGCCTAAGGGAAGGTTGCACTATGGACATCCAACCATCATTGCCCACCAATGTGGACATTCAACTAACACTGCTCCTAAGGAGTAGCCCACATAGGGTTAAACATATAGTGGGCCCATAGCCTTACACAAAGGCCTAATACACATCGCAATGGGCCGCATCACATGGACCTCGAATACATCACATTGGGCCTTGCCCATGAGCCTTAAATACATCACATTGGGCCTCGCCCATGGGCCTCGAATATACATCACAAGCGGGCCCTTATCACATGGCCAAGCGGTGTGGGTGAATCACATCCATCAAGGTGGGACCGGCAGAAGGACGACATGGACATAATATACAAATATCATGGTGGAGTCCTCATCACCATCCAAACACGTCCAGCATCGTCCAAATCATCTGAACGGTGTGGACAAACAAATGCATCGTGGTGGGGTGACACGACACCATCTAAACTACCCAACACAGATGAACGGAGTAGGTATAATACATATATCAAGTCAGGGCCCCACTGTCCCTGTCGATGGTGGTGAATGGAGCACGTACATAATGTGTCTAGCACAGATGAATGATGTGAATATGATACATGCATCAAGGCTAGGTCTTACAGTGGGACGACTTGGATAAAACCCAACTAGCAGCGTTCCACCTGATTGGATGGCTAGAGGTAAAACAAATGGATGGCATGAGTGCAGAATAGGTGGACAACGTGGATCCATATGTCTAGGTGGTCCCTACTGTCCAGATCATCGGACGGTGTAGATATAAGACACATACAACATGTGTGGGTCCCACAAGGAATGGCGGTCTAGAAAATATATAACATAAAGGTGGGCCTACACACAACAAGTATGGGTGTAAATGCCTATCAATGGGTCCTAGGGGGAGTTACAATGCGGACATTTAACGAACATTGTACTTACAATATGGGCGTTAAGCCATCATTGCTCCCAAGGCATGGCCCACCATAAATATCATTACACAAACCATGGAGGGATCACACATTGCAATGGACCTCATAACATGGGCCTTACATTCACATCAAGGTGGGCCTCAACAACAGGCCACCAATACATCAAGATGGGCTTCAACAATGAGCCTTATACAATTCAAGGTGGCCTCAACAACGGGCCACCAGTACATCAAGATGGGCCAAGTCATGTGGGTCTTAAACAATTCAAGGTGGGCCTCAACAACAGCCACAAATATATCAATATGGGCCCTATAACATGGGCATTGTAAATATCCAGGTGGGCCTCAACAACGACCACAAATATATCAATATGGGCCCTATAACATGGGCATTATAAATATCCAGGTGGGCCTCAACAACGGCCACAAATATATCAATATGGGCCCTATAACATGGGCCTTATAAATATCCAGGTGGACCTCAGTAACGGCCACAAATATATCAATATGGGCCCTATAACATGGGCCTTATAAATATCCAGGTGGGCCTCAATAACGTCCACAAATATATCAATATGGGCCCTATAACATGGGCCTTATAAATATCCAAGTGGGCCTCAACAACGGCCACAAATATATCAATATGGGCCTTATAACATGGGCCTTATAAATATCCAAGTGGGCCTCAATGGATGATCATATCACGGAGTGGTCAGCCGTGATATGTTTGAGACCCAAGCAAATTCATAAGTTAACATAGAGTTAGATGAAGTGAAAATAAAAATATAAGCTTGATCAGCAACTTTTGTGGGCCCTAAGAAATTTGAATGGTGGATGTCACTGTCCACATGGTGGGGCCACGTCCAGTGATGGACGGTTAAGATATAACACATACTTCATGAGGTGGCCCACCATCCAGCCCTATGGACGATGTGGACCAGCACATACATCACGGTGGGGCCTGACTGGCGCAGCACCCGTGTCAGGGGGGGCCAGGCCTAAATAAAACACATACATGCATGGTGGGTTCCACCGTCCACAGCCGTGGACGGTGGGAATAAAATACATACATCAGTGTGGGTCCCACGTGGGGCCCACCATAACGTTTACTTTCCATCCAATCCATTGGTAAGGTCACACGAACTGAGATGAATAGGAAAAACAAATTTCATTTTAATCCAAAACTTCTGTGACCCAGGAAGGGTTCCAATGGTAGACGTTCATCATCACTTTGTTTCTGTAGTGTGGACCATCGAGCCTAGATAGGGTGATTTTTGAGTGGGTCCCATTGCCACGAGGGGCCATCAAATGCGTGGTGTTGATGTTAAACACACATCACGTGGGGCCTGATTGAGACCCGTGGTCCCCAGCCCAACCGTCCTGGAGCAAAGACGGCGCTTTCTTAGTCAACGTAGCAGTCTTTCTACCTATTTAAATTTTTTTACTTTTATTTTTGACAATGACGGTTTTTCCATGGTTTTTCACGTGTGGGGCCCGCATCATGTACATCCACCCCAGCCAATGGATTCTACAGCCCATAATCCATCCATCAAGCCTAATATTGGGCATCATTCAGCGTGTAAGAAAAACTAAGATGAATTTAAACGGTGAGAATCACTGTTTGCAACGTTATGGCCCACCAGATACCCGAATCAATCTCGTTTTTTGGCTCAACGCCTAAAATGGAGTGGGAAAAGGAATGGACGGCATGGATTCAGTCCATACATCAAAGTGGGGCCTGAAGGAGTGGTCCACCCCAAAACCAAAAGAAATCTTTTTCTTTTACAATTCACGTCCAGCGTCTCTGGACACTAGACAGCTTGGCATGACACCTACATGTAAGGTGGGCCCTGCTCAGGTGGACCACCAAATGATGGATGGTGTGGATACAACCCATATGTGAAGTGGGCCCCACCTACAGATGACTTGGATAAAATATATGCTTCATGGTGGGGTCCATCTGGGTGGGCCACCTGGCCACATCATCTCATATAACAAAGGAGAGAGAGAAAGAGAAAAAAAAAGGAGAGAGGGAGGGAGAGAGAGAAAGAGAAAAGCAC
Organism: Magnolia changhungtana; assembly: GCA_030180095.1. Classification (NCBI taxonomy): domain Eukaryota; kingdom Viridiplantae; phylum Streptophyta; class Magnoliopsida; order Magnoliales; family Magnoliaceae; genus Magnolia; species Magnolia changhungtana. Next base: position 781,093 of record JASAUF010000502.1, on the reverse strand, counting down.
CCACCTTATGATCTTATTCTTCCTTCTTCCGCCAACGTGTCCTAGAGCTCCAAGGAATGCTATTCAACGGTCAAGATTGTGTCTTAGAGGGTGAGGATGAGAGATAGGAAAATGAGAGAGAGAATGAGAGAGAGAGAGAGAGAGAGATGATGGGATAGAAGTGATGGTAAGTGATGGATAAGTGTACTTGACATGTAAGGGAGAGTTGACTTTAGGTAAGGTGATGTAAGAGAGGGATGGGTTGGGTTACTTTGTACTTGATTGATTTGATTTGATTGATTGATTTGATGAGTGGTAGAGATTCTCTCAAAATTCACAACGCGCAGCGTTTTCTTCGAACTGAACGTGGACGCACATCTTCTGACTTGGATATCGGATCAGTGCGTGAGTCGCGGCGTTGGAACCGCGGCGACGGTACGGTCACAATGGTACAAGTCTCGGATTAAGCTAACTTAAATCCATAGGATACGAGTTAGGGTTGATCGCGAACGTTGATTATAAGTCACAGGTTACCGGAATTCGTCGAGAAGGATAGCAGACACCGACGGAACAGTACAAACTAGGATACGGGTCTTACACACTGTGACATGTATAAGCCATCATGAATTATGTATTTCATCCAGATAGTCCATCTATTGGACATCCAGTTGGTCTAAAAACTTGGGAGGGCTGTACGTCCAACAAGGGCCTAACTTGATGTATGATATTGCCATTTGTAAAGTTGTGAGGTCCACCATGTTAAAAGTGTAATGTATACACACTATACCTCCAGTTTCTGAGATCATGGACCCCATCAGAACCTTGTAAGGCCCACCTTCCATCTGTATGAATGAGGACCAGACCATCCAGATTTCTGGACGTCCAGCAGGCCCAGATGGGCTGGACGTCCAACCATTGAGCCCACCTTGTTGTATATACATGCTGCCCATCCATTTTGCTAGATCATGGGCTGACTTGTAAGGCCCACTATGATGTATGTGTTGTATGTACCCTACCCATCTATTTTTCTGGGCCATGGGCTGCCCCATGAGACCCATTATGATGTCGGTGTTGCATATGCTGCTCATCTATTTTGCTAGATCATATGGGCTATCCCAAGAGGCCCACCATGATGTATGTGATTATATTCATGCTGCTCATCCGTTGTCCAGATTAATCAAGGTCATGGGCCCCATTATAAGTTAGATTCTATGGCGGGCTATACTCTAGGAGTAATGGTGGTCAAATGTCCACGTTGTAAACTACCTAGGACCCATTACTAAGTCCATTCCCAATCTTTCCTTATTAGGTTATCCCAATTCATTGGGCCCCCATTGATATTACCATGATCCATCTCACCTTATTGGGCTAACTCCAAGCCGTTGGGCCCCGATTGTTACTAGTGGGATTATCCAAATGTTGAAGCCCACCTTGTGTGCTTACCGGGCCCCATAAGAAAGCCCAACTTACTATTTGATAGGGTGGGTGAGGAAGCCCTCTTATTGTACTTAGGCTCATCCTCTTGACTCCCTTTGTGTATGTGGCATCAGGTTGATATATCCTCTATTTAGAGCATATCTTGATGTTTAGATTAGATACCCATCCTTCTGTGGACCCCACCATAAATACAGGCCAATTATTTTTTATGTCTAATAATCATGCTTAGTATGCCCATGCGCATCACTTGTATGCTTTTATGACGATTGATTGATCATAACATACGAGTACACCTTAGTGACATCAGGGTCGTGGCCTCCACAAGCATATCGTGGATGACAAGATTGGATACCGGAAATGTTTTGATGGACTTGCCAACATTTTCTGCATTGCTCTAATATTATATGCTTAGCACATGTATTGCGCACACACTTACACCACCCTCTAAGCTTCCTATAGGCTTATGCACGACCGTGGGTGCAAGTGACACTAGGATGCAGCCGAGCTAAGGCAGGAGCGTGCGACGATATTTCTGGATTTGTGATATATACTTATACTTCCCTTCTGCATCGTACTCAAACGCTTTAATTATAGTGGATATGTGGTGATGTTGTTTTGTGACTTGATTATGCTTATGGTTATGGTTCCCTCTACAATTTTTTTATTGAAAATCCTCCTTGTAGGATCCTAGGATCAGAATCCAGTATATGGGTGCCGGGAGTAGAGAATGGGGTACTACGGAGGTTGTCGGCGCCAGATTCGGTGATCGGGAATTTTGTGAGCCCGGTTTCTGAGTTTGGGGCGTGACATATACTGATGCTGATTAGGCTGGTAATGTCAATGATAGAAAATCTACAAGTGGTGGATGCTTTTACATTGGAAATTATCTTGTCTCTTGGATGAGCAAGAAGCAAAACTCAGTGTCATTATCCACTACTAAAGTTGAGTATAGTGTGACAAGGAATGCATGCACACAATTAATGTGGATGAAACGTATGTTAGTAAACTGTATTGATCAAGATATCATGAATTTATACTGTGATAATACCAGTGCCATAAACATATCTAAAAATCCTATTGAAAATTCTCGAACAAAACACATCGACATTCGATATCATTATATCTGAGAATTAGTTGAAAGCAATACTGTTATGCTTGAATATATCAATACTGAGAAACAGCTTGTAAACATTCTGACAAAACCATTAGACAGTGTCAGATTTTCAAATTTGAAAAATGACATTGGATTATGTTATATTACTTGATTAACCATCTTTTATTGCATTTTATTTTATTTTTCATTAAAAGGAAAAATGTAAAAGAAAATATTAAATAAATTTTTTTTGGGGTTATTTCGGCTAGCCCATAGCTGACTGACCTATTCGGCCAGCCAAGCACCATACTCGGGCTACCTGAACTGAGCACGATTTGGGCAAAAAGGGGAACCCCCCCCCCCCCCCTCCCCAAAAAAAAAAAGCCTCATTTTCCACTTCGTCTTCCTCGCGCTTGCCGGTGCTTCCTTCGGCCAACCCATCATCCTAGCCTCCTTGTAAGTGGTTTATTTATCATTTTCTTATAGATTTAAGTTCTTAGTAGTGATTTATTTGAGAATCCATCATTTTGCTTGAATTTAGATCATTCTTTTTTGTGTGTTTTTTTTTAAAAACTGATCTAGTTAAACCCATCAATTTCTTTGTTATTCCTTACTATTCTTTAATCATTTCTTCCATGAAACATCGGACTAAGCATACCATTCATCGTCCTCAATCTGGTTCCTCATCTCGCTCCACTACTCGGGTTGTGCACACCATTCACACACTAGAGGATGACCTCGAGAATGTACGGGATTTTCGTACTCGGAGTATAATTATTGAGCGAGCTGTGAATGCCAATCACATTGCTAAATATGGTATGGTTGAAATTCTCTCCGAGGTAGGATGGGAGAAAATTTTTAGTTGGGGAGGATCAAATTACCAGTCGATTGCCCTAAGGATGTACGCATCAATTAGTGAAGTTTCATTCGAGCTGTTAGCATTTAATGTTCAATTTTTGAAAGACACTATCACTATCACACCCTCCATCATATCGTCCGTTATGGACATTGATATGGTGGAAGATGAAGTTCCTTGTAAGACCAGTATCCTAGTCCGTACTGTTTTGTCGACTCCCACGATCCTTCTCGTCGAAGTCGGCAATCTGCGACGTATAATCAACATTTGCGATCAACCCTAAGTCATATCCTGTGGAATTGAGTAGGCTTAATCTAAGACTTTTATCATTGTGACAGCACAGTCGCCGCAGTTCTAACGCCGCGACTCACGCACCGATCCGATACCCAAGCCGGAAGATGTGAGTCAGCGTTTATTTTGAAGAAAACGCCGCGCATTGCAAATCCCAAGAGAATCTCTACAACATGTCACATCCATCAATCAATCAATCCCATCAAGGGTACACCATCACCTCACACACATCCCCAAGCAACCCATAAGTCAAAAGTTTCTTACACACCCCATACCCTTCTTACATCATCTACCCCTAAAGTCAACAACGTCCTTACACACCTAACCCTCTCTCCCATCTATCACTCCGTCACCCATCTCTTAGATCTCCTTACAACTCTCTCTCTCTCTCTCTCTCTCTCTCTCTCTCTCTCTCCCTCATTTCCTAAGCAACAACTCCCAAGCTAGCAAGAGCATCACACGTCCAAGCTTTTCCATGAGAGAAAAGTGCATGTGTGTGACCCACTTTCCATCCCAAAAATCCCTCATCCTAGCCCTTCATTTCTCATCCTCTTCATCAAAGTGAGACACAAGGAGATCGACTTTCCAACGAACTAAGAAGATTGAATGGTGGGTGCTTCTATAGGCTAGTTTTCATGTTTTTATGATGGGCCAAGTGAGGCCTACCGATTGATGGTATGGATCTCACTTTAGACCCTAAGATGTGGCCGATGGCCCACCTTGATCCTCATGATCATTCCATGATGGGGCCATTCTCCCTGGACCCCATCATGATGTTTGTTTTCCTTGCATGAATAGGGTCATCTAGACCATTGCATTTTGGTGGAGAAAGGATCTCCACCATTAATTTTGATCGGTGGGTCCACATATAATGGGACCCACTTGATGTATGTTGTAGATCATGGAAGGGAGGGCCCATAGTACCGGGGTCCCTCCACCATCACGTGTCCCCTTCCCTCTCTCTCCATCTTTTTCATTTGTTTTGTGTGTGATGATGTGATAATATGGCCCACCCAGATGTGCCCCACCTTGATGTATGTTTTATCCAAACTGTCCAAGTCATGTGGTCCCTACCTTATAGGAGTGGAAAACACAAATATCAAATTGATCTAAGTGGGCCACGTCCCTGTGGGACCCACTTTAATTGTATGCAAACCGTCCAGCGTCCCTGGACACTAGATGTAGTTGCAAAATGTAAAGTGAAATGTGAATAGATGGTGGTTGTACTGACTGCAGCAAATAAAAAAAGGATTTTAAGGCTTTTGGGTGGACCACTCACACAAGCCCCACCCTGATGAAATGATTAAATCCACTCCATCCATCCTATTTCCCAACTTATTTTAGGTGTTGAGTCAAAAAATGAAGTCCATCCAATCTTCTAGCGGGATATAGCATATAAAACAGTGGTTTCTACCATTGAAAACTACCCTGTTATTTGTATACATCGAAAGATATCAGATATTGGGCTTCTTTGGTCTGTCTCAGGCCATAGAAACTAGTGGCTAGGGTCAATTCGACCGATGCGGGCCCCATGCATGAAAAACTGCACGAAAATGGGATTTCAAATATATATATATATATATATATATATATATATATATATAGGCAACAGACGTTGCTGCTGCCAGAGGCGCAGGCAGCGCCTGCTGCATTGGGAAGGCGGACAGCAGGGACCCACGACCCCAACCGTGGGCCCCACCATGATGTATGTTTGTTATCCAAGCCATTGAATTGGTGGGCCCCTTCTTGAAGTAGGCCCCTCCAAATCTCAGCTCCATCCAAATCTCAGGTGGCCCACGTCATAGGAAACTATGGGTTTGAACGTCTGCCATTAAAACCCTTTTTTGGGTCATAGAAGCTTTGGATCCTTATAAAATTTATTTTCCCTCTGCATTCAAGGACCGTGTGACCTGATCAATGGGTTGGATTGGAAACAAACGTTATGGTGGGCCTCATGTGGAACCCACCATTGGTATATGTGTTTTACTCACACCGTTGACCACCACAGTGTATGTGTTTTCACCACAATGTATGTGTTTTCACCACACCGTCTAGTGCTGGACGGTGGGACCCTAATAATGCATGTGTTCTCTCCATGCCGTCCATTTATATGGGACCCACCATGATGCATGTGTTGCATCCAAACCGTCCATCCAAATGGCGGGCTAGCCTTAAGGCTTGAGACTAATGAGGCAGATCTGCTTATCAAGTGAACCACACAGCAAAAGGCAGTGGAGGATTAAACGTTTGCCATTGGAACCTCCCTGTTTCCACAAAGTTTTGGATAAATATAATATTTATTATTTATTTATTTTTGGTCTGTGTGACCTTATTAAATAGATTGGATGGTAGATACATGTTATGGTGGGCCCCACGTGCGACCACTGATGTATGTTTTGTAACCACACCTTCCATTAGTGTAGACTCCACCATGAGGTGTGTACTTCATCCATGCCGTCCATCCCTATGGGACCCACCATGATGCATGGGTTGTATCTTAACCTTCCAACCATTTTTAGAGATCATTTTATGGCTGGAGACTAAGAATGAGTCAGATCTAAGGCTCAAGTGGACTCCACCATTGAAAATAGTGGGGACAGCGACATCCACCGTTCAAACTTCTTAGAAGTCACATTAGCTTCCACTTAAGCTTATATTTTGCTTCCACTTCATCTAGCTCTATGTTAACTTATAAATTGGTTGGATCTCAAACACATCACGACGGGCCACTCTGTGATATGACCATCTGTAAGGTCCACCTTGATGTGCATGAGGCCCATTGTTGAAGCCCACTTTGATGTGTTTATGGACCATCCATGAGGCCCACCTTTGATGTGTTTATAGTCCATTTGCGGGGCCCACCTTGATGTACTTTGTGGCCCATCTTCCAGACCCAATTTAATATATGTTGTAGCCCAATCGAGAGGCCCACTTTGATATATATGTGACTCATCATGATGCATCTTTGACCCATGAGTGGGGCCCACCTGTTGTGTATTCTAAGGCCTAGGTGCAGGGCCTACCTGTTATGTATTTGAGGCCTATTGTGATGTATTAGGGCCCATGGGTTGAGGTCCATGGTGATGCATTAGGGCCCATGGGTAGAGGTCCATTGTGATATATTTTTGGCCCATTTATTAAGACCCATTGTGATGTATTCAAAGGCCCGTTATTGATGACCACCTCGATGTGTATAAGGCCCGTTATTGAGGCCCACCTCGATTGTATAAGGCCCGTTATTGAGGCCCACCTTGATGTGTGTGAGGCCCGTTATTAAGGCCCATTTGATGTATTGGAGGCCCATGGGTCGAGGCCCAATGGGATATACATAAGGCCATTGTAATGTGATTCCACCATGGTTTATGTGTTGACCTTTATGGCGGGCCATGCCTTGGGAGCAATGTTGGTTTGACGACCACATTGTAAGAATAATGTTGGTTAAATGTCGGCATTATAACTCTCCCTAGGGCTCATTAATAGGCCCGTACTTATTGTGTGTAGGCCATCTAGGCCCATCTTCATTGTAAGGACTGTTCATCATTTTAACATACTTTATATAGCTCCATGATTCATAACCATACACATCATATGTATGCTTGATATGAGGAATGTTTGATCATAGCATAAGCCATTGGGCTCAGATATTTACGTGACTCCTTATGAGACGAAGTGCCCCACATGAGCGCATGATACGCTCGAGATTATTGTATGATTGAACGATATGACTCATGCATCTCGCATAGGTGTGACCTGATCATTGTATGCCCTAGCGACATCAGGGCCGTAGCCTCCATAGGCACATCGTGGATGGCTAAATGGGACACCGAAAATACTTGGTTCTAGTACTGTGGGCACTTAGGATGTCCTTGGGTGAAAATCCCAGAACCTTCAAATCCAAGAGTAGCCCCAAGTCTAGACCAAGTGGAACATGAGTGCCCGAGTGCCGAATACCAGTAGGCCGTGTCTCCCACTGTGTCGTGGTCAGTCGGGAGGGGGTGTGGCCTTATTTGCCTAAGTGAGGGGGCTATAAGCTAGGCTGAGTATGACCAGCTCGTAAATGGGTCCGCTATCGACGAGCAGGGTAGGTATTGACAGACTACTGGTCAGGCGGATAGTGAGGTTTATTTTGCTCGCTGGGCTGTGCAGCTAGGGAGGAGGCAGTCGGTGTCGAGTGTAATAAACTCGGTGATTTCCCCAGAGAGCAACTGTACTGATATATGGAATTATTAAGCAGGAATTGCATATCCATTCATTCACTATCTACTCGGGCTGGTGGTGCGTAACTATTTGTTACGTGTACCTTCGCATGGGTAGGATTTCGGTTGGGCACGCGATTAACCTGAGATCAAGAGTTTACCACATTGAGTCGGACTATCCAAATTTAGGTATGGGACTGGTTTGGATAGAAGTCCCTTGTGGTGGACCCCGTAGCCTGCGATACTACGTACTATTATCCCGACTTCACATTCCTGCATGGTCATTTCATTCGCATGGCATATTACATTGCATTTGTAGTACTTAACATTTTGGGTTACTATGTTTTTACACTTATATGGCCTAGATGGGGTTGATGGTATTCGTGTCTCGTTAGGATTTGCATATTGCATTGCATCCTTGGCTCTGTGATTGTCTTATTATGTTTTGCATCGCATAGTCTTGGTACGACTGATAGCACTCATGAACTTACCAATATATTTCCGCTTACTCTGATATCATTTGATTCATAATTTTGTCAGTATTTCTGCTTATTCTGATTATGTATGATCTATGGGCTTTATGGTATACTTGGCATTTATCTTGTGCACACACTTACACCACCCTCTAAGCTTTTTATAAGCTTATGCACGATAGATGCGTGCAGGTGATGTTAGGTTGCAGTAGTGCGGAACTTGGAGTATGTAGCTGACTTCTGGAGTTTTGATTCTAACATATGTATTTCCCTTGCAGCATTATATTCAAATGTTTATTAGTAGATATGTGATGATGATGTTGCCTTTATGGTTTGGGTAAGCTTGTGGTTATGATCCATTATATAAAAAAATTATATTGAAAATCCTCCTTGTAGGATCCTAGGATCGGAATTTGGCGCATGCGTGCTGGAAGCCGAGAATGGGGTACTACGGAGGCTGTCGGTGCCAGATTCGGCGATCGGGAATTTTGTAAGCCCGGTTTCTGAGTTTGGGGCGTGACATTCCTATTCCTACTCTTTTTAAAGATATGTATCCTTAAGAAAGAAATACCATTACTAGGGTGTTATGTGGTTTTGACGCCCAATGGCGAACCGGTAACTCTCTCCTTACTTTCAATTCACTTCCAAAATATTACCTTCTTTATCGCATTTTCACTTCTAATGTCTATCCTAGGGCAGGGAATAAGACTAATTTTACTTCATACATGATGCGTACTTTACACTCTATTGTATCCGGTATTCACATTTGCCTTCCTTCGTTGATATCTGATTTGATCATCCAGTATCATCTCCATCCTCGTCATGGTTCTGTTCCCTTTGCATTTCATATGACTTCTCTTGCTTTGCGGTTCAAAGTCCAAATTCCTACGATAGAAGCACCGGAGTCTGAGCTTCCGTTTGATAATGCAAACTTGAGCATGATGAATCTCAATTTGAGACCTGAGCAGTGAGGTGATCGGGAAGAAATTTCTGAAGGAGATGTCAACATGGACGACATAATTGCTAACCTAGAAGAATCTGCTGATACAAATGATTGAGACTTCCAACCTACGCAATTCTCTGAGAGTTTAAAGAATTTAGCGAAGAAGGTGGACACTTTGCATGTATCTCAAGAATCATTACTTCAGACTCAAAAACAATAAATGAAGTACATGAAAAAGTACTTTCATCGATTCAGTCGGAGTCTGAAGATCAATGATCCTGATATGCCTACACCATCCTCTTCTAATTCTGATTAATAAACTTTTATTATGGTCCGCAATAACTATTATTCTCTCTTTGGATTACTTGCACTACTTAGATGGCTTTTCCTTACATATATTTGGATGATTTTATATCTAATGTTTAAATGACTTTCTATCGTTATGTTGTACTCTATTATCCTTGATTATCTGGTTGAATACTTCATTTATTTATTCATTCCTTTATTAACTTTTGACAAAAAAGGGGGGAAAACCTATGGATAATATGAACACATGCATGCACAACTCACACCTTGATTTTAAGCACCTGCACTCACATGCATTAATCTTATGATTATTTTTTGGCATGTGATTGGATTATATGGATATATATTCTATGTGGTAAGTGCTCAGGGGGAGTGATGAATGCTTGTTCTAAGGGGGAAATCATGATCCAAGATATGATATCACTGGTGGTGTGCAGATGTTCCTTTGAACTATAGATCATATGAGTATGATGAGTGAAAAGGAGAGATTAAGAAGTCCTATAGGGGGGTGAATAGGACTATGCTAAATAATTGAATAAAGTACTAAATAATAAATAAATTAGAGATCTCAATTACCTAAGTATTGAGACGTTGATTCCAAATTATTCGTAAGACAACCTTCACCTAAAAGTTTAGGCAGGACAACTTATTTCAAGAATTCCTTTTAAAATAAAATTTTCAAACTTTGCAAGAGTAAATAAAAATAAATATTACAATCATTCATTACTTCAACTGAAATATAAATACAACCATTCACCACATAAAAGATAAAAACATTTACCACATAACACAAAGAATTATAGTTGTTTGGTGTGTCAACAATTATTTTAAAACAGCCACACCTACTCTACTCCCAAAATTACTCTTCACGTAATCTTGGCTTCACTATGAAAAAGGTTTTTTCAAGATCACCTTAAAACCTGATACACTTGTGATTTTACCGGACTATCATAATCAAATCCCTCACTGAGATTTTCAGGCTATCTCAAACAAAACCTACATCGAGATTTTCTGGCTACTGCTTAATATCAAATATTTCTTGTTTTCCCCCATCTATATCTTAGTTTTATGAACATTATACTGCTTACTGTTATGTTTTACTCATGTTTGTGTTGCAAGGTGAGTTTAAGAGCTTAGATTGAAAAGAATGTTAAAAGCATGACTTTGATGCTCAAGAATCACCAAGTAAAAGAATGGACCATTTAGAGACCAGGATTGAAAATTTCAAGACCCCAAGAGTTAAGAAAACCAAGTGAAAAAGGAAGGAAGTGTAGAAATTCACAGGATCTGAGTGTAGATAACATCGAAGATGTCATCGAAGCCAGTCTTTGATGACAACGAAGGAGTTTAGATGACATCGAAGAATTACAGGAAAATCAAGTTTGGTTGCTGGACAAATTGGATGCAGTCTTCGATGACATCGAAACCAATTCGATGACATTGAAGCCAGTCTTAGATGACATCGAAGGCTGCTTAATGTCATCGAGGAGTTTACGTGAAGCTTACGGGGAGTGAGAAAATTTAAGGCGGTTTCTGAATTTTTCAAACCAATTTGAAGGATAGAGTTCCCCACTTATAAACAGGGCTTCCCAAAGCATTCATAAGTATCTTCAGAGCATTCAAGGGCAAGATCTAGGGTTTTTCTATGATTTTTAGAGAGTTTTCAAGTTTCATAGTTCTTATTTTTCTTTATAAGTTATTTATTTTTCTTGTTTTCTTGTTGCTTTTTATTTTTACAATTTAGTTATATTTTTCTAGTTTCCTCTAGCCCAAGGTAGAAGGGAAGCACACTGGTTTAATGATTTTATAAATTATGATGATTAATTGTTTTTAATGATGAAATAAATGGTGTATGCATGTTATCAATTATCTAGGTTTAGGTTTTTTATCCTCATGTGAGATCCATATGTTTCCATCATATGAGATCCATAATGATGGAAGGCTTAACCTGGATTAGTTAGATTTCTTAGATGGGAGATGTTCTCAACCTACTATATTTCTTTGATTCATTATCTCATGGATATTGAATACTTAAAATCACTGACGCTTGAGAATATATATCAATGATACTAATCCATTATTTTCTAATCTTTTATATCATTTATTAAAATATTTAAACTGTTTTATTTTTTGATTAGGCTGACCATAGTGCTCAGATCCTATTTGTGTTATCAAAGTCATCATGACTTATGGAACATTAACCTATGTGTGGAACTTTGAAGCTTGGGTGTTGTTTTCAAATTAATTGAATTTCATATATTCAAAATCTTCAAAATCAAATCATCTGTTTAGTTTCCATTACTTAGTTAATTTTGCATTTGATTTTTTTCATTCTCATAAATTATCTCCCTATAGGATTGACCCTGTATTCACAGGATATTACTTACGAACCTCTGCACTTGGAGGCAAGCAATCAGCTATCTAAGAAAAACTAAATAAAGAATTGAAGGTACAGTTATCTTCACCGTAGAAGACATATCAGAAGCTGCAGCCGAAAAGCTGCTTTTCTTGAATGTCAATTGTTCAATGTTCAGTTAGATAGAAATGATCCAGGGTTCTATTGATTTTAAATAAGTTCAAACCAAAGGCTACTTGAGTTAATTCTCTTAAATGTCAAAAGAAGAGTAATATTTACTCTCTTTAGAATCAGAATGACAAAATCTAAGATTAAGGGAATTAAATAAAAGCTAAACATAAAATTTATAAATATTGTTCAATAGCTTGCAAATAACTGGAGCTTCTCTCTCTCTCTCTCTTGCAAAAGAATTTTGATAATAATCATTACTATTTTGAATTGAGAGAGAACCTCAATTTATAGGTAAAGAAGTTGAATCTTCGACTGGCTCGAGGCAGTCTTCGACTAGCCCGAGCAGACCAGATTCTATTCAACGGATTTCGGATCGCGCGGGATAAGATTTATCCAAATTTCGACTAGCCCGAGGACCAGTTCGACTAGTTGAAGATCTCTGTTCGACTAGTCGAATTTGGTCTTTGACTAGTCGAAGATCCCAAAATCCGAAACGATTTAGTTGCTGGACTTCGAGCCGAATTCTCTTGGGCTGGTCAAAGATCAGTCTTTGACTAGTCGAACCAAAAATTGACTGGTCAAATATGCGACTAGAAAAAAGTTTTACTTTAACTTAAACTTGGTCTGGCTGAGAAAACTTAGACTAATCGAACCAAACCTTACACTGGTTGAATTCTAAGCAAACACAAGTATAAAAACCCAATTTACATAATTTTTGAAAGCACTTAAACATAAGGTCTTTCTAGGGTTTTATACTACCTGAGATATGTGAAATATCTGAACTTCTTTATCTTGAACTTAATCATTAATTTCATCTTGACTTTTAAGCTTGATCTTGTACTTGAATATCAGTTGATCTTTAGCTTGATCTTCTCTTGAGAATGTACCAGACTTGAGCTTGATCTTAGACTAGACTTGAAGATCTCTTGATAATTTGTATTGATCATACGAAATTTGACAACTAAAGAGTGCTTTAATAATTTTAGCACTTATAATCTCCCCCTTTATCAATTTCATGACAAAACACATATCATTACAAATAAGAGAATAATGAAGTCTTGTAATCTTGTTGTATAAGAGGATAAACAATGGCAGTAAAGATTTTGTGCAAAACTCTATACTTAAGGAGCATTTGGTTTGTAGGGAGGACATTACATAACTTCCATTCGGCATTAAAGCTACACAATTTACGTGTTATCGCTTGCTTTTCAGTATTGGTCATTTTGTCAGTTACATTGGTAATAGGAATGTCGTCATCTGCAACTGTAATTTCAGTCAATGCCGAAATAATGTATCGAGTAATTGTGAATGTCCCTTCAACAAATTTAATCGTGAATGTTAGATCATCAAGGGACATATCACATATCGATGCATAAATTCCCTGCACAATGGAGTGGTAAGTCGTTCCACCCCAACCAAAAATGCGTTCCCAACCGATTTTGGTGAGAATGGGAATAAGAGTGAAGGATAAAATATGATCAAGATTAACTGATCTTTCAATGGTAATGTCCCTTGTGCGGAAATCCCTAACATGCTCCAAATCATTTTCGTGGCCCCTTAGGGTTCTCACACCAAGTGGAGTCGACCTAGATGATGGCCTATCAAGACATTTGCATGTCATTTTCTTTGATCGAGACTCCATTTTGGTTTGTACAATAAAGATATCAAATAAAGTGAAAGAAATAAAGCTAAATCATTTTTGGAAAAAAAAAAACCCACCTTAAAGAGGGTTTCAAATCAAGAATACAACACCCAAAAGAGATTACCTAGCAAAGATTTACCAAATACTAGAAGGAAATTGGAAGAAAATAACTTACAAGCAAGATTGGGTGATGGGTTAGTCGAGTGAGGCACCGGCTAGTCGAGGAAGAAGAAGATAAATGAAATAGAAAAAGTAATTTTTCCGCTTTTTAAGTGAAATCATGTGGTCTTCGACTGGTTAAGTATGTACTCCGACTAGTTAAAAATCACAAAATTTTGATTTTTTTAAACTTATTTATTTTAAAATTTATCATTATTATCATTTTATACATTTAATAGAAATAAACATAAATAAATAATGCAAAAAAAAAATAAGATAATTATTTAACAACGCACAAACCAATATCATGCTTTAAGTTGGAAAATCTATTACTGTCAAGCGGTTTTGTTAATACGTCTACACTCTGCTTCTTAGTTTGAATGTATTCAAGCATGATAAACTTGTCTTCAACTAATTCTCAAATACAATGGTATCGAATATCGATATGTTTCATACGAGAATGTTGGATTAGATTTTTAAAAATATTAATTGCACTTGAATTATTGCAGTACAGTGTCATTGTATCTTGTGCAATTCCATAATCAACTACTAGCATTCTTTTCATCCAAAATAGTTGAGTGCAAGCATTTCCAGCTGTAATGTATTCAGCCACAGTTGTAGAGAGAGATACAAAATTTTGTTTCTTGCTGAGCCAAGATACTAAGGAGTTACCTATGTAGAAACAACCACCACTGGTAGATTTTCTATCATCAATATTTCTTGCCCAGACTGCATCAGTATATCCGGCAATTTGTATAGATGTATCATGCAAATACCAAAGTCCTAAGTTAGTAGAACTTGCGACATATTAATAGTAATTGAATGTGATTCCTTAGGATTAGATTGATATCTAGCACATATGTCAACACTAAAAGTAATATCAGGTCTACTAGTAGTTAAGTATAGAAGAATACCAATCATACTTTGATATAGACGAGAGTCTACACTTTTACCTGATTCATCTTTTGTGAGTTTAAGAGTCGTACTCATTGGAGTCTCAAAATTTTTTCCATTCTCGAACCCAAATCTTTTTATAAGATTCAAGGCATATTTGGTCTATGAGATGAATATATCATCTTCAAGTTGTTTAACTTGTAATCTAAGGAAATAGTTTAGTTCACCAAACATAATCATTTCAAACTTAGATTTCATTAGATCTGCAAACTCAATAGATAAATTAGTGCATGTAGATCCATAAATGATATCTCCAACATAGATATGAACTATCAGTATATGACGTTATATTTCTTGACGAATAAGGTTTTATCAATACTACCCATAATAAAATTATGACTAAGTAAAAATTTAGTCAATTTTTTGTACCATGCCCTGGGAGCTTGTTTCAAACCATAAAATGCCTTTTAAGGACGGTACATATTGTTTGGAAGTTTGGGATCTTCAAAACCCTTTGGTTGTTCAACATATACTTCCTCATATAAATCACTGCTTAGAAACACACTTTTAACATCCATTTGATAAATTTTAAATTTTTTATGGCATGCAATCAAAATGAATAATCTTATGGATTTAAGGTGCGCAACTGGTGCAAAGGTTTCATCGTAATCAATACCTTCTATTTAAGTGTACCATTGTACAACCAGTCGAGCCTTATTTATGATAATATTACCCATTTCATCAGTTTTATTTGTAAAAATTCATTTGGTTCCAATTATATGTTCATCAATAGGTTTGGAAACCAAGTACCATACATCAATTCTTTAAAAAAATTATTTAATTTTTCTTGCATGGCAATTATTTAACTTGCATCAGCAAGTGCTTCATTTACATTGGCCGGTTCAATTTGGGAAGTGAAGCATACATAATTACATATATTTTCTAGTTGTCTTCTTGTCCGAACACCAGTGCTAGGGCTACCAAGTATTTGATTAGTTGGATGGCCTTTGACTAATCTTATCTTAGTATTGACTGATATAGATGAAGATTCAGGTATATCAATCACATTGACTTTATCATCATCTTGATTAGGATTGGGTGTGATTTGTAGATCATTTATAACAACATTTATAGAATCTTAAATCACCCCAGTTCTTTTGTTAAGAACTCGGTATGCTCGGCTATTTAGCACATAGCCTAAAAATATTCCTTTATCGCTCTTAGCTTCGAATTTTCCCATATTTTCTCGATCGCATAATATAAAAAATTTTCTTTCAAAAGTTTGAAAATATTTAAGCGTGGGCTTTTTATTAAACCATAATTTATAAGCTGTTTTGTTTTTAGCTTTTCTAATATAAACTCGATTTATAATATAGCATACAGTATTAAAGGCTTCAGCCCATAAATTTTTTGGTAGATTCATGCTATTTACCATTACACTAGCCATTTCTTATAGAATTATATTTTTTCTTTCAACAATTCCATTTTATTGAGGTTGTTGAAGCATAAAAAGAGAAAAAGGTAGCAGAAAAATTGTTGTGCGCAAATGATTATGCGTGACTTGTTGTGTGCAAATCATTGTGTAAACATCGTTGTGCGAAAGTAGACCTTGAAATACAGATAACCGTACAAAGGAGGTCCGCACGAAGGAATCTGCATAAAGGAATCAGCACAGAGGAATCCACACAAAGGAATCCGCAAAGAGGAATCCGCTAGAGGAATCCACATAAAGGAGGTCCGCACAAAGGAATCCGCATAAAGGAGGTGTACTCAAAGGAATTCGCACAGAGATGGCCGCGTAAAGGATTTCGCACAATGACTACATGGCATGTTCACACATGTGAGAAGGCTATAAATACCTCCGACCCATCAGTAAGGGGTCAGAAGCAACCAATCAAGAAGCCGAAGAAGAGTCTGAGAAGAGAGAGGTAGAGCCCCGCTCCTATTGTGCGGGATAGGTGTTGTGTGGAGCACAACACCATCGGCACACAAACACTATCAGCGTGCAACAGGTCTTAGCGCGCAACAGGTCTGGGAGCATAATGGGCCTAAGCGCACAATGGGTTTGAGCGCACAATGAGCCAAAGCTCACAATGGGTCTGAACACACAATGGGTCTGGGCGCACAATGGGTCTGGGCGCATAACAGGGCTGGCGTATAATGAATCCTCCTAACGCGCAATGGATTTTGGCATACAATGCAATATATGATTCTTCCAGCAATTATTGCCTTAGCTCATAACATCTTTCATTTTTTTTACTATTATCACAAATCTATTTTAGAATCAAAGGAGAATGGGATGTAAAAGAACTTGGAATAAATAAATAATGTGATTGTCTTCTTTGCCTTCTTTTATTAATTATTAAGTGAATGAAATTTCCTGAACAAAATGATTTGTTTCTTGTTCGAAACAAAATGGCGACTCTACTGGGGACCTTTTTTTTATATTCACTTGAATATTAACAGAAGAACTATACAGGAGATAATCACAACTGTTTGGCATCTTTAAGGCGCCAAAATGGCGACTCTCAATGGGAACATCCTACCTTTCATCTCTAAAATAGAATACAACTTAACATAAGTACTATTTTTTTATCATTTTGTAAATGTGAACAACTCAGGAGAATATTGTAATCAATCAACCAATGGTAATCATTCAAGGAAATAGGGTTTTCTACTTCACCACAACAGGGTTTGTTGTGGAATATGCTGATAAACAAACTGGATGTTGCAAAGATAAAGCGGTAACAAGCAAGCAAACATAATCACGGGCAGTTGTCACAGTTGTAACCGCTTTGCCAGTAGCACAGGGAGAAAGAGACGAATGGATCGTCATCACTCACAGGAGGACAAGAACCCAGAATGTAACTTCAGCAAGAACAAATTCGCCACTCAAGAGAGTTAAAGGAACAATAACACGTAATGTCGCTAGGAGGAATCCTGAACTCGCCCCTCCTGCAATATATCCCGGGCGAACAGATCCACTGTTAACTCCATGTGACTTCTCGACTTTGGTTGCCCCGAGAGTCAGATGGACGAAAGAACAGAAAGGTAAGGCATTACTAGCAAGTTCACCAATGTCTGTATCTCCCCAATCAATCAATGGCAGTGGGAGTGCAGAGAAGTCAAATGAAACTCCGTCCTCCCCTCCCTTCGTAAGTCCTATTATGTCAACATATTCCCACCCCACTCCAACTACAGCTTCATCGAAGAGTAGAGAAGCCACAGTACATATGGCCGAAACAAACCCGGAAAGTATGCCGACTACGGAGGAGCATATGAATGAAATGGCAGAGGCACAAAGGGCACTAATGGAAGAGTGTAGAAACCTCAGAGAAGCCTTAGTGACTCTCGTACACAATGTAGCCTAGATAGCGGCTCCCCCAATGATGGGTATAATGAATGGACAAGAAAACGAACCTGAAGGCTTTCAACCACAGGGAGCGGGATCACTGGGGTTTGTCCTAGCAGCGAGAACCATGACCAAGATGAGGTGAGATAAGTCGTTGAAGAAGCTGTCATAGTAGAGAGAGAGCGTGAAAATACTGGCCATTTCAGATACCAAACGCCGTATCCAAGAGAGGTAGAATACATCCCGTTCCCAGCCACCTTCAAACACCCAGATTTTTAGAAGTTTAATGGGGAAGGATCCTCGAAGGAGCACTTAATACACTTCATTACTAAGGCAGTATTGCTTGCGATTGTTCGGGTCATCCCTAACAAACAAAACATTTCGATGGTATTCCAGCTTGGCCCCGGGGTCGATACGTACTTGAGAACAAATACAAGATGCCTTTATGTCAAACTTCTTCTCTTCAGAGCATGATGTTAGTATAATGGAATTGGCTTCTGTGCGGTAGAGAGAGAGCGAACCAGTAAAAAAGTTTATAGACAGATGAAAGACATTGGGAGCCTCGTGTAGGCAGCTGCAGGAAGAAAATGAACAAGTCAAGATGTGTCTAAACTCCATGAAAACAAGAATCGCATTTGAAATCACTAGTGACGATATCAGAACTTTCCGTAACCTAGCCACTAAGGCTCATGCTTTAAAGCTGATGACTCGGAAAATGCCCGCATTTCACTATGAGACAGCCAGGAGGGCACCCAGCAGGATGGTTGTAAATACCATCGATCGTGAAAGGAGGAGCAAAGATGCAAGAGACTCGAGAGATAACAGGCTGAAACGGAAAGAAGAATCAAACTAGCCAAGAAACAGATACAGTGGAAAAAGACCCAAAATGCTCAATTCTCATGAGCGGTTTGTATTCGATAGGGAAGATGTTATTCTTATGTTGAACCAATTGCTAAAAGCCGGTATGATAGAATTATCAGAACCCAAACACCCAAAGATGTGACAAGAACCAGAGAGAGATTTTTGCGGCTATCATCTCCTAGTGGGACATCCGACGGAGAATTGTTATATATTGAAATGTATAATACAATAAATGATAGACATGGGTGAAATAGTAATTGGAAAAGAAAAACAAAGGGGTACAATGGCGACAGTAAATATGCTCACGATCCGGGAAAAGACCCGAGAAATGAAAGAAAAAGAGGACTGTAAGACGACAAGAAAAGTAGCAGTGATTATGCTACGATCAGGAAAGAAGATAATAAGCCCTACAAAACAGAAAACAAGAGTTATAAGAAGAGAAATTGTTGAAAGACAGAACGATGATGATAAGAAAGAAGAAAGGGATGAGGTAACAAGAGTAACCTACGATTTGGTAAATCATTTGAAGGGCATACCGGCTCGATTGAGCATATATGACGCACTTAAGTTGTCAAAGGAATTTCGGCAAAGCTTGGTTCAAGTGTTGTCCAATCATGATGTCAGAGAGATCTTGATGGCAGAGATAGAACACGAAGAGTACAAAGAGCAAGAAGACTGCCTGCCAGTCATTGCCTTCTCTGATGATGATCTATTCTACAATACGAGGCATAACTGGCCACTAATGATAGAAGGCCATATCCGTGGAAAGAAGGTTAAATGGATTATGATAGATAATGGGTCTATGGTCAACCTCTTACCACTTTCGATGTTGAGTAAACTGGGCTATCGTCGTTCTGATCTACGCCCTAGTGGAATAATGATACAAGGCTTTAATCAAGATGGGCAACGTGCACTCAGTAAAATTACAGTAACATTAGAGATAGGAGAGCTGACTACTGATGTCGTGGACCACATTATAAATGCAGTGACGACATACAATCTTCTCTTAGGGAGGCCATGGATACATCAGTATAGCATTGTACCCTCTACTCTGCATCAATGCTTCAAATACTGTAAAGGTGGGATACAATATAAAGTAATGGCCAATGCGAATCCCTATACAGAAGCTGAGTCCTTCTTTGCAAACGCCAGTTATTATAAAGGATTTACTAACGAAGAAAGAAAGAATGATGAAAGCAAAGTCCTAAAGGACATTCAAGTAAAGGTGATGAAAGAACAAACAGAAAAGGTAGAATCATCCAGGGCTACAGAAGCAAAGAAGAAATTCTATTTTGTGCCGAAACATTTGAGACAACCAGGGCAACCACCAGTAACCCTATTATCACCTAAACAGTTGAAAATTTTACAGTCCAATTATACAGTGCCATTGCCGTGTGTTGAAAGAAATAAGTCATTTTCGGCCACTTCGGGAAGATTTCAGGTTAGGGCTAGCGCAAAATACCCTGAACCAATAGAATTTTATGCCTCAGTAGAAGCAAAGGCAGGGGAAGAGGTTAAGAATAATGTGTACCGCGGTAGGTTGACATCGCAAGATCTTAAAAAATGTAGCCCGGCAAGCAAGAAAATCATGAGAAACATGGGTTTTGATTACGAAGAACCCACTGGCCTGAATCATGGGAGAGGAATTCAAATTCCTATTGAGGTTAGTCAGGAAAAGCGAGGAAAGTTTCAAGGATTGGGGGCAGAATCATCAGTGAACATGGCTACAACTGAGCAGTTATTGGAAGAAGATCCTAAAATAGTCAAGCATCCTAAAATGGGTCCAAAGCAAATGGAAGACGGGGGGCAGCCAATGATAGACAGTTTGCTAGAAATAAACCTGGGTGCAGAAGAAAAGCTGAGGAACACATTCGTCAGCGCCGGTCTTTCTGAAAAGGAGTCTGAGAAATACGTTCAACTTCTCAAAGAAATTAAAGACATCTTCACTTGGATGTATGCAGAGATGCCAGGTTTGAAGCCCGTAGCGATGCAATGATTAAATATTTCTAAAGAGAAAAGGCCAGTTAAACAAGCGCAAAGGCGATTTCACCCGGACTTGGTTCCCCTGATAGAAGAAGAAGTGAATAAGTTGATAAAAGTTAAGTTTATTAGAGGTTCAGTATCCCAAGTGGATATCGAACATTGTCACAGTGAAAAATAAAAACGGACAAGTCAGGGTGTGCGTTGACTTCAGTGATCTGAATGAAGCCTGTCCGAAAGATGATTTTCCTCTCCCGATAATCGAATTGCTAATTGACAGTATGACTCAGTATGCTATCATGTCCTTCATGGACGGTTTTGTAGGTTATAATCAAATTAGGATGGCACCTGAAGATGAAGAAGCAACAACATTTAGAACTTCGCTCAGGATTTATTATTATAAAGTTATGCCATTTGGTCTCAAAAATGCCAGGGCAACATACCAGAGGGCAATGCAGAATATCTTCCAAGATATGATACATAAACATGTTGAGTGTTATGTCGATGACTTGGTAGTCAGGTCAAGAAATCATCAGGAACATCACGAACATTTGGCATCGGTGTTCCGTCGACTCAGAAAGAAACAACTAAAGACAAATCCAGCTAAATGCACATTCGGAGTGTCTTCAGGTAAATTTTTTAATTTTATTATCCGACATAGGGGCATTGAGATTGATCCAGGGAAAGTTAGAGCCATTCAAAATATGCCGCCATCAAAGACATTAAAAGAATTGAAAAGTTTACAAGGAAAGTTGGCATACATTCGCTATTTCATTTCAAATCTGGCAGGGAGATGCCAGCCATTGTCCCATTTGATGAAGAAAGGAACAGAGTTTATATGGGACCAAGCCTGTCAGAATGCGTTTGAATCGATAAAGGAATTACTGAAATAGCCGTCGGTACTGACAGCTCCAATAAAAGGAAAGCTGCTTATTTTGTATATATCTACAGCTAAGAATTCTTTAGGAGCTTTGTTGGCATAGGTGAATGAATCTGGGAAAGACAACGCTCTTTATTATTTAAGCAGAACTCTGATGGGTGTGGAATGCAACTACTCTCTAATCGAGAAAGAATGTCTGGCGTTGATATTCGCGGTATAGAAATTGAGACATTATTGTCTCTCCCATGACATAACTTTAATCTCAAGAGCATATCTGATAAAGTTTTTTATAACAAGACTGATGTTATCTGGGAGATTAGTCAAATGGATGTTGTTACTTTTGGAATACATTATTGCGTATGAGCCAGCAAAAGCAGTAAAAGGGAAAGCTGTGGCGGACTTCCCTGCAGCACACCCTATAGCAGAGTGTGAGACCATCAGTGATGATTTTCCCGATGAACAAGTTATGTTGACAGAGTCGCAAAGCCCGTGGCAAATGTATTTTGACGGCGCTTCTCAAGCATCAAGAGCGGGGGCAGGAGTAATATTCATTACTCCTCAAGGTGACTTGTTACCTTACTCCTTCACATTGGGAACTACATGCACAAACAATGAGGCTGAATAAAGAGCCCTCATCATCGGAATGGAAATGGCTCAAGAAATGAAGATAAAAATGTTGCATATCTTTGGGGATTCTAAATTGATCATAAATCAATTGATAACTGAATTCGAGATAAGAAAGCAAGAGCTTTTGTCATACTGCCGAAAAGTACAATAGTTACTAGAGCAGTTCATGTCGAAATCAAGCACATACTGCGGTCTGAAAATGCAAGAGCAGATGCTTTGGCTAGCTTGGCAGCGGCTCAGCCCTCTTTAAGTAACTATAGAAGAAATAAGGTTTTTACCATCTTCAGAGGTCATCAATGAAATTGTTGAGACACTTCATGTATCATGTTTAGAGGTAATGATAGATGATTGGCTTTAGCCTTTCATAGATTATCTCAAATATGATATCTTACCAGAAGATCCAGTACAGAGACAACAAATCAAACAAAAGTCAAGCAGATTCATTATATATAGCAAAGTGCTGTATAGAAAATCTTAGAATGGAATGCTGCTACGTTACTTAGACGGATAAGAAGCAGGCTAGATGTTGCAAGAGGCACAGTCCGGAGAATGTGGGGCACATCAAGCTGGTCAAAATTTATTCCATCGGATACACCGAATGGGATATTACTGGTCTACTATGTTCAAAGATGCGATAGATTATGCGAAGTGGTGTCATGAATGTCAGATTTATGGAGATGTTATACACATTCCTCTAAAAGACCCTCATCAGTCAATCGCCTCTTGGCCCTTCTCTGCTTGGGGACTTAATGTCATTGGTCCTATAAATCCGCCTTCGTCCAATGGAAAGCAGTACATCTTGGCAGTGACAGATTATTTCTCCAAGTGGACAGAAGTAGTTGCATTACGTAGTGTTAGAGAGAAAGATGTGGTTAATTTCATCCGATACGTAATAATATACCACCATGGTATTCCAAAGAAAATTGTTACAGATAATGGCACTCCTTTCAAAAACAGAGGCATGGAAAAGCTATGTTAGAAATTCAGCATTCGTCATTCATTTTTAACACCTTACTATCCACCAGACAATGGATTAGTAGAGGTGTTTAATAAAACAATAGTCAAGATACTGAAGAAAATAGTGACAGGAAACAAGCGTGATTGGGATGAAAGGTTGCAAGAAGCATTGTGGGCATACAAAACTACCCACCGGACAGCAATAAGAGCAATGCCATATTCGCTGGTTTATGGTGTAGAAGCAGTGATCCCGATTAAAATACAAGTAGCGTCACTCAAAGTAGCAGTACATCAATCCATTACAAATGATGAAAATGCAAAAATAAGGCTAAAGGAGCTAGATTTGCTTGATGAGAAATGCCTAGCAGCCTAACAACGATTGCAATCGTATCAAGCAAGAATATTGGCCGCCTTTGATAAACGAGTCACGTATTACTCTTTCAAAAAAGAGGATATGGTACTAATGTTGAAAAGACCTATAGTGGTCACCCAAAGAATAAGGGGCAAATTTGAGCCCAAATGGGATAGGTCGTACATCATAAAAGAAGTATACTCCAATGGAGCATGTAAAGTCGTGGATCAAGATGGACTAGGTATCAGTATATCGGTCAATGCTTGCGTCATCAAAAGATATCGTCCCTGAAGATACTACTAATTTTGATCAAGAATATTATCAGAATAATGATTCTACATCAAAAGGGGGCAAGAATAAATAAGACCATGGCTATGTACTGTCAGATGAATTAATAAAGAAGAAATTTGCAAGCACATCAAGACTATGTACCAACAAATGTTACAAAAAAGAAAGTGACCATCGTTATCATCATCAAGTGAGTCCTACAAGATTTTGTTGAAATTGGTATTGTCACCAAGCTGATGTATTGTGAACAACACATATGAATATCCTTGAAGACATTAGTGGAAGTGGTGATGTATCAATTTCAGCCAGAGATGTCTATCATTCTTGCGACAACAATGGCCGCCTACTATTATCCTTTAAGGCAGCCTAGCCAAGTCTTAAAAATGGGCAGCTACACTTAAGACCTATCACTTTTGCCATTCGGGTAGCAGTGAGAAGCCAGTGGCCCTAAAAATCCCGTGAAGGCCATCATATGCATACCCATGCAAGCAATGGACGGAGCCAGTGACTAAGAGCCCTAAAAGGCCAAAAAGTTCTCAACGGCCAGTCACGCATGAGACCAATGCCATCTGTATAGCTTTCTAACAGCGTCACGGTGAACGGATGAAAATGCCCTACCATGAATGGGTCCATCCTTGCCGGCGAAGAAAACGCGGGCCGTAGTGTGAGCTCTTTGGCCATGTCCATAGATAGGCCAACCATGCATAAGACCCCCCAGATCTCTAGTTTATTTCAGTATTAATTCATGAGGAAGAGCCTAAACCTACTCATTGATGAACTGGTGGCCCTAGATTTAGTACCCCAAAGGTAGCCTCGCGAGCCCCGTGAACTCTAGAGAATTACTGTAGCTAACCCTGTGCATAAATCTAATCAAGTTCACGGCCCCGGTAGCTTCATTGGGCCCCTCTGATGGGTCGCGGTTTGTGAACTCACTAGGCTATGAGAAGTTCAGTGAACTCATAAGAGTTATAGAGACTATCATGTGAAACCTGACTCCACTACTCAAGAGTCTAAATTGTGTTGCTCCACTACTCAAGAGCTTAAACTGTGTGCAAAAGCTAACTAACTAACTTTGAGACAAAATAGTCCCGCCCATTGAAATAAAACATCACGTAGGGTCGCCATACTATATTTAGATATAAATAATAGAAGTAATAAAGATGAAAGCATCAACAAGTACCAAAATCGATGATTGTATTATCAAAGATGAATTTTTCTCTTAATAAAGATGATTGTATTATAACACAACAGGAGTATTTACATGCAATGCCAATAGATCTGCAGTTATGTTTAATATTGCTAGGTAATGTTGTAGCTCTTCTTTTAACTGAGATTGTGCCACAGCAGTTATGCGTTCAGCTTCAAGGATCATGTTGGCCTGATTAGGAATGCCAATTAGTTCTAATTCCAGAGAAGTAGCAGCTTCTCTATTCCTTGTTTGTTCAGCTTGTATGGTATCAATTACTTGAGTGTTTATTTCGAGCTCTGCTTTGATCTGACGAATAGTTCTGTCTTCTGCTTCCATCTAACTTTTGAGTAATAGAATCTCCCTCTCAAGAAGAGCAATTTGATCACCAATGATTGCCTTGTTTCTATCGGAAACATTCAATTTCTCATGGAGAGATTGACTAATAGTATTACAGTTAGAAAGAACATCATCTGCATGAGAGAGTTTCTTCTTAAGTGTCACGACCTAAACTCGGAAAACGAGCTCACAAAATTCCCGATCACCGAATCCGGTGCCGACAGCCTCCGTAGTACCCCATTCTCGGTTCTCAGCGCCCATACACCAGATTCCGATCCTGGGATCCTACAAGGAGGATTTTCTGTTTGAATTTTTTTGTTTTTTGTAAAGGAGCATAACCACAAGTATACCCAAATCATAAAGGCAACATCATCATCACATATCCACTAATATAATCATTTGAATACACTGCTGAAAGGGAAATACATATATCAAAATCAAAGCTCCAGAGGACAACTATACGCTCCAAGCTCAACGCTGCTGCAACCTAACGCCACCTGCACGCATCTATCGTGCATAAGATTACAAAAGCTTAAAGGGTGGTGAAAGTGTGCACAAGATAAATGCTAAGATACCATAAAGCACATAAATCATACATCATTAGGATAAGCAGAAATACTAACAAGATCATGAATCATATGACATCAGAGTAAGCGGGAGTATACTGGTAAGTCCATGAATGCTATCAGCCGTACCAAGGCTATGCAATGCAAAACATAATAAGACAATAATAGATGTTGAGGATGCAATGCAATATATAAATCCTAATGAGCCACGAATACCATCAACCTCATCTAGGCCATATAAGTGCAAAAACATAGTAACCTAAAATGCTAAGTACTACGGATGCAATGTAATGTGCGATGCGAATGAAATGACCATGCTGGAATGTGAAGTCGGGATGATAGTAAGAAGTATCACTGGATATGGCGTCCATCACAAGGGACTTCTATCCAAACCAGTCCCATACCTAAATTTGGATAGTCAGACACAATGTATAAACTCCTAATCTCAAGTTAGTCACGCACCCAACCGTAATCCTGGCCATGTGAAGGTACATGTAACAAATAGTTACGCACCACCAACCCGAGTGGATAGTGAATGAATGAATGAGTATGCAACTCCTGCTCACTAAATTCACATATTAGTATAGTTCATCTCTGGGATCATCACCGGGGTCAATTACACTCGACACTGACCGTCTCCTCCCTAGCTGCACAGCCCAGCGAGTGGAATAGACCTCACTATCCGCCTGACCAGTAGCCTGCCAATACCTACCCGGCTCGTCGATAGCAAACCCATTTATGAGCTGGTCATACTCAGCCTAACTTATAGCCCCCTCACTCAGGCGGATAAGGCCACACTCCCTCCCAACCGACCACGACACAGTGGGAGATGGGGCCTACTGGTATTCGGGCCCTCATGTTCCACTCGGTCTAGACGTTGAGGCTACTCCTGGCCTTGGAGGTTCTGGGATTTTCACCCAAGGACATCCTAAGTGCCCACAGTGCTAGAACCAAGTATTTTCGGTGTCCCATTTAGCCATTCATGATGTGCCTGTGGAGGCTATGACCCTGATGTCGCTAGGGCATACAATGATCATAACTCACAATGCAAGATGCATGAGTCATGCATCAATTATGTACATACCGTGCGCTCATGTGAGATAACCTCCGCCATCAGGGAGTCTCATAACAATCTGCCCAATGACGTATGCAATGGTCAAACATTCCTCATACAAGCATACATAAGATGCATATGGGCATGAATCATGGAGTTATATTAAGCAGGTTATAAAGTAACGAACTATCCTTACAATACAGATGAGCCTAGACGGCCTACACACAATAAGTATGGGCCTATCAATGGGCCCTAGAGAGAGTCATAATACGGACATTTAACCAACATTATTCTTATAATGTGGACGTCAAACCAACATTGCTCCCAAGGCATGGCCTGCCATAAATATCACTACATAAACCATGGTGGAATTATATTCACTGGGCCTTGTGTACATCCTATTAGGCCTCGACCCATAGGCCTCTAATACATCAAATGGGCCTCATAAATATCTAGGTGGGCCTCCTCAAATGGGCCTTAAACCATAGGCTCCAAATACAGCATAATGGGCCTCAACCCATGGGCCCTAATATATTACAATGGGCCTTAACCCATGGGCCTTATATATATACCAAGGTGGGTCTCAATGGACGACCACAAATAAATCAAGATGGGCCTAATTACATGGGCCTCATATATATACCAAGGTGGGCCTCTACAACGGCCATAAATACATTAATATGGGTCCCATCATATGGGCCTTATGTTTATACCAAGGTGGGCCTAATCAT
This sequence comes from Magnolia changhungtana, assembly GCA_030180095.1. Classification (NCBI taxonomy): domain Eukaryota; kingdom Viridiplantae; phylum Streptophyta; class Magnoliopsida; order Magnoliales; family Magnoliaceae; genus Magnolia; species Magnolia changhungtana. The sequence continues at coordinate 753,124 of JASAUF010000502.1, read as the reverse complement.
ATGTATCAAATGAGCCAATCCACCATTAAAATTCCTAAGGCCCACCATATATATATCCCATCTATCTGATCATAAGGTCCACTTGGTAAATAAATCTGCCTTATTTTCAGTCTCATGCCTTACAATGATCTAACAAAATGGTTGGACGGCTTGGATGCAACACATGCATCATGGTTGGGTGCCATAAAGGCCCACCATAATATATATATATATATATATATATGGAAAGAGGCACAATGCACTCGATCTGATTTTAACGTCCGTGTGGTCGAGCTGTGTGGGCCCCCACCGTGATGCATTTCGAACATCTACCCCATCAGTCAGATGCACCATTCCATCGTGAGCCTAGGTCTCAAAAAAACAAGTAAATTCATGATTTGTGTGGGCCACAACACATGCAGAAGTGGAGAGGGGCCGTGCACCATAAAAACATTCATAATCATTTTTTTGAGGGCCCACCGAGATGTGGTTTGTAAATCCAACCCATCCATAATTCGTGTCCCACTTGTATGAGGGCTCAGACCAAGTTTCAGGCGCGTGAAAAACTCAGGTGGGGTCCACCATCCACGACAGTGGACGGTGTACGTGAAACACATACATAACAGTGGGCTCCACCGTCCACTGGACAGTGGTAATATAACACATACATTAATGTGGGCTCCACTTGAGGCCCACCACAATACTTATATGCCATCCATCCCGTTGGAAAGGACACACGGGCTTGGATGAAGAGGATAAACAAATTTCATCTTAATCCAAAGCTTATATGGCCCATAAAAGGGTTTCAAGGGTAGACGTCCAATCCCACTATTTCCTGTGATGTGGGCCACTTGAGTCTGGGATGTGGTTGAAATTTGGAGGGGGCCCACTTCAGTAAGGGGCCCACCAAATGAACGGGTTGGATGACAAATATACATCATGGTGGGGCCCATGGCTGGGGCCATGGGTCCTGCCCGTTTAACGCTGACGCCAGCAGTGTCCTACTGCATAGCAGCAGCAGGCGCTGCACCTTATTTTTGTTTTTTTCTTTTTAAATCTCATTTTTTCGAGGTTTTTCGCATGCGGGGCCCGCATCAAATGAATCCGGCCCACCCAATGGATTCCATAGCCCATAATCCATCCATCAAGCCCAATATTGGGCATCTTTTGGCTTGTAGAAAAATTCAGGTGACTTTGGCCAGTAAGAATCCGTGTTTGCTAAGGTATGGCTCACCAGAAAGTTGGATCAGCTTCATTTTTTGGCTCAGCGCCTAAAATGAGCTGGTAAATAAGATGGATGGAGTGGATTTGATCATTGCATCAAGGTGGGGTCTACATAGATCACCCTCTCCAAGGCTTGAGAACCAAGCCAATATTTTTGTTTACCCAAGTCCACGTCCAGGGACGTCCCTGGACGTCTGGTCATGACACATGCATTGAGGTGGGCCCTGCTTAGGTGCGCCACCAAATGGATGAATGACATGTATAAAACATACTTTAAGGTGGGGTCCAATCAAGTGGGCCACACAATCACATCATAACAAGAAAAGAAAAATGAAAAAGAGAGAGAGAGAAGGTGGGACACACGTGTGATGGAGGGACCCCGACACTATGGGCCCTCCCTTGCATCCAATCATACATCAAATGATAATCAAGGTGGGCCATCGGCTACATCTTAGGGTCCAAAGTGAGATCAATACCATTGATCGGTAGGCCTCACTTGGCCCATCATAAAAACACAGAAATCTAGTCTGTAGAAGCACCCACCGCTTGATCTTCTTGGTCCGTTGGTAAACTAATCTCTTTGTTCTTCACTTTGGTGGTAGAGATGAGAAATGGATGGCTAGGATGAGAGATCTTGGGATGGAAAGGTGAGCCACAAAAATCACTTTTCTCTCTTGGAAACCATGGACGTGTGGTGCTCTTGCTTGGAATGGTTGCTTGGAAAAATGTGGAGGGAAAGAGAGAGGTTGTAAGGAGAGGTGATGGGAGATGGGTGATGGATGTGGGTGAGGTGATGGATTGGTTGACTTTGGTGGTTGCTTTACTTGTGGAGAAAGGAAGCATGGGTGCTTTGTACTTGACATGAGGGGTGATTGATGGGATTGATTTGACATGTTGTAGAGATTCCCTTGGGATTGTAAATACGCGGCATTTCTTCGAAATAAACGCCGGTCCACATCTTCCGGCTTGGGTATCGGATCGGTGCGCGAGTCGCGACGTTGGAACTGCAGCGACGGTGCAGTCGTAATGGTACAAGTCTCGGCTTAAGCTGACTCAATTCTATAGGATACAACTTAGGGTCGATTGCAAATGTTGATTATACGTCACAGATTGCCGAATTTCGACGGAAGAATCACGGAAGTCGACGGAACAGTATGAACTAGGATACGGGTCTTACATTAAGCAATCCCAATTTCTTCTGATGACTTAGAATTTTGGGAGCAATGACCATACTCCACACTGCTTCTAAGTTCTTCATAGAATCATAAAACTGCAACAAGGAAGTGTAGAGAGACTAAACATCAACATGTACTAGGCGAACTGAATGAGTGAGAACTGCTAGAGTGCTATCCAAAAAGGGCCATTGGGTTGGATCTTTAAAAGCACCGATGATAATGGAAATCACATTCTTAAAGGGCCCCAACATAAAAGGTGGCACCTTTTCCAAAGAAAGTTTATCAAAAGCTGCAGTCACTGAGTTAGACCCTTCGGATCCACTGCGAGTTGGCATAACTGAAACTAGAAGATAAGTAGGGTATATAAGTTCAAAAGAGAACATATGCATATCTAGTGCTGACATAAAATAAGAAAAGAAGATATATACCTGGATTAGAAACAACAGCAGAGGCAACCAGAACAGAATGGGTTGTGGGTGCTGTAAAGCTGGGGACTTCTGTAGTCATAACAGCATTAAAAGAAAGTTCCTGAGCTCCTACAATACTTGAGTTAAGAGTACTTGGAGTAGGGATGTTAGCCGGATCAGAAAGAAATTCCAAACTTCAAGCTACTGGCTGAATAGGAGAAGGACGCACAGTAGGGGACTTGTTAGTCTGAACAGGGGCATCAGATGTTTGGGAAACTGGTGGCAAGGTTTCTTCTGTACTGGGAAGAAGTACATTCCCCATCATTACATGAATTTCGAATGGTTGAGCCTCTGCATCCCTTGAAGTTGATGTTCCGCGAAAAACCACATCAGCAGCATCCATGATATAAAGGGAATACAAACCATCAAAAGAAAGAAAGAGATTCACACCTAGAGAACAACTGTATTCTCCATAATCAAATTGCTCTTTATTATCTAGGGAGGTCTCCGGAATGGAGTGAGAAGTATCAGGATGAGTGGTTAGAGCATTAGGAAGAGAGGACTTAAATTTAACATCGTTATCTTCTCCAATATCTACCTCAACATCAGTATTTGTGTTTAGCAAAGCATCTCCTTCATCAGTTAGGCTCATGGGTGAAGACGTATCGTCACTTGCAGTATTTGCTTAATATTCTAATGAGCTGTCTTCTTCCAATATTGTTTGTTTTCCTTCATAGGTAGTCTTCACAGGGAGAAGACGTGCACCTTGGGTGGTAGAAGGAACCGATTGTGCCAAAACCTCATGAGACAGTCACTTAGTACGTGAGTGGGTCATAGGAGATGTAGCAATAACAATTCGATGCACAGCTGGAGAAGTTGTGGTTGTAGCACGATTAGTTGTGGTTTCTGTAAGATCCATGACAGGGATAACTGTGGCAGTTGCACATTCAATAGGCTGAGAAGCTGTAGAGGAGATGGGCTCTGTAACAGGAGGAATGATGGGAGCAGGGCATGTAGGCTGATTTCCTCCTTCGGAAGTAGGAGAAGGCAGAATAGTGCCTACAGTTTCAAATTCGTTGTGAGGGGTGGCAGATCTTTCTCCTCGATTTATCAAATCCAGAAGAGAACTAAAAGCAATCCAACCTTCAAGAGTATTTAGAGGCTTTATTTCTCTGATGGGCTCTTCCATAGAAATTTTACGAAGAAGCTATCCTGTAACGGCGGCCTGACCTTTCTCGTAAAAATATCCAATCCCTTGTTCCAGTTTGTAATTCCTCAAGTGTGGGGGAGGAACCCAAATAGGACGATCCACTGAAAAACAGTTGTGTACTAAATAGTAATGATGAACCCACCATCGCATCCAGGTATATGAAGCTGTTACTCTATGATTGTACCCCGGGAGAACAAATCGAGAACTAAAATTTCTTGTTAGGAGTTACTTCCATATTAAAGCCCAATTATAAGGACCAACTTCATAACTCCTCATTGTTTGGGTGACCTCCTCAATTGCTTGGGGCATGGCTTGATCATATCCAAACTGTCTGGCGAATCGACTTGGATAGTATGGTTCTCGCCAGAACTCTAGTCCTTCTCATAATGGAAGACTGCAAGAACGAATGCAGAGAAAGAAGGTCCTCTCGACAGGATCTAAATCATTGTTATCTTCTACATCTCTGTCCTCAGCTTGGTGATCCAGGTAAAAAGGGAAAAAGTCGATAGATTCCATGTTATCGATTTTATCCACTATCCGTTCATATTACTTTTTTATCATTTTTTGCTTCAAAAAATGCCACAAGGGCAGATGATCAGGATGGACATAAGCCTTCTCCGGGTCATTGTATGTCCAGGGAAAATAAATGTCAAGCCATTCGGAAAAGTAATGCCATGGTGTAAAAGCAGATGAAACTCCTAGTGTCGGGCTTGAGCAGTGTGTCACGGTATGACTAAAAGCTCTATATAACGAACATAAGATGGGAGAGACCAGGGAATATCTTTTTATGCCTTCTGCCATCGCACCCGCCACCACGAATAAAGTTGGCCGAATAGAGTCTGAACTTTTTGAACTAGGAAGCACAACTAAGCTCAACCAATAATTCAGAAAAGTGGCTAATTCAGTTTCGGCGGTGAATTCAGCCAGGCCCCTTATTTTTTTACGATTAGCTTCTAGTTCAGCACAATGACTGCCATGGAACCTAAAAAAGGGAAAGACCAATGAGCAATTCATATTCATAGGTAAGTATTGTTTGAAGGGGAAGGAAAATGTTAAAATACTTACACCAAGTATCGGGAAAAATGTGCTAGCCATTGAAAAGGAGAAATTTTATGAACATCGGCAAAGTAAGATGTCTCATGAAAAAGCTCAATGGTTGATGCTATAATTTTGGGCACTCTATTGGGTGCGACATAGGTAAACTCTTCGTTCGAGGGAACATATTCATCGAGGAATGATCTAAAGATAGGCAAACCGGTCATCCTATATAGATCCCATAAGGTGATACTTACTTCCCCTACTAGAAGATGGAAAGAATTCGTAGTAGAAGACCAGTATTTCAGAAAGCCTTTATAAATCATCGTGTCTTTTTGAAAGAATTCTGAAGTGGCTTCTATAGCGTGATAAATCCTTGTTGTAATGAGGACGTCTTCATACTTCCTCAAAATCGCTTTGGCCCAAGCACTGTAATATGAATGACTAGTCTAAAGACCCTGTGTTCTAAATTTGTCTTTACTCCACAAAGAGTCACGATGATGGAAACATTGTTGAATTGTTTCAAAGAAATGAGTATAATACAAGGAATGAGGGTCGGGACATGGTGTGAGAAAGCGCATGTATCTTACTTGCCCGGTCTTTTGGGTTAAGCCTTTGTCTATGAGATAGCCTTTAAGGATTTGTGGCTCTTTGATCACTCAATTGGACACATACAAGAGCCTGTTCTATGTCATGTAGTCCGTCAGTTCACTCTGAAGAATGGACCGGTGGCGCTGAAGTTGCAAAGGGAGAGCGATGGTCTCATCTTTATACGGGTTGCAAAATTTGATCGCCTCAATATTTAACTTGACCGAATCTCAAGCGTTCTGAAAACATCTTCAATTATGTTCTCGAATCTTTTCCTGAAAAGCTTCATCTTTGTTCTTTTCTCTTGTTTATTTTGGAACAATTGGGGTAAGAGAGGTCTCTGCAGCAGGATGGGTGTCATCTATGCGAAAGTTGGCTGTGCATTTCAACCAATTATCCCAATCAGATTCTTGTCCTGAAATGGGGGGTCCCTCTATCTCCTTCATTACTATAGCCATGCGGATATGCTCGGATAAGCGTTGAATACAATTGGCAAGTTAATGATACAGGAGCCGGCTCTTTGAAGAAGGAACTGTAGTTCTCGCCAAATTAGAGTCTTTTCTGATTATGAGTCTTGGCAGATTGCAGGTCAGACGGCCCAATAGTACTTGGGGAGGCAAGAGGTCTTTTTGAGCTTGCCATTGGAAATCTATACAAGAGTTGGTAAAAAATTAAAGTCAGAAAGAAAGGTTTATTAAGTTAAAAAGAGGAGTATAAAAGATTATTGGGGAGAGAGGACAGATAAACTTGAAGTATAAGAAGAATGTTCAAGTACAAGTTATTGCGCGCAAAGTGTTGTGCGTAAAGTATTGCGCGTAAAGTACTGCACGTAAGGGCGTTGTGCGCTACCTATCCTTGAGCGCAGAATTTTGACTAAGAAACAGAAAGGTGTTGTGCACTCAGTCTCGTTGTGTGGGACAGGATGTTGTGAGCAAAAGGGTGTTGTGCGGGACAGTCATTGTGCAGCACACAATGATGTTAGCGCACAAAGATGGCAGCTTGACGTATAAATAATATGACGCAGCAGAGAAAAATGGCGGAAAAGAAAATAAGTCCGGTATTTATAGGCAGGATTTGGGCCATTGTGCGGTAACTGTTGTGCGATAACCATTACGAGGTAATCGTTCCATGGTGAAGGTTGTGCGGAATTCGTTGTGCGCAAATTAGTAAGCGCACGACAAAGAAAATAATTGAGTGCATAATAAAGGAGGGCAAAAAATAGTATTTGGAAAGAATTATTATTGATCCTATATATTTATTTTTGTAGGTGTAAAAATAAAAAAGTAGGATCAAGGGGGCATCTGTTGAAGCATAAAAAGAAAGAAAGGTAGCAGAAAGATTGTTGTGAGTAAATCGTTGTGCGCGACTTGTTGTGCACAAATCACTGTGCAAAAATCATTGTGCGGAAGTAGACCTTGAAATACAGATGACCGCACAAAGGAGGTCTGCACGAAGGAATCCGCACAAAGGAGGTCCGCACAAAGGAATCCACAAAGAGGAATTCGCATAAAGGAATTTGTAAAAAGGAATCCCCACAAAGGAGGTCTGCACAAAGGAATCCACACAGAGATGGTCGTGCAAAGGATTTCATACAATGACTACGTGGCATGTTCGCATGTGTGAGAAGGTTATGATACCTCCGACCCATCAGTAAGGGGTCAGAAGCAACCAATCAGGAAGTAGAAGAAGAGTCTGAGAAGTGAAAGGTAGAGCCCCGCTCCTATTGTGCGGGATAGGTGTTGTGTGGCGCACAACACCATCGGTGCACAAACACTATCAGCACACAACAGGTCTCAGTGCGTAACAGGTCTAGACGCACAATGGGCTTGAGCGCACAATGGGTCTGAGCGCATAATGAGCTTGAGCGCACAATGGGTCTGAGCGCACAATGAGCCTGGGCGTACAATGGGTCTGGGCACACAATAGGTCAGAGAGCATAATGGGTCTGGGCACACAACAGGGCTGGTGCACAATGAATCCTCTTGACGCGCAATGGATTTTGGCGCACAATGCAATATATGATGCTTTTAACAATTATTGCCTTAGCTCATAACATCTTTCATTTATTTTACTATTATATCAAATCTATTTTGGAATCAAAGGAGAATGGGATGTAAAAGAACTTGGAATAAATAAATAACATAATTGTCTTCTTTGCCTTCTTCTATTAATTATTAAGTGAATGAAATTTCTTGAACAAAATGCATTTGTTTCTTGTTTGAAACAGAGGTGTTTTAGGAGTAGAGAATTCATGCGATATTCCATAATCATTGTAGTACTTCTCAAAATTGTTATTCTCAAATTCAGTGTTATGATCACTTTTAATTTTGACCACAGATATCTCTTTTTCAGTTTAGATATGTTTTAAAAATTTTCTGAGTTCATCAAGAGTATCTGATTTTACTATTAAAAATGCTAGAAAATACTTCTCTCCACCTCTAATCTCCGTTCTAGTTGGTCTTACTAAATCCATTTGGAGTAGTTCTAGAGGTTTAGCCGTGGCTAAGGAGTTCACTTTCTTGTGACTACTCCTGATCTGCGACATGCGCCACAGACTTTTTCTATCTATCTTAGCTTGGGTAAGCCAGATAAGTGATATCTTTTGATCAATTTATATAGATCTCTATAGTTCACATGTCCAAGACGTTTATGCCATAGTTCAGTCTCGTCTATTGGGACCATGTAACATGAATGGTTTGATGAGTAAGAATTATCAATTATATAGCAATTTTTAGATGTACTGCGACCATTTAATATTACACTACCTTTCTCATTAATTATCTCACATCTGTGATCAGAAAATTTCGCACTGTACTAATTATCACAGATCTGAGATATGATCAAAAGATTATGTTTTAATCCTTCAACATAAAGCACAATTTCAAATAGAGGCAAGTTAGGAAGTTGCACATTACCTTAGCCTATTATTTTACAATTGCTTCCATCTCCAAAAGTGATTGAGCCGCCATTTAATTCTTTGATATTCGTAAAGATCGCCTTGTCACCTGTCATGTGTCCAGAACATCCACTATATAGGTACTATCTTAAGTGGTTTTGTAACGACTCGGAAAATCCCGTACAATGGCCTGAGTACCACCTCAGGCAGAAATCACTTAGGATCAAATCTTTTAGAAATTAGACAAAGTTAACTAAGTGCTAAACTAGATTAGCTATGAAATCTACTTGAACCACTTTAAATCTGATCTGCAAGACCCAAAACTTGTAGAATCATTGACGCTAGGTTACCCTAAAATCTAGGATCAATCTCATTTCCCAATTGCTCTCGGGAGCACATTGAATCTTTGTATCAGATCTGGACCGCACATCGAAAGTCCGAATGATACGAGGTTATAGAATTAGGACCGCCTTACTGGGCTTAACAACCATCTCGGAAATTAAATCTAGATAGTATTCCGAGGCTATTCGCTTGAGCTCGGAGCGAGGAGTGTAAGAAAATGAAGATTTCTTTAGAAATTAAACTTAATTTAAGTAATCTAAGATTTGATGTTTGCGGGCCAAATATAAGCAATCAAACCGTCAGAATCTGACCCAAATACAGCCTCGGATCAGGAAACATTTCCCATACATGTCTGTATACTTGTAACCCTGATCGAGTTTCAGTGACCGTTGAACTAAAACTGGTCCGCCATGTGTGATCTGGAAACCCGATTGGAATGAAAACTTAACTCGACCTAAATCCATAGTCTGTGAGCTTAAGTCCGACCTTTGGCTCAAGGGGGGCTCTAGAAGTGCTCCGTTGAGCTGGAACCGATGCCCTTTGGACATAACCTAGGTATACCATGATCCTGAGTCTAGTTTAGTGAGCTTTAGGCTTATATAAGGACCTTAAACCCTCTCTTATTCTCACCATACGAATTTAAGAAAACCCTAGGAGAGAAGAAAAGAAAGAGAGAGAAAGTGTGAGAGAAGTAAGAGATTCTTCCTGATACTCTACCTTGCTATCCTACGTGCTTAACCATCACGATCTAATCACTTTTCTGGCAATTCTAACTTCATTTCTAGGTAACAAAACCCTAACCCTAACCTGTTTTAGGGCTTCTATTGGTATAAGTAGCGAAGTAGCTGACTTACCTTGTGTTATAGGTCGTCGTATCGATGTTGACGAAAGCGTAGAGATTCTGTTAAGTTCGTTACATTTCCACGGCGTAAGATGCAGACTTTAGACGTATAGGTTATGGTTTTCAATGCTTTCAATGTCAGATAATGATAGATTCATGATCTGGGTGTTATTGTACATGCACGATGCGATGTTCGTTTTGCGTTTTGATTGCGTATGCAAATTATGGCATATTGTGTATTCTGTATATTTGTAGAAAATACTGTATACGTATAAATTTTGAAAGTGTGTTTGCCATGATTAATTACTGTATGAATATGCTATATATATGTGTAATACTTACTCGGCGAAAGGATTCGCCCTAATACATGTTTTTTCTTATAACAACCCAAACTTTTGCCAACCTGGAATTAGACGTCCTTAAGCAATGTGTCTATCATAACGCCTTATTAACTTGTCAGAACTGAATCCCATGGTCTAAAATCGCTTCTTAACCCATTTCTTTCAAAATCTCACCTTTCACTACCTTATTCTTTAAATATCTCTAAGTACTTTCATATTAGACACTATCTTAAAGTTGAGGTGATGAAGAACAATACTTTAGAAATCCGTACAAAGACCCGAGTGCCACCTCAGGTAGAAATCGCTCAGGATCAAATCCTTTAGAAATGAGACAAAGTAACTAAGTACTAAACTAGATTAGCTTCGAAATCCGCTTGAATCACTTTAAATATGATCTACAAGACCCAAAACTTGTAGAATCATCGACGCTACATTACCCTAAAATCTAGGATCAATCTCATTACCCAGTTGCTCTCGGGAGTACATTGAAACTCCATATTAGATCTGGACCGCACGTCGAAAGTCCGATTAACGCGAAGTTAAATAGTTAGGACCGCCTAGCTGGGCTTAACAACCATCTCCGAAATCAAATCCAGATAGTGTCCCAGTGCTATTTGCTTAAGCCCGGAGTGAAGAGTGTGAGAAATGTGAAATTAATTAGAAATAAAGTTCCATTTTAAGTAATCTGGCACCTGTTGCTTGCGGATTAGTTATAAGAATTCCGACCGTCAGAATCAGGCCAGATTACACCCTCGGATCAGGGATATTTGCCCAAACATATCCATATACTTGAAATCTCTGATCGAGATCCGCTGACCGTTGAACTGAAACTGGTCCGCCATTTGTGATCTGAAAACCTGACTGGAATGAAAACTTAACTATACCTAGATCCAGTGTCAGTGAGCTTACGTCTGACCTTTGGCTCAAGGGGGGCTTCCAGAAGTGCTCCGTTGAGACGGAACAGACCCACTTTGGACATAACCTAAGTATACCTTATTTCTGAGTCTATTTTAGTAAGTTCTAGACCTGTATAAGGACCTCAAACCCTCACTCTCTCATTCCATACGAATTTGAGAAAACCTAGGAGAGAGAAGAGAGAAAAGAGAGAAAGTGTGGGAGAGGTGGGAGATTCTTCCTGCCGTTCTACCCTATCGATCTACAAGCTTAACCATCCCGTTCTAATCGCTTTCCCGGTGATTCTGGCTTCGTTTCTAGGTAAGAAAACCCTAACTCTAACATATTTTAGGGTTTGAATTGATTGAAGTAGCGAAATAGCTAACGTATCCCGTGCTATAGGTTGATATACTGTCGTAGACGAAGACTTAGAGATTCTATCGACTCCGTTACGATTCTATAACAAAAGGTACGGACTTTAGACGTATAGGTTATGGTTTTCAATGCTTTCAATGTCATATAATGATAGATTCATGATCTGTATGTTATTGCACATGTACAAAGTGCTGTCCGTTTCATTTTTCGGTTATATGTTAACTACGTTGAATATACTGTATTCCCCGTATTTGTAGAAAGTACCGTATACGTATAAATTTTAAAAGTGTGGTTGCCATGATTAATCACTGTATGAACATACTATATATATGTATAATACTTACTTGGCGAAAGGGTTCACCCTAATACTTGTTTTGCTAAGTATACGCTATGTATGTTGAAAGAGTGTATCCTAAGTGTTTGTGAAAATGCTTGTAAGAGTAAGTGCTTAGAGAATTGTGCTTTAGGTAGGTGTTGAGATAGGATTCTCAGCTACCTTAGAGATGTATATGATTTCCTCCATGTTGTTTGTTTAATTTAACCGCTTACTTATGAAATATATGTGTTTGTATTTCCTGTTTATATTGTGCTTTATGACATGCTTGTTAACATGCTTGAATTACTTTGTTTATTCTACTTTACTCTACATGCTTCTGGTTAAGGATTGATTGTGTTTGGGGCTATGATTATAGTTCAGGCAATCGAAAACGGAAATGAATGCGTGGCTGAGATTCATTCTCTATGCGAAATGTGTTCAATGAACTTAAGTCATACTTCGGTTGACGATAGTGGCTTGCCACGCGAAGTGCTTATGCACTTCATGTCGTTCAACTTATCATGCGCTCGAGCTAGCCAAGCTCGTCAAGTAATCCGATCTGTCTAATGTATGTTCACCATGTTTGGACGCTACTACTTAAACCTAAAGTAGTGAACTTACTAGTGCAACCCCGTTAACCTTGGTACCTCGATCTACTAAGACTCATGAGCCAGGCATGGTGGTATGGGACACCATGGCCGAGTTGTTGGCCTACGCTGAGGCCACGAGCCTCCCCGTAGTGACCATTGAGCAACCAGACTCATGAGCCGATTATGGTGGTATGAGACATTATATTTGAGCTGTCGGCCTACACTGCTTTGATGGGTGATGGGGGAGTGATGTAACGATTCCTTGTAATAGCCCTGCTAGCCCTGACCGTACCCAGTGTAGTGACCTCGAGCATACTCTAAATCTGTGGAGAGGCAACGAGCCTTCTCATAGTAAACAGAGTATAAACTAGGCCTGTATTGATAAGGTGATGGGGGAGTGGTGCAACGATTCTGTGTAACAGCCCTGGTAGCCCTTGCAATAACTTAGAAACACACCATCGTATGAGATTGTTTAGGACTGACGACCCTAGAATGGATCATTGTTTGGGAATGATATAAAGAAGGTACCTTAGTTTCCCAATACTGCTATTTGAAACGGACTAATAACAACTCGGTAATCATGCTCATCATCGCATTGCATGTGCCTGGAAGATGTGGAGCACTGAGGGTGATAGCATGCCACGGACGTAAGATGGTGCCGCACGAGGGAGTATATTGGCAAGGGCATGCATTATAATCATATCTCATCCTTGCATTAATTACAATACTTAGGAATGTTGAATGTACTGCTTTATCATTAATGCTTGACTGAATTGATAACATGTTAACCTATGCTTTATGTAACGCCCCGGATTTTTGCCAACCTGGGATTAGACGTCCTTAGGCAATGGGTCAATCCTAACACAGGTTTAACTTCTTAAACGCTCAATTAAAGCCTCAAATCGCTCCTTAAACCATTTTCTTCACAAATCCCACCCTTCACTATCTTGTGCTTTCAATTTTTCAAAGCACCTTCGCCCTAGACACTATCTTAAACTAGCTAAGTAGTATAACTTGGATCACTTTATATACAAACTACAATGGACTAAGTTCCACCTCGACGAAAATCACTTAGATTAAACAATCCTTTAGAAATTTGATAAAGTGAACTAGGTGCTAAACTAGATTAGCCATGAAATCCATTTGAATCGCTTTAAATACGATCCGCAAGACCCAAAACTTGCGTAAATCATTGACGCTAGGTTATCCTAAAATCTAGGATCAATCTCATTACCCGCCGCTTCTCGAGCAGCACTCGAAACTCCGTATCTGATCTGGACCGCACATCGGGAGTCCGAACAATACGAAGTTAAGGACTTAGGACCGCCTCGCTGGGCTTGACAATCATCTCGGAAATCAAATCCAGACAATGTCCCACGGCCATTCGATCGCGTCCGGAGCGAGAGAGTGTGAAAAACACTATTCCCTTTACAAAATAAATATCTAGAATAGTGATCTGGCATCATTTGTTTGCGGATCAGTATTAAGCAACCAGACCGTCAAAATCTGACCAAATTACACACTTGGATCAGGAAAAATTTCATACACATTTACATGTACTCGGAATCTCTGATCGAGATCCGCTGACCGTTGAACTGAAACTGGTCCGCCACGCGTGATCTGGAATCCCGACCGAAATGAAAACTTAATAGAACATAGATCCAGCGTTAGTGAGCTTAAGTCCAACCTTTGGCTCAAGGAGGCCCGCCAGAAGTCCTCCGTTGAGATGAAACAGGTCCGCTTTAGACATAACCTATGTATACTTTGTTCCCGAGTCTATTTCGGTGAGTTTTGAGACTATATAAGGACCTTAAACCCTCTCTCATGGCAGCCATACAAATTTGGATTTGAGAGAGAGAAAAGAGAGAGAAAGTGTGGGATATCTGGGAGAAACTCCTCGCACTCGTTCCTCGCCGCTATCGGTGCTTAACCACCTCATTCGCTTCTTTCCCGTGATTACGGCGTCATTTCTAGGTAATAAACCCTAACCCTAACCCGTTTGGGGGATTAGACATTGTAGGTTAGGAAATAGCTAACCTATTTCATTCTCTAGGTTGCCAAACTCCCGTATACTTTAGCTTAGCGAACCTATCGGCCCGTTACGATTCTACGACAAAAGGTGCGGACTTTAGGTGTATAGGTTATGGTTTTCAACGCTTTCAATGTCAGATAATAATAGATTCATGATCTGCATGCAATTGCACATGTACAAAATGCTTTCCGTTTTCTGTTTCGATTAGAATTGTAGAATTTGGAAATTCACATACTCTAGGTATTCGTATAAAATACCGTATACGTATTTTTTTTGGAAATTTGTTTGACATGTTTATTTAACGTATGGATATATGACGTATGGATAAAATACTTATTTGGCAGAAGGATTCGCCTAAATACATGTTTACTAATAAACACTATGTATGTAGAAATACGATATTGTAAGAAGTACCGTATACATGTATATTTTAGTGATGTGTTTGTCATGATTAATTGTCGTATAAATATATTATGTGCGTATAAAACATTTGCTTGGCGAAGGGAATCGCCGTAATACATGTTTGCTTGTATACACTATGTATGTTGAAAATGCGTATTCTAGAAAATACTGTATACGTATAAATATTGGGAGATGAATTTATCATGATTATTTGCTGTAGTAATACATTATACATGGATAAAATACTCACTTGGCTAAGGGATAGCCCTAATACATGTTTTGCTAACATACACCATGTATGTTGTAATAGTTTATTCTAAGTGTTTGTGAAAATGACTGAATGAGTATAGAATCCTCATTCGTGCTCGCCATCATGATTGTTGTATTGGCGATACCCTTTTGACGAAAGGATTTGCCCTAAATCACGCCACGACCAATATACACCATATATGCTAAAATGTGTGGCCCAAGTGTTTGTGGAAATGACTGAATGAATATGGAACTTGATTCCTCGCATGACTATCCGTCGTAGGTGTACGCGTGTTATGATTGGGGCAACTCCCTAGGGAAAGGATTTGGCCTAATGCCTATGTGATCGACATATGTCATGTATGTTGATGTATGTTTGTTTAAGTGTTTTTTTTGAAATATCTGAATGAGTAGTAGTTAGCAAATTGTAATGTATAAGGGTGTTGAGATATGATTCTCAACATCTTTTCACTATGTGTATGATCTCCTTGGATTGTTGTGTGATTAGGAATTGAACATGTATAAACTCATGCTTGTGTTGTGATTCATAACATGCTCAACTGCTTTCTGATTATCACTATGTAATGCATATGTTTAAATTTATATTTACATTGTATGATCCGTCATGGGTGATGGGGGAGCGGAGCAACGAGTGCGTGCAACAATGCCACTGACGACACCTTAAACGGATAATACCATACCTTGATTGTATGAGTGAATCTTGATCCATTATTGCTTTATCTATCCGCAAGTTATCATGTTTGGGGCTACGATTATAGTCCGACAATCGGTACAGATTGGATTGAATTCGTGGTCGCGATTCATTTGCCACGTGAGATGTGTTCGACGAACCCGAGTCGTACTTCGGTTGGCGATAGTGGTTGGCCACGCGAAGTGCTTATGCACTTCATGTCGATCAACTTGTTGTGCGCTCGAGCTAGCCGAGCTCGTCAAGTAACCCGATCTTCCTTATGTATGTTCACCATGTTTGGTCGCCACGCTTGAACCTAGGGTACCAAACTTACCAAAGGAAATCCCTTTAACCATGGTACCTCGATCCGCTAAGACTCATGAGCCGGCATGGTGGTATGGGACACCGTGGTCGAGTTGTCGGCCTACGCTGGGGCCACGTGCCTCCCCAGTGACCAAGGAGCAACTAGACTCGTGAGCCGATTATGGTGGTATGGGACACTATATTCGAGTCAAGCGATACTACGGCGAGAGCCGAGTATGGTGAGACCAGTACTCGTCTTGGGCGACGAGTCCTCCGTAGTATCTTCGAGTATACTCCAAGGTCCGTGATTGGCGACGAGTCTTTCACAAAGAATCGGAGTATGAGGTTGAGCCGAGTACGGTGAGACCCGTATTCGAGCCGATGGCTAGTGATTGAGCCGAGTACGGTGAGACCCGTACTGAGCCGACGCAACAATTGAGCCGCATACGGTGCGATCTGTATCCGTGCTGACGGGTGACGAGCCCTTTGTGACGCCTTCGCTACGCCTCTCAAACCATAATATCGTATGAGATTAACTAGGACTGACGACCCTAGAATGGATCATGTTTGGGAATGATACAAAGGAGGTACCTTAGTTTTCCAATACTGCTGTTTGAAATGGACTAATAATAACTCGGTAATCATGATCATCATCGCACCGCATGTGCTTAGTAGATGTGGCGCACTGAGGGAGTTAAGCATTCGCGAACGTAAGATGATGTCGCATGAGGGTGGTTTGGCAAGGGCATACAAAGATCATGTCATTTCATTCTCGCACTTAATAAGAGTAGTTAGAATTGTTTGATTTGTACCGCTTTATCATTACCGCTTGATTGGATTGATAACATGTTAACTTTTATTGTTCCAATCGAGTTGATCACTCACTCCCACGTTACGGACTGTTGTACACACCAACCATTTGTTGAATTTCGATGATGGCGATGCTTATGAAGCGAGCCGACTACTTCTATGGTGATGAGGAGGAGTTCTCCTATCATGTAACTCTCTCGACGGCTCCCGAAGACCCGGTGCCGCATTCTTGGGCTATGGTACTTGGGATAGAAGATATTACACTTACACATTTGGTATATTTTAGAATCGTACTTGTAATTATTTAACCTAGTAATGTTATCACACTCGGAGACTCATCACAGATATATTTTATCTATCTATCATCGTCTTTCGCTTGCAATTTAACTGTCTCGGAGTATGATATGTTGTTTTGGCTTAATCTCACTCATGTTCAATGCACGAATACAGTCAACATTCAATCATCATTCATTTTGTTGCATAAGTGATGTTCTGGAACTCGGGAGTTGAGTTTATGCTCGACCCCCGATTTTCAGGGCGTTACACTTTATTGTTCCACTGAGTTGATCACTCACTCCCACGTTACGAGACGGTATTTCGGACACCCACCAGATGTTGTTTGATTACAGATGGCGACACTACTCCTGAGGCAGAGCCGGACTTTGTGACAATGAGGATGCTTTCTCATATATGCTGTTTTCTGGCAGCTTCATGTGAGCCGTGTCTTGATCGACGGGGTTACAGGGATGTCGACTAGAGGACCTTACACATTTTGTATATTTTGAATTGTACCTATCATTCATTAACCTGGTAACATTATCACACTCTGGAGACTTACCATAGTTTATATATTTTATATATCTATCATAGTCTTCCGCTTGCAATTTAACTGTCTCTGGAGTATGATATGCTGTTTTGGTATAATCTCATTCATGTTTCAATGCTCTCATCATAATCATCATTATCTATGTTGCATAAGTGATGCGTTGGAACTCGGGAGCTGAGCTTTGCTCGACCCCCAATTTTCAGGGCGTTACAAGAAGGTATCAGAGCATGATTTGGATTAAACCGGACCTGGGTTATGGTCTCACGACGCACTCTGATGCACTTTGACTTAGGTGGGTGCGAGAAAGACGTAGGAAGAGTCATAGGTATCCCGGTTTCGCCAATCGATAAAGTTCACTGAAAACGAACGTCGAAATTGAGTCTGTACTCAATCCTGATCGCAGGAGTCGCCCCCAACACACTCTAGACCGTCAAATGACAGGTCTAGATCACAATCCACCCAATCCCAGCCGTTGAAAATCGGTAAAATAACCATTATGTATCAGAACATACTTAGAATGACCAGAAATGACATGAAACGGAGTCGAGGGCCACACGAGGTAATCTGGGGGGACCCACGGTGGACCCGAGGTGTCATTGGCACCTTGGGAGGGGGTGGCCACTGCCCTACCATAGCGGCACCGCGGTCAGTCTAGAGGACCAGCGCTCACCATGGTTGACCACTGTCCCCTTTACCCGGGCTGGTCGGGCCGATGCGGGTCGGTGTTAGCTCGACCCCTGGACACGTGTGGGGCCTGCGAAATTGCATGGGGGCCCCTCTTTCTTGTCCGTTTGGCCCTCTCCCTCTTAAAGCACCCCCTCCAAGCTTTTCTTTCTTCAAGAAAACCCAAAATAAAACAAAATCCTCACTCAATCACCCCTCCAATGCTCCTTCCTCCATTTTCGAACACCACGCCCACCACCCTGTCTAAACCCATCTCCTTTGCTGCCTACCCTCTCCATTTCTCTCTTATTTAAGCTCTTACACTCTCCATTTTATGGCTCAGCATCGTGTAAGCTCTCCAACCCATTCCATCTCTTCATTCTCTTTCTTTAATCCCCGTCATTTGGGCCTTTACAACCTCTGTTGAGGTTCAAATCCAAGGAGAACCAGAAACTCCAGCCTTTTCTCTCCATTTCTTCACTTTTCCATGGCCTTCTTCGAAGTCATTACAGCCTTGTTCTTGATTTCCACCTTCCTCTCTCATAGGAAAGAGAAAGGGTGCCCCTCCTCCGTCGCTAGACTCGGATGCGTAGTCATCCATGCCGTTGTCTCGTAAATGTTTGTTGCTGCATTAGGATCTTTGTGTTTTCATGTTAATGGAATGTGTAGAATGTTTGACAAGTGTGAACTCCTTCCACCCCTCCACAATTACTCCTCTTGGCCTCACCATTTCACACCCGTATGGGCAAAACAATCCACATTTTTTTGTGTTCCGTAACTTTCACAACCTCCAAATGTTGGGACGTTTAGGGCCCGTTCGGCCAACTGCATTGGGTGAGTTTAAGGTGGATAGAATCGTAAAAGTAACAATAAATGTATGTGTAAGGTATGGTCCCTAGATTGGGCGTATCCCATGTTTTCCAATACCATGTTTGGAATGTATGCAATTAAACGTAAACTCCGAGTTGTCCTTTCAAATTAGACTTAGAAATTCATTATCCTGGGAGTTGAAAATCCCATCTCACACTTTCCAACACAAGGCTCATTTTCCAAAGCCTATACCATTAATTTTAATCCCCTCCCACCCTCCTACCAAACATGTCATTTCCAATCTCGAGGAGGGATTAGCAATGCAAGCCCATTTAATACAACTTAAGACCACTAGCTAAATAGGCCCTTGGAATTTTGGACTTGGAGTGGTGTTCCTAGATACGAACGACCTAACAGTAGGGGAAATCCAATTGATTGATAACGTGAAACCTAGGACCTCCTTAATTGGTGTGGTCATGTGTGGAGTGCTCGAGCGTAGTTACATTCTAGTTCAGACAACTCAATTCCAATCAGACAACTTTGACCCTAAGCGATAAACCATTTCTTATATTAGAAAGGGTATAAAATCCTCTAGTGTATAAGGATAGACTTCGGATTACAACCAGTGGATTACCGCTACTCCTAAATTAAGACTAGACTACTAGTTAGGCTAAGGAAGGTAAAGGACTAATTAATTATGCTAAGCCAATTGAATAATAGATTAGTTATTCGGCTTAACCGACTGAGACCCACTACACAACTTTCCTTCTGTGTTGGCCAGACCACTTGCAACTAAAAGTTTATAACTTCGTCTTTGAGAAGTATTAGGAGTATATACTTGATAGAGACTTTGTCTTTTGGGCCTAAGGCATTGCCCAAATGGGCAATAGACAGTTAGGAAGTAGGTCCCAAATCACATGCCATGTTGGCATACATATTGCGCATATGAACGTAGAAAGATAGCCTGCCTGTTAAGCTAGACATGATTAAATAGGATAAGTCTGGACTGTGACAAAACTCCTTGGTAGAATTAGGCATCTTGCCTCAAACTCACACCTGCCCCTGAAATCAACCACAATATCCATCATCTTTAGCTCATTTCTATGACCATCGGTACCAATGCCATAATACACATTATCGATGAAAAGAAGATCAATGTATTGCTAAATCACTTCCGATGTCATACCAAAGATAGGTTTCAAATTTCAACTCGTTCTGACATACAGATCGATGCACAAATTCTTGAACCCTAAGAATAGAAACAATTTTAAGGGGGGTAGACAAGTTATGGACCTAGTTGAGTTAAGTAGGTATACCTATCTACCCACTCATAGGTACAGCGGTAGCATGGTTGGCCCTTGCCCCACTAGCCCAGGATCAATGGAAATTACGCCCAGTTATACGCAAGGTTAGGTTATTAAATGGGATCTAAATCTTCTTTAGAATGTAAAGCAATTAGGGTTCAAGTATTAAACAAATTCATAGTACAGAATATGCCGGGTGCGAACTAAATTACAATAGCCAAGGTCAATATATCTACAATTGTGCTCGTTGAATACGAACATAATAGAAGTCTTAACAAGTTCTACAATGAGAAACCGTTTTAGGATGATCTAGTAAGATTTGATTCACCATTTCCTTGGATATAAATAATAATAAGGAATCTCTTAGACCAAGACCTAAAGGACAACCCAAGAAATAGGACATTTGAACCTTTCAGTGATGGGCATTCCCTAAGTTTTTAGAGTGATCGATCTATGGAGTTACTGAAATATAAACTACAAAGCATTCGCGGCTTGACCCAATTCTCAATCCTGGGTGACTACCAATGGACTCACTGCTTGGCCGAGCAGAAGACCAGGAGCCACCAGGACTAGGAAGGGATACGATGAGCTTTCTACCCTGTCCAGGTAGATGATCGATGTATCGGGATCAAGCCCACTACAACCGTCTCTCCATGTTGGTCAAACATTAAAAACAGCTATCTTACTCTCAACAGTTGGGAATCGAAGTCAAAACTCCAAATAGGAAAAGAAATCCATTGTAGCAAACCATCGGGATATAAGTAATGGATAAAGAAATAAATTTTTAAGGGGGGTAGCCTAAAATGTACTAGACTAGTATGTACAAGATACACCCTACCACGTATATAAACTTGAAATCAATAAGTCTTAGACAAATGAAATAATAGAATTCTTACTTATTACCTTTAGCCAATTTCGAGGATGAAATTATTTTTAAGGGGGGTAGATTGTAACATCCTGAATTTTTGCCAACCTGGAATTAGACGTCCTTAGGCAATGGGTCTATCATAATGCCTTATTAACTTGTCAGAACTGAATCCCACATTCTAAAATCGCTTCTTAACCCATTTCTTTCAAAATCTCACCTTTCACTATCTTGTTCTTTAAATGTCTCTAAGTACTTTCACATTAGACACTATCTTAAAGTTAAGGTGATAAAGAACAATACTTTAGAAATCTGTACAAAGACCCGAGTGCCACCTCAGGCAGAAATCGCTCAGGATCAAATCCTTTAGAAATGAGACAAAGTAACTAAGTACTAAACTAGATTAGCTACGAAATCCGCTTAAATCACTTTAAATACGATCTACAAGACCTAAAACTTGTAGAATCATCGATGCTACATTACCCTAAAATCTAGGATCAATCTCATTACACAGTTGCTCTCGGGAGCACATTGAAACTCCGTATAAGATCTGGACCGCACGTCAAAAGTCCGATTAACATGAAGTTAAACGGTTAGGACCGCCTTGCTGGGCTTGACAATCATCTTGGAAATCAAATCCAGATAGTGTCCCAGTGCTATTCGCTTGAGCCCAGAGTGAAGAGTGTGAGAAACATGAAATTAATTAGAAATAAAGTTCCATTTTAAGTAATCTGGCACGTGTCGCTTGTGGATCAGTTATAAGGATTCCGACCGTCAGAATCAGGCCAGATTACACCCTCGGATCAGGGATATTTGCCCAAACATATCTATGTACTTGAAATCTCTGATCGAGATCCGCTGACCGTTGAACTGAAACTGGTCCGCCATTTGTGATCTGAAAACCCGACTGGAACGAAAACTTAACTATACTTAGATCCAGCATTAGTGAGCTTAAGTCCGACCTTTGGCTCAAGGGGGGCTTCCAGAAGTGCTTCGTTGAGATGGAACAGACCCACTTTGGACATAACCTAAGTATACCTTGTTCTTAAGTCTATTTTGGTGAGTTCTGGACCTATATAAGGACCTTAAACCCTCACTCTCTCATTCCATACGAATTTGAGAAAACCTAGGAGAGAGGAGAGAAAAGAGAGAGAAAGCGTGGGAGAGGTGGGAGATTCTTCCTGCCGTTCTACCCTGTCGATCTACAAGCTTAACCATCCCGTTCTAATCGCTTTCCATGCGATTCCGGCTTCGTTTCTATGTAAGAAAACCCTAACTCTATCTAGTTTTAGGGTTTGAATTGATTCAAGTAGCGAAATAGCTAACGTATCCCGTGCTATAGGTTGATATACTGCCGCAGACGAAGACTTAGAGATTCTATCGACTCCGTTACAATTCTACAACAAAAGGTGCGGACTTTAGACATATAGGTTATGGTTTTCAACGCTTTCAATATCATATAATGATAGATTCATGATCTATATGTTATTGTACATGTATAAATTGCTGTCCGTTTCATTTTTCGGTTATACGTTAACTATGTTAAATATATTGTATTCCCCGTATTTGTAGAAAGTACCGTATACATATAAATTTTGAAAGTGTGGTTTCCATGATTAATCACTGTATGAACATGCTATATATGTGTATAATATTACTTGGAGAAAGGGTTCACCCTAATACTCGTTTTGCTAAGTATACGCTATGTATGTTGAAAGAGTGTATCCTAAGTGTTTGTGAAAATGCTTGTAAGAGTAAGTGCTTAGAGAATTGTGCTTTAGGTAGGTGTTGAGATAGGATTCTCAGTTACCTTAGAGATGTATATGATTTCCTCCATGTTGTTTGTTTAATTTAACCGCTTACTTATGAAATATATATGTGTGTATTTCCTGCTTATATTGTGCTTTATAACATGCTTTATAACATGCTTTATGACATGCTTGTTAACATGCTTGAATTACTTTGTTTATTTTACTTTACTCTACATGCTTCTGCTTAAGGATTGATTGTGTTTGGGGCTATGATTATAGTCCAGGCAATTAAAAATGGAAATGAATGCGTGGCTGAGATTCATTCGCCATGCGAGATATGTTTGATGAACTCGAGTCGTATTTCGGTTAACGATAGTGGCTGGCCACGTGAAGTGCTTATGCATTTCATGTCGTTCAACTTGTCGTGCGCTCGAGCTAGCCGAGCTCGTCAAGTAACCCGATCTGTCTAATGTATGTTCACCATGTTTGGACACTACTACTTGAACCTAAGGTACCAAACTTACCAATGCAACCTCGTTAACCTTGTTACCTCGATCCGCTAAGACTCATGAGTCGGGCATGATGGTATGGGATACCGTGGTCCAGCTTTCGGCTTACGCTAAGGCCACGAGCCTTCCCGTAGTAACCGTTGAGCAACCATACTCATTAGCCGATTATGGTGGTATGGGACACTATATTCGAGCAGTCGGCCTACACTACTTTGATAGGTGATGGGGGAGTGGTGTAACAATTCCATGTAACGTACTGTCGGCCACTGCCCCGACTGCATCTGTAGTGACCTCGAGCATACTTTGAATCTGCAGAGAGGCGACGAGCCTTTCCATAGTAAACAGAGTATAAACTAGGCCTATATTGATAAGGTGATGAGGGAGTGGTGCAACGATTCCGTGTAACAGCCCTGACAGCCCTTGCATCGACCTAGAAACATACCATCGTATGAGATTGTCTAGGACTGACGACCCCAGAATGGATCATTGTTTGGGAATGATATAAGGAAGGTACCTTAGTTTCCCAATATTGCTGTTTGAAATGGACTAATAACAACTCGGTAATCATGCTCATCATCACATTGCATGTGCCTGGAAGATGTGGAGCACTGAGGGTGATAGCATATCGCAGACATAAGATGGTGCCGCACGAGGGAGTATGTTGGTGAGGGCATGCATCATAATCGAATTAAGTACAGTACTTAGGAATGTTGAATGTACTGCTTTATCATTACTGCTTGACTAAATTGATAACATGTTAACCTATGCTTTATTGTTCCACTGAGTTAATCACTCACTCCTACATTACGGGACGGTGTTCTGGATACCCATCAGACTTTGTTTGATTGTAGATGGCGACGCTACTCCTGTGGTGGAGCCAGACTTTGTGACGATGAGGATGCTTTCTCGTATATGCTATTTTCTGGCAGTTTCATGTGAGCCGTGTCTTGATCGATGGGGTTACAGGGATGTAGACTAGAGGACCTTACACATTTTGTATATTTTTGAATTGTACCTGTCATTCATTAACCTGGTAACATTATCATACTCTGGAAACTTACCATAGTTTATATATTTTATACATCTATCACAGTCTTTCGCTTGCAATTTAACTGTCTCTGGAGTATGATATGCTGTTTTGGTATAATCACATTCATGTTTCAATGTTCTCATCATAATCATCATTATCTATGTTGCATAAGTGATGCGTTAGAACTCGGGAGCTGAGCTTCGCTCGACCTCCGATTTTCAGGGTGTTACATTTCTGGTATATGCTATGTATGTTAAAAGAGTGTATTCTAAGTGTTTGTGAAAATGCTTGTAAGAGTAAGTATTTAGATGATAGTGCTTTAGATAGGTGCTTTGATAGAATTCTCAACTACCTTAGTGATGTGTATGATTTCTGTAAGGGTTATGGTCTCATACTCCTTTGGTTGTCAAATTTTGATGTGTCAAAACATCTATCTGTGTCTTGTGCTTGTATGATGATTTTTATTCAAGACACTGCTTAAATACTTCAAGATGCTACAAGTTGAAGCTCAAGATATTAAAGTTCAAAAAGCTATAAGTTGAAGCTCAAGATGTCAAAGTTCAAGATTTCAAGCCTGATATTGTTCAAGATTTCAAGCCTGATATTGGTTCAAACAATCTACATTCGTTGAATGGTTGAAGTTCAATGTCCATACGACTTGATTCAGGTTTGAATGACCTTAGGTTGACCCTTTAAGTAGGTCATTTTGGATACATAAATCAAATGTTTATTTAACATAAGTTTGGTTTTGTTCCAAGACCATCCTAGCTCTTGTTCGACTGGCATCCTAGCTTTGGTTCGACTAGTCCAAGAAATTCCACGATCAGTCCCTAAGTAGTTGAAGATTTTTGAAATTTTTGGTACGCCCACGACCGATCTGAAGTCCTTCGACCGGTCGTAGGTTGGCTTCGACTCGTCCACGATCAGTCGTGGAGCTACGACTCAATATCCAGCAATACAATTCATGGTCCTACGACCAGTCGTAGGTGACCCACGACCAGTCGTAGGGTACTCACGACCAGTCGTGGAACGGCTTTCAAAGATCGCGCTCAATTTTTCAAAAATCTGTTAGAGCTACGACCACCCTAAGTTTCTAAGACCAACGTAGGAACGATTTTTTTCTTCTATAAATTGAACACGAAATTCGAGTTTTCACATCCTCAACTCCATTCCATTTCAAGAATTTTCAAGTAATCACTCTGAGATAAGTCTGTGTTTATTTTAAGCTAAATTGTGCTTATTTAGTATTCCTTTTTGCTAGCTTATTTAATTTGATTTTGTTTCTCTATTCCAATCTTATTTGAAAAGAGGAATTATCTTATTCCTTCTTCTTGGAATCAAAATCAAATATAGCTACGCCCAACAAGTTAAAATCTAAAATCTATTAGAATTTAGAACCTTATGAATGTGAGTATTGGAAATTGAACTTTGATATTCAATCATCTACTCCGATTGGTTCTACCTGGCTCGCTAAAGGAGAAATCCGGTATTTTACAATTCTCAGAAAATTCATTTATTTTTGGTTTTGTTTGAGGTTGAGCCAGAAAAATCTCATTGTCTTGGTTTTGTTTGAGGTTGAGCTTTAAAAATCTCATTGTATTGGTTGTCCGAGGAAAACCGTAAAACTCGAAAAGGGGTTTTTGAATTGTGTAAGCCCAAGTGAAAAAGACACAATTGTAAAGGTTTTTGGTGAACCCGAGAAAACCTATTTGATAGTGAACGTTAATATCCCCCGTGTGAGGATATTAGAGTGGAGTAGCATTCTGTGTGGTCATTGTAAAACAAGCTTGGTGTACACACAAAGCGAACCACTATAACTCTTTGTCTTGTGGATTGAATGCTTGCTTAATTTTCATATCTTTTATCATTCGATTGTGTGGAATGTACAAGTGGATGTGAATGTTGTAACTATTTACATTTTCAAGCAAGTGTGGGGATTGTTGTAATAATTTAGATCTTTACTCGCATTTATTTTCAATTCCTTGCTATTTCATTTACTTATATTAACATTGAGTTCTTGATTCAAAAGAGGTTCTAGAAATAAGGTTGTCCTACCATAAGCCCTTGTTTATTATGGTGTAAGGTTGTCCTTAGAATCAATTTGTATCAATCTCTCAATAATTATTTATCAAGGTGATTTATATTTAGCATTGTGAATTGATTCATAATTGTAAGGGTATTGATTTACTTTAGTTCCGCTGATTTTATTTTAAATTTGACATAGTCCTATTCACCCCCCCCCTCTAGGACATATAGCTTGGCCTTTTCAAGTGGTATCAGAGCCTAATAGCTCATTTTTGTTGCTTTTTATTTGGATTTATTTCTGAGCTAACGATCTAAGCTATATAAAAAGATGTCAAATTTTGATAGCCTTTCGCATTACTAGGCCTCCACCTTTTGATGGCTCCAACTATGCCTATTGGAAAGCCAGAATGAGAATCTTCCTCAGATCAATGGATGAAAGTGTTTGGCTAGCCACAGTGACTGAATGGAAACCTCCTATCATGGAAGTTACTGGTGTTGATGGTTCAAAATCTATGAAAATTACACCGTATTTCCAATGGACCACACTTGAAAAAGTGAGAGTAGTGCTAATGCTAAAGCACTAAATGCAATCACTTGCGCACTATCACCGGATGAGTTCAAAAGAATCATATCCTGTGATACTGCAAAGCAAGCCTGGGATATTTTAGAAATGACACATGAAGGTACTTCAATTGTCAAGAAATCTAAAGTCCAACTCCTCACAACTAAATTTGAAGAAATTCATATGGAGGAAAATGAAATGTTTATGGACTTTTACACTAGATTGAATGACATTGTAAACTCTATGTGGGGTCTTGGCGAAAGATCTCGAAAAGTAAAGTGTGTGCAAAAATACTACGCTCTCTTCCCGAACGGTTCAATTCAAAGGTAACCGTAATCCAGAACTTCGTGATACTGGACAATATGAAGGTAGAAGAATTAGTTGGTTCTTTGCAAACCTATGAATTAAGTTTTAAAGCTCCTAAAGGTAAGTCTATTGCTTTGAAGTCATCTAAAAGTATTACTCAAGAAAATTCAGATTCAGAAAAGTCTGAAGATGATATGGCCCTTTTGGCGAAAAAGTTTTATAAGATTTTCAAAAGTAAGAAAAGAGTCGACTTTCAAAAGGCAAATGAAAAGAATCGTTCCAAACCTAAGTCTAAAACTTGGAAATCATTGAAAGATAGTCAATGTTACAATTGTCAAGAATATGGGCATTTAGCAAACAAATGTCCTAAAAAGGACAGATCCAAAAGGAAGGGTATGTTGGCTACTTGGGATGAATCGTCTGATTCTGAAGCCTCTTCTCGAATCGAAAATTCAAATCCGAGTCAGGCAAAGGAACTTAAGGCCCTTATGACTCTAGCCAAGTTTACCTTTTCAGATCACGATGATTCTACAAGTGAAGAAAATTTGGATAGTGATCATGAAAATGATGAAGATCTTCAAGATGCTTATAATGCCTTATATAAGGAAAGTTGTAAAATTGTCACAAACTTAAACTTCAAAAAGAAAAGTTTTTAAACTTAAAGAATGTTTTGAAACCCTTGTTTTAGAAAAATCTCAAATTTCAAATTGTTTTGAAAAATCAAAGTGTGATCTAGAATTCAAAACCTCCCTAATTGAAAATTTGAAATCAAAATGAGAAACTTAAAAATGAAGTATCTTCTCTTTTGAGTTTGAAGGACACATGGAGATATGCCCTAGGTGATCCAAAATTAGAGAAATTATTATCCTGGATCAAGAAAATGTGGTGATCGATCCGGTTGGGCTTTGATAAAAACACATCTCCTAAACAAAGAATGCTCCTTCCATTTTTGTGAAAGGAGAGACTTCTAACTCAAAAGGAAAAGGTACTAATCAAGTTTTTCTAAAAATACAAAACCTTTCAAAAACACAAAAGCAAATGCTATATAAATTTCAAAAATCGATTCGAAACCCGCTAGTGAAAAAATTATTGATTTACTTAAGGAGCTATTAAAATCTAACTCAAGAGGTCACTCTTATAACTATAAACAAAAGAAGACCAATTATTCTCCTAAACCCAAAACAAGATCAAATGGGTTCCCAAGGTTACTTGTTTGGTTGCTCACACCGCTTTCAAAGCTACAAGCCATTCAAAATGGTACCTAGACAAAGGGATGCTCCGGACATATGACAAAGCGACAAAGCTCTATTCACCGATCTTAAAGATATGACTGATGGGTCACACATTTGGTGATGGTAGCAATCGCAAGATAATTGGCAAAGGTACGGTCCAACTCTATAACCTTCCCTTATTTAAAAATGTGTTATATGTTGAGGGTTTAAAACACAACTCGTTGAGCATATCTCAAATATGCGATAACAACCATAATGTTAAATTTTCTAATCAAGGTTGTGAAATTACAAATGAAAAGGGTTCTGTAATATTAACGGTCGTAGAACTTCAAAACCGCTATATAGTAAGCAATGGTAGCTCATCTAATCAAACGTGCTACATGGTCCATACCAATGAGACAGATTTATGGCATAAACGCCTTGGACATGTACACTACCGAAATTTATACAGATTGAGCAAAAGTGAACTAATTAAAGGTCTACCTAAAATGCAAAAGTAGACAAGATTTGTGGTGAATGCCAAGATGGTAAACAAACTAGGAGCTCTCACAAAAGGTAAACTCCAATAACACCACAAGACCACTCGAGCTTCTCCATATGGATCTTATAGGACCAACAAGAACGGAAAGTCGAGGTGGCAAAAGTACATCTTAGTTATTGTAGATGATTATACAAGATACACTTGGGTTTCATTCTTGAGAGATAAATCGAAACCCTTGATGAAGTGAAAAAGATTATAAAACGATTCAAACCGAAAAAATGTTCTCAAGTCAAGAAGATCCGTAGTAATCATGGATCCGAATTTGAAAATAGCGGTTTGAGAAATTTTGTAGCGATCGTGGAATATCGCATGAATTCTCTCGCACCTAAAACTCCTCAACAAAATGGAATTGTCGAGAGGAAGAATAGAGTGCTTCAAGAAATGGGAAATGTTATGTTAAATAGCATGAAGCTCCCTAGAATCTCTCAAATCAAGCAGTTGAATACAACTGCTACATTATTAACCGTGTTTATATTTGTAAAACTAATAATAAAACGGCTTATGAAATGTGGTTTGAGAAAAAACCTTCTCATCAAATATTTTCAAATTTTTGGCAAAGAAGTGCTATATTTTATGCGTGGCCGTGAAAATTTGGGAAAATTCGACACTAAAAGTGATGAAGGGATCTTTTTAGGTTATTCTTTAAACAAATCGTGCTTATCGTGTTCAACAACAGACCTAAGGTGTGATTCAAGAGTCAATAAATGTTGTGATTGACGATCTTTTGAAGACACTTGTCCCTAGTTTAGATAATGATGAAGTTCTTATACTTGAAAAACAAGAAATTTCATCAAGTGAAACTAATCCCGAATTAAGGATCAAGTAAAGATCATCCAACTTCTCAAATACTTGGAAACCCTCTCACTGGTGTGCGCACTCGTAGACAATTAGAGGACATATGTAACTACGTATGCTTTACATCCCAGATTGAACCGGTAACGTAAAAGAAGCACTTTCAGATGAAAATTGGATTCTTGCGATGCAAGAAGAACTTAATCGCTTGTCGAAATGATGTCCGGCAACTTGTTCCTAGACCTAAAGATAAACATATTATTGGAACAAAATGGATTTTCAAAACAAATCTGATGAACTGGGAAATATTATTCGAAATAAAGCAAGACTAGTTGTACAGGGATATACACAAATTGAAGGTATTGACTATAATGAAACATTTGCCCCTGTAGCTCGTCTTGAATCAATCAGACTTTTTATCTCCATTGCATGTTTTAGGAAAATTAAAATTTATCAAATGGATGTAAAGAGTGCCTTTCTGAATGGTGATTTACATGAAGAGGTATATGTTGAACAACCTACAGGGTTTGAAGATCCTAAATTTACTGATCATGTGTATCGTCTTAAGAAAGCTCTCTATGGTCTGAAACAAGCTCCCATAGCATGGTACGAAAAAGCCCACTAAGTTTTTACTTGAGTCATAATTTTCAGATGGGGTGTGTTGATAAGACGCTCTTTGTTAAGAAATATAACGATGATATTCTAATGGTTCAAATATATGTTGACGATATTATTTATGGATCAACTCCGTACTAACATGACTGTTGAGTTTGCGATTTGATGAAGTCTAAATTCTAAATGAGCATGGTTGGAGAATTAAACTATTTCCTAGGATTGCAAGTAAAACAACAACCCGATGGAATTTTTATTTCTCAAACCAAATATGCTCGAGTTTAGTTAAGAAATTTGGATTTGAGAAAGGTAAAAATTTTGATACTCCTATGAGTACAATCAGTAAGACTCTCAAAAGACTCTACAGTAATGATGTGGATCCTAAATTGTATCGTAGTTTGATTGGTAGTTTACTTTATCTAACTCGCTAGTAGACCGTATATTGCTTTGAGTGTTGGTATTTGTGCTCGTTATCAATCAAATCCTAAAGAATCTCACTTAATCATTTGTTAAGCGGATTATGCGTTATGTCGCAAGTTCTACTAAATTGGGTCTCGGTATCCACATGAGACTAATGTTCAATTAGCCTGCACGCAGATGCTTGACTTGGCTGGAAACATAGATGATAGAAATCAACCAGTGGTGGTTGTTTCTACATTGGAAATTGTCTTGTTTCTTAGTTTAGCAAGAAGCAAAGTTCTATATCGCTATCAATCTTGGTCAATACATTGTTCTTTGAAATGCATGTACTCAACTTGTTTGGATGAAACGAATGTTAAGCGATTATGGAATTACTCAAGATTCTATGATTTTATTTTGTGATAATTCCAAAGGCAATAAATATCTCTAAAAATCCAGTTCAAAGATTCACGCACTAAGCATATTGACATTAGATTTCATTACATTCGTGAATTAGTGGAAGAAAAATTAATATATTTGGATTACATTCCAACCGAGATTCAACTTGCGGACATTTTCACTAAACCGCCGACAAAAGCAAGTTTAATAAATTAAAGTTTGATCTCGGTATGTGCAATTTAAATTGAGTTTGCATAATTTTGTGTATCATAATGTACATAAGTTTGATGTTATATTTGCTTAAATTTAAAATTATTTTAAAAAAAAAATTACAAATTTTGTCGTACTCGACCTGTCGTGAGAATACACGACCGGTCGTGCCACGACCGGTCGAACACGTACACGACCTGTCGTAAATCTCGGGATTTCACTTAAAATTGGGGATTTTTGTCTTCTTCTTCATTTCTTCATTTCTCTCCAACGGTTCTAGCTACGACTGCCCCAACCCATCTTCATTGTTCTTCAAGGTTAGTGGTTCTTTTGCATTTTATTTGTAGATTCTTGCTATTAGTGTTTCAAAACTCATGTTTGTGGAATCTATTGATCATTCATTGCAAGTTTTGGGGTTTTATCTTGAAAAATCTGTTTTATTTAAACCTCATTTCTTCCAACTTGTTGTTTCCTTGAATTCCTTCTTTGAAAATGGATGCTAGAGGTAAAAAGAAAACTACTCGAGGTCCATCTTCTTCTAGATCAGCTTCTATTGTTCAACGTCATCTTCGCTCTCCTGAAAATGATCCTTCTGATGCTCAAGATTTGCGTATGCGTAATGTAATTGTTGAGCGTCATGTTAATGTCAATCACATTGCTTCTTTTGGTATTCCTTCTTTGTTGGAATCTGTGGGATGGGATAACATCTTACATTGGGGTGGAGCCGCATACCAGCCATTGCCCAATCCATGTTTGCATGTATCTGTGATTTTTCTCTTGATAATTTAACTTTTAAAGTTGATACTCAAGAAGGTTTGTTTGTAGTAGATCGTCATTTGATTGCAGACATTATGGAAATACCTATCAATGATGAAAGCATTCCAATTAATATTTTACATGATAGTCTCTCAGAATCTGAACGAAGAATGCTTACTAGAGATTTATGTAATATGGATGTTCATTGGACTCATAAAGGTCATACACTTCCCTCAAGGTATTTGTTACCCAGACACAGAGTACTTCATAAGATATTCATTTCAAATCTTTATCCACGTTCTGGTAATAAAACCGAACTCACTGCTTTTATGGTTCGTGTTTTGCATTCTGTTGTCTCTGGTGCTAAAATATGTCTTCCTTCTTTAATCTGTCATTCCATTATTCTGTCGCGTCACCATCCTGGATATAGTGATATACCCTTTGGTTATTTATTGACTATGTTGGCAAATCATATGCTCATAGCTATGCCTACTAGAGAAAAACCCATCCATCATCTCCTTTTAATAATTCCAATCTTAATAAGATGACTTTAGATTTGGCTAGAGGCCAAGTGGATGCTGGTAGCAGTGGTGCTTTGAAGCTAGTAATGCTGAAGCTTGTGATCTTCCTGAAGACGTGAATATGGATGACTTATTTGAAGAACTTGAGTCAGACTCGGCTGATGATCCTGATTTTCAGCCTTCTGATTTTGATGAAAGATTGAATTCTCTTCAAGAGCAGGTGGCTCAAATTCGTGTTACTCAAGACACACAATTTTCTTATTTGCGTAAATATATGAGGCAGATTGCTAAGGGTTTACACAAAATTGATCCATCTAATCCTCGCACCCTCTTCTCGGTTCTGACTGATTTTTTTTTTTGTCAGTAATATTTACTGATATTTGCATGCATCTCAAAACCTTACTGTTGGTTATGCACAATTTTCTCTTGCATCAACTCCTATTTCCTTTACGGCTCTTCTTCCTTTGTCATTTTGTGTCAAAAAGGGGGAGAAGTTTGGTGAATGTCATCATTAATTTTGATGTGCTTCCTATTACTCAGGGGGAGTCCTATTACTCAGGGGGAGTTAAACTTCTCAAGAGTTATGGGAAAATGAATGATGCTAGTTATTGCTTATCATGTCTATATATCTGTGCATGCTTCTCACATGTTGTGTTTCTCTTGGAAATATTATTACTTGGTGTTTTGTCACAAATTTGACAAAGGGGGAGATTGTAAGGGTTATGGTCTCATACTCCTTTGGTTGTCAAATTTTGATGTGTCAAAACATCTATCTGTGTCTTGTGCTGGTATGATGATTTTTATTCAAGACACTGCTTAAATACTTCAAGATGCTACAAGTTGAAGCTCAAGATGTTAAAGTTCAAAAAGCTACAAGTTGAAGCTCAAGATGTCAAAGTTCAAGATTTCAAGCCTGATATTGTTCAAGATTTCAAGCCTGATATTGTTCAAGATTTCAAGCCTGATATTGGTTCAAACAATCTACATTCGTTGAATGGTTGAAGTTCAATGTCCATACGACTTGATTCAGGTTTGAATGACCTTAGGTTGACCCTTTAAGTAGGTCATTTTGGATACATAAATCAAATGTTTATTTAACATAAGTTTGGTTTTGTTCCAAGACCAGTCCTAGCTCTTGTTCGACCAGTCCTAGCTTTGGTTCGACTAGTCCAAGAAATTCCACGATCAGTCCTAAGTAGTTGAAGATTTTTCGGAATTTTTGGTACGCCCACGACCAGTCCTGGAAGTCCTTCGACCGGTCGTAGGTTGGCTTCGACTCGTCCACGATCAGTCGTGGAGCTACGACTCAATATCCAGCAATACAATTCATGGTCCTACGACCAGTCGTAGGTGACCCACGACCAGTCGTAGGGTACTCACGACCAGTCGTGGAACGGCTTTCAAAGATCGCGCTCAATTTTTCAAAAATCTGTTAGAGCTACGACCAGTCCTAAGTTTCTAAGACCAGTCGTAGGAACGATTTTTTCTTCTATAAATTGAACACGAAATTCAGAGTTTTCACATCCTCAACTCCATTCCATTTCAAGAATTTTCAAGTAATCACTCTGAGATAAGTCTGTGTTTATTTTAAGCTAAATTGTGCTTATTTAGTATTCCTTTTTGCTAGCTTATTTAATTTGATTTTGTTTCTCTATTCCAATCTTATTTGAAAAGAGGAATTATCTTATTCCTTCTTCTTGGAATCAAAATCAAATATAGCTACGCCCAACAAGTTAAAATCTAAAATCTATTAGAATTTCGAACCTTATGAATGTGAGTATTGGAAATTGAACTTTGATATTCAATCATCTACTCCGATTGGTTCTACCGGGCTGCTAAAGGAGAAATCCAGGTATTTTACAATTCTGTAAAATTCATTTATTTTTGGTTTTGTTTGAGGTTGAGCCAGAAAAATCTCATTGTACTGGTTTTGTTTGAGGTTGAGCCAGAAAAATCTCATTGTATTGGTTGTCTGAGGAAAACCAAAACTCGAAAAAGGGGTTTTTGAATTGTGTAAGCCCAAGTGAAAAAGACACAATTGTAAAGGTTTTTGGTGAACCCGAGAAAACCTATTTGATAGTGAACGCTAATATCCCCCGTGTGAGGATATTAGAGTGGAGTAGCATTCTATGTGGTTATTGTAAAACAAGTTGGTGTACACACAGGCGAACCACTATAACTCTTTGTCTTGTGGATTGAATGCTTGCTTAATTTTCATATCTTTTATCATTTGATTGTGTGGAATGTACAAGTGGATGTGAATGTTGTAACTATTTACATTTTCAAGCAAGTGTGGGGATTGTTGTAATAATTTAGATCTTTACTTCTGCATTTATTTTCAATTCCTTGCTATTCCATTTACTTATATAAACATTGAGTTCTTGATTCAAAAGAGGTTCTAGAAATAAGGTTGTCCTACCATAAGCCCTTGTTTATTATGGTGTAAGGTTGTCCTTAGAACTGAATTTGTATCAATCTCTCAATAATTATTTATCAAGGTGATTTATATTTAGCATTGTGAATTGATTCATAATTGTAAGGGTATTATTGATTTACTTTAGTTCAGCTGATTTTATTTTAAATTTGACATAGTCCTATTCACCCCCCCCCCTCTAGGACATATAGCTTGGCCTTTTCAATTTCCTTCATGCAAGTTGTTTAAATTAATTGCTTATGAAATATATGTGTTTGTATTTCCTGCTTGCCTTGTGCTTTATGACATGCTTATTAACATGCTTGAATTACTTTGTTTATTCTGCTTTACTCTACATGCTTCTGGTTAAGGATTGAATATGATTGGGGCTATGTTATAGTCCAGGTGATCGGTAACAGACTTGAGTTCGTGGTTGAGTTCCTTCACCACGTAAGATGTGTTTGACGAACCTGAGTCGTACTTCGGTTGGTGACAGTGGTTAGGCCATGCGAAGTACTTATGCACTTCATGTCGTTCAGCTGGTTCTGTGCTCGTACTAGTCAAGCTCGTCAAGTAACCCGATCTGTCCAATGTATGTTCACCATGTATGGATGCTACTGCTTAAACCTAAGGTACCAAACTTACCAGTGTAACCCCGTTAACCTTGGTACCTCGATCCGCCAAGACTCTTGAGCCGAGCATGGTGGTATAGGACACCGTGGT
Source organism: Magnolia changhungtana (assembly GCA_030180095.1). Classification (NCBI taxonomy): domain Eukaryota; kingdom Viridiplantae; phylum Streptophyta; class Magnoliopsida; order Magnoliales; family Magnoliaceae; genus Magnolia; species Magnolia changhungtana. Next base: position 717,175 of record JASAUF010000502.1, on the reverse strand, counting down.
CGTGTTATCGGCCTACGCTGGGGCCACGAGCCTCCCCGTAGTGATCAGTGAGCAACCCAGACTCATGAGCCGAATACGGTGGTATGGGACACTGTATTCGAGCTGTCGGCCTACACTAATAAGGTGATGGGGGAGTGGTGTAACGATTGCGTTTAACAGCCCTAACAGCCCTTTGTAGTGACCTCGAGCATACTTTGAATCTGCGGAGAGGCGACGAGCCTTCCCGTAGTAAACAGAGTATAAACTAGGCTTGTATTGATAAGGTGATGGGGGAGCGGTGCTGCGTGTAACAACCCTGGCAGCCCTTTACAGCGACCTAGAACCGTATCATCGTATGAGATTATTTTGGACTGACAACCCTAGAATGGATCATTGTTTGGGAATGATATAAGGAAGGTATCTTAGTTTCCCAATACTGCTGCGTGAAAAGGACTAATAATAACTCGGTAATCACGTTCATAATATAGCACTGCATGTGCCTGGAAGATATGGAGCACTGAGGGATGAACTCATGCCGCAGACGTAAGATGTTGTCGCACGAGGGAGCATTGGTGAGGGCATGCACATGACTATATTCCATACTTGCATTAATAAGAGTATTTAGGAATATTTGATTGTACTGCTTTATCATTACTGCTTGACTGAATTGATAACATGTTAACCTATGCTTTATTATTCCACTGAGTTAGCTACTCACTCCCATGTTACGGGACGGTGTTGTACACACCAACCAGACCCTATCTTAGATGCAGGTATTGACGAGATGCTGGAGGCTGAGCCTGATTACTATGATGACTAGGATGAGTTCTCCTTAGTGCAGTTCTCTAGAGGCTTCGCTTAGGCCATTCAGTTGACGAAACTACAGGGTTTACCATGATAGTTGTACCATTTTTGGCATTTTGATTTTTGAAACAAATACATGTATATGGTGACTTAGTAAGGTGTTTATACTCTAGAGACCAATTGTGACGTTTCTGGCTTTATATACATTTATATACATCTTTCAGTCTTCTGTTTGCATTTTATAACTTGATCTGGAGTATGAATTACTGTTTTGGTATAATCCTACTCGTGATTATTGCACTAACATAGACAATATTCAATCATAAGCATTTATGTTGCATAAGTGATGTTTTGGAACTCGAGTGTTAAGTTGCTACTCGACCCTCGATTTTCAGGGCGTTACAAGTTGGTATCAAAGCATGATTTGGATTAAACCGGACCTGAGTTATGGTCACATGACATACGCTGTCACCCTTCGACTTAGGTGGTTGCGAGAAAAATGTAGAAACAGTCATAGGTATCCCGACTTCGCCAATTGGCGAAGTTCACTGAAATCGGTCATTTTGTTTGAGTCTGTAGTCAACCGTGATCGCACGAGTCGACCCCAAAATACTTCTAGACCGTCAAACGACGAGTTTAGATCACAACTCACCCCTCCCAGCTGTTAGAAATCGGTAAATACAGTTGTGCATCAGAAACATCCCAAAACTACCCGAAACGACTCAAAACGGAGTCAGGGGCCTATCCACGCAAATCCAGAGGGACCTAGGGTGGACCCCACATCATTTTTGGACTTAGGGGGAACGAGGACCTCGCCCAAATGGCAAGGCATCACCAAACACTCTAGAGAGTGGCGAGGACCTCGCCGAGTTGGTGAGGCCTCTCTAGTTAACGGGCTGGCCCGGGGGGGCCGGTTGGGCCGACGAACTTTGGGGCTTAGGGTGACCCCCTAATACATGGGCCTTGGCTTAAAACCACCCCAAATGCCTACCTCTTTCACAAAACCCCCCTCCAAGCTCTCCCTTTCCTTTAAAAATTCAGTTTTCTCTCTCAAACCTCCCATCCAATCGCTCATTCCGCCATTTCCTGTTAAAACCCACACCTCTCCATCGTTTACAGTAACACCTACCCTCTACCCTTTCCATTTTCTCTCATTTGAGCTCCTACACCCCCCCATTTGAAGCTCAAAATCATGTAGGCTCTCAACCCATCCCATCTCTTCATTTCCTTTCTTCAAACCTTGTCTTTTGGGCCTTTACAATCCCTGTTGAGGCTTAAATCTATGGAGAACCAGAAACTCTAGCCCTATTTCCCTTTTTTCTTTACTTTCCATGGCCTTCTTCGAGTTCGTTGCGGCCATTTTCTCAGTTTTCACAGTCCTTTCTCTCATAGGAAAGAGAAAGGGGGCTGTGGATGAAGCTAGGCCTAGTCGCCCTACGCGTTCAAGAAGGCCGAGAGGCGCCGCCGCTAGCACAAGCGTCACTCGGGAGTTTCGGACGAAGCGGGATCTTGATCCCCGGATTCCTGCTGAAAGGACTCTATTAGCGGAGCTGCCCCATGGAGTGTATGAGGGCCGTAGGGTCCTCTTTCAAGCTCAGGTGGATAAGCGGCTCTTTGGAGAGTATCTGTTGTTCGAGTTCCTAGAAGAAGTCAGTTGGGGTCCACTATTTGATGGTAGGTATCGCGCCAATGCGAGCTCTGTCCGAGCTTTCTATGCTAACATTCACGAGCCTACGCTCGAACCCTTGCAGTTCCGGATCCCATGTGGAAGGGATCGGTTGGCCACAGTTGATGTCAGGTAGATATCTCGACTTCTAAATGTGTCCCTTGGCGAGGTGCACCTAGCGAGCTGAACCTAAGGAGTGCTTGTGAAAGGGATCGCTACACCCATTTCCTTTGTGGTGGCCGACTGGTTGAGTGGCAGAAGAACAAAAGTCTTCTAGCGAACGATATATCTGATGACTTCCGTTTGTTCCATCATGTCTTCACGTTCAATGTCTACCCCAGGTGGAGCAATCGCAGTGAGTATACGCGCCTCATGGTAGATTTTCTGTATCAAGTGGGGCAGAGAACAAACCTGTGCGTGCCTACATTCATGTTGCGACAGATAATTAAGACTGCACGCTCCGCTTGAAGGACTGATTTGCTCCCCTTTGGCCGACTCATATGCAAGATTGCACATGAGTTTGGCTACAGTCTTGGGGCGGAGATGCCGGTGCCGGTTCATCACATCGACGAGACTACCCTCAATTAGATGAATATCAAGCCACGACAACCTCGAGCTCGACTTGAGGAGAGTGATGATAAGACGTAGAGTGAGGAAGAAGAGAGTGAGGAAGAAGATGGAGCTGAAATAGAAGAGGAGGAATAAGAAGAAGAGAAAGAGGAGGCCCAAGATACAGAGGAGAGGGCACTAATCGGGCTGCTAATCGGGCTGCTTGAGATGCTCGTATAGCTCGACTGGAGGAGGATCATGCTGAGCTACGATAGGGTCAGGCTGTCTTGCGACAGGATATCATGGATCTTCGGGGCCTTGTGATGCACAAGTTCAAGAAAGTAACTCGCGCATTGAAAACTATCATGTGATGCCTGAAGGATAAGGGTGCCCCTTCTCCATCGCCAGACTCGAATGCTTAGTCATCCATACTGTTGTCTTGTAGTTTTCTTTGGTTACCGCCTTAGGATGCTTATATTTTCATGTTGATGGGTGTAGTAGTTGATAGAATGTTTTAGGTGTTTGAGGCTTTGGTTGTATTAGCTCCCATGCATCTTCTGTCATGATTCAGTAACTTTGTATTCCATGTATTGTGACAATTTTGGTAAACGAAATGCATGCAACCTCTTTTACTATGAAGTGTGTGGAATGCTTAAGTGACTGTGTATTGTGTTGTTATGCTTCATCTTACATGCGTTGTACCCTATGTTGTATAGGGCATGCCACAGAAGTATACAAGGAGCACGGCACACCTCGCACTCACTGATACGATGGATCAGGCTCCTTCCCACTGAGATGGTCATATGGACCCTAGTTTGGACCCGGATCGTGAGACTTTACCTGCATCTCATCCTTCCACTGGTCCTACAGCTGGACTACCACCTTATACACCATCAGTTCGTGAGTAAAACTGTGCGTCTTCCTCAACATAGTACATGCCTCAGCCTGCTCCACCTACTGATAGGTTTGAGCAGATGATGATGTTGATGCAGCAGCAGTACCAGCAGCTCTTTGCCACTATTGCAGGGGCCTTATCTCAGGGTGGGAGTGCGACTCCACCTTCACCGTCTACACGTCCTACTGAGACTGCACAGCCTTCTAATCATACTAAGGATATGCCTCCGCCTGCACCTGCTGCATACCCTACGGGGCATTTGGGTACTAATAGCCTTCTCGAGCGATTCCAGTGCTTGAGGCCTCCTACTTTTACAAATTCTCATAAACCTGAGGAGGCTAGCCGCGTCTCCAAGATGCTACGGATGCTGCATTGTACTGAGTCAGAGCAGGTTGAGTTGGCCACATTTATGTTTGAGAAGGAGGCCAGTACGTGGTGGGAGGTGTCCTACGGATAGTCACGGTTGGCTACGTATGGACTTGGGCAGCTTTCGAGTTTCATTTTCATGAAAAGTACTACCCTCAGACCTACCGACACGAGAGGGAGAATGAGTTCTTGCGCCTCAGGCAAGGAGGCATGACAGTTACCGAATACGAGCATCAATTTACTGAGTTGGGCAGATACATCCCTACGATACTTGCTGACGAGCAGATGTGGATACGACATTTTTTTGAGGGCTTGCGACTTGATATTCAGTCGAAGATGTGTTGTGTTAGCATACCCTCCTATGCTGAGTTGGTTCATATGTCTATGCGCACAGAGCAGGATGTTGAGCGACTGACATGTTCTCATGGCCCTATAATTCCTAGGCCACAACCAGATATCTAGAGCAGGTCATTCCTTAGCAAGAGGCCTCATGTTGACTCTCCTCCCAGAATTGCGATGCCAGTAATTCCGATGAGGCATCCAGGTGTGACCTGTTCTTACTGCGGGAAATTGGGTCACCCTGCAGAGAGTTGTTTTGCCCGGATGAGAGACAACGGGTTTGCACCACTGCAGAGGATTGATCATCCTCACTCTCAGGCTTTATCGGCTCCACCCCTACGGACAGCACTTGTACATCCATCCTTCAGACCACCTGCACCTCGTTATAGGCCGCCAAGCGACTATGGTGCCTCAGCCTAACCGACCTCAACAGGCATGCATTCATGTACTTACAACGGAGGAACCAGAGACAGCACCTTCAGTACCTATGGCCTTCGAGGTCACTGCACACGTCCAAGGTATTCCTGTCTTCTTATTGGTGGACACATGGTCCACTACCTCTATGATCTCATGCACGGTAGTCAAGCGACTGGGTTTAGATACTTCTCCTACGAGGGGAGTGAGGGTCATCACTACCACAGGGACTTTCTCTGATGTTACTCATATGTGTGAGGGCTGCTTGATAAACTTAGGTGACAGAACGATATTAGTCGACCTGATCGTCGTCCCCCTGTTCCATTACGATGTTATTTTCAATATGGAGTGGCTCACTGAGATGCAAGCAGAGATCGATTGCGAGACTAGGATGGTTACAGCCCACGGACTAGAGGGCACGACTTTTACTTTCCCTGTTCAGGTCAGTCACGCTTCTCAGTTGTGGTGTTTCGCTTCTTCATTGGAGGCTACTGATGTTCCGACGCTTGTGGATACTCCTGTAGTTCAGGCTTTTGCGGACGTGTTTAAGCTGATTCCTGGGTTACCTCATCGATGCGAGATCGACTTCACCATTGATCTTGTAGCTGGTGCGACACCCATTTCATTACCGATGTATCGCATGCCTCCATGTGAGATGGAGGAATTGAGGAAACAGATTGATGGACTGATAGAGAAGGGCTTTATACGACCCAGTGTGTCTCCTTGGGGAGCGCCTGTGTTGTTTGTCAAGAAGAAGGACGGGTCGCTACGGTTATGTATTGATTATCGTAAGTTGAACCAGTTGACCGTGAAGAACAAATATCCTTTGCCCAGGATAGACGACCTGTTTGATCAGTTAAAGGGGGCAAAGTATTTTTCAAAGATCGATTTACAGTCAGGGTATCATCAGTTGCGCGTTAGGGATGAAGATGTGCAGAAGACGGCCTTCAGGACTAGTTTTGGGCATTACGAGTTCCTTGTGATGTCGTTCGGTCTCACGAATGCACCGACCATGTTCATGAACTTGACGAACCGGGTATTTCGTACATTCCTATACCGATTCGTCATTGTGTTTATCGATGATATCCTGATATACTCCACGAGTCGGGAAGAGCATGAGGAACACTTACAGGCAGTCCTTGATACTCTGAGGAAGAACCAGTTGTTCGTACAGTATAAGAAGTGCGACTTCTGGCAGGAGGAAGTCAAGTTCCTGGGACATGTGGTGTCCAAGGAAGGGATAGCAGTGGACCTGGCTAAGGTATCCGTCGTTCAGGACTGGAAGCAGCCTGGTTCAGTTACTAAGGCAAGGAGTTTTCTAGGCCTGGCAGGCTATTACCGATAATTCATTCGAGACTTCTCAAACATAGCCAGACCGTTGTCTCAGTTGACACAGAAGGATCTGAAGTTCGCTTGGAATGAGAAGGCAGAAGCAGCTTTTTAGGAGCTGAGGGATAGACTGACGTCCACCCCTGTGCTAGTATTGTCAGAATGAGGGGTTAAATACACTATACACACTGATGCGTCTCGCGTTGGTTTGGGTTGTTTCCTTATGCAGAAGGACAGGGTGATTATGTATGCCACGAGACAATTAAGGAAGCACGAGGAGAATTACCCTACACACGACCATGAGTTAGCAGCGGTCATATTCGCATTGAAGCTCTGGAGACATTACCTCTACGGAGAGGAGTTCGAGTTTTTCTACAACCACAAGAGCCTTAAGTATATATTCACTCAGCAGGACTTGAATATGAGGCAACGCCGATGGATGGAGACCTTGAAGGACTTCAAGTTCGAGGTTTCCTACCATCCTGGCAAAGCTAACCTTGTGGCAGACGCATTGAGTCGCAAGAAGGCTATAGCATTTGCGGCTCCACTGATGATAGGAGAGTGGGATATGTTAGAGTTCGTGCGGGACTTCGAGCAGAAACTCACAGTGGAGAAGCCATTCGAGTCTGTCGCACATGTTCAGGTGTAGCTAATTATCGATGACTGGATTATCGAGGCCCAGAAGGGCGACAAGCGGTTGTCTGAGCTTCGAGAGCAAACTTGTGAAGTCGTGGACTCCGAGTGGAGAGTTGGCACAAATGGGGGCCTACGATACCGTGGCCACCTATGCATCCCGGATATTCAGGACTTGAGACAGGAGCTTCTCGAGACTGCCCATAGATCGAAGCTTGCGATGCATCTTGGTAGTATGAAGATGTATCAGGATATGAAGCGGTCGTATTGGTGGGACAATATGAAGGTCCACATCGTAGAGTATGTTTCACGTTGTCTCACATGTCAGCAGGTCAAGGTCGAGCATCGCCGACCTCCTGGACTCCTTCAGCCCATGCCCATAGCTGAATGGAAGTGGAACTTCATTTCTATGGACTTCATCTCAGGGCTACCAAAGACGAGAAAGGGTTATGACTCTATTTGGGTGATCGTGGATCGATTGACCAAATCAGCTCATTTTCTCCCTATCAGAGTGACGAACTCTGCAGACGACTTGGCTAGGTTGTACATCAAAGAAATAGTGCGTCTGCATGGAGTTCCCTTGGAGATTGTATTAGACCGTGACACGCGATTCACGTCTATCTTCTAGACTTATATCCAGGAAACAATGGGTGTGAAGTTGAAGTTCAGTACCACGTTCACCCTCAGACCGACGGGCAGACAGAGCGAGTGAATCAGATTTTAGAAGATATGTTGTGGGCTTGTGTTTTGGACTTTAAGGACAGTTGGGATGACTGCCTCCCGTACGTAGAGTTCGCCTACAACAACAGCTTTCAGGCGAGTATTGGCATGGGTCCTTACGAGGCCTTGTATGAGCACCCTTGCAGAGCACTGCATTGCTGGGCAGAGGTCGGCGAGTGCAGTTTGATTGGCCCAGAGTTAGTACAGGCGACCTCGGAAAAGATCGACATTATCAGGCGTCGACTCCTGACGGCCCAAAGCAAACAGAAGAGTTATGCCGATACGAGGCGGCGACCGCTTGAGTTCGAAGTTGGAGATCACGTATTCCTCAGAGTTTTCCCTATGAAGGGAGTCCTTCGGTTTGAAAAGAAAAGGAAGCTACGCCGCGGTTCATTGGCCCACTTCAGATACTTGATCGAGTGGGTGTAGTGGCATATCGTCTCGCTTTGCCCACACTACTCGTGGGCGTGCATAACGTATTTCATGTATCTATGCAGAAGAAATATGTCCCTGATCCTTCACACATCATCCTTTGGGAGCAAGTGCAATTGAGCGAAGACGCTACATATGTACTGCGTCCGACGCGTATCCTAGACAGGAAGGAGCAGGTGTTACGCAGTAAGGTGATTCCACTCATGAAGGTACTGCGGACGCATCATACAGAGGAGGAAGCTACCTGGGAGACTGAAGCCGAAATCCGAAAAAACTACCCTCAGCTTCTCGAGGAGTACGAAAAGGTACTAATTTCGAGGATGAAAGTTTTCATTAAGGGGGGTAGATTGTAACGACTCGAAAAATCTCATACAATGGCCCGAGTACCACCTCAGGCAGAAATCACTTAGGATCAAATCCTTTAAAAATTAGACAAAGTTAACTAAGTGCTAAAGTAGATTAGCTATGAAATCCGCTTAAACCACTTTAAATCCGATCTGCAAGACCCAAAACTTGTAGAATCATTGACGTTAGGTTACCCTAAAATCTGGGATCAATCTCATTACCCAGTTGCTCTCGGGAGCACATTGAATCTCTGTATCAGATCTGGACCACACATCGAAAGTTCAAATGATACGAGGTTATAAAATTAGGACCGCCTTACTAGGCTTGACAACCATCTCAGAAATCAAATCCAAATAATATTCCGGGACTATTCACTTGAGCTCGGAGCGAGGAGTGTGAGAAAATAAAGATTTCTTTAGAAATTAAACTTAATTTAAGTAATCTGAGACTTGATGTTTGAGGGCCAAATATAAGCAATCAGACCATCGAAATCTGACCCAAATACACCCTCAGATCAGGAAACATTTCCCACACATGTCTGTTTACTTGTAACCCTGATCGAGTTTCAGTGACCGTTGAACTGAAACTGGTCCGCCACGTATAATCTGGAAACCTAATTGAAATGAAAACTTAACTCGACCTAGATCCATAGTCTGTGAGCTTAAGTCCGACCTTTGCCTCAAGGGGGGGCTCCAGAAGTGTCCGTTGAGTCGGAACAGATGCCCTTTGGATATAACCTAGGTATACCATGATCCTGAGTCTAGTTTAGTGAGCTTTAGGCCTATATAAAGACCTTAAAGCCTCTCTCATTCTCACCATACAAATTTGAGAAAACCCTAGGAGAGAGAAGAGAAGAAAGAGAAAGAAAGTGTGAGAGAAGTGAGAGATTCTTCCTGATACTCTACCTTGTTATCCTACGTACTTAACCATCACGATTTAATCGCTTTTCTGGCAATTTCGACTTCATTTCTAGGTAAGAAAACTCTAACCCTAACCTGTTTTAGGGCTTCTATTGGTACAAGCAGTGAAGTAGCTGACTTACCTTGTGTTATAGGTCGTCGTATCGACGTTGACGAAAGCGTAGAGATTTTGTTAAGTTCGTTACGTTTCCACGGCGTAAGGTGCAGACTTTACACGTATATGTTAGGGTTTTTAATGCTTTCAATGTGAAATAATGATAGATTCATGATTTAGGTGTTATTGTACATGCACAATGCGATGTTCATTTTACGTTTTGATTGCGTATGCAAATTATGGCATATTGTGTATTCTATATATTTGTAGAAAATACCGTATACATATAAATTTTGAAAGTGTGTTTGCCATGATTAATTACTGTATGAGCATACTATATATATGTGTAATACTTACTCGGCAAAAGGATTCGCCCTAATACATGTTTTTTCTAGTATACGCTATGTATATTAAAAGAGTGTATTCTAAGTGTTTGTGAAAATGCTTGTAAGAGTAAGTATTTAGATGATAGTGCTTTAGATAGGTGCTGAGATAGGATTCTCAACTACCTTAGTGATGTGTATGATTTCCTTCATGCAAGTTGTTTAAATTAATTGCTTACTTATGAAATATATGTGTTTGTATTTCCTGCTTGCCTTGTGCTTTATGACATGCTTGTTAACATGCTTGAATTACTCTACATACTTCTGGTTAAGGATTGAATATGATTGGGGCTATGTTATAGTCCAGGCGATCGGTAACAGACTTGAGTTCATGGTTGAGATTCCTTCACCACATAGGATGTGTTTGACGAACCCGAGTCGTATTTCGATTGGTAACAGTGGTAGGCCATGCGAAGTACTTATGCACTTCATGTCGTTCAGCTGGTTGTGCACTCGTGCTAGTCGAGCTCGTCAAGTAACCCGATCTGTCCAATGTATGTTCATCATGTATGGACGCTACTGCTTGAACTTAATGTACCAAACTTACCAGTGTAACCCCGTTAACCTTGGTACCTCGATCCGCTGTGACTCATGAGCCGGGCATGGTGGAATGGGACACCATGGTCGAGCTGTCAGCCTAAGCTGGGGCCACGAGCCTCCCCATAGTGACAAGTGAGCAACTCAGACTCGTGAGCCAAATACGGTGGTTGGGACACTGTATTCGAGCTGTCGACCTACATTGATAAGGTGATGGGGGAGTGTGTAACAATGGCGTGTAACAGCCCTGACAGCCCTTTGTAGTGACCTCGAGCATACTCTGAATCTGCGGAGAGGCGACAAGCCTTCCTGTAGTAAACAGAGTATAAACTAGGCCTGTATTGATAAGGTGATGGGGGAGCGGTGCAACGAGTGCGTGTAACAACCCTAGCAGCCCTTTACAGCGACCTAGAACTATATCATTGTATGAGATTATCTAGGACTGACGACTCTAGAATGGATCATTATTTGGGAATGATATAAGGAAGGTACCTTAGTTTCCTAATACTGTTGTATGAAAAGGACTAATAATAACTCGGTAATCACGTTCATAACATAGCACTGCATGTGCCTGGAAGATGTGGAGCATTGAGGGATGAACACATGCCGCGGACGTAAGATGTTGTCGCACGAGGGAGCATTGGCGAGGGCATGCATCATGACTGCATTCCATACTTGCATTAATAAGAGTATTTAGGAGTGTTTAATTGTACTGCTTTATCATTACTGCTTAACTGAATTGATAACATGTTAACCTATGCTTTATTGTTCCACTGAGTTAGTTACTCACTCCCACCTTATGGGATAGTGTTGTACACACCAACTAGACCCTGTCTTAGATGCAGGTATTGACGATTCGCTAGAGGTTGAGCCTGAATACTACGATGATCAGGATGAGTTCTCCTTCATGTAGTTCTCTAGAGGCTTCGCTTAGGCCATTCAGATGACGGGACTACAGGGTTTACCATGATAGTTGTACCATTTTTGGCATTTTGATTTTTGAAACAAATATATGTATATGGTGACTTAGTAAGGTGTTCATACTCTAGAGACCGATTGTGACGTTTCTGGCTTTATATACATTTATATACATCTTTCAGTCTTCCGTTTGCATTTTATAACTTTATCTGGAGTATGAATTACTATTTTGGTATAATCCCACTGATGATTATTACACTAACACAGACAACATTCAATCATAAGCATTTATGTTGCATAAGTGATGTTTTAGAACTCGAGTGTTGAGTTGCTACTCGACCCCCGATTTTTAGGGCGTTACAGGTTTATGGCTTTGAAAGTTGTGTGGACAATAAAACACTTAACCTTCGGAACCCATTTCATTATGATTTTAGGTTTAAGAGTATCTCTTGATTTTCATTGTATTTGAGAATTAGGATTTCTCCTTTTTCTATTAACTTCAGTTTCTTCTGAGTTGGATTTCAAAAGCTCTTTAAGCAAGTCCACAATTTTTTCAATTAAGGGTGATTTAATATTCCTTTGATGTTTATAGCTGAAGGCATTATTGTTTATTTTAGAGACTTGAGAAATTTTTGAGTTTTTGAAATCATAATTATTTGAATCTCTTAAAGTCTTTCCTTTAGAGCATGAGGATTCTCCTCTTATAAAGATAGAAGCGGAATCCTTGCTTCTTAAAGAGTTATTTTTTGTATAACCCAGACCAGACTTGTCACCACATTGTCTCGATGAGGTTAACAATTTTTCAAGCTTTTGGTCACCAAGGGCATATTTTCAAGTGTCCTTTGAACTCAGAAGGGAAGAAACTTGAAGTTTTAGTTTCTCATTTTTTGTTTTGAGTTTTCGTAATTCATAAGATTTAAAACTTAATTCTAATTTTGTTTTTTTTTAAACAATCGAAAAATGAGATTTTTCTAAAACTACTTTTTCAAGTTTTTCTTTCAGTTTAGCATATTTTTCTTTTTAAATTTTCAACTTGACAGCAATTTTACAACTCTCTCTGTATAGGGCATTGTAGGCATCTTAAAGATCGTCTTCATTTTCATTTTCAATGTCACTTCTGAGATTTTAATAGTCAAACAATTTACAGCTATCTGAAAAAGTGACTCTGGAAATTGTCATAAAGGCTTTTGACTCATTCGCATTTTCTTGATCTGATTCATCAGACTTAAAAGTACTTTTAGAATCAAATGATTCATCCCAAGTAGCTATCATGCACTTTCTTTTAGACCTATCCTTTTTAGGACATTTATTAGCTAAGTGCCCATATTCATGATAATTAAAACATTGGCTGTCATTTGTTTTAGATTTCCAAGAATTAGATTTTCATTTTCTTTTATCCGATGATTTTTAAAAATTTGTTCTTTTTTTATTTTTGAAAATTTTATAAATTTTCTTAGCTAACATTGTCGTATCATCTTCATTTTCTTTAACATCAGAATTAATTTCTTTTTAAATAGATTTAGAAGATTTAAGAGTAATGGACTTATCTTTAGGACCCTTAAAATTCAACTCATAAGTTTGAAGAGAACCAACTAACTCCTCAACCTTCATAATATCAGTATCTCTTAATTCTTGTATAGTAGTAACCTTAGAATTGAACATATCAGGAAGAGATCGCAGTATTTTTACGCAAACCTTGCTTTCAGGGATTCCATCTCATAGACCCCATATGTAATTTGCTATGTCATTCAGTTTAGTATAGAAGTCCATGAAAGATTCATTTTCTTCCATACGTATCTCCTCAAATCTGGTTGTGAGGATTTGTATTTTTGATTTCTTGACAATTGTTCCTTCATGTGTCATTTCGAGAATGTCTCATGCTTGCTTAGCTGTATAATATAAAATAATTCTTTTGAATTCATCAGACGATAGAGCGCAAGTTATTGCATTTAAGGATTTAGCAATAGCACTGCTTTCACTTTTCTGACCAAGAGTACATAAATAAAATACAGTTTCTCTCATAAATTTCGTTTCATCCTCGGATACTACTTTAGTCATAGGAAGTTTCCATTTAGTTATAATGGCTTGCCACACACTTTCATCTAAGGATTTGAGAAAAATACTCATTCTGCCTTTCCAGTATGAATAATTAGAGCCATCAAAAGGAGGTGGCCTAGTAATAGATAAACTGTCGAAATTTGACATTATAAAGCTATGGATCTTAACTTAAGGAGGTTAATCAAAAAAAAAAAAAATATATATATATATAGATTAACCCGCTCTGATACCACTTGAAAAGGAGAGCTTAAGAAGTTCTAGAGGGGGGGTGAATAGGACTATGCCAAATAATCGAATAAAGTGTAAAATAATAAATAAATCAGAGATCTCATTTGCCTAAGTATTGAGACGTTGATTCCAAATGATTCATAGGACAACCTTCACTTAAAAGTTTAGGCATGATAACCTTATTTCACGAATTCCTTTTAAAATCAAAATCCTAAACATTGCAAGAGTAAATAAAAATAAATATTATAATCATTCACCACTTCAACTGAAGTGTAAATACAACCATCATAAAAGATAAAAACATTCATCACATAACACAAAGGATTATAGTGGTTCAATGTGTTAACAACTATTTTAAAACAACCACACCTACTCCACTCCTAAAATCACTATCCACATAATCTTGGTTTTCACTATGAAAAAAGCATTCTCAGGATCACCTTAAAACCTGATACACTTGTGATTTTACTGGGCTATCACAATCAAATCCCTCACTGAGATTTTCAGGCCATCTCAGACAAAACCTACACTGAGATTTTCTGGCTATCTCAGAAAAACTAAATAAAGAATTAAAGGTATACTTATCTTCACCGTAGAAGACGTATCAGAAGCCATAGCTAAAGAACCACTTTTCTTGAATGTTAATTGTTCAATGTTCAGTCAGATAGAAATGGTCTAGGGTTTTATTAATTTTAATTAAGTTCAAACCAATGGCTACTTGCGTTAATTCTCTTAAATCTCAATGAAGAATAGTATTTACTCTCTTTAGAATCATAATGACAAAATCTTAGATTAAGGGAATTAAACAAAACCTGTAAATAAAATTTATAAATACCGTTCAATAGCTTGCTAATAACAGAAGCCTTCTCTCTCTTGCAGAAGAATTTTGATAATAATCATTGATACTTCGGATTGAGAGAGAACCTCAATTTATAGGCAAAGAAGTTGAATCTTCAACTGACCCGAGGCAGTCTTCGAATAGCCCGAGCAGACTAGATTCTGTTCAACAAATTTCAGATTGTGTGAGATAAGATTTGTCAAAACTTTGACTAACCTAAGGACCAGTTCGATTAGTTGAAGAGCTCTATTCAACTAGTCGAATTTGGTCTTCAACTGGTCAAAGATCCCAAAATTCGAAATGATTAGTTGCTGGACTTCGAGCCGAATTCTCTTGGGCTGGTCGAAGATCAATCTTCAACTAGTCAAACCAAAAATTCAGTTGGTCAAATTTGCAACCATAAAACAGCTTTGCTTCGTCCTGAACTTAAACTGGCCAAGAAAACTCAGACTTGTCAAACAAAACCTTAGGTTGGTTGAATTCCAAGCAAATACAAGTATAAAACCCAATTTAAATAATATTTTAAAGAACCTAAACCTAAGGTCTTTATAGGGTTTTATACTACCTGAGATATGTGAAATATCTGAACTTCTTTGTCTTGAACTTGATCATTGACTTCATCTTGAATTTTGAGATTGATCTTGTACTTAAATATCAGTTGATCTTTAACTTGATCTTCTCTTGAGAATGTACAAGACTTGAGCTTGATCTTCTCTTGATCTTGAGTTTGATCTTTTCTTGATCTCGGACCAGACTTGAAGATCTCTTAACAATTTTTTTTTATCATACGAAATTTGACAATTAAAGAGTGCTTTAATCATTTTAGCACTTACAATGAGTCAGTTGAGATTATGTAATTTATAGTGATGAGTTGTATATTTGTATGAGTGTGTTTTGTAACGAAATTGACAAAGGGGGGATTGTTAGTGCTTATGCTTAAGCACAACTGAGATTGTCATATTTCGTAGTCCTATGAGTAGAACAAGCACTCATGAAGATATTCTTTGACAACTCATGAAGATCTGTGAAACGACTCGATTAAGCATCTCAAGGAAGTCTCAACCTCTCAAGCATCAAAGTACATGGTTCGAAGATCAGAACACTCCGTATGAGTTAACCATCGAGTGACATAACCTTAGATTGACCTTAGATTATGTGTATTTTACATAGCATCATAATAAATATCATTTAAGTAAAAATACACTCAAGTTAGGCTAGCCCGACATCTGGTTCAGCCAGTATAACTGCCTTCGACTAACCCAACATAATTTAGGCAAGTTTACAGATTGGTATTAATTTTACCTGGTAGGTTCGGCCAACCCAACCTTGGGTTCAGCCAGCCGAACATGTCTGCTCGGCCAGCCCAACTATGTTTGATCAAGTTTCCAGCGAAGACTCAAAGAGATTCAGCCAGTCAAACCCTATACTCAGCCAGCCGAATTTTTGAAAGATCATATCCCACGAAATCCGAAGATTCATTGGAACACAATCATTGGAATTCGGCTAGCTTAACCTAAAATCGGGCTAGCCGAATTTCTAAATCCTTTGGATATAAATAAAGGCATTCTCTAACTCATTTAACACACAAAATTCATCAAGAAAATTCTTCAAAGCAAGAGAGAAAGACAGGCTCTTCTTAAGCTATTTGTACAGTAATTATAACATTTGTTTAGCTTATTTTATTCTCTTTCTCAAGATAGTTTTAATCATTTTTTTAATAGAGTAAGCCATACTCTACTTGAGATTCAAGAGAATAGAATTTGCGGTTATTAAGGTTTTTGTTTATTGAAAATACAGTAGATCCCTATATTCTTTTTAGGAGGAACTCATACACGGCTTCATCAATATTTTAAGAAAGAAGATTGTTGCAATCAGGCTACAGTAACATCTTCGCTTGCCATTAGAAGATAAGTACTGGATTTATATTTATTTCATTTTGGATTTTTCTGAGATAGGTCAAAAATCTCAGCGGGTTGGTTTGTGGTGATCCTGTAAAAATCACAAAGATGGTTTTGTTGTGATAGACCGTGAAAATCAAAAGAACTATATAAGGTTGTTAAGGTGACCCTGTGAAAACCTTAAAATAGTGAAAGCTAAAATTATGAGGGTAGTAATTTTGGGAGTGAAGTAGGTGTGAGTTTAAGCACCAAACCACTATAATTCCTTTCTGCATTATGGTAATTATTTTTATTATTTATATGTCTATCTTATGATTGATTAGCTCTTGCTAAGTTTGATGTTTTAATTTTAAAAACGTCATGAGATAAGGTTGTTGTAACGCCCTGAAAATCGGGGGTCGAGTGTAACTCAACTCCCGAGTTCCAACGCATCACTTATGCAACATGTTTAATGATATTTGAATGTTGTCTGTGTTAGAGCAGTAAACATGAATGAGATTATACCAAAGCAGTAATTCATACTCCAGATCAGTTGTATAAAAGCAAGCGGAAGACCGAATCAGATATATATGTATGTAAAGAAACAAAATAAACGATTCATTATCCAGAGTATGAATCCTTCTGAGTCACAATATACATGTCTGTTTATATAAATAAAATGTCAAAATAAACTAGGTACAATCCCTGTAAATCCCATCAGTCCCGGCAGCCTAGTCGAAGCCGCCAGCGAATTGCATATACGAGAACTCCTCCTGGTCCTCGTCATAATCAGCTCCGCCTCCAGAGTAGTCGAGATCGCCTAAACTCGAGACAGTAGTCCGGTTGGTGTGCGCAACACCGTCCCGTAACGTGGGAGTGAGTAGCTAACTCGGTGGAACGATAAGGCATAAGTTATCATGTTATCAATACGGTCAAGCAAGAATGATAAAGCAAGAAATCAAACACTCCTAGTTACTCGATTAATGTGGTATGAATGTGGGTATGATGGATGCCCTCACCGACATACTCCTCGGCGACACCATCTCACGTTCGCGCATGCTTACATCCCACAGTGCTCCACATCTTCCCGTGCACATGCGATGCATGATGAGTATGATTACCGAGTTTTTAATTAGTCCATTTCAAACAAAGGGATTGGGAAACTAAGGTACCTCCCTTATATCATTTCCAAACATGATCCAATCTAGGGTCGTCACCCTAGTTAATATCGACGATGGTGTGTTTTCTAGGTCACCGCAGAGGTCGCCAGTGGCATTACGCACAAAGGTTGCACCACTCCCCATCACCCCTTAAACGATTCATCACTATACGCCTATACGTAAACAAGCCTAGTTCATACTCTATATATCGCGGCGAACCCTAAGGCACGCCGCAACTTCAATATGCTCGCGGTCACTACAAAGGGTCGCTGTGGCAGCACGCACAAAGGTTGCACCACTCCCCCATCACCTTATCAATGTAGGCCGACAAATGCGAATATAGTGTCCCATACCACCATAATCGGCTCACGAGTTAAGTTGCTCACTTGGTCACTACGGGAGGCACGTAGTCCCAGCCGTAGGCCGATAGCTCGACCACGGTGTCCCATACCACCATGCCCGGCTCATGAGTCTTAGCGGATCGAGGTACCATGGTTAACGGAATTTTCACTGGTAAGTTTGGTACCCTAGTTCAAGCAAGAATGTACCAAACATGGTGAACATACATTAGACAAATCGGGTTACATAACGAGCTCGGCTAGCTCGAGCGCACAACAAGTTGAACGACATGAAGTGCATAAGCACTTCGCGTGGCCAACCACTATCGCCAACCGAAGTACGACTCGAGTTCATCGAACACATCACACGTGGCGACATGAAACTCAACCACGATCTCCAATTTAGTACCGATTGTCTGGACTATAATCATAGCCCCAAACACAATCAATTGTCATCCATAGCATGTGGAGTAAAGCATGATAAACAAAGTAATTCAAGCATGATAAATAAAGTAATTCAAACATGCTAGTAGGCATGTTAAAAGCATATTATAAAGCATGATATAAAGCATGTTGTAAACACTACATTAATAGAATACAAACACATGTATTGTAAATAAGTGTTTTAAGTGATCAACCTCATGGAGGTAATCATACATCGCCGCTAGGGTAGTTGAGAATCCAATCTCAACACCCTCCTAAGGCATCAACATTCAAACACTTGCTCACACAAACATTTTCACAAACACTTAAGTACACTAGTACAACATACATGGTGTATGTGAGCAAAACATGTATTAGGGCTATCCTTTAGCCAAGTGAGTATTTTATTCATGTATAATATATTACTACAACAAATAATCATGATAAGTACATCTCCAAAATTTATACGTATACAGTATTTTCTAGAATACGCATTTTCAACATACATAGTGTATACAAGCAAACATGTATTACGGCGATTCCCTTCGCCAAGAAAATATTTTATACGCACATAATAAATTTATACGACAATTAATCATGACAAACACATCGCTAAAATATACATGTATACGGTACTTCTTACAATACCGTATTTCTACATACATAGTGTTTATTAGTAAACATGTATTTAGGCGAATCCTTTCGCCAAATAAGTATTTTATCCATACGTCATATATCCATACGACAAATAAACATGTCAAACACATTTCCATAAAAATACGTATACGGTATTTTATACGAATACCTAGAGTATGTGAAATTCCAAATTCTACAATTCTAATCGAAAATGTAAAACGGAAGGCACTTTGTACATGTGCAATTGCATGCAGATCATGAATCTACCATTATCTGACATTGAAAGCGTTGAAAACCGCAACTTATACACTTAAAGTCCTCACCTTTGCCTTTGGAAACGAAACGAATCAGCAAGGGTAGTAGAACTTCCGTATACGGGAGATTTCTAGCCTAAAGAGCGGAATCGGTTAGTTGTTACGCAACCCACATCGATCCCACTTCAAATCAGACCTAGGGTTAGGGTTTCTTACCTTCAAATGGGATGGAAACCGCCGGGAAACCACCTGGAATGAAGCGGTGTAGGCCGTGTAACAGTCCAAAGCAGTAGGAGGAACATCGGCAGCAAAACTCAAGCTCTTCTCTCTCTTTTCTCTCTCTCCCTCTAGGGTTTTTCTCCAAAATTCGTATGGCTGTGAGAGGGACTGTTTTAAGCTCCTTTTATAGCCAAAAACATTCTGAAATTAGACTCAGGTTCAAGGGGTACTGCTAATATAGGATATTCGTCGCTTTTCCAGCTCAAAAGGGAAGTTCTGGTGGCCCTCCTTGAACCAAACGTCAGACTTAAGCTCACCATCGATGGATCTACATGGGATTACGTTTTTGACTCGATCGGATACCCAGATCACACGTGGCGGACCACTTTCAGTTCGACGGTCAGTGGGCCACGATCGAAATTCCAAGTACATGTAAATGTTCTGAAATTTTTCTTAATCCGAGGGTGTAATTTGGTTTGATTGACGGTCGACGGTTGCTTAATACTTGACGCGTCAACGAATGATGCCGATCACTATTCCGAGATATTTATTTTGGATGGGAATAGTGTTTTTCACACTCCCTCGCTCCGAATCGAAACGAATGGCCATGGAACATCGGATGGAGCTGATTTTGAGATGATTGTTAAGCCCAAGGGGCGGTCCTAGTTCCTTAGCTTCGGGTTAATCGGACTCCCGATGTGCGATCTAGACCCTAATACTGAAGTTTCGTTTCATTCCCAAGAGCGGACGGAAATGAGTTTGGTTCTAAACTTTAGGGTAACCTAGCGCCAATGATTCTCAAGAACTTTTGGATCTTGCAGATCATATTTAAAGCGATCCTAACGGATTTCGTAGCTAATCTGGTTTCACACCTAGTTACTTTGTCTCATTTCTAAAGGATTTAGTCCTAAGTGAATTCTGGTCGAGGTGGTACTCATGCCTTTGGAGTTTGTATATAAAGTGATCCAAGTTATACTACTTAGCTAGTTTAAGATAGTGTCTAGGGTGAAAGTTATTAGAAAAATTGGAAGATCAAGGTGATGAAGGGTGAGATTTGTGAAGGAAATGAGTTCAAAGGCGGCTTTAGACTTTGGGATTCGGTTTCGACAAGTTAATGAGGTATTACGATCGACCCATTGCCTAAGGTCATCTAATCCCAGGTTGGCAAAAATCCGGGGCGTTACAATCTACCCCCCTTAAAACAAAATTTCGTCCCCGAAATTGCCTAAGGGTGATAAGGAAAGATTTCTATTATTTCATTTGCCTAAGACTTATTGATTTCGAGTTCCTACGCGTGGTAGGGTATATACTAGTCTGGTTCCTTTTAGTCTACCCCCCTTAAAACTTAATTCTTCATCCATTTCTCATACCCTGATGGTTTGCTACCATTTATTTCTTTACCTATTTGGAGTCTCGACGACAATTCCCACAATTTAGAGTAAGATAGTTGTTTTCATTGTTTGACCAACACGGAGAGACGGTAATAGTGGGCTCGATCCCGATACATCGATCATCCACCGGGCCAGGGTAGGAAGCTCATCGTATCCCTTCCGAATCCTGGTGGATCCTGGTCGTCCGCTCGTCAGCAGAGAGTCCATCGGTAGTCACCCAGGATTGGGAATTTGGTCAAGCCGCGAAAACTTCGCAGTTGTAGATGTCAGTAACTCCGTAGTCCGATCACTCTCTAAGAGTAGGGAATGTCCATCATTGAAAGGCTCAAATTGTTTATTCTAAGGTTGCCCTTTAGGTCTTAGTCTAAGAGAGTCCTCGATATTATCTATGTCCAAGGAAAGGGTGAATCAAATCTTACTAGATCATCCTAAAATGGTTTCATAGTAAAACTTGTTAGGGCTTCTATAATGTGCATATGTTAACGAGCACCGTTTCGATCCTGGGCCAGTGGGGTAGGGTCCACCACGTTTCCGCTGCGCCACCCAGGTCAAAGAGGTGTATTAGGTGACTTAACTAGAGCGGGTTCATCATGTCCTACCCCCCTTAAAATTTATTTTCGCCCTCAAGGCTCAAGATTTATGTCTTGCTCCGTATATCGGAACAAGGTGTAGTTTAGGATCTATCATTGACATGAAATGGGATGCGATCTCCCACTACATTGGTCTTCTTTTCATCAATGTTGTGTATTACGGCATTGATACCTATGGTCATAGAAAGGAGCTAAAGATGAAGGGTATTGTGGTTGATTCGGGGTCAGGTGTGAGTTTGTGGCGGGATGCCTAATTCTACCAAGGAAATTTTTTTTTTTGTCGCGGTTCAGACTTATCCTATTTAATCATGTCTAGCTTAATAGGCAGGCTATCTTTTTACGTTCATAAGCACAATACGAATGCCGACATGGCATGCGATTTGGGACCTGATTCTTAACTGTTAGTTTCTCACTTGGGAAATTCCTTAGGCCTAAAAGGAAATATTTCTATTAGCTATATATTCTCACACTTCTCAAAGACAAAGTTATAAACTTTTGGTTGTAAGTGGTCAAGCCAACACGGAAGAAAGTTGCGTAGTGGGTCTGAGCCGAATACATAGACCTTCTACCTCGCGAAGACAGAAAATCATCGTATCAGTCCTTAATCCTAGCTGATCCCGACCTTCTGCTTGATCAGAGCATAGGGTTCATTGGTCACTACCAGGATTGAGGATTCGATTCAAACCGTGAATACCTCACTAATGTGTAGTTTCTCTGCCCCGTGTCTCCGATTGTACTAAGTCCTTGAGAAGGCAATTCTGAGGGTGTATTGATTTGATCTAACATTAAATCCAATGGATATATAAGTTTTCTATGAGCGTGAATAGTTTCTAATCAAACAACGTTTCTAGGAATTCTTAAAGGAGCCTATGAGTATTAAGGGGTCCGACGAAGGAGTGAGGTCTCACTCCAACCTAACCCAGCCTATTAACTAAGTCCATCTTTCAACTATCTTGCAATTATCTTAGCATAATCGGTCTTTTACGTTCCGTAATAGAACCAGTAGCCTAGTCTCAATTTATGAATAGTGGTAATCTATTAGTCTATGTTTACACACTAGATGATTTCAGATCATTTCTAATACAAGAAATTATTCATCGTGTAGGGTCAAACGTTGTCTAAGTGGAATTGAGTTGTCTGTACTTGACGCTCGAGCTTTTCACACATGCTCACACCAGTTAAGAAGATCCTGGAGTTTGTATTATTAATTTGTTGGATTTCCTATATGGTCAGGTCTGTCAAAACTAGGAGTATCGCTCTAGGTCCAAACTCTATGGGCCTATCTATCAAACAACCATTTACTCCAAAAGCTTAAGCTATCAGAGTGTGGTGGGTTAATGTATATCAAGGGACTTTATCACTTTAACACAATTTGGCCAGTGGCCTTAAATTGTATTAAATGGGACCGCATTACTAATCCTACCTTGGGATTGGGTGTGACATGGTTGGTAGGAGGGTGGGAGGGGATTAAATTTTATAGGCCTGGGAAAATGAGCCTGGTGTTGGAAAAACGTGAGATGGGATTTTCCATACCCCACGATGGGAAAATTTCTAAGTGTTATTGGAAAGGAATTCTCGAAATTTACTCTTAATTGCATACATTCTAAACATGGTGTCGGAAGACATAGGATACACCCAATCTAGGGGCCATACCCTACATATACATTTATTATTACTTTTACAATTCTATTCACCTAATCTTACTTAATGCGGTTGGCTGAACGGGCCCTAAACGTCCTCACGCATCTAGAACATCATACCAACTACTACACCTATCATCAGGAAAACATAACCACCCTAAGATAGTAGCCCATGCAAACTACAAGACAACATATGGATGAGCTCGGATAGAGCCATGGAAAATGAGGATAAGGGAAATGGGGGGCTGGAGTTTTTGGTTCTCCATGGACTTGAGCCTCAACAGGGATTGTAAAGGCCAAAAAGGTAGGGAATGAAGAAGGTAAAAGGGAGAAATGAGATAGGTTTGAAGGTTGCACGAATTTGAGCTCCAAGTGAGGGGGGTGGGAGCTCACATGTGAAAGAGAGGGGAAGGATAGGAGGTTAGGGCTGCTGTGATGGATGAGAGTGCGTGACTCATGGCTGAATATGGTGGAACGAAAGATTGGAGAAAAGATTTGAGGGAGAAAAATCAGAAATGGAGGTTTGGGTGTTTGGAAGGGACGAAATGAGAGAGTGGGGTGCTCCAGCCCTTTAAAACCCAACTGTTTACCAAAATGGCACGTGCCAGGGGGTAGAGGGGGCTGGGCCGACCAACCCCATGTTTGAAAACCCACCGGAAAAGCCACCGGACCGCGGTCCGCCGCCGGTGCCGCGGTGGCGCCGCGGTCGGACTTGGCCGGAACCGCACCGCCGCGGTGGGACCCTGTTCTCTGTGGTCCCAAGGTGCCAAATGCACCCTGGTTTGACCCTGGGTCCCATCGGATCTAAGTGGGGAGGCCCCCGAATCCGATTTGCTCCATTTCAGGTAGTTTCTAATAATTGGACGTAACAACTTGCAATCCGGAATGAGTTATCTGATGTAAAATATATGAATTTGGGGTAGAACGAGCTAATGAAGCCAACCAACCCTGCTATGCTGGGTTGCGCAGCCCGGAATTGCGAAAAACGCCTCCGATTGACAGTCATTTCCCTGTTTTAATTTCGTTTTACTAAAACAGTAATTTTTATTTAGTTACTCTTCATCCATTGGGCTTTAGGAGTTGTGCTCATCGCGTAAGAAGCTTAGAATAATTAGGAGAATGGTTTGGTGAAGCCAAATAGGACACTTATTATTCTTGGCTGAAAACTTTGCGCACTAGCAGACATCACCACCTTATGGTAAGTCGCGAATTCTAGGAGTTTTAGTTGTAGTTTGTTTCTGATTTCTTTACCATTGCTTGGCATTCCTATTTAAAGGGTTGTGAACTCAATTTTTCTTTTGACATTCATTAATCAATTTTGAATTTATTAGAATTTATTTCTAGTTTCTGCTTTCTTTCCTTATGGATTCGAGAAGTCTCTGCGAGGAGTCCAGAGAAGTTTCGAGGATTCGGAGTAGTTATCCTCATCACGCCTATCCTATATTCTACCGATGGTCAACGGTTAGGGTGAAGTGGATTGTAATCTAGACTCATTGATAGACGGCCTAGGAATGTTTTAAGGTCGACCCGTGCGACCAAGGTTAATACGGAATTGATTTCGGTGTTTGTTTTCAGCGAACTTCGCCAATTGGTGAAGTCGGGATACCTATGACTGTTTCTACATTCCGTCACTCCCTCCTAAGTCAGAGTGCGTCAGTGTGCGTCGTGTGACCATAACCCAGGTCCGGTTTAATCAAAATCATGCTCTGATATCATCTTGTAACGCCCTGAAAATCGGGGGTCGAGTGTAACTCAACTCCCGAGTTCCAACGCATCACTTATGCAACATGTTTAATGATATTTGAATGTTGTCTGTGTTAGAGCAGTAAACATGAATGAGATTATACCAAAGCAGTAATTCATACTCCAGATCAGTTGTATAAAAGCAAGCGGAAGACTGAACTGTATATATATGTATGTAAAGAAACAAAATAAACGATTCATTATCCAGAGTATGAATCCTTCTGAGTCACAATATACATGTCTGTTTATATAAATAAAATGTCAAAATAAACTAGGTACAATCCTCAGAATCCCATCGGTCCCGTGACCTAGTCGAAGCCGCCAAATAAATGCATATACGAGAACTCCTCCTGGTCCTCGTCATAATCGGCTCGCCTCCAGAGTAGTCGGATCGCGAAACCTGAGACAGAGTCTGGTTGGTGTGCGCAACACCATCCCGTAACGTGGGAGTGAGTAGCTAACTCAGTGGAACGATAAGGCATAAGTTATCATGTTATCAATACAGTCAAGCAGTAATGATAAAGCAGTAAATTAAACACTCCTAGTTACTCTGATTAATGCAGGTATGAATGCGGGTATGATGGATGCCCTCACCGACATACTCCCTCAGGCGACACCATCTCACGTTCGCACATGCTTACATCTCACAGTGCTCCACATCTTCCAGGCACATGCGATGCATGATGAGTATGATTACCGAGTTTTTAATTAGTCCATTTCAAACAGCAGGATTGGGAAACTAAGGTACCTCCCTTATATCATTTCCAAACATGATCCAATCTAGGGTCGTCGAGTCCCTAGTTAATATCGACGATGGTGTGTTTTCTAGGTCACTGCGCAGGGCCGTCGTGGTCATTACGCACAAAGGTTGCACCACTCCCCATCACCCCTTAAACGATTCATCACTATACGCCTATACGAAACAGTGCCCTAGTTCATACTCTATATATCGCGGCGAACCCTAAGGCACGCCGCAACTTGAAATATGCTCGAGGTCACTACAAAGGGCTGTCAGGGCTGTTACGCACAAAGGTTACACCACTCCCCATCACCTTATCAATGTAGGCCGACAGCGCGCGAATATAGTGTCCCATACCACCATAATCGGCTCACGAGTTAAGTTGCTCACCGGTCACTACGGGAGGCACGTAGCCCCGCCAGCGTAGGCCGAGCAACTCGACCACGGTGTCCCATACCACCATGCCCGGCTCATGAGTCTTAGCGGATCGAGGTACCATGGTTAACGGAATTTTCACTGGTAAGTTTGGTACCCTAGGTTCAAGCAGTAGCGACCAAACATGGTGAACATACATTAGACAAATCGGGTTACATAACGAGCTCGACTAGCTCGAGCGCACAACAAGTTGAACGACATGAAGTGCATAAGCACTTCGCGTGGCCAACCACTATCGCCAACCGAAGTACGACTCGAGTTCGTCGAACACATCACACGTGGCGACATGAAACTCAACCACGATCTCCAATCTAGTACCGATTGTCTGGACTATAATCATAGCCCCAAACACAATCAATTGTCATCCATAGCATGTGGAGTAAAGAATGATAAACAAAGTAATTCAAGCATGATAAATAAAGTAATTCAAACATGCTAGTAGGCATGTTAAAAGCATATTATAAAGCATGATATAAAGCATGTTGTAAACACTACATTAATAGGAATACAAACACATGTATTGTAAATAAGTGTTTTAAGTGATCAACCTCATGGAGGTAATCATACACGTCGCTAGGGTAGTTGAGAATCCAATCTCAACACCCTCCTAAGGCATCAACATTCAAACACTTGCTCACACAAACATTTTCACAAACACTTAAGTACACTAGTACAACATACATGGTGTATGTGAGCAAAACATGTATTAGGGCTATCCTTTAGCCAAGTGAGTATTTTATTCATGTATAATATATTACTACAACAAATAATCATGATAAGTACATCTCCAAAATTTATACGTATACAGTATTTTCTAGAATACGCATTTTCAACATACATAGTGTATACAAGCAAACATGTATTACTACGATTCCCTTCGCAAGAAAATATTTTATACGCACATAATATATTTATACGACAATTAATCATGACAAACACATCGCTAAAATATACATGTATACGGTACTTCTTACAATACCGTATTTCTACATACATAGTGTTTATTAGTAAACATGTATTTAGGCGAATCCTTTCACCAAATAAGTATTTTATCCATACGTCATATATCCATACGACAAATAAACATGTCAAACACATTTCCATAAAAAATACGTATACGGTATTTTATACGAATACCTAGAGTATGTGAAATTCCAAATTCTACAATTCTAATCGAAACAGAAAACGGAAGGCACTTTGTACATGTGCAATTGCATGCAGATCATGAATCTACCATTATCTGACATTGAAAGCGTTGAAAACCGCAACTTATACACTTAAAGTCCTCACCTTTGCCTTTGGAAACGAAACGAATCAGCAAGGGTAGTAGAACTTCCGTATACGGGAGATTTCTAGCCTAAAGAGCGGAATCGGTTAGTTGTTACGCAACCCACATCGATCCCACTTCAAATCAGACCTAGGGTTAGGGTTTCTTACCTTCAAATGGGATGGAAACCGCCGGGAAACCACCTGGAATGAAGCGGTGTAGGCCGTGTAACAGTCCAAAGCAGTAGGAGGAACATCGGCAGCAAAACTCAAGCTCTTCTCTCTCTTTTCTCTCTCTCCCTCTAGGGTTTTTCTCCAAAATTCGTATGGTTGTGAGAGGGACTGTTTTAAGCTCCTTTTATAGCCAAAAACATTCTCAAATTAGACTCGTGTTCAAGGGGTACTTGCTAATATAGGATATTCGTCGCTTTTCCAAATTTCAAAAGGAAGTTCGTGGCCCTCCTTGAACCAAACGTCGACTTAAGCTCACCATCGATGGATCTACATGGGATTACGTTTTGACTCGATCGGATACCCGGATCACACGTGGCGGACCACTTTCAGTTCGACGGTCAGTGGGCCACGATCAGAAATTCCAAGTACATGTAAATGTTCCTGAAATTTTTCTTAATCCGAGGGTGTAATTTGGTCTGATTCTGACGATCAGGTTGCTTAATACCGTCAACGAATGATGCCAGATCACTATTCCAGATATTTATTTTGGATGGGAATAGTGTTTTTCACACTCCTCGCTCCGAATCGAAACGAATGGCCATGGAACATCGGATGGAGCTGATTTTTGAGATGATTGTTAAGCCCCGGGGCGGTCCTAGTTCCTTAGCTTCGGGTTAATCGGACTCCGATGTGCGATCTAGACCTAATACGAAGTTTCGTTTCATTCCCGAGAGCGACGGAAATGAGTTTGGTTCTAAACTTTAGGGTAACCTAGCGCCAATGATTCTGCAACTTTTGGGTCTTGCAGATCGTATTTAAAGCGATCCTAACGGATTTCGTAGCTAATCTGGTTTCACACCTAGTTACTTTGTCTCATTTCTAAAGGATTTAGTCCTAAGTGAATTCTGGTCGAGGTGGTACTTAGGCCTTTGGAGTTTGTATATAAAGTGATCCAAGTTATACTACTTAGCTAGTTTAAGATAGTGTCTAGGGTGAAAGTTATTAGAAAAATTGGAAGATCAAGGTGATGAAGGGTGAGGTTTGTGAAGGAAATGAGTTCAAAGGCGGCTTTAGACTTTGGGATTCAGTTCTGACAAGTTAATGAGGTATTACGATCGACCCATTGCCTAAGGTCATCTAATCCCAGGTTGGCAAAAATCCGGGGCGTTACAGTTGTCCTGCCCAAATCTTTTAGGTGAAGGCTATCCTATGAACTATTTGATATCAAGAATTCAATACTCTAAGAAATTGAGTATAATTGTTTTATTATTCCACATTATATCGAAATATTTGGTATTATCTTATTCACCACCCCTCTAGGACATCTATAGCTCGTCCTTTCAGTCATTAATATAGTGATGCTATGCACGTAGGAAAAAAGCTAAGTACTTGATATAATGCAAGAACAGATAGAAAAAAAATATATTTTGGCTAATCGTATTAAAGATAAAGAGAAAGTATAGACCAATGACAAATAAGTACAAATGAATTAAAATTCAAAGGATGAAAAAGAAACAATCGCTTCTTGAAGTTTCGACCACTAAACTTCCTTCCGATGAAGAGAAGCTCTGGTTTTATCTTATTAACATGCCATTTGATCAAACAATAGAGTGTGCTCTTGCATATAGGTGCCTAGTTTATTGATTTCATCCTTTCGTACATATCTGCGCTCGGTCAAAGATTTCTCTTTTTCTTTCATCACTTTTAGTTTATCCCCCATTGTCATATTTGAGCTTTCAGATCGATCAAAGTTGTGTCCAACTCTTTCAAGTTGTTATATATAACAGAAAGTTGTTATCTAGCAATTGCGATCTCAATCATTCTGAGGGAGACGACTGAATGCTCAGCCTAAAGTTTATCAACCACAACAATTGTATCTTGATGCTCGTGAATCAAAATCATAAATTCATATAGTGCAATAATTTTGGCCGACAGAGACTCATCAGACCAAGTGAGAGTTTGGTAATGACAAATAAAAAGTTTAAGTCTCTCGATCAATCCCGACGAAATGATGTCAGTGGCACAGGAGTGAATGAAAACTCATAATTCCTCTTGAAGTTTCTGGGGATTTAGCCACTAAAATATCATGAGGAAAGACTTGATCAAAAAATTATAAGATGTCTTCCACGAGAAGTAACTTCTTTAAAGAAGAAGATAGAACATGAGAAATATTAGTCTATGAGCCAAGAGAAGCAGAGATGTCAACTGCAGGAATCTCTGTAGCTCAATTAGGAGATAAGTTTAAAAGGAGAATGAATACTCTATGGGCTGGTATATTATTACCTCCTCTCGAGTTTAACATTCTGTCTGTTTTTCTGATTGACGAATATCGCTCATGGTCTCTTCTGAATCGAAAACTTCAAGTCTTTTTACAGGAAATTGAGAAGCATCAACCAAAGTGTCTAGAATAGATAGATGTCTTAGCTTGAGTAGGTGGCATAAAAACTAACTTTTCAGAGGCTTATAGTTCTATGGTTACCGTGAAAAAAAAAAGGGAGAAAGTAAGATATGAGGTTGTAAAATAGTTAAAAAGGAAAAGAATAAAATATTAAAACAACATCCACGTAAATATAAACAAATAATAACGGTGGTAAATCGGTCTACCGCTGGTGAAATTTTGTTGAGATCAACGACTAAATCTAGAAATCAGTTGGAACGACGAAAAGGGGGAGATTAGGATGATTCGACTTAAGAAATAGATCAAAAGGAAGATTGGGATAATTTTTATCTTTCCTTTTCACTTTTTCATTTATTAAAAGCCCTAATGAAGTGAACATCTTTATGTCTCTTAAACGCCTCTTCCATCTCCCAAGAATATTGTGATGGGGGAATACCTGGCCAAAATTTAGATTTGTAATATTTTCAAAGGTTGCGATTGCTTTGGCCAAAGAAGAAATACATCGAGCAGATCAACGAGAAGTTGCAAGAATGTAGGATGAGGAGCTGAGTGTAATGCCCCAAATTTTCGCTGACCAAGCACATACTCATGCCCAAGAATTAAGAGTGTTAAAATCGCACCTTGTTTATATATATATATATATATATATATATATATATATATATATATATATATATATCACATCCAATTACATTCACGAAGGTAACCATTCACAAGAGTAAAATCAACTATATTTATTATTTCATTAGAGTAAAAAGAGTTCAACTAAATTTCTAATGCCCTCTCAATGGGAGCTTATTACATTGTCTTAATGTAAGGAGCGGAAAAAGAAATAAAAGAAGATCATGTGTTATTCTTCTTCTCTATTCGAACATATCTTCCATAAAACGGTCATCATCTGTATCATCAACCTATAATTCACTTGCAACATCTGTATGGTTAGAGAGAGTCAATGTCCTACTCATAGTGATGGTTATCCTTTAAAGTTTACAATGATTTAAGTGATTCATAAGAATAACAAAAGGGTCCTAATACATCTCATACTCCACAAATATAGTGGTATCAGTATACGCAACTATTCTACATGAAACACATACCTAGAAAAGTATGTGCAATGTTCACAACCCCAAGTGCAGGGTTGCGATGTAGTAGCAACTTGGCGAGCATGAGGTCGAATTCCACAGGGACTAAACTTATACGTATTCTGAAAATAATAAGAACTAGAACTAGAAAAAGATCTAAACCTAAATCTGGAATAAAAGAGAGTAATTGTGAATGGAGTATTAATAATCAAAAGGAAACTAGGGTGCCAAGGATCCACTTGTAGCTATCAAGATGCTACCTTACTTTGATTCAAGAAACACAATCGAAATTGAAGTCATATCCTATCCAATTCGAAAATGAGGCATTTAAACCAAATCTGAACTTTTCACTAACTTAGCTACACATAAAGGAGTATTGTGATGATTGGAAGGGATTCCATCATCCTACCAAAACGATGGTAAACAACAAGATTTACCAATCTCACAATATCAAAACAGGAAAAGAAGATATTCAAACCTATCACGCATCTATTATAATTTGAGTCACAATAAATCATAGAAAACTGAAAATATTCCTTAAATTCAAACTAGAAATCAATGAGGTTTGAGGAAAATAAGAATCAAAGCAAGATAATAATCCCAACACGCTACAAGCTTCACCTCATAGCTAGCCCTAGCTAAGAGGTTTAGCCAACTATAGACATGATTGGATCTAAAACCCTAGAAGAAAGCATTAAAAATAAATAAGGAAAGAAGAAAAACTCTTGGGAGTCTACTCCACCCTTTGGCTCTGCTTCTGAAAACCTAATTCTTGTTTAGAATTCCTCAAAGAACCCATATTAATAGCCATTGTCTGACCGTCTTTAAAAACTGCCTCAAATTTACGTATTTTGCGTAACGCCTTCGATGTCATTGAACAACCTTCAATGTCATCGAACGTAACTCGAATCCGGAAGTCATGCCTTTTCACAATGCGCAACGTCTTTCCCACTATGTAACTCTTCATGTCATTAAACATACTTTCGATGTCATCGAACAGTCCTTCGATGTCATCGAAGGGTGTTCGAGTAATCGAGAATGTGTCCAGAGTGTTCCAGCGAGTTGTTCCATAAATCTACAAAAATCTCGATGTCATCGAGAAGGTCTTCGAGCAATCAAACAGGACTTCGATGTCATCGAGAACTGTATCAAATTTGTCCAACAACCAAAATTGATTTTTATGTATTTCTTCGATGCTATCGACCCGTATTCGATGTCATCGAACATTGGCTTCGATGTCATCAACCGGTGGTCGATGACATAGACAGTGAGTTTAGATTTTGTGAATTTTTGCGCTTTACACTTTCAACTGCCTTCCTTGTCCACTTGGTTTCTTTAAATCTTGGGGTATTGAATTCTTCAATCTTAGTCTCCTAAGATCCATCCCTTGTCTTGGTGATTCTTATGCATCAAATTCATACATTTAACATTCTTTTCAATCCAAGCTCTTAGATTCACCTTGCAATACAAACTTGTATAAAATATACCCATTAATCATTATCATGTTCATAAAACCAAGATATAAATAAGGGAAAATATGTAATATATGACACTCAACACCCCCCCAACCAACATTTTGCTAGTCCCGAGCAAAATATGTGTGACATAATCTTCAATTCTACCTCTTTCAGAAAATAATCTTTTGTGTAATCAAGTATGAATGAGTAGAATCTAACGAAACAAGAGTGAAATTTTGAAAACCTAGAGCCGAATCATATGAGCAATCAATCAAATAGGTTCTTTATCAATCACTTAGGAGCATAAGTTCATATATCAAGTTTTTCCAATGTACTTAATGAATTCCAACTTACTTTCCATAAAAGTACTATCATTTCATAATGTTAGCCATGCTCGTCACCTTAAGATTGATTGAATAATCAAGTGCTGATTCCGAACTTATCCCCCTTTTCTTCTTTTTCCTGTTTTTTATTTTATATTGACGGTCACTTTTATTTATTCATTCTTTTCAATCTTTTCACCTTCATTTTTTTCAGACTTTTTCGTTCTTTTCCTCATACATGACCTTTTTGTCGATCTCTCTGTATTTTAACTAGTTCTTTTCATATTTTTAAGATGGATAAAATTCTCCAGACTTAATTATCAATACTATCAATAATTCATATACTAACAATAAAAAATTCTAGCGTAATTCACAGAAAATAATTTGAATGTGTCTTGTGATTTAGATCAACATGATATTCAAACTTCCTCTTAGTCAATTAGATGCGAGAACTTAAGTGATAGTCTACTCAGTTGGTCAAACTCCAACAATTCAAAATTTAATCTCTATCTTATCATCATATTTGAGGCATTCTTAATTGCACAAACTATCGCTTTCCAAATAGGATTTTTAAAAAGTTGAAAATTGTCAAAAGTTTTACTCAAATACTAAGAAAACACTGATTAGTTTACCTAATCCACACCCCCAACCTAAAATCTATATTATCCTCAATGTAAAAGATATAAGCATGAAATGCACATGAGACAATGAAAATAAAGTAGTGATAGAAAGGTAGTACCTGAAGAAGTAAAATTGAAGCTTTTCCAAAGTTCTTAACATGTAAATGGGTTAGTACGAAGACTAAATAAACTAAATAAACAAACTATCCTAATCTTAAATCCTATGAAAGTAATAAACTTAACTACACCCCCATTAGACTAGGGGGTCAATCCTAGTATACAGGATCAATCAGATGTATGAATCAAACTTCTCAACAAATAGATTTAGACGATGTTCGTTTACTTTGAAAACATTGTCATTCATTAGATTCTTTATCTCGATGACCCGATGAGGATAAACGGTAGTAACACTGAAAGGACCAGTCCAACAAGATCGAAGCTTACCTGGGAAAAGATGTAAGCGAGAATTGTATAAAAGGACTTTTTGACCAGGTGTGAATGAATTTCGAAGGATGTTCCAGTCATGATATACCTTAATCCTATCCTTGTAAATTCTTGAGTTCTCATAAGCATCATTCCAAATTTTCTCAAGTTCATTTAATTGAAGTTTGTGTAGTAAGACAGCATTGTCCAAATTAAAGTTCAGATTTTTAATAGCCCAATAGGCTCTATGTTCCAATTCCACAGGCAAGTGGCAAGCTTTCCCATAGACAAGTCTAAAGGGAGACATTCCAATGGTGATCTTAAAAGTTGTACGGTAAGCCCATAAAGCATCTGTCAAGTGGATTGACCAATCTTCTGGTCAAGGTTAACTATTTTTTCTAGAATTTTTTTAAATTTTCCTATTAGAAATCTTAGCTTGCCTGCTTGTCTGCGGGTGGTATGGAGTACTCACTTTATGAGAGATACCATATTTCTTCATTAAGTTCTCAAATGGCCTATTATAAAGGTGTGAACCTCCATCATTAATGATAGCTCGATGCATTTTGAACCAGAAAATAATATTTTCTTTTAAGAATCTAATCACCATTTTATGATCATTGTTCCGACATGAGCTCATTTCAACCTGCTTAGTGACATAGTCTACCACTAACAAAATATAAATATTTCAAAAGGATTGGGAGAATGGCCCCATGAAATCGATGCCCCAACAATCGAATGCTTTAATGATAAGAATTGAGTTTAGTGGCATCATATTTCAACAGGACAATCCTCCCAATTTTTGACAATCCTCACAAGCTTTCTAAAACTCATGAGTATCTTTGAAAATAGTAGGCCAGTAAAAGCCGCACTACAGAATTTTGGTTGTGGTCTTTTTAAAAGAAAAGTGACCATCACAGGCCTGAGAGTGACAAAATGAGATAATGCTTTGATGTTCATTGTCTGACACATATCTCCTTAGAATTTGGTTTGACTAATATTTAAATAGATAAGGATCATCCTAGAAAAACTTACATACCTCGGCAAAGAATTTTTTCTTATCTTGCGTAGTCCAATATATTAGCGTGAAACCTGTGGCAAGATAATTTGCAATGTCAGCAAACTAAGGTAATTGGGAAAGTTTAAACAATTGTTTGCCAAGGAACATATCATTTATCGGTGTTGGTTCAAGAGAATTGGGAAGATCAAGCCTAGAGAGATGGTCAGCCACTACGTTCTCTACTCTCTTTTGTCTCATATTTCTATGTCGAACTCTTAGAGTAGAAGGATCCTTCTTATCAAGCGGGGCGTAGCATCATTCTTAGAAAGAAGGTACTTCAGCGCCACATGATCAGTGTAAATGATGATTTTGGATCCGATCAAGTATGACCTAAATTTGCCCAAAGCAACACTATGACTAAGAGTTCATTATCCATAGTTGAGTACTTCACTTGGGCAGAATTTAGAGTTCTACTTGCATAGTGAATTACATAGGGCTTCTTTCTTTTCTCTGGCCTAACAACACGCCAATAACATAGTTAGACGTATCACACATAATTTTAAAAGGGATGCTCCAGTCAGGTGGCTGCATGATAGGTGCGGTAGTCAACATAGCCATGAGCTTATTGAAAGCTTCTTAGCATTGTTCAGTCCACTTGTATGGTATATCCTTTTAAAGAAGATTACATAAAGGATGAGAGAGATGGATAAAGTCCTTTATGAATCGTCTATAAAATCTGATGTGTCCTAAGAAGGATGGCACGTCTCGTATGCTCTTAAGTGAAGGTAAGTTAGAGATATGGTCAATTTTAGCCTTGTCTACCTCAAGTCCCTTGGAAGACATTATATGTCCAAGCACTATTCCCTTGGGAACCATGAAATGACATCTCTCCTAATTCAAAACTAAATTCTTTTCCTCGCATTGCTTCAGCACATTTTTAAGATTTTCCAAGCACTCATTGAAAGATGGACCAAAAATAGAGAAGTTGTCCATGAAGATTTCTAAATATTGCCCCACCATGTCAGAAAATATACTCAACAAGCATCGGTGAAAGGTGACGAGGGCATTACATAGTCCGAATGGCATCCTTCGATAAGCAAAGGTGTCAAATGAGCAAGTGAATGTCGTCTTTTCTTGATCTTCATGGGCTATCTCTATCTGATTGTAGCTTGAATATCTGTCAAGGAAGAAATAGTAAGAGTGACCAGCTAGCCATTCCAAAATTTGATCAATGAAGGGTAAAGGAAAGTGGTCCTTGTTCACAACCCCAAGTGTAGGGTCGCGATGTAGTAATAATCTCGATAAGACCGAATCCACAAGGACTAATCTCGTGTGTATTCTAAAAGTAATTAGAATCAGAACTAAAAGAAGATATAAACCTAAATCTGAAATATAAAGAAGTAATGGTAAAGTATGAAATTAGAAACTTAAGAATTCAAAGGTGGGAACTAGGGTTTCCAGGGATTCTCTTGCAGCTATTAGGATGTTTCCTTATTTGATTTAAGGAACTCAGTTGGGATTTGAGTTCTATCATATCCAATTGGAAGATATACAATAAATTCAGATCTGAACTTTTATTGATCTAATTCTCGATGGATGAAAGTTATGAGGATTAGAAATGATTCCATCACCTAACCATGCCCAGGAGACTATGGCAAACAATAGGATATACCAATCCCACAACCAAATATAGGAGAATTATGAGGGTTAGAAGTGATTCCATCACCTAACCATGCCCAAGGGACAATGGTGGACAATAGGATTTACTAACTTCATAATCTCAAATGCGAGAAATAAGATACTTAAAGCTATTGCAGATCTATTGTAATTTAAGTCACAATAAACCATTAAAAACTAGAAGTATTCCTTAAATATCAAATTATAATCAAAGAAGTTCAACAAGAAAAAGAACCAAACTAGAAAAACATCCCAACCACGTTACAAGCTTCACCCCTTAGCCCTAGCTTTGGAATTTAGTCAACCATAGACATGATTGGATTTAAAACCCTAGAAGAAAGCATTAAAAACTAAGAAGAAATGCTTGGGAGATGGCTCCCCCCCTTTGCTCTGCTCCTCCAAACCCTAGATATCCCAAAAAGACTTAGAAAACCCATATTTATAGGCAAAGTTCTGTAAAATCGCAAAATCGGATCAAATTTACGCAGTCCACGTAAATCTGTGTAACGCCTTTGAGGTCATCAAACAAACTTGGATGTCATCGAAGGGGTTTGAATCTGGAAGTCACACCTTTTCTCTTTTCGCACTGCGTAAGTCTCTATGTCATCGAACTGTCCTTCAAGGAATCTAAAAAGCGTCCAAAACACTGCAGCAAGTTGCTTCATAATTCTTTAGAAATTTAATGTCATCACGTTGTGTTCGATTTCATCGAGGGAGACTTCGAGTAATCAAAAACTGCACCCAATATGTCCACCAACCAACTCGATTTCCATGTAAAAATTCGATGTCATTGAGCTATGGTCGATGTCATTGAGAGCTATCTTTCATGTCATCAAACAGTGGTCGATAACGCAGACAATGAATTGAATTTCCACACTTTGTTCTTTCGACTTCCTTCCTTCTCCACTTAGTTTTCTTGGATCTTGGGGTCTTGAAATCTTAAATCTTTATCTCCAAAGATCCATTCTATGCCTTAGCAATTCTTGAGCACTAAATCTATGTTTTTAACATTCTTTTCAATCCAAGCTCTTAAATTCACCTTGCAACACAAACATGAGTAAAATAGAACATTAAACATTATCATGTTCATAAAACCAAGATATAAATGGGGAATAATATGCAATATTTGACCCTCAATAGTCCTTCCTTGTGACAGTATTCAACTTCTTATAGTCAATGCACACTCTCCAACCATTAGTAACTCTAGTTGGCATGAGTTCATTATCGGCATTGGCTATGATGGTGATTCTAGACTTCTTAGGAACTACCTGAGTTGGACTCACTCATTGACTGTCGGATATAGGGTATATGATACCCACATCCAACAACTTAAGTACCTCAGCCCTAACCACTTCTTTCATATTTGGATTTAGCCGATGTTGTGTTTGTCAAGAGGTTTTCACATTATCGTTAAGATGAATGCGGTGAGTACAAATTAAATGGTCAATTCCCATGAGGTTCGCAATCGACCATCCAAGGGCTCCTTTATGCTCAATGAGAGTATAAATAAGCATACTCTCTTGTTCTTTCTCAAGGTGAGAAGAAATCACCACTGAGTATGTCTAATCTTGATCTAAGTAGACATATTTAAGATCAGTGAGCAAAGGTTTTAGGTCAAACTTCGGTACTTTGAGGCTAGACAGTAGAGGTACTACAT
Source organism: Magnolia changhungtana (assembly GCA_030180095.1). Lineage (NCBI taxonomy): Eukaryota > Viridiplantae > Streptophyta > Magnoliopsida > Magnoliales > Magnoliaceae > Magnolia > Magnolia changhungtana. Next base: position 679,209 of record JASAUF010000502.1, on the reverse strand, counting down.
CGGTTTGGGGCAATTTCTCAAATTGTGGCCTCCACCGGTTAACTTCAAGTAGTGGCATAGGATTAAGCAGGGCATCCATCTCCCTAATCATGTCATCATTCAAATCAAGGGAGTGGACCAAGTACATCTCTAGAGGGTCAAAGTATAGAGTCAAAAGTGCTATATCTTCCACGAAAGAATCTATCAACTTAATGTAGTGGATATCATCATTATCCTTTGATTGTTTGCTCATGTTGAAAAAGATATTGAGCTCCAATGTCATGTTTTCGAAAGATAAATTATAATTTCATTCCTGTAATTAATGATGGCATTTGACGTAGCAAGGAATGGGTGACCAAGAATGACATATATCTGAGTGCTCATATCTATGATGGGCTGAGTATCCAGGATGATAAAATATACTGGATAGTAGAATTCATCAACTTGGACCAACACATCCTCAATCATCCCTCTCGGTACACGGACCGAACAATGACTAAGTTATAATGTTGTCTAGGTGGATTTTAATTCACCTAGACCCAATTGTTCGTACTGAGAAAGGAATTAACTTAATGCTCGCTCCTAAGTCAAGAAGTGCGTGCTCAATCTGGTGATTCTCAATTACATAGGTAATAGTTGGGCTACCAAGATCTTTATATTTTTGTGTCACATCTTGGTTGAGGATGGCACTCACCTTTTCTGTCAAAAAATTTTTCTTCTAACTACTCTGTCGTCTTTTGGCCGCACATAAATTTTCAGAAATTTGGCATAAGACGGGATTTTTTTTCACAGCGTCCAGCAGAGGTATGTTGACTTTCACTTATTTTAACACCTCTAAAATATCTTATGAGTTAGTTAAAGGTTTTGGTACAATCAACCGCTGGGGGAATGGCATAATTAGTTACTCACTTTTCCCAGTTCTTCCTCATGTGGGGCATTGTTAGATCTATCAATCTCAATTTATTCCAGGTCCTTAGGCTTTTTAGCCCTTGCTAGAATGGTTTTTTCAATAATCTTCCCACTCTTAAGATTGGTGATAGACTTAGCCTGCTCCATCTGATTTGAAGAGCTTGGGTCATTAATTTCACATTGTAGTTTTGGATTGGAGAGGGGTTGGCTGGAAGCATACATTTCTCCCCACTCACTAACTGTGACTCAATCTTTTGAATGGATGATGAAAACATTCTCATTGTTGTTTTGAGATCCTGGAATGCTTATATCGTATTATAGTTGAATAACTCTTGGTTTTGCATGAATTTTTGAACCATATCCTCTTGAGGCCTCCTTTGATTTAAAATTTGAGTAAGGGCATCTTGTGGGTTAACCGTTTGTCCATTCCTCCAACTGAAATTTAGATGATTTCTCCAACAGGAGTTGTATGTATTTAAGTGGGTCCTCTGAAAGGTCTTTGGTAGTTGTTTATAGCATTTGATTACTCATTTAATATCTCTAAAAAAGTAGAAATTGTTGGGCAATTTTCAGTTGTATATATGTTGCAAGCACAAATACCACAAACAACTTCTACAACTTTTTTGAATTCTGCCTTCTTAATTAAGTTCCATGGCTTTAACTTTTCTTATGAGTTTGACCACACTTACAGTTATATCATCTTCCTCTTTTAAAATATAAATTCCTCCCCTTTCCTTTGATTGAGTAGGTGTAACAGCCCGGATTTTTCTCAACCTAGAATTAGACGTCCTTAGGCAATGGATTGATCCTAACACCTTATTAACTTGTCAGAACTCAATCCCAAAGTCTAAAACTGCTTTTGAACCCATTTCCTTCACAAATCCAACCCTTCACCACCTTGTTCTTTCAATTTTTCTAAGTACTTTCACCCTAAACACTATCTTAAACTAGTTAAGTATTATAACTTGGATCACCTTACATACAAACTACAAGGGCCTGAGTACCACCTCGACCAGAAATCACTTAGGATTAAATCCTTTAGAAATGAGACAAAGTAACTAAGTGTTAAACTAGATTAGCTATGAAATCCATTTGAATCGTTTTAAATACGATCCGCAAGACCCAAAACTTGTAGAATCATTGACGCTAGGTTACCCTAAAACCTAGGATCAAACTCATTACCCGACTGCTCTCGGGGAGCACATTGAAACTCCGTATCAGGTCTGGACCGCACATCGAGAGTCCGATTAACACGAAGTTAAGGACTTAGGACCGCCTCGCTGGGCTTGACAACCATCTCAGAAATCAAATCCAAACAGTGTTCCACGGCTGTTCGCTTGAGTTCGAAGCGAGAGAGTGTGAAAGCACTTGTTTCTTTACAAAATAAATATCTTGAATAGTAATCTAGTATCTCTCATTTGTAGATCAGTTTTAAGCACCAGACCGTCAGAATCAGACCAAATTATACCCTCGGATCAGGAGAAATTTCATACACATTTACATGTACTCGGAATCTCCGATCGAGATCCGCTGACTATTAAACTGAAACTGGTCCACCACGCGTGATCTGAGAACTCTACTGGAACGAAAACTTAATGGAATGTAGATCCGGTGTTAGTGAACTTAAGTCCGACCTTTGGCTCAATGAGGCCCTCCAGAAGTCCTCCGTTGAGCTGAAACAGATGCCCTTTGGACAAAACCCAAGTATACCTTGTTCCCAAGTCTGTTTTGGTGAGATTTTAGACTATATAAGGACCTTAAACCCTCTCCCATTTCAGCCATCCAAATTTGAGAAAAATCCTAGGGAAAGAGAAAGTGAGAGAGATGTGGGAGAATCTCCCTTCCGTGCTTCCCTGCCGCTCCACGAGCTCCACCGCTCCGTTCTAATCGCTTTCCCAGCGATTCTAGCTCCGTTTCTAGGTAAGAAACCCTAACCCTAATCTGTTTTGAGGTTGTATAGGTTGTAGGTTATGAAATAGCTAACCTATTTCGTTCTTTAGGTTGCCAAACTGCCGAATACGGGAACTTAGCAATTCTATCGACTCCGTTTCGATTCTACGATAAAAGGTGCGGACTTTAGGTGTATAGGTCATGGTTTTCAATACTTTTAATGTCAGATAATGATAGATTCATGATCTGCATGCAATTGCACATGTACAAAGTGCTTTCTGTTTTTTGTTTCGATTAAAGTTGTAGAATATGGAATTTTACATATTCTAGGTATTCGTAGAAAATACCGTATACGTATATTTTTTGAAAATATGTTTGACATGATTATTTGTTATATAAATGCACGATATATGGATAAAATACTTATTTGGCAAAAGGATTCGCCCTAATGCATGTTTTGCTAATATACACTATATATATAGAAATACTGTATTGTAGAAAGTACCGTATACGTATATATTTTAGAGATGTGTTTACCATGATTATTTGTTGTATAAATATACTATATATGCATAAAATATATTCTTGGCAAAAGGACTCGCCCTAATACATGTTTGTTAACATACACTAAGTATGTGGAAATAGTGTATGCTAAGTGTTTGTGAAAATGCTTGTGTGAGTAAGTGTTTGGATGTTGATGCCTTAGGTAGGTGTTGAGATGGGATTCTCAACTACCTTAGAGACATGTATGATTTCCTCCATGTGGTTGTTCACTTTAACCACTATGAAATATATGTGATTGTATTCTTATTTATATAGTGCTTCATAACATGCTTTATAACATGTTTTATATTATGCTTTATGATATGCTTGTTAACATGCTTAATTGATTGTATGATTTTATTTATGTAATGTGTATGTTTGAATTCATGTTTATGTTGTACGATCCATCATGGGTGATGGGGGAGTGGTGTAACGATTCCGTGCAATAGCCCTGACAGCCCTAAACGGATAATACCAGACCTTGATTGTATGGGTTGAATCTTGATCCACTACTGCTTTATTTATCTGCAATTGATTGTGTTTGGGGCTATGATTATAGTCCAGACAATCGGTACCAGAATTGAATTCGTGGCTGTGATTCATTTACCACGTGTGATGTGTTCGACGAACTCGAGTTGTACTTCGGTTGGCGAGAGTGGTTGGCACGCGAAGTGCTTATGCACTTCATGTCGTTCAACTTGTGGTCTCGAGCTAGCTGAGCTCGTCAAGTAACCTGATCTGTCTAATGTATGTTCACCATGTTTGGTCGCTACTGCTTGAAGCTAGGGTACCAAACTTACTAGTGAAATCCCTTTTAACCATGATACCTCGATCCGTAAGACTCATGAGCCGGACATAGTGGTATGGGACACCGTGGTCGAGCTGTCGGCCTACGCTGGGGCCACGTGCCTCCTCGTAGTGACCAGTGAGCAACCAGACTCGTGAGCCGATTATGGTGGTATGGGACACTATATTCGTACTGTCGGCCTACATTGATAAGGTGATGGGGGAGTGGTGCAACGAATGCGAGCAACAGCCCTGACAGCCCTTTGTAGTGACCTCGAGCATACTCTGAAATTGCGGTGAGCCTTAGAGTTTTACCGCGGTATATAGAGTATGAACTAAGCTTGTTTCTGTATAGTGATGAATCGTTTAAGAGGTGATGGGGGAGTGGTGTAACCATTGTGCGTAACAGCCCTGGCAGCCTTTGCAGTGACCTAGAAAATACACCATCGTCTGATATTAACTAGGACTGACGACCCTATAATGGATCATGTTTGGGAATGATACAAGGGAGGTACATTAGTTTCCCAATCCTGCTGTTTTGAAATGGACTAATTAAAAACTTAGTAATCATGCTCATCATGCATTGCATATGCCTGGAAGATGTAGAGCACTGAGGGATGAAAGCATGCCGCGAACGTGAGATGGTGTCACACGAGGGAGGGTGTGGTGAGGGCATACATCATGACTGCATCCATACTTGCATTAATAAGAGGAGTTAGGAGTGTTTGATTGTACTGCTTTATCTTTACTGCTTGACTGAATTGATAACATGTTAACCTATGCTTTATTGTTCCACTGAGTTAGCTACTCACTCCCACGTTACGGGACGGTGTTGTACACACCAACCAGATTTGTTGAGTTTCAGGTGATGGCGATTCTTATGAAGCAAAGCCGGACTACTACTATGATGTTGAGGAGGAGTTCTCCTCCATGTAACTCTCTGACAGGTCTATGAAGAGCTAGTATTGTATTAATGGGGCTTTCTGGGAATTAACTAGAAGACCTTACACATTTGGTATATTTTAGAATTGTACTTGTAATTATTTAACCTGATAATGTTATCACACTCTAGAGACTCATCATAGTTTATATATTTTATCTATTTATCACAGTCTTTCGCTTGCAAATTTAACTGTCTCTAGAGTATGATATGTTGTTTTGGCTTAATCTCACTCATGTTCAATGCACGAATACCGTCAACATTAAATCATCATTCATTTTGTTGTATAAGTGATGTTCTGGAACTCGGGAGTTGAGTTTATGCTCGACCCCCGATTTTCAGGATGTTACAGATGGTATCAGAGCATGATTTGGATTAAACCGAACCTGGGTTATGGTCACATGACGCACACTGACACACTCTGACTTAGGAGGGAGCGACAGAACGTAGAAACTGACTTAGGATTTTCCAAATTCGCCGAACGGCGAAACCGACCGAAATCGACCGCTGAGATTGGGCCGTACACACCCATGATCACGCGAAACAATCCCAAATCACTTCTAGGCCATCAGTCGATGGGTTTGAGTTATTCCTTAGAGATGAATGTCCTTAGGTTGTGGGTCAACCACAACACCAAAGCCTAAAACCCCTTTCCATCCAATTCCTTCAAACTCTCTCCTTGCACCACTTCATCCTTCAATATTTTTTCTAAGTCCTTTCATACTAGGTATAAGTTCTAACGTATAAATGATGAAGAATAATACTTAAATAAAAAGTTATTATAAATAGTAAATATATGCATAAATTAGACTTTTGACCATTCAAATTTTGGAATCTAACGAAATAAATAGGTTAGATGGATAGATTATCTCCTCTTACCCCAAAATCATATGCTACATGTCATATAAAATCATTCTGGTTTACATTTTGGCCCCGATACGGCTCAAAATGGGGTGGGGGGCCAAACAGAGCACTTTCGGAGGGAACCAGGGTGGACCCCATACTTTTTTGGAGCCTAGGGGGCCTGGGGAACACGCCCATGGGGCCCCCCTTTGTAAATCACAAAATTTTTCGGCGAGGCCTTGCCGGTTTTTTGGCTGGGCCGGGCCGGCCGTCCTGGCTGATGGTGTTTGGGGGCTAGGGGAACCTCCTGGTATAGGGGTCGTGGCTTAAAACCTCCCCAAACTAGTATTTCCTTCACAAAGTGACCCTCCAAGCTCTCTTTTCTCTTTCAAACTTCCGATTTTTAGCAAAATCGCCCCTCCAATCACTCATTCCATCATTTTCTGTCACAACCCATTCACCTCCATCATTCATAACAACATCTACCCTCTACCCTTTCCCTTTTTCCTCATTTGAGCTCCCACACCCCCCATTTGGAGCTCAAATCGTGTAAGCTCTCAATCCCTCCCATCTCTCCACTTCCTTTCTTTAAACCCTGTCTATTGGGCCTCTACAATGTCTGTTGAGACATCAGTCTGTGGAGAACCAAAAATTCCAGCCCATTTTCTCCCGTTAGGGCCCGTTCGGCCAACTACATTAAGCGAGATTAGGTGGATGGAATTGTAAAAGTAATAATAAATGTATGTGTCGGATATGGTTCCTAGATTAGTGTATCCCATGTTTTCCAATACCATGTTTGGAGTGTATGCAATTAAAAGTAAATTCCGAAATTCCCTTTCCAAGTACACTTAGAAATTCATTATCCTGGGATTTGGAAATCCCATCTCACACTTTCCGACACAAGGCTCATTTTCCAAAGCCTATACCATTAGTTTTAATCCCCACCCACCCTCCTACTAAACCTGTCGTTCCCAATCCCGAAGTAGGATTAGAAATGCAGTTCCATTTAGTACAACTTAAGATCGCTGGCCAAATAGGCCCTTGGAGTTTTGGACCTAGATTTCGACAGACCTGACTGTATAGGGAATCCCATAAACTCATGACGCGAACCCTATAACCTCCCTAGATGGTACGAGCCTGTGTGAAATGCTCGAACATAGTTAAATTTGAGTTCGGGCGACTCAATTCCAAATAGACAACTTTTGACCTTAAGCAATAAAACCATTAGAAAGGGTATAAAATCATTTAGTGTATAAGCATAGACTTTGGATTACAACTAGGGGATTACGCTACTCATACGTTGCGACTAGGCACTAAAGAATATAAAGGATTCGTTATGCTAAGATACGTGAAAGATAGATTTAATTAGTCAGCTTAAGTAGGTTGGAGCGAGACCCCATTCTTTCATTGAATCCCCTTAATACTCATAGGTTTCTTTGATAACTCCTAGGAAAGTTGTTTGACGTAGAAACTAGTCACACTTAGAGGAAACTTATATATCCTTTGGATTTAATGTTAGATCAAATCAATGCATCCCTTAGGATTGCTTTCTCAAGGACTTATTACAACTGGGAACACGGAGTAGAGAAACAATATATATCAGCGAGGTATTCGCGGTTTGAATTGAATTCTCAATCCTGGTAGTTGCTAATGAACTCTATGCTCTGATCAAGTAGAGAGTCGGGATTAACTAGGATTCAGAACTGATACGACAATTTTCTGTCTTCGCGAGGCAGAAGGTCCATGTATCCGATTCTGACCCACTACACAACCTTCCTTCCGTGTTGACTCGACCACTTACAACCAAAGGAGTTATAACTTCGTCCTTGAGAAGTGTAAGAATATATAGCCAATAGAGATTTGTCTTTTAGGGCCTAAGAAATTTTTCAAATGGGCAACAGAGAGAGTTAGGGATTAGGTCTCGAACCACAGACCATTCTGGCATGCGTGTTGTGCCTATGGACTTAGAAGGATAGGCTGTCCATTAACCTATTTGTCTAGATTCTTTATGTACTAAGAGTGTGCAAATTATCTTACAATATTCAACTAGATATGATTAAAGAAGTAAGTCGGGACCGTGGCAAAGGTCCTCCTTTGGTGGAATTAGGCATCCTAGCTCCTTTCTATAACCATAGGTACCAATGCCATAGCACACATCATCGATGAAAAGAAGACCAATGTGGTGAGAGATCGCATCCCATTTCATGTCAAGGATAGGTCCTAAATTACACCTTGTTCCGATATACGAAGCGAGACATAGATCCTTGAACCTTAAGAAATTAAGTTTTTAAGGGGGGTAGAATATTATGAGCTCAATCTAGTTAGGTCAGCTAATACACCTCTTTGATCTGGGTGGCGCAGCGGAAGCATGGTGGACCCTACCCCACTGGCCCAGGATCGAAATTGTGCTCGTTGAATACGAACATTATAGAAGCCCCAGCAAGTTCTACTATGAGAAACTGTTTTAGGATGATCTAGTAAAAATTTGATTCACCATTTCCTTGGACATAGATAACAACGAGGACTCTCTTGGATTAAGACCTAAAGGGCAACCTTAGAAATAGACATTTGAACCTTTCAATGGTGGACATTCCCTACGTTATTAGAGTGATCGGACTACGAAGTTACTGAAGTACACAACTGCGAAGCATTCGCGGCTTGACCCAATTCTCAATCCTGGGCAACTACCAACGGACTCACTGCTTAACCGAGCAGAAGACCAGGATCTACCAGGACTTGGAAGGGATACGATGAGCCTTCTACCCTGGTCAGGTAGACGATCGATGTATCGGGATCAAGCCCACTATAACCATCTCTCCGTGTTGGTCAAACAATGAAAACAGCTATCTTACTCTAAATAATTGAGAACTATCGTCAAGACTCCAAATAGGTAAAGAAATAAATTGTAGCAAACCATCAGGGTATGAGAAATGGATAAAGAAATAAGTTTTAAGGGGGGTAGACTAAAATGAACCAAGCTGGTATATACCCTACCACGCGTAGGAACTCGAAATCAATAAGTCTTAGGCAAATGAAATAATAGGAATCTTTCTTCATTACCCTTAGCCAATTTCGGGGACAAAATTTTGTTTTAAGGGGGGCAGATTGTAATAGCCCGGATTTTTTCAAACCTGGAATTAGACGTCCTTAGGCAATGGATCGATCCTAACACCTTATTAACTTGTCAGAACTCAATCCCAAAGTCTAAAACTGCTTTTGAACCCATTTCCTTTACAAATCCAACCCTTCACCACCTTGTTCTTTTAATTTTTCTAAGTACTTTCACCCTAAACACTATCTTAAACTAGTTAAGTATTATAACTTGGATCACCTTACATACAAACTACAAGGGCCTGAGTACCACCTCGACCAGAAATCACTTAGGATTAAATCCTTTAAAATGAGACAAAGTAACTAAGTGCTAAACTAGATTAGCTACGAAATCTGTTTGAATCGCTTTAAATACGATCTGCAAGACCCAAAACTTGTAGAATCATTGACGCTAGGAAACCCTAAAACCTAGGATCAAACTCATTACCCGACTGCTCTCGGGAGCACTTTGAAACTCCGTATCAGGTCTGCACTGCACATCGGGAGTCCGATTAACATGAAGTTAAGGACTTAGGACCACCTCGCTAGGCTTGACAACCATCTCGGAAATCAAATCCAAACAGTGTTCCACGGCTGTTCGCTTGAGTCCGGAGCGAGAGAGTGTGAAAACACTTGTTTCTTTACAAAATAAATATCTTTAATAGTAATCTGGCATCTCTCATTTGCGGATCAGCAACCAGACCGTCAAAATCAGACCAAATTACACCCTCGGATCAGGAGAATTTTCATACACATTTACATGTACTCGGAATCTCCGATCGAGATCCGCTGATCGTTGAACTGAAACTGATCCGCCACGCGTGATCTGAGAACCCTACTGGAACGAAAACTTAATGGAACGTAGATCCGGTGTTAGTGAGCTTAAGTCCAACCTTTGGCTCAAGGAGGCCCTCCAGAAGTCCTCCGTTGAGCTGAAACAGATGCCCTTTGGACAAAACCCAAGTATACCTTGTTCCCAAGTTTGTTTTGGTAAGATTTTAGACTATATAAGGACCTTAAACCCTCTCCCATTTCAGCCATCCGAATTTGAGAAAAATCCTAGGGAAAGAGAAAGTGAGAGAGATGTGGGAGAATCTCCCTGCCGTGCTTCCCCGCCGCTCCACGAGCTCCACCGCTCCGTTCTAATCGCTTTCCCGGCGATTCTAGCTCCGTTTCTAGGTAAGAAACCCTAACCCTAATCTGTTTTGAAGTTGTATAGGTTGTAGGTTATGAAATAGTTAACCTATTTCGTTCTTTAGGTTGCCAAACTGCCGAATATGGGAACTTAGCAATTTTATCGACTCCGTTTCAATTCTACGATAAAAGGTGCGGACTTTAGGTGTATAGTTTATGGTTTTCAATACTTTTAATGTCAGATAATGATAGATTCATGATCTGCATGCAATTGCACATGTACAAAGTGCTTTTCGTTTTTTGTTTCGATTAAAGTTGTAGAATATGGAATTTTACATATTCTAGGTATTCGTAGAACATACCGTATACGTATATTTTTTGAAAATGTGTTTGACATGATTATTTATTGTTTAAATGCACGATATATGGATAAAATACTTATTTGGCGAAAGGATTCGCCCTAATGCATGTTTTACTAATATACACTATGTATATAGAAATACTGTATTGTAGAAAGTACCGTATACGTATATATTTTAGAAATGTGTTTGCCATGATTATTTGTTGTATAAATATACTATATATGCGTAAAATATATGCTTGGCAAAAGGACTCGCCCTAATACATGTTTGTTAATATACACTAAGTATGTGGAAATAGTGTATGTTAAGTGTTTGTGAAAATGCTTGTGTGAGTAAGTGTTTGGATGTTGATGCCTTAGGTAGGTGTTGAGATGGGATTCTCAACTACCTTAGAGACATGTATGATTTCCTCCATGTGGTTGTTCACTTTAACCACTTACTTATGAAATATATGTGATTGTATTCTTATTTATATAGTGCTTCATAACATGCTTTATAACATGCTTTATAATATGCTTTATGATATGCTTGTTAACATGCTCAACTGATTGTATGATTTTATTTATGTAATGTGTATGTTTGAATTCATGTTTATGTTGTACGATCCGTCATGGGTGATGGGGGAGTGGTGTAACGATTCCGTGCAACAGCCCTGGCAGCCCTAAACGGATAATACCAGACCTTGATTGTATAGGTTAAATCTTGATCCACGACTGCTTTATCTATCTGCAATTGATTGTGTTTGAGGCTATGATTATAGTCCAGACAATCGGTACCAGAATTGAATTCGTGGCTGTGATTCATTTGCCACGTGTGATGTGTTCGACGAACTCGAGTCGTACTTCGGTTGGTGATAGTGGTTGGCCACGCGAAGTGCTTATGCACTTCATGTCGTTCAACTTGTGGTGCGCTCGAGCTAGCTGAGCTCGTCAAGTAACCCGATCTGTCTAATGTATGTTCACCATGTTTGGTCACTACTACTTGAACCTAGGGTACCAAACTTACCAGTGAAATCCCTTTTAACTATGGTACCTCGATTCGCTAAGACTCATGAGCCAGGTATGGTGGTATGGGATACCGTGGTCGAGCTGTCGGCCTACGCTGGGGCCACGTACCTCCCGTAGTGACCAAGGTGAGCAACCAGACTCATGAGCCGATTATGGTGGTATGGGACACTATATTCGTGTTGTCCGCCTACATTGATAAGGTGATGGGGGAGTGGTGCAACAAATGCGAGCAACAGTCCTGGCAGCCCTTTATAGTGACCTCGAGCATACTCTGAAATTGCGGTGAGCCTTAGAGTTTTGTAGCGGTATATAGAGTATGAACTAGGCTGTTTACGTATAGTGATGAATCGTTTAAGAGGTGATGGGGGGGTGGTGTAACCTTTGTGCGTAATGACCGACAAATTTTGCGGTGACCTAGAAAACACACCATCGTCTGATATTAACTAGGATTGATGACCCTAGAATGGATCATGTTTGGGAATGATACAAGGGAGGTACCTTAGTTTCCCAATCCTGCTGTTTTAAAATGGACTAATTAAAAACTCGGTAATCATGCTCATCATGCATTGCATGTACTTGGAAGATGTGGAGTACTGAGGGATGAAAGCATGCCGCGAACATGAGATGGTGTCGCACGAGGGAGGGTGTGATCATGACTGCATCCATACTTGCATTAATAAGAGGAGTTAGGAGTGTTTGATTGTACTGCTTTATCGTTACTTTTTGACTGAATTGATAATATGTTAACCTATGCTTTATTGTTCCACTGAGTTAGCTACTCACTCCCACATTACGGGACGGTGTTGTACACACCAAACAGATTTGTTGAGTTTCAGGTGATAGCGATACTTATGAAGCAGAGCCGGACTACTACTATGATGTTGAGGAGGAGTTCTCTTACATGTAACTCTCTGACAGGTCTATAAAGACCTGGTATTGTATTGACGGGCTTTCTCGGGATATTAACTAGAGGACCTTACATTTGGTATATTTTAGGATTGTACTTGTAATTATTTAACCCGATAATGTTATCACACTCTGAGACTCATCATAGTTTATATATTTTATCTATCTATCACAGTCTTCTGCTTGCAAATTTAACTGTCTCTGGAGTATGATATGCTGTTTTGGCTTAATCTCACTCATGTTCAATGCACGAATACGGTCAACATTCAATCATCATTCATTTTGTTGCATAAGTGATGTTCTGGAACTCGGGAGTTGAGTTTATGCTCGACCCCCGATTTTCGGGATGTTACATTAGGCTTAGAAGTGGTGGTTCGTGAGGAGGTATCCCATGATTGCGTGTTTTCAGTGAGTTTATCAAAATATTTCCACGCATCATTGGCTTTCTTGTTCATGAATTCCCCATTGCACATCATCTCCACAAATTGGCATATGGATGAGGTCAATCCTTCATAGAAAAATCTTGTTATCCGCCATATTTTATAGCCATGTTGTAGACATAAATTTATGAGATCCTTAAATCGCTCCCAATATTGCAAAAAGGTCTCATCTTCTTTTTGTGCAAAATTCATTATTGTTTTTCTTAAGGTATTCGTTTTATGATATGGGAAGAACTTTTTAAGTAACTCCCTTCTCATCTTAGCCCATGTGCCAATGGACTGTGGTCTTAAGGAGCGATTTACGTAACTCTCTTACCATTTCAGCCTATGTAACCACGACTTAGCCTTTTCTTTCAAAGAAAAATGAAATAATTTCAGTCTTACTGTGTCCTCAGACATGTTTAGGAAGTGCAATGTAGATATTATCATCGAACCCTTTCATATGCAAGTATAGACTTTCAGATTCTAGTCCATGAAACTTAGGAAGGAGTTGAATCACCCCCGGTTTAACATCCTCGGTTCCTGCATTCAATGGGAATATCATGTAGGAATGTGTACTAATCCCTACTGGTTGTAAATAATCTCGTAGAGTACAAGGTGGAGGTTGCATGATGCACCTCATTCTCATCTTGGGCCTCCTCAACTAGGTGTTAAAGTTTATGTTCAGCCATTACTTCCATTGACTCAGAGGATCTTAAGTGGTGTCTAATCCGGTAATGGTAGGCAATCCTTCAACTAATCCTCCTTCACTCAAGAGACGGAGAGTGTTGTCATGAACCCACTTGGGTAAGAAACACTCACAGCCCTAAAATTCTTAACAACTAAAACCTAAAAAAATAAAACTAAAAAAATAAAGCAAATAGGAAATCTAGAAAAAGAGAGGGTTGGAGAGAAGTTACTCGATTAGGATTGTTATGTTAGGATTCTACAAAATATAAAACAAAGTCAGTTTCTAAAAATAAATTCAGAAATCTTAACCTAAAAACAAAGCAGAAATTAGCCCTAATCTTAGCTAATTCCAATATTGATTAACCTCATAACAACGTAGTTGTAGTCCCCGGCAATGGCGTCAAAAAGTTGTTCACAACCTCAAGTGCAGGGTCACAATATACTAATAACTCAGTGAAACCGAGGTCAAATTCCGCAGGGACTAATGTAAGACCCGTATCCTAGTTCATACTGTTCCGTCGAAACCCGCAATCCTTTTCGTCAAAGTCCAGCAGTCCGCGACCGATAATTGACGTTGCGCACGATCGTAAGTCGTATCTTTTATATTCGAGTCGGTTTAATCCGAGACCCGTACCATTTCGACCGCGCCGTCGCCGCGATTCCAATGCCGCGTCTCATGCGCCAATTCGACGCTTAGATCATAAGATGTGGACCATACATTATAATAACCATGGACCGCACATTGCGGGACCCACCCATCCCATGTGGTACAAATCCCTAGGTAATTATGAGGGTAATGGATGACATCACCCTAACTATAGCCACCCTAGCCTAGCTATAGCCACCCTAGTCTAAGCTATAGCCACCCTACCCCCTAGCCTTCTTACAAGTACTTATGACTAGCCACCCTACCCTTAGCCCTCTTACAATCATTTATTACAAGCCACCCTCTCTTACAAATAATCATGGCCTACCTTAGCTACTCTCTCCCTCTCTTTACTACACCCTCTCTCCCTCATTTCTCATCACTTTTCCCAAGCAAGAGGAGAGGCTCTCGTCCAAGCTTTCCCATGGGGAGAAAAGAGTGATTTTGGTGGCCCACCTTTCCCATCCCTTTAACCATCATCCTAACCATTCAAACCCTATCTTCCACCATCAAAGAGGAGCACAAGGAGATAGGCATTCCAACGGACCAAAGAGATTAACTGGTGGGTGCTCCTATAGGCTAGTTTTTATATTTTTATGATGGGCTAAGTGAGGCCTACCGATCAATGGTGTGGATCTTACTTTGGATCCTAAGATGTGGCCGATGGCCCACCTTGGTTATCAATATCATTCCATGATGGGGCCATTCTCCGTGGACCCCATCATGATGTTTACTTTCCTAGCTTGAATAGAGGTCATATAGACCGTTCATGTTGGGTGGAGAGGGATCTCCACCGTTGATCTTTGATTTGGAGGGCCCATATGCAATAGGACCCATTGATGTATGATTGGATGCTTGTAAGGGAGGGCTCATAGTGGCGGAGCCCTCCATCATGCATGTCCCATTTCTCTCTCTATCTCTCTCTCTCCCTCTCTTTTATTTATTTATCTTTATGTGTGATGGGGTGGCCATGTGACCCACTTGGATGGGCCCCACCTTAATGTATGTTTTATCCTTACCATTCATCCATTTGGTGGCCCACAGGAGCAAGGCCCACCTTGTGCATGCACTATGCATAGGCCGTCCCTGTCCAGGGACGTCCCTGGACCGAAATGAAAACACAAATATTGCTTCGTTCACAAGCTTTTGGGGTGGGTTACTTGTCTATGCCCCACCTTGATGTATGTAGTCAATCCACGCCGTCCATTCCATTCCTTAAATCATTTCAGGCGTTGAGCTTAAAAATGGGCTCAATCCGATGTCCTGGCGGGCCTTAGCATAACAAACGGTATTTTCTACCGTTGAATTCACCTGATGTTTTTGTACCCCAAACCATATCCAATATTGGACTTATTGGACTTGTCATAGGATACGAGAGTCCAATGGTCAGGGTGGATTTTGTTGATGCGGGCTATCACCGAAAAACCACAAAAAATGTGATTTTCAAAAAATATATATATATATATAAATAAGGGCAACGGCTCATCGCATTGCCGTGACAAAGACAGAGAGCAGCGCCGCCACGCGAGTGTAGGCGGGCGACGAGGCCGGTCCCACGGCCTCACCGTGGCCCCACCATGATGTATTTATTATATCCACTCCGTCCATTTTGTGGGTCACATCTTGAAACGGGTCCCCTCCAAATTTCAGGCCCATTCATGTCTCAAGTGGCCCACATTATAGGAAACAGTGTGAATTGAACTCTACCGTTGAAACTCATTTCTGGGTCCACAGAAGTTTCGGATCAAGCTGAAATTTGTTTTTCCTCTTCTTCCAAGCCCGTGCAACCTTATGGACGGGTTGGATGGAAGATAAACGTTATGGTGGGCCCCACGTGGGACCCACAGTGGTGTGTGCGTCTCACCGTCCACCGTCAGTGGACGGTGAGCCCTCCCTGTTGCGTGCGGGTGTGTGCGTATGTGTATATGTGTGCGCGTGTGTGTGTGCTTGTGTGCGTGCGTGCCGTGTGCGTGCGTGCGTGTAGTGTGTGTATATATATATATTATATTATCTATATATATATCATATATTATCTATATATATATATATATTATATATATATATATTATATTATATATGTTATATTATATATATTATATATTATATTATATAATATATATTTGTTGGTGGGCCTTAGGGATTTTTAATGGTGGAAATCATCCTCACCACTTGTATTTTGGTGTAGCTCACCTTGGTGTATATATAAGGCCCAAGTGATCAGGCCCATTATGTCCTGCTTATGGCCCAATGTTGAGGCCCACATTTGATGTATTTGTGACCCGTTGTTGAGGCCCAACTTGATATTCATAAGGCCCATGTGATGGGGCCTATTCAATGTATTTGAGGCCCATGTTATAAGGCCCATTGTGATATATTCAAAGGCCCATGGGACATGGCCCATTACAATGTACTTAAGGCCCATTGATGCGGCCCACTTGATTTATGAAAGGCCCATATGAGGCAGCCCACTTGATGTATTTGAGGACTTTGGGTCGAGGCCCAATGAGATGTGTATAGGTCCATTGCAATGTGTGATTCCCCATGGTTCGTGTAATGATGTTTATGACGGACCGTGCCTTGGGATCAATGTTGGTTTGACGTCCACATTGCAAGTATAGTGTTGATTAAATATCCACATTATAACTCTCCCATTGGACCCGTTGATAGGCCCATACTGGTTATGTGTAGGCCGTCTAGACCCATCTTCGGTATAAGGATAGTTCATTACTTTATAACATGCTTAGTACACTTCCATGATTCATGTGCATACGCATCATATGTATGCTTGATATGAGGAATGATTGATCATAGCATAAGCCGTTGGGCTGAGGCATTTACGGGCCTCCTTATGAGACGGAGTGCCCCACATGATCGCGTGGTATGCGTGAGATTGCTGCATGATTGTACGGTGTGACTCATGCATCTTGCATATGTATGACTTGATCACTGCACGCCCTAGCGACATCAGGGCCGTGGCTCCACAGGCACATCGTGGATGGCCGTATCGGATACCGAAAATACTTTGTTCTAGCACTGTGGGCACTTAGGATGTCCTTGGGTGAAAGTCCCAGAACCTTTTTGGTACCAGGAGATGCTCCAACGTCTAGACCGAGTGGATACACGAGTGCCCGAGTGCCGAATACCAGTAGGCCGCGTCTCCCACTGTGTCGTGGTCGGTTGGAAAGGGGTGTGGCCTTATTCGCCTGAGTGAGGGGGCTATAAGCTAGGCTGAGTTTGACCAGCTCACAAATATGTCCGCTATTGACGAGCCGGGTAGGTATTGCGCACTCATCGGTCGGGCGATAGTGCGGTCTCTTCCACTTGCTTGACCGTGCGCAAATAGGGAGGAGGCGGTCGGGTGAAGTGTATTAGACCCCGGTGATATCCAGAGAGGAACTGTACTGATATGTGTACTTGATGAGTACTGGCACGCTTGCTTTGCATCTCGCATATGACATTTGGCTACATAGGCCTTGCATCGCATGGCCTTGGTATGACCGATAGCATTCATGTCTTGCATCACATAGCTTTATTATAGCTGATAGCATTCATGGACTTACCGCATATTTTCACATTACTCTGATATCGTATACTTGGCACTTGCCTTACACACACTTACACCACCCTCTAAGCTTTTGTAAGCTTATGCACGATAGATGCGTGCAGGTGGCGTTAGGTTGCAGCAGCGTTGAGCTTGAAGCGTACAGCAGTCTTTTGGAGCTTTCGGAGTTTTCTTTGATATCTTCATATTGTATTTCTCTTTCATACATATTGTACTTAAAGTTTTTGATATAGTGGATATGTGGTGTTGTTGTTTTGTAACTTAGTTATGCTTGTGGTTATGCTTCATTACATTACAAAAAAAAAATTTCACACTGAAAATCCTTCACCTGTAGGATCCTCCTTGTATGGATCCCGGGAGCCGAGAATGGGGTACTACGGAGGCTGTCGGAGCCGGATTCGGCGATCGGGAATTTTGTGAGCCCGGTTTCCGAGTTTGGGGCGTGACAACTAATCTTGTACGTATTCTGAAAATAATTAAAACTAGAACTAGAAAAAAAATCTAAACCTAAATCTGAAATAAAATAGAGTAAATATGAATGGAGTATTAATATTCAAAAGGAAACTAGGGTTCCAAGGATCCACTTGTAGCTATCAAGATGTTACCTTACTCTGATTCAAGAAACACAATCGAAATTAAAGTCATATCCTATCCAATTGGAAGATGACTCAATTAAACCAAATTTGAACTTTCATTGACCGATCCACACATGAAGGAGTATTGTGATGATTGGAATGGATTCCATCATCCTACCATGCCTAGAAGATGATCGTCAACAACAAGATTTACCAATCTCACAATCTCCAAACAGGAAAAGAAGATATTCAAAGCTATCACAGCATTTATTGTACTTTGAGTCACAATAAATAATAGAAAACTGAAAATATTCCTTAAATTCAAACTAGAAATCATGAGGTTCAAGAAAAACAAGAATCAAATAAAGATAATCATCCCAACACGCTACAAGCTTCACCTCTTAGCCCCAGTTAAGAGGTTTAGCCAACCATAGACATTATTGGATTTAAAACCATACAAGAAAGTATTAAAAATAAATAAGGAAAGAAGAAAAACTCTTGGGAGGCTGCTCCACCCTTTGGCTCTGCTTTTGAAAACCTAACTCCTATTTAGAATTCCTCAGAGAACCCATATTTATAGCCATTGTCCAACCGTCTTTGAAAACATCCTCAAATTTACGCACTTTGCGTAACACCTTCGATGTTATCAAACATAACTTGAATCCAGAAGTCACACATTTTTGCAATGCGTAACGTATTTTCCACTGTGTAACTCTTTATATTATCGAAAATACCTTCGATGTCATCGAATAGTCCTTCGATGTCATCGAAGGGCGTTCAAGTAATCGAGAATGTATCCAGAGTGTTCCAACGAGTTGTTCTAGAAATCCGTAAAAATCTCGATGTCATCAAACTTCCTTCGATGTCATCGAAAAGGTTTTCGAGTAATCGAACAGGACTTTGATGTCATCAAGAACTGCATCCAATTTGTTCAGAAACCAAACTTGATTTTCATGTAATTCTTCGATGTCATCGACCCATATTCGATGTCATCGAACACTGGCTTCGATGTCATTGACCAGTGATTGATGACATAGACAGTGAGTTCAGATTTTTTGAATTTCTGCACTTTGCACTTTCGACTTCCTTCATTCTCCACTTGGTTTCCTTCAATCTTGGGGTCTTGAATTCTTCAATCTTGTTCTCCTAAGATCCATCCCTTGCCTTAGTGATTCTTGAGCATAAAATCCATGCTTTTAACATTGTTTCAATCCAAGCTCTCAGATTCACCTTGCAATACAAACATGTATAAAATATACCCATTAAGTATTATCATGTTCATAAAATGAAGATATAAACAAGGGGAAATATGCAATATTTGACACTCAACATGCGGTCCATCACATGCAGTGATCATCACACTGTGGAAAATAATTCAAAAATATTTGGCTCGCCCTGCATCTCATACTACGGAGATTCATTGGCGTGTCCAACGTTATTGTAGATTTATGCGAACATCTCAAGGTGACACAACACGCGATTGGAAGATTTACGTGACACAATTTGTTCATGAAATGACTATTTGCGACATCCAATCCGGGAGGTGAAGTAACACGCATGACAGTTTACTTACATCAATTGTGTACCACTACTCAACCCATAGGATTACGTGTCGACTAAGAGGGCCACTACCCAAATGCATTACGTCCACGATAATATATCGATCGATAGGAGTGGGATTTCTAACACGATACTTGCGTTACAAGGTTTTAATGCAATAATTAAAATTACGTAACAATGATTTACATAGGGAAGATGATTAATAATAAACTTGAAGCATGTAAAAATAAAGTAATCAATTCAATTCAATTCAATCGCAAATTTTAAAGGAAGAACCCTCACCTCTAAAATTTAATCATGCTCTATATTTGTGCCTTCTCTCTCAATTCTATCATGATTAACACATTATTATAATTAGACTTTCACCTTTTATGGATTATCTGGTTAGGATTGAAGTGAATTTACTATTCTAGTAGGAGTGATAGACATAGATACTTCCCTATTTTGATTAGCCCGGCATACCCCTCGATTATTTGTTCGCTAAGTCAACTCGGTCGCCGGGGTCTTTGAGCCTATGTAAGGAAAGTTTCTATTAATACCTTGAATTGGATTAAGGGCTAGGATTAAGGTGGGTAATTTTACTGGTAAACTTTGATGGTTGGAGGCCTGGGTTTGGATGTCACTCACAACTCAGTGAGTTGCAATGAGTTCTTCTTCTATGAATTAAGGCTGCTCCTTCTCTGTATCTTTCTCCTCTCGTTCTCTTTCCTTTATATTCTTCCTCCATTTTCTCTCCCTCTCCGTTGTTAGACGTCTCTCACTCCTTCATGATGGCTCCTTGTTATAAGGTTCAGGGACGAATTTCGCATAAAGGATGAGTCCCAATCATGATACAA
Source organism: Magnolia changhungtana (assembly GCA_030180095.1). Lineage (NCBI taxonomy): Eukaryota > Viridiplantae > Streptophyta > Magnoliopsida > Magnoliales > Magnoliaceae > Magnolia > Magnolia changhungtana. The sequence goes on along the minus strand of JASAUF010000502.1, from coordinate 658,532 downwards.
TAACGGCCTGTGCTGGCATGTTCGCGCACGGTTGTTCCAATGACTGTTCAGTCCGATCAACAATCTAGATCGTTTGGTTACCTCCTCCAATAACTCGAGGAATGATGAGCATACAGATGGGCCATCAGATGGATGTCTTGGATCTCGAAGTGGCACAGTTTCTCACGACTTAGGATTTTCATTCGAACGAGGAAGGCGACTGTCTGTAATGGCAAAATGATCAGTCGTTGCATATTCCTTCACTCCGATGGTTGTGGGTGGTTCAGATGGCCCATAGAGAGCTTGTGGGTCCCACAAATCCAACACTCCATGTGCTTTGATCAGTGGTCATCGCAGAATCGGAAGTTTTTCACAACTCGTTACAAGCGTCCCGATAAACCCGGCATTTCCAGCATCGTGAGATTCTTCCGGCCTTGCCGAAATCCCTTGGGGAAGTCGGAACTTGGTTCATCATGTTTGGACGGTCCAGATCGTCCCTTTCAGTGGTTTTCTCCTTCTTTTGGGACGGTTGCTTTCACACGCTATTGCAACCCGAGTCCTCAAAACTCGGCGATCCTCTCAGCGTGTGTGATTTCCCTATCCTTTCTGGATTTCCATGTTGGATTGAAACTCCCTTGCGTGGAGTCTAGACGGCTCAGATGATGTTAGCGTTGCCGAGCCCGGGAGTTTTGGTGGGAGAGATTCCTACGTCGTAGTTTAATCGGACGTTGTTACCGCGAGCGAGCAGGTGTCGACTTTGGTTCAACTACTAGATCAAGTGGAGTCGACTTTGATGGGTTTTTAGAAAATCCACTCTGTTCATCAGTTTTGTAGGGTCATGTTAGGCCATGGGCCGAAAGTTGGAGTAAATCCAAGTCTTTAGTGGGCCACGACACATTTAATAAGAAGATGATACCCAACGCCTAAACGTCCTTAAAACTTGTAATGTGATAGGCTGATTGGCTGTGGCATTAGGTGGGTCCATTGATGATGACCTTTTGGAAAATCCACTGCCTACATCAGCTCCCTCACATCATGTTGGCCAAGGAGCCAAATTATGAAGCAGATCTGAGCTCTGAGTAGGCCACACAATCACTCAGTGAGGCGACAATACCCACCATTGAACCAAGCTTTCATTCATGCATGCGTAAGTCTAGTTTCATGCACTTTTCATCTGGTATTTACAAATTTGCCATCCGTATCTCAACTGACTTTCGACGTCTGTTACGTTAGAATGCACCATTCAAATGTCCGAAAATTTGATGGGTATCCCTCATTTTCTGAGCTCTTTTCATCACCTTGTTTAGGCATCGATCATTTACAAATGACTTAGATGTCTTTTTAATGGACTATACTGCTTCAAGGTCTAAAAAAATGTTTTTATACATCTAATAGAGAAGTTATTCAATAGTCGTGGTATATACCCTACGATTTTCGAACTAGGCAGTTTATTCTGATATTTGGACGACCCGTTTGGCATATCCAAATAGGATGGACAGTCAAATGACATGCTAAAAGTATAAAAACTTGATGGTTAGCAATCTAACCCTACATGTAGGTGGATGTACACTTAGTTTCGTAAACGGAAGGACGTAAAGTGGATTTCTGGAGTAATCAAAGGTAGAACATTGGTACCATTAGATTCAAGTGACTTGTTCACATGTGTAAGTTCCTCATATTGAAGTTCTGATAGTGGGTTAAGCATATTCATAGGTGGTGAACAAGATGAACAGATCAAAAATCTCAATTTGACATGTGTACAAGTGGATGCAGAGATCAAGTAGTTAGTTTACTATGATCGGGTGGTCCAAACTTAGAGTGATGTCTCGGATATCACTCTTGGCAGTGAATAGTTGATTGAAGGGTTGGTTATGATGGACATGTGAGAATACTTGGATAAATGATGATCGTCTTACAAATCGATTGTCGGATGACTTAATCTGCAAATGAATATTATTCTCAACGGTCATTTATATGTAAGGTTAAGATTGTCTAAATTGGTATCGTACACATGTATATACTAAGTTAAATTTCATGGTAACACTAGAGAACTTTCAATACTCAGGTATTGAAAAGTTTGAGGTGTTACATTGAGAGAGGCTTGAGCTCAGAAATCTTTAAAATGGTTAAAGGAGCTGCTGGGGTTGAAGCAGTTGCCGGAACCACCTTAGTTGGACCTGTAGCTGTGGTCTTTTGGCGCTTTAATTTAGGTTGAGTTGGCTCAACTGTTCTTATTAACGTGAAAGAAGTTGCGACCGTCTTTATTGGTGTTGGGGATGTGACAATTGATGTGACTAAAGTCGTCTTCCTTGATTATGTCTTCGTTTAGATATGAGACATGACCGACTGAGTTGTAGTCAATATTTTAGTACCTTTTTTGTCTTCTTCCTCTTCTCGGCTATAGGTTTCTCCACTTTGGATAAAGGAGAAAGCCAACTGATGATCAATTCATGGGATCTAGTAATCAAAGTCCCGTAATAGTTTTTCCACCATGAGTGAAATGAATTTAGTTGTTGAAGATAGTTGGTAAAGAGGGGAAGCATGAAAGAAGAGCTTACAAAGTCAAATCCTTTATGGAGGGTTTGAAATGTGCTGACCGAATCCACAACTTGTCGATGAGTTAAAGGTTGGTTGTAAGTTCGGTGAATAAATTGAAAGGGGATGCCTTGGGCCAAACCAAATTGACGAGCAAGAAGATTATAGTAGTATTGTTCGCTTCCATCCTCGACATTAACACATGTATCTAGTATACTGCCATATGGTAGGTCTCTATAGATCAAATAACTTTTCAAGGTGCATCTCTGAGGCTTGACATATCGATATCGGTCAGCTTGTAGTATCTTGTAAACTAGGTCGGCTAAATTATTTATCTTTAGATGGACAAAAGGAATGGTTAGATTTATCAAGAGTAAAAGAAAGGACGAAACTCATACACGCAGTGAAGGAATAATTGACTTTGGGAAAGAGGGTATTGTGGTATCCAAAAGAATTGAATTCTACATCTGTTGAAATACATTTAACGAATTTTTCTCCAAGATATTCATAGAACTACATCTGGACAAGCTAGAAAGGCCCACCAGAGTGGTAAAAACCCTTCATGGTTGCTTCAAACATACTGCGATCGAGCACAAAAAGGGCAAGAGCAAGTTGGTGTCCTTGAGCGAGCGCCTCGGCTAGATCGATGTATTCCTTGATAATTTGAAGAGCACTCACACATAACAGAAATCAGCAAATCCACATCAAAAGGAAAGTTGCATGTTCTTACTCATCACTTCATCTTGAGATTTGCGTTATAGAGCCATAAAAGTGGAATATGCCTTACTTATCTTGTCCAAAAGAGTGAAAAGATGTTGATTCTTTGAAGTAAAGCTTAGATAAACATGCTCACCAAAGGGCAAAAGATGGGTGAAGGCACATACGTCCATGATTGTTGGACCCATAAGACCACATCCAAAATAAAATGTAATGGTTGACTGACTCTAAAAAGTTAAAACTGCTACAAGGAGGAAAATATTAACTAGATATTCATGCAAGAAAAGTTTAATACATTAATATATTCTAGCCTACTTCCGTATGTCACCATACTATGCTTCAACACGAGCAAACCATTCATCAATTTCATCCATGATCTTGGAGACTTTAAAGTATTGGAAGGGTCCAGGAAATTATCGAATTAAACAAGCAGAACTTCATCAGGGTACTTTGGAAAATATGGTTTGATTTTATGAAGCTGTTCGTGAGTAACTGCAGAGTAAAAGGTTGGACCAATTATCAACAATGCCTTGTTTGGTTCGATGAGAGTATTAAAAAGAAGGTCATTAACCAATCTTGAAGAAAGAACATCCAGATCTTTGATGAATGATTCTAAGTGGAAGACCGGAACATAAGAGGAGGAAGATGCAACTATGATAATCGAATGGAAGAAGATTAAAAATGGAGTTTTAATACAAGAGAGGAAAAGCAAAGGGTGAAGAAAGGTAAACACTAACTTAGAATTGTGTTTATATATTGGTCACGATATGTGTGTATTAATGGAAGGGCAATCATGACTCATCATATAATATAATTCTATGTGACATGTCACATGGACAACTACAGGGAAGAAGCAAAGAATATATTTAGGTTCAACCATGGTCAGGTAGAGTTAATGGGGAGACAACACGTGGACCAAGGGCCAATTGCATTAATTGCATTAGGCAATGAAACAATATCGCCTTCACATTTTTCCTAAAGTCAAAGTGACGTGAGGGTCAATGTTGTACCCTATTTCTTGTCATTCTGGAAAAAGCCAATAGGAGGGCGATACATGGCATCACACAAGAAATATGAGGTGGATTGAAGAGATTTGCAAGATACTCGGACCACTTTTTGTAGAATCATAGCTGGCATAAATCCAATTTACATGTCATTGGATGGTCGACGAAGAAATAAGACAAAGTTAACCGAAAGTTTAACAAGCAAAGAGAGAAATGTGGTCGAGCAATTTAAGATACAAAAGGTGACTGAGAAACACAGTACTTGGCCGATAGAAAAAGAATAGTCATAAAAGGAAAACATAACGAAAGAATAATCTAAAGAGAGCCTCTTCGACTACTGTAACTATTGGAGTAATGAAAAAATATTTGAAAGAATAAGCTACATAATAGATCTCTATAAATGGTGGAGGAAATCTATAAAGCAATCACCGTAAATAATAATAATAATAATAATAACAAAACCCAATATAATCCAACAATCAAATAAAATCTATCCATTTATTAACTCATTTATCCTAGGAGCAATGATAATCAAGCAACAGCAATTCTTAGTTATAGTCTTTACTTGTAAACCAAATATACACTCATATATGGATTTGTTCTTTATCCAATATCACATAGTACTTCTTTCAAGAAACGCATTCTTGCCGTCGTCCTTAATGACCAATATTGTGAGTTTTACCTTTTGCTTAATTGCAATAGTATTCTAAAAAGCCATTTCTTATGGAAGGTAAAAAGCAAGCCATCTTGGAAGCGAAATTCTACCCTTTGATTATTATTGCCTTATTGTTATAAAATTTTGTAAGTGACCGAGTAAGTAATTTATCTTTCCAAATTTGGACATGCATTTATGTTGAAATATAAATGTTTTCTCTTATTTTGACGCTTACAACTAAAGTTGATAAGTTTGAATCCAGCCACTATATTGATTCATAGTAACCCCTCTACACGTGGCTGAAACAAACATAGAGCCAACCCATCTTACAGTTTAGGCCATCTTTTTAAAAAGGAAAAAAACGAAGAAGAAGGAATAAATAAATAAATAAAGGAAATAAAGCGGTTGAGTCCGGAGGTTGATCATCCAATACGGACGGAGTACATCTGTTGGATCTATGGTCATGTTATGCGTAATCTGAACGGTTGATTCGACGTGATAGATAGTTTTATGCTTAGATCTATGGCAACGTTGTACCTTTTCGTCAATCGCCTACAAAACAAACTGTGAGACTGTACATTTTCAAATAAAAAGAGTTAAATGATCACAGGTTGAAGTATTCAAATATGTTTCTTTCAGGTATCCTCTATCCATGATGTGGCCCACCGTATAAACCGCTTGGACTTGAGAAAAATGACCCTAGATCCAACGATGTGTATGCATTGCAGCAGCAAACCTCATATTAACATTTCAGAGGGGGACGGTCAGCCTGCATATGCAGTCTAGCTGGCCATGTTAGCCACAGGTTCACGTCCAAATGGTAGGGCGAGCGGCTTGCAATGATTTTTGAGAGAAATAATACATGCGGAATGCTAGTCCGCAGGTCCTTGTAAGTTCCATGCAATCCTCTGCATTTGGTACACGTGGCAAACATGTCTGATGATAGTGACTGTTGATTCGGTAGGCCACCGTATTAATGAGCTATAGGACAAAAACCACAATGAATGGACGATTCTTACCATCCACTGGCTCTGGGTTTTACTGGTTGAATGTGGACCGCTCCTCTGGCCGTTCCTTCTGTAGGCCACGTATCTAATTTCTGCGACTGTCCCGTACCCTTTATTTTGCCATGGTCTATACACGTAGTGGTCCGCGTCAGGAACGGTCCCGATGGCCACACATGTTTGCCACATGTACGGTGAGGATGTAGCTGACAGAACCATGACAATAGAACCTTCAATCAGGAGAAATTTACGACTGTGGACCCCACCTTTTACCCATTGGATATTTTTGAAGCAATACAAACTTAACATACGCACTTAGACCTTCTCGTACGGATGACAAATTTTAGGACAAAAATACCCCTCCTTTTCAAGGAAACGGATTGGGTACTCCTCCTGCCTAGAGCTGTACACGAGTCGAGTTGAGTCGAGTATCGCCCTACTCGTACTCGGCTCTTAACGCCCGAGTACTGCTCGTAGTCGGCTCTACTCGGCCAATGAACAAGGACTCCCTGCTCGTACTCTACTCGCCCGAGTACGAGCCGAGTACGAGTAATAAACGAGTATTGTATGAAAACATAAATATCAAGTTAATCTCAAACTATATTAACAATTTCTAACATATATTAGCAATAAAAAATAAAAAAATCAACCCCACACCTTACTGGGCGAGCAGAAGAGGGACGACTGGCAGCTGCATGCAGGGCAGGGCGACGACAGACGACGGGACGAGCGGCAGCCTGGCAGGGACGAGCTGCAGCACTGGACGAGTGGCAGGGAAGAGCTCAATCACCGGACAGGGGCACCGGACAGGCCGCAGGGACAAGCGGCATGGTCTAGCTTCTAGCACCGCCGGACAGGGGACAGGGGCGAGTAAGAGAGAGTGAGAGGGAAGAAAAGGGATGGCCGGACAGGCGCTGGAGAGAGAGAGAGAGAGAGAGAGAGAGAGAGCCGCTTTTTTTTTTTCGAACGGACGGGAGCTGGGAGGGAAGGGTTTAGGCGTTGCTTGAAAAGGACGGGTGGGGTAGGGTTTGGACGCTGCTGGAAAATGACGGGCAAGGTGGGGTAGGGTTTTTTTTTCAGGCAGACTTATATACACGGGTACGAGTTGAGTACCGAGTCGAGTACTTCTAGACTCGTACTCTACTCGTAATCTAAATGAGTATTGGAAACCCGCTCGTACTCGGCTCTAACTCAGACGAGTCGAGTACGAGTCGAGTATTCCGAGTCGAGTCGAGCGAGTACTCAACCCTTAGTCTGCTCGTGTACAACTCTACTCCTGCCACCCGCCAATGACGGATCTTCGGTGGTCCGTGGGCCCCACCATGAGTATTCTTTTCATCCATGCCGTCCATATATTTTTCCAGATCATTTTATGGTATAAGACCAAAAATGAGGTATATATAAATCTCAAGTGTACCACATTACAGGAAATAGTGTTGAATGAGCATCAACCATTAGAAACTTAGGTGGAGCCCACTGTGATATTTGTGAGAAATCTTCCCCATCTAAGTTCATTCATAAGGTCACAAAGACCTAGATGAAGAAGAAAAACAAATTTCATAATGATCCAAAACTTTGGTAACCCTTAAAAGGGTTTCAATGGTAGACGTTCAATTCCCCACTGCCTTTTACAGTGTGGTCCACTTGATAATTAGATCTATCTTATTTTTTGTCTCAAGCCTTAATATGAGCTCGCCAAATAGATGGACGGTTTGGATATAACACAAACCTCATGATGGGACCCACAAAAGCAATATAGCAAAAAAAAAATCAAATAGATCATTGGCAGGCACTATCGCTGTCCATGCTACAGGCTCGTCACGGTCTTAGCTATTCGACAATTATATATATATATATATATATATATATATATATATATATATATATATATATATATATATATATATATACAGGGAGAACTTTTTCTCCCTTACATTTTTCTCTAATACATAATTATGTAAAAATGTATATATAAGTATATAAAAATTGTCGAGAAAAAAATGTATACTTATATAAGTATATAAAAATGTATACTTATATATACATTTTTACATAATTATGTATTAGAGAAAATGTAAGGGAGAAAAGTTCTCCTAAATATATATATATATATATATATATATATATATATATATATATATATATATATATATATATATATATATATATATATATATATTACAGGAGAACTTTTTCTCCCTTACATTTTTCTCTAATACATAATTATGTAAAAATGTATATATAAGTATATAAAAATATTTTTCTATCTTTTAATTCATTTCTTTGTTTACGTATTTAACAAGCATATCTCATAAACTAGAATGATTTTTTTTTTTTTACACACCCCCACATACTCACACTAATGAAATTTCACCACCTACGGATACTAGAATGCTTGACCGGGTGTTGAAACTCTTAAGAGTCTACCACCCGAGCAAGGCAAACTAAAATATGAGTGGGGTAAACTAGAAAAACAGCGGGGCAAACTGAATTATGAGCGGGGCAAACTAAAAAAAAACAGTGGGGTAAACTGAATTATGAGCGGGACAAACTAGAAAAACAGCGGGGCAAATTGCATTATGAGCGGGGCAAACTAGAAAAACAGTGGGGCAAACTACATTATGAGCAGGGCAAACTAGAAAAACAGCGAGGTAAACTGAATTATGAGCAGGGCAAACTAGAAAAATAGTAGAGTAAACTGAATTATGAGTGGGGTAAACTAGAAAAAATAGGGGGCAACCGAATTATGAGCAGGGCAAACTAGAAAAATAGCGGGGTAAACTGAAATATGAACGGGACAAACTAGAAAAATAGCGAGGCAAACTAAAATATGAGCGGGGCAAACTGAATTATGAGCGGGGCAAACTAGAAAAACAGCGGGGCAAGAGTCTACCACATATGAATCATGTGTATGAGTTGTATTGTAGTGAAAAGATTACAAACTATAGTGTTTGACTATCGACTTTTTTAGTGTCCTTATACAATGGTTTGATTATAGTAGTTCACATCTTTGCACAGAATGCATAATTTTTAATTGTTCTCATAGCATGAGGGGCTCAATTCACATACAGTAAATGATTAAATGTTCATTGTCTACGTGATCATCACACGCACACACACCCCCACCTCACACTAGTGGAATTTCACCACATATGGATACTCGAACGCTTGACCGGGTGTTAAAACTCCTAAGAGTCTACCACCTGAGCAAGAGTAAGGATCCAAACTAGAATGATTTACTTAATGTACCACATATGATTTTGGAGTAGGAGAAGCTAATTTAGCCAACCAACTTAGTTATTTTCCAAGATTTCATCAAGTCGATGGTCAAAAATCCATTTGTAAACAAGAAATTGAGTGGGGCAAACTAGAAATTGAGCGAGGCAAGCAAGAAAATGAGCGAGGCAAGCATGAAAAAGAGCAGGGCAAACATGAAAATCAGTGGGGCAAACTAGAAAATCAGTGGGGCAAACTAGGAAAATCAGTGAGGCAAACTAGAAAATCAGCTGGGGAAACATGAAAAGCAGTGGGGCAAACTAGAAAAACAGTGGGGGAAACATGAAAAACAGTGGGGTAAACTAGAAAAACAGCAGGGAAATATGAAAAACAACAAGGGAAACATGAAAAACAGTAGGGCAAACTAGAAAAACAGCGAGGGAAACATGAAAAATATGAAAAATAGCGAGAGAAACATAAAAAATATTGAGTTGCACTTGTTTAAACCTGCATCACTTTCGTGCTCATACTATAAAATGAGCTAGTAAAATGAATAGCCACCTAGCATGGATAAAACACATCTAATCATGATGGGCCCATAAAGCTTTTCAAACACAACTTAGGTAGTGGAGTCCCTATCCATTCGAGTGGGCTTGTGTGGTGAGCTAAACACCACCAATATCTTTGATGATTGGATTGTATGGGGCCCACAATGATGTATGTGTTTTATTAATGTCATTCATCCCTTTTTAAACCTCATTTTAGGGCATGAGCCCAAAATGGAAGCATGTCCAAAGCTCAAGTGGACCGTGCGAAACACACGGGGATAATAATGTTCGCTGTTGAAACTTTTCTAAAGACATTGAGATGCTTATTTTTCATTAAACTTGTTCCTAAAGTCACACGGTCCTAAATGAATGAAAAACAAAAACATAAGTTTGACCTAAAACTACTGTGTACTCCAGAAAGCTTTCAAAGGTAGGCATTCAATCCTTGCTTTTACAGTGTGTTTCCCCCGCTGTTTTTCATGTTTTCCTGCTGTTTTTCTTATTTTTCATGTTTCTCATATTTTCCCCGCTATTTTTCTAGTTTGCCCTACTGTTTTTCTAGTTTGTTCCGCTGTTTTTCATGTTTTCCACGCTGTTTTTCTTGTTTGCCCCACTGTTTTCTAGTTTGCCCCACTATTTTTCATGTTTCCCCCGCTGTTTTTCTAATTTACCCCGTTGTTTTTTATGTTTCCCCCGCTATTTTCTAATTTGCCCCACTATTTTTCTAGTTTGTTCTGCTCATATTTCAGTTTACCCCATTATTTTTCTAGTTTGCCCCGCTCATACTTCAGTTTGCCCCACTATTTTTCTAGTTTGCCCCATTCATACTTCAGTTTACCCTGCTCTTTTTCATGCTTACCCTGCTCATTTTCATATTTGCCCCGCTCTTTTTCATGCTTGCCCCGCTCTTGGGATCGATACCAAGACCTCAAGTGTTGAAACGAGGTATTTCCACTCAGTCTGCCAATTGAGCTATGGATCTGGGTGATAGCTAGATCTGTCTTGTTTTTCGTCTCAAGCCTTAATACGAGCTCGTCAAATAGATGGACGGTTTGGATATAACACATACCTTAAAATGGGACCCACAAAATGTCATAGGGATTATAATGAAAAAAAGAGGTATATCACAATCTCAAGTGGACCACATTACAGGAAAATGTGTTGAATGAGCATCAACCATTAAAAACCTTTTTGGGGGCCATAAAAGTTTTGGATCAAGCTGATTTTTATTTTTTCCCATCATCTAGGTCTCTATGACCTAATCAAAAGATTAAATGTCAAATAAACAGTACAATGGGCTTTAGGAGGATTTTAATGGTGGATATCCAATCAATATTGTTTTCCTGTGGTGTGTTCCACCTGAGATTTATATCCCTCTCATATTTTAGATCAAGCCTAAAATGATACATAAAAATGGATGAACGGAATGGATGAAATACAAACACTCTAAAGAGTCCAGACACCACGTAGTTAAGTGGTGTTGTGTCACCATGCAACACGGGTCCGTTGATATTGTTATAGGGCATGTGTCCCCGCTGATTACCGGAAACAAACGTTGGCTGCACGAAGACAAGCTTCCAAAGAGGCCGCATCAAGGAAGTTCCATTTCTGTTGGTACCCTCTTTCGCAGCAGCTTCATACGACCGGAAACTAAGAGGGACTACCATGATATTTGTCACAAATTTAGTCCATTAATTCAATTTGTCAGATTACGTTAAAATATGGGCCAAAATAAGGTAGATCCAAAACTCAAGTGGGCCACACAATTGGATAAAATTGGTAAAAAATGCCTATTGTTGAAATCTCCGTAAGTCGAGAGTGATGTTTATATATCATCTATATAATTAGTAAGGTCATTACTGTTGGGATAAACATAAAACACCAAAATATTAGCCTGATCCAAGACTTCTTTAGTCCATTGGATGTTTGTCCTGCTGATTTTCTAGTTTGCCCCGCTGATTTCATAGTTTGCCCCTCTGATTTTTCTAGTTTGCCCCGCTGATTTTTTAGTTTGCCTCACTGATTTTTTATTTTCCCCCGCTCAATTTCATATTTATCCTCTGAATTTCTAGTTTGCCCCGCTCAATTTCATGTACGAGTGAAAGTTGGGCGGGTTCAACCCGACCGACCCGACATTGGGTTGGGCTCTGGCAGGATATATCAGGTCCGATCTCAAGCTTGGGCTATACAAACACCAACTCGATAAAACTTTGGTTAGGCTTGGGTTGAGGTCTCAGGTTGCCTGACCCAACCCAAACTCGATCAATATATTAGTTACTTATAAATTATAATTGAGTGTGGATTGTTTGCGTAGAAGGTACACTAGTGATGTTGGGTCTCATTTGTCCACGTCATTTCCAAGGACTCAAGCTAACAAGATATGCCGGATTTCTCTCTCCCAAATAGATTGCGTGCTATGCTACATGACTTTTTAAAAGAGTAGTCCTATATTTTAGCTTGGTTTTTTAAAGAAAAAAATGAAGTTCTTTATAATGAATAATTACGTATATAATTAATAAAATCATAGATACAAAAAATAAGTCATATATTGAAATATAATAAACTAATGTAATAACGAAAGCATTAGCACGTATACACCGGACCAACCCAATCAACCTGTCGAGCCCTCTTGGGTTGGGCTTGGGTTGAGAATTCCCAACCCAAGATTGGGTTGGGTTGGGTCAAGGTTTAGGTATAGGAACCTTGGGTTGGGTTAGGGTTGAGCACCAACCCGAACCAACCGGCCTGACTTTCAGCCCTAATTTCATGTTTGCCCTGCTCAATTTCATGTTTTATCCGCTAAATTTCTAGTTTTCCCCACTTAATTTCATGTTTGTCTCGCTCAATTTCATGTTTGCCCCCCTAAATTTCCAGTTTGACCGCGAAGTGATTGAAATTGACCATGAACTGAATGAAATGGATTTTTGACCATCGACCCGATGGAATCTTGGAAAATAACTAGGTTGGTTGGCTAAATTAGCTTCTCCTACCCCAAAATCATATGTGGTAAGTTAAGTAAATCATTCTAGTTTAGGAAATATGCTTATTAAATAAATAGACAAATAAATGAATTAAAAGATAGAAAAATATTTTTATATACTTATATATACATATTTACTTAATTGTGTATTAGAGAAAAATGTAAGGGAGAAAAAGTTCTCCATGTAAAAACTTCCTAGGCCCTGTGCGGTGGGCGGTGGGATTAGAAGGGTTTAGGTGGAGAAAAAGTTCTTCCATTAAGGATCAGTGGGCGGTGGGATTAGAAGGGTTTAAGTGGGATGGGATTCATCTGGTCCTGTGCCAATTCCACTCCATGTTTGGGAAGAATAGAAAACCGTTGAATTACATTAAATAAAATTGCATTGGGTCTCATGCCAATTTCACTCAATGTTTGGGAAGTTGTGTAGGTCCCACCATGATGTGTGGGTTATATTCACACCGTCCACCCATTTATCAAGATTATTTTAGAGCATGGCCCAAAAAATTAGGTAAATCTAAACCTCAAGTGGACCTGACCATAGAAAGCAACAGGGATTAAATACTTGCAGTTGAAAACTTCTTCGAGGCTACATAAGTTTTGGATCTACCTCATTTTTAGGCTCATGCCATAAAATAAGGTTACAAAACAAACGAACAGTTTAGATATAATACACGTGTGTTATTTTCAATGATTTTAAATGATGGTGGGTATATCCCTTCAATGTACCACCATATTATCAACAAAGCGGGGCATTAATTTTATCCCATGGCAATAGGGACAATCCTTATGTTTTTTAAATCCCATCCCACCTATTCCCTTCTAATCCCACTGCCCAAACTGACCCTAAAGGAATAAAAATAGTGGCAATTGCGTAATGTGAAAGTAAAGAAAGGGAGCGAGTGGGAGCGAGAGAAGGGGTGGGGAACAGATCAGTTATTACTCGGGTAGTACATTAGAGGGTGTTTTCTTGAACGTGGCCAATCTTGATGTATGTATTGTATATCTTTGCCGTACATCAGTTTTTAAAGCTCATTTTACGATATTATGCCAAAAATTAAGAATATAGAAATCTCATTTGGATCACACCATAATAAACATCCGTCATTAAACATTCACCATTAAAAACTTCCTGGGCCCTAAATTAACGTGTATCTGTCATCCAACCTCTTGATGAAGTCACAAAGATATGAATGAATGGAAGAAACAAATATCAGCTCGATTCGAAACTTTTGTAGCCCCACAAGAAGCTTTTAATAGTTAACTACCACTGTTTCCTGTGGTGTGGTCCATTTGAGATATTAATCTACCTATTTTTCTAATTCATATAATAAAATGATTTAAAAGTTGATGAACCGCATGGATATACATCATATACATCAAGGTGGGCCCCATGTCCAGGTAAACACCCACTATAATATTACCCGGGTAACACCTGATCCGCTCCTAACGGGTGGTGGGGGGTGCATGTGCTGCCTCTGACGTGCCCGTCTAGTTTGCAGCCTTCTTGTGGATAGTACGACAGATACTACATTTTCTCGTGTCCCTTTTCTTGGACATTTTCTCGCCAGCTCCAGCTCCAGCTCACTCACTCGGCTTCGCTCCTACTCGTGTTTGTGAGATGTCATGGACTGCCAATGCACCAATGCTCGTGCAGTCGTACCTACAGTGCCAGCACGAAAGATCCAAACCGTTCATCAGGGTGGACCTTCTCTGTAATTCATTCCTCTTTATAAAAATCAGGTCTTTTTACTCATATGTTGGGCTACACACGTACACTTGATATGAATAGTTGGAAGTTAGTCAATTTCTTGTAATGCCCCGCAGGTGAGCAGGCGGGCCTAAATTTTCGCTCAGGAATCAACGTGCTGGAACCCACCTGGTGAGGGGACTGGTGCGTTGGCATGTTTGTCCCAGCGTGTTGATTCTTGATCGAAATTTTGGGATTTTCCTCGTATACAGCCAACCTACTACCCACCTTTTTTCATTGGACAAAAAAAAAAAACCTTAATTACCACGCTAGACCACTGTTCATACGGACGAACTTAAAAAAGATGACATATGAAAATACCCCCGTTTTTTCTAACAGCTTTCCCTAACCGGGAGGGCATTTCCGTTAAAATTCGAACGTCCGGGCAGACTTGTCTACATGCTAATTTTTTCACGATTTTATAGCTGTATAGCCGAATATATGCGTTGCAGAGGATTCATGTGCATGCACTCAATAGCTGTTGGAAATTATACAGAATAAAGTATTTCTGTAAAATATGGAAACTGAAAAATTACGATGATTAAAACTAAGGACGGGCTGAAGCAGGTTTGAAACGCTGTCCTTAAAGCGTTTTTTGCCCCTACTTAAATGAATTGAGTATGCTAATAGGTTACAGGCAAATTGCTCCTAGGATACGACAAGTCTGGTGTGGGTCTGCGTTCAGCAAACACGAAAGCCTACTAAATAGAACTCTTATACACACTATCTGGCAGAATTACAATATAGAAAAATTCCGAAAAGAGAAAGAAAGAAAAGAATTTTTCTTGTGATTTAGACCACTACACTTGTCAGTACTTCAGCAACTGGTTTAGTTGAACCATTCTAGACCACACCGTTAGTCTGTTCTTCTAATAAAGGTTTAACCCTTACTGTCTTGCTGAAACTACTGGAGTATAGGAGAGTAGTAGTAGGCTGTCTAAGTTCGTATGGGTCTGCTGGAGTGGGTTTTGAGATGGATTGGAAACCCATCCAGACCCTCCTTTTATAGGTTATGGTGGCTGGGGCTTATGGTCCAGGGAAATAAATCCCATGACCATTTTCTAGCTGTTGGAGAAAACTAGCCATTTTATGGCCATTTTGCTGACTGTTGTGCATGGGCCATTAAGCTGTTGCATGCTGACTGTTGTGAGACAACAGCTAGCCGTTTTCTAGTGTTGGCTAGCCATGCGCACGATTATATCCGGACCACGCACTAATGGCACATTTATTCTGAGATATCTTTGCAATGACTCTATTTTTCGACTCTCTCTATATAAACAGAGGAACTCTCATTCAGTCCTCTAGATTTTTGTCCAGCCAACCATCTGTCTTAGCCACTAGTCGCACCGCGACTCACACACGTCTCGCTCCGGTTCGCTCAAGGTAGCGAAGGAGCGACCCTCTGCGACACGATGCAGACGTGCGAAGTGTAAAGTGCGCCACTAGCGCCTCTACAGCCACACTGCCTCACATGCCCACGCCCTTGCACCGAGCCGGTGCCCGTGCCCGTGCCCGTGACTGTGACTGTGACCGAGATCGAGACTGAGACTGAGACTGAGACTGAGATGAGCTCGAGCCTGTGCCTGTGCCCGTGCCCGTGCCCGTGCCCGAGCCTGAGCGCGAGTGCGAGCTCGCGCGCGGGTGTTCCAGTGCTACGCACTAGAACATGCAAGGTTCATAGTCCACGGACTAGGTAGGTAAATATTATAATACTCCACTATTATCATTTAAACCACAAAATTTTCTCTTCCCTTTCCCATGTGGGGCTATTCAAAAAACCCACAAAATGGTGTTTTTTCAAATAAAATAATATATTGGATATATTATTTTTATTATTAAAATATATTTAAAAATTAATATTTTTCAACAATCCCCCACTTGATTTTTTTAAAAATATATTTTTTTCGATTAAACAATTCTGCCAAAATAATCAGCTTATATATATAAAGAAAGATATCTTTCGATGTTAATCTTTCCTTAGTGTAAGTATCTCAAAACTCTGTCGAAATGACTAGTAGCCGCAGCTTTGAACCAATTATTCTTAGATAACAAAGTTGGAGAAACCACACATATATTCGCTATGTGTTTGTTAGAGTTCCCACAAAATTGCTCAGCACATTTAATGGCCATGTGCTTATCCTAATTCATGAACGATCCCGAGAGAAAACTCCTAACTCTCATGAGAGACGGAACCATCTCTATGTTCATATAAGTGAAATTCTTCCAGTGTCTCCGTCACTATAAGACACTTGTCTTATAAACTAGATTTCATTAAGAGTTCTCAGACTCAACCCTATTTCGTAACGCTCAGCATTTATTTATTATGGATGAGGTTTTATAATTTAGTGCTGAAAAACTTTCCACATATCAGTGACTTGTTTTTACCCATTAAACCCAAATTTAGAGATTTTCTAACTTCAGGTTGGGTTAATATCACTGGCGGAACTTTAGTTGAAGAGTTTCAACCTTATTCCTCTAATTGTAGCCTTTACTACCTCTCTCGGTAGAGGTTTAGTAAAAGGATCTACCAGGTTGTTGCTTGATTTCACATAGGAAACAAAAATAATTTTATCTTGAATCAATTGTCTGACATAATCATGTCAAAGACTTATATGTCTAGATTTACCATTATAAGTGCCACTATAGGCTCTAGCTAATGTGGCTTCACTATCACAATATAGTGACACAGCCGATATAGGCTTTACACAGAAAGAAATTTTTAATAGAAGATCCCTTAGCCACTCAGCCTCTTTGCCTATTGCAGCTAGGGCTATGAATTCAGACTCCATAGTCGAGTGCGTTATGAAGGTCTGTTTCTTGGATCCCCAAGATATAATTGTATCTCCTAGGGTGAATACCCACCCTGTAGTAGACCTGTTGTCCCCTGCACTCGATATCCAACTCACATCGGTATATCCTTCCAATACGGCAGGAAATTCTGAATAAAATAGTCCTAAGTCTTTGGTTGCTTTTAAGTAACCAAGGACTCTACTGGTTGCATTCCAGTATTCAGTATTGGGGTTACTAGTAAACCTACTAAGTTTACTCACAACATATGCGATATCTGGTCTAGTGCATTGCATAACATACATAAGACTCCCTATAGCACTCACATATTCTAATTGTAGAACGGTTCTTCCAGTATTTTTTTTTAGCTTGATACTTGGATCAAATGGAGTCTTTGCTTCTTTTATATTTAGATGGTTAAACTTGTTTAGTATCTTCTCAATATAATGAGATTGACACAAAGCATAACCCCCACAATGTTTTTTAACTTTGATACCTTAAATGGTATCAACTTGTCCAAGATCCTTCATTTTAAATACAGAAGATAAAAACCTCTTTGTTTCAGTCACACCTTCCATTTTATTACTTATTATTAACATGTCATCAACATATAGACAAATAATAACGATACAACTACCATCTACTTTAGAATATATGCATTTGTCAGCTACATTATGCATGAAACCATGAGATAGTATTTTGGAATCAAACTTCTCATGCCATTGTTTTGGTGCTTATTTTAATCCATACAATGATTTGACTAATCTACATACTTTGTTTTCATTTCCTGGTAGAATGAACCCTTCAGGTTATTCCATGTATACCTCCTCATTGAAGTCACCATTCAGGAAAGCGGTCTTTACATTCATTTGGTGGATGTGAAGATGATGTATGGAAGCTAGCGTAAATAATATCCTAATGGATGTTATCCTAGCTACAAGAGAGTATGTGTCAAAATAATCTATCCCTTCTTTTTGTCTAAAACCCTTCGCTACTAGTCGAGCTTTAAAGGTCTGGATAGTTCCATCAGTGTGATATTTCTTCCTAAATACTCACTTACAACCTATGGGTCTAGAACCTAGAGGTAAGTTTACTAGTTCCCATGTTTGATTTGATAGTATGGATTCCATTTCATCATTTATAGCTTCTTTCCAGAAAGCTGAGTCTCTAGAGGATATAGTCTCTTTATATGATTTAGGATCATATTCTATAGTCATCACTATAGGTATTTGTCTTATAACATTTTTTCTATCTACTTCTACAAGATGGAAAATGATGCATTGTGAGTCTATGTAGTCATCTCCTAGACTCTTCTTTATTCTTGTTCTTTGACTCCTACGAGGTTCAATAGGAGCTTCCACTATCTGTAAAGTTGTGCTATCTGGTTCTCTATTAGGAGTTTGGATTTCATTATCCTTTGACTCCAATGATAGTGAGTTCTTAAAGAACTCAACGTCTCTTGATTCTATTATTGTATTAAACTCCATGTCTAGAAGTCTATAAGCTTTACTATTTTGTGCATACCCTACGAAGGCGCACTTAATAGATCTTGGTCCTAACTTAGTTCTTTTTGGATCAGGGGTTCTGTAGTATGCAAGACACCCCCACACTTTTAGATATCCTTGGTTAGGTTTTCTACCTCTCCATGTTTCATATGGAGATATTTTATACTTTTTAGATGGTATTCTATTTAGAATATGACATGCTGTAAGCAGTGCCTCACCCCATAGACTAAGTGACAACTTTGCTCTTATCAGCATTGAGTTGATCATTTCTACTAATGTTTTATTCTTCCTTTCAGCTATTCCGTTTTGTTGAGGTGTGTAAGGCACTGTACATTGATGTATCAGTCCATGTTCTTCACAGAAGCTATCGAATTCATTGAAAAAGTATTCTCCTCCTCTATATATCTTAAACATGTTCAATGCTTCATCTTTGCTCTTTAATAGATACACATACACATATCTAGAGCAATCATCTATAAAGGTTATGAAGTACCGTTTACTTCCACGAGTAAGAATGCTGTTTAACTCACAGATATCACTGTGCACAAGATCCAATACTTGAGACGATCTTTCAATACTTGGAAAAGGTTTCTTCATTATTTTGGATCGTATGCACACTTCACATTTATCGGTTTTATTATCTGTGTATGAGATTAAACCATTCTTAGCCATGAACTTCAAGGTACTATACCCTATATGGGCTAGTCTATCATGCCACAGTCCAGAGGATTCAAGCATATACGCAAAGTGCTACTTTCATTCAGAGAAAACTTAACCATCCTATTACAAGCATATCCCTTTCCGACAAAATTTTCATTCTTAGAAAGAATCAGTTTACCTGACTCATACACCACCCTTATACCCGATTTTCCCAGAAGATCCTCAGAAACTAAGTTTCGCCTCATGTCTGGGACGTGCAGTACATTAGTTAGAATCACTTTCTTCCTAAAAGTGAATATCAGTTCGACAGTTCCTTCGCCGACGACCTTTGATCGGACTTCATTATCCATTTGGAATTCTTGACCATCGGTCAATTCCTCATAGGTTTTGAAGGCTGATTTATCGTAGCACACATGTACTATAGCGGCAGTATCATACCACCAACCTGAAACTTTGCCTTGGATGGTATTCACCTCAGTGATCATGGCCACTATATTGACTTCTTCTACTACACTTGCCTCTTGTTTAGATTTGGGATATCGGCATACTCGAGCATAGTGCCCGGTTTTTCCACAGACATGGCATGGGCCTTTGAACTTTCCGTTCTTCTTTTGGGCATTTTTCTTGAATTTTCCTTTATTGGGTTTCAGGGAATTGTCTTTCTCGGGATGTTTGTTATTAGAGTTCTCTACTGCATGTACTTTGGACGAGGTATTCCCGTTATCATTCTTTTTATCGCAGTTACGGGATTCTTCCTCAATTCTGAGGTGTTTCTGGATTTGTTCCAGTGTGTAGTCCTCAGTTTTATGCAACAACTTCTTTCTATAGTCTTTCCACATCGGTGGCAATTTGGCGATTATAGCCCCGACTTGAAATGATTCAGGAAGATCTATTTTGATGGCTTTGATTTTATTTACTATTAGCTGCAATTCTTGGATTTGGGACAACAGCGGTTTGTTATCTACCATGTTGAAGTCAAAATACCTGGTGATGAGAAACTTATTGGTACCTTCTTCTTCAGCCTTATATTTGAACTGCAGAGCAGCCCAGATCTCCTTTGCTGATGACGTTTGTTGGTATAGATCGTACAAACGATAGGAGAGAGCATTCAAAATGTGTCCTCGAGACAAGAGTTCGTCTTCAGCCCGTTTGGTGCAAGCTGTCACCTGTTCAGGTGTGTCGTCATCGGTTGCTTCAGGTAGCACTTGCAGATTTGGATCTAATATGTAGTAGATCTTCAGCGCCGTTAGGAGAAATTTTAGCTTATCTTGCTATCTCGTAAAATTGGTTCCATCGAACCGATTAAGACGTATCAAGTCCTGATTCATCAGCTTGATGGATGAAATATTGTCGGCTTCCATCACAAAATAACTCTTTAAGATTGTTGAAAATTATACAGAATAAAGTATTTCTGTAAAATATGGAAACCGAAAAATTATGATGATTAAAACTAAGGACAGGCTGAAGCACGTCTGAAACGCTGTCCTTAAAGCGTTATTTGCCCCTACTCAAATGAATTGAGTATGCTAATAGGTTACAGGCAAATTGCTCCTAGGATACGACAAGTCTGGTGTGGGTCTGCGTTCAGCAAACACGAAAGCCCACCAAATAGAACTCTTATACACACTATCTGGCAGAATTACAATATAGAAAAATCCCAAAAAGAGAAAGAAAGAAAAGAATTTTTCTTGTGATTTAGACCACTGCACTGGTCAGTACTTCAGCCACTGTTTCAGTTGAATCGTTCTAGACCACACCGTTGGTCTGTTCTTCTAGTAAAGGTTTAACCCTTACTGTCTTACTGGAACTACTGGAGTATATGAGAGTAGAGTAGGTTGTCTCAGTTCGTATGGGTCTGCTGGAGTGGGTTTTGAGATGGATTGGAAACCCATCCAGGCCCTCCTTTTATATAGGTTATGGTGGCTGGGGCTTATGGTCCAGGGAAATAAATCCCATGACCATTTTCTAGCTGTTGGAGAAAACTAGCCATTTTATGGCCATTTCTTGTCAAGCAGTGCATGAGCCATTAAATTTGCATGCTTGATCGTTGTGAGGCAAGCAATGACTAGCCGTTTTCTAGCTTTGGGCTAGCCATGCAACAGTTATAGCTGGACTCTGCACTAATGGCACAACTGTTACAGATCTGCTGCAACAGCTTTATTTTCCAGCTCTCTGTATAATCAGAAGAACTCTCATTCAGTCCTCTAAATTTTTGTCCAGCCAACCATCTACCTTAGCCACTAGTCGCACCGCGACTCACACATGTCTCGCTCTGGTTCGCTCAAGGTAGCGAAGGAGTGACCCTCTGCGACATGATACGGACGTGCGAAGTGCAAAGTGCGCCATTAGCACCTCTACAGCCACACTACCTCACATGCCCATGCCCTCGCACTGAGCCCATGCCCGTGCCCGAGCCCTAGTCCTAGCCGTAGCCCGAGCTCGAGCGCGAGCGAGCGCGCGGGCGTTCCAATGCTACGCACTGGAATACGCAAGGTTCATAGTCCACGGACTAGGTAGGTAAATATTATAATACTCCACTATTATCATTTAAACCACAAAATTTTCTCTTCCCTTTCCCATGTGGGACTATTCAACAAACCACAAAACTGTTCTTAGAAAATCCTCGTCCCTGTAGATGGGTGCATGTTCTCAAAAGAGAAATTGACCACTGTAAACGCGACCTTTTACCCAGCATCTTTTCAAAGCGCTCTTAACCTTTACTTTCCCAAAGTAAACCAATCTGTACAGACACACTATTTGCATACGAAAATACCCCTGCATTAACTACCTATAGTTACGGATTATAACTGTAGCCATAGCTATTCAGCCACCGTGAATGCAAGAGTATTTTCGTCTGCAAATTGTGTATCAGTACATAATGGTTTACTTTGGAAAAGTAAAGTCTGGGATCGTGTTAAAAAGACACCAGTTAAAAGGTGGCATTTACAGTGGTCAATTTCTCTTTCTCAAAATCTGGATGATCAAACAAATCTAATCCCAGTAAACAATCATTAGGTGTTTATATTGGACCTTGATTATTTCTCATCTTAACCGTCCATTTGGTTGCTATATATTGGATGGTCGGGGATCTTTTCTCTGGACCGATTTTTGGTTGTGAACCATACACTATTGGGGCCGACGATTTGAATGGTTAAGATATTGTATGTGCAAGTAACACTTACTATAGCTCTATGCACAAGTGTGCCGATTATTCAGTAATTCCTCCCGACAGTTCATCCCATGGTCACCATTCCTCATAAGGACCAATCAGATTAGGTTACCAGTGTAAGCATCCAAATGGCCAAATAATGTTAAACAGTTATAATAACCATCAGTAAGGATAAAGTTAATTAGAGTAAAACTATACATAACATATGAATTCAATAGAAAAAGTTCTTCTCGTTCTTACTAAATCAAACCAAACATTACCTTTCAATTATCATTTTGATTACCTGTTAATTTGCATTTCTTAGTATAATACTTTACTTTTCTAGTCAAGTAAATTACATTTCTTAGTGTAATCCTTCACTTCTAGCTTGCCGTTTACATTCCATAGTGTAATCCATAACACTAATCAAGTAGTTGGTAATCTTAGCTGTGATTTGAGTCTACGCTCGCATGATGAATTCAGTTCTTGTAAGACCCGTATCCTAGACCGTACCGTTCCGTAGGTTCCCGCGGTCTTTCCGGTCGAATTTCGGCAACTTTCAACCCTTAACTGGCGTTGCGTGTGACCTTGATTCATACGTCGTTAATCTGATTCGACTCAATCCGAGACTAGTACCCTTGCGACCGCACCATCGCCGGGGTTCCAATGCCGCGACTCGCTCGCCGAGGCGATACTCTGGCCAGGAGACGTGGGCCAGTGTTCGGTGCGAGGAAAATGCCGCATGTTGCAAATTTCGAGAGAATCTCTACGAGATGTCACATCAATCATCCATCAATCCCATCAATCAAAGTACACATCACACATTAATGTCAAGTACAACCACCTCTCCTATAAGTCAACTCCTTACAACAAGTACATACCATCACCCATCACCATCCCTCACTCCCATCACTCCACCTCACCACTCCTCTCTCTCTCTCTCACTTCTTCATTAATCCAAGCAACCCATGAGACTCCAACGTCCAAGAAAGCTCCATGGATAGAGCTTGTGTGGCCCACCTTCCTACCTCCCATCTCCACCATCCAATGATCATCTCCACCGATGGAAAGCATCCCTCGGAGCTTTAGGATGCATTGATGGAAGAAGAGGTCCAAGAAGATCAAAGATGGGTGAATCTTCATTGTTTGTGGGTGCCTTTTTTTTTATTAGATTTGTGTTTTTGCATGGACTTGATGATTTGAGGGCCCATATTCGATGGGACCCAAGTGATGCATGCATGTGTTGTAATGCAAGAGAGGGGCCCATAGTGGCGGGGCCCCTCCCTTAACCGCTCTCTCTCTCTCTCTCTCTCTATCTCTCTCTTTCCCATTTTCATGGCCCACTTGATTTGTACATGACATCCAAATCGTCCATTCAGTGGGACCATCCAGCCAGCCCACCTTGCTAGACCGTTTGGGCCTCTATGGCCGGACGGCCATGTAGCCCCAGACGGCATGGAAAACGCAAATATCAGCTTGGTTTGGAAGTGGGGTGGCCCACTCACGTGGACCCCACCTTGATGTATATAATTATTGTGTGGCCCACCTGGATGGGTTCCACCTTGATGGACTGTCCCCAGATGAGGCCCACACCATGCGTATGTGATCCATCCAGACCGCCCAGCAGGTCCAGCACCTCTGCTGACCGTCTAGCAGGTCCAACAATTCTGCTGGGCTGACCACTCACCACATGGTCCACCTTTCTGTATGTGTTGTAAAGCCATGATGGCCATCATTTGTGGGGCCCATGAGTGATGTATAGGGGCCCTACACCTTGATCATGTGTCTTATCCAGGCCGTTTGTCTGTTGCCAGTACGTGAGGCCCCACCTTGATGTCTGTTTACCCACACCGTCCAATCATTGGACGGTGGAAGAGGATTGGCTGGAGTACCTTCACCAACTATACTGTTGCTGGATTAAAGTCAGTAAGTTGTGGGGCTGCCTTGATCGCGGACCAACCTTGATGTGTAGATCTAAGCCGTTCATCTGTTGTGTCCCGTACAACAGGCAGCTGCTGCTGCCGTGCATGTCAGTAAAATGATGTGGGTCCTCTTGATATATATGTTATACCACACCGTCCCTCCATATGGCATGGCCCACTCCACATGCGTGAGTGGGACCCACCTTGATGAAAGTATTCTGTATTCCACCGTCCAGAGGTCTGGACGGTAGGCATTTAACAGTTATTATAATATTTTATAATATATACATATTTGACTTCTGTCAGTGTTAATATATAATATATTATATATTTATATATATACGTTGATGGCCCCCACGTGGGACCCACCTGACGTGTAACATCATGAGGCATGTGATATACCACACCGTCGATCCATTGGTAGGGTGGGCCACCTTAATGTACGTGACCTATATCCACACCGTCCATGAGTGGGACGGTAGGGTTTCACCGTGATGTACATGACATCCACTCCAGCCGTCCATTCATGTGGGCTCGCTGTGATGTACCTGTGGCACTCACCTGCCACGTGTGAGGAGGCCACCTTGATGTTTGTGTTCATCCTAAGCGTCCAGGCAGTGGGACTCACTGCTGTGATGACGACAGTAGGTTCTGTGGGTCCCACGTGATGCATGTGTTACATTCAAACTGTCCATCCTTTTAGTCCGTGTGGGACCCACCCCACACGTGTTGCACGTGCGGAGGTGGGGTCCGTCCACCAGATAAGGTATGTGTTTTATTCAATCTATCCATCTAGGCGGTGGTTGAGTGGGACCCTCTCTGATGTATGTGTTTTAGATATGTCGCCCACCTGTCTGCTAGCATGGACACCACCATGATGTATTTGTTTCATCCACACTGTCCAGATTGTGTTGTGTTGGACGGTGCTAGACGTGTTTGGACGGTGTTGTCCAAAGTTTGTACGGTACTGATTTGCATGGACAATGTTTGGATGGTGCTGATTTCCTCGGACAGTGCTGATCATTATTAGTGGGCCATGTGCCCCATGGAATGATAGTGTACAGTGATACACCTGCTACACCTGCAGCTAGTGAAATGATTTTTGGTGTGGTCCAAGCCCATTTGAGGCCCATTGGTGTGGCCTATCCATGGGGCCCATCATGATGTGTTTTTGGCCCATATACGGGGCCCACTTGTTTTGTATTTAAGGCCCATTATGGTGTATTCGTGATCCATTTGGCGCGACCCATTGATGTAGCCCACTTGATGTATATAAGGCCCTTGTGTAAGGCCCAATGTGATGTTTATATGGCCCATAGGTTGTGGCCTGTGTGATGTATTTGAGGCCTATGTGCAGGGCCCACCTATTGTGTATATGAGGCCCTAAGACATAGCCCAATGTGATGCAAATGTAACCCTTGTATGAGGCCCATTGCGATGTATATTAGGCCTTTGTGTGAGGCCACGGGCCCACTATATGTTCGGCCCTATGTGGGCCTTGGGAGCAATGTCGGTTGAATGTCCACATTGAATGGCAATGATGGTTGGATGCCCACATTGGGACCTTCCCTTAGGCCTTGTTAGGCCCATTCTCATCATTCCCTCAGTGGGTTAACCCAAATAAGTGGGCTCCATTCGCCGTAGACGGATGACTCCGTGCTATCGGATTTGATATAACCACGACCGAGTGCTGATCTTTATACTATAGTTGATCGGCTGATCATCTATGGACCCCGCTTTGTTTATCTGCTGATTATCGATCGATTTCGATTGTCGTGGCCAATTGACTGATTACCGATCGAGGCCGATTATCGTGACTGATTACCGATCGTGGCCGAATCTCGATTCTGCTTGTCGTGGCCAATTGACCGACTACCGATCGAGGCCGATTATCGTGACTGATTACCGATCGTGGCCAAGTGCCGATTTTGCTTGTCGTGGCCAATTGACTGATTACCGATCGAGGCTGATTATTGTGACTGATTACCGATCCTGGCCGAATGTCGATTCTGCTTGTCGTGGTCAATTGCTGATTCCGATTTGTCGCGGCCGATTTTTGAATTGTCGAGGTCGATTGTCGAGACCTATACGATGTGTATTCAGCCCGTGTGTAAGGCCCAGCATGATGTATATTAGGCCCATGTGAGAGGCCCATCGTGATGTGTAGTAAGCTCTTGAGAGAGGCCCATGGTGTTGTATAATTTGCCCTTGTGTGAGGCCATGGGTCCACTATATGTTAGGATCTATGAGGGCCATTCCTTAGGGGCAATGTTGGTTAAATGTCCACGTTGTCGAGGTTAATTGTCGATGCTGGTTATTGGTACCGATTATGAGTATGTGTCAGCATAACATCATGATACATGCCTATACGCATCATCTGCATGTTTGTTATAAGATGTGATTGAGCATTGCATGTGTCATTGGGCAGGTTGATATGAGACTCCCTGATAGACGGAGGTTATCTCACATGAGCGCACGACATGCGCAGGATTGATGTATGACTGGATTGTATGACTCATGCATCATGCATTTGGTGATATGACTACTGTACGCCCTAGCGACATCAGGGTCGTAGCCTCCACAGGCATATCGTGGATGGCCGGATGGACACCGGAAATGTTTGGTTCTAGCATACGGGTGCCATAGATGTCCTTGGGTGAAAATACCAAAACCTCCATGGTCAGGAGACGCCCCAACGTCGAGACCAAGTGGATACATGAGCGCCCGAGTGCCGAATACCAGGAGGCCGCGTCTCCCACTGTGTCATGGTCGGTTGGGAGGGGGTGTGGCCTTACCCGCCCAAGTGCAGGGGGCATTGCTAGGCTGAGTCTGACCAGCTCGAGGAATGGGTCCGCTATCGACGTGCCGAATAGGTATTGGTAGATTATTGGCTAGGCGGATAGTGAGGTTTCTTACGCTCACTTGGACTGTGCGGCTGGGAGAGAGGCAGTGTCATTTGGAGTGTAATAAACCCCGGTGATGATCCTAGAGAGGAACCGTACTGATATGTGGACTTATTGAGCAGGAGTTGCATACTCATTCATTCATTCATTCACTATCTACACGGGCTGGTGGTGCGCAACTATTTATTACGCGTACCTTCGCAATGGCCAGGATTTCGGTTGGGGCGCGCGACTAACCTGAGATCAGGAGTTTACCATATTGAGTCTGACTATCCAAATTGAGGTATGGGACTGGTTTGGATAGAAGTCCCTTGTGATGAACCCCATAACCTGCGATACCACGTACTATCATCCCGACTTCACACTCCAGCATGGTCATTCCATTCGCACCGGATATTGCATTACATCCGCGGCATATAACATTTTGGGTTACCTGTGTCTCTGCATTTATATGGTTTAGATATAGCATCTGATTTTGACTCTTTATGATATTGTTCCTCATTTGTATAGTTGATCTGTATTGCGTATTTTGATATTACTTAACTTATGAACTTGCTAGTATTTTCGCTTACTCTAATAGCGTATAATTCATGACTTTGCGTCTATTACGATATTGTATGATTATGATATTGCGTTAAATACTTGACTCTCACCTTGTACACACACTTACACCACCCTCTAAGATTTCTATAAGCTTATGCACGATAGATGCGTGCAGGTGATGTTAGGTTACAGCAGTATTGAGCTTGGAGCGTGCAGCGGTCTTCTAGATCTTGATTGTCGATTGATGTATTTTCCTTTTTGCATTGTACTCAAATGATTATATTAGTGGATATGTGATGATGATGTTGCCTTTGTGAATTGGGTAATCTTGTGGTTATGCTTATTACGAGTTAAATGTAAAAAAAAAAAATCCTCCTTGTAGGATCTCAGGATCGGAATCTGACGTATGGACGCTAGGAGCCGAGAACGGGGTACTACGGAGGCTGTCGGCACCGGATTCGGTGATCGGGATTCCTATGAATCCGATTTCCGGGTTTGGGGCATGACAGAAGTTGGTATCAGAGCATAACTTGGGAATACCTGAGGATAACATCACATATCTGCTGATAGCTACCCTACACTCTATGATTGTTGAGAACTTAGAATGGTTAGGTCCCCAAGTTCGAATGACTTAGATATATTTTTTTTTATATAGCTCCCTACCTTTGAGATTGTGTGGCGGCATAGTATTCCATTTACGATCATTTCTGATCCGAGATCCAAATATTTGTAGAGTCACCATAGTGTTATTGATGCGTCTTGGGAGGGCGAGGTTGATATTAAAGATCGCTATCTTTATCCTTTAGAAGATTGATTGTGCCTTGACTTATATACTTGATGATGTTTCCACTTCCCTTACCTCTTCTGTAAATTTCGAGGACGAAATTTTTATTAGGAGGGGAGAGCTGTAAGACCCGTATCCTAGACCGTACCGTTCCGTAGGTTCCGGAGGTCTTTCCGGTCGAATTTCGGCAACCTTCGACCCTTAACCGGCATTGTGCGTGACCTTGATTCATACGTCGTTAATCTGATTCGACTCAATCCGAGACTAGTACCCTTGCGACCGCACCGTCGCCGCGGTTCCGATGCCGCGACTAACTCGCCAAGGCGATACTCTGGCTAGAAGATGTGGGCCAGCATTCGGTGCGAGGAAAACGCCACATGTTGCGAATTTCGAGAGAATCTCTATGAGATGTCACATCAATCATCCATCAATCCCATCAATCAAAGTACACATCACACATTAATGTCAAGTACAACCACCTCTCCTCTAAGTCAACTCCTTCTTACAACAAGTACATACCATCACCCATCACCATCCCTCACTCCCATCACTCCACCTCACCACTCCTCTCTCTCTCTCTCTCTCACTTCTTCATTAATCCAAGCAACCCATGAGACTCCAACGTCCAAGAAAGCTCCATGGATAGAGCTTGTGTGGCCCACCTTCCTACCTCCCATCTCCACCATCCAATGATCATCTCCACCGTTGGAAAGCATCCCTCAGAGCTTTAGGATGCATTGATGGAAGAAGAGGTCCAAGAAGATCAAAGGTGGGTGAATTTTCATTGTTTGTGGATGACCTTTTTTTGGGATTAGATTTGTGTTTTTGCATGGACTTGATGATTTGAGGGCCCATATTCGTTGGGACCCAAGTGATGCATGCATGTGTTGTAATGTAAGAGAGGGGCCCATAGTGGCGGGGCCCCTCCCTTAACCGCTCTCTCTCTCTCTCTATCTCTCTCTTTCCCATTTTCATGGCCCACTTGATCTGTACATGACATATCCAAATCGTCCATCCAGTGGGACCATCCAGCCGGCCCACCTTGCTAGACCGTTTGGGCCTCTATGGCCGGATGACCATGTAGCCCCAGACGGCATGGAAAACGCAAATATCAGCTTGGTTTGGAAGTGGGGTGGTCCACTCACGTGGACCCCACCTTGATGTATATAATTATTGTGTGGCCCACCTGGATGGGTTCCACCTTGATGGACAGTCCCTAGATGAGGCCCACACCATGCGTATGTGATCCATCCAGACCGCCCAGCAGGTCCAGCACCTCTGCCCGTCCAGCAGGTCCAACAATTCTGCTGGGCTGACCACTCACCACATGGTCCACCTTTCTGTATGTGTTGTAAAGACATGCTGGCCATCATTTGTGGGGCCCATGAGTGATGTATAGGGGCCCTACACCTTGATCATGTGACTTATCCAGGCCGTCCGTCCGTTGCCAGTACGTGAGGCCCCACCTTGATGTCTGTTTACCCACACCGTCCAATCATTGGACGGTGGAAGAGGATTGGCTGGAGTACCTCCACCAGCTATACTGTTGCTGGATTAAAGTCAGTAAGCTGTGGGGCTGCCTTGATCGCGGACCAACCTTGATGTGTAGATCCAAGCCGTTCATCTATTGTGTCCCTTACAATAGGCAGCTGCTGCTGCCGTGCATGTCAGTAAAATGATGTGGGTCCTCTTGATATATATGTTATACCACACCGTCCCTCCATATGGCATGGCCCACTCTACATGCGTGGGTGGGACCCACCTTAATGAAAGGATTCTGTATTCCACCGTCCAGAGGTCTGGACGGTAGGCATTTAACAGTTATTATAATATTTTATAATATATACATATCTGACTTCTGTCAGTGTTAATATATAATATATTATATATTTATATATATACGTTGATGGCCCCCACGTGGGACCCACCTAACGTGTAACATCATGAGGTATGTGATATACCACACCGTCCATGAGTGGGACGGTAGGGTTTCACCGTGATGTACATGACATCCACTCCAGCCGTCCATTCATGTGGGCTCGCTGTGATGTACCTGTGGCACTCACCTGCCACGTGTGAGGAGGCCACCTTGATGTTTGTGTTCATCCTAAGCGTCCAGGCAGTGGGACCCACTGCTGTGATGATGACAGTAGGTTCTGTGGGTCCCACGTGATGCTTGTGTTACATTCAAACTGTCCATCCTTTTAGTCCGTGTGGGACCCACCCCACACGTGTTGCACGTGCGGAGGTGGGGTCCACCAGATAAGGTATGTGTTTTATTCAATCTATCCATCTAGGCGGTGGTTGGGTGGGACCCTCTCTGATGTATGTGTTTTAGATATGTCACCCACCTGTCTGCTAGCATGGACACCACCATGATGTATTTGTTTCATCCACACCGTCCAGATTGTGTTGGACGGTGCTAGACGTGTTTGGACGGTGTTGTCCAAAGTTTGTATGGTACTGATTTGCATGGACAATGTTTGGATGGTGCTGATTTCCTCGGACAGTGCTGATCATTATTAGTAGGCCATGTGCCCCATGGAATGATAGTGTACAGTGATACACCTGCTACACCTGCAGCTAGTGAAATGATTTTTGGTGTGGTCCAAGCCCATTTGAGGCCCATTGGTGCGGCCTATCCATGGGGCCCATCATGATGTGTTTTTGGCCCATATACGGGGCCCACTTGTTTTGTATTTAAGGCCCATTATGGTGTATTCGTGATCCATTTGGCGCGGCCCATTGATGTAGCCCACTTGATGTATATAAGGCCCTTGTGTAAGGCCCAATGTGATGTTTATATGGCCCATAGGTTGTGGCCTGTGTGATGTATTTGAGGCCTATGTGCAGGGCCCACTTGTTGTGTATATGAGGCCCTAAGACGTAGCCCAATGTGATGCAAATGTAACCCTTGTATGAGGCCCATTGCGATGTATATTAGGCCTTTGTGTGAGGCCACGGGCCCACTATATGTTCGGCCCTATGTGGGCCTTGGGAGCAATGTCGGTTGAATGTCCACATTGACGGGCAATGATGGTTGGATGCCCACATTGGGACCTTCCCTTAGGCCTTGTTAGGCCCATTTTCATCATTCCCTCAGTGGGTTAACCCAAATAAGTGGGCCCCATTCGCCGTAGACGGATGACTCCGTGCTATCAGATTTGATATAACCACGACCGAGTGCTGATCTTTATACTATAGTTGATCGGCTGATCATCTATGGACCCCGCTTTGTTTATCTGCTGATTATCGATCGATTTCAATTGTCATGGCCAATTGACTGATTACCGATCGAGGCTGATTATCGTGACTGATTACCGATCGTGGCCAATCTCGATTCTGCTTGTCGTGGCCAATTGACTACGACCGACACCGACCGAGGCCGATCGTCGTGATCGACATCGATCGTGGCCGAGTGCCGATTCTGCTTGTCGTGGTCGATTGACTGATTACTGATCGAGGCCGATTATTGTGACTGATTACCGATCGTGGCCGAATGTCGATTCTGCTTGTCGTGGCCGATTGCTGATTCCGATTTGTCGAGGCCGATTTCTGAATTGTCGAGGTCGATTGTCGAGACCTATACGATGTGTATTCAACCCGTGTGTAAGGCCCAGCATGATGTATATTAGGCCCATGTGAGAGGCCCATCGTAATGTGTAGTAAGCTCTTGAGAGAGGCCCATGGTGTTGTATAATTTACCCTTGTGTGAGGCCATGGGTCCACTATATGTTAGGATCTATGAGGGCCATTCCTCGGGGGCAATGTTAGTTAAATGTCCACGTTGTCGAGGTCAATTGTCGATGCTGGTTATTGGTACCGATTATGAGTATGTGTCAACATAACATCATGATACATGCCCATACGCATCATCTGCATGTTTGTTATAAGATGTGATTGAGCATTGCATGTGTCATTGGGCAGGTTGATATGAGACTCCCTGATAGACGGAGGTTATCTCACATGAGCGCACGACATGCGCAGGATTGATGTATGACTGGATTGTATGACTCATGCATCATGCATTTGGTGATATGACTACTGTATGCCCTAACGACATCAGGGTCGTAGCCTCCACAGGCATATCGTGGATGGCCGGATGGACACCGAAAATGTTTGGTTCTAGCATACGGGCGCCATAGATGTCCTTGGGTGAAAATACCAAAACCTCCATGGCCAGGAGACGCCCCAACGTCGAGACCGAGTGGATACATGAGCGCCTAAGTGTCGAATACCAGGAGGCTATGTCTCCCACTGTGTCGTGGTCGGTTGGGAGGGGGTGTGGCCTTACCCGCCCAAGCGCAGGGGGCATTGCTAGGCTGAGTCTGACCAGCTCGAGGAATGGGTCCGCTATCGACATGCCGGATATGTATTGGCAGATTATTGGCTAGGCGGATAGTGAGGTTTCTTATGCTCACTTGGACTGTGTGGCTGGGAGAGCGGCAGTGTCATTTGGAGTGTAATAAACCCCGGTGATGATCCTAGAGAGGAACCGTACTGATATGTGGACTTATTGAGCAGGAGTTGCATACTCATTCATTCATTCATTCACTATCTACATGGGCTGGTGGTGCGCAACTATTTATTACGCGTACCTTCGCAATGGCCAGGATTTCGGTTGGGGCGCGCAACTAACCTGAGATCAGGAGTTTACCACATTGAGTCTGACTATCCAAATTGAGGTATGGGACTGGTTTGGATAGAAGTCCCTTGTGATGGACCCCATAGCCTGCGATACCACGTACTATCATCCCGACTTCACACTCCAGCATGGTCATTCCATTCGCACCGGATATTGCATTACATCCGCGGCATATAACATTTTGGGCTACCTGTGTCTCTGCATTTATATGGTTTAGATATAGCATCTAATATTTGACTCTTTATGATATTATTCCTCATTTGTATAGTTGATCTGTATTGCGTATTTTGATATTACTTGACTTATGAACTTGCTAGTATTTTCGCTTACTCTAATAGCGTATGATTCATGACTTTGCGTATATTACGATATTGTATGATTATGACATTGCGTTAAATACTTGACACTTACCTTGTACACACACTTACACCACCCTCTAAGCTTTCTATAAGCTTATGCACGATAGATGCGTGCAGGTGATGTTAAGTTACAGCAGTATTGAGCTTGGAGCATGCAGCGGTCTTCTGGAGCTTGATTGTCGATTGATGTATTTTCCTTTTTGCATTGTACTCAAATGATTATATTAGTGGATATGTGATGATGATGTTGTCTTTGTGAATTGGGTAATCTTGTGGTTATGCTTATTACGAGTTAAATGTAAAAAAAATAAATCCTCCTTGTAGGATCCCAGGATCGGAATCTGGTGTATGGACGCTAGGAGCCGAGAATGGGGTACTACGGAGGCTGTCGGCACCGGATTCGGTGATCGGGATTCCTATGAATCCGATTTCTGGGTTTGGGGTGTGACAGTTCTTCACTCAGAGAGGTGTTTTGCAATTGTTCTTTACGACCAACAGTAAGAATCCCTTCCTCATTTTACTTTATATGTACTGAAAAGTTGTTTCATACGGAAAGCAAAGGTGTAACCCATCATCAGAGACCATCTGAATATCGCCTAATCCTATTTACACACTGAGCGAGTGGCTGAATAGGCGATCGATCTCATCAGCTCTCGGTCATACACTACGTGTTTGCCTATCTTGGCGCTTGGGGTTATAGCTGTTATGTTTGAATTGAGCCGCAAATTCAATTTTGTCACGCCCACACACATATAGCCAAAAATAGAACAACAACAGTTTTTAGCATGCCCGGTGGGACACTATCTCTAGTTTACCAGCATAATATTGTTAATTATGAATAGAAGTACTCGAATTGTTAGGATAAATCCCTCTTGCCAACCACACCACATCCAGTTGAGGATGTGCCAGTTCAAGCGGCTCCTGAAGCATTGAATATGAACAATAGTCCAATGCTCGGTGACCAGGAAAGAGCATTAACCTCTCGGACCATTCCTCTGGATGAGATAACGGTCGTACTTCGAGATATACAACTAAGTATTTAACATATACAAGAATATGGAAGAGCTCAAGTTGAGCAATTCCATACTCAAATTAAAAATACTAATATATATATATATATATATATATATATATATATATATATATATATATATATATATATATATATATATATATATAGCCAGTTAGACTAAGGCCATGTATTGATTAATGGCTATGATGGCAGAGCGAACGTCGTCGATGATGCAATATAATACTGAAGGAAATTCTATTGGCAATGCAGCTCAACTGCCATATATGCCACCTTCACAATGGAATCCCTACTAGTCCCAATTTAAGAGATGCGAAATATTCCACCTCCTATAGAACTCAGACGACCAGAGCAGGATGCTAGAAATTTCGTTCCTGAAAATTGGAATTAAGGGTTACCTAGCGGATTTAATCCTCAACAATTTCCTAGGAATCCTTTATTCCAAGAATGATTGAACCGATTCGGCCTCGACCCATTACGAGTTTTTGAACCTCAGCGAGTGGATCGCGACCAAATAGTGCAAATTGTCTAGGAGGTTGCATGCCAAGTACTCAGACGCAATACTATCCATGTGTATCACAAACCATATCCTGAATGGATAAATTGGCAACATACATTGCCAAGATACTATCAAATAGATTTTTCCTTATTTTCAGGCAATCCCGATCAGTCAACTATCAAATATGTCAGTTGATTTACTATGCAATGCGGTATGTTGGCGAATAATGACTATCATAAATTGCAATTGTTTAGTCATTCGCTAACAATAGTGGCATTCACATAGTATTCAAACCAATTACCAGATTCGGTGCACACTTGGAAAGAAATGTAGGAAAATTTCCATGCTCAGTTCTTCTATAAAAATAGATAAATAACTATGGTTGATCTAGCCCGCTTTTGGCAATTGCCAAGAAAGGCATGTGAGAGTTATATTACTCGGTTTAAGAGGGTGATGTGCTGATGTAAGATCTTCATGACCGAAGCTGAATTCGTGCAGCTAGCACAAGATGTGCTCCAATATAAACTTCGTAAGAAGTTCATATGGACGAAGTCTATAGATTTATATGATATGACTAAGAAGGTCTTTAGGTATGAGGAGCTCCTACAAGAGGGTTCCAGACAAAAGAACTCATCATTGGGGACATATTACCATGACCCGAATTACAAAGTTGCAATTGCCGAAGTGGTGGGTAAGAAACCACTCGTGTGTTTGGCATTGGTCAAAGCAGAATCGACCGTGTCGACTGCACAGAAAACTCAAAAAAATTATACTTTTAACATTACAAGGGCTGATGAAATATATGAAATTTGGTTAGCCATGAAGTTTATTAAGATTCATGTGAATCATAAGATACCAATGGCCGATGAATTGCAAAAGATAAAGTATTACAAAGGGCATGGAACTCGGTCTCATTTCACTGATAAATGTGTTGTGTTCAGGAACATCACCCAAGATAACATCGACCGTACCTTGCTGAAGTTCCCTAAAAAAGGTGAGAAATCTATGTTGATCGACATGGATCTATTCCTGCCTAACCTTGAGGTCAATATGGTCACGACGAATCTAAGAAAGCGTAATCGGCCACGGCTAAGGGTCCATCTTGGCCCGATCAATCAAGGAGGGATGGAATGCCGACTAGTATAAGGATGACGTTTGCCTCTTCATTCGAATATTGTTCGGCCGAATACCATTCGGCAAGATGGGCAAGGCTCACAACTGTGCAACTGGTGTGCTAGAAGAATGGTTCCTAGATGGGGGATCCTCTTAAATATAAATGGTGAGGCTGTTACATGACTCCTAAGAAAATCAGAGGGAACGATCAGTATCGGCCACAACGAACGACCCCTGCCTACCACTAATGAGTTGAGGTATTTAGCCAAAGAATGGTTAAACCCCCAGCGACTCGAGAAGGAGTATGAAAGTGGTTTACACATTCAAAATTTCCAGCAGCACTAGAGGTGTTGACTCGAACTCAAAAGTGTTGATGGCAAAGGCGTTGAGTGGCAATAATAAGAGAATCAGAAGAAGTTGAAAACTTACCTCAGCCGGAGGTAACCCAACATTGACCTTTCTGGAGGATTCTTGTGTTCAAAGGGCCAATAATTGTAAATACGATGGGGGCAGTTCTATCTCTTATGTTATGTAATCAGGAGTTTGATGTTCTTAGCTGATCCAATCACTCGACCAGTCCTAATAGGGAAGACAATTGTGGTAATTTATCATATTACCTAAGTGATGAGTGCTTCCTAGAGGACGAATGGTTGGTAAATAAATTAACAACAACTATTGAAGCACTACAAGTCACATCATAAGCAAACACCACACTTGGCCTTGCGACTGATGAAAGTGTTAATTGGGTAGAAAACTCTAGTGTGGAGGTAGGTCCAAGAACACTAGGGGGCAATGTTTGGATGAATGAATTATGTTCCATTGCAACATGGGTTTTACGATACCTTCGAGTTTTCAGGCCAGCTCAGCCCAACTCAGCCAAATAAAATGGTAGGTGATGTGGAAGAATATACTGCTCCAGTGATAATACAACATGCTTCCTTTCCTTTTGAATAAAATGCCAGAAATGAACCCGAGATGGATGAAACATCTCATGTTAACACCCCCACAGTAGAGTCAGAGGCTATGTCTGAAAGAGTGGTCATAGAAAGACCCAATCATAGCATGATGCAACATCTTAAGCCATTGTACATATTAGCTCATCTTGAAGGATGCCCAGTCACCAGAATCTTGGTCGATAGCAGGGCTGTCGTTAAGCTCTTACCATTAAGAATGATGTCAAACCTAAGGAAGACGGCATCCAATTTGATCCCCTCAGAAGTTACTGACAGCAACTTTTCTAGTTATGTTATGAAACTCATGATGTCCTGCCGGTTGATCTGACAGTTAGGACCAAAATAGTATTGGCATCATTTTTCATGTTCGATACTTCATTAAGCTATAATGCTTTGTTAGGTAGAGACTGGATTCATGTTCACACCCCAAGTATAGGGTTGTGATGTACCAATAATCTCGGTAAGACCGAGGTTGAATCCACAGGGATTGAACCTTGTACGTAATTTGAAAGTAACTTGAACTAGAACTAGGTGAAGATGTAATCTAAATCAGGAAATTTTAAGGGAATAATGGTGAAATCTTAAACTAAAAGTTGTAAAATTTAAAGGTGGGAAACTAGGGTGCCAAGGATCCACTTGTAGAGATTAGGGAGATCTATGCTTGATTCATAAGCGCAACTAGATTCAGAGTCCCATCTTCATCTAGTTGGAAGATATTTCATTAAAATCCAAATCTGAACTTCATTTGATCTAGTTTTTAATAGAAGATAGGTATGAGAATTAGAATTGATTCCATCACAAAACCATGCCCATGAGACAAAGCAAACAACAGAATTTAACCAATCCACAACCAATCTGAGAAATATATGAATGTTAGGAAGGGTTCCATCATCCAACCATGCCCAAGAGACGATGGTGAACAATAGGGAATCCTAAATTCATAATCCCTATAATGCTAAGAACATGCTCAAAGCTATCGCAGATCCATTATAATTTAAGTCACAACAAACTATTAAAAACTGAAAGCATTCCTTAATATCAAACTATAATCAAAGAGAGTTCAATGTAACATAAATCAAAGCAATAGAAGACCACCCATCACACTACAAGCTTCACCTCTTAGCCCTAGCTAAGAGGTTTAGCCTCTAAATTCTCTTTAAAATATCAAAGGAGAAAACTAAAGAGGAAGAAGCAAGAAGAGCTCTTTGTAGCCGGCCCGCTCTACAACTCTCTCTTTCTTCACATCTCATATCTGATCCGCCGTCCATGCCTTCACGGCTGCTCACGTCCCAGGATAGCCTTCCCACTTCCTTCTCTCTCTCTCTCTCTCTCTCTCTCTCTCTCTCTCTCTCTCTCTTTTATAGGCCCTAAGGGCAGTTTAGAGGGCTGGAAGTCAGTGGAATCTATTTACACAGCAAGCAGTCACAAAAACAAAAATATGTTGCGTTCGGGTGGAATTTTTAGCCAAAGGAAGCGTCGAAAACCTGGTTTTTCTCCATGGCTTTGGTCTTTTTAGCCTGGGATTCCTCTGAACGGTTCAGATCATCCAACCGATCAAGGATGGTGGGCCACAACTCTCTGCAACGTCCGAAAAAATCGAATGTGCGTAATTTGTCTTCCTTTCTGGCTGACATATTCGGCGGGCCCTACAGTGATGTTTTAGTGAAATCCACCCCATTCAATGGATTCCTGGAGAAATTTCAATCGAAAAGGAGTGGTTTTGGTCGAGTTTTGGTGCGGTCCACTATATAAAATCAACTCGTCGTTTATCCTGCATTTTCCTGCGATCCCCGAGTATACGTGTGTATGGGGCCAAAAAGCCATAATGGCTAGGGTCGTGCCTCCCTTCTTTATGCAATAGACGGTCCTGATCGTCCATTTGGACGATGGGTGTGGCCCACCGTGATCAACCGGCAAATGTGCGTCCGCCGCTGGCGATTTTGAGAAGATGGGTCGGGTCAATTGAGAGTTGACCAGACTCTCATTCCGGTGCACATCTGGTATGTGCGCACTGTGCATGCACAATTGCACATGCAGGGTCCACTGTGGTGTGTATGAGAAATTCCCTCCGTCTATCCATATTTTTCATCCTATTTAAGGGGTTTAGACCAAAATTGAAGCATTTCGAGATATCAGGTGGGCTTCATATCAGTGTTTTATGGGTTGATTTGTCCGTTGGACCACTTCCACAAGGATCCAATGGCTAAAATTTGACGTGTACGGTTAATTTATGTTCTTTATGCTAGATATAAAGTTTTGAGCGAACTGATGGTGGGAACCCCGTGATCTTGCATTCTAGATGATTTTCAGGCCTCTTTAGCATGAATTGCTTGATTTTCTAGGATCTTTGGCTTATAATTTCTTCGATCTCGGTCTCCTAGGATTCGTCCATTGCCTTGGTGATTTCTGAGCGTTAAATACATGATTTTAGTACTATTTTTCAGTCCAGGCTCATAAATTCACCTTGCGATACAAACACGATTAAAATCAGGTAATAATTGGGGTCTAATATGCAATATTTGACCCTCAACATTTCATTCATTTGTATATATCCCATTGTTCCAACATCAGTTCGTGGTCTTCTAGAATTGTGATAAAGTTGAGTTGGTCTTGGCCGACAATAAACCCTTTTTGTTCACTTTGAATGCAAATGAAGCTTATTATTATGGGGAAGAAGTATGAATAATTCAGTTCACTAGGAGGAACCAATTTGGCCGACCAACTAGAATATCCATCAAGAAGAATCCAAATAGCCTATTACATAAGTGATCCGACTGGGCGATACCCTGCTAATGGACATTGTTCCTCATCGGCCAATTCCACATTGTACCATCAAGGAAATTTCATGATCAGTACATCAAGAGATAAGAAATACCAAGATGACCTCACTGCTAGAATAAGAAGGTTCGAAGAAAGCTTGCGAGAAGCAGACGATGGCGGCCTCATGAATTTGGCCGATATGAATGACTCGACCGAAGAAGAAAACATCGAGCTTAAGGAGGCTCCTGATAGGATGGAGGATTCTTAGCCCCAAGTTCAGGATCCTTTAGTGGAAATTAACTTAGGAACTGAGCAAGACCCAAAGCCACATTTATCAGTGATTTGCTTAAGCCACAATAGAAACTGCAGTTGATGAATCCGCTCAACGAGTTTGCCGATTACTTCGCATGGGATTACTACGAAATGACAGGACTCGATCGTAGTCTAGTTGAGCACAAGCTACCTATAAAAGAAGGGTATCAGCCACATAAGAAACCACTCAGATGAATGACATCAGGCCTATCAAGTACATCGAGTGGATTTCGAATGTGGTCACAGTTATAAAAAAGAATGACCAATTATGGGTTTGCATCGATTTCTGAAACGTAAATCTGGCCACACCAAAGGATGAATACTTGATGCTAGTGGCTGATCAATTGATTGATAGGGCTATCGGGTATGGGATCGTGTCATGCCCCGAACTCAGAAACCAGGCTCACAAAATTCCCGATCGCCGAATCCGGCGCCGACAGCCTTTGTAGTACCCCATTCTCGGCTCCCGACACCCATATGCCAGGTTCCAATCCTAGGATGCTATAAGGAGGATTTCTAATAATCAATTTGATTCATAATGAGCATAACCAAAAGCATAACCCATGAACAATAACTACAAGAACACCAAATCCATAATGATCAAAAACTTTTGATACAAGGCGTATGAAGGGAAATACAATATACTGAAAATGACAAAAACTCCAAAAGCACGGCTGCATGCTCTAACTGCGGCGAGACTACGGCTGCATCCTGGCATCACCTGCATGCATCAATCGTGCATAAGCTTATAGAAAGCTTAGAGGGTGGTGTAAGTGTGTGCGCAGTATAAGCGTGCTCAGAATGCAAGATCAGAGTAATGCGAAATCGTGCTGATGAGTACATGAATGCAATCAGCCACACCAAGGCTATGCGATGCGAGATATGAATGCTATCGGCCATGTCAAGGCCATGCGATGTGAGATGCAGCTCAAGCATGCCAATCCTCATCATATATCAGTATAGCTCCTCACTAGAGCATCAAATCAGTATGGTTCTCAGTTTAGATAATCACCAGGGTCTAGTACACTCTACGCCAGCTTGTCGTCCCTATCTGAACATACAACTGGGAGAGTGAAAGAGACCTCACTATCTGCCTGCCAATATCAGGCCCGGCTCATCGATAGCGGACCCGTTCCTCAAGCTGGTCAAACTCAACCTAGAAATTGCCCCCTTACTCAGGCCGGTAAGGTCACACCCCTTTCCAACCGACTACGACACAGTGGGAGACGAGGCCTACTGGTATACGGTCCTCGTGCGCTCATGTATCCACTCGGTCTCGACGTTGGAGTCATCCTCTGGTATCATCGGGTTTAGGGATTTTCACCCAGGGACATCTATGGCGCCCGTATGCTAGAACCAAACATTTTCAGTATCCAATCCAGCCACCCACGATGTGTCTGTGGAGGCTATGGCTTTGATGTCGCTAGGGCATACAATACTCATGATCACACAAATGCAAGTGTATGAATCACCCTACCAAACATGCAATAATCCTGCAAGCGTCGTGCGCTCATGTAGGGCAACTCCGCCTATCAAGGAGCCCATAAACAATCCACCCGAGGGCATATGCTATGATCAGTCACTCGACATATCAGACATACATATGATGCATATGATCATGAAACACGGATCTATACTAAACATGTCATAGGATGATGGGCTTTGTACATAACGGATATGGGCCTAGACGGCCTACTCATTATAAGTATGGGCCTATCGGTGGGCCTTACGGAGAGTGACAATGCGGACATTTAACCAACATTATCCTTACAATGTGGGCATCAAACCATCATTGCTCCCAAGGCATAACTCACTATAATAGTCAACACATAAACCATAGTAGAATCACGTTATAATGGACCTCATGTACATCCCATTGGGCCTTCAATACATCAAATGGGCCTCATACCATGGGTCTCTTATATATATCAAAATGGGCCTTAGTGGGCGGGCCACAAATACATCACGTTGGGCCTAATCATATGAGCCTTGCGTACGTCACGATGGGCCTCAACCCACAGACCCTTATATATCACAGTGGGCCTCAACCCATGGGCCCTAAATATGGTAAGTGAGCCACATCACACGGGCCATATGTATATCAAATGGGCCACACCCATATATAGGTGGTCCACTTTATCCTAGATCTGCCTCATTCTTCTACTCATGCCATAAAATGAGCTCTTAAAATAGTTAGAGGGTTGGATGTAACACATGCATCATGGTGGGTCCCACTGTCATTGAACAGTATAAATAAAACACATAAATCATTTTCCACCATCCACCTAGATGGTGGAAATAAAACACAAATATCATTGTGGGCTCCACCGTCCGCCTGGACGGTGGGAATAAATCACATATATCACTGTGGTTCCCACGTGGGGCCCACCATAATGTTTGCTTTCCATCCAACCTGTTGATAAGGTTGAACAGATCCGGGACCCACCAAAATGTTTATTTTCTACCCAACCTGTTGATGAGGTGACATGGATCTAGGGCCCACTGGAATGCTTATTTGCCACCTAACCTATTCATAGGGTCACACAGTCAGGGAGGGCCCACCGTAACATGTATTTTCCATTCAACCTGTTTATAAGGTCACATGGACCTGGGGGTGGACCTGGAGCCCACCTCAATGTGGTTCACCAATCCAGCCCACCCATTATGTGTGTCCCACTTGGCTGAGGGTTCAGACCAAGTTTCAGCCGCATGCAAATTTCAGGTAGGCCCCACCAGGTGATTTTATATGTTTTAGACATATCCTCACATGATTTTAGACGATATGGCCCACCTGAGTTCTGTATATGACTGATTTTTAGGTGGCCCGTAGCCAGGGGGAGGCCCACGCAATGCATGGTGTTGATGTTCGAAACGCATCACAGTGGGGCCACGACAAATACTAGGCCGTGAGGCCCACCGAGATCCATCCATCCGTAGTAGCAATGAGCGCAAAGGCTGTCAAGTCTGTCACAGCAAGGCAGCAGCACTACTGCTCTTCTTCTTCTCTTTTCTTTTTGTCTAGGTGGGACCCACATTAACCAGATCTACCCTGTCCATTGTATGTGTCCCACAAAATTAGGGGTCCAAACCAAGTTTCAGGTGGGTCTAAGCTTCTTGTGGACCCCAGCAATCATTTTTCCAAGTTTTAACGGAAAATACTAGCATTCTCAATGCCACGGCCTGCCAGATAATTGGATCGGTCTCATTTTTCAGTTCAACGCCTAAAATGATGCAAGGGTTGGGATGGATGGCTTGGATCATGCATAAACATCAAGGTGGGGTCTACATGGGTAGCCCACCCCAAAAACATTTTTTTTATTACCTTGAAAGTACACACCCATGTCAATCCATGCACTCCATATTAGCTATACCCACCGAGCGTCCAGGGACGCTGGACGGTATAGATACAACACATGCACTATGGTGGGTACCACATGGACGTGGCCCACCATTCTTATATATACGTGTATATATATACACACACACATATATATATATAATGTAAATATAATACACTATATATGTTATGTAGACTACGGATCTCTCCTAAAATGCAGTGGGCCACACCATCCGATGGATGGAGTAAGTTTAACACAAATTGATGAGCCCACTACATTCTAAGGAGAGGAAAAAGATAAGGAGAGAAAGAGAGAGAAAAGGTGATGGTGGGGCCCCGCCACTATGGGCCCCACATAATACAACTCATACATCAAAATGGGCCCACCAACAAGTGAGCCCTAAAAATAAGATTTCACTGGTGAATCACCCACCTCTTGCACTCCTCCTTGCTCGTTAGCCTCCTTAGCTCCTTGCCTACACTTTTAATGGTGGTAGATGAGGAATGGACGGTTGAGATGGGAGATGAGAGAGTGGAAAAAATGAGCCACACTTGTTGTTTGGGAGAGGGAGAGAGCTTGGATGTATGGATTTTTGCTTGGGAGAGATTTTTTTTTGAGAAAATGAGGTGATGGGAGGGTGTGTGATGGGGATGCGTAGAGTGATGTGTTGTAAGAAGAGATGGGTGGAGGGAGATGTGAAGTGATGTGAGGGTTGACTTTGGGCTTGCTTGTGTAAGAGAAAGGTATGAGTTATTGTACTTGGGTATAGAGTGACTTGACTTGTACTTGACATGAGTGATTGATTGATTGATAGGACATTTTGTAGAGATTCTCTCGAAGTTCGCAACGTGTGGCATTTCTTCGAATTGAACATGGGCCTACATCTTCTACCCTGGGTATCAGACCAGTGCGCGAGTCGCGACGTTGGAACTGCGGTGACGCTGCGGTCGCTATGATACAAGTTCTGGTTTGAGTCGACTTTGGCATGCAGGACTCGACTTAGGATCGTGCGCAAACGTCGGTAACGGGTCAAGGGTTGCCGAAATTCGATCGGTAGGATTGCAGAAGCCTACGGAATGGTACAGACTAGGGTACAGGTCTTACAGATCGTGTCTTTTATGGATGGCCATTCTAATTATATATAGATCTATATCGTATTGGACGACATGTCGAAAATGACATTCAGATGTTTAGGTCCATTAAGGACTTATTGCTGGGTGGTTATGCCTTTCAGACTTAAGAAAGTGGGAGCCACATATCAGAGAGCAATGAATGCCATATTTTATGATATGATCAGCCAATTTATGAAAATCTATGTGGATGATGTCGTAGTTAAGTCGGACGG
The DNA here is from genome assembly GCA_030180095.1 of Magnolia changhungtana. Lineage (NCBI taxonomy): Eukaryota > Viridiplantae > Streptophyta > Magnoliopsida > Magnoliales > Magnoliaceae > Magnolia > Magnolia changhungtana. The sequence continues at coordinate 613,541 of JASAUF010000502.1, read as the reverse complement.
TATAAAAAATCATATCGGCCAATTGCATAAATCATTCGAGTGAATGAGGTTCCATACGCTGAAAATGAACCCTTTAAAGTGTGCTTTCGGGGTCTCGGTCGGCAATTTCCTGGAATTCTTGGTGCATCAGTGTGGGATTGAAGTTTATCAGAATAAAGATCGAGCGATCATTAGTGTTCACCCGCTGAAGAATGAAGTCAAACTGTGACGATTCCTAGGGCAAGTCCATTTCATTCCAAGGTTCATATCTAATTATATAGGAAAGACTAATATCTTCTCACCATTGATAAAGTCAAAGAATGGGTCTAAGATCGTTTGGTAGGTGGCCCACCAACTGGCCTTTGATAAAATCAAGGAATATTTGATGAAACTGCCAGTTCTGATGCTATCAGTCAAAGGTCGACCACTCAAGCTATATGTTGCAGCATCTGCAAAATCGGTTGGAGCTCTCCTGGGCTAGGATGTTGATATGCGGAATGAGCGTGCGATTTAGTATTTAAGTCAAACATTGATTGATGCCGAAAGACGGTACTCTGCTATAAAGAAGTTATGCTTGCCATTATATTTCACAACCACTAAATTAAGACATTATTTGTTGGCTGAGAGAATAAATGTAATAGCAGTGACTAATTTAGTGAAATGTATGTTGAATCGACAGATTTTAAATGGCCAAATCACCGAATGGGTGTTAGCTTTATCTAAATTTGATCTTTGTTATATTCCATAAAAAGCAGTAAAGGGTCGGGTCATAAAAAAAATTTGGCCAACCGTGCCTCTAATCTGGAAGAACAAATTTCTCTAGAGATTATGAGTTTGTATTGCATACAGCTAACGCCGTGGAAATTCATTTTTGATTGTTCAATGACGCATAAAGTATATGGAGATAGTATAATTTTAATCGCCCCAAATAGAAACAGGCATGAATTTTCATTCCAATTGGAGTTTGACTGCACCAATAATCAGGTTAAGTACGAAGCCATGATAATCGGCCTAGAATTATTGATGGAGTTATGTGCGAGAAATGTGATGGTAATAGGGGATTCATAGTTAGTGATCAATCAGATGTCATGACTATTCAAGTGTACTATTACGACCTTATTGCCATACTATCCCTTAACAACCTATATGTTGGATTGTGAGACCCGTATCCTGGACCGTACCGCTCCGTAGGCTTCTGCGGTCCTCCCGGTTGAATTTCGGCGACCCGCGACGAGTAGATTGCATTTGCGCGTGACCTTGAGTCATGTCCTATTAATCTAAGTCTGCTCAATCTGAGACTTGTTGTAACAACCCGAAAATCGAGGGTCGAGAATAAACTCAACTCCCGAGTTCCAGAACATCACTTATGCAACAAAATGAATGATGATTGAATGTTGACTGTATTTGTGCATTGAACATGAGTGAGATTAAGCCAAAACAGCATATCATACTCCAGAAACAATCAAATTGCAAGCGGAAGACTGTGATAGATATATATAATATAAAAACAGTGGTGAGTCTCCAGAGTGTGATAAAGTTACCAGGTTAGTTAATTACAAGTACAATTCTAAAATATACCTAATGTGAGGAAGTGTAATGTCTTCTATCCCAAGTATCATAGCCCCGTCAATATAATACCAGGTCTTCATAGACCTACCAGAGAGTTACAGATAGGAGAACTCCTCATCATCATAGAAGTAGTCCAGCTCTGCTTCATAAGCATCGCCATTACCTGAAACTCAACAAATCTGGTTGGTGTGTACAACACCGTCCCGTAACGTGGGAGTGAGTGATTAACTCAGTGGAACAATAAAGCATAGGTTAACATGTTATCAATTCAGTCAAGCAGTAATGATAAAGCAGTAAAATCAAACACTCCTAACTACTCTTATTAATGCAAGTATGAATGACATGATGTATGCCCTCACCGACACTCCCTCATGCGACACCCTCTTCGTTCGCGGCATGCTTTCATCCCTCAGTGCTCCACATCTTCCAGGCACATGCAATGCATGATGAGCATGATTACCGAGTTGTTATTATTCTATTTCAAACAGCAAGATTGGGAAACTAAGGTACCTCCCTTGTATCATTCCCATACATGATCCATTCTAGGGTCGTCAGTCCTAGTTAATCTCAGACGATGGTGTGTTTCTGGGTCACTGCAGAGCCTCAGGCGTCGTTGGATCAAGTATACACGGAATCGTTGCACCACTCCCCCATCACTTCTTTAACGATTCATCACTATACAGATACAGGCCTAGTTCATACTCTATACACTGTGGCAAAACTCATCGCCTCACCGCAAATTCGAGTATGCTCGAGGTCACTTCACTAACGTCCCTACCAACCGGCGCCTATTTCGGCCCGACCGGTCCCACTTATCGAGAATGGGACCCTACCGCAACCCGACCGAGGACCACAAACAGTTAGCTACGCCGGTGTAGGCCGACAAAGACGAATATAGTGTCCCATACCACCATAATCGGTTCACGAGTCCGGATTGCTCACCGGTCACTACGGGAGGCAGGTGGTCGCTGTGGCATACAATTTACACGAATCGTTGCACCACTCCCCCATCACCCATCGCCCAAAGATAGCCGACAAATGCTCGACCACGGTGTCCCATACCACCATGCCTCGGCTCATGAGTCTTAGCGGATCGAGGTACCATGGTTAAAAGGGTTTTCACCGGTAAGTTTGGTACCCTAGGTTCAAGCAAAAGAATGACTAAACATGGTGAACATACATTAGACACATCGGGTTACTTGACGAGCCCGACTAGCTCGAGCGCACAATCAATTAGACGACATGAAATGCATAAGCACTTCGCGTGGCCTAACCACTTTCGCTAACCGACGCGACTCGGTTCGTCAAACACATCCCACGTGGCGACATGAACCTCGGCCACGATCTCAAATGCATCGACTCCGGGATGCGGACTATAGACATAGTCCCAAACTCAATCAATTCTCATCCATAGCATGTGGAGTAAAGCATGATAAACAAAGTAATTCAAGCATGCTAGTAGGCATGTTATAAGGCATGTTATAAGGCATGTTATAAAGCATGATATAAAGCATGTTGCAAAGCACTACATCAGTATAAATACAAACACATATATTGCAAGTAAGCAGCTTAAGTAAGCAACCTCATGGAGGTAATCATACATGTCACTAGGGTAGTTGAGAATCCCATCTCAACACTCTCCTAAGACATCAACATTCAAACACTTGCTCACACAAACATTTCCACAAACACTTAACATACACTATTTCACATACTTGGTGTATGTTAGTAAACATGTATTAGGGCGAGTCCTCTCGCCAAGCAAATAATTTACGCATATATAGTATATTTATACAATAAATAATCATGGCAAACACATGTCTAAAATACATATGTATACAAGATTTTTCTACAATACAAGATTTGTACATACATAGTGTATATTAGTAAAACATGTATTTGGGCGAATCCATTCACCAAATAAGTATTTTATCCATATATCATATATTCATACAACAAATAATCATGTCAAACACATTTCCAAAAAATATACGTATACGGTATTTCTACGAATACCTAGAATATGTAAAATTCCATAATTTGCATCTTTAATCGAAACAAAAATCGGAAAGCACTTTGTACATGTGCAATGCATGCAGATCATGAATCTATCATTATCTGACATTGAAAGCGTTGAAAACCATAACCTATACACCTAAAGTCCGTACCTTTTGTCGTAGAATCGTAATCTTGAGTCGATAGGTTCATTAAGCTTCGTATACGGGAGTTTGGCAACCTGAGAACGAAACAGATTAGCTATTGCATAACCTACAACCTATACAACTCTAAAACAGATTAGGGTTAGGGTTTCTTACCTAGAACGCACTGGAATAATCGCCGGAAAGCGATGAGAATCGAGGCGGTGGAGCCCGAATAGCGGCAGGAATGGCAAGGGAGGGAGTTCCTCCCACATCTCCCTCACTTTCTCTCACCTTTCTCTCTTCTCAAACCCAAATTCGTGTGGCTGAAATGGGGGAGGGTTTAAGGTCCTTATATAGTCTAAAACTTCACCGAAACAGACTTCTGGACAAGGTTCACCTAGGTTATAACCAAAGCGGAACTTTTTCAAATTTCAACGGAGGACTTCTCCATTAAGGACTTATTCTTTGCGGGCCTCCTTGAGCCAAAGGTCGGACTTAAGCTCACCGACACCGGATCTACGTTCTATTAAGTTTTCGTTTCAGTCGGATTTCCAGATCACGCGTGGCGGACTAGTTTCAGTTCGACGGTTAGTAGGTCTCGATCGGAGATTCCGAGTACATGTAAATGTGTATGAAATTTCTCCTGATCCGAGGGTGTAATTTGGTCTGATTCTGACGGTCTGGTTGCTTAAAACTGATCCGCAAATGAGAGATGCCAGATTACTATTTAAGATATTTATTTTTAAAGAAAATAAGTGTTTTCACATTCTCTCGCTCCGGACTCAAGCGAACAGCCGTGGGACATCGGCTGGATTTGATTTCCGAGATGGTTGTCAAGCCCAGCGAGGCGGTCCTAAGTCCTTAACCTCGTATTGTTCGGACTCCCGATGTGCGGTCTAGATCAGATATGGAGTTTCGAGATGCTCTCAAGAGCAGTCGGGTAATGAGTTTGATTCGAGATTTTAGGGTAACCTAGCGTCAATGATTCTACAAGTTTTGGGTCTTGCAGATCGTATTTAAAGCGATTCTAGCGGATTTCGTAGCTAATCTGGTTTCACACTTAGTTACTTTGTCTCATTTCTAAAGGATTTAGTCCTAAGTGATTTCTGGTCGAGGTGGTACTCAGGCCTTTGTAGTTTGTATATAAGGTGATCCAAGTTATAATACTTAACTAGTTTAAGATAGTGTTTAGGGTGAAAGTACTTAGGAAAATTGAAAGAACAAGGTGGTGAAGGGTTGGATTTGTGAAGGAAATGGGTTTAGAAGTGATTTTAGACTATGGGATTCAGTTCTGACAAGTTAATAAGGGCCCATTGCCTAAGGACGTCTAATTTCAGGTTGGCAAAAATCTGGGGTGTTACACTTGTACCTTTACGACCGCGCCATCACCGCGGTTCTAATGCCACGTCTCGCGCACCGAGGTGATACCCGGGCCAGGAGATTTGGGCCCGCGTTCAATTCGAGAAAAATGCCGCGCAATTGCAAAACCCAAGAGAACATCACATCAATCAAGTACACATCACTGTCATCACTCACACCCATCCCCAAGTACAGCCACCCTCCCTAAAGTCAACTTTCTCTTATAACAAAATACACCCATCACTCACCTTTTCACCCATCACCCCCTTACATCACTCACATCTCTCTCATCTCTCTCATTTTTCCCAAGCAACCCAAACGTCCAACATTTCCATGGGAGAGAGGAGAAGTTAGTGTGGCTCACCTTCCTACCTCCCATCTCCACCATCCAAGCTTCATCTCGACCATTGAAATGCATTCTATGGAACTCTAGGACGCATCGGTAGGAGAAGAAGTCCAAGAAGATGATCAGTGGGTAATTTTTGTTTAGATTTAATGATTTGAGGACCCACATATGGTGGGACCCATCTTGATGTATGCATTGTATAGGGAGGGTCATAGTGGCAGGGTCCCTCCCCTTCTCACATTTTTAGCTCTCTCTCTCTCTCTCTTACCCTTTTGTGGCCCACCTTGATGTTAATCCACATTGTCCATCTGGACGGGTGGTGTAGGGCCACCATGATGTACCTATAGCTAGGTCGTCCATCCATTACAGCGTATCGGGCCCACCCCACACGTGCTGCACATGTGGGATGGGACCCACCTTAATGTATTTATTCTTTATCCACTCCGTCCATCTAATTTGACGAGCAGCAAATAACTGTTGTATCAACGCAGCAAGTTCTGCTGATTTGATTGTGAGATGTGTTATAATCTAAACCGTCCAGCAGCAAGGCTGCTACAGTGGGACGTGACCCCCATAGTGATGTATGCGTTATATACCCATACTGTCCATACATTTCGTCCAGGTCCAGCAGACCCACCAAATGCATGCGTCTCATCCAGCCGTCCAAATCAATGGGATGCGACTAGAAGGTCCAGCAGTTGTGGGACCCCCGTTATACGTGTGCTCTCCCAACCGTCCGTACTAGGGTAGCGTATGGGGCCCACCTTGACTTGATGTGTTATGATCCACACCGTCCATGATGTGGGGTCCACCTGATGTCAGGATCTAATTCACACCAACTGTCCAGCGTCTAGGCACTACGTGAAAAATGGAAAAAAATGATGGATTTAGAGACGGTTCTGGACCGTCTCTAAAAATGTTTGGTTTAAAGACGCTTTAGAGACGGCCGTAAACCGTCTCTAAAATTTTAGACGGCTCTTGACCGTCCTTAATATTGTCTTAAAAATTTGAACGTCCACAAATCATTTAAGACGGTCAAAAACCGTCGTTAACTGTAGAAAAAAGACGGCCATTGATCGTCTGAAAAAGAGACGGCCTTTGACCATCTTATATGTAGCCATTTGAGACGGTCAAAGACCGTCCATATTAGAGACGGTCATTGGCCGTCTCTTAGTGGTACTCTAAGACTGTCGTGGACAGTCTCAATTAGAGACGGTCATTGGCCATCCTTTACTGGTAATATGAGACTGTCAAGGACCGTCTCAATTAGAGACGGTCATTAGCCATCTTAATTTGAGACTGTGAAAGACCATCTTAATTAGAGACGGTCTTTAGCCGTCTTATAACGGGCAGGTGTAACCGTCTCTAATGGTCAACACTTACACAAAAACCTAATGAATTTCGAAAAAAAAAAATAATTGAGAAGCTTAGAAAAATAATTAACAACATTTAAGAAAATTTTAGATTTTGAAAAAAAAAAAAAAAAAAAAAACTATGATTTTATAATAATCTAGATTTTGAAAAAAAAAAATTAAGAACTTTGAATAATGTTAATAATTTTGAAAAAAAAAAAGATTTCGATAAAAAAATAATATTTTGAAAAAGAAAATATAAAAAATTAAACAAAATTGTGAAAAAATTGACAAATTGTAAAAAATATATATTTTTAAAAAAGAAAATTAGATTTTGTATTTTGATAAGAAAAATTAAAAAGTTATATAACAAGATTTCGATAAAAAAATGATATTTTGAAAAAGAAAATTTAAAAAATTAAATAAAATTGTGAAAAAATTGACAAATTGTAAAAAAATATATTTTTTGAAAAAGAAAACTAGATTTTGTATTTTGACAACAAAAATTGAAAAGTTATATAAGAAAAGTGAGATTAAAAAAATGATATTTTGAAAAAGAAAATTTAAGAAATTAAACAAATTTGTGAAAAATTGACAAATTGTAAAAAAATATATATTTTAAAAAAGAAAACTAGAGATTTTGTATTTTGACAAGAAAAATTAAAAAGTTAGATAACAAAAGTGAGATTTTGATAATGTGTTATGTATCGCTTATCGCCCCTATGTTTCTCCAATCCAATTTTGGGCCGGGTATAAAAAAATGTGTAGATTTAAATCTTAAGTGGACCACACCACTGGAAAGAATGATAATATAGTACCTCGCCATTAAAAATTATAAAGAGCCCATCGTAAGGTTTTAGTTATGATTATTTGCAATCCAACTTATTGATAATGTAAAGAAGATCTAGATGAAGGTAAACTACAAGAGGAAGAGAAAAGACGGAAGAGGTGAGCAGAGCAAAGCAGAGCGGGAGAGCAAAAAAAAAAGGATCGGAAGAGAGACAGATACGATGGCGCCCGAACCAGAAGATGTAGATATTAACAATGAGAAAAACCCTCCTCCTTTGGATGAAGACGACATAGCACTCCTCAAAACCTATGGTTTGGAACCTTACTCTTCTAGAATAAAGAAGGTGGAGAAGGAAATCAAGGAAATAGCCAAGAAGGTTAATGACTTGTGTGGAATAAAAGAGTTGGACACTGGGTTAGCTGTATCCAGCCAATGGGATCTTGTTTCTGATAAACAAATGATGCAGGAGGAGCATCCTCTTCAGGTTGCAAGATGCACAAAAATAATAAATCAGAACTCTGAGGATGCAAAGTATGTGATAAATGTTAAACAAATTGCCAAGTTTGTTGTTGGCTTGGGCGATAAAGTTTCGCCAACAGATGTAGAATAAGGGAAGTGTGTCAGTGTTGATCGAAATAAATACCAAATTCAAATTCCCTTGCCTCTGAAGATCAATTCGAGCGTTACCATGATAGCGGTAGAAGAAAAACCAGATGTCACATACAATGATGTTGGTGGGTGTAAGGAGTGGATTGAAAAGATGCGAGAAGTTGTGGAACTCCCCATGCTCCATCCAGAGAAATTTGTGAAGCTTGGCATTGATCCTCCGAAGGGGGTGCTCTACTACGGTCCTCTAGGAATAGGCAAAACTTTACTAGCTAGAGTTATAGCCAACAGAACTGATGCTTGCTTTATTCGTGTTATTGGAAGTGAGCTTGTTCAGAAATATGTTGGAGAGGGGGCTTAGATGGTTCGCGAGCTTTTCCAGATGATGCGATCAAAAAAGGCTTGCATCATCTTCTTTGATGAGGTGGATGTGATCAGCGTACAATGCTCGAAATTGTGAATTAGCTTGATGGCTTTGATGCTCGAGGAAACATCAAAGTTTCGATAGCAACAAATAGGCCCGACACACTAGATCCAGCATTGTTGTGTCCTGGACGGCTAGACCGTAAGGTTGAGTTTGGTCTGCCTAATCTGGAGAGCAAAACACATATATTCAAGATCCACACATGGACAATGAATTGTGAGAGGGATATTCGGTTTAAGCTTCTTGCTCGCCTCTGCCCCAACTCCACTGGGGTAGACATCATAAGTGTATGCACTGAGGTGGGCATGTATGCAATCCAAGTACGGATAAAGATAGTGACGGAGAAAGATTTCTTGGATGCAGTCAACAAGGTCATCAAAGGATATCAAAAATTTAGTGCAACTCCCAAGTACATGGTCTACAACTGACCGAGACTGCTTACTGCTTTACCCTGGCCTTTCATGACTTGATCCTGTTTGCCCCGCAATGTGTTGGCTATCAATTCATCTGTTAAAAATTGTGTGTAAAAGGGGCCTCGCCTGTCTTCTTTGTTTGGTTTGTTTTTTTGAATATCTGTAACTGTCTTTAGTTGGAGTTGCAAGAGCAGATGGTGTTCTTTGGTCTCCCTGGTACTGGCTGGCAACCCTAAATTTCTTAAGGTCACGAAAATAATTTAAATAGTTACACAAAAAGAGCATTGTTGTTATTTAGGGTTTTTTTTTTTTTTAAAAAAAAGATGAAGGTAAACTACAAAGATCAAATCGATCCAAAATTTTTGTGGCCTTCAAAAGGTTTTTAATAGTTATTCATCACTGTTTTGATTGGTATGACCCACTTGAGATTATTGAGTTCTTATGATTTGAAATCACATCCTAAAATATGATGCGAAAATATATGGACGGTGTCGATATACATAAAAGATATCAAGGTGGGCCCTACACAGTTAGAGTAACACCCATGAAGGAGTTACCTAAATAGTGAAATGGTACTATAAGGTCACCTCATGGGAACTTCTCATGAGGTGCACCCCTGATGTATGTAGAACATCAACACCATGCATTTGATGTGTCCCTTTTAAGTCCAAAAATCAGTCGTATACGAAACTCAGGTGGGCCATAGCATCTAAAACTATGTGAAGACATCCTTAAAACATATAAAAGCATTTAATTGGTGGGGCCCACATGAGTTTTGAATGTGTATGAAACTTGGGCTGACTCCTCATCTAAGTGGGACACACATAATGAATGGGCTGGATCTATGAACCACATCTAGGTGAGCCCAATAAATGATTATGAATGTTTTAATGGGAGGGTAACCCTCTCAACTATAGTATGTGGTGTGGCCCCCTCAAGTCATAGATTGACTTTATTTTTAAGCTCATGGCCCAAAGTCATGGTTTATCGACACCGTCAATCCATTTTTCCAGATCATTTTAGTGGTTGAGTCCACAATTAAAGCATATCCAAAGCTCAAGTGGACCATACCACAAGAAACAGTGGGAATAATGAATTTCCACGGTTGAAATCTTCCTATGGCCTACAGTGATTTTTATTTGTCATCCAACCTATTCAATATATCACAAATACATGGATGAAGGGAAAACTAAAATATCAACTTGATCCAAAACTTCAGTGGCCTCCCAAAAATTTTCAACGGTAGACGTTCAATTTATACTGTTTCCTATGATGTGGTCCACTTCAGATTTTTATAGGCTTCAATTTTGAGGTTATGTAATAAAATTATATGTTAAAATGGATGGATGGAGTGGATAAAATGAATAAATCATGGTGGGTCCCACAGGATTTACTCAGTATGCTTAGGGTATAAGGGGCTCTATAGGGCCTAAAAAAATGTGTCTTATCTAAGGCGTCTATATATTTTAAAATATTATTATAGTGTATGAAACCAAAAATCATATAGATTGAAGGCTAAAGTGGACCATCTGGTAGGAAACATGGAGATTAAATCACATATGTTTGCTTTGGTGGGGAATAGATTGGCTACTCCCCCTGACACCAGCCATTGGCTAGTGGTCGGTGCTCCGTGGGGCCCACCATGATATATGTGTATCATCCATGCCGTCCATCTATTTTTATATATCATTTTATGATATGATAAAAAAATGAATTATATCTCAATCTCAAGTGGACCACATTATAGGAAATAGTGTTGAATGAATTTTGACCATTAAAAACGTTTTGGGGGCCATAAAAGTTTTGGATCAAGCTGATATTTATTTTTTCCCTTCATCTAGGTCTTTATGACCAAATCAACAGATTAGATGTCAAATAAACAATACAGTGGGCCTTAGGAGGATTTTAATTCTGAATATCCATTCATTATTTTTGTCCTGTGGTGTGGCCCACCTAGGATTTATATCCCTATTGTTTTTTGTATCAAGCACTGAAATGATCTGTAAAAATGGATGAACGGAATGGATGAAACATGTACATCATGATGGGGCCCACAGAGAGCACCGACCACCAACCACGGTCCGGCCCAAAATTCGGTGGGCGCTCAAAACAAGCCACGCCCGATGTTTCCCCCCATTTCTCAGCCCCTCCCTTTTCTCCTGCCCGCAGCAAACCTCCCCATGAAAACCATCTCTCTCTCTCTCTCTCAACCCGTCAGTAGCTAATCTGTGTCCCCCTCTCCTCTCTCTCTCGCCTTCTTCTCCAAACTTTAGCAGTCGCCTGCCGCGCCTCCATCGCAAGATGAGTAACGTTGCTTGTCACAAGAGTTCTATAGCCATGAGTGGAGGTAGATCAATGGATCTGGCGGAATCAAATGTTATACACAACACCGGTGGTGGATCGAACATCCACGGCTGCCTCCATCGAAGACAGAGGTGACGGTATGAAAACCCTAATTACTGGATTTGGCAGATTAGGATATTCCAATTTGGGGATGGAAACTGAAATATAAGTGTAGGTTTAGGTTTAGGATATTCCAATTTGGGGATGGAAACTGAAATATAAGTGTAGGTTTAGGTTTAGGATATTCCAATTTGGGGATGGAAACTGAAATATCAATGGCTGGATTTGGTATCTGAAATCCCTAATTTGGGAATTCAATTTTTTGAAATCTGAAAATCCCCAATTCTGATTTGGGAATCATAATCCCTAATAATGTGCTTAAGGATCGAAAGCCCTAATATCTGGATTTGGAATTCGAAAACCCCAACAGCTAATTTGGGATTCGAAATCCCCAATTACCCTTATTTGGGATTAAAATTTGAAATCCCTAATTATCTGATTTGGGGTTTTGCAAAAAATCTAATTGCTAGATTTAAGGATTCGAAAATCCCTAAAAAATTTGGAAACAAAATTCCAAATTCTTAATTGAGAATTATAATCCCTAATAGCCCTATCGATCCTCCATACCTGATCCAGGGTTTTATTTTTCCATTCTCAGGTTTGGAGAAGAGAGAGGAGAGCCTTTGAGGAAGGATTTCTCAGAGACTTCATCAATTTCTAGAGGTAGTATTTCCCCTCTTTCATCAGATCTGAGTATTTTCTCATCTCTATTGCGCTCTTCCCACGTTTTAGGTTTTTTTTTCCTCCTTTTATGCTGCTTCCTGAAAAAGAATAGGGGGTCCTCAGGTCTTACATGAACTAATTGATGACTTCAATTAGACATGACTTCAATGGGACATATTTGACTGAAAAGGTCCATTCCTAGTGGCTAGGATCTTGCATTTTGAGTGATTTTTGAGGCATGGTCTATTAAGGTGGACAAGCTTTACCAATAGTCTAGATCGGTGAACCATGGGCCCCGTTTGTTCAAACTGAAAGCTCAAGTATACTGCATATATCACTACGCCAAAAGTGGCAATTTGCGACATATTTTTGCGACGGACGATCTTGGTTTACTGACGGATTTAATCCGTCGCTAACGGAAAAAGTCCGTCGCTAAGCCCGTGTTTGTTGAAAATCCGTACTCTGAACGTCGTTGAATTTAGCGACGGACTGAAATCCGTCGCTAAAAACTGATTTACGACGGGTTTTGGTCCGTCGTTCATTGGCGACGGATAAAATCCGTCGCAAATTTGATTTTGTTACCGTCGTAAATTCCCGCCCAAAACACCAAAATGGCGCGCTTTTCAGTAGCTTTTGCGACGGATGATTGTCCGTCGTAAAAGGACTATTGCGACGGATCATGTCCGTAGTAAAAGGACATTTGCCTTTTAAAAATTCTATAAAAATTAAAAAAATTAATGTTATTTTTTTGTAGTCTAATAATTATTTTTTAATAGAATTTCAATGGTTTAATTGTACATATTTGTATCTAAGATTATTTTTTAATAATTGATGGAATGCAAAAAGAAATTTTATTTTGTTTTTATATCAAATGAGTGAAATTTTTATTTTTATTTTTTAATTTAAAATTAATATTTAAATGATTTGTAATATCACATGAAAAAGAATATTGAGAAGTTTAAAAAATTTAACAATGTTTGAGAAAAAAATTAGATTTTGAAAAAATAAAAATAGTGATTTAATAAAAATCTATTTTGTGGGAAAAAAGAATTTTGAATAAAGTTGATAAATTTGAAAAAAAAAAAGCATTTGATTTTCAGAAAAAAATAATCTCCTGAAAAAGAATATTAAAAAAAATGAATGTGAAAATTTTCGCAATGTGGGCCCCGCCATAATATTTTATAAAAACAATGAGATTTTGAAAAAAAAAATTATCATTTTAAAAAAGAAAATTGAAAAGTTGAAAACAAAATGATGCTTTTAAAGAGAAAAATTGGCATTTTGGAATTTTTGGGAAAAAAATTAAAATTTGGGAAATTTTTTGAGATTTTGAAAATCAAAATTCTGAATTTATATTTTAATTTTTTTGAAATATTTTATAATAAAAATGATATTTTGTTAAAAATTTTCAAAGAAAAATTAAGAGTAAAAAAATATACATTTTGAATAAAAAAATGTTATTTTTAAATAGAAATTGAAATTTATCTGTGAAATAAAAAACATTTGTTAATAAATTATTAGGTACGTCCACTAATTGAACCTTTAAACGTTAAAATGAAATTTCACTCAAATTATTGATCAATCTTGTATGCCCAATATCTTCCTCATATGTAGCTTGATCGAGGCGAGTAACTAGTCAAATTGTGGGTATTGATCAGTAAAGTAGAGTGAATGGACCAGACATGTAAAATGGGTCAAATATTCTGGTCAAAATAATGACCCAACTTAGTAACATCGTGAGAACCTAAAAATTGATGTTAGTAAGTTTTGTGTGCCCCATCATGATGTGTGTCGAACATCAACACCATGTATTTGATGTGTTCCCTTTAGGTTATGAGATATCTCAAAAATCATTCGTATACGAAACTTAGGTGAGCCATACCATCTAAAACCATGTGAAGACATCCTAAAAAATATAAAAGCACTTGGTGGGGCCCACATGAGTTTTGGATGCGGCCGAAACTTGGTCTGACCCCTCATCCAAGTGGGACGCACATAATGAGTGGATTGGATATGTGAATCCCATTTAGGCAGGCACGATATATGATTATGAATGTTTCAAGGAAACCCCTCTCTACTATATTTAGGTGAGTTACTCTTTACCCTTACCAAAGTAAACTCTGTGGGGTCTACCCTTATTTATTTATTTTATCCACTCCGTTCATCCATGTTAACAGATAATTTGAGGTCTAAAGAACAAAAATGAAGCATATCCAAAGCTCAAGTGGACCACACCACAGGAAATAGTGTGATAAAACCTCTACTATTGAAAAATTCTTGGAGGCCATAGAAGTTTTGGATCAAGCTAATGTTTATGTTTTCTCTTCAATCATATCTTTTTTATATTATGAACAGGTTGGATGAAAAATAAATATTACTTGTGGGCCCAAGGAAGGTATCAACAAAGTGGAAATCATTATTCCACCACTGTTTAGGTGTGGCATGGTCCACTTGAGTTTTGGATTTACCAAAAATGGGATCAACCCACACCGTTCATCCATTTTTCAAGATCATTTTAGAGAATTATCCAAAAAATGAACCATATCCAAAGATTAAATGGACCAAATCACAAATAAGGGAATGGATTGACTACTCTCCGAGCACTGACCAATGGTGGTGGTCGGTGCTCTATGGGCCGACATGATGTATGTGTTTCATCCATGCCGTCCATCTATTTTTAAAGATCATCTTACAACATGAGATAAAAAATGAGGTATTTCCTAATCTGAAATGGACCACATTACAGGAAACAATGTTGAATGAGCGTCAACAATTAAAAACATTTTGGGGGCCATAAAAGTTTTGGATCGAGATGATTTTTGTTTTTCCCCTTCATCTAGGTCTGTATGACCTAATAAACAGATTGGATGTCAAATAAACAGTACATTAGGCCTTAGGAGGATTTTAACTATGGATATCCAATCACTATTGTTTTCATGTGGTGTGGTCTACCTAAGATTTATATACCTCTCATTTTTGGAATAAATTCCTAAAATAATCTTAAAAAATGGATGAACGTAAAGGATGAAATACATATATTATGGTGGGGCCCATAGAGCACCCACCACCAGCCATGGGGCTGGTGTCGAGAGAAATGCGAGACTAGCCACTCAAGTGACGTCAACAAGTTCCGTGGCCCCACCATGATGTATGTTTTATATCCACACCTTCCATCCATTTGTAATATCCAATGAGTGAGTTAAATCCAAAGCTCTAGTGGACCCAACACAGAAAACAAAAACAGTGGGACAGGGAAGCCCACCGTTAAAAACTTTAAAGGCCAAGTTTTAGGGTCTGTTTGGGCAGTGGGATTAGAAGGGATTAGGTGGGATGAGATTCAATTATTACCCATGGCGGGGATTGTCCCCTGTTGCCATGGGATAAGATTAATGCCATGCTTTGTTGACAATACGGTGATACATTGAATGGATATACCCACCATCATTTGAAATTACTGAGAACAACACACGTGTTATATCTATACCGTTCATTTATTTTGTAACCTCATTTCATGGCATGGGCCTAAAAATGAAGTAGATCCAAAACTTATGTGGCCCCAAAGAAGTTTTCAACGGTAAGTATTCAATCCCCATTGCTTTCTATGATGGGGTCCACTTGAGCTTTAGATTTACCTGATTTTTTGGCCCATGCTCTAAAATAATCTCGATAAATGGGTGGACGGTGCGGATATAGCCCACACATCATGGTGGGACCTACACAACTTGCTAACATTGAGTGAAATTGGCACGGACCCGATGCAATTCCATTTAATGTAATTCCAAGCTTTTCCATTCTTCCCATACATGGAGTGGAATTGGCACAGAACCGGATGAATCCCATGTCCCCTGATCCCTTCTAATCCCACTGCCCAAACAGGCCCTTAGATCAAGCTGATATTTGTGTTTTGCCTTGTTTATGTCTGTTTTAACTTTTGAACAGGTTTGATTTCAAATAAACATTATGATGGGCCTTAGGATAGTTTCAACGGCGGGAATCACTCTCCCACTGTTTTCTGTGGTGGGATCCGCTACAGATTTTTATCTGCCTCATTCTTTGGCACATGACTTAACATGATATCTCAAAATGAATGGACGGTGTGGATATAACACATACATCATAGTGGAGCCCACATAACACCGACCAGCATCACTGGCCAAACCCGTCCGTAATGAGAGCTTAAGTGGTAGGTGGTAGTTGTGGATATGATGTAAAATGGTGGTGATTTGTTCATATCACTTGTGGCAATGATTTAGGGTTATCCAGACCATCCAAATAGTGGTTACACTTGTAGATTGTTAATATGGATCATTTTACCATATAATAAAATTATAAACAACTATTAGGTGGTCCATTAAATGTACGGATGATAACATATGATATTATTTAAATGATGTAAAACACACATTGTGTGGATTTGAATGCAAATTTCATTTTCGAAGAGGGATTTCTAAAAACCCTCTTTCGAATTCCATTTCTATTCTGTTCTTCGTCGGAAACGGCCTCCCTTTCGCTTTTTTCAAGCTGAGGCCTTCAATCCAGGTATGTACTCATTTATCTAATTTAGATCCCCAAAACCTAGTTGTAGCTCCCTTCCATCTTTCTATTCTCATTTGAAATTCGATTACGTTTGTTATTGGATTCTGATAGCTGGGTTTTTTGGAGTATCGGATTTACGGATTTCTGGATTCTGATAGCTAGGGTTTTTGGGTTTTTTGGAGTATCGGATTTCTGGATTTCTGGGTTTTTTTGGGTTTTTTGTTACGGATTTACGTTTGTTTTGGGTTTTTTGGATTATTGGATTTGGATTTGGATTTGGGTTTTACGGATTTACGATTTACGGATTTGGGTTTTTGGAGTATCGGTTTACTGATTTGGATTGGATTTGGATTTGGATTTGGATTTGGGTTTTCTAATTTTGTGTTTTCAGTTCATCAAGTAGAAATGACCTCATGGACGGTATGAATGGCATATAAACATCACGGTGGACCTAGGGAGGTTTCAACGGTATGCACTTACCTACCCATGTTGACCATCTTTTTCTTGTCGTACAGACTACTTAAGTTTTGGATTTGTGTCATTTTTGGTTTCCAAACCTGGTTGGTAAGTGTGGGTCCCATGGCTAGTCTATCTAAGCCATTGATCTGACGTCCCCCATCATGGATGGACCATTTGCAGTATCTCCTCTCAATCGGTCAGCTTTAACCTTTTTGTTTTCAGCATGTACATATATGTTTAAAAGAAATGAATGAAAAAACCACATTCACTGGAGGAAAGACCAAAGATTTGATGGCTAGGATCTTCCAATTTAGGAGATTTTAAGTGAGTCGTCCATCATAGATGGGGGCAACAGATCAATGGCTTGGATAAATCAACCATGAACCCCACATTTATAAACTAATTCCAAACAGGGAACTAGCCTCATATGAAACAAACTCTGGCCTCTTCTACGGTAAAGAGTACCAAAATTGCTTTTTGACTGTGAAAGAGATTCCTCTCTTCCATAGGAAATCCCTCTCTCTCCCATGGAAGGAAGCATCAACCTTTCTCTTTTCCTTTCCGTTTTATTCAAGGAAGCATCCAATTCTCCATCACACATGTCTTCTCATCTACCTACTGTTCAACTTATATAAACATGTAGTATGAAGCTTTCGAGACGCTTTCGAACTTCTTCTGCGGCGATTGATGCCTTGTTAATTTTATTTTGCGAAAGCTACCATAGGAGCCAAACTTCAAGTATGTAAATCTATTGAAATTTCTCTCTTTTCTCATATTAAAATATTTTCTATCATGGCTAGTGTGAATTTCTGCAAAAGCATTCTTCTAAGGTGTGCAAGTGAGATGATTTGGGCAGGGCTGAGTTGAGTTCCTGAGCTGAACCGACTAATTATCAGAACTGATTACCTATAGGCACCAGCACCACTCCTTGTGGTATAGGACATTTTTAGCCATTAGATGTATTAAATATTCTTTTTTCCCCATTTGGATGGTAGAAAACGCACTGTACGATTGCGTGTCTTGCAGGCTCATATAAGGTGATCAGTTCCCTTTGATAAGCGGTCTGAGTTTCAAACCCGGGCCCAATCCACCGAGTATAGGTTGGATTTGGGTCAGTTCCTAGTCTGAATAAGCTGGGGTGAAAACTTTTAGGTATTGGTAAAAATTAAGTTTGTTAGAATGTTAAGGTAATTCTATTAGATTGTGATACTTTCTTATTAATTAAGAAGAGTACATGATAAAATCCCTAAATTTCTATAAATCTCCAATCACTTCTAAATATTAATAAAATAAAGGAGTTTTTATAAAATAGTAACTCATTAATACCATAATTACATCCCAGTATCTTTTAAAATTATGTTCTCATCAAAATACCTCATTAATTAAGTTAATGTAAAAGGGTGGCTTCATTTGATTTTCTTAGTTTCCATTATAATTTTGTTTTAAATGACAAAAATGCCCAGAGTGTTGGGTAAGGAAATTAAAAAGGGCTCCATGTATACTGTTCATCCAATTTCTCAAATCATTTTATAATATAAGCCAAAAAGTGAGGCAAATGCAAAGATCAGGTGGACCACACCATAGGATGCGAGAGGTGATATGATGTTGACTTGTTCAAACCTTCATAAGGCCCATCGTGACGTTTACTTTCCATCCAACCTATTTGTAAGGTCACACAAACTTTTGGATGAATGGATAAAACAAATTCCACTTGATAAATAACTGTGGCTACCAAGTTTTTAATGGTTGGTGTTCAATCCCCATGGTATGGACCACTCGACCCTTGGATCTGCTTCATTTTTGGACTCATACCCTAAAATGATATGAAAAAAATGGATGAACAGTTTGGATAAAAGTCATTCACAACAGTGGGTCCCACGGAGCCTTGCTTGGACTGATTTTGCCGTGAAGGATGAATCTGCCTCCTTTACATAGTTGGATGTAATTATCATTAATGAGGTGTAATTATAAAATAAAAATAAAAATGCCTTAAAAAGAGAAAAATCCTATATTTTTCATCGGACACTGCATTGGAATGTGGCTATTGGTCGGTGCTATGTGGGCCATTTTAGTGCATAAGCCCAAAAATGAGGCATATCCAAATCTCAGGTGGACCACATCATAAGAAACAGTGATAATTCAATGCCCACCATTAAAAACTTACTAAAGCCCACTGTAACGTTTATCTTCAATAGAACCGGTTGATTAGATCACACATACCAAGATGAATGGAAAACATAAGTATAGCTTCATCCAAAACTTTTATGCACTTAATGGTTGGGAGGGGGGTTGAATCACCATTGTTTCTTATTGTGTGGTCCACTGGAGATTTGCATATTTGTCATTTTCGGCTCATGACATAAGATGATATGGCAAAATGGATGGATGGCACGTATAAAACATAAACATCATGGTGGAGCCCACAAATCCCCGCACGCAAAACCGCATCTAAAAGGCTATGATGCCGCAGTCTGTGGGATGGAATCCGTAGGGACCTTCCCTCTCACACGACATGGGGCCGCCCCGACAGTGGGCCTCACCTTGATGTATATATTGCATATCCATGTTGTCCTTCCATTTTGCCAGCTCTTTTAGGGCATGAACAAAAAAATTAAGCAGATCCAACTATCCCATAGGGAATAGTGTTGATTGAACCCCACCATTAAAAACTTACACAACACACAGTAATGTTCACTATAGTGCCATCTAACATGCTAACAAGGACACGTAGACCTAGATAAAGTATAAAAATAAATATCAGCTTGATCCAACACTTTTATAGCCCAGGAGTTTTAATGGTGGACATTTAATTACCACTATTTACTGCAGTGTGGTCCACCTGAGATTTGAATGTACGTCATTTTGGGGCTCATGCTCTAAAACTAGCTGGAGAAATAGGTGAACAATATTGATATACAACAGTGCATCAAGATGAGGCATCACAAAGCTTTCAGCTCAATCCCCACTACTTCCTTTCTGTGATGGACTTAGCTTAGGACAAAATGATATGTCAAAATAGATGGATGGCACGATAAAACATATACTGATGAGGTGGACCCTCCAAAGGTTGTGATAAGACCGTAGTCTCTAGCCACGTTCCCACCAATACCCAATCACTTCTAATGCGATATTATAGCCTTTAACTTGAATTTAACTCGAATGTTGTTGGCATACAGAGCTTTGTAGGCCCACCATGATGTATGTGTTTTTTCCGTGCTGACCATTCATTTTACCTGGTCATCTTATGATTTCTTATGGCATGAGCTGAAAATGATGCAATGCTTCACACCATAAGAAATATTCATGATTCAACAATCAACGCCAACCATTAAAAACTTCTTTGGGGGCCACAAAAATTGTAGATCAAGATGAACCTATGTTTTCCCTTCATCCATGTCTGTGTGACATATAATCAACAGGCTTAACGGAAAATAAACAATATGATGGGCCCTAGTAAGTTTTTAATGGTGGGCGTTCATTCACCATTGTTTCTTATTTTGTTGTCTACTTGAGATATGAATCTGTCTCATTTTTGGGCTCTCTAATATGATCTTGAAAATAAATGAATGGCATGGATAAAACATATACATCATTATGGGCCCACATAGCACCAACGGGTAGCCACGTCCCCATGTAATCTCTATACGAGAAAAATGCTAGGACTTTTTTTTATAAATAATTGATAATTACATCCGGCTTTCTTTATTTCTTAGGCAATGTTATTAATTGGTGGGTATTTTTGTTATTTTAGGATTTTTTTTATTTTTTATTATTTTTTTAATGATGGGTGGGTATTTTCTTAACAATAGTTAAGAAAAACGAACGGATGGTACTTCTGTGAAAATAACTTAAGGATTGCGTCCTACAGCACCCGACGAAATGAGTTTCAGGCAGGCCCTACAATTTTTTTTTTTTTATTAATGAAAACGGGTTAAGGAATTGAAATGTTAATTTATGTGCCTGTAGAAATTTTAGATCAAGTTAATTTGTGTTTTCAACTCATCCCAGTATAAATGACATTATGAATGATATGTATAGTGGAACCATGAAGGTTTTAACAGTAGTCATTTTCCTAGTCGTTATTTCCTTGTCACGCAGCCACCATGCCTAATTTTTTGTCTTATGTTCTGAAATAATACGACAAAACGGATGAACAGGATGCATTTCTTACAAAACATCATGGTAGGCCTCACCTAACTTTCCCGTTGCATGTACTGCCATTGTCCTAAAAGGTTTTTCCAACTCTGGAATGGCTAGGGGCTCCGTGTGGATACTGTAATGAATGGCTTTCATCCACACGGTTCATATATTTTGGATATTATTTTAGGACATAGGCCCAAAGTAGAGAGAAATCCAAGCCACAAGTGGACCATGATAATGAGGATTAAAAATCTTACCATTCAAAATTTGTACTCAAATCACTTATCAAAAAGTGTTCACGAGTTATCATGAGAACCCAATACAAAGTGAGCATATATATATATATATATATAGAGAGAGAGAGAGAGAGAATCATGCTCACCTGCTAATTTAGGCACATGTGTACCTTTGCACCGTGTCATGGGCGTCTAATCTGAATGGTCCATGCATGTGATGCGGAATCCCATGAAACCTCACATGACAAATTTTCTCCCCGATCTAAAATTTTAATGGGTCATAGCAAAGAAAAATGCAAATCAAGGGAGGAAACTGTTTTCATTTTTCATGGCCCACCAGAGTTTTGGATCAACCTAAAAATAGGGCCTGTGTGTTTCATGAGGTGCTGCTTCATGTGGACCGTTCAGATTTTGGATTCAAATCACCTTCACACACCAATTATTTTTGGAACCTAGTGTTAAAACTCTTGCCCATCTATCACTAAGGCATGAGTCATAAGTAAAGGATATGATCGAGCTAATATGTGTTTTCCTTTTATGTCTATGTGATTTTATGAGTAAAATTTGGATGGTAAATGAATGTCAGGGTGGGCCCTAAGAAAGTTTCAACAATGGATGTCATTATCCCCACTGTCTTAGATCTGCCTCGATTTTGGTCATATACCCTAAAATGATACAGAGAAATGGATGGACGGTGTGGAAGAAAACTCATAAATCACGGTGGCCACTTAGAGGCCCTAGCCATTCCGAGGGGGCAGTATGCAAACCGCATTGTTTGTTTGGATATGAGCCCAAACAATTTTATTTTTTTTAAATGCCCTTAAACCCCATTTCATTGATGAAAGTCATGGGCCCGCTTTGCTACTTGAATACTTTCCTGACACAACCCTTTGTCTCATGTTTTATCGGCCCGGACGATGCGAATTAGTTATTGACAGCTTCGGGGTAATTTGGCTACTGAAGTGGCATCACCAAGTTCTATTGGCCCCACTATAATGTATGTGTTGTATCCATTCCATTCATTTGGAGAGATCATCTCAGGGCATGAGCCAAATAATGAGCACGATCCAAAGCTTAAGTGGACCCACCATAAAATACGATGAGGGATAGGCCCATCATGACATTTATTTAATATCCAACTTATTCATAAGTTTATGCAGACATGGACGAAGGGAAAACACTAATATCAACTTATCAAAAACTTTCTAAGCCCTAAGAAGATTTTAATGATAGGCATTCAATCCCCAACTATTTTTTGTGGTGGATTCCCCTTGAGCTTTGGATCTTCATTATTCTTTAGCTCATGCTCTAAAATGATCTCTTCAAATGCATGGATGGTGTGGATATATACAACACATACATTATGGTAGGGTCCACAAAACTTGGTGATGTCACTTCAATGGTGAGATAACTTATGAAGCCTGGTGGGGTGAAGTGGCTTCAATAGCTATCTCCATAATGAAGTGACATCATCAATTTCTGTGGGCCTCACCATGATGTATATGTTGTATACCCCACCATCCATCCATTTGGAGAGATTGTTTTAGGGCATGAGCTAAAGAATGAGGCAGATCTAAAGCTCAAGTGGACCCCATCATAGAAAATAGTGGGATTGAATGCTTACCATTAAAACTTCTTGGGAACCACATAAATTTTTTGATGGAGCTGATATTTATGTTTTCCCTTGGTCCATGTTTGTGTGAACTTATGAAAAGGTTGGATCTCAAATAAACATCATGGTGGGCGCTAGGAAAATTTCCATGGTGATCAAAAGTTTTAGATCAAGCTGATATTTGTGTTTTCCCTTTATCTATGTATGTATGAGCTTATGAATAAGTTGAATGAAAACGTTAATATGAGCCTGGTAAAAGAAATAGCTTTCCACTATAGACATTTTAGGCTACTATTTCCTATGGTATGGGCCACTTGAGCTTTGGATTTGCCTCAATTTTGGGATCATGCCCTAAAATGCTTCGGTAAAACAAATGGACGACATGGAGAGATATTGTTGAGATTTTGAAAACCTCACAACGATATCGAAAGAAATATGCCAAATGATGATATTATTGGAACATTATCTAATGAACTTCTCTAATCTAATAAGTATATTTATGTGTACAATAACTCAGGTGGGCCACCGACTATTCTTGCTTTACTTGGATCTATTACTGCACAAGTCTGATTACTTATTTTCAGAGATTTAAGAAATTGGTTGAAATTTTATTGCAACAATCGATTTGCATGCCTAAAACCACTTGGTTAAGCTCATTTGAGTTTTGGAATGGCCTGATCTCTTGGCATGTCCATTCATCCTAGATGGATTGGATGACATGCACACATTAGAGTAGATCCGCACATCATGTTGTAGGTTAAGCTTAATTCACAAAGCGTTGTAGTGGACCCCACACATCAATTGTCTATGGGAACCATTTTCATATTTTCTTTCTAAAATTTATGTTTTTAGAATTAAAAAAAAATTATATGAAAAAAATGTATGGGACTAAATAGATTACACCCATCTGTTAGAACCATCACCATGCTTAATAAAAGGAAGGAGGATAAACCTGTTACACTTATATTAAGCATTTTCTTTTTGTTACTACTAGTGAAAGGAGGATTCAATGTTATTCAATGTCATGCTTTTATGTATGGAGAACAGGTGGTGCTGTTATCTGGTGAGACTGGTTGCAGGAAAACAACTCAGGTTACCAGTTCTTTTGCTTTGATTCTACATTTAGAAATGAGTTGTATTTTAAATTATGTTCATTTAGATTAAAATTTTTGATGTGATTGTATATAGACTAAGACAATCAGTTACCCATTTAAGGGTTTTTATATGGCCAGGCATAGATACAGTGTGCTCCTTGGTGCATAAAAATCCTTAAATTGTCCCTATTTGGACAGTTCAAGACCGGATAGAATGTAATGCTTTCATTTTAGCAATTCAAATGCACTTGCCTTTTTTCTTTGCTTACGCGTAAAATGTTCTGATTTAAATATTAAGAACTATGTAGTGGCTTGATCCCAATCTTCCAACATTGGGTACGTAGGCAGCCGTTCATACTAGACCGTATCGGTGCAGCCACAAATTTATTTATTTTTTCCCCTTCTCGTAGTGTGGATGCATTTTCGTCAGGACTACTTGGCATTTTGTGAAGGATGCCTTGGTTCTTAGCAGGTTAAGTTGCAAATTTTGTAACCTGATGTTTCCATGAATCATCCACATGATGTGGGACTTGATTGTTTTCCCTAATACCCTCCAAAAGGCTATGATTTTTTTATTGCATTTTGTGAAGAAGATTTGATTGAGAAGAAGATTGATTTTCTAGTAAACTGTGTCAGTTACCCATTTAAAATCGTTAATAGCATTTTCGTTATGTATGTCATATACAATCGAGAGGGTCAAAATAAGGTATTTAATGTATAAGTGGCTATAGGATGAAGGACTGGCAAGATCAGTGTTGGCTTTGAGTAGAATCCTTGCCTATTCAGATAAGACATTTATATTGCATTTTGTGATTGTCACTAAAGGGTCCTGAGGTTTGAGAAAATTTCAAGAAAGAATAATCTTTAGGCTAAGCATTGTCTTTTGCTTGAAAGAGGAAAATAAAAATAAAAATCGTCCCTTTCATGAGAAAAGAAAATGTATGAAAGCCCACGAAAGAAAATGAGAAAAAAAAAACTATATTCAATACCTTTGAAAACCATGACCAATGAAATGTGACTCTTGAATCTTGATAATTTTAGTTAAAAAAAATCAAGCTTTTCTAATTATTAGCTTCCTTTTTTGGTTGATCACATTTTGATGCAACTTGGTTATCAAGGCAATGGTTAGTCACATTTTGATGCAATTTGGTTATCTGGGGCATAAATGTGTGCACGCATGGAATCAATTTCAAAATTCTGGATTTCTTCTTCTTCTTCTTCTTCTTCTTCTTCTTCTTCTTCTTCTGTTTTGTTTTTTTTTTTTTTTTTTTTTTGCCATTTTGGCCATCTCTAGACTATTTTTTATGTGAATAGTAACTCAATTATTGAAAAATGTAGATCTTTAGCATTGATTAGAGAAGTGCTTATATTTTTTAACAAAACCAGATGGTTATTGGTCTTGTACTTTTAATCTCTGTCTTCTTATTTATTGCATTTTCTTTGTTATGTTTTGCTTTGTTTTACCATTGAAAGTAATTGAATATTTCTTGTACCACTGGTCTTTAGACCTACAGAGTATTGGAATGCTATCCAACACATTTTTTAGGAGTACTCGGAAGGAAGATCTCGTAGTTCCTATGGTAAGAATAGTTTTAGGTATTGTTGTTACATACTTCTTAAATGCTTTTGAATTGTGTTCAAAATTCTTTTCCAGCTGGCTTATTGCTATATTTATGTTGAATGAAAGTAAATTGACTGGATAATCATTTAGGGGTGGTTATGGCCTAGGTTTGGGCCATGTCAAGGTCAGCCAGAATCTAACCTATTTACTAATTGAGCCAAAATCAGACTTCACATACATTATTTTAATGCAAGCCGAGGATAAACATCTTATGCTAGAAGTAAGATTCATTTTTCTCTACTTGTTACTTTATTAAAAGCATGCCACTATTTTTCTCTACAGTCCAATCTGTTGATATGATGGACTCCCCGTAGATGGGAGATGCACAAAAAATTTGCCAAATTGGAGGATCCTAACAATTATTCTTAAGAGCGGTAATAACCCATATTCTGAGATTTGTTCTGGGAGATGTGTTTGATGATGCAGGCTGAAGTGTATCATTCGTACATGGAAGTGTTACGTGGATATGAGATTTTTAATGCAGATGGAGAGATGTGGAGGAAGCAAAGAAAGACTGCAAGCTTGGAGTTCGCATCAAAGAACTTAAGAGATTCCAGTACTCTCGTATTCAGAGACTGCCCTCAAGCTATCAATTATCTTATGCCAAGCTTTTATACAAAACCAACAAGTAGGCGTGCAGGTCTTTCTCATCTACCCAAGAAACACTCTTCTAATGCATGCATATCTTTATTGATGCATGTAGATGTGCGTGTCTTTCTAAAGAGTAATGATCACATGAATCTCATCACATTCAACTCATAGTATGTTGTACTTTTCTTTCCCCTCAATGTGTCATGTGTGTAGGATGTCCAGGTAGTGCAAAAAGGTGGGCCTAATCAGGATGAGCACTTGGCCTGAAAATTGAACAGGTCGACTCAGCGAGTAGGGCGATAACCAATGATCCGACCCAACATACAGCTGTTGCCCAATTGATGTGTGGATACACCTATTTTTCATGGTGGAATCCACATTTTGCAAGAAAGAATTGGATGTTCTACGCATGTGCAATTCCCACCAGCAATGGTATATCATGCTAAATTAGCTTTCTGTGCAGTTTTTGGTCTTATACAAAAAAAAAAAAAAAAAAACTTTTGGTCTTATATAAAAAGTTTCAAGATGACAATTAGCCAACATTTGGCATCATGGACTTTTCCTCAATTATTGGCTTGCCGATGTGCAAGTTATAGATTGGGGCCTTTTGTTGTTGTTGTATAATTTTTGTGATGATAGAATTAGAGTTTCGTGCTTGGCAGAGAAAGGGTTAAGCAGAGGCTGGCACATTATCATGGGGTGTTGCCCATATATATGTAGTTTTCCAATGATGCAGAAGAGACTCTCGAGCTCTGAATCTCCTACTGGTATGGAATTATCGAATGCTTGCACTCATGGATCCTGATTGTTTTTTTTTTCCCCTTGTTTTCCCCTTTAATAATTAATTCTATAAAATTTTCATGCACTAGAGCCGAGGTTTGTTGGAGGGAGAGCATGTTACTCTTGTCCAAAGCTACAATGCTCAGTTATTGCTGTTGATAATTACTACTGAATATTTTGGCCAGGCATTGGTGAAAAATGCAACAGATGTTATTCTGAATATTCCACAGGGTTGGCACTAGGCAGAACATGCTAAAATGTCATTTGCTTAAACTTTGGTTTTGCAAGATTGGTTATGTGGAGTGCTACTCTCAATATTTTGTGCTGTTTGATCTGTTTGCAATGGATTCCTATTACTTTTCTTTTTTAGATTTCTTTGAAGCTAACATGTTCTCTGGTGACAGAGTTACCAAATTTGTTAATAGGATTCTTAATAGTGTGAATTATTTTTTGAATGACTATCAGGTGCAAGATTTTTAAAAAAATAATAATAATTTATCGATATATTTTTTTTATTTACAGATATTTTTGCGACGGACCAAATCCATCGCTAATTTCTGAACATAGAATACCGACGACGGATCGAGGTCCATCGCTTACTCATATTAGCGACGGACTTTATCCGTCGCTAATTTTTTTGCGACGACTAAATTTTTGAATATTACCGACAGATTTTTATTTTTTACGACGGATTTTATCCGTCGTTATGATGCGACGGACTTTATCTGTCGCAAAATAAACGACGGATTATATCCGTCGAGAAAAAAAACGACCCGGTAAACAGCGACGGACCAAGCGACGGACGAAGTCCGTCGTTTATTTGGTTTTACGATGGATTTGGTCCGTCGCAAATCAGCGATTTTGGCGTAATATATCTTTTGGTTAAGGATGATATAATTCCTTAAGGTTGGTTATTGTCTTATTTCCAGAGCATATAAAATGCTAACCTTGGGTTTTAATATATTAGCATATTCTTGACTTTTGCTGAATATATTTCTTTTATATTTTGTTCATCGAGCGATTCTGAAACTGTTGCTAGAGTTAAGCCCAAGAAAAATGACACCAAAGAGGTGACGTATATTCTTCTATCATGTGAATACACTATGATATGAATTTTATGACAATCCAAACCGTCCAAATAGTTGACCCAATAGTTTTATGACAATCCAAAGTTTCCAATCCGTCCAACATCCATATGAATTTTCTTTAGTATTTCCTACACCTATAACCTAACCTAAACCTAAACCTATAACCTACACTTATAACCTAAACCTAAACCTATAACCTATAACCTAAACCTAAACCTATAACCTACACTTATAACCTAAACCTAAACTATACTATAACCTAAACCTAAAACCTAAACCTAAACCTATAACCTAAATGTATTCTTAAATCCCTAAACCTAAACCTACACCTAATCCTAATCTCAACTCCTTGACCTAAACCTAAACCTAAACTTGAAAACCCCAACCTAAACCCGAACCCGAACCCGATCCCGATTTCCTGAACCTGAATTTATAACCTTAACCTAAACTTCTAACCTTAACCTAAACCTATTCTCGAATCCCTAAACCTATACTTATAACCTAAACCTAAACCTTAACCTATAACCTAAACCTATATTTATAACCTTAACCTAAACTTATAACCTTAACCTAAACTTGTAACCTTAACCTATAACCTAAACCTATACTTATAACCTAAACCTATACTTATAACTTTAACCTAAACTTGTAACCTTAACCTAAACCTATTCTCAAATCCCAAAACCTATACTTATAACCTTAACCTAAACTTGGAGGCCATAGAAGTTTTGGATCAAGCTGATGTTTGTGTTTTCTATTCATTCATACATTTTTGATATTATGAACAACCTTTAACCGTTTTTGGACAATCTGATTAGTCTAGATTGAAGAGTAAATAACTTCAGATGTTTAAATCAAAATTCACTCAAATTGTTGATCAATCTTGTTTGCCCAATATCTTTCTCATATGTAGCATGATCGAGGCGAGTAACTATAATGATTAGTAAAATAGAGTGAATGGACCAGACATGTAAAATAAGTCGAATATCTTTTTGATATTATGAACATGTTGGATGACAAACATTACTGTGGGCCCAAGGAAGGTATCAACGTTGGAAATCATTATTCCACACTGTTTTGTGTGGCATGGTCCACTTGAGTTTTGGATTTACCGAAAATTTGGGATCAACACACACCATTCATCCATTTTTCAAGATCATTTTATAGAATTATCTAAAAAATGAATCATATTCAAAGATTCAATGGACCACACCACATACATGCAAGAAAGAGAGAGATGAGATGTTTATAATAATATTAAAAAAATCAGTTTATATAAAAAAAAATTTCCATTTGATTTTTTTTGTATGAATGCATCATACATGGTTTTATGATAAAACACATGTATGTATAAAACAAATTATTTGTTCCAAACAGGACATTTATGATAAAACAAATTATTTGTTCCAAACAGGACATTTATCAAAGGAGCACTATCAGGTGATACTTAAGATTTTTATTATAAATAGATTAAGAGCCAATGATAATTATAAGTAGACTTGCAGCTAAAAATAAAGAATTTGATTTTTTTAAAAACATGGAAAGACTAATCAGTCCTACTTCTTATAACTTCAGCTACTGCTTCAAATGGAGGGACTGCACAGATTTGGTTAGGGAGACTACTTATGGTGAACTAACAGCTGCAACAAATATGAGAGTTACAAAGGTGAAAAGAAACATAATGCGGTCGGTAAGATAAGATAGATTGACAGTACTTGTTTTAATTTTCTTGGATGGATGATGAATGTATTTGGGAATGTAAATGAAAATAAAAAACTTATAATATATATATGTTATCAATGGAGGATACCTTGTTTAGGGGGACATGAAATTCTTGTAGCTTATGGTATGGTGCCCCAATATTGGTTGTATGTTACTAGTATGTAGTAGATAATACTAGAGAATTCCTAAACCTAAACCTACGCCTAATCCTAATCTACTCCTTAACCTAAACCTAAACTTGAAAACCCAAACCAAAATCCGTACACAAACCCGAACCCAAACCCGAAGCCGATTTCCTAAACCTAAACCTTAACCTATTCTCAATTCCCTAAACCATAACCTATAACCTACACTTATAACCTAAACCTAAACCTGTAACCTTAACCTAAACGTAAACCTAAACCTAAATGTATTCTGAAATCTCTAAACCTAAACCTAAGCCTTTTACTTTTTTACTTCATAATTCAATTGTATTCATTTAGGTTTCTTTTCTTGAAAAGGAATTATGGAAATTGTAACAGTTAAGTTCCTACTTTTTTACTTTTTAACATTCAACACCAGGTTTCCTATCACAGCCTTCTTTATTCATTACACTGCAAAAGCCTATAGTTGCTTCTCTTGTTGAATACTTATAAAATAAATATTATGGTAGTTTACATTGTCTATTGGGTAATGGATTTATCTGACTTCAACTTCCATCCATGATGTTTGGTTGGTTAACTTTTGAAGAATACATACTGTTCAAATGAGTCAAGTACATGATATAGACTTACAATCTCAAATGGAAAATTTTCTCATGGTACAAGTGCATGGAAAACTTTCCACATATCAACTTGCATTTGGATCAGTTGGCCTCCAGATCACCCATCTGGACCGTCCATTAGGAAAACATTACAAGGAAAACATCTCCACAACATCAATCCAACTTAGGCATGTATGAGAATATGAAAGTATTACAGCACAGGAAACAGTTTGATTGAACATCTACCATTGAAAATTTTTTGGAGGCCAAAGAAGTTTTGGATCAAGCTGATGTTTGTGCTTTCTCTTCATCCATGTCTTTGTGATCATATTAACAAGTTGGATGACAAATAAAAATTACTTAGACCCTAGGAAGGTTTCAACAATGGAAATCTGGATTTTCTTATTAGTAAATTTTAACTGAACTCGTTCTTTTGAAAAATAAAAAAATGGGAATATTAGTAAATATGGATTTTCTTATTAAGAAGAAAATGGAAGATGGATTGAAAAAACATAAAAGAGTTTTACAGAAATTATTTGTTCCAAGCAGGACATTTATCAAAGGAGCACTATTGGGTGATATTTACGATTTTCATAATAAATAGATTAAGAGCTAATGATAATTATAAGTAAACTTGTAGCCAAAAATAAAGAATTTGATTTTTTTCAAAACATGGAAAGACTAATCAGTCCTACTTCTTGTAACTTCAGCCACTGCTTCAAATGGAGGGACTGCACAAAGATTTGGTTAGGGAGACCACTGATGGTGAACTAGCAATTTGCAACAAATATGAGAGTTACAAAGGTGAAAAGAAGCATAAGTCGGTCGGTAAGATAAGATGCATGATTTTCCTTTTTAATTGTTAGTCATAGATTGACAGTACTTGTTTCAATTTTCTTGGATGGATGATGCATGTATTTGGAAATGTAAATGAAAATAAAAAAAACTTATAATATATATATATATATGTTATCAATGGAGGATACCTTGTTTAGGGGGACATGAAATTCTTGTAGCTTATGGTATGGTGCCCCATATTGGTTGTATGTTACTAGTATGTAGTAGATAATACTAGGTTCAATAGTAGATAATACTATAAAATCCCTAAACCTAAACCTACACCTAATCCTAATCTACTCCTTAACCCGAATCCAAACCTAAACCTATACTTATAACCTAAAACTATTCTCAAATCTTAAAACCTATAACCTAAACCGAATCCAAACCCGAACCCGAATTCTAAACCTTAACCTAAACATATAACCTATAACCTATAACCTAAGCCTATACCTAAACCTAAAACCTAAAGCTAAAGTTAAACCTATAACTTAAACCTAAACTCAAATCCCTAAACCTTAACCTAAACCTACAACCTAAACTTAAACTTATAACCTTAACCCTAAACCTACACCTAATCCTAATCTCAACTCCCTAACATAAACCTAAACCTAAACTTGAAAACCCAAAACTAAACTCGAACCCGAACCCGATCCCGATTTCCTAAACCTAAACTTAAGACCTTAACCTAAACCTATTCTCAAATCCCAAAACCTGTAACCTAAACCTAAACCTATAATCTATAACCTAAACCAAAACCTATAACCTAAACCCGAACCCATTCTCAAATCCCATAACCTATAACCTAAACCTAAATCAAAACCTATAACCAAAACCAAAACCAAAACCAAAACCTATAACCTAAACCCAAACCCAAACCCAAACCCGAACCCAAATTCCTAAACCTTAACTTAAACATATAACCTATAACCTATAACTTAAGCCTGTACCTAAACCTAAAACCTTACTTATAACCTAAACCTTAACCTATTCTTAATTCCCTAAACCTATAGCTTATAACCTAAACCTTAACCTTAACCTAAACCTAAACCTAAACCTTAACCTAAACCTATAACCTTAACCTAAACCAAATTCTATGACCTAAAACCTAAATGTATTCTCAAATCCCTAAACCTAAACGTTAACCTAATCCTAATCTCAACTCCCTAACCTAAACCTAAACCTAACTTGAAATCCCAAACCTAAACCCGATTTCCTAAACCTAAACCTTAACCTTTTCTCAATTCCCTAAACCTTAACCTATAACCTAACTTAAACCTAAACCTAAACCTAAACCTATAACCTACACTTATAACCTAAACCTAAACCTTAACATATAACCTAAAACATAAACTAAACCTATTCTTATAACCTTAACCTAAACATAAAACCTAAACCTAAACTAAACCTATTCTTATAACCTAAACCTATTATCAAATCCCAAAACCTATAACCTAAACCTATACCTATACCTAAACCTAAAACATAAACCTAAACCTACACTTATAACCTATAACCTAAACCTAAACCTAAAAGCCAAACGTAAACCCGATCTTAAACCCGAAGTTTGATTTCCTATACCTAAAGCTTAACGTATTCTCAAATCCCTAAACTTAAACCTACACCTAATCCTAATCTCAACTCCCTAACCTAAAAACCTAAACTTGAAAACCCAAACCTTGAAACCTAAATATATTCTCAAATCCCTAAACCTAAACCTACACCTAATTCTAATCACAACTCCCTAACCTAAACCTAAACCTAAACTTGAAAACCCAAACCTAAACGCGATCCCGAACCGAAACCCGATTTCCTAAACCTAAACCTTAACCTATTCTCAATTCCCTAAACCTATAGTTTATAACCTAAACCTAAACCTAACCTAAACCTAAACCTAAACCTATAACCAAAACCAAAACCAAAACCTATGACCTAAAACCTTAACCTATAACCTATAACCTATAAGCTAAACTTATAACCTATAACCTAACCTTAACCTAAAACCTAAACCTACACCTAATCCTAATCTCAACTCCCTAACCTAAACCTAAACCTAAACTTGAAAACCCAAACCTAAACCCGGTCCCGAACCCGAACCCGATTTCCTAAACCTAAACCTTAACATATTCTCAATTCCCTAAACCTATAGCTTATAAGACCTAAACCTATAACCTTAAAACCAAAACCCATGACCTAAAACCTTAACCTCTAACCTATAACCTAAACTTATAACCTATAACCTAACCTTAACCTAAACCTAAAACCTAAACCTTAACCAATAACCTACAACCTAAACCTAAACCTAAAACCTAAATGTATTCTCAAATCCCTAAACTTAAACCTACACCTAATCATAATCTCAACTCTAACCTAAACCTAAAACTAAACTTGAAAACACAAACCTAAACCCGATCCCGATTCCCTAAACCTAAACCTTAACCTATTCTCAATTCCCTAAACCTATAGCTTATAACATAAACCTAAACCTAAACCTAAACCTATAACCTTAACCTAAACCAAAACCTATGACCTAAAACCTAAATGAATTCTCAAATCTCTAAACCTAAACCTAAACCTACACCTAATCCTAATCTCAACTCCCTAACCTAAACCTAAACCTAAACTTGAAAACCCAAACCTAAAACCCGATCCCGAACCAGAACCCGATTTCCTAAACCTAAACCTTAACCTATTCTCAAATCCCTAAACTTAAACCTACACCTAATCCTAATCTAAACTCCCTAACCTAAACCTAAACTTGAAAACCCAAACCTAAACCCAATCCTGAACCCGAACCCGAATTCCTAAACCTAAACCTTAACCTATTTTCAAATCCCTAAACCTAAACCTACACCTAATCCTAATCTCAACTCCCTAACCTAAACCTAAACCTAAACTTGAAAACCCAAACCTAAACCTCGATCCCGAACCCAAACACGATTTCATAAACCTAAACCTTAACATATTCTCAATTCCCTAAACCTATAGCTTATAAGTCCTAAAACCTTAACCTTAACCTAAACCTATAACCTTAAAACCAAAACCTATGACCTAAAACCTTAACCTATAACCTATAACCTAAACTTATAACCTAACCTTAACCTAAACCTAAAATCTAAACACCAATAACTTAAAACCTAAACCGAAACCTAAAACCTAAATTTATTATCAAATCCTTAAACCTAAACCTACTCCTAATCCTAATCTCAACTCCCTAACCTAAACCTAAAGCTAAACTTGAAAACCCAAACCTAAACCCGATCCCGAACCCGAACCCGAACCCGATTCCCTAAACCTAAACCTTAACCTATTCTCAATTCCCTAAACCTATAGCTTATAACCTAAACCTAAACCTAAACCTATAACCTTAACCTAAACCAAAACTTATGACCTAAAACCTAAATGTATTCTCAAATCTCTAAACCTAAACCTACACCTAATCTAATCTCAACTCCCTAACCTAAACCTAAACCTAAACTTGAAAACCCAAACCTAAAACCCGATCCCGAACCCGAACCCGATTTCCTAAACCTAAATCTTAACCTATTCTCAAATTCTAAAACTTAAACCTACACCTAAACCTAATCTAAACTCCCAACCTAAACCTAAACCTAAACTTGAAAACCCAAACCTAAACCCAATCCCGAACCCGAACCCGAATTCCTAAACCTAAACCTTAACCTATTTTCAAATCCCTAAACCTAAACCTACACCTAATCCTAATCTCGACTCCTAACCTAAACTCGAACCTAAACTTGAAAGCCCAAACCTAAACCCGATCCCGAACCCGAACCCGATTTCCTAAACCTAAACCTTAACATATTCTCAATTCCTAAACCTATAGCTTATAAGACCTTAAAACCTTAACCTTAACCTAAATCTATAACCTTAAAACCAAAACCTATGTCCTAAAACCAAAACTTATAACCTATAACCTAACCTTAACCTAAACCTAAAACCTAAACCTTAACCAATACCTAAAACCTAAAAATAAACCTAAAACTTAAATGTATTCTCAAATCCCTAAACCTAAACCTACACCTAATCCTAATCTCAACTCCCTAACCTAAACCTAAACCCGATCCCGAACCCAAACCCGATTCCCTAAACCTATACCTTAACCTATTCTCAATTCCCTAAACCTATAACTTATAACCTAAACCTAAACCTAAACCTAAACCTAAACCTATAACCTTAACCTAAACCAAAACTTATGACCTAAAACCTAAATGTATTCTCAAATCTCTAAACCTAAACCTACACCTAATCCTAATCTCAACTCCCTAACCTAAACCTAAACCTAAACTTGAAAACCCAAACCTAAAACCCGATCCCGAACCCGAACCCGATTTCTTAAACCTAAATCTTAACCTATTCTCAAATCCCTAAACTTAAACCTACACCTAATCCTAATCTAAACTCCCTAACCTAAACCTAAACCTAAACTTGAAAACCCAAACCTAAACCTAATCCCGAACCCGAACCCGAATTCCTAAACCTAAACCTTAACCTATTTTCAAATCCCTAAACCTAAACCTACACCTAATCCTAATCTCGACTCCCTAACCTAAACCCGAACCTAAACTTGAAAACCCAAACCTAAACCCGATCCCGAACCCAAACCCGATTTCTAAACCTAAACCTTAACATATTCTCAATTCCCCTAAACCTATAGCTTATAAGACCTTAAAACCTTAACCTTAACCTAAATCTATAACCTTAAAACCAAAACCTATGTCCTAAAACCAAAACTTATAACCTAGAACCTAACCTTAACCTAAACCTAAAAACCTAAACCTTAACCTTGATACCTAAAACCTAAATGTATTCTCAAATCCCTAAACCTAAACCTACACCTAATCCTAATCTCAACTCCCTAACCTAAACCTAAACCCGATCCCGAACCCAAACCCGATTTCCTAAACCTATACCTTAACCTATTCTCAATTCCCTAAACCTATAACTTATAACCTAAACCTAAACCTAAACCTAAACCCATAACCTTAACCTAAACCAAAACTTATGACCTAAAACCTAAATGTATTCTCAAATCTCTAAACCTAAACCTACACCTAATCCTAATCTCAACTCCCTAACCTAAACCTAAACTAAACTTGAAAACCCAAACCTAAACCCGATCCCGAAACCGAACCCGATTTCCTAAACCTAAACCTTAACCTATTCTCAAATCCCTAAACTTAAACCTACACCTAATCCTAATCTAAACTCCCTAACCTAAACCTAAACCTAAACTTGACAACCCAAACCTAAACCCAATCCCCAGAACCCGAACCCGAATTCTAAACCTAAACCTTAACCTATTTTCAAATCCTTAAACCTAAACCTACACCTAATCCTAATCTCGACTCCCTAACCTAAACTCGAACCTAAACTTGAAAACCCAAACCTAAACCCGATCCCGAACCCGAACCCGATTTCCTAAACCTAAACCTTAACATATTCTCAATTCCTTAACCTATAGCTTATAAGACCTTAAAACCTTAACCTTAACCTAAACCTATAACCTTAAAACCAAAACCTATGTCCTAAAACTAAAACTTATAACCTATAACCTAACCTTAACCTAAACCTAAAAACTAAACCTTAACCAATACCTAAAACCTAAAAATAAACCTAAAACCTAAATGTATTCTCAAATCCCAAACCTAAACCTACACCTAATCCTAATCTCAACTCTCTAACCTAAACCTAAACTTGAAAACCCAAACCTAAACCCGAACCCGATTTCCTAAACCTAAACCTTAACCTATTCTCAATTCCCTAAACCTAAACCTTAACCTAAACCTAAACCTTAACCTAAACTTAAAACCTAAACCTATAACCTAAAACCTAGACCTAAAACCTGAATGTATTCTCAAATCCTTAAACTTAGACCTACACCTAATCCTAAACCTAAACTTGAAAACCCAAGCCTAAACCCGATATCGAACCCGAACCCGATTGCTGTAATAATGTAGCCCAATCATAAGGCAACAAACAAGAATGTATCCCTTTTAACACATGCCCTTTTTTTATAAAGCTTTAATTTTTGTTGTTGTTTCTATTAATTGAAACACTTTTTTGCATTATTTGCTCATATTAGGTTTATTTTAATGATCAGTTTTATTTTAAAAAAGTACCCACTTTTTTGGATGAAGTTTCTGCAATTTTTCATGATTCTGAATTATAATGTTTTGTTGGTTGAATATTTTTTTATTAGATGAAAGACACAAAAAGAAAATTGTTGCTGATTTTTTTCTTTTTTTTTTTACTTATGAAGTTAAACTTTATATGTATTATGCGTGGATGAATAATGTATTGTGGATAAGATTGTTTGTGTTTTGATGGATGTAGTTTATGTTTGGATGGATTTATATAGTTTGGGTTTAGATGGATGTGAATGTGAATGTGAATGTGAATGTGATGAAACAGGTGTATATCAGTCCTGTTTGGATGGAACAGGTGAATGTGAATGAAACAGGTGTAAACGAAACAGGTGTATATCAATCCTGTTTGGATGAAACAGATGAATGTGAATGGAACAAGTGTATATCAGTCCTGTTTGGATGAAACAGGTGTATATCAGTCCTGTTTGGATGAAACAGGTGTATGTCGATCTGTTTGGATGAAACAGTGTATGTCGATCTGTTTGGATGAAACAGGTGTATATCAGTCCTATTTGGATGAAACAGGTGTATGTGAATGAAGCAGGTGTATATCAGTCATGTTTGGATGAAACAGGTGAATGTGAATGAAACAGGTGTATATCAGTCCTGTTTAGATGAAACAAGTGAATGTGAATGTGATGAAACAGTTTGGATTTACGTATGTGAATGAAACAGTGTATATCATCTGTTTGGATGAAACAGTGAATGTGAATGAAACGGTGTCTATCGATCTGTTTGGATGAAACAGTGTATATCGTGTATTTCACCTATTTGGATGAAACAGTGTATATCAGTCCTATTTGGATGAAACAGGTGTATGTGAAGGAAACAGGTGTATATCAGTCCTGTTTGGATGAAACAGGTGAATGTGAATGAAACAGGTATATATCAGTCCTGTTTGGATGAAACAGGTGAATGTGAATGTGATAAAACAGTTTGGATTTACGTATGTGAATGAAACAGGTGCATATCAGTCTTGTTTGGATGAAACAGGTGAATGTGAATGAAACAGATGTATATCAGTCCTGTTTGGATGAAACAGGTGAATGTGAATGTGATGAAACAGTTTGGATTTACGTAGTCTGTATAACAGGTGTATATCAGGAAGAATACTGTAACAGGTCAAATTTAAAAATGTCCTTTAAGAGTCATAAGAGACGGCCCATAGCAGTCCTTTTAAAGGATGGTCTATGACTGTCCTTTTAAAGGACGGTCCATAACCGTCCTTTGAAGGCTCATAAGAGACGGTCCATGACAGTCCTTTTTAAGGACGGTCTATGACCGTCCGTTTAAAGGACGGTCCATGGCCGTCCTTTGAAGGCTCATAAGAGACGGTCCATGACAGTCCTTTTTAAGGACGGTCCATAATAGTCCTTTTAAAGGACGGTCTATGGCCGTCCTTTTTAGGATCATAAGAGACGGTCCATGACAGTCCATTTTAAGGAAGGTCTATGACCGTCCTTTTTTAGGACGGTTCATGACCGTCTTTTTTTCGTCAATAAGAATGATGGTTTTCAACCGTCTTTTAAAAAATAAGACACGTCAAAATTTGACGGCCTATGCGACGGTCCATGACCGTCCTTTTTGGTCATTTGAGACGGTTTTGGACCGTCCTTTTTTCGCTATTTTGGCGTAGTGAGGGCCTGGACGCTGGAATTCTTTCAAAAAAAATAAATATAATATTAATAGTAATAAATAAATATATAATGTAAATTATTATTATAATATAATACAATATATTACAATATGGTGGGCCCTACATGGGACCCACTTAAGGAAGCTGATTGGCTGGCATTCCTTACAGCGGTAATATAGCTATTGTATAGACGTCAACAAGGCCATGGGCCCCATGATGTAAGTATTGCACCCTCACCGTCCATTGGAGATGAGGCCTACCTTGATGTGGTTATCCTCACCATCCACTGTCTGGACGGTGGGACCCACCTGCTGCTATGACGTCAGCAAGTTCGGTGAAGACCCACCGTGATGTATGTTTTGTAATCCACACCGTCCATTTGGACGATGTGCCAAGTACGGTGCGTATAATGTATGTGTTTCATCCCTGCTATGTGGGCTGACTGTGATGTATGGGTCTAATGCACACCGTTTAACACTTTGGATGGTGGGGTCCACCTTATGTATGTGATGTTTATCCAGTCTATTGATTCCAGCTGGACATGGGACTCCCACCACATGATGTATGTGTTTTCAACCACGCCGTCCATCTAATTTCTAGACGGGTGGGGCCCACCTAGATGTATGTATTTTATATTCACATCAACCATTTACGTGGTCCCCACTTGATGTACGTGTTTCATCCAAGTTGTCCATTTGATGGGTCCATTTGGAATGAGCAGGGCCCACCCCATTGAGATGTATTTGAGGCCTAGGTAAGAGGCCCACTGTTGTATAGAAGGCCCAATACGTGTATTGTGGGCCCAACTTAATGTATATGAGGCCCAATGAGACGTATGTGAGGCCTTTGTGTGGGGCTGATGTGATGTATGATAAGGCCCATTGTGATGTACTTTCAACCCATTTGGTAAGGTCCAATGAGATGTATTTTCTGACCCATATAATGTGGCCCATTTGACATATATGGGGCCCATGTATTGTGGCCCATTGTGATGTACATGAGGCCATGAGTGAGGCCCAATGTGATGCATATGTAGCCCATAAGTGAGGCCCATCATGATGTGTATTATGCCCTTAAGAGAGGCCCATCATGATGTACATTAGGCCATTGTGTGAGGCCATGGGCCCACTATATGTTTGGCTCTATGTGGGCCACTCTTTGGGAGCAATGTTGTTAAATGACCACATTATGGGCAATGATGGTTTAATGTCCACATTGTGACCTTCCCTTAGGCCTTGTTCAGCCGATTATCGAGGCCGATTTCAATTATAGAAGCCAATTCCAATTATCGAAGCTGATTCCGATTGTCGAGGCCGATTCCAATTATTGAGGTCGATTCCGATTATCAAGGTCGATTCCGATTATCAAGGCCGATTTCGATTGTCAAGGCCAATTCTAATTATCGAGGCCAATTCCGATTGTCAAGGTCGATTGTTGAGGCCGCTTCCAATTGTCAATGTCGATTCCGATTGTCGAGGCCGATTTCGATTGTTGAGGCTGATTCCAATTGTCGAGGCTGATTTCAATTGTCGAGGCCGATTCCGATTGTCGAGGCCGATTATGAGTATGTGATAGCATAACATCATGATACATGCCCATAAGCATCATCTGCATGTTTGTTATGAGATGTGGTTGACCATTGCATATGTCATTAGGAATGTTGTTATAAGACTCCCTGATAGGCGGAGATTATCTCACATGAACACACGGTATACGCAGGATTAATGCATGACCGAATTGTATGACTCATGCATATTGCATTATGAGTTGTGATTATTATACGCCCTAGCGACATCAGGGCCATAACCTCCACAGACATATTGTAGATGGCCAGATGGGACACCGAAAATCTATTACTAGCATCCGGCCGCCATAGATGGCCCTGGGTGAAAATCCCTAAACCCTTTTAGTACCAGAGGACGCCCCAACATCTAGACCGAGTGGATCTATATGAGCGCATGATGGCCATATACCAGTAGGTTGTGTCTCCTACTGTGTCATGGTCGGTTGCGAGGAGGTGCGACCTTACCCGCCTAAGTGAGGGGGCAATATCTAGGTTGAGTTTGACCAGCTTAAGGAATGGGTTCGCTATCGACAAGTCAGGCCCGATATTGGCAGGCGGATAGTGAGGTCTCTTCCACTTACCCAGTTGTGCGCTTGGATAGAGGCGGCAAGCTGACGTAGAGTGTAATAGACCCCGGTGATGATCCCAAAGATATACGGTACTGATATGTGGCCTTATTGAGTAGAAGTTGCATATTCATTCATTATCCACTCGGGCTGGTGGTGCGCAACTATTTGTTACGTGTACTTTCGCAATGGTCAGGATTTCGGTTGGGGCATGGACTAACTTGAGATCAGGAGTTCACCACATTGAGTCTATCTATCTAAATTTAGGTATGGGA
Source organism: Magnolia changhungtana (assembly GCA_030180095.1). Classification (NCBI taxonomy): domain Eukaryota; kingdom Viridiplantae; phylum Streptophyta; class Magnoliopsida; order Magnoliales; family Magnoliaceae; genus Magnolia; species Magnolia changhungtana. The sequence goes on along the minus strand of JASAUF010000502.1, from coordinate 571,830 downwards.
CTGATTTGGATAAAAGTCACTTGTGATGGACCCCATAGCCTGTGATATTACGTACTATCATTCAGACTTCACACTCCAGCTTGGTCATTACATTCGCATCACATATTGCATTGCATCCTCAACACATAGCATTGTTTTACTGTGCTTCTGTATTGCATAACCTGATTAAGGTTAACGTATTCGAGGACTCAATATCTAATATTTGGCTTACTATGTCTCCGCATTTTATAGCTAATCTATATTGTTTCCTCAGCATATGATATTGGTATATTATGTTCTTACATCGTATAGCCTAGATAAGGCTGATGATATTTATGGACTTACCAGTATGTTTCCGCATTACTCTGATATTCTACGATTTATAGATTGCCAGTATTTCCACTTACTCTGATATCTATATGCTTGGCATGTGCATCGCATACACTTTCACCACCCTCTAAGCTTTCTATAAGCTTATGCAAGATAAATGCGTGCAAGTGGCGTGAGGTCGCAACAGCATTGAGCTTGGAGCATGTAGCGGACTCCTGGAGCTTTGATTTTGACATATGTATTTTCCTTTCAGCATTGTATTCAAATGTTTATATTAGTAGATATGTGATGATGATGTTGTTCTTGTGATTTGGGTATACTTGTGGTTATGCTTATTACGAGATAAATGTATGTTAAAAAATCCTCCTTGTAGGATCTCAAGATCGGAATCTGGCGTATAGGCACTAGGAGCTAAGAATGGGGTACTACGGAGGCTGTCGGCACCGGATTCGGTGATCAGAAATTTTTTGAGCCCGGTTTCCAAGTTTAGGGTGTGACATGGATTGTTTTGAAGAAGTAGAGCTAATGCATGTAACTACGGATCAAAACATGCATGCCAATGAAATGGCGCAGTTAGCTGCGGGGCTCCATGCCTTGAGAGGATCGACCGAAAGAACAATTGCAGTCCAGAGAAGATCCCTACCATCTGTTTTTTTTTTTAAAGGAGATATTGCGGAGATATGCCAAGTAGAGTTAGGGGAAGAAGATTAGAGGGCTCCTCTCATGGGCTATCTATAAAGCTTATGTACTAAGTGTAAGGCCCACCCCCACAGCACATGATATTGTCCGCTTTACCGAAGCTCACGGCTTTAAAACACGTCATGTCTGTTAAGGGAGAAACCCAACATATAACCACCACAACTCCAGAGAACTCTTTCGATGTGGGACAAGTTACGCTATAAATAATCGCAACAAGAGCTCGCCCAAAGACAAGAGGCCACGAACTGCCCCACACAAGACTGCTAGCCGCACTTGGGGGCCCGCCCACGTGTGCCTGCCCACATGAAGCAGTGACCGGGGCGTCACACTAAGGTCGATAGAAATTTGAGAAGTTCGGCTGTAAATTTTATCTTGATCGAATGAACTTAATAAAAAAGGGGCTGATGGAGTTTTACTTGAATGTTTGTCTACAAAAGAGGCTTTGTTAGCAATGGGTGAAGTCTATGAGGGAATATGTGGAGCTCACCAGGCAGGGAGGAAAATGAGACTCACACTCAAGTGTTACGGGTATTTTTGGCTGACAACGATGGTCGATTGTATACGATATGCCAACGTTTGTGAGGCTTATAAAAAAAAAGGCCGATTCAGCATATGCCTGCCATTGATATACATTCTATCATAAAGTCGTGGCCTTTCCGTGGTTGAGCAATCAACTTGATAGGTTAGATTCATCCACCTTCATCATGGATGGATTCATTTATAATTTTGGCAACTGATTACTTCACCAAATGGGTAGAAGCAAAGCCGATGAAAGAAGTTGGTCACTAAAAATTATAGAATTCATCGAAAATATTATTATCCATTGGTTTGGAATTTCATAATACATCATGATGGATCGAGGTGCGGCATTTTCAACAAAGGAAGTGTGGGCAATGGCCAATAAATAAAATCTTGCATTCAACACTGTATTATGCACAGGCCAACGACCAGGTTGAAGCTACTAACAACGTAATTAAAAAACATTTTGAGGAAGATGATCGAGGAGAACTCTTGAGAATGGCACATGAAGTTATCGAAAGCACTTTGGGCTTATATAAAGTCACCTCGTATGAGTACCGGGATGAGTCCATTCAGTTAACATATGGACATGATGTAGTAGTGCCTTTGAGGTCATTATGCCATCCCTAAGGACCGCTTATCAGGCCGAGTTGACTCCTCTGAATTTACATAAGCCATGTTAGCCAAGTTTGAAGGGCTAGATGAAGTTTAAATGAGGGCCCTTGATTCGACCGTCACCAATAAAGCAATCGTTGTTCACACTTATAATAAAAGGGTAAAAGGAAGATCTTTTGGAGAAGGGGATATGGTTTAGAAGGTTATATTGCTTATTGATTAGGCAGATCGTGCTCTTGGGAAGAAATGGTCTCCCACATGAGATGAACCATACATTGTCACCCAATTCCTCAAAGGAGTGGCATATGTCCTGAAAGATATGAATGAGAAAACTACAAATGCCCTAATCAATGGATGATTCCTAAAGCCACATTATCCATTTATATGGGAAGTTGTCTAGAAACAGGTCAAATAGAGTTGAAGGACAGAGTCTAATATCCTATTATTGACAATATATATATATATATATATATATATATATATATATATATATATATATATATGTATGTATGTATGTATATATGTATGTATGTATAATAAATGAAGAGCATTTGTATTGTAATAAAGAGACCCACCATGATGTTTATGTGTCATCCACTTCGTTCATCCATTTTGTCAAAACATTTTAGGTTAGGGGCCCAAAAATTAGTCCAATCCAAATTTCAGGTGGACCGCACCGATAGAAACAATTGGGCAGGGAGGGCTGACCCTTTTTGCAGCACCTGTGGTGGGACCCACCTTGATGTTTATGTTCCATCCACACCATTCATCCTTTCCTACAGATCATGTTGGGCTGTGGGCCCAAAGTTCAGGCCGATCCAATTCTTAAGTGATCCGCACCACAGGGAACTGTAGGGTTAGAAATCTGATTGTTTTGGGATCCCACTAAATATGGAATCCCTAGATTTGGGATCCCTTGGATTTGGTGTAACACCCCGTACTTCCCAGTACTCGGGTGTTACTGTATAATCAAACTTAGCATAAATACAAGTCAGGCCTAAGTAAACACTTACGTTTATCCTAGTTTAAATCTGACCGTTGAAAAACAGTCCGCACCTATGTACCAAGCCATCCAACCGTTAATATTCAAAAATAAACCATCATGCCATTAACGCAACCCATTGCTAAGACTTCGATCACCTCGATGGACGAATCGAACCATCCAGTAATATATTTAATAAATATAGTAATTTTTATTATTTATTATATTATAAATTTTATACAAGCACAGATCAAAAGGATTATGGATATATTTTGATAATTAAATTTTCAATTAAGTAGTGTGTGAAAATGTATTGAAATAAAGTGATGTGTATGTACTGAATGAATGTAAAATATTATGAAAATAATATTATGATAAGTAAACATAACGAATAATAACTTTACAACATACGATTGAATTATAAATATTAGTGTAGCATTAAAAATCTTTTATAAATACGTATACATAAATTATTAGACATTTTAATAAAGTTGTATATTATTTAACAATGCAGTTTTAAATGTGGTGTCGTATAAATTCTAATTCGTATGTATGTAAAGTATGACATTGTGTAGCATGAACTATGCACTAGTAAATGTGTGGCCAATAGCATTTAAATAGTGGTATGTTAATATTAAAATTATATTTATATAGGTGTAAATTATTTTAATTAGTGTACCTATAAGTAATGTACTATAGTAATAAATTTTATATTAATTAGCTAGTAATACAGGATGAAAGCCTCACAAATGGTCCATTTAGGTCTTTTAACCATTGGCATTCGAATTCGGGACCGTCCGACCATCAGATCGCCAAGAATCCGTGAATAGAGTCCAAATCAGGTTGTGGGCCCCACCTAAGCTTAGGATCTGCCTCATCCACGGCCTAATATCCTAATAGGGACCAACAAGAAAAATAGACGGAGTAGATTTATCACAGACATCACGGTGGGCCCCACACGCGAGATTGGAGTACACAAACTGTGTACTCTCGCGCCACACCGCAACTGCTGAATCGGTCAGCAGCGGGCTGACCCGCTATTTCCCTTAAAGAGAGGTTTCTCTCTCTTTCTCTCCGTTTCTGCAGCCGACGGACGCCCGTCCGAGATTCTTATCATTGGCCCACCATCAACACCCATATGTGTGATCTGAACCATCCATCTGGTTCAGACGGGTCTCCTGACCAAAACCCGATCTCTCCCACGCGTGGAAACACATGTGCATGTGCACGATTCTGGACACAAACAGACCCTAAAAACACTTGTTTCCAAAAATGGAAACTGTCTGTTGTTGCCAGCAGAGCGATCCGCATCCTCCTGCACCCGTCAATCCTAGCCATCCCTCTACTGGAACATCTCAGCCGTCCACTCGTTTAGGGAGTTCTAAGAAAAACCGGGGCTGGTTTCGGTTCCGGCCAACGGTTTTGGTAGCCGATTTCTACCAGATCCAATCTGGAACGTCTATCCTCAATCCAACGGTCTAGGTGAAGGTTAGGTTTTGTTATAAATAGGGGCGGATCGAGCAACAGCAGCTCGACCTCCATTCTCACAGCCATCCATGAAAAATCGCCGTTTCCTTTCCACCAGTGAACCCACCACCCAAATCATCTTTAAGCTTCAAAAAAGCTTATCTGCAAGCTTCCTAATGTCCCTTTGATTAATCCACAACGACCGGATTTGAGAAAACTCCATCGAGTGGCGATCTGTCATTGAAGCTGAAGCTTCTTCCCCGAGTTCAACCTCTTCGCCGCTGCTGTCATAACCCACTCCAGGTTTCAGGTCTCGCGAACGGTGCCCGAGCTGAGTTCCGGCTCGGTCTGAGTCTCACCAGAGAGAAGAAAATGGTGAGAAAGAGAGAATGGGAGAGGGAGAGAGAGAGAGAGGATGGTGCAGCTGTGCTGCCGCACTCGTATGAGTCGGGACAAGTCGCGGGTCGAGTCGGGAGGTTTTTCCCTGTCCAGAGAGGAAGAAGAAGAAAGTGTAGAGAAGGTAGAGAGAAGAAAGGAAGAAGAAAAAAAAAATGGGAGAAAAAGGGAGAGGAAAACGGGAGAGGGAGAAAGACAGCGTGGGGCTGCTGTTCTGCTGGAACCGAGTCGACTCAGTTCAGACCGAGCCTGACTGAGTCGAACTAGGCGTGGGCCTGGTCTGTTTGGGTTTCCAGCAAGAAAGAGTGAAGAGGGAAGGAGGAAAGAAAAGGAAGGAAGAAGAGAAAGAGAAGAAGGAGGTTCGGGTTGGTGGCTGAGTCGACTCGGCTGGAACCGAGTCCAGCTGAGTCGAGTTATGTTTGGCATGGTCCAGACTTTTGCTGGATTTCTAGCATGTGGAGAAAAAGAAGAGAGAAAGGAGAATGAGAAATCAGGGAGGAGGAAGAAAGCAGATAGATAGAGAGAGAGAGAGAGTGAAGGTGAGGGGTGAGTCGCGAGTTGCTGTCGAGTCGACTCGCTGACTCGAGTTGAGTTGCCGACTCATTTGGGGGCTTGGGTCCAGTACGGTAATGCTGGAGTTTTCCAGCTAACAAAAAAAAAGGGGGAGAAATAAGGGAGAAGGGAGAAGGAAAGGAAAGAAAGAAAGGAATAGGAGAGAGTGGGAAGAAGCCGGGTCAACTCGACTCAAACTGAGTCGACAAGGTGCGTCCAAATTTACTTCCCAGATTTAATTTGTTCGAAATATCATTGTTACTACTATTAACATTTTTGGATTATTAGAATTAAATATGATTGACCATTAGTAAATTATTCATTCATGTATTAGTTGATGCATATAAAAATTATCATTATTAATGCTATAACACATTACCTATTTTCATTAGAATGACTATTAGTGTCATGATTGGCTAAATGTTAAGTATATTGTCAATATTAATAATTGTTTTGGAATCATTAACATTATTATTCGTCGTGTGTTGTATTAGATAATCCAATATAATGGTAGCCAGGTTTAATATCCCTAAAATTAATAACCAAATTCACTGGATTAATTTTATTAATTTATTCTTTCCATTTGATAGTATCATAAATGGCCACACAAAATAGGGTTCAAAAACCACAACCAAAACCTATAAATCTAGCCTAAGCCTAAACCCTAGGGTGAAACCCTAAAACCTAAATGATCCAAACCATAGGTCATGATCTTAACCATAAATAACATATAAAACTTGGATCTAACCATACAAAATTTATAATTCATGATAGGGTTCGGTTCTAAGGGCGCAAGTACTTAGTGACACTAGAAGGTGATTCGGTTCATCAGGTGATGATTCTTCCCCTTGAGCTTTCCATCTTCTCATTAGCTTAAGTTATAGTTTTTATTTAAATTCATAACTGATATCTCTCTTGTAATCACATGTGTTAGCTGGTGGAAATTGAATTGCTATAATGCCTGCTTAATGTTCATCCTGTATATTTGTTTATGCTTGTGTATTATTTATGGACTTTAAACTGGTACATTAGTGGAAAACCCCTACCTATAAATGTACACCCATACTTGGGATGTAACCTGACTGGTTGTGATTAAAATGGACCTTCGACTTAGGGGTTATTGAGTGATGGTCTAGATGGATCATTGATGTGGGTCTACCATCCAGGGTTGTTGTGCTCAATGGTTTTTACGGATGGTTTTCATCGTATGGTTTTGATATTCGCCCTATGTGGCATATTTTGATATTCGCCCTACGTGGTTTTATTTGATATTTTTCCTATATGGGTTTGATGTTTTATACTGTGCAACCATGCGATGGTAAGCCCCATATACTGTAATATGATTGGCCACTAGTCGATGGGTTTCCATTAAACATCCTAAGATGGTAGCCTCATGAGCCGGGGATGGTAGTCATGGGATACTATGCCCGAGTTGCGCCGGCCACGTTGGGCCATGTGCTCCCGTAGTGACCTTTGAGCTTATCTAAATTGGCCAAGTTGTAAATGGACTAATAATGACTTGGCTAATCATGCATACATGGCACGTTCCGACTGGTTGATATTTCCTAGGTTCGATGATTCCGACTGGTTGATATTTCCCAGGTTCGATGATTGCATGGGCGACGGTCCACTGTCCGCACGGATGAGCATCCCCGGGGCGATGATTGCATTGATGCATCCATGCATTTAAAAAAACTGCATTTACTCTGTTTTGGTTGTCTAGGTGTTTTATAACTATGCTTACCTAATGCTTCGGTGCGTAATCTTGAGGGGAATTCACACTGAGTTGGTTACTCATCCATCAAATATATAACCATACAGGTAGTACAGGTGGCTTTAGTGATGTGCATGTTCAGATTTGATGAGGAGCAAGGTACGATCGCCAGGGATGCATGGCTGTATTTGCCTGGAGGAGCTGCGTGATCTTGCGGCTTATATTTATATGCTTTCTACTATTCTTCGTGTATTAAATCTTGTAAATCTTGTACTTGTTAAATTCAGAGACATTGGTTTGTATAAGTCATTATGGGCAGCTTCTTGTATATCTGAATGATAATGAAAATTTTCTCTATGTCAATTTGTCCACGCTACGCTCATTTGCTTACTCTGATGGAAAAAATGTGTACACTTGAATTTGACCATCCTTTAAGGTTAACACTTGAGTTTTCGGAAAACGGGTCATATACTCGGGTCCTGAAGATTCGGGTCGTTACATTTGGAGTCCCCTTGGACTTGGAATCCCTTGGCCATGTTTGGCATATTGATTCAAAATCCCTACAATTCTAAGGTAACATGCATAATATATTTGCAAAGGTTTGAATTTAATTATTAAATCAACTTTAATATTTTTAATATATGTACGTATGTAATGTTAACACTATGATTGTAATAAATCCATTGAAGTATATACTTTACCTGAAATGATGAAATCCCAAGACTCGGATGGGTCATGAGCACAAGATCACATCCTAGTGACTAACCATTGATCTGTAACCGTCAGTTTACGTCAGAAGGTTCAGACGATGCAGATCATCCAATTAAAAGTAATTATAGTGATGTTGTTGATAATCTAATTATTTTGGGATATCTTCAATGGGCCATGTGCCCAATAGATTGGTAGCCTAGTGGACACATGTTGCACATGTGTGTGTCCATCCGAGTCATTCCCAGTGGGCCCCGCCTTTGTATATGTATTTTATCCATGCCTTACATCCGCTTGACTTTTTATGTACAGGCTACATGAGGAGTCGATGTTAGTCTAATGTGGGCCATACCACATAGACCTTTGTATTTCTAGTGGGGCCTGCCATTCGAGTCCCGCACTCCATATATGATGTGTCAATTAAGGCCAATTATCACATGATATGTCTAATAACATGCTAATGTGTTTGGCCTGATAGGACACATTGATAACATGCTTAAAGTAATGGATATCATGCCCAGTTATATGCCCATATAGATCATTTGTATATCTATTGTGGATGACGATTGTTCATAGCATATGCCTTTCGGCTTAAAACACTTAGGGGACTCTATATGATATAGGGTCGCCCCACGTGATCACGCGATATGCGCAGGTTTGGTGCATGACTGGGACAATATGACTCATGCATTTTGCATCTTATATGTCACGATCACTTTCACACCCTGGAAACATCAAGGTTATAGCCCCCACAGGCATATCGTGAATGGTCTGATTCGATACCAAAAATATATGTTTTAGAACTTGGGCACTATAGATGTCCTTGAGTGAAAGTCTCACCCTGTGGTACCAGTAAGATGTTTCAACGTCGACACTGAGCAGATAACATAAGTGTTGTGATAATCCCAAGTGCAAGGCTGCGATATACTAATAACTCAGTGAGACCGATGTCATACCCATAGGGATTTTCTATCATGTGATTTCTAGAATACGTTAGAACTAGAACTAGAATCAAAACTAGGTATAAAAATTTAGATTAAAATAGTAATTGTGAAGAAACTATCAGAAATAGAATACTAGAGTGCCAAGGATCCACTTATAGCTTCCTTAATGTAACTTTACTTGATTCAATTGGATCACACAACTGGAATCAAAGTCCTATCCTCTCCAATTGGATAATGGAGCAGTTAAATCATCATTCATCTATTCAAAACAGATTTGAACTTCATTAAATTGGTTCCGTCATAAAGTATTAACGTACTGATCACAGGGAATTCAAAGCATCTATCATGCCCAGAGTCAATGATATATCAATGGATTTTACAACCAAACAATTGCAAAACATGTAGGAGAATATCAATAGTCTTCTTAAGCATCCAAAGTGCCCAGAGTCGACAATGAATCAAAGTAAACTGAAAACGCGTGTTCATTTAAACCAAAAATAAATGAATTGTTCAACATATAAACTAAATAATTTGAATCAAAGTAAAATAAACATTAAAAATAACTACAAGCTTCACCTCTTAACTCTAACTAAGAGATTAGCCCACCATAGAGATGATTGAACTAAAATTCAAATAGAAAAACATAAAATTAACTAGAACGGAAGGTTGAAGAGGAGGAAGGACTCCTTGAGCATCACAACTCCTTGCTCTACTCCTTCTAGCCTAATTCGTGATTAGAAACTCCTAAAACATCCCTTTATATAGGCTTGATTCGCACCGACTTCAAAACTGACTTGATTTTACGCAGTTATCGCAGCTTCGATGGCATTGACCTATCATCGAAGAGTCCGAGTGAACTGTTTAGAAATGAACTTTCAAAATTGCATATTTTATTGATGTCATTGAACCTCCTTCGATGGGATCAATTTGGCTTTGATGGCTTCGAACATGTCCCTGATGGAATCATAGAATGCTCAAATATGTCCAGCGAAAAAAAAAAAGAATTTTCTTATATTTTTGCGATGGGATTGAAGTGGCTTCGATGGCATCGACACTTGCTTCAATGTCATCGAACTGTCAATTTCTTCATTTCTGATTTTTTGCACTTTGAATCCTTAATTTTTTTCCTTCCTCGCTTAGTTTCCATTAATCCTGGACTCTTAAATTCTTCAATCTTGACTTTCATAAGTCCAATCATTCACGTGATAATTCTCTGAGCATTAAATTCGTGCTTTAAGCATCCTTTTCTCATTATATCTTAAAATCACTTCGTAAGAGAAAACATGTGTAATTAGATTAATTAAGCACATTTATGTTTATAAAACCAAAGCATAACAAGGGAGAACTATACAACTCAACACACCCCTTAGTCAGCATTTTTCTAGTTTCGAGCAAAACTTGTGAAGAACAAAGTTTCAATCATTCAAATTTCAAACCTTTCTAAGAAAATAACATTTTGTACAATCCTATGCATATGAGTAAAATTCAAAGATATAAGAATGAAATATTGATAATCTAGAACCTAATATCACTAGTAAACAAATGAACTAAGTTCTCCCTTAACAATTAATCAATAAAATACATCTAAACATCAAGCTCCTAATGTGCTTAGTGAAAATCCAACTTATAATTTGTAAGAGTTAGCCTTCTCTCCATAACATTAACATATTCATTACTTCAAAGTGGACAGATTAACACAAGTTATTGATTCTGAACCTATTTCCTTTTACTTATTTTTCCATCTTTTCAATTTTATATCGATGGCTTTCGTACTTATTTTCATTCTTTTTCTCTTTTTTAAAAAATTGATTTCTCATTAAAACACACATAATTGGTAGCCATTTCGATTTCACTATTTTTTACACTAGTCCTTTTCTTCTTTTTTTTTTATACTTAAGGTAGATAAGGATATCTAGACTTGGTTCATAACACTTTTAAGCAATCATCATGCTAAGATTATGAGTTCAAGTAAACTTCACAAAACAAGAGTTAGATGTGAATTGAGAGCTAGACTCAATTGATGTTTAAGCTTTCTATTAATCAATTAATTAAGAGAATAACTTTATTCAGAAATCTACTAATTAACTAAACTTCAGATTTTCAAAAGTTATTCTATATCCTATTATAATACTCAAGTGTATTCAATTACGTAGAATATCCATCTTCAAAAAGAGTTTTGAAATTGAAAATTTAAAAAAAAAAATTAAGAATTTTTGCTCAACAACTAAGAAACTACTGATTAGTCCACCTAATCTCACCCCTAACCTAAAATCTGCATTGTCCTTAATGTAAAAAATATGAAATAAAATCAACATAAAACAAAAAAATAAAAATAAAAGAGGAGTGAGTAAGAAGGATAGTACCTGAGGAAGATAATTGAAATAGTAAGAAGTCTTCAATGTCTAAATGGATTACTATTAAATTAAAGAAAATTAAACTAAAGCAAACTTAACTATTTTAATCCTAAGAAAGCAATAAATGTGAATGGACCTCCACCATACTAGAATGTCAATCTTAATAGATATGATCAATCAGAGGGATGGACATATCTTCCAAGTCAAATTTCTCAATAAATGGTTTGAGACGATGACCATTCCCTTTGAAAATGTTATCATTCCTCGGGTTTTCTATCTCGACAGTCCCATGAGGATAAACCGTTTTGACTTTAAAGAGACCGGTCCAACGAGGTCGCAATTTATTGGGAAAAAGATGAAGTCTAGAATTATACAAAATGACTTTCTGGTTTGGCGTAAAAGATTTTTGAAGAATGTTCCTAACATGAAATACCTTCATTCTATCCTTATATATTCTAAAATTTTCATATGCATTACTCCATATTTCTTCAAGTTCATTTAATTGTAATTCACGCAGTGAACCAACATTGTCATGATTGAAATTGAAATTCTTTATTGCCCAATACGCTTTATGCTTTAGCTCCACAGGCAAGCAACAAGTTTTCCCATAGACAAGTCTAAAGGTTGACATTCCAATAGGGTCTTATATGTGATACAGTAAGCCCATAATGCATCGGTCAATCGAAGTGACTAATCATTGTGATTCAGTTTAACCATTTTCTCAAGTATTTGTTTGATTTTCCTATTTGAAATTTCAGCTTGGCCGCTTGTTTGAGGATGATAGGGGATACTCATGTTATTAAAATTTTCATATTTCTTCATCAAAACTTTGAATGGTCTATTGTAAAAGTGAGATCCTCCATAACCTATTATGACTCGAGGAGTTCCGAACCGGGATAAGATATTTTCTTTTAAAAGCTTCATGACCATACGGTGGTCATTATTCCGGCATGGAATTGCCTCAACCTATTTGGAAACATAATTTATAGTGAGTAAAATATAGATATTTCCCAATGATTTAGAGAATGGTCCCATGAAATCAATGCCCCAACAATCAAATACTTTAATGATGAGAATGGGGTTTAGTGGCATCATATTTATACGAGACAATCCTCCCAATTTCTGACAATGCTCACATGCTTTGCAGAATTTGTGTGTATAATTGAGCATAGTGGGCCAGTAAAAGTCGCACTGCAAAATTTTCAATGTGGTCTTCTTAATTGAGAAGTGGCCACCACATGCGTGAGAATGGAAAAAGGAGATGACACCATGATATTCATTGTTAGGGACACTCCTAATGATTTGATCTGGGCAATATTTGAACAAATATGATCATCCCAGAAGAACTTGCATGCCTTGATGAAAAACTTTTTTTTTTATCTTGGGCAGTCCCATGAATAGGCATGATACCTGTGGTAAGATAATTAGTGATGTCAGCATACCAAAGAAATTGGGAAACTTTAATGAGTTTTTCATCAAGGAACATGTCATTAATGTGAGTCGTCTCCATGGAATCAGATATGATAAGCCATGAGAGATAGTCGGCCATTATGTTATCCACTCCTTTCTTATCTCATATTTTTATGTTGAACTCTTAGAGTAGAAGGATCCATCATAACAAACGTGGATTAGAATCCTTCTTAGAAAGAAGGTACTTCAGCGTCACATGGTCAATATAAACAATAATCTTGGATCCTATCAAGTAGGACCTAAACTTGTCCAATGCAAACACTACAGCTAGGAGTTCCTTCTCTATAGTGGAATAGTTCACTTAAGCAGAGTTTAGAGTTCTACTCGTGTAGTAAATAACATAAAGCCTCTTTTCTTTTCTTTGGCCTAACATCGCCCTAATAACATAATCGCTTGCATCTCACATAATCTCGAAAGAAAGACTCTAATCGGGTGGTTGCATGATGAGAGCGCTAATCAACATGCCCTTAAGCTTAGTGAAAGCTTTTTTGCATTATCCACTCCTCTTAAATAAAGTATCCTTTTGAAGAAGGTTACATAAAGGACGAGAGATGAGACTAAAGTCCTTTATGAACCTTTGATAAAAGCTGGCATGTCCTAAAAAGGATTGTATGTCGCATATGCTTTTGGGTTGAGGTAGGTTAGAGATTAAGTCAATTTTGGCTTTATCTACCTTAATTCCATTGGACAATATGATATGTCCAAGGATCATTCCCTTCTGAACCACGAAATGATATTTTTTCCAATTCAGCACAAAGTTCTTTTTTTTTTCACATCTTTTCAGCACAAGTTTGAGAATGTTAAGGCATTTACTGAAAGATGTACCAGAAACAGAGAAATCATCCATGAAAACCATTAAGAATTGTCCCACCATGTCAGAGAAAATACTCAACACGCATCACTAAAAAGTGACGAGAGGATTACATAGTCCGAATGACATCCTTCAATATGTGAAAGTGCCAAAAGAACATGTAAATGTAGTCTTCTCTTGGTCTTTGAGGGTTATCTCTATCTAATTGTAGCCCAAATAACTATCCAGAAAACAGTAATAGGAATGATAGGCCAACCTTTCCAAACTTTGGTCAACGAAGGGAAAAAAGCAGTAGTCTTTCCTTGTGATGGTATTCAATTTTTGGTAGTCAATGGACATTATCCAACCAGTAGTGACTCTAGTTGGCACGAGTTCATTTTTTGCATTGGCTACGATGGTGATCCTAGACTTCTTAGGTACCACCTGAGTTCGACTCACCCATTGGCTATTAGATATACGACATATGATACCCACATCCAACAACTTCAACACCTCAGCTTTAACCACTCCTTTCATATTTAGATTTAACCGATGTTGTGGTTGTCTAGTAGTTTTTGCAATGTCCTCGAGGTGAATGCAATGAATACAAATCAAAGGATTGATTCCCTTGAGGTCCACGATTGTCTATTCAAGGGGTCCTTTATGTTCCTTGAGAGTAGAAATAAACATATTCTCTTGTTCCCCATCCAGGTGAAAAGAAATCATCACCCGATACATTTCATCTTGACCCAAGTAAACATATTTAAGATCAGTGGGTAAAGTTTTAGGTCAAGCTTCAGTGCCTTGACATTAGAAGGTAGAGGCTTTATCACAATTTGAGGTAATTTTTCAAATTTTGGCCTCCACTGGTCAGTTTCAAATACCAGTGTAGTATCAAGTAAGGCATCTATCTCCCTAATCACATCATCATCTAAATCAGGGGAGTGGGCCAAGCATTTATCTAGAGCGTCAGAGTATAGGTTCAAAAGTGAGCTATCTTCCATGAATAAATCAATCACATTTACTTCGTGGGCATCATCAACATCCTTCGGTTGTTTGCACATGTTAAAAATGTTCAGCTCTAATGTCATGTTCCCAAAAGTTAATTTCATTATCCCTTTCCTATAGTTAATGATGGCATTTGATTTTGCTAAGAATGGTGCTCACATTAATGACGGGCTGAGTATCCAAAATAATAAAATCTACTGGATAATAGAATTTATCAACTTGGACTAACACGTCATCTATCAATCCTCTTGGTATACGAACCGAATGATCAGCAATTTGAAGTGTAGTCCTTGTGGGTTTTAATTCACCAAGGCCAAGCTGTTCGTAAACTGAGTATGGAATCGATTCATACTCTCTCCAAAGTCAAGCAGTGCATGCTCACTTCGGTGATTCCCGATAACACAAGAGATGGTTGGGCTATTGGGATCTTCATATTTTTGTGGCACATCTTGCTGGAGGATGGCACTCACTTTTTTTGTTAGAAGAATCTTCTTTTAAATGTTTTGTTATCTCTTAGTCGTACAAAGATCTTTCAGAAACTTGGCATATGATGGGATTTATTTTATGGCATCCAATAGATGAATATTGATTTTTCACCTATTTAAACACCTTCAAGATATCCTGAGTGTTAGACAGAGGTTTTGGTGAAATCAACCTTTAAGGGAACAAAGCAACCGGCTTATACTCTTTTTTGGTTCTTTCTCATGCCTAGCATGGCTAGGTCCATCATTCCTCTCAGATTCTTCTGAGTCTTTAGGCTTTTCATCCCTCTCCAGGATGTTTTTATCAATTATTTTTACTACTTCTAAGAGTGGTGATTGACTTAGCTTACTCCACATGGTGGTTCGAAGAGCTTGGGTCACTTAATTCACATTGTTATTTCAGGTTAGGTAGAAGGTGGGTTGGAAGAGTCCATTTCTCCCTAATAGTTAGTTGTGACTCAATTCTCTAGATAGATGATGCAAACACTCCTAAGGATGTTTTGATATCCTGGAATGCTTATAACATATTTTGGTTGAATTGCTCTTGATTTTGCATGAATTTCTGAACTGTATCCTCTTAAGATCTTTTCTAATATAATGGATTGAAATTTGATGGAAAAATCTATTGAGGAATTCTCTCAGTATTAGTCGTTTATCCACTCCACCAACTAAAGTTTGGATGGTTCCTCCAACGAGGATTATATGTGTTTGAGATGGGGGCGCTAAATGGCCTTCGATAACTATTCATGGCATTATATTGCTCGTGTAACAATTCTTAGAATGTAGGAATTGTAGGACAATCCTGTGTTAAGTGGATATTAATAGCACAAATACCACAAATAATTTCAACAATCTCGTCGGGTTTCATCGTTTTTACTCTTTTAAGTTCCATGGCCTCAACTTTTCTTGTGAGATTAGCCACCCTAGTATTCACATCATCTTCCTCCCTCAAGACATACATTCCTCCATTCTCTCTAGATTGAGTTGGCCTAGCATTGGCGGGCTTTGATGAGGTATCTCATGACTATGTGTTTTTAATAAGTACATCGAAATAATCCCACGCGTCATCAGGATCCTTATTCATGAATTCCCCGTTATATATCATCTCTATGAATTGACGCATAGGCGAAGTCAGTCCATCATAGAAAAAGCTTCTTACCCACCAAGTTTCGTAGCCATGATTTGGATAGGAATTCAAAAGATCTTTAAACCTCTCCCAACTTTGGAAGGTCTCTTCCTCTTTGTGAGAAAAATTCATGATCCCAATCCTCAAGTTATAGGTCTTATGAACTAGGAAGAACTTTCTAAGGAACCCACGGGTCATCTCAGCCCATGTCCTGATTGATCATGGCATTAAGGAGTGAAGCTAAGACTTGGCCTTCTCTTTCAAAGAGTAAGGAAACAATTTCAGTTGGAAGATGTCCTCAGAAACGTTGTTAAATTGTAGGGTTATTACAATCTCATTAATTTCCTTGAGATGTAGATATGGACTCTCAAAATCGAGTTCATGAAACTTCGAGAGTAGTTGGATCACTCCCAGCTTAAAATTCACGTTTCCTGCATTGTGTGGAAACACCATACAGGAAGGTGTACTTGCCCTCACTGGTTGTAAATAATCACATAAAGTTCTAGGTGGAGGAACATTATGTACATCGTTCTCATCTTATTCCTCTTTAGTGGGATGGTGAGGTTGATTTACAACCATACTTTCTGCTAGCTCGGAGGATCTCAAAGCGTGTCTAATTCGGTGATGGATAGGCAAACCTTTGACTAATCCTCCTTCACTTAAAAGATATATAGTGTTGTCACATACCCAATTGGACATGAAACACTCTCAATCCCAAGTCTAAACTAAAACTTAGAAAAGAAAAATTATAGAAAAAGTAAATTTGTAATACTACAACAAGAAGAGTTGGAAGGAAGTTACAGGATCGATGATTCTATGTTAGTTTCTACAAAAGAGAAAAACAAGGTTAGTATCAAAAAACTCAGAAAAACCTAATCCTAAAACCACAAAAAAAAAGACCTAATCCTAATATAATTCCAATACTAATGTATTTCAGAAAAAATGCAACCGATGTCCTCGATAATGGTGTTAAAAACTTGTTATGACAACCCCAAGTGAAGGGTTGCGATGTAGCAATAACTCGAAGAGACAGAGGCCGTATCCACAGGGGCTTGCTATTGTGCAATTTCTAGATTATGTTACAACTAGAACTTGAATCTAAACTAAGTATAAAAATCTAGATCAAAAGAGTAATTGTAAATAACTATTAGAAATAGAATATTAGAGTGCTAAGTATCCACTTATAGCTTTCTTAATATTACTTTACTTGATTCAATTAGATCATACAACTAGAATCGAAGTCCTATCCTATCCAGTCAGATAATGGAGCAGTTAAATCATCATTCATCTATTCAAAAAAATTTTAAACTTAATTGAATTGGTTCCCTCATAAAGCATCAATGTATTGATCACAGGGAATTCAAAGCATCTATCACGCATGGAGTCAATGATAGATCAATGGATTTTATATAACAAACGATTGCAAAACATGCAAGAGAATATCAATTGTCATCTTAAGCATTCAAAGTGCCCAGAGTCGACAATGGATCAAAGTAAACTGAAAATCCATCTTCATTCAAACTAAAAATCAATGAATTGTTCAACATATAAACTAAATAATTTGAATCAAAGTAAAATAAACATTAAAAAGAATTACAAGCTTCACCTCTTAACTCTAGCTAAGAGATTGGCCAACCATAGATATGATTGAACTAAAACTCAAACAGAAAAACATAAAAATTAACTAGAACGAAAGGATTGAAGAGGAGTGAGGACTCCTTGAAGCACCACAAACCCTTGCTCTACTCCTTCTAGCCTAATTCATGATTTGAAACTCCTAAAACATCCATTTACGTAGGCTTGATTTGCACTGACTTCAAAACTGACTTGATTTTACACAGTTATCGCAGCTTTGATGGCACCTTCGATGGCATCAAGTTCTCATTGAAGAGGTCGAGTGAAATTGAGAAACCGTCTAGCAATGAACTTTTAAAATTGCATATTTTATTGATGTCATCTAACCTCCTTCGATGGGATTGAACTGGCTTCATTGGCATCAAACATGTCCTTGATGGAATCGAAGAATGTCTGAATATGTCCAGCAATGAAATTAAATTTTCTTAGATTTATACGATGGGATCGAAGTGGCTTCGATGACATCGACACTTTCTTCGATGCCATCGATGGCATCGAATTGTCGATTTCTGCACTTTGAATCCTTAGATTCATTTCCTTCCTTGCTTGGTTTCCTTGGATTGTGGACCCTTGAATTCTTCAATCTTGACCTCCATAGATCCAATCTTTCACTTTGTAATTCTTTGAGCATTAAATCCGTGCTTTAAGTATCCTTTTCTCCTTAGCTCTCAAAATCACTTTGTAAGAGAAAACACGTATAATTAGATTAATTAAGTGCATTCATGTTTATAAAACTAAAGCATAAAAATGGAGAAATAGACAATATTTCACTCTCAACAATGAGCGCCTGAGTGCTAAATACCAGTAGGCCGCGTCTCCCAATGTGTCGAGGTCGGTTAGAAAGTGGTGTGACCTTATCCGCCCAAGGGTAGGGAGCTGTTAGTTAGGTCAAGTGTAAGCAGCTCATTAAATGGGTCCACTATTGGTGAGTTGGGTAGGCATTAGCATACCACTGACGAGGCAGATAGTGAGGTCATTTTCACTCACTTGGTCATGTGTGCGATGCGCGGTAGCCAGTGTTGGAGTGTACTAAACCCCAGTAATGTTTCCAGTGATGAACTTTCCTGATATGTGGACTAGTTGAGGATTGGCATGTTTGCGTTGCATCTCTAGCATATGATACTCAGCCACATAGTCCTTGTATTGCATAGCCTTAGTATAACTAACAACATTCATGGACTTGGCAGCTTAGCCCTCCATCATCTTCTTCATACCCCGATATTTGTATTCTTGTCATATGCATTATGCATGCACACACGCACTCTACCAAGCTTCGTAAGAGGCTTATGCACGTTTGTTTATGATGCAGGCAATGTTAGGGCATATCAGCAGCATTGAGCCCGGAGTATGGGCCTGATCTTTTTAGTTCTTGATTATATTTTGTATTTCCCTTCCATATTGTACTCAAAGATTTTGTATTAGTGGATATGTGGTGACGATGTTTTGTGACTTGGGAATACTTGTGGTTATACTCATTTACACAAAAAAAAATCACCTTGAAAATCCTCCTTGTAAGATCCCAAGATCGGAACTTGGCATATGGGAGTCGGGAGCCAAGAATGGAGTACTATGAAGGCTGTTGGCACTGAATTCGGTGGCTAAAAATTTAGTGAGCCCTATTCCCAAGTTTGGGGTGTGACAACCACTAGAGACAACTATCCTATGACATAGATCGACCTATACAATTCCCAGTGGGCCCTAATGGGTAAAAACAACCTCCCATAAGGTTACAATACCAACTAACTGGCCATTAAGGCCCTTTGCACCACTCTTGGCACTAAATAGGTACTATTTTGGGCAGCCCTTCCATTGCATATGAATTTCATACCCTAGCTTAGGTAAGAGAGATAGAGAAAGAGATAGAGAAGAGAAGAAGAAGAAGAGTGAGAGCAAGAGAGATTCAATGCTCATTCTCACCAAACTTCTTTAATCGAACCCTAACCGTTACTAAATCCTTCGTCTAGTTCATCTTTACTTGTGATCAGAGGTAAAAATTATACCTTATCTTCCAATTTATGCCTATTGGAATTAATCTCATATAGTTCTTGGTGTTTGTTTAGGAATCGATGTTTTCCCCTAAAACTGAACCCTATGAAGTCGGAGATTGAGAAACCACTTCCTAATGTGTAGACTATTCTACTAGGTTGTCTTTTATCAACCCTTGAGGGTGATAGACAATGATTGTCAATTGATTAATTAGAAATTCATATGATAATGATGCCTTAAATTGGCTTATTATTACAACCCTAATGTTATTATTGTTAGTAAGTAGTTAACATGTTTGATGAAATACCTGGTCAATATGAAATTCCTTCTATTGGAACCCTATTAAGGCATTTGATAAATGTTGTTGATGCATATTAGCTTACATTGATATACATTAGATTATAATGTTTTATACATTTGTTCTATTGATATACCCTGGTGAGGTATATATATGTGATTATTAATATATGGGAGATTATGTTGATATACATTGAATTGATATACTTGGTTGTGATATTAAATTGTTTTGTGACTATTGTTGTGCATTTGATAAGTTAAATTTTTATTGCGATGGATAGAGCCTTGCTAGTTGCTTGAGTAAATGGATGGCCATCATGGGTTGAATATCATAGACTTATACGGTCGACTGGGGTTTAACACGGATGACTAACAGTAGTTGGAACTACATGGGATGGTTTGTGCCTAATGTTAGTTTTGCCCGAGGTCTTTCATTGTCGATCAAATCATTCTAATGCATGGCCTAATCATTCTTATGCTTGGTGATTTTATAACACTTGAAGAAGTCTAGGATACCACTGTTACTAGTGAATTAAGTTCATTCATAACCATTAGTGAGTTACGATCATATAAAGACTCAGGAGCCAGGAATGGTAGTATAAGCCACTATGCCCGAGCTATAGGCCTATGCTGGGGTGATGAGCCTCCCTGTAATGTTCTTTAAGCACTAATGGAGGTGATGTGCCATATCACATTAGGATATTTAGTCATTGGTGATATTGATGATAGCCTACCATGCTATTATAGGAATTGGTTGATGAGGCATTTTTGCCTTAATTTGTATTGGCTGATGAGCCCTTACCATTGTTTGATTGTGTAATTTGGATTATTAGGTAACGAACCTTAAATTGGCTCAAGGGACACTAGTGAGAAGCCGCTATGTGCCGCAATTTGCCACATGACCCGAGTAGAGACTTGTGATATGATAGTGGTATATTAACTTTTAACAAAATGCTATTTGAATTGGGATTAATAATTACTTAGCTAATCATGCATATCATGACATTTGTTGGTTATGCTAGTGGTGAACCATTATTCAGTTAATTGGTTATTTTGTTGATGAGAAAGTAGTATAATTATTATTGCTTCCAGGACATACATCCACATATCATGTCATCCATGCACCTAAAATCCAACTTAGGGAATTTTATATTTTGTAATACTATCATTGCCTATCCTTGATTGTATTGATATCATGTGTAACTTAGGATAATGGAACCACTGACTTGATCACTCACTCCCACCTGAGACGGTGTTTTAAAACACCAACTAGATGATTTTGTTGACGCAGGTACCATAGAGGCTGATGCCTTAAATGATATGTATGTGGACCTCAGGAGGAGTTCTCATACTTCCAGTCGCCAGATTGGCAATTGTAGATTGGCTCCTTCCATCACCGAGATGTTTTGATGGTTTTGGGTAGGAACATTTACACCTTACAATTTACACTTTGATCATTTTTTGACATGTATATTGAGTCCCCATCTAGGTGGAATTTGTGATGTGATGGTTGTATGGATGTATATTTTGGATTATTGACCTGCGTACACTTTTATTTATATTGATATACACTATTTAGCTTAACTTTTATGATTGTTTAGATACCAATGTAATCGTATATAGAAATTACACTTCCGTAAAGCAAAAGTGACACACGAAATATTGGGATCGAGTTCATGCTCAACCCCTGAATTTTGGGGCATTACAATAATATATGTTAATATATATTACATATATAATATATGTAATATACATATATATATAGAGGAACGCTTAGCTATGCACCGGTTCGCACGTCATTACGTGCAAACCTTGCTATCAACCGTCAGATAAGGCTGATGGTCTGGATGAAAGCACTCTTAGCACGAGTTTGAAAGAGCGAGTTTCCTTCTCTCTCTTCACCATATTCTCTACCATTCTGAAGAATGTGGCGGAAGCCTTTTCACATGAAATTCTTCCGCTGGGATGCCAGTTGGGTCCCACCAAGATGTTAATGATAAATCCACACCGTCCATACATTTTTAAAAATAATTTTATGTTATAAATCCAAAACTGAGGTATATCAAAATCTCAAGTGGGCCACACAGTGTTGATTGAACTCTCACCATTAAAAACTTCTTAGGGCTATCAAATTTTTGGATCAAGCTAATATTTGTTTTTTTTCCATCATCCAGGTCTGTATGACCTAATCTATAGGTTAGATGTCAAATAAATATCACGGTGGGCTCTAAAAAATATTTAACTGATGAGAATCATTATCACCGCTGCTTCATGTGGTGTGGTCCACTTGAGATTTGGATCTGCCTCAGTTTTGGGATAATGCCCTAGAATGATAAGAAAAAACAGATGGACAGGGTAGATTTCTCAAAAAATATTATGGTAGGCTCCACCTAAGTTTTTAGCACATGAAAGGCTTTTGAAGGAAATTAGCGTACGAAAAAACCTTGTTGATAATAATTCTCAATGTTGAAAATTTTCTACGGCCCATCGTGATTTATATTTGCCATCCAACCTATTCATAAAGTTACATAGATCTGGATGAAGAGAAAACACAAATATCAGCTCCATCCAAAACTTCTTTGGCCCCATAAATTTTTCAGTGGTAAGGGATTAATCCCCACTGTGTAGCCCACATCTATCTTTGATTTGCTATATTTTTGGGATAATAGCTTAAAATGATGGGGAAAAAAAAGGGATGGACGGTGTGGATAAGACCCCTATATCATGGTGGCCACTTAAAGCTCCCGCCTGTTCCCAGAGACATGCGGAGGTAGGACGCAATTGCCTCCCTCACCTTCCTTACGACGTGCGTGGTTTAGCTACTGACAGGTTGAGTAGCCAGACTCCCTAATGAAGTTAATTAGGTCACCAAGTTCTGTGGGCCACACCCATGATGTATGTTTTGTATCTACACCACCCATCCATTTGGAGAGATCATATTAAGGCATGATCCAAAGAATGAGTCAGATCCAAAGATCTAGAGGACCCCACCACAGAAAATAGTGAGGAGAGTGACGCCCACCATTAAAAAGTTCTAATGGCCACAAAAGTTTTCGATAATGCTAATATTTGTGTTTTCACTTCTTTCATGTCTACATTAACACATGAACATATTGGATCTCAAATAAAAATCATGGTGGACCTTTTGAAGGTTTCAACGGTGGGTGTCACTCTTACCACTGTTTTCTGTGGTGGGGTCCACCCCAGCCTTGGATCTACCTCGTTCTTTGGGCTATATCCTAAAATGATCTCTCCAAATGTATGGACGGTGGGGATACAACATATACATCATGGTGGGCCACAGTGAAAGTGCCCTGGTTTATCAAGTTACGTGAGTGCTAAGTCAGATTATCTACAAAGCTTGATAGGAAGATCAATTCAAGCATCTGCCTCAACCGGATGTGTGCAAGCTTGCCACAGGTAAACCTAAATCCTTACATCCCATAACCCAAAACACCAGGTGAATAAAACCCTTAAAAACAAGTTAGAAATCATAGGGTTTTAATGTGAGAAAACTTTTCTCAAAATATGAAAATCTCTAAGTTTTTCTCGCCTTGTCGATTTTATCGGAACACCCTCGATATGATCGACTTACTCTGTTGATGTCCTCGATACCTTAACGATATTATCATGTGAGGACCAAAAGTGTCCAGTAACTAAATATTTATTTGGACGGATTTATCGATGTATCGATACACCTATCGATATCATTGATATAAGAACTAAAAATGTCCAGCAACTTCACAACATATCTGGACGAATTATCGATGTATCGATACACCTATCGATATCATCGATATTCAAATCTCGAGTCCATCGAAAATAGCTCGATAAGATCGACAAGCAGATTTTCGGCACCCCTATTTTTTTAATGAAAATCCCAAATTCCTTCGATATATTGATGCTCTTCCGATATGATCTGAAATTAAATATCGATAACATCGGAAGTCCATCGATGATATCGATCGTGGGCACGCATTTCTTACAGCAGATATTTCAGGTTGTTTTTAACTATGTCGGGGGCCCTTCGATAGAATCGATATTCAAATATTGATGATATCGGTACCAGGTCGATTGCATCGAACAAGGTTATAAACTGTCTAGCAAGCTTAAAGACAAATCCGTTGGATTTATCGATGCCTCGACTCTGACTTCGATATCATCGACATTCAAATTCCGATGATCTCGACGGTTCCCCGATCATTCATGAAATCCTGAAATATTTCAAAGTCAAGTCTCTCTCACTTTTCAAGTGTCGATGGATCGAACCTGTCATCGATGGAATCGGAGTTCGAAATTCGATGACATTAACAATATTTTCGATTCATCAACCAATTGGCAAAAGTTTCAAAAGCGTATGACATTGAGTTCGAGTCATCAAGCAGACCATCGATGCTATCGAGAGTATACACTCGATGATATCGAACCTACTCGATGATATCGAACTCTGTCATAAATGTGACCATTTTATATCTGTTGGAACTTTTTGCCTATATATAGAGGACTTGTCTTTTGTTGCTGTGAGAGAAAGAAGAGAGAGCTTTTGATTGTTTCAACTTATATCTTATATCTAAAGCCCTTTCTCTCAAGGGAGTTCATCCTCCAATCCACCCTCATCATTGATATTTAATAGAGTGGATTGGGGAATGAACTTTCGCATTTAAGGATCCTCCAGCTACTACCTTAATGGAAAATCATTAATTTGGGATGCCTTGAATGCATAAGATTGGAATCGATCTATCTTCCTGATAGAAAAATATTTTGAGAGTAGGATTCCATCTTCACCTTGACCCAACCCGAAGCCAAGTATTGGTACATCATTTTTTGTTACGGATCAAAGGAGCAGAAGACTCTTCGTCAATAAGGAGGAGGAGATCTTTGGCACTATGCTAAACAAGACTCATCAGCTTATTTGTAAGTATCCAGAGTCCAAGAGGACACTTGTGATCATTCCTTTCTAAGATTGGGTCTTAAGTGGTTCTCACCCTTTGAAGTCCTCAAGGAGGCCTCCGGCGGGAGGGTATGTGGTGGGTGCGTTGTGTGGACCCTTGCTTTGTGGAGAGCATAAACATCTGGTTAGGAGTGAACCAGTAAAACTCTGGGTTTTAGGTGACCCGGGTAAAACCTTAGGGTTTAAGCTTAACCATGTAGAAACCTCCAGTAGGGTCTTATGGAAGATTATTGGCCAGTGTGCCTAAAAGTGGGTGCGTTGTGTTGACCCTTTCTCATGAGAGCATAAACAGTTAGCCTCAGTGTAGGTTGTAAAGGTTGAAGATGAACCTGATTTAAAACCTTAGGTTA
The DNA here is from genome assembly GCA_030180095.1 of Magnolia changhungtana. Lineage (NCBI taxonomy): Eukaryota > Viridiplantae > Streptophyta > Magnoliopsida > Magnoliales > Magnoliaceae > Magnolia > Magnolia changhungtana. Next base: position 546,476 of record JASAUF010000502.1, on the reverse strand, counting down.
GAGGTGAACCATTGTGAAACCTCCTTAGTGAAATTCGGTATACTTAAGGGTTAAGTGCAGTTTTCGGGAGTGGAGTAGACTCATCGTCGAACCAATATAGAAATGACTGTGTTTGAGATTGTTATTCTTATGATTATGTGATTTGTGTTAATACTTCTATATCTGAACATTTGATCACACCACACACACTTACACAGTCATATCCATCATAAGCTAGCTTGCATACTGTTTATCTCTAAAATAGTTTGTGATTGGATCCTCTACCAGGCTTGGAAGCCAGTAGAGTTACATTTGAGTAATCCTGATAACTGCATGATCATAGGATTAGTGAAGTAGGATTTTTAAATAAATCATAAAAACCTTTAAAAGTCCTATTCACCCCCCTTTATGACATATTATCATATTCCTTCTTCAACTAGTGCGGTCTTTACCGCCATTTCATACAGAACTTGGTGACGACACTTAGTAGCGAGTCTCGCCACTCAACCTGTCAGTATCCAATTCGCGTCCCCTGATGACGCACGATGATTGCCTCCGCGACGGAAACGGACTGGCTACTCCCCTGCTGCCAGCCAATGGCTGGTGGTCAGTGCTCTGTGGGCCCATCATGATGTATGTGTTTCATCCATTCCATCCATCTATTTTTATATATCATTTTATGGTATGAGACCAAAAATTAGGTATATCCTAATCTTAGGTGGGCCACATTACAGGAAACAGTGTTGAATGAACATCGACCATTCAAAATGTTTTGGCAGCCATAAAAGTTTTGGATCAAGCTGATCATTGTTTTTTTTTCCTTCATCTGAGTATTTATGGCCCAATCAACAGATTAAATGTAAAATAAACAGTACGGTGGGCCTTAAGAGGATTTTAATGGTGGATATCCAATTACTATTGTTTTCCTGTAGTGTTTTCCACCTGAGGTTTATATTCCTATCATTTTTTGGATCAAGCCTTAAAATGATCAGTAAAAGTGGATGAACGGAATGGATGAAGCACATACATCATGGTGGGGCACACGGAGCACCGACCACTAGCCACGGGGATGGTGGTGGGGGAGTAGCCAATCCGTTCCCCTCCAAGACATCCAGATTCTTTCTAAGTTTGCTGGAAATCTAGGTGGGGCCCACCATGAAGTTTGTGAGAAATTTATCCCATCCATCCATTTTTTGAGCTCATTTTAGGACTGTAGACCAAAAGTGTGGAGGATACAGTACTTAATCGAGTCGTACCGAAGGAAAAGGGGGTAGGGAAATTCCTTCCATTGAAACCTCCTTGGGGTCGACATGGATGTTTACATGCCATCTATACCATTCATAACATCATTCTTACTAGGATTAGCTAAGAACACAAATATTATCTTGATTCAAAACTTTCGTGACATACGAATATTTCTACTGTGTAAGTTTAATCTTTACGTTTTTGGATCACTTGAGTATTAAATTCGGCTCACTTGAGTATTAGATTCGGCTCATTTTTGTACAGATGTCCTAAAATGATCTCATAAAATGGATGGACGGATTGGATTTCTCAAAAACATCAAGGTGAGTCCCACTTAGGTTTCCAGCGCGCGAAAGGCTTTCACAGTAAATCCTCGGCTAGGTTTTTTCAAACGCGAATTTCTTATGAAACCCTTTAACATGCTGAAAACCTAAGTGGGGCCCACTATGATGTTTTTTGAGAAATCTACCCCGTCCATCCATTTTTTCTTATCATTTCAGGGTATTATCCCAAAACTGAAGTAAATCCAAATCTCAAGTGGACCACACCACATGAAGCAGCGGTGAAAATGATTATCACCGTTGAATATTTTTAGGGCCCACCATGATATTTATTTGACATCCAACCTATAGATTAGGTCATACAGACCTGGATGATGCAAAAAAACAAATATTAGCTTGATACAAAAATTTAGTAGCCCAAGGAAATTTTTAATGGTGAGAGTTTAATCAACACTGTGTAGCCCACTTGAGATTTTGATCTACCTCAATTTTGGGTTCATGCCATAAAATTATTTTAAAAAATGTATGGATGGCGTGGATTTATCATTAACATCTTGGTGGGACACACCTAACATCCCCGCGGAAGAATTTCATGTGAAAAGGCTTCTGCCACATCCTTCGGAGAGTTAGATAATATGGTGAAGAGACATGTGAGAGATGAAAACTCGCTCTTTCAAACTCGTACTAAGAGCGCTTTCATTCAGACCATTAGTCTTATCCGATGGTTGATAGCAAGGTTCGTACGTAATGACGTGCGAACCGCTGCGTAGCTGAGCGTTACTCTCTCTCTCTCTCTCTTTATATATATATATATATATATATATATATATATATATATATATATATATATAAACAATAGATGAAATATATATATGTTTATCTTCCATGAGGTTAGGTTATGGGGCTCACCATGATGTGTGAGGGACATTTATCTCATTAATCAATGCAACCTTTAGTGATGAGCCATGGACCAAACATTAAGTCAATTCATGACTTAGGCCACACCTCAGGCAACAGTTAAGAGTGGGTACCCACCCATTAAAACCTTCCATATTGTACATCGAGCCCACTGACATGTGGTTTTGACTATAACTCATACATTATGGGTGATCCACTTGGATTAGAGGTCACAACAAATTTTAGGCCATTATGAAACCTAGGTAGGCCCCACCAAGTGCTTTTAAATATTTTAAACATGATTTTTCATGTTTTCAGATGGTATGGCCCCGCGTGAGTTTCAGATGCGACTGATTTTTGGCACCCTATAACTCAAAGCGATTAATTAGAATAATTTTCATGATTTGTAGGCAAAAATTTGTGTCTAAAATGCATAATTTGTGAACAACAATCAATATATATAATGCATAATTTTTACATGCTTAAACTAGACAGATTACATGAAATTCAAAATAATGTACAGATTACATTAAATCCAATAGTGGATAGATTACATGAACTTTAAAATAGTGTACATATTATATGAAATCCAAAATAATGCAGAGATTACATGAAATTCAAAATAGTAGACAAATTACATGAAATCCAAAAGTGGACAAATTACATAAAATCCAAAAGTGGAGAGATTACATGAATGCCAAAATAATGTGTAAATTACATGAAATTCAACATTGGACATATTACATGAACTCCAAAATAGTGTACAAATTACATGAAATCTATCGCAAAGTAGACAGATTACATGAAATCAAAAGTGGAGAGATTACGTAAACTCCAAAATAGTGTACAAATTACATGAAATCCAATAATGGATAGATTACATGAACTCTAAAATAGTGTATATAATACATGAAATCCAGAAGTGTATAGATTACTTAAAACCTAACAGTAGATAGATTACATGAAATCCAAACTAGTGTGCTGATTATATAAACTCCTAAATAGTATACAGATGACATGAAATCCAAAATAGTGTACAGATTACATGAAATTCAAAAAGTGTACAAATTACATAAAATCCAAAATAGTAGAAAAGTTACATATATAATTAAATAATACTTCAAACTTCCAACAACAATAAACAAGTTAATTTAACATCGCAATGGGGCCCATAATAAACCCCACATACATTACAGTGAGTCCCACCTGCTAGGTTTGGGTTTATTGCGATACAAAGAGCACTGAGAGGAGTAAGTCGAGAGGTAGAGAACGCCAATAAAGCGCCGAAAACGAACACGTTGAGAGCTCCAAGAGAGAGTGCTATGAGAGCTCTAAGAGAGAGAGAGAGAGAGAGAGAGAGAGAGAGAGAGAGAGAGAGAGAGAGAGAGAGAGAGAACTAGGCTAGGGTTAGGGCTCGAACGGACGGAGAGGGAGAGAGGATGAGAGGTAGAAATGTGGGCTCTCTTACCTGAATTTTTTATACCCAATTTTAAATTATCGACGACATTTATCATTGAAGAACTAAAAATGCATTCGACGACAATCGGCATCGAATTGTAAAGTCATTTTTCCCACATTTTTATGTCATGCTCTCTCTTTTTTCTCTTGTTTCTCATTTTCCTTTTGGGTTTTAGTTAGTCTCCCTCTCTTTTGTCATTTTCCTTTGCTTACAATGATCTTGTGCATGTGTTTTCCATAACATACCTATCATAATATTAGGCACGTGCATGCACTGAGTCTCAAAGCTTAGACCCTTACCCATTTGTCACTAGCTCAACCCACACCCAGCCTAAAATAGGTTGGCCCACCCCACTTGCCACTCATTAATACACAAAACATTGATCGACAAATTGAAAGGAAAGTTGCATGGATAATTCACAATTGTAAAAGTACTCATCAGATTGAATGGCTAGGATCATCCATTCATTGAAATTTTTGAGGCCATAGATGATCCTAGAGGTGTCCAATCTAAAGAATCGCCTAGATGGGTAAAGCATATTCTCTTATTAGGTTGTAGCAGGTTAGAAAAACTGTAGAATCATGTTAGAGGAAAAGTCTCATACTCTCCAAAGTGCTTTGCTTGGTACTCACGTACTCGATTTCAATTTCAGTCACATGATTTGTGTGGGCATGCCAAAATTGACTGTGCAACTCAATTTAAACCGAACAACTATGACCCCAAGCGCTAAGATAGTCAGATACATCGAAAATCGACCGTATATGACCGCGATCGAATATGGTCGATCACCTATTCAGGCACTTGCATAGTGTTTCTTAAGATGACCAAGTTATATCAGAGGGTGGGGTTCGTCCTCTGAAAATAGGTTACACTTCTGTCTTATGTAGGAAAGGACTTTTTCAATATAGATAAAATGAAAAGAAAATTCTTACAGTCGGTTGCAGAGAACAATTACATAGAACCTTTCTAAATTGAGAACTTTGTTTGATACTCAAACCGAATCTAAAGTATAAGCATAGGCTCGAATTACAACTAAAGTTAACAATTACATGATTACTACTACTGATTACACTAAGTAAATGAAAGATAATATCGATTACACTAAGGAATGTAAATGACTGATAATGCTAAGGAGCATAAGATAATTGAAAGATAGATTTGATTTGGGTTGATTGGTATGAGATGCCTCTTTTACCGAATATCAAACTATTTATAGTCTTAAACTGATTATTTAGATACTTCCCACATTCTGGTGGTTATTGATACTGTTTCAGCACTACATGACCTTCTGGAGACTTCCTTCTAAACTCGTCACATGTCCTAGTAACCACTTTAGTCTTCCATACCAACTTAACCGCATCTTTCCATTTTGACTGCTCGACCAAACTTCTCGAACATATTTCATTTTCTGGCTTTCCTTAGTTTCTCGGTCTACTTTTAGATGCCTCCTAGTCACTTGATCTACTTCTGGATGCTTATCGACTGCTCTTTCTACTTCCGTACAACTATTAACTGCTTACTTTACTTTGTCGACTAAGGTTCTGTCTTGCTTTCTTTCTCGGTTGACCTCCTGGATGACTCTTGGCCACTTGATTTTCTTTTAAATTCCTTTGAACCGCTCTTTGTCTTATTATCCTATCAGTTGTGATTTTGTAAAAAGCACTCCAAGTATCCATGAAGATCTTTAGCATATCATATCTTTCCCTTGCTATAACATGTGTCTTTTTCAATTAGGATTTCTAAGAACAATCAGAAATATGGTACATCATTGCCCCCGCTCCACCACATCGCTTCACCTTTGATCGAACTCGGCCATCTTGATCAAGAAATGACAAATTCGGCCATCCTGTTCAAACTTGACCATCTTGATCGAGAAAAGCGGCAAATTCGGTTGTCTCGGTCGAACTTGGCCATCATGATCGAAGAATGAAAAATTTGACTGTCCTGGTTGAACTTGACCATCATGATCGAAAAATGGCAAATTCGGCCGTCTTGGTCGAACTCGGCCATCTTGATCGAGAAACAACAATTTTCATTGTCTTGGTCGAACTCGGCCATCATGATCGAAGAATGACAAATTTGGCCATTCTAGTCGAACTTGGCCATCTTGATCTAGATACAACAAATTCAGTCGTTCAAGTCGAACTCGGCTGTCTTGATCAAAAAATGGTAAAAGTGGGCGTGACAATGGAGACTGTCGGTCAATCCAATCTGAATATGACCTATGGTTGATTGAGGCGGTAATATGGCCAAGAACTTAGCCTGCTACTTCATTAACCATTTGAATAATTTGGTTACGATTCAAATGGCATGATTCGGCCATTGGAGGTGGTTCATGGCCTACTTGGTTTTGTCTTCCATGATACGGTGGATTCCCAAGGGTTGCCCCTCACGTATATCCAGATTTTCTTCTTTATGATAAAATTTCTAACCTCCTGCTCTGGTCGCCTAAACTCGGTGAGTGACGGAGTATTCTGCCCATCCTAGATTGGAACGGGAAGGGTATTCCGCTGCAGGGGAGGTATCGATGGCGGCTAAACCATATTACCGATAGAACTTCCTTTGGCATTACACTGCGTCACTGTAAATGCCCTTTCGGTGATGATAGTCATCAATTGATACGTGACCCCGGTCTGGTTAGTCATCTATTTATTAACATTCTCAATCTGGACAAAGAATTGCTCGGCTTGGGCATATATAAACTCTTCATCAGTTTTTCTGTATTCTCAGTCTGGACATGGAATTGCTCGATCTGCTTCTGGAAACCTATTGCCGCTACTTCCACTTATGTACGATTGTCGACCACTTACTTTACTTTATCGACCAAGGTTTTGTCTTAATTGCCTCTAGGTTGACCTCCTACATAACCTCCACCACTTGATTTACTTTTGAATTATTTTCAACTGCTCTTATCTTTCATCATGTCGCCTATAATTTCATTAAAAAAAAAATTAATAATAATAATAATAATAATAATAAAATACTCCAAACATCCTTGAAAAGCTTTACCATGCAATATCTTCCCATGTACATGTCGAAATGGTTGAGTTAACGAAAAAACCTTTATAAGAAAATAATGTTCAAAGCAACCGATGGGTTGAAATATAATGGACAGTTAAAATGAAAGCAATCAACCGATCAGGTGGTTGGATGAAAAGAAATCAATCCCATATCAAATGTTAGGATTGTCTACAGCGAAACATCATCAAGGCTGGTGACCGGCAATGATATCTTATGCCCGAGTATTCACCATAACTTCGAAGACGCGGATTTCTTGTGCCGCAACTTCAGGAAGTCCCTGTAGTCGGAACTTAGGTAGGGCCCACCATGATGTTGGATTGAAATCCACGCGTCTATCCGTTTTTCCAGCTCATGTTAGGACAAGAGGCTCCAAGTGAAACCGATTCAAAACTCAAGTGGACCACACAAGAGGAAATAGTGAAGATTGAATGCCCACCGTTGAAACACTCGTGAGGCTACAAAAGTTTTGGATCGGGCTAATATTTTTGCGTTTGCAGCTCATCCCAGCGGGAATGATCTTATCAACGGTTTGGATGGCAAATAAACATCACGGTGGACCAGGAAGATTTCATTAGTAGGCAGTTCTCTCCCCACCTTTTACCGTCGTGTGGCTAACTAGAGTTTTGGATATGCCTCATTTTTGGTGTCAAAACTTGAGATGAACTGGCAAAGCGAATGGACGGGGCAGATTTCTCGTAAACATCATAGTGGGGCCCACCTAGATTCAGACAGCGGACTTGGAGCTGCTTGGGCCTACCAGTGATGTGTATTTGGGATCCAAACCGTACATCTGTTGTCCCTCCTCGTGTTCACCCAATAAGCAAATGATCATCTTTACCCCAAACTCACGCCTTTAACCTGTATGTTCAAGTGGTTTGGCCTATCCGAGTTTTGCTTATTCTTTTGTTTTCCCTTCGTATCGCTGGGGCATATCTGATGAATGGTTCGGATGGCATTAAACAAAACGGTGGACCACACATTCCACACACAAGTTCCATATAGCAAGGCATCACCTACCCCATTCCCCCATTGATCCATTACGTGTGACCCACCTGAGTTACATATGAGGCTGGATTGTAGCTACTACATCTAAAATAAGACACGTGATCCATAGGCCCGCATAACTCCAACGTATGGTAACTATCATGCAGTGAAACGCATGTGATCCTTCCAGGTTGGTCAGCTATCTATAGTTTCACCAGAGTTATACGGGTACGATTATGAGCGCACGTCTATAGACTAATGCACTCTGCCAGAGTATCAAATAACTCCAGATGGGTGAATAGGTATTTTGACTTTACGAGAAGCAGAAAAAGCCAAGCCGAGTTAGAGTCAGTGGCTCATGCAAGCCGGTAAATAGAGAGAGACAGAGGGGTTTGACCGATCTGGACAGAGTCCAAGCCGTTGGGTGGTAGCGACAGTCATGATTCGGTTTGAGGGTTTTAATAATCTGGTGGAGCTCATTGGCTTCCTCTCTAATACCTAATATTACCCTCTTCACTCGCCGCTCATCCCGCCATTATTACTCCTTCAGACAAATGGACGCTACTTCCTTCTTTTTTTTCTCTTTTTTTTTTTATTTTCCTTTCCTGATCCGCCGTACTTTCTCAATCCGTAGTTCGCAAGCCCTCATTTTTAGGGTTTCAAAACCGTTCATTTGGTGGGCCCACCATCAAATGGCCATGTTGGAATCAAAATCCAATGGTTTACATTCAGTGAGGGAGGATTAGAACTGTAACAACCACCTTTTTAAAATAAAAAAATAAAAATTTATAGTGGGCGTTAATCAGGTATGATGGATTGGGATCATATATTGAATGACAAAATGTTGGGCACGGATTAACGGTCCATATTTTAAATCTTGGATGGGACCTTTCACCTACGGCAGTTTCTTTCCTTCCAAATCGCTACTTAAATCGAACATCCAAGCCGTCAAAACAATCAAATGGGAAAAAATCATGCAACCTTCATCTATAAATCGAATGAGATTATCTGCTGTCCATTGATTTCCGGCGTAGGGCGGGCACATTCTTTGAAATCTCCCGTGGATTACTGAAAGTAGTTTTGGACGGTTTACGGACATTGAACGGCGAGAATGGAGGGTTCCAACAAGGTGAGAGATAGAGAGAGAGAGGCGAAGCGTTTTTTCTATTACTATAATCTCAATCTTCTTGAAAGGGGTGCGACTTGCAACTCCTCTCCTGAGCTTTTTCGGTTACGAGAATAGCTGCAGAGAGAGAGAGAGAGAGAGAGAGAGAGAGAGAGAGAGAGAGAAAGAGAGAGAGAGAGAGAGAGAGGGGATTGTGAAGGGATCTTCTTCCATATTGCTTTTTTCCCACAACAACCCCCGTCATTCATATACACCATTTGTACCGTATATAATACTAATTATTTAATGTTGGGTAAGAAAATAGAAGGCTGGAAGACAGCGAAGCATATATCCAACCCCATTATAAAACTATAGAAAAACTCACTCCTCTCGATTCATTGGACGACTCTGCTACTCTTGTCGCTGGGCCCCACATGTACTCTTCCTCTCTCTCCTTATATCTTCCCATCTCTCTTCTCCTCCTTTTCCCTTCTCTCTCTCTATTTCTCCTCTAAGTAATGATTTTCTCGTTGCTGAGGAACCTGAGGTGTTGCTCTGGAAGCAGAGAAGGAAGTGGTTAATACAATACGTTCATGAGATCTTGCATTTGAGACATTGAGACCTCTACATTTCTATATATACACACTCTCTCCGTGTATGCGCTCGAAGGAAGAGGGGAGAGAGAGAGAGAGAGAGAGTGAGAGCAGGGGATTTTCTTGTTTTTTTTTTTTTTTTTTTTTTTTTTTTCATTTTGGTTTTCCTATTTTCTTTTGTTTTCTCGGGTTGGGTTCTTTTTCTATTCTTCATGTCTCAGCATCGGCAATTCCAGATGGGTGGTGGTGGTGGAAGCAATGCCGGTCAGTCGCAGTACGGCGACACGACGTATACGAAGATCTTCGTAGGAGGGCTGGCTTGGGAGACTCAAAGAGAGACAATGAGGCGGTATTTCGAGCAGTTTGGAGAGATCCAGGAAGCTGTTGTTATCACTGATAAGAACACCGGAAGATCCAAGGGCTATGGATTCGTAAGTCTTTCTTCTTTTTCTCCTCATTCTTTCATTTTCTTCATTTGTGAATCTTGATTGGTTTTCTTCCTTCTTATAGGTGACTTTCAAGGACCCAGATTCAGCAATGAGAGCCTGCCAGGACCCATCTCCCGTGATCGACGGTCGTCGTGCGAATTGCAATCTAGCATCCCTCGGTGCACATCGTTCTGGCCCATCTACTCCTCAACAGGGTTTGTAGTTTTCCTTTCACGTGGAATTATAATTCATGAATTTCAATCTTCTGAAAATCCATACTTCTTGCAGGAACGGGTCGGTTCAGATCCGCACCCGGATCCACCCCACCCGATTATCAGGGCACAACCACAACATATTACCAGCAACATGCTGCTCAATACTCATTTCCTTATTCCGCCTACGGGTAAAAAAAAAAAAAACACATATGAAAAATTAATTTATCATCTTTCTTCAATTCCCATTTTGCAACCAAACACTCCAATGGAATTACATTTTGGGTTTCAGGTATACAGGATATTCTCAAGAAAACATGTATCCAATGGTTAGTATTCTCTCTTTCTATGCATCCAATATCAATTGATTTCGATAGAATTACGTGATAGAAGCATGAAATTTGAAAATTGAAATGATGCAGAGTTATTATAGTGTATATGGAGGACACCAATTTTCGCCTTATTACGCGGCGAGTCCCGGATTTTATCATAATTTCTATCCTTACTACGCCCAATATGCTCAGAGTAGCCAATCACAGGGCAGCTATGGAATGCAGTATCCACAAATGGTACAATACCCGTATTTGCCTCAGCATCATGGAGCTGCCGGAATCCTTTCGCTCCCTGTTTCCGCTGCGGCTACCACAGGTCAGATATCTACCTCAATTTCATTAGAATGTGCATAGATTGTTAGGATCCATGGCAGGACTGAAATCAGTGACAGCCACCGGCGGAATGCAACAGGTGTGACTGCAGTGGCGGGATCCGGTCCTTCCCAAGGTGGGCCAGTAACATCCACTGAGCAGAATTCGACGGCTTAATTTGATAAATGGGGAAATTTATCCCAGTGCAAATGGCTAACATCGACGATGAAACGACTAATTGGGAAGAAGGAAGTGTTGGGAATTTCCTGATTCTTCCCCTGGTGGGGCCTAAACACGCATTCTGACTGTCCATCAGAACGGGCCATCAATGTGGAGAGCTCGCTTCGCTAATTGGGTTCCATCATCTTCATCAAGATCAATGCCGTGGCGGTCTGCCATCATCATACATTGTTTTGCATTACTGGTCATTGCTCTCTAGGTTAGGTGAATTGGGTTTTTACTGTTTGGTCATTAGCATTTAAAATTAGATTTGTTTATGTATTGACCTGAGGTCGGATGTATAATTGGTATCCGATTCGATCTCGAAGAACTGACTCTCTAGGCTTTCATGGTGTCTCTGAAATTGCGATTTTGGTGACACCAATCTTTTGTAATGAGCGGTGGTGATCAATTCGGAGAGTGATTTTATATTCTCTGGATCGGATTATCCGCTTCGGATTAGTAAGAAAGCAGGGGGGCTTGGATAGCTCTTCTGATTATATTAACTTGTAATTTTTTGTTAATTATCATTCTTGATTTATATTTAAGGTAGGATTAGTTAGGAGCTGGTTGTCTCTTTCAATCTTCTTCTTCTTTCTTCTTTCCAACCATCTTTTCTTTGGTCTATCACTTTCAGTTGAATCTTTTTCTTTATGTTCATTTGCTTGCTTTTTGGGTATGGAGAGATGGGATATTTGGAATCCAAAGGTTACAGATGGGTCATGGGCTTTTAAATAATATATTAAAAAAGCCTTGGAAAGGAGATCATGCAAGTTCTGTTGTTGCATTGGGTTCTTCTGATGATGATCTGATGGTTTGATGTGATCAATGGTGGGAGGACGAATCCGATGTAAGAATCCTGGTCTAGCCACTGGCCAACGTGGCAGGCTTGTGTGAGATCTGGGACACTCATCATGTTGGCTCCACCATTTTTATGTGTGCATGAAGACCAGGCCAGTTTCTTTGACAAGGAAGAAGGCCACACATGTATGTGCAATCTTGTCTGTTGGTGGGCTTTGCTCCATTTTGGGAAGCCGATGCCACAGGGACGTGTCCCAAGCTGTGGGGCCCATCGTGATGTGTGTGTGTGTATATATATATATATATATATATATATATATATATATATATATATATATATATATATATATATATATATATATATATTATCCAGGCTGTCCATCCATTTTAGGGCATGAGCTAAAAAATGATGCACATCCCAAGCTCAAGTGGACCACAATATAGAAAACAGTGGGGATTGAATGCCTACCGTTGGAAACTTCCTGGGCCCACCGTGATGTTTTATTTGTCATCCAACCAGTTCATACGGTACACAGATCTGGATAAAGGGACAGCACAAATATAAGCTGGATCCAAAACTTCTGTAGCCCCCGAGAAGTTTTCAATGGTGGGTGTTCAATTCCGTCTATTTTGTGGTGTGGTCCACTTGAACTTTGGGTCTGCCTCAATAATAAGCTGACAACAGATGAAAGGCCTGATAAAACAAATACATCACGGTGGGTCCCACAGCTTGGGCCACGGGGTGCCACAGGCAATCCGTTTCCTCCATTTTGTGTACACGTGTTGCCTACTTGATGAAAGTACTGGCCGGATGACACCCACATGATCAGTGGTCCAGATCTCGAAGCCACTAGAGTGCGATGGTACGATACCTTCCTCTACCCATCCAAAAGCATTCTCAAACGAAGAAGGGGTAATTTGAAATAAGCTGTCGGAGGTTTTTTAAAGGGACCGATGCTAGAGTTTTTAACTTCGAAATATTGATATGAAAACCAATTCATGTTGGAGCTTCTATGCTCGACTGGGCCAGCCATAGAAACATTCTTTGAATGAATGATTGTGTATGAAGATGAATTTCGAACATTAAAAAGTAAATTTTGAAGGGCTCATATTCAAATCCAATAGCCAAGTAATTATTATCGTCAATGAAGCTTCTATAAAAGGCAGTAACGAAAGCATGAAAAGGTCTGATCATCATCTAGATGATGTAATGACCCACCATCCACATGCATGCCGCACACGTGGCATACATTTGCCTTAATCTAATTCGCAGTCATGGAGTCCTCCATAAATGGGCCGCGGCGCAAAATCATATCGGTTGTATGATCCTGACCAATGAATAATGGTGGTTAGTGTGCTGAACATGGACATTGACCACACCAATCTCAGACCTGATCATCCTCTGGTTGTGATCATTTTGCTCCGACGCATCTTTATTGGGGCCCACTATTTAAACGTCTTGGATGCTAGTAAATGCATGCCACGTGTACAGAGTCCATCTACATGCCTATGAACTGTCACACTCTGTCAGGAGTATCAATGTTTTTTTTTTTTTTTTTTAATTAATATTTTTTTTTCCCCTCTGGGATGAAAGAGACCCTTTCCTTTTCTAATGGACAGGAACCCACGGACTGAGAAAACTAGGCAACTTTAATTCAATGTGCGGGCAATGGATATTGACTGGGGAGTGGTGTGGGTCCCACTACCTTGGTCAAAATGAAATGCATCTCGGCCACTCGAGACAAGAATCGAGGAATGGAATTTAATGAGGAGAGAGAGAGAGAGAGAGAGAGAGAGAGAGAGAGAGAGAGAGAGAGAGAGAGAGAGAGATGGAATCATGGAAGGTAAGCTGCATTCAATGGCAGGCTATTTAAGGTTAATCTAGGAATAATGAGGATGGTTTGATCATCGTGTTATTATAGTGTGTGTGTACCATTTAATAAATACACATTATAGTGTATATATAGCTACTCATTAGGTGGGCCCCAGCGTATAGATGCCTGAAGCAAAGTTCAGGCCCGTCATTCCATCTGGTGGGCCTCTCATGGGTCAAATGGCTTTCCAGAGAATCATCAGCTATGGAGGATTGGTATGTAGTGAGGAGAGGCTTTGATTTCTGAGATTTAATCAATCTGAAATGAATAAGTAAAACTAAGAGTGGTTGGCTAATAAACAGAGTGGTTTGGTCCCTTTCTGTTCTGTACTCTATCTCAAGTATTATTTAATAGATTTCACGCAGTGTGTTCCCACCTTCCGCGGAAGAAAAGAAAAGAAAAAGAAAAACGAACGGTTGCGATGAAGATTGAACCGATTCAAACAAAAAGAGTACGTAGGCTTGAAACAGTTCAATAAGACAAAAATGTAATTATGCCATGCTGTTGATGAGGATGGGCCATGAAACAGGCCCATTTGTGAAAACTCAAGGGTGTGAAGCCATCATCATCCGAAGGGTAGTGAGGTACGGTTATGCATAGGGCATCAAATAAGGGAAAGCACATGAGACGCAGTTTGGCTAGTGACCCCAACACCAGTCAGGTAGCTAGTGTTAAGTTTTGTGGCCCCCACCACGATGTATCTGTTTTATCCATGCCATCAGATCCAAATCTCGGACCACAATACAGGAAAACAGTGTTGATCGAATTTTCACCATTGAAAACTTCCTAGGGCCCACTGTAATGTTTATTTTTCATCCAACCTGTTGATAACGTCAAACAAACCTGGATGAAGGAAAAATACAAATATCAGCTTCATACAAAACCTCTTGCCCTTAAAAAGTTTTCAAGGGTAAGCGTTCAATTCCCACTGTTTCATGTGGTGTGGTCCACCTGAGAATTGGGTTTATTGCCCTGGAAATATGAATGGACAGCGTGGATAAATCAGATACATCATGGTGGAGCCCACAAAGCTTTGGCATCAGCTAGCTGGCTGGTGCTGGGGTCACTAGCGAAACCACGTCCAAGCACATGGAAACAACATTACTGGAAACAATATATCATTAGTGTCCACGTGTACTGGTCGGTTTGAATATGTTTAGGTATGACACCATCCTACATATGGTAGAGAGGTGTGTGGTGAACAGATGGTGGCGTGGAATCTCCAGATCATGATAACATCATGGTCTTGACCATGCTACGCCCTCATCTCGTCTGTTCATCTGTTTGAATTAATTTCTGATAGAGGCGATCCACTTAAACAATACGCTGATTCAGCTAATACTGTCGAATCACAAGCCTTTAAATGGACAATTGAAAAGTTCAACAATCAGACGGTTGGGATCATCAGAGGTGCAAATTTTCTTTGGACTGGTAAAATTAAAGAGAAGGCCACACATGCATCCATTGCGTGGCATGGGATGGTTAAGACAATCAATGGCATTATCATGGTCCACATTCATCTATGATGGAATGCATTGAATGTGGTATTATGTAAGCTGTGTTTTTGCTACATATATACACTGATTTGATTGATACGAGTTATGGCATGAGATATGTAATGGAAGCAATCATTCTTACACTTAAAATTTTCAAAATTAATGTATAAAGACATACAATAATTATCAATGAGGGGTTATTTGGATTTATGTGAAGGAAATTTCGTTTTCAATGAAAATATGTTCTTTGTCAAGTTTTTGCGGGAATTTGTGGAAAACACCATTTCTTATTTTCTATAAATTTATTTCCTCTCTTCCAACCTAAGAAAGGCATTTTCCCTATGTGCTAACCTACTAATCACTGTATTTTTCCTAACAGCAAATTTTAAAAATATATCCTAGATTTTTAGAAAAAATCTTATTAAAAAACAAATAAGAAAAATGATGTTTTCTTTCCCTCGTACTCTTGGAAATAAAATTTCTCAAGAAACATTATTTCCTTTTGCTTTACCTAAATCCAAACAAACACTAAAAGGACATATAATAGCTGTCATGTATGTTCTAAAACAAATATCAGCATCTTTTGTATGCTGTTATTATCCCACACTGAAAATGCACATATAAGGGGTATGGCCCGTGCAACCTACATAGAGAGAGTAGGAGAGAGTAGGAGAGAAAGGAAAGGAAAAGGAAAGGGACCTTAACATAAGCAAGCACAACAAATGTATGGAGTGGATGTCAAGCTGTCATCACGGGCTTTCATAGAACCTTTATTGCCCAAGCCCCGAGCCCCTAATACTCCGTTGCAAAGAGGAAGAGAGGGGGAGTAGCTATTTACTAGAAAGAACTGACATGACAAAAATACCCCCATTTGAATACGCCTTTTCCTTTTCCCTGTTACTAATTACAGGGGTACAATTGGCCAAACACTACTCGCAATGTATGTACAGTAAAGAAATGCCACCGCGCATGGAGAAAACAATCGAAAGGTGGGCCGCACCCATGATTCAGACCGACAGTGCCCATTTTTAGTAGGGATGGTGGCCTGCTGTAGCCCTTGGTCTGCCATAACTATAGCCATTGCACTACACTTTAAAAAGCTCCCGCGCCAATGCTCAGTCGAGCTTTTTCTTGATGGGAGGAAAAGGGTTTCTCGCACAACCCAGTTATAATCCCATTGGCAGAGGACATAGGCCCACCTGCCAGAAAAAAAAAAAAAAAAAAAAAAAAAAGATATAGGGCCCAATGTATTGTGTGACCCACTATACAGTAACCAACAGTCCCTGGTCACCAGAGGTTACTAAAAATGTTCAATTTCTTTATTACTGACATAGAACACAGTGGGAATTATAAGTGGGGAATGATCACATGCGTGGCATATGATCTTACTGTGTGGGGCCCACATCATGATTCCACCCTACATCCCAAAGAATCATCCTATCAAAAACTCAGTTGGGACACACCACAGTGAGCGATGTACATCATGCCTAAAACACATGAATTCACTTCTCGAGGCCTACCTAAATTTTGTAACGGCCGTACCTCCAGGGTATCCTTTCATCCTGATGGGCGAGCTTGATGATTGGTTGGATGGCATGTACACAACAGGATCGTGGGCCCCACATTCCATCATGGAGTTTATATGGTGGGCGTCCTTGTCGCCAATGTCACTGTTGTTCCCCCTTTTCATGTGGTTCGGCTGAGTTTTGGATAAGGCTGGAGTTCGGTATATAGGCCTAACATTGGGGAATGCATCCAATGGACGGTTTGGATGGCACTCACACATCACGTTGTCGCCAAACAGCTTGAACATAGGGTAATTACCGCATGTTTTAATTTTACGTGATCATTAACCTGCATGCAGTCTGTTCTTAAACATGCAAAAGCGTGAGAGAAGCCACTGTAACATTTAATCAATGGTATGGTTTGAAGCGAGAACTGAAGAAAAATCAAATTTGAAACTTTCAAAGATGCAATGTGATGATCAATATATAAACCTGCACCATGTATGAAAAAAAAAATAAAAAATCCGTAACTTGGGTTCTCAGCACAAGGTATATGATTTCTAGCAGAGGATATGAGAAGAAAAATGCAGCCTATACACCCTAAGAGTTGTCCAAAAGAGCATTGTCTCACCCTATCTTGCTCCTCCAACAGAGGATATAGGGGAAAAAAAAAAGAACAAAAGGAATGGAAATGTAGCATATTTACAATTTTTCTAAGAAAGAGAATGGATAAAAATGGGGAAACAGGGTGAGGTGGACCTGAATTTACAGGACAGTGTTGATATGAAGTGCTTTAAGCAGTGCTGTTGCCAACTGTTTGACTAGGACCTGGCCTCCAGATGGCTGTCCATCTCTGCGCTCCTCAATCAAACATTGAAGTTTCTGAGGCAGGTCATTCTCCACTATGAGTTGCTTTGGCCGAGGGTGGTGCTCATAGACGGCCTGCCAAAATGCAGTGGAGTGGAAATCAGTAATTGAAAATAACCACGGCTGTAACAAGTGAAAGGAAAAGACAGGTGTAAAAATTCAGCTGCATGGTAACATTCTTGCAGTAAATTGCTTCAATCTAGCGTACATTTCAGGGTCAGTACTGAGCAAAGATGGATTTGCAAGAAAAATAAAAAATAAAAAAAAAATCATGTGTTGAGACTATAAGAGACATGCGATGTTTGGTTGATCATTTGGGACACCACCTTTTTTTTTTTTTTGGCAATCCAAATCGCTCATATGGTGGGCCTCAATGGTGGATGGACATAACTCCAAAAACCTGTCCCATGTAATGATCTTGTATGACTGAGGTTCTGTCAAAAGTTGACCATAGTTGCTGTAATTGTCCAATTATATCAGAAGGTAATAGCAAATGGTCAAACAAGAAACATCCATTTCTTTTAATCAAGCATCATATAACATACCTAAATTCTGGGTTAATATGTCAACAAGAGATCTAATCATGCACACAATTCTGGAGAAGATACTGAGTGATAGAGAAGAAACTTGATACATGTGGCTCTCTGAAGCCTGGGATTATGATTTTATTAGTTGAAATCTGGTTATTGTCATAGATAGATGGTGTTTATATTATGGTTGGAAAGAATAGCACACTTTCCACTCTATACAATATAAGAATTGTCTTCTATCCAGGGTAATTTAGGCTAGGGATAGCAATAAGTCAGGCCAGGTTAGGTTGGGTGGACATGACAAGGATGGGTCCAACGAGTGTTCGAAATATCGATATTGCATTACATATCGCACCCTTGGGATATGGATTCGTATCAATTATCACATGGAATATATCGATTGTATCGCGTAATGTATTGTTGTTGTTGGAAACCTGGGAAAACATTGGGAAATTGGTCGAATTTTTCAATGAAACATCAATGATTGTTAAAAAAAGACATCAATACACACTTATAAATCAAACAAGAAAAATGTTTCCACACGTTTTCTCTTTCCCTTACCTTTTTATGATCATTGATAAGATGCTGCACTACTTTGCCTGTACCTCATCTTCATAGCTGCAATAAACAACTTCACTTATTGTGCCCACAAGATGATATTTGCATTCATTCGACAAATGTAATCTTGAATGAGGTTTCTCCATTGCAATAAAAACCTATATTCCCTCTTTCCTTGTTTCTCAGCAGAACCTATCACTCGAGAAATCTTCTGACATGAATGACTCAAAAATGGACCACAAGTAAAAGCCTAGACCGAAGCCAAAAGAAGAAAGGAAAAGACTTAAGTGGAGAATCGGTATATCTTCAAGGAAAATAAAGATAAAACCAGTAAACTCCTTGAGCTGTAAACCTAAACACATGTATTAAGGGATGATTTTCTTTTTCTGTTTCTGACCAGAGGGGCCCTTATTGTCAGTACAAGCTATATTCTTCTTTTTCTTTACTAATATTAGCCATAAGAATGAAATGTTGTGCTCCCAGCATTATTTAAAAAAATAAAATGTATAGCCATGTCTACTACAGACTGGCATTGAGAAATGGATCCAAGTTTTCTTGAAGCCAAGAGATTCTGATATTGATTTTATTTATTGTTGCTGGTCAGTTCCTAGTGATACTCCTGGTAAATTTGATGTTTAATGCATCAGCATGATTCACCCTTTTGCCTTATAATGGTTTCTTTGTTTGGCAGACTCAAGTACAAGCTTCAACACTCTCATTCCCAGAACTTGTGTCAAAGCTGCCACAAATTGGACTTCAGGGTTTATACAGGGGTTCTATCCCAGCCATTCTTGGACAATTTTCAAGGTTTCCCTTTTCAACTTGTCTTGCACAAATGAGAGCTTTTTCTAACCCTAGGATTGTCTTTTATGCTCTTTTCTGACAGCCATGGATTGTGGACTGGAATCTTTGAAGCAAGCAAGCTTGTATTAATAAATGTTGCCCCAACACTTCCTGAAATTCAGGTTAATAGTTGTTCCATCCAAGCCAAACCCAACCCATTTATAAAATGGGTTGAAAATCTCAACCCCAACCCAATCCATCTATAAATGGTTGACCCAAACCCAACCTACCTGCTCCATTTGATTAAAAGTGTGAAATAATAAATTAAGAACAAAAAAATAATCATTTTGTAGAAGAATATAAAAATATCACACATGCATGCATTCACAGAGTCACACATACGGAAAAGGTACTATGAGGTCGACCTCATTGGGAGCTTCCCATGAGTTCAAGGTGTTGGGCATCCATACCGTGCATTTGGTGGGTCCCCTCTAAGTTATAAGATGTCCTAGAAGTCAGCCGTGTGCGGAACTTGGGTGGGCCACACCATTGGGCATCCACAATTAATTGTTGTTTGTGGTGTGGCCCACCTATGCAATGGATTGGCCTCATTTTTAGGCCCATGGCTCACTAACATACGTCAGGGTGGGGCCCACAGGGTTCCATCCATCCATCTATCCATCCAGACACACTCACACACAGCATTTAATGAGAAGGTAAGGGGCAGGCCATATTCATGACCCACTGGGTCCAGCCTAACAAACTCAAACCCAACACTTCTAATTTTGGGTGGAAAAACAAAATCCAAACCCAACCCATATAGAAAATGGGTAAACCCAAACCCTGACTTCCAGGATTGGGTCTGGGTCAGGTTGGCAGGTCAGGTCAAGTTTTCCCACCCCAACATAGAGTGTTGTTAGGTTATGCAGACTCAAAGACTACAAATGCGAGCATGGCTAATCCATGGAAGAGACAATGAATAGGTGGAAGATGTTGAAACCATGTTAGGAGAATTACCAATGCGACATGTGACGAACTCCCTTTGGAAAGAAATGTCCTACTTCTTATCCAACAAAGTCAACAGTGGCTTGGCTGCTGGCTAAAGCATTAATTCACTAAATTTCCTTGCAGTCATGCAGTACCAAAAAATGTATACACCGCTAACAATGTTAATACAAGTAAAATACACAACACCATAGCACAACAGATGGGAAAAATCCTCCAACTCACCTTTATCATTTTGAGTAGATTGATGCGAGCAATAGCATTTTGATGGTCAAGTCTTGCGATCAGCAATGGTGTCAAGCCATTGACAGCCAACGTTGTGTTTATTCGGGATGATTTTCTGCATTCCAGTCTTAAGTTCATGAATTCTATAAAAAGAAATCAAGAAATAAAATGACTTAAGAAAGAGGAAATATATGATGTTTCAGAGCCTTTGCTTGGCCCAGCAATCTGTACATCTTGGGCCCAGATTTGGGTGATCCGAACAATTCATATTTTGCACCAAAATGGTGGATTGGGGAGAACCTAATCAGATGGTCCTAAACATCCAATTGGAGCATAAAAGTAGCTGTAAACAATGATAGTTATTCTCCATTTCCATCAGACAGCTAGGATAATCTGATAGGCCATCCCATGATAGGTACCACAAGATCAATGGCTTAGCTTACTGAAAGATGGACACCACCTTTACCATTGCCAGGTTTAAAAAAATGAAAACCATTTCATTCAATAGCATCATACAATCCCTCATTAACAATGTTAAGAACAAGAATTCATACGTAATGATTTTCAGAAAGGGCTCCAATATGTTCATGAAATATTGGTCTGGACAGCATTTGAAGAACTTCACCAATTTCTGGACTGCTTCCTTCTTCAGCAATTCTTGTTCTACTCTTCTCTGATCATTATCAAGTGCCAAGCAGACAGAGAGAGAATCTAATGCTGTCACCGACCAGAGATCATCATCTAAAAGGCTCAAGTACACATCCAAACCGCCACAAGCCCTTAATTGCTCCCTTGAGTTACTGGATGCATAGGCCATATCACACAGAAGAGGCAATGCACACTGTTTCAATGGTGAATCTGAGTTGATGAAATGCATCAAGTGCGGAACAATTCCATTTTCTGCTGCTTGCTCCATCCTTTTCTTGTTTATCTTGCAAAGATTGAAAAGTGCATTGAGGACCTTTAAACGGAGAAAAAACAGTTAGAATGAATTTAGATTGGATCATGACCTGAAATTTAAACCTTAGAATAATTGAATCAGGCAGGAAGAACCACTACTTAAGGGTAAATTTGGATGCAATCATTAGTCAAATAAATTAGTAATAACCACTTTCATAGCATTCATACTGAAGGAGTGGACTCCGAATTGCAATTATGCTTCTTTCAAGGTGGGGTCAAGATAAAACAACTGCAATCTCATGGCAATAATCCTCATTTGCAATGCTAGGATACATTATTAGTACTTGTCGTTTCCTATTGATTGAACTGAAAGCCAGCAATCTGATTCACTTGTGCATCAGAACACACCCTAAGCATCTCAACTAAAGTCAGCATTGATTAAATGGAATAAGATTTGGATTGTGAACCCAAAATGAACAAAAGCAGCAAACCAAATTTAAAATGCAATGATGGTTTTCTAATTCAGAATGGAAAAGGAGAAACTGGAATCTACAGGTGGAAGTGGGTCAGGCTGGGGTTGGCCCAAGCCCAACCCTAGACCTAGCCTAGCCATGGCCCTAATTGGGCTAAATAGTCCTCGGCCCTGGCGCTTGCCCTACAGGGCCAGGCTGGCCAAGACCGACTTGTAAGGAAAAGAATGACATGATTAAAGGTTTGAAATATCTAAATCTAAATTTATTTTATTTTATTTTTACAATATCTCCTCTAATTGCGATGAGTCCCATCATATAAATGGTTTTGATGATAGAAACATGACCTCATATCCAAAAGTGCCTTTAAACTACAAATGAAAGTTGAATGAGACCCACTTGATTAATGGACAACCATCAGGCCAGGCTGGGGCATTCATCATTAGCCCATGGCCCAGCCTGGCCCGGACTAGACACCAGACCTAGGTTTGAAGCCTGAGATCAGCCCTTGGGCCAAGTTTAGGGGCGCAAGCTCAGGCCTGTATGGCTGCTGGGCAGCCCAGCCTTAGCCACCCAAACTGGAATCTCAGCATTTTGGGTAAATATGATCACGACTCTGAATAGGCGATCTCAAAAGGCCTTCTTTAACTAAGGTAGTGGCAATTTATTAGCTTCCTTACCTATATAAGAAAATTCTTGATTGATACAAATAATATTCCCACTCACTATGCAAGATCTCAATATATATTTTTTTTAAAAGGCACATCTGCATGCTCTTGTGAGCCTGTGTGCATACACAGAGGATTAATGCATCATTCAATTTCTTCAGAAAAGGTATCTTAACATAAAGCACAAAATATAATCAATACGTCTCAAAGGTTATATTTCAGCTGATATATTAGCACCAAGCAAGTACAAAAATAGCACGAGTGAAGGAAGAAAAAAAAAAAAAAGACTCACTTCATTATGTATTTGAGAGATCAATGGACCATCATGGAGCTCAAGATACAGAATCAAATGTTTGATTGCATTTGCACGCTGAAGACTTTCTAAACAGTTTGCATCGGTTGACAAATGATTGATACACTTCAGTATCTAGACACCAAACATGAGCAGCAATGCCACCATGGAATCAGATGCATATAACTAGAGCAGAAATAACCACCTGTCACCTCATGAATGGTCATCATACTAACCTTTAGAAGAATGGGATGCTCTATCCTGTTGAACATACGGAAGAGACGACTCAGCAAGCTTGGGCTACACATGCGATATTTTACTGTGGTGTCTGCTCGAGCAAACTCTTGCAAAAGATCTGCAACCTTTTCAAGATATTCCCTTGCAACATCGGCATCTAGCGTTGCTGCTGTATGTGAAAGTACCCCAGATGATGCCATACTTCCTGCCTTTTCTCTAAGAATGACAGATCCAGATAGTACGCCTGATGTTGTCCAAGATGCAACTTCATATCTTGAAGCAGATCCTTCATCGGAGGTTCTTGACCCCATGCGAGCTGTTTTGAAGCTCTTATCGCCTGTTTTATGTGAAAAACTAGTATTGGAATATAGATTTTTGTTTTCTCTTCCCTGTCTTGAGACATCTGTACCATGTAAATGAATATGTTTTAACCGTACAAACAGAAAGAAAACTAGAAGTGCAATATCCAAGTAAGTTATCCAAACCCAAGTATATCACATCACAAATTCAAGTTAACCAAATCCAAATATATTATATTACATTATCATGATATATACCTCCAACAATTTTTAAAATGTCATAAAGACAAAATAAACAATGACTATTAATGAAATTCAAATTGCATTAAAAAAAGAAAAAAAAAAAAAAAACCAAATCGGGCAAGAATCATTCGATAAGAAAGATGAGTAGCAAAAACAAGGAGAAATGACAGATGTGAATCATGTATATCCTTACTGATAATTGGAACAAGCAAATCATTAAGGACATTCTATAAGTGCTAGTGTCCTAAGCACACATGTAGTTGTCAACACTGGTTGGATCTTCAATACACTTTAGTACTCTACGACACTTCAAGAAGCACGACTTGACATCTCAAGAATAGAAGTTCAGAAAAGTTTCAAGTGAAAGATTAAGTGTATGTCAACCTATAGGTAAAATGACCTTAGAAAAGACCAAAGGATAGTGTACTTGACCATGGTTTTTATTACTTTAAATTGTGAAGATTTTTCTTGTAAAATTGAGGGTGTTCATCCAGCCCAATCTCAGGTTCAGCCAACTGAATTCAACTCGGGTCAGCCCGACATTAGCCTAGGTCAAGTTTGTAGCAACTTCAAATTATAAAATCAGTTGCAAGTTTGGCCAGCCCGACCTTTGGTTTGGCTAGCTGAACTTATCTCGGGTCAGCCCAAGGGTGACCCAGGTCAAGTTTCCAGCAATGTGAATTTTCGGATTTCAGAGAAATTTGGTCAGCCGAACCTTGTATTCGGCTAGCCGAATTTTCGCTTAGGTCAGCCAAATTTTCGATAAAATCTAATCCCACAAAATCTGATAGCCATTGGAATAGTATCATTAAAATTTGGCCAGTCGAATCTATTCTTAGGCTGACCGAAGAACCAAATCCTTTGGCTATAAATAGAGACATTTTCTCATTGTTTGAAACATAAAAAAAATGTTCTTCCTCAAGCAAAGAGAGAAACTCTGGTCATTTCCAAGCTATTTGTGTGATAATTCCTATTTTGTTTTTAGCTTATTCAATTCCCTTTCTCTGGTCATTTCCAAGCTACTTGAAGCTTCGACTTCATCAATATCTTCGCATTGACTTCTTCGTCTTCAAGAAGATAAGTACTTGATTTCAGTTTATTATTTCATTTAGGTTTGTTGAGATTGCTCGGAAATCTCATCGGGTTGTGTGGTGGTTAGCCCGTGAAAATCACTTGAGGTTTTATTATGGTAAGCTTGTTAAAATCACAAGAACTGTAAGAGGTTGTTGAGGTGATCCTGTGAAAACCTTGAAATTAGTGGAAAGCCAAAATTACGTGGAGTAGTAAGTTTGGGAGTGAAGTAGATGTGTTAAACACCGAACCACTATAATTCTCTGTGTATTTGTGGTGATTGCTTATCTTATTCTCTACTTTTATTATTTTGAAAGATTGATTTCAAGGACGTCATGAAATAAAGTTGTATTGCCTAAACTTTTTAGGCGAAGGTTGTCCTATGACTTAATTGGAATCATGATTTCAATACCTTTTATGACCGAGAATATATTTTCCGCGATTAATTATCAGGAGTTGGTTTAGCCCTATTCACCCCCTCTAGGACATCTGTAGCTCATCTTTCAAGTAATATCAGAGCGAGATTACTCTTATTGGGATTTACCTCCTAGAGCTAGATTCAGAGCTATAAGATGTCAAATTTTGAAAGTTTATCCATATCCCAGCCACCTCCCTTTGATGGCTCAAATTACTCTTATTGGAAAGTCAGGATGAGGATCTTCCTCAAATCCATTGATGAAAGTGTGTGGCAAGCCACCATAACTCAATGGTTCCCTCCAACTATGAA
The DNA here is from genome assembly GCA_030180095.1 of Magnolia changhungtana. Classification (NCBI taxonomy): domain Eukaryota; kingdom Viridiplantae; phylum Streptophyta; class Magnoliopsida; order Magnoliales; family Magnoliaceae; genus Magnolia; species Magnolia changhungtana. The sequence goes on along the minus strand of JASAUF010000502.1, from coordinate 520,858 downwards.
AGTAATAGCCGAGGATAGAACTATGCCCATGAAAGAAATTGCTTATAGTTTATGGACAACTACTTAGAAAAATGTAAGTAGTGCAAATGCAAAAGCCTTGAATCCTATAACTTGTGCTCTATCACCAGATGAGTTCAAAAGAATCATTTCGTGTGATACAACTAAAAAAGCTTGGGATATACTTGAAATGGCACATGATACAACCAAAAAAGCCTGGGATATACTCTGAATTTGAGTATCTTGCTTCAAAATATCCTAAAAAGGATAAATAAAAAAGAAAGGACACAATTGCTACTTGGGATGAATCATCAAAATCTGAAACTAATTCAGAAACTGATGAATCAGATCAGGAAAATGTAAAAGAACATAATGCCTTTATGACTATAACCATAGTCACTTCTTCAGAAGATTGTGAAACATCTAATTATGAAACTCACGAAAGTGACTCTAAAAATGAAGAAGATCTTCAAGAAACCGATGATGTCTTTATAGAGAAAGTTGTAAAATTGCGACAAAATTAAAAAATCAAAAGAAAAAAAAGTAAGGATTTACAATTAGAACTTGAAAAGGTTATTTTGGAAAAATCTCATTTTTCTAACTGTTTTGAAAAATCAAAACTAAATTTAACTTTGAAAAATTCAGAACTGCAAAATCTTAAATTTGAGAATGAAAAATTGAAAATTAAAGTTTCTTCACTTCAAAGTTCAAAGGATACTTGGAAATATACCCAAGGAAACCAGAAACTTGAAAAACTACTAACTTCATCTCGCCGAAATGGTGACAAGTCTAGTCTTGGTTATATTAGAGATATCAATCTAAGATCTAAGAATTCTACTCTTACCTTTGTGAAAAGAGAATTCTTGAGCTCTAAAGCAAAAACTCTAAATGAGTTGAAGTATAAAAAGAGAATCTTCAAAAATCCAAAATCCTTTCAAGAATTCTCTAATGTAAAAATATCTGCCAACAACCACAGATATCAAAGGAGAGAAAACAAAAATCCTCCTCTTGCTGATAAAATTATGGACTTGCTCAGAGAGTTGTTGAAATCCAACTCAGGTAAGAATGGAGTAAACAGAAATTGGAGAAATCCTAACTCCCAAAACATCAAAAGGTAAGAGACCCTCCAAAGCCTAGAACCATCATGAAATGGGTTCCAAAGGTAAAGTGTCCTGTTATTCATACTGCTTTCAAAGCAAGTACTCATTCAAGATGGTACCTAGACAGTAGATGTTCTAGACATATGACAGGTGATAAAGCCATTCTTTCAAATATCAATCAAATCAATGGTGGCTATGTTACATTCGAAGATGGTAGCAACTACAAGATCATCGGTAAAGGTAATGTGCATCTTCCCAATTTACCTGTATTTGAGAATGTGTTATATGCAGTGTTTCAAATAGCGCCCATAGCATAGCGGTAGCGTACGCTACGTAGCGTAGCGTGACCGTAATGCTACGTAGCGTCCCAAATAGCGTAAATCCCCTGTAGCGTACGCTACAAGGGTCGTAGCGTACACTACAGCTACGTAGCGCGTAGCGTCCGTAGCGTAAGCTACAATGTATTTTTTAACTATTTTATTTTTTTATTATTTTTTTCACATTTCTTTGTTTTTAATGTTGAGGAATGTGACACTTATATTATACTTGATACTTTTAACCTATGGGATTTTTATTTCTTTTCATAATTGTGACTTGTGGTTTCAATTAGACATTATTAATTAAAGTGGTTTGCTTAGAAAGTTGTTGATGTGATAATTATTTGATTTGGCTTATATATGTGGATTGGATTTTGATAAATGATAACTAATAACTTTTTTGAATATACTTAGAATTGATAAAATGAATCATCTTTTAGGCATTTTTATAATTTTTTTCCCTTTTTCTTCCACTATTTATTATATTTGTCCTACTTTTAAATTAAAAAATAGAAGTATCGAGTAGCTTACGCTACACGCTACGTATTTACGCTACACGCTATAGAGGGCTGAGCGCTACGCATCACGCTACCGCTATTTAAAACACTGGTTATATGTTGAAGGATTAAAACATAATTCTTAGTATATTTCAAATCTGTGATAATAATCATAATATAAAATATTTTGATCATGGATGTGAGATAATAAATAAAGAAGGACATGTAATATTAAATGGTCGCAAAACTTCTAAAAATTGTTATATCATTGATGACACTTGCTCAACAAATCATTTATATTACATGGTCCAAACAGACGAGACTGAATTATGGCACCAACGTCTTGGACATGTAAACTATAGAGGTCTATACAAATTGAGCAAAAGATATCACTTGCGAGGCTTACCCAAGCTCAAAAAGAAAGAAAATAAAGTATGTAGTGCTTCTCAGGTTAACAAGCAAACTAGGAGTTGTCACAAGAAAGTGAACTCCTTATCCACTACTAGACCTCTTGAACTTCTTCACATGGACCTAATTGGACCAACAAGAACGGAGAGTAGAGGAGGAAAGAAATACTTCCTAGTCGTAGTTCATGACTACACTAGATATTTTTGAGGGAAAATATCGGATGCTTTTGACAAAGTCAAAAAGCTTATTAAATGCATCTAGACTGAAAAAGAACTGTCCGTAATTAGAATAAGAAGTAATCATCGAACTGAATTTGAAATTAGCAATTTTGAGAAATATTGTAATGACTATAGCATATTGCATGAATTCTTAGCTCTAAAAACACTTTAGCAAAAATGAAGTTGCTGAAGAAAAGAATAGAGTATTGCAAGAAATGGCAAATGTAATGCTAAACAGTATGGAACTGCCTAAATACATATGGGCTGAAGCCGTGATTATTGCATGCTATATAATTAACCGTGTTTATATTAGAGCTGGAAAAAATAAAACATCATATGAAATGTGGTTTGAGAAAAAGCTCAGCATAAAACATTTCTGTACTTTCAGAAGAAAATGCTACATTTTACGTGACCGTGAAAATCTGGGAAAATTTGATGTAAAAAGCGATGAGAGAATATTCTTAGGATATGGATTAAACAGTCATGCATATTGTGTTTTAAATAAACGAACTGGGTTATTCAAGAATCAATAAATGTTATAATTGATGATCAATCGATCCATCCCAGTCTTCACCAAGATGATGGTGATGATAATATTATTATTAATAATCAAAGTGAACCATCATCTAAATCAGATACTACCGAGTTAAGGTTGGTAAAAGACCATCCAACTGATCAAATACTTAGTAACCGTCATACTAGTATTCCAACCAGAAGACACTTAGAAAATGTTTGCAATAATGTTTGCTCCACTTCCCAAATAGAATCGGACAATGTAAATGAGGCACTGGCTGATGAAAGTTGGATTTTGGCTATGCAAGATAAATTGAATCAATTTGTAAGAAATGACATATGGTATCTTGTTACTAGACCATCTGATAAACATGTTTATTGAAGCTAAGTGGATTTTCAAAAATAAATCTGATGAACTTGGAAATATTATCAGAAACAAGGCATGACTGGTTGTACAAGGTTACACTCAAATAGAACGAATTGACTACGATGAAACCTTTACTCTAGTTGCTTGCCTTGAATCTATCAAACTGTTTATTTTTGTTGCTTGTTATAAAATTTTCAAAATATATCAAGTGGATGTTAAGAGTACTTTTCTAAACAGTCACTTGAATGAGGAAGTTTATGTTGAACAATCAAAGGGTTTTGAAGATCCCAAACTTCCTGTTCATATGTATTGTCTTAAAAAGGTCCTGTGTGGTTTGAAACAAGCCCTTAGAGCATGGTATGCAAAGTTGACTAAATTTTTACTTAGCCATGATTTTCAGATGGGTTGTGTTGACAAAACTGTGTGTGTCAAAAAAAATCAAAAGATGATATCTTGATTGTGCAAATATATGTTGATGATATTATCTATGGATCTACTTGTACAGAACTTATGAAATAGGAATTCGAAATGAGTATAGTCGGCGAGTTAAATTATATTCTTGGACTTCAAGTTAAGCAGCTCGAAGATTGAATTTTCATCTCCCAAACCAAATACACACATAATTTGGTTAAAAGGTTTGGTTTCGAAAAAGGTAGAAATTTCAATACTCCAATGAGTACAATACTCAGATTATCCAAGGATGAATCAAGTAAAAGTATTAACTCTCATCTCTATCGTAGCATGATTGGTAGTTTACTTTATTTATTTATTAATTTATTTTTTTGAAAGATGTTAGTTTACTTTATTTGACTGCTAGTAGACCCGATATATTGTTTAGTGTCGGTATTTGTGCAAGATATCAATCTGACCCTAAAGAATCACATTTATCAGCTATCAAATGGATAATCAAGTATGTTGCAAGCATTGCTAATCTTGGTTTCTGGTATCCACATGATACACCTATTCAAATAGCAGAATATACTGATGTAGATTGGGTAGAAAATATCGACGATAGAAAGTCCACAAGTGGTGGACGTTTCTATATTGGAAACTGTCTAGTCTCTTGGATGAGCAAAAAGAAAAACTCAGTATCCTTATCCACTGAAGAAGTGGAATATATCGTTGTAGGAAATGCCTGCACTCAGCTTATGTGGATGAAACGAATGCTAGCTGATTATGGCATAATTCAAAATATAATGAATTTGCATTACAATAACACAAGTGCTATTAATATATCAAAAAATATTATCCAACATTCTCGTACTAACATCAGATATCATTATATATGACAGCTTGCAGACATTCTGACTAAGCCGCTTGACAGTGTCAAATTCTCAAATTTAAAGCATAATTGATGGGGACATCACGTGCACGCACGTCGCCCCTACACACGTACGAAAGGAGAGGAAGGGCCCCATCGTCGATCTGGCTCGATAACGACATCCAGGGAGGGCCTCTTAGCTACAAGATGGAGTTTTAATTCAAAGAATGGGCCCGATAGTCAAGAAAAGCCCATCATGGGATCTCATGATTGTGGCCCAATAGTCGGATTGAGTTCATATTTTAGGTTTTGCTTATTTAAATTATTTAGAACATCATGAACGCTTTAGAATTCTTTAATTGGTTTTTATTTTAGTTTACTTCATCGCCAAGTAATAAGTTGCGCACGTGGCGCAAGTTTTGGGGTATAGGGTTTTCCCTATAAATAGGCGCCCCTTGTGGTTCTTTTGATTTATTGAAGTTGAATAAAAATTCCTGCGTGCTTTTTCTGCTCTCTGAGTTTCTAAGTTTTGGAAAAATTAAAGTGGGTGCGAAGCCCTCCCTTTTCGAAAGGTTAACTACCGTGATGCGAAGCCACGTTTATCATCATCCGTCCCTCCATCTTATTTCATCATTCCCACAACCATCTTCGCGCCCAATCCATTTGTTTTGTAGCTGTTCATCCCTCCACAGCCAGTTTTAAGAATCTGGCCATGCAGGAGGGCTGAAACTTCGACGGAGCACCGCATCCAGACCACAGCCCGGATCGACGTGAGATTTGGAGGTTTTGCAGCCCCAGCCTAGCCGACCAGGGTCAAGATGCCGATTTGGGAAGGCGGGCCTTCATCGCACATGCGGCTAGCCCATCTGCGCACGTGCGTCAGCCCCGGGGCATCGTTTGCACGCGAGAGCTATTTCCGGGTCAGGTTTTTCTCTTGTTTTCCTCTTTTCATCCCTAATTTTATAAACTTTAACCCTAGATTGCCCTAAATCCTCAATTTCTATCCCTTTCTCACCATAGGGTTCCTTGATTTGAAATTGGTGAATTCCTTAGATTATGGATTGATTGTCATGCATGTGTGGATGATTTCTATTTTCCATTGAGTATTGTTTGGTTCATAATTTTTATTGATCCAGCCCTAACGTGTGTAGGCCTGGACCCACATAGATTCCCCTTAATTAAATATTTGGACTTTTGTGTGGAATGTGGAATTTGTGTAATTATTTATGAACTATGTGATCTTAAATCTGAAATCTTGCACATCATATCTAAATTTCATGTTCTGCATCAAATTTGGTATCAGAGCTTAGGGTTCTTATAGGGGAATACATTACTTGTTTAAGGGTTAATTTGTTGAGTCTTTCATGCATCCAGTCCATCACATGTAGCTTTTAGGAGTTCATGTCCCTTATTTTGTCAACTATATTGCTGGTTTTAGTAACACCGCATAGTTCCCTCATATAGAGTCTCATAGGATCATTTAGTCCTATTTAGTTACATATAATCATCCTAGAAAGTCCTTAGGTGGAGTTAGCAAGTGTATGCCCACACTATGGGTCATGGTTTTGGCTTGCACCCTACACTAAACATGGAGCAATTGTTAGAGTCATTAAACAAACTGTCACAGCAGATCGAGTCTGTGGGTAAGCGCTTGGAACAACATATAGACCAACGCTTTAATCAATTTGATGTGCGCATTACCCAACTAAAGGCCTCCGCCGAGACAAACCCCACCACTGAAGTGGATGTCAAATCTCAGGCAGGTGGCCAGGAGGATAGACCAATGAATGGAGTTGGCCAAGGAATCAGTTATGGGTGTGCACCCGTGCACCCACCCCATGAGGGACATCAAGACCACTATTTTGAAGGGTACAACATGTGCGGCCTTGTGGCTAGAGAGTGCACCAGAGGCTAATGTAGATTTACCCACTGAGGCCATTTCGGTAGTGGATGAGTTTCGTGATGTCTATCCTGATGATCTACCGGATGAGTCTCCCCCTAAGAGGGATATAGAGCACACTAGAACATGGGACACCGTAATACCTATAGCCGAGTTTGCATTTAATAGTTCCTTCAATAGGTCCACAGGTCTAAGTCCTTCTGAAGTCGTTACTAGTTACAAGCCTAGGAAGCCTATTAACCTTATCCTTATGTCATTGTCCCATAGGTCATCAGAGTTTGCAAAGTCTTTTGCGCATCACATACATTCATTGCATCAAGAAATCAAGCGAAAGATCACTACTAGAAATAAACATTACAAATTTTCTCCAGATCAATATAGACGTTTTAAAGAATTCAATATTGGGGACTCTGTGATGGTCCGCATCAGGCCCAAGTGGTACCCTCCAGGGGCCGTTCGTAAGTTACATGCGCATAGCGCTAGACCCTTCAAAATTATAAAACAAAACGATCTCAATGCGTATGTGGCAAATCTTTCACCCTCCATGGGAATTAGTTTCACATTCAATATGGAGGATCTAGTTGCATTTCAAAGGGCCATTGATGCATTGTCCAGCCTTTCGCCTAACCATCCTGATTCCCCAAACTTTTCCCTTAATCCATGGCCCCCTCCCGACTCATCTTCCCAGCCTCTACCTCCCATACCCACCCTTCACAACCCATTTTCCTAGCCTCTACGTCCCATACCTACCCGTCCAGGCCCATTTTTCCAGCCTCTACCTCCCATACCTACCCTTCCCGACCCATTTTCCCAGCCTCTACGTCCCATACCTACCCGTCTTGGCCCATTTTCCCAGCCTCTACCTCCCATACCTACTCTTCCCGACTTTTCTTCTTAGCCTCTACCTCTTATATCTAGCCTTCACACACACAGAGAAGAAATAGAGGATATCCTGGTCCATCAGATAGTTTCAACGTCGGACGACGGGTTTCAGAAGTACCTAGTTAAATGGAAGTCATGCCTAGCTTCAGACAGCACGTGGCTCACTGAAGAGGAGCTTCAGATGCTTGATCCTGACATCCTGAAGCGATTCAGGAGTTTTATTTCGCCAGTAGCGAAATCTTCTGATGAAGACATCACGCGCACAGCGCCGCCTCTACACACGTATGGAAGAAGAGGGAGGGCCTCCTAGCTAGAAGACGGAGTTTTAATTCAAAGAGTGAGCCCGATAGTTAAGAAAAGTCCATCATGGGATCTCATGATCGTGGCCCACTAGTCAGATTAAGTTCATATTTTAGGTTTTGCTTATTTATATTATTTAGAACATTATGAACGCTTTAGATTTCTTTGATTGATTTTTATTTTAGTTTACTTTATTGCCAAGTAATAGGTTGCGCACATGGCTCAAGTTTTAGGGTATAGGGTTTTCCCTATAAATACGCACCCCTTGTAGTTCTTTTGATTCATTGAAGTTAAACAAAAATTCCTGCGTGGTTTTTCTGCTCTGAGTTTCTGAGTTATGGCAAAATTAAAGTGGGTGCGAAGCCCTCCCTTTTCGAAGGGTTAATTACCGTGGTGTGAAGCCACGTTTATCCTCATTCACCCCTCCATCTTATTTCATCTTTCCCCACAACCATCTTCACGCTTAATCCGTTTGTTTTGCAGCTGTTCATCCATTCACAGCCAGTTTTCAGAATTTGGCCCTGTAGGAGGGTTGAAACTTCGACGGAGCACCGCGCCCAGACCATAGCCCGGATCGACATGAGATTTGGAGGTTTTGCAGCCCCAACCTGTCCGATCACAAGAAGCCGATTTGGGAAGGCGGGCGTTCATCACACATGCGTCAGCCCCAAGGCACCGTTTGTACGCGGGAACTATTTCTGGGTCAAGTTTTTCTCTTGTTTTCCTCTTTTCATCCCTAATTTTATAAACCTAACCCTAGATTGCCCTAAATCCTCAATTTCTATCTCTTTTCTCACCCTAAGGTTCCTTAATTTGAAATTGGTGAATTCCTTAGATTAGGGATTGATTGTCATGCATGTGTGGATGATTTCTATTTCCCTTTGAGTATTGTTTGGTTCATAAACCCAGCCCTAACGTGTGTAGGCCTGGACCCACATAGATTCCCCTTAATTGAATATTTGGACATTTGTGTGGGATGTGGAATTTGGGTAATTGTTTAAGAACTATGTGATCTTAAATCTGAAATCTTGCACATCATATCTGAATTTCATGTCCTACATCAATAATATTGGCTTGTGTTTTATTAAATAATATTTTTAAACGCTAATATATTGTTTTTTGGTTTTTTTCTTTAAATCCTTATTTTTTTTATTGTGGATTTTTGAAAGAAAAATAAAAGACAAATGAAATGAAAAAAAAAAAAATCTAAGGAAAAAAATGGAAAAAGTGGAAAAACCCAAAACCCATTTTCCCCACATCCACTTCATCTTCTTCGGCCAATCTATCTTCCATATCTTCATTGTAACTGTATTTAAGTCCTTTTTTATTGTTGATTTAAGTTAATCTTTGTATTTGCATCTTGATTTCACCATTTTCCTTGAATCTTGAAACCCATTTGGTGGGCTTTTCAAATAGAATCTGATCTACTTGTTTTCCCTTGATTTCTTCCTATTTAATCTCATGGAACATCGACCTAAACGAGCTGTACGCAAAGTACAAGCCGGTTCCTCATCTCGATCCAGTTCCTGTGATGTTCGGTCCATTCGTCCATCGGAGGATGACCCCGAAAATCTTCGGGGATTTTAGAACAAGAGGAATCATCATTGAGAGATTAGTTAATCTGAATCATGTTACTGAATACAGTCTATTTGATCTCCTATCTGAGGTAGGATGGGAAAAAAATTCTCCAATGATGGACGAACTTATCGGTCCATTGTGCAAGGAATGTATACATCTATTTTAGAATTATCTATTGAAAATGAATTATTCTTTAAAATTAAATTTTTAGAGGAAACAAGTATCAATTACACCCTTGACCATTGCTTCTTTGATGGAAATCGATTTGGCAGAGGATGGAATTCCTATTGCAAATCTATTAGATAAAATGTCTAATTGTTAAAAAGAGTTAGTCGCATGTGTTTTATGTGGTTTTGATGCGGACTAGAGATCCGGTAATGCCCTACCGATCGGAAAACTATTTCTAAAATACTGCATTCTTCACCGGATTTTCACTTCAAATGTCTATCCAAGAGCGGGAAGTAAAACCAGTCTGGAGTCGAGATTTGTCTTCCTTCCCTCATATGTTATTCCATTATTTAGTATCACATGCATCCTAGGCATGGTTCCCTTCCATTTGGTCATCTTATGACATCACTTGCTTTACAATTCCGTGTCCAAATTCCATCAATTGAGGCACCGAAATTCGAACTACCATTTAATTCTTTCAACCTACATATGATGAACTTGATGCCTCCACCCAAGCAACATGGAGTTCAGGATGAAAGGCAGGAAGGCGACGTAAACATGGATGATATCTTCGATGAGTTAGAGGAAGAATCTGCAAGAGATGAAGATGATTTCGACTACCATCCATCTAATTTTGATGAGAGGTTATCTTACTTAGAACATAGATAGGATGTTCTACATGTATCTCAGGAAGCTCTTGCACAAAATTAGAAAATGAATATGAAGTACATGAAATGGGGAGAGACATCATCTTTTACATCATCTATATCTTGTGGAAATTGGAAAATCTTATGTTTATCTGAAACCATCTCATATTTATTTGGAAAACAAGATTTTCTTGAGTATTCTTGAGTATATTTCTCAAGGGGAGCCAGTGGAGCATATAACATATTTGATCTTCAAGATTTGATCCGAAGCCATATTCTGTTTCTGGTTGTTGAGTCCTTGTGTCTATTGTGATTATTCATAATGTGACGTGCATGTGGAGTGTGATGTGTATGTATTGTTTTGTCATGAAATTGACAAAGGGGGAGATTATAAGTGCTAGTGTCCTAAGCATACATGTACTCGTCAAATTTCATAGACAAAATACTGGTTGAATCTTCAGTACACTTCAGTCGTCTACGACACTTCAAGAAGCGAGATTTAGCTTCTCAAGAATAGAAGTTCAGAAAGGTTTTAAATGAAAAATCAAGTTTATGCTAACCTACAAGTAAAATGACCTTAGAAAAAGACCATATGATGGTGTACTTGATCATGGCTATTATTACTTTAAATTGGGAAAAATTTTCATGTAAAATTGAGGATGTTCAGCCAACCCAACCAGGTTCGTCCAGCCGAATTCAACTCTAGTCAGCCCGACATCAGTGTAGGTCAAGTTTCCAACAACTTCAAATTGTAAAATCAGTTGTAAGTTGACTAGCTGAACTTAGCTTGGGTCAACCCAAGGGTGACCGGGGTCAAGTTTCCAATAACGTGTATTTTCGGATTTCAGGGAAATTCGACCAACCGAACCCTATATTCGGCCAGCCGAATTTTCGCTCGGGTCAGTCGAATTTTCAATAAAATCTAAACCCGCAAAATCTGATAGTCATTGGAACAGTATTGTTGAAATTCGGCCAGACGAATCTATTCTTAGGCTGACCGAAGAACCAAATCCTTTGGCTATAAATAGAGACCTTTTCTCATTGTTTAAAATATGAAAAAAATGAGATAATTCTTCCTCAAGCAAAGAGATAAACTCTGGTCCTTTCCAAGCTATTTGTGTGGTAATTCCTATTTTGTTTTTAGCTTATTCAATTCTCTTTCTTAAGTTAGATTGAAATTTTAGAGAGTAAGCAATACTCACTTGAGATTAGAGAATTGAATCTACAGCTTTTAGGGTTTTATTATTTGAGAAATTATATATCCCTGGATCCTTTCTGGTTGAGCATAAATTGATTCATCATCCAAGAAAGAATATCGCTATATTGATTGAAGCTTCAACTTCATCAGTACCTTCGCATTGATGTCTTCATCTTCAATAAGATAAGTACTTGATTTCAGTTTATTATTTCATTTGGTTTTGTTGAGATTGCCCGGAAATCTCATCGGGTTGTGTGGTGGTTAGCCCGTGAAAATCATTTAAGGTTTTATTGTGGTAAGCTTGTTAAAATCACAAGAACTATAAGAGGTTGTTGAGGTGATCCTATGAAAAACCTTGAAACTAGTGGAAAGCCAAAATTATGTGGAGTAGTAATTTTGGGAGTGGAGTAGGTGTGTGTTAAACACTGAACCACTATAATTATCTGTGTATTTATGGTGATTGTTTATCGTATTCTGTGCTTTTATTATTTTGAAAGATTGATTTCAAGGACGTCATGAAATAAAGATGTCTTATCTAAAGTTTTTAGGTAAAGGTTGTATAGAGAATGCTAGTGTATTGTATTGTGTATTGTGTGTGGTTAGTGGGCCCTTTTTAGTGTAAGTGCATGTGCACACTTCCCTATCCTCCTGTGGTATACTATATGCTTTATCATAATAAAATATTATGTGTTAGGGCCAGTGTTCAAAATATCGGTATCGCACCATGTATTGCACCCTTGGGATACAGATACGTATCAGTTATCGCACGGGATATATCGTTTGTATTGCATAATTTATCGCACTTTTTGGGAAACATGGGGAAACATTGAGAAAATGATTGAATTTTTTAATGAAACTTTGGGGATTGTTAAAAAAGCCCTTAATACACACTTTTAAATCATAAGATCTCAAAAAAAAAATGCACATAATGAATTTCCTTTGTATAGGGTCTTAAGCATTGCGTTGTTTAACTGAACTAATGCAACTATATTTAAATTGAATGCCTGATATTTATAAATATGTCAAAGTCATGTATGAAAACACAATCAATACATGAAAGAAGGGAAAACACAAATTTCAGTTTGATCGAAAACTTCCGTGGGCCTTAGAAAATTTTAATGGTGGGCGTCACTCTCTCCACATTTTTTTTTTTTGGTGGTGGGGTCCATTTGAGCTTTAGATCTTACTCATTCTTTGGCTCCTGCCCTAAATTGATATCTCTAAATGAATGGACGGTGCGGATATAACACATATATCATGGCGGGTCCCATAGAAATTGGTCAGGTCACTCGACCAGCAGCTAATCGGCGTCCCATGCGGAAACGGATTGGCTACTCCCCTGACACCAGCCATGGGCCCCACTATAATGTATGTGTTTCATCCATGTCGTCCATCTATTTAAACAGATGATTTTACGGTATAATAACAAAAATGAGTTGTATCCCAATCTTAAGTGGACCACATTACAGGAAACAGTGTTGAATTAGCGTCGACCATTAAAAAACATTTTTGGGCCATAGAAGTTTTAGATCAAGCTGATTTTTGTTTTTTCCCTTCATCTGGGGCTGTATGACCTAATCAACCTATTGGATGTCAAATAAACAATACAGTGGGCCTTAGGAGGGTTTTAATGATGGATGTCCAATCACTATTATTTTCATGTGGTGTGGTCCAGCTGATATTTATATACCTCTCATTTTTGGGATCGAGCCATAAATGATCTGTAAAAATGGATGAATGGAAAGGATGAAACATATACATTATGGTGGGGCCCACAGAGCACCGACCACCAGCGACAGGACTGGTGTCAAGGGTAGTAGCCAATCCGTTCCCGTCCAACACAAGCTAGCTGTGATGGGGATTTCCTGCGAAAGCCTTTCGCAGGAAGTTCCTGGGCAAGGATCTAGGTGGGGCCCACCGACATGTTTTTGATAAATCCAATCCGTCCATCCATTTTTCGAGATCAATTAAGGACTTGAGATTAAAAAAATTAGGTGTATATAGAACTAAAGTGGGACACACGAGAGGAAACAATGATCATTCAGTGAGCACCGTTGAAGCATTCTTATACCCAAAAAATTATTGTATCAGTCTATATTTTTGGTTTTTTCACTTCATCCCATTGACAATGACCTTATAAACGGTTTAGATAACATATAAACATCAAGGTGGAGCCTGGGAAGATTTCAACGGTAGAAATTTCTTTCCCTAATTTTCCCTCTCGTGTGACCCACTTGAGTTTTTTATCCGCCTCATTTTTTGTCGCACGCCCTAAAATGAGATCTCAAAACGGATGGACGGAATGGATTTCTCACATACATTGTAGTGGGCCGCACCCAGATCCTTGCGCAGAAACTTCCTACGAAAGGCTTTCACAGGAAATTCGCGTCCGCCAACTGCGGTAGGTACGTGTCGTGCGAAGATGAGCGCGTACGTGCCTCGAGCTCCGAGTTGTACGAACAGCTCAAATGAGATCAAAGTTATATGGCCCAACCATAACGTTAATTTTCCATCTAATCTATTAATAATGGTAAAAATATATAAATGAAATGGAAAAACAAAATTCATATTGTTACCGTCGAAAAATGGACCACACCACATGAAACAGTGTGAATTGAATGTTACCGTTGAAAAATTCTTGGGGCCCATAAAAGTTTTGGATCAACATTATATTTGTTTTATCCCTTCATCCATGTTTAACATGATCTTATGAGTCGTTTGGATGACAAATAAACCTGATATATGGGCCTAGTAATGTTTCAACGGTGGAAATAATTATTTCCACGGTTTCCTATGGTATGGTCCACTTGAGCTCTAGATAAGCTTCAAATTTTTTACCAACCCTTAAACTGATCTGTAAAAACGGATGGACGGTGTGGATAAACCACAAACATTTACAGTGGGCCTAGCAGAGTTTACTCAACACGATAAGAGCGTACTGAGTAACTCAGTACCCAATCCGATTTCTCCTCCACAGTCAATAGACTCGAAACCTCATCCGCGTCCCTCTCCCTCCCTTTCGAAATGAAAGAGGGTTGCGACAGTTACGACAGCGAGATTTCGGCGAGGGTTCCGGAAGTAAAGGGTTTCGGAAGGAAGAGGATTCCTCAATCGCATTTAATCCGGCCCGATTTCTCGCCAGAATCTCTGAGATTCCTATTTCGAAGAAAAAAATAGAAGAAAATCGGCAAAAGGAGGGAAATCGAACTTACCTCCGTGAATCAATGGAATGGCCCACCTCCGAATCTCCAATCGCTATGGCCACATGTACTCTACGATTTTTCCTCTTTTTTCTTGTATTTCTTTTTTTTTTTTTTATTTTCTGGTAAACATGCAGCCCCCTCCGAATATCGATGATATCGCACGAAATCTATGATATATTGCATGATATCGGCCAATATACCGTGCGATAACTGAAATTGCGGAATTTTTTAGGCTTCCGGTAGAAATATTGCGGGTTTCGTATCGCTAGGCTGCGATACTGATATTATCGGCCGATATTATCGATATTTTGAACACTGGTTAGGGCAAGCAAGCTTAACACATCATCTCTCCCAAACTCTCCTCATTCTTCTTCTTCTCTCTTAATATTCTCATCTCTTCTTCACATTATCCTCATCAAATCATTCTTTACTTGGTACAGAGCAAAGATCCAGGCATTCCGCATCCAACAAGTTGAGAGGCGACACGTCACCTTGCTGATGTCAGCAGCCGTACGGCTGACGTCAGCAGCTGTACGGCTGACGTCAGCATTGTACGGACTCATAGACTCCGTTTGAGCTAAAAGTTTAGGGGTTTGATAAATCTTGATTTTAGAAGATTTGTCATGACTTTTTCAGAATTTGTTGGAACTCATTTCATGGTATTTTGGGCGAAATAGAGAAATTCGAAAATCGGTTCCAGATTTCATTTTTCTTCGATATACCTCAAATCGGTAGGCTTTTCTTTGGTTTCTTTGCTCAAGATGGACCGAAATCTTCTTCTTAAGCTATCCATGGTGGATTTTTTACTTAAGATCAATGTTTGAGGGGTTTTTAACCTCAAACGGGCATGCGGCTGGGCTGTTTTTCACTCGGTCAGGCCCTTTTTTACTGCGTTTCATGGTTTTTTTGGATGATTGATATTTGTTTGAGGTTTATCTCTTATTATCTTGAAGGATTGAGTGAGATAGAGTTATTTGAATCAATCCTTCTTAGCATAGGGGGTCTCTTGGCATAGGTTTATTTCTCTTGGACTCTATTATGGCTGACAAAGGGCCCTCATCTCTTGACATAGAGTCTTTTGAATCCAATCCCCTGCGGATTGCCTCCATTAAGTTGAATGGTGAAAACTATCTTTAATGGGCACAATCTGTAAAAGTATTTTTAGGAGCCTGTGACAAGTTGTCATATATTTTGGATGATCCCCCAAACTCTACAAATGTTACCTGCAAGCCTTGGACAAAGGAGAATTATCAAGTTATTGCATGGTTGTTGAATAACATGGATTCCTCGATTAGCCACTCAGTAATGTTTTTATCCTCGGCTAAAGCCATTTGGGATACGCTTCATGATATGTTCTCGGAATCTCAGAATTTTTCACGGGTATTCGAGCTTATTCAAGAAATTGGTCGGTTTCAACAAAACTCCGGATCCTTAAAAGACTACTATTCGACGCTTCGGGGTATGTGGGATGAGTTGGATATGTATCAGTCTCTTCCTTCCAAATGTAAAGAGGATCATGAACATGGTCATAAGCAACGAGATGATACTCGTATCATGCAGTTCCTCGCTGGGTTGAGTTCTGACTATCTTCACGTTCGTAATCAGGTTGTTATGCAGGATCCTCTTCCCCCATTGACGACAGTCTATGCCATGTATCAGCGTGCTATAGTCTCTACTCTTCCTTCTCATTCATTTGTGCCACCTGAGCGTTCGGCACATCTTGCTGGCGATCAATCCTTCCTTGGTCTTCGGGTACCATCCTTGAGCTCAGGGTGCATTTCTGATTTTAGTGGTCGTGGTAGAGGCCACGAGAGAGATCGCGGTCGTGGCGGTCGTAGTCTTCGTGGTCGTGGACGAGGACGTGATGGTTTCCGCATTTGTTCACATTGCGGTGGAACTAATCACACTGTTGATTATTGTTGGCAGTTACATGGTCATCCTACGTATGCCGCTGCTTCTGTTGCTTCCACTGTTGCTTCTGAGACATAGTCTTCCACCCCGACAGCTGAGCAGTCTACTTTAGGGGAGTCTCTTATCATTTCTTGGGCGGCATAAGATGCCCTTATGCGGTTTTACATTCGGGATATTCCTGAGCCTTTTCACGCAGCTTCAACCTAGTCAGGTACTGCCCTTCTTGCGTCATCCTCTCCTTCCTCCTGGGTCATCGACTCTGGAGCTTCCTTCCATATGACTGGTAAGTTGCAATTCTTTTCTTCATATTCTCCTTCTCCCACTCAGTATGTCACAGTCGCAGATGGAACCCAATCTCCCATCTCTGGGATTGGTTCCATCCCTCTCTCTTCTTCCTTGTCTGTCCTCCGTATTGCATGTCCCTCGTTTTCCATTAAACTTATTATCTGTTAGCTCTCTTACTAAATCACTCAATTGTTCCATCACCTTCTTTCCTTCTTATTGTTTGTTTCAGGACCTACAGACGAAGAGAGTGATTGGTGGGGGGCATGAGCGAGAAGGCGTTTTATCTTCTTGATGATACACCTTTTGCCGCTTTTAGTACCCTTTCTCCAGATCGAGAGTCCATGACTCAGTGGCATTGCCGCTTAGGCTACCCATCCATTGCTATATTGAGACTTTTGTTTCCCTCCTTATCTGTCACTAAACCATTATGCTGTGATATTTTTGAATTGTCTAAACATCATCGTGCTACGTTTCCTCCTAGCTCTTCTGGGAGGAAATCTCAACCTTTTCTTCCGGTTCACTCGGATGTCTGGGGACCGGCTCCAATTACCTTGACTTTTGAATTTACATATTTTATTACCTTTATTGATGATTATTCCCGCATGACTTGGATTTATCTTTTGAAATCTAAAAGTGAAGTGTTTGATGCGTTTAAAGTGTTTTATCATGAAGTGTGCGCATAATTTCATTGTTCCATCAAATCCCTCCATTCTGATAATAGGGGAGAATACATGTCTACTACCTTGCTGTCCTTCTTGCAGGAACGTAGTATTTTGTCTAAGACGTCATGTGCTTACACTCCTCAACAAAATGGTATTACAGAATGAAAGAATCGTCATCTTCTTGAAGTTGCTCGCACCCTTTTGCTTGGTATGCATCTACCCAAACATTTTTGGGGTGATACTCTTTTAACTGCTACTTTTCATATTAATCGTATACCCTCACGTATTCTGTCTTACAAATGTTCATTTACTATATTGTATCCTCATGATAATCCATTTCCTCTACCACCTAAAGTTTTTGGTTGTACATGCTTTGTTCAAATTTTGGATGAGAGTAATGATAAACTTAGCCCCAGGGCAATTAAATGTGTCTTTATAGGGTATACTCAGAGTCAGAAAGGGTATAAATGCTTTGACCCATTGACTCGCAAGAAATATGCCTCTGCCGATGTCACCTTCTTTGAGGATCTCTTTTTTTCCTCTTCTTCAAGCTGATCCCTCTGTGATCCTCTTGCGAGTCAGGGGGAGTATGACTCTTGTCCTCCTCTTTCCACTAGTGATCATGGGAAAACTCCTCTCCCCTCTATTCAGCATCCTGTTGGTGATATGGGTGAGCCTAAGCCTCTGCAGGTGTATCATCGTCGAGATAAATCTTCACAAGCTCAGTCATTCACCCTTCCGCTCACTTTGGATGTTGGTTCAGGTGACTTTCCTAACTCGAGTTTAGATCTTCCCATTGCCTTGCGCAAAGGGTCACGATATGTACTCAACACCCCATTGGTAATTTCGTTTCATATGATCATCTTTCACCGTCTTTTCAATCGTTTGCAGCTTCCCTTTCATCATATACTATTCCTAGATCTCTCACATGCTATTCAGAATCCTGATTGGACAAAGGCGATGATGGAAGAAATGTCTACTCTTGAGAAGAATCATACTTGGGATCTTGCGCCACTTCCTGTAGGCCATAAACCTGTTGGCTATCGATGGGTTTATACAATCAAGTTTCTTCCAGATGGCTCAATTGATCGCTATAAAACCCGTCTTATTGTTAAAGGTTACACACAGACTCATGGTGTGGATTACTTCGAGACATTCTCTCCAGTGGCTAAGCTTAATTCAATTCGTGTTGTGCTCTCCTTGGCCGTTAATTTATCATGGCCTTTGTTTCAACTTGATGTTAAGAATGCATTTCTCCATGGGGATCTTGCAAAGGAAGTTTACATGCATCAACCTCCTGGCTTTGTTGCTTCTCACAACCCTGCACTTGTATGTCGGTTGAAGAAGACTCTTTATGGACTCAAACAATCTCCACGTACATGGTTTGAAAATTTTAGTCAGGCTCTCTTGGAGTTTGGCTTTGTTCGTAGTCATGCTGATCATTCTCTCTTTATATGTCGTCGATCGACGGGCATCATGGTTCTCATTGTCTATGTGGATGATATTGTTTTGTCCAGTAGTGATTCTGCTTGAATGAGGGAGGTCAAAGATTTTTTGAAGGCCAACTTTGAGATCAAGGATCTTGGTCCTCTTCGCTACTTCCTCGGAATTGAAGTTGCTCGCTCATCATCCAAATTGGTCTTGTCACAACGAAAATATGCGCTCGATCTTCTTATGGAGACTGGCATATTAGAGTGCAAGCCTGCTACCACTCCCATGGATATTTCAAAGAAGCTTCAACTAGATGATGGTGCTCTCCTTACTGATCTTGATATGTATCGACGACTTGTAGGCCGACTTATTTACCTGACTATTACTTGCCCAGATCTCTCATTTGTGGTGGGGGTTGTTAGCCAATTCATGCAAGCTCCCCGTACTTCTCATCTCACGACTGTCTACCGTATACTTCGGTATTTAAAATCAGCCCCGAGTCTTGGCCTCCGTTTTCAGTTGCATGGTCACCTTCATCTTTCTGGCTATTCCGATGCTGATTGTGCAAGTAGTACTTTTGATCGCCGCTCTACATCCGGTTTCTGTACCTAGGTGGCAATCTTATAACCTGGAAGAGCAAAAAGCAGCCAGTTGTTACCCGGTCCTCGGCTGAAGCAGAATATCGTGCTATGGCTCATGCGACATGTGAACTCGTGTGGCTTCGCAATCTTCTTGAAGAACTTGACTATCCTCCTTCGGATCCTATTCCTCTTCACTCTGACAATCAAGCGGCCATCCATATTGCTCGTAACTCAGTTTTCCACAAGCGAACCAAGCATATTGAGGTCGACTGTCACTTTATTTGGGAGAAAGTCGCTTCTAAGGAAATCGTCACTCCTTTCGTTTGATCTGGGGATCAACTTGCTGATGTTCTTACAAAGTCCTTGAGTCGAGATGCTCTTCATCGTGTTTGTGACAAGTTGGGCATGATCAACATCTATGCTCCAACTTGAGGGGGAGTATAGAGAATGCTAGTGTATTGTATTGTGTATTGTGTGTGATTAATGGGCCCTTTTTAGTGTAAGTGCATATGCACACTTCCCTATCCTCCTGCGGTGTACTATATGCTTTATCATAATAAAATATTATGTGTTAGGGCAAGCAAACCTAACACATCATCTCTCCCAAACTCTCCTCCTCCTTCTTCTTCTCTCTTAATATTCTCATCTCTTCTTCACATTATCCTCATCAAATCATTCTCTACTGGTTGTCCTACGACTTAATTGGAATCAATGTTTCAATACCTTTTACGATTGAGAATATATTTTCCATGATTAATTATCAGGAATTGGTTTAGTCCTATTCACCCCCCTCTAGGACATCTGTAGCTCATCTTTCACATTCTAACAAACAACTACCATTAATAATATGGCCCAAAGCTGTGGGGGTTGAACCTTATGCCTTAGGTTAGAAAGTTGGGTTGCATATTGAAATCATTTGTTCCATATTGATCCCAGCTAGTTCACCAAAAAGGTATACAATTAGAATTTGAAGGTCCTATAAATTATCAATACCTCTAGAGCTTGGGGAGAACAGTATTAAGTTGAAGTCACTATTTGTGGAACAAAAAATTAAGGGTGTGTTTGGTTGCACCAAATTTCATGATATTTGGTGCAACCAAACAGAGGTTAGGAAAGAGGCACTTACCTGCAAACTCTGCCATCAGGAAATCTAGTTCCCCTGCTGATTTCCTTTCCACAGATGTCTGTAAAAGTGGCAGTCTACTTTCCCGCCTCATTAAACCAGATTGCTGGCGTACATACTCAAGCTTACCAGAGCCATGTCGAGAAGGTGGTTCCTTTTCTAACAATCTCAGAAACGGTCCAACCTGATCTTGCTCAGAAGCCAGTGAATTAGTAATCCTGGGGGTACCATTCAATACCTGTTTTAGAGGCTTGTCAGAAGAACCTCTACCAGTGACTCCTTGTTGTTGATGAAGGTCAGCTTCTGCTAGGTAAGAATTGTGCATATATGAACCCAAACATTTCCAGTCCTGAGAAGTACTTTTTACAGAATCCTTCGTTATTGAGTTCCCAGCCTCTCCTTCACTTGCGAGCTCTGGCAAGGAAGTGACTGCAGCTTCCAGCTGGACATGGGAAGCTGATCTTTCCAGGTTTCCTGCTGGCAAAGGATGGTCACTGATTCCAGGCATAACCTCATGGGGGCCGAGCTTTCTGGAGCAGGAAAGTGGTGTTTCGCCCTGCTTCGAAAGAGGTTGGCTAGGATCCTGTGGAACAGATTGTGGTCGTGGACTTAAACCGAATGCTGGCGAGGATCCATCATCGGAAGAAGAAGCGAGCCGAGTTGCCTCATTCAAACTATAGAGGGTGTTGACCAGCCTAGGTAGTATTCCATTCATTGCAGCTATACGGCAAAAATCTTTTCTCTGTGTTGAGTGCGGGAGTTTAAAGACCTGCCACATGCAGTCAATGGCAAGATGTATCATCTCCCTGCAGATGTAAAGAACTCGATCAATACATCTTGAGTCACCTGGAAAGCATAAACACTACATAACTGTGATAGACACCAAGCAGAAATAGAATTAGAAATCCAAGTGGAAGTGGATTGCATTACCTGTATTTTATGTAATCAGCCTCTAGGAAACCCACCAAAACAGGTATCCCACGGCATGCAATGAACATTTGCAGTGTAGAAGAGCTGGTCAACCCACCAGTTGCAATGAATAGAAATAGTTTTAAGAATTTTCCATTCAAAAATATGCATAGCTAAAAACTATTAAACCAAGAAATGCAAGCCGCACCTGGACTCGCATAGCTGCTGCAAGAAATAAGCTGCCTGCATGCGGACTTCCTGAGGGCACTTGGGCGCAGCAAAGTTCATCATGACTGGAATCTGTGATTAGGGTTTTAATTAAAATGAGTGCAATCTACAACAAGAGCATGCTCCATTCTAACAAGAGTTTGAAGAACATAAAAAATCAGTGAGAGAGTACATAAATACTCACGAAACCTAGGAAACAAGCATATTCTTGGAAATTGGCATTTTCTTTGACTATCTGATTGATAATTTGGAGAACGGAAGATATAACCTGAAGTTGTAAAAGAACTTCTTAAGATCATGTTCAGTTCATCGAAGTACTTCAAAATGTAAATGTAACAAAGATATTGGAACAGGAAGTTTGTGTATACAATTACCTCATGCAATCTCCAAACTGTAGGTTAACATACGATTATAAATTTTATTTTATTTATATATAAAAAAAAAAAAAAAAAAAACAATTAATTGAGAGTACATACATGATTTTTAGGAACTTCAAGAAGTTCCATTAGAGGAAGCAGACCATGCTGAGTGACAAAAGCAATTTTCTCATCTGGGAATTCTTCAAAGAAAGTAATAAGTTTCTGACAGGCTGACACAATCACATCTTCAGGTTCATCCGGTTTCAGAGACCCAACTAGTTTGTTGAACTCAGCATCCTAGTGGTGACAAAGAATAAAAATGAAAACAAGATGGTTGCAGTAAAATATCTAGGAAATATCCAAAAAAAAAAAAAAAAAAACAATTAAGATTGTTTGAAATAGTCATGAGCAATGACATCTGCATTTATACTGTCCATGATAAGGTAAACCCTCCACAACTCAATGTGGGCAATCAAGCAGCAACAACATTAATATTTACTGTGGTCTGTATCCATGACAAACATAGGAACCAGCAGATATCTCTTGGTGGAAGTCACTTCCTAAAATTCTCATGATGGTCACATTAGTGCGTCTTTACAAAATCTAGAAGGAAAGCATTTATAAATTACTACTGCAATGCCTGAAATATACTATAAAAGCATTTAATGGGTTTCCTATCATTCAAATGGAAAACTTGTCTCTTGACAATTGGTCCATCAAAGAAAAAAATTATCAATTCCAAGCGCCATGCCCCATTTGAACGGTACAATTATCAATTCCAGAATGATACATTCCAAGATCGAAAAGCCATCTTTCTATTCTGCACAGTTTTTGTATATGACTATAAAAACTATACAGATGAACCTTGCAGATAAATGACTGAACAAATCTCTTTATCACTACATGATTAACTTTATTAAAGAAGACATGACTAAAGGAAAATCGTCCTTCAATGAAAATTACTTGTTATAGAACTTATATCAATAAAAATCCACCGAGTTCCAAAATTATTGTTGGTTATTTTCCTCAGCATAACAGCAGTCCTATGGCTTCAATTCATGTTCCACACAGACATCTGCACAATAATCAAACCATTTGGTCCTTTGTCTGCAGAATTCCACACCTATGTGCAAAATAATGGAATTGAGCTGCAAAGAACATGTTCTCATACTCAGAAAAATGGTATAGCGGAACAAGAAAAATTGTCATCTACTCTAGTGGAAATGAATGTTCCAAAATTCTTCCAAGTTGGAATTTATTCTTACTGCATGTTATTTAAAAAATCACCTACCGACTACAGTTTCAGATGGGAGAAGTCCAATTAACATAGGTTTTGTGGATAAGTGCACGCAGGGGCACCCTCACGCTCTCTTTTTCTTTGACGTGATATCTTTGTTTACTTGTACAGTGATTAATGTCATGTGAAATAGAACGTTTGACTTCCACTACCCGTTAATCTTGGAATCTATGGTTGGCTCGAAACTGTAGATTTACAATGCGTTGAGGAATCGAATACCCTTCAACTTGTATGACTCCTGAGATTGATTTGCGACTGAAGATTCTAAGGACCTCAATAACAGAGACGGAAGGGGCTAGTACCCTTCTCCGCCCACGCTCATGAGTAGTCTCTACTTTGTGGGATTTTGGGATTTTCGGGGATTTAAAGATTATGGATATCTTATTGCCTAATTGGTTGCAGATAAGGTCTAAGACCGAATTGGAACTTGATGCTCAACTTCGAGCAAAACCTAGGTGACCACGATGGCTCAACTTTGGTAGAGATTGTGATTACAAAAAAAGAAAAACACTAATGGCTCGTTTGGGAGCTTGTATTTGGAATGCATTGGAATCCAAATCATTGTTTCACTGAAATCAACGTGATTCTGAATCCTTAATTGTATTTGGCAGGAATGCACTGGAATCCAAACCGTCCGTTTGGGTGCTTGTATTTGGAATGCATTGGAATTCTTTAACATATTCACAGGACCTGAATTTGACTAACTAAATCGGCTTTAATATCCATATGTGATATTTAACATAATGATTATAATAAGCTATTGAAATATATACTTTGGCAAAAAATGAGGAAATTCCAGGACTTGGGTGAGCAAAGAATGTAAGGATCACAAATGAGTGACTCATTGCCATTTTTTACCATCCAACGTTTGGACAGTTTGGATCATTCTATTAATGCGATTCTCATATTGCAGCCAATTATTGGATTGTTTTGGGGTATCATTAGCGTGCCATGGGTACATCAAATTAGTAGCCAGGTGACTCCTTTGTTACACATGTGACTCTCCTGCCTTTAAATTGGAGCCAAAAACGACATTTCACTTGAATAACACTTGAATTACAACGAAAGGTGAGATTTCAAAACACAACAAAATTGTATATTTCAAATACCTACGATTCCATTTAATTCCAAATATTTGGCTGCCAAACATAAAAAAGGTGAGACGTTTGGATTTGAAATACACCCAAATACTCCTAAATTTGGGCTACCAAACAACCCCTAATGAAGCTTAACTACGGCCATGACCATGGTCATGGAGATGGTTTGCTTGCATCGACCATAACCAAGGAGATTATTATTTAAAGAAAAGACAAGATTAGATGATCCTAGGTTTCTGATGTGTCAGGATCCAAGGACTCGGCAAGACATATAACATACGACTAAAGGACTGCCTGTTGATAAGCAAGTGGTGCATGAGAAGGAAACCATCACAATATATGTAGACAACTGAAGTAAATAAATGGTAGGAGAACCGCTCTAATGAGTGTGCATGTGGGATATTTGAGAGTAGAAATAAGAGCCGCTACACTTCTCCTTAGAGAAGATGATGGTGGGTCTTAAATCCCAACCCTATCCCTGGTGAACTGAAACATTGCAATGGCTCACATTGATGTCTTGGTTAGACTTGATAGTTAGGATGTGGTAGATGGCTTGGATAGGATGCTTCTCACTTTCTTCTCTCTTGATCTCTCTCTTTCTCCTTGTAGAGAACAAAGCCTCCCTTTCAAATGAGAGGGGATGGGGGTATTTATAGATGAGTGGGATGGGGGTATTTATAGATGAGCCAATGGCATTCTTGCAAATAATGGATGTAAGTGCACTTGTTTGTCAATCATGTGTGTCAGTGTGTCAGTTAGTTGGTTGAGCCTTTCGAAGCTGAAGATCGAAGACACATGAAGACTTGGAGCATCAATGAGTGAAGAAACATACAAATTGAGGTGACTTGGTGACCCTAACCTTAGACCCCTTTAGTTCCAAAACAACCTACCCTAGATGACTGGTTTTATTAGGAAAACCCTTAATCAACAGATTTGTGCTAGCTAGATCATGTGGAAAACAAAGAAAACCAAAATGCACAAGTTCGATTGATCGAACAGATCGAAGGCCCTTCGCTCGATCGATCGAAGATGACTGAAATAGTCCAACAAGATTTTTGCCCTATTTTGTAAAAACCTCGATCGATCGAAGTACGCAAAAGTGTCCAACAAGCTTTTTACCTTATAATCGAATTAAGTTCGATCGATCGAAGGGGTCGCTCGATCGATCAATACTAGTTGTTATAGTTCTATTTAAGCCTTTTCTCTATGAAACTAGAAACTGGATCTTTGTGGAATTGATAGATTTTGGTGAATTAAAAGCCCTAATGTATTCCACTCTTCTCCCTAAGCTCTATCCCAAAGAGATTCATGCTATCTTCTTAGTGATTCTTCACTTTAATAAGCATTTCAAGCTCATTTACTATATATATAAAAACATGATCTCAAGTCTTCTCTAGAGTTTAGACATCAATCTCATTGGTAAATATTAATGTCTATCAACCTCTAGAGTATCCATCCATGTCAATCCCCATTAGAAACCAACTATCCATTAGTTGTAGAAAGTTACACATCCTCCCATTACCTTGGTAGCCTCACTAGAGCGCATCGAATGCAAGATAGCCAATTCAAAGAAGCAAAAGAAGATTGACTTCAAAGATCGGGGGAGCACAAGAGAAGTATATTTAAGAAATGAAGACGCATCTCAACCAAAACACAACAATGAGGCTCAATCCGACAAGTAAGGTTGTCGATTTAGAATTCATATATTCTTTCCTTACGTAAGATTGAGTATAGAGTTTGTAACCCAAACTCGATCAAGTCTTTGTGTAGGCCACTAACAGGAATGTATGTGTGTAAATCCTTGTGTAGGCCTCCGATAGGAGTGTACATTTGTTAAGTCTTTGTGTAAGCATCTGATGGGAGTGTACATTTGTCAAGTCCTTGTGTAGGCCTTCGACGGGATTATACATGTGTAAGTCTCCATGGGAGCTTTTGGCAGGAGTGTACATTTGAAAAGGTTAGAGGTGAACCTATTAAAAACCTCCGAAATAGTGAAATCTGGTATACTCGAGGAGAGTGTGTCCACTAGGAGTGGAGTAGGCAAGTAGCCGAACCACTATATATCCTTGTATTGCGATTGTGATGTGTGCACATTTCTATTCATGCTTATGAGTTTAATTGGTTGAATTATATGAATGCTTAAATGGATTGTATGTTAACCATTTAATTGATTGTACACACACACACACAAAATATCTATCTCGCACATAGACTAGTGGCTCGACTTATTGTATCATTTGTAGTTTATACAATTGGACCCACTTGGCTTGGAAGCCTAAGTGTTAATTGCTTTTAATTGGTGCACACTCCCCCCCCCCCCCAAAGACTTAGCCATAATTCTAAGTCCCGCTCACCTTCCGTGTGCCGTGGTAGACAATCCACGTAATTTCAATGGAAAGTTGAGGAGAAAAAACATAATTTGACATGATTTGATTGGTCACTGGACATGTGGTACCCATGGATTGGCTAGAGCAGTAGTAAAACTTGTAATTTTACTAGAAATTAGGGGCAAATGGTCATCTGACACCAAGTGGAAATTGGATTCTTGCTGGTGCTCAGAATTACCCAAATCTTGATGCACCTCAACCCAAGGATTTGCACATAATATTTTAGGAGCTTGGTTGACCTTTGTTAGCGGATTTCTACTACTTACTCTCACATCTACACATACCACTTGCTCTATTGCAATCCTGGTGCTCCATAGCAATTTCTAATTGGTTAAATCGTGCTAACGGATTTTGAATTTCCATTAGCGTACAATAGTCATCTGACACCAAGTGGAAATTGGATTCTTGCTGGTGCTCAGAATTACCCAAATCTTGATACACCTCAACCCAAGGATTTGCACATAATATTTTAGGAGCTTGGTTGACCTTTGCTAGCGGATTTCTACTACTTACTCTCACATCTACACATACCACTTGCTCTATTGCAGTCCTGGTCCTCCATAACAATTTCTAATTGGTTAAATCGTGCTAACGGATTTTGAATTTCCATTAGCGTACAATAGTCATTTTCACCAATATATATATATATATATATATATGTTCAGATGGTTCTAGAGAGGCCTTGGGTCAAGTTGGATTGGGTTAGGGGTTGTTTGGTAGGCTTTCAAGGGTAAAAGGGAGCATAAACAGGGTATTTGGCTGTAGGTTTCCTAAGGGTTTTGGGTTCAGGTTGCTTTCAGTTTTTCACTTAGTTTCATATACTTGGTCATCAGGGTGGGGTGTTTATAGATACCCTTCTTTAAGAGGTTGTAGGTGCTTTAATGCTAATGGGATGGACACCCCACCATCCTAGCTAGGCTTAAAAGTAGTTCGATTGACTGAGACTCAAGTGTCAGTGTTAGCAAATCATATGGTGAAAACATAACTCGCATACACTTGAGGGTGATGGGATTGCGGTAATTGCCCGTGCACTTGATGACCTTATGGGGATCTAACTACGGCCTATCCATCTTGATCGATATCTACTTTGAGATTGTCAATCCTTGATGGTCAGCCCTTAAACTTTTTTATTTTCCTTTATTGAATTTTCTCTAATTTTTTCTAAATTTTCCTATTTTTTTCCAAAATTTTCTGGGATTTTCTTTATTTTTTGAACTTTTTCTAATTTTGTTTCTGAATCTTCCCTTATTTTTCTGACATTTCCTAAAGTTTTTCTAATATTTTCTAATTTCATTTAATTTTCTTGTTTTTTCCAAATTTTTCTTTGATTTTTCTAATTTTGAAAATTGCTTTTTCTAATCATTCCTCGATTTATTTTTTTAGATTTTTTTTTTTCTTATTTTTTTTTTCTCTAATTTTTCTGAATTTTCTAATATTTATATTTTTTTCCGATTTTCCTGAATTTTTGATTCTCTTTTGATTTTTTTTTATTTCTCTAAAAATTTTCTTTCCTTCCTCCTTTTATAAAAAAATTTATTCTTTTGTTTTTATAATGTATATTATTTCTTTATATATTCACACACACATAAATATATATAATATGATTATTATTATTATTATTATTATTATTATTATTATTATTATTATTATTATTATTATTATTTTGTTATTTTATTTAGGACCTGCGACATGGTTAAACTGTCGTACAACCAAACTACATGTGCATTATTCCATTCAAAGCCCATCATGCATCGCCCATCCTTTATGCAGATTGGTCCAATCAGAGCCATTGAACTCAATCTGGGCCCTCCTTCCAATAATTTGGTGCTCTATCTTAATGAAATATTATTCAAATTGGATTGATTTGTTTGAACAAATCTGATCGGCTTCAATTTTCTTCCTCATCTATTGTGCATACCTAACATGTTGTAGTTGTTAGGCTATCTTACAGGCTGATCATGTCTTGCCATGGGGAGTTCTCATGAGCTTCATCCAGCTGATCAGGACCATCCAGGTGGTCTCGTGATGCGTAAGGCATTGAGGGGCCATGGCATGTAGGCCTTCCTAGGGTGGTCAATCATGCTTTCATTCCTAAGAATG
This sequence comes from Magnolia changhungtana, assembly GCA_030180095.1. Lineage (NCBI taxonomy): Eukaryota > Viridiplantae > Streptophyta > Magnoliopsida > Magnoliales > Magnoliaceae > Magnolia > Magnolia changhungtana. The sequence goes on along the minus strand of JASAUF010000502.1, from coordinate 491,934 downwards.
CCAGAGCGCACTTATCTCATCATGCTTCAATGAACATGGCAGCTCTGAAGCTTCAGTTTAAGGGAAATTGGCTCAAGTTGAATGACTAGAAAAACCAGCCACACCTAGCCATGTTTGTGATATTGGACCACTCTCTGTTTGGCCCCTTACTTTTTGTGCGAATGGGCTCGATAAGTAACGGCTCGATTACCTCTTTGCTAGACCGATGGAGGGTGGAGATGCACACGTTTCAAGTACCCTTCAGGTGCCTATAGATGTGCTGATTCAAACGGGTCTTCCTATCATGGGTGCCACCTTTCCTTATGAGGACGAGATGGTCGTGTCCAATGAGGACTCCTTCATGGGCTTGCTACATTTCACCCCTCCTGCCAAGGAGTTTGACGGGCATAATGTGAAGTTGCGGTGGCTCCATCATACTTTTGCCCACATAGTTCCCGCCACCTAGGAGGTGGGACAGAAGGCTCATGCCCTTCTTTTGTACACACTAGGAGCCACTATCGTCTGTTAAGGGAACAAAACGCGTCAACAACCGTTTCCTCTCTCTTGTGGCCACTCACAATTCCCAATTCAATACAACTTAGGCTTTGTATTGCTCGCTCACTTGTTCGTCAGCTTGGACAAGGTGAGCCAAGCCAAGTATTTCTGTCATCTGTTTTTACCCACTTGTCGAGGTATCACCACTTCTCTTTGCCTTTTTCCTTTTAACATAAGCACTCTTGCTCCCCCTAATAGCTTTAAATTTCGCATGTGTGCTTTTATGACCATTTTCCCCAATGAGTTCCCTGGCTTAAGAGCCCAACACCCCTTATCCGGATGCAGCCATAGAGAAATAATCGGGTCAGGACCCCGACCCAGTCTGAGGAGGTGTGACGATTGTAGATCGACAACCTTGTTGCCGAGGACCTGAGTGGCTTCTTGAACTTTGATAATTTCCTATACTTTTTTTTTCACCCTTGCTTATGCATGTTGATCATATTTGTAGTTTTTCCTATGCCCTTATTGTGCCTCTCCTACTTTTGCCACACCGGTGGCCCTTGCTGCTTTCGATTTCTCCCTTCACTATGCAATCCTCGAGGCATTGAAGGCATACAAGTGGTACCTTAGAGAGCTATTGTCCTAGCAGTTGACTGGAGAGTCAAGGGTCCTTTTGGCACTTCCCCGAGAGCCGAGGAATTGGGATGACATGCCGTGTGGGGTTTCTGTGGGCTGCATTGGCTGGGTTGGATGTTCATGAGTTGGTTGTGCCCAAGAGGGACTATGCGGTGTGGTATGCTCATTATGTTTTGGGCCACAATTTACCTCTTGTTTTGGATCTCTAGGGCTTCTAATTTAACAATGGGCACATACTGGGCTCCTCACCTCAATGATTATGACAAGGAATGATCTATTGTTTCTTCTTTGCTTTGATTTATTTCTCCTTGCCTTTACACAAATTGACCCTATGGGACATACAATAGACATTTCTTTTCTTTGTGCCTATGAATATGTATTGTTATTGTGGCTTGAATGTCTCGTGACTCTCGTCTTAACTTGTTCATGCATACAATGGGTCCCAGATCCTCCAAACTCCTCATTTGGCCATTCAGATGGTGGTCTAAACAACCAGTGTAACTTCAATTTTCATTGGCTCCCCAGGTTGCCTCGAGATATGGGGTAGTGGAAATTGCATTTCTGTTGGTTTCTCTGTGCTGTTTTTGTACTTCCTGTCTCCCTCCTACATCTATTGTAGTGAATGAGAATGTTGTAGCAGGTAGCAGAAATTGGATTTATGCTTCTTGGCTTCCTCTTCAATCCAACAAGCTCTGCCATTTTTCCTCACCTCGTCTACCCTCTTCTCCAAATACCTTCCTTTCAATCTCCCCATTGCTCCCATTTTCATGGCTTTCAGCGACGATCCTCATTTCAACGATTGGAATAGTGGCATTTTTGGCAGTTTCACCCTTCATTTTTTATGATCTTCCATCTCTTTCCGATGAGTTTGCCGGACAAAGGGTCAACATTCTTTAATGAGATCGTGATGGTGCTTATAAGTGTCGACCCATTGGTAATGGGCGGCTCATTCGTTGGATCCTGGTCATCCTCTTTGGTAGTTGAGGGCATGCCTATCTGTGTCAACCGACTCCGTCCTTACTGTGCTTGCTCAGAGCGTCTATCTCAATGGATTGACAGTCTTGAAGAGTGTGAGCTAGACATGTTGGAGGACTTTGGGTTTCAAGAGGTTTTGCAGTTGCACCATGTGACACTAGTTTGGTGGATGCTTGGTGCCATCACGTACCATTTGCTTCTCGTGTTGAACATTTTGCATTCAACCGGGCGAAACTTGGTCTGTCTTTGGAGGAGCCCTGTTGAGCTACCTCCCTAGTATGATTTTGTGTTTCCCACAACTCAAATGGTTTGTTTTAAGGACTTGGAGCGATTCTTCAGCATATAGGCAATGCTACCATCTACTGACCGTCTTATTGGGGCCTTGTTGTTTTCTGTAGAGATGTCGTATGACAACTTCTCAGTTGCTCGTGACACTCCAAGGCCCACTCGGTTCACTTCTTTCCATAATGCCTTGATGTTCTATATACCAACAGAGTCGTTGTTTTCGGGCTAGTGACAATCCTCAGTTACGGACCTATGAGAGGTGCTTTAATTGGTCTGGTGTTGCCATAGTGTTGCCTCCATCATCTTGGTTGAGACTTTCTATTATTTGACCGCATGGTCTTCTAGTTAGACCCAAGTTCTCTGCGGATGTTGTACTTTCCTGCAGGTCTTTTCTATCTTTCTAGTATTCCCTTTTTTACTCAACCCTTGCCTTTGTCATGCTAATGCAAGCCCTTTGCAAGTTTGGTTGTGGGAGTATTTGGGCATAACACATGTATTCTCTTGGCCCTATACCCACCATTCTGACATTTTGCATGTGATGTTGTCAGTTCTCCCCTAAATAGTATAGGCCAGTGAAGAGCTCTATTGGTGTTGGTTTTTGGAGTTCTAGAGTTGGGACGTGTGATGGGAAGCCTCATGGCTGCAAAGGCTCCCAATGATTTGCTTTTCGAATAGGATGCCACTTCTCTTGGTCAAGTTCCAGGGGTCCTACAATCCAATCTTGTTTATTCGTCTAATTCAAGTACCTTTTAGGATGCCCCTTGCTTTGCTTAGGTGTGGCCGTGTGGGTCACTTGACTTCCTCAGTGTTGTTGTCATTTACACAGGTAGGTCTGAGAGATATGGGTGGCGTGTCTCAACAACTTAATGCTTGGATACAAGCGATAGGAGAATTCTTCTGCTATAGAGGCATATTATCGCTAGATCGCAATGCAGGCCCTTGTGTGCGACCTTCCGAGTTAGCAGCCTTTGCATGACATTGTACATAGTGATGGCACAAATACCCCCATGGTATCTTCTTTGAGTATGGCAGTTGTTGTTGATTCCATTGATCCTTCAGGAGGACGTCCTTCCTTTTGATCCTAACTTTCTAGTGTCAACCTACAGGCACTTGATTTCTGAGATATCCTGGCTGAATCATCTTTGTGATAGGCAAACAAGACATTTCTTCCTTGGAGTAGGAAGTTTGTAGCCTTTGATCGACTCATTCCTTCTACTAGGGCAAGCTTCAGCACTTGTGAGAGGAGAACAAAAGACTTAGCCGGAAGATTAAGGAGTTTGAACTCAAGTAGAGGGATTTTCTTCGCTTATTGAAGAGGTGGAGTTGTCAGGCATTCCTAAGAAACACCAATGCATTTTGATGACCCATGAGGAGGGATCTATTTTATTTTTGTTTGTACGCATAGCCGTGTATTTGCTTTTATATGTGTAACTTTTTGTACTTCAATGATTAGATACAACAATAAAGAGAAACCAAAAAAAAAAACTATTTATAGAAATTTTGTGCCTTGTTTGTTTGAACATTTTTTGGGTATGTTGTTGCTTGGGAATATGGGAATCAGACACTTTGACTGATTTTGTTTCGATGTCCTTTCTAGCATCTCCCATTTTCCTGCCTTACATTTTGTTTCCATGCCCTTTCTAGCATCACAACAAAATAAATTGCTTTGGCTCATATGTGAAGAAGAGGCAAAGGTTGAAGCTTCTTGCTTGTCTTTATCTCCATCGGACGGCTAGAAAAAATCAGACAGGGAAGCATTTCCTGGTATGTTATTAGTTCTACTAAATTCATGCCCTTCAAAAGTGTTATAAGGTAGATTGTTGAATAAGGCCCATTGGGCCCATTCACAAGTCCATGTAATAAGGTCCATAGGGCCCATTCACGTTTTTATTATTATAAATTAGAGTAGAGGGCTAAGGTTTCTCATAATCTTGTTATCTCTCTCTCTCTCTCTCTCTCTCTCTCTCTCTCTCTCTCTCTCTCTCTCTCTCTCTCTCTCACATAGACACACACACACACATTGTGTCTCTCTTCCATCTTTCTTCTCCTTTCTTTTTCTCACTATAGCTTCTCGTAGGCCGTCATGATTAGCACCATATAGCCATTTAACATGGTATCAGAGCCTAAGTGCTCCTAGGGTTTCTTCTTTTTTCTTTTCTTGTTTTCCCTTCACTTTTTTTCTTATTCTTCTTTGATCCCTTTTTGAAAGATTTTTTCTAAAGGACTTGCTAATTTTTTTGTTACCTTAGTCAGGATTTGCTGAAAATTTTCTATTGAAGTAGATTTTTGTGTTGCCTTGGGCAGGGTTTGCTGGGATTTTCCCATTAAAGCAGATTTTTGTGTTGCTTTGGCTAGGGTCTGTTGGATTTTTCGTGTTGAAGCAGATTTTTGTATTGCTTTGGAAAGGGTATGCTGATTTTTCTATTATGGCATATTTTAGGGTATTTTTTGTTTCCCTTCCTAATCATCGATAGTTCCCTTTCCTTCCTATTTCTTTTTCTTCTTCTTTCTTTCCTCCTTCTTCCTCTTTAACTCTATGAGTTTTCTTATTTTAATCTTTCTCAACAAGTGGTGCTTCCCTTCTTTCCCTTCCTAATCTTCGGCGGTTCCTTCACTTCTTATGTTAGAGAAGAATTTCTTTCTTTCTTAGGTTTGATTATATTAGCCCTTGTTCCAACCTAGGGCTCATTAGGATACTCCATCTTGAGGGAGAGTGTTGAAAGGGTTGATTATTGAATAAGGCCCATAGGGCCCATTCATAAGTTCATGTAATAAGGTCCATTCACCTTTTTACTATTATAAATAAGAGTAGAGGGCTATGATTTCAATGCACCCTAAGCAACTCATATTCTTACACACACACACACACACTCTCTCTCTCTCTCTCTCTCTCTCTCTCTCTCTCTCTCTCATTGTTTCTCTAGTCCATCTTTCTTTTCCTTCTTTTTCTCATTGTAGCTTCTTATAGGCCCTCAAGACTAGCACCAAGTAGCCATTTAACAAGAAGCAATGTTGTTAGTGCACTGTTTTATATACCCTATTTGTCAATCACGTGAGTCCTTGTGTCATGTAGTCGGTTCAACCCTTAGAAGCTAAAGACCGAAGACATAAGTGAAGTTGAAGCATCAAAGAGAAAATAACAGGTAAATATGGTGCCTTGCTGACTCTAACCCTTAACCCAAAATAAAAAAACCTTTGAACCTTTAAGTGATCCTTAACCTCATAGGTACAGCTTGTTGATCATCCCTTACCCATAGGAGTCTAAAACTGTCTTTAGAGGTCGAAACAGCCAAAATCAAGGGAAAAAAGAAAATAAATGATCCTAAAATTTTCAATCCATGGATAGACCATTTTGACGAGTCGAAGGTCAAGTTCAACCGGTCGAAAATGAGTGTCAACAGGTCGAAAGTGGCAAAAACTAGACAACAAGAAAAATCATGTGCCACTAAATATTTCGATAGGTCAAAGGTTAAGTTTGACCGGTCGAAAATGAGGGTCGACAGATCAAAAGTGGCAAAAACTGGACAGTGAAAAATACCATGTGCCACTGAATATTTCGACAGATTAAAGCCTCGGGTCAGCAAGCTGATGTCTGGCCATTTCTGCCCGTTGTATGACCATTGGAACTCAATTCCTATATATAGAAGAATATCTAGTCTTCAGGCAATCTAAAGGGTCTTTGGTGCAATAGAAGCTTAGGTTATTCCATGATCATATACATCATCTCAAGCCTCTAATCCAATGAGTTCTAAGTTATCTTCCTTAAGATTAACACTCTAATGAGGATTCCAACCTCCACCTTGAAGATGTGCTTGAACTCCACCATTTTCTAAAGATTAGACTCAACCTCTATAGGATATCATTGTCTAAATCCTCTAAAAGACCCATCAAGTAGAATCTCTTAGGCTTTACAACTTTCCATTAGTTGTAGGAGATTTTACCTAACCTCCCATCACCTTGGTCACCACATCGAAGCATCACATGTAAGGTCTTTGATCTTGGAGCTGAAGCCTTGGAAAAGCATTGACATCATGATCATGGGAGCAAAGGGGAGCTGATAAAAGCATAAGAAAGCATCGATTAAGCAACTCGAGAAGGCACTGCAAAAGGGGCTCAATCAAACAAGTTGTCATGTGTAAGAGTTTATATGCACTCCTTCCTTGTGTAGGATTGAGTGTTAGAGCTTGAATTGCCAAACTCAACTAGGTTCTTGTGTAGGGCCTAAATCTAAGTTTCGTGTAGGGCCTAAATCAAAGTTCTTGTGTAAGCTACCGGATACGGGTGCGTACGTGTTAGTTTCCGAGAGAGCTTCCAGTGGGAGTAAACGTAGGTCCTTGGATTAGGACCGAAATTGTTGGCTAGCCGATAAAAAACCAACTAAAGTCTCTTGAGGGAGCCTCCGGCGGGAGTATAAGCTAAGGTCCTTGTGTAGGGCTGTAAAGGTTAGAGGTGAACCTGATTTAAAACCTCCGATTGTAAAATCCAGTACACTCATGGGTTGAGTGCGTCCGCTGGGAGTGGAGTAGGGAAACCGAACTACTATACATGCTTATGTTTAGGATTGTTATTTAAGCACTTGTTTAATTATGCTTATGTGGTAAATATTTAATTATATGCATGCATGATTAGAAGAATGCCAGGATTTAATAGCTAGTACATCCCACACACAGATGTACACTATACTGTTATAAACTAGTTGCTTAATTGTCACATCATTTATAGTCTATGTGATTGGACCATCTAATGGCTTGGAAGCCTTAGAGCTAATTGTAGTGCTTAGGTTAATTTGCATATTAGTTAAGTAGGAAATTTATTTTAAGAATGCATAATTTTAAATAAGTCATAATCGCCCCCCCCCCCCCCCCAGGACATAGCCATCATTCCTTCGCTCCGCCAAGCTTTCGTGCATAGCCCGTGGGCCCTCCACATGCAATTTCAAATGTCATTAGGCCTTTAAACAATTTGATTGCCACAAATCCATGATATTCACAATTGGGTAAAAGAAAGGCACTGAAAATCCATGCCTAATCTAGAAATGTTCATTCAAGGACTTAAAAAGCTTAGTATAGAGTCTAATATGTCCTACTAATGTTCATTCAGTCCAACAATCTCTCTGGACTTGCATGTTAAAAGAAGTTTAGACAAGATACAAAATACAATTCTTTCAACCCCAAATAGCTTAGACAAGGCTTTCATGATGACAACAACAACAACAACAACAATGATAATGATAGTAATGATGATGAATGGAATATACTTATTTACATATGTAATTTATCAAAAAGAGATGGTTCTAGGGCTATCTCCAAATATAGGAAAATGAAGTCAAATAACACATGCTCAAAAAAATATAAACAACTTAAGGAAGCATGCTAGTAAAAGAAACATAAAAAATGAACAAGCAGATCGAACTCAATCATGGAAACCTTGCTTTAAAATAGGATTTATTTAGTAAAATGTCTTTCTCTTTCCCAACAAAGAAATAGGAAGAAGTCATAATAAGCGTTATACCTTTTGTGTGCCATATCTTCTAATCTTTGATTGAAGAGCAGAACCCCCCTCTCTTTCACATTCTCCACCTATAATGCCTTCCTTTCTCAAATCTAGAGCGCACACCTCCCCATTCAACGTCCTTTCATCCAGACCTACCATATTTGAATTCTTATGGGAGCTTGTTAGATTGCTAGGAGCATCCACTCTAGTAGATGAAAGCCTATGAGAACTAGATCTTATGTATGATTTTTCATCGAAAGTGGAGGTAGCATTTTTATCAGAAAGCACATCCTTATCAGACCTCATACCAAAAGCTTCCTGTTCCTAAAGCATGCAAGATCAACAATGACATTAGAGACGGTAAGCATCGAAGTCAGATGTGTCAATCTGCAAAAAGACGTTTAGCACTAAAGTATAACCAAATAATCAGAAATATGAAAAATGTGAATGTTGGGGAGTCAATTGATGCACATGTTTCAAGCAAATAGTGATCATTAATCATTTTTCAAGTGAGAAATGGTTACGGTCACAAGTGTTCTCACTGGTTCAGTGTTAGAAGCATCTCTGTTGGTTCTCTCTCTCGTAGGGTTTTCACCATTGCTCTGATCATCTCCAATGGAGACTTCAGAATCCACTGAAACTTCTAGCTGTGTACTCCTGAAATAAACTTGAACCATTAGGTTTGACAAGAAAAAAATCCGGGTACAGGTTTCATAAATTCACTAGTGAATAAACCATCAAAACAGAGAGTAGGCTTTTCTTTTTGTTGATAAGAGAGTGCATAGACAACGAACATTCAGAACAAGGACTCGCCAACAAATTCTAGGGTGCACTTGGAAACTACCAGTTCCCAAGGCTGACATGATATGTGATGTAGAATGGGTCGCAGACAGTTACATGGCCAAGATGGATCAGAAAAGGACCGGTCGACGACAGAAGTGATCCAGACCATCGGACCTTAAATCGGGCATATCTCGCAATCCGGAATGAGTTATCTGACATAAAATATATGATTTTGGGGTAGTACGAGCTACTTTAGCCAACCAACCCTGCTATGCCGGGTTGCAACGCCCGGATTTGCGAAATACCCTTGGATCGACGGTCGTTTCCCTGTTTTAATTTTGTTTTTACTATAAATAGTAAGTTTTAGTTTGATTATAACTCTTCATCCGTTGGGCTTTAGGAGTTGCGTCCAACGTGAAAAGAGCTTAGAAAAATTAGGAGAATGGTTTGGTGAAGCCAAATAAGACACTTACTATTTTTGGCCGAAAACCTTGCGCTCTAGTAGACATCACAACCGTCTATAAATAGTAAGTTTACTATTTATAGTAAGTGACGAATTCTAGTAGTTTTAGTTATAGTTTGATTCTAATTTCCTTCCCATTGCTTGGTACCCCTATTTAAAGGGTTGTGAACTCGTTTTTATTCATTCATTAATCAATTTCGAATTTATTAGAATTTATTTCTATTTTCTTCTTTCTTTCCTCGTGGATTCGAGAAGTCTCTGTGAGGAGTCCAGAGAAGTTCCGTGGATTCGGAATAGTTATCCTCTTGAGGAAGACGGTGCTCAACCTCACGTCCTTCCCTGCCTCAATATTTGGACCTCATACATATCTATGATTATGGGGTGGAATACAGAAAAATGGAGTGCAATGGTAGGAGTTATGGTGGGTGCAGGTAGTAAGAAAAGACTTGATGATGTATGGTCCAACTGAAATTTTGGCCCTTGATAGACTGGACTAGCAGAAAAGGATTCATGTAGCTTATCCCAAATAGTTGGTATGAGTCCTGGATGGTGATGATGAAAACAGGAAAATGGAAGCCCACATAATGTGGGTTGTGTTTTCCAAACCCCTGAATCAAAACACATCTTGTTGCCTTAAAATTTGGAAGCTCTGCCAACCACGATTTGTGGTACATATAAAGAGACTTTAATTGACAATATATGGGAATTGGGGAACCATTCCCTGGTTCCTGCACTGAGGTCACCTTAGGTCCTTCCTTCAAACTCTCTTGGATCACAAGAAATGATCCTATCCCGGGGTGGAAGTTCCTCCGCATTTGCACGATTGTGGTTAAAGGACAAGGATAATGCATAGAATAGCAAACAAAAGTTTTGATCATGAATGAAGAAATAGGAAATAAAATAACTTGCATCAACCTGGAAGTGACACAATACTACAGTGTCAGCCAGACAGGAAAGAAAACCAGCTTTACATTTTCTGAACTATCCTTTGGGACCAAACAATGGAAAAAGAGGTCTGCAGAAACTAATTATCATCAAGCAAACCAAGTGATAGCATAACTAAAATGTCTGAGCCAATGGTAGATAAATAGTAAATGAATTATGACTAGTCTTTGATCAAAACAACTTATATTTGACCATAGAAGGTACTGCCGTACTGGAAGGTCCCAAACAAGGGGACTGGAACCCTCTACAACACCTACCAAGTTTTTGGGGCTCACCATGTTGTATATGTGAAATCCTCTCCGTCTATCAGGTTATCTACACAAATTTAGGCCTGAGGCCAAAAATCAGCTAGATCCACTACTCATATGGACCACACCACATGGAATGATAGGGATAGGATGCCAACCATAGGTTCTTGTGTGGGACCAAAAAAGTGTACATCTTTCATTAAGCCCCTTAATTAGGTGTACCTCACCAGGATGAAGGGAAGATACAAAATCAGCCTGATACAAAATTCAGGTAGACCACACTGCATGAACTCAACAGTTTTGGGAGCTATTTTACACCGTTCCCATTGGTGTGGCCCATATGAGTTTCTAATTGAGCTTATCTTATGTGTGTACGGTCCATATAATGATCACTACCTGATGGATGGATTTTACATATAGAAAATGGTGGAACCCACAGAGCTTGGATTTTTTACATTCTTCGTAGAACAGGAGTTGTAGACAATTCTGGTCGCAAACAAGGTTTGCATAACCGACAAATGCAGTTTAGTTAAAATACTTATTCACCTTGTAATCACTCCACAAATTTTGCTAAGAAATTGATAGATTTTCATGTAGTTACCTCATTGTTCCACCTGTTTGCCGGACAGAAGATTGGAAAGAACGTGATAAGTTTTGCATCCAAGGATGCAATAGTAATGTGCTTGCATCTGGTCTCTGCTTAGCATCCTGAGATATGCTTCTTGAATGTTAAACCATGCAATTAAATGGTTAATAATATGTTACCAAATGCATGAAGTGGGCAAACAACCAGCAGACATGAAAATGCAAAGCAAAAACTATGATAGAAAAGGCTTAAAGTTTAAATGTTAAAATAAAGTCAAGCAACAAAGAAAAGAAAGGAATAAAATAATATTAAAAAAAAAAAATACTAACTGACATTTCTACTACCTTCTTAAAGCACTGATGCAGAAAATCTCTAACGTCAGGCGACAGGTTAGCAGGTATTGGAGGCACCTCATCCTGAGTACCACAATATCTGACTTTAGACTAAAACAAAACCAAAAGGAATAAACTCATGTTTATGAACTTAATAGGTTTCTGACAACTGAAGATGTCAAAAAGTGATACAGCTTCTGCATATAAAACTACCACATACTATCTGAACATCACTCCAAGGAACAGAAATAATGACAAACAACTAAACAAGAAAAAATGGGAAAAAGGAACAAAAACAGAATCCAAGAAGACAAAAGCCCCTAGTAGCATCACTTATTGAAGAAATCAAGCACCATGTTGTGAATCAAATGACCACAATTAAAGTGATATCCATGGAAAAGATTGATTAAAAAACCTTAACAATCCGGTAAAGGGCTGCGTAATGCGGGAGGTCATGGTAAGGAGGGAAACATGTGAGAAGCTCAATCACGGTGCAGCCCACACTCCAAATGTCTGATGCAGCACATGACCCTGACAGGTCAATCACCTGCAACCAGATAAATAAGCTCCCCTGCGAGACTTTCCATATCATTGCTCCATAATAAATATTGTGCATACTGAAACGGATATAGCTGTAGACAAGGAACTAATGGAAAGTTGTTGACAAGCTCTAAAACAGTTATACCAACACGAATTCATTTTTCATGCCATTTAAAGATTTGTAAATATTTTTTCTAAAATATTAATAACCTGAAAGACTCGAATCCTATTGTCCATTCTTAATATACCACAGCTAAATTTTATCTGATACCCATCAGCAAAGGTGTATACAAACAAAGGGCATGTCTTGAGATTATAACTCACACCAACTCTTCCTTGAAGGAAGATGCCAGATAAGCAAGAGAATAAATTAGATTGCATAGATTACTTTTATGGCATTATTGAATTCTTTAGTAGTCAATTAACCATCCATTATTCAGGTCTGATGGTAAGGATGATGACAAACCATGCAGTGTTTAAAGAACCCTCTTCTTAAGATACAAAACCCCACTGGTTAAAAACCTGACACACAAGTTGGCAAAATTACCAAGGAAATTAAGTTCTAAAACTTGGTAGGTCAACTCAAGTCAACTCAACCTGGCTAGATTTTAAGCCAAATTTCATGGAAACTCACTGAATAGAGTGACTTGGTCAAGTCTCGACAAGACTTGTTGAGTTGGCTCGAAAACTCAGCCGACTTGGCACAACTTGACCAAGTCATTCGCCGGACAAGGTATCATTTTGAATAAAAATAAATGCAGGAGGGCTGAGATTTGAACCCTCAACCTCAGATAAGAGTATCATGCCACACCACCAATGGGCCAAATCTTACAAGTTGCTTTCATTTGGCCATTTAAAATACTTGTCTCTGTTTTAAATGCTCATTGTTATCTTAAATATCACTTAATTAAATCTGGAGTCAAATCAAATAAAGGCTCGGTCAAGTCTTTGAGTCCACCTGACTGGGCTGGATATTGAATTGAGTCTAGTTTTCCAGGTTTTAAACTATGAGGGAAACATGAACAAAAGATTCAAGTTTTTTTTTTTTTTTTAAAGGCAACCATAATGCTCCTGTTGTTATCAACCATTACACAGGCTTGAACTCCCTTCAACTCAAATTGCAGCAGAGATTTACCACTACATTTTGCAAAGAAAACGTCATGATTGATCATTTTCTGAGCTTTTAAATAAAAATAGACACTTAATTTCCATATATACAGTCTATAATGATATTCAATGTGTTAGTCAAACCTTCTAATTACATTATTCAACCAATTTCAACTGCATTTAAAATTACTAATATCAATACGCCTTCATGTAAGGTTTACAATGGGACATTAATAGATAATAATTGTTTCCTCGGAAACATCACTCTTCACAGAGTTACATCTGGTGAAGCCCACCATTGACATCGACCGCTAATTAATTGTGGTAACCTACATTCCAAATTTGAAAATATCTACTCTTTGACTCCTCACAATACATAAGTCATGTTCAAGATTAATTTCTATTCATATGTGGCTTGGGGAAACTATGGCCATGTTTGGATACCAAGGATTCCATGCCAAACAATGGAAAAGGAAAAGGGTTTTCCTTCGATGTGACCGTTTCTTTTTGTTTGGATAGAAAAGGAAAAGATGGATTCCACAAAGCAATTAATACACTTTTCCATAATTTGATTCTTAGCACAAGAAACTAGGTTGATTACTGTGAGAGGAATATGATATTTCCACTTACCATCCAAGCAAGAACTCTAAAATTGGAATCCATGTTGCAATAATGCTCATGGAGATCATGAATAGAAAATTATTATTTTACTTTCCATGGATTCCACATATCCAAACATGCCCTTAAGAGTAATTCCAAAGGAAAAGAATTTATAAGCATGAGCAAATCAGGGTCTTAGCATGTGAAATGCACATGTCATAAGAGGGTCATGCCTTAATGAGGGGTCCCATGCTAGAGTGCACAGTCATGTAGAATATCTTGTGAGAAGCCAAAGCATTAAGATTTCCCAACCGTCCAGCTAATTACAGCTACCAGCGTGTAATGGTGCTATCGCCACAGTAATTTTAGAACCATAGGAAAGTAGCACCAAGTTGTTGCACATTCCAAATTTTATACCTTGCATTCAAAATCCAAAGATGTGGAAGGTCCTTGTGGGATGAGGGGTTTCAAACAAGCCACAGGAATAAATGGAAAGAAAAAGAAAAAGTTTGTGAAGAGAAAATAAGCTCTCATGTTGCAGAGTAACATAATTTATAGTCTAGCCTGCAAAATCAATTATAGTCCATGACAATGGAGCCTTACAACATTGTTAATAGGTCTAAACAAAGGATCCACCGATTTCTATAATGCTTTCTCCAATAAGGTAGTTTTAACACATGAATAATGAATTAGATACAAACAAATTTCAGCATCATCTTAAAGGTCAAACTTCCATTTCTAAGAAGGCTTTATAGACTATGCTATCCATAAATCTGGGATTTAGCCAAAACATTATTGATATGATCAAACAATATTTTCAGACTACCTCGGGGGCCATCCAATATGGTGTTCCAGCAACAAGAGTTGTATTAACACCTGACCCATTTAGTTTTGTCGCAACTCCAAAATCAGTAAGTTTAACAAGACCCTGAAAATATCATAGTTCAAAATCTTTAATTCAGGTCAATTGTCACACTAGATAAATAAATGGACATTATTAAAAAAGCAAAAAGGACTGACCCAGAATGCACAAATGCAAAGAACTACTTCTAAGAACATGTTGTACTATAGGTGTTATGGTCTCCAAATAGTCCTATATCAAGGAGCAAAAGCAAAAGGTCAATATCAATTTCATGTGTTCAGTATGTCAAACAACCTAATACTCGTGACTCAATGGAATGCCTTCTGGGAGCTACAACCATTATAGAACTTCCCTCTAATTCTCCCACATGTACCGGGCCAACTAATAGGCTTGGAATTATGGTACATAAATCCCATCTTATCTGGTCGGTATCAATTGTTTTGGTTACTTATCACAGCTCTGATGTGGCAATGCCTTATTGGTTCAAGCTGAGCCTGGTGGATACGTGGTTCTTTGTATTCACCAAACTCATCCATTGTTAGCCTATATAAGAAGGGTCCCTCATCCATCCCAAGGCTCATGACCACGACACTATAACCCAACAAGAGGACCTCTTTCAAGAGAATTGAAGCTCTGCTCCATCTCATAGGAGGCTTATTGTTTTAAACCTACCTCGATCCAATCCACTAGTCCAGTTGGTTTAGTTTTTGAGCCCTCCTACGAGCTGACTAGCCTTTTCTTTTACATTGGCGTGTTTGGTCAAGTCTGCGTGCTCCCAGCAGCAGCCCTTTTCTTTTCCTCCCTTGTAACTTCCAGTCCAGCTGGGGAGAGATTCCTTCCTTGCGGCCAACCAGCTTAGTTTATCTTGGTTGGAGGAACGATTGGACCCAGACTCCACCACTGGTAAAAAGAACTGATACTAATGCAGGGTGTTTCAATGATATGGTGACTTTTGTGCTTTATTCATCTCTTGTCCCTAGTCTGTGTTTTGACCAATAGACCAGCAAACCCATTGCATTCACTTCCATCCCACCAGGGAACAATGTGAACAATGATTATTTATCTTTCTGCTTTTGATTGCATGATTTCTCAGTTCCAATAATATAAAGGACTCAACCCATGCTTTGGAGTTTAATCAGTCCTCAATGTTTTTGCACCAGATGATTCAGTTTGTAGCAACCTACACAAAAACAGATACTAGAAATCTAAACTAATTATTTAATTGCCATGGTGCACTATTCAACTTGGATAAGATGCACCAATATTGATTTCCTTTTTAAAAACCATAACCATACTGAAAATTAGTGTGCCCCCTCTACTAATCCTGCAGAGCTATAGTGCAGATCCGCAGTTCATTATATAAAGGTGTGTTTGGGTAATCTAGCCTTTGGTGGAGGATGCAATGAAGGCAGCCCAAATGCCAGTCATGATAAGAATAGGTCAGTTGATTTTCTGAAAAGACCTAAATCTAAACTTTGATGGCAAAAGGGAAGTCATTTCCATGTTACTAGAGAAGTCAATGATGTTGTTGATTTGTCAGAGCGTGTTAGGGGACAGCTTACGAAGATATCATAAAACAGGTAAAAACAATTTTGAGACTTTTGGAAAGTTTGGTGGCAAAGGTGAGAGGAAATAAGATGCAAAAGTGAACCTCTGATAAAATTATGTGGCAAATATTGTTTCTTCTAAGGCCATTTGGAAACCATGGCTTCCATTCCAAGTAGTGGAAAAGGAAAAGGGTTTGCTTTGAAGATGTGACAATTTATGTTGTATGGATAGCAAAGAAAAGGGTGGATTCCACCAAACAATCATTACAATCTTCCATAATTCAGATTCTTGGAAGAAGAAACTAGGTGAGTATTGTGAGAGGAATATGAGATTTCCATTTCCTACCCTAACAAGAACTCAAAATTGGAATCCATGTTTCAATAGTTCTCATAGAAATCATCATTGGATAAAAAAAAAAAAAAAAAATTCCCCTTGGATTTCATGTATCCAAACATGCCCTAAAAGTGTGGCACATTTTGTGGAAAGAGACCTAGTAGTCACACAGAAAGGTGTTTATGACTCATCATTATTATCATCATCTAAGACTTGTACCAATTGATTGGGGTAGGTTGTGTTAACGACTCATAGAGATTAAAATATCCATACGAAATCTGTAGCATTGAAACCAATGGTCTTTGCTTATGATTACCTCTTTGGTTGTCAATATGTTAGCACCCTTGATATCTCTATGAATTACACCTTGTTCATGTAGATATACCAAACCTTCCAAGACCTGTTCATGATGAGATTAGTGTTCAGGTATCAAGAACTTAAAGATAGTGCAGAAAATGCTAACTTATATGCAAACCTGAGCGATATAAACTGCTGCCAACGTTTCAGGGAAAGGTCCAAATTTGCTTGGCTTGATAATGTTATCAAGTGAGCCATTTTCCACATACCTACATGAACTCCACTCACTTATATAACTGCATGTATTTTTTAATGCGAGATTACTTCAACCACTTCTCAATAAATCAACAGCACCATTGCCACTTGAGCAGAGCACATGAAGGACAAGGAAACAAACATCAAATGACAATTTAATGCCACTTACTCAAGGATTATGTTAAGGTCAGTCTTCGTGTTTAAGGATCCAAGATATTTCACAATATTTTTATGATTCAGAATCTGCAATAGAAGACAATGGATTCAATAAACCTAAAAAATTGTGGTCTGAAATCTCCTGTATCTAATACTGTATTGCATGGCTGCCAGATCCAATATTAACAACTCTGGAACATAATTGAGTCAGCTAATATCTACATTAGACATGTAGGAGATTGTGTATTTGTGTATGCATGTGTATGTGTGGAGTATTTTACTGTGTACAGGTCAGATTTTTTTTTACCCCTTTGAAGGTGTGGATCTAATCCACTTGCTTTGAAATGATGTAATAAATCACATTGTGTGAGAAGGAAAAGAGAAGAAGGGAAATTTGAGAGAGAAGCAAGAGGTAGTGTAGAGATTAGATAATCTCTCACCCCAATCTTTTATTACAAAACCCATAACAAAATGATCTGGTGTCTTGAGTGAGCAGCAAAACATAACACACACCCATACATAATAAAATACTCCACACATACACCACACATCCTACAAGACTCAAGCGAGTCTAGACTCCCCTTGAACCGGAATGCAGACCGACTAATCAAATCAATATCAAGCAATGCCAGGCATGGTTCACCACTCATCAGAGAGTGTTGACTACAATAAGCACTGGCATGATTTATGACGATGGAGTATTTGACAACAGAGATGCATGTCACACAAAATGTGAATATGAATGAAATTATTTACAAAGAAGAAGAAGAAGAAGAAGAAGTTAAAAGTAATTCAATGCAGGATAAAGGAGTGAATATCCCTATTAGAAAAGTGTCAACAGGAAAGAAGGTACCTTCAGCAGATCAATTTCTTGCTGATGTAAGGATTGTTTCCACCAATGAAAGTGTGTTACAAAAGGAAAACAAAAGATGGTGAGACTCACAAGGTAAACATTGTCATTTCAAAAGTTTAAATCAATTGACTCTCAGTTAAAAACTAACACTCCCATGAACTTTTGAGTTTGAAGCATGTTAGCTCTGTTGTAGGATTCTAGTTCTGGAAAATAGCACATGCCTTTTCTTTAAATGTACAATATAGTAAAAAAATACGCATAAGCATTACCAATAACTCTTACAATATAAATACCATTTTATAGATTCAATGAAATGTCTTCATCTGCCTTCTGAACTTTTATTCATTTTGAAAAACCTATCGTCTGCATACTTCTCCCAGAACTTGTAGCCAGAGGGATTGTTTCTTAAAGTTTTCTGTGGTTCTTGTTCCAACTCGCCTTCATTCTGTCTAGCTTGGATCTTCACAATTTCATTTCTTAATTTATAGATGTATACACAGTTCATATTTCGTTCATCATAATTTATTTTATTGTCTCTGTTCTATTTCCTTTTAGGTTTTTCCCTTATTTCCTATTTTTATGACAATTATTTAATTAAGCTTTTTTTTTTTAGGCTAATGCCTTTGGCCGCCTGAGGCTTATGCTGCAAAGAGTCCAACCACAACAACTCTGCTTTTGACTGTTAAAACTTCAGGAGCAGTGTATCATCAGATTAAGTTGGCAGTTAGACAAAAGACTCAAGCGACTAGGACGGTTCAAAGAGAATTGAATGAACTGTGAGGGTAGTTTGATGATTCTTTCTGTGTGCCATAATCCACCTTCCTAACCTAACCATTGTTTCAAAGAAGCACTATAGGTGCTTCATGCTCTGTGTGAACAAACCGTCCTTGGAGAAAATGACTAAGAATAGTAAGTAGCCTTTGTATTGCTAGAATACATGCAAAAGATAGAATGAATCAAGATATACGTCTTCGTTAAGGCATTTGAAATTATCACTGTAGAAATTGAACTTCTAATGCAGCAAAAGGAAGATTGCTGTTCACTTCTGTGTGAACAGACCTTAGAGAAAATGACGAAGAAAAGAAGGTAGCCTTGGTATGCTAGAACATCAAGGTTTACACCATCATGGAGGCATTTGAAATTGTCACTGTAGATATTGAACTCGCAATAGGCGAAAGGAAGATTTGAACACAGACTAACGTTCGATATTCATGTAGAGTTTGAGTTTCTAAGCACCTCTGGTATTTTCATTTTAGTAATTAGCAAAGGCTTTCACTTGTTTCACGCCTTCTCTTCCTCAATCTCTGGTTATAAGTCAATGTCACAAGTCCAAAGTTGGACGAAATTCAAACTTTTGAGTTGCAATTCTACATTGATTGAAACAGAAGTAGCAAACAGGTAGAATACAATGCTAGACCTGAATTACTAATTCTTCACTCAAGCTAGGTTCCTTAAAGGCGAGGGCTGCTTTTCAGTGACCCAAACAGTTCATCAGGTGGGCCCCATAGTAGATTGACAATGGACCAGAGAAAGTTATGCCACGCAATCCCAGCTATTCCACTGGTGGACTTCCTGTTGCATTCAAACCGTTGGCTATGTTTCTTTATATCAGACCACGTGCAGGCCCATAATTAAAATTTAGAAGTTATCCACTGGGGGAGTTCCTATCAACATTGGCTGTTTGCAATGGGGCCCACTTGACCAGCGGTCTGGAACACTGAAGGAGGGCCATACATGTAAAACCCAAAACGAAAATGTCTGCCATTCATCTTCAACAAAACCATGCACTTCACAGAGAAAACAGACCATGATAACATTGAGATCCTCCTCACAGATATTCTCCAACGAGATTTGCTTAATTGCAACAAAATCCCCATTCTCCAAATCCAACCCTTTATATACTCGTCCGGATGCTCCTCTCCCAATCTCATCTCCAATCATCTACACCAAACTCACAAAACAAAATGCTGAATTCAACACAAAACATGCAAAACGTGATTCATTGAAAAATCAAAAACAGATACAAAGATAGATCAGAGAAGAAAATCAACACATCAACACATCTTACGTATTTATCACCGAGAATCTTCGACTTGTGAATGTGTGGTGGAAAAGTGGGTCGAGACATGTTGGAACAATCTGGATCGTATCAAGAACCCTAGAATCGTTTAGTATCCATCCCTTCATATACCTAAAATCAGCATTGAAATGAATCGAAATCAACAATTGTGTTGAAATCTGAAAAGGGAATGAGAATTTGGAAATTTTATCGAATTTGGAAATTTTATCTTTTCATTACTGATAATTTCAATTCAATAAGGAAGTGAGTAACCCTACAGAGCTAAGGTGAGCGGGGTGCGTACGTTAGGATACGCCGGCCGGAAGAACAAATCCGGATGTTTGAAACGAACGGAAAGTAACAAGCAAATCAGTTCGTTTTGGCCCGTCTCAACTTGTGATTCAGCGTGCGTCACCACCTACTAGGGCCCAGATGCTGAGATTGTCCGACGATCTGAACTGTCCATATTACCATTACTATCACAAATAAGCTACTAGTGAATAGTTACTCTTTCTTGATGATCATAACTGCTGATTTTTAGCGTTGAATATGAACCATTGAAATTTTTCTTTTAATTGTTCTAAATTCATCTGCAGATAGTTGTGTAACAATCATCCGTTCAGTATAATTTTCTAAAACTGACCCGCACATTATACAGTCCACAACATGGACGGTTCGAATAGTTACATCAATCGGCATGTGGGCCCCAGGGGGTGGCGACGTAATGAAGATCCCGTGTCGCGACAGAGGGAAAACAAAATCGTACGGATCCTTCTTTCGCGGGAAATGAGCGGGCAGGAGTTGGGATCAACCACGTGGCACGCATTTTTTGCACAGTATACAGTCAGTTTCAGTTCTTAACAGTCGGACGTGGATTTCCTGCGAAAGCCTTTCGCGGGAAGTTCCTGCGCAAGGATGCCGGGTGGGCCCCACCGATAGGTTTGTGTGTAATCTACCTCATCCATCCTTTTTGAGAGATAATTTTAGGATGGGCAACAAAAAAATAGATGTATCAAGCATTCAATTGGGCCACACGAGAGGAAATAGTTGTTATTCAGTGAGCACCGTTGAAACATTTTTACGGCCATAAAATTTTTGTATCAGGCTATATTTTTAGTGTTTTCACTTCATCCAATATTGGAATGACCTTATAGACAGTTTGGATTGCATATAAACATCAGGGTGGGGCCAGGAAGGTTTCAACGGTGAGAATTTCTTTTCCAAATTTGCCCGCTCGATGTGACCCCTTTAAGTCCTGTATCCACCTCATTTTTGGTATAACAGCCTAAAATGTGCTCACGAAATGGATGGACGGAATAAATTTCTCACATATATTGTACGGCCCCAACCGGCATCCTTGTGCAGGAACTTCGTGCCAAAGGCTTTAGCAGGAAATTCCCATCCTTAACCGTCGGACCCATGGTTTGGTGATCTTGGCCATTGGTCCATTGAGTCCACCTGGTGATGGAGAATGACCAAAGAATTATTTCTCATTGCATGACCAAACAATCACTAATATATATATGAAACACACACACACACACTGAACACACATATGTGATGGATCTGCAAAATCTGAACGTTCACATGAAGCGAGAACCTCATAAACCCCATAGTATGAATTTTTACTTTGATCAGCTTTGGTGGGCCGTGAAAAATGTAAAACACCTTTTTCCTTGATTTGAATTTCTCTTTGCTATGATAAAAGTTTTCGACTATCACTAGGTCTACTTCACATGAAGGTTCAAATTTTGGATAACATCACGTAGTAAATTCATGAGAGATATATATATATATATATATAGTAATGCTGTGAACCATACATAAGGAATTTATGCATTGAAAAATGAGTAGAGAATCTTAAAAAATAAAAATAAAAATAAAAATAAAAGACTCTCCAGCACTCACGGAAAGACTCATGGAATTGTATGTCAAAGCCTTTCATTGGAAGATTCAATATAAGGATTATGTGTGTGGCCCACTATGATGTTTGTGGTAAATCTAACCCGTCCATCTATTTTTTGAAATCATTTTAGGACATCCAACAAAAAATGAGGAGGATCCAAAACTTAAATGGGCCACATGAGATGAAACAGTGGGGATTTAGTGACCCCCGTTGAAACATTCATATGTGAACAAAAGTTTTGTATCGGTTTAAGTTCGCAGTGTTTTCATTTCACCTCATTGGAAATAACCTTGTAAACGGTTTGGATGGAATATAAACATCAAGGTGGAGCTTAGGAAGGTTTCATCGGTAAGCATTCCTTTCCCTAATGTTTCATCTCGTATGGCTCACTTGAGTTTTGGATCCTCCTCATTTTTGGAATAATGTCTTAAAATTAGATCTAAAAATGAATGGACTAGTCAGGTTTCACACAAACATCGCAGTGGGCCCCACACAGAATCCTTGCATAGGATCTTCATAAGAAAGGCTTCAGCGGGATATCCAAGTCCCCGGGAAACGGATCGAATACTCCCCTGCCGCCGGACAATAGCGGGTGGTCGGTGCTATGTGGGCCCCACCATGATGTATGTGTTTCATCTATGTTGTCCATCTGTTTTTGTAGAGCATTTTATGGTATGAGACCAAAAACGGGGTATATCCTAATCTCAAGTGAACCACATTACAGGAACATAATATTAAATGGATGTCGGCCCACTATGATGTTTGTAATAAATCCAACATGTCCATCCTTTTTTCGAGCTCATTTTAAGACATGTGACAAAAATGAGGAGGATCCAAAACTTAAATGGGCCAAATGAGATGAAAAAGAGGAGAAGGAATGCCTACAGTTGAAACTTTCCCAGGCTCCATTTTGTTGTTTATATTCCATCCAAACCGTTTATAGGGCCCATAGAAGTTTTTGATCAAGCTTATATATGTGTTTTCACTTCCTCTATCTCTATGTTAACTTATGAATATGTCACTACCCCCATTGTTTTCTGTGGTCAGGTCCACTTGAGCTTTAGATCCACCTCATTCTTTATTTCATGCCATATAATGATCTCTCCAAATGGATGGACGGTATGGATACAACACATACATCATGGTGCGGCCCACGGAGCTTAATGACGTCAGTCATCCTACTCCCTCGCCACTAGCCCAATGGATAGTGGTCAGTGCTCTGTGGGCCCCACCATGATGTATGTGTTTCATCCATTTTTAAATATCATTTTAGGTCTTGAACTAAAAAATGAGAGGAATATAAATCTCAGATGGACCACACCACATGAAACCAATAATAATTGGATTTCCACCATTAAAATCATCCTAGGTCCCACTGTACTGTTTATTTGACATCCAATCTGTTGATTAGGTCATACAGACCCATATGAAGGGCAAAAACAAAGATTAGCTTGATCCAAAACTTTTATGGCCCCCCAAAAAAATTTAATGGTCAACGTCCATTCAACATTGTTTCCTGTAATGTGGCCCACTTGAGATTAGGATATACCCCATTTTTGGTCTCATACCATAAAATGATCTACAAAAATAGATGGATGGCATAAATAA
Organism: Magnolia changhungtana; assembly: GCA_030180095.1. Classification (NCBI taxonomy): domain Eukaryota; kingdom Viridiplantae; phylum Streptophyta; class Magnoliopsida; order Magnoliales; family Magnoliaceae; genus Magnolia; species Magnolia changhungtana. The sequence continues at coordinate 468,590 of JASAUF010000502.1, read as the reverse complement.
AACACATACATCATGGTGGGGCCCACATAGCACTGACCACTCTCCATTGGTAGGTGGTAGGGGAGTAGCCAATCGGTTTCCCAATTCGAGGGGACACGGATTTCCTCCTAAATCCTTTCCCATTAAGATCCTGGGCAAGGATTTTGTGTGGGGCCCAATGTGATGGTTGTGTCAAATCCAACCAATCCATTCGTTTTTAGATATCATTTTAGGACATTATATCAAAAATGAGGAGGATCCAAAACTCAAGTGGGCCATATGAGATGAAACATTGGGGAAAGGAATGCTTACCGTTAAAACCTTCCTAGGCTCCACCTTATTGTTTATATTCCATCCAAACCATTTACAAGGATGAAATGAAAACACCGGAAACTTAAACCAATACAAAACTTTTGTAGCCATATGAATGTTTCAACGGTGGTCACTAAATCCTCACTATTTCTTCTCATGTGGCCCATTTAAGTTTTGGATCCTCCTCATTTTTAGTCGCATGTCCTAAAATGATTTCGAAAAACAGATGAACGTGTTGGATTTATCACAAACATCATTGTAACATCCCAAATTTTTGCCAACCTGGGATTAGACGTCCTTAGGCGATGGGTCGATCCTAACACCTTATTAACTTGTCAGAACTGAATCCCACTGTCTAAAATTGCTCCTTAACCCATTTCCTTCACAAATCCCACCCTTCACTACCTTGTTCTTTCAATTTTTCAAAGCACCTTCGCCCTAGACACTATCTTAAACTAGCTAAGTAGTATAACTTGGATCACTTTAGATACAAACTGCAAAGGACTAAATACTACCTCAGACGGAAATCATTTAGGATTAAATCTTTTAGAAATTTGACAAAGTTAACTAAGTGCTAAACTAGATTAGCCATGAAATCCATTTGAATCACTTTAAATACGATCTGCAAGACCCAAAACTTATAGAATCATTGACACTAGGTTACCCTAAAATCTAGGATCAAACTCATTACCCGACTGCTCTCGGGAGCACGTTGAAACTCCGTATCTGATCTGGATCGCACATCGGGAGTCCGAACAATACGAGGTTAAGGACTTAGGACCGCCTCGCTGGGCTTGACAACCATCTCGGAAATCAAATCCAGCCGATGTCTCACGGTTGTTCGCTTGAGTCCGGAGCGAGAGAGTGTGAAAACACTTGTTTTCTTTAAAAATAAATATCTTGAATAGTAATCTGAGACTCGTCGGTTGCGGATCAGTTTTAAGCAACCAGACCGTCAGAATCTGACCAAATTACACCCTCGGATCAGGAAAAATTTCATACACATTTACATGTAATCGAAATCTCCGATCGAGACCTACTGACCGTCGAACTGAAACTGGTCCGCCACGCGTGATCTGGAATCCCGACCGAAATGAAAAATTAATAGAACGTAGATCCAGCGTTAGTGAGCTTAAGTCCAACCTTTGGCTCAAGGAGGGCCGCCAAAAACCCTCTTTTGAGCTGAAACAATGCCGATTTGATTATAATGTATGTATACCTTGAACATAAGTCTATTTTGGTAAATTTTTAGGCTATATAAGCCCTTAAACCCTCTCTCATGGCAGCCATCCGAATTTGAGAGAAAACCTAGATTGAGAGAGAGAAAAGAGAGAAAGTGTGGGAGTTGTGGGAGGAACTCCTTGCCACTCTTCCCTGCCGCTATTCAAGCTTCACCGCTCCATTCTCACTGCTTTCCCGGCGATTTCGGCGTCATTTTTAGGTAAGAAACCCTAACCCTAACCTAATTTGGGGCTTGGGTGGTTGTAGGATATGAAATAGCTAACGTATTTCGTTTCATAGGTTGCCAAACTGCCGAATACGGGAGCTTAGCAAACCTATCAGCTCCGTTACGATTCTACGACACAAGGTGCGGACTTTAGGTGTATAGGTTATGGTTTTCAACGCTTTCAATGTCAGATAATGATAGATTCATGATCTGCATGTAATTGCACATGTACAAAGTGCTTTCCATTTTCTGTTTCGATTAGAATTGTAGAATATGGAATTTCACATACTCTAGGTATTCGTATAAAATACCGTATACGTATTTTTTTTGGAAATGTGTTTGACATGTTTATTTGTCGTATGGATATACGATATATGGATAAAATACTTATTTGGCGAAAGGGTTCGCCTAAATACATGTTTACCAATATACACCATGTATGTAGAAATACGGTATTGTAAGAAGTACCGTATACATGTATATTTTAGCGATGTGTTTGTCATGATTAATTGTCGTATAAATATATTATGTGCGTATAAAATATTTGCTTGGCAAAGAGAATCGCCGTAATACAGGTTCCCTTGTATACACTATGCATGTTGAATTTGTGTATCCTAGAAAATACTTCATACGTATAAATTTTGGTGATGTAATTGTCATGATTATTTGTTGTGTGAATATGATATATACATATAAAATACTAGTTTGGTAAAGGGACAGCCCTAGTACACATTCCGCTAACATACGTCATGTATATTGAAATTGTGCACTCTAAGTATTTGTGAAATTGCTTGTGGGTGTAAGTGCTTAAGTATTTGCACCTTAGGTAGGTGCTGAGATGGAGTTCTCAACTACCTTAGGGTCACGTATGATACCCTTCATGTGGTGGTTTACTCTAATCACTCACTTATGAAACATATGTATTTACATCCCCCTTTGTATTGCGCTCTATAACATGCTTTTTAATATGCTTTGTAACTTGTTTCATAACATGTTTTATAATATGCTTTATGACATGATTGCTAGTGTGCTTGAATTACTTTGTTTATCATGCTTTACTTCACATGCTATGGTTGGAAATTGATTGGGCTTAGGACTATGTCCATAGTCCAGACATCCGGTACTAGACTTGAAATTATGGTTGAGATTCATCTCGCCACACATGATGTGTTTGGCGAACCCGTGTCGTACTTCGGTTGGCAATAGTGGTTGGCCACACGAGGTGCTTCTGCGCTTCATATCGCTCAACTTGTTGTGCGCTCGAGCTAGCCGAGCACGTCAAGTAACCCGTGTGTCTTATGTATGTTCACCATGTTTGGTCGCTAATGCTTGAACCTAGGGTACCAAACTTACCAGTGAGAATCCCGTTAACCATGGTACCTCGATCCGCTAAGACTCATGAACCGGGCATGGTGGTATGGGACACCGTGGTCGAGCTGTCGGCCTAAGCTGGGGCCACGTGCCTCCCCGTAGTGACCAGTGAGCAACCAAACTCGTGATCCGATTATGGTGGTATGGGACACTATATTCGTGCTGTCGGTCTACATTGATAAGGTGATGGGGGAGTGGTGCAACGTATGAGAGCAATAGCCCTGACAGCCCTTTGTAGTGACCTCGAGCATATTCTGAAATCGCAGTGTGCCTTAGGGTTCGCCGCGACATATAGAGTATGAACTAGGCCTGTTTCTGTATTGTGATGAATTGTTTAAGGGGTGATGAGGGAGTGGTGTAACCTTTGTGCGTAACAGCCCTGGCAGCCTCTGCAGTGACCTAGAAAACACACCATCGTCTGATATTAACTAGGACTGACGACCCTAGAATGGATCATGTTTGGGAATGATATAAGGGAGGTACCTTAGTTTCCCAATTCGGCTGTATGAAATGGACTAATTAAAAACTCGGTAATCATGCTCATCATGCATTGCATGTGCCTGGAAGATGTGGAGCACTGTGGGATGAAAGCATGCCGCGAGCGTGAGATGGTGTCGCATGAGGGAGTATATCGGTGAGGGCATCCATCATACCTGCATTCATACTTGCACTAATAAGAGTAGCTAGGAGTGTTTGATTTTATTGCTTTATCATTACTGCTTGACTGAGTCGATAACATGTTAACCTATGCTTTATTGTTCCACTGAGTTAGCTACTCACTCCCACGTTACGGGACGGTGTTTCGAACACCCACCAGACATTGTCTGATTTCAGATGGCGACGCTACTCCTGAAGCAGAGCCGGACTATTACTATGATGTCGAGGAGGAGTTCTCCTACATGTAACTCTCTGACGGGTCTCTGAAGACCTGGTACTGTATTGACGGGGCTATGGTATTTGGGATAGGAGACATTACACTTCCTCACATTAGGTATATTTTAGAACTGTACTTGTAATTAACTAACCCGGTAACTTTATTACACTCTGGAGACTCACCACTATTTTTTTGTATTATATATATCTATCACAGTCTTCCGCTTGCAATTTAATGGTCTCTGGAGTATGATATGCTGTTTTGGCTTAATCTCATCATGTTTAATGCACAAATATAGTCAACATTCAATCATCATTCATTTTGTTGTATAAGTGATGTTCTGGAACTCGGGAGTTGAGTTTATGCTTGACCCCCGATTTTCGGGATGTTACAATCATAGTCGGCCCCACACAGAATCCTTGCATAGGATCTTCCAACGAAAGACTTTTGTGTGAAATCCGTTTGCAAGAGTCTCTCGCGAGTGTAGGAGAGTCTTTTTTTTTTAAAGACTCTCCCTCTCTCAATGTAGCTGAATCCCATCCACTCTCCTCATCTAACATCTTACATGAAGGCTCGCACATAAATTCCTTGCGGTATGGTTTGTAGGAGACCATTACTCTCTCTCTCTCTCTCTCTCTCTATATATATATATATATATATATATATATATATACAGAAATGGTCTCCTGCGCACAAGGCCGCATGGAGCTTTAATGCGAACTTGTATATGAGCTGTTAGATTCCACTCACGACTGAGATTCGACAGCCGTGAGAGTGAGAGAGTTTGCAAAACAATGATTCGTGCGCATGTTGTACATAGCTAGGAAGCTATTGGAGGGTGCTCTTTTAGTTAATCATAATGTATGTGTTTAATCCATGCCGTCCATCTAATTTTTCCGATCGTTTTCAATTATGAGCCCCGTAACAAAGTATATCCGAATCTCAAATAGACCTCACCACAGGAAAACAGTTGTGATTAAACACCCGTCGTTAAAAACTTCCTAAGCCCACTGTAATGTTTATTTGCCATCCAGCTGTAGCAAGGCCCCGTGAAATAAAATTGCTCGTACTGAGTTACTCTACAGGTTTTAATCATGCTTCACAAAACTATGATTGGCCCACCATGAATTAATGTATGTGGTTTATCCACACCGTCCATCCATTTTTCCAGCTCATTTTATGGGTTGAGCCCAAAATTGAAGCATATCCAAAGCTCAAGTGGAGCACACTATGAGAAAAAGTGTGAATTGAATGTCCACCTTTGAAAAATTCTTCAGGCCAGAGAAGTTTTGGCTCAAGCTAATATTTTTGTTTTCCATTCATCCATTCTGTGTAATCTTATCCAGTAAAATGGATGAACGAAGTGGATAAAATAGGTAAATCACCACTGTTTAATAGTGGCCGTTGAATCACCACTGTTTCATGTGGTGTGGTCCATTTGAGATTTGGATCTACCTCGTTTTTAGATCATGCCCTAAAATAATCATTCAATATGGATGGACGGTGTGGATTAAACACATATATCATGGTGGGCCCACAAAGTACCTTACAGTAGCTACCCACCAACAGGCAAAGTAAGAAGGCAATCCTCGTCCTCGAACGCATCGGTACCACCTCCATCATAACCGGAAGCGGATTACATGTACTGAGCAACTGAGTATACTTAACATGCTGAGTAAACTCTGTGGAGCCCACCATGATGTACCTATTTTATCCACTCCATCCATCCATTTTACTCGATAAGATTATGTAGACATGGATGAATGGAAAACACATACATCATGATCGGCCCACAAAGCACTGTCCATTACACTGTTAAAACTTTTATGGTACCACCGTTAAAACCTTCATGGTACCACCGTGATGCTTATATGCCATCCACACCGTTTATAAGGTGATTCCTACATGGATGAACTGAAAACACAGTTATATCCCTGATCCAAAACTTCTATGGACCCACCAATTTTTCAACGGTGGACGTTCAATACTCACTCGTGAGCCCCACTTGAGTTTTGGGTCTCCCTCATGTTTGGGCTCATGTTTTAAAATGAGGTGAAAAAACAGATCGACGAATTGGATGCAACAAAAACATAGGGGTGGGGCCAACAGATCTTTGTGTTACAGGAAAGTCGCGGTCCGTTGCCACCTCACCATAGTTTCAGGAAATTAGATTGCGTACTGAGTTGCTCAGTATGCTTTTATCGTACTGAGTAAACTCGATTGGGCCCACCGTGAATGTATGTAGTTTATCTAAACCGTCCATCCATTTTTCCTACTACTTTTAAGGGTTGATCCAAAAATTGAAGTAAATCCAAAGCTTAAGTGGACCATGCCACAGGAAACAGTGTGGAATAATGATTTCCACCGTTGAAATCTTCCTAGGGCCCATAGTAATGTTTATTTATCATCCAACCTGTTCATAAGATTAAAAAGATATGTATGAAGAGAAACCACAAACATCAGCTTGATCCAAAACTTCCATGGCCTTTAAGAATTTTTCAATGGTAGAGGTTCAATCACACTGTTTCCTTTAGTGTGGTCCACTTGAGATTTTGATATGCTTCCATTTGGACTAAAGCCTTAAAATTATCTGTTAATATGGATGAACGGAGTCAATAAAATAAATAAACAACAGTGGACCCCACGGAGTTTACTCAGTACGTTAAAGGGTATTGAGCGACGCAATACTGTGGGATTGCGAAAATCTTGGCGCGAGTCTTTGTTTTGCAGACTCTCTCATTCTCACGGCTGTCGAATCCTGGCCGTAAGTGGAATCTAACCGCTCATATGCAAGCTCGCATTAAGACTCCGTGCGGCCTCGTGCGCAGGAGACCAGGACATATATATATATATATATATATATATATATATATATATATATATATATATATATATACACACACACACATACATATATATATATATATATATATATATACATACATACATACATACATATATATATATATATATTGTTTTTTCAATTAAATATGAAACGTTATTGCATTCTCTTTGGAACTTCCATTTATAGGCCACAATTGACGTAGATTTTTACAACGGTTTGTTTTAACAATTGGATGCAGATTAGCTACTGAACCCGACAGTAGCGTGACATCACCACGTTTTGTGGGCCCCACCCAATTTTTACGGCGGTTTGTTTTAACAATTGGATGCGAATTAGATATTGAATCCGACAGTAGTGTGATGTCACCACGTTCTGTGGGCCCCACCCTCATGTATTTGCATTGTCCATCCATTTGGAGAGATCATTTTAAGTGATGATCCAAAGAATAAGGCAGATCCAAAGCTCAAGTATACCCGCCACGGAAAACATTGGGGGCAGTGACAACCACCGTTGAAACCTTCTTAGGGTCCACCATCACGTTTATTTGAGATCCAACCTGTTTATAAGTTAACACATACATGGAATAAGGGCAAACATGAATATCAGCTTGATCGAAAACTTTTATAACCCTAGGAAGTTTTTAATGGTATGCGTTGGTTTTCCGTGGTGGGTACACTTGAGCTTTGGACCTGCACAGTTCTTTGGCTAGTGGCGTAAAATTAGGTATGTACGTTAGCTAAGTTGAGTTGAATTAAGGTGGGCCAAGCTTGACTTGACTCATCCATGCTCTTTTGGAGCTCACACTCAAGGTTTCCATTGGAGTTTGGGTTGTTTGCCAAATCTTTCAAGGTGAGTTTACTTTAAGTCGAGTCGAGCCTACTCCCACCTCAATTTATTATATTTTTGTTACAAAATACAAATTAAAAGTCAATAATATTAAGTTCAAAATGTTTCATATGCCACGACATTTTAAAAAAGAAAAGAAAAAAAAAGTCTTACATATACTATCTAAATAGCACAACATCAAGTCTAAAAAGTGAAAATATATATAAAATATGAAAACTTAAACAAAACTTTAAAAGCATATATTCATTTATGCAGTTTTAGATGCATTCTCATCTTGACTTGCATTTTCATCATCATTCTTCTTAACATTGAAATTGCTACTGCCCCAAACTAAATGCAACCAATCTTGTGTACATATCAGTGCTTTCAACTATTTTTAGGGCAAGTGAACTTTGATACTTTCTCACAACCCTACTCTCCATGCTAAAAGCTGATTTTGATGCCACTGTCGAAATTGGAATTGACAATATATCTCATCCATTACCAAAAGTCTAGGGTATTCACAAGCTCTCGACTTCCACTACTACAAAACATCAAAATCATCTTCTTGTAACCAGATAACCAGCTCCTTTAAATACTTCTCCACTTTTGATTCAATTTTCTACATCTCTGTTTCTTCTTTGTTTAAAAAGGATATAAAATCATGAAGTCACTTTCCTCCATTAGCAGTACTAGACATAAATTTAGGAGTAACTATTGTACTGAATGTTGCAATGAAAATACCAACATATGAAGTTAACAACTCTTCAACTACAGCATAAATAATGACCGCCTCCACTGGAACTCTTTCAGAATTGAAATAAATAGACTTGAAAATGTACCTAACCATTGTCATCTTGTACCGTGGATACATAGTAGCTGCAATGACCATTAACAAGTAACAGTCAGCCCAATACTTGTTTAATTTCATTTGCATTACCAGAGTCATCACTTGTATAAAAAAATATATATGGACCCTCATCAACACACTTTTTTAGAGCATCCATAATGAAAATAATTTCTACATGCGGCTATAAAAGACTTTGGGACTTTTAAAAATTAAAAAAATAAAAATCTTCATGCGGCCATGAAAGACTTTGAGAAATTAATAAACATGTTCATCTTTTGTTTAGTCTTCATCACTAAGCATGTATGTGTACATTTGATCATGCGCCGTAAATTTAGGGAATATAACTTTAAATTATAAAGCAGTATCCAACACTTCATAAGTTAAATTCCAGTGCGTGCAAACATCCAACTTCAACTGCCTTTTACATTTCAAATCCAAATGTTAATTATATCATTCCACGTACTCAGGCTTGAAGGTGACCCTCTTATATATTTAACGTTATCTCGTATGTTGACGATCGTATAGTCAATTGCTTTCAGTCTTTCTTGTACAATCAAGTTTAATATGTGGGCATAACATTTGATTTGAAATATTTTACCACTAAAGAATAAATTTTCAGATGCCTTGAATTGATTACATAAGAACAAAAGCAAAGTGTCATTGGAAGAGGCATTATAAAAAATTATTAAAGAAATTTTATTTTTGATGCTCCACTCAACAAGACAATTGTAAATACAGTCCGACATTACCACTCCAATATGAGGAGTAACGTAGCGTAAGTTTATAATCTTCTTTTGGAGTTTTAAATCTGCATCAATGAAGTGTGTAGTTAATTAATATATTCATTTCTTTGATTCGATGTCATCCACATATCTAAAGTCAAACTTATTCTTAATAAGGATGTTTAAAAAGATTTCAAGTTTGCTTTCTCAATTGCATACATCCTCATGCACTATCAATTGTAAAAATTCATAAAAACTTTACTTTCTACCATATTAAACGACTTCTCATTAAATATTACCAATCTTACATACAACTCTTTCAGCTTTTCTTAATCATACTTATAGGTGGAGAGTGTAACTTGAGAGTCGTCATTTTCAGAAGCGGTAAATAAAAGCAGTTGTTGGACTCTACCCGTCGACATTCTTGATTGTTCATAACCTCAAGTGTAGGGTCGCGATGTAGTAATAATCTTAGTAAGACCGAGGTCGAATCCATAGGGATTGATCTTGTGCGTTTCTGAAATTAACTAGAAGCAGAACTAGATGAAGATGTAAAACTAATTCTGAAGTGATTGAGAGAGTAATTGTGAATTAAGTAATTAAAACTAAGAATTTAAAGGTAGGAACTAGGGTGCCAAGGATCCACTTGTAGTGATCAGGGAGCCCTCTTTCTTGATTCAAGTAACACAATTAGAATTGGAGTTCTATCCCATCCAATTGGAAAATATATCAATAAAACCAAATCAAAACTTCCATTGACCTAATTCTCAATGAAGGAGAACTATGATGGATCCTTACTCTTGCTCTGGTGGTAGACTCTTAGGAGTTTCAACACCCAGTCAAGGGTTCGAGTATCCATAGGTGGTGAAATCCCACTATGGGACGTGAGTGTGTGTGTGTGTACGTAAAAAAAAAGAACTATGATAATTGGCAGGGATTCCATCACCAAACCATGCCTAGAAGAAAATGACAAACAACAGGATTTACCAATCTCATAATCTCAAAGCAGGAGAATTGTGAAGATTAGGAAGGATTCCATCACCCTGAAATTGCAGTGAATACCACTTTAGTTGAAGTCGGAATATGCCAATATGTCTTAGAGGGGGGTGAATAAGACTTTTTAAAGTTTTTGTGATTTATTTAAAAATCCTACTTCACTAATCCTATGATCATGCAATTATCAGGATTACTTAAATGTAACTCTACTGGCTTCCAAGCTCGATAGAGGATCCAATCACAAACTACTTTGAGAAGTAAATAATATGCAATCTATTTCATGATGGATATGACTGTGTATGTGTGTGAGGTGTGATCAGACATATAGATATGAATGCATTGAAATAAATCACACACAGAGAAGATCAATCACAAACACAGTCATTTTTATAGTGGTTCGACTACTTGTTTACTCCACTCCCGGTAACCGCACTCAACCATTGAGTGTACCGGATTTCACTAAGAAGGTTTCATAATGGTTCACCTCAAACCTAGGGTTTTTAAATCAGGTTCACCTTCAACCTTGACAAACCTACATCTCCAAAATTTATACTGTTTATGCTCTCACGAGCAAGGGTCAACACAACACACCCACATTTAGGCACACTAGCCAAGGATCTTCCATAAGACCCTACTGGAGGTTTTTACACGGTTCACCTCTAACCCAGGAGTTTTATTGGTTCACTCCTAACCAGATGTTTATACTCTCCATAGAGCAAAGGTCTACACAACGCACCCACCACGTATACTCCGGCTGGAGGCCTCCTTGAGGACTTCAAAGGGTGAGAACCACTTAAGACCCAATCCTAAAAATAATGATCACAAGTGTCCTCTTGGACTCTAGATACTTACAAATAAGTTGATGAGTCCCGTTTAGCACAATGCCGAAGATCTCCTCTTCCTTGTTGATTAAGAGTCTTCTGCTCCCTTGAACCGCAACACAAGATGATATACCAGTACTTGACTTCGGGTTGGGTCAAGGTTAAGATAGAATCCTACTCTCAAAATGTTTTCCTATCAGGAAGATAGAGCGATTCCAATCTTATGCATTTAAGGCATCCCAGCATAATGTTTTGTCATTAAGGAGTAGCTGGAGGATCCTTGAATGCAGAAGTTCATTCCCCAATCCACTCTATTGAATATCAATGTTGATGGTGGATTGGAGGATGAACTCCCTTGAGAGAAAGGGCTTTGGATATAAGATATAAGTTGAAACACACAAAAGCACTCTCTTCTTTCTCTACCAGCAATAAAGGCAAGTCTCTCTTTAAATAGGCAAAAGGTTCCAACGGAAATAAAACGGTCACATTTATGACGGAGTTCGATATCATCGAGCAGTGTCGATATCATCGAGCGTATATGTAACACCCCGGATTTTTTACCAACCTGGGATTGGACGTCCTTAGGCAATGGGTCGATCCTAACACCTCATTAACTTGTCAGAACTGAATCCCAATGTCTAAAGCTGCCTTTGAACCCATTTTCTTCACAAATCTCACCCTTCACCACCTTGATCTTCCAATTTTTCTAAGAACTTCCACCCTAGACACTATCTTAAACTAGCTAAGTAGTATACCTTGGATCACTCTATATACAAACTATGAAGGACTAAGTACCACCTCAGACGGAAATCACTTAGGATTAAATCCTTTAGAAATTTGACAAAGTTAACTAAGTGCTAAACTAGATTAGCTATGAAATCCATTGAATCGCTTTAAATACGATCTGAAGACCCAAAACTTGTAGAATCATTGTTAAGTTACCCTAAAATCTAGGATCAATCTCATTACCTTAGCTCTCGGGAGCACTTTCGAACCTCCGTCGTGCGGACCGCACATCGGGAGTCCAATTAACACGAAGTTAAGGACTTAGGACCGCCTAGCTGGGCTTGACAACCATCTCGGAAAGCAAATCCAGTCGATGTCCCACGGCTATTCGCTTGAGTCCGAAGTGAGGGAGTGTGAAAAATACTCTTTCCTTTACAAAATAAATATCTGGAATAGTGATCTGGCACCATTCGGTTGCGGATCGTGATCTAAGTTATACTACTTAGACTAGTTTAAGATAGTGACCAAATTACACCCTCGGATCGAAAAATTTCAAGAACATTTACATGTACTTGGAATTTCGGATATGGGTTCAAAGGACCGCTTGAACTGAAGGGATTCGGTTCGACGTGTGATCTGGGAATTAGATCGAGTTGAAACGTAATCACACGTGGATCCATGAGTGGTGAGCTTAAGTCGACGTTTGGCTCAGGGGGCCACCAATGAAACACTCTTTTGAAGTGGAACATCGCTTCAATGCTTATAATAGCATAAATAACCCTTGAACCCGAGTCTATTTTGGGGAGGTTTTAGGCTATAAAAGGGCCTTAGAAAATGCTCCTCTCATAGCCATACGAATTTGGGATAAAACCCTAGTGAGAGAGAGAGAAAAGAGAGAGAAGACTTGGGATTTATGGGAGCACCTTCCTCCTTGTATTTCAATCATCGCCGCTCATCAACACACTCTTTCCAGGAGCTTTCCATAATGATATCAACTCCGTTTTAAGGTGAAAACCCTAACCCTAGGTCGATTTGAAGTGTATAGGCTATAGGTAGTGAAATAAAAATTTCACTCCTTAGGCTAAAAACTCCCGAATACGGAACTCATCCAACCTTTTGATTCGTTGAGATTCTAAGAGACAAGGTGAGGACTTTAGGTGTATAGGTTACGGTTTTCAACGCTTTCAATGTCGTAATAATGGTAGATTCATGATACTTCATGCAATTAACATGTACAAGGTGCTTTCCAACTTTAAGCTGTTTCGATTAAAATTGTAGAATTTGGAATTTCACATACTCTAGGTATTCGTATAAAATACCGTATTATATATTTTTTATGGAAATGTGTTTGACATGGTTATTTGTCGTATGGATATATGACGTATGGATAAAATACTTATTTGGCACAAAGGATTCGCCTAAATACATGTTTACTAATAAACACTATGTATGTAGAAATACGGTATTGTAAGAAAGACCGTATACATGTATATTTTGGAGATGTATTTATCATGATTATTTATTGTAGTAATGTATTATACATGGATAAAATACTCGCACTAAAGGATAGCCCTAATACATGTTTTGCTAACATACACCATGTATGTTGTAATAGTGTATTCTAAGTGTTTGTGAAAAATGAAGTGAATGAGTATAGAACTCTCATTCGTGCTTGCCATGACTAATTGTCATGGATTCATGATTATTGTATTGGCGATCCCCTTTGAAAAGAAAAGATTTGCTTTCTAAATCACGCATACGGCCAATCATACACTATATATGCTAAAAATGTGTGGCCCATGTTCGTGGAAATGACTGAATGAATATGGAACTTGAATTCATACCATGACTATCCGTCGTGGGTGTACGTGTGTTATGATTGGGGCAACTCTCTAGTGAAAGGATTTGGCCTAATGCTTGATGTGATCGACATATGTCATGTATGTTGATGTATATTTGTTTAAGTGTTTCTTGAAATGTCTGAATGAGTAGTAGTTAGCAAATTGTAATGTATAAGGGTGTTGAGATATGATTCTCAACCTCTTTTAACTATGTGTATGATCTCCTTGGATAGTTGTGTGATTAGGAATTGAACATGTACAAATTCATAGCTTGTGTTGTGCTTCATAACATGCTCAATAATTTTTATGATTTTAACTATGTAATGCATATGTTTAAATTTATATTTACGTTGTATGATCCGTCATGGGTGATGGGGGAGTGGAGCAACCGGATCCACTTGTAGTGACAGAAGCCCTAAACGGATAATACCAATTAGATTGTATGTGTTGAATCTTGATCCACTCTTGCTTTATCTATAAAACCACTTGATTGTGTTTGAGGCTATGATTATAGTCCGAACAATGATGGAATTGGATTTGTGGCTATGATCCATTTGCCACGTGAGATGTGTTTAACGAACCCGAGTCGTCTCAAGTTGGCGATAGTGGTTAGCCACACGAAGTGCTGTGCGCTTCATATCGTTCAACTTGTTGTGCTATCGATAATTGCCGAGCTCGTCACCAAACCATGCCCGAGATAATCTGTCTTATGTATGTTCACCATGTTTGGATGCTACCGCTTGAACCTAGGGTACCAGGACTTACCACCACGAAATCCGTTAACCATGGTACTTCGATCCACTAAGACTCATGAGCCTAGACATGGTGGTATGGGACACTTGAAGTTTTTATGCTTCGGCCTATCTTTGAGGCCATGTGCCTCCCCGTAGTGACCATTGACCAACCCAAACTCGTGGCTTTCAAATACGGTGGTATGGGACATCGTATTCAAACTGCTTCGATACTTACGGTGAGAGCTAGTTCATGATGGATGAGACTGTGCTGTGTGTGACGGTGTGACGAGTCCTATTGATAGTATCTTGAGTATACTCCAACAGTGATTCAATCACAAAGTCTTTCACAAATTTTATGAGTTGAGCCGAGTACTTGGTGAGACACACACCATTCGGTCGACGGCCAGTGATTGTAGCCGAGTTTCAGACCTATACTCGAGGTTTCGGTCAATGGTTGAGCCACATACGGTGAGATCTTCACCTTCCCTCTTATAACGGTGTGACGAGCCCTTTGTGATGCCTTCGCTACGCCTCTCAAACCATAATATCGTATGAGATTAACTAGGGCCCACATTTAGGCACCTAGAATGGATCATGTTGGGGAATGATACAAGGAGGTACCTTAGTTTTCCAATCCTCTTTGAAATGAACTAATAATAATCGGTAATCATGCTCATCATCGCATGCATGTGCTCTGGTAGATGTGGAGCAAAGTCGAGGGGTGGACGCATTCGCGACGTAAAATGATGTCGCATGAGGGTGGTTTGGCAAGGGCATACATCATGTCATTTCATACTTGCATTAAATAAGAGTAGTTAAAATTGTTTGATTGTACTTACTTTATCATTCTCTTGATTTAATTGATAACATGTTAACTATGCTTTATTGTTCCATGAGTTGATCACTCACTCCCACGATACGGGACGATGTTACTAACACCCACTTCTTTGTCATTGCGATGGAATCTACTCTCGAGGCGGATGTTTTCCTATGACGAAGAAAGTTTCCTCGTATATCTTTTTTTCAATCTTTGTGAGAGTCGTGCCTTGATTGATTTGGGCCATACGAGGATGTTGACTAGATCACACTACACAACTTGGTATAATTTAAATCATACTTGTAATTATTTAACCTGGTAACTTTATCACACTGGAGACCCACCACAGTTTATATATTTTATCTATCTATCAGAGTCTTACGCTTGCAAATTTAATATAAGTCTCGGAGTATGATATCTCTTGTTTTAGCTTAATCTCACTCATTTCATTACACTAATACCGATCACATTCAATCATCATTCATTTTGTTATAAAATGATGCGTTGGAACTGGGAGTTGAGTTTATGCTTTCGACCCCGATTTTCATCGTTAGTGTATACTCTCGATAACATCGACGGTCCACTCGATGACACAAATTCAAATGTCATACGCTTTTGAAACCTTTTGTCAGCTTGTCGATGGGATCGAAACAGGTATCGATGACATCGAATTTCGAACTCCGATCTAATCAAAACTGGGATCGATCTATCGACATTTGAAGCATGAGAGAGACTGACAATGAAATATTTCAGGTTTTTATGATATGATCAGGGGACAGCTGATGTCATCGGAATTTGCATATCGATGATATCGAAGGTAGTATCGATGCATCGATAAAGCTAATAGATTTACCATTTAACTCGTTGGACAGATTGTGTCCATTATCGATGCAATCGACTCGGCCTTGATATCATCGACATATGAATATTAATTTCCTCGAATGGCCTCCAATTAATGTTAAAAACAACCTGAAATATCTGCTGGAAGAAAAGCGCGCCCACTATCGATATCATCGATGGACTTCCGATCTTATCGATATTTGATTTCGGATCATATCGGAAGAGCATCGATATATTGAAAGAATTTAAAATTTTTATTAAAAAATAGTGGCGCCAAAAATCTGCCTATCGATCTTATCGAGCCACTTTCGATGGTCTCAAGATTTGAGTATCGATGGTATCGATAGGTGTATCGATACATCGATAATTCGTCCAGATATGTTGTAAAGTTGCTGGACATATTTGGTCCTCTTTCCAATCATATCGATGAAGCATCGAGGACTCAACAGCGCAGGTCGATCATATCGAAGTGCTTCAATAAAATCGACAAGGCAAGAAAACTTAGAGAATTTCCTGTTTTGAAAAAAGTTTTCTCACCTTAAAACCCTATGATTTCTAACTTAATTTTAAGGATTTTATTCACCTGGTGTTTTGGGTCATGGGATGTGAGGCTTTAGATTTACCTGTGGCGAGCTTGCACATATCCTGTTGAGGCAGACGCTTAAATTGATCTTCCTATCAGGCTCTGTAGTCAATCTGACTCAACACTCACGTAACTTGACAAACCAGGGAACTTTCAATCTCCCCCTTTGTCAATTACATGACAAAATCCCTGAAACACCCTAGAACATTCTAGACAGACACACCCTAAATTGTGTGTACATGCTTTTACACAATTTTACAATTTTCTAGCCCATGTACACACCCAGTAGCTGCTCCCCCTGACTTGTAAACTCCAACTCCCCCTTGTTTGTTGCGGCTACTCCCCCTAACACCTACAACAACATCTAAGCAGATATACAATTTTCATTTGGGGTGTTTGTAAATGTTCTCCCCCTTTTTGTCAGTTATTGACAAAGATATATCAAGTGATATTGACTAAAGAGTGAAATGCTTAGGAGAACCGAACAGGAAGAAGCAGAACAATTGATGTATAATAATCAACTCAGTTTAAGCAGACATCAATTTTAGAATATATGGATGCATAGTAGATCAGATAAAACAGTGATATAGCAGATAGAATAATCAGTAGAGATATCACATGCATTCCAATATCAGAAACTTGATAAACCAGGGGAACTCAAAGCATAATTATGGCATTAAAAATATGAATTCTCTTCGGTCAAATCCAAAAGGGAACTAAAATATCCAAAGTAAATTGCCCAAGATTGGCAATTATGCTAGAATTTAAAAATATATACTGCCACAGACAGTAGTAACTCAATAGAAGAAAAATCCCAACATATTCAGCTATCCAACTATTAGCACACATACTACCACAGATAGTAGTAGATTAAAGTTTATCAGAACAAAGCATTTTTAGGCCAAGCATTTGAGGAAACCACTGGTTATCATCGTGCATTTCCAAGTTTCTTCAATTGTATCGATGTTGAATATCGGTATCATTGATCTGACATTGTTCGGATATTATCGAGATTGTCATAACTTTGCATTTAAAATAACATGGTTAATACAGAGAATTTTGACTTGTGGTTGACATATAAGCATGAATGTCTCAGTGTGAAGATTTTACCTGTGTGGCTCATGTTCACTGAGATTTAGTGAGTGCAGATCCCAATAGATTTTTGTAGGTCACTAAACCTATTTGCATCAAGAGGTTTGGTGAGGATGTCTATGAGTTGCTTTTCTGTGGAAACATAATCTAATGTAAGAATCTTGTCATCAACAAGTTCTCGGATAAAGTGATGACGGATGTCAATGTGTTTAGTCCGAGAATGTTGAACAGGATTCTTTGAAATGTTGATTGTGCTTATGTTATCACAGAAAAGACTCATCATGGGTTGTTCAATCCCGTAATCCCACAACATCTGTTTCATCCAAAGGAGTTGTGCACAGCAACTACCAGCGACAATGTATTCAGCCTCGCTAGTAGATAATGATATTGAATTTTACTTCTTGCTCTGCCAGGAGACTAGGCAGTTTCCAACATAGAAACATTCTCCGCTAGTTGATTTTCGATCATCCAAATTTCCTGCCCAGTCAGCATTAGAGTACCCAACGATGATCATGGATGTTTCAAATGGATACCACAGACGTAGGACGTAGTTCTAGCTATGTATTTAATTATCCTTTTAACGGCTGTTAGGTGAGATTCTTTCGGATCAGCTTGATATCAAGCACATACACCAACACTAAAAGATATGTCGGGACAACTAGCTGTGAGATATAGTAAACTTCCTATCATACTCCGGTAGAGATGTTGATCCACACTTTTATCATTTGCATCTTTGGAGAGTTTGAGTGTGGTGCTCATGGGAGTGTGATAAGAGCGTCCAAATTCAAGACCAAACCTTTTCACCAAATCATTTGCATACTTGGTTTGATAGATAAGGATTCCATCATGTAGTTGCTTGACTTACAATCCTAAGAAGAAGTTTAGTTCACTGACCATACTCATTTCAAATTCTGATTTCATGAGGTCGGCAAATTTGTATGCGATATCTTCACAAGTTGAACCAAAGACTATATTGTCCACATAAATTTGTGCAATAAGCAGTGAGTCTTTTGTTCTTTGGGTAAACAGAGTCTTATCAACTCCCTCTGCAGAATTTATGGTCTAAAAGAAATTTTGTCAATCGTTCATACCAAGCATGTGATGCTTATTTGAGACCATAGAGAGCTTTGTTCAGATGATATACGTAGTGAGGATATTTGGAATCAGAAAATTCCTTTGGTTGTTCAACATAGACTTCTTCAGCAAGTTCTCCATTAAGAAATGCACTCTTAACATCCATTTGAAATAATTTAAATTTTAATGCACATGCAATGGACAGAAGAATTCTGATAGATAGGAGTAAAGGTTTCATCAAAATAATTGCCTTCTATCTGTGAGTACCCTTGAGCTACAAGCCTTGCTTTGTTCCGAATCACATTTCCTGATTCATCTGATTTATTCTTGAAGACCCATTTAGTTCCAATGACATTTGTATTGAGTGGTCTGGGAACCAATTGACATACCTCATTTCTTTGAAATTGTTGAAGCTCTTCTTGCATAACACTTATCCAATGTTCATCTTGAAGAGCTTCCACAATATTCTTGGGTTCAACTTTTGAGGTAAAACAGAAATGGCTATAGATATTTTCTATCTGTCGTCTAGTTCTTACACCATCCTTAGGATCTCCAACAATTTGTTCTCGAGGGTGATCTTTTATAATGGGAGTCCCAGATGATGATGGAGGTTCATAGGGTGATGTAGTTTTGTTATCATATTTTTCTATTATGCATGAATCTACATCATCTTCTAATTCATTCGTAGGTGTATCTTCCTCATGAGGTTGATCATTGATTACCACATTGACTGACTCTTGAATAGTGAGGGTTCTTAGATTATATACTCTATACGCACGACTATTCATTGCATACCCCAGAAAGATACCATCATCACTTTTAAACTCAAATTTCCCTAGGTGATCTTTGTCTCTCGAGATATAACATTTGCTACCAAAGACACGAAAATATTTCACACTTGGCATTTTCCCAAACTATAGTTCGTATGGAGTTTTATTCAGACCTGCTTTAAGATATACTCTGTTTATGATGTAGCAGGCAGTATTGACAGCTTCAGCCCAAAAACTTTTTGCCATATCTTTCCCATCTAGTATAACTAATCCCATTTCCTGCTATATACGATTTTTTCTTTCAACGACTCCATTTTGCTGAGGGGTTTTTGGGGCAGAGAATTCATGACGAATTCCTTTCTCATTGCAATATTTTTTAAACCTTTCATTTTCAAATTCCCCACCATGATCACTTTTGATGCGATTTATGTCGTATCCTTTTTCATTTTGGAGTCGCTTTGCCAGAATCACAAAATCCTCAAACGCATATGATTTCTCTCGAAGAAATGCGAACCAAGTAAATCTGGTGTAGTCATCTACTACAACCAGGAAGTATCTTTTCTAGCCATGGCTTTCCACTTTAGTTGGTCCAACTAGATCCATATGTAGCAGATCCAAAGGTTTTGTTGTTGCTATGGTGGTTGTCTTTTTGTGTCCGACTTTAATCTATTTTCCTTTTAGACATTCACCACAGACAACTTTTTTTTCTTTTCTAATCTTGGGAAGTCCCCTAACCAAATTTTTTGAACTGAGCTTTGTTAAATTTCGGTAGTGAACATGTCCCAACCTTTGGTGCTATAGTTTGGATTCATTCTTCACAGCCATCTTACACTTTGTGGATAGCACACTCTCACTTGTACTTTCAATGACATAACAATTATCACTAGTGCGTAAACCTTTTATGTGAGATTTTCCTGTATGATCCAAAATTCTGCACACATTCTTTGAGAAAGTGACAAGATGTTTTTTTGTCACAGATTTGAGAGATACTCAGGAGATTATGTTTCAGGCCTTCTACATAGACGACATGTTTGATCTTTGGAAGGCTTGATACTGTTATAGTTCCTTGTCCAACTATCTTGGTTGATGTCACGCCCCAAACCTGAAGATCAGACTCACAGAAATCCCAATCACCGAATCCGGTGCCAACAGCCTCCGTAGTACCCCATTCTCAGCTCCCAACGTCTATACGCCAGGTTTCGATTCTGGAATCTTATAAGGAGGATTTTTCAATGTATATTTTTCTCGTAATAAGCATAACCATAAATATATCCAAATTATAAAGGCAACATCATCATCACATATCCACTAATATAATCATTTGAGTACAATGCTGAAAGAGAGATACATAAATCGAAAATCAAGCTCCCGAAGACCGCCATTTGCTCTCCAAGCTTAACATTCTTTGCAACCTAACATCACCTGTACTCATCTATCGTGCATAAGCTTATAGAAAGCTTAGAGGGTGGTGTAAGTGTGTACACAAGGTAAGTGCTAAGTATTCAATGTAATGCCATCATCATACAGTACCGAAAATATTGGTAATCCATAAATTGTACAATATCATAATAAACAGAATTACTAACAAGGTCATGAATTACCAAAGTAAGTAGAAATACTGACTAGAGCAGGAATTATCAAAGTAAACAGAAATACTGGCAAGATCATAAATTATACGATAACAGAGTAAGCGGAAATACGGATAAGTCTACGAGTCAATCAATATCAGAATACGCAATATTGAACATCTATGTAAATGAGGAGTCATAAAGAGCCAAATATTAAATGTTGGGGATGCGATGTAGTATGTAATTCCCGATGAGTCCACGAATAACGTCAATCGTATCTACACCATATAAATGCAGAAACACAGTAACCCAAAATACCATATGCTGTGGATGTAATGCAATATACGGTGCGAATGGAATGACCATGTTGGAGTGTGAAGTAGGGATGATAATACGTAGTATCGTAGGCTATGGGATCCATTACAAGGGACTTCTATCCAAACTAGTCCCATACCTAAATTTGGATAGTCAGACTTAATGTGGTAAACTCCTGATCTCAGGTTAGTCGCATGCCCAACCAAAATCCTAGCCATGTGAAGGTACACGTAACAAATAGTTGCGCACCACCAGCTCGAGTGGATAGTGAATGAATGAATGAATGAGTATGCAACTCCTGCTTAATAAGTCCACATATCAGTACGGTTCATCTCTGGGATCATCACTAGGGTTTAGTACACTCCAAATGACACTGCCTTTCTCTCAGTCACACAGTCCAAGTGAGCGTAAGAAACCTCACTATCCCCCTGGCCAATAGTCACCAATACCTATCCGGCACGTCGATAGCGAACTCATTCGCGAGTTAGTCAAACTCAGCCTAGTATTGCCCCCTACCCTCGGGCGGGTAAGGCCACACCCTCTCCCAACCAACCACGACACAGTGGGAGACACGGCCTCCTGGTATTCGGCACTGGGCGCTCATGTATTCACTCGGTCTCGACGTTGGGGCATCTCTTGGCCACAAAGGTTTAGGGATTTTCACCCAGGATATCTATGGCACCCGTATGCTAGAACTAAACATTGTCGGTGTCCTATCTGGCCATCCACGACATGCCTGTGGAGGATACGGCCTTAATGTCGCTAGGGCGTACAGTAATTACAATACAATGTAAGATGCATGAGTCATACAATCCAGTCATGCATCAATCCTACGCAGGCCGTGCGCTCATGGGAGATAACCTCCACTTATCAAGGAGTCTCATAACAACATGCTCAATGACATATGTAATGATCAACCACATATCATAACAAACATGCAAATGATGCGTATGGGAATGTATTATGATGCTATACTGTCACATACTCATAATCGATATCAATAATCGGCATCGACAATCGACCTTGACAAAGTGGACATTTAACCAACATTGCCCCAAAGGAATGACCCACATAGAGCTAAACATATCGTGGGTCCATGCCTCACACAAGGGCCACCTACATCAAGTGGGCTGCATCACATGGGCCAGAAATACATCTCAATGGGCCTCATATATATCAAGTGGGTCGCATCAAATGGGCTGCAGCAATGGGCCTCATATAAATCCAATGGGCCGCATTAAATGGTTATATACAATCTCAATTGGCCGTATCCGATGGGCCTCAAATATATCATAATGGGCCTCATCATACGGTCTAATATACATCATAGTGGGTCAAATACACGGGCTTAATATACATCACCATGGGCCACGACCCATGGTCCTCAAATACATCATAATGGGCTACAACCCGTGGGCCTCAATATATATCAAGTGGATCGCATTAATGGGTCTCATATAACATCAAATGGGCCACGTACCTGGACCTTGAAATACATCAAGTGGGCCACACATCATGGGCCTAGTACATATCACAATGGGCCTTGCCCTTAGGCTACGAATACATCGCAATGGGCCTCTGACACGGGTCTAATATACATCATGAGGGGCCACATCCTATGGGCCTTAATTATATCACAAGGTGCCATGTCCCATGGGCCTCGAATACATCATCATAGGTCACAACTCATGGGCCTCAAATACTAAACGGATGGGCCCCATATACATTAAGTAGGCTAAATGGGGCAGTCCATGGTTTAGCAAAACAAATGGACAGCGTGGTTGAAACATATTCATCATGGTGTGCCCCCCATGCCGATGGGTGGCGTGGTGAATACATACATCATGGTGGGTTCCCACACTACCATGGATAAATGGACGGCTAGAGAACCACAAACATTCAAGTTGGGTCCATGTCCTCAAGCGAAAGGATGGTTGGATATAAAAATACACCATGGTGGCCTTACGCCACTCGTCCTGATGGACAGTCGAATATAGAGCATGTATGTCAAGGTGGGTCTCACCTACCATGGACGGAGTGGATATGCAACACATCATCAAGGTGGGTCCGAGGAATAGTTTGCCCAATGGCATATGCTATGATCAATCACTTCTCACATCAAGCATACATATGATGCGTATAATCATGAATTATGGATCTCTACTAAACATGTGTTGTGGTGATGGGCTCTGTTCATAACAAAGATGGGCCTAGGCGGTCTACACACTATAAGTATGAACCTATCATTGGACCCTAGGGAGAGTCATAATGTGGACATTTAACCAATATTGTACTTACAATGTGAACGTCAAACCATCATTGCTCCCAAGGCATAGTCTGCCATAACGGTCAACACATAAACTATGGTGGTATCACATTATAATGGGCCTCAACCCATGGGCTCCAAATACATCATGATGGGCCTCAACCCATGGGCCCTATACACATAACAATGGGTCTCAACCCACGGGCCTTTATACATCACAATGGGTCTTAACCCATGGGCCCTAATACATCACAATGGGCCTCAACCCATGGGCCCTAGAATACATCAAAATGGGACTAATCACATGGTCCTCATATATGTTAAGGTGACCTCAACAATGGGCCTCATACACATGATAGTGGGCCTCAATGACGGGCCCTCATACACGTCAAGGTGGGCCTCAATAACGGACCCTCATACACATTAAGGTGGGCCTCAATAATGAGCCCTCATACACATCAAGGTGGGGTCCACTTGAACTATAGATCTGCCTTATTTTTTTTAGTCTCAAGCCTATGAGACAAGCTAACCAAATGGTTGGACGGTTGAATGCAATACATGCATCATGGTGGGTCCCACCGTCCCGTGATATGGACGGTGCGGATAAAACATATAAATCAATGGTGGTTCCCATCGCCCACTGTCGTGGATAGTGTAACTACAACACCTATATCATAGTGGGTTCCACCGTCCACTATTGTGGACAATGTGGATAGAACACATACATCTTGGGGTCCCACGTGGCGCCTACCATAATGTTACCTGCCGTCCAACCTGCTCATAAGGTCACGTTGACCTGGATGGAAGGTAAAATAAATTTAATATTGATCCAAAACTTCTGTCAACCCAAAAGGGTTCCAACGGTGGACGTTTAATCAACACTATTTCCTGCTGTGTGGCCACTTGATCAGTGGCTGGATGGCGTGGATAGAACACGTACATCACGGTGGGTCCCACCATCCAAATAGTGGACGGTGCGGATCAAACACATAATCATGGTGGGATCCACTAGCCGTCCAACTGCTGCTGGACGGCGCTAATAAAACACATACGTCTGGGTGGGCTCCACCGTTCGCTTGGACGGTGGGAGTAAAACACATGCATCACTGTGGGTCCCACGTGGGGCCCACCCTAATGTTTACTATCCATCCAAACCGTTCATAAGGTCACATGTACCTGGTTTGAAGGGGAAAAACAAATTTCATATTGATTCAAAACTTCTATGACCCCGAAAGGGTCTCAATGGCAGTCGTTCAATGCCACTGTTTCCTCTGATGTGGGCCACCTGAGATTTGGATGTGGTTGATTTTTGGGGGACCCATTGTCCCAAAGGGGACTTAACATATGCACGGTGTTAATGGTCGAAACACATCACGGTAGGGCCCATGTATGGGACCCATGTCCCTGGCCATCTTACCTACGTGCCACGACGCCGCTGGCGTCCTCTTTGTCTGTCAGCAGCGGCAGCTACTGCTCTTGCCTTTTTATTTTATTTTTTCTAAAGTTTTTTCATAGTTGGGGCCCGCATCAGAAAAATCCAACCCGGCCACTGGATTCTATGGCCCTTGATCGACTAAATGAGACCAATATGCAATATGTTTTTGATGAATAGAAGAATCAAAGTGGGT
Source organism: Magnolia changhungtana (assembly GCA_030180095.1). Lineage (NCBI taxonomy): Eukaryota > Viridiplantae > Streptophyta > Magnoliopsida > Magnoliales > Magnoliaceae > Magnolia > Magnolia changhungtana. The sequence goes on along the minus strand of JASAUF010000502.1, from coordinate 443,294 downwards.
TTTAACGATAATACCACTATTTCCTATGGTATGGCCCGTTTGATTATCAGATTGGCCCCATTTTTCGACTCAACGCCTAAAATGGACTAGAGAATGGAATGGGCAGCGTGGATTTGGTCCTTTCATCAAGGTCGGGCCTACATGAGTGGCCCACCCCAAAAGCTTAATTATATATATTATATTATATTTTTTTGTTAGCCTATTAGTGCACACCCATGTCAGTACACGCACTCCTGTTAGCCACCCCACTGCCTTCACAGCGTTGCTAGACGGCAGGGATATAACACAGGCATCATGTGGGTCCCACACGGATGACGTGGCCCACCATGCATGTGTATATATATATATAATATTAATATAATATAATTATTTTACATATATTTTAGTCTAACAGATGGGATCTCCCTGAAATGTGGTGGGCCACTCTGTTTGATGGATGGAGTAGATTTTACATAATTCGGTGGGACCCACTACATTCTAGGGAGAGGAAAAGGAGAGAGAGAAGGAGAGAAGCACCCACCTTTGATTTCTTCTTCCTTCATCCGCTAACACGATCTAGAGCACCAAGGAGACGATTTCAACGGTCAAGATGGTTTTTGGATGGTGGAGATGAGAGGTAAGAAGTGGGCCACACAAGGTCCTCTCATGGATCTCTCATGGACGTGGGTTGCTTGGGAGGGAAAATGAGAGAGAGAGAGAGAGAGATGATGCGAGAGGAGTGATGGGGTGTGTAAGGGATGGGATGGAAAGGTTGACTTTGGGGATGGTATAGTGTACTTGGAGGATGGTTGCTTGTACTTGACTTGATTTGATTGATTGATGGGATTGATTTGACATATTGTAGAGATTTCCTTGGGATTTATAATGCGCGACATTTTCTCGAATCAAACGCGGGCCCACATCTCCTAGCCTAGGTATCGCCTCGACGCGCGAGATACGGCGTCGGAACCGCGGCGATGGTGCGGTAGCAAGGATACAGGTCTCGGGTCGAGCCGACTCTAGAAAATGGGATACAACTCAGGGTCGTGCACAACTGCCGATTATAGATCACGAGTAGCTGGAATTCGACCGGAAGGACCGCAGAAGCCCACCGAACAATACGGGCTAGGATGTGTGTCTTACAACTGAGCTTCCATCACCAAATGTGACTGATCCCCCATCAAAGTTTGAATACTCACAAAAGTGTGTTTGGTCACCAGTCATATGTCTGGAGCATCCACTATTTAGATACCACTTTGAACTATTTCTGACTTTCAGGGCGGTATGAATTACAAGGCAACTATTCTGGTTTGTTACACCCTTTTGGATACTTTTGAGCATAATTCCAACTTCAGTCAAGATCACTCTCTAGGCGGTGAAGCCCTTAAAGAGAAACTTGGCTTTGATACCAATTGAAATTGCGGTGAAGACCGCTTTAGTTGAAGTCGGAATATGCCAATATGTCTTAGAGGGGGGTGAATAGGACTTTTTAAAGTTTTTATGATTTATTTAAAAATCCCACTTCACTAATCCTATGATCATGCAATTATCAGGATTACTTAAATGTAACTCTACTGGCTTCCAAGCTCGGTAGAGGATCCAATCACAAACTACTTTGAGAAGTAAATAATATGCAATCTATTTCATGATGGATATGACTATGTATGTGTGTGAGGTGTGATCAGACATATAAATATGAATGCATTGACATAAATCACACACAGAGAAGAGCAATCATAAACACAGTCATTTTTATAGTGGTTCGACGACTTGTCTACTCCACTCATGGTAACCGTACTCAACCCTTGAGTGTACCGGATTTCACTAAGGAGGTTTCACAATGGTTCACCTCAAACCTAGGGTTTTAAATCAGGTTCACCTTCAACCTTTACAACCTACACTGAGGCTAACTGTGTATGCTCTCACGAGCAAGGGTCAACACAACGCACCCACATTTAGGCACACTGTCCCAGGATCTTCCATAAGACCCTACTGAAGGTTTCTACATGGTTCACCTCTAATCCAGGAGTTTTACTGGTTCACTCCTAACCAGATGTTTATGCTCTCCATAGAGTAAGGGTCCACATAACGCACCCACTACGTACACTCCCGCCGAAGGCCTCCTTGAGGACTTCAAAGGGTGAGAACCACTTAAGACCCAATCCTAAAAAGGAATGATCACAAGTGTCCTCTTGGACTCTAGATACTTAAAAATAAGTTGATGAGTCTTGTATAGCGCAATGCTGAAGATCTCCTCCTCCTTGTTGATGAAGAGTCTTCTGCTCCCTTGAACCGTAACACAAGATGATATACCAGTATTTGACTTTAGGTTGGGTCAAGGTTAAGATGGAATCCTACTTTCAAAATGTTTTCCTATCAGGAAGATAGAGTGATTCCAATCTTATGCATTCAAGGCATCCCTGCATAATGATTTATCATTAAGGAGTAGCTGGAGAATCCTTGAATGCAGAAGTTCATTCCCCACTTCACTCTATTGAATATCAATGATGAGGGTGGATTGGAGGATGAACTCCCTTGAGAGAAAGGGCTTTGGATATAAGATATAAGTTGAAACACACAAAAGCACTCTCTTCTTTCTCTACCAGCAATAAAGGCAAGTCGCTCTTTAAATAGGCAAAAGGTTTTAACGGATATAAAACGGTCACATTTATGACAGAGTTCGATATCATCGAGTAGTGTCAATATCATCGAGCGTATACTCTCGATAACATCGACGGTCCCCTCGATGACACAAACTCAAATGTCATATGCTTTTGAAACCTTTTGCTAGCTTGTCGATGGATCAAAACAGGTGTCGATGACATCAGATTTTGAACTTCGATCCAATCGAAACTGGGATCGATCTATCGACATTTGAAGCATGAGAGAGACTGGCGATGAAATATTTTAAGTTTTTATGATATGATCGGAGGACAGCCGATGTCATCGGAATTTGCATATTGATGATATCGAAGGCAGTATCAATGCATCGATAAATCCAATAGATTTACCATTTAACTCGCTGGACAGATTGTGTCCATTATCGAGGCAATCGACTCAGCCTTGATATCATCGACATATGAATATCGATTTCCTCGAATGACCCTCGATCAATGTTAAAAACAACCCGAAATATCTACTGGAAGAAAAGCGCGCCCACTATCAATATCATCGATGGACTTCCGATCTTATCGATATTTGATTTCAGATCATATCGGAAGAGCATCGATATATTGAAAGAATTTGAATTTTTTATTAAAAAACAGGGGCGCCGGAAGTCTGCCTATCGATCTTATCGAGCCACTTTCGATGGTCTTGAGATTTGAGTATCGATAGTATCGATAGGTGTATCGATAATTCGTCCAGATATGTTGTGAAGCTGCTGGACATATTTGGTCCTCTTTCCGATCATATCGATGATGCATCGAGGACTCAACAACGTAGGTCGATCATATCGAGCGTGCTTCGATAAAATCGACAAGGCGAGAAAAACTTAGAGATTTTCCTGTTTTGAAAAAAGTTTTCTCACCTTAAAATCCTATGATTTTTAACTTATTTTTAAGGGTTTTATTCACCTGGTGTTTTGGGTCATGGGATGTGAGGCTTTAGATTTACCTATGGTGAGCTTGCACACATCTGGTTGAGGCAGATGCTAGAATTGATCTTCCTATCAGGCTCTGTAGTCAATCTAACTCAACACTCACGTAACTTGACAAACCAGGGCACTTTCACAGCCTACCATGCCCAAGGGATGATGGTAAACAACAAGACTTACTAATTTCATAATCTCAAATTAGGAAAAGAAGATTGATTGCTTGCCTCCAAGTGCAGAGGTTGTAAATAATATCTTGTGAATACAGGGTCGATCCCACAAGGAGATGAATTGTGAGAATGAGAGAATCAAATGCAAAAGAAACTAAGTAAAAAATAAAAAACACTAAACTAATGATTTGATTTTAGCAGTTTTGAATAGATGTAATTCAACTGAATTAAAACAACACCCAAGCTTCAAAGTTCCACACATAGGTTAATGTTCCAAAATCATGATGACTTGGATAACACAACTAGGATCCGAGCACTGTGGTCGGCCCAATCGGAAAATAAAACAGTTTAAATATTTTAATAAATGATATAAAAGATTATAAAATCATAGATTTGCACCATTGATATATATTCTCAAGTACCAGTGATTTTAAGAATTCATATTTATAAGATAATGAAAATCAAATAAATATAATAGGTTGAGAACCTCTCCTATTTAGGAAATCTAATTGATCTAGGGTAAGCCTATCCATCAATATGGATCTCATATAATGGAAACATATGAATCTCACATTAGGATTTAACAAAAACTAAATCTAAACAATAAATAACATGCATACACCATTCTTCTCATCATTAAAACAATTAATCATCAAAACTTAAAGAATTATTAAACCCATGTGCTTCCCTTTTAGCTTGGGCTAATGGGAATTTAAAAAAACATAATTAGAATAGAGAAAGAAAGCAACGAGAAAGAAATAAATGCAAATGGAAAAGATCTAAAATTAAAAAAAATAACCTATAAAACTTTAATGAAATTAAAAACTCTTTAAAAACTCTAAATCTTGCTTTAGGATGTCTTGAATGATGCTTAGGAATGCCTTAGGAAGCCCTATTTATAAGTGAGGAACTCCAATTTTTGTACAAAGTTGGAAAACTCTAGAAACTGCCTTAAATTTACGCAGTTTTTCAAAATAAACTTCTCGCTGCACAGTTTATTAAAATAGACTTCACTCTGCGCAGTTTTTCAAAATAGACTTCAAAGCTTCAGAATACACTTTTTTTAGGACGATTTCAGAATTCTTCACTTCAAATTTTCAATTCTCTTCATTCCTCACTTGGTTTTCTTGTATCTTTGACATGTGAATTCTTCAATCTTGGTTTCCTAAGATCCATCCCTTGCCTTGGTGATTCTTGAGCATCAAATCCATGCTTTTAACACATTTTTTCAATCCAAGCTCTTAAATTCACCTTACAACACATACATAAGTAAAATAGAATATTAAGTTGATTCATGTTCATAAAACCAAGATATAAATGGAGGAAATTATGTAATATTTGAGTCTCAACACACCCCCCAACCAGCATTTTACTAGTCCCGAGCAAAATAAGCGAAGAAAAATAAAAATAGAAATAAAAACTAATTCCAGAAACAAAATTAAAACGAAAAAAATTCTAACTACACCACTTTCGTAGGTAATCTCGATTGCATTTACCATATGCAACAAGCCTTTAAACCCCTAGGTTTTCCCTAGTGGACGAGTTATAGTCTCATGAGGGTTTCCAAAAGTATTACCCACAAATATTGAAAACATGAAAAATAGTTCAACACTCAGAAATTTATACAATTATGCCTTCATTCATCATGTGAATTCCAAAACAAATCAATACTTACCCTAAGTTTAAAGTTAGTTAGAATCTCAATTTCCTGGTCCATTACATCCTTGAGTTCAGAGACCTAATAAAAATTTATAATAGTTATGATCCAATATACTTAGGTTCTCGTGACACCAGTATAAGACCCACATCCTAAACCGTACCATTTCATAGATTACTGTGATCTTCCCGGTCGAATTTCGGCAACCTTCGACTTTTATCCGACGTTTGCGCGCGACTCTGAGACGCATGCCGTCAACCCGAGTTGACTCAACTCGAGACTTGTACCTTAGCGACCCCGTCGTCGCCATAGTTCCGATGTCTCATCTCATGCGCCGAGGCGATACCCAGGCCAGGAGATGTGGACCCACGTTCAGTTCGAGGAAAACGTTGTGCGTTGCAAAACCCAGGAGAATCTCTACAACATGTCACCTCAATCAATTAATTAATCCCATCAAGGGTCAAGTACACATCACCTCACACCCATCCCTAAGTAACCCCAAAAGTCAAAAAGTTCTTACACACCTCATACCCTTCTTACACAAATTACCCTAAAAGTCAATAAAGCTCTTACACACCCATCACTCACCACACCCATCACCCATCTCTCTCGCTTTACAACCCTCTCTCTCATTTTTCAAACTCACTTCTAAGCAACCAAAATACCATACATCCAAGCTCTCCCAAAATTTCCATGAGAGAGCTTTGTGTGTGGCCCACTTCCTAACCCTCTCATCTCCCTTCTCAACCATCTAAAAACTCCATCTCTTCTGTTAGGATTGAAGCTAAGGAGCAAAGGAAGCCAAGGGAGCAAGAAGAAGTGGTTGGTGGGTGATCTTGAACCCACTTTTTTATTCCTTTTTGTATTATCTTTTTGTGATCTAAGGGCCCACATATGGTGGGACCCACTTTGAGGTATGCTTGTATCCAAGAGGGTCCCATAGTGGCGGGGCCCCTCCGACATCTCCGATCTCCCTTTCTCTCTTTTTCTCTTTCTCTCTTTCTATGCTTATGGCCCACCATGAAGTATATATTTTACCCATGCCATTCACCTTCATAGGGCCCACCCAATGAATAAGTTGGATCTACACCGTCCAACACATTACCGAGCCGAGACGGAAGGGAAAAACACAAATATTAGTTTGATCAAATTAGTTGGGCCACGTCCATGTGGGACCCACCATGATGCCTATGTTATATCCACACTGTCCAGCTTCCAGGGATGTTGGACGTGGGCTATCAGTGAAGTGTGGACTGACGTATGGTGTACTAACAGTGAAGTGTTAACTGACAGTGGAGGTGTACTAATGGTGGGTGTGCTAACAATGAAGTGTGAACGGTCAGTGGGGTCCATGGGACCCATCCATGCCTTTTCATGGGCCACACCACAGTGTATGTGTTTTATCCAAACCGTCCACTGCCCTTAGACGGTGGGACCCATGTCCGTGTGGGGCCCTCATCCACACCCAGACCCATAGCTCCAGTGGTAGACTGAGTGAAAGATACCTCCTTTCAATGCTGAGGTCTTGGCACGGATTCCCTAGTAGGGTGGCTAACGGTGAAGTGTGATGGTCAGTGAGGTCCGTGGGACCCATCCACCTCGTCCATCCATTCTGATGGGCCACACCATCAGGCATGTGTGGTGTTCACCATCCTTGGACGGTGGGACCCACCCCACGTGTGGGGCCCTTCTTGATGAACGTGACCGTCCAGGCCGTCCAAGGGCCTGGACATCATATTGGTATAATATATTTATTATAATATTATATATATTATATATTATATATATGCATGAGGTGTGGGACCCACCTTTGGCCCCTTTATTGCATAAAAGCTGCACTGATAGCTACTATATATATATATTATATTGTGTATATATATATGAGGGTGGGCCCTACGTGGGACCCACCTCTGTTCTCTTCAGAGCAGCTGTAGCTACAATGTACAACAGTTATATAGCTGTTGTGTACGTCTAGCTGGTGGGACCCACTGTCCATTCACGTTAGCACACTCCATGGGTCCCACGTGATGTATATATGCCTCCAAACCTTTCTGATGGTGGGACCCATTACTGGACTGATGTCAGCAAGTTCCATGGGTCCCACGTGATGTGTATGATCATCCCAGCCGTCCTGATAGTGGGACCTGCACCTGGGCAATGTATGGATGGTGCTGGCGCACCTGGACAAAATTTGGATGGTGCTGATGTATATGGACAATGTTTGGGCAGTGTTGTTATCATTAATGGGCCATGTGCCCCATGGGTTGATAGTGTACAGTGATACACGTGTTAGACCTACTACTATTGAAATGAGTTTGGTGTGGTCCAAGCCCACTTGAGGACCATGGGTGCGGCCCATCCATGAGGCCATCATGATGTATTTTGGCCCATGGGCGGGGCCCACCTATTTGTATGGTTAGGCCCATATCGCGTGGCCCATTTGATGTAATTAAGGCCCAGATACGTGGTCCATTTGTTGTATATGAGGCCCACATGTGAGGCCCATGGTGATGCATTGAATCGGCCCATTTGATTTGATCCATTTGGTTGGCCCATTTGAATCGATCCATTCGAATCGGTCCATTTGATCGACCCATTCAAACGGCCCGATGCGATGTATGTGAGGCCCATGAGCGAGGCCCAATGTGATGTATGTGTGGCCGTTTCATTCTGTATGAATTCCTTATGTAGGCTACTCCTTGGGAGCAATGTTGGTTAGATGTCCACATTGATGGCCAATGATGGTTAGATGTCCTCATTGTGACCATCCCTTAGGCCTTGTTAGGCCCATTCTCGGTGTGGGTTAACCCAAATAAGTGGGCCTCATTCGCCGTATGTGATTTATCGATTTCAATTTTTGAGTATGTGACAACATAGCATCATGATACATATTTATATGCATCATCTGCATGCTTGTGATGAGATGCGTGATTGATCATAGCACATGCCATTGGGTAGATTGTTATGGACTCCCTGGTAAGGGGAGATGCCCACATAAGCACGGGGTACGTGCATGATTGCTGTATGACTGGATTGTGTGTCTCATCCATCTCGCAATGTGTGACATGTATATTGTACGCCCTAGCGACATCAGGGCCATAGCCTCCACAGGCATATCGTAGTTGGCAGGATTAGATACTATAAATCTTATTCTACATGGGGTGCTATATATATCCCTAGGTGAAAGTCCCTAAACCTTTATGGTACCAGGAGGTTGCTCCAACGTATAGACCGAGTAGGTGCATGAGCGCCGAGTGCCGATTACTAGAAGGCCGCGCTTTCTACTGTGTCGTGGTCGGTTGGAAGGGGGTGCGGCCTTACCTGCCTAAGTGGAGGGGGCAAAGCTAGGCTAAGTTTGACCAGCTTGAGGAAAGGGGTCCGCTATTGACGAGCTGGGCCGGATATTGGTCGGCAGATAGTGAGGTCTCTTCCACTCACCTTATTGCATGTGATGAAGCGGTAATCTGGTTGAAGTGCACTAGACCCCAGTGATATTCTAGATTTAAACTGTATTGATATATGGACTCAGATAAGGATTTGTATGCTTGAGTTGCATCTCGCATTGCATGGCCTTAGTATGGCTGACATCATTCATGCCTTGCTTCGCATAGCCTTTGTACGGCTAATGGTATTCATGGATTCATCAGCATGTTCTGCATTACTCTGATACTGCATAACTGTATTACTACCTTATGCACATACTTTCACCACTCTCTAAACTTTCCATAAGCTTCTGCACAACTGTTGCGTGCAGGTGACATTGGACTGCAGCAGCACTAAGGCAGGAGCACATAGCAGATCATCTTAGAGCTTTTTGTCCATTATCATTGTATTTTCCTTTATGCTCATTGTACTTATAAAATTTTTTATTATAGTGGAAATGTGATGGAGTTTTTGGTTGTTATTTGTGGGTTATGCCTTTGGTTATGCTTATTACGAAGCAAACTGCTGTTGAAAATCCTCCTCGTAGCATCTCAGGATCAGAACCGGGCGAATGGGCACTGGGAGCCGAGAATGGGGTACTATGGAGGTTGTCGGCGCCGAATTCTATGATCGGGAATTTTGTGAGCCCGGTTTCTAAGTTTGAGGCATGACAACTAGTCTAACTTTAAGAAATATGCATGTTCCCTATCCTAACTCCTTTCAATCATCCCAAGAATATGAAATCTCTAGTTATCTTATTTCCTTCATAACATTTCTTCTTTTATCATTATATCCTCATTATTATAGATCACCCTTAAATGAAGATTCCCATCGGGTTTGCTTCATAACATAAGGTATCGTACTTGTAATGGTAACAGTAATGGATACTTAAGTATCCTTACTTCGGATTACTAACACAACTGTTATGGTCATTGCATTCACGCTCTATAATAAAAAAAATTTCCATCACTTTTTTTTTCTTTAATATTCTCTCTTTTAAGCATATATCAATAGTACTAGTTCATTCAACCTTATTTAAATCAAAATATGTTATTCTAGTTTACATATCATATTTCTCACTTAGTTAGCTAGGGTGTATTGTGAATTCAGTACATCAAATTATAACTCACTTTAAACTAGTGATTAAATAATTGAACTCAAGTCTATAATTTTCAGTTATCAGAATTTTGACTACTATTGACCTAGACTAAGTATTAACTTTACCTTTGGAATTCGCATAATATCATGTTCACATTCTGTTATATAAAAATATTATTTTGAAAATGTTGAAATTTTTTTCCATAAACCTAAAAAAAAATAAACTTAAACCTAATTAAACCTTAAAAAAAATAAAATAAACTGAAACCTAAAAAAACTCACATGGATGACTATCCACACACCCCAATCTAAAATCTACATTGTTCCCAATGTAATGATAATGTAATGCAGAGAATAATAAAAATAAAAGAAAGGGTGGATAGTACCTACCATGAAGAACTCACCTGCTATGTGACACTAAAAAAATTGAATATGATAGAAATCCTACACAAATGCTCCGTCAGATTAGGAGCATCAATTTAAATATTCTGGCTCATAAAGAGAGTCAGATTCCTCTCCTAAATGAAAGTTTTCCACATAAGGTTTCAATCTCTGACCATTAACCTTGTACACATTGTCATTATGTGGATTCTCAATTTTAACAACACCATGAGTATAAACATTCTTCACAATGAAGGGGCCTGTCCATCTTGATCTTAAATTTCCCGGAAAGAACTGGAGACGGGAATTGTACAATAAAACCTTTTGCTGAGGTTCAAAATTCTTCCTCAGGATGTTTTTGTCATGAAAAGCTTTGGTCCTTATAACACTCCAATTTTCAGAACCCGAGTACACGACTCGAATTCAAAAAATCCAGGAGTTAGCTAAAGGTAATGGTAATCAACGAGTAAATCAAATTGCAAATAGTGGGAAAAGAAACATAATATATATTTGAACCAACATATGAACAATATTCTGGTCCACTCAGCTGGGGGCCAATTACAAAACCTCCAGTTCTCAAACTCTAAATGTACTGAAATAAATTAAAGGGCTAATCTACTGATTCAGCCCAAAATAGGCAGCCGCCTCTTGCTGCGGCTCTTCGTCATAGAGTTCCTCCTCAATTGCCACACCCTCCAAATCTGTTGTATACTCATCAGTCCTGCACCTACGTCCTCTGTATGGTTGAACATTGTTGAATGAGTGGCCAGATCAGTGTGATCTCCCCTCAAGATTACACACTGCCACCCTAAACAAGGAATAACATAAAAACATACAAGTAATCCAAAACATAGTAGATGCAGTCTTGTTCAGTGCATGGATGTATGAAATACAATCATCGCCCCGTGGATGCTCATCCATGAGGACAGTGGGGTCGTCATCCATTCGATCATCGAACCTGGGAAACATCATCCAGTCAGAACAATACGTACATCATGTACGATAACAATAGATATTGGTCTGTGCCATGTATGCATGATTAGACAGTCCATTGTTAATCCAATTACACTCAACATTTTAAAATAAGCTCACGGTCACTACAGGGAGCTCTTAACCCAGCGTAAGCCGACGGCTCGGGCATAGTATCCCATGAATACCATCCCCAACCCATGAGGCTACCATTTTAGGGTGTGTGTAGTATCCACCAACATGTGGTCAATCAATTCAACATAAAGGGGCCACCACCAATGTCGACTGGGAATGAAATGTTGAAGTTACCAAATGTGGCGATTAAAACATGACGGCATGAATGGCTCAAAGACGAGTAAACAATGGTATTTAGGAAGGTTATGAAGTTTATCCCAAGTCAATTAGGTGAAACCACACATGGATGATAAACCCTATGGTCAAACACCACAACCAAAACCTTCATGTCAGGGGCCTACTTATGTCACAACTAGTCTAGTTATACCCCAAGCACGGACTCTCCTTTGCTAGGACTTCTCATGGAGAGATTTCAACAATATGTGTGTCATAGCAACATAAATCATAATATGAAAAGGGAATAAAGAACAATACTTATATTTCTATCAATACACACTAACTGAGTTAACGTAAGATACATAACATGAATGACTAGCTTATTCACTTAGGCAGATTAGAGAAATTAAGAATCTAAACAATAGTAAGCATGATGATTATCATTAATGCAGTCTACTTCCATACACAACTAGCCATTTACACTGATAAAGCTACTATTTCTGGTCTAGTTAGGGATGGAAAGCTTAAGGGGAGGAAAATATCACCAGACAAATAACAGTGTGCCCTTTGATCCGAGTAATCGCGAGTACCTAGCCATCCAATAACACGACAGTAATCTCTTGGTCATTCCCAATATAACAATTAATATTAGAAGGTGTCCCTATCTATAAAATATGTGCGGGTAGGGAGGACTTAGTGATTTGGGGTACATGGGCCTAATTCATGATGACCAGGCCCACTACCCTCTTACCCAGTAAGGACCCAATTCGGGCCCTAAATTCACACATAACTAAAGGCTGAACTGGTCATTCATTTTGGCCCAGCTATAGGGCCTAACATGACCCAAGATGCAGCTAGGTTAGGCCGTCGTTGGCCCATCAATTCATGACTCAACCCAGCATCCCATTTGAGTATGGCCCACATGCATTGCAAAGTGAAACACCTATGGCCCTTTGAATGAGATGCGGCCCATCTGATTTTCAGATTGCGGCCCACGTGACATTTCAGGGTGCGGTTTTTGCACATAATGGTGAGGCCCACTGTACTATAGCTGTGGTGCGGCCCACTGAGATGGATCTCAAGTGCGGCCCACATGGCTGTATATGGTGCGGCCCACCTGTTGGTGTCGTGTGGCCCATCGTGGTCAGGGATGAGGCCCACCAACATGGTGCAACCCACCCCTACTTCAGTCGGCCCACATGGAGTCTGCTAACGTCAATACCCAATCATCTAGTTGGTGGGACCCACTGCACAGATCGTGTAGATGAAACACGTATATCATGGTGGGGTCCACATACGTGGCCCACCATCATATGGACGGGTTTGTCAAAGGGATAGATGGCTTGGATGGAGCACGTCCATCAGTGGTGGACTCCCATGAGGTGTGGCTCACATAGAGTACATATATATATTATATACATACGCCTGGTGGGTCCCTCGTAGACGTGGGGCCCACATATAATATTTTATGGTATATTACACGTACTGGAGGGTACCCTAGCTAATCACTATAGGTGGGGCCTATTATGATAGGGCCCACTTAGAATTTACTTTGGGCCCAGGTCCCATCCATTTTACAAGCCGACGACGTTGTAGACGGTTTGGGTTCCTCCATCCTTTGGGATGATTTCTAGACCTCATCAGAGGTTGATTTTGGTCCGTTTTTCTATAAGGTGTGGCCCCTGACATTGGCCAGTGGGGCCCATCTGTAGCCAGTGTGTAGCCCATCGTCCGCAGCCCTGCTGAGAGCTGGTCCCATGCAGCTCGCCCGGCTCCCTGTCCAGAGAGCATCCAACTAATGGACAGATCCTCGCATTGCTCCATAGCCTACCTGAAGCCTACCTTCTACATCATCCTTGGCCCCCATCTTGGCCATTGATTGATATGATTTCAGCCCAAGGCAGAGCCCCAGATGGGCATGCAGCAAGCCATGAACATGGCCGTTCCTTGGCCAGTTCTCAGCTCAAAGCAGAGCTTCGGCTCTACCCAGTTTTTGCCCGACGCACAGCCATTGTTTGGCTGGATCCTGGCCCGAAACGGGTGCTGCAATAGGGTTAGATTTCACATCAAAACAGAGCTATAGATCGGCTCAGCTCTGGTTCAAAACAGGGACCCTTTACTAGCTGATTTCTCAGTCCGTTCCACAGTCATTATTTGGCTTGGGCCTGGACTGAAACAGTGTCAGTTTCCAGCCTTGTTTTAGGCATGATCTCAGCCATTATTTGGCTGGTTTCTGGCCCTAACTACGGCCACCATTCCTGCGTTCAATGTCAATATGCTACTGCTGTGTGGACTGGTTCGGACACGGAATAGAGCCATCACCTAGCTCAGTTTCAGACCAAGTTTCCACAGCTGTTTCATCCTGATGGGACCCGAAGCTTAGCAATTATTTGGCCTGGGTTTAGCTCAGAATCAAGGCCATTGGTTGGCCTAGTTCCTGCTCAAAACAGGGTCCTAATGCTACTTGACTTCGGCCTAATGCATGACAAGTTTTCTGCCATAGCTTAGTCCAGAACAGAGGCATTTCTTAGCCTGGTTTGTGGGCTGAAACAGCTGAATTTAGAGGGCCATACGACCTTACAATGCCGAAGGTTAGAGGCATTACTTGATTCCTAGTGCTGCTACTCGACGGTGGCTCAACTCAGTGCAGAGCCAAGCTCTACCAGCGCCCGACCTCACTCTTCTTCCTCTCTACACTCTCTTTCCTCCTCTCTTTTTCTTGGCGTCAATCCCGAGGGCCACAATGCCCTTTTATAGTAGGGGAGAGAAGGCATTCAACAGTCGAATTTGCCTGTGGGCAAGGGATGCCCAGGATCGCGCCTGTCCCTGCCTTTCCCAGGGAAGAAAGTCCTCTCTTCTGCTCTCCTTCAACAGGCCCTGTATGGCCATTTTTGGCAAAAGGAAGGGCATGCTTCCAACGTGAAAATGGATGGATGGGATCACATGATCGGACCGATCGTGAGCCGTCCAATAGATTTCGTTGTGGTCCCACCCCTCGGACGCCTTCCACGTGTAATGCATTGAACTGTCGCACGCTATCTTTTCTGTCCGTTTACCAAAGCCCAAGAGCCTATACGATTTTGTTAAGTGGATCCACGTTAATAAAATGAGCGGCTTGGATGGCTTGGAAAGTGCCTATGGTAGGCCACCTAGAAGCTTAAAGATCCCCCCGTTCGTCCTCTATTTGGCGGGAAGCATTTGCTTCTTCATTTTTTTTGAAAAGAGCTCGATCAAAGGTTGTTTGACTGAGCCTATAATTCTAGTGAACGCCGTGTGCACTTGCACGGGGTGTACATGAACTTCATGAGGGGGCCATCATCGAGGGTGTGACAAATCCGTTCTGTCCATTTTTCTTGAGACCCAGGAATAGGGGTCCCAGCCCATTTTGGTGTGGGGCCGAGGCCCAGGTGGGACGTTACACACTTCACTGGCTATTGTTGGCCCATACGACGCGATCTGCTAGTCGGGTGGGCCTAATACTAATTTTCAACGGTTAACATAAGGTACTGGTTATGATGAAGGCTTGGTTTGTCGCTAACTAACTCTCAAGTGTTGGAGACAAGTGTGTGGTGCCCATATTAATTGACATGGCGTCTTTAAATCAGAGTGCTCGAATAGCCTCACTTTCTCGACTGTCGTAGGGCGTGTTCTGACTCCTAGAGTCCCTGATGGATAACCTTAATGTCGACTAGAATCCCCACCCTGTATATATCGAGTATAAGTTATTTGGTTAATCCAATCTATTTTAGGTCGATGTGGGTTTTAGAGGTAACACCCGTGTTCCAAGGGTACGGGGTGTTACAGTCCTCTCTTTATAAATTTTGGAATTTTCATAGGAGTCTCTCCTCAGCTCCTCTAATTCATTCAACTCTAATTTCCTTTACCCACTTGCTTAGTCCATATTAAAGTTTAATTTCTTTATTGCCCAGTAAGCTCTATGTTCCAATTCCACAGGCAAGTGGCAAGCCTTCCCATACACCAATCTGTATGGGGACATTCCAATCGGGGTCTTATAAGTAGTCCTAAAGCATCAGACAGTCTGAGGGACCAATCCTTCCTATCTGACCTTATAGTTTTCTCTAAAATGTGTTTGATTTCCCAATTAGAAATTTCAGCTTGCCCACTCATTTGTGGGTGGTATGGGGTGCTCACTTTATGCTTGATGCCATATTTTTTCATCAAAGCCTTAAATGTCCTATTACAAAAGTGAGACCCGCCATCACTAATGATGACCTTTGTAATTCCAAATCTAGAAAAAATATTTTCCTTGAGGAATCGTATGACCACTTTGTTGTCATTAGTCCTACTTGGAACTGCCTCAATTCACGCTGAAACATAGTCCACACCAACCAATATATAAAGAAATCCAAAAGAAGATGAAAATGGGCCCATAAAATCAACACCCCAACAATCAAATATCTCCAACGGTAAAATTGGGGATAAATGCAACATGTTGCGCCGGGACACTCTTCCCAACCTTTGACATCTATCACAAGCAACACAGAAAGCATGGGTGTCTTTAAACATGGTGGGCCAGTAAAAATTACACTACAGGATTTTTACAGTGGTTTTCTTAGCAGAAAAATGGCCACCACATGTTTCCATGTGGTAAAAAGAATAACACTCTGAACTTCATCATTTGGAACACAACGTCTAAAAATTTGATCAGTCTCATATTTATATAAATATAGGTAATCTTAGAAGAAGTTCCTAACCTCGGTTTCAAAATGCTTCCTATCTTATCACTTCCAATGATAGGGCATTTTTCCTGTTACAAGATAGTTCATTATATCCGCATACCAAGACAATTTGGAGATCGCAAATAATTGTTCATCAGGGAAAGTGTCTTGAATATGCATATCCTCAGTGGAATCATCTAACACCAATTTGAAAAGGTGATCGGCCACTATGTTTTTTACTCATTTCTTATGTTTTATCTCTAAGTCAAATTCATGGAGTAGGAGGATCCATCTCAAAAGTTTCGGCTTTACATCTTTCTTAGATAATAAATATTTTAAAGCCAAGTGGTCCGTAAAAATGATCACTTTGGATCCGAGCAAGTAGGACCTAAACTTATCTAAAGCAAAAACTACTGCAAGTAACTCTTTTTTAATTGTTGAGTAGTTCACTTGGGCTGAATTTAGAGTTCTACTTGCATAGCGAATAATGTAGGGCCGTTTATCTTTCCTTTGGCCTAAAACAGCTCTTATGGCATAATCACTTGCATCGCACATTAGTTCAAAAGGAAGTGTCCAATCTGGTGAATGCATGATAGGTGCAGTGGTAAGGGATGATTTAATTTTATTAAAGGCACTTACACACTCATCTGTCCACTTAAATGGAACATCCTTTTGAAGAAGATTAGTCAAGAGTTTAGTAATGGCACTAAACTCCTTGATGAATCTTCTATAAAAAACTAGCATGCCCTAGAAGTGATATAATATCTCTAACAGTTCGGGGGATAGGTAGATTAGCAATAATGTTGAGTTTTGAGCGATCTACCTCGATTCCATTTTTGGAGATAACATGGCCCAATACAATTCCTTTTTGAACCATGAAATGACATTTTTCCCAATTTAAGACAAGGTGCTTCTCTTCACACCTAGATAAGACAAGAGATAAATTGTTGAGGTATTTTTCAAAATTACTCCCAAATACAGAGAAGTCATCTATGAAAACCTCAAGAAACTTCCCAACCATATTTGAAAAAATACTTAACATACACCGTTGAAAAGTTGCTGGGGCATTACACAATCCAAATAACATCTGTTTAAAAGCTAACGTACCAAATGGACAAGTGAACGTGGTTTTCTCTTGGTCTTCCAGGGCTATCTCTATTTGGTTATATCCGGAATATCCATCAAGAAAACTATAGAAGGAGTGACTTGCTACCCTCTCTAAAACTTAATCAGTGAATGGTAGAGGGAAATGGTATTTCTTTGTGACCTGGTTCAATTTTCTATAGTCAATGCAAACACGCCAACCAGTGGTGACACGTGTTGGTATGAGTTCATTATTAAAATTCTGCACAATAGTTGTTCTAGATTTCTTTGGGACTACTTGAGTTGGACTCACCCAAATAATATCGGATATTGGGTAGATGATTCCTACATCCAATAATTTGATCACCTCATTTTTTACAACTTCCATCATGTTTGGAATGAAATGCCTGTGAGGTTGTCTAATTGGTTTGGTGTCCTCATCGAGGTGGATTCAATGGGTGCATATGGAAGGGCTTATACCCTTTATATCAGAA
The DNA here is from genome assembly GCA_030180095.1 of Magnolia changhungtana. Classification (NCBI taxonomy): domain Eukaryota; kingdom Viridiplantae; phylum Streptophyta; class Magnoliopsida; order Magnoliales; family Magnoliaceae; genus Magnolia; species Magnolia changhungtana. The sequence goes on along the minus strand of JASAUF010000502.1, from coordinate 425,478 downwards.
ATGGTCCAGCCCAAGGCTCCTTTGTGGTCTCTTAGAATATTCAATAATTTAATCTCTTCATCCTTGTTTAAAAATGAAGCGATCACCACATGATAAGTTTTATTTTCACCTAAGTATACATACTTAAGATCATTTGGTAGTGGTTTTAAATCAAGCTCTGGAACATTGGTTAGTGATGGTAAAGGTTGCGAGTCCTCGATCGATAGGATTTAAGTGCATGGTCTCCATTAGTACATACCAATGTCTTGGGTGGTAGTGCTCTCATTATCATCACAAATTTCAGCAAGTACTTTTTCTGAATCAGAAATTTTCAAGTCCCCAAAGACTTGAATCAATTCCTTAGTTAGACTAGGTTCCAATTATTCTTCTTCTATCAACCAGTCTCTGAAATTCAGCTCATGGATTTCATTATTATTAATAGGCTTCTTACATATATTGAAAATATTTAGCTCTAGAGTCATGTTACCAAAAGATAAGTTTATCATTCCATTCCTGCAATTTATGATTGCATTTGAAGTTGTCAGGAATAGGTGGCCTAAAATGATGGGAACTTGAGCACTAGCGTTTACACATGGTTCAGTGTCTAGTACAATAAAATCCACAGAGAAGTAGAATTTCTCCATTTGGACTAACACATCCTCTAAAATTTCCCTTAGTACCTTAATGGAGCGGTTAGCTAGTTGGAGTGTAATCGTCGTTGGTTTAAGCTCGCCTAACCTCATTTGTTTGTAAACCGAATAAGGTACTAAGTTGACACTTGCACCCAAATCTAGCAAAGCATGCTCAATTTAAAAATTCTCAATAATACAAGGAATAGTAGGACTACCCAGGTCTTTATATTTGGGTACGGCCCTTTGTTGAATGATAGCGCTCACTTTTTCAGTAAGGAGGGTCTTTTTGTGCACATTTAATTTCCTCTTTACAGTGCACAAGTCCTTGAGATATTTAGCATATGATGCAATTTGTCTAATGACATCAAGCAGAGGAATATTAACAGTAACCTTTTGGAGCACATCCAACACTCTTAATATTTCATGAGGACAGTTGGATTCCGAAGTCTAAATGGGAACGGAACTGGAGGCTCATATGACTTAGTCGCTTTATCCTTTTGTTGTGTGGCTCTTGAACCATAGTCGGTTCATCATTCTCTTGAAATAGTAGCTCATCCTCTGGTATTTCTACCAATTGCATTATCTTGTTATCGACCTCTTTTTCACTTCTCAAGGTAATGATAGCCTTAGCTTGTTCACGATGTAGCTCACTTGGATTTGAGTCTCCAATGAATTGTGTGTTTCTAGGGTTTGGCACAGGTTGAGAAGGAAGGGTGCCTTTTTTCCTAGTATTTAGTTGAGTCTCAATCCTAGTCACGACTGTTTTTAATTCCTGATTTGATTAGATTAGAGATTGATCTATTTGAGCTTGAGAGTTTATGAATGTGGTCAATGCATCCTCCACAAATATTGCTTTGGTGGGGGCACTTATGGTGCATTGTTAGGTGCCCTAAAGAAGTTATTTTGTAAAGGCATTTGAGGTGCATTAGGCGCATTAATTTATGGTACATTCCTTCAACTAAGATTATGATGGTTACACTAATTTGGATTATACGTGTTTCCCATTGGTTGCATAACTGACCTTTAGTAGTTATTTATAGCATTTGCTTGCTCATGCTCATGTGTGATATTTTGTACAACTGGGATTATTGGACAATCCTTTGTGTCATGGTCTGTACTACCACAAATGCTATAAAAATTACCTAAGAAAGTGTTTTGTTTAACCATATGAACCTTCCTAATTTCCAAGGCTTCGACCTTTCTAACTAATGAAGCGAATTTTGCATTAAGGTCGTCTTCCTCTCTTAGAACATGCATCCCTGCTTTCTCTCTAGGAATGAGTCTAGTTTGATCTAGTTTAGCAGAGACATCCCATGTCTGCGTATTCTCTGCTAACATATGTAGAAAATCTCAAGCCTCATTATAATCATTGTCAAGAAAGGTTCCACCACACATCATCTCTATGAACTGACAGATATCCATGGTGAGCCCCTTTCAGAACGCATCAATCACGTGTCATGGTTCATAACCATGATGTGGACAAGTAAAAGGTCTTTGAAGCACTCCCAAGCTTGGAAAAACAATTCATTCCCCTTTTGGGAGAATGACATGATTTCCTATTTAAGTACATTTGTTTTGTGCTCAGGAAAGATTTTTTTCAAAAACTCTCTAATTGAGGCTTGCCATGTAGTGATGGTATTAGGTCTTAGAAAGTTCAATCATGCTTTGGCCTGATCCTTTAGAGAAAATGAGAATAACCTAAGCTTAAGCACATCCCTATTGCCATTGTTTACTTGTAATGTTGCAATTACTTCCTTGAAGTCCTTGAAGTGCAAGTAGGGGCTTTCAGAATCCAAGCCATGAAATTTAGGAATCAATTGAATCATACCTGGTTTAAAATCAATGTTCCCTATGTGAGCAGGGAATACTATGCAAGATGGTAAAGTTGATCTCTCAGGGTGTAAACGTTCATGTAAAGTCCGTAGTTAGTTTAACACATTCCTATGAACTCCATTTTCATCCTCAAGAGGAGGATTAGGTTAATTTTCTCTATTTTGATTTATAATTGGATCTGACAGATTTGGATTTGGATTATCAACTAGGTCTGCCATGAAATCTAAGTGATGTTGAGTGCCTCTTCTAAGTGAATGATCAAGGCCTGGAACTAGTTCGTGTAACGCCCTGAAAATTGGGGGTCGAGCATAAACTCAACTCCCGAGTTCCAGAACATCACTTATGCAACAAAATGAATGATGATTGAATGTTGACCTTGTATTTGTGCATTGAACATGAGTGAGATTAAGCCAAAAGAGAATATCATACTCCGAGAGACAATAAATTAGCAAGCGGAAGACCGATAGGTAGATAAAATATATAAACTGTGGTGAGTCTCCAGTGTGATAAAGTTACCAGGTTAAATAATTACAAGTAAATTATACCAAGTTGTGTAGTATGATCTAGTCAACATCCTGTAGCCTCTCGACAGCCTACCGAGATATTGTTTTGCGAATCAAGGTACGGCTCTCACGAAGCCGCGAGCAAAGACATATACGAGAAAGCATTCCCGTCGTCATAGAAGTCCGGCTCCGCCTTAGAAATAGCGTCGCCATCTGCAATCAGACAAAGATTGGTGGGTGTTCGGAACACCGTCCCGTATCGTAGGAGTGAGTGATCAACTCAGTGGAACAATAAAGCATAGGTTAACATGTTATCAATTCAGTCAAGCAGTAATAATAAAGCAGTACAAATCAAACAATTCTAACTACTCTTATTAAGTGCGAGAATGAAATGACATGATGCTGTATGCCCTTGCCAAACTACCCTCATGCGACATCATCTTACGTTCGCGAATGCTTAACTCCCTCAGTGCGCCACATCTACTAAGCACATGCGGTGTGATGATGATCATGATTACCGAGTTATTATTAGTCCATTTCAAACAGCAGTATTGGGAAACTAAGGTACCTCCCTTGTATCATTCCCAAACATGATCCATTCTAAGGTCGTCAGTCATAGTTAATCTCATATGATATTATGGTTTGAGAGGCGTAGCGAAGGCATCACAAAGGGCTCGTCACCCGTTAGTACGGATACAGATCTCACCGTATGCGGCTCAATTGCTGACCGTCAGCTCGAGTACAGGTCTCACCGTACTTGGCTCAATCACTAGCCATCAGCTCGAGTACAGGTCTCACCGTACTCGGCTCAACTCATACTCTAGTTGCTGTGAAAGACTCGTCGCCAATCACAGACCCTTGGAGTATACTCGAAGATACTACGGAGGACTCGTCGCCCGTCAGCACGAGCACAGGTCTCACCGTACTCGGCTCTCGCCGTAAGTATCGACAAATTCTCGAATATAGTGTCCCATACCACCATAATCGGCTCACGAGTCTGGTTGCTCACCGGGTCACTACGGGAGGCACGTGGCCCCGGTGTGGGCCGACAAAGGATGTTACGACTTCCACGGTGTCCCATACCACCATGCCCGGCTCATGAGTCTTAGCGGATCGAGTACCATGGTTAAAAGGGATTTCAAAAAAATGGTAAGTTTGGTACCCTAGGTTCAGCGATCTCGTGCGACCAAACATGGTGAACATAAATAAGACGGATCGGGTTACTTGACGAGCTCGGCTGGCTCGAATTACACAACAAGTTGAATGGCATGAAGTGCATAAGCACTTCGCGTGGCCAACCACTATCGCCAACCGAAAGTACGACTCGGGTTCATCGAACACATCTCACGTGGCAAATGAATCGCAGCCACGAATTCAATTCTGGTACCGATTGTCTGGACTATAATCATAGCCCCAAACATGATAACTTGCAGATAGATAAAGCAGTAATGGATCAAGATTCCACTCATACAATCAAGGTATGATATTATCCGTTTAGGGTCACATGTGGTACATTGCATTAAAGCACTTTCTCTCATTCTCTGCTCCCCATCACCCATGACGGATCATACAACGTAAATATAAATTTAAACATATGCATTACATAGTTATAATCATAAAGCAGTTGAGCATGTTATGAATCACAACACAAGCATGAGTTTATACATGTTCAATTCCTAATCACACAACAATCCAAGGAGATCATACACATAGTTAAAAGAGGTTGAGGTAAATCATATCTCAACACCCTTATACATTACAATTTGCTAACTACTACTCATTCAGACATTTCAAAAAAAACACTTAAACAAACATACATCAACATACATGACATATGTCGATCACATAGGCATTAGGCCAAATCCTTTCCCTAGGGAGTTGCCCCAATCATAACACGCGTACACCCACGACGGATAGTCATGGCAAGCAGGAATCCAAGTTCCATATTCATTCAGTCATTTCCACAAACACTTGGGCCACACATTTTAGCATATATGGTGTATATTGGCCGTGGCGTGATTTAGGGCAAATCCTTTCGTCAAAGGGGTATCGCCAATACAACAATCATGAATCCATGACAACTAGTCATGGCGAGTACGAATGAGAATTCGGTACTCATTCAATCATTTTCACAAACACTTAGAATAAACTATTACAACATACAGGGTGTATGTTAGTAAAACATGTATTAGGGTTATCCCTTAGCCAAGTGGGTATTTTATCCATGTATAATATATTACTACAGCAAATAATCATGATAAATTCATCTCCCAATATTTATACGTATACAGTATTTTCTAGAATACGCATTTTCAACATACATAGTGTATACAAGCAAGCATGTATTACGGCGATTCCCTTCGCCAAGCAAACGTTTTATACGCACATAATATATTTATACAACAATTAATCATGACAAACACATCACTAAAATATACATGTATACGGTACTTCTTACAATACCGTATTTCTACATACATAGTGTTTGTTAGTAAACATGTATTTACGCGAATCCTTTCGCCAAATAAGTATTTTAACCATACGTCATATATCCATACGTCAAATAAACATGTCAAACAAATTTCCAAAAAAAATACGTATATGGTATTTTATACGAATACCTAGAGTATGTGAATTTCCAAATTCTACAATTCTAATCGAAACAGAAAATGGAAAGCATTTTGTACATGTGCAATTGCATGCAGATCATGAATCTATCATTATCTGACATTGAAAGCGTTGGAAACCGCAACCTATACACCTAAAGTCCTCACCTTTAGTCGTAGAATCGTAATGGAGTCGATAGGTTCGCTAAGCTTCCGTATACGGGAGTTTAGCAACCTAGAGAATGAAATAAGTTAGCTATTTCCTAACCTACAACTGTCTAATCCCCCAAACAGGTTAGGGTTAGGGTTTATTACCTAGAAATGATGCAGGAATCGCCGGGAAAACGGCAAGAATGAGGTGGTTAAGCACCGATAGCAGTAGGGAACAACAGCAGGGAGTTTCTCCCAGATCTCCCGCACTTTCTCTCTCTTTTCTCTCTCTCAAATCCAAATTCGTATGGCTGCCATGAGAGAGGGTTTAAGGTCCTTATATAGTCTCAAAACTTTCCAAAATAGACTCAGGTTCAAGGGTTACTACTATTATAGGTATTTCGGCGATGTTCCAGCTCAAAAGAGTGTTTTTGGTGGCCCCCCTTGAGCCAAACGTCAGACTTAAGCTCACCACTCATGGATCCACGTGGGATGATGTTTTCGACTCGATCGGATTCCCAGATCGCACGTGGCGGACCACTTTCAGTTCAACAGTTAGTGGGCCACGATCCGAAATTCCAAGTACATGTAAATGTTCCTGAAATTTTTCTTAATCCGAGGGTGTAATTTAGTCGATTCGACGGTTTATAGTTTGCTTATCTTGATGTGCAAGCGAATGGTGCCGTATCACTATTCCGGATATTTATTTTGTAAAGGGAATAGTGTTTTCACACTCCTCGCTCAGGATCCAAACGAATGGCCGTGGGACATCGGTGGACTGCATCCCCATTTTGAGATGATTGTCAAGCCCGGTGAGGCGGTCCTAGTTCCTTAACCGTGTTAATCGGACTTATAATCGTGCGGTCCACGGATCCGATCACTATGAGTTTCAAGATGCTCCCGAGAGCAGCCGGGTAATGAGTTCGATCCTAGATTTTAGGGTAACCTAGCGTCAATGATTTTACAAGTTTTGGGTCTTGCAGATCGTATTTAAAACGATTCAAACAGATTTCGTAGCTAATCTAGTTTAGCACTTAGTCACTTTGTCTCATTCCTAAGGGATTTAGTCTCATAAGATTTCTGTCGGAGGTGGTACTTAGTCATTTGTAGTTTGTATCTGAAGTGATCCAAGTTATACTATTTAGCTAGTTTAAGATAGTGTCTAGGGTGAAAGTTCTTAGAAAAATTGGAAGATCAAGGTGATGAAGGGTGAGATTTGTGAAGGAAATGAGTTCAAAGGCGGCTTTAGACTTTGGGATTCAGTTCTGACAAGTTAATGAGGTATTAGGATCGACCCATTGCCTAAGGACGTCTAATCCCAGGTTGGCAAAAATCCGGGGCGTTACAGTTCGCCTTCGGATGAGAGTTGATTTTTTTTATTATATTTCAACGGGACATAAACCATCCACGCCACATAATAAATATCACTAATTCAAATAGCAAGTATAATACTTAAAATAAAAATAAAAACTTAACTAACAACCCAGGCGGTAGGGCCAACCATGAGAGTTCAATCCACAAAGCAAAATAAATCAACAACCCAAGCGGCAGGGCCGACCATGAGGGTTCAATCCACAAAGCAAAAATAAATCAATAACCCAGGTGGCAGTGCCGACCATGAGGGTTCAGTCCATAAAGTAAAAATAAATCAACAACCCAGGTGATAGGGCCGACCATGAGAGTTCAATCGACAAAGCAAAAATAAATCAACAACCCAGGCGGCAGGGCTGACCATGAGGGTTCAATCCATAAAGAAAAATAGATCAACAACCCAGGCGGTAAGGCTGACCATGAGGGTTCAATCCACAAAGCAAAATAAATCAACAACCCAGGTGGCAGGGCCGACCATGAAGGTTCAATCCACAAAGCAAAATAAATCAACAACTTAGGCGGCAGGGCCGACTATGAGGGTTCAATCCACAAAGCAAAAATAAAAAATAAATCAATAAAATTAAAATTAATGTAGAAATTAAACTATGTTAATATGAAAAATAGATTCAACGGATGATCTTTATAATCAAACAGCAACTATAGGACAACCATAGCACTCGGGTGATAAAATCCCAAGCATGGCAACCTTATGTCATAGTTAGTGCTTGAAAGACCCAACTGAATTTACTTTCAAAGAAAAAAAAGAAAATCTACAAAAAATTTGGAAGGTTTAGAAGAGAACTTACCTTTGAAAAGTACTTACCTTAGCCATCTTGCATAGATCTAATCTATCTCAGTCTCTCCCTGGCAACGGTGCCAAAAACTTGATTGCTTGCCTCAAAGTATAGAGGTTCGTAAGTAATATCCCATGAATACAGGGTCGATCTCACAAGGAGATTAATTGTGAGAATAAGAAAATCAAATGCAAAACAAATTAAGTAATAAAAAAAACTAAACTGATGATTTAATTTTAGGAGTTTTGAATGGACATAATTCAACTGAATTAAAACAACACCGAAGCTTCAAAGTTCCACACATAGGTTAATGTTCCAAAATCATGATGACTTGGATAACATAACTAGAATCCGAGCACTATGGTTGGCCTAATCAGAAAATAAAATAATTTAAAGATTTTAATAAATGATATAAAAGATTAGAAAATCATGGATGTGCGCCATTGATATATATTCTCAAGCGCCAGTGATTTTAAGAATTCATATTTATAAGATAATGAAAATCAAAGAAATATAATAGGTTGAGAACCTCTCCTATCTAGGAAATCAATTGATCTAGGGTAAGCTTATCCATCAATGTGGATCTCATATGATGGAAACAAATCACATTAGGATAAAAAAATAAACATAAACAATAGATAACATGCATACACTATTCTTCTCATCATTAAAATAATCAATCATCATAACTTAAAGAATTATTAAACCCATGTGCTTCGTTTCTAGCTTCTTCTTTTTTTCACCCCCACACACTCACACTAGTAGAATTTCACCACCTATGGGTACTCGAACCCTTGACTGGGAGTTGAAACTCCTGAGCGTCTACCACCCTCGCAAGAGTAAGGACCCCTTCCCTTCTAGCTTGAGCCAGAAGGAACTTAGAAAAAACATAATTGGAATAGAGAAAGAAACCAACAAGAAATAAATAAATGCAAATAGAAAAGATCTAAAATAAAAAAAATAACTTATAAAACTTTTATAAAATTAAAAACTCATTAAAAACACTAAATCTTGCTTTGGGATGCCTTGAATGATGCTTAGGAATGCCCTGGGAAGTCCTATTTATAAGTGGGGAACTCCAATTTTTATACAAAGTTGGAAAACTCTAGAAATTGCCTCAAATTTATGTAGTTTTCCAAAATAGACTTCTTACTGCACAGTTTGTTAAAACAAACTTCACTCTGCGCAATTTGCCAAAATAGGCTTAAAAGCTTCAGAACACACCTTTTTAGGACGATTTCAGGATTCTTCACTTCAAATCTTCGATTCTCTTCATTCCTTACTTGATTTTTTGGATCTTTGGATTGTGAATTCTTCAATCTTGGTTTCCTAAGATCCATCCCTTACCTTGGTGATTCTTGAGCATCAAATTCATTCTTTTTGCACATTTTTTCAATCCAAGCTCTAAAATTCACCTTACAACACATACATGAGTAAAATAGAACATTAAACTGATTCATGTTCATAAAACCAATATATAAATGGGGGAAATTATGTAATATTTGAGTCTCAACAAAGATACTCAAAGCTATTGCAGATCTACTGTAATTTGAGTCACAATAAACCATTAAAAATTGAAAGTATTGCTTAAATACCAAATTAGAATCCATGGAATTCAACATGAACATGAATTAAAGCAAGAGAAACATCCCATCATGCTACAAGCTTCACCTCTTAGCCCTAACTAAGAGGTTTAGCCAACTATAGACATGATTGGACCAAATTCTCTTAAGAAAAACATGAAACAACTAAGGAAGAAAAAGAAAAACTCTTGGCGACGGCTTATCTACCCTTTTGCTCCACTCCTTAAACCCTCGAAGATCCTAGGAACATCATAAGGAGTCCTATTTATCGTTGTGGAACTCCAACTTTTGCACCTAGTTGCAAAACTCTAGAAACTGCCTCAAATTTAGGCAGATTCCTAAAATAAACTTCACTCTGTATAGTTTTTCAAAATAGACTTTACTCTGCTCAATTTCACAAAATGACTCAGTGTTTCAAAATATGCTTTTCAAGACAATTTCAGGATTCCTTTTCTTGACTTCAAATCTTTAATTTTCTTCATTCCTCATTTAGTTTTCTTGGATCTTTGGCATGTGAATTCTTCAATATTTGTCTCTTAAGATCCATCCCTTGCCTTAGTGATTTTTGAGCATCAAATCCATGCTTTTAGAACCCTTTTCAATCCAAGCTCTTAAATTCACCTTGCAACACAAACATGAGTAAAATAGAAAATTAAGCATTATCATGTTCATAAAACTAAGATATAAATGGGGGATAATATGCAATATTTGACCCTCAACACAATCCCCAACTAGCATTTTGCTAGTCCCGAGCAAAGTATGCAAAAAATATTTTGAGAATCACAAGATAATTTCTATAAGCTCAAGTGGTTTTTTACGAAAAAAAATCCAAATAATAGAATTCTAAAATACATCAATGTTTTGTATTACCTTCTCCTGAACTCTAGTACTCGGTAAGTTTCATAATCAAGTTCAAAGCATTAATCCTCCAATTAGAACAATTCTAAACATTGAGTTCCATGGGTGTATAGTGAAGTCTAGACTTATCACAATCCAAGGTTCAGTTCTTCACTTTCATGATAATATTGATAGTTAAAAGAGCATTCAGGACAACCAAAACCTAAACCGAAACTTGCCTTATAGTTCGTATTTTAATTCCCTCGTTTATTCTTCCAGCTTTTAATTTTTCCATTGATGGCTTTCAAATTATGTTAACCTTTTTAAAAATCTTTAATAGGTAGCCCTTTTCGATGACAACTGTTTTTTAGCTGGGTATTTTCTTTTTCTTTCTTTTCAATTCTCCTTATTGAACATGATGGACAAATTCCCTAGGTTGGTTCCTTCCATGCTTAATAATCATCAAGTTAACAATTCAATATCAAACTGACACTTTAATGTGTAAGCTGGATGTGACATGTGAAATCATGACTCAATCAATGTTTAAAACTTTTAATCAAGAATTAATGACTTAATTTTAAGATCTCCCAAGTGACGAAACTCCAAGAGACATAAGGTATCAACATTAAGCATATTGTAATTATAATTTTTTAAAAAATTTTCAAATTTCTGCAATTTTTGCTTAAAGATTAAGAAAACACTGATTAGCTTGTCCAATCCACACCCCCAACCTAAACTCTACATTGTCCTCAATATAAAAGAAATAAGTATGTAATGTAAAAGAGGCAATGAAAGGAAAAGGGAAGTGATGGAAAGATAATACCAAAATAAGAAATTTTTTAGGCTTTTCCAATTATCTCACTGTGAAGATGGGTTACAACAAAAGACCGAACAGATAATAAGTAAACTATCCTAAATAGTAGAAAGAAAACTATTCTAAAACAATGGAAAGTAAACTATCCTAATCCTAAATTCTTAAAAAGTAGTAAATCTAACTAGGAAAACAAGGGAAAGCTACTCAATCATGCCGCAAGGTTCTTCCTCCAGCCAATATCTTGATAAATTTCTCAGTAGGTTTCTCAACAAGATCATCCAAAAGCCCTTGTTGCAATAGGGTTGGATGTCCTGGAGCATGAATTTTCAGAGAAATTTGTGGACCTCAGCATAAAGTTTCCTTTTAATCTCCTGAGATGTCCAAAGTACATATGATTCACCTGAGATAAAGAAAGTTTTAGAGTTAGTGCAACATGGTGAATCAAAGACTACAAGTAAATAAAATTCAAAGAAATTCTCAGTAGGTGATGTAGTCTCAACATATTCCGAAGTTTTAGGCTTCTGTTCAACTTTCAGCTCCTCCTCCCTTAATGGTAAACATTCAAGATCTGTAGAAGGAAGGGCTTCAGAATAAGGGTTCTCTCGGTTAGTAACACCCACCGAGGTATTGTTTTGCAAGGCATCTATATTTCTTTTATCATGGGATCATTTGAATCTATAAAATATGTCAAGCGATCTTTCACAAAGTTGAGATAGTCAGTTGAGAGAGGCTCATTTTCCTGCCCAATGATTCCTTTGTCTTCTCTTATAATAGAGGGAAATATGATCTCTTGCTCTTCACCTTGGTGAGAGTCAATTCTCCCCGGATACATCTCATCCTGCCCTACATAGACAGATTGTAGATCAGTAGGCGCATTGATGTCAAGACTCTATTCATTGTTACTACTCAGTAGAGGCATTATATCGTCAAGTGTTGATGGCTCAGAAGGTGGCCTTAACTAAGTAGTTTTAAATTCCAGAGTCATCTCGGGCAACTTGTCCATCTCCCTAATCATATTATAATATAAATCAGGGGAGTAGTCTTCACACGCTTCAAAAGAGTCATGCGGTTCACTTAGAAGAGACTTTTCCTCCACATGTATATCAAATGTGTCAGATGGGTGGAGTAGATCATTATGGTCAACAATGTCCTGTATCTCATGATCACTTTCCTGAACCATAATTGAAATTGATTATAATGAATCTTGGGCTGTAAACTCATGATTCTCATCCACGTACTTATCATCTTCCAATTCAGTACAGTTCACGAGTGGGATGAGATCATTTTCCTCACACTGTTTTCTTAGCTTGAGTTGAGGCTTGAATAAACTAGCCTCTCCCTCCTCATTGAAGTCAAGTGTTATATGACTGGAGCATGTCAGTATCATTATATTTGAAAGACACCCATATCTCTTGATCATTCCTTTGGACAGTCATCGAGATCGATTCTTAGGGAAATTGAGCCGTATGTTCGTTAACACAATCCAACTCTTCATTCTCAATTTCAGTACTCTCCACAAGCGAGTTAGGATCACTTTCCTTACATCATATTTCTAGATTGGGTTAAGATTGTGATAACCTAGCCTCTTCAACCTTATCGAAGTGCAATTCAATCGCTTCCAATGATTTCATCATGCCTGCGACAAGTTTGTTGAATTGTTCTTAATAGTACGTAAAATTCAAACGTGAATCTTCTTGGATCGTTTCTGGTTAGATTTCAAAGGTAGGGGATCCAAGAGAATAGTCACTATAATCAATTGTTGGTTCATTTCTCCAATGTTGATGTTTCCACTGATCATAGCCTTACGGGTCATAAGTGTAAGGCCCATATCCTAGAGCGTACTGTTCTTTAGGCTTCTGCGGTCTTCCCAGTCAAATTCCAACAACCCGCGACTTGTAATTTGCAGTTGCGTGTGATCCTGAGTTGTATTCCATATTCCTGAGTCGGCTTGACCCAAGACCTGTACCAGTGCGATCGCGCTGTCGCCACGGTTCCAATGTTGTGTCTCGCGCACCGAGGCGATACCCAGGCCAGGAGATGTGGGCCCGTGTTCAGTTCGAGAAAATGCCGTGCGTTTACAATATCAAGAGAATCTCTACAACATATTTCATCAATCAAGTGCACATCAATCACATCATGTCAAGTACAAGAGCAACCTTAAAGTCAACTCTCTCTCTTACACACCCATACATGTCAAGTACATACCCATCACCCATCACTCACTCCCCATTACTCCATCACTCACACCCATCCCTCTCTCTCTCTCTCTCTCTCTCATTTCTTCATTTTCAAGCAAACCCCATGACAATCCAACCTCCAAGCACTATAAGAAAAATGGGCAAAGGCTAAGGCCAAAAATCGTAGCAAATAGCCAAAAACCATAGCAAAATACCTTTTGCTACGGATATTATCCATAGCACGTCCGTCGCTATTGGTGGAGTAGCTAAAGGTGTCGCTACGGATTATATTTGTAGTAATAGGTACCACTAGCTACAGATTATATCCGTAACAATATCTTTAGCTACCCCACCAATAACGACGGATGTGCTACGGATCATATCCGTAGCAAAAGTGATTTCATTTGTAGCAATAGAAAACGATGCTCCCAATAATATCTGTAGCAATAGATACCAATCGCTACGGATTATATCTGTAGCAATAGATACCAATAGCTACGGACAATATCCGTAGCAATAGATAGCAATAGCTATGGACAAAAGCCGTAGCTATAGCTACGGATTATATTCGTAGCTATTTTTTTTAAAAAAATTATAATAATATGACCTGTTTCCATTGCAAGAACCTGTTGTGATTGATAACTCATCTAAGCTTAATGCTAATAGAAATAGTACATAAAATGCAATTAGAAAAAAAATGATGCATTTATTACAAATAGCAATCAAGCCATACAATGCATCCTACATTCACATTTCTAAATAAACAATACTTCACGTTGCTCAACCTATTATAAGAATTACAACTAAGGCGTGCCCTCATGTGCAAGAAACAAAAACACTCCAACACAGTAAACACCCTCCATATGCATTTAATAATGCTCACGTTTTTACAGAATTTTCTTCCTTCAAACAGTCAATTTCAGCAAATGCAGAAGATAGAGCTTCTTCTTTCCTTGAAAATGCAGTTGTAACATCTGTGGACTTCGACACAAGATCACTTTCAAGTTTTGAAACCCTTCCCTTGAGAAAATGAATTTCATCCTCCACTGACTTCTTTAGCTTGTCAGCCTGTATAAAATAGCATTTGTAGACACAATCAAACAAGTATGCCTTTGTACACATCTCAAAAAGAAGAAAGACAAAAAAAAAAACACTTATATATGAAGAAATAAAAAATTTACTTACAAATCTTCTAAACTATGGCAAATCCAACATGAGTAATGTGTTCAAACCTAGGATGGACTTTTAAACTCAAAACCTAGGTTTAGGTTTAGGTTTAGGTTTTAGGTTTAGGTTTAGATTATAGTTTTAAGTTATAGGTTTAGGTTATAGGTTATAGGTTATAGTTTTAGGGAATTGAGAATAGGTTAAGGTTTAGGTTTAGGAAATCGGGTTCGGGTTCGGGATCGGGTTTAGGTTTGGGTTTTTAAGTTTAGGTTTAGGTTTAGATTAGGGAGTGAGATTAGGATTAGGTGTAGGTTTAGGTTTAGGTTAGGGCATTGAGATTAGGATTAGTTGTAGGTTTAGGTTTAGGGATTTGAGAATACATTTAGGTTTTAGGTTTAGGTTTAGGTTTTAGGTTTTAGCTTATAGGTTTAGGTTTAGGTTTTAGGTTTAGGTTAAGGTTAGGTTATAGGTTATAAGTTTAGGTTATAGGTTATAGGTTATAGGTTATATGTTAAGGTTTAGGATATAAGTTTTGGTTTAGGTTAAGGTTATAGGTTTAGGTTTAGGTTAAGGTTTAGGTTTAGGTTATAGGTTATAGGTTAAAGCTTTAGGGAATTGAGAATAGGTTAAGGTTTAGGTTTAGGTTTAGGAAATCGGGTTTGGGTTTGAGATCGGGTTTAGTTTAGGTTTTCAAGTTTAGGTTTAGGTTAAGGAGTTGAGATTAGGATTAGGTGTAGGTTTAGGTTTAAGGATTTGGGAATACATTTAGGTTTTAAGTTTAGGTTAGGTTTAGGTTTTAGGTTTAGGTTAGGTTTAGGTGTAGGTTATAGGTTATAGGTTATAGCTTTAGGAAATTGAGAATAGGTTAAGGTTTAGGTTTAGGAAATCAAGTTTGGGGATCGGGTTTAGGTTTGGGTTTTCAAGTTTAGGTTTAGGTTTAGGTTAGGGAGTTGAAATTAGGATTAGGTGTAGGTTTAGGTTTAGGGATTTGAGAATACATTTAGGTTTTAGGTTATAGGTTAAGATTTAGGTTATAGGTTATAAGTTTAGGTTTTAGGTTATAGTTTAAGGTTTTAGGTCATAGGTTTTGGTTTTTTAGGGTTTTGTTTAAGGTTTAGGTTTAGGTTTAGGTTAAGGTTTAGGTTTAGGTTATAAGCTATAGGTTTAGGGAATTGAGAATAGGTTAAGGTTTAGGTTTAGGAAATCGGGTTCTGGTTCGGGATCGGGTTTAGGTTTGGGTTTTCAAGTTTAGGTTTAGGTTTAGGTTAGGGAGTTGAGATTAGGATTAGGTGTAGGTTTAGTTTTAGGATTTGAGGTACATTTAGGTTTTAGGTGTAAGTTTAGGTTATAGGTTATAGGTTTAGGTTTAGGTTTAGGTTTTGATTAAGGTTTAGGTTTAGGTTATAAGTATAGGTTTAGGGAATGAGAATAGATTAAGGTTTAGGTTTAGGAAATCGGATCGAGTTTAGGTTTAGGTTTTCAAGTTTAGGTTTAGGTTTAGGTTAGGGAGTTGAGATTAGGATTAGGAGTAGGTTTTGATTTAGGGATTTGAGAATACATTTAGGTTTTAGGTTTAGGTTTGGGTTTTAGGTTATAGATTAAGGTTTAGGTTTTGGTTCAGTTAACGTTAGGTTATAGGTTATAAGTTTAGGTTATAGGTTATAGGTTATGGTTTAGGTTTAGGTTAAGGTTATAGGTTTAGGTTTAGGTTAAGGTTTAGGTTTAGGTTATAAGCTATAGGTTTAGGGAATTGAGAATAGGTTAAGGTTTAGGTTTAGAAATCGGGTTCGAGTTCGAGATCGTGTTTAGGTTTGGGTTTTCAAGTTTAGGTTTGGGTTTAGGTTAGGTTTAGGTTAGGGAGTTGAGATTAGGATTAGGTGTAGGTTTAGGTTTAGGGATTTGAGAATACATTTATTTTAGATTAGGTTATAGGTTATAGGTTAAGGTTTAGGTTAAGGTTAGGTTATAAGTTTAGGTTATAGGTTAAAGGTTAGGCTTTTAGGTCATAGGTTTTGGTTTAGGTTAAGGTTATAGGTTTAGGTTTAGGTTAAGATTTAGGTTTAGGTTTAGGTTAAGGTTTAGCTTTAGGTTATAAGCTATAGGTTTAGGGAATTGAGAATAGGTTAAGGTTTAGGTTTAAGAAATCGGGTTCGGGTTCGGGATCCGGTTTAGGTTTGGGTTTTTAAGTTTAGGTTTAGGTTTGGTTAGGGAGTTGAGATTAGGATTAGGTGAAGGTTTAGGTTTAGGGATTTGATAATACATTTAGGTTTTAGGTTTAGGTTTAGGTTTAGGTTTTAGATTATAGGTTAAGGTTTAGGTTTAGGTTTAGGTTTAGGTTTAGGTTTAGGTTTGAGTTATAAGCTATAGGTTTAGGAAATTGAGAATAGGTTAAGGTTTAGGTTTAGGTTTTGGTTAAAGTTATAAGTTTAGGTTAAGGTTATAAGTATAGGTTTAGGTTATAGGTTAAGGTTTAGGTTTAGGTTATAAGTATAGGTTTTGGGATTTGAGAATAGGTTTAGGTTAAGGTTATAAGTATAGGTTTAGGTTATAGGTTAAGGTTATAAGGGGTTTTGGGATTTGAGAATAGGTTTAGGTTATAAGTATAAGTTTAGGTTAGGTTATAGGTTAAGGTTTAGGGAATTGAGTTTAGGTTATAGGTTATAGGTTATAGGTCTAGGTTAAGATTTAGGTTAGAGGTTTTGGGATTTGAGATTTGGTTTAGGTTATAAGTATAGGTTTAGGTTAGGTTGTAGGTTAAAGTTTAGGGAATTGAGTTTAGGTTGTTTAGGTTAAGGTTTAGGTTGTATTTATAGGTTTTGGGATTTGAGAATAGGTTTAAGTTATAGGTTAAAGGTGTGGTCCCTGCAAATACAGATATAAACACGGCCTGCTCCAATTGGTTAAGCCCCTACAATGTTGTCCATAGGAAATAGACTGCTTCATCATGGTCATAACAGCGGTTCCCACCTTCCAAGGACCCCCGCTCAACATTCGGATAGCTCCAACGTACATTTGAATCTGCTTCATCAATTTCGTGATAATACATAAACACGGGCTTATCCAAATGGCCAGGCCACGCATATTGTTATCCATAGGAAATGGACAGCTTCATCATGGTCATAATAGCGGTTCCCACCTTCTAGGGACCCCTGCTCAACATCCGGATAGCTCCGACGCACATCCGGATCTGCTTCATCAATTTCGAGATAATATATAAACATGGGCCTGTTCAAATGGTCAGACCACCCATATTGCTATTCATTGAAAATGGACAGCTTCATCATGGTCATAATAGTGGTTCCCACCTTCTAGGGACTCCCGTTCAACATCTGGATAACTCCGATGCACATCCGGATCTACTTCATCAATTTCGAGATAATATATAAACATTGACCTGTCCAAATGGTCAGGCCACTTCATTAATGAATCATATAGTATAAAGGAAAGAAGACTCACCAATTTAGCTAGTAAGGAGAGAAAGTGTGAGTGCTTGGAATGAATCATATAATATAAAGGAAAGAAGACTCACCAATATAGTATCCACAATGCAATCTGAGAATGAGTAAGTTTTTTAGTTTCTCCGACAATGCATATGGGCACAAATTTACAAATAAAGATTTTAAAGATTGTAAAATAGAGTAAATGAATATATTAACTTCCAAGTATCGATTAAGAAGAAAAATGTAAATGATGATAGGAAAGACATCTCGATATATTAAATTATTGAAGGACAATGAGACATACCAAGATTACGGGTGCCCAGAGCAAGATAACTGCACCAATGTTGTACCTAGCTGCATTGACAGAACAATAAAATTATACAAATGAAATGACAAAAGCCGTGGATTGTCCTGTAACGCCCTGAAAATCGAGGGTCGAGTAGCAACTCAACACCCGAGTTCTAAACCATCACTTACGCAACATAAATGCTTATGATTGAATGTTGTCTGTGTTAGTGCAATAATCATGAATGGGATTATACCAAAACAGTAATTCATACTCCAGATCAAGTTATAAAATGCAAGCAGAAGACTAAAAGATGTATATAAATGTATATAAAGCCAAAAACATCACAATCGGTCTCCAGAGTATGAACACCTTACTGAGTCACCATATACATGTATTAGTTTCAAAAATCAAAATGCCAAAGGAAGTGGTACAACTATAATGGTAAACCCTGTAGCCCCGTCATCTAAATGGCCTAAGAAAATCCTCCAAAGAACTGCATATAGGAGACCTCATCCTGATCATCGTAGTGCATCTCGTTAACACCTGCATTTAAGACAGAGTCTGGTTGGTGTGTACAACACTGTCCTGTAACGTGAGAGTGAGTAGTTAACTAAGTGGAAAGATAAAGCATAGGTTAACATGTTATCAATTCAGTCAAGTAGTAATGATAAAGAAGTACAATCAAACACTCCTAAATACTCTTATTAATGCAAGTATGGAATGCAGTCATGATGCATGCCCTCGCTAATGCTCCCTCATGCGACACCATCTTACGTTCGCGACATGCGTTCATCCCTCAGTGCTCCACATCTTCCAGGCACATGCAGTGCTATGTTATGAGAGTGATTACCGAGTTGTTATTAGTCCATTTCATACAGCAGTATTGGGAAACTAAGGTACCTCCCTTATATCATTCCCAAACAATGATCCATTTTAGGGTCGTCAGTCCTAGATAATCTCATACGATGATACAGTTCTAGGTCATTGTAAAGGGTTGCTAGGGCTGTTACACGCACTCGTTGCATCGCTCCCCCATCACATTATCAATATAGGCCTAGTTTATACTTTGTTTACTACAGGAAGGCTCGTCGCCCCGCCGCAGACGTAGAGTATGCTCGAGGTCACTACAAAGGGCTGTCAGGGCTGTTACACGTAATTGTTATACCACTCCCCCATCACCATATCAATGTAGGCCGACAGCTCGAATACAGTGTCCCAAACCACCGTATTCGGCTTACGAGTCTGGGTTGCTCACTGGTCACTACGGGGAGGCTCATCGCCCTAGTGTAGGCCGATAGCTCGACCATGGTGTCCCATACCACCATGCCCGGCTCATGAGTCTTAGCGGATCGAGGTACCAAGGTTAACGGGATTTCACTGGTGAGTTCGGTACCTTAGGTTCAAGCAGTAGCGTCCAAACATGGTGAACATACATTAGACAGATCGGGTTACTTGATGAGATTGACTAGCACGAGTGCACAACCAGCTGAATGACATGAAGTGCATAAGCACTTTGTGTGGCTTAACCACTGTCGCCAACCGAAGTACGACTCGAGTTCATCAAACACATCTTACGTGGCGAAGGAATCTCAGCCATGAATTCAAAGCCTGTTACCAATTGCCTAGACTATACAATAGCCCCAATCACATTTAATTACAACCAAATATCCTTGAAGATAGTTAAAGCAGTAATGAATTAAGATTTCAAATTATACAATCAAAGGTCCGATATCATCCGCTTTAGGGCTGCCAGGGCTGTTGCACGCAATCGTTACACCACTCCCCCATCACCCTTCACGGCTTTGTTTTTACATCTTATAGAATACAACTTAATCATGGATTTATACATAAGCATTACATAGATAAACAGACACGATAAGATACGGTACATGAAGGAAAGCATACACATAGTTAAAGGGGTTGAGAATTATATCTCAACACCCTAATACATTACAATTGACTAACTACTTACTCATTCAGATATTTCAACAAACACTTTAGACTACATACATCAACATACATGACGTATGTTGATCACATAGGTATTAGGCCAAATCCTTTCACTAGGGAGTTGCCTCATTTATAACATGCGTGCACCCATGATGGATAGCCATGACAAGTATGAATCCACGTTCCATATTCTTTCGTTCATTTTCACAAACACTTAGGTTACACACTTTAACACACATAGCGTGCATTGGCCGTGGCGTGATTTAAGGCAAATCTTTTCACTAAGGGGTTATCTAGTACACCACAATCATGTTCTTACGTTCAATACACATGGCAGGCACAAATCATGAATCCATATTCATTCAGGCATTTTAACAATCACTTAGGCTACACCTTGTACATAAACGATGTATGTTAACATAACAGGTATTAGGCTAATCTGTTCACCCAGAAGTTGATACACATGCATCTAGCATACACAGACAACAATTAATCATGGCAAGCACAAATCTGTATTTCATACGTATACGGTATTTTTTTACAAATACGAGGAATATAATATATTCAATATAGCTAATGTATATCTGAAAAATGAAACAGACAGCACTTTGTACATGTACAATAGCATTCACATCAGTAATATATCATTAATTGACATTGAAAGCCTTAAAATCATAACCTATACGTTTAAAGCCTGCACCTTACGCTGTAGAAGCGTAAAGAACTCGATAGAATCGATAAGCCTTTGTCTACGGTGATTTGATAACCTACAACATGACTCAGATTAGTTATTTCACAACTTACACTACTTGGAACTCTAAAACAAGTTAGGGTTAGGTTTTCTTACCTAAGAACGAAGCTGGAATCACCGGAAAAGTGATTAGATAGAGATGGTTAATCATGTAGATCGGCAGGGTAGAATAGCAGGAAGATTCTCCCACTTCTCTCACACTTTCTCTC
Source organism: Magnolia changhungtana (assembly GCA_030180095.1). Lineage (NCBI taxonomy): Eukaryota > Viridiplantae > Streptophyta > Magnoliopsida > Magnoliales > Magnoliaceae > Magnolia > Magnolia changhungtana. Next base: position 404,393 of record JASAUF010000502.1, on the reverse strand, counting down.
TCTTTTCTCTCTTCTTTCTCCTAGGGTTTCTCTCAAATTTGTATGGGCTGAATGAGAGAGAGTTTAAGGTCCTTATATAGGTTAAAACTCACCAAATTAGATCCAAGGCCAAGGTATACTTAGGTTATGTCCAAATACGGACTGTTCCATCTCAACGGAGCACTTCTGGAGCCCCCCTTGAGCCAAAGGTCAGACTTAAGCTCACTGACCTTGGATCCAGGTCGAGTTAAGTTTTTGACCTAGTCGGGTTCCCAAATCACAAGTGGCGAACTAGTTTCAGTTCAACGGTCACCGAAACTCGATCAGGGTTACAAGTACACTGACCTGTGTATAAAATTTCTTCTGATCCGAGGGTGTATTTGGGTCAGATTCTGATGTTTTGATTGCTTATATCAGGCCCGTAAGTGATAAGTCTCAGATCACTTAAATTAGATTACATTTCTAAAGAAATCTTCATTTTCTCACACTCCTCACTCTGGGCTCAAGCGAATAGCCCCGGGACACTATCTGACTTTGATTTCTGAGATGGTTGTCAAGCCCAGCAAGGCGGTCCTAATTCTATAACCCTATATTATTCGGACTTTCGATGTGCCGTCCAGATCTGATACGGAGTTTCGTGATGCTCCCGAGAGCAATCGGGTAATGAGATTGATCCTATATTATAGAGTAATATAGCGTCAACGATTCTACATGTTTTAGGCCTTGCAGATCGTATTTAAAGTGATTCAAGCGAATTCTATTGATTGTTTAGTTCAGTACTTAACTAAATTCTGCCCTAATTATGACAAAATACGGTCCTAGGGAAGTTCTACGCCTCTTTCTAACATTTCTAGTTGGTCTATTATTTTAATTATTTTTTTAGTAGTTCATCATCAAGTCTACTTTATCTCCACCAAATTTTATTAGGTTTTATATTGTAAAAAAATTCTAAAAATTTCAGAAGCAGCAGTTGTCCAAATTAATGACTTTCAGATAGTTAACTATATTAATTATTTTATTATATTTTAAACTTATTTTTATATAAAACTAGGCTTATCAAGCTTCAATCTTTCTTTTGAATCACCTAAATCGGAGTTATAACGAAAGAGATATGAATTTTTAAAGTAGGATAAAAATTGTAGAATTTTTTACCGAAAACGAGCCACCGGCCCGCTGCGGCCCTACCAGGCCCACATTTTAGTGAGGCCTCGCCAACCCGGTGAGCCCCTCGCCACTTACTATCCTGTTTGGGGTAATTTCGCTATTTGATATTCGAAATAGGTGTATTTTATAAACCGGGATAAGTTATTCGACGTGCAATATATGTTTTTGGGGTAGGAGAAGCTGATCTATCCATGTAGTCTACTTAGTTCGTGAGATTCCAAAATGGTTAATGGTTAAAAACTTATTTTATTTATTTATTTACTATTCATAGTAATTTTTAGTTTAAGTATTGTTCTTCATCACCTAAATATTAGGATTAGTGTCTAATATAAAAGTTCTTGGAAAAGTTTGAAGAATAAGGTGGTGAAAGGTGAGATTTTGAAGAAAATGTGAGATTTTGAAGAAAATGGGTTGAAAAGGGATTTGAGACTTTTGAATTGAGTATTTAAGAAGTTAATCAAGTGTTAGGATCGACCCATCGCCTAAGGACATCTAACTCCAGGTTGGAAAAAATCCGTGGTGTTATAATCTACCCCCCTTAAAAATAATTTCGTCCCTGAAATTACCTAAGGGAGATGAGTAAAGATTTTATTATTTCTTTTTGCCTAAGTTGTATTGATTTCCAGTTTATTTGTGTGGTAGGGTGTATATTATCCATGCTAGTCTGGTATATTGATTTCTAGTTTAAAAACTTATTTCTTTATCTCTTACTTATATTCTGATGGTTTGCTACAATGGATTTCTTTCCCTATTTGGAGTCTTGATGACGATTCTCAATTATTTAGAGTAAGATAGCAATTTTTAATATTTGACCAATATGGAGAGGCGGTCATAGTGGGCTTGATCCTGATACATCGATCATTTACCTGACCAGGGTAGAAGACTCATTGTATCCCTTCCTAGTCTTGGTAGATCCTTGTCTTCTGCTCGGTTAAAGCAGTAAGTCCATTAGTAGTTGCCCAGGATTGAGAATTGGGTCAAGCCGCGAATGTTTCGCAGTTGTATATTTTGGTAACTCCGTAGTCCGATCACTCTAAAAACTTAGGGAATGTCATCAATGAAAGGTTCAAATTTCCTAGTCATAAGGTTGCCCGTTGGGTCTTGGTCTAGGAGAGTCCTCATCTTAATTCATGTCTATGGTAGTAGTTAAACTCATACTCATTATTAGGCCCTTTCTTTAATACAAATTAGTTTAATACTTGAACCCTAATTGATTTCCTTCAATGACTTCATTACTGACATTCTAAGGGAGATTCAGATCCTATTTAGTGATCTATCTTTACGTATAGTCTGAATCAATTCCATTCGATCCTGGGCCAGTGGGCTATCGGCCCACTAAGTTTCCGTTGCACCTATAAGTGGGTAGACGAGTATACCTACCTAACTCGACCGCATTCATAGCCGTTCTACCCCCCTTAAAAATTATTTTCTCAAGGCTCAAGAATCTATGTCTCGATCCATATGTCGGAACGAGGTGAATTTAGGACCTATCCCTCACCTGAAATGGGATACAATCTCCTAATATGTTGGTCTTCCTTTCATCAATGATGTGTACTATGGTGTTGGTACCTATTGTTATAGAAAGGAGCTAAAATGATGGGTGTTGTGGTTGATCCCAGGAACGGGTGTGAGTTTGTGGTAAGATGCCTAATCCTACCATGGAAGGACTTTTGCCACGGTCCCGACTTACTTTCTTTAATCATGCCTAGTTTTATACTATAAGATAATATGTACATTATTAGTACATAAAGAATTTGGACAAAATAGGTTAACAGGCAGACTATCGTTCTAAGTTCATATGTATAATATGGATGCTTGAATGGTCTGTGGTTTAGGACCTAATTCGTAACTGTCTGTTGCCCATTTGAGACATTTCTTGGGCCTAAAAAGAAAAATCTCTATTGGCTATATATTCTCAACACCTCTCAAAGACGAAATATGAAACTTGTGGTTGTAAGTGGTTGGGCCAACACGGAAGGAAAGTTGTGTAGTGGGTCTGAGCCGGATACATAGACCTTCTACCTTGTGAAGACAGAAAATTTGTCGTATTAGTTCTTAATCCTAGTTGATCTTGACCTTTTGCTTGATCAGAGCATTGTAACGACCCGTAAATTTTCGTACATTGGGTCGAGTACCACCTCGACCAGAAATCACGTAGGATTAAATTCCTTAGAAATTTAACAAAGTTAACTAAGTACTAAACTCGATTAGCCATGAAATCCGTTAGGATCGCTTTAAATACGATCTGCAAGACCCAAAAGTTGCAGAATCATTTGACGCTAACGTTACCCTAAAGTTTAGAATAAACTCATTTCCCTAAGTCTGAATAGTTTCTCGAATGAAACGAAACTTCAGAGAGTTCTAGATCGCACATCGGTCCGATTAACCCGAAGCTAAGGAACTAGGACCGCCCCACCGGGCTTAACAATCATCTCAAAATCAACTCCATCCGATGTTCCATGGCCATTCGCTGATCCAGAGCGAGGGTGTGTGAAAAACACTATTCCCATTCCAAAATAAATATCTCGAATAGTGATCGGCATCATTCGTTGACGCGTTAGTATAAGCAACCAATACCGTAATCGGACCAAATTACACCCTCGGATTAAAAAAATTTCAGAACATTTACATGTATATAAGAATTTCGATCGCTTACCGACCGTCGAAAAAGTGGTCCGCCACGTGCGATCTAATTCGATCGAGTCAAAAACGTAATCCCACGTAGATCCATAGATGGTGAGCTTAAGTCCGACGTTTGGTTCAAGGAGGGCCACCGTAACCTCCTGATTTCCTGGAAAACTGGCGAAATGCCTATATAAGCAGTCACCCTTGAAACTGAGTCTAGTTTGGGAATGTTTTTGGCTATAAAAGAGCCGAGTACGGTGAGACCTGTGCTCGTGCTGACGGGCGACGAGTCCTCCGTAGTATCTTCGAGTATACTCCAAGTGTCTGTGATTGGCGACGAGTCTTTCACAAAAGAACTGAGTATGAGTTGAGCCGAGTAACGGTGAGACCCATACTGAGTGACTAAGCTAGTGATTGAGTCAAATACGGTGAGATATGTACTTGAGCCGACGGCCAAGATTGAGCCGCATACGGTGAGATCCGTATCCGCGCCGACGGTGACGAGCCCTTTGCGATGCCTTCACTACGCTTCTCGAAACCATAATATCGTATGAGATTAGCTAGATTGACGACCTAGAATGGATCATGTTTGGGAATGATACAAGGGAGGTACCTTAGTTTTCCAATACCGCCTTGTTGAAATGGATTAATAAAAACTTGGTAATCATGAGCATCATCGCACCGCATGTGCTTTGTAGATGTGGCGCATTTGAGGAGTAAGCATTCGCGAACGTAAGATGATGTCGCTGAGGGTGGTTTGGCAAGGGCATATAGCATCATGTCATATCATTTTTGCACTTAACAAGAGTAATTAGAAATGTTTGATTTGTATGCTTTATCATTACTGCTTGATTGATTTGATAACATGTTAACCTATGCTTTATTGTTCCACTGAGTTAGCTACTCACTCCCACGTTACGGGACGGTGTTCGCAACACCCACCGGACTCTTTCGCAGTGTGTAGATGGCGCCTCTGTCGAGCCTGAGCTCGACTTCGAGGAGGATCGGAGGAGTTCTCCTTTATGCAAGACTCGACGGCTATGCTTAGGCCGACTGCATCGCGGAGGATTCCAGGGCTTATCTACGAGTTGTATTTTGATTTTTGACTTAGAAACAATACATGTATATTGGTACTCAGTTAGTACTCATACTCTGGAGTTCACAAAATTTTGATACTTTACATATTTTGAATATAAAATTTCAGTCTTCCGCTTGCCTTTGTACAATTGAACTGGAGTATGAATTACTGTTTTGGTATCATCTCATTCATGTTTATTGCGTTAACTCAGACAACATTTAACCATCATTGTGTATGTTGCATAAGTGATGCGTTGGAACTCGGGAGTTGAGTTCATACTCGACCCCTAAATTTCAGGGCGTTACAAGCATAGAGTTCATTAGTAACTACCAGGATTGAGAATTCAATTCAAACTGCGAATACCTCGCTTATATATATAGTTCTCTACTCCGTGTTCCTGTTTGTAATAAGTCTTTGGGAAGGCAAGTCTAAGGGGTGTATTGATTTGATCTAATGTTAAATCCAAGGGATATAGCGTGAATAGTTTGTACATCAAACAAGCTTCCTAAGAGTTACTAAAGAAGCCTATAAGTATTAAGGGGATTCAACGAAAGAATGAGCTTTCATTCCAACCAAATCAAGCCAACTAACTAGGTCTATCTTTCAATTGTCTTAGCAAAATCAGTGTTTTACATTCTTTAGTATAACCAACCAATAGTTGTAATCTAAAGTCTATACTTATACGCTAAATGATGTTATAAGAATTTGTTTTTATTGCTTAGAGACAAAAGTTGTCTGAACTTGAATTTAACTACACTCGAGCACTACACACATGCTCATACCAGCTAAGGAAGTCCTAGGGTTCACGTTATATTAATTTATTGGATTTCTTATACTGCCAGATTCATTTGCAAAATCTAGGAGTACCAACTCTAGGTCCACAACTCTAAGGGACTTTTTGGCTAGTGGTATGAAGTTGTATTAAATGGATTGCATTGCTAATCCTACCTCGGGATTGGGAGTGGCATGTTTAGTAGGAGGGTGGGATGGGACTAAAATTAATTTTTATAAGCTTTAGAAAATGAGCCTTGTGTTAGAAAGTGTAAGATGGGATTTCCAAATCCCATAGTGATGACTTTCTAAGTGTAATTTGAATGAAAATCCCGGGATTTACTTCTAATTGCATACATTCCAAACATGGTGTTGGAAACCATGGGATACACTCAATTTAGGGACAATACCTTACACATACATTTCATTTACCAAACTTTGCCATAATACATGAGACACAGTGTTACATGAATCATGATAGAAGATGCATGACCAAGGCTTTAAACATCTAACATTTTACCAACTACACTATTAGGCCCATCAACATGAAAACACAAAGATCCTAACGCAGCAACAAGTCACAGGGCGACGGCATGGATGACTAGGCATTCGAATCTGGCGAAGGAGGAGGGGCACCCTTTCTCTTTCCCATGAGAGAGAGAAAGGTGGAAATCGAAAATATGGTCGTAACTAGCGTGAAGAAGGCCATTGGAGATGAACAAAGTGTGGGATTGAGATGGATAGTGGAGTTGTGAAGTAATGAGTCACAAGAGGGGGTTTGTGGACTTAAAGCAAGGAAAAGAAGAAGATGGGAGATTCATGTAACTGTAGAGGGCAGTTGGGAGCATAAAATGATGAAAACACTAATTTTCTAAGAAGAATGAGGTCGGATATGAAGTTCCCACGATTCTAAGACACAATACGGGGATTTGAGAGTTCAAATGAGATAGGATGAAGAGTGTATACAGCAGTGGTGATGGATTTTGAGAGAGGCGTGGGTGTGTTGCACGAAAATAGAAGGAGTGATGGAAGGGGCGATTTGAGTGGGAAAACTGAAATTTGGGAGAGAAAGGAGAGCTTGGGGGGTACTTTATGAAGGAGGGATGACCTAGGAGGGTTTACAATAGACCCACCCTACATTAGAGGGTCATACAACACCCCGAAACACGTCCGACCCGATCGGCCTGCCCGGCCGAGCCCGCTGGTCGGCGAGGCCCTCGCCGGTCTCTAGAAGATCTAGCGAGGGCTTGCCCATGGGGCGAGGTCCTCCTGCCCCCTGGGTCTTTAAAAGATGTGGGGCCCACTCTGGGTCCCTTTGGAATGGTGTGGGTAGGCCCCCGACTCTGTTTTGAGCCGTTTCGGGTCATTTCGAGTAGTTTCTGATGCACAGCTGTATCTGTACATTCCTAAGGGCTGGGATGGGGTGATTTGTGATCTAGACTCGTTGTTTGGCGGTCTATAAGTGTTTTGGGGTCGACTCGTGCGATCACGGTTGAGTACAGACTTAAACAAAATGACCAATTTCAATTAACTTCGCCGATTGGCGAAATTGGGACACCTACTACTGTTTCTACATTTTTCTCGCACCCACCTAAGTCAAAATGCGTCAGCGTATGTCGTGTAACCATAACCCAGGTCTGGTTTAATCCAAATCATGCTCTGATACCATCTTTTAACGCCCTGAAAATCAAGGTCGAGTAGCGACTCAACACCCGAGTTCCAAACCATCACTTATGCAACATAAATGCTTATGATTGAATGTTGTCTGTGTTAGTGCAATAATTATGAATGGGATTATACCAAAACAGTAATTCATACTCCAGATCAAGTTATAAAATGTAAGCAGAAGACTGAAAGATGTATATAAATGTATATAAAGCCAAAAATGTCACAATCGGTCTCCAAAGTATGAACACCTTACTGAATCACCATATACATGTATTAGTTTCAAAAATCAAAATGCCAAAGGAAGTGGTACAACTATAATGGTAAACCCTGTTGCCCCATCATCTGAATGGCCTAAGCAAAGCCTCTAGAGAACTGCATATAAGAGAACTCATCCTGATCATCATAGTAATCATGCTCAGCTTCCTGCATCTCGTCAACACCTACATTTAAGACAAAGTCTGGTTGGTGTGTACAACACCATCCTATAACGTGGGAGTGAGTAGCTAACTCAGTGGAACGATAAAGCATAGGTTAACATGTTATTAATTCAGTCAAGCAGTAATGATAAAGCAGTACAATCAAACACTCCTAAATACTCTTATTAATGCAAGTATGGAATGCAGTCATGATACATGCCCTCGCCAATGCTCCCTTGTGCGACACCATCTTACGTTCGCGACATGCGTTCATCCCTCAGTGCTCCACATCTTCCAGGCACATGCAATGCTATATTATGAGCATGATTATCGAGTTGTTATTAGTCCATTTCATACAGCAGTATTGGAAAACTAAGGTACCTCCCTTACATCATTCCCAAATAATGATCCATTCTAGGGTCGTCAGTCCTAGATAATCTCATACAATGATGTGGTTCTAGGTCACTATAAAAGGCTGCTAGGGCTGTTACACGCACTCGTTGCACCGCTCCCCCATCACCTTATCAATACAGGCCTAGTTTATACTCTGTTTACTATAGGAAGGTCGCCCCACCGCAGATGTAGAGTATGCTCGAGGTCACTACAAAGGGCTGCCAGGGCTGTTACACGCAATCGTTACACCACTCCCCCATCACCATATTAATGTAGGACGACATCTCGAATACAGTGTCCCATACCATCGTATTTGGCTCACGAGTCTGGGTTGCTTGCTGGTCACTACGGGGAGGCTCATCGCCCCAGCGTAGGCCAACAGCTCAACCACGGTGTCCCATACCACCATGCCCTGCTGTAACGACCTGAAAAATTTCCGTACATTGGGTCGAGTACCACCTCGACCAGAAATCACGTAGGAGTAAATTCTTTAGAAATTTAACAAAGTTAACTAAGTACTAAACTCAATTTGTCGTGAAATCCGTTAGGATCGCTTTAAATACGATCTGCAAGACCCAAAAGTTGCAGAATCATTGACGCTAGGTTACCCTAAAGTTTAGAACCAAACTCATTTCCCGTCTCGCTTTCGGGAATGAAACGAAACTTCAGATAGGTCTAGATCGCACATCGAGTCCGATTAACCCGAAGCTAAGGAACTAGGACCGCCCCACCGGGCTTAACAATCACCTCAAAAATACTACATCCGATGTTCCATGGCCATTCTTTTCGATTCGGAGCGAGGGAGTGTGAAAAACACTATTCCCATGCCAAAATAAATATCCGGAATAGTGATCTGGCATCATTCGTTGACGCGTCGATAAACCCGACCGTCAGAATCGACCAAATTACACCCTGATTGAGAAAATTTCAGAACATTTACATGTACTTAGAATTTCTAATCGTGGCCCACTGACCGTCGAACTGAAAGTGGTCCGCCACGTGCGATCTGGGAATCCGATTGAGTCAAAAACGTAATCCCACATAGATCCATAGATGGAGAGCTTAAGTCTGACGTTTGGTTCAAGGAGGGCCACCAGAACTTCCCTTTTGAGTTGGAAAAGCAGCGAATATCCTATATAACAAGACTCATGAACCTAAGTCTAATTTCGAATATTTTTGGCTATAAAAGGGGCTTAGAACAGCCCCTCTCACACCATACGAATTTTGAAGAAAACCCTAGAGGGAGAGAGAGAAAAGAGAGAGAAGAGCTTGGGTTTTGGCTAGATCTTCCTCCTACTTGCTGGGACCTTTACGGCCTGCACCGCTTCATTTCGGTGTTTTCCTGCGTATTCCGTCTCATTTGAAGGTAAGAAACCCTAACCCTAGGTCCGATTTGAGGTGGGATCGATGTGGATGTGTAACGACTAACCGATTCCGCTCTTTAGGCTAGAAATCTCATGATACTGAAGTTCTACTACCCTTGCCGAACTAGCGCGAAGAAGGCCATTGGAGATTCGTTTGCTTTCCAAAGGCAAAAGGTGAGGACTTTAAGTGTATAAGTTACGGTTTTCAACGCTTTCAATGTCGATAATGGTAGATTCATGATCTGCTTGCAATTGTACATGTACAAAGTGCTTTCCGTTTCTGTTTCGATTAACGTATGTGAAATATGGAATTTCACATATTCTAGGTATAAGTAGAAATACCGTATAATGATGGATTTTTTTGGATAAATGTTTGACATGTTTATTTAATGTATGATTATATAATATATGAATAAAATACTAGTTTGGCGAAAGGAACCGCCAAAATATATGTTCACTTGTAAATGCGACGTATGTTGAAATTACGTATTTTAGAAATACCGTATACGTATTTCTTTTGGAATAATGTTTGACATATTTATTTAATGTATGACTATACAATACATAATTAAAATACTAGTTTGGTGAAAGGAATCGCCGCAATCTATGTTCCTTTGTAAACACTATGTATGTCGAAATTGGGTATACGAGGAAGTACCCTATACGTATAAAATTTGCTGATGTGATTACCATGCTTAATTGCTGTATGAATATGATGTATATGTATAAAATACTAGTTTGGTAAAGGGACAACCCTATTGCACACTTCTCTAGCATACGTCATGTATGTTGAAATAGTGCATTCCAAGTGTTGGCGAAATCACTTGTGAGTGTAAGTGCTTAAGTGTTAGAACCTTAGGTAGGTGCTGAGATGGGATTCTTAGCTACCTTAGAGTCACCTATGACATCCTCCATGTGGTTGTTCACTCTAACCACTCACCTATGAAATATAAGTATTTGTATCCCTATTTGCATAATGCTTTATAACATGCTTTTGAACATGCTTTGTGACTTGTTTATTAACATGCTTCATGATATGCTTTATATTATGATTGCTAGTGTTCTTGAATTACCATGTTATCATGCCGTATTTCATGTGTTATAGTTAGGACTTGACTGAGCTTGGGACTATGTCCATAGTCCAGCCAGATCGACTTGAAGATGTGGTTGGGATTCGTTCCGCCACGCATGATGTGTTGGCGAACCCGTGTCGTACTTCGGTTGGCGATAGTGGTTGGCCATACGAGGTGCTTCTGCGCTTCATATTGCCCAACTTGTTGTGCGCTCGAGCTAGCCGAACACGTCAAGTAAACCGTGTGTCTTATGTATGTTCACCATGTTGGGTCGCTAATGCTTGAACCTAGGGTACCAAACTTACCAGTGATAATTCCGTTAACCATGGTACCTCGATCCGCTAAGACTCATGAGCCGGGCATGGTGGTATGGGACACCGTGGTCGAGCCAAAAACGCCACGCCGGGGCTACGTGCCTCCCCGTAGTGACCAGTGAGCAACTCAACTCGTGAGTCGATTATGGTGGTATGGGACACTATATTCGCGCTGTCGGCCTACATTGATAAGGTGATGGGGGAGTGGTGCAACCTTTGTGCGTAACAGCCCTGGCAGCCCTTTGTATTGACCGCGAGCATATTCTGAAGTTGCAGCGTGCCTTAGGGTTCGCCGCGATATATGAGTATGAACTAGGCTCACTTCTCGTATAGTGATGAATCGTTTAAGGGGTGATGGGGAGTGGTGCAACCTTTGTGCGTAATGTTCCACAAACCTCCGCAGTGACGTGAAAACACACCATCGTCGATATTAACTAGGACTGACGACCCATAGATTGGATCATGTTTGGAAATGATACAAGGGAGGTACCTTAGTTTCCCAATCTGCCGTTTGTTTGAAACGAACTAATTAAAAACTCCTAAATCATGCTCATCATGCATCGCATGTGCCTGGAAGATGTGGAGCATGGGATGTAAGCATGCGCGAACGTGAGATGGTGTCGCCCGAGGGAGTATGTCGCGGTGAGGGCATCCATCATACCTCCATTCATACTTGCATTAATCGAGTAACTAGGAGTGTTTGATTACCGATCGCTTTATCATTATTGCTGACCGTATTGATATAACATGATAACTTATGCCTTATCGTTCCACCGAGTTAGCTTATACTCACTCCCACGTTACAATGATCAAGATTGTTGCGCACACCAACCAGACTCTGTCTCAGGTTTAGAAGCGACCCGACTACGGTTCTGGAGGCGAGCTCGATTATGACGAGGACCGGGAGGAGTTCTCGTATATGCGCTTCTCATTTCGACTAGGTTGCCCCATCGATGGGTTCCACAGGGATTGTACCTAGTTATTTTTGACTTTTTGATTATAAACGTCGTATATGATTCGCAGATGGATTCATACTCGGAGAATGAATCGTTTATTTTGTTTCTTTACATACATATATATACGTTACACACCGCTTGCTTTTATACGCTTGATCTGGAGTATGAATTAATACGCTTTGGTATAATCTCATTCATGTTTTCGCTCTAACACAGTCAACATTCAAATATCATTAAACATGTTGCATAAGTGATGCGTTGGAACTCGGGAGTTGAGTTACACTCGACCCCCGATTTTCAGGGCGTTACACCTGCTCATGAGTCTTAGTGGATCGAGGTATCAAGGTTAACGGGATTTCACTAGTGAGTTCGGTACCTTAGGTTCAAGTAGTAGCGTCCAAACATGGTGAACATACATTAGACAGATCGGGTTACTTGACAAGCTCGACTAGCACGAGCAGACAACCAGCTGAACGACATGAAGTGTATAAGCACTTCGTGTGGCCTAACCACTGTCGCCAACCGAAGTACGACTCGGGTTCATCAAACACATCCTACGTGGCGAAGGAATCTTAGCCACGAATTCAAAGCCTATTACCGATTGCCTGGACTATACAATAGCCCTAATCACATTCAATTACAACCAAATATCCGAGAAGACAATTAAAGCAGTAATGAATCAAGATTTCAAATTATACAATCAAAGGTCCGATATCATCCGCTTTAGGGCTGCCAGGGCTATTGCACGCAATCGTTACACCACTCCCCCATCACCCTTCACGGCTTTGTTTTTACATCTTATCAAATACAACTTAATCATGGATTTATACATAAGCATTACATAGATAAACAGACATGATAAGATATGGTACATGAAGGAAAGCATACACATAGTTAAAGAGGTTGAGAATTATATCTCAACACCCTAATACATTACAATTGACTACCTACCTACTCATTCAGATATTTCAACAAACACTTTAGACTACATACATCAACATACATGACGTATGTTGATCACATAGATATTAGGCCAAATCCTTTCACTGGGAAGTTTCCCCATTTATAACACGCGTGCACCCATGACGGATAGCCATGACAAGTATGAATCCACGTTCCATATTCTTTCGTTCATTTTCACAAACACTTGGGTTACACACTTTAACACATATAGCGTGCATTGGCCGTGGCGTGATTTAGGGCAAATCCTTTCGCTAAGGGGTTGCCTAGTACACCACAATCATGTTCTTACATTCAATACACATGGTTAGCACAAATCATGAATCAATATTCATTCAGGCATTTCAACAATCACTCAGGCTACACCTTGTACATAAACGACGTATGTTAACATAACAGGTATTAGGCTAATCCGTTCACCCAGAAGTTGATACACATGCATCTAGCATACATAGACATCAATTAATCATGGCAAGCACAAATCCGTATTTCATACATATACGGTATTTTCTACAAATATGAGGAATACAGTATATTCAACATAGCTAACATATATCTGAAAAACAAAACAGGCAGCACTTTGTACATGTACAATAGCATTCACGTCAGTAATATATCATTAACTGATATTGAAAGCCTTGAAAACCATAACCTATACGTTTAAAGTCTGCACCTTACGCCGTAGAAGCGTAAAGAACTCGATAGAATCGATAAGCCTTTATCTACGGTGATTTGGCAACCTACAACATAACTTAGATTAGTTATTTCACAACTCACAGTACCTGGAACTCTAAAACAGGTTAGGGTTAGGTTTTCTAACCTAAGAACGAAGCCAGAATCGCCATAAAAGTGATTAGATAGAGATGGTTAACTACGTAGATCGGCAGGGTAGAATAGCAGGAAGATTCTCCCACTTCTCTCACACACTCTCTCTTTTCTCTCTTCTCTCTCCTAGGGTTTCTCTCAAATTCATATGGGATAAATAAGAGAGGGTTTGAGGTCCTTATATAGGTTAAAAACTCACCAAATTAGACCCAGGGCTGAGGTATACTTAGATTATGTCCAAATACGGATTGTTCCATCTCAACGGAGCACTTCTAGAGCCCCCCCCCCCTTGAGCCAAAGGTCGGACTTAAGCTCACTGTCCTTGGATCCAGGTCAAGTTAAGTTTTCGTTCTAGTCGAATTCCCAGATCACACGTGGTGGACCAGTTTCAGTTCAACGGTCACCGAAACTCGATTAGGGTTACAAGTACATTAACCTGTGTATGAAATTTCTCCTGATCCGAGGGTATATTTGGGTCAAATTCTGATGTTCTGATTGTTTATATCAGGCCCGCAAGTGACAAGTCTTAGATCACTTAAATTAGATTACATTTCTAAAGAAATCTTCATTTTCTCACACTCCTCACTCCGGGCTCAAGTGAATAGCCCCGGGACACTATCTAGCTTTGATTTCCGAGATGGTTGTCAAGCCCAGCAAGACGGTCCTAATTCTATAACCCCGTATTATTCAAACTTTCGATGTGGAGTCCAGTTCTGATACGGAGTTTCGTGATACTCCCGAGAGCAATCGGGTAATGAGATTGATCCTAGATTATAAGGTAACATAGTGTCAACGATTCTACAAGTTTTGGGTCTTGCAGATCGTATTTAAAGTGATTCAAGCGAATTCTACTGATTGTTTAGTTCAGTACTTAACCAAATTCTGCCCTAATTATGACAGAATACGGTCCTAGGAAAGTTCTATGCCTCTTTTTTACATTTTTAGTTAGTCTATTATTTTAATTATTTTTTTTATAGTTCATCATTAAGTCTACTTCATCTCCACCAAATTTCATTAGGTTTCGTATTGTAGAAAAATTCTAAAAATTCCAGAAGCAGCTGCTGTCCAAACCAATGACTTTCAGACAGTTGTCATCATGACCGATATTTAACTATATTAATTATTTTATTATATTTTAAACTTATTTTTATATGAAACTAGGCTTATAAATCTTCAATCTGGCTTTTGAATCACCTAAATCGGAGTTATAATGAAGGAGATATAAATTTTTAAAGTAGGATAAAAATTGTAAAATTTTCTACCGAAAACGGGCCTGACCATGTACTGCTCCACAGGCGGGCATTTTGAAAATTCTGCCCCTCACCACTGTTTTGGGTGATTTCGTCATCCGATATTCAAAATAGGTGTATTTTACAAACTGAGATGAGTTATTCGACGTACAATATATGTATTTGGGGTAGGAGAAGCTGATCTATCCATGTAGCCTACTTATTTCATGAGATTCCAAAACGGTTAATGGTTAAAAACTCATTATATTTATTTACTATTTATAGTAATTTTTATTCATAGTAATTTTTAGTTTAAGTACTGTTCTTCATCACCTAAACATTAGGATTAGTGTCTAATATGAAAGTTCTTGAAAATGTTTGAAGAATAAGGTGGTGAAAGGTGAGATTTTGAAGGAAATGTGAGATTTTGAAGAAAATGGTTTGAAAAGGGATTTGAGACTTTTGAATTGAGTGTTTGAGAAGTTAATCAGGTGATAGGATCGACCCATCGCCTAAGGACGTCTAACTCTAGGTTGGAAAAAATCTGGGGTGTTACATGTCCAAACCAAAACGACACGTATCTTAAATGTGTTTTTATGATATGCATCAAGCATCGTGACCCCTTTATGCCATAAGTCTTGCAATTCATCAATCCATGGTCATAAATAAACATCAATATCCTTTCCCGGTTGTTATGGTCCCTCAATGAGCAAAGTCAACATAGTAAACTGAGGTTTCATGCAAAGCTTTGGTGGAAGGTTGTACGTCACACACATAACGGGCCATAAACTATGAGCTATAGTAAAAGCACCAAATGGGTTAAACCCATCTGTAGCTAGGCCTAATCGAACATTGCGAGGCTCAGCTGAAAAATCCATATATTTCTCATCGAGATTCTTCCATGCAATAGAATCAGCCGGATGCTCCATCTTTTCAGGTTGCAATTTTTGGGTTAAGTGCTAGCACATTTCTTTCGCTAACCATGGCACGCTGAACATTCTTTGTAGCCTTGGTGTTAATGGAAAATACCTTAACAACTTAACAAGTACTTTAGATTGTTTTTTCTCAACATTCATTTCTATCTTGAACCTAGGAGCTTTATAAGTTGGACAATGGGTTTTCATCTCGTTCTCTTTCCAGTACAAGATACATAATTTGGACAAGCATTGATCTTTACATAATCAAGTCCAAACTTTGTAATGATCTTCTTCACTTGGTAGGTATTAATAGGGGCCTTGTTACCGGAAGGTAACACCTTCTTTAGTAGTTGAAGGAGCTCTGTAAAGCTTTTTTTGCTTCATCTGTGGTTCACCTTTAATTTAAAAAGTTGTACAATAAAAGTCAGCACGGTGAAATCTTGGGCCCCTGGGTATAGCTCAGTCATTGCATCTCGTAGATTTTCTTCAAACTATCAGTTTCATTTTCCCTAATGATGCCTTCAACTACAAGGGTATTCGGCTCATCCTGTACAACTTCATCTAGGTTATTACCATCAAGTTCTTGAACAATCACGTTATGAACCTCATTTAAGTTTAGGACATTATGGTACTGTTAGGAACTTGATGCATATTCAGTACGCTTAGGTGATACATGCTCACCATGCATGTCCCAAACCCTATAGCTTGAGTCAAATCCATTTTTCATTAGATGTATTTCCAAATCATCATAAGAAACCAGTAATCGTAAACATCTGCAAGTAGCGAATGGACAAAGAATGGTTTCGCTACCAGGAAGGTGTTCTCGTGTAAACTTCACAAAGCTTCTGATTCCAGAAATAAAACGAGGGTTTGGAAAATTTAGTGTCATACACTCCCTATCTGTTATACCCGGATCCTGATTAACCACAAGGTTCATTTTGAACCTGCACCTTATAAAAAAATTATTATTATTATTATTTTTTACCCATTCACGGATTTAATTCTAAACACATGCATCTATGATTATCATTGGAGTTTAGTCTTTGAATAACTTTAACTTTTCATGGCATATCACGAGGGACCTGGATTGCCTACTGACGGTGCTGTGTGGGTCACCGCGTGATATATGTGTTTCATCCATGCCATTCGTCCATTTTTCTACATCATGTTAGGGCATGAGACCGAAAAGAGGAAGATCTAAATCTTATGTGGATTACATAAAGATGGAACAATGATTATTGAATGCCCATTCATTTTTGGGCTCATGATTCGTGATGATATGGAAAAATAAATGGACAATCAAGCTTAGGACTCACATCATGGAAAGTCTAGATTAATAGACTGTTTGCAATATGAACAATATAAACCATCAATTTCCTTAGCCATTGATTGGATAGTTAAGATCATCTAGTCAAAAGTGATTTTTTTTATAGAGAGGAGCAATCAAGGATGGACGCATTTGATGGATTGCCCATATTGAGGGTTGAGACCAACCTAGATTTAGGTACAAGGCATGTTCCATCAGTATCGGGCAAGTGGTTGCCATCAATGAGATTTTTGAGAGGAATCCCACCATTGTTGAGAACTATGGAATTTGATTGCGGTACCAGAGCAGAACTGGTTACCACAATATGTACAAGGAATACTGGGACACCACTCTTAATGGTGTTGTTGAGCAGATGTATGATGAGATGGCTTCTCGCCACAGGGTAAGGTCTCCTTGCATTCAGATCATCAAGACAGCTACCATACCTGACTCTCTTTGCAAGAGAGAGAATACTAAGCAATTTCATGATTCCAAAATCAAGTTCCCGTTGGTGTTCAAGAAGGTTAGGCCACCAACTAGGAAGCTTAAGACAACATTCAAGGCATTGAGGCCCAATTTGTTCATGTAATTCTGATCAATGATGTCTGCGACTTTGTGTTGCCAGATCAGATTCGTTGAAACTATTAGAAAGTTGAGATGCTTTCAAGTTATTTGGGTTTTTAGTCTCTATGGCATAAGCTTTTCTTTATTGGTTTTTATATTTTAGAAATTTTAAGTGTGGTTTAAGACATGATGGTGAAGGATATTAACTTATTTTTTATTTCTAAAAAAAAAAAGGTACAAGGCATGTTCATGTATATGTAGTGCCAGACCTGGCACCAGGCTCATATGTTGGACATACATGCCATTTTGACACATGTGGGGTAGTTCACATGTTCAATAGTGGAGATTTAAAGGAGTATTTAAAAAAAACTTTTGAAAGACTTGAAGGAGATAATTATAGAATGATCCACAACAATCCAGAACTAAACATACAGAAGTTTATTGAGGCAACAAGAAATGCATAAAGATGAAGTGAACTGCAGCTTCAGATCTAGAACTCATTGGTTGTCATTTTCCAAGCCACCCATTTCTTTTGACATCCATTGCCACCTGATAAATGGACCAGCTTGATTCTTGGGGACCAAAGGGGCATTTGTCTATAGGGGTCACCTTATGAATGTCGAGGCTTGTACATAATGTGTGTTGGAGACACATCTAACTGATGAGCAATGAACTTCATTTGAAATTTTGTCTAATTAGTTGATTAAATTGTGAGATCTCTACATCAAGCGATTACCAAAAGTAGAAAAAAAATACAAAGGGCCTATTTGGATGACTCATTGTGGTCCAGGCAAGAAGTTAGAAAACAAAATGATCTGTTATAACATAATTCATTATGCTCAAAACAGTAGATCATTGGTTTGTAATCTCACAATGTATTTGTAGTAGAATTTTCTAGCACACTAGAGATCTCCAAGCTCAGTATAAGTGTCCTTTGGAGGGGTGAGTATTTGGCTAGTGAGCCTACCAAAGCTCAATTCCATAGCTCACTGGTTAGGATTGAAAATTGGGCATGTGCTGGGACCCAATTTTTAGACCTACCTCAACTCGGCAACCCAAACATTTATCTAACGGTGCTTGTTTATCCGAACATTTATCCAACATGATTAAGAGTTTGTTTATCCCCACCATGGAACAATTGGGTTGGACAAGTTGGGATTGGGATGAGCCTGGCCCAAGTTTCATCCTAATCCATGGGTTGGGCAGAGACCATCTATAATTTCATTGATATAATTGAAAATTACATCTAGGGGACCACAAATGAAACCAGGAAAATCCAACAAATTCATACAAAATAGCAAGGAACCATAACAAAAATCATCTAAGACGAAAGACAGGTAAACCTAGTCTAATAGGAAAATTAAAGATAAAATAAAAAAATTGAATCCTGCTTACTGTTGCAAACATGATTTGCCAAACGAATATGGTACTTGTTTACCTTTCTGAAATACATGCAAAAGAGCAACACATCCAATTTCTTAGTGAAATTCATAATCCGAAGCCAATAAGACTAAATCATTTACGTCTAGTGGAACACCCAATTCTTTTTACCACATTGGAATAGAAATAAAAGAGAAATTATTTTCGAAGAATCAAGTTGAAACAGCCACAAAAATGCACAAAAAAGGAATCCAAAAATTAGGCTGATATAAAACTTAGGTGGGTCACACCACAAGAAACAAAAGGGATTTAATGCCTACCATTAGAAACTTTTTGGGTGCCATGAAAGTTTTGTATCAGAATGATATTTGTACCTATACTTTATTTAAGTGGTAATAAGCATATGAACGGTTTAGATGGTTGGCTCCAGGAAGGTTTCAATGGCAGATGTTTCCGTTCTAACTGTTTCTTGTGGTGAGGCCCACCTGAATTTTGTATCCGCCTGAGTGATTACGTCCTACTAGGGGTGAACACCGAGTCAAGCTGACCTCAGCTTGGCCACTAGCTGATCCTAGCTTGAACTCAGCTCGACTCCGTTTGGTCAACAGGTCGGGCTAATAAAGTCGAGTTTCAGCCAAAATTGAGCCTATGCAGCATTTTCACAAACACATACAGGGCACTTTCAGTTTCTCACTATTTGTAAAACAGCAGCAAGTATTCCTTAAACACCTTATATGCAACATCAAAATCAAGGAAAAATGGTATTTGTTTGGTGTGCATACCTTCCTTGCCACTAGCCGACACTTCGTTGAGTCATTTCATCAAACACTTGGTGAGCAACATCAATATCAAAATAACTGAGTCATCGAACTTCAAAGAAGAAATCCCGAAAATAAAAAAGAAAGAGAATTTTGTTTCATGAATTTAGCACTATCAAATAATCATGAATATATTAAAGCTGAGAAGATTAAAAGAATATCACCTTTCAAAAGTGGAAACCCTAATCCGTTAGATTGTATGTTGTTGAGGTGTGGTCGGAGCATCGTTACAATGCCGTCATAGGGCAGCTGGGTTGCGGTAAAACAGAGCTACAACATGTCTGCAAGGCAAATGACAGAGAGAGAGAGATAGAGAGAGAGAGAGAGACAGGGAGAGAGTGCACGAGAGATAGAGATAGGAGAGAGAGAGAGCGCGAGATTATAGTGTTTGGGCCCGCCTCTATTTTGAGCGCGCGCCCAAATTTGGGATCTTCTGATGGACGGACCAATTAGGGACTCCATGGGGCCCACCATGATGTATTTCGTTAATCCATTCCTATCCATAATTTTAATAAATTATTTTACTTTAGGAAACTGAATTTCAGGTATATTTAAGGCCCAATTGGACCACACTATAAGAAGCAACTGTAATTTAATATTAATGTTTCCTACCGTGTGGTCCACTTGAGCCTTCGATCTAGCTGATTTTTTTTTCAACCTCTAAATTAATGTTTACAAATATATAGATGGCTTAGATAGAACATATAGTTTTTTTTAGGCCTCATAGAGCCCCTTACAACACTATTAATTATTAATGGTGTATCAACTTTTTAGCTATGGATTAAAACCATAACAAGTATAGCTAAGGTTTATATCCGTAGCAAAAAAGTAACGTGGTCTAAATCCTTTGCCCCTTTTTTTGGTAGTGAAGGGAGAGGAGAAAGCTAGGTGTGGCCCACCTCCCTACCACCCAATCCCACCTTCTAAAGATCATCTCCACCATTGAAATGCATCCCTCGGAGCTCGAGGATGCGTTAATGGAAGAAGAAGTCCAAGAAGATCAAAGGTAGGTGTTTATAGCATTAATTTTTGATGATTTGAGGGCCCACTTGTGGTGGGACCCATCTTAATGTATGCATTGTCTAAGGAGGGCCCATAGTGGTGGGGTCCCTCCCCTTCTCACGTTTCTACCTCTCTCCCTCCCCCCCCTCTCTCTCTCTCTCTCTCTCTCTCTCTCTCTCTCTCTCTTTCTTTCTCTCTTTCCCATTTTGAGGCCCACTTTGATGCTGATCCACACCGTCCACTGTGTGGGATGGTGTGACCCAATGTGATACATATATTTCATCCACACTGTCTGTCCATCTAGACGGTGGGCCAACCCATCCAGTGACGTCATCAAGTTCCGTGGACCTCACGCTGATGTATGCGTTCTAGATCTACCCCGTCCATGCATGGAACGTGGGGCCCACCTTGTTGCTGTCACGTTGGCTTGCCATGATGCATGTGTCCTGCATCCAGGCCGTCCGTCCAGGCCTGGACGCTGGAGGCCCCCCCTCTTTTATATATATATATATAATATTGTTGTATATGTGGGCCCCACACACGTGGAAACCACGTGATGTAGATGATGTGGCGTGTGGACCCCACCTTGATGTTTGTATAATGTCCAGGCTATCCATTTAGGGCTTAGACGTTGGCAGATTTATAAATATATAATAGTAATAATCATAATAATAAAATAATATTATGTGTGGTGGGCCCCATGTGGGACGCACATGATCTGGATGGATTGGCTAGTGTACCTCACACCAGCTACCTAGCTGATGTGTTGACATCAGCATCTGCTGTGGGGGCCACCTTAATGAATGAGTCTTACCTGGATCGTCCAGCAGGTCTGGACGGTGGGTACCCACCTTGAGGTATGTTTTATATCCAAGCCGTCCATTTGATGGCTGGCCCAACAGCCATTGCTGCTGTGTAGATGGCACGAGTTCTGTGGGACCCACCCTGCATGTGTAGGGGTGGGGACCACCTTGATATCTGTGTTCTACTCAAGCCGTCCACCTGTTTTGTCAGATGGACCACCATGATGTATTTATTTCATCCACACTGT
The DNA here is from genome assembly GCA_030180095.1 of Magnolia changhungtana. Classification (NCBI taxonomy): domain Eukaryota; kingdom Viridiplantae; phylum Streptophyta; class Magnoliopsida; order Magnoliales; family Magnoliaceae; genus Magnolia; species Magnolia changhungtana. The sequence goes on along the minus strand of JASAUF010000502.1, from coordinate 382,540 downwards.
CCAGATTATGTTGGACAGTGCTGGACAACATTTGGATGGTGCCGATTTAAATGGATAATGTTTGGGCGATGTTGATTTACATAGACAATGTTTGGATGGTGCTGATTTACATAGGCAATGTTTGGACGGTGCTAATTTACATGGGAAGTGTTTGGATGGTGATGATTTATCTGGGATGGTGCTTATTTACATGGGGAATGTTTGGATGGTGCTGATTTACATAAACAATGTTTGGATGGTGATGATTTACATAGACAATGTTTAGATGGTGCTGATTTACCTGGAAATGTTTGGCCAGTGCCGATCATCATTAGTGGGCCATGTGCCCCATGGAATGATAGTGTACAGTGATACACATGTTACACCTACAACTATTGAAATGATTTTTGGTATAACCCAAGCTCTCACTTGAGGCCCATTGGTGTGGCCCATCCATGAGGCCCATCTTGATGTATTTGTGGCCCATCCGTTAAGGCCCACCTTAATGCAATTGTGGCCCATGTGATGAGGCCCATTGTGGTGTGTATTAGGACGTGGGATGTGGCCCATTGTGATGTATTTCTGGCCCATTTGGTAAGGCCCATTGTGATGTATTTTTGGCCCATATGTGTGGCCCATTGAGTTGTATATGTGGCCCTAGAATGAGTCATGTGATGTATTTATGGCCCATGTGCAGGGCCCACTTGTTGTATATTTGAAGACCATATATTCCGGCCCTTGAATGAGGCCCGACTTGATGTATTCATGGCCCATTGTGATATATTCTGACCCTTGAATGATGCCCGACTTGGTGTATTCATGGCCCATTGTGATGTATTTGGGGTCCAGGTGTGAGGCCCATTGTGATATATTCTGACCCTTGAATGATGCCCGACTTGGTGTATTCATGGCCCATTGTGATGTATTTGGGGTCCAGGTGTGAGGCCCATTGTGATGTATTTCTAACCCATTTGGTAAGGCCCATTGTGATCTATTTTCAGCCCATTTGGTAAGGCCCAATGAGATGTATTTTCTGGCCCATGTATTGCGGCCCAACTGACATATATGAGGCCCATGTATTGCGGCCCATTATGATGTACATGAGGTCCATGAGCAAGGTCCAATGTGATGTGTATGTAGCCCTTGTATGAGGCCCATTGCAATGTATATTAGGCCCTTATGTGAGGCCATGAGCCCTCTTTATGTTTGGCTCTATGTGGGCCACTCATTGGGAGTAATGTTGGTTAAATGTCCTCATTATGACCTTCCCTTAGGCCCTTAGTTAGGCAAATTCTGATTGTCGAGGCCAATTATCTAGGCTGATTCCGATTGTTGAGGTCGATTCTAATTGTCGAGGCCGATTCTGATTGTCGAGACCGATTATCGAGGCCGATTCCGATTGTCGAGGCCGATTCCATTTTCGAGATTATCGAGTCCGATTCCGATTTCGAATTACTTTGATTGTCGGCGATTCGACGTACCAATTTCCGATTGCCGAGACCGATTATCGAGGCTGATTCCAATTGTCGAGGATGATTATCGAGGCCGATTATCGATACCAATTACGAGTATATCATCCGATACCGATTATGAGTATGTGATAGCATAACATCATGATACATGCCCATACGCATCATCTGCATGTTTGTTATGAGGTGTGGTTGACCATTGCATATGCCATAGGGCAGGTTATTTATGGGACTCCCTAATAGGCGGAGTTGCTCCAATGAGCGCACGGTATGTGTAGGTTTGATGCATGACTGGATGGTGTGACTCATGCATCTCACATTTTATGATATGACCACCGTATGCCCTAGCGACATCAGGGTCGTAGCCTCCACAGGCATATCGTGGATGGCTAAATGGGACACCGAAAATTTGTTCTATATGGGGTGCTATAGATATCCCTGAGTGAAAGTCCCAGAACCCTCTTGGTTGCAGAGGTTGCTCCAACGTTTAGACCAAGTGAATGCATGGGCTCATGAGAGCCGTATACCATTAGGCTGCGTCTCCCATTGTGTCATGGTCGATTGGAAGAGGGTACGACCTTACCTGCCCTAGAGGAGGGGGCAATGCTAGGCTGAGTCTGACCAGCTCAAGGAATGGGTCCGCTATCGATGAGCCAGGCCCGATATTAGCAGGCGGATAGTGATGTGTCTTCCACTCGCCTTGTTGTATGCGATGGGGCGACAATCTGGTTTAAAGTGTAATAGACCCCAGTGATTCCCCAGAGAGGAACCGTACTGATATGTGGACTTATTGAGCAGGAATTACAAGCTCATTCATTCACTATCCACTCGGGCTGGTGTGCGCAACTATTTGTTACCTTCGCATGGCCAGAATTTCTGTAAGGCCCGTATCCTAGTCTGTACTGTTCCGTCGACTCTCGCGATCCTTCCCGACGAATTCCAGCAACACGCAACCTATAATCGACGTTTGGGCGTGACCCTAAGTCGTATCCCATAGATTTGAGTCAGCTTAATCCGAGACTTGTACCATTGCAACAGTACCATCGTCATGGTTCCGACCCCACATTTTACACACTAATTAAATACCTTGGCCAGGAGATGTGGGCCCACGTTTATTTTGAAGAAACGCCATGTATTTGCAAATCTAAGAGAATCTCTACAACCCATCCCATCAATCAATCAATCAAACAAACAATCAATCAATCAAAGTACACACCCATGCTTTCTTTCTCCCCAAGTCAAGCAACCACCCTAAGTCAACTCTCAAGTCAAGTACATCTATCAACTCACATCCATCACCTCTCTCTTATAACCACCATTTCTCTCTCTCTCTCTCTCTCTCTCTCTCTTCTCTCTCAACACATTTTTCAAGCAAAAAAAGAGTGGACGTCTAAGCAATTCCAAGAGAGAAAGTGTGTTGTGTGTGGCCCACTTCCTATTCCAAGATCCATCATCCTAGCCCTTCATTTCTCATCATCCTCCATCAAAGTAAGACACAAGGAGTTCGGCGTTCCATAAGACCTAGAAGATAGAACGGTGGGTGTTTCTATAGGCCTAGATTTCATTTTTAACGATGGGCCAAGTGAGGCATATCGATTAATGGTATGGATCTCACTTTGGACCCTAGATGCGGCCAATGGCCCACTATGATTCTCATGATCATTCTATGATGGGGCCATTTTCCATGGACCCCATCATGATGTTTACTTTCTAAGTTTGAAAGAGGTCATCTAGACCTTCCATTTTGGTGGAGAAGGAATCTCCACCAATGATTTTTAATTTGGTGGGCCCCCATGTATTGAGACCCACTTGATGTATGATTGAATGCATGGAAGGGAGGGCCCATAGTGTCGGGGCCTCTCTATCTCACGTGTCCCTTTCTCTCTCTCTCTGTTTCATTTTTTGTGTGATGATGTGGCTGTGTGGGCTACCTGGATGTACCCCACCTTGATGTATGTCTTATCCAAACCATCCAGCCATTTGGTGGCTAGCACGTCTGTAGGTGGGGCCCACCTTAAAAATGTGTTGTAACCAAACCATCCAGTGTCCAGGGACGCTGGACACAGCCACATAGTGAAGTGTGAATTGACGGTGTAGTGTACTGATGGGCAGACAAAAAAAATATAAATATTGGATTGATTCAACAATCTTTGGGTGGACCGCTCATGCAGGCCCCACCTTGATGCATGGGTCTGATCCGCGTTGTCCATCCCATTCCCCAGATCATTTTAGGTGTTGAGCTAAAAAATGATGCCAATCCGATTATCTGGCGGGCCATAGCATAGAAAATAATCATTTTTACTGTTAAAATCCACTCTGATGTTTCTGTACACCAAAGCATATCGAATATTCAGCTCGTTTGGTCTGTCTTGAGCCATAAAGTCCAATGGGTGGGATGGATTCTCCTTATGTGGGCCCCACCTAGGAAAAACATTAGAAAAATAAAAAAGAAAAACATATGCAGCAGCACCTGTCACTCCCCAAACCCGAAAATTGGGCTCACAAAATTCTCTATTGCCGAATCCGGTGCCGACAACCTCCGTAGTACCCCATTCTCGGCTCCCAGCGCCCAAACGCTAGATTCCGATCTTGGGATCCTACAATGAAGATTTTTTTTTCAACGTGCATTTGTCTTGTAAGAAGCATAACCACAAGTTTACCCAAAGCACATCATCATCACATATTGTAAGACCCGTACCCTAGTCCGTACCGTTACGTAGGCTTCCGCGATCCTACCGGTCGAATTCTGGCAATCCTTAACCCATTTCCATCGTTGCCCGCGATCCTAAGCCGAGTCCTGCATACCAAAGTCGGCTCGAACCGAAACTTGTATCCTAGCGATCGCGCCGTCGCCGCAATTCCAACGCCGCGACTCGTGTACCAAACCGATACCTAGGTGGGAAGATGCCAGTCTGTGTTCATTTCGAAGAAACGCCGCACATTGCAAATCTCGAGGGAATCTCTACGAGATGTCCCATCAATCAACCATAAATGTACCTCCATACCTAAGTACAAGCAACCCATGCCTCCTTTACTCAAAGTTAACTCTCTCTCCCATTTTTCAAAGCTACCCTTACCCATGATATCATCACACCACTCTCTCCATCCCTTCTTTCTTTATTTTTATTTCTTTTTCTCTCTCATTCTCTCATTCCCTCCCTCTCACACGTCCAAGCCTCCTCTAAGCAATCCAACCTCCCAAAAATTTTTAAGTGTGGCCCACCTCCTCATCTTCCATCTCGACCGTCCAATCATCATCCGCACCATTAAAACCCGATCGACGTCCATAAGAACCGTAGGTGAGGAGTTTTCAAGCCAAGGGAGCAAGGAGGATCGCAACAAGGTGGGTGATCCACCGTTAAATTTCTTTTCTTAGGGCCACTTATTGGTGGGACCCATTTTTTATGTATGAATTGTATCATGTGGGGCCCATAGTGGCGGGGCCCCACGATCACCGTCTTTTATCTCTTATCTCTTTCTCTATCTCTCTCTTTCCTTCTTTTTCCCTTGAATGTTGTGGGCCCCACCAAATTATGTTAAATCCACTCCATCCATTAGACGGTGTGGTCCACCGCATTTAGGTGAAATCCACCCTTCATACATACATATATATATGCATGTAGTAGCATATTATATTATATTATTATAACATATATTAATATATATATATATATATATATGTATGGTGGGCCACGTGCATGTGGGACCCACCATGTGCATGGTGGGCCACGTGCATGTAGGACTCACCATGAGGCCTGTGTATACACCGTCCAGCATCCAGAGACGTTGGACGTGAAGGTGGCTAGCATGGAGTGTCGTGTACTGACATGGGTTTGTACTTTCAAGCTAACACAAACAAAGGGAGAGTTGGGATGGGCCGCCCATACAGTCCCCACCTTGATGTTTATGCATGATCCAAGCCATCCATCCCAACCCTTGCATCATTTTAGGCGTTGAGCCAAAATCTTAAGGTGATCTGATCACCGGGCGGGCCATACCCTCTAAAACCATGTGAAGACATGCCAGAACATATAAAAGTACTTGGTGGGACCCACCTAAAGTTTGGATGCAGCTGAAACTAGGTCTGGACGACCAGATAAGTGGGACACACATAATGGGTGGGCTGGATTGTGGATCATATCTCGGTGGGCCCCATTATATATAAAAAAATTAAAATCAATGCAATAGCCAGACGCTACTCTGTAGCAACATAGAACGCAGGCGCGCTCAAGCGTGCGGCCAGGGCGAGAAATCGGACCACGACTCTCCGTGGGCCCCACCATGATGTATGCGTGTCATCTATGCCGTCCATCTACTTTGTCACATCATTTTAAGGCATGAGCCCAAAAATAAGGTAGATCCTAATCTTAAGCGGACCACGTTACAGGAAAATTGTGTTGATTGGAGACTCAACCGTTTGCATGGTTGAGTGTCAAATAAATATCACGGTGGGCCCTGGTCCTGTGATCTTATGAATAGGTTGGATTTCAAATAAACATTACAGTGGGCCCCTAGGTCTGTGTGACCTCATCAACAGGTGGATGGAAAATAAATATTACGGTGGGCCCCCTAAGTCTGTGTGACCTCATCAACAGGTGGTTGGAAAATAAATATTATGGTGCCCCCCCCCCTCTCATATGACCTTATCAACAGATTGGATAAAAAAATAAACAATATGGCGAGCCTCACATGAGGCCCATGGGCTGATGTGTTTAGGCCCATCTTGATATATTTTTAGGCCCATTATTGAGGCCCACTTTGGTATATATGGGCCATGCATTTAGGCCCATCTTGGCATGTATATGGGCCCAATATTGAGGCCCACTTTGATATATATAAGGCCTATGTGATTAGGCCCATTTGATACACATAGAGCTTATGTGATTGGGCTCATTTTAACGCATTCTCAGGTCCATGGATGATGGCCCATTGCAATGTACCTAAGGCCCATTGGTGAGGTTCATTGAGGTGGCCCACTTGATGAATATAAGGCCTATGAGATACGGCCAATTTGATGTATTTAGGGCCCCATGGAATGTACCTAAGGCACATTGCAATGTGTAATTCCACCAGGGTTTATTTAATGGTATTTAAGGCGAGCCGAGCCTTGGGGACAATGCTGGTTTGACGTCCACATTGTACGAGTAATGTTGGTTAGATGTCCACATTATAACTCTCCCTAAGGCCACTGATAGGCCCGTATCTGTTTCATGTAGGCCATCTAGGCCCATCTTCATTGAGAGGATAGTTTATTGCTTTATAACATGTTTAACATAGCCCCATGATTCATGATCATACGCATCATATGTATGTTTGAGATGAGGAGTGTCTGATCATAGCATGTGCCTTCGGGTAGACTGATTACGGGCTCCTTGATATGTGGAGTTGCCCTACATGAGCGCACGGTATGCACAGGATTGATGCATGTCTGGCAGTATGATTCATGCACTTGTATTTGTATGATTGAGATATGCCCTAGCGACATCAGGGTCATAGCCTCCACAGATATATCGTGGGTGGCTAGTTGGATACCGAAAAATCTTATTCCAAGTAATTGGGGCGCCATAGATGTCCCTGGGTGAGAGTCCCTGAACCCGATGGTACCAGAGGATGACTCCAACGTCGAGACTGAGTGGATATACGAGGCACAAGGGCCGAATACCAGAAGGCCGCGTCTCCCATTGTGTCGTGGTCGGTTGGAAATGAGCGATGGCCTTACTCGCTCGAGAGTAGGGGGCATTATTAGGCTAAGTTTGACCAGCTTGGAAATGGGTTCACTATCGACATGCCGGATAGGTATTGGCTGACTATTGGCCAGGCGGATAGTGAGGTTTCTTACGCTCACTTGGACTGTGCTACTTGGAGAGAGACAGTGCCGAACCCCGGTGATTATCCAGACTGAGAACCGTACTGATTTGATGCTCTAGTGAGGAGTTACATTGGTATGAGGATTGACATGCTTGACTTACATATTGCATCGCATGGCCTTGGTATGACCGATAGCATTCACATCTTGTACTGCATAACCTTGGTACGGCTAGTTGCATTTATGTACTCATCAGCATGATTCCGCATTACTCCGGCATTGCATTATAAGCACGTTCGCACACACTTACACCGCCCTCTAAGCTTTCTATAAGCTTATGCATGATTGATGCGTGCAGGTGACGCCAGGACGCAGCTGTAGTCTCACCACAGTTGGAGCGTGCCGCCAAGCTTTTGGAGTTTTGATATTACCACTATCTTGTATTTCCCTTTATACGCACTGTACTCAAAGTTTTTGATCATAGTGGATTTTGTGATGGTGTTCTTGTGGTTATTGTTCGTGGGTTATGCTTGGTTATGCTCATTACGAATCAAATTGATATTAGAAATCCTCCTTGTAGCATCCCAGGATCGGAACCTGGTATATGGGTGCCGAGAGCCTAGAATGGGATACTACGGAGGCTGTCGGCGCCGGATTCGGAGATCGAGAATTTTGTGAGCCCGGTCTCCGAGTTCGGGGCGTGACACATATCCACTAATATAATCATTTGATTATAATGCTGAAAGGGAAATACATATATGGAAAATTAAAGCATCAGAGGTCCGCTGCATGCTCCAAGCTCAACGCTGCTGCAACCTAACTCCACCTGCACGCATCTATTGTGCATAAGCTTATAGAAAGCTTAGTGAGTGGTGAAAGTGTGTGCACAAGGTAAGTGTCAAGTAAGCAATATCAAAGTAATCAGAATAAGTGAAAATACTGACAAGCCCATAAATTATATAATATTAGAATAATGCGAAAACATGCTAATAGGCCCACAAATACTATAAACCTTATCCAGACTATGCAATGCAAAAATATAATAAACTAATATCATATACTAAGGAAGCAATGTAGATCAATTATGAAATGCGGAGATAGTAAGCTAAATACTATGTACTGAGGATGCAATGCAATATGCGATGTGAATGAAATGACCAAGCTGGAGTGTAAAGTCAGGATGATAGTACGTAGTATCGCAGGCTACGAGGTCCACCACAAAGGACTTCTATCCAAACCAGTCCCATACCTAAATTTAGACAATTAAACTCAATGTAGTAAACTCCTGATCTCAGGTTAGTTGCGCGCCCAACCAAAATCCTTGCCATTGCGATGGTACACAATAATTAGTTGCGCACCACCAGTCCGCTTGGATAGTGAATGGATGAATGAATGAGTATGCAACTCCTACTCAATAAGTCCACATATCAGTATGGTTCTTCTCTGAAAAATCACCAGGGTCTATTACACTCCAAACTAGATTGTCGCCTCATCGCGCGCAACAAGATGAGTGGAAGAGACCTCACTATCCACCTGTCAATATCAGGCCCGGCTCATCGATAGCGGACTTATTCCTCTAGCTGGTCAAACTCAGCTTACCTTTGCCCCCTCCTCTCGGGTAGGTAAGGCCGCACCCCCTTTTAACCAACCACGACATAGTGGGAGACGCGGCCTAATGGTATACGACCATCATGCCCTCATGCATCCACTCGGTCTAGATGTTGAAGCAACCTCTGGAACCAAGAGGGTTTAGGGACTTTCACTTAGGGATATCTATAGCACCCCATGTAAAACAGATTTCTGGTGTCCCATCTGGCCATCCACGGTATGTCTGTGGAGGCTACGGCCCTAATGTCGCTAGGGCGTACGACAATCATAATCACATAATGCGAGATACATGAGTCACATAGTCCAATCATGCATCAATCCTATGCATATCGTGCGCTCATATGGGACAACTCCACCTATCAAGGAGTCCCATGAACAACCTGCCCTATGGCATAAGCAATGGTTAATCATATCTCATAACAAACATGCAGATGATGCGTATGGGCATGTATCATGATGTTATGTTGTCACATACTCATAATCGACATCAATAACCCGCACTGATAATCAACCTACACAATCGGCCTCAATAATCGGAATCGGCCATGACAATTGGCTTCGACAATCTAACTCGGCCTCGACAATTGGCCTCGACAATCAGAATCGGAATCGACCTCGACAATCTGACTCGGCCTCAACAATTAGAATCGGAATCGGCCTCGACAATCTGACTCAGCCTCGATAATCGGAATCAGTCTCGACAATCTGACTCGACCTCGACGATCGGCCTCTATAATCGGAATCGGCCTCGACAATCGGAATTGGCCTCAACAATCGGAGTCGGGCTCGACAATCAAAATCGGAATCAACTTTGACAATCTGACTCAGCCTCGACAATCTAACTCGGCCTCGACAATCGGAATAGGAACCAGCCTCGACAATCTGTCTCTGCCTCAACAATCGGAATCAGCCTCGATAATTAGACTCGGCCTCGACAATTGGAATCGACCTCGACAATCAGCCTCGACAATCTGACTTGGCCTCGACAATCGGAATCGGAATCGGTCTCGACAATCTGACTCGACCTTAACAATCAAAATCAGCCTCGGCAATTGGCCTCAACAATCGAATCGAATCGCCAGACAATCGATCACCGACACATCGAATCGCTCGACAATCGAAATCGAAATCGGCCAACAATCGACTCCGGCCTCGACAATTGGAATCACCAACAATCGACCTCGAATCGGCCTCGATAATCGATTTCGGCCTCGACAATCGAATGCCACTCGACATCGAATCGGGAATTCGATACGACATTGACTCACCTCGATAATTGAATCGGCCTTGATAATCTGATTCGGCCTCAACAATCAGAATCGACCTCAATAATTGGCCTCGACAATCGAAATCGGAATCGACCTCAAAAATTTGACTTGGCCTCGACAATTGAAATTGAAATCGGCCTCGACAATCTGGCTCAGCCTCAACAATCAGAATTGACCTCGACAATCTGACTCGGCCTCAATAATTAGAATCGCCTCAGCAATCGGTCTTGACAATCGGAATCGGAATCGGCCTCGACAATCAGACTCGACCTCGACAATCAGAATCGACCTCGACAATCAGAATCGGCCTTGACAATCAGAATTGAAATTGGCCTCGACAATCAGACTCGACCTCGACAATCAGAATTGACCTCGATAATCAGAATTGGAATCGGCCTCGACAATCTGACTCGGCCTCGTCAATCAGAATTAGAATCGGAATCGGCCCCGACAATCTGACTCGGCCTCAACAATCAGAATCGGCCTTGATAATCAGCCTAACAAAAGGGCCTAAGGAAAGGTCACAATGTGGACATTTAACCATCATCGCCCATCAATGTGGACATCTAACCAACATTACTCCCAAGGAGTGGCCCACATAAGGGATTCATACACAACGTAACGGCTACACATACATCACATTGGGCCTCATTCATGGGCCTCTCATATATCGCGTTGGGCTTCATATAAGGGCCTCAAACGTATCACAATGGGCCACGCCCATGGGCCTTGAATACATCACAATGGGCTTTGAATACATCACAATGGGCCTTGCCCATGGGCCTCGAATACATCACAATGGGCCTCAAATACATCATATTGGGCCACGTCCCATGGGCCTCCAACCTATTGCAATGGGCCTCATCAAATGGGCTATAAATGCATCACCATGGGCCTTATATATAATGAGTGGGCTGCATCATATGGGCCTTATACATATCAAGTGGGCCATATCACATGGGCCGCACCAGTGGGCCTCATATACACTAAGTGGACCACGTCCACGGGCTGCACCAATGGGCTTAATACACATTAAGGTAGGTCCCATGATATGGACGGTCTAGGTGACCTAGATGGCTAGACGGTTAGACGATTTGGATACAACACATACCTCAAGGTAGGCCACACGTCCAAGGGGCGGATGACGGAGATATATAATACCTACATCAATGGTAGGCCCCACATGGCACCGTCCAGCGATGGGCAATGTAAACATAGAATACATATACCAAGGTGGGGGTTCACATAGCCCAAAACGGATGGACAACGTGGATGTAAGCCATATACATCATGGTCAGCTCCAATGGACGGTGTTGACTGCAACACATATACAAGCAAGGTGGGCCCCACCCCTCACACGTACAAAATGTGTGGGGTGGGCCCACAGCTGCCAAAACTGATGAACAGAGTTGATAAAATACATAAATCATGATGGGTCTTTCCACAGATAGACGACGTGATACAAAACATACAACATGTTGCATCCTATGCACACCGTCTAGGGACAGACGGTGTGTATATAAAACATATACATTAAGGTGGGTCCCACCCCCACACGTGCCAAACGTGTGGGGTGGGCCCATGCCCTAAGCAGATGGACAAGGGAGGATGTAAAACACATACATTAAGGAGGTCTCCACTGTCCTGATAGTGGATGGTGTGAATAACACATAAATCATGGCTGGCCCCACACGTGACAGGTGGGAGCCATGCCTACATTAGGCGAACCCACCATCTAGCTTATCTGTACGGCAGGGATGAAACGCATATATCAAGAGGGCCCCACATATAAGGTGAACACGTCACTAAGGTGGCCACACATCCAGCTCAAAATGGATGGATGAGCTAGATATAAAATAAATGTACCAGATGTGTGGCCCCACACGTGGGGTGGGTCCTAGCATCCAAGGACAGTGTGGATGAAACTAGTGGGACCCATAGAACTAGCTATGTCAATACAACTGATGTACGGTACACGTAGGACCCACCATCAATACAAAGAACTACATACTGTGGTGAGGAGTGCAGATTTGTAGGTGGGTCCCACATAGGCCACCATATGCTACTTATATAATAAAACAGTACTTTACCTTTTCTTTTGGGTCCCACATAGGGCCACCGCCATATATATCTTATAACACCACACATGACTCACGTGGGTCCCACTTCTGATGGATGGCATGGGTAAAATACATACTTCAAGGTGGGTCCCACATGAATGTGGCTCACCTGATTTGGATCAAAATGATATTTGTGTTTTCCCATCACCAATAAGGTAAGGCCCACATGACCTATACGGTGTGGATTTCACACGTACAGCAGGGTGGGTCCCACTCCACATCATCATCATCATCAAAGAAAAGTAAAGGGAAAGAGAGAGAGATCGGTGAGAAGGGGAGGGACCCCACCACTATGGGCCCTCCCTACACAATGCAAACATCAAGATGGGTCCCACCATATGTGGGCCCTCAAATCACAAATCAAATAAATCAAATCACCCACCTTTCGATCTTCTTGGTCTAATGGAATCCCTAGCTCCTCGGCTTCGACTTTGACGGAGGATGATGAAGTTTGGAGGGTTAGGATGAAAGATTTGGGGGTAGGGAGATGGGCCACACCAAGAACTTCTCATGGATATCTTGGACGGTTGCTTGAAAATAAAGAATGGGTAGAGAAGAGAGAGAGAGAGAGAGAGAGAGAGAGGGTTGTAAGGAGAGAGAGAGGGATGGCTGAGTGAGTGATGGAGTGATGGAGAGTGAGTGGTGTGTACTTGACATGTAAGGGTGTGTAAGAGAGAGAGTTGACTTTGGGGTTGTTCTTGTACTTGACATGAGGTGATTGATGGGACATGTTGTAGAGATTTTCTTGGGTTTTGTAACTCGCGGTGTTTTCCTCGAACTGAACACAGGCCCACATCTCCTATATTGGGTATCGCCTCGGTGCGCAAGACGTGGCATCGGAACCGCGACAACGGCGCGGTCGTAAGGGTATAAGTCTCAGGTCGTGTTGACTTTGGAATATGGGCTATAACTCAGGATCGCGGGAAAACGTCGATAGCAGATCGCGTGTCACCGAAATTCAACCGGGAGGACCGCGGAAGTCTACGAAATGATATGGGCTAGGATACAGGTCTTACATCACCTGCTGTCGCTGACATCCAGAGGACGTGCAGCAGGCACTGCTACACTATGTGGTGCCAAACAGGCCCCACCATGATGCACGTTGCCCAACAAGCCCCACCATGATGTATGTGTTTTATCCACACCATCCACACCACTGGACAGTGGGACCCACCCAATGATATATATGTTTTATCCACACCATCCACTGTTTGGACAGTGGGGCCCACCATGATGCACTGCGTTATATCCATACTGTCCAACCATTTTAAAATATCATTTTATGGTATGAAATAAAGAATGAGGTAGATTTAAAGTTCAAGTGGACCCCACCGTTGAAATAGTGGACTGTTCAAACTTCAAAGGGCCACAATAGTTTCCAATTAAGCTTATATTTTTGTTTTCACTTCATCTATCTCTATGTTAACTTATAAAATGGTCGGATCTCAAATACATCATGACGGGTGACACCATGATGCGCTCACCCTGGGATCACGTGGACCACACTGTAAAAATAGTGGGTTTGAACGTCCACCATTAAAACCCTTGGGGTACAGGGTTTAGACCAATATGATATTTGTTTTCCCACTTAATCTAGGTCTTTATGACCTTACGATTAGATTGGTTGGAAAATAAACATTATAGTGGGCCCTGTGATTTATTTAACCGTGAAAATTATTATCTCCATTGCTATTTGTGTATGGTCCAAATGATCCTTCAATATGATTCATTTTTGGGAATTTATGAGGCCCGTTGTTGAGGCCCACCTCGATGTGTATAAGGCCTATTGTCGAGACCCACCTTGATATATATGAGGCCCATGGGTTGAGGCCCAATGGGAGGTATATAAGGTCCATTGCAATGTGTGATTCCACCGTGGTGTATAATGATGTTTATGGCGAGTCATGCCTTGGAAGCAATGATGGTTTGATGCCCACATTATAAGAGTAATGTTGGTTAAATGTCCATATTATAACTCTCCCTAGGGCCCATTGATAGGCCCATACTTGTTATGTGTAAGCCGTCTAGGCCCATCTTCGTTGTGAGGATAATGCATCACCATATAACATGCTTAGTATAATTCCATGATTCATACCCATTCGCATCATATGTATACTTGATATGAGGATTGACTGATCATAGCATAAGCCATTGAGCATATTATTTATGGGACTCACTGATAGGAGTTACCCACATGAGTACGTGGTATGCACAGGATTGTTGCATGACTGGACAGTGTGATTAATGCATCTCGCATTTGTGTGTCATGATATTATACGCCCTAGTGACATTAGGGTCATGGCTCCACAGGCACATCATGGATGGCCGTATCGGATACCGAAAATACTTAGTTGTAGCACTGTGGGCACTTAGGATGTCCTTGGGTGAAAGTCCCAGAACCTTTTTGGTACTAGGAGATGCTCCAACATCTAGACCGAGTGGATACATGAGCGCAGGAGTCCGAATACCAGTAGGTTGCATCTCTCACTGTGTCGTGGTCGGTTGGAAGGAGGTGTGGCCTTATCCTCCCGAGTGAGGGGGTTGTAAGCTAAGTTGAGTTTAACTAGCTCTCGAATGAGTCTGCTATCGACGAGCCGGGTAGGTATTGGCAGACTACTAGTTAGGCAGATAGTGTGGTCTCTTCCACTTGCTGGACTGTGCGGCTAGGGAGGTGGCAGTCAGTATGAAGTGTATTAGACCCCGATGATATCCCAGAGAGAAACTGTACTGATATGTGTACTTGATGAGGACTGACATGCTTGTTTTGCATCTCGCATATGACATTTGGCTACATAGGCCTCATATCGCGCTGCCTTGATATAGCCGATAGCATTCATGCCTTGCATCACATAGCCTTGGTACGGCTGATGGTATTCATGGACTTACCTGCATATTTCCACATTACTCTGATATTTTATACTTGGCACTTGCCTTGCGCACAAACTTACACCACCCTCTAAGCTTTTGTAAGCTTATGCATGACTGTTACGTGTAGGTGTCATTGGATCGCAGTACACTAAAGTAGGAGTGCGTATCGGATTATTTTGGAGCTTTTTTATCACCTTGTATTTCCCTTTCCGCATTGTACTTAAAGTTTTTGATATAGTGGATATGTGGTGATGTTGATTTGTGACTTGATTATGCTCGTGGTTATGCTCCATTACAAAAAAAAAATTCATACTGAAAATCCTCCTTGTAGGATAACAGGATCGGAATCTGGCATATGAATGTCGAGAGCAGAGAATGGGGTACTACGGAGGCTGTTGGCGCAGGATTTGGCGATCGAAAATTTTGTGAGCCCATTTTTCAAGTTTGGAGAGTGATAATTTCACTTGGGCGTGAGACTAACTTGAGGTCAGGGGTTTACCATATTGTGTCTAGCTATTCAAACTAGGTATGGACCAGTCTGGATAAAAGTCCCTTGTGGTGAACTCCACAGCTTGTGATACTATGTACTATCATCCTGACTTCACACTCTAGCTTGGTCATTTAATTCGCACTGCATATTGCACATTCCGGTATGCGTGGACTCATCAGGATTTGTATATTGTATTGTATCCTTGGCATATGATATTTGACTTTTTACGTTCTTACATTATATAACCTTGGTATAGCTGATTGTATTCGTATACTTATCAGTGTTTCTGCTTACTCTGATATCATATGATTTATGAACTTGCTAGTATTTCCGATATTCTATTATTTATGGCCTTGTACTGTATACTTGGCACTTATCTTATGCACACACTTTCACCACCCTCTAAGCTTTCTATAAGCTTATGCATGATAGACGCGTGCAGATGGCGTTAGGTCGCAACAACGTTGAGCATGGAGCATGCAGCGGACTTTTGGAGCTTTGATTTTTGATATATGTATTTCCTTTTCAGCATTGTATTCGAATGTTTATATTAGTAGATATGTGATGATAATGTTGCCTTTGTGATTTGGGTAAACTTGTGATTATACTTCTTATAAGATAAATGTACCTTGGAAAATCCTCCTTGTAGGATCCTAAGATCGGAATCTGGCGTATGGGTGCTGGGAGTTGAGAATGGGGTACTACGAAGGCTGTTGGCACTAGATTCGGCAATTAGGATTCCTGCAAGTCCGATCTTTGGGTTTGGGCGTGACAATAGGTGGAAGAGTCTGATGGTTGTTGGTACATATTATCACCCATAATATAATCTCTCATTGTTTTCTTCTTGTCTGATGAGTGATAATAGTTTTCATTCCCATAATTATGATAACTCAAACAATCACGTAGTGTTTTCTTAATCTGTGGGGTGCAATTATTCTCCTGCCTATGATCGTGTAAGGACTTCTTAACCGATGGAGCATTGTATTCTGATTGGTTCTCGATGATGGTTTTAGAAAAATTTTGAGACATAGGTTGTTTCCTAACATAATCATCTGACAGCCCTTCAAATTTTCTCGCATTATCTAAAACTAGCTCAGCATATTGATGTTCCCACTTTTGCATATACATGGTGAAACCCTAATCCTAAACCTAATCCTAACATAAAATAAAATAAAAGAGTAAAAAATCCTATAGCAATATGGAAAGTAACTAAATGAGAAGTTAGATAGAGTTTACTAAAAGTTCTATGTTAGAAGTTAGATAAAAAATCCTTAAAAACAAAACAAAACATTAGTCTTTAGTCTCTAAAAACAAATTAAGAAAGTTCTAAATGTAGAAATAGGATCTTAAAATTTTTTTCAAAATAAATAGAAAACAATGTTAGTTTCTAAATCTAGAAATAGAAAGTTAGTTTTTGAAAAGGTTAAGAAAGTTTCTATTTTGGGATCCTGCAGAAGAAAAAGAAAAGTGAATTAGTTTTTAAAAAAGAACTAAGAAAGCAACCTAGTTTCTAAAAAAAGAAAAAGAAAAGTTTCTAAAAATAGAAAGTAAGTTTCTAAAAACATAAAAAAGGAAAGGAAATTAGTTTCTAAAAATGGATTAGGAAAGTTTCTAAAAAATAAAAAAATTAGTTCTTAAAAATAAATTAAGAAAGTTTCTATCCTAGAATTAGAAAGTAAATTAGTTTCTAAAAACAAAAAAGGAAAGTTTTTAAACCTATAAATAGAAAGCTAAGTTAGTTTCTAAAATAATTCTAAAAAAACTTTAACCTAAAAATAGAAAGTAAAAAAATCATAATCTTAACCTAATTCCAAAACTAATCAAATCCAGAAAATGCAACCGTCGATCCCCAGCAACGGTGCCAGAAACTTGTTCACAACCCCAGGTGTAGGGTCGCGATGTAGTAATAATCTTGGTAAGACCGAGGTCGAATCCACAAGGACTGATCTTATGTGTTTCTGAAATTAACTAGAAGTAGAACTAGAAGAAGATGTAAAATTAATTCTAAAGTGATTGAAAGAGTAATTGTGAATTAAGTAATTAAAACTAAGAATTTAAAGGTGAGAATTAGGATGCTAAGGATCTACTTGTAGTGATCAGGGAGCCCTCTTGCTTGATTCAAGTAACACAATTAGAATTGGAGTCATATCCTATCCGATTAGAAAATATATCAATAAAACCAAATCTGAACTTCTATTGACCTAATTCTCAATGAAGGAGAACTATGATAATTGGCAGGGATTCCATCACCAAACCATGCCCAGGAGACAATGGCAAATAACAGGATTTACCAATCTTATAATCTCAAAGCAGGAGAATTGTGAAGATTATGAAGGATTCCATCACTCTACCATGCCCAGGGGACGAGGTGAACAATAAGACTTACTAATTTCACATTCTTAAATCAGGAAAAGAAGATACTCAAAGGTATTAAAGATTTACTATAATTCCTTATATACTAAATTAGAATCCATGGAGTTCAACATAAACATGAATTAAAGCAAGAGAAACATCCCATCACGCTATGAGCTTTACCTCTTAGCCCTAGCTAAGAGGTTTAGTCAACCATAGACATGATTGGACCAAAGTCTCTTAAGAAAAACATGAAAACAACTAAGGAAGAAAAAGAAAAACTCTTGGTGATGTTTTCTCCACCCTTTTGCTCCACTTCTTAAACCTCGAAGATCTTAGGAACATCCTAAGGAGTCCAATTTATAATTGTGGAACTCCAACTTTTGCACCTAGTTGAAAAACTCTAGAAACCACCTCAAATTTACATAATTTACTAAAATAGACTTTACTCTGCGCAGTTTCCCAAAATAGACTTCACTCTGCGTAATTTCACAAAATGACCCAGAGTTTCAGAATATGCTTTTTCAGGACAATTTGAGGATTCTTTCTTTTTTACTTCAATTCTTTGATTTTCTTCATTCCTTACTTGGTTTTCTTGGATCTTTGGCATGTGAATTCTTCAATCCTAGTCTCCTAAGATTCATCCCTTGCCTTGGTGATTCTTAAGCATCAAATCCATGCTTTTAGGACCCTTTTTAATCCAAGCTCTTAAATTCACCTTGCAACACAAACATGAGTAAAATAAAATATTAAGTATTATCATGTTCATAAAACCAAGATATAAATGGGGGTTAATATGTAATATTTGACCCTCAACATTGGTCTCTTCGCACATTTATCAAGATGGCTCTAATAATGAGTAGTGAAGAACCAAAACACTAACCGTAAAGAGTTTTACAATACTTACATCTAATCTTAACCGAACCATCTGGTAGTGTGATTTCATCGAAAAATTCACATACTGCTGTTCTTTTCCTTTCACTGAACCTGAAGTCATTTCAACTTTATTTTCCAATATGTCTCCCTCCACAATAAGAGACAATGTGACTAATACACCGGCACTGAGGGTACGTGGGTTTTCGTAACTAGTCATCTATAAATCAACTGACTACATGACACATAGACTCACGTGATTGACAAATAAGATGCACAAATTAGTGCATTAACACATAACGGTCTAACGTAGTAATTGTCATATAACAAACCATAATGTTCTTGTATACGATCCCTGTTTGTACTAAAATTCATGCGGATCAAATATATTGTGCTAATGTTGCCACGTAGCACAGAAGATATTCGAGAGATAAAGAGCATGAATTCAGGGATTGGCTCATTTTTGACATTTTAGTTATCCTATATAAAGACGAATGGTTGTTCCAACCACATTAGCCTCAAAGCATATCCTCATAGATGAAATTATGGTAAATAAAGTGTAACCACTCTTTTCTCGGCTGATTACAGATAATAAAGCCATGTAGATGGACAATTTTTCTCCTATCTTTCTTTATAAAGCTTATAAATATCAGAAGAAGATCTAATAAGGACTGAAAAAACCAATAAAAAACACAACTATCAATCCAGCACAATGTTGTATATCTATGTTTAGTCTCTCCCTACTTAGTAACAACATATCCTTAGCATAGAATCAGGTTTAGTATGTCCTTGCACACGCACCAGACCAACTTAGATCTTAACAAGTAGTTATAATTCCCTTTCATTTGCGCCTGTGTGTTGTATATGAAGGAGGACAATAGATCAAGAACTCATCAACTTATGCTCATAAGCTAGGCCAACCATGGTTATAATTTTTGGCATTGCCTTTGCTTCACTCATCAGTACACTGCTCTCGGAAGCATCCTACTGCTCTTTGCTAGGTGAGAAACCCTTCCATAGTGATAATTTATTCTAATATTCTCACTCTATCCATCTTCTCTCCTTTTCACTCTGACTATACAACTACTACACCTTCACAAGTCCTTCGATCTCCAAGGCAAAAAAGAGATCATTTGGAGGAATAGTCCCAACCTTTAACAATTGCCTGAGTAAGAAGCGCACGATAGTTAGCTGAATAAATGAATGGACGAGCCACGACCAAACCTCACTCTATCTTGACACCATGGTTCAGTGGTCACCGTTTAAAAAAAAACAATTAGTTCTGGCACGTCTGCAATCCTCGCACGTGTTTCATGTGGCCAAATTCGCAGACCAACACCATTTTGCTACGCCCGGTGGGGCAAGTGTGCAATGGTTAATTGAAGCTTTTAACAACATAAGTAAACGATCTACTTGAGTTATTGAAAATATTGAAGAACAGGACCTCGATCAGTCCTTTAAAGCATTTGCAATGCATGCCAAAATAGAGGTACGTAATTAGCCACTTCCAGCTGTTCTAAAAGTAGGGTTAACATCCCAGAATAACTTTGTAGACTCTAATGGAGTTCTGGGAAGTGTGAATGTTAGCCTGCGAGAATTAACTAAATAAGGCAGGATACAAGCTGAATATTCTCGAACATAAACTAAAGCTATAAACAGGCTTGTGACTTTTCTTAATGACAGGTTACCGGATTACCATCAACCTAACTAAGAAATATATAAATTAAGTAATGTTGTACCAGAAATGTCGATGATGCTTATACAATGTGCGAATAGACCCAAATATGGGAGCCCAAAATATGTCATCATCAGTACGCATTAGGAGAATTGGACAAAATGGTTGATTTAGCAGCCCGAATGAAAATGATTTTAATCATAGCAAGCCCATTGTAGGACCATTTGTGTTGAATAATGATGCACTTGGGGATAAGTGCCTCATATATAAACTATTCATGGGTTACAAATACCACCAGTAATGAACCCCAAACTTCCACTAGCGAGCTAGGAAGAAACTATTAATTTGATAAATGAAGTAACAGACCAACCTCATGGTCAGTGTACTAATAGTCCTATTTGTCATAAGCCATACCCTAATTGGATTGATTAGTTTGATGAAGTACCAAGGGGAACAAAAATACTAAAATTTTCATTATTTTCTAAAGACACGAATCGGTCTATAGTAGAACATATTGGTCATTTCACCATGCAACACAGCAAGTTTTCAACCAATGAATATGTGAAAGTGAAATGATTAGCAAATTTGTTGTCAAACATGAATTTAAATGGTATATAATTTGCCTATGAATTTGGTGCAATTTTGGTAAGATATGGAAGAAATGTTTCATGCTTAGTTTTATTGGATTGAACCAGAGTTTTCCTTAGCCAATTTCTCTCGACTAAGATAGTTATCCAAGGAACCAGCCAAAAAATACATCACTTGGTTCAAGAAGGCTAAAAATAAGTGATGGATATTTATTCTGGAATCTCAATTTGTAAAACTAGCTGTGGAAGGTTTAACTATGGAGTTACAAAAGAAATTCGAAGGGATGGATTTTGAAGATTTGATGGATCTATCAGATCGAGCGACTAGATATGAATGGTTGCTTAAAAAAGAAAATTAAAGAAAAAACTCATCTTCGGGTACCTATTATTGTGATCCAAATTATGATATCCTTTTGGAAAAAATCAGCCAGAATAAACCTTTCATTTCAAAGGCATTAACTAAGGATGATGACAAACCATCTCCATAAGGTTTTGGTATAATCAAAAGAATTACCAAGCAAAATAGACGATATTGTTTTATCATTGTGAAGGATGGCGAGATATTTGATCTCCTATTGATGGCTAAATTGATAAAACTTTCACAAAAAATAAAGAATTCCTTTAGCATAAGAATTGAAAAAGATAGAAGATTAAAAATGGCATGGCTCTCATTTTCATTCCACAACGAACTGTATTGCTTTCAAGAACGTAATTCAATACAACAATATTTAGGAATGCCCAAATTCCTAGATAAAGAGAATGAGACTATGTTAGTTAACGTTGATTTGTTTCTATCGACTTTTACGATCAACATTGCTATGGTAGATCTGAGAAATATGAGCACCTTAAAACAAGGAAAATATTCTAGATTGGCAAAACAACAATATATTCATTATTCGAACGATGCTGAAAAAAGAAATAATTATAGAAAGAACACTAGGGGTTAGTGTTCTTCTAGTAATAAATCAACAATCAAAGAGAGTAATTTATGTGAAAGATGCCGTGAAGATATTGAGCAACAATGATCGGTGAAAGAATTTTATCTGTCGAGAAGACAAGATAATAAGTATTATAGGTATAACAATGTTCAAAAGACCCATGTTGTTCATCATTTAAACACTAATCTGGGTACAAATAAAAGAATTTTCAAAGTGAGTATTATGGAAAATGGTCGTGGATGGTTAAACCAATAGTAAATACTATTAATTATTAGACTAAGGTCATTATTCATCAAAAATTTCCACAAAATCCGATGGAAATGATGAGGATGCAGAAATGTCGTTGGCAACGGCAATGGCAACGAACGGCCCTAGAAACTTAGAAGAACAAAATCTTGCACATCTTTGACATAAATGGTCATCGGTGCATGATTGACTAAATAATAATTGTAATAGTTCAAACAAAATGCATAAGGTAAAAAATCAATCGACATGAGAGCTAACAAACTTTCTAGGATGAACAAAAGCTCGTTAGCAGAAAAAAAAAGTGATGTCTTAAGAAGATTCTAATCAATATGATTTCCCAAAGGAAGAACTATTGATCGAAGAATTGTTGGTGAACGTGAAGTTTCTAGAAGTAGATGTCATTTTTCAGCAAGCAACGAATCCGAAGAACAATGAGGAAGACAGTGGGCAAAAACCAATGACCATTACCTTTGGAACCTTGCCTCCAATAATGGTGAATTGCAATATGGTGTTTATGCTCTCTCTTAACTTCTGGCTAAGCTAGACCTACTGAATAGTATCGAAGGAGATGTTGAGGAGGCAGGAGCAACATTGATTAAAGAAGAAACAACTAATGACAAGAAGGAAAAATGCGAAGAATCATATTTCATCACCATTGGGCTTGGTGTAGATGCTGAGAAAATAACTTTTAATCAACCTTCATTGGCAATGTCACAACATCTCAAACCGTTGATTATCTTAGCTTATATGAATGGATGCCCTATTCACCGTATATGGGTTAATAATGAGGCAATCATGAATATCTTGCCAATAACTATGCTAAAAAAGTTGGGAAATACTTATTCCGATCTAATTCCTACTGAAGTAATCATCACAGACTTCATCGATGGGGTAACAGATGCAGAAGGAATTTTATTGATCGACTTAGTGGTCAGAACTAAGCGCTTTGATGACATTTTTCGTTGTATATTCATCTTTTAACCACAATGCGCTCCTTAGTCGTGATTGGATTCATGCAAAACTTTGTATCTCTTCATCTCTTTATCAAATCTTGATTTTTTGGAATAGGAAAAAATTTGAAATAGTTCCAACCTATAATAAACATTTTCAAGTTGGATCTGACTTAGCAGATGCATACTTGTATGAGGAAGATGTTGAGCCAATGACCTTCATTGGATGCGATCGATTTGGCAATCCGACTAGAATATCATTATCAAAAAATCCCATGATTAAGGAGAGGGACATAAGTTCAACTGTTAAGAAAGAGGTAGCTGCGCTGAGAATAATAGTTGTGCATCGGCCAGTGCAGTCTTATATCATTGAAGAGTGCTCATGAATACGACCTTTATAAAAATAAAATAAAAATTTTAAAAAAAATGAGAAGGAGGTTGAGGTTGCAGGTTAGTTCACTAGAATTAAACAAGCTTAAGGTAGAGAAGAGTTAAGTAATGACTATTTGATTAACATAACTAAATGTTTACTAGAATATGACGAAATTGTCAAAAATGGTATAACCTTCGAAGAATTGAAAGCTGCTCCTGCAAAGCTCAATGATTCATAAGAGGACATGCAAGATCCATTGGTTAAAGTTAATTCAAGAAATGACTGTTGTCATCAACCGACATACATTAGTGATTATCTACCTTCAGACGAACATATGGCAATGGTCTAACTTCTCCAAAACTATAAAAATTGCTTTGCATGGGATTATCATGAAATGTTTGATTTGAGCCACGGATTGGTCGAACATGGACCATTGATTAAAGAAGGATTCCCACCATTTAAGCAACTCCTATGGATGATGACTATTGAAGTCACCCTCAAAATCAATGAAGAAGTGGAGAGACTGCTGCGGGCCATCTTTATTTAGTTGATCAGGTACACAAAATGGATCGCCAATATAGTTCTAGTAGTGAAAAAGAAAAACAAAATCTGGTGTGCATTAATTCCAAAAATTTGAATCATGCTATACTAAAGGACAAATACCCTATACTTGTTGATGATCAATTAATAAATCGGGTTACAGGATATAAGCTAATATCATTCATGGATGGTCATTCCGGATATAACCAAAATTATATTGCAAAAAATAATATAGAGAAAACAACTTTCAGATGCCTACGAGCTATCAACACATTTTGTTGAAAGATGATGCCATTTGGGTTAAAAAATACTAGGGCAACCTATCACAAAGCCATGAATGCTATTTTTCATAATATGATTGATCATATATTGGAACTATACATAGACGATGTGGTGGTAAAATCAAGTAATTTTATTAATCAGTTGTATCATTTGCGGTGAGCATTTGAACGCATGAGATTGCATAAGCTAAAAATGAACCCAATGAAATGTGCATTTGGTGTGACACCCGAAAATTTTCTTGGATTCTTAGTGTATAAAAGGCATATTGAAATAAATCAGAATAAAGCCCGAGCTATCGTACAGGCTGAGCCACCAACGAGCCTAAGGAGGTGTAGAAAACCTATATTAAGGTTTATTTTATAATACATCTGACTTTGGCTTAATATTATTACAAGAAAAAAGGCCATTAGCCACAGTTCAAAAAATTGATTTAGCCTCGTTTACTGAGAAATCGAGGGTAAAAGTCAACTTTTTGTTGGGATTTGTATTGCGGAATCACACAGATATGGATCTAGGATAGCAATCCAAGAGCACCAAGCAAATACAAAAGAACACAAAGATTTAATGTGAAAAAGCCTTTCAGAAAAAAAAACCATGGCACAAAGCAACAGATCTTCACTATGAAAGCAAAAATTACAAAGAGAGAGGACTTACCCGATTTGAACAACCTCAAATCTCACCCTTGCTACAACCTTTGCAAAACCTAGAACCCTTGTAGAAACCCTTAGAATACCTTTAGAAAGCCTTAGAATACCTTAAAATGGCCCTAGGGACTCCTATTTATAGTTAGGGAACTCCCACTTATCCTCATCTCTAAAAACCGCCTCAAATTTACACAATCACGCACAATTTCCATAACCTTCAACTGGTCGAAGACTTTGGGAATTTCAAATACATTATTGCTAGACTTCGAGTCGAACTTTCTTAGGGCTAGTCGAACTTTTTTCAAATTTAAGACATCTTTTAATAACAATCTTCATCGTGTCTTCAATCTTCAAACGTGTAACTTTGTGCCCTCTTCTCTTATCTCTGCTTTGCATCATAGCTTCAATCAATACTTCTCGTGTACACTCTGTCCTTCTTTTACGTCATCGTCAAGCCTAGAGAAGTTACACAAAACTTGAACTTCTCTATAGGAATGGCTGTGGTGAGCATGTCATGTGAATCTTCTCCAGAATTATACCTCCTTCTTCAAGCACCTGTCGGATAAAGTGGTGACGAACATCAATATGTTTAGTACATGAGTGATAAATAGAATTTTTAGCCAAATTGATAGTGCTCTCGCTATCACAATTAACCAGCACGGCATCATGATAAATATCTTAACCAAACACCTTTTAGCCAAAATGATAAAGCACTCCTCATTCTTCAAGCTATCATAAAGTGGTGACGAACATCAATATGTTTAGTACATGAGTGATAAATAGAATTTTTAGCCAAGTCCCTAACCGATTTATTTCAACTGATTTATCTTGCATCTTAACCAAACACCTTCTTTAAATGCTTCTGTCACAACCATATACTCTGCTTCAGTCGTGGAAAGAGTCACCATAGACTGAAGATTTGACATCTAACTAATTATTCCACCCGCTAGTACAAGCAACTAACATGAAGTCGACTTTCTGAAATCCACATTACCTACGTAATTTGAATCCACATAGCCTACCAACTTTGCTTTTGTCTTCTTAAAAGTTAAAACATAGTCTTATGTACCTCGAATGTATCGAAGTAACCATCTCACCGCCTCCCAATGTTGCTTGTTAGGATTTTTGCTCACAACATTGATTGCTTGTGAAATAACTGGTCTAATATAGACCATGTCATGTATTGCCAAGCGCATTCAAATAAGGTTCGTGAGACATATCCTGCTTTTCTTCATCTGTTTTGGGACATTGTCCTGAGGAAAGCTTGAAGTGAGTCACATAGGGAACGCACACCCGCTTTGCCTGGTCCATCGCATACTTGATCAATACCTACTCAAGGTATTCTACCTGTAATAACCAAAGCTTGCTCCTCTTCCAGTTTTTATGAATATCAATGTCAAGAATCATCTTTGCATCCCCCAGATCCTTCATCTTGAATGTCCCTGTTAACCGAATTTACAGTACATTAATTTCAAACATGTCATGATTGGTGATCTACATGTCATCAACATACAATTCCATGATGATGAATGTGCCATCACTCAGTGTCTTGTAATAGACACAGTGATCATATCTACTTCTAGAAAATTTCTGACTCACCATAAAGGAATTAAATTTTATACCACTGCTTAGGCGACAGTTCGTACAACAACCTCCTACAAACCTTGTTCTCTGCACTTTTAACTTCGAATCACTTAGCTGCTTCATGAATAATAATACTTCCAATTTCCTATGCGGAAGTGCAATCTCCACATCCATCCGTTCCAGCTCGAGATCTCATTTGGCAACCAAAGCCAATACAAATCTAATAGACACCTACTATACTGTCGGCACGAATATCTCTGAGAAGTCGATCCCTTCTCTCCGAGAATGACCATTCACTACCAGCCTCGCTCTATATCTATGTTTTATCCTTTTAAAGATCCACTTGCATCCAATCACTTTCTGGCCCACTGGAAGCTCCACCAGCTCCCACGTGTCAATCTAGTACAACAAGTCCATCACATCGTCCATAGTCATCTTCCACTTCTAAGCATCAGGCTCACCTAAAGCCATTTGATTAGTAGACAGATCCCCATCGTTAGTAACGAGAGCATATGCGGAGTCGTCCATGTACCTCGTCGATAACTTGCGATTATGCAGTGTGATTCTTCTCACAGGTGGCTGCTCCACCTACTTTGTATCTCTGTTCGCGCATCTCAATCTTCATGCCCTGACCGCTCATATGGTCATGCCTAGCATGCCACACATGTGTAAAGGTGGAATCGGCTGCAACCACTGCAGCTTCACTTGTTGAAGTGCTCTCGATCAACCTGTAAATGTTACCGAGTCGTTGCGCTTTCAAGATTACACGTGCCCCCTTAGATACTTTAAGGGCACCATCAATACCCGTGAACTTGCACCCTATAGCCTCAAGTGCACCGAGAGAAATCAAACTCTTCTTCATGTGGGGAACGTGCCTCACCTCAGTCAGGGTATGCTCTGTCCCATCAAACATCTTGATGCACACCATACCAACAACCACAACATTACAGGTAATGTCATTGCCTATAAACACCTGTCCACCATCGCACTCTTTATAGCTGGCAAATCAACTCCAATGAGGAGTCATGTGAAAAGATGCCCATGTGTCTAGAATCCACTCGTCCCTACAATCATCGTATAAGTGTTTGATCGTAGACACAAACAAGACATCACCTTCGCATCCACTCGTTCTTTCATCAGATGTGGCAGCGTTGGTCTCCCTGTATGAAGCCTCAGGTTCTTCTCTCTTAGATTTAGGATTTCTACAATCCTTCTTCATGTGTCCTTCTATCCCACAATTCCAGCATTTTAACTTGCCTTCGCCCTTGCCCATGGACTTAGATCTTAACCTTGAAAATCCTGTACCTCGATCAGAATTCCTGCCTCTCATAATCAGTGCATCGAAAGATGTCCCCATGTCGCCGTTTAGCTTTCTCATAGCCTTCCCTTGAAGGGCTGAGATAACGGTGTCGATACTTAGGGTTTTATTTGTGGTGCACATTGTGTCCTTAAATGACTCATACGATGCCAGAAAGGAATTTAATAACATACAAGCTTGTTCCTCATCTTTGATCACTTCCTCCATATCCAACAATTTGTAAAATAATTTATTAAAGTTAATGATGTGGGCGTCCAGATCTCAATCCTCTACCATCTTGAAGTTATACCATTGTAGCTTTAAGTGTAAGCAATTTTCAGAGGATTTTTTCACATAGATATCCTCTAACTTCACCTATAAACTAGCTGCAATTTTCTCCTTCAAAATATTGTAGAGAACCTCATCGTGAGATATGAATGGATCAAGGATAAGGCCTTCTTATCAAGGGTATTCCAATCATCATCAGTCATAATAGACTTTTACTCCTCAACAGCACCATCTTCACCTTGCTTGGTTAAGGAACTGATTATCTCGATCTTCCATAACTCAAAGTTAATTATCCCCGAGTACTTCTCAATATCATGCCTAGTGCTTCCCATTGATGATAATCATGCAGATCCAGATCTGTGCCCCAACGATTTCTCTGATACCACTTGTTGGGATTTGGGCCATAGAATCACATAGATATGGATCTACGATAGCAATCCAAGAGCATCAAGTAAACACAAGAGAACACAAAGATTTAACATGAAAAACCCTTTCAGGAAAAAAAATCATGGCACAAAGCAACAGATCTTCACTATGAAAGAAGAAATTACAAAGAGAGAAGACTTGCCCAATTCAAACCTTGAATCTCACCCTTGCTACACCCTTTGTAAACCCTAGAACCCTTTTAGAAACCCTTGAAATACCTTTAGAAAGCCTTAAAATACCTTAGAATAGCCCTAAGGACTCCTATTTATAGTTGGGGAACTCCCACTTACTCACATCCTTAGAAACCGCCTCAAATTTATGCAGTCCGCGCACAATTCACACACAATCTGCATAACCTTCGACTGGTCGAAGGGCACCTTCGACAGGTCAAAGACCTCGGGAATTCTAAATACATTGTTGTTGGACTTTAAGTCGAACTTTCTTAGGGCTAGTCAAACTTTTCCAGATTTAAGACATCTTTTAACAACACTTTTAACCACGACTGTTAAGGAACTGCGGATAAAAATAATATTTTAGCTATGGTAAGGAAGGAACCGAAGTTAAATGTCGATTTTTAACCATTTATAAATAGAGGCTAAAAGTCCTATTTAGTCTCAATTGCTAAGGAACTGAGAGTAAAAGTTAGCCTTTTCCCATCGTTGCTAAGTAATCGACTTTTAGCCTTGGTTGCTTACAAATCGAGATATAAATGAGATTTTTAGCATTGATTGCTAAGGAAATGAGGGTAACAGTTTGCCTTTGCCACAATTTCTAAGGAATTGAGGGTAAAAGTCAACTTTTAGCCATTGTTGCAAAGGAACTACAACTTAAGTTACTGATTAAACCCAAGGGTAGACAACCCCAAGTGGAGGGCTGCGATATAGTTTTAACTTGGTGAGACTGAGTTTGAATCCACAAGGACTTATATTTGTGTATTCTCAACACACTTTAGGATTAGAATTAAACTAAAACTAATTATGGAATTTGAATTGGATGAAGTAATAATTAAAAATTAAATAATTGTTAAGTGTTAAATATTGCATATTTTTCCCTGTTTATACATTCGTTTCAAGTTAGGTAGAGGTTGAGTTGGAAGAGTCCCCTTCTCCCTAATAGTTAGTTGTGACTCGAATCTTTGCATGGATGATGTAAACATCTACAAGAATGTTTTATTATCCTGGAATGTTTGCATAACACTCTAATTGAATTTCCCTTGATCATGCATAAATTTTTGAATTGATTGCTCTTGAAATTTGAATTGTCATTTTTTGTGTTAACAACGGGATAAGGATTGAAGGAAGAGGCCCTTGAGGATTTTTATTAACATTAGTTGTTGGTACATTCCTCCAACTGAGATTCAGGTGGTTCCACCAACTAGAATTATATGTGTTTAATATTGGAGCACTGAAGGGCCTTTGATAATTTTTCATGGCATTGAATTGATCACATAACAACTCTTGGAACATAGGAATTGTGGGACATTCCCGTGTCTAGTATATGTTACTTGCGCAAATACCACAAACAGTTTCAATAATCTCCTCAGGTTTGACCGTTTCCACCTTCAATTCCATGACATAGACTTTTCTTGTGAGGCTAGCCATCCTGGCATTGACATTGTCTTCTTCCCTTAATATGTAAAATTTCCCTTTTCCTTGGATTGAGTCGACTTGGCTGAAGTATCCTAGGATTGCGTATTTTTAACTAGCATACCAAAGTAGTCCAATGTGTCATCGGGATCCTTATTCATGAACTCCCCATTGAAATTGCAATGAAGGCCGCTTTAGTTGAAGTCGGAATATGCCAATATGTCCTAGAGGGGGGTGAATAGGATTTTTAAAAGTTTTTATGGTTTATTTCAAATCTTATTACACTAATCCTAACAACAGACACACATTAGAATTACTAAAAAATAACTCTACTGACTTTCAAGCCTAGTAGAGGATCCAGTCACAAACTATTTTAAGAAGTAAATAATATGCAACCTAGTTTATGATGGATATGACTATGTAGGTGTGTGAGGTGTGATCAGATATTTAGATATGGAAGTATTAAAGTAAATCACACAATCAGAAGAATAACAGTCTTGAACAATGTTATTTTTATAGTGGTTCGACGATAAGTCTACTCCACTCCCGGTAACCACACTCAACCCTTAAGTGTACCGGATTTCACTAAGGAGGTTTCACAGCGGTTCACCTCAAACCTAAGGTTTTAAATCAGGTTCACCTTCAACCTTTACAACCTACACTGAGGCTGACTGTTTATGCTCTCATGAGCAAGGGTCAACACAACGCACCCACTTTTAAGCACACTGGCCAAGAATTTTTCATAAGACCCTACTGGAGGTTTCTACTCGGTTCACCTCAAACTCGAGGTTTCACACGGTTTACCTCAAACCCAAGGTTTTACACGGTTCACCTCAAACTCAGAGTATTACTGGTTCACTCCTAACCAGATGTTTATGCTCTCCATAGAGAAAGGATCCACATAACGCACCCACCACGTACACTCCCGCCGGAGGCCTCCTTAAGGACTTCAAAGAGTAAGAATCACTTAAGACCCAATCCTAAAAAGGAATGATCACAAGTGTCCGGTTAAACTCTAGATACTTACAAATAAGTTGATGAGTCTCGATTAGCACAACGCCGAAGATTTCCTCCTCCTTGTTGACAAAGAGTCTTCTGCTCCCTAGATCCGTAACACAAAATGATATACCAGTACTTGGCTTCGGGTTGGGTCAAGGTCAAGATGGAATCCTACTCTCAAAATATTTTCCTATCAGGAAGATAGAGTGATTCCAATCTTATGCATTCAAGGCATCCCGGCATAATGATTTTTCATTAAGAAGTAGCTGGAGGATCCTTAAATGCGGAAGTTCATTCCCCAATCCACTTTATTGAATATCAATGATGAGGGTGGATTGGAGGATGAACTTCCTTGAGAGAAAGGGCTTAGGATATAAGATATAAGTTGAAACACACAAAAGCACTCTCTTCTCTACCAACAACAATAGATAAGTCCTCTATATATAGGCAAAAGGTTCCAATGGATATAAAATGGTCATATTTATGACTGAGTTCGATATCATCGAGCGTATACTCTCGATAGCATCGATGGTCTGCTCGATGACTTGAACTCAAAGTCATACGCTTTTGAAACCTTTTGCCAGATGGTCGATGAATCGAAACCACTGTCGATATCATCGGATTTCGAACTCCGATTCCATCGATGGTAGGTTCAATTTATCGACACTTGAAAAATAAGAGACTTGTCATGAAATATTTCAGGTTTTTAAGATATGATCGAGGGTCAGCCGATGTCATCGAAATTTGTATATCGATGATATTGAAGGCAGTGTCGATGCATCGATAAATCCAATAGATTAATCAGTAAACTCGTTAGACAGTTTGTGCCCAGTTTTGATGCAATCGACTCGACCTTGATATCATCGATATATAAATATCGATTTCCTCGAATGGCCCTCCATCAAAGTTAAAAATAACTTGAAATATCTGCTGGAAGAAATGCGTGCCCACAATCGATATCAACGATGAACTTCCGATCTTATCGATATTTGATTTCAGATTATAACGGAAGGCGCATAGATATATCGAAGAAATTTGAAATTTTCTCTAAAAAATAGGGGCGCCGGAAAAATGGCTGTCGATCTTATCGAGCCACTTTTGATGGGCTCGAGATTTGAGTATCAATGATATCGATAGGTGTATCGATGCATCGATAATTTGTCCAGATTTGTTGTGAAGTTGTTGGACATATTTGGTCCTCTTTTCGATGGTATCGATGAAGCATCGAGGACTCGACAGAGCAAGTCAATCATATCGAGGGTGTTTCGATAAAATCGACATGGCAAGAAAAACTTAGAGATTTTCCTGTTTCGAAAAAAGTTTTCTCATCTTAAAATCCTATGATTTCTAACTTATTTTTAAGGGTTTTATTCACATGGTGTTTTGAGTCATGGGATGTGAGGCTTTAGATTTACCTGTGGTGAGCTTGCACACATCTGGTTGAGGCAGACGCTTGAATTGATCTTCCTATCAGGCTCTGTAGTCAATCTGACTCAACACTCACGTAACTTGACAAATCAGGGCACTTTTAATCTTCCCCTTTGTCAATTACGTGACAAAATCCCCAAAACACCCTAGAACATTCTAGACAGACACACCCTAAATTGTGTGTACATGCTTTTACACAATTTTACAATTTTCTAACCCATGTACACACCCAGTAGCTGCTCCCCCTGACTTGTAAACTTCAACTCCCCCCCTTGCTTGTTGCGGCTACTCTCCCTAACACCTGCAACAACATCTAAGCAGATATACAATTTCCATTCCGGGTGTTTGTAAATGTTCTCCCCCTTTTTGTCAGTCATTGACAAAGATATATCAAGTGATATTGACTAAAGAGTGAATTGCTTGGGAGAACTGAGCAGAACAATTAATGTATAACAGTTAACTCAATTTAAGCAAACATCAATGTTAGAATTTATGAATGCACAGCAGATAGAATATTCATTAGAGATATCACATGCATTCCATATCAGAAACTAGATAAACCAGGGGAACTTTAAAACTTGATCATGGCAGTAAAAGTAAGCATTGTACTCAGCCATTACCAAAATGAAACCAAAATTTTCAACTATCCAAAATAAACTGCCCAAGTAAAAGTAAAAGTCATTAAGAGGTTGTTGATCGATTCTATCAAGTCTGTCTTCGATGTCATCCATGGTCATATGACTATTCATATTCTAAAGGATGTCGATGATATCGATACTTGATCGATTGATCGAGAATGAGATATTGATTTGAAACATTTTTTCATTCATTCTTAGAATGACAGCCATCAAGAAGGATGGGTTCCATCCTTGTATTTACAGAACCAATACCAAAATTTTGTACAAATTTTGTACAACTCAAAATTTATAAACATAATAATGTTTATACACAAGAAGTTTGAGGTAAAGAACCTCAGATATATCATTTGACTCTCAGCAAAATTGCATCACTTTAGCACAGGTTCAGATTATAATGCATGATCTGAACTAATTCTTCCTTACCCATTTTATTTTGTTAATCAATTTGGGTGGTGATGTAAGGGCATTTCTTTTATCCATATTCCTAAGAGGACTTCTGAAGTTCTGTATTTCTCTGGTTAATAATTTGTTAACATGATTCTGACCAGAGCTAGGTTGAGTCCTCCTTGGTATTATGCATTCAAACTTATAATGACCTGAACCACCACACAAATGACATACTGGAGTTGTTCCAGTTTTGCTACCAGAAGCAGCAGATTTTTTCAGTTTTAGGTGCTACATTTCCAGCCTTTGGCTTAAATTTTTCATATCCTAGGCCGCTTTTATCCTTTCCAGGTCTACTCATTCCCAACAGTTTTTCTAGCTTTTCACCACTCTGGGAAAACTTGTAGTTTATCTTGGCCATTTTCTTGGATTCTTCTAGATCAAATAGGAAGGTATGATTTTCATTACAAAGAAGTCTATTCTTATTTTCTAGCAGTTCAACCTGTTTGTTCAGTTTATCAGACTCATTTACAAGAAAGCTATTAAATTCGTTCAAGTCTATCATTATCCATATAATATTGTTGCAGATCATTTATTAATTATGTGTTGATTTCCAATGTGTGATCCAAATCTTTTTGCAGCAACTTACTTTTGTTCTCAGTTATTCCAAGTCTCTTAAGGATATTGATGCTATGAATATAAAGTCGATTATAAGCATCTTGCAGTTTTTCCTTTTCGATTATTTCTTCTTCTCTAGTTTCTTCATTATCAGATGAAAATGATTCAGTGGCTTGTTGTTCTTTCTCGTTCTCAGATTCAGTGGGAATGATTGAAGTAGCGGAGACCATGAGTATTTTCAATGATTTCTGATCTCCATCGTTTTCTGAGTCACTAGATTCTGAATTTGACTCCTCAATATCATCCCACATGGCAGCCATTGCCTTGCCCTTAGTTTTTCTGTTTGGGCATTCGGTTGATAGGTATCCATACTCTTGACAGGCATAGCATTGTGGTTCTTTGGTTCTTTTACCAAATTTGCCTGCAGAAGGTTTATTGTTCACCTTTCTTCCTTTGAAAGGCCGACCATGATTCTTTTGAAAGAATCTTCTGAATCTTTGGGCCAACGAAGCCACTTTTTCATCTTCATCTTACTTTTCACTTTCACTGTCCTCATAAATTGTTTTCTTTGATATTTTTAGAATAGTGTTTTTGGATTTTTGAGATTGTTTGAAGTATAGTTCAAAAGTTTGTAGGGAACCTACCAGTTCTTCTACTTTTATTTCATCTATGTTCCTACACTTCTCAATTGTTGTAACCTTGGGATTAAATCGTTTCGGTAGGGATCTTAGAATTTTCCTACAAATTTTCGGTACCGGAACTTTCTCTCCCAATCCACCCATGGAGTTGCAAATAATGTTTAACTTGGTGAAAAACTCAATAAACGTCTCATGCTCTTCCATTTTGAGACCTTCAAACTGTGAGGTCAGAAGTTGTAGTTTAGACCTCTTCACGGTGCTTGTGCCTTCATGGGTTGTTTCCAGTATATCCCATGCTTCCTTGGATGTCCCACACATGCTTATTTGATTGAAGATATCTTGGGATACGACACAGTAGATAGCATTTATAGCTTTGGCTTCAGATGTTTGCCTTTCTTTGTCGAATGTTGTCCACTTTTCTTTGGGTTTGGGTTTTGTGATTGTTGTGCCATTGTCAAGTACAATTTTTTCAGTAGGTGGCACATATCCACTTTTAACTATATCCCAAACATCATGGTCTAAAGATCTCAGAAAGTAGTGCATCCTAGCTTTCCAGTATGTATAATTTGAGCCATCAAATACTGGAGGTCTAGTGACTGATGAGCCCTCTCCTTTGGCCATATTTCCAACTTTAGTCAAGATCACTCTCTAGGCGATGAAGCCCTTAAAGAGAGACCTTCTTTGATACCAATTGAAATTGCGGTGAAGACCGCTTTAGTTGAAGTCAGAATATGCCAATATGTTAATAGGATTTTTAAAAGTTTTTATGGTTTATTTCAAATCCCATTATACTAATCCTAACAACAAACACACATTAGGATTACTCAAAAATAACTCTACTGACTTCCAAGCCTAGTAGAGGATCTAATCACAAACTATTTTAAGAAGTAAACAATACGCAACCTAGTTTATGATGGATATGACTGTGTAGGTGTGTGAGGTGTGATCAGATATTCATATATGGAAGTATTAAAGTAAATCACACAATCAGAAGAATAACAATCTCAAACATAGTCATTTTTATAGTGGTTCGACGATAAGTCTACTCCACTCCTTGTAACCGCACTCAACCCTTGAGTGTACCAGATTTCACTAAGGAGGTTTCACAGCAGTTCACCTCAAACCTAAGGTTTTAAATCAGGTTCACCTTCAACCTTTACAACCTATACTGAGGCTAACTGTTTATGCTCTCATTAGCAAGGGGTCAACACAACGCACCCACTTTTAGGCATACTGGCCAAGGATCATCCATAAGACCCTACTGAAGGTTTCTACACGGTTCACCTCAAACTCAAGGTTTCACACGGTTCACCACAAACCCAAGGTTTTACACGGTTCACCACAAACCCAAGGTTTTACACGGTTCACATCAAACCCAAAGTTTTATTAGTTCATTCCTAACCAGATGTTTATACTCTCCACAGAGCAAGGGTCCACACAACGCACCCACCACGTACACTCCCGTCGGAGGACTCCTTGAGGACTTCAAAGGGTGAGAACCACTTAAGACCCAGTCCTAAAAATGAATGATCATAAGTGTCCTCTTCGACTTTAGATACTTACAAATAAGTTCATGAGTCCCGATTAACACAACGCCGAAGATCTCCTCCTCCTTGTTGATGAAGAGTCTTCTGCTCCCTTAATCCGTAACATAAAATGATATACCAGTACTTGGCTTCGGGTTGGGTCAAGGTTAAGATGGAATCCTACAATCAAAATATTTTTCTATCAGGAAGATAAAGTGATTCCAATCTTATGCATTCAAGGCATCCCAGCATAATGATTTGTCATTAAGAAGTAGCTGGAGGATCCTTGAATGCGGAAGTTCATTCCCCAATCCACTCTATCGAATATCAATGATGAGGGTGGATTGGAGGATAAACTTCCTTGAGAGAAATGGCTTAGGATATAAGATATAAGTTGAAACACACAAAAGCACTCTCTTCTTTCTCTACCAGCAATAATAGACAAGTCGTCTATATATAGGCAAAAGGTTCCAACGGATATAAAACGGTCATATTTATGACTGAGTTCGATATCATCGAGCGTATACTCTCGATAGCATCGATGGTCTGCTTGATGACTTGAACTCAAAGTCATACGCTTTTGAAACCTTTTGTTAGATGGTCGATGAATCGAAACCACTGTCGATATTATCAGATTTCGAACTCCGATTCCATCGATGGTAGGTTCGATCTATCGACACTTGAAAAATGAGAGAGACTTGTAATAAAATATTTCAGGTTTTTAAGATATGATCGAGGGTCAGCCGATGTCATTGGAATTTGTATATCGATGATATCAAAGGTAGAGTCAATGCATCGATAAATCCAATAGATTAATCAGTAAACTTGTTGGACAGTTTATGTCCAGTTTCGATGCAATCGTCTCGGCCTCGATATCATCGACATATGAATATCGATTTCCTCGAATGGCCCCCGATCAAAGTTAAAAACAACCTAAAATATCTACTGAAAGAAATGCGCACCCATGATCGATATCATCGATGAACTTTCGATCTTATCGATATTTGATTTTAGATCATATCAGAAGGCGCATTAATATATAGAAGAAACTCGAAATTTTCTCTATAAAACAGGGGCGCCGGAAAACTGGCTGTCGATCTTATCGAACCACTTTCGATGGGCTCGAGATTTGTGTATCAATGATATCGATAGGTGTATCGATGCATCGATAATTTGTCTAAATATGTTGTGAAGTTGCTGGACATATTTGGTCCTCTTTTTGATGGTATCTATGAAGCATCGAGGACTCGACAGAGTAGGTCAATCATATCGAGGGTGTTTCGATAAAATCAACAAGGCAAGAAAAAATTAAAGATTTTCCTGTTTCGAAAAAAGGTTTTCTCACCTTAAAACCCTAAATTTCTAACTTGTTTTTAAGTGTTTTATTCACCAAGTGTTTTGGGTCATGGGTTGTGAGGCTTTAAATTTACTTGTGGTGAGCTTGCACACATTCGGTTGAAGCAGACGCTTGAATTGATCTTCCTATCAGGCTCTGTAGTCAATCTGACTCAACACTCACCTAACTTGACAAACCAGGGCACTTTCACCCATTACACATCATCTCTATGAATTGGTGCATGTGTGAAGTCAGTCCATCATATAAAAGTTTGACCCAACAAATTTCATAGCCATGATGTGGGCAAGTACTTAAAAGTTCTTTAAACCTTTCACAACATTGAAAGAAAGTTTCTTCCAATTTTTGTGAAAAGTTCAGGATGACCCTTCTAAGGGTGTTAATCTTATTAATTGGGAATAACTTTTTAAAGAACTACCAGGTCATTTCAACCCATGTCCTAATCAGTCTTTCATCCTTAAGGAGTGAAGTCATGACTTGGCCTTCACCTTCAATGAAAAATGGAACAATTTTAATCTTAGGGTATCATCCAACACATTGTTGAAGTGTAGGGCGGCTAAAATCTCATCAAACTCCTTGAGATGTAGGTTTGGACTTTCAAAATCTAGTCCATGGAATTTGGGAGTAATTGGATCACTCCGGGTTTAAAATCCATGTTTCCTGCATTATGTGGAAAAATCAAGCCAGAATAGGTGCTTGTCTTAGCTAGTTGTGGATAATTATATAATATTCTAACTGAAGGACCATTCTGCACATCATTCTCATCTTATTATTCTTCAGCACACCATGGGGTTGATTCCCAGCCATATTCTCGTCAATTCAGAAGATCTTAGGTGTTTTATAACATGACGATAGATGGACAATCCTTCAAATAATCCTCCTTTACTTAAGAGACGAAGAGTGTTATCACGGACCCACTTGGGCATGAACTACTCAAACCTACTTCTAAACCTGAACCTACTTCTACAACAATAAAAAATTTTTTACAGCAAAATAAAAATCATAAATAAACTAAGGCAAGAGGGTTGGAAGGATAGTACCCGATTGACGATTTTAGGTTAGATTCTGTGAAATAAACAAATTGATGGTAGCATTTGAGAAAACCCTAACCTAAAAATGTAGAGAAAACTAGTTCTAATCCTACACAAATTCTAACCCTAAGGTATTTTAGAAAAACACAGCCGAAGTCCCCAACAACGGTGCCAAAAACTTGATCAAACCTAAGGGTTAACAACCCCAAGTGCAGGGCTGTGACGTAGTTTTAACTCGGTAAGATCGAGATCGAATCCACAAGGACTTATATTTGTGCATTCTCAAAACACTTTAGGACTAGAATTAAACTAAAACTAACTACAAAATTTGAATTCGATGAAGTAATGATTAAAAACTAAATAATATAATGAGAAAATCAATAGGAGAAAGCACTTGAGCACCAATGATCCACTTCTAGCCATTCTCAATGCCTAATTTATTTTATCAATTAGATAATTCAATTAGAATAAAAGTCTCATCTTATCCAATCGGATAATAGAGCGGTTAATTCATCATTCACAAACCAAAATAGATATGAACTTCAATTGATTTAGTTCACTCATGAGGCACCAAGTTACTGATCATGGGAAATTTAAAGTATCAATCGTGCTTGTAGTCTACAATAGATTAATGGATTTTACAAATCAATCCCTTGTAAAAAGAGATAAGCTAACAATCTTAGCCTTCCCACGCATCCAAAGTGCCTGGAGTCGACAATGGATCAAACTAAACTAAAACTTAAGCTTTATTCAAAGCAATATCAATATTATCAACATTCAAATCAATAAACTTAAATCAAAGTAAACTAGAACATTAAAAATCACTACAAGCTTTACCTCTTAGCCTTAGCTAAGAGATTTAATCAACCATCATGATAATTGAACTAAACTTTAAAAAAAAAAAAAAAAAAAAAAACATGAAAAAGAACATAGAACTAAAAGACTGATGAAGAAGAATGACTCTGTAAAAGCTTCACAATACCTTGCGCTCTCTCTAAAACCCTAAATTGTATCTAGATTGGCCTAAATCACCCTCTTAAATAAGAAAATTTTGCACCGACTTTGCATCGACTTCAGATTTTTATACTTGTTATGCTTTGGTCACACCAATTGTAGCCTTCGATCACACCGAATTTGTCTCTCTGTTGGAGCCAAATTTTCTCCAAAAAAATAAATTTGAAGTCTCTATTTCCCTTAGGTTGCACTAAACCCTCCTTAA
Organism: Magnolia changhungtana; assembly: GCA_030180095.1. NCBI lineage: Eukaryota > Viridiplantae > Streptophyta > Magnoliopsida > Magnoliales > Magnoliaceae > Magnolia > Magnolia changhungtana. The sequence continues at coordinate 342,456 of JASAUF010000502.1, read as the reverse complement.
GTGAGACTGAATTGTCGAACCGAATTAAGTTCGATTACAACTGAATTAGGTATGAAATCACAGTTTTTCACTGGACTGTTTTGTACACTTTCAGTCGGACCAAACCAACCTCAGGTGGGAACGAACTGTCTGTTATTTCTGATAATAGAGTATGTGATTTTTCATCTTTTCTCTTTCATTAGGATTTGATTTTTTTGAATCTTTAGCACTTAAATTCTTCAATATTAACTTCCATAGATCCATCCTTCACTTGGTCATTCTTTGAACATTAAATCTTTACTTTAATCGTACTTTTCATCTTACTTCTCCAAATCACCTCACATAGAAAAACACATGTAATTATATCAATTTACCATACCTATGCATATAAAACCAATGCACAATAAGAACAAAATATGCAATATTTCACACTCAATAGTTACTAAAGAACCAGGGCTAAAAGTTAGCATTTTAACCATTGTTCATATGCTGCCAAGGCTAAAATTCAGCTTATAACCACAACTACTCAGGAACTGTGGCTAATAGTCAGCTTTTAATTGCAATTGTTAAGGAACCAAGGCTAAAAGTTCCTTTAGCCTCTGTTGCTAAGAAATGGAGGCTAAACATCAGCTGTTGCCCACTATTGCTAAGGAATCAAGTCTAAAAGTTAGCATTTGGCCTTGATTGCTAAAAAATCAAGGGTAAAAGTTGGCTTTTAGGAACGGTTCCTTAGCAATAACAGCTCAAAGTTAGATTTTTTAGCCATAATTTCTTAGTAAATAAGGCTAAAATCTACTTTTAAGCATCAATTGCTAAGGAATTTATTAAGAGTAAAAGTTCGTATTTAGCCATAATTTTGAAGGAATCGAGAGAAAAAGTCAACTTTTTAACCACAATTACTTTGGAACTGAGGCTAAAAGTTAATTTCCAGCCACTGTTGCTAAGGAAACGAGGCTAAAAGCAAGTTTTTTAACTACTGTTCATAAGCTATCAAGGCTAAAAGCCAGTCTATAACCACAGTTTCTAAGGAACAGAGGCTAAAAGTCAACTTTTAACCACGGTCACTAACGAGCAGAGGTTAAAAGTTCACTTTTAAACATGGTTGCCAAGTAACCGAGGCTAAAGTCTACTTTTTAAAGTTGGTTACTAAGGAACCAAGGGTAAAAGTCTGATCGATGTTAGCCACAATTTTTAAGTGAGGGTAAAAGTTATCTTTTTAGCCACAGTTGCAATGAACTCAAGTCTGTTAGCTTTTAGCCATTGTTGCTAAGAAATCAAAGTTAAAAGTATGCTTCAATTAGTGCTCATAAACCACCAAGACTAAAAGTCAGCTTGTAGCTACAATTGTTAAGAAACTAAGGCTAAAAAGCTTTTAGTTATGGTTGCTAAGAAACTTAAACTAAAAGTTAGCTTTTAACTATTGTTGCTAAGAAACTAAGCCCAAAAGTTAGCTTTTACTATTTTAGTCTATAAAATTAAATCCTTATTTGTTCAAATCCATTGACGTGGTTAAGGTTGATTTAGGCCCATTTTGCCTAACTTTGGTTCATCCATATGCAGGCAATGTCGACCAAACAATTTAACTCTAGTATTCAGGTACCCTAATTTATTGTCATTTGGAAAATCCTTCCTTTTTCAGGTCAAAATTAGATTGTGGGTTTTAGGAAAATTCAATGTCATGGTATAAAATTTAATGCGCCAATTCTTGAAAATTGCCAATTAAGCATCCTCATTTTGAAAAAAAGAAAAAGAAAAAGAAAAATCGATGTGTAATGGGTACTTGGTTGTTTTACAATAACATTTTAATTATCATTACACCAAAATCCATTATTTGGAACATGGTATTTTAGATATAAGAGCAGATTTAAACCCTTCTAATTATCAGTTTGATTTAAAAATTTTGTCTCAATAAAACACTTTTTAGGGTCAATCACCACTATTTCCTAAAGTGTGATGCATTTGAGATTTGTATATCTGTTTCGTTTTTGGTCTAGTGCCCTAGAAGATCATGGCAAGAAAATTGACAGCATGTATATATTACGTATACGTCAAGGTGGGCCCTACACAGCTTCCAGCTATGGGAACTTTCACTTTTAATCTAAGCAGTTCGGCTCCTCATTATATTGGACATGATTTGGTGGATGTAGATTGGGTACTGCCCCCAACATGAACTAGATAGAGATAGACCATTTTTCAGGGGCTTTGTGGGGCCCACTATGATGTATATATTTTATTGATGTTGTCCATCCATTCTGAGAGATCATTTTAGGGCATGAGTCCAAAAAGGAGGTAGATCAACGTCTCATGTGGACCACACTATAGGAAGCAATGGAGATTGAAATCTTCTTTGGTGTCATAAAAGTTTTGGATCAAGCAGATATTTATGTTTTCCCTTCATCCATGTATATTTGACCTTATGAGTAGGTGGGATGGCAATTAAACATCGTGGTGGGTCTTAGGAAGTTTCCAATGGTAGTTTTTTTTTCCCCAAATTTTCCTCTTGTGTGGTCCACCCGAGCCTTCGATCTGCCTCCTTTTTAGACTCATGCCCTAAAATGAATAGTCAAAAATAGATAGAAGGTGTAGATAAACATATACAACATGGTGGGCCCCACATTGCACCTTATTCATATTGAACTAGGTTATGGTGGGACGCAAACTTTAGCAGGTTCCACTACAACAATTTAGACTTTTTGCGATGAGTCTAATTTCATCGCAAAAAGTCAAATTTTTACAACGACATTCTATGTCGTCACAAAAAAATCACTATTTATGATGGTATTTTAAATCATCGCTAATAGTCACTTATGTTGTAACGAGCTTCAATTGTCGTCGCAAAACTTGTCGCTAAAACTTGACATATGAGTTTTCCCACGAAATCATGTGGTAAGAAAGACTTTCCGCGATGAGCTTAAGCAGTTGTCACTAATAACCACTTTTTGTAATGAATTAGGTGTGGTCACACAAAAAAAAAATTGTGATGACACAAAAGTCGTTGCAAATAGTGGCTTTAGCGACAACTGGTTAAGCTTGTTGCATAAATACAAAATTAGACTTTTTTCCATGGGTCTTTTTGCGATGACTACGTCAACTCGTTGTGAGAAATACCAACTTAAGCGTTTTGCGACGACTATAGTTTCACTGCGAAAGGGTAGAGTATTTGCAACAACATTGTAGGTCGTCGCTAATATTCAACATTTTTGCGACGAGCCGCATTTTTCGTCGCAAAAAATTACCGCACAAGTTATTTAGTGGGAAATTATATGGTGGGAAATACTTTTCGTGATGCGTTTCAATTATCGTCGCTAATGTCCACTTCATGCGACGAATTGAGTGTCGTCGCAAAATGTTAGGTTTTGCAACGACGCAAAAGTCATTATAAATAGTTTGTTTTAGCGACAACGATGTTAGCTCATTGTGAGAAATACCAACTTAAGCTTTTTACGGTGATTGTAGTTTCGTTGCGAAAGGGTAGAGTATTTGAAACAACATTGTAGGTCGTCGCCAATATTCGACATTTTTGCGACGAGCCGCAATTGTCATCACAAAAACCTATCGCTCAGGAAATACATTTCGCGACGCGTTTCAATTGTTGTCGCTAATGTCCACTTCATGCAACAAATTGAGTGTCATCGCAAAAAGTTAGGTTTTGCAATAACGTTGCAAACAGTTTGTTTTAGCGATGAGTAAGTCAACATGTTGCAAAAATACCATATTAGACTTTTTGTCACAAACATAGTTTCAATCAAATGGTGGAAACGATCGTTTGATTAACCTCCCAATCACGTAGAATCCACTATTAATTTTTTCTAAAGAAAACACATTATAAGAAATTAGTGTGATTTCCAAATAGATTTTTTTGGTGGCTTAAGAAAAAAAATCATCAAATATACTTAAATTTTTAATACGCATCCTAAAATGAGTCGTACGAAAGAATGGACGGTGTGGATATCTAACATATCATCAAGGTGGGCCCTATGGTATGGGTAACAACCACTAAGGGATTACTCAGGTATGCTACAGCTTATCCTCTCCCAACACCCATCTCTCTCTCTCTCTCTCTATGTAGTTGTATGGGTAACACCCACTAAGCTAACAACACTAAGTAAACTTTATGTGGCCTACATGTGATGTATATGTCTAAACCGCACTGTCCATACATTTTAGTAGGGCATTTTATGAAATGAGTCTAAAATTTAAGCATATTTGAAGCCCAAGTGGATCATCTTAAATAACTAAAATTGAACTTGTACTATTGAAAACTTCTTGGGGGCCATAAAAATTTGGATAAAGGTGATATTTAAGGTTCCCTCCATATGTCCATGTGCTCATCTATTTGTATTCTTATCAATTAAATGGTGGAAACTAACGTAGATTGCTTCATTAAGTTCCCGATCGATGATCGAACAGTGCGCATTACTGATGATCGCCCGATCGACCTCATAATCAACAATCGGATGACACGAATTGTCGTCAACCATCTGATCAACCTCCAATCAACGATTGAACAGTATATACTACCATAAATCATGTCGTCAATTCCCCTATTGACGATGGAATGGTGCACAACACCGACGATCGCTTGATCGACCTTCAATCAACAATCAAACGATACAAAGTGTTATTCACCATCCGATTAACCTCCAATCCTCTATCAAATGGTGAAAATTATCATACATCGTTTCATCAACTCTTCAATCGACGATCGAACGTTGCACATCACCGATGAAGAGGAAAAACAAATTTCATATTGATCAGAAACTTTTATGAGCCCTAAAAGAGTTCCAATGGTAGACATTCAACCCCCCACTGCTTTTTGCAGTGTGGTCCACTTGATCTTTAGATCTGTCTTATTTTTCGGCTCAAGCCTTAAGACGAGCCTGCTAAATGGATGGACGGTTTGGATAAACACATACCTCATTGGACTCACAGAACTTGCTGACGTCAATGCACCAGCTGGTGCATGGTACACTTGCTCATCCGTTTCACCTTCACGTCAATACACAGTGTACTATGGTGTCAGTGTCAGGAGTCTGGTGCTCGAGGTGAGAGGAGACGTATTGGCTACTGCCCCTGCCACCAACCAATGGCTAGTGGTCGGTGCTCTATGGACCCCCACCATGATGTATTTATTTCATCCATGTCGTCCATCTATTTTTCTAGATCATTTTATGGTATTAAACAAAAAATGAGGTATATCTCAATCTCAAGTGGACAACATTATAGGAAACAGTGTTGAATGAACGCTATGTGGATTGGATCTGATCGGTCTGGATTGGCCACTAATCCGAACTCAACTCAATGTACGATCGGATCTAAGTGGGCCTACTCGATCCGACCCGATCCTGGCATTCGGATCGGATTAGGTCGGATTCTTCCTAACTCTAGCGGCCAAGGAAGTTTTGAATCATGCTAATATTTGTGTTTTCAGTTCATCCCAATAGGAAAGACGTTATTAACGGTCTGGATGGCATGTAAACATCACTGTTGAACCCTGGAAGATTTCAATGGTAGAAATTTCCCTAACTACCTTTTCCTTTAGTATGGCCCACTTGAGTCTTTGATCTGCTCACTTTTGGTTTAATGTCCTAAAATGAGCTAATAAAATAGATGGATGGAGCGGATTCCTGAAAAACATCACGGTGGGCCCCACCTAAGTTTCAAGCGGAGGAACTCCATGCAAAAGCATCTCGCAGGAAGGAAATCCGTGTCCCTGGTTATAAGAAGTGGATTGGCTGGTGTACCACACATCAGCTATATAGCTGAGGTATTAACGTCAACAAGTTTCGTGGGTCCCATCATGAGGTATGTATTATATCCAAATCGTCCATCCAATTGGCGAGCTCGTCTAAAGGCTTGAAACAAAAAAATAAGACAAATCTAAAGATCAATTGGACTGCACTGTCAAAAAACAGTGGGAGATTGAACGTCTACCATTGGAACCCTTCTGGGGTTATGGAAGTTTTGGATCAAAATGCAATTTGTTTTTCATCTTCATCCATGTATTTTTTTACCTTATTAACAGATTGAATGGAAAATAAACGTTAGGGTGGGTCCTACAAATTTTTTAATGGTGAAAGTCATTATCCTCGCTGTTATTTTTGGCATGGTACATTTGAGCCTTGGATATGATTTATTTTTTTGTCTAATGCTTTAAAATGATCTCGAAAAATAGATAAATGGTATGGATATAATAAATCATCATTGTGTGCGATGTAAGTTTGATCTCATTTTAACAGTTCGTACAACTCGAGCTCGAGGAGCGTCGGCACTCGTCTTCGCATGACGCGTATCTACATAAGCCAATCCGCTTCCGTATTTAACAATTGGAGATAAATTCGGGACGCGGATTAGATACTAACAGGTTGAGTAGGGAGTCCACTACTGAAGTGACGTCACCAAGTTTTGTGGGGCTCACTATGATGTATGTGTTGTATCAACACCATCCATGCATTTTGAGATATCATTTTAGGACATGAGCCAAAGAATGAGGCAGATAAAAATCTGTAGTGGACCCCACCACATAAAACAATGGGGAGAGTGATTCCCACCGTTTAAACTATCCTAAGGCCAACCCTAATGTTTATTTGAAATCCAAACTGTTCAAAAGTTAAAAAAGATGCCAAAGAAAGGAAAACACAAATATTAGCTTGATCTAAAACTTTTGTGGCCTTTAGAAGTTTTTAACAGTGGGCATCATTGTCCACACTGTTTTCTGTGTTGGGTCCACTGGAGCTTTGGATTTAATTCATTTTTTGGATATTGCCTTAAAATGATCTCTCCAAATGGATGGAAGGCGTTGATGCAAAACATACATCATGGTGGGGCCCACGGAACTGGTGACGACACACTTCATTAGCCAGTCTGGTTACTTAACCTGCCAGTATCTAATCCGCGACCTAAATCCGGGAGCAGATTGCGCACTGTGTAACTCAATAGGCTAAGCGTGCAGAGTAAACTCTATCAGGTCCACCGTGATTTACATATTTTATTTACTCCATACATCCATTTCAACAGATACTTTGAGGGCTTAAGCCCGAAAATGAAGTATATCCAAATCTCAAGTGATCCTCACCACGGGAAATAGTGTGAATTAAAATTCTACCGTCGAAAATTTCTTGGAGGCCTATAGAAGTTTTGGATCAAGCTGATATTTTTTTCCCCTTCATCCATGTCTGTGTGATCTTATGAATAAGTTGGATGAGAAATAGACATCATTGTGGGCCCTAGAATGGTTTCAACGGTGGAAGTCATCATCCCCACCTTTTCTTGTGGTGTGGTCCACTTGAGATTTGGACATACTTATATTTTGGACTCAACCACTAAAATGAGATGTAAAAATGGATAGATGGTGTGGATAACTCACATACATTCATAGTAGGCCCAACTGAGTTTACTCAGTATGATAAAAGCATACTTGGTTACGCAATCCGATTTCATAAATAGGCTTGAATTGAGGCGGTTTGGCTATTGAATTTGCCGGGAGGCACGTGGCTAGTGGTCGGTGGTCTGTGGGCCCACTATGATTTATGTGTTTTATCGACACTGTCCACCCATTTTTATACATCATTTAAATGTTTTATCTAGTAAATGAGGCTGATCAAAATCTCAGGCGGACCACACGATGGGAAAACAGTACTGATTGAATATCTACCATTAAAACCTCCTAAAGTCACCTGTAATGTTTATTTGACATCCAACCCATAGATTAGGTCATACTGACATGGATGAAGGTAAAAAACAAATATCAGCTTCATCCAAAACTTTTGTAGCCCTAAGAAGTTTTTAATGGTTAGATTTCAATCAACACTGTATGGCCCACTTGAGATCTTCATCTACCTTAGTTTTGGGTTCATTGCATAAAATTATCTGAAAAAATGGATGAACGGCATTGATGAGACAAATACATCATGTTGGGGCCCACATAGCACCGACCAATGACTGGCAGGGTGAGCAGCAAATCTGTTTCCTCCTAATTGGGAGGTCTCCTAATACGGACACAGATTTCCGGCCGAAGCCCTTGGAAGGAAGTTCCTACGCTGGAAACTAGGTGGGGACTACCGTAATGTTTGTGTGAAGTCTAACTTGTCCATCCTTTTTGGGAGTTCATATTAGGACATGGGACAAAAAATGACCATGATTCAAGACTCATGTGGGCATGTTTGGGCGGTGGGATTAGAAGGGATCAGGTGGGATGGGATTCAAAAAACATAATTATTACCCATGGCAGTGATTGTCCCCTGTTTGCATGGGATAAGATTAATGCCATGCTTTTTAGGTAATACAGTGGTACATTGAATGGATATACCCATCATCATTTGAAATTATTGAGAATAACACACATGTGTTATATCTAAACCATTCATTTGTTTTGTAACCTCATTTTATGGCATAGGCTTAAAAATGAGATAGATCCAAAACTTATGTGGCCCCAAAGAAGTTTTCAACGGTAAGTATTCAATCCCCGTTGCTTTCTATGGTGGGGTCCACTTGAGCTTTAGATTTACCTGTTTTTTGGCCCATGCTCTAAAATAATCTTGATAAATGGATGGATGGTGTGGATATAGCCCACACATCATGGTGAGACCTACACAACTTGCTAACATTAAGTGAATTTGGCACACGACCCAATGCAATTCCATCTAATCTAATTCTAGAACTGTGCAAAATAGATTTGATCCGATGGATCCGACCCGATCAAACCTGATCCTAATTGAACTAATTGTCTGGATCGGTGCGGATCAAATTAGGTGTTTCGGATCCGATTGATTTTTGGATCGGGGTCCGGTCATTGTTAATCCGGACAGATCCGGTCTGAAAACCCGATCCGATCAGATCCGACCCGACCCGGGGCTTTAAGAAGATTTTAACAAGATATCCCATCATTATTGTTTTCCTGTGGTGTGGTTCACCTGAGATTTTTTATCCCTCTAATATTTTGTATCAAGCCTTAAATTGATCTATAAAAATGAATGAACGGCATCGATGAAATACATACATTATGGTGGGGCCCATAGATCACCGAATAGAGGAACTGGAGGAGTAGCCAATCCGTCTCCATCGGAGGGAAAATTATTGATACTCGATCATAGGGCGGTGTATAATAAGTACGCCCTATAAATTATTTAAGAATTGCCAGCTACTGATATAGCATAGGCTAGCTATAACTGGACGCGGATTGCGTCCTACCCCCGCCCGAACGGATTACCGTCCGGGCAGGGCTCTGTGGGGCCCACCGTGATGTAAATGTATTATCCACACCATTAATCATTTTTATCAGATCATTTTAAAGTATAAGAGAAAAAAATGAGGTAGGTACAGAGGTTAAGTGGACCACAAAGTGGGGATTGGACATCCACCATTAAAAACTTCTTGGTAGCTGGAGAAGTTTCGGATCAGGATGATATTGGTTATTTCACTTCATACATGTCTACAAGAACATATTCATCCATCGGATGGTAAAAAAAAAAAACATCACAGCGGCCCTTGGAAAGGCGTCAAGGGTTGGTGTCATTATCACTGCAGCTTCTTTGGTGTGGTCCATTTAAGCCCTGTACCAGCTTCATTTTTATCATCTTACCTTAAAATGATCTTAGAAAAGCGATTAACAGTGTGGATAAAGCACTTAAATCATGGTGGGCCCCACAGATCCCTGCCCGGACTGTAATCTGTCCAAGCGGGTGTAGGACGCAATCCTCGTCTGCTGTAGCTGGCTTAGGCATGGTAACGTGTCGTGTGAAGGCAAGATTGACGCTCCTCGAGCTCTGAGTTGTACAAACGGTTCAAAGGAGATCAAAGTTATATGGGCCCCACAGTGATGTATTTATTATATTGACACCGTTCATATATTTTTAGAGATAATTGGGGAGAAATATCCAAAAAATGAATAATATTCAAAGTTCATCTGGACCACACCACAAATAGCAGCAGAAAATGATTTTTGCCGTTAAACATTTCGTGTGGTCCACTTGATAGTTATATTTGTCTTATATTTTGTCTCAAGTCTTCTAACGAGCTCGCCAAAAGGATGGACGGTTTGGATATAACACATACCCCATGATCACACCTACAAAATTGATAACGTCATTACAACAAGTATGTGGTAACATGGCGTGCACGGTCCTTGAGCTTCAAGTTGTACGAATGGTTCAAAGGATATCAAAGTTATATGGACCCCACATTGATGTATTTATTATATCTACACCGTTCATATATTTTTAGAGATCATTGGAGAGCATTATCCAAAAAATGAATAATATCCAAAGATCATCTGGACCACACCACAAATAGCAGCAGAGAATGATTTTCACCGTTAAACATTTCGTGTGGTCCACTTGATAGTTAGATCTGTCTTATTTTTCATCTCAAGCCTTATGACGAGCTCACCAAAAGGATGGACGGTTTGGATATAACACATACCCCATGATCTAATCCACAAAACTTGCTAACATGGTTACAACAAGTATACTGTTGTACGTGAAACGTATTCACAGGACTTTCGTGCAGTGCATGTAAATACATATCCGGTAAAAATATGTATATGGTAATGGAGAATTCTTTCAGAGCCATGTGGGGCCCACCTTGATGTATATGTTTTATCTAAGCCATTCATCCATTTTGACATATCATTTTAGGCCTTGAATACAAAAAATAAGTATATTAAAGGTTGAAGTAAACCACACCACATGAAATAGTTGGATTAAATTTAAGCAATCCGAATCCTACCGAACCCGATCCGACTCGATTTCACTGACCGAGTCGGACTCTGTTTGGGTCAGGTCAACCATGCATCAGATCGGTCCGAGTCAGGTGACCTGAACTCGGTCCCGGATCGGATCAAGTTTGGATCAGGCCATTAAAACTTCAGATCGGGTCGAGTTGGACCCAATTCGATCCAATCCGGACCGATGCCCAGCTCTATCTAATTTCAAGCTTTTCCATTCTTCCCAAACATGGAGTGGAATTGGCACAAGACCAGATGAATCCCATCCCACCTAATCCCTTCTAATCCCACTGCCCAAACATGCCCTAAAGGAAAAGGTGGGTAGGGAAATTCCTACTGTTGAAATCTCCATGGGTCGATAGTGATGTTTAAATGTCATCCATACCGTTCATAATATCATTACTATTAGAATGAACTGAGAACACAAATATTACCCTGATTCAAAACTTCTGTGGTCTCATGTATATTTCAACGTTGGCGTTCAATCCTCACATTTTCGGCTTACTTGAGTATTGGATTTGGTTCATATTTAGTCTTGTGTCATAAAATGAGCTCACAAAACTGATGGGCGGGGTGGATTTTGTACAAACATCACGGTGGGGCCCACCTGGTTTTTAGCACAGAACGTTGTATTAATGCTTCCGAGGAAACCCGCCCTTAATTTGTGTGCAGTTTAACACGGACGTGGATTGCGTTGTGCGTGGGTGGGTGGATGTTATTCCTAGTTCTTAAGAATAAAGAGATCCATCCAACTATGGTAGAGAAGAGGAGAGACCTTGAACAACGGAGTGCAAAGAGAAGTCGCGTCAAAGCAGCTGTCAGGTTCAACAATTAGTGATCTCTGTTCGTGTTCGCCTTCTGGGTTATTCCTATCTTTTGAGGCAAGTATGTTCGCAATGGACCCCACTATATGAATAGTTTAAGATGATATTGACTCTTGTGACAAGTGGGCCATGATAATGTTATGGTAGGTGTTCAAGATGATATTTATTTTTTTCACTTCATCTACCTATATATGATTATATCAATAGGTTGAATGGCAAATAAATAACACGTAGAACCTTAAAAGGTTTAATTCAATGGTGGGCATCCTTAGCACCGTTGCTTTCTGTGGCGTGGTCTACTTAAGACTTAGATCTGCCTTATTATCATTACGTGACTATTTTTAATACCCAAATTAGGGTCAACAATGGGCTAAGTTTGAGCTGAAGTGGGCTAGCCCTTAGCTATAGATCTGTCTACATCAGTGGTCTGAGGCATGGGGAGGTGCCTGCATCAACGCATCGTAGTCGTGCTGATATGGATAAGGCTACGAGGAGGGCCGAGCAGGCAGAGGCAACGTCAGCTGGGCTTAAGACTGAGGTGCAGGTCATGAGAGGGACGATAAATGATATGCGGACACGACAGACTCAGTTGGAGGAGATGGTGCGTACCCTCATGTCACAGTAACCCCAATCAGAACCTTAGTGGTAAGTTGAATGTCATATTTAAATTATATATGTAAGTAGTATAGAATAGTCACTAATCATATTTTATTTTAATTTTGCAGATTTTCCTACAGACTAGTGTTATCTTCCTAGGCCCCACCGCATTATCAAGGACGCACATTTCTTTTATTTATTTATATTAATTTTTATTAGACAATTTGAACACGTGTACTTTTTTTTGTGTTCTGGATAATTATAAATTTGGTTTTAATTTAATTAAATTATTTTTATATTTCAATGGATGATGACGAATATTGATTAATACTGGTTATTCTGTTTGATTAGTTGGTTTAAGCAGGAAAAAATATTGCTAATAAATAAATCAACATAATTCACGATGACCAACACTCGTTGATAAAAGTATTTGGCTGTGTTTGAAATTTTTAATGATGAGTAGATTCATAGCATAAAGTTTTTATTGGCGACGAGTTTCAAGTTTACCCACGTTTTGTGATTTGTAATGGCGACGTGTCAACTCATCACTAATATTTTACGATAATTTATTAGGTCGTGACAAATAATTAACTCATTGACGACTTGTTGTTTTTGTCAAAATTGTGACATCGTATTTGTGATGAAATTGGTGATGATCAACACTCGTCGCCACAAAGGCTTTCACGACGACTTTATGATTTTTTAACAATAACTGAATTTGTCACAATACGTCTTTATTTGCGATGAGTTTTATGTTTAGCGATGTTTTACGATATGTAATGGCAACATGTAAACTAATTACAAATAAGCTATATTTACTGACAACTTATTAAACTGTCGTAAATAATTAGTATTTGTGACAAAATTGACGACAAGCAACACTTGTCACAAATAAACTTTTGCAACAAGTTTTAGATTGTCAACGACGACAATGACTCATCGAAAATGTTCTTATTCACAACGAGTTGCATATTTAGCGACGTTTTACGATATGCAATGACGACATGTAAATTTGTGGCAAATAAGTTATATTTAGCGACAACATATCATTGCAAATAATTAGTATTTGCAATATAATTGGTGATAAGCAACACCCGTCGCAAATAAGCAACACTCGTCTCAAAAAAACTTTTGTGACAAGTTTGAGGTTGTTAGCGACGATGATGACTCGTCACAAAATATTCTTATTTGCAACGAGTTTCATATTTAGCGACATTTTAAGATATACGATAGCAATGTGTCAACTCGTCGGTACGTAGATATATTTTGCGACAAGTTATTAGGTCGTCACAAATAATTGAGTCATTGCGAAAAGGTACTATGCGCTCGAGCTCACGATAAGCTCCCGTGAGGTCGAGCTATGTGGGCCCCATCGTGATGCGTGTCGACCATCAACATCGTGCATTTGATGGGTCCCCTTTAAATTATGGGATATGCCAAAAATCAGCCGCATACAAAACTCAGGTGGGCCATACCATCTAAAATCATGTGAAGACATGCCAAAACATATAAAAGCACTTGGTGGGGCCCACCTAAGTTTTGAATGCTACTGAAACTTTGTCTGAACCCTCATCCAAGTGAGACACACATAATGGATGGGTTGGATTTGCAAACCACATCTCGGTGGGTCCCAAAAATGATTATGAATGTTTTAATGGTGCACGGCCCCTCTCCACTTCTGTATGTGGTGTGGCCCACACAAGTCACGGATTGACTTGATTTTTGAGACCTAGGCCCACGATGGAATGGTGCATCTGACTGATGGGGTAGATGTTTGAAACACATCACGGTGGGGCCCACACGGCTCAACCTCATGGGGCGTTAAAATCCGCTCGAGCGCATTATATATATATATATATATATATATGCAGTCCCATCAGTTTTTCCGACCTTTTTTTTTCTTTTTCAATTAGCTTGTTAGTACACACCCATTGGCAGTACACACTCCACCGTTAGCCACCCCCAACGTATTTTAGGGCATGGTCCACAAATCAAGTGGGAAAAAAATTCAGGTAACACTGGATATTGACCATTAAAAATCTTTTGTGGGCTATGAAAGTTTTAGATCAGACGCCCACATAAGGCAATACAGGGGTGCTGCTGACGTTTCGGTTGGGAGAGACTTTAGCCATTCTGATACTTGTTTTTTTTTTTACTTTCATCTAAGTTTACGTGACTTTGTCAATTGATTGATGGCAAATAACGATTGTGATAGACCTTAGGAAGTTTGTAATGATGAACTTCAATGACCATTATTTCTTGTGATGTGGTCTATCTGAAATTTTTACCTGCATCATTTTCTGGAGCACGCAAAAAAAAATAAAATAAATAAAATAAATAAATTTAAGCTGATGGACGGCGATACATGGAGGTGGGTACTATGGTCAGGTTCGCACCTGCTTGGCTGGTTGGTGTGTTGAGGTCACTAAAATCTGTGAGCCCAACATGATGTGTATGCTTGGTCCAAACCGTCCGTCCATTTGGCGAAATAAATTTAGGGCTTGATCTAATAACGAAAAATTTGCGAGGATACGACCCATTTATGGCCCATTTAGGAGGCTAAGCCCACCTCATTTTCCCTTGCGAGAATACGCCCCGGCTGTACGGACGCCTTTCCAAAGGTCGAAAATGCCCCTGCTTTTTCCTCCAAGCGGATCGGCCGGTGCTCGAAGACCAGCGTTGACGCTCTCGAACTCCTACGAATGGTTCAAAAGAGATCAACGTTACATGGGCCCCACAGCTATGTATTTATTATATCCACAACGTTCATCCATATTTTGAGATCATTTCAAGAATTATGCAAAAAAAAAAAAATCATATCCAGAGAGCAATGGACCACACCACAAAGTCGCAGAAAATTGATTTTCACCGTTGAAACTTTTGTAGGGCCCACCATAACATTTATATTCCATCCAATCTATTCATAAGGTCACAAATACCTGGTTGAAGAGGAAATTTTTTTTTAATAATGATCCAAAACTTCTGTAACCACTAAAAGGGTATAAATGGTAGACGTTCAATTCCCCACTGCCATTTAAAGTGTGGTCCACTTGATAGTTAGATCTGTCTAATTTTCCATCTCAAGCATTAATATGAGCTTGTCAAATAGATGGACGGTTTGGATATAACATAGACCTCATGATGGGACCCAAAAAAACAAATATTCAACATTGAAAAAAAAATATGAATTTTATTTTATTTGACACAGATTTTTAGCTACGGATTATAACAGTAGCTAAATCAACCAATCCTAACCAAAGAGGCCTGTCCTGGGTGGGCGCGCCAAGCTAACGGCCCCCCGTGCCACTCGCTGACCTATCCGGCGGGGCCGCGCCCGTCTGGCGGGGCCACGCCAATTGGAACCTATGGCTACGGATTATAGCCGTAACCATTTACTATAGTGCGATTTTTTTTTAAGTTTTTTTTTTTTTTTTTTTTTTTTACATGGAAAACTTTATTCTACCGATAATTTTCTCTAACACATATTTATATAAATATGTATATATAAGTGTATAATTTTTTTTTTCCCTTTTTCATTTATTTCTTTATTCATTTAACAAGAATATCTTCTAAACTAAAATTAGTTACTTGATGTACCCTATATGATTTTGGGGTAGGAGAAGCTACTTTAGCCAACAAACCTAGTTATTTTCCAAGATTCCATCAGGTCGATAGTCGAAAATCCATTTCATTCACTTAGCGGTCAATTTCATTCATGACCATGAAGTGAAGGGGCATGACTGTGAAATGCGCCGGAAATGACTGTGAAGTGCATGGAAATGAGCGTGAAGTGAGGTGAATGGACCATGAAATGCGCGGAAATGACCATGAAATGAAGGGGCAAGACCGTGAAATGTGCCAAAATGACCGTGAATCAACACGGATTCGACGGGAATGACCGTGATATGCATGGAAATGACCGTAAAGTGAAGCAATTGGACCGCGAAATGCACGGAAATGACCGTCAAGTGAAGGCGCATGACCGTGAAAAGCGTCGAAATGACCATGAATCAACACGGAATAGGCAGGAATGACCGTGATATGCATGGAAATGACCATGAAGTGAAGCGATTAAACCGCAAAATGCGCGAAAATGACCGTGAAGTGAAGGGGCATGACCGTGAAATGCGCCGAAATGACCGTGAATCAACACGGAAGAGGCGGCAATGACCGTGATATGCATGGAAATGACCGTGAAGTGTAGTGATTGGACCATGAAATGCATGAAAATGATCGTGAAGTGAAGGGGCGTGACCGTGAAATGCGTCGAAATGACCGTGAATCAACACGGAATAGGCGGGATCAGGATCGGGTTTAGGTTTGGGTTTTCAAGTTTAGGTTTACGTTTAGGTTTGGGAGTTGAGATTAGGATTAGGTGTCGGTTTAGGTTTAGGGATTTGAGAATACGTTCAGGTTTTAGATTATAGGTTATAACTTTAGGTTAAGGTTATAGGTTATAGGTTATAGGTTTAGGTTTAGGTTTAGGTTTAGGTTTAGGTTTGGGTTTAGGTTATAGGTTATAGATTTAAGTTTAGGTTATAGGTTTAGGGATTTAAGAATAGGTTTAGATTGTAGGTTATAGGTTAAGGTTTAGGTTATAGGTTAAGGTTTAGGTTTAGGTTTAGGCTAAGGTTTAGGTTATAGATTTAGGTAATTGAGAATAAGTTAAGGTTTAGGTTTAGGTTATAGGTTACAGGGTATAGGTTTAGGTTTGGGTTTAGGTTATAGGTTATACGTTTAGGTTATAGGTTAAAGGTTTAGGTTTAGGTTATAGGTTAAAGGTTTAGGTTTTGGGATTTGAGAATAGGTTTAGGTTAAGGTTATAAGTTTAGGTTAAAGGTTTAGGTTAATGTTATAGGTTTAGGTTTAGGTTTAGGTTTACGTTGAGGTTATAGGTTTAGATTTGAGAATAGGTTTAGGTTATAAGTATAGGTTTAGGTTAGGTTGTAGGTTAAGGTTTAGGGAATTGAGTTTAGGTGATATGTTTAGGTTATAGGTTATAGGTTTAGGTTAAGGTTTTTAAGTTGCGAGTTATAGGTTTTGGGATTTGAGAATAGATTTAGGTTATAAGTATTGGTTTAGGTTTAGGAATTCGGGTTTGGGTTTGGGTTTATGTTCGGGTTTAGGTTATAGGTTATAGGTTTATGTTAAGGTTTAGGTTTAGGTTATAGGTTTTGGGATTTGAGAATAGGTTTAGGTTATAAGTATAGGTTTAGGTTAGGGTGTAGATTAAGGTTTAGGGAAATGACTGTGAAGTGAAGGATGACCGTGAAATGCGTTGAAATGACCGTCAATCAACACAGAATAGGCGGGAATGACCATGATATGCATGGAAATGATTGTGAAGTGAGGCGATTGGACCGCGAAACATGCGGAACTGACCGTGAAGTGAAGATGCGGGATCGCGAAATGCATCGAAATCACCGTGAATCAGGACGGAATATGCGGGAATGATCGTGATATGCATGAAAATGGGGGTGAAGTGAATCGATTGGACCGCGAAATGCACGGAAGTAACCGTGAAGTGAAGACGTGGGACCATGAAATACGTCGAAATGACCGTGAATCAACACAAAATATGCGGGAATGACCGTGATAAGCATGGAAATGGTGGTGAAGTGAAGCGATTAGACCGTAAAATGTGCGGAAGTGACCGTGAAGAGAAGATGCGGGATCGCGAAATGCATCGAAATGACCATGAATCAACACGGAATATGCGGGAATGACCGTGATATGCATGGAAATGGGGGTGAAGTGAACGATTGGACCGCGAAATGCGCGGAAGTGACGGTGAAGTGAAGATGCGGGACCATGAAATGCATCGAAATGACCGTGAATTAACACGGAATATGCAGGAATGACCGTGATATGCATGGAAATAGGGGTGAAGTGAATCGATTGGACCACAAAATGTACGGAAGTGACCGTGAAGTGAAGATGTGGGACCGTGAAATGCATCGAAATGACCGTGAATCAACACAAAATATGCGGGAATGACCGTGATAAGCATGGAAATGGGGGTGAAGTGAAGCGATTGGACTGCGAAATGCGCGGACGTGGCCGTGAAGTGAAGACGCGGGACCGTGAAATGCGTCGAAATGACCGTGAATCAACATGGAATATGTGGGAATGACCGTGATATGCATGAAAATAGGGGTGAAGTGAATCGATTGGACAGTAAAATGCACGAAAGTGACCATGAAGTGAAGACGCGGGACCGTGAAATGCGTCAAAATAACTGTGAATCAACACGGAATATGCGAAATGACAGTGATAAGCATGGAAATGGGTCATTCCCACCTTTTCCGTGTTGATTCGCAGTGAATTCGATGCATTTTGCGGTCACGCGTCTTCACTTCACGGTCACTTCCGCGCATTTCGCGGTCCAATCGATTCACTTCACCCCCATTTTCATGCATATCACGGTCATTCCCGCATATTTCATGTTGATTTACGGTCATTTCGACGCATTTCACAGTCCCGCGTCTTCACTTCACGGTCACTTCCGCGCATTTCACGGTCTAATCGATTCACTTCACCCCCATTTTCATGCATATCACGGTCATTCCCACATATTCCGTGTTGATTCACGGTCATTTCGACGCATTTCATGGTCCCGCGTCTTCACTTCACGGTCACTTCCGCACATTTCGTGGTCCAATTGATTCACTTCACCCCCATTTTCATGCATATCACGGTTATTCCCGCATATTCGGTGTTGATTCACGGTCATTTCGACTCATTTCACGATCCCGCATCTACACTTCACAGTCACTTTCGCACATTTCATGGTCGAATCAATTCACTTCACTCCCATTTTCATGCATATAACGGTCATTCCCGCATATTTCGTGTTGATTCACGGTCATTTCGACCCATTTCACGGTCCTGCGTCTTCACCTTATGGTCACTTCTGCGCATTTCGCTGTCCAATCGCTTCACTTCACCCACATTTCCATACATATCACGATTATTCCCGCATATTCCGTGTTGATTCACGGTCATTTCGACGCATTTCGCGGTCCCGTGTCTTCACTTCATGGTCACTTCCGTGCATTTCGCGGTCCAATCACTTCACTTTACCCCCATTTCCATGTATATCATGGTCATTCTTGCATATTCTGTGTTGATTCACGGTCATTTCGACGCATTTCGCGGTCCCGCGTCTTCACTTCACGGTCACTTCCATGCATTTTGCGGTCCAATCGCTTCATTTCACCCCCATTTTCATACTTATCACGATCATTCCCGCATATTCTGTGTTGATTCACGGTCATTTCGACGCATTTCACGATCCCACGTCTTCACTTCACAGTCACTTCCGTGCATTTCGCGGTCCAATTGCTTCACTTCACCCCCATTTCCATGCATATCACAGTCATTTTTGCATATTCCGTGTTAATTCACGGTCATTTCGACGCATTTCACGGTCCCGCGTCTTCACTTCACGGTCACTTCCGCACATTTCGTGGTCCAATATATTCACTTCACCCCCATTTCCATGCATATCACGGTCATTCCCGCATATTCCGTGTTAATTCACGGTCATTTCGACGCATTTCACGGTCCTACGTCTTCACTTCACCATCACTTCCCCGCATTTCGCAGTCCAATCGCTTCACTTCACCCCCATTTCCATGCATATCACTGTCATTTTCGCATATTCTATGTTGATTCACGGTCATTTTGACGCATTTCACGGTCCCGCGTCTTCACTTCACGGTCACTTCCGTGCATTTCGTGGTCCAATTGATTCACTTCACCCCCATTTCCATGTATATCACGGTCATTCCCACATATTCCATGTTGATTCACGGTCATTTCGACGGATGTCGCTGTCCCACGTCTTCACTTCACAGTCACTTCCGTGCATTTCACGGTCCAATCGCTTCACTTCACCCCCATTTCCATGTATATCACGATTATTCCCGCATATTCCGTGCTGATTCACGGTCATTTTGTCGCATTTCGCGGTCCCGCGTCTTCACTTCAGGGTTACTTCCGTGTATTTCGCAGTCCAATCGCTTCACTTTACCCCCATTTTCATGTATATCACGGTCATTCCCGCATATTTCGTATTGATTCACGGTCATTTCGACACATTTCGCGGTCCCGTGTCTTCACTTCACGGTCACTTCCATACATTTTGCAGTCCAATCGCTTCACTTCACCCCCATTTCTATGTATATCACGGTCATTCCCGCATATTCCATGTTGATTCACGGTCATTTTGACGCATTTCACGGTCCTGCGTCTTCACTTCACGGTCACTTCTGTGCATTTCGTTGTCCAATCGCTTCACTTCACCCCCATTTCCATGTATATCACGGTCATTCTTGCATATTCCGTATTGATTCACGGTCATTTCGACGCATTTCGCGGTCATGACCCTTCACGGTCACTTTCGCGCATTTCGCGGTCCAATCGCCTCACTTCACAATCATTTCCATGCATATCACGGTCATTCCCTCCTATTCCGTGTTGATTCACGGTCATTTCGATGCATTTTACGGTCATGCCCCTTCACTTCACAGTCATTTCCCTAAACCTTAATCTACACCCTAACCTAAACCTATTCTCAAATCCCAAAACCTATAACCTAAACCTAAACCTTAACATAAACCTATAACCTATAACCTAAACCGAAACCTAGCTATAACCTAAACCCGAAGACAAACCTGAACCCGAACACGAATTCCTAAACCTAAACCTATACTTATAACCTAAACCTATTCTCAAATCCCAGGACCTGATGGAATGAAATTGACCGCTAAGTGAATGAAATGAATTTTCGACCATTGACCTAATGGAATCTTGGAAAATAAGCAGGTTGGTTGGTTAAAGTAGCTTCTCCTACCCCAAAATCATATAGGGCCAGGATATGCCTGACGTGCCAAACAGACCCAGTGAACTTGTTCCGGGATATAGCAATCCCATGGATCTTAAACCAATCCACTGACACCACCATCATTACCTTAGGGCCTGTTTGGCCAGGTGGATTGGAAGGGATTGGATGGTATTAGAAGGGATTGGAAGTTAAATCCGGGATTGGTCGGGCGTGCCAAACAGACTGGGTGGCTGGGCGTGCCAAACGGGCCCTTAAAATCCATCCCATCCCTCTTAATCCCATGGGATTCGCCCGGCCAAACAGGCCCTTAAATCCCATCCAATTCACCCTAATCCCTTCAAAAATACCTGGGACGTGTTTGGTTTGGGGGATTGAAAGGGATTGGAAGGTTTAATCCCGGCCATGAAGTGAAGTGAATTGACTGTGAAATGTGCGGAAATGACCAAGAAGTGAAGGGGCATGACCGTGAAATGCATCGAAATGACCTTGAATCAACACAGAATATGTGGGAATGACCGTGATATGTATGGAAATGGGGGTGAAGTGAAGCGATTGGACTGCGAAATACACGGAAGTGACCATGAAGTGAAGACGCGGGACCGTAAAATGTGTCGAAATGACTGTGAATCAACACGGAATATGCGGGAATGACCGTGATATGCACGGAAATGGGAGTGAAGTTAAGCAATTGGACCACGAAATGCACGGAAGTGACCGTGAAGTGAAGATGTGGGACCGCGAAATGCACGGAAGTGACCGTGAAGTGAAGACGTGGAACCGTGAAATGAGAATGGAATGGGTTTGAAGAAGTGAGATTTGGAGAATGAGCGTTTGAAATGGATTTGGGGATGGATGTCTTATGAATGGGTTTTGGAAGTGATGCAGTGGGATGAATGGAGGAAAGGTTTTGCGATTTAGGATTTGAGAAATGCTTGAGAAAGGATTGTGAGAGATGTAAAGC
The DNA here is from genome assembly GCA_030180095.1 of Magnolia changhungtana. NCBI lineage: Eukaryota > Viridiplantae > Streptophyta > Magnoliopsida > Magnoliales > Magnoliaceae > Magnolia > Magnolia changhungtana. The sequence goes on along the minus strand of JASAUF010000502.1, from coordinate 320,524 downwards.
AAAATGTGAAGTTGAGATTTGATTGAGAATGGAAGAGGGGAGATGTGATTGAGTGTTGAAAGGGATGGAGTGGAAGATGGTTGAGAAATGAGGAAGAGGAGGTGGGTTAGGAAGGTGGAGAGTGTGAAGGAGGAAGGAACCTTAGAGGTTTGGGTTTGAAGATGGGAGAGTGGGAGGTCTCTCTCTCTCTAGATTTATAGAAGGAATGAAAGGGAGTGAGAGGAGAGGGATGAAGGTTTTTGGGCACTTGAAATGCCAAAAAGAATAGGCCCCACAAGTATGCAGGTTGCAAAGGGAGGAGGACCAAGTTTTTTTTTTCGTATGATTACAAAATATTTCTATTTCCTATAAGTTTTCTTATACTTTTAGTAACTTAATTATTTTTAAAATTTTTATGATGATTTATCATCAAGTTTCAAGTCATCCCACAAAATTTCATATCGTTTAGAGTTATAAATAAATTATAAAAATTCTAGGAGTAACAACTGTCCGAAATCAAAAAATTTTGGATAGTTGATGGAACAGCTTAATTTTAGCTATATTATAATTTTTATTTTATTTTATTCTTATTTTTATATAAAACTAGACTCATCAAGCTTCAATCTAATTTTTGAATCACCTAAATCGGAGTTGTAACGAATGAGATATGAATTTTTGAAGTTGATTAATTTTTGCAGGAAATTTCAGCATGAGCACGCTGGTCGGGCATGGGCACGTCGAGTCCCTGGAGGGTTGGGCGTGGGCACACCGGTCGGGCGTGGGCACGCCGAGTTGCTTGAGGGTCGGGCGTGGGCACGCCGAAGTCCTACTTGGGACTTCCTTGTTTTACGATTTTTCAAGCGTCAGTGAGGCCCTCGAGACGTGCCATATATGATTTTGGGGTAGGGGAAGCTGATCTACGCAATGGGCTTATTAGTTTTATAAAATTCATCCTGGTTAATGGTCAAAGTCCCCCTTATTCCCAATTCTACTATTCTTGGTGAATTTCTCTTCACCCTTGAGTCTTTATTCCGAAATGGGTCGGAATTATCAATCCCAGCCCGGTATTAACTTGTTTGGCCTAGGACGATGATTTCGACCGTCTAATGACTCAATTCTCGGCTCGTTCCTATTAATGTCCGAGGAAAATTAAAGAAGGGGCAGGACCATGAAATGTGTCGAAATGACCGTGAATCATCACGGAATAAGCGGGAATGACTGTGACGTGCATGCAAAACCTTTCCTTCATTTATCCCACTCCATCACTTTCAAAACCCATTCATAAGACATCCATCCCCAAATCCATTTCAAACCCTCATTCTCCAAATCTCACTTCTTCAAACCCATTCCATTCTCATTTCGCGGTCCCACGTCTTCACTTCACGGTCACTTCCATGCATTTCGCGGTCCCATGTCTTCACTTCACGGTCACTTCCATGCATTTCGCAATCCAATCGCTTCACTTCACTCCCATTTCTTTGCATATCACGATCATTCCCGCATATTCCGTGTTGATTCACGGTCATTTCGACGCATTTCACGGTCCCGCGTCTTTACTTCACAGTCACTTCCGTGTATTTCGTGGTCCAATCACTTCACTTCACCCCCATTTCCATGCATATCACGGTCATTCTCGCATATTTTGTGTTGATTCACGATCATTTCGACGCATTTCGCGGTCCCGCGTCTTTACTTCACGGTTACTTCCGCGCATTTCGCGGTCCAATCGCTTCACTTCACACCCATTTCCATGCATATTACGGTCATTCCCACATATTCCGTGTTGATTCACGGTCATATCGACGCATTTCACAGTCATGGCCCTTCACTTCACGATCATTTTGGCACATTTTGCAGTCCAATCGCTTCACTTCACAGTCATTTCCATGCATATCACGGTCATTCCCGCCTATTCCGTGTTGATTCACGGTCATTTCAATGCATTTCACGGTCATGCCCCTTCACTTCACGGTCGTTTCCCTAAACCTATTCTCAAATCCCAAAACCTATAACCTAAACCTAAACCTTAACATAAACCTACAACCTATAACTTAAACCGAAACCTATAACCTAAACCCGAACATAAACTCGAATATAAACCCGAACCCGAACCCGAACCCGAATTCCTAAACCTAAACCTATACTTATAACCTAAACCTTTTCTCAAATCCCAAAACCTATAACTACAACCTAAACCTTAACTTAAACCTATAACCTATAACCTAAACATATAACTTAAACTCAATTCCCTAAACCTTAACCTATAACCTATAACCTATAACCTAAACATATAACCTAAACTTAATTCCCTAAACCTTAACCTCCAACCTAACCTAAACCTATACTTATAACCTAAACCTATTCTCAAATCTAAACTTATAACCTAAACGTATAACATTAACCTAAACCTTTATCCTAAACTTATAACCTTAACCTAAACCTATTCTCAAATCCTAAAACCTAAACCCTATAACCTAAATCTAAACCTTTAACCTATAACCTAAACGTATAACCTATAACCTAAACCGAAACCTAAACCTATACCACCGTAACCTATAACCTAAACCTAAACCTTAACTTACTCTCAATTCCCTAAATCTATAACCTAAACCTTAACCTAAACCTAAACCTAAACCTTAACCTATAACCTATAACCTATAACCTATAATATAAACCTATTCTTAAATCCCTAAACCTATAACCTAAACTTAAACCTATAACCTATAACCTAAACCCAAACCTAAACCTATAACCTAAACCTAAACCTTAACCTATAACCTAAACCTAAACCTAAAACCTAAACCTATAACCTAAATCCACTGACACCACCATCATTACCTTAAAATCCATCCCATCCCTCCTAATCCCATGGGATTCACCCAGCCAAACAGGCCCTTAAATCCCATCCAATCCACCCTAATCCCTTCAAAAATGCCTGGGACGTATTTGGTTCGGGGGATTGAAAGGGATTGGAAGGTTTAATCCTCGGATTGGCCGGGCGTGCCAAACAGACCCGATATAGCAATCCCGGGGTATAGCAATCCCATAAATCTTGCACGAATCCAATGACGCAACTATTATTACCTTGAAATCCATGCAATCCACTCTAATACCATCCAATCCCATCCAATCTGCCCAGCCAAACAGGCCCATATGGTACATCAAGTAACTAATTTTAGTTTAGAAGATATTCTTGTCAAATGAATAAAGAAAGAAATGAAAAAAGAAAAAAAGATTTATATGCTTATATATAAATATTTATATAAATATGTGTGAAGTGAGCGTGAATCAACACGGAATCGGCAGGAATGACCGTGAAATGCGACTAAATGACTGTGAATCAACACGGAATCGGCGGGAATGACCGTGATATGCATGGAAATGACCGTGAAGTGAGGTGAATGGATCGTGAAATGCACAAAAATGACCGTGAAGTAAAAGGGCATGACCTTGAAATGTGTCGAAATGACCGTGAATCAACACGGAATAGGCGGGAATGACCATGATATGTATGGAAATGAGTGTGAAGTGAGGCGAATGGACCGTGAAATGTGCGAAAATGAGTGTGAAGTGAAGGGGCATGGCCGTGAAATGCGTCGAAATGACCGTGAATCAACACGAAATAGGCGGGAATGACCGTGAAATGCATGGAAATGGCTGTGAAGTGAAGAAAATTGACCGTGAAATGCTTGGAAATGGCCGTGAAGTGAAGTGAATTGACCATGAAGTGCGTCAAAATGATCGTGAATGTAAACGAAATTGAAGGATATGACCGTGAAATGCATGGAAATGGCCGTGAAGTGAAGAGAATTGCTCGTGAAATTCTTGGAAATGACCGTGAGGTGAAGTGAATTGACCGTGAAATGCATCGAAATGATCGTGAATCAAAACGAAATTGCAGGGATTCACGGTCATTTCCGCCTATTTCGTGTTGATTCACGGTCATGCTCCTTCACTTCACGGTCATTTCCGCGCATTTCACGGTCCAATCTCTACACTTCACGGTCATTTTCATGCATATCATGGTCATTCTCGTCTATTCCGTGTTGATTCACGGTCATTTCGGCGCATTTCACGGTCAATTCCCTTCACTTCACGGTCATTTCCATGCATTTCACGGTCAATTTGCTTCACTTCATGGTCATTTCCATGCATATCACGGTCATTCCCACCTATTCCGTGTTGATTCACGGTCATTTCGGTGCATTTCACGGTCATACCCCTTCACGGTCTAATCTCTACACTTCACCGTGAAATGCGTCGAAATGACCGTGAATCAACATGGAATAGGCGGGAATGACCGTGAAATGCATGGAAATGACCGTAAAGTGAAGCGAATTGACCGTGAAATGCGCAGAAATGGCCGTGAAGTGAAGGGGCATGATCGTGAAATGAGTAGAAATGACCGTGAATCAACACAGAATAGGCGGGAATGACTGTGATATGCATAGAAATCACGGTTATTCTCGTCTATTCCATGTTGATTCACGGTCATTTCGACACATTTCACGGTCAATTCCCTTCACTTCACGGTCATTTCCATGCATTTCACGGTCAATTTGCTTCACTTCATGGTCATTTCCATACATATCACGGTCATTCCCACCTATTCCGTGTTGATTCACGGTCATTTCGGCGCATTTCACGGTCATGCCCCTTCACTTCACGGTCATTTCACAAGATTTCACGGTCCCAATCACTACACTTCACCGTGAAATGCATCGAAATGACCGTGAATCAACATGGAATAGGCGGGAATGACCGTGGAATGCATGGAAATGACCGTGAAGTGAAGCGAATTGACAGTGAAATGCATGAAAATGACCGTGAAGTGAAGGGAATTGACCGTGAAATGCGCCGAAATGACCGTGAATCAACACGAAATAGACGGGAATGACCGTGATTTCCATGCATTTTGCGGTCATTCCCGCCTATTCCGTGTTGATTCACGGTCATTTTGACGCATTTCACAGTCATGCCCCTTCACTTCACGGTCATTTCCGTACATTTCACGATCAATTCGCTTCACTTCACGGTCATTTCCATGCATTTCACAGTCATTTCCGCCTATTCCGTGTTGATTCACGGTCCTTTCGGTGCATTTCACGATCATGCCCCTTCACTTCACGGTCATTTCCGCGCATTTCACGGTCCAATTGCTACACTTCACCGTGAAATGCGTTGAAATGACTGTGAATCAACACGGAATAGGCGGAAATGACCGCAAAATGCATGGAAATGACCGTGAAGTGTTCACTCCCCAAGTATAGGGTTGTGATGTAATAATAAACTCGGTAAGATCGAGGTCGAATCCCACAAGGACTGGTTGTCACAATTCAAATCTATGATTCTTCTTAACTAATCCAATGAATAATGAACTAAACTATTAAGCACAATTTTAGGAAAAACAATTAAGAATAGGGAAGAAAATTCAATCAGAGAGAAAACACTAGGACTTTCGAATCCACCCCTAATTATCCTAACCCTTGTTTTGTCTGTTGATTCACCTTGACCTTGATTGATACCACTTAAATAGAGAAAGCACAATCTGTGTCCTAAATCGGGCATACAGACTGTCTAATTCCTTTAAGCAATGCCATGAACAATACATCCCATGTCCTTGGTCGGGCACATGGTATGCAAAATTCATTAAAGCACCCTGTTCCTTCCTCTATAGGAAACTTGTTCTCGATCAGACCCAAGCACCTGTAATAAGCATCCAAACAACATCCATCTATACTTTGGTCAAGTTCATAGATGGAGAAGTATGGAATTTAAACCCATAAAGCCCACTCGTGAGAAAGAAACAAATTAAATAAAATTCAAAGTAAATCAACCAATACAAGAGCCGATCAAATTAGGGGCTTCATCTCACCCTAGCCGAGAGATTAGTGACCCATGAAATCCATAAAAATATTAAATAAAATTCATAAAATCAAAACACAAAACCGAACAATCTCTCTCTCTTCTTCCTTCTCTTTCTTCTCTTTCTCCTCTCCCTGGCTCTGGATCTTGAATTCCCTAGATCTGAATACCTCTCCCACGTCCAAAACTTCCCTTTATAGGCTGCTGGATGGTGGAACCGGTGGCGTAGTCGTGAGACGGACTCAAGTGCGATTTTTCGCAACCGTGATCGGTGGGCCCCACGAGAGGTGTTTTCTGGAAAATCCGCCCGTCCATTGGATTCGGGATGAAATTTCGGTCAGGAATGGGTGGTTTTGAAGGTCCATTGGTGCGGCCCACGAAGAAATCTCGAAAAGATCAGTTTTGAACGTCGCCGAGTAACCCTTTTGTGGCCTCTGTACGCACATGTGTGTACGCATGGGAGTGAAATCTCAACATGGTTTTGTAGTGCTCGCGGCCCTCTACACGATGGACGGCTCGGATCGACCGTACAGGTAACGGGTGGGGCCCACAATCTTCCGCAAAACGAACCAGCGACCGTTCGTCGCTGCCGCGTAAACAGGGATGCGGATTCGCTGTCCGTTCTGGTGGGTCCCATTCCTCTGATCAAACGGATAATCCACTCCGTACACTGCGATGAGAACGAAAAACCGGTCGGGAATGACTGATTTTGGATTGTTTTTGGTGTGGTCCACAGGATTTTGAAGTCGCCGTCCATCCTGCGATTGAATGGTTAAAAATCCCACCATCTGATGATTTTACATTTAGTCAGCTAGGCGTGGTGTATGTCCGCCCAGAAGTGGATGGACGGTCCGGATTGTCCATTTGGACACAAGGTGGGCCCCACAACCGACGACAACGGCCGGTTCCATGGACGCCGGAACGCGTTCCTGGATTTTTGAAGGCGAAGGAGAAAGCGCGGTCGGCGCCCGCCCGACCGGACTTTGGGTTCGGTGCACTCCGGTGGTCACGATGTCTGGTATACATGCATCATGTATGGGGTCCGATATAATGTTTATGAGAAATCTGACCCGTCCATCCTTTACTTCATATAATTTCAACCACCAAAATTCAATTTGAGGCAGTTCCAGATATCAGGTGGGCCCCAAATTGGAGATTAACGGGCTGATCTGACCGTTGGAGCACTTCCCGAGATCATCAATCGCTGAAATTTAATATGGACGGTTAATTCACGGCCCCCATCACACGTATGAAGTTTCGGACTGATTGGATGGCGGGAAACATGTGATCTTGCATGCTGGACCCTTTTCGGGCCCCTTTGGCTTGCTTTCCTCCGATCCCAAGCGTGTAAAATCGTCACCATTGGTTTTCTGGAGTCCATCCCGTGCTCTGGTGACTTCAAAACGTCTATTCCATGCTTTTAACATTAATTTTCAATACACGCTCCTAATTTCCTCCTGTAACAAAAATATACTTAAAATCCGATATTAGGCCTTATCATGTATATAAAATAGGGCAATACTCGGGGTCTAATATGCAATATTTGACCCTGATCACAACCCCCAACCAGCATTTTGCTAGTCCCGAGCAAAACATGCGAAAAATAATTTCAGAAATAAAAGACAATTCCTGTAAATTCAAGTGACTTGTGAACAGATAGCTGAGATGTGAAAATTCTAAGATTCATGATTGGTGTGTGAAATTTTTCTCTTGGAATCAAGCTTACAGTAGATTTCATAATCAATTTCAAAATATTAATCCATCAATTAGAGCATTCTTAAACATTGAGTTTTCCACGAGTATAAAGTATAATCTCGACTTACAAACAATAAGAGATCCAATTTGTCAATTTCATGATTATTCGTGACAATCAAAACTTGAAACCAACACTTATCTCACAGATTAACTTTTCATGTTACCATCTTTTGATTTTCTTTACGAGCGATAAAGAATTAATCGAGGGGAATCAAATTCTCACCTATAGGGAGCAAACCTATGGCGAAAACTTGTCGCTTAACTCTTTTTTTTTTTTTTTTTTTCATAGGTTAATAATGAGGAATCGAATCTTCATCTATAGGGAGCAAACCTATGATGACGATTATGTGACTTAGCCTTTTGATTTTTCTTTTTACCAAGTTAATCATTCAGTTATCGAACCGAAAAACTTAATGTGTAAGCGAGATGTGATATGTGAAATCATGGCTCAATCAATGTTTACAACTTCTAATCATGGATTAACAATTCAAAACTGACTGTGAAATCAAGCAGATGGCCGAATCCAAGAGTCATAAACTATCAATATCACATATCTTATAATGTTAACATCACAACTATCCTTCAAAATCACTTTGAATTCAATAGAAATTCCAGAAAAAATTTTAAAATTTTCACAAATTTTGCTCAAGACCAAGAAAATACTGATTAGGTATCGATGAACAGAGTTGTCCTAATCTCCCACCCCCAACCTAAAATCTACATTGTCCTCAATGTAAAAGAAATAAGCATGCAATGCACATGGGACAACGAGAATAAAAGATGAGTGATGGAAAGATAGTACCTGGATGGAGAATCAAGAAGCTTTCTCAAAAAAAAATTTCATCATAAAAGCGAGTTAGCTCAAGAGAGAAATCAACAGAGAAAAAAAATAGCACAAAGAAGACAAAAGAAGATCCTACCTATACCACTTTCGCAGGTGCTCTCGATTGCATTTAGCGTATGCAACAAGCCTTTAAACCCCTAGGTTACCCCTAGTGGACGAGTTGTAGTCTCGTGAGGGTTTGCGCAGAATGTTACCCACAAACATTGATGGAACTCACTTGATTAACCGATCCCAGCACAAGTGATGTGAGTTCCCATGCGGTGCTATCTCGCAAGGAGGTAATCGACACTGTCGTCAAAGAATTTAAGAACTTCGCTCGCACGACTTCTTCCATATGAGGATCACGCTTCCTTTGTATTTCACGCGACATTTCCACGGCATGATCCATGCATATCGTGGGGCATACTCCTTGTATTTCCACTATCTTCCTTTCAATTGCTGCCTTATATGTTCTAAGAAAATTAAGCAGCCTGCTTGCCTTTGTCTTCTCAGAGTTCGAAACTGTGCTGTCAGGAGGCGTCTCAGAGAGATGAAGAGGTTCCACTTTCGCTCTCCACTTTTCAGTCTCCAAGATAGGAGTAGAGTCGAGCAGTGCATTGACTTCATGGATGGGACTATCGATGTCAAAGTCCATGCCAGCTTGTGCTAAGCAGGTCTCGAGTGGATCTTCATAAGATGTACGAAAGGAGTCCTGCACGAGGCTCTCGATCATGTCCACTTCAAATATATCATCCAAATCTGCGGATTGTTGTCCTGCATTAAAAACATTGAGTTTAATATTCATGTTACCAAAGGACAATTTCATAACTCCATTACGGCAATTTATAATAGCATTAGATGTGGCCAAAAATGGACGACCCAAGATGACTGGGATCTGACTGTGAAGATTCTGGACAGGCTGAGTATCTATGACTATGAAATCCACTGGAAAATAAAATTTATCAACCTGGATTAACACATCTTCAATAACACCCCGGGGCACCTTGACAGATCTATCAGCTAGTTGTAATGTTACCTTAGTCGGTTTCAACTCACCAAGTCCTAGCTGCTCATAAACCGAATAAGGTAACAAATTAACACTATTTCCCCTAAATCAAGCAATGCTTTCCCGATCTTATGATCTCCTATGCCGCAAGAAATGGTGGGGGCTCCTGGATCCCTAAATTTAGGAGGGGTGTTATGTTGAATCATGGAGCTGAGCTGCTCTGCAAGGAAGACCTTCTTATGAACATTCTGCTTACGCTTCTGAGTGCATAAATCTTTAAGAAACTTAGCGTAAGGAGGGACTTGCTTGATAGCGTCAAGCAACGGAATGTTGACTTGCACTTTTTTAAACACGTCCAGGATTTCATCAAAATTGTTTCTTTTCTTCATTGGTGCCAGACGTTGAGGAAAAGGTGCTTTGGGCACGTAAGGTGGCACATCAGTGGCTCTTGGAGAGTCAGAGAGTTTTTGAACTTTGGATGCATTGGTATGACTCTCTGCTTCATCTTGATCTTTTGTTTTAGAATTTGATTCATCCCCAGGCATCTCTATTCTATTATCAATCTGCTTGCCTGACCTAAGGGTAGTAATCGATTTGGCCTGTTCATGATATTGCCCTTGGTTAGAATTAAAGCCAATCTCATACTGTCCCTTTGGGTTAGCCTCAGTTGGCTAGGAACTTGCCCTTCTCTCTCTCACTCAATGTGGCACTAGTTGACCCATTTGTATTTCCAAATAGCAATGGATTGTGCATTTGCATGTAAGCTTTCTTTGGTTGGCCGATGAAGGTTTGTTGGGTATCTTTTGGAATTGGAGAGAACTCGCATGAAAAGATGAAGTGTGATCCTCAAGAGATGGGTTCCTTGATTGTGTAGGCGCTTGTTGATATTGTGGAATTTGTTGATCGCTAACTTGAGGTGCGGTTGCATGGGAGGATTTCCAGATGGTCCTCCTTGATGTGATCCCTTTGCCCAAGAAAATTTGGATGCCTAGCCCACCCTGGATTGTATGTGTTCGAGTAAGGATCATTCCTGTGTTTTTGAAAAGTGTTCATAGCATGAACTTGTTCAGAGAGAAGTTCTGGGGATGCTTTGCCCAGTGATGGACAAGATCAAGGGCGACTAGAACATGTGGCACATGCCTCCACTTGAGCCGTTTGTGGAGGTCCATTATTTAATACCAGAGCATCAACTTTCTTTGTCGTTATCAAGTTTGGCGCACAACTCGGCACGACTCCTATCTCATATATACCACCTCTCTTTTGTGGTTGGGAACTTCTTTCACCTCTATCTCGAATAGTCCCATTCTTTGGGAGTTTTCACACAAGGTTTCAAAAAATTTCCATGCTTCAAGATCACTTTTGGTCATGAAGGACCCTCCACCGGTGGCATCAACCATGCGACGGGTTCTGGGGTGTTAGGGACCGTCATAAAAGTATTGCACTTGTTGCCACTTCTCAAAACCATGGTGAGGACATTTAAGAAGCAAGTCCTTCCATCTTTCCCAAAGATTCATGAAAGTGCTCGCCTCTTTTTGTGTGAAGTTAGTAATTTCTCTACGGAGGGCATTGGTTTTGTGAACGGGAAGAACTTATTTAAGAACTTCTTAGGCAGTTGGTCCCATGTAGTGATAGTTCCAACTTCTAGATAATTCAACCATGCTTTCGCCTTATCCTTCAAAGAAAAGGAAAGCAGACGTAGGCGGATTGAATCGTCCGAGAAGTTTTGGAACTTAAAAGTGGAGCAAATGTCTAAGAATTCTTTCACATGATGATATGGGTCCTCCTTGTCCAATCCATAAAAGGATGGCAAAGAATTGTATGATCAGCAGTTTAAGTTCAAAGTGTGTTTGCCGTAGTGGTTGGCAACACTATGCATGAAGGCGCATTAAATTGGACAGGAGCTGAATAATCTTTGAGAGCCTTAACTTCGGTCTCAGTCGCCATTTCAACAGAATTATTTCTCAATCTTTCACGCAGTGTTCTTTCTATTTCAGGATCAAACGGTGCTAGTTCTTTATCTAGAGATCTACGTCCTAGCATAAACTAAGTAACAACCTAAGAGAAAGAAAACCAGAACTAGAAATTATGCTATTAAAAAAAAACAAGTTAAAACTATGTAAGTGAGAATGGGAAGAAAGAACCCGAAAAAGGAGATGATTGGTGTTAAGAAGCTTCCCCTCACTTAGTAGCTTTCTTCCTCAATTCCTGTAAACAAAAAAAAACAAATTTAAGTTTCCTAAAATAATGATAGAAAAATCCTAAGCAACGGTTAATTTCTAGAAATAAAATAAAATTAAAATTAAAACTTTAACCTAAGTTAGTAAAATCCTAAGCTATGAATTATGATAAGAGAGAATCCTAAATTCAATTTGGAACGAAACAAACCCAAGAACTAAGCGCTAAAACTTGTTCACTCCCAAGTATAGGGTTGTGATGTAGTAATAAACTCCTGTAAGATCGAGGTCGAATCCCACAAGGACTGGTTGTCACAATTCAAATCTATGATTCTTCTTAACTAATCCAATGAATAATGAACTAAACTATTAAGCACAATTTTAGGAAAACAATTAAGAATAGGAAGAAAATTCAATCGGAGAGAAAAAACACTAGGACTTTCGAATCCACCCCTAATTATCCTAACCCTTGTTTTGTCTGTTGATTCACCTTGACCTTGATTGATACCACTTAAATAGAGAAAGCACAATCTGTGTCCTAAATCGGGCATACAGACTGCCTAATTCCTTTAAGCAATGCCATGAACAATACATCCCATGTCCTTGGTCGGGCACATGGTATGCAAAATTCATTAAAGCACCTCTGTTCCTTCCTCTATAGGAAACCTGTTTCTCGATCGTACCCAAGCACTGTAATAAGCATCCAAACAACATCCATCTATACTTTGGTCAAGTTCATAGATGGAGAAGTATGGAATTTAAACCCATAAAGCCCACTCAGAGAAAGAAACAAATTAAATAAAATTCAAAGTAAATCAACCAATACAAGAGCTGATCAAATTAGGGGCTTCATCTCAGCCCTAGCTGAGAGATTAGTGACCCATGAAATCCATAAAAAATATTAAATAAAATTCATAAAATCAAAACACAAAACCGAACAATCTCTCTCTCTTCTTCCTTCTCTTTCTTCTCTTTCTCCTCTCCCTGGCTCTGGATCTTGAATTCCCTAGATCTGAATACCTCTCCCACGTCCAAAACTTCCCTTTTATAGCTGCTGGATGGCTGGAACCGGTGGCAGAGTCGTAGACGGACTCGAAGTGCGATTTTTCGCAACCGTGATCGGTGGGCCCCACAGAGGTGTTTTCTGGAAAATCCGCCCCGTCCATTGGATTCAGGACGAAATTTCAGTCAGGAATGGGTGGTTTTGAAGGTCCATTGGTGCGGCCCACAGAAGAAATCTCGAGAAGATCAGTTTTGAACGTCGCCGAGTAACCCTTTTGTGGCCTCTGTACCGCACATGTGTGTACGCATGGGAGTGAAATCTCAACATGGTTTTGTAGTGCTCGCGGCCCTCTACACGATGGACGGCTCGGATCGACCGTACAGGTAACGGGTGGGGCCCACAATCTTCCGCAAAACGAACCAGCGACCGTTCGTCGCTGCCGCGTAAACAGGGACTCGGATTCGCTGTCCGTTCTGGTGGGTCCCATTCCTCTGATCAAACGGAAAATCCACTCCGTACACTGCGATGAGAACGAAAAACCGGTCGGGAATGACTGATTTTGGATTGTTTTTGGTGTGGTCCACAGGATTTTGAAGTCGCCGTCCATCCTGCGATTGAATGGTTAAAAATCCCACCATCTGATGATTTTACATTTAGTCAGCTAGGCGTGGTGTATGTCCGCCCCAGGAAGTGGATGGACGGTCCGGATTGTCCATTTGGACACAAGGTGGGCCCCACAACCGACGACAACGGCCGGTTCCGCGGGACGCTGGAACGCGTTTCCGGATTTTTGAAGGCGAAGGAGAAAGCGCGGGTCAGCGCCCGCGCTGACCGGACTTTGGGTTCGGTGCACTCCGGTGGTCACGATGTCTGGTATACATGCATCATGTATGGGGTCCGATATAATGTTTATGAGAAATCTGACCCGTCCATCCTTTACTTCATATAATTTCAACCACCAAAATTCAATTTGAGGCAGTTCCAGATATCAGGTGGGCCCCAAATTGGAGATTAACGGGCTGATCTGACCGTTGGAGCACTTCCCGAGATCATCAATCGCTGAAATTTAATATGGACGGTTAATTCACGGCCCCCATCACACGTATGAAGTTTCGGACTGATTGGATGGCGGGAAACATGTGATCTTGCATGCTGGACCCTTTTCGGGCCCTTTTGGCTTGCTTTCCTCCGATCCCAAGCGTGTAAAATCGTCACCATTGGTTTTCTGGAGTCCATCCCGTGCTCTGGTGACTTCAAAACGTCTATTCCATGCTTTTAACATTAATTTTCAATACACGCTCCTAATTTCCTCCTGTAACAAAAATATACTTAAAATCAGATATTAGGCCTTATCATGTATATAAAATAGGGCAATACTCGGGGTCTAATATGCAATATTTGACCCTGATCATGAAGTGAAGCGAATTGACCGTGAAATGCGCGAAAATGACCGTGAAGTGAAGGGGCATGACCATGAAATGCGTCGAAATGACCGTGAATCAACACGGAATAGGCGGGAATGACTGTGATATGCATGGAAATCACGGTCATTCCCGTCTATTCCATGTTGATTCACGGTCATTTCGGTGCATTTCACGGTCAATTCCCTTCACTTCACAGTCATTTCCATGCATATCACGGTCATTCCCACCTATTCCGTGTTGATTCACGGTCATTTCGGCGCATTTCACTTGTCATGCCCCTTCACTTCACGGTCATTTCCGTGCATTTCACGCCCAATCGCTACACTTCACCGTGAAATGCGTCGAAATGACCGTGAATCAACACGGAATAGGTGGGAATGACCGTGAAATGTATGGAAATGACCGTGAAGTGAAGCAAATTGACCGTGAAATGCGTGGAAATGACCGTGAAGTGAAGGGGCATGACCGTGAAATACGTCGAAATGACCGTGAATCAACACGGAATAGGCGGGAATGACTGTGATATGCATGGAAATCACGGTCATTCTCGTCTATTCCGTGTTGATTCACGGTCATTTTGGCACATTTCACAGTCAATTCCCTTCACTTCACGATCAATTCGCTTCACTTCATGGTCATTTCCATGCATATCACGGTCATTCCCACCTATTTCGTATTGATTCACGGTCATTTCGGCGCATTTCACGGTCATGCCCCTTCACTTCACGGTCCAATCGCTACACTTTACCATGAAATGCGTCGAAATGACCGTAAATCAACACGGAATATGCGGGAATGACCGTGAAATGCATGAAAATGACCATGAAGTGAAGCGAATTGACTGTGAAATGCGTGGAAATGACTGTGAAGTGAAGGGGCATGACCGTGAAATGTGTCGAAATGACCGTGAATCAACACGGAATAGGCGGGAATGACTATGATATACATGGAAATCACGGTCATTCTCGTCTATTCCGTATTAATTCATGGTCATTTCGGCACATTTCACGGTCAATTCCCTTCACTTCACGGTCATTTCCATGCATTTCACGGTCAATTTGCTTCACTTCATGGTCATTTCCATGCATATCACGGTCATTCCCACCTATTTCGTGTTGATTTACGGTCATTTCGACGCATTTTACGGTAATGCCCCTTCACTTCACTGTCATTTCCGCGCATTTCACGGTCCAATCGCTACCCTTCACCGTGAAATGCGTCGAAATGACCGTGAATCAACATGGAATATGTGAGAATGACCGCAAAATGCATAGAAATGACCGTGAAGTGAAGGGAATTGACCGCGAAATGCATGGAAATGACCGTGAATCAAAATAGAATCGCCGGGATTGATCGTGAAATACATGAAAATGACTATGAAGTGAAGAGAATTGACTGTGAAATGCATGGAAATGATCGTGAAGTAAAGGGAATTGATCGTGAAATGCATGGAAATGACCGTGAATCAAAACGTAATCGTCGGGATTGACCGTGAAATGCATGAAAATGTCTGTGAAGTGAAGCGCATTGACCGTGAAATGCATGGAAATGACCATGAAGTGAAGAGAATTGACCGTGAATCAAAACGGAATCGCCGGAATTGACCGTGAAATGCATGTAATTGATCGCGAAGTAAATGAAATGAGCGAAATTGACCGCGAACTGATTGAAATTGACCGTTAAGTGAATGAAATGGATTTTCGACCATCGACCTGATGGAATCTTGAAAAATAACCAGATTCGTTGGCTAAATTAGCTTCTCCTACCCCAAAATCATATATGGTACGTCAAGTAACTAATTTTGGTTTAGAAGAAAGAAATGAAAAAAAAAAAGTGAGAAATATTTTTTTATATGCTTATATATACATATTTATATAAATATTTATTAGAGAAAATTGTAGGTAGAATAAAGTTCTCTATGTAAAATTTTTTTTTAAAAAAAATATATATATATATATATATATATATATATATATATATATATATATATATATATATATATATATATATATATTCCATAGATTGTTACATACTATAGTTTTGGCTACAGTTATAATCTATAGCTATAGGGGTCATCAGATGGGCGTGGCCACGCCAAATCAGCGCGCCCCTGCCGGATAGGGCAGTAAGTGGCGTGGTCACCCTAGTTCGGCGCGCCCACCGTGGACAAATTCCTTTGGATACGGATTGTGGTAGACATGGGTACGGTTATAATCCGTAGCCAAATATCCGTATCCAATAAAATAAAAATCTGTTTTTTTTTTTTTTCTTTTTAACATCGAATCTTTGTTGTTTTTTTGGTCCGTCATGAGGTCTATGTTATATCCAAACTGTACATCTATTTGGCGAGCTCATAATAAGGCTTGAGACCGAAAATAAGGCAGATCTAACTATCAAGTGGACCACACTTTAAAAGGCAGTGGGGAAATGAACGTCTACCATTGAAACCCTTCTAGGGGTTACAGAAGTTTTGGATCATTATGAAATTTGTTTTTCCTCTTCATCCAGGTCTTTGTGACCTTATGAATAGATTGGATGGAAAGATAAATGTTACGGTGGGCCCTACAAAAGTTTCAACGGTGAAAATCAATTTTCTGCTGCTCTGTGGTGTGGTCCAGTTGATCTTTGGATATGAATTTTTTTCGGGGATAATGCTCCGAAATGATCTCGAAATACGGATGAACGTTGTGGATATATTAAATACATAACTGTGGGGCCATGTAATGTTGATCACTTTTGAACCGTTCGTACAACTCGGAGTTCGAGGAGCGTCAGCGCTCGTCTTCCCGCTTGAAGGAATAGGCAGGGCATTTTCGACCTTTGGCAACGCGTCCGTACAGCTGGGGCGTATTCTCGAAGGAAAATGAGGTGGGCTTCGTTTCCTAATTGGGCCATAAATGGGTCGCAAATTTCTCGCTAATAACAGAGATGGATCCAAATCTAAGTCGACCACACCACAGAATTTAGGGGTATTGAACGCCTACCATGGGGGGAGTTCTGTGGGTCCCATCATGAGGTATGTATTATATTCAAACCGTCCATCCACTTGGCGATGTCGTCGTAAGCCATGAGATGAAAAATAAGAAAGATCTAAAGATTAAATGGACCACACTGCAAAAATCTATGGGATATTCAACGTCTACCATTGAAACCCTTTTGGAGTCACAGAAGTTTTGGATCAATCTGATATTCTTTTTTTCTTTTCATCCTGGTATTTTTAACCTTATGAAAAGATGGGATGGAAAATAAACATTATTATAGACCCTATAAATGTTTTAACGGTGAAAATCATTATCACGGGTGCTATTTGTGGCGTGGTCCAGTGGAGCTTTTTATATTATTTGTATTTTGGCTAATGCTCCAAAATGATTTCTAAAAATAAATAAACCGTATGGATATAATAAATACATCATTTTGGGGCCACGTAACTTTGATTTACTTTGAACCGTTCGTACAGCTCGGAGCTCGGGAAGCGTCAGCGGCCGTCCACGCACGACACGTCATTGTCTGGTACACCATCCAATCCATCCACTTCCATGAGATTTTTGAATCTCGCAATATGAATTGACCGCATGGATATGACACATTCGAAAGCGGACTGGCTGGTGCACCTCACAACTGTATTATAGCTACATCACACCAGCTATATTGCACTTGTATTGACCTCACCAAGTTTTGTAGGTGGGATTACGAGGTATGTGTTAATGTGTTATATCCAAACCGATCGTCCATTTGGATATCTCATTTTAAGGCTTAAGACCAAAAATAAGACAGAAATCACTATCATAAGTGGACCACACTACACAAAGCAAGGGGCGTTAAACATCTACCACTTAAACCTTTATGGGGTCAGCGAAGTTTTGGATCAATATAAAATTTGTTTTTTCTCTTAATTCTGGTCTTTGTGACCTTATGAACAGATTGGATGGAAAATAAACATTATGGTAGGCCCTACAAATTGTTTAACGGTGAAAATCATTACCCCCGCTGCTATTTGTGGTGTGATCTAGATGATCATTGGATATGATTCATTTTTTTGATAATACTCTAAAATTATCTCTAAAACTAGATGAACGGTATAGATATAATAAATATATCACTATAGGGCCTATGTAACTTTGATCTCCTTTGAACCGTTCGTACAACTCGGAGCTCGAGGAGTGTCAGTGCTCATCTTCGTATGACACGTACCTACAGCAGCTATATGGTGTGTGGTACACCAGCCAGTACATCAGCCAATCAGCTTCTAACACATACATCATGTTGGGCCCATAGAACGTGGCGACGTCATACAACACATAGTCGGTGGTGTGTGGCATGCCACACATTCCTAGCGCTCGTGGGTTTGTATGGATGCAGATTTCTGCATAAGTAGAGCTGGGCATCGGTCCGGGTTGGATCGGATTACATCCAACCCGATCTGATCCAAAATTCCAAGGGCTTAACCCGAACTCGATCCGATTCGAGACTCAATCCGGGTCACCAGACTCGGACTGATCTGATGCATGGTTTGCCTGACCCGAACCGAGTCCGACTCAGTCAGGGAAACCAAGTCGGATCGGATTGGGTACGATTCGGATTGTATGAACTTTAATTCAACTGTTTCATGTGGTGTGGTCCACTTTAGCCTTTAATATACCGACTTTTATGCCTATGGTCTAAAATAATATATCAAAATGGATAAACAGCTTAGATAAAATACATACATCAAGGTGGGCCCCACATAGTTCTAGAAGACTTTCACTATACCGTATACCTGTTTTTACTGGACCAGGACTTGATGTGCACGGTGCACTGCACGAAATGCAGTGACTTGCTTTTCATGTAAGCACAACGTCACATGACGACTTCTTTACGGACGTTTGCAAGTTCTATGGGTCTTATCATGGGGTATGTGTTATATACAATCCGTCCATCCATTTGTCAAGCTCGTCTTAAGGCTTGAGACGAAAAATAAGACAGATTTAACTATCAAGTGAACCACACGAATTATTTAATGGTGAAAATCATTCTCTGCTGTTATTTGTGGTGTGGTGTAAGACTCGTATCCTAAACCGTACCGTTTCGTAGGTTCCCGTGATCTTTCCGGTCGAATTCCGGCAACCTTCGACCCTTAACCGGCATTGTGTGCGACCCTGATTCACACGCCGTCCACCTGAATCGATTCAATCTAAGACTAGTACCTTTGCGACCGTGCCGTCGCCGCGGTTCCGGTGCCTCGACTCGCGTGCTGATCCGATTCTCTTGTCAGGAGATGTAGGCCAGCGTTCGGTGCGAGGAAAATGCTGCGCGTACGAATTCCGAGAGAATCTCTATGAGATGTCACATCAATCATTCATCAATCAATCCCATCAAGGGTCAAGTACACATCACTTTTCACCCATTTCCAAGCAACCCCAAAGTCAAAAAGTCTCTTACAAGCCAATACTTTTCTTACACCAATGGCCACAAAAGTCAAAATGTCTCTTACACCCATCACTCACTACATCCATCACTCCATCAAACATCACCCATCTCTCTCTCCCTTTTACAAACCTCTCTCTCATTTTTAAACCTCATCCCAAGCAAGAGAATTTCCATACGTCCAAGCCCTCCCATGGAGAGAAAAATGCATGTGTGAGGCCCACCTTTCCATCCCAAGATCTCTCATCCTAGCCATCTATTTCTCATCTTCACCCATCAAAGAGGAGCACTAGGAGACCGGCGTTCCATCGGACCAAGAAGAAGCCGGTGGGTGATCTTGGATCTTCATCTCTTTAATTTTTGTGATGTAAGGGCCCACTTATGGTGGGACCCACCTTGATGTAGGTTTTGTATCAAAGAGGGGTCCATAGTGGCGGGGCCCCTCCATCTCTCTCTCTCTCTCTCTCTCTCTCTCTCTCTCTCTCTCTCTCTCCCATATTTCCCATATTTTGTGGCCACTTGATGAATGGGCTATACCCACACTGCCCAGGCCTTGAGGATGTGTTGCTGTCCACTAGACAGCCCACCTTGCTGGACTGTTTGGACCGGTATGGCCAGACGACCACATGGCCCAGATCAGATGGAGAACACCAATATCAGCTTTATCCAGCCATTGATGGGCCACACGTGTGGACCCACCATATGTATGCGTTTCATCCATCTCATCCACCGTCCAGCTATGGACGGTGGAGCCCACCTTGCCTGCTTGTACCGTCCACACCGTCCAGATCCCTGGACGGTTGGACCCGTTGTGATGTATCCGTCCGTCCATTTGATGGGGTGTGGACCCCACATGTGTGGTCCCACCTGATAAATCCTCACCGCCCAGACTTTGGACGTGGGACCCACCTTGGTTCGTATCATATATCTAGCCGACCGTCATGTGGGGCTCCACCGTGACACGTGTGCATATCTGACCGTCCATTTTTGGGGCACGTGGACCCACCTTGATGATGGTTGTCATCCAGGCTGTCCGTCCGTCTGGACGTCCAGGACACCTGGTTGAATGGCAACACAAATATCTGCTGAATTCTTACGTCAGCAAGGCCTGTGGGTCTAATTTCATCCCAGCTGTCCACTGGACGGTGGGAATCAACCGCACTATAGCCATTGTGTACATGGTAGCAGTCCGTGGGCCCTCCTATGATGTATCTGTTATATCCCCACTGCCCATCTGATGGACGATGGGACCAACCGTGATTTATTGTGTTTTATACACACTGTGCATCCATTTAGCTCGTGTGGGGCCCACCTTGATATATGTATTCCGTGTCCAGCCATCCATCCGCTTCCCACCAGATGCCTATGATCTTATATATATATTTTATGGTGGGGCCACACCATGTGGGAGCCCACCTTGCTAATATTCAAACCGTCCATCCATCTAACGAGCGTGGACCCCATCCTGATGTATGTACTTCATCAACGTTGTCCATCCAATCCCCTGGGCGAATGAGGCAAATTTAAAACTCTAGCGGGCCACGTGCATGGGCTCACCCATGATGTATATGTTGTATTCATACCGTCAGACCGTCCAGATCAGTTGGACCCACAAGGGCATGTGTTTTATACACACTGTCCAGCGTTCAGACCTGGATGCTGGACTTCTTTCATCAAAAAATAAATTTAAATATTATGTTATATTATATATATACGTATGCGGTGGGCCCATGTGGGACCCACCAGCTGGATGGATTGGCCACGTACCACACACCAGCTATTAGCTGTGTATTGCCGTCAGTAACTTTTGTAGGACCCACCTTGATAATTGTATTTTATTTATGCCATCCATCTCCAGCTGGTGGAGTCCACATGAGGTATGCGTTGTATCCACCATCCATTCTTGTGGCCCCAACCATCCATTCTTGTGGCCCCCACGTTAGTGGACTGAACGTCCAACAAGCGGCCCACAGTTTTGTTGTGTTATGTATCCATGATGCCCACCTGCTGGCATGAGATGGGGCCCACTTGTTATGTATATGAGGCCCATTAGTGTGGTCCATTGGTGTAGCCCACTTGTTATGTATACGAGGCCCATTAGGGCGGTCCATTGGTGCAGCCCACTTGATGTACACGAGGCCCATTATGATGTGTATTAGGCCCTTATCGTGGGGCCCATTATGACGTGTATTAGGCCCATGACGCATGGCCCATTTAATGTATTTGAGATGCAGATACGTGGCCCATTTACTGCATACAAGACCCATGTGTAGGACCCACCTGTTATGTATTCGAGGCCCATGGATTGAGGCCCATTGTGATGTATTTGAGGCCCATGGGTGAGGCCTGATGTGATGTATGTATGGCCATTACGTTGCGTATGAATCCCTGATGTGAGCCACTCCTTGGGAGCAATGTTGGTTAGATGTCCACATTGATGGGCAATGATAGTTAGATGTCCTCGTTGTGACCTTCCCTCAGGCCCTGTTCAACTCATTCTCATCGATTCCGATTATCGTGACCGATTGCCGATTTCGATTGTCGTGACCGATTTACCGATTCTGATTATTGATCGATTTCGATTGTCATGACCGATTGCCGATTCTAATTGACGTGACCGATTTGCTGATTTCGATTATCAATCAATTCTGATTGTCGTGACCAATTATCGATTCTCATTGACGTGACCGATTTACCGATCCTGATTATTGATCGATTTCGATTATCGTGACCGATTGCCGATTTTCGATTGACGTGACCAATTTGCTGATTCTGATTATCGATCGACTCGATTGTCGTGACCGATTGCTAATTCTAATTGATGTGACCGGATTATTGATCCTGATTATCAATCGATTTCGATTATCGTGACCAATTGCCGATTTCTGATTGACGTGACCGATTTGCCTATTCCGATTATCGATCGATTCCGATTTGCCGTGACCGATTTGATGATTTCGATTGTCGAGGTCGATTCCAAGTGTCGATTCTAATTATCGAGGCCGATCCGATTGTCGAGGACCATTGTGATATATTTCTGGCCCATATGGTGAGGCCCGACTTGATATATATTAGGCCTGTGGGAGTGGTCCATTGCAATGGATATTAGATCCGTGAGATGCGACCCACTTGATGTATATGCGGCTCATGAGTGAGGCCCATCGCGATGTGTATTAAGCTCTTGAGTGAGGCCCATGGTGTTGTATATTTGGCCCTGGTGTGAGGCCTTGAGTCCATTGTATGTTAGGCTCTATATGGGTCATTCCTTGGAGGCAATGTTGGTTAAATGTCTACATTGTCGAGGTAGATTGTCGATGTCGGTTATTAATACCGATTATGAGTATGTGACCGCATAACATTATGATACATGTCCATACGCATCATCTGCATGTTTGTTATGAGTTATGGTTGACCATTGCATATGTCATTGGGCAGGTCGTTATGAGACTCCCTAATAGGCGGAGGTTATCTCACATGAGCGCATGATATGTGCATGACTGGTGCATGACTGGATTATATGACTCATGCATCTTGCATTGTGTGTTGTGATTACTGTATGCCCTAGTGACATCAGGGTCGTAGCCTCCACAGGAATATCATGGATGGCCAGATGAGACACCGAAAATGTTTGGTTCGAGCATCGGGTTGCTATAGATGACCCTAGGTGAAAATCTCTAAACACCCTCTTGGTACCAGAGGACGCCCAAACGTTGAGACCGAGTGGATATGCATGAGCGCCCGAGTGTCGAATATTAGGACGCCGCGTCTCCCACTTTGCAATGGTCGGTTGGGAGGGGGTGTGGCCTTACCCGCCCGAGGGAATAGGCATTGCTAGGCTGAGTTTAACCAGCTAGAGGAATGGGTCCGCTATCGACGAGCCAGGTAGGTATTGGCAGACTGCTGGCTAGGCGGATAGTGAGGTCTATTCCACTCACTGGGCTGTGCAGCTTGAGAGGAGGCAGTCGGTGTAGAGTGTAATGGACCGCGGTGATTTCCCTAGAGAGTAACCGTATTGATATGTGGACTTGTTGAGCAGACGTTGCATATTCATTCATTCATTCATTCACTATCTACTCGGGTTGGTAGTGCGTAACTATTTGTTACGTGTACCTTCACACGGTCAGGATTTCGGTTGGGCGCGTGACTAACCTAAGACCAGGAGTTTACCACATTGTGTCTGACTATCCAAATTTAGGTATGGGACTGGTTTGGATAGAAGTCCCTTATGATGGACCCCATAGCCAGTGATACTTCGTACTATCATCTCGACTTCACATTCTAGCTTGATCATTTCATTTGCACCACATATTACATTGCATCCGTAGTACTTAACATTTTGAGTTACTATGTTTTTGCATGTATATGGCTTAGTCGTACTTAGCAGGAATTACATATTGCATTGTACCCTCGACATCTGACATTGGCTCTCTGTGACTCTTCATTTACATAGTTGATTTGTCTTGCTAGTATTTTCGATATTATATGATTTATGGGCTTATCATTATTTTCGTTTACTCTGATATCGTATGATTCATGATCTTGTCAGTATTTCTGCTTATCCCGATGATATATGATTTATAGGCTTTATTGTATACTTGGCACTTACCTTACATACACTTTCACCACCCTCTAAGCTTTTTTATAAGCTTATGCACGATAGATGTGTGCAGGTGGCGTTAGGTTGCAGGCCCGTTGAGTTTGGAGCATGCAGCTATCTTCCGGAGCTTTGATTTCGATATATGTATTTCCCTTTCAGCACTGTATTCAACTGTTTATATTAGTGAATATGTGATGATGATGTTGCCTTTGTGACTTGGGTAAACTTGTGGTTATGCTTATTATGAGTTAAATGTACATTGGAAAATCCTCATTGTAGGATCCCAGGATCGAAATCTGGCGTATGGACGCCGGGAACCGAGAATGGGGTACTACGGAGGCTGTCGACACTAGATTCGGCAATCGGGATTTCTGTGAGTCCGATCTCCGAGTTTGGGGCGTGACAGAAGTTGGTATCAGAGCATAACTTGGGAATACCTGAGGATAACATCACTTATCTGCTGATAGCTACACTTCATTGTGTGATTGTTAAAAACTTAGAATGGTTAGACCCCCGAGTTTGAATAACTTAGAAACTTCCTGATATTGCTCCCTATCATGTGTGCCTTTGTGAGTGCCCAAGGATGATAGACCCTTGTTCCTTCCCGTAGGACATGGCACCCAAGAGAGTGACCTGAGCGACTTCCGTTTCCTCGCCTGAGATTCCTGTTCCCCCACTCGAGACTTCTACACTCCCATCTGAGTTTAGTGCAGAACCGATCGTGTCCGTAAGTGCGGACCTTCTACAGCAGATATTGCAAGCAATGACTGCCATTCTTCAGAGAGGAGACCGGAAGAGGAAGGCCCCCTCTGGTAGCTCCCAGCTGCAGCGATGTCGACTACCACAGAGGCATAGGAATCGTCCGTCCTTTTGAGCATTTATTGATTTTGATTATCGATCGACCCGATTGTCGTGACCAATTGCTGATTCTAATTGATGTGACCGATTTACCGATCCTGATTATCGATCGATTTCGATTATCGTGGTCGATTGCCCATTTCTGATTGACGTGACTGATTTGCCGATTCCGATTATCGATCAATTTCGATTGGTCGTGACCGATTTGCCGATTTCGATTGTCGAGGTCGATTCCGAGTGTCGATTCCAATTATCGAGGCCGATTCCGATTGTCGAGGACCATTGTGATATATTTCCGGCCCATATGGTGAGGCCCGACTTGATGTATATTAGGCCCGTGGGAGTGGTCCATTGCGATGGATATTAGATCCGTGAGATGCGACCCACTTGATGTATATGCGGCCCATGAGTGATGCCCATCGCGATGTGTATTAAGCTCTTGAGTGAGGCCCATGGTGTTATATATTTGGCCCTGGTGTGAGGCCTTGAGTCCACTGTATGTTAGGCTCTATATGGGCCATTCCTTGGGGGCAATGTTGGTTAAATGTCTACATTGTCGAGGTAGATTGTCGATGTCAGTTATTAATACCGATTATGAGTATGTGACCGCATAGCATCATGATACATGCCCATACGCATCATCTGTATGTTTGTTATGAGATATGGTTGACCATTGCATATGTCATTGGGCAGGTCGTTATGAGACTTCCTAATAGGCAGAGGTTATCTGTAACAGCCCAGATTTTTTCCAACCTGGAATTAGACGTCCTTAGGCAATGAGTCACTCCTAACACCTTATTAACTTGTCAGAACCCAATCCCATAATCTAAATTCGCTGGTTAACCCTTTTCCTTCACAAATCCCACCCTTCGCCACCTTCTTCTTTCAATTTTCCTAAGTACTTTCACCCTAAACACTATCTTAAACTAAGTATTATAACTTGGATCACCTTATATACAAACTACAAAGGACTAAGTACCACCTCAGACAGAAATCTTATAGGACTAAATCCTTTAGAAATGAGACAAAGTAACTAAGTACTAAACTAGATTAGCTATGAAATCCGTTTGATCCACTTTAAATACGATCTGCAAGACCCAAAACTTGTAGAATCATTGACGCTAGGTTACCTTAAAATCTAGGATCAATCTCATTACCTGGCTACTCTCAGGAGCATCCCGAAACTCCGTGTCAGATTTGGACCGCACGTCGGAAGTCCGAATAACACGAAGTTAAGGAATTAGGACCACCTTGCTGGGCTTGACAACTATCTCGGAAATCAAATTCAGACAGTGTCCCACGGCTGTTCGCTTGAGTCCGGAGCAAGAGAGGGTGAGAACACTTGTTTTCTTTACAAAATAAATATCTCAAATAGTAATCTGAGACTTGTCGCTTGCGGGTCAGTATTAAGCAACCTGACCGTCAGAATCTGACCCAAATACACCCTTGGATCAGGAAAAATTTCATAAACATATCCATGTACTCGGAATCTCCGATCGAGATCCACTGACCGTCGAACTGAAACTGGTCCGCCACGCGTGATCTGGGAATCCGACTGAAACAAAAACTTAACTCCACGTAGATCCAATGTCTATGAGCTTAAGTCCGACTTTTGGCTCAAGGGGGGCCACTAGAAGTCCTCCGTTGAGCTAAAACAGCCTCACTTTGGCTATAACCTAAGTATACCTTGACCTGAAGTCTATTTTAGTGAGTTTTTAGGTTATATAAGTGTCACGCCCCAAACCCAAAAATCGGATTCACAGGAATTTCGATCATCGAATCCGGTGCCGACAGCCTCCGTAGTACCCCATTCTCGGCTCCCATCGCCCATACACCAGATTCCGATCCTGGGATCCTACAAGGAGGATTTTCAGTATGAAATTTTTTTTGTAAGGGAGCATAACCACAAGCATAACCAAGTCACAAAACAACATTATCATCACATATTTACTAGAATAAATATTTGAGTACAATGCTGAAAGGGAAATACATATGTCAAAAATCAAAACTCCAGAAGACCGCTGCACGCCCCAAGCTCAACGCTGCTACAACCTAACGCCACCTGCACGCATCTATCGTGCATAAGCTTATAGAAAGTTTAGAGGGTGGTGGAAGTGTGTGTAAGGTAAGTGCTAAGTATCAATAAAGCACATAAATCATACATCATCAGGATAAGCAAAAATACTAATAAGATCATGAATCATATGACATCAGAGTAAGCGAAAGTGTACTGGTAAGTCCATGAATGCTATCAGCCATACTAAGGCTATGCGATGCAAAACATAACAAGACAATAACGGATGCTGAGGATGCAATGCAATATGCAAATCCTGACGAGCCATGAATACCATCAACCTTATCTAGGCCATATAAGTGCAAAAACATAGTAACCCAAATTGCTAAGTTCTGCGGATGCAATGTAATATGCGGTGCGAATAAAATGACTATGCTGGAATGTGAAGTCGGGATGATAGTAAGAAGTATCACAAGCTATGGGGTCCATCACAAGGGACTTCTATCCAAACCAGTCCGATACTTAAATTTGGATAGTCAGACACAATGTGGTAAACTCCTGATCTCGGGTTAGTCGCGCTCCCAATCGAAATCCTAGCCATGCGATGGTACACGTAACAAATAGTTACGCACCACCAGCCCGAGTGGATAGTGAATGAATGAATATGCAATTCCTGCTCAATAAGTCCACATATCAGTACAGTTCATCTCTAGGATCATCACCGGGGTCTATTACACTCTACGCCAGCTTGCCGCCCCTATCCGAGAGCACAACTGGGTAAGTGAAAGAAACCTCACTATCCGCCTACCAATATCGGGCCTGACTCGTCGATAGCGGACCTATTCCTCAAGCTAGTCAAACTCAACCTAGATATTGCCCCCTCACTCAGGCGAGTAAGGTCACACCCCTTTCCAACCGACCACGACACAGTGGGAGACGCGGCCTCCTGGTATTCAGCCCTCGTGCGCTCATATATCCACTCGGCCTCGACGTTGGAGTCATCTCCTGGCCATGGAGGTTTAGGAATTTTCACCCAGGGACATCTATAATGCCCGTAAGCTAGAACCAAACATTTTCGGTGTCCCGTTTGGCCATCCACGATATGCCTATGGAGGCTACGGCCCTGATGTCGCTAGGGCGTACAATGATCAAGTAACATGTATACGAGATGCATGAATCAAACCGTACAAATATGCAGCAATCTCGCGCGTACCATGCCCTCATGTCGGGCACTCCATCTCATATGGAGTCCCATAAATGTCTCAGCCTAACGGCTCATGTTATAACCAAACATTCCTCATATCAAGCATACATATGATGCGTATGGGTATGAATCATGGAGCTACACTAAGCATGTTATAAGGTAATGAACTATCCTTACAACACAGATGGGCCTAGACGGCCTACACACAACAAGTATGGGCCTACCAATGGCCCTAGGGAGAGTCGTAATGCGGACATTTAACTAACATTATACTTACAATGTGGACGTCAAACCAACATTGCTCCCAAGGCATAGCCCGCCATATAGGTCAACACATAAAACACGGTGGAATCACATTCAATGGGCCTTATGTATACCCTATTGGGCCTCGAACCATGGGCCTCCAATACATCAAATGGGCCTCACAACATAGGCCTCATGTATATCAAGGTGGGCCTAAACAACGGGCTATAAATATGACAAGTGGGCCATATGTATATACCAAGGTGGGCCTCAACGGATAGCCATAAGTACATTAATGTGGGCCTCATCACATGGGCCATATGCATATCAAATGGGCCACACCAATGGGCCTTATGTACATTGCAATGAGTCATATCCCATGGGCCTTGAATACGTCATAATGGGTCTCAACCCACGGCCTTAATACATCACAATGGGCCCCAACCCATGGGCCCCAAATACATTACAATGGGCCTCATAACATGGGCCTTACATTCATATCAAGGTGGGCCTCAACGACGGCCTCAAATACATCGAATGGGCCCATAACATGGGCCTTACATAGTGGTGATAATGATTTCCATCATTTAAAATTCCTAAGGCCCACCATAACGTATATTTCCCATCCAACCCGTACCTAAGTTTACCATAGGGATAGATGAAGTGGAACAAACATTAGCTTAATCGGAAGCTACAAAAATGGGTGGACGGTTTTGATGCAAACAAGCAACATGGTGGGACCCATAGAGGCCCACCATCTGGTATATACAATATATATATATACACACACACACACACGCACACACACACGTGCACACACACACATGCACACACACGTGCACACTCACACATGCATGCACACACGTGCACAGTCACACACGTATGCACACTCACACACGCCCATACACACACGAAACAAATACATCACAGTGGGTACCACCTTCCAGGCGGACGGTGGTAATAATACACATACATCATTGCGGGTCCCACGTGGGGCCCACCTTAATGTTTATCTTCCATCCGGCCCATTCATAAGGTCACACAGGCCTGGATGAAGGGGAACAACAAATTTCAGCTTGATCTGAAACTTTTGTGGACCCAGAAAGGGTTTCAATGGTAGGGTTCAATTCACACTGTTTCTTGTGATGTGGGCCACCCGAGATCTGGATCACGTTGATTTTTGTAGGGGACCCACCTCAGGGGATGGTCCACCTCATGGACGGCGTGGATACAAAATATACATCATGGTGGGGTCCACATGTGGGGCCGTGGTCCCTGGCCCGTTTGCCCGTGAAAACGCAGCAGAAGGCGCTGCCTCTTTTTTTTTTTTTTTTTTTTAAAACCTGAATTCTGGAGGTTTTTCATGTGTGGGGCCCTCTTCAGACAAATCCACCCCATCCACGAGTTTCCATGGCCCAAGGCCAGTCCATCAAGACCAATATTGGACGTTTTTCAGCGTGTAGAAAGATTAAGGTGAGTTTCAACGGTGAAAATCACTATTTCCAAAGGTATGGTCCGTCTGAGAGTCAGATTGACCTCATTTTTCGGCTCAACGCCTAAAATGATACGGGGAAAAGGATGGACGGCGTGGATTGAAGATATACATCAAGATGGGGCCTACACACGTGGTCCACACAAAAAGCTTGTAAACCAAGCTAATATTTGTGTTTACTTTCTAGACGTCTAGTGACGCTGGACTCTTTCTTTCTTTTTTTTTCTTTTTTTTTCTTTTTTTGTCTTGGCATACAAATAACGTTAAGGTGGGCCCTGCTTAGGTGGGCCACCACATGGATGGATGGTCTGAGTGCAACACATAAGCAAGCGGGCCCCACCTAGGGATGGCTTGGATAAAATACATGGCTCATAGCGGGGTCCATCCAAGTGGGCCACATGGCCACATCATCACACAAAAAAATTGAACAACAGAGGGAGAGAGAAAAGTGGGACACACGTGTGATGGAGGGACCCCGACACTATGAGCCCTCCCTTGCATCCAATCGTACATAAAATGATAATCAAGGTGGGCCATCGGCCACATCTTAGGGTCCCAAGTGAGATCCATACCATTGATCGGTAGGCTTCACTTGGCCCATCATGAAAACATAGAAAACTACCCTATCAAAGCACCCACCGGTTGATCTTCTCGGTCCATTGGAATGCCAACCTCCTTGTGCTCTTCTTTGATGGTGGAGATGGGAAATGGATGGCTAGGATGATGGGTTTTGGAATGGGAAAGGTGGGCCACGCAAACTCTCTCTTTTCTCACTTGAAAGCTTGGAGGTGGGGGTGCTCTTGCTTGACTGGAGAATGTTGGAAAATGAGAGGGAGAGAGAGAGAGTTGTAAGGAGAGATGTGAGTTAGTGATGTGAGGTGATGGATGTGGTACTTGACTAGGTATGGGTGTGTAAGAGAGAGGGTGAGAAATAGTTGACTTTGGAGAGAGAAAGCATGGGTTGCTTGTACTTGACATTGAAGTGATTGATTGATTGATGTGATTGATTGATTGATGGGATTGATTTGATATTGTGTAGAGATTCTCTTGGGATTGAGAAAGCGCGGCGTTTCTTCGAAATAAATGCCGGCTCACATCTTCTGGCTTGGGTATCGGATCGGTGCGCGAGTCATGGCATTGGAACCGCGGCGACGGTGCGGTCGCAATGATACATGTCTTGGATTAAGCAGACTCAATTCTACATGATATGACTTAGGGTCGATTGTAACGTTGATTATACGTCGAAGGTTGCCGGAATTCGACGGAAAGGATTGCGGGAGTTGACGGAACAGTACGGGATAGGATACGGATCTTACAATAAGGACCTTAGAACTCTCTCTCTTACAGCCATACGAATTTGAGATTGAGAGAGAGAAAAGAGAGAGAAAGTGAGGGAGATGTGGGAGGATCTCCCTGCCATGCTTCCCTGCTGCTATACATGTTTAACCACCTCATTCTTGTTGCTTTCCCGGTGATTCTAGCTCTGTTTCTAGGTAAGAAACCCTAATCCTAATCTGATTTGGGGTGTTGATAGTTGTAGGTTATGAAATAACTAACTTACTTCATTCTATAGGTTGCCAAACTGCCGAATACGGAAGCTTAGCAAACCTATTGACTCCATTACGATTCTACGACAAAAGGTGAGGACTTTAGGTGTATAGGTTACGGTTTTCAACGCTTTGAATGTCAGATAATGATAAATTCATGATCTGCATGCAATTGCACATGTACAAAGTGCTTTCTGTTTTCTGTTTCGATTAAAGATGTAGAATATGGAATTTTACATATTCTAGGTATTCGTAGAAAATACCGTATACGTATATCTTTTGGAAATGTGTTTAATATGATTAATTGTTGTATGAATATATGATATATGGATAAAATACTTATTTGGCGAAAGCGCCCTAATACATGTTATGCTAATATACACTATGTATGTAGAAATAGTGTATTATAGAAAGTACCGTATACGTATAAATTTTGGAGATGTGTTTGCCATGATTATTTGCTGTATAAATATATTACATGTGTGTAAAATACTTATTTGGCGAAAGGACTCGCCCTAATACATTTTTTGCTAACATACACTATGTATGTTGAAATAGTGTATTCTAAGTGTTTGTACAAATGCTTGTGAGAGTAAGTGTTTGGATGATGATGCCTTAAGTGGGTGTTGAGATGGGATTCTCAACTACCTTAGAGACATGTATGATTTCCTCCATGAGGTTGTTTACTTAAACCGCTTACTTGTGAAATATATGTGTTTGTATTCTTGTTTATATGGTGCTTTATGATATGCTTTATAACATGCTTTATACATGCTTATGACATGTTTGAATTACTTTGTTTATTATGCTTTACTCCACATGCTTTGAATATTGATTAATTACGATTGGGACTATGTTTATAGTCCAGACAATCGGTACCAGACTTGAGATCGTGGTTGAGATTCATTTCGCCACGTAGGATGTGTTGGACGAACCCGAGTCGTACTTCAGTTGGCAACAATGGTTAGGCCACAAGAAGTGCTTATGCACTTCATGTCGTTCAGTTGATTGTGTGCTCGAGCTAGTCAGGCTCGTCAAGTAATCCGATATGTCTAATGTATGTTCACCATGTTTGTCACTACTGCTTGAACCTAGGGTACCTAACTTACCAGTGGAATCCCGTTAACCATGGTACCTCGATCCGCTAAGACTCATGAGCCGGGCATGGTGGTATGGGACACCGTGGTCGAGCTATCGGCCTACGTTGAGGCCATGTGCCTCCCCGTAGTGACCAGTGAGCAACCAGACTTGTGAGTTGATTATGGTAGTATGAGACACTATATTCGAGCTGTCGGCCTACACTACTTGATGGGTGATGGGGGAGTGGTGTAACAATTCTGTGTAATAGCCCTGACAGCCTTGACCATACCCGGTGTAGTGACCTCGAGCATACTCTAAATCTGCAATGAGGTGACGAGCCTTCCCGTAGTAACAGAGTATAACCTAGGCCTGTATTGATAAGGTGATGGGGGAGTGGTGCAACGATTCCGTGTAACAGCCCTGGTAGCCCTTGCAGTAACCTAGAAATACACTATCGTATGAGATTGTTTAGGACTGACGACCCTAGAATGGATCATGTTTGGGAATGATATAAGGGAGGTACCTTAGTTTCCCAATCCCGCTGTTTGAAATGGACTAATAACAACTCGGTAATCATGCTCATCATGCATTGCATGTGCCTTGAAGATGTAGAGCACTGAGGAAAGCAAGCATGCCGTGAACGAAGATGGTGTCGCATGAGGGAGTATGTCGGTGAGGGCATCCATCATGACTGCATTCATACTTACATTAATAAGAGTAGTTATGAGTGTTTGATTATATTGCTTTATCATTACTGCTTGACTAAGTCGATAACATGTTAGCCTATGCTTTATTGTTCCACTGAGTTGATCACTCACTCCCACGTTACGGGACGGTGTTCCGAACACCCACCAGACTTTGTCTGATTGCAGATGGCGACGCTACTACTGAGTCGGAGCTGGACCTTTATGATGATAACTCTACTTGTTCGTTACACTGTATGCTGATGGCTTCAAGTGAGCCGTGTCTTGATCGATGGGATTACAGGGATGTTGACTAGATAACATTACACCTTTAGTATAAATTGAAATTGTACTTATATTTCTTTAACCTGGTAACATTATCACACTCTGGAGACTCACCACTGTTTTTATATTTTATATATCTATTACAGTCTTCCGTTTGCAATTTAACTGTCTCTGGAGTATGATATGCTGTTTTGGCTTAATCTCATTCATGTTCAATGCACTAATACAAACAACATTTAATCATCATTAATTTTTTTGCATAAGTGATGTGTTGGAATTAGGGAGTTGAGTTTATGCTCGACCCCCGATTTTCAGGGCGTTACATTATCTCACATGAGCACATGATATGTGCATAACTGGTGCATGACTGGATTATATGACTCATGCATCTTGCATTGTGTATTGTGATTACTGTACGCTCTAGTGACATCAGGGTCGTAGCCTTCACAGGCATATTATAGATGGCCAGATGGGACACCAGAAATGTTTGGTTCGAGCATCGGGCTGCTATAGATGACCCTGAGTGAAAATCCCTAAACACCCCCTAGTACTAGAGGACGCCCCAACGTCGAGACCGAGTGGATATGCATGAGCGCCCGAGTGCCGAATACTAGGAGGCCGCGTCTCCCGCTGTGCGATGGTTGGTTGGGAGGGGGTGTGGCCTTACCCGCCCGAGGGAGTAGGCATTGCTAGGCTGAGTTTGACCAGCTCGAGGAATGGGTCCGTTATCGATGAGCCGGGTAGGTATTGGCAGACTGCTGGCTAGGCGGATAGTGAGGTCTATTCCACTCACTAGGTTGTGCAGCTTGGGAGGAGGCAGTCGGTGTAGAGTGTAATAGACTGCGGTGATTTCCCTAGAGAGTAACCGTACTGATATGTGGACTTATTGAGCAGACGTTGCATATTCATTCATTCATTCATTCACTATCCACTCGGGTTGGTAGTGCGTAACTATTTGTTACGTGTACCTTCACACGGTTAGGATTTCGGTTAGGCGCGCGACTAACCTGAGACCAAGAGTTTACCACATTGTGTCTGACTATCCAAATTTAGGTATGGGACTGGTTTGGATAGAAGTCCCTTGTGATGGACCCCATAGCTTGCGATACTTCGTACTATCATCCCGACTTCACATTCCGGCATGGTCATTTCATTTGCACCACATATTACATTACATCCGTAGTACTTAGCATTTTGAGTTACTATGTTTTTGCATGTATATGACTTAGACGGACTTAGCAGGAATTACATATTGCATTGTACCCTCGACATTTGACATTGGTTCTCTGTGACTCCTCACTTACATAGTTGATTTATCTTGCTAGTATTTCCGATATTATATGATTTATGGGCTTATCATTATTTCCGTTTACTCTGATATCGTATAATTCATGATCTTGTCAGTATTTCTGCTTATCCCGATAATATGTGATTTATGGACTTTATTATATACTTGGCACTTACCTTACACACACTTTCACCACCCTCCAAGCTTTTTTATAAGCTTATGCACGATAGATGTGTGCAGGTGGCGTTAGGTTGCAGCCGCGTTGAGTTTGGAGCATGCAGTTATCTTCCGGAGCTTTGATTTCGATATATGTATTTCCCTTTTAGCACTGTATTCAACTGTTTATATTAGTGGATATGTGATGATGATGTTACCTTTGTGGCTTGGGTAAACTTGTGGTTATGCTTATTATGAGTTAAATGTACATTGGAAAATCCTCCTTGTAGGATCCCAGGATCGGAATCTGGCGTATGGATGCCGGGAACTGAGAATGGGGTACGGAGGCTGTCGACACTAGATTCGGCAATCGGGATTCCTGTGAGTCCGATCTCTGAGATTGGGGCGTGACATGTGGTCCAGATGATCTTTGGATATTGTTTATTTTTTGAATAATTCTCTATAATTTTCTCTAAAAATATATGAACGGTGTAGATATAATAAATTCATCACTGTGTGGCCCATATAACTTTGATCTCCTTTGAACCATTCATACAACTCAGAGCTCGAGGGGCGCCTGGAGCTCAAGGAGCACCAGACGCCAGTACCTGTACTGGAAACGCTGGTTACTCCCCTTGCCACAGGCCACTGGCTGGTGGTCGGTGCTCTATGGGCCCTACCACGATGTATGTGTTTCATCCATGCCCTCCATCTATTTTTATAGATCATTTTATTTATGAGAAAAAAAATGAGGTATATCGAAAGCTCAAGTGGACCACATTATAGGAAACAGTGTTGAATGAACGTTGACCATTAAAAATGTTTTGGAGGCCATAAAAGTTTTTGATCAAGCTGATATTTATTGTTTCCCTTCACTTGGGTCCTTATGACCTAATCAATAGATTAGATGTCAAATAAACAGTATAGTGGGCATTAGGAGGATTATAACGGTGGATATCCAATCATTATTATTTTCCTGTGGTGTGGTCCACCTGGGATTTATATCCCTATCATTTTTCTGTATAAAGCCCTGGAATGATCTGTAAAATGGAAGAACGGAATGGATGAAACACATACATCTTCGGATCGGATCGGATTACGAATCGGGTCGGTCCGGGTAAGTATGGATCTGAACTCGACCCGAAATACTTTCGAATCTGGACTACCCTACTCGATCTGCACCGATCTAGGCGGTCAGATCGGGTCAGGATTGCCCAACTCTATGCATAAGCCTTTTGCACGAAGTTTATGCATTGGATGTTAGGTGCGACATGTGATATTTGTGAGAACTCAACTCCGATCTTTCTTTTATATCTATATATATATATATATATTCCATATCATTTTAAGACAGGAGATTAAGGAAAAATTTACCACTGTAGACACCACCTTTTATCCAGTGGTTTTTATGAAGCAATACAAACTTAAGTTACCAACTTAGACTCGCACGTGCAGACAACAAATTTGAGGTTGAAACTACCCCTCCTATTCGCTACTGTTGCATTTACTCTCCCTCCCTTCCCTCGGTCCATTTTTGAAAAAAAAAAAGAGACGAAAAATCCTGCACTACTTTCGTTGCTTGGATCGTACCATCCTCTAGCTGGATCTCACCCTCTCTATTCATTAGCATTCTCTCAAGTTTTTTGAAAATGGTCCCTCCATAGAAGAAAGTACACACCACAGGTATAATGTAGTATATTTACCTAAATGGTGTAAATTTTTATGGGCCACTGAACTGCTGGATGAAGCTTGTATCTTGGTTTTCGATTCATCCATGTAAAAATCATCCTATGAACATGATGGATTACAAATAAAACATCATTGTGGGGGCATAACAAGGTTTCTATGGTGGAACCACTGTTTCCTATGGTATTATCCACTTGATATTTCAATATGCCACCATTTTGGGCTGAAATCCTTACTTTAGACGGAAAACTGGATGAACGTCGTGGATAGTCCACATACATTCAGGGCGGGCTCAACTCAGTTAACTCGGTACTATAAAAGTGTACTAAGAAAACTGTAAATCCATTTGTGAGAGGTTTTAGTCCATTTGACCTACTTCTCAGTTCATGACTGGTGAAATTCCCCGAGCAATTCATAAATTTGACAGAAACATCATAAAAATATGATGGGGAATTTCCATGGATTCATGTAATGTAATGAAAAATTTTATGAACGACTTGGTAAATTTCATTAATTGCTCGATCAAATTCACCAAAGAGAATTTCATGTAAAGCTCGGTCAATTTCATTAACTGCTCGGTCAAATTCACCAAAGAGCAAATTGTTAGGCTAGCTCAATTACATTTAAAGTTCATTCCAATTCATGTTAACCTCGCTGAATTTCATGTTCACCTTGTTGAATTTCAAATTAGCCTCACCCAATTTTAAGCTTACCTTGCTCAAATTCATGTTTCTCTTGCTCAATTTCTAGGTTGCCTCACTCAATTTCTAGCTTGCATGGCCCAATTTTTATCTTGCCTTGGTCAATTTTCACCTTGCCTCGCCCAATTTCTTGTTTGCCTTGCTCAATTTGTAGTTTGCCTCGCTCAATTTGTAGTTTGCCTCACTTGATTGCTAGGTCGCCACGCTGAATTTCTAAGTCATCTCGCTGAATTCTTAGATTGCCTCGCTCAATTTCTAGGTTGTCTCGTTGAATTTCTAGGTTGCCTTGCCGAATTTCTAATTTTCCTCGCTCAAATTCTAGATTACCTCGCTCAATTTCTACATTGCCTCTCTAAATTTCTAAGTTCCGTCATTCAATTTCTACATTGCCTCTTGCAATTTCTATGTTACCTCGTTGAATTTCTAGGTTGCCTCACTGAATTTCTAGGTTACCTCGCTGAATTTTTAGGTTGCCTCGCTCAATTTCTATAGGCTACCTTGCTCAATTTCTACGTTGCCTCGCACAATTTCTAGGTTGCCTCGCTCAATTTCTAGGTTCCGTCGTGTAATTTCTAAATTGTCTCGCTCAATTTCTAGGTTCGTTCACTCAATTTCTAGGTTGCCTAGCTCAATTTGTACATTACCTCGCGCAATTCTTAGGTTCCATCACTGAATTTCTACGTTTCCTCGCTGAATTTCTAGCTTCCCTTGCTCAATTTCTAGCTTCCCTCGCTCAACTCCTAGGTTGCCTCGCTCAATTTGTATGTTGCCTCGCTCAAATCCTATGTTGCCTTGCTCAATTCCTAGGTTGCCTCGCTCAAATCCTAGGTTTCCTCGCTGAATTTTTAGGTAGCCTCGCTGAATTTCTAGGTTCCCTCGGTCAATTTCTAGCTTCTCTCGCTCAATTCCTAGGTTGCCTCGCTGAATTTCTACGTTGCCTCGCTCAATTCCTAGGTCCCTCGCTCAATTTCTAGGTTGCCTCGCTCAATTTCTACCTTCCCTCACTCAATTCCTAGGTTGCCTCATTTAATTTATAAGTTGCCTCGCTGAATTTCTAGATTCCCTTGCATAATTTCTAGCTTCACTCCCTTAATTCCTAGGTTGCCTCGCTCAATTTCTAGTTTCCCTCGTTCAATTTCTAGCTTCCTTCACTCAATTCCTAGGTTGCCTCGCTGAATTCCCACATTGCCTCGCTCAATATCTATGTTCCCTCACTCAAATTCTAGCTTCCCTCGCTCAATTCCTAGGTCATCTCGCTCAATTGATAAGTTCACTCGCTCAATTTCTAAGTTCCCTCGCTCAATTCCTAGGTTACCTCGCTCAATTCCTAACTTCCCTTGTTCAATTCCTAGCTTCCCTCGTTCAATTCCTAGCTTCCCTCACTCAATTCCTGGGTTGCCTCGTTGAATTCCTACATTGCCTCGCTCAATTCCTAGGTTCCCTCGCTCAATTTCTAGCTTCCTTCGATCAATTCTTAGGTTGCCTTGCTCAATTTCTAGCTTCCCTCGCTCAATTCCTAGGTTGCCTTGCTCAAATCCTAGGTTGCCTCGCTGAATTTCTACGTTCCCTCGCTCATAGTCTTAGTTCCCTCGCTGAATTTCTTGGTTTCCTCGCTCAATTTCTAGGTTTTCTGCTCAATTTCACCTTGCCTCGCTCAATTTTTTAGGTTGCCTCACTCAATTTTATCTTGCCTTGCTAAATTTAATGTTTGCCTTGCTGAATTTCATGTTTCCCTCACTCATTTTCTAATTTCCCTCGCTCAATTTTTAGTTTGCTTCGCTCAATTTCAACTATGTTTAATTTTTGGTGTTATGATTCTTTAAGTAGTGAAATTTACTTTTAATATATTTTCCATTACATGTTTGTAGGTGACGATTCTTGTTCTCAATTCTTAAACCCATCCTCTAAGTGTTCATTGAGATGGTGGTTCGACACGGTGAAGAGTGGATTAGAGAAGCATGATACTCAGCTAAGTCTATTCAAGCAATCCCCATTTTTCTTCTTATTGCACCTCTCATCCTTTCGATTTATAGGGACTTTATTTCACCTTCTTCTTGTAAGATATGAAAGTGATCTTATATTTGAGATACGAGGGACACAGTTGCAATTCACGGAGATGGACTTCGCCCTCATAATGGGGCTTAAGACTGGGGAGCTTACAATACTAAAAAAAGTCCCAT
This sequence comes from Magnolia changhungtana, assembly GCA_030180095.1. Classification (NCBI taxonomy): domain Eukaryota; kingdom Viridiplantae; phylum Streptophyta; class Magnoliopsida; order Magnoliales; family Magnoliaceae; genus Magnolia; species Magnolia changhungtana. The sequence continues at coordinate 281,078 of JASAUF010000502.1, read as the reverse complement.
TAGGAGTACATTAATGGACAAATACTTCAAAGAATATCTAGTTTTTAAGAAGCATTTATTAGATGTGTTTAATAAATTAGTTGACACCAATAAGCACGAGGATGTCATGAAGGCTGCTCTACTTATGTATGTAGAGTGTTTTGTTAGTGGAACCAAATCGAAACTATGTGTAACATGGATTATATGTACCTAGTAGACTCCATAACGAATTTTTATAGCTATCCTTGGGGTAGTTTAGCCTACAATATAATGTCGTAAGGGGCCGCAGCTGCTGTGATGGCATCAAGTGCAGTTCACTACAATGAATATGGTTGTGTCTTTCCTTTGCAGGTAAGAACTCTTTCTTTATTCTATATGACTATATTCAATTGTGGATTTTTATCCTCATGCAATCTCATTAAAACAGATATGGGCTGTAGAGAGATTACCGGCCCTATGAGAGTGTGTTATTTTGTTTGTTCCCTCGCAAATTCTAAGCTTCATTTAATATCGAGGCTGGAAGGGTTGGAGGTATAACAAAATACAGGCAAATTTTATGAGTGAAGTTATAAGTATATGTATTTCTCCGCCGTTCACTTTGCTTGAGTTGACACTTACACTCTGTGAAAGTGCCCTGGTTTGTCAAGTTATGTGAGTGTTGAGTTAGACTATCTACAGAGCCTGATAGGAAGATCAATTCAAGCGTCTGCCTCAACCGGATGCGTGCAAGCTCGCCACAGGTAAATCTAAAGCCTCACATCCCATGTCCCAAAACACCAGGTGAATAAAACCCTTAAAAACAAGTTAGAAAATCATAGGGTTTTAAGGTGAGAAAACTTTTTTGTAAAATAAGAAAATCTGTAAGTTTTCCTTGCCTTGTTGATTTTATCAAAACACCTTCGATATGATCGAACTGCGCTGTCGAGTCCTCGATGCTTCATCGATACCATCGAAAAGAGGACCAAATATGTCCAGCAACCTCACAACATATCTGGACGAATTATCGATGTATCGATATCATCGATACTCAAATCTCGAGCCCATCGAAAGTGGCTCGATAAGATCGATAAGCAGATTTTCGGTGCCCCTATTTTTAAAAGAAAATCTCAAATTCCTTCAATATATCGATGCTCTTCCCGATATAATCTTAAATCAAATATCGATAATATCGGAAGACCATCGATGATATCGATCATGGGCGCGCATTTCTTTCAGCAGATATTTTAGGCTGTTTTTAACTTTGATCGGGGGCCACTCGAGGAAATCGATATTTTTATATCGATGATATCGAGGCAAAGTCGATTGCATCGAGACTGGACACAAACTGTCCAGCAAGCTTACTGGTAAATCTATGGGATTTATCGATGCATCGACACTGCCTTCGATATCATCGATATGCAAATTCCGATGACATCGGTTGACCCCTGATCATACCCTAAAAACTTGAAATATTTCAAAGCCAGTCTCTCTCATGCTTTAAATGTCGATAGATCGATCCCAGTTTTGATTGGATCCGAGTTTGAAATCTGATGTCATCGACACCTATTTCGATCCCATCGACCAGCTGGTAAAAGGTTTTAAAAGTGTATGACATTTGAGTTTGTGTTATCGAGCGGACCGTCGATGTTATTGAGAGTATACGCTCGATGATATCAACACTGCTCGATGAAATTTGAACTCTGTCATAAATGTGACCGTTTTATATCCGTTAGAACCCTTTGTCTATTTAAAGAGAGACTCGCCTTTATTGATGGTAGAGAAAGAAGAGAGTGCTTTTGTGTGTTTCAACTTATATCTTATATCCAAAACCCTTTTTCTCAAGGGAGTTCATCCTCCAATCCACCCTCATCATTGATATTCAATAGAGTGGATTGGGAAATGAACTTCCGCATTCAAGGATCCTTCAGCTACTACCTTAATGGCAAATCATTAAGCTGGGATGCCTTGAATGCATAAGATTGAAATCACTCTATCTTCCTGATAGGAAAACATTTTAAGAGTAGGATTCCATCTTGACCTTGACCCAACCCGAAGCCAAGTATTGGTATATTATTTTGTGTTGTGGATCAAGGGAGTAGAAGACTCTTCGTCAACAAGGAGGAGGAGATCTTCGGCATTGTGCTAAACGGGACTCATCAACTTATTTGTATGTATCTAGAGTCCAAGAGGACACTTGTGATAATTCGTTTGTAGGATTGGGTCTTAAGTGGTTCTCACCCTTTGAAGTCCTCAAGGAGGCCTCCGGCGGGAGTGTACGTGGTGGGTGGTTTGTGTGGACCCTTGCTCTGTAGAGAGCATAAACATCTGGTTGAACGTAAACCAGTCAAAACCTTAGGTTTGAGGTCAACCGCTGTGAAACCTTGGGTTTGAGGTGAACCGTGTAGAAACCTCCGGTAGGGTTTTATGGAAGATCCTTGGCCAGTGTGCCTAAAAGTGGGTGCGTTGTGTTTACCCTTGCTCTTGAGAGCATAAACAGTCAGCCTCAGTGTAGGTCATAAAGGTTGAAGGTGAACCTAATTTAAAACCTTAGGTTTGAGGTGAACCACTGTGAAACCTCCTTAAATCCGGCACACTTAAGGGTTGAGTTCATCTGCTGGGAGTGGAGTAGACTGATCATCGAACCACTATAAAAACGATTGTGTTTGAGATTGTTATTCTTCTTATTGTATGATTTACTTTAATATTTGCATATCTGAATATCTGAGATCACACGTCACATACTTACACAGTCATATCCATCATAAACTAGTTCATATTGTTTACTTCTCAAATAGTTTGTGATTGGATCCTCTACCGGGCTTGGAAGCCAGTAGAGTTAAGTTTGAGTAATCCTAATATGTGCCTATTGTTAGGATTAATGTAATAGGATTTTAAATAAATCATAAAAACTTTTAAAAGTCCTATTCACCCCCCTCTAGGACATATTGACACAGCCCGACTTCAACTAAAGCGGTCTTCACCGCCATTTCAATTGATATCAAAGCGGGTCTCTCTTTAAGGGCTTCACTGCCTAGAGAGTGATCTTGACTGAAGTTGGGAATATGGCCAAAGGAGAGGGCTCATCAGTCACTAGACATCCAGTATTTGATGGCTCAAATTATGCATACTGGAAGGTTAAGATGCACTACTTTCTTAGATCTTTGGACTATAATGTTTGGGATATAGTTGAAAGTGGATATATGCCACCTACTGAACAAATTGTACTTGATAGTGACACAACCATCACAAAACTCAAATCCAAAAAAAAGTGGACAACATTCGACAAAGAAAGGCAAACATCTGAAGCCAAGGCTATGAATGATATTTACTGTGTCGTGTCCCAAGATATCTTCAATCAAATAAGTATGTGTGGGACATCCAAGGAAGCATGAGATCTACTGGAAATAACCCATGAAGGCACAAGTACTGTGAAGAGGTCCAAACTACAACTGCTGACTTCACAGTTCGAAAGTCTCAGAATGGAAGAGCATGAGACCTTTATGAAGTTTTTCACAAAGTATAATATCATCTGCAACTCCATGGGTGGATTGGGAGAGAAAGTTCCGGTACTGAAAATTTGTAGGAAAATTCTAAGATCATTACCGGAATGATTTAATCCCAAAGTAACAACAATTGAGGAGTTTAGGAACATTGATGAAATGAAAGTAGAAGAACTAGTAGGTTCCCTACAAACTTTTGAACTACACTTCAAACAAACTCAAAAATCCAAAACAACTGTCCTAAAAACCTCTAAGAAAATAATACATGAGGACAGTGAGAGCGAAAAGGAAAATGAAGATGAGGAAGTGGCTTTGCTGGCACAAAGATTCAGAAGATTTTTTCAAAAGAATCGTGGTCGTCCTTCCAGAGGAAGAAAGGTGAACAACAAACTTCCTGTAGGCAAATTTGGTAGAAGAACCAAAGAACCACAATGCCATGCCTATTAAGAGTATGGACACCTATCAAATAAATGCCCAAACAAAAAAACTAAGGGCAAGGCAATGGATGCCACATGGGATGATTCTGAAGAGTCAAACTCAGAATTCAGTGACTCAGAGAGTGATGGTGACCAGAAATTCTTGAAAATTCTCATGGTTTCCACTGCTTCAATCATTCCTAGAGAATCTGAGAACGAGAGAGAACAGCAAGCCACAGAATCATCTCCATCTGACAATGGAGAAGAAGAAGAAATCGAAAAGGATAAACTGCAACATGCTTATAATCAACTTTATATTCATAGCATCAACATTCTTAAAAGACTTGGAATATCTGAGAACAAGAAATAATTGCTGCAAAAAGATTTGAACACAACTGTAGAAATCAATACACATCTGATCAATGAGTTATAACAACATCACTTAGATAATGATAAACTTGAAAGAATTAACACCTTCCTTAAATATGAGACCAAGAAACTAAACAAACAGGTTGAGCAATTAAAAGACAAAAATATGCTCCTTCAAAATGAAAATCATATACTCGTGTTTAGTTTAGAAGAGTCCAGAAAAATTGCCAAGCAAAACTGTAAGTTTTCCCAGAGTGGTGAGAAGTTAGAAAAACTTTTAGGAATGAGAAAATCTGGAAGTAACAAAAGTGGCTTAGGATATGAGAAAGTCAGAGCTAAAATTGGGTATGGAACATAAATGCTTGAAAAATCTAATGCCTCTAGTAGCAATACAAAGACTAATCAAGTAGTTGAAACAGATAAGAAAATTAAATCTACTACAAGTACGAACCCTGTCACAAAGTGGATAATTAAAGAAAAGAAGAATTGTCTTGCTACTCACTCAAATCACTTAATAGGCAATGACGCTAAGTGGTACCTTAACAGTGGTTGCTTAAGACATGTAACAGGTGACATGTCCCTTCTTTCAAAATAAAAGAATCTTCATAATGGGATAGTCACTTACGGAGATGGAACCACTGCTAAAGTAATTGGACAGGGAATCATAAAAGGAATTCAGTTGCTTGAAAATGAAAATGCTTTCTGCATAAAAGGTCTGACACATAATCTCCAAAGCATATCTCAAATTTGTGATAATGGGCATGTGGTTAAATTTAACAAACAAGAGTGCGAAATCCTAGACCAATCAGGAAAATCAGTAACGAAGGGTCATTGCACAAGTAACCACTGCTACACTATTAGAGGCATAGAGAGAAATGATGCTTAGAAGTCCTGAGCATAAAAAGACAAGTCCAGATCATGCATCTAGATCTGGATATTTGCTGAAATGATGCAATTTTGCTTAGCATCAAATGATATATCTGAGGTTCCTCACCTCGATGTTTTGTATATAAACATTCAAATGTTTATAATTTTTGATGTGTACAGTAATTGTACTAATTTTGCTGAGTATGCTATTGATTCACAGAAATACTAAAAGTATACTTGAAGGGTCATCTGTATGCTGAAAAAGAAAAATATTCCTCTTCGATATGCCTATCGATATGTCATTCCCGATTAATCGATCATGGGTCAATATCATCGACATCTCTTCAGAATATGGAAAGTCACATGATCGGGACTACTATCGAAGCAATTATTGATAACATCGGATGTGGATCATCGATATAATCGAAAGTAAGTTTGATAAAATCAAAGACTGCCACCCGATAAAAGGCGATCGAGCGGAAAAATCTCATTTTTCTGAAAATTTTTCTGTTTTGGTCTCTGCTCGAATCCTTGACCAGAAGACCATCGGCGGGTCTCAGAAGCTTCAAAAGAAACGGGTATTATCTTTCCATTTCTTCCACTTCAGAGTCTAACCTCACTTTTGGTCAGGTATTTTCTATTCTGTTGGTTGACCATCCTTACCTTTGCCTGTCTCTTACACTGAAAAATCAGGAACAAAGGGAAAGTAAGTCTCTTTCTCAGTCTTCGAAAGTAAAAGCGAAACAACCTAGTATGCATCAACTCATTCTATCGGAGAGACATCCAGCCACTATTGTTGAATGTCTGGTTCTTAACTGCGTCATTGAGCTTTTGGTGTAGACCTCCTTCTAGAAGTAATTGGGTGGCAAAATATTCTAAACCTTGGTGGTACTTATCAAATAGGGGTGGTCCATGACTGTAAAAGTCATGTTATTCGTGACGATCCACCTTGCATTCAAGTCGAATTATTACATTACTCCAAGCACATCACTCCTATCACTTTGAGTAATCTTCTAGACCTCGTGGTCACTCGCATTCCAGTCACCAGCCGGAATCTAAATGGTCTAGGTGTTTAGGGAGAGATAACTCATGCACTATGCCAGAGAACTACTATTTCTCGAAATGATGATAATTCCCTTCATATTAATCATCTTGGACACACTTTTAAAATCCTTCATGACATTTTTGGGTCCAATGTCTATCCCTGTTATGTGAATGGTAATCATCTGTCTCCCTTTGTGTTAAATGTGCTGTATGATATGTATCAAGAAGTTCAGGTGTGCCTCCTAACACTTCTTCTTAAGCAGCTAATTCGTATCATTCAAGGCAACCATCAGGATACACTAGCTTTTCCTGTACTCATTTGTAAATTAGCCCATCATGTTGGTATTCCTACCTCATCTGATATAGTCTATCTAGAGAGATGGTTTGATAGTAACTCGGCTCAGGTGGCTCAACAGCTATGTCTTCATTCAACTCTTCCCGAGAACAGTGCTCCCCTGCAGTTGGCTGCTCCATATGCTCATCCATCATATCCATGGGGATCCAACCGAACGCCACTGCTAAGTCCGGAGTCTATCACAAATCACCAAACTCATCACCTCGAATGTCACCTACTGAACGGTATGGCAAGCATGGAGGAGCGACTTCACAATTGTGAGAGACATTTCACCGTGATTGAAGAAAAAGTCGATTCTCTCCAGCAAACAAATCAGCAAGTAGTTGACTTACTCACACGTGGTGATTCTAGGAGTCGGTAGAAGCTAATTGTGCAAGTTCTATATCACTATATTTTTTGGGTACCTATGCATGGGCTTGATGTTTTTGCTGGGATAACTGTTAATTTGCTGCCAATCTTGGGCAGTTTATTTTGGATAGTTGAATATTTTGGTTTCATTTTTGGTAAAGGCTGAGTATAATTCTTATTTTTACTACCATGATTAGGTTTTAAAGTTTCCCTGGTTTATCATATTTCTGCTATGGATTGCATGTGATGTCCTTAATGAATATTGTAACTGTCATATCACTACTCTATCTTGTCTAAAATGCATTCATAGATTCCTAAATTGATGTCTGCTTAAATTGAGTTCATTATTATACATCAATTGATCTTCTTCTGCCTGGTCGGTTCTCCCAAGAAATTCAATCTTCAGTCAATATCAGCTGCTATAACTTTATCAATGACTGACAAAAAGGGGGAGAACACTTGCAAACACACTGAACGGAAAATTGTGTATCTGCTTGAATGGTTGTGCAGGTGTTTAGGGGGAGTAGTTGCAACAAGCAAGGGGGAGTTTACAAGTCAGGGGGAGCAGCTACTGGTTGTGTACATGGGCTAGAAATTATAAATTTGTGTAAAAGCATGTACACACAATTTAGGGTGTGTCTGTCTAGAGTGTTCTAGGGTGTTTTGGAGATTTTGTCACGTAATTGACAAAGGGGGAGATTGAAAGTGCCCAGGTTTGTCAAGTTACGTGAATGTTGAGTCAGACTATTTACAGAGCCTGATAGGAAGATCAATTCAAGCGTCTGCCTCAACCGGATGTGTGCAAACTCGCCACAAGTAAATCTAAAGCCTCACATCCCATGTCCTAAAACATCAGGTGAATAAAACCCTTAAAAATAAGTTAAAAATAATAGAATTTTAAGATGAGAAAACTTTTTTTCAAAACAAGAAAATCTCTAAGTTTTTCTTGCCTTGTCGATTTTATCGAAACACATTCGATATGATTGACCTACGCTATTGAGTCCTCAATGCGTCATCGATACCAATGAAAAGAAGACCAAATATGTCCAGCAACCTCATAACATATCTGGACAAATTATCGATGTATCGATACACCAATCGATATCATCGATACTCAAATCTCGAGCCCATCGAAAGTGGCTCGATAAGATTGACAGACAGATTTCTGGCGCCCCTGTTTTTAAAAGAAAATCTCAAATTTCTTCAATATATCGATGCTTTTCCCGATATAATCTTAAATCAAATATCGATAATATCGGAAGACCATCGATGATATCGATCGTGGGCGCGCATTTCTTCCAGCAGATATTTTAGGTTATTTTTAACTTTGATCTGGGGCCACTCGAGGAAATTGATTTTTTTATATCGATGATATTGAGGCAGAGTCGATTGCATCGAGACTGGACACAAACTGTCCAGCGAGCTTACTGGTAAATCTATGAGATTTATCGATGCATCTACACTGCCTTCGATATCATCGATATGCAAATTCCGATGACATCGGTTGACCCCTGATCATACCCTAAAAACTTGAAATATTTCAAAGCCAGTCTCTCTCATGCTTTAAATGTCGATAGATTGATCCCAGTTTTGATTGGATCGGAGTTTGAAATCCGATGTCATCGACACCTGTTTCGATCCCATCGACCAGCTGGTAAAAGGTTTCAAAAGCGTATGACATTTGAATTTGTGTTATTGAGAGGACCGTCGATGTTATCGAGAGTATACGCTCGATGATATCAACACTGCTTGATGAAATTTGAACTCTGTCATAAATGTGACCATTTTATATCCGTTGGAACCTTTTACCTATTTAAAGAGAGACTCGCCTTTATTAATGGTAGAGAAAGAAGAAAGTGCTTTTGTGTGTTTCAACTTATATCTTATATCCAAAGCCCTTTCTCTCAAGGGAGTTCATCCTCCAATCCACCCTCATCATTGATATTCAATAGAGTGGATTGGGGAATGAACTTTCGCATTCAAGGATCCTCCAGCTACTACCTTAATGGCAAATCATTAAGATGGGATGCCTTGAATGCATAAGATTGGAATCACTCTATCTTCCTGATAGGAAAACATTTGAGAGTAGGATTCCATCTTGACCTTGACCCAACTTGAACCTGAGTATTGGTATATTATTTTGTGTTACGGATCAAGGGAGCAGAAGACTCTTCGTCAACAAGGAGGAGGAGATCTTTGGCATTGTGCTAAACAGGACTCATCAACTTATTTGTATGTATCTAGAGTCCAAGAGGACACTTGTGATCATTCCTTTGTAGGATTGGGTCTTAAGTGGTTCTCACCCTTTGAAGTCCTCAAAGAGGCCTCCGGTGGGAGTGTACGTGGTGGGTGCGTTGTGTGGACCCTTGCTCTGTGGAGAGCATAAACATCTGGTTGAAGGTGAACTAGTCAAAACCTTAGGTTTGAGGTCAACCGCTGTGAAACCTCGGGTTTGAGGTGAACCGTATAAAAACCTCCAGTAGGGTTTTATGGAAGATCCTTGGCCAGTATACCTAAAAATGGGTGCGTTGTGTTGGCCCTTGCTCGTGAGAGCATAAATAATCAGCCTCAGTTTAGGTCGTAAAGGTTGAAGGTGAACTTGATTTAAAACCTTAAGTTTAAGGTGAACCGCTATGAAACCTCCTTAAATCTGACCCACTCAAGGGTTGAGTGCATCTGCCGGGAGTGGAGTAGATTGATCGTCGAACCACTTTAAAAATAACTTTGTTTAAAATTGTTATTCTTCTTATTATGTGATTTACTTTAATATTTACATATTTGAATATCTGAGATCATACCTCACACACTTACACAGTCATATCCATCATAAACTAGTTCATATTGTTTACTTCTCAAATAGTTTGTAATTGGATCCTCTACCGGGCTTGGAAGCAAGTAGAGTTAAGTTTGAGTAATCCTAATATGTGCATGTTGTTAGGATTAGTGTAATAGGATTTTAAATAAATCATAAAAACTTTTAAAAGTCCTATTCACCCCCCTCTAGGACATATTGGCATATCCCGACTTCAACTAAAGTGGTCTTCACCGCCATTTCACTCTGTATATTAACATTAGCCTAGGTTCTTTTGTAGACTATCTTAATAAAGAACTTAGAACCCACCCTACGAGAATGGGAAATGGACGTCGTTCACTTGCTCCGTGATAGTATTCAGGTGAGATATCATGAACGTTTAATTAAAATGGAACGTTGTTTAATTCATTGTTAAAAGTTTTCTCACCTTAAAACCCACCCTACGGGATATGCAGGTTCATCGCCGTTCACTCTTATATGTGCATTGACTGGCCACAACGGTATTCTTGTTATTTGAATTCATTCATGCAAATACGTTTTATTTTTGTTATTTGAATTCTTTCATGCAAGTAGTCTGCCTTCTTAGCTTTTTTCCCTTTGTGTGTAGTTCGCATGGAGCCTGTACCACAACGACTATCTGTTTGTTCATATCACCACATCAGCTCAAAATCTAAGCATATCAAATGCTTGAGTGGGCCAAAGTGTCTAGCCTAGTGCATGAACCTTTGAAATGGGATGTGACTGGTCACAACAGTATTCTTGTTCTTTAAATTCTTTCATGCAAGTAGTCTGCCTTCTTAGCTTTTTTCCCTTTGTGTGTAGTTCGCGTAGAGCCTGTACCACAATGGCTATCTGTTTGTTCATATCACCACATCAACTCAAAATCTAAGCATATTAAACGCTTGAGTGGGCCAAAGTGGAACTGCTGTCGTTGGAGGACATCTGCTGACTTCTTTGAGTGTATCTTGTACAAGGGCATAGCCACACCCTTTTCCATCTCTCCTACTCTTTCAACATGGGATGAGCGTGTCGTACCCCCTTTAATTATAATAATTATAAGTTAATGCTACAGTTATTTGCAGATTGTTTCACATGTTTTTGGTTGATTTTCCTTTAACCATTTCTTTGTACGCCAATTATTGGAAGGTAACGATTTTCCTACATGTAGATGTTTGGTAAAAGGACCTGCCAGGGTCAGGTCGGACGGCCCCGACCAAGTTAATTGAGATCAGGTCTGTTTTGGCACCCACTAGGAGAGTTTTTAAGATACACGAATCTAAATTTCAGATCACTAAGAAAATTATATACCTTGGCCCTATTCGACAACACCATCACCGTGAATGAATTAGATTTAAAGAAAAATTGCTAGAAGAGACAAATTAGAGAAACCTAATTCAAGTGGGATGAGAAATCCAAATTGAGAAAACCAATACAAAAAGGGGTGTGCATCTCTTCTCCGCTCACAAACCCATGCCCTTTCCAAATGTCCAAGGAAGAGAGAGAGAGAGAGAGAGAGAGAGAGAGAGAGAGAGAGAGAGAGACGTCCAAGCTTACATGCCAATCCCTTTTCTTCCTTCCCCACACATATGTTGTTTCCCTCTTCCTCAGTTACATCATGGTTCATGTAGAAGCCCTCCTTGTAACGTCCCAGAAAAATCCATGCAAAGACTCGAGTACCACCTCAAGCAGAAATCACTCAGGATCAAATCCTTTAGGAATTAGATGAGGATTAACTAGTGTTAAACTAGATTACATGTAAAATCAACACTAATCACTTTAAATATAATCTGCAAGACTCAAAACGTGTAGAATCATTGACGCTAGGTTACCCTAAAATCTAGGATCAATCTCATTACCCAGTTGCTCTCGGGAGCACATTGAAATTTCGTATCGGACCTGTACCGCACGTCAAAAGTCCGATTAGTACAAGATTATATAATTAAGACCGCCTTGCTGGACTTGACCACCGCCTCAGAAATCAAGTCTAGATAGTGTCCCGAAGCTATTCGCTTGAGCTCAGAGTGAAGTGTGTGAGAAACGTGGATATCTTAGAAATAAAAATCTAAACTTAAGTAATATGAGACTTATCGCTTGCGGGCTGAATATAAGGATTCAGACGATTAGAATCTGACCCAAATATACCCTTGGATCAGGAGGAATTTCATACACAGGTCAGTGTACTTGTAGCCCTAATCGGTGAATCGTGGACCGTTGAATTGAAACTGGTCCACCACAGGCGATCTGTAAACCCGATCAGACCGAAAACTCAGCTTGACCAAGATCCATCATAAGGGAGCTTAAGTCTGACCTTAGGCCCAAGGGGGGCTCCAAAAATGCTCTGTTGAGCTGAAACAGATGTTCTTTGGACATAACCTAAGTATACCTTGACCCTGAGGTTATTCCCATCAGTTTTAGGCCTATATAAGGGCTTGAAACCCTCACTCTCTTACTCCATACGATTCTCTAAACCCTAAGAGAGAGAAGAGGAGAAAGAGAAGGAAAGAGAGAGTGAGAGTTGGAGTTCATCCCTGGGATTCAATCCCATCACTCCACGGGCAGAACTAGCTTTTCTGTATTGTTATTCCGACGATTTCGATCCCGTTCTTAGGTAAGAAATCCAACCCCTAATCTGTTTTAGGGTTTTAGATAGTGTAAGTGATGAAATAGCTAACCTAATTCATGCTATAGGTCGCCAATCCGCTGTTGACAAAGACTAAGTATCTAAAATGACTCCGTTACGCGTTTACCGGCGTAAGGTGCGGACTATAGATGTATAAGTTATGATTTTCAAGGCTTTCAATGTCGGTTAATGATTTATTCTTGACGTGAATACTATTTCACATGCAAAATGCGATGTCTGTTTTGTGTTTCAGTTATATACGAACTATGTGGCGTTTAGCGTATTCTTTGTATTTGTAGAAAGTACCGTATACTTATGAAATTTGAAAGGGTGTTTGCCATGATTAACTCTCGTCTATATATGCTAGATGTATAAGTTATGATTTTCAAGGCTTTCAATGTCGGTTAATGATTTATTCTTGACGTGGATACTATTTCACATGCAAAATGCGATGTCTATTTTGTGTTTCAGTTATATACGAACTATGTGGCGTTTAGCGTATTCTTTGTATTTGTAGAAAGTACCGTATACTTATGAAATTTGAAAGGGTGTTTGCCATGATTAACTCTCGTCTATGTATGCTAGATGTATGTATAATAACTCCTGGGCGAAAGGATTAGCCTTAATACATGTTATATCAACATACGTTGTGTATGTTATTATGTGTAGCTTAAGTGTTTGTGAAAATGACTGAATGAGTATAGAATTTGCATTCGTGCTCGCCATAACTAATAGTCGTGCAAAAATGATTGTCGTATAGGCGACAACCCTTTGACGAAAGGATTTGCCCTTATATGTATGATAACTAATATATAATATATATGATGGAGGGTGTAGTCTAAGTGTTTGTTGAAATGACTGAATGAATATGAAATCATGATTTGTACCTACCGTGGCTATGGGATGCAAGTACATGATGATTGTGTATGTGACAACTCCTTGTCGGAAGGATTTGTCCAAGTACATGTTAAAAATCGACATATGTCATATAGGTTGATAGGTGTAGTATAAGTGTTTGATAAAATGTTTGTATGAGTAAGTATTTGGTGAATTGTACTGTATATGGGTGTTGAGATAGGATTCTCAACTACCTTAGAGATGTGTATGATTTCCTCCATACAACTTATTTAGTTTCTTTGTTTTACTTATGAAAGGCATGTGTATGGATTCTTGTTTATGTTGCATCTTATAACATGCTTGATAATATGATTGGACTACTTGGTTACTTCTGTTCTGACTACTCCACATGCTTTTTGGTTAAGGTTGAATTTGTATGGGGCTATGCTATGGTCCAGGCAATCGGTAATAGGCTTTGAGTTCGTGGCTGAGATTCATTCGCCACGTAGGATGTGTTTGACGAACCCGAGCCGTACTAGAGTTGTCGGTAGTGGTTAGGCCACATGGAGTGTTTATGCACTTCATGTCGATCAACTCGATGTGTGCTCGTACTAGTCGAGTTTGTCAAGTAACTCGATTGACCCGATGTATGTTCACCATGTTTGGATGCTACTGCTTGAACCTAAGGTACCAAACTCACCCGTGAAAATCCCGTAAACCTTGGTACCTCGATCCGTTAAGACTCATGAGCTGGACATGGTGGTATGGGACACCGTGGTCAAGCTGTCGGCCTACGCTGGGGCGACGAGCCTCCCCATAGTGACCATGAGCAACTCAAACTCGTGACCCGAATACGGTGATATGGGACACTGTATTCGAGCTGTCGGCCTCTATTGGTATAACTTGGCTGTGGTCTCCAGTCGGGTTGGCGACAAGCATTCAAAAATAGATTGCCAGTTGGTAGGGCATTGGTGGAGTGACCTCGAGTACAAAATAAGCCTACCCCGGCACAGCCTGGCTATGGTCCCCAGTCGGGTTGGCGACGAGCCTTCGAAAATAGACTGCCAGTTGGTAGGGTGTTGGTGGTAGTGACCTGAACTTACCTATCATATGTGATTAACTAGGATTGACGACCCTAGATGAATCATTGTTTGGGGATCGATATAAGGGAGGTACCTTAGTTTCCCAATCCTATTATATGAAAATGACTAATAAAAACTTGGTAATCATGCTCATAACATTGCACTGCATATGCCCCGGGTTGAAGAGCACAGAGGGAAGAAAGCATACTGCGACCATAAGATGGTGTCGCACGAGGGAGTGTAGGCGAGGGCATGCATCATTATTCATATCATTCTTACATTAATAAGAGGATTCAGGGATGTTTGATTTTACTGCTTTATCATTACTGCTTGACTGAATTGATAACATATTAACCTTTGCTGTATAGTTCCATTGAGTTGATCACTCACTCCCATGTTACGGGACGGTATTTTAAACACCAACCAAACTCTATATTGATTGCAGATGACGACGTGACTCCTGAAGCGGAGCCAGACTTCAAGGACGACGATGAGGCATTCTCCTACATGCAGTTTTCAGGCAGGTCTATGTAGACTATGTTCTGAACGACGGAGTTATAGGGATGTTGATTAGATGCCATTACACTTGTTATTTTGCACTTTTGAAGTACCCATGTATATTCTTTTTGTTTATTTTTAGAGTATACATGTATATATATAACCTGGTAACATGTTCACACTCTAAAGACTCATAATAGTTTATATATTTTATATATTTATTACAGTCTTCCACTTGCATAATTTAACCGTCTTTGGAGTATGATATGCTGTTTTGGTGTAATCCCACTCATGTTTAATGCACTAACACGGATAACATTTAATTATCATTATCTATGTTGCATAAGTGATACGTTGGAACTCAGGAGCGAAGATTATGCTCGACCCCCGATTTTCGGGGCATTACACTCCTACATCAACATCTACCTAGGGTTTACATTTAAGGCTAAGGTGGGGGATTCCTTTAAGCTTATATTAATTTAAATTGATTTATACATGATTTGTCTTATTTTTGCATATTTATTTTTTGCTGTGATTTCCATGCCAATTGATTGATAGACTGTTATGAATATTTATCATTATGAGAATTATGTTTAAGGTATGATTTTAATTATACATGATTTTTATGAATTTATGTAGGGTGATGGATATAAGCATTGCCCCTCTATATTGAGTTGGCTTTTTTCTCATCTTCCATTATTTTTCTTGAGTTAGCCTAATGCTACTATTCTCTTTTATTAGGTTAGCATTATGCTACCTTCTTTATGGCTTGGGCATGTGTCTTGAAATTTCAAAACTCTCATGGTTCAATTCATTTCCCTATTTATGTAAGTAATGTGTTAGAGGTCTCACATCTAATGAACGTAATGCACTCTAGGTAGTGACACTCTTAGTCGACACATAATTTCATGGGTCTGGGTAGTGGTGCACAATCAATGTAAGTAAATCTCCTTGCGTGTTACATCACTTTTGGGATTAGATGTCGCAAATAATTGCTACATGAACAAATCGTGCCATGTAAATCTTCTGATCATACGTTGTGTTGCCTCGAGGTGTTCACATAAATCCACGGCAGCATTGGACATGCCGTGAATCTCCGTAGTATGGGATGTGGGGCGAGCAATATTTTCTATGAATTATATTCTACATTGTGATGATAGCTATATATGATGGACCGCACACACTATGCGAAGCATGCATTCATGTAGATTGGTTGCGCATACCGATACCATTTGCAGTAGTGGAGTACGAGATGTATCGAAACCCTCACATTATTCTCATAAATCTCTTAAATTATTGTTAATATTAACGGATAACCATCACTATGATTAGGGCATTGACCCTATCCAACCATACAAACATTGCAGGTGAAGTGCAGATTGAAGATATAAATGATGATCGCTTTATGGAAGATTATTCTGAATAAAGAATAAGGATAACATTACGTTTAGCTTTATTTAATTTCCCACTTGAGAGGGTGTTAGACAGTTATTTGATTTTATACTTTGAATGAATAAGAAGTGCAATTGATTTTATTCGTGACGGGTTGCCTTTATGAATGTAAGTGAATGAGATTTAAATGGAAAAACAAGTACGATCTTGAAGCATCTAATTATTACATTATTAACACTCAGAATTCTAGGGCATGAGTATGTACTCGAGCCACGAAAACTCAGGGCGTTACACCTTGATCCTTGGTCATTTTTTATTGATTGTTTTAAATCCTTCTACTTCGTTAGATTAAAGACCAAGATAAACTCCATTAGTTTTAAGTGTGTTCTCACCAAAGTCCTTATGGATTGACCTCAGTCTCATCAAGTTATTACTGCATCGTAACTTTGCACGTGGAGTTTAACCCTTGGGTTAGATCAACGGTATAGGGGTGAGTATACCCAAGTGTTGAGCTTGGAGTGGCATGAAGGATAGGTATTAGAGCTTAGATCGTGGGTTCTATCAAGGACCTAGGGTTGAACTTTGAAAACTTAGAAAAAAAAATTATGATTAAATTCCCCTTAATTGCAAAAAATAATAATAATAATAATAATAAATAAAAAATCAAAACCATAGACTCTTAATGCATTGTTTATCTAAATGTATATCATGGTTGGAACTAAGACAAAAAAGACCATGGTGAATGCATCAACATCTGGTACTGTAGAAGATAACCACACCATGGATAGAGTGTTGCAAGCCCTCAAAGACATAACCTCCATCTTAAACCAATAAGCTCATGTGGAGCCCGATTGAGTAGGAAACTTATAAGTAAAGGAGTTTAAGAGGTTAAGTCCACTAGTCTTTAAAGGACAACTTGATTTGATGGAGGCTAAGAACTGGAAAACCCAGAGTGAGGAAGATCTTTAAAGTGATAGGGTGTGATACTAAGCAAAAGGTCACCCTAAAAATTTTCGTCCTGGAAGGAGAGGCATATTACTAGTAGAAGATTGTGGCTAGGGCTATCAGAGGAGTAGTTTGGACATGGGATAAATTCTCCAAAGAATTTAATAAGAAGTACTTTCCCGATAATATTTGGGAAGAGAATAAAGTGGAATTTATGACTTTAGAGCAACGAGACATTACGGTGGGGCAGTACGAAGAGAAATTAATCAAACTATTCCATTTTGCTACCTACTTAGTAGTGGACAAAAATCACAGGGTAAGAAAAATTGAAAGAGGACTAAAGGGATCTATCATAGCAAGAGGCTTAATACTTATGTGGAAGTAGTTAAGAAAGCACTAATCATAAGAAAGATAATGAGGACTTTTGGAGAAGCAAGGAGCAAAAGACAAATATTAAAGGGAAGGGCAAGCCTGACCCTGATATGTTGTAGGCACAAGACAATGCTCCCAAGACGCGGATGACGACTCACTCAGGATCAGCCTAGCTAGCCCCTACCAGTTCAGGGGGAAATGTTATAACTATGGAGAGGAGAGCTACCAATACAGATACCATACCCGTCCGTCCATAACAAGAACATCAACAGTACTAGCAGATGCCTCCCCAATCACAACAAAGGCCAGAAGGATACCAACCACAACAAAGGCCAGGTGGATACCAACAGAGACATAGAGGACAGTAGTACTAGATCGGGGGAGACTCAATGTTACCAAGGTGTGTAACAATAGTCATAATTCAATTCATGGATAGATGATAGTGCTAACAACAGGCAAGGAGGCAAGGAGGCAAGGAAGACATGCCCCACAACAGCTAGCCTAAGGAGAGTTTAATGGTGGCACCAAAGGACAGGAGCTTCACTAGGACTATAGTAAAAGGTGCCTTGATTATCTATTCCTCTCCTGCCCAATTTTATTTTGACTCTAGAGCAACTCATTCATCCATATGGGAGGATTTTATATATATCCATTAAGCCTATTATTGAGAAGTGGAGCCACATGCGCAGATTTTGTGTCGCAAGTCCTTTCGCAACTGGGATGCGAAAGGGAAATTACCAAAACTATAAATTGGGGTCCCTAGGGCTATTCTAGGGTTAAGGTGAATATTAAGAAATTATTCTAAGGTATGGGTAAGGGATTTTCTCTATACTTTCAAGGGAGAGGTTAGTATATTGCCTTGTAATCTTCATTTCTCTTCATAGTGGAATTTTGCATCCGTGGTTTTTTACCCTAGTTTGGGGTTTTTTCACGTATATCTTATCTTGTGGTTTGTTTGAATGCTTTTATTCCTTTCTAGTTTATATTTCTTCATGTTTATCGTTTGTGGGTGAGGCCTGAGATTGGATCTAGGCTCACTGCATTGTTGGTGTGCTGCGTAACAACTGGTATTAGAGCTATTGGTTTAGTTCTATTGGGAGCGATGGCGGAAGATGGAAAAACTAGAATTGAGAAGTTTGATGGTTCAAACTTTGCCTTCTGGAAGATGCAGATGGAGGATTATCTTTATCAGAAGGACCTCTATATTCCTCTAGGAGGAAAAGAGAAGAGACTAAAAAAGATGACGGATGATGAATGGTTTTTACTGAATAGGAAGGCTTTAGGAACGATCCGACTCTCTTTGTCTAAGAGCGTTACCTTCAATATATCCAAAGTAAAAACGATAAAAGAATTAATGGAAGCCCTAGCCACTATGTATGAAAAGTCTTTAGCATCCAACAAGATTCATCTTATGAAACAACTATTCAACATGAAGATGTCAGATGGTGGGAGCATGACAGAACATTTAAATGAGTTCAATAGAGTCATGAGCCAGTTGGAATCCGTTGGCATTGCTTTTGAGGATGAGGTCAGGGCATTATTGATCTTATCCAGTTTGCCAGATAGTTGGGATGGTTTGGTAATTGCTGTGAGCAATTCTTCAGGGTTGACAAAGTTAAAATTTGATGATGTGGCCGGTCTAATTCTCAGCGAAGAATCTAGAAGGAAGGCATCAGGAGTTTCAGGGGACTCAGGGAATGCTCTAAACATTGAAGGAAGAGGAAGATTGCTGAACAAAGGAGGTAATAAATACGGGCATTCTAAGTCGAGGAAGAAGTCCAAGGGACCGAAAGACAAAGATGGGTGTTGGCATTGCGGCAAGAAGGGGCACATGAAACATGATTGCAGGGCGCTCAAGAAATAAGAAGGAAGCTCTCAAGGCGGGAAGGATTCAGTAAATCTATCTGAGGAGAGCGACACAGAAGCATTGATCTTGTCTCTTGATGCGAGGAATGAGTCTTGGGTAATAGACTCGGGTGCTTCGTTTCATGCCACTTCGTATAAGGAAGTTCTGTGTGATTATGTATCAGGTGACTTTGGGAGAGTCTACTTGGGTGATGATGAGTCGTGTAGTATTGTTGGAAAGGGGGATGTTCATGTAAATCAGAAAGACGAAACCGTCTTGAAATTGAAGGATGTCAGACATGTACCGAGTTTGAAATGTGTCCGATCTCGGTGATAGGACGGTTGGCCGATACCGGTTATGTGACGACATTCACCAGTGACTCCTGTAAGATCACAAAAGGTGTCTTGGTAATATCTCGAGGCAAAAAGGAAGGTACTTTATACATGACTTCGTATAGTTCACTCACAGTCGCATCAACTGGAGTGAATGGGCAGTTATGGCATTAGAGGCTAGGACATATGAGTGAGAAAGGGATGAAAGTGCAATTGTCAAAAGGGAAGCTATTAGGGCTGAAGTCTATTGACTTGGAATTCTGCGAGGACTACGTGTATGGAAAGCAAAAGAGGATAAGCTTCAAGAAGACCGGACGCGCTCCAAAGACACATCTGTTGGAGCTTGTACACACTAATGTGTGGGAATTGGTACAGGTGTTATCTCTTGGTGGCTCACGTTATTTTGTTACCTTTATTGATGATGCTAGTAGAAACTGTGGGTCTACTTCTTAAAACATAAATCTGATGTATTTGATGTATTTAAGAAGTGGAAAGTTATGGTAGAAAATGAGACAGGTAAAACAGTAAAGTGTCTCAGATCTGACAATGGGGGAGAGTATTTTGATAAGAGGTTTGAGGAGTATTGTGTAACAAATGGAATCAAACATCAGAAAACGATTCCAGGGACATCACAACAGAATGGTGTGGCTGAGCGCATTAACATGACCATCCTTGAGTGCGCCAGGAGCATGAGGTTACATGCAGGGTTGCCCAAGACCTTTTGTGCAGATGCTGTGAATACTGCCGCATATCTCATCAATAAAAGTCCCTCAGCACCATTGGATGGTGGGTTACCAGAAGAAGCGTGGACTGGGAAGGAAGTGAACCTTGCACATCTCATACTGTTCGGTTGCACTTCATATGTTCACATTTATGCAGAGCACAGAAACAAGCTGGATACGAAGTCCAGGAGGTGCACGTTTATAGGCTATGGGCAGCATGATTTTGGCTACACGTTTTGGGATGTAGAAAACAGGAAAATTATCAGAAGCAAGGACGTAGTCTTCAATGAAAAAGTGATGCATAAGGACAGTGTGCAGGAAAACAAGGCCGAGAAAAAGGAATTTGTAGAGTTGGAAGAGTAACTGGGCATGGGTGTTACAACGCCACAGGATGAGGCAGAGCCACATACACCGGTTGTGAGGAGGTCTACTCTGGAGAGGAGACCCACGGTCCGATACTCACCCTCCTTACATTATCTACTACTGACAGATAATGGTGAGCCAGAGTGTTTTGAAGAGGCATTACAGTCAGATATACGGGTTAAGTGGGAGCAGGCCATGGATGATGAGATGGACTCTCTTGAGTCTAATCGTACATGGGAGTTAGTCACTCTACCCAAGGGTAAGAAAGCTCTTCATAACAAGTGGGTTTACAGACTGAATGAGGAGTACGATGGTTCGAAACGATACAAGGCCAGATTGGTTGTGAAAGGATTTCAACAAAAGGCAGGTATCGATTTCACTGAAATATTTTCACCGGTAGTGAAAATGTCTACGATTCGCATGGTCTTGAGTATAGTGGCTTCAGAGGACTTACATCTAGAACAGCTAGATGTTAAGACAGTCTTTCTTCATGGGGACCTTGAAGAAGAGATATATATGCATCAGCCGACAGGATACGTGGCACCAGGTAATGAGAACAAGGTGTGCAGACTGAAGAAGAGTCTATATGACCTGAAGCAGGCCCCGAGGCAATGGTATAAGAAGTTCGACAGTTTCATGTCAGAAAATGGTTTTAGGAGATGTCATGCAGACCACTGTTGTTACTTGAAGAAGTTTGATGCGTCTTACATCATCCTTCTTCTGTACGTTGATAATATGCTTGTGGCCGGTTCAAGCATGAAGGACATCTCAGATCTCAAAAGACAATTGTCTAGAGAATTTATCATGAAGGATTTAGGAGCTGCAAAACAAATCCTAAACATGAGGATAAAGCGTGACAGGGAAAACAAAAAATTAGTTTTGTCACAGGTAGAGTATATAGCCAAAGTACTTGATCGATTCAATATGGGAGTTGCTAAGCTGGTCGGCTTAGCAACTCCATTAACTAACCACTTCAAGCTATCTAAGGAGTAAGGTGTAAAGACGCAGGAGGAACATGACTACATGGCTAAAGTTCCATACGCGTCAGCTATTGGGAGTCTCATGTATACTATGGTGAGCACGAGGCCAGACATTGCTCAAGCAGTGGGAGTTGTTAGCAGGTTCATGAACAACCCCGGGAAGGAACATTGGAAAGCTGTGAAGTGGATCCTTAGGTACTTGGTAGGTACTAAGGACGTAGGGCTGTGTTATGGTGGATCAGAAATCAAGTTACAAGGTTACGTGGATTTAGATTTGGCAGGAGATATTAATAGCAGAAGAAGCACTACAGGTTATGTTTTTACTCTGGGTAGTCTTTGCGATCATTGGGTCTCTCGATTACAAAAGATAGTATCTATCGATCTGACGATGTAAGCGAGAATATGTTGTGGCTACTGAAGCATGCAAGGAGATGGTGTGGATGCAGGTTTTATGGAAGAGTTGGGTAAGAAGCAAGCGGATTGTGGCGCATACGGATGGCGGTCGAATGCAATACACTTGGCTAAGAATTCAGCCTTTCATTCAAGGACCAAGCATATTGCCATCAGATATCACTTCATACGTTCGTTACTGGAAGATAGATCGATTGCTCTGGAGAAGATTCATACAAGTGAGAATCCTGCGGATATGCTGACCAAGGCAGTCACAAGAGAGAAGCTGAAGCTCTGTTCAGCTTTGATTGGTCTTTAGATTTGAAGACGGGGAGGTGGTGCACTCTAGATAAAGAAGACAAAGGTTTATAGCGATGTATCTCCAAGTGGGAGATTGTTGAGAAGTGGAGCCACATGCGCGGATTTCGTGTCGCAAGTCCTTTCACAACTGGGATGCGAAAGGAGTTTCGCGGATTTCGTGTCGCAAGTCCTTTCGCAACTGGGATGCGAAAGGAGTTTCGCGGATTTCGTGTCGCAAGTCCTTTCGTAACTGGGATGCGAAAGGGAAGTTGTCAAAACTATAAATTGGGGTCCCTAATATTCTAAGGTTAAGGTGAATATTAGAAATTTATTCTAAGGTGTGGGCAATGAATTTTCTCTATACTTCTAAGGGAGAGGTTAATATATTGCCTTGTAATCTTCGTTTTTCTTCATAGTGGAATTTTGATCCGTGGTTTTTTACCCTAGTTTGGGGTTTTTTCACGTATATCTTGTCTTGTGGTTTGTTTGAATGCCTTTATTCCTTTCTAGTTTATATTTCTTCCTATTTATCGTTTGTGGGTGAGGCCTGAGATTGGATCTAGGCTCATTGCGTTGTTGGCATGCTACGCAACACCTATCCCCTGAAACACTAGAAAAAACTTCGATGATTAGCTCACTAATAATAAGTTCCATCATATTAGACCAGATATGTAGATGGTTGTCCTGTTGCTATTGGAGACTCGGTATTGCCTGTTGATAGATGCATGATTATGTAGTTATCCTAGGGATGGATTGGTTAGCCTCATACCATGCAAAGTTAAATTGTTTTAAGAAGATGGTTAGTAACCGCGGATGCAAAATGGCAAACCAATAGATGACCTTCCGCTCAAGTAGAAGTAGGGCAGCAGAGCTAAGTGTGGAATGGATTCCAATTGTTTGCGAGTTCCAAGAAGTTGATTTAAACATTGATCTTGTGCACAGGACTTCACTAGTATAGATGGTTCTATACTCCATGGCACTAATAGAGCTGAAGGAATTGAAGGAGGATTGAGAAGTAGTTAGATTAAGGTTTTATTTAACTTAACACATTTCCGTGGGTGCATTAATATTATTCCTAAAAAAGAAGGATGATTCAATGACACGGTAAACTACAAAAGGAGTGGAACCTATAAATCAGCCGTATCCAAAACTCGTGTGGATCATTCAACATGAAACGGTGGAGATTGAACGCCTGGTTGGTGACAGAAGTTTCATATCATGCCATGTCCAAAATTTCAAGAGTGAAGAGGTACGGTACCATCCATTTAGCAGGATATTTTCAGCTCCCAGCTGCGGTGGTCCCTGCACGGTTGGCTCACCTGATTGTGGGGCCCACCATGATGTATGTGCCTTACATCCATGTCTACGATGGAGATTGGAGTGAACACAACATCAGGTATCCTTGAAAGAGAACTCCCTTTCCTATTGAAATATGGGCATTTAAAAGTAACATGCATTGTCAACGAAGGTGGCCCACTGCATTGATGTTTCCATTGATGATTCCTTTCAATTCCATTGATGAAGGTGGGTCACCCTAAAAATATTAATGCATTAATAGTATTAATATCCTTTACCCATTTGTTCGACCAACTAAAAGAAGCCGAATACTTTTTCAGAATAGATCTATAGTTGGGATACCACTCAGGATCAAGAAAGAAGCTGTTCCAAAAATCGCCTTTCAGACTCCCTATGAATACTACGAATCCGGAATCATAATTGAAGGGCTGGACCATACTAAAAGATTAAAAAAGGAAAATAGTAAAATAGCCGACGGAGATGGGAAGTGACCCCCTTTTTTAACACCTTTAGGACGTATAATACATAAGCAGACTGACATGCATCACTGTCAGATCAAGTTGATCAAGTGACGGTGAGATAGAAAGAGAGAGGCATGGCCCTCAAATAATACTGTATTATGATTTTATTAAAACTCCCACGTTCCAAGCATTAATTGGGAAGTGCGTGATCAGTTGACATGACTAGTAACTTCTGAAGATATCCTTGTATTTATTATGTAGGCCATTACGTTCATCCGAGACATTTCTAATCTGGTAGTTACAACTGATGGGGAGATGTATGATGTTCGTTCGGCCCCAGGATATCTAAATGATCCTCGATTCCTGAGTTTTCCAACATGTGCAGCCCAACGCTGATCTAGGACCGGCTGATTATGGACCATGTCCAAAAATCTCTAGACGGGTCGGTCCTGATTTGATTGTCAACGGATGGTGATGTAGAAGCATCGCAACAGTGTATATTAAAGGGATAGAATACCGAATATTCCATGGCTAGGATCTTCTAATCTGTCATTTTGTTCTAGGACTTCATCCATCCATGGCTGTTATTTAGGACTTGGTCCATCCGCGTATGTTCCCATCAGAGTAATGGTGCAGATCAGTGAGACGGGACTCATGTGTACCAGTTTCCAGACTGAGGATCATATTTCATTTCCTGCTGATGGGACGCTGCGAAATTCCCGGAATTATATTATTTACCGGTGGAAAGCTAACATCCTTGGGCCGTCGGTAAGTGGCCTTCTACGAATCGCGATCCCACATTCAATTGAAAAACTCCAAAAATTGGATGGCTAGGATATTTCAACTGGGAGAACTTTCGATCTGGACGTCCCATCCACGTTAAGCCGGAAACGGATTGGCTACTCCCCCTGCCATCAGCCCCGTTGCTGATGGTCGGTCCTCTGTGGCCCCCACCATGATGTATATGTTTCATCCATTCCGTTAATCCATTTTTATGGATCATTTTAAGGCTTCGTCCCAAAAATGAGATGGATAGACCACATCACAGGAAAACAATAGTCATTGGATATCCATCATTAAAATCCTCTTAAGGCCCACTGTACTGTTTAATTGACATCCAATCTGTTGATTAGGTCATGGGCCCAGATGAAGGTAAAAAACAAAAATCAGCTTGATCGAAAACTTTTATGCCCCCGGAAGGTTTTTAATGGTTGACGCTCATTCCACTCTGTTTCCAGTAATGTGGTCCCCTTGAGATTGGGATATACCTCATTTTCTGTTCCGTCTCATAAAATGATATCAAAAAATAGATGAACGCCGTAGGTGAAACACATACATCATTGTGGGACCCATGGGGCACCGACCACCAGCCATGGCAGGGGAGTAGCCAATACGTTACCCGTCCCCCGTTAGCTCTCCATCCCTGCAATAGGCGGAAGCGGATTGGCTGGTGTACCTCACACTAGCTATATATCTGCCGCAGGTATGTGTTGTGCGAAGACGAACACTGACGCTCCTCGAGCTCCGAGTTGTACGAGCCACGGTGATGTATTTATTATATGTACTCCGTTTATCTATTTTTAGAGATTATTTTAGAGCATTATTCAAAAAATGAATCATATCCAAAGATCATATGCACCACACCAAAAATAGGAGGGGAGATAATGATTTTCACAATTAAACAATTTGTAGGCCCATGCCATAACGTTTATTTTCCATCCAATCTATTCATAAGGTCACTAAGACTTGAATGAAAAGGAAAAACAAATTTCATATCGATCCAAAACTTCTGTGACCCACAAAAAGGTTTCAATGGTAGACATTCAATCCCTCACTGCCTTTTGTAGTGTGGTCCACTTGATAGTTATATCTGTCTTATTTTTCGTCTCAAGCCTTAAGACGAGCTCGCCAAATAGATGGACAGCTTGGATATAACACATACCTCCTGATCAGATCCACAGAACTTGTTGACATCAATACAACAATTGTATAGCTGGTGTGAGGTACACCAACCAATTGGCTTCCACCATAGGCATGGTCTAGTTAAAGGAAGCAGATTGGCTAGCGTACCTCACACCAGCTATATAGTTGTTGTATTGACGTCAGCAAGTTTTGTGGGTCTGATCATTAAGTATGTATTATATCCAAACCGTCTATCCATTTAGCAAGTTCGTCTTAAGGCTTGGGACGAAAAATAAGACAGATCTAACTATCAAGTGGACCACACTGAAAAAAGCAGTGGGGGATTGCACGTCTACCAATGAAACCCTTTTTTGGGGTCATAGAAGTTTTGGATCGATATGAAATTTGTTTTTCCTCTTAATTCAGGTCTTTGTGACCTTATAAATAGATTGGATGAAAAATAAACATTATGGTGGGCCATATGAATTGTTTAACAGTGAAAATCATGATCTTCGTTGCTATTTGTGGTGTGGTCCATATGATCTTTGGATATGATTTATTTTTTGGATAATGCTATAAAATGATCTATAAAAATAGATGAACGGTGTAGATATAATAAATACATCCCTGTGGGGCCCATGTAACTTTGATCTCCTTTGAACTGTTCGTACAACTCGGAGCTCGAGGAGTGTTAGTGCTCGTCCTCGCACGACACGTACCTACAACAACTATATAGCTAGTGTGTGGTACACCATCCAATCCGCTTCCCTAGTTAAAACGGGTCTTGTGTCGCCTGTCAATTGCAGGCTAGCTACAGCAAAAAGGCGGCAAACAACCGACAATGAGGGACAAAACGATGATCTTTACTGTCCACTGCGAGGCTACATTGACATAGGAATGTACGTGATGACATTGATTACTGTTTTACTCAAGGGGATAACTACTCCAAATCCACTGAGATTAGCCGGACTCCTGGTAAGGATACCTCGAATACATGAGAAAAAAGATAATAAAATAAAAATAAAATTTAAAAATTTTAAATTTAATTAATTAATAAAAATAAATTTACAACCCTTTAAACACTGATATCAAACTTAGGAAGAAGTTTCATAATCAAATTAAGTCCAACTCAAACTCCCTAAAATTCATTCCTAACTTAACCTAAATTTACTATTTATAGTAAGTGTCCTATTTATCTTAACCACGTTGTTCTCCTAATTTTTCTAAGCACTTTTCATGTTAGACAAAACTCCTAAGGTTCAAAGGATGAAGAGCTATAATCAAACTAAAACTTACTATAAATAGTAAAAATGGAAATAAAATGGATTTTGACTGTTGATATGATGGTATCTCATAAATCTGGCATGGGTAACTCGACATAGCTAGGTTAGTTGACTAAAGTAGCTTCTCCTACATCAACATCATATATGGTATGTTGAGTAACTCATTTTGGTTTGTGAGATACGCCTGTTTTAAGGTTCTGATGGTCCAGATCACCTCTACCTCCGATCGAACATTCCCTAGTCCATCTTGGACATGAAAGTGTCTACAACCCTCTCTACATAAGTTCCCTCTAGTTCAAAAGAACTTGTCTTCAAGTTCTCATCTTGCTTTGGTCCATGATACTCAGTTAAGTCCATAACATTGAAAGTACGCGAGATCTCTATGTTATCTGGAAGATCAACAGCGTAAGCATTGTCATTAATCGTTTGGAGGATTGGTACCAGTCCAATCTTCTTGTTCTTCAACTTATTGTAAGTCCCAGTTGGAAATCTCTCATTGCGTAGATGGACCATAACTTGGTCGCCTACCTCTAACACCTTTTGTCGCTGATAGGTTGTGCGCCTCGTAAAGATACCCGGATCAAAAGTTATGGCCAATTTACGGTTCACCTTCTTTTGGTTCAATCATGCTAGGAATATATCGGTGTCACGTCCTACATCAAACCCCTCCACTTGGAAAAAACTCGTCTTCAAGTTACTCAAAGAACTTCTCTCATGATACTCAAATAACTTATTGTGCTGATGTTTATCAACATTTTCCTTATACCTTGCATTAGGCTCTTGAGATGACACAATACATGTACTCATGCTCTCCTTGACTTGACTAGTATGGATCAGTTCCTTCATTTGCCATTGTAGAATATCGCACTCTTTTGGACTTATTTGATAGTAAGGGAGGCTGGGCAAGCTAGCCCCAAGGATGAGGTCTATGTGATGTTCCCACATGGGGGCAATCCATCAGATAAATCTTCGAGCCATATTTTCTTGAATTAGTTCAGTAATGACCTTAAACTTAAGGAAAATCTTAAGGGTTTTAATTCCTCACCTTTACTACTATGGCGTACATCTCACTGGTTTCCTTGAATTCCTTCGTGAAATCTCAAATGGTCAGGAGGAAACTCTCCTCAACTTTAGAAACTTCAGGGTGGTTCTCTGGTGTCACAAGGGCAATGACCATCTTTTGACTGTCCTTGATGAAGACGCAAACATTATCTCGTCCTCAGTGGATCGCATCATGATCCGACTCTCATAGTCGACCAAGTAACATATGATATGCTTCCATGTCGAGCAAGTCACAAAGTATTTGATCCTTATAATTTTTACCAATTGAAAACGAGACAGTACATTGTTCGATTACCTTGGTCTCATTCACCTTTTTTATCTAACCAATTGAATAAGGGGAAAGATGTTTTGTCGCAGGTAGCCGCAACATGTCTACCAGCACTTTCGAGATGATGTCCTCGCTACTACCACTATCTATGATTATATCATAGACCTCACCTGTAACACCCTGTATCTCTGGTACACGGGTGTTACCCTTTTTAAACCTGCATCAACCTAAGTCGGAACGGATTAATCAAATAGCTTGAACTCAACTTATGCAGGGCGGGACTTCTAAGCACCATTAAGGGCCATTCTTCAGAGGTCCCAGAAGCTGGAATTCATCTCATGTCAGTTTAGAAGGTAACTTGGATTAGACACCTCAAATCAGAATAGTTCCAACCCAACTAACTATAGCAATATACGGTGGATCAATCTTCGAGGGCTAGTGAATAGCCAACCGAATGACCATTATGCTCTAAGTCCACAATAAGCCGTTGAAGTTTAATATCAAACCAATCCAACCATTGGATCAACAATCATGGGGCTAAATAGAGCCCGGGAAGTATGGTATGGCCCACCTGGGCCTCGGGTCCACCCTAAAAATGGGCCAGTACCCCCTTACGAATACTTATAAGATGTTTGGACGGATCAGATTCATCGCAACCATCCCGGTGGACCCCACACAGTGTGCATGTGCATCCCATGCACTTGTGCACGAAGTGCACTAGAGCTATTGACTCAGTCAGATGAGCTTTGACCGAGCTCTTTGCAAAAAGAGAGAAATAAATGTTCTCACGCCAAAACAAAGTTTGAAACTGGCGATCTTTAAGCTCCTAAGTGGCCCACCCTGGCCACTTTCCAAACCATCCGAACTGTCCAACTTCTTCGTGGGACCCTCGTGATCAAAACCGTATAGGCTTTTGATCCCTTGTAAACGGACGAAGGAGATGGGTTACAATCGTCCAACACACCACACATGGGAGGCATCCATGAGGTGGGACCAATCTGGGATCGGTTGGATGGCTCACGATCGGTCCGATTAGGCCATCTCATCCCTCCATTTTCCAGGGAGTGACGTGCTCTCCTTCTTGCCAAAAATGGCTAGGCAGGAACAGTAGGTAGAGAAAGCAAACGGAGACCTTCCTCACTGGGAAAGCAGAGGATGGCGCGATCTCGGCCATCCCCTGACCACGTGGAGGATCCGACCGTTGGGAGCTCTCTACCTAGCTCTATAAATGGAGGTCTTGTAGACCTCAGGATTCGCACCTAAGTGAGAGAGAAAGGAAAGAGAGGAGTGGCCGGTTCCTCCTATTGTAGCTCGAGAGAAGAGAGCAGTATCCACATAACTCAGGTGACCATCTCTCCCATCTCCCTGTAGTTTTTAGCTAGGAGGAAGTGCCTCTTGCTTGGACTAAAACCAGGCTAAGTAATGGCTGAGATTCGGTCCAACAACAATGATGTTTGGGGCTGGAGTCGAGCCAAGCAACGGCTCCACTTCAGGCTGCAACACAGTTAAGCAGAGGCACTATTTCAGGCCTCAGTTGGGCTTTGTTTTGAGCTCTCAATAGAGCTTTAAAACAAGCTCAGGGACTAAGCCAATCGATGGCCGTGGGTCGGACGGAAAAACCGGTCAAGACAAGACTATGTTTAGGTTGAAACAATAGCCGAGTGGAGACTTTGTTTAGGCTGGAACAATAGCCAAGTGGAGACTTTGTTTGGAACTGAAATAGTGGCCGTGTTTGAATAGAAAGCAAGCCAACCAATGGCCGCATTCCAGGCTGGGATCGGGCCAAATAGTGGCTCCGATTTGGGATTAAAACCAAGCCAAACAGAGGCCCTGTTTTGAGCTGGAACTAGGCCAACCAATGGCCATAGTTCTGAGCTAAATCCAGGCCTAGAAACGCCTGCACTAGCCTTCTTAATGGTTGTGATTGGGCCGAGAAACAGGCCTTCGTCAGGCTTTGTTTTGGATTGAGACAGTGGCCAAATGATGGCTCTACGTGAAGGTATTCTGGCTTGGAAACAAGGCTCAAATGAACCTGGATTGAGCCCTCAGTTGGGTTTCAAAACAGGTCTAAGAATGGCCTTTTCTAGGCTCATCTGGAGTGTGGGTTCAGTAGCAACCATAACAGGAACCACACTCATGTCGGACCAAGATCACACCAAGTAATGGCTAGTTTCTAGGTCAGAACAATGGCTGAATCAGGCCCTTAGCAGGAGCTCTGTCTTGATCTGAAGTCAAGACGAAAAACCAGCCCCAAACGGGCTCTGTATCAGGTGGAAATCGGCCAGTAGAGGGGTCTTACGTTGGACTAGAACCAGGCTTCGAGCAAGCCTCTGATGAGGGCTGTAATGGTGCTGAAAGCACCCATCGGTCGGCCACTCTAAGAGCAGATGTAGGGAGGTTTGAGTGGACCTGGACCAAGCTAAAAATCAGCCCAGAACTGGGCCAATTACAGCAGAGCAGTGGGTGGACTGTGCCATGTACGTCTGTTGGCCTCATTGTTGTGGGCTACATGTAGCAGATGGGCCTCACTTGAGTTCCAAAATCTCAAGTGGGCCGCACCCTGTTTGAAGGCAGATGGGCCTCACCTGAGTTCCAAAATCTCAGGTGGGCCGCACCCTGTTTGAAGGCAGTGGGCCACGCCGTATATAATAGTGGGTCTCACCATGCTCAACGCAATGGGCCTCACCTGGGTTTTCAGCTCAGTAGAACACACCATGTCTGGTGGGCCTCATTACTTGTGCAGTGGGCCGCACTTGAAGGTGGACCTCAACAGGCCACGCCACACACCACGGTGGGATGTGCCCTGTATAAATGGGTGGGCCATACAGTACCACTAGGTGGGCCACACCCTATTCAGTGGGCCTCACCATAGGGTGTAACGGGCTGGTCCCCACTTGGGTTTGGTTAGACCCAAATAACTGGGCCGCCTATTATGGCAAAGGTCTGGTGGGCCCAGCCACTTTAAAACAAGCCCAAGAAATCTAACTTTGGGAACTCTTGTCTGATGCAAACTGATTTCTCTAGGGAACTATTTGAGTGACGTGGAGCCGCTAGCTTCTCAAGGGAACTCGCATCAAGGGACGCCCTACAACTTGTCTGGTGATGATTTTCTTTCCCTTGGGCTTTCCATCCCCAACTAGACTAAGAATAGTCTTTATGATAATCTAAAAATGTAGAGGCATATAATGTTTATTTAATTTTTTAAGACTGCTTCAAGGAATGATTTAATAGCTTGGGAATAGATTTGCTAGATTTGTGCAAATTAATGATTCCCATGATTTAGAAACATGGACTTGAGACTACTTAGTACATTCAATTGTTGAGATTGAAAGCATGCTCTAGGGTCACCTTTATGCTTGGTTAGCTCGCTTAAACCTGTATATTAAATTTACCCAAATTACATGCGTGATGTGCTAGTTCACTTAGTACATATTTTGGATTATAAATTCATGATCACGTGACTCATAGGAATACATGCAATACTCTTTACTTCTTATTCATAAGTAGGTTCCATGCTATTGTTATGGTACACACATTGTTGAAATCTCTCCATGAAATTCCAACTAAGGAGAGTTCGTGCTTGGGTTGTAACTAGACTAGTTGTGACATAAGTAGATCCCCAACATGGAGGTTGTGTTAGTATCGTTTAATTTTGGAATTTACTATCCAGGTGTGGTCTCACCTATCTAACTATGAAATGAACCTTACAATATTTACAATTATCGTGGTTTAATCATCTTTGAATTATACATGCCGTCATGTTTAATCGTCGTACTTAACAATTTCGATACTACATTCTAAGTCAGCATCTAGTGGTGGCCCCATTCGCATTAGAATTGATTGACCACATGTTGGCGGGATCTACAACACACTCTGAGGCAGAAGTCTCATGGGCCGGGGATGGTAGTCATGGGATACTATGCTCGAGTCGTCGGCCTACGCTGGGCCATGTGCTCCCCGTAGTGACCGTGAACTTATTTAAATTAGCTGGGTGTAATTGGACTAATGACGGATTGGCTAATCACGCATACATTGTATCTGGGCGGCGACGAATGGCTAATTTTGGATGTTGTAGCACGTGCCTAATAGGATTTAGTTGGGGTATCGTTTCGCTAGCTCCTAGACCATCGAGTATTGACCCACCTTTGGTGAGTTTGGCACTATGCATGTACTATGTACTTTCGCTGGTGACCGGCCACATTGTATGGGTTTTGCCTAAAAGCCAACTGGATGAGCATTCCAGTTGATGTGCACTCATACATCCATGCATTTAATAAGACTGCATCATGTATTGTTTTGTGTGCTACATTGTTTTATGTTATATCTTGTCTAGGGTTGCAGTGTGTAATCTTGAGGGGAAATCACACTGAGTTGGTCACTTATTCATCAATGTTCAACCATACAAAGGACGTAGGTACAGGAGCCGATGAATACGTGGCAAATCTGGAGGCGGTGGCGGTCGAGGAGGAGCTTTATGACGAGGAACCATAGCAAGAGGCGGCTGTCTATTTTGGGCTAAACCAGTAGATTAGCCTTCATGATTATTTCAATACATTTAGAAACTTGAGGTTATGTAATTGTCCCCCAGTTAAGTGGGCCAGAATATTGTTCACATTTTTGAATCACATCTATGCTATGTTTCATTCTCGCTATTTGCGCTTTGATCTACTTATTGATTACCACTACTAGTAGTTAACTCCTGGGTTTTTTGGAACGTGAGGCATATACTCGAGTCTTGAAAATCGAGGCGTTACATCACCATTGATGATACATTGCATATGAAATATATTATGCCATTGTGGATGTAACTCCTTCCGTCAAGTGTATGGTAATTGCCTCACCACCAAGGATTCACCATGATCCTTGACTGTCCATTCTTCGTCACCGTCTCCTTTCTCAGTGGCTTCTTCATCTTCATCAAAGCCAGGGTCTTCTTCCGCTGCATCACCTTCAATGGCCCCTTCATTAATGGTTGAGTGGGCTGCGGGACGTTGAGGGCGGGTGTTTAATAAGTGGCTCGATTAGCCATAGTAATAATAATTGTTTGGCCTTAGCTAACCATAAGAATTTTGAATCTTACTTGGACCCACTATTGTGGGTGCTACATGTTGAGGCTTAGATAGGTCACTTCCCGTATTACGGTTTACGGTTGTAGGAGATTGATGATGTCCTCCTACTGGTTCTTTTCCTTGGGCTAGCATTGAATCCTGCGTGAGACCCGTCATGGGGGGCCGAGTTGAAGGATAAGATCGACTAGGGACTCTTACAAGTTGTGTTTACGCCCTACCTGCTAATTGAACCACTTCATCCACGGTCCTTACTAAGTGCATTTGAACTCAGTCCTGAATAGTTGATTGTAACCCACCTATAAATTGTGCTACCTCCTGCGATTCAGTTTCTAATAGATCATTCCATGTTGCCAACTACTAGAATTCTTCGGTGTAATCTGTGATGGTTCGATTCCCTTATCAGCAATTTTGGTATTGCTGGAACAATACATGCTTGTAATCACTAGGGAGGAATCGTGATCAAAGAAGGCGTCTCATCAATGGCCATGATCGGATAGGTGCCTTATTTTGTCAGGCACGTGAGAGTTGTAATTTCTCCCACCATGCAAAAGCACCATATTTTAATTTAAACACTACGAATTTCACCTTTTTATATTTCAGGATGTCCATGTAATCAAAATATAATTATACTTCGGCTAGCCAGTCGAAGAAATCATTTATACGTAATAAGCCATTAAAACTAGGAAGTTCGGCCTTACCTCGATAATCTCTTTTATCATGATCTAGTTGATCGCCTCTATGGACTGGTCGTCGGGCAAAACCGTCATCGAAGTCCTCGTCACTAGAACTCGAATCATTTGGAGTAGCCCTACGATTCACCACTGGTAGTGATCTACAAAAATCGGGTTGTGTCATACAACAACTATGGGCGGCTGAGTATCACATTGGGCTTGGGATGAAATTAACACATCTATAATACAATTGAGGGTTGTTTACATCTCTTGCATGGTCAACTGACTCAGCTTGTGGAAAGCTTCCAGTCTTTCTAAAAGATAACAATTCATGTATCATCGTCCATATGATTTTGGTCCATACCTTCGTTATTTGCCACCGGTTCGATAGGAGTACTTGCTCTAGTACCAATTGACACAGGGATGGATGTGATGAGGTCGATCACCGTCTTCCTCAAGGGGATAAACTACTCTGAATCCATAGTGCTTCTCTGAACTCCTCACAAAGATACCTTGAATTCATGAGGGAAAATAAAAAAAAATTAGAAATAAATTTTAAAAATTCAAAATTTGATTGATTATTGATAAAAATGAATTTACGACCCTTTAAATAGTGATACTAAACCTATGAAGAAGTTTCAAAATCAAACTCCAACTTAAACTCGTTAAAATTCATAATTTACTATAAATAGTAAATTTATTATTTATAGTAAGTGTCCTATTTGGCTTAACCACATTATTCTACTAGTTTTTCCAAGTACTTTTCATGTTGGACATAACTCCTAAAGCTCAAAGGATGAAGAGTTATAATCAAACTAAAACTTATTATAAATAGTAAAAATAAAAGTAAAATGGATTTTCGACTGTCGATCTGATGGAATCTCACAAATCCGGTATGGGCAACCTGGCATGGCCGGGTTCATGCTAGGTTAGTTGGATGAAGTAGATTCTCCAACCTCAAAATCATATATGGTGCGTCAAGTAACTCATTTCAGTTTGTGAGATATGTTTGTTCTGACAGTCTGGATCGGGCTTTCTCTGGTCCATTTTGGACATAAAAGTGTCCATGACCTGCTCTATATCATACACCCATGTGTTTCTTTTTCGCTGGGCCATGTAGATTATTCTAAACACTGGTTAGAGAGTGACGCGGGGATGGACATGATGAGGCCGATCACCGTCTTCCATAGGAATAACTACTCGTAATCCATGTAGCTTCTCTAAACTACTTAACACAGATTTCTTAAATCCACAAGGAAAATTAAGAAAATAAAATTAATTTTAGTAAGAAATAAAATAATTTTAATAAATTTGAAAATTAATTAATTAATGATAAAAATTAATTTATGGTCCTTTAAATCGTGATATCATGTAACATCCCGAATTTTCAGGGCCAGAGTTTATACTCATGCCTGAGGAAATCGGGTGTTAATAATGTCAGAAGTTGGATGTCTCAAGGTCTTGCCTTGAGTTTCCTCTCATTTAGATCACATCCAGTTACATTTGTAATGGTAATCATTCACAAGAACAAAATTAACTGCATTTATCATTCCAAAATCAAATAAACTGTCTGATGCTCTCTCAATGAGAGCTTATTATAATATCTGAATTATGTAGCAGAAGCATAAATAAAATAAATCAAAAACTATTTTCCTATTCTTATTCAGTAAAATCTTCTATTGAGAACTGTTCTTCTGGGTGTTCAACCTATACGTCACTTGCATTATGGAGGCCAGCTGCCCAGGAGAGCCACTCGAGTGATTCCCGCTCCACCACCTGTGACTCCCGCTCTACCACCTACGACTCCCACTCCACCACCAGAGACCCCTTCTCCCCAGCCTGAGGATGCCGCTCATTCACCCAAGACCAATGCGGATCTGACCGTACCGCTGAGTGCCTCACACCTACAGCAGATGTTGTAGGCTGTGATAGCCGCCCTCCAAGGGCAGGGCAGGCATCCCTCTGTTTTGCCAGCTCATGCAGAGCAAGTGCGCGAGTACCCTTCTTCGAGAGTTCCGATAGCTTGATCCCCCGCGTTTCCATGGCGAACCATACCCGACAGCAATTGAGAGATGGCATTCCGAGGTAGAGAAGATTTTTGATATGATGACATGTACGACCCAACAGCGGGTTCGGTTAGCCGTATTTCTTCTCCAGGGCGAGGCCGAGCACTGATGGACCTCCATCACCCGTGTTGCAAGAGCTGACTTCTTCTGGACATGGGAGGATTTCATTGACCGATTCGACCAGTAGTACTTCTTTGACCACATTCGTTGGCAGCAACCGTTAGAGTTTAAGACCTTGGTACAAGGAGACATGTCTGTGGCGCAGTATACGGCTCATTTCACGGCGCTATTAAGGTTTGTGTCATATTTAGTTGATGATGAGGAGCTGAAGGCCCACCACTTCAAGAACGGCTTGCGTTACGGTCTTCGAGGCTGTGTTGTTGGGCATGATCTCCCGGCTTTTCAGGCTGTAGTAAGGAGGGCTCAGATTTATGAGACTAAGTGGACTGACATGCAGAGCAACCGTGATCAGAGGAGAGACCAGAATAGGCAGGTCCCCTCAGGTAGCTCCCAATAGTAGAAACATCGTCAGCAACAGAGGCACATAGGCCGCCCAGCCGCTAGAGTACCAGCAGCACCAGCAACACCCCTGGCACCACCTTAGAGGCAACTTCTCGGTACCTGTTATGCATGCGGTGGGATAGGACACCGTAAGTGGGAGTGTCCTGACCGCAGCAGCAGAAGCCGAGAGCATTGCAGCAGCCTCCACAATAGCAGTTGAGAGCACCGCAGCAGCAGCAACAACAGCTCCCACCACCGAGGCCCCCTCAGCAACAAAGATCGGTACCGGATCCGAGACCTTAGCAAAGCAAAGCGGCGGTTTCAACGCCTCGGTGACACCGGCGGAAGCAAGAACACCCTCGAGGGGGACAGCACCTCTCCAGCCAGTTCAGGCTAGGTTCTACGCGACTCAACAAGACCCGCAGTCATCTAGAGGAGTCGTTGAGGGTATTCTTCCTGTCTCTGCATTCATTATACGAGTTTTATTTGATTCTAGTGCTTCGTATTCTTTTATGTCCGAGGGATTCTACCGTTCTACTGGATTGCCGACAGAGTCTGCTCACGAGGGGTTAACCGTATCGACGCCCTTAGGGAAGACTACAGTATTAGTCTGCTTTTGCTTGTTTTGCCCCGTTCTGGTTGGTGATATCTTTTTGCCTGCTGATCTGTTTATGTTGCCGATGTCCGAATTTGATGTCATCCTGGGCATGGATTGGCTTGCCGGGTATCACGCTATCTTGGACTGCTCCACGAGGACAGTCACGTTTTGTATACCAGGCTTGCTGCAGTTTCAGTTCGTTGCTGAGCCCAGAGGCGATCCATTATTTTGTCTCATGTCGTGCGTAGTAGAGGAGGCCATAGTAGCGAGTATTGATCAATTGTCAATGGTTCGTGATTTTTTCGATGTATTCCAGGAGATTCTGGAATTGCCGCCGCATCGGCATATTGAGTTTTCGATTGATCTTGCGCCCGATACCCACTATTTCGAAGGCCCTATATTGTATGACACCAATGGAGTTGCGAGAGCTACAGTGGCAGTTGGACGAGTTGCGTGGGATTCATTTGTCTGAGCAGTTCGCCATAGGGACTGCCAGTACTCTTCGTCAGGAAGAAGGATGGCTCGTTGAGGCTCTGCGTGGATTACCGCGAGCTCAACCGGGTCACAATCAATAACAAGTATCCACTCCCAAGTATAGATGATTCGTTTGATCAGCTGCAGGGTGTACAGTTCTTTTCGAAGATTGACCTGTGTTCCAATTATCATCAGATTCGGGTCCAAGAGGAGAACATTCCGAAGACGGCTTTCAGGACGCGCTATGGTTATTTTGAGTTTCAGGTCATATCCTCTGGACTGACCAATGCGCCTGCAGTATTCATGCAGTTGATAAATGAGGTCTTCCGTCCGTATCTCAACCAGTTTGTTATGGTATTCATTAATGACATTCTGATATATTCGATGACCTATGAGGAGCATGTGTAGTATCTGGAGATTACATTACAGACCCTCCGTGCCCACCGGCTGTATGTAAAGTTGGAGAAGTGCGAGTTTTGGCAGGATGAGATGAAGTTCCTCAGTCACGTGATGACGAGGGAGGGCATCGTAGTGGGCCACTCGAAGGTTGATGCAGTACATCAGTGGGGCCAGCCCACAAATGTGTCCAATATCTATAGTTTTCTTGGTTTAGCAGGTTACTACCAGTGTTTCATTGAGGGCTTCTCCCATATTGCAGCCCCGTTGACCAGGTTGACTCAGAAGGGCGCAGAGTTTATTTGGAGCGACGCCTATGAGCGAACATTTATGGAGCTGAAGAACCACCTCACGTCAGCTCCTATCCTCACTCTTCCCTCTAGGGGTGATGGATTTGATATATTTATTGATGCCTCACATATTAGTTTGGGGGTTGTCTTGATGCAGCACGGGAAACTGGTGGCCTTCACGTCTCGCTAGCTCAAGGTCCATGAGCTGAACTACCTCACGCCTGATTTAGAGCCGGCAGCAGTCGTCTTCACACTGAAGGTGTGAAGGCACTAGGTTCGAGATCTTCTCCAACCATAAGAGCTTGAAGTAACTATTCTCTCAGTCTGAGCTGAACATGAGGCAGAGGCGTTTGATGGAGCTCCTGAAGGATTATGATTTTTATCTCTAGTACCACCCAGGTAAGGTGAATGTGGTGGCGGATGCTCTTAGCCGTCAGCCACGAGGCCTGGTGGCACACATGATGATTCAGGAGTGGAAGATGTCACACCCTAAACTCGAAAACTAAGCTCAAAGAATTCCCGATCGCCAAATCCGAGGCTGACAACCTCTGTAGTACCCTATTCTCGGCTTTCGGCACCCATACGCTAGATTCCGATACTGGGATCCTATAAGGAGGATTTTCAAATATATTTTATCTCGTAATAAGCATAACCACAAGTTTACCCAAATCACAAAGGCAACATCATCATCACATATTCACTAATATAAACAGTTGAATATAGTGCTGAAAGGAAAATATACATTATCAAAAATTAAACTCCAGAAGACCGCTGCACGCTCCAAGCTCAACGCTGCTGCAACCTAACGTTACCTGCACGCATCTATCGTGCATAAGCTTATAGAAAGCTTAGAGGGTGGTGTAAATATGTGCGCGAGATAAGTGTCAAGTATACAATATCAGAGCTATGCAGAAACATAGTAAATCAAATATCATATACTGAGGATGCAATGCAATATGTGGTGCGAATAAAATGACCAAATTGGAGTGTGAAGTCAGGATGACAGTATGTACTAGTGCAGGCTGCGGGGTCCATCACAAGAGACTATTATCCAAACTAGTCCCATACCTAAATTTGGATAGATAGACTCAATGTGGTAAACTCCTGATCTCAGGTTGGTCGCACACTCTAACTGAAATCCTAACCATTGCGAAGGTACACATAATAATTAGTTGCACACCACCAGCCCGAGTAAATGGTGAATGAATGAATGAATGAGTATAATGCTGAGTATGTAACTCCTGCTCTATAAGTCCATATATCAATACCGTACATCTCTGGGATCATCATTGGGGTCTATTACACTCTACGCTAGCTTGCCGCCCCTATTCGAGCTCACAACTGGGTAAGTGGAAGAGACTTCACTATCCTCCTGCAAATATCGGTCCCAGCTCATTAATAGCGGACCCATTCCTTAAGTTGGTCAAACTCAACCTAGATATTGTCCCCTCACTCAGGTGGGTAAGGTCGCACCCTTTTCCAACCGACTACGACACAGTGGGAGACATGGCCTACTGGTATACAGCCCTCATGTGCTCATATATATCCACTCGGTTTAGACGTTGGAGCGTCCCCTAGCGTCGGGGGTCTAGGAATTTTCACCCAGGGACATCTATGGCACCTGTATGATAAAACCAAACATTTTCGGTGTCTCATCTGTCCATCCATGACATGCCTGTGGAGGCCACGACCCTGATGTCGCTAGGGCGTATGGTGGTTATATCACAAAATATGAGATGCATGAGTCATACCATCCAGTCATGCAGTAAACCTGTGCGTACCGTGCGCTCATGTGGGCAACTCTGTCTCTCAAGGAGTCTCATAACAATCAGCCCAATGGCATATGTAATGGTCAACCACATCTCATAACAAACATGTAGATGATGCGTATGGGCATGTATCATGATGCTATGCTGTCACATACTCGTGATCGGTATCGATAATCGGCATCGAGAATCGGCCTCAACAATTGGCCTCGATAATCGGCATCGATAATCGGCCTCGATAATTGGCCTATATGCAAGGCGGGGTCCGTAGATGAACAGCCGATCTAAACCATAATATAGGGATCGTCCCTCTGCCATGGATATGCCAAATCCGGTAGTATAGAGCCATCCATCCATGGAGATTATGAACCATGCAACATCAATGGGGCCCAATGATTTGGGTTGACCTAGAATAATGAGAATGAGCCTAACAAAGACCTAAGGGAAGGTCACAATGTGGACATTTAACCATCATTGCCCATCAATGTGGAAATTTAACCAACATTGCTCCTAAGGAGTGGCCCACATAGAGCCTAACATATAGTGGGCCCATGGCCTCACATAAGGGCCCAATACACATCCTATTGGGCCGTATCACATGGGTCTCAAATATATCACAATGGGTCACGTCACAAGGGCCTAATACAAGGACCTCATATACATCACATTGGGCCACACTTATGGGCCTCATATATATCAAGTGGGCCGCATTACATGGGCCTCATATACATCACAATGGGCCGCATCACATCTTCCTTACACATCGCAATGGGCCGCATCTCATGGGCTTAATATACATCACAATGGACCCCATCGCCTAGCCCTCAAATGCATCACAATGGGCCTCATCATATGTGCCTCAAATAAATCACAATAAGGTGGGCCCTACTCATTCCAAATGGGCCTTAAATACATCAAAATGGGCCACTTCCATGGGCCTCAAATATATCACAATGGGCCGCACAAGTAGACGACATAGATGAAACAAGTTCAACATGGTGGGCCCTGCATCCATGGCTAGACGGTGTGGATTTACAGCACATTCATCATGGAGTCCCACCGTCGGTGAGGATATACAACATGTGCATCATAGCTAGCCTCACGTCCTAGAAATGGACGGACGACCTGGATATAAATCACATACATCACATGGGTCCCATCCTACGGACTGTGCGGATAAGACCCATACATCACGGCCGTCCCACACGGCAGAAAATAGATGGACGGTGTGAATATACAATATATACATCATGGCGGGCCGAACAAATGGAAAACATAGATATACAATACATGTATCACGGCGGGCCGCACAAATGGACAGACGGTTTAGATGTAACACAACCTCATGATTAGGCCCACCGTCCTGGACAGATGGATGGTGGGGATAGAATAAATCCATCCAGATGGTCGGTATGGATACAAAATATATATCAAGGTGGGTCCCACCCCCACATGTGCCACACTGTAAGTGCT
The DNA here is from genome assembly GCA_030180095.1 of Magnolia changhungtana. NCBI lineage: Eukaryota > Viridiplantae > Streptophyta > Magnoliopsida > Magnoliales > Magnoliaceae > Magnolia > Magnolia changhungtana. Next base: position 239,154 of record JASAUF010000502.1, on the reverse strand, counting down.
ATAGTTTATATCCCTGTATGTTGTCAAAATTAGTGGTGACAAAAACACTGTTATATAACTTGCATTAGTGAAGCTCTTTCTAAAGTTCAACATTCATAACAAGCAAAGCTCACAACAAGTCTCTTTCTAAAGTTCAACATTCATAACAAGCAAAGCTCACAACAAGTCTCTTTCTAAAGTTCAACATTCATAACAAGCAAAGCTCACAACAAGTGAAGATTACTAGTACAAAGATCAACCTTGACTTCAAGTATTGCTCTCAAGACGTGACTCAAGAATGCAAGACTACAAGAAGAGTACAAGGCAGTTCTTATAGAACTCAAGACATTTTCAAGGTTGAGCTACATCAAGACTTCAAGGCTTAAACTTCAAGGTCACTTGTTCCTAATATTTTTAATGTCCTTACTTCTTTATTGAGGTTTGAATGACCATAGGTTGACCTTAGAAGTAGGCCATTTTGGATACATAAGTCATATGTATATGACACTTATTTTTGGGCTGTTCGGGGACTTGTCCTAGGCTTTCTTCGACTAGTCCTAGCTCTGCTTCGACCAGTCCAAGAAGTTCTTCGATCGGTCGTAAGGTTGTTACAAATTTCAGATAAAATTTGTTAGGCTTCGACCAGTCGAAGGAACAGTGTCGACTTCTTCTACGACCAGTCGTAATTCTTCGACTCAAAGTCCAGCGATAATTTACGAGGTCTTCGACCAGTCGAAGGAGACCTTCGACCAGTCGAAGGTGACCTACGACCAGTCGAAGGAGGCCTTCGACCAGTCGTAGAACGGTCAAAGCTTATCGCGCCCGATTTTTTTTCAAATCTGTTATTTCTTCGACTAGTCGAAGAGCTCCTTAGACCAGTCGAAGATGCGATCTGCTCACCTATAAATAGAGTACGAAACTCAGAAGAATTCAAGCAATTTTATTATTCCATTTTAAGCCAATCTTCGTCGAACTTCTGAGAAATAATTTTGTGCTCCATCTAAGCTAAGTGTGCTTATTTTATATTCTCTTTCTTTAGCTTTGTTTAATTGATTTTGTTTCTACTATTCCAATCTAATTTGATACGAGGAATTGTTATTCCCTTTCTTTGGAATCAAAATCAATTAAGGCAAGCCCTAGTTGGTCTAATTTTAAAATATATTAGAACTAGAACCATTATAATTGAGTACTGGACATTGAACTTGAACATTCAATCATCTACTCGATTTGGTTCTCTGGGAACTGCTACAACGAAGGAGTTAATCGGGTATTTTACATTTAATTGTAAATTCCTTTCGGTTTTGGTTTCTTTCAAGATTTGCCGAGAAAAAATCTTGTTGTATTGGTTATCGAGAGGAGAGCCAGGAAAACTCGAAGTGGGGTTTTTTTATTGTGTAAGCCCACGAGACAAAGACACAATTGTAAAGGTTTTGGGTGAACTGTGAAAACCTATTTTGTGAGTGAACGCTAATATCCCTGTGTGAGGATATTAGAGTGGAGTAGCATTTTGTGTGGACATTGTTTAACAGTTGGTGAACACACAGGCAAACCACTATAATCCCTTGTGTTATGGTTGAATGGTTTACATTTCTAATCTTTAATATTTATTTGTGGGATGTATGTGTGGTGGTGAATGTTGTAATCATTTAATTCAAGCATTGTGGGAATTTTGTAATAGTTTAGAATTTACTTTCAGCTATTACTTTATCTGCTTAAAATTCAATTTCTTTTAAAGTTGTTCCAGCAAGGTTGCCCTGCCATTTTTATGGTGTATGGCTGTCCCTAGAACAATACATTTGTGATTACAGTTTATTTCAATTTATGCTTAATTCTGTATTCCTCTTTGGTTTGAGATTTGATACAAAGATCTTTCTAGAAATAAGGTTGTCCTACCATAAACTCTGGTTTTTGGTGAAAGGTTGTCCTTAGAACAACATTTGTATCAATCCCTCATGATCAGATTTTTGAGGTTATTTTACTTTCCTGCATTGTGATTTATTTTGGCTATCATATTCATGTTAATTCCGCTGTTATAAGTTTTATTTGGCATAGTCCTATTCACCCCCCCTCTAGGACTTATAGCTAGGCCTTTTCACACACGTGTGGGGTGGGCCCCACGTTCAAAATGGATGAACGGTATGTGTAAAATACATACATCAAGTTGGCACCACAGCACCATCCCAATGGACGGTGTGGATGAAGAACAGATACATCAAGGTGAGGTCCCACCAGCCCACACGTGTCACACGTGTGGGGTGAGCCCCATGCGTTCAAATGGACGGATGGTTTTGGTTATATACACCATGGTGGACAATGTACATAAGGTGGGCCCCACCCCACACGTGTGGGTGGGTCCAATGCACCTACGAAATGGATGAAATGTGTTGGATATAATACATACCTTATGATCAGACCCATGGTACCGCTGGCGTCGGTACAGCAGCCATATGGCTGGGCCACTGGCCCTAGTGAATGGGTGGACAGTTGGGATGAAACACATGTATCATGGTGCGTCCCATCTCACTGTTTAGATGGTGGATGACCTGGATATACAATGCATGCAAGGTGGGGTCCACGACAGCGTGGCCCACCTGCCTTACATCAATCAAATATTTGTGTTTTTCCTTCATCCAGGCTTGTCCAAATGGATGGGCAGCAAGGTGGGTCCCGTAATCGAACGGTCTGGATCATCATACGTGTATTATCAAGTGAGCCACACATCAAAGGGAGAGAGAGAGAGAGAGAGACGAGCAATGGAGGGGCGCCGCCACTATGGGCCCCTTTAACACATGCATCAATACATATATCAATATGGGTCCCAAATCATGTGGGCCCTAAATCAAAATCACTATATATTGCTATACACACCCACCAATTTCGCTCCTTCTTGGCTCATTGGAATGCTAAGCTTCTAATCTTTCTCTTTGATGGTGGAAGATGAAGATTGAAGGGTGGAGATGGGAGATCTTGGGTTAAGGAGTGGGCTACACATGTCTCTTCTCATGGAGAGCTTGGACGTTTCTCCTCTCCTTGGGTTGCTTGGGAGTGAAGAGAGAAATAAGAGAGAGAGAGAGAGAGTGAAGGATGGGAGAGAGGGATGGGTGTGATGGGTGTGAGTGATGGGTGTACTTGAGAGGTAAGGTTGTGTTGACTTTTAGGTGAGAGAGATATGGGTGTTGTACTTGATTGATTGATGGGATTGATTTGACATTTGGTAGAGATTCTCTTGCGCGACGTTTTCCTCAAAATAAATGCGGCCCCACATCTCCTAGCCTGGAGATCGCATCGGGGCGCGAGACGCAGTGTTGGAACTGCTACAACGGCGCGATCGCTAGGGTACAAGTCTCGGGTTGAGTCCACTCAGATATACAGGATACGACTTAGGATCGTGTGCAAATACCGACTACAGGTCGTGGGACTCCAAAATTCAACGGGGAGGATCGCGAGAGTCAACGAAACGGTACGAACTATGATACAGGCCTGACAGAAGATGCTCGAGGATGTGTCTTTGAGATCGGCTTGCAATCTTCCATTATGCAGTTATTGAGCCTGTCGATTCAACCCTCTTGTCATAAGGGTGATCGAAGCTCAGTATGCAGACGAATCGTTACAGGGTTACCGAGTAGAGGCAGCATGTGAGAGTTAGTTAGATTGACAAATTAGTTCTAATGGTGGACTTCGCTGCAAAGGCTGATTATGTGTCTCGAATATTCATGAGTTGCGCAGAAATCTTATGACCAAGGTACATCGTTCGCGGTTTTTTATCCACCCTGGCTCGATGAAGATGTATCAAGATATGAGGCAATATTATTTTTGGGCGGGGATGAAGCGCTAGATCACCAGTTTTGTGGCCGATTGTGACACATGTCAGTGTGTCAAGGCCCATCATCAGAGATCTCCTAGTCCATTACATCCATTGAGCATCCCGACGTGGAAGTGGAAGCACGTGTCGAAAGATTTCATTATGGGCTTACTGAGGACTCAGCGCGGTCATGACACCATCTGAGTTATTGTGGATCACCTGACGAAGTCGACACATTTTTTTGTGATTCGTGCGACCTGGTCTTTGGACAGACTTATGAGGTTATTCATCGAAGAGATCGTGAGATTGCACGGTGTTCCAGTCTCGATTGTTTCTGACCGAGACCCGAGATTCACGCCTCAGTTTTGGAGGAGATTTCAGAGAGCGATGGGGCCTATTTTACAGCTCAGCACTGCGTATCATCCACGGACCGATAAGCAGACCGAGAGTGTCAACCAGATCCTTGAGGATATGCTTCGGGATTGCGTGATTGACTTCGGAGGTAGCTGAAATGAGCATCTGCAATTGGCTGAGTTCGCATATAACAACAACTATCAGGCGACCATTGGCATGACTCCTTTTGAGGCACTATATGGCAGACTGTGCAGATCTCCAAGTTGTTAGACCGAGGTTGGAGAGCAGCGTCTCCTAGGTCCCGAGCTTGTGCGGTAGACGTTAAAGGCTATCGATATCATCAGGCAAAGGATACGCATAGTTCAGAGCTGACAAAAGAGATTTACTGATCGCCGACATGATCCCTTGGAATTTGCAGTAGGGGATAGAGTGTATCTTAAGGTCTCGCCCATGAAGGGCGTAGTTTGATTTGGAGCAAAGGGCAAGCTTGCCCCAAGATTTATAGGACCTTTCGAGATCACTGGACGTGTTGGCGCCATAGCCTATCAGCTTGCCTTGCTATCTCAGTTATCTGGCATCCACAACGTTTTCCATGTATCTATATTATGGAAGTGTGAGTCAGACGGAGTTCCTGTTATTGATTGGCAGCCGTTAGAGGTTCGTGAGGACACTTCTTACATTGAGCAGCCAGTTTGTATCCTTGATCGAAAGGAGCAATTCCTCTGGACCAAGGTCATTCCCTTGGTGAAGATTCAGTGGGGTCACCATTCTGTTGATGAGGTGTCTTGGGAGCACAAGGCCGAGATTCGAGAGCGCTATCCCCATCTCTTTGATAATTAATTATATGTTGTATGTTGTCTCTGATTTTATATGATGATGCTATGTTTCCTCTTCCTTATGAGTTATATCTAGTTGTGATGATTGTGTAAAATTTTGAGGATAAAATTTTTATTAGGAGGGGAGAGCTGTAGCGCTCGTATCCTAGACCGTACCGTTCCGTAGGCTTCTGCGGTCCTCCTAATCGAATTTCGGTAACCCGCGATGTGTAGATAGCATTTGCACGTGACCCTAGGTCACATCCCATATATTAGAGTCGGCTCAAACTGAGACTTGTACCCTAGCGACCACGCCGTTGTCGCGGTTCCAATGTCGCATATTGTGTGCCGATACGATATCCAGGCCAAGAGTTATGAGCCTGCGTTTATTTCGAGGAAAATGCGGCGCATTGCAAATTCTAAGAGAATCTCTACAACCCATCACATCAATCAATTAATTATAAGTCAAGTACACAACTCATCCCTCTCTTACACAAGCCTTACCCAAAGTCAACTATCTCTCTCTCTCTCTCTCTCTCTCTCTCTCTCTCTCTCTCTCTCTCTCTCTCTCTCTCCACCCATCCCTCTCTTATCCAAAATTCAACCAAGCCCATACCCTTCATGTCATTCTTCTTACAACATCCATCACTCCCATCCCATCTCTCTTACAACACCCTCTCCTCTCTAATTTTCTCAACCATTTCTCAAGTTTTCAAGAGAGAAAAGATCAAGGCCCACCTCCTACCCCCCTCATCTCACCATCCAACCCTTCAAACTTCATCATCCACCCTTAAAGAGAAAGCCTATGAGTTAAGGAGTCCAAGGAGATAAAGAAGGGGTGATATAGGTGGGTGATCTAGCATTTCCACGATGGATTTGTATGATTGAGGGTTCACTTGTGGTGAGACCCATTTGATGTATGCATTGTATCATGTATAGGGAGGGCTCATAATGGCAGAACCCCTCCCCTTCACACATCTCTCTCTCTCTCTCTCTCTCTCTCTCTCTCTCTCTCTCTCTCTTTTCTGATGGAATGTGGCCCACCTCATTGAGACTGTCCATGTGTTGGGCCCCACCTCGCTGCCTGTCCATTTGGACAGGCCTAGATGAAGTAAGAACACAAATATTAGTTTGATGTAAAACGTGGGGCCTGCACTTGACGTCAGCAGGTCTGATCATGAGGTACGGTTATACCCTAACCGTCCATCTGGACGGTGGGGACCCCAGCAGCTTGCTGCACCTGATGTCAGCAAGTCCTGTGGGCCCCACCATGAGGCATGTGCTATATCTAACCGTCCATCAGTCTGGACGTCATGAGGAGTGTGTTATATCCAGCCGTCCATCACGTGGACCCTATGTGGATGATCCACACCATCCACCATCCATCCCAGGACGGTGGAACTCCACTGTGGTGTGTCTATTATTTCCAAACCGTCCATTAGTATATTCGTCAGCAAATTCTGTGGGTCCCATCATATGATGTGAGTTATATCCCAACTGGCCTTCCACCTGGCAATAGTGTGGGGCCCACCCCACACGTGCTACATGTGTGGGATGGGACCCACCTTGATGTATATATTTTATATCCACACCGTCCAGAGAGCTGGACGGTGCTGTCAGGGATGCACCGTGATGTATGGGTTTAATCCCCACCGTTCGTCCAATACACGGACGTGGGACCCACCATAATATATGTGTTATATTTATCCGTCCATCTGTGTGGGGCCTACCGTGATGGATGTGTTGTATCCTCACCATCTAGGGATGGGACGGTGGGAAGCAGTTTGGCTGGTATACCTCACACCAGCAGAATAACTGTTGTATATGACGTTGACAAGTTCTGTGGGCCTTGTTGTATATGTTGTATACCCATGCCGTCTGTGCTACCTCTAGCACGTGGGGCCCACTTGATGATGTGCTGGATCCACATCGTCCAGACCTTGGACGGTGGGTCCCACGCAGCTTAAAGTTGTTGTATCACCATCAGCAAGTTTTATGGACGTGGCCCACATGATTTATGTATTTTTCATCCCACGTCGTCCATCTGTTTCATCCACATCGTTCATCCATGCCGTTAATCTATCTATCAGATGGATCACACTGCAACAATCAGTGTAGAATGAACGTCTACCATTGAAATCTGTTTGGGATCACAGAAGTTCTGGATCAATATGGAATTTTTTTCCTCTTAATCCAGGTCCTTGTCACCTTATGATAAGATTGGATGGAAAATAAACGTTATGGTAGGCCCTGTGATTATTTAACAGTGAAAGTAATTATCTCCACTATTATTTGTACTATAGTCCAGATGATTTTCGATATGATTCATATTTTTGGGTAATGCTCTAAATGATCTCTAAAAATAGATGTATGGTGGAGATATAATAAAATGAAAATATAGTGTGTATATTGGGCCCGTATGAGAGGCCCATTATGAGTGTTTGAGGCCCATGGGTTGTGGCCTGTTGTGATATATTCGGGTCTCACAGGACGTGCCCATTTGATGTATATGAGGCCCATGTATTGCGGCCCATTTGATGTATATGAGGCCCATGTATTGTGGTCCATTTGATGTATGTGAGGCTCATTGATGAGGTCCAATGTGATGTATATGTGGCCCATGAGTGAGGCCCATCGTGTATGTATTAGGCCCTTGAGTGAGGCCCATGGTGATGTATATTAGGCCCTTGTGTGAGGCCATGGGTCCACTATACGTGTGGCTCTCTGTGAGCCACTCCTTGGGAGCGATGTTGGTTAAATGTCCACATTCATGGGCAATGATGGTTAAATGTCCACATTGTGACCTTCCCTTAGGCCTTGTTAGGCCCATTCTCAACATTCTCTTAGTGGGTTGACCCAAATCATTGGGCCTCATTGATGTTGCATGGTCCATCATCACCATAGATGGATGGCTCTATGCTATCGGATTTGATATATCCACGGCCGAGGGCCGATCTTTTTATTATGGTTTAGATCGGCTGTTTATCTATGGACCCTGCCTTGCATATAGGCCAATTATCACTATCAATTATCGATACCGATTATGAGTATGTGACAACATAGCATCATGATACATGCCCATACGCATCATCTGCATGCTTGTGATGAGATGAGGATGACCATTGCATATGCTTTGTGGTAAGTTGTTTATGGGACTCCCTGATAGGAGGTGTTGTCCCTCATGAGCGCATGGTACGCGCAGGATTGATGCATGACTAGATTGTATGACTCATGCATCTTGCATTGTGTGATGTGGTTACTATATGCCCTAACGACATCAGGGTCATGGCCTCCACAAGCACATCTCGGAGAACCGGATTGGATACCAGAAAATTGTTGCTAGCATCGGAGCGCCATAGATGTCCTTGGGTGAAAATCCCTAAACCCAATATACTAGAGGATGACTCTAACATCGAGACTGAGTAGATACATGAGCGTACGAGGGTCATATACCAGTAGGCCAAGTCTCTCATTGTGTCATGGTCAGTTGGAAAGGAGTGTGACCTTAGCCGCTTGAATAAGGGGCAATATCTAGGTTGAGTTTGACCAGCTTGAGGAATGAGTTCGCTATCGACGAGCCGGGCCCAATATTGGCAGGTGGATAGTAAGGTCTCTTCCACTTACCCAGTTTTGCACTCAGATAGGGGCGGCAAGTTGGCGTAGAGTGTACTAGACCCCGGTGATTATCTAGAGTGAGAATTGTACTGATATTTGATGCTCTAGTGATGAGCTACATTAATATGTGGATTCGGATGAGGATTGGTATGCTTGAGTTACATGTCACATCGCATGGCCTTGGTATGGCCGACATCATTCACGCCTTACATCGCATGGCTTTTACATAGCCGATAGCATTTATGCCTTGCATGCATAGCCTTGGTATGACTGATAGTATTCGTAGATTCGCCAGCATATTCTGCGTTACTCTAATATTACATTCTAAGCACTCTTATATTGCGCACACACTCTCACCACCCTCTAAGCTTTTTTTAAGCTTATGCACGATTGATGCGTGTAGTGACACCAGGACGCAGCCGTAACTTAGTAGGAGCAGGAGTGTGCAGTTGAGCTTCAGGAGTTTCCGTTATTATTATCATTATATTTCCCTTTATGTGCATTGTACCTTTAAGTTTTTTATCATAGTCGATTGTGTGATGGTGTCTTAGTTATTGCTCGTGGGTTATGCTTGTTACGGAATAAATTCATGCTAAAAAATCCTCCCTATAGGATCTCAAGATCGAAACCTGGTATATGGGTGCCGAGAGCCAGGAATGGGGTACTACGGAGGCTGTTAGCGCCAGATCTGGAGATCGAAAATTTTGTGAGCCTAGTTTCTGAGTTTGGGGCGTGACATGTATTATATGTACCATTGGAGAGGGTTAACGCCCTACTCATAGTAATAGTTATCCTTTAAGATTAACAATAACTTAAGAGATTTTTGAAAGTAATATAAGGGCTCTGATATATCTCATATTCTACTACTATGAAGGTATCAGCATGTGCAAACAACCTACATGAGATGCATGCTTAGTAAAGTATGTGTGACTCATAATGTGGAATACAATTCATAGAAAACTTGAATCACCCCGCATTCTCACACTACGGAGATTCACCGATATGTCCAACGCTACCGTGGATGTACATAAATACCTCAAGGCGGTACAACACATGAGTCAGATGTTATGTGACACGATTTGTTCATGGAGAGACTATTTGTAATATCTAATCCTAGAAGTAATGTAACACGTATTGTGAATTACTTACATCGATTTGTGCACCACTACCCAAAACCCATGAAATTACGCATCAACTAAGAGAGTCTCTACCCAGAGGGCATTATGTCTGTAATATAATAATTGAATCACTAGTTGTGATACATTCAACACATCACTTGCATTAAAGAGAATGTAAACTGAATCACGGGAGTTTTGAATATCAGGACCGATGCCCAATTCTAAAAGATAGATAACATAAGGCTAATAAAATAAGGAGGAGAGTAGCAATGACTAACTTAACAAAGAGGAGAGTGGTAATGACCAACTCAATAATAAGGAGAGTAGCAATGGCTAACTCAACAAAAAGGTGAGTGGCAATGGCTAACTTAATAATAAGGAGAGTGACAATGACCAACTTTAAGAAGAAGAGTAATAAGGGCTAACTCAACAAATTGGTAAAGGCAAGGGCAAGGCTTGTATCCATCGCCCCACATAAATTCACAAAAATCACATGGAATTAAAGTCATACAATAATTTTTAAAGGATAGATAATTGATGGTGGTAAAGTTATACAATCGCAGGGAGAGAATCATAGTAACATAAAAACATGTGAAAAGGGAATTAAACTATACCAGCTTAAATTAAGGTAAGCTTAAAGGAAAAACTCTCACATAAATTCAGAAAGATCATATATAATTAACATCACACCTTAACCAATATTCCCAAAGGATAAATAATTGGTAGTGATAGATTAAATATTTGCAGGGAGGATTCAAAGCATGTGAGGGAACATAATAAATCATACCAACTCAAATTAATATAAGCTTAAAGGAAAAACCCTCACCGTATCCTTAGATCTAAACCCTAGGTAGATATCCATGTAGGAAATCTTCTACATGAGTCACGACATCGCTTGAGAAAGTTGGAGATACCAGATGTTTGGAGAAGGAAGCGGATGATGGATGTCCAGGCTTCTATTTCTCTTTCTTTTTCTTTGTCTTTCTTTCTTTTTCTTTTTCTCTTTCTTTTTCTTTTGCTTTCTCTCTCTCTCTCTCTCTCTCTCTCTCTCTCTCTCTCTCTCTTCTTTTCTTCTCCATTTCGGATGGTCCTGATTGATTCAGGTGTCCCCGTTAGATTCTCTTATGTAAAGAAGTCGAAACCATATCGGCTTCCTTTGCTTGCGGATGGATTTCGGACAAGGATACGTCCGGTTTCTCGCTCGGGTTGGGAGAGAAAAAGATAAGGGTTTGGTCATTTTGACCCTATGGCCACAATGAACGGTTCGGATCATCTTAGATGATCACAACGGTGGCCCATAACAGCTCTCAAAACGGTCGTTGTTCATCGGTTGCGGGCGGGAGATTTTGAAATGGAAGGAAATTTTCTTCTTTTGGCTCGGGTCAGCACCCTATTGACTAGCTTTAGATACGGTGTTCTTCAGGAGTGTTGTGTTGTGTACGCACACCACTCAAGGTGGGGTCCACCGTGCTGTCTGCATGAAATTCACACCGATCATCATGTTTCAAGGGTCCATTTAGGACATCTGGATAAAGACGAAGCAGATCCAACCTTTAGAATCTCGGACTTTGATTGTGGATCTCCGTTGACCTGATGGTCAAATTATTCTAAATCCAACGGTCAGTATGTTTATATGGTTTGTAATTTGTTTTTAAAGTAATTTTATCATTCGCTTGCCTTCTTTGATGGTCGGGAAGTCTATACTATGATTGAGGGTCAATTTATAAGGTTGGTTATGACGAACAAGTGAGAATACTTGGGTATATGATAATCATATTTAAAATTAATGGTCAGATGGCTTGACCTATGGATGAAGATCATTCCCAACGGTCAAATTTAGGTTAGAGAATAGATGTACAGTTAGGATTGATGGGTATCATACACATGTGTATACTAAGTTAGATTTTGTGGCAACAACCGAGAGCTTTTAATACTCGGGTATTGAAAAGTTTGGGGCGTTACATATCAAACCTAGGAAGAGGTTTCAGAATCAAAAGCCAACTCGAACTCCCTAAGAATGTAACATACTATGAATAGTAAACGTACTATTTATAGATAGTCATGATTTTTACTAGACTTTATGGTTTTTGGACAAAAATAGTAAGTGTCCAATTTGGCCTAACCACGTTATTCTCATAATTTTTTCTAAGTCCTTTCATGTTCGGCACGACTCCTGAAGTTCAAAGGATCAAGAGTTATTATCGAACTAAAACTTACTATAAATAGTAAAAATGAAATTAAAATGGACTTTTGACCATCAATATGATGAAATCTTGCAAATTCAGCATGAGTAACTTAGCATAGCCTGGTTGGTTGGCTAAAGTAGCTTCTCCTACCCAAAATCATATATTATACGTTGAATAGCTCATTTTGGTTTGCGAGATACGCTTGCTTTAAGGTTATGACGGTCTTGATCACTTCCACCTCCGATCGGGCCTTCTCTTGTCCATCTTGGGTATGAAAGTGTCCATGACTTGCTCTATATCAGTCCCTTCCACTTCAAAAGAACTTTGTCCAGCTTTGGTTCATAATAATCGCTCAGGTCCACGATGTTGAAACTACATAAGATTTTCATGTCATCCAAAAGATCAACAAAGTAAGCGTTGTCATTGATCTTTTAGAGAATCGATACCGGTTCAATCTTCTTATTCTTCAACTTGTTGTAGGTCTTGGTCGAAAATCATTCCTTGCATATATGGACCATAACATGGTCGCCCACCTTGAACACCTTTTGTCATCGATGCTTGTCGGCTTACTCTTTGTACTTGTCGTTTGAGGCATGCAACTTGGCTTGCACATATGCATGAATGCCCTTTATTTAGTCTGCCATATGTTCTACTACAATACTCATGCTCAGGAGCTTAGGCAAAGAGAACAAATCAAGTGTGTGGCGAGACACTCGACCATAAACAATATAGAATGTGGACTTTTCTATTGAGTGGTTTCACTATGTTGTTGAATACAAATTCTGCTTGAGACAAGGCCAAATCCCACTACTTTGGTTTGTCACCTGAAATATATCTAAGGAGGTTTCCAAATGTATGATTCATAACTTCAGTCTGCCCACCGGTTTATGGGTGGTAGGCATTATTGAACTAAAGTTGTGTACCGAATCGATTCCACAAAGTCCGGAAGAAGTGGCTAATAAACTTTGTGTCACAATTAGAAGTAATGGTCTTGGGAACCCCATATAGTCACATGACCTCTCTGAAGAATAAATTCACCATGTGTGTTGCATCGAGGGTCTTCTTACATGGGATAAAGTGTACCATCTTCAAAAAATGATCTACCACCACGAACACTGAATCAATGTCGCGTTGTGTTTGTGGGAGACCAAGTACGAAGTCCATAGATAAGTCCTCCCAAGGGCCATCAGGCATAAGTAATAGGGTGTAGAGGCTCATATTCTGATAATGTCCCTTGAAGGTCTGACAAACATGACAACACTACTTTACTCATGTCACGTACCAATTACAGCCAGTAATACTATTCCTCTACAAGATCTTGCGTCTTGTCTCGCCCAAGGTGTCTACCAAGGCTACCCCCATGTAAATCTTGAATAATATGCTCTCTCAGCGAGGACACCGTCTAACCTATGTAAATCATTGGGTTGACCCTCTGTCACCTCATCCATGCATCCTTGAAGTCCTCGTCCTCATCATATAACTTCTTGAGATAGTCAAAGTTGATCACCTCATTGCTCATTATAACAAGTAATGATGCACGACAACTAAGTGCATCAGCTACCTTGTTCTGCTGTCCTGACTTATGTTTTATAACAAACGTGATTTCCTACAAAAATGTAACTCATCTAGCATACACACGATTCATGTTAGCCTGACTATTAATTAACTTTAAGGCTTGATGGTCAATGTAGAGAACAAACTCTCTCTGAATCGGATAATAACGCCAATATTGTAGTGCTTGAACAACTGTGTATAGCTCAAGCTCATATGTTAAACACTTATTTCGGGCTCTACTGACCTTCTCGCTGTAGAAGGCTATCGACTTACCTTCTTGTAATAAGACTTCCAATTCTGACAAATGAGGCATCACACTCAACCTCAAGAAGTTTGTCGGAACTAGAAAGAACTAAGACTGGTTTTATGGATAATCGATGCTTGATTTCATCAAAGCTCTTGCTAGCCTCATCGGTCCACTGAAACGACCCTTATCACGCCCCAGACTTAGAATTTGGGCTCACAAAATTTTCGATCACCGAATCCGGTGCCAACAACTTCTATAGTACCCCATTCTCAGCTCCCAGCATCCATACGTCAGATTCCGATCCTGGGATCCTACAAGGAGGATTTTCCAACGTACATTTATCTCGTAAGAAGCATAACAACAAGTTTACCCAAATCACAAAGGTAACATCATCATCACATATCCACTAATATAAATAATTGAATACAATGCTGAGAGGGAAATACATATATAAAAAATCGAAGCTCTAAAAGACAGTTGCACACTCCAAGCTCAACGCTGTTATGACCTAACGCCACATGCATGCATCTATCATACATAAGCTTATAGAAAGCTTAGAGGGTGGTGTAAGTGTGTGCGATGCACGTGCCAAGCATATAAATAATAGAGTAAGTGGAAATACTGGCAATCTATAAATCGTACAATATCAGAGTAATGCGGAAATATACTGGTAAGTCTATAAATACCATCAGCCTTATCCAGGCTATGTGATGCAAAACGTAATAAACCAATATCATAAACTGAGGAAGTAACGTAGATCAGTTATGCAATACGGAGACATAGTAATCCAAATATCATATACTGAGAATGCAATGCAATATGCAAATCTTGATGAGTCCACAAATACCATCAGGATCATCTGGGCCATATAAATGCAGAAATATAGCAACCCAAAATGTCATAAGCCACGGATGTAATGCAATATGCGGTGCAAATGAAATGATCAAGGTGGAGTGTAAAGTCAGGACGATAGTGCGTAGTATTGCATGTTATGGGGTCCATCATAAGGGACTTCTACCCAAACCAGTCCCATACTTAAATTTAGATAGTCAGTCTCAATGTGGTAGACTCTTGATCTTAGGTTAGTCATGCGCCCCAACTAAAATCCTGGCCATTGCGAAGGTACACAACAATTAGTTACCCACCACCAGCCCAAGTGAATAGTGAATGAATGAATGAATGAGTAAAATGCTAAGTATACAACTCTTACTCAATAAGTCCACATATCAATACTATATACCTCTAGGATCATCACCGGGGTCTAGTACACTCTACACGCTATCGCCGCCCACTGAACACGTAACCATGCAAGTGGAAGAGACCTCATTATCCTCCTGACCAGTAGTTAGCCAATATCTACTAGGCACATCGATAACAAACCCATTTACGAGCTGGTCAAACTCAGCCTATCTATGCCCCCTACCCTCGAGCGGGTAAGGCCACACCCCCTTCTAACCGACCATGACACAGTGGGAAACACGGCTTACTAGTATTCGGCACTCGGGTGCTCATGTATCCACTCGGTCTAGACGTTGGAGCATCTCTTAGCCACGGAGATTTAGGGACTTTCACCTAGGAACATCTATGGCACCCCATGTAGAAAAAGATTTTCAGTGTCCCATCTGGCCATCCACGATATGCCTGTAGAGGCTACGACCCTGATATCGCTAAGGTGTACAGTAACCATATCTCAAAATGCAAGATGCATGAGTCATACCATCCAGTCATGCATCAAATCTACGCGTACTGAGCACTTATGTGGAGCAACTCCGTCTCTCAGGGAGTCTCATAATAATCCACCCAATGACATGTTCTATGATCAGTCAGTCCTCATATCAAGCATACATATGATGCACATTGGCATGGATAGTGAAACTATACTAAGCATGTTATATGATGATGATGTACTCTCCTCATATCAAGGATGAGCCTAGACGGCCTACTCTTAACGAGGCCTAAGGGAAGGTTACAATGTAGACATTTAACTATCCTTGTCTATTAATGTGGACATTCAACCAATATTGCTCCCAAGGAGTGGCCCACATAGAGCCAACATATAGTGGGCTCATAGCCTCATACAAGGGCCTCATACACAACATAATGGGCCACATACAATCTCAATGGGCCTCATACAATCATAATGAGCCTTACACAAGGGTCTCACACATCACAATGGGCCACATGCAATCTCAATGGGCCTCATACAATTACAATGGGCCACATACAATCTCAATGGGCCTCATACAATCACAATAGGCCACATACAATCTCAATGGGCCTCATACAATCATAATGGGCCTTACACAAGGGTCTAATACATCACAATAGGCCACATACAATCTCAATGGGCCTCACATACATCACACTGGGCCTCATCATATGGGCCTCACATATCACAATGGGCCGCATCACATGGGCTTCATATACAACACATCGGGCCTCACCAATGGGCCTCATCATATAGGCCTCACATATCACAATGGGCCGCATCACATGGGCTTCATATACAACACATCGGGCCTCACCATTGGGCCTCATATACAACAAGTGGGCCACATCAACGGGCCGCACCAATGGGCCTCATATACAACACGTTGGGCCTCATCATATGGGCCAATATACATCGCATTGGGCCACAACCCATGGGCCTCAAATACATTACAATGGATCATAAATACATCATGGTGTGGGTCCCCCCGTCCAGCCATCTGGACGGTGTGGATAAGACCCATACATCACCATGCAGCCCACGGTTCTACTGTTGCACGTACAACAGCTGAATAGCTGGTGTGAGGTGCACCATCCGATCCACTTCCCACCGTCCAAGGATTGGACGGTGAGGATACAACATGCCCATGATGGTAGGCCCCACAAAACTTGGTGACATTAATATAGCAACTACCATGTAGCTGCTATAAACGTATGACACTATGCATGGTAGGTGGGTCCCACGTGGGGCCCACCACACACACACACACACACACATATATATACTATTTTATATATTATTTATTATTATTATATCATTACTATTTTTTAATATATATAACAAACGTCCAGCACTGGACGTCCATTGATGGAAGGTCTGGACATAACGTCCACTGATGGACGGCCAGGACAAAACGTCCATTGATGGACGGCCAAGATAAAATATATAAATCATGGTGGTCCAGGGCTGGCAAAATGGACGGACGGCGTAGATCTACACATCGTCAAGGTGGATCCACATGTGTGGCCCACCAAAACTTTAGATCGAGCAGATATTTGTGTTTTCCATTTTTCCATGCCTGTTGGAGGCTGAACGGTGCCAGCTCCAGCAGCTGGGCCCAATTAAGCCAGGGTCCATAGATGGACGGCTTGGTAAGATACATGCATCTAGGTGAGGTCGACGTCAGTGTGGCCCACCAGCCTTGAAGCAGGCTGATATTTATGTTTTTCCTTCAATTAGGTCCGTCTAAACGGACTGCCGGTGGGCCCACTCGGTGGACGGCACGGATCAAATACATTCATTATGGTGGGCCGCAAAATATGGAAGAGAGAGAACGTGAGACGGGGGAGCTCTACCACTATGAGCTCCCCTAGGTGGGCCATATACAACGCATACAACAAGATGGGTCCCAAATGGGATTTATACCATCATTCGATAGGCCTCACTTGGTTCATTATAAAAATTGCAATCTAATCCTACAAAACACCCACCGATTCCACTTCTTCTAGGCTCCATAGACTCCTTAGCTCCTAGGCTTTCCCTTAGATGGTGGAAGATGAAGATTAAAGGGTGGAGATGGAAGATCTTGGGGTAGGAACATGGGCCATACTCTAAGCTCTCTCATAGGAAGCTTAGACGTTGGCTCCCTCTCTTGGTGCTTGGGAGAATGGGTGGAGAATGAGAGAGAGAGGGGATGTAAGGAGAGAGGGATGGGTTGTTGTAAGGAAGGTTGACTTAGGGAATGGGAGAGAGAGGAGCGCATGCTTTGTTGGTAAGAAAGGCACGGGTGATGTACTTGATTGATTGATGGGATATTTGGTAAAGATTCTCTTAGATTTTGTAAATGCGTGGCATTTTTCTCGAAATAAATGCGGGCCCACAACTCCTGGCCTCGGTATCGCATCGGCGATCGAGACCCGGTGTTGGAACCGCGGCGACGGCACTGTCGCTAGGGTACAAGTCTCGGGTCGAGTCGACTCGGGTTGATAGGGTGTGACTCAGGGTCATGCACAAATGCCAATTATAGATCGTGAATTGCCAGAATTTAACTGGGAGGACTGCGAGAGTTTAAGGAACGGTACAGTCTAGGATACGGGTCTTACAGCCCCTTTTTCATGCAATCTGTAATAGGAGAAACTATTGTGTTGAAATTCCGCACAAATCAATGATAGAAGGTCGCCAAATAGTGGAAACTCCTTACTTCATGAATGTTCGTTGGGATTGACCATTCTCTGATGTCTCGCACATTTTCATCATCCACATGAATGCCCGTGGATGTCACAACAAATCCTAACAATAACAATTTTTTTGTTAAAAACCTGCACTTCTTCAAGTTGAGGTACAACTTGTTAACTTACAAGACCTGTAACACCTACCTGAGATGTCTCATGTGTTTCATCTCATCCTGGCTATATATTAGAATGTCCTCAAAATATACTACCATAAACCGACCAATGAATGACTTTATCACTTGATTCATCAAATGCATAAAAGTGCCTAGTGCGTTCGATAAACCAAAGGGCATGACCAATCCTTCATTGGTCTTAAATGGATTTTTCCACTCATCACCGGGCCAGATACGAATCTAATGGTACTCGCTCCTCAAATCTAGTTTAAAGAAAACATTGACACCTTCTAGCATATCAAGCATGTCGTCTAACCATGGTATTGAGAACTGATATTTGATTGTAATCTTGTTGATTGTCCGACTATCGACAAACATGCATCAGCTCCCATCTTTCTTAGGCGTTAACAATGCTAACATGGCATATGGGCCCATGATCTCTCCCAAGATATCCTTACATATGAATTCCTCCACCTATCCTTGAAGTTTCTCACACTCTTTTGGACTCATCTGGTAGTGAGGGCAGTTGTGTAACACCCCGAACTTTTCAATACCTGAGAATTGAAAGTTCTCGAGTGTTACTATGAAGTTTAACTAAACACATACATGTGTACGATATCAATTTAGTTATCCTAACCCTACACCTATTCTCCAACATGAATCTAATTGTTAAGAATGGTCTTCTTCCATTAATCAAGTCATCCGGCCACTGATCATGTGGTTTGTTAGATGTACATTCCCCTAACCAAATCCGTGAATAACTCTTTATCCATAATGATTTAGATGTAAGTTCTTTTATAAGATTTGTTTAGAAATGGATATATAACCATGTAGAACCATTAGATTTCACAAAACTCTTAGATCAGTAATAATTATGAAAATGCCATTAACCTATACCCTTGAATTCCAAATCATATGGTTCTCATGATCCGTTTCATGTGAAATTTTATACCAGTACTAATTATCATAAATTAACGATACATGTCGAATTTCAGCCCTTAGATCATTGTAGAAGTGGCCCAATTAACAAATCAGTAATTAATCATTGATTTTAGTGTCCATCGAATGAGGAAAGCTCATAGGTAGTTGTGGTAGGATATTTTCCTCCATATGAATGACTTGATTGACCATCAAATAGACCAAGTGTAAAATGTGAAGACCGCACTTTGGTAGGCTTTTACTTAGCTGTCAAGTTATTCTTTTAGGGCTTATCAACTTTGTATAAACCTAGATCTCCATATTTAACCACTTTTTTCCATCCATCGCAACTGAAATTTGGACCACACATTGGTCTCACATGAATATCATATCATACAAAATTTAGGCCCGATCCACGATCCTACACCGTTGAACACAGAAGCCAACTCCTTCATTTTGACGCAGAAGGTGAAATTTTAAATCTAGGACTTTTCCACCATCGATTAACCACTAAATTTTGTTCAATTGTTTGCCTATCCGGATTACATATTTACTCCAACATTTAGCCCTAATCATTAAGTATTGACCCTTAATTAAGACCAAGTTCACTTTGGGCATCCGCTAGGAGAATCTTCGAGATAAGCTTACCCAAGCATCAGATCAATCCCACATTTAGTCCCATGGGACAACATCAATGTACTAGACTGATGAATGAAATGGATTTCCTAAGAATTCATCGTAGTGGACCCCACCAGATTTGGAAACCGAACCAAGAGTGACACATTCCGCTCGCGAAAACGCATTCACCGAGCAATCCAACTTTTGCAAGATTTACGGCACCACCATCCCTAGATCCCATGATCCAAGCAAGATCCAAACCATTCAAACTCCACGAAAGGTAGTGTAACGCCCCATGTTTTTGAAAGCCGAGTATATGACTCATTTTCTAAAAACCTGAGTGTTAGTCTCTAAAGATAACCAAATTCCACGTATATTTTTTTTTTTCTCTTATTTTCTTTTTCAGAGTGAGCATTTAGGCGGGATAGAAACAAATTAAACATAAAGGAAATTGCATATACATTCAAATTAGACAAGTGGCTACCTAAATGACTTATACAAACCAATGTCTCTATGGTAACAAATACAATAAATACAAGAATTACACAATTTAACGCATGAGAAATAATAAGATGCATATAAACTTGAGCCGCAAGATCGCATAATTCCTCTTGGCAGGTACAGCCATGCATCCTTAATAATTATACACTGTTTTTTTATCAATCTGGACATGAATATCATTTAAGCCACTTGTACTACCTATACGGTTATATATTCGATGAATGAGTCATCAGCTCAGTGTGACCCCTAAGATTACACACCACCGCATTAGTTAAGAAGGTTGTAAACAAAAAGGCATTCAAAGTAATACACGATGCAGTCTTATTAAATACATGGATGCGAGAGGGCACATCAACTGGGAATACTCATCTAATTGGATTTTAAGCAATACCCATGCACATGGCCTGTGAGACTCGTATCCTACCCCGTACCTTTCCGTATGCCTCTGTGGTCCTCCCGATCGAATTCTAGCGACCCGCAATCGGTTATCGACGTTTGCATGTGATCCTGAGTTGTGTCCTATATATCAAAGTCGACTCGACCCAAGACTTATACCCTTACGACCGTGCCGTCGCCTCGGTTCCAACGCCGTGTCTCGCGCGCCGAGGTGATACCCAAGCAAGGAGATGTGGGCCCGCGTTCAGTTCGAGGAAAATGTCGCTCGTTGCAAATACCGAAGTACACATCACATCAAACAAGTACACATCAACCCATCACTCCATCCCATCCCCAAGTATACAAGTCATTCCCCAAGTCAACTCTCTCTTACACAACCCATACCACCCATCACCCATCACACCCTTACATCACTCCTCTCTCTCTCTCTCTCTCACTTCACTCCATTCCAAGCAACCCATGAGAGCCAGTGTCCAAGCTCTCCATGAGATGAGCTAAGTGTGGCCTACTTCCTACCACCCCATCTCCCATCTCACCCTCCAATCATCATCATCCACCATCAAAGAGCAAGCTAAGGATCCTACGAGTCCAAGAAGCTAAAGAAGAAGGCCGATAGGTGGGTGATCCACTGTCGATTTTAATTTTAGGGCCCACTTATTGTGGGACCCACTTTGATGTATGCAATGTAGAGAGGGGGCCCACAGTGGCGGGGGTCCCTTTATCTCATCGTTTCTCTCTCTTTCTCTTTCTCTTGTATGGATGGTGTGTGTGTGTGTGGCTCACCATGAAGTATGTATTTTATCCATGGCATCCACCGAGTGGCCCACATGGCAGTCTGTTTGGACAGGCCCAAACGAAGGAAAAACACAAATATCAGCTTGATCCAAGAGTGTGGCCCACCTGACGTGGGGCCGCCATATTTTGTAGGGCCATCCAAAACCGTCCATGTGGCTGCCACCCACATAGTTTCACACACCCACACATACATATATACATATATGTATTATATATATAATATTATATAATATAATATATTATATTATAATATATATGCTGTGGTGGGCCACTACTACGTGTGGACCCACCATGGTTTCGTGCACTAAATCAGCACTGTCCAGAGCACCTTGGGGTTTGGACAGTGACTTTTTTTGTAATTCATAAACGTTATGTATATTATAATATAATATAATATATTATATTATATTATATAATATATGTTACGGTGGGCAGCCTCCTGCCACGTGTAGATATATGTAGTATATAATATTATATTATATAATATATAATATATTAATAAATTTACATAGGTGGACCACTACGTGGACCGCACCGTGATGTATGGTTACATCTGCACTGTCAAGTTGTTGGACGGTGTAGCAGGCTTGAAGTCCAGACCGTCCATCCATTGGAGCGGCCCCACCATGATGCGTGTGTTGTATCCCTACAGTTCATCCATCTGACGTGCCATGCACGGTCCCACCATGATGCGTGTGCCGTATCTTTACCGTCCATCCAATTTTGAGGGGCCACACGTGATGTATGGGTCTTATCCACACCGTCCATATGGTGGGACGGTGGGCCCCCTTTTGATGCATGTATTCTATATTCAGCCGTCCATCATATTGGAAGTGGGCCCACCATGCCGCATGTGTTTTATCCAAACCGTCCATACATTTGGTAAGCTCGTCCTTGGGCCTAAGACTAAAAATAAGACAGATCTATTTATCAAGTGGACCACACTGCACAGTGGGGATTGAACGCCTACCATTGAAATCCCCTTTTGGGAGTACAGAAGTTTTGGATAAGTATGAAATTTGTTTTCCTCTTAATTTAGGTCTTTGTGACCTTGTGTACAGATTGGATGGAAAATAAACGTTATGGAGGGGTCCACCTTAGATGTATGTGTTGTACATCCATGTGGTTCATCTGGGGGGCTCATTTGGATGGTGCAGGCCCACCTGCTGGTTGCGCAGGGCCCACCTACTACGAGGCCCTTGTAAGAGGTCCAATGCGATAAACTATGAGGCCCACCTCGATGTATTTGTGGCCCATCCATGAGGCCCACCTCGATGTATTTGTGGGCATCCATAGGGCCCATTGACATGACTAACTTGATGTGCATGAAGCCCATTAGTGCAGCCCATTGTGATGTATTTATAGCCCGTTAGTGCGGCCCATTGATGCAGCCCACTATGATGTAATTGCGGCCATATGATGAAGCCTGATGCGATGTTTATGTGGCCCATGAGATGCGGCCCATTGCAATGTGTATGGTGATGTATTTGAAGCCCATGTGCAGGGCCCACCTGTGATGTATATAAGGCCCATGGTGATATGTACTAAGCTCTTGAGTGAGGCACATGGTGTTGTATATTTGGCCCTTGTGTGAGGTCATGGGTCCACTATATGTTAGGATCTATGTGGGTCATTCCTTGGGGGCAATGTTGGTTAAATGTCCACCTTGTCGAGGTCGATTGTCGATACCGGTTATTGATACCGATTATGAGTATGTGACAGCATAGCATCATGATACATGCCCATACGCATCATCTGTATGTTTGTTATGAGGTATGGTTGACCATTGCATATGTCATTGGGCAGGTCGTTATGAGACTCGCTGATAGGCAGAGGTTATCTCACATGAGTGCACAGTATGCGCAGAATTGATGCATGACTGGATTGTATGACTCATGCATCTTGCATTGTGCATTGTGATTACTGTATGCCCTAGCGACATCAGGGCTGTAGCCTACACAGGCATATCGTGGATGGCCAGATGGGACACCGAAAATCTGTTACTAGCATCGGGCTACCATAAATGACCCTAGGTGAAAATCCCTAAACCTCCGAGGCCAAGAGACGCTCTGTCACGCCCCAAATCCAGAAATCGAATTCACTGGAATCCCGATCGCCGAATCCGGTGCCGACAACCTCCGTAGTACCCCATTCTCGGCTCCTAGCGTCCATACGCCAGATTCCGATCCTGAGATCCTACAAGGAGGATTTTCCAATGTACATTTAACTCAAAATAAGCATAACCACAAGATTACCTAATTCACAAAGGCCACATCATCATCACATATCCACTAATATAATCATTTGTGGACAATGCTGAAAGGAAAATACATAAATTGAAAATCAAACTCTAGAAGACCGTTGCACGCTCCAAGCTCAATACTGCTGCAACCTAACATCACCTGCACGCATCTATCGTGCATAAGCTTATAGGAAGCTTAGAGGGTGGTGTAAGTGTGTGCACAAGGTAAGTGCTAAGTATTCAATGCAATGTCATAATCATACAATGTCGAAATAGGCGCAAGGTCATGAATCATGTGTTATCAGAGTAAGCAAAAATATTGGCAAGTCCATAAGTCAAGCAATATCAAAATACGCGATACAGATCAACTACACAAATGAGGAGTCATAAATAGTCAAATATTAGATGTCTTATCTAAACCATATAAATGCAGAAACACAGGTAACCTAAAATGCTAAGTAATGCAGATGCAATGTGATATGTGGTGTGAATGAAATGATCATGCTGGAGTGTGAAGTCAGGATGATAGTACATAGTATCGCAGGCTATGGGGTCCATCACAAGGGACTTCTATCCAAACTAGTCCCATACCTAAATTTGGATAGTCAGACTCAACGTGGTAAACTCCTGATCTCAGGTTAGTCGCGCGCCCCAACCGAAATCCTGGCCATTGCGAAAGTTCACATAACAAATAGTAGCGCACCACCAGCCTGAGTGGATAGTGAATGAATGAATGAGTGATTATATAAATCCTGCTCAATAAGTCCACTTATCAGTACGGTTTATCTCTAGGATCATCACTGGGATTTAATACACTCCAAATAGCACTGCCGCTCTCCCAGCCGCACAGTCCACGTGAGCGTAAGAAACCTCACTATCCGCCTGGCCAATAGTCTGCCAATACCTATTCGACACGTCGATAGCGGACCCATTCCTCAAGCTGGTCAGACTCAGCCTAGCAATGCCCCTACGCTTTGGCGGGTAAGGTCACACCCCCTCCCAACAAACCATGACACAGTGGGAGATGCGGCCTCCTGGTATTCGGTACTCGGGCTCTCATGAATCCACTCGGTCTCGACGTTGGGGCGTCCTCTGGTACCAAGAGGGTTTTAGGGATTTTCACCCAGGCCCATCTATGGCAGCCCGATAACCAAATATTTCCGGTGTCCCATCTGGCCACCCACGATATGCCTATGGAGGCTACGGCCCTAATGTCGCTAGGGTGTTTAGTAATCACAATGCAAGATGCATGAGTCATACAATCTAGTTATGCATCATTCCTGCGCATACCATGCGCTCATATGAGATAACCTCCGCCTATATGAGAGTCTCATAACAACCTGCCTAATGTCATATGCAATGGTCAACCACATCTCATAAAAAACATGCAGATGATGCGTATGGGCATGTATCATGATGCTATGCTGTCACATACTCATAACAGGTATCCATAACCGGCATTAACAATCGGCCTCGACAATGAGGACATCTAACCAATATTACCCCGAGGAATGGCCTACATAGAGCCAAACATATAGTGGGCCCACGGCCTCACACAAAGGCCTAATATACAATACAGTGGTCCTTACCCGAGGGTCATGTACACAACAGGTGGGCCCTATTCATGGGCCTTAAATACATGACATGTGGGCCCTACACATGGGTCTTAAATACATCAAATGGGCCATGCATCATGGGCCTAATGCATATCACAATGGGCCTTGCCCATAGGCCATGAATACATCACAATGGGCCCCCAACTACGGGTCGCATATACATCATATAAGTCTCGACATTTGGCCTCAACCTCAACAGTCGAAATTGACGCTTATAATCGGCCTCGATACTCGACCCCAACAATCGGAATCGGCCTCAGCAATCGGAATCGACCTTGATACTTGGTCTCGACAGATATCATAATCGGCCTCGATACTTAGCCTCGACAATTAGGATCGGCCTATACAATCAGCCTCGACAAATCGGAATCATCGGAATTGGCCTTGATAATCGGAATCGATCGATAATTGGAATTGGCAATTTGGTCACGTCAATCGGAATTGACAATCGGTCATGACAATCGAGATCGATCGATAATCAGAATCGACAAATCGATCACCAATTAGAGTCGGTAATCAATCACGACAATCAGAATCGATCGATAATCAGAATCGGCAAATCGATCACCAATCGGAGTCGGTAATCGGTCACGATAATTAGAATCGATCGATAATCAAAATCGACAAATCGATTACCAATCGGAGTCGATAATCGGTCATGTCAATCGGAATCGATTGATAATCAGACTCGGCAAATCAATCACCAATCGGAGTCGGTAATCAGTCACGACAATCGGAATCGATCGATAATCAGAATCGGCAAATCGGTTACCAATCGGAGTTGGTAATCGGTCACGACAATCAAAATCAATCGATAATCAGAGTCGGCAAATCGGTCACGTCAATCGGAATCGGCAATCGACCATGATAATCGAATCGGCAATCCGCCATGATAATCAGAATCGGTATCAATAATTGGAATCGGCCTCGATAATCGGTCGAACGAGGCCTAGGGGAAGGTCACAATGTGGACATTAAACCATCATTGCTCAACAATGTGGACATTTAACCAACATTGCTCCCAAGGAGTAGTCCACATAGAACCAAACACATAGTGGGTGCATGACCTTGCACAAGGGCCTAATATACATCATCGTAGGCCTCACCAAAGGTCACAAACACAGCACAGTGAGCCGCATGATATGGGCCGCACTAATGGGCCTCATACACATTAGGTGGGCTGCATCAATGGGCCTAATACCATGTGCTTCAAATACACAACAAGTGGGCCTCATGGGTGGGTCACAAATACATCAAAGCGAGCCTCACAGATGGGCCACAAGTACGTCAAGGTGGGCCTCATGGATGAGTCATAAACACATCTAAGGTGGGCCTCATGGATAGGTTATAAACACATCAAAGGTGGGCATCATGGATGGGCCATAAACACATCAAAGGTGAGCCTTATAGTATATCGCATTGGGCCCCATACAAGGGCCTTATAATAGGTGGCCTTGCACAACCAGCAAGTGGGCCTGCACTTCCTAAATGGGCCCACCAGATGAATAACATGGATGTACAACACATCTATCAAGCGGGTCACAAGTCTAACCGACTAGACCGCTTGGCTAAAACACATGAATCAAGGTGGACCCGTCAGACAGACCGGGTGCAAAAAGGGGCGGAGTGGGTATAAAACGCATACACCAAGGTGGGTCCCACCTGATCGGACCTGCTGCGTCAATACACAGCCATACAGCTGGTGTGAGGTACTCCAGCCAAGCTACTTCCCACCGTCCACTGATCGGACGGTGGACACAACACATCCACATGGTAAGCCTCACAGAGATGGACGGGCAAGGATGTACGCAACACATACATCATGTGGGGCCATGACCTGGACGGTCTGGATGACCCACAGAACTGCTGACATGACCCAGCAGCTAAGGCTGCTGATCGTTCAGCGAACGAACGGTCCAGATATTACACATGCATCAAGATCAGCCCACAGCTGCTGACGTCAACAGCAGCATGAGCTGCTGGACGGTTCAGATACAACGGCATAAGGTGAGCCCCACCATCCAAAACCAACGGACGGTGTGATCAGGCCCAACACGTGATGACATCATGTGGGTCCCATGTGGTGGACAGATGGATGAAAGGGATATACGGCATATGCATCAAGCGGCGACGTCCGTGTAATGGACGGTGTGGACACAACACCACAACATGGTGGGACCCTCAAATTTGGTGACGCCACTCAGCAGCTAATAGGTGGTGTAACGTACTCAGCCAATTTGTCCTTTAGGGACCACCACATGCATACACGAGTATATATAATATTATATTATATTTAAAAAAGAAACAAAGCGCAAGTCCAGAGAGTCTGGATGCCCAGGACGGACGGTGTGGGTTTAAAACCCATACATCGTGGCTGGGTCCACATACATGGACGGTGTGGATCCAAAACACGCACATCAGAGTGGGGACCACATACACGTGCCCAGCAGCCACGTCAAAGTAGCCCACGTCCCATGCACGGACCGCAGGGACGTAAAACATATACATCCATGTGGTTCCCACCGTCCAGCAAGCTGGACAGTGGAGATAAAACGGACGCGGATTGGCTACTCCCCCTGACACCAGCCCCGGAGCTGGTGGTCGGTGCTCTGTGGGCCCCACCATGATGTACGTGTTTCATCCATTCCGTTCATCCATTTTTAAAGATCATTTTAGGGCATACTAAAAATGGGAGGGACATAAATCTCAAGTGGATCACACCACAGGAAAAAAATAGTGAGTGGATATCCATCATTTAAATCCTCCTAAGGCCCGATTTACTGTTTATTTGACATCCAATCCGTTGATTAGGTTATAAAAACCCAGATGAAGGGATAAAACAAATATCAACTTCATCCAATACTTTTATGGCCCCCAAAAAGTTTTTAATGGTCGAAGTTCATTAAACACTGTTTCCTGTAATGTGGTCCACTTGAGACTGGGATATACCTCATTTTTGGTATCAAGCCCTAAAATGATCTTTAAAAATGGATGAATGGAATGGATGAAACACATACATCATGGTGGGCCCACAGAGCACCGACCACCAGCTCCGGGGCTGGTGTCAGGGGGAGTAGCCAATCCGCGTCCGATAAAACATATAAATCACGGTGGCCCCATGTGGGTGGGCCACACGTGTCATCAAGATGGATGGACGGTGCAGATATAATGTACATACACCAGGGTGGGTCTCACGTGGTGGGCCACCATAATCACACACACACACACACACATATATATATATATATATATATATATATATATATATATATATATATATACACACCCTCCGAATCCACCTTCCAGATACACCTGGACGGTGCAGATAACGTAAATTAGAGATGGTCCCACGTAGGAGTGGCCCAGCAAACTATTATGATATTAATATAATATAATATGAATATCTTTTATATATATATATATATATATATATATATATATATATATATATATATATATATATATATATATATATATATATATATATATATGTCATCCAGTCCAGCGGGGACGCTGGACGGTCTGGATACATCTCTTATCAAGGTGGGACCACATGGTGGCCCACCATATATATATATATATATATATATATATATATATATATATATATTATAATATATCTTATATTATATATTATATTATATATATATCATATATATATAAAAAAATTACACAAGGGGAGGGGTGATGTGTCCAGCGTGTGGGTCTTCCCACTGTCCCAATAGTAGACAGTGGATCCCTCTTGGAATGTGGTGGGTCACACCGTCTGATGGATGGAGTAGATTTAACACACATCGGTGGGGCCCACTCTAACCTAGCGGGAGAGAGAGAGAGAGAGAGAGAGAGAGAGAGAGAGAGAGAGGTACCCCGCCACTATGGGCCCCTCCAAGATACAAGATATACATCAAGATGGGCCCCACCACAAGTGGGCCCTTAAATCACAAAATCAAGTTATAAAATCACCCACCTCAAGATCTCTTCTTCCTTCTTCCGTCTATAGCCTCTAGAGCTCCAAGGGAACGCTTTTAATGGTTGAGATGGACTTTGGATGGTGGGATTGGGTAGTAGGAAGGTGGGCCATACCAAGTTCTCTCATGGAGATTGGAGGAGCTTGGACGTTGGAAATTTTGATGTTTTGGGTTGCTTGGAAAAGAAGGGAGAAATAGAGAGAGAGAGAGAGAGAGAGAGAGAGAGAGAGAGAGAGGAGATGGGATGGAGTGATGGATGGGAGGGTGATGGGTGTGTAAGAACTTTGTTGACTTTTGGAGAAATTTGTGTAAGAAAGGTATGGGTTGTGTAAGGGTTTGTTGACTTATGGGGTTGCTTGGGGATGGGTGTGAGGTGATGTGTACTTGACCCTTGATGGGATTGATTAATTGATTGAGGTGACATGTTGTAGAGATTCTCTTAGATTTTGCAACACGTGGCGTTTTCCTCGAATTGAACCCGGGCCCACATCTCCTGGCCTAGGTATCGGATCGGTGCGCGAGTCGCGGTGTCGGAACCGCGGCAATGGCGCGGTCACTAGGGTACAAGTCTCAGTTTGGGTTGACTCAAGTTTGCAGGACTCAGTTTAGGATTATGCGCAAACGTTGGATAAAGGTCGAAGGTTTCCAAAAAGACCGCTGAAGCCTACGGAACGGTGTGGTCTAGGATACAGGTCTTACATGCCCCAATGTCGAGACCGAGTGGATACATGAGCTCCCAAATATCAAATACTAGGAGGTCGCTTCTCCCACTATGTCATGGTCGGTTGGGAGGGGGTGTGGCCTTACCCACCCGAGAGTAGGGGCATAGCTAGGTTGAGTTTGACCAGCTCGTGAATGGGTCCGCAATCAACGTGTCGAGTAGATATTGGCTGACTACTGGACAGGCGGATAGTGAGGTCTCTTCCACTTGTATGGTCGCGTGTCAGTGGGTGGCGATTTGCATGTAGAGTGTACTAGACCCCGATGATAATCCCAGAGATGAACCGTACTGATATATGGACTTATTGAGTAGAAGTTGGATATTCATTCATTCATTCACTATTCACTTGGGCTGATGGTGCGCAACTATTTGTTACGTGTACATTCGCAATGGCTAGGATTTCGGTTGGGGCGCACGACTAACCCGAGATCAGGAGTTTACCACATTGAGTTTGACTATCCAAATTAGGTATGTGACTAGTTTAGATAGAAGTCCTTTGTGATGGACCCCATAACCTGCAATACTACGTACTATCATCCATATATGTGGCGGGGTCCCTCCTCCAACCGATTCTCTCATCTCTCTCTCTCTCTCTCTCTCTCTCCTGTTGTAAGCCCCACCATGATAGTACCGTGCATTTTAGATCCATGCCATCTGTAGACCCACACCATGTCATGCATGGGTCATCCAGACCGTCCAAATCATGGTCTCACATGATGGATGTGTTGAATCCTCACCGTCAGCCCATATTAGAAAGGGTCATAGGCCTGGACGCTGGTTTCTTTTTATTATATATCTATATGTAAATATATATATATATATATATATATATATATATATATATAATATAATATAATATATACATTATATATACATATATAAATCTGGTGGGCCACATGTGTGGACCCACCTTAATGTATGTGTTTTCTATCTGGGCCGCCCATTTACTGGACAGCCGGCAGCTAACAGTTGTTACTTCATGCCAGCAAGTCCCTGGGCCTCTACACGAGGTGTATATTGCACCGTTCATGTGGGGCCACCTTGATGTTTGTGGTCTATCTAGAGAGTCCTTACATGGCCCACGTGATGTACATGTTTTCTCCAGACTGTCCAAACGGTGGGGCCCACCCAACATGATGTATGTATTTGTATCAACGCCGTCCATCCAACTGTCCAGCGTCTGGACACTGGACGTGTTGGACTGGGTAGATCATAATATATATATATATATATATATATATATATATATATATATATATATATATATATATATATATATATTTGTGTATGGTGGACCCCATATGGGACCCACCTGATGAAGTGGATTAGCTGGTGCACCAACAACTTGCTGGAAGTCAGCGAGTGTTGTGTGGACCCACCATGAATTATGTATTTTTGCTGGCCATCCGTTTTGGCAGCTGTGGGCCCACCCCACACGTGCTGCACGTGTGAGGGGTGGGGCCTACCTCATTTGCATATGTATTGCATCCAACCGTCCACTCGTTAGGGACATGGACCCCGCCCATGATGTATTTATTTCATCCACACCCTCCAAATTATGCTGGATGGTGCTGGACAATGTTTGGATGGTGCTATGGACCCCACCTTGATGTTTGCAATGTCCTCACCATCCAGATCCCTGGACGATGGGATTTAAATGCCCATCCAAACGTCCAGATGGTTGGATGCTTGATCCATCCCAATATATATATATATATATATATATATATATATATATATATATATATATATATATATATATATATGTTATTATAATATTGTCATTATTATTATTTATATTGTTATAATAACATATATATATATATATATATACATGTGGTGGGCCCACGTGGGACCCACCTTTAATGCCTACAAGAGACACCTGGATGTATGTGGATGGTGGGATACCACCAGCCATTCATCTGGGACCCAACTTGGTGAATGCATTGTATATCCACACCCATCCATCTGGACGGGTGGTGTGAGGCTGCTTTGATGTATATGTTACATCCAAACCGTCCATCTATCTGACGTGTTGAGGGTCCAACACATGAGGTCTGTGTTATCTTAAACCATCCAACCATTTGACGAGTTTGTCTTAAGCTTGAGACTAAAAATGAAGCAGATTCACGTCTCTGGTGGGCCACGTACGTGGATTCCCACCAGATGATGCATGAGTTGTATCCATTATGTGGGGCCACCGTGACATATGGGTTTTGTCACATTCGTCCAACTTCCTGGACGGGTGGAACCCACCGCATGATGGATGTGTTACATCCAGCCGTCCATCCATTTGGCTATCTCGTCTTAAGTTTGAGATCAGAAATGAGACAGATCCAGTTATCAAGTGGACCACACCACAGAAAACAGTGGATTGAACGCCCACCATTGAAACCCCTTTTGGGACTACAGGAGCTTTTGACCAATATGATATTTGTTTATCCTCTTAATTCAGGTCTTTAGGACCTTATGAACAAATGGATGGAAGATAAATACTATGGTGGGCCCACTGGAATTCAACAGTGGAAATCATTATCACCATGCCAATTGTGGTATGGTTCAGATGATCCTTGGGAAATGATTCATTTTGTGATAATGCTCTAAAATGATCTCTAACTATAGATGAATGGTGTGGTTGGTTTGAGTCCATTCGACTTGGCCCATTTGATTTGGCCCATTTGATACGACCTATTTGACTTGGCCCATTTGACTCGGCCCATTTGATGTATTTAGAACCCTTGAGTGAGGCCCCACGATGATATATGAGGCCCATTGGTACGGCCCATTAATGCGACCCACTTGATGTGTATATAGGCCCATGTGATGCGGCCCATAGTGATGTGTATGTAGCCCTTGTATGAGGCTCATTGCAATGTATATTAAGCCTTTGTGTGAGGCCATGGGCCCACTTTACGTTTGGCTTTATATGGGTCACTGCTTGGGAGCGATGTTGGTTGAATGTCCACATTGATGGGCAATGATGGTTGGATGTCCACATTGTGACCTTCCCTTAGGCCCTTTGTTAGGGGCGATTACTGATTTCGATTGTTGAGACTGATTGTAAAGGTCAATTCTGATTGTTGAGGCCGATTCAGATTGTCGAGGCCGATTGTCGAGGCCGATTCCGATTGTCGACGCTGATTCCGATTGTTGAGGCCTATTCCAATTATCGAGGTTGATTCTGATTGTCGAGGCCGATTCTGATTATCGAGGCCGATTGTCAAGGCCGATTCTGATTGTCGAGGCCAATTTCGATTGTCGAGGCCGATTCTGATTGTTGAGGCCGATTCTGATTGTTGAGGTTGATTCCGATTGTCAAAGTCGATTCTGATTGTCGAGGTCGATTTTGATTGCCAAGGTCGATTGTTGAGACCTATATGATGTATATGCGACCCGTAGTTGAGGCCCATTGTGATGTGTATTCGGCCTGTGTGATGTATATGTGGCCCGTGTTTGAGGCCCAATGTGATGTATATGCAGCCCATATTTAAGGCCCATTGTGATGTGTATTCAACTCTTGTTTAACGCCTAATATGATGAATATAAGGTCTATGTGATGAGGCCCATTGTAATGCATTGGAGGGCCAGGAGATGGAATCTATTGTGATGTATATTAGGCCCATGTGAGAGGCCCATCGTGATGTGTATTAAGCTCTTAAGTGAGGCTCATGGTGTTGTATATTAAGTCCTTGTGTGAGGCCATAGGTCCACTATATGTTAGGCTCTATGTGGGCCATTCCTTGGGGGCAATGTTGGTTAAATGTCCACATTGTCAAGGCCGATTGTTGATGTCTGTAATTGATACCGATTATGAGTATGTGAGCACATAGCATCGTGATACATGCCTATACACATCATCTGCATGTTTATTATGAGATGTGATTAACCATTACATATGCCATAGTACAGATGGTTTATGGGACTCCTTGATAGGTGAAGTTATCCCACATGAGTGTAAGGTATGCGCAAAATTGATGCATGATTGGACTATATGACTCATGCATCTTGCATTGTATGATTGTTATTACTATACGTCCTAGCCACATCAGGGTTGTGACCTCCACAAGCATGTCGTGGATGACTATATGGGACATTAAAAATATTTGGTTTGAGCATCTGGGCACTTTGAATATCCATGGGTGAAAGTTCCTAAACCTCTGTGGCCAGGAGATGCCACAATGTCTAGACCGAGTGGATACATGAGCGCCTAAATGTCGAATACCAGTAGGTCGCGTCTCCCACTGTGTCGTGGTCGGTTGGGAAGGGGTGTGGCCTTATCCGCCCGAGTGAGGGGGCTGTAAGCTAGGTTGAGTTTGACCAGCTCCCAAATGGGTCTGCTATCAATGAGCCGAGTAGGCATTAGTATACTACTGGTAGGTGAGTAGTGAGGTTTTTTCCACTAGCTAGGCTACGCGGCCGGCTGGGGCGGTAGCCAGTTGGAGTGTACTAGACCCCAGTGATGATCCCAGAGATGTACGGTGCTGATATGTGGACTTATTGAGTAATAGTTGTATACTCATTCATTCATTCATTCGTTATTCACTCGGGCTGGTGGTGCGCAACTACTCGTTATGTGTACCTTCGCAACGGCCAGGATTTCGATTGGGGCATGAGACTAACCCGAGATCAGGAGTTTACCACATTGAGTCTGACTATCCAAATTTAAGTATGAGGCTAGTTTGGATAGAAGTCCCTTGTAATGGACCCCATAGCTTGCGATACTACGAACTATCATCCCGAATTCACTTCAGCTTGTTCATTTCATTCGCACCGCATATTGCATTACATCTGCAGCATTTGACATTTTGAGTTGCTATGTTTTTGCACTTATATGGCCTAGACAGACTTAACAGGATTTACATATTGCATTGTATCCTCGGCATCTGATATTTAACTCTCTATGACTCCTCATTTGCATAGCTGGTCTGTGTTGCGTACTCTGATATTGTATGATTTATAGACTTGCAGTATTTCCGCTTACTCTGATATTGTATGATTCATGATCTTGCCAGTAATTCCGATATTGTATGATTAAGGCATTGTATTGAATACGTGACACTTATCTTATGCACACACTTACACCACCCTCTAAGCTTTTTATAAGCTTATGCACGATAGATGAGTGCAGGTGGCATTAGGTTACAACAGTGTCAAGCT
Organism: Magnolia changhungtana; assembly: GCA_030180095.1. Classification (NCBI taxonomy): domain Eukaryota; kingdom Viridiplantae; phylum Streptophyta; class Magnoliopsida; order Magnoliales; family Magnoliaceae; genus Magnolia; species Magnolia changhungtana. The sequence goes on along the minus strand of JASAUF010000502.1, from coordinate 203,999 downwards.
TGGAGCGTGTAGATGACTTCTTAAGCTTTAATTTTGACATATGTATTTTCCTTTCAGCACTGTATTCAATTGTTTATATTAGTGGATATGTGATAATGAGTTGCCTATGTGATTTGGTTAAACTTGTAGTTATGCTTATTACGAGTTAAATGCACATTGAAAAATCCTCCTTGTAGGATCTTAGGATCGGAATCTAGCGTATGGACGCTGGGAGCCGAGAATGGGGTACTACGGAGGCTGTCGGCACCGGATTCGGCGATCGAGAATTTTGTGAGCCCGGTTTCTGGGTTTGGGGAGTGGCATCTTCCATTCTTCCAACAGCTGAAAGGTCACAAGAAAGCATAATGGACCTTTGAATGCGAGCAAGATTTGCAACAGCTAAAGCATTACTCGGGGTCGCCACCTCTACTGTTTAAGCCTGAGGAGGGTGAGCCCCTATTTCTCTACCTAACTATGTCGACCTTGGCTGTCAGCTCAATACTCATTCATGAAGTGAAAGGCAAATAACATCCTGTCTATTATACCAGAAAGGCAATGGTTCCAGCTGAGACTAGATACCCGAGCATGAAGAAGCTAGCCCTTAGTCTAGTTGTCTCTGCTCGGAGGTTGCGCCCATACTTTTAGGCGCACTCCATCATCGTCTTCACAGATTCTCCTCTCCGACAAATCCTCTAAAAGCCAGAAGTACCTGGGCGACTTACCAAATGGGCGATAAAACTCAGAGAGTTCGACATTCAGTATCGGCCGAGGATAGCGATCGAGGGCCAAGCCATAGCCTACTTCATAGTTGAGTTTACCATTCTGAGTGGTGAGATCGAAGACACAAGTTCGGAGACCGCCCCTGTCGTTCCTCCGGTTCTTCCCCTCCTCGAGGGCGCAGAGTCAGAGGAAGGAAATAGTAGATGGACCCTTTTCGTGGATGGGTCGTCTAATTCAAAGCGAGTCGGGGCAGGGATCATCTTAGTCGCACCAATCTCAACCACCATCCAATACGTGATTAGGCTCAGCTTCAAGGCTTCCAATAACAAAGCAGAGTACGAAGCTCTACTGGTTGGACTCAGACTAGCTGTTAGTCTAGGAGCTTAGCTCCTCGATGTGCGATGCGACTCTCAGCTCATCGTGAATCACATATCAACAGAGTACAAGACCAAGGAGGCGAGGATGATAGCTTACCTAGCCGAGGCCTAGAAACTGACAAGGAGATTCAAGGAATGGGTCATCAACTAGATCCTGAGAACCGAAATCTCTTGGTCCGACGTCCTCGCGAAGCTGGCTTCAGCTACTGAGGGGAAGATCCCGAGGATTCTGTCATGGAATTCCTAGATAGCCCGAGCATCAACCAAGTTGACCGAACCAACCAGGAAATGGTTAATCCAGTGCAAGCTACTCCAAGCTAGATGGATCCAATCATCAAGTACCTCATCACCGGCGAGGTTTCCCAAGACAGGTTGGAAGCTCGATGCTTAAAGGTTAGGGCAGCAAGGTACATGATTCTGGACAACACGCTATATAAGAAGGGGTAGTCTCAGTCGTACCTTAGGTGTCTTCGACCTGATGAGGCAGACTACGTGATCCGAGAAATACACGAAGGAATCTGTGAAAATTATTTCGAGAGCCGCGCCTTGGCTCACAACATACTCCACCATGGGTATTTCTGGCTAACGATCCGAGAAGACTCTAGGAACTTTGTCCAAAGGTGCAATAAGTGTTAAAGATTTGATATTGTGCCGAGGCAGCCTGTAGAAGAACTGATCCCTATGAGCAAGCCTTGGCCATTCGCTCAATGGGTGATTGACATCACAGACCTCTGCCTCTTGGAAAGGGGCAGACCAAGTTTGTAATCGTGGCGGTCAACTACTTTAGCAAGTGGGCCGAAGTCGAAACAGTGGCGAAGATTATCGAGCAGAAGGTGACAAATTTCATGTGGAAGAACATCATCTATCGGTTCGGAATCTCGCGCACCATCGTGTCCGATAATGGGAAGCAGTTCGACAATGACAGGTTCCAAGGATGTGCCGAGGGCTCGGCATCACCAACGCGTATTCATCACCTCGCCATCCATAGTCCAATGGATAGGTGGAAGCTATAAACAAGGTCATTAAGCATCATCTCAAGACGAAGCTGGAGAAAGCTAAGGGTAATTGGGCTGACGAGCTCCTATTCGTTCTCTAGGCCTACAGAACCATAACTCAGTCATCCATGGGGGAAACTCCCTTTTCATTATCTTACGGCTCGGAAGCCATCGTCTTAGTTGAGATCGGACTCCCCACAGTGCGAGTAAGGAGCTATTAAGAAAAGCAGAATGCCGACTAGATCGCGACAGGCCTCGATCTACTTGAGGAGACGTGAGACACCGTCAAACTCTGAGTCGCAGCTCGACATCAGCAAGTTGCTCGGTTATACAGCTCTAGAGTCAAGACGAGGTGATTTTTGCCAGGAGATCTAGTCCTTCGCCGCGTCTTCTAGAACACTGCAGATCCCTGAGTAGGGTCCATTGGGCCTAACTGGGAGGGACCCTATCACATCGTCCGCTCGGCTAAACTAGGGTCATACTGCTTAGAAGACCTGGAGGGACACCATTGCCCCACCCCTGGAATGCTGAGCATTTGAAGATCCACTACCCCCGAAGGAGAGAGCCATATAGGAGTCGAATCCACACGACGTTTCAACTATTAATAAAAGAGCGTTTATTTTCTACTTTAAAATATCTATTAACTGACTGCTTCATCATCCGAGTACGCGACGAAGGATTATTTCTCATGTGCAGAAGTGAGATCCTTCGATGAGCTAACCCCTTAAAGAAGGGGTCGGCTCATCATTCAACAATTGCCTCATCAACCAAGTATGTTACAAAGGATCATTTCTCATGTGCAGAAGTGAGATCCTTCAATGAGCTGACCCCTTAAGGGAAGATGTCAGATCTCCATTCAACATCATAATAAACTCAACGAAGTCAATAATCATTCAACCATTGGCATATAAAAGAGCATGTCATCATTCAACAGAAGTATATCATCATTCAACCATTACCGTCCAAAAATCACCATTCAAAAAATATCTAGTAAAGTTGACTCTGAAAAGAAGAAAATTAAAAGTTACTCGGCAGGAGGATTAAGGTTGAGAGGTTGAGGAGCAAGAGGGGCCTCGGGGTTAAGACCCTGGGCTGAGGGATCTCCCTTGGCTGGCCTCTCCTCAGCGTCTTTAGCGGCGAGGGCATCAAGACTGAGGTCCGAGTACAGCTCTTGGATAGCCTCAATGCAAGCATTATAGCTGCAATAGTAAAACCTGTTGGCCTCGGCGGTCCTTTCTTTTGAAGACTTAAACTCTTCGATAGCGGTAACAATTATCGAGGCGATCGAAGCCTTAGATTCAGTGCGTTGAATTGCTTTCGCCTTCTCGACCGTAAGCCTCATCTCTTCCGTAGCATCGACCTTGACCTGCTTCGACTCAACCACTAGCTAAGCATTATCCCCCTCAATCGAGCTGAGGTGAGATTTGACCTCCGCAAGCTCGGACGAGATACCGTCACAACGGGCTTGAAGCTTGGTGGCATCCCCCTGATACAGCAATACCCTCAGCTTATCCTCAGACAATAAGCCCTTAAGCACCTCCCGGAGCGTTCCGACATCACCTAAGAGAGCTGATATCTCTACGTCCTTTTTAGTTATCTCCCTCAATCTCTCGTGAGTTGACAAGAGCATTGGTACTACCTGAATCGGGACAAGAATGTAAGGCAGGAGCAATCCAAAAACAAATGAGGAAAATCTTCATACGAGAGTTACCTTGTAAAAGATGGAGGCGATGTCATTTATAAAAGACTCATGCTACTTAGTGAAGAGGTCAATAATTTCTTATTCGGAGGCATGCTTCGCCGCCCAGTGGACCAAACTAGACATATGATAGCTTGGAGGTTTTCTCGATCCTCTAGCCTCAGGAAGAGGAACAGACTCTGCTACCTCCCCAGTACCATTGGCAACCGAGGTCTGAGCCTCAGCCATCGTAGCACCTCCATCCTCAGGAGGGGAGAGCATTCCTTCAGTAGCTCGGATGGCTTTCTCGTGCTCTGAGGAAGATAGGATTGCGATACAGGGTTGTTGGGAGGCTGGTGGGGGCATTTCAGAAGTTAGGGGGCAACGACAGGTCGGAGGGTCAGGTCTGACGATCTCGGCCCCAAACGTGGTTGCAATACCAGCCCCTGCGATGCCAGTCGGAGCCGTAGCAACTGGAGCTACAACAACAGAAATTGGAGCTGCAGTGGCGGAAGCCTTGTCTCGGGGAGCTTCCTGCCTCTTTCGGGCAGTTATCTTCTCTCAGGGCTCAGCTTGCAACATGTCTCTGAGGGGTGAGGGCTTCCTCTTTCTAGATCCGAAAGCTTCGGCGATGCCTACACAAGCAACAGAGAATTAGAAAATCTCCGAGTCCAGGGGACTTTGGCATAAAGAAAAGGCACTGACTTAAAGCAGAAGGAAGCGGCTTGAGTTTATAAAGTCCGGACTGATGTAGATTGTCTGGAGTGATCATATAATGTCAAAGGTGCTGCTCTTCTGTGCGCAGTCTTGCTCTGGCAATCTAGTTCTTAAGAAGAGAGGAGATTTGGGGGGCTCCCTTTCGGTAATCTGCAAAAAGGAGTAGGATCGATCAAAACTGGTCAGATTGAGAAGAAATCGTAGAAGGAATACGCATCACTTGGGATCCAACCTGGAGTGGCTAATCGGGTGGGAACTCGGATTCGTACTCCTTAGCTCGGCCGTGGGTGCTTTCCATTCACCTAAGGCCCAAAACCATTTGTTCTTCCAATCATTGTTTGAAGAAGGGAGGTGGAGGATGAGGCTTGAACCCAAATTGGCTCGAGCAGCGAAATAGTACCAGCACATTTCGTTACGATTGTGCTTGGCTAAATAAAGTGTCAGGAACTCATCGGGCATCAGCTCCTGATTTCTGGCTTGGTGCAATATTATGTACAACGACATCAAAATTCTTTAGGTGTTGGGGACAAGCTGGCCCGGGGCTAACTTCAGGCGTGTGGTCAAGGCTCGGATAAGGGATGCAGCAGAAGCTAAAGCTCGCACTGCAGAGCACAGATGAAGATGGCGACATCACCCTCGGTAGGGTCTCCAGGAGAATCATGGGGAGTAGGTGCACGTATCTGGATGGAGTTAGGAATTTGGAATTCCTCTTAGACCCATTCCATTTGGGGTTCAACAAGCACTAAGCCCCCGATGACGAGCTCCGAAGCTCATCCACCTGAAGGACCAGCGACAGCCCTCCTGTCACGCCCCAAACTAAAAAATTGGGCTCACAGAATTTTCGATCGCCGAATCCGACGCCAATGGCCTCCATAGTGCCCCATTCTCAGATCTCGGCACCCATATGCCAGATTCCAATCCTGAGATCCCATAAGGAGATTTTTCAGTCTATTTTTTTTTTTGTAAAGGATCATAACCACAACCATAACCAAGTCACAAAAACAACATCACATATCCACTGCATCAAAAACTTTGAGTATAATACGGAAAGAGAAATATAAGATGATCAAAAAGCTCCATTATAATCTGCCACACGCTCCTGACTTAGTGCTGTTGCGATCTAACACCACCTGCAACGATCGTGCATAAGCTTATGAAAAGCTTAGAGGGTGATGTAAGTGTGTGCACAAGGCAAGTGGCAAGTATGCAATATCAGAGTAATGCGGAAATATGCTGGTAAGTCCATTAATACTATCAGTTGTACCAAGGCTATACGATGTAAGGTATGAATGCTATCGGTCATACCAAGGCCATGCGATGCAAGGCATAAATGCTATCGGCCATACCAAGGCCATGCGATGCAAGGCATGAATGTTGTCGACCATACTGAGGCCATGCGATGCAAGGCCTACATAGCCAAATGTCATATGCGAGATGCAACGTAAGCATATCAGTCCTCATCTGAATCTACACAACAATACAGCTCATCTTTAGAATATCACCGAGGTCTAGTACACTCCACACTGACTGCCGCCTCCCTAGCCGCATAGCCCAGTGAGTGGAAGAGACCACACTATTCGCCTGACCAATAGTCTGCCAATACCTAGTCGGCTCGTCGATAGCGGACCTATTTGTGAGCTGGTCAAACTCAGCCTAGCTTATAACCCCCTCACTCGGGCGGATAAGGCCATACCCCCTTTTAACCGACCACGACATAGCAGGAGACAAAGTCTACTGGTATTCAACACTCGTGTGCTCATGTATCCACTTAGTTTAGATGTTGGAGCATCTCCTAGTACTAAAAGGTTCTGGGACTTTCACACAAGGACATTCTATGTGCCCATAGTGCTAGAACCAAGCATTTTTGATATCCAATCTGGCCATCCACGATGTGCCTGTGGAGGCCACAACCCTGATGTCGCTAGGGCATACAATGACCATGTCACACAAGATGCAAGATGCATGAGTCATACCATTCAGTCATGCATCAGTCCTGCTCGTACCGCACGATCATGTGGGGCACTCTGTCTCTCAAGGAGTCTCATAAATGTCTCAGCCCAAGGCATATGCTATTATCAATCATCCTCTGCAACAAGCATACAAATGATGCATATGGACATGTATCATGATGTAATATTAAGCATGTTCTTAGTGAGTCCTACTAGACTAAGTATATTAGCATGGTTATCAGATATAAACAATAATCGGCCTTAATACATGGTGGGGTCCACAGAGGGACGACAGATCTAGCCTAACCACCAAGATAGGCTCTAAGCAGTGGAAATACCAACCTGATACTACATATTCTTCCATCTATGGCAAGGGTAATTAGGAGGGTGAAACTAGGTATAACAAGTGGGCTTCTTCACCCTAAATCATTCAATGAACTGGGCCTTTCTATGGGTCTGGGCTGTACATAAGGTGGACTCAAGGTTAGGATAATTACTACAAGGCATGGTGGAAAACTCCATCATCAATGGGGGCTCAACGGTTTGTGTTAGCCCAATGCGGTAAAGGTGGAAGTGGGCTTACAGTGAGCCTTAGGGAGGTTTACAATGGTGGACTTTTAACCACTATTGTGTAGGTGCGGTCCATTTGGAAATCGGAATCGTAATGGGTCCAAATTCCTAGGAAATGGATGGGTCGCATGTACACATCACTCATATGTGGTGGGCCTATATAAAGCGACAGGGTCCATGGCCTAAAATGGATAGACGTCGTACATATAACACTTACATCATGGCGGGCCTCATACAATCACAATGGGCCCACATACATCACGTTGGGCCTCATACACGGGTCGTATATACATCACAATGGGCCTCAAATACATCACTATGGGCCTCACCACCTGGGCCTCAAACACATCATAATGCGCCTCATTATATAGACCTCATATACATTACATCGAGCCTCATCATATAGGCCTCATATACATCACATTGGGCCTCATCAATGAGCCATAAATACATCACATTGGGCCTCATCAATGGGCCATAAATACATCACATTGGGGTGGGCTCCACCAGATGGACAGCTAGGATCAAACACGTACATCACATGGGGGCCACGTGGATGGACGGCGGGGTGAAACAAATACATCATAGTGGGGTCTGCGTCCAGGGGTGGATGGACTGGATATATAACACATACATGGGGTGGCCCCACATGGATGTACGATGTATACAACACATACCTCAAAATGGGCCCCACCCGTCCCACGTCAAAACAGATGGACGGCTAGATATAGGACGCATGCATCAAGGGGCCCACCATCCCTAGCAGATGGACGGTGTGGCTATAGAATACATATATCAAGGTGGACCCCACCCCCACACGTGCAGCATGTGTGGGGTGGGTCCACGTCCATGGAAAAATGGACGGACGGTATGGAGGTAAACATACCCCATGATCACAGAGCCTGCTGACGTCAATACAACAGCTATATAGGTGGGGTCCCCAACAAATGGACGGTTTAGATTTAACACATGCCTCATGATCAGACCCACATAGCCTGTTGACATCAATCCAGCAGCTGTATAGGTGGTGGTCCCCACCGTCCAGGTCACTGGACGGTGTGGATATAAAATACATGCATTGTAGTGGGGTCCACATCCCATGTGGACAGTCGTTGATAGGGTGTATATATTAGGTGGGTCCCACCATCCTTTGATAGACGGTATGGACACCACATCATCAAGGTGGCCCCACACGTCCAGCTACTGGACGGTGTGGATGAAGCAAATACATCCAGGTGGGTCCACACATCCAGCCACTGGACGGTGTGAATATCACACATAAATTAAGGTGGGTCCACATGTGTGGCCCATTAGCCTTTAAATAAGCTGATATTTGTAATTTCCCTTCATCAGGGGTTGTCCAAAACGGACAGCCAGGGTGGGCCGGTTCGCTGGACGTTAGCAAGGTGGGCTCGATCATGGACAGCATAGATAAAATACTTGCATCACAGTGGGCCATAAACAGGGAAGAGAGAGGGAGAGAGAGAGAGAGAGAGAGAGAGAGTCGTGAGGCGGGGGAGCTCCGCCACTATGAGCTCTCCTAAGGTTTATACAACACATACAATACAACACATACATCGAGATGGTCTCCAATCATGTGGGCCCTCAATCATAAAATCAAGGGTGGAAATCCTTTTCCCATCAACAATGAAGATTCACCCACCGTTTGTTAATCTTCTTTGTTCTATGGCTTCCTTTGCTCCTTAGCTCAACCTTTAATGGTGGAAGATGAGAATTGAAGGGTTAGATTGAGGGTTTTGGGGTAGGAAGAGGGCCCACACTTGGTAATTTTCTCTCCTTGGAATGCTTGGACGTTGGCTCTTTCTTGGTTGCTTGGAAATGGTAGAGAGAATGAGAGGGAAAGGGAATGTTGTAAGAGGAGGTGACATGGAGGGTATGGGCTCTCTTGACTTTTGAGGGCATGAGGTGGCATGGGGTATCAATTGGCTTGACTTGTTGGTAAGAAAGGAATGGCTAGGTATGGGTTCATTTAACTTGGTGAAGAGAGAGGTATGAGTGAGTAATGGATTGTGATGGGATGTACTTGACTTGTGATTGATTGATTGATGTGATGGATTGTAGAGATTCTCTCGAGATTTACAACGCGCAGTGTTTCCTCTAATTGAACGTGGGCCCACAACTCCTAGCATGAGCATCGCATCGGTGCGCAAGTTACGGCGTTGGAACCACGACAACGATGCGGTCATAATAGTACAAGTCTCGAGTCAAGTCGACTTAGATCTACGGGATGTAACTTAAGGTCGTGCTCAAATGTTGATTACAGATTGTGGGTTGCCGGAATTCGACAGGGATGATCACAGAAGTCTAATGAATGGTACAGTCTAGTATACAAGCCTTAAACCTCCCCTTCAGATCTTTGGATATTCTTTTTATGCCCTGTCACGCCTCAAACTCAGAAAACGGGCTCACAAAATTTTTGATCGCTGAATCCGGTGCCGACAGCCTTCGTAGTACCTCATTCTCGGCTCCCAACGCCTATACACTAGATTCTGATCCTGGGATCCTACAAGGAGGATTTTCAATATGATTTTTTTTTAATGTAGCATAACCATAAGTATACCCAAATCATAAAGGCAACATCATCATCACATATCCACCAATATAATCATTTGAATACACTGCTGAAAGGAAAATACATATATCGAAATAAAAGCTCCAGAGGACAGCTGCACGCTCCAAGCTCAACGCTGCTTCAACCTAACGCCACTTGCACGCATCTATCGTGTATAAGCTTACAAAAGCTTAGAGAGTGGTGAAAGTGTATGCACAAGATAAGTGCCAAGTATACCATAAAGCCCATAAATCATACATCATCAGAATAAGCGAAAATACTGACAAGTTCATGAATCATACGATATCAGAGTAAGTGGAAATATACTGGTAAGTTCATGAGTGCTATCAGCCGTACCAAGGCTATGCGATGTAAAATATAATAAAACAATAACAGATGCTGAGGATGTAATGCAATATGCACATTCCGACGAGCCACGAATACCATCAACCTCATCCGGGCCATATAAGTGTAAAAAATATAGTAACCCAAAATGCTAAGTACTGCGGATGTAATGTAATATGCGGTGCGAATGAAATGACCATGCAGGAACGTGAGGTCGGGATGATAGTACGTAGTATAGCAGGCTACGGGGTCCACCACAAGGGACTTTTATCCAAACCAGTCCCATACCTAAATTTGGATAGTCGGACTCAATGTGGTAAACTCCCGATCTCAGGTTAGTCGCGCGCCCAACTGAAATCCTGGCCATGCGAAGGTACATACAATTCTTACTCAATAAGTCCACATATCAGTACGGTTACTCTTTGAAAAAATCACCGAGGTCTATTACACTTCACACCGACTGCCTCCTCCCTAGCTGCACAGCCCCACGAGTGGAAGAGACCTCACTATCTACCTAGCCAGCAGTCTACCAATACCTACTCGACTCGTCGATAGCGGACCCATTTACGAGCTGGTCATACTCAACTTAGCTTATAGCCCCTTCACTCGGGCGGATAAGGCCACATCCCCTCCCAACCGACCACGACACAGTGAGAAACGCGGCCTACTGGTATTCGGCACTCGGGTGCTCATGTTCCACTCGGTCTAGACGTTGGGATACCTCATGGCCTCAGAGATTCTGAGATTTTCACCCAAGGATATCCTAAGTGGCCACAGTGCTAGAATCAAGTATTTTCAGTGTCCCATTTAGCCATCCATGATGTGCCTGTGAAGGCCACGGCCCTGATGTCGATAGGGCGTACAATGATCAAGTCACATATATGCGAGATGCATGAGTCATACTATCCAGTCATGCAGCAATCCTGCGAGTACGGCGCGATAATGTGGGCACTCCATCTCATAAGGAGTCCCGTAAATAGTCTTCCCAATGGCGTATGCAATGATCAGTCACTACTCATATCAAGCATATATATGATGCGTATGGCATGAGTCATGGAATTATACTAAGCATATTATTAAGTAATGAACTATCCTTACAATGCAGATGGGCCTAAACGGCCTATACTCAACAAGTATGGACCTATCAATGGGCCTTAAGGAGAGTCATAATACGGACATTTAACTAACATTATTCTTACAATGTGGACATCAAACCATCATTGCTCCCAAGGCATGGCCCGCCATAAATATCATTACATAAACCATGATGGAATCATATTCAATGGGCCTTATGTACGTCCCATTGGCCTCGACCCATGGGCCTCCAATACATCAAATGGGCCTCACAGCATGGGCCTCATGTATATCAAGGTGGGCCTAAATGGATGGGTCATAACTACATCAAGATGGGCCTCCTCAAATCGGCTTATATATATGAAGGTGGGCCTCAATGGACGGCCACAAGTACATCAATGTGGGCCTCACTACATGGGTCATATGCATATCAAATGGGCTACACCAATGGGCCTTATGTACATTGCAATGGGCCATATCCCATGGGCCTTGAATACATCACAATGAGCCTCAACCCACGGCCCTAATACATCATAATGGGCCTTAACCCATGGGCCCCAAATACATCAAGATCGGCCTAATCACATGGACGTCAAATACATAACAGGTGGGCCCTGCACCTGGGCCTCAAAACACGCAACAGGTAGGCCCCGCTCATAGGTCAAAGATACATCATGAGGAGTCACATGTATATCAAAGTGGGCCTCTCGATTGGGCCACAAAATACATCAAAGTGGGCCCGACGGATGGGCCACAAAGTACATCAATGTGGACCTCAACAATGGCCTCATACACATCAAGGTGGGCCTCAACAACGGCCACAAATAAATCAAAATGGGCCTCATACATGTACCAAGGTGGGGTCCACTTGAACTATAGATCTACCTTATTTTTTTAGCCTCAAGCATGTAAGACAAGCTTGCCAAATGGTTGGACAGTTTCGATGCAACACATGCATCATGGTGTGGGGTCCACATGAACTATGGATCCTACTCATTCTTTAGCTCATGTCATAAAATGAGCTTTTAAGGTGGTTGGACGGCTTGGATGCCACACACACATCATGGTAGGTCCCATAGATGGACTGCGTGGATGGAACTGGTGGGACCCACAGAACTTGGTGACGCTATAACAACAGTTGTGTAGCTGTAGTGAGGTACACCCACCGTCCACTCCCAAGAATGGTTGGGCGGTGTGGGCAAAATACTTACATCAGTGGGTCCTAGTGGGACCCACAGAACTTGGTGACGCTGCAACAGCAGCTGTGTAGCTGCAGTGAGGTACACCCACCGTCCACTCCCAAGAATGGTTGGGCGGTGTGGGCAAAATACTTACATCAGTGGGTTCCATGTGGGGCCCACCATAATGTTTATATGCAATCCAACCCGCTGATAAGGTTACACGGACACTGGATGCAAGGGAAAAACAAATTTCATTTTGATTCAAAACTTCTGGACCACAAAAAGGGGTTCAATGGCAAGCATTAAATCCCACTATTTCCTGTGATGTGGGCCACCTGGGTCTCGTATTCGGCTGATATTTGGGGTGGCCCACTACCCCAAAGGGGCCTAACATATGCACGGTGTAGATGTTCGGCAGACATCACAGTGGGGCCCACAGCTAGGACCCTATCCCTGCCCGTCCGTCAACAGCAGCAGCGCCTGCAGCTGCATTTTTTTTTTGTTAAAAAAGGGGTCTTCTGAGGTTTTTCGCAGGTGGGACCTGCATCAGGGGAATCTGACTTAGCTGTTAGATTCCAGGGCTCAAGACAGACCCAACAAACCCAATATTCGACATATTTTGGGGTACAAAAACATCAGGGTGCATTTTAACGGTGAAAACCACCATTTGCTATGTTATGGCCCACCAGAACCTCGGATTGGCTCCGCTTTTTTTTTTTTTTTTTGATTCAACGTCTAAAATGAGGTAGGAAAGGGGATGAACGGCTTGGATTAAAAATATGTATCAAGGTGGGGCCTGCATGAGCGGCCCACCCAAAAATCTAAAAGTCTCCCTTTTTTTGTTGGTTGCTGTGAGTACGAGACTCACTGTCTATCTGATCACACTTCACGGCCGTGTCCAGACAGTTTGAATACAACACAAATGCAAGGTGGGTCCCACGTGTGCGTGGCCCACTTGATTTGGATCAATCCAATATTTATGTTTTCTCATCACTACCAAGTAGGGCCCACATGGCTTGGATGGTGTAGATCCAACACATCCATCAAGTGGGTCCCATGAAGGTGGACAACTTGGATCAAATACACACATCATGGGTCCATGAACAAGGAAAGAGAGAGAGAGAGAGAGAGAGAGAGAGAGAGAGAGAGAGAGAGAGAGATTGAGTGATGGAGGGATCCCGACATTATGGGCCCTCCCTTCCATACATCACAACATTCATCAAGTGGGTCCCATACATGTGGGCTCACCGATTAAAATCAATGGTGGAGATCCTTTCTCCACCAAAATGTACTGTCTAGATGACCCTATTTAAGTAAGGAAGATAAACATCATGATGGGGTCCATGGAGAATGACCTCATCATGGAATGATAATGAGAATCAAGGTGGGCCACTGGCCACATCTAGGGTCCAAAGTGAGATCCACACCATCAATCGGTAGGCCTTACTTGGCCCATCATAAAAATATGAAATCTAAGCCTATAGGAGCACCCACCGTTTGATCTTCTCAGTCCGTTAAAATGTCGGTCTCCTTGTACTTCACTTTGATGGAGGGTGATGAGGTTTGAATGGCTAGGATGAAGGTTTTGGGATGGAAAGATGGGCCACACACATGCACTTTTCTCTCTTAGAATGCATGGACGTCCACCTCTTTTGGTGCTTGAAAATCGTGAAGAGAAAGAGAGAGAGAGAAAGAGAGAGAGAGAGAGAGAGAGAGAGAGAGAGAGAGGGTTGTAAGGAGAGAGTGATGGGTGATGGAGTGATGGATGTGAGGTGAGTGATGGGTGAGGTGAGAGATGGGTTGACTTAGTGGTTGCTTAACTTGTGGATAAAGAAAGCATGGGTGTATGTACTTAACATGAGGTGATAGATTGATTGATTGATGGGACATGTTGTAGAGATTCTTTTGGAATTGCAAACGTGCAACGTTTTCTTTGAAATAAACGTCAGCCCCCATCTCCCTGCCAGGGTATTGGATAAGTATGCAAGAGGCGGCGTTGGAACTGCAGCGACGGTGCGGTCGCAATGGTACAAGTCTCGGATTAAGCTGACTCAAATCTATAGGATACGACTTAGGGTCGATCGCAAACGTCGATTCTACGTCGCAGGTTGCTGGAATTTGCCGGGAAGGATCGTGGGAGTCAACGGAACAGTACGGACTAAGATACGGGTCTTACATGCCCTTTAGACGAGCATGGGTCTTGGATTCTCTATCCCTTATGGGCAGGGGGTAGAGAGGTACCACTTCTAAGGGGCCCTCAGAAGCCTCTTGTCTAAAATCTGAGCTCTCTCGCCCGGAGTCACCCTCATACGCGTATCCTTCTCGGATCTCGTCTGAACTGCTAGACATTGCGGGTGATTGGAAATGAAAAGTACAAAATCAAAAGAAGGCCGGAGAGAGGAGAAACTCACTGGAAATCGCCTGCCCGACCCACCGAAAATCTCCTGCTCAGCTCACCGAAAATCGCCTCCTCAGGTGAACTTCTGCAGCAAGCGCTTTCGCAAGAAATATAAGTGTGCCCCAGGGAAGGATATGAGGGCTTATATAGCAAGGAGACGCTCTCAGTAATCATGGCGGACAGCTGTCTCCAAAACTAAAGCGGTTCGGTCCTGAGCCTAAGGGTATACGTGGCGACTCGTGATGCGTCCCACCTAACATCCTCCGATTCATGTGTCGTTAACATTCAATGCATCGACACCCTTTCGCCTTTCGAAGTCCATGCGGCATCACCCGGTCCACTCAGCCGAAACGCCTCAGTTCCTCTGGCCACGTGTACGATGACCAATAGCTCGAGTGTAAGAAACGGCTGTCGCCGTACGGTACATGAGTCTCAATGAACATTATTGCGACGCTTCAACCAGGCTTATCATCACAAAAAGGGACAGTTCGACTCCCCAAGCCTCAATTCGTTTCCCCAAGTCCATTACTCTTCAAGTCCGAGCTCGAACTTAGAGAGTGGGAGGCTTCTATTATGGGTGAATCTGAATCGAGTCGCGTCAAGGTTAAAGTAGAAGCACCGAGGGGTGAAGCTCAGATTGATCATGTTCGATTTGAGGCGATTCCAAAGCCTCGTAGAGCTACGACACCAATCTGAAATTAAGTGGTTGAGCGCTTGACAAGTAGGGCCTCGGAACGATGGCATTACGTCTGAGCCGACCTGCATTAAGCCTTTGTGCAAGCGTCCACATGTCGACTCGGAATGCAAAGGGCCTCATCATACACCCGCCCAATGCATCTCCGACCATGTACTCTGACCATGGGATCCAACTATGGGCTCGGATATGTTAAGTCCGAAGTCCGAGCAAGGTTAGTTCCATCATGGGCTTGGAGAACCGAGTTGCGGGACTATGATATCTTGCACCCTCACTCTACTCTACACTACTTAGACCTAGTTTCCCTAGCCTGACTCTGGCATCGGAGGGTCTCCTGCTTGAGCCAGGGTCTCCTTTGTTTACCTCTCTGTGCAGGACCAGGGTTCGTTTCAAGTCCGTAGGCTTTGGTGGAGGGTGATCCAGATTTTTGAATCAACACTATAAATAGTAAACTTACTATTTATAGACAGTAAGTGTATGGCCTAACCATGTTATTCTCCTAATTTTTTTAAAACCCTTTTAATGTTGGGCACGATTCTTAAAGCTCAAAGGATCAAGAGCTACCATCAAACTAAAGCTTATTATAAATAGTAAAACTAAAAATTAAAATAAACTTTTGACTGTAGATCCGATGGAATCTCACAAATTCGGTCGGGTGGATTGATTGGCTAAAGTAGCTTCTCTTACACAAAATCATATACTATCATAGAATAACTCATTACGGTTTGCGAGATACTCATGGTTTAGGGTTCCGATGGTCCAGATCACTTCTACCTCTGAATTTGGGCCTTCTCTGGTCCATCTTTGCCATGAAAATGTCCGGGACTTGCTCTACACCAGAAAGGCTCGTAGTCGACCAGGCCCACCAAATCCAACTCGTAGAAACAGAAGGAAAACTCTTGCCTACATTGGGCAATCTACCCGTTGGGTCACTTTCTCTAAACAAGGGAGTGGATGCCTGGGGCTGTGTGGGGGCTCACAGAGATGTCCGTGACAAATCCACTCCGTCCAACTGTTTTAAAATGCCACGAAAGGACAGGAGGCTAAAAATCTGGCGGATCCAAAACTTATGTGGACCATACCGCACGAAAAAGTGGAACGGAAACGGCGACCGTTGAAACCTTCCCGGAGCTGACCATGATGTTTATAAGCCATCCAAACCGTTAGTAGGGTTATAAATTACCACTTAGATAAGCTATAGGCATAAATATCATCCTGACACAAAACTTATGTCACCCCATACGTTCAATCCACCAATCTCACGTGGTAGTTCACCTGAGTTATAGATGCGTCTGTTTTAAAACAGATCGACGGAGTGTAGGCCCCGGACAGCCCCAGGCGCATGGGGTCACACCTAATTGAGAGGAAAGTGAATTTAAGTGCATGCAATCCACCCTGTCCATCAGGCGCATCACGTAACAAATTTTAAAATCATATGGTATGGTTTACCTGAGTTTTGAAATACTATAAGTTTCAGATAATTATTTAATCCTTATGAGGCACGTCATGTGAATGGATTCTTTAAACACATAAACACGGTGATGGGCCCTAAACAAAACTAATCTAATGGTGGATGTCCCATGCCAACCTTTTTCCAAAGGTGTGGCTTACCTTAGTTCCGGATGGTCATGATTTTTAACCCTTAGGCGAACACGAGGCAATGTATTTGATAGCCGGTGTCGATTTTAAAGAAGTTACAATCATTAACACCCAATGCCTTAGGACGAGGTACAATAGTACTGCTCTGTGGCCAAAATTGGGACCAATATGAATTTCCTGTACAACAGTTGTTGCAAGTAGAGCCGGACACAAACTAAGCCAGCTCAAAAGCTTGGCTTGGATTGGTTTGAAAATGCTAGGTTGGGATTGATTTGATTAGAAGTTTAAACCAAGCCTCCGACGGAAGCTTATTTTAAAAAACAAATCAACCTCAAATCAAGAGAGTACTAGCTCAACTAACTCGAAGATCAATTTGATTAGCCTGTTGATTGTATGCACTATGTTTTATGTGGTGTGATCCACTTGAGCTTTGGATATGATTCAATTTTGGAATCATGTCCTAAAATGATATTTAAAAATGGATGGTGGGGTGGATAACACATGTACACGATGACGTGGATAATACATTATATACACACACACACACACACACACACACACACACACACTGTTTCCTTTAGTTTAGTCCACTTGAGCTTTGGACATGATTCAATTTTGGATCATGTCCTGAAATGATATGTAAAAACAGATGGACGACGAGTGTGTGTATGTAAAAACAGATGTCATTTCACGCCGTCCATCTGTTTTTACATATATGTGTATGTATATATGTAAAAACATATATATCTGTTTTTTACATATATATGTACGTATATATGTAAAACATCTATATCTGTTTTTTTACATATATATATATATATATATGTATGTATGTATGTATGTATGTATGTATGTATGTATGTATTATCCACGTTGTCCATCTGTTTTTACATATCATTTCAGGACATGATCCAAAATTGAATCATATCCAAAGCTCAAGTGGACTAAACTAAAGGAAACATAGTGTGTGTGTGTGTGTGTGTGTGTGTGTGTGTGTGTGTGTGTGTGTGTAGAGTGGTGGTCTCCTGCGCACCGTCCTGCAGGAGACTTTCGTACGCACCAAGGTAGACTTTCTTAGATAGGTGGACTAGGGTGGGCCCATTGTGATGTATTCGTGAAATCTACCCCGACCATTAGGTCTGTGAGAGAAATTAAGCTGTGTGACTCCAACATCAAGTTAATACTTGATTCATGTGGGCTACACGAAGGGAAACAGTGGGAGAGGGGGACGACTACTATGGACTTTGTACAGGGTCCACTGTGATGTTTATCTGGAATTCACTCCAAACATTATCTACCTTATGAAAATTCATGTATGGGGACCAAATTTTATGCCCATAAGTGATTTATGTGAGCTACACCAAGTTAAACAGTTTGGATGGTGGGCATCCCTTGAATTGTTTATGCATATGTGGTCCAGCATAAATTATGAATGTCTTATGTTTGATCCCTATGGCTATGTTTTCCTCATGCACCATATAATTGGAGTTGATTTCACATACACATCAGATTGGGCCATCTCCGGCCTTCCCACCTTGGTTTTTCCACCAGCCTCATGCATGTTGACTTGAGTCTTGCAAGTGGCAACCTATACTAGACGGTGTTGAAACTACAATGTGGGCCCACCATGATACATATGATACATGCATGATCCAGATTGTCAATCCGTTTTTCCATATCATTCAAGGGTACCAGACCAAATATGAGTAAGATCCAATTATCAAGTGGACCACACCACAGGAATTAGTCGTGACCGAACAACGACCATTAAAAATTTCCTAGAGCTCTCAAGAATTTTGGATCAAGCTGATATTTTTGTTTTCCCTTCGTCTAGGTCTGTATGACCTAATCAACAACAGGTTAGATAGCTAATAAATGTTGCAAGACTCTTAGGAAGTTTTTAACCGTGGACGTTCAATCACCACTATTTTCCTATGGTGTGGTCCAGCTGAGATTTAGATCTATCTTGTTTTCTAGCTAATGCCATAAAATAAGATGGAAAGCTCGGATAAAACACATACATCATTGTGGGACCACGAGCACCAACAAGCAGTGCCCCTGGTGGCAGGGTTAGGATGCAATCCGTGTCCTGACAGTCTTGCCAGGCCAGGGTGGGCACACAATGATGAATATTAAATCCACTCCGATAGTGAGGTTAGTGACATAATTTTAACCATAGATATAAAAATCCACTCACATCCGTAATTCAGTTGAGTCATATGAGCGGAAACATTTAAGTGGAGATGGCCATCATCCAAACTGTTTCACTGTGTGTGGCCCACCTAAATCACTTATAGACCTATGCATGAATTTTCATGAGTCAGTTAATGTTTAAAGTGGTTTTGGTATAAACATCATGGTAGGCCTGGTAAAAATCCAATGATATGCGTCCTCTCCCACTTTTCCTCGGTGAGCCTGTATAGTTTATCAACTTTTTGGCTAAATTTTCATTACAGACTTAATCATCAGAATGGATTTTATGAACGCATCACAATGGGACCTGACCCCAGCCCAGAGTGTAAGCAAGCTTGCCTTGGTGCATACGAATGTCTCTTGCGGGACTGTGTGCAAGAGACCACCACTCTAGATATATACACACACGGTTTCCTTTAGTTTAGTCCACTTGAGCTTTGGATATGATTCAATTTTGGATCATGTCCTGAAATGATATGTAAAAATAGATGGATGACGTGGATATATATATATATATATATATATATATATATATATATATATATATATATATATATGGGAAAAGGTACTATGCGCTCGAGCGTAAAGCGGTCGTCCGTGAGGTCGAGCTGGGGTGAGCCCACTGTGATTCCGTTCGAAGATCCACACCGTCCACCAGATGCACCGTCCCATTTTAGGCCTGGATGGCCCAAAATCGTCCGTCCACCGTGATCAGGTGGGCCATACCATCTGAAAACATAAGTATACAAGCAAAAACATGTAAAAGCACTTGGTGGGCCCCACCTGAGATGTGGATACCACCTGAAAAGTGGTTTAAAATTACATTCAAGTGGGACACACATGATGGACGGTTTTGATCATGAAGAAACCTCTTGAAAGGCCCCCACAACTGGTTTTGAATGTTTCAATGGTGCACGGCCCCTCTCCACTTCTGTACGTGGTGTGGCCCATAAAAGTCACGGATTGAGGTGATTTTCACCGTGTGGGCCCCCACACGGGATGGTGCATCGATCGGGGGTAGATGTTCGAACGACATCACGGTGGGCCCCACACCAACTCGACCTCATGGACGACCGTATGCGCTCGAGCGCATAGTACCTTTTCCCTATATATATATATATATATATATATATATATATATATATATATGGGAAAAGGTACAATGTGCTCGAGCTAATTTTAATGCCCCATGAGGTCGAGCTGTGTGGGCCCCACCGTGATGCGTTTCGAACATCTACCCCATTAGTCAGATGCACCATTCCATCGTGCGCCTAGGTCTCAAAAATTAAGTCAATCCGTGACTTGTGTGGGCCACACCACATACAGAAGTGGGGAGGGGCCGTACCCCATTAAAACATTCATAACCATTTTTCAGGGCCCACCGAGATGTATTTTGCAAATCTAGCCCATCCATTATGTGTGTCCCACTTGAATGAGGGTTCAAACCAAGTTTCAGGAGCATGTAAAACTCAGGTGGCCCCACTAAGTGCTTTTATATGTTTTAACGGTGTCTTCACATAATTTTAGATGGTATGGCCCACCTGAGTTCCGTATACGACTAATTTTTGGGATATCCCATAATTTAAAGGGTACCCATCAAATGCACGGTGTTGATGGTCGAAACACATCACGGTGGGGCCCACACAGCTCGACCTCACGAGAGCTTATCGTTAGCTCGAGCTCATTATACCTTCCCCCCCCCCCCCCACACACACACACACACACACATGACAGTGGGCCCACAAAGTTTACTCAACATGTTAAAGCGGGATTCAAATTGGCTGGTGACCTCAACTCCTGCCACGTAGCTGGTGTCAAAGCTCTGTGGGCCTCCCATGATATTTGTTTTATTTGGCCATCCATCAAAAATTTCAACTCATTTTACGGTATGAGATAAAAAATAAGGAAGTCCAAACCTCCGGTAGACCACAATACAGGATCCAAACTTATCGGGGGATAAAAGTTTCAGATAATATTGTTTTCCTATGGTAGG
The DNA here is from genome assembly GCA_030180095.1 of Magnolia changhungtana. Lineage (NCBI taxonomy): Eukaryota > Viridiplantae > Streptophyta > Magnoliopsida > Magnoliales > Magnoliaceae > Magnolia > Magnolia changhungtana. The sequence continues at coordinate 182,965 of JASAUF010000502.1, read as the reverse complement.
ATCCACCTCAATGTTTGTGATGCATATCAATGCTGCTCATCGATTTTTCTAGTTCATTTTATGGCCTAGGCTAAAAAATGAAGTAGATCCAAGTATCAGGTGGGCCATACCGCATGAAACATTGATTATTGAACGACCACTATTAAAATCATCATAGTGTCAAATTCAACTTGATCCAAAACTTTTGTGGCCCAAACAAAGTATTTCATGGTCAATCACCTTTATCTAAGTCCATGTGACATTATCAGCAATTTGGATGGTAAATAAATATTACGGTAGACTCTAGGAAAGTTGTGATGGTGGTTGTTCAAAGATCATTATTTCTTGTGGCATGGTGGCTCACTTGAGATTTGGAACTGCTTAATTTTTGGGTTCATGTCCTAAAATAATTTGGAAAAATGGATGGCAGTGTGGATATACAAAACATACATTTAAGTGGGCCCCACAAAAATTCAGACAAAACTGGTCCTTCAAGCGAACTTGGATTCAATTGGTTAGTTCTAGAAAAGTTATGTGGGCCCCACTTTGATGCATATGTTTTATCCACTTCGTTCATTCACTTTATGACATTATTTTTGGGAATAATCCCAAAAATGAGACAGATCTAAGTCTACAATGGACCACACCAGAGGACATAGTAGAGATTGAACGCCCACCATTAAAAAATTTTCAAGGTGCACTATAATGTTTATTTGCCATCCAACTTGTTGATTAGGTCACACAGACCTGGATGAAAGGAAAACACGAATATCATTTGGATCCAGAACTTTTGTAGCCCCTAAACAATTTTTAATGGTAGTCATTCAATCACCATTATGTCTCGTGGTGTGGTCCACTTAAGATTTGGATCTATCTCATTTTTTAGTTCATGCAATAAAACTATATTGTCAAGTTGACAGAGAGAGTGGATAAAACATATACAGTCACATGGGACAGTCGCCGGAAATACAGTCACTTGGGACGGTTGCTAAAAATGCAGTTGCCGGAAATCGTCTGACACCAAGGCGGAAGAAGCACTCGAGAGCAAGAAGAGGCAAGTAACCCTGCCCAACATTAGGGCACCCCCTTTTATATTAGGGCTACATGTGTACAAGCATTTAATGCTCTCAATCAACGCGCAGCCGAGAATAGCTCCTTGGCTCTCCTGTTCCAACATGTGGCACGCTCTCACTTACCGCACGACCCCACGACCGAGGTTAGGTTACGTGTCGCCGCCTCATTCGCCTGGTGCCAAAAAGGCACCCTGATAGCCCACGTGACCTCGAGCCATGACACGCCACCTCGAGGATGCCGTACTATGATTACTAATATGCCTCGATACTCACGCCTAACCGCCTTTCTTAGTAATTAATGACAAAATGACTCAACGACATGAACGCATTGTGATCCGACCTGGAAAAAATCGATCTACTTGTCAAGCCCATTGCGTGAACTCGAAAGTAGTCGGGCTTACTGTTATAGAGAATATACACTGACTAATAATTAAAGGTCAAGTCAGACCCTTGCACACCTCCCTAGTCGAACACCACAGCGGGTTCGATCCCATACTCAAAATTTGAACTTGGAGTAAGATCAAGCTCGACATCTTGTCACCAGATCGGGACATGCTGCCCCGCTACCCAACTAAGGAGACAGGTCGGCACAGCGCAAGTTGGAAAAACTTAGGTCGACACGACCCAGGTCCCCACAACCCAGGTCGGCCTGACACTCCCAGGTCAGGTTGGCCAAGACCAGCTCGGTCTTCCATCACGCGTCTCCAATGATCTTAGATAATTAGTCGGGCCCAAAAGAAATCTGTTTGGGGTCTTCTCCAATGATCTCAGAGGATATCTGTGACATGCTCGGACCCCCGAGATCTTCGGTGAGAATCTCAGAAGATTCTCCTACTAATTCGGGATCTGAATCCACCTCCAATATGTATCTACGAAACAGGGAAATTCCCTCTATGCCATCACCTCTTCTAAAGATTATAAATAAGGTATCTCTAATGGTGAAAGGTACGCATAATCTCTAGCCCTAAACCCTCGACACTTAATTAGACCCAGATTCTTGACTTAGGCATCGGAGGGTCCTCGACACGAGCCAGGGTCTTCCTTATCTATTGTTTGTGCAGGTTCGCGAGTCGAAAGAAGGCTAACTAGATTTCTGCATTAACAGGCTCAATTATTAATTACAATCAAGATGAAAGATGTGTGGGTTGTAATGAAGATTTTTAACATTGATATACATAGGGATATGGAAAGGAGCAAGTTATGGTTATCTCAGGAGGAGTGTCATGAGAAGGTCCTACTCAAGTTTAGGATGAATAAGAAAAAGTTGGTTAGTACTCCCCATGCTACTCACTTTCAGCTTTATTTAGAACAATGTCTTACTACATACGAAGAAAAACATCATATGTATCATGTGCCCTACTTGTGCAGTTGGCAGTTTGATGTATGCCATGGTCTGTACGATACCAGATATTTCACATGTAGTAGGTGTTATAAGCAGATATATGTCAAACCTCGACAAACAAAACTAAGATGCAGTGAAATGGCTATTTCATTACATATGAGGTACGACTGACTACGTCTTGACATTTGAAAAATCAAAGGGGAAACTAATAGGCTATATGGATAACGATTATGCTGAAACATGGACAATAGAAGGTCGATTTCTAAGTACTTGTTCGTGCTAGCAAGTGTAGTGATCAGCTGAATATTAAAGCTTCAGTATATGGTTGCTCTTTCCACAACCGAAGTGGAATATATGGCGGTGACAAAAGCATTCAAGGAAGTTATTTTGTTGAAAGGTGTGATGAATGAGTTGGGGCTTCAGTAGGAGGCCGTGTTTGTAAATTGTGACAGTGAAGTGAAAGCACGATCCATTTGACAGAAAACTCGATATACCATTTCTGAACTAAACATATTGATGTGCGTCATTACTTTATCACACAGATGTAAGAGGAAGGCAATGTTACTCTTGACAAGATCCACATGAGTATGAATTCAGCTAACATGCTTATGCAAGTTGTTCTTGTAGAGAAGTTCATATTTTTCTCAACTTCTTTGGGCTTGACAAAGACAGAATAGAGATGTATTATGCACAAGAAGCGATAATAAAGTTATGATGGATACAATTAGAGATGGATGAAGTAGCTTGGAACAATAGAGCATGGAGATTGCAGTCACGATGAAGATTATCGAAATTGGTGCCTTCAATTTGTACTGAAACATGAGAGTTCGATCTCTAGCCTCAATCAATTAAGGAAATTCTAAATTTTCTAATTAACTCTCTAGATGGTTTTGGATATGTTCGATCGATTGGACATGGAAGCTCGATCGATTAAGATAATTGCAGAAAATTAAGTTAGCTCTTGGGACATTTTTGGGCATGTTAGTCGATCAAACATGGTGTTGTTGAGTGATCGTGGATCGTCGATCTTGGTCAGTTGATTGAGTATATCAATCAACGATGCACATAATTTCGCATAATTGTGGGATTTGTTACCTAATTCGTTTGTAACACTATATAAGGGTTTGTTAACACGGAATTAATGTATTGGGAACTTATTTTAAAGAAGGGTTAGGGTTTTAAGAAAGGTTTTTATTAGGTTTTTTAATATGTAAGTTAATCCTTATTTCTTGTAATTTGTTTTTATAGTAAATTTGTTTGTCACATTGTGTCATAGTTTTTTTTTTTTTTTTTTACAAGGATTTTTCAGGTAAAATCATGTGTTTCTTTGTGGTTACTTATATTCTTTCTCTTCCTATTGCAGCATTTGGGACTTGCTCAATTTCCCAACACAACATTCATGGATTGCTAATTAGGATCAAAATGATATTTATATTATATGAGATGTATATATGAAATTTGGTCATGTCAGATTAGGTTGGACAAGGTCAAGCTAAAATGACTTGAGCCTAAGCATGGTTCCAAAAAGTTGATTCGACCATGCAAGTAGCCTGGTACTTGACAAACAAGCTATATTAATGGATGCAAGCCTAGTTAAAACTAGGTTAAGCTCCTGAGGGTGCCCCACCCATTGTCATCTTTGCCCACAACCATTCATAAGAAACATGTAACTCAAAACCATATAACTCAATTGGTGTGCCTCACTTTAGATAGATCATAAACCAAAATGGTGAGAAATACATGACTCAAAATTAAACAGTCGAAATAGTGGGGCCGACTTTAGATAGATTATAAATAGACATAAAACAATGAAGTAATATTTAATTGTTAAACGGAAGCCATGACCTCGGCCTCACCCAGGACGGTGCGGCCCTTACCATGGGGCCGACCTTGATGTATCTATTCTGCATCCACACCGTCCATCCTTTTTTCCAAGTCATTTTAATGCACGATTCTAGAAATGAAGTAGATCCAATTATCAGATAGATCATACCGTAGGAAACAGTAGTGATTGACCATTAATGAGCCACAAAAGTTTTGGATCAAGTTGGTATTTGATCTTTCCCTTCATCCAGGCTTATGTGATCTGATTAAGAGATTGGATGACAAATAAACACCACAGGAACATTAAGGTGTGCCATAAGAAGTTTTTAATAGTAGAGTGTTCAATCACGGCTATTTACTAAAATATGGTACACTGAGATTTGGAAATTCTTCATTTTTGGTATCATGCCTTAAAATAATCTTAAAAAAATGGATTGATGGCATGAATAAGGACAGATACATGAACGAGTGCCCTGCCTCATCCGCTCCCTCCGCATCCCTGCGGAAGTCACGCACGAAAATATCGCCCCCGCATCTTTCCGGAAGTCACACAAGTTTTTTTTTCTTTCTTTCTTTCTTTCTTTCTTTCTTTTTAAATTATTATTCTATAAAGTCTAGACCCTACACGAGCCACTGCTTTAAAATAAGAGGAAGTCTAGGCAATGACTCGGTTTGCTGCCGCCCATCTGTACGCGCGAACCACGAGGTCTACGCACTCTCTGACATAGTAAACGTGTGAGAGATCCCAGACGTTGACTTTAAAAGCATAATAATGTGCCCCGGATTTACCGCAAAAGCCTTTCACAGTAAGTTCCTGAGCTGGGATGCTAGGTAGGCCCTACCGTGATGTTTGTAAGAAAATCACTCATCCGTCCATTCCGTGGGCTCATTTTATTACATGCGATCGAAAATGTAGTGAATTCAAAATTCAAGTGAGCCAAGGAAAACTGAGGAAAAAGTTTCGTCAAGGTTTATAATGTTATTTCCAACAGGATAAAGTGAAAACACAAAAATTACCGACTATTAAAATGTTTCAACGGTAGTGGTCGATCTTGACTGCTTCCTCTTGTCCGGTTCACTTGAGTTTTGGTTCCAACTCATTTTTTTTTTTATTTATCTGATTTCTTAAAATGAGTTCTTAAAATGGATGAATGGATTGATTTCTTACAAATATCACAGTGGGTCCCACCTAACGTCCCAAATCGGTGTCGCCTAATGTGTCCTGACCCAAGCGGGACGCCCATTAGCTACTTCAAGTGACATCAATAAGTTTGTGTGGGCCCACCATAATGTATGTGTTGAATCTATACTGTTTATCCATTTGGAGAGATCATTTGAGTGCATGAGCCAAAGAATGAGGCAGATCGTAAGCTCAAGTAGACCCACTACTGAAACAGTGTGTATAGGGGCGCCCATCATTAAAGCCTTCCCGAGGCCACCATGATGTTTATTTGAGATCAAACCTATTCATAAGTTAAAAAAGGAATGGACAAAGGGAAAACACAAATATCAACTTCATCCAAAACTTTTGTAGCTGTCGAGGAAGTTTTGAATGATAGACATTCTTTCTCTACTATTTTCCGTAATCAGTCCCTTGAGTTCTGGATCTGCCTCATTCTTTTGCTTATCCTATAAAATTATCTTTGGCTCAATTGGTAGACTGAGTGGAGTTAGTTGAGGTCTTGGCATCGATCCCTAGTGGGGATCCGGATGGCTAACATGGCGTGTGTGTACTGACATGGGTGTGTACTAACAGGCTAACCCAAAATAAATAAATAAATAAATAAGGCTTATAGTACTTGAATACGTCACTTCAGTAGCCGAATGTCGCGTCCACACAGGGTACCCACCATGATTTTGGCTTGAGGGCGAGTTTCTCACGGCCAAGCTAAAGCGTGGAGGATTGGGCTGCTGCAAGCGCCAGGTAGCATTCTTCCCCCGTAATTACTGCGTGTGGGTTACGTCGACGTTCTCGCTGGGGTATGATTCTCAATTCAAATGCAGTCCACCAGGACGCGGAATGCGTACTGCCAGCAGTGGCTATTGAGAGTGCTCTGCGATCCTGCATGATATTTACATTTTTTATCCAAGCTGTTGATAAATCTCGAGTGAACCACACCATCAGAAAACAATGGAGATTGAATGCCCACCGTTAAAAACTTTCTAGGGCTCACTGTAATGTTTTTTGTCATCCAACCCATTGATTAGATCACTCACACCTGAATGAAGAGAAAACACAAATATCAGATTAATTCAAAACTTGTGTGGCCTCTGAAAAGTTTTTAATGATGAGCGTTTAATCATCACTATTTCCTACGGTGTGTACATATGAGATTTGAATCAATCTTACTTTTAGGCTCATGTAATAAAATAGTATGGAAAAATGGATGGATAGAGTGGACAGGACATATACACCTACCGGAAACGGATTGGCTACTCCCCTGCCACCAGCCCCGTGGCTGATGGTCAGTGCTATGTGGGCCCCACCATGATGTATGTGTTTCATCCATTCCGTTCATCCATTTTTAAAGATCATTTTAGATCTTGTTCTTAAACATGAGAGTGATATAAATCTCAAGTGGACCACACCACAAGAAAACAATATTGATTGGATATCCACAATTAAAATTCTCCTAATGCCTACTGTACTGTTTATTTGACATCTAATCTGTTGATTAGGTCATGCAGGCCCAGATAAAGGGAGAAAACAAAAATTAGCTTGATCCAAAACTTTTATGCCTCGAAAAGGTTTCTAATGGTCGATGCTCATTCAACACTGTTTCATGTAATGTGGTCCACTTGAGATTTGAATATATCTCATTTTTGGTTTCATACCATAAAATGATCTGGAAAAAGATATGGACGGCATGTATGAAACACGTACACCATGGTGGGCCCACAGACCACCGACCATCAGCCATTGGCTGGTGGCAGGGGAACAGCCAATCCGTTTCCCTTCCCTACTTATGCTCTCAGAAGACAATCCGCGTCCAGTCCACCCCTCTCCGCACGCACTCCTGAGATGACGTGCGAATATCCGTGCGTAATATGCTTCTTGGGCCAGGTCTTCCGCACGTGTGGGACCACTTTATCGTCCGTGGATAGCCTGAAATCGGATTGCGTACTGAGTTATCGGAGTAGACTGAGTTGGGCCCACCTTGAATGTATGTGGTCTATCCACACCGTCCACCCCTTTTTTCCATATAATTAAAGGGGTTGATCCCAAAATTGAAGCATATCCAAAGATCAAGTGAATCAAACCACAGGAAACAATGGAGATAATGATTTCCACCGTTAAAACCTTTCTAGGCCCCATATTGATGTTCATAATATCATACCGACATGGATGAACGGGAAAACACAAATATAAGCTTGATCCAAAACTTCGGTGGCGCCGAAGAAATTTTCAACGTAGAGCTGGTGTGGTCCATTTGAATATTGTACATGCTTCAATTTTTGGCTCAATTATAGTAGAATACTCGAACCCTTGACCATGCTGAAACTCACGAGAGTCTACCACCCAAGCAAGAGTAAGGATCCCAGATCCTCTCAAAATTGCTACTGCTTTTCATGTCTCTCAATCTCAGAGCTGTATCCGACTCGGCTCGAGTTGAGCTGGGCCCAGCTCAGCTCAGCTCGGCCAATAGCTAACCCCAGCTCAGATTTGGCTAAGTTCAAGGATGAGCTTGAGTGGCAAGCTCGGCTCGGTTAGTTGAGCACCTTAGGCTAGTTCGAGCCAAGTTTAAGCCTGGGAGACATTTTCTCAAATATAAAATGAATCTTAAATTTATTACAGAATGCAAAACAGTAACAATAATTTACATGTATTTCATCAAACACTCAATGAGCAATATCAAAATCAAGATATGCAAGTAGTTTTATAATGTAAAGAATTTTTTTGTAATGATTTGTTACGTATTCATTCCTTCCTCGCTGCTACCCAATCCCATGGAGAATGTATGCACCCGAAACAATACTTCGTTGAGTCATTTCATCAAATACTCGGCTAGCAACATCAATATAAAAAAAACCGAGTCACCAAGCCGATTCGATCTGAGTCGATTTGAGTTGAGGTTCAATCCGAGTCGAGTCAAGCTCGGGCAAGCTCGAACTCGGCTCAAAATTTTTTCGAGCTCCAAAAACCCACTCGACTCAGTCTGAATCCAATTTTGAGTCGAGGTGAGTCGAGCTTTTCTAAGTCGAGTCAAGCAAGTTAACCAAGCTAACTAGACTCATATACATCTCTAGTTCTGGGTAAACTCTGCAGGGCTACCATGGGTATTCAAGTCTTATCCATGCTGCACTATCTATGTAAAAGCCAAGGTCAAGCGACCACACCTCGGAAAAATTAAGAATAATGGTGCCTTCCATTGAAACCATCCCAGGCCTACGGTAATGTTTATTTCTCATCCAAACCGTTCATAAGGTTATAAACACATAGATAAAGGGAGAAAAACAAATATCAGTTTAATCAAAAAATTGTGTCCCATGAGAAGTTTTCAACAATTAACTACTCATTTCATAGTTTTTGGCTTGGTGTGATTCATTTAAGCTTTGGATATGCTTCAATTTTGGTTTGATACTTTAAAATCAGCTGATAAAATGGATCTATAGAGTGGATAAGACATACATCATCGTGAGCCTCACAGATTTTACTCAGGCATATATTAGTAAGCGGAACGATATTTACCCAATAGACCTGCTCGATTTTAAGGTGCCCCAATTCAATTTTTGGACCTGTTTACAAATCAAGTTGGATTTTAGACCACCATTTTGAACCGGATAGGGACCAATTCTAGTTGGGTGCACCTTTTTCGAAGTGATTAATGGTGTTGGATCCAATTACTTTTGGTGTCATTTACTTTTGATGGTAATATATATATATATATATATATATATATATATATATATATATATATATATATATATATAGTGGGGAAAATTAGTGGGGAAAACTGAACTAGTTCCTGACATAGGAAGAATGACTGTCTAACTACAAATGATGTGCTTTTGAGCTGAGGTAGACCTCGAGTTAGGGTAAGTTAATAGGCTGAATTTTCAGAGCACGAGACTTGGAGATGGGACGAATAGACCCTCTGACGTGGAAACGAATTCTCAAGTTGGACTGTTCGAGGACAGGGCTCAATGGGAGAGAATTCGTCTCACCAGGAATATCTACAATGCAAGAAAGCAACCTGTAAGGGAAGGAACTCGAGATTCAAGCTTCCTCACACTTCGAGTTGACCAGGCCGACCACCGCTAAAGCGGTACTAGTAACTCAAAGGGGATTAGGCCCCAAACTCGGAAGAAGAGGGCCTGACTTGATCTCAGGCGAACAATACACTGACTTAGGTGGTCTTGACGATATCTTCGGAAGCAGTTTCCCATCAAAATATAGACTCTCCAACGTATCCCATTAATACGCGATTGTTTCAGAACCGCCTGGGAACTATTTATACAACTACAACTGAGGGAGGTGAGTTAAAAAAAAACCCTAGCCTTCACCTTTGATTAGAATCAACTAGCCTAACTTAGGCATCAGAGGGTCCACAGCTAGCCATTAACACCCTCCCGTTGTTCGTATCTCCCTTGTCCTTTACAAGTCTATCGGAGGGCATACTTCAACATTGATTGTATCTGTTAGCCAAAATCCGGCAATAACAATATGCGTGTGTGTGTATGTGTAGAGAGAGAGAGAGAGAGAGAGAGAGAGAGAGAGAGAGAGAGAGAGATGCTCACACGCAACTAGTTGGCGTGTGAGGCCCACTATAGTGTTTGTATGATATCTTACCAGTCAAGCATAGTTGTCCCACCATGAAAACAGAATGCCCTAAAAATTAGGTTGTTCCAACCTAATTTATACACCACACATGTGAGTTATCCAATCAATTCATTAAAATGGCCCAACCATATGAACGCCCCCATTTGACCCTAACCTAGCCTGGACTTGACTCGAAACCAAGGTTTAAAGTCTTGCACCCTGTTTTTTATTGTTCCTGAAAGAACTAATTAGAATGGGACATGTTATTGCACTAAGATTATACAACACTCATGAGATCTATTAGGATACGTGGGGCGTATTTTACAGAAGTGACAACAGACATTGATTTGGTAATACACATCATTCATAGACATAGCGTGACCAAGAAGCTCAAAAGGAGAATGTGGTCAAGAGAAAGATAATGATATAATGGTTATTGGGACAGGTGTCCAAGAAGAGTCTAGAAGGCTAGAGTGGTGCTGAAGCGAGTGCTATAAAATGTACGTATTGAAGAAGCATCTAGATGGATAATTGCAAGAAGATTTATAAATAACAAAGGATTTCAACAAAGTAAAGGATCTCACACAAACTAAACCAATTATCTTATTAATCAATTATCCTTCATGTTCCTTAGCATAATCAATCATTTACATTTCTTAACATAACTAGTAGCCTAATCTTATATTTAGAGTAGTTGTAATCCAAGTCTATGCCCATATGCTAGACTAGTTCTATCTCAATACAAGCTGTTCTTTTTTCAGAAAGATGCTTTGCAGTTACTCCAAGCAACCAACTGTAAGTATTTCTATTCATTTTGCTTTTATGGTACAAAAGTCTTTTCACACGGAAGGCAAGGTACAACCCATTTTTTGAGGACGAACCCTACTCTCTAATAATCGCTTGATTATCTCAAAAAAAATCTTGCAAGTGGGTGAATAAGTGACCGTTCTTCTCAAGTCTCGTTCATATATGCTCACTTTTGATGCATCTACCTATCTTGACACTTGGGGTCAAAGTTGTTTGGTTGGAATCGAGTCGCACGGTCAGTTCTAACACCCTGCACATTTCATACGTGGTAAGAATTGTAAACTGAGAGACAACAATTTTTGGCACACCGGGTGGGACTAATACTACTTGGTTGCCATAAGTATCCATTGTGAACCAGTGCCACCCATGATTAGGTACACATATCGGCATGACATTGTTTTAAGTAGTTAATTAGAAATATGAGTCAAAGGGGAACTCAAACTTCTAGGACTAATGAGCCCGCAACACCATTTGCAGTTTCTCCATCACCCAAACTTTTAAATTTGTTATTAGACCTAACATCTATTCCTGTGAATCAAGATAGGGCATCCTCATCTTGGAGCGACACTCTTGAGGTGATTTCAGTTGGGCTTCGCGATATGCAATTAGGAATCTAACATATTGTAGAACAATGATGAATTCAAGCTAAGCTATCGATAACTCGGGCTAGGCAGTCACGGATTCAAACTGAAAATTTCAATAGATAGATGATTAACTAGACCAAGAGTTTAAACCAGTTGATGGCCATCATCGTTAAAAGAACTCCAACCGTACCTCAACTAAATGTTGAGGTTAGTTCTATGGGAAACTAGGTGCCAGTACTGTCAGTGCCCCTCCCACGAAGGAACACGTCGCTTGTTCATTTACAAGATGTGAAGAATGTTCCTCTGCCCACTGAATACAAACGACCTGAGTAAGATATTAGAAACTTCATTCTTGAAGTCAATTATCAAATAATACATGGGTCAGCCTTTCCCTAGGAATCCACCTTACCAGGGGTGACAATACCCGGTTGGTCCAGATCAACCACTAATGGCTGAGCCTCAACATCTAAATTGTGACCGAATTACACAACTGATCCAAGAAGTGGCATGTCAACTTCTCGGTCATACCACTATTCTAATGTACTGCAAACCTTTTTCTAAATGGATTGACCGACACTATCCATTGCCAAGGAATTATCAACCAAAATTCATTCTTTTCATAGGTGATAATGGTTAATTGACCATAAAACACATGTTGATTTATGATGCAATGTGGTGAACTGGCCAATACCGATTATCATAAGTTACAACTATTTGGTCATTCCTCAACACTAGTACTATTAGATTAAACAATTCTAAGCCTATATGAATGCCTATGAAATGTTTTAAGAACAATTAGTTTTTTTTTTCCCTCTAGAGGGGGCCTTAAAGTGTAATTCATATGTTTGTAGGAAACTAAGGAGTTCTTTTACATTCATCTCATTTATATTCCTACATTTTTCTATCGAGGTAATCTTGGGAGTGAACCTATCCGAAATAAATGTAAGTATTTTTCTATATATATGACCATCCGGGATCCTTTCTCCTAAACCCCACATGTAGTTGCAAATATCATTAAGTTTAGAATAACACTTCATGAAAGTTTCAGACTCTTACATTCTTATGTTTTCAAATTGGATCATTAAGAGCTGAAATTTTAATCTCTTTACTGTGCTAGTTCCCCTCATGGGTAACTTCTAATATGTTTAACACTTCCTTACCCATTACACATGTGCAAATATGTTTAAATTCATTAGGAAAAATCGTACAGTAAATAGCATTGAGACCTTTGACATTATTAGTATATCGTTCTCTCTCATCCGCACTCCATTTAGATTAGTCTTTAGGAGAGTTAATGGTTTTACCATCAACCACGACTTGTTCTTCAGGTATAGTCCATTCTTGTGTCGACAATTGCTTAAACCATAGGGTCAAGTGATCTTAGAAAGACCCTTATCCAAGCCTTCCAATATGCATAGTTAGACCCGTCAAAATAAGGTGATTGTGTGACAACACACCCCTCGTGGGTAGACATCATTCTTAAGCTCCTTGGATCAACTCAAGATGGTTAATCCCTTAAAGAGCTACTCGCTCTGATACCAATTGGAATTGCATTGCATAGTTTACCACGACACGCTAAAGCTTTGTAGAGAATGAATGGCTATGTCTTAGAGAGGATGATTAGGACCAAATAAAATTTACTAATTAAAATTCAATTGCTTACTTAAATTAATATGCCAATAAAAATTAAATAAAGTAATTTAAAATTAAGACTTCTAAACTAATAGTGGGTCTAATCACATAAACTACACAAGATATACCAATTAAGCAACTAGTGTATAATTGATAGTGTACATGTGTGTGTGGGATGTGCTAACTATTCCAATCCTAGCATTAATCTAATCATGTATACATATAATTTAACTAAACAATCACATTAAGCATAATTAGAAAAGTGCTCAAGTGATAATTCCTAATATAAGCATTATAATGGTTCAATTTTCCTACTCTACTCTCGACGGATGTACTCTCCTTAAGTGTACCAGTATTCACCATCGAAGGTTTTAAATCAGGTTCACCTCTAACCTTTACAGCCCTACACAAGGACCATGGTCCTTCATAAGAACCTAGCATACACTCCCGCCAGATGCATTCTCAAGAGACTTTAGTTGGTTTTCTACCGGCAAACCAATAACTTCGGTCCTAGTCTAAGGATCCGTGTTTACTTCCATCGGAGGCTCCTATGAAGACTAACATATACACACCCATGTCTGGTAAATTTGGCCCTACACAAGAGCCTATGTCCTATATAAGAATCTATCGAGTTTGAGTTATAAACTCTTACTATCAATCCTATACAAGGAAAGAAAGTATGGACTCATACATGACACTTGTCGAATTGAGCCCCATTGATGCGTCATTTTTTAGTTACTTCTTCAACCCTCTCCCGTACTTGAATCTTCTTCTCAAATGCTCCCCCAATAGTTGATGACGATGCTTGTCAATGCTTTATATGCAAGATTAAACACCTTACATGTGATGCCCCTATTTGAGGTGACCAAAGTGATGGGAGGGTGGTACAATCTCCTACAACTAATGTGATAGTTGAAATCATAGGAGATTCAACTAGAAGTGTCTTTTAGAGGATTTAGACAGATCATATGCCAATTCAATTGGGTCTAAGTTCAAACAATGAAGTTCAACTTCATCTTCTCATTGGATGTTGGAATCCTCATTAAAGTGTTAAAGCTTGTAAAGATGACTTGAAACTCATGGGATTAGAGGTATAGGATATGAAATATCAATATAGAATCACCTAGTCTTCTATTACATTAAAAAATCCTCATTTTGCCCAAGAAATGAATACCCTTTTATAATAAATTGATTTACAACGACTATAAAATAGCTTGTTAACGGCTCTGTCGATCTGATCGAAAGGCCCTTCGATGGGTTCGAAGGTCATTTGATAGGATTAAACATTCCATCTATTCCATCGAGAAAATTCAAGAATTTATCTGTTGGGTTGCTGGATTGATTCTTCGATCCGATTGTGTGGTCTTTTAAATCCATTGAGTTCTATTGACAATATGTCACTGGGATCGATGACCACTTGAAAATTGTTGTTTTGGGTATATAATTACACAACAACTTCACGCCTCCTCTAGCCTTATTTATCATATTTTAATTAAACTTCTAAGGCTAAGGGATGATCAACAAGGTTTACCTATTAAGGGCTAGGATCATTTAAAGGTTCAAGGGTTCTTTTGGGTCAAGGTTAGGGTTACCAAGGTACCTCATATTCATATTCTCTACTCATTGATGCTCCATGTCCTCTTGTGTCTTCAGTCTTCAGTTTCCAAGGGCTCAATTGACTCAATGACACAAGGACTTACATGATTGACAAATAAGGCACACAAATCAATGCACTAACAGAGAAGTTTATTTGGTGTAAGACTTCCTTTGGGCTTGTTATTACCTAACAAATGGTGACATTTGGATAGCTGTTATTGGGACTATTTTTTTCACTATTAGAGAAGATAGTCTTTAAACGGGAGAATGCTAAGTCGGTGGATGTCAGACATCTTCCATTTCTCCTCCCTGCATACGTATGACTGTACGTACATATGGTTTTTTCCCTAGAACCCCTAGTTAGGCTCTCTCGCTTAGTTTGTATATGGAGGGACATAGTTAAAGAGAGCTATTCTATTATTTCTTCTTCTCGGGGTATTCCCTATTATACGATTTCTTGTATGGGTGGGAGAGAGGTAAGCCTTGTATTTTTATTTATCTTGTTTATAATAAAGAAGAAAACTCTATGTTGTTGTCCTATAAAGTAAGCATATTGTCGAACCATATGAATCCTTGTGCATCTTGTCTCTTGTTTTGATTTGTTCAATTTGGCTTTTGTTTGGACATTTTCTTGTGTTTTGACCTTGCTTACATTGATAATGTATAGGTGTTTTTCCATAACATTTCAAGCATTAACTCAAAGTAAACCAACTAAATTATAAAACCCACTGTCTCGTAATCCCAAAATGATTTATTCTTTACATTTTAAATGGTGAACACTTGATGTTAAAATAGGAACATTAGATATATATTTTTTTAATTTTAATTGTCCAATAATTCTCTCTATTCCAATAAAGCAATATTAGAATATTTAATGAGGTACCACCTATGATTTGGACCCTTTAAATTGAACTACTTATATGCCATGAATGAAATTTCTCAGGACATTGATGTAAAGCGGGCCGCAAACCTATTCTTGGCACAATTGGACCAAAGGAAGCCCGAACGGAAGTGGACGTAATTCGTCAGATCTAGGCCTGATCCTATGTAGGGTATGACGGAACTGGGCCCCAAGCATGTCCAGATCGAGAAAACTCATTCCGGGTAGGGAGATTATTATTCGAAGTGTGAACCATAAAATGGCCACAACTTTTGATCCAAGTATCATTACGGGATGCACGACTTATGAATCTTTACTGTAATAGGCTATCCGAGGTCAATTGACCATTATAATAGGTCACATTGGTCCATTTCATAAAAAACACTTCATTTCAATTCAAAATCGCAGTTTTAAGAAAAACTTACTATTTTTTTTAATAAGTTTTAATTTGGACGTATCTCATTTGCTTTAGAGTTTTAGTATGCGTATATGCAGTCCTTTTAGGAATTGTTTCTAATCATACTAGGAATCATCTGGCATAATTAATTTACGACTTTTTTTGGCATAAATTTTACTATTTCAGATAAATTCTAGTTTAGTCAAATTAGGACTCCTAATTGGGATTTTTTGCTTTTCTTTATAAGTGATGTAATTGGAAAGTTTGAGCATTATTGAATAATACAATTTAGGATTTATTATTATTATTTTGTTTAATTCTTGTGGATTCAAAAATAATCTTGTGGATTTAAGGTTTTGCATACTCGAGGTAGATAGTGATCTTCCTCCTCACACCCTTCCCTACGTCAGACATGTACATATGGGGAAATATAGTGATGACAAATGGCTTGGAAATTTCATAACTAAAATCCTATTTGCCTATTTGCGATCTCGTAGCTTGCTTAAAGTATGAGGGATTTAATTTTTTTGAAAAAAAGTTATGTCAAAAGTTCAAAGTCATTTATTCCTTAAGATGCACAAGACTTCACCTGGTTTGAGCATTTCATTGTAACATCTAACAAATGAGGCCAAGGGCAAGGAAATTTAGGTAACCACTCATGGATGTGTATGCCTAAAAAATTTCTTGGATATCAAAATTTAGGGCCTATTTTAATACCACCAAATAAGTTAGTTTTTAACTTATGTTAAGTGATTTACTTTTTTTTTTTTAAATTTAAACTTAGGGTCGTTTGATTTTTCATTTCTTAAATAGCTAATGATTCATTTTTACTGCTGTTTGAAATTTACAGAGTAATATTTCCTCCTCGAAAAGTGGTCGGAAAGGTACTAACTTAAATTTGTTGGTCACGCCATCTGCATGTGACATATCCAGGCTGCTCATCTATTTTACTAGAACAATTTAGGGTTTGAGCCCAAAAATGAGGCAGATCCAAAGCTCAAGTGGCCCACACCACATGAAATGGTGGTCATAAAACATCTAACCGTTAAAAAGTTATTTTCTTAATAGCATTCACATGATTATTTATTTGTCATCTAACTCGGTCATAAAATCACACATACATGGATAAGAGGAAAAGACAAATATGAGCTTGATCTAAAAACTTTTAGGCCCCTAAAAAAGTTTTTAACGATAGGTGTTCAATTCCCATTAACTGTTAAAAAGTTGTTTTCTTCATAGCATTCACATGATTATTTATTTGTCATCTAACTCGGTCATAAAATCACACATACATGGATAAGAGGAAAAGACAAATATGAGCTTGATCTAAAAAACTTTTAGGCCCCTAAAAAGTTTTTAACGATAGGTGTTCAATTCCCATTATTTCCCATGGCATGGTCCACTTAAGCTTGCCTCAATTTTGGGCTATGCCTTAAATTAGCCAGCAAAATGGATGGACGGTGTGGATAAGCAACATGTCACAATGGACCCTACATGAAATTTGCACCCTCCATTTCGGTGTTAAAAAGTCAACATTCAACATCAACATTGAAAAGGGGGTTGGAATTACATTGGTAATTAATCATTACCTATTAAAAGTAACTTATGTGCTAAAATCTACTTATCTTGGTAAGTTTTTTTAATTTAGTTTTACAACTTATTACTTTTCTACCCCCTCTCCTGTCAAAGGAGGCTCTCTCTCACTGTCCCTATCAAAGGAGGCCCCACATGATGGACTGTTCACATTGAAGGGTTCACACAATGGATGGTCCGCAATAAAGCTAAGCCCCACATGATGGATGACTCGTATTAATGTGGGCCCACATAATGGATGATCTACATCAAAGGTCGGCCCACAATGATAAATAGCCCACATTTAAAGTGGGCTGGTATGATGGACAACCCACTTTAAAGGTGAGGCCTACACAATGGATGATCCACATCAAAGGTGGGCTTCACATGATAGGCAGTGAACAGTGGACAATGAAGGTCGGCCCCACATGATGGATGGCCCATATTGAGGTGGCCCTACATGATGGACGATTACATTAAAGGTTACCCCATAATGATAAATGACCTACATCTAAGGAGAACCTTGCATGATGGGCGACCCACAGTGAATGTGTGGACCACATGATGGACGATCCACATCAATAGTGGGCTCCACATGATGGCAATTAATAACAGTGGCCTCACATGATGGATGATCCACATTAAGGTGGGTCTCACTTAATGGGTAGTCCATATCAAGGGTTCGCCCTAATGATGAGTGGCCACATCCAATGTAGGCCCTGCATGATAGATGGCCCACATCAGAGATGGGGCCCACATGATGAATGAACCACATCAAAGGTGAGGCCCATACAATGAATGATCCACATCAAAGGCTGCCCCCACATGATGGATGGTGGATGTGAGGGGGACTAAAAAGACTTGAGGAATAATTACTTATGGTGTTGGAAACTAAATATGCTTTTCAACTTTTTGGCTAATACGTATATTGTTTATCAAATATATTTATTTGTTAAATAGGTAGAAACCAAGATAAGCTACTTATGACATAAGTAGCTTGTCTAAAGTAATGATCTAAATACTCCCTTAGTGAACAATCTAAGGAAGATTTTTAGTTGGAGACGAGTGGCAACGTGTTAGGTTAGGTAGGGCCGAGTCACCTAAGCCTTGGCCCTAACCTACCTTAATTAAGCTAAAAAAGTTCCCAACCTAGGCTTTAACCCTAGCCCTACAAAGCTGACCTTGTAAGAAAAAGAGTAGCATGATTAATGATTTTTAAGTAATTATAATCTAAGATTTTTTTTTTTTTCCTACAACATTCCATCCCTGATGAAATATGTACTATGAGGTCGACCTCATGGGAACTGCCCATGAGGTCGAGCTGTGTGGGCCCCATCGTGATGTGTGTTGAACATTTACTCATCAGTCAGATGCACCATTACATGGTGGGCCACAGGCTTAAAAATCAAGTCAATCCGTCACTTGGGTGGGCCACACCATATACAATAGTTGAGAGGGGTTACCCTCCCATTAAAACATTCATAAAAATTTATGGGGCCCAACGATATGTGGTTCACAATTCCAATTCATCCATTGTGTGTGTCCCACTTAGATGAGGGATCAGACCAAGTTTCATCTGCATCCAAAACTCAACCAGGCCCACCAAGTGATTTTATATGTTTAGGCATGTATTACATGATTTTAAATGGTATGGCCCGCCCGAGTTCTGCATACGATTGATTTTTGGGATATCCCGTAACCTAAAGGGGACCCATAAAATGCATGGTGTTGATGTTCGACAAACATCATGGTGGGGCCCATATAGCTCGACGTCATGAGAAGTTCCCATGAGGTCGACCTTATAGTATCATTTCTCTCTCTCTCTCTCTCTAGAGTTGGGCATGAACTGACTCGACTCGACTCGACCTGAACTGAATGGGTGAGTTGGTCTGAAACGAGTAGGCTTCACCTAATCCGAACTCAAACTTAGTCTGTTCGAGTTACCTAGTAACTCAACCCGACTCAACCCGAAACTTAATCCGGTTATACTTGACTCGATCCGAAACCAACTCAACTCGAATTCGGGTTTCTCTAACCCTATACACTCTAACCCTATACACTGGACCCGACCCGATCCTAAACTCTCTCTTCCTCCCTCATCCTCCTCCTCTTCCAAGCCCGATAACCACCCACCACTATCACCACCCTCCTCTTTCTCTCTCTCTACTCTCCACTCCCTCCCACCCTCCTCTTCCAAGCCTGACAACCACCCACCACCATCACCGGATTCACCAGTGTCCTCCTCTCTCTCCTCTCCACTCCCTCCCTCCCTCATCTTTCGATCTGAATCGGTGCTAACTTGAACCGACTCAGTACATTTTACCATGTTGGACTCGGTCAGGATTAGTCCAGGCCTGACTAGGATTGGGATCGGTTCAGGCATGCTAGACTCAGTATTGAGTCGAGTCAAGTTTGGGTCAGGTTTATTTCAAAACCGGATCGAGTCGGGTGAGCCCTAACTCGGTCTGACTCGACTCAATGCCCAGCTATCTCTCTCTCTCTCTCTCTCTCTCTCTATATATATATATATATATATATATATATATATATATGGAAATGGTACTATGAGGTCGACCTCATCGTAACTTCCCATGTGGTCGAGATATGTGGGCCCCTATAATTGTTATGTTTTCTAGCTCCTATGATTATCAAATTTTGGAGTGTCAAAACCTCTTGAAATCTATATCTTGTTTTGTTCTTCTTCAAGTTCAAGATGTTCCATTTTTAAGATTCAAGTACAAGTTCAAGATGATCCATTTCAAGATTCAAGCTTCACAAGTATAAGAGTTCATCAAGTGTCAGTTCAGACTTTCAAAGCTTCATCTAAGTCAAGATAATATACTTTACTTTGGTACTCAAAGCTCAAGGTGAAATGCATCTCAAAGTACCTCAAAATCAAGCTTCGAAGTGTTTCAAAATCAAGCTTTGAAGTGTTTCAAAATCAAGCTTTAAAGTATTACAAGTTCAAGCTTCAATATACTTCAAGATGTCAAGCTTTATGTGCGTCAAGATCATTTATCAACCAAAGCAAAAAATGTTTCAATGTTCAAACATCGTTTATAAGGTATGAATGACCCTAGATTGACCGTAGGTTAGGTCATATTGATTGCATAGTTTAATTGGGTCACTTTATAAGTGTATAGGATATTTCTCGACTAGTCTTAGCCTATGTTCGACTAGTCTTAGAATTGACTCGACCATTCTAAGAAATTCCTCGACCAGTCCAAGATTTGTTAATTATTTTAAGGATTTTTTGTTGGATCTTCGACCAGTCCTGGAGACTGCTCGACCAGTCGAGTGAATAGTGCTCGACTAGTCAAGCAGCCTCAACTCAAAGTCCAGCAACTAAATTGGGTCCCACACGACTAGTCGAGTGCATGGTTTGACCGGTCGTGTAAGCCACTCGACCGGTCATGAAAGCCACTCGACTAGTCGTGGAACAGTTTTATCTTATTGCACCCGAATTTTCAAAAGTTTGTTGGTCCTTCGACCAGTCGAGCTGTCCCCTAGACCAGTCGAGTGAACAGTTTTTGCACTGATAAATAGAGCACAATTTTCAGAGTTTTACAATTCAATTCAAGCAAATTCAAGACACCAATATGAGAGATAAGTTAGTGATATTCTTAAGCTATTTAGTGCTCATTTAATATTCTATTTAATTAGTTTTTTGTATTTGATTTTGTGATTCTATATTCCAATCATATTTTGAAGAAGGGATTTTTGTTTTCCTCTTTCTTGGAATCAAAATCAAATCAAGCAAGCTTAATGTGATTTAATCTAAAAATCATTAGAATTTAGAACCTTTTCATAAGTGAGTGTGGACATCGAACATCCACGTTGAACATCTACTTCGAATTGGTTTTACCGGGCTTCATCAAAGGAGAATATCCAGATAAGTATTTTACAATTTCTATTTTTGATTTTATTAAGATTGTGCCAGGAAAAATCTCTTTATTTTTAGTTTGTTTGAGATGATCCAGAAAACTCAGAGTGTGAGGTTTTTGAATTGTGTAAGCCCACTTGAAATACATAATTGTGAGGGTTTTAGGTGAACCTTGAAAAACCTATTTCATAGTGAACGCTGATATCCACTATGTGAGGATATTGGGAGTGGAGTAGTTGTGTGGCTATTTTTCTAAACAGTTGGTACACAAGCGAACCACTATAATTTCTGTTCTTGTGGTGGATAATTAATTGTGACATTGTGTGGATATTGTAATTTCCTTTTTTGCATTTGTAGAAGAATGTTGTAATCTTTTTAAGCAAGTGTGGGAATGTTGTAATAGCTTAGTTTAATTCTTTGCTATTTATTTATTTATTCCTCTGTATTAGTTTGAGATTTTGATACACAGACCTTTCTAGGAATCAGGTTGTCCTACCATAAACCATTGATTTTTGGTGTAAGGTTGTCACGCCCCAAACCCGGGGATGGACAACTTTCGTGATGCCCCGAATCCGACACTCGACTTCCATAGACCAAGTCCCGAGTTCGGCGCACCACAAGGAAGATTTTTAACTAAATTTTTTAAATTATTATACATATATAATAATACCTGAGCATAAAGATCCATGATCAAATTACCAAGCGACACTCTCCAATAGATATCCTGATGGTTACAAGTACAATGCTTTTCAAAAGGTACACAATGTCAACATTGCCAAATCGAAAAATAGATGCAATGCATCGGGAAAGAAAAGTCTTCCAAGCTACCCAACCCTGGAAAAAAAATGGGAAATAGGAAGCTTAGGCAAAAAGCCTAGTGAGTACACACGGGTGTGCAGTGTGTCCTACATGCAAACAAGATAAATATGTTACAAGGAAATCATATATGTGAAAGCATGTAGCACGTAAAATATGATGCCGACGCCAATGCCAATGCAATACATATGCATCATAGTAATACTCCAAGTCAATACTACTAGCATCACCAAGTCATATTTCTCTCCTATACCACCGCCATAACTGTATTACACGCATCCGTAATCACATCATCATCATCATATTGTCATGTTATAATTATACAATATCAGAAATACTGACAAGTCCATGAGTCAAACAATATCAGAATACGCAATACAGATCAACTATACAAATGAGGAACAATATCAAAATACGCGATATAAATCAACTATACAAATGAGGAGTCATAAAAAGTTAAATATCAGATGTCGTATCTAAGCCATATAAATGCAGAAACACAGGTAATCCAAAATGCCATATGCCGTGGATGTAATGCAATATGCGGTGCGAATGGAATGACCATGCTCGAGTGTGAAGTCGGGATGATAGTATGTAGTATCGCGGGCTATAGGGTCCATCACAAGGGACTTCTATCTAAACCAATCCCATACCTAAATTTGGATAGTCAGACTCAATGTGGTAAACTCTTGATCTCAGGTTAGTCGCACTCTCCGACCAAAATCCTGACCATTATGAAGGTACACATAACAAATAGTTGCGCATCACCAGCCCGAGTGGATAGTAAATGAATGAATGAACGAGTTTGCAACTCATGCTCAATAAGTCCACATATCAGTACAATTCCTCTCTGGGATCATCACCGGGATTTAGTACACTTGAAATGGCACTGTCCCTCACACAGCAACACAGTCCAAGTGAGCGTAAGAAACCTCACTATCCGCCTGGGTAATAGTCTGCCAAAACCTATCTGGCATGTCGATAGCAGAGTCATTTACGAGCTGGTCAAACTTAGCCTAGTAATGCCCCTACCCTCGGGCGAGTAAGGCCACACCCCTTTCCAACCGACCACGACACAGTGAGAGATGTGGTCTCTTGGTATTCGGCCCTCGTGTGCTCATATATCCACTCGGTCTCGACATTGGAATCATCCTCTGGTACCAAGAGGGTTTAGGAATTTTCACCCAGGGCCATCTATGGCAGCCCGATGCTAGAACAAATTTTTGGTGTCCCATCTGGCCATCCATGATATGTCTGTGGAGGCTACGGCCCTGATGTCGCTAGGGCGTATAGTAATCATAATGCAAGATGCATGAGTCATACAATCCAATCATGTAACAATCCTGCGCATAACATGTACTCATGTGAGAAATCCCCACCTATTAGGGAGTCTCATAATCGTCATGCCCAATGACATATGCAATAGTCAACCACCTCTCATAACAAACATGCAGATGATGCATATGGGCATGTATCATGATGCTATGCTGTCACATACTCATAATCGACATCGATAATTGGCCTCGACAATTGGAATCAGTGAGAATGGGCCTAACAAGGCCTAAGGGAAGGTCACAATGTGGACATTCAACCATCATTGCCCGTCAATGTGGACATTTAACCAACATTGCTCCCAAGGAGTGGCCCACATAAACATCAATACATACATCATGACGAAATCACACATCACATCGTTCCTTATAGACATCGCTTTGGGTCTCACATAAGGGCCACACATTCATCGCATTGGGCCTCACTTATAGGCCGCATATACATCACAGTGGGCGGTATCATATGGGCCTTACACATCGCAATGGGCCTCGGCACATGGGCCATGAATACACCACATCAGGCTTCACAACCCATGGGCTTCAAATGCACAATAGGTGGGCCCTACACATGGGCCTCAAATTCATCACAATGAGCCACAACCGATGGGCCTAAAATACATCTCAATGAGCCACAGCCCATGGGCCTAAAATACATCTCAAAGAGCCACACCCATGGGTCTTAAATACATCACATTGGGCCTCACCCATGGGCCTCGAATACATTACAAGTGGCCTCAAATCTATTTCACAAGTAGGCCACATACTTGGGCCTAATACACATCACTATGGGCCACATCACATGGGCCAAAAATACATCACAATGAGACTCATCATATGGGGCCAGAAATATATCTCAATGGGCCTTGCCCATAGGCCACGAATACATGGCTACACCAATTATGATAAGTCTTATACTACAACCACTTCACACGTCACATAGTTAATGGCTCATATTTGGTGTCGCATGGTTAAGGGCCAAGAGCCACATTTCATCGTACCATTTAAGGTTTAGAAATCACAGCATATAGAATCCAGGACCTTGATAGCATTAGCTTGGGTAACATAACCCTACATCACATTCGGTTTAGTGTACAACTTAGTTATCTATGATTCAAGTGGCGGTATCTATATCAATAAGCATAAACTTACGTTGTTGAATGGCCATCAATGCCACTTGATTTCATACAGTTAGGTGGCCTTGTAGTATTTCATATTCATACAATTAGATGACTACATATACTATATATACTCCACCATTGCCTATGATTAGGTGACTATATATACATCAAATACCTACATGATTAATGGACCAAACAGGTATATCACACCCTCACACCACTAGAGTCTACATATTTGTTATAATTAAACATGTTTAAGGGTTTAAACATAAGTCACATGATCCTATTATTTAGGGTCGTACTCTAACTAAAGTGCCAAGTGATCAAGGGTTGTCCACAATCAGCCCATTTAAGGGATTAATCATCATTACTTCAAAAATTACAATACCAGTTCATCATACATTCAACACATGGAGATTACAAACTCTTGTCGAAGAGGCCCAATGGTTGGTCCAAACAAGGCTACCACTGATGGGCCCACATGACATTCACTTAAAATGGACCTCAACATTTTTGGGCCCACACACCAATGGAATTCACAATGGGTCCTATGCAGTGGAGTCCATGGGAATTTCCCATGAGGTTGAGTTGTGTGTGACCCACTTAAGACTTAGGTCTGCTTTGATTTTAGTCCAAATCCTAAAATGATATGAGGAAGTGGATGGTCCGGATGGATTAAATGGATACACCATGGCGGTCTTAGGTTGGATTCAATAGTTAGGTACTTATTCTCATAGCCTTGTATTATATGGTCCAATTCAGGTTAGATTAACTGAGCTTTGGGACAATGCCCTAAAGGGGACCCGGTACATGGGCTAGTTGGGTTGAATATCTAATACATCATCAGGATGGCCCATAATAAATTTTTAGTGATGAGAGTTCAATTTACATTTTTTCATAATGTACGACTATCTAATCATTGGATGGGCCTGAGTATTGGTAACATACCATCAAAGGGGTTGATAAAATAGATAAACGGTGAAGATCTTAAATATATATCATGTCATAACCATGGTGAATTAAGTGGCATAACACCTGCATTAAAGTGGGTCATACCACACACAAGTTGAGAGGGTTACCCTCCATTGAATATTCATAATCATTTGTTGGGCCCATAGAGATGTAGTTCATAAATCTAGCCCATCCATTACGTGTGTCCCACCTGGTTGAGGGGTCAGAACGAGTTTTAGATACATCCAAATTTCAGGTGGACCTAACAAGTGATTTTAAATGCTTGAGCTTCGAGTTGTACGAATGGTTCAAGGAGATCAAAGTTACATGAGTCCTAAAGTGATGTATTTATTATACCTACACCATTCATCTATTTTTAGAGATCATTTTAGAAAATTATCCAAAAATGAATTATAACCAAGATTATCTGGACCTCACCTCAATTAGCAGTGAGGATAATGATTTCACCGTTAAACCATCCACAGGGCCCACCATAATGCTTATTTTCCATTTAATCTGTTCATAAGGTCAGAAAAACCGAAATTAAGGGAAAATACAAATTTCATATTGGTCCAAAACTTCTGACCCAAAAAGGGTTCCAATGGTAAATGTTTAATCCTTGCTGCTTTTGTAGTGTGGCCCACTTGATAGTTAGATCTATCTTATTTTTCTTCTCAAACCTTAAGACAAGCTCACCAAATGAATGGATGGTTTAGATATAAAATATACCACATGATTCATTCAGCTTCATAAATTTATTTTTATTTTTATTTTTTTGATAGTGTGGGCCACCTGAGTTCCATGTACGGCTGAATTTTGAGGGTGACCCATTTTTAAAGGGGACCCATCAAATGCACGGTGTAGATGATCGACAAGCATCAAGGTGGGGCCTATGGTGGGGCCCATTTCCCTGCCCGTTACAAGCTCCAATGTCCTCTGGATGCTGGACATCAGCAATGGGTTGATGCCCTTTGCTATACATTTTTTTTTTCTGTTTTTTCCATGGTTTTTCATAGGTGGCGCCGACATCACGACGATCCACTCCGCCTACTAGGTTCCTTAATTCGTGACAGGCCTAATGAGTCCAATATTCGATACTATTTTTTTATGTATAGGAATGTTATAGCGGGCCTTAACAGTTTATTACTATTAAAATAATCCTTTTGATGGTGTGGCCTACCAGAGATTTGGATTGGCTTTATTTTTTGGCTCATTGCCTAAAATGAGCTGGGGAAATGGATGGATGGCATGGATTAAAGATATACATCATGGGTGGGGCCTGTTGTGGACCCACAGCCTAGCCCCTTTTATTCAAAAGTAGCCGAACGCTGCTTGCTGCTGCGTCCAGCATCCATTTTTTTTTTCCTTTTTTTTGTTTTTATTTATTTATTTGATGTAAATGTGGTGTGTCAGATGTGCGTATGTGTGAGTATGTAGCCAGCCCAATGGGCCACACTTTGGACAGTTTGGATGGCTTACAAAATTCTGGTGGGACCCACTATCAATGGGTCCCACATAAAGCCTATAACAATTGGTGTTGTATATTCTCTCATACATCCATACAATATTCACATCATTATCATAATAACATCACCACTATTAACCATCTTTTTACATGTATTCTCCTACACTACGCCAAAATTGGGAATTTGCGACGGACTTCCCCCGTCGCTAAAATCTGTTGGTTTAACAATGGATTTAATCCATCGCTAATGAAAAGTCCGTTGTTAAGCCCGTGTTTGTCAAAAATCCGTAGTCTAAACGTCGCTGAATTTAGCGATGGACCAAAATCCATCTCTAAAATCTGATTTACGACGGATTTTGGTCCGTCGTTAGTAGGCGACGGACGAAATCCGTCGCAAAATTTGATTTTGTAATGGTAGTAAATTCCCGCCTATACCAAATGGCGCACTTTTTAGTTGCTTTTGCGACGGATCATGTCCGTCGTAAAAGGACTTTTACCTTAACATTAATTTTTTTTCATTTTTATAGGAATATGGTGGAAAATTAAGTTTTTTCGTAGTCTTATAATTATTTTTAATAGAATTTTAGTGGTTTAATTGTACATAATTGTATCTAAGGTTATTTTTTTAACAATTGATTGAATGCAAAAAGAAAATTTATTTTATTTTTATATCAAATGAGTGAAATTTTTATTTTTATTTTTTAATTTAAAATTAATATTTAAATGATTTGTAATATCACATGAAAAAGAATATTGAGAAGTTTAAAAAATTTAACAATGTTTGAGAAAAAAATAGATTTTGAAAAAATAAAAATAGTGATTTAATAAAAATCTATTTTGTGGGAAAAAAGAATTTTGAATAAAGTTGATAAATTTGAAAAAAAAAAAGCATTTGATTTTGAGAAAAAATAATATCCTGAAAAAGAAAATAATTTTTTTTTAACATGAAAATTTTCACAATGTGGGCCCCACCATAATATTTTATAAAAACAATGAGATTTTGAAAAAAAAAATTATATCATTTTTAAAAAGAAAATTGAAAAGTTGAAAACAAAATGATGCTTTTAAAGGAAAAAAATTGGCATTTTGGAATTTTTGGGAAAAAAAAATTAATTTGGGAAATTTTTTAAGATTTTGAAAATAAAAATTTAGAATTTATATTTTAATTCTTTTGAAATATTTTATAATAAAAATGATATTTTGTTAAAAGTTTTCAAAGAAAATTTAAGAGTAATAAAAATATACATTTTGAAAAAAAAAAATGTTAATTTTAAATAGAAATTGAAATTGCTGTAAAATAAAAAATATTTGTTAATAAATTATTAGGTACATCCACTAATTGAACCTTTAAACGTTAAAATCAAATTTCTCTCAAATTGTTGATCAATCTTGTATGCCCAATATCTTCCTCATATGTAGCTTGATCGAGGAGAGTAACTAGTCAAATTGTGGGTATTGATCAGTAAAGTAGAGTGAATGGACCAGACATGTAAAATGGGCCAAATATTCTGGTTAAAATTATGACCGTTAGTAAGTTTTGTGGGCCCCATCTTGATGTGTGTCGAACATCAACACCATGCATTTGATGCGTCTCCTTTAGGTTATGAGATATCTCAAAAATCATCCGTATACGAAACTCAGGTGGGCCATACCATCTAAAACCATGTGAAGACATCTTAAAAAATATAAAAGCACTTGGTGGGGCCCACATGAGTTTTGGATGCAGCTGAAACTTGGTCTGACCCCTCATCCAAGTGGGACACACATAATGAGTGGGTTGGATATATGAATCACATTTAGGCAAGCCCAATATATGATTATGAATGTTTCAAGGAAACCCCTCTCTACTATATTTAGGTGAGTTACTCATTAGCCTTACCAGAGTAAACTCTGTGGGGTCCACCGTTATTTATTTATTTTATCCACTTCGTTCATCCATGTTAACAGATAATTTGAGGTCTAAAGAACAAAAAGGAAGCATATCCAAAGCTCAAGTGGACCAAACCACAGGAAACAATGTGATTGAACCTCTACCATTGAAAAATTCTTGGAGGCCATAGAAGTTTTGGATCAAGATGATGTTTGTGTTTTATCTTCATTCATATATTTTTGATATTATGAAAAGGTTGGATGACAAATAAACATTACTGTAGGCCCAAGGAAGGTATCAACGTAGAAATCATTATTCCACACTGTTCCATGTGGCATGGTCCACTTGAGTTTTGGATTTACTAAAAATTTGGAATCAATCCACATTGTTCATCCATTTTTTTAAGATCATTTTAGAGAATTATCCAAAAAATGAATCATATCCAAAGATTAAAAGACCACGTTACAAATAAGGGGAACGGATTGGCTACTCCCCTTGGCACCCGCCAATGGTTGGTGGTCGGTGCTTTGTGGGCCCCACCATGATGTATGTGTTTCATCCATGCCGTCCATCTATTTTTAAAGATCATCGTACGGCATGAGACCAAAAATGAGGTATATCCCAATCTGAAATGGACCATACTATAGGAAATAGTGTTGAATGAGCGTCAACCATTAAAAACGTTTCGGGGGCCATAAAAGTTTTGGATCCAGATGATTTTTGTTTTTCCCCTTCATCTAGGCCTATATGACCTAATAAACAGATTGGATGTCAAATAAACAGTACAGTGGGCCTTAGGAGGATTTTTTCATGTGGTGTGGTCCACCTGAGATTTATATACCTCTCATTTTTGGAGTAAATTCCTAAAATGATATTTAAAAATGGATGAATGTAATGGATGAAATGCATACATTATGGTGGGGTCCACAGAGCACTGACCACCAGCCAAGGGGCTGGTGCTGAGGAGACTAGGGACGCGGATTTCCTACAAAAGCCTTTCGCAACAAGTTCTTGCGCAAGGATGTTGGGTGGGGCCCACTGCGATGTTTTTGATCAATCCACCCTGTCCATACGTTTTTATAGCTCATTATAGGACGTCTGATAAAAAATGAGTTAGATCCACAACTCAATTGAGTCATACAAGAGGGAAAATTGGGGAAAGAAATTTGTACCATTGAAACCTTCCTGGGCTCTATTCTAATGTCTATGGGCCATCCAAACCGTTTATCAGGTCACTCTCAATAAGATAAAGTGAAAGAACTGAAAAAATATCCTGATACAAAACTTTCATCTCCATAAGAATGTTTCAACGGTGCTCACCGAATCCCCATTGTTTCTTCTCTTGTAGCTCACTTGAGTTTTGGATCCACCTAATTTTTGGTCACGTGTCCTCTCAAACTGTTTATAAGGTCACTCTCAATAGGATAATGTCGGTTGCTCCAAATTCCAATACATATACTAAGTGTATGTAATATAGTGTATATATATATATATATATATATATATATATATATAAATATAAATTCATCTTGCAATTTATATATGAAATAATCGTCATCATCATGTAAGCCATATCCTAATTAATTAGGGTTGCCTACATGAATCCTATTCCACTGTTCCACTCGATCAAGGGCCATACCTTCAGTTAGACCATAGGTCATTGGGTCTTTTCTTACTACCTCCATCCACATCTTTTTGGGCCTTCCCCTTGCCTAAGAATTTGTTCCGTAAAGCATGGTTGGTCTTATGGCTATTCTATAAAACTTCCCTTTTAGTTTGAATGGTACTCGGTGATCATTTAAAATTCCCAAGGCACATCCTATAGTAATTTTTGCCGTCCTGCTAGCTTGAAACACTCTTGATGGTAGCAATGTGAAATGGCACCATGCTGCCGTGGATTGACAAAAGGACAGCCTCATTCTTTTGGTCGATCTGTATTATTAATTCCCTCGACTGTGCGATTTCATTGACATTCTTATAGGCAATGAGATCACTTGAAGCTTTTGCAGAACCATGGCCACTTTTGCAGAACCATGGCCATCTCTAGCTGCAGAACTGCCCCCAACCAACCTCCTCGCAGTTTCTTCATTCTTCTGTCGGGCCAGCTCAGCCTAATGCTGCCTCCGCAACTCCTCCTTTGACATCTCCTAATTATCTGACCTTAGAGTCACTTTCGACAAGAATGCCTCAGCTCCATTGGATTCAGCTTTGACCTTTGGATGTTGTTCTTCCTCCTCTTCCTCATTGAATGAGTATGCAACATCCTTAACTAACTTGGAGCTGATTGAAGTCACAACTTCTGCAGCTTTTTCATTAACAATAATGGTGCCTGCAAGCAACAACGAGAACATCTTAGTCTTTAGATTGTTAGTTTCTAATTGCAAGTTCTGGAACCCAAGAGATACATTAAAAACCATTCCAGGCTTCAATACCCGATCGTTCCTGGCATTTAAACTCAATCCCGACTCACGGAACTCGAGACTGATTCTCGTTCTTACTGTCTTTATAAGATGAGAAGCAAATTCAGGAGCATCCCTCTCTACCACCGAGACTACTGCTTGATAAACAGCACTGACCTTATTCCCAGCCTTCAATGCACCTATCGCTGCCTCATGGGCTTTGAGGAGAACCTTATAAGCCTTACTCTGCGTTGCATTTGAATCAATTAGAAATGTTCTGGTAATGTTTGAGCAGTAGCTATTGTAGCGCTATTCGATTGTGCATATGATCACACTTGTCGAGTCATAGTAGAGATCTTCATGATTGCTTGATGCACTCGGCTTGAGATCACACTATGCCAAAATCGTGGATTTGCGACGGACCAAATCCATCATAAAACCAAATAAACGACAGATTTCGTCCGTCGCTATTTACTGGGTCATTTTTTATTTTTCGACGGATTTTATCCGTCGTTTAATCTGCGACGGATAAGGTTCATCGTAGATGTCGCAAAAAATAAACAATCCGTTGCTAAAATTCAGAAAAACCACCTAAACAATTTGTCGTTTAAAATTTTTGTGACGGATCTAATATGAGGAGCGACGGACCTCAAATCCGTCGTCGAGTCAACTTGTTCAGAAATTAGCGACGGATTTAGTCTGTCGCTAAAATAGCTGCCAACTAAAAAAATCGACAAATTTTTGTTTTTTTTTTTTTTTGAATCTTACACCTGATGGTCATTCAAAATAATTCACATGATTGTTTAATATCATAATCAATCAATGATTAAACATGTACGTGAATGTTTCACCCATTTAACATTCATCAAGACAATCAACACAATACCAATAAAACAGTTAACTCTATTTAATGTTTTTAGACTACAAATACACATGAATGTCCATTTTCCATGCTACAAATGTTTATAGCGATACAACTTTCCATGCAGCCACATAACCTGATATAGCCAAACAGGCAAAACCAAAAATAGCATGTTAGACATTTCTCATACCTTCTCATCACCACTCAAAAGTGAGACTCTGTCAAGCATGTTGTCACGCCCCGAACTCGGAAACCGGGCTCACAAAATTCCCGATCGCTGAATCCGGCGCCGACAGCCTCCGTAGAACCCCATTCTCGGCTCCTAGCGCCCATACGCCAGGTTCCGATCCTGGGATGCTACAAGGAGGATTTCTAATAATCAATTTGATTCGTAATGAGCACAACCACAAGCATAACCCACGAACAATAACCACAAGAACACCATCACGAAATCCACTATGAGCAAAAACTTTGAGTACAAGGTGTATAAAAGGAAATACAGTATACTGAAAATGACAAAACTCCAAAAGCTCAGCTGCACGCTCCAACTGCGGCGAGACTACGGCTGCGTCCTGGCGTCACCTGCACGCATCAATCGTGCATAAGCTTATAGAAAGCTTAGAGGGTGGTGTAAGTGTGTGCGCAATATGAGCGTGCTCAGAATGCATGGTCAGAGTAATGCGGAAACATGCTGATGAGTACATGAACACAGTCAGCCGTACCAAGGCTATGCAATGCGAGATAAGAATACTATCGGTCATGCCAATGCCATGTGATGCATAATGCAAGTCAAGCATGCTAATCCACATCCAAATCCTTATGTCAATACAGTTCTCAGTCTGGATAATCACCGGGGTCTAGTACACTCTACGCCAGCTTGCCGTCCCTATCCGGACGCACAACTGGAAGGAGCAAAAGAGACCTCACTATCCGCCTGCCAATATCGGGCCCGGCTCGTCGATAGCGAACCAATTCCTCAAGCTGGTCAAACTCAACCTAGAAATTGCCCCTCACTCAGGCGGATAAGGTCACACCCCTTTCCAACTGACCACAACACAGTGGGAGACGCGGCTCATCGGTATACGGCCCTCGCGCACTCATGTGTCCACTCGGTCTCGACGTTGGAGTCATCCTCTGGTACCATCGGGTTTAGGGATTTTCACCCAGGGACATCTATGGCGCCCGTATGCTAGAACCAAACATTTCCTAGTATCAATCCACCACCCACGATGTGTCTGTGGAGGCTATGGCCCCGGTGTCGTTAGGGCATACAGTAACTACAATCACACAATGCAAGTGCATGAGTCACACTATCAGTCATGCAACCATCCTGCGTAAACCATGCACTCATGCAGGGCAACTCGCCTATCGTGGGGCCCGTAATGATGCCCAAGGCATATGCTAGGATCACCACCCCTCATCTCAAGCATGCATATGATGCGTATGATCATGAATCATGGGGCAGCACTATACTTATGGTATGATAATGGGGGTTGCTCAAAGTGAAGATGGGCCTAAACGAACTGCATAGTACAAATATGGGCCTATCAGTGGGCCTTAAGGAGTGTGATAATGCGGACATTTAACCAACATTATCTTTACAATGTGGACGTCAAACCAACATTGTTCCCAAGGCGTAGCCCGTAGTGAATACCATTACATGAACCAGGTTGGGGTCACGCATTGCAATGGATCTTAGGTACATCCCATTGGGCATTAAATACATCAAATGGGCCCTGTTGTATGGGCCTTATATTCATCAAGTGGGCCACATCAATGAGTCGCACCAATGGGCCTTAGTTACATCGAATGGGCCTCCTAATATGGGCCTTAGAATACATCAAATGAGTCCAATCCCATGGGCCTGACATATATCAAATGGGCCTATTCCCATAGGCCTTATGTGTATCAAATGGGCCACACCAATTGGGCCCTTTATGTGTAACAAATGGGCCTCAACCCATAGGTCATAATACAATTCAATGGGCCTTAACCCATCGGCCCTATATCTCAAAGTGGGCCTCGAAACATTGTAAGGTGGAGCCCACTTGGACTATGGATTTGGCTCATTGTTAGCCTCAAGCCTTAAGCCCGGCTGGTCAAATGGTGCATGGCCTTGGGGGCAACACATGCATCACGGGTGGGCCCACAAGAAGGCCCACCATTAAATATGTATATACATACGTGTATATATATATACACATGCACATGCCTGCACACACACACCACACACATACACACCCACACACACACGCACGCACGCACACACTCGTGCACACACACACACACACGCACGCACACACCTCACAGGGGCCCCACCGTCTGCCTTGACGGTGGGTAAAACACAAACATCACAGTAGGCCCCCCACCGCCCGCCTGGACGGTGGGATAGACACATACATCACTGTGGGCTCCCAGTGGGGCCCACCATGTCGTTTATATGCCACCCGGACCGTTGGTAAGGTCACACGGGTCGGGTTGAAGGGAAAACCCAAGTTTCAGCTTGATCCAAAACTTCTGTGGACCCCAAAAAGGTTTCAGTGGTAGACCCTCAATTTTCACTGTTTCCTTTGGTGTGGGCCATCTGAAACTCAGATAGGCCTGAGCTTTAGAAGGGACCTACTCCATGGAGGGGTCCACCTAATGGACAGAATGGATGACACATATACATCATGGCGGGGCCCACGGCAGGGGCCGTGGGTGTCCTGTCCGTCCGCCCAAACCGGCGCGACGGCATGCGCGCCCTCTCTCAAGGCATGTTGTCGGCAGAAGAAAGCGCCGTCTTGCCTTCAACATTATTTTTATTTTTATTTTTATTTTTTTATTTTTTTCATGCAGAAAAAGACATGTGGGGCCCACTACTGGAGGATCTGCTCCGCCCATTGCATTCTTGGGCCCGGAACACATCAAAGGAGTCCAAAGGTCGAATTTTTTTGATGTATGGCTAAGGCATGGTGGGTCCTAGAAGTTTTGAACGGTAGAGGATACCGTTTCCTATGGTACGGCCCGCCTGAGTATTGGATCGACCTCATCTTTCGGCTCAACGCCTAAAACATTCATGTGGAAGGGATGGACGGCGTGGATTGAACACATACAATAAAGTGGGGCCTGCATGAGTGGCCCACACCAAAGCTTAAACCAAGCTTATATTTGTGTTTCCCAAATGACGTCCAGCGTCCAGGGACGCTGGACGGTTTGACATTCCAAGTGCAAGGGATGTGTGGGCCTGCTCAAGTGGGCCACCAGATGATGGATGGCGTCGATACAACACATATAAGGTGGGCCTCACTTATCATAAACACCTCAACTTCACAATAAAAGAAAATGAAAAGGAGAGGGAGAGAGAGAGAAAGAGAGAGATCGGTGAGAGTGGAGGGACCCCGCCACTATGGGTCCCTCATACAAATATACATCAAGGTGGGTCCCACATAAATGGACCCTTAATCAACAAAATGAAGGAAAAACAATGATCTAATATCACCCACCGGCTCCTTCTTGGTCCCAAGGCTTCCTTAGCTCCTTGGCTTCAATTTCAAAGGAGGAGATGAGGAATGGATGGCTAGGATGGGGGGTCTTGGGGTGGAAAGGTGGGACACATTTGTGGCTTGGAAGGGAATGGGGAGATAGCTCATACATATGGGGTTTTTCTCTCTTGGGGATGAATTTGCAAATGAAGAGAGAGAGAGAGAGTGTTGTAAAGGGAGAGGAGTGATGGATGGTTGATGTGGTGGTGATGGGGTGTAAGACACCTTTTTGACTTTGTTGGCCATTTGTGTAAGAAAGGCATGGGTGTTGTAAGAGCTTTTTGACTTTGAGGTTGCTTAGGGAAGAGTGTGAGTGATGTGTACTTGACCCTTGAGATTGATGGATTGATGGATTGATGGATTGATGTGACACATCGTAGAGATTCTCTTGGGATCGAGAAAGCGCGGCGTTTCTTCGAAATAAACACCGACTCACATCTTCTGGTCAGGGTATCGGATCGGTGCGTGAGTCGCAGCGTTGGAACCGCGGCGACGATGCGGTCGCAATGATATAGGTCTCGGATTAAACCGACTCGAATCTAAAGGATACGACTTACGATCGATCACAACGTCGATTATCAGTCGTGGATTGCCGGACTTCGACGGAAATGATCGCAGGATTCATCGGAACAGTACGAACTAGGATACGGGTCTTACAGATGTTGGCTTTAAAATTATGACCCAAGAGCCCGCTTATATCATCTATTCCCCAGTCCTCTGCAACTTCTGCTACTGTTTGAAGCACAATTTTCTCCAAATCAAGAGCTTCCGCCTGATAGAAGAGTAGAATAATCTTCGTGAATTGAATATGACCTCTCAAGTAATAACAAATGGGAGCTACGTAACAAATATTCAACCATGGATTAATGTTTTCGAATGGCCTTTGTAGCAAGAACATCTGTTGCTAATTTTGAATGCACAGTGTTTGTTTGTTTAGAAGGTAAGATAATTGATATTAGACACGTCTTTTGGTTGCTAGATAGATGCATATATCCCTTCTAAACTATACATGTATGATGTGCTACTTCAATGAAAGAATGAAAACTTTTCAAGTCACAAGAAAATTCAGATGTAAAACATGACACAGAAGCATCCAACTATTCACCATATCAACAAAAGAAATGCACTCTTGCAAACATTACCATACATGGTTTTGCTCAAAATATTTTAGCAAGACATTGTGCTACCCAATCAAATTTCACCTCCTCTTGGTTTCTCAAGACCCATAATCAATTTAAGCACTCTTCCCACATCCATCTAGACCAATGATGGAAATTTTCTCCCCTCTCAATCGTAAGCTTTGCTTTATAAAAAAGCACCTGGTCCATGGATGTGCAAGTAAGATGATGATTGAACACGACCTGAAGTCTCAATATCCCAGAGACTGTTAAAATGGTTTGTTTAAAGCTATTAAATGTTTACAAGTTACACCTACAATTGTATTGAAATGGTCAAAACCTGAAGTCTCAAGTGTCCAAGATGTCCGACATTTGAGACTGGAAGTTGAAATTCAGACTCCCAAGCGGACCTCCCGGCTTCGATCAAGGGGTTCGATCTTCCTAGATGAAGCGGGGTTGGGCGCTGTTTGGGTTGTCAGAAAGGCTTATTTTTGCTCGAGTCATGTATAGGCCGAGTTAGTTTAGGCTTTATGATAGGTTTTCTCAGGGTAGTTTTGCTCAGGAAAGCTCGAATTTGTCCAGGTTTTGTACAGTTTATGCATGAATGAAATCGTTTGTTTAAAAAATAAAAATTAAAAAGAAAAGAAGAAGAAGAAGAATATGATTCTGCAACTAATTCAATAGAAGATTAAAAATAATAATAATAAATATGAGGAAAAGCTTGGATGGGATAAAGGAAGACTATTAGCAAATATCTAAAAGTATCATCTATGGTTTCCCATTAAGGACTGTAACCCATTAATAGATGGCGTATAACCTTGCCAGTCCAACATGATGGGTTCATTTTTTCGGCGTTTGGCAAAAAAAAAAAAAAACCGGCTTAAAATGTTATTACCTGATACCGAGCTATAACCTTTTCCTGAGAATCTATATACATATGAACATGCAAAAAGCAAGCAACAAGAAACATTCTTCATAAATGTATTTGTACATCATCGCTCATTAGTTTTGTATAAAAAAGATTGACCTTTCTTAGGGAATCTGTCATCTCTGCCTTGCATTGATGGAGAAATAACCCTGAAATACATAATTTCATAAATAGGAAAGATCAAATTGTAGAGTGGCAATGATTAACTTGTAATTACATTCCCAGTATTTATGATGCAGAAACATCTATAAACATCAAATTGCGGACGAAATGATGCATAGGTGCGTGGTCTGACCAAAGATGATAACAAACTTCTATGAGTGCACTTTTAAGACTAGAGATGATCTGCAAGAGGTATTGGATCTTTGAGCAATAATCTACCAAGGACTCTTCTTACCTTGACAGTTACAAATTCTTCTGTGGGTCCCGGTGGCCCACCAATAATCACCAACTCTGCAAACATGCCCTCATAATAAGACCAATCCACTCATCAGGTTGGCATTCATACAAGACATGGACAGTTAGAAATCAAAACTTATATTCAACATAGACATGAAGACAACCTCATCCCTCGACCAGCCTAGATTTTGCAATAAGGTATGTTACATCAAACCCCACCTAGAACATGGCTTGGATCCCACAAACTGCCAACGCCGCGATTAACCTCCTCAATCTCTCCTCATGCAAATCACATCAGCAATTCTCTTTTGGAAAAAGCAGATTCCTGGATTCTAAATTTAGATGGAACAGAACAAATACCATAGTCATGTCTGAAACAATCACTGATAACTTTGCTTGAACACCTAACAACATGCACGTGGGCCTATTGTATAACGCGCTACATATCTTTTAGATCACAAGAAAGAAAACATGTTAATAATAAAATCAGTAGAGGCTAATACATGCAGCACCCATTGATGATACTGAACTTGAAGGTCTGGCCCCAAATCTGTAGCTAAGGATTTTTGGATTTAATCATCTAAGAAGTTAAAAGAGAGATACCAATTCAAATATATCACATCAGATGGGTAGAGATCCCATTCAAGAAACATTTTAAATACTTTGAACATTCAGAAAAATCAAAAGATCCAATTATAACAAGTGTGTATAGCATACCTAATGAATTTTAAGAAAGAATAAAGATGCATCCATGTTATAAAAAATAAAATAAAAATAGATTACTTGGGTGATTCTACAAGGGAAGAAGGGCAATGTTGTCATTTTGGAAAAAAAATAAATCCAAAGTCACTATGACCTATGATTCCATTTTAGCACTATGACCTATGATTCCATTGTAGCTCTCCAATGTGGCAAAACTCCTAGAGTTTCCTAGATAGTAGTGTGAAAATTCTAGCTCAAGAAAACTGATGTAATGAATCTATATACACAGGTAACTTGAAATTACTAAGTAATTCTGCCAAGCAAACCCATATTCACGATAACCACAAATGATGATTTGGATAAGAGCAAACGATACCACCAGAAGGCCACTAATTCAAGTTACCACCTTCCATGGGACCAATGTAGAAACTCTCTTTCAAAAGTTAGACCTGAAATGCATGTGTTCAAACAACTTCTCATTAAGATTTGAAATGGAAGCAATATTTCTTTTTATTTTTGCAATCTTTACATCAATGTGAACGTGGGAGTTCAGATCAGAAAGTTTAAGAGATAAAAAGTTTGCAAAGCTGCTGCTAAGCATTCTGTTTATACAAACATACCGGCTATCGGGCCTAAAGTTTCTTAGTTTGCTTGTGGAAAACAACCGACATATTTATAAAGCAACAGATTGGATGTCTATATATGCAGAAGACTGTTTATGAAGCATAAACTTCCTATCTGAGACACTCTTGTGACAACACCCATCCATGATATGAACCATCCAATGAAAAGTCAGGATTACCGAACCTTAGGTCCATTCATGTCAATGATGATGGCAAAAGCTGCGCCCAAAAACTTGAAGAAGAAGAAAAAAAAATCAAGGATATGAAATTAGTTTCATTGGCATTTCCCATATCTATCACCGCTAGAACTAGTCATCATCAGAACTTTCCAGGCTAATACAACCTCTTTGTCCATCGTCGAAACTGATTAATATCAAGCAAATACATACACTAACATTGAAAAATAAATATTTCACTAACAACAATCCTTATGCAGTAAAATTAGTAAAGAAACCAAATGATGGCCCACATATTCCAACAGTCCATGCATGTTTTCATTTCTAACAAGTGGGGCCCATTGTTCACTAGTCCTGGACCATTGGTACATTGTGTCCTACCATGAACGTCCGCCTCTTTAATCTTTAACCTCGACCTCTCAATTTCTGGCCTATAGATATAGCTATTAAGAAGAGATGCAACAACAGCCCATGTTCAACTGAAAAAGGTCCTAATATTCACTGTTGGGATCTCCCAATCTTGGATGTCTACAATAGGCCAATTGAGTGGATTATGGAACCATGGGCCCCAATTGTCGGAATGGAAAAACCAATGTATATATTGCAAAGATGCAGGCCACATCCCATCCAAGCACTTCTCTACCTACACAACAACCACAAATATTTTCAGCAATCTTGATGACTTGATTCAAATGTGTCTATCAATTCAAATTTCAATATGACCCACTAAATTAGTCATGACATGTACCAGTCATACTAGTAAGTGGAGCTGAGTTGTCCTAGGTGAAACATGGCCAACATGACAAGCAGTTTTGATCTCTTAACATGGCCCAGAAAGTGGATGGTCATGATATTTAAGCTATATGATGGGGCTGCTAGATGATTAGATGACAATCATGGCAGATTGGACCTGCGCCCATCATATAATCTGAGAGATGGTCGTGATTGTGTAGTGCAGCAGGGATGGCACTGGTCTTAAGGGTTTGTTTGGGCAGTGGGATTAGAAGGGATTAGGTGGGATGAGATTAAAAAAAAAATAATTATTACCCATGGCAGGGATTGTCCCCTATTCGATAAGATTAATGTCATGTTATGTTGATAATAGGGTGGTACATTGAATGGATATACCCACCATCATTTGAAATTACCGAGAATAACACGTGTTATATCTAAACCGGTCATTTGTTTTGTAACCTCATTTTATGGCATGGGCCTAAAAATAAGATAGGTCCAAAATTATGTGGCCCAAAGAAGTTTTCAATGGTAAGTATTCAATCCCTGTTGCTTTCTATGGTGGGGTCCACTTGAGCTTTAGATTTACCTGATTTTTTGGCCCATGCTCTAAAATAATCTCGATAAATGAGTGGATGGTGTGGATATAGCCCACACATCATGGTGGGACCTACACAACTTGCTAATATTGAGTGAAATTGGCACGAGACCCAATGCAATTCCATTTAATGTAATTCCAAGCTTTTCCATTCTTCCCAAACATGGAGCGGAATTGGCATGGAACCAGATGAATCCCATCCCCACCTAATCCCTTCTAATCCCATCGCCCAAATAGACCCTAAGGCATTTGGATCATCTTCCATGTGGTGAATGCACACCACATGAGGATGAATCTCCATCTGTTAGGGAGAAGAGTTGTTGCATGTTGATGAGAGGTTGCTCAATGTCTAAGGAGGCTGTCAATCAGATGGTTATCTGCTCAATCATAGAGGTACATGCTTATCGTCCAAGATCTAGACAGTGATTAGGTCATGCAAAGGATAGAAACAGGGGTTGAACTGATCGTGAGATGAACGACATTCTGGGCATGACATGGACATCAATCAGACTATAGCCAGGCATGATACAAGAGATTTAGATCTAAACATTAAAGGAGTCCAGATCTAATCGCTAAAAGGAGATTAAAAGAGGGTACTTACGGAGCAGAGGGGAAGAACCCAGATCAAAAGAGGGGCCGCTATCTGCCTTCCTTCCGAAAATGAGAGAGAGAGAGAGGCTGTTATCTGCCTTCCGAAAACGAGAGAGAGAGAGAGAGAGAGAGAGAGAGAGAGAGAGAGAGAGAGAGAGAGCGGAGGTGAATTCGAAATGGGGTTAGAATCCCTCTTTGAAATTGGAATTTTTATTCAAATCCGCACAAGTGTTTGTTTTACATCATTATATCATATAATATATTATCATCCGTACAATTAAAGGCCCACCTAATAGATGATTAAGATTATATAATATGGTAAAAGCTTAAATATTAACCATTAACAAGTGGAACCACTATTTGGATGGTCTGGATAGCCATACATCATTGCCTTAAGTGACATGAACGAGTCACCACTATTTTACATTATATCCAAAATAACAC
This sequence comes from Magnolia changhungtana, assembly GCA_030180095.1. Lineage (NCBI taxonomy): Eukaryota > Viridiplantae > Streptophyta > Magnoliopsida > Magnoliales > Magnoliaceae > Magnolia > Magnolia changhungtana. The sequence continues at coordinate 140,988 of JASAUF010000502.1, read as the reverse complement.
ATTAAAATCGTCTTTTGTAGCCAGTGAAGCTGCCGCTCGTGGTTGGTGATCCGTGGGCCCCACCATGATGTATGTGTAATTTATCTGCACCGTCTATTCATTTTTAGATATTATTTTGGGGCTTGATCTTAAAAATGAGGCAAATCTAAATTTCAAGTGGACCACACGGGAGAATAAGTAGTATTGAATGTCCACCATTAAACCTCTCAAGGCCACTACAATGTTTATTTGGGACGCAGATTGCGTCCTACCCATCCAGGCCAGGCAGGGCTCTGTGGCCAAAGTGATGTAAGTGTTTTATCCACGCCGTTAATAATTTTTCTCGGATCATTTTAATATATAATTCAAAAAATGAGGCAGGTACAGGGCTTAGGTGGACCACAAAGTAGGGATTTAACGTACACCATTTAAAACCTCTTGGGAGCTTGAGAAGTTTCGGATCAATCTGATATTCGTGTTTTAACTTCATCCATGTCCGCATCATGGTGGTAAGAAAACATCATGGTGGCCCTTAGAAAGGTTTTAACTGTGAGAGTCATTATCACCGCAGCTTACTTTGATGTGGTCCACTGGAGGTGTGGATCTGCTTCAATTTTTGTCTCATACCTTAAAATGATATAAGAAAAGCCGTGGAGAAAACACTTACATCACTTTGGACCCCCCTGCCTGGACGGATTACTGTCTGAGCGGGGGTAGGATGCAATCCACGTCCGTTTATTTGACATCCAACATGCTAATTAAGTCATACAGACTTTGATGGAAGGAAAAAAAAAAAAAACAAATATCAACTTGATTTAAAAAATTTGTAGCTCCCAATAAATTTTTAATGGTGGGCGTTCAATTACCACTTTTCACGTGATGTGGTCCACTTGAGATTTAGTTTTACCTAGATGTGGTTCACAGATCTAACCCATTCATTATGTGTGTCCCACTTGGGCCCATAGTAATGTTTATTTGTTATCCAACCTGTTCATAATATCAAAAATATATATATATGAATGAAGAGAACACAAACATCAGCTTGATCCAAAACTTCTATGGCCTCCAAGAATTTTTCAATGGTATAGGTTCAATCACACTATTTCCTGTGGTGTGGTCCACTTGAGCTTTAGATATGCTTCCTTTTCGTTCTTTAGACCTCAAATTATCTGTTAACATGGATGAACGGAATGGATAAAATAAATAAACAACAGTGGACCCCACAGAGTTTACTCTGGTAAAGGGTAATGAGTAACTCACCTAAACGTAGTAGAGATGAGTTTCCTTAAAACATTCATAATCATATATTGGGTCTGTCTAAATGTGATTCACATATCTAACCCACTCATTATGTGTGTCCCACTTGGATGAGGGGTCAGACCAAGTTTTAGCCGCATCCAAAACTCATGTGGGCCCGACTAAGTGCTTTTATATTTTTTACGATGTCTTCACATGGTTTTAGATAGTATGACCCACCTAAGTTTCGTATACAGATGATTTTTGAGATATCTCTTAACCTAAAGGGAACACATCAAATGCACGGTGTTAATGTTCGACACACATCATGATAGGGCCTACAAAACTTACTAACATTAATTCTTAGGTTCTCGCGAGGTCAATAAGTTGGGTCATAATTTTTTACAATAATATTTGGCCCATTTTATATGTCTGGTACTGATCAATACCCTCAATTTGACTAGTTACTCGCCCCAATCAGGATAGTTATATACGAGAGATATCGGGCATACAAGATTGATCAACAATTTAAGTGAAATTTGATTTAAACATCTAAAGTTATTTACTCTTCAATCTGGACTAATTCGATTGTCCAAAAATGATTAAATGTTCAATTAGTGGATGTGCCTAATAATTTATTAATTTTTTTCACAGATAAATTTCAATTTCCATTTAAAAATAACATTTTTTAAAAATGTATATATATTTTTTTACTCTTAATTTTTCTTTGAAAACTTTTAACAAAATATCATTTTTATTATAAAATATTTAAAAAAATAAAATACAAATTTTGAATTTCTATTTTCAAAATCTCTAAAATTTTCACAAAATTTATTTATTTTCCCAAAAATTCCAAAATGCCAATTTTTTTCTTCAAAAGCATCATTTTGTTTTCAACTTTTTAATTTTCTTTTTTTAAATGATATTTTTTTTTCAAAATCTCAATCTTTTTATAAATAACCTTTCTTTTAATTTCAAATTTTGAACATTTTCAATTATTTTTCAAAATCACATATTTTTTCAACTTCTTTATTTTCATTTCAAAATAATTGTTTTTTGATAAAGTTTCGATTTTTTAATATCATTTTATTTTAAAATTTTCAATTCTTTTTAACTTCTCCATTTTTTTAAAAGCATTTTATTCGAACTTGTTAATTTTTTTTTGAACTTCTCAATTTTATTTTATTTTTCAAAATATAAGTCTTATTTTCTTTTTTAAAATATTTTCATTTTTCAACATTGTGAAAATTTTCACATTACATTTTTTTTTTAATTTTCTTTTTCAGGATATTATTTTTTTCTCAAAATCAAAAGCTTTTTTTTTTCTTCAAATTTATCAAATTTATTCAATATTCTTTTTTTTTTCTTTTCCTTACAAATTAGATTTTTATTAAATCACGATTTTTATTTATTCAAAATCTCATTTTTTTCTCTAACATTGTTAAATTTTTTATTCTCGATATTCTTTTTCATTTGATATTACAAATCATTTAAATATTAGTTAATTTTTTTTAAAAAAAAAATTCCACTTATTTGCTATAAAAACATTTTTTTTTTTTGCATACAATCAATTGTTAAAAAATAATCTTATATACAAATATGTATGATTAAACCACTGAAATTCTATTGAAAACAATTATTCGACTACAAAAAAACATATTTTTCCATAATATTCTAAAAAAATTGAAAAACATTAATCTGTAGGGCATAATCCTTTTACGACGGACCATTATCCGTCACAAAAGCAGCTGAAAACCGTCGCCACCTAGTATTTTGGGTGGGAATTTGCGACATCGTTCAGTCGCAAAATCAAAATTTGCGACGGATTTAATCCATTGCTATTTTACGACGGATCAAAATCCGTCGTAAATCAGATTTTGGCGACGGATTTAGGTCTGTCGCGAAATTTCACGACGTTTGAACCGGATTCAAAAGAAAGGTTGGGATTGGCGACAGACATTTTTGCTTAGCGACGGATTAAATCCGTCGTTAAACCAAGCAATTTTTGCGACGGACAATGTCCGTCGCAAAAATTCGTCGTAAATTATCCTTTTAGGCGTAGGGTCAAATTCCCCCCACTCTGAAAAATTGGGAGGTAACAGATGCCAACATTCTCCACTTTTAGTTTGACTTTAATTTTTATTGGATCAAGTATGGCCTTCTCTGTGTCATCCATCAGTGATGAATGAGAAACCTTCTCATTAATGATCTTCTCAAGCTTTGGGACATCGAAGTGTTTCATCACAGATGAAGTACGCAGCCTTCTTCACGTTTGTAAGCTCAGTGCCATCCTTGCCAGCCTTCTTCACGTTTGTAAGCAGCCTTCTCAAGCTTAAGCTTTTGGAGTAAATGGTTGTTTGACAAATATTCCATGCACATTATTATGTAATTATCATTAAGAGAGTTGAATTGGCAAAAGAAATGAAAAGAAAGGCTTATGTGCTGCCTTCGGGATATGACCCTATTTGTTTTGATTTGTCTTGAATCCTTGAACAACCAACATATCCACAAAGTTTCAGCTACTCGCTAGATGTGTTTGTGATCTCTGTTTTATAACAAGTTTTTATTTTCCCTGTAAGTTTTGTATGCTCAGAGGAGCCTTCATAGATATCGACCACCAAAATGACATTCAAAGGACCTTCCCTCAAGAATGGAAACCTTATTACACCTCATCACTGATGCAAATACCATCTAAATGCCTCAACCTGCATGCTTAGTGTGTCACGCCTGGAGACACCTGAATAACAATAGAATGCTGTAGTTGAGTGCTGAACGATAACACTTTGCCTTGGTAGTGAAGGATTTGCTGTTTTAATAAAATAAGCCTAAAGATGTAGAATATCTTTTAGTAGAGTCGGAAGAGATCTGTAAGGTGAAAGATCAGTCGGGTGCAGAGTTAATGACATACTTAAAGTATGAACATTGCCTTGTTGTTTGGCCGTTGAGATTTGTGGCTGAGGGTAACCTATGGTAGGTAAGGTTGACAATAATACTGAAATGTCTCTCATAGTATACCAAATGCATTATAGTAAGTTCACATGGCAATACTACGATGATATGGCATACTTCAAACCACATTTTAAACCTTGGCAAAAAGTGATTGCACGTAAGTATCAAGTCCATTAAGGTTTTGGTTTACCAAGTCTTTGTTTAAATACACAGTTGGTCTATGGAAGGCGATGTTTAGTGGGGAACAACAAATTTAAGAAGGGACTGTCATTGGTTTAGATGATGTATCCATGGTGTTGTTTTGGGAGGATGTCTAGTGTGGTGATAGTTCTCTCTGGAGCCTACACTAGTTAGTTCCAAGTGGCAAGGGAGAAAGAGGCTCTAGTTTCTTAGTGCTGCAATGTTCTTGGTGACCAAGTGATATGGGGCCTGACATTTGGAAGGGGACTAAGCGACGAGAAGATGGGAAGTTCTCGAGTCTTATGGAATGGTTATATTTTGATAGCTGGTTGTTAGAGATTCAGGAAAGTTCTCATTTAAATCATTTTAACGAGTGTTGCTTGGGATAATGTGACCATTTGAGGAATAGGAATATGATAATCACAAATGTCTGTACCTATCTCCCTTATGCAAAATAGGTTAGCCATTCGGAAAATCCATTTGTTATATCACTTAGCTGGAATGTGGAGGACTTCAACTTCTCAGCCTAGTTCTCTAAAAGCCTCCCCTCAGGGGCCTCTCTTTCAATGTATCTGACAATTGGACTATCAAACTGAGAGTGGACAGCCTGGAATATCTCATCCATTAAAGCACTCCCATCATCACTCTTTGCCTTGATGTGTATCACGATCTCAAGGTTGATAGCCTCCCTGGCAGATTTCTTCAGGGTTCCTAACAAAGAAGCCTTCTTCTGAGTACACAAGAAATGAATCTGTTTCTCCATGAAGACCATGATTGTTTCTAGGAACTCATATCCGAACAACCAGACGTTCAATGCTGAAGATTTCAGATAACGTAGATCATCAGACGCTGGGGGACTAGCAATTACAAGCACATCAGAAGCACCCCAGAACTCAGTTTTGTGTTCCTTCCAGTGAGAGTAGAACACTTTCAGCCGCTTCTGGAAGTTATCAAGATTGATCATGTAAGCACTGGGTGCCCCAGCAACATTTTTGTCAGAAGGTTTTGAATTGCCATTTCGTTATTCCACCATTGAAGCTATGTCAGATCTAGAACAACTGAAATCTGTAACAAACTAAACAGAAAAATGCAGAGATAACCACAAATTTCAGAGAAGGTATGTCTCTTCTTTCCTTCCTCTTCTATTTTATGAACAGAATGTGGTTCATCTGCAAATTACAGTTTTTTTTAAAGAATTTAGAACTTTTTTAAAAAATGAAAACTACTGGTTGAAAAGAAGAAAAAAATAACACTTTCATTATATATATATATATATATATATATATATATATATATATATATATATATATATATATATATATAAAAACCCATGATCCAAACTTCAATTCCTGGTTTCCAAATTCCTGTTATACAATCATCATTTGAGCCTTTCTTCCATCGATTTGGGGTTGGCTTTAAATGGTAGATTGGCAAAAAGAAATTATGATTGGCTGCCAACTAGACATTCACCTTCCTCTTTATCAAGGTCTTGGAACCGGAAATGGCAAAGGCTCACATTGACACTGACTCACATGCCAAACATAATTCCACACTACACAACTAAGACTGCCAATAAGCTACTCGCATATTGTAACAACATTTTAAAATAGAAAAAATGCCCCTATTCCCAGTGGAGGTAAACTCCACGCTGTTGATTGGGCTGACAGATACAATCTGAAACGTTGGTTGCTACACACGCGTATGCCTCCAAATTACCTAAATACATGTTACGCTTGTTTTAAATTCCTCCCCATGTTCCTTGAAAATCCAAAGTTCATGATCCTCTGAAAACTATTTGCATGGGAAAAATTGCCCCTGGCTGATGCATACAGAGCTTTGCTAAGCCCACATGCATGTTCAAGTCAGCTAATGCACATGCCACCACATATTCTAACAAGGCGAACAAGTGGAATGTCCAAGCCATCCATCATGATGAGATTCCCTATCCCAAGAATCAGGTCAGTCCACTAGTCAGGTGGGCCACAATCAACTGAACGAATGTACGGTTGTGAAAAAAATAGCCGAAGTTTTCCAATCTGCTTGGCTTATTTCTACTATCATGGCACACCAACTGAATGGACCACCTTTATCTTTGGGCTCTACACAGTGAACTCCACCTAGTGGATGACTTGGATGTTTCACTGGCCTACCATACTAGCATATACAGTGGGTGGTGCATTAGCTGACTTGTAGACACGTGTGGGCTTAGCAAAACTCCATACATACATATATAGATTTACACTAGAATTGCTCTTTGTCGATACGTTATTGTCCACCCAGCAGATAACCTCAAGTATATCTGCTGATAAATAACAAAATCGTAAGTGTTGTCTACCTGATGAGTGGATGGGGCTGAATTTTAGATAAGGTGATCCTCAAAGTGGGGTTAACCAATTAGACAGGTTGGATGTTGCACACAAATGCATTTTGAAAGTAATATCCGCTGGCAGATAGTAGCCTATCGTCCAACCATACATAAATATGTATGTACATATGTACAGACATAAAAACATACAGACGGTAACTTTTCAATTTCTTCCAACAGGTTGGGTATGAGCATTTGGGTATGAGCCTTGTCGACCTGGACTGAGTCACAATCGTGAGCGAGTTTCTCTTGGCATGGTGTCTCACTGAGTGGCGTTTCAGTTGAATCACAGAGTTTAGAACTATATTCTAATTAGGCATCCAAGAAAGGAGCCCTTCCTGAAGTATAATTCCAACGTATTTGTTTTCTATTGTTCTGATATTTTATTCAATCAGATCCATTCTCACTCTAAAGTTTTATTTCTTAACCATATGCATCATATATGCAGATGATATCCTAACCATATGTACAGCAGGTCCAATTGGGAATGGACCTCTAAAAAAAGAAGATCAGTGGTTGGACAATCCTGTTTAACCAGTTTTGTATAAATGGACACTAAAGATAGGCTAGCAATGACTCATCTTGAATGAAAAGTTCATTGATAAGACGGTCAAGAATGGGTAGGATTGTCCAAAAAAGGCATTTTTTTTTTTTTTTTTTGGGTTTGTGGCCAAATAATGGTAGAGTGCATTGGATGAATGGTTTGAAACAAGTCTATCCCTGCATATGTATATAATCGTATGATACATTTATGTGTATGTATTTATGAATATAACTGTATGATGGTTGAATGGATGGATGGGGGAATCAAAGATATTTTTTTAGGTCTGGTTTCATGGACCAAATGGTAATAGAGATGTAGTTTCATAAATGAAAGCAGTTACAAGCACTGACAAGTTGTTGATACCTTCTGATTATGCAGGTGTATCTTGTTGGGAAATAGGAATTTCGCAGTTCCTACACTTTCATTTGGTCATTTTGTTAGACACTAGTGCATTAAATGTATATTGCATTGCGCTGTTGTGTATTGATTCCAACAGCTAAAGATCTTTTCAAACTGTATTGTGCTCTCCCAGTGAATGCTATGAAGTTAAGAAACGCTCTTACCTGAACCTCTAATGGCTAGGATGAATTCTAATATTTTATTTTGTTAATTGGTTTCAGTTGATTAAACTATTCACTTTTCACGGATTTGAGCTGGTTATTTGTAATATATGAAGGGTTGACTAAACTAATCTTTTCATGGATTGAATCTAGTTATTTATAAGATATGTAGGACGGGCTCAAAAGAAGGTTGAACAAGAGAAGATACCAAGTAGCCAATTCAAGGCAAGGCATAGCCAACAGTTGAAGTTCTGGGTAAGAAGTGTTTAGTTAGGAGGGTTAAAAGTCAATTTTTGTTGGAGTGGGCCACTTGGGTCATTTCCTCTTTTATTAAATTGAGTTGTTACCAATTTTATGAATAGGATTCTTATCAAACAATAGTGTGAATTATTTTTTGAATGACTATCAGGTGCAAGATTAATAATAATAATAATAATAAATTATAGATATTTTTTTTTTATTTACAGATATTTTAGCGACGGACCAAATCCGTCGCTAATATCTGAACTTTAAAAATCAACGATGGATTTAAGGTCCATCGCTTACTCATATTAGCAATGGACCTTATCCGTCACTAATTTCTGACTGTTGAAAATCAACGACAGATTTAAGGTCCGTTGCGTACTCATATTATCGACGGACCATATCTATCACTAATTTCTGACCACTGAAAATCAACAACAGATTTGAGGTCCGTCGCTTACTCATATTAGTGACGGACCTTATCCGTCGCTAATGTTTTTAGTGAAATTTTTTGAATTTTATCGACGGATTTTATTCGTCGCTATGTTGCGATGGACCTTATCCGTCACAGATTAAACAATGGATTTTATTCGTCACTATGTTGCGATGGACCTTATCCGTCACAGATTAAACAATGGATTTTATTCGTCGAAAAAAAAAATTGACCCAGTAAACAACAACGGACCAAGTGATGGACAAAGTCCATCATTTATTTGGTTTTACGACGGATTTGGTCTTTCACAAATCAATGATTTTGGCATAGTGCTATACATCCACACCATTAATCACATCATTATGATCAACATCATCTCCACCATACAAAAACATAACAAAAACAAAATAAGAATGAGTAGGGTGGGTGTACTCACTTTGATGAATTACATGGATTTTGAGATGATGGAAGGGATGGAATTGATGGTTGAGATGGATGGAAGGATGGGATTGATGGAGTTGATGGCACACTAAGATCACTCCTCTTTCTCTCTCTGTGGAAAATGGTGAAATGCTAAGGGATGGGGTATTTATAAAGAAATGGATAAATTTTTGGTTAAGTTAGGCTAATGTGATTAATATTAGCTTAGGCTAGGATTATGGTAATTAATTCATGCTTTGTAATTAATGGTAGATTAAAGGAGTATGGGATGGCATGGTGTGATGATGTCATGCATGAGGTGGGCATGGAGGAGAGTTGACTTTTCATGCACATGAGAGTGAGAGGTATGGGTGTGTGACATCACACACATGGGTAGAGATTCTCTCACCCATGTGTGGCATGTGCATGTGTGTATGACATGTGTTGTGCACATGTGTGGAGTGGAGTACATGGCGCCATGCGCACATGATACACTTATTATTCTTCACGGCATATCTCACAAACGGAGTATCGTACAAACATATGGGTTGTACCTCCACGATCGCAGCGATGAGGCGGTCGATATGAGATAGGTTTCGAGGTCTTGGGGTTCCAGTCAGTTAGGTGTGTACTATGAATGACCAATCTATGTCTAGCTAAGGGCGTTGATCATCATGTACATAAGCATAGAAAATAGTATGGAATGGACTGGGTGTTACAAAGGTAGTCCTTAGAACAACATCTGTATTAACCTCTCAATACTTGTACATTTGAGGTTGTTATTCATTTTTGCATTGTGAGATTGTTTATGTGCTATCTTTATTTATATTTGTTTAATTCCGCATTTAAGTTTTTAATTTAGCATAGTCCTATTCCCCCCCCCCCCCTCTAGGACTCTAGCTCGGCCTTTTCAGCCCCACCATGATGTGCATCGGTCATTAACACCATGCATTTGATGGGTCCCATTTAGGTCATGGGATACCCCAAAAATCAGCTATATACAGAACTCAGGTAGGCCATACCATCTAAAACCATGTGAAGACATGCCTAAATCATATAAAATCACTTGGTGGGGCCCGCTTGAGTTTTGGATGAGGCTAAAACTTTGTTTAACCCCTCATCCAAGTGGGCACACACAATGGATGGGATGGATTTATAAACCACATTTCAGTGGTCCCAATTAATAACCATGAAAGTTTTAATGGGTAGGTAAACCCTCTTTAACCCGTAGCCTACCATGGAATGACACGTCTGACTAATGGTTTTAATGACTGACACACATTATGGTGGGACCCACGCAGCTTGACCTCATGGGAAGTTACCATGAGGTCGACCTCATAGTACCATTTCTCATATTTATAGAGTTTTTTACCACCATAAACACCACCTTTTACCCAGTGGCTTTTCTAAGCGCTCCCAAATTTTACTTTCCAAAACTAAACCATTCTATATGGACACACTATTTACAGACGAAAATACCTTTGCATTCACGGTGGCACCATGGATATCACGGTGCCACCGTCCAATACGAAGAAAAGGGCCAAAGGCCGTAGCGAAAGACCTATGGCTACGGATTGTAATCGTAGTCATTGGTAGCGTAGTCATTGCATCATTCGATTCGTAGCCATTGCTCCTGTAGCAAAAAGAATATACAAATATGGATAATTGAGCGAGCCTAACATGAAATTGGACGAGCCTGACATGAAATTGAGCAAGCCTAACATGAAATTTCATGTTAGGCTCGCTCAATTTCATGTTATGCTCGTTCAATTTCACGTTAGGCTCCCTCAATTATTTATAGATGTATGTACTTTTCGTTAAGAAGCAATGGCTACAGTTTAGATCCAATCTAATGAAGCAATGGCTATGGTTATAATCCACAGTCATAGGTCTTTAGCTACGACCTTTGACCCTTTTTCTGGTATTGGACGGTGCCACCGTGGACAAGACAGAGTGAACATTAGGGTATTTTTGAGTATATCTCATAAAGCAAGGGTATTTTCGTCTTCAAATAGTGTGTCAGTACATACTTGGTTTAGTCCTGGAAGTAAAGTTTAGGAGCGTTTAGAAAAGCCACTGGGTAAAAGGTGGGGTTTGCGGTGGTAAAAAACTCATATATATATATATATGTATATATATATATATATAGAGAGAGAGAGAGAGAGAGAGAGAGAGAGAGAGAGAGAGAGATCATGGTGGGGCCCACACAGCTCGACCTTGTGGGAAGTTCCAATGAGCTCGACTGCATAGAACATTTTTCCATATATATATATATATATATATATATATATATATATATATATATATATGGAAAAGGTACTATGTGCCGAGCTCACTATAAGCTCCCATGAGGTCAATCTGTGTGGGCCCCACCGTGATGCATGTTGACCATCAACACCGTGCATTTGATGGGTCCCCTTTTAATTATGGGATATCCCAAAAATCAGCCATATACGGAACTCAGGTGGGCCATACCATCTAAAATCATGTGAAGACATGCCAAAAACATATAAAAGCACCTGGTGGGGCCCACCTAAAATTTGCATGCATCTGAAACTTGGTCTGAACCCTCATCCAAGTGGAACACACATAATGGATGGGCTAGATTTGCAAACCACATCTCGGTGGCCCCAAAAAATGATTATGAATGTTTTAATGGTGCACGGCCCCTCTCAACTTCTGTATATGGTGTGGTCCACACAAGTAACGTATTGACTTGATTTTTGAGACCTAGGCCCACGATGGAATAGTGCATCTGACTGATGGGGTAGATGTTCGAAACGCATCACGGTGGGGCCCACACAGCTCGACCTCATGGGACGTTCCCATCAGCTGGAGCGCATATTACCTTTTCATATATATATATATATATATATATATATATATATATATATATATATATATATATATATATGTATGTATGTATGTATGTGTGTGTGTGTGTGTGTGTGTGACAGATTCAAGATGCTTTTAACCTACATAAATACGATGAATCATTCACAGGTTTCTTTAAATCGTCCGTTCTTTTATATTATATGACAATCACCTATTTGTGATTGGGATGGGCCATTCATCACTTTCCAGTTTGGACACGAGACCAAGATTTCAAGCCCGTGTCTTTGACCATTGCAAAACCCTTATAGTTGAAGAAATGTTACGGCAACTTGATGGTGTCGTTAGCCATTGTTGTGCACTGGGCCTCCCAGCTTTTGGACGGCTAGCATCATCCATGTCAATTTAGATCAGCCTCTTTATTCCTGTCCATATAAAATCCACTCCACCCCATAACTTCTTAGTATCATGTTAGGACATGAGCCAAAATATAAAGCCCATCTAAAACTCAAATAGGAAACAGAAAAAGAGGATGGAACCTTCCCGAGGCCCACTAGTTTGCTTATATGAGATCTAACTCGCAAAGATAATGGAAAAAGCTAAACTGAATCTTGATCCGAAACTTCAGTGTGTCCAAGAAAGTTTTAATGCTGGGCATTTTTATCTTTAGTCGTCCTGCGTGTGGTTCACGTGAGTTTTGGACAGGCTTCACATTTCCTTTTTCTTTTTTTCTTTTTTTCTTTTCTTTTTCTTTTTAAATTTTTATTACACAGACTTTACTTTTAGGACCCAGGCATGTGTAAGGATCCAGACAGGCTTTTCTTTTAGTCTCGCATTTTAAATCAACAGGCTGAGATGATGGAACACGTGCATCGCGCTGGCCGTTTATTTATTTTTAAAATCAGAGATCACTCAGGCTCTCCCAGCTCCACTGACGAGCCGACGCGGATTGCACAGTGACACTGCATTGGACGGTTCTATGTGGGCCTTACCATGATGAATGTGTTTTATCCATCCCGTCCATCCATTTCTCCAGCTCAGTTTAGGGTATGATCCCAAAAGTGAGGCAGATCAAAATTTCAGGTGGACCATACAACAAGAAACGGTGATGATTGAACACCCACATTAATAATTTCTTTAAGGGCTACAAAAGTTTTGAATCCAGTTGGTATTTATTTATTTTTGTTCAACATGTGTTTTACCAAATCAAAAGGTTAGATGACAAATAAACATTAAAACGTAGCTTAGGAAGCTTGTGTGCTTTCAGTCACTACTGCTTTATTACGGTGTGGTCCATCTGAGATTTTAGTCTTCCTCAGTCACTACTACCCCCAGCTTGTTTGGAGCTCGGGACAGGCGGAGGCTCCGAGGGCTACTGAGGGGCCACCGTGATGTATGACTTTTATTCACAGTCTATCTTTTTTTTTTTTCCCTATCATTTTAAATTACTAGACCAAAAATAAAGCAGGGCTCAAGTAGACATACCACACTGTCTATCCATTTTGTCGTATCATTTTAGATTACTAGACCAAAAATAAAGCGGATCCAGGCTCAAGTGAACATACCACGAGAAGCAGTGGTGCTAAGGACGCCCACCATTGAAACCTTCTTAAGGTCCACCATGTGTTTATTTTCCATCCAACCTGTTGATATGGTCATATACACCCAGATGAAATAAAAACACAAATATCATGTTATCCAAAACTTTTGTCATCCGTGGGAATTTTTCAACGGTATGAATTTAATCCCAACTTTGTGATCAATCTGGCTATTTTGGGGATCATAATTTAAAATTATATGAAAAAATGGATGGACGGTGTGGATAAAAGTCATACACCGCGGTGGTCCCTCAGTGGCCCTCGGAGGCCTGTCCCGAGCTCCAGACAGGGTGCGGTCGCACCCCGCTGACGCTCCTTGAGCTTCCAGTTGTACCAACGGTTTAGAAGAGATCAAAGTTACATGCCCCAAAATGATATATCTATTATATCCACACCGTTCATCCATTTAAAGAGATTATTTCAGAGTATGAACCCAAAAATGAATAATATCCAAAGCTAAAATGGACCACACCACAAATAGAAGTGAGGACAATGATTCTCACAATTAAAACATTTTTGGGCCACCATAATGCTTATTTTCCATCCAATCTGTTCATACCATAATGCTTATTTTCCATCCAATATATTAATAAGGTCCCACGGACCTGAATGAAAAGGAAAAATAAATATCATATTCATCCAAAACTTCTCTGACCCCAGAAGAGATTCAATGGTAGACATTCAATCCTCCGCTGCTTTTTGCGGTCTATGACCTCTGGACCTCTCTTATTTTTTTGGCTCAAGCCTCGCGACGAGCTCGCAATCGAAGGGATGGTTTGATATAACACACACCTCATCATGGGACCCACAGAACTTGGTGACATAAACACACCATACAGGTGGGCCGCGTGTGCTACACGAGCCAATCCGCTTCCTGCGTGGGTGGCACTGTCCGATCATTAGACACGTCTCGGGGAACCTAGGACTCGATTCGGTAGTGATCATCTCGTAACCGGCGGTATTGTAAAAGCTTTTGTGGGCCCACTATCACGGGGTTTTTTTTTTTTGAAAAGGTACACACGTATAGGCACAAATCTACGTACCATATAACTCATAAATTTGACTGGACTTACCTTGCTTGATTCTGACTTAGGCATAGGAGGATCCCTGCTATTTCCAGGGGTCTCTTTTGTCTCCTTCGTGTGCATGTATTCAAAGTCTAGTGAAGGTTGACCAGATTTTGACACCAACAGTTTGGTGTCATATGTGGGAACAACATTGAAAGACATTCCCATTGTATAATACAGTCCTACAATGGTAAAATGGATAAAGAAGGCTCAGACCACTATCGCTGCACCCAACCCTGCGCTAATAGAACAATTTGTGGACCATCGGGACTCACCCTCCCAACTTTAGGCAGATTCTGCAACCGCAGGTCCAGTGCAACGGTCCCGAAGCCAATGAGGTCAGCTTGTCTCTCTGGAGCATCATGTTGAAGCACTTACCAGTAATATTGATCAGATAAAGGCAAATGTTGGAGAGACAACCCTCCTCCCGACCTGGGGGCTGAGGGAGCTGGTGTTCAGACAACTACTAAAGTTTCTGCGCCATCTCAGGCACCCGCCGGCTCCCAGAGGAACAAACAGACCCGTGAGGTGTTGATTTGTGCACCCTTCCATGCCTTGGGAACTTCCATGTTGGCTACCTCCAACCTGCGTCATACGTTAGAAAAGTAAAGGTGTGGTAAGGCTCTTGAGACAGTGGTCGAGAACAATAACCCCTGGGAGGCCAAACTCAAAGAGCTACGAGATCAGATTGGTGACATATATCAAGCCTATCACACTCACGCTCCGACCTCAATAAAAATTATGTTGGAGGAAACTGAACCGCCGTTCACCGACGATATCATGCAAGCTCAGCTCCCATCCAGATTCAGGATACCGCAGATTACCTACTCTGGGTCCACCGACCCGGCCGAGTATCTAGAATCCTTCAGGGCGTGGATGAAACTTCATGGTACCTCGACCGTAGTGATGTGCCGAGCATTCTGCTTAACTCTGTTGGGAGCAGTCCGAAAATGGTTTCGGTAATTGAAACCAAATTCCATCGGCTCTTTCACACAGCTCAACAAAGTCTTCATTACCAACTTCATTGGAGGAAAAAATAAGCTAAATCAGCGACTCATGTCATGCCCCAAACTTGAAAACCGGGCTCACAAAATTTTCGATCGCCAAATCCGGTGTTGACATCCTTCATAGTACTCCATTCTCGGCTCCCAGCACCCATACACCAGGTTCCGATCCTGGGATCTTATAAGGGGGATTTTAAACATGATTTGATTCTGTATAAGCATAACCCACGAACAATAACAACAAAAACAACATCACAAAATTCACTATGATAAAAAACTTTAAGTACAATGCATATGAAAGGGAAATACAAGATAATGAAAGTGACAAAAACTCCAGAAGCTCGACTGCACGCTCCAACTACGGCGAGACTATGGCTGCGCTTGGTGTCACCTGCACACATCAATCATGCATAAGCTTATAAAAAGTTTAGAGGGTGGTGTAAGTGTGTGCGCAATATAAGCTTGCTCAGAATGCAAGGTCAGATTAATGTAAAATCATGTTGATGAGTACGTAAATGCAATCAGCCGTACCAAAGCTATGCGGTGCAGAACATGAATGCTATCGGCCATGTCAAGGCCGTGCGATGCAAAGTGCAAATCTTCATCCACATATCAGTGCAACTCATCACTAGAGCATCAAATATCAGTACGGTTCTCATTCTGGATAATCACCGGGGTTTAGTACACTCCAAATGACACTATCTCTCTCTCAGCCGCACAGTCCAAGTGAGTATAAGAAATCTCACTTGGCCAATAGTCTGCTAACACTTATCCGGCATGTCGATAGCGGATCCATTCATGAGCTGATCAAACTCAGCCTAGTAATGCCCCCCTATGCTCGGGCGGGTACGGCCACACCCCTTTCCAACCTACCAGGACATAGTGGGAGATGCAGCCTCTTGGTATTCGACCCTTATGCGCTCATAAATTCACCCGGTCTCGATGTTGGAGTCATCATCTAGTACCATCGGGTTTAGAAATTTTCACCCAGGGATATTTATGGCGCCCCGATGCTAGAAACAGTATTTTCAGTATCCAATCTAGCCACCCACGATATGTCTGAGGAGGCTATGGCCCTGATGTCGCTAGGTCACACAATAATCACAATCACACAAATGCAAGTGCATGAATCACCCTACCAGACATGCAATAATCTTGCGCATGCCACGCTCATGTGAGGCAACTTCGCCTATCACGGAGCCCATAAACAATCTGCCCGAGGGAATATGCTATGATCAGTCACTCTTCTTATCAAGCATACATATGATGCGTATGATCATGGATCATGGATTTACACTAAACATGTTATATAGTGATAGGATCTATTCATAACGAAGATGGACCTAGACGGCCTACATACTACAAGTATGGGCCTATCAATGGGCCTTAGAGAGAGTGACAATGCGGACATTTAACCAACATCATTCATATAATGTGGACATCAAACCATCATTGCTCCCAAGGCATAGCCCGCCATCGAGATCATCACATAAACCACGGTGGAAACAAATTACAATGGGCCTTATGTACATCTCATTGGGCCTCGACCCATGGGCCTCCAATATGTCAAATGGGCCTCATACCATGGGTCTCATATATATCAAAGTGGTCCTCAGTGGATGGGCCATGACTACATTAATATGGGCCTCATCACATGGGCCTTAACAACGGGCCACAAATACTTCAAGATGGGCCTAATCACAAGGGCCTTATATATATTAGAGTGGGCCTCAATAACGGGCCACAAATACGTTAAGATGGGCCTAATCACATGGACCTTTATATATGTACCAAGGTGGGCCTCATTGGACGGTATGGATACAACGCATGCATCATGGTGGGCCCCACTGTCTAAACAGCGGACGGTGTAGACCAAGCACATACATCTTTGGGGCCCAAAGCATAGGGATAAAACACATGCATATGGAGTGGGTCCCACCGTCAGAATGGCATGGATGTACACATACACCCTGTGGAACCTGCAAAGCTTATTTAAAGGAGCAGCTGCATAGCTGCCGTACGTGCAGCTTTGCTGCCTGTTTTAAAGGCAGACGTGGGTCCCAACATAGGGCCCACTACAACGATTATATAAACATATATATAATATTATATTTTAATATCCATGCAACGTCCAGGCCCTGGACGGCCTGGACAGACACATACGAGCATCATGGTGTGGCCCACTCAAATGGCTGGATGGCGTGGATGGGCCCACAGACCAAAAAAACACAAATTTCATTATGATCCAAAAACTCCGATGAACCAAAAAGTGTTTCAAAGGCAGACGTTCAACCCACACTATTTGTTGTGACGTGGGCCACCTGAGTTCCTCCAACGCCTGATTTTTAAGGTGGCCCACAGTTAGAAGTGGGGCCAACCAAATACACGGTTTGGATACACATCACACATCACGGTGGGCCTACGAATGGGACACGTGGTCCCTACCCACCTAGTGTCCAGGACGTTGTTGCATCCTCTGTGTCAGTGGCAGTAGCGCCTGTTGTTTTTTTTTTTAATTAGTAATCTCATGGTTTTTCCCATGTGGGGCCTGCATCAGGAGGATCCACTCCACCCATTGGATTCCGTAGCTTAATACCGTCCAAAAGAGCCCAATATCCAGTATGTTTTGGCGAGTAGGACATTAAGGCGGGTTTTCAACGGTATCAATACTGTTTTCTATGGTATGACTAGCCTAATAGTCGGATTGGCCCTATCTTCCGGCTCAACGCCTAAAATAAGTTGGGAAAGAGGATGGATGGCTTGGATTGAATACATACAACAAGGTGGGGCCTGCATGAGCGATGCACACATCATTGTTAACCACCTCGCGTTCACAGCTCACTGTTAGCCGCACCCACGGTTGGGCACGTCCAGCATCCAGGGGACGCTGGACACTCTACACGTGCAGCATGGTGGGTCCCACATGGATGTGGCCCACTTGGTTGGATCAATCATATATTTGTGTTTTCCCTACATCCGGCCCGTGGGTAATGGGGTGTCAGGCGGGCCCACTTGATGGATAGCATAGATAAGATATATACTTCATGGTGGGGTCCATTGGGGTGGGCCATACGGCCAAATCAACTTAAAACGAAAGAGAGAGAGAGAGAGAGAGAGAGAGAGAGAGAGAGAAGAGGGGGAGAAGAAGAAACGAGAGAGATCATGATGAAGAGGAGGGACCCCGCCACTATGGGCCCTCCATTTCTTACATTGTGTGCTTCAAACGGGTCCCATCATATGTGGTCCCAAAAAAAAAAAGAAATTTAACGGTGGATCACCCACCTCTAGGCCTTCTCCTTGATCCCTTAGCATCCTTAGCTCCTTGTCTTCACTTTTGATGGAGGTTGATGGGGTTTTGATGGTGGGGATGAGAGATGAGAGTGTAGGAAAAGTGGGCCACACTTGGCTTTGGGGAAGAGAGGGCTTGGACGTGTGGTGCTTGAGAGGTTTGAGAAATGAGAGAGAGACAGAGAGAGAGGATGGGATGATATAGATGGGTGGAGTGGTTGTTGTAAGGTGAGGTCTCGGTTAGGTTGAAAATTTGCAAAAGAGAAATGGTGAGGGGAGAGAGAGAGTTGACTTATGCAAAAGGAGGGATGGGTTATTGTACTTGGGGTATGACTTGTATTTGACATTGATTGATTGATGGGGCATGTCGTAGAGATTCCCTCAAAGTTCGTAACACGCGACGTTTTCCTCTAAATGAACGTGGACCTACAACTTCTAGCCTGGGTATCGGATCGGTGCGTGAGTCGCAGCGTTGGAACCGTGGTGAAGGTGCGATCGCCAAGGTATAGGTTTTGGTTCGAGCCGACTTCAATATGCAAGACTTGGCTTAGGTTGGCGCGCAAATGTGGGATACGGGTCGAGAGTTGCTCGAATTCGACCGGAAGAACCGTGGAAGCCTACGGAATGGTACAGACTAGGATACGGGTCTTACAGCTCTCTCCTCTAAATAAAAATTTCATCCTTAAAATTTACACAATCATTACAAGTAAACATAACTCATAATAGAAGAGGAAACAAGGCATCTTCATATAAAATCGGAGATAACATGCAAGATACAACATACAATCAATCATCAAAGAGATGGGGATAATACTCTCGAATCTCGGCCTCACGCTCCCAAGATGCTTCATCAACAGAATGATGACCCTATTGAACTTTCACCAAGGGAATGACCTTGGTCCAGAGGACCTGCTCCTTCCGATCAAGGATACGAACTGACTGCTCAATGTAAGAAGCATCCTCACGAAGCTCCAATAGCTGCTAATCAAAATAGGTACGATGTCTAACCCACACTTCCTCAACATAGAGACATGGAAAACGTTGTGGTCACTAGACAACTGAGATGACAAGGTAAGCCAATAGACCCCGACACCAACGTGCCCAGTGATCTCGAAAGGTCCTATGAATCTCGGAGCAAGCTTGCCCTTCACTCCGAATCGAATCACGACCTTCATGGGCGAGACCTTGAGATACATATGGTCCCCTATATCAAACTCTAAGGGACGATGCCTACGATCAGCAAAACTCTTCTGCTGGCTCTGAGCTGTGCGCATCCTCTGCCTGATGATATCGATAATCTCTGACGTCTGTTGCACAAGCTCGGGACCTAAGAGATGCCGCTCTTCAACCTCGATCCAACAACTCGGAGATCCGCACGATCTATCATATAATGCCTCAAAAGGAGCCATGCCAATGGTCACCTAATAGATATTGTTGTACGCGAACTCAAACAATCGCAGATGCTCATCCCAGCTACCCCCGAAGTCAATCATGCAGGCCCGAAGCATATCCTCAATGATCTGGTTGACCCTCTCGGTCTAGCCATCGGTTTATGGGTGATACGCGGCGCTGAGCTGCAAATTTGTGCCCATCGCTCTCTGAAAGCTCCTCCAAAACTGAGACGTGAACCTCGGGTCTCAATCAGAAACGATCGAGACTAAAACGCCGTGCAGTCTTACAATCTCCTCGATAAATAACTCGCAAGCCGGTCCAAAGTCCAAGTCGCATGAATCACAAGAAAGCCAACTTCATCAAATGATCAACGACGACCCAGATGACGTCATAACCATGCTGAGTCCTTGACAAACCCATGATAAAATCGGTAGATACGTGCTCCCACTTCCACATCAGAATGCTCAATGGCTGCAATAGACCAGGGGGTCTCTGATGATCGGCCTTGACACGCTAGCATGTGTCACACTCAGTCACAAAACTAGCGATCTGACGCTTCATTCCCGCCCAAAAATACTGTCTCCTCATATCACGGTACATCTTCGTCTAGCCAAGGTGAATAGAAAATCGCGATTGATGTACCTCGATCATAAGATCTCTGCACAACTCAGGAATATCTGGGACACATAATCGGCCTCTGAAGTAAGTCCACCATCAGAACTAATCTGCCAATCTGTCTGACTCTCAGATGCTGCCTTTGCTCGATAATCCTGTAACGACTCGTCTGTCTACTGAGCCTCGATCACCCTCGCGATAAGAGAGGGTTGAATCGACAGGCACGATAGCTGAATGATAAAAAAACTGCAAACCAAACTTGAAGTCGTACTCTTCTATATCCTCGAGCATCCTTCACTCCTAAATCATTATGTGTGCCATCAGGCCTAGTAGTTGACGGCTAAGGGCATCTGCCACCACATTTATCTTTCCTGGGTGGTACTAGAGATAAAAATCATAGTCCTTCATAAGCTCCATCTAGCGTCTCTGCCTCATATTCAGCTCGGACTGAGAAAATAGATATTTCAAGCTCTTGTGGTCAGAGAAGAGCTCGAACCTGACCCCATAGAGATAGTATCTCCACACCTTCAGTGCAAAGACAACTGCTGCCAGCTCCAAATCGTGCATGGGGTAGTTCAGCTCATGAACCTTAAGCTGACGAGACGCGAAAGCTACAGGCTTGCCATGCTACCTCAGGACAGCACCTAAACCAATAAGTGAGGCATCGGTAAATACAACAAATCCATCACTCCCAGAGGGAAGAGTGAGGACAAGAGCGGACATCAGACGATGCTTCAGCTCCACGAATGCCCACTCATATGCGTCAGTCCAAACAAAATCTGCACCCTTACGAGTCAACTTGGTCAACGGGACTGCAATACGGGAAAAGCCCTCAATGAAACGCCGATAATATCCTGTTAAACCAAGGAAAATGCGGATCTCAGACGCAATCATGGCTGGCCCCACTGCCGCACTGCCTCAACCTTCGAGGGGTCCACTGCGACACCTTCCCTCGTTACCACATGACCGATGAACCGCACCTCATCATGCCAAAACTCGTAGTTCTCCAGCTTCGTATATAGTAGGTAGGCACGGAGGGTTTATAATGCGATCTCCAGATGTTGCATGTGGTCCTCACAGGTCCTTGAATATATCAGAATGTCGTCGATTAAAACTACAACAAACCGATCGAGATATAGACGGAACACCTCGTTCATCAACTGCATGAAGACCGCGGGTGCATTGGTCAGTCCGAAGGACATAACCTGAAATTCAAAATGACCATAACGTGTCCTAAAAACTGTCTTTGGGATGTCCTCCTCTCGGACACGAATCTGATGATAACCGGAACGCAGGTCAATCTTCGAAAAGAACTGTGCACCCTGCAATTGATTAAACAAATCATCTATCCTCGGGAGCGGGTACTTGTTCTTAATCATGACCCGGTTGAGCTCGTGGTAATCCACGCAAAGCCTCAACAAGTCATCCTTCTTCCTGACTGAGAGTACCGGCGCTCCCCACAGAGAACTGCTCGGACGAATGAATCCCAACTCATACAACTCGTCCAACTGTCGCTAAAGCTCACGTAACTCTATTGGTGTCATACAGTATGGGGCCTTCGAGATAGGCGAGGTATCGGGCATAAGGTCGATCTGGAACTCAATATGACGACGAGGCGAAAACCCCGGAACTCTTGGAACACATCGAGGAAATCACAAACCACCGGTAACTGATCGATACACGAGGCAACGGGCTCCTTGACTGCACAAGACATCAAACATAACAACGGCTCTCCTCTAGGCTCGGCGACGAACTGAAACTACCGTAAGCCTGGTATGCGAAATGTGATTGTCCTTGCAAAATAGTCCAAAATAGTGTGGTACTCGGCAAGCTAATCCATGCCCAAGATAATGTCAAAGTCTGACATCGGCAACACATATAAGTCGGTGGGTAAAAAGATATCACCGACCAAAACAGGGCAAAACAAATAGAAACGGCTCAATACTGTGGTCTTCCCCAAGGGTGTCGATACGGTCAATCCCTCACTAGCAGACTCTGTCGGTAATCCAGTCGATCGACAAAAATCCTCAGACATGAATGAGTGCGAAGCATCGAAATCAAATAGTACTTGGGCGAAGCATGCAGAGACTGGGATTATACCCTCAACGACTCCTCCAGAGGACCGCGTGTCCTACTGAACTGCGTAGAATCTAGCCTGAGCTGGCTGGGGAGGTGCCTGTCCCCTCTAAAGTCTCTGGTGCTGCTGATGCCTCTACGGCGCCCTGTACTGCTATCTCTCCTGCTACTGGGGCCTCGGCGGCTGAGGTGGCTGCAGTCGCTGCTGATGGGGTCGCTGCTGCTGCGGTCGCTACTACGCTGGAGGCCGCTACTGCAGTCGCTGCTACACTGGAGGCTGTTGTGGCCCTCTAGATTGCAGCAAATGAGGGTGGGAGCACTCATGTATGCGGTGCCCTGTCCCACCACATCCAAAACAAGTTCCTATAAACGGCTTTTGGGGTGGTGCTAGAGGTGTCGATGGTGCTATTGGTACTGCTAGTGCTCTAGCGGATGGGTGACTCCTGTATCTCTTCGGTCGTCGATGTTGTTGGGAGTCACTGGAGGGGGCCTGCCACTTCCGACCCCTCCTCTGATCTTGATCGCTTTGCCCGTTGGCCCACTCAGTCTCATAAATCTGGGCCCTCCGTACTATCGCCTGAAAAGTTGGGAGCTCATGTCCAATAACAGGACCTCGAAGACCGTAACGCAAGACATTCTCGAAACGGTGGGCCTTCCGCCCCTCATCATCAACCAAATATGGGGCGAACCTCGATAGCGCCACAAAATGGGCCGCGTACTGCACCACGGTCATGTCCCAATGCACCAGAGTCTCGAACTCTAACTCTCTCTGACGGCGAATGTGGTTAGGGAAGTACTGTTGCTCAAATCGATCAATGAAATCCTCCCATGTCCAGACATAATTAGGTCATGCAACACGGGTAACAGAGGTCCACCAATGCTCGGCCTCTTCTTGTAGAAGAAATACAGCCAATCAGACTCATTATTGGGTTGTACATGCCATAGTATCAAAAATCTTCTCCACATCGGAGCGCCACCTCTCAGCTGTTGTCGGATCTGGCTCTCCCTGAAAACGCGAAGGATCGAGCTGTCTGAACTCATGAAGAAGGGTGCTTGCGCGCTCCTGCTCTGCCTGAGCTGGAGAAATAACTGGGCGCCTGCCCTGTCCCTAAAGTGCAGCCGTCACAGCCTGCAACATCTACTGTAACTGGGAGGTGCTTACATGTACGGTCGGATCCGCACCGGTTTCAGGTGGACGAATGACATCCTCAGGCTGGGAGCAGGAATCTCTAGGGGTGGAAGAGGAGTCGCAGGTGGTAAAGCTGGAGCCTCAGGTGGTGGAGCGGGGTGCGCTCGGATCGCTCTCCTAGGCGGCATGTCCTATAGGAAGAATAAGGACACCAATCAACCTCAAGAATCGCACGCTAGGGAATTCAATCGGAAGGTTTCGCACTCGTTACCTAATCGTCCTAAACTCATATCAAATATGTGATGTTGTTCTCGGTTATTTCTAAGTTATGCTATGATACTAACTTCTATCACGCCCTAAACTTGAAAACCGGGCTTACAAATTTTTTGATCGCCAAATCTGGCGCTAACAGCCTCCATAGTACCCCATTCTCGGCTCCTAGCACCCATACACCAGGTTCCAATCTTGAAATCTTACAAGGAGGATTTTAAACATGATTTAATTCTATATAAGCATAACCATAAGCATAACCCATGAACAATAACCACAAAAACACCATCACAAAATCCACTATGATAAAAAACTTTAAGTACAATGTGTATGAAAGGAAAATACAAGATAATGAAAGTGACAAAAACTCCAGAAGCTCGGCTGCACACTCCAATTACGACGAGACTATAGCTGCGTCATGGCGTCACCTGCACGCATCAATCGTGCATAAGCTTATAGAAAGCTTAGAGGGTGGTGTAAGTGTGTGCGCAATATAAGCGTGCTCAGAATGCAAGGTCAAAGTAATGCGAAATCATGCTGATGAGTACGTAAATGCAATCAGTCGTACCAAGGCTATGCGGTGCAGAACATGAATGCTATTGGCCATGTCAAGTCCATGTGATGCAAAGTGCAAATCACGCATGTCAATCCTCATCCATATATCAATGCAGCTCATCACTAGAGCATCAAATATCAATACGGTTCTCATTCTGGATAATCACTAGGGTTTAGTATACTCCAAATGACACCGTCTCTCTCCCAGCAGCACAGTCCAAGTGAGCGTAAGAAACCTCACTATCCGCCTAACCAATAGTCTACCAACACTTATCCGACATGTCGATAACGGATCCATTCACGAGCTGAACAAACTCAGCCTAATAATGCCCTCTACGCTCGGACGGGTAAAGCCACACGCCTTTCCAACCAACCACGACATAGTGGGAGACGCGGCCTCTTGGTATTCGGCTCTCATGCGTTCCTAAATCCACCCAGTCTCGACATTGGAGTCATCCTCTGGTACCATCGAGTTTAGGAATTTTCACCCAGGGACATCTATAGCGCCCCGATGCTAGAAATAGTATTTCTGGTATCCAATCCAGCCACCCACGATGTGTTTGTAGAGGCTATGGCCCTGATGTCATTAGGGTACACAATAATCACAATCACACAAATGCAAGTGCATGAATCACCCTACCAGACATGCAACAATCCTGCGCGTGTCGCGCCCATATGGGGCAACTCCGCCTATCAGGGAGCCCATAAACAATTTGCCCAAGGGCATATGCTATGATCAGTCAATCCTCTTATCAAGCTTACATATGATGCGTATGATCATGAATCATGGATCTATATTAAACATGTTATATAGTGATGGGCTCTATTCATAACGAAGATGGACCTAGATGGCCTACACACTACAAGTATGGGCCTATCAACGGGCCTTAGGGAGAGTAACAATGCGGACGTTTAACCAACATCATTCATAAAATGTGGACGTCAAACCATCATTGCTCCCAAGGCATAGCCCGCCATCGAGATCATCACATAAACCACAGTGAAAACACATTACAATGAGCCTTATGTACATCTCATTGGACCTCGATCCATGGGCCTCCAATACGTCAAATGGGCCTCATACCATGAGTCTCATATATATTAAAGTGGTCCTCAGTGGATGGGCCATGACTACATTAATATGGGCCTCATCACATGGGCCTTAACAACAGGCCACAAATACGTCAAGATGGGCCTAATCACATGGGCCTTTATATATGTACCAAGGTGGGGCTCAATGGACGGTATGGATATAATGCATGCATCATGGTGGGCCCCACTATCCAAACAACGGATGGTGTAGACCAAGCATATACATCTTTGGGACCCAAAGCACAGGGATAAAACACGTGCATATGGAGTGGGTCCCACTATCAGAATGGCATGGATGTACACGTACACCCTGTGGAACCTGCATAGCTCATTTAAAGGAGCAGCTACATAGCTACTTTGCTGCCTGTTTTAAAGGTAGATGTGGGTCCCAACATAGGGCCCACTACAACGATTATATAAACATATATATAATATTATATTTTAATATCCATGCAATGTCCAGGCCTTGGACAGCCTGGATAGACACATACGAGCATCATAGTGTGGCCCACTTAAATGGCTGGATGGCGTGGATGGGCCCACAGACCAGAAAAAAACAAATTTCATTATGATCCAAAAACTCCAGTGAACCAAAAACGGTTTCAAAGACAGACGTTCAACCCACATTATTTGTTGTGACGTGGGCCACCTGAGTTCCTCCAATGCCTGATTTTTAGGGTGGCCCACAGTTAGAAGTGGGGCCCACCAAATACACGGTTTGGGTACACATCACACATCACGGTGGGCTTACGAATGAGACCCATGGTCCCTGCCCGCCCAGTGTTTAGGACGCTGTTACGTCCTCTGTGTTAGCGGCAGCAGTAGGCGCTGCTGCCTTGTGTTGTTTTTTTTTTTAAAAAAAAAAAGTAATCTTGTGGTTTTTCCCATGTGGGGCCCACATCGGGAGGATCCACTCCACCCATTGGATTCCATGGCTCGATACCATCCAAAAGAGCCCAATATCCAGTATGTTTTGGCGAGTAGGACATTAAGGCGGGTTTTCAATGGTATCAATACTGTTTTCTATAGTATGACCGGCCAAATAGTCGGATTGGCCCCATCTTCCGGCTCAGTGCCTAAAATAAGTTGGGAAAGAGGATGGACAGCTTGGATTGAATACATACAACAAGGTGGGGCCTACATTAGCAGTGCACACATCATTGTTAACCACCCCACGTTCACAGCTCACTGTTAGCCGTAACCACGGCTGGGCACGTCCAGCGTCCAGGGGAAACTGGACACTCTACACGTGCAGCATGGTGGGTCCCACATGGATGTGGCCCACCTGGTAGGATCAATCATATATTTGTGTTTTCCCTACATTCGGCCCGTGGGTAATGGGGTGTCAGGCGGGCCCACTTGATGGATAGCATGGATAAGATATATACTTCATGGCGGGGTCCATTCGGGTGTGCCACACGACCAAATCAACTTAAAATGAAAGAGAGAGAGAAAGAGAGAGAGAGAGAGAGAGAGAGAGAGAAGAGGGGGTGAAGAAGAGACGAGAGAGATCATGATGAAGAGGAGGGACCCCACCACTATGGCCCTCCATTTCTTACATTGTGTGCTTCAAACGGGTCCCATCACATGTGGTCCCAAAAAAAAAAAAAAATTAATGGTGGATCACCCACCTCTAGGCCTTCTCCTTAATCCCTTAACCTCCTTAGCTCCTTATCTTCACTTTTGATGGAGGTTGATGGGGTTTTGATGGTGGGGACGAGAGATGAGAGTGTAGGAAAAGTGGGCCACACTTGGATTTGGGGAAGAGAAGGCTTGAACGTGTGATGCTTGGGAGGTTTGAGAAATGAGAGAGAGAGAGAGAGAGAGAGAGAGAGAGAGAGAGAGGGAGAGGATGGGATGATATGGATGGGTGGAGTGGTTGTTGTAAGGTGAGGTATGGGTTGGGTTGAAAATTTGTAAAAGACGAATGGTGAGGGGAGAGAGAGAGTTGACTTATGGAAAAGGAGGGATGAGTTGTTGTACTTGGGGTATGGCTTGTACTTGACATTGATTGATTAATGGGACATGTCATAGAGATTCCCTCAAAGTTCTCAATGCGCGACGTTTTCCTCGAAATGAATGCAGACCCACAACTTCTAGCCTGGGTATCGGATTGGTGTGCGAGTTGCGGCGTTGGAACCGCGGCAACGGCATGGTCGCCAAGGTACAGGTTTCGGTTCGAGCCAGTTTTGGTATACAAGACTTAGCTTAAGTTCATGCGTAAACGTCGGATACGGGTCAAGGGTTGTCGGTATTCGACCGGAAGGACCGCAGAAGCCTACGTAATGGTACGGACTAGGATACGGGTCTTACAACTCACCTCCTTACCATCACTCAGAAGGAGGACAAGTTACTGAAGGACTATATTAAACGCTTCAACTTGGAAGCATTGCAAGTGAAGGGCTGGTCACCAATGTCATCTTAGTGAAGTCTAATGGGAAATTGCAGGTCTATGTCAACTACATAGACCTGAACAAGGCCTGTCCCAAGGATAATTTCCCCCTCTCGAGGATCGACTAGCTAGTCGATCATACTACAAGGCACGAGCTCTTAAGTTTTATGAATGTGTACTCAGACTATAATCAAATCAACATGCACCCATATGACAAGCAGAAGACGACCTTCGTCACCGACAAGAGGCTCACTGCTACAAAGTTATGCCATTCGGACTAGAGAATGCTGGGGCCACATACCAGTGACTCGCTAATAAAATGTTTGCTTAGTAAATCGGACACTCCATGGAGGTCTATATCGACGATATGCTTGTCAAGAGTATCAAAGAGACAGGTCATACTGTCACGCCCCAAACCCAGAAATCGGATTCACAGGAATCTCGATTGCCGAATCCGGTGCCGACAACATCCGTAGTACCCCACTCTCGGCTCCTATCATCCATACGCCAGATTCTGATCATGGGATCCTACAAGGAGGATTTTTTTTAATTTTTTTTTTGTGTACATTTAACTCGTAATAAGCATAACCACAAGTATACCTAAATCACAAAGGCAACATCATCATCACATATTCACTAATATAATCATTTGATTACAATACTGAAGGAAAATACATAAATCGAAAATCAAGCTCCAGAAGACCGCTGCATGCTCCAAGCTCAACACTGCTGCAACCTAACATCACCTGCACGCATCTATCATGCATAAGCTTATAGAAAGCTTAGAGGATGGTGTAAGTGTGTGCACAAGGTAAGTGTCAAGTATTCAATACAATGTCACCATCATAGAATACTGAAAATACTGGTAATCTATAAATCATACAATATCGGAATAAGTAGAATTGCTAACAAGATTATGAATTACCAAAGTAAGCAAAAATACTGACAAGAGCAGGAATTATCAGAGTAAACAGAAATACGGACAAGTCCATGAGTCAATCAATATCAGAATATGCAATATAGAACAACTATGCAAATAAGGAGTCATAAAGAGCCAAATATCAAATGCCGAGGATGCGATGCAGTATGTAATTCCTGATGAGTCCATGAATAGCGTCGATCGTATCTAGACCATATAAATGCAGAACATAGTAACCCAAAATACCATATGCTGCAGATGTACTACAATATGGGTGCGAATGGAATGACCATGCTGGAGTGTGAAGTCGGGATGATAGTACGTAGTATCGCAGGCTATGGGGTCCATCACAAGAGACTTCTATCTAAACCAGTCACATACCTAAATTTAGATAGTTAGACTCAATGTGGTAAACTCCTGATCTCAGGTTAGTTGTGCGCCCAACCGAAATCCTAGCCATGCGAAGGTACACGTAACAAATAATTGCGCACCACCAACTTGAGTGGATAGTGAATGAATGAATGAATGAGTATGCAATTCCTACTCAATAAGTTCACATATCAGTACGGTCCATCTCTGGGATCATCACCGGGGTTTAGTATATTCCAAATGGCACTGCCGCTCTCCCAGCCGCATAGTCCAAGTGAGCGTAAGAAACCTTACTATCGGCCTGGCCAATAGTATGCCAATACCTATCCGGTACGTCGATAGTGGACCCATTCATGAGCTGGTCAAACTCAGCCTAGTATTACCCCCTACCCTCAGGCGGGTAAGGCCACACCCCCTCCCAACCGACCATGACACAGTGGGAGACGCGACCTCTTGGTATTCGGCACTTGGGCGCTCATGTATCTACTCGGTCTCGATGTTAGGGCATCTCCTAGCCACGGAGGTTTAGAGATTTTCACCCAGGGACATCTATGGCTCCCGTATGCTAGAACCAAACATTTTCGGTGTCCCCTTTGGCTATCCACGATATGCTTGTGAAGGCTACGGCCCTGATGTTGATAGGGCATACAGTAATCATAATGCAAGATGCATGAGTCATACGAACCAGCCATGCATCAATCTTGCGCATACCGTGCGCTCATGTGAGATAACCTCCGCCTATCAGGGAGTCTCATAACAACATGCTCAATGACATATGCAATAATTAGTCACATCTCATAACAAGCATGCAGATGATGTGTATGGGCATGTATCATGATGCTATAGTGTCTCATACTCATAATTGGTATCAAATGATATACTCGTAATCGGTATCGATAACCGGCACCAATAATCGACCTCGACAATCAGCGTCGACAATGTGGACATTTAACCAACATTGCCCCCAAAGAATGGCCCACATAGAGCCAAACATATAATGGGCCCACGGCCTCACACAAAGGCCTAATATTCAACACAGTGGACCTTACTAATAGGTCACATATACACAATAGGTGGGCCCTGCTCACGGGTCTCAAATACATGAAATCCCTCATGCATCATGGACCTAATATATATCCCAATGAGCCTTGCCCATAGGCCACGAATACATCATAGTGGGCCTTACCCATGCGCTATGAATACCTCACGATAGGCCTTGCCCATGTGCCTTAAATACTTCACAAGGGGCCTCGTCAAATTGGAATCGCCTCGATACTCGGCCTCGACAATCGAAATCAGCAAATCGGTCACGTCAATTGGGATCGGCAATCGGTCACGATAATCGGGATCGGTCGATAATCAGAATCGGTAAATCGGTCACCGATCGAAGTAGGTAATCAGTCACGACAATCGGAATCGATCAATAATTAGAATCGGCAAATCGGTCACCAATCGAAGTCGGTAATCGGTCACGACAATCGGGATCGGCAATCGGTGATAATAGGTCAACAAGGTTTAAGGAAAGGTCACAATGAGGACATTAAACCATCATTGGCCAACAATGTGGCCATTTAACCAACATTGCTCCCAAGGAGTGGCCTATACAAGGAATTCATACACAACTTAATGGGCCATACATACATCGCACTGGGCCTCAACCATGGGCCTTGGATACATCACAATGTGCCTTGCCAAATGGGTCGGAAATACATCACAATGGGCCACGACGTATGAGCTGGAAGTACATTTCAATGGGCCATGACCCATGGGCCTCAGTACATCACAATGGGCCTAATCATATGGGTCGGAAACATATCACAATAGGCCACGACATATGGGCCGAAATTACATTACAATGGGCCTAATCATATGGGCCGGAAACATATCACAATGGGCCACGACATATGGGCCAGAATTACATTACAATGGGCCTAATCATATGGGCCGGAAACATATCACAATGGGCCACGACATATGAGCCAGAATTACATTACAATGGGCCTAATCATATGGGCCGGAAACATATCACAATGGGCCACGACATATGGGCCAGAATTACATTACAATGGGCCTAAACATATGGGCCAGAAACATATCACAATGGGCCATGACATATGGGCCAGAATTACATTACAGTGGGCCTAATCATATGGGCCGGAAACATATCACAATGGGCCTCGACATATGGGCCAGAATTACATTACAATGGGCCTAATCATATGGGCCGGAAACATATCACAATGGGCCATGACATATGGGCCATAAATACAAAATAGGTGAGCCCTATCACATAAGCCTATTATACATAACAGGTGGGCCCCGCACATGGGCCAAGGATATATCATGATGGGCCGCATCAATGGGCCTAAAAAAGTGGATGAACCGTGTGCATGTAACACACACACATCATGGTAAGCGGCATAAATGAACGGTATAGATATACAATACATGCATCAATGGTAGGCCCCACGTGGTGCCATCCAAACGGGGATGGTGTGGATATAGAGTATGTACACCAAGGTGGTCCCCACCACATGAGCCTATTATACATAACAAGTGGGCCCCACATACATAACAAATGGCCCCCACTGCATGAATACAACATACATCGCGGTGGAGCCCACAACACTGTCCAAACATTGTCCAACACTATCTAGACAGTGTGGATGAAACAAATACATAATGGTGTGGCATTCTGCTGTCCCAGTCAAGCGGACTGTGGGGATATAGAATACATAATTCAAGGTGGCCTCGCATGGGATCCATGGATGCACGGAGTGGATACAACACTACATCAGGGTGGACCCCACCACAAATGGACAAATGGTGTAAATATAGTACATACATCATGGTGGAGTCCATGATCTGGACGGTCCATCAAGGCAGGCCCCACACGACACATACAACATGGTGGGTTCCACACATGTGTGGGAGGCCCATGCTACAGGGCAGCATGAATGAAACACAAATATCATGGTGGTATCCCACATCACCAGTCTAGATGGACAGCCAAGAAAAAACACATACATCATGGTCGGCCCACACAGCACTTGCTGGACGGTTTGGACATCACAAACCTCTGATCGGACCACAAGATTGCTGATGTCAGTACGGCAGCTGAATAGCTGGGCTCCAGGTGGACAGTTTAGATTAAAACACATACATCACGTGGTCCTACACCCATTAGTTGATTGGACGACGTGGGTATAAAACATATACATAACGGTGTGGCCCAGCGTCTAATTCGACTGTGTGGATCACGATCAGACCCACGGATTAGCTGACGTTACTGCAACAACTATATAACTGCTGTACACCTGCCAACCCTATGCCAAATACGGTGGGTCCCAGTAGGGCCATCATATCTATATAATATATTATATATTATATTATATTAACATTGACATAAGATATATATATATATATATATATATATATATATTTAACACTATCTACAGCCTGCCCACGCTAGTGACCACCGTCCATTGGACTGGACAGTGTGAGTATACATACATACATCAGTGGGTCCCACGTGGGGCCCACCATAACGTTTATATACCATCCAAGCTGTTGATAAGGTCACTCAGACCTAGATGAGGTGGGAAAACAAATTTCATGATGATCCAAAACTCCCGTGACAACCCCAAAAGAGTTTCAATGGCAGGCATCCAATCCCACTATTTCCTGCCATGTGGGCCACCTGAGCCCTCATATGCCTGATTCTTGGGATGGCCCACTACCCTAAAGGGGGCCTAACAAATGCACGGTGTTCATGTTCAAAGCACATTACGGTGGGGCCTACACATGGACCCACGTCCCTGTCCTCGCCAACGTTCAGCAGAGGACGTTGCTGCAGCATCCTCTGGACGTCAGCAGCAGCAGCCCTGCTGCATGTTTGCTTCTTTGTTTTTTTGAAAAAAAATTGAAATTTCATGGTTTTTCGTACGTAAGGCCCGTTTTAGGAGGATCCACTCCAACCATTGCATTCTACGACTCAAGACAGTTCAAACTAACCCAATATTCAGTATGTTTTGACACGTAGAAATTTTAAAATGGCTCTTAATGAATTTTAACGGTAAAAATCATCATTTTCTATGTTATGGCCCGCCTGAACATCGGATTAACTTCATTTTTTGGCTCAACGCCTAAAATAAGCTAGGGAATGAAATGGACGGCATGGATAAGGTTCATACATCAAAGCAGGGCCTAAATGAGTGGCCCACCCAAAAACCTTATTTTCAAGTACCTTTTTTTTAAATACATCCACTATCGGTCACACTCCACTGCACGTCCAGCGGACGCAGGACGGGCTGCGTGTGTATATATGTCATCAAGGTGGGTCCCACGTGTGAGGTCCACAGCTGGTGAGCCCCACGTGTACGTGGTCCACTT
The DNA here is from genome assembly GCA_030180095.1 of Magnolia changhungtana. Classification (NCBI taxonomy): domain Eukaryota; kingdom Viridiplantae; phylum Streptophyta; class Magnoliopsida; order Magnoliales; family Magnoliaceae; genus Magnolia; species Magnolia changhungtana. The sequence continues at coordinate 107,089 of JASAUF010000502.1, read as the reverse complement.
GATCAATCTAATATTAATGTTTTTCCCATCCTCATTTAGGTAGGGCCCACATAGTTTGGAATGGTTGGATAAGACATACATCAAGGTGGGGTACATCCGGGTGGGCTACACGACCATATCATCACATTAAAATAATGAAAGAGAGAGAGAGGGAGAAAGAAGCACCCACCTTTGATCTTCTCGGACTTCTTCCGCCAACACGATCTAGAGCTCCAATGAAACGATCCGACGGTTGAGATGGACTTTGGATGGTGGAGATGGGAAGTAGGAGGTGGGCCACACATGGCTTCTCATATGGAGGCTTAGACGTTGGAGTCTCATGGTTGCTTGAAAAATGAAGAAAATGAGAGAGAGAGAGAGAGAGAGAGAGAGAGAGAGAGAATGGGATGGGTGAGTGAGGTGATGGGTGTACTTGTGTAAGGAAGAGAGTTGACTTTAAGGGGGTGGTTGTACTTAGGGATGGGTGTGAGTGATGGGAGTGATGTGTACTTGATTGATGTGATTGATGTGATATTTTCTAAGGATTGCAACGCGCGGCGTTCATCCTGGAACTGAACGTGGGCCCACATCTCCTGGCTAGGGTGTCGTCTCGGTGCGTAATACGCGACATCGGAATCGCGGCGACGGCGCGGTCACTAAGATACAGGTCTCGGGTTGAGCAGACTTTGGCATGCAGGTCTCGGCTTAGGATTGTACGCAAACATTGGATACAGGTCGAGGATTGTCGGGATTCGACCGGAAGGACCGCGGAAGCCAACGGAACGGTACGGACTAGGACACGGGTCTTACACATGCGCTAACCTTGAGGAGATGTTCACAACCCTGTAAAAATATCAGATGAAACTGAACCCGAGCAAGTGCGCCTTTGTTGTCAACTCGGGAATATTACTCGGCTTTCTGGTCAGCCGAAGGGGAATTGAGGCAAACCTTGATAAGATCCAAGCTCTACTAGACATGAGCTTGTCCAGGTCGACGAAAGAGATCCAGTGTCTCACTGGAAGAGTCACTGCCCTCAATCGTTTCGTCTCCTAGGCCATTAACAAGTGTCTTCCTTTCTTCCAGCAGTTGAAAGGCAAAAAGAAGGTGAAATGGACCGAGGACTGCGAGCGGGAGCTTCAATAACTCAAGCAATACTTAGGTTCACCTCTGCTACTTTTCAAACCCGATTAAGGAGAGACAATGTTGCTCTACCTAGCAGTTTTTGTCGTGGTGGTCAACTAGGCTCTCATTCGAGAGCAAGGGAGGAAGAAACCCCCAATGTACTATGTCAACAAGGCCATGGTCCCAGCTGAGAACAGGTACCCAGACATTGAGAAGCAGACATTAAGAAGCTCGCCTTAGGTTTGGTCATATCGTTTCGTCGCCTTCATCCTTACTTACAAGCCCAGACAATCATAGTCTCAACCAATCGACCTCTACGTCAGGTACTCCAGAAGCCCGAGGTGTCGGGAGACTCACCAAATGGGAAATTGAGCTAAAGGCAGTGGCGCTGGGGTAGTCATCGAGGCACCTGACCAGACATGTATACAATATGCCTTAAGATTTGGATTTTAGACATCGAATAATGTGGCATAATATGAAGCATTGCTCACCGAGCTCAAGTTGGTAGCTGCAATGGGGGCCCAGATTGTAAAAGTCCACACTGATTCACAACTCATTATCAACCAGGTCACCGACGAGTATGAGACCAAAGAAGAAAAAATGATTGATTATATTAAGAAGGCCCTTGAACTCATCAGCAAATTCCAAAAATGTGAACTCACCCTAGTCCTTACAGCAGAGAATTCTAATGATAAAGCATTGGCGAAGTTGGCCAGGGTGACCGAGGACGACATTCTAAATTCAATCCTCACCAAGTTCTTATCTGACCCAAGCATTAATGAGCTCGACCCAGAAGTCGCTTGTCCTGTCTGGTCGGCTTCGTGCTGGATGGACCCGATCATTGAGTAACTCTAGGAAGGCATGTTGCCGAAGACAAGCTTAAGGCACACTGAATTCAGGTCAGGTCAGCTCAGTATGCTATGATAGGAGACATCCTCTACAAAAAAGAATTCTCCTTACCCTACCTATGATGGCTCCGATATGAAGAAGTTGATTACGTTTTGAAGGAGATACATGAGGGAATTTGCAACAACCACTCCGGCAGTCGTGCTCTTGCCCATAAGGTCATCCAACAAGGAGACTTTTGACCGACCATTCAAAAAGACACCAAACAGTATACCCGAAAATGCGACAATTGCTGAAGATTTATAGCGATACCTCGTCAACCACCCAAGCAGCTGACCCCTATGACTGGACCACGACTGTTCACCCAATGGGAGATAGACATCATCAGCCTACTACCAACGAGTAAAGGTCAGACCAAGTACGTTGTCGTCGCGGTTGACTACTTCACCAAATGGGCCGAGGCTGAGTCATTGGTTAAGATCACCAAGCAGAAGATCACTGATTTTGTCTAGAAGAATATCATCTGTGGATATGAAATCCCGCAGAAAGTTGTCTCAGACAATAGTAGAAAGTTTGTGTAACACCCTGATTCTTGAAACCGAGTACAGTACTCATTTTCCGAAAACTCGACTGTTAACCTTTAACGGTGACTCAAATTTCACGTACATTTTTTTCTTTATCAGATTTAGTAATTTTAGCAGAATAGAAGCAAACCATGTATAAGAGGGAGTCCAAATATACAAAACCAAATATTTCAAATGGTTACCCAAAAACATATACAAATCAATGTCTTGAGTTTTTACAATATATAACAGTACAAATTAAACACAAATGAAATCTGGAATAGAGAGTCGCAAGATCGTTTGGCTCATCCTGTTCTATATGAACACTGACATGCACATCCTCTACGTCTCCTGCACACCGATTACGGTTTGATAGCATCAATGGCTATCGCAGTAAGATACAACCCCCAAAATTTATCAAACATCATGAAAGTTAAGCATAGTTGTCATGAACAGTGTATAACAAATATTTCACAATGATTATCATAGTAATCAAATAAGGTTCATCAAATACGCATTCATTCAATAAATTTCACAAAGATAATCTTGTTTAAATGCATGAATACATGCACATGCTCACAGACCTGGGGATGCACATCTACCTAACAAATGGTCGCCCAAGGAGAACTAGCTACCCGAAAAAGTACTCAAAGGTATGCCCTTAGGAGAACTATCCACTCGAAAAAGACCATGCAACAAGGACACCCAAGGTGACCTAGCTTCCTGGAATAGTACTCTATTACATCCAAGGAAAACTAGACACCCAGAAAAGTCCATGCGAAAAGGACAATCCATGATAGTCGAATGCATGAAACAAAAATTTAGGATCACCAGGTAAGATACTCTACGATACAGCCCGTAGTGACCCAAGAAAACCCCGCGTCTTTTATCGACCACCAGGTAAAGTCTGCATGCCATGAGATGCATGATTAGTCCAACCATTATTATTCCAATTTCAAATAACCATTTAAAGAAAGCTCAAAGGTCATTATGGGGGGTCTGTCACCTAGTATAGGCCGACAGCTCAGGCATAATGTCCCATTCCATCATCCCTGGCTCATGAATCTAACAAATATAATATTTTAGGGTAACCTCTTCAACTAGTGGCCAAACATTGTCCAACAAGTGGAACTCACCATCGCAAGGTCATATGAAAATGGTCCGTCAAAGCCACATAGGCAAATATTCCATCAAAACTACAAGGGCAAATTGTTCACCTTAAGGATGCGATAAAAAAATAGGATTATCCCCAGAAAAGCCACAAAGATACCAAGGATCCACAAGATGGTAAGTCCACAACAAGGAATTTCCATTTAATCAATTTGACAGAAAGACCACTAGCTCAAGGACTTCCATGAAACGATTAAACAACCGCAAGTGGTAAAACAAGTCAAGCACAATGTTAATAGTATTTACACATGTAAAGTGGGATATTTGAGATTCATAGCATGTTCATATTTGAATGTAAATCTAACCATCAATCATTATGAAGAATTACTCAAATAGAAATTAGCATTTATCATCAATTTCATTGAGTATTATATTAGGCAATAGATGAAATAAACGAGCTACGCTAACTATCAAGATGTAGAAAAGCTTAAAGGGTGATCCTCACCTTTCAAAAGTCGGTTCGTCTCCTGGTAATGCTATAAATAGTTGTACGTGCCCTAGGATTAAAATCTAACAAAATTAGAATACTTTGAGTGGTTAAATTACAACGTAACAAATTTTATATTGTTAGGTTTAAAGCTTAAGGTTTAGATCATGTAAATTTTAGGGCTTTATCCAGCAATCTAAACCTAAGTGTAGGTTTCAGAACTTAAACTCTAACTTTCTGCGCAAAGAATAAAATAATATTACTAATGATAATTTGTGAATTGGTATTAATTTTCCCAACAATATCTAATATAAAAATAAGGGTTTAATAAATGTTATAAATAATAAAAAAATAATTATTAACAATAATCTAATAAGAACTAATATTAAAGATCATACTAACCCATAATGGAAATGAAAACATTATCTAATAATGATTACGATAATAATTTTAATAACTAATAATAGTGAACCTAGACATACTAATTATTCAAACAAAATGATACAAGATATGAACATTGACTCACCTTGTTGTGAAACTCGACCTAATAAGGTTTGGAATCAACCAGATTCGTACCCAACTTGGACCAAACTCGGTCCAAACTCGGTGAAGTGATAGCCGAGTTGACTCGGTAGAGCCTTCTTCCATCTTCTTCTTCCTTCTTTCTTCCTCATCTTTCTTTCCTTTCTCTCTTCCTACTTCTCCTCTCTCTCTCTCTCTCTCTCTCTCTCTCTCTCTCTCTCTCTCTCTCTCTCTCTCGCTCGCTCGCTCTGTTGGAAGTCCGGTCATGGACGTTAGAACCAACCCTGATTCAACTTAGTTGAATCGATTTGACTTGGCAATGATTCGAGGAATGGACCAGCGTCATTCCTCCCCTCCTCTTCCTCTTTCCTTTCTTCTCCCTTCCTTTCTTCTCCCTCTCCATTTCCCAGCAATGGATGTCAGATCATCTTGACTCGGCCCGAAACTTGGATTGACTCGGGCACAAGTGTGGCAACGAGCAACCCCCACCCGACTCGTCCTCCCTCATTTTCTTCTCTTTCTTTTCTCCTTTTCTGTCTTTCCTTCGAAGTTTATATCAATGGGTAAAAACTCACCTTGACATGCCACGAGACTCAGTTAGAATTTCACCAACAACACGGATGAGTCAGCCTGGTGCAAACAGACTCGGGCTCTCTCTTTCTTATCTTCTTCTTCATTGCTCCTTCTTCTTCTTTCTCGTCTTTCTTTTCTTTGCTGGAACGACCAGGTGACTCCCTAGACTCGGCCCGATCTTGCAGCAACTTAGACCGAGTCAGCTCAACTCAGTGTGGCGGTGTCTCTCTTTCTCTCTTATGCTTTCTATTTTTAGAAAGGGTTGCCCTAAAAGCAGCCTTTTTAAAGACTTTACTAATCCTATTCTAGAGGCTTCGAAAAGGGCAACTAATCCATGGGATTAGTTACACCTAAGTGCAGTTTAATCCGAGCACCACTAACCGATTTCTCTCATAAAACTGACCGGGATGGATGCATGGCATTGATCTAATGCTACATCTGTCTTTCTGACATCATGGTCCTTCGAATGGATGACCCTGATCAAGAAATAGGCCCCCATCACCGGGTGATGGTTTTACTAGATGAACAGAGTAGATGCGTTGACCAGTAATGTCGGATTGTGATTGGATGGTTATTCCTCTGATCTGATTTGTATGGATGGTATGGATTTGATTAATGATCATTATGGGACCCATTCTTTGGACAGACAGATGAAAACTCAATGGTTCTTTAGTTTTTAGGTTACGGCGGTTCTTTCATTGCGATGAAAGCCCTAAAATCGGCTTAAATTGTAAGGCGGAGATCCGTTGAGGTGGAGGGCTAAGATTGAAGGAAGAATCCGTGTTCACACCCTAAGTAAAGGGTTGCGATGTAGTAATAATCTTGGTAAGACCGAGGTCGAATCCACAGGGACTGAACCTCGTACGTAATCTGAAAGTAACTTGAACTAGAACTAGGTGAAGATGTAATCTAAGTTAAGGAGAATTAAGAGAATGATGATGAAACACTTTAACTAAAATTTATAAAATTCAAAGGTGAGAAACTAGGGTTTCCAAGGATCCACTCGTAGAGATCAAGGAGATCTATGCTTGATTCATGAACATAACTGGAATCAGAGTCATATCTTCATCCAGTTGGAAGATAATCTATTAAAACATAAATACGAACTTCATTTGATCTAGTTTCAAGAGATGAGAGGTACGAGAATTAGAATTGATTCCATCACAAAATCATTCCCATGAGACAAAACAAACAACAGAATTTAACCAATCCACAACCAATCTGAGAGAGTTATGAATGTTAGGAAGGGTTATATCATCTAACCATGCCTAGGAGACGATGGTGAATAACAGGGCCTCCAGACTTCATAATCTCAATAATGAAAGAACATGCTCAAAGCTATTGTAGATCTATTGTAATTTTAGTTACAACAAACCATTAAAAACTAAAAGCATATCTTATAATCAACTAGCATCAAAGAGAGTTTATCACATGAATCAAAGAAATAGAAAACTACCCATCATGCTACAAGCTTCACCTCTTAGCCCTAGCTATGAGGTTTAGATAATCATGGACATGATCAACTAAACACCCTTAAAAATATCAAAAGAAGAAAAGCTAAAGAATAAAGAAGAAGGAGAAGAAAACTTCTGGCCGGCTCATGCTCTCTCTCTCTCTCTCTCTCTCTCTCTCTCTCTCTCTCCTCTTCCTTTGCTCCACGTCCAAGAGATTGCCTCCACGGCTGCACTGCCTTTGGATGATCTCACGTCCCTTTCTCTCTCCTTTTTTATAGTTATCCCAGGTCGGTAGCTGAAGTCAGTGTTGGAGGTTTTATGTAGCTTGCGCAACAGAAAAATGTAAGGTGTCTTGCGTGAAAGCCCTATTTTTAGGACGGCTGAACGTCTCAGCTTATGTTTGTCTTCATAGCTATGGTCGTCCCCACCTTCTACAGCCTATGCACGGTCTAGATCAGCCATCCAATTGACAAAAGTGGGCCATAAGATCCCACGGTGGCCGGATCTCTCGGATGTGCGTATGCATGCGGTTTCCGTTTTCTGCTGAGGTCAATGGGGTCCACTTCGGTTGACCCAAATCGATGATTTATGGGATGATCTCTCCATTGGGTCACTTCCACAGGGATCCAAGGGCTGAATTTCGACGTGTACAGTTAATTTAGAGTCCTTAGGCCAGATATAAAGTTTCGAGCTAAACGGATGGTGGGACCCCTGTGATCTTGCATTCGGGACGACTTTTAGGCCTCTTTATCGTTGATCACTTGATTTTCTCGGATATTTGACATGTAAATTCTTTGATCTTGATCCCTTAAGATCCGTCCCTTGGCTTGGTGATTCTTGAGCATTAAATCCATGCTTTTAATACCCTTTTCAGTCCAAGCTCCTAAATTCACCTTGCAACAAAAACATGATTAAAATATAACATTAAGCATTATCATATTTGTAAAAGTAGGCAATAACTGGGGTCTAACATGCAATATTTGACCCTCAACATTCCGCATGCTGATATCCAGCCTGTCAACTGACGGTTTCTATTTTCGAAATCACTCTTCCACGCACTCCTTTTCGCCCAGGATTATGCACGTGTACATGTGCATCCACATGTGGGAGTAATGAGGGTTTTATTTAAATTTTAGCCTAATCATGATGGATGGTTTTGATCATCCAAACATGATCGATGGTGGGTCACAATCATCAGCAGTGAACTGCGATTTGAACACCAGTAGGCGGGAATCAAAGAAAGAAGGAGTTTCCTTCTTTAGTAATTCATTGGGTCAAACTTGGTTTGACCCGACTCTGTGTATGTGAGCACCGGTTAAAAGTGGGGTCCACCGTACTATTTGATGAAATCTACTCCAATCATGATGCCACGTGGGTCAAATTGCGTCATCTAACTAGAGATGGGGTAGATCCCACACTCAGGTGGTCCATATAGTTTGATTTCGTGGGTTTGACTAATGGTTACCAACTATTTAACAGTCAGATAATTTCCTAGCCTGATCATCGATGTTTCTAAGTGTCCTCAAGCCAATATGGACAGACATTAACTGTTGCTTGCATAATTTACTGACTATGTTGTGTAAGTAGGTGTCAACCCACAAGAGGTTGTGGATTTGATGTACGACAGATCTCATGATTTGGGGTCCTAAGTCTAAGATGGTTTGTTAGATTTGTTTGTAAGGGAGATTAAATATTCTAAAAATATGTTTCCCTAATGATGTGATGTTTCATTTTAAAAATCAACGGATGGATGGTCTGTTCGATGGATGAAGGTTGATCTCAAGATGTTTAAGTATGATATCTCTTGCGTCATTGGCTGAATTTGGATCGCAAGTTGACTAGTCAGTGATGAAGAAATCCTATGTTGTGAATTATAGTAACACCCGAATACTGACAAGCACGGGGTGTTACAATTTAACAATGATCAGTTCGAGGCATATGTGAAAGGCTTGGACTTACTCATCTCCTCGGCGTCCTCAAGCTAATGGCCAAGTAGAAGTGGTCAACAAAATCATCTAAAACCACCTTAAAAACTAGGCTTGAGAAGCCCAAAGGAGAGTGGGCTGAGGAGCTTCCTTATGTACTTTGGGCATACCGAATTACTGCTCGGACGTCCAAAGGAGAAAATCCTTTTTCTCTAGCCTTTGCGGCATAGGCTGTCATTCTAGTCAAAATGGGGCTCCAACGACACATGTTTGGTTCTATGATGGAGCTCAGAATGTTGAACATATGGCTCTGAGTCTTGATCTCCTCGAAGAGGGGAGGGAGCAAGTGCAACTAAAGGTCATAACTCGATAGTAGCAGGTCGCCCAATTCTACAAATCTCAAGTGAAGGTGCGAAGGTTTCGGATAGCAGATCTAATCCTCTGCAAAGCCTTCTAAAACACCAAGGAGCTGAGTTTAGGGACCCTAGGGCCGAACTGGGAGGGGCCCTACAAGATAATGGGTACGACTCGACTTGGGATCTATCGACTTGAAGACATGGAGGGACGACCTCTACCACATTCGTGGAACGCCGAGCACTTGAAGATCTACTATCCGTAAAGACCAATTATATCTCATATCAAGAACGACTGACCTGTTGTGTCGGATCGAATTGTTTATCTACTGTACGAAATCTATAATAAAAATCTCCAAGATCAGAAAATTTTAAATTTTACTTGTTGTCTAAACTGTTTGGACTACATGGCCTACTGGGGATTTCTGTTAGTACTAATCGTCTGACCCTTAGAGAAGAGGTCAGACTATTAACCGTTTTCATTACTTGGACTATGTGATCAACTGTGAGGATTTCCCTTAGTGTAAGGGAAAATAGTCCTCTTAATTGAACTACTCACCCCTTTATGAAGAGGTCATTGCAACTAAGCTATCTGTTCTACGAGGATAGAACTCCCTTAATGAAGGGAAGAGCTCAAGAGCTCACCCCCAATGCTCCCACTACTCGACTAATATGTTTGGCCTACTACTGTGACCAATGTGCGATTAACCAGCCTATTAAATCTACTTAAAAATCTCATGCACAACATCAATTACTGCAAAAATTATCTTTTCATTGATCTAAGAAGGCAATATAGTAAAAAGAAAAAATATACAAGTATAATGAGGGGTGGCGAGGCTCAGCCAACTTAAGAGGGGGGCTGCTCGACTTCAGCATCGGTCAGTGCAGGGTTTACAAGTGCCTCTTTGCCGGGGCTATCAAGATTCAGGTCGAAATACAGCCCCTTGACATCCCCTATATAGCATTCGTAGCCGCAGTTGTAGATCACCTCTACCTCGTCGGCTCTTTCCTTCAAGGCTTTGCACTCATCTACAACTGTGGCCTTGATCGCTGGGATAGCCGCCATAGCCTCGGACAACTGAGCAACCAAAGTCGCCTCAACTTCAGCCAACTTGGCTGTTTAGCTCTCTCTCTCTCTCTCTCTCTCTCTCTCTCTCCAGCTTAGCATTCATCTCCGCGGCCTCAGCTGCTGCTTTAGATTGTTCCTTCTTGATTAAATAAAGATGCGACCTCATCCCCTCTAGCTCAGCCAACGCTGAACTCTCCTTCTGTTGGGCTTCGCTTAACTAGATCTTCAGAGTAGCACTCTCCCCCCTAGTTAGCTTCAGAGGCTGTCGAAGGGTCTCAACTTCAATAGTCTTACCCTGGAGCATTGCCACTGCCTACTCACACTCATCCGCCACCTGCCTCAATTTTTAGCGAGTAGACAAAAGAGCGGGGACGAGTTGAAACAAAGAAAGCATGTCAGAAACCAAATGTAAACAAATAAGAACACTAATGTGGAAAGAATGTACCTTATAGCAGAACGTCGCTACATCCCTCAGGAGAGTCTCCGAACGAGTGTTGATCGGATCAATGATCTGATCCTCTAGAGCATGGCTGGCTGCCTAGTTGGTCAGGCTACTCATATAGTGCCCGGGGGGTAGGAAGCTCGGTCCCTCGGCCTCGGTTACTTGGGGGCTCGAGGTACCACCCTCCTCGGTCTGACCCTGTACCACTGTAGGCTAAGGCTTCTCAGCCACGTGAGCCTCATGAACCAGAGAAGTCCCCTCCAGACCCACAACCTCCACAGCCACCTATTGTGAAGGGATAGTCGGGGCAGAAGCGTCCTGGGCCCCTTCACCTGATGTAGTCGGAAGCAACCACCCTGCCGAGGATTCCCCGTTGTCAATTCCCGACCTCACCTCCATCGCTGCAGAGACTCCTGCCAAAGTGGTTGGAGGGACTATTACCCTCCTCACAGTCAACTTTCTTTCGACCATTTCAGTAACAGGGGGAGGACGGACCCTTTTCCTGAACTGTGATGGTTTGGCCATGTCTACGCAATGGAACATTCAAAGTAAGTAAAAATCTATTGTACTCGAGTGTATCTACAATATGTTACCTACCAGGAGCAACAAAAGGGATAGGTCAAAAGAGTCTGGACTGATAGATAAAGTCTGGGGTGATCAGCACGCTTCAAAGCCGCTGAGCTTCACTCTTTGCCTTTGTCTTGTTCACCTGCGTGAGTTGCAGGTCGGAAAGAAGGGGTAGAGTCTTAGAGAAGCCTACAAAAGTAATCAGTGGTGATCAAATGTGACTACAAACATATGAAGAAAAATCTTATCTCTAATGCCTCGACAATGTCCAACCTGGGGTGACAAATTTGGTGGGAACCCGAGCTCGCATTCGAGCCAGTTCAATAACAGGCGCCTCCCATTCTCTAGACGCCCATAACCATTTATTCTTCCAATTTTTGTTGGAAGATGGGTTACCAGTGATAAGGGCCCAATCCTTGTTAGCCCATGCCGAGAAGTAATACCAGCTCAGTTGCATTGGGTGAGCCTTGGGCTGGTATAAGTTCATGAACTCTTCGCCCGTCAGCTCTTTGTTCCTGAGTTAGAACCAGATGATGTAAGTCCCCAACAACACCCTCCATGCATTCGGGATGATCTGACTTGGGGTCAACCTCAAGTGAGAGGTGACCTCTCGCACGATCCAATGAAGGGGGAGGAGGAGCCTACACTGCAAGACGACCAAGTAGATGGCCACCTTGCCCTCATGTGGGTCACTGGGGACTTCTCTAGGTTCGGGGACTCTGAGTCCCACTGAGTCCAAAATCCAGTACTCAAATCTGATTCGAACGAGATCGAGTTAGCATCGACCCCGCAGGACTGACATTAACTGGCTACTCGGTCGAAGTCTGAGTAGCCGCTCTCTCTAATGGGGCAGATTCCACTGTCCAGCCGTGATATAATGGTACTAGATATGGAGGATTGGAGGGAGCCCCAAGTATGAAATCTACTCTTCCCTGGTCAGAATCTCCCTAGAAAGCGTAAGGCTTCGGGCCTTCATCCGAGATATCGAACATATCAAGGTAAGAAATAGAAAATGGAAAGGAAGAAGAAAAAGGGAAGATGGCTCGAGATGGAAATTTAGACGTACCGAAAATCACCTTGTTCGGGAAGTCTGAAGTAGTGACAGCAAAGGAAAGGAGAAATGGCCAAATGGCTAGGGCTTCCTCTCATTTTATAGCCGTCCTCAGCCGTAGAAAATAATTACACGCATTTAATGTCACAGCCAAAGAGGTTCCTCGGCACGTGCATGCAGCCACGTGGAGATCTCCCACTTGCCCGATGATCCAACTTCCCAGGTAGTGCCACGTGTCCATGCCCCGTAGGTGTAACACCCTGAAAATCGGGGGTCGAGCATAAGCTCCACTCCCGAGTTCCAACGCATCACTTATGCAACATAGATAATGATGATTAAATGTTATCCGTGTTAGTGCATTAAACATGAGTGGGATTACACCAAAACAACATATCATACTCCAGAGACAGTTAAATTATGCAAGCAAAAAACTGTGATAGATATATAAAGTATATAAACTGTTGTAAGTCACCAGAGTGTGAACATGTTACCAGGTTAAATACATACATATATACTTCTCAAAATGGACCAAAAACGAATATACATGTGTGTTTTAAAAAGACAAAATAACAAGTATAAGGGCATCTAGTCAACATCCCAGAAGTCCCCATCGATCAGGCCATGACTCACATGAACGCGCCTGAAAACTGCATAAAAGAGAATACCTCATTGTCATCCTTATAGTCCGGCTCCACCTCGTAGGCATCACCTCCACCTACAACTAAGACAGGGTCTGGTTGATGTGTAAACACCGTTCCGTAACGTGGGAGTAAGTGATCAACTCAGTGGAACCATAAAGCAAAGGTTAACATGTTATCAATTCAGTCAAGCAGTAATGATAAAACAATAAAATCAAACATCCCAAAGTAATTTGATTAATACAGGAATGGTATGTATAAATGATGTATACCCTTGCTTGCACTCCCTCTGCGATCTTCATCTAATGGTCGCGCATGTCAGTCACTTCCTCAGTGCTCTCTACTTAACGTCAAACGGCACATGCAGTGCAGTGCATGAGCATAATTACCAAGTTCTTATTAGTCTTTTTCATACAGCAGGATTGGAAAACTAAGGTACCTCCCTTATATCATTTTCCAAATAATGATCTATTCTAGGGTCGTCAGTTCTAGTAAATCTCATACGATGTTGTGGTTCTAGGTCACTACAAAGGGCTCGTCACCTCGATGTAGTTTAGGCCTAGTTTATACTCTAGTTGCTACGGAAAGGCTTGTTGCCTCTACATAGGCTTAGAGTACGCTCAAGGTCACTATAAAGGGCTCGTCACCTTATCAGTGTAGGCCGGCAGCTCGAATACAGTGTCCCATACCACTGTATTTGACTCACGAGGCAGTGTTGCTCACTGGTCACTACGGGGAGGATCGTCGCCCCAGCGTAGGCCACAGCTTGACCATGGTATCCCATACCACCATGCCCGGCTAATGAGTCTTAGCGGATCAAGGTACCAAGGTTAACGGGGTTTCCACTGGTGAGTCTAGTACCCTAGGTTCAAACAGTAGCATCTAAACATGGTGAACATACATCAGGCCAATCGGGTTACTTGACGAGCTCGACTAGCACAAGCGCACATCGAGGTGATTAACATGAAGTGCGTGAGCACTCTGCATGGCCTAACCACTGTAAACAACCGAAGTATGGCTCGGATTCGTCAGGCACGTCCCGTGTGGCGAAATAAGATCAGCCACCTATTCAGGATCTGTTACTGATTGCCTGGACTATACTGTAGTCTCAAACACATCCAATTCCAACAAGTATTCATATGAAATAGTCAAAGCAGTAATAAACACATAATTCCAATCCTACAATTATTTGAGCATATTATGAAGTGCAACATACACAAGAATTCACACATGCACATTTAATAAGTAAAGCAGAAAATATGGTATAGGTTACATGGACAGATTTATACACATAGAGAAGGTAGTTGAGAATTTTTATTTCAACACCCATATAAAGTACCTGATGCTAAGTATTTGTTCATTCAGACATTTTTACGAACACTTAGACTACACTTTTTAACATACACGACGTATGTTGGCCATAACATGTATTGAGGGCAAATCCTTTCGCCAAGGAGTTGTTACACATATAGCTAGTATAAACACATGACAATTAATCATGGCAAACACACTTTCAAATTTCATACATATACGATCCTTTCTACAAATACATGGAATACACTAAACTCAATATAGTTCATATATATTTGAAACGCGAAATAAACATCGCATTTGGCATGTGAAATAGCACCCATATTAGTGATAAATCATTAACCGACATTGAAAGCCTTGAAAACCATAACCTATACGTTTATAGTCCACACCTTATGCCGGTAAATGCGTAACGGATTCGTTTTAGACACTTAGTCTTTATCAATAGCAGATTGGCAATCTATAGCATGAATTAGGTTAGCTATTTCATAACTTACACTATCTGAAACCCTAAAACAGATTAGAGTTAGGTTTTCTTACCCAAGTACGTTGTCGGAAACACCGGATTTGTGATACATATAGGGTGGCTAAGTGCGTGGAGCAATGAGATCAAATCCCAGGATGAATCTCCAACTCTCTTTCTCTTTTCCTCTCTCTTTCCTTTCCTTTTCCTCTCCTCTCTTTCTTATGGGTTAAAATTCGTATGGAATATGAGAGAGAGGGTTTAAGGCCCTTATATAGGCCCAGAACTGACCGGAATGGCCCCAGGGCCATGGTATACTTAGGTTATAGCCAAATGGCGTCTGTTCCGACCTAACGAAGCACTTCTGGAGGCCCCTTTTCTGCGTGCGGTCAGACTTAAGATCCCTAGCATTGGATCTAGGTTGAGTTACGTTTTCGGTCCAATTGGATTTATAGATCGACCGTAGCGGACCAGTTTCAGTTCAACGGTCACCAACATTCGATTAGGGCCACAAGTACACTGACATGTGTTGGAAATTTCTCCTGATCTGAGCGTGTAATTGGGTTAGATTCTGACGGTCTAAATCCTTATATTTGGACTGTAAGTGAACAACTCAATTCACTTAAATCTGATCACGTTTCCTAAAGATATTCACGTTTCTCACACACTTTGCTCCGGGCTCAAGTTGTGCGTTTCTGGATACTATCTGGATTTAATTTCCGAGATAGTTGTCAAACCCAGCAAAGCGGTCATAATGATTTAGTTTCATAGTAATCGGACTTTCGACGTGCAGTCCATGTCCAATACGGAGTTTTCAAGGTGCTCCCGAGAGTAATAGGGTTTAGAGATAGATCCTAAGTTTCAGGGTAATATAGCGTCAATGATTCTGTATGTTTTGGGTCTTGCAGATCATATTTAAAGTGATTAGTACTAATTTTACAGATATTTTAGTTTAGCACTAACTAATCCTCATTTAATTTCTAAAGGATTTAGTCCTGAGTGATTTCTGCCTGAGGTAATACTTGGGTCTTTGTACAGATTTTTTTCCGAGACGTTACAGTAGGTCAGGAACCAAAAAGGTGGCTTGTTAGCGCACACTATCTCGAGAGCGTCGTACCATCATTGCAGATTTTTCACGATCTCTACGCCCGCCACCTCATTCCACATTAACGACAAACTGAATCGACGTCCCATGCATAAGTTATCAATAATCCGACCTCACCACACCGACTTACACAGTCAGCTCGGAAGTAGCGGGCTACTGTTATGGGTAAAAATGAGTTGGTTAAAAGTATGAGGTCGGATTGAACATCTGTGTGCGTTGCATGGTCAGCCAGCGCTAGTCATGACCAAAGAGCCCCTCAGTGACCAAAAAGTGGTATTCTGTTTTACTTTATTGTACGACACCGAGCTTGTCACCGAGTTCTTCCATGGCCCCATCCATGTCCGAGCTAATGGTCGAATCTCTTGGAGAAGCCTCTAAGGCATGATTCCACATAGGACTGAGCACGCCCTGCTCGGAGACTTGCGAGAAAGCCTCTTCATTGTACGATAAGATGAAGAGGATGATCATCCCCAATTTCGTTTATGTTCTATTAAGGAAGGGAGCTTGGTGTTGGTGCTCGGATACAACATACAAGGAGAGGTAGGCACGTCGGTAACCTACTCAAATGTTAAAGGAGAAGCTCGACCATGACCCATTAGAGAGCCCAGATCGGTAAAACTCTTCAAGACGGCTATGTAGGTCAACTCAGATGCTCAGCCTCAGTCTCCCAGTAAATGTTTCTTCTAATCCTGACCACTCGACCCTCAACCTTATTGTCACCGATAATCTTGCGAAACAGTTGAGAACCGTACGCTGAACATGCACCCATGATTAAAGGGGCGTTTCTACCTATGTAATTGATTCCATGAGGCTATAAATAAGAACTCCTCCAATGGTGAAAGGTATATGTGCACAACTCTAAGCACCATAGAACCCAAAAATTCCATTGGACCTAGCTTGCTTGATTATGATTTAGGCATAGGAGGGTCCCTGTTATAGCCAGGGTCTCCTTTGTCTCCTTCGTGTGCAGGTATTCAAAGTCCGGCGAAAGTCGACTAGATTTTGTCATCAAAAGAAACATTCCTGGCCCACAAAAGTTTGGTTTTTTTTTTTTTTGTCAGTTTATTTCAGTAAAAATGACTTCATGAACTGTATAGATGGCATCTAAACATCAGTGGACCCAGGGAGCTTTCAATGGTAAGCATGTACCTGCCCTCGTTTTACTACCGTAGGGCTAACTTGAGTTTTGGATTTGCATGGTCCTTAATATGAGCTGGAAAAACCGATGGACCAGCTGGACTTCCCACGAGCATCACGGTGGGCCCCACTTAGCTTCGCGTGGCAGGAAGTTGTGCTGAAGGCTTTCGCAGGAATCCGCGTCCAAATCTACTAAGCTTTTCCAGTACGTCACCAAGCTCAGTGGACCCCACCATGATGTATGTGTTGTATCGATACCGTCCAACCATTTTTAGAGATCGTTTTATGGCATTATAAAGAGAATTAGATAGATATAAATTTCAAATGGACCCACTACAAGACAGAGTACTTTCACCGGCGGCCAAAACCGCCGCTCATACTATTTAGCGGCGCTAGTCAAGCGCCGCCGGAGGGGTATGTCGCTAAAAGTTTTAGCGGCGCTTTTATAGCTATTTTTGCGGCGCTTTTATAATTTGCGGATCAAGCAAGTAGTATTTGTTGGACCGGCGCTTTTTCTGGGAGGAGTATTTACGTATAAAGCGCCGCTAAAATCCAAAAGCGCCGCTATATAAGCGCCGCGGTTATTGATTTGAAAAGCCCAGCGCTGGCCAGTAATTTTTTTAAAAAATTATATATAATTCTATTAAAACCTACAATTTTTTAATATTTGAAACAAAAAATGTTGCAATATAATTAAAATTGAATATTAAACAAAATATATATTACTACACAAAAAATATATATATAATATTTATTACAATAAAATTGAAAATGGTCTTGAATTATAAATAAATAAACAAATCCTCTATATGGCATACTCTAAATGTGGCGTCAAAAGGTGAAGTGCTTGTAAGCTCAAATTTAGTTACAATTGATTAAAATCCTGCACAAGGGAAAAAAAGAAGTAAATTATCAAGTTCATCTCTTTTGAAAGAATTCTTAGCATCTATGATTTTAAAATAGTGTGAGAGATCTAGCAATCCTGTATACCTAACAAATCAACAACTATCCTAATCTTACCATTCTGAAAACATCAGAGTTAGCTCCCATTCCCGAAAGCATCAGTCCAACCTGTTCATATTGAGCCACATTACCAACCATTATCCTTAAATTATCGGTACCAAAGAGAGGATTTTAAAATACAATATTCAACAGTACTTTAACAGTATGTCTACACCCATTTTTTCTACTGTGGGATTACAAACATGTTTTTTGACACAAACACATTTTTTCAGCAAGTCCTAATTTATATATGCATATAGAAGGGCGTTTTTAGTACGAACACTATCATGCTGAAGAATTGTAACAGATGATAGCGAGTATAACTAGTTAATGTGGTGTTCTTCCGTAGAATAATCTCTTCTATAGAACAGAGATGTTAAACCACACCAGGAAGTCAAGTAATTGATTGGAATATACTGTTATGATAAAAGTATGAAATAATAGCTGAATGAGACTGAAGTGATATATGATTGGTGGCAAATTACAGTTTTGCAGAAAATAAATAAGCCATATATTGTGCATGTTTAATAATTATGTATACTCATTCTCAGTGTTTATTTTGGCTCGGCCACTTCCTCCCCAAAGATCATAAGCAGCCTACTCATAATACAGTGAACCAATTAATGGAAGTTCTTAGGAAATCCTAAGGATAAAAAAAAAAAGATGCATCAAAAGTGAACTTGTGTTAGCACGATTTCCATCAAAGATACACATTCAACATTTATAATAGCAAGTTAAAAAAAAAAAAACCACATGGATCATCACCATCATCGTTGTATTTCATAGCCTTGTACCTGGCTACCAGCTAGTTGGGGTTGGCTTGCAAACAACATGTGTGTGACTTTCTCAAGGAGGCATTGAGAATCTGAAATAAGTGACCTTTGTGTCATTTCCTCTTCCTCTTTAGCAAGATTTTCGGCCACTTTATTCACCTCCCCAATACAGGGGAGAATGAGATCTTTAAATTTAACACCAAAACTTGGATTTTGGGAATGGTGAAAGGTCTCCGTTTGTCCAGCTTCACCAAGGATGCCAATTAATATCATTACTAGAATCACCTTCAACAATCTGCCTTCTCACAGTGTCCAAAGGATAGCACATCAGTGTAGCAAGGGTCACAGATAACAAAGCAGTTGCAAGAGATGACTCAGGCCTCTTTTGATACTTCTCTGGTAGTGAAATAATATGAACGAACAGTATTAAATCAGTCAATTGCTATTTTTGTCTTTGTATTGTACATTAATACTATTGCCATTGTAGACTCTCCCCACTTTTCAAAATGATTGCTGGAAACAGTGATAGGTTGTTGTCCCTTCTCTTGAGGTAACCTCTGTGATCCGACTCTTGGAATTATATCAGCGAGCTAGCACCGCTTTTTTTTTTTTCAAAAAAAGAAAAGAAAAGAAAAGAAAAAGAAGATAACCTCTAATTAGATCAAGCAAGCTTCTCAAGTAACGCTAACTCATCAATCTCAAGAATGTCAATGATGGGTGCATTTGGATTTTTCCAAATCAGAACTATCAGATTGTTCAACAGAATGAATTGTTATCCTTTTCACTGTTGGGGCAGCATGGATTTTTAGAACTGCATTACACTGGGACAGGTTCCCATTTTTTTCCACCTTTTCCACCCTGAAAAATCGGGAAGTTTCATGTCAGACTGACATGTAGCCAATATAGATTTGGGTGGAATAGCATCCAACAAGTCCAACAAAGTTGAGACGTCCAAATGCAGCCATAATGTCAAAGAGAATCGGAGCTTACCTTATTAAAATGGACGAATTGGAGAGAATCAGAAGCAACAGCCTGGCCACTCGACTTTAAGTTGAACACAGGATCTTCAATGCATGAAACAGAAGAGAAGAAATCAACATCTACTCCAGCAAGCCTATGTCACAATCAATCCAACCGATTAATGTACAATACAAACTACAAATGTTAGGATTCTGAAGTTTAAAATCACCATCATCTATCTCAGTTGATCATTATTTATTTTGAAAACAAGAGTACTCAAAAAAAAAAAAAAAAAAAAAAAAAAAAAAAAAAAAAAACAGAAACCCAAGATGTATCCAAATCCAAATTACCATGGATGTAGCCTGCGCATTATTCTCACCTGACATGTAAAACAAAACATAGTATTAGTAGGTTAACCATTAGTGATTCAATGTCAACACACGACTGAAGTAAAGGAACGAAGGTATGGCCATATCTCTCAAGAACATATATTCATAGCGAGAGCACATCGCTGACCTGAAAAGATGTGAGCTAGAATAACTTTCCAATCTCATGGTTGGATTGCGCAAGGCTTGCTAGCAGTATCCGAAATATGCATCTCCTTTTGTCTACGTGCACAAGATCCATGTCAGCCATCATGTGGCCCTATTGTGCACCTGTTGTAACCCAAAAGGAGGCTGTGGCTCATGTGGTGCATCTGATGATTTGACCACCACCTGAGCTTTGGACTACAACACACATGGTATGGTCACTGGATGGAAAGTATGGATCTTGCATGCATCCATGTGGGGGACATGGGCATTTCTCAACAAATAACTTTTAACATTAACAGCTATGAAGATTAATGGCTCTTATCATCACCAGTTTCACGCTGGCGACCTCAGCGCACTTGAAACAACTACAAAAACACCTTATTAATGGACTGAAGTATTTACACCGAGACAATGCATCAACTCTATATCTTCCAACATCAAAAAATGCATCTTGAGTTTAATAAATAACTACTTCAGTCCAAATTATTTGCACACATTAATCTCATGCCTCCTTTACTTCATTTGTGTTGTACACTAGGTCCTTGCAAACATACACAAATTAATACTGAATCACTGCACGTAGCTATTTTAAGCAATCTTCTAATCATGAACTGCAACTTTATTGGAAGTTTCCAAACTTCTGAATAAGGGAAATGTTTTAGATGGAATAGCATAAGATGACACATGCAAGAAAGTAATCCTATCGATGTACACTCAGTCATCAGATTAATTAGCTTTCAAACATTGGTCATATGCATGAGGTAATTTGGGCAAACAGAGCTGACTAGGTTGAGTTATGAGTCTATCGATCTAGTAATTTTCAGGCATCCACTAATGTGCATGATTATGAAGCCTTTTGAGTAACACTACCTCCAAGTATAAGAGCATCTATAAGCTTGTCAGTAGAACATAATTCCAGTGACTTCCACTCTTCTTCCACTAGAGATTGTTTAAGAAAATTATTAGCGTCTTTTAAATAATTATAATACTATTATTAAGTGAAAGTTTTCTTACTCATGAGGTAATATTCTTGCCCAGGAAATCAAGAAATGGCAAGCATTTACACCAAAAGAATGCATCAACTCTGTCGTCCTACATCGAAAAATGCATCTCAAGTTTAATTGACGAGGAAATCATCATATAGAAAAGGAAGGGAGATGTTTGCCATGAAATGATGGTAATGGTCATCTATTGTATCTCCATTTCCTCAATCCACAATGTTTCCTAGCTATGGTTGAAGGAAAATATCAAGCCCAAGAACCCCAAAAGAACTCAATACTTTGTAGCAGGGTTATAAAATTCATTGAGTCAACTCAAAATTCAAGAAAGTGAACTAGCCAGCTATCTAATCCAGTCACCAATATAAACATAATTTCCATATGCATCTGAATTTTAAAACATACCTAGATATGAAGAGACACACCAACAGACGACATTCAATAATAGCTTGCCTGAAAAATCATTCCCTTGGCCATTTGAATGGCCAAGGTTGCTTGATCGTTTTTGTGATACCTTACAAATCCAAAACATTTATCTCTCTGTACTTCGCACTTCTTCAATGACACCACCTAAGAGAATGAAACTGGCGATGGAGTTCAGTTTAGTACCGGATGAATTGGCCATTGAAACAGAAAATGTTAGCACAAATGATAAAAATAAAAATATACATATCTATAACATTTCATCATCAAGGGCTGAGAATCAGTCGGAGGAACCAACATCATCTTCTGTATCTTTGTACACCGAATTCTCAAGGAAAAATTCTTCTTGGGAAACATTTTGTGAAACAACTGCCACAGAGTGCAAGAACCAAAATTCTAGTCAGAATCCAAATCAGACACAACGAACCTAGTTTGCTGCAGGTATTTAGATGCATAAATAGTGTGATGTCATTCTAGAATTTTGCAATATATTATGTAAAATGCAGTTAATATCTAGATGGATCATGAAAAGCCCCTGATTTTTTAAAATGATTTAAAAACCACATGTTAAGAGACAATTTTATTGGCCTCCAAATGACCAGGATGTCTTTTTTTTTTTTTTTTTTTGGGGGGGGGGGGGGGGGTGGACTGTACTACTGAAAACATATAACCAGTGAAACCCAAATACAAAGCTGCCAGAGATCAACTTGGAAATTATTCAAATAATCAGTGAAAGAATAATTCCTACATATTTTTAACACAGTTTTCCTTCTCCTTCATAGGGAGTCACATGGCATATAAAGAAGGGCAACTCCATGACTGTATGTCCATGTCTTCAAAACATCTTTTCTGAACATCACATATCATGCCTATCTATGGTAGGTCACAGGGCACATGGCTCATTGCATAGCATGCCATGCATTCCCTGGTTTGAGTTGCAGCAGTGGCCAAATACTATAGTGCAGCACCATTCGGGTGGGATGCCAAACAGTGCTTTCATGCCATGGCACTGTTATATTTCAACATTTCATGGGTTTTCTATGCTGGGTTGTAGTACTAAATAAAATAACACAATGCAGAATGCCTAGTTCCCCTGCATATCATGGCATGACATAGAGAGCTACTAAAAACCTACAGAGAATAGTATATGAAAGCTACCATGTGATGTTACCATCTTCAACAAACATTCAGATCACACACAAATCTTGGCAACTTGATCCTCTGCTTCAATGTCATTGACAACCCCATCCGTCACGAAACAGAATTCAGAAACAAGAGAGTAGCAGATCTAGATACCTAATGAGTTATAAAACTACAAATCGAACAGAATTCATATTAAAAAACTTCACCCGTCACGAAATCCAACATAGAAAAATCTCTAATTAGGGTTTCAACATAGTAAATCCCTAATTAGGGTTTCAACATTGTAAATCCCTAATTAGGAAATCACTAATGTTGAAATTGATGAAATCTAGACTCTTACCTGTTTCAGATCTTCATCTAAGCCCTAAAATTAATGGCGGCTCGCGCGAGAGAGAGATTCGGGGGTAGGAAGAAGCTGAGAATCGGGACAGAGAGAGAGTCGTCGGAAGAGGGAGAGGGAGAGGGAGAGAGAGAGTCGTCGGAAGAGGGAGAGAGAGAGAGAGAGAGAGAGAGAGAGAGAGAGAGAGAGAGAGAGTCGTCGGGAGAGACAGAGCTGCGAGTGAAATGAGAAAATTGCGTCTTTTTTAATTTTTTATAACATCCGTGGCCATCAGTTAAATAGCGCCGCTGTAAGTTGCACCGAAGTGCCGCTGTTCCACAGTTTTGTTGTAGTGACCACCACAGAAAACCGTGGAAGCCCCCACACCCACCGTTGAAACATTTATAAGGCCCACAGTGATGTATTTTTGAGATCCATTCTAGTCATAAGTTAACATAGAGATAGATTGAAGTGAAAACAAAAATATCAGCTTCATCGGAAGCTACTGTGGCCCCTAAGAAATTTTGACACTGTCCCCTCTATTTTCCATGGCGGGTCCACTTTAACTTTAGATCTATCTCGTTTTCTTTGTAATACCATAAAACGATCTCTAAAAATGGTGGGACGGTATGGAAACAACACATGCATCATGGTGGGGTCCGTAGAGCTTGGAGACGTCACTTCAGTAGCGATTTGGCTACTGACCTTGTCAGTATCCAAACCGCGCTCGTACGGTACCGGAGTCCACAGCTGAATGGCCCCGGATTTCTAATACATGTGCCGTCCAATGGTCAAAAGAAGGCGACACGAAGGAGCTGTCATGCGACTCGATCGTCGGCATGCAGCACGTGCCGGCGTTTCATTTTAACAAATCAACGGCCGGAAAGTTCGAAAGGAACGAGGTTTGCTAAGGTACGTGGCAACATATTTTTCAACAACATACGTTCGGATTCTAGAAGTTGTAAGTTTTTTTTTTCCAATGATCTAATTGTTCATGGGATAGAGCTCCCTTTGGAGAGAAGATGCCTGGAGAAAATCTCAGATTCAACCATTTGATTTTACAAAAGTATTCATGACCGTCCATATTCAAAGTAAAGGAGTAGTATTATCAAACGGTTGAACTGGTCCTTAAACGCATCCTGTAAACGGTTTGGATCATGCGTATTTAATTGCAAAGGGTAAAATCCTACTTTATTTATCTTATTTAATTCGCGGGGATGCATTATGGCAGAGCTTCACTGAGCCCGTGCGAAATGCAGCTCATTACACGGCACACGTGTGCCAGCATGGACATGTAGATACTAGATCCAATCTGTCTATCAGAAAGACATCACTAAATTCATGCCCTAGCCCAAGAACAAGGTTGATTCACTTTTCATGTGGGCTACAGTTCCCAAAAAAAAAATGTAAGGCCTCGGAAAACTTAGCTGAAGTTCTTAAACCAGTCAAATTGTTTCTAATATTGGGGCCCACCTGCTGAATGGATCAGATTTATTATTGGGAAAAATCTAAAAGATCGTCTTAATCTGATGGATGGATTTGATCTAGCACTTAGGTGCTATGGTGGTACACGAACTCTATTGTACGCTCGTGTGTGCTTAGCAAAGATCCTTCCATCCAGCAAACGTACAAAAGATGAATCCGTTCCTCTGCCTGCCACGTGCGGATTAGGTACTACCTCCTCTTGTACCGAGTCGGGACAGGCGGAGGCTCTGAGGGCCACCGCGATGTATGAATTTTATCCACACCGTTCATAGATTTTTCCATATCATTAAAGAGTACTGGACAAAAATAAGCAGATCAAAGTCTCATGTGGACCACACCACATGAGGCAGTGGTTCTAAGGATGCCCACCATTAGGGTTAACCTTGTTTTTTATTTGCCATCAGATCCGTTGATATGGTCATATACGCCTGAATATACACATGAATGAAGTGAAAAAACAAAGTCACCTTTTTTCAAAAACAAATATCATCTTGTTCCAAATCTTTCGTAGCCTCCATGAATATTTCAACGGTATGAATTTATCTTGATGCAGATCTTTTGTAGCCTCCAAAAATATTTCAACGGTATGAATTTAATACCCACTTTTTGATACAATTGATACTTTGATATTTGGATTCATTATCAAAAATGACATGTAAAAATGGATGAACGGTACGGATAAAATTCATACATCATGTTACCCTCAGTGGCCCCACCTGTCCCCGGCTGTGAACGGGGAAGGCAGTACCTAATTCACGCCACGACTGCCAAAAACTTAAAATAAAAAAAAAAAAAAAAAAAAAACCTCATTTAATGTGGTGTAATTGCGTAGAGGGCGGCTTTTTGTTTTTTTTTTTTTTTTTTTTTTTACACACGCGCACACACCCCACACACTCACGCTGGTGGAATTTCACCACCAATGGATACTCGAACCCTTCACCGGGTGTTGAAACTCCTACCACCGGGTGTGGAGGGCGGCTTGAATCCCATGCTGCACATCCCTTTTAAAAGAAGATTTACAAAACGAAGCAGCTCAAAATCTTAAATGTACTAAATCAAATAAAACAGCGATGATTGACAATTAAAAACTTGTTATGGCAAAAGAAGTTTTGGATCAGGCTGAAATTGGTGTGATCCCCTCGTCCATGTCTTTCTAGCCTTAACTAAATATACCCATAGCCCATGCTTTTTTAATGGTTGGTATTCAGTCACCACTATTTTTTGTTATTCGGTACACCTTAAATTTTGATCTGCTTCATTTTTGTGATCACGCCACAAAATGAGCTTTCAGAACGAATGGACCGCATAGATGTAAGGCACGGATCCACCTAAGAGGTGATCCACTAGATGTCAATGGGGCTCATTTCTCCTCTGCCGTCCCATGTGCGATGCTTCCCATAGTGGCCCACGTAATTAGATGGTATGATGATATGAACAGTCCATATTCTCGAGAACACCATTGCTAAGATCTGGCCACATAATCAAAGTTCGAATAATGATGTAGAGTGGGTTGCGGATAATTTCATGGCCAAGGTGGACTAGAAAAGGTCCGATCGGAGATGGAGGTGATCCAGACCGTCAGAACTTAAAACGGATGTATCTCGCAAACTAGAATGAGCTATCGGACGTACTATATATGATTTTGGGGTAGGACGAGCTACTTTAGCCACCCAACCTTGTTATGCCAGGTTGCCTATGCCGAATTTTCGAAACTATCAGATCGATGGTCGAATTCCCGTTTTATTTTCATTTTTACTATTTATAGTAAGTTTTAGTTTTACCTTAACTCTTCATACATTGCTTTTGGAGTTGTGTCCAACGTGAAAAGTGCTTAGAAAAGTTAGAGGAATGTCATGGTTCAGCCAAATAGGATACTTACTATTTTTGGCTGAAAACCATGCGCAGTAGTAGAAATCACAACTATCTATAAATAGTAAGTTTAATATTTATAGTACGTTGCAATTTTAGGGAGTTTTAGTTGTAGTTGAATTCCGAAACTTCTCCCTAAGGTTCATAGCTTTATTTAAAGAGTTGTAAACTCGTTTTTCATCGTCAATAAACTTATTTCAAAATTTCTAAAATTAATTTCTATTTTTCCTTATAGATTCGAGTTATTTCAGTGAGGAGTCCAAAGAAGTCCATGGATTTGGAGTAGTTGTCCTAGAGGAAGACGGTGCTCGACCTCTACACATCCTTTCATGCATTAGTTTGGTATTAAAGCGAGTTTTTTCTCATTGGATTTATGACTTCTAACGATGGGTCGGGCAACAATCCTATGAACGGTGCTACAGAGAATTTACCTTTAATGCGGTAGCTTTCGAAGCAGCACAATGAGAGAATGGACAAGTCATACAAGGATTACAGGCTGACATCGATCACTTAACGTAAGCCCTAGGGCTACTCCATGTTCATGGTGGTGATCCGCCACTAGCAGGTGCTGGAACTCGTGATCGCCCTAATCGTTTGATGACGTCGGCGGTGTGTAAGTGCTATGTTTTCATCTCCTATGATTGTCAAATTTTGTAGTGCAAAAACCTCTTGGAATCTGTGTCTTGTGTAGCGCATCTACATATTCGTGCTTCTCATGTACAAGAACAAAGGTCTTTTACCTCAAGAACTTCAAGAGCAAAATTACATGTTCGTGTTCAAGTTTAACACCAAGTGTGAATTCAATCTTTCAAGCTTCAATAGTTCAAGTTTTCAAAGCTTCGTCCAAGTCAAAACAAAGTTCTTTACTTTGAACCTCAAGCTCAACCTTCAATGTTAGTCATATTCAAGCTTCAAAAGTCTCAAGTTCAAGCTTCATCATATGTCAAGATCTCAAGCTTCGTGAACTTCAAAAAACGACTATCAACTGAAGAAAAAGAAGATTCAATATTCATACATCTTGTATAAGGTATGAATGACCCTAGATTGACCTTAGGGTAGGTCATTTTGAATACATAATTCAATTGGCTCATTTTATAAGTACATAGTCTGTTTTTCGACTAGTCTTATGATATGTTTGACTAGTCCTAGCATTGGCTCGACTAGTCCAAGAAATCCTTGACCAGTCCTAAGTTTATTTATAACTTTCAAAATTTTTTTTAGAGCCTCGACCAGTCCTGGAGATTCCTCGACCGGTCGTGTGAATATGTCACACCCCAAACTCGGAAACCGGGCTCACAAAATTTTCAATCACCGAATTCAGCGCCGACAGCCTCCGTAGAACCCCATTCTCGACCCCCAGCGCCCATACGCCAGGTTCCAATCCTGGGATGCTACAAGGAAGATTTTTAACATCAGTTTAATTCCTAATAAGCATAACCAAAGGCATAACCCACAAACAACAACCAAAAACTTCATCACATTTCCACTTTGATAAAAAACTTTACAAGTACAATGAGCATAAAGGAAAATATAATGAGAATGGACAAAAAGCTTCAAAAAGATCTGCTCTGTGCTCCTGCCTCAGCGCTGCTGCGTCCCAATGTCACCTATACGCAACGGTCGTGCATAAGCTTATAGAAAGCTTAGAGGGTGGTGAAAGTGTGTGCGCAAGGTAGTAATGCAGATATGTAGTATCAGAGTAATGCGGAACATGCTGATAAATCCATAAATACCGTTAGCCATACCAAGGCTATGCGATGCAAGGCATGAATGATGTTGGCCATACCAAGGCCATGCAATGCGAGATGCAACTCAAGCATACAATCCTCATCTATATCCACATATCAATACAGCTCAAATCTGTAATATCACCGGGGTCTAGTACACTCTAAACCAGATTGCCGCCCCATCGCGCGCAATAAGGTAAGTGGAAGAGACCTCACTACCCGCCTGCCAATATCGGGCATGGCTAGTCGATAGCGGAACCATTCCTCGAGCTGGTCAAACTCAGCCTAGCATTGCCCTCTCCTCTCGGTGGGTAAGGCCGCACCCCCTTCCAACCGACTACGACATAGTGAAAAGCGCGGCCTTCTGGTAATCGGCCCTCGGCGCTCATGCACCCACTCGGTCTAGACGTTGGAGCAACCTCTTGGTACCATAAGGGTTTAGGGACTTTCACCCAGAGATATCTATAACACCTCATGTAGAACAAGATTTTCGATATCCAATCCTGCCAACCACGATACGCCTGTGGAGGCTACGACCCTGATGTCGCTAGGGCGTACAGTACCATATCACACAATGCGAATGCATGAATCACACTATTTAATAATGCAACAATCCTGCGCGTATCGTGCGCTCATGTAGGGCAACACCGCCTATCCGGGAGCCCCTAAACAATCTGCCCGAAGGCATATGCTATGATCAGTCACTTCTCATATCAAGCATACATATGATGTGTATGATCATGAATCATGGAACTATACTATACATGTTATATGGGATAAATGCTGTTCATAACGAAGACGAGCCTAGATGGCCTACAAGTATAGGCCTAACAATGAGCCCTAGGGAGAATTTTAATGCGGACATTTAACCAACATTTTTCTTACAATGTGGTCGTCAAACCAATATTGCTCCCAAGGTATGGCCCGCCTAATATCAGCACACAAGCCATTGGGAAATCACACATGCAATGGACCTTAAGGACACCCCGTTGGGCCTCGACCCATGGGCCTTGGATACATCAAATGGGCCGCATTATATGGGCCTTATATAAATCAAGTGAGCCACATCAATGGGCCTTATGTACATTGCAATGGGCCATAACCCCTGGGCCTTGAGTACATCACAATGGGCCTCGTAACATGGCCTTATATATCAAAGCGGGCCTCAACCACAGGTCACAAATGCATCGAATGGGTCTCATAACATGGGCCTTTCATACACATTAAAGCGGGCCTCAACAACAGGCCATAATTATGGCAAGGTGGGCCTAATCACTTGGGCCTTAAACATATCACTGTGGGCCCACTTGAACTATAAATCTGACTCATTCTTTGACTCACGCCATGAAATGAGCTTGCAAAATAGATGAACAGCTTGCACGCAACACATGCATCATGGTGGGTCCCATGAAGGCCCACCATCAGGTATATGTATATATTACATAATATAATATATATATATAATATACAATATATATATATATATACACAGCCACATGTGCACATATGTAACGCCCTGAAAATCGGGGTCGAACATAAACTCAACTCCCGAGTTCCAGAACATCACTTATGCAACAAAATGAATGATGATTGAATGTTGACTGTATTCGTGCATTGAACATGAGTGAGATTAAGCCAAAACAGCATATCATACTCCAGAGACAGTTAAATTTGCAAGCGGAAGACTGTGGTAGATAGATAAAATATATAACTTATGATGAGTCTCCAGAGTGTGATAACATTACCAGGTTAAATAAATGCAAGTGCAGTTCTAAAATGTACCAAATGTGAGGAAGTGTAATGCCTCCTATCCCATGTACCATAGCCCCACAATACAATATCGTCTTCATTGACTGCCAGAGAGATACAGATAGGAGAACTCCTCCTATCATCACGTAGTCCTGAGCTCGCTTCACAAGCACGCCATCACCAAACTCAACAAATCTGCAGTTGGTGTTGCAAACACTGCCCAGTAACGTGGGAGTGAGTGATCAACTCAGTGAACAAGAAAGCATAGGTTAACATGTTATCAATTCAACCAAGCAAGAATGATAAAGCAAGACAAATCAAACATTTCTAACTACTCTTGTTAAGTGCGATAATGAAATGACATGATGCCAGTATGCCCTTGCCAAACCACCCTCAAGCGACATCATCTTACGTTCGCGAATGCTTACTCCTCGGCGCCACATCTACAAAGCACATGCGGTGCGATGATGCTCATGATTACCAAGTTATTATTAGTCCATTTCAAACAAGCGATTGGGAAACTAAGGTACCTCCCTTGTATCATTCCCAAACATGATCCATTCTAGTGGTCGTCAAACCTAGATAATCTCATACGATATTATGGTTTGAGAGGCGTAGTGAAGGCATCGCAAAGGGCTCACACCACATGGCGCGATACAGATCTCACCGTATGCGGCTCAATTGTCATTGCCACCTCGGCTCGAGTACAGTCTCACCGTACTTCGCTCAATCACTAGCCGTCGGGCCGAGTACAGTGTCTCACCGTACGGCTTCAACTCATACTCTAGTTATGGTCGCCAATCACAGACCCTGGAGTATACTCGAAGATACTACGGGGACTCGTCGCCCACGAGCACATGTCTCACCGTACTCGGCTCTCGCCGTAAGTATCGACAGCTTGAATACATATGTCCCATACCACCGTATTCGGCTCACGAGTTTGGATGCGCAATGGTCACTACGGGAGGCACACCAACCCCGAGCGTGGGCGGCAGGCCGACCCGACCAAGGTGTCCCATACCACCATGCCCGGCTCATGCGTCTTAAGCGGATCAAGGTACCATGGTTAAAAGGGGGTGTCACCGGTAAGTTTGGTACCCTAAGTTCAAGCGTGGCGTCCAAACAATGGTGCATGCATATGGCGATGATCGGGTTACTTTGACGAGCTCGACTAGCACGATCGCCCGTTGAGCCGCACGACATGAAGTGCATAAATAACTTCGTGTGGCTTAGCTACACGCCGACAGTAACGCACGGGCGTCGAACACATCCCACGTGGCAAATGAATCTCCCACGAATTCAATCCCGTTACGATTGCACGGGCCATAATCATAGCCCCAAACACAAATCAATTGCAGATAAATAAAGCAATAATGGATCAAGATTCCACTCATACAATCAAGGTATGGTACTTTCCGTTTAGGGCTGCCAGGGCTGTTGCACGCACTCGTTGCACCGCTCCCCCATCACCCATGACGGATCATACAACGTAAATATAAATTTAAACATATGCATTACATAGTTATAATCATAAAGCAGTTGAGCATGTTATGAATCACAACACAAGCACGAGTTTATACATGTTCAATTCCTAATCACACAATAATCCAAGGAGATCATACACATAGTTAAAAGAGGCTGAGAATCATATCTCAACACCCTTATACATTACAATTTGCTAACTACTACTCATTCAGACATTTCAAGAAACACTAAAACAAACATGCATCAACATACATGACATATGTCGATCAATAGGCATTAGGCCAAATCCTTTCACTAGGGAGTTACCCCAATCATAACACGCGTACACGCACGACGGATAGTCATGACAAGTAGGAATCTAAGTTCCATATTCATTCAGTCATTTCCACAAACACTTGGGCCACACATTTTAGCATATATGGTGTATATTGGCCGTGGCGTGATTTAGGGAAAATCCTTTCGTTAAAAGGGTATCGCCAATACAACAATCATGAATCCATGACAATTAATCATAGCGAGCACGAATGAGAATTCTATACTCATTCAGTCATTTTCACAAACACTTAGAATACACTATTACAACATACATGGTGTATGTTAGCAAAACATGTATTAGGGCTATCCTTTAGCCAAGTGAGTATTTTATCCATGTATAATATATTACTATAGCAAATAATCATGATAAATACATCTCCAAAATTTATACGTGATACGTGATTTTCTAAAATACGCATTTTCAACATACATAGAGTATACAAGCAAACATGTATTACGGTGATTCCTTTCGCCAAGCAAATATTTTATACGCACATAATATATTTATACGACAATTAATCATGACAAACACATCGCTAATATACATGTATACTGTTTTCTTACAATACATTTCTACATACATAGTGTTTATTAGTAAACATGTATTTAGGCGAATCCTTTGCCAAATAAGTATTTTATCCATACGTCATATATCCATACGACAAATAAACATGTCAAACACATTTCCATAAAAATACGTATACGGTATTTTATACGAATACCTAGAGTATGTGAAATTCCAAATTCTACAATTCTAATCGAAACCGAAAACTTGAAAGGACTTTGTACATGTGCAATTGCATGCAATCATGAATCTATCATTATTTGACGTTGAAAGCATTGAAAACCATAACCTATACACCTAAAGTCCGCACCTTTGTCGTAGAATCGCATCGAATCGATAGGTTTGCTAAGCTTCCGTATTCGGCGGTTTGGCAACCTGAGAACGAAAATAGGTTAGCTATTTCACAACCTACAACAGTCTAAACCCCAAAACAGATTAGGGTTAGGGTTTCTTACCTAGAACGACGCCTTTAAACGCCGAAAAAGCGTCAAGAAAGGGATGATGCAGCCCGTGTGGTGGCAGGGATCGACGGCATGGGAGATTCTCCCACTTCTCCCTCACTTCCTCTCTCTTTTCCCTCTCTCAAATCCAAATTCGTATGGCTGGAATGGGAGAGGGTTTAAGGTCCTTATATAGTCTCAAAACTCACCGAAATAGACTCGTGGTTCAAGGGTTACTGCTAATATAGGTATTTCGTCACTTTTCCAGGCTCAAAAGAGAGGTTCTGTGGCCCTCCTTGAGCCAAACGTCGACTTAAGCTCACCACACATGGATCAATGTGGGATTACGTTGACTCGATCGGATTCCTGTGTCGCACGTGGCGGACCACTTTCGCTCAACGGTCGGTGGGCCACGATCCGAAATTCCAAGCACATGTAAATGTTCCAAATTTTTCTTAATCCGAGGGTGTAATTTAGTCGATTCGATGATCCGGTTGCTTATCTTGATGCACAATGCGAATGGTGCCGAGATCACTATTCCGGATATTTATTTTGTAAAGGGAATAGTGTTTTTCACACACCCTCGCTCCGATCAACGAATGGCCATAGGACATCTACCGTGGACTGATTTTTGAGATGATAGTCAAGCCCGGCCGAGGCGGTCCTAAGTCAAATTCGTATTGTTCGGACTCCCGATGTGCGGTCCAGATCGTATACGAAAATTTTGAGATGCTCCCGAGAGCAAATGGGTAATGAAATTGATCCTAGATTTTAGGATAACCTAGCGTCAATGATTAACGCAAGAAGTTTTG
The DNA here is from genome assembly GCA_030180095.1 of Magnolia changhungtana. Classification (NCBI taxonomy): domain Eukaryota; kingdom Viridiplantae; phylum Streptophyta; class Magnoliopsida; order Magnoliales; family Magnoliaceae; genus Magnolia; species Magnolia changhungtana. The sequence continues at coordinate 73,774 of JASAUF010000502.1, read as the reverse complement.
GATCTTGCGGATCGTATTTAAAGCGATTCAAATGGATTTCATGGCTAATCTAGTTTAGCACCTAGTTCACTTTGTCAAATTTCTAAAGGATTTAGTCCTAAGTGATTTCTAGTCGAGGTGGTACTCAGGCCTTTGGAGTTTGTATATGAGGTGATCCAAGTTATGATACTTAACTAGTGTAAGATAGTGTCTAGGGTAAAAGTTCTTAGAAAAATTGGAAGATCAAGGTGGTGAAGGGTGAGATTTGTGAAGGAAATGGGTTCAAAGGCAGCTTTAGACTTTGGGATTCAGTTCTGACAAGTTAATGAAGTATTAGGATCGACCCATTGCCTAAGGACGTCTAATCCCAGGTTGGCAAAAATCCGGGGCGTTACAACATACCACACTCACGCACACGCACGCACCCACATGCACACACACGCATGCACCCATGCCCACACCCACACCGTCCCCTGGACGGTGGGGATAGAACACATGCATCACAGTGGGCTCCACTGTCCAGGCGAACGGTGGAAATAAATACATAAATCACTGTGGGTCCCATGTGGGGCCCACTGTAATGTTTACCTCCCATCCAACCCGTTCATAAGGTCACGCAGACCTAGATGAAGGGTAGAAACAAATTTCAGCTTGATCCGAAACTTCTGTGGGCCCAAAAAGTGTTTCAATGGCAGATGGTTCAATTCACACTGTTTCCTTTGGTGCGGGCCATCTGAGACTCAGATTGGTCTGATCTTTGGAGGGGGCCCACCTCAGGAGGTGGCCCACCCAATAAACGGTTTAGATGACAAATAAGCATCATAGTGGGGCCCACTAAATGGTGGCACGCTGACCGCCTGCCCCAAAACACAAAAAGGTAGCGCTGGCGCACTGCGCCATTTGACAGCAGCAGGTGCTGCTGCATCCTTTTATTTTATTATTATTTTTTTTTTAAATAATTTCTCCGCGGTTTTTCACAGGTGGGGTCCGCTTCAGTAAAATCCTCCCCGACCGTTGGATTCCACGACCCAAGACAGGCTATATGAGCCTAATATTCACTATATTTTGGAACATCAAAATAACAGGGTGAATTTCAATGGAGGATACACTGTTTGCTATGCTATGGCCCACCTGAACGTCAGATTAGCCCCATTTTTCGGCTCAATGCCTAAAATGGTCTTGTGAAAGAAATGGACGGTGTGGATTGAATACATACATCCAGGTGGGCCCTATATGAGTGGGCCACCTTACAAGCTTGGAAAAAGCTAATATTTGTGTTTTCCCAGTAACGTCCAGCGTCCCTGGACGCTGGACTGCTCGCTGTTACACATGCACTGAGGTGGGCCCTACTTAGGTGGGCCACCAAATGATGGATGGTGTGGAGATAACACATTTAAAAGGGGCCTCACTTATAAGAGGCTTGGATACAATGCCTACCTCATGGTGGGGTCCATCCAAGTTGGCCACACCATTTGGATGGGTGGACAAAGTGGATAATCTCATGCTTCAAGGTGGGCCACAAGCCATCATACACAAGAGAGAGAGAGAGGGAGAGACATCGGTGAGGATGGAGGGACCCCGCCACTATGGGCCCCTCATACAAACATACATCAAGGTGGGTCCCACATATATGGACCCTTAATCAAACAAAATGAACGAAAAACAACTATCTAAGATCACCCACCGGCTTCTTCTTGGTCCGATGGAACGCCGGTCTCCTTGTGCTCCTCTTTAATGGGTGAAGATGAGAAATGGATGGCTAGGATGAGAGATCTTGTGATAGAAAGGTGGGCCTCACACATGCATTTTTCTCTCCATGGGAGGGCTTGGACGTATGGGGATTTCTCTTACTTGGGATGAGGTTTGAAAATGAGAGAGAGGTTTGTAAAAGGGAGAGAGAGATGGGTGATGTTTGATGGAGTGATGGATGTGGTGAGTGATGAGTGTAAGAGACTTTTTGACTTTTGTGGCCATTGGTGTAAGAAAAGTATGGGCTTGTAAGAGACTTTTTGACTTTGAGGTTGCTTGGAAATGGGTGAAAAGTGATGTGTACTTGACCCTTGATGGGATTGATTGGTGGATGATTGATATGACATCTCATAGAGATTCTCTCAGAATTCGTACGCGCAGCGTTTTCCTCGCGCCAAACGCTGGCCTACATCTCCTGGTCAGAGTATCGCCTCGGTGCGCGAGTCGCGGCATCGGAACCATGGCAACGGCGTGGTCGCTAAGGTACTAGTCTTAGGTTGAGTCGATTCAGGTGGACGGTGTGTAAATAGGTGTCGTGTGCAAATGCAGGTTAAGGGTCGAAGGTTGCCGGAATTCGACCGGGAAGACCGCGGAAGTCTTCGGAACGATACGGTCTAAGGTACGGGTCTTACAGAATAGTGCTTGACCTGTGCTCAACTAGTCCTGCAGGCTCGACTCAAAGTCCAGCAATTAAATTGAGTTCCACATGACCAGTCATGGACAGGACTCGACCGGTCGTGAAGGCCACTCGACCGGTCGAGCAGGTCCTTCGACTAGTCGTGGAACATTCTTATCTTATCGCACTCAAAATTTCAAAAATCTGTTGGTCCTACGACCAATCGTGCCGATCTCAGGACCAGTCGAAGATGCGATTTCTACACTTATAAATAGAGCACGAATTTCAGAGTTTGGTATCCAATTCAAGTAAAATCAATACGCCGCTCTGAGAGATAAGTTAGTGATATTTTAAAGCTATTTAGTGCTCATTTTATATTCTCTTTAATTAGCTTTCTATATTTAATTTTGAGTTTCTACATTCCAATCTTATTTGAAAGAGGGGTTGAAAATTTTCCATTTCTTTGAATCAAAATTAAATCAAGCTAGCCCAAGGTGATTTAATTTAAAATCAATTTAGAAATTAGAACCATTTCATAAGTGAGTATGAATATTGAATTTCTACTCCGAATTGGTTCTTCCGGGCTGCATCAAAAGGAGAATATCCAGATAAGTATTTTATAGTTTTGTAAAATTTATTCTTTTGGTTTCATTGAGATTGTGCCAGAAAAATCTCTTTTTTCTGGTTTGTTTGAGGTGATCTAGAAAACTCAGAGTGTGGGGTTTTTGTATTGTGTTAGCCCACTTGAAAGATATAATTATGAGGGTTTTAGGTGAACCTTGAAAAACTTATTTTCATAGTGAACACTAATATCCACCGTGTGAGGATATTAGGAGTGGAGTAGTTGTGTGGGTGTTTTTCTAAACAGTTGGTGTACACACAAGCGAACCACTATAATTTCTGGTCTTGTGGTGATTGATTGAATATTTCATTCTGTAGATGTTGTAATTTCCCTTTATGCATTTGTGGAGAATAATTATAATCCTTTTATTTATATGTGGAAATGTTGTAATAGCTTAGATTCATTTCTTGCTATTTTATTTTTATTCCTCTGTATCAGTTTGAGTTTTTGATACACAAACCGTTCTAGTAAGGTTGTTTTACCATAAACCTTTGGTTTTTGGTGTAAGGTTATCCTTAGGACAACATCTGTATCAACCTCTCAATACTTATACATTTGAGGTTGTTATCTATTTCAGCATTGTGGAATTGTTTATGAGTTATCTCTATTTATTTGTTTAAATTCCACTGTTAATTTTTTTAATTTGACAGTCCTATTCACCCCCCCTCTAGGACTCTTAGCTCGGCCTTTCCAAGTGGTATCAAAGCCTAATAGCTCACTTTTAATTACTCTTTTTATTTATTTATTTCCTAAGCTATTTGAGATGTCAAATTTTGATAACCTTTCAGTCACTAGGCCTCCACCATTTGATGGATCCAATTATGCCTATTGGAAAGCCAGAATGAAGATTTTCTTAAAATTCATGGATGAGAGTGTGTGGCAAGCCACATTGACTAATTGGACCCCTCCTATCACTGAAGTAATTGGTACCGACGGATTCAAAACTATGAAAGTCACACCTTTTTTCTCTTGGACCACTCTTCAGAAAAGTGAGAGTAGTGCCAATGCAAAGGCTCTAAATGTAATTACTTGCGCACTATCACTGGATGAATTTAAAAGAATTATATCCTGTGATACTACAAAGCAAGCCTGGGATATATTAGAAATGACGCACGAGGGAACAACAATTGTCAAAAAATCTAAAGTCCAAATCCTCACAACCAAATTTGAGAAAATACGTATGGAAGAAAATGAAACTTTCATGGACTTCTATACTAGATTAAATGACATTGTCAACTCTATGTGGGGTCTCGGTGATAAAATCCTAGAAAGTAAAGTCTGTGCAAAGATACTACGGTCACTCCCTGAACGATTCAATTCAAAGGTGACTGCGATCCAGGAACTTCGTGATACAGATAATATGAGGGTAGAAGAATTAGTTGGCTCATTACAGACTTATGAGTTAACTTTTAAAGCTCCTAAAGGTAAATCTATTACCCTTAAATCTTCTAAATGTATTTCTCAAGAAAATAGTAATAATTCTGATTTAAAAAAATTCTAAAGATGATATGACTCTTTTAGCTAAAAAGTTTTATAAGATTTTCAAAAGTAAAAAGAGGGTTGATTTTCAAAAATCTAATGAAAAGAAAAGATCTAAATCTAAAACTTGAAAATCTTTAAAAGACGGTCAATGTTACAACTGCCATGAATATGGGTATCTAGCAAACAAGTGTCCTAAAAAGGACAAATCAAAAAAGAAAGGTATGTTGGCTACTTGGGATGAATCTTCCTACTCTGAAGCCTCTTCTACGTCGGAAGATTCTAAAACCGAGTCGGGTAATGAAGTTAAAGCCCTTATGACTCTAGCCAAGTTCATTTTTTCAGATAATGATGATTCAACTAGTGAAGAAAATCTGAATAGTGATCATGAAAATGAAGAAGACCTTCAAGATACTTATAATGACCTATACAAGGAAAGTTGTAAAATTACTGTTAAACTAAAACTTCAAAAAGAAAAGTTTTCGAAACTTAAAGAAAATTTTGCTAGTCTTGTTTTAGAAAAATCTCACATTTTAGATTATTTTGAAAAAACTAAGTGCGACTTAAATTTCAAAACCTCCCTTGTTGAAAACCTACAATTTGAAAATGAAAAGCTAAAATTTGAAGTCTCTTCACTTTTGAGTTTAAAAGACACTTGGAGGTATGCCCAAGGTGATCCTAAGTTAGAAAAACTCTTATCCGAATCCAGAAAATGTGGGGATCATTTTAGATTGGGCTACGACAAAAGTATTCCTCCCAAATATAAGAATACTCCACCCAAATTTGTGAAAGGAGAGTCTTCAAACTCAAATGGAAAAAGTCTGAATCAAAACTATTCTAAATAGGCTAAGACTTTTCAAACTTTAAAACTTAAAAGCAACCATATCAACTATAAAAATCAGAATCAGAATCCTTTAGCTGAGAAAATTGTCGATTTACTTAAGGAGCTCTTAAAATCTAACTTAATGGGTCAGTCTTATAATAACTTCAAACATAAGAAGACCAACCATACTCCCAAACACTCTCAAACCTAAAACTGTAATGAAATGGGTTTCTAAGGTTACTTGCTTGGTTGCCCACACTACTTTCAAAGCTACAAGACATTCGAAGTGGTACCTAGATAATGGATGCTCCAGACACATCACTAGTGACAAAGGTTTGTTCACCAATTTTAAAAATATGATTGATGGTTCAGTGGCATTCAGTGATGGTAGTAATTACAGGATTGTTGGCCAAGGTATAGTTCAACTCTTTAACCTCCCTTTATTTGAGAATGTTTTATATGTAGAAGATTTAAAGCATAGCTTATTAAGTATCTCTCAAATATGCGATAATAATCATAGTGTAAAATTTACTAACCAAGGATGTGAAATTCTAAATAAAAATAGTTCTGTAATATTAACTGGTCACAAAACTTCTGAAAACTGCTATATCGTGAGTGATTTTAGCTCATCTAATCTATCATGTTACATGGTCCATACCAATGAGACCGAATTATGGCATAAATGCCTTGGACATGTATACTACCGCAACTTATATAGATTGAGCAAAAGAGAGTTGGTAAGAGGCTTACCCAAAATATAGAAAATAGATAAAATATGTGGCGAATGCCAGATTGGTAAACAAACTAGGAGTGCTCACAAAAAGGTGAACTCCAATGCTACATCTAAACCACTCGAACGTCTCTATATGGACCTTATTAGACCAACCAGAACGGAGAGTCAAGGTGGCAAGAAGTACATACTGGTAATTGTTTATGACTTTACCACATATACATGGGTAGTCTTCTTAAGGGACAAATTAGAAACTCTCGATGAAGTAAAAAGGATCCTTAAATGTATTTAAATGGAAAAAGGTTCTCAAGTCTGTAAGATCCATAGTGATCATGGATCAGAATTTGAGAATAGCAGTTTTGAGAAATTTTGCAGTGATCAGGGAATTATCACATGAATTCTCTGTGCCCAAAATACCTTAACAAAATGGTATAGTAGAAAGAAAAAATAGAGTGCTTCAAGAAATGTTAAATAGTATGAAGCTCCCTAAAAATCTTTGGACCGAAGCCGTAAATACTGCTTGTTATATAATCAACCGCATTTATACTAGAAAATCAAACGGTAAAACGGTTTATGAAGTATGGTTTGATAAGAAGCCTACTGTCAAATACTTTCGAGTTTTTGGCAGCAAGTGCTACATTTTACTTGACCGAGAAAATCTAGGTAAGTTTGACACCAAAAGTGATGAAGGGATATTTTTAGGGTATGCTCTGAATAGTCGAGCATATCGAGTTCTTAATAAGAGGACTGATGTTATTCAAGAATTCATTAATGTGGTCATTGACGATCACTTGAGTACACCTGTCTCAAGTTCAAAAAAATGATGAAATTCCTCTAATTGATAAACCAGATACTTCATCAAATCAACATAACACTGAACTGAGGACAGTTAAAGACCATCCAACTAATCAGATTCTTGAAAACCCTCTCACTGGTATGTGCACTCGTAAATAACTAGAAGATATGTGTAATTACATGTACTTTACATCTCAAATTGAACCGGCTAATGTAAAAGAAGCTCTTATTGACGAAAACTGGATTGTTGTGATGCAAGAAGAGCTTAATCAATTTGTTAGAAATGATATTTGCTACTTAGTTCCTAGACCTAAAGATAAACACATTATCGGAACAAAATGGATTTTAAAAAATAAGTCTGATGAACTTGGTAATATTATTAGAAACAAGGCTAGGCTAGTTGTACAGAGGTACACTCAAATTGAAGGTATTGATTATGATGAAACCTTTGCCCCAGTACCTCATCTTAAATCAATCAGACTATTTATATCCATTGCATGCTTTAAAAAGTTTAAAATATACCAAATGGATGTAAAGAGTGCTTTCTTAAACGACGATTTACATGAAGAAGTGTATGTTAAACAACCAACGGGTTTTGAAGACCCTAAGAATGCTAATCATGTCTACCGTCTCAAAAAGGCACTCTATGGTTTGAAATAAGCTCCCAGGGTATGGTACAAAAAATTTACTAAGTTTCTACTAAGTCATAACTTTATAATGGGAAGTGTTGATAAGACATTATTTGTAAAGAAACATAATGATCACATTTTAATAGTGCAACTTTATGTTGATGATATTATTTATAGATCTACCTGTGCTAACATGACTGTTGAGTTTACAAATCTTATGAAGTCTAAGTTCGAAATGAGCATGGTTGGGGAATTAAATTATTTCCCAGGGTTTCAAGTAAAATAGCAACCTGATGGCTTCTTTATCTCTCTAACCAAATATGGTTTGAACTTAGTTAAAAAGTTCGAAATTGAGAATGGGAAAAATTTTGATACTCTTATGAGTACTTCCTTAAAAATCTTAAAGGACTCTATAGGTAAGAATGTGGATCCTAAATTGTACCGCAGTATGATAGGTAGTTTGCTTTATTTAACTAGAAGGCGACCTGATATTGCATTTAGTGTAGGAATTTGTGCTAGATATTAATTTGACCCTAAAGAGTCACATTTAATTGTTATTAAGCGGATTATGCGATATGTCGCTAGTTCAGCTAATCTTGGTCTCTGGTATCCACATGATACTAGTGTGCAATTAGCTGGTTACACATATGCTGATTGGGCTGGTAACATTGATGATAGAAAATCAACCAGTGGTGGTTGTTTCTATGTGGGGAATTGTTTAGTTTATTGGCTAAGTAAGAAACAAAGTTCCGTATCGCTTTCAACTGCTGAGGCTGAATACATTGCGGCAGGTAATGCATGTACTCAGCTTGTTTGGATGAAAAGAATATTAAGCTATTATGGAATTGCACAAGATTCTATGGTTTTATATTGTGATAATTCTAGTGCTATTAATATCTCCAAAAATCCAATCCAGCATTCACGAACCAAGTATATTGACATTAGATATCACTACATTCGTGAATTAGTGGAAGGAAAGATAATTTCTTTGGAATATATTCTAACCGAGACTCAACTTGCTGACATATTCACAAAACTGCTCGACAAAAGTAGGTTTGCTAAATTGAAATTTGATCTTGGTATGTGCAATTTGAATTGATTATTCATAGATTTCTGTATCATAATATATATATATATATATTATTTTAAATGTTTAAAATTTTAAATTTTATGAAAAATGCATATTTTGGGCTGTGCATGACCAGTCGAGTACATACTCGACCAGTCGTGACACGATCGGTTGAGCATGTACTTGACCAGCAGTGTAGTGCGGGTTTGGTGCTTTATTTGAGGAAAAAAATCATTTTTTCCTCATTTTGGGCTTCTTCTCCAACAACTCCTAGGTCGATTGGTTGAACCCATCATTTATTTCTTCAAGGTTAGTGCATTGTTTTCATTTTCCTTATAGAATCAAGTTCTTAGCACTCCCTTTTCATCATTGGTGTTGTTTATTTCTTGATTCATAGTTGTTTTTGGGGCTTTCTTCTAAAAAATCTGATCTAGTGAAAACCCTCCCTACCTCTTTAGTAATCTCTTGGTTCCTTGCTATCTTTGGTACAAATGGAGGGTATAACCAAAAATAAAGGATCTCATGGTCCTTCTTCTTCTCGATCAACTCCTATAACAGTGCGTCACCTTCGGTCACCCGAAGATGATCCCTCTTATGTACGGGATATTAGGTTACACAATGTCATAGTTGAACGACCTGTTAATGTTGATCATCTAGCTTCGTTTGATATCATTTCCATCCTTCAGTCTGTAAGATAGGATAACATACTGCATTGGGGTGGGCCGGCATACCGCTCCATTGCACAAGCTATATATGCTTGTATTTCTGATTTTTCTACAGAAAATCTAACATTTACCATCTCAACCAGAGAAGGTCCAATTGATGTGGATCGACATCTTATCTCTGGCCTAAAGGATTTACCTATCAATGATGATGGTATTCCCATTAACACTCTAGTTGCAAAACCATCTGAAACTGAGAAACGAATGCTAACTAGAGATTTGTGCAATATAGATGCGGAATATAATACTACTGGAAATGCGCTTACCTCAAAGTATTTGTTACCTAGATACAAATTCCTTCATAGGATATTCATTTCAAATGTCTATCCTCGTTCTGGTAACAAAACCGAACTCACTACATTCGTGGTCCGTATTCTTCATTCCATCATCTCTGGTACATTTGTATGTCTTCTTTCTTTGACTTGTCATTGCATCATTTAGTTCCGTCTCCATCCAGGACACAGTGACATTCCCTTCACTTATCTTATGACTGTGTCGGCCACCCATAGTTTAGTTGCAATGCCTATTGGAGAAGTTCCAATTCATCACTTACCATTCAACAACCCCAATATTAATAAGATGAATTTGAAGTTGGCCCCAGGCCAAGTCAATGTGGGAGCTGGTGGAGTTGCCACAAATGAAGAGGAGGATGATTTGCCTCTAGATGACATCAATATGGATAATATTTTTGATGAAATAGAATCCGATTCAGCTGATGATCCTAACTATCAGCAATTTGCCTTTGATACGCGTTTGCGCTCACTCGAGGAGAAGGTAGAAAATATGAATGTGTCCCATGATTTGCAATTCAAATATATGTGCAAGTATCTGAAATGCATTAACAAGGGACTTCATCAAATTGACCTTACCATACCTGCTCCTTCATCGGGTTCTAATTAGTCTTTAATTATGTGATTTGTAATAACTTTTCTAATACTTGGATTTTTTTTTATTTTTTTTTTTGGGATTGAACTTGGTTGATCTTGCTTATGGATTTAATATCTTGAATATCTTGTTCATTTCTTCCTAATTACTCTTCTTATTCTTCCTTATTTATCTACTTCCTGTTCCATTTATTGGTTCTTTCCTTTGTCATATTGTGACAAAAAGGGGGAGAATTTTATCATGCTTGTGATATGTGGCATGTGGATTGTGGATAAGTAGTCTTTCATTTTTTTTATAAGGGGGAGTAAGTAAGGGGGAGTATTGTTGAGGGAGTTGATGCAAATTGTTTTGACCTATTTATAACTGGTGCATGATTCTTTGATCACGTTATAACTGGTTTATATTGATAACTGGTGCATGATTCTTTATTATGCATATTATGCCTATGTTTAATGAAGTATGTTTTGTCACAAATTTGACAAAGGGGGAGATTGTAAGTTCTATATTTTCTACCTCCTATGATTGTCAAATTTTGTAGTGTCAAAACCTCTTGGAATCTGTCTTGTGTAGCGCATTTACAAATTCCTGCTTCTCATGTACAAGAACAAAGGTCTTTACCTCAAGAACTTCAAGAACAAGATTACATGTTCATGTTCAAGTTTAACACCAAGTGTGAATTCAATCTTTCAAGCTTCAATAGTTCAAGTTTTTAAAGCTTCGTCTAAGTCAAGACAAAGTTCTTTACTTTGAACCTTAAGCTTAAGCTTTAATGTTAGTCATATTCAAGCTTCAAAAGTCTCAAGTTTAAACTTCATCATATGTCAAGATCTGAAGCTTCATGAACTTCAAAGAATGATTATTAACTGAAGCAAAAGAATATTCAATGTTCATACATCTTGTATAAGGTATGAATGACACTAGATTGACCTTAGGGCAGGTCATTTTGAATACATAATTCAATTAACTCCTTTTATAAGTGCATAGTCTGTTTTTCGACTAGTCTTAGGATATGTTTGACTAGTCCTAGCACTGGCTCGACCAGTCCTAAGTTTGTTTATAACTTTCGGGATTTTTTGTTAGAGCCTTGACCCGTCCTGGAGACTGCTCAACCGATTGTGTGAACAGTGCTCGACCTGTGTTCGACCAGTCCTGCAGGCTTAACTCAAAGTCCAGCAACTAAATTGAGTTCCACATGACCAGTCATGAACAGGACTCGACCGGTCGAGCAGGTCCTTCGACTAGTCGTGGAATGGTCTTATCTTATCGCGCTCAAAATTTCAAAAATCTGTTGGACCTACAACCAGTCGTGCCGACCTCGGGACCAGTCGAAGATGCGATTTCAAGTAAAATCAATATACCGCTCTGAGAGATAAGTTTGTGATATTCTTTAGCTATTTAGTGCTCATTTTATATTCTCTTTAATTAGCTTTCTGCATTTGATTTTGAGTTTCTACATTCCAATCTTATTTGAAAGAGGGGTTGAAATTTTCCCATTTCTTGGAATCAAAATCAAATCAAGCTAGCCCAAGGTGATTTAATTTAAAATCAATTTAGAACCTAAGACCATTTCATAAGTGAGTGTGAACATTAAACTTCTACTCCGAATTAGTTCTTCCGGGCTGCATCAAAAGGAGAATATCCAGATAAGTATTTTACAGTTTTGTAAAATTTATTCTTTTGGTTTCATTGAGATTGTGCCAGAAAAATCTTTCTTTTGATTTGTCTGAGGTGATCCAGAAAACTCAGAGTGTGGGTTTTTTGTATTGTGTAAGCCCACTTGAAAGACACAATTGTGAGGGTTTTAGGTGAACCTTGAAAAACCTATTTTCATAGTGAACGCTAATATCCACTGTGTGAGGATATTAGGAGTGGAGTAGTTGTGTGGCTATTTTTCTAAACAGTTGATGTACACAAAAGTAAACCACTATAATTTCTGGTCTTGTGGTGATTAATTGAATATTTCATTTTGTGGATGTTGTAATTTCCCTTCACGCATTTGTGGAGAATGATCATAATCCTTTTATGTATGTGTGGGCATGTTATAATAGCTTAGATTCTTTTCTTGTTATTTTATTTTTATTCCTCTGTCTCAGTTTGAGTTTTTGATACACGGACCATTCTAGTAAGGTTGTCCTAACATAAACCTTTAGTTTTTGGTGTAAGGTTGTCCTTAGAACAACATCTGTATCAACCTCTCAATACTTGTACATTTGAGGTTGTTATCTATTTCAGCATTGTGGAATTGTTTATGAGCTATCTCTATTTATTTATTTAAATTCCCCCCCCCCCCTAGGACTCTTAACTCGGCATTTTCACGGTGCACCAAAGGATCATTCCTGAGGAAGGGGGGTCAAGCGACGAGGAGGTTGATGACATGATCATCCAATATCCTAGACAAGATGGTGATCGAGAATATAGGGCAGATCGAGAGTTCAGGATGAAGGTCTATATCCCTAGCTTCGATGTCCAACTTCATATTAAAGATTTCCTCGATTGGCTTTCTGAAGTTGAGTGATTCTTCGAATATATGGAAAATTTTACAACGAAGAATGTCAAACTTGTGGCCTACAAGTTAAAGAGTGGAACTTCAGCTTGGTGGGAGCAACTGCAACTTACACGAACAAGGTAGACGAAAGCATTAATCCGCACATGGTGGTAGATGAAACAGCTGTTATGGCAACGATTCCTCCCTAGCGACTATGATCAGGTATTATTCCAATAATACCAAAATTGTCGGCAGGGTAGTCGGTCAGTGAGAGATTACGCAGAAGAATTCTACTGTTTGGTGGTGTATTCCCTCGAACTTTTCGATGCTCAGGCATCGAAAGTCCTCGAGTATTACCATAAGATTCAACGTGACATATACATGTGTACGATACCAATCTAACTATTCTAACTTTACAACCTTACCCTAACACTAACTTAACCGTTAGGGATGATCTTCATTTATAAATCAAACTATCTGACCGTTGAATTTCAAGACAAGTCCATCCATCACATGATTTGACGAAGTACTTTTCCTTAGATGACATGACGAATAACTCCCTATCCATAATGATTTAGATATACGTTCTTTTGTAAGAATTGCTTAAAAATGTGTCTATAACCATGTGGAGCCATTAGATTTCCCAAAACTCATAGATCGGCAGTAATTACGAAATTGCCACTAACCTAGCCATGGTCTGTTTCATGTGAAATTTTATATCATGCCTAATTATCACAAATTAATCGTACACCTTGAATTTCAGCCCTTAGATCATAGTAAACTACCTACTTGACCTCTACATCCGTCCGTACACTTATCAGATCAAGATTCTGATCTGTTTATCTTGTTCATCACCTATGAATATGCTTAACCCACCATTAGAACTACGATCTGAGAAACCTACACATGTGAATAAGACACTCTAATCTGACGATACACATGCTTTACCCCTAATCCTCCAGAAACCCGCTTTACATCTATCCGTTTACGAAACTAACCGTATATACACCTATATACATAGTAAGTGTGATAACCATCAAGTTCCCTTATTTTTAACTAGTCATCTGACCCTCCTTCATATTTGGATCCGCCACACGTGCCACAAGAACATCACGATAAACCAATCATCATGAAGATCTTAGGTTCTAGGTTCAAACCACCCGGTAACTTATCAATCAGAAGTGTATAAATGTTATTTGGAATTACAGATTGTGTTAGTCACTAAAAGAGTATCTTGGTTGTCCTTGATGGATCAGGGCCCAAATTTAACTTGTCGAGAGGGTGTGAAAAATAATGATCACCTGTCAAATTTCACCTCGTTTGGACGATAAAGTTGGGAGTTACGGATGACATAAGTTTAGATTAAAAAAAAGGATAAATTTGTAAATAAGATATACTATTTGCATGGCATTCTCCGGAAGAGAACTTCAATTAAGTTTTTAACGGTGAATGTTTTCGTGTACTAGGTTGGAGTCTGTGGCCCACCTGATTTATGGAATTACTTCATTTTCAACCTTATCTCCTAAAATAGTGCAGTGAACCAAACAGACGGAGTGGATCCCTGAAAGAAACATTCATGTGGCCCCACCAAATCCCACAACCAATCATGTGACTTTATTGTACTGGTTCAATGACGTTTAACCATTAGGAAGCATCCACTTATCACACGCGTGTGGCACACCAAAGACTTGGACTTGCTCCATATTTTGGCCCAAGGCCTAACATGGCCCTACAAAACTATTGAAGGGAGTGGATTTCTCAAAAAATAGTCACTATGGATGTAACGCCCCGTATTTTCAGAACTCGAGTATATGACTCGTTTCCCAAAAACCCGAGTGTTAATCTTAAAAGATGGTCAAACTCGAGTGTATTTTTTTTCCTTTATCAAAGTAAGTAGATGAGCGTAGAATGGACAAATCAATATAAAAGAAAATTTTTATTTCGTTTATAATATACAAGTGGTTGCCCATAATGACTTATACAAACCAATGTCTCAACATCAACGATTATAAGACTTACATACATAAGAAATAACAAAAAGCATATAAATGTAAGCCACATGACCACGCAGCTCCTCTTAGCAATACGGCCATGCATCCATTACACTTACATAGCTCCTCATCAATCTGATCATATACATCACCTGGGCCACCTGTTCTACCTGTATGGTTGTATATTTAATGGATGAGTAGTCAGCTCAATGTAAATTTCCCTCAAGATTACACACCGCCGTATTAGGTAAGCATAATTATAAAATAATAAAGCAATCAAAACAATACATGATGCAGTCTTTTTAAATGCATGGATGTATGAATGCACATCGGCCTGGGGATGCACATCCAGCCGGACTTGGGCTCGTCGCCCATGCAAATCATTGACCTGGGAAATCATCCAGTCAGACAAGGGTCGATAGTTGGTGGTCTGGGAACTAGTAAAACGATACCCCAAAGATCTTAAGGGCACGTGCTACAGCATTTAGATTAGCCACCCGTCATCGCCAACATGTTATGGATGCATGATTAGCCAAACCATTATTAGTCCAGTTACAATCAGCCAATTTAGGTAAGCTCAAGGTCACTACAGGGAGCTCAGAGCCCAGCATAGGCCGACAGCTCGGGCATAGTGTCCCATACCACCATCCCCAGCTCATGAGACCACCACCTTAGGATGTTTAATGGAAGACCGTTGACTAGTGGTCAATCATATTACAACATATGGGGCTTACCATCGCATGGTTACATAGTATAAAACATCGAGCCCATATAAGAAAAATACCAGGACAAAGACACATAAGGCGATATCAAAGTAAGACACATAAAGCAAATATCAAAACAAGCCACATAGGGCGAGTATCAAAATCATGCGATAAAAGGCCATCCTTGAAAACCGTTGGACACAACAACCTTAGATGGTAGGCCCACATTACTAGTTAATTTAAACCACTATTCAATAACTACTAAGCCAAAGGTCCATTACTATCACAACCAATTGGGTTACATCCCAAGTATGAGTGTACACGTATAGGTGGGGGTTTCCCACTAGTGTACCAGTTTAAGTTCCAAAGCAATTCACAGGCATGGATAAATATTAAGTAGGCAATATAGCAATTCAATTTCCACCAGCCAACACATGTGATTATAAGAGAGAGATGTCAATTATAAATTTAAATAAAAACTATAACTTAAGCGAATGGGAAAATGGAAAGCTCAAGGGGAAGAATCATCACCTGTAGGGTCGTGTTCACATACTTCGTCCAAGATCTCTTGCGGCCTAAGTTGCCCAAGGAATTCCGTAAAAACTCCAGTTTATATTTATCAAGTATTCCTACGGTTTTGTCTAACTAATATGAGAGTTCGAAGGGACACAATAATAAGGTCTTTTAGACTTGCGTTAGAGTGAACAGGCCCACCCTATATTTATCCAAACAGGGTGGCCCTACTGGGCTCAAGCTTATCATCGCTATGGGCTGAACTGGGCCCGTTTTGGCCCAATTGTTGGGTCCAAATTAAACCCAAGTGTGGCTGGCCCACCATAACGTTTATTTTCCATCCAATCTGTTCACAAGGTCACAAGGACCAGAATCAAGAGGAAGAACAATTTTCTCATTGATCCAGAACTTCTGTGACCCCAACGGATTTAATGGTGGCCGGTCAATCTTCCATTGTCTTTGCAGTGAGGTCCCCCTGATTGATAGGTCTGTCTTATTTTTCGTCTCAAGCCTACAAGGAGGATGGATGGTTCCGATGTAACACTTGCCTCAAGATGGGACCCCAGGGGCTTGTTGATGTCATCACATCAGGTGGGTCCACCACTTGGGCAATCAGGATGAATCACATACATCGAGGTGAGGTCTACACAGCTCGTCCAATTCAACGGCGTGGAATGCAAAACATTCATCAAGGAAGGGCCTTACATAGCACTGTCTAAGAATGGACGGTGCTGATGGTCACACGGTACGACACGTAAACCATGTGTGGGCCCCTCAAACCGCTGGCATCAAGGGTAGTGCCTGTCAACAGATGGATGACCCAGATATAAAATATATAAATGAGGTGGGTCCACACGTGGGACCCACCACCACTAGTTATACAACATGTATATATATAATAATACTTCACGTTTCAAATGTCCAGGGCCCGGACCTCAGTTGGTGGACGACCTAGACATGTGGCTCATCCACGAGGCATGAACGGTGTAAATTTGTCCCGAGCCTAAGGACGAGCTCACCAAATGGATGGACGGCTTGGATGAAACACATACAGTGTGTGGGACCCACAGATCCTGCTGACTTCAATCCACAGTGAAATCCACTGTTCAAAAAAAAAGAGGATGGATGGACGGCAAAGATATACTACTTACATCCATGGAGTCTCACCCGTTCCATGTGGGAAATAGATGGACGGCTTGGAAGAGACGTTCATTGATGGACGGCCAGGATGAACTATGAAGGTCCATAGCTGTCGAAATGGATGGACGATCTGACGTGGTGTGGCACACCAGTTGCCATCGGCCCACCTGCACTTGCAGTGTGCGGCCCACTTGGAATCTATCTAGGGTGCGGCCCACTAGCAAGTTAGCGTGGGGCCCACCAGTAGTACATGCATACACATATATTACAACATATAAATAAAATATTATTTTGTTTGTAGGGTGCATGACCAGGGCCTGTTGCTCGTTTTGGACAGCCCACCAATGTGCAGCCCACCTGGTTTTCTCCTTCTCTTTGGTGAGGCCAACCTGCAGTTTGATGAGGCCTAGCATAGCCCACGACCTTCTACTGGGGCTTTTCAAGGTTGTTTCTCAGGCCAGAGACACCCTTCCATCTGGACCGTTGGTGAGGCTGATCCCAGCCCTAAATCAAAGCTCTTACGGTGACATTTTCTAGCCCACTTCCAGCCCCAGGAACGGCCATGATTTCCTATATTTTCTGGCCCAATTTTAGCTTGGTCCTGGGCTCACTGCATGGCTATTATCTAGCTGAGTTTTCAGCTATTTCTAGACTGGAAGACCAGCAGATTTCAGGTTATATTTCTAGCTGAAAAACCTGCTGATATCAGCCATTTTCAGTGTGAACTCAGGCCTGCTCTTTCGGCCTATTTGCATGGTCGGGTGCGGCTAGGTCCGAGCTCTAATCATGGCCCAAAGTACGGCCTTCAACATGGCTGAGAAGAGAGAAAAAAAATGAGAATGGGAGGACTGGGCCATTACCTGGCCGAAGCTGGAGGGTTGCTCACGCCAGTTCTCTCTCTTTTTCTTTTCCTCACTTTTCTCTCCCTCTCTCTTTTCTTTCCCCTTTTCTCTCTTTCTCCCACTCTCTATTCTCTCTGTTTTTGGTGTGGAATTTCCTGAAGCAACAAAGTCTTATTTATAGGCAGTGAGAGGTGCCACCAATGGTTGAAAAAAAAAACCCACCATATGCAATGGTTGGGATTTAAGAATGGCCATGCATGGGGCCCATCCGCGTTTGAGGATGCATTGGTGACATCCGGGGCTACCTAGAAGTACATTCTTTTAGGCCTAGTGGGGCCCATCTTGTTGACGTGGTTGGGTGGGTTTTTAAGGAAGATGACCCACCCAACAATGGTGGATTCTTATCCAAAGGTTCTCAGGGTGATCCAGACCGTTTGATCGGTCTGGTGGGTCCCATAAGTTGTGTGGGGTCCACTTTTCGGACCCTAAGCGATGCTTGGCTCCATCTCATGAGATTCTTCCGATTTCTTCTCTCTTTCTCATGAGATGAGAGAGTTGCTTATCTCTTTTCATACCTCCCACCTGGGAGGGCCGGGATGGTGCCACTTAGCCTCATTAGATGGTCCTAGGCGTGATAGCTTCTTATAGCCAAAAATGGAAATCCTACCTTTTCCTTCCTTATGGCTTGCCTAGCTATTTCTGGTCATGAGGATGCCTCCCCTAGCTGGCTCGTGGGTGCCAGAAATCCCCTAGATAAAGAGGTGCTGGCTTGCATCCCAAGTTACCTGATGGTTGTTATATTTTATTTTAAAATAATATTAAAATTTGAATTTTCAAATTTTCGATAATTTCCCTCCACATTTGAAAAGTGTTGGTACTTTTATGTTGTGGGTTTTGTCCCACATCGGATTTGACAAAGTAAACTATCTTGTATATAAGATAGTATTTTTGCCTAGGGCTTGTGCCCCTTTCAGGGGGCATGTGAATTTAGTCCTGTGGGGGGGCTATGCCAATAGCTCTAATCTATGTCATTGACCACACGCGCGCGCGGACGTCGAGCCGTGCCAAGCCGAGTCCGAGTCCGTGTCCGTATGCGTGTGCCCGTGCACGTGCACGACGCGACGCGACGGGACGGGACAGGCCGGGCTGGGCACGGGCGCCGGTGCGGGTGCGGGTGCGGGTGTGGTGTGAGTGTACTTGCATGGGTGTGTGTATATATGGGTACTCGCAGGACTTTATTTGCGAGAGTGTACTTGCACTTGCGCCTTTTCGTTTTAAACCAGAGAGATGCATCCCTTCCGGTTGGTCGCACCTGTTAGGTTTAAACCCAACGGACCTAACCTTTTGTAAAGGGTGTTTATACACCACTTCAGAGTCTATATAAAGACTACCGATTCCAGTTTTAAATATACGAAAATACTCTCTCTTATAAAACTCTCTCTGATACGGTTTTCATTTTCATTACTGAGTTCATCGCTGAGTTCATCGCTGAGTCAACTCAGCACTTTCGGATTAAACTGCAAGTGGTTCGAGCCCGCGTATAGTGAGTGCACCGCTGGGACCGGGTCATAGTCGTTGTATCCTGGAGGTCATTGCTCTGGAAACCTGTTGCACTTGGGACGCTGTCCAAGGGGAGCAAATTCGATTTCAAGCCGAGTGACTCAGTCACGCCTCGACTCAATTCAATAAGTTCTTCTTTCTCAAAATCTTATTTTATTTTTTGGTTCTTGATTTTAATAGTCTATTTAATTCAACCAAATATTCCAACAATGGTCCCAGATTGTGGATCCTAGCCACATATCCAAGGAATGGACGGTCTAAGCCTAATTCCCTTATTCCTATGCATGGGCCCGAACTCCTATACCGTTTTAGTTAGGAGGGCCCCACGAGAAAAGTGGACTGTTTGGATTGCTCAAAAAGTGGCTAGGATGGTCCACTTTGGGGCTTAAAACCTCTCAGTTCAAAATTCCAACGGCAGGAAGATTTTTTTGAAAATTTTTTTTTCTTCTTTTTCGTATTTTGCTCGATCAAAGGTCATTTGACCATCATGCTTTGACCAATGCACATCGTGCATACTACTCACAAGGTGCTCATGCACCATATGTGGCCCTATTTGTGTTGGTGATGACTCATCCATTCCGTTTGACCACTTTAAGGGTCCCATTAGGGCGTCCCGACCCACTTTGGACCATTGATGAGGCTCAGGTAGGCCGTTGTACACCTTTTGGGGCCATATTTGGCCCACATATCGAAATTCAACGGTCAGATGGATTTCAATTCAATCATTAACTGTTAAAAGGTACTTAAGAATTCATTTAGGTGACTGAGGCCACTCATTCTATGATTTTAGAACGTTAAATATTTGTATTGGGGCCAATTCAACATTTATTGTTATTATTATTATTACTATTATTATTATTTATTTCCTTTATATATCTTGTCATATATAATTTATATTATCATAAATTTTTAATATATATAAATTATATGAATATCAGTAAGCAGAGGTTAATATATATATTATTTGTATAGCCATATATGTATTAGGTTCTAAATTTTATACAAGTCATTAAATTGTTTGAAATAGGTTATTTAGTATATTTTATTTTTACGTATTACAAACTCTATAGCTTGTAGTTTATATTAATGATGTTATAAGTATATGCATATAATATGGATTATAGTTACATATCATTTTAATGTGAAACTTTAAATATTTATAAAGTATATAAATAGCATTTCATAGTATATATATTTAGGTCGTATTAATTTCTTATATTTTTATTAAATTAAATTAAATGGTAACACTCGAGTACTGAAAAGTACGGGCTGTTACAGTGGACCCCACACCTAAGGTGCGTATGCACTAAGAGCATGCTCACCCGCAGCACACGGGTTCAGCCTACTCGATCAAATGAGCAGTGACCGATAAAAGAGGAAATTCCTCTCTTCGCGTCTTCCTTCCACCAGCAACAAACAGCTGTTCGCTATTTTGATCAGTGGACCACCATCCATGATCCACTTCGATGATCCAAACCATCCATCTTGACAGGCTCTCAAAACTGACCAAAACCCAACTCTTCACACTCGTCTCTATGCAACCATGTACACATGAGATCCAGCGCAAGCTGAGTTGTACGCACATCTTATTTCCAAAAATGGAAATCTTCCATGGTTGCCAGGCTGGCTGCGCACATGCAGATCTCCTTCAATCTTTGCCCTCCACCTCAGTGAATCCTTACCTTACAATCCAGGTAGACTTTAGGGTTTCTTTGCAATGAAAGAGCCGTCGCATGCCAACCTCGAACTGTTAAGTAAAAAATGAATGACCGTCTGTTTGGAGGGCCCCACAAGGTTCAATGATCCAATCCACAGCCTCCATGTGCACTATCATATTCGAATCTGCCATGAGAGAGCTCGTCATCTTCCCCGTTCAACAGAAAAAATCCATCCTCTGGGATGGGCCATATTTTCCTGATCACGGACGTCTGTGAGGTGGGCCAATGTCCCAGAAGTTTATCTATGTAGTCCGATCGTAGCCATACTGTTAGATTACCGTAAGTCATCTCTGATCTTATTGGCTTATACGATTGAACCTATAACTAATCCCACCGATTAGTTAGAATAGAAGCCTCTAGCAACAGTTTAGGGCATTCTTTCGAAAAGAAAGAAAGCTAGAAAGAGAATCAGAGTAGAGAGAAGAGGGGTCATTTTGGTGCTGCATCAAGTCGAGTCGACTCAGCTCACTGCTGCGAGTTGGGGTTAAGTCTCGAGCTTCATCTGGTTCTTTCAAAGGAAGAGGAAAAGAAAGGGAGAAACTGAGGAAGACAAGTAGAAGAGATGGAGGAAGAAGAGGAAGCAGAGAAAGAGAAGAAAGGCGGGTCGTCCACTAGCCGCACCACCACTACCAAGTCTCGGTGAGTTAACTCAGTGACCGATTTAGTCCAGAAATCCATCCGGACATTTCATCAAATAGGAGAAGGAAGAAAGAAGAAAGAAGAAAGGAAAGAGTGGAGAGGAGAGAAGAATGAAGGAGAAAAGAGAAACGAGAGAGAGAGAGAGAGAGATAGGACTTGTGAGGGGGATGCAGCTGAGTCGACTCGGTTGAAAACTGAGTCCAACGAAGTCAAGATTGGACATGGTCCTGGACTAGGTCCAGCTGGAGTTCCTGCAAGAAAGATGAGGAGAGGAAGAGAAAGGAAGAAAGGAAAAGGGAGAAGGGAGAGGTTTGGAATGTTGGGCACTTGCTGAGTCAACTCGGTGGGGTCATTGGGCCGAGATTGGCTCGAGTTGGGCGTGAATCTAAAGTTCCGGCAAGAAAGATGAGGAGAGGAAGAGAAAGGACGAAAGAAAAGGGGAGAAGCGAGAGGTTTGGAATGTTGGTCACTTGCCGAGTCAACTCGGTGGGGTCATTGGGCCGAGATTGGCTCGAGTTGGACGTGAATCTGGTCGATTCCAGACCTTGTCGGGCCGAGTTTCGCCACTAGGCGAGTCGGTATTCACCTCTTATTACCATTTTCATTATTATTATGATATTATTATTATTATCATTAGGATAATTAGTATGCTATTAAAATTATTATCATTATCATTATTAGATAATATTGTCATTTCTATTTTGAGTTTGTATAATTATTAATATTAGTTCTTACTAAATTATGTTTTATCATTATTAATTTTATTATCATTTATAGCATTTATTAAACTCTTAATTTATGATAATAGACATTAGTGGGGGGATTTATACTAATTCACAAATTATCATTAATAATATTATTCTATTCATTGCGTAAAAGTTAACTAGAGTTCAAGTTCTAAAACCTACACTTAGATATAGATTGTTGGATAAAGCCCCAAAATTTACATAATCCAAACTTAAATCCTAACCATTTAAATTTCGTTACGTTGTAATATAACCGCTCAAATATTCTAACTTTGTTAGATCTTGAACTAGGGCGGGTATGATTAACTCTAGCATCATTGGAAGACGAACCAACTCTTGAAAGCTGAGGATCACCCTTCAAGCTTTTCCACATCTTGATAATTAGCCTTGTTATTTTTCTTTGCGCATTTATCTCATTAATTGATTAATGTAATGAATTGCTTTTATGAATTTTAATTCCTTAAGATAATTGGTGAATTGGATTCAACGTGAATTAAATGCCTCTAATCTAATGTGAAAAGTATGCTTTAGATGTGCATGTGATATCCCGATATTGTTATAAATAATTTAGTTTATCATCTATGATTACATGATAGTGTTTTTAGGAAATCCTCGAACTAGTGGCCACCTGTGTTGTGGATTAAATAAATTTACATTGTGGACTTATCACTTGGTGGATCATTTATGCCTATATGGCTGTTGGGGAATAATCCCTTCTTATCGTACCATTAAATCGAATATTCGGCCCTTGTAGCTTTTATGGAATAAGTGCCCCACATGGCATTAATGAATTATTTTATATAACTTTGCTGTGGTAAGTTTCACTTTTTGGACAATGGTTGGCCACTAGTTGAAGAGATTTCCCTTAAAACATTATATTTGTTAGTCTCATGAGCCAGGGATGGTGGAATGAGACACTATGCCTGAGCTGTCGGCCCATGCTGGGTGACCAACCCCCCATAATGACCTTTGAGGTTTTCTAAATTGATTATTTGAATTTGGAATAATAATGGCTAGGCTAATCATGCATTTTCATGGCATATATTACGGTCTTTTTCGGGTGGTTAGTTCTCTTTGGGTGTACCTTTGTGTACTTTTTCGGGTGACTAACTCTCTTTGGGCAATCTATATATTATTATGGTCTTTTTTGGGTGATTAGTTCTCCTTGGGTGTACCTTTGTGTACCTTTCCGAGAGACTAAATTTCCTTGGGTGATTTATATATTATTTTGGTCTTTTTCGGGTGGTTAGTTTTCCTTGGGTGTACCTTTGAGTATTTTTCTAGGTGACTAACTCTCCTTCGGCGATCCTTATATTATTATGGTCTTTTCCGGGTGGCTAGTTCTCCTTGGGCGTACCTTTGAGTATTTTTCTAGGTGATTGGTTCTCCTTGGGCGACTTTTTTACCAGCTGGATGTGCATCCCCAGGACTGTGAGCATATGCATGCATCCATGCATTTAAACAAGATTATCTTATGTGATTTATTTAATGAATGCGTATCTGATGAACCCTATCTGATTTCCTCTAATAATTATTGTGTAATATTTGTTATATGTTGTTTTTGATAACTATACTTAACTATCTTGATACTGCGATAAATCTTGGGGGTATATCTCATTGCAATAGCCATTGACGCTATTGAACCGTATTCAGTGTGCAGGAGATGCAGATGACGCACATGCGGGCGTTCATATGGAATGGGAGGAGCCAGATGATCTTATGACTCCTTATTCCTAATTTCATTTATAATTAATTTGTATTGTCATGTTTATAAAAGTTATGACATTGATTTGTATAAGTTTTTGGGTAACCACTTGAAATCTTGGTTATGTATATTTGGACTCCCTCTTATACTTGGATTGTTTTTATTCCGCTTAAATGGTTAACTCTGATAAAGAAAAAAATATACGTAAGATTTGAGATATTTTAAAGGTTAAGACTCGGGTTTTTGAAAAATGAGTAGTGTACTCGGGTTCCGGGAACTGGGGTGTTACAGGCAGTGTGTAATGATTTGGTCAAGACTGAATCGTAGCAAGTTGCCCGATTTAATGGTGGATTGTGTATGTTGATTCGGGATTGGGTCCAGATGTAGTTTGAGAAACAGGATAGGCCTATCTATTAATTGTAAAGGGTTTCGAACTCGATTCCACCATCATCCTTGAGAAACTAAAACCCTTACTGCATGAGTTTAAAGAAATTTGGTTCAATGACTTCCTGATGGATTGCCACTCATGCGCGATATTCAATACTATATTGACCTTGTCCTTGGGTCCAGCTTACCCAATCGTCCTCACTATCGGATGAGTCCGAATGAGTGCAATATTTTGTAAGAGAAAGTGAATGAATTGATATGTAAGGGTCTTATTCGAGAAAGCATGAGCCCATGCGTCATATCGTCTCTATTAGTGTTCATAACCCCAAGTGCAGGGTCACGATGTAGTAATAACTCGGTAAGACCGAGGTCGAATCCATAGGGACTAAACTTGTACATATTATGAAAAGAACTAGAACTAGAACACGATTTAAATCTAAAATCTGAATAAAAAGAAAGTAATTGTGAAGGATTTATTAAATATTAAAGGGAAACTAGGGTGTCAAGGATCCACTTGTACCTATCAAGATGCTACCTTATTTGATTCAAGAAACACAATTGGAATTTGAGTCATATCCTATCTAATTAGAAGATGAGAAAATTAAGCTTCTGAACTTGTCATAGATCTAGTCCACATATGAAGGAGTATTGTGATGATTGGAAGGGATTCCATCATCTTACCATGCCTAGGAGACGATGGTGAATAACAAGATTTACCAATCACACAACCTCAAAACAGGAAAATAAGATATTCAAAGTTATCACAACATATATTGTAATTTGAGTCACAATAAATCATAGAAAACTGAAAATATTCCTTTAATATCAAACTAGAAATCATGATGTTCAACATAAACAAGAATTAAAGAAAAATGAACATCCCAAAATGCTATAAGCTTCACCTCTTAGCTCTAGATAAGAGATTAGCTAGTTATAGCTAACTAAAAAATATAAGAAAGATAAAAATATTTACTAGTACCCATGAAGAAATCGAAATAGAAGAACGTCGTCGGCCCTCCACCTAGGCCTCATTTACCTCTCCAAACCCTACAAGATGCTTTGGAGCATTATAGGGACTCCTATTTATAGTTGTGAAACTCCAACTTTCGCACTAAGTTGGAAAAATTCGCAAACTGCCTCAAATTTGCGTAGTCCGCGTAAAATATGCGTAACGCCTTCGATCAATCAAACAGTCTTTGATTGATCGAAAAATCATCCAAAACTATTTAGTGAGTTTGGCTTGAAAAATTCTAAAATTCTTAATTGAATCGAACTTGCTTTGATTGCACCTTCAATGCTATCTAAGTTCTTCGATTGCATCGAAAAATCGTCCACAACTGTCCAGCGAGTTTGGCTTGAGAAATCCCAAAATTCTTGATAGCATCAAACTGTCTTCGATTGCACATTCGATGTTATCTAAGTGTCTTCGATTGCATTGAAGTTTATTCTGGCACTTTTTCAAAACTATGTTTTTCTGGCCCCGGAATTTCAGAATATCTTTTTTTCAGGACAATTTTCAAGATTTCTTTTCTTCACTTCAAATCTTCGATTCTCTTCATTTCTCACTTGGTTTCCTTGCATCATTGAAATGTGAATTCTTCATTAATAGTTTCTAAATCTCCAATTCTTCATTATCTTCTTTTGAGTTCTAAATCCATCCTTTTAAACGCATATTTATCATAAATTCTCGAATCACCTTGCATGACAAAAACATATATAATTAAATCAAATTATCAATCAAATGCCAGGAAAACTAATGTAATTAAAGGTTTAAATATGTAATATTTGAGTCTCAACAATTAGTTCTTACGAAAGATGAGATTTGGTGCATGTGTGTCGACAGCTAAGGCATCAACAAAATCACCATAAAATATAGGTTTCCCATACCACAACTGGACGATATGTCGGGCATACTTGAGGTCACAAAATTATTCTCTAAATCAAATCTAAGGAGTGGCTACCATCAAATTCGAATACGACTGGGTGATGAGTAGAAGACAACTTTTAATACTAAGGAAGGGTTGTATGAATGGATGGTCATGCCCTTCGGTCTTTCAAACGTGCCTAACACATTCATGAGGTTGATGAACTAAGTTCTGAAACCATTCATTAAGAGGTTCATTGTGGTTTATTTTGATGATATTTTGATATACAGTCAGGTCAAAGTAAGCCATATGGAACACCTCAAGAAGGTCCTTCAAGTGCTCACTGAAAATAAACTGTATCTCAATTTTAAAAAGTGTAGCTTCTTGATTGACCGCCTCATGTTTTTAGGCTTTGTCATGACTTCCACAGGCATTCAAGTGGATGGGGAAAATGTAAAATTTATCAGGGAATGACCGGTCTTAACAAATATGCATGAGGTATGAAGTTTTCATGGATTGCCGACATCTATCGTCGGTTCATGAAGAATTTTAGCACCATTGTACATCCAATTAAAGACTGCATGAAGAATGGACAATTTCAGTAGACCGATGAAGCCAACAAGAGCTTTGACAAAATAAAACATAGGTTGTCCACAACCTTGGTTCTTGTACTTCCCAACTTCGACAAACTATTCGAAGTTAAATGTGATGCTTCATATGTCGAGATTGAGAGAGTCTTGTCTTAGGAAGGTCGGCATATGATATCGAATTGTACGTAGTGGTCTAGGTACTGTGATATTGGCAACATTACTTGATTTAAAGGGAGCTCATTCTTTACACGGATCATCAATCTCTCAAATTCATTAATAGCTAAGATAACATGAATCGTGTGCATGTTAGGTGGAATTCATTTTTGTAGGAATTCACATTTGCGCTGAAACATAAGTCTGGGTAGTAGAAAAAAGTAGTTGATGCACTGAGTCACCGTGCAACGTTGTTAGTCATTATGAGCAATGACGTTCTCGAGTTCAAGTGCCTCAAGGACATATATGCTAACGATGAAGACTTAAAGGATGCATGGGTTAGATGCCAAGAAGGACACACCAGTGACCTACATATACATAACGAGTTCCTTTTCAAAGGGAATCGACTGTGCATCCCCGAAAGCTCACTAAGGGAGTAGATCATCTAAGAGCTATATGGAGGTGGCCTTATTTGACACCTTAAACAAGAAAAAATGCAAGCTCTTGTTGAAGAATAGTACTACTGGCCATAGTTAGTACGTGATGTGGGTAGAGCGATACGACACTGTCATGTTTTCCAGGTCTCTAAGGAGCATTCTCAAAATACAGGCCTTTACAAACCATTATTTGTACCTGATGGCCCTTAGGAGGACGTATCAATGGACTTCATGTTGGGTCTCTCACGAAGACATCGTCGCATGGATTCAGTGTTTATGGTGGTAGATCATTTCTCGAAGATGACACACTTCATCCTATGCAAGAATACTCTCAACGCGACGCACCTGGTGAATTTATTCTTCAGAAAGGTTGTGCGGCTACACAGGGTCCCCAAGACTATCACTTCTGACCACGATACAAAGTTCATTAGCCACTTCTGGCGGACTTTGTGGAACCAGTTTGGTACATGACTTCAGTTCAGTAGTGCCTACCACCAACAAACTTATTGTAACAACCCTCAATTTTGATCATAAACTTCAACTTACAAATAAGATCAACCACTCCTTTCTTAGCATCATGAACCCTGTAGCAAGAATCAAATAGTAAAGAAGACCCGGTCACATGTTGACACAGCCCATAACTGTCAGAGGACACCATGGAATTAAAACCACCATCGGATTAACAATATTCTACATTTACTAATGATAAAACCTTAAATGATAAACACCAAAATGTTAATACTAACTAACCTTTAGCCTCAAGTGTTTAGTGGACCACCCAAGAAGAATGGATGGCGTGGATTTGCGCTGATCACCATGTGGACCCCACTTTCAAATCGTGCAGGTACACGGATATCATGCACTCTCGCAGTGCATGAGACCATTGCTGGGTCAAAACCAGCACTGGCTCGATAGAAATTGGAAAAGCAGGATTTCTCCACTTTTCCTACCACTTGTAATTCAAACGAGCAACGTCGGTTCGTTAACGTGGAGTGACCCACCATCATGAGTCATCTTCACGATTGGAACTGTCCATCATGATCTGTGGAGCCCACTGACCGTAACCATGTCCAAGTGGTATGTAGTAGTACACATACACATACATAATGTCCACCCAGTCTACGTAATACGAAGGCTCTCGCTGATGGATAAAAAGATCCACGTCGGCAGCGCCCTGCTAGAATATCCGACCGTTCGGAGGCATGTCATCGTCCACACATCACCCTAAGAGTCCTCGTCACCCCTACCATTACCAGAAATGGCGCCCTACTTAACAAAAAATTGAAGGAATATATTCTATTTTTAGCTATACTAATCTCAACCCTTCCTCAGCTTCTAGAAGGATCGATTGAGCATTTTAGAGTGTCGAAATTAGGTTTGTCAGGCAAGCTCCTAACGAACCAAGATATTGGGGAAAATTTGAAACGGCAGTGAAAATCTCAACTGTTATAGAGATATCTTAATCCACGGCCCATCTCTCATTGTGTGGGGGACCCCATAAGCCTCCTGACCATAATCTAACCCATTTAAACGTCATTGATCATTGAATCAGCCAGATGTTGCAAAACCACCATGACCAGTGGGTCATCTTCTCCAAACCAGTAGTAAAACCCATATTCTTAAAAACTAATCCTTTCTTTAATTCGAGACGTTCATCGTATGGCCCACCCCATCTAATGACCATCAGGGACGATTATATAGACCCATGCATGTGATTAGAAAAAAAGGAGAACCCTGATGATGGGTTTCTCGGCATTCTTAGGTTAGCGGTACGCTAATCCCTGGGATTAGCTGTAAAGAGTTCTGGAAAGGGAAAGGCTATAAATAGCCGGAACTTAGGGCGCTTTTCAAGGCAGGATAAGAAAAGAATAGAGAGAGAGGAAGATAGAGCAGCCACTAGAGTGAGTTGCGGCCTACTGCCGCATCTCGACCCAGTCGCCTGCACCAACCGAGTCATCTCTACAATGACTCGCAACTCCAGACGCACCTGCTCTTGCTGATAGATCCTCCAACTGGCCTCAACTCAATGGTTTATGAGACACCTCCAGTAGTAACTCACCAGATCTGAGTCAGGCCGACCCAAGTACCAACCAGAATCGCTCTGGCCATCCGATAGTACGCTTTCCAGCCCACTACTTCCAGTACCAGATTGCCATTCCAACTTGAGAGGGAAATCCAGCAGCATCTAATCCACCATTTCGAGCAGATTCAGTTCGATCCGACTTGACTCGGTTGATTTGCGAGCTGTAGAGATACCCCAGTTTCAATCCGTCACTAGAGGAGAGCATACTTGGATCTCCCATCTCATTGTTGGTGGGAAATAACTCCTACCTAGGTATGTAACAAAAGTCCACTGTCCAGTTGTAGTTTATCTCGACTCGACTACAAGTCAACTCGTCTAGTTCCCCAACTGACTCAAACTAAAACTGACACCAGGATGATCTAAGGAGGCTTTGGGGAACATCAGACCAAGGAAACTAGCAATCTTATTCCACAATCAATAGTTATCCCAAACTCCATTTCAATCAACTTATTATTTTAAAGTTTCAGCTAAGTTGACTCAGTGTTAACTCATTAAAATGGCACCTCCAGGAATACCTCTAGCTGACTACCCTGAAGGATAATCGTCCACTCTTTGACAGCCAGGATCGATCACCATTCAGGTATGAAACCAAAAGCCCCTATTCATAGTTAGGATATCTCAACTCGTTTAGCAAGTCAACTTGGTAAATACTCAATTGAGTCATGTCCATTTTATCTCTAAACTAGTGCTTGGAGCTAACTAAGAAGATTGGTAGAGATACTACCAAACTCATGGATTGAGTAACCCATGGGCAAACATCAGGTATTATCCCTCATCCACACCCTTACAATATAAGAACTAAACTAAGTTAACTCAGTAGCGACTCGCTGAAAACCGGAATTAATTCATCCAGGTATCATTTACAGCAGCTCACTTGAGGAACAACCCTTTTCTCAACTAATCTCAAATCAAGAACTCATAAACTCACCTTGTAGGAAGATTCAAATCAAGAGGAACATTCATTCAAAGTGAGGAATATCCCACATTTCTTTCTTCGTTTCATTGAATTCTAAGTTAGTTTTTAAGCCTAAAGTGTAGAGACATTATAATTGTGAAAATGTTGATTTCACTCCTTTTATTCCTTAATTGATATTAATAATCATGGATGAATGTTTAAACCTTGTTGCTTTAACTCATTTCATTGGAGTTTGTATTATACTCCTTATGCCACATTTGGAATTGCTTAACTACATGTACATTTCTACTAGTTATAATCTTGTTTCCACTCAAATGGTAAAATTGCCCCATTACTCCTTATATATGCTAGACCAATTTTAGTTTGAATCTAATGTGCATGAAAGTTTAGAATAATGTGAATAGTAATATATTCCTCTTATTCCTATTTTGTAGTGATGGACATGAGTTAATACTTTATTTTCTATTACTCAAATCCTACATTTATTAACCATGTGATTAGGATTTAGTGTCACACCCCAAACTCAGAAACTGGGCTCACAAAATTCCCGATCACCGAATCCGGTGCCGACAGCCTCCGTAGTACCCCATTCTCGGCTTCCAACGTCCATACGCCAAATTCTGATACTGAGATCCTACAAGGAGGATTTTTAACGCACATTTATTTCATAACAAGCATAACCACAAGTTTACCCAGACAACATCATCATCAGATATCCACTAATATAAACATTCGAATACAATGTTAAAGGAAAAATACATATATCGAAAATCAAAGCTCCAAAAGTTCGCTGCACGCTCCAAGCTCAACGCTGCTGCGACCTAACGTCACCTGCACGCATCTATCGTGCATAACCTTATAAAAAGCTTAGAGGGTAGTGAAAGTGTGTGCACAAGGTAAGTGCTAAGTATGCAATATAATACCATAAATCATACAATATCAGAATAAGCGGAAGTACTGACAAGATCATGAATCATACGATATCAGAGTAAGCGGAAATATATTAGTGAGTATATGAGTGCCATCAGCCGTACCAAGGCTATGCGATGCAAGGCATGAATGCTAACGGCCATATCAATGCAGAAACATGGCAACCCCAAAATGCTAAATGCCTGTAGATGTAATGCAATATGCGATGCAAATGAAATGACCAAGCTGGAGTGTGAAGTCGGGATGATAGTACGTAGTATTGCAAGCTACGGGGTCCACCACAAGGGATTTCTATCTAAACCAGTCTCATACCTAAATTTGGATAGTCAGACTCAATGTGGTAAACTCCTGATCTCAGGTTAGTCACGCACCCCAACCGAAATCTTGGCCATTGCGAAGGCACACGTAACAAATAGTTGCGCACCACTAGCCCGAGTGGATAGTGAATGAATGAATGAATGAGTATGCAATACCTGCTTAATAAGTCTACATATCAGTATTGTACATCTCTGGGATCATCAACGGGGTCTATTACACTCTACGTCAGCTTGCCGCCCCTATCCGAGCACACAACTGGGTAAGTGGAAGAGACCTCATTATCCGCTTGCCAATATCGGGCCTAGCTCATCGATAGTGGACCCATTCCTCAAGCTGGTCAAGCTTAACCTAGATATTGCCCCCTCACTTAGGCGGGTAAGATCACACCCCCTCCTAACCGACCACGACATAGTAGGAGATGCGGCCTGCTGGTATATGGCCCTCATATGCTCATATATATCCACTCAGTCTAGACATTGGGGCGTCCTCTGGTACTAAGAGGGTTTAGGGATTTTCACCCAAGGCCATTTATGGCGACCTGATGCTAGTAACAGATTTTCGGTGTCCTATCTGGCCATCCACGACATGCCTGTGGAGGCTACAACCTTAATGTCGTTAAGACGTATAGTAATCACAACACACAATGCAAGATGCATGAGTTATACATCAATCCTGTGCATACCGTGCACTCATGTGGAATAACTCTACCTATCAAGGAGTCTCATAAACCATTTGCCCAATAACATATGCAATGGTAAACCACATCTCATAACAAACATGTAGATGATGCGTATGGGCATGTATCATGATGCTGTGTTATCACATAATCATAATCGGTATCGATAACTGGCACCGATAATTGATCTCGATAATCAGCATTGGCCTTGACAATCGGCCTCAACAGTCAACCTCAACAATCAACATCAGCCTCGATAATCAGCATCGGCCTCAATAATCGGCCTCGACATTCAGAATCGGCCTCGACAATCTGAATCGGCCTCAGCCTCGACAATTAGAATCGGCCTCGACAATCGAAATTGGCCTCGATAATCGACCTCGACAATCGGAATCAGCGTCAATGATCGAAATCGGCTTCAACAATTGACCTCGATAAAAGGCCTCGGCCTAACAAAGGACTTAAGGGAAGGTCACAATGTGAACATTTAACCATCATCGCACATTAATGTGGACATTTAACCATCATTGATCCCAAGGAGTAGCCCACATAGAGCCAAACATATCGTGGGCCCATGGCCTCACACAAGGACCTAAAACGCATCACTATGAGCCTCACTCATAGGCCACATATACATCACAATGGGCCTCGACACATGGGCCATAATTACATCACATTGAGCTTCATCATCTGGGCCTCATATACAACGCATCGGGCCTCACTCATGAGCTATATATACAACACGTCGGGCCTCACCATATGGGCCAGAATTACATAACAATGGGCCGCAATAATGGGCTAATACACATCACAATAGGCCAGGACATATGGGCCAGAAATATACATCAAGGGGGGCCTCATGGATGGGCTATAGATACATCAAGGTAGGCCTCACATACATCCATGGACAACTCGGATCAAACATGTACATCACGTGAGGGCCACATGGATGGTGTGAATAACATATATATCGCGGTGGGTCCCACTATAATGTGGGTGAGGGCTTATATTACATCTAAAATCATTTCAATGGTGGCAAGTGCAGCATGTGTATCACTGTGCACTATCATTCTATGGGGCACATGGCTCACTAATGATAATCATCACCGTCCAAATATTGTCCAAGGAAATCATCACCATCCAAACATTGTCCAGGTAAATCAGCACTGTCCAAACATTGCCTATGTAAATCAGCACTGTCCAAACATTGCCCATGTAAATCAGCACCTCCCAGTCGCTGTCCAGCACCGTCCAAACACATTGGACGGTGTGGATATGAAACATACATGGAGGTGGGATCCAGACCATCGCCTAAATACTATCCAGCACCATCCAAGCATTTTGGATGGTGTGGATGAAATATATACAACATGGTGGTGCACACAGATACATCACGTGGGTACCACAGCACCGTACGCACCTTGGATGGTGCAGATAAAAGACATATATCAAGGTGGATTTCCACCGTCCAGATAGCTGGATAATGTGGATATAAAACATATACATCATATGGGGTCCACCCGTATAATAGGTACATCAAGGTAGGATCTGCACAGTTCTAGATTAACTCATCCCTCATAATCAGACCCACTAAGCTTGCTGATGTCAATACAACAACTATATAACTGTGAGAGGTACACTAGCCAGTCCGTTTCACCATAACGTTTATTTCCATCCCATCTGTTGATAGGGTCACACAGACCTTAATAAAGATGAAAAAAAAATATTATATGTATCCAAAACTTCTGGGACCCAAAAAGGGTTTCAATGGTGGACATTCAATCTCCACTAATTTCTGCAATGTGGTCCACCTGATAGACAGATCTGCCTTATTTTAAGTCTCAAGCCTTAAGACAAGCTCACCAAATTGATGGATGGTTTAGATATAACACATACCTCTAATTAAACCCACATGACTTGCTGTTGTCCACACAACAACTAGGTGGGGTCCCCACCATCTAGATGGACGGTTGGGATAAACTACAGATATCATGGTGGGGTCCACGACCTAGATGGGACCCACAGAACTTACTGACGTTAAGACCAATAGCTAACTGCTGCTGGTGGGGCCACAGATGGATGGTCTGGATCGAACACATGCATCAGGTGGGTCCACATGTGTGTGGGACCCACCAGCTTTAAATAAAGCTGATATTTATTTTATTATTATTATTTTTTTCTACAAACGGTCCAACAACAACTATTGTTGGACGTTCAAACTGAATGGACGGTGTTTGATGTATAATAAATTCATCAAGGTGGGTCCCACCGTTTAAAAATGTTGGACGGTGTTGATAAATCACAAAATCAAAGTGGGTCCCATGGATGAATGGTGGACAGATGGATGGCATTGATAAAATTCATAAATCATGGTGGGTACCATGTCCAGACCCTGGATGGTCTGGATATAACACAAACGTCAAGGTGGGGCCATGTTCAGACACTGGACGGTCTGGTGGGTCCCACCATCCCATGAGTAGCATCGTCCCAGCTGGACAGTGCAAATAAAGCACATACTTCATGGCGGGTCCCTGTCTAGCATGGACAGCGTGGACTTATATACAGCAGGGCCCACGTCTAGCATCGTCAAATTGATGGACGGTGTGGATGCAACACACTCATCAGGTGGGCCATCACATAAGGAAAAGAAGAGAGAGAGAGAGAGAGAGAGAGAAACGGATGGAGGGGCCCCGCTACTATGGGCCCCTCAATACAAGGCATACATCAAAATGGGTACCACCACAAGTGGGCCCTCAAATCATAAATCACCCACCTATTGGCCTCCTTCTTGGTTCGATGGAATGCCGAACTCCTTGGCTTCAACCTTGATGGAAGATGATGAAAAATGGAGGGTTGAGATGGGAGATGAGAGGGTCGGAAGTGGGCCACACTAAAGCTCCTCTAATGGAGCTCTCTTGCTTGGACGTTGTGTTGCTTGGGGTTTGCTTGAAAAATGGAGAAAATAAGAGAGAGAGGATGGGATGTAAAGAGAGAGAGGGATGGGTGAGTGAGTGATGGGTGATGTGTACTTGACATGTATGGGATGGGTTGTAAGAGAGAGAGTTGACTTTGGGGATGGTGTTGTACTTGACATGATGTGATATAATACTTGATTGATTGATGTGATTGATGGGACATTCTCTTGGGATTACAAATGCACGGTGTTTCCTCGAACTTAATGCGGGCCCACATCTCCTGGCCTAGGTATCACCTCGGTGTGCGAGACGCGGCATCGGAACCTCGACGACAGCACGGTCGCTAGGGTACAAGTCTCGGCTCGAGCCGACTCTAGAATACGAGATACGACTTTGGGTTACGTGCAAACACTGATAACAGATCGTGGGTCATCGAAATTTGACCAGGAGGACCATGGAAGCCTACAGAACAGTACAAGCTAGGATACGTGTAACGCCTTGAAAAATTTCGTACAAAGACTCGATTACCACCTCAGGCAGAAATCACTCAGGATTAAATCCTTTAGGAATTAGATAAAATTAACTAAGTATTAAACTAGATTAGCTACGAAATCTGCTTGATCCACTTTAAATATGATCTGCAAGACCCAAAACTTGTAGAATCATTGACGCTAGGTTACCCTAAAATCTAGGATCAATCTCATTACCCAGTTGCTCTCGGGAGCACATTGAACTCCGTATCAGATCTGGACCGCACGTTGAAAGTCCAATTACTGCAAAATTATATAATTAAGACTGCCTTGTTGGACTTGACAACCACCTCGAAAATCAAGTCCAGATAGTGTCCCGGGGTTATTCGCTTGAGCCCGGAGTGAAGTGTGTGAGAAATGTGGATATTTTAAAAATAAAAATCTAAATTTAAGTCATCTGAGACTTGTCGCTTGCGGGCTGAATATAAGGATTCAGACCGTCAGAATCTGACCCAAATACACTTTTGGATCAGGAAAAATTTCATACACAGGTCAGTGTACTTATGGCCTTGATCAGTGATCGTGGACCATTGAACTAAAACTGGTCCACCACGGGTGATCTGCAAACCCGATCGGATTAAAAACTCAGCTTGACCTAGATCCATCATAAGGGAGCTTAAGTCTGACCTTAGGCTTAAGGGGGGCTCCGGAAGTGCTCCGATGAGCTGAAATGGACTCCCTTTAGCTATAACCTAAGTATACCTTGGCCCTGGGGCCATTTTCATCAGTTTTAGGCCTATATAAGGACTTTAAACCCTTTCTCATTCACTCCATACGAATTTGGTATAAACCCTAGGAGAGGGAAGAGAGTAAAGAGAAGGAAAGTGTGGGAGAAGTGGGAGAAGATTCCTGGTACTCTATCCTGCCGTTTTACGCGCTTAACCATCCCTATCTAATCGCTATTCTGGCGATTCTAATTTCGTTCTTAGGTAAGAAAACCTAAGCCTAATCTGTTCTAGGGTTTCAATTGTTATAAGTGGCGAGATAGCTGACTTAACTCATGCTATAGGTTGATGTACTATCGTTGACGAAGCCTTAGAGTTTCTAGCGAATTCGTTATGCTTCTACGACGTAAGGTGCGGACTATATACGTATAGGTTATGGTTTTCAAAGCTTTCAATGTCGAATAATGATAGATTCCTGATGTGGATGCTATTTCACATGAAAAATGAGATGTTCGTTTTGCGATTCAGTTAAATATGAAATCTGTGGAGTTTAGTGTATTCTGTGTATTTGTAGAAAATACTGTATACGTATGAAATATGAAAATGTGTTTGCCATGATTAACTACTGTGTGTATATGCTAGATATATGTGTAACAACTCCTTGGCGAAAGGATTCGCCCTAATACATGTTTTGGCCAATATAAGTTATGTATGTTAAATAAGTGTAGTCTAAGTGTTTGTAAAAATGCTTGTATGAGTAAGTACTTAGGAGATAGTGCTTGAGGTGGGTATTGAGATAGGATTCTCAACTACCTTAGAGATGTGTATGATTTCCTCCATGCAAGTTGTGTAGTTTAATCGCTTACTTATGAAATGTATGTATTTGGATTTCCTGTTTACATTGTGTTTTATAACATGCTTGTTAATATGTTTAAATTACTTGGTTAATTCTGCTCTGACTACTCCACATGCTTACTGGTTAAGGATTGAATGTGTTTGGAACTACAGTATAGTCCAGGCAATCGGTAATAGGCTTTGAGTTCGTGGCTGAGATTCATTCGCCACGTAGGACGTGTTTGACGAACCTGAGTCGTACTAGAGTTGTTGGCAGTGGTTAGGCCACACGGAGTTTTTACGCACTCCATGTCGATCAACTTCAGGTGCGCTCATAATAGTTGAGCTCGTCGAGTAACCCGATTTGCCCGATGTATATTCACCGTGTATGGACGCTACTGCTTGAACCTAAGGTACCAAACTCACCAGTGAAATCCCATTTAACCTTGGTACCTCGATCCGCTAAGACTCATGAGCCGGACATGGTGGTATAGGACACCGTGGTCGAGCTGTCGGCCTACGCTGGGGCGACGAGCCTCCCCGTACTGACCAGTGAGCAATTTGGACTCGTGAGCCGAATACGGTGGTATGGGACACTGTATTCGAGCTATCGGCCTGCACTGATTTGGTGACGAGCCCTTTGTAGTGACCTCGAGCATACTCTGAGTCTAAGTGGAAGCGACAACCCTTCCGTAGCTTCTAGAGTATAAACTAGGCCTGCACTGATTTGGTGACGAGTCCTTTGCAGTGACCTAGAACCGTAACATCGTATGAGATTTCGTAGGACTGACGACCCTAGAATGGATCATTGTTTAAGAAATGACTTAAAGGAGGTACCTTAGTTTCTCAATCCTGCTGTATGAAATGGACTAATAAGAACTCGATAATCACGTTCATAACATCGCACTGCATGTGCCCCGGGTTAAAGAGCACAAAGGGTAGAAAGCATGCCGCGACCGTAAGATGGTGTCGCACGAGGGAGTATAGGCGAGGGCATGCATCATTGTTCATATCATTATTGCATTAATAAGAGTATCTAGGTATGTTTGATTTTACTGTTTTATCATTACTGCTTGACTGAATTAATAACATGTTAACCTTTACTATATAGTTTCACTGAGTTGATCACTCACTCCCACGTTACGGGACGGTGTTTTAAACACTAAGCAGACTCTGTCTTGATTTCAAATGATGACGTGACCCCAGAGGCGGAGCCTGATTACTATGACGATCAGGACGAGTTCTCTTATATGCAGTTCTCCGGCAGCTTCACTTAGGCTATCCGGATCAACGGGGCTACAGGGATTATCATTGTAGTTGTACTGTTTGACATTTTGATTTTGAGACTATTACATGTATATGGTGACTTAGTGATGTATTCATACTCTGGAGACCGATCGTGATCTTTGACTTATATACATTTATTTATGTCTTTCAGTCTTTCGCTTGCGTTTTACAACTTGATCTGGAGTATGAATTACTGTTTTGGTATAATCCCACTCATGATTAATGCACTAACACATACAACATTTAATCATAAGCATATATATTGCATAAGTGATGTTTTGGAACTCGGGAGTTGAATTACTACTCGACCCCCGATTTTCAGGGCGTTACAATACGGATTTTACATTTAGCCTTACATTCTCTATGTTATTTTAGAAATTGCTTGATTTTGGGCATAGTTCTACTAGTAATGACATGGGGCATGATATTTCCTTTCATTCCATTTTACAAATTAAGATTATGTGTGATATGTTACCTTTTATGAGAAATATATAATGAACTCATTAATAATTTAATCACATCTAATATGTCACATTTATGGGCCCTCACTTAGACATAAAGGAATTATCAATATTCATGTAAGCCCATGTTTGGATGATGGATATCTTGCTAAAGACTTTAAACTTTGATTATGTCTATGATTTAAATAGTTATTTGGTTAATGCTAAAGAATGTACATGAGTACCATGGTGCATGACATCTACGCATGACATATGAGCTTTACCGAGTGCTCAATGTAAGTCTCATTCTGCTCTATTTACTAGAAGTTCTATCACTTCAGTTAAACCCTCAAAACATGTGCATTTGTACCACTATGGGCCGCTCTTTCTTTACATGAGGCATTTCCGGGATTTTAGGACCTCCTCTGGCGTATCCTGAATGTTTTTCTAGGAGGTTGGACATCCTTGAGTGTACTCACCTACATTCATACATTCATTCATTTACATACAGACCCATATTATTCTCTTTATGAATTGATAAGTTAGTTTAGACTATATTGGAATTATTTGATATGCATGAATCTTTGAGGGAAATTTCCACTGAGTTTTCACTAA
Source organism: Magnolia changhungtana (assembly GCA_030180095.1). Taxonomy (NCBI): domain Eukaryota; kingdom Viridiplantae; phylum Streptophyta; class Magnoliopsida; order Magnoliales; family Magnoliaceae; genus Magnolia; species Magnolia changhungtana. Next base: position 33,992 of record JASAUF010000502.1, on the reverse strand, counting down.
CCCAATCGTGCGGTTGCACCAAATTGACACAGGTTTGACGGTGGAGGGTGGCACCCATGATGAGACTCTTGGTATAGCTGAGGAGGAGTATGGCGAGGAGGACCCGTATGATGATATGGTTGAAACATTGGAGCTCAATTGATATTATAGGATTATTTGCTCTCACATTTCAGACTCTATATTTTGATTTCATTTTAAGGATTGTAATTAAAATCCCCTGCTGAGGGATTTCACTTTCATATCTTTGCTCCCACTACTTGCAGTAAAATTCATTGTTATTACTCTCGACATCCTTAGTTTATTTCGATTTCACTTTTATTAGTTTATACAGTAGTTACCTTTCTTGATGTCATGAGAATTGTTACTAGATAGATGTATGTTAGTACATTTTATAACACAATACTTGGGTTCTCGACAAGGAGTGACTGTCCTCGGCTTATGAGAACTAGGGTGTTAAACTGATGGGCAAACCGAAGTTGTGAATCGTAGGTTGGGAAACCTTCTTCGATGTATCTTAGAAAAAAAGCTGAAGCAGTGGAATTTAGCCTTCTCTCAAGCAGAGTTTGCATTCAACAACATGGTGAACAGCTCGATAGGGAAGTCATCATTCCAAGTTATTTACGGCCAAGTGCCCTGCCACACACTTGGCTTTGATCCCTTTGCCTAAGCTCCTAGGCATGAGTGTTGCAGTGAAACATATGGCAGACATGATCACGGACATTCATGTTGATGTTAAAGCCAAGTTACATGCCTTGAATGACAAGTACAATGAGCAAGCTGACAAGCATTGGCGACAAAAGGTGTTTAAGGTGAGCAAGTTATGGTCCATATACGCAACGAGATATTTCTGACCGGGATGTACAACAAATTGCAAAATAAGAAGATTGGGCTGGTACCGATCCTCCAAAAAATCAATGACAACACGTACGTTGTTGATATTCTAGATGACATGGAGATTTCGCGTATTTTCAATGTCGCGGATCTGATCGAGTATCATGAACTAAAGCGGGATGAGAACTCTAGGATGAGTTCTTTTGAAGTGGAGGGGACTGATGTAAAGCAGGTTGCGAATATTTTCATAGCTAAGATGAACCAGAAAAGGCCCGATCGGAGACGGAGGTGATCCAGACTATCAAAACTTAAAGCAGACGTATTTTACAAACCAGAATGAGATATCGGATGTGCCATATATGATTTTGGAGGAGGATGAGCTACTTTAGCTACCCAACCCACTATGTTGGATTGCCCACGCCGAATTTGTGAAATACCATCAAATCGACAATCGAATTCTCATTTTATTTCCATTTTTTACTATTTATAGTAAGTTTTAGTTTGATTGTAACTCTTCATACATCGGGTTGCTTTAGAAGTTGTGTAAAGTGCTCGGAAAAGCTAGGGGAACGTCATGATTCAACCAAATAGGATACTTACTATTTTTAGCCGAAAACCATGCGCACTAGTAGAAATCCAGACCGTTTATAAATAGTAAGTTTACTATTTATAGAAAGTTGCGATTTTAGGGAGTTTTAGTTGTAGTTGAATTCAGAAACATAGGGTTCCTAGCTTTGTTTAAAGAGTTGTAAACTCATTTTTCATCATCAGTAAATTTATTTTGATTTTTTTAGAATTAATTTCTATTTTTCTCTGTAAATCCCAATGAGTCCAGAGAAGCTCGGTGTATTCGGAGTAGACGGTGCTCGACCTCTGCACGTCCTTCCCTGCATAAGTAATTATCCTATCTTTTGATTTTTGGAATTGTATGGTACCACTGAAAATTTTCATTTCATCTTTCTAAATTCATTTTCTTATAGTGATGATCGCATCAATCATTTCAGATTAAACTTTCCTTCCATGGCATGTATAAAATAGATCCGACAATATGGGCAGTCCGATCATTGGACCACTGATCATGTGTATCCCAGACAGCAGCGACACATGCTGCTATCTAAGTCGCGACGGAAGCAAAAAGAAGCCATTCTAATGCGCGGAAACTTCTTGCTAGTGATGGATGATACTCAGGCACTTAGAATTTACGCACGGGTCACACAAGTAATCAAAAACTAAATTGCCAATACGGCCCCTGGTGTAAATTGACCCAAAAATTAAGGTGTTTTTTTATATTCCCTAAACGGCCTTCGACGGCCTTTGGACCTTTTATTGGACGAAATTGCCCACGACCATGGTTCGGGAATTGTATGCATCTGGCGTGAAGCGAAGTCACCATTGTCTTAACCCAGAAATGGACGGTTCGGCTACTCCCAGGACAGATCAATGGGCGGCGCTCGGGGCTCTGTGGGTCCCACCACCAACTACGTGTTTCATCCATTAGTCCATATAATCTCTAAAGATCATTGTATGGCGGGAGACCAAAAACGATCATGATCCAATCACGGTGGGACCTAGGGGATCATAGTGGTGGATATCCAATAACGACTATTTTCTGCGGTGTGGTCCACGAGAGTTGTATCACTCTCGATTTTCGCTTCATGCTTGTAAAATGATATTTTAAGCCGGACGAGCAGCGTAGGCGAAGCACATACATCTTCTTTGGGCCCCACAGACCACCCATCACACCTTTCACCACGACTCTCGATGGGCGGATGTCGCACTAATGCACATTTGAGAGGCCCTCTCCTCCCCTTTCTCTTGCTTTCCTAGAAAAGCCAACATCCGAGGGCCAACGCCGGGGACGTTGTTTCTCCTCCTCGCTTCGCTCGTCGAAAGCCTCTTCCACTTTGCGAGGTTTGTACTCTATTCCGTTTCAGCTGCGTTTCCTTTAGTCGTGATCCTTCTCCTTCCTCGATCACGTTCACGATCTGCCTAAAGCTCAACGACTCGGTGTGGTTAGTTACTTCAATTGTTTGTAGGCACACCGGTAAAGAACACGGTCGGGAAGCGAAGTCTTGTGGTGGTCACGCGAAAGGGAGCGTAACCTAGGCCACACCTTGATCAAACCTCCACAATTGTATGGTAGACAACCACGGCATCATGTTTGTGACGGTATTTGGATCGTGGGCGCCACATCACTGACATTTGTTGTCGTGTTATGGGTCGTGCTCGTCGGGGAAATGTTGGATACAACTACGACCCCTTGTGATTAATGCCACGACCCAACGTGTAGGATAACCTCGATCTACAGTGCATGAACGTGCTAAAGTCCTTGTAATGGGACCGGTTGCAGACCAATTTGCGTGTGCTGTGGATTGCGTAAAAGTCCTTGTAATGGGCTGAGGCTGAACCCATCCTCTAAGCATGATAAACGGATTGGATTACCCAAACCGATCACAGAGGTGGGCCACATCAAGTCACAGCGACATGGTTGCCTGTTTGCACGCGCAATGGAAATCCCATTGATTCTGGATTTCCTGCGAAATTTCTTTCGATTTTCTGTTCTTTCTCAACCCTTCTCCATGCGTGGCCCACTCCGTGCGGATCCTCTGCGAAAACCTCATGTTTACGCAACCACGCGACTGCCAGTGCCTTGCGTAAAGGCCAGGAAAGCGGGAATCCGGCTGCATATTCAACGCACAAGGAGGCTTCTTCTTGAAAGGAGAAACGCCCCATGGTCGATATTTTTATGGACAAACATATGGAGGTCTAATGCCATACCCAAACACGCCGGTGGATGTCGATGGTGTACAGCGAATCAATGGCCATCCCAAACACGCTCGCCATCCGAAGTCGTCCCATCTCTTGGGATTAGCCGACATCCACTATCACCACGATCATTACCATAAAAACACTTCCATGGGATTGGCCGGCCAAACACGCCCTAAAGACGCACCTTCCCCGTAATACATTGGGCAGAGCGCGACCCTTCGTTATCCGTGCGAAACGCGCCGAGCAATGCGCGACCCTTCGCTATCCGTGCGACAGCGCCCGAACAGCGCGACCCTTCGGAATCGTCGTTGGCCATTGAATTGCCAGCCTATAAGAGTGGTACCTTGTTGAAACTTCCACAAGCCAGTTCATGCATTTCTTTGCCATCTCATTCAAAACAACGGAGCAGATATTCGAAGAAATAATAGAGCCCATATCGCTATCTTCCTCTATTCGTGAACCCTTCTCCTTCCTCAGGGACGTTCACAATCTGTTTAAAGCTCAAGGTCTCCGTTTGGAAGTTATGTAGACTACTTAGATCTCAGCCAACTAGACAATTTCAACGGGCACCCAACCATCGGAAAAAGGTTAGGGCATGGCATACGTGTTTGCAGAAATTTAGTTTGTAATTAACGGCAAGCAAGTAATTATGTAATTTATTATGTGTCTCTAACAGAGGACAGCTGGTTCAAATTACATGGAAAAGAAAAGAAAAAAAAAATTACATAAGAGATGAGAGAAGAGAGACGGAAAAAACTCATGGGGAACCTTTCCTTGTCTTGTAGGTCTTTGAAGAGATGTTCAATGACTCTGCATCAATTGGGATCGACTCGACGTAAAACATTCAAGGCGGCATAAAACTCAGGTGGGCCATATTCACTTGTTCTATGCTTTACATTGAGCTCTCCCATTCTTTTGATCCCAAATGATGCATGGTCAATGAACATCTCTTCGAATACCATCAATTGGTGTTTGAAGAGATGTTCATTGACCATGCATCAATTGGGATCAAAAGAATGGGAGAGCTCAAGTAAAGCATAGAACAAGTGAATATGGCCCACCTGAGTTTTATGCCGCCTTGAATGTTTTTACGTCAGTCGATCCCAATTGATGCGAGTCATTGAACATCTCTTCAAAGACCTACTGAAGACAGAAAGGTTCCCCATGAGTTTTTTCCGTCTCTCTTCTCTCATCTCTTATGTAATTTTTTTTTTTTTCTTTTGTCTTTTAGTAAATTTGAACATTGGTTTAAGACAATAACGTGGAGCAAAGGAGTCAAATATTGCCACCATTATCTTCTTTGATCGTTAAGGGTAAATAACTAGACTACTGTGGAGACCTTCCAGTGGTAAGAATTGGTCTTTTTCATACCGGTGACATATTTGGCATAGGCCTTATTATATGTTCCATATGCTCGATATTTTGCCATGTCAGCGTTGGAATGATGAAGCAGAGAGATCAGTCTTGGCGGAGAAGCACAAAACGGGGGCAGCAACAAGGCGAATCGAGCAATCATGAAAGTAATATCTGCGAACGGAGGTTAGGCGCAAGATTCTTTGTCCAGAAGGAGATCTTCTTCCTATTGTAACTCCATCGTGGGTGTCTTACCATAAAGGCGTAAACAATTCCGTCGTGGCTCTCTTTCAATGGATCGTGATTTCGAGTTTATATTTGTCGTGTTTTGTAATGTAATATGGGATGCATGTGTCATGTTAGATCCGTCGTGGGTGTGTTTATTCTCTTCAACGTGCACCCATCGAGGTTTGGTCGTGGTTTGCATTGCAGATTCGTCGTGAAGATGACATGGGTCTTGGCTCACACGAGGGATTGGGTCGTTAATGTCATGTTATATTGGGCGTGGTTCTCTATTGACGACAGATCCGGTATTCATCATGCGGCGACACAACGAAATGGACATTCACGACCTACCAATTATCAATGTTCCATTGGTCGTGGTATCGTTCAATATGGTCGTTGCTGTAGTGTTCTATATACCTCGACCGTTATGATATTTGGATCCTGCGTGTAAGTATTTAAAGGTCGTGTTTGCCTTGTTATACCGATCGTGGTTGTCGTATAACACGTTTTGTAGTTGATGTGAATCAGTGATTGTAGTAGTCATTGTCAAAATATAAAATAAAATATTATAGGTAAGGGTCTTAGTTTCTTGCACTGACTTTTTTGCACTACCGATCTTCCGTTAGTCGCTCGGATGCAAACAGACGTGATTACAGTCCACGTTGGGTCGTGGTTGACATGAAATTTGGGTCGTGACTGTCATTGGATAGGTCTTGTCTGACATTGATACACGGACCCTGGATCGATTGACGCATAGGTCGTTGTCTTCTTAGTTTGATCGTTGTCACTGGCAACGGTTGTTCAAACTCGGTCCACCTGTCACGGGTGCCATCACCGTTGTTAAGACTTTACCATGTCCTCAAGGTATAATATTATTACAGTACCATGATCAGTTGCGTTCACCATTTCAATCTATGGGTCGTTGTTCAAAAGCACAACAATTCATTACGATCATTCTCTACATTGGATCGTGGTTATCATGCACCATGGTTCATGAATCGATAGTGTGAGTGTGAGTGTGAGTGTGAGTGTGTGTGTGTGTGTGTGTGTGTGTGTGAACCACAACCCAACAACAACGACCTCTATATACATGACAATCACATTCGTGGTTGTGACAAGAAACTCGTGGATCGGATGGTGGATGGTCTTGATCTTCGACTTTGACACGGCATAGGCGACAACAATGAGCCACGATCCTCTTAACATGTCAATCACGAGGCATTTTGTATTGAAAACCACGATGCATATTACATTACGATCCACGACCCGTATTACGGCGACAACAACGATGCATGTTACATTACGGCCACAACGAATATTACATGATAGGATGGGCGATTTCCATTCTTATCCACGAGAACGAGATCAAACTACGTGGACGGGCGAGATTCCCACACACTCTATAAACACAACGGCGGGTTACGAAAACTCTCTCTCCCTTAAGAGGGAGAGGAGAGTAACCTGCTGTGGTGTTATTCATGGTGCTCCATCCTCGGCCGTCCGTGTGTGATCAACTCGTTGACCTATGTAGGACCGGATCGGTGAATGACCATTGAAACGCTACAACCCATGTTGCATGATAACCACGACCCGTAAAACGACAACCACGGGCATAATTAATATACAATGTGAGGATCTGTTCTCTTTGAAGGGCGGTACGAGCGAGATGGAGAACTCTGTTGAGAAGGTGAGGCTTAAACAAGACACTCCCAAAAGTGCTTTGCGGCTCGGCTGGTTGCCCTTCAAGAAACAGTCTTCACATTGTCTTGTAATTATGGTCGTGGTTGTCATGTTTTATGGGTCGTGGATATCATGAACTATGGGTCGTGGTGTTTCAATGGTCATTCAACGTTCGGTCCTTCATGGAGTCAGCGAGTTGCTCAAGCGGATGGCGAGGATGGAGCACCATGAATAACACACCAAGGTCACTCTCTCTCTCTCTCTCCTACGGAGCGAGAGAGTTTTCTTCCCGCTGCTGTGTATATAGAGGAGGTGTGGTGTGGTTGAGTAATGATGTTACGAGACATGAGTGTATGGAAATCTTCAGTTTGATCTGTTGTCGTTGAGAAGGAAGGAAATCTGCCCATCAAAGTTACGACATGGCATATGTAGATATCGAATATCCCATGTTATGGATCGTGGTGAATATGCAATAAAGGCGACCCATGTAACATGACAACCACGACCATAATTACATCGGAATAACCCCGACCAATGCTACATGACAACCACAACCCATGACAACCGCACTCTCACTTTAAATGTGAACTTATTGTTGCCTGTGCGAATAGAGTTTGAGAGATCTCCAAACGAGACACGGAATTAAGCGGGAGATAGTGTGGAATGGATTTGTGGTTCGGATTAACTTGACAAGATGTTACCCAAGTATCACTTTTATAGGCTATTGAAGAAGTGGTTAATGTGGGGGTGGGGATTCTTCCAAAGGGTGGGTAGGTATCGTCATTAATGCGTTTTAGTGCATTTGAATGTGCGGCGATTAGAATAGAAGGTTCGTGGATATATATAAAGAACGTTGGGTCGTGCATGTGAACCACAACTCAGCGCGACTAACAACAACGATCTCTGACATGACAATCACGTTCGTGGGTGACGACAAAAAAACTCGTGGATCGGATGGTGGATGGTCTTGATATTCGACTTCGACCTAGCATAGGCGACAACAACAAAACGTGTGGCATGACGACCACGTCCCTTTAGGCTGGTAGTTGCGTCGATCCTCTGCATGCAAAGGCTCGCGATCAAATATGTAGTACAATCACGACCATGTTATATTTTGAAGTACTTGCATGCGTAGGTGTCTAATATCCCATGTATACATATACGAGCGATTATGTGCATGTGGAGAACATGTTCGTCGGTGAATTTATTGTTGCCTTGCGAGTAGTTTACGAGATATTTGCAAGAGTTGGTCGTGTCGGTATATGTCGTTGTGTGACGATCTACACGTAAGGCAACAACGATCCCCATGTGACAGAATCCACGGTGGTTAAGGTGGTTCTGACGGCGCGTCTTCAAACCCACGTAATGGATAGTGTAAGAAACTTGTGGAGTCTGTCCATCAATGAGCTTCTCGTCGACGATTAACACAATGATATAAGGGTCGATGTTTTCATTCTACATTGTCTTAATTGTAATGTTATATGGGTTGTAATTGCTTGTGAAATACGGATCGTGGTTGTCATAATGGTTGGATCGTTGTTGTCTTTATGCAGGTTACGCACGTCGAATTGGTCGTGGTTCTCGGTATATATGGATCGTGGTTTCCGTGTTGTATGGGCCGTGCTCCTCCAAAATTCGTTCTTTGTCGAATACGACCCAACATGGACTAGGACCACGATCCGTTCTGAGAGGTGAACGACGCGACGCGACCAATTTAATAGGAGAACACGATTTATATCGACTACGACCCGTTGGTCATGTCAATAACGACCCATATAACGCGGAGATAACGACCCCTATATCTGACCGTTACAAGACAACCACGTTTTTCTTGGCGACAACCACATCCATAATTCATAGCAACCACGGCGTTAACGAAATTATTACCACGATCCAACATGCAAACTACTCTTCTGGCAGAGCTCGGACTTAGAGAGTAAATGCTGGCGATAGGCGAGTCAGAAGTAACCCAACAAAACAATGCGAAGATGTGTAGACCGGCGAAGAGGGTCAAATATTGATTAGTAAATCTTGAATTTTATTCTACGCTCTTCTATTATGGTTGAGTGAACGAGAGGGGTCGTGTATATGACGAACAATGTATCGTGCCTAGCATCCACAATCCTATATGGGACGTGGTTGTGCTTTTTGTGAGATGGTTCTATGGTATGACACAGTCGACCCATATCGCGTAACAACCGCGATTCATATAACATAACGGCTGCGGCGCAACAACAACGCAGCATGACCACAACCGCCGGTCTTTGCGGGAAATCGCGTTCATGTCGCTTCCTCGACGCATTCCGTCGAGAACCGGCGGCAAATCCCGAGAATCATGCGCGACCCTTGAATGTGCAATAATGAAGCCCCTTCGGAATGTGCAATAATGCGCGCCCCTCATGTGCACATTTTTGCGTGCTAAAAAGGCGGAATTTAAACTTACGGTTCCAAACGCGAGAATACCAATCGTCGATCACCTGGTTCTAGTCTATGGGCTCTATAGTGGCACGTATCGAGCCATCAGTGGCCCACACTGCGTAAAGAAGGACAAATCATTTTAATTAATTAATTTATTTGATGGAAACTATTGGTTTTACTGTTGTGGTCCATTGGATTTGAATATTTTGACCATTGGTTGGGGTTCTCGATGTTACAAATTTAATGGACGGTGCGGATCAAAGCATATCTGCAGTTCGATGTGACGTACGGAACACGCCTATTTCGGCAGCTTTTACGCAAGCTTACGTGTCCCCATGCGGATCACCGATATATAAGTTCCGAACTTCTTCTCCGATCACTTTCACTTTCCCTTTTCCCCTTCACTTAACGGACTAATCCTTGTTTTCTGTCTTTTACTGGTTTTGAATCTTCTTCACTGGGCCCCTCCATCGCCAGTCAGCGAGCACATCTACAAGTTCAGTGCATCTCAGTGCAAAGCAAGGTAATGGAAGACGGTCAGTGTATACTGGTTATTAACAATGTTATGTGGGTCGTGTATACTGGTTATTAACAATGTTATGTGGGTCGTGTGCGTCAACCACGACCCAATGGATATGACTATAACGAAATGTATAGCATGACAATCAAGGCCCATGGATCGTTGTTGACACGGTCGGTGTATGGTGGCCAACATGTTATGTGCGTCGTGGCGTGAATCACGCCTCAATGTATATGACATGAGCGATATGTATGGTGTGACAACGCGATCACGGTCGTCACCGTGGTTTATCACATAATGGATCGTGGTTGACGGAGGGGCGTGGCGAAGAAAGCCAAACAACGATTTGACGATGAATGGTGAATTTATTTGTTTCATTCGATGTTTTTACGCTTATAGGCTATAATAGGTTGGTGAACGAGATGGGTCGTAATTGTTCGCGAACATTTAGAAGTTGGTTGACATGCACAATGGATCGTTGTTGTATATGGGTGGTTGAATGTGGATGCCAACCAAGATCCATATATCGTGACAACGGGACCCTGTGATATCGAACCACGACCCATTTTCATGGGTCGCTTTCCTCACCACCGTCTAGAAGCGACAACCACGGTGCATGACAACATGACAACAATGACGATGCGGTCGTATGGCGCCCACGAAAGCGTGGCGTGATCGATCCGTCATACACATGCATGTTAGATCGTGGTTCTTGTCCACGTTGGAACGTGGTTATAATCCATGTTGGTTCGTGGTTCACAACCACGCCCTAGGCTTGTCCCATGAAAATGTACCATGAAGTGTATGTGTTACAATTCAAATGACATGTCGCAAACAATGTAAATTTTACGCCAACGTGGTTATAATCCATGTTTGTTTGCATCTAGAGCATTTGGGTGTTGTCCCATCTTCCGTGGGCCGTGGCTGTGAATCATGGTAGTAGTGCTATATGGGTCGTGGTTACGCTACATAGATAATAACAACCACAATATCGTTGTTGCAATTATTTATCAATATTCGATTCGTGTCTTCTTTTTTTTTTTTTTTGTTGTTTTTTTTTTCTAATCTCTACAAGCGAGTGCGGATATGTCGTCATCTTACCCATCGTCAGACATTTGGGCTACGCTTCCTGGTTGAATCACCACCAGGCAGGAAAATCAAAGATCAAGTGTCGTATGTGTGGCGCAAAGTTTGTGAACAATACTCATCGGTTTCGGTTACACTTGTCATGTCGAGGTGGCGATGCAAAACCATGCCCCAATGCCCCAATCGAGGTCCGAATACTGTTTCAAGCCATGTTAGATTCGAATAGAAAACCTTCCTCTCCATCCAAACCATGTGTTACGGATCTAGTACACGAATGGCAATCACAACGAGCGCTTGAGAGGAGGATGCCGGATTAATAGCTTTGGAGGAAAAACAAGTCCAACTCGCCTTAAAACGCAATATGGAAGAAGTTTCTAGACCCCGGCGATATTCGAGACAAAGACAACACGATGTTGAAGCCGGATCGAGTGCAATAAACAAGAAGAATAAAACAGTAAGCAATTCAAATTCTGACTGTCTCGGTGAATTTTATAGGGCATTGGGTACTACATACAATTCTTCACACAAAGAAAGTTTGAAAAATCTAGTTCAAAGTGTAAAAAAGCACGAGGGAAATATCTCTTCACCTTGAGACTCGGATGAAGTGAACCAATATGTATATGAAAAAATTGATAGCGATTCGGATGACATGATAGCGATTCGGATGACAATACGATGGTTATTAGTTGTAAATTGTCATATTGGATATATGAAATTATGGAAGTTTTGTAATCGTAAATAATGCATTGCATTGCATATATATATATATATATATATATATATATATATATATATATATATATATATATCGACTTGTTCAACTTGAAGGGGCCCTCGGCAATGATTTCAAATCATCAGCTTATTTGTTGAGGTGGGTTGATCGATCCATGGTGGGACATCCTTCAGTTTACGGCATAGGTGGGGAAGGGAGTTCATTAGCGGGTGGGATGACCATAACGAGGGAAGGTGGTGGTGGAAGAGGCTATGTTTACAATATTCACTTTGCCTTTTTCTAACATTGCAACTACAAAGCACAAAGCGTTACAATCACGACCCATATAAAGGGAAAAGCGCTTCCCTTATGGATCTGGTTGTCCATACATGACAAACTCCGCATGATGACTATAAAATCAACAATTGAACGTTCGTTTAATTACAAGATTACAACGAAGAAAAATAGTGGTGGATGGGTGCTACGGTGGGCCAACTTGAGCTCTTCAAATCTTTTAGCGGCTCTAGCTTTAGCTCTCTTTGCCGCGTCGTACCTCTCGATCCGGTCTGGCCTTTTCTCGTTAAGCTGCGATCGCGAGACCTAGCGGAATGATACTGTTCGATTTCTCTGTCATCCGCATGAGAAAAATTCTCGGAGGATTCTTAGGAGTTCGGAAATTGTCTTGAAAATTTCTGTGGAGGCGTTGATCTTCAGGAGATCATGAACGTTCTGATGAAAGGAAGGGATCGCTCATAAAGGATGAACGAGAGAATGACTCGATGCCTTCCTCAATGTCTCCTCAAGTATTTTGATTGAAAGAGCAACAAAATCCATGAATGCTTAAGTTGTTGCGGTAAGGATTATGGGAAGGATTACACACGAGTACCCTTTATATATATTCCAAAGGGGGTTAAGGGAAATAGCGACATTAAAGCGACCAAGAATCACCTTGATATGCATGTGAGCGTGTAGTTATGCGATTAGGATGTCGTGAGACTATTGGTTTTCAAAGTGGTGGTATCGGCCACGATTGTTGCCATGCACAAGGGATCGTTGTCATCGGCGTGGAGTTGAGCGTGTATGGAAAACCACGATCTATGTATCGTGGAAACCACGACCCTGTAACACTAAAACAACAATACATATCATCTTACAACCACGATCAAGTCGAACATCATAACCATTGCGGTGAAAGCGAAAACCACGACCCACAACACTAAAACAACAATACATATCATATTACAACCACGATCATGTCGTACATCATAACCATTGCCGGTGAAAGCGAAAACCACGATCCATAATAACAACGCCACGGTCGTATGACAACCACGAAAGCTGTCATGTGATCGATCCCGTGGTCCACGCGCGCGTTATATCGTGGGCAATAACCCGATATAACTGCGCGTGGAGAAACGACATTAACTGCGACTTCGTGAAATGGGCGTGTCGGTTGTGGCTACTTTGTTACAAGGTCGTTGTTGTTATGTTATATGGGTCGTGGTTTCCGATCTACGTTAGAGATTTGGATGACAACCACGGCGCTTGAGGGGATAAAAACCGCGGTCCATGGTGCATGTGAAACGACCCAACGTGTGGATTGGCGCAAACACGACAATGAAACCACAATGTGGATGAATCGGTCGATTGGTTTAATAGGGAGGGAAGAGAACACGTTTGAAAACACAATCACGATCAACCAAAAATGACAACCGCGATCCATATAAAAGTCAACTATCAAAACATTAAAATTACAATCACGACCCATATAACATTGAAACCGCGATCCATATAAAAGTCAACTACCAAAACATTAGAATTATCACGACCCATATAACTTTGAAACAATGATCCATATAAAATCAACTACCAAAACATTAAAATTACAATCACGACCAATATAACACTGAAACCGCGATACATACGAGCGGCAACCACGACCTATTTACACGGTAAAGGATGAGCGAGAGAGGGACTCAATGGCTTCTCTTCTACTTCGCTTCTCTCTGGAAGCGATACACCTTAGACTTCGTGCGCGCGCATGATAAATTTTATAATGGTGTCTGAATATCGAGAGGGTCGTCGGGCATCTTTGCATGTGGTCTTTGCATGTGGAAGAGTCTCAACGAGGCCAGGGTAGAAGAAAAAGATAAAATATGATAATATCCCCATTTGCAAACTTAAATGGAAGAAACGCGAAGAGTCTTGCGCATCACTGAGCTTATGTTCTAGGAGTGACCGTGTTAGATAGGTCGTGCTTGTAAATCTGTCACGATCGCGGTTTCGTGTTATAACACGGTCCTTTGCCCGAAGAGAAGCTCGGTGATGCATGCAAGACTCTTCGCGTTTCTTCCATTTAAGTTTGCAAATGGGGATATTATCATATTTTATCTTTTCTTCCACTCGGTCTCGGTGAGACCCTTCCACATCTTGCGACCACATGCGGCATGCCGTACGACGACCCTCTCGATATTCGGGACACCATTATAAAATTTATCATCGGCCTGCTTGATCTAAGGTGTATCATTGCCTCGATGAAAGCGATGTAGAAGAAAAGGTAACTATTCCCATGTCATTGCGAGAGAACTATTCTTGAATAACGTGTTTAGATGGTGGATGCACATTGATATTGTCGAGTAGCGGGACTTAAAATTGCATTGGGCTGTTTGTGAAGGCCGTTGAGCTTAGGACGATCGTCGACATCGAAGAGGAAGTAGAAGGGATCACTAATAAAGGATGAGCGAGAGAGGACTCAATGGCTTCTTGAATATCTCTAGATTAATTTATTCTAAATGAAAGAGCAAAGAAATTCATGAGCAGCGTAAAGCGTCTGCATAAATAAGGATTACGGTTGAATGGCTGTGGGGTAATCTCATGAAGCCAGAGGTGCCTCTTTTATTGGTTGGTCATTCATAGTTAGAACCTTGTTTAGAAGAATCGCGATTGCGTGGGGATGTGCCTCTTTTATAAATTTGGTCATTCATATGGTCGAACCTTGTTTCGAGGGGCGGATTGGCTACTCCCCACCGACCCGGGCGGTGGTCGGTGCTCTGTGGGCCCCACCATGATGTACGTGTTTCATCCATTCCGTTCATCCATTTTTAAAGATCATTTTAGGGCTTGATACCAAAAATGGGAGGGACATAAATCTCAAGTGGATCACACCACGGGAAAAAAAAATAGTGAGTGGATATCCATCATTTAAATCCTCTAAGGCCCGATTCTTGTTTATTTGACATCGATCCGTTGATTAGGTTATAAAAACCCGGATGAAGGGATAAAACAAATATCAACTTCATCCATACTTTTATGGCCCCAAAAAGTTTTTAATGGTCGAAGTTCATTAAACAATGTTTCCTGTAATGTGGTCCACTTGAGAGTGGGATATACCTCATTTTTGGTATCAAGCCCTAAAATGATCTTAAAAAATGGATGAATGGAATGGATGAAACACATACATCATGGTGGGCCTGAGCACCGACCACCGACTCACGGGCTGGTGTCGAGAAGTAGCCAATCCGCGTCCTGTTTCCGAAGGGTCGCACTGATTGCGTGGGAATGTCATAACATAACACAACGACACATATGAAGTAACAACCACGACCCATATAACATCTTTCGTGCTTCTCGTGTTATATTGTGTGTGGTTAGAATATCATATGGGTCGTCTTTGTCACTCAGTTAGATACACAACCACGATCCAACGTGGATATATAACACGATCCGGTGCGCAAATGAATCACGATCCATCATCGAAGATAACCGGGACCGCTTATTGGTCACGTCCACGTCGTCCCTTCGGAACCGGCGCCTTGACCATTGAATGACTCGTTGTTTATCCGCAATCCGTTGGGCACCGGCGCGATCCCGGAATCCGCGCGACCGTTCGAATCAGCGCGTCCCTTCGGAATCGGCGCCTTGACCATTGAATGACTCGCTACTTATCGGCGCCTTCTATTCGGAATCGGTGGCACATTCAAATGCGGTAAAACGCATTAATGACGATACCTACCCACCCTTTGGATGAATCCGGAGTAAAACGCATTAATGGCGATACCTACCCACCCTTTGGATGAATCCCCACCCCCACATTAACCAGCTCGCTCGACGACCTATAAAAGTGGTAGTTGGGCAACATCTTGTTGAAGCCAATCCGAGCCAGCAAATCCATCTCTCGGTCTTTCTTCATGGGTGATCCCATCCCTTCCTTGAGGAACGTTGCCGACATTCACGAAGATCGGATGGCCTCTACGTGGAATTCCATGGGCCGTTCGGCGCCGGTGGCGAGATCAACGACTCCTTCTCAATATATGTATTCGGCTCCACAGGGTCTCCTTGAAGAAAGCTGTTCTTCATAGTCGTGGTGACGGTCGTTGTCGCGATTAGAAAAACGTCTCCATCCCACACTATCCCCGCTTAAATCAGTATTCTTTTTGCGATCTCTCAAACTCTTTTCTTACGGCAACTATAAGTTCACGATCCTACCCTCGGACAAGATAAGTGAGAGTGCGGTTGTCTGGGTTGTGGTTGTCATGAAACATTAGTCGTGGATTGCATGTTCTGCACCGTCCAAATGATAAGATATTCGATATCTACGTATGCCATGTCCAGAACTTTGATGGGCATATGTCCATACGTCTCCACGAGAATAGATCAAACTATGTGGATGGGCGATTTCCATACTCTCATTGCTCATAACATGATTTCTCCAACCACACCTCTCATCAATAAACACGACGGCGGGAAGAAAATATGGGTGTTTTCATGGTGCTCCACCCTCGGCCGTCCGTGTGATCTACTCGTTGACCTATCAAGTCCGGGATCGTTGAATGACCACTTTAACACCGCGACGCATATTTCATGATAACCCACGACCCATAGAGCATGACAACCACGACCATAATGTAAATACAATGTGAAGAAGCTGTTCTCTTGAAGGGCAACCGGCGTAGTACTGCAAAGCACTTTTTGGAGTGTCTTGTTTTAGCCTCACTTTCTATGGTATTGGTCGGGCTAAAACAAGATACCCCCAAAAGAGTTTTGTCGTCTCGTTGAGTGCCCTTGAAAAAACGATTTCTCACATTGTATTTACATTATGATTAGTGGTGTCATGTCATATGGATGGTCGTGGTTGTCATGCTCATGGTCGTGGTTATCATGACATATGCGTCGCGGTGTTTGATGGTCATTCAGCGATCCGGGCCTTGATAGGTCAGCAGTAGTAGATCTGAGGGCGGCCGATGGGTGGAGAACCATGGAAAACACCCATAGTTTTTCCCTGATCGAGTGTGGCTGGATAAATCATGTTATGAGCAATGAGTGTATGGTAACCATTCATAATATTGCAATTATTTTTCTTGGTGCCATTTTCCGTATATATCCCGTTATGTGGGTCGTGGTGAGCATCGGCGGTGTCATATTGTAGCATGGTCGTTTTATCATGTAATATTCGTTGTGGCGGCATATGTAACATGCATCGTTGTTGTCAATGTAATATGGTTCGTGATTGTAATGTAGTATGCATCGTGTTTCTAATTACAACATGGATCGTTGTTGATCGATATATGGATCGTGGTTATAATGTGATATGGGTCGTTGCGTATAATCTCGGGACGGACGACGGATGGGCGACACGGACACGACCACACTTCAATCCGAGCCCATATAGGTCGTGGTTGTCATTTTATGTGGTCGCGGTTGTTCGTGTCCACTTCTAACGGCGTGGTTCGAGGATGTATTTGCCTGTTAGATCTGTCGTGGGCGAGTTACAATGGGTCGTGTTCCACATGAATAGTGGGTCGTGGTATTGTCGGATGTTTAGTTTGTGTTTCACATGAATTGTGGGTCATGATGTATTTGACAACAGCGATCCAGTACTCATCATGACCACGGCGCAACGTTATGTCTTGGTTTTTAAGAATGTTGGATCCTGATTGAAATTATCAGCTGGTCGTCGTTGTCTTCTCATTCATATTCCGTTCGTGGTTTCCGTTTAATATGCTTCGTAATTTAAGTGAATAATTGGACGTAGTTGTTTGATATGGTACCTATCGTAGTTTCTTGCACTGATATTTTTGCATCAACCATTTACAACCACGATCGTTATATCATTAAACCCACGGCATATGGTTGTGTACACTATATACATGGCCAAGATGCATAAAGGCCCGTTGATTATTATCCACGTTGGTTCGTGGTTGTCATGAAACATGGGTCATGACTGTCATTGGATAGGTCTTGGTTTTCATGATACGTGGATCCTTTCTTTGGATTGAAACATGGGTCGTTGTTGTCGTTTTATGTTGGTCGTGCCATACGTGAAGCAATGATCGTTGTTGATCGGATCGCGGTTGTTACCTTCATTTTGTCGTCGTTCCCATCCTTGTAATTCGGGGGCATTTATACGACAACATCGGAACAAGTGTGTGAGTGACACTACGCGTTGTTAAGCTCATCGTTTCCTCTATTGGTCGTCGTTCGAATGCACAATAATTAGTGGGTCGGGTTTAACAGCTCTAGGTTCATGTACCTTGAAGTATATACATTACGATTCGAGACAACATTTATGCAACCAATGTAAATTTAAAACCAACATATTAAGTCATCGATAGCCTCGGCCTCGGCCAGTAGGAGACGAAGGTGCGTCGGCAGCCGGTGTTTTCATCATCTAGAGCATTTGGGCCTTGTCCCCTCTTATGTGGGTCGTGGTTTGTGAATCATGGTAGTAGTGCTATATGCGAACTAGTGGTTATCATGAGTAGTATGTCGTGGGACTATTTGTTTGACAAGGCTCGTGGTTTCTGCAGGCCACGTTTGTTGACATGCTGGCCTTCTCGACGAGTTTTAAGATCGAGGCTAAAACAATACATTACCGAAAGAGTTTTCCCATGTCTGTATGCTGTTGTAGATACACTGCTCTTCGATTATCACTTTGTGAATATGGTCGTATTTATTAACTACGATGATAAGAGTGAGGAGAATGATAATGTCCCCATTCGCATGCTTAAGTGGGATAGTCTTGTGCATCAACGACCTCGTCAGTGGTAAGCTGTGTGTTATATGAATTGTACATGTAATTGATTGTTGTTTAGGTATCTTGTCTTGGGCTTGATTCTGACTTATTTGGCCCCTGTTTGTAATTTTACATGGCGGTGCACACAAATGAGGTTATGAGATTATACGGATCGTCGGTGGCGGCCGATATTGGTCGTCGTTGAAAACGACGGGTCGTGAAGATGACGAGGGTCGTTCTTGGGCACTTACGTAGTCTTTGTGTGACCGACCTATCTTGGTCGTCCTTGTCATGTTATTTGGGTCGGGATTGTTACCCTCGTGTCCGTCTCTGTCTGTTGGTTTAATGCGATGTGTTACACATTGTATCTTTGATCACGCACCACGGGAAAATCCATGACAACCAATAGATGAATCGTCTTGTAACATCCACTTCAAACTTTACATGACAACGACTACCATTCAACATTAGAATACGACCCATATAACACGACAAATACGACCCATATAACCGACAAATACGACCCATGTAAATGGTCGTGGTTCTCGTCTTACGTCTTGTAGTGGTTGTCATTCCCCTTAACTCCTGAACCAGGTTGGATGACAACCCTGATCCAACGTAATGGCTCTCACGCAAACTGGTGAGATTTTATAGTGAGGATGGATTGTCATATTCACGACCCATATCTAACAAAAATCAAATACACCAATACATTGAGCATTTAGTTATCAGTCAAGAATTTGACTCTCTTCTGCGGTCTACTGTTCTTCTCAGCCGCCTCTTCAGACCTCCTGAGCCTCTCAGCCGCCTCTTCAGACCTCGTGAGCTGTAGACAGTCGTATGCAATCGTACTTCGAAATTTCGGGATGTCCTCCTGCGGAAAAGGGAACGAACTAGTGTAAATCAAAGGACAGAGTTAACAAGATCTCATGTAATCGGATACACACACACACCTTCGTGAAGTCAATCTTGCGCATCTGCTCAAGAAGTCTATATACTTGAGCATGAATACGCCACAGTCATCCGAGTTGTCTTGCCCGATGCATCATGACTATCTTCAAAGTCCATGGCTTCTCCCATATCTTGGATCCATTATCAAGAATATGGAATAGCCATCATGATCCGTCAGTAACACAACGCGACAATCAACTCGTTTTTCTCTTGCATCTCGGTACTTTCAGTACATGTCGTACACGGTGACATCTTTATCTTTATTCTTCAAATTAACAAGCTGTCGGGAACCGATCTTTGGCTCCTCGCGTTGAGTGGGATGTATAGTGTCAATCACAAGAAATACGACAACAGTTAGACGCGCCTCAAAATAATAGGGAATCGTTTACGTTCATGGATACGTGCAAGTAAATAACCTCTTACCACATCATACTTCCATAGAGGCTTCGATCTACATCGACCGTTGATTATATCTATAAGCAGATCACTCAAGTTGCCACTCTTGATGATGTCTGTCGATCCTTATGGTTGCCGGCTCCATAAGTTTGCAAAACGCTAAAAATTTGGACATCCATGATGGGCTGATGATATATTGGAAAGGGTCGAGAAACATAAATAGTTTTAATGATGTTTTGAATACAACTATAATCCTCGGTAACATATCTGAGTGAATAGTGACGGGGCCAATTAGCGATCTGTCTTGGCCGTCGTCTCTTTTCTGACGCTCGATAGATAGCGTAGGTATCGATCGATTGCCTACACACCGAGAAGTCGTGTGATATAATTATTAGACATCGATGTTTAGTTTAAAATCAATATGTATAAACCTACATCGAGTCGACCCATGATTTTGGGTCACGGATGCTCTTGACCATGCGGTGAATCAGATGATAATCGGCTACTCTCGGTCGTGGTCTTCGGCCGGTTAGAGTTCGGTGCGGGTCCACGTACCCACTGGCGAGTCTCCTTTACGGGTATAACTTCGGTGGGGTTCCGATGCATAGCGGTGCGGTATCCCTTCCTCACTCACTTGCGAAGTACCAATATTTAGGCTGTAATAACATGATACGTTATAATCTATGCAATCCACAACATAATGTCCATTGGAAATCACGATCAGAAAGCAGTTTCACGTACGGTTTTCTTATTAGCCTCATCTGTAATAGATTCATGTCTGTCGGCGAAGCACAGCTCTTTCGGTGCGAAATTTCTTCTTCGTTGCGTTGCACCGAAGTGATCTTCTCTGTAACACACGCATATTTCTTGATTGATTTTTGTATTTCAACACATAACCGTGTCATTCTTCACGCTGGATCTACCTTCACAGTGACCACGTCCAAACGTAAAACGCAACTACCTTCCCTTTGGAAATTTCATATACCTTTATTGCTTGCATCTCCTCTCCGATGTGCTTCATCTGCTCATTGATATCGCATTCCGTCCGGAGATCGGCCCATAGGTTGGACATGGGCTGTCTAGCGACCGTTATGTATCATAACCACGATCCAAATAGGGCCACAACAATGATAACTATAATTCGGGAAAACTTCAACTCCACATACACACATTCCACTGTATCTCCTTTCCACAATACTTCATCTTTCCGTGACGAGGCAATCTCTGCGCTTGAAGAAATTGCTCGAAGGGACATTGTCTGTAATAAAATCATACACAATAGATGAGCCAAAACGTGACCGCACGACTACCAAGTAAGGTTGATAAGTTCAATTCCATGTACCCTCGTTGGTGAATCTCCTTCTGAGTTGCTTCACTTGCTCTATGATAAAGCATTCTCTCCTACGAGAGAGGCGATCGAAACAACGAATTCTGCAATGGAGCACTATATTATTATGATTCACGACCCATGTTTCATATAAATCACGACCCATCTTACACGAAACCACGACATTAATTTGAATCGTGAATGCCACCAATGTTGGGCCGTGAATGAACCACGACCCAATCAGCATGGCATCCACGGCCTTTACTAGATGTTAACAACGATCATATATGAATGATAACCACGATCCACATTTCTTTTACCTTCGTTGACTGAAACTCAACTATTAGTGACTCATCTGCCCCCGCAGTGAAGCAATGTCATCTTTAAGATGGCTCATCCCATCTTCAAGCCGTTTGATACGGTCCATCCCATCATCAACGAGATGTTGTTGTTGTTCTTATTTGTTGCCACATGTATTAAAATCGTTATATTATCTTTGTACATTCACGAGAGACCTCTAACGAATTAATAAAACGGGGCAATTTCCACGTACGTATTTTGTATTAATATAGTCCATCATCGTCTTCACTTCTTCGCGCAAAGAAGCATTATCCACCTTGAGGTTATTTACTTCTCATGAGCCTCCTCCATTCTTTTCACTTCGGTGGTAAGGAACTCAATCCGCTTATTACATTTCTTTCTTGCGGACCTTGATTTCTTAATCTCTCTCAATACGTGGCTAATATCGTCTGGAAGGAGGCTCTAACCTCAACCACAATTTCACTTCTCAATTTCAAGAGGGAGGCTGTAAGATCAGCATCCACTTTATTTCTAACTTCATCGCCTCCATAGCCGTTGTCACTTTGCCGTGGGTGGTGCCAACCAGAAACCTTGTCAATCGTAGGAATCTCGTCGGTTATACTCACGACAACCTCGGTCTCTGCTTCTTCCACTTGTCGGTTGACTTTGAAGCCATCGTCACTGCATGGGTAAAATTGATTCATTTATTAACTATCGACACAACTTTGCATAATTAAATTACACTACTATTTAAACAACTCTCACCAGATGCAATTTGTGAAGATGGCGGATAAGGGCCGTATCTGCGACTTCTTGATTCAATTTAGTATTCGAGGAATCAATGTATCTTGTTTCCTATCTGCCCCTTGTCTCTGTGAGTTTTGGGAATCGTTCGTATGCCCGGACACCTTAGGATCAATTATAATGATCCATTACATATTGATTGACGTGTATGTAATACACACTCAACCTTAAAGAGCATGAACCGGGACAAGAATAACGTACTGCGGGCGAACGCGCATCCGCATATGTTGTATGACTTGGGAGTGCAGAGCGGTCGCCGAATAATGCCGGTGATTGCGTTAATCCCTTTCTTGAGATAATCATACCCCACTTTGCCCCGGGGTAGTTATTAAAATAATCCAAATCATCGACCATGTCGATATACTTATCAACACGATTATTCTTCCCAGGAGATCCAACTAATAGACTCTCAGCGCAAATTAATAGAGCCGACTTCACCGCGTCCATATCTTTGATGCAGATCGGCAAGTGACAAATAGGCTTGTTTCGGGTATTGTTTACTAACACTACTGTTCTCGAAATAGGTCTCCCTAATAGATCTTCCTCCCTCTTCCCTTAGGCATCCTCCTCCCTAAGCGGTCCAAATTTCGGTCCCATAATTAAAGCAAAGTCGAGCTCGGTGAATTTTATCCTAGTGCCACTGAACATCAAATTTCGGATCACCAACATGCCTTTGCATTAGGCAATGCAAGATATCTGTGAGTGTGCCTAAATCCGGTCTTCGGAAAGCGAAGAAGAAATCAGCTTGGTTTGTCTCTAAATATATTACATCTATCGGGGATGCTTCTCCCGAGTCTACAATCATATACTCCCAAAAGCGGCGGAGCACTTGGCGGAGACCCGTGCCTCTACGAAGTCTAAGCAAGTGGTCATCAACGGCTTTCCTCGACACAATATACCAATATGGACATCGGCTGGCGATCAATCAACAATAATGCCGTGAGCGGACTACCGATCGTGGTGAACTAAATTCTTGATCGGCGATGTAACCAACGGAGGGTCGTTGTTATCGGTGTTCACCACTGCCGTTGGGGTTGCCATGCGGCACGGATCGTTGTTGTCTTCTACACCTGGTCGAGGTCCACGGTCAATACGACCCACCCAAAATGTGATCAACGATCCACCGATCTGTCAACCACGATCAATGGGAAACTAACCAACCACCCACAAACGATCGTGTTGACCCGATCCTGGTCACCGGGGTCGTGAATGTCATAAACAAGCGGTGGTGGTTCACATCCACCAGAGCATAAAGCGTCCATGTCAACCACGACATTTCTTGGATGGTTCACATATACGACCAACATAACGTGTCATACACGACCCAGGGCACATCAACGCGATCACGGCCACGATCGCGATTGTCATGCTATATGGGTCCTTGCTGTCGTGTACAATGAATCGCAACCACGGTCGTGTTTGTCAGTTTATGCGGTTCGTGGTCGCCATCTACGTGGCATAACCACCACTCATACAGCATGTCTACCATATCTCACTTCCCCATCCCAAATAACATGAGAACAACGATCCACGTGCTTGTCAACAACGATCCATGCTTTGCGGTTCACGCTTAGACCTACACAGCATGTGAGCC
This sequence comes from Magnolia changhungtana, assembly GCA_030180095.1. Classification (NCBI taxonomy): domain Eukaryota; kingdom Viridiplantae; phylum Streptophyta; class Magnoliopsida; order Magnoliales; family Magnoliaceae; genus Magnolia; species Magnolia changhungtana. The sequence goes on along the minus strand of JASAUF010000502.1, from coordinate 10,014 downwards.
CACGATACTGCGGAGCACGGCAACCACGATGAAAACCGTGTCGTGCTTGTCATGCCATATAGATCGTTGTTGTAGTATCTGGCGACTTCATAGCAGAACCGTTCGTTGTTGTCAGTGGGATGGCATACCCACTACCCATATAGCACGACCACCATGACTCACAGCCCCGACCCAAATAACGTGTGAGCAACGATCCACTGCGATTTTCAACCACGATCCATATAGACATCAACTACGATCACAACCACCATCGTCTTTGTTCATGCTATACAAATCGTCTCAGTCGTGACTACTGGGTCGTGGTTGACAGCGCTAAATCAATTAACATGTGAACAACTACATACTGTCCATGCGAACCATTACCTTGCTTTGCCATTGATAGGAAATGAGCTGCACCCTACTTGTATATATGCAGTTGCTGAGTGGCGATGGATGGCCCAGTGGAGAAGAATCGGAACCAGTAAAAAAAAAAAAACAATTGGTAGGGATATGGAAGTGAATGGGTCCCAGTGAAGAAGATTCGGAACCAGTAAAAAAAAAAAAAAAAAAAAAAAAAAATTGGTAGGGATATGAAGTGAATGGGTCCCAGAGAAGAAGCTCTAAATATATTATGTTATTTTATTTCCCTATATATAATTATAAATGAAATATATATATATATATATATATATCGGTGTCTGACTTACGCGTGGGGATAAGCGGTTGCTTTAGCTTGTATACATCCCAATATGGGTCGTTGCTTTAAGTCACCTTTGACGCCCTTACTCTCATCCGCAGACCAATCTATTTGCATCGAGAAGATACGGAATTACCCAACGGATGATAGGAATATGTAAAATCCAATGGACCACAACGGAAGAAAGCGGCCTGGTTCCGTCACCGTTACAAATTGTCATCTTTACGCGGTGTGGGCCAACGATGGCTCGATACGTGTCGCAATTAAACTTATCGAAGGAATCCATCGACCATGAACTATTCCAGCGATTAGATCCGGCGATGATGGGCCCATGCACTTGACCACGATGATCGACGATTGATCTTAGGCGTTGGGAACATGCAAGCGACCACGGCTCCCTTTACACGCCATTTTAATGAAGCGTATGTACGGGCGACGTATTTTTCGATCTGAGACTAATATTGTGGGTTGTGGCCGCCGTGATGTTTGTCGAGAAATCAACTCAGTCCATCGGCTTCATGCGCTCGATTTTGGGCCAAAATATGAACCGGTCTGAGGCTCAAATGTCTTTGAAAACACGAGGCTTCAACTTCCATAGTAGAAATATTTATGGCGGCAAAAACGGATGAATGGGATAGATTCATCGCAAACATCGGCGTGCGGCCCACTTCGGATCTGATCACTTTTTGTCCGGACTCCTAAATTGACCTCAAGAAACGGATGAGCGGGATAGATTCATCGCAAACATCGGCGTGCGGCCCACCCGGATTAGGCGAATGACCTTCTTGCTACGGGCATTCGCGGAGAAAGCTTTCGCCGCGCCGACCTTACACTTTCATCATTACATCGTTTGGGGTGTCAACGGCGTCTTCGTCCGTAAAATTTCAATACACGATCCATATCTCATGACTACAGCGAGCCACATACACCGAATACACGATCTAAATCGTCGTGTCAACCACGACCCATCGAACATTTGCACCACATTTGCACCACGACCATATAACAAAGTTAAAAAGCCGTGCGCCAAATCATTGGGCTTCAAAAGCCCCCCTGAACATGGGGTCGTGGTTGTGAAGGAGTATGGTTCGTATGTTATAGTGGATATGGGTCGTTCATGTCATGTTACATGGTCGTGATGGTGAAGGAGTATGGTTCGTATGTTATTGTGGATATGGGTCGTTCATGTCATTTTACATGGTCGTGGTTGTGAAAGAGTATGGTTCGTATGTTCGTGTGGATATGGGTCGTTCATGTCATGGGTGGATATGGTTCGGTCGGTCATGTCATGTTACATGGTCGTGGTTGTGAAGGGGTATGGTTTGTATGTTACGGTGGACATGGGTCGTTCATGTCATGTTACATGAGTCCCCCATTTGCATGTTGGAAGGGTCGTGGCTGTAGGCGACAACCATTTCCCATTGGAAAGACTAAAGACAACCCCGATGCCATTAACATGACAACCACGAAACTATCCAAACAATCGCTGTAGTACAGTTTTATCGTGCCTTTCATGTAGAGTTAATGATGGTTGTTATGATATATGGATCGTGGGTTACAATGTAGCATGGGTAGTGGAGTAGGAGTAGGTTGCTACGGGTAGCCATTTTAGTGTTTTTGAGTACGGCGTCGTGGTATTGTACGGATCGCTGTTGCAAGTTCCGCCAAAATAAGCGAGTCCGTTTCGTTGAGCTTTCACGTCCGTTTGGAACCGGAAGAAGCCGTGCTTCATCGGTGCGGATTCCCAAATAAGCCATTACACACCCCGGGTCCCCAGCTGCAGTAGGCGGTCATCGATAAAGGTTCAACCACGGCCGGGGCTTCTACATCGGCTGGAACTCGAAAAGGCGGAGGGGAACGGTTCGGATTGTAAGGTCGGTGCGACGGAGAGGCGAGCCATATGATCGCGCTCGAAACACGATATAGGGTCGTGACCATTGTTGAGCATGGGTCGTGCCTCTCAATGGTTATGTGTCCATGCCGTGGGTGTTAGCATGGGTCGTGCCTCTCAATGGTTATGTGTATGTGTGGGTGAGCCATATGATCGCGCTCGAAACACGATATAGGGGTCGTGACCATTGTTGAACATGGGTCGTGACTCTCAATGGTTATGTGTCTGTCGTGGGTGTTAGCATGGGTCGTGCCTCTCATTGGTCATGACATTTCAGATGCAAATAAACGAAAGGGACATCAAAACAACAAATAAACAATAAATAAATAAAAACAATCGTCAGAAACAAAAAACAAAAACATAAAAGAAAACTCGTTATCCCATGCCGGCGAGAGGCACCGGTGCGATGTGTGGGGCCCGGAGCATCGACGGCATCCTCCGCGACAGGGGCATATTGGCCAATCTCCGCTGCAGGACGGGCGCTATCGGTAGCGTCTGCTGTGTCAGGCTCCGCATCACCGGAGGTGTCTGCCGTGAGGGCGTCCAAGTCGAGGGTCGGGTAAAGCTTCCTAACTTCGGCCAGGCAAGCATCAAAGCCACTGTCATAGCCAAAATTGTATAATTTATCCAGCTCCTTAGCCACTATCGGCGGAGACTCCTTGTATTCGCCCTTCTGCCGCGGCCGCCCATGCGAGACCGCTTGAGCCTCAGCTGCTGCTCGTAAGGAATCCTTTCCGCGGACGCGGCAGGACTCGAGGACATTCGGCATTCTTCCCGGACTAGTTGTTTCGCCGCCATCGGTCGCTCAGGCTCGAGCAACTCTTTCGCGCTTCGACCCCAGGCTCGGCATCCAATGCCATGAGCCCAGAGGTCATCGTTAGCCGGCGCGGCCTGCGACTTCGGGCTCGGCCACGCCCAAGCGAGCTTCAAGTGGTTGACTTCGCCTTGGAGCACAAGCTCTCTACGCCGGCATTCGCATGACGACCTTCCTCGGCTCAGATAAATCGGCGGCGGCGGCCTCCGGCCTGTTCTCGAGCTCGACCGTGGGCGTCTTGCTCGACCTTCTCGGCCACGAGTTTGGGCCGCTCGGCTTCGGGCGATCCATCTCCTTCGGCCTCTCCTTAACAACATCTTCGGCGGCGACTTGTAACACACGGCCGCAAAATCATCCATGAAAGCGACATGGGCTGGCTGGAAAGGGTGTCGGCGATTGCGACTGCGGTGCGTGCTCAGCGCCTTGAGGAATCGGTGAGCACAGAAAACCCGGCCCGGGACCGTCGGAGAGGGCGGACTGCTGAGCCAGGGCGCAACGGAGGCACGATCTAGCCCGGTCTACAAGCTGGATCCGCCTCCGTCTCGTCCTCGGGAGCCTTCCTCTTCTTCGACGTGTTGTCATCCTTGATTCGGAGGAGAGGACGACATCCATTGGAGGGCGAACGAGCCGCCTCGTCTCGAGCCACTTCCCACCATACACGAAAAAGCGGAGGAAGAATGCGCCGCGGGACACGTGGATTGATGCAAAATACCAAGACCATTATTGCCGAGAATCTTCCTAGCACTTAAGAATTCTAAAAGCGCTAGGATATCCTCGATCCTCTACACACGTGGCGCAATTCCTTCGCCCCGCCGTTCCTAGCATTTAATGCCATTTAGGGCACTGTTTGATTTTCCATTCTACAGAGGTAATTCCGGTAAATGGGTAATAATGTTACCTCTGTTTTCTGGGTTGGATTTCCAGGTGATTTGTATGCCTTTCATTTATAGCCCTCTTCACGTCCCCCACGAGAAAAAAGTTAAATCGTGGGGCCCACCTTGATGTTTTGTGTATTATCCACACCGTCCATCCCTTTAGCCAACTCATTTTAGGGCATGAGCCAAAAAGGAGGCAGATCCAAAGATCAAGTGGACCACACGTAGTAAACAATGGGAATTGAACTCCTACTGATTGAAAGCATCTTGAAGACCCAGGAAGTTTTGGATCAAACTCATATTTTTTGTTTCCACTTTATCGATGTTTGTGTGACCTTATTAACGGGTTGGATGACAAATAAACATCACTTTGTGGGGCCTAGGGAGAAAATAACTTTTAACCATTGACATTTTAATGATCATTGTTTCCTAAGTTGTGGTCTACTTGAGATTTTGATTATTATCATTTTTGGGCTCATGCATTAAAATGTATTTTTTAAAAGGATGGATGGTTTGGATAACTCATATATATCATGGTGGGGCCCACATATTTAAATCGATGTAACCACGTTTGTGTAATTTCAAAACGTAATTACTGAACGACTTTCAAACGGTGTAAGTAAGTAATAAAAGGTAATTAGTGTATTTACCGGTGTAAAGGAAGCGGAATGCGTCTGAGAGTCATCAGTACCCTTTACAAGACGCGGATGGGCTACTTCCCATGACACGACCAATGGTACAGTGGTAGATGCTCCGTGGGACCCGCCATGATGTATGTGTTTCATCTATGCCGTCCATCTATTTTGACGGATCATTTCTTGCTGGGAGACCAAAAATGAGGTATATCCCAGAGCTTAAGTGGACCACATGACATGAAACAATGTTAAGTGGACCACATGACATGAAACAATGTGGCCATAAAAGTTTAGGATCAAGATGATTTTTGTTTTTTGACCTCCATGACCTAATCAACATATTAGATTTCAAATAAACAGTATAGTGGGCCTTAGGATGATTTTAATGATGGATATCCAACCACTATTGTTTTCATGTGGTGTGGTCCACACTGAGATATATGACCTCTAATTGTGAGGGGCCTTGTGATGTTTGTTAGAAATCCACCCGTCCATCCGTTTTTGAGCAAATCATAGGAAAGGAGGCGAAAATGATTAGGATCCAAGACTAAGTGGGCCATCTTGTATGAAGCAGTGTGGAAAGGAACTCGGCCATTAAAACCTCATTATGCTCTACCTTGATGTTTATATTCCATCCAAACAGTTTGTAATGTCACTTTCAACGTGATGAAGGAAAAAGCCAAGACAACTTTCACGGTGGTGAAGTGAAAAAGCCAAGACATGGCCTTGTGGTGAAGTGAAAAAGCCAAGACATTAACCCGATACACAACTTATGTGGCCATATAAATGTTCAGCGGTCATCACGGTCATCACGAAATGCATTGATCGCGATTATCATGCAATAAAATTTGTCATTCAACGTGGATCGTGGTTGTCATTATCGTGGACCATGAACTATCGATATATGATCGTTGTTGTCGTGCAATATGGGTCGTGATGTGCTCGATGAGCGGGTCGTGAGTTGATATGGATCGTGTTCTAATGTTAAATTGGTCGTGGTTCACACCGTGTAACGACCGTGGTCCTCGTCCATGTTGAATCGTGTTTGACAAAAGCAGCGGTGGTATGAGGAACACGGCCCATACGACATGGAAACCACGATCCATATATCACCGATAACCACGATCCGTATAAGCGACATCCACGATACATACATGCGAGAACCACGATCCATATATCTTTGAGAACCACGATCCGTTGTTAAGTCATTGATCCATTATTAACGACAACCATGACCAATTCAACTTGCAAGATATTGCGCACCACTACAACGCTCGAGTCATTATGACAACTACGATCCATATAACATGGGAGTGACAACCCATATAACATTGCAATCACGACTATGTAGCATGACAACATCGACCCTTACAATATTGCAACGGCGACTCATATAACACGGTAGCGCCAGGAAGAGAGTGGCGTCGTGGTCTTTCTTTGAGTCGGCGTCGAAAATAAAGCCCATCCACCATCGGATCCACGAGTTTCCTTCTGCTATCAACCACGAGCATGATTGTCATGTTGTAGATATCGTTGTTATTATCTATGTTGAGTTGTGATTCACATCAGCGACCCGGCGTTCGTTCTATCCACGAGCCTTCCCTGCGGAATCAATGCCACATTCAAATTCAGGAAATCACATTAATGACGATACATTCGAGAATTCATTTGGAATCAGCGACCCTTTCGAATCACCAACCCCACATTAACCACGGGTTGAACATCCTATAAAAATGGTACTTGGGTTAGACACTTTTTCGGACGCGATGCCGACCCAAGCGAGTCCTTCTCGCGCTATTCCTTCATAGTATTGCTATGTTTTTTCATGGTGCTCATTGGGTCGTAGTTATCACGATATTTCGGTCGGGGTTCACATCAGCCGTGGTTGCTATCGTGTTATGGGTCAGTCTTATCATGTAAGAGTGGTCGTGTTGGTAATGCAAGGTGCATCGTTGTTGTCGATGCAATATGGGTCGTGATTGTAATGTAATATGCCCATTGTCCCCATTGTTATATACTATGGCCCCGGTCAGCGAAAGTGGGAGGGATAATTACAATGGTCTACGACGGTGAATCATCACTATTCCATGTAATGTCCACCGCTTGTGATTGGAGTGACGTTCTCTTTTTTGGTCTCCTACCCTTAAATCATCTGGAGAAGCGTATGGACGGCATGGATGAAACACATACATGGTCGTTGGGCACCTGAGACCGAGATCCCAGACAAATTGCCGGTGCCACAATGGAAGTAGCCGATCGGTCGGTTTATCTGAGTTGAAAGCTTAGGAGGTAACCACGCTTTACTCCATGTCCGTCACGTATCTGAACCAGGTCGGGGGCATTTTCGTCGGTCACGATCGTTCATCTGTTCTGCTTGTTCTTGTGGTGTGGTCCCACTTTTATTGGGTTAAGGATCATTTTTTTTTTTGGTTACCAATAAGTGATTTATAGGTATATATGTGACGTAATCACGCTTGCTTGCTTTAAAATGCACAAAGCCGATAAAGGTCAGTTGCATGTGTGACAATCCCCTTGTGATCTGTAGACAGTCAATGTATAAAGTAGTGTTTGTTGAAATGTCTGAATGGGATTTTGTTGATGGATTGTAAGTATCTGTGGTGTGATCCAGTTGACCGTTTGATCTACCCCACCCTAGTTTCGATATCTTAAAATAACCCGAGATAAGGGATAACGGCTGGATGTACAGATACATCACGGGGGCCCATAGTCGCTTTGTTGGGAGTTGGGCCATGAGGGGGTAGTACGCAATCCTCGCCCATACATGAAAGCCCTTCCTGTATCCGTACGATGGCACAGGGCGAAATTGCCCATGACCTTGATTCGAAAGCGACATACGGACTGGATGAAGCGAGATGACACTGATGTTCTGACATTACGCCACGGAAGGATCGGGTACTATCAGGGACAGAGCAAATGGGCGGTGCTCGGCGGTCGGTGTGTCCAATCACCCGCATGTGTTTCATCCATGCCGTCCATACGCTTCTCGGATGATTTAAGGGTAGGAGACCAAAAAGAGAACGTCACTCCAATCACAAGCGGTGGACATTACATGGAGCAGTGATGATTCACGGTCGTAGACCATCTTGTAATTATCCTCCCACTTTCGGGATCAAGACAACGAATGATGGGTAAGAGCGACGTCCGTGAGCCGTGGCATTCCCTTTGTAGATGCGGCGGATGAACGGAATGGATCTAACCCATGAGTCATGATTGGGCCCACTTCTTGGTAATGACCTGCGCTGATTACGTAGCCAATCCACTATCCGCATGGACTAAACGGATGAATATATGAGCGTTGGAAGGGGCCCGAGTGTAGCATTTCGGCCTTCAACTTTACGGACTTTCTACTTCACATCCTGGAAATGTAAGGAAGGGGGAAAAGAAGATCCGGGCTCCCACGATGTGCCGGAGGCACGTTACCATGTCCTGAGGCTGTAATCCTCTTCCATTAGGAGGTCGGTTGCTACGGGTCAAGGTAGAATCGAGAAGGTCACATTACGTGGATCGTGGTGCCATATTCCCATGCACACCTAATATTGGTTGTCACGTTGCAACCATCTTGGTTGTACGCGATGCGGATCGGATTCCCATGCACATTATGTGATGCATGGGTCGTGGTCTAGAAGGTGTTATGGGTCGTGGTTGTCATTGGGAGCCACGACACTTTGGTGATTCTAAGTGTAAATCCGACAATTCTCTAATCGCTTGTGAACCACGACCCATGCAACTGTCGATTCCTGACCCGATATAACAACTGCGAATATTGACGGCACAGCGTAACGTGGGAACCACGACCCATGTCGGCGACAATCGCGACGGTCGAACGTTGCTCGTGGTTCACATGCACAGCCCCAGTCGTCGCTGGCGTGGTGTGAATAACCCATCATCGGCAATGATAATTAATTACCCGTCGAACGTTTGATCGTGGTTCACATACACTGATTGGTCGTTGAGCGCTGGTTGGCAACCTTGTCGGCTAACAAGCACGACCTTGAGAACGTTTGGTGTGGTGGTTCACATGCACAATATATGTCGTTGCTGCCATCAAATGAGGATCGTGATTCACGATAAACCGTGGATCAGAAGTTGTATATCGGTTGTTGACAGCGTGGTTGCCATGTTAGGAATAGACGCTTGAGAGGATTCGAGAACCCCTTCATCAAATATCTTTTCCATTGTGATGGTTGTAATAATAACGAAATCCATGAATGAATAAGATGTAGCAATGGGTCGTTGAACGTGCACGACAACGTACGATCCATGTCACCGTGACAACCACGAATAAGATGTTCTTACCTGGGCATGCGGCGCTCATCATCGAACACGGCCCCTCTTAAAACCACGAGCCATATAACATGACGACAACTCCCAAACAGTTAGGCGTCGCAGTCAGTCAAAGCAGGGACGATCCTTACAAGAACAAAGCCGCGACCCATTGTGGGACAAAACTACGACCCCTCATGCGCGATTGGTTTGTCCTTGGATTAAAACCATCTACCCTTCGCGTTGTACTTTGTTGTAGTTGATTCACGGTGGGCCGTTGTCGCCAACCACGACACAATGTGGATTGCAATCCCAGGAACCAATGTGGATGATAACCTACGACCCATTTAATGACAATCATAAGATCTGCATTACTGTAATTTGGACCCATTCCAAAATTATGATTTTTTAACGTAAATAACCAGTTGATTCGAATGAATAGTATGGGTCGCAGGGCTATATTATGCTACTATGATGGAGAGAGTGGTAATGCGACAAGGCAATGTTCACCTACCAGTGGTGGAGAGACTCAAAGGGATTTGTTGTGCAGTGATGATATCACCCTATCTTGATTGCTCGAGCAAAGCGCACGGTCACAAGACTAAATCTGATGAATGTAATTACGATGATTCACAGCTTGTAGTACGGTGATCAATTCGCGGGATTCCTACGCCCACATACAATTAAAAACGATAGAAGATCTCGAAGCATTCATATTTATTCCTCGTGAATGCATAATCTTCAACACATGTATACCATTGTATGTGGAGAAATTGGCGTTGTCTGTCGTGAGGATTACAACGAGCGATGACGCGTACATCCAGACCCATCGGCTCTTC